>CM031234.1:50789805-56523515 GCA_018340775.1 Taxus wallichiana var. yunnanensis
ATGCTTATGAAGAATATATATTTATTGACCTCGTGTAAAATCCCCAATATGATCCCATAATCCTCTAACAACTCCTTGACTTCCAAAAAAACCCTTCATTTTGGTTTCAAAACCATGATTTTTGCATATTCTCCCCTAACCAAAACTTTACTTCATGTTCTCCCTCATCCACCATATTCACCATTGATACTTCATCCCCTTCTCCTTCTCTTATGACACATGATAATGTTAATATAGATTCTTTACATGATGAGGTTCTTGCTTGTGAAGACATAGATGTTAATAATTCTACTTTTGATAATGACAATGTAAATGTGCATAATGATGTTCCTACTAGTAGTCAAGATGAATGTAAATCTCTATCTCCTACTCTTCCTACTTTTGAAATTGTTTCCAATGATTTCCATGATAAATCTGATGTTATTACTCCTACAAGTTCTTTATATGTTGATGATACTCTTGATGAAATCCTTGCTTGTGAAAATATGACTGATAGTGATTTTGATTATGCTTTTGATCATGAACATGTTAGTGATGATGTTTTTCTATTAAGACTACTGAATGTGAATTTACTACTCCTATTTCTTCTACTTCTAAAGTTATTTCCAATGTTTCCCATGATGATTCCACTTCTACCCATAATGCACCTCTTATTGTGTCTCATGAGCCTACACCTAGCATCCCACACCTTCTTCTCCTCCTTCCATGCCTACTCCTCTTTCCCAAGTTCCCATGATCACTCACAATTTAAAGATCCAACCCCTCAATGTGCCTCTCAATTCTCTGAAGTGTTGGTAATTTACAATCTCAAATCCATATGCCTACCCTCAAAAGTAAAGCCTATGTTTCTTCCATTGACAATAATTCCCTTCATGGAAATCCCATTCCTAAGAAGATTCATAATTTTTCTTTCCCCAAGGACTTCATTATGCCTACTTTCTCTTGTTTTGATGGCACTAATAATCCTTATTTACATCTAAAGCATTACCATTTAGCCATGGTTGGTTATTCCAATGATCGATTATTACTCAAAGACTCTCGTCATAGCCTCATTGATCATGCTCTCCAATGGTATAATCATTTTCCTTATGGATCCATTAGTACTTATTATGATATGGATTATTATTTTCTTAGACACTGTATTTATAATAATGGTCCTAAAGTTACATATGAATGTTTTCATTCTTTGCATCAAGGAAAGAGTGAACCAATTTTAGATTGCATTTTACAATTTAATTCTTGCATGCATCAGTTATTATTTCATCCTATTGATTTAGAAATGTAATTTATATTTTTTCATGGATTAATTCCTCCCTTAAAAGAAAAACTATTATATGATACCGTACGTACCCAAAATTGTAAGTCTTGTCTTTGCGGAACATCGTAATAAGTGCCCAAATGATGATACAGGTCTCTTTGCAAGGTGTTTGGGATCCAGAAAAGCTCTCCGAATATGCGTTAATATCCCGCATATCCCACTTAGCCCCTGCATGCTTTGTTTTCCCCTTTTTCCCTCTTTTTCTTGCCCCTTTCTCTTTAGTGTGAACCCGCCGCCACAGCGGGTGGCGGTCCTATAACCGCCGCCACGACAGGCGGCGGTCTATGCTGCCGCCACCAGGCGGGCGGCGGTCCTTTGTGCATTTTCCAGAACGTTCTTTTGATGCGACTCGCGTGAAATATCACATTTCACCAGCTTTCCTTGCCAACTTGAGCATGCATTTATGTTTTTGGTCCCCTGGAATAGTGTTTTTCCTTTGTTTATTGTTTAGGAGTTCAGTTTGGTTTTGATCTTTGGGTGATTGAATTCCTATAAATGCATGGCTTGTGCTCAAACAAAAGAGGACTGATCTTTTGCTCTCATCTCCTCATTTTCAGTAGTCCAGCTTGTTATCTTGTTTAGAAGCCATAATTTCAATTCACTTGCATGTTTAGTTAGTATTGTTCATTTGTTAGTAAGCCATATACCCATGTTGTGCGGTGAAGTCGTTATTTCACCCAATCCGGTCTGAAGTTTATCTCTCAATTTCTCTTTGCATTAGATTTAGCTATTATTTTGCTTAGAATACTTGTTTTAGTTCATTTGCATGCTCATTAGCATTGTCCAGCTATTGGTAAGCCACATATCCAGCTTGTGCAAATAGTGTTGTTGTTTTACCCAATCCATTGGAATAGAATAGCTTAGGAAGCCATTAAAGTTACAGGTTTTCTCTTCAAACAGGATAGTTTCAGGTTCTGGTCGCTTCATATTGCATGGCTTGCAGTAAAATCCCGCTAGGAATCGCATAAGCCAAGCTCTGTACTCTTGCGTTGTCCCTCTCCTACTCGCATTTTCAGTCTGCATTCTGAGTTGTCCTTGTCCCAATATCTACTCCTGTCGATGCTAGTATTACACACTTTTCTGGATCCACGTGAACATGAAAGAACGAGGAGATCATACTGAGGGGACAAGATCACACACACCATCGGATTCGCCACTGTTCTACGGAATCCAGGTTCTAGCTTTCAAAGTTCTAGTTAGAATCATATCAAATAGAGTAGATAATTGCTTCATTTCAGTGAATTCTATTCTTGATATTGCCAGGGAAGCTGTGAGGATTGATAGTTTCTGAGAAACTATGATTCACTCCTCACTTCTGAGGTAGGATTGAGAATCTTGCAGATAGATTAGATGGGCTATTTTATTTAGAATAAATCTACAAATTGCACAGGATGATAACTACACTCGGTTATTTTGTTTGTTTTAAATTATTGATTAGTTGTTATTCCTAGATACATTTAAATAGCTTGCTTTCATTATATTCTTGAAAGGTTTCTTAGAAGAATAGAACTTATTTATGTTTTAGGTTTATTCCACATAGTTAGAGTTTACTTAGTTACAGTTAGATTTACATTTCGTTTCGTATGACAATCATGGGACCTCAGGAGCCCAGGGAATATATATTTGAGCCAATCATGCCTCAACCAAACCTCGTCACAGCAATAGTTGACATAGACCAAAATCTCAGAATACAAGTATTCCGAACAACAACAGATTTACAACTGATCAGTTCTCAGTTGAGAGGGTTAAACATAGAGGACGACCAAGCACACACGTTTTGGTCAAACCAACCAAATTACATATTGCCCTAGGTAAACACTCACATGACTGTAGAAGGGTTCGAAAGAGAACAAACCTTTGGTTGTGATCCTTTGGTCCCACAGCCAGGTGCAGGAGACACTCTCACAGATATAGATACCAGTCTAAGGATCCAGGTTGCACGAACGCCTGTGAGATATTATGAGAAAATCACACAGTTGTTGGTCCTAAACATAGAAGCTGAGAAAGCATATGATTACTGGATACTAGGGATTAGAACTTGATTTCGTGCATGACCATAACAGGATCGCATGACATCCAAGAGTACATGGTTGTGACCCACGAGATCTCACGACCAACGAATCCATAAGTCAATCGGATATAGATCTTGGCTTACGCACACACTAGTATTCCAATCCACTCCAATTCCACCCATCATCATCGAACAATTGTCCTTCTTTGGATATAGCGGCTAATGAAGCTAGAGAATTGCGGACTAGGCCACGGAGAATCGTCCATAGAGTCAATTGTTTTCACCATCCACCCTATGACCTTATCGGAGACATACACGAAACTATCCCGGTCATTTTCCACGTATTCACAACCCATAGATCGAATCACGCGAGATCTTGATATTGATTGGAGCCTTGAGAAGTTATCCTTGCCGATCGATCTATCACACCGAGTCCAAGTTAGAAGGGCCTTCTTTGCCTTAGATTCACAAATTCCACTAGTGCGTGTCGAAGACATTAGGCGCCTAACTAGTTTTCTGAATCAACGCATATTCTACCCCCCCACCGGCTGTCTCGGCATGACCTCGAGAGGTCGGGTACGCGGAAGAGTCACTTGTAGATTCTCACGCTACTTTATCACTTTTCTCGGCGTACAAAGCTGAGTGAACCCAACGTGAAACAAACGAAATTAGTGAAGCTGACGTAAAACTTCCTACTTTCTTGAGTCATAGTATCACGTATCCTTTCACAAATCACCTTCGTTCCTTCCCATTATTCTGCGGGTATTCATATACCCCCCGAATATGTCGGGATTCGATGAATATGGCAGACCCCTCTTGGGTCTCGAGGCATACTACGCCCAACGAGAATAGGCAATCATCACCCTCACTCTCGGTATAAGGCGATAACTATTCAACTAATCGATTGTCAACAAGAAGCAGATATAACTCGTCTTTTGAGACGGAGGAGTTAGATGAACCCCCTCGAACACAACAAGCAGAGCCTTGAGGCTCGAACAATATGAGCGTTTACCGGAGAAATGCAGTTCGTCTCCTCAAATGCTACTTAGACCACAAATCGAGTAGGCAATCGGACCCATACTGGTCTTAGATGATGAATGGTCAATATGTTATCCTAGGAGTGAACAACATTCTCGGGGTATGTACCCACCCATAGGAAGTTTACAAATACAACCCGAGGTCTCTTTTCAAGAAAATACCTCTATGCCACTGCATATAGGAAATACTCTCGGAGAAACTTGGCAAGATAGCGATCAATTCATGACAGGATATCACATGCCTATACAACACCAGGGTATACAACAAATGCCGCTCAGGAAAAGCACCATGACTTCACCAAATGAAGTCATTTCAACGTTAGTAGAAAAAGTGAGAGGGTTAGAACTTGCTCAAGCAAGTCAAAATTCTCCGTTCATACAAGCAGGAAGTTCCAATCCTCCATACCACTCTGGCCAAGTAGATCTCCTCACAGGTGTAGGCACGTTAGGTATGCCTCCTCACTATCCACAACAAACGCCAACAAGGCCTGTCATCTCTAACACTATTCCTCCCGGTCTAGTATCAAGTAACCCATTACTAGACAATACCCCGTCATACTTAAACATGTACTCCAAATCACCACAAGGAGATATGTTCTCCTCTCCTGGCATGTTTTCTCAAACACAGGGACTTCCCTATGCCCCTACCAATGCATACGTTGCACCATATCAACAACCCATCCCACCACCACTCCCTCAGCAACCACCATCAATGGTCGAAAACTATGCGATAGGAACTTATTCAAAATATCTGAAGGAGCCCTTAGACTTTGCCATATGAAGCGTCATGCTCCCAAGACCCCTTCCCGATTTACCCAAGTACAAAGGTGAGGGAGATCCAAACGCACATATCAAGGCTTACGCTACAGCCATACGAGAATTACTCCCTTGGGATGGGGTTGTTGCTAAAATATTCCCCAAAACCTTGGAAGGCATTGCTCTCGACTGGTATTATAGAATACCTGAAGCCTCCATCCATTCATTTAAACAGCTCGTATCAGAATTCATTAAGGCATTCGACATGAACAAATTGTTGAGAACAGGAATCAGGGAATTCTTACACATCAAACAAGAACACAACGAATCTATCACCCATTTCATCCAAAGGTGGCGTACAGTCCTTTATTCCTCGGCAAGTGCTCCAAACATGGATCAGATGGAACTATGTGATTTATTCCTTCATTCTCTCAGCAAAGAGGTGAAGGAAGAAGTCCAGAAGTTCCCACTAAGAACTTATGATGAAGTACTTGAGAGCGCTCTTCGAATAGACCAAGCAGCGATAGATAGTGGCCGTAAGACATATGGAACAAGCGGGAGGTTAATCACCTCCACTCGAGAACACTACAACTATCACAAATATCAATCAAGGACCCAAAATCCTTAACAAAAATCATGGGGTAACAACGGATGGAGTAGCGAGCCAGCCCAAAAGGGTAAATGTTGTTAATACTCTGTCACAAACAAACAACCAAGCGAAACAACAACTTTACCCCGATGATCAATACGGTGGATTTTAATCATCCACAACAACAACAACAATGGCGAAATCCCATACTGAGGGCCAAGCCAAAACTCATTTGGTTATCAAAACCAAAGTCAAAACCGAAACAACAAATGCAAAATTTTAATCCTAATAGGCAATAGTTTGATCAGAATTTTAGGCCACAATACACACCAAACCAACAAAGCAGAATTACTGACCCCAATTCTTATTGTGGTTTCCACAAAATTTGGGGTCACGATCTAGAACGTGTGTCGTAACTACTGATAAATTTATGCAGCGTTTACCGAGGAAGAACAAAGACGTTCTTCATGATTTTTTTGGCGAGATCCGTCTCATCATCACCAAATACGCTCGCGGGGCAATTTCCCCTCGAGAATGCTCCCCTCGAGATCTTTAATGATGCTCCCAAATCATGATAGCAATAGGCTGAATCCACTGGAACAAACAAAAGTGCAATGACGAGGAAAGCAATGATCACGAAGCCTCGACTTCATTAAATCCATCGGTTGCACCACGGTTAGGAAGTCAACCGAGACCCAAGATAGTCGGTTTGGTAGAATTAGGCTTTGAACTACCTATAAAGCTATAACAAGAAACGAGAATATTTCTCTCAACCGAGCTCAAGTCATCTTCCAAAAATAGATAAGAGTCAGCAAATAGTAGAAAAACCCGTAGGTGCCTATGATTTAATTAATGACCTAACAAAGACCTTCTCGCACATCTCATTTTTAGATTTACTAAAGAACTCTCCTCCTCACAGAGCTGCTCTTTTAGAAGCATTAGGTCTAGGTCATCTAATTAACATCACTCCACCTCCTGAAACACAAGTAAATCACGTAGATTTTGATATCCACCCTCAGGGCAGCCGGACAAGGATGTCGAATTCATATTCGAAATAAGTAAAATGCCCAGAGATCTTTGAGATCACACGTGAGGTGATCCAGCCTTACACTTACAAGTATGGGTTTATAATAACTATGTAAAATGGGCAATGGTTGATGATGGGGCCGTAGTTAACATAGTCCCTTTCTCTTTCCTCCAAAAACTTGGATATGGGGAAACAAACTGTTCCACTACTCGAAATACATTAAGAGGCTATGATAGCCTTAAAGCCACTTCGATAGGAACTATAATACTGCCGGTCACCTTAGGGCCCACAATCTGGTGAGTTTTATATTATAGATCAGGAAACTAATTATAATATGATACTCGGCTGACCATGGATACACCGAATGAAGGCAATCCCTTCTACTTTATTTCAAGAAGTAAGATTCTTGCATCTAGGAAAGGTATTTGTAGCCAAAGGTGATCCAAAACCTTTCGATTTGCACCTAGCTGATTTAAAGAAAAGACCAGGGTGCACTCATAATTTGAACTTCCAACAAACCAACTTAATAAACCCACTGACCCAAAATCAGAGGAAAAGTTGGTACCTACAACGGATCTTGAAACTATCAGCATAGCCAAAACAATTCCAACCCCCAAAGATAAAACTAAAGAAACAGTATCATTAGGGACTACTGCGAAAATTGTTGAGTTGATAGAACAAGATTCACCAATGTTCTTACCATTTGATTCAGTAGGCATAGGATATTCCCTAGGTGTTGGTTCCCTTCCAGTAGAGGACCTCTGTATGGTAGAAGTAGAGTGCGCAAATGCAGCAAATGCCCCAACATCTATACTCCCGACTAAGTATTGGACTCTCCATTTCGATGGAGCTAAATGTCGTTATGGAGCGGGGGCAGGTATAATTCTTACTTCACCCGAGGAGAAAGTCCTCCCATTCGCTTTTAAGTTAAACTTTGAATGCACAAACAACGGCGCTGAGTACGAAGCCCTCCTCCTTGGCCTCACTTTAGCCAAGAGAATTGGTGTTGATAACATCAGAGTCTTAGGAGACTCGCAATTAGTGGAAAATCAAGTTTCTGAAGTATATGAAACCAAAGCCAAACACTTGCAGCTTTACAAAGAAGCCGTATTAAATTTAAGCAAGGCATTTAACTTCATATCCATTGAAGCAATCCCGAGAGAAAAATCTTCTCGCCGATTCAATAGCAACTTGACATCACATTTTACTCCAAGTAATGAGTTAGAAGATACCAGTTCACGGTGTCCATTCGTGATGAGCCATTGATAAAAATAATGACAAATCCCCTTCAAGTGGAAGTGAATCTACCACCCTAGACCACGTCGATAATAATATGGCCACTTTGGAATACTTAAACGCCTATGCGGCATTACATCTCTCCTATCATATGCTAGATTTATCTTTAATTCCACATTCGTCTTCCTATTTCAGAATCCCATGATGGATTTCCCCTCACAAATGGAACCTAGCATATACGCAGTAGACAATGGGGAGGGTTTGGATTTACCTCCAGCACCACCTGAGTTCGAAGAGGGTAACGCCTCTTTGATCGAAGAAACAATCGATGTCAACATCGGGACAGAAGATGAACCAAGAATATTGAAATTAGGATCATCCTTAACCCCAGAAGAAGTGGAAATACATACTCAGATTCTCAAAGAACATCAGAAGGCATTTGCATTTAATTATAAGGAGATGACAGGAGTCGCACCCCACATTGCGGTGCACAACCTCGTCACTAAATCAGATGCAAAGCCAATTAAACAAAAATCAAGACCCATGAAGCCCAAAGTAGCTCTCATGGTAAAAGAGGAGGTAATAAAACTCCTCCAGGTAGGGTTCATCAAACCAGTTGACTACTCCCAATGGGTATCTAATATCGTCCCCGTTCTCAAGAAGAATGGAAAGATACGCATCTGCATAGATTTCTGAGATATCAACAAAGCATGTCCTAAGGATGACTTCCCATTACCATCCATAGATGTTATTGTTGATGCAATGGCTGGTTTTGAACTTTTGTCTCTCATGGATGGATTCTTGGGATACAATCAAATCAGAATATCTGAGCAAGATCAAGCTAAAACCACGTTTATAACTCCTTGGGGAACCTATTGCTATGCTGTTATGCCATTCGGTCTCAAAAATGCCGGTGCTACGTACCAGCGGGCCATGACATACATATTTCACGATCTAATTCATAAAATCATGGAATCTTACGTAGATGACTTATTGGCTAAGGCCAAGAAGCGTTGTGACCATCTCGAAGTACTCCGCGTCATTCTTTCACGTCTAATAGAATACGAGTCACATTAAACCCGAGATAAATGCGTCTTTGGTGTAACGGGAGGGAAGCTCTAGGCTATATCATATCGTCACGAGGGATAGATGTTGATTGACCAAAATTCGGGTTGTCCTCGAAATGGTTCCACCTTGAGATGAATCGGAATCGGATCATTTCTCAGAAAGCTGGGCGCAATCTGGAGATTTATCCGGACTTAAGCTTCGCCATTCATCTAATCAACAATTTACTCAAGAAGGACTATAGCATTGATTGGACCGAAGACTGTAATGAAGCCTTTGAAGTAGTTAAGCGTTTTCTATTATCACCACCTACGCTAATGCCACCTAAGCTAGATCACCCGTTAATTCTATATTCACGAGCTACGATGTCTCATTGGCACGTATGTTGGCCCAAGAAGATGATAATAAGAGAGAACGTGTGATTTATTTCATCAGTCGAACATTGCTCGACTATGAAACACGCTATACACAGGCAGAATGAGAATGTCTCGCCATAGTCTTTGCTACTAAATGCCTAAGACATTATATGCTGAATCAAGAAATGAAAGTCATGGTAAAAACGGACCATCTACGGACTTTCCTCACACAAGGGTCATTGTCTAAAAAGGCTGGACGTTTTATAACCTTAATGGGAGAATTCGAATTAACATTTGTAAATCAGAAGTTAGTTAAAGGGAAAATCATTATGGATTGGTTAGCTGACAACCCATTAGATGGAGGTGATCTAGTAGATTTAGACTTTCCAGATGAGTGCGTATACTACATCGAAACCCGACCCGCTATCTCTGAGTGTCCCTGGTACGCTGACATCATTAACTATATCATGGACCATACATATCCAGAAGGAGCTACACCACAACAAAGAAGACGGTTACGCATAATCGTAGCTAAATATGTCATTATAGAGTAGGTTCTCTATCGAAAGGCATTCGATGGAATGCTCCTAAGGTGTGTCGACACAGAGGAATCCAAGAAGATTCTCCATGAATCTCACAGCGGTATATGTGGAGGCCACTTCGGTGGCCATGCCACCACTCGAAAAATACATCGAATGGGCTATTTCTGGCCCACTCTAGAACATGACGCGATAGAGTTTGCATGCAGGTGTCATAAGTGCCAAGAATTCTCCCACGAGATCCACATGCCAAGACAATCTCTGACCAATCGCAACTCCATGGCCCTTTTCTACATGGGGTCTAGACTTAATAGGGAAATTCTCTCCCTCATCCACGAGACGGCCATAATTTTATAATCACGGCCCTTTGAATATTTTACCAAATGGGTGGAGGCCATGCCTCTTACCACATGCACAGTTCTGTGATCACCAAGTTCATTTTGAACCAAATCATTTGCTGAGTACGGTATCCATAAATCATTATCTCCGATAATGGAACTTCTTTTAAAAATGAAGAGGTTTGCGAACTATGCAATAAATTTAAGATAAGCCATCATACGGCTTCCTTGTATTACCCTCAAGCCAACGGACATCTGAAGCGACAAACAAGACACTGAAATCCATTCTCCTTAAAGCGGTGAAAGAAAACAAGCGAGATTGGCATTTGAAGTTATATCCGGCCTTGTGGGCCCACCAGAACCTCAATAAGAACACAGCACGGGAGCAACTCCTTTCTCGCTAGTATTTGGGGCGAAGCGGTTCTCCCACTTGAGTTCGAAATACCGAGTCTCCGCATTTCATTACTGAGGATTCGGATGAAGCGCTTACGAGAGAAGCACATCTTTCACAACTAGAAAGCCTAGATGAAACTAGGTTAGATCTTTGAGCATGGCATAGAGCTTATCTTTGACCGAATGTACCGGTAGTATAACAAGAAGGTCTATGAACGCGATATATACAAAGGTGATCTAGTTCTAAGACTAGACAGCCGGATCGACAAGAAGACCGGCGAAGGAAGGAAATTCTGGCCCAAATGGTTGGGCCCATACCGAGTCATGAAGGACTATGGAAATGGTGCTTACCTCTTATGTACGCTAGAAGGTGAGGAATTTGGTGAAACAGTCAATTCCCTACACCTCAAGCGATTCTATGCATAAGCAACTAGCACTACTTGTATAATTATCTACATTGCATCTTCATATAGATTTAGATCATTTTGTCCACTTGTTTCTTACATAAATTGTGATCAAGGAATCTATTCTCAAAGCAATTCATTACAAACTCATGATGTTGTTGGCATTAAGCTCTTTAATCATATCTCTCCATCTTCATATACCATCGAATCATCTCGGAATCTTTTATCAAATAAATCAAACATGACAAAGTCTTAACTTGGTAACCATACCAAGATCTCTGCAAGTTTGTTCTCACTTTGATTTCTTCTTAGGATAGGTGTCTTGCCTATGGTCTGTTCTAGAAGCTTCATGGTGTCACATCTATCCCATATATACATCTCTTTGGAAATAAGCATATACTGACATTTTACTCAAATAAGCAAGTCAAAAAGTGATTAAATAGAAAATTTTATTTTTACACATTTCCTTACCCCCTGACCTCGGTGATGAGCTTGCGTCTCTTACTAGTGACGTAGGGTTGGGAAAGGATGGAAATGCCCTTACTCGCCTATGCCTTGCCCATGGTGATAAACCCACGCTTCTTACTAGTAGCATGGGGCAAAGTATAGGGGGTCCTCTTGACAAACAAACGTTAAAAGGTCATAAACAAACAATTCAAACTTTGAGTCAAAAATGAATGAATCAGATGTTCAAAATTCCAAGAGAGTTAAAATCCTAAAAACCCAGATCTTGTCTACTATGTGGCCATCTACGGGTCTAAGTCTAGATAAACCGCAAAGCAAGTGCATTCTAAACTATGAAGTCATTCGGGTAGAGTAAGCTTGTAGCTTCCAATTTGGTTCCACCAAAGCTTTGTCTATCTTTCATCACTATCATTTCACCACATTTCATAACTTGCGCCCTTCTTGGCTCTTGGTGATGAGCCCTCGCATCTTACTAGTTGCGTGGAGTTGGGAGTGGGGCAAGTTAATCTGTTCATCATACTGGTTATATTCATCACTTTGCAAAACAAACATGAGGTATCCAAATTGCTCACAGAAGCTAGGATTCGAAATCACAATATATCTGCAATATCATGTATCAGCATCATGAAACACAAAAAGAAAGTAAACATTTGCACCATCTGTTATCCATTGCATACATTCTAAAAAGCATACAAACATACATCATAGTATATACAAAGAAGCTAGAAATAGAAAATAAGCCATGAGTGCCAAGATTTTGATCCAAAACGAATGCGTATATATAAATAATCAATGTTTATATACAATGCCATCATGCACTAGGCATGATCAAAATGCTCAAAGAGCCCGTGATATACAATAGTACAAAATACACAAGGGCCAAATGGCCTCTCAACCCCTACGCGACCCCTTCGAAGGTGCACGCCCTCGCCTAGGACTCCGGCTACGCCGGCGCTCTGAATGTACGGAGGGCTCAGGGTCCCGAGGGGCAGCCACGGTCTCACCACGAGAATGGCTCCTCATAAGGCGCTCAGCCGTCCTGTAGCCCGCTAGCTCGGTGCGAAGGGTCGATACCATCCTGGCCACGTGCCAAATAGGAGTGAAGACATCAGTATGTCTACCAGCTGCTGAGGGCTCCCCGGCATCTACGGATAACTCCGCGCGGGTCCTATCCATGGGGATCATCAAGGAATCGGTACATACCCTACGGATCAGATCCGCCACTCGTCAGCGAGTATCTAAAAAAAAGAAAAAAAAATCAAAACCAAGCAAGAGGCTAAAAGATACAAGATAAAAACACAAGGAGAGATAGCAATTAAAACAAATCCTAAATTAAACAAACGTTAAAGAAGGAAGAAAGGATAACTTACTCGGATCACCGGGCCTCAAGATGGATCAGCTGGGGCTAGCACCCACCGCGGATGCCAGCTTTGCCGAGGCGAGGGCTGCTCCTGTGGTAGGGGCAACATGTCGCCCTGCAACTGACTCATCCTCTCCACCATGGCCCTGAGAGAGTGGCTCCTCTGAAACTAGAGTGTCCTTCTCTGCGCTCTCCTCAGCCCTCTCTGCCTGCATAATGTCCTGAGTGTCATGCCACTCAGGATCACTGTCATCAGTCTGCTCCTCCGACCCTCCCTCTGTAAGCTCCTCAGAGTCGGAGTCAATATCTATGGGGTCATCGCTACTATGAGCAGGACCCGCAGCAATCTGAAGTAAAGGTGCCGAGGTGCACCAGCTCTCCCTCTAGCACGAACTATCCTCCTGGCTGTGATGGGAATGCCGGGAGTGATCTTTGTCCAACCATGGCCCCCTGCGGCCTCAAATGATCTATAAACTGGCGCCACTAGGGGAAGCATGCCCATATACGGTAGGCCAAACTGCTGAGGAACTCTACCAAAAGGATGCACCTCCACTCGCCCCACTCGATCAATGAGCTGCCTGTGGTGGAGTAAGAGATCAAGGTAAGAGTCTCCTCTCCCCATATGCCGGCCATAAGCCGGTACGGTGTCGCCTCCATGTCTGCAGTAGTAAGGAGGCAGGCGGGTGCAGTGAGGTGCTCTAAGTGCGACATATCTATCCATCTAGCTGCCCTCACGGCCCCGGGATCTGCCACCTCCATGCCTCTGCCATAAGGGATAAAACGCTCATACACCCAACTCATGACTAAAGTTGGGTGGCTCAATGATTGTCCCTGTAAATGGACCACCCTGTATAAATCATGGTAGGTGGTCCCAGAATATGTGCACCCAGCGTATATCCGGCCATGCCCCTCTCGCTGTGATGATGGGGCCCAGCGGTATAACAATGTATCCCTCCCTTGTCCCCGATCGGTCTCGAGGAAAGGATCCCCATGACGGACTGTCGAAGTACGGGGATAGGCAAAAGAAGGAATGGATCGAACTCTCACTCCCTTCTTGACCAGTGGAGATAAGCGCATCTCCCATATATGCTGCCCCTTGTGCAATCATGTGTGCTGTGAGCCTCTTGTCTCAATGTATGTCTCCTCCCGATGATCGGGACCCCCAAAATATGGTAGACATCCTCGAGTGTGATGGTCCACTCACCACGGACCCCTGGCATTCGGAAGGTGTTAATCTGCATCCCAATAATAGAATAAGTCACAAAGGATGTGACTAGATGGTGCAACATGAGGCACACATGATATACGTAGTATACCAGCCCTCTGAAGTGTGTCCTCCTCGTCCTGCGAGAGAGCATCCAGTACTCCTGAGAGCCAATCACACTCTCTCTCTCTACTCCATCTAATATACTCCTCTCTCACTGCATACACCCAAAAACACACAAAACATAGCAAGTTAATATCTGAACAATACCAAGAAGGTCATAAAAACATGTAGTTTTGCAAAAAAATACAAACACAATCTCAAATATAAGTTCTTTTGCATTCTGTGCAGAACCGCCGCCCTGAGCAGGGAGGCGGTTTTGTAACCGCCACCTTAAGGGCGGCGGTCGTGTAACCACCGCCCTGAACAGGGCGGTGGTCGTGTAACCGCTGCCCTGGCCAGGGTGGCGGTCGTGGTCCGAAAACCCACGCGGGTTTTTAATCTTAAAAAGCCTAAAACTAGCAAAAAATGACCATTTGACCTAAAAATGGAGCCTACCCAGTAGGCGCCCCCCCTAGGTGGACCTTTTGAACCTAATATTTTCGAAAATAACCCCCCCATTACGACAAATTTAGCATTTCAAATTTAAAGGGGGAAAAACACAAAATTGAAGAAAACCAACTTGTGATCTAGCAGGACGGTGTTCCGCACGTGGAGGCATGATCATGATCTCGCTGCGGACGTTTTGACTCTACTCATGCAAGAAACCGTCACCAGTGGGTCCCGAGCTCAAAATCAATCAAATCAACTCGCGTAGATGAATAGGAAAATGGGCCCAATTTCATATATATAGAACCACGATTCATTTTAAAAGACTTTTCATGAGTTTGGAGCGTTGATGGAGGTAAGTCCCTATCCCCGTGTAAATGGTACGTTCTCATTCCCTATTATTTTAGCGTTTATTTTCCAAGTTATTGTATCTATCTGCACTTGAATCCTCTTTTCATTTTACAGGTAGCGGGAATTTTGGATGGCGTGATTTCAACACACGGACGTGTAAGGTATAACTTCTTACTTCCCATTTCGGGACTGCCATACTCGGACCCACCGTTTTATGCCTCTTCATGGCTAAAACGCTTCTCCGAGGGGGCAATATGTACGTACCCAAAATTGTAAGGTACTGTACTGCGGAACAGCGTAATAAGTGCCCCAATGATGATACAGGTCTCTTCGCAAGGTGTTCGGGATCCAGAAAAGCTCTCGAATATGCGTTAACATCCCACATATCCCGCTTAGCCCCTGTGTGCTTTGTTTTCCCCTTTTTCCCTCTTTTTCTTGCCCCTTTCTCTTTAGTAATGAAACCGCCGCCCTGACTGGGCGGCGGTCCTGTAACCGCCGCCCTGAACAGGGCGGCGGTCCTTTGCGTGTTTTCCAGAATGTTCTTTTGACGCGACTCACGTGAAATATCATGTTTCACCAGCTTTCCTTGCCGACTTGAGCATGCATTTATGTTTTTGGTCCCCTGGAATAGTGTTTTTCCTTTGTTTATTGTTTAGGAGTTCAGTTTGGTTTTGATCTTTGGGGGATTGAATTCCTATAAATGCATGGCTTGTGCTCAAACAAAAGAGACTGATCTTTTGCTCTCATCTCCTCATTTTCAGTAGTCCAGCTTGTTATCTTGTTTAGAAGCCATAATTTCAATTCACTTGCATGTTTAGTTAGTATTGTTCAGCTGTTGGTAAGCCACATACCCATCTTGTGTAGGCGAGTCTTTGTTATTTCACCCAATCCGGTCGAAGTTTGTCTCTGAATTTCTCTTTGCATTATATTTAGCTATTATTTTTCTTAGAATACTTGTTTTAGTTCATTTGCATGCTCATTAGCATTGTCCAGTTGTTGGTAAGCCACATATCCAGCTTGTGCAAATAGTGTTGTTGTTTTACCCAATCCATTGGAATAGAATAGCTTAGGAAGCCATTAAAGTTGTAGGTTTTCTCTTCAAGCAGGATAGTTTCAGGTTCTGGTCACTTCATATTACATGGCTTGCTGTAAAATCCCACTAGGAATCGCATAAGCCAAGCTCTGTACTCTTGCGTTGTCCCTCTCCTACTCGCATTTTTGATCTGCATTCTAAGTTGTCCTTGTCCCAATATCTACTCTTGTCGATGCTAGTATTACACGCTTTTCTGGATCCATGTGAACACGAAAGAATGAGGAGATCATACTGAGGGGACAAGATCACACACACCATCGGATTTGCCACTATTTTGCAGAATCTTGGTTCTAGCTTTCAAAGTTCTAGTTAGAATCATATCAAATAGAGTAGATAATTGCTTCATTTCAGTGAATTCTATTCTTGATATTGCCAGGGAAGCTATGAGGATTGATAGTTTGAGAAACTATGATTCACTCCTCACTTCTGAGGTAGGATTGAGAATCTTGCAGATAGATTAGATGAGCTATTTTATTTAGAATAAATCTACAAATTGCACAGGCTGATAACCACACTCGGTTATTTTGTTTGTTTTAAATTATTGATTAGTTGTTATTCCTAGATACATTTAAATAGCTTTCTTTCATTATATTCTTGAAAGGTTTCTTAGAAAAATAGAACTTATTTATGTTTTAGGTTTACTCCACGTAGTTAGAGTTTACTTAGTTCTGATTAGATTTACATTTCATTTCGTATGACAATCACGGGACCTCGGGAGCCGGGGATATATATATTTGAGCCAATCGTGCCTCAACCAAACCTCGTCACAACAATAGTTGACATATACCAAAATCTCTCGGAATACAAGTACTCCGAACAATACAGATTTACAAGTGATCAGTTCTCAGTTGAGAGGGTTAAACATAGAGGACGACCAAGCACACACGTTTTGGTCAAACCAACCAAATTATAGATTGCCCTAGGTAAACACTCACATGACTGTAGAAGGGTTCGAAAGAGAACAAACCTTTGGTTGTGATCCTTTGGTCCCACAGCCAGGTGCAGGAGACACTCTCACAGATATAGATACCAATCTAAGGATCCAAGTTGCA
The DNA here is from genome assembly GCA_018340775.1 of Taxus wallichiana var. yunnanensis. Taxonomy (NCBI): domain Eukaryota; kingdom Viridiplantae; phylum Streptophyta; class Pinopsida; order Cupressales; family Taxaceae; genus Taxus; species Taxus wallichiana. The sequence goes on from CM031234.1 coordinate 50,806,949, forward strand.
TGAACGCCTGTGAGATATTCTGAGAAAATCACATAGTTGTTGGTCCTAAACATAGAAGATGAGAAAGCATATGATTACTGGATACTAGGGATTAGAACTTGATTTCGCGCATGACCATAACAGGACCGCAACATCCAAGAGTACATGGTTGTGACCCATAGATCTCACAGCCCAACGAATCCATAAGTCAATCAGATATAAGTTGGCTTACACACACTAGTATTCCAATCCACTCCAATTCCACCCATCATCATCAAACAATTGTCCTTCTTTGGATATAGCGGCTAACTTGAAGCTAGAGAATTCTGGACTAGGCTAGAGAATCATCCATAGAGTCAATTGTTTTCACCATCCACCCTATGACCTTATCATGGAGACATACACAAAACTATCCCAGGTCATTTTCCACGTATTCCACAACCCATAGATCGAATCACGCCAGAGCTCGATATTGATTGGAGCCTTTGAGCAGTCATCCTTGCCGATCGATCTATCACACCAGTCCAAGTTAGAAGGGCCTTCTTTGCCTTAGATTCACAAATTCCACTAGTGTGTGTCGAATACATTAGATTTGCCTAACTAGTTTGTGCGAATCAACGCATATTCTACCCCCACCGGCATGTGTCTCGGCACAACCTCAAGAGGTCGGAGCACGCGGAAGAGTCACTTGTAGATTCTCACGCTACTTTGTCACTTTTCCAAATGTCTGAGATACCTATGAATCATTTAATCTTTTTGCTATAAATTTAATGATTTAGAAAAATTCCTCATTGCGGATCATTTCTTAACACATTCTTCTACTAGTTAAATTCAGCATGTGCTTACTAACTATTCGCCTACTAAGTATTCCCCTCTTCCATATATTTACCCTTCTCCACAAGTACCATCACCTCCTCCACATAAGTGTCCTTCTTCCCCACCACCACATTGGCCTTCACCTAATCCTTCTCCACCTCCTACCCGTAAGCCATTATACTTTTCACATAATGTTAAACCACATGAAGTCTTCATTACCTTACTTGATGAGTGGTTAATCTGTCTACATTTTAACCAACATCATCCACCTCACCACTTGCACCACCAACATGACCACCCTTTATTTTATTTTCACCATATCAATGGACATCATGACAATGACTGTTATTCTCTCCACGATCACCTATAACAATTAGAATAAATTTTTTTCATTGTTTTCCGATCTTGCTCTCATGACTGCTCTCTCTATCCTATCCTATATAAGCAAGATTTTGCAGTTGTTCACTCGTATCCTTCACCTCCTCCTAAGATTATCACACTCCCACCTCCTAATGTCATTATCCATCTACATCCTCTAGCTAATCCACATATAGTTACATCCTCTCATCCCTCACACATTTCCACCACATCTCATTGGCTTATAAAGCCTCCTTCTACACTTCTTATCACTACACCCCTCATTATTTGCACCATTTCCTCTTACATCGATTCAAAACTTATCCTCACAAATGTTTCTTCACATGCTCCCTCTATGCCTCATAATCCTTTTCATCTACGGTATATGACATCCATTTTTCATCTCATTACCTGGTGATGCACTCATGTTCTTAAGGTTCATATATGACTTTTGAGGTAATTGTTACTAAACTTAACCTCACTCTCACATTTGGGGGCAATCGCTCTTCTTCCCCCATCATCCTCATCACACATAATTATGAACATTATTTTACATCTCATTATTTTTCAATTCTCAACACTACTACTTTTATTTATCTATCACATTACATCACATACATACATTTCTACTTATTACATGTTATACCATACATTCCTATTCACACACATTCTTTATCTAGTCCATCACTTGGTTATTCTTTCCACATCATAGCAAATTTCAACCATCATCATATATATATATATATATATATATATATATATATATCAAAACAACCATCCCAATAATGCCTATAGAATCTATCACACTAAATAAACACTACAAAGAACATATCATAATCATCACATAATATACAATGCACATCAACAATAAATGCCACATCAACGGTTTATATATATATATATATATATCTCTGTGTGTGTGTGTGTCCTCAAAAATCATAAGTCACAAAATAAAATCACTGGGGGAATCCCCATGTATCAATACATCATATACAAAGCATCATATATCATCCTCATTATCACTATCTGCAATTACAGGAGCTCTAGAACTAAAGGATTCCCCATTAAATCTACGCCACTAATCTCAGCCTCTATACCTTTCTAGCCAACTTTGTACCACAAAAATATTTGTTGTCTTCTCTACATATCAACCCTGTAACTCCACATATTGTGCAAATATATCATAAGTGGGCCTCCTCCTCCTACAACATCTCTCACTCACTCTGCCTCTACATGAGCTCATCATGCTCACTCAACAAAACCATGCACATCATCGCTGCTATAGCCACCGGCTCAAACAAATGGACATGTTCACCCGTAATAGCATTAACTCGCTCTAGTATCACTCCTCCCACAAGAACATATGGGGGCACAGTTTGAGTCAATGTGCATATAGAGGTATCCATAATCAATGACCAATAAGTATCACCTGTAATCCCACAATGAATATTAGCTATTACACATCTTTTTCATCAATTAAGCAACAATAAATAAATAACATACAACAATAAATAATACTTGCGCTCCACTCTCACCACTACTACATCATCTACCTCAAGGGCAGGTGTCATTCCATCTACTCATATAACTAACAGCCCACCTACTGCATCCAACACTACTGGAAATAGTAGAACCCATAAGTGTGTCACCCACCACTAACTATATGTGTGAGTATACCCGTCATCATCCACTTGTATAGGATCTATGGCCACATCTACCTCATCCGAACCTAGATACACTAGTTTTTCTCATGTTGGGACCGACCTCGCCCCTAGATGTCTCGCCACCCTAGTAGATAGAAACCATATATATGGATCTAAGGGAACATCCTAAGCCATGCCAACCTTCCTAGATACTCACTTACCCTAGAACAACTCAGTAACCCTTGGGAAACAATCCTCTAACCACATAGTTTTTCGTATGCACCAAAACTCCACACCATCCTATACCCATCTTGTATAGTCTCTTTATGCTCTCTATATAATGGCCCCATGGAGCATCTGATCTATCATTGACCTATATGCGGTCATAACCATCCTCCTGCTATGGGTGCCCACACACCTCGTTGTAAATATATTGGGTCAAGACCAATCGGCCCGTGGCCCACCGAGTGGATTCAATATAGAAATATGCTCATATTCCCACACATGTAACAAAGTAGTGGATCCCATCCCACCAATATGATCCTCCTCTATAAATCTATACAAGTCCCTATAAAAATCAGCCAATACACACCGTGCCCGGGAATATCTAGTACTTGTGTTCCTTGATGATGCAATAAATATCATGTATCCTATACAAAATCCCAACTCCACAACCCTAAACTTCCACTGACAAATCTATGACAACTACAATATAATTATGTAATCACGGAACCCCGTATCTCAAAATATCATCCAAACAAATATGTCTCTCGGTCTATACTCGTGTCCCCATAAAATACCATCCTGTCACCCTCATCTAACTATAGGAATCTAATACGGGCATGATATGTACTCTCTCTCCTATTATAGGAAACCAAAATATCCTATATACAACCTCTAGTGTTATCATCATCTCGCATATCAATCGGTAACCAAAATGTATAAGTATCTGTGCACCATATTTCACACAAAGTAGTAAACATAGGCATATTATGGGGTATTTCCCCTAATCTAGAAATATACCACAACCCGACATGGTCTAATATATACCATTCAACATTTAAAAACCCCAAAGTAAGCAATGTACTCAAGTGATTACCCGCATGAAAATCTCTAGAGTGTATGTCCTTGCACAACAAAAAATCATAGATATTCTCATATTAGTACACCATACATACTACAAAATAACTCATCATAACATCAAATTTATCGGGATATAAACATTTCACAAAACAATGCCAAAAACCCTTTCATGGGATGCTTGCACCCGGGAGAAAGTCGTTGCCATCGAATTAGGTCACTAGCACCAAGAATTAGGTGTTAGTGTCCCGAGATAGAAATGCCATGTATGCTTTTGTCCTAGTTAGAAACACCCAAAACTACAAAACTTCAAATTTTACTAAAATTACTAATACGAAGTTTAGTTAAATTTGAAGTTTTATTATTAATTTTAGTTAAATTTGAAGTTTTGTAGTTTTGGGTGTTTCTAACTGTGATGAAAGCATACATGGCATTTCTATCCCTATATATATATATATATATATATATATATATTTGACATAAATTTCTAAAAATAATCACACTTAGCAACTCCTCGAGTTATCTATGAAACCACACCTTCCGCCACTCTCTCAAATCTCATCAAACTCACTACTCTAACACGTGACATTCTCGTAGCCCAGATCTCAAATCTCAAACACTCTTGGTAAAAATGAAATTATCATTCACCTTTCTAATATTACTATATATAGTAATTCCAATTTACCATATACTATAGTTACTATTTTCCATTATTACTACAACTAATACAGTCTCACAATTTTTCTCATATCTTAAGCCTCGTTACTCTGTTTGTCTCCTCATTTGTTTTATACATATCATGATCTCCTCAAGCACCACACTATACAAATTTCAACATCTCATATTCACATTTGGCACATGTACTAATCAATATCTACTCATACTTTGACAATATTATCCCATATTATTTCTCATTTACTATTACAACATCTTATACATCTTACTTTCAGCTCATTGTTCATTTCTCTGCCCTTCCCCTATCACCGAAATGGGGCATACAATCAGGATCATATTATAATCCCTCTCAAAATAAAATACAATCAATCAACATTCCTAACACATTACTATCACAGTTTTCTCTGATCTCATTCAAATAAAGGTACAATCACTCCATATGATAGTTAATACTTTCTACTATTTCAAATATATTCCCCAAATGACCTAATCTGGGAAAAGTAAAAAAATCTCTATGAGTAATATCTTAAAAACATATTATCTCGAGACAATATTCTATCACTCAAATCAAATCAATTAATTAGTACAATAATCACACTTATTATCTCCCTAGATGGCCTAACTTGGGAGCCGCATTACATTAATATCGCTTCTAGATGACCGACTTGGAAACCATATAGAATTTTTTAAATCGTAACACCATTTACTATAGGATTAGGGGTAATGAAATGTCATTTCCTTTCCTACACTACGCCTATATGGGTTCTTCAATCAGAACAAACAAATTTTCAATCTCAACTAAATTTGGTCTTTATTCATCTACATTAGTTGGACCTTTTGGGGATACAATCATGGATAAAGAGAAAGAATAGACCTCTCTCCCCAAAACTCTTCCTTTCACACCAAGATGTCCAAATCCTCTCATTTTCAAACAAATTGGGTTGGGAATCGATCACTCCATACCTCTTATATCACCTTGAACAACAATTCAAAATATTCTAAGTCTCCAAATCATTTCAACTATTTCTCCAAGTGTTTCATTTGATGGTTTTCTATCTCCACATATGCCACATGGTTCAAAGCATTGATCCATGGTTTACCACACTACAAGTTTTTACATCCTACACACGTGTTTTAGTATGGATTATCTAGATTCTATATAGGTATGTTCCTTACTTCCTGTTATCCCATTTCATCCCCTTGTGAAATGGGACGATGAGAAAAATTTCATTAATACAATAAAAAATATTCACTTGTGGAGAAATAACAAATCCAGATATTCATAAAAAAACTCCCCTTTCATCTCCAAGTTATTGCGATATACTTGAGGAATCCTATGTCTCTATAAAATGTCAAAGGAGATGTAGGTTTGCAAGAAAGTCCCTCGAGCTCTTGGAATAGCTCATCGAGCTAGTTGAGGAAGGGTGAGTTGCTCATTTAAAGGGATTGAGCTCATGTACTAGACCAAGCCCCTTTTTTAGCGAATTAAGTAAACAAAATTCATTATAGGGCTAAGATAATCTATTCATAGGGGTTGAGCCTATTCCCATGCAAAATGAGATCTTGGAACTATTTACTAATCAATGCATCGGGAGAATCATTGAGCTCATGAGCAAGCTGCTACTTGGCAAACGAGTTATTTATATCCTAATTTTGAGCTCCATACAAGAGGATGCAAGCCAAGCTATCTAGCCCCATCAAACTCATTAGAAAATTACATTATAAATCTAAGCTATATCTAGGGATCGGGCCCATTTACATATGCACCTAGTTCATATTGTTTGATGTTGAGTTGTTTGAATGAGGGGCTCCAAGTTGTACCAAGCTAGTATCAAAACCGAGCTAATAAGGGAAGAGCTTAAGTGAGTTTATAGGAGCTAGCCATGCACACACATTCCAAGTAGTTAAGAAAGGCATGTTTTCAAGCCAATCATGTGCACAGGCTGAGTCATCTTGAAAGGTAATAGAGGTGAGTTTAAGGAGTAATCTATGAGCTCATAGTCTAAGTAGTTCGGAAAGCCCATTACGAGTGAGGAGGTGACCCCAATCACGAGTGGAGGTCAAGGTTGAAAAGGAGCTCATCGGAGGTAAAAGTTAAAGTTGTTATAGAAGCATCAAACCATCATCAAATAAAATATCTAGCTCAAACGGAGTTCCTAGATGGAAAATAAATCAAGCAAAAAGGTCTATGTTAACACTAAGTCATAGAGGATGCAATCTGCGATACCAATTAAAAATGACTCATCCATTTAAAGGTTTCTTTATGAGTTGGGGGAGCTCATCCGGCTCGAGTATGGGGTTCTTAGGTAGGTCATTATGATGCTCATAAGAAAAGATCACATCACCACATAAAAATGATGAAATCGTGCCACCAAGCTTGAGTAGTTCAATAGTGCGGTGAGTCAACCAATGAATAAATAGTTTACAATGGGTGAAAGAGGAGGAGCATAGGGTCGCCATGTGTCCTCATGGTGCAAGTTCAAGTGACAAAGAAAATATGGGAGCCTCGGGGGAGTGTAGTGTATCCACATGGAGCACGTCAATCAAGAATATGATGTCAGCCCACGGCCCACTAAGGAACCTGCATAATGCAAAAAGGCTCGAGATCGCCACATGAAAAGAAATAAGGATGAGCTTGATGCCCAACATGGAGACTCGTACTTGTGGAGATAAAATGGACTTGATAGTTGGTTGGCTTGGTAGATACTCGGTGCATCAAGTTGGTGACTTAATGACACGTGGAGAAGTAAGGAAACAAATCAAAGAAAGCTCGACACGTGGAGGTTATGGGATGGTTATGTATTAAATGGAAGTTTACGGTGTAAATACATTACCCAATGCATTGAATCAGCATAGAGATAAAAGCTTGAGGCATGCCAACACATCCAAGGTGATTGGCTCGGTTGGTAGATAGGGGAGGAGCCTAGCATGGCCATCAATACAAAAGAGTAGCCAACTCAATTGAGCTGGCCAAGTTGGCAAACATTAAAACAAAATCCTCCCCAAGGAAATATTGATGGTAAAACATAGGGTGGGCCTGCCTTATTTCAATTACCAAATCATTAAAAGATATGTAGAACATTGAGTAAAAGGGGAAAATTATTAAAATTGTATTTTCTCCATCAAGAATTAATTCTCAGTCCTCATGAAGCACAAGCAAGCCTATGAAAACCAAAATAGTTATGTTCAATCGAGAAGGCCATAACTGGAATATTTCTTAATGAAATTGCACAAAATTGGTGTCATTGGAATCATGATTCCAAGCCCAACCCACAAAAATTAATAAATTTAGGGATTGATGAAGATTCAAGGATGTATTTCATAATAAATGACCCAGTTCAAAGAGATAGTTGGAAGGTGGTTAGGAATGCATTCAATGAGTATGGCCATCATTTTCTCTGTTATAGGTCATGGGATAGAAGGAGGAGTCTTTTACAAGCAAGGTTCCATTGATTGCACTCATTTATTACATCTTACAAGTGGTTGGAAAATCAATTTTGGGATTTGACTCTTCTCTCTTTCTCATTCTATATATTGTAATATGGGTCTCATTTTTAAAGAGAGTCATTTTTTTTCCTTTTTGCCCCTTTTTCTTCTCTGTCAGGGTATGAGTATGGAGCTCAAGACTTTTTTCATAAAGTTTTGTAATGGCATTTTTCTTGCCTCTTACCTGTTTTTGTTGTACTGTGCACAATTTTGGAGCAATATAATATGTCATGTGATGCATTTTGTCCATCCTTTACATGTTTTTATTGTCTCTAATAGCCTTTATTCACTGTTGGTATATTGTGCATATTTCTAATGTTCACTACAGGTTTTGGAAGTTGTGCTTAATGAGTTTGAAGTGGTGTTCTGTGTGAATCTATCTCTGTCCTGTGGTGCATTTCGTCCACCCTTTTCATTTCTCACCTTTTCCCCATTTCAGGCAGTTGGATTCTTGATTAACTTCTTTTTCGATGCATCACTTATGTTAGTTTTTTGCTATGTTTTATTTTTATTTGACCCTCATCTCACACTATAGAGAAGAGCCAACTTCTTTAAAATCTGGAGGTTACCTTAGGGCACATGTCCCACTAACCTAAGGTATCCAATGACTCTGATGGTTCATCCACAAAGATAATCATCAATGATTTCTGGCATGCCTAGTGGGACAATTTGAAGCACCTTACTATTTCATTTCATCAATTTGGTGTGTTCTTGGTGAGATTCATCCTTTGGAGGCACATACAAAGCACATCTAGTGACTCCATTTGGTCTGAATGACCCATTCTCTAATTTTGAAAACTTTCCTTCCATCCATTTCCATTCATGTTTCTTTCCATACCTCTAATTTTCTTTCATTTTATGAAGTTGTGCAATCATGGCTTCATTCCCGCAGTGGAATTCACACTTTCAGCAGTACAATCAGCCTCAAATGAGCTTCTCAACTTCTCTAAATCAGCACTATGATCAAATTCAGAACCACTATGCTTACCCACATGAGCAATGCCAAGATCAGTTTGGATTTGGAACCTATCAAGAACATGGGTATGCGTATGATGAAAATAGTTAGATGGAGGCAGTCATGGTTCAAACTTAGGCTATAGCACAAAGAAAGGCATCCAAGATTGGTTGCAGGGCACCTTTTCCATGGGAAGGCCCTTTTCCAAGACACTATAGCCCACAGGATAATCTTGATTTCTTGGATGAAATGTTGCCCCAACTTACACAATGGATCGAGGGTATTGAAACATATGAGAAAAGTATGAGACAACCTTTTCAATGGGTAATTCAATCACCAACTCTTTGTTTTTCTTTCTCTCCTTCCCAAGCTTTACCATTTTAACATTTTCAGGATTCAAGCCCATTATATGTTGCTCCAAATGTTGAGTTCCCTTCTCCATCTCCTATTCTTCCATCCCATCTCAATTATTCTGTCATTTTCCCTTCACAATAGTCACTTCATCCATGTAAAAAATATATTCCATTTTCTTATCCACCACAAAAAGTTACAAAACCTGTGGTAACCCAACCCAACCCTCCTCTTATTATCTCAAGTTTATCTTGGGAAGAAAGCAAGATACTAAAATCAGTCAAGAGAAACTAGAAGGAGAGTCCAGTCAAGAAGAAATAATTGAAGATTGGAAAATATGGGCTCATAGTTTTGGGATTGATAAGATCCCCTTGCTGGTTAAACCTATGAAGGAGATGGAGGCCTTGCCACATGTAGAATCTGATTTTGCATAAGAATAAGAAGCAGATGACCAAATCTCTTTTTACTCTAAATATAATGTGCAGAGTTGGCACCATATTCTCAGAGGTTGGTGATTCATCTCAGCTTACAAATTTATCAGAAAAAGAGACAACCCCAAACCCACAAGAAGAGGAGCATGTGCAAACAAAAGAGGAAAAGATCCCTAAAGTGCAGGATGTTTCAATGGAATGCAATGACCCTCATTGTCCTACATGCCTAGAGCTTGCTTCACTGTTGGAAGGTTACATTGAGCCACCACAATCATCATCATCAGTTGTAACCAACCATGGAGAAATTCATGTTAAGAAGGAGAACAAATCAGATTTTGGATCCTTGAGTGAAGAAGAGGTCATAGGAAGCTTCTTGCTTTCTTTTGATAGTGAAATTTTAGATTCTTCTTCTATTACATTTTTGCAAGGATCTGATTTAATGGAGGAGTTTGATCTCTCAAAATTTATGTTTGAGGAGGAAGAAAATATGATGACAACATGACCAAATAAGTTATCATTGAATGGGTAGTGTGGGAAGAGGAAAAATTGTTTGTAGAGGAAAAGCAACATTCAGATCAACCTGCAAGCAATCACCTTCTTCCAGAAAGTTTAAAAATGACTCCATTCATGGAGTTGGGATTCAATGGAATGGGGATGATCTTCAATACACCAAGGATCAGCTACGACACCTCCAACCAAAAGATGAACATCTTAAGGAGGTATTCTTTTTGTTCATTGATACCTTGGGTAGAAGGGTGGAAGGTAACTTTCCACTTTTTTGAGGCCATAACCTGTTTTTAAATTAGTTACATGGCCGTACATTTTAAATAAGAGAACTTATTTCTCCCTTCTTGTTACTGAGTTTTGTTTAGCTTTTCCTTATTTTGGTTAGTGTAGGAGTAGGAGTAGTTTTCTTTCAAAGTAGAAGAAGTGCTTGTGCACACTCTGCATGACTCATTTGAGGCATGTATGATTTGTCTCTTTTGTATATAGCTTTTGTCCATATTGCTCCAAGTGGTGTAATGCACCAGGCCTTTTAGTTGTTGCAGCAGGAGATCCATAGTTGCATGTAAAAGTTGGAAACTTCAAATCAAGAAAATACAAAGCAACTAAAATCAATTAAGGAAGAATCTGGTTGGTTCTCTCCAAGAATAGTTGCAGCAATTTTCTACACCCGTGAAAATAGTTAAGAGTTTAGCCAACATACCAAGCCAACAATCAACACCATTAAAGCAACATTGGACATTCAAAAAGAGAAAGAAAATCATAACTTAATAGAGTTTCATGTAATGTCCAAATTGGCAATGAACGTCATCCAACCTCAATGGATTGCACCTATAGGAATAAGTATAATTCAAGTTTAAAACAACTTTCTACTCTCACAAAAACAAATATCAAGAATTTCTTATGAGATTGGGAAAGTGTGAGTAAGGGGAGTAATTCCATAAATCAAGAAACATCATTTCAAAAATTTGGAAATAAAGTTCAAATCAACTCATAAAGGTGATGCAGACTCCATGCCCAATAGATAGATATAGGCAATTGGTTCATTCCATTTAGTAGGCTAATGACCCCGTGAGTTGCCAAACTATTATCCCATTTCATCCCCTTGTGAAATGGGGCAGTGAAAACTTGCATTAATACATTAAAAATATTCACTTGTGGAGAATAAACAAATCCAGAGATTCATCAAAAAAATCCCCTTGCATCTCCAATTTACTGCAATATACTTGAGGAATCCTATGTCTCTATAAAATGTCTAGGGAGATCTAGGTTTGCAAGAAAGGCCCTTGAGCTCTTGGAATAGCTCATTGAGCTAGTTGAGGAAGGGTGAGCTACTCATTTTAAGGGATTGAGCTCATGTACTAGAATGAGCCCCTTTTTTAGTGGATCAAGTAAATGAAATTCATTATAGGGCCAAGCTAAGCTATTCATAGGGGTCAAGCCTATTCCCATGCAAACTAAGCTCTTGGAACTATTTATTGATCCATGCATCAAAGAGAAGTATCGAGCTCATGAGTGAGATGCTACTTGGAAAACAAGTTGTTTATATCCTAATTCCTAGCTCCATATAAGAGGATGTGAGTCAAGCTATCCAACCCCATCAAACTCATTGGAAAATTACATTAGCAATTTGAGCTATATCTAAACTATATCGGGTATCGTGCCCATTTACATATGCACCTAGTTCATAGTGGTTGATGTCAAGTTGTTTGAATAAGGGGCTCCAAGTTATCTTGATCCAAAGATCAAAACCGAGATAATAGGAAGAGCTTCGGTGAATTCACAAGATCTATCCATACGTGCACATTCTAAGTAGTTCAAAAGGTGAGTTTTCAAGCCAATCACACATGGAGGGCGAGTCATCTTGAAAGGTCACGGAGGTGATTTTAAGGAGTAATCGATGAGCTCATGTTCTCGAGTAGCTTAGCGAGCCCATTGCGAGTGAGGAGGTGACCCCAATCATGCATAGAGGTTGAGGTGAAAAAGGAGCTCGTTAGAGGTAAAAGGTGGAGTTGTTATAGAAGCATCAAACCATTATCAAATGAAAGATCTATCTTGGACTGATTTTCCGGATGGAAAATAAATCAAGCAACGGTGGTCTAGATTAACGCCAAGTCGTAGAGGATGCGGTGAGCCACCAATTAAAAATGACTCATCCATTTAAAGGTGTCTTTGTGATTCGGGGAGCTCATCGGCTTAGTATGGGGTGATCAAGGAGATCATTATGATGCTCATAAGACAAGATCACATCACCATGTAAAAAGGATTAAAGCATGCCGCTAATCTAGAGTAGGTCAACGTGCATGGCAAGTCAACCAACGAATAAATGGTTTGGGTCGCGGGTGCAAGTTCAAGTGAAAAAGAAAATATGGGAGCCTGGGGGGTGCACAATGCATCACATGGAGTGCGTCAATCAAGAATGTGATGTCGGCCCGCGGCCCACCAAGGAACCCACACAATGCGAAAAGGCTTAGGATCGCCGTGGGAAAATAAATAAGGATGAGCTTGGCACCCAACATGAAGACTCTACACTTGTGGAGATAAAATGGACTAGATGTCTAGTTGGCTTGGCAGATACTTGGCGCATCAAGTTGGTGACTTAATGGCACACAGAGAAGTAAGGAAACAAATTGGATCAAGCTCGACACGTGGAGGTTACGGGCGATTATGCATTGAATGGAATTCAGCAGTGTAAATACATTTCCCAATGCAATGACTCAGCGTAGAGATAAAGGGATCAAGGAATTCCAACACATCCGGGGTGATTGGCTCGGTCGGTAGATAGGGGAGGAGCCCAACATGGCCAACAATACAAAAGAGTAGCTAACTCGGTTGAGCTAGCTGAGTTAGCAAGTACTAAAACATAGGGTGGTCCCACCTTATTTTCATAACCCAAATCATTAAATGATATGCGGAACATTGAGTAAAAGGGTAAAATTATTAAAATTGTCTTTTCTCCACCAAGAATTAATTCTCAGCCCCGTGAAGAATAAGCAAGCCTGTGAAAACCAAAAGAGTTGCATTCACTCAGAAGGCCATAACTAGAGCATTTCTTAACAAAATTGCACAAAATTAGTGTCATTGGAATAATGATTCCTATCCCAATGCATGAAATTCAAGAAATTCAGGGATTTATGAAGATTCGATGATATATTACGTAATAAAAATCCCATTTCAAAGAGATAGTTGGAAGGTCGTTGGGAATACATTCAATGAGTATGACCATCATTTTCTCTATTACAGGTCATGGGATAGAAGGAGGAGTCTTTTATAAGTAAGATGTCATTAATTGCACTCATTTATTGCATCTTATAAGTAGTTGGAAAATAAATTTTTGGATTTGACTCTTCTCTCTTTCTCATTCTATATATTGATCGGGTCTCATTTTCAAAGAGATAGTCATTTTTTTCCTTTCTGCCCATGTTTCTTCTCTACCGTGGTATGAGCATGGAGCTCAAGATTTTTTCCTAAAGCTTTGTAATGGCATTTTTATTGCCTCTTACCTATTTTTGTTGTACTATGCACAACTTTGGAGCAATATAATATGCCTTGTGATGCATTTTGTCCATCCTTTGCATGTTTTTATTGTCTCTAATAGCCTTTATTCATTGTTGGTATATTGTGCATATTTCTAATGTTCACTACAAGTTTTGGAAGTTGTGTTAAATGAGTTTTAAGTGGTGTTCTATGTGAATCTATCTCTGGCATGTGGTGCATTTCATCCACCCTTTTCATTGCTCACCTTTTCCCCATTTTAGGTAGTTGGATTCTTGATTAACTTCTTTTTTGGTGCATCGCTTCTATTAGTTTTGTGTTATGTTTTATTTTTATTTAACCCTCATCTCACACCATCGAGAAGAGCCAGCTTCTTTAAAATCTTGAGGCTGCCTTAGGAACACGTCCCACTAACCTAGGGTATCCAATGACTCGATGGTTCATCTCAGTAAAGATAATTGTCAACACTTCCTTTACATTACTTGAATTTCATTCAAATAGCATAAGGGGGGATGTAGACACAAAATCATGCACATATTACTATTTTACTATACATTATTAGTATGTTGTTTATATGTATGGATCTTAAACAATAAATTTATTCATTGGTGACATCATCTCTTGTCCATCTATGTCTTTGATTACTTTTTACTATACTTCTATTCCACATCTATCATTTTGTAGTCGCTTCTAGTCAAGTCACAAGGATCCTTGTCTATCTATCTTTTCACATTTGTTGTCATTTATCCTAGGACACTAGCACCCATTATGGACACTTTGGTTCCTAAGCCCGTGTGTCCATCTCGAGTGCTCATATCTTGTTTATTTATATTTTCTCATTTTGAAATTTTTGGTTGGCCTTTTTGCTTTTCTTGTCCTCATCTTGTGTTCATAGTCAACCTTTTTTCCTCTAGTGTCGAAATTCAACCAATAGATTCATATATATACACAACATACACACTATTATTCTAGATAGAATTTCTAAGGGGAAATCACATCTACATACTATCATTGTCATCAAAGGGACTACTTTTTTTGGTTGCATACACTACATAAGAAGGGTAAGTGTTGAATTCCATACAACACATTTTCATCTAATCTAGCTATAACCCACTATCTTAGTGTCAGTGGCATGAGGAAAACCTAAGGAATATATTTCACACACAAGAAAAAAAAATGACATGGAATCTAGAATGAAGTGCAACGCTCAGCAATAAGTTCATTCTTAAGGTGATCACTCAAGTCAATCTAACTTCACATTTTACATATTTTATTCAAATTTGATGTGTTTATGAGCTTGGGTAGGTAGCTAGGGTTTGTTTTTCAAGCTATGAGTGTGATAAAAACCCTAATAGAGAAGGTATCATGAAAAAATATATATTGAAGTGATAGTCTTCAAACCGGAAAAGAAACAAATCTTGAGCATTTTCATAGCCACCAACACCTAGATTCAAACACCAGTATCAGGTGCCTTTGTCCTCTATCGGTGCCTCTAACTTGATCAGTGTAGAGCTATAGAACTCTTATAAATCTTCCTGGATATCATTCCCTACCAAATCTAATATACACACATGAGTCTCAAATATCTACAGATCACACAAAAATAGTCTAATTCACTTATATCTTCCATTTACTTATAATCTTTCATTACCCGAGCACTTAGCATTTATATTTTAATGTATTCTACATTATTAGTGTTGATACCCATACATTTCCATCTTATTTTTTCTAATTGTTCTATTTTTTACGACACTTTTCAGAGAAATACATGATGAGAACTGATTTTGAGTTGTATCTCTCATATTTGGGTTCATCTTTCTGGAATGGGGTGGTCAAGTATATAGTTGGTTTTATCGTTTCTATGAAGGTTCTTAAATTTCTGCATACTTAAGGTACATAAAAGATTGTATTTTGGTGCAAGGTTGGGACTTTAGATGTGTTTGGATAAGTGTGAGTATGGTGAGTGCAATTTTTCCTGAAGCCTAAAGGTTAGGTATCTCCAGAGTTGTATGGCCTAACCTAAAAGTAGACTCTAATGTTCACTACAAACTTCGATCCAGTTATATCTTCCATAGTAAAAATGGACAGATGTTATCTATTTTGGGCCCTACCCAAGAATGATCAAAAATTAGTTTCTCCCAGTGAACCGAGAAAATGTCCTTACCTGACTTATAAAGTGAACAACATTTTCAAGATTGAGGTTCAATTTGTTGTTGTTTGGATTTGAAACAATTCATGAGTTTTGTTCCAAACCCCACCATCCAATTGAAGGTAGAAAGGAATAAATAAATGTGGTCTTTCCCAATTCCTTAGGACAAATAATGTGACAAAGGACCACTTCTTTCTCTCGTGATTTTTTACAGTTATGTGTGATATATGAAGATGTAACTGTGAGGTAGAATGTTCATTTCGAGAATGTTCTTTTTGTAAGAAAAGAAAACAAGGAAATTGAAGATGTTCCTGAATGATTTTGAAGAAACAATACTTTCACACATCATACATTTAAAAAATAAAACAGAAAGGTAACTCAGAGAAACAATTATAGTGAAAAAAATGGGGTTCTATTTTAGAGGCCCCTTCCCTTGAAAAAATATATAGACATACGTATACATAGATGGAAAGGCATAAAAATCAATCCTTTGCAGGAACATATTCACCCAGAGGCACTAGAGTACATTTTAGCACATCATCCCCGCACCGAATGAAATCATCATGAGCCACCGTGCCAAACACAAACTGGACATCGATCACTAAAACCCGAGACATACCCATCTCTAGCAATTCCTGAGTTCCTAACTGTGGCCCATTCAGCAATTGGGTGAATTCCATTCTCCTTTCAAGTGAGTTTACCCACTTAGAAAGGGAACATCCCCTCTTATATATGCTTTGGTTTTTGTACGAGGAGAGCCGAGATATGGGGAAATGAGGAATTATGCTAGAAGAACCTTCTCTCATGGTTATTCTCTTCTTGAGAGGAAAATCTTGGGTGCCTATCATTGACCATACCTCAGCAAGGGTAGGCTCTTAGGTCATCATATGCTTCTTTTTTCATTATCTCGATGCAATTGGGAGTTGTTCTTCCCCATGTTGAGTAAGCAGAAGGTTGGGCATTGTGATTTCTATGGTCAAAGTAATGGGTTAGTAAAAATCCCTGTTCAAATACCAAGTGATCATAATTAATAGAAGGGTGGTAGCAAAGCCAATAGGATTTCAATTGTTTGGTATCCACCTAGTATTCTGGGTGAACTAGGTGGAAATGGAGAACTTGAAAAATAGGAAATGAAGGGCATAATTCTGAGAGACTCAGAAGAAAGATGAAAGCATGTCCTCCAGAGAGGAAACATTGGGAGGACTAGCCCTAGTATCTGGTATGGTGAGGAGATGAAAATGAGGGCCTCATTTGACCCAATCAATTGGAAATAATCACCCAAATGGGTGAGCTCTCTAGGAAGAAGATTCAAGTCCGAGGTGAAGAAGACATGGAAGCAGGATGATTGATGGAAGGAAAATGGTGGAGGATGCAGGGAGGTAGTTAGGTGGTAAGTCGGTAACATGGTAAGCCATGATTAAATAGGCATGTATTTTTAATTTACATATATGGGAGATATATTAATACCATATCCTCCCAAAATTGATGGCCTTGAGATAAATTTTAATTAAAAATTGATTATCCATGTAAAAAAATTCATCAGAGATTTAATTGATACATGCGAGTTTCAGAGATTTATCATCAAATTTAATTCTTTGGAAACATCATATTTTCAACCATCGGGAAACAAGATACTTAATAAATATGGGAAAGGATTTATTTATAAATGTGGCATAGTAATGATGAGTCAGTGGTGGATATGATTTAATACTACTGTGAGGAATTATTCGACAATGATTCCCATGGGTCTTAAGAATATAACATTAAATTGAATCAATTAAAATCCAGCTGAATATTCCCTAAAGCCCTTGTTGGATAAGGATATAAAGAGTGGGTTTTAAAGGAAGAAGATGAGGTCTTGGAAAGAAGGAAAAAATGGCAGGAAGCTCGAAGGGGTGAAATGGAGGGAATTTATGAGACGCGTGCCAACTAGGAGACGACACAATGTTCTGATGAATTTTTTTCTATGTAACTCAATTATGAGGAATATATGTTAAGATGATTATATGTGTATAGTCATTAATAGGCTTTGAGAGTGTAAATATGTCTCCCTTGTTTTTCCTAAGTTTAATGGGTTTCATCTACAAAATTTATTAGGATTTGTGATATTTCTTTATTCTTATTGTGAAATGATGTTGAGGATGAAGTGATATGTGTCTTTTGTTATGATTTTGTGTGAATTGTGGTTGTAATTCAATTGTGAAAGTATCTTGTTACTACTTAGCTCTTGTCTAGGAAGGGTGTGATAATTTGACATTTTCGGGGTACCTAAAAGCATCATTTCTGAAACCTATAAAAATCTCCCTGGACTGAGTAGGATTTGGGGATATGATTTGGTAAATCTTGGGGGTCCCTTGATCCAGAATATTCAGCATGATTTACATGGACAAATCTAGCCTTAGGTGTACTAAGATGGATTGTCGAAATTTAGATCTTGGCTTGCCTAGAGCCTTCCCCACAAACCAGTCTCATATAAAAGGATCATTCATTTTTCACTCACATTTATGTAATAATGGAAACATACGATAGTTAACATTTTGTTTCTGAATTTCTCCAACTCCCTTTGAATATCTTCCCATTTTCCCCATTCTTTAGTTCAATTTTCTCTACGCCCACTAAAATATGAACAACCTTTGGCAGATGTTTTAACACATTATGCAGATCTCAAACTATTTATTCATACTCTACAGATCCTCCTAGGAGAACACATTGTCAATGCGTACACCATACATGTTCTCACCCTCGATCCAAGATCCTCATCATCAACCTGCAAACAACTTATGCAAACCCTCGGGATCAAAGTGCAGGTCGGGATAACACTTCCTTTAGTGGTCCATATTGGGTCTCGGGTGCTTGCAGAATGTTTAAGTGACCACTCTTTCGAGCGATCATTACATTCATTGGCTACGCCCGACCCCAATATTATACTCCAATGGATTCGAGATATCATTTCGATATCAGGTCATGCCCCGTGCTCCCTTGACCACATCTTGGGTCCTCTCACCCTGACTAAGGTAGAGTCAAAAGTAGCAGGGATATCAGCCACACCCTTTTTCAGTGCCTCCCTATCACTTCCTTAATAAGGGCTGGAGGGAAAGCATAGGAATACCCCACCCCTAGTTAACAAATGATGTTTCACATGGGTATGACTCCATTTCCCCATCTCCCCTGCATGTTTTGTGCCTTTTTCCTCTTCCTCGGGGTGTAAATGGGAGCCAACATCCTTTCTAACACCATTATCGAGGACCCTAAATTGGGTATTCATTTTGGTTTTGGATTTGAACTTATTTTGTTGTTATTTATGACATATGAAAATGTGTTTTGATTTGTGATTTACTCTCATGACCTTGTATGATTTATTTTTCTAGAGTTATCACTCTAGTGGTGACTCTGTTATCCTTTTGGTTGTAGTAGACCAGTGGTTTTTTCATTTTGATGTGTTCCAACTAAATTTATGTGTCTTGTTTAAACTTTGTGTTCAATTTTTACCATTATATCATCTAGACTTTATAAGATGAGGATTTATTTGTAGAAATCAGTTTTCTATGAAGAGTTCCATGGGTATTTGTGATAGTAGTGAGGTTTTTGTTCCTTCTAAAGTCCCTTTTAAACCAAATTCGTTCAAACCATTTGAATTTAGAAAAATATGTAGATACCCCCATCAAATACCTACTAGAATTAGACTCAAATTTCCTATGTTTATGGATATGGTGATACTTCTATAGAAAAAAATCATGCCATGTTTGAGAAAATGATGCATGAATACTAAGTGAGTTATGAAGATTTTTTTATGAGGTTATTTGTGCAAACACTGCAAGAAAATGCTAGAGACTAGTTTAATTATATACCTCAAAGCTCTTTCTGTTCATGAATGGAAATGGTAACAATATTTAGAAATCAATTCACAAATGGAATTGCTTCCCTTTTCTATGGGTATGGTGGAGATTCCATGTATTCGGTTGAAGGAAAAAGGTTCATATGTTTTAGGAATGAAGAAATTGACACTACAGAATATGTGTCAAGTGTTAAGACACTAATTGAAGAATGTGTGTTGAATAGAATTATTAGATTGGTTAAGCTTATGTCTGGTGTGACAAGTTTTTATTCATCATGCCTCCCGTGTTGTGGATAGTATGATTAATATTGAAAAATTGAAACTAGGAACTACGGGAAGAAATTTGGCACATGGTTCCACAGACCAAATTGGTGGGGTTTCTACCATTGACCTTCTATGTGCCCAAAGATATGATGAGTTCTTGAATGTTTTCTCCAGAATATGTCAGGTTTTGACAAAAGGCTTTGATATAGTAGTTTTAGACATAGGTTGTACTTCATCTACTCATGATTTTTTTGTTAAAGGATGAAATTATTTCTAAGTATAGTGGAGGTGTTCCTCAAGTAGAAGAAAATGTATTTTGATTGAGACCATAGTGGAACAAAAGAAGCATCTCATAATATGGTGTAAGTTTTCAGATGAATCTGTAAAGTGGTAATTGTGGATGAATCATGCACACTTTGCAGACCTGAATGTGGATGATTTGATCCCCTTATATGTTCTTAAAACTGGTATAGTGGCCTTGGATAAAGAGGAATATCACTTTGGTGGTAATTATATTGAGAATGTTGTATGTATTGATAAGAAAGATAGAAATGGTTATTTGGATTTTTTTCTAGGAGGTGTTCATGTTGGATTTCTTATTAAGCTAGGTTTGGGTATCTGTGATCCCCTATTTTCTAATCAAGTGGCTAACCATACTTTGTTTCCAAAGTCTATGGATATGCATAGGGTTACTTCACTTAATGATTTTGGAGATGCATATTTATGTCTTAAGGCTTACATTGAATATAAGAAGAACTAGATGAATGGGTAATTATCTACTCTTGAAAGAAAGGAATTTAGTGAGCACCCTGATGTACACCTAGAAATCTTAAGAGTGCTATATTGTAAAGTATGTTGTGAAAATAGGGCTATTTATGAGCAGGTTGTACTTTATGAGCAAGGTAGATCCATGGATCTAAATGATGGTATGATCTTATTTCTACAAGATGAGATGGTTCTAGATAATATGATCAATTGATAGTTTGTGTTTCATCTGAAGTAGTTAGGATCATTACCTTTGGAAGTTGGTAGGTTAACTTGTGTATCTTGATGGGACAAGTGCGCATTGTATGGGATCTCAGTGGCTCCTGATGGAGGTTTTTGGGTCCTATGAACCTTGGTGATTTACTTGTACGGTGTTGTATAGTTGCACAAAAAAATTTGGTTCATGCTTGGGTTTCGTTGGTTTTTGGTTGTTGGTTTTTTCTCTCATGGTGATGACTTGTAGTTTTGATCATCTTTTGACTCCATTTCCTAATGGATAGGTGTCTGGTCTTCTCTTCCCTATACTATTTTTGGTGTTCTTTGGACACCCATTGGGGGATTCCATCCCGAGATGGAGCGATATAGGTACCCATACATGTATGTCTTCTTTTTTCTAGCTATACTATTCTCTAAGTCCTTTTCAGGAGAAATATGTGATGAGAATTTATTTTGAGTTATATCTCTCATATCTAGGTTTGTATTTCTGTAATGGGGTGGTCAAGTATACAGTTGGTTTTATCACTGCTATGAAGGTTCTTAAATTTTCACATACTTAAGGTACAAAACAAATTGTATTTTGGTGCAAGGTCGGGACTTTGGATGTGTTTGTCTCAGTGCAAGTATGGTGACTGCAATTTGTCCCCAAAGCCTGAAATTTATGTATCTCTAGAGTTGTGTGTTCTAACCTAAAATTAGACTCTAAAGTTTCCTCGAAACTATGATCCGAGTTATATCTTCCATAGTAAAATGGACAGTGTTATCTATTTTTGGGCCCTACCCAAGAATGTTCACAAAGTCATTTCTCCCCAACATTTTAGAAAAGATCCTTACCTGACTTATAAAGTGAATAAATTTTCAGAGCCTAAGTCTAATTTGTTGTTGTTTGGCTTTGACACAATTCATGAGTTTTTTTCTAGACCTAGCCATCTAATTGAAGGACGAAAGGAATAAAGAAACACAATATTTCCCAATTTTTGAGGACAAACAAGGTGACAAAGGCCCACTTCTTTCTCCCATGATTTTGTGTAGTTATGTGTGATATATGAAGATACAGTCGTGAGGTATAATGTATTTTTGAGGGTGTTCTTGTTGCAAGAAAATAAAATAAGGAAATGCAAGATATTCTTGAATGATTTTAAAGAAACAATATTTGCACACGTCATACATTTAAAAAATAGAAAGGAAACTCAGAGAAACAATTACAATGAACAAAATGGGGTTCTATTTTAGGGGCCCCCTTGAAAAAATATATACACATACATATACATAGACATATTTATAAAAGGAAAAACATAAACATCAATCCTTTGCAGGAACATCTTCACCCAGAGGCACTAGAATACGTTTTAGCATGTAATCCCTGTGTTGAATGAAATCATCATGAGCCATTGCACCAAACACAAATTAAACATAGGTCACCAAACCTCCAGACATACCCATTTCCAACAGTTCCTCATTTCCTAACCGCATCCATTCAAAAATTGGGTGAATTCCATTCTCCTTTCAGGTGAGTTTACCCACTCAGAAAGGGAACATCCCCCTCTTATATATGCTTTGGTTTTCGTACCTAAGGAGAGCCGAGATACGGGGAAATGAGGAATTATGCTAGAATAACCCTCTCTCATGGTTCTTCTCTTCTTTAGAGGAAAATATTGGGTTCCTATCATGGACTGTACCTCAGTAAGGGAAGCCTCTATGGCTATCGATGATGCTTCTCTGTTTCATTTTCTGGTGCAGTTGGGAGTTTCTCTTCCCCATGTTGAGTAAGCAGAAGTCTGGGCATTGTGATTTCCATGGTAAAGTTAAGGGGTTGGTAAAAATAATTTTTCAAACACCGGTGATCACTATCAATAGATATTGAAAAATAGGAAATGAAGGCAACAATTCTAAGAGACGTTGTAAGAATATGTAAGCATGTCCTCTAGAGAAAAAATATTGGGAGGACCGCCCTAGTATCTGGTATGCTAAGGAGATGATGAATGAGGGCCTCATTTTTCCCACCATTGAAAACACATGCCCAAATGGATGATCTCTATAGGAAGAAGATTTAAGTCTAGATGTGAAGTATATGGAAACAAGATGATTTATGGAAGAAAAATAGTGGAGGATATGGGAGGCAGTTAGGTGGTGAGTTGGTAACACGGTAAGCCATGATTAAATAGGCATGTCTTTTAAATTGACGTATATGGGAGAAATAATTTCTCCATTAATACCATATCCTCCCAAAATCGATGGCCTTGAGATGAAGTTTAATTGAAAATTGATTATCCATGTAAAATGTGTCGCTAGAGATTTAATTGGCACCCGCATGGTTTAGAGATGTCTCATCAAATTTAATTCTTTGGCCATGTCATATTTTCAAGCATGAGGGAAATAATATATTTAATAAATATGGGAAAGGATTTATTCATAAAGGTGGCATAGTAATGATGAGTCAGCGGTGGATATGATTTAATGCTACTGTGAGGAATTATTTGACAATGATTCCCATGGGTCTTAAGAATGTAACATGAAATTAAATCGGTTAGAATCTAGTGAATATTCCCTAAAACCCTTGATGGATAAGGATATAAAGAGGGGGTTTTAGAGGGAGAAGAGGAGGTCTTGGAAAGAAGGAAAAATGGCAGGAAGCTCTAGAGAAAAAAATTGGAGGGAATTCACAGATGCACTACCAACTAAGAGACTGCACAAAGTTCTGATGAAGGTTTTTGCTATGTAACTCAATTATCGAGAATCTATGTTAAGATGATTGCATGTGTATAGTCATTAACTAGATTTGAGAGTGTAAATATATGTCTCCCTTATTTTTCCTAAGTTTAATGGGTTTCACCTAGAAAATTTATCAGGATTTGTGATATTTCTTTGTTCTTATTGTGAAATGAAGATGAAGTGATATGTGTCTTTTGTTATGATTTTGTTTGAATTGTGGTTGTAATTAAATTGTGAAAGTATCATGTTACTACTTATCTCTTTTCTAGGAAGGGTGTGAGCATTTGATGTTTTTTGGGGGTACCTGAAAGCATCATTTCGAAACCTATAGCAAAATCTCCTCATGGAGTGAGTAGGATTTGGGAAATGATTTGGTAAATATTGTGTCTCCCTTGATCTAGATTGTTCAACATGATTTACACGGAAAAATCTATCCTTAGGTGAACTAAGCTAGATTGTCAAAAATTTAGATCTTAGCTTTCTCATATCCTAACTCGCAAACTAGTCTCCTGCAAAAGGCTCATTCATTTTTTCACTTGTATTCATATAATATTGAAAACATACGATAGTTGACATTTTGTTTCTGAATTTCCCTGATTCCCTTTAAATCTTTGCCCTTTTAGCCATTATTTAGTTCAATTTTCTCTTATCCCCATTAAAATTTGAACAACCTTTGGTAGACATTTTAACACACTACGTGGATCTCAAAATGTCTATTCATACTTTACATATCCACATAGGAGAACACATCATCGATGTGTACACCTTAAGTGTTCTCACCCCCAATATGAGATCCCCATCATTGACCTAATTTTTTTTTATAAATCTTTGGGATCAAAGTGTGGGTTAGGCTAACAATGCCTTTGGTGGTCCATATTGGGTCTCCAGTGTTTGTAGTGCTTAATTGACCACTCTTTCGAGTGAGCATTTCATTCAGTGGCTACGCCTTATTAGAAATCATAAGCTAACTAATATGGGGGTGAGTTAGTTACACAAATTATAACTTTATTTATTTATCATAATACACATTCATTAATTCATTCATCTATTCACTATTCATAATCATAAGTGTGCATAAGATATGTAACATCAATCACAAGAAAAAATACACAACACACGATCACCTTATATAAGTGGGAAACCCTCATGGGGAAGAAAACCACTGAAACTCTTCTTATATTACATAAAGAAAAGAATTTTAGTGAAGCACCAACTTCACAAGGAGCACCAACCCCTAGTTTAGTGAGGCACTAACCCCAAAAGGTACACCAACCTTTGGTTTAGTGAGGCACCAACCCCACAAGGAGCACCATCCCTAATTTAGCAAGTTGGTACTTGCAAGGAGTACCCACCCCTATTATCTAAGCACCCACTTAGAATAAAATATTACAATTTGATCATATAGAATCAATATTTCTTACACAATAGATTATGATCACTCTTTTATATCATTTTACACTAGCTCTTTCAGCGTTTTTTGCATCCTCTTTTCTCTATCTCTCAAATCTGATCTAGACCTTTGATCTTTGATCTCTTCCTCTTCTTTATCTCATATATTTCATTTACACTTGAGCTCTCTTACTCCCTATGTCTCTCTTCTAATTCATATGCATCAATTCCTTGCACAAGGAAAACCCCCGTGAATGAGTTGAATCATTACTTTTATATGCATGTGATTTCTTCAACACAAAGGAGGTCATTCCCTATCTAGATTCGACCCAAACCCTTTCATTATATTCAAATATCACCATTATAATGGTCACTTATGACCTAAGTAGGTCGGCCTTTACCTTTTCTAGAATCTTCAATTGATCCATCCAAATTTTGATTTCTATATCATGGGTCACGTGCACTTTTTCTAGAATCTTCAATTGAACAATCCAAAATCTTATTTTTAGGATTTTTGTGGCACTATGTCGACTCTCGTGGATTTATTCTAATTAACACAACTTAAACACATGTTCCACGGCTCTCCTTATTATCTACAACCTTTACTAGTCTTTCACAGATCTTTTAGTCTTCTCGCAGCCTTTTCTCTTTACTTCGCAACTTTCTTCTCTTATGTAGATTTTGTCCTTTACTCTCGGTTTTTCCTTTATACTCATTTTTTTCCTCCTTTTCTTTACAGCTACTTCTATACTTCTTTCTTAACCCGTGGTCATTCTTTTACTTGTGGCTTTATTCCTTCAATCAATGGCTAGCATTAGACCTTTGTGGCCTCCTCTAGACTTAGGTGGTTTCGTAGACTTTGGTAGCTTCCTTCTCATATTCATGGCATGTGCCAAAAATTTACTAGGCCCCTTAGATAGTTCTTTGGATAATAAATAAACATGCAATCTTCATACAATCACTTTGAATATTACCATAAATATGACACTACCAATCAACCTTCACATTTTCATACAGAGAATTTCTTGAATTCCTTCCTTTGTATCTTCTTCATGTAGGGTTCCTATAATTTATGTTGTCTCGACATCCTACATCTGCACTTTTTCCATCAATGACAACTTCAATGATAATGATAAAGGTCCAAAACTCCCCTTTTCTCATTAATGGTAACCATTTCACCCTTGTACAAAAATACTACAAAAACACTACTCTTTGATGGAAAGATATATCTAGTTGCTCCCCTTTGACATTTGTAATATGAATTATGTTCCTTTCTTACCGATGGAAACCTTGTGTTTCGATCTAATTTCAGCTTCTCTCCTCTTTTGATATTCTTGGCTGATTTATGATTTCAATTTCTCTTCCCTTCGACAATAATAATGACAAAGGGCCATCTATGCCACATAATGATAGAAATGTAGGTAAGTTGGATAAATCATGTTCTTACCTCAATAAAATCCCCTAGGTTCATGCTTGATCCAAATGACCCTGGTGTGCTCACTGAAATGTTCCCCTAAGCTGATGTATACTTTAACAAAATTAAACTAGCAAACTTGATCCCTCTTGCTTAAATATTATTTGCACTCGATTAGGAGTTGATATCACATGAGAATTATCCCTTATATTTTATGCATGATTTCTAGTTGTTGATGGGATCAAGAATGACCCCAATTCATTCCTTAAGTGCTCAAATGTTTCTTTTGGCATTGGCTTTTCCATGATATCAACAACTTCTTTTTTGTTCGGATGCTCAAGATTGATTTTCTTTTCATTCACTTGTTCCCTCAAGAAATGATATCTAATTGTAATATGCTTGGTCTTTGAGTGAAACACAGGATTCTTGGATACACTAATAACACTTTTACTATCACATAGTAAAGGAATTGGACTATTAGATTTTACCTTGTAATCTTCCAATGTCTGCTTCATAGAGAATTTTAGTACAACACATCACCGCCACTATATATTTTAATTCACATGTTGACAGAGTTATTGATGATTTCTTCTTTCTCAACCAAGATACTAGAAAAATTCCCAAAAAAATGATCTCGCCACTTGTACTCTTCCTGTCATCAACACTTCCTACCCAATCTGCATTTGTATATGCTTTCATGCTGAAGTCACTAATTTTGGGGTACCATAGTCCATAATCAATTGTTCCCATGAGATATCTCAGAATTATCTTTACTACCTTGAAGTGTGTTTCCCTTGGATATTCTTGAAATCTTCCAACTAAGCCCACTTCTTGCATGATATAAAGTCTTAATGTTGTTGAGTAGAGTAGACTACCTATCATAGATTTGTACAGAGTTTTGTCTACTTTTGGTGATTTGTCATCTTTTCTCAGCTTGCATCCCACTTCCAATTGTTTTACCTATAGGTTTGTAATATTTCATCCTAAACCTTTTCAGCATTTCTTTTATATATTTGGTTTGGGATATGAAAATACCTTGGTCTGATTGACTGATTTGCAGTCCCAAAAAGAATGAGAGGTCTCCAAGCATAGACATTTCAAACTCTTCTCTCATCAAATCAGAAAACTCATGAGTCATTTTATCATGATCTCCTCCAAATATGATATCATCCACATAGACTATGACAATGAGTAGATGATCACCTTCTTCTTTAATGTAGATATTTTTGTCAGCAACACCTTTTCTAAAACCTTTCTCAATGAGGTATTTGTCTAGCCTATTGTACCAAGCTCTAGGGGCTTGTTTTAATCCATACAAATCCTTTTTCAACTTGCACACATAATATTTATCATATGTTAAAGAAAAACCATCAAAGTTGTTCAATATATACCTCTTCATTTAAGTATCCATTAAGGAATGTTGACTTAACATCCATTTGGTATACTCTGATTTTCTTGTGAGCCATGTATGCCAAAAATAATCTTATTTCTTCCATTCTTTCCACTGGTGAAAATGTTTCTTCAAAGTCAATTCCTTCCATCTGTGCATATCCTTTACATACAAGTATTTCCTTGTTTCTTTTCACTTCTCCTTTCTCATTCAGTTTGTTTTTGAATACCCATTTAGTTCCAATCACATTCTTATCCTTAGGTCTTGGAACAAGTTCCCAGGTTTCATTCTTTTCTATCTGATCAAGTTCTTCATTCATGGAATCTACCCAATGCTGATCCTTTCATTCTTCTATAATGCTTTTAGGTTCTACCATTCAAAAAAATTCTATGTCTTCAAGATTTTGTTGTTCTCTTAGCCTTCTTCTTGTAAGTATGTTGCCTTCTTTGTTTCCAATAATTTGATTTGTAGGATGATCCTCTTAACTTGTCTTAAGGGTGCCTTAGTGTCTGGTATTTCTTCCGCTTCTTCTAATTTTTCACATAGAGTCTCCATTTCTTCATCATCTTCTTATCCTTTATGATTTTTGTAGTTCGAGGCATTGGACTTGGGAGATTCATCCACCTTTACATTTGTGCTTTCAATGATTTTTCAGTAACCTTTTATCAGTAGCATCCGTAAGTCGACCGACTACCGAGTAACCCAAAAATATGCCTTCATCACATCTGGAATCAAATTTTCCCATATTATCTTCATCTCTTTTGATGTAACACTTGCTTCCAAAAAATCTTATGTGTTTCACATTTTGCAGCATGTTATTCCATAGTTCATAAGGTTTCTTGTCACTTTTTACCCTCAATTGTTCTTTGTTCAAGATGTAGACCATTGTGTATACCACTTCACTCCAATATCTATCTAGAAGCTCACTTCATTCAAGTATAGTTCTTGTCATTTTTATGCAAAGATTGTTCTTTCTTTCAACTACTCCATTTTGTTGTGGTGTCCTAATGGCTGAAAATTGTCTTCTAATTCCATGTTCTTCACAAAACTCATCGAACTCATTGGACCAAAACTCTTCACCTCTATCTAATCTTAAAAATTTGATTTTTTTTGTTCTTTTCATTTTCCACTAGTGCTTTGAATTTCCTAAATCTAAGGATTATGATTTTTGTTCCAAGTAGGATACTCATGTCATTTTGGTGTAATCATATATTAGCAACATGAAATACACATCACCTTGTATACTTTCAGTTCTTGTAGGCCCACAGAGATCTGTATGAATCAATTCTAGAGGTCTAGTTGTAGAGTATTCTTTTGACTTGAATGATCTTCTTGTTTGTTTACCATGCAGGCATGCTTTGCAAAGTGTATCTACTGGTTTTACAATTTTTGGCATATGCCCCACACAACCTTTAGCACTTAGTTTCACAATATTTTCAAAACTCATGTGTCCTAATCTCATGTGCCACATCCAGTTATCATCAATTTTACTTGTGAAGCATTTCTCTTTGTTTATTTTATTCAAGACATACATGGTGTTCTTAGTTCGCTTATCCTTTGCAAATTTCTTCCTTGTTTTACAATTAATGATAGAACATCCTTTGTCATGGAATATCACATTATATACTTTCTTGCACATTTGACTCACACTTAACAAATTGTGTTTGAGGCCTTCAACATACAGAACATTTTTAGTAATTGTTTTTCCATTGTCCAGACTAAGAGTCCCCTTTCCAATTATATTTTTGAGTTGTTATCACCAAATCTAACAGCCCCAGATGCATTATTTGTTAGGGAGATGAATTTACTTTTTTCACCTATCATATGACTGGAGCAACCACTATCTAAGTACCAGATCTTATTTTCATTTTGTACATAAAACATGGTTTGCACAATTGAGAAAGACTCATTTATTTTGTTGGATTATTTCTTTACAACATACATCCATTTCTATTTAGGAGGTTCATGTTTACTTGTTGAAACTTCATGAATTTTCTTATGATAGTTGTAGTGAGAATCATTGTAGTTCAGTCTAGTGTATGATGGGCCAAAGTTCCTTCTATAGCCTCTAGAGAATTTTCTACATTTAGCAGCCTTGTGCCCAAAATGATTACATGAATAAAAATAACCATAGAAAGAATGTGTGTACCTCATTACATAGATGATTCTAGGAGAATTTGTATTTTTCTTGACAGTTCTAATGAATTTGTTGTTTGTAGCAGAAAAGGTGTTTGGTGTTGGTGTATTCTTGTTCTCCTTCTTATTTTCTAATTTATCTCCTTTACTCCTTGAAAGCAATTCCATATTTATCATGTGTATCACGTTGACCGCTAAGTATATCAATCGAACATTAGAACTTTTCTCTAGTTTTTCATACATTACAAACTTGCTACTCATTTATTCCATATCAGTCTTACTCTCTCTAGTTCTGAGTTAGACTTATGCATTTGTTCTCCTTTGATTTGTAAGATTGAGAAATATTTTCTAGTCTAATCTCAAGATCTTTGAGTTCATTAGCCTCTTCTTATTCTCTTAGATTTTTCCTTTTCTCAAAGACATATTTTCTCTTCATAATATTTTAATATGCATTTTAGCTTTTGATTCTTTTTTCTACACAATTTCAATTCTTCAAGAGCACATACCAATTCAGCTTCAAGATTCACTTCTACTTCTTCTTCATCAGAGTCTTCATAGTTAACTGCATTATTTCCTTTTGAGTTGCTTTCTTCAGGGGCATCCATGGCCATAAAAAAACATTTAGACTGAGCTTCATCATCCTCATTGTCGAATCTATCTGAATTTATTGAGTCTAATTCACTTGATTTTTCCTCTGTATAGAATTTTTTCTTTTCTTTGAAATACTTCTTCTTACCATCTTTCCTTTTGTAACTCATATTTTTCTTGTTGTTTTTATGATTGTCTTCTTCATGTTCAGACTGAGTATCTCTATTCTTATTTGGGAATTTAACAGAAAAATGACCTACTTGTCCACATTCAAAACATTTGAAAGGAATTTTTCCTTTGTACTTACCTAAACCTATTTTCAGTCTTCTTACAAACATTGCTTTGATCTTTTCATCATCCACTTCATCCTTTGAATCTGATTCTTCTTCTTCTTTCTTGGATTGGGTCTCTTTCTTTGCTTTGAATGCAACTTCTTTTTTGGTAGGCTTTGATCCAATGGTCCTCATATCATATGTTGAAAGGATACTCTGTAATTCATCCATTGTCAGAGTCTTCATGTCTTTGGCTTCTTCCATAGCTGAAACCTTCACATCACATTTGGTAGTCAGAGATCTCAATTTTTTTTGGACTATAGAAGATTTTTCTAGTTTTCACCTAGGAATCTTATCATATTGATCATTATATCTGCCCTCTCGCATATATAAGTTACAATAGTCTCATCTTCTTTCATCTATAATCTCTCAAACTATGCCATGTAGGTTTGTAATTTGGCCGCTTTTACCTTTTCATATACTTCATAAATATTTTGAGGCTTCGTCTAGATTTCCTTGGTAGTGGTGTAGTGCATTGCCTTTACAAACTTTGATTTATTCAAACCACACAATATAGTGTTCATAACTCTTGAGTTGCATTCATACTTTGTTTTGTCTACAGCTGAGGTGATTGGCATGGCTAGAGGATTGTATCCTTTCTCAACACATTCCCAAATATTAAATCCAAGTGACATAAGATATGTCTTCATCCTTATTTTCCAGAGTGCGTAGTTCATTCCAATAAAGAGTGGTGATCTTGACATAGATAATTTGTCATGTACTTGATTCATTTTCATGTTTGTGAAGAGAGGAACTCCTTAAAGACATTAAGCTTCTGCTATAAGGACTCGCTCGATACAAATTGTTAGAGATCAGAAGCTAACTAAGAGGGGTGATGAATTAGTTACACAAATTGTACCTTAATTTATTTATCATAATATACATTCACCGATTCATTCATCCATTCACCATTCATAATCATATGTGTGCATAAGATATGTAACATCAATCACAAGAACAAAATACACAACACAACAACACCATATATAAGTGGGAAACCCATCGAAACTCATCTTATTGATGTAGCCTGAATTCATGCAAATAGCCCAATGCGTGTTGGCACATCACTCATCCTAAACTGACCGCTCACCCAAAGCACACAAGGGTACCAGGTTCCTCTTTAGATAAGCTTGTTTAATATGTTAGCATGATTACAAGTATATTTTAAATCCATAATGAGATAATCATTTAAACCACATTGGTGTGTAAACCAAATCTAGATCTAAACCATATAAAGGAATAACTAAACAATTACTATAATCAGTTTTACCATACAAGATCCTTGCTTAGTTATGTCCAACACCAATATCCATCTAATAAGATCCATTCTATTAAATATTGTAAAACTCAGAAGATTCATACATACATATCACCATCTCCATGGTCATGTGTGCTAACAAATTAACAACATAACACTACAATAAATCATGACTTACTAAATTGTGCAAATCAATACATATTTATAGGGGTGGGGACTTTCCTTAATCGCCCACACACCTTTCCAAAATAGGATATATAATAATAATAGACATGTGCCCTTACATAAGAAACAAAAGCATGCAAGTGCTAATGATAGATCTCTTATAGTTAACTCTTAGTAAAAATATTATTAGGAGCTCAAAACTATGCGTGGCACTTGATCTTCCACTTATCCAAAGTAGTCTTGGTGTAGTTTGCAAGTCTTCTAGAAGTCATGCTTAGCACTCCACGTCTATCTTTAGATTTAACTACAAAAATGGCTAAGTCCTATTTCCAAACTATTCTAGGCATGCTCTTACTTTTCTATACTTGCGATCTCTTTCACGCACCCTGCACTCCACGTGCCCAAACCTTATGCACTTCCATACTTGAGATGTATTTCCTAAGCCTAACATTACCCCACACTAATGTCATTTCCACCATCAGAAATGGGTAATCATAACTTGTCACTCCAAGAATAAAGAATAATGAGTGAAATAATAGGTATTTACTTGAAAAAAAGAATAAAGAACTAATTGTCACCCCTGTTCTTCTACAAGAAGGATTAACTTCGGATATTCATTTTTGATCTCTACCTCTAATGCCTGTCAATCATTCAGCGCTTCACCTCTCTTATCAAGGACATTCATAACTATGGCTTCTAACTCATTGTGAGTTATGTTTTCCTATTAATTATACAAAATTATAACAATGTTAGCCATGCTGGAAACCATCCGCTCCATGAAATCCATCTTTTACGTGATGTGCTTGCTAAGTTCTTTCATTCTTTCCTTATGTGGTTCATGGGTTGTTGCAAGCACATTGTTCTTTTTTTCTACCAGCGCAATCCTCTCCAAACCCCCAAGAGTCTCATTCTTTATTGCCTTGAGGACCTCATTTTCCTCCTCAATCATCCTTGTTTTGATGATTGCATCTGGGGTCGTGCATAGATTCAATTCCTGATTCACCCTCTTTAACTCATCTTTCAAAGTCTAAAGCAGAGCCTCATAACTTGTAATCTTATGTGCGATGGTGAATTTGGCCATTTTTGCTTCTTCGCATAATCCTTTAGTGTAGGAATATGTATGAACCCTTCATCTAATAGGAACCGAACTATTACATGTAAATAATTCGAGTGGATTGAAACTCTGGTTCTAGCTTATCATGAAAGTGTGGCCTCTTCTCTATGATTTCATCTCCAATCTACTTAGCCATCTTGAGGATGTTCTATGTTTCTTCCTCAGCCTTCTCCTTTTCCTCTGTAAGGTGCTTGATCTCTATATCTTTATCCTTCTTTTCCTCTAACAACGCTCAGATAGATACCACTTTATCAACGTTCTTGCATGCAACTTCTACAAATACCTTAGTGAGGGAATTACTCACCTACTCATCAAACATTACTAGAGGCTTAATAGTCATATGACACGAATGTGGTGTCTTCTTCAACTTCCGAGATACACAGCTTCCTCACACACATCAAAGTTAGGATCATCCATATGATTCTACATCATCCATGATAGTTGTTTCCTTGTGCAGGTGTTTGCCATATCCACATCCATAAGCTCCCATCCATATAATTCCTTGGGCTCCACATTACCTTAGAATCGCACGCGTATGATTTTACTTATGCCATTGATATACCTAACAGCTTAGAGTCTCATATGGTGCTTCCCCTTTACTCTTACTAGAGCACTTACCTTTGGTAATTTTGGTGCTCAAATCCAAGACTGGACTCTCACCTATTTCAATCCCAAGGCCTGAACTATCCATATGTTGATCCCTCAACTCCTCTTTATCTTCCTTTATCTCTTCCTCTTCCCGAGGCTCGTAGTATCCTCAATTATGACTAGAATGTGAGGGACATTTTATTCAAACCCTTCTTCCTCATCATCCTTCCAAAGGATGTACTTTTGTCTCTTCTTTTTATTAGGTTCTGATTTCTTTGGAGAAGTCCTTGGTGACCTTCTTGGGGGTTGGGAAAGTATCGCACCCTAATTTCTTATTTTTCTCAAGCACCCTTTTATCGAGGTTCCTCATGATTATTCTCCAAGTCTATCTCCATTGCACCTATCCCCAAAATTCCTTCTTCCTATTTTAGGGGAGGGGCTACCTCACACACACTTTCCTACTCAATAGTGGGTCATTTCCTATCCGTATGCTCCAAACCTCCACTCTCTTCCTATAATTCTTATTGCTCTTCTTACTCAAGGGGTGAAGCCGGTTCCTCATCCACTAATGTGCCAACTGTATGTTTCCCCTTGGGTGGGCCAATAAGTTTGAATTCATTCTCCACATAATTCCCCTTTTCCATGGTTTGAGTTGGATATACACAAGGGATGCCCTAATTTCCCCAACATCTAAACTCATGACCTTCATACTTATATCATCAAAAATCAACCTTTCAATGTATGTTGACTTACTTGGATACACATAAGTCTTTCTAAGAGTGTCGTAATTGTAGTCTACATTTTCAAAGTGGTGAAGACTAATCGACGTGTTCCCGAGAACCAAAGTGTACATAAGCCTAGAAATAATGTGTGGTTAAATCATAAGTGATCTTTGTAGACACTAAAATTTGGTCACACTCCCTTTGGTCCTTGACAAATAAGCACCCTTCATCACATTCACCTAGCCATGGCCCCCTTCACTCCACTAATATTAATTTAATTAATTTAATTAAATTAATTCATTATCCTCACTATATGTATTATTTAAATATCTTAATTTAAATAATATCCACACATACACTTCACCTAGACACCTCACCAAGCCAACTCACCCTAAAACCTATTCTTAGTAAGTTGCCATAACTAACTAAGACTTACCCAAACCCTAAAAATCAACGCCTACATTCCATCTAACCACATTATGGCATGCTTACAAGAATCTTTCAATTTAATATGTGGGTTAACGACATGAGATCGAGGAAATAAAGAGGATCTCCTAGTTTAGTAAACCTAGAAATCCCTCGTTGATCGACGTCGTTAAGGCGTAACCACAAAGTAGGTTACCCTTTTAATCCCAAAACAACCTTATTCTAAAGGTTGGTAGAAGGTTGGGAAAATATTGGAAAATTTGGCAAACATTAGCACATTCCAGCGAGAGCACACATGCAAGGAAGGAGATCAAACATCTTTTCCTGCACAACCATCCCAACAAGTGATCTGATCTAACCAAGCAAAGAGGAATGTACATGCAGCCCATGCAGAAGCTTTCCTTCAATTGGTGACCACCTGCAGCCTTCAAACCTCTCATCAGCACCTCCATCTCTCACTCACAGGCATCCAGGACCAGAATCCAAGTAAGTAAATGTTATACTTCTCTGGTTCATTCCATTTCATCATTATATTATCATATTTTGTTTACCTAGCCATCCATTGACCTCCTTCAACATTCCCCCTCCATATACCCATTAAAACCTCACCAAATCCCTCCCAAATCACCTCAATACCTCATCTCGACCAACCAAAGTCCTTTGTGTAATCACAAAGGAGACCTAAATCTCTTTCGTAGCATTCCCGTAACTCCACAAGAATCGGCACCGATTAAACCTAACCATCGTTGGTCAACCTTAACCGACATTTGTCTCTATATTTTGCCATACAACCTAGAACAGTGACCTATCCACCTAATTCCCTTTCACCTTCATTCACTTGTGATCTACCTGAGACCTCTGTCAGACTTGCAGAGACCCAAAACTAGTTATTTGACCTTTGGATCCTATTCTAACCTAGCTGTTAGATTAGATCTATTTCTTATTGTGTTTTAAGTGAGATACCTAAATCATTTCGAATTATAATAGGTTTTACCTTATTTACCACATTAAATTGTTTAAAACAGTGGACTGACAACCATCTAGGAAGTATCACACTTCCCGGATCTAGCATACACTAGGCAGTTCACTACATATATTGTTTAACTTTTTCTGGTGGTCTTGCTTTGTATTACAGGTAGTTCCTCCTAGCCAAAAGGAAGCTCTCACAATCAGTTATGGATTCAGAAGTCATACGCATGTAACAACCCATTAACTAGCATTTGAATAGGTATTCCTCCTACACCCAGTTACCCTATTTGTTTCGTCAATACTTCAAAGAAATGATCTAGAATCAGGTGAAACATTTTGGCATGCCCAGTGGGACCCATCCAGGGTTCCTTGCATTTCATTCATTCCTAGGAAAAATTGTGTGTTTGTTTCCCTTTTGAAAAGCATACACATTAATTTTCTTCCTTGGTAACCCACCTTTTCTTTCTATTTGCTCTAAAGGAAACTTTTCTTTTGGTGTAATTAAAAAGAACCATTTCTTCATGTTTTCTGTATTATAGTGAAAGATCATCCCTCTTCCTCTTCATATTTTTGTGTCATCCAACTTCACACTTTGATTTGGGCTTAAAAATAAGTGCATTGCATTCTGATTTATCGCATTAGCTCACATTAATTGTGGGCAACCTATACGTTGGAATTCATGACCAGTTGATGGTTGACAAACAAACCATAGAAAGAAATTTATTTCTCTCTCTCTCTAAGTCTTACCAAACCTCACAAAAATTGAAAATACACACATTCTTAAACAACATCTTACCTGGAAGAAGTTTTAGGTGATCACACGATCATGATACATGCTGCACACCTAGCTCAACTTTGCTCTGTCGAGTCATACTTCGTGAGAAAATCCCACCCCCACCATAACATACCCGAAACCTCCCTTTTAGTTCTCCTTCTTTGTAGGAAGCCATCCCCACCAAAAATTCTATTTCACAATTCATGTGTCGGTCCTTAAATAGCATAAGCTAAACAAACATAATAGAAAAGGCACTCCTAGGATTACATTTTCTTAGTGTTTCTGCTTGGCTTGCGTTTTGAGGTGAGAGATCACATTCTTCATTTTTCTTGTTCATCCTTGCACACTCCTCATCACAGCTAGTGTATTTTGGCTTCACCTGAGTGTACCTAGGCCATATCATCATCATTCTTAGAATTTCGCATCGATTCTACATCGATTTGAATTCACAACCACTTTTCTTTCATCACTATTTTAATTACACAATAAATGTTGTTGGTTACCCTCGACCGTAAATCGCCGTTATACCCAACCAATGTCGGTTCCAGTCCTTTTGTTAACCTACCCAAAAGGACATTTTATTCATTTTCTTCCACTTTTCACAGTCCCTATCACTACCATCATTCCTATTGACGTTGTAAACACCATCATATTTAGCATACTGTCACAAATTTCACCTTCGCTTAGTTTTTCACTCACTATCCATTTTCTACAAAGTGACCGCCGCCTATTACCCTTTACCGTCGGTTTTCCTAACCAGGATCGGTTAGCCTATTTCACATTCCAACCAACATTTGGTACCTAATCCACTTTTTACCACCAGATTCACTTGTTCCTATTGTTTTCTATGTCATTTACAGAGAAGCAGCCCTACTTGATCAGTATTGGTTCATATGGTATTGACCCAAAGATAAGCAAGTGCACTTGTATTTCACACCAATTGTCAACCACTCCCACCTATTCCTTCACCACCTTATATATTATCACAAGCCATGGATCCCATCCAACCTATCACTATCACTACCAGAGATGAGGAGTTCACACGACTTGATCAAAACCTTTCCTCCTTACAATTTTACCTTTCCCACTCATCCACTCAAGATGCCTAGGGTCAGTTGATATATGACATGCCCATATCTATCCCCCGAATCTCACTCCCACTCCTGCATCGGCCCCATCTAGCTCTATGTTGCCCACATCTACCTTACCCCTAGTTGTTTCTGACAGCTAGGTCCTATACCCACTATGACTGCCATGTCTTCCACCTCCATTACACCCGCCACATCCACCATACCCATGAAAGCTATCCAAAACAAAACCTCATCCACCCCTAATGTCTCACACATACCCATAGCTACACTACCACCTTCGGTGTTGGTGACCCTTACCCTTTTCAGAATGTGGTACTTTCCATTCCAAAATCATTAGCCCCCATTGCCACTAGGGTTACCATGACCCTTCCACCTCCATATACATACTATCAGTTGCCTCCCATTTCCTCCATTATTCACTCAGAGTATGTACCCCCTATTTCACTACCTTCTTCTCAATCAACCTACATGGCAACACCATACACTGGAGTGCCACCCTTATTATATGCCCAAAACCAACCCTCTCACGCTATAGGAGGCACCTAATCATCGCAACCTACCAACGACCTAATAAAATTGATGTTGGAAAAGATGCAAACATTAGAGGCATTAGTTTCTGGCTCCCGTAACACTCTCACCTACGACGAGATTTACAAAAATTCCATCCACCCATCCATTCCTATCTACCTATACCCCATGCATTGGGAAATGCTTAAATTCAATCGTTTCAATAGCAAAGAAGACCCACAATAGCATTTGTGATCTTTCAAACATAGGTGTTATCTGATCACTCATGATGATGCCTTTCTCTTGATAACCTTTCCCATGTCTCTTAATGGACCTATATTAGATTGGTATATTGGGTTACCTAGACACTCCATATTCTATTTCAATTAGGTAGCCAAATCCTTCTTAGATCATTTCTCTATCAATATCATAAAGAAGGTTACCATGACCAACCTATACTCCATGTGTCAATATGAGGATGAATCTATTGCAAATTTTGTCACTCATCGGCGTAACTTGATCAACTAACTCACCTTCCAATCGCCACAAATGTAACTCATCGAGCTCTTCACACGGGCTTGTGTTAGACATATCTCACCGACTCTTGTAGGTCCAAACCTTCGAACATTTGATGAAGCATTCACTATAGCACGAAAGTTAGAGATTGGGGCAATCGAAGAGAAGAAAATCCAATTATGCCATAAGAATTTGACATTCAAGTCGAATGATACCTCTTCTTCTTCCAAACCACAAACTAATTATTCAAAGGCTAAGGGCACCGCTAACGTAGTGGTACTCAAGGTTCAGCCCAACTCATCCATCAAATCAAGCTACCCCCTCATCTAATCTCTCACCTGTCCAGACTTTTCAATTCAAATGAGCAAATGGAAATACACCCTAATTGGGGAACCTTACTCTTTTGTCTTAGAAAACTTATCAAAGTTTGGAGCCATCACTCTTCCGCCCATAAAACCACACACTGGTTTTAACTCTACTCGCCCCATGCTTGCATGTTATAAAAACATGAATTTCAGTAACTATCATTGAGTAAAGGGTCACATGACAACAACTACATCACTTTCAAAAATATTATCCAAGAATGCTTGAGAAGTGTAAGTTAACCATGGATAATCCTAATGCATCTACCAACCAAAACCTACACATCTTCAAGAAATTATTTCCCAACCATGCCCATTCATTTGATTAGACCGTTGATACCTCAACTCATGATACCCATACCCGTGAGGTCCACACTATCTTTAATGACATACCTGTCACCTCCCAATTACCTCACATTCCTTCCATAGAGGAAATCCTAGCCTGAAATCCTCCTTCCACATCAAAACCAACCTCCCCTATTCCTTCACCCATAGAGGAACATCTTTCATCTCCTTCATCACCTATGGAGGAGTCTTCCGCTAACATCGAGACCATCTCACCCCTGGCTTCTCCACTTAGAGAACCTTTACCCACAGTACCTCCTCCACCCATAGAGGAGCACCCATTACCTCCTCCACCCACAAAGGAGCACCCATCATCTCCTCCACCTATAGAGGAGCTCCCATCATCTCCTCTACCTATCATAGACCCAGTTGAGATACCTTTGCCTCTTGGTGAGCATTATTCATTCACTACCCAAAATCCTCGTAGACCTACTTTTAGTCATCTTACCCACGGAAGATGAAGCTAGCCAATTTCCCATCTCCAAGACACATTTTACGAGAATTGACATCAGGTCCTCATCAACTCCACCTATAGACATGTCGTTATCATGTTTGGCTGATCACTTAGATTATGTGGATAGAGCCCTACTATGGGGACGTCTTTTACTTCTAGTCTCAACGTAGATGCAGAGGTCACTTGCTGATACCTCCACTATCTACCCAAAAATATTTTGACCAATCGAACCAAACACAACCACCTCTATCACAAATCCTTCCACGACACCTGTCATAGCTCAAACCACATCCTTACCCATAACCAAATATATAGCTAAACCCAAACCCACACCTATAAAATCATCCTCAACTAAACCTATTACCACTTTAGGGCTCACCGACCACCACCACCTTGCACATCCACCTATCAAACTAGATTTAGATACATCCTCCAAAGACAACACCACACCTACTCTAACACCCAAACATAAGCACCAAACCCATAAAACTCATACCCGGTGGTGCCAACCACACCTGCACCTATCCCGTCCATCTTAGGATCTTAGCTTCCCAACATGGCCAAGAAACCTCCACCCACCAATAAACCAAAAGCACAACAACCCATTCCTTCCTCACAAACCTATAACCTACCCAGATGCCCAACATGACTTACATCAGCACCTATAGCATCTTTACCACCCATACCTCTAATATCCTCAGTTATTGCTTCACTACCCACTATACTTTTGTCACTATCTCTCACACCCCAAGCATGACTTACGTCATCAACCTCCACATCACCTCCGTTATCCCCATTGGTAACTCATCCTCTTCCCCCATCTACCTTTCCTTCTAGACCTCGTACACCCACATCACCTTTACCCAAGAAGGTCCAATCCAAAAACAAAACTCCACTACCCCACAATAAGGTAGTTAAAACAACCACACACCCTCCTACTCGTTCACCTACTATACTCCTACTTAAACAAGCACAATCGACACCCAAAACCATGCCAACACCCAAACCCATAGCTCAAACCACTCCTCCTCTTCCAAAGATTGTTCCTCGACAATCAACCACACCTACACCCAAACCCACGTTCACTTCCCATTGCGATCCACTAGCGGGGTCCTATGCCAAAATTTTAACCAACCTCCTTGAGACTTTTGTCATCACATTACCACCACTCATACCTTATGACCCCCTCAAACCCAAGCCAAAATGGTTTGATGATACTAAAATTTTGTATCCGCCATCGTGCTGCCGTGGCACGATGTGGAAAACTACAAGGCCTTGAAAATTATCCTTATCCAATTATGTCCACCAGAAACCAATTTTGACAATGATGACCTTCTCGATGAGGATCCTGCTTCACCAACACCCATTCCCACACTGCCTACTCAACAACCACAAACTCCACCCTCATAGCTCCTA
Source organism: Taxus wallichiana var. yunnanensis (assembly GCA_018340775.1). NCBI lineage: Eukaryota > Viridiplantae > Streptophyta > Pinopsida > Cupressales > Taxaceae > Taxus > Taxus wallichiana. The sequence goes on from CM031234.1 coordinate 50,848,619, forward strand.
GATCCACCCCAAGATTTGAAATTAACATGGTTCACATCAGAGAACTTTCCATGCCACCACCCAAATGTCATTGCGCCCAACTTACCTCACAGGGTTTTTCTCCTCCAATAGGTTTTTTCCTGTCGTGTCATTATATCACTCACCCCAGAACTTCTCCATTTACCAACTCCCCTCATATCAACATGATATATGTCACTACATGTGCTCAGAAGGATAAGGGTAAGGAAAGGTGACGACCTACTAACCAATCCTATACCCAACATACCATCTCGCACCCATCCCTAAAATCACTATATACGGCACCACATACCTCATTTCTAATGGCATCACACATCGCACCATGCTCGGACAATTACACCAGTCTCCCCTCAAAATTTCCTTATATGACCTCATCCAAAGCTCAAAATCCCATCGTTAAGCTCTCATGGAGGTTCTTTAATATATTGAGGTTTTTCCCAATGACCCTAAACCCGTAGCCTCCATTATCACACCCCATCATGTAGCCTCTCTTACCAAATTACCACCTTCATCTTCACCCCACCCTATTCACCAAGTGGCCCCCCTTAGTTTCACAGAGGAAGATATCACACCACACAAAAACGATGACCTAAACCCATCCCTCTTCATCTCTGTCCACATCAATGACATACGGGTACGTCATGTGATGATTAATGGGGGTGCTAGCATTAACATCATTTCATCCCATGCATTCACTCAAATGCGCATACCTAACAATTACATGCATAAACATCCGGTCATGTTGCATTCATTCAATGAAGATATCACCTCTACACTAGGAACTGTCATCCTCCACATTTACATAGGCCCACACACTATTCGAGTAATTGTTTTATATTTTGGAAGGGGAATTCCAATATAACTTGTTGCTTGCTGCACCTAGATTCATTTCATGGGTTGCGTTCCTTCCAATTTACATCGTTGTGTAAAGTTTGAACACAAAGGACACACTTATACCATTCCATTTGACCCTCACCTTTCAAAACATGCAACATGATTTACCGACCCAATGATGTGCTCATACCTATTCAGCCGACTACCTCTGCAACCGTTACTTCTTCACCTACGCTTCCACTTACCAGTATAGTTGTTGCTTCTACCACACATACCTCCTCTATTCCTACCACTACCATAACCTCCATGGCTGACCCATCAGCTTCCCAATCCATTAACTCCACCTCTACATCAACCTCTCGACACATCATCCATTCTAGCTACCTACATACCAACCATTGATCCCTTGGAAGGTGTTTTTCAACGCCTCACTCTAGGGGAGTACCACCTATATAGTGTTAACACATTCCTTACTCCACAAGAGTATAGAAGCCTTCACCAACACCCTTGCTATGATCACCACATTGGATAATTCCTCCTCTATGGTCCTCCTCATCTCCGTACTAGTCTCACCTATGGGGGACTTGATACTACCACTTACACATTCAAACCACCGCCACAAACTTGCCCTTTTCTCGCTAACTTCCAATCACTTACCAATCACCATTTTCCCACACCTTCCTGCACCAATGTGCATGGAAGGGTTTTAGTTTTGGATTTTATGAGAAAGGCTGCCATATCATTATTCCATGTACCACCCAAACATAATGACCGTAGTGGTATCAGGTTTCCTGAACCACCTACCAAATAAGCCCACATTGAACTCATTAAGGACACTAGCTCTTCTCCACCTTCTTCACCCGCTCTACCACCTTCACCGATGGAGTCGATGGATCCTGAATCTATCCCTACTGAAAAAAATTCATAAACACCATTTCCTTGGGGCCTTTGACTTATCGATGCGAGGGTGAGGCCCCTTCTGCTCTTCCCATCCTATATCCTGAAATGATCGATGATGATACACCTTTAATTAATGTCATTCAATGTTAGGATGATGAATCCATACTCACCTACCTTGGTTCAGAAGAATCATATATTCATCAGTCGTTACCTTCTGAGATGTAAACCATGTTGAATGAATCGACTATCAAGATCAACATTCATACTCGGGACGACTGCATATTCCTAAAGATCGGACAATCTTTAGATGTTGCTAAACAAGAAGCCATCACTTCTTTTCTCAAGGATCATAACCATGCTTTTGCTTGGTCTTACATAGAAATTCCCGCTATTGACCCCACCATAGTGGTCCACAATATCGTGATCGTTCCCGATGCCAAACCCATCAAAAAGCTAAGGAAAATGCACCTCGCATCACTCTTCTCGTCAAAGAAGAACTTCAGCACTTTCTTTCCATTTCCTTCATCTTTCCCATTGATTATCCTCATTAGATTTCTAATATTTTCCTGTTACTAAGGTGACAGGGGACTCCACATTTGCATGGAATTCCATGACCTCAACCTAGCATGCCCAAAAGATGAATTTCCCTTACCCGGTATCGACCAACTGGTTGACCTTACCGCTGGTCACAAGATGTTGTCACTCATGGATGGATTCTTGGGTTATAACCAAATCCTACTTGCCCCAGAGGATCAACACAAGACCTCGTTCATCACCCCTTGGGGGACCTTCTACTATCCAGTCATGCCTTTTGGCCTTACAAACATTGGTGCCACATATCAACGGACTATGACTTACATCTTCCATGACATCATGCATCACATATTGGAAGATTACGTGGATGATCTCTTGGCCAAATCTAAACTCGCTCCGAGCACCTAACCATCCTCAAAACCATCTTTGATCGTCTCATTAAATATTGCATCCGCCTTCAGCCTAAGAAGTGCATCTTTGTGGTTCTCTTAGGAAAGCTCCTAGGATTTATCGTTTCCCTTTGTGGTATAGAAGTTGACCCTGCTAAAGTCAAGGCCATTCTCAAAATGCCTCCACCTACTAACCTTGAACAACTTTGTAGCTCGCAAGGCAAGTTGCGATTTATTCATTGTTTCATTCCACAATTATCTAATCGATGTCAACCATTTCATCATCTACTCAAGAAGGACTTCAACCATTTCACAAGGCTTTTGAGGCCCTAAAACAATACCTTCTCCAACCACCTGTACTCATTCCACCTAAAGATGATAAACCTTTTTACCTATACATCTCAGCTACTGATCATTCCTTGGGAGCCATGCTCACTCATCGTGATGAAAAACACGGGAGAAGGCAGTTTATCACATAAGTTGTACCCTTTTTAGTATGAAATCCGATACACCCATCCCAAAAACTTTCCTTAGCCTTATTTTTGTTTCCACCAAACTTAGTCATTACCTACTCAACCACAAAACCTATGTTATGACCAACACCGACCCCTTACACTTCATGTACGCCAAACCTTATCAAAATCAATGTGTCACATGATGGCTTATGCTTTTATCTAATCTTGACCTCGAATTCATTCATCAAAAGTCCATCAAGGGCCAAGCTATCGCCAACCAATTGGCCAACACACCTATTTCTAGGGATCAACCCTCTAATTTTGAATTTCTAGATGATTCAATTGCTACCCTCTCCCTGGATGAACCTCCTTACCAAATGACACTCTTCTTTGATGGTTCCAAGTGTCAGCGTGGAGGAAGGGGTGGTATTATGCTCATTCCTCTTAATGGTGAACCCATGCTTTTGTCATTCAAATTAGATTTTGAATGTACTAACAATATTGCTGAATACTAAGCGCTCGTACTAGGTCTCCAAGCTACCTATGCCCTAGATGTCAAATCAATCAACATCTTTGGTGATTCTCAATTGGTCGTAAACCAAGTCAATTATATTTACCAATGTTGTAACAAGATAATTCAAAATTATAAACATCATGCAAATATAATTTTGACCACCTTTGACCATTACACCCTTCAAACCATCCCACATTCAACCAACAAATTTGTGGATACCATGGCCTTCTTAGCTTCCCAAATACCCACTTTTCCCGCCAATTCTAAAATCTTTGTCACCGTAAAATGACTCCAATCACCCTCTTATTTACCTCACGATGTTTACTCGATCAGAACCGCTACCCCTGACCTGAGTGACCTTTAGTATAAACAATACTCCGACTACCTTTCTCTCTCCATCTTACCTCTTGATCTCACCCATACAAAAACAATGCACCTTCATTAAAAATGTCTCTGATTATGTCATTTCGTGGGGCCTCCTCTATAATCACAACTTTGATGGTATTCTCTTATGATGCCTCACAAGTTTTGAAATTCCTTATACCATTAAGGAAGTTTATGATGGCATATGTGGAGGTCACTTTAGTGGCCTTGTTGTTGCTAAGAATATTCTTACTTGGGCTATTCTTGGTTGACCCTTAACAATGATTGTTGTGACTATGTGAAATGTTGTGTAAAATTCCAACAAGATTCAAATCTTCATCATACACCCACCATGCCTTGGTCGCTCGAGACCTTTGACCCTTCTCTTAATGGGGTTTGGATCTTGTCGAGAGAAATCAATCCTCATTCTTCCCAACGCCATCAATGGATCATCACTGCTCATGAATACTATACAAAATGGGTGAAAGCCATACCAATCATTTCCATAAAAGTTGAGAAAATATGTGAGTTCATTAACCACCATATCATTTTTCACTTTGGTGTCCCACATCGCCTCATCACTGACAATGGAAAACAATTCAAAAACAAAACATTATAGAAACTTTCCAATGCCCTCGACATTCATCTTAGTTTCTCATCACCTTATTACCCACAAACCAACTTCCAAGCTGAATCCACTAACAAAACCCTCAAAAAAATTCTTATGAAAGTGGTTGACAATACTGGGAAGAATTGATATATGCACATTCCTTTTTCCCTATGGGCATACCGCACTAGTATTCACACTTCAACTATGGCCACACCATTCTCTATAGTTTATAGTACAGAGGCAGTATTACCTCTCTAAGTCCATATCCCCTCACTCCACATTTCTCTCCATGACATGCTCAATGATGATGACTTTCGTCAGGACCGTTTAGCACAACTAGAGTTATTAGATGAACATTGTCTTAACAATAACTGGATCACCTTCAAGTTTACCAAAAATGTATTGAACATGCCTACAAAAACATGTCCATGAACGAACCTTCCAATTCGATGACCTTGTCTTGAAATAAAATCAACACGTAACCAAAGTAGAAAAAAGAAAATGGGGTAAATTTGCTGCTAATTGGCTTGGACCATACATCGTGACTCATACCTATGGATCAGATGCTTACCATTTATCATCACTCGATGGTAAACCTGAACCTGAGCCCCTTAACACCTTACATCTTCGACCATTATATTGTTGACTTGTCATCCTACCTCACCTTTTGTCTCTTTCCATGCTCATCCCTTGAGCACTATTCACTTCATACACCTCACTAATGATTAAACAAGAATCATGTGAGTACCCGTCACTTGTTATCTTCTCTTGAATATGTGTACCATGGCGCTGCACATAGCATGATTCTCATGGATAATTTTCATCTACCTTTAGATGAGATCCCATGGTCATTTCACCTTGCCTTTTGAACAAGAGTCTTATTCTCCACCTTGGTCTTGTCCATGACTTCAAAGACCTCACATGGGACCCAAATCCTTGAGTCAAACTTCCAATAAAAGATGACTCCCTCAAAAGGACATCTTCCTCTTGAAAAATTGCTACTATAAATAGACTGCTCCCTAGAAGGAAAGCTATGTAAATCTCTTTAAAAAAACAAGAGCAACCGAAGCTTCCCACATCAATCAGCTTCACGAAGAACTCAAGGAGTTCAATTTTATTCATCCCATATAGACTTCCCACATCGATCAGTCTATCTCAACTATAAGTCAAAACACTCAAACTTTTTTGTCATGGACTTGCCCATTGTGAGCTAGGTTCTCTTACTCGAAATGCATGCTACCTATACCATATAAAAATTACCCACTTTTCACCCTTCAAACCATGCCCACTCTCATTTCCTATTACCTCAAGGGACTTCTTGGAACTTAGACATTTGGTGATCATGTGACTACTTTTCACCGTAGAATAGTCCATCATGCAATGTCTTTAGGGTCTTACGTTCATCACCTCTGCCAAGGTATGATCTACTTGGTATGATCCTACCCAATCAGGTGGCTTTATTGTCCCCTCTTATATTTTGAACCATCTTTGTTTACATTTTGATTACCTTATACAAGACTTGGTCCTTGACACTTAATTTTGGGGTAATCTTCTTCTTTCGCTACAATCTCCCTCACCTACATCATTTTACCTATAATCTACCCACACCTAACAAACATAAACCCACAACATGCTCAAAAATCTACCAACATTCTTCCCTAGCTCATGGGAGAACTACATCGACCCGAGGTCCCTTTTTGTCGGGACTATGTAGGCAGCACTCTGAGGGCATGGGACCCTTGGAGGTTAGCTCGGCCATCCTCTCCCCTAAATAATTCATCTTCCATGTGCCTCACATTACATCACACCTAACTTTGTTTCCCTTTTATACCCCAAATTGGAAATTAAACCACATATATAACAAGTTGTTTCATATTTTAAACATTATCACAACATACATTTATTATGCCTACCATTTTTCTATCATCACTTTGCATAGATTATAGCACATCTCACATATGACCCATAGTATCATTCATTACATCAAATAATGAATCACCACTTCACCTACTTTCAACTCAACCATGCCTAAACCAACCTGACTCAATCCATGCCTAAACAAACCTAACTCAACCATGCCTAAACCAACTTGACTTGATCCATGCCTAAACAAACCTAACTCAACCATGCCTAAATCAACCTGACTCAATCCATTCCTAAACAAACCTAACTCAACCATGCCTAAACAAACCTGACTCGATCCATGCCTAAACCAACCTGACTCGATCCATGCCTATACCAACCTAACTCCATCATGCCTAACTCACCTAATTTCCATCCATATCAACACAACAAATTCATATCTCATAAACAAATCAATAACTCAAATAATATCATGTATCTTACCAACACATTAACAAATAAAAAAATACCATATATCTCACCAACACATCAACAAATCAAAAACATACCATGTATCTCATCATATAAATAAATCAATGTGTATCTCAAATATACATGGCTATCTCATCATGTCCATCATCTCAAAATCATCGGCACATAGGCTGATATACAATACAAAATGTCATCAGCATGTAGGCCGGTCTCATATACACAATAAAATAGTGAATAATACAAAATATCTTCAAAGACGCAGCCAAGTATATGCTTGAAATATACAAAAACTCTCATACATCCTCACTGTCATCGGCAAACAGGCCGGTATGTGATCAAAACTATAAATATCTCTCAGCACATAGGCTGGTATATATCACATAAAAAATATCATACTTAAAAAACTAGGCACCATATCAAGCATCTCGGTGGTTTTCCTCCATCTCGGTATCACCTGTACCCTCGGCCTCCTAGGTCCCTGTTGGCACCTCAACTAGAGCTAGTCTTTGTGCACTGATAGCCTTTTCCTGATCGGGCCTTGGAGATCACTGACCTCCTGTGCTCTCCACACTATGTGTGTGGGATCACGTCCTCTCACTGGATGTCTGTTGTGCCCGGTACTCGGCATAGGATATGAAGTCTGTCCCGACCACCATCAGCTGGTACTGATAGTATCTTGACTCACCTAGGGCATCTCGTAACTTGGATATAAGCATAGTCTGTGGTGGTCCTATAGGTCTTAGCCCCTATACTTGTTCTATGAGACCGTGTCCCACTCCTGCCTATGAATTGGGACCCGGTCCTAGTGCTCGTGGTTGTGTCCCCTACGCCCGTGCTCTATATCTGGGCTTGTAAGACCCCACCCTAAGCTCTGGGTTGGCCAATCGGCCTCGTAAACTGTCACCTACACCTGTAAGGCTGCCACCTGACCATCCTCCTCCTTCCCATCTCCATCTCCTCCACCAGCCATCTAGGCCTGCAGACTAGCCACATGTACACGTAGCTCTACTACCTCTACCTCCAAGCCCTCCAGCTATGTCTGTAGTATACCCAACTAGGTAATGAGCATAGCTACCTGCCCTTGTAGGGAGTCTCTCTGCACTATAATGGTAGCTAGATCGGTTACTGCAGTCAGGTGGTATGGCTCATGACCGAGCCACCCACCACTTCCTGTGCACTGCCTCGTACACTCGGCGTAATCTATCCACCGGTCCACTAGCTACTCCTCCTATCTGTGGGCCTTTGATGCTACCGGCAGTGGAACGTGTTGGTCATGGAGTCCCATCTATCGATGAGTGCGACCATCAAACTGGGTTTCAAACTACATGTCTATAGTGGCGAACCCCACTCAAGCCCACTACCTCCACATGTTGCAGCTCCACCGGGGTTGTTGCACCATGCAATGCCACCAGTAGAGGTGGAACCTTGTCCCACATATATAACTATGCTCTCCCCTGCATCTAATACAAGAACAACTTTAATTTACCAATATCAATCCATCTTCAACCATTATCATTTCCCTATACCTTATTTTCACCCTACCCATCTCAACTACCTAGCCCACACCACTTTTGGACCTCTTTTCCCCATAAGCTAACCAACACCGGTTCAACCTAACCAACCCCGGTCACCCTTTAACTAGTATCGGTCACCTGTTTGGTGATCGGTGCCGATTCACCCTTACCGACCTTGGTTACCCCCTAATCGCATCGCATCGGTGCTGTTTGGTGACTAATATCGATTCCACCTAACCGATGCTAGTCACATCACGAAAAAAACCCCAACTTCCCCAAACCCCCTTTCTAAAAAACCTCCCCTACCCCTTTTACCCCACCTACAATGACCTAACCTACCCTTGGACCTCCACCCACCTCCCCTATCCCATTTATTACCCTCCCCATTCCTCCTTTTACCCAATATTCCCCCATTCCCAAATTTAATTTGTGCCCACCCACCAAAATGAAACAAACAACCAAACCTACAACCAACACTAAACTAATCCTCTACTCTATCAAATCAACAACGTAGAGTAGAGTGCTTACCTCATCACATTACCACCATCTCGGTGGCACATCTAGCCATTGTACCGGTGGCCCACCCAATCCCTCTCTAACCTCGCCATCACCGAATAGCTACCCACAACCTCTCACCAATCGAATCTCTTGCAATGATCCTATGGACCCACTGCTCACCAACCAATCACTCGCCAATCACACCGCCAGCTCACTGTTCCATTTTGGCTTAACACTTTTCTCACTTTTCTCTCTTTTTTGTCATTTTATCACTTCAAACAATAACAAATGAATAAAAAAACATGAATATTTTTGTTTTTATAACAAACCCGACCTAACCAACATCGGTTACCCTTGACCGACATTAGTCATGTGCCCTACCTAACCATCATCGATTTCCCTCTACCGACATCGGTTATCCATGACCGGCATCGGTCACCATCACCTACACATTGCCCTACATTTTAACCTTTACCCTACCCCTACCTCCCTTTTTTCCCCACCCAACCTTCACCTTGATCATTTACCCCACCCCACCTTTACCCTACCCATTTACCTCACCTTTCTTGACCTCATCATTTACTACCTCCCTTTTTCCTCCTTTGGGGACTCATTATTTTACCCCTACCTTGGCCTTACCCATGTTGTGACCTAGATATTTGGACCTAGACCATCGCTAGTGACCTTTGACCTCATGTGTTCGCTATACCTTACAACACTATTACCTGTGTTGTTGACCTAATGACCTTACCTAGCCTATTACCGTGACTTTTTATCTTGACCCTGCCTTTGGTTTACTAGAACATACCTAAACATTCCTACAACTAAGCTACATTGTGTTTCCTGACCATATCCTATACCTTGGATACCAGAATCTCTTCAACCTTGTTTGGATAAACCTATCACCCTTAGACGATGTAGAGTTTTCCTGCTCTTCAACCTGGTATTGTCTTTGTAGTTTATACTTGTTCATGCGTTTGATTGTTGCTACCTTTGACCAAGACCCATTACCTAGCTTACCCAGGTAGACCTTGCTCCTTTTCCCCCATTCCCCACCTTCCCATTTCTCTCATTCACCTTTTATCAAACCACTCAATAATTCTACCTTCGGCCTCGTCAGTTCCTAGTTTGAGGGGGATCACCTTTACCCACACATGGGGCAACCACATCTTATTTTTTGTTAGCGTTGATTACCAATACAAGCTACATAACAAAAAGAGGAAAAATGTAGACACTAAAATTAGGTCACACTCCCCTTTGGTCCCTCGAAAAATAAGCACCCTTCATCACATTCACCTAGCCATGGCCCCCTTCACCCCACTAATATTAATTTAATTAATTTAATTCATTATCCTCACTATATTTATTATTTAAATATCTTAATTTAAATAATATACCCACACATACACTTCATGTAGACACCTCACCAAGCCAACTCACCCTAAAACCTATTCTTAGTAAGTTGTCATAACTAACTAAGACTAACCCAAACCCTAAAAATCAATGCCTACATTCCCTCTAACCACATTCTTGTATGATTACAAGAAGCTTCCGATTTAATCTATGGGTTAACGACATGAGATATGAGGAAATCAAGAGGATCTCCCTAGTTTAGTAAACCTAGGAAATCCCGCCTTGACCGACGCCGGTTACCCCTAACCATCGTCGGTTAAGGTGGAACCGCCATTGGTTACCCTTTTAATCCCAAAACAACCTTATTCTCAAGGTTAGCAGAAGGTTGGGAAAAGATTGGAAAATTTTGAACATTAGCACATTCCAGCGAGAACATACATGCAAGGAAGGAGATCAAGCATCTTTTCATGCACAGCCATCCCAAAGAGTGATCTGATCTAACCAAGCAAAGAGGAATGTACATGCAGCCCATGCAGAAGCTTTCCTTTAGTTGGTGACCACCTGCAGCCTTCAAACCTCTCATCAACACCTCCATCCCTCACTCATAGGCATCCAAGACCAGAATCCAAGTAAGTAAACATTATACTTCTCTAGTTCATTCCATTTCATCATTATATTATCATCTTTTGTTTACCTAGCCATCCATTGACCTCCTTCAACATTCCCCCTCCACATACCCATTAAAAAAATTTCCAAATCCCTCCCAAATAACCTCAATACCTCATCCCGACCAACCAAATTCCTTTGTGCAATCATAAAGGAGACCTAAATCTCATTCTATGGCATTCCCAGAACTCCACAATAATCGCACTGGTTACACCTAACCACCGTCGGTCACCCTTAACCGACATCGGTCTCTATATTTTCCCATACAACCTAGAATAGTGACCTACCCACCTAATTCCCTTTCACCTTCATTCACCTGTGATCTACCTGAGACCTCTGTCAGACTTGCAGAGACCAGAACCAGTTATTTGACCTTCAAATCCTATTCTAACCTAGCATGTTAGATTAGATCTATTTCTTATTGTGTTTTAAGTGAGATACCTAAATCATTTCGAATTACAATAGGTTTTACCTTATTTACCACATTAAATTGTTTAAAATAGTGGACTGACAGCCATCTAGGAAGTATCACACTTCCCGGATCTAGCATACGCTAGGCAGTTCACTGCATATATTGTTTAACTTTTTTTGGTGGTCTTGCTTTGCATTACAGGTAGTTCCTCCTAGCCAAAAGGAATCTCTCACAATCAGCTGTGGATTTAGAAGTCATACGCACGCAACAACCCATTAACCAGAATTTGAACAGGTATTCCTCCTATGCCCGTTACCCTATTTGTTTCATCAATACTTCAAAGAAATGATCTAGAATTAAGTGAAACAATCTTACACCATGGGCTCCACTTCCCATCCTTCATTGCAAAATGTGTGATAAAAAATGTTAGTACACCACAAATTTTACCACAGTTAAAGCCACAATAGAAGAACACTTGGAGATGTGAACAAGATTAGTTATGGATAATATTAGGACATGGAGACTTATAGCTCAAGGAAATAATATTCTAGGGTATAATTACGGTTATCATAATAGAATCAGGAGCTGAAAAGTAGAGTTTGTTATGGGTTAGCTGGCGAGTGCATGCTGAAGATACTTGAGTATGGAAAGACATGATGACATTTGGTAGGTGGTTCACTCGAGAGATGATTAAGAAGCAAGGGAATATTCCTTCTAGTCCCTTGATATGCATTGATTGGCATGAAAAGAAGGGAGAGAGTGAGTTGGTATAGTTGGTATGGTTGTGTTGTAGAGAGTTGGTTGGAATGGAGAGAGATGAAGGTAGTGAATGATCAATGGGCATGTATGAGAGATCACTGAGAGAATTAGGAAAGTATATGTGGTATCACTATTAGACCCTCTGTAATGAAGCCATTATAGGAAGTATTGAAATTATGTGAATGTACCTAGTCCATGTATGGATCTCTTGATGTATCTTGGCTACTGTAAACATTTTTGAAGTAATAGATAATGGAGTATTTTGAGTATCTATGTTTAAGGGCCCAAACCCTTGTATTTTTACACTGTTAATGGTTTAGATCTAATTATCTCATGTTACTATGATGTTTACTTTCATTTTACAGTGTATTTGTGTTTGGTTATAGCTCTTACTTTTGTTCTTATAATGGATGCATATATTACTATTTTTGCAACATTCCTCCATTAATGATGAAGCATTCTTACAAATATCTCGACACCTTTACACACCTCGAATGAGCATCCAATCTAGGTTGGGTGATATGCTAATGTGCTTGGGTTTTGAAGAGAGGGACTTAAAGGTAAACAATGACTACATTTTGGTTCCGTTGTTGAGACCTCTTTTGAAGTTTTTGTGAGAATGTTGTGTGATGACAAAGTTCTTTACCTTGGAAAGTGTCGAGACTTGTCTTAAAAACACATAGGATGAGTTTATAGAGAGATTCAATATGGGACTTGAGTTTCATGCACGAAAATGGGTAGAGGAGCATCTGTATCATAAGTTCTATAAGACATTATTTTGTAGTATCTCAAGTAGATTTTAATGAATGGATATCAACATATGTATCAACGAGAAGTTGGTATTATAGAGCTCATGTTTGGACCCAAGAATAGTATCATAGGCTACATGATGTTTATTTGACTGGACTCATGTCGTTGATCATTGGTGGAGTGGAGTGTTAGCTGGTTATACGCTGGAATACGTAATTTCTACATACTCTTTCTCGAGATTCTTTGAGTTTGAGTTCTTCGGGAGACAAGAGGATCATTCTTGTGGGCTATTTCATTATCCATTAAGATCCTAATCATCAATCTAAGTATGGAGGCGTTTCTTATGGTTGGCTAACTTCCCACTAGGCGTGGGGTGTGGAAGTGGGTATGGTGAAAGATGGCGGACCTTGCGGTGGAAGTAGAGAGAGAAGAGAGGTGGATCAAGTATAATGAAGAAAAATAAAGGGAGTTAGAAAGACAATGCAAAGTTATTAGAGTGATGGATTTATAGAGACAGAGACATTGCAAGAAGGATGTGAGGCTCACACAGAAGACATGGAACTTGAGCATTTTGTGGTCCCCCATCTTATAAATCGAGGGAGAGAAACCCCCTCAGATTTTGGTGATATCTCATTATATGGAGAGATGAAATTTGTAGGCATGCATCTTAGCCTACTTGATGACCAAACCCTAGTGCTTATTTTTCCGGTTCTTGAGAGAAGTTTTGTTAATCCAGTTGGTGTTAGTAATGGTGGTCGAGAAACACCTAGTAGATATAATTTTTCATTTAGTCCATCTATGGAAACACAAACATTCCATGTTTTTGGATTCATCTTGTGCGGCACGAAATTTGGGAAAATTATGAGTACACAAGGTTTGGGTACCACGTCTGCAAGTGGTTTGACATCACACACTATGGACGTAGTTTAGCACAACAAGGGGGGCGTAAGGCACAATTACTTCCTTAGGATAATTATCTGCTAAAGGAGGAGGATTTGGTGGATCCAAAAGAATAGGAGCTAGTGGATATAGTGGATTTGGTGGTGGTGGAAACATAGGAAGAGGTCAAGGTTTTGGAACTAGTGGAAAAGGACCTCAACCACATCAGCAGGTGTTTTATGAGATGTCTCTACATCTACCTAATTACAAGGGTGTGGAGGATGTTGCTTGAGTATGTACACAAATGTTAATTTCTATAGCGCACTAACGGTATCACTTCCTAGATTGGAAGGCAAGTAATTTTGAAACTACGTTACAAGGGCACATGCATATATGGTACCAAAAGCATGGGCCCCATCAATAAATGTGGATTATACAATGTTGTGTGTTACTTTCTTGGAAGAAATTCATATTCCTAAATTTGAGCAGAAGAGAATCATTATGCTTAAAGAAATTCAACAAGGAATGGAAGAAAGTTTGCGGCAGTATGATGCGCACTTTAAGACTCTCTTGGAAAATTTATCTTATGATATCCATCCATGTCATCATTCTCAATGGTTTGTTAGAGGATTCATAACACCTTTTAGATAAGCACTTTCCCATAATACTTTCACAGATCATTCGCACGAGGCCTTGGAAGTCGCTCTATGCATTGAATCCACAAAGGAATTCACATTGGGGCAAGCCCATTTTTGGAAGCAAGATTGTTACCATGGTAAAAATATTGAAACAAGATCTATGAATTGATCTCATGAAACTCACAGTGGACTTTGGTGTATAGATTGTGAAATAGAAGGACATGCCAAGGATAGTTTCCCTTGAAATTCGATGTGTGCTATGTCAGTAGATTGTGAAATATGCCATGGGGATCATGATGCAAGTAGATTCCCATTGTTGCAACACACAATCCACGAAAATGTGTCATGTTAATGTAATATTTTTATGTCTACAACCCATGATATGAAGGACTGTCGATTGATAGACCAAATCCATGATGTCATTGATATTGGTGTGCACCAAACCAGCATTGGGAGTAGTTCAAAGAATGAAGGACATCAGTTTGAAGGGGCGAGAGATGGAGGTGGTCAAGGAAGAGGTTTTAGTGAAGGTTTAAGAGGTCATGGTGGTCATGGAGGTAGGAGTGATTTTTCTTGTGGAACATGTTACAATTGTGGATCTAATGAAAACTATAAGCGCGAGTGTCTCAATTTTCTGCAATTTTCATGGTGAAAAAGAAGCATAAGTATAAGGAGTGCCCTGAGTTATATGAGCACATAAGCCAAAACTAGAGGAAGGAAAAGGGCACGAGAATGGTGAATGTGAATCGAGATGATCCGTAATGGATTCCTTGGGTAGTGCATGACTCTAAGTTGGAACCTATCTTAGTAACCACGTGAGCGGAGGTCATGTGCACCATGGAATAACCAAAGAAAAATCCCCTCATTACAAGAGAAGATATATTACATCGTAAATATCCTGATCTAACTCATCAGAAGGAGGTCTACCAAGAGACCATAGAAGTGATTAGGAGTTTACAAGGGAGATTCAATGTTTGAAGGAGCAATCATAAAATTTAGATCATAAAAAAGTTTAGAGGTCCCTCAAGAGAATATATATGAATTTAGGTAGGTATGTTAGATGTTGCACCAAGAAAAAATTATTCCTCTATTAGGGGAATGGATGAGAAAAAGTGACCCATGCTCGAGGTGAGCACAAGAGACAAGTCTTACATGTTAATATTCCCCATCACAGTATTGACTATGATAAGGAAATCACACTAAACATGGTGGTTGATGGATGGATTTTAAGAAACATATTGATTGACACAGTGTGGAAGTCAATGTCCTTACCTTAGATGCATGGAATCAAATGGGAAGGCCTCCATTGCATCCATCTTCAAATGTCTTGTAAAGGGCTAATAGAAAAAAATTATGCCCATCGGGGTTTTGAAGGATGCATCCATAACCATTCAAGGGGAAAATTTTATTGGGGATTTTGAGGTTCTAGAACTCGCTGAGGTAGATAATTTCCCAACATTACTTGGGTACCCCTAGTGTTACACGAATAATGCTGACTTGCACTTCAATAAGGGATACATTATTTTTGAGAATAAGGAGCATGTTATTATACCACTAATATAAGGAAGGTTTTCTCCTTATGTGAAACCCTTAGGAGAATAGGATCTAGACAGAATATATGTGCGCACCATCATGGACCCCAAAATTATCCAACAATCAAGAGGAGTCATTCACTGGGAAAATTCTCAATCTTTGATTGAGACAACCACCATTGCATGAGATAATTAGGTGAATGGGACCTATGAGTTGATTGGAAGATAGAAAAAGGGCTCTATCACTCAAGTTACAAGATCACTCATAGTTAGGAACCTCAAAGGAATGCATATACCAAGTTATAATGGGGAAGGTAACCCGGATGTCTTTCTACATGCAACGTGTTGGTATCCAAATTGATTCTCCCTTAGAAACCGAGAAGCATCACATATTTAGCAAGACACTGAGAGATAGACAGATCATATTATGATTTGTTTTATAGCTGGGGAGGGGATTCATCTGACTCTTTGTCACTCGGGCATCAAAGAAATGGATAGCACCTTCATTAAGGATTTGATCTATCCTCACTACTTTAGGTTATGCCTGTCAACCAGGGTGAGAGGACCCATTTTGTAACCTCTGTTGGTGAAGGAGAATGAAGATGTCTTTTTTTACATGAACTTCAAAGGAAACCTTGAGAAAATTTGATCAATGCACCCCAATTTAACTCTCACGAGTTGTCACTTCTAAAGAATGGTGATATTTTCTAGACAAGGTTTAAGGTTACTAAAGACATTATGGAATCCTGATTGCTTTGGCATATTTTGGCAGTAGAATTTATTCATTTGTGGACATACACGGAAAATAGGGGTAGTTCAGGTAGGATTCATTGTTTTTGAATAATTTTTTGTGGGAGATTAAGCAGGATAAACTTGATTTTACTAGATCTTTGAGAACCTTCACAACAATTGGAAAACTAAATGACAGAATGCTTCAGAATAGCTAAAATATTCCTTCAACTAGAAAGTGTGCATCAAAGGAGGCCCAAATTTGCACGATTTCACACAATCTCCAAGAAATTAACATGAAGGCTTGAGATAAAGACTCAATTAAACATTAAATACCCTTGGTTCCTCACACCTAAGATACACTCAAAGGATTACAGACAATATTTATCAACAAAATGACAATAAAGTGATTTTAAATTGTTTATCTCATTACAAGATGAAGGATCTTCTCGTAATGAAATTACAAATGACACTAAACTATCACAGGGATGAAATCTTATGTGATTCGGAGGATTTTAACACAAGATTGAAATAGGAACAAGAAAAATTACTTGCAAACATTCGAAATAAAGCGAGACACAAATTTTCCCAAGATTAACATAGATTAATTCAAATTTGATTAGATTCATCAACACAGAAATTTTTCTTTGAAAGCAGTCTCGAGCTTGTCAATGGCTGTACACTTATAACCAACTTGACATGATCAAATCTAAAACATACGAGATTAACAATTTTCTCAGATGGTCTCATAGGAAGATGGGATTTCTCAAATTTTCTCATAAAAATCAACACCCGACCTTTTGTAAGAGTATTCTCATTACATTTATACATTTCACTCACTCACTCATCCCAAATTTTCCCCCCAAAAAGAAGAATATTCAAGGAATCCTTTGCTTGTTACCAATTTGTCTCAGAAAGTGATGTTTAACAAATTTGTAACAAAAAGTTTCCATTTGTTCAAAAAGGTGAATCATTGCAAATATTTCCATCATTGTTTTAACTGGGGCACCCAGTCATCTACTCTGGCAACACATTTTTCATCCTTTACACCTGCAACTCTGCTCTGCATCTAGCTTCTCTGGTAATTCACATTTTTGCAAGTTCTCGAGCAATTCCAACTTCAAAATATCAACCTCTACAATCCTTGGACTCAAAAATTAAGCTCTAAATCCATTCAATTGCACTTTGCAGACAAAAACAACAAGGAATTTCATCAAAAAATGATGAAAAACAATGCGTATTCACATCTCCAAGAGTCTTGGAAAAAATGGTGGCAAAATCAGATGCAATGCATAGCAGCCATTGATTCTCCCCTTTCTCATCTTTAGATTATATTAGTCCACATGTTTCCTTGGTGAAACTACAAAAGTGAAGTACAAAGACAAGTTTCCAAACAAGCGCAGGCCTTCCACATGCCCTGGGCCTAAGAAAATTACCTTTTGGCATTTGAAAAGAATCAGTATAAAAGGAGCTATTAGAAGCCTCCACATGTCTCACTGGCCTACTTTTGATATGGTGCCCAAAAGCAGAGACCCTAAACAAGCGCGGGCTCACCACATGTCTCAGCCCGGCACAGTTGTTGAAAGAATTGTAGGGACCAGTGGAAGGTGCCACATGCCTAGGGTATGATAAATTTTCGCCACCATTGAATAACTCCAAGTAAGGGTAGAGTGAGAGGAAAATTCCACATGTCTCCCGGCACTCTTTTAAAAATAAAATTGTGGGCAAATCTCGAAACGGGTGCAAGCCCTCCATGTGTCCTAGGCCTTAGAAAGTTGCTTAAAATTTTTAAGTATAGAGAGGAGCCATTAAAAGCCTCCACATGTCTCCTTAGTGCAAGTGCTAAGGTAGGACCTAGAGGCAGATCCTCAAATGAGCATTGGCCTTCCACGTGTCCATGGTCTAATAAAGTTGTAATGGCTGCATGAAAAAAATGTTTAAGTCAGGCAGGGCCAGCAGAAACCTCCACGTGTCTCCTTAGCACAGCTCCAAAGGTCAAACCAAGAGGAAATTTTTTAGATGAGTGCTAGCCTTCCATGTGTCCAAGACTTGAGTTGAAGCCGGCCTTAGAGTTTTAAAATGCCCTGCCGAGCCGCATCAAATCATAAAGGACCAAGTTTCCACAAATGTTGGGACAAAAATTGACATGGAAAATAAAACATGACTATGGAAAAATGGAAGGAAGGGAAAAAACCCAAATTTTCACCCAAATTACAAATTCTTTCTCATGGACAGAGGAATGGAAAACAATATCTAGACTTAATGTGATCCTTGACCAAAGGAAAGGAATGATCATGGAAACCAAATGAAGAAAAGAGCTATCACACATCCAATCGAGGAAATAAAAATATGACAGAGCCCACAGACTAGGAAATTTTTAGAACAAATGGGGTGAGATCAAATTGAGCACCAACATCGGCTCCAATTTGAGGATGGGTACTCCCAACGAGTGCCACAAGAACAAATAACAAACTAAGTGACAAAAATAAACCATTGGAAAATAGAGTTAAGAACAAGATTGCAGAGCAAAAATAAAATAACCAACTCCCCAAGACAAACTAAGAAACCAACAAAAAATGGTCACTGGGAACCAGGAAAAACCAAAATAGAAAAACATGAAAGTAAAACGAAACCAAAATACTATACACTATACAATTGTGTATACCTCGATTATGAGAAATCAATGAAGGAAATTTTTAGATGCATACCATTAATAGGAAATCCAAGCAACTCCCCATCTAGGTCTTTTAAGAAGACGGTATGTTCACCAATTCGAATGTCAATTGAATAAGGGCCCATCCAGATGCATCAAAATTTCCATGTTTTCCTAATCCTCGTGCATGCTATCCCACAATAACACAAGATCTCCCACACCGAAATCTCTTAGAGTCACCTTCTTATCAAAAAAATTCTTCAATTTCTCCCTGAATTTTACATGCCTCTGACGGGATGCCCTTCTTTCTTCATCTAACTCAATAATCTTATTGATGCGAGCATCATAGGGACTAACCTCTTGATCTTCCAGCTTCTTGAAGAAATTGAAATGAAGATAATTACATATGCAAAAGGGGCAATAGAGCTTGAGTTCCATACACTAACTCAAATGGGATTTTTCCAGTAGCTCATTTAACAGTGATTCAATCAGCCCAAATAGCAAACTTCAACTGCTCACCCCACTTCCTTTTGTTCAACTCCAAAGTTCTTTTAATTATCTTCAACATATTTTTATTGCTGGATGCTTGTCCATTTCCTTAGGGATTATAATTGGAAGCATATGTCAAATTGATCCCATATTCATGGCACATAGCCACCAAAGGTTTATCTCGAAAGCTCATGACATTATCAGCAACTATTTTGGTAGGTACCCCAAATCTGTAAATGATATAATTCAGGATAAAATCCATGAAAATTTGGTGAGTTTCTTTCTTAGTGGGGATTGCCTCTACCCACTTAGTGAAGTAATCTGTGGCCACTAGTATCCACTTATGGCCTACACTTGAAGGATCAGAAATCTCCCCAATGAATTCAATCCCCCACTACTTAAAAGGGGCTTCAATTGATATAGGTTGTAACGGGAGGGATCCTGAAGCTTTTAATCTCCCTGAAAAGTGTTGACAGCTCTCACACTTCCTAACCAAAAAAGTTGTATCTTTGAAAATATTTGGCCACCAATAACTAGCCCTTAAGATCTTATGGGTTGTTACTCTCCCTACAAAATTCCCCCCATAAACTCCTCCATGGAAATCATCAATTATTTTTGGGGCTTCATCTTTAGTAATGCATCTTAAGAGAACTCCCTCAGGGTTCTTCCAAGCTAACCCAAAATCAGTAATGACATATTTTTGGGAAGCTAACTTAAGTTCTCTTTTCTCGATTCTTACTCAAATGCTTATGGCATTATAGATTTTGAGATAAAAATGATGTCCTTGTACCATTCATAATTTATCAGCTTTATAAGGACATTCAACCTTTCTTCTTTAACTTCATTGACCTCAATTGTCTGATTTCTCTCTACCATAATTTTTTCCAGCCCAAACATCCGACCAATTTTTTTGTTTAAATGTCCATATCATACTATTGTAATTTTTTTAGCCATCGACATCTCTTTTTGAAACCTCCATTTCGATAGGATATCTTTCACCATGGTGTTGGGAACATAAGCAATACATTTGGAACTTAGAATATATGGTCCGAATACCTTTGTTTCTTTTACCAAAGCAAGTGCTTGTTTCTCCATGACAAGTATACTTTAACTTAGCTCTTTGTAATGCCTTATTGAAAAGGCAATTGGTCTTTCAGCTCGCTCATCATCCCTCTACAATAACACGATGCAATAATACTTTCTGAAGCAAAAGAAAACATTTTGAATGACTTCTTATAATCTGGAGCTGCTAAAACAGGGCATTCTTTAATGCTTCTTTGATCATTCTTCCCTTTTGATACTTTGATCTTTCTTTAGCATGTTAGTGATTGGGATAGTTATTTCAGCAAATTTGGAGATAAATCTCCTAATAAAATTAATCTTCCCAAAAAGGATTGAATTCCCTTATTACTTCTTGAAATGGGGACTTTGCTAATGGATTCTACCCTTTCAAGATCAATCATGACCTCTTCCTTTGACACAATGTGTTGAAGAAGCTTTTCTTTCTTAACTCCAAAATGGAACTTCTTGGGATTTAGTGAAATGCCATACTCCCTACATCTTAACAACATTTTTTTTTTTTTGTGTTGCAGGTGGTCACTCCTTTTCTCGGAGAAAATAGTCACAACATCTTGATATACATTAATGAAATCATTAATATGGCTAGATAAAGCTACATCCATTTCTCTTTGGAATGTGGCTCCAACATTCATTAAACCAAAAGGAATTTTGATATATACATATGTTCCCAAGGAGTGGTAAAGGCAGTCTTGATTCACTCTTGATTCCTTCACAACTACCTGGTTATATCAAGAAAAACCATCCAAGGTGGATAAAAATTCTGAACTAGTAACCAATTGTAACATATTGTCCATATTTGGAAGAGGGTAGTTATCCTTCATTGATGCTTTATTCAAGTTTCTAAAGTCCACACACAACCTTATATCTCCGTTCTTCTTTCTAACAGTACCAAGTTTACAACCCATGATGAGTACCTTGTGGGCTGTATGATTCCTCCATCCCTCAATTTTTTCAATTCTTCTTGCATCTTCCGGGAAAGGAGTGGATTGATCGGCCTTTGTTTTTGCCTAAATGGTTTGGTAGAAGCTTCCAAGGGAATTTTTTTTGGAAAAATCCTCTCTGTATGCTTTTAGTTCAGAATAAGACCATGCTAATAAATCCTAGTATTTCTTCAACAATTAGACATACGACTTCTTTTCTTCCTTGCTCAGATTGCTACCTAGCTAGATCTTATGTGGTTTATCCTTCGTGCCTAGGTTGTGCTCTTCAACATCCCTCAAGGATAACATGTGTCTATTGATAATGCAATTAGCATTATCAAAGTTTGATTCAAGTGCTACCAAACCCCTAGGAATAGTATTAGTCTTCAACTAAATGATGTCTTTACCAAATAAAGTCTCCTTTCCATCAACTACACAAACCATTGGTTCCCAATCTATACGTTGATTAGAAAATTATCCTTGGTTCTACAAAAACCTTTGCACTGGGCATCGTCTTCAAACACTTTCCAGTGTTTAACATTGTCAGGAATAGATGGCCTAGTTAATATCTCAATATCATACTCACAATAGGGGGATACAATACAATTTTCAAATCGGACCCCAATACACACCAATTTATCTACTAGAGTATTGTACTTCCTATCGTTGTGTATTATGTTGAAGGAGTTAGACATTTCAATGAAATCCTAGACTCGTATGTTTATACTACTTCATTTCTCGATTTTTTATTGCATAGAGTTTTCTAACCTACTTGAAAATTAGCTCTGAATCTCCCTTAACAATGATGTCTCTAACACCATATTTCCAAGAAATTCTTAGACCCAATAACAATGCTTCATATTCTACAATATTGTTAGTGTAGTCAAAGTTGATTTTAAATCAATTTTGTGCTCTTTACCATCAACAAATCCAACAAAGTTATCAGCATCAATTTCAGTGTATAACACTTCATAGGAAGCATTATTGGGATCCTCAATGAGATGTAGCATCTTCTTTTCACCATACAACTTTACAAGGCTTCCCTCAATAGGTATAGTGGAAAAATACATATCCATTTACACACTCCCAACAACACTAGTGGCCCATTTTCTTAATAAGAACATTCCCCATTTGGCAGGGAAATCAACAATAAAAACATCTAGTTTTAAGTTCTTACTTGGGTAAGATGCAAGTTGCACTATCAAACCCTTAACACATCCAACCACTGAAACCTCTCTGGAATCCATGGCAGTGCACTTCCCATAAGCTATTTTCACTTTGATATCTAATTCATTCATGATCTCAAGAGGCATAACATTACATGATGCTCAAGAATCAAACATACAGTTGTGTAACAACCTATCCGTAATAATCGAGTAGTGAAAATTAGATCTACATTTAACTAGGATTCAACCAAGGATGTTCCCAAATATACTTGGTGGCTCACTATTAGTGTAGGTTATTATTTATCCTTTTATTTATTTATTAGGATAATTCTTACACTTGTGTTAGCCCTACACTTGTTGGGTTATCTTGTTTAGGTGTACTAGTTGTGTGGAGTTAGCTTACTAGTCTTTTGGAGTTAACTTAACTACTAGTATCAGTTAGTAGGAGTTCTTCACCACTGATTTAGGTAGTAGTTGCACTTCCCTCCTTCTATATGTACATATTTCTTATTGAATAATTCAATTCATTCTATTATAATGTATTGAGCATTATGGATTATGATGGATTTGTTATCCAAAATTCCCCTGGGGTAATTTTGATAACATGCATCGAATATTCGATCCCAAGCAAATAGATCAATTCAAGGCCCAAAATCATGTTTTTAGGGTCCCCTTGGCTTCTTTCTAACTCTCCTGTCCAAGAAGAAAACCTAGCAAGTTTTAACAATGTGAAAAAATTGCAAAAATCAAGCTTGGTGCCAAAATACAGAGAAAATTGGCTAAGTCCTAGTCCAGGCGGTCCTTGGGACAGTTGGGACGTCGGAGCACGAATCGGCCAAAAGGCCGTCAGCAATTTACACAAAGATCCGTGATAGTTGGGACGTTGGGACGCGTGGGACGCGAAAAGCCGAACCGGCCAAAAAAATGAAGAAAATTGCCTAAGTCTTTGTTTCGCATAGTTGGGACAGTTGGGACAAAAGTACGCGAAAGACGCGGATCGGCCGGTTTGGCACAAGTCAGTCCATTTTGGGTGGTTCGGAGAAATTTGTCCCAGGCAGTCCAGGATAGTTGGGACAAGAGTACGTGGAGGACGCGAACCGGCCGGTTCGGCTGAAACAGAGAACTTTCGTTTGGGACATCTAGGCCAAAAGTACACACGGGACACGGAGAGCTGAAAGAGCCGAGAGCGAATGGAAATGTGCCACGTGTCTTCGCCTCAAAGAGGGACAGGGAAGCCCGAATCGGGCGGATCGGAGAAATTTGTCCCAGATAGTTTGGGACATCTAGGCCAAAAATACGTGAGGGACACGAAGACCCAGAAAATCTGCCAACGAATCAGAATGTGACGCGTGTCACAAGGGGAGGCGCAATAAAAATTTCGACTAAGTGTTTTTGGGCCCAAAAGTTCAAAGGGCGAGGTTTGAAGGGTCGGCCCGAGCCAATAGACACAGGACATGTGTCCTAAGGTGGGGAAGTGTGGAGCTCAGGGAGGACTTAGAAAATTTAGCAAAAGTTTTGGCCAAAAAACTAAAAGGTAAAGGTTTTCCCCGTGCCCCTGTCGACGAACCAAATGATGCCACGTGTCCCAAGTGGCGGGCGCGAGGAAAAAATGGAAAATTTTCCAAAGTTATAAAAACATCAAAATTTCAAAGGGAAACCCATGGAAGGTGGAGGAGAGAGAATTGCGCGGCCAATCACCGCCTGACACGTGTCATCCAAGTGGCAGAGCGTGGGAAAAAATTCGTTTTGGCCTGTTTTTTCTCTAAATCTTTAGATCGCCATAACTTTCGATCCAGAGCTCAGATTTTCGCGTTCTTTATATCAATAGAAAGCTGGTGAAATTCTATACATGATTCTGGGGTCAATCTTGCATTTTGGTTCAGTTTGGAGAGATAAAAATAAAGAAACGTCTCTAGCACGTAGTAATGGCTAGAAGCGACGTTTCAACAACCAGTTTAATGCACATGGGTTGCATTCTTCTTCAACATGGCCAGAACTGATGTTTCAACAACTAGTTTAATGCACATGGGTCGCATTCTTCTTCAGCATGGCCAAAAGTGATGTTTCAACCACTGATTTTAATGAATAATGCATTTTGGTCAATGGTTGGACGGCTCCCACGTTTTTACATGTTTTCTCTCTCCTGGGCTCAACCCACGCATTATATAAAGCTAGATTTGGCTCATTTTTAAAAGGGGTTCATCTTTTCAGCTCTACCCTCCCTTCTTTTCTTCTCCAGGGTTGAAAATGGAGTTCGAACCTCCTCCCCTTCTCTGTAATGGTGTTTTTGCCTTTTACTATTGAAATGATGTCTCAGGTAAACTTCTAGAGCAACAAAAACGTGTTTTGTGATGCATCTATCCATCCTTGCTCATTTTTTGCTTGTTCTCTTCTTGCCTCTCTTCATTGTAGGTATTTGTGCACATTTGAATGTTCATTACAGGTCTAGAGCTGTGTTCATGGAGTTTTGGGACATCTTCTGTGTGAAATCTATCTTTGGGTTTGTGATGCATCTGTTCATCCTTCCCATTGCTCACCTCTCTTTGTTCCATGGCAGTTTTGATAGATGTTCAACATTTTCCTTCTCTGGTGTATCACCGTTTTAGTGTAGGCTCTTTTTTTCCCTTTTTCTCTCTCTCTCTGTCTCCTTGGCATGGTTAGATTAGGATTAGATTAGCTTGCCTGCACTGGAATAGCTTGTGGTAGGTAGTTTAGGAAGAGGAACCAGCCTTCTCTGGAGATTCCTTTCTCATTTTCATGAGTCCCACACTCAAAGAAAGGATTCAATGTTGTGCAATCACACTGGATGCTAGAGTGATCAACCTAGAAATCTGATCAACATCCAGGGGTGTTGTGATTTTGCACTAACAGTTTTGGCACGCCGGTGGGACCTTAGAGGTCTTCCACTTCATCTTTTGTAGGTTGGTGTGTTCCTGTGAAGATTTCAGCCTTTAGAGGCACTTGCAAACACATCTGGCGACTCCATCTGATCAGCAACCCATTTCTGAAGTTGCAGACTTGTTTTTCATCCATTCCCATCCATCCTTCTTTCCATCCCTTTCATTCTTTTCCATTCCATGAAGTTGTGCAATCATGACTTCATTTCCATCATGGAATTCACATTTTCAACAACAAAGCAACAATGTTTCCCACCTCCAACATGTTTTTTAAATCCTCCAAATCAGCATTTTGAACAAATTCAAAATCATCATACATACCCATATGAGCAGCAATGCCAAAATCAGTTTGGCTATGGAGCTTTCCAAGAGCAAGAGTATGCATATAATGAAGACAATCAGATGCAAGATGCTGGTCTGTTGGAGAAAATCCAAAAGATGGAGGTAAAGATGGTGTAGTCCAGAGCAACAGCCCAAATGAGAGCTTTTAGAATTGGTTGCAGGACTCCTTGTCCATGGGGAGGCCCTTTTCCAAGACACTTTAGCCCTCAGGAGAAGCTGGACTTCATAATGAAAATGCTGCCCCAACTTGCACAATGGACAACAGAAATAGAGGCCTATACACTTGTTGTTGAACAACCTTGTCAATGGGCAAGTTCTACACCATCATCTGGTCTTTCTCTTCCCATCACTCAAGTAGCACCATCTCATTTGGAATTGCAAATCCTAAACTCCCCATCTCGCTGTCCCAAATGTTGATCCCATGTCTCCACCTCTCAGTCTTCCACCACACCTCAATTCTTCTTTCCTTTTTCCTTCCAAACAGCCATCCCCTCCACAAGAGCTAAAAGAAATACACTCTCCCCCAAAGAAATAAGAGGTTTCACCTCCTCTACCACCACAAAAAATTTCCAAATCAATTGAGTTACAACCCATCCCTCCTCTTGCATTCCCAATTCCATGTGGGGAAGAAGAAATTGCAAAAATCGGCCATGAAGGACAGCAAGAAGAGGAGCCCAATGAGTAAAAGAAATGACAGAGATAACTTGAGGGTTTGGGCTGCCAAATTTGGGATGAAAAAGATCCCCTTGATGGTTAAACCTACAAAGGAGGCTAAGATTGAACAAATGGTGGTTAAGACTGATTTTGTGGCAGGAGAAGAGAAAAAAAGAAAGAAGCGAGATCAGCAGTCATTTTTCTCGAGAAAGTAGTGTCCATGTTGGCACTCTATTTGAAGGGAATGCTGATTCAATTCAAGTTACACAATCAGCCATAGAGGAAGAAAGCTCAAAAGAAGATCTTGCAGTCCCAACTTGTCCTCTAGAGTAGCAGATTGAAGAGTTTGACTTGACAAACTTCATTCTAGAAGAAGAGTTCTATCAAGAGAAATATTTCCTTCAAGTATTAGAGGAGGAAGAATCTGCTCCAAATCCAAAAGAAGAGGAGCACAATCTAGCTGTGGAGGAGAAAAGTTCAGACCCAAGGGCTTTGAGCACAAAGCAGGCTATAGGAGAACCTTCAGTTCTTATTTCTACTTCACCTCTCTCAAGTTCTAGTACTGAAGAGGAGTTTGATCTCTCAAACTCAATGTTGGAGGGTGAAAGAAACCATGGTGGTCAAGTTACAGATCAAGAAGACACCATGGAGGAAGTGGAGCATTTGCAGCAGGACAACCATGAGGCAGTTTATCTGTCAGATTTGGAGGACTATTTTGATGGAGAAGAGCCGGTTGAGTTTCCACCATTCTCTCTTTCATCATCCACATTCCAAACACTTGAGTCTGCTGTCATGAAGGAGAGCACACATTTACAGGAGCCTGCATCTTATAGCAGCTCTTTGGAACCAAGATTGGAAGATTTTAATCTTTCATGTCCTTCATTGGAGGAAGAGAAAGGACAAAATAATTTCACCATTGCTTCCACACCATCCATTCAAGAGGGTCTACAAGAAGACTCCATTTTTGGAGTTGAAAATCAGAGCTATGGGCATATCAAACGGATCAGACCTTGCCCAATCAGGTATTTGGCTTCATTGGAGCCAAAGGAGAAGTCACAACCAGTCATGCTTGCTTCTAAGCATGAGGATGAGCTAAAAAGTACTAAGGATCAGCTATCATACCTCTTCAATCTAAATGCAGAGCAACTAAAAGAGGTATTGAATTTGCCTTCAGCTGATACCTTGATGATTTGGGTGGAAGACCAGCTTCTTGTTGATTTTCCACTCATCCTAACAGCCATGATCAGCTCCAAATCAATTGCATGGTTACCAATTTTGAAGAAAGGAAGCTATTTTACACACTTGATTGCTGCAGGTTTGTTTAGCTTGCTTTGCTTCGATTAGAGTAGAGTAGGTAGGTTTGCTTTTAGTAGAAGAAGTGCTTGTTCACACTCTACATGGTCCATTTGGAGCATGTATGATTTTCATTCTATACATAGTTTTTGTGGTGCTTTGGTTTTGCTCTTGCATAGTCCATTTCAAAGTGGCATTTTGGTGGGAACAACTCCATGCCCAATGGATTGCTTGAGCTCGATCATTCATCTAGCAGCGAGATGACCCCACATGAAGTCGCTAAATCGTTATCCAAAATTCCCCAGAGTAATTTTGATAACATGCATTAGAATATTCAGTCCCAAGCAAATAGATCAATTCAAGGCCCAAAATCATGTTTCTAGGGTCCCCTCGGCTTCTTTCTAACTCTCCTGTCCAAGAAGAAAACCCAGCAATTTTTAACAATGTGAAAAAAATGTAAAAATCAAGCTTGGTGCCCAAATATAGAGAAAATCGGCTAAGTCCTAGTCCAGCAGTCCTTGGGACAGTTGGGACGTCGGAGCATGAATCGGCCGAAAGGCCGCCAGGTGTAGTTTACATAGCATCCAGGACAGTTGGGACGTCGGACGCGTGGGACGCGAAAAGCCGAACCGGCCAAAAATGAAGAAAATTTCCTAAGTCTTTGTTTCGCACAGTTGGGACAGTTGGGACAAAAGTACGCGAAAGATGCGGATCGGCCGGTTTGGTGCAAGTCAGTCCATTTCGGGCGGTTTGGAGAAATTTGTCCCAGGCAGTCTAGGACAGTTGGGACAAGAGTACGTGGAGGACGCGAACCAGCCGGTTCGGCCGAAACAGAGAACTTTTGTTTGGGACATCTGGGCCAAAAGTACGCGTGGGACGCGGAGAGCCGAAAGAGCCGAGAGTGAATGGAAATGTGCCACGTGTCTTCGCCTCAAAGAGGGACAGGGAAGCCCGAATCGGGTGGATCGGAGAAATTTTTCCCAGATGGTTTGGGACATCCAGGGCCAAAAATACGTGAGGGACGTGAAGACCTGGAAAATCCACCAACGAATCAGAATGTGACGCGTGTCACAAGGGGAGGCGCAATAAAATTTTTGACTAAGTGTTTTTGGGCCCAAAAGTTCAAAGGGTGAGGTTTGAAGGGTCGGCCAGAGCCAATAGACACAGGACACGTGTCCTAAGGTAGGGGAAGTGCAAAGCTCAAGGAGGACTTAGAAAATTTAGCAAAAGTTTTGGCCGAAAAACTAAAAGGTAAAGGTTTTCCCTGCGCCCTGTTCGACGAACCAAATGATGCCACATGTCCCAAGTGGCGGGGGCACGGGGAAAAAATGGAAAATTTTCCAAAGTTATAAAAATGTAAAAATTTCAAAGGGAAACCTTCGAGAGGTGGAGGAGAGAGAATTGTGTTGAAAATCAGCGCCGACACGTGTCATCCAAGTGGCAGAGTGCGGGAAAAATTCAAAATCCATTTTGGCCTATTTTTGCCCTAAATCTTCAGATCGCCATAACTTTCGATCCAAAGCTCGGATTTTCATGTTCTTTATATCAATGGAAAGATGGTGAAATTATCTACATGATTCCGGGGTCAACCTTGCATTTTGGTTCAGTTTGGAGAGATGAAAATCAAGAAACATCTCTGGCACGTAGTAATGGCTAGAAGCGATGTTTCAACAACCAGTTTAATGCACATGGGTCACATTCTTCTTCAGCATGGCCAGAAGCGACGTTTCAACAACCAGTTTAATGCACATGGGTCACATTCTTCTTCAGCATGGCCAGAAGTGATGTTTCAACCACCGATTTTAATGAAGAATGCGTTTTGGTCAATGGTTGGGACGGCTCCCACGTTTTTACATGTTTTCTCTCCGGGCTCGACCCATGCATTGTATAAACCCAGATTTGGCTCATTTTTAAAAGGGGTTCATCTTTTCAGCTCTGACCTCCCTTCTTTTCTTCTCCGGGGTTGAAAATGGAGTTCGAACCTCCTCCTTCTCTCGTAATGGTGTTTTTTCCTTTTACTATTGAAATGATGTTCAGGTAAACTTCTAGAACAACAAAAACGTGTTTTGTGATGCATCCGTCCATCCTTGCTCATTTTTTCACTTGTTCTCTTCTTTCCTCTCTTCATTGTAGGTATTTGTGCACATTTGAATGTTCATTACAGTGTCCGGAGCCGTGTTCATGGAGTTTTGGGACATTTTCTATGTGAAATCTATCCTTGGGTTTGTGATGCATCTGTCCATCCTTCCCATTGCTCACCTCTCCTTGTTCCATGGTAGTTTTGATAGATGTTCAACATTTTCCTTCTCTGGTGTATCACCGTTTTAGTGTAGGCTCTATTTTTTCCCTTTTCTCTCTCTCTCTGTCTCCTTTGCATGGTTGGATTAGGATTAGATTAGCTTGCCTGCATTGGAATATCTTGTGGCAGGTAGTTTAGGAAGAGGAACCAGCCTTCTCTGGAGATTCCTTTCTCATTTTCATGAGTCCCACACTCAAAGAAAGGATTCAATGTTGTGCAATCACACTGGATGCTAGAGTGATCAACCTAGAAATCTGATCAACATCTAGGGGTGCTATGATTACGCACTAACAGGATTTCCATATATGATATTTTAGCTCTTCTACTTTGTAAATCTAATGTGGTGTGCTAACACCCATTAAAATCCTTAGCCCTTGGTCATATGGTATGGTCATGAGGGCTTAAAACTTGTGATTCCTACTAGTAGGTGCTTAACTTTAGCCCCTTTAATTTTATTTGTGCGGTGAAGGAAACAACATTTTATTTTGTTTTAGTGGCACCTAAAATAAATAACATAGCAAAATATTAAAAAGCTTGTAACTTTTGATTGGTAACTCATTTTTGAGTGCTGTTTTTTTGTAAAAGTGCTTGTTTTTTTGTGATATTTCCATTGGAGATATTTATTTTGAGACTTGCACTATAATTATAAAGTGTCAAATATGGAGGAGTGTTGTAATCAATTATGGACGCAATTTCGGCTGAGCCTCGACGTCCTAAATTTTTGGGAGTTGTAGTTTGTACCTATCATGGATTTTGAGAATGATATGCTTTTCTATGAAGTATGTGGACTTCAAGAGGATATTGTAAAATTTGTGGAAGAAAATAGATCACTCAAGAAGTGAAATTATCTTCTACAATCACTCATTCACGATAAGGATACAATAATACACTCCTGCAGAACAAACTTGTTAGCCTACAACATCACCATCATATTGTGGACAACCATATCCATGCTCCTAGTCCACTTGTAGCTGTTGCTCTTGTACCCACTGACATTGATCTATCAGTCTTTGAGCCTGAACCTACTTTTGATGCTTCTAAACCTATGAGGTTTGTTATTGCATGCTCTTCCGCATATGTGCCTATTACAGTACCACGTGTTGTGTATCCTATTTCTGCTTAGCTGCATGGATTTTTTGAGAAGTATACCACTGCATTTAGTTCTCGCATGCTCCGTTCTATGGGTCTCACTAGCAGAGTCATTGGTAGACATTCACATGGTATTGTTTCCTCTATTCCACATGTTAAGTGGAATTCTCGTCATGACATTGGTTTTCGAGCAGATACTTCATTGGGATCACACATTGACAGAGCTCATTTTTTTGTTCACTTAATTCTTTCTAAGGATCATGAGCAACACATAAGTTCTACATCTTCACTCAGGCTTGAGAAAACTAATATTTTAGTTGTCAAACATGATCAACCTGACACACATTCTAATGTTCTTTTGCATGTACCCATTATGCATTTTGCACCAAGTCATATGCAAGCATCTTCTTCATCCATTCATGTTGATTTGGGGTGGATATCTGATCATTCATGGAGGTGACATAGGAATTCATTGAGAGGACTCTACAGGCATGGCTCCTCCACCATTCAGCCTCTTGCTCCACTTTCTATACCTTCCGCATTGTGATGCTTCTTTTTTTAGCATTTTTCTTTAGCAGGTGTAGTGTATCTCTCTTGTTTGTTGATAGATTTTGTATCTGTATTTTCGACACTTTTGGCATGTTGACAGTATCTCTTATGGGAGATCTATTCTAGTGCATTATAGTGTTATTTTTTCAGTGTTCGAGTAGTTGTTTTGACAACTCATATAGATTTTTAGTGCCACTCCACCCATTCAGCAGTATGGGAGGGTTTGGTGCTGATCCTGCTTCTTCGGGTTTTGTGTCCTTGGCTTTTCTTGGATCGTGACACTCTGGATATTATGTCTTTACCTTGTTGCTTTGGTTATTGTTCTTGGATCATGGCACACCTATTTGTAGCACTTGATCAAATTATGTTTGGTTTTTTTTTTACACTTTCAATATCACTCTGTTGATAGTCTCCTTGTATAGAGCTGTTTCGGTGGAGCCAAAGTGTCGCTTGTTTTTGAGTTTTGTGATCGAGTAGTGGATTCAGACCATAGTGCACACCAAAATTCTTTAGCATTGTATGATTTTTTTGAGCCAAGCTTCTTGGGATGCCTTGGATCGGGTCTTTACTCTCTTTACTTTGTTGTTACTGGTTTTGGGTACCTTGCGGTGTCCCCTTTTTCCCAGTTATTGTACATGAGTACCTCATCGGCCTAGGTCTGGGACTCATACTATGGACATGCCACTTCTATTTTTTCCCCTAGCTTCACTTGAGGGGGGTGTTAGAGTAGGTATTTACCTTAGCTCATGTTCACCTAGGTACTTTATTTACCTTTATTGTATTTATCCCATGTGGATATTTCTTTTATCTTATTTAGATATTAGGAGATATTATCTAGTTGTTAGGTATATTTTTTTCCTTGATCTATGGTATTGAATAGATCCTTGATGTCTAGTTCTCTCCTAAATCTATGGTCTTGACTAGTTCTTTGATGGCTAGTTATTTCCTTGATTTATAGCTTGATCTACGACCTTGAATGGTTCTTAGATTGTTATTCCTTTCCTATTTAAGCAAGACCCATTCTCAATGTATTGCATTGAGTTCCATAATAATATATGATATTGTTTCTCATTTGTTTGCAAAGGTTTTATGTAAAGTTATTCTGGAGAATTACTTTCATCTTATTGATCGCGGTGTTTAATTAGCATGTGTTCTTGGCTTGGTACGATCTAGTTATCGTTCCTTTTATGGTATTATTATGGTAGCATATGTGTTCTTGGCTTGGCACCTATTTTGGTTGAGCCTGATGTCCTTAACTTTTGGGTGTTGCATTCTTATATCTATGGGTGTATACATTTATATCTTTCTTTTTTATTGATATATTTTGGATCTGTATTTTCGACACTTTTTTAGCATGTTGACAGTCTCTCTTGTGGGGGAGCTATTCTGGTGGAGCCCAGTGTTAGTTTTTCAGTGTTTGAGTAGTTGATTTTGACAACTCATATAGATTTGTGGTGTCACTCTACCCATTCTGCAGTATGGGAGGGTGTGGTGTTGATATTGCTTCTTCAGGTTTCATGTCCTTGCCTTGTTACCTTGGATTTTTCTTGGATCATGGCACTCCTATTTATTTGGATCTCATGTCCTTGCCTTGTTGCCTTGGTTTTTCTTGGATCATGGCACACCTATTTGTAGCAGTTGATCAAATTATGTTTGGTGTTTTTTTCACTTTTGACATCACTCCATTGGCCTCTCCTTGTATGGAGCTATTTGCAGTGAAGCCTAGTGTCATTTGTTTTTGAGTTATATGATCAAGTAGTGGATTGGACCATCATAGTTTGAACCAAACTTCTTCAAAATTTTATGAGTTTTTGGAGTCGAGCTTCGAGGATATCTGGTAGCAGGATTTTTCTCTACTTTGTTATTACTGGTTTTGGGTACCTTGCGGTGTCCATTTATCCCAGTTATTGTACGTGGGCACCTCATCAGGCCTTGTTTTCGGGACCCACCTTCTTTTCCACCCACCTAAGCTATGCTTACGGGAGGGTGTTAGTGTATTTTATTATTTATCCTTTTATTTATTTATTAGGATAATTCTTACACTTGTGTTAGCCCTACACTTGTTGGGTTAGCTTGCTTAGGTGTACTAGTTGTGTGGAGTTAGCTTACTAGTCTTTTAGAGTTAACTTAACTACCAGTATTAGTTAGTGGGAGTTCTTCACCACTAATTTAGGTAGTAGTTGCACTTCCCTCCTCCTATATGTACATCTTTCTTATTGAATAATTCAATTCATTCTATTATAATGTATTGAGCATTATGGATTATGATGGATTTCCATATATGGTATTTTAGCTCTTCTGATTTGCAAATCTAATGTGGTGTGCTATTATCATCTGAGATCGCGGCTTGGAACAATATTATTTTCATTCCTTTCACTCACATAGTTCTTCCAGTACTTGGGTTTTTTCCAACTCTACAATGGTACGAGAAGTCTCAACATTGTTTACATTTCTACCTTGGGTAATATTTTCTTCTTTCAATCCCAAATACTCAAAGGCTCTTTTCTTGTGCTTAGGAATCCTAAGTAGCTCAAAATTGGAATAGATATCTTTATCTAACTCAAGACTTGGGTAATGACATAAGGAACATATTTGGGAAAGGAAGGATTTTTAATAGTCGACCATGGGCAAGAGAGATACCGTCTGTTTGGGGAAAAAAATCCTTTGCAGATGTATCTTTCTTAGGAGTTTCTTTTGGGATATTGGTGAGAACTGGAGTTTTTGGTTTGGCCTGAGGCCCTGCCCCTTTGACAACTTTACTCCTAGTGTTATATTCTTTTTCTTGGGTAACCACAACATTCATTAACAACTACCTATCCTCCTCAGAAGGGATTCCTCCATCATACTTTTTAATCATTAATGCCCTTAAGTATTAAAAATCATTATTAGGAAATTCAAAATCTTGTACCATATCTATTTCAAAAGTATGAGAGGGAGGAAGGGGTAATACCTAGTGAATGTAATCCCAGAAATCTGCAGTAGTTCTGACACTAATTAATTCACCAAAGTTGCTCCTGTTGTGAACTTGTAGAGAAATCCATCATGCATGCATCATCATCTATCTCATCATCATCTTCCTCAACTTCTTTTTCTTCATCACATGGGGATTGGGGCAAGAAACATTTTTCACACCACTCTATATCATGGACCTCTTCCACAATAGCAACTCTGGCAGCTAAAGGATCAGGCACCAATATATTTTCTTGAGGTTGGGGCTGTTTATTTCCTTATCCCATGGGCCCTTTACCCCTGTCATCTGATTTATGATCACCTCTGGGATGATTTAAAAATATTTCTTGACCTTGTGGCTTGTGTTGACCTTGGGAACCTTGTCCAATCCCCTCTCTACTCTGGCTAGTTTATAGGATATTTCCTTAACAACTCCAGCCCAATGTTTTTACAACCTCTTCTAGATCCACAGACTTACTTGGTGACAATTTTTTTGGATTGATCAACTTGATACCTTCCCTCTTAGAATGATTACCAACTGCTTTGATATTGTTTTCAATATATAAAGACATGGTGAAGGCCTGCCTCAAAGTTGTTGGGTTTTTTTCCCTTAAATAATAGGTAATTTTTTTATCAAAAGCATCAGAGTATTTTATTAAACAAGAAACATCACTTGGCCTCAGGATTACAGGTAGCCTATTCAAGTTGTTATTGAACTAAGTATTGAAGTCATGAACAAACTCATTAGGATTATTCTTAATATTTTCAAATTCTGATAAAAGAAACTTGGGGTCTTTTTTATCTCCATACTCGAAATCTAAAATCATTCTTCATTTATGTCCATGAATCAATGGAGTTGTCTAGAAAAGCTTCATACTAGTCCCATGCATCCTCCTCTAGAGTATGAATAAAAAAATTATGTACACATCCTCAAATTTAATCTCAAAGTCTTCCATCATATTGACAAAAAGCTTTAAGTGTTGATCACCAATAATAGCATTATTTCCTTGAAATTTAGGTAGTCTATTTCTAACATCTTGGGGCACAACATTTGGATATCCAACCATACCTCTAAAATCTATAGGACCAAAAGTGTTCAAAACAAATGGAGGTCTAGGTGGGGTTGGGCCATATTGTTTTGGGGAGGTGATCTTACAAGAGAAATAGAATGATGAGGAGTGAGGGATCTATGGGGCACAGGAATGCAATTCTCAGAATGAATATTCCTAAAACTTTGTTTCTTGGAAGATCTTATCAGCTTTGGAAAACACAAGGACAAAATGAGATGCAAAATTTTCAAATTCAAATGAAGGACCCTCTCTAGCTGGAGAATTCAGATATTCAAAAAGACAACCCGATTGAGAAGAATTTATGGAAGTATGGCAATATTCAATGACAGGTTGATCGGTTTCCACAATTGATAACTCTTTTCTTGATTTTTGATCTCCAACAACTTTCTAGATTCTTCTTCCTTCTGAATTCATCTTTCCTAGCTCTGGAAACAACTTTTTGGTAGGGTCTCTAGTGAAGAAATATCTTCTTCCTTCCATATTTGCAAAGATTAGTGATAAATTTCAATTGACAGAGGTTAAGACACTGGCATTTATCAAAAATTCATTCAACATGGAGTCGCCACTAAGTATTTTCACCTTAGTTGTGCAAATGCACTAAAATTGGTCTTTCAAATGTCTCAACACTAAATTCATGCAAAGCTTCACATATATGACCTTCCTTTACCTGTATTTAACATTGATGATGTAAACTTAGTGCAAAAACCAATAGAAACTGGAAATATTACACGTAGAACTTGTAACTTGCACAAATCTTACAGATCTCGACAAAGGATGATGTTTCAACAACATATTAGCACTTAGATCATGTAAGAAACATTACCAGGGCCAAATATAAGAATGCCTTTGAAGGTCCCTAGCAATGGTACCAATCGATGTTGATATCCAAATTGATTCTCCCTTAAAAACCG
Organism: Taxus wallichiana var. yunnanensis; assembly: GCA_018340775.1. Lineage (NCBI taxonomy): Eukaryota > Viridiplantae > Streptophyta > Pinopsida > Cupressales > Taxaceae > Taxus > Taxus wallichiana. The sequence goes on from CM031234.1 coordinate 50,885,661, forward strand.
AGAAGCATCACAGATTTATCAAGACACTAAGAGATAGAAAAATCATATTATGAGTTGTTTTGTAGCCGGGGAGGGGATTCGTTTGAATCTTTGTCACTCAGGCATCGAGAAATGGATAGCACCTTCATTAAGGATTTGATCTATCCTCACTACTTTAGGTTGTGCCTGTCAACTAGGGTGAGAGGACCCATTTTGTAACCTCTTTTGGTGAAGGAGAATGAAGATATCCTTCTTTACACAAACTTGAAAGGAAACCTTGAGAAAATATGATCAATGCACCACAATTTAACTCTCAAAAGTTGTCACTTCTAAAGAATGGTGATATTTTCTAAACAAGGTTTAAGGTTACTAAAGACATTATGGAATCTTGATTGCTTCTGCATATTTTGGCAGTAGAATTTATTCATTTGTGGACATACAGGGAAAATAGGGGTAGTTCAGGTAGGATTCATTTTTTTAAAATATTTTTTTGTGGGAGATCAAATAGGATAAACTTGATTTTACCAGATCTTTGAGAACCTTCACAAAAATTGGAAAACTAAATGATATAATGCTTTGAGAATAGCTAAAATATTCCTTCAACTAGAAGGTGTGCATCAATGGAGGCCTAGATTTACACGATTTCACACAATCTCCAAGAATTTAACACAAAGGCTCAAGCTAAAGACTCAATTAAACATTAAATACCCCTGGTTCCTCACACCTAAGATACACTCAAAGGCTTACAAACAATCTTTATCAACAAAATGATAGTAAAGTGATTTTAAATTGTTTATCTCATTACAGGATGAAGGCTCTTCTCATAATGAAATTGCAAATGCCACTAAACTATCACAGGATGATATCCTGTGTGATTCAGAGGGATTTTAACAAAAGATTGCAATAGGAACAAGAAAAACTACTTGTAGACATTCTAAAATAAAGGACAATAATTTTCCTAATATTAACACAGATTAATTCAAAGTTGATTAGATTTATCAACAGGGGAAAGTTTCTTTGAACAGTCTCAAAGCTTTTCAATGGTTGTACACTTGCAACCAACTTGACATGATCAAATCTAAAACATAAGATATTAACAGGTTTCTCAGATGGTCTCTCAGGAATATGGGATTTCTCAAATTTTCTCGTAAAAATTAACACCCGAACCTTTGCAAGAGTATTCTCATTACATTTATACATTTCACTCACTCACTCATCCCAAAATTTTCCCCAAAAAGAAGAATATTTGAGGAATCCTTTGCTTGTTACCAATTTGTCTCAGAAAGTGATGTTTAACAAATTTGTAACAAAATGTTGCCATTTGTTCAAAAACGTGAATCATTGCAAATATTTCCATCATTGTTTTAACTGGGGAACCAGTCATCTACTCTGGAAACACGTTTTTCATCCTTTACACCTGCAACTCTACTCGCATCTAGCTTATCTCGGTAATTCACATTTTTTCAAGTGCCCGAGAAATTCCAACTTTAAAATATCAACCTCTACAATCCTTGGACTCACAAATTAAGCTCTAAACCCATTCAATTGCACTTTGCATAACAAAATGACAAGGAATTTCATCAAAAATGATGAAAAACAATGCGTATTCGCATCTCCAAGAGTCTTGGAGCAAAAATGGTGGCAAAATCAGATGCAATGCACATCAACCGTTGATTCTACCCTTTCTCATCTTTATATTAGATTTTTCCATGTGTTTCCTTGGCACAACTATAAAGGTGAAGTACAGAGGCAAGTTTCTAAACAAGCACGAGCCTTCCACATGCCCTGGGCCCAAGAAAATTTCCTTTTGGCCTTTGAAAAGTCTTAGTATAAAAGGAGCTAGTAGAAGCCTCCATGTGTCTCACTAGCACACTTCGATATGGTGCCCAAAAGTGGAGACCCTAAACAAGCATGGGCTCACCACGTGTCTCAGCCCAACACAATTTTTGAAATAATTTTAGGTACTAGTAGAAGGTGCCACGTGCCTAGGGTCCGAGAAAGTTTCTTCTGTCATTGAAAAATTCCTAGAAAGGGAAGATTGAGTGGAAACTTCCATGTGTCTCCCTGACACTCTTTCATAAATAAAATTTAGGGCAGGTCCCCAAACGAGCACATGCCTTCCACGTGTCCTAGGCCTTAGAAATTTGCTTGAAAAGTTTAAGTATAGAGAGGATCCAGCGGAAGCCTCCATGTGTCTCCTTGGCACAACTGCTAAGGTAGGACCCAGAGGTGGATCCTCAAATGAGTGTCAACCTTCCATGTATACAAGGTTTGATAAAGTTGCACCAGCCACATGAAAAAATGTCTAAGTCTAGGCAGGGCCAGCAGAAACCTCCACGTGTCTCCTTGGCACAACTCCAAAGGTCAAACCAAGAGGTAAATTTTTAGATGAGCATCAGCCTTCCACGTGTCCAAGACTTGATTTGAAATGGGATTTAGAGTTTTAAAATTCCCCACCGAGCTGCATCTAATCATAAAGGACCACATTTCCACATATGTTGGGACAAAAATTGGTAGGGAAAAAAAAACATGACTGTGGAAAAATGGAAGGAAGGGAAAAAACCCAAATTTTTTCCCAAATAAAAATTATTTCTCATGGATAGAGGAATGAAAAAAATATCGAGAATTAATGTGATCCTTTACCAAAGGAAAGGATTGATCATGACAACCAAATGAAGAAAAGAGTTGTCACGCATCCATTCGGGGGAAATAAAAATATACAGAGCCCGCAGACCGAGAAATTTTAGAATAAACGGGCGAGATCAAATTGAGCACCAACACAATGGAAGGTCAGTAGACATGTCAAGAATAAAGGAGGAATATGCTTACTTATACCTTGCACAGAAAACATCACGTTCGTGGGTGACACATCGAGACAATCTTATAGAGTGGTGTGAAGTGCAAATTGCACTCTTTGTTAGGTTTCTCCAAAGCAATGCACCATCTCAGATATGTGACTATCATTATAAGGATTCAAGCTCATTCCATTTCTAAGAGTGTGAGAGAACCTGAATGGTAGGCCCAGAAGCCTTTCCTCCCTCACTATGGGTGCATAGTTATTATTCCACTTTGTAGGGTTGTGCATGTGCATGGTATATCCATTCAAAATTCTATCGTCAGGCGGGTAATTAGAAAGAGTTAATGGTGGATATTATCCAAAATTTTGAGTATCACTCTCCTAAGCCATCGGTGAATAAGGTACCGCAAGTAGTCAAGTGCCTTACCTTGGGAGATAGTGACATGACCGAGGACCGAATATTGGATTTTTAGGAAAACCTAAGTGGGGGAGTACTTAGTAGAAGAACTGAAATAAGAAGAGATGAAGGAGATACAAATTGAGCACATGTGCCTAGAAAAGGAAGAAGGAAAGTTATTTTTCATGATAGATGGTGAGGAAGTAGAAAAATTGGATGTTAACCATATAGAGGGTATGTGTGAGGTATTGGAAATAGTATATGAGAAAGTGTGCACCTACCATGAGCCCTTAAGAACAAAAAGGTCAACATTGGTACTGAAGAGGAACCAAAATAAGTTGTCATTGGATATTACTAGATCGACTATGAGGTTTCAAAAATAGTTGAGTTGTTGTGTGACTTCCAAGATTTATTTTTGCACGGATACCATGAGTTAAAGGGAGTTCATCATTCCTTAGGGGAAATGTGCATTAAGTTAAAGGAAGGTGTGCACCCCATCAGAAGAGGCCCTATAGGATGAACCTAAATTTACGCATAAAGGTTAAGGAGGAAATTGATAAGATGATAGAATCTGGAATCATTGAGGCAATTGAGGAATCTGAATGGGTGAGCCCAATGGTGATTAGTATCAAGAAGGATGGGAGGATAAAGATATGTGTAGACTATAGAGACTTGAATGTTGCATGTGTCATAGATCCTTTCCCAACCCCATTTATTGAGGAGATATTGGAAGGTGTAGCAGGGTAGGAAATCTATTCTTTTACAAATGGATTCTTAGGTTATCACCAGGTAAGGATTACGAAGGAAGACTAGGAGAAGACTACTTTCACCACTAAATGGGGAATTTTTTTCTTATATGATCGTGCTTTTGAATAAAGAATGTGCATGTAGTATTTTCACGCATTGTGGTGTAGTCATTTCAAGACTTCATCCATATGTTTCTATAAGTTTACCTAGATGATTGGATGGTATATGGATTAGTAAGAGATCACTATGATAATTTGAGATTGATGTTTGAGAGGTGCAAGAAGCTAAGTATCTCTCTAAACATTAAGAAATGTGTCTTTTCTACTCCATTTGGCACACTACTAGGTCACATTATTTGTAAGGAAGGCTTATTGGTAGATCCTGCCAAAGTTGTTATTTTAGGTTTGGAGGAGCCTACCAGTTAGAGAATCGTGCGCAGATTCTTAGGGCATATAGGTTACTATAGAAAATTCATCAAAGGCTATGCTAGGATCTCCGCACCATTGGAAGAGTTGTTGAAACATAATAGTAAATTATTTTGGGGTGAAGTACAATAGGTGGATTTTGACATAAGTACAAGTGAATTACAGTAGGTGAAGTACAAAGTAGGTGGATAAGTTATTTCACGTACATGTTGATCCATCGGGAATGGAAATAGGAGCAGTGTTTACACAATCTAGAGAGGGGATTGTTGATCACCCCTTATGTTTCACGAGTAGAAAATTAACTCCAGTAGAAAAAAAAAATTATACTACTACAGAGTGTGAGGAATTTTTGATGATCTACGCACTGCACAAATTTAGCCGTATTTTCTAGTAATGATTTTTATTTTCTACACAAAACACATGACATTAAAGTACTTTGTGAAAACTCCTATCTTGCAAGGGTACATATGCGCTGGGTCTTATTGTTTCAAGAGTTTGATTTTTTGGTCATTGTGAAACCAGGAAAGAGAAATTTGTGACTTGACCATCTATCATAGATTAACTCGGGAGAGGATGTGCAGAGTATTGAGGACATAATGTCAGATGCACAATTGTTTAGATTTTAGCGTGTACCCTCTGGCTGAGAGGATATTGTTGTTTTATTGCGGATGGGTGTTGCGCAAAAAGGAATGAAGGTTGTTTAGAAGTATTTAACTATACACGTTGTGTAGTATATGTTTATTTGTGGAGACTGTAAAATCTAATCGAAATGAGGTTCTACACCGATGTGTTCTAGAGCATCGTGTACTAAAATCATGGAAGAATCACATGGTGGCATTGCAAGAGGACACTATGCAAGGAATTCCATTGCATGCAAGATCTTATTAGGAGGCATTTAGTGGGAGATAGTTTATAAGGATTGTATAGAGTATTGCAAGGCTTGTGACCATTTCACAGTGCCTTGGTAAGCCTTGATGGAGAGATGAAATGCCATTAATACATATTATTAGTGTATATCCATTTTAAAAATGGGAAATTGACTTTGTGGGCCCTATTTCCCTAGCCACACACAAAATAGGTTCACACTATATTATCACTTACACAGATTATCTTACAAGATGGGTAGAAGTGGCACCTATGAAGGATTGTACAACGGCTTCAAAGAGCTAGGTTCTTATGTGAGAATATAATCATCAGGTATAGTTTCTTGTTGAGTTTAACGAGTGATAGGGGTACTTAATTTTTGAATGAAATTGTTAAAATCTTATTGGTAGATTTTATGGTGGCCCATCACAAAACTATTCCCAATCACCTTGAGAATAATGGGACTACGAGGCCTTTAACAAAATTTTGACCCACATGTAGACACTGAAATTAGGTCAAACTCCCCTTTGGTCCCTCGACAAATAAACACTCTTCATCATATTAACCTAGCCATGGCCTCCTTCACTCCACTACTATTAATTTAATTAAATTAATTCAAGTATCCTCACCATATTTATTATTTAAATATCTTAATTTAGATTATGTCCACATATACACCTCACCTAGACACCTCATCAAACCAACTCACTATAAGACCTATTCTTAGTAAGTTGCCATGACTAACTAAGACTTACCCAAACCGTAAAAATCAATGCCTACATTCCCTCTAACCACATTCCCACATGTTGATAAGAATCTTCCGATCTAATCTGTGGGTGAATGACATGAGATATGAGAAAATCAAGAGGATCTCCCTAGTTTGGTAAACCTAAAAAAATCTCACCTTGACCGACGCCGATTACCCCTAACCATCACCGATTAAGATGGAACCATCGTCAGTCACCTATTAATCCTAAAAACAACCTTATTTTAGAGGTTGGCAAACATTAGCATATTTCTGAGAGATATCACCTCTTTTGAGAACAAGTTTCCACAAGAACATGCATGCAAGGAAGGAGATCAAGCATTTTCTCTTGCACAGGCATCCATTAATCACCCAAAGATAGATTTGATCTAACCAAGAAAAAGGAAATGCACATGCAGCCCATGTAGGAGTTTTCCAACATTTGGTGATCCTCAACAAAATTCAACCTCTTACAAGCACCTTCATCCGTCACTCACAAGCACCTAGAATCAGATTTCAAGTAAGTAGAATAGTTTACTCCTCTGGTTCATTCATTTCATCATTGCATTATCATCCTTTTTGTTCTCTTAGCCACCCATTGACCTCCTTTAATACTCATCCCTCTATATACCCGTTAAAACCCAGCCAAACCCCATCCAAACCACCTAATACCTCATTCGACCAACCAAATTCCTTTGTGCAATCACAATGGAGACCAAAAGCTCATTCTATGGCATTCCCAAAGATTCCACAAAGAATGGCACCGGTTATCCCCAACCGACATCAATCACCCTTAACGGAATCGGTCTCTGTATTTACCCATATAACTCAGAACAGTGACCTATCCACCTATTCCCACATCACTCTTATTCACTTGTGGCTCGCCCGAGACCCTGTCTGACACTGCAGAGACCCAGAACCAGTTATTTGACCTTCAGATATAATTTTAACTTATCTTGTTAGATTAGATCTTTCTTATTGTATTTTAGATGAGATACCTAAATCATTTCAATTATGATAAGATTTACTTTATTAGCCACATTAAAAAATTTTAAATAGTGGACTGACAGCCATCTAGGAAGCATCACACTTCCTAGATCTAGCACACACTAGGTAGTGCACTACACATATTGTTTAAATATTTGGTGGTCTTACTTTCCATTATAGGTAGTTCCTCCCAGCCAAAAGGAAGCTCTCACAATCAGCTGTGGATTCATAATTCATACGCGTGCAACAACCCAACAACCAACATTCCAATAGGTATTCCTCATACGCCCATTACCCTATCTGTTTCATCAATATTTCAAAGAAACATCTAAGAATCAGGTGAAACATTTTGGCACACCTAGTGGGACCCATCCGGGGTTCCTTTCATTTTATTCATTCCTAGGAAAAGTTGTGTGTTTGTTTCCCTTCTGAAAAACATACACATTAATTTTCTTCCTTCGTAACCCTCTTTTTCTTTCTATTTGCTCTAAAAGAAACCTTTTTTTTGGTGTACTTAAAAAGAATCATTTCTTCTTGTTTTCTACATTTTAGTGGAAGAGTATCCCTCTTCCTATTCATCCATTTGTGTCATTGAACTTCATATTTCGATTTGGGCTTAAAATAAGTGCATTGTATTCTGATTTATCGCATTAGCTCACATTAATTGAGGGCAACCTATACGATGGAATTCATTAACAAATGATGGTTAACAAACAAATTGTAGAAAGCATCTATCTCTCTCTCTCTCTCTCTGAGTCTTACCACATTGCACAAATTCAAAACAAATACATATTCTTAAACAACATCTTTCTTGGGAACACCTATCAATGATCACATTGATCTAAGGATTGGAAGGTACTCCCTAGCTCACTGCTCTGTCAAGTCATACTTCAGAGTGAAGCCCGCCCCCACCATAACATACCTAAAACCTCACCTTTTAGATCTCCTTCTTTTTAGGAAGCCATCCTCACCAAAAATTATATTCTACAGTTCATGATTCAATCCTTAAATAGAATAAGCTAAACAAACATAATAGAAAAGGAACTCTTAGGATCACATTTTTCTTAGTGTTTCTTCTTAGCTTGCGTTTTGAGGTGAGAGATCATGTTCTTCATTCATCTTGTTTATCCTTGCACAATCCTCATCATATTTGGTGTATTCCAGCTTCATATGAGGGTGCCTGGACCATATTCTCATCATTCTCAGAATTTTGGGTCTGAATCCACATCAGATTTTAATTCACAACCATTTTCCTTTCATCACTATTTCAATTTCACGGTGCTGACTAGTGTTGGTCTAGTGACCATCATCGGTTACCCCCGACCATCGTCGGTTATACCCAATCGGTGTCGAGTTCATTGTCATTTTGGTTAACCTACCCAAAAGGACATTTATTCACCTTCTTCAACTTTTTAGAGTCCCTGTTACTACTATCATTCCCATTGGCCTTGTAAAACTCATCAAATTTGGCATACCTACCAGATTTGACCGTATACCTTATTTTTCACTCACTGTCCATTTCCCACAGTGACCAACCGCGGTTACCTGTAACCAGCATCGGTTTACCCTAACTAGCATCGGTTAGCCTGTGTCATTTGTCAACTGACATTTGGTACCTAATCCACCTTTTACCGTTTGTTTCACCTGTTCCTGTTATTTTTCTATGTCATTTACAGAGAAGCAGCCCAACCTGATCAGTACTAGTTCACATGGTGCTAACCCGAGAGACAAGCAAGCACTCTTGTATTACATGCCGCCTTCAACCACTCCCACCTAGTCCTTCACCACCTTCCATTTTATCACCAATCATGGATCCTATCCAACCTATCACTTTCGCTACTGAGAGATGAGAGTCCACACAACTCCTTGACCAAAACCCACCACCTTGTAGTTTTATCTTTCCCACTCATCCACTCGAGATGCCTTAGGTTAGTTGATATACGACATGCCTATATCTATCCCTCCAACTCTCACTCCCACTCCTGCATCAGCCCCATCTGGCTCCTTGCTTCTCACATCTACCTTACCCCTAGTCATTTTGTAGCTAGGTCCTATACCATTATGAATTCTAGCTCATTGCCTCCATTGCACCCGCCACATCCACCATACCTTTGACAACCACCCAAAACGCAACCTCATCTACCCCTAATGTCTCGCATATACCCATAGCTACATTACCACCTCCGATGTTGGTGACCCCTACCCCTTTTCAAAAAGTGGTCCTTTCTATTCCACAATTGTTAGCCCCCATTGCCACTAGGGTTACCTCAAACCTTCCACCTCCATATATGTACTATCAACATCTTCCGTTTCATCCATTATTCACTATGGGTACGTACCCCTATTTCACTACCTTCTTCTCAATCAACCTACATGGCAGCGCCATATACTAGAATGCCACCCCTATTATATGCCCAAAACCAACCCTCTCATGCTACAGGAGGAACCCAATCATCACAACCTACCAATGACCTAATCAAATTGATGTTGGAAAAGATGTAAACATTGGAGGAATCAATTTCCAACTCCCGCAACACTCTCACCTATGACAAAATTTTCAACAAACCCATCCCCATCCATTCCTATTCATCCATACCCCTTACATTAGGAGATGCCTAAATTCAACCACTTCAATAGCAAGGAAGACCCACAATAGCATTTGCGGTCATTCAAACATGGGTACTATCTGATAGCTCACAATGATGTTTTACTCTTGAGGACCTTTCCCATGTCTCACGACTAGACTGTGTTAGATTGGTATAGTGGGTTACCTAGACACTCTATATTTTCACTTAATTAGGTAGCCCAAGCCTTCTTGGATCACTTCTCCATTAATATCATAAATAAGGTTACCATAATGACCTATACTCCACGCGTCAAGGTATGAGGATGAATCCATCACACCATTTTTCACACGCGGTGTAGCTCGATCAATCAACTCACCTTCCAACTACCACAAGCAGTAACTCATTGAGCTCTTCACATGGGCTTGTGCTAGATATATCTCACCAATCCTACGGGTTTATACTTTTGAACATTTGATGAAGCATTCACCATGGCACAAAATTTAGAGATTCGGGCCATCAAAGAAAAGAAAATATAATTATGTAGTAAACATTCAACATTCAAGTGAATGATACCTCTTCTTCTTCCAAACCGCAGAACAATTATTCAAAGGCCAAGGGCACCGATAACGTAGTAATACTCAAGGTCATCCCATCTCATCCATCAAATCAAGCTACCCCTTCATCTAATCTCTCACCCGTCTAGACTTTTCAATTCAAACAAGAACAGTGGAAATACACCCCAATTGGGGAGCCTTACTCTTCTGTCTTAGAAAATATTATCAAAGCGGGGCCATCACCCTTCCACCTATAAAACCACACACTAGTTTTGATCTGCTCACCCCATGCTTGCATGGTATAAAGAACATGACTTCTGTAACTATCATCGAGTAAAGGGTCATAGTGATGGCAATTACATCACTTTCAAAAACATTATCCAAGAAATGCTCGAGAAAGGCAAGTTAACTATGGATAATCCTAATGCACCTGCCAAACAAAACCTACACATCTTCAAGAAACCATTTCCCAATCATACCCCTTCATTTGATCAAACCAATGAGACCTCCACTCATGATACCCATACCCACAAGGTCCACGCTATTTTTAGTGACGCACTTGTTGCTTCCCAATTACCCCATATTCCTTCCATAGAAGAGATTCTAGCCCGAAATCCTCCTTCCACATTAGAACCAACCTCCCATGTTCCTTCACCCATAGAGGAACACCTTTCACCTCCTTCCTCACCTATGGAGGAGCCTTCCGCTAACATCGAGACCATTTCACCTTTGGCTTCTCCACCTAAGGAAACGACACCCACAATACTTCTTTAGTTCACGGAAGATATTCTTTTACCTCCTACACCCATAGAGGAGCACCCATCATCTCCTCCCCTATCACAAACCCAATAGAAATACCTTTGCCTCTAGGTGAGCATTCTCCTTCAGCTACCCAAGATCATGCAGACCTACTTTTGGTACTCTTACCCACGAAAGTCGAAGCTAACGAATTTCTGTCTCTAAGACATTTTACAGGAATAACCATTGGGTCCTCATCAACATCACCTACAGATGTGTCGTTCTCACATTTGGCCAATCGCCTAGATTATGAGGACAAAGCCTTATTGTGGGGGCATCTTCTGCTTCTTGTTTCAACACAAATGCAGATGTCGTTTGTTGATACTTCCACTATCTATCCAAAAATATTTCAACCAATCCAACTGAACACAACCACCACTATCACAACTTCTTCCATGACACCCATCATACCTCAACACATACCCTTACCCATAACCCAACCTACATCTAAACCCAAACCCACACCTACATCATCTTCCTTGACTAAACCTATTACCACCTTAGGGGTCACCCCAACCACCAACCTTACTCATCCACCTATCAAACTAGATTTAGCTACATCCTCCAAAGTCAACACCACACCTACTCCCCGCACCCAAACAAGAACCAAATCCATAGAACTCATACTCGACTACACCAATCACACTGCACCACTGGTCCGTCCTGTCTATCTTAGAACCTCGCTTCCCAAAGACGGTTAAGAAACCTCCACCCATCAATAATCCAAAAACACAACATCCCATCCCTTCCTCGCAAACCTCTAACTTACCCAGTGCCCGACATGACTTTCACCCACACCTACAACATCTTTACCCCCATACCTCCAATACCCTCGGCTATTTCTTCACTCCCACTACACTTCGGTCTCTATCCTCACACCCCCTACATGACTGTGTCATCTACCTTCACAACACCTTTGTTATCCCCCCTAGGTAACTCACCCTCTTCCCCATCTAATTTTACCTCTAGATCTCGTACACCCATATCACCTTTACCCAAGAAGGTGCAACCCAAAAACAAAAATCCACAACCCTCCAATAAGGTAGTCAAAGCAACCATACACCCTCCTACCCGTTCATCTACCATACCCCTACCCAAACAAACATGACCAACACCCAAGACTACTCCAGCACCCAAAACCATGGCTCAACCCACTCCCCCTCCTATAAGGACTGTTCCTCAACAATCAGCCATACCTATACCCAAACCCACTTTCACTTCCCATTGTGATCCACTAGCGGGGTCCTATGCCAAAATATTAACCAACCTCCTTGAGACTTCTGTTATCACATTACCACCACTCAGACCTTACGACCCCCTCAAACCCAAGCCAAAAGGGTTTGATGACACTAAAATTTGTGCCTACCATTGTGTGCCAAGGCATGATGTGGAGAACTGTAAGGCCTTGAAAACCATCCTTATCCAGTTGTGTCCTCCGGAAGCCAACTTTGATGATGACGACCTTCTCGATGAGGACACTGCTTCACCAACACCCATTCCCATAGTCCTTCCTTCATTTCCCACTCAACAACCACGACCTCCACCACCACAGCTCCTAGAACCACCTCCAAGATTTGAAATTAACATGGTTCACATTAGATAACTTGCCACACCATCACCCAAATGTCATTGTGCCTAGCTCACCTCATAGGGTTTTTCTCCTCCGGTAGGTTTTTGCCCATCATGTCATTATACCACTCACCCTACACCTCCATTTTCCAACTCCCCTTAGATCAACATGATCCATGTTACTACCCATGCTCAGAAGGATAAAGGTAAGGAAAAGGCAACTAACCCACCAACCAATCCTATACCCAACATACCATCTGCACCCACACCTAAGATTAATATCCACAGACCACATACCCTATTTCTAATGGGGTCACACATCGTACCATGCTCAAACAATTACACCAATATCCCCTCAAAATGTCCTTATATGACCTCATCCAAACCTCAGAATCCCATCGTCAAGCTCTCATGGAGGTTCTTCAATCTATTGAGGTTTTACCCAATGACCCTACACCCATAGCCTCCATTATCACACCCCATCATGTAGCCTCTCTCACCAAATTTCCACCTTTATCCACACCACACCCTACTCACCAAGTAGCCTCCCTTAGCTTCTCAGAGGAAGAGATCGCACCACACCAAATGGATGAACCAGACCCATCCTCTTCATCTCTATCCACATTGATGATATACGTGTACGACATGTAATGATTTATGGGGGCACTAGTATTAATATCATTTCATCCCACGCATTCACTCAAATGTGCATACCTGAAAATTGCATGCATAAACATATTTGCATGTTGCGTTCATTTAATGATGCTATCACCTCTATACTAGGCACCGTCATCCTCCATGTTTGTGTGGGCCCTTGCACTATTCCAGAGCTATTCTACATCTTGGAGGGGGAATTTCAATATAAATTATTGCTTTGTAGACCATGGATTTGTGTCATGGGTTGCGTTCCTTCCACTTTGCATCGTTGTGTAAAGTTTGAGCATGAGGACACACCTACACTATCCCATCTGATCCATCACCTTTTAAAACATGCAACATGCTTTACCAACCCAATGATGTGCTAATTCCTATTAAGGTGTATACCTCCACAACCCCTACCACTTCACCTACACCTCCGCTTACTAGTACATTCGCTACCTCAACCACACATGTATCCTCCATTCCTACCGCTGCCACAACCTCCACGGTTGACCCATCAGCCTCCTAATCCATTAACTCCACCTCCACATTGACCTACAACACATCATCCATTCCAGCTACCCACATACCAACCACTGATCCCTTAGAAGGCATTTTTCAATGCCTCACTTTGGGGGAGTATCGCTATAAAGCATTAACACGTTCCTTACTCCACAAGAGTATGGAAGCCTTCACCAACACCCTCGCTACGATCACCGCATAGGAGAACACCTCCTTTATGGTCCTCCTAATCTTCATACTAGTCTCACCTATGGGGGACTTGATACTACCACTTACACACCGAACCACCATCACAAACCTTCGCATTTTCCGTTGACTTATAATCTCTCACCAATCGCCCTTTTGCCCACACCTGTAACATCCTCATTTTTAACTTTAGAACAAGAGAATTTTTTTTTTTTTTTGATAATTGCATACTGGTTCTAAATACATAATTTAGAACTCACAATTCAAATAACCATTCATATAACAAGCAACCATATGCAGCTGTAATGACTCGGAGTACTTCCGATCTATTCATTCCATGACTCGGTAATCTACCGATCTATTCATGAGTAATAAGAGTCGGTGTTTTTATTTAACACATCACTCTTGCGGTTCTCTTCCCTAATCTGGGAATTCAGAATGCTCTGTCCAAGGAATCTAACTGAATAACTGTTACCATTATTCATCGGCATCTCATCCCTTAGACTAGGTGAATCAGGACAACGCAATCAGCAGCTTGCGATACTTTGGCCAAAGATTTGAAACATACTGTTCATGTCTCGTATTCCTTAACGGCATACTCGTCAATCCGGAATACGTCCTTCACCCCATTCATATGTTATATAGAATGTCTTATACTGATTACTGTCAGTCCTTCCTTCCACAACTGAATCACTCGGAGGCAGATTAACAAGGTGATAATGTTATATGGATACCCACGAGGGTTAGGGATATGATGACATACTGGTTCAACCTTGCAGTTCAACCAGTGTGTCATGACACCCCAAATCTCCGAGGCAGTCACATAACATGACCACGTTCTTAATCGGTCCCAGGGTAACTCGTGCGAAATCAAGTGTAAATCTCAACGATCAATGCAAGGGGTGTCGCCATAAGTCACCTGCATTGTTGTAACTTCGAGAAGATCCTAATCTTCTCGGAGGTACAGCCCTGCAGTCGACTTTATGCCGTCAACCTTTAGATCCGCCTCGAGAAGATCTACCCAAAACAAGCGTTACGCACTAGAGTTTAAATTACTTTTTTTTTAAGACCTTTCCCCTAAGGTTAGCCTTTCCAAATCCCTGGATTCATTTTCTTAAGACGACCCTCCTCTATTAATCCATTACTTGGTAGAGGTATTAAGGTCTAGTTTCTATCAAGGAGTCATTAGAATACATCTGATTCTAAGCAACAGATTCAGACAATATCTCATAACCTATGCTTGAGATTGCCACCTGAAACTCCATTGATTGCCTATCAGTTCTCTTAACTGAATTCATATCATACTTTTCATTTTAAAGCTATGAATGATTAAGAATCCAATCTACTATTGTCCTGGTATACTTAGGACTAGGGATTAGTAATTCAATCCAGCTCGTTCAGCGTTCTCTTTTAGGCTCAATTTTTAACCTATCTTCTAGAGAGACAATAATTAAATTACAATATTGCTTTTGCTAGAACAAATCAGAACTACTAAATACTCATAAGAATTTAGTCTAATTACTTACAAGCTTTCATTGTCAATCACAAAAGCATCCATAATATACAAAGATAAGTATGCCCCTTCGTTACATAGACCGAAGAAGCTCATCCTTCAGAATAGAATACAACACATAAGTATCAAACGCTTATTTTCATTCCTTTCAAAACTCATACAATTACATATATGCAACAGCATATTTGATATAATGCTAACGGAAAAGAAACATCTTTTCACATATAGTACATCTATAAACTCAAGCTGTAATTCTTTATAAATCAAATAAACTATCTGATCAGACTGCCAGATCTGCATTGTTTTACCTCTTACGGCAACCATCTGCAAAAATAGTCAACATGAGTCAGTTCAATGAACTGAGCATGATAAGCACCAACTTTTAAAACAATTGCAATCCATCAATTGTTTCCATTAAACACCCTGTTTAAATGAGATCAAATATCCAAATAAGAAAACATATTCAGACTATGTCCTTGTAATACAAAATGATTACAAACATGTAACTCTATCATTGTTACAGAATAGTCTTAAACACTTTCTAATATTTCATCAAATATTAAAGAAACAAGAACGAATGCATATAAACAATCATTGAATCCAAATCACGACACTGGTCAGATTGTTGCATTCTTCCAAAAAGGAAATAACATAACAATTTGGAATCCTACCAAAACGTTACCAAATTAATTTCCCACTGTTAAACAAACATCAACCAAATTGGAATAAAGGAAGAGAAAGAGCCAATCCATTCATACTTCCTTTCAATTAAGTTCATCACTGAACCGCCTTCACCTATGAAAACATTCAACCAGAATATAAATGAACAATTTAGACAAGCCGCAAGCCAGATCGCTGTTCTAAATTAAGAAATAGAACACGGCAAACTCCTAGACAGCAACTGACACAACAACAATCCATAAATCAGTCTGATGTCCAAAACTAGTTTCTCCTAAACACAGTAAGGCTTTCGAACCAAGTTCGAAATCAAGAACTTCAAGCGTATTGCTGTAATCAACAACTCTATAACATTAAGCCTTTTAAGGTTTCCGAGAAACTATGCTATGATGACCACACATTGGTTCCAATTCATGTTCAGTCAATCGAACTGAACAAACAGAAAGGAACTTAGCATACTTATACTTTCTCAGTCTATCGGACTGAACAAACGGAAAGGAACACCATCAATCGATCCCTACCTTGGTGCATGCAAATCCCTAGTGCAACTCACCCAAACAGGGCCAGAACACGAAAACAGTCATCAATGACGCATATAAAAAATCAGACAAACAATCAAGCTCTTATTTCAACCAAGAAACCCGACTGTACTCTGCCAATATTTTAGCACAAATAGAACAGGTTGAATATGTAGTTGATCACCTAAGGAATCTGTACCACCAAAGCAACATGCAACACAAAGTACTCCAAGAAAATACAGAGGTCTTCAGTACAGATTTTCCCTTCAAGTCACTGGATCAACACTTAACAACTATATATACACATTTTAACTTGAACAGTGACCAAAATAGAAATAGAACATCGAAACGTCTCCTCACAGTCGTTCAGAATTCAATCCTAATAAATCCACTAATACACACTACATACTGATAACGGATTTGCGCCCATAATCACAAACCCAACAACAGTATAAAATAGAATTAATTGATAAATCCTTCCATGCCATTCAAGACAAACATTCCGAATGAAACAAGTATAAGCAAATCAATATACTCATTCCAAAACAATGAAATAAACTGAGCTGCTTCGAAACCTTCGAACAATTTTCACAAGGAAAGGCAATACATCCACATAAAGTCAATACTCAGTATTTACTACAATAACAGTAGCCACAAAACCTGTCTTTTCCACAAGGCTTCCCCGACAATATAATAACAAAACTCAAGATGAATCTACATTCACAACAGTAGATTACTATAAACGATTCAATCATGAAATCCACTGAGTCGGTAAACGAAGTAAAGATGTATATATTGTACACAGTCAGCAATAATCCCGTTTCCACCACAACAAGGAAAACACTTCCGCTGAGTCGTTAAAGACTACGGTAACACAACAGTTGCCTATTCCAAGCCAGAAATTAGAAAACAATGAAACCCACAAAGTATCATTAGTCGCTGTTAACAAAACCACGACAGAGTTTCGAAAATCTTCAAAAACACAGAACAATCAAATGGTACACCAGTATCCTTCCCTACTGTCTCACAACAGCATTGACGATCAAAAGTCGACAGCAAAACAGTGATCTATACCCTTCACAAGTATATTCGACGGGCTCTCGCCAAACAGGCCGAGCATTCAAACCTTTATAAATATAAATCTCTCATATTTAAACCAGAAGGAATACACAACAAACAGAGTTGAAGTTCGATTTCAACAAACACCCAACAAGCGGAAATTGCCAAAAATCGAACCAGAAGAGATACAGAGCCAAAATCAATTAAATCTTCATAGAAAATTTATCTAATCTTCACAAACAAATGAACAGAGTTGTTTTAATGAAGACATTTGAAAGACAGCAAAATATTTAAAGGATAGGGCCTAGCATGCCTGTATTTTGATCGAATTTCCGAAGAAGACCACAGGAAGAGCTCAAACTTCCTTTTCTTTTTCCCAAATACAGCGACCAACAAAATTTCGCTGTCCCATTTACAATATATCCTCCATGGCAGAGAAAAGAGCCAGAGAAATTCATTCTCGCCATGCAACTCAAAGAGAACTGGTGCGATGAACCAGTAAACTAGCAGAGAGAGAGAGAGAAGACCGAAAATCGCGATACACCAAACAAACCTTCCAACTTCTCGTTTGCATGCCGTTTCGCGAGCTCCGGGCTCGACTCCCTAAACATTAAATGCCATTAAACCAATTTTCCCGCTTAATCTCAACTCCCACCGACCGCCAAAATTGGCGACAGTCCATCCAAAAACTCAAGTTCATTTCCAAACTTAGTAATTGCCAAGTCTGCCAAGGTTAGCCGCCGCCTAAGCCTCCGCCATATGCCTGTCCCTCATCCTTATCCTTCCCATTTATTGCCATAGAGAATAGCGCCCATGGTTCGCCACCCTTCAAAGGCCCCTTCCCATAAACTCTTAGTTAGCTAGGTTAGTATCTTAGGTTAGAGTTTTAGGGTAATAACCATGCTAACCATTTTACACTTAGTTATTATTTTAGGATCATAACACATAGCCTAGGTCTAGGTTAGACTAACAATAATCTAACCCCTAGGTTAGGTTATTGTTTTAGGTTACTAACCCTTAGTAATTCAGTTTGGTCCTTCTCCTGAAAACTCGGAGAGACCTGTATCATACTTTCTAGAACAGAGCCACTCCTGTTCTTATTACATAATTATATGTCAATGAATTATTACCTGGTCTTTAATCGAGACCTTCCAGATATACCAGATATCGGGAACCGTTTCATTTCTCAAGATCAGCCTGAGTCATACTCCTGACCAGCTTACCAAATGCTTCCATACCTTGCAACCTGTTCAAGGTTCGTGATCTAATTTTATCACTTCACAAAATTAAAGCATTACTTGGATCAATTTCTCTGGTCCAAGTCTAGATATTATTGATGAATACCTGTATAATTCATTCCGTGATCAGATTAATATTCAGTCACAAAATGAAATAAATAAAAGAGTCTATTAATATTTTGACTCAGTCAAGATCTGCAATCTGCAAGAAATTTAATACATATCAAGCATGATTTCCGAATCGAGGTACACAATCCATTTACTAGAAATCACATATCAACACTTGAATGCTTAGGAGAAAGTAACAGATTCGAGGGTGTTACACACACCTTCCCTGCACCGATGTGTGTGGAAGGGTTTCGATTTTGGATTTTACGAGCAAGGCCGCCATATTGTTATTCTATGTACCACCCGCAAACATAATGACCGTAGTGGTATCAACTTTCCTATACCACCTACCAAATAGGCCCGCATTGAAATCATTAAGGACACCAACCCATCTCCATCTTCTTCACCCACTCCGCCTTCATCACCAACTTCGTCAACGAGTCGATGGATCCTGAATCTATTCCTCCTAAAAAAATTCATAAACACCATTTCATTTAGGCCTTTGACTTATCAACGTGAGGGCGAGTCTCCTTCCTCTCTTCCCTTCTTGTATCCTAAAATGATCGATGACAATACACCTTCAATTAACATCATTCAATGTCAGGATGATGAATCTATACTCACCTACCTTGGTGCAGAAGACTCATATATTCATCATCGTTACCTTCTGAGACATAAACCATGTTGAATGAATCGACTATCGAAATCAACATTCATACTCAGGATGACCCACACATCCTAAAGATCATCCAATCTTTGGATGTTGTTGAATAGGAAGCCATCACTTCTTTTCTCAAAGATCATAACCACGCTTTTGCTTGGTCTTATGCTAGACATGCCGGTATTGACCCCACCATAGTGGTCCACAATATCGTAACCATTCCCGATGCCAAACCCATCAAACAAAAGCTAAGGAAAATGCACCCTCGTATTGCCCTTCTCATCAAAGAAGAACTTCAGTGCCTTCTTTTCATTTCCTTCATATTACCCATTGATTATCCTCATTGGATTTATAACATTTTCCTTGTCACTAAGGCAACAAGGGACTTTGCATTTGCACAAATTTCCTTTACCTCAACCTATACTACCTAAAAGATGACTTCCCCTTACCTGGTATTGACCAACTAGTCAACCTTACCATGGTCACAAGATGTTATCACTCATGGATGGCTTCTCGGGTTATAACCAAATCTTGCTTGCCCCAGAGGATCAACATAAAACTGCATTCATCACCCCTTAGGGGACCTTCTGCTACCGATTCATGCCTTTTGGCCTTAAAAATGTTGGTGCCACATATCAACGGGCTATGACTTACATCTTCCATGATATCATGCATCATATATTGGAAGATTATGTGGATGATCTCCTAGCCAAATCTAAACACCACTCGAGCACCTTACCGTCCTAAAAACTATTTTTGACCATCTCATTAAATATTTCGTTTACCTTCAGCCTAAGAAGTGCATCTTCGCAGTCCTCTCAGGAAAACTCTTAGGATTTATCATTTCCCTACATGGTATAGAAGTTGACCCTGCTAAAGTCAAGGCCATTCTAGAAATGCCTCGGCCACCAACCTTAGACAACTTCGTATCCTGCAAGATAAATTATAGTTTATTATTTGTTTCATTTCACAATTATCGATTGGTGTCAACCATTTCATCATCTACTCAAGAAGGGTGTCTTCTTTAAATGGGATGATGACTGCCATAAAGCTTTTGAGGCCCTAAAACAGTACCTTCTCCAACCACCCGTACTCATTCCACCTAAAGACGATCAACCTTTCTACCTATACATATCAGCTCTTGATCACTCCTTGGGAGCCATGCTCGCACACCGCGATGAACAAAACAAGGAGTAGGTGGTCTATTACATAAGTTGTACTCTTTTGGACTACAAAACCTGATATACCCATCCTAAAAAAAATTGTTAGCCTTATTTTTTATTGCCACAAAACTCCGCTATTACCTACTTAACCACAAAACCTATGTTGTAACCAACACCGACCCCTTACACTTAATGTATGCCAAACCTTACCAAAATCAATGCACTACACACTAGATTATGCTTTTGGATGACCTCAACCTCAAATTCATCCATCAAATTCCAAGCTATCATCGACCAATTGGCCAATGCACCTATTTTCGGGGATCAACCCTCTAATTTTGATTTCCCAAATGAGTCAATTGCTACCCTTTCCTTGGACGAAACCCCTTACCAAATGACACTCTTCTTCGATGGTTCCAAGTGTTAGCGTGGGGGTGGGGCTGGTATTATCCTCATTCCACTTGATGGTGAACCCATGCCTTTTTCTTTCAAACTTGATTTTGAATGCACAAACAATATCCTTTGAATACAAAGCGCTCGTACTAGGTCTTCGACCTTCTTATACCCTAGATGTCAAATCAATCAACATATTTGGTGATTCTCAATTGGTTGTAAACAAAGTTAATGGTATATACCAATGTCATAATGAGATACTTCAAAAGTATAAACATCATGTGGACATACTTTTGACCACCTTTGACTATTCAGCATACTGTAAACCATCCCTCGTTCAATTAATAAATTTATAGACACCATGGCCTGCTTGGATTCTCAAATATCCACTTTGCCCGCTAATTCTAAAATCTTTGTCACCATACAAAGACTCCAATCACCTTCTTATCTACCTCATGATTTTAACTCCTTGGAACCATCACCTCCAACCTGAGTGACCTTTGGTACAAATAATACTCCAACTATCTCTCTCTCTCCATCTTACCATTTGATCTCACCTATAATGGACAACGTGCCTTCCTTAAAAGGTTGTTAGTGCGAATCACAGCACTCCCGAGTATCAGTAACTTGATGGGTTGAGACTCTTAGTGCGATTGCATAACATGGAGATTTTTCCAAGTGTGGGACCTTGCAAAATCAGAAAAGCTCTCCGGATGAAGGCCGGTTCTTATTCCTCTATTCGGATGCACGGGAAAAAATGCAGAGGGTTTACTCAAAATATAATCTAACTTACCAAGGAGGGGGGTAAAAAGATGCATAAAAATAAACCTAAACTAACAAAGGTGATGCACCAAGGAATGAAGAACACCTATCTTGCCAATAAACACAAACCACTAAAATGTGATGCAAGATCATGCACGAGATAACAAAATTTGCAGTGAAAGATTAGGAGGATGCAAATGAACACAGAGAGGGTTGAGAATCATCCACAGACATGCATTACTTTCTCCAAAGATTGATAAAATACACTACAAAATGCCAAGAGGCAAAGTTGCATTACAGTTTTAAATGGGAGGTTTGAACTCCACAAATTCACCTGCTAAAGAGAATAAGGGAGGGGCAAAACAAGAATGTCCAACATTTAGAAAGAAGCCCCTCCTTAAAATTTATAGGAAGAATGAGAGAGGGAAGAGAGAGGAAATCCAAATCTACCCCAACCACTTCTAGGTTTCATTTAATCATCTCATTATGGTGGTAGGTGAGAACCCTAGCAAACAGCGAACTATATTTTACATTAAAGTTGGTTGTTGGAACATCATTTCTGGCCATTACCACGTGCCAGAGGCATTTTTTGATTTTATCTCTCCAAACTAAACAAAAATTCAAAATTTACCCCAGAATCATGTAGAGAATTTCACCAAATTTCCATTGATATAAAGAACGTGGAAATCGAGCTCGAATCAAAAGATATGGCGATTTGAAGATTTAGGACAAAAACATGCCCAAAACGGATCGGCGGGAAAAATAATTCAAATTTTTTACCTTTTTGGTCTTTGGAGAATTTTTTAAATTTTCCCCTATGCTCCGTCACTTAGATGACACGCGTCAGAGCTCTCGATTCATCTGTGGACTCATCCTTTGAAAATTTCTTTCGAGCCCTTCCTTAAAAAATTTTGCCACTTGGACACGTGGCACTATTTTATTGGCTCGGGCCTGAGGGGCACACTTTGTCCTTCGAAAATTTGGCATTTTTCACTTTGGGAAAATTTCCCATTTCCCCCGTGCTCCACCACTTGGATGACATGTGTCAAGATTCCATTCGATGGCGGGGGGCAGGGCCAAAACTGTTGTCTTTGAAAACTTTGACCGAAACTTGGAAAATTTTCTAAGTCCTTCTCTTTTCTCCGCCACTTCCTGGGACACATTCTCCCACATCAGCCGATTCAGGCTTCCTTGTTCCTGTTTGCAGCCTTTTCACCTTTTCACATCCCATGCATCCCTCGCATACCTTTTTCCCAACTGTCCCGGACGAAAATCTCCTGCTTTAGCCAATTTGAGCTTCCTTGTTCCTGTTTGCGGCCTTTTCACCTTTTCGCCCCACACATACCTCGCATTCCTTTGTCACAACTTTCCCTGCACGAAAATATCCGCTTCAACCGATTTAGGATTCCTTATTCCTATTTACTGCCTTTTCACCTTTTCATGTCCCACACGTACCTCACGTACTTTTGTCCCATTACTGCTCCAAACCGCACGAAACAAAGACTTAGATGATTTTCCCTGCTCTCGGCCGTTTTGGCTTTTCACGTCCCTCGCGTCCGATGTCCCAATTGTCCCATGAGACGCCTGGTACAAAAATGTCTGACTTAGCTGATTTTCTTTGTTTTTCGGCCCCAAGCTTGGTACGATGAACCTCGATTTACGACTCGGTGGTACGACCCAAACCCTTCAGACCCGAAATGCCTTAAAACAGTCCTGCAACCTTATTTTTTGCATTTTTTCCATAATCTCAACTTGTTGGGATTTCTTCTTAGATGGGAGAGTTAGAAAAAGGTCGAGGGGACCCCAAAAACATGATTTTGGGCCTTGAATCAATCTTACTTGCTCGGGACTGAATAATTTGATGCATGTTATCAAAATTACCTTGAGGGGTGAATTTTAGATAACAAAGGTCTTTCGTTATGTCATCATGGGGGCCTCCTCTATAAGTGTGGATTTGATGGTATTCTCTTATGATGCCTCACAAGTTCTGAAATTCCTTATACCATTAAGGAAGTTCATGATGGCATACGTGGAGGTCACTTCAATGGACTTGTTGTGGCTAATCGTATTCTTTGTCTAGGTCATTCTTGGTGACCCTTAACCATGATTGTTGTGCCTATGTCAAGCATTTTTTAAATGTCAACAACATGCCAACCTTCATCACACACCCAATCACACCTTACAGTCACCCGTGACCTTTGGCCCTTCTCTCAATGGGGTTTAGATCTTGTTGGAGAGATCAATCCCCATTCTTCCCAGCCGCCATCAATGGATCATCACCGCCACCAAATACTATACAAAATGGGTGGAATCCCTACCACTCATCTCCACGAAAGCTAAGAAAATATGTGAGTTCATCAATCATCAAATCATTTTTCACTTTGGTGTTCCTCATCGTCTTATCACCGATGATTGAAAACAATTAAAAAAAAAACATTACAAAAACTTTGCAACACCTATGGCATTTAGCTAAGTTTCTCATCACCTTATTACCCACAGACCAATGGCCAAGCCGAATCCACTAACAAAACCTTAAACAAAATTCTCATGAAAGTGGTTAACGATACTGGGAAGGATTGGCATACACACATTCCTTTTTCCCTATGGGCATACCGCACTAGTATTCACAATTCCACTATTGCCACACCATTTTCTCTTGTCTACAATCTTGAGGTAGTTCTACCTCTTGAAGTCTAGATTCCCTCACTCCACATTTCTCTCCACGACATGCTCAATGATGATGAATTTCGTCAAGACTATTTAACATAGCTTGATTTATTAGACGAATGTCATCTTAACGCTCTTGATCAAACGTATCAAACGTGTCCATGAATGAACATTACAAGTTGGTGACTTGTCCTGAAATAAAATCAACATGTAACCAAAGCGAGAAAAAAAATAAACGGGGAAAATTTACTCCTAATTGGCTTGGGCCATACATCATGACTCATACTTATGGATCAAGTGCTTATCGTTTATCTTCACTCGATGGTAAACCCAAACCTAAGCCCCTTAATGCCTTGCATCTTCGACCATTCTATTGTTGACCTATAGTCCTACCTCACCTTTTTCCTCTTTCCATGCTCGTCCCTTGAGTGCTACCCACTTCCTACATCCTCACCAATGATTAAACAAGAATCATGTGAGTACCCATCACTTGTCATCTTCTCTTGAATATGTGTACCACAACGCTACACATAGCATGATTCTCATGGATACTTTTCATCCACCTTTAGATGAGATCCCATGGTTATTTCACCCTAATTTTTGAACAAGAGTCCTATTCTTCACCTTGGTCTTGTCCATGACTTCAAATCCCTCACATGGGACCCAACTCCTTGAGTCAAACTTCTCACAAAAATATGACTCCCTCAAAAGGACATCTTCCTCTTAGCAATCGCTGTTGTAAATAGACTGCTCCCTCGAAGGACAACTATGTCAAAAACAAAAGAAGAAGAGAGAAAAGTGGAAGCTTCCGTATCGATCAACTTCACGAAGACCTCAAGGAGTTCAATTCTTCATCCCATATAGACTTCCCACATCGATCAGTCTATCTCAACTACAAGTCACAAATAGAAAACTTTTTACTCATGGAATTTCCCATTGTGACCTTAGATATCTTTCCCGAAGATCCTGCTACCTCATACCATATAACAAATTAACCACCTTTCACCCTTCTCACCATTCTCACTCCCATTTCCTACTGCCTCAAGGGACCTCTTGGAACTTTGACATTTGGTGATCATGTGACTACTTTTCACCATAGAACAATCAATCATGCAATGTCTTTAGGGTCTTACATTCATCACCTCCTCCAAGGTGTGATCTACTCGGTATGATCCTAGCCAATCAGGTGGCTTTATTGCCCCCTCTTATCTTTTAGCCATATTTGTTTACATTTTGATTACCTTAAACAAGACTTGGTCCTCGACGCTTACCTTTGGGGTAATCTATCTTCTTCTTTTTCCACAATCAATATCACCTATATCACTTTACCTATAACCCACCCACACCTAACAGACCTAAACCCACAACATGCCTAAAACCTACTAACTCATTTTCATACCCCCTCATATTCTTCCCTAGCTTATGGGAGAACTACATCGGCCCGAGGTCCCTTTTCACGGGACTATGTAGGCAGACTCTGAGGGCATAGGGCCCTTGGAGGTTATCTCGCCCAATCTCTACCCTAACCAATCCATCTTATCATCTTCCTAAAATCACATTTTACTCCTACGTAGTTTCCTTTTTATCACATAATTGGAAATTAAACCACATGCAAACAACAAGTTACAACACATTTTTATCATCAACACAACATACGTTTATTATGACTACCATTTCTCTACCATAATCATGTGTATATTATAACACATCTCACACATGAAACATTTTTTCATTCATTGCAAAAAAATGAATCACAACTTCAACTACTTGAAACACAACCATGCCTAAACCAACCTGACTCGATCCATGCCTATTTCCTAATTCAACCATGCATAGACCACTAACCTAACTCTACCATGCCTAAAAAAATCTGACTCAATCCATGCCTAAGACCGACTCAATCCATGCCTATTACCTAATTCAACCATGCCCGGACCACTAACCCGACTCTACCATGCCTAAACAAACTTGACTTAATCCATGCCAAATACTTGACTCAATCCATGCCTAACCAACCTGATTCCCCATGCCTAACCAACTTGACTCAATCCATGCCCGAAATCGACTTGAATCCATCATGCCTAACTCACCTAATTTCCATCCATATCAAAACAACAAATCAAAAGTCTCATCAAAACATCAACAAATCAAGAATCTCATGTATCTCATCATATAAATACATGTGTATCTCAATACAATATACGTGGATATCCCATCATGTCTATCTCAAAATAAATCATCTAGCACATAGGCCAATACTCAATACAAAATGTCATTGGCACACAGGCCGGTCTCATATACAATAAAATAATAAACCAATACAAAATCTCTTCGGCATGCAGGCCAATATATGCTCAAAATATACAAAACACTCT
Source organism: Taxus wallichiana var. yunnanensis (assembly GCA_018340775.1). NCBI lineage: Eukaryota > Viridiplantae > Streptophyta > Pinopsida > Cupressales > Taxaceae > Taxus > Taxus wallichiana. Next base: position 50,912,572 of record CM031234.1, read on the forward strand.
CATACATCCTCACTATCTTTGGCATAGGCTGGTATATATCAAACAAATGACTACCATACATCAAAAATCAGGAGCCATATATCAAGCATCTCAATAGATATCCTCCATATATGTATCTCATGTACCCTCTACCTCCTCGCCCCTTTGTTTGGCGCCAAATTGCTAACATCTCCCCATGCATCGAGGTGGTGGTTGGGTCCTGTTGGTGCCTCACACGGAGTTTGTCTCGTACATTGGTAAAATCTCCTGCTCTAGCCTCGGAGCTCAATGACCCCCTGTGCTCTCCACACTATGAGTGTGGAATCTAGTCCTCTCACTCGACACTGTTGTGCCCGGTACTCTCCATAGGATAGAAATTATATCCTAGCTGCCATCAGCTAGTCTTGGTAGTATTTGGCCTCACCTAGGGCATCCTGTAACCTGGATATAGGCATGGTCTTGGTGGCCCCATAGGCCTAAGCTTCGTACCTATCATGCGAGTCCCTATCACACTCCTCGCATGTGAACCCGGGACCCGGTCCCAGTGGCTGTGGTGGTTCCCCCTGCCCTTGTGCCTATATCTAGGCATGTAAGACCCCAATCTTTGCTTGGGATGTGCCCAACTGGCCCTGCAAACCTACCACTTATGCCTGTAATGTTGCCACCTGATCCCTCTCCGGCCTCTGCCATCACTAAATCTCCACCGCATCTCCAACTAATCGAACCACACGCACCGATCTTGTGGACCCGCCTCTCACCAACCAATCACCCACCATTCACACTACCAACTCAATGCTTTGTTCCATGTGGACATTTTCCCCTCTTTTCTCTCTCTTTTTTCATTTACTCAATTCACTAAATGACAAATGAATAACAAAAGAACATAGATTTTTTGTTTTTATATCAAACTTGACCTAACCGACATCGGTTCACCTTCACCAGCATCGGTCACATGCCCTAACTTACCTTGGTTGGTTTCCCTATACTAGCGTCGGTTACCCTTGACAGGCATCATTCATCCTCTCTTAAACAAACCCAACATTTAACCCTATTACTCTACTTGTCTCCTCCTTCTTTTTCCACACCTACCCTTTACCCTGATCATTTACCCCACCTCACCTTTACCCAACCTATTTACCTCACCTTCCTAACCTCATCATTTACTACCTCCCTTTTTCCTCCTTTGGGGACTCCTTTTTACCCCTCCTCAGCCTTACCACCGCCGTAACCTATATTTTTGGCCCTGGACCATCGCTAGTGACCTTTGACCTCATGCATTCACTATACCTTACGGTATTTTTGTGTTGTTGACCTAATGACCTTACCTAGCCTATTTCCATGACTATTTATCCTGACCCTACCTTTGGTGTACTAAAACATACCTAAACATTCCTGCACCTAACCTACGTTGTGTTTCCTGACCATATCCTATACCTTGGATACCAGAATCACTTCAACCTTGTTTGGATAAACCTATCGACCTTAGACAATGTAGAGTTTTCCTAGTCTTCAAAACTGGTATTGTGTTGTAGTTTATATATGTGTGTGAATTTGACTGTTACTACCTTTGACCTTGACCCATTACCTAGATTTCCCGTATAGACCTTTAACCCCTTTTCCCCCATTAACCACCTTCCCCTTTCTCACATTTACCTTTTAGCAAACCACTCACCGATTCTGCCTGCTACCTCGTCAGTTCCTAGTTTGAGGGGGATTAACTTCACCCACACATGGGGAAACCACATCTTATTTTTGTTAACGTCACTTACCAATACAAGCTACACAACAAAAAGGGGCAAAATGTAGACACTAAAATTAGGTCACACTCCCCTTTGGTCCCTCGACAAATAGACACCCTTCATCACATTAACCTATCCATGACCCCTTCACTCCACTAATATTAATTTAATTAATTTAATTAAATTAATTCATTATCCTCACCATATTTATTATTTAAATATCTTAATTTAGATAATGTCCACACATACACCTCACCTAGACACCTCATCAAGCCAACTCACCCTAAGACCTATTCTTAGTAAGTGGCCATAACTAACTAAGACTTCTTGAAACCCTAAAAATCAATGCCTGCATTCCCTCTAACCACATTCTCACATGTTGACAAGAAGCTTCCAATCTGATCCCTTTGGTGAATGACACAAGATCCGAGAAAATCAAGAGGATCTCCCTAGTTTGGTAAACCTAGGAAATCCCACATTGACCGATGCCGGTTACCCCTAACCATCACCGGTTAATATGGAACCACCATTTGTCACCTTTTAATCCCCAAAACAACCTTATTTTGGAGGTTGGCAAACATTGCAGATTCCTGAGAGATATCACATCTTTTGAGAACAAGTTTCCATGAGAACATGCATGCAAGGAAGGAGATCAAGCATTTTCTCTTGCACAGGCATCCATCAATCACCCAACATAGATTTGATCCAACCAAGAAAAAGGAAATGCACATGCAGCCCATGTAGGATTTTTCCAATGTTTGGTGATCCTCAACAACATTCAACTCTTACCAGCACCCTCATCCATCAATCACAAGCACCGTAACAGATTTCAAGTAGAATAGTTTACTCCTCTAGTTCATTCATTTCATCATTTTATTTTCATCCTTTTGTTATCTTAGCCACCCATTGACCTCCTTTAATACTCACCCCTCCATATACCCATTAAAACACCACCAAAACCCATCCGAACCACCTAATACCTCATTCGACCAGCCAAAGTCCTTTGTGCAATCACAAGGAGACCAAAAGCTCATTCAGTGGCATTCCCAGGTATTCCATAGTAACTCAGCACCAATTCTCCCCAACTGATGTCGATCACCCTTAACCGGAATTGGTCTCTATATTTACCCATACAACCCAGAATAGTGACCTATCCACCTATTCCCACATCACCCTTATTCACCTATGACCTACCTGAGACCTCTGTCAAACCTACAGAGACCCAAAACTAGTTATTTGACCTTCGGATCTAATTTTAATGTAGCCTATTAGATTAGATCTTTCTTATTGTATTTTGGATGAGATACCCAAATCATTTCAATTACGATAGGATTTAATTTATTACCCACATTAAATTGTTTTAAATAGTGGACTGACAACCATCTAGGAAGTATCACACTTCCTAGATCTAGCACACACTAGGTAGTTCACTACACATATTGTTTAACTCTTTCTAGTGGTCTTTCTTTCCATTACAGGTAGTTCCTCCTAGCCAAAAGGAAGCTCTCACAATCAGCTATGGATTCAGAATTCATATGTGTGCAATAACCCAACAACCAGCATTCCAATGGTATTCCTCCTATGCCCGTTATCATATCTATTTCATCAATATTCAAAAGAAATGTCTAAGAATCGGGTGAAACACCACACCTTAACTAAAATTTACGATGTCGAAGGATGGACTTGGATGATAAAGTATCTGTAGTGCTATGGGCATATCACACAACTTATAAACATTTGAACAAGGTCACACCCTTTCAATTGGTGTTTGTCACGGAAGCTATTATACCTATTGAATTTATGTTACCATCCCTACTTGTTACGTGCGAGAGGAGGATTGGCTGATAAGAAATCATTGGAATAGTACATTGACAAACCTCTCGATGTTAGAAGAAAAGAGAACCATTGCTAGGTGGAGTCAAAAGACAGAGAAAGCTAAGTAGAAGGCATGACATGATCGTTATATTAAGAACAAGAAGTTTGAGGTTGGGTGATTGTTCTTCTATATGATTCAAAGTTTATGTGGCATCCTAGGAAACTCAAAGTGCATTGGTTGGGACCATATGTTATATCCTATATACTTGATTTCGGTGCTTTCTAGTTATAACCGTTAGATGGAACATAGTTTCCTGATTATTTTAATAGGAGTAGGTTGAAGCCCTACTATAAATAAGTCTTTTATGTGTTTGTCAATAAGGTAGTATTGTCAGTTAGTTTAGGATTTCCCTTAATGTACTTTCTTTTATATGTGTTTCCTTTCATCACCATTTTACTTTGTCTTTTCTATTTTATGTTGTGTTACACATCGGTGCGCTAGTAGATAATTACATTGTAAGTGATTCCATGCACAGAGGACCATGCATGCCTTTAGTGTGGGGTGGATTGGTGTATATGTTTGGATATGGTTAGAATTTTTTTTAAGGAGATTGGATTTATGAAATACTCATTCTAGGATGATTGGCTCAAAATATAGAAGAATGATTTGTGTCATGTATAAGGTGGTCAAATTCATGTTGTTATAATGGTGTGGTGAGACCACGTGGAAAATAAGAAATAATCACATAGTGTGTAACATGAGGTAGGAAGTGGTATAGGATATTACTTGATGGATGGAGCAAAGGTTATGTACTTTGGTGTAGTAAGGCACACAGAGGAGGTCTATGCCATGGAATTAATAATAACTTGCCAGAAGGTTACGAATGCAGAGTGTGAGGGGAAGTCTTGGAAGTTTACTTAAGTGAAAAAAGTTCTTTATTAAAAAGTGAAGTTAAGACACATGGTCAAAGGGATATTAAGGTGTTGAAAAATTATAAATAGGGGGTGAGGGTAGTCATTCTAACTACCTTACCCTCGGAAATTTTAATCTTTATGCTCCTGAGAGATTGAAGAACAACAAGAGTTTTCATTAAGAAGTGAAGTATTGTTTATGAACCAGTGATGTTGTGTAAACTATAACAAGATCTTGTGGTGTAGCAAGGGGAAAGGAAGACAGTAAGGAAATAGGGGATTGCATAGAAGTGAAGCTTTGGAAGTCAACAAGCTTGGGAAGGAAAGGAGACTATGAAAAAACCTAGGGCATAAAGTAAGGAAGTAAAAATGACACCAAGAAAGCTCAAAAAATAGGTTGGTGGTGGAGAAGGAGGAACCCATTGAGGTATACTCATAAATGCAATAGCCCTCAAGTGTGATTAAAACAAAAAAGTGGAGTTCAAAGCTTTACAGGTTTAATATCAATGAATATAACCATAGGATGAGTGATAACGAGAAACCAATTTGATTGGATCTAGTTTTAAACGTTCCAAGAGTAGATGAGCTCGAAAACCCTAGGGTTGACAACTCGATGCAAAAGGAGTTACAGAAAACTAGAGTTTTGGAGTTGTGGGAGCTGTAATTATTTGCAAAACCCACCTTGGTGTTCAAGTGGTTGATGTCGCGGGTACATGATGACTTCTAATACTTTTTAGGGAGAAGAATGAGAATTATAGACCACTTAATTATAACAATAACGGGCCTACGAAACACTGGTGAGGACATGGCACTTGATTTTTGTGCCACTGCAAAATTTGAGGAATTAGCAAATAAATTGAACTATGAGAAGGGAGGATGGGCTTATGTTATTGCTGATCTTACCAACTCGGCATTAAGGGTTATGTCCTAACTCATTAGTTGTAAGTTAGGCACGTCAAAATGATGAATGGATATAAATAAGAGATTCTTATAAATTACATACAGGGTGTCCAAGTGAGCGCATTACAATTTCACTCAGTTTATTACAAGAAGTATCATTGAGGAGGACCAAGTGCATAATGAGGTTGGAAGTGAAGATTGTATCGGGATCCATACTCTTGTTGATTGTATTCTAGGAAATTGGTGTCCCGAGATGGTCACGATAGAAATATACGGGTTTACTCACCCACGCACTCATCGGCAATGACAATACGGTTTTCACAAATTACCTCGTGATGGCTTCATCTCAAACACCTACAAAGCACAAATGAACAAGTGGTATGAGTGTTTTTGTAAGGCCTTTGAGAATGAATGGCACATTCCCATGAGTTTCTACAAGTTGTTGGAGACTAGGTAAATTTCATAGTTACACAACACTTCTACTTGGAAAATTTCATTATGGCCAAAGGAGCGATGGGGTTGTGGTGCAAGCTCACATTCACATTCACTACTAGATAACTGAAGTGCACCATCAACCGGTTGAAGGATGTATAGAAGCTAACCTTTGATGCTTATAAAGTGGATGCTTATTTCCACACCCTTCAAGTGATGTACAAATATGGCACTCGGCTTATGTATGTTGATATTTTGGAACCATTTTCCCTAGATTTTCATCCAAAATTTGATTTCACCACCAAGGGCTCTGTCCATCGATTATTTATGTATTTGCGCCCCAAGACACAAGGGGGATCGAAGTGGAGATTATAGACCCCCGCTTTCCATGGCCACGTGAGGTGTTAATCCCACTAATGAAAGAATTCCAAGAGAGGAAAGGAGAGGAAGAAGAATACGAGAATGAAGGAGGATTGGACACTTCCCAGAAAAGGAATTATTACACAAGTCGCAATGGTAGTAAAGGCACGAGTATATTGCGGAAAGGTAACATCAAGGCCTCATATCTAGAGCATGAGGAAGTGAAGAAGAAAGAGGAGGAATATTTGGAACTAAACACACTAAAAGTACAAGATGTATCGAATTCCATGATAGGATCGGAAGAGGAGGAGGAGGACCACACTTTGCCTTGAAGGATTAGCTTGAGGCATAACTCAAGGAGTAGGAGAAAAGGGTTGAAGTAGAGGCCAAAGAAGTGGATGAGGCATGTGGGAAGGAAAAAGAGAATTCTTTGGAAGGGCCAGAATAGAGTCTAGTGCATGGAGCTTCACCCATCCAACCCACCAGCCTAGAAAAGAAGAATAAATAAGACACCTTTTTGATCAAGGAGGATAAAGGGTTCTCTTTAGGGATAAATAAACAATGTACAAAGTGCAAATCAATAAGGAAGAATTAGGTGCCTATGTCCCCATACATGGACTTCGTGGATGATCCCACAAAGGTGTTGCATGCTAGATTTCAGAGTACCCTCCCCTTGGAGAAGCTTCATGCCTAGGATATTTTGGATCAAGAAGGGGGCATGACAAGGATAAGAAGGGGGGAAAGGATCATGTAGAATTTGCTTCGGGAAAGGCATGAAGTTTGTACCCATGCGAAACAAGGTTAAGACTTAACCACAATTTGGACCATGGTTAAATCCATGATAGAAGACCACTTGGAGATGCGACTAGGATTAGTTATGGATAAGATTAGGACATGGATACTTACACTCAAGGAAGGAATATTCTAGGGTATAATTATGGTTATCATAATAGAATCAAGAGCTGAAAAGTAGAGTTTGTTATGGGTTAGCTAGTGAGTGCATCTTTGAAGATACTCGAGTATGGAAAGACATGATGAAATTTGGTAGGTGGTTCACTCGAGGAATGATTAGGCAATAAGGTAATATTCCTTCTAGTCCCTTGAGATGCATTGATTGCAATGGAAAGAAGGGAGAGAGTGAGATGGAATAGTTGGTATGGTTGTGTGGTTGTGTTGTAGAGAGTTAGTTAGAATGGAGAGAGCGAAGGTATTGAATGATCAATGGGCATGTACGAGACATCACTTTGAGATAATTAGGAAAGTATATGTGGCATCACTATTAGACCCTTTATAATGAACCCATTGTAGGAAATCTTGATATTTTGTGAATGTACGGTCCATGTATGGATCTCTTGATGTACCTTGCAGCTCTTTGTAAAAATTTGTGAAGTAATAGATAATTGAGTATTGAGTATCTTTATTTAAGGCCTCAAACCCTTGTATGCTTTATAAATTTAATGGTTTAGATATGATTCTCTCATGTTACTATGATGTTTAATTTCATGTTATGGTGCATATGTGTATGGTTCTAGCTCTCTTACTTTTGTTCTTGTAATGGATGCATATATTACTATTTCTACAACATTCCTCCATTAATGAATGAATCATTCTTACAAATCTCACATAAAATAGGGGCTTGACACCTTTGCATGCCTCGGGTGAGTGCCCAATCTTGGTTTGTGTGATATGTCGGCATGTTTGGGGTTTGAAGAGAAGGAGTTAAAGGTAAATAATGACTACAATAAGGGATAACATGATCATGTCAAAACTAATTTTCTCACCTTCATGTGCTTCTTCAATAATGGTTTTGAAATATAACCCACCAAGTTATAAGACACCCCCTCTAAAATTTTATTTTCTATATGCGGCCATAGGGTGTTAAAGCGTGACCATATCTCACGGTTATTAAATTTTGTAAGGAGGTGCACTATTACTTGGATAATCAAGTATTTTTTCAGCTTGTCTATATCCATTCCATGTCCTCCCTTCAAGTAACACAACACTTTACTTGTTTCCATGATCCCTCCCTTTTCCATTAGGCCAATGTTAACCTCGGTGTTATAACTCCTTAAACATGTCAAGGTCCCAATTAGGGTCATCGTGATCCTCATCGTCACCCAGCAAAGTAAAATAAGTTCTCATGGACTCTACTCATCAACCACTGGTATAATTTTTTTGGTTTTCTAAAATAAGGGAGTTCATACAATTGTAAAAATCCTACCTTTTCCAAAATATTCACATTCGCGTCGTCATACATGGCCATATCATTCATTGTTCATTTCTTTGTTTTTCAGAAAATTCTATAGTTCATGTTGGTTTTTTGACATCAGGTGGTTGTAATCACTTACTTTTCTTCTGCAGACATGTGAGTCCTAAACGTGACCCATAATAACCTCCTCAGGGTACTGCATTTCTTAAAAATGGCTTTCAGGGGTATCCTCGACTTCAATCTCAACATCCTTTTGCTTCCTTTCCCTTATAACCACTCTAGGTGCTCTCTTTGGTGCCATAGTTACCTCAAAGGCGTGATCTTCTACCTTCTTCAAGCTATGCAACTCCAATCCCACATACCCTAGCTCAAGTCTGTGTGCCCTAGCTCCAATCCAAACCCTAGCAATTGATTTCTTCCTCACACGCCTTTGTTCTACTCAAACACTTCTCCTAATGGAGCAGAAACCTCCCTGATGCACAAATTCAATGAATCCAACTGGTTTGTTGTTATTCACACTTCACATCTCTCTTGTTAGCTCACTCAACTTCAACAACTCACTCAAATAATTTTGAATGCAAAGGTGAAAATGAATTTGCATGATGTCCTTATATAGATTTTCAAAAATTTGTCACATTTATTACTCTTTACCTACCATCATCCCCAACATTAATTCATCATTTTAGAAAATTTTCCACCTTGCTCATTTTTGTGCATGAGTCATAACCTTCTAGCGGACCTTCTAATTTTTTTGCCACAAGAATCATACGCTTGCCCTCATGCTTTGAAGTACTTTTCCACTATGCCTTCTTATAAGTAGCTTCCAATGTTGCAGCTACCTCATGTTACACTATGCATCCATCCATAAGTGGTCTTTAATCATGAGAAATATTTTTCTATCTGCACCTTTCCCTTGAGAACTTGCATAATTGTTTCTCCTATGCATATCTGTCTTCAGTTAATATTCAATTTTGGAAATGAACCCTGTATATAAACCACCCCACACTAAAGGTATGTACAGTCCTCTATGCATGAAAACACTTAGATAGTAATCAAATTCTGGCGTGCAAACACACTTATTACACAAAACACTTGAACTAAATTGACAAAGCATAGCAACGATGAAAGGAAACACATATAAAGGGAATACATTAAGGAAATCTAATCTAAGTGGCAATACTACCTTATTATAAACACCAAGAAGAATTATTTATAGTAGGGCTTTAGCCTACTCCCATTAAGTAACCGGGAAACTATGTTCCATCAAGTTCCTCTAACTAGAAAGCACTTGAATCAAGTATATAAGTGATAATATATGGTCCTAACCAATGTACCTTAAGCTTTCCAAGGTGGCACAAAAACTTTGAATCATATAGAAGTACCATTTTCCCAACCTCAAGCTTCTTATCCTTGATGTGCCTATCATGCCATGCCTTCTTCTTGGATTTTTCTTGCTTTTGACTCCATTTTGCTATGGCACACCTCTCATCTAGTTACATCATCTTGTTAATTTGTTCTTCCAAAGTGCTTGATCATCGACAAACCTCATGCATGTGCAATACGCAAAGAAGATAACATGGATTCCATGGGTAGAAATTCCTCTATGCCAAAACCAAATGAAAGGGTGTTGCTTTATTCAACCTCTTGTAGGTTTTCATGTGCATCCAAAGCACAACATACTTTATCATCCCGATCTTTCCTTCCGACATCACAAATTTTGGTCAAGGTATGGCTCAATATCTTATTGAAGGCCTCAATAGTTCCATTTTCCTGAGGGTGATAAGGTGTTGTTCTATGGTGTGTAACCATAAATTCATCCAATAATATTTTGATGGTCTCATTAAGGAAATGAGTACCCCTATCACTTGTTAAACTTAAAGGGCATCCATACATGCTGATAATATTTTCCCATAGAAATCTTTTTTTCATAGTTGTTGTGCAATCCTTTGTAGGCACCACTTTTTCCCATCTTGTAAGATAATTTGTACAAGTTATAATGTATCGCAATCTTGTTACGTGCTTTTCTATGGAGATAGGCCCACAAAGTCAATTTCCCACTTCTCAAAAGGTTATGCGCTAGTAATAAGCCTCAAAGGCATCTCATATCTATGCCCAGGATTTCCAAGGTGTTGAAAATGGTCACATGTCTTACAATATTCTTTGCAATCCTTGTATAGTGTTTGCCAACATAGACCAGCTAATATAATCTTGCTTACAATGGTGTCTCCCATATAGTGTCCTCCCGCAATGCCACTAAGAGCCTCTTCCATAATTGATTATCTATCATGCTCAAGTACACATCGGTGGAAAACTTCATCCCGACCTAATTTATATAAGTCTCCACATTTTCAACATGTAAGGCGTAACATGAATGGAAATTTTATTTCTTCTTTGAAGCCTTCATTCCCTCAAGCACCACACTTGTACATAAAAAGACAGAAAGGTCCTCTAAGTCTCGAGGGCAAGCGGTTTAACCTAAATAAGCGTGCATTTGGCATTGTGTCCTCAATGCTTTATGTGTCCTCTCCTGCTTGAATCCTTGATAAATGGTTTGGAATAGAATTTCTCTTACCCAGATTAACCACCATAGTAAACTTAAACTCCTTAAATAAAATAACCCAACAACATATGCACCCTTTTAAAATAGGTTTGTTCACCAAGTACTCCAGTGTCATGTGGTCTTTATAAAAGATGAATGGGGTAGCAAGAAAATATTGTTGAAATTTATGGAGCACATAGATCATAGACAATTCCTCGTTCTATTTTGTTATATAATTTTATTCTACTAGAGTTAACTTTCGCTCGTAAAGCAAATAAGATTATCAACAATTCTCCAGGACGGTCACAAATCTTGTGTAAATGGCCATGTCGAGGTGTCTACATGAATGTGAAAATGTTTAGACCATGAAGGAAAGTGCAAAATAGGTGTTATAGTAAGCCTTTCTTTCAGAGTCTCAAATGTGCATTATTGCGCTTCACCCCAATAAAAATTTCCTTTGCCTTTCAATAATTCCTCCAAGGGTGCGGCGATCTTGGCATAACCTTTGATAACAAATTTGTAATATCATGTGTGCCCCAAGAATCCACATACCTTGATTTTGTTAGTAGTTTCCTCTTAGCCCAAAATCATAGCAACCTCGCAGTAGGATCCACTAACGAGCCCTCCTTATAGATGATGTGTCCCAACAAAATTCCAAAGGGTGTGGAAAATACACACTTCTTAATATTTAAAGAGATGCTCAGCTATCAACATCATTCAAACATTAGCATGAAATTATCACGGTGATCCTTCATAGGCTCATAGTTTTCCAATCATCTAGATATACCGCAAGAACTTGTCAATAAAATCCTAAAATGCTTGTACCACTATGCATGAAAATCTTTGTAGGTGCATTCTTTGATCCAAAGGGCATAACTATGTATGAAAAACTTCCCTATTCAGTGGTGAAATTTATCTTCTCTTGGTCCTCTTATCCTTACCGATGATACCCGGAAAATCCACCGGTGAAATGAGTACATTTCATGCCCTGCAACGCCCTCCAAAATTTCCTCGAGAACGGTATGGGAAAGGGATCAATCACACTGCATCATTTAATTCTCTTTAATCCACACAAATCTAGATTCTCCCATCTTTATTGATTTTGATCACCATAGGTATCACCCATTCCAACTCCTTGATGGGAACAATGATCCCATAATTAACATTTTTCAATTTCTTCTTTCACTTTGATGCACAATTTAAGTGGTGACAAGCCACATGGTGGCTTGAGGACCCACCACGTTAGAAATGATATAATCATCCTCATGGCGGCCGAGCTCCCCTCCACTAAAAAAATTTGAGCCTCTTGTTCCACCAAGCTATACCATTTTATAATCATCGAAGACTGGCGATGAAAACCTCTATGATTTTTGCCAACACCCTTTTTCTATGTGTCACGATGCGATTGGTCCACTATTGACAGGTTGACCATAGTTGACTTTCTCCTTAACTAAACTTTTACCAGACATAACTAGAGCTCTCAATGTTCGGTTTTCATGTTCTCATAGTCAATGAAAAGATCTCAAACATATCTTTAGTACTGACATAATTTAGGGATGTTTAGGGAAAATTTTATATCAAAAATGATCCCCTGATCACACCTCCCCAATAAGAAAGGATTTTTGTCCCAAAAATATTATATTGGAACATTTTTCCATCCTATCCTAAATCTAGAACTCTGTTTCCACCTCAAAAGTGTTATTGTAGTAGACCCTTTGGTCTCTTCCTCTGTAACCCTATCATTTTAACAACTTTGTTCTGATCTTGGACCTATGGGTTATGGGCCCACAATGCTTCTAATGTGCCACTCTGGTATCTGAAGAAGACTTCAACGCCTCTATTGTGTGGTACTACACTTCTAGATATTTAACAACAAGGATCTTCTTTGACTCTATAACATAGTTCCCGGCTCCTAGTTGATTCCGCAGAATCCAAACTGGTTTGAAGGAACTTCATGTTACTTAGAGCTATGATTGATCTGATGTCGGTGATGGAAAATGACTTGTTAGGTACCATCCTGCTATAGGGTCATAAGAGACTCTACACAGAATGAAGTTGTGACTTGATGTCACATCCCTTTCCAAACTTTAATGCCTCCAATACACGATGTTAAGCCTCTTTCAAGACCTCGATCCTCTAATGTATGATGCTAAGTCTGATGATCAGCTACCATTCAAATGTGTGTCGTAATGCCTTAACACCGAATGAAGTTCCAAGCTAATATTTTGAGAGCTCCTTTCCAAACTTCAATTTTTCCAATGCACAATGTTAAGCCTCTTTCAAGACCTCAAGCCTCCAATACATGATGCTAAGTCTAATGATCATCTATCATGCCTTGACTCGAATTACGTTCTAAGATGATTTCTCACAAGCTCAAAAATGGTTACTCTATTCCCACTGCACGGTTGTTGCCTCTACATGGTACAAATCCTCCTATTGATGATGACTATCAGGTACCATTTTGTTGCATGGTTGCAATTCCTCTACAAAAATGAATTTTTGACTGTTGTCGGATGCCAATGGTGTTCGGCTACATTTCTGTTGCATAGTCACAATGCCTCTACACATAATGAAATTCCGAGCTGATCCTTTGAGAGATTATTTTATTAACAAACTAATATCATGTACCATTCTGCTAGATGCCCATGATGGCCTCTTCATAAAATAAATTTGACTCTGACGTCAATTCCAATGGTGATTCATCTACCATTCTATTTCATGGTCACAATGCCTCTACACGAATGAATTTCGAGATGAAACCGTGAGCTCAATTGTCTACACATGTGGCCAACAGATCTCAAGCTTAATATGATTATCTAACTGTAATAGTCACTCAATATCTAATCGGGAGATGTGTTCCCTTAAAAGGTTCTTCATAAAAATTTCAAATACAAGTGTAAGGAAAATATCCTAATCCATCATGCAAATTTAGTTGTAAAAATGCTCCATTTTTTGAGTCTTTGTACAATAAGCTTAGTTACCAATTTTATAGGAAAATAATTATCACATGATAACTTGTCACAAAAATGTCTCCTACTTGGTGGATTTTGTATTTGGTCTTCTCCATTACATCGCAATCATGGATTGACCTTGTTTGTATCTTTCCTATTGGACAAATAATGCAACAAGGACTAAAACATATTACATCTCTTGGTATTAGAAATTTACCAAAATAATTTCCCTCTAAGGGTTCTTACTAATGCAATTATAGAAAAGTACAAACATTTCCCAAGAATTGGGTCTTTTACTAGTTTGTCCCGATCGGTTAGATGTATAAAAACTGACCATATAGGGGTCTTATTCATACATTGGGACTTATTTGTATGAGGAAGTGGTGTCGAGGGAATTCCTAGTCGGTACACCAAATCAGCAGTCATGTATCCTACTTTGATAGTCTAATAAAAAATTAGATTGACTAATTGTCCTCATGCAACTACCGGAATCCAATGTCTCAAGGTACTCGAATGTCATAGTATAATATCTAGACGTTTTGTTGGTGCTCTCCATGCCAATGGTGTCACCGATTAGTCGGTGTTAGGTCCTGTAATATCCTTGTCCTTCTTTTGCATTCACTTAGGCCTCTTTCCGGATAAAATTTCCAGCATTTCTTGGTGTCATGCCCTTTCTGCAATGACGACACATGGTCGAGTCTAGTGAAGGTTTACTTTCCAAGTGGTGCTTCCAAAGCTAACTTGATTCACCACCTTCCCAAGTGGAAAATCTAAACTTCACCGCAACTCTCACCCAAATATTCATGTACCCATTTCAATTCATGATAGCCTCGAGGGAATAGGTCCTAGAATTCATGTAGTAGCTCAATTATTTTAGCAAATACATAGTTAGACCAATATCCTTCAATGATGGCCTCCTTAGGTTTAGCATTTGTTCTAATGTTTACTTTATTGGTCTTCATAGGTGCATGGTAGGTGTGCATCTTCTCATCCATATTGTCTAAGACTTTGCATGTACCTTTTGTATGCTCAACATATAAGTTTTCCACTTCCTCATCATCAACTATATAGACCATGTTACCCTTTTCTCTCTCTAAGAAGGTGCGGCTAATTTTTTCAACATTTGTTTCTTCCTTTTCAAACATGCCCCCAAATCTGATTCTCCTAACAAATCCTGAAGGAGCTCTTCATCCTTTGCACTATATCCCATCATTAAGTGCTTCATAACCTATAATGCCTCATTCATTGAAGGTTTAGTGGAAAAATAGTCAAATCTTTAAATCATACATATAATAATTTCTTGCCAATTTCTAGTCTCTCTACTCAACTCTACGTAGATATACCATGTGCACATGTAGCCTTGCAAGGTAAAATAAATCTTGTGCACCCACAACGAAGGTGATAAACCTTCTTTCCCCTCTATCCAAAGTCTTTCATCTTGTTGAACATGGTGTTGAACAAGATTATTGCCATGAAATTCATAGATCTAAGTAGGCACATGGCTCCTTAAAAATCTAGCGAGATAAAAGCAATCGACTTGTCCACTCTAAAATATTATCCTGTTAACCATCCACCAACACACTACCATCCCATGTAGAGTATAAACTAACATATTCCTTATTTCACCGACATTCCAACCGAACTTCCATAGTAAGAAAGAATACTTTTGGATTCTCTTCACCAGTGTACCTTGGTACCTGGCTACTACCCAAACACCTGATACTATATGGCTTACTGATGCACATAGCTCGACTTCGTACTTCAAACCAAAACCATATCATAAGTGACATGTGCCCAGTTGGCACATGCAACACTTATAGTATCACTCATGGATTCTACATCATCTTGTTGGAGAAATCCTTCCTTTAATGGGTCAAGAACTTTCAGATCTCGAATGGTGCGCACATAAAAAAATTTCCAAGTCTTCTTCACTTAAGGGCTCTACATAAGGTACATATTTCCCATCTGTCAAGGGGATAATGACGCACTCTTCTTTGTTCTAAAAATTTTGTACCCTTTTTTAAACGTAGTTCGGTGTTATTTGCATGACACTAAGGACACCTAAGTAAAGCTAGAAAATTGTCATCTTCTGCAAAGCGCTAAGACCTCAAAATCCCGATAAACTTGGTTCCTGTATAGTAATTGATGCATCCTTTAAAATTCTAATTGGCATGGCCTTATTTTTATTCACCATAAACAACACATTAGAAGATGGCTGTAATGGTGGTATGCCCATCTGAACCCATGCATCCAAAGTCTGCACATTCACTTCCACACTTGTATCAATTAGAATATTACTCAAAATCCAACCATCCACAACATCATTCAAAGTGATCTCCTTGTCATAATCCAGGCTATGAGGGGGAAGGTTAGCATGTAAAATCTACCTTTCATGCTCAATCCTAGCGCACATGATTGTTTCCCTTTAACCAATTCCCTAACAGATGAATAATTTTTCCTGGCATAGCATCTTGCAAACCTCCTATAAATCATCAACATATGTCTAATGGATCTCACTGCCTTCTTTTGTTCCAATTTCCATGGCTACTCTTTCAAATCGTATCTCACCCCGTAAATTTTGAATTACCTCTATGGTTTCTTGATGAACCTACTTCGATGCATAGGGTCTAGATATTTTGCATGTAGAACCTCCTCTTTAGTAATAACAACTTTTTATTTAAGAAATTCTCTCGGCATGCGTAACTTCAACATGTGTAGTAATCTTTACATATACCAACTCAGGATCCAACATTACCTTCAACATCTATTGATCTTCCACGGACACTGCGTACTTTAACCATTCTCACACTGTGTTCTCATGTTTGTGTTTCTTATTTAAATATTCAAATAAGTCAAGGAATTATTCATAGTTGTGATTCTTTATGCAAAAATAACAAACAATGTTTTGTGTACACTCGCTCTTGTAATAATCAGGAGATCCACATGTATAACAAGTTCCATGAGGGAAATCACTTCTTCCACCATTAAAACCTGGCCTCTGAATCCTCCTCAATAACCTCAACCTCTACCATGGCCTCCATCAGAGTTCCCTTCATTATGATCACGGTCATGATGCTCACCCTTCTCCTTATAATTATTTACAGCACCGATCTGTCAGTACACAAATATCAATGGCATCATGAATCTGATCAATCAACCTACAATCTTCAGTATCATTAGTGGAAGACATGTAAATCTTATAGTAACATGACATGATATTTCTTATCATGTGTTATAAAAATGGGCAATGACTTGAATCTGTGGTCCAAGTGACGGATCTCGCTATCTAGTAACAAAGAGTGCACCAATTTACAAGGGAAACTATCCTTACTATGCCTCTCTACTTCACAATTTGTACACAAAATTCCACTGCACGTCTCATGTGCCAAATTAGTAGATAATTTTTCCAATTTTTAGCCATGGCTGTAATATGAGCTTCCAAAAATGAACACACTCCTATTTCTACGCTCCCTACCACGTCAACATGCATAGCTACTTCAAGTTCCTCGCACGATTATATAAAATTCTTATGGGAAAGCAACCTTCTAAAAGGTGTGATCAAATCTCCAATGAACCACTAAGCATGTTGGCTCACGTATATGTCATAAGATAACTTGGATGAGAAGATTCTTGAACCATTCATAATATTCCCAAACACTTCTAGTAGTGTCCTACTTAATATATTTCAATGAACCTATTCTCTTTTGCTCAAATTCGTGGATGTAAAACTCTTTCAAGAAACCATCTTGTAGTGCAACATAATCTACAAAATTCTAGTTAGTGTCAAACTTTCTATACCAACTATGTGTGTGCCCCTGTAATATAGTTTAAAATTGACTCTCCTTACTCTCGGGAGCTGTAATACCCTTCACACATCATAGTATCTAACACATATGAATGTGATTAGATGCATATACAATGCCTCTATATTCTAGAAGACAAAGGGACATCTCCATATAAATGTTAGGGTTGGTGTAGACCTTTCCCACCAGATTCAATATTGTTTTTCTTCATGTGCTTCCTTGACCTCTAGAGCCACCAGATCCACCACTACCTGTGCCACCGACCCTCCGATCATCTACTCCAAGTAAGCGACGACTAGATGATGTACGCCTTGTGTTCTAATGGTTGTACTAAATATGACTCCCATATTCTATGAAGTTGTGTTACTTCCAAATGCTATACCAACATTCTATGTGCCCACACTGTGTTGATGATGTGTCGAAAATATACCTCCAACTTTTCCTCCAAATAAAATAGATGATGATTACGTCATAGATGAATAAGCTCCTTGATTACCTCCCCTGAAATTGATTGCAAATTAACTCTATCTCTTGAAACTCTACTTCTCACACTAGATTACTTATTTTCAACTACCCTATATTTTTTAAAACCAAGTGCAAAGGCTAGGTCAATAAGTAGGTTAAAATGCACACCCATGGTCCACAATATTTCATCTAACATTCTCTCATCCAAAGATGAGGAGGGTTATTTTCCATGCTTTCCCAAATGGGGGAGTTCCAGATGCTCTGTCTCCACATCCTCTACATGAGCTCTAACTCATTCATGAGCCATATCCCTCTACAACACCATTCTTTCCACATTCTCTCACTACTTCATTATATCCCTCTCGTGCACTTCATTAAACTTAAGCCACCTTTCTTATCCATGTCTCTCTGCACGCTAGGTTTACCATATTTACCAAACCTTATCCTTCCCTTATGCATGGTGGGGTTTAGCTAGCTATAGATTTTTCTTCCAAATCCAAGGTCACGGTCAAGAACTTGATTGCCAAAGTAATACCGCATAAGTAGGACCTCTCGGTATCGCGCAAAAACTATAACTCAATAACTTCTGGGAAAGAGTAAGTGGAAACTGTGTACTCTAGAATATAGTTATTTAAAACACCATGGAGCTAAACATCCACGAGCGTGTCCAAATCAGATCTTTGTCATAAAAATCTGGAATTCTTCTTGTGTCTAAAAAAGTGTGTGAAACCTCCAATTCCTCTTAAACACTTAAGGAACTAGCCACTCATACAACTCTACGGGAAATATGGTGAAGAAAGTATCATACAAAGCATCATAGAGATTATACTCAACCCACACATGTGCATTAAAATTAGGTCTGCTAAATCTGCAAGCATACTCTTCTTCTAGATTTTCTAACCACTCTTTAAAACTAGCCAAGGTCAACTGGTACATCTTCATCATAAAACATCCTGAAAAATAGCTCAAAAAGAGGTCTTGCAATGGAACCAATGATGTAGCCTAGAATTCACTGTAAATTTCCCAAGGCACGTTGGTACATCACTCATCCTGAATTGATTGCTCACCCAAAGCATGCAAGGGTACCAAGTCCCTCTTTAGAGAAGCTTATTCAAGATGTTAACATGATTACAAGTATATTTCAGATCCATAATAGATAATCAATTAAACCACAATGCATAAACCAGATCTAGATCTAAAGCATATGAAGGAATAAATAAATAATTACTATAATCAAGTTTACCATACAAGATATTTTCTCGATTACATCCAACACCAATATCCAACCAATAAAATTCATTTTATCAAATATTGTAAAAATCATAAGCTTCATACATACATATCATTCTCCATGGTCATGTGCGCTAACAAATTTGCAACATAACACTACAATAAACCATGACCTACTAAACCATGAAAATCAATACATATTTATAGGGGTGGGGACTTTCCCTTCACCACTCATGCACCTTCCAAAAATACGCTACATGTTAATAATAGTCATGTGCCCTTACATAAGAATACAAAATCATGTAAGTTTTAATAATAGATCTCCTATAGTTAACTCTTAGTACATATCCTATTATTAGCTCAAAATTTTGCATGGTTCTTGATCTTTCGCTTATCCAAAATAGCCTTGACATAATCTGCAAGTCTTCTAGAAGTTGTGCTCAGCACTCCACATCTATCTTTATCCTTAACTACAAAAACAACTAAGTCATGTTTCCAAACTGTTTTGGGCATGCCCCTATTTCACTATACTTTGTGCTCTTCCATGCACCCTGTGTCCATGTGCCCAAACCTTATACGCTTTCTCAACCCAAAACTTATATTACACAAATAAAATAAGTTTAGTGAAGCACCAACTTCATAAGGAACACCAACCCCTAGTTTAGTGAGGCACCAACCCCACAAGGAGCACCAAACCCTAATTTAGCAAGTTGTTACTCACATGGAGTACCCACCCCTATTATCTAAGCACCCACATAGAATAAAATATTACAAATTGACCATACATAATCAATATTTCTTATAAAATAGATTATGATCACTCTTTTGTATCATTCCGCAAGTGCTCTTTTAGCGTTCTTTGAATCCCCTTTTCTCTATCTTTCAAATATGATCTAGACCTTTGATATCTACTCTCTTCCTCTTCTTTAGCTCATATATTTCATTTACACTTGATATCTCTTTCTCCCTTTTCTCTCTTTTAATTCACGTGAATCAATTCCTCACACAAGTGACAACCCCTCATGCAAATGAGCCAAAGGATTACTTTTATCTTTAACACAAAGGAGATCAGTCCCTCATCTAGATTTGACCCAAAACCTTTCATTATATTCAAATAACAACATTACGGTGGTCACTTATGACCCAAGTAGGTTGTCCTTTACCTTTCCTATAATCTTCAATTGATCAATCCAAATTTTGATTTCTATATCATGGGTCGGCCCGCACTTTTTCTAGAATCTTCAATTGAACAATCCAAAATCTGATTTTTAGGATTTTTGTGGCACTATGTTGGCTCCTATGGATTTCTTCTTCTTATCATGGCTTAAACACGTGTTTCACGGCTCTCCCTTGTTATCTATAGCCTTTTATAGTCTTTCATGGCTCTTTTAGTCTTCTGCGGCTTTTATCTTTACTTCGCGGCTTTCTTCTCATTTAGAGGATTTTGTCCTTTACTCATGGTTTTTCCTTTATACTCACGGTTTTCCTCCTTTCCTTTGCACCTAATTATAGACTTCTTCCTTAACCTAGGGCTTCATTATTTTACTTGTGGCTTCATTCCTTCAATCTGTGGCTAACATTATACCTTCACGGATTCCTCTAGACTCACAGTTTCGTAGACTTTGCAGCCTTCCTTCTCATATCCACGGCATGTACCAAAACTTGACTAGACCTCTTAGACAGTTCTTTGGATAATAAATAAACATACAATATTCATACAATCACTTTGAATATTAATAGAAAGTTTACACGACCAATCAAACTTCACATTTTCATATAAATACTTTCTTGAATTCCTTCCTTTGTATCTTCTTCATGTATGGTTCTGCATCTATGCCACCTCACATCCTACATCTGCACTTTTTTCCATCAATGCAACTTGACATCAATGAAAACTTCAACAAAATGACAAATTTCCAACATGCCCGACCCTAATAGTCCTGTTTGGATAGATCTATGATATCATTCTAATATCTTGTCATGCCCTATGCTCCCGATCGCATCTCAGGTCCTCTCACCTTGACTAAGGAAAAGTCAAAAGAAGTAGGGATATCAGCCACACCCTTTGTTTGGGTGCCTCCCTATCACTCCCTTGGGAAGGGTTGGCAAGTGAGTGGAGGAAGACCTCACCTCTGACTACTAAATGACGTTTCACATGGGTCTCGAATCCATTGCCCCGTCTCCCTTCACATTATATGCCTTGTTCCTCTTCCCAAGGGGGTAAATCTACTAGGAGCCAATAGTTAATTATTATGAAATATAGATTTAATTAAAATAAAATAAAATTAGTTAGGTGAATGTGTTTGAAACACTGATACTTTCCAAGAACAAAATCAAATCTTTAGAAAATTAATTTGTCTTCGTCTCCACCTTTGGGCAAGATAGAAATTTTTATCACGAAGGAATTCCCCTTTAGGGAGTGGTGTGATACCTACCCTCAAACTAATAAAATGGAAACATTCATAGGTAGTGGATGACCTATAAGTTGGAGTGAATCTCTAGAGAGGGATGGTTCCCCTAGTGTAACACATAAAACTAGCTTTTACTCTACTACATGAAATGGGAAAAGGGAGAAGGAAAGACTAAAAATATAAAGGGGTTGATACACCATAAATTTGATGATCTCAGATGTTTTTGAACTACACAAATGTACCACATGAACCACACATACCATACACAACTTAGAATGAATGTGTCAATGCAAAATTGTTTCAAATAAGGGTTTAAAGTGTGAAGAATAAAGAAGGGGAAAAATGGCTAAAAAGGGTAACTTAATGAATTCCACAACTGAATCCTACAAAAATTTGGTTAAACACAATCTATGACCTATAAATTAACATATAACTACATAAAGGCATGGAAATTAGACTAAAAATTAGGGATAAAACAATATTGCAAGAAAAACCATCTTAAAGACTCAATATTACAAAATAAACAAGTTGTAGGAAGGTAAAAATAGCTCCGTTATTGATCCAAGATGTGAAACCAATAAAAAATATCACTAATGACCCCTACTCTTCCACTTATAACACTAAATTACTCCAAGGTAATGAATCAAAAGTACATAGATTCTTTTCACAATGAATTCTATGGAGTTTTATAAAGAATTGAGAGAAAGAGAGAGAAGAGAAAGAGACACATACATGCAAGTTTGATCGCTTAAAAATATGAAAGCACAGGAAAATATACGTCTAAGTGGCCCCTCTACTCCATAATCAAATGATCTTGATTAAAGATAGTGAGATCCATGCATAAAAGGAGTAATTTCTGCCCAAAATAGTAAATTCCATGCTTAAGAAAAAAATTTGCATGCTTAGAAATAGAATTTCTGTTCTCATGCATGTTCTTGTTATTTTTCATGATATGTGCATGATCAGAAATATTTTCTTGCATGAAAACCTGCTAATCATAGCTTTTGCATGATAAAAATAAAGTTTTGTTTTCATGATCATGCCTATTTTAACCTCTTCATCATCTATATTTGCATCCGATTGAATAAAATAGCTAAAAATAACTTCTTGGGATGTTTCGGGTTCTGCGTATGCTTTTGTGTCGTTCCTATCAATGAATCATAAAATAAGAGGAACATTAGAACTCTACCCTTTGTGCCTATAAACTTAAATTTCACTTGATTGCTTTGTATTTGGTGGCTTGATGGAAAATTAGAGAACACAGGGGAATGGAGGAATAGCTACCTTTGTTCCTCAAGGAGCTAACATATCTAGTCCTACCATTTTTCTCTTTTGTCAACTTTTATAGGATTTTAAAACACCTTTAGAACTCATTAATGGTCCATGTGGACCTTAATTAGTCGATTCGGGGTATCAGTACTAATGAATGATGGAACATTCTATATCAACCTTATGGGCCTGAATTTATCGGCGAGTCGGGAAATACAAGTGATCGAGGTATAATGGGAACAAAAAAACATTCCATGTGGGCCTTTCAAGCATGAATTTGCTTACTACAATGACTTGTGTAAAGGAGCAGCAAAAATTCATAGAGAAAATTTAATTAATTTCATACGGAGTTGGTTACAAATATATAGTTATTTTCCTATAACCACTCACCCAAATATAGGTGATTTGTTCTAACAACTCACATCCCTATAATCACTCCTCAATCTCCTACGTAAGTTTTATTAACAACTTACTTACAACATTAACATAATTTATATTTTACCAACTCACATAATTAATGGAGCATTAATAAATATATTTCCTAACATTCCCCCATGTTGGTGCTCGAATTAATCTCACCCCTTTTTGTTTGAAATTTTCCTTCAATGTTTGTTGTGTTTTCTGTCTTCTCATGAGGAGTACGGAGTTCGAAAGGTTACATTCATTAATTGAAATTCTTTTGATTCTCCGTGTGTTGGTTGTTTCTCTCTCTTTTTCATTCAAGGATCGTGTTTGGATATATATTATTTTTGAAACCCTTGCGTAAAACCGATCATAAATCGAGTCTAAAAATAAGGAAAATTACCCATCGAAGTACTCCTTGATTGTGTCAATAATTTCATATTTTGTTCTACCGCCCATTAGTATGTGGAATTTCTCGTTAGATGTGGTGTGGCAGGTTTAAGTGTAAACTTATAAATTATTTTTGCCTTCACAAAATGTAAAGTAGGCTCTGCATCCCGACAAATATTCCTCCGAATATTCACAATCAGAAAATACACAAACAAAAATTTATCCCTCCCTTTGAAGGTGTACACTTATCACAAGCAGGATGGATACAGGGGATCAGGGCATAGTTTTTTTTTCACACACCAAGGTATAAAAATACAAAACGAGCACGAGGCCTACAAAAATGTGTGGCTATTTCTTATGCAAGGAGCGGAGAAGTGGGTCATTGGAGAAAATTTATACTTTTTATTTAAATTCAAAAAGGAACAAAGTTTTAAAAAGGGCTTATAACTCCACTATCTTTTAGGTGTGACATTGTGTCAAGCTCATATTGAAATTCAAAATTGGGCATTCGGGTCAAATGACTAAAGGTGTATATGTTTTAAACATGATGAAAATGCAAAGAATCTCCCTGAGCTTGCATCAACACAAGACTTTTCCACGTGGACAGTCACTTTTAAAATTTGGAAAAGTGGAATGAGTGGCCACGATGCAATGCATTAATTTCTATCGCCATCAATGCATTTTGCAAAAATCAAGGATGATTTAAATTTTTCAAATGCCTCGATCCTTTTATTATCAATCTGTCAGGATCTAGTCTTCATCATTAGTATTTTTCTTTGAGGAGTATTGTGAATTTTATCATGGAGCTCGAATTGAGAATCGAAGTTGAAAAGTTTTCAAATCGACTTTGAATTTCTTAGACATTCATGAGAAAATCAGTAAGAACTAAGGAACTCCTATGCTTTTTATTTTATCGAAAATATATTTGAAGTAAAGCTAGGGTTTTTTAAGATGAAAACCATGTCATCCTCATTCTCGATTGCATCGAATCACAATTGATTTTGATAAAATTATAGACACAAACTTAATGAATGTCGACTTAAAATATTTTCTTAAGAGATTGAGTATCCCTGATAAGAGTGAGTCTATGAAGCAATTCAAGATATCCACATCGCTTTATCTGGTGTTATCCAACCATTAGTTCCTTTCCCATAATTTTTATAGCATTGCGCTATGAACTATGACTCGAAAAAAATGAATTGCTAGACGAAAATGAGGATAATTCTCTAGTTACCTATGATAAGTAATCCAATAACCTTGGGTATCAAGTTAGCCTTACAAGATTATGAGGAAAATAAAAAGAGTATGCTAGACTCATAAATACAAAATGGCTCCTAGTGGAGAAAAAGGAAACAAATCGAATCCCTAAAAGATTGGTTAGGGCACAATTTGTTAAAGAATCTTAGGATGTTATTGTATTATTAAGTCGAATGGCTAGATTGGAGACTACAAATGAGTTCAAGGAATGGATGTGTACCTACATGTGGATAATTTTGGAAAGGAAGGGGAGCATCTGTTGGGATAATTTTATTGTAGAAGATCTTCACGGCCACATGGTTACCTTGGTAGAAAAAATAGAGATGGGTAATACCTCAAATTTGGAATTTTACATGATGATCTACCTAATTTACAATGTTGTAGGACATAGACGTTTCCCTGGCCTTTTTCCATGTGCTAATTTTAAGAAATGTTGAATGCATGATATCTTTCCTCATTGCAATGACTAGTCAATTAGAGTGGGAATGTAAGATTGTTCAATGATTCCTTCTTTGCACCAATTATATGTCTTTTCAAACTAAAATGGGGGCATTATAGGATTTTATGAGTAGGCTAGGAAAGTGATTATGGAATATGGGTGTTATTTTATTTAGTACATGAAGTTCACTTATATAAGAGTTAGTGGTTTTAAGGGTAAGCCATATAAGTTGCCCATATACTAAGATGATAAAATGGCTTTTTGTGAACTAGAAAGGAAATTAACACTAGTTCACAAATTGATTGCTGGGAAACATAAGACAAATATTAAGTTCCCCATCAAAATTGGAAGGTACTCATGCCCTTTAATTTTAAAGGCCAGATTAATTGAGCATGAATTGAAAAGGTTTGAGTTAGAAAAGTTTGAGGCAAGAACTAACTATGATATCAGGTGGGTGTTCAATAATATTGTAAACACTTTTGAACATGAACCTCGCTTTTAATATTATTGGATGAATTATATGGATGAGGAAGAGGCCAGGTTGACATATTTCTCAAGAATGACCCTCTCACAAATCATAGAATTCAAGATTATAGTTATCCCTGAGGGAATTGTGGATGATCCACACACGGTGAGTAAGTACTATCTTGATCAAAAGATAGAAGGATAGCCTATAGCCCCTATAAACTTGAATGAAACATAATCAGATGATTCTTATATTTGGATAACTGATGTGATGAGGATAATTGTAAATTGGTTGGCTCAAAAGAATATTGATCTATCAATCCAAAATACAAGAATCCTAAATAACTTCTGAGGATATGGGAAACTTAAATGATGATATCCCTCCCTTGAGAGAAGGGGCTGATAGAATTGATCCTTTGGGAGGAAAATATCCTCATTTTCCTTCAAAGAGGCCCACTTCTAAACTTATAGATGAATCAACCTTAGCCACTAGTTGGATCGGTACTTCTATATCTACTCGAGGCAAAATCTTCGAGGTATTACCTTTGCATTACCACTTCAAGAAAAGGGGAAAATTTTGACATCTCATTTGGTTCCCTCAGGTATTTTTCCAAAACCTCATAGTGCTGAAAAATTGATGAGTGGGGCTATAGTAAGTGGTCATTCTCAATCTAGTCCACATAAAGAAGAGTGAAGAATAGCCTTTGGTTGTTAAAAAATTTGAAAGGGAACATAAGAAACACAAGGTTGTTTATGAGCCAATTTTGGTAAGAGAATGTGCCCAACCACCTAAGAAACATAAGCATATGGATGTGTTTATTGATCCCCCGAACATAAAAAAGCTGATGTTTCTCAAGTATGACATGTTGCACTAGTACCATAGGTTAAAAAATCAGTACCTTTGTCCTCACCTTTGCCTTTGGAAGAAGTGACAATGAGAAGCATTCAGGAATAAATGACCCAAGGAAATGTTTCATCTAATCTAGTAGACAACAAAATTATAAATCAAAGTATGAAAACATCTAAAATCTTACATGCTGAGTATGTGAATATACCTTTGTTTGAAACATTGCAGGAGTTTGCAAAGGCTCAGGAAGATGTGATAGATGTTGAAATTGGTGAATAATTTTCCACATTAGATGCACTTGATGTATCTATTGATGAACAAATAGAAAAACTAGTAGATAATCTTCAAATAAATGCATAAATGGAAGAAATTACTCATGTTCCAACCGATGAAGTCAAGATCCAAATATCATAAGCTTATCCTATAGTTCAAGTGACTTCAAATTCAAAGGGTCAAAGATACTAGTAGAAGAAGATGTTTCCCATTATGTCAAAACCACTAAGGATGATGAGCATTGTCAAACAAGGAAATCTATCTTTGAAAAGACAATAGAAGTTGCACAAGATGCAAGTGCTAGAAAGGAAATTATTGCTGATATAGATATGCAATCTCTAGATGGGAATAGGGAGTTGGCATCAGGTGAGCAATCCACTATAGCATGACCTGAGGTATCATTAGAACATGAGGATAGTAAGATGCCAACCCAAAAATCTTCAAAGAAGGTAGAGCTATGTGATGGGAAGGAGGAATCTACAAGCCAGTTATTGGTTCAAGAAAACCTTAGGGAAGAAACTGAATCTAATGTGGCATCAATTGGAGAGATAAGGAAATAATATATTCCAACTACTGGTATAAATCAAAAGGAGGCTGATCAATCCCAAGATCTAGACCAAGGAGAAAGAAAAGTGAAGGAATTATCGAGACAGGATGAGAGCATGGAGAAGGATATTGAAATACATGGTGGGAAATAGGTAAAATCATTAGCCCGGGATGAACAAGGAATATCTAAGCAATTGGTGGTTGTCCCTGAGAAACCCCAACAAGAATTACAAGAAGCAAAAGCTGGGACAAGTCTCGTAAAAGGGTGGATTGGTGAATTGATTTCAAGTGAAGAGAAAGAAATTCTTCCTATTCAGGATATTGATCTTACTACATTCTCCTTTCCAAATATAGTAAGAACCTCCAAAAGGGCTAGGGTTATTACCGAGAATCATCTTGGTCCATTGGGGTCCAAAATTCTAAAAGTATCAATACCTTATGATGGTAAAAATAGAGACAATGTAACAACTAGTGACTATAATGTTCAACTCATTCCTTTAGGAAAACCCTCAAGAGATCAAATAAAATAGGGAGTATCAGAGGTGGTAAATGACCTATTGCAAAAGGTGGATGAAGATAGGATAATAAAAATCAATTGAAGGAATAGGTCAAATATTTGAGATCTAGTATGTAATAGCTAATTAGGCAACTTATCCATACTCAAGAAGATACCTCTGTAAATACCCTTGAAGGATTCGAAAATATTGATAAAGTTGTCAAGAAGGTTCAAGTTGTAGACACATGGATTGAGAAGCTAATAAGGAAGGGAAAAACAGAAATTGAGAAAGCCATGGCAAAATATGAAGAACTCAAAAGTAGGCTTAATGAGATTGATGAGATAACTGAGCAATGTGATAATGAAATATTTTACTTTGAGGTAATTTTTCCCAAATTAGACCGCATTACTCAGCTTAGTGATGAATTGGTTGAACAGGAAAATATTGTGCCAACATAATTCGAGGAAGTTAGCATGCCTTGGAGGAACTAGAAAAAATCAGAGTGGAAACTTTGAATGGGATCAAATAAAATCTCGAAGTTAAAATAAATTGGGTTGATGATACTCTTGATGCCATCAATTTAAAACTAGAAGACATGGTGTTTGACAAATTCAAAAATATTTATGGTGATTTGAAGATTGATTTCTTGTTTAACTCTTTTGAGAGGAATATTCAGAAAGATTATTTCTCTTATGAAGTCATTAAAAAAATGAGAAGAATTGAAAAAAATTACAGAGTTGAAAGCTAGGCCACTGGAATACAAGAAAAATATGGGTCATTGTATGGATGTGATAACTAGAAAGACATTAATCTTCCAACACCACACTGGGCTAGATGAAGGTGAAATAAATGAGCTTTTCTAGAGATATGATTCATACGTGGCAAGATTGTCAAAAGAACAGGATGCAAGAGTGGAAACTAAAGAATAAAATGATGTAGACATTAGAGATGATGAACAAGTTTAAGCTCTTAAAGTTTTACATTATTCCCATACTTATTTTCTAAGTGATGTTTTAACTGATATTTATGTTTCATTAAGGATAATTGTTACTCTAAAATTCATTGTTGTCTTATATCAATTATAAAATAGTACAATACATTAGTTTTATATGACTTAGATAAAATTCAATACACATTTGTACAAGCATATAAACTATTATGATATTTGTGCTTCTTGCATGTTGAAAATGGAAGAAAATGGGGTTATATAAAGGCCCTTGACCATGGAAAAATAGGGCCGTATACATTTTGAGAATAAAGACAAATGCAAGGGAAAAAAATAATGTCTTTTATTCCCTCTTCAAAACTTCCCCAAATGGAGGAAGTCTGCATTCAACAACTTATTCTTCCTCAACATGAATTCACTTGAGCCCTATGTCGTATGGACAAATATGACGTACACTACTAGATCTTGGGACATCCCCATCTTCATCAAGTGACTCGAGATTCATTCTAGGACTTGTAAATTGAGAAACAGGTGGAATCACGATAAATATTATTAATCTCAATCAACCAAAAATACAATGGAGTATTGTAATTATTATAGGAATTAAACAGCCATGTGCAGACAAAGAAATAGGTTGCACAAGTAAAACTAAATAAAAATTTCCAAAATACATCCAGGAAGCACATAAATTGTTATAACAATTATAAAAAGTATGCTTATGAGAATAAAATACAAATATGGTTTAAAAACAATAGAACAACATACAACAATAATATTGTTTATAATATAACCATATAACATTATTATTTAATTAATAAAATTAATTAAATAATCAATTTATATTATATTATGCATAATTAACCTAACATTCCCCCTTAATTGTGCATTATCTCAAGGGATGAGGAGAGGAATTATATGAACAACTCGAACTTGTCACATGCAAGTGACTTCATGAATAATCGCTCGTTGTTCACAAATTTGGACAAAATTGAATATGGATGTTGTGCTTCAACACATGTTCACATATGAAATGAACCTATACTTCAATGTTCATTGTTCTCTCATGAGAAACTAGATTGCGAACAATTTTGAGAACACCTTCATTCTCAACATACATGGTGGTCGGTTTATCCTGTGGTATTCCAAGTCCTTCTAGTATGTGGCGTAGCCATATCGCTTCACTGAAAGCTTCTCCGCAAAACGATACTCAGCTTCTATGGAAGAGTGAGAAACGAAGTGTTGTTTCTTGCTTCCCATGATATTGGTCCAGATCCATAAATAATACAAATCCGTAGTGGATTTTTACGTCATCAATATTTCTGCATGATTTGAATCCGAATATCCAATCAAGAAGAAATTATGACTCTTCTTATATTCTAGACCAAGATCCACTAATCCTTTGAGATATCTCAAAATATGCCTTGCTTCTTTCCAATGACAAACTTTGGGTTCCTGCATGAACCTGGATAGATAGCTTACTACAAAGCGATATTTGGTCTAGTGTAGGTCAGGTAAATGAGACTCCCAATCAATTGTCAATAGAGAGTGGCACTTACCTCAGGAGATGGATCTGAACGAGATAACTACAATTTGTTCTCCATAGGTGTAGCAATTGGTGTGTAATCCATCATCCTAAATTTCTTGAGTGTTGTCTTGGTATATTTCATCTGAGAAAAAATATGTGATTCTCTTTCTTCCATACTTCTAATCTAAGACAATAATGCATTAGCCTGAGATCTATAATGTCAAATGATTGATTAAGATCTTTCTTTGTTACATCAATCATCTTCACTGAACTGTCAGTGATGACTAGATTGTCGACATAGACAACAACAATCACAATCTCCCTCCTTGCTTTTTGAGGTAAATATTAGGATCATATGGATTTCTAACAAATCCATGTTGTACGATATGCTCATCAATCTTGATGTACCATGCCGGGGTGTTTATTTAAGGCCATACAGAGATTTCCTAAGACTTCTTCTTGTAAATCTTTGTTTAGGAAGGCTCTTTTTACATCTATCTGATGGACTTTCCAACCAAATGGTACAGCTAGAGCAAAGATAATTCTGATTGTTTTCATATTAGTTGTGGGAGAAAATGTCTCCTTATAGTCTATGCCTTCTTTTTGTGCATACCCCTTTGCTACTAGTTTCACTTTATACTTGTCCATTATCCCATCGGCTTTGTACTTTGTTTTAAATATCCATCTCGCATCCAATGGGTTTCTTTCCACGGTGGAAGATCGACAAGCCACCAAGTGTTATTCTTCATCACTGATTGATATTTAGAATCCATGGCATCTTTCCAAGCTTTGGACTATAGGGCTTCCTGGTGTAGAGGGATCATCGATCCAATAACTCTACTCATCAAAGAAAAGTTAACTTCTTCTCTTTCTTTATTGTGCGTCCATGGTCCGAGGGTGGATGTATCGGTGGAGCATCCATTGTTGAATCTCGTAATGTGTTAGTAAACCACTTGGGAATACGCTGAATTGTTCCCTGTGGGTCATGGTTCTATCTGATCAACACTATCATCCCCATCGTCACTTTCATCTTTAAGGGAACATCAGCTTCAATTTTTACAACTGGTGAAAAATCTACATCTAGTGAGTCTGGAGGAGGAGTCTCTTCTTCCTTCTTCTTGAAAAACTCAACATCTTTGCTGGTGTAGAATTTTCTAGTCTTAGGATCCATTAATCTATACCCAAGAGTCTCTTCACTGTACCCAATGAAGACAAGTTTCTATGACTTCATGTCCAATTTCTTTCTATTCTTCTTGGGTATGTGCATGCTTTCTTTGCACCCGAATACTCTAAGGTGTGCAATATATGGTTTTCATTTTGACCATGCTTCTTGTGGTGTTACTCCTTCAAGAGAAACTATGGACACTCTGTTCAAACAAATACACTTTGTTGTTTTGCTATTTCTACCCAAAATATCTTTGGAAGTCCATAATCAACGATCATGCATCACACCATTTCCATGATATTACAATTTCTTCTCTCAACAACATCATTCTAATGCGATGTGTGTGGAGGAGGCATTTTTCAACGAATCCCATGAATTTGTAGGTAGTCTTTGAACTCATTACTAGTGAATTCCCCCCTCGATCTGAGCAAAGAGTTCTGATGTGATGACTAGTTTTGTTCTCAACTACTACTTTGAACTTCTTGAAAGTTTCAAAAGCTTCACTTTTCTTGTGAAGACAAAAAATCCACATTTTCCTTGAATAGTTGTCAACACATAGCATGAAGTACTAAACCAGAATGACTTGGTTGCATTGGACCAAAAAAATTAGTATGAACTAGATCAAGCTGACCATGAGCTCGATATGTACTCTTTTGGAATGACACTCTGTGTTGTTTTCCTGCTAGGCAGTGAGGACACTTGTCTGTATCCTTTTGAAGATATGGTAGCCCATGTACCATATTATGTCCACAAAATGTCTCTAGATACTTGAAACTTACATGAACAAGTCTCCGATGCCACAACTATGTTGAGGTAGAGTTCTTAACCACAAGTTCCTAATCATATCTATTGAAAAAATCAAGCTGGAACATGCGTCCCACATTAGAGGCTTTCGTAACTATTTTCAAGCCTCATGATTTATCTCGAATCAAACATGTTTTCTTGTTGGAATGACTATCAAAGTCAATTTTTAGGTTGTGATCAAGGATTTGACTAACTAAAAGTAGATTCTTTATCAACCCAAGGACATATAAGACATCTGAAATTCTACAGTTGCATGAACCAAGGGGTAGAGAAATGTTCCCAATCCCTTGAACTGTATATGAAGAATCATCTCCCAATGAAACATGATTTTTCGATGGCATGTCCCTCATTGAAATAAACCAATATCTGTGGTTGGTCATGTGTTGAGTGGCCCCTGAATCAACATACCAAACATCACTAGATGACATGGATGGTTCACTTGATCGAGTAGTGAACAAGTAGTCTTCATTGTCTGATTGTTCTTATTGTTCAACAATATTTCCTTGTTGATGGGGTCTTATTTTCTAGTTCCCCTTTTTCTTCCCATGATTGTGGTTAGAATTTCCCTTGTAAGATTGTTGTTGTTGAGGTCCAGAGTTGCTAGATGAACCTTTCTTGTAAGTATTATACCAATAATCTTGTAGGTCATGTCCTCTTTTGTAGATAGGACATTACTTCTTCTATTGTTTTCCCCTTGATTTTGATTTTTATTTTGGGACTTTTGATAGGAATTAGGTTTTCCTTTATCTTTTTATTTCCATTTTTGATGTGAAGAGAGTGCCTACTCTTCTTCATCATCCTTATTGTGTATGGCTTCCTCTTGTTGTAGTAGGTTTACCAGCTTGTCAAAACTAACTGTCATATCTAACGGGTTTAGTGTTATGACAAAAATGAGGTAAGAAGAGGGGAGTGCTCTCGAGAACAATGGGAACTAGAGTGTCATCTCGAGACCACTTCTCCCAGGGCTAGAAGTGAAGCCCTCAATTTTGTAACTCTTTTTAAGATAACTTCTATTTTTTCATCCCTGCTTGAACTTCAATGTGTGTAATTGACTCTGCAAATTTAGTATAACATTCTTGTTCTTGGCCTCGTATATTGTGCTCAACTTATCCCACACTTCTTTGGCAGTTTTGGCATTTTGAATTTGGGGTTACACATCATTGGACACTCCAAACAAGATGATGAGTTTGGCCTTCTAATCTACTTTATCAAATTGTTGTTGTTGTGTTGTATTAGTAGTTGATCTAGTTAGAGTACCATTCACAACAGGCCAGATCTCTTCAAACTCTAGCTGTGTCTTGTTTTTTTTCTTCCATGCAGCATAGTTGTTTTCTCTAAGTAGTTGTGAATTCAGAAGAAAAATTTTGGGAGCATTGGTGCCCATTTTTCAGAAATTACTGACAGGGTTTGGCTCTTATCACTCCAGGTATAAGGTCTCCCAATCTATATACCGTTAGTTTGATATACCGAACCTTTCTATATATGTTCCCTTCTGATATACCCAGCGGTACATGGAAGAAGCTCACCCTTTCTATATACCCGACAGTACATGAAAGAGGTGTGAACGTATGTGAAAGAATTCAATTTGTGGTACTAAGACAATAATAAAAGAGGTCTATGTGATTATTGACACCAGCTCAAAGAAATATCCTCATACGTGCGCGTAACTTTGCTATATACTTGGATAATTTCTTAGTTTGGATTTATGTTATGCAATCGTTCACAGACAGATTGGATGGCTCATAGTGTATACACTATGATCTTATTACTCCCCCGTCAATTTAAAGGATTGATGGCTAGATGACATTGTTGTAGCTATATTATGTGTTCAGTGTATTAGTAGTTTGCAACGGATTTACCCGTAAGTGCTTCCCAAATGCACCGTATATACCGAACACTGCGAATGAAATCTAAGATATCGCGAGTGTTTTAGAACCAAATTTCACTTTTTTATTACAATTCTCTCGAGTTTTTGAGCAGTTATAATTTTTGCGAGTTGACTATGAAAACTGTAAATTAGTACAATACATTGAAGCATACAATTACATTCAAAAATTTGGAAAAAAAGAATTGCAGGCAAAAAAATTGTTTTTTAGGGCCTTGGTGGCCTTTGGAGCCCAATACGGCTTGCTGAGCAAATAACCGTAAAAACTAGCTCAAAATGAAAATTTTAGGTAGCCCTCCTTTGGAAAAAAAGTGCTCAGAATGCAAAAATATGCAGAGTGGAGAAAAAAATTGCCCTAAAATAGGGTTTTTCTCACTAAATTTAGTTAGTTATAACTAAATTTGAATTTTTCGCTAAAGTTAGTGGTTCCACTAAATTTTCTGCCAAATTTGGTAGTGGGTGAGGGAGGGGGATTTGACCCCTTGACCTCTCTTGATGGGAAGTGTCTTACAAAAGTTATGCTAGCCACTTGGGCGGCTAAGCTAAACAATTATATGTAAAGAGAAAAATGTAATTAAACACTTCCAAACTATAAAACCATACCTCTTCAAAAAACCACAGTTTTGGAAAGGTGGTTTTGAACAAAAATTCTAGCAAAGAGAAAAAATGATAGGCGTTTTGGCAAGAATGAAGGCGGTTTTGAGTGTGTATGGTGCCTTAGATCATTTTTCTTCCTTCCTTTGAGCTTGTAATCTCTTCCTTGGTGAATTCTATCCTCCTCAACCTTAATTGCAATGAATAAAGGTGGTTTTGAGGAATTTGATGGCAGTTTTGAGGAATTTGATGGTGGTATTATAGGGGATGGGGTTGGGAAGTTACAGAGGCAACTCTGGCTCTCTTTTGCTTGCACAAGCTTCTCCAATGCTCCTCAAACTCTATTACAATCCTCCAATATCCTTCAACCTGCTCTGAAACCAAATGTAAATTGAGAAACAGGGGCGGAAGCCTGATAAATATTATTAATCTCAATCAACCAAAAATACAATGGAGTGTTGCAATTCTTATAGGAATTGAACAGCCATGTGTAGACAAAGAAATAGGTTGCATAGGTAAAACTAAACTCATAACAGCTTCCAAAATACATCCGGGAAGCACATAAATTGTTATAACAATTATAACAATTATGCCTATGAGAATAAAAGAAAAATATGGTTTAAAACCATTTAACAAAATAAAACAATAATATGGTTTATAAAATTAATTAAATAATCAATTTATATTATATTATGCATAATTAACCTAATAGGACTATCCATAATCTTTACGAGTTTAGCTTTCTTCGATGGGAGGATACCCAATCTAGAAGATCCAAACCACCTATGAAGAAGGTTGTTTTCCCCTTCCCCTTATGAAGGATTGACTTACTAGGAGCGGATTGAGAGGGGACGTCCAGGGTAATTGGAAGGGCAAGTACTATACCTTGAAGACTTTGTATATTACAAGGTCCTGAGCTCGACCCAGCTTCCCATTTCCTTGTGTGGGGTGGACATTTTCTGAGAGAAGCAACTGGCCAAGGTCCCAAAAATTCATGTTATGACTAAGGATCATGATGCACTAAATGAGAAGATGACCGAACAAAAAATCTACCCCTATTTTCCCAAGCAAAGGATATTTCTTCTCTTAAATGACGAGTAGATATGGACAACTCCTCTTCTCCATCTAAGATAATGATTGGGGGATGAGGACTTGCTTCGCCCTTTCTCTTACCCAAAGATGATGTTGGCATTGAACTTGTTTGTGAGGGTAAATTTTTGTTTTTCCTTTCTAGAGAAATGATCCTCCGCTCTAATTCATCCACCTTGTGAGAGATGATAGGCATGGTGTCAATGAAGGATTTTTCATATAACACATATGATTCCTTGGGAATATCCTTTAATGCAAAATCTTCATCACATAAGAATGGTGTTGATCAAAGAGTACTTGGTAAAAATCACACAAGGAGTCCCCGGGGTAGAAGGTGGGATTGAAGGCACGAGAAGGCATGTTTGGATTTTAGGACTTAGCCAATTTTGGGCATGAGGATCTATTTTTGGAAGATGGCGTGCGAAACACATCAACGATGCAGAGAAGTGTGCACCAAGCATTGTCTATATCTAGAAGAGCAGTTCAAATGTCTATGCATGGAGGTAAGCTAAGAATGGAATGAACACTTTAGTTATCTATAAGAGGGCTATAGATAGCACACTTGCATGTGTGGCTATAATTGTAAATGGTGTGTGGCTATTAATAGCATGTGACCTATTTTTGGAGTAGTTAAGCGGTGAAGGGAAAGTCCCCACCCTATATATATGATGATTAGGTGCATAGTAAAGGAGAGATCTGTATGTGTGTGTGGAAGAGATGGATAGATATGTATGTATGATTTTGAATACATGTATCAAATCCATATGCACTTAAGATGAATTGATAGTATTGTAAGGAGATTCTATACTTATTAATAGATGGAGGATATTGGTTGAATCTAAGTGTTACTCTGTGTAATTGAGTAGTACATGTTAGTGTTCAATCATGATTATTGTTTAATATCATTCTTGTATAGATCTGTGGGTAGCATGCATTGTAGAATGATGGATTAGTCATGAGTCTTTATGGTTCTTTCTTCATTATGTTTCATCTTGTTATAGCAACCCTAAAGAGGGACCTGGTACCTTTGCACGCTTCGAGTGAGCACTCAGTCTAGGCTGAGTGATGTGCCAGCACGACTAGGGTGTTATCTTGCAAATTCTAGGCTACATCATTGGTTCCATTAGTGGGACCTCTTTTGATTGTTTTCGGGAAGGTTCGCGATGAAGATGTACCGGTTAACTCTAGCAAGTAGTGATGAATGGATACATGATCTAGAGGAAGAATATGCACAATGGTTCAACAGTGGATCTGATTTTAACACACACACTTGGGTAGAATAGAACTGTACAATGACTTATATGAGAGATATTTTTGTATCTTTCCAGAGAAATTTACGAGTGGCTTATGGCTTATGCATCTCAACGGAATTGGAGATATCATGCACTTGTTTGGACACAGGAAGAGTTTTAGGCTCTTTATGATGCTGATCTAATTTGGAATCATGCGGTGGATACGTGGTTTCATGGCATTCTAAAAATTTATATTTTGGAATACTCAATTTTGACGTACTCTTACCCAGAGGTCACTGAATTTAAGTTTTTGAGGTATCCAAGAGGAACATATTTACACGGTATTCCACTGGTGATCAAGATCTTGATGGTAACTTTGAACCTGGAGAGTAAACCGATGGCTAACTAAAATTCACCACGCGCAAAGGTAGGAATAGGTTTGGTATTAATATGGTGGACCTATCAGCAGAGAAAAGTAGAGGGAGGAAATGTGGCTTAGGTATAATGACGCACACAAGAGGTAAATAGAGAAGCAATGTTCATTGCATTGCAGAAAGAATGGCGTTGAGGAGAGAGTTGGCTTGTGAAGGATTTATGACTCATGTAGAAGACGTGGAGCCAGAGCATCAGGAAATCCTCCATCTTGAAAAGCATGATAGAGATCCCTGCTCGGCCTCACATGGAAGTATGCCAACAGAGACTACTTGGGTCGCAGGTGCGCATCTTAATCCACCTAGTGACCTAGCCTTTGCACTTGGTTTTTCAGTATCTAGTATGACAAGTACTCAATAAGCTAACTTGGGAAGTAGGAGAGCAGGAGTAAGTCAGGGATCAAGTACATCAATGGAAGGACATACAACTTCAATGTTATATGGAGGAGCATTCTTGGGCGCATCATCCACATAGAATGTGAGCACACAGAATGTTGGATTCACCTCTGGAAGTGGAGCTACCTCATAGATTATAGGGGTTCAAGTATAGTACTATTGTCAGAGCATAGGGGAGTAAATCTACATGTCCTACTCTAGCTACAGGTGGAGGATTAGGAGGTATAGGTTGTTCTAGTTTTGGTGGATCTAGTGGTTCTAGAGGCAGAGGAAACCTAAGGGGTTCGGATCAGTTGTCAAGGTTTGCAGTAACCATAGAATATCTATATGGAGATGTCTCTTTGTCTCCCAGAGTATAGAGGTATAGAGGACGCTGCTAAACATGTGCATATGTGTGAAATCTTGTGGCACACTAAAGGGATCATAGCTTCCGAATGGAAGAAATTCAATTCGCTACCACATTACAGGCACATACACATCTGGTATAGTAAATTTGACCCTAATAAAACTTGCGTGGATTATGCAGCACTGAGGGATGTTGTCTTAAAAGAGTTCCATATTCATGATTTTTAGCAGAAGAGTATAAGTGCACTCAAAGATATCAAGCAAGGCACTACTAAAAGTGTACGTGAGTATGATGCTTATTTTAAGACACTTCTATCTAAGTTTTCTTATGATATACACACTAGCCCGGCATGCAGAGTGGTTCGTTGGAGGATTGATTTCACCTTTTATGAGGGCTCTGTCACATAAGACATACACGAGATCCATATGAAGCACTAGAAGTAGCTTTGCACACCGAGGTAGTTGGGAGCATTGACACGGCATTAGTCCTTTCGAGAGGCACAGTTATTGCAAACTATGACAAAGCAAATTAGAAAAGCTATTAGTAAATTCAGCCCATGAGGAACGCTTAGGAATGTGGTGTACAAATTGTGAAGTGGAAGGTGACACCAAGGATAGTTATCCTCACAGATCTATACGTTCATTTTTATTGGAATACAAAATTTTCCATTTGAATCATGATGCTAGTCATTGTCCTTTGTTACAATGCACGATAAGGAAGAATGTATCTTGCTTTTGCAAGATTTATAGGTCCATGACCCATGATACTGAGGATTTTCGGTTGATTGGTCAGATCCATGATGTTATAGAAATTGGATTATGACAAAAAATTATAAAAGATAATTCTAAGGGAAGGAATGAGCACCAGGATTAGGATCATAATCAAACACGCTATGACAGGAATGAGGGGCATTTTGAAGGAGTTTGTGGAAGAGGACATGGATATCATGGTGGATATGGAGGACAAGGCCATGGTGGAGGAAGAGGAGATTTTCCTCATGGAACATGTTATACATGTGGATCCCCTGATCACTATAGGTGTGAATGTCCTCAAAATAATGCATGTTCTTTCTGTAGGAAGAACCATAGCTATGAAGAGTGCCTGGACTTATATGAGCATCTGAGTAAATAGCATAAGCAAGAAAACAAAGGTACTAGGATGGTTAGAATCTAGCGCTGGTAGAAGACCAATGGATGCCCAAGATAACAAAAGGACTTGAGGCATTAACAGTAAAGATCACTACACGCTGAAGTTGTGCACGTGCGAGAGGCATTGCATCAAAAGCCTATGATTACCAAGGAGGAATTTTTACACGTGAGGTATCCAGATCCTGCTCATCAGAAATAAGTTTACCAAGATACCATGGAAGTGCTAAACAATCTTGTGGTGAGATATAATACCTAAAGGAACAAAAGAAAACATCATTCCAAACTGATATCGATGATCTCGGGAGGTATGTAAGATGTTGCACCAAAAGAACATTATTCCACTATCGAAAGTTGGTTGAAAGGGAACACTCTGTGTGTAAGTCTTGAGATCGGATGACAGATTCTACATGCAAATATTCCCCCTGATAACATTGATTATGACAAGGAAATTACTTTGAATTTTGTTGTGGATGGGTGGATGTTGAGCAACATATTGATTGATATAGGTGCGGAAGTAAATGTGCTAACATTAGATGCTTGGGTACAAATGGGGAGGCCTCCATTGCAGCCATCATCTAATGTGTTATTCATGGTGAACCGGAATAAGGCCACCCCATAGGAGTGTTGAAGGATGCATCTATAACTATACAAGGGGCCAAGATTATCTGGGGATTTTGAGGTATTAGCACTTGTAGAAGCAAAACATTTTTCGGCCTTGCTTGAAAGCCCTTGGTGTTATGTAAATAATGTTGACTTGAGATTCAATAAGGGATATATCATATTTGAAAAAAAGGAGGAGAGGGTTGTGATTCCATTGAAAGATGGGAATTCTACACCCTATGTTGAGCATATCAGTGAGGAGGACTTAAACAAAGTCTATGTACATGCTATTCAGGACCCGAGAGGTCAATGAGCCATCAAAAGAAGGAATTCTATAGTGGGAGTACTCTCATTCTATTAGTGATACTACGAGTATTGCTTGTGATAATTGGGCTC
The DNA here is from genome assembly GCA_018340775.1 of Taxus wallichiana var. yunnanensis. Classification (NCBI taxonomy): domain Eukaryota; kingdom Viridiplantae; phylum Streptophyta; class Pinopsida; order Cupressales; family Taxaceae; genus Taxus; species Taxus wallichiana. Next base: position 50,953,259 of record CM031234.1, read on the forward strand.
ATGGTACATATGAATTAGTCGAGCACAAGGTAAAAAGTGTGATCGCATGCATAAATATATTTTTCTCAATTCGATGGATAGGAAGCACAATACCTTGTTATACGGGGAGGAGAAGATCTTTCTGCCATTCTGAAGGCCATGGAAATGCAGTGGGAAGATCCATTGTAAGGAGAGATATGTTAGTGTATGCACTATGTGGGATAGCTTGCCATTTGGTGGATAGTCCACAAAGATAATCTTATAAACTAGGAAGAGATTGGAATAGCTCTATCTACTAGTTTTATAAGGAATAATGCACCTACGCAAATCTGCGCTTATCATGGTGATCAACCTATTCAGCATCACATTCAGTAGTGTGAGAGAATCTAGACAGGAAGCATTACCACCATCACTCTGGGTGCATAAATTGTATTTCACACTCCAAGGATGTGCACGTACTTGGTATGTATATGCAGAACTACATAGAGAAACTGGGAACTAGCAAAAATGACTGCAAGTATGATTCAGACATTTGATTATTTCTTGACTCAACCTCCGGTAGTAGAGGCATTAAAATTTTCAAGCACTTAACTATGGGAGATAGTGCAAAAGTAGAAGAACATATTCAAGAATTATTCGGTGAGATAGAGTTTGGAGCATGTTTTGAAAAGGAAGAAGAAATAGACTCCAAACTACTTGAGCGCGCTTTCCTTGAGAGAGAAAAAGGAAATATGGTTTACATCGTGGATGAAAAGGAAGTTGAAAACTTGGATATTGAGCATTCACACAGGGTGCACGAGGTCTTGGATAATGCAGAAAAGGACACACACACCTACCATGAACCTATGAAGACAAAAAAGGTGAATATAGGTTTGGAGGCTGAGCCTAAGGAGGCCATAATTGGAGATTACTGGTCAAACTCGGAGGTAGAAAAGATCATCGAATTACTCAGATATTATCAGGACTTATTCCCTAGAGGATATCATGAACTTAAAGGCATACATGAATCACTTGGGGAAATGAAGATCAAACTTAAGGACGGTGCACGACCAGTTAGAAAGAGACCCTATAGGATGAATCCTAATTTACGTGAAAAGGTAAAGGAATAAATTGATAAAATGTTGAAATTAAGAATTATCAAGCCCCTTGATGAGTCAGAATGGGTTAGCCCAATGGTGATCAATATCAAGGATGGGTCGACTAGGATATGTGTGGAATATAGGTAGATGAATGCGCATGCATCACATATTCGATTCCTATGCCTTTCACCGAGGAAATACTAGAAGGAGTTACTGAGGTGTGAAATATATATTTTCATAGATGGATTTTTCGGGTATCATCGAGTTCAAATAGCTCAAGAGGATCAAGAAAAGACAACATTTACAATTGAATGGGGTAATTTCACCTATACTGTAATGCCTTTTGGATTAAAGAACGTGCCTGCTATATTCTCATGAATAGTTTTTCAGGCATTCAAATATTTTATTCACAACTTCTTACAAGTTTACCTAGATGATTGGATAGTATATGGGCTTGTGAAATACCATTGTGACAATCGTGCTTAATGTTTGAATGATGCAGACAATTGAGTATCTCTTTGAATATAAAGAAGTGCATATTTTCTATGCCATTTGGGATACTATTAGGACATATCATCTGTAAGGAAGGTTTGCTAGTTGATCTAGCCAAGGTTGCAGTCATTTTAGGCTTGGAAGTGCCTACTAGTCAAAGTGAGGTGCGTGGATTCTTAGGTATGCCAAAATTGTAGCACCCTTGGAAGAACTACTGAAGGGGAAAGGTACATTTTATTGGGGAGAACCGCAGCCGCGTGTTTGAAATATTAAAAGAGAGACTTACTATCGCGCCCATTTTGCACTTTCCATCATGGGATAAACCATTTCATGTACATGTGGATGCTTCTGGTATGGCCATTGGTTGTGTTAGCTCAACCTGGTGAAGGTATTATTGATCATCCAATTTTTTTGCTAGTAGGAAGTTGACTCCTGCTGAACGGAATTATACAACTATAGAGCGTGAAGCTTTGTCAATGATATATGCATTGTAAAAATTTGATAGTACATGTTAGCAACACCATTTGTGTTTTATACAAATCACATGACATTGAAGTACTTGGTAAATAATCTAGTTTTACAAGGGGTGTATATGCAGATGGGTGCTCTTATTTCAATAATCGACTTCACAGATTATGGTGAAACCGGGGAAAAGTAACTCTAGGCCAGACCATTTATCTAGAATCAATACGAGAGATGAGGCACAGACAATTGAAGAAACAATGCTAGATGCACAGTTATATAGGTTACAACAAGTGCCCACGGAACTAGCAGAGACATTGTTGTCTTTCTACACACAAGTATGGCACCAGAAGGGATGAAATCATTAGAAAAGAAGCAGCTTGCTATATGCACGGCACCGTTTATGTTGATCAGTGGTGACCTTTACAAGTTAGGAAAAGACGAAGTATTACATTGTTGTGTGTTAGAGCATGAGCACAAGGATATTATGGAAGAAGATCATGGTAGTATTATAGGAGGCCATTATGCAGGTGATGTGACTATCTGGAAGATATTAATTGTTGGATTATGGTGGGAGACATTGTATAAAGACTGTAAAGACTATTGCAAGGTGTGTGATCATTGTTAACGCCTAGGAAAACTAGGGTAAAGAGATGAGATGCCTTTGAGATTAATTACTAGTGCTGAACCATTTGAGAAATGGGCCATTGACTTTGTAGGACCTATTTCACCAACCGCGCATAGGACTGGATTGCACTATATCATTATTTGCACATATTATCTCACACGGTGGGCAGAAGCAGCACCTACCAAAGATTGTACGGTAGCTAAAGAACTAGGTTTCCATGGGAGAATGTTATTACACGATATGGATGTCCTCTAAGCTTGAAAATTGATAGAGGTACACACTTTTTGAATGAGACCATCAGGATCCTATTGGATGAGTTTATGGTTGCACACCACAAAAATACACCTTACCATCCTCAGGTAAATGGAATAGTTGAGGCTTTCAACAAAATTTTGGGCCAGACTTTGACAAAAATATGTGATGTTGGAAGAAAGGATTGGGATGACAAGGTGTCAATTGTGTTTTGGGAATATAGAACAACTTACAAGAGATTGAATAAAGCCACACCATTTCAATTGGTGTTTGGCATGGAATTTGTTCTTCCTATAGAATTTATGTTACCATCTTTGTGCATCGCACGCGCTGGAGGTCTAGATGATGAACAGGATTTAGAAGAACGGATTGAAAAGATAATTCAATTGGATGAGTTTCAAGCCATAGCATGATGGAGTCAGAAGTAAGAAAAAGCTAGGCAGAAAGCATGGCATGACAGAAATATAAGAGATAAAAAGTTTGAGATTGGACAAATGGTTCTTCTTTATGACTCAACATTCTTGTGCCATCCAGGCAAGCTCAAAGTACACTGGTTGGGGTTGTATGTTATAACCTCTATACTTGACTTAGGTGCATGCCAGTTAGAAGTACTTAATGGAACATGGCTACCCAGTTACTTTAATGGGAGTAGGCTGAAGCCCTACTATAAATAAGTCTTCTTGGTGTTTGTAATAAGGTAGTGTTGTCATTTAGTCTAGGTTTTCAATTCTATCTTTCCTTAATGTATTTCCTTTATTGTCATTATGTTTTATCAATTTAGTTGTTTTTGTAATAAGTGCACTTGCGTGCATGGAGCTAATTATTGTATGAAGAGTGTTTATGCGCAGAGAACTGCACATACCTTCAGTGTGGGGTGGTTGTCATTATCCAAGAAAAGGATTGATGGACTTGAAAGGTGAAATAAATAAGTTGCTACATGTGTGCTTTAAAGGGTATTGCTTCTCAAAAGGTGACCAAGGATAAAGATGAATGAAGGAACATTATAACATGAGGTAAGTGGAGACCATGATAGCTACCGGGAGAAGGTGCGGTGACAAGGTACTCGGGCGTAGGAGCACACGCTGAAGATAATTTTTGTGAGAAGGTAGGAAGGCACACTAGAAGGTTATAATTTGGGTGTGGAGATATACTTTTTGCATGGAACGAATGAATTTAGTCAATGAATGAAGGGATATTTAGTAGGTGAGGAGTAATAAATGCATCAAAATTTGAAAAATTTATATAAGGAAGGGATGCGGATTCATTTTTACCGTTATAACTAAGAATATTTGAGAGAAGAGCCAAGTACGAAGAGCCGATTGATTGATTTAAGGTGCGAAGGGTGTGAAATCATGTGTGACAACCAGATCTCGTGCTCTAAGAAGCTTACGTCCCAGTGGTGAATGGTTTGAGTGAAGAAGAAAGACAAGAAAGAGTTGGGTTACGAGGTTTTCATGTAGGGTAGAGTTGGATCAAGCTAGGGTTTGATTTGCATAGAATTCTGAGGAGTGAAGAGGAGACATTGACAAGGTAAAAATGACACCAAAGAAGACATATGCAAAGCAGCTAAAGAAAAAAAGAAGAAATTTTTCATTGAGGAGGAAGAGATTGCACCCGAAAGTCATTTTTCGAGAGATGCAATACCCAAAAGGGGTTATTGTTGGCCAAGAATGGGATTCACCCATTAGAAAAAGTAAGGTGAGTGAATATAATCATAGGACATCGGAGAACAAAAAGGAGCTCGACTCCTTACTCATGGTTAGAACCAACAAACACACAACAGATGACATGCCGGTATATGATGATGTGGGTGAAAATCTCTTGAAGAAAATCGGGGTATATCAGTTGTATGAGCTGCCATACTTTAGGAAATATGAGCCCTTGTACTAGTGGCTCATGAGTAGGGTTCATGAAGACTGCTTCTACTTTGCAGACGCAGAGCTAGAATTTTGTCTTGCACTTGTTTCATCAATGATAGGTCTAAAGGCCACATGAGAAGATATAAAAAGTTACCTCATAGAAAAAGCCATGATTTTGAAGAGAAAACAGATTTGGGATACGAAGGGTCGCGCGGAATGGACATCGACAAATTCAATAATTGTCAGTTAATACAAGCTGCAAAGCACACTTGGTTACCAAGTTAAATGATCAGGAGTGGTGGTAGTAGGTAAAAACCATGTGATTTCATGTGGCATGGAAGATGTTAGAAGGGATAGTATATAACATTGTTGGCTATATTGTAGAGAAAATAGTCGAGGAAGCATGCACAGGAGGGAAGATTAGCTTTGGTGCTATTCTCTTATCACTGGTCTTCATGGAAATCGGAGTACCAGACAGACCAAAAGAGAAAATATGGGAATATCCCATGGAGAATAAGTCCCCAGCTAAAATATTCAGAAAATATCTATGTAAGGGGACTATGACATATGAGGTGAAACAAAGGGTGGAGAAGTGGTGTGATAAGCTCCACGTGGCATTTGGAGAAGAATGGTGCATACCAAAGGACCTACCAGCAATGGTAGGAAAGCAAGTTCAGTTTTTTGTATACCAACATTTCTACATCACGTGATTTCTAATGAAGGATGGAACTTGGAGCCCTTGGTGCAAGTTACCTTATGCCTTCACTGCAAGGTATTTTTAGGAGTCTGTTCATATGTTTACCAACATGCATAGACTAAACTTCAATGCAAACAAGGTAGACTACGACTACCATACACTATGGAAGAAGTATGTATACCCTGGCAGGAGTGCCTACACAGAGAGAATCATTTCTAAAGTGTTGAACATCAAGCCAATAAGCTTGGTTGTAGTAGATATGGGGGCAGCATTGGTTTCTCTCAATTGAAGTTGAAGATGGAGAACAAAAAATATGTGGAAGGTGAGTTCACACTTCCAGCACCACCAAAAGGGAAGAACACAATGGAGAATGTCCCAACACCTAAGCCTTTAGAGCAAATCAAAGTGCAGGATGAGGAGGAAAAAGAAAAAAAGATAGTGGCGGCTTGGAGCATAGGGGTATGAAACATCCTACAAGTCGAGAGAAGTTGAGCACTCCATTACATGCCTAGGACATAAGAGGGGGAGGAAGAGGACTTGAATGCGGTCCAAGGGGAGCACTGGTTTAAGAGGGTATTTAGGAGAACAAGGACCCAAGGTGTTATCCCAACCTTTGTGCACTGCAGATCACCCGACTCTCCTACGAAGGAAGCGACCGCACTAAGAAGGAGGAAGCTAAAGTTTAGTTAGGAGGCAGAAGATTTTGAGGAGAGAACACCTACATCTCTTACACCCCCAAAGCACACAGAAGAAAAGGGTAAGGAAACAAAGGAGAAGGATGAAGAAGAGAAAATACCAGAGGAAACAGCTGCAGGAGAAACACAGGACATGGAGATGCAAGTTCCAAATTTGGAAGCTAGAGTTCCTAAGAAATAGAGGTCTAGAAGGGTGAGTGGAGAGAACATTCCACCAGTCATGGGGTATGCAGATGACACAAGAAATATTATTTACGCTCGCTTCCATATGATAATAGTGCATAAGGATCTATTTGGCTGGGAGTTGATGGATGAAGATATGGCGACCGTACAAACATGAAAGCAACTATCTTGGTTGATGCACACCCACATAGACGAGCCTGATTTGAATGTATGTGAAGATTCATGTGTATCAAGGTGATCAAAGAAGGAACCCCGGGATAGACACATGACTGTAAATCCTACTATCATGTCAGATGAGCAGGTCATTAATGCACTGGTGAAACTTTCAATGGAGGTGGCTAGAAGGAACATGGATAAATCTGCCACAATCAAGGTGATGTGTGAAGAGCTAAAGATGAAGGACGTAGAAATATCACGCATAACATAGGAAAGGGACTTCACACAGAAAAAGAATGAAGTATTCATAAGCATTACAGAGGAGATTGGGGACAATGTAATCAGAGATAGGCCACACTTGGAGCCCAAGGTACCACAAACATTTCCTTTAGCGATACACTACATGGGGAAGTTGGTGGACTTGGTGTTAGAAGATGAAACTCTGTATATGCAAGTACTAGAATAATCAGAGAAGGATGCCAAATGGGAAAAAGCATCAGTGATGAGGAAAATCACATCGTATGAAGGGTTGTTGCAGGCATTACAAGAAGTCTTGAAGAAAGTGGATCAAGCTTTGAATATATGCAGCTCCAGAGGTGCTCATCAACATTAAGACCTTGGAAGAGACCAATGAGGTCCAAAAGGCCATGAAATATGAGACCTTGGGTTGTGTAGAGAGGCTGGTAATGGTTAAACAAAAGCGCGAGGCCCTCTTAGCAGCACAAGAACCATATAAGACTAGGCTGGAAGAGCTTGGAAAGCTGATTGCATAGAAGATGGAACTTTTGGAAGGAAGGATGACATCCATGTCCAGTGTTGTGTTAGTTCTATAGAATGAGAAAGGGGAAATTATGTGGGATGAGTTGGATTCCATAGCTGTGGACATCCTAGAGAAAGTGGAACAAACACTCACTGAATGGCAGGATTTAGAGGCTGCAATAAAGGAAGAGTATCCAGAGCTAATACTGCAAACTGATACTGAGGAGGTTGCTTGAATAACCTCATATAAATTCTTGATTTGTCAACATTCTTCATTCTTATTCTTTCATTCATATTCTTTCATTCAAATTTTGGAGATGACCATTGTCGGGATGACAATGAGATTAGTGTGGGGTAATGTTGATCAAAGAATACTTGGCAAAAATCACACAAGGAGTCCGTGTGGGGTAGAAGGCCAGGATTGAAGGCACAGAATGACAAGAAGGACCCGCGCATGGAAGGCAGGTTTGTATTTTAGGACTTAGCTTATTTTGGGCATGAGGATCTATTTTTGGAAGATGGCATACGGAACACATCAACGATGCAGAGAAGTTTTGCCAAGCATTTTCTATATCTAGAAGAGTAGTTCAAATGTCTATGCATGGAGGCAAGCTAAGAATGGAATGAACACTTCAGTTATCTATAAGAGGGCTATAGATAGCACATGTGCATGTGTGGCTATTAATAGCATGCGACCTATTTCTGGAGTAGTTAAGCGGTGAAGGGCAAGTCCCCACCCTATATATATGATGATTAGGTGCATAGTAAAGGAGGGATTTGTATGTGTGTGTGGAAGAGATGGATAGATATGTATGTATGATTTTGAATACATGTATCAGATCCATATGTGCTTAAGATGAATTGATAGTATTGTAAGTAGATTCTATACTTATTAATAGATGGAGGATATTAGTTGAATCTAAGTGTTACTCTATGTAATTGAGTAGTGCATGTTAGTGTTTAATCATAATTATTATTTAAGCTTGTTCTTTCATAAATATGTGGGTAGTATGCATTGTAGAATGATGGATTAGTCATGAGTCTTTATGGTTCTTTCTTCATTATGTGTCATCCTGTTACAACAACCCTAAAGAGGGACTTGGTACCTTTGCGCACTTTGGGTGAGTGCTCAGTCTAGGTTGAGTGATGTGCCAGTGTGACTAGGGTGTTATCTTGTAAATTCTAGGCTACATCAAATGGACACTAAAATTTTGTTTTCCCAGAAACTTGGGGCCTCCTTTCAATCTAGAATTTCTTCAGGACTTCAGGAGTTTTCAGATGTTCCCATCAAAAGAGATGAAAGTACATGACTTGAAAGGTTGTGAATACATGATTGATCCTAATCATCCTTGTAAGAAGTGCTAGCCGGACTTGCCGATAATTCAAGGGTCCTCTGGTGTCTCCTACACATTCTATGTCAAATAAGGCCCTAACAAAATCCTCATCATAACTATTCATGTTGAAAATCTAATTTAAATCCTCTCGAAGAAATTTCTTTCAGACTATGTGCTACAAGTATCTTCACCATTTTTATAAGAAATATGAAAAAGGTTCTATATCTTCAGAATAAGAAAATAAACACATAGTGGTGAAAGGGTATAACCATTTTTTATAGTGAAAGGGGTGCATATTGGTCTGATTAAGAGATATATTTCCCTTGATATGAAATAAGATTTTCTCATCTTGCACAAGGAATATTCAAGAGTTGGAAGGGATTAGGAATGAGTATAACTAATGAATCAATATGATTTGACAAGAACCATGTGTGGTAATTAAGCTAATAAGACATGAAATGGAGTGCGCAACACCCAAGATGGATTCTTGGGAAGTAGATGAGGATATATGTCATATCAAAAATCATTTGGAAGTTCTCGAGAGGTCATCAAAAGTGATTATCCAATAAATATGTGGAAATAATGATTAAAATAATATTCCAAAAGTGATGACCCAGTATCAGTCAAGCACAAACAAAACCAATTGAAAAGACTCACATTTTATACACCTAGCAGTATGAAGTGAAGTTTTTCAAAAGAATGTCATGATTCGAAATGAGTCTTGTAAAGGGAATATTCCTTAGAATATTCATACTTTTGGGGAAAACTTTGAGTATGAGTGATTTAGATGGTATAAAGGCATAAAAATAATCACACAAGAGAAGGGGGTTAAAAAAATTTGATAATTGTTCAAAGAAAAGAGAGTTGAGTAAAAACCATTTTCCAAGAGCTTATCTAAGAAACTTGTTATTTCCTTTGTGTTTTCAAATTTAATCATGTTAAGATGGTTGCAAGTTTCCAGCCATTGACAAGCTTTGAGACTATAAATAAATCTTTCCCTTGCTAATAAATTTGATGAACCTTGAGTTAATTGTGTTAATCATGAGCATCATTGTCTTCTTTCATTTTGAGATGTTTTGAAGTAGTTATTCATGTTCCTGTTGCAATATTATGTTAGGAATTCTTCTAAATCACAAAATATCTTGTCCTTTTGGTAGTATTGTGTCATTTGCAATTGTGTTGTGAGAAGAGCTTTCATTTTACTGCACAATAAACAATTTAAATTCACTTTACTTCCATTCTGTCAATATAGATTGTTTGTTATATTATGAGTGTATCTTAGGTGTGATGAACCAAGAATCTCTTATGTTTAGTTGAGTCTTTGACATGAGATTTTATGTCAATTTCTCAAAGAATGTGTGAAACCGTGCATCTTTGGGCTTCCATGGGTGTGCATCTTCTGGTTAAAGGTTCATTGTTGACTATTTGAAGTGTTTTTATCATCTTTCTTGGAAGATTTCCTAACCTTTGTTGAAATTTCTTAAGAATTTGGTATAATCAACTTTATCCTGCTTAATTCCCCAAAAAATTCATCTATAAATGATAAATCATACATGAATTACCCCTTCTTGTGCTTTTTGTCCATAAATGCTAAGGAGATTTGTTGGATTTACCCATCCTTTATTCAAAACATGCAGGAGAAATCAGGTTTTATTGTTTAGAAGACATCTCCATTCTCTAGAGTGACAACTCATGAGAGTTAGATTATGTTACATTGACCATGTCTTCTTAAGGTTTTATTTTCAAATATCATAAAGGGAGAGTCCAATATATCCAATCCATTTACATTTCTCACAAATATGGGTTACAAAATGGGTCCTCTCACCCTGGTTGAAGGCACAACCAAAAGTAGTGAGGGTAGGTCAAACCCTTTGCATGGTGCTACCTAATTTTTCAAAGCTCGGGTGAAAATGAGTCAATCAAATGCCTCCATGGCTAAAAATTGACTTGAGTTCATATTTATCTATCTCTAAGCATCTCTCTCAACCTAATGATGTTTCTCAACCTCAAAGGGAGAATCAATTTGGGTACCAACACCCCCTTATTACAAACATGGGGGAAAACACCATCTTCAACTAAACAACATGTCATTTTGTAGCCTACACACGGTCTCAATCCTCAACGTTGACTATGGGAACTACATCATCCATGAATAGGGACCAATCGACCTATTCGAGATGAATACATGAATTGGGACCTTTCAACCAATTCACATCAACCATCAAGTCAATTTGATAAAGAACACTTCCTATTATAGTATCAAAGGTAAAAATCTCCATATCATCATCACAGGGGAAATATAAACATTTAATTGCACACAGGAACAAGGATACTCATTTGTTCTTATTCATCACACACAAAACAAAAAGTGTCACTAAAGCAATTTGCAGTGTAACATTCCCATTTTAATACTTTAGAAACAAGATTTTTTTTTACACAATGTTCTCTGTTCTAAATAAAATATAATTTAGAACACACATTCCATGCCAATCAATCTCATAATCAGATAACCATATGCAGCTGTAAATGACTTGGTGAATTACCGATCTCTCATTACATGACTCGGACCCCAACCGATCTCTCATGCTTGTCTCTAAGTATTGAATACTTTTATGTATACTACGTATACTTGGTTTTCTTACCCTAATCTGGGTACTAAGTGACCTATTTAAAGAACCTATCTGAATATTTGTTACCAATATTCATCTAAAATCACATTCCTTAAACTAGGTGACATCAGACAATGCAACCAGTAGTTTGCAATACTTTGGCCAAATATTTCCAACATACTGTTCATGTTACTATTCCTAGATGGCATACTCGTCAAATCAGAATATGTCCTTCACCTACTTATTCTATTATCTAGAATGGTCTTCACTAACTTTTGTCAGTCCACTTGCCTAAGGTTTGACCCTAACCCAAGTTAGTGACATAATATGTTATAGGGAGACGCTCACAATGACTTAGGGTATATGGGCATACTCATCCGACCTAAGTTAGCTCGAATGTGCCAAGATAAGCTAAGCCATAGAGAGATACTTCCTATTCCAATTCATGTTGCTAGCTTTGCCTAGAGAGAAACTAAGTTCAAGTCTAGATGTGTGTAGATCTAGATGAACTAATGCAGAAGGGTGTTGCAACATGTCAACTACAACATTGTATCCTCGTGAAGACCTTGGTCTTCATGTAGGTATAGTTTCTGAATTACTGGTGTGATGACATCTGGAAGAACTACTTCATCACGATGTACATACCCCTAGGAGGTCATTAACACTTAATTAATTTTGGATTAAAATTCAAATTACGGCAACCTTTCCCAACCCTAAATCCAACACCCCTTAAGTTCTTCATCCATATTTGATTTAATTAATATTAAAGAACTTCATTAACTCATGATCACTTTTATGTTCGTTAACTAAGACATGTTGAGCCATTATCCAAAACAAAACAACATACATTGAAAGGTTAACTTAATGTAACTCAACTGTTCAAATAAGGTGCAGCAACCATTCAGGTTCAACTATAACAGACTTCATAGAAAATGAAGTCTGAGTGATTAATGATCAAAAATACCATTATTTCACTTTACATTCTTTTGAGAGAGGAAGAGTCTTCCTCTCTACATGGTTATGTGTTAGGGTTTATCATACCTTTTATATCTTTCACACTTTCTATAGTTTAATTGTATATTTAATACACATCCCATTATCATTATATATTATTTAGATAAAGAACGTAATCTTATGCAACTTAACAAGTTGCTTTAAATAAAGGGAGAGATTGAACTATTTCTCTTTGTCCAACTTATCAATGAAAAAGAAATAAGAATACAAACAGATATGCCAAATATCATCAAGATAGTATTCCAACTACCTTCATAAATGTACAAGAGAATTTACACAACAATTCAAAGTGAACCTATAATCTTTTCAATTCATCATGATAAAATACACAATTTACAAGACTATGCATCTCATACAAATTGCATGTCAAACAGTACTAAGATCATTAAGAATACAACTTTTTCCTTTTCAATACATCTCAAGAATGAATCGGAGATCTCTTTAAAAGAGCCAAACTTTAAATCAGCCAATACATCATAAAATTTATTGCCTTCTTTTATCACTTACGAAGTCCATCTGTAAAATTGCTAGCATGGGTCAGTTCATCGAACTGAGCATGATAAGCACTAAGCATTAAAATGAAGTGCACACCACTAATTGTTCCATTAAAACAAATATACTTGAATGAAACAATTAATGTAATCATCCAAATAAATCATAAGTAATAAAATCCATAAAATAAGGACAATAATAAATCTGAATTCACTTTATAGGAAGAGATCATAATATAATCAGCTAATCTACTGCATTTTATCAGATAAGTATTGACCCAAACAATTACTTATTTATCTCAAATAACAGTTCCTATCAATAATTGTTTCATAATTCTTTCTGAATTTGAAATACAAAACCAAATTTGCTATAAAAACAAAATAGTTACTTTCAGAAACCAAGACCTTCTTATTCATCTTTACAAAGTTTCAAGAAAACATGTATGGTCAAGTTCATTCTAACATAGTAACGTTTATAGGATGATTCATCCAAAAAATAAAATAATTAAGAGATTCTTAATTCAGATGTGGTAGTCTAATTCTAGGTCAAAATATATATAGCCTAGGTTCTTAATTAGGCCTCTTATTACATTAGAAAAGATATTTCCCAGCCACAATGTTTACCTCAATTTAACTGAACAACTATAATAAAGTAGTAACAATTAATACTTAATTACCTTAATAAAAGTAATGCATTTGATTCTCTTAAACCTATAACAAGGTTTATCTAAAGAAAGGAAGATCAAACTGGAGAGTAAACAGTTTACAACATCCTTATCATTCGGTTAAACTGAATTCCCATATGCATCTTCAGACAAGAAGGGTCAACATCCTACCCTATAGTTTTCTAAAAATGAAAATGGAGAGTTTACCACTGAGAGTGGAAGAGAAAGGAGTTATGCTAGAAGAGGATTCTATTGTTCATTCAAAAGAAATGAGGTTGTAAAATAATCAATAGAGATAGTTCCTCATACCCCAAATCTTTTAAGATAAATAAATCAGGTACAGAAGATATAGGACTGATTACATACATAATTGTATCTTTGAATAAACCATCCAAGAGTTTCACCAGTTAAAGAAACATCAATCATTAATCATTTACTTAATTCATACCAAGAAGAATGTGAGAAACAAGATAGTTATCATTCACATCCAAATCCTAAAAGTGTTAAGGATGGAAAGATCAAACTTAAGACAGCCGAAGAGAGCTAAGAATGGTAATAATGGCAATTGGAGAAATCCATCTCAAAATATAACTTCAACTATCTATTGACTCAACTTCCAAATTTTTAAAGGAAGATTCAAAATAAAACTACATAGAATACTTTATCACTACTATATCCATAGTTAAATTCCAAGACCATTATAAAACCCAGAAGTCCTTTCAAGAGTTTGAAAGAGGATACTAAAACCAAACAACAATTTTAAGTCAACCTTTCCTTCTATTTCCCTCACGCATTCAAACTGAAGTCATTAATCAAAATACCATATTGACTCAGCTCCTATCAATTTTAAAGTTCAAAGTAGTACGAAATAGAGAAAATCATTCCTTCATGGTATTTATGAAATTTTAGAGTACAAAATATAGACGATTCCAAAACCTCCTTCACCCATTAACTCTATTTTTCTAACACAAGTTTGATTTCATACTGCAAATCAAAGTATACAAAACAATCCCAAAAAGGAGTATTTAAACTTCTACAAACAAGATACAATATAGGAGAGTATTCTTCTACCTTCCAAAAACAATCAAAGACATTCAATTTGAACAATGCAGTTTACCTAGAATAGAAAGCAACAAGATATCCATTCCTTACCTTCATACAAGATTGTGTTCATACAATAAGACAAAACGTATACCCATATAGATCACGAAGGAGTAATACCACTTTGAAACTCAAAGATGCAATAGAGAAGAGTATCCATTTACTTTTCTACCTTCCGAAGAGATTTCCAGTTTGAACTCAAGAGAAAAACTACTTACTTAAACTCTTTTTTTCGGTAGATAGTCTAGTATATATATTTCCATCAAAACACTAAAGTCCTGACAGTTGCAAATGCATTTCATCATTTTAACTCATTCAGAAAGGACACCCAAAAACAACATTATCATACAAGGGTCCCAAAACAAAAGCACAAATATTCTTTCAACAAGAAAGCAAATAACCAAAACAAAAATAGAAAACATTTATCTCATGAGAGCAGAATTGTTTTAATGAAACATTTAAAGAAATGCAAGAAATATTAATGGATAGATCCTATCATGCTTGATAGTGCTTCTTCGATTCAAAGAATACTTCCAGCCAAGATTCCAAAACTTCTTCTTCTCTAAGCAAGATCAACAACCAAAACATTCTTTCACAAATGTCTCATATACTTCCCTTTAATCAAAAATAGACAAAGGGAATCAAAAATAGCCACAAATTGAAAATAGAACTGCTGGTTCAAATAACCAAATAGCTCCATGCGGATAAAAATCGAGAGCATGAATGACCAAACAACCTCTAACAAATCTGCTTGCATAGTTTCCCAGGTGGTTTGCTCGTCAAAAATGAGACTCATAAATGCCATTAATTCCCAAACTCTTGCCTATCTCTCCATGCCACCACCATCCAAAATTGATGAATCCTAATTCAAATTTTTCATGCATTACTGACTTTAGTGAAGACTCCATGTATACTCCCTCCAATTTACATGCCTCTTCCTAAACTAGAATTACGTTGTCACATTAATTCAAAAAAATCAAATCAACTTAATAACTTAGGAACCGTCACCAAACCTCCACTTTTCCATACGACCCTTAGGTTCCTTTTCAATACTTCATTAGTTTAGGTTAGATACCAGTATCTTAAGACCATAGGATAGTTTAGAAGTATTTACCATATGTTTACAAACTTTATAATAGGTAAATTTTCATCCTAGGATAGGTCATACTTCTCAACCATATAGTATTAGGTATTAGATTAAAAATAGACCTAGCATCACCTTAGGTGGTTCCCTCAACTTAGAACATGAAATATTAGGATAGGATGCTATCCCAAATAAAGTAGACATAGATATAAAAATAGGTACATCCACCTTAGTTTAGAATCCCATTAGGTTATATCTCTTAGGTCTAGGACTTAGATTATTCCTCAATAGTCCTGAAGTAGGCCTCATTTCACTTAACGTTGTTAAGCATCCTGAAGAGATCATTCAAAAATATCCGAGTACATAACATACAATAGAATGCAGCACAATCTTTCAAGAAGATAAAAGAATTTTAAAACATACTATAATTCATTCCATTATGTCCTCCAACCTCTGAATGTTAGTTTACCATTCAGATCAGGTAAGAAGATTTAAAACATACCTTGGATCAATGGAATTGATCCAAGGATTTGTTAATAAAAAGAGATAAGTTTGCAAACTTCATTTACCATATTACAACTTATCTATCTGAAACAAAAATGGATTCTTTGCAAGTAATATCATTTCATCCCAATGAATCCAAGAGCATAAATGATTCATCCATGGAAAGCATGATTTCCAAAAATCAAAGGAACACTCCTTATCTAAAAAAATCACATGTTAACGCTTGCAATGCAAAAGAGGAAAGATAACAGTTTGTCAAAGATGTTACATGTAGCCTCGAGGTAGTGACAAACTCGAGGACGTTGATTATCCTCCTGCATATGTTTCCTCCATCATCCATCTAATGATGTTGCTACCTCAAAGTGGAATGTGACCATGAAACTCAAAAACATACCTTAAATAGGCGTCGGATTCCACCGAAAATGCGTCTATAAGGAAAATATATATATATATATATCATATTTTTATGTACAATGACTTAATCTCAATAACAAAATACATTTAACTTACTTTTGGGCATTTTTTAACAATACTCTTATGATAAAGACAATTTTAACAAGTGACTCTATTTTGATAGTTATAAGACCTTGACTCTTTTGATAGACTTGACTCTAGAATAAAATTTGTAACTTCAATTTATGACTATAAATAAACTAAGATTTGTAAAACTAATTACAAATCTATTTGACTTTAGACCAAGAGAAATTAAAAACTAAACAAAGAACTCATAAAATTTTAAAATGACATATGTAACACAATAAAGTAATTGACTATTAAGTAGGACCACAATATGATACTAATGAATTTGTAAAATAATGCTCATCAAATATCTTACTGATCAACTAAGGCTCTATGACTTGTACTTTTTATATAGAAAAACTTCAATGACTATTTATTTAATAACTACTACATAAATAAATTAATATCCTGACCACCTTTGGAATTTGCATATTGCTAACTCGGCTTATTATTTTCCTATCACACCCAAAACAATTACTCTAATAAATGGTTATCAAACATGTGTGCACTATGAATGTTTTGTAATCCTTCTATCTTTACTAAGGTAATAGGCGCACAAGTGATACATGTAGAAATAACTGATAGGTACCAAAAATGTAGTGTCATATTGTATTTTCTCATACATGGAGAGATATTTCTGAGACCAATAAATAATTTGGATAGAAAAAATGATCAAAAACCCACATATATTATACATAGTCTATACTTCATGTTTTGGTATGCTAGAGACAAATGCACATGTCAGGATGGAAAAATGTACTCCAATTACATGGAACTTTGATCAATGTAAGAAAATAATCTTGTATTTAGCACTTGGAAGAAATTGGAAACACAAGTCAGCAATGCAATACATTTATGTTGCACATATGGATATGGATTGATGAACTATCAAGCGCATATATGAAAGAATAAATACATGGATGGTGTCAACGATTTAGTAGATGTGGATAAGCAATAGAAACTAATAGATATAGTTACGGATGTATGAAGTAACTAGAATACAGATCTCGGTTGAGTTGGAATACATAGGAAATATAGATAATTGATGAGTAAGACGCATGGGCGTAGATCAAATCATAGTTCATAATATATACATAGTTTTGTCCCTCAAATATCTATCCAATTTCTTATATTAAGATAATGTAAAACACTATTGTTTTATCTACCTAATGGGTTCTTGTTTACATTGTTACACATGAAATCCATGCAACCTTAATCTCACAAAAAACTTAAATACCATTGTGTAAGTATCCAATCCTTAATCAGAGAAATGATTCAAATATTTGGGCAACAATACCAGTTATAAATCTTCCCCTTATGATTTTTGTCAAATAATCATTTCTCCCATAGAATAATCTTGCTCTGATACCAAATAATAGAGCATTAAGCTGATTGACACATAAAAATTAATTAATTTCATACGAAGTTAGTTACAAATATATAGTTGTTTTCCTACAACCACTCACTCGAAGATAGATGCTTTTTTCTACAAACTCACATCCTTATAATCACTCCTCAAACACCTACGTAAGGTGTATTAACAACTTACTTATAGCATTAACATAATCTATATTTTACTAATACAGCCTAGAATCTACTATGAATAACCTAGGCGCATTGGCACATCACTCAGCCTGAGATGAGTGCTCACCCAAAGCATGCAAAGGTATCAAGCCCCTCTTTAGAGTTGTTTGTGCAGGATGTTAGTGTGAAGGTGATAAAACATATTCAAATCCATAATTAAACATAAACATTCCACAGTGCATAATCTAAATCTAGATCTTAGAAAATCATGAATTAAATGGTAACTATAATAAGATTAACCATACATGAACTAGATTTAGTTACGTTTAACACCATTATCTAGCTAATATTATCCATTGCATTAAACACTATAAAACACAGAAGCTTCTTACATTATAAAGTATATCCATAAGTCATGCATGCATCAGATCCAATAGTAGAATAATTTTGTCTCATTTAACTACACATTTCAATACATATTTATAGAGGTAGGGACTTTCCCTTCACTACCTATACACTTCTCAAAATAGGTCACATGTTGATAATAGCCATGCACCTTTACAATAGCATGCATACATGCAAGTATTATAATAATAGATGTCATTCGAGTTAACTAGAAGAAGCAATCCTATTATTAGCTCAAACCATGCATGGAGCTTATCAACTGCTCATTCCAAAAATACCATTGCGTGTCATGCAAGTCTTCATCTCTATGTGTGCTCCACACACTATCTCCAAAAATATCCCTTATCTAACAAAATGGCTAAGCCCTGAGCCAAATTGTTTTGGCACACGTTTCCTTCCTTGTCATCCCCACACCTTGAAATGTGCCTTGTTCCCATGTGCACATCCTTTATGTGTCTTCTCCTTAGAGAAACATTGTGACTACTCAACATTACCCCACACTAAAGTACATTGTCTTCTGGTAATGAGAATTCTTTCTTATGCTCCCAAATAATAAAGAATAAGAATTGAAAGAATTAAATAATCACTGTACAAAAAGAATGAATCTTACTCTGCAGCATCCTCTTCTTCAACTAGGAGGATTAACTCTAGATACTCATTTTTGATCTCAACCTCCAATGGCTGCTATTCATTTAGTGTGGTCCTTGTCTTTTACGTAATGTATGTGGTTATGGCATCTAATTATTCTTGAGAAATCTTTTCCTTCTCATTTTGTAGTACTCGAGACAAAATTGGCCATACCTGACATCATTCCTTCCATGAGGTCCATCTTTTACGCTATGAGCTTCCCAATCTCATCAATCCTCTCTTCCATGGATCTTGGGCTGTTGCGAGGGCTTGGCACTTTGTTTCACCGGGGAAAATCTATCTTCATTCCCTAATGTCTCATCTTTCATCGCTGCCAGAACTTCATTATCTTCAATAAGAGTTTTGGTCCTTATTACTGCTTCTAGTGTCACTGACAAATTAATAGTTTGGTAAGCTTTCTTCAACATATCCTTTAAATTTTGGAGCAATGCCTCATAAGCTGATTTTTTTCTAATCATAGATGCCATTACCCTCTCTTCTTCCTATTCAACATCTTTTGGTGTTGGCATTCGAATTGGTCCGTCTTCTAACACCAAATTGACCAAAGTGCACACATAATGCATAGAAAAAGGAAACCTTTTAGGTACCTTAGGCTCAAGATGAGGCCTTGATTTCATAATATAATCACCAATTTCTTCGCCATGCTAACGAAATCCTCATTCTTTGTTTGTTCTCGTTCCTTCTCTTCCTTTAGGCACGTTATCTCGTAGTTTTATACTTGTTATCTTCCATCGATTGCTCAAATGGTGGCATCCTTATCAACATTTCTTCATGCTACCTCTCAGAAAATACCTTGACCAAGGCATTACTGACCTGTTCATCAGACATTAGAGTAGGATTTATTATCATGTGCCTAATCTGGGGTGCCTTTTTCACTCTTTGCAAGACACAAGACTCTTCACATACATCAAATTTTGGTTCATCCATATGGGTTTGCATGGACTAGGATAGTTTCTTCCTTGTGTGCATAGTGGACATATCTGGATCCATTAGCTCCCATCCATATAACTCCTTAAGGCCCACAGTACTCTAAAATTGGGTGTGGATAATTTTACTTGTGTCCTCTACATAGCCCATACTAGGGACAACATACTCCTCACTTATTATTTCTCATTTTTTTCTTGGCCCCTTAAGAACCTAGGAACTAAGGTGCGGATTTGGTCTTTCTCCTACCTCGGTCATAACAGGCACCTAGGCTACTCGTGAACAATTTCTTCTACTTCTTTCACCCCTTCTTCTTCATCTTTCATTTCTTTATCCCTAGGTTCCTCCACATTTTTGGTTGAACTGGGGTTCTTGGCATGCTCTCTTCAAACTCCTCCTCCTCCTCATTAAGCTTCACCTTTCTTCTTCTCTTATTCTCCAATGCTTCTTTCTGAGGGGAGATTCGAGGTGACCTTTGTACATGTTGATGTGTTCATGCACCTTGGGTCCTAGTTCTTCTGAACACCTTCTTAAACTGGTGTTCCTCTTGGACTGTATCTACGTCCAATTCTTCCTCTTCCTCTTATGCCTATGGTGGAGTATCTACGTGCTCACTTTCTACTTTATCTATGGGCTACCTTCGGCCTCTATGGTCCAAGCCTCCACTATCCTCTTGTTCTTCTTCTTCGTCTATCTCTATGGTTGAGGTAGGCTTTAGAGCTTCCACATTCTCAACTATGTGTTTTCCCTTAGGCAGCCCTAGGAGCATAAATTCATTCTCCACATACTTGTTATTCTCTAACCTAGGCTTAAGATAAAGATATACTAGTGTACCTCCACTATCCCCAATATCCAAACTTACTGGATTAATTTTTATAACATCTAAAATGATCCTCTCAATGTAGGCATATCGACCTGGATATACATAAGTTTTTGAAGAGTATGGTAGTTGCAATCTACCTTTTCCACATTAAAGCTCAACCAGTGTGCATCAGTAAACCTATGTATTGAGGCCTAGAAATAGTGCACTATGAATGTGTATGGAAGTTTGCACGATGAATTCCATGTCCCATCCTTCATTGCAAACCACGCAATGCAAAAGTGTTGATACACCGCGAATTATATTGTATTACATACTATTGATGGAATATCCTTAGGAATATGTCATTCCTCCTCAAATGTTGCATGTAGTCAATCATACCATAGTTTTTCCCTTTGTTTGAATCGGTCACTCATTGTTCCTTCACACAAATAATTCTCAAACCTCTCATCAAGGTACTTCTTCTCCACAGGTATTCCCCAAAAAAATTCTTTGGCCCATCAAGCACTCCAATTTCTACAAACACAATAGATAAGAAGATAGCACCAAAACTTATATTTTCACCTATGCATGCTTCCTCAATGATTGTCTCTATTATGCAGCCTGCTAGATTGTATACGTATCCTTGTGACATCTTCTTCACAATATGTAGCCACATTGTGATTACTTATGACCACATTTCTTGATCATTTAACTTAGTGAGCAGATGTGCACCTACCTACACCACAGGATACTTCCTCAATTTTTATATGTCCATTATGTGTGGACACTTGGAGTATCCCAACTCATTGCTTATGGCTACAACATCTACCTAATTAGTCAGATCACTAATACTATATGTCCATGTGCCCTTCAATCCTGTCAATGTAGCAATCAGGGTCATTGTGATCAATACCCTTTGTCTAGAAAAATAGAAGAAGTCCTCATGGACTCTAATCATAGGCCATTGGTATAAAGCTTCTGGTTTTCCAAAATATGGGAGTTCATACAGCTGATAAACCCCTACCTTCTTGAGCAACTTCTCCCCAGCATCATCATACATTGGCATGTCATCCACCATGCACTTGTTGGTCTTATTATTCAACAAAGTATCCAACTCTCCCTTATTGTCGGTGGTGCGGTGGTTATAATAACTTACTTTTCATCTACGGATATGGGAATCCCAATCTCGTCTGACTATAACTACTTCTAGATACTACATCTCTGAAAATTTTCTCTCAGGAGTAACTTCGACCTCATGGAATCTACTCATAATCCATTGGTATAAAGCTTCTAGTTTTCATAAATATGGGAGCTCATACAGCTAATAAACCCCTAACTTCTTGAGCAACTTCTCCCAAAGCATCATCATACATTGGAAATTCATCCATCATGCACTTTTTTTCTTCTTATTCAGCAAAACATCCATCTCTCCCTTGTTTTTAGTGGTGCGGTGGTTGTAATCACTTACTTTGCATCTACAAATATGGGAATCCCAATCCCATTTGACTATAACTCCTTCTGGATACTACATCTCTGAAAAATTTCTCTCGGGAGAAACTTTGACCTCAACTTCCACCTTTTTCTTCCCCTTCGTTCTGTTGCAGAGTGTTTTCTTCGGTGCCATGGTAAAAATCTCACCTTTTCTTCTCTTTCAAACAATCCCTCATGCCCTATCTTGGAAACGCATGCCCTAGCTCAAAACCTCATGCCCTAGCTCAAAAATGCGAGCCCTAACTCCTTCTCAATGCTTCTGCTTCACTCAAACCCTTCTCCAATGGGGATACAAGCCACTTCTACACACAAATCCACTCTCCACGTCTAGTTTCACAACTCTCCGCACCTCAACATGTTTCTCTTGGCTCAGTCGCAACTAACTTGCTCAAATACTTGTGATTGCAAAGGTAAAAATGAACCCGCATCATGTCCTTATATATATTTTTGAAAAGTTATTACATTTATTACTCCTTCACCTACCACCAATCCTCTCATTAATTGACCATTTTCCCAACTTCTACATGGTACACCTTCACACCCTAGCTATAACCTTCTAGCGTGCCTTCCTACCTTTTGGCTGCAGACCTCCTTCTGTGTGCTTCCATGCACTAAAGTACCTCACCACTATGCCTTCCCCTAGTAGTTTCCATGGCCATAGCTTACCTCACATTATATTGTTCATTCATTTATTTTCAACTATGGTCTTCTCTAGGATCAATCTTCTTTCTTAGCAACTCCTTTCCATTCTTGAATAGCACCTGTAATAGTATGTTCTCATGTGTTCCCTTTTTTGAATAATAATTAACAACCACCACACACCAATGATATGTACAGTCCTCTGTGCATAAAAATACTTCAAATTGTAATTAGCTTCTAGTGCATAAATGTGCTTATTACACCAAACACCATACTAAATTGAAAAATCATAGCAACAAATAAGGAAATACATTAAAAGAAATATAGAAAGGGAAATCTATACTAAATGGAAATATTGCCTTATTACAAACACTAGGAAGACTTTTTATAGTAAGGCTTTAGCCTACTCCCGTTAAAGTAACTAGGTAACTGTATTCCATCAAGCACCTCTAACTAACAAGTGCCTGATTCAAGTATGTGAGTGATAATATACGGTCCCAACTAATTCATCTTAAGTTTTCCTGGATGGCACATAAAATTCGAATCATAAAGAAGTACCATCTGTCTAACCTCAAGCTTCTTATCCCTGATGTGTCTGTCATGTCATGCCTTTTGCCTAGAATTTTCCTACTTCTGACTCCAACATGTTATGGTGCACCTCTCATCCAACTATATTAACTTGTCAATTCTTTCTTCTAATGCTTTCTCATCAGTTAGACCTCCACCATGCACAATACGCAAAGAAGGTAACATGAATTCCATGGGAAGAATTGCTTCTGCACAAAAAACCAATTAAAAGGGTGTGGCCTTATTCAACCTCTTGTAGGTTGTTCTATACACCCAAAGTACAACAGAAAATTTATCATCCCAATATTTCCTTCCAACATCACAATTTTTTTCAAGGTCTGGCTCAATATCTTGTTGAAATCCTAGGCATTCCCATTGGCTTGAGGTTGATAAGGTTTAGTCTTGCGGTGTGCGACCATAAATTCATCCAATAATATCTTAATTATCTAATTCAAGAAGTGTGTGCCCCTATCACTTTTCAAAATCAACGCACATCCATATCTAGTAAGAATATTTTCCCATAAGAACCTTGTTGTTGTGGTCATATAATCCTTTGTAGGTGTTTCTTCTTCCCATTGTGTAAGATAATTTGTACAAGTGATGATGTAGTGTGATTCCGTTCTATGCACTGCTAGAGAAATAGGACCCATAAAGTCTATTGCCCATTTTTCAAATGGCTATGCACCAGGAATAGGCCTTAAAGGCATTTCATCTCTTTACCTAGGTTTTCTAATGCATTAATAGTGATCACAAGCCTTACAATACTCTTTACAATCCTTGTACAGGGTCTCCCATCATAATCTAATGAGTAGAATATTTGAGGAGAGGCATCACCTATATAATTCCCACTGCAATACCGTCATGAGCCTCTTCCATGATATCTGTGTGCTCATGTTCCAGCACACACCGGTTCAATACTTCATCTCATCTAATTTTGTATAAGTCTCCACTAATCAACATGAAAGCTACACCATGTATTGCAAGTTTTTTCTTCTCTAATTCTTTCATTCCTTCGGCATCATACTGTGCATAAAAATAAATCAATATCCTCCAACTCTAAAGGTGCGTGATGTAACCAAGATACAACTATATATATGACATTATATCTTCAATTATTTGTGTTTCCTCCCCGATTGAATCCTTGATAAGTGGTCTAGGCCAGAATTACTTTTACCTAGTTTTACCATGACTATAAAGTCAAATTCTTGGAATAGGAGCACCCATCGACATATGTTGCCCCTGTAAAATGGGCTTATTGACAAATAATTTTAGTGTCACGTGATCTATATAAAACACAAAGGGTATTATTAACAAGTCTTGTATGAACTTATGCGGTGCATAGATCATCGACAAGGCATTGTGCTTTGTATTTGTATAATAATGTTCTTCAGAATCAAATTTCTACTTGTAAAACAAATAGGATGATTTATAATACCTTTTCCAAGATGAGCTAATATTGTGCCAATGGTCATGCCAAAGGCATCCACATGTACATGAAAGGGTTGGTTCCATGAGGGAAAACGTAAAATAGGAGTTGTAGTAGGTATCTCCTTCAATGCCTCAAATGCACGTTGTTGTGGTTCTCCCCTAATAGAATGTCCCTTTTCCATTTATTAACTCTTCTAGGGGTGTGGCACTCTTCGCATATCCTTTGATAAATTTTCTGTAATACCCTGTGTGGCCATAAAATCCATGCACCTCACTCTGAATGGTAGGCTCCTCCAGGCCTACAATAACTACAATCTTATCTAGATTTACTAACAAACCTTCCTTACAGATGATATGCCCTAGTAGAGTTCCAAAAGGTGTAGCAAACACGCACTTATTGATGTTTAAATAGATTCTTAATTGTCTACTTCTCTCAAAAATTGAGCTCTAGCTATCACAATGATCCTTAACAAGCCCATACACCATCCAATCATCTAAGTAAACCTGCAAGAATTTGTGAATAAAATATTGGAATGCTTGAACAACTATGCACAAAAATAAATTAGGCGCATTGTTCAAACCAAATGGCATCATGGTATATGCAAACTTTCCCCATTAAGTGTTGAAATTCATTTTCTCTTGATCCTCTTGTGAAATTCTAACATAGTGATACCCCGAGAATCCATCTGTAAAAGAGTAAACTTCATGCCCTACAACACCTTCTAATATTTCCTGGGTGAAAGGTGTAGGAAAAGGATCAATCACACACGTAGCATTTAGATCCCTGTAATCCACACAAATCCTAATCTGGCCATCTTTCTTTATATTGATTACGATGGGGCTAACCCACTCTGATTCTTCTAGGGGATTAATGATTCCATATTTTAACATTTTGTCAATTTATTTTTTAACTTTAATGTGCAAAGGTTAGGTTTTATCCTATAAGGTCTCTTCTTTGACCGAGCACGTACCTTCCTTCATCTTAATCTTCATTTCACCCAATGACTCATACACTCACTTTAACTTATGGTAGCCCCTAGGAAATAAGTCCTAAAAATCCTATAGTAACTCAATTATTTTGCCAGTTCATAATCAAACCAATAATCTCCAATTATGGCCTCTTTAGGTTCGAGTATTCATGTCAATGTCCACTTTATAGGTCTTCATAGGTTCATAATAGGAACACGCATTTTTATCTGCATTATCTAAAACCTCGTGCATAACTTCTAAATGATCTATGTCCAAATTTTCTAATTATTCATCATCCACTATGTAAACCATATTTCCTTTCTCCTTCTCAAAGAAAGTGTCTGTAAATAGTTCTACATCTATCTCATCGATCTCATCAAATTGTGTTCCTTTTCTTCCTCACCATATAACTCTTGAATGAGTTCTTCATCCTTTGCACTATCACCCATAGTTAAGAACTCCATAACCCATAATACATATCTTACCAAAGTTTTAGTAGAGAAGTAGTCAACGAGTCTAGGTTATTCCTACAATCAAGGCTTGCCAATTTCCACTCTCCCTATGTAGCTCCACATAAACATACCAAGTGTGTGCGCAGCCTTGCAAAGTGGAATAAATTTTATACACCCAAAGTGAAGGTGGTAAAGCTTCATGCCCCTTTGTCCAGATTCTCTCACACTACTAAACGTGGTGTTGAACAGTTGATTACCATGATATATGCAGATTTGAGTAGGTGCATTGCTCCTGAGAAATTGGGTTGTCAGAGAAATTCTTACTTCATTCCATTCTATGAGATTATCCATGTGAACCATCCACCAGTGCATTGTCATCCCACGTAGGGTATATACTAACATATTTCTTCTCTCCATGTGATTTGTCCACTACTCCTCCATTTCTCCCGGGAATACCATAGGGTTGCTTTCTCCAGTATACCAAGGTAAAGTGTTGTTACCTATCCTCCTAATACAATGAGGTTTGTTCCTCTATGCAAATGTGCTTCTTACTTCACACCCAACCATATCATAGGTTTCATGTGACCAATTATCACAAGAAATACTTGTAGTATCACTAATAAACTATGTATCTTCCCACTACAGGATTCCTTCCTTAGAATGCTCAAGTACTTCTAGATATCGAATGACGCACACATAAATTTTTTTCAGGTCTTCCTCACTCAATGGTTCAACATAAGGTGTAGATTTCCCATCTGTCAAAGGGATAATAAATCTTTCTTCCTTGTTCTCAAAACTTATATATCCCTTGTTGAATCTGTAGATTAGCATTATTTTTATAACACCAAGGGCACCCAAGTAGAGCTAGGAAGTTGTCTACTTCTGCAAGTGTTAAGACCTCAAAGTCCCTAGTGAACTTGGCCCCTTGTATAGTAATGGATGCATCCTTTAAAACCTTGATTGGAGTGGCCTTAGTCCGATTAGCCATAAATAGTACATTAGAGGATGGCTATAATGGAGGTCTACCCATCTGTACCCATGCATCTAAAGTAAGCACATTCACTTCCACACCTGTTTCAATCAATATATTTCTCAAAATCCATCCATCCATAACAGCATTTAGAGTGATCTCCTTGTCATAATCCAAGCTATGAGGGGGAAGATTAGCATGTAGAATCTTCTATCCATTATCAATACCTATGTGTGGAGTTTTTCCTTTTAACCAATTTCCTAGTAATGGAATAATATTCTCTTGGTGCAGCATTTTACATACCTCCTTCAAATCATCAATATCCGACTAGATCTTCTTTATTGGCTTCTTTTTGTTCCAACTTCCATGACTTTTCCTTTAAACACTTGTATTTCACCTGAATATTTCGAGTACCTACATGGTTTCTGATAAACCTCCTTTTGGTATTTAGGATCTAGATATCTTGTATGTAATACCTCTTCCTTAGTAATGGTAGGCTTCTATTATAATGTCTCTAGCACGCAAAGCTTCGAGTGTGTGTAGTAATCTTCACAGTACTACCTCTCGGGTTCGGTGCCAACTTTGACATCCACTGATTTTCTATGATGTGTGTTGTATCCTAGCCATCCTTGCAACCTTGTTTTCATATTTATGCTACTTGCTAAGATGCTCATATAAGTCCAAGAATTCCTCATAGTTATGATTATTCCCACAAA
Organism: Taxus wallichiana var. yunnanensis; assembly: GCA_018340775.1. Lineage (NCBI taxonomy): Eukaryota > Viridiplantae > Streptophyta > Pinopsida > Cupressales > Taxaceae > Taxus > Taxus wallichiana. Next base: position 50,981,356 of record CM031234.1, read on the forward strand.
AATAACAAGTAATATTCTAAGGACATTCATGCATGTAGTGGTCAAAAGATCCACCTATAAATCATTTTCCACAAGGAAACTCACCTCATCCACCACCACGTCCTTGACCCGTGAATCCACCACGTTATCCTTGACCTCTTCCATGACCTCCTTCAAAGTTCCCCTCATTCTTCGATCGTAGCGCCCTTAAGTGTGATCATGATCATGATGCTTTCTTTTACTTTTAGAATTATTAGATACTCATGTCTGTCGTACACCAATATTTATAGCATCATGGATTTGACCAATCAACTTGCAGTCTTTTATATTGTGAGTCATGGACCAAAAAATCTTATAATAGAAAGATACATTCTTTCTTATCACACATTGTAATAATGGGTAGCATCTTACATCATAGTATAAGTGAAATATCTCATAGTCCAGTAATAATGAATGTACTATCCTATGGGGGAAGCTATCCTTAGTGTGCCCTTCCACTTCACAATTTGTACACCAAATTCTAGTGCACGTCTCATGAGCTAAATTGGCCGATATTTTTTCCAACTATTTTTCCATAGCTGAAAATTGTTTGACCGATATACTTCTGACTACCTCAACATACAACACTACTTCAAGTGCTTCACGTAGATCCATATACGTCTTATATGACATCACCCTCCTAAAAGGTGTGATTAAGCCCCCAACAAACCACTATGTATGTTGACTTGCATGACTATCATACAAAATTTTAAACAAAATTGTTTTCAAATTGTCATCATATTCCCAAACACTCTCAGTAGTGCCTTGCATAATATCCTTGAGTGCGCTTATAATCTTCTTCTTGAACTCAAGGATATGAAACTCCTTAAGGAAATATTCTCATAATGCTACATAATCTATGCAAGTTGGATCAGGGTAAAACTTCTTGTACCAACTGTGAGTGCATCCTTGTAATGTAGTCGTAAACTAACTTACCTTGCACTTTGAAGCTGTGATCCCTTTTACTCGCCACGAAGTATCTCACACATGTGCATGTGCTCAGCATAATCATCTATTCCCTATCTTGTGGAAGATGAAGTGACATCTCCATGTAAATATTCTGAGGTTAGTGAGGACCATGACCATCTGATCCAAAATCTCCTATGTTACCTCTACCTCTAGACCCACCAGATCCACCAAAACTAGAGCCACCTATGCCCCCTGGTCCTCCACCTATAGTTGGAAGTGGACCAGTGGATGTACTACCTTGTGTCCCAACAATGGTACTAAACTAAACTGCTACAATCTGCGAGGTGGTACTACTCCCAGAAGTGAGTCCAAAATTTTACATGATTGAGTTCTATGTTGACGATGCGCCTGAAAAGGTACCTCCAAAAAATAAATAAGACATTTTCCCAGGCATATATGTTCTTGATATCTGATTTACTCATGTTCTTCTACTACCCAAACTAGTTTTTGACTACCTGGTTGTACTAGATATTGGAAAACCAAGTGTAAGTGTAACACCATTGACAATTGTTATATTCCTCCTTTACATTTCAAGTGTTGATAGGTTATTTTCTTTTAAAGATTTGTTCTTTTGATTGATGGAGATTATGCTTGATATGGATAAATCTTTTCTACTCTTAAGATCATTATGAAATGGAATGGCTTCCTTGAATCCATTTTCACTTATTTTAGATGAGTTGTAATCTGGTATAAGAGTTGCAAACGTATCTCCATTCGCCTCATCCTTGGATCAATTTCAGTGATCCAAGGAATGTTTTAAATCTGCTCATTTGAATGAAGGGTAAATTGACATTCAATAAAATTGAGGGACATATTGGACTGAACTTTGTTATAACAAGTTCTTAGATTTTGTGTGAACGTGTTTCCATTCAGTTGTATGTTGTGCTTGGGTTTTTGGAGATCGATCATGGCATGACATTGCTGACGTAAATGAAATACGATCTGTTCACACAAGCATAGGAAGGATTCAGAATCCTAAAACTAAAGGATTGACCTAAAGAATCCTAAGCCGGGTAAAAATATAAATATACTACCTAGCTATGTTACTTAATTGAACTTTTATCCTAACCTAATATTTGTGCTCAAGGATTATAGAGAGGTTACTAGGCTATTTAATTTAACCTAAAACCTAATGCTATAATATTATGTGATGATCTAACCTAATGCTTAAAACTATTAGGTTGTGAATTAATCTAACCTATGTGGAAACTACCCAAGGTAATGCATAAGGCCTAGGGTGATTAATTTTAAACTAACCTAAGTTTAAGGATCTATCCTAAGCTATTTTAATGGGAACCTAATGGGTCACATGCATTAAAGGTGATGGTTCCAATGGTATTTAAGTTGTTGATAAGGTTTTAAGGCATAAACGCCGGTTTTGGAAGGGGCTAGTTGACTTGGTGGAGGCTTATGTGGAAGTTTCACTAAAGATGGAATTATATGTTAAATGTGAATTGGCATTTGTCAAACTTAGGAGGTGGTGGCAAGGAAAGATAAGTGGGAAAATTAGAATTAATGGAATTTATTGGTCTCATTTTTTGTTCACAAACCATCTAGGAAACTTGGAAGGCGAGTTTGTGGGAGGTTGTTGGTTTTTGCATGCTTTCCATATTTTTCTCTGCATGGAGCAAACTAGTTCTTCAAACTAGCAGTTTGACTTGCATTATTTTCTATTTTTAACTCACCTGGTCTATTTTTATCATGGGAAGGTATATGAGGCATTCTAAGGAAAGTTGTTTGTTTGTTGATCTTTCGTGGAGAAGAAAAGGAGTTGGAAGCTCGTTTGGAAGTCTCCTTCGATTTGGTAGAAGTGCTATCAGGCATGATAGGCTCTAATATTTAAGATCTCTTTCTTTCTTCAAAATGTTTCATTAAAACAAGTCTTCTCTTTTGAGATTCTTGGCTTGCATGTTTTATTTGGTTATTTTCTTGTTGGGTTTTATAAATCTCTGGAAATTTGGATATGAAATCCTTAGAAAAATAACATTAAGTTTGGAAACTTACCTTGTGTTAGTTCTTTTAAAAAATAATGCATGAAAAACATATTTCTATAACTCTGCTTGTCATTCTAGAACTAGTAATTGAAGTGTTTTGTTTTAAATGACCTTTGTTGCTATTTAAATATGGTTTTGTGTTTGTGGGAACCTTGAGTTCCATCTGATCTTGTTGGAGTTTGTGTTTTGTTTGATCTTGAGCTTGTATTGAGCTCGTGTTTTGCTTAAGCTTGTAATCGAGCTCGTATTTGGTTTGGATCTTGTTTTTGGTTTCGTGTTTGATGAAAACTGGTGATGGAGGTTCTTGTTACCCTGGGACCGTGTTTGGAATCTTAGATAATCCTGAACTTTTGTTGAATTCCGTATAGATTGGTGCTTTTGTTTTATTTTCTTATGATAATTTAGACTGTTGTTTGAAGTCCATATTTAACTCTGTACTCATGTTTATTCCTATATTATTCGGGACTGTTAATGGGAGTTCATATCGTATACAACACTCGTATTTTATTACTTTTATGGTTTCAAAATTTGGTGAGAAACTTGTGTATCGTTGGAGTTGGAAATAGGGATTTTGATAAGATGTAAACAGATAATGGAAGCCCTTTGTTATTCTAAACTATTAATAGGTATTTATATTATATACTGCCTCGTATTAAGATACTTGTGCATATCTGAGCTCATGTTTGAGACCTTGTGATTCGACACTGTACATGTAATTTGGTACTTTGTGTTTGGAATTTGTAGCTGGAATGATGTGTCGGTTCTGTTCTAGTATTTTTAGTTTTCTTTTGATAAGATATAAACTAGAATGGGAACTTGTTGTTTCCCTGAACCTGTGAATATTTACTTGAGTAGTCCTGAACCTTTGTGAAAAGCTTGTGTTCGACATTGTGCTTGGATTTTGTACTTTCGAGTTTTGAACTGGTAGTATTATCGACATGTTCGATTTGGTTTTGGTATTTGAGTTGGGTTTTTAATTTCTTAAAATTTTAAAGCTCATAACTCTATTAATTCAAACTACTTACTCAAAGGAAATATGGGAGAGTAGTTTAATCGAGTTATTTAAATATCTTTTGGAGATTTAACTGGAAACATTTTCTTAAGATAATGGAATTAGAACTCCTCTTGTTGATCTATTTCATATTTTCTGAGAAGGCACTGGCGTTTAATGTGGGATAGTCTTTTCCCCTCTATTTTGAGGAAACCCACATCTTGGGTTGACTATTTTGTTGAAACATTGTCTCCTCTGTTGGAAACATGAAGATGAGATATTTTTTTTTGGATATTACTCTCTTGAAACCATGAACCACTTACTCTTTGTAATAAGATGTTGAAACATTGTAATGAAGTTACAGTCTTTGTTAAGCTCGTGGGTAATTCAGAATTGTTAGTTTTCTGTTCGGAATTTTCTATTTCTTGATTGGATTTAGTAAATGATCCCTTATTCTTTTTATAGAGAAAAGAAATTTGATTCATTTGGGATAGTATGTTGTTTTTGAACTTTACTGTGTATTTGTTCTAAAATGAAATGGGAACTCATGCTTTATTGAAGGTAAATATTGTAAGGGAGACTTGCAGTATGTTTTCTTCTTACCTTGAGTTGGTTTTGTTCTCTCTTCTGGGAACTAGTGTATGAGCTTATGGTTTGGATTAGAAAAGGGAATTTTTTGTTAAGTGTAGTGAATGATTTAAGGATGAAATCACATTCAGATAAGATTCCTTTTCTATGTTGTTGGGTTAAGTTCATTTGATTGAAACCTTATGTTATTGATTCTCTTAGGGAATGGAGATTTAATATGTTGATTAGTCTTCTTGTACATATCATTTGACTGAAATGATGTAAAAAGAGATTAGATGTTTCATTCTTGTTGAACAAAAAATGTAAACTTGTTGACAAACTATTTGATTCTATATTCCTTCAAGGGATGGACATGGGATTCTGTTCTGATTAATATCTTAAATGTTGAATGTTAAGGTAGTTGTCCTTTAAATGAAACAATTAAATTCATGTTATGAAATTCTTTTCTATTTTTTGATGTTTTGTGTTTGGGCATGGTTTGTAATGGTTCTTCTTCTTCTTTTGCTTAAGAGTTAGATGAACCATCCTAATGAGAACCATGTTATAAACCCTTCTTTTGGCTTAAAGAAAAGATAAATGTTGTATTCTATTATGATAGAATTGGGAACAATGAGATGATATGATCTATTGTTTTCTTAAGGATAATTGATAGGATCAATTAAACTTTAATTTTGTAAGGTAGATATAGTGGATTATATTATGTTCTTCTCTTGGAAGTGAATTCAATTGGTTAAATGTACTTCTTTTCCATTTGCTATTGCTTATATTGATATTTATGATGTAATAATTATCTCATTAAAGCAGAGTTGTTTTAATGGAACAATTATTGGAATGCACTTCATTTTAAGGCTTAGTGTTTATCATGCTCAGTTCATTGAATTGAATTGTAGCAATTTTTGCAGATGGACTTCGTAAGTGATAAAAGAAGGAAAAACTTATATGATGCATTGGCTGAATTAAATTTGATTCCTTGTGAAGAATTATGATTCGTTCTTGAGATTGTAATGAAAAAGAAAAGTAGTATTCTTTTATAATGAAGATGGTTGTTATGCAGTATGCCTAAAATGCATAAGGCTTGTAAATGTATAAGTTATAAAGATTAATTGAAAGCTGAGAATTTACTTGTATTGGTTGTGTAAATTATCTTGTATTTGTATAAAAAAATATGGATTTCTATCTTTTTGATATTCTTCATATTATTTATATGCTTAATTGGTTATCCTTTAATAAGTTGGATAAAGGGATTTAGTTCAATTTCCTAATTAAGATGCAGCTCGTTAAGTTGTAGAATATGATGTTCTTTATCTAAACTATATAATATAGTAATGTAATGAATGATGTACATACATTAAGAAATATGGATATTGGGTAAGATATACCCTAACACTTAACATGGAGATGAAGACTCTTTCTCCTTCTTAATTGCTTATAAACCAAAAAGGTTTGGAAATATGATTACAATTTATTAGACTTCAAATTGTATGAAGTCTACTTTAAATTGGATATATATTCGGATGTTGAACCTTTCCAAAAAGTTATTGTACTTTTTAAATAAGACATATTATAACATTGTACAATTACGGTTAATTGACAGTTTAACTATGTGATCAAATATTAAAAGTGACCATGAAAATAACAAGTTCTTAATGGGCTAAATGAGGAAAATTTAGGAAAGAACTTATTGAGCATTGGATTAGGGTTTGGCAGGGTTGTTGTAATCAGGTTATAATCCAAACTAACAATGTATTAACAATCTCCTTGGGGGTATGTACATCTCGATGAGGTAGTTTTTGTAGGATGTTGGCACATGCCAACTATAGGGCTATACTTTTGAGAAGGCTTGGGTCTTCTCGAGAATACAATGTTGTAGTTGACATGTGGCATCACCCTTCCGCATTGATCATCTAGATCTACACACATCTAGAACTTAGACTTGAACCTAGTTTCTCTCTAGGTCTGGATAGGAGCATATTTAGGATAGGAATTAGCTTCCAAAGGCTCAGGGTACGTTTGCACATTCGGATGACTTAGGTCAAATGAGTATGCCCATCTACCCTAAGCCTTTGTGAGCATCTTCCTATAATAGGTTATGTTTCTATCTAGGGCTAGGGTAAAATTGGAACAAGTGGACTGATGGTAGTTAGTAAAGACCAATCATGATAATAGAAGAGTGAGGTGAAGGACGTATTCCAAAATGATGAGTATGTCATCTAGGAATAGTGACATACACAGTATGTTATAAATCTTTGGCCAAAGTATCACAAACTGTTGGTTTGTTGTCCTATGTCACCAAGTTTAAAACAACGTGATATTAGATGAATATTGGTAATAGATATTTAGATATGTTCTTTAAACAGATCACTCAGTACCGGTGTAGGGTAGGATGACAAAGTATATGAAGTATACAATATGTATTCAATACATAAGATAACATAAATAGATCAGTAGCTTACTGAGTTATGGAATGAATAGATCGGTGAATCACCGAGTCATTACAACTGCATATGTTTATCCATTGAATTTGATTGGCATGGAATGTTTGTTCTAAATATTACTTTATTTAGAATAGTGAACATTATTAAAAAAATCTCTTGATTCTAAAGTCTTAAAATGGGAATGTTACATCTTGGTATCAGAGCTGAAGGTTGCAACTCTTGGACCTATTGTGTCCACAATCTGATGAAACTTAAATTTTCTTGTAACAAAAATGGTGAGAACAAGAGGAAACGTTGCCACCGAGGGAGGAGTAAGCAACAACCCGAAAATCGATGAGATCCTTGCTTCCCTACTTGGACACAAGAGATCATTTGGATGTGCTTGAACAACAAGTAATGGGTAATGAGGAGGAAGAAGAAGTTGATAACAATAATCAGCCACCTCCAGGGGACAATGCCAATGTGGGTGTTAGTAATAACAATGTTAACATACTGTGGAGCCTGAGAATAAAAAGGCTAGGCTAGCAGTAAGAACTCACTAATGACATAAAAAGGATAAGTCCACCCAAGTTTGATGGCACCACATTAGGAGATGGGGCTGAGAACTGGCTCAGTGAGATGGAGAAATACTTTGCAATAAGAAATTTCTCAGAAGAAACAAAGGCGATATGGGGAGCATATCAACTTTCTCATGAAGCATCTTCGTGGTGGGACAGCCACAAGGCTGAGTTGAACATTGATGAATCTAATATCACATGGGACCAATTTAAAGGTTACTTTAGGCAACGATGGCTGCCACAACTTTACTATGATCATAAAATGATTGAATTCAGAACTTAGCTCAAGGAAAGCTAACTGTAACTGAGTATTGGGAGTGATTTACAAAACTCCTTAAGTATGTGCCTCAGTACCAAACTGATGAGAATTTTAGGATAAGGAAATTCATCATGGGATTGAATCCCATTATAGGAGGAGAGGTGGATGTTCACATCCCAACCATGATGGAAGGGGTTGTTGAAAAATCCATAAGGCAAGAACAAAAATTAAAGGAAATTTCTGCTCATAAGGAGGAAGTAAGGAAGAAGAATCCCAACTCCTCTTCATCCTCTCTTGCACCCAAGAAAGGACCATGGAAGAAATTTGGAATGAAACGTAAGTTTTCATCTGATACAAATAAGAAAGCAGCAACAAACAAGTTTGTTGGTAATGCATGGAACAACTTTTCCAAGAACAATAATAACAGACATAAGTCCTATGGGGTCAAAATGATAACTCTAAGGCTAGAAATAAACTTGAGCCTAGGAAGGGACCTATAGGAGGCTGTTATAACTATGGAAAAGATCATTACGTAAATCAATGTCCTTTGAAGAAGGATGAACATAATCAAGCAACACAAGATACACGCTATAGTAGCTGACAAGCAGGCTGAGAAACAAGCCACACCCATAGAAGTTTCGGGTAAGTTATTTGGTTTACCAATAACTATTCTTTTTATACTAGAGCTACTGAATGTTTTATTTCTAGTAAATTAGCATCAAAATTAAAAAGAAAAGCTGGAAACATGGATAAAACATGGACTATATAGTATGGTAATAATGTTGTTCATACGGTTAGTATGTGTCTTTTTGGAGTAGTCCTTGATTTACCTAACTTTTCCACAGAGGTTGATCTTTATGTTACACCTTTAGGGTCTTATGATGTAATCATAGGTGTTAATTGGTTAGCAAAACATAAGGCTAAAGTGGACTATTTTGAAAAACACATTAGTTGTTTAGACGACCTGCAGAAAACAACAGAGATTCAGGGTGTGAAACGTGAGATTTTTATTAGAAAATTGTCAGCTATGCAACTTAAAAAGGCCAAAAATAAAGGATGTACCTTATATGTAGTAAAAATTATTGAATCAACAGAAGAGAGCAGTGATATTATGGAATGATATCCGTTATTATGAGACTTCAGTGATGTATTTCTAGAAGAATTGTCAGGTCTTCCACCCAAAAGGGAATTTGATTTCATGATTGAGATCAAGCCTGGAACTGAACCTATTTCTAAAGCACCATATCGAATGACTACTATAGAATTAGTAGAGCTTAAGGCTCAATTGCAAGAAATTTTTCTCTAAGGGTTTGATTAGACCAAGTGTTTCACCTTGGGAGCACCAGTGATCTTTGTGAAAAGAAAGATGGAACACTTAGATTGTGCATTGATTACAGAATGTTAAACAAGGCAACAATCAAGAATAGATATCCACTCCCTAGGATTGATGATTTATTTGATCAGATGTGTGGAGCATCGGTATATTCCAAGATAGATCTTGATCTGGATATCATCAACTGTGAATTAAGGATGAGGATATTCATAAAACAACTTTTAGAACAAGGTATGGACATTATGAGTTTACGGTTTTACCTTTTGGATTAACTAATGCACCTGTGGCATTTATGAATTTAATGAATAATATCTTTCAAGAATACTTGGAAAAATTTTGCTCTTGTATTCTTAGATGACATTCTCATATATTCTAAAAGCATTGAGGAGCATCATGAGCATTTGAAAATAGTTTTGGAAATTCTGAGAAAGAGACGGTTATTTGGTAAGTTGTCCAAATGTTCCTTCTATGACACAAAAGTGCACTATTTGGGACATGTAATAAGTAAAGATGGAATTTCTATAGATCCTTCAAAAATTATAGCTATAATGGAATGTCTGCACTAAAGAATGTACATGAAGTTAGAAGCTTCATGGGACTTGTTGGCTACTATAGGAAATTTGTAAAAGACTTTTCTAAGATAGTTGCACCAATAACTTCCTTACAGAAGAAAGATAAAAAGTTTGTTTGGAGTGAGAAATGTGAAATTGCATTTAAAACCTTGAAGGAATAGTTAACTTCAAAGCACCTATTCTTGTAGTACCAGATCCTAATGGAGATTTTATGGTGGTAACTGATGCATCCGGTGAAGGTCTAGGAGGTATTTTGTTACAAAGTGGTCATGTTATAGCATACGAAAGTAGAAAACTTAAGTTACATGAGTTGAATTATGCTCCACATGATTTAGAGCTTGTTGCCATTATTCATGCACTTCAAGTTTGGAGGCATTATCTGCTTGGTAAACCATTTGAGTTGAAAACTGATCATCTTGGGCTGAAGTACATTTTCACTCAGCCAAATCTGAATGCAAGACAATGAAGGTGGTTAGAGTTTTTGTCTCAATATGATTTTGACATAAGTTATATAAAGGGTAAAGAAAATAGAGTGGTTGATGCTCTAAGTCGTAGGAAGCACATTTCTACTCTTATAACACTTAAGAACTCAGTTTAAGGATGAAGTAAAAAGTGTTATGGAATCTGATTCTTACTTCCAACAAGTAAAAGTAGCACTTGCTGCAGATTCTAATGATTCGAGGTATAAAGGTTTTCACTTTGATAAAGAAGGAATCTTACGATTTGAAAACAGAGTCTATGTACCTTTGCTTAATGATTTGAGAAAGAAATTGTTAGCTGAATTTCACAATTCACCTTTTTCTAGACACCCTGGCATTACTAAGATGCTTGCTGATATAAAACAACAATATTTCTAGAAAGGAATGAAAAAGGATGTTATTGATTTTGTGACACATTGTCTTGAGTGCCAACGTGTTAAGGTAAAACATATGCACCTAGCCGGTTTGTTGTATCCTCATAGCATACCACAGTACAAATGGCAAGTAATAAGCATGGATTTTGTACAAGGGTTACCTATGTCAAGAAATAAGCATGATGTTATCTTAGTAGTTGTGGATAAACTAACAAAGGTAGCACATTTTATTACTGGAAATCTGAAGGATGATTCTCCTATTTTGGCAAGAAGATTTGTACACAAAATTTTTAGATTACATGGAGTACCTGAGTTAATCATTTTAGATAGAGATCCTAGAATGACATCAAGATTTTGGAAAACACTTAATGCAGCTCTAGGAACTAAGCTAAATTTCAGTTCTACGTATCATCCAGAAAACAGATGGGCAGACTGAAAGAGTAAATCAAGTTTTAGAAGATATGTTATGAATGTATTGCATGGATCAACAAGTATAAGTGGGAAGAGTATCTTCCATTAGTTGAATTCACATACAATAATACATATCATGCTTCTCTTAAGATGGCACCTTTCGAGGCATTATATGGAAGAAAATGTAGAACCCCTGTTAGTTGGGATAACATAGAAGATAGAGAGGTAATTGGACCTAAAATTCTTACTGAAATGGAACAACAAGTTAAATTGATTCGTGAACACTTGAAAGAAGCAACAGATAGGCAAAAGAGTTATGCTTGACTTGAAGAGGGTTGATAGGAAATTTGAACTTGGTGAGAAAGTCTTTCTTGGGTTAAACCAAAAAAGAGTTCTATAACTTTTGGCAAGGCTACCAAGTTATCACCTCGTTATGTGGGACCTTTTGAGATAGTTGAAGTAATCAACCCTGTAGCTTATCATTTAGCATTACCTCCTGCTTTGTCACGAATGCATGATGTTTTCCATATTTCTTTACTTAAGAAATACATTTCAGATTTATCACATGTGTTAAATTGGAATTCCTTATAGGTCTAGGACCCAAGAATAATCATGGTTAAACCCATATGAGTGCTTGAAACTCACCAGTTACATTTGAGAAATCGAGAAATAAGACAATGTAAGGTCTAGTGGGACCAGTTTAATGAAGAGAGTGCAACTTGGGAAAACCTAGAGGATATGAAAACTACTTTTCCATATCTATTTGAATAGAATTGATTTTGTTGACTAATAAAAATTTATGATTTTATCTTTATATGACAATAAGTATGCCAGTTTTGGGTAGATATTTATTTGATTTGAATAAACAACTATTTAATGTTGATTTCTTGAACTATAAGGTTCTAATATATTTTGACTTATGGTAAGAAAAGTGAATGAATTGATTGTCCTGATGTAAATTGTTAAAAAAAGAGGTAATCATCGGGACAATGATTCTTTTTAGGAGGGAAGCATGTAACACCCTTGACAATTGTTATATTCCTCCTTTGCATTTCAAGTGTTGACATGTGATTTTATTTTAAAGATGTGTTCTTTTGATTGATGGAGATCATGCTTGATATGGATAAATATTTTCTGCTCTTAAGATCATTAGACTGAAATGGAATGGCTTCCTTGAATCCATTTTTCACTTCTTTTAGATGAGTTGCAATCTGGTTTAAGAGTTGCAAACTTATCTCCTTATCTGACTCATCCTTGGATCAATTTCAGTGATCCAAGGAATGTTTTAAATCTACTCAGTTGAATGAAGGGTAAATTGACATTCAATAAAATTGAGGGACATATCGGACTGAACTTTGTTGTAAAAGTTCTTAGATTTTGTGTGAATGTGTTTCCATTCAGTTGTATGTTGTGCTTGGGTCTTTGGAGATCAATCATGGCAGGACATTGCTGACGTAAATGAAATACAATCTATTCATGGCATAGGAAGGATTCGGAATCCTAAAACTAAAGGATTAACCTACGAATCCTAAGCTGGGTAAGAATATATATATACTACCTAGCTATGTTACTTAATTGAATTTTTATCCTAACCTAAGCTTTGTGCTAAAGGATTATGGAGAGGTTACTAGGCTATTTAATTTAACCTAAAACCTAATGCTATAAGATTATGTGATGATCTAACCTAATGCCTAAAACTATTAGGTTGTGAATTAATCTAACCTATGTGGAAACTACCCAAGGTAATGTGTAAGGCCTAGGGTGATTAATTCTAAACTAACCTAAGTTTAAGGATCTATCCTAAGCTATTTTAATGGGAACCTAATGGGTCACATGCATTAAAGGTGATGGTTCCAATGGCATTTAAGTTGTTGATAAGGTTTTTAAGGCATAAAGTACTACCAGTTTTGGTAGGGGCTAGTTGACTTGGCGGAGGCTTATGTGGAAGTTTCACTAAAGATGGAATTGCATGTTAAATGTGAATTGGCATTCCCAGACTTGGGAGGTGGTGGCAAGGAAAGATAAGTGGGAAAATTGGAATTAATGGAATTTATTGGTCTCATTTTTGTTCACAAACCATCTAGGAAACTTGGAAGGCGGGTTTGTGGGAGGTTGTTGGTTTTTGCATGCTTTCCAAATTTTTTTTGACATGGAGAAAACTGGTTCTTGAACCAGCAGTTTGACTTGCACTTCTTTGCTATTTTTAACTCACCTGGTCTATTTTCAATCATGGGAAGGTATATGAGGCATTCTAAGGAAAGTTTTTTTTTGTTGATCTTTCGTGGAGAAGAAAAGGAGTTGGAAGCTCGTCTAGAAGTCTCCTTCGATTTGGCAAAAGTGCTATCAGGCATGATAGGCTCTAATATTTAAGATCTCTTGCTTTCTTCTAAATGTTTCATTAAAACAAGTCTGCTCTTTTGAGATTCTTGGCTTGCATGTTTTATCTAGTTATTTGCTTGCTGGGTTTTATAAATCTTTGGAAATTTGGATACGAAATCCTTAGCAAAATAACATTAAGTTTGGAAACTTACCTTGTGTTAGTTCTTTTTAAAAAATAATGCATGCAAAATGTATTTCTGTAACTCTGCTTGTCATTCTGGAACTGGTAATTGAAGTGTTCTATTTTAAATGACCTTCGTTGCTATTTAAATATGGTTTTGTGTTTGTGGGAACCTTGAGTTCCATCTGATCTTGTTGGAGTTTGTGTTTTGTTTGATCTTGAGCTTGTATTGAGCTCATGTTTTGCTTGAGCTTGTAATCGAGCTCGTATTTGGTTTGGATCTTGTTTTTGGTTTCGTGTTTGATGAAAATTGGTGATGGAGGTTCTTGTTACCTGGGACCGTGTTTGGAATCTTGGATAATCCTGGACTGTTGTTGAAGTCCGTATATAGCTTGGTGCTTGTGTTTTATTTTCTTATGATAATCTGGACTGTTGTTTGAAGTCCATATGTAACTTTGTACTCATGTTTATTCCTATATTATTCGGGACTGTTAATGGGAGTTCATATCGTATACAACACTCGTATTTTATTACTTTTATGGTTTCAAAATTTGGTGAGAAACTTGTGTATCATTGGAGTTGGAAATAGGGCTTTTGATAAGATGTAAACAGATAATGGAAGCCCTCTGCTATTCTAAACTATTAATAGGTATTTGTATTATATACTACCTCGTATTAAGATACTTGTGCATATCTGAGCTCATGTTTGAGACCTTGTGATTCGACATTGTACATGTAATTTGGTACTTTGTGTTTGGAATTTGTAGCTGGAACGATGTGTCGGTTCTGTTCTGGTATTTTTGAGTTTTCTTTGATAAGATATAAACTAGAATGGGAACTTGTTGTTTCCCGAACCTGTGAATATTTACTTGAGTAGTCCTGAACCTTTGTGAAAAGCTTGTGTTCGACATTGTCTCTGGATTTTGTACTTTGAGTTCTGAACTAGTAGTATTATCGACATGTTTGATTTGGTTTTGGTATTTGAGTTGGGTTTTTAATTTCTTAAAAATTTTAAAGCTCATAACTCTATTAATTCAAACTACTTACTCAAAGGAAATCTGGGAGAGTAGTTTAATCGAGCTATTTAAATATCTTTTGGAGATTTAACTGGAAACATTTTCTTAAGATAATGGAATTGGAACTCCTCTTGTGGATCTATTTCATCTTTTCTGAGAAGGCACTGGTGTTTAATGTGGGATAGTCTTTTCCCCTCTATTTTGAGGAAACCCACATCTTGGGTTGACTATTTTGTTGAAACATTGTCTCCTCTATTGGAAACATGAAGATGAGATAGTTTTTGTTTGGATATTGCTCTCTTGAAACCACGAACCACTTACTCTTTGTAATGAGATGTTGAAACATTGTAATGAAGTTACAGTCTTTGTTAAGCTCATGGGTAATTCAGAATTGTTAGTTTTCTGTTTAGAATTTTCTATTTCTTGATTGAATTTAGTAAATGATCCCTTATTCTTTTTATAGAGAAAAGAAATTTTGATTCATTTGGGACAGTATGTTGTTTTTGAACTTTACTATGTATTTGTTCTGAAATGAAATGGGAACTCATGTTTTATTGAAGGTAAAGATTGTAAGGGAGACTTGCAGTATGTTTTCTTCTTACCTTGAGTTGGTTTTGTTCTCTCTTATGGGAGGTAGTGTATGAGCTTATGGTTTGGATTAGAAAAGGAATTTTTTGTTAAGTGTAGTGAATGATTTAAGGATGAAATCACATTCAGATAAGATTCATTTTCTATGTTATTGGGTTAAGTTCATTTGATTGAAACCTTTTGTTATTGATTCTCTTAGGGAATGGAGATTTAATATGTTGATTAGTCTTCTTGTACATATCATTTGACTGAAATGATGTAAAAAGAGATTAGATGTTTTGGTCTTCTTGAACAAAAAATGTAAACTTTGTTGATATGTTTGATTCTATATTCCTTAGGGATGGACATGGGATTCTATTCTGATTAATATCTTAAATGTTGAATGTTAAGGTAGTTTTCCTTTAAATGAAACATTAAATTCATGTTATGAAACTGTTTCTATTTTTCAGATGTTTGTGTTTGGGCATAGTTTGTAATGGTTCTTCTTCTTCTTTTTCTTAAGAGTTAGATGAATCATCCTAATGAGAACCATGTTGTAAACCCTTCTTTTGGCTTAAAGAAAAGATAAATGTTGTATTCTATTATGATAGAATTGGGAACAATGAGATGATATGATTTGTTGTTTGCTTAAGGATAATTGATAGGATCAATTAAACTTTAATTTTGTAAGGTAGATATAGTGGATTATATTTTGTTCTTCTCTTGGAAGTGAATTTAATTGGTTAAATGTACTTATTTTCCATTTGTTATTGCTTATATTGATATTTATGATGTAATAATTGTCTCATTAAAGCATAGTTGTTTTAATGGAACAATTATTGGAATGCACTTCATTTTAAGGCTTAGTGCTTATCATGCTCAGTTCATTGAACTGACCCGTGCTAGAAATTTTTGTAGATGGACTTCGTAAGTGATAAAAGAAGGTAAAACTTATATGATGCATTGGCTGAATTAAATTTGATTCCTTGTGAAGAATTATGATTCATTCTTAAGATTGTAACAAAAATAAAAGTATTATTCTTTTATAATGAAGATGGTTGTTATGAAGTATGCCTAAATGCATAAGGCTTGTAAATGTATAAGTTATAAAGATGAATTGAAAGTTGAGAATTTACTTGTATTGGTTGTGTAAATTATTTGTATTTGTATGAAAAAGATGGATTCTATCTTGTTGATATTCTTCATATTATTTATATGCTTAATTGGTTATCCTTTAATAAGTTGGATAAAGGGATTTAGTTCAATTTCCCTAATTAAGATGTAGCTCGTTAAGTTGTAGAATATGATGTTCTTTATCTAAACTATATAATATAGTAATGTAATGAATGTTGTACATACATTAAGAAATATGGATATTGGGTAAGATATACCCTAACACTTAACATGGAGATGAAGACTCTTTCTCCTTCGTAATTGCTTATAAACCAAAAAGGTTTGGAAATATGATTACAATTTATTAGACTTCAAATTGTATGAAGTCTACTTTAAATTGGATATATATTCGGATGTTGAACCTTTCCAAAAAGTTATTATACTTTTTAAATAAGACATATTATAATGTTGCACAATTATGGTTAATTGACAATTTAACTATGTGATCAAATATTAAAAGTGACCATGAAAATAACAAATTTCTTAATGGGCTAAATGAGGAAAATTTAGGAAAGAACTTATTGAGTGCTAGATTAGGGTTTGGCAAGGTTTGTAATCAGGTTATAATCCAAACTAACAATGTATTAACAATCTCCTTGGGGTATGTACATCTCGATGAGGTAGTTTTTGTAGGATGTTGGCACATGCCAACTGTAGGGCTGTACTTTCAAGAAGGCTTGGGTCTTCTCGAGAATACAACGTTGTAGTTGACATGTGGCATCACCCTTCTACATTGATCATCTAGATCTACACACATCTGGAACTCGGACTTGAACCTAGTTTCTCTCTAGGTCTGGATAGGAGCATATTTAGGATAGGAATTAGCTTCCAAAGGCTCAGGGTATGTTTGCACATTCAGATGACTTAGGTCAAACAAGAGTATTCCCATCTACCCTAAGCCTTTGTGAGCATCTTCCTATAATAGGTTATGTTTCTATCTAGGGCTAGGGTAAAACTAGAACAAGTGGACTGACGGTAGTCAATAAAGACCAATCATGATAATAGAAGAGTGAGGTGAAGGATGTATTCCAAAATGACGAGTATGTCATCTAGGAATAGTGACATACACAGTATGTTATAAATCTTTGGCCAAAGTATCGCAAACTTACTGGTTGTGTTGTCCTATGTCACCAAGTTTAAAACAATGTGATATCAGATGAATATTGGTAACAGATATTCAGATATGTTCTTTAAACAGATCACTCAGTACCCAGTGTAGGGTAGGATGACAAAGTATACGAAGTATACAATATGTATTCAATACATAAGATAACATAAATAGATCGGTAGCTTATCGAGTTATGGAATGAATAGATCGGTGAATCACCGAGTCATTACAACTGCATATGTTTATCAATTGAATTTTATTAGCATGGAATGTTTGTTGTAAATATTTCTTTATTTAGAACAATGAACATTATTTAAAAAAATCTCTTGATTATAAAATTCTTAAAATGGGAGGGGGAGTTCTATATGCCGGCTCCACACCTTCTTGTGTGAGCTCTAAATCCTTCACGAACCATCTCTCTCCTCAACGCCATTCATTCTACAATATCACATTGCTTCTCTATCTCCCTCTCGTGTGCCTCGTTTTATATAAGCTGCCTTTCTTCTCTTTGACTATCCGCCACTAGGTCTTTCATCCTTCACCAAACCTACTCCTACCCCCATGTTTTATGGGCTTTAGCTAGCCATAGGATTTTCTTCCAAGTTTAGGGTTACAATCAAGATTTTAATTTCGTGGGATGCCCTATAGATAAGTTCCCCAGGATAATGTAAAAACTAGAACTCAATTACCTTCGGTCTTGAGTAAGTGGAAATTGAGTACTCCAAAGTATAGTTATTCAGAACACCATGGAACCAAGTATCCACACGGTGGGAATCCAAACTAGATTAGCATCATAGAGAGACTGAAATTCTTCCTACATCCAAAAAAGTGTGTAATAAATCTGATTCCTTTTAGATGCATAAGCAACTAACCACTTGTATAGCTCTACCTGGAAAGATAGCAAAGAAGCTCTCATAAAAATAGTCATACAAATTCTTCTCCACCCATACGCATGTGTTAAACTTAGCTCCAAAGTGCTGATCCTCCAAGTGTATTCTTCTTCTAGATATTTTATCCACTCCTCAACACTTGCTAGTGTCAAATGGTATGTCTTCATCATGAAACATCCCGAAAAATAGCTACAAAATAGGTCCTTAAAAGGAACCAATGATGCAACCTAGAATCTACTATGAATAACCTAGGCACATTGGCACATCACTCAGCCTGAGTTGAGTGCTCACCCAAAGCATGCAAAGGTACCATCCCCTCTTTAGATTTTCTTGTGTAGGATGTTAGTGTGATGGTTATAAAACATGATCAGATCCATAATTAAACATAAACATTCCACATTGCATAATCTAGATCTAGATCTTAGAGAATTGTGAATTAAACAATAACTATAATAAGATTAACCATACATGAACTAGGTTCAATTACATTTAACACCATTATCCAACCAATATTATCCATTGCATTAAACATTGTAAAACACAGAAGCTTCATACATTATACTATATATCCATAAGTCATGTGTGCATCATATCCAGTTTGTATAACTCTACAATAATTTTGTCTCATTTAACTACATAGTTCAATACATATTTATAAAGGTGGAAACTTTCCCTTCACTGCTATGCACTTCTCAAAATAGGTTGCATGCTGATAATAGTCATGCACCTTTACAATAGCAAGCATACTCCTAAGTATTCTAATAATAAATTTCCTATATTTAAGCTGGAAGAAGCAATCCTATTATTATCTCAAACCATGTAAGGTGCTTATCATCCGCTCATTCCCAAAATAGCATTGTGGTCCGTGCAAGTCTTCATCTCTATGTGTGCTCCACACACTATCTCCAAAAATCTCCCTTATCCAAAAAAATGGCTAAGTCCTAAGCCAAACTTTTCTAGCGTGTTTCCTTCCCTATCCTTCCTATATCTTCAAATGTACCTTGTTCTGCGTGTGCATCCTTTGTGTGTCTTCTCCTTAGAGTAACATTTTTTTTTACCTACAACCACTCACCTAAATATACGTGATTTTTTCTAACAACTCACATCCCTATAACCACTCCTCAATCTCCTACATAAGTTGTATTAACAACTTACTTATAGCATTAACATAATCTATATTTTACTAACTCACATAATTAATGGAGCACTAATAAGATATTTCCTAACATTGTGTTTGTGAATATGGAAAGGAAGCGGAGCATTGCTTAAACATTAGTATTGCGCCCATAGTTCCATTGTCATCCAACTCAACTGATTCCAACCATTTCATTGTTTTCATTAGGTTTTGTAGGTCTATAAAAACATGTAGAACAAGGGGATTATTCCCTCTGTGCCAAAATAACCCAACATCACATATTTAAATCATTTTTCAAGGGTGTCGGTTAATGCAAAGATGCGGGGGACCTGAGGAACTAGAGAATAGTTCTAATTTTTCCATAAATGATTGATTCATCTGATTTCTTCAAGTAAAGCAGTTATGGCAGTAAAGAGGGGAACTGGAGTAACTCATGAATAGTTCCTCTTGTTCCCCCAAATGTTGTTATTTTTGTTACCCGATTTTAACTCAATTTTCATAGTTTTGACCAACTCGTTGAACTGAAGAGGCTTAATAAGATGAAGGAAAATGCCTAAAACATTAAAACTTTCCCATAATTGTAAATTTTCAAAAATTCCCTAATCTAGGACAACACCGTGACTTGTCAAGAACACCAAGAATGGCCTAGGGCTAGTTTTTTATAATAGTGATTGAATAGTGAAGTCAAACCACTCATGGAGACTTAAGTTCATCATCATTCTATTCAATTGCATTTCTTGTATATTATTTAGTGATGGATTTCATCCCATCCAATATTTTTTAGTGACAAATTCCATCCCATCTAGTGCACTTTTCATTGTACTTAGTCTAGTTTTTTAAGAGACCTTTTTTCTATCTCATCTTTCTAGGTGTTACTTATTATACATAGGAACCTCAGCATGCCTAGTTGTTAAGAACCGTTTTAGTGTAGTATCGGCCTTTTTATTTTGTATAGGCCTCCCTAAGATTAACTTATGAAGGGGGTGTTCGTGAAATATTACATTTGTACTATTATTAAGTTAACTTAACTATACTATGTTTGTTTTATGCACACCTCTTAGGATTGGAATAAGACAAGTAGCATAATTAATCACTTGTCACCAATTACCACATGTGTCTATTGTGTTTCCATCACTTCAAACATGTGTTTGTTACATAGTTACAAGTATATTTGGTTCAAATTTTTGGTTTATATGACTTGTCTTGTTATCACTTGGCATATTGTCCACCTCATGAGGTTAGTCATCTCACTTAGTGTGAATAGTTCAATAGGGTTAGTTAGGGTTATGTACATGTGGCATACATAGGAGTTACACAACACTCCTATAAGTACTTCTTATTTTTATCTATGAGCATGTCAAGCCCAAAGTTTCTCTATCTAAACTTGATTCTAATTTTGTGATCTGGTCTCTTTCTTACTATGTGGAGCATTCACAACACCATTAGAAGTAAAACCTTGTTCAATTTACATGGGGTTGTGTATTAATCTTCATAGAACAATTGTAGTCATTTATTTACCCTTAATCACTTTACTAACCCCAAGCGTTTTGGCTTATCACCCAGTGGGTGTTGGACACTCACCCAAGGCACACATGGTTGTTGAGCCCCTCCTTCATGTGAGCTTTGTGAGAAGATCCTACCATTAATGGGGGATGATTTACATAAATAGAAGTGCATTCACTTATTTAAAGAGGTAGAAAATGTAACTAGTAGATCTAACATTAGTGCATCACAAAAGCTAAGGGACATTACAAGATTCATAATAACTTGGATCTAAGCCATAATAAGTCAAATGACATGAGGGTTTACACCCTTAAGAAAAATATACATAATGAACCCAAATATATATTGTTTTAACATAGTTCAGGTAGCCATATTATAGTCAAAAGGGTCATCTCATACCATATACAATAAATGACAGGACTTAACTCCCATAAATCCTTCCCTGGTATGAGACCTTAACTATAACTTTCCCATTCTAACCCTTATTACAGATCCTAGTGCCATACATAGGCTTATGGCATCCCTTACAACCCTTAGCACTAAGTTCTCTAAACCCTAGCATTACTGCAACACTTTGTTACTTTGCTTCTTATTCTCTATGTGTTCCCTCTTCCTCTCATCATCTCTTATATTCTATATATCTCTTCATCCCTATTGTTTATTATCCTCTTTCAATATCCTCCATGTCTTTAGCCCAAACATGTCTCTTTATAGAATCAACACCCAAAGCCATGCCTTCTCTCCTGAACAAATCATGTGTTAAGTGTCGATGTGGTCCTTTAATGGTGAATGCTTATCCCTTTGTGAACCCTCCACTCTCTACAATGATGTCTTCTCATAATATTCTCCGTGTGGAATATCCTTTCCTTGACCTCCAAGGTTCTAGGATGGCACATTATTTACTCATCACACCTAGTCATGTCTTCACATTTTTTCTCAAGTGTATCTAGAATACAAAATATGGCTAAGTCCTTTAAACCCATGTTATGCTTCCCGCACGCACTTTTGATTTCACTTAAACCCTTATTAAACCCCTTTGTCCTGCACACTTTCCCTTGAGTACCCTTCTTCTTACTAGTCATGCACGTGCATGCCCTTTGGTACTTGGTTAATATTTCAAGGCCTAACATCACCCCACACTAAGCATGTTCTCCATCCTCGAAAACATCCTACTTCTCTAAAGAATAAATAATAGTGGGACATGGACAATCTAAATAAAGAATGAAAGAATGGAAGAATTTGCTACTACTATAGGAGGAGTGGGAATTATTTTTTCACATTACTTCAATATTTTCCGTGCATCCACCTCACTATGTGCTTTCTGAAGTTGGTCACCCACTAAAGCACGCACCTCATCAAAACTTTATTTTTCCCTCTTAGCATTCAATGTGTCTATAATTCCTTCTAGCTATTTGCTAAGATCATCCAACATGTCTATTCTATGGTTGACCTAGTGATATAGTTCCTTAAGAAAATTCTTAATCGAATCCCACAAGGTCTCGATTGCTTCCAAATTTTCTCAACCTCGACTAGGATCTTATCCTGCTTTGTCATGTTTCCCTTTTTATTTTCTTGAAACTCCTTCAGATCCTCCTCATGTGTAGTAACTAGTATGATTGTTACCCTATCTCTATCAATGTAATTTTCATAAACATCCTTAGCCATTTGCATGGAAGTCTTCATAGTAGACAGGAGCTCGAAATACCGAGTAACCTTGTCTCCCTGATCTTTAATTTCTCTTCCTTATTTTGGCATGCCAATGCCTCTTCTGTTGATTCTAATGTGAGTGGCCTCCTCTCCATGGTGAGGATGTGGGTCAGGTATTCCAAGCATTGCATGGTCGACTCATATTTTTTCTCAAGTAGGGCCAGGTCTGGGTGCTTCAAGATTATGGCATCTAAAATAGTCTTTATCTTCTTATGGATCTCTTGCACCTTTTCCTTTTCCTCCTTAATATGTTCCTTAACTATGGCTGATTAGATCCTCCTGCTATAGCTCCTTGTCCTTTCCAATGATCTCTTCATTTTTCTTTTCAAGCTCTTCTTCTAGAACCCTTACTCTATCATTTCTCCCAAAGATCATTGCCTCAACCTCTACCAACACTTTGTTGAGTGCATTACAAACTTTCTCATATGATAGTTGTTGAGAATTCACTAGAAGGTTTACTCCCTTGGTATTTGGTATCTTCATCAATGCCTCACAATTGACCTCAAATTTGGGATCATCAATGTGGGACTCAAAATCCCAAGACAACATCTTCCTTGTGTATAGGTACGCACCATCTTCATCAAAAGAATACCCTACTGAGGAGTTAGTTTGAAGGTGTAGTAATTTTGAAATATGTGCACAGTACCTTACTTGGATCATTGATGTAGTTCATCCCTTGTTCCTGTGTTACTACCATACCCTTTCCTCCTATGTGTGCAATCTTTGGGAAGCTTACCGCCAGGCTAGGATCTCCGCCCATGCTTCCATACTTCTTTTCTACGCTCTTGCTTGCCTCCGTCTGCTTGAGAAATTCTTCGACTCTACGCTTCACCTCTTGATCCACCAAGTCTTTTATTGTGCTGTTACCTCCCTTTATGCGGCATCCTCTATCTATGATCCAAAAATGATCAAGTTTTTATCTACCTGATCTCAGACCCTTATAGTCTTATTTTATTTGCAGACAAGTTGCTCCTTTGAAGTAATCAATTTAAAATAAATGCAAAACTGTAATGACAATTACACACAACCGATTACGGAGCTCAATAATAGCCTACATCTCTGGTTCTTATCGAACTATTCTAATAGTAAAAATTGTAAGTACGATGTTATTTCTTACAACAAAATCTAATAGAATTTCCACTTTCCTAGTAGTATGCCAATCCTTCGAATAACTTCCTATGATCAGTTAAATTGTTCTCCACCTTCTTGATGCAAAACCTCCTTCGGAACTTGATCGGCCTTCCCAACACTTCCCTACGCCCCTGGCACTCAGTCGACACTTTAAGCATCACGAGTGATAAATATTATGGCTCAATGGGCCTATTGGGTAGTTTTCAAATACTCCCAATCACAAATATTTCAACTAATATTGCCTAAAAATAATAGGCCAATAAATAATATTTTCCTATATTACTTTTATGATTTTAATATAGTTTACAAAACTATATTAAAATTACCCTAATACTATTTCTCCCAAATCCCATAATTAATCTTAGAACTAATAAGTTTTGGTGTGTTTACAATGGAGAGGGGTCAGCTTTTATAGCCCAAATGGACCCATAATTCTTGTATAAAGGCCTTATCAGCCAACTCACCCCCTAACCAGCTCACTGGTCGAGTTGGTTAGGTCGCTCATGCATTCCGTGACTTCGGTCATGCCTTTTTGTTGTTTGTTTTGGTAAGTGGTGAATCCTCTACATGGTGATCGGTGGTTTGTGTTGGTTGGTGTGGCCGAGCCATGTCACATAGTATCCTTGAGTTTGTTGATTATGGTGATTGGCTAGATCTGCCGCCGAGTTTGTTTGAAGCCTGAGTCGTGGGCTATACCTTGTTATCCTTCCATCATTAATTTCCACCCATGTTGGTCAAGTCATATGGTATATCAAATCGATCCATGTGGTGAAATCTATGTGATCAACTAGGTGTGATAAGCTCTCTGAGCTAGTGGAATAATACCGAGAAAGGATAATAAAATCGGTCAATTATGAAAACATTACAAATTGAAATAACATAGTAACATGGTGAATAGTAAAATTTAACCATATAATACTATGATATTCAAAATGAAATATGGCTAAGTGGTGGCAAGCCATGTGGTGGCTTAAGGACCCACCATGTCGGTAATGATATAATCATCCTCACAGTGGCCGAGCTCCCCTCCGTTAAAAAAAAAGTTGAGCCTCTTATTCTGCCGAGCTATACCATTTTATGATCGTCGAAGACCGGTGGTGAAAACCTCTCTAATTTTTCCAACACCCTTTTTCCATGTGTCATAGTGCGATTGGTCCACTATTGACCTATTGACCAGAGTTGACTTTCTTGTTAACTAAAATTTGACTAGACATAACTAGAGTTCCCAATGTCTATTTGTCATGTTCTCATAGTCGATGAAAATCTCTCAAAAATATCTTCAGCAATGAAATAATTTATGGATTTTTAGGGAAATTTTGATATCAAAAATGATCCCCTAATCACACCTCCCCAATAGGAAAGGCTTTTTGTCCCAAAAATATTATATTGGAACATTTTGGCATCCTCTCTTGAATCTAGAACTCTTCTGCCACCTCGGAAGTGTTGTTGTAGTAGACCCTTTGTTATCTTCCTCTGTAACCCTCTCACTTTGACAACTTTGTTTTGATCTTGGACCTATGGGTTATGGGCCCATGATGCTTCATTGCGCCACTTTGATATCCAAAGAATACTTTAACACCTCTGTTGTGTGGTGCTACAATTCAAGATATCTAACAACAAGGATATTCTTTGACTCTATAACACAATTCCTAACTCCTAGTTGATTCTGTAGAATCCAAACTAGTTTGAAGGAACTCCATGCTACTTAGAGCTATGATTGATCTGATGTTGGTGATGAAAAATGACTTTTAGGTACCATCCTACTATAGGGTCATAAGAGACTCTATATAGAATGAATTTCGACCTAATGTCACATCTCTTTCCAAAATTTAATGTCTCCAATGCATGATGCTAAGTTTGATGATTAGCTACCATTCGAATGTGTGGTCGTAATACCTTGACACCGAATGAAGTTCTAAGATAATATTTTGAAATATCCTTTCCAAACTTCAATACCTCCAATGCACGATGTTAAGCCACTTTCAAGACCTTGAGACTCCAATGCATGATGCTAAGTCTGATTATCAGCTACCATTTGAATGTTTGGTCTCAATGCTTTGACTCTGAATGATGTTTCAAGATGATTTCTCATGAGATCAAAAATGGTGACTTTATTCCCACTACACAATTTTTTCCCCTACACCGTACAAATCCTCGTGTTGACGATGATTATCAGGTACAATTCTATTTCACAGTTGTAATGCCTTTATACAAAGTGAAGTTCGACTGTTGTCGATGCCAGTGAGTGTTTAGCTACATTTTTGTTGCATGGTCACAATGCCTCTACACAAAATGAAATTCTGAGTTGATCCTTTGAGAGCTTCTTTTATTAACAAACTAATATTAGGTACCATTCTAGTAGATTCCCATGATGTCCTCTTCACAGAACAAAGTTTTGACCCGACGTCAATGCCAATGGTGATTCAACTACCATTATGTTACATGGTCACAATGCCTCTACATAGAATGAAGTTATGAGATGAGACCTGTGAGCTCAACTATCTACACATGTGGCTAACATATATCCTAGATTTATATGATTATCCAATTGTAATGGTCACTCAATATCTGATTAGGAGATATGCACCCTTAAAAGGGTCTTTATATAACTTTCAAATACAATTTTAAGGAAAATATATCCTAATACATCATGCAAATTTAGTTGTAAAAATGCTCCATTTTTGGAGTCTTGGTATAATAAGCTTAGTTACCAATTTTATAGGAATATAATTTTTACATGATAACTGTCATGAAAATTTCTCTTACTTGGTGGATTTTGTATTTGGTCTTCTCCATTGCCTTGTAATCATGGATTGACCTCGTTTGTATCTTTCTTGTTGGAAAAATAATGCAACAAGGACTAAAACATACTGCATCTCCTGGTATTAGCAATTTACCAAATAATTTCCCTCTAAGGGGTCTTACTAATGTAAGTATAAAAGAGTACAAACATTTCCCAAGAATTGATTCTTTTACTAGTGTGTCCTGATCGGTTAGATGTATATAAAAATTGACCATACAAGGGTCTTATTCATACATTCTACCTAACACAAAATTTTATGGTTTTATTACAATAAGAGCAATAAATAATGCTTAGAAAAACCAATACAATAGCTGAACAAAGTCAACTTTATTTACACCTTAGATTTCTTACCAAATGTAGAATCCTTGGTGTCTATCTAGGATACCTCAATAGGTGTCCTATGGATCCTTGGGCTCTCGCTCCTCTACATACGGATCCTCATGGTCTGTTGGAATGTATGTGACCTTAGTGTCAAGATCTAGTTGATCAGCATGGACATATGAGCTCAACTCTACACTAGGATCTGCATGATCCCGGGTACATATGAGTCTGAAGGCTCATTGTCTTTTCCTTGTGCAAGACAAACAACATGACCCATCACGAAATTGATCCTCTAGTTGTGCCTAATGTAAATCTCCACTCCACTCCTGTCATCAATCATATAACCTTGACGAGCAGTCAAGTAGAAGTTTCCTAATACCATTTTGTCCATCTCCAAAGGGATGATGTTGAGAGTGATATTGTCAGAAACTCATCTCCCAACTATGAAGCTCATAATGTAATAACTGGTTTAAAATACATGTAGAGTACCATCTTTTGTACCAACTATGTTGGTACGAGGAAGTGGTGTCATGGGAATTCCTTTTCGGCACACCAAATCAACATTCACATATCCTACTTTGATAGTCCA
This sequence comes from Taxus wallichiana var. yunnanensis, assembly GCA_018340775.1. Taxonomy (NCBI): domain Eukaryota; kingdom Viridiplantae; phylum Streptophyta; class Pinopsida; order Cupressales; family Taxaceae; genus Taxus; species Taxus wallichiana. Next base: position 51,008,779 of record CM031234.1, read on the forward strand.
ATCAAAAATCAGAGTGACTAATTGTCCTTGTGCAACTACCGAAATCCAATGTCTCAAGGTACTCACATTTCATAGTATAATATCTGGATGTTCCACTGGTGCTCTCCATGCTAATGGTGTCACCGATCGCCGAGTGTTAGGTCTTGTTATAGCCTTTCCCTTCTTTTGCATCCACTTAGGCCTCCTACCTAGATATAATTTCCAACATTGCTTGGTATCGTGCCCTTTACCATAATGACGACACATGACTAAGTCTAGTTAAGGTTTCCTTTCCAAATAGCACTTCCAAAATGGATTTGATTCAGCCACCTTCCCAAAGGGAACATCTAGGATTCATTGTAACTCTCACCCAAAGATTCATGTACCCATTTCAATTCATGATATCCTCTACGGACCAGGTCCTAGAAGTCACATAGTAGCTCAATTATCTTAGCAAATACATATTCAAACCAATAATCTCCAATGATGGCCTCTCTAGGTTCAACATCCATTCTGATGTTTACTTTCTTGGTCTTCTTAGGTGCATGGTAGGTGTGCACCTTCTCATCCACACTATCTAATACTTTACATGTACCTTTTGTATGCTAAACATCTAAGTTTTCCACTTCCTCATCATCAACTATATAGAAGATCTTACCCTTTTCTCTTTCTAAGAAAGTGCACCTAATTTTTAGCATTTGTTTCTTCCTTTTCAAAACATGCCTCTAGGTCTCGATTCTCCTAACAACTCCTAAAGGATATCCTCATCCTTTACACTATCTCTCATTGTTAAGTGCTTATTAACTTATAATTCCTCATTCATTGAAGGTTTAGTGGAAAAATAGTCAAAGCTCTGAATCATACCTACAGTAATTTCTTGCCAATTTCTAATCTCTCTATTCAACTCTGCATAGATATACCATGTGCACGCGTAGCCTCGCAAGGTGAAATAAAGCTTGTGTACCCACAGTGAAGGTGGTAAAGCTTCCTACCCCTCTATCTAGAGTCTCTCATCTGCTGAATGTGGTGTTGAACAAGATCATTACCATGAAATTCATAGATCTAAGTAGACACATTTCTCCTTTAAAATATAGCAAATAAAGTAATCTTAACTTCTCTCCACTCCAAAATATTATCCCTGTTAACCATCCACCACCACGCTACCATCTTGTGTAGAGTATAGACTAACATATTCCTTCTTTCCACATAACATTCCCACTAAACTTCCATAGCAAGCAAGAATACTGTTGGATTCTCTTCACTAGTGTACCTTGGTACCTGGCTACTACCCAAGCTCTTGATACTACATGGCTTCTCGATGCACGTAGCTACACTTTGTACTTCACACCAAAACCATTTCATAAGTGATATGTGCCTAGTTTTCACATGCAACACTTGTAGTATCACTCATGGATTTTGAATCATCCCGTTGGATAACTCCTTCCTTTAATGGGTCAAGAACTTTCAAATCTCGAATGGTGCGCACATAATATTTTTTCAATTCTTCTTCACTTAAGGGCTCTACATAAGGTACATATTTCCCATCTGTCAAGGGGATAATGTTGCACTCTTATTTGTTCTCAAAACTTATATACCCTTTTTGTAACGTAGTTCATTGTTGTTTGCATAACTCTAAGGGTGCCTAAGTAAAGCTGGAAAATTGTCAGCTTCTGCAAGCGCTAAGACCTCAAAATCCCCAGTAAACTTGGTTCCTTGTATAGTAATTTATGCATCCTTTAAAACTCCAATTGGCATGGCCTTGGTCAGATTCACCATAAACAACACATTAGAAAATGGTTGCAATGCTGGTCTGCCCATCTGAACCCATGCATCCAAAGTGTGCACATTCACTTCCGCACCTATATCAATTAGAATATTACTCAAAATCTAACCATCCACAACATCATTCAAAGTTATCTCCTTGTCATAATCTGGGCTATGAGGGGGAAGGTTAGCATGTAAAATCTTCCTTTCATGCTCAATCCCAATGCGCAGAGTGTTTCCCTTTAACCAATTCCCTAACAGAGGAATAATGTTCTCCTGGTGTAGCATCTTACAAACCTCTTGTAAATCATCAACATATGTCTAATGGAGATCACCTACCTTCTTTTGTTCCAATTTCCATGGCTGTTATTTCAAATATTGTATCTCACCCTGTAAATTCTGAATTACCTCTATGGTTTCTTAATTAACCTACTTCTGATGCATAGGGTCTAGATATTTTACATGTAGAACCTCCTCTTTAGTAATAATAGGTTTTTTATTTTAGAACTTCTACGGCATGGGTGTGTAGTAATCTAACCACGGTGCACTATACTCTAACCATTCTCATGCCCTTGTTCGCATGTTTATGTTTCTTACTTAAATATTCAAATAAGTCCAGGAATTCTTAATAGTTGTGATTCTTTCCAAAAAAATAACAAATAATGTTACGTGGACACTAGTGTCCAGTAATGATCGGGAGATCCACATGTATAACAAGTAACACGAGGGAAATCACTTATTCAACCATTTCAACCTCAGCCTCTAAATCCTCCTCGGTAACCTCAACCTCTACTATGGCCTCCATCAGAGTACCCTTCATTATGATCATGGTTATGATGCTCACCCTTCTCCTTAGAATTATTTAGAGCACCGAGTCTAACATACACCAATATCAATGACATCATGAATATGATAAATCAACCTACAATCTTTAGTATCATGTGTGGAAGACCTGTAAATCTTACAGTAACAAGACACAATATTTCTTATCATGTGTTGCAGCAATGGGCACCGACTTGAACTATGGTCCAAGTGACAGATATCACAATCTAGTAACAAGGAGTTCACTAATTTACAAGGGAAAATATCCTTAGTATTCCCATCTACTTCACAATTTGTACACAAAATTCCACTATGTGTCTCATATGCCGAATTAGTAGATAATTTTTCCAATTTTTTAGCCATAGCTGCAATTTGAGCTTCCAAAAATGAACTCACTCCTATTTCTACACTCCTTACCACATCAACATGCAAATCTGATTCAAGTGCCTCACACGAATCTATAAAATTCTTATGGGAAAGCAACCTTCTAAATGGTATGATCAAACCTCCAACGAGCCACGAAGTATGTTGGCTCATGTGTATGTCATAAGATAACTTAGATAGAAGATTATTGAACCATGTATCATATTCCCAACCACTTCTAGTAGTTCCCTACTTAATATATTTCAATGCGTTGATGCTCTTTTGCTCAAATTCAAGGATATAAAACTCTTTCAAGAAATCATCTCATAGTATGATTAATCTACACAAGTTTGGTTAGGGTCAAACTTTCTGTACCAACTATGTGTGTGCCCCTATAATGTAATTACAAATTGACTCTCCTTACACTCAAGAGTAGTAATCCCCTTCACACATCATAGTATCTCACACATATGAGCGTGCTAAGCTACATATTTAATGCCTCTATATTCTATAAGATGAAGGGACATCTCCATATAAATCATTGGAGTTGGTGTGGACCTTTCCCACAAAATCCAGTACCTTTCTTTCCTTGTGTGTTTCCTCAGCCTCTAAAGCCACCGGATCCACCACTTCCTAAGCCACCTAACCCATCTAATGCTCCTTCTAAAGTAGGAAATTGACCGAGAGGATGTAGTGCCTTGTGTTCTAACGATTGTGCTAAATTTGACTCCCACATTTTATGAAGTTTTGCTACTTCCAGATGTTATACCAACATTCTACCCACCCACACTTTGTGGTGATGATGCACCAAAAAAATACCTCCAACTTGTCCTCCTAATAAAATAGATAATGATGCATCATAGATAAATAAGCTCCTGATTACCTCCTAAACTTGATTGCAAATTAACTCTACTACTCACACTAGATTTCTTATTGTTAACTACCCTATATTTTTTAAAACCAAGTGAAAATGCTAGGTCACTATGTAGGTTCAAATGCAAGCCCACGGTCCACAATATTTCATCATCGACGCACCCTCATTCAAAGATGAGGAGGGTTATTTGCCATGCTTTACCAAATGGGGGAGCTCCAGATGCTCTGGCTCCATGTCCTCTGCATGAGATTAAAATCATTCATGAGCCATATCCCTCTACAAAGCACCATTCTTTCCACAATATCTCACTGCTTCATTAGATCCCTCTCACACACTTCATTAAAATTAAGCCACCTTTCTTCTCCATGTCTTTACGCCACTAGGTCTACCATCTTTACCAAACCTGCTCCTTTCCTTGCGCATGGTGGGGTTTATCTAGCCATAGGTTTTCTTGAATCCAAGGTCACGGTCAAGATCTTGATTTCCAAATGAATACCACGCAAGTAGGACCCTTTGGGATTGCATAAAAACTAGAACTCAGAAACTTTTGGGCAAGAGTAAGTGGAAAGCTGTGTATTCAAAATATAGTTGTTTAAAACAACATGGACCCAAAAATCCATAGTGTGTGTCCAAATCATATCTATGTCATACATATCCTAGAATTATTCCCATTTCTAAATGAGCGTGTGAACCTCCAATTCCTCTTAGATGCTTAAGGAACTAGCCACTCGTACAACTCTATGGGAAATATGGCGAAGAAAGTCTCATACAAATCATCATAGACATTATACTCATCCCACACACGTGCATTAAAATCAGGACTGCTAAATCTATTATCATACTCTTCTTCTAGATTGTATAACCACTCTTCAATATTGGCCAAGGTAAACTGGTATGTCTTCATCATACAATATCTGAAAAATAGATCGAAAGAGGTCCTAGAAATGAAACCAATGATGTAGCCTAGATTTCACTGCAAATAGCCCAAAGCACGTTGGCACATCAATCAGCCTAAAGCGAGTGCTCATCCAAAGCATGTAAGGGTATCAGGTCCCTCTTTAGAAAAGCTTGTTCAAGATGTTAGCATGATTACAAGTATATTTCAGATCCATAATAGATAATCACTTAAACCATAGTACGTAAACCAGATATAGATCTAAACCATATGAAGGAATAACTAAACAATTACTATAATCAATTTTACCATACAAGATATTTTCTCAATTACATCCAACACCAATATCCAGCCAATAAGATCCATTTTATTAAATACTGTAAAACTCAAAAGCTTCATACATATATATCAATGTCTCCATTTTCATGTGCGCTAACAAATTCGTAGCATAACACTATAATAAATCATGACCTACTAAACCATGAAAATGAATACATATTTTTAGGGGTGGGGACTTTCCCTTCACCGCTCATGCACCTTCCAAAAATAGGCTACATATTAATAATAGTCACATGCCCTTACATAAGAATACAAAAGCATGTACGTGCTAATAATAGATCTCCTATAGTTATCTCTTAGTACAGATCCTATTATTAGCTCAAATTTCTACATGGTGCTTGATCTTCTGCTTATCCTAAATAGGCTTGGCATAGTCTACAAGTCTTATAGAAGTTTTTCTCAGTACTTCACATCTATCTTTATCCTTAAGTGTAAAAATGACTAAGTCATGTTTCCAAACTATTCTTGGCACACCCCTATTTCACTATACTTGCACACTCTTCCACGCACCCTATGCCCATGTGCCGAAACCTTAAGTGCTTCCTCAACCCAACACTTATATTACACAAAGAAAATAATATTAGTGAAGCATCAACTTCACAAGGAACGCCAAACCCTAGTTTAGTGAGGCGCTAACCCCGTGAGTGGCACCAACCCCTAATTTAGAAAGCTATTACATGCATGGAGTACCCACCCCTATTATCTAAGCACCCACTTAGAATAAAATATTACAACTTGACCATACGAGAATCAATATTTCTTACACAATAGATTATGCTCACTCTTACGTATCATTTTGCAAGTGCTCTTTTAACGTTCTTTGCATCCTCTTTTCTCTATCTCTAAAATATGATCTAGACCTCACGATATCTACTCTCTTCCTCTTCTTTAGATCATATATTTCATTTACACTTGAGCTCTCTTTCTCCATTCATCTCTCTTTTAATTCGCATGCATCGATTCCTCACACAAGTGACAACCCCTCGTAAATGAGCTAAAGGATTAATTTTTTCTTAAACACAAAGGATATCACTCCCTCATCTAGATTTGACGTAAACCCTTTCATTATATTCAAATAACAACATTACGGTGGTCACTTATGACCCAAGTAGGTCGGCCTTTACCTTTTCTATAATCTTAATTAATCCATCCAAATTTTCATTTTTGTTGGACCCCTGTAATATTAACCAAGTATGAAGGCACGTGGGTGCACAAGGTCCTAGTTATGAAAAGGTGTGCAAGATAAAAGTGCACAAAAGAAAGAGTTAAGGAAGCACATAGCTCATGCGACGCGCATGAAAGGAGGCTCGGGACTTAGTCAATTTGGGCACCCAAGGTAGAACACGTGAAAAGCGTGATCATTTGTGCGTGGATAAGATGCTAGCTTTGGAGGTAGGTTGGCCAGGAAATAAGCATGCCCCGGATGGAATCTTCTAGAAGATCATCATGAGATGGAGTGGAAATCTCAGGCCTGGAGGAGCATGCTCACATAAAGGACCACATTCGACACTTGGCATCAAATCTGAGGGTCGTTGGAAGGTGAGTTGGCAATGCAGGAGAATTATAAATACAAGTTCCTGTAGAGTAAAAAAAAGGAGAAAGGGAGATCGATATCTAGAAGTACGAGGTATAGCGGGTTAGAGAATGGGAGGAGCTCTACAAAATTACTACGAGGGGATATTTGTATTTAGGAAAGAATGCACTAAGCATGGAGTTGTAATTTTTCTTTTTCTATTAGCTTAGTTACATATGTCCAGTGATATGCATGACTATGGTCTACTCTCTGTGACTCTCTGTAATGAATCAATGAATATAATGAGGTTGTGACATCAATGGTTTTAATGCACATTTCTCTCATATGATTTCTCTTTCCTTTCATGCTATGTATGAATGCTTGTATAATTATTTCTGTCATAATGCATGTTCTGGATTCTATTAAAGTACTCGATCTGAAGTGACTGCAAGGATCTAGAGGCTGTTCTGAGCCCTATGGTTCTTGTTTGTCTTAACTTCCCTCCTAAAAAATCTTACACTAATCATAGATGATGCTTCCCACTAAACTCACATAAAAGAGAGACTCGGTACCTGTGCGTGCCTTGGGTGAGCACTCAGCTTCTGCTATGTGATAGGTCGGAACGCATGGGGTTTCTTCCTTTTATAATGGGGGTAAAACTGACTACATCTTGGTTCCATTGCAGGACCTCTTTTCAAATTTGTAGTGGGATATAGCATACATCATGATCTATGTAATGAGTAATGACAAAGCAGGTTGACATTGGAGAACGTTGAATCATGGTTCAAGAGCATGGAGGATGAATTTTCTTGGAGATACAACACTAGACCTGAGTTTAATACACGTAGATGGGTAGAAGAGAACCTCTACCATGATCTGTATGAGACCTTCTTCTGTTACTTCCCAGTAGAACTATATGAATGGCTTTCAGCCTATACGTCTAGATCAAGTTGGCATTATGGATCACATGTATGGGCCAAAGAAGACTACCAAAGGTTGCAGGATGTAGATATGACATGGACCCATGTTGTAGATCATTGGTGGAGAGGAGTACTGACTAGTTACACTCTAGAATATGCCATTTCCACGTATTCTTGTCCGGAGGTTGCTGAGTTTGAATTTCTATGAGAACCTAGAGGAACATTTCTACATGTTATTCCTCTAGCTATGAAGATGTTGATGATTACCATGAGTTTAGAGGCTTTCCCAATGGTTGGCTAAACCGTTCTAAGCACTGTGTAAGAGAGCTTAGGTGGAGGAAGATGGAAGATATCATGATAGAAAATAAGAGGGAAGAAAGATGGATCAAGTATAATGAAGCGCATGAAAGGGATATTGTTAGACGATGTGAGGCTACTAGTGTGATGGATCTATGGAGACAGATGTTGTGGGAAGGAGTTGAGGTTCATGCAGAGGACATGGAACTGAGTAGTCTTTACTACCCCATCTTGGCAAGTGTGCGAGGGAGACCCCTTGACTTACGGTGAGAGTTCATTACACAAAGAAAGAAGAGTCGTTCGCACATATCTAAACCCACCCAGTGACCGAGCCCTGGCACTTGGTTTTCCCAATCCAGGAAGAAGTGTTATTAACCTAGTTGATATTAGTGGAAGAGACAGATCTGCACCTAGGAGGTATAATTTTTCAGTTCCTTCTTCTATGGCTGCACATATTCCAGTATTTGGAGGATTCTTTGGACAAGGGGAAAGTATACAAGCTTTTGGTCTCACATTAGGGAGTGGCACGGGACAAAGTAGTGGTAGTGGGGTGCTATCACAGACCATCGGTGCATAGTTTAGTGGGACCATGGGGGTCTTGGAACAGATCCTACAGGCCCTATTGGACCCAGTGGTTCTAGTGGATCTAGAGGCATAGGACCCGGTGGACCTAGTGGATCAGGTGGCAGAGGAAACACCGGTGGGAACCAAGGATCAGGCTTGGGAGGACAGGGACCCCAACCACCACCTCAAGTATTCTTTGAAATGTCTCTATATTTTCCAGTTATAAGGGCATTGAGGATACAAAGAACATGTTCACAAATGTGAGCTGCTATGGTGCACGAAGGGTATCACAACACCAGAACAAAAGGCTAGTCAGTTTGTAACCACATTGCAAGGGCGCACACATAGCTGGTATAGAAAGTATGACCCTCATCAAATAGTGGTGGACTATACTACCTTAAAGAATGCATTCTTAGTAGAGTTCCACATTCCTGAGTTTGAGAAAAAAAAGCATTAACAGTTTGAAGAATATTTAACAAGGAATGATAAAGAGTGTGCGAGAGTATGATGCACGCTTTAAAACTCTCTTATCTAAATTATCATATGATATCCATCCTTCTCAAAGCATGTAAAGTAGTTTTTGGAGGATTGATCACCCCTTTTAGAAGGACCTTGTCTCATAAGACTTTAATAGACCCGCGCGAAGCATTGGAAGCTATCATGTTCATTTGAGGCTGTTGGTAGTATTAATATTGGTGTTAGCCCATTCCTAGAGGCTCAGATTTATGCTATTAAAAATAGTTGGAAAATTTGTCTGCAAACTCATTCCATGAGACTCGCAGTGGTTTGTGGTGCACAGATTATGAAATAGAGGGGCACGTTAAGGATAAATGCCCCCAAAGGATGGTACACACTCTGATAGTAGATTGTGAAATTTGTCATGTGGACCATGATGCAAGTAGGTGTCCCTTGCTGCAACTTATGATCAGGAAGAATGTATCCTGTTATTGTAAAATTTGGACCTCCACAACCCATGATACTATGGAATATAGGCTCATTTATCAAATCCATGATGCCATTGATCATGGGGTGTGCTAGACCAGCATTTCCAGTGTTTCTAAAAATGATGATCACCGTTATGAGGAGCGCACAGATGGAGGCGTGCATGGGAGAGGTTTTTGAGGAGGATTACGTGGTCGAGGTTACCACAAAGGAGGAAGGAGTGAGTTCCCATGTGGAACATGTTTCAACTATGGATCTACAGAAAATTACAAGCGTGAGTGCCTGGACCTGTTACAGTTCTCATGGTGCAGTAAGAAGCATAAGTATGAGGAGTGCCCGAAACTATTTGAGCATATGAAACAAGAAGACCTTTGGAAAGACAAGGGCATTGCAATGATCAGCATCAAGAAGGTAGATATACAATGGATGCCTTGGGTAACACGGGATGAAGTTTTGGAGCCTATCTTAATAAAAACAAGGGCATAAGGCACACGTGCAAGGTACGTACCAAGAGAAGACCCCTGGTTATGAGAGAGGAGATCGTTCATGGAAAATATCTAGACCCCGTGCATCGAAGGAGATATATTAGAACACCATGGATGTTATTTGAAGCTTAAAAGGGAGATCCAAAGTGTCTAAAGGAGTAATCTAGGAGGGAGGAACAAGGAAGGAGAGTCGAGGTGTAAAAGGATGACTTGGATGAGGTCAACAAGGTGTGTAAAATGCTAAGGTAGGAGAACATCGATCCTTTGCTAGGATCATGGTTGAGAGAGAAGGTACCATACGTACCCAAAATTGTAAGGTACTGTACTGCGGAACGGTGTAATAAGTGCCCCAATGATGATACAGGTCTCTTCGCAAGGTGTTCGGGATCCAGAAAGAGCTCTTCGGATATGCGTTAACATCCCGCATGCCCCGCTTAGCCCCTGCGTGCTTTGTTTTCCCTATTTTTCCTCTTTTCTTGGCCTTTTGGTCTTCAGTGACGAAACCGCCGCCCTGCCTGGGCGGCGGTCTCGTGACCGCCTCCCTGAACAGGGCGGCGGTCCTGTAACCGCCGCCCTAAGCAGGGCGGCGGTCCTGTGCGCGTTTTCCAGAACGTGCTTTTGACGGAACGCACGAAAAGATCAACGACTCACCAGCTTTTCTTGCCGACTTAAGCTCGCATTAATGTTTTTGGTCCCCTGGAATAGTGTTTTTCTTTTGTTTAATGTTTAGGAGTTCAGTTTGGATTTGATCTTTGCATGTTTGGATTCCTATAAATGCATGGTTTGTGCACATGCAAATGGCCCCTGATTTTAGTTCTGAATTTTGCTCCAAAGTTTGTTTTAAATTTCTTGTTGCAGTAGATTTAGTTTTCCTTTGCTTAGGTTTCTAGTTTTCCATTGAGTGCCTTGGTTAGTTTTGTATTGCAGCTGGTAAGCCACATATCCAACTTGTGCAAGTGCAAACATCATTTGGGCCACCATTTTCAATCCAATCTTCATGTTTTCAGTACCATGGTCGTTTTAGTTTGCTTAGGATTGGTAGAACAGTTTATTGCAGGTTTGTTTTAGCTTTATGTTACTGTTGGTAAGCCACAGACCCAACTTGTGCAGACAGCATTATTGTTTTGGAGTAGAACGGTCTAGGTAGCCATTAAAGTTGCAGGTTTTGCTCTTCATACAGGCTAGTCTCAGGTTCTGGACGCTCTTTGTTGCATGATTCGCAGTAGACCCCGCTAGGAATTGCATAGGCCAAGCTCTGTACTCTTGTGCTATCCCTCTCCTATCCGCATTCTATTCTGTCTGCATTTTGAAGGCTGTCCATTGATCCAAATACTTATTCCTGTTGATGCAAGCATTTCACGCTTTTCTGGATTCACGTGAGCACAAAGAACGTGGAGATCATGCGAGGGGACAAGAACATACACACCGTCGGATTCGCCACTGTTCTGCGAAATCCAAGTTCAATCTTTCAAAGTTTTAATTAGAACTTATCAAATAGAATAGTTAATCACTTTATTTCAGTCATTTCCATTCTCGATATTGCCAGGGAAGTTGTGGGGATTGATAGTTTCTGAGAAACTATGATTCATTCCTCACTTCTGAGGTAGGATCGAGAATCTTGCAGATAGATTAGTTATTTCATTGTTTAGAATAGATATACGAAATTGCACAGACAAATAGCTACACTCGGCTATTTTGTTTGTTTTACGTTGTTAGTTTAGTTGTCAATTCTAAATATTTTAAATAGCTGCTTTCTTATAAATTGCCAGAAAATACAAAAAGAAATTATATATGTTAGAAGTACACTTAAAATTTTACTTCATTATAGTTTGTCTCATTTCCGCTTTTGCATGACAATTACGGGACCCAGGGAGCCCAGGGAATACATTTTCGAGCCAATTGTGCCCCAGCCCAATACCGTAGTGGCAATAACTGATATTGACCAAAACCTTAGGATACAAGTCTTCCAAACAACAACAGACTTCCAACAGATCAGGTCACAGTTGAGAGGGTTAAACATCGAAGACGATCAAGCACATCTGTTTTGGTCAAATCAGCCAAACTACAGGTTATCCTAGAAAACATCCGCATGACTGTAGAAGGATTTGAAAGAGAACAAATATTCGGGTGCGATCCTTTAGTTCCACAGCCAGACGCTGGAGACACCCTAGTAGATATAGATACCAGCTTAAGAATCCAAGTCGCTAGAACACCTGTGAGGTATTCTGAGAAAATCGCACAATTGCTGATTCTAAACGTAGAAGCTGAAAAGGCTTACGACTACTGGATACTAGGGATCAGAACTTGATCTCCCGTATGACCATAACGGGACCGCAACAACCAAGAGTCTATGGTTGTGATCCCCAGATCCCACAGCCCAACGAATCCACAAGTCAGTTAGATATAGACACTGGCCTACGCACATTAGTATTTCAGTCCACCCCACTTCCACCTATCATCGTCGAACAACTGTCCTTACTAGATATAGCAGCTAACGAAGCTAGGGAATTCTGGACTAGGCCAGAAAATCGTCCATAGAGTCGACTATTTTCATTGTCCGCCATATGACCTTATCAGGAGATATATACGAAACAATCCCAGGTCACTTCCCACGTATTCCGCAGCCCATAGATCGAATCACGCCAGAGCTCGATATTGATTGGAGCCTTCGAGCAGTCATCCTCGCTGATCGATCTATCACACCAGTCCAAGTAAGAAGGGCCTTCTTTGCCTTAGATTCGCAAATACCATTAGTGCGTGTCGAAGACATTAGATTGCCTAACTAGCTTGCCAGCATATTCTACCCCCACCGGCTGTCTCGGCACGACCTCGGGAGGTCGGGTACGCAGAAGAGTTACTTGTCGATTCTCACGCTCGCCTGTCACTTTTCCGACGTACAATACCACATGCCAGAGAAGAGTGTGAGAGACAAGTCTTACACGTGAACCTTCCCCCTCACAAACCTCAACTACGACAAGGAGATTACATTGAATACGGTTGTAGATGGATGGCTCCTCAAGAATATCCTCATTAACACAAGTGTGAAGGTTAACATTCGACTTTGGATGCAAGGCATTAGATGGGGAGACCTACATTACAGACCATCTTTGAATCGATGTATATGAAAAAAAAACTAAGGCAATTCCTATCGGTGTCAAGGAGGATTCGCTATTACTATCCAGGATCCAAGTTTACTGGGGACTTCAAAGTCTTGGTGCTCACTAAGGTAGACAATTTCCCAGCACTACTTGGGTGCCCTTGGTGTTACAAGAATAATTCAGACCTTTGGTTCAACAAAGGGTACATCAGCTTCGAGAACAAGTACGAATGGGTCATTATACCCCTGGTTGATGGGAATTCGATTCCCTATATTGAACCATTAGGGGAAGAAGTTATGGAAAAGATTTATGTGCACTTAATTAGAGAAGCGAGATGATCCACTCTACTAATGGGGTTATCCAGTTTGAATATGCTCAATCAGTAAGTGATACCACTAGTCTAGCATGTGACAATTGGGTGCATGGAACTTACGAATTAATGGGATGGCACTTGAGAGGGTCGGTGACCAAGGTGACAAAGGCATGCATAGTTAGGCACCTTGGAGGAAAAGAACTGCCCAAGTATTTAGGAGGAGCCTTCCCTGAGATCTTTCTGCATGAGGTAGAAGCTCAGTGGAAGAATGAGAAGGAACAGAGGGAGATGTTAAGTTATGTCTTGCTTGGCACAGCAGCTTAGTGGTGGGCCACACATTAGGAGAGCCTTTTAGAATGGCACGAGGTAAGAATTGCTCTCTCTATCATATTTTCTAGGAGTAATGTACCCACCATCATCAAGGACTACCATGGGAAGGAGCCCGCCTCTTTCCATATCCAAGAGTGTGAATGGGTCTAGAGAGAAGGCGCAAAAGCTTTTCCACCATCCCTCTAGGTGCACAAGGTGCTTCATGGTAGACTTCAAAGTCTAGCTCATCAATGTGAGACTCGAACGCCCAAGAGAGCATCTTCTTGGTTCAAGGGTACGTGTTGTCCTTCTCAAAAGACCCCATGGCTATGAGCCTTTCTATGGGTACGGTGCTCTAGAATCATGTGTGTAACACCTTCCTAGTGTCATCAACATAGCTCATTACAGGTCTTTATTCTACATCAAGAGTTCTTCTACCCAAGCGTGTACCTTTGGGGAAGCTTACTTTGTCGAGTGGGGCCTCCTAGGTTGTCATGTTCTTTTTCAATGTTCTCCTCCTTCCCCTCCTTCAGCACTATGTCCATGTTGTGCTCCAACTCTTGGTCTACCAAGACCTTGAGCATTCTCTATGCTTCTCTCTCTGCCACTTCGTGATCTGATCCTTTGTAAAACTTATGGCTCCCTCCTTTTTCCTGGCAACCTCCTCATCCTCCATGTCTTTGGCATCCTCCTCCTCTTCTACGCCCTTGCATCGTGTAAATACAAACTCCTACTTCTCATCTTCACTCTCCTCTTTTGAGTCATAGATGCTAACCACACAGGCTCTTGGTATTTCTCTATTTCTTCTTCTTCTCTACCACCATCTCCTTCACTTTCATCCCCTCTTCCACCCATGTATTTTTCCAAGTTGTTGGTTGCCTCTAAGTTAGCTTCCTCATCCACCCTCTGCTTCTTCCTGAGAGGTGGCTCCTGATCAGGGGATTCAGCCTTATCTTCTTCCTCAAGTGATTCTTCCTTGGAGATGGGTTTCCTAGGTGCCTCTACCTCAGGTGTCTTCTCCTTCACTGGATACTTCTTTCTCCACATGTAAGTGCTTGGCTTGGTGCTTATGGATGGCATGCTCACTATCTGAGCAGTCGGCACACTTGGTGCTTCTCCATCTCTTCCTCTCTTCTTTGACACGGGCCCCTTCTTGCCCAAGGGATCTTCAAGTATGGAGACTTCACTCTCCAGATACACACCCTTCTCGAACTTTAGCCTTATGTGCAAGTACACACGTGTCGCTGATCCTCCAGTGATGGGTAATGTTATCAACCTTATCATTTGAATCTCATGCAACACGTACTTCTCTACATACACGTTCTTTCTGCTAGGTTAATTCAGCTTCTTTCTCATCTCCCTGTGTTCCCAGTCCAGCCTACCCAGTTCCAGCCTTATATTGTTTGACTCTTTAAACTTGTTCACCCCTACTTGGAAGTATTGAGTAGTAAATGCAAAGGGGAGCTTGCACCAAGGGATCCATGAATCATCTATCAGTTTGAATCTACCCAGGAAATAGTGTTGATAGACCATGAACTCAGCCTCTCCCTTAGTGGTTGTTGGGAGTTGTGCTCATCACACTACCAAAATATAAGGGGGTAAATCCCTTAGTGAATGCTTAGGGGCTCTTGGATGAACAAGTGTGCAATGCATTGAACAAGGTCACGGTCGAGGCCGAGGCTAGATTATTTACACATAATGATAGGATTAGACTGCTAGAGGTGAAGTTAGGGAAGAAGGAGGAAGAACTAGCGGAGAAATCCAATAGTTGAAACAAGAAGAAATGATCAATGCATAGTTAAGGTGTGAGTTAAGGGAAGAGAAAGTAAAGGTGTAGGAATTTTACAAGAAAATGGATTCTATCAAGGGCATCATCCTCTTGAAGCACCCAAACTTAGTGCCACCCGCATAGAAATACTCGTCCCTCTTAGAGTGTATAGAAGACATAATGTACGTCCTCACTATGGAGAGATGACCCTTGGCCCTAGAATCTGTTGAAGAAGTGGCGCACGCTTGAAAGAGGAAGACCAGTTGAAGGTGGTAGTACTCATTACTAAGTATAACCAAGTACTCGTAGAGGTTAAGGTCGCTACCTAGTCTGTAGAAGCTGCATATGATACATGCGCGGATAGAGATAAGGTGGCAAGCTCCTTGGTCGCCACGCTTGAGACGGAACTAAAAGAGTTCCAAGAAAATAACAAGGGGAATAGGGTGGAGAGAGATAAGGTTCTAGCTGAAGTAGAGAAGAAATCAGAGGCAATTGAGGCCTTAAGAAGCTCAATTAAGGCCCGGCTAAAGGAACTATACCCCAGATCACTAGAAGGATGGATAAACTTGAGGACCTGGGCAAAGAGATGGAGCAGATTGTGGATGTTTTGGGCACCCAGGGAGTTGGCCTGAGTTTTGATGAAGTGAGCACCCTAGTGGGAGACCTCTTCCAGAAGGCACAGGGTGAGGTCGAAGTGTGGAATAAGCTAGAGGCAGACCTCCGGAAAGATTTTCCTAGCTTGTTGAGTTGATGTCCCCCATTCTTCATTCTTTTCCCGATTCTTTCATTCCTTATTCTTTTCTTTGTAAAGTATAAGGCTATTCATTAGTTCCCTAGATAGCATGCATCTTGGTTAAGTGTTTTCAAGGATGGAGAACTAGGCATAGTGTGGGGTGATGTTGCACCTGTAATATTAACCAAGTATGAAGGTGTGTGGGTGCACAGGGTCCTAGTTATGAAAAGGTGTGCAAGGTAAAAGCATGTGAAAGAAAGAGTTAAGGAAGCACATAGCTCACGTGACACACAAAAGGAGGCTTGGGACTTAGTCAATTTGGGCACCCAAGGTAGAACACATGAAAAGCATGATCGGTTGTGCACGGATAAGATGCCATCCTAGCGATAGGTTGGCCCAAGAAAGAGCATGCCCTGGATGGAATCTTCTAGAAGATCATCATGAGATGGAGTGGAAATCTTAGGCCTGGAGGAGCATGCTCACATAAAGGACCACATTCGACACTTGGCATCGGATCTGAGGGCGCTGGAAGGCAAGTTGGTAGCGCAAGAGAATTATAAATACAAGTTCTGCGGAGTAAAAAAAGGAAACAGGAGATCAATATCTAGAAGTACGAGGTATAGTGGGTTAGAGAATGGGTGGAGATATGTAGAATTACTGCAAGGGGATATTTGTATTCAAGAAAGAACACACTAAGCATGAAGTTTTAATTTTTCTTTTTTGTTAGCTTAGTTACATACGTCAGTGATATGCATGATTGTGGTCTGCTCTTTGTGACTCTCTGTAATGAATCAATGAATATAATGAGGTTACCTATTATATATAGACATGGATATAAATGGTTTTAATGCACATTTCTCTCATATGAGTTCTCTTTCCTTTCATGCTATGTATGAATGCTTGTATAATTCTTTTTGTCATAATGCATGTTCTATATTCTATTAAAGTACAGTTTGAAGTGACTGTAAGGATCTAGAGGTTGTTCTGAGCCCTATGGTTCTTGTTTGTCTTAACTTCCCTCCTAAAAACTCTTACACTAATCATAAATGATGTTTCCCATTAAACTCACATAAAAGAGAGACTCGGTACCCACGCATGCCTCGGGTGAGCACTCAGCTTCTGTTGGGTGATAGGCCGGTGCACATGGGGTTCCTTCCTTTTGTGATGGGGGTAAACGACTACAATTTCTATATCATGGGTCAGACTGTGGATTTTATAGAATATTCAATTGAACAATCAAAAATATTATTTTTAGGATTTTCATGGCACTATGTCGCTCCTGTGGATTTCTTTCGCTTATCGTGACTTAAACACATGTTTCGCGGCTCTCCGGTTATCTGCAACCTTTACTAGTCTTTCATGGCTCTTTTAGTCTTATGTGGATTTTCTCTTTACTTCGTAGCTTTCTTCTCTTGAGAGAGGATTTTCTCCTTTACTCATGGTTTTTCCTTTATACTCGTGGTTTTCCTCCTTTCCTTTGTAGCTACTTCTAGACTTCTTCCTTAACCCAGGATTCATTCTTTAACTCATGGCTTCATTCCATTAATTTGCGGCTAACATTAGACCTTCACGGATTCCTCTAGACTCATGTAGTTTCCTATAGACTTTGGCAACTTCCTTCTCATATCCACACATGTACCAAAACTTGACTAGACCCCTTAGACAGTTCTTTGGATAATCAATAAACATATAATATTCATACAATCACTTTGAATATTAATAGAAATTTTACACTACCAATCAAATTTCAAATTTTCATATAGATACTTTCTTGAATTCCTTCCTTTGTATCTTCTTCATGTATGGTTCTTGCAGTTTATGCCACCTCACATCCTGCATCATGTACTTTTTTCTATCAATGCAACTTGACATCAATGACAAATTCAATGAAAATGATAAATTTCCAACATGCCCGACCCGATAGTCTACTTACATATATATATGATATCATTATGATATCTAGTCATGTCTTGTGCTCCCCTGACCCCATCTCAGTCCTCTCACCTTGACTAAGGCAAAGTCAAAAGAAGCGGGGATATCATCCACACCCTTTTTTTGGGTGCCTCCCTATCACTCCCTTGGGAAGGTTTGATGGGTGAGCAAAGGAAGAACTCATCTCTTACTACTAAACAACATTTCACATGGGTCTAACTCCATTGCCCCATATCCCTTCACATTATATGCCTTGTTCCTCTTGCATGGGGGGTAAATCGGGAGCCAAAAGTTAATTATTATAAAATATAGATTTAATTAAGATTAAATAAAATCAGTTAGGTGAATGTGTCTGAAACACTGATACTTTCCAAGAACAAAATCAAATCTTTAGCAAATTAATTTTCCTTCGTATCCCACTTTGGGCATGATATAAATTTTTGTCACAGAGGAATTCCCCCTTTGGGTAGTGGTGTGATGCCTACCCTTCCAACTAATAAAATGGAAACACTCATAGGTAGTGGGTGACCTATAGGTTAGAGCGAATCTATAAAGAAGGATGGTTCCCCTAGTGTAACACATAAAACTAACATTTACTCTCTGTGCATGAAATGGGAAAAGGAAGAAGGAAAGACTAAAAATAAAAATGGGTTAATACACCATAAATTTGAGGATCTCAAACATTTTGAACTACAAAATGTACCACATGAACCACACATACCATACATAACTTAAAAATCAATATGTCAATGCAAAAGTGTTTCAAATAAGGGTTTGAAAGTTGTAATAGAATAAAGAAGGGAAAAACAATGGCTACGGAAGGGTAATTTAATGAATTCCATAGCTGAATCCTACAAAACTTGGTTAAACACAATATATGACCTGTAAATTAATGTATAACTACATAAATGCATGAAAATTAGACTACAAATTAGGGATAAAACAATATCACAAGAAATAGAATTTGTGTTTTTAGCAAATTCCATGCTTAAGAAAAACGTTTACACATTCTTAGAAATAGAATTTGTGTTCTCATGCATGTTCTGTTATTTTGAATGATCTGTGAATGATCAAAAATATTTTCTTGCATGAAAACCTACTAATCATAGATTTTTCATGATAAAAATAGAGTCTTTTTGCATTATCATGCTTATTTTAACTTCTTCATGATCTATATTTACATCGATTGAAGAAAATAACTAAAAATAAATTCTTTGGATATTTTTGGGCATGTGCATGCTTTTGTGTTGGTCATGTCGATGAATCATAGAATAAGAGGAACATCATAACTCTTCCCTTTGTGCCTTTAAATTTCAATTTCCTTGACTACTTTGTATTTGGTGGCTTAGATGGAAAATTGGAGAACATAGGGAATGTAGGAATAGCTCCTTTGTTCCTCATGGAGCTAACATATCTAATCCTACCATTTTTCTCTTTTGTCAACTTTTACGGGATTTTAGACCACCTTTGGAACTCAAAGTAATGGTCCATGTGGACCTTAATCGGCTGATTTGGGGTATTAGGGTACTAAAACAATGATGGAATGTTCTATATCATCCTTATGGGCCTGAATTTGTGTGATCGTGCAATACAGGTGATCGGGGTATAATGGGAACAAAAAAACATTCCATGTGGGCCTTTTGAGCCTGAATTTTCTAACTACGATGACTTGTGTAATGGAACAACAACAAATTCATAGAGAAAATTTAATTATTTTCATACGGAGTGGTTACAAATATATATTTGTTTTCCTACAACCACTCACCCAAATATAGGTGATTTTTTCGACAACTCACATCCCTATAATCACTCCTCGATCTCCTACTTAAGTTGTATTAACAACTTACAACATTAACATAATTTATATTTTACTAAATCACATAATTAATGGAGCATTAATAAATATATTTCCTAACATTTTCCCCTATTCGTACTCGAATTAATCTTGCCCCTTTTTGTTTGAAATTTACCTTCAATTTTTGTTGTGTTTTCCGTCTTCCCATGAGGAGTATGGGTTTGAAAGGTTACAATCATTTATTTAAATTATTTTTATTCTCCTATGTGTTGCTTATTTCTCTTTTTTTCATTCAAGGATCGTGTTTGGATATATATTATTTTTGAAACCCCTTTTTGAAAACCGATCATGAATCGGGTCCGAAAATCAGGAAAATTACTTGTGAGAAGTGTTCCTTGATTGTGTCAATAATTTCATATTTTTCCACTGCCCATTGGTACATGGCATTTCCCAGTTGGATGTGGTGTGGCAGGTTTAAGTTGTAAACTTATAACTTTCTATTGCCTTCACAAAATGCAAAGTAGGTTATGTGACCCGACAAATATTCCTCTGAATATTCACAATCAGAAAATGCACAAACATAAATTTATTCCGCCCTTCAAAGGTGTACACTTGTCACAAATGGGATGGATGGGGGATCAAGGCATAGTTGTATTTTCATGCACCAAGGTAATAAGGTATAAAAATGTAAAAAATCTCCCAAGGCCAAAAGACACGTGGCTCTTTCTTATGCAAGGAGCAAGGAAGCGGGTCATCGAGTAGATTTATACCTTTTATTTAAAGTTAAAAATGAACAAAGTTTCAATAAGGGCCCGTAGCTCTGCTATCTTTTAGGTGTGACCACGTGTCAAGCTCAGATTGAAATTCAAAATCGGGTAATCGGGTCAAATGACTAAAAGTGTATATGTTTTAAAAGACAATGAAAATGCAAAGAATCTCCCTAAGCTTGCATAGATACAAGACTTTTCCACTTGGACATGCTCACTTTTAAAATTTGGAAAAATTGAATGAGTGGCAACAATTCAACACATTAATTTTTTCCACCATCAATGCATTTTACACAAATCATGGATGATAGTAAATTTTTCAAACACCTTGATCCTTTTATTATCAATTGTCACAATCTGGTTTTCATCATTAGTATTTTTCTTTGAGGATTATTTTGAATTTGATTATGGAGATTGAATTAGGAATCAGAAGTTTGAAAAGCTTTTGAATTGACGTTGAATTTCTTAGACATTCACGGGAAAACCATTAAGAACTAAGGAACTCCTATGCTTTTTCTTTTATCAAAAATAAATTTGAAGAAAAGCTAGGGTTTTTAAGATGAAAACCATGTCATCCTCTTTCTCGTTTGTATCTAGAATCACGATTGATTTAGATAAAATTATAGACACATACTTAATGAATTATGACTTAAAATATTTTCTTCAGAGATTGAATAGCCCTAATAAGAGTGATTCTATGGAAGCAATTCAAGATATCTACATCACTTTAGCTAGTGTTATTCCACCATCAGTTCATTTCCCATAATTGGTATGGCATTGTGCTATGAACTATGACCCAAAAAAAAGGGAATTGCTAGACAGAAGTGGTGATGCAGTGTTGACATTGACACCTACGGCTATTAGGATAATGCTCAAGTTACCTGTGATAACTAATCCAATAACCTTGGGTATCAAGTTAGCCTTATGAGATTATGAGGAAAAGAAAAAGAGTATGCTAGACTCATAAATACAAAATGGCTCCTAGTGGAGAAAAAGGCAACAACTCGAATCCCTAAAAGACTAGTTAGGGCACAATTTTGAAGAAGTTGAGGATGTTATTGTATTATTAAGTCAAATGGATAGATTGGAGACTACAAATGAGTTCAAGGAATGGATGTGTACCTACATGTGGATAATTTTGGAAAGGAAGGGAGCATCTGTTGGGCTACTTTTATTGTAGAAGAACTTCATGGCCACATGGTTACCTTGGCAACAAAAATAGAGATGGGTGATACCTCAGAGTTAGAATTTTACATGATGACCTACCTGATTTACAATGTTGCAGGACATAAATGTTTCCCTAGCCTTTTTCCATGTGTTGATTTTAAGAAATGCCAAATGCATGATATTTTTCCTCAATTGCAGCTAGTCAATTGGAGTGGGAATGTAAGATTGGTCAATGACGCCTTCTTTGCACCAATTATATGTCTTTTCAAACCAAAATGGGGCAAAGTATAGGATTTATGAGTAGGATAGGCAAGTGATTATGGAATATGGGTGTTATTTTATTTAGTACAAGAAGTTCACATATATAAGAGTTAGTGGTTTTGAAGGTAAGCCATATAAGTTGCCCAGATACTTAGATGATAAAATGGCTTTGTGTGAACTAGAAAGGAAATTAACACCAGTTCACAAATTGATTGTTGGGAAACATAAGAAAAATATTAAGTTCCCCATCAAAATTGGAAGGTACTCATGCCCTTTAATTTTAAAGGCAGATTAATTGAGGATGAATTGAAAAGGTTTGAGTTGGAAAATTTTGAGGCAAGAGCTAACTATGATATCAGGTGGGTGTTCAATAATATTGCAAACACTTTTGAACATGAGCCTCACTTTGAAGATTATTAGATGATTGTAGGGATGAGGAAGAATTCGGGTTGAGATATTTCTCTAGAATGACCCTCGCACAAATCATAGAATTCAAGATTACGAGTTATCCCTAAGGGAATTGTGGATGATCCACACACGGTGAGTAAGTACTATCTTGATCAAAAGATAGAAGGACAACCTATAGCCCCTCTAAAATGGAATGAAACAGAATCTAGATGATTCTTATATTTGGATAACTAATGTGATGAGGATAACTATAAATTAGTTTTCTCAAAATAATATTGATCTATCAGTCCAAAATACAAGAATCCTAAATAACTTCAAGGATCTGGGAAACTTAAATGATGATATCCCTCCCCTAAGAGAAGGGGCTGACAGAATTGATCCTTTGGGAGGAAAATCTCCTTAGTTACCTTCAAAGAGGCCCACTTCTAAACTTATAGATGAATGGACCTTAGCCACTAGTGGGACCGGTACTTCTATATCCACTTTGAGGCAAAAGATCGAGGTATTACCTTTGCATTACCACTTCAAGCAAAAGGGAAAAGTTTGGCATCTCATTTGGTTCCCTCAGGTATTTTTCCAAAACCTCATAGTGCTGAAAAATTGATGAGTGGGGCTATAGCAAGTGGTCATTCTCAATCCAAGCCACATAAAGAAGAGGAATAGCACGGACCTTAAAAAGTTTGAAAGGGCACATAAGAAACACAAGGTTGTTTATGAGCCAATTTTGGTAAGAGAAGGTGCCCACCCACCCAAGAAACATAAGCATAGGGATGTGGTGATTGATCCCCTAAACATGAAAAAATGATGTTTCTCAAGTATGACATGTGCACACAGTACCACAGGTTGAACAATCAGTACCTTTGTCCTCACCTTTTCCTTTGGAAGAAGTGACAATGAGAAGCATTCAGGAACAAATGACCCAAGGAAATGTTTCATCTAATCTAGTAGACAACAAAATTCTAAATCTAGGTATGAAAACATCTGAAATCTTACATGTTGAGGATGTGAATATACCTTTGTTTGAAACATTGCAGGAGTCTACAAAGGCTCAGGAAGATGTGATAGATGTTGACATTGGTGAATAATTTTCCACATTATATGCACTTGATGTATCTATTGATGAAAAAATATCCAAACCAGTAGATAATCTTCAAATAAATGCGAAATGGAAGAAATTACTCATGTGCCAACCGATGAAGTCAAGATCCAAATAACATAAGCTTCTCCTACTGAGTCAAGTTACTTTAGATTCAAAGGGGTCAATGATATTAGTAGAAGAATATGCTTCCCATTGTGTCAAAACCACTAAGGATGATGAGCATTGTCAAGTAGAGAAATCCATCTTTGAAAAGATAATATAAGTTGTACATGATGTAAGTGATACATAGGAAATTGTTGGTGATATAGATGCGTAATCTCTAGATGGGAATAGGGATTTGGCATCAGGTGAGAAATCCACTATAACACAACCTGAGGTATCATTAGAACATGAGGATAGTAAGATGCCAACCCAACAATCTTCAAAGAAGGTAGAGCTATGTGATGGGAAGGAGGAATCTACAAGCTAGTTATTGGTTCAAGAAAACCTCAGGGAAGAAACTGAATCTAATGTGGCATCAATTGGAGAGATAAGGAAATAATATATTCTAACTATTGGTATAAATCAGAAGGAGGTTGATCAATCCCAAGATCTAGACCAAGGAGAAAGACAAGTGAAGGAATTGCCAGTATAGGATGAGAGCATGGAGATGGCTATTGAAATAGATGGTGAGAAATAGGTAAAATCATTAGCCCAGGATGAACAAGGAATATCTAATAAATTGGTGGTTGTCCTGAGAAACCCCAATAATAATTACAAGAAGCAAAATTTGGGACAAGTCTCGCAAAAGGGTGGATTGGTGAATTGATTTCAAGTGAAGAGAAAGAAATTCTTCCTATTCAGGATATTGATCTTACTACATTATCCTTTCCAAAGATGGTAAGAACCTCCAAAAGGGCTAGGGTTATTACCAAGACTCATACTAATCCATTGGGGTCCAAAACTCTAGAAATATCAATCCCTTATGAAGGTAAAACTAGAGACAATGTAACAAAGCTAGTGACTACAATGTTCAACTCATTCCTTTAGGAAAACCCTCAAGAGATCAACTAAAACAGGGAGTATCAGAGGCGGTAAATGACCTATTGCAAAAGGTGGATGAAGACAGGATAACAAAAAATCAATTGAAGGAATAGGTCAAATATTTGAGCTCTAGTATGCAACTAATTGGGCAACCCAGTCATACTCAAGAAAATACCTCTGTAAACACCCCTGAAGGATTCGAAATGATTGATAAATTCGTCAAGAAGGTTCAAGTTGTAGACACATGGATTGAGAAGCAAACAAGGAAGGAAAAATTAAATTGAGAAATCCAGGGCAAAATATGAAGAACTCAAAAGTAGGCTTAATGAGATTGATGAGATAACTGAGCAATGTGATAATGAAATATTTTACTTTGAGGGAATTTTTCCCAAATTAGACCGTATTACTCATCTTAATGATGAATTGGTCGAACAGGAAAATATTGTGCCTAAATAATTCAGAGGAAGTCAACATGCCTTGGAGGAACTAGCAAAAATCAAAGTGGAAACTTTGAATGGGATCAAAGAAAAGCTCAAAGTTAAAAGAAATTTGATTGATGGTACTCTTGATGCTATCGATTTGAAACTAGAAGACATGGTGTTTGAAAAATTCAAAAAGAGCTATGGTGATTTTAAGATTGATTTATTATTTAACTCTTTTGAGAGGAATATTCCAAAATATGATTTCTCTTATGAAGTCATTAAAATAATGAGAAAAATTGAAAACAAGATTACAGAGTTGAAATCTAGGCCACTGGAATACAAGCAGAATATGGGTCATTGTATGGATGTGATAGCTAGAAAGAAATTAATCTTCTAACACCACACTGGGCTAGAAGAAGGTGAAATAAATGAGCTTTTATAGAGATATGATGCATATATGGTGAGATTGTCAAAAGAACAGGATGCATAGGTGGAATGAAGAAGAAAGAATGTAGACATTAGAGATGATGAACAAGATTAAGCTCTTAAAGTTGTACATTCTTCCCATACTTCTTTTCTAAGCTAATGTTTTAATCAACATTTATGTTTCATTAAGGACAATTATTACTCTGAAATTCATTTTTGTCTTATATCAATTGTAAAATAGTACAATACATTAGTTTTATATGACTAAGATAAAATTCAATAAACATTTGTACAAGCATATAAACTATTGTGATATTTTTCTTCTTGCATGTTGAAAAAGGAACAAAATGGGGTTCTATAGGGGCCCCTTCCCATGGAAAAATAGGGTTGTATAGATGTTGAGAATAAAGACAACAAGGGAAAAACAATATTCAGATGTCTTTTATTCCCTCTTCAAAACTTTGCCCAAATGGAGGAATTTTTTTAATGACTTATTCTTCTTGACATGAATTCACTTGATCCTTATGTCATATGGACAAATATGACAGACCCTACTAGATCTCGGGACATTCCCATCTCCATCGGTGACTATCCATAATCTTTACCAGCTCAATTTTCTTCTGACAGGAGGATACCCAATCCATAAGATCCAAACCACTGCAAAGAAGGTTTTTTCCCCTCCCCTTTTGAAGGATTGAATTACTAGGATCAGATTCGGAGGGGACATCATGGGTAATTGGAAGGAAAGTACTATACCTTGCGAGACCGTGTATATTATGAGGTCTTGAGCTTGACCCAACTTCCCATTTCCTTGTGTGGGGTGGACACTCTGTAGGAGAAGGAACTGACCGAGGTCCCAAAAATTCATGATCTGACTAAGGAGCGTGATGGACTAAATGAGAAGATGACCGAATCAAAAATCTACCCCTATTATCCTAAGAAGAGGATATTTCTTCTCTTAAATGACGAGTAGATATGGACAGCACCTCTTATCCATATGAGATAATGATCAGGGGCTGAGGAATTTCTTCACCCTTTCTCTTACCCAAATATGATACTGGCATTGACACTTGGGGCCTCCTTTCAATCTATAATTTCTTCATGACTTCAAGAGTTTTCAGATGTTCCCATCAAAAGAGATGAAAGTACATGAATTGAAAGGCTTTGAATACATGATTGATCCTAATCATCCTTTTGATAAGTGCTAGCTGGACTCACAAATAACTCAAGGGTCCTTTGATGTCTCTTTCACATTCTATGTCAAACAAGGCCCTAACAAAAGCCTCATTAGGACCACTCAGGTCCAAAATCTAATTTAAATCCTCTGAATAAATTTCTTATAGGTTGTGTGCTATAATTACCTTTACCATTTTTTATAAGAAATGTGAAAAAGGTTATTTATCTTAAGAATGAGAAAAGATACACATAATGGTGGAAGGCTAGAACCAATTTTTATAGTGAGAGGGGTGCATACTGGTCTGATTAAGAGAGATATTTCCCTTGAGATGAAAGAATATTTCACTCAGCTCACACAAAGAAGATTTAAGAGTTGGAAGGGATTAGGAATGAGTAGAACTATTTAATAAATTTGATTTGATAATAACCATGTGTGGTAATTAATCAATAAGATATGAAATGGAGTGCATAGCACCCAAGATGGATTCTTGGGAAGTAGATGAGGATATATGTCATATCAAAATCATCTGGAAGTTCTCATAGGTCATCAAAAGTGATTATCCAATCAATATGTGGAAAGAATGATTAAAATAATCTTCCAAAAGTGATGACCCGATATCCCAGTCAAGCACAAATGAAACCAATTGAAAAGACTCACATTTTGTACACTGGCAAAGTATGAAGTGAAGTATTTTCAAAAAAAAAGCATGATTTGAAATGAGTATTGTAAAGGGAATATTCCTGGAATATTCATACTTTTTGGGGAAAATTTGAATATGAGTGATTTGGATGGTATAAAGGTGTAAAATATGATCACACGAGAGAAGGGGGTTAAAAATTTATGATAATTATTCAAAGAAAAGAGAGAGCTAAGTAAAAAACCATTTTCCAAGAACTTTTCTGAGAAACCTATTATTTCCTTTTTGTTTTAAAATTTAATCATGTCAAGATGGTTGAATTTTCCAGCCATTGACAAGATTTGAGACTGTTAATAAAGATTTCCCTTGCTGATAAATTTGGTGAACCTTGAGTTAATTATGTTAATCATGAGCATCGTTGTGTCTGCTTTCATTTTGAGATGTTTTCAAGTAGTTATTCATGTTTCTGTTGTAATCTTATGTTAGGAATTCCTTTGAATCACACAATATCTTGTCCTTTTGGTAGTATTGTGGCATTTACAATTGTGTTGTGAGAAGAGCTTTCATTTTACTACACAATAAATAATTTAAATTCGTTATACCTCCATTCTATTGATACAGATTATTTGTTAGCTTATGCGTGTATCTTAGGTGTGATGAACCAAGAATCACTTATGTTTATTTGAGTCTTTGACATGATATTTTATGTCAATTTCTCAAAGAATGTGTGAAACTGTGAATCTTTGAACTTCCATGGGTTTGCATCTTCTGGTTGAAGGTTCATTATTGACTATTTGAAGTGTTTTTATCATCTTGTTTGGTAGATTTCCCAACCTTTGTTGAAAGTTCTAAAGAATTTGGTATAATCAAATTTATCCTGCTTAATTCCCCAACAAAATTCCTCTATAAATGATAAACCCTACATGAATTACCCCTTCTTGCATTTTTATCCATAAATGCTAAGAAGATTTGTTTTATTTACCCATCCTTTATTCAAAACATGTAGGAGCAATCAAGTTTTATTGTTTTCTTTAGTAACATGAACCTTGTTTAGAAGACATCTCCATTATCTAGAGTGACAACTCATGAGAGTTAGATTATGTTGCATTGACCATGTCTTCTTAAGGTTTTATTTTCAAATATCATAGAGGGAGAGTCCTTTATATCCGATACATTTACACCTCTCACAAATATCGGGTTACAAAATGGGTCCTCTCACCCTGGTTGAAGGCACAACCAAAAGTGGTGAGAGAAGTTCAAACTCTTTACACGGTGCTACCTAATTTTTCAAAGATCAAGTGAAAATGAGTCGGAGTAAATCCCTCCCAGGCTACAAAAGCGACTCGAGTTCTTATTTATCTATCTCTAAGCATCTCTCTCAACCTAGTGATGTTGTTGACCTCAAAGGGAGAATCACCTTAGGTACCAACACCCCCTTATTGCGAACACAAGGGGAAACACCATCTTCAACCAAACAACATGTCACTTTGTAGCCTACACACGGTCTCAATCCTCAACATTGACTATAGGAACTACTTCATCCATGAATAGGGACCAATCAACCTATTCATATGAATACATGAATTAGGACCATTCAACCAATTCACATCAACCATCAAGTCAATTTGATCAAGAACACTTCTTGCTATAGTATCAAAGCTACGAATCTCCATATCATCATCATCACAGGAAATATAAACATTGTATTACACACAGGAACATGGATGTTCATTTGTTCTTATTCATCACACACAAAACAAAAAGTGTCACTAAAGCAATTTGCAGCCTCTGAGGTAGTGACAAACTCAAGGACATTGATTATCCTCCTACCTTTGTTGCCTCCATCCTCCAGCTAATGATGTTTCTACCTCAGTGGAATGTGACCATGAAGCTCAAAAATATGTGTAAAATAGGCGTTGGATTCCACTTTGAAAATGCGTCTGTAAGGAAAAACAATATATTTTTCAGATTTTTATGTACAATGAATTACTCTTGACAACAAAAGACATTTGACTTACTTTATAACCTTTTTTTTACTAATAGTCTTATGACAAAGACAATTTTAACAATTGGCTCTATTTTGATAGTTATAAGACCTTGACTTGATAGACTTGACTCTAGAATAAAATTTGTGACTTCAATTTGTGACTATAAATAAACTAAGATTTGCAAAACTAATTACAAAACTATTTGACTTGAGACCAAGAGAAATTACAAACTAAACAACAAAACTCATAAACTTTTAAAATGAAATATGTAACACAATAAAGTAATTTACTATTAACTAGGACCACATTATGATACTAATGAATTTGTAAAAGAATACTTATCAAATATCTTCCAGACAACTAAGACCCTAATGACTCATACTTTTTGATATAGAAAAATGTCAATGACTATTTATTTGATAACTACTACATAAATAGCTTAATACCGACCACCCTTGGACTACATACGCCATGACTCTAGCTTATTATTTTCCTGTCGCACCCAAAACAATTACTCGATAAATGGTTATCAAACATGTGTGCACTATAAATATTTCGTAATCCTTATATCTTTACCAAGGTAATAGGTGCACAAGTGATATGTGTAGAAATAAGCGACGGAGTTGCAAAAATTGCAATGCCAAATTGTAGATTCTCATACATGGAGATATATGTCTCGATACCAATAAATATTTTGGCTAGAAAAATTATCAAAACTCACATATATTGTACACAATCTATACTTCATGTTCTAGTACGCTAGAGACAAATGCACGGCTCAAGATGGAACAAATTACTCCAATTACATGGCACTTTGATCAATGTAAGAAAATAATCTTGTATTCAGAACTTGGAATTAATTAGAAACACAAGTCAGCAATGCAATACATTTGTGTTACACCTATGGATATGGATTGATGAACTATCAAGTGCATCTATGAAAGAATAAATGCATGGATGGTGTCAACAATTTAGTAGAGGTGGATAAGCAATAGAAACCAATAGATATAGTTGTAGATGTATGAAGTAACTAGAATACATATATCAATTGATTTGATTTATACGACATAGGAAATATAGATAATTGATGAGCAAGACACATGGTCATAGATCAAATCACGGTTCAGAATATATACATAGTTTTGTCCCTAAAATATCTATCCAATTTCTTAGACTAAGATAATGTAAAACACTATTGTTTTATCTACCTAATGGGTACTTGTTTTCACTTGTTGCACATGGAATCCAAAACCTTAATCTCAAAAAAACTGAAATACCATTGTGCAAGTATCAAATCCTTAATCGGATAAATGACTCACATATTTGGGCAACAATACCAGTTATAAATCCACCCCTTATGATTTTTGTCAAACAATTATGTCTCCCATAGAATAATCTTGCTCGATACCAAATAATGGAGCATTAACCGATTGACACATAAAAATTAATTAACTTGAGACGGAGTTGTTTACAAATACATAGTTCTTTTCCTACTGACCACTCACTCGAATATAGGTTCTTTATTCAAAAAACTTGTAACATCCTCCTTTTATACATTAGAACAAGTCATTTTTTTTTTTTTTTATAATTGCATCCTGGTTCTAAATACATAATTTAGAACTCACAAATCAAATAACCATTCATATAACAGAAAACCATATGCCACTGTAATGACTTGGAGTACCTCCGATCTATTCATTCCATGACTCGGTAATCTACCGATCTATTCATGAGTGATAAGAGTTGGCGTTTTTATTTAACACCCCACTCTTGTGGTTCTCTTCCCTATTCTGGGAATCAGAATGCTCTGTCCAAGGAACCTATCTGAATAATTGTTACCATTATTCATCGGCATCTCATCCCTTAGACTAGGTGATTTAGGACAACGCAATCAGTAGCTTGCGATACTTTGGCCAAAGATTTGAAACATACTGCTTATGTCTCGTATTCCTTAATGGCATACTCATCAATCTGGAATACGTCCTTCACCCCATTCTTATGTTATGTAGAATGTCTTATACCGACTTCTGTCAGTCCCTCCTATACCAACTTAATCACTCGGAAATGGATTAGTAAGGTGATAACATTATATGGATGCCCACGAGGACTAGGGATACGATGACATACTGGTTCAACCCTAGTTAAACCAGTGTGTCAAGA
Source organism: Taxus wallichiana var. yunnanensis (assembly GCA_018340775.1). Lineage (NCBI taxonomy): Eukaryota > Viridiplantae > Streptophyta > Pinopsida > Cupressales > Taxaceae > Taxus > Taxus wallichiana. The sequence continues at coordinate 51,040,019 of CM031234.1, forward strand.
TACCCCGAATCTCCTAGGCAGCCTTATAACGTGACCACATTCCTAATCGGTCCCAGAGTAACTTGTTCGAGTTCAAGGTGTAAATCTTAGCGATCAATGCAAAGGGTGTCGTCATAAGTCACCTGCATTGTTGTAACTTCGAGAAGATCCTAATCTTCTCGAAGGTACAACCCTGCAGTTGACTTGTGTCATCAACCTTTAAATCCGCCTCGAAAAGATCTACTTATTAATAAGCGTTACGCACATTGAGTTTAAATTACATTAAAAGACATTTCCCTTAAGGTTAGCCTTTCCCGATTCCTAGGTTCCTCACCTTAGAATGACCTTTCTTAATAAAACCCTTTGCCACGAGACATGTCATTAAGACTAAGGTCCCATCAAGGAGTTCATAGAATTTACTTAATTCTATATCAACGAAATTGGACAATAACCCAAAATCTTCACATGAGATTTCCATCCGAACCCTATTCGGGTTTAATTCAGTTCTCAATTTGAATTTATATCTTACTTATAAGTATCGAGATATAGTGATTAAGATTCCAATTACATGTTGTCCTGGTTTAATCAAGACTAGGAATTAATAACTTAATTCAGCTTGTTTAGCATTCTGCTTAGGTTTATTTTGACCCTAGCTTCCAGTAAGACAGTGATCTATATTTCAATTTAGCTTTAGTTAGAACACACTAGAATTACTAAACAATCATAAGTATTCAGTCACATATTCTTGCAAGCTTACATTGATAATCACAAAAGTCTCCAATATAAACAATAATAACAATGCTCTTTAGATCATTTGAACCGAAGAAGGTCAAACTATCAAGATACGGATGCAAACATATAAGTATCAATTATCTATTTCCATTTCCTTCAGAACTAATCAAATACATTTTATGCATTCAACATACTTGATACAATGCTCAACGGAAAAAGAACATCTTTCCTCATATAGTACATTTAGAAAATTAAGCTGTAATTCAACATAAAATCAAATTTAAACAAATCGATCATCCTATCGATTTGCGTGCTTTACCACTTATGGCATCCATCTGCAAAAAATTGTCAACATGGGTCGGTTCGATGGCGAGCATGATAAGCACTAACTCTTAAAACAATTGCAATCCATCAATTGTTTTCATTAAACACCCTGTTTAAATGAGATCAAATCACCAAACAAGTAAACATATTTCAGACTATGCTTTTGTAAAACAACATGACTATAAACGCGTAGCTCATATTATAGTCACTAAATAGTCTCATATACTTTCAATTATTTCATCAAAAAGTTAGTGACCAAGAAGACAAATGCATCTAACCAACTATCCATCTGAATCCCAAGGACAGCAACATCAGACGGATTATATATTCAACATAATAAATAAATAACCTTTCATGATTCCATCAGCATGATAGAACAATTCCAAAAGTTAGATAAACAATTATATCAACCTATACTTTATAACAGAAGAGAAATAAATGAATCATACATATTTCCTTCAGAACTAGCTCATGACTATCGTCTTTCCAAGAGCAAGGCATTCACCTTAAACACATGCAAATAAATCAGACGAGACCATCAAAAGCACCACAGATTTGTTAAAGATCAAATATAACCAACTACTGTAGTTATCCAGCAGTACAGTAGCTCTCACGCTAAACAGTGATGACCCTCTACCAACAGACTCCACAAGACCTTCCACATGAAGCAGCAAACAAGAAGATATTCACCACATCGCCTGTCGAGGTGCAGTCAACGGCTCTTAGTTCAGTCAAGCTCAAGGCAGGATAGTCATGCAACAGAATACGTAAACACGACTACAATCCCACACATCAACCTACAGCCCCCTTCTAGTCCCTAATAAACACTGCAAGGCTTTCGGACCCAAGGTCGAAATCAAAGAGCTTCTATTTTATCGCATCAACAATAGACTCCTCGACATTAAGCAATTGATGTTTCCCTAAGACTATGCCGAGATAATCACACAGAATTCCCGCAACATGCACAGCCTTATCTAACTGGAATAATCAGAAAGGAAACATGACATACCGTATTCTCATCTGGACGCATTCAGGGTTTGAAGTGTGGTATTCACGACCCACTTTTACAGAGCCAAGTTACATGATATCTAACTATACTCAAGGAATCCAACAGTGCCAAAAACAACAAGTGTACCAATCAGGTTAAATAGAGGCAGATACTATAGTTACCTGTCAAGGATTCAACTGAACCCGAGTAACAGTATACAAGATAAATAATAATTAATGATTCCCAACTGTGCCAACAATGGTAAACATTCAAAATCAGGCTTATACAAAAGCTAATTACTGATTTCGTAACAAAGAATCCAACTGAGCCTCTTCAATATTTTCACACAAGCTTACAGAAAGGAAACGTAAGTACACTCAAGAGTCTGTACCAAAAATTCATTACAAAATAACATAGGTCGTATACTTGTTACTCCTTTAGGACTCAACAAAATCAATTACCAATACTCAAATATATGTATATATATAGCTTCAACAGTGGTCCATAATACACGAATCATTCAATGGATTCCACAGAGTCATTTCGAATACAATAAATATATATATTGCATACTATCAACGGGTTGCATCCCATAACCACAATGCAAGGGAAAAACAACTTCAAGAAGGTCGCAATGAAATACTGTAACACAGCAAGTTATCCATTCACAAATAACTTTAAATATCAAAGCGAAACCCAATAAGATTCAGTAACCACTACCTTAATAACCTCGACTGAAGTTACAAAGAAGTCCAATTAAACTGAACAAAATGTCCATCAGTATTCTTCCCAACGAGTATCAACAACAAGCATCAACAGTAAGCATTAACAACAAGTATCGACAGTAAACATTGACAACAAGTATCAACAGTAAGCATTAACAACAAGTATCGACAGTAAACATTGACAACAAGTATCAACAGTAGCCTGTACCCATCAAGAGAACAATTCATGGGCTCTCACAGAGCAAGCCCAGTACACATTCTTGCATATATATTTCACAAATTAAAGCCGGAATGCAAAACACCAAGAAATATTGCAACAGTTCGAAAAATAAAATACACCCATCAAGGTTTAAATTGAAAAATCAAACCAGCAAGAAGATACAGTGACAAAATCACACAAGGCTACCATATAAATCATCTAATTCCAAAAATCATCTGAACAGAGTTGTTCTAATGAAATCATTTGAAAGAGAGCAAGATTTTTAAAGGTTAGGGCCTAACATGCCTGGTTATTTGCTTAAAATTTCGAAGCAGACCACTGAAAGAGCTCGAACCTTCTCCTCCTTTTCCAAGTTAGAGCCACCAACAAAAATTTGCTATTTCCATGACTTATATATTTTCCTTGCCAGAGGAAAGAGCTAGTTACGCTCATACTTGCCATGCAACACCAAGAAGACTGGTGCGAAGAACCAGTGAACAGACAGAAGGAAAACCGGAGTGCATGCAAAACCCAATAAACTACTAACTTTCCATTTTGCCTGCCTTCCCGTGAAACTCGAGCTCGACTACCGAGTTCATTAATTGCATTTACTCCCAATTTCCCGCTCAATCTCCACTGCCACCGACCGCCATAGTTGGCGATGGACAAATGCACATCAAAGACCATTTCCAACTTTGGTGACCTGCCACGTCGGCTCTAGTTAGCCGTTTTAAAAACCTCCACCAAATTACCTGTCCCTCATGCTTATCCATGCATTTAATAACATAGAAACTGCCGCCCATGGTTCGCACCCTTCCAAAGGTCCCCTTCCTCCTTGTTCAATAGTTAGGTTAGTAACTTAGGTTAGGATTTAGGATAACACCTAGTCTAACCACTTTGCACATAGATACTAACTTAGAACATTAGCTCTTAGCCTAGGTCTAGGTTAGATTAACACTAATCTAACCCCTAGGTTATAGTTTAGTTTTAGGTTACTAACCTTAATAAATTCAGTTAGTCCTTAACATTTCAAATGCTTAGAAAAAGAATCTACCACATACATTCATGAACAGGGTTCACTCCTGTACTGCCAATAGGCTAGTGAATTAAATGTAACTGAATTATTACCTGGTCCACGATCAAGACCTTCCAGATATATTACGATATCTGGCACCAGTTCATTTAACATGATCAGCCTGAGTTATACTCCGGACTAGCTTATTCAATGCATCCAGACCTTGCAACCTGCTTAAGGTCTATAATTTTAATTCATCACGAATAAACTTAAAGCACCACTTGGATCAATACCACTGATCCAAGGCTAGGTCTTATAGATGGATAACTCCATAATTCATTCCAAAATCAGATTAAACTCAGGTGTAAAATGAAAGAAATAAAAGAGTCCAATCACATTCCGACTCAGTCAAAGATTTGGAATCTCAAAGAAGATGCAGTACATATCAAGCATGACTTCTCAATCAAAGTAACACATCCTTTTTCCAAAAGAAATCACATATCAACACTTGTATGCTCAGGAGGAAGTAACTACAGTCCAGGGTGTTACAAAATTCACATCCTTATAATAATTCCTCAATATCATATGTAAGGTGTATTAACAACTTACTTATAGCATTAACATAATCTATATTTTACTAATACAGCCTAGAATCTACTATGATTAACCCGGGCGACTTTGGCACATCACTCAACCTAAGCTAAGTGCTCACCTAAAGCATGTAAAGGTACCAGGCCCCTCTTTAGAGTTATTTGTGTAGGATGTTAGTGTGATGGTGATAAAACATATTCAGATCCATAATTAAACATAAACATTCCACAGTGCATAATCTAGATCTAGATCTTAGAGAATCATGAATTAAACAATAACTATAATAAGATTAACCACACATGAACCCGCATTCAATTACGTTTAACACCATTATCCAGCTAGTACTATCCATTGCATTAAACACTACAAAACACATAAGCTTCTTACATTTTATTGTATATCCATAAGTCATGTGTGCATCGGATCCAAGAATAACTCTACAATAATTCAGCCTCATTTAACTACACATTTCAATACATATTTATAGAGGTGGGGAATTTCCCCTCACCGCCTATGCACTTCTCAAAATAGGTCACATGTTGATAATAGCCATGCACTTTTACAATAGAATGCATACTTGCAAGTATTCTAATAATAGATGTGATATAGTTAACTGGAAGAAGAAATCCTATTATTATCTCAAACCATGCATGGAGCTTATTAGCTGCTCATTCCAAAAATACCATTACATGTCGCGCAAGTCTTCATCTCTATGTGTTCTCCACACACTATCTCTAAAAATATCCCTTATCTAACAAAATTTCTAATTCCTGAGCCAAATTTTTTTGGCACATGTTTCCTTCCTTATCATCCCCACACCTTCAAATGTTCCTTGTTCCCATGCGTGCATCCTTTGTGTGTCTTCTCCTCGAGTAACATTGTGACTACTCAAAATTACCCCACACTAAAGCACATTATCATCCCGGTAATGGGAATTCTTTCTTATGCTCCCAAATAATAAAGAATAAGAATTGAAAGAATTAAATAATCACTGTAAAAAAGAATGAATCTTTACTCTGCAACATCCTCTTCTTCAACTGGGAGGATCAACTTTGGATATTCATTTTTATCTCAGCCTCCAAAGGCTGCTATTCATTTAGTGTGGTCCTTGTCTTTTCTAGAATATATGTTGATATGGCATCTAGTTAGTCCCGAGTAATGTTTTCCTTCTCATTTTGCAGTACTCGAGCAACATTGGCCATACCTAACATCATTCCTTCAATGAGGTCCATATTTTGCGTTATGAGCTTCCTAATCTCATCAATCCTCTCTTCTGTGGATCTTGGGCTTCTGTGAGGGCTTTGCACTTTTTTTTCACTAGTGCCAATCTATCGTGTGCCCTAATGTCTCATCTTTCATCGCTGCCAAAACTTCATTATCTTCTACAAGATTTCTATTCCTTATTACTGCTTCTAGTGCTGCACACAAATTAAGAGCTTGGTCTGCTTTCTTCATCTCATCCTTTAAAGTTTGGAGCAATGCCTTGTAAGTTGAAAATTTTCTAATCATAGAGGCCCTTTCCCTCTCTACTTCCTATTCAACATCTTTTGGTGCTGGCATTCAAATTGGTTCATCTTCTAATACCAAATTGACCAAAGTTGTAACACCTTGAACAAACTATTATATTTATCTTTGCATTACAAGCATTGGCATGTGATTTTCTTAAATGAGGTGTGTTTCCTTGATTGTTGAAAATCATGCTTGTTATGGATAAATCATTTCTGTACTTGGATTCATTGGACTGAAATGTTATGGCTTACAAGAATCCACTTTCACTTCTTATTGATAAGCTGAAATGTAACATCCTCATTTTAGTACATTAGAACAAGAATTTTTTTTTATTAGTGCTATCTAGTTCTAAATACATAATTTAGAACACATGGATCATGACAATCATTCAAATAATAGATAACCATATGTTGTTGTAATGACTCGGTGTACTGCTGATCTATTCATTCCATGACTCGGTGTACTACCAATCTATTCATGTGTATCATAGAGTTGGTGTTTTCATCTGAACACTTCCCTCTTGTGGTTCTCTTCCCTAATCTCGGGATTCTGAATTTTCTATCCAAGGAACCTATCTGAATAATTGTTACCATTATTCATCAAAGCATCACGTCCCTTAGACTAGGTGACATAGGACAACATAATCAGCCGCTTGCGATACTTTGGCCAAAGATTTGAAACATACTATTCATGTCTTATATTCCTTGACGGCATACTTGTCAATCTGGAATACATCCTTCACCCCACTCGATGTTAAATAGATCATCTTATACTGACTTTTGTCAGTCCCCTTGTCCCTAGTTTTCACTCCGAAACGGGTTAATATCATACACATGTTATAAGGATGCCCTTGAAGACTAGGGTAAGCTAACATACAGGATCAACCACTATTAACCCCATGTGTCAAGGTACCCTAAGTCCCAAAGGGCTGCCTCATAACACGTCTATGGTCCTATCCAGTCCCGAAGGAAAATCTTGATCAAGTTTCAGGTGTAAATCTTAACGATCAATGCAAAAGGGTGTTGCCATATGTCACCTGCATTGTTGTATCCTTGAGAAGATCCTAATCTTCTCAAAGGTACAACCCTGTAGTTGACATGTGTCAACATCCTACAATACTGCCTCGAAAGATTTACATAACTTCAAGAAGTTACTTAAGTTGAGTTAAATTTGAATTATAGGCCCTCCTAACTGGGTAGCTTTTCCCAACCCTGGGTCCCACACTTTTGAGACACCTTACATATTTAGGTTCAGTTTCACAGAGAAAAGTTTTTAATAAGATTTGAGATCTCGTCAAGGTGTCAATCGGTTCCTAATAATCCTTGATTCCTCATAAAAGGACAACAGCCCTATGTTCTCTCATAAGGAAGCTAACTAAACCCGTAAGGGTTCATATCAACCCCGAAGACTGAAATATATCAGACTTATTGCCATAAGACATGATGATTTAAAGCCATCAATTACATTTCTTTGACTTAGATCATTGTTAGGGAGTAATAGAATACTCTTCCTATTTTAGCTACATATCAGGGCATAGTTTAACCTCAACTTCCCTAAAAATGCAGTGGTCTAATTTCCAATTTAGCCATATCCATAATATATAAAAAAACACTAAATCAAACCTGTAGTATTCAGTCACATATTTTTAACAAGGCTCACTTAGGGAATCCATCTAGACCCCATGGCATATAATAATAAAAATGCACTCTCCTTCATTCAGACATGAGAAGATCAATTCAACAAATAAAAATGCAGCCACGTAAGTAACAATTCCCCATTTCATTTATTTCCAAGCCATACAATTACAACTTATGCACTTCGGCATATTTTAATACAATAATCATCAGCAAAAGAGTAACTTTCTTCCTATAGTACAATTAGAGAAATCATGTTGGAATTCATCATAAAAATCAGATTAAACAATCTGTGCATCATATCAGATCTGCATGCCTTTACCACTTACGATGACCATCTGCAAAAATTGCTAGCACGGGTCAGTTCAGTGAACTGAGCATGATAAGCACTAATTCTTAAAACAATTGCATTCCACCAATTGTTTCCATTAAACAACCTGTTTAAATGAAATCATTTCATCAAATCCATAAACATGAATCACGCTAATTATCTTTCTACCATTCTAATATGACTTTATAACATAACTCATATTATAGCTACCATTTCAACTTAAATCTTTTCAGATGATTCATCTTATATTAGAGAATAAGAAGAAACAAAATGAATCTTAAATACCTAGCCATCCGAAAACCAAGAGCAGTATCAATCCTAATATAATTACTCTATTCAAGGAATGAAATCTTATCAAGGCATGTAACCAACAGATTTGCATATAAACAATTCAAGCAAAAATAGATTATAGCCTCAAGCAAGTTCAACTGATGGATTTCCTCTATACTTTTTGTATCATTTCATAAACATTGATAAGTATACAAAATTTTACTACAATACTACTTTTATACAAGTAGATAATAACTGAATTACTCAAACAGGGTAATAATATCGCTAAAGATAAGGAAAGGAGACTTCTGTTAAGATTCAGCACTTACCACTCTCTCCACCTAAATTTAATAGTCTATTCATCTCATGCCCATACTGAAGAGTTCTTATAGAAAATTCTAAAGAAGGGAACACTCATAACTTCTAGAAAGAGAGGGAATACCTTCGTAGTCGATATCCTATAACAACTTATCCTTCACAACTAAGAGGAAAATAGAGAGAATCTGAACTCCATTTTAACAAGTTCAGGACTGTACCAACTTTCCAGGAGTAATGCATATATAAAATCTTAAATTCAATCAGGGAAAAAGAGAAGGCAAGAAAATCAACACCTAAGTTTACCATTAGCTCCAATCAGGTAGAACTGCTTAAAAGGTTACCCATAGATCCCTAGGGTCTTGCAATTGCACATTAAACAAAAGCCACAGATTGTTACAAAATGATATACATATACGTTCAAATATCAGACCACAATCCTGATCCAAATAAACAGTCTACACTTCACCCAGGACTCGAATCATTTTTGACTAAGAGTTAGGGTAACTGTTATCATTACTTACCAATAGATTAAACTAATTATTTCCAGCCATTACACTAGATAGTTTGTTGTTACGTTCAAAGATACCAAATCAAATAGCACTTCCAGTGTTAATAGATGAATTCTAATGATAGATTTCAAGGTCACTTCAGGTAACATCAAACACAGTCCATTCCTATCCAAATATAAAACCTAATTTCCATTCATGCAGATCTAGGATCACCCACAAATTGTTAGGGGACAGAGTTCATCAAAGTAAGTTTTCTCTTGGTCATAACTGCATTCCAATTATCCAAGTAAAAAAATTGTAAAAGCAACAGCTACACCAAATATTTCCCTACTTACAGAACCTATATTCATAGAAACATTCAGACCCCTTTCTAATGAAGGTACAGCTTAGAATTTATCCATATTTCCAACTCGTGCGCTGAACCAGTCGAGCTTTACCTTCAGACCCTTTTCTAATAAAGGTACAGGCTTAGTATTCAAACATATTTCCTACTCGTGCGACTAAACCAGTCGAGCTTTATAGAAGGAACTAACAGTTTCACCACAAATCCAACTATATATTTTCTGAAGCTGTCAAGTAATAGTAGAGCTCATACAACTAAGCAACAATCAAATAAACCAACCAAATTTGACACAACAGTTCATTCCATGGTATCTTCAAACACAAAATCATCAAGTACGATGTCCGTCATGGTGCCAGTTCAGAAATTCAATACCTCAGTCAGACAAAGAGACATAAAACACTTCTACAGAAGTCGAACCCATATTGTATTCACAACAAGGAGAGAAGATAAAAGAAGTAGATTTCATCAGGGTCTATGTATAACTAGGGATTCCCAAATCAACAAGAAAAGAATAAAACCAATACATTGCTACCAACCAGGCCAACTGTACAAAAATCATCTCGAATGCAATTTTCTAATGAAAGCATTTAAAGAAAAGAAATATTTTTAAAAGTTAGGGCCTATCATGCCTGATAGTGTCGTTAAAATTCAAAGAAGACCTCTGAATGTGCTCGCACCTTCTCTTCTTCTTCCACGAAAGATTAAACAACAAAATATTGTTACCTCCATGCCTTATATATTTCCCCCGATAGAGAAGTAAGCTAGAAACTCTCAAAGTTGCCATGCAACGAAGAGTAGACGGCTGGTTCGAAGAACCAGTGCTCATGCAGAGTGAAAAACGGAATGCATGGAAAATAAAACAACCAAACAAAATTCCACTTGCATGCCTTCCCAAGAAATCCGCGCTCGGGGACCAAATCTCATTAATTTCATTTACTTCCATTCTCCCGCCTATTTTCCATTTCCACCGACTGCCAAAGTTGGTGATCGCCACAACAAAACAAACAAACATTCCCATCCTTAGAGATACTGCCACGTAAGGCTATATTAGTAGTTTTTATCCTCTGCCAAACCTGACAGCATTCCATGTCCTTCAACCTTATCCCCCTCTTAAATGCCATGGAAACCACCGCCCATGACTCACGACCCTTCTTAGGTCCCCCTTCATAGCATTAGTTAAGGTAGGTTAGAGACTTAGGTTAGATCATAGGGTATGACATTAGTCTCATTTCCATAGCGCTAGGTGTAGTTAACCCTTGAGTATTAAGCTCATAGTTTAGGGCTAGGTTAGATTAGAAATTCTTTTAACCATTAGGTTATAGTTTAGGTTAAAACTATTAACCTTACTGACTCTAGTTTAGGTCCCCTAAATAGGACTAATCAGTGTTAGAGTCTATACAGGATAAAACATTCCTGTAAAGGATTCCATTTGGCATCAATAAATTAAGCTTTAGATATAAAACATAAACATCTTACCTGGCTTAAGGTCCAGGCCTTTCCTGATGTTACGATATCTGGAACCAAATTCCATTTACCATGATCAACCTGAGTTAACCTCCAGGTTTGATCATTCAAAGCTCAGTCATACTTTGTAACTTTCGTAAAGTCGATAAAATTTGTTCATCCTGAATAAACTTAAAACATTCCTTGGATCAATACAACTGATCCAAGGCTGAGTCATAAAGGTGGATAAATCCACAATTCATCTAGAAATCAAGTTAAACTCAAGTGCAAGAATGAAAGAAATGAAAGCGTCGATCATATTACGGTTCAATCAAAGATCTTCAAGAGTAGAGAGGATAAAATCCACATCAAGCATGACTTCCCAAAACCAAAGGAACATGTCCTTATACGAAGAAATCATTTATCAATACTTGAATGCTCGGAGAAAGTAACAAAAGTTTAGGGTGATACATGCTTCCTCCTAAAAGATTCATCGTCCGATGATTACATCCTTTGATTTACCTTCGGTCAATCAATTCATTATTCACAAAACAAATTACTATTTCCAACTTGAATAATTCCAGAAATCAATATCATGATACAATTTATTCAACTTTGAATAATGTTTTCCCCAAAGATGGCTATTCAACCAATAGTTCTACTTCTTCTTCTTTTGGATATTTTTGGTTCTCTGGTCTATTTTTGATCAAGGGAATGTATAAGAGGAATTGGAAGAAGAATTTTTTGGTTTTTGATCTATCGTGGAGAAGAAAAAGGGTTGGAAACTCAGTTGGAAGTCTCCTTCGAATTGGCAGAGGCACTATTAGGCATGATAGGCTCTACCCATTAAGATTTCTTGCTTTCTTCTAAATGATTCATTAAAACAATTCTGCTCACTTGAGATATATTTTTGCATGATGTGTCTAGTTATTTACTTGCATGTTTTCATGAAATCTATGTGGTTTTTGGAATGTGAATCCATTGTTATTAATGGTAGTTTTTGGGAACTTTCTTTGTACTAGTTATTAGTGGTATTCATGCGAACTTGTATTTGAAGCTCTGTAACTTGCATTCGAGACTAATGTTGACTGAACTGGCTTGTTGCTTGTATGGTTTTGAATCTCTGTTTTATTCTTGTGTTTCATTGAGCTTATAGTGGAGCTTCGTGGTTGTTCTAAGCTTGTGTTGAAGCTTCATGATTTTTTATGAGCTTTTAATGGGACTTCGTGTTGTTCTAGACTGAGCTGGAACTTGGTGTAGTTCTTAACTTTTGGTTGAATCTTCGTATTCAACATTGTACTCTTATTTAGTTCTTGCGAATGCTGAACTTATAGTCGAGTTGTTGAGTTTTGTTTTGTACATATACTCTGAGCTGGAAGTTTTATTCTTATTAAGGATTTGAGAATACTTGGACTCATATTAGAGCATTGGTGTTTTGCTCTGAGCTTGTATTTAGGGCTTCGTGTTTTGTTATAGGCTCGTATTTGAACTTGTGTTTGTCTGAGCCGGTGTTGAGCCTTGTGAAGTTCTGAACTTATGTTCAAAGCTCGTATTCGACACAGTACATGTATTCCATAGATGGTTGTTTTGAACTTGTGTTGGAATTGATGTGTTTGATTTTTATACATGTATTCTAAGCGGAGTTTAGTGGGTATTAAGGATTTGTAAAGCTTTAATCTCATTTAAGATTGTCTACTCAAAGGGGTCTTATGAGTTTTGTTTTGGTCGGAAGTAGACCATGTAACTTATTTTTGAGATCTCCTCTATTTTTCTTCTTGAGAGGGAATGGTTGTATTACTTCTGTCTTTTAGGTTGCACTGTGTTCTTGAACTTGACAGGGCGTGTGAATTCAAAGTGTATCCTATTCTTCTCTACCCTGAGTGAACCCGTGTCTTGTGGAAAGCTTGACTATTTTGTTCATAGAAATAAATGGACTAGAACTACGTCATGTTGTGGGTTTGGTTGATCTTTAGTTTGTTTGGATCAGTCGTTAAAAGATTAGAGATTATGGAAGTGTATTATTTACTTTCCTTCTTATTATTGATGTTGAAAAAAATTCTTCCCTGTCATAAGATTTTAACTGGAACTCGAGAGGCTTGTGATGATTCTGTTCAGTTGAGTTGGAAGAAGTTTGGGACAGTACTTGTCTTAAATGAATTGTTTAGTTTTCTTACTCTCTTCTAATATTTTATCTAATTCTTGGGTTTTAATAGAATGTGAATCTAAAACCTATTATACTAAGTGTTGTATGAAAGGATACAGTATTACTATTCAGAATGCTTTGTATTGTTGTTCTTTTGGGATCACAAACTGCTTACTCATTTGCATTAAGTTGTTGATGCCTTGTAATGGGAATTCAGTCCTTTGAGTTCGTGAGATGTAGTGATCCTTGTGTATCTTTCATAAGCTGTAGATTTCTATCCTTGTTGGATTCATTGAATGAGTCTCTGGTTTTAAAAAGAGAATTGAATTTGATCTCTTGGGGACAATATACTATTAGGGACTATACTTGTGAATTTCATTCTGAGTTTTGAATTGAACTTGAGTTTGGTGAATGGAAATAGGAAACCAGTTTGTAAGATTTGTAGTGGAAATTTTGTAGTGTGCATTCTTTGACTATGCGTTTGGTTTTGTGATTTCTTTTGGGAACTAGTTAAAGAATTTCTAAGTTTGAATTAGATATGGGAATTCATTTCATAGTATAAATGAAATGAATTATGGATTGGGTCCTTTTCTATTTGAGATCCTTTTTATTGATTATATAAGTTCATTGAGTGAGCTTCTCTTTAATTGATTCTCTTATGAGATGGAAACTTCTTGGATGGATTGGATAAGAGATTTATATTGTTGAGTCTAGTTTGGATTTGTGGATAGTCTAGTTTCAGACCTTTGAATTATATCTACTAACATATAGAAGTTAGTAAGACTTTCAGTTAGACTATTTTGTTTCCTAATCTTCTTGGATTGAATTGGGATTCTTGTTTAGATGTTGTCTCTTTATTTATGGATTCCTTATATTGTTATCATTGGACTGAGGTAGTGTTGTGTGATCTAAACCTGATTCTATCCTTCAGATGATTTGTGTATGGGGAATAAGTATGTATTGATTCTCTTCTTTTGTTTATGTGGAAAGATGAAGCATACTAATATGAGCTAATGTTGTAACTAACTTCTGTTGCTGCTTAGAAAAGGTAAATGTGTATTTCTATTCTTATGAAATCATGAAGCAATTGGATGCCAAAACTTGTTGATTGTTTTAAAGTAATTGATAGGATCAATTAAACGATATGATATAAATGTAGGTGTTGCAAAATTATATTATGCTCTTTTCTTAATAGTGAATTCAAACTCTTAATTGTGCTTCTTTCCTGGGTGTTATTACTTATGATTGTTTGTATGATGTACATTAATTGTTTCATTAAAGCAGAATTGTTTAATGGAACAATTAGTGGAATGCACTTTACTTTAATGCTTAGTGCTTATCATGCTCAGTTCATTGAACTGACCCATGCTAGAAATTTTTGCAGATGGACATCGTAAGTGATAAAAGAAGGCAAGAACTTTTATGATGCATTGGTTTATTTAATTCTAGATCTTATGTAAAGAGTTTTGAATCATTCTTGAGATGTATTGGAATGGGAAAGTGATGTTCTTTTAAGATCTTAATTATGATTGACATGAAGAATGTCTGAAATGCATAGTCTTGTAAATGTATATTTAAAGTCATGAATTGAAAGGTTTTGTGTTGGACTACAATTTTTGATGTGTATACTTTGTACTGGTATGATGGAAATAATAGTGATATCCTTGCGGTATTCTTTATATCTGTGTATACTATTGCTGTTATCAGATAATGAGTTGGATTAAGGAGATAGTATAATCTCCCTTATTATAATGAACTTTTTAAATTGCAAAAGATGTCATTCTCTAGCTACACAACTATAGTTTAATAATGAAATATGCTTGGGATATACAATTAAACTATAAGAGTAATGAATGATAAAAAGGTTTTGTTTAAACTAACATTTAACCATGTAGAGGAAGACTCTTCCTCTCCTAAAGAATGAAAGATAAAAAGAATAGTGGTTGTGATTCTTAATCTTTATAACTACATTTATAAAGTAAACACTAGCTGAATCTAGGTGGATGTCACACTTGATTTGGACAGCTAAGTTGCATTAGGAATTAAACACTGATGTTTGTTGACCTATTTTTGGGATAACTACTTGTTATGCCATGTTAATAAACAACAATGCAAACTTGAATTAATGAAGTTCTCCATATCTAATCAAGATAGGTATGGGTAAAGAACTTAATAAATGTTGGAATTAGGGTTAGGCATGGTTACTGCAATCTGAATCTTAATCCAATTTAATTATGATTAATAACCACTAAGGGTACATACATCTAGATGAATCATTTCTAACGGATGTTTTCACATGCCAACTACAGATGTACCCTCGAGAAGACCCAGGACTTCTCGATGAAACAGTTTATAGTTGACATGTGGCAACAACCTTCCGTATTTGTTCATCTAGATTTACGCACTTTATCCGGACTTGAACTTAGTTTATCTCTAGGTCAAGTTAGTAGCATGTTTAGGTTGGGTAGTAGATTTTAATGACTTGGGGTACCTCGGCACATCTAGTTGACTTAGGTCAACCGAGTATGCCCATATACCCTAAGTCATTGTGAGCATCTTCCTATAATAAACTATGTTTCTAACCCGGACTAGGGTCAAACCTTGGGCAAGTGGACTGATGGTAGTCAGTGAAGACTATTCTAGATAACATAAGAGTGAGGTGAAGGACGTATTCTGGAATGATGAGTATGTTGTCTAGGAATAGTAACATAGACAGTATGTTGAAAATCTTTGGCCAAAGTATTGCAAGCTACTAGTTGTGTTGTCTTATGTCTCCTTGTTTAAAGCAACGTGATGTTAGATGAATATTGGTAACAAATATTTAGATATGTTCTTTAAACAAATCACTCAAGTACCCAAAATAGGGTAGGAGAACCAAGTATACGTAGTAAACATAAAGTATTCTATACTTTAAGTTAACATGAGAGATCGGTTGGTAAATGAGTCATGGAATGAGAGATCGGTAGCATAATGAGTCATTACAGTTGTATATGGTTATCTGTTATGAGATTTATTGGCATGGAATGTGTGTTCTAAATGATGTTTTATTTAGAACAAAGAACATTATGTTTCAAAAAAAAAAATCCCTTGTTTCTAAAGTCTTAAAATGGGAATGTTACATCTTGGTATCAGAGTTGAAGGTTGCAGCTCTTGGACCTATTGTGTCCATAATCTGATGAAACTTAAATTTTCTTGTTAACAGAAAATGGTTAGAACAAGAGGAAAAGTTGCAAATAATCCTTCGCCTGAGGAAGGAGCAATAAACGCCCAAAAAATCGATGAGATCCTTTTTGTCTTGTTGGACACAAGAGATCGTTTGGTTGTACTTAAATTACAAGTAACATGAAATGAGGAGGAAGAAGATGTTGATAACAATAATCAGCCACCTCCTAAGGAAAACGTCAATGTAGGTGCTGATAATAACAATGTGAACATACCGGTCATCCCGAGAATAAAAAGGATAGGTTGGCGGTGAACTCACTAATGATATAAAAAGGATAAGTCCACCCAAGTTTGATGGCACCACATTAGGGGATGGAGGTGAGAATTAGCTCAATGAGATGGAGAAATACTTTGCAATAAGGAATTTTTCAAAATAAACAAAGGTGATATGGGGAGCATATCAGCTTTCCCATGAGGCTTCTTCATTCAGGACATCCGTAAGTCGAGGTAAACATTGATGAAACTAATATCACATGGGATCAATTTAAAGGTTATTTTAGGAAACGTTGGCTGCCGTAACTTTATTATGATCAGAAAATGACTGAATTCTAGAACTTAGCTCAAGGAAATCTAAATGAATTGAGTATTGGGAGTGGTTTACTAAACTCCTTAAGTATGTACCTCAATACCAAACTAATGAGAAGTTCAGGATACATAAATTCATCATGGGATTGAATCTCGTTATAGGAGGGAGGTGGATGTTCATAGCCCAACCATGATGGAAGGGGTTGTTGAAAAGGCCATAAGGCAAGAACATAAATTGAAGGCAATTTCTACTCATAAGGAGGAAGTAAGGAAGAAAATCCCCAACTCCTCTTCATCATCTCTTGCACCTAAGAAAGGACCATGGAAGAAATTTAGAATGAAAAGTAAGTTTTCATCTAATACTAATAAGAAAGCAACAATAAACAAGTTTGTTGGTAATGCTCGGAACAACTTTGTCAAGAGAAATAATAACGGACAGAGGTCCTATGGAGGTCAGAATGATAACTCTAAGGATGGAAACAAACCCAAGCCTAGGAAGGGACTTGTAGGAGGCTGTTATAACTATGGCAAAGATCATTACGTAAATCAATGCCCTTTGAAAAAGGATGATCGTAATTACCAAAGACAAGATACACGTTACACGTACAAAGAGGTGACAAACAAGATGAGAAACAAGCCACACCTATAGAAGTTCTAAGTAAGTTATTTGGTTTACCTATAACTATTCTTTTTGACATTGGAGCTACTGAATGTTTTATTTCTAGTAAATTAGAATCAAAACTAAAAAGAAAAGTGGAAACATGGGCATACAATATGAAAACAATGTTTCTCGTATAGTTAGTATGTGTCTTTTTGGAGCAGTCCTTGATTTACCTAACTTTTTCACTAAAGTTGATATTTATGTTGCACCTTTGAGGTCTTATGATGTAATCATAGGTGTTAATTGGTTAGCAGAACATAAGGATAAAGTGGAATATTTTGAAAAACACATTAGTTATTTAGATGACTTGTAAAAAATAGCAGAGATTCAAAGTGTGAAACGTGAGATTTCTGTTAGAAAATTGTCAGCTATGCAACTTAAAAAGGCCAAAAATAAAGGTTGTACCTTATATGTAGTAAAAATTACATAAACAATTGAAGAGAACAGCGATGTTATGGAATGATATCCATTGTTACGAGACTTCGGTGACATGTTTCTAGAAGAATTGCCAGGTCTTCCACCTAAAAAGGAGTTTGATTTCACAATTGAGATCAAGCCTAGAACCAAGCCTATTTCTAAGCCACCGTATCGAATGACTACTATAGAATTAGTAGAGCTTAAGGCTCAGTTGTAGGAAATTTTGTCGAAAGGTTTGATTAGACCAAGTTTTTCACCTTGGGGAGCACTGTAATTTTTTTGAAAAAGAAGGATGGAACACTTAGATTGTGCATTGATTACAGGATGTTAAACAAAGTAACAATCAAGAATAGATACCCACTCCCTAGGATTAATGATCTATTTGATCAGATGTGTGGAGCATTGGTATATTCTAAGATAGATCTTTGATCTGGATATCATCAATTACGGATTAAGGATGAGGACATTCATAAAATAGCTTTTAGAACAAGGTATGGACATTATGAGTTCACGGTTTTACCTTTTGGATTAACAAATGCACCTACAACATTTATGAATTTAATGAATAATATATTTCAAGAATACTTGGACAAATTTGTGCTCATATTCTTGGACAACATTCTCATATATTCTAAAAGTATTGAGGAACACCATGAGCATTTGAAGATAGTTTTGGAAATTTTGAGAAAGAGACAATTATATGGTAAGCTATCTAAATGTTCTTTCTATGACACATAAGTGCACTATTTGGGACATGTAATAAGTAAGAATGGAATTGTTGTAGATCCTTCTAAAATTGTAGCTATAACTGAGTGGCCTGCACTAAAGAATGTACATGAAGTTAGAAGCTTCATGGGGCTTGTTGGCTACTATAGAAAATTTGTAAAAGATTTTTCTAAGGTGGTTGCACCAATAACTTCTTTACAGAAGAAGGATAAGAAGTTTGTTTGGAGTGAGAAATGTGAAATTGCATTAAAAACTTTAAAGGAACAGTTAACTTCAGCACCTATTCTAGCGAGTACCAGATCCTAATGGAGACTTTATGGTGGTAACTAATGCATCTGGTGAAGTTCTAGGAGGTATTTTGTTACAAAATGATCATGTCATAGCTTACGAAAGTAGAAAAATAAAGATACATGAGTTGAATTATGCTCCACATGATTTAGAGCTTACTTCCATTGTTCATGCACTACAAGTTTAGAGGCATTACCTGCTTGGTAAACCTTTTGAATTGAAAATTGATCATCTTGGGCTGAAGTATATTTTCACTCAGCCAAATCTAAATGTAAGACAATGAAGATGGTTAGAGTTTTTGTCTCAATATGATTTTGACATCAGTTATATCAAGGGTAAGGAAAATAGAGTGGTTGACACTCTAAGTCATAGGAAACACATTTATGCCCTTATAACATTGAGAACTCAGTTTAAGGATGAAGTAAAAAGTGTTATGGAGTCTAATTCTTACTTTCAACAAGTAAAGATAGCACTTGCTATAGATCCGAATGATTTGAGGTATAAAGGTTTTCACTTTGATAATGAAGGAATCTTAAGATTTGAAAACAGGGTATACTTACCTTCGCTAAATGATTTAAGAAAGAAATTGTTAGCAGAATTTCACAATTCACCTTTTTCTGGACATCCTAGTATTATAAAGATGCTTGCTGATATAAAACATCAATGGTTATGGAAAGGAATGAAAAAGGATGCTATTAATTTTTTGACTCATTACCTTGAATTTCAACATGTTAAAGCAAAACATATGCACCGGTTGGTTTATTGTATCCTCATAGCATACCACAGTACAAGTGGTAAGTGATAAGCATGGAATTTGTACAAGGGTTTCCTATGTCAAGAAATAAACATGATGTTATTATAGTTGTTGATAAACTAATGAAGGTAGCACATAGTATCGCTGGTAATCTGAAGGATGATTCTCTATCTTGGCAAAAATATTTGTTCATGAAATTTTCAGATTACATGGAGTTCTTGAACTAATCATATTAGATAGAGATCCTAGAATGACGTCAAGGTTTTGACAAACGCTTAATGCAGCTCTAGGAACTAAGCTAAATTTTAGTTTTGCGTATCATCTGGAAACGGATGGATAGAATGAAAGAGTTAATCAAGTTTTAGAGGATATGTTATGGATGTTTTATATGGACAAATAGTATAAGTGGGAAGAGTACCTTGCACTAGTTGAGTTTGCATATAATAACACATATCATGCCTCTCTTAAGATGGCACCTTTCGAGGCATTAAACGGAAGAAAATGCGGAACCCCCGTTAGTTGGGACTACATTGAGGATAGAGAGGTAATTGGACCTGAAATTCTTACCTTTGAAATGGAACAAGTGAATTAAAATGATTCGTGAGAGCTTGAAAGAAGCGGCACACAGTAAAAGAGTTATGTTGATTTAAAGTGGGTTGACAAGAAATTTGAACTTGGTGAGAAATTATTTCTTCGGGTTAAACCGAAAAAGAGCTTTATAACTTTTGGCAAGGTTGTCAAGTTATCACCTCGTTATGTGGGACTCTTTGAGATAGTTGAAGTAATCAACCCTATAGCTTATTGTTTAGCATTACCTCCTGCTTTGTCATGAATGCATGATGTTTTCCATATTTCTTTACTTAAGAAATACATTTCAGATTTATCACATGTGTTAAATTAGAATTCCTTGTAGGTCCAAGACCCAGGAATAATCATGGTTAAACCCATACGAGTGCTTTGAAACTCACCAGTTACATTTAAAAAATCATGAGATGAGTCAATGTAAGGTCTAATGGGACCAGTTTAATGAAGAAAGTGCAACTTGGGAAAACCGGAGGATATGAAAACTGCTTGCCCATATTTATTTGATCAAAATTGACTATGATGACTAATAAAAATTTGTGATTTTATCTTTATATGACAATAAATCTGCCGGTTATGGATAGACAACTATTCATTTTTGAATAAACAACTATGTGAATGCTAATTTCTGGAACTTTAAATTTGGATATTGTTGTAAAATTATGTTAAGGAAGTGAATAAATTGATTATCCTGAATGCAATGATTAAAATGAGATAATCATTGGGACGATGATTCTTTTTAGGAGGGAAGTATGTAACACCTTGAACAAACTGTTATATTTCTCTTTGCATTACAAGCGTTGGCATGTGATTTTCTTGAATGAGGTGTGTTTCCTTGATTGTTGAAAATCATGCTTGTTATGGATAAATCATTTCTACTCTTGGATTCATTGGACTAAAATGTTATGGCTTGTAAGAATCCACTTTCACTTCTTATTGATAAGATGCAATCTGGTTTTGAGAGTTGTAAACTTATCTCTTATACTGACTCATCCTTGGATAAATTTTAGTGATCCAAGGAATGTTTTAAATCTTCTTAATAGACTGAATGGTAAATTGACATTCATTGATTGAGAGACATAGCAGACTGAACTTTGTATGTTACAAGTTCTTTAGACTTGAGTGATCATGTCTTCATTTGGTTGTAAGTTTGTGCTTGGGTCTCTAGGATTGATCTCCGTAGGACATTATTGGCATAAAAAAAGATAGTCAACTTATCACTATGAATGGGATAGGATCCTAAAAACTTAAGGATGATCCTAACGGTATCCTAAACTAGGTATGAACACCTACTTCCTATCTATGTCTATTCAATTGGGTTGTAATCTAACCTAAGCTTCTTATTCTATTATGTTGGGGGGTGACCTAACCTAAGCTCTTGTGCTAAATGAATATGGGAAGGGGAGAGTATTATAGTAATTCTTGGCTATGTTAACCTAATGCCTAATACTATATGGAGGTGAATTTAATCTAACCTAAGGTGGAAACTACCTAAGGCAATGTTTTAAGACCTATGGTGATTAATTGATGGACTAACCTAAGTTTTGGGAAATCTAGCCTAAACTATTTGAAAGGGGCCTAAGGTCGCATGTCACTATGGCAATGGTTCCAATGGCTTTTATGTGATTTGATTGGATTTAAATGAAGGGAAGTACTACCAGTTTTGGCAAGGGATAGTTAAACTTTAGAGGGGCTTATGTGGAGGCTTCACTAAGTATGGAATTACATGTAGACTTGGGATTGGTATCCACCAGTTTTGGGAGGTGGTGGCAAGGAGAGATAAGCAGGAGAATTGGGAGTTATGGCATTAATGAATCTCAATTTTTGTGTGCAAACCATCTTGGAAACATGAGAGGTGGGTTTGTGAGAGGTTGTTTGGTTTTTCATGCCTCATGATTTTTTCTCCGCATGGATCTATTTGGTTCATTGAACCAGTAGTTCAACTTCTTCTTCTTCTTGGCTATTTTTGGTTCTCTAGTCTATTTTTTATCAAGGGAATGTATAAGAGGCATTGGAAGAAGAATTTTTGGTTTTTGATCTGTCATGGAGAAGAAAAAGGGTTGGAAACTCATCTGGAAGTCTCCTTTGAATTGGCAGAGGCACTATCAAGCATGATAGGCTCTACCCATTAAGATTTCTTGCTTTCTTCTAAATGATTCATTAAAAAATTCTGATCACTTGAGATATATTTTTGCATGATGTGTCTGGTTATTTACTTACATGTTTTCATGAAATCTATGTGGTTTTTGGAATGTGAATCCATTGTTGTTAATGGTAGTTTTTGGGAACTTTCTATGTACTAGTTATTAGTGGTATTCATGCGAACTTGTATTCGAAGCTATAAAACTTGCATTTGAGACTAATGTTGACAAAACTAGCTTGTTGCTTGTATGGTTCTGAATCTCTATTTTAGTCTTTTATTTCGTTGAGCTTATAGTGGAGCTTCGTGGTTGTTCTAAGCTTGTGTTGAAGCTTCGTGATTTGTTATGAGCTTTTAATTGGACTTTGTGTTATTCTAGACTGAGCTAGAACTTGGTGTAGTTCTTAACTTTTGGTTGAATCTTCATATTCAACACTGTACTCTTATTCAGTTCTTACGAATGCTGAACTTATAGTCGAGTTTTTGAGTTTTATTCGGAATTCAACATTGATGTTTGTTGACTTGTTTTGGGATAACTCTTTGTTATGTCATGTTAATAAAAAACAACGCAAAATTGAATTAATGAAGTTCTCCATATCTAATCGGGATAGGTATAGGTAAACAACTTAATAAATGTTGGAATTAGGGTTAGGCATGGTTATTGCTATCTGAATCTTAATCCAATTTAATTATGATTAATAACCACTAAGGGGGTATGTACATCTTGATGAATCAGTTCTAACGGATGTTGGCACACGCCAACTACAGGACTGTACCCTCGAGAAGTCTTGGGACTTCTTGATGATACAATGTTGCAGTTGACATGTGGAAACACCCTTCCATATTTGTTCATCTAGATTTACGCACATCTGGACTTGAACTTAGTTTCTCTCTAGGTAAATTCAGTAGCATGTTTAGGATGGGTATTAGATATCAATGACTCAGGGTACCTCAGCACATCTAGTTGACTTAGGTCAACCGAGTATGCCCATATACCCTAAGTCATCATGAGCATCTTCTTATAATAAACTATGTTTCTAACCCAAACTAGGGTCAAACCTTGGGCAAGTGGACTAATGCTAGTCATTGAAGACCATTCTAGATAACAAAAGAGTGCGGTGAAGGACGTATTCCGAATGACGAGTATACTATCTAGGAATAGTAACATGAACAGTATGTTGAAAATCTTTGGCCAAAATGTCGCAAGTTGTTGGTTGCATTGTCCTATGTCACCTAGTTTAAAGCAACGTGATGTCAGATACATATTGGTAAAAAATATTTAGATAGGTTCTTTAAGCAAATAACTTAGTACCCAGAATATGGTAGGAGAACCAAGTATATGTAGTATACATAAAGTATTCTATACTTTAAGTTAACATGAGAGATCAGTTGGTAACCAAGTCATGGAATGAGAGATCGGTTAGTAACCGAGTCATGGAATGAGAGATCGGTAGCATACCGAGTCATTACAACTGCATATGGTTATCTGTTATGAGATTGATTGGCATGGAATGTGTGTTCTAAATGATGTTTTATTTAGAATAGAGAACATTATGTTTCAAAAAAAAATTCCCTTGTTTCTAAAGTCTTAAAATGGGAATGTTACAAAAGTGCACACATAATGCATAGCAAAAGGAAACTTTTCAGGTGCCTTAGGCTCAAGATGAGTGCTTGCTTTAATAATATAATCACCAATTTCTTCCTCCATGCTAATAAAAGCTTCATTATTTGTATGTTCTTATTCCTTATCTTCCTTTAGGTGCACTATCTCTGTATTTTTATCCTTTTTATCTTCCATCGGTCTTTGTAATGGTGGCAACCTTATCAACATCTCTTCACACCACCTCGGCATATACATTGAACAAGGCATTGATGACCTACTCATCATACATTAGAGTATGCTTTATTTTCATTTTCATGCTATGGGATGCTTTCTTCACTCTTCGTGAGACACAAGACTCTTCACATACATCAAAGTTTGGTTTGTCCATATGCGTCTACATGGACCAGGATAGTTGCTTCCTTATGCACGTAGCGGACATATCTGGATCCATTAGCTCCCATCTGTATAACTCCTTAAGGCCCAAAATACTCTAAAACCATGTGTGGATAATTTTACCGTGTCCTCTGCATAGCCCATACTAAGGACAACATACTCCTCACTTGTTCTTTCTCTTTTTGTTCTTGACCCCTTAAGAACCTGGGCGCTAAGGTATGAATTTGGTCCTTCTCCTACCCGAGACGTGTGAGCACCCTAGGATGCTCATGAACAATTTCTTTTACTTCTTTCACCCCTTCTTCTTCTTTCATTTCTTTTTCCCTAGGTTCCTCCATATTTTTGGTTGAACTGGGGTTCCTGGTGCACTCTCTTCAAACTCCTCCTCCTCCTCATTAAGCTTCAACTTTCTTCTTCTCTTCTTCTCTAGTGCTTCTTTCTGAGGGGAGAGTCAAGGTGACCTTCATACAAGTTGAGGTATTCATGTGCCTTGGGTCCTTGTTCTTCTTAACACCTTCTTAAATTGGTGTTCCTCTTGGACTGTATCTACATCCAAGTCTTCCTCTTCCTCTTGTGACTGTGGTGGAGTATCTACATGCTCACTTTCTACTTTATCTATGGGCTTCCTTCACCTCTATGGTCCAAGCCTCCACTATCATCTTGTTCTTCTTCATCGTCTATCTCTATGGTCGAGGTAGGATTTGGAGCTTCCACATTCTCAACTTTGTGTTTTCCCTTAGGCAGCCCTGGGAGCATAAATTCATTCTCCACATACTTATTATTCTCCACCGCTTAAGTCAAGATATACGAGCTCACCTCCACTGTTCCCAATAGTCAAACTTACTGGCTTCATTTTTATAACATCTTAAATGAGTCTCTCAATGTAGGCATATCTACCTCGATATACATAAGTTTTTGGAGAGTATGGTAGTCACAATCTACCTTTTCCAAATTAAATCTCAACTGGTTCGCATCAAGAAACCTATGTAATAAGGCACGGGAATATTGTACTTTGTGAATGCATATGGAAGTTTTCACCATGGAATCCATGTCCCATTCTTCATTGTAAACCGCGTGATGAAAAAGTGTTGATACACCATAAATTGTATTTCCTTACCTACTACTAATGGAATCTCCTCGGAAAATGTCATTCCTACTCAAATGTTACACGTAGTCGATCATACCATAGTTTTTCCCTTTGTTTGAATGGGCCACTCATTGTTCCTTCACACAAATACTTCTCAAACCTCTCATCAAGGGATTTCTTCTCCACGGGGTATTCCCAAAAAATTTCTTTGGCCCATCAAGCACTCCAATTTCTACAAACACAAGAGATAAGAGGATAGTGCCAAAACTTATCTTGTCACCTGTGTATGCTTCCTGAATAATTTTCTCTACTATGTAGCCTACTAGATTGTAGAATTCTCCTTGTGACATCTTCTTTGCGATATGTAGCCACATTGTGTTTACTTGTGACCACCTTTCTTGATCATTCAACTTAGTGAGTAGATGTGTGGCTACCTACACCACAGGTACTTCCTCAATTTATATATGTTCATTACGTGTGGACCCTTCGAGTATCCCAACTCCTTGCTTATGGCTATAATAGCTACCTTATCAGTCAGATCACTAATAATATCTATCCATGTGCCCTTCAATCTTGTCAATGTAGCAATCAAGGTCATTGTGATCCTTACCCTTTTTCCATCTAAATAGAAGAAGTCCTCATGGACTCTGATCATAAGCCATTGGTATAAAGCTTCTAGTTTTCCAAAATATGGGAGTTCATATAGCTGATAAACCCCTACCTTCTTAAGCAACTTCTCCCCAGTGTCATCATACATTAGCATGTCATCCACCATGTGCTTTTTGGTCTTCTTATTCAAAGAAAGCATCCAACTCTCCCTTGTTGTCGGTGGTGCAAAGGTGGTTGTAATAAATTATTTTTCATCCGTGGATATGGGAATCCAAATCTGTCGATTATAACTCCTTCTAGATACTACATATCTAAAAAAATTCTCTCAGAGCAACTTCGACCTATGGACTCTACTCATAAGCCATTGGTATAAAGCTTCGGTTTTCCAAAATATGGGAGTTCATACAGCCTATAAACCCCTACCTTCTTGAGAACCTTCTCCCCAACATCGTCATACCTTTGGAATGTCATCCATCGTGCACTTTCTGTTCTTTTTATTCAAGCAAAACATCCATCTCTCCATTGTTAGCGATGGTGTGGTGGTTGTAATCACTTACTTTACATCT
The DNA here is from genome assembly GCA_018340775.1 of Taxus wallichiana var. yunnanensis. Taxonomy (NCBI): domain Eukaryota; kingdom Viridiplantae; phylum Streptophyta; class Pinopsida; order Cupressales; family Taxaceae; genus Taxus; species Taxus wallichiana. The sequence goes on from CM031234.1 coordinate 51,066,645, forward strand.
GTGGATATGGGAATCCCAATCTTGTCTGACTATAACTCCTTATGGATATTGCATCTCTGAAAAATTTCTCTCGAGAGCATCTTTGACCTCAAATTCCACCTTTTTCTTCCCCTTCATTCCTATTGCAGGTGCTTTCTTCGGTGCCATGGTAAAAATATCACCTTTTCTTCTTTGTCGAGTAAGCCCTCATGCCCTAGCTTAAAAACACGTGCCCTAGCTCAAAAACATGTGCCCTAGCTCAAAAATGTGAGCCCTAACTCCTTCTCAATGCTTCTACTTCTCTCAAACCCTTCTCCAATGGGGATACAAGCCACTTCTACACACAAATCCTCTCTCCACGTCTAGTTTCACAGCTCTCCGCACCTCAACATGTTTCATTTGGCTCGGTCGCAACTAACTTTCTCAAATACTTATGATTGCAAAGGTAAAAATGAACCCACATCACATCATTATATATATTTTTGAATCAATATTGCATTTATTACTCCTTCACCTACCATTAATCCTCTCATTAATTGACCATTTTCCCAACTTCCACATGGTACATCTTCGCACCATAGCTATAACCTTCTAGGGCACCTTCCTAACTTCAGTGCCGTTGACCTCCTTCTTCATGCTTCCATGTGCCAAAGTACCTCGCCATTGTGCCTTCCCCTGGTAGTTTCCACGGCCATAGCTTACCTCGTGTTATACCATTCACTCATTTATTTTCAACTATGGTCTCCTCTAGGATCAATCTTCTTTATTAGCATCTCCTTTCCATTCTTGAATAGTACTGTAATAGTATGTTCTCATGGGTTCCCTTTGTTGAATAATAATTAACAACCACAACAAACCAATTGTATGTGCGTGTACTCTACGCATAAAAATACTTCAGATTGTAATTAGCTTCCAGCGTGTAAACGTGCTTATTACACAAAACACCAAACTAAATTGACAAAGCATAGTGACAAAGAAGGAAATACATTAAAATAAATACAGAAAGGGAAATCTATACTAAATGGAAATATTGCCTTATTACAAACACCAAGAAGACTTATTTATAGTAAGGCTTCAGCCTACTCCCATTAAATTAACTAGGTAACCGTATTCCATCAAGTGCCTCTAACAGACAAGCACATGATTCAAGTATGTGAGTGATAATATACGATCCCAACTAACGCACCTTAAGTTTTCCTAGATGGTGCATGAACTTGGAATCATAAAGAAGTACCATATGTCTAACCTCAAGCTTATTATCCCTTATGTGTCTATCATACCATGCCTTCTACCTAGCATTTTCCTACTTCTGACTCCAACATTTTATTGTGCTTCTCTCATCCAACGGTATTAACTTTTCAAGTATTTCTTCTAATTCTTTCTCATCAACTAGACCTCCACCACGCGCAATAGGAAAAGAAGGTAACATGTATTCCATGGGAAGAATTTTACATACCAAACACCAACTAAAAGGGTGTGGCCTTATTCAACCTCTTTTAGGTTGTTCTATACACCCAAAGTACAGTAGAAACTTTATCATCCCAATCTTTCTTTCCAACCTCACAAATTTTTTCAAGTTCGCTCAATATCTTGTTGAAATGCTAGGCATTCCCATTGGCTTGAGGATGATAAGGTGCAGTCTTATGGTGCACGACCATAAATTCATCCAATAATATCCCGATTTTCTAATTCAATAAGTGTGTGCCCCTATCACTTTTCAAACTCAAAGCACATCCATATCTAGTAAGAATATTTTCCCATAAGAACCTTGTTGTCATGGTCATATAATCCTTCTTTGAGGCATTTCTTCTTCCCATTATGTAAGATAATTTATACAAGTGATGATGTAGCGCAATCCGGTTCTACGCACGGCTAGGAAAATAGGACCCACAAAGTCTATCACCCATTTTTCAAATGTCTATGCACCGGGAAGAGTCCTCAAAGGCATTTCATCTCTTTGCCCAAGTTTTCCAATGTGTTGATAATGATCACATGCCTTACAATACTCTTTACTATCCATGGTCTCCCACCATAATCCAATGAGTAGAATATTTTATATGGTGGCGTCACATGTATGATTCCCACCTTCACTACCGCCATGATCCTCTTCAGTGATATCTATGTGCTCATTTTCTAGCACACACTGGTGCAATACTTCATCACGTCTGATTTTTTATAAGTCTCCACTGATCTACATGAAAGGCGCATCATGTATTGCAAATTGTTTCTTCCTAATGCTTTCATTCCTTCTAGCATCATACTTGTGTGTAAAAAGAAAGAAATATCCTTCAATTTTAAAGGCGCGTGATGTAACCTGTACAAATGTTCATCTGACATTGTATCTTCAATTGTCTTTGTGTCCTCCCCTGATTGAATCCTTAATAAGTGGTCTGAGACATAATTAGTTTTTTCTAGTTTTACCACAACTGTAAAGTCAAATTCTTAGAATAGGAGCACCCATCGACATATGTGCCCCTGTAAAATGGGCTTATTTACCAAGTATTTTAGTGTCATGTGATCTGTATAAAATACAAAGGGTGTTGCTAGCAAGTATTTTCTAAACTTATGTAGTGCATAGATCATCGACAAGGCCTCATGCTCTGTATTTGTATAATTATGTTCTGCAGGAGTCAACTTTCTACTATCAAAACAGATAGGATGATCTATAATACCTTCTCTAGGATAAGCTAATACTATGCCAATGGTCATGCCAAAGGCGTCCACATGTACATGAAAGGGTTGGTTCCATGAGGGAAAATGCAAAATAGGTGTTGTAGTAAGTCTCTCCTTCAATTCCTCGAATGTGCGATGTTGTGGTTTTCCCGATAGAATGTCCCTCTTCCTTTTAGTAAATCTTTCAGGGGTGCAGCAATCTTTGCATATCCTTTGATAAATTTTATGTAATACCCTGTGTATCCCAAGATTCCACGCACCTCGCTCTAACTGGTAGGCTCCTCCAAGCCTATGATAACTACAACCTTAGCTAGATTTACCAACAAACCTTCCTTGCAGATCATGTGCTCTATTATAGTTCCAAAAGATGTAGCAAACACACACTTCTTGATGTTTAAAGAGATGCTTAATTTTCTACTTCTCTCAAACATTAAGCACAAGCTGAAACAATGATCCTTAACAAGCCCATACACCGTCCAATCATCCAAGTAAACCTGTAATAATTTGTGAATAAAATCTTGGAATTCTTGAATAACTATGCATGAAAATAAATTAGGTGCATTCTTCAAAGTAAAGGGAATCACAGTATATGCAAAACTTCCCCATTCAGTGGTGAAAGTCATTTTCTCTTGATCCTCTTGTGCAATTCTAACCTGGTGATACCCCGAGAATCCATTTGTGAAAGAGTAAACTTCATGCCCTGCAACGCCTTCTAATATTTCCTCGGTGAAAGGTATAGGAAAAGGATCAATCACACATGTAGCATTCAGCTCCCTATAATCCACACAAATCCTAGTCGACCATATTTATTTATATTGATTACCATGGGGCTAACCCACTATGATTCTTCTAGGGGCTTAATGATTCCATATTTTAACATTTTGTCAATTTATTTTTTTACTTTAATGCACAAGTTAGGGTTTATCTTGTAAGGTATATTCCTAACCAGGCACACACCTTCTTTTAGCTTAATATTCATTTCACCCAATGACACATGCACTCCCTTTAACTTACGGTAGCCCCTAGGAAATAAGTCCTAAAAATCTTGTAGTAACTAATTATCTTTTCCACTTCATTATCAAACTAATAATCTCCTATTATGGCCTCCTTAGGTTTAGTATTCATGTTAATGTTCACTTTCTAGGTCTTAACAGTTCGTGATAGGCACGCCCATTTTTATCTGCATTGTCTATAACCTCGCGCATACTATCTGAATGATATATGTCAAAACTTTCTACTTCTTCATCATCCACTATGTAAACCATCTTTCCTTTCTCCTTCTTAAAGCAAGTGTGTGTAAATACTTCTACATTTGTCTCATCTATTTCATCAAATGTGTTCCTTATTCTTCATCACCAAATAACTCCTGAATGAGTTCTTCATCCTTTCAGACTTGTCTTCCATAGTCAAGAACTCTATAACCCATAATGCATATCTTATCGTAGGTTTAGTAGAGAAGTATTCAAAATTTTGGGTCATTCTTGCAATCAAGGCTTTCCAATTTTCGGTCTCCCTATGCAGCTCCACATAAACATACCAAGCGTGTGCATAGCCTTGCAAAGTGGAATAAAGTTTATGCACCCAAAGTGAAGGTGGTAAAGCTTCATGCTCCCTCTGTTCGAGTCTCTCATACTCGCTAAATGTGGTGCTAAACAAAGGTTGATTACCATGATATATGCATATTTGAGTAGTTGCATTGCTCCTGAGAAATTAGGTTGTAAAAGCAATTCTTACTTCATTCCATTCTATGAGATTATCCCTCTGAACCACCCAATAATGCGTTGTCATCTTGCACAGGGTATATACTAACATATTTCTTCTCTCCACTTGATCTTTCCAATAATCCTCCATGGTTCCCAAGAATACCGACGGTTTCCTTCTCCAAAGATATCTTTGGGGTAAAAATTTGTTACCTATCCTCACACATAAATTTTGTTTATGTCTTCCTCACTCAATGGTTCAACATAAGGTGCATATTTCCCATCACAAAGGGATAATAAATCTTTCTTCCTTTTCTCAAAACTTATATACCCCTTGTTGAACCGTAGATTAGCATTATTTGTATAACACCAAGGTCACCCAAGTAGAGCTATGAAGTTGTCTACTGTAAGTGTTAATACCTCAAAGTCCCTAGTAATCTCGGCCACTTGATATAGTAATGGATACATCATTTAAAACCTCAATGGAAGCCTTAGTCCTGATTAGCCTACGAATAGTAAATTAATGGATGGCTATAATGGATGTCTACCTATTTGTACCCATGCATCTAAAGTAAGCACATTCACTTCCACACCTATTTCAATCAATATATTTCTCAAAATCCATCCATCCATAGCAGCATTCGAGTGATAAACCAAGCTATGAGGGGGAATATTAGTATGTAGGATCTGCCATCCATTCTCAATACTTACTCATGCAATGTTTCTTTTTAAAAATTTCCTAGTAGTGGAATAATATTTTCTTGGCACAAAATTTTGCATACCTCCTTCAAATCATCAATATCCGACTGAACCATCTTTATTTCCTTCTTTTGTTCCAACTTTCATGACTATTCCTTTAAACATTGTATTTCACCGTAAATATTTCTATGTACCTACATGGTTTCCTAAGTAAACCTCCTTTAGGTGTGTAGGATCTAGATATCTTGTATGTATCACCTCTTCGTTAGTAATGGTAGGCTTCTATTGTAATTTCTCTCTGGTGTGTGCAACTTCAGCACGTGTAGTAATCTTCACAAGTACTACCTCTAGTTCTAGTGCCAACTTTGGCATTCACTAATTTTATATGATGTGTTGTATCTTGATCATCCCTACACCCTTGTTTTCCTATTTATGTTGCTTGCTAAGATGCTCATATAATTCTAGGCATTCCTCATAGTTATGATTCTTCCCACAAAAATAATAAGTAATATTCTGAGGAAATTTGTGCATGTAGTGGTCAGGAGATCTACATGTAAATCACGTTCTATAAGGAAACTCACCTCATCCACCACCACATCCTCGACCCACGAATCCACCACGTTATCCTTAACCTCTCCGCCATGACCTCCTTCAAAGCACCCTTCATTTCGATCGTAGCACCATTGAGTGTGATCATGATCATGGTGCTCACTTGTACTTTTATAATTATCTGATACTCATGTCTATCATACACCAATATTTATAGCATCATGGATCTAATAGATCAACTGCGGTCTTCGAAGATTATGAGTCATGGACCGAAAAATATTAAAATACCAAGATACATTCTTTCTTATCGCACATTGTAATAATGGGAAACAACTTGCATCATAGTCTAAGTGACATATTTCATAGTCCGTAAATAAGGAATGTATTGTCCTATAGGGGAAACTATCCTCAATGTTCCCTTCCACTTCACAATCTATATACCAAATTCCAATGCGTGTCTCATGAGCTGAATTAGTTGATATTTTTTCTGACTATTTTTCCATAGCTACAATCTATGCTTCCAAGAATGGGCTCACCCATGTGGCTATGCTTCGACTTCCTCAAAGCATGTAATGTGTCTTCAAGTGCTTCATGTGGATCCATATACATCTTATATGAAAGTGCCCTCCTAAAAGGTGTGATCAAGCCCCCAACAAACCACCATGTGTATGCTAACTTCCATGAATATCATACGAAATTTTAGAAAAATAGTTTTAAAACAGCATCATATTCCCAAACACTCTCAATATTTCCGCTTAAAATCCTTGAGCGCGCTTATACTCTTCTTCTCAAACTAAAGGATATGAAACTCCTTAAGGAAAGCTTCTCGTAATGTTGCATAATCTATGCAAGTTTGATCAGGGTCAAACTTCTTGTACCAATTGTGAGTGCATCACTTTGTAATGTAGTTGTAAATGGACTTGCCTTATACTTTCAAGCTATAATCCCTTTTTCTCACCACATTATCTCACACATGTGCATGTGCTCAACAACATCTTCTATTCCCCTATACTCTAGAAGATGAAGTGACATCTCCATGTAAATGTTCTGGGGTTGGTGAGTACCATGCCCACCTGATCTAGAATCTCCTGTGTTACCTCTACCTCTAGACCCACCAAATCCACTAGAACTAGAGCCACCTATGCCCCATGATCCTCCACCTATAGCCGAAAGTGGACTAGTGGATGTACTACCCTGTGTCCCAATAGTGGTACTAAATTGAACTCCTATAATCTGCGAGGTGGTACTACTCCCAGAAGTAAGTCCAAAATTCTACATGCTTGAGTTCTATGCTTATAATTCACCTGAAAAGGTACCTCTAAACAACAAATAAGATGTTTTCCCAGCCATAGATGTGCTTGATATCTGATTTACTCATGTTATTCTACTACCCAAACTAGTTTGTTGACTGTTGGTTCTACTAGATACTAGAAAACCAAGTGTAAGGGATAGGTTACCTGTTGGTGTTCTTATTGAGGTTCGATGGGCCCAAAAGGCAAGATATAGTTTTAAACTCCAATCTCACTTATTCTCCTTGAATTTTTAAGGAGAATAGCCTTCAACATTTTGTTTATCGCTTCGCCTTGCCCATTGGCTTGAGGGTAGTAAAGAGAGGTCATGTGATGGTTCATTTTGAATTTGCTACATAACTCATGGACCTCATCATTTTTAAAGGATTTTCCATTATCAGAGATAATGATTTGTGGGACACCATACCTACAAATGATTTGGTTTAGAATGAATTTGGCAATTACCGAACCTGGTACGGTGGTGAGGGGCATGGCTTCTACCCACTTGGTAAAATATTCTGTGGCTGTAATTATAAATTTATGGCCATCAGTTGATGGGGAGAGAATTTCCCTATCAAGTCTAGACCCCATGTGGAAAAGGGCCATGGGGTCACTATTGGTTACAGGGATTGTGCTGGAATGTGAATCTTGTGAGAGAATTCTTGGCATTTGTGGCACTTACGTATAAATTCTACTATGTCATGTTCAAGAGTGGGCCAAAAATATCCCATCCGATGTATTCTGCAAGTGGTGGCGTGACCACCAAAGTGGCCTCCACATATCCCACTTTGGGATTCATGAAGAATCTTCTTGGATTCTTCTATGTCGATGCATCTTAGAAGCATGTCATCGAAGGCTTTACGATAAATTACTTGTTCTAAAACAACATATTTAGTGGTAATAATGTGTAACTTCCTTCTTTGTTGTGATGTGGCACCTTCCGGTATGTGTGGTCTATGATAAAATTGATGATATCAGTGTACCAAGGACATGTAGAGATGGGGGGCCTAGTTTTGATAAAGTATACACACTCATCAGGAAATTTCAGATTTACCAGATTGCCTCCATCTCGTGGATTGTTAGCTAACCAATCTACAATGATTTGTCCCTTAACGGATTTTTGGTTTATGAATGTTAACTCAAATTTGCCCATTAAGGTTATGAAACGCCCAACCTTTTTAGATAAAGACCCTTACGCAAGGAATGTTCGTAAATGATCTATTTTTACAATGACCCTTTTTTATTGGTTTAACATGTAATTTCTTAAACATTTTGTAGCAAAAACTATGGCAAGGAATTCTCTCTCTGCCTGTGTATAACATGTTTCATAATTGATCAATGTTTGGCTGATGAAATAGACCGTACATTCTCGTTTATCATTATCTCCTTGAGCCAACATGTAGGTTAGCGAGACATGAGTGGCTCATGAGTATAGGATCAAAGGGTGGTCTAGTTTGGGAGGCATTAACATGGGTGGAGATAACAAGAAGCGTTTAACTGCTTAAAATGCCTCGTTGCATTATTCAGTCCAATCAATGCTATAATATTTCTTTAATAGATTGTTGATTGGATGAATGGCAAAACTTAAATCTAGGATGAACCTTCGGATTGCACCGAGCTTCCTAAGAAATGACCTGATTCCAAACTCATCCGATGGTGGGATCATTTCGAGAACAACACAGATTTTGGTTGGATCAACATCAATCCCTCGTGAAGATATAATGTAGCCCAGAAGTTTGCCTCCTATCACACCAAACATGCACTTCTCTGGGTTTAATGTGACACCATATTCAATTAATCATGAGAGGATGATATGAGAGTACTTCTAGAGGATGATCACAAGCGTTTCTTGGCTTTGGCCAATAAGTCATCCACGTAGGATTCCATGATTTTATGGATAAGATCGTGGAATATGTATGTCATTTCCCATTGATATGTAGCACCGGCATTCTTAAGACCGAATGGCATGACAACGTAGCAATAAGTTCCCCAGGGAGTTATGAATGTAGTTTTGGCTTGATCTTGCTCAGATATTTTAATTTGATTATACCCTGAGAACCCATCCATGAGGGACAATAGTTCAAATCCAATTGTTGCATCAACGATAACATCAATGGATGGTAATGGGAAGTCATCCTTGGGACAAGCTTTGTTAATATCCCAAAATCTATGCAAATGCGTATCTTCCCATTCTTTTTTAGAACAGGGACGATATTAGATACCCATTGTGAATAGTCAATGGGTTTGATGAATCCCACTTGGAGAAGTTTTATTACTTCCTCTTTTACCATGAGAGCCACTTTTGGCTTCATTGGTCTTGACTTTTGTTTAATTGGTTTTACATCTGGTTTAGTGACAAGGTTATGTACCACGATGTGTGGTGCAATGCCCGTCATTTCTTTATAATTAAATGTGAAATCCTTTTGATGTTATTTGAGGATTTGGGTGTGTATTTCTATCTCCTCCGGAGTTAACGAGGATCCCAACTTCAAAATTTTGGTTCTTCCTCTGTTCCAATGTTTATGTCAATGGTTTCTTCTATTAAAGAAGCGTTACCTTCTTCAAATTTAGGTGGGGCTGGAGGTAGTTCCAAGCTTTCTCCATCTTCTATCTCATAGATATCGAGATCCTTCTATGGAGGAGACTCTACCATGGGATTTCCAAAATAGGAAGAGGAATGTGGTATTAAGGAAAGATCTACTATGTGGTAAGCAAGGTGTAGCTCCACATAGGCGTTTAGATATTTGAGAGTGACTCTATCATTATCAAAGTGATCCATGATAGAAAAATCATTCTCAGCTTCTCCATGAGTTAGGAGTGAGTTTGTTGGTATTTTACACACTAATGGTTTGGTACGAAGTGATACTGTGAAATTTGTATCTTCCAACTCACTGTTTGGAGTAAAATGGGAAGCTGAGGTTGTTATCGAGTCTACGAGAAGGTTCTGCTCTCGTGGGATTGATTCAATTGATATGAAGTTAAATCCCTTGCTTAGATCTAACACCGTTGTTTTGTATAGTTGTAAATGTTTAGCCCTAGTTTCATATACCTCAGAGACTTGGTTTGTAACTAGTTGCATGAGTCTCCTAGCACTCTAATGTTATCGACACCCATTCTTTTGGCTAGGATGAGGCCAAGGAGGAGAGCTTCGTACTCAACCCCATTGTTTGTACATTCAAAGTTTAATTTAAAGGTGAAAGGTAGGATCTTTCCCTCAGGTGAAGTAAAGATCACTCCTGCCCCAGCTCCAAAGTGACATCTAGCTCCATCGAAGTGGAGAGTCCAATATTTGCTTGGAAAAATGGATGTTGGGGTATTTGTCGTATCTATTTCTTTTGCTTTGGTTACTTCTACCATAAAAACTTCATCTGATGGAAGAGAAGCAATTCCCAGGGTGTGTCCCATACCCATAGAATCAAATGGTAGGAGAATAGGTAAGTCTTTCTCTAGCAACTCGACAATTTTTGTGGTAGTCCCTAGTGACACTATTTCTATAACATTGGTCTCATTTTTGAGTGCTTGGAATGTCTTCGGCTAGATTTGTAATTTCCAATTTTGTGGTGGGTATCAACTTCTCTTTTGGTTTTGAATTAATTGGTTTGATGAGTTGATTTGTTGGGAGTTCAAACTCGGAGTGAATGCCTGGTCTTTTCTTCAAATCAGCTAGGTGTATATCAAAGGGTTTTGGGTCACCTTGTGCCACAAATATTTTCCCTAAGTGTAGAAATCTTATTTCTTGGAATAACGTGGAAGGGATTGCCTTCATGCGGTGTATCCATGGCCGACCAAGGATCATATTATAGTTGGTTTCCGATCTATAATATAAAATTCGGTGAGGACCATCTTGGGTCCTAAAGTGACTGGTAAAACTATGGTTCCAATTGAAGTGGCCTTGAGGCTATCATAACCTCTTAGCGTATTTTGTGTTGTGGAACAGTTTGTCTCTCCATATCCTAACTTTTGAAGAAAAGTGAAGGGGACTATGTTAACTGCTGCCCCATCATCAATCATTGCATGTTTAACATAATTATTGTAAACCCATACTTGTAAATGTAAAGTTTGGGTCACCTCTTCATGTAATCTCGGCGTCTATTGGCATTTTGCTTATATCAAATATAAATTCAGTATCCCTATCTGGCTGCCCGGAGGATAAACATCAAAGTCTACATGGTTTACTTGTGTTTTCGGAGGAGGAGTGATGTTGATTAAATGACCAAGGCCTAATGCTTCTAAGAGGGCAGCCCTGTGGGTGGGAGAGTTCTTTAACAAATCCAAAAAGGAGATGTGAGAGAAGGTTTTAGTTAAGTCATTAATTAAATCATAGGCACCTATGGGTTTTACCAATGTTTGTTGAATGTTTTTTGGTTCCAATGGATAACTTGGAGTTGGTTGAGAAGAATAATCCCATGTTCTTGTTATGGTTTCTATGGGTAGCTCGGTGTCTAACTCCACCAGACCAACTATCTTAGTTTGGGGTCGAGTTCCTAGTTGGGGTGCGACTGGTGGATTTAATGAAGTTGAAGCTTCATGATCATTGTTTCCTGTTATAACACCCTTGTTTGTTCCGTTAGGATCTAGCCTGTTATTGTTAGAATGGTTTGGGAGTGGATCATTAAAGATCTTGAGGGGTGCATTTTGAGGGGAAATTGCCCCTGTATAAGTGTTTGGCATGTGGGTACTACAGAATTTGCTAAAAACATATCTATAAAGAGTTGTTTTTGATCTTCTAGAAAATGCTGCATGAATTTATTGTAGTCATGACAAGTCCTAGTATCATGGCCTTGAATCTTGTGGAAGCCACAATACAAATTGGGATTATAATTTGAGGTTGTTGATTTAAAACCTGTTGTGGCCCAAAATTCTGATAAGGTTGTTGGTTGTTAGAGTTAAAATTTTGAGGTTGTTGCCTTTGGTTTTGACTCTGATATCTAGTTGGGTTTTGATTTGGACCTTGTGTTTGGATTTTTCATTGTTGTTGTTGTTGTTGTGGTCATGGTGGATGATTAAAATCCACTATGTTGATTGTTGGAGTAAAATTGTTATTTCATTGATTATTAACAAGTGGTGAAAAATGTTTACAACGTTTTCCCTTTTAACTTGGTCAGTTACTCCATCTGTTGTAACTCGTGGTTCTTGTTAAGGATCTTAGGTCCTTGATTAGCATTCTCGGTATTAGGATAGGCCACGGTGTTTTGATTGGGAGTGGTTAATTTCCCATTTGTTCCATATGTCTTACGACCACTATCTATGTTGCTTGGTCGATTTGGAGAGCACTCTCGAGTACTTCATCATAAGTTCTTAGTGGGAACTTCTGGACTTCTTCCTTTATCTCTCTATTGAGAGAATTAAGGAATAAATCACATAGTTCCATTTGATCCATGTTTGGAGCACTTGTTGATGAGTAGAGAACCATATGCCATCTTTGAATAAAATGAGCAAGTGGATTCATTATGTTCTTGTTTAATATGCAAGAATTCCCTAATTCCATGTTCTTAACAATTTGTTCATATCAAAAGCTTTGATGAACTTTGACATGAGTTGTTTAAATGAGTGTATCGAGGCTTCAGGTATTCTATAATACCAATCAAGGGCAATACCCTCTAAGGTTTTAGGGAATATCTTAGCAACAACCCCATCCCAAGGGAGTAATTCCCGTATGGTTGTGGCATAGGCCTTAATGTGTGCATTTGGATCACCTTCCCCTTTATATTTGGGTAAATGGGAAGAGGTCTTGGAAGCATAACACTTCGTATGGTGAAGTCTAGGGGCTCTTTTAAATATTCTGAATAAGTCCCTACTGCATAGGCCTCGACCATCGATGGTGCTTGCTGAGGGGGTGGGGGTGGCATGGTTTGTTGATATGGCATAGCATATGTATTTGTAGGGACATAAGGGAATCCTTGTGGTTGAATGAACATCCCAAGAGAAGAGAACATGTCCCCTTGTGGTGACTTTGAATAAATGTTTAAGTAAGGAGGAGCATTGTTCTGGTATGGGTTGTTTGGTGCCAAGCCGGGAGGTGTCATGTTTTCAACTGGAGCGGCATTTGAAAACACGGTCCTAGTTGGCATTTGTTGTGGGTAATTATATGGATGTTGAGGAGGCATGCCTAATGTGCTGTTCCTGTAAGGAGGTCAACCTGACTAGGATGATGTGGAGGGTTGGGGATCCGCTTGCCCAAAATATGAATTTTGGTTTGCTTGAGCAAGTTCTAGCCCTCTAACCTTTTCAACTAAGGCTGAAATGACCTCTATTGGTGAAGACACAGTGTTTTGCCTTAATGGCATTTGTTGTATACCTTGAGGTTGTAAAGGGGTATGATACCCTGCTATGAATTGATCATTACCCTGCCAAGCTTCACCGAGGGTATTTCCCATAGGTGGAGGAATGGGGGTGTTTTCTTGGAATAGGGTATCAGATTGTGTTTGCAAACTCCCTATAGGTGGATACATGTTTTGGAAGTGTTGTTCACTTCTAGCATAGCATGATAAGTACTCCTCATCAAAAATGGGAGTGGATCTGACTGTCTACTGATCTGTGGTCTAAACAAGACCCGAGGAGATGAAATGGATTCTCTAGTAAACGTCATATTGTTAGAGCTTGATGGCTCTGGTTGTTGTGTTTGTGCAAGTTGATCTAACTCCTCAATTCGGAATGAAGAACTAGAACTAGTTCTTTGAGGGGAGTTTGAGATGACAAGTAATTACTTGAATAGTTATCAGCCCATGCAGAAAGTGAGGGTGATGGTTGTCTATTTGTTTGACTATAGCTTGCTTCAAGACCTGAGAGAGGTCTACCATATGCATCGTATCCCGACATATTCAGGGGGTATATGAATACCCATGAGAATAATGGGAAAGAGTGAAGGTGGATGAAAGAAATGAAAATAAAAAGGGGAATATTTGTTTGTTCACATCGGGTTCACCAATTTTGTACGATGGAAAAGTGACATGTGAGCATGGGAATCTACAAGTACCTCTTCCTCGTACCCGACCTCCCGAGGTCATGCCGAGATGGCCGGTGAATGTGGAATATAAATGGATGTAGACAAACTAATTAGGGTAATCTTATATCCTCAATACGCAATAATGGAATCTGTGAATCTAAGGCAAAGAAGGCCCTCCTAACCTGAATTGGTGTAATGGTTTGTTTAGATATAATAGTTGTTGGAGGCTCCAATCAATGTCGAGCTCTACCGAGATCCTATTTATTGGTTGTTGGATACGTGGGAAGTGACCTGTGGGAGCTTCGTATATATCTCCAGACAAGGTCATGAAAATGGTGATAGGAGGTTTAGTGGATTTGTAGTGAACTATGGGTGATTTTCTGGTCTAGTCCAGAAAATATTAGATTGATTGGCTTCTATATTTAATATGGAGAATTGCGTTATGATATCTGGTGGGAGTGGTGAGGATCTAAATACCAAAGTGTTCGTAAACCGATATCAATACTTAATTGATTAGAGCCCGTTGGGTTGTGGGACTTGGGGATCACAACCGTGAGTTTGTGGTTGTTGTGGACCTGTTATGGTCATGTGAAGAATCAATCCCTTCTTCCGACTATCCAGTAATCATACGCCTTTTCAACCTCTATGTTTAGAACTAGAAGTTGTATAATTTTCTCATAATACCTTATAGGTGTTCTAGCAACTTGAATGCGTAAGCTAGTATCTATGTCAATGAGGAGGTCTCCTACGTTAGGTTGTGGAACTAAAGGATCACAACCAAATACTTGTTCTCTTCGAATCCTTCATGATAGTCATCGGATATTTTATCAAGGTAGTCTATAGTTAGGATGATTTGACCAAAATGTGTATGCCTTGTCATCTTCGATATTTAACCCTCTCAGTTGTTCACTAATTGCTTGTAGGTTTGTTGTTGCTCAAAAGACCTATATCCTAAGGTCTTGATCTATATCAGCTAATGTTGTGGGTAGATTTGGTTGAGGCACTATTGGTTCAAATATATATTCTCTAGGCTCTCTAGGTCCCGTGATTGTCATGCAAAATGATTCAACTTTTAACTAAATTAATAAACTAATTATGAAAGATGTATCTACACTATGCATGTATTCTTTTATTTTTGTATTTTTGATGAAGTATTTTAATGAAATTAAAGAGAAAGCTATTCTAATATATTTAGAAAATGGAAAACTAATCTAGTAACAGAATTAAAACAAACAAAGTATCCTGGTGTGGCTATTTGCCTATGCAGTTGTGATTTTATCCTAAATATCTAAGCAACTAATTATTTTAAATTGAAAGACTCTCGATCCTACCTTAGAAGTGAGGAATGAATCATAGTTTCTTAGAAACTATCAATCCCCATAGCTTCCTGGTGATATCGAGAGAATATTTTGACTGAAATAAAATAATTCACTACTCTATTTGATACGTTGTAACTAGAACTTTGATAGCTCAAACCTGGCATTTACAGAATAGTGGTAAATCTAGTTGTGTGTGACTTTGTCCCCTCAGTGTGATCTCCTTGTTTCCTTCAGTGTTCTCTTGAATCTAGAAAAGTGTGTATATGATAGCATCAATGAATAAGGAACTTGAACAATGGCAGCTTTTGGACATAGACCGAATACAATGCGAGTAAGAGAGAGATAGTGCAAGTGAACAGAGCTTGACTATGCAATTCCTAGCGGGATTTATTGTGGGAATACAACACAAATGCGCTGAGAGTTTTAGAAGCTATCTTTTGTGACTAACAAAACCTATAACTTTAAATGGATTCCAATCTAAGAATGAAACTATCTTATTTTAAACTAGCTTGCATGGAACAACAATGAGGCAAGAATGAAACAAGAAGATTGAATGACCTCTAAACAACAAAGAAAGACCAACAATGGATGCAAAACATGAAACTAATAGAATTCTAAGCAAGAAACTCAAAGACTGAATGATTAAATAGAGAAGGAGAGGGGCCATTTGTTTGAAAACAAGCTAGCTATTTATAGAAAATGCAATCACAAGAAGGTAACTTGGAATTGAACTCTTTTACCATTAAACAAAGTGAAAACACTATTCATAGGGTGGCCAAAACATAAATGCAAAGCAAAGTAGCTGAAGAATGTGGGTAGAAATTGAAGATTTATGTTTGACGTGATTGTCGAAATTTCTCGGAAAAAACATGAACATGACCACCGCCTGCCTGCGGGGGCGGTGATCACGTGACCACCACCGGCGGTCACAAGTCTGAGGCCGTAAGGCGGCGGTCTCGTCACTGAAGACCAAAATGCAAGGAAAAAGGGGGCAGAGGGAAAAACAAATCATGTGGAGGCCGAGCGAGGCATGTGGGATACAAACATATACTTGGATACAAGACATATATCATCTTGGGGTATGTGTAACATCTTTACGCTGATTACCCTATAGTTTTGGAGTACACCAGGAACTAGAGAATAGTTCTAATTTTTCCATAAATGATTGATTCATCTGATTTCTTCAAGTAAAGAAATTATGGCAATAAAGAGGGAATGGAGTCGTAAATAGTTCCTCTTGTTCCCCAAAGATTGTTTTTCTAGTGAAGTCAAACCACTCATGGAGACTTGAGTTCATCATCATTCTATTCAATTGCATTTCTTGTATATTCTTTAGTGATGGATTTCATCCCTTCCAATGTTTTTTTAATGACAAATTCCATCCCATCTAGTGCACTTTTCATTGTACTTAGTCTAGTTTTTATGAGACCTTTTTTCTATCTCATTTTTATAAGTGTTACTTATTATACATAGGTACCTCATCATGCCTAGTTATTAAGCCTTATTTTAGCATAGTATTAGCCTTTTTATTTTGTATAGGCCTCCCTAATTTTTACTTATGAGGGGTGTTCATGAAATATTACATTTGCACTATTATTAAGTTAACTTAACTATACTAGGTTTGTTTTATACACACCTCTTAGGATTGGAATAAGACAAGTGGCATAATTAATCACTTGTCACCAATTACCACATGTGTCTATTGCGTTTCCATCACTTCAAACATGTGTTTGTTACATAGTTACAAGTATATTTGGTTCAAAATATTGGTATATATGACTTGTCTTGTCATCACTCAAGCGTATTTTCCACCTCATGAGGTTAGTCATCTCACTTAGTGTGAATAGTTCAATAGGGTGGGTTAGGGTTATGTACATGTGGCATACATAGGAGTTACACAACACTCCTATAAGTACTTATTTTTTATCTATGAGCATGTCATGCCCATAGTTTCTGTATCTAAACTTGATTCTAATTTTGTGATTTGATCTCTTTCTTACTATGTGGAGCATTCATGACACCATTGGAAGTAAAACCTTGTTCAATTTACATGTGGTTGTGTATTGATCCTTGTAGAACAATTATAGACATTTATTTACCCTTAATTACTTTACTAACCCCAAGCATGTTGGCCTATCATCCAGTGGGTGTTGGGCACTCACCCAAGGCACACACGGGTGTTGAACCTCTCCTTTATGTGAGCTTTGTGAGAAGATCTTGCCATTAATGGGGATGATTTACATAAATAGAAGTACATTCACTTATTTAAAGAGGTAGAAAATGCAACTAGTAGATCTAACATTAGTGCATCACAAAAGCTAAGGAACATTACAAGAATCATATTAAATTGGATTTGAGCCATAATAAGTCAAATGACATGAGGTTTTACACCTTAAGAAAAATATACATAACGAACCCAAAGATATATTGTTTTAACATAGTTCAGGTAGCCATATTATAGTCAAAAGGGTCATCTCGTGATCGAATACAATAACTGATAGGGACTTAACTCCCATAAATCCTTCCTGGTATGAGACCTTAACTATAAATTTCCCATTCTAACCCTTGTTACAGATCCTAGTGCCATACAGAGGCTTATGGCATCCCTTACAACCCTTAGCACCAAGTGCTCTAAACCCTAGCATTATTGCAGCACTTTGTTACTTTGCTTCTTATTCTCTATGTGTTCCCTTTGCCTCTCATCATCTCTTTTATTTTATATATCTCTTCATCCCTATTGTATATTATCCTCTTTTAGTCCCCTCCATGTCTTTAGCCCAAGCATATCTCTTTATAGAATCGCACCCAAATCCATGCCTTCTCTCCCGAGCAAAACATGTGTCAAGTGTCAATGTGGTCCTTTAATGGTGAATGCTTATCCATTTGAAAACCCTCCACTCTCTATAATGATGTCTTCTGGGAATATTCCCTACGTGGAATATCCTTTTCTTGACCTCCAAGGTTCTAGGATGGCACCTTATCCACTCATCACACCTAGTTGGGTCTTCACATTTTTCCTCAAGTGTATCTAGAATGCCAAATATGGCTAAGTCCTTTAAACCCATGTTCTGCTTCCCACGCACGCCCTAGTTTCACTTAAACCCTTCTTAAATCCCTTTTTCTTGCATGCTTTCCCTTGAGTTCCCTTCTTCTTACTGGTCATGCACATGCATGCCCTTTGGTACTTAGCCAATATTTCAAGGCCCAAAATCACCCCACACTAAGCATGTTCTCCATCCTCGAAAACATCCTACTTCTCCAAAGAATAAATAATAGTGGGACAAGGACAATCTGAATAAATAATGAAAGAATGGAAGAATCTGCTACTGTTGTAGGAGGAGTGGGAATTCTTTCTTTACTATTGCTTCAATATTTTCCTAGGCATCCACCTCACTCTGCGTTTACATCGAAGTTGGTCACCCACTAAAGAATGCACCTCATCAAAACTCTATTTTTCACTCTTAGCATTTAGTGTGTCTATAATTCCTTCTACCGGTTTGCTAAGATCATCCAAATAGCGTCTATTATGCGGGTGACGTGGTGATATAGTTCCTTAAGCTAATTCTTAATCGAACCCCACAAGGTCTCAATTACTTCCAAATTTTTCTCAACCTCGACTAGGATCGTATCCTGTTGTGTCATATTTCCCTTGTTTTTTTCTTGAAACTCCTTTAGATCCTCCTCATGTGTAGGAACTATTATGTTTACTACCCTGTCTCTGTCAATGCAATTGTCATAAACATCCTCAACCATTTGCACGGAAGTCTTCATAGCAGCAAGGAGCTCGGAATACCGAGTAACTGTCTCCCGATCTTCAATTTCTCTTCCTCCTTTTGGCATGCCAATGCCTCTTCTATTGATTCCAATGTGAGCGGCCTCCTCTCTATGGTGAGGATGTGGGTTAGGTATTCCAAGAATTACATGGTCGACTCATATTTTTTCTCAAGCATGGCCAGGTCTGGGTGCTTCAAGATTATGGCATCTAAAATAGTCTCTATCTTCTTATGGATCTCTCACACCTTTTCCTTTTCCTCCCTTAATTTGTGCCTTAATTGTGCATTGATCAGATCCTCCTACTTTAGCTCCTTGTCCTTTTCAATGATCTCTTCATTTTTCTTTTCAAGCTCTTCTTCCAAAACCCTTACTCTATCATTTCTCCTGAAGAGCCTTGCCTCAACCTCTACCAACACTTTTTTGAGTGCATTACAAACTTTCTCATATGATAGTTATTAAGAATTCACCAGAGGTTTTACTCCCTTGGTATTTGGCATCTTCATCAATGCCTCACGGTTTACCTCGAATTCGGTCTCATCAATGTGGGACTTAAAATCCTAAGACAGCATCTTCCTTGTGTGTAGGTACACACCATCTTCATCGAAAGAATAACATACAAGGAGTTGGTTTGAATGCATAGTAATTTTGAAATGTGTGCACAGTACCTTACTTGGATCATTGATGTAGGTAATCCCTTGTTCCTACACTATTTCTATGCCCTTTCCTCTTGTGTATGCATCGTCTGAGAAGCTTACCGCCATGCTGGGATCTTCACCCAGCTTCCATACTCCTTTTCTATGCTCTCACTTCGATCTGTCTCGCTTGAGAAATTTTTCAGCATTGTGCTCTACCACTTTATCCACCAAGTATTTTATTATGCCTATTACCGCCCTTTCTACGGCATCCTCTATCTATGATCTGAAAATGATCAAGTTTTTATCTACCTAATCTCGAACCCCTATAGGCTTATTTTATTTGTCGACAATTTGATCCTTTTAAGTAATCAATTTAAAATAAATACAAAAATGTAATGACAATTGCACATGACTCATTACGAGAGGCAGTTCTTATCAAAACATTCCACTAGTAAAAATGTAAGTACAATGTTAATTCTTATAACAAAACATAATGGAATTTCCACTTTCCTAGTAGTACGCCAATCCTTTGAAGAACTTTTGATGATCATTTGAATCATTCTCCACCTTCCTGATGCACAACCTCCTTCGGAACTCGATCGGCCTTCCCAATGCTTCCCTACATCCTTTGGTACTCAGTCAATACTCGTGTGTCGCAAGTGATAAATATTGTGGCTCAATGGGCCTTTTGGGTAGTTTGCAAATACTCCCAATCATAAATATTTCATCTAATATTGCCTAAAAATAATAGGCCAATAAACAATATTTTCCTATATTAATTTTAGGATTTTAATATAGTTTACAAAACTATATTAAAATTACCCTAATACTATTTCTCCCAAATCCCACAATTAATCTTAGAAATAATAAGCTTTGGTGTGTTTACAATGGAGAGGGGTCAGCTTTTATAGCCCAAATGGACCCAAAATTCTTGTATAAAGGCCTTATTAGCCAACTCACCCCCTAACCAACTCATTGGCCGATTTGGTTGGGTCACTCATGCATTATGTGACTTCGAGTCATGCCTTCCCAATGTTTTTGTGGTAATTGGTTAAGCCTCTACGTTGTGAGCTAGTGGTTTGTGTTGGTTGGTGTGGCTAATCCATGTGGTGTAGTATCCACCGAGTTTGTGGACTGTGGTGATTGGTTGGGTCTATCGCATTTGAGTTTGTTTGAAGCCCGAGTCATGGGTTATACCTTGTTACTCTTATGTCATTAATGTATACCCATGTTTTTCAAATCATATGGTATATCAAACTAAGCCATGTGGTGAACTCTATATGATCAACTTGGTGTGATAAGCTCTCCGAGCTAGTGGAATAATACTAAGCAAGGATAATAAACTCGATCAATTATCAAAACATTGCAAATTGAAGTAACATAGTAACATGGTGAATAATAAAATTTGACCATATAATACTATGATATTCAAAATGAAATATGGCTAAGTGGTGGCAAGCCACGTGGTTGCTTGAGGACCCACCATGTCGGCATTTATATAATCATCCTCACAGTGGTCGAGCTCCCCTCCATTAAAAAATTTGAGCCTCTTGTTCCGCCAAGCTATACCATTTTATGATCATTGAAGACCAGCAATGAAAACCTCTCTAATTTTTGCCAACGTCCTTTTGCCACTTGTCACAAGCAGTGCGGTTGGTCCACTATTGACTTTGTTGACAAGAGTTGAGTTTCTCGTTGAGTAAACTTTAACTTGACATAACTAGAGCTCCCAATGATCGTTTTTATGTTCTCATAGTCAATGAAAAGCTTTCAAAAATATCTTAACTGACATAATTTAGGGATGTTTAGGGAACTTTTGATATCAAAGATGATCCCCTAATAACACCTCCCAATAGGAAAGGATTTTTGTCCTAAAAATATTATATTGGAACATTTTTCCATCTGTCCGAATCTAAAACTCGTTGCCCCCTCGGAAGTGTTATTGTAGTGAACCCTTTGTTCTCTTCCTCTATAACACTCTCATTTTGACAACTTTGTTACGATCTTAGACTTGTGGGTTATTGGCCCACTATGCTTCATTGCGCCGCCACGATATCCGAAGAATACTTCAATGCCTCTTTTGTGTGGTGTTATGCTTCCATATATCTAACAACAAGGATATTCTTTGACTTTATAACTTAGTTCCTAGCTCCTAGTTGATTCCTGTTAGGCCCCTAAAATATTGAATAAGTCCAAAAAGGTGCATGGGCGCGCAAGACCGAAGTTAAGAAATGGGCGCATAAGGAGAATGCACGTAAGGTGAGGTTCAGGAGGATCTTAGTAGAACTGTGATGCGCACCCATAGGACAAGTTCTCGGGACTTAGCCATATTTGGCATATTGGGTAAGACATGAGAAAAGCATGACCCAGCCTACGCATGCGGAGTGGATAAGGTGCCACTTGGTGACAGGTTGGCCATAGAAGGAATATGCCATGTGATGGCAGCTCCTAGAAGACAATCATAACAAGGAGTGGAGATCTCAGGCCTAGAGAAGCATGCGCCCATTGAGGACCACATTCAAAAACTTAGCGCTAGATTTGAAGCCTTAGAAAGGTGAGTTGGCGTTCAAGCGGCCTATCAATACAAGCACCCACAGAAGGAAAGAGAGAGGAAGAGGGTGGAGCTCTCCAAAAATTTGTAAAAGAAATCTGTTTTTGTTGGGTAGATAAAACATAGGAGATAGATGTACCAAGGGCTTGGATGTTTAAATTTTCATTCTGAGGCTTAAAGGATAGGAATCTAGTTATGATTCCTAACTTTGGTCTACCTTTCTACGATGCTCTGTAATGAATCTAATGAATGTAATGAGGATACAAGTTTGTATGAATATGACTATTAATTATTCTAGTGCATTTACATATCTTCATGGTTTTGTTTTATGCATGTTTATGGAATGATTCTGAATCCTTGCACATTTCCCTTTCTATTTTGATTCAGTTCTTAATCTATTAAGTAATTTTCTATCTGGAATGATTGCACTAATCTAGAAGATTTTCTGAGCCCTATGATGCTTGCATGTATGATTTCTACTCACTTCCTTTAAGTTTTGATCATATATGATGTTTTCCCACTCAACTCACATAAAATAGAGACTCAAAGCATCCACGCATGGCTCGGTTGAGTGCACAAAGACACTGCAAGGTGATAGGCTAGCACGTATGAGGTTCCCGTTTTCTTGGTGGGTGTAAAAATGACTACATATTGGTTTCGTTGCGGAACCTCTTTTCAAATTTATAGTGGGAAATATCATCCATCATGATCTTTCGTAATGAGTGATGATAGAATGTTTAACTTTGGAAGGTGTTAAAACATGGTTTAAGGGCACGGAGGAAGAATTTTCTCAAAGATTCAAAGACTGGACTTGATTTTGATGCACGTAGATGGGTAGAAGAGAACCTCTACCTTGATGTATATGAAACTTTTTTGTTTCTTCCCAATACATTTGTATGAATGGATCTTGGCATATGTGTCCAAATCAACTGGTATTATATATCACACGCATGGACCTAAGAAGAATACCGAGGCTACAAGATGTAGATCGATGTGGACTCATGTTGTGGATCATTGGTGGAAAGGTGTGTTGGCTAGCTACACTCTGGAGTACAATATTTATACATATTCTTGTCTAACATTCGTTGAGTTTGAGTTTCGTAGGAGACCATAATATCGTTTCTATGTGTTATCCCTCTAGCAATGAAGATATTGATTATTACCTTGAGTTTAGAGGCATCTCTGATGACCGGCTAAATTGTTATGAGCACTGGGTGAGGAAGCTAGAGTGGAGGAAGATGGTAGACATTGCAATAAAGAAAGAAAGGGAGGAGATACAGCTCAAGTATAGTTAAGTACATGAAAGGAAGATTACTAGACAATGTAAGGTTACAAGGGTGATGGATGTATGGAGATAGATTTTACGTGAAGGATTTGAGGTTCACGCAAAGGATGTGGAACCTGAGTAGTCTGTGCTACCCCATCTTGGCAAGCACATAAGAGAGACCCCTTTGGCTTCTGATGAGATTTCATCATGTAGAGAGAGAAGAGTCATTGGCGTGCATCTAAACCCACCTAGTGACCAGACCCTAGCGCTTGGTTTTCTAGATCAAGGGAGGAGTATCGTTGACCCAGTTGGTATCGGTGGAAGTGACAGATCTGCACCTAGGAGATATAATTTTTCATTTCCTCCTTCTATGGCTACGTAAACTATTCCAGTATTTAAAGGAATTTTTGCACCGAGGAGAACATTCACAAGGCTTGGGTAATGCGTCAGAATTAGCGGGACACACATCTAGTAGTGGCACAATCTCACATACAATTGGCATGTAATTTAGTTGGACAATTGGGACCCTAGGTGTAACCACTTCAAGACCATTCTTGGCGGTAGGAGGATCTCGGAGGTGGAGTGGTGGATCTAGAGGCATAGGACCTAGAGGATCTAGTGGATTTGGCAGAGAAGGGAACACCAAAGGAAACCAAGGATCTAGACCAACAGGACAGGGGCCTCAGCCACCACCTCAAGTAATCTTTTAAATGTCTTTACACTTTCCAAGCTACCATGGCATAGAGGATGTTGTGGAGCATGTTCATAACTATGAATTGCTATGGTGTGCAAAGGGGATCATAACCCTAGAGTGGAAGGCCGTTAGTTTGCAACGATGTTTCAAGGGCACATGCATAGCTGGTATAGGAAGTATGACCCCCATCAAATAGTGGTAGATTACACCACATTGAAAACCACCTTCGAGTAGAGTTCCACATCCCGAGTTTAACAAGAAGAGCATCGGTTCCCTTAAGGAGATTCACCTGGGAATGGCAGAGAGTGTACGGGAGTATGACGTGTGGTTTAAGACTCTCTGTCAAAATTTCCATATGGCATTCACCCTTCACAGCATGCTCAATGGTTTTCTAGAGGGTTAATAACTACATTTAGAAGATCTTTATCTCATAAAACTTTCACAAACCCGTGTGAGTCATTGGAAGCTACCCTACGCATTAAAGTGTTGGTGGTGTTGACACTAGGGTTAGCCCGTTCCTAGAAGCTCAAATTTTTTTGCTATGGCTAAGCAGTTGGAAAAATTATTTGCAAACTCATCTCATGATACTCACAGTGGAATGTGGTTTACATATTGTGAAGTAGAGGGGCATGTCAAGGATAATTGCCCCCTGAAAGATAGTACACCCTGTAGTGAAAAGAGATTGTGATATTTGTCATGGGGACCATGATGTAAGTAGATGTCCCTTATTATAGCACACAATTCGGAAGAATGTATCTTGCTACTGTAAAATTTGTAACTCTACAACCCATGATACTAAGGATTGTAGACTTATTAACCAGATCCATGAGGAGATTGATCATGGTGTGCACCATACCAAAGATTGCCGGTAGTTCTAAGGGTGATGATCACCATTATGATGAGTGTGTAGATGGAGGTGTGCATGGAAGGGGATTTTGCAAAGGATTTTGTGGTCATGGTAACCATGGAGAAGGAAGAATTGAGTTCCCATGTGTAACATGTTTTAATTATGAGTCTGCTGACCACTACATGCGTAAGTGCCCAGATTTGTTATGTTGTTCATGGTGTGGGAAGAAGCACAAGTATGAGGAGTTCCCTAAGTTATTTAAGCATATGAATCAGCAAAGACTAGAAAGATAAGGGCCTTTGTAATGGTAAGCATTAAGAAGGTGACACATAATGGAAGCCATGGGTGACACACAAGGAAGCCATGGTAACAACAAGAGTAAAGGTCACATGCGCAAAGGAAATTCCACAAAGAAGAACCTAGTTTCAAGGGAAGAAGTGGTACATGGGAAGTACCCAAACCCTACACATCAAAAGGAGGTATATCAAGAAACCATGGACGTCATTCAAAGTTTACAAGGAGAAATCCAATGTCTAAAGGAGTAGTCTAGGAGGGAGGAGAAAAGAAGGAAGGTCAAGACGCCAAAAGATGACCTGGATGAGGTCAAGGAAGTATGTAAAATGATAAGGCAAGAGAATATTATTCCATTGCTAGGAGCATGGTTGAGAGAGAAGGTACCATGCACCAGAGAAGAGTGTGAGAGGTAGGTAGGTCTTACATGCAAACCTTTCCCCTCACATCCTTAACTATGATAGGGAGATCACGTTAAATGTGGTCATGGATGGATGAGTTCTTAGTAATATCCTCATTGACACATGCGCGGAGGTCAATGTTCTCACTTTGGATGCATGGCATCAGATGGGAATACCTGTATTATAGCCATCTTCGAATGTGTTGTATATGGAAAACAAAATGAAAGAAATTCCCATCGGTGTCTTAAAGGATGTAACTATCACCATTTAAGGGGCTAAGTTTACTAGGGATTTCAAAGTCTTAGCACTCACCAAGGTTGAAAATTTTCCAAAGCACTACTTGGGAACCCATGGTGCTATAAGAACAATGAAAATCTTTGGTTCAACAAGGGATACATAAGATTTTAAAATGAGGAGGAATGGGTCATCATACCACCTGGCCGTCGATGGAAAATCAACACCCTATACTGAGCCTTTTGGAGAAGAGGTCCTGGATAGAATATATGTGCACTCAATCAAGGATCCAAAGACAATTTATCCCACAGAGGGATTTATCCAGTTTGAGGATGCTTAGTCCCTATGTGACACCACCAGTATAGCATGTGATAATTAGGCACATGGGACTTATGAGTTAATTAGATGAAATTTGAGGGGATCGGTAACAAAGGTGACAAAGGCATGTATACGGTCCAAGTGCATAGGGGAAAGGAGCTACCTAAGTACTCAAGAGGATCCTTCCCTGAGGTCTTTTTATAAGAGATGGAAGCTTAGTGGAAGAAGGAGAACAAACAAAGAGGGATGTTAAGTTATTTCCTACTTGGAATCTGTTGCACGCTGGTGGGAAATGCATCAAAAGAACCTCTGGAATGGTGTGAGGTGAGAATTTCCTTCTCTCGTAAGGTTTTGTAGGAGTAATCGCCACGGCTATAAAATTATACCATGGTAAATATCGCTTCATTCCATATCCATGCATGTGAGATGTACCTAGATTGGAAGCTGAAGCATTTCCACCTTCATTATGGTTTCACAATTTGTATTCCACCCTACAAGGTTGTGCACGCACATGGTATATCCACTCATAGATGTGTCACCAAACTGGTAATTGGCAAGAATTGGTGGCTGACCTCATTCAAACATTTGAGTACTAAGTACAAATCCATCAGTACATAAGGCATTGTAGGTTTTCAAGCACATTACATCAAGGGATAGTGCTATGGTGGAAGACATAATACAATAGTTTCTAGGAGAACCTAGCCTAGAAGCGTGCTTTGAGGAGGAAGAAATAGAAGAGATATAGTTTGAGCGTGCATGTATAGAGAAAGAAAAGGGGAAAATGGTGTATGTTATTGATGGAGAAGAAGCAGATAAATTAGATGTTAACCACTCTATAGGTACGCACAAAGTCATAGATAGTACTAATGAATAGCCACGTGCCTATCATGGACCTTTAAAGACAAAGAAGGTTAACATTAGCTCAGAAGAAGAGCCTAAAGAGGCAATCATTGGAGACTATTGGTTGGAGAAAGAAGTCTCTAAGATCATTGATCTTTTATGTGAGTTTGAGGATTTATTCCCACATGGGTATCATGAGCTTAAAAGCTTCGCCATTCCTTAGGGAGATGAGGATAAATCTGAAGGAAGGTGCGTACTACCAAGAAAATACCATACCGAATGAATCCTAACCTACACGTGAGGGTCAAAGAAGAAATATATAATATGATAGCATCGGGCATCATTGAAGTTGTTGAAGAGTCAAAATGGATAATTCCAATGGTAATTAGTATCAAGAAGGACAGAAGGATAAGGATCTGTGTTGATTATAGGGACCTGAATGCAATATGTATCATTGATCCTTTCCCAACCCCATTTATTGAAGAAATATTAGGAGTGGCAGGACGTGAGGTCTACTCTTTCACAGATGGATTCTTGGGCTATCACTAGGTAAGAATTACAAAGGAGGACCAAAGGAAGAAAAATTTCACCACTGAGTGGGGAAGTTTTTCCTATACAATCATGCCTTTTGGGTTGAAGAATGCACTGTTGTGTTCTCACGCATTGTGGTACAAGATTTCCATGACTTTATCCATAAATTTCTTCAAGTCTACCTAGATGATTAGATAGTATATGGGTTAGTAAAGGACCATTGTGACAACTTAAGGTTGATGTTTGAAAGGTTTCAGCAGTTGAGGATATCCCTCAACATTAAGAATTGTGTCTTTACTACCCCATTTGGAACATTATTGGGACACATCATATGTAAGGAGGGTCTACTAGTAGATCCTGCAAAATTTGTAGTAATTATGGGATTAAGGGAACCTACTAGTCAAAGCACAATGCATGGATTTCTCGGGCATATGGGGTACTATAGGAAGTTCATCAAGGGATATTCCAAGATCTTTTCACCCTTAAAAAGTTTCTTAGACATAAAAGTGTCTTTCATTGGGGAGAGGAGAAACATAAAGAATTCAACACTTTAAAAGAGAGGCTTGTCACCGCACCCATACTACGATTCCCTTCTTGGGATAAGCCTTTCCATGTTCATGTGAATGCTTCAGAACCGCCATTGGAGCATTACTTACACATCCTAGTAAAGGGATTGTTGATCATCCTTTGTGCTTTACGAGAAAGAAGTTGACACCAATGGAGTAGAATTATACTACAACTGAGTGCGAGGCATTGTCAATGATCTACACACTTCATAAATTTAGATAGTATTTGTTGGCAACCCCTTTTATATTTTACACTGACCATATGGCATTGAAATACTTGGTGAAAAATCCCATTCTACAAGGGTGCATATGTCAGTGGGTACTATTGTTCCAAGAAATCGAGTTCGTGGTGGTTGTCAAACCAAGAAAAAGTAATTCCAGACCTGATCATTTTTCTAGGATTGATTTAGGGGAGAATGCGCAAAGCATTGAGGATACCATGCCAGATGCACAACTATTTAGGCTATGGCGCATGCCCTCAAACTTAGAAGATATTGTAGTATTTCTCAAAATAGGTGTGGTACTAGTCAGAATGAAGGCCTTAGAGAAGAAGAAGTTGGCCATATGCACTATTCCCTACATGCTAATTAGTGGATATCTATATAAAATGGGTCATGATGAGGTTTTGCACCGATGCGTACTAGAACATGAGCACATTGCAATTATGGAAGAGGCGCATGGTGGGATTGCAAGAGGAAACTATGTGGGAAATGTAACTGCGTGGAAGATTCTACTCGTAGGGATTTGGTGGGAGACCATTTATCAAGATTACATTGAGTTTTGCAAGGCTTTTGACAATTTCCAGCACCTTGGAAAACCTAGAAAAAGGGATGAAATGACCTTGTGACCAATAGCAGTGTGAAACCATTTAAGAAGTGGGCTATTGACTTTGTCATACCAATCTTGCCAGCGGCACGAAGGACTGGTTCACAGTATATCCTCACTTACACTAATTATTTGACAAGGTGGGTAGAGGTAGCACCTACAAAGGATTGTACAGTGGCTACCGCTACTAGATTTTTATGGGAAAACATAATCAGCAGGTATGGATGCCCATTGAGTTTGACAAGTGATAGAGGTACGCACTTCCTTAATGAAATGGTCAGGATTATACTATCAGAATTCATGGTGGCCCATCACAAAACTAATCCCTATCACCCTCAAGAAAATTGAACTATTGAGGTGTTTAACAAAATACTTATCCACACGTTGACTAAAATCTGTGATGTTGGTAGATAGGATTGGGATGATAAAGTATCAGCCATTCTTTGGGCATATAGGACAACCTACAAGAGGTACAATAAGGCCACACCATTTCAATTGGTGTTTACATGAAGGTTGTCCTTCTAGTTGAATTCATGTTACCTTCTCTACGTATAGCACTCATAGGAGGATTAGATGATGAACAAGTCTTTGGAAGAGAGAATTGTAACACCTATGGCAAACCATAAACTTATCCTCTTTTTACATTGCAAGCGTTGACATATGATTTTCCCTAAGAAGGTGTATTATTTTAACTGTTAGAAATCATGCTTGTCATGGATAATTTATTTTTGTATTTGGATTCATTTTTCTAAAATGTTGTTGTTTGAAAGGAATCCATTCTGTTGAGATAAGAAAGGTTGTAAACAAGTAATGATTGTTTGCAAATTATCTCTTTCTAATAACAAAACCTTGATCAATTTCATTGATCTAAGGTATGTTTTAATTCTTCTTACCTGATTTGTATGGTAAACTGACATTCAAAGGTTGAAGGAAATAAAGGACTGAACTCTTGTATTTATACAAGTTCTTTGATCTTATTGGAAGTTTTTGCTTTGCATTCTTTCTGTAAGTAGTGTGCTCAGATCTTCGTGCTAGTTTATCCAGTACATTGAATGGCGTAAAGAGGATGGAGGTCTACTTAAGGACTATTGAGGGTAATAACCTAAGTCCTATATCTTTAAGATCTATCCTAATGGGATTCTAACCTAAGGTAAACTAGACCTACCTTATGTCTATGTTTACACTAATCTTGTTGCATCCTAACCTAAGTTGGATGTTTTACAAAGTTGGGGATTTGGAAATAACCTAAGATAACTATAGGTTTATTTCTAACCTATTACCTAATGTCAAATTGGTATGGGACATGGTCTATCCTAAGATGGAAAATTTACCTAAGGCAATGTTTATAAACCTAAGGTAAATACTTTCTAAACTAACCTAAGGTCGGATGCTAAGCTAATGATATATATCCTAAACTAATGCAAAGATAGAAAGGGACCTAAGGGGAGTTGCATGGAAAATATGAGATGGTGGTGACAGGTTTCTAAGTCATTTATTTGATTTGATTTTTGAATTTAAAACATCACGTATTGTCAATTGACAGAGGCATGGAAACTAGAGGGGATCCTAGTTGGCACCATCTCTAAATTTAAATAATGCATGTTCTCTTTGAATTTAGACTCACCAATTTTAGATGGCGGTGGCGTGGAGATATAGGTGGGAGATTGGAAATTAATGACATTGATGGTCATCATTTTTGGCAAGCAAACCGCCTTGGAAACCATGTGAGTGGATTTGTTGGGAGTTGTTTTTCTTTCATGCATTCTAATTTTTTCTCTGCATGGAGCTATCTGGTTCTTCAAACCAGTAGTTCTATTTTCAGTTTGTTGTTATTTTTAACTCCCTTGGACTATTTTTGATCCAATGGAAGTATATGAGGCATTTGAGAAGGAATTTTTTGTTGTTGATTTTGTTTGGAGAAGGAGTTGTGAAGGCTCGATCGAAATATTCTTTAAATCATGAAGCACTATCAAGCATGATAGGCTCTATCCATTAATCTTCTCTTCTTTTCTCTAAGTTTCTTCATTAAAACAACTTTGCTCTCATGAGATAAATGGGTTTTTATTTTTGTGATGATCATTTGGTTTCCTTGCTTGAATATTTTTCTATATTCTCTGATTGAGGAATTCTATTCTTGGAAAGGTAGTCATTGAGTTGTTTCCCTATTTATTTGATGTTGAATCCCACCTTAAATCTTGTGGTGATTTGAGTAATGAAGTGCATGCGTGAATCTTT
The DNA here is from genome assembly GCA_018340775.1 of Taxus wallichiana var. yunnanensis. Taxonomy (NCBI): domain Eukaryota; kingdom Viridiplantae; phylum Streptophyta; class Pinopsida; order Cupressales; family Taxaceae; genus Taxus; species Taxus wallichiana. Next base: position 51,097,808 of record CM031234.1, read on the forward strand.
CTTATCTGTTTAATGGGTTTATGGAAATGATATGTGGCTTCAAGTTTTGAACCGAGTTGTCGTTTTGGTTGGTAGAAGACATGAATATTATTTATATCTATTACTTCTCGATTTTAGAAAGTAATGTAGGTTCTACATAATTACTAGTAAATGGATTCTTTGCTTCATGTTGGGTAAGTTGAGTTCGTATGGAAAATAGTAAATAAGTGTTTTCTTCTTGAACTTACTGTATAATCTATCAGTTCTTCTTGAATTCGGTATTTGATGGGAGATGGGAAGTTATTGGGTGTTTTGAATCTCTATTTTGTGGGTTCTTCTTGTATGGAAACAAGAGTGAATGTTTTATTACTCCTTTAAACTTTTTAGTTTAAATTAAGTCGCTCGAATTAAGTTCTTTTATGGAACTATGTGATAGTTGTTTCTTGGACCCTTGGATTTTGATGTTACCTTGTTGGGAATACTTGTGTGAAGTCTATACTTATGATCTTATTTACTGAGTCTTTCTCTAAGTTCTTGAGTACTGAACTAAGGGATAAAAATATGAGGTCCTGTTGGTTGGGGACATTATGAGAGTCGGCTTTGTCGAGTCGATGCTTGGGTTATTCTTGTAGCTCTGTTTGAGATTTCTATTTGTAGTTCTTGCTGTCTACTTCCCTGTTGAAGTAGATGTTGTTGGTTTTGTATATCTGTCCCTGAACTGGGTTAATCTCTTGAGTTTCTTGCTTGAGTAAACTTGTTAAAATATGACTGTTGTAATTTCTTGGAAATTTGTTGAATGGGTATTCAAATTTTGGAGTTGACGATTACTTAATCTGGAACTAACCAAATCAGCTTAGTTTGATAGGTTTTCTTGATCTCTATGTGAGTTGTAATAAATAGAATGTCTTGTCAATTTCTTAGATGTGTATAGTTAATCCTATCCATGGAATTGAAACAAAAGGAATTTAATCATCTCTTTAGCTGACTTGAGCACCTGTTGCTAAGTCTTGTTGACCTTTTGTTTTGCATCTTCTTGAAATCGAATCTTGATGGATTCTTCTCTGTACATTCTATTGATGTTTTCTTCCATCTCAAATGGTTACGATTATGAGTCGATCATTCTATTGTTTTATCTTCACCTGGAAGAAAAGATTAAGCTTAGTTTGCATGACTGTAACTTTGTCAATTTTGAATGACTGTTGAAGACTATAATTACCATATTTGGTGATTAGCAACTTTGTTAATGCATATCCCTTTTTGATATGGGTATAATATTAATGACAATGGTTGTCCATGATGGGGAACCTTGCTTGGAATTTGTTTCAAATTCAATAGTTACACATTTTGTTTAATCTCTTATATGTGCTTTCTCTTATAAAGGAGTTGGGGATGTAGTGATTGGGTCTGCATTTTTCCTTTGTGACCTTCTTCACGTGTGAAAGAATGTAGGAATTCCCTTCTGATCATGTCATTTGACTCCTCTTTCATTCTCTATGATAAAGTCTAATCACTGCCTTTGGAAATTATAGGAGGTATGTGTTGAGTTCTCTTTTCTGAAGTTGTGAATGGGGATTCGGGTTAACTGAATTATAAAGGAATTTCTTAACTATTTTATCACAGTCATTCTTCTTCTTTTGGTAAATCTTGTCATAAGATTTAATTGGATCAGTTGCATTACTCTCTTTAATGCCCTTGTGTAGTTGTCTTTTTATGAAATTTTGTAAACTGAGTTAGAAGGTTCCTACTTCTGAAGGTAACTCTATTTTGGTTAAATAGTGAAGTTAATTTTTGTATTTCAAATACAAATGAATTGTGAAGGAAATAATTAGAAGGTAATTTTATTTGATATGGATAAGTGTTTTGGATGGAACATTATTTACCAGATATCATGTTGAATATTGTTTATTACATCATGATATTTCCTTAAATGTTATTCAAATTGATTAATTGTTCTTCTTTTATGGTTGTTATTACTTATGATTTATTTTTCTGCTTGACCTCACTATTTCATAAAAGTAGAGTTGGTTTAATGAAATAGTTAGTTGAAAGCATTTCATTTTAATTCTTAGTGGTTATCATAATTAGTTCAATGAACTGAACCTTGCTAGCAATTTTTGTAGATGGACTTCGTAAGTGATAAAGGAAGGCAATAAATTTTATGATGTATTAGTTGCTTGAAATTCTAGACCATTTATAGAGAATTCTGATTTATTATTGAGATGTATTGAAGGAAAGAAAGTTGTATTCTTAAATGATCTTGATGTTGTTACATGACATTTGTCAAGATTGCATAGTCTTGTAAAATGTGTATATATCATAATGAAATGAAATGACTGAAGTTATTTAATTGATTATGTCAATTCTCTTGTTCATAATATGAAGGAAATTTGTAATCCTATCTTTGATGTTGTCATTCATATCTGATTGGATCCTTATTTTTGTAGTCATTAAATAGGTTGGATAAATGGGAATTAGTACAATTTCCCTTACTTGAATGTAACTTACTAAGTTGCATGTATTGATGTTCTTTACCTAATCTTGTATGGTATATTAAGATGATATGAACGTATAGTTAAAATATCATGATGTGTGAATTGGATAAGGGTATAATAAATCCTAATACTTAACCATAATGAGGAAGGTTCTCCTCCTCTAAAAAGGATACAAAATAAACAAATGGTATATGAGTTCGGTAACCATTTAGACTTCATATCTATGAAGTCTTTCATATCAGAACCTGTTTTGGTTCTTATACTTTCCTTGAATGGTTGAGACACATTAATTAAATCTTATGATAGATGTTGTTTCTATTTTCGATTAATTGCACGTTAAGAAAAAATTTAATGAACTTAAAATCAATCATAGGTTATGAGGTTACATATTATGTAATCAACTCATGTAAGGATTGAAAACTTAAGGATTGTTGGGATTAGGATTATGCAAGGTTGTTGTGATTTGAATCTCAAATAAAGATAATTAAGTGGAAATGACCTCTTAAGGTGTGTAAATCATGATGAAGTAGTTCTGTCGGATGTTGGCACATGCCAACTACAGAACTGTACCTTCGTGAAGACTTGGGTCTTCACAAGGATACAAAGTGTTGTAGTTGACATGTTGTAACACCCTTCAAAGCATTGGTCCATCTAGATCTACTCAAACCTGGACTTGAACTTAGTTTCTCTCTAGATCAAGCTAAGGATATGATTTTGCATAGGAAGTGACTCTCAATGACTTAGGGTAACTTGGCACATTCAATTGACTTAGGTTGAATGAGTATGCCCATATACCCTAGGTCATCGTGAGTGGTTCCCTATACCAAATTATATCAATACCCTGGGTTAGGGTCAAACCTTGGACAAGTGGACTGACAGAAGTCAGTAAAGACCATTCTAGATAACAGATGAGTGGGGTGAAGGATGTATTCCGATTAGACGAGTATGTCATCTAGGAATAGTAACATGAATAGTATGTGGGAAATCTTTGGCCAAAGTATCGCAAGCTATTGGTTGTGTTGTCCTATGTCACCTAGTTTGAGAAATGTGATTTCAGATGAATATGGTAACAAATATTCAGATAGATTTCTTAAACAGAACACTCAATACCCAAAACAGGGTAAGAGAACCAAGTATACATAGTATACCCATAGTATTCAATACTTAAGTTAACATGAGAGATCGGTTGGTAACCGAGTCATGAAATGAGAGATCGATAGTTCACCGAGTCATTTACAATTGCATATGGTTATCTCTTATGAGATTTATTGATATGGAATGTGTACTCTAAATTAGGATCATTTAGAATAGAGAACATTATGTAAACAAAATAAAAAATAAAAAAAATCCCTTGTTTCTAAAGTCTTAAAATGGGAATGTTACAAGAATTGACAAGTTAATGCAATTGGATGAGAGACGATCATTAGCTAGGTGGAGCCAGAAAACTGAAAAGCAAAACAAAAGGCATGGCATGATCATCACATTAAGAACAAGAAGTTTGAGGTTGGGCAGATGGTCTTACTATATGATTCAAAGTTTTTGCGCCATCCTGGGAAGTTGAAGGTGCATTGGTTGGGTCCCTACATCATCTCATACATCCTTGATTCAGGTGCATTCCAGTTGTAAGCGTTGGATGGGATGAGATTATCAGGACACTTCAATGGGATTAGGCTGAAGCCCTACTATAAATAAGCCTTCTTGGTGTTTGTAAATAAGGTAGTGTTACTAGTTAGTTTAGGATTTCCTTTATTGCATATTCCTTTTCTTGTGTTTCCCTTTCTCATTTTTTTTTTTTTTTCTCCTTGGGTGTCGGTAACCTCATTAATTTTTGAAGGTTGTGAATGCATAGAGGACCACACATCATTTTAGTGTGGGGTAGAGTAAGGTGGAAGAAATTGCAAGGTATGAAGTGCCAAGAAGGATTGCATTGGAAAGCCTAGTTGAATGGCCCTGTGAAGGAAGTGCATGCAAGGAAAGGTGAAAAAGGATGGTTGGTGTCAGGGTAAGGCTACATTGTGGATCCACGTACAAGAGAGGAAGAAGTGCAAATGCAACACAAGGTAGGTGAGCAAAAAAATATGATAGAATAAGTTCCTTCATTGTTGGTTACGTGTGTGCAAGAGTCTCCGATCAAAATGGATTGGTTACACGCCTAAAGGTTGGAGAGTTTTCCGTGCAAGATTGGGCGCGTGAGTGAAAGTGCTAAAGTTGGGTCTTGTTGAAAAAGTTACATTAACTGTTGAAGTATAGTGGTAGGTAAGGTAGCATTTAATGTTACAAAGTGGGAAAAACTATAAATAGAAGGTTGGACACTTCATCATTTTACTTTGTGAATACGAGAAGGAAGATTTTTTGCGAACTAGGGTTTCTAGAGGTTATCTCGTGTGAAGAAAAATTGGAAATATTTAAACCGTGAGTGACTAGTTTGGATCTACAAACCGAAGGGAAGTAGTTCATGAGTGTAGAGAAGGTTGTGGAGAAGCATCATCTTGTGAAAGGGATATTCCAATTAGGGTTTGGCAGCTAGGGCACGGGTTGGAAAGGAGTTTCTTCACAAGTTCAAGATTTGAACTTGGAAAAGATAGAAGAGCAGAGCTAGGAAGAGAAGTTGAAGTGATAACCCAAGCAATGGCACCTAAGAAACTAGTAGTAACACCTAATAAGGGCAAGGGAAAGGGAAACAACAAGAGATTACTGCAAGTACCAATGAGGAATGGTATGCATAAATGCAATACCTAGATGGGGTTTTTCTCGGGATGGAATGGGAATCCCACTTAAGAAAAATGACAGTAAGTGACTACAATCATCGCACGAACGCGATTGAAAAGGAAATGGTGTTGGAGTTAGTGTGCCCAACTAACTAGAGAACACCTGAGGGGTTACCAATTTATAGCGACAAAGTCAAGGTGAAGTTAGAGAAGGCGGGATTATTACAACTCTATGAGTTGCCCTACTGAAAGCTAGAGCACCTCTATCAGTGGCTAATGTCACACGTACATGAAGACCACTTTTAATTCATGAGGTGCAAGATGCACATAACCCCTCAGCTAATTTCAAGATTCATAGGCCTTATCTATGAGGTAGAAAGCTTAGAGGACAACCTATGCGACAAGGAAGCAATTAAGGAAATAGTGGCGTGTATACATACAAGAAGGGGTCAAGGTACTTTGATATCGTGGATATCTAAGGCCCAGTGATGAGAATGACCTTCGCACCGATAATAAAACTCAACGTGAAAGAAAGATGGATGCAGGTGAACAATTCTGGTTGAATGTTTGTAGAAGAATATCATAGGGCACCATCTACAATTTGTCTGCATACATTGCAAATGAAATTATCACCAACGCATGGGAAGGAGACAAGATTCTCTTTGGTAATGTCCTCTTAACCATTGTGTTCTCAGAGATCAGAGTACCGGATGAAGCGAGATAAGGTTGTTTGGGATACCCGGAGGAATACCCCTCGCCTAAAAAAATATTTGAGAAATATGCTTGTGATAGCATGATACCTGTTCACAAGGCACATCTTGAAAAGTGGTATACGCATTTAAGGAATGTGTTCAGGGTAGAATCAAGAATACCAAAAAAATTACCAGTGCTTACAGTAAGAGAAGTTGAGTTTGTTGTATACCAACACTTTTGTATTGGTAGGTTCAATTTGACTGATGAAACCATGAGCCCATGGTGCAAGCTCCCATTTTCCTTCATAGCTCAATACTTCCAAGTGGGAGTTAACAGATTCAAGGAGTCCAAGAAGTTAAAGTTTGACCTTAGTGAGGTGGACTAGGACCACAGGAGATGCGCAGGATGTTGGTCTACCCCAACAAGTGCACGTACATGGAAAAGTACATGTCGCATGAAGTCCAAATGGTGAAACCCCTTCCCATTGTGGAGAGGTCTGCAGTGCGAGTATACCTTCACATAAGGCCCAAGTTTGAGAAGGGCATTTATCTTGAAAGTGAAGTATCTATACCTGAGGACCCAATAGGTAGGAAGAAGCCTACACCCAGATAGAAGGAAAAATAAATGTAGAAAAAGGCACCAAGTGCCCAAGTTACACAAGCAATAGGTGCCCTAGGAACAAGTGCTAGAACAAGTACTTACATGCATAGGAAGAGGTCACCAGTCAGAGAGGAGGTGCTAGAACAAGGAAATCTTATCATAGAGGAGAAATCACTAGAGGAGGAACAAGAGAAAGCATAATATCCTATACTGGAATCCCCAGTTAGGAAGAAACAGAAGGTGATGGAGGAGGTTGATTCGGAAGACACAAAGAGCTTGGAGAAATACATGGGTGAGAGGGATGATGATGAAGAAGATGAACCTAAAGGATTTCAGAACCACTTGTTTTCAAAGAACCACGATTCTGTAAGAAGAGGGTGGATAAGAAGAAAATGAGTTCCTTTTCATGTAGCGCAAGGGTAGCCATGAGGAGGAAGGCACCTAGAACATGGGAAGAAGTGAAGAGGTTTGCATGCAAGATCATAGAACTCTAAGCCTCATGAAGTAGAAAATAAATGAGGTGATAAAAAGAGAAGTAATGAAAATCATCGAGGCCTTGGTGGAGAAAGAGTTGGAGCATAGCACTAAAATTGTCATGGAAAAAGGTAAGGAAGAAAGTGTAGGGAAAGATTACAGAAGTGCGGGAGGCCCTTGTCTATCAAGTAATTGTTTCTAAGGGCATGCACACATGGTGAAAGTTCATGGAGATCCAGAGGTAAGGAATGAGCTACATTAATGATCCCAGCAAGGTGTTGCATGTGCACTTCCAAAGCACAATCCCAACAAATCAAATCTTGGAAATGAAGTCATTTGATGAAGAAGGTTCATACCCTCAGATGAGGAGGATGCTCTCTTAGGAAATTGATTCCCACATCGACGAGCCAGAGTTTGAGGTAAGCCCGGGGGCACTAATGGAAATTCCTGGGTCAAAAGGAGACAACCCCTTGGTAAATGCTCAATAGTTTTCAGATGAGCAAGTTATGCAATGTGCTCAACAAGGTCTTAGTTGAGGTTGAAGCTAGGATCTTTGGATGGAATGATAGGGTAAAATTTCTAGAAGTATAATAATAAAATGAGGAAGAGCTAGAAGAGAAGGCCAAGGATTTAAAGCAGGAGAATTTAATTAGCGCTCAGCTAAAGTGTGAACTTAGGGAAGAAAAGGAAAGGCTACATGAAGTACATAAAAGGTAGAACCCATCACTGGATGTCATTACATTGAATCATCTAGACTTAACGTTGCCACGAAAAAGTATGGATCTTCCCTTGAGTTCCTTGAAGACTTAACGTGCATCCTAACCATGGAAAGGCAACCTCCGGCTTTGTAATTTTTCGAAGAAGTAGTAGTGTGCCTAGATAAGGAGGAAAAATTAAAGGTAGTAATAATCATGGTTGAATACGTAAAAGTCCTTGTTGATGTAAAGATTGTTGCCCATACCACTAAGGCCGCATATGACAATTGTGCGAGACATAAAGATAAAGTGGTGAGTATTCGGTCGTGAACTATGAAGTAGAGCTTAAAGAGTTCCAAGAAATGAACAAAAGGAATAGAGCAGAGTGGGGTAGAATCCGGCCAAGGATGAAAAGAAGTCAAAAGCTATTAAGGCCCTAAGGGGTACAATCAAGAATCAAGCTAAAGGAGCTATACCCATAGATTACTAGAAGGATGGATGCATTTGAGGATGTGGGCAAGGAGTAGGAGAAAATTGTTGACTTTGTGAACACTCAAGGAGATGGAATAAGTTTTGGGAGGTAAGCGCCAAGTCGCCGACCTCTTCCGAGAAAGCACAAAATGAAGTCAATTAGTGGAACAAGTTGGAGGCTGAATTGCAAAAATATTTTCGTATCTTGTTGTAATAATGCCATCACTTCCCCATTCTTTCTTCTTTCCTAAATCCTTCATTTCCTTATTCTTTTCCCAAGACGTTAAGTCTATTTTGATTCTTTATTCATTGGAGAAGTGTTCCGTGGGTGGAGAATAGGTAAAGTGTGGGGTGATGTTGGGCCCCTAAAATATTGACTAAGTCCAAAAAGGTGCATGGGCATGCAAGACTGAAGTTAAGAAATGGGTGCACAAGGAGAAGGTGCGCAAGGCAAGGTTCTAGGAGGATCTTAGTAGAACCCATGATGCACGCCCGCAAGACAAGGTCTTGGGACTTAGTCATATTTGGCATATCGGGTAGGACACGAGAAAAGTGTGACCCAACTGCGCATGCGGAGTGGATAAGGTGCCATCCTAGCGACAAGGTTGGCCTAGGAAGGAATATGCCATGCGATGGAAGCTCCTAGAAGACCATCATGACAAGGAGTGGAGAGCTCAGGCTTGGAGGAGCATGCACCCATGGAGGACCACATTCAGACACTTGAGTCGATCTAAAGCCTCACAAACGTGAGTTGGCGTTCAAGCACCTATAAATACAAGCACCTTCAAAAGGAAAGAGAGAGGAAGAGAGAGTGGAGCTCTACAGAAATCAGTTGCAAAGGAACTCTATTTGGGTTGGGTAGATAAAACATAGGAGATGGATGTACCAAGGGCTTGGATGTTTAAATTTTCATTTTGAGAGTTAAAGGATAGGAATCCAGTTATGATGCATGACTTTGGTCTACCTTTCTGTGATGCTCTATAATGAATCTAATGAATGTAATGAGGTTACCAATTTATATGAATATGATCAGTAATGATTCTGGTGCATTTACATATCTTCATGGTTCTGTTTTATGCATGTTTATGGAATGAGTCTGAATCCTTGCACATTTCCCTTCTGTTTTGATTCAGTTCTTAATCTATTAAGTAATTTTCTATCTAGAATGATTACATTGATCTAGAAGTCATTCTAAGCTCTATGATGCTTGCATGTCTCATTTCCACTCACTTCCTTTAATTTTGGATCATAGATGATTTTTTCCCACTCAACTCACATAAAAGAGAGACTCAACACCTGCACATGCCTCGAGTGAGCGCCCATTGTGTGTTGGGTGATATGCCAATGCACATGGGGATCCCTTATTCTTGGTGGTTGTAAAAATGACTACAATTCCACATAATTCAAACTAGTTTGAAGGAACTTCATGTTACTTAGAGATATTATTGATCTGATGTCGGTGATGGAAAATGAATTGTCAGGTACCATCTTGCTATAGGGTCATAAGAGACTCTACACATAATGAAATTTGACCTGATGTCACATCCCTTTCCAAGCTTTAATGCCTCCAATGCATGATTTTCATCTCTTTCAAGACCTCAAGCCTCCAATGCATGATGTTAAGTCTGATGATCAGCTACCATTTGAATGGGCATCCACAATTCCTCGACACCAAATGAAGTTCCAAGCTAATATTTTTAGAGCTCCTTTCCAAACTTCAATGCTTATAATGCACGATGATAATCATCTTTCAATACCTATAGCCTCAAATGCATGTTGCTAAGTCTAATGATTAGCTACCATTCGAATGTTTTGTCAGAATTCCTTGATTCTGAATGACGTTCCAAGCTAATTTCTCACGATCTCAAAAATTTTTACTCCATTCCTACTACACGATTGTTGCCTCTATATGGTACAAAACCTCCTTTTGACGATGACTATTAGGTACCATTCTACACATGGTTGCAATGCCTCTACACGAATGAAGTTCGACCTATTTTCGATTCCAACGATGTTCATCTACATTTCTATTGCACGGTCACAGTGCCTCTACACATAATGAAATTCTGATCGATCCTTTGAGAGCTTCTTTTATTGACAAACTAATAGCATCTAACATTCTAGTAGATGCCTGGATGTCCTCTTCATAGAACAAATTTCGACCCGATGTAAATGTCAATGGTGATTCAGCTACCATTCTGCCGCACGGTCACATTGCCTCTACACAGAATGAAGTTTTGAGTGACACATGTGAGCTCAACTGCCTACACATATGGATAATAGATCTCCAAGCTTAACATGATTATCCAACCGTAATGGTCACCCAATATCTCGAATAGGAGATATGTGCCCTTAAAAGGGTCTTTATACAACTTTCAAATACAAGTGTAAGGAAAATATATCCTAATACATCATGCAAATTTAGTTGTAAAAATGCTCCATTTTTGGAGTCTTTGTACAATAAGCTTAGTTACCAATTTTATAGGAAAATAATTTTCACATGATAACCTGTCGCGAAAATTTCTCCTACTTGGTGGCTTTTGTACTTGGTCTTCTCCATTGCATCGCAATCGTGGATTGACCTCATTTGTCTCTTTCCTATTAGACAAATAATGCAACAAGGACCAAAACATATTGCATCTCCTGGTATTAGCAATTTACCAAAATAATTTCCCTCTAAGGGGTCTTACTAATGCAAGTATAGCAGAGTACAAACATTGCCCAAGAATTGGGTCTTTTACTAGTGTGTCCTAATCGGTTAGATGTATACAAAAATTGACCATACATGGGTCTTATTCATACATTCTACCTAACACAAAATTTTATGGTTTTATTACAATAAGAGAAATAAATAATGCTCGGAAAAACCAATACAATAGCTGAACAAAGTCAACTTTATTTACACCTTTTAGATTTCTTACCAAATAAAAATCATCAATGTCTATCTAGGATACCTCAATAGGTGTCCTATGGATCCTTGAGATCTCACTCCTCTACATATGGATCCTCATGGTTCATTGGAATGTATGCAACCTTAGTGTCAAGATCTCGACTAATCAACATGGAAATATGAGCTCGACTCGCACTAGGATTTGCATGATCCCCTGGTACATATGAGTTTGAACGCTTGTTTTCTTCACCTTGTACAAGACAAAAACATGACCCATCGTGAACTCGATCATCAAGTTATGCCCAATGTGAAGCTCCACTCTGCTCCTATCATCAGTCATATAACCTTGACGAGTAGTTAGGTAGAAGTTTCCTAATACCATTTTGTCCATCTCCAAAGGGATGATGTCAAGAGTGATATTGTCGAAAATCATCTCCCAACTATGAAGCTCATAATGCAATAACTAGTAGAAACTCCATACAGAGTACCATCATTTCTACTAACTTTCTTCGCATACGATGAAGTGGTGTTGTGGGAATTCCTAGTTAGTGCACCAAATTGATAGTCATGTATCCTACTCTGATAGTCTAATTGAAAATCAGAGTGACTCACTGTCCTCGTGTAACTACCAAAATCCAATGTCTCAAGGTACTCGCATGTCACAATATAATATAAATACATTACACTAGTGCTCTCCATGCCAATGGTGTCACTGACTGACCGGTGTTAGGTCTTGCAATAGCCTTTCCCTTCTTTTGCATCCACTTAGGCCTCCTATTTGGATATAATTTCTAGCATTTCTCGGTGTAGTTCCTTTTACCACAATGATGACACATGACCGAGTCTAGTGAAGGTTGCCTTTCCAAGTGGCACTTCTTAAGCTAACTTGATTTAGCCACCTTCCCAAGTGGAACATCTAGGCTTTGCTACAACTCTGCAATGCATTGTTGCTACTGGCATTGACACTCTTGAATAGTAGCCAAGTGGGTTTGTAACTCCATGATCTGGCAATCATGTTCTCAGTGTTGAGTCATCATCACTCAAACCATGGTGCCCAATAACACAAGCATAACCAGCAACTGGAAGAAGAGGTATAGATCCATTTCTACAAAACCAACTCTACAAAACCAGCTCTAATACCAACTTGATCCAAAAATGATCAAGTTTTTATCTACCTGATCTTGGACCCCTATAGGCTTATTTTATTTGCCGACAAGTTTCTCCTTTTAAGTAATCAATTTAAAATAAATGCAAGAATGTAATGACAATTGCACATGATTGATTACGGAGTTTGGCAATAGCCTACGTCTCCGGGTTCTTATCGAACCATTCCACTAGTAAAAATTGTAAGTATAATGTTATTTCTTACAACAAAACCTAATGGAATTTCCACTTGCCTAGTAGTACGCCAGTCCTTCAAAGAACTTCCGATGATCATTCAAATCGTTCTCCACCTTCCTGATGCACAACCTCCTTTAGAACTCGATCGGCCTTCCCAATACTTCCCTACATCCTTTGGCACTCCAAGTGTCGCAAGTGATAAATATTGTGGCTCAATGGGCCTATTGGGTAGTTTGCAAATACTCCCAATCACAAATATTTAGTCTAATATTGCCTAAAAATAATAGGCCAATAAACAATATTTTCCTATAGTAATTTTAGGATTTTAATATAGTGCACAAAACTATATTAAAATTACCCTAATACAATTCCTCCCAAATCCCATAGTTAATCTTAGAAATAATAATATTTGGTGTGTTTAATATGGAGAGGGGTCGGCTTTTATAGCCCAAATGAACCCAAAATTCTTATATAAAGGCCTTATTGGCCAACTCACCCCTAACCAACTCACCGGCTAAGTTGGTTGGGTTGCTCATTATCACCGCTAAGCTCACGAGTTCAAACCTCCTTCTCCCTTTTTCGTTGCGTTGGTTTGGTGGGTCAAATCCCACATGGTTCATGCAAAGGGGGTGTTAGTATTTATTGGGCTTAGCTACCCATACTTTTTGTGACTTCGGTCATGCCTTCCTCTATTTTTTTGGTAAGTGGTGAATCCACTACGTGGCGAGCTGGTGGTTTGTGTTGGTTGGTGTGGCCGAGCCATGTGGCATATTATCCACTGAGTTTGTGGATTGTGGTGGTTGGTTGGGTCTTTCACCAAGTTTGTTTGAAGCCCGAGTCATGGGATATACCTTTTTATCCTTCCATCGTTGATGTCCACCCATGTTGGTCAAGTCATATGGTATATCAAACTGAGCCATGTGGCGAACTCTATGTGATCAACTCGGTGTGATAAGCTCTCCGAGCTAGTGGAAATAATACCGAGCAAGGATAATAAACTTGGTCAATTCTCAAAACATTGCAAATTGAAATAACATAGTAACATGGTGAATAATAAAATTCAACCATATAATACTATGATATTCAAAATGAAATATGGCTAAGTGGTGGTAAGCCACGTGGTGGCTTAAGGACCCACCACATCAGCAATGATATAATCATCCTCACGGCGGTCATGCTCCCCTCTTTTTAAAAAGTTGAGCCTCTTGTTCCGTCGAGCTATACAATTTTACAATTGTCAAATACATGCGGTGAAAACCTCTCCAATTTTCACCAATGCCCTTTTACCACATGTTACAGTGTGATTGGTCCACTATTGACCAAAGTTGACTTTCTTGTTGACTGAACTTTGACCGGACATAACTAGAGCTCCTAATTTCCATTTGTTGCATTCTCATATTTGATGGAAAGATCTCGAAAATATATTCAACACTCCCACAATTTAGGGATTTTTACAAAACTTTTGATATCAAAAATGATCCCCTAATCAATCTACTCCTTGGTCAAGCTTAGAGTCTCTTGATATTTCATGTTGACTTCCTAACTTCCCCCTTCGTCATGAGTTCCTCCTACGTCCTCATCCTTCTCTTAATTTTCCTCCCCCTCTAACTCATGTACATCGTACATAGGATGGTCCTGAGCCTCATTGTTCTCTTCATCATCTTTGTCACCTTTTTTGGCCTCCATGCTCTCTGTTTCTTCCAAGTCCACCTTCTCTTTTACTCTTTACTTCTACTTAATTAGTGGTTCCAATATAGGAGACTCTTATTTTTCTTCCTCTCTAGGTGACTCCTTTCTTTCCGGTGACTCTTCTTTTTTAAGGGGCTTCTCTTGCTCTGTCACCCCTTCCTTAGGTGTCTTCTCTCTCTCTTCTATGGGGGAATTCTTCCTCTATACATAGGTGCTTGGTTTTGAGCCCGACTCCTACATGCCTACTGACTCGTGTTTTTATGTAATTGACACCTTTATCTCGGGGCCTCCTCTCTCTCCCTTTTCCTTGGCACGGACTTCTTCCTTCCAGTGGGGTCTTCTGTGATAGAGACATCATTTTTAATGTAAGCTCTCTTCTCATAATTCAGCCTTATGTGTAGGTATACTCTTGTTGTAGTCCTCCCAACAACAGGTAATGTTTGGATTCAGAAGTGTACATCATGGGAGACATACTTCTCCACATATGTGTGCTTCTTTGGATATATCGATGTCATATGAAGCTCGTGGTAATCCTAGTCTACTATGTTGAGGTAAAACCTTAGCTTCTTTACCTCCTTAAATCTATTGACTCCGGCCTAGAAGTATTTTTCTTTGAAGGAGAATGGCATTTGCACCAGCCAATGACCCTTGGCGCCATCTACCATAGTAAACCTTCCAATGTAAAAATCTTTATATACAATGAATTTAGTTTCACCTTATAGTAAAATAGGCAATTGCTCAGGTATCCTTCACTCTGCATTGAATGCGTCACGCATCCACTTATAGCATTTTTCTAGGTGTGCTTTGTGGGTGTTCGTCATGGTGTCACAAGTGTTCTTCTCAAATATTTTGGCAAGGGAGGGGTTTTCATCTGGGTACCCCCACACAAATCTATCTGGCCCATCAGAACTCTAATCTCCAAAAATACAATGGTAAGGAGGACATTACCAAACATGATCTTTTCTCCATCGTGCATGGCACTAATGATTTCTTCTACTATGAATGCCGAGAGGTTATAGATGGTCCCCTCCGAGATCTTCCAGAAAACATTCAACCAAGCCTTTTTGATATGCATCCATCTCTCCTACCCATTTATTTTTGTGACCAAGCATGCGGTCATCCTCATTACAGGATCGTAAATTATAGAGATGTTGAAGTATCGCAACCCCTTCTTGTAGTCATAGGCTTCAACAATCTTCTTGATGGCCTCCTTATCATCCAAGTCATCATCAAATGATTCTCCTTGTAGGTAAGACCAAGTAAATTTAGAGACCATTTGGGAAGTTATCTGCATCCTGCGAAGTAGAAATGGTCTTCATGTATGTGCGACATTAACCACTGGTACAGTCACCAGTTTTCCAAAATAGGGAAACTCATAGAGTTGTAATAACCCTTCCTTCTCCATCTTCACCTTTACTTCATTATCATAGATAGACATTCCATCTAGTGTCCTCTTGTCTCTAGGGAAAACCAGTTCCAATTCCATCTCATTCTCTGTGGTGCTCATCTAATGGTTATAGTCAATTACATCCATTTTATAACATGAGACACCCATTCTTTTCTAAGCAACATGTCATCTGGATGTTTCATCTATGTGTACCATTCTTTGTTGAAACTAGTGGAAACATCTTGTTTCCCTTTTCCCTTTCCCTTATTTGGTGAAACGGTTATTACTTTCCTTGGTGTCATTTCTCTTTCAGTCACTAAAATTTATTTCTTCCTCCTGATCTTGGCTCTACTCAATTCTATGGCTCTACCCTTTTCACAAAAATCCCTTCAATCATGTGCCCTAGTTCATGGAACCCTAACCTAGAAAACTCTTCTTTCCACAAGATGACGTATTCACTTGCAGGATTCAAAAACTTCTATGACCTTCTCCCTCATGCCTGTACTCTTTTTCCACTTTGGTTCATTAATCAAACTAGTTATGCACTTAAATCTTCACAACCCTTTTTCACACAAATTTTCTTCAAGGATGCCCTAGTTCACAAGAACTCTTCAATATCACAAATGCAAGGTAAACAATAATGTACCCCGACCTTCTACTTATAGCTTTTGTTTTTTTCCCACAATAAATGCCATGCCACCTACCAACATACCTTTACAATAAAGGTGGATTTTTCTTCTAAATCCAACCTTCAATGCTTTTACCCCGCACCCAATCTTGCGTGAAAACTTCTACAACCTTCTCCGGCGTGTAAAAACACTTATCGACCGAAGATCCTTACGTATGCGCTTTACAAGATTGAAGGAACTTATTATGTCCTTACCCTGATTTTTAACATCACCTACCTCATGTTAAGCCTTTTACGTGGTTTTTGTAAAGCCTTCCTGACACTAAACTCCTCATGTTCACCTTTTCCACGCGTGCTCTTCTAGACTACATGTTTTTGGACCTTCAAACCAGATCATCATGAAACACAGATTCCACTACTAGCTTCCAATATTTGTCACATCACTTCACCCCACACAAAAATGGATGTGGTCCTCTACACATAGAAAACTTTTGAAATTGTAAGTGGCTACAAAGCACACACAACAACAAAAAGAAAAGGAGAAAGCAACGAGAAAGGGAAACACAAAGAAAGGAAAATGCATTAAGGGAAATCCTAGGCTAAAGGGAAATACTACCTTATTTACAAACACAAGGAAGACTTATTTATAGTAGGGCTTTAGCCTACTCCCATTGAAATGGCCAGTAAATAGTTTTCATCCAACGCTTGAATCGGAAAGCACTGAATCAAGTATATAGGATATAATGTATGGGCCCATCCAATGGACTTTGAATTTCCTAGGGTGGCGTAGAAACTTGGAATCATATAATAGAACCATCTACCCAACCTCAAAAATTTTGTTCTTGATGTGTCTATCATGCCATACCTTTTTCCTGGATTTTTCTGTCTTTTGACTCCATCGAGAAATGGCCCACCTCTCATCTAATTTCATTAAATTATCAATCCTCTCCTCAAGTGCTTTTTCATCAGCTAATCCTCCTACATGCATTACACGTGGTGATGGTAACATGAATTCAATGGATAACAT
This sequence comes from Taxus wallichiana var. yunnanensis, assembly GCA_018340775.1. Classification (NCBI taxonomy): domain Eukaryota; kingdom Viridiplantae; phylum Streptophyta; class Pinopsida; order Cupressales; family Taxaceae; genus Taxus; species Taxus wallichiana. Next base: position 51,114,882 of record CM031234.1, read on the forward strand.
TGTTTCCACACCAAACACCAGTTGAAAAGGTGTGGCCTTATTCAGTCTTTTATAAGTAGTTTGGTATGACCCTAACATAGCAGTGAAACTTTATCATCTTAGTCCTTCCTTCCCACATCACATCTTTTGGTTAGTGTATGACTCAATTATCTTGTTAAATGCCTCATCAGTTCCATTATCTTGGGGGTGATAAGGGGTAGTCTTATGGTAGACTACCATGAATTATACTAACAAGATTCAAACTATCTCATTTAAGAAATGAGTACCCCTATGACTTGTTAAACTCAGTGGACATCCATATTTGTTGATTATATTTTCCCACAAGAACCTAGTTTTTGTTTCGTTAGCAATACCTTATAGGTGCTACCTCCACCCATCTTGTTAAGTAGTCGTTACAAGTAATGATATAGAGTGAACAAGTCCTTCACGCAATAGGTGAAATCAGTCCTACAAAATCAATCACCCACTTCTCAAATGGTTTTGCGCTAGCTATCAATCTCAAGGGAATATAATCTCTTCTTCCTAGTTTTCCAAGGCACTAGAAATGGTCATAAGCCTTTCAAAAGTCAATATAATCCTGGTACATGCTTTCCCACCAAAGTCCTACCAGAAGGATCTTACACACAGTTGTATTCCCTACATAGTGTCCTCCTGTAATTCCACCATGTGATTCCTCCATGATTGTAATGCATTCATGCTCTAACACACACCAGACAAAACCACATCACCTAGCTTGTATAACTCTCCACCAATTAACATATAGGGCATGGCATGTATGGCTAACTACTTTATTTCCAAATTCTTCATTCCTTCTCATGCCACACCCATCTTGAGAAATACAAAAATATCTTCAAAGTCGAGGGTGCGCACTGCAATCTAAATACTTGCACATCCTCGGCATTGTATCCTCAATGCTCTACATGTCCTCCCTTGAGTCAATCCTTGGATAAATGGTCAGGTCCTAATTTACTCTTTCTTGGTTTTACCACAACTATAAACTCAAACTCTTGAAATAGTAGGACCCATCAGCATATGTGCCCTTGTAAAACGGTCTTGTTCACCAAGTACTTCAATGTCATGTGGTCTGTGTAGAATATGAAGGGTATTACCAACATGATATTTCTTGAATTAGTACAAAGTGTGTAGATCATGGACAATGTTTCACACTCAGTAGTGGTATAGTTATGCTCTGTTGGTGTCAACTTCCTACTAGAAAAACACAAGGGGTGGTCAACAATTCCTTCTCTAGGTTGTGCTAATATTTCCCCAATCACCATCCCTAAAGCATCAACATGTACATGGAATGGCTTATCCCAAGAAGGAAAGTGTAATATGGGCACAAAGTGATAAGCTTATTCTTTAATGTATCAAATGTCATCTGTTGCGCCTCTCCCGGTGAAATGGAATTTTTTGTTTTAGTAACTCTTCCAATGGTGCGGAAATCTTGGCATACCCCTTAATAAATTTCTAGTAATATCCCATATGCCCAAGGAATCCACACACTTTTCTCTCATTTGGTGGGTTCTCCCAATCCCAAAATAATAGAAACTTTAGCAAGATCCACCAACAAACTTCCTTATATATGATATGCCCCAAAATGGTTCTAAATGGATTAGTAAAAACATGTTTCTTAATGTTGAGGGATATCCTCGACTGCCGACATATTTCAAACATCAACCTCAGATTGTCACAATGATCCCTTACTAATCCGTATACCATCTAATCATCAAGGTAGACTTGAAGAAACTTATGGATGAAGTCTTGAAATTCCTAAACCACAATGCACGAAAACATAGTAGGTGTGTTCTTTAGTCCAAAAGGCATGAATGTGTAGGCAAAGCTTCCCCATTTAGTAGTGAAAGTTATCTTTTCTTGGTCTTCCTTTGCAATTCTAATATGATGATACCTTCAGAGTCCATATGTGTAAGAATAGATCTTGCGCCTAAATACTCCTTCCAAAATCTCCTCATTGAAGGGGGTGGAAAGGGATCAATGACACATATCACATTCAAATCCCTGTAATCAATGCAGATCCTTATCCTCCCATCCTTTTTAATGATAATGACCATTGGTCTTATCCATTTTGATTCCTCAATGGCCTCAATGATGCTTGATGTGATCATCTTGTCAATATCCTCCTTGACTTTGACACGAAGATTCAAATTCATTCAATAAGGTCTCTTCTAAATTGGGTGTGCTCCTTCCTTTAGCTTGATCTTTGTTTCCCCAAGGAGTGGTGAACTCCTTTCAGCTCATGGTACCCACACGGAAATAAGTCCTGAAACTCACACAATAGATCAATGATCTTCAAAACCTCCTTTTCTAACCAATAGTCCCCAATAGTATCCTCCTTAGGTTTTGTTTCTAAGCCAATGTTAACCTTCTTTGTTTTGAGCGGTTCATGGTAGCGCGCACTTTCTCATCAGCACTATCCATAACTTTGTGTATACCTTCGTATGGTTAACATCCAAATCTTCTATTCCTTCACCATCGATCACATAAACCAATGTTCCTTTCTCTTTCTCCTTACATGCGTGCTCAAGTTGTGTCTTCCTTGATTCTTCCTCATCAAAGTGTGCTTCTAAACCAAGTTCACCCAATAACTTTAGTATTTTATACTCCACCATGGCACTATCTCCCATCATTAGGCATTTAAAACCTCGTAATGCCTCATCCATCGATGGCTTGGTGCTCTGATATTTAAAATCTTGAAGGAGGTCAGCCCTTAACTCCTACCAATTTCCTATGTGACAAAGCATCTCTAAGTGAATGTACCATATACACACGTAGCCTTGTAAGGTGGAGTATAACTTATACACCCATAAAGAAGGTGGAAAGGCTTTTGTGCCTTCCATCTAGGCCTTCTCACATGTTTGGACGTGAAACAAAGTGGGTCCTTTCCCATGATAATCTTGTGTAATAGTAGGTGCATTAGTTCAGAAAAACCTAACAGAGAACGTGATTCTCACCACGCACCACTCTATAAGGTTATTATGATGGGTCATCGACCAACATGTTGTGGTCCTTAGAAAGGTATAGTTGAGCATCCTCTCCTTTCAACCTCACTTCTCCACTGGGTCTCCATTTCTCATAGGAAAACATCAGGGTTGGCTCCTCCAGAATAACTTGGTAACTTCTTTCCTCTTAGGTTCTTGATTGAGTGTGCCCTTGTTACCCTCGTCATAGAGCCCATTAACTTACTTCCCATCAACTCATATGTCTCGTGCACCTAATTATCACATGCCACGCTAGTTATATCACTTATAGATTGAGAATCTTCCCAATTAATAATGCCCTCCTTTGTGTGTTGTATAACTTCAGGGTCCCAAATAGATGTGCATGCAAATTTTGTTTAGGTTCTCTTCTCCTAAAGGCTCAATATAGGTCGATGACTTCCCATCTATCAAAGGAATGATAACCCGTTACTCTTTGTTCTCAAATCTTATAAACCCCTTATTAAAATGTAAGTTAGCATTGTTCTTATAGCACCATGGGTGCCCAAGTAACGCTGGGAAGTTATCTACCTCAGCAAGCGCTAAGACTTCGAAGTCCCTAATGAATTTTTTCCCTTCAATAGTGATAGAAGCATCCCTTAAAACACCAATAGACATTTCCTTTATCTTATTGGTCATGTACAGCACATTTGAAGATGCTTGTAATGGGGGCCTTCCCATTGATTCCAGGCATCCAAGGTAAGAACATTAACTTCCACACCTATATCTATCATAGTATTTCCTAGGATCCATACATCAAAAATTACATTTAGGGTATCTCCTTATCATAGTTGAGGCTGTAGGGAGGAAGGTTAGCATGTAAAACCTTCCTCTCGCACTCTACTCTAGCACTTGGTATCTTATTCCTTAACCATTCTCCTAATAGAGGAATGATATTCTCTTGCCTCAACATTTTTCATACCTCCTTGACATCATCTAGATCCTTTTCAGAGCCTCAATGCTCTTCTTCTGCTCCAAATTTTGGGATTGCTCCTTCAAACATTGAATTTCCCCTTGAAGACTCCTGATTACGTCCATGGTCTCTTGATAGACTTCCTTCTAATGGGTAAGGTCCTGGATACTTCCCATACACCACCTCTTCTCTTATAATCAGAAGTCTCTACTTTGGTATCTCCCTAGCACACACAACCTCATCTCGCATTTTCACCAGTACATGTTCTAACTCTACCTCACATGCCACTCTTGTCATCCACTGTGAGTCATCTTGCTTAATGCTTACCATCCTGATGTCTTTTTCTTTCCAATGTTTCTAGCTCATATGTTCAAATAGCTCTAGGCACTCCTCATACTTGTGCTTCTTTCCACACCAAGAGCATTGTAGTAGGTCAAGACATTCACGCTTATAGTGCTCTGTAGACCCACAATTATAGCATGTTCCATAGGGGAACTCACTTCACCCACCTCCTCGGTCGCCATGGCCTCTAAATCCTCTAGTAAATCATCTTCTATGAGCTCCTCTATCCACGTTTCCTTCATAGTGATGACCATCATACTTGGAATTATTTACAATCTTGCTCGCTGCAGCGCACACCAATATCAATGACATCATGTATCTAGTAAATCAATCTACAATCCTTAGTTTTATAAGTAGTAGAGGTAAAAATAATGCTGTAGCAAGACACATTCTTATGGATTGCACACTACGGTCGTGAACACCTACTTGTATCATGATCTTTGTGGGAAACTCTCACAGTCTTCATCATGGCACATACCAATCTTCAAGGACAATTTTCCTTTGTGTGCCCCTCTACCTCACAATCCATACACCATAGGCCACTGTGAGACTCATGTTCCAAATTTGTAGATATATTCTTCAATGGTTTTTCCATTACAGTAATTTGAGCTTTAAGAAAAGGATAATGTTGTTTCTATGCTTCCTATAGCCTTAGTGTGCAAGGCAAAGGCTCCAAGTCCTCACTCGGGTCTATGAAAGTCTTGTATGAAAGAACTCTCCTAAAAGGTGTTATTAGTCCTCCAAAAACCACCACCGAGCTTTTTAATAAGGATGAATATCATAACACAGTTTTGATAAGAGAGACTAAAAATGTGCATCATACTCCTACACACTATCTTCCATACCTTGTTGAATTTCCTTCAGCACACTAATGCTCTTATGTTCGAACTTAGGAATATGAAACTCAACTAAGAAATCATTACGCAACGTGATGTAATATACCACTATCTGGTGGGGGTCATACTTCTGGTACCAACTATGCATGCATCCCTATAATGTTCTTATGAACTGACTTACCTTTCGTTCTAGGGTAGTGATCCCCTTCATGCACCATAGCAGCTTACACTTGTGTACATGCTCTATAAAGCATCCTCAACACCTTTGTAATCTAGTAAATGCAAAGACATTTCAAAAATACTTGTTGAGGTGGTTAAGGCCCTTATCCGCATGATCCAAAACCTTGATTTCCTTTAGTGTTACCTCTACCACTAGATCCACTAGATCCACCAAAGGTCCTATTCCTCCTAATCCACCGGATCTTCTAAATCCTCCTCTTGTGGCTAGAAAGCATCCTGAAGTAGTCATGCCTTGTGTCCCTACCTTTGTCATGTTGAAATGTGTGCCAATAGTCTGTGATATTGCACCACTACCATATGTGTGTCCCATGCCGCTTCTAGATGTGATACCCAAGATTTGTGTACTCAAACTTTTCCCAAATTTCATTCTAGACAATATACCTCCAAACATAGGAAATGATTGTGTAGCCATAGATTGTGTTAAATGAAAAGTTATACATCCTAGGTGTTGATTGGTCACTTTCATCAATACCAACTTAGTTACAATACTTATCTCTAGATTTGGAAATCTATACGCCAAGGGTTGTTCACCAAGTGGATTCAGATGCATTTCGATGAGTCTTCTTTCTCTAAGTGACAATCTCTCATCAGATGCTAAAGGGGTCTCTCTTTTGTGCTTGCTAAAATGGGGTAGCACAGAATGCTCATGTTCCATGTCCTCTATGTGAACCTCAATTCCTTCCCACAATGTCTACCTCCATAAATCCATCACTCCTACAACTTCACATTATCTATCTAATTCCCTCTCACAAGCTTCATTATACTTGAGTCGTCTCTCTTCCCTCTCCTTTTTAGCCTGCAAGTTTTACCGTCTTCCTCCACCCTAGCTTCTTCATCAAATGCCTCGAAGAAGCTTAGCTAGCCATAGGAAATACTTCCAAACTCAGTGTAATGATCAAGATCTTTATAGCTAAAGGGATAACATGCAAGAACGATCCCCTTGGCTCCTTAAAAACTCAAACTCAACAATCTTTATACATGAATACATAGAAATCATGTACTCCAAGGTGTAACTCGTCAACACTCTACTCCACCAATGATCAACAACATGTGTCTAAGTCAGATCAACATCATGCAGCCTCTGATACTCATCTTGGGTCCATACGCAAGGTCTATAGTACCATCTTGATCTAGATGCATATGCTGAAATCCATTCATATAACTCCACTGGAAAGCAACAAAAGAAGGTCTCATATAACTCATGATACAAATTTTCTTCTACCCATTTACGTGCATCAAACTCAGGTCCAAGTACTAAATATTTGAGCAAATTCATCCTCTATGCTTTTAAGATATGCTTCAACACTATCCAAGGTCAAGTTCTCTTTCATCATGCACCATTCTCACAACATCTTTGAAAAGATGTCTGGAAACAAAACCAAGAAGTATTCATTTCTTTACCCTTAATCACTTTACTAACCCCAAGTGCATCAGCTTATCACCCAATGGGCATTGGGAACTCACCCGAGGCATGCATGCAGTCTTTGAGCCCTCCTTTATGTGAACTTTTGAGAAGGTTCGCTATTAATGGGGGGATTATTTATAAAAGCAGACATACATTCACTTATTTAAAGAGGTAGAAAATGTAACTAGTGGATTTAACATTAGTGCATCATAAAAGCTAAAGAACATTGCAAGAAGCATAATAAACTAGATCTGAGCCATAATAAGTCAAATGACACGAGGTTTTACACCCTTAAGCAAAATATACAGAATGAACCCAAAGATATATTGTTTTAACATAGTTCAGGTAGCCACATTACAGTCAAAAGGGTCATCTCAGACCATATACAATAAATGATAGGGACTTAACTCCCGTAAATCCTTCCTGGTATAAGACCTTAACTATAAATTTCCTATTCTAACTCTTGTTATAGATCATAGTACCATACAAAGGCTTATGGCATCCCTTATAACCCTTAGCACTAAGTGCTCTAAACCCTAGCATTATTGTAGCACTTTGTTACTCTACTTCTTATTCTCTATGTTCCCTTTGCCTCTCATCATCTCTTGCATTTTATCTATCTCTTCATCCCTCTTATATATTATCCTCTTTATGTCTCCTCTATGTCTTTATCTTGAGCATCTCTCTTTATAGGATCAACACCCATCACCATGCCTTCTCTCCTGAACAGATTACATGCCAAGTGTCGATGTGGTCCTCCAATGGTGAATTCTTATCCCTTTGCAAACCCTCCACTCTCTGTAATGATGTCTTCTAGGAATATTCCCCATGTACAATATCCTTTTCTTAACCTCCAAGGTTCCAGGTTGGCACCTTATCCACTCATCATGCCTAGTCGGGTCTTCACATTTTTCCTTAAGTGTATCTAGAATGCCAAATATGGCTAAGTCCTTTAAACCCATGTTTTGCTTCCCATGCGCCCTAGTTTCACTTCAACCATTCTTAAACCCCTTTGTCTTATGTGTTTTCCACTGAGTTCCCTTCTTCCTACAGGTCCTGGGCATGCTCTTCCTTTGGTACTTAGCTAATATTTCAGGGCCCAACAACAATCCAATATAGTATAAGAACTATTGTTCGGTAAAAATGCACCCATTTGATTATGGTTGTTATTACTTTGTTTTCTAGTTTTCGTACTTCTCATACAAGTTTTTGATCTTCCTTTGGAATCTAGTTGACATGTTTAACAATCTCATTTTTCTGAGTTTGTGTGGTTTCTTTGGTTGTTAATGTGCACGTTAAAGGTGTTTCATAGCCATATCTATCTAGTTGTAGCTAGTTTTAGTGGAACCACTAAATTTGGAGGTAGGTTTTGCATCTATGGTGTTAATCAGTAATTTTTAATTGTAAGTGAATTTTGAAAAAAATCTATATTTGGACCTATCTCAATCCCTACCCCGCCCTGGTTTGCATTTCTCTCATTGTCTCGTGCTTCTTTGTGGGTGAGTTGGTGCACAAGGTTTACTTTCTCCTTTGTATGGCCATTCTAGTGTTGTGTGTATCGTTTGCACCAATTTGAGTCTTATTCGAGATGGTTAGCTTGATTGCGATCGAGTTGCATCATTTGGTTTTTTTCATCATTGAGCTTGAGTTTCCCGGTTTTTTTATCGATCCATTGGCTCTATTTTACATTGTATTGTGATTTCCTTCCTTTTTGCATGGATCTTGCTTTTTTATTTTGCATTGCAGTTGGGTTTTATTGGTATTTTTTTTTCCTTGATCGTGTGTGGGTTTGGGTATTCATTTTCATTACTTAAAATTATTTCCTTGACTCTTTGCAATATTGGTTAGGTATTTTTATTTATCGGTTTCTTATTTACATCAGGTTTTCATTACATTTCTTTGACATTAGCATGCGCAGTGCCTTTGCATCATGGAGACTTTTTTTGTGAACTTGGTTATCTCTACTTATATTCATATCACCCTTGCTTGCTTTTGAATTGATCAAGCCATTATTTCTTACATTTCTCTCCCCTAAATTTTCTCATGGTTGAATCGTGCATGCACCATGTAAACCTCTCCCCATGTGTTATGACTTCCTTTCCTGTGTCGTTTCCTTCATAACACACGGGAGAGGTTTACATGGTGAGAGGTTTGCACATGCAACACGGGAGAGGTTTACACCTTACCTTCATTTCCTTACCTATGTTGCATGTTCCCATGATGACCATTTAGAACCCAGGTCATTTTACGTCGATGAAGTCATCCTCGCCAAGTTGGCACAGTCCCTCGAGCTTTGATCTCGCCCACGTGGAGATATACCCACTCCTCCCGATGAGATCATAGACCAATTTATCTCCCTTGTTGATGACATTTCATTTTTACCTCCCGCTTGTTTTGTTTTACATGTGGCTTGTTTGAGTCTTTTCAAATTTAAGTGGGCATTTTAAATTATTAAAGCGGTTGATTTATATTATAAATGGGGTGTGTTTATTTGTGGTGGGTTTGAAAAAAATGGGTTGGTTTTAATAAGTGTGGGTGTTTATTATTAAAGGATGCTTTATAAAGTAAGCTTGGTATTAATTTTTTAAAAGTTGGGATATTTTTATTATAGTGGTAGCTTATGTTTTAGTTAAGGTAAATTTTAAATTAATCTAATACTAGATCTCAATTTTAAATTAGGGTCTTATTTATTTGGGTGATTTGATTTAGGACCTTAATTAAAAAGGCTAAAATGTGACTCAACATTTAGTTCTAGTTTAATTTTAAATGTTATTTAATGTTGGAGTCACATTTTAGCCTTTTTCTCTAAAACTAGAAAAATAGACATTTTTAAAGGTGTGATTTTTAGTGTTATTGTAAATTTTTTCTACTAACCGTTTGTTGAGTGTGTAGCATCTCTCTTATATTTTTTTCATCTTTTGGGAGCCCTTCTTACGTCCCGGAAGTCCCTAGGACTCATTTTTAGCCCTTTCTTTGATTTTTAATCGTTCTTCTTCACTTGCGGGTTAGTGAGCGCATCCACCACAACCTTGCGGCAAGAGAGCTTCCTTCCCTTCTTGTTTGAATTTTGTTCACTTGTTTCATTGCACACGATTGAGCATATTATGGTCTCCATGCTTGTGCGATATTTCACTAATTACAAGGTGAGTGACCAACCGTCTCACGTTGCACGAACACTTGGGTGTAATCAACACACTACTTATAAAGTGCCACAATCAAGGGGTGTTCATTTTGTGTGGTTCTTTGATTTCCGCTATTTTATTTTCTCACTTTTATCTATTATGGATCTTAATATTTTTCCTTTTCTTACCCCATTTAACTATCATGAATGGAAAGATGCCATATCTCTCACTTTGAGAAAACAAAAAATTGTATTAGATAACTATGGGATTGCAAACTAAACCTAAAGAAGATGCAAAGAAAGAAAATTGGTTTGACAAATGTGATGAAGCCTTTGGCATTTTATGTCTTTCTGTATCACTAGAACTGTGATTTTCATATTAACACTGCCAAATCACCCAAGCGGGATGCCTTAGAAAAAAAATTTGGGAAACAAGATGAAATGAAAGTACTTAAACTGGAAAATGAATTGATTAGTCTCAGCCCTAGCAGTTTTGACAATCTCTAAAAACTTTCACCAATCTCAAATATCTTAGATTACAATGAAAAATTCTCGGAATGGATAAGAAGGACACATAGTTCATACTTTATGTCCTTACAAAACTTGGTCTGACTATTATGTCTTTGTATCAACCTTCCATGCTACCAAAAGAGAACTTGGTGCAAGTTGGACTACACCCTCCTTTAATGAGTGTTTTCTTGATTTGACTAGAGAACATGATAAGATAATTAAGATGGGTACTCTTAGATCCAAAAAATCCCATGCTCTCATTATTGGTCATGAAATACTTGGGGTTTTACAAGAGAATAAGTATAACAACAAGGATCATGAGAATAAAAAGTACCAATCCACTATAAATTCAAACTTTTCCACTTCGTCTTTTGCTTCTAAAAATCCTAAAGAATGGATCAAATGTGGGTGTGGACACCAATTTTTGGTATCTCATGTCCCTCATCCCATAGCTTCTCCCCTTTGTTTTCATTCCTCGCATACATACCTATCTTCTCATTCAAGTCCCCTTTTCCTCCTAAATTTCATTTATCCCTCTAATTGTTATTTTTCTACCTTAATCCCATCCTAATCATATCATTAATTTATCTTCCCTAAACATCCCTAATCACCCTTAATTATCCCTAAACCTATTCATTAACCCTTTTATCCTCCCTAAGCACCATTTTATCATTCTAAGGTTCCCATCTACCCCCATTTAATGCTTTTTTTTCCCCTAAATACCTTTTATCCTCTCAAGATAACCCTAACCCATATTAACCACTCCGAAACCCCAATTTCACCTCATAAGGGCTCATTGTATCGAGTTGATCAATCCTCCACCACCCAAATCAATGGTCTACCATATTTTTGGTAACCCAAAACCATATAAATACACCCATACCCTTCCTCTCTTAAGGATGAAATTTTGAGATCTTGGGATTTCTTACGAATTTTGTTGCATTTCTTTCTCTTCTTTAGAGATGTCACTATCATCTTGAAATTGATTCGAATACCTTGCATGCCATCTTGAAGATTTTGGATATTTTGAGCTAGCTTAGAGTCCCTTTTATCATCTTATCCCTCTTGTGTATCATCCTTGCAAGTTTATCAATCACTTTGGAGCAATACCTCATACCCTTGCGCGTTTTCATCAATCCTTCTTTGCATTTTGTCTTTCCACCCATTTTCATTCCTCAAAACCTAGATCTCTTTTTTCAGTCACCTTCAACTCATCTCGGTCACTATCGACCTCATTCACATATATTTTATTTTATTTTACCCATCTTGTCAATTATCACTCTTCTAATCACTCTAGGTCTCACATTATTTAAGATCTCCCAATCTTTCCATTTTGCACACCTATTGCTTCAAATACCATCTTCATCACACCCATTTGATGTCGACCCTATCCTAATATATCTTATTTTCAGTTATTTCTTTCTTTTGCAACCTATATTAATGTTGTTGAGAAGTTTGGATCTATCCTTTCAACCCCAATCACCATTTATTTAGCTCATTCTCCATCGAATCAATCAATAGTTATCATCTTCATCATCAGATCTAACAATTTTCTTGCATCCTTTCTATTCTGTTCAAGATCCAAACCCTTTGCAACATCCCATCATCATATCGGTCTCAATCACCGTCAACCGTAAAATGCAGTTATCATTTTTATCAACAAATCTACCAAATTTCTTGCATCCTTTATGTTCTCATCGGTCTAACTCCTCAAAGAACATCTCAAAGATCACCATTAGTCTTATGTCAACTTTAGATCAATCATGCGGATCTACTTTTCTACCTTTCTATTTGTCTTGCTATGTCCCGGTCACCATCGATTATGCCTAGTAGTCTCAGTCACTATTGACCAATCAAGTTTGGTCCATTTTTCATCATGTCTTGTTATTAGATCTCGTATTTTATCTTATCTAGTTCATTTCGATTATTTGTTTCGATTCAAATTCCACTCCATCTTATCACTTATCCATTATATTTTTATTTATATTTTATCAAAAAGTGGGTTGACATCCATCCTAGGAAGTATTCACTTATCGGGACTAACATTGTTAGGCAACCCACCCTCCTATATACTAATCATTTTCTTTGTTGAGTTTCTCTTTGTTGTGCAGGTAATCAAGCTTGCTATGAGGAGGATTTTTGGTGTCTCAGTATCCATCATCATCTCATCTAGAGGTAGCCTTAAACCATATCATTATTAGATTTTATTATTTTCTTTATTACCATTTCACTAATCTGAAATGGGAGCAAGAAAATTAGATCAACATTTTGGAACGCCCAAAGCAAGACACACCCTTCTTTGGTGAGTTATTTTATTATTTTCATTTCCATTTCCATTTTCCATTTCTCTCTTTCTACTAACCTCGCAAGTGGAATATTTTCTTTCTTGTAAGTTTGGTGGATTGCTTACTTGGGTCAACAATGCACTTCCTTAAAATAAAATAAAAAGAAAAAATAGTGTTATCCATGTATTCTTCATTTTTCCCTATTTGATCTTTTGCATCTCTCTCCCTTCTTTAACTGCTTGATTTCATCGAATACAACACTTTGTTTTGGACTTAAAAAGAACCTCTTCATACTTGCTTGACAACATAGTTTAATTAGGATGTTAATTCTTTTCATTCACTTCTTCCACACACTGGGGATAATTTTAGCGGTGAATATTCATAATATGGCAAAAATTTCATTTTAGGAAAATTTGAAAAGGTGAATTATTCGAAGTGGGTCGGTGTCCTGTTCGCCTAAAATATATAGTATATTTTTTTTGGGGGGTCGGCTTCGCCTTCATTTGAAAACATCTCCTATAAAAACCTAGGTGATTCACCGGGTAGTATACCTCAAGTAGCTTACCAAATTACCAATACTGTGAAATTTGAACTCGCATACCCTTAAGCACCAGAGATTCAGATTACTGTTAGCCTGTGATTGTTGACGCGTGACAAATGCAGTGTTGATGTGCGACAAGGGCATTGTTGACGCGCGACAAGAGTTGTACTGACGCGCGACAGAGGAAGTGTTGACGTGCACCTTGGGAAAAGAAGATGACCCGCGACAAGTGCGGTGTTGATGCACAACAAGTATATTCGCATAAAGGTGTGGACGCACGACAGAAATGGGTTGTTGACGCGCGACAAGTGCAGAGTTAACACGTGACAAAGACCTCAGACAGGGGATGCGCGACAAGACCTCAGACACTGGACAGAGTCACTACTTGGTTCTTTTTTTTGCGACACATAACTCTCTTTGAGAATAATGGAAGGTGCCAGCTCAAAGAATACGAATAACCTAAAAGTAAGTAAGAAATCTCAGAAATCACTCTTCAAGTATTTTGGAAACTCTGCGGATACAGATATTGTAAATACCAATCATATAGATGCCACCACAAACAATCAGAATACTGACTGTGTGGAAGGTATTATTGAGGTGGACATGCATTCTACACAGTATCAAAGTCAAACAAATGAAACCTACGATAATATGTCAGATCTTGAAGATATTGTTCCTGTTGGGGTGCAACTAGAAGTGTAGCTAGATATCACAGATACAAACACTCAGAAAAATGGAAGACAGAAATCAAAATCAAACTCTGGTCCAAGAAAGAGGAAACCAGGTGATTGTGATATTGCTCAAAATTCTACTCAAAAAAGTAAAGCATTGAAAATGAACAAGAATATGTGGACCATTAGCAGGACATACAAGTTTGATTGGGTAGCTAAATTTCCATTTATTGAACTTGTACAATCATCTAATTTTGAAGAGATCCCATCTAAATGTACATGTACAATATATACATGGAAATTGGAAAAGCAACAAAAAATGCAATGAAGGTGGACACTATAGAAAAACATTGTGGAAAACAATATTTATCTCGTAACGGGGGTGGATGGCTAGAAAATGTGGAAAATCTGAAAAAGAATGCATGCATGTTAGATACGCAAAGTGGAATATGAGGCAGAGCGGAAAAACATGGACATCTGTTGAAAAGGGAGGAACGATCACATCGCATATCGGTAAGATGAAAGAAACAAATCTACATGCAAAATTCATACAATTCTCTACTCTTTTTCAAATACTAAAAAAGGAAGAGCGATTTCAGATTTCCTCGATTTCAAAGTTTTGTATCAATTTAACGAAATGTTGAATGTACCTCAGTCTCATTGGTCTGAAAGTAGTGGATGGGAAATGGAAAAATGCCTCTCGATGATAGAGAAGGAAGATTTGAAAGAGAATGTAAAAAAAGCAAACTTTATCTCTCTTTCAATTGATGAAGTGACAAAGAATGACAACACCGCGCATGGGTATGTATCCATGTCTATACTTTAGAAAATCATATAAGGACACCTCATCTGTTGGGTTTTATGAAAATGGTTGAAAATTGCAATGCCAAAACCTATATAAAATAGTTGTTTCTCATTTGAAAGATGTTCTTGGAATGACTAATTATGAAATTGCTACGAAGTTGGTATGCATTGGAGAATATGGTGCATCTATCATGCGGGGTCACCGAACAGGCTCTTTGTTAGATTACAAACAACGGTGGCCCCATATATGCTACCTAATTCACTGTATGGCTCATAGAATGAATTTAGCGTATAAAATGGTAAGCAACCACGAAAATGTTACAAAATTAGAAGACCTTATAAGAGAACTTCATGCCTATATGTCAAGCAACCCAAAGTGATTTCTCGAGTTCCAAAAATTTGTAATTAGAATTACAGATGGCAAAAAACTTCAAAAGGATGTGGAGACTAGATGGATCTCTTTGTATGAACCTGCATGTAGAGTTCGTGAGGAGTATCCTTCATTGGTTGGTTTCATGCACAAATACCGTCATGAAGTTGATAGGGCAAGGGACTTGTTGTTCCATTTAACCGAGTTGGAGACATTGCTTACGTTGGTTGGTATTCTTCCAATGTTAAAGGAGATCAATACACTGATGAAGCATGCACAAGGTAGATTAATCTATATTTTGGATTTTATATGGATGAGAAAAATGGTATGTCAAAGTCTTGATATATTGTACTGTTCCCAGGATAGTTTTGATGCACTGTTTTTGAAAATTGGAAAGATTTATTAGATCTAAAAAATCCTAACACCTTTTTGAGATTTAATATCCATGATCACCTCTGCATCACTGTTAATGGGAGGGAAATACCACTACACATTTTACAAAAATGTCAAGATATTACAGGATCGGAATGAGAAGATGTTCCCGTGACACGTAATTTCTTTGAGTCTGTTATAGTTGAAACAAGAATAAAGCTTAAAAAAATTTAGAAACCTTGTCATCAGAAATTAGGGAACGTTTCTGTAAAGATAAAATTTTGGAAGCCATGGGTGTGATGAATCCTAATTTTTGGAATACTGAAGGTGGTCATGCAGACTTTGTCAGAAAGCATTTCCATAAATCAATGGGTACAATAATGGAACAATTTACAAAGACGTCAGAGCTCAAGGGTATGGAAATCAAAGGTATACTAAATGTCGATTTATTAAAGTTTCAATCAACAAATTTTGCAACAACAATGAGGAACCAATATAAGAATTTAGATCAACCTTCTGAAAGTGGTGCTATTACAAGGCTATGGCAAGGAATCTATCAAAGTTCTATCTTACAAGAAGATATCAGTGAATATTTCAGATTATATGAGTTATGCCAAACAATGATTTTGGGGTCTGTGGAGGATGAAAGGGTTTTCAGTGCATTTTCATTTATAAAATCAAAACTGAGAAACAGGTTGGATAAAAATCTGGAAAGTTGCATGAGGTGTTATGTTTCTCGATACTCCATCGAAACCTTTACTCGCAGAGCAATTACACACTAGAATTCCCTTTGCGAAAGAAGAGGTGTGAATAATACAGCTACAAGTACAAATATTCCCAACCTTGAGAGTGTAATTGGCTCATCATCACATTCTACATAAGACAACATCGAGTTTGATGAAGCTATTGATAATGGATTGTTTCAACTTTAAATAGGTATCTTCTTTATCTTTTATCTTTATCATTAAAGATGTTACAGGTCTATATACTAAAAATGTCAGGCAATTCACCCATCTATCTACTAATCTATTTCTCGTGTTGGGTTTTCTTGAAACACATATCTAGCTCATTACAGGTAAGTAAAGTGATGATTTCAACTTTAAGGAGGTATATTTTTCCCCTTAATCTTATTGTTTGTTACTATTCATTTTTTCAGCTCTGGTTATCATTAAAGATGTTACAGGTCTATGTATTTACATTTAGTTAAATACAATCTTTTTATTTTTTGAAAACGTGGGTTGACATCCGTCCGAGGAAGCTGTTACTTCTCGGGACTGACAATGTCAGGCAACTCACCCATCTATCTACTAATCCATTTTTTGTGTTGAATTTTTTTAAGACAAAGATCTAGCACATTACCGGTGATGATTTCAATTTTAAATAGGTATCTTCTTCAACATAATCTTATTGTTTGTTACTTTACATTTTTTCAGCTCTTGTTATCATTAAAGATGTTACAGGTCTAATTCTATATATTTACATTTATTTAAAGATATTGTTGGTCTATATATTTAAAGATGTTGCTGGCACTTCTCGGGATCGACAATGTCGCAAGCAACTCACCCTCTATCTACAATGTCAGGTAAAACAAAGATCTAGCACGTTACCGTTGATGATTTCATAGCAATCTAATACGCAAGAGGTAAGCTAAACCCTATCATATTTGCAATTATGTTTAATTTCTTACCAGTGATGATTCTTTCTTGATTTCTTAAAATTATATTTAATTTATTTTTATATATCATTATACAATTTTAAATATAAGTCCACATAAAATTCCTCATCATCCATATATATCATATCATCACCATATCATTATCATATCCTGAGTCCTGACACTACAATTATTATTAACACAATTATTTATCTAATTTAAATTTATTAAAACAATTCCATTTTTTAAAATAATTCATAATCATATCATTACAATTATATTCGTTCTAATGTCATCTATATCCATTCTAATCATTAATGTCATCTATATCCATTATAACACATTCCATTTATTTATCATCTATATCCATTCTAATGACATTATGATCATATCGTTACAAGTATGAGAGAATAATTATCTTAAAACAAGTTCAAAAGTCTAGAGAAGAAGAATTATTGTGCTTGATGATAAATCTACATCCACATTAAATTGATCATCGTCCATATATATCATATCATTATCGTCTTTCATCATCATCTATCATTAATTATCAATTATCATCATTCATCATCTACGTCCACATACAATTCATGACAATGCAAGTAAACAAGAAACATACATATAATTCATGATAATCACCATCTAATGCAATCAAAATTAAAGATTGTATATAAATCCATATAATTAAATTCAAATACCATACTCAATAGTAGAAGTTTTCAAATTCAATATTTAAAGTTTCCACAATAATAAAAGTTTCTAGTTTTCAACCCTCTTTTTCTTTATCCAATTGTACTCCTCTGCTCTCTTCCCCAACGGCTTCTTCCACTGTGGTTGTACCCCTTTCCCCAATAGTAGAAATAACCCCTGAACTTATAAGATCTTCCGCAGCACTGTCCAGATTTTTTAAAATTCTTTCTTCTTGATTTGTCGCATCTTCATGTGACAGCAAATTTGGATCAGCTGTTGCTATAGCTTTGAATAATATGTCAGTGTTAAACTGTGCTCTTTAATTATCCGCTTTAGTGTATTGTTTTGTTTGTTAACCAAAACAATATTTTTCTTCAAAATTTTTTGCGGATAAAGCTGTTTTTGCTATTTCAAGTGAACTTGCAAAAACTTCACCGACTCTTCAAATTTTCATATTTCAATGCACAAAAGAGTAATGTCAATTCAAAATATTACTAAAAATGAAAATTTAAAATTAACAAGAATGATTGTTTGAATGTAATAGTACTTACAACCGCTCTATCTCTTTCGGCATTTGCGATTGCTACCAAATCCTTGTCCTTGGACCATTTGTTAAAATATGCCTAGGCCTCGGCACTAATATTTTCTAATTTGTTTAATGACTTATCTAAAATGTCATCTTTATAGTTGTTGTTATACGTGAGTCCCACTTCTTACTTGGGTAAGTAAGGAATCCATCTTCGCAGTTGATTCTCGGATCGCAACGTATAAACTATCTCATTGCCAATAATTTTCATAAAGACTAATAATCTCATTTATAAGAAATTTAGCCCTTCTCTCCCATTCTATAAGTTGATTGATATGAGGAAGAATAAACTCACCGACATGGGATTGAAAATCATAACCAACTAAGTTCTCCAAAGGAAAAGGTAAAGCAATTGTTCACTATCTCAACGAATCGATGAAGATGATCTTCTTTGGAGAATTATGGGGGCTTTCAGCAAGATCAAGCTGCTAGTTGTTTCTGCCTTTGGGTGGACTAATCCTATTTTTAAAAAAATAAATCAAGATTTAGATAAATAAATATAAATCAAAATGTAATTCAAAATTGTAAAGCATATTTAAATTGAAATTTGAAGTATACTGTTGGCCTTGAATCATCTTCGGGTATTGAAAAAACCAATTGAGTCATTGCTATCAATGCCCAAATAATCTTCATCTAAATTTATATTGTTCAAAACTAATATGCCCACTGTTGACCTGGGAAAGTCACCGAGTGAGAGAGTTGGAATTCAAAAGGAGGCAATGTTTAGTGTCCCACTAGGGCCGGAGCAAGTGGCATGCGTTTACCAATGTTCTTTTTCACTGTTCCTCTGGTTGGCATTTTAAAAATTATTGGTTGAGTGGGTGTCGGTGCCGCGGTTTGATCAGGACTAACATGTGTTGAAAAGTACAAGAAAAAAATGAAAAATAGGAAAACAATTCAAAAAGGCAAAAACTACGAAATTAAACGTACTATCGAAAAGTTGTACCTTCTTGTCGAGGGGTAGTTTTTCTTGGTGCTAAGGGTGGCCTTGTAGGAGTTGTATTCAGGGTTTGTTCAGAAGATATGAATGCATGCGACTGTATGGAGTGAGTTGGGGAAGAAGGTTGAGTTTCTGAAACAAGTGTATGTTCCAAAGTCCCTGCAATTCATCAATATTAAATGTTGTCAATTCATTTGGTTAAAATTTAAATTGAAAAATAAATATGTAACTTTGTAATTTGTAAATAATATATGAGAAGGTATTACTTCTCTGGCGTTTAACAAGTTCAAACTATTGAGGGTTTGGAGAGGAGTGAGTTTCCATTTTAGATTGGGAGTCCCCCAAAGCCTCAGCGTGTTGTTGGCCTCTTCCTCTCGATAACGCCTTTTTTCGGGGAAGGGCTTCAATAAATCTTCTCTGCAAAAAATTAAAATTTAAGTGTTAATAACTGCGCAGTGTAATGTCGAAAATTGAAATACAAACTAAATACTTTATACCTGTTGTTCTTCAAATGGAATTGACAACTTCATCAACTCCTCATCAGTGCAAGTAGGAATTTTTTTATCTTTTAAATTTAAAAGTGCCTCATAATAAAGGCCAAGGAGATAGTTTGTTGAATAAATGACAGGTTTTTCTGAAAGTTTTGAATTTGTTAGGTCTGTTCTTATTTTTTTGGATAGATAGGTGCACCAATCAAATTTTTGTTTTGAGATAGTGGCAACAATGTATGCAATGGCCCAATTTGGTATATCTGTTTGGAGACCCTGCAAAACAATTCTGCGGATTGAAAAAATGGAATAAGCGCAGCAAGAAAGTGGTGTGCAATTGATTATGTATCCACACCGCACTGGATTTATTGACATGGGCTGTAAATGCTAAACATGTTGAAAATTAGTATAAACAGTGAAAATTGTATCAGAATAAAAAAGAATAAAAAATATGAATTAAAACGAATTATACTTACAATCAACATGAAAACCGAACGTTGATTCGAGAAATTTCTTGTCTTCTTCCAGGAGTGTTGCCTTGGTTGTAACAATTGGTAAATTTCCGAACGGAAGGCCCGTAAACCGATGGATGTCATTTTCTTCGATATTAAATTACAACATTCGGCCATCGTTCAGAGTCACATAAAAAAGGCCATCCTCTGAATTATAGGACGACAGAAGGTAATTCAAAATATCCGGATCTGTTTTGAAATGGGGCATATTAACGAGCCCTGTAAATTCACACGCATCCATCAAATCTTTATATTCTGAAGACATATTTAAAATAGTATGGATGTAAGGGCATAAGGGATTCCTGTATATGATCTTGGCCATGGATTGAATTGGATTCTCTTCTCGATTTTTTTCCTGAGCTTGCAGTTGGGAAGCATGTGAAGTTGACATTATAGTTGTGCTTGGATTCTCTTCTTTGACAACAATTGAGACCTACAAAAATTCAAGAGCGGGAAGGTGTAAATGAGAAAATGACCTGTCAAAGGGTATTTATAGGCTAAATCGTGTGTCAATTATCTTAGTTGTTGCAAGTCATTACTCCAATTTTCAAGCGCGTCAATTGGTTCTATTGATGCGCATCAACAAATCTTGCCGACATGCGTGCGCTGGTCAGCCCTGGTTGACACGCGTCAATAGCTCCGATTGACGGCATCATCAGCGGCTCGATTGACGACGTCAGCAGCTCCAGTTGACGCATGTCAATAGAACCAATTGACACGTGACAACTAAATACATTCACCCACATCAAGAGATTCATTTGACGTGTGTCAATGGATCCAACTATCACGCGTCAGTGATTTTTCGACGCACGTCAACATGAACTGTTGACGTGCGTCAATAAAACTTGTTGACACATGCCGGTAGATTTAGTTAACACGTGACAACATCAGCACATTGACGCATGTCAAATGTATCTAATTACGCGTCGGCCACCTGAATGCGATGATGCGTGACAATCAGTGTTCATTGACACACGTCAACAAAGACCATTGACGTTCCATTGACACGCATCAAGAATGTTATTGACGTCTTGTTTTCACACGTTAGCCACATCTATTGACGTTCCATTGATGTGCGTCAGCTATTATTATTGATGTCTTGTTGTCGCTCATTAATGATGTAGCTAGGAAAAACCAGGTGAAAATTTGGTTTTGGAATACTGTCAAATTCACCTTTCGCTAAAATGGTTCCGGGGATATTCGCCAGGTATTTTCCACCTACTATTTTATAGAGGTGTCTTAAAATGAACCTTGCCACACACATCCAAAACTCATAAATCAATTTACACATCACAAACATCTTATACCAAGTGGAACTATTGGGATTTCATCACCAATCGGAAATTCACCATGGTGTTTTGACCGTGTTATAAATTTTTGACTATCGGTATATTGGATAAGCTTCGACACCCTTATCATTATTGTGCATGAAGTTCGGGGAAAGGCCCCAATATTAGGCCATGTATCAGTATTCATCATAGATTTGAGCCTCACATACCTTCAAGTATATCAAGGATGTCATCCAAAACAACTGAAACCATCTATAGTTTGGCCATTTCCTAGGTTCCCTTTGAGCCCATTTTCCTTTCTTTTTCACATTCTTCTAATAAGAAATATAATTAAAACTTTGTTGTGTGACTTGTTTGAAATATTAAAAATCAACATAGTTTCTTGTCTTATTGTTTCATGCCCATTATTACATGTTCTCAAGCAAGAAAAATGGAACAAGTGACATCATCCAATAAAATCCACATTTCAAACATGGATTCTCAATGAGCATCATCCATTTCCATTATCTCTTCCATCCCCTTTGTTACTTATTCTTTGGTTACACATCCTATGGTTTTTTTTTCTCCTCTCCATGAGTCTCATGTTATCCAAAAAACCAACATGTTGAGACTAAACCCTTTGTTTTTGTTCCTTCAGACTAACTACACCCCCATTTTCCACTTCCTTAGAGACCTTTGGACTTCTCCTAATCCCTTACAGATCCTAGACACTAACCATTTCGTTATTCATGACTACCTTCTCTGTAAATCCACCAATCTTCCCATTGGTGGACCCCTTCTTCAACAAATTTATGCTTATCATTCTCACCCCAAATCCACTCGGGTCCTTACCTCTCAACTCATGTTCTCCCCAAGAGATATGAATGAGCTTTTAATGGCACAATGAAACTTTCCTCCCATGAATCTTCCTCTACAATCCCTCAAACTCACCAATCCACTCAACTAGGTGGTTCTCATTCCTCCCAATCTCCCCACATTAACACCACACCCACTTCTTCCATCCCCATCACTTCTTCATCCACTATCGTCATTAGCACCCCTACCTAAACTTTGCAAGAATCTCATCTACTTCCTCCACCACCCAAACAACATGATCAAACTTCAATCCCTATCTCTACATCCCAAGTCCATGCAAATGTTATCACCTCACAACCTCATCCTTCAAATTCTACCCAAACTCACCAACCTCCACTTGAGTGCTTTTTGCCACATATTCCCTAATCAATCTACTCAAACATCTCAACCACCCCATACTTACATCCCCACTCATCCCATGAAAAATCAATCTAACATCCCCATCTCTCAACAACAACAGATGTAATCTTATCCATTTAATTACATCCCTACCTCCCAACAACATCATATCTCCCAACCAACTCAATCACAACCCTTCAACAATCTTCCCCTAATCAAACACCTACTCATTCCAAATCATTTCAATCTTATCCATAACCTCGCCCATATATCCCATAACCTCATCCATTAGTTTCTCATCCCCATACATCCAATGACCATATTCATGTTTTACTAAGTAGGATGGCCAGTCTTAAAGCCACTACCTTGGGGTCTAAAACAACCTTCTCTTACGAATATATTTGTAATGATCCCATCAACCCTTCAGCCTCACAACCCTTTCCTCCACACTGGGAACTTTCAAAATTTTCTAATTTTGATAGTATCACCTTCGTTCCTTTAGGCACACATGTTATCTTATTACTCATGATCAAGATCTCATACACCATACTTTCCCTATGTCATTGGTCAGCCCCGCTCTAGACTGGTATAATGGCATTCCCCAACATTATCTATTCTCCTTCACCCAACTCGTAACTATTCTTAGAGAAATTTTTATTAAAATTTCAAGTAAAATCACCATTATAGACATCTACGCCATTAAACAATTTGATGACAAATCTATCACATATTTTGTCGTCATGTGACGTGGCATAATCAATCAATTACCCTTTTCTCTTCCATGACCGAGTTAATCAAAATATTTTACCAGTCATGTGTGAAGCATATTTCATCAACTCTTCATATCTAATCCTTCCAAACTTTCAAAGAGGCATTCACCATGGGTTGTAAACTTGAACTTCGTGCCTTTGAGAAAGTCCATGTCAAGATCTGATCCAACAAACCAAAATCTTAATTATCTAAGTCATCTAATCATGACGATAAATCTAAAAATGCAGCTAACTTCATTGTGGTCAAATCTTCTTCCACTTCCACTTCCCACGTAGAACCTCCACAAAGAGCTCCTAGATCAACTCCCAACTATACCCCTTTTGGAGAATCTTATAGTTTTATTTTTGACAAGCTAATGGTTATGCATCTCATCCAACTTCCCCTTAACCAAATTGTTAATGATTTACAACATAAACTCGCATAATATCACGAGGATCACTATTGTAAATATCACCAGGTCCATGGGTACGACAATGAAAAATGTTGCACCTTTAAATATCTTATACAGTGGTTTATAGACCATGGTGACCTTAAATTAGATAACCCCAATACACCTCCTACTCAGCCTCTAGACGTCTTCAAACAACCCTTCCAACACCATCCACTAAATAATCAAATTACTACTCCTATATCTTAAGCACCCAATGCCCACATGATCAATACTCTAAGCCAAGAATTGACATCATCACCTCCACCCACCATCCCTTCATCTACTACACCCATGTTTATTGTTATTTCTCCTCCCCATCTATAGTATTGTCTACATCCACACCTACTTCAACATTCATCATAGCTACATCTACTATTCCACCCGCACCTACTTTAATCACATCTAATTCCTCATCTGTAGCTATGCCTACTACACTAATTACATCTAGTTTCCAATCCACATCTACCCTAATGTTTATCACAACATCCTCTTCACATAGCCCTGCATCTATATCCACTTCCATAGTTATTCCAACAACTACTCCCACATCAACATCCGAACCCACCAAACAAACATCTACCCCTCATATAATCAAAAACAATTTCCCAACATCATCTTTGGCTACAAAAACTCCCCCATCAATACCTTCAAAAAAATTCATGAATTCTTCCAATATTATTAATCCTCTTATACAAGCATCACCTTAGCTATCAAACCTCTATCTACAACCAAGTTTACATCCAAATCATCCAATTCCACCTCTAAGGACCATTCCCCGATAGATATCATCATCATTCCCATCAAGGGTAAACCTTCACAACCAAAATCCAAAATCCTTGGCATTCCTACTCATAAATATCTCACTCATCCACATAAAAATTTGGACCTACCTCCTCCTAAACCCCATCATTCTAAGCAATCTAATGTCTCATCATCAATCCTAGGAGTTCCTCCATCTATTTTGGGGTTGGGCCCTTCATCTAAATCCCTTATCATCAATCAATCAAAATCAAGATCACCTATTCTTCCTCCTAAATCTAAATCAGAATCACAACCATCCATCTCCTCTTCTCCCAAGACCAAATCAAAATCAAAGGTACCCATAAATCCTCATAAAATCAAAACACCTCTCTTACCTTCATCCACCGCTCTCAAATCCAATCCATCTACAACCCACACAACCTCCTCATCAAAATTTTATATCATATCTTATTCAAAAATATTGCAATGTCTTGTCCAAGCATCTGTAATCATGCTTCCCCCATCAAATATTTATATTCAAGTGGAAAAAAACCCACATGGTTTGACCCTAATGCCATCTGTTCATATCATCACACCCTTGGACATTATACTAAACATTGTAGGGCCCTTAAAACCCTCATCCATAATCTCATAGAATAAGATGACATACTCATCAAATAATATCACCCTCTTCCTTCCATAACTAATCACAATCCTCTCATTAATTATACGAATCCTAAGACTTCTAAATCCTCTCCTTCATGTAAAGACTTTGTCACAAACCTCCCGCCAAATAATACTTCCTCTAAAGAAGTTCCCCTCTATTTATTGATGTCGTTCATATTGCCACATACTCTCTCCCTCATGATTCTCAACCACCTACTCAACCTAAGCCCAAATTTTTCATTACCCCTCCGTCTAGCGATCCCACTCCATCTTCTTCAAAATCCAAGGTATCCATCTTAGCTACCCCATGTACCCAACAACTGTTTCCATCAAACAAAGTATTGTGAAGTAGCTCCATCAGCCCCTGTTAAGATGTCACTCTATGAGCTCATCCAAAGCTCCCTAATCATAGAAAAGTTATCATAGAATCTCTATAACATATCCCTATCACCAGCGATGAGACTCAACCATTTGCGGCCCTTAGTGGGGCACTCACATGACTTCGGTTTTAATCTCTTTTAAAGACTCTAAAATTCGCAATATCTCACCCAAAGATCATGATGTCCATCCTTTCATTATTATTTGCATCGATACATTCATCCAATGTTTAATGATAATCAATGGATCTAGCATTAACATCATATCATCCCATACCTTCGATTAACTTGAGATTACAAACCTTTTTGTCACTCAATCACCCGCAGTCCTTCATGCCTTTGTTGGCGTTATTTCCCCTGCTTTGGGAAAAATTATCCTTCCATTCACATTGGTTAAAGACTCCTCCATGAGCTCTTCTACATCATAGAAGGGGAATTTAGTATAATATCTAACTTGGGTGACCATGGATTCATGTCATGCGTTGTGTCCCTTCTACTCTCCATCGATGTATCAAATATGAGCATGAGGGGAAGATCCTAACAATCCCCACCAATATACCCCCATTTAAATCATGTCACATGATCTATCAACCAAACAAAATGCTTGTACCTAAACAAGATTCATCTGAAGCATCCACTAGCTCATTCATCCTTACATCTAAGCTACCTAATGATGATTCTATTGTTAATGTGATACGGTGTCTTTCCTTGGGGGAGTACCTTCTCCTCACTCTCAATGCTCTTCCCATACCTAATCAACTTAGTAGGCCCAATAAATCCCCTATGTATCAACCAAATGTTGGGGACATCATTTCTTTTAGATCACCCCATCTACAAACCAATCTCATCTATGACAGCACCAATTTCCCTTCTTCTCACATTGACGCTCAACCTCATACCAAGCCATACACCAATGGATTTGATTTCCTCTATAATAAATCCTTTTCCTACACCTACCTCCATCGTTGCGCATGGAAATGATTTGGTATGGAGCATTATGAACATGGTATACATGATCTTATCATTGACCAATCTCATAAACCTCATGAGAATTTTGGACTAGGTTTCAAAGAATAACCCACCAACTCTCTTGTGTTTTCTTCATCCCAGATCCGATGAACATAGACCCCTCTTCCTCTCCATCTAATGAGCTTATGGATATAGATGATACCATGTCCATATCTTCTATCTTTTTTAATCTCCACAATCACTTTGGGATTGTTCACTTATTCCTCGAAGGTGAAACTATGTCCCTTCCTCTTCATTTCGACATGGTAGAGGAAGATTCCCCTACCATTGAAATTATTCAATGCACCGAAAACGATTCCATTCTTTCCTATATGGGGGCAAAGGATTCCTATCTTAATAATTTATTAACTCTTGACACATCCACTCTTCTTAATGAATCCACCATCAACATCAAAATAGGGACTTTGCAAGAGCCCCACATCCTCAAAGTCAATCAATCCTTGATTCTCAAGAACTTGAGTCTTTCATCTCCTTCCTTTCTAAGTACAATCAAGCCTTTTCATCATCCTACACCAACATGTCAGTTCTCAATCCTTCTATTGTAATCCAAAACATCGTTATTATCCCCAACATTAAGCCAATTAAGCAAAACTTCACCTCATGCATCCTTGCATTGCTTTCCTTGTCGAATATGAGCGCAACACCTTCTTTTCGCTAACTTCATCTAGCCTATAAACTATCCACAATGGGTTTCCAACGTCATACCCATTGCCAAATCCTCTGAAAAGCTCCACATTTGTACCAACTTTTGAGATTTAAATCTCATTTTCCCTAAGGAATACTTTCCTCTTCCCAACATTGATCAACTAGTTGACTTAATAACCAGATCATGAAATGCTCTCTTTTATGGATAGTTTTTATGGTTATAATTAGATTCTCATCGCATCAGAAGACCACCATAATACTTCTTTCATCACCCCTTAAGGAACCTTCTCTTATCATTTCATGCCATTTTGTTTGAAAAATACATAGGCCACCTATTAACACACTATGACCTATATCTTTCATGACCTTATCCATAAAATTATAGAGGATTACATCGATGACCTCTTGGGAAAATCAAAGCAATGACAGGACCATATTTCCTTCCTTGAAATCCTTTTCGTGTGTCTTATTCAATTATTCCTCTATCTTAATCCCATAAAGTATGTGTTCAGAGTGCTAACTAGAAAATTCATTGGCTTCATTGTTTCTATTAGGAGAATTGAAGTCGAACCCAAAATCAAAGCCATCTTCGAGATGCCTCCTCCCAATATCAAGTAACTTTACAATCTTCGTGAAAGAATCTAATCCATCCACCAATTCATCTCACAACTCTCTAACCATTGCCAACCTTCCCATCATCTCCTTTGCAAAGACACACAATTCAATTGGGATGTCAATTGTCAGAAATCCTTCAATGATCTCAAGTAATATCTTTTATCACCACCTTTGTTAACTCCTATACACGATGGGGATCCCTTTTACCTCTATATATTTTCCTCTGATCATGCTCTAGGTGCCATATTGGCACATCACGATGAGCAAGGGGGAAAAATCCATCTATTATATCATCCACACTCTCCTCGATTATGAAACTCACTACATGGAAGCTAAAAAACCATGTTACGCTATCTTCTTCACCACTTCTAAAAATTTTCACTACCTCCTCAATCACAAAACCTTCATTGTCACTAGCTTCAATATTCTCAAAACAATACATTTTAAGCCTTATCATAATGATCACATCACTCTATGGCTCATGCTAATGACTGAGTTTGACCTAGATTTTTTATTTAAAAAGTATATCAAGGTCTAATCCATCGTTGATTAGCTTGTTGAAGTCCTTTTTCGACAATCATCTTCCCCATGAGCAATTTCTAGATGATTCTATCCACACCATCGATCATGAATTTTCTCCCTCGAGATGACACTTTTATTTGACGGATCTAAGGATTGGCAAGGGGGAGGCATCAGTGTTATTATCATTCCCCCTTGTGCTACTCCTATCCCCATCACTTATAAGCTTAATTTTGATTTTACAAACAATATGGGTGATTGTGAATCCCTCATCTTGGGTCTCGAAACCACTATCATGCTTGGCATCCAAATTATTGACATTTATGGTGACTCTTATCTTATCATTAATAAAGTCAAAGGAACTTATCAATGTAAAAATTAAGTCCTTCAGAAATAAAACGACATCGTCGACTTCCTCCTCGCATCCTTTGACTTCTCTATACCATCCAAGTTATCCCTTGTTCATCCATTTTTTTGTAGACACCATGACCTCCCTCGCATCTCTCATCCTGTGGGTGTAGACACAAAATCATGGACTTTGGGTAATTATCTAGTCCTAATTACATATTACTATTCATATGATTCCTAAGTAAGAAAATTACTAATTAACCCATGTCTTTGGCTCTTTTACTTCACGTTTTCTTTCCACTTTTGATCTTACACTCTTTCTAGCTTAGTCTGTCTTTTCATACCTCAATACTTCTCATCTTGGACACCAACACCCAAAGCCTAAGACATCGCATCGGACACTATCTTCCCTCTCGGGTGCCCCTGACCTATTTATACTTTGTTCACATCTTTTTGGGTCTTTTCTAACCATTTGACCATCTTATATTTTTGGTAGTTGGCCTTTTCGGGTTTATTATGAAATTCAAGCAGGGGAATCATATAAATATAAATTTATGTGATCATAATAAAGGACCAAGCATTAAGCATTATCTATCACCACCTAAGGTTGCATTCAAAGGCCATTATTAAGAGCATTCAAACATCCACACACAAGGGCAAGGGATTGTAATTTCTACATACATGTATAAGAGGGTAAGTTCATTCTATTCCATGCACACATCTATTTACATCTCTTGCAACTAGCAATTTTATCACTAGCAAGTGTGACACACACAAGAGCCACCTAGGGCATGATTTCACACACACATAAAACAACATTGAGTCTGTAATTTAGTGCACCACTCAGTCATAAGTTTAATTTTTTTGTGGTTGAGGATAGTCGACCCCTCATTTGCATTTTTTTTTTTAGGATTTGATGTGATTTTGAGGATTTTACAGTGTCATTCCTTCATTACAAGTTATCAAAGTGACCCCGGTGATCATTGTGTGACCTAATAATGACAAAAAGTGAAGGACAGTGAACACCTTATGACCAGACAAAGATGGTTTTTTGAGCTTTTTGGTAGTCACAGCACCCAAGATCGGGTCTCAGTAGCACTGTAGGTGTCCTCGACTGACCCATTTTGGGTGCCCCAATCTAGGAATATCCTCTGATCGCACATTTTTCAGAGGCTCTATGTGAAACTTCTCCCTATCTATTCACATATTCACCACTTTGGCATAGTTCAAATTTGGTTATGAATCAGCTAAGTATTCTTATCCCTTCTTTACAACTAGGGTTTCATAATTTTTAACTTAATTTTCTTAGGTATCTTTTGTACTTAATTTTTATTCATCTACTACTACATTACAATCAAATCATGAATTTATAAATATCTATATTTTGCTTAATCATTTTGTGGAACCTGTCACTCAATTCCAACCTTCTTTCTAGTGTTTTGTTTATATGTCTATCATCCATAGTGGTCGTTTTAGGTCATCTCGAGATTTTTGAGATTCCTACATCTTCTCGTAGGGCTTCTAAAGTAATGGCTGAAATTGATAATCCCTTTGTTAATTTTTAACAAGTTCCTCTTGAAAACATCAAAGCAACTGATAGTGAGCATTCCTATGATGAGGACACAAATGTTGACTAAGACAATTAGATAAGCTCACCACTTTTTGTCAAGCTTTGCTTGAAAATCCTACTCATATTATGCATAATCTTCATGCTTTGATTGTTGTTAAATAATATTTTGATATTGCTTCAGCACCTCTTGTTGGCTCTTCTTTAGTTGTCATGGCCTCCTCCTAACATCTTCAAATTTCCACCTCCATTCCTACTACTATTGCTCTTATCATATAACCTCATGCTTCTAATGCAGAACCTAACACCTCCTCAAATGTTCTTAATCTCACTTATTTATATCAAGATATGCAAGTCCAAGTTCATCAACTACAATTGGTTACATCTCGTGCATCTCCATCTTTGGATTCTAATTTGCTACTTCATACTCATTTTACACCCGTTATATTTTCTCATCCATTTCCTATCATTTCTATCACTCCTAAGTTGCCTATTTTCAAAGGTCGTAGTGACCCTTAAGAACATATTCAAGCATTTCATATAGCATTCTTAGATTATGTGGATGATCACATGTTATTAGAAAATATCTTTCCTCAAAGTCTCCAAGATTATGTGATACATTGGTTCTATGACCTACCTATCCACTTGGTAACATCTTTCATGCATCTAGCCGATGCTTTCCTCTCTCATTTCTCTATCAATATTAACTCTAATATCTCATATGCTCAACTTGCACAACTTAAATAAGGATCTAATAAACATCTAGTGGATTATGTCTTATGATACAAAAACAACTTAGCTAAGATGTCTAATGTGCATGGACTCGAACTTCAAGATTAATTCATCCAGAATCTATTGTTGCCTCCACATGAGACTATTCTATTTGAGACATCTCCATCATTCGATCAACTATGTCATAATCTTAAGCTATGTGAAACTAAACTCTTATCTATAGGCAAGCTTAAGTATCAAGAGAAAATTTCATCTTCTACATGTTTTCAAAGTAAATCAACTTTTATGCCATCAACTATATGTAATGAAGAAAAATTCATTATCAACATTGTATCTAACACTAAACAACTTCAATGGAAGCCACCTAAGAGAACATACACAAAATTGAGTGTCACTCCACATATTATATTACCACAACTTTTTGAGATTAATCTTATTATGCTTCTTCCTCCACTCAATTTAGACCCATCTCACCCTAAAGGTCATAATTATGATGAAAAACTCAGATGCAACTATCATCAATGCGTTGGAAATTCTATAGATCATTGTTTCAAACTTCACAATATCATTCAAGACTTGATCGATAATAATGCAATTGAGCTTCCAGATCCCATGGCCTCTACACCTATCAATGAAAATCATAAGCTCAAGAT
This sequence comes from Taxus wallichiana var. yunnanensis, assembly GCA_018340775.1. Lineage (NCBI taxonomy): Eukaryota > Viridiplantae > Streptophyta > Pinopsida > Cupressales > Taxaceae > Taxus > Taxus wallichiana. The sequence goes on from CM031234.1 coordinate 51,146,731, forward strand.
CTTCAATAATCCTCTTCCAAAACATAACAAATAAGCGGTTAAATCCTCATAAAATCACACATATCGCTAAGTAGCTGCCTCCTCTTACATCAAGGGCTCTTGATTTTCCAGTTGCTCATACTGATACATCCCCACTCATTATTAATTTCTCCAATCATGATTATCACACCACATTCTTTTCTTATCGCTTACACATTAGTGCTTTTATTGGATCCATTTCTATCAATAACACTAGAGTTGATCCATCATGATACATCAATGCGTGTTCTATTGTACTCCTTGTTGCTATTGGCTATCCATTATCATAAATTTCATATCCAATCCCTAAATCATATGGTGTTGTTAAGGTTTTGGTCACTTGTTGGTCCTCTCACCATGATTGTGACTTTTGTTGTGGCACCATCAATTAAAGGGTGTGACATGCTCTTAGGTATCTCCTGGCTCCGTGCAACTAAGGCTATCATCTCCATGACCCATTTATGTCTAAAATTCATTCATAACAAGAAATTTGTTTCTATCAATGGTGTTCCACCATCTACACCATGGCCACAACCTCCACTAGAGGTTTTCATTACATTAACTAGAGCATCTAGGTCCCTACTGACCTCTCAAATCTAAATCACAATCTACTCCTAGCTCACATGTTCACACATGGACTACATGGTCTCATCGATCTTCCAGTCCATTACATCAGTCTAGGTCCCCCACTCAGACAGCTCCTTCACATTGGTATACATTAACTCCTCATTTTACTTCACATCAATGTTCATCACCTCCGCATTATATCTCACATAGGTGTTCATCTCCTCCATGCTCTTGAACATAGGTCTATATCACCTCTGTAATCTCATTCACATAATTATTCATCACCTCTATGGTCTCCTTCATATATGTGCACATCACCTTCGTGGTCTCTTTCACCTAGGTATCCATTATCTCCTAGGTCTCATGAACATTCACCGATACAACATGTGTCTTGTATTCCAATAGTCTTAGAGCATGGTCACACACCTTCATGTCTTCCAACATTGGGTGGATGACCCTCATCTTTACTTTTATCGATAGCACACTCATCATTGTGCACTGGGGGCATCACACTTACTGCTGCCCCCTCTAGTATAAACATGTATCTTATATTTTCAATCACGCCACATCTAGACTTTCACATACATCTTGATACATTAGTATCATCATTACCCGATGATGCACTCTTGTGCTATGGTTCACACTTGACTATTAAGGGCATCCTATATACATGAACCTCACACACCATCCACAACATTACACATCATACTACACATCATACTACATAATTGAAAACAACCATATCCTATATACATGAACCTCACACACCATACACTACATTACACATTATACTACACATCACACTACACACTTGAAACAACCATATCATATAATTATCATGCATATTTATCACTACACAATCAACACACTTCATGACACCTTATGCACACTCACACAATACATACTTCTCATACTTATTCATCAATAAAAACTCAACACAATATCAACACGTTTCTACGTGCATCTTCAACACAACATACTACCCACTTGACATCTTCACAACACACAACACAATAGAAAAATTCATGACATGTTCTTTCTCATGCACAAACAACACAACATATCCAACATATCTCTCACACAACCAACACAACACACCACCCTATGACGCACTCTTGTTTTATGGTCCATACTCGACTACTGAGGGTCTACATCTCAAATGGATCTCACCACAATCACATGTTCAATCACTCATTCATGCACTTACACTTTACATTTTGTGCTTTGACAATCATATATTTTTAGTACACACATTCAAACCATTTCCCAATGATGAAATCTTATTCTACGGTTAATTCTTGACTGCTAAGGGGGCATGTATAAATGAACCTCATCTCATGCATACACATCCACACTCACTCGGGGGAATGCAGTTCCAATCACATTCACTTTGCATTCCATTCTATTTACACTCCACAACATACTGCATATCTTGGTTACACTTAGTCTTGCTTACATTTACTTGTTACATGTACACTTTATTACACATGTTAGATAGATATCTTGTATGTCATTATCTTTTTCCATATACACATGTGCATTCACTTGCTTTCTAGTTATGATCATAGATTCTATAGATCGACACATACAATATGGATGCTCGGTGCAATACCTATTACCAGTCCCATAACGGCTCCTGGGGGCATCCACTTTCGTACATTATAGGTATTACTATTTCATTTTTCATAGCATGTTATTATCAGATTATACATGATTTGATGTAATTTTTAAATCTCTAACATGTTAACAGGTGCTTGATTTGTAATATTTGTCTTACATGTCTATTTTCTTCCATGGTTGTTTGTAACATTATGTGTCATTATTTGCCACTATTTGAGGGATTTTCCCTTTGTCTTGTGTGTATACTTGTATGCTTTTGGCCTAGTCAGCCTTGATTGTCTTACGACATCGTGAGTGATGTTCCATGTTTGAAAACCACTTTTTGTGGTCTACATTGTCTTCTTATGTGTTTCCTTTTTGTGTCCTAGCTTACACATTGCTTGTGTGTTTCCTAACTAACATTTTACATGCATGTTTGTCTCTGCTATTACTAATACTTGTCTCCTAGCCACTTTCTTTTGTGTGCCTTGGTTTCCACCAAGCACACTCCCTCCCCCTACAAGGCACAATTTTAGCATAATGGTTGATCCTCTTTTGGGCTGCATACTCCTTAAGGATATTGTATGCACCCTAAATGAGGGGGAATCATTTGGGTGAATCATTCACCCATACATATATCATCTACATCATCACACAACACATTTTAGTACCGGTACAACACACCATCAGCATTAAATAGGGATCGAATTTGACTTGGGTCCTTAATACAACATAGACACAAGTACCCGGACCTAAATAGTAGCACTTGGGCACCCCTAACCCTTCCTAGATGCTTGTGACTAGGGGGGAAGTTACACAACATCCTTGAGTGTAGACATCAATAAGCACTTTATACAAAGTGGATTTTATAGGGCATACAGTCCTTAGCACTTAACATACATGCACCATACAACATTTTCTTCTTTAAAATTAGATCAAAATTGGTCAAACCAGATTGTATTTTTACACACCATCTATATTGGTGTTCCATACTTTGGAAAGTAGTTAAAGGTTAGATGATGAAACCAGAATTTTCTCCCTACACTTCTTGTTCTTGGTGTGAAATTTCCCAAAAACTCATTCTTATACATCATAAACATGATCCTTTTTATACTCTTTTCCTCATCATGGATTAGGTTCACATGTTCCTTTTTCACATTTTCATGTTTTACATACTTTTTACTCATATACATGCATATTTGACTACTTGTTCGTTATTCTCTTTTGTAGGTCTGTCCTTATGGGAAGCAGTAGTAAACATCATCCTACATCATAACAACATCAACAACATCAATCACATCAGCATTAACATCAACAACAGGTACAATGGTGACATCTACAACATGTGTTTCCACCCTTGGGTCATCATTCATCATCATCACTTTTTGCACTTTTTCCTCTTTAGTTTCCATGCTCCACATTTTTATCACTTCACACTTTCTCTTATCTCTTGGCACACTTTCACCATCGATCTACATGGTTATTAGGTACGCATCTCTTATCTACTTTATGTTATTGAGCATTTTCTCAACAACATAAAGTGCAGTGGAAATGTAGACACAAAATCATGCACTTTGGATAATTATCTAGTCCTTATTACATACTACTATTCATATGATTCCTAAGTAAGAAAAGTATTAATTAACCCATGTATTTGGCCATCTTTCTTTTCTTTTTATTTCCACTTTTGATCTTACACTCTTTCTATCTCAGTCTGTCTTTTCATACCTTGGCATTTCTCATCCCGAACACTAACACTCAACCAAGATGTTAGCGCCAAGTGCTCCCATCTCCTATGGGTGCCCCTGGCCTCTTTGATCTTTGTTCACATATTTTGGGTCCTTTCTAGCCATTTGAGTATATTATCTTTTTGGTAGTTGACCTTTTTAGGGTTAATTATGAAATTCAAGCAAGGGAATCATATAAATATAAAGTTATGTGATCATAATAAAGGACCAAGTAGTAAGCATTAGCTATCACCACCTAAGGTTGCATTCAAATGCCATTATCAAGAGCATTCAAGCATCCATCTCGCATCCACACATAAGGAAACGGATTTGTATACACACATAGGAGGGAAGTTCATTCTATTCCATGCACACGTATATTTACATCTCTTACATTTAGTTATTTACTCGTTACCAAGTGCAACATGCACATGAGCCACCTAGGGCACGATTCTACACACACACACACACACACACACACACACACACACACACACACACACACAAAGAACTACATTGGGTTTTAAATTTAGTGTAGTGCTCAATCGTAAGTTCACTCCTTTGATAGCTAAGGATAGTTTGACCCCTCATTTGTATGATTTTCCTTTTAGGATTGATGTGCTTTTGAGGTTTTTCTTGGTCATTCCTTCATTATAGGTTATCAAAGAACACCGACGATCATTGTGTGACCTACAAGAGACAAGAAGAAAAGGAAAGCAAACACCTTTTGACCAGGGAAAGATGGTTTTATGATATTTTTGGTAGTTACAAGCACCTAGTACTATTTTGTAGCTCCCGTAGGTGCCCCAGTCCCATTCTAAGCATCCCAATCTCAGAAAATCCTCTAGTCACACATTTTTATGAGGCTTTATGTGACACTTATTCATCTTTGTTCACCTAGTCAACACTTAATCATAGTGAATATTTGGTTATGAATCAGCTAAGTCTTCTTATCCCTTCTTTGCAACTAGGGTTTTATAATTTTTAGCTTAATTTGCTTGGGTCTTTTGTACTTAATTTCTTATTCATTTAGTGCTACATTGCAATCAGATTAATAATTTTTAAAGATCTATATTTTTCTTAATTAGTGGGAAACTTAAGAACCCAAATTCTTCATCATTTTTCATTGCCTCAATCAGTCGTCTCATGTTCATGAGCTTCCTCATGTCATCATGTTGATACTCACCAATTTGATATCCGATACTCTCAAATATTTGACTATCTTTCTCAATCCAAAATTACCTCATACCTATCCAAAAATTGTAGGAGTGCATTCCTCCAACACACTAACTATCATAGTATCCTTAGTAGAATCCTCTACAAACTTGCATTTGACAAGATTTACTACGATACCTAAAATCTCATGAATCTAACCGTGTTATTTGATAAGTCCACGATAGTATCGTGGTGGTCAATTTTGATTTGGTTTTTAGCAAGCACATTCTTAAGATGGGTTATTATTAGCCCACTCTTAACCAAGACTGTTGTGATTACGTTAAAAATTTCGTTAAATGTCAATAGTATTCCAATCTCAACTACATTCCTAGTCAATCCTTACAACCAACGCATGATCTATGGCCTTTCTCACAATGGGGACTCAACCTCATCAATCCAAATTCTTCTCAACATCACCATTTTATCATCACCGCAACCAAATACTTCACCAAATGGTTTTTCATTTCATCTATAAACATATCATTTGTCATTTTGGTGTTCCTCATAAAATCATCATGGACAACGGAAATCCCTTTAAAAACAAAGATATCAAGAAGCTTTATGGTTCTTTCAACATCAATCTTAGCTTCTCATCTTCTTACTATCCTCAAACTAATGACCAAGCTGAAGCCACTAACAAAACCCTTTGTAATATCCTTACCATAATCTGTTGATAAGTCATGTTGAAATTAGCATCTTCACATCCGTTTTTATCTTTGGGCTTATGGACTAGTATATGCACCTCTACGGGTGTTATTCCCTTCTCTCTTGTCTATAGATCTGACGACATTCTTCCTCTTGAAGTTCAAATCTCATCTTTATGCATCTCTCTTTGTGACTTCATCTCTAACAAAGACTATCATCAAGAGTGTCTAGAAAAACTGGAACCGCAAGACAAAATCCAATTAATCACTCTCTAACACCATCATGTCTATCAATAATGTATCAAATGTGATTATAATAAACATCTAAAGGAACACAACTTTAACATTGATGACCTTGTCCTTAAATAAAATTATAACGTCACTACTCTAGAAAGGAGCCAACATGGAAAGTTTTCTCCCAATTGGATTGGACCATACATTATCATGCATAAATATGGGTCTAGAGCCTATCATTTAGCATCTCTTGATGGTAAACCAAAAACAAAACCTCTCAACTCACATCCATTTGTGACCTTTCTATTGTTAACATACCTACAAACATAGTCTTAGTCACATTCTAAGATCTTGCTTCCATCACTATCCTTCCCATCTCTCATTGTAATGATTTGGAATTATGTGGTCTACCATCAATTTCTTATATATGACCTTGAATATGGGCACCATAGCTCTTCCCATAACATATTCCTCATGGACAAATTCCTCCTTCTAGGTGGGAACCCCGTAATCATTACATCCATCACCCTATTATCTACCTATTAGAACCATGCTAAGGGTCCATAGGTGTTTCTTGTACATCTTATCTTCCCTCCCCAAGTGGTTTACTTGGCTATCCCGACTCTATATAAAGTCAAAATTTAGTATGCTCGTATCAAAAGCTACCTTGTCTAGAAATAGACTTCTCCTCGAAGGATAGTAGTTCATATAAATCAAAATAATCTCAAAATATAGACTAATCCCTCAAAGGATAGTTGTCCGCATATCTTATCTTGTCATCTAAAACATCAAAATTCAAAATCAAAATATTAATCATAGACCACTCCTGAAGGATGGATACTCTTTTATACCATGTCATCAAAGGATTCTTGCATTGATCAACCTTCTTAAAATCTTAAAATAAAAAGAAAAAATGTCAAAAGTAAGCATCCCCAGAAAGTTTCCCACATCGATCAGCTTTCTCATCATTTGCAAACATCCTGCATTGATCAATTTACATCATATTTCCCAAAGTGGGGCAGCAAAGACCTAGGAAAACTACCTAAGTAGAACCTATTTTCCCCATAAAAGCTCCATCTTAATCCCTTTTTCATGTTTCTAGTGGGTCTATAAGCACGCATTCCACTTTTCTCTCATGGTCTTAAATGTGCTTACCTATCGTTAGTTATGTGTTAACACATGTCATTAGTTGCAAGCGCATTACTCTACATTTTTCCCTCTCACGCTTTAACTTTGATCTAGTTCAAAATCATCTTGTCCACATACACTCCTCTCTATGATGAAGTGTATTGTCTCACAATTGGGTCACCCTATCAAGGTCACTCCCATTTTAACCACACCATCCTAATTTTTACATTTTTATTATATCACATCTAATTTAATTCCCATCATATCCCACCTACATCTACCTCATTGTTTAATCTAAATTCATCATATATTCCTAGTTATCTACATTCATAACTCATCATCTCATCTAACATATAAAATCATATACATTAATCCATTACATAACTCTAATCTAACATGTACATGTTTCATCTAAACCCATCACATCTATTCTAATCCAAGTCATCTCATATCTACCATCTATCACATCATTTCCTAATCAACATCTATCATATCATCACATCAAATCATTTAATCTATACATCACATCACATATCCATGTCAACATCTAAGATCTAATCAAAAAAATCTTGAAACATCACATCATCAATATACATCTAAATCAACATCCATAATATAATCAAATATCCACATCCATCACATAAATCATCACACAACACATATAAGCCACGAAAAAATCATATATATGTATATATCCTCATCAAAATGTGTCCATACATCCGTGATAGGCCTTTAGTTGGGCTCTATCTCAAAAATCTATACATAAAAATCCTTATTAAAATCAATATACAATGTTCACCCACTAAGTGGTGAACTGTAGAATCAGATGCTCTAAGCTTTGTACCCTACCCCCTAGTGCAGTCACCTATCCCTATGCTTTACCACCATCTACCCCATCATTTAGACCCATATCTAGCCTCGGCTACACCACACTAGCTATGCGCCCTGGATGGCGTCGATTACGTTGAACTCCATATTCTCTGCTCCCATACTAGATAGGTTACATAGCGTAGCACATCCGGTATTCTTAATGTAACAATGTGCTCAAAGTAGCGTGGCTCCACACCCAATGCCTTGTATTGCTCTAGTGATACACTATTAGGTTGAGTAATCGACTAGCTCCCTATGAATCCTTTGGTGCCTCACTCCTTAACACCACAAATATGGATCCAAGATCTCCAAATATGGCCCTGTAAGCCTCCCTCTACCCGTGGTATCGGTCCCACTTTGCATGGCAAGATCTTTATCCTAGTGTAACCCTATAGCCTCCTAACATAATGTGTCCTCTCATGACCGGTAGTATCTAACTCCGCCTTTGTAAATAGACTATCTCAACTACCGCCCCTCCATCTCCACCCTCCTCTCATCTAGGCAATTCCTCCTCCTCTCTTATTAGTACTACCTCTTCATCCTAAACTCTTACCTTTTCCTCTCCTTCATTGCCTAGGATTCCTACACCTCCACCATCTACTCTAAAATCCTACCATAACTTCCATGTCATCATCGCTATCCCATAGGTCTCTTGCCTCCTCCAATGGATCAGCCATCACAGGCTAGGTAAATCCCTCCATGCCTCATCCCTCCTATATAAAATTGGCACCCCGACACCATTTGTACCAACCCAAACTACCTCATCACCCGTGGAAACTGAACTACCTCCACCATCTTTGGCCTCCGCCCCTACACCCATATGACCCTCCTCATACCAAAAAGTTGGATGTTTATGCCTGGCCATGCGGGGAACCCTTGGTATGGCCTCCATATCACCTGCTCCACATCTAATCTACCTAATATCTCTCTATACCACTCTTCCCCCACTCCTTTTTCATGTGTACCTCATTAGCCCTCCATCTCAAGAATCCCACATGTAACTCTATGTGGTCCCCAGTCCTCCATGGAAGCCCCGTAGGCCTCACCATAACTATGTGCTCATAGGCCCAGTTGAAGTAAATACCCCACATCCAATCCATATATCCTCTTATTAACATACATCCATAGCTCATGATATATCTGAGCCAATAATGTTGTACCAAATGAGAACACTATCATGTGCTCCATTATTTTTGCTAACACCTCCGACAATGTACATAAAAATCTAGCTCCACCAAAATCGATAATACATAACAAGATATATCACCATCATAATCAAGCATATTAACCTCCTCCCCGATGTCTCGGCTCATATCGATCCTCTATATGAAAGGCCCCAAGTAAATGTAATATGTGGGGCATCAGCTCTAAACAACCATCTCAACACACCTAATCTCCTCTCAGCTGTAATGGGATCTATATGTTCCCTTGTATCGATAATCTCAAAATATGATACACATCCTCCAATGTAACTATCATCTCTCTAATCTGGAACCAGAATGTGCTAGTCCTTAGATCCCACCTCTCAATCAATGTTATCATCAATCATGTATCCCAAGGCACTCTCTAATAATAGTGGAATCCACCCATCCCTACTACCTCTAGGTGGTGTAACTCTGCATCTATCACATCCCCTCTAATCTAATCAAACATCGTCTGGAACTATGTCTACGAGATAAAATGAGTCTCTAGCCTACAAAATCAATCAAACATTCACCCATTAGCATCCAAACATCCACAAATCATCATCTTTCACCTAATATAATCAATGAATTCCTCTATCTACCTAATTTATGTCTACTAATGAGGTCGAATATGCCCGATAAATGTACAATAAATGATCTCATCTTACTCTCCTTTTGATTAAATTTGACTACATTTTGTGACTTTTGTTTGATCTAATATGAGTTAGGATGTAATTTTCCATCTTTTTTTTATTATTATTCTAACGTTTAAAATCTCTATAATTCCTTAAAAAGTGTTTTGGAAACTCATTTTTTTAATAAAGCGGGTCGTAATCGGTGGAAGCATGAAGTATGAATTGGTCGCATGTTTTTAAGAGCATGTGTTTCATTATAGTAGAGTTTGAGCTTCTAAGCTAGTTCGGAACTCCATTACATAGTCATAGGCTCTATCACCTAGTTCGGAACTTCCAGGACTTAGTTAGGAACTCTAGTACTTAGTTCGAAATTATTAGAATTAGCTCAGGAACTCCTGCAGATAGCTCTAGAACTCTCTCGATTGAACTGGAACGATTTTCTTTAGTTCCGAACTCTTCTAGATTTCCAAAACTGATAATAATATATTCCAAACGGCTGGAGATTTGTCAAAATAATGATCCTATCAATCGGGAGTATATTAGAAGACTTTCGAATCTCCATACTTACAGATCCGGTGATAATTATCACACGGTTGTATGTCAGGACATGATTCAATTCAGCATCTATTATTGACTCGATTCAATTCCATCATATCAGTGGAACAGTTAAGGCCATAAATGCACCCCTAGAAGAAGTATATACATATAGACATGCAGATAGAAGATATAGATAGATATAGAAGGAGATAGAAGATATAGATAGATAAGATGAGATAGAGATAGATTGATACAGATCCAACAAGTTTTTGTAATGTAGAACATTTGATCAATAAAATAGCCATTCCTGTTTTGAGAGAAAATTAAGTTGTCAATCCTATTTCAAGGTAGAGAAAGGACCCACTCCTCCAAGAACCAGGATCCTTATTTATGTTGGTATTTATATTTTTAAAGAAAATAGTTTAGATCTGTCAATTTTGTATCACTTTCAATTTGAAATATATTATAGAATTATCCCTGCAGGTGTTCTAGATTAAGTTCTTATTTCTTTGCAATCATTTTCGAGCATTCTCAATTATGTGTTTATTTATGTAATGTTTGTTTTTAGCAATCTATTTCATTTATGCAAAGTGTGTTTATTTCCAAGCAATTCATTTCTGAATAGTGTCTTTAATTCAAAGGAAAAGTGTGTTTACTTCCAAGTAATTCATTTCTATAAAGTGTGTTTACTTCTAACATGTTTTCATAGTTTGATTCCAATAAGGTTTTTAACCAATAAGTCCTTAAGACATTGAAAAGATCCCCGTAGAAAATACAAAATACCCATAATCAATTACTAGATCGCTAAGATTCCTCTTGTTGCATATAGCTTCATAAACACCCCTTGTTTGAATATGACATCAACAGAAAGTTGATTAAATGAAGGGAATAATGACACCCATCATTTTTGGTGCTGTTGTCGGGGACCACTAGTTAGAATTTTCTAATTAGGTGTCAGCAAGAGTAACAATCATACATCTAGTAGTTGAAGAAATCTTCCCTAAGCTATCACAAAATTTATGAGTAGGCCAAGAGACTCCAAGGGTAGATTTCTCCCAAAAATATTTGAACAAGAACTACCATCATCCTCTAGTTTAAATAAGGAAATTAATCAAGAGTTGGAGGCACCATTATCCCCTGTAAGACAAGAAGCAGAGTTGCCACCTTTGGAATTCTGGGATCAATCACCAGAAGGAAGTAGAGCCTTCAGGAAAAAGATTATTTCTCAAGATCCATTTAGAGAAAGTTTTGATTCACAATTGAGTAGTCAACCTCCTACTCCTGACTCTTCATTATCCCCAAAACAAATCACATACCACATTTATTGGGGAAAAGGGCTAGAGAATACTAGAGAAATGGAATGAGAAGCTGAAAGACAACCTGATAGGACCTTTACCTATCCCATTCAGTTGGAGGATGATGAAACCACTATGAAGAACATTTCACCTACACATTTACCCACATTTAGAGGGATGTCATCTGAAGACCCTGATCAATTTTTGTTTGAATTTAAAATATTGTGTCAGACCTATGATTACAAGACAGATAATCAAAAGCTCAAGTTGTTTCCATCTACCTTGAAGGATGCAACAATGAGGTGGTTTATGGGATTAACATCTAATTCTATTACCAATTGGGCACAAATGGAAACTACCTTCCTAGACAAATATCAAGATTACTATAGAGTGAGAACTAGGAAGGAGAAGTTTATTAAAATCAAGTAGGAGGAAGATGAGAATATAAAAGATTATTTGGACATGATTCCTCTTTGTGAGTAAAAGATGTGGATTTGTACTTCAAGAAGAGTTGAGTAAAACCATCTTTCTCAAAGGTTTGGAAGATGAATCTAGGGAAAATCTTAACTTGATAAGAGGAAGAAACATTGATCAATTAAGGATGAATGAAATTAAAGAAATTTGTAGAAGCTATTCCAGAACAAGGGGTAGACCTAGGAAGTCAAAATCAATGAAAAGTTTGAATCCAGGATATGAAAAACTAATTGATGAGTTAGCAAACTTTAAAAAGCAGACATTTTAGTTCAATTAACCTCTACTATGGATGGGTTACAAGCTAAAGAAAATGCCAAAATTGAACCATTAGCCATGTATTTTCCTAGATGTAGGAAGAAGCATGCAATAAGGGAATGTCCTCTAGATAAAATAGAAGTATGTCTTATATGTGAATCTAAATAACATGATTTTCACACTTTTTATCTTCTACCACTTCTAAAGAATCATCTCAAACAAACCAATACATCATCCATAATGAAGAGTAAAATTTTGTTTAGAGACAACCTACCCAAGGACATTTCATGCCAAGATCATCTCCTAATCCTTGGATGATGTCATGGGCTACTCAAATGGTACCACAAAGTTTGAGACAACCACCTTGGGCCCCTCATCCAACTTGGAATCCCCAAGATTTGGCAGAGTCAATCTTGGTATGCATGAGGACATCAACAACCATGGGTGGTCAAAATAACCAAGTATTCTTAGTCACAACCTAGATGGGGCCCTAGTAATTATGTTTAAGGAAAACATATCATAATCAGAATCAAAAAGCCATAATGGGCACCCTAGCACAAAATTCACAGGCTGAGAATGTAGTCCAAATGTAAATGCTAAGACAAACAAGTATAGAACCCAAGAAAAAATAAACAACTCCTATCTACATAACATGAGAACCAAAAAGTTTGAATCCAGATATGAACAAACTAATGGATGAGTTAGCAAACTTTAAAAAATACATTTTAGTTCAATTAACCTCTACTTATGGATGGGTTACAAGCTAAAGAAAATGCCAAAATTGAACCATTAGCCATGTATTTTCCTATATGTAGGAAGAAGCATGCAATAAGGGAATGTCCTCTAGATAAAATAGAAGTATGTCTTATCTATGAATCTAAATAACATGATTTTCACACTTTTTCTCTTCTACCACTTCTAAAGAATCATCTCAAACAAACCAATACATCATCCATAACAGAAGATTAAAATTTTGTTTAAAGATAACCTACCCAAGGACAGTTCATGCCAAGATCATCTCCTAATCCTTGGATGATGTCATGGGCTACTCAAATGGCACCACAAATTTCGAGACAACCACCTTGGGCCCCTCATCCAACTTGGAATCCCCAAGATTTGGCAGGTCAATCTTGGTATGCACAAGGACATCAACAACCATGGACTAGTCAAAATAACCAGTATTCTTAGTCACAACCTAGATGGGGCCCTAGTAATTATGTTTAAGGGAAAACATATCATAATCAGAATCAAAAAGCCATAATGGGCACCCTAGCACAAAATTCACAAACTGAGAATGTAGTCCAAATGAAAATGCTAGTACAGCCAGTATAGAACCCAAGAAAAAAATAAACAACTCCTATCTACGGAACAGAACCAGAAAAATTAGTTGATCTTAATGTCATGGATTATAAGGATATTCACACTAGATCTAGAAAAATAGTTGGCATTCCACCTGTTATCATCACTGAAATGACAGAAGAAATTGAAACCCCTAGTCGATTGATTGCACCCAACAAAGATGAAAAAGAAAGAGATAAGGAATCGTAAAGAAACTCTCTTTGAAACTCCATTTCTAGAGAGATTCAAAGAAGCTATAGAAATCAAGGAATATAAATTGGTGTAGGAACTAAGGAGACTGAATATTGAAATACCATTACTACAATAAATTAAGGAAATTCCATAATTGAACAAATTAATCAAAATGCTATGTTTGAAAAAGCCTGGAAGAAAGAAGCAAGTACCCGGGACTATAAAAGTAGATGGGAAACTTGTTGATTTATTAGCAAGAAAGCTACTACTTCCAAAATATAGAGATCTGGAAGCCATGTTATTTCTATCTCTATAGGGAATAAATATATACAAAGCATGTTTTGGTTGATTTGGGAGTAACTATAAATGTAATGATAGTGGACACTCTGAAAACATTACAGTTAAATGGTATACAACATATTACAGATGGCGAGATCAGTTTGTAGCAAAACCGAAGGAGTTATTGAAGATGTGGCAGTTATGATGGAGTTATGGGAGTATCCAATTAACTTCCTTATACTACGGTCAAAAGGTAAAACATTGGGTTATCCCATTATTTTGGGAGACCATAGTTAGCTATAGTTCTTTGCCTTAATTGATTACAGGTCAAGTGATATGACTATTTCAAATGGTAAGAGTTCTAAGAAAAAATCATTATATCCCTCTCGCATGACCTTTTAATGATAATCAAGAGAAATTATGGGTTGATAATCATGATATTAATGAGAAAAATTTATCTTCGTTGGCCATGATCACATTGCAGGATCACGTATGAGAAGTAGAATATATGATTAACCCGCCATTGAATGTACACCAATCATCCTTAGAGCAGTCAGGAATAGGTCCAAAACCTATGAAATTAGTTCTTGAACCTGCAAAATCTATTCCGAAACCATCATAGTTAGTTTGAAACCATCACGATTAGTTCAGAACCATTACGTTAGTTCCGAGAACCATCACAGTTAGTTCCAGAACCACACCAACAGCAATTCCTTGCGAATGAAGATAATTTCACTCTGGAGGAATGAGATTTCTCTTAGGGAGAGGAAGAATTTGTATCTTCATCTTCACATATATCATGAGCTGATGAAGGATTTTGGAAAGCAACAAAGTGATGAAGAAATTGACCTAAAATAAAATAAGTATCATAATTCTTCTTCTTGTCCCTTGTCCAACATTTTATATCAAGGAAATTTTAAAGATGTTGCTACATATCATATGTTGTTGCCACATGCATGTCCACTAAATACTTTAATGGAACCCTTTCAACAAATCATTTCATCATACATTGGAACCAAACATGTTGAAATTCAACTAGGTAAAACTTTGAACATTAATAGTTGGTTGAAGAATGATGAAGAAGCTAAACTGTTTTATGTTCGAAAGATCATACTAAAGCTTTTGCTTGGGATTAAAAAGATATGAAAGGAATCCACCCAAGTATCTCGCACTCATCACATCTATATTAAAAACATTAAACCGATTACGCAACCTCGGAGAGAAGGATTAATCCAACTTTAAGGGATATAGTCAAACAAGAAATTGAAAAACTATTATCAAGTAGGTTTTATCTACCCTATCTCGAGATAGCCGGTGGGTGTCTCCTCTTGTAATTATCCCTAAAAAAATTGAAAATGGAGAATGTTTTTGACTATAGGGAACTAAACAAAGCCACACCGAGAGATTATTTTCCCCTACCATTCATAGATCAAGTCTTAGACAACCTTTCAGGTAAATAGTACGTTTCCTTCTTGGATGGCTTTAGTGGGTATAATCAAATCAGAATTGCTACTGAGGATCAGGATAAAACTAAATTTACATGTCCATGAGGTACCTTTTCCTACGGGGTATTACCATTTGGATTATGTAATACTCCAAACAACCTTCCAAAGAAGTTTGTTAGCATTTTTGAGACCTAACAAATGACTGTGTAGAGGTATATATGGATGAATTCACTGTGCATGGAGATACATTTGATGATGCCTTGAAAAATTTGGACAAATTATTGACAAGATGTGAGCAACACAACTTGTCTCTTAGCCATGAAAAATTTTTGTTGATGGTTGGTGAAGGGTTTGTATTAGAACACCATAATTCAAAAAGAGGAATTCGGGTTGATCAAAACAAAATCAAAATTATTTTAGACTTACCTATTCCTCAAACCCCCACAGATATCAAGTCATTTTTAGGACATGTTGGGTACTATAGACACTTTATCAAGGATTTTAGTAAAAATTTTGCCCCCATGTTTAATTTTCTTACCAAGGACTGTGAATTTCTTTGGGATGAAAAGTGTCAACATGCTTTTGAAGAAATTAAAGAGAAATTAATAATTTCCCCAATATTGAGAGGACCTGATTGGGAGAAACATTTTCATATCCAAACAGATGCGTCAAATAATTCCATTGGTGTAGTTTTGGGACGAGAAAGATGAATAAGGGAAAATGTATGTTATCTATTACTTTAGCAAGAATCTTACTCCCACTGAAATAAATTGCACCACCACTAAAAAATAATTTCTTGTTGTGATCTATGCAATTAATAAGTTTAGACATTACATTATAGGGTATAAAATATTTGTACATACAAATCACTCAACAATTAAATATTTAATGAACAAACCAATGGTTAGAGGTAGAATAATTAGATGGTTATTGCTTTTACAAGAATTTGATATTGCCATTATAGACAATCTAGGTAAATCTAATGTGGTAGCTGATTTATTGTCAAGACTAACCACTATAGGGGAGCAAGATCCAGTCAAGGATAACTTTCCAGATGAACAATTGTTTGTTATTTCAGCTGATACACCTTGGTTTGCTGATATGGAAAATTATCTTGCAACAAGTAAGTTTCCTCCTTCTTTCACCAAGAAATAAATCAAAAAGTTAATCAAAACTAGTGCACAATTCAAATGGTCAAATGGAATGTTATTTAAGTGTGGCCCTTATTTGGTTTTACACATGTGTGTAAGAGAAGATGAAATCTTTGACATCCTCTGGGAATGTCATGATGAACCAAGTAGAGGACACTATTCATTGAAAAGAATAGCTCACAAAATACTTAGCACTGGTTATTATTGGTCATCTTTGTGCAAAGATGTGAAGAGATATATCAGGCAGTGTGACCCTTGTCAAAAGATGGTACAACCAACCTTTAGCAATGAAATGCCTCTGCAACCTCAAGTAGTGATTGAACCATTTGAGAGATGGGGGTTGGATTTTGTTGGTCCCTTTAGTCCTTCTTCATAAGGGAAGGAACATATTCTTGTGTGTACTGATTATGTGACAAAGTGGGCAGAAGTGTAGGATTTAACAAATGCCACTAAAGAAGTAGTTGTTGATTTCCTTTGGCACAGAATTATGGTAAAGTTTGGAGCACCAAAGAGTATAGTTTTAGACTAGGGACCACAATTTTTGTGTAATATGATCCAGGATTTCACAAGGTATTATCAAATCAATCATAGAAATTCATCTCCCTATCACCCACAATCAAATAGAAAAGCTCAAGTAACGAAGATAATTGGAAAATATCCTTACCAAAACAGTTGAAGCATGAAGAAGAGATTGGGTAAATAGGCTACGAAGTTATGCGGGCTTACAATACAACTTGGAAAACTAAGACAGGTTTTCACCATATGAGTTAGTCTATGAGAAAAATCCCATGTTTCCTATTGAGTTTGAACTACGGACATTGAGGACAACAATCAAGGTGGGTATTGAGTTGGATGTAACTCAAAAGGAGAGAATCCTTCAACTCAATGAGTTGGATGAATTGAGGATGGAAGCACTTCAACAGACAGAGATAATCCAAGATCAAAGGAAACAATGGCATGATACACATATCAAGAAAAGGCAATTCAAAGTAGGGGACTGGGCATTGTTGTTTGATTCTAAGTACCAACAATTCAAAGGAAAGCTAAGAACCAGATGGTTAGGACCCTATCAGATTGATCAGATATTTGACAATGGTTCTATTCAACTACTTCCCATTGATGATAGTAGAAGAACACTCTTGGTCAATGGAAATAGGCTAAAGATTTCTAGGAATCCTCCTATTAAGGGTGAATTCTTATAGAAGATTTAAGCGAGATGGAGAATTTAATCATATGGAAGAACCCAGTTCTTCTTAAATGATCAAATAATCGAGATGAATAGATCCAGAATAAAGGAAAGAGAATGAAAACCAATAAATGGCATTCTCTTCCCCAAAAAAAAAGTTTCTCTCAGAGATAAATTAAAAACCAGCAATGGTGGTTGATCTTCCCAAATAAATGGCTAATTAAAAATAAAATAAAATAAAAAAATCTTTGTAATTCCAATTTTTTTCTAACCATTTTCCTTTTGTTTCACTTTTTAGGAATGATGACTCGTCATGACGAAGGGATTACATCATCAAGGATGGTAATTATATCTTTAACTCATTAAAGGTTAGATTAAACGTTCGTATGTGTGATTAGATTTGATTTAAAAGTTGATATGATGAGTCATCTATTGTACATCATGATTAAAGGTGGGTAATCATGAGAAAGATATTAATGGAACAAATTGGCATAATATTTATAATGAGTTATCATTAGTGTGGAACCAAAAAATTGAAAACTAATTTGTAGAGAATATTCAAGAAATAAGCATTGAATTAGGTTTACATTCTGCAGCCTACAACACGAAGTTCCGCATCTAAGTACAAGTAGTGATTCCGCATGCCTAAATTCACGAGTTCTACTGACTAAGCGAAGAGTTCTTTAGCCAACTCACACAAGATTTAAGAATAAAAATTTGAATCACCTCTGTATCATGGGGATTAAGAAGAAGTTGAAACCAGAGGATGATACCCAGCTCATTGCAGATGAAGAAGTGGCGGCTATCTTCCATCAAGCAGGATGGCTAGAATTTTTAAGAAATTTTTCTAGGTATAACGATGAATTGGTAAAAGAATTCATTATAAATTTAGATCAATCCAGGAAAAAGGTGAGAAAATTTTTTATTCCTTTTTCTATGAATATAATAAGTAATGTATCTGGAGTGCCAATTGTGCATGTCCCAAACCCTGTCAGAGGGACATTAAAAGACCTAGTTGAAACCTTGTTGAAAGGGGGAATCTGAACCCCAATATATTTACAACACGAAGAAAATCATAAAAGGGGTCAGAAGGGCTAGCTTTTCCAAACCCTTTGATAGAGTGGCATTCTCGGGTAGTCAATTATTTAACTGTGATGGTCAATTTGGATCGGTAGGAAGAGAAGTTCTAAAGATCCTCATATACCTTAGATATGGAGCCAAAAACTAGAACATATAGTAAACTTGCGGGGTTTCTTTTTTACTCCATCCATCATACAATGGCCCATAGGTATTCTTGTGGTGTGGGAACAATCGGACATCATGGGTTAGTGCATTTAGTATTTTAGGCACCATTTCCTTTCAAAGAAAAATGGAGAGGAAATGTGGGAGAAATTTCTTAGTAATTTTAAGTAGAATCCTCGATATTCTCAAGAGAGTAATATCAACTCATTCTACTCCTACAATTAATTTGGAAATGGATGCCCCTTTGCTGAGAGAAAAAGAAATAATTAGGTGGAAAGGAAATACCAAAAAGAAGAACATGTGAAAGAAGAACTAAAATTGTAGAACCAACTATGCCTCCTGAATAAAATCATTTCTCTGCAGAGCTACAAGAGAGCCAATATCTCATGTCTCGCGGTGACAGGTTCACCGAGGAAAAAGCAAGAGGTGAAAATCAAAAGAAGCTCTAGGAGGAGACCCATTTTTATACATTTTGAGGCTCCTCAAAGAAGGAAAATTCATAAAAAGTCTAAAGAAATTCTAAAGGAAACAAAATATCAAGAAGAAATTTGGAAAAGGAAGCTACGATATTTTGGGCAGCATGGCCATGACTCCTCTGGACCAAGCCAAACAGAGCTGGAAAAATAAGATGAGAGATTTGAAGAAAAAGTTCTTCAAGAATTGGGTGAACCAACAACATTGTCACATGAAGAAGAAGAGTTGGCATTTTGGAAGCGAAAAGAGAAATTTCCTTTAGTAGAAGAGGAATGCTCAACTCCCCAAGAAACTTCAGATAAAGAAGAAAAATAGCAGATGAAACAGGCCCTATTTTTTTCCAGAGCAAAACTCATTATTAGAGAAAAGGATGAGGAGTTGAATTTTCTCAAACTTAAATTAGAACAGAGAGAAATGGTTATTGAGGAGTTAACAACTCAGCTCACTAACAAGACTGAGAAATTGACAAGAGATAAACAATCAGATACTAGAGAAAGAGGAGGAATGTCAAAATTCCAGAAAACAAACTACTCTGTCAGCAGTCTCTACAAACCGAATTAACTTATTGGCCACTTAGACAGCTATGGGATGACACTTGTAGAGAACTCAGTGAAGCCAAGACATCCAATGAGGACTTGAAAAGCAAGATAGAAGAAGAGAAGAAAGCTAGAAAAGGATGGGAAGAAAATTTCTACAAAGAAGAAAATGAAAAATTCAAATATCTTGTGAAAATACAACTAGTTTGCATGATGAGTGAGAAATTTCTTGTATGCAGGAGACCTTCTCTTGTATATAGTGTGTTTTTGGAGGAACAATTCATTCACTAGAAATTTTCAAGGTTAGCATGTGGTCTTCCACATGAAATAAAATCTAAATATGATTTCACAAAGTAGCCTATTCCTTAGCCAATACAGAAAGAGAAAAATATTCTCTGCGAATTTTATCTCTCTGTAATTTCATGCTAGAGAAGAACTCGGGTTTTATGATCAATTCGTACGTAGGGGAGAGCTAGCTTAATGCATTTGTTTTGTTTCTCCAAAATCAGATTGCATGGAAGGAAAGGGAGTCGAGCATCTACTAAAGGCTAGTTCATCTAGTCTTTGTATGAGAATTCATTACGGTAAACCATCCACCTTTGCTACACATTTCAAATCCCATGCATTTGATAAAAGGTTCAAAGAACCTTATCTTGCCAATTTGTAGAGAAGTATTAATGCCTTCACCTCTTATGAAGTGGAAAATTTTGAAGATATTTATGAGGCATGTTTGAAAAGATGGGAATTTCTCATGGTGGCATTAAGAAGAAGGGAAGTAATAACTCCCACAAACTTAATCTAAAGTTTGCATAGAGAAAAAGCTTTATGTATGCTAATTCCTCATATCAATGAAAAGCACAAAGGCATATGGATAGAAATGAGAACAAGACCCCCACTCCTTCTCACCCCCATGTCTCCATGGAAAAATAGAGAACCATAGGATTCCACTGAATTTGATGCATGGCAGAGGAAAGTAGAAACAGAGAGTAGGGTATAGTACATCTGAATTAAAGCATTGGGATATTCAGTATCATCCATTTGACCTAAGAAATCAAATGGAATGCAGAATATATAACCCCAAATTTGAAGAGTAAATTTTGTAAAGGGACTTACAAACAAGTACGTATGGGGGAAATGATGAGGCCAGAATATGCCCGATAAATGTACAATAAATTATCTCATCTTACTCTCCTTTTGATTAAGTCTGACTACATTTTGTGACTTTTGTTTGATCTTATATGAGTTAGTATGTAATTTTCCATCTTTTGTTGATTATGATTCTAACGTTTAAAAGCTCTGTAATTCCTAACAAAGTGTTTTAGAAAACTAGTTTTGTAATAAAAAAGGTCGCAATCAGGTAGAAGCATGAAGTATGAATTTGTCAGCATGTTTTTGAGAGCATTTGTTTCACTATAGTAGAGTTCCGAAACTTCTAAGCTAGTTTGAAACTCCATTACGATCACAAAGCTTTATCACCTAGTTCCGAACTTGGACTTAGTTAGGAACTCTATTACTTAGTTTTAATTATCGGAATTAGCTCGGGAACTCCTGCAGATAGCTCTGGAACTCTCTCGGTTGAACTTAGATTGATTTATTTTAGTTCGGAACTCTTCTAGAGTTCCATAACCGATAAGAATATATTCCAAATGGCCGGTGATTTGTTAAAATAATGATCCTATCAATCAGAGCAGATTAGAAGACTTTCGACTCTCCATACTTGCAGATCTAGGATAATTATCACATAGTATGACGTCCAGCCATGATTTAATTCAAGCATCTATTTTGGGCCCGATTCGGTTCCATCATATCGGTGGAACACTTACGGCCATAAATGCACCCTTGGCATATAGCCCTGCAAATAGAAGATATAGATAGAGATAGAATGAGATAGAAGATATAGATAGATAAGATGAGATAGAGATAGATTGATACAGATCAAAGCAAGTTTTTGTAATGGAGAACATTTTATCAATAAAATAGTCATTCTGTTTTGAGAGAAAATTAAGTTGTCAATCCTATTTCAAGGCGGAGAAAGGGCCCACTCCTCCAAGAACCATGATCCTTGTTTCTGTTGGTATTTATATTTTTAAAGAAAATAGTTTAGATCTCGTCAATTTTGTATCACTTTCAATTTGAAATCTATTATAGAATTGTCCCTGTAGGTGTTCTAGATTAAGTTCTTATTTCTTTGCAATCATTTTATGAGCATTCTCAATTATGTGTTTATTTATGTAATGTTTGTTTTCAGCAATCTATTTCATTTATGCAAAGTGTGTTTATTTCCAAGCAATTCATTTCTACAAAGTGTGTTTACTTCAAAGGCAAAGTGTGTTTACTTCCAAGCAATTCATTTCTATAAAGTGTGTTTACTTCCAACATGTTTTCATAGTTTGATTCCAATAAGGTTTTTAACCAAGAAGTCCTTAAGACATTGAAAATATCCCCCAAAAATACAAAATACCTACAATCAATTACTAGATCGCTAAGATTCCTCTTGTTGCATATAGCTTCAAACACACCCCTAGTTTGAATATGACATCAACAGAAAGTTGATTAAATGAAGAGAATAATGACACCCATCATCTACCCGGTTTGGGTCGACCTCACCCTATTCAAGTCAACATCAGCCTACTCGGGTCAAAACCCTTTTTCCCTAGTTGATGGAAACCATTTGATCATCACTTATTGCCCTTTGCACCCATCTCAAAACTCGGACCAAATAAAAATAATAATAACATAAAAACAACTAAAAACTCAAAAACATAGTTAGGGCTTAGATGTTTACCATCCTTTGTGTCCTCCGGAATTTCCTCGCTCCTCCACTTTCCTCCATCTTGCTCCAACCTCAATTTCTATCTCACTTAGAGCTCTTGATTGTCCAATTTATGCGGTGTAAATGGTCTTAGTCAACCACCTTTATTGCTTATATAGGCGGACCGACCTAGCCATCCTGTCGACCCACCTAGTCGTCATTGGCCCAACCCTAAATGTTCATCCCTCGTCATCTTTTATCCAATCTCTCTTCCAAATTATCGTTGCTTCCACTTTTGACTTGTGTGTTTTCCATTACACATCTTTATTTGTCCTGTCAGACTTACCTCACTATCTCTTATCTCATCATGCATCCTTAATCATATCTAGTAGCCCATTTTACGTTCATATTTATGTCCCTCTTAGGGCACCATATTTTATACTAAGCCCACCGTTGTGACCATATTTTATGATCATCCCACCCAGATGCATTTTTTTATTCCTTATGTATGGATGATATCATATCCAATTTTTCCCCACATCTTGTCATAACCTTTGTCCTGACCATCCTTGCATTTGTTTGTGCATATTTTTGATGTCTACCTTTGACCCATTGGTCCCACGGATTGCAAATCCATCCGAATGGATTTCTATTGGAGTCCCTCCACATTTTCATGATTTTCACCGACTCATCATTCCATAGGACATTACCATCGTCTCCATTGAGGCCATACTTTTTCCCTATCGAGTTGACTCCAAAATCACCACCATCTTTTTATATTTATTTTTTTATCCCTCTCCACTTGGGGCATCTTCTTTCATCTTATTTTTCTCATCCTTTCCACTCTTTATCCCTTCATCTATCTCTTTCAACCTAGTGATTGATTCTTCTTTGTATCATTGATCCCTAGTTTGAGGGGGAGCACCTCAACCATCATCATCTTCTATCACTTCTCATTTTTGTCTCATGGCTTGCCCAACACAAACCACTCGACAAAAAGGGGAAAATGTAGACACCAATTTTTGGTATCTCTTATCCCTCATCCGTGCCTACTCCCCTTCATCATCATTCCTCACATACATACCTATCTTCTCATTCAAGTCCCCCTTTCCCTCCTAAATTTCATTTATCCCTTTAATTTTTATTTTTCTACCTTAATCCCATCCTAATCATATCATTAATTCATCTTCCCTAAACACCCCTAATCACCCTTAATTATCCCTAAACCTATTCATTAACCCTTTTATTCTCCCTAAGAACCCTTTTATCATCCCAAGGTTCCCATCTACCCCCATTTAATTCTTTCTTATCCCCCAACTACCTTTTATCCTCCCAAGGCAACCCTAACCCGTATTAACCACCCAAAACCCCAATTTCACCTCATAAGGGCTCATTGTCTCGTTGATCAATCCTCCACTACCAAAATCAATGTTTTAACGTAATCACCAAAGTGACCCATCCAGTCGTCGTCGAACCTATAAATACACCCATACCCCTCCTCTCTTGAGGATGCAATTTTGAGATCTTGAGCTTTCTTGTGAATTTTACTACATTTATTTCTCTTCTTTGAAGATTTCACTATCATCTTGAAGTTGCTTTGAAGACCTTGCATGTCATCATGGATATTTTGGATATTTTGAGCCATCTTAGAGTACCTTTTTTCATCCTATTCCTTTTGTGTATTAGCCTTGTAGGTTTATCATTCGCTTTGGAGCTCTACCCTTACATCATTCATCGTCAATCCTTCTCTACATTTTTTCTTTCCACGCATTTTCATTCCTCAAACCCTAGATCCCTTCTGGTCATCATCAAATCATCCCAATCATCATTGACCCCATTCACATCTATCTTTTTATCTATTACCCATCCTATCAGCTATTTGTCTTTTGATCACTCCAGATCCCATAGTCTTTCAAATCTCCCAATCTTTCCATTCTACACATATGTTACTTCATATCCCATCTTCATCAATTCCAGTTTCCATCGACCCAACCAAGTCTCCGTTGACCCTATCCTAATCTTTCCTATTTTTAGTTACTTGTTTCATTTGTAACTTGTCTTGGTGTTATTCAAAAGTCCATATCCATCATTTTAGTCACATTCATCGTTGATTTAGCTTAGTCGTTGTTGATTTGGATCAATAGTTATCATCTTCATCATCAAATCTAACAATTTTCTTACATATTTTATGTTATGATCAAGATCTAGACCCTCTAAAGCATCCTAGCATTAGATCAATCCCAATCACCATCAATTAGAGCAACAGATTATCACTTTTATCATCAGATCTACCAACTTTCTTGCATCCTTTATTTTCTCATCGAGTCCAATTCATCTACTTCATCTTAGTATCACCATCAATCTCATATTATTCCTGCAGATATGCCTTTCTTTTTGGCTTACTCTATCCCAGTCACCATCAACCATGCCTAGTAGTCTCAAAGTTCGCCGACTAATTAGGTTTGGTCCATTTTTCATCATTTGTTGTTATCATATCTGCATTTTATCTTATCTAGTTCATTTTAGATTATTTTTTTAGTTCAGATTTTACTCCATCTTATCATTTATCCATTATCCTTTTATTTATCTTTTATTGAAAATTGGGTTGACATCCATCGTAAGAAGTATTCACTTCTTAAACTGACATTGTCAGACAACCCACCCTCTTATCTACTAGTTGTTTTCTTTTTTGAGTTTATCTTTGTTGTGTAGGTAATCAAGATTGCTACAAGGAGGATCTGTTGGTACCCTTATCCATCATCATCTCATATAGAGGTAACCTTAAACCCTATCATTATTATAGTTGTTTATTTTCTTTGTTACTATTTCACTAATCAAGAAAAATCAATAAAATTAGATCAATAATGGGTACTACAGTGGCGGGCATGAAGAAGAAAAATGTTTAAAGAAGAAGATTGACCTCCTCACGAGTCTTCTTGAGAAGAAAAACATAGGAGTTCCCAATTCTCTCAAGCCATCTTCATCATCAACTCACAAAATTTCTAAGGAAAAATAAAATGGAAAGGGGAAAGTGAAAGAAAAGAAAAAAATCAACTAAGGAGAAAACAAAGGCAAGAGCTTTAGTTGTAGTTATGTCACCTACTCCTACATGGGTGATTGATTCAGGTGCATCTCATCATATGGCCTCATCTAACATTGAGTTTACTTCATTAGAGCCATGTGACATGTCTTCTATTTGGCTTGGTGATGACACTTCTACACCAATTTTTGAGAGAGGGTTTGTTGAAGTGAATGGTGAAACTTTCAACAATGTACTTAATGTTCCTTCACTTTTAACTAATCTCCTTTCAGTGTATCATATTACTCACCTTATTCAAGGCATATAGGTTGAGTTCACTCACTGGATTCTATTTGTCTGAGCTTCACAAAGATGCATATTATTACAGTTGGTACAGTTGATCATCACACTTGGCTCTAATTTTTTCTCACTTTGTTCCTCCTTTAGATTCTTCATCGGATTCACTTAGACTTGATGATATTTCTGAGCTCACTTTTGATGATGATGACTTCTCTTCTATCTTGGTTGATTTCCATAGTGATGGGGACCCACCTCCACCATCCACTTATCATCTACCACATATTAAGGAGTTATTTCTTGATCCACCTACTTCTGGTCCTCTACAGACTTTTTAAGGAGCAGGTACTTTGATTTGGGACTCATCGGACTTCAAGCACTCCTCTTTACTGATTATAGGATATTCCACCTTCTTTCTTCATGATTTCTTGATTCACCATCCCTTCATGGAGTAGTTGGAAATTTCACCTCACATATGGAGCATCATTCCTTGGATAGGAACCACACCTTGTCACTTTAGGGATCTTCTTCTTCACTTGATACAATGTGGTATTCAACACATTATTTATCTTGGGAATTTGGATAGTGTTTCTTCATCTCTTTTCTTCTTTTAGTAATATTACAGTTTATACATGAGTACCTTATTAGGCCTTTAGTTGGTAGGGCTCATTTGACGCGTCTTTCTTAGGTTATTTAGGAAATACTTTTATCTCTTGTAAGTGGATGTTTTTCCTTGGGTTTTCCTCCATTACTTGAGATCCTTATTGTACATGGGTACCTCATCAGGCCTAGTTACAAGACCAATTTCCCTTATCATCTTCTTATTTTCAATAAATATTATTGTTTTTACATGGGTACCTAATCAAGATTAGTTTTGGACACCATTGACACATCTTTTTAGTTGTCTGCAGGGAGTTATCTTTCGTTCTAACTTTCCATGACCTCTACCTTAGTTTCAATTAAGGGGGTGTTGGTTTATATGACTTGTCTCATCATCACTGAGTTATGAATAAATCTTACCTCTTCAACATGACCTAATAAGTAAGAGAATAAAACTTACCTAACCTCAAGTATAGCGAGGTTTAGTGATACCCATGGATGTGATGAATGATACTTGATGGTTGTGCTTCGTATATGAAAATATGTAAGCTCCTTTCTTCGAGAATACATGTAGATCACCGCCACTAAACAAAATAGGATTAATAAAGTATAACGTGGATTTCCAAGAAAATGCCAATCCCCATAAATCAAATGACTTCCTGACAAGGGTGTCAATCCACTTTTATAATCAAGTGGGTAGATGACATATGATAAATGGTAATAATAAACGTTTTAAAAAATGTTTCATTATTACAAATATAAATCAAATAAATGATAAGCAATGATAGATAAGAACTATGCTTAGAAATTAGAATCCAAATCAATATCTGAATTCTCAGAAGAAGGAGAACTCTCTTCTCCAGTGGACTCCAAATCCTCTTCTCCAGAGAAATTTGAACTCTCATCTTTTGTGTACTCTTCCTTAAAGAAGTCTAAAATTTATTCTAGCTCTTCCTCTTCTATGTTTTCTAATATTGAATCAAAATTTGAATGCTCGGAATTAGTTTGATCTTTAGATTCATTCTTAGAGCTCAATTCTTCTAATTCAGCTTTGTATTGATACTCGAACCAGGATAAATCAACTCGGATACATGAGAACCTCGAAGTAGGCCTCCCAAAAAAATTGTAGCCTCACGCTGATTCATTGAGTAGATTCGAAAATGGTTTACAACTGATCCAAAGGGGCTAAGTGAATGGCACATAACTCAAGGTCATGCGAGAATGTCATATTGTTCCAAGGGAAATGGATGGCGGATGACAGTAATGAGTTGATGTTACTTATTTCATGACCTTAACCATATATTGTCATCTAATAGAAGTCATTATTGATAAAATGTTTGGAGAAAACAGATATGGTGCAATTGAATGTAAATTATAGGATGAGAATTTGATAAACTGCAAGAAACCCAAAATAGGCGGGAATCGCAAAGCGATTCTAGTAATCACTTGGTGATTATTGGTAAACGATAAAAGACTGATAAAATAAAGGATTTAACTAATTGATTTGTGATTGTGGTTTTTGAGAGGCTATTGTAAGGTAACAAATGATCAAACAGAAACACTTAAATGTATAAAAAGAATTATAAAATGATATATGGCGTTACTTGAGAATGATGTAAGGAGTTGATGCAGTTTGTAGCTGGATGATGTGTATGATCCAAAACGAATTCTAAGATGTTTGATTGAGCGTGAATAAGAATGTTGGATGATAGTACATCCATTTTGGTGCATAATATCGTTAATGAACTTGAATAGAAAACTCAAGCTTGAAAATGTCAGTAGATGATCCCAAAAAGAGACTGCAAAATGGGCTTGAGTAATTGCTGGTGATTTATCAAATCACTGGCGATTTTGGCCTGTTTGAGGTTTGTTTAGTAAATTGTTGGAACAGTTTGCTAATTTGAGATTTTTTTCATATTTTTGAGGGATGAGTTTGTTGGGTTGTTTAGAGATGTGTTTTTGTTTGTTTTGGAAGGTGATAGAATAGGTTATATCACACTAATTTAGGTATGATTTATGATAAATGTATAAATGATGTTGATGAGTGTGTAAATGTTTTTAATAGGTGTATAGGTGGTTATGATAGATGTGTCATGTTAGGGATAAGTAAAATGGATTTTAGGGAATAAATAGATTTAGGGAGATTTAGGCAAATGATTAGGTTAGGTATTATTTAAAATAATGATTTTTCATACGCGGATACGCTAGTTTGGCTAAATAGTGTATATATTATGAAATATTAAAAAGTGGGAGTATAGTACATGGTCTAAGGTTTGTATTAAATTAATCAAATTAATTGATTAATAGAGATAAAGGGTGTTTCTTGTGGGGTGTCATGTGTTTAATTAATGATTTGGATAAAAATGAGGGAGTGTAGATTTTCAGTGTCTACATTTTCCCTTTTGTCTAGTGGTTTTAACGTCAAAGCATCATACAAAAATGATGAAAATCCATTTATATGGGTGACCAAACTGCAACGCAATACAGGGAACACCAGTGTTTGTATATGATGTGTTTCATAAAATTTTCCCCAATCTAAGGGATACTAAAACAAGATGTGCTACCAAGGAATCAAATGATAGGGGAACCAAAGGGTTCGACACCTATAGACGTATGATTTGCGAAGGCAGATTGAATTAATGGGGAAGGTCAAATGATGGGGCCAAAGTGCACATGTCTTATAAACGAATGACAAATCCCAATGTTTATTTCATTTGTTTGATTTAATGTTTCAAGGAATAGGGTCCATTGAAAGTGAGACACACTTGTAAAAAGTGATGATTGACATGTTTTTAGGGAAAAGGAGAGAATAATGGCTAAAATAGGGGCTAATCGCTAGTGATTGATAAAATCACCGACGATTATGGAAATCATCGGCAATTGCCCCAAGGTAAATTTTGGGCTATAAAAAGCTGATTGCGAGTTCATTTCACCACATTGTTACCATGGTGAAAGAAATTTGACAGAGCAAGAGATGTGTAAAAATGTGTTTGGGGTCAAACGAGGCAAGATTTGGAAAAATGGCGTCTTCAAGCCGGGCAAAGACAAGCCCACAATGGTTGAGGTAGGTGATTTAACCTATTTTTTTGTTGATTTTGTAGTTTTTAGGATTTCTATGTCGTTTTGGGGTGCATGGATGCCCTAGTTTTGAATCACAGGAATCACCGGTGATTCATGTAATCACCAACAATTGAAGTGAATCATTAACGATTCACCTGTAATATAAATAGTTTGCATTTTTTATTTTTGATATGATTTTTAAGAGATGGTGTTTGTGGTTCCAATCTAGTCATTTGTGTAATTGATGTCGATATTGATTTCAACATTGATGTTTAAGTAATTTTGTATAGTTAATTTTTGTTCACAAATGGAAAATTATGGTTTTGGATAACGATGTGCCATCGCAACTTTTTGATGTTTTAGATGTTGTTGGTATTTGTTTAAGTGATGATGTTGATGTTTAATGTAAAGATATTTTGATATGTTGTGGATGATGTTTTTATATATTTTTGGTGGTGATACTAATATTTTTTTATATATTTTTGTTTGCGGTGGATGCACATTTGACTATACATTTTCATATACCACTGATTTTAGATGAGGTGAGGGCTGATATGATAGACGACGATTGGGAGCACATTGAAGCTATTGGTTTTGGTGTTATGAGACATTATCGGCAGATACATAGATGTTGGATGTTGATGCTAGCTTTATTAGAGTGGTGGAATCCTTCCACCTATACTTTTTGGTTACCTACTGGAGAGATTACGATTACTCTAGAGGATGTATACCACATCCTGAGATTACCTATCTGGGGAGAGGATGTATATATTATTATTGAGGTAGAGAGAGTTGATGTGATGACTAGATTGTATGGAGAGGATGCGGGATATCATATTTGAATCAGGGGCCTTTAATTATTGTAAACTATATTTAGCTGAGATAGAGGGTCATACTCGGATGACCATGATGATGATGGCCATCATTTGTTGTGCTTTGCCAGATTCAGGAGGTGGTCATTTTCTATGGATGATGACAGTGGTGGTGGATGATATGATGTAGCATCACACATTTTTCAAGTGGGTTCCTACCCTTCTTGCACTGAGACATTCGAGATATTTGTGGGCTGGAAGGTCCACAAACATTATGGTATTGATATGGCTTTTCTTCTACATGTTTGGGCTTTTGATCACATTTTCATTGCTCAACTAGTGGGGTTATCGTGGGGGATTGGTGATGGGAATCCTAGATTTTTGAGATGGAGGGAGGATACAGGTCATGGGTTGAAGAGAAGGATAGGATATTATCAAGAGTTATTATCAAGATTGCGGTGGGGATATAGTATGGAGGCCTTATCTAGATCTCCATGTCTAGCCTAAGTACTCACATGAGTTGATGGATTCAGAGTAGGCTAGGTGGCTTCGGGATCACCGAGTGGTTGAGCACAAGTTGCTTCATTTTGATCATGTCAGGAGATAGTTTGGATTGGTACAAGGAGTTCCCAAGGAGATATACGGTCAAGTGAGAGGATGGAGATACGGAGACTGCGAGGGCGGTGGTGATAGAGCCCAAGATTATCATTGATCAACAGGGGGCTATGGGCCCTAATGAGGATGGAGAGATTATGCTTATAGATGATGTTGAGGTGACTCCTGAGTATACAACATGGTGGAATCAAGCTTTGAGGATTTTTGTAGGACTCGGGCCGCACAAAGAGCGAGACAGAGAGTTAGACAATTGTGTGATCGAAGAGAAAGGATCACCAACACAGGAGGCAGTGGAGGGTGTTGAGGATGATAGTGAGGAGGAGGGTGATGATGATTTGGTAGAAGCTATTGTAGTCGTGACAGTTGAGAAGGTTTTAGTGGAGGGAGAGAGAGATGTGGTTAGAGAGAGATATATGATCTCTAATAATTCGGGACACATTGATTGTTGATCGAATAGTTTGATTCTTGAGTGAAATGGAATCATAGTACATATAACTCAGGCCATTACAGATAGAGATTGGTATAAGGGATAGAAAGATGGGATGAGGAAGCACCTTATATTTCTGGTGCAGAGTTGTCGAAGATAGCACATGTCAGTATACAAAGAGGGCAGGCTAACAGACAGGCTAGTGGGAATAGGCTAGAGATCAGTGGATCAAACTAGTAGTCATTTATTTACCCTTAATACTATTTTCTAACCCCAAGCACACTAGCCTACCACCCAACAGTGTAAGGCACTCACCCGAGGCATTCGCACATCTTTGAGCTTCTCCTTTATGTGAGCTTTATGAGAAGGTCTCAACATTAATGGAGGATGATTTGTAAAAGCGAAGTACATTCACTTATTTAAAAGGTAGATTATGCAACTTACAAATCCACACATTAATGCATTACAAAAGATAAATAACATTGTAAGAAGCATAATAAACTAGATATGAGCCATGATAGTCATATAACACAAGGGTTTACACCCCTAAACAAGATATACATAATGAACCCATATATATATTGATTTAAAATAGTTACAGCTGCAACCACATTACTGATCAAAAGGGTCATTTAAGATCATACATATTGAATGACAGAGACTTAACTCCTATAAGCTTATCTAATATGAGACTCTAGCTATATGTTTCCCATTTTAACCCTTATTCTGAGATCCCGAGTACCATACATAGGCTTATGGCATGCCTCAAAACCCTCTAACACTAAGTGCTCTAAACCCTAGCATTACTGTAGCACTTCGTTACTCCCTTCTTTTTCTACGAATTCTCTATGCATTCTTTTTGTGTATGTCTATCTCTTTGTGTATCTCTCTCTAACCCAAGCACCTCTTTATATAAGATCATTGACCACTACCATGCCCTTTATCCCGAGTAGATCATCGCGCCAAGTGTCAATGTGGTCCTCCATGGATGAATGCTTATCTCTTTACAAACCCTTCACTCTCCGTAATGATATCTAGGAATATTATCTACATGGAATATCCTTTTCTTGACCTCCAAGGTTCCAAACTAGAACCTTATCCACTCATCATGCCTAGTCGGGTCCTCACATTTTTCCTCAAGTGCCTCTAGAATGACAAATATGGTTAAGTCCTTTAAACTCATGTTTTACCTTCCCCACGTGCCCTAAATTCTCCTAAACCCCTCTTAAACCCCTTTGTCATGTGTGCTTTCCCCTTAGTGCCCTTCTTCTCATTAGTCCTACGCACACGTGCCTCTTGGTACTTATTCAATATTTCAGGTTCTAACATCACTCCACACCACACATTTTCTCCATCCTCGAAACATCATGCTTCTTATAAAGAATAAAGAATAGTTGAACTAGGACAATCTGAATAAAGAATGAAAGAATAGAAGAATCTACTACTGCTGTAGGAGGAGTGGGAATTCATTCTTCATAGTTACCTCAATATTTTCCAGGCATCTACCTCACCTGTGCTGCTAAAGTAGGTCACCTACTAGAGCACTCACTTCATCAAAACTTAATTTGTTGCTCTTAACATTCAATGTATCTACAATGCCTTCTAGATGCTTATTAAGATCATTCAGTGCGTCCATTCTACGAGTGACCTGAGGATATATCTCCTTAAGCCAATTCTTAATAAAACCCCACAAGGTTTTGATTGCTTCAATATTTTCTCAACCTCAACTAGGATCTTATCACGCTCTACCCTGTTTCCTTTGTTCTTTTCTTGAAATTCCTTCAGATCTACCTCATGCGTAGCAACCAATATGCTCATTACTTTGTCTCTGTCAGCACAATTATCATATATAGCCTCGGCCATTTATGTGGTAGTCTTTATAACAGCAAAGAGATCAGAATACCGAGTAATTGTCTCCCCAATATTTAGTTTTACTTCCTCCTTCTGGCGCGTCATTTCCTCTTCTATCAATTCTAATGCAAGTGGTCGGCTTTCCATGGTGAGGATGTGGGTCAAGTCTTCCAAGAATTGCATGGTTGAATCATATTTTTTTCTTAAGTGGGGCCAAGTTTGGGTGCTTCAAGATTATGGTGTCTAAAATAGTCTCTATCTTCTTATGGATCTCGTGCACCTTTGCCTTTTCCTCCCTTAATTGTGTGTTGATCAGCTCCTCCTACTTTAACTCCTGTTTTTTCAATGATCTCTTCATTTTTCTTTTCAAGCTCTTCCTCCAAGACCCTTATCCTATCATTTCTCCTGAAGAGCCTCACCTTAACTTCCTTGACACCTTATTAAGCCCACTACAAACTGCTCATCTAATAGTTATTGGGAATTCACTAGAGGGTTTACTCCTTTGGCATATGGTATCTTCATCAATGCCTCACGGTTGACTTTAAATTCAGGCTCATCAACATGGGACTCATAATCCCAAGACAACATCTTCCTCGCATGTGGGTGCAAAACCTTTTCATCAAAAGAAGACCATGAAAAGAGTTGGTTTGAAGGCACGGTACTTTGGAAATGTGCGCATAGTACCTTGTTTGGATCATCTATGTAAGTCATTCCTTTTTCCTGCACCACTACCATACCCTTTTCACCTATACACACTACCTTTAAGAAGCTTATTGTCAGTGGGATCTCTACCCATGCTTCCATACTCCTTTTCCACACTTTCACTTTCCTCTATCTCCTTTAGTAATTCTTCGGCGTTGTGCTCCACATCTTGATCCATTAAGTCCTTTATAATGCATGTTACCTCCCTCTCCACAGAATCCTCTATCTTCTCCTTAGCTAGGTTTGGAGTCTTTCCATGTTTACTTCTTCACTTCCCCCTTGTCATGAGCACTTCCTTCATCCTCATCTTTCTCTTCACTTCCTTCTTCCTCTGACTCGTGTACATTGTACACAAGATGGTTCTGAGCCTCACCATGATCTTCATCATCCTCGTCACCATTGTCATCCTCCATGCTCTTTGTTTCTTTTGATTCCACCTTTTCTATTACTCTTTGCTTCTTCCTAACTGGTGATTCCAATATAGGAGACTCTTCTTTTTCTTCTTCCCTAGGAGACTCCTTTCTTGCCGGTGATTCTTCTTTTGCAGGGGGCTTCTCTTGCTCTAATGCCTCTTCCTTAAGTGTCTTCTCTTTCTCTTATGTGGGGTGTAAAACCTTTGACAAACTATTATATTCTTCTTTTGCATTGCAAGCGTTGACATTTGATTTTCTTGATGAGGTGTGTTCCTTTGATTTTTGAAGATCATTCTTGCCATGGTTAAGTCATTTCTGCTCTTGGGTTCATTAGACTAAAATGTTGTTGTTTACAAAGAATCCATTTTCACATCTAGTAATGATGGTTGCAAACTTATCTCTATTAACTGACTCATCCTTAGATCAATTCCATTGATCCAAGGTATGTTTTAAATCTCCTTACAGTCGAATGGTAACCCGACAATCACATGTTGTGAGACATAAAAACTGAACTCTTGTATGTTTATAACTTCTTTATTATCTTGTAAGATCATGCATGCATTTTGTTGTATGTTTTTTCTCGAGTCTTCTTGATTGATCTCTGCAAGACGCATAAGGGTGTTAAGTGAAAAGAGGCATGCATCAGGACTATTGTAAAAAAAAAAAACTAAGTCCTAGACCTATGAGATCTATCCTAGTGGGATTCTAAACTAAGGTATTTATACCTATCTACTACCTATGTCTATTTTGTTGGGATGGCATCCTAACCTAAGTTGTTTGTACTAAGTTGATATAAGGGGGAAATAACCTAAGGTGATGCTAAGTTATTTCTAACCTAATACCTAATAATACTCGGTTATGAATTATGATCTAACCTAAGATGGTGATTTACCTATTGCCATGTTTATAACTTAAGGTTAATACTTTAAAACTAGCCTAAGGTCTTATCCTAAGCTAATGGTATCTATCCTAAACTATTGAAATATGGAAAGGGGACCTAAGGGTCGTAAGGCAAGTGGGAAGCTAGGTGACGGTTCCTAAGCTATTAATGTGATTTTATTTTTGGAAATTAATGGGGCAGTGTACTACCAAATTAGGCAAGGGCATGGAATTTGGAGGAAGCTGACGTGGATTCATCACTAAGGTTTAGTGATGCATGCAGAAGTTCAAATAGGCTTTGCCAATTTTGGATGGCAGTGGCAAGGAGAGATAGGTAGGAATTTGAGAGTAAATGGCATTAATGAGTCTCGGTTTTTGCAAGCAAACCATCTTGGAAACCATGCAGGTGGATTCGTTGGGGGTTGTTTGGTCTTGCATGCTTTGTGATTTTTGCTCTGCATGGAGCTATCTGGTTCTTCGAACTAGCAGTTTGATCTTCACTTTATGGCTATTTTTGGTTTCCCTGGTCTATTTTCAATTCAAGGGAAGTATATGAGGCATTGGGGAAAGATATTTTTAGTTGTTGATCTTGCTTGGAGAAGAAGAAGTGTTGAAATCTCAGCTAGAAGTCTTCTTCAAATCGGCAGAAGCACTATCAGGCATGATAGGCTCTACCCATTAAGATTTCTTGCTTTTCTCTAAATGTTTCATTAAAATAACTCTGCTCTCAGGAGATAAAAGGGTTTCTATTTTTGTTTGGTTACTTGCTTCATATGGAAAGAATCTCTGTTCTTTTGGTTATGGAAACCTTTGCATGATAATGTTGGTTTTGGATGTTTTCTCTCTGAGTAAGTTTAATGGTGAAATGCATATAGAACTTTTGAGACTTTAGTGTTTTGATTAAAACATGCATTCTAGGACTGTCTGCTCGAAAAGAGCTTGAGTAAATGGTTTTTGGTTTGAGTTTCAAACTAGAAGTCTCTTTAGAAATTGGAAAATAAAAGGGATACTTCTCTTTGATGCATCTTTGAGTTTGAAAAGTTGTATTATTTCTCTTTCAGTCTGTATGGATATATATTTAACGTATTCCAAGAACTCGAACTTGCGTGAAAACGTGTTAAGGATATCTTGTTTCCCTCTATTCTAGGTAGCTGCGTTATTTAAACTAAATGTCTTTGATTGTTTTGAAAGATAGGTGAATATCCTTTTAAAAATTGTATCTTGTTTTGTGAAGATATAGTACTTCTATTTTAGGACTGTATTGTATACTTTGTTCTTCAATATGAACTTGAACTCGTTTGAAAGCAATCGTTAATGGGTATTTGAAGTATTTGGAAGTGTTGTGTTCCATACTTCGACTTGTGTTAAATCTGGAAAGAATACTTACCCTTTCTCTGCACTAAACTTCTCTTCATATAACTTTATGTTTTTGATGGAGTTGTGTAAGTTATTGTAGTTGGAATCATTGTTATAGTTCGAATTCGTGAGGAATATTAAAACAATGTTTGACTTTAAACTTCGTGTTGGGTTTTTGTATTCTCTATCAGAAATTTTGAATGGACTTTTGGGTTTAAAAAGGGATTTGGAATTCAATTGTTAAAATAATGGTGAATAAGTTCTTAGTTCGGATCCTTTCTATTGAAGTTTCCTTTAAATTTTGGGAAGTTAAGTTTTGTTCAATGGTTGAAGTTCTGTTTGCTCGAACTACTCTGTAGATCGAATCTCTCTCTCCAAGTTGTTAGGGTGTTTACCTTCCTAGGCCTGTTCGAATTCTTGAGTTTGGCTCTCTGCCCTTTTGATCTTGGATGAGGTAATGAGAACTCACTCTCCAGAACTGGAAACTTCTTTGTGGTTGTTTAAACTTAACTTGTTGCTAGTTGACTGTGGAGAGTTCATGGGAATAGTTGAATGTTTAAGCAACTTTTGGGACTGTCATTTTTGGTACAGGGGGAAAACCAAACCGTTCCCATTTGATCTTTCTTGATCTCAGCTATTTTGTATGGAATCAATTGTCTTGTCGATTCAGGGCAATGTATAGCTGAGCTTGTCTGTAGAAAGGAAAATGTAATCATTTCTTGTCTGATTGTTTTTTAATGGCTGAGTCATGCATCATTAGGAAATTATTTTCTGATGGACTCCTCTCTGTGCACTCAATAGTAAATATGATCCTTCCCTAGATGGATACGAGTAAGAAATAATCCTTTTGTAAGTCTTACTTTGTTTTATGGAACGTATGGTTTCAAATCATCGGTGATATCTCCAATAATGTTGAATAATTCATAAGGGTTGCAAGTGAGTTGATGATTGTTTTGTTTCTCTCCCTTCTTGGATTGGATTGAGATTCTTGTTAGTAGTTGTCTCTTAAATGATGAATCTTTTTATTGGTTTCCTTGATTGATGCAGTTATGTAGGTTTTGAACCTGATTTCTATCTCTTAGAAGAATGGTGAGTTATGGATAGTCTATATTGATTCTTCTTCTTATTTATTTAAGTTGTAG
Organism: Taxus wallichiana var. yunnanensis; assembly: GCA_018340775.1. Lineage (NCBI taxonomy): Eukaryota > Viridiplantae > Streptophyta > Pinopsida > Cupressales > Taxaceae > Taxus > Taxus wallichiana. The sequence continues at coordinate 51,184,881 of CM031234.1, forward strand.
GATGTTGACTCTTCTTTTCTGAAGATGCATATGAGAATTTGGTTAACCAAATGACAAAATAAATTGTAAACTATGTACCATTCAGTTCGTTCTCCTTCCTTTATATAAAAACTTGTTATAGGTTTAGATGAATCAGTTGCATAACTTTTATTATGTAATTGATTAGTAATGATTACTATTTACTTCTCTACTTAAATTATGATTAAGGAGATTTGTACATTATTTTAGTTATTTGAAATGAAACATTGATGTTGGTAAATACTTTTCCAGTATTGATAAGAAGCCTAATCTAAGAACCTAGGTTATATTATTTAACCTAGAATTAGGCTGCCACATCTGAATTATGATTCTCTTATTTATTTAAGTTGTTGGATGATTCATCCTAAATATGTACTATGCTGAAATGAACTTGTCTGTACATGATTTCTGGAAACTTGGTAAAAATGAAAAGAAGGTCTTTGATTCTGAAAGTAACTCTTTTTGTTTATGTAGTAAAGTTAATTTTGTATTTCAAATTCAGAAAGAATTATGAAATAATTAAATGTCAAGAGTTGTTGTTTGATATAAATAAGTAATTGTTTGGGACAATACTTATCTAATATAATGTAGTAGTTATTGATTATATTATGATCTTTTCTTAAAAGTGAATTCTGATTTATTATTTGTACTTCTTTTAGGGTTGTTATTACTTATGCTTATTTGTATGATTACAATAATTGTTTCATTAAAGTAGAGTTGTTTTAATGGAACAATTAGTTTAATGCACTTTGTTTTAATGCTTAGTGCTTATCATGCTCAGTTCAATGAACTGACCCGTGCTAGCAATTTTATAGATGGACTTCGTAAGTGATAAAAGAAGGCAATAAATTTTATGATGTGTTGGCTGATTTAAAGTCTGGCTCTTATGTAGTGAATTCAGATTCATTCTTGAGTTGTATTGAAAAAGGAAAAGTTGTATTTTGTTATGATCTTAATGTTGATTGGCATGAAGTATGTCTGAAATGCATAGATTTGTAAACTGTGTATTTTTATCATGATGAATTGAAAATTTTGGAGATCTACTTCAAATGGTTGTGTATTTATCTTGTACTTTTATTGAGGAAATTGGAATACTATCTTGTTGATATTCTTCATATCTATTTGTATACCTATCTTTGTTATCATTTATTAAGTTGGAAGGAGGGAAATAGTTCAATCTCCCTTACTAAGATACAACTTGCTAAGTTGCATTAGATGTCGTTAACTATCGAAACAATTATAGTATAATTATGGAATGTGTAATGGACATACAATTAAACTATAGAAATTGTGAAAGATAAAAAGGGCATGACAAACCCTATCACTTAATCATGTAGAGGAAGAATCTTCCTCTCTCAAAAGAATGTAAAATGAAAGAAGGGTGTTTTTGATCGTTAATCATTTAGACTTCATTTTCTATAAAGTCTACTCTAGTTGAACCTATGTGGTTGCTACACCTTCTTTGAATGGATAAGTTACTTTAAATTAACCTTATGATGGTTTTTGTCTTATTTTTGGATAACTACATGTTATGCCAAAGTTAATGAATATAAAAACAATCAGGAGTTAATGAAGTTCTTTTATATTAATTCAATCAAATATGGATGAAGAACTTAAGGAGTGATGGAATTAGGGTTTTGCAAGGTTGTTGTAATCTGAATCTTAATCCTAAATTAATTAGTGTTAATGATCTCCTAGGGGTATGTACTTTATGATGAAGCAGTTCTGATGGATGTTGGCACATGCCAACTGCAAAACTATACCTTCAAGAAGACTAAGGTCTTCTCGAGGATATAGTGTTGTAGTTGACATGTGGCAGCACCCTTCGCATTTGTTCATCTAGATCTACACACATCTGGACTTGAACTTAGATTCTCTCTAGGTCAAGTTAGTAGCATGCTTTGAAATAGGAAGTAGCTTCCTATGACTTAGGGTATCTAGGCACATTCGATCGACTTAGGTCGGTTGAGTATGCCCATATACCCTAGGTCATCGTGAGCGTCTCCCTATAACAAATTATGTCACTAACCTGGGTTAGGGTCAAACCTTGGGCAAGTGGACTGAAAAAGTCAGTAAAGACCATTCTAGATAACATGAAAAGTAAGGTGAAAGACGTATTTCAATTTGTGAGTATGCCATCTAGGAATAGTAACATGAACAAGTATGTTGGAAATTTTGACCAAACTATCGCAAGTTGTTGGTTGTGTTTTCCTATGACACATAGTTTAAAGCAACGTGATGTTAGATGAATATTTTTAAAAAAATAGATAGGTTCTTTAAACAGATCACTCAGTACCCGAATAGGGTAAGTAAACCAAGTATACGTAGTATACATAAAGTATTCCATACTTAAAGACAAACATGAGAGATCGGTTAGAAATCGAGTCATGAAATGAGAGATCGGTAGTTTACCGAGTCATTTACAGATTGCATATGGTTATCTGTTATGAGATTGATTGGCATGGAATGTGTGTTCTAAATAATGTTTTATTTAGAATAGAGAACATTGTCTAAAAAAATTCCTTGTTTCTAAAGTCTTAAAATGGGAATGTTACATCTTGGTATCAGAGATGAAGGTTGCATCTCTTGGACCTATTGTGTCCATAATCTAATAAAACTTAAATTTTATTGTTAATAGAAAATGGTTAGAACAAGAGGAAACATTGTCAATAATCCTCCACCTAGTGAAGGAGCAAAAACTACCCAAAAACTTGATGAGATCCTTCCCTGTTGGACACAAGAGATCATTTGGTTGTACTTGAACAGCAAGTAATGGGCAATGAGGAGGAAGAAGATGCTAGTAATAATAATCAGCCACCTCCTGAGGACAACACCAATTTGGGTGTTGATAATAACAATGTGAACATGCCTGATCAGCTGGAAAACAAAAAGGCTAGGCTGGCAGCTGAACTCACTAATGATATAAAAATAATAAGTCCGCCTATGTTTGATGGCACCACCTTGGGAGATGGAGTTGAGAATTGGGTTAGCAAAATGGAGTACTTTGCAATAAGGAACTTCTCGGAAGAAACTAAGGCAATATGGGGAGCATATCAGCTTTCCCATGAAGCATCTTCATGGTGGGACAGCCGTAAGGCTGAGTTGAATATTGATGAAACTAATATTACTTGGGATCAATTTAAAAGTTACTTTAGGCAATGTTGGCTGCCGCAACTTTATTATGATCAGAAAATGACTAAATTCCAAAACTTAGCTCAAGGAAAGCTAACTGTAATTGAGTATTGGGAGTGGTTTACTAAACTCCTTAAGTATGTACCTCAGTATCAAACTGACAAGAAGTTCAGGATATGAAAATTCATCATGGGATTGAATCTTGTTATAGGAGGAGAGGTGGATGTTCACAGCCCAACCACTATGGAAGGGGTTGTTGAAAAATCCATAAGGCAGGAATAGAAATTAAAGGCAATTTCTGCTCATAAAGAGGAAGTAAGGAAGAAAGTCCCCAACTCCTCTTCATCATCTCTTGCACCTAAGAAAGGACCATGGAAGAAATTCAAAATGAAAAGTTTTCAGCTGATAATAATAAGAAAACAATAACAAATAAGTCTACTGGAAATGCACAAAACAACTTTATCAAGAATAATAATAACAGACAGAAGTCCTATGGAGGTCAAAATGATAAATATAAGGTTGGAAATAAATCTGAGCCTAGAAAGGGACTGTAGGAGGTTGTTATAACTATGGCAAAGAGCATTACGTAAATCAATGTCCTTTGAAAAAGGATGATTGAAGTCAATGACAAGATACATGTCTGCGATGGGACAAGCGAGGCTAAAAAAATAGGCCATGCCCATAGAAGTTCGAGGTAAGTTATTTGGCATACACAAACTATTATTTTTGATAAAACTCTTGAATGTTTTATTTCAAGTAAATTAGCATCAAAACTAAAAAGAAAATCGGAAAAATAGATAAAACATGGACTATACATTATGGGAATAATGTTGTTCATACAGTTAGTATGTGTCTTTTTGGGGCAGTCCTTGACTTACCTAGTTTTTCCACTGAAGTTGATCTTTATGTTGCACCTTTGGGATCATATGATGTAATCATAGGTGTTAGTTGGCTAGTTGATCATAAAGTAAAAGTGGACTATTTTGAAAAATATATTAGTTGTTTAGATGATTTGTAGAAAATAGCAGAGATTCAGGGTGTGAAACGTGAAATTTCAGTTAGGAAATTGTTGGCTATGCAACTGAAAAGGGCCAAAAATAAAGGTTGTACCTTATATGCAGTAAAAATTTAGAATCTCTTTGAGGAAAACAATGATTTCATGGAACGTTATCCATTGTTATGAAACTACAGAGATGTGTTTCGGAAGAGTTACCAGGTCTTCCACCCAAAAGGGAATTTGACTTCACAATTGAGATCAAATCAGGTACCGAGTCTATTTCCAAGGCACCATAATGAATGACTACTATAGAATTAGTAGAACTTAAGGCACAATAGCAAGAAAAAAATTTTAAAGGTTTGATTAGACCAAGTGTTTCACCTTTGGGAGCATCGAGTAATTTTGTGAAAAGAAATATGGGACACTTAGATTGTGCATTAATTATAGAATGTTAAACAAGGCAACAATCAAGAATAGATATCCACTCCCTAGAATTAATGATCTATTTGATCGAGATACGTGGAGCATCAAGTATATTCTAAGATAGATCTTTGATACAGGTATCATCAATTAAGGACTAACGATGAGGACATTCATAAAATAGCTTTTAGAACAAGGTATGGACACTATGAGTTCATAGTTTTACCTTTTGGATTAACAAATGCACCTACAGCTTTTATGAATTTAATGAATAATATCTTTCAAGAATACTTGGACAAATTTGTGCTTGTATTCTTGGATGAAATTCTCATATATTCTAAAAGTATTGAGGAACACCATGAGCATTTAAGGATAGTTTTGGAAATTTTGAGAAAGAGACGGTTATATGGTAAGCTATCTAAATGTTCTTTCTATGATATGGAAGTTCACTATTTGGGTCATGTTATTAGTAAGAATGGAATTGTTGTAGATCCTTCAAAGATTGTCGTTGTTGGCCTACACGGAGAATGTACATGAAGTTAGAAGCTTCATGGGTCTTGTTGGTTACTATAGGAAATTTGTAAAAGATTTTTCCAAAGTGGCTGCACCAATAACTTAATTGCAGAAAAAGGATAAGAAATTTGTTTGGAATGAGAAATGTGAATCTGCATTTAAAGCTTTGAAGAGTCAGTTAACTTCAACACCTATTTTAGTTGTACCAGACCCTAATGGAGACTTTATTGTTGTAACGGATGCATCCGGGGAAGGACTTGGAGGTATTTTGTTATAAAATGATCATGTCATAGCTTATGAAAGTAGAAAACTTAAGTTACATGAGTTGAATTATGCTCCACTAGCCATTGTTCATGCACTTCAAGTTTGGAGGTATTATCTGCTTGGTAAACCTTTTGAATTAAAAACTGATCATTTAGGGCTGAAATATATTTTCACTCAGCCAAATCTGAATGCAAGACAGCGAAGGTGGTTAGATTTTTTGTCTCAATATGATTTTGACATAAGTTACATTAAAGGCAAGGAAAATAGGGTAGTTGATGCTCTAAGTCGTAGGAAGCACATTTTTGCTCTTATAACGTTAAGAACTCGGTTTAAAGATGAAGTAAAAAGCGTTATGGAATATGATTCCTATTTTCAGCAAGTAAAAATAGCACTTGTTACAGATCCAAAGGACGTGAGATATAAAGGTTTTCACCTTGATAACGAAGGAATCTTACGATTTGAAAACAGAGTATACATACCTTTGCTAAATGATTTGAGAAAGAAATTGTTAGCTGAATTTCATAATTCACCTTTTTCTAGACACCCCGACATCACAAAGATGCTTGCTGATATAAAACAACAATATTTCTAGAAAGGAATGAAAAAGATGTTGTAGAGTTTGTGACACATTGCTTAGAATGTCAATGTGTTAAAGTTGAACATATGCATCCAAATCGGTTTATTGTATCCTCACAGCATACCGTAGTACAAATGGCAAGTAATAAGCATGGATTTTATTCAAGGGTTGCCTATGTCAAGGAATAAACATGATGTTATTTTGGTTATTGTTGATAAACTAACAAAAGTAGCACATTTTATTGTTGGTAATCTAAAGGATGATTCTCTTGTTTTGGCAAAAGGTTTGTTCATGAGATTTTCAGATTACATGGAGTACCTGAATTAATCATATCTGATAGAGATCCTAGAATGACTTCAAGGTTTTGGAAAACACTTAATACATCTCTAGGGACTAAGCTGAATTTCAGTTCTGCATATCATCCGGAAATGGATGGTCAAACTGAAAGAGTTAATCAAGTTTTAGAGGATATGTTGTGGATGTATTGTATGGATCAACAGTATAAGTGGGAAGAGTATCTTCCATTAGTTGAATTTGCATACAATAATACATATCATGCTTCTCTAAAGATGGCACCTTTTGAAGCATTGTACAGAAGAAAATGTAGAACTCCTGTTAGTTGGGACAAGATTGAGGATAGAGAGGTAATTGGGCCTGAAATCCTTACGGAAATGGAACGGCAAGTTAAAATGATTCGTGAATGCTTGAAAGAAGCAGCACATAGGAAAAATAATTATACTAACTTAAAGCGAGGTTTATAGGAAATTTGAACTTGGTGAGAAATTCTTTCTTCATGTTAAACCAAAAATAGCTCTATAACTTTTGGCAAGGTGCCAAGTTATCACCTTGTTACGTGGGACCTTTTGAAATAGTTGAAGTAATCAACCATGTAGCTTATCGCTTAGCATTACCTCCCGATTTGTCACGAATGCATGATGTTTTCCATATTTCTTTACTTAAGAAATACATTTTAAATCTATCACATGTGTTAAATTGGAATTACTTGCAGTCCAAGACCCGGGAATAATCATAGTTAAACCCATATGAGTGTTGGAAACTCGCCAGTTGCATTTAAGAAATCATGAAGTAAGTTAATGTAAGGTCCAGTGAGATCAATTTAATGAGGAAAGTGCAACTTGGGAAAATCTGGAAGATATGAAAGCTTCTTTTCCATATTTATTTGAACAAAATTAATTCGATGACTAATAAAAATTTATGATTTTATCTTTATATGACAATAAGTCTGCCAGTTTTGGGCAGATATTTATTTATTTTAAATAAACAGCTATGTAAATGTTGATTTTTGGAGCTTTAAAATTATGATATGTTAAGAACATATGAAAAGAAAGTGAATAAATTGATTTCCCTTGATGTAAATTGTTAAAATAAGATAATCATCAGGACGATGATTCCTTTTAGGAGGGAAGTATGTAACACCTTTGACAAATTGTTATATTCCTCTTTTGCATTGCAAGTGTTGACATGTGATTTTCTTGATAAGGTGTGTTCCTTTGATTCTTTGAAGATCATGCTTGCCATGGTTAAGTCATTTCTGCTCTTGGATTCATTAGACTGAAATGTTGTTGTTTATAAAGAATCCATTTTCACATCTGGTAATGATGGTTGCAAACTTATCTCTATTAACTAACTCATCCTTGGATCAATTCCATTGATCAAAAGTGTGTTTTAAATCTCCTTACCGGGTCTGAATGGTAAACTGACATTCACATGTTGTGAGACATAACGGAGTGAACTCTTGTATATTTACAACTTCTTTATTATCTTATAAGATTGTGCATGCATTCTGTTGTATGTTTTTTGCTCGGGTCTTCTTGATTGATCTCTGCAGGACGAATAAGGGTGTTACATGAAAAAAGGCATGCGTCAGGACTATTGTCAAAAAAAAAAACTAAGTCCTAGACTTATGAGATATATCCTAGCGGGATTCTAAACTAAGGTATTTATACCTATCTGCTACCTATGTCTATTTTGTTGGGATGGCATCCTAACCTAAGTTGTTCGTATACTAAGTTGGAATAAGCGGGAAATAACCTAAGGTGATGCTAGGTTATTTCTAACCTAATACCTAATACTACTTGGTTATGAATTATGATCTAACCTAAGATGGCGATTTACCTATTGCCATGTTTATAACTTAAGGTCAATACTTTAAAACCGTTCATCGACCAAAGATCCTTACACGCATGCTTTCAAAGTACAAAGGCACTTCTTCCTGTCCGTATCCTAATTTTCTACATTGCCTACCTCATGTTGTTCATGTGCTTCTCACCCTTGTACATGATTTTTGTAAAGCCTTTTTGACACCAAACTCCTCATGTTCACCTTTTCTATGCACGCTCTTCCAAACTACGTGTTTTTTATCCTTCAACCCGGGCCATCAAAACACAGCTTTCCAATACCATCTTCCAGTACTTTTCGTATCACTCCACCCCACACAAAAATATATGCGCGATCCTCTGCACATAGAAATTTTTTGAAAATAATAAGTGGCTACCAGTGCCTAAATGTGCACAAAACAAACAAAAAGAAAGGGAACAAGCAACGAGAAGGGGAAACACAAAGAAATGAAAATGCATTAAAGGAAATCCTAGGCTAACTGACAATACTACCTTATTTATAAACATAAGGAAGACTTATTTATAGTAGGTCTTCAACCTACTCCCATTGAAATGGCCTGGTAATTGTGTTCCATCTTGTGCTTGTAACTGGCAAGTGCTTGAATCAAGTATATAGGATACAATGTATGGGCCCATCTAATGGACTTTGAATTTCCCAAGATGGCGCAAAACTTGGAATCATACAATAGAACCATCTGCCCAACCTCAAATTGTTTGTTCTTAATGTGTCTATCATGTCATGTATTCTACCTAGGTTTTTCTATTTTTTGACTCCAGTGAGCAATAGTCTACCTCTCATCTAACTGCATTAACTTATCAATCCTATCCTCAAGTGCTTTCTCATCGCCTAATCCTCATTTCTCATTATACGTAGTGATGGCAACATGAATTCAACAAGTAGCACTGCTTTCGCACCAAACACCAATTCAAAAGGTGTGGCCTTTTTAGTCTTTTATAAGTAGTTTGGTATGACCATAACACAAAGAAACTTTATCATATCAATAGTTTCTTCCCACATCACAAATCTTTGTTAACATGTGATTCAAAATTTTACTAAACTCCTCAAGCAATCCCATTAGCTTTTGGGTGATAGGGGGTAGTCTTGTGGTGGGCTACCATGAATTCTACTAATGAAATTTTAAATGTCTCATTCAAGAAATGAGTACCCCTATCACTTGCTAAACTCAAAGATACATCCATATCAAGTTGATTATATTTTCCCACATGAACCTAGCTATTGTTTTTGTTGTGTAATCCCTTGTAGGTACCACTTCTTCCCACCTCGTAAGATAATTTGTGCATGTAATGATATAGCACAAACCTATCCTTCATGCGGATGGGAAAATAGGGCCTACAAAGTCAATTTCCCACTTCTTAAACAGTTTTGCACTCTTAATTGGTCTTTTAGGGTTAGCTTTCTACTAGCAAAATACAAGGGGTGGTCAATAACTCCCTCTCCATGTTATGCTAATATTTCCCCAATCATCCCTGAAGCATCAACATGTACATGGAATGGCTTATCCCAAGAAGGAAAGCGTAATATGGGCACAATGATAAGCTTATTCTTCAATGTATCAAACGCCATCTATCGCCTCTCCCTAGTGAAATGCACTTTTGTGTTTTAGTAACTTTTCCAATGGCATGATGATCTCAAAGCATACCCTCTTATAAATTTCCAGTAATACCCCGTATACCCAAGGAATCCACACACTGCGCTCTGGCTGGTAGGTTCCCTAATCCCACAATAACGACAACTTTGGTAGGATCCACCAACAAGCCTTCCTTACATATGATATTCCCTAATAAGGTTCTAAATGGAGTAGCAAAAACACATTTCTTAATGTTGAGGGATATCCTCAAATGTCGGCATCTTTCAAACATTAGCTTAGATTGTCACAATGGTCCTCACTAATCCATATACCGTCTAATCATCACGGTAGACTTAAAGAAACTTATGGATAAATTCTTGAAATACACGCACCACAATGCATGAAAACACGATAGGTGCGTTCTTTAGTCCAAAAGGCATGATCAGATAGGAAAATATTCCCATTCAATGGCGAAAGTTGTCTTTTCTTGGTCCTCCTTTGAGATTCTAACTCGATGATATCCCGAGAATCCTTCGTGAAAGAATGCATCTCGTGCCCAGCCTACTCCTTCCAGGATCTCCTCGGTGAAAGGGGTTGGAAAGGGATTAATGACACATACCACATTCAAATCCCTATAATAATCACAGATCCTTATCCTCCCGTTCTTTTTAATGTTAATGAACATTGGTCTTATCCATTTTGATTCTTCAACAGCCTCAATGATGCCTAATGCAATCATCTTGTCAATCTCCTCCTTAACTTTGACATGAAGATTTAGATTCATGCGATAAGGTTTTTCCTTTCTCTTCCTCCATGCATGCACGCTCGAGTTGTATCTCCTCTAATTCTTCCTCATCAAAGTGCGTTTCTAAGCCAAGTTCACCAAATAATTTTACTATTCTATCCTCGCCATGGCACTATCTCCCATAGTCAGGCACTTAATAACCCGTAATGCCTCGTCTACCAATGGCTTAGTAATATGATATTTTAAAGCTATAAAGAGTTCGAGTCATCAACTCCTTCCAGCTTCCTATTTGACAAAGACATCTCTAAGTGAATGTACCATGCACGTGTGCAGCCTTGTAAATTAGAGTATAACGTATGCACCCATAGAGAAGGTGGAAAGGCTTATGTGCCTTCCATCTAGGCCTTCTCACATTCTTGGACGTGAAATGAGGTGGGTTCCTTCCCATGATAATCTTGTATGATAGTAGGTGCATTGCTCCAAAAAAACCTAACAGAGAACATGATTCTCACTTCACGCCACTCTAGAAGGTTATCGCGATGGGTCACCCACCAACGTGTTGTGGTCCCAAGCAAGGTATAGTTGAGCATCCTTCTTCTTTTATTCTCACATCTCCATTGGGTCTCCATTTCTCATATAAAAACATCAGGGTTGGCTCCCCTAGAGTAACTTGGAAACTTCTTTCTTCCTAGGCACTTGATTGAGCGCACCTTTCTTACTCTCATCACAAAACCTCTTAACTACCTTTTTACCAACTCATATATCCCATGCGCCCAATTATCACATGTCATACTAGTTGTATCACTTATAGATTGAGCGTCTTCCCACTGAATAATGCCCTCCTTTGTCGGTTGCACAACTTTAGGGTCCCGAATAGTGTGCATGTAAATTTTGTCTAGGTCTTCCTCTCCTAAAGGCTCAATATAGGGTGCTAACTTCCCATCTATCAAAGGAATGATAACACATTCCTCTTTATTCTCAAAACTTATATACCCCTTATTGAAACATAAGTTGACATTGTTCTTATAGCACTAAGTGTTTCCAAGTAATGCTAGAAAGTTATCCGCCTTAGCAAGCGCTAAGACTTTGAAGTCTCCAATGAATTTTTCCCCTTGGATAGTGATAGCCACATCTTTTAAAACACCAATGGGCATTGCCTTTGTCTTATTGGCCATATACAACACATTTGAAGATGGCTGTAATGGGGGCCTTCCCATTTGATTCCATGCGTCCAGGGTGAGAACATTAACTTACACGCGATGTCAATAAGAATATTTCTTAAGATCCGTCTATCAACAACTACATCCAAGGCAATCTCCTTATCGTAGTTGAGGTTTGGGGAGGAAGGTTAGCATACAAACCTATCTCTCGCACTCCACTCAGGCTAGCCGTACTTTCTCTCTTAACCTTTCTCCTAGTAAGGGGATGATATTCTCTTACCTCAACATATTGCATACCTCTTTGACATCGTCCAAATCATTTCGTGGAGTTTATTATCCAAAATAAGCTCATGCTTATTTTTGGTTAACTGCACCCATTTTCCTCTTTTAGTGCTTCAATCCAAATTTTTAGATATTCTAAGCACTTAAGGCTTCCTGAAAACATCTTCATCAGGTGGGAAATTTCTTCCCTTTCCAAAAATATAAATAAGTCCTTCTAACTCCTCATATTTTACAAGTTATGGTATTTTTGCCCAAAAGTGGCGGGCCTTGGAAGGTATTTTTGCCCAAAAGCGGGCCAGGCGGGGAGTTTTTAAGGATTTTTGCCAAAGTTATCTAGTGGAAATTTTTTGAGGAGTTTTGGAACTTTTGCACTTTTTGCAAATAGGGCACAAAGTGAATTTCGGGCCCGCAAGCCCGCGGGGGATCTTAAAGCCAAACAAATAAAAATGCCTAAGGCCCACAAAGGAACACGTGTCCACGTAGAAAAGTCAGAGCGGGAAGATGGGTCATTGGAGGCAATTTGAACTTTTTTCCCCGAGAAGGTGTAAAGTGAAAAAATGAGCCGCACCTCCTGTCGATGCCTAGGGGAGCCACGTGTCAAGCCTCAATTGCATGCAGGGCCTTAGAGTGATTTTTTGCCCAAATGGAAAATATGGGCCGACGGGCCTGAAGATGGATTTTTGAACAAAAGGTATTGCGGGGTTGTGGGGCAATTTTTTGCATTTTTGTATTTTTTTCAAAAGGGCACAAAGTGAGTTTCAGGCCTGTAGACCCATTCTGATAACTGGTTTCTACCATTTTTGTACGAACCCGATTCAAATATTCAAATGAACATATCTTTTGATCTAGTGCTCAAAATCGACAAATTTGGCACCGTTAGAAATATCTTGACCTCCTCTATGCCATGGAAGCATAAAATATCATTTTTAGCAGGTTTTGGTGGGTGAAAAATGGGAAAACATCTTTCAATCCATCAATACGAGATCTGATTGTTTCAACAACCTAGATTTGATTTGATTCACTATTCTTCCTTCTCCAACATGCCAAAGTAGACATGGAGAGGTAGATTTGACAGATTATAGGTGGATTTGTAGGGCATTAATGGTGGGTGGTTGAATTCTCAAAATAGGGTCCGTTTTCCTCCTTTCTCTTTGTTTTTTTCATCATTCTAAACTTCTATATATTGTAACACTTCTCATTTGAGAAGGGGAGAGACATTCTAGGCATAGGGAAACTCTGTCAAATTTGTTTCCCACTCCATTTTGAGTTGAAAACCTTCTCCTATGCCTGGCAAGAAGCGGATTTGTGCCTCTGAGCAAAAAATGTAATGGTCTGTGCACCCTTTAAGAGCAATAAAAATGTGTTTTGTGGTGTTTCTTCAACCCTTTGCATTATTTTGTTGTTTCCCATGCCTCTCCCTTTCAAATTTGTTCCATGTGCATGTATTTCACATTTATAGGTGCAGGGTGTTGTTTTTCATGGAGTTTTGATCATGGATTTGGATATGGGTTTGTGTAACTTCTATTTGACCTTCCCATTTTCCTTTTTCCTTTGTTTCATCCTCCCTTAATAGAGTATCTCACACTTCCTTTTCTGGTGTATCACCACTTTAGTGTAGGCTCTTTCACCCTCTCTCTCTCTCTCTGTCCCTTGGAATGGTTAGATTAGGATTAGTTAGATTCTGCCTGCATGGGAGCAACTTGTGGTAGGTAGATTAGGATGCAAGATTTGGCTTTCTCCGGAGGTCCATCTCAAGTTTTGCAAGACTCATAGCTTGAGATATGGTCCCATGTTGTGCAATCACACCGAATACTCCACTCACAACAAGGCCATTCGGGGTATTGTGATTCCGCACTAGCATTTTTGGCATGACACGGTGGGTCAGGACACTGAGGTTAGATTTTCTCATCTTTCCAAGGTGTCTCATTATCAACAAAGTGAATCTTAAACCACCATGTGACCACACTAACAATTTTGGCATGCCAGTGGGACATGTTTGAAGCACCTTACCACTTCATTTCATCAATTTGATGTGTTCTTGGTGAGATTTAGCCTTTGGAGGCACATGCAAAGCACATCTGGTGACTCCATCTGGTCAACAACCCAATCTCTAAAGTTACTGAGACCTTTTTCCATCCATTTTCATTCATTTTCTTCCACATCTTTCATTTTCTTCCATTCCATGAGGTTGTGCAATCATGACTTCATTTCCATCTTGGAATTCACACTTACAGCAGTAGTTTTATTCAGATCCATCTCCAAGTTACTTCAATACACCTCTAGAAAGGTTTCACAATGAAAATCAGCACTATGGATATCCAGGTGACCTGATTCAAATCAGTTTGGTCATTTTCCAAACTATACAACTATTACAGAGCATGGATATACAGATTTTGGAGGTAGTTCCACACTTGAAGAAGTTAATCTCTGGAGAAGATTCAAAAATGGAGGTTGGCATGGTTCAATCAAGGGCTACAATACAAATGAAGGCATTTAGGATTGGTTGCAGGGCACCTTGTCCATGGGTCGGCCCTTTTCCAAGACATTACAGCCCTTAGGAGAAGCTTGACTTCATGGTTGAAGTACTACCTCAACTTGCACAATGGGCTGAGGAGATTGAGGCTTATGAGTTGGATACAAGAAAACCTTGTCAATGGGTAATTCCACCACCTCATAGCTTTTATTTTCCTCTTTCTCAATCAATATCATTTTAGCTAGTGTCAAGATTCAATCCCATTGTCTACTTCCCCAAATGTTGATTTCCCTTCTCCATCTCCTAGTCTTCCATCTCATCTTAATTCTTCTGCCCTTTTCCCTTCCAAGTAGTCATTCCCTCCAAAGAAACAAGAATTTCCACTTCCCTCTCCACCACAGAAAACAAAAAAATTGGTTGAATCCCAACCTACCCCTCCTCTTGCATCCCCAAATCCATGTTGGGAGATGAAATCTAGATAAACAAACCAAGAGACAAAGAAGAAGAGGATCCCAACAGAAAATAAATGATGAGACAATCTAAAGTTGGGCTGCCAAATTTTGGTTTACAAAGATCCCCTTGATGGTTAAGCCTACATAGGAGGTCAGGGTTGAAGAGCCAGTGGTGGTTGAGGCTGAGTTTGCAATAGTGGAAGAGGAAGAACAATCAGCTCCAAGTCCTATTGAAAAGGAGAAACTAGAAGAGATCAAATCAGAGTTAAAGCCACTTGATGAAGAAAGCATTGTTGAAGACTTTTTTCTTTCATTTGAAGGGCCTAATTTGATTGATGAATCCATAATGGAGGAGAACCATACAGTTTCAAGAGGCTCCAAGTGTGGAGCAGGCCACAGAAGAACCTTCAGTTCTTCCTCCCACTTCATCCCCTTCAAACCCTAATGTTGAAGAAGAGTTTGAGCTTTCAAACTTCATGTTTGAAGATGAGGGGAACCATGGTGAGAAAGTTTCAAATTAGGAGGACACCATGGAGGAGGTTAAGCACATGTAGTAGGACAACAAGGAGGCAGATTATTGTCTTGACTTGGAGGATTGCTTTGATGGAGAAGATCCCATGGAGATCACATCATTTTCTCCTCCATCATCCACCTTCCAAGTACATGAGCTTATTTCCATGAAGGAGATAATTCAAGGATAGCACAACTGCATTTCACAATAGCCCTCTGGAACCAAGGTTGGAAGATGGGAATCTTCCATGTTCTTCACAAGAGGAGGAAAGAAAGAGCAAGAGGATGTCATCATCTCTTCCACACCATCCATCCAAGAAGATCTACCAAAAGACTCCATTCTTGGAGTTAAATATCATAGCAGTGGGAAAATTCAAAGGATCAGACCTTGCCCAATTAGGTACTTGGCTTCATTAGAGCCAAGGGAGAAGCCAAAACCAGTCATGCTTACTTTTGAGCATGAGGATGAGTTTCAAAGTACCAAGGATCAGCTGCAATACCTCTTCAATCCAAATACAGAGCAACTAAAAGAGGTATTTGTCTTGTTTCCAGTTGACACCTTGATGATTTGGGTGGAGGACCAACTTATAGTCAGTTTTTCACTCATGCAAGCAGCCATATTTAGTGTCAAATCATTTGCATGGCTGCCCCTTTTGAGAAAGGGAAGCTACTTCTCCTGTCAGTTATAGGATTTGTTTGAGCTCTCTTTCTCTCTGGTTAAAATAGAGTAGGTAGGTTTTCTTTCGAAGAAGAAGTGCTTGTGCACACTCTACATATCCCACTTGGGGTGTGTATGATTTCCAATTTTGTACATAGTGTGTCGTGGTGTTTTGTTTCTCTTGCACATTACATTAAAAATGGCATTTGGAGAGATCAGCCCCAATTTCAAGTGGTTTCAAGTGGCTCAGGGATCAAATTTTCAAATTTCAGATCAGATTTTTGTTTACCAGGTAGACTCCATGCCTAATGGATGCTTCAAGGCCATTGATATTTTCATCTAGCAGGTAGATGTCCCTATGAGTCGCCAAATTGTTATCCAAAATAAGCTCATGCTTATTTTTGGTTAACTGCACCCATTTTTCCTCTTTTAGTGCTTCAATCCAATTTTTAGATATTCTAAGCACTTAAGGCTTCCTAAAAGTATCTTCATCAAGTGGTAAATTTCTTCCCCTTTCCAAAAATATAAAGAAGTCCTTCTAACTCCTCATATTTTGTAAGTTATGGGCCGGCGGGCCTTGGAAGGTATTTTTGCCCAAAAGCGGGCCAAGGAGGAGTTTTTAAGGATTTTTCCCAAAGCGGGTGGTGGATCTATGTGGAGTTTTTGAACTTTTGTGCTTTTTACAAATAGGGCGCAAAGTGAATTTCGGGCCCGCAAGCCCGCGAGGGATCTTAAAGCCAAACAAAGAAAAATTCCTAAGGCCCGTAAAGGGACACGTGTCCACATTGAAAAGTCAAAGTGGGAAGGCGGGTTGTGGAGGAAATTTGAAATTTTTGCCCCGAGAAGGCATAAAGTGAAAAAAATGAGCCGTACCTCTACTGACGCCTAGGGGAGCCATGTGTCAAGCCTCAATTACATGCAAGTCGGTGAGCCTTGGGGTGATTTTTTGCCCAAATGGAAAATATGGGTCGGTGTGCCCGAAGACGGTTTTTTGACCAAAAGGTATTGCGGGGCTACGGGGTAATTTTTGAATTTTTGTATTTTTTTGCAAAAGGGCACAAAGTGAGTTTTAGGCCCGCAAACCCGTTCGATAACTAGTTTACGCCATTTTTGTATGAGACCGATTCAAATATTCAAATGAGCATATCTTTTGATCCAAAGTGCTCGAAATCGATAAATTTGGCACTGTTGGAAATATCTCAACCTCCTTTATGCCATGGAAGCATAAAATATCATTTTTAGCAAGTGTTGGTGGGTGAAAAATGTGAAAACGTATTTCAAGCCATCAATACGGGATCTGATTGTTTCAACAACCCATATTTGAATTGATTCGTTATTCTTCCTTCTCCAACATGCCAAAGTAGATTAGAGGTAGATTTGATAGATTATAGGTGGATTTACGGGGCATTAATGGTGGGTGGTTGAATTTTGAAAACAGGTCCATTTTCCTCCTTTCTCTCTATTTTTTCATCGTTTTAAACTTCTATATATTATAACACTTCTCATTTGAGAAGGGGAGAGACATTCTGGGCGTAGGGAGATTCTATCAAATTCATTTCCCAACTCCATTTTGAGTTGAAAACCTTCTCCCGTGCCTAAAAATGGATTTGTGACTCTGAGAAAGAATGTAATGGTTTGTGCACCTTATAGAGAAAATAAAACATGTTTTTGTGGTGTTTCTTCAACCCTTTACATTGTTTTGTTGTCTTCCCATGCCTCTCCCTTTAAAATATGTTTTTGTGCATGTATTTCACATTTGCAAGTGCAGGGTGTTGTGTTTCATGGAGTTTTGATCATGGGTTTGGATCTAGGTTTTTGTCACTTCTATCTGACCTTCCCATCTTCCTTTTTCCTTTGTTTCATCCTCCCTCAATAGATTATCTCGCACTTCCTTTTCTGGTGTATCACCACTTAGTGTAGGCTATATCACCACTTAGTGTAGGCTCTCTCTCTCTCTCTCTCTCTCTCTCTCCCCTTGGAACACTTAGATTAGGATTAGTTAGATTCTACTTGCACTGGAGTAGATTGTGGCAGGTAGATTAGGAAGCAAGAACTAGCTTTCTCCGAAGTCCATCTCAAGTTTTACAAGTCCCACAACTTGAGAGATGGTCTCATGTTGTGCAATCACACCGAATGCCCCACTCACAACAAGGCCATTCGGGGTGATGTGATTTTGTACTACAGAGCCTCAACTCTCTTCTTCTCCAACTTCCTAGATTTCTCCTTTAGACATTGAATTTCCCCTTGAAGACTCCTGATTACATCCATGGTCTCTTGATAGAATTCCTTCTAATGGGTAGGGTCTAGATACTTCCCATACACCACCTCTTCTCTTGTAATCGAAGTCTAAACTTTGGTATCTCCCCTGGTGTGTGCAGCCTCGCTCGCCTCTTCAATAGTATAGATTCTAACTCGACTCACGTGCCACCCTTGGCATCCACTACAAGTATGCTTTCTTAATGCTTACCATCCCGGTGCCCTTGTCTTTTTGGTGTTGTTGGATCATATGTTCAAATAGCTCTAGGAACTCCTCATACTTGTGCTTCTTTCCACACTAAGAGCATTGTAATAGATCAGGACATTCGCACTTGTAATGTTCTTGTGGATGCATAGTTATAACATGTCCCATGAGGAAATTCACTTCTCCCACCTCCATGATTTCCATGGCCTCTAAATCCTCCACAAAATCCTCTTTCACGAGCTCCTCCATCTGTGCGTTCTTCATAGTGAAGACCATCATCCTTGGAGTTGTCCACAATGCTAGTCCTGGGTGCACACTAATATCAATAACATCATGTATTTAGTCAATCAATCTACAATCCTTGGTGTCATGAGTAGTAGAGGTATAAATCTTGCAATAGCAAGACACATTCTTACTGATCGCGTGCTACTGTAGCGGACACCTACTTACATCATGATCTCCATGGATAATTTCATAGTATACCATCATGGCACGTACCGATATCTAAGGAAAATTGTCCTTCATATGCCCCTCTACCTCACAATCCGTGCACCATAGGCCACTGCGAGTCTCATGCGCCGAGTTCACAAAAATCTTCTCTAGCTACTTTGTCATTACAATAATCTGAGCTTCAAGAAATGGGCTAGCACTAGTATACATGCTTCCTATAGCCTCAACACGTAGAGTAGCCTCTAAGGCATTGTGCGCATCTATGAAATTCTTGTACAAAAGTGCTCTCCTAAAAGGTGGTATCAACCCTCCAACAAACCATTAAGCGTGGAGGGAAGGATGAATATCATGAGACAGTTTTGATAAGAGAGTCTTAAAATGTGCATCATACTACCGCACACTCTCTACAATACCTCATTGAATCTCCTTCAGTGCACTAATGCTCTTTTTTTTAAACTCAAGAATATGGAATTCAGCTAAGAAGGCATTACGCAACATAGTTATAATCTACTATTGTCTGGTGGGGGTCATACTTCTAGTACCAACTATGTGCACACCCTTGTAATGTTGTTACAAACCGACTTGTCTTCCGTTTTGGGTAGTGATCCCCTTCGCACGCCATAAAACTCACATTTGTGTACATGCTCTGCAGCATCCTCAACACCTTTGTAATTTAGTAGATGTAAAGACATTTCAAAAATACTTGTTGAGGTAGTTGAGGCCCTTTTCCACCTTCTCCAAAACCTTGATTCCCTCTAATGTTGCCTCTACCACCACATTCACTAGATTGCCGGCCCATATCCCTCCTGAACCACCAGATCCTCTAGATCTACCAGGTCTACTAGTTCCTATTCCACTTGACCCACCAGATCCACCTCCCGTAGCTAGTAAAGGTCCTGAAGTTGTCATGCCTTGTGTCCCCATTGTCACGTTGAACTACACACCAATAATATGTGATATTGCACCGCTACCAAATATGTGTCTTGTGCCACTTCCAGATATGATACCCAAGCTTTGTGTACCCATAATTTTCCCAAATTTCACTCCTAGATAATATACCTCTAAACACAGGAAATGATTGTGCAGCCATAGATGTGCCAAATGAAAAGTTATACCTCCTAGGTGTTGATTGGTTACTTCCACCAATACCAATTGGGTTAGTAATACTTATCTCTAGATTTGGAAAACTAAGCATCAAGGCTTGGTCACCAGGTGGATTTAGATGCTGGTCAACGGCTCTCCTTTCTCCAAGTGACGAGATCTCATTAGAATCTAAAGGAGCCTCTCTCCCACGCTTGCCAAGATGGGGTAGACAGACTGCTCAGGCTCCACGTCCTCCACGTGAACCTCAATTCCTTCCCACAACGTTTACCTCCATAAATCCATCTCTCCTGCAACTTCATGTTGTCTATCTAACTCCCTCTCATGAGCTTCATTATACTTGAGTCATCTCTCTTCCCTCTCCTTTTTAGCTGCAAGGTCTACCATCTTCCTCCACCCTAGCTTCCTCACCCAACGCTCAGAAGAAGCTTAGTTAGCCATAGGAAATGCTTCCAAACTCAGTGTAATGATCAAGATCTTTATAGCTAAAGGGATAGCACGCAAGAACAATCCTCTTGGCTCCCTCAAGAACTCAAACTCAACAATCTCTAGACAAGAATACATAGAAATCACATACTCCAAGGTGTAACTCATCAACACTCTACTCCACCAATGATCAACAACACGTGTCCAAGTCAAATCAACATCATGTAACCTTTGATACTCATCTTGGGTCCATACGTGAGGTCTATAGTACCAACTTGATCTAGATGCATACGCCAAAATCCATTCATACAACTCCACTGGAAAACAACAAAATAAGGTCTCATACACTCATGATACAGATGTTCTTCTACCCATTTATATGTGTCAAACACGGGTCCAGCACTAAATCTCTAAGAAAACTCATCCTTTGTGCTTTTAAGCCATGTTTCCACATTGTCCAAGGTCAAGCGCTCTGCCATCACGCACCATTCTCACAAAAAAATTGAAAATAGGTTCCCAACAACATAACCAAGATGTAGTCATTTATTTACCCTTAATACTATTTTCTAACCCCAAACGCATCGTCCTACCACCCAACAGGTGATGGGCACTCACCCGAGGTATGCAGGGGTGTCAAGTCCCTCCTTTATGTGAGATTTGTGAGAAGGTTCCACCATTAATGGAGGATGATTTGCATAAGCATGAATACATTCACTTATTTAAAAAGGTAGAATATGCAACTAACAAATCCACACATTAATGCATTACATAAGCTAAATAACATTGTAAGAAGCATAATAAACCAGATATGAGCCATGATAATCATATAACACGAGATTTTACACCCCTAAACAAGATATAAAGAATGAACCCATATATATATATATATATATATATATATATATTCAAAAGATTTATATGACAGCCACATTATAGTCAAAAGGGTCATCTCAGACCATACATATTGAATGGCAGAGACTTAACTCCTATAAGCTTCTTTGATATGAGACCCTAGCTATAATTTTCCCATTTTAACCCTTGTTACAGATCCTAGTACCATACATAGGCTTATGACATCCCTCACAACCCTATATCACTAAGTGCTCTAAACCCTAGCATTACTACAACACTTCGTTACTCTCCTTCTCTTTCTTTGCATTCTCTATGCATTCTTTCGTGTCTGTCTATCTCTATGTGTATCTATCTCTCGAGCCAAGCATCTCTTTATATAAGATCATCGACCACCGCCATGCCTTTTCTCTTGAGTAGATCACGTGTCAAGTGTCGATGTGGTCCTCCATTGGTGAATTCTTATCCCTTTGCAAACCCTCCACTCTCTATAATGATGTCTTCTAGGAATATTCCCTACATGGAATATCCTTTTCTTGACCTCCAAGGTTCCAGGCTGGCACCTTATCCACTCATCACACCTAGTCGGGTCCTCATGCTTTTCCTCAAGTGCCTCTAGAATGCCAAATATGGCTAAGTCCTTTAAACTCATGTTGAGCCTTCCTCAGTGTGCCCCTACATGGTCACAAAGTGTAAAGACAGCAATGCCTTCCAATTGTCTACATTGGATGGTGAAGAATTGCATATTCCAGTCAATGGAATCCATCTGAAGCATTGCTACTGAAGGAAATTCTCCACCTTGTACATATTAGCTTAGGTTTTCATTCCTCCAAGTGCTTATGCACATTGTTTTGTTGTAGTTTAGCTTTGCTTTCCCTAAGTGCTTTGGCACAAGCTTGTTGTCCTAGGAAATGTGTTTTACAGGCCTTGCTCCATCAGATGATGTTCTACCCTCCTCTTCCTCCTTGCATTGTTCTAATCAGTTGGGGTACCAAGTAGAGAATTTGATGACTCCATGCCCAATGGATTGCTTCAGGCAACTGGTAACTTCATCTAGCAGGTAGATGACCCCTCCGAGTCACCAAAATTGTTATCCAAAATGAGCCCCTTGCTCATTTTTTGGCTAACTCCCTTCATTCTTTCCTCTCTTGTGCCTCAGTCATAATTTTTTATCTTTTAGGCACTCAAAACCTTCTAGAAATGGCACCATTGGATAGAGCTCTTTCTCAGCTTTCCAGAAAGGTAAAGTTTTCTTCCTAACTCCATGTATTTTTGAAGTTATGGCTCACAGAGTTTTTGTGGGAAATTTTCCCTAGACAGTCCCGTTGGCCAATCAGAAGCCGCCACATCAGCATCGGAGCAATCGGGAGGAGGGAGAAAAATTTTGGATTTTTTACCAAGTGTTGGCGCAATGGGAAATTTTCCCATGGAAAGCCCGAGCCAATGGAAGGAGGCCACGTGTCCTCGGAAGGGTGGAGGTGGAGGTAAACTTGAAATTTTTACCAAGTGTTTGGCGCAGGGTTCAGAAAGGAAATTTTCGACCAAAGGGCCCGCCGGTGAATAAGATGCAGCCATGTGTCCAAGTGGGGAGAAGTTGGGAAAATTTCCCAAGGGTTGGCACAAACAAATTTTTCGGCCCCAAGGCCCGCATCTAATAGCATGGCGCCACATGTCACCGAGGCGTCGGGGGTCGGAGGTGTGAGAGGAATTTTTCTTTTCGCCCAAGTTTGGAAAAATTGAAAAGGAAGGTCTGCCCCCCAAAACCCAATCCAATAGCATTGCGCCACGTGTCCCATGAGGCCTCGGGGTCGAACTAATGGAAAGGAGTTGGGAAAATTTCCCAAAGGTTGGCGCAAACAAATTTCTCGGCCCCTAGGCCCGCTAACCAATTGAAAGAAGCCACGTGTCCTCAGTCAACGGAGCGCGGGGAAAAGTTGGGATTTTTCCCAAGGAAAATCAAAGGAAAATATTGAAGGAAAATCCCACCCCCAAAGCCCGAGCCAATAGGATTATGCCACGTGTCCACGTGGCAACAAAAACACAAGGCAAGCCCGTAGGAAAAATGAACATGAAAGGCCTACGTCCAATAGAATTCTGCCACATGTCCGGCCTAGGGAAGATGGTCAATAGCGACGAGAAAAGTTGAGAGCAAATTCCCGCAGCAAATCACAGCATGACACGTGTCCTCGGGTCATCCAGCCGGTGGAGAATTTTTGGAAAATTTTCCAAAGGCCAAAATGATGGAAAATGAAGCAGGAAGGGCCCACAACCAATCAAATCATGCCACATGGCACCAGAGTAGCGGGGCATGGAGATTTTTGGGGAAATTTTCCCAAATGCAAAAAGTGGGAAAATTTCAAATTTTCGGCCCGCCAACCCATTTTGGCCCTGTTTTGCCCTAAATTTTCAAAGGGGCATAACTTTTGATCCAGAGCTCATTTTCTTGCGTTATTTATATCAATGGAAAGATGGTGAAATTCTCTACATGATTCTCGGGATCAATTTTATGTTTTCATGGATTTTGGAGAGAGAAATTTGGAAAACACCTCTGGCACGTGGAAATCAACAAAACTGACATTTCAACCACCATTTTTAATGAAGTATGGCACGCATTCTCTCCCAGCATGGTTAAAAATGTCAGGGAATGGAATTTTGAGGGTTCCCATGCTATTTTAATACCATTTGGTCAGTGGTTGAAGCATCTTTCATGTTTTCCTACGTTTCTCTCTCCTGAGTTCGAATGGGCATTGTAAAAGCCAGAATGGGCTCATTTTTTAAAGAGTTAGACAATCTTCTAGCTCTGCAACTTCCCTTTTCTTCCTCCTCAGGAAGATTTGTGGAAATTTTTACCTTTTCATGCAAATACAACATCTCTTTTTGCCTCTTGGTCATTGTAATGCACTGTATTGGACCTGGAATGATAATGTATGCTCTGTGATTAAAATTTTCTCAATCCTTTCATATGTTTATCATTGTTTCCTGATCTTACATAACATTTTGGAAATTTGTGCATGTTTTGTGCTGTATTTTCTTGTGGATTGTGTATGTTTATAGTAGCAAGTGTCTACTACTCCTTTGGTGCATCAAATTAATTAGACTAGGTTTATTTTTAGTATCTTCTCAACCCTGTCCCCTTGGAAAAGTTTGATTAAGTCATAGGTAAACCCTCGCAAAAAATGTTGTGCACACTTGACCAGAGGAGTTGAGGAACTAGCCTCTAATCTAGAGGATATTTTCCAGTCCCTGCAATTCCCACACTTGTGTGAAAAGATCCAATGTTGTGCAATCACACTGGATGTTAAAATGTCAAACTAGAAATCGATAGAACATCCAGAGGGTGTTTTGATTTGCACTAACAGATTTTGGCACACTTAGTGGGACCTTAGAGGTCTTCATCTTTATTGCAACAAAATTGATGTGCGTTTGTTGAAAGTTTCTTGCTGAAAAATCCCTGAATTACACATCTAGCGACTCCAAGGAAGAAGAATCGGTGGCTTTAGCAAATCTGCACTGTAAAACTCATGAGAAGAATCTCCACAAGGTCAAGAGTTGGAGAAGAAGAAGTTTTATTTGAGTATCTACAATTATCTCCAAGAAGAAGACAAAGAGGGAGGAGAATTTAAAGGTCTCCATCTCCACCAAACAAAACTCTATCAACTCCTCCACCGGTAGACCTTTCATCCAATCAAGCAAGAGTTCTAAGGCTAATCGAATGGCACAACACAACCCATATGTCAACTTCACTGCAGCAAAGCAGCCCACTTGCTCTCAATGCACAAAATCCAATCCCAGTTGTAGCATTGAAGAACATTTCATACTTTACTTGGAGAGAATCAGACCACTCCCGGTGATCATGTCAAGGATATCGCTAATATTTGTGTAATCCATGAGATTGATGAGATGCAAGTCTTTGTTAAACTACGGCGTCTTCATTCAAAGGGAAAGCCTTGCAATGGTTCAGGAGCCTTGCTTCAAGCTCTATCCAAAATTGGAACCAGTTATGTATAGCCCTCCATGAGCAGTTTGGAGAAAAGGGAGATAACTTATCCCTTTTGGAACAGTTGAAAACTATCAAAAGAGCTCCCAATGAGCGGTGACCGACTTCAACTTCGATTTCAAAGGACCTAGGAGAGAATTCCAATGGCGAGTAAGGCCAACAAGAGAAGGTGATTTTCTATATTACCTTAAAGCTTTAAATTATGATATTTCTATGTTGATTCAATCCATGGGAGGCACAACTATCCTCGCGCTTATAGCCTTGCCATTAGAGCTGAAAATTGTCTAATTCAAGCTAGTAAGCTATCTCCTAGGCCTCCAATACCATTGTATCCAAATTTAGAGAGTCCAGCACTAATTAAGTGCCTATTTTAGCTCCTATTCCCACTCCCGTAAATCAGAATTCAAGTGAAGCTTCTACTTCATCTTCTAGTGCCTCAAATGAACTTTAAGAAGTCATGAAGCTTAGCCCAAAGTTACACTCAAGAGGCAGCAAGCCCAAAGTTTTAGACCTTCTTATCAGCCTCAAGCTTAGCCTAAGCATGCACCATATATCACCTCGAGACCACCCAATCTAGCTACAAATCAAAATCAAGCAAGGCCCCCCGCCAATAGACCATTTCAGCCCTATAATCCCAATGTTACATCGCCTCTAAAGCACTAGTGCTAGTACAAAACAACATAGCTCAAGAGTATGATTGGTGTTTCCCATGAAATGAAGCTCACAACCAGCCTATGTGATTCAATGGTGCTCTAAATCAATCATTAATGGTAATAACAACTGGTGTGGAGGGTGAAGGGAGTTAGGAAATAACCAACAAGAAGAAACATCCCAAAGAACAACCACTCCAAATGATACCACACTTGTAAACCGGTAGGCAAAAGACTTTTGTGGCATGAATCAAACAATCTCTCAAAGTGTCAGTGCAGCCAACACAAGGTCAAAAAGGAGAAATTTAGGTAATGAGTTGGTTACACTCAAGAGGCAAAGAAGCCCAAAGTTTTAGACCTTCTTATCGGCCTCAAGCTTAGCCTATGACATACCATATCGGCCTCGAGACCACCCAATCTAGCTACAAATCAAAATCAAGCAAGGCCTCCTGCCAATAGACCATTTCAGCCCTATAATCCCAATGCTACATCTGCCTCTAAAGCACTAGTGCTAGTACAAAACAACATAGCTCAAGAGTATGATTGGTGTTTCCCATGAAATGAA
Organism: Taxus wallichiana var. yunnanensis; assembly: GCA_018340775.1. Taxonomy (NCBI): domain Eukaryota; kingdom Viridiplantae; phylum Streptophyta; class Pinopsida; order Cupressales; family Taxaceae; genus Taxus; species Taxus wallichiana. The sequence goes on from CM031234.1 coordinate 51,211,308, forward strand.
GCTCACAACCAGTCTATGTGATTCAATGGTGCTCTAAATCAATCATTAATGGTAATAACAACTGGTGTGGAGGGTGAAGGGAGTTAGGGAAATAACCAACAACAAGAAACATCCTAGCAACAACCAGCTCCAAATGATACCACACTTGTAAACTGGTAGGCAGAAGACTTTTGTGGCATGAATCAAACAATCTCTCAAAGTGTTGCAGCCAACACAAGGTCAAAAAGGAGAAATTTAGGTAATGAGTTGGTTACACTCAAGAGGCAGCAAGCCCAAAGTTTTAGACCTTCTTATCAACCTCAAGCTTAGCCTAACAGACAGCCATATCAGCCTCAGAGACCACCTAATCTAGCTACAAATCAAAATCAAGCAAGGCCTCCTGCCAATAGACCATTTCAGCCCTATAATCCCAATGCTACATCTGCCTCTAAAGCACTAGTGCTAGTACAAAACAACATAGCTCAAGAGTATGATTGGTGTTTCCCATGAAATGAAGCTCACAACCACCTATGTGATTCAATGGTGCTCTAAATCAATCATTAATGGTAATAACAACTGGGTGTGGAGGGTGAAGGAGTTAGGAAATAACCAACAACAAGAAACATCCCAACAACAACCAGCTCCAAATGATACCACACTTGTAAGTGGCAGGCAAAAGACTTTTGTGGCATGAATCAAACAATCTCTCAAAGTGTTCAACCAACACAAGGTCAAAAAGGAGAAATTTAGGTAATGAGTGGTTACACTCAAGAGGCAAAGCAAGCCCAAAGTTTTAGACCTTCTTATCACCTCAAGCTTAGCCTAACAAATGCCATATCGGCCTCGAGACCACTCAATCTAGCTACAAATCAAAATCAAGCAAGGCCTCCCCCAATAGACCATTTCAGCCCTATAATCCCAATGCTACATCTCGCCTCTAAAGCACTAGTGCTAGTACAAAACAACATAGCTCAAGAGTATGATTGGTGTTTCCCATGAAATGAAGCTCACAACGAGCCTATGTGATTCAATGGTGCTCTAAATCAATCATTAATGGTAATAACAACCTGGTGTGGAGGGTGAAGGGAGTTAGGAAATAACCAACAACAAGAAACATCCCAAAGAACAACCAGCTCCAAATGATACCACACTTGTAAACGGCAGCGAGTAAGACTTTTGTGGCATGAATCAAACAATCTCTCAAAGTGTTGCGGCCAACACAAGGTCAAAAGGAGAAATTTAGGTAATGAGTTGGTTACACTCAAGAGGCAGCAAGCCCAAAGTTTTAGACCTTTTATCAGCCTCAAGCTTAGCCTAACAGAGATAGCCATATCACCTCGAGACCACCCAATCTAGCTACAAATCAAAATCAAGCAAGGCCTCCTACCAATAGACCATTTCAGCCCTATAATCCCAATGTTACATCTCGCCTCTAAAGCACTAGTGCTAGTACAAAACAACATAGCTCAAGAGTATGATTGGTGTTTCCCATGAAATGAAGCTCACAACCAGTCTATGTGATTCAATGGTGCTCTAAATCAATCATTAATGGTAATAATAACAAGCTGGTGTGGAGGGTGAAGGGAGTTAGGGAAATAACCAACAACAAGAAACATCCCAAAGAACACCCAACTCCAAATGATACCACACTTGTAAAGCTGGCAAGCAGGCGAAGACTTTTGTGGCATGAATCAAACAATCTCTCAAAGTGTTGCAGCCAACACAAGGTCAAAAGGAGAAATTTGGGTGAAGAATGCCATTGGCTCCAAATAATCCACAACCTTTATCACTCCCTGATTGTTGGTAAACAAAATACGATATCAAACATGTAAGGACCGCCCAAACCAGCTCCTAGACCAACTCGGATGCCGATTGTTCTACCCATGTGCAAGGAATGAATGTGCGAGCTAAAGGGCAGCAAAGAGATGCTTCATCTCTATTCAACATCATTGATCATATAAAGAAGACAGATGTAAACATATCAATGTGGGAATAACTATCCGTCCTGTGCCAAAGAGATTTACTACAAGCTACCATGAAGGACTGGTCAACTTCAAATCAATAGGTCCAAATGCAAGAGAAGGTACTCACAAATTTTGTCCGGCACGAAGGGAATCATGAAGGATAAGCAAGATAAAATGTTAAATCCCCCTCCATTCTATGTTTAATTGATCATGGAAACCAATTAGTACTCAATCGCATGATTCATTCTGGGGCAAGTAGTTCAAGAATGCCCAAGAAAATTGTTGATTAGTTGGGGCTCCAATATGAAACCATATCCAAAGGGGTAGTGCAATTAGATGGGACAGCAATGACAACAGTAGGAGTGATTAAAAACTTGAGTCTCACTTTGCATGCATACCCCAACGTTGTTGTTTTACAAGATGTCTCAGTGATAGATCTTCCACCACTCTTTACCCTATGTTTGTCGAGGGATTTCACATGCTAAGATTGGAGGTTACTTATCTATTGATTGGTCACACATGTTGTTCGAACAAGATACGGAACCAAAGCCACAATTAGATCTTAGCCTATTGCAAACTTTCACCTTGAGCCTCACACTCCAAGCCAAATCGCACTACCAACCTGCTCAAAGATTTGATCAAGAAGATTATCCAAGCACGATGAAGTCGACACCAAGGTTGGAAGCATCCCAGATTTGACCCTTGATGAATGGGAAAGCAAGGTGCATGCTTTTGATCTTTATCAAGAAATAGAAGAATCTGAGCTAGGAGTTTATTACATGCATGAAGAAAATCAACCTATTCCTAACATCACCAAGCCGGACCATAAGGATGACAATGAAGTATGGCAGTTGTTCTTTTATGGATCAAGGAGTAGACAAGGTGCGGGGAGGGGGCTATACTTGTTTCACCTCAAAGGGTTAAGTATTATTCATCTTTTAGATTTCAGTTTGCATGTTCTAATAACACCGCTAAATATGAAGCTTTGATACAAGGATTGCATTGGTCAATAAAAAAGGAATAAAGAACTTGTAAGTCTTTAGTGACAAAGTGAGATAATTGTCAACAAGTTAGAGGACAAAGACATCTTTGCCAAGAATGATCTACTCAAGTGCTACAAAAACATGGTGTGGGACCTCATTGAATATTTTGAGGGTTTTAGCATCAAATCCATCCCTAGAAAAGATAACCAAGTTGCCGACATGCTTACAAAGATTGGAGCAGCCTTTGATGTTGTTGAAAGCATTAAGAAAGACAAAGTACAACCAAAAATTCATGTGATTGTAAGGCCTTCAGTGCCAGAAAACAATATAAGTTGGCAAGTGTTTGAAAATGATCAACAAATCATCCATTTCTTACAAGAAGAGGCTGGGTTCTTAGCTAAAATCAGGAAAAGTTAGAACAATAGTATGGTGATTAAGTGGTACAGCTGAGAACCAGCAAACTACCAAAGGGACTTGTTACTTTGGAGTCCATTTTCAATCCTAATGATCAGTTTAGAAAGGAGAAAGAAAACATCCAAGTCAAGGGAGAAGATTCAGTGCCCATCTTGGTGGAAGAAGGCAAGTCACTCCAAGTTGGTAAAGTGACAACTGAGCAAGAAAGGTATGAGTTCATATAGCTTTGTCAAGAATTCCCGATGTGTTTTCTTGGAGCTATGAAGATTTGAAAGGCTTCAATCCCAAGTTAGCTCAACACACTATTGAATTAGACCCAAGTGCTAAACCCATCAGGAAAAAACAAAGGCCAGTCAATCCACACATGGAGCCTCTCATGAGAAAAGAATTGAATAAGTTGATAGAGGCAAGTATCATATTTCCTATCAAGCATTCTAGTTGGGTAGCCAACTTGGTTCCAGTTAGAAAGAAGAGTGGAGAAATCAGATTGTGTGTTGACTTCAGAGATTTGAATAGAGCATCTCTCAAGGATCATTACCCACTTCCTTCTATGGAGCAGATTTTACAAGTTGTTGCTGGCTCTCAGAGGTTTTCATTACTTAATGGCTATTCAGTGGTACAATCATATTATAGTGAAGGAAGAAGACTAGTTTAAGACAGCCTTCACAACCAAATGGGGAACCTATGCATATAGAAAAATGCCATTTGGGTTGTCCAACGCTGGAGCTACATTCCAAAGAGCAATGGACATGGCGTTCAAGGATTAGATTAACAAAATGGTGCTGATATATCTAGATGATATCACTATTTTTTCAAAAATGCAGCAGAGACCATCTCTTTCATTTGAGATAAGTGTTCCGAGGTGCGAGAAGATTTGGGGTATCCTTGAATCCCAAAAAGTGTATTTTTCTAGCTCACAAAGGAAAGCTCCTTGGCCACATTGTCTCCAAATAAGGATTAGTAATTGATCCAGAAATATTTGAAGCCATAAGAGCACTACCATTGCCAAGTCACAAGAAATCCCTCCAAAGTTTCTTGGGAAGGATAAATTTTGTTCGGAGGTTTGTCCCAAATTTTGTAGCACTAGTCAATCCTATCACCAAGATGTTAAAGAAAAGCATAGCTTTCAAATGGACAAAGAAGGTAAGGCAAGTTTTGAAGCAATCAAAGAGGCCATCTCACAAGCCCCAACTCTCATTAACCTAGATTTCTCCAAGGATTTCATCCTCTATGCATTTGGAGGTGATGATACTATTTCGCAATTTTAGTACAGTGGAACAAACATAATGATGAGCAGCCAATTACTTTCTTCAGCCAAAGCTCTGGAGGACTATGAGGTGATATATTCCTTCATTGAGAAGCATGTTCTGCAGTGATTAGGAGCTTGAAGAAATTTGAACATCTAGTTTATAACAACAAGGTTCAATCGTTGGTTTCTCATGTGGGAGATAAAGACTTCCTCCTCAATAAAGACCTAAATGAAAAGAGAGTATGGTGGATACTCATGTCATGGAATATGACAATGAGATCAAAGTCACCAAGCTAGTCGAGGAAAAGGATTTGTGAGCAGCTAGTCTTGAACAAACAAACGTAAGCATGCAATGAGAAAGAGGTTGTTTTGGTGTTGTAAGACATCCATGAACAAGGAAGCACTCAAGAAGAAAATGATGGTGTCCTCACTCCTTGCTGGACCCGAGGCATAATGCAATTTCTACACACATGCCTATACCCTCTAGAAATGAATAAAACCAAAAGGAGACACTTGATTGCGGGTTTTCCCATATGCCCTTGTTGATGGCGTTTTATTCAAAAGGGATGTGAATGGAGTCTTTCTTGAGATGCATTGGTACAAATTAGATTCACATAATATTGTAAGAGTTCCATGGTGGATCAGTGGGGTCATTTTGCACAAAGAGTGAAAGCTCTCAAGATCATTAGACTCGACTATTATTGGCCCAAGATTTTCAAGTGATCAGTTATGCATGGATCAAGAGGAGCAAGAATTGTGCATTCTTCACAGGTAAGGAGAGACTAGCCGCAATTCCATTATATCCAATTGAAGTTTACCAGCCATTCATGCAATGGGGTTTGGACTTCATTGGAGCCATTAACCCAAATTCGAGCCAAGGACACAAGTGGATTCTAACAAGAATGAATACTTCACCAAGTGGATCGAGGCAAAGAAGACTCAAGGAAGCAAATGAATCTAGCATCCTGGACTTCTATGAAGGGATAGCAACCAGATTTGGCATACCTGCTACAATAATATCAAATAATGCATTGGCATTCATTGGATCCAAGGTAACTGAATGGGCTATCAAGAATGGGATCTACCTAAGCACTTCATCAAATTATTATCCTCAGGGTAATGGCCAAGCTGAATCTACAAACAAGAACTTGTTAAGGATCATCAAGAGGACTCTTGATGAAAATCAAAGGTCTTGGCATACTAAATTGAAATCAGCCTTGTGGGCTAATAGGATAACCCCAAGAGATCTACAAGTAATTCTCCATTCAAGCTTGTTTATGGAAGAGAGGCAATTTTTCCCATGTCACTTGAGTTGCCAATGTTGGAACTCATGAAATAGTTGGAGTTGTTGGAGTTTGGACCCATGGAGGTTAGATATGCAGAATTGATGGAGCTCCAAGAAATCAGAAATTAGGCATCCCAAGAAATGGAGAAGGATCAAGCTTTGATCAAGAAGACCTTTGATAGAAAGGCCAAGGATAGATCTTTCCAAGTTGGAGATCTAGTGTTAAAATGGGATGCAGACAGAGCAAAACCGGGAGGCATTCAAAATTTGATGCCATTTGGAGTGGCCCCTACATGGTCACAAAGTGTAAGGACAACAATGCCTTCCAATTGTCTACATTGGATGGTGAAGAATTGCATATTCTAGTCAATGGAATCCATCTGAAGCATTACTACTGAAGGAAATTCTCCACCTTGTACATATTAGCTTAGGTTTTCATTCCTCCAAGTGCTTATGCACATTGTTTTGTTGTAGTTTATCTTTGCTTTCCCTAAGTGCTTTAGCACAAGCTTACTTGTCCCAGAAATGTGTTTTACAGGCCTTGCTCCATCAGATGATGTTCTACCCTCCCTCTTCCTCCTTGCATTGTTCTAATCAGTTGGGGTACCAAGCAAAGAATTTGATGACTCCATGCCCAATGGATTGCTTCAAGCAACTAGTAACTTCATCCAGCAGGTAGATGACCCCCGAGTCGCCAAAATTGCTATCCAAAATGAGCCCCTTGCTCATTTTTGGCTAACTCCCTTCATTCTTTCCTCTCTTGTGCCTCAGTCATAATTTTTTATCTTTTAGGCACTCAAAACCTTCTGGAAATGGCACCATTGGATAGAGCTCTTTCTCAAATTTCTAGAAAGGTAAATTTTTCTTCCTAACTCCATGTATTTTTGAAGTTATGGCTCGGCGGAGTTTTTGTGGGAAATTTTCCCTAGATAGTCCCACGGCCAATCAGAAGCTGCCACGTCGGCATCGGAGCAATTGGGAGGAGGGAGAAAAATTTTGGATTTTTACCAAGTGTTGGCAATGGGAAATTTTCCCATGGAAAGCCCGAGCCAATGGAAGGAGGCCACGTGTCCTCAAAGGGGTGGAGGTGGAGGTAAACTTGAAATTTTTACCAAGTGTTTGGCGGGGTTCAGAAAGGAAATATTCGACCAAAGGGCCCGCCGGTGAATAAGATGCAGCCATGTGTCCAGGTGGGGAGATGATGGGAAAATTTCCCAAGGGTTGACACAAACAAATTTTTTGCCCCAAGGCCCGCATCTAATAGCATGGTGCCACATGTCACCGAGGCGTCGGGGGTTGGAGGTGTGAGAGGAATTTTTCCTTTTCGCCCAAGTTTGGAAAATTTGAAAAGGAAGGTCCACCCCCAAAACCCAATCCAATAGCATTGTGCCACGTGTCCCATGAGGCCTCGGGGGTCGAACCGGCGGAAAGAAGTTGGGAAAATTTCCCAAAGGTTGGTGTAAACAAATTTCTGACCCCAAGCCCACTAACCAATTGAAAGAAGCCATGTGTCCTTGGGTCAGTGGAGCACAGGGAAAAGTTGGGAATTTCTACCAAGATAAAATTAGAGGAAAATACCGAAAGAAAAGCCCGCCCCCAAAGCCAAGCCAATAGGATTATACCACGTGTCCACATGGCGGTAAAAAACACAAGGAAAGCCCCATAGGAAAAATGAACATGAAAGGCCCATGTCCAATAGAATTCTACCATGTGTCCGGCCCAGGGAAGATGGTCAACAAGTGATGACGGAAAAGTTGAGAGCAAATGCCCGCGGTGAATCACAAAGCATGACACGTGTCCTCGGGTCATCTAGCCGGCGGAGAATTTTTGGAAAATTTTCCAAAGGCCGAAAACGATGGAAAATGAACACGAATGGCCCGTAACTAATCAAATCATGCCACATGGCACTAGAGTAGTGGGGCGTGGAGATTTTTGGGGAAATTTTCCCAAATGCAAAAAGTGGGAAAATTTCAAATTTTCGGCCCGCCAACCCATTTTGGCCCTATTTTGCCCTAAATTTTCAGAGGGGCATAACTTTTGATCCAGAGCTCGGTTTCTTGCGTTCTTTATATCAATGGAAAGATGGTGAAATTATCTACATGATTCTAAGGCTCAATTTTGTGTTTTGGTGGAGTTTAGAGGGAGAAAATTGGAAAACACCTCAGCACATGGAAATCAACAAAACTAACATTTCAACCACCATTTTTAATGAAGTTGGTTACGCATTCTCTCCCAAAGATGGTTAAAACGTCAGGGAATGGACTTTTGAGGGTGCCCATGCTATTTTAATACCATTTGGTTGGTGGTTGAAGCATCTTTCATGTTTTCCCATGTTTCTCTCTCCTGAGTTCAAATGGGCATTGTAAAATCCAGAATGGGCTCATTTTTGAAACAGTTAGACAATTTTCTGGCTCTGCAACTTCCCTTTTCTTCCTCCTCGTAGATTTGTGGAAAATTTTACCTTTTCATGCAAATACAACATCTCTTTTTTCCTCTTGGTCATTATAATGCATTGTATTGGACCTAGAATGATAATGTATGCTCTGTGATTAAAATTTTCTCAATCCTTTCATATGTTTATCATTGTTTCCTGATCTTTCATTACATTTTGGCAATTTGTGCATGTTTTGTGTTGTATTTTCTTGTGGATTGTGTATGTTTTGCAGTAGCAAGTGTCTACTACTCCTTTGGTGCATCACCTTAATTAGACTAGGTTTATTTTTTGTATCTTCTCAACCCTATCCCCTTGGAAAAGTTTGATTAAGTCATAGGTAAACCCTCTACAAAAAATGTTGTGCACACTTGAACAGAGGAGTTGAGGAACTAGCCTCTAATCTGGAGGATCTTTTCCAGTCCTGCAATTCCCACACTTGTGTGAAAAGATCCAATGTTGTGCAATCACACTGGATGTTAAAATGTCAAACTAGAAATATTATAGAACATCCAAAGGGTGCTTTGATTTGCACTAACAGGACCAATCCAATTAGGGGAAAACTTTCCACGTTTACTTCATTCTAATTTAGTGACATTTTGATTTTCTTTAAGCACGAGATCACAAATTTTAAAGTCATGTTCTTTGATGTTTTTTATTAAATGCTCATTTAATTCATTCTTGATAAACTTGATTGTGTTCAAGGGTCATTATATATTTTTCATCTAACAGTTCAAATTTTTCTAAATGGTCTTGTCGATATTCTTCATGGGGATGAAGTCCTTAAGTGATACACAAAGCAATGGATTTGAACTTCAAGAGGTAAGATGGCTTCGAAGCCATAGACAAGTGAATAGGGTGTAGCTCTCGTAGGAGTATGGATGCTAGTTTGATAGGCCCAGAGGGCGAATGGGATTTGGAGATGCCAATTCCTTCCTGCATCATTTATTGTTTTCATGAGGATTTTATTAAGTGTTTTATTTGAGGCTTCAACTGTCCATTTTCTTGGGGATAATATGGTGATGAAAAGTTGATTTTTATGTTGAACATGTCAGAGCTTTTTAACTTCTTTATTTTTAAAATATTTTCCATTATCTATGATAAGTTTATATGGGATGTCGAAACGACATATAATGTATTGATATATGAAATTGATAATAGGTCCTAATTTAGTTGATGTTAAAGGGATAACTTCAAACCATTTGGTAAATTATTCGATAGTTGTAATAATAGAGTGATGTTGTTAAGATGATTTAGGATTTATAGCACCAATAAGGTCTAACCCCGCTAAAAGAAAGGCCATAAGTCCTTAGCGGGTTGTAATGTTTCACTGGGGATATGGATGAGGTCTAATTGAAGTTGACATTTAACACATTTCTTGACATATTGGTAACAATATTTGGTGGTAGTATGCCAATAGTATCCTAACCGTATGACACATTTAGTGATGGAATTTCCATTGAAATGTCCTCCACAAACTCCATCATGGACTTCTTCGATTGCTTTAGTTGACTCATGTGATTTAAGGCACCTTAATAGGATACCATCAAAACTACATTTGTAAAGGATACCACCTATGATGACAAAGTGAGTGGCACGTTGAAGAAATGATCATTTAGCGTTACATGATAAGTCAAATGGAATTTTTGATTCGTAAAGGTAGTCATAGATTTGAGTATAAAACAAATTAGTTAGATTATTGTCAACAATGTTAATGGGAGGAAGTTCATTTTGATGTGAAGGGTGATCCAATAGTTGAATGACGACAGATACTTTAGTGTTGTCTTTTGATTCTTCATTTCTAATGGGATGAGGGCTCCTAAAGAGGCCATTTTATCTACAAACTTATTAGAAGATCGTGGGATGGTTTGGATAGTGTAGTGATCAAAAGTTCCAAGGAGAAAGTCAACATTGGCTTTATATTTTTGTAAGATTTCATTTTTACATTGATATTCTCCTTTAACTTGATTGATAACAAGTTATGAATCTCCATAGATGTCTAAGATGTAAACACCTCGGAGAATAGCGGTCATAAGGTCCATGATTAAAGCCACATACTCTATCGTATTATTAGTGTATTCAAAGTTAAGTTTGAATGATAATGGAATAGGAATGCCCCAAGGAGGTATGATAATAATACCAGCTCCTCCCCCTTCCTGGAATTTAGAACCATCAAAGAAGAGAGTCATTTTGACATGGATGAATTCATATTCATCAACATTATTGATGGATTCGTCTAGAAATTATTCATGAGGAAGTTAATTATCAGGAAGGGAGCATCAGCAAGCTAATTTGCAATGGTTTGTCCCTTAATAAATTTTTCGATATGAACTCGAGGTCAAACTTAGTCATAATCATAAGCCATCGAGTGATACAATCGCTATGATATGGTTTAGAGTGTATAGTTTTGAGGGGATTGAAGCTAGTGATAACATACGTTTTGTGATTAAGAAGATAATGACACAACTTGGAAGTGGCAAAGTATAAAGCACAACATAGATTTTCAACTTTAGTGTAACAGGTTTCATATTCATGGAGTGTGTGGCTGATATAATACACAACCTATTCATGACCCTGATTATCACGGTGAGCGAGCATGGCTCTAAGAGCATGTTCTGAAGTAGATATGTATAAATAAAATGACTTCCCTTCATGAGGTGGAGTAAGCACAGGTGGTGATAGAAGATATTGTTTAATCTCATTAAAGGATTTCTAACAATCGAATCCCAGTGAAAATCAACATCTTTACGGAGAAGATGATGAAATGGTTGACAATGGTCAAAAATTTGTGATATAAAACGTCAAATGGAATGACACTTACCACGAAGACTATGTAATTATGTAAGAATATATGGTGGAGGTAATGCACCTACAATCTCATGTGAAAAACCCAGCACATCGACACATCACTCACCTAGGCCGAGCGCTCACCCGAAGTACGCAAAGGTACCAAGCCCCTCTTTAGAGTTGCTTGTGTAGGATGTTAGTGTGATGATGATAATACATATTCAGATCCATAATTAAACATAAACATTCCATAGTGCATAATCCAGATCTATATCTTAGGGAATCATGAACTAAACAATGACAATAATAAGGCTAGCCATACAAGAACCAAATTTAGTTATGTTCAACACCATTATCCAGCCAATATACTCCATTACATTAAACATTGTAAAACACATAAGCTTATTACACTATAAAGTATCTCCATGAGTCATGTGCACATTAGAACTAGCAGCATAACTCTACAATAATTCACACACACTAAACTACATAGTTCAATACATATTTATAGAGGGGGACTTGCCCTTCACCACCTATGCACTTCTCAAAATAGTTCACATGTTGATAATAGCCATGTACCTTTACAATGGCATGCACAACATGCAAGTGTTCTAATAATAGATGTCATATAGTTAACTGGAAGAAGCAATCCTATTATTAGCTCAAACCATGCATGGTGCTTATCAACCGCTCGTTCCCAAAATATCATTGTATGTAGTGCAAGTCTTCATCCCTATGTGTGCTCCACACACTATCTCCAAAAATAGCCCCTATCCATAAAAATGGCTAAGTCCTGAGCCAAAGTGTTCTAGCGTGCATTTCCTTCCCTATCCTTCTCATGCCTTCAAATGCATCGTATTCCCACACTCGAATATTTTTTTGTGTCTACTCCTTAAAGCAAAAAAATTCTACTCAACATTACCCCACACTAAAGTACATTTCCATCCCGATAATGGGAATTCTTTCTAATGTTCCCAAATAATAAAGAATAAGTATTGAAAGAATTAAAGAATCATTGTACAAAAGAATGAATCTTTACTTTGTAGCTCCCTCTTCTTCAATTGGGACGATTAGCTCTGGATATTCATTTTGTATCTCATCCTCCAATGTATGTCAGTCATTTAGCACAATCCTTGTCTTTTTAGAATATTTGTGGCTATGGCTTCTAGTATGTCCTGAGTAATCTTTTCTTTCTCATTCTTGTAGTACCCGGAAAACATTGGCCATACCTAACATCATTCCTTCCATGAGGTCCATTTTTGCACTATGAGCTTCCCAATCTCATCAATCCTCTCTTTGTGTGGATCCTGGGCTGCTACGAGGGCTTCACACTTTTGTTTCACAGTGCCAATCTTTCTACGCACCCTAAAGTCTCATATTTCATTGTTGTCATAACTTCATTATCTTCAACTAGAGTTCTGGTCCTTATTACTACCTCTGGTGCCACACACAAATTGAGAGCTTGGTCTGCTTTCTTCAATTCATCCTTTAAAGTTTGGAGCAATGCCTTGTAAGTTGAAATTTTTCTAAGCATAGAGGTATGTGCTCTCTCATCTTCTTGTTCCGCATATTTTGGTGCGAACATTTGAATTGGTCTATCCTCTAACACCAAATCAACCAAAGTGCACACATAATGCATAGCGAAGGAAACTTTTCAAGTACCTTAGGTTCTAGATGTGGCCTTACTTTGAGGATGTGATCACCAATTTCCTCTGCCATGCTAATGAAGGCCTCATTCTTTGTCTGTTCTCATTCCTTCTCTTCCTTTAAATGTGTTATCTCTGCAGTTTTATCTTTTTTATCCTCCATCAGCGCTCAAATGGTGGCAGCCTTATCAACATTTCTCTATGCCACCTCAACAAATACCTTGACCAAGGCATTGTTGACCTACTCATTAGACATTAGAGTAGGTTTTATTGTCATGTGCCTACTTTGGGGTGCCTTCTTCACTCTTCGCGAGACACAGGACTCCTTACACACGTCAAAATATGGTTCATCCATATGAGTCTACATGGACCAGATAACTACTTCCTCATGCACGTAGTGGCCATATCTAGATCCATCAATTCCCACCCATAGAACTTCTTAAGGCCCACAGTACTCTGAAACCATGCGTAGATGATTTTGCTTGTGTCCTCAGCATAGCCCATACTAGGGAAAACATATTCTTCACTTCTCTTTGTCCTTGGCCCCTTAGGAACCTGAGCGCTAAGGTTTGGAGTTGGCCCTTCTCCTACTTGAACCGTAACTAGTGCGCTAGATTACTAACACACAAATTCTTTTGCTTTTTTTACCCCTTCCTCATCATCTCTCATTTCTTCATCCCGGGGTTCCTCCACATCTTCCGATTGAACCAGGGGTACTAGGTGCACTCTCTTCAGACTCCTCCGCCTCCTTGTTAAGATTCAACTTTCTTCTTCTCTTTTCTCTAGTGCTTATTTCTGAGGGGAGAGTCAAGGTGACCTTTGTAAAGGTTGTGATGTTCTTGCACCTTGGGTCCTAGTTCTTTTGAACACCTTCTTAAATTGGTGCTCCTCATGGACTGCATCTACGTCCAAGTCTTCCTCTCCTCCTTGCATCTGTGGGGAGTATCTACGTGCTCACTCTCCACTTTGTCTATGGGCTTCCTCCGACCTCTATGGTCTAAGCCTCCACTATCCTCATGTTCTTCTTCTTCATCTATCTCTATGGTCGAGGTAGGCTTTAGAGCTGCCACATTTTTAATTGTGTGTTTGCCCTTAGGTGGCCTTGGGAGCATGAACTCATTCTCCACGTACTTGTTATTTTCTAACCTAGGATTAAGTTGGAGATAGACAAGCGTGGCTCCACTTGTCCCCAATAGCCAAACTTATCGGCTTCATACTTATAACATCTGAAATGAGCCTCTCAATGTAGGCAAACTGACCTAGATAAACATAAGTTTTTCTAAGAGTATGGTAGTCATAATCTACCTTATCTCGCATTAAATCTCAACCGGCGCGCATCAATAAACCTATGTACTGCTTCCTAAAAATAGCACGTTGTGAAGGTGTATGGAAGTTTGCACCAGGGACTCCATGTCACATCCTTCATTACAAACCATGTGATGCAAAAATGTTGATACACCACGAATTGTACCACCTTACCCACTACTAAGGGTAACTCCTTTGGAATGCATTATTCCTCCTCAAAGGTTGCACACATTCAATCATACCATATTTCTACCCTTTTTTTGAACGGGCCTGCTCATTCTTCCTTCATGAAAATACTTCTCAAACCTCTCTACAAGGGACTTCTTCTCCATGGGGTATTCCCAGATCCTGTTATTTGGCCCATTAAGTACTCCAATTTCTAAAAACATAAGAGATAATAGGATAGTGCCAAAACTTATCTTTTCACCTATGCGCGCTTCCTCAATAATTATTTCTGCTATAAAGCCAACTAAGTTGTATACTTCTCCTTGTGACATTTTCTTCATAATATGTAGCCACATGGTATTTACCTACAACCATCTCTCTTGATCATTCAGCTTAGTGATCGTATGCACGGTTTCCTGCACCACAAGGCACTTCCTTAATTTATAGATGTCCATTCCGCACACACCCGGGTTTATCCTAACTCCTTGCTTCTAGCTATACAGCTTGCCTTATTAGTTAGATCATTACTAATCTCTGTCCATGTGTCCTTGATCTTGTTAATGTAGCAATCAAAGGCACGGTGATCCTTACCCGTCGTCCAAAAAAATAGAAGAAGTCCTCATGGACTCTGCTCATAAGCCATTGGTATAAACTTTGAGGTTTTCTAAAATATGAGAGTTCATACGGTTGATATACCCCTACCTTCTTGAGCATCTACTCCCTAAAGCATCGTCATATACTTGACTTATCATCCTTTGTGTGCTTATTGGTCTTCTTATTCAATAATGCATCCAACTCTCCCTTGTTATCGGTGGTGTGGTGGTTGTAGTCACTTACTTTACATCTACGGATATGGGAATCCTAATCTCGTCCGATGATCACTCCTTTTAGATACTGCATTTCTGAAAAACTACTCTCGAGAGCAACTTTGACCTCGACTTCCACCTTCTTCTTCCCCTTCGTACCTGTTGCAGGTGCTTTCCTTAGTGCCATAGTAAAAATCTCACCTTTTTTCTTCTATCGAGTAAGCTTTCATGCCCTAGCTCAAAACCGCATGCCCTAGCTCGAAACCGTGAGCCCTAACTCCTTCTTAATGCTTCTGCTTCACTTAAACCCTTCTCCAATGGGGATGCAAGACACTTTTGTGCATAAATCTTCTCTCCACTTCTACTTTCACAACTCTCCATACATCAATATGTTTCACTTGGCTCGGTCACAACTAGCTCACTCAAATACTTGTGATCGCAAAGGTAAAAATGAACCCGCATCATGTCCTTATATATATTTTTGAAAAATTATTACATTTATTTATCCTTTACCTACCACCGATCCTCTCATTAATTGACCATTTTCCCAACTTCCACGTGGCACACCTACACACCCCAATTATAACCTTCTAGCGTGCCTTCCTACCTTCTGGCTACAGACCTCCTTTTGTGCGCATCCATGCACCAAAGTACCTTGCCATTATTCCTTCCTCTAGTAGTTTCTACAGCCACAACTTACCTCATGTTATACTATTCATTCATTTATTTCTAGCTATGGTCTTCTCTAGGAGCAATCTTCTTTCTAACAACTCCTTTCCATACTTGAATAACACTTGTAACAATTTTTTTCTTATGTGTACCCATTTTTTAATAACAAATAACAACCACCCCACACCAATGGTATGTGCAGTCCTCTACACATAAAAATACTTCAAATTGTAATTATCTTCCAGTATGTAAACGCGCTTATTACACAAAACACCAAACTAAATTGACAAAGCATAGCGACAAAGAAGGAAATACATTAAAAGAAATATAGAAAGGGAAATATATACTAAATGGAAATATTGCCTTATTACAAACACCAAGAAGACTTATTTATAGTAGGGCTTCATCCTACTCCCGTTAAAGTAACCGAGTAACCATGTTCCATTAAGCGCCTCTAACTGACAAGCGCCCTTTGATTCAAGGATATGAGTGATAACATATGGTCCCAACCAATGCACCTTAATTTTTCCTAGATGGTGCAAAAACTTGGAATCATAAAGAAGTACCATCTATCCAACCTTAAGCTTATTATCCCTGATTTCTCTGTCATGCCATGCTTTATGCCTAGCCTTTTCCTATTTCTAACTCCAACGTGCTTTGCGCGCCTCTCATCTAACTATATGAACTTGTCAATTATTTCTTTTAATGTTTGATCATCATCTAGACCCCTCGCGTGTGCAAGACGCAAAGAAGGTAACATGAATTCCATGGGAAGAATTGTTTCTATGCCAAACACCAACTGAAATGGTGTGGCCTTACTCAACCTTTTGTAGGTTGTTTTATATGTCCAAAGTGCGTAGAAACTTTATCATCCCAATCCTTCCTTTCAATATCACAAATTTTTGTTAAGGTCTGGCTCAATATCTTGTTGAAGGCCTTAGCAGTCCCATTTTCTTGAGGGTGATAAGGTGTAGTCTTGTGGTGCATGACCATAAATTCATCCAATAATATCCTGATTGTCTCATTCAAGAAGTGTGTGCCCCTGTCACTTGTTAAACTCAACGAACATCCATACCTAGTAAGAATATTTTCCCATAAGAACCTTACTATTGTAGTCATTGTACAATCCTTTGTAGGTACTACTTTTTCCCACCTTGTAAGATAATTTGTACAAGTGATGATGTAGCGTGATCCCATTCTACGCGTGGCTTGGGAAACAAGACCCACAAAGTCTATTGCCCAATTTTCAAATGGCTCTGCAATAGGAATAGGCCTCAAAGGAATTACATCTCTTTGTCCAGGTTTTCCAAGGCACTGATAATGATCACATGCCTTACAATACTCTTTAAAATCCTTGTACAGGGTATCCCACCATAATCCTACGAATAGAATCTTGTGCGCGGTGGCATTACCTGCATAGTGCCCACCTACAATACCCCCATGAGCCTCTTCCATGATAACTGTGCACTCGTGTTCTAGTACATAGTGACACAATACTTCATCTCATCCTAGTTTGTATAAGTCACCACTGATTAACATGAAGGATGCGGTGCGAATTGCAATTTGTTTTTTCTTTAAGGCTTTCATTCCTTCTAGCACCATACCTGTGTACAAAAATACAACAATATCCTCTGATTCTGAAGGCACGTGATGTAACCTATACAACTATGCATCTAGCATTATATCTTCAATTGTTTGCATGTCCTCCCTTAATTGAATCCTTGATAAGTGGTCTAGGACAAAATTACTTTTACCTGGTTTTACCACGACTATAAAGTCAAATTCTTAGAATAAGAGAACCCATCGACATATAAGACAATGTAAAATGGGCTTATTTACCAAGTATTTTAGTGTCATGTGATATTTATAAAATACAAAATGTGTTGCTAGCAACTATTCTCTAAACTTATGCAACACGTAGATCATCGATAAGGCCTCGCTCGTAGTATTATACTTTTTTTTTCTACAGAGTCAATTTTCTACTAGCAAAGTAGATAGAATGATCTATAATAACTTTTGCAAGCTAAGCTAACACTACACCAATGGTCATGCTAGAGGCGTCCACATGTACGTGAAACGGTTGGTTCCATGAGGGAAAATGCGAGAATAGGCGATGTAGTAAGTCTCTCCTTTAATGCCTCAAATGCACACTACTACGATTCTTCCCAATAGAATGTCCCTTTTCCTTTGAGTAACTCTTCCAAGGGTGCGACAATCTTTGCATATCCTTTGATAAAAAAATTGTAATACCCTTTGTGGCCCAAGAATCCATGAACCTCACTCTAACCGGTACACTCCTCTAAGTCTACGATAAGCGCAACCTTAGTTGGATCTACTAACAAACCTTCCTTGTAGATGATGTGCCCCAACAAAGTTCCAAAAGGTGTAGCAAACACGCACTTCTTGATATTTAAAGAGATGCTTAATTGTCTACATATTTCAAACATTAAGTGCAAGTTGTCACAATGATCCTTAATAATCCCATACACTCGTCCAATCATCCAAGTAAACCTGCAAGAATTTATGAATAAAATCCTAGAATACTTGAACAACTATGCGTGAAAATACATCATGCACATTCTTCAAACCAAAGGGCATCACAATATATGAAAAAATTCCCCATTCAGTGGTGAAATTTGTTATCTCTTGATTCTCATGTGTAATTCTAACCTGGTGACACCCAAAGAATCCATCTATGAAAGAGTAAACTTTGCGCCCTGCAACGCCTTCTAATATTTCCTCTGTGAAAGGCATATGAAAAGGATCAATCACACATGCTGCATTCAACTCCCTGTAATCCACACAAATCCAAATCCGAACATCTTTCTTTATATAGATTACCATCGGGATAAACCACTTTGATTCTTCTAGGGGCTTAATTATGCCAAATTTCAACATCTTGTCAATTTTTTCCTTAACTTTTACGTATTAAAAGTTAGCGTTCATCCTGTAAGGTATCGCCAACCAGTGTGCTTCTTCCTTTAGCTTAATCTTCATCTCACCTAATGACTCGTGCACCCCCTTTAACTCATGGTAGCCCCTAGGAAATAAGTCCTAGAAATCACGTAGTAACTCAATTATCTTTGCTACTTCAGAATCAGACCAATAATATCCTATTATGACCTCCTTAGGTTCAACATCTATGTCAATGTTCACTTTCTTGGTCTTTATAAGTTCATGATAGGGGTGCACGTTGTTATCTGAATTATCTAAAACTTCACACGTACCTTCGAAATGATCAATGTCCAAATTTTATACTTCTTCACCATCCACTATATAGACCATATTTCCTTTCTCCTTCTCAAGGCAAGTATACTTAAGTAGTTCAGCATCTATCTCATCTATTTCATCAAAACGCACTCCTAGTTCTTCCTCACCAAATAACTCCTGAATGAGTTCTTCATTCTTTGTCACTGTCTCCCATAGTCAAGTGCTCAATAACCCTGTAATGCCTCTCTCATCGGAGGTTTAGTAGAGAAGTAGTCAAAAGTCTAGGTCATTCCTACAATCAAGTCCTACCAATTTCTAGTCTCCCTATGTAGTTCCGCATAAACATACCAAGCGCGTGCGCACCTTACAAAGTGGAATAAAGTTTGTGCACCCAAAGTGAAGGTAGTAAAGCTTCCTGTCACTCTGTCTAGAGTCTCTCACACTACTAAACATGGTTCTAAACATGTTAATTACAATGATATATGCATATTTGAGTAGGCACGTTGCTCCTAAAAACTAGTTGTTAGATCAATTTTGACTTCGTTCCATTCTATGAGATTATCCCTGTGAACCATCCACCAATGTGCTACCATCCCACATAGGGTATATACTAACATATTTCTTCTCTCCACTTGATCTGTCCATTGCTCCTCTATGGCGCGTAGGAATACCATAGGATCTCCTTCTCTAGTGTACTGGGGTATAGAGTTTTTACCTATCCTCCTAATAAAATGAGGTTTGCTCCTTCGTGCAAATGTGCATCTTACCTCGCGCCTAACCATCTCATAGATGACATGCACCTAATCGTCACAAGAAATACTTGTAGTATCAGTAATAGATTGTGTATCTTCCCACTGGAGGATTCCCTCCTTAGATGGCTCAAGTACTTATGGATCTTGAATGGCGCGCACATAAATTATGTTTAGGTATTCCTCACTCAAAGGATCCACATAAGGTGCAGATTTTCCATCTATTAAAGGGATAATAACTCATTCTTCCTTGTTCTCAAAACTTATATACCCCTGTTTGAACCAAAGATCAGTATTATTTTCATAACACCAAGGGCACACAAGTAGATTTGGGAAGGCGTCTACTTACTGCAAGTGCTAAGACCTCAAAGTCCCCAATTAACTTATCCCCTTATATAATAAAGGAAACATCCTTTAAAACTCTTATTGGTGTAGCCTTAGTTCAATTATCCATAAACAATACATTAGAGGATGGTTGTAATGGAGGTCTTCCCATCTGTACCCATGCATCTAAAGTAAGCACATTCACTTCGCTGTGTCAATCAATATATTGCTCAAAAGCCATCCATCCACAATAGCATTTAGAGTGATCTCCTTGTCATAATCCAAGCTATGAGGGGGAAGATTAGCATGCAATATTTGTCATCCATTCTCAATACCTGTGCACGGAGTGTTCCCTTTAATCAATTCCCTAGTAATAGAATAATATTCTCCTGGCTCAACATCTTACATACCACTTTCAAATCATTAACATCTGACTGGATTGTTTATGTTTCCTTCTTTTGTTCCAACTTCCACGATTGTTCCTTTAAACATTGTATTTCACCCTAAAGATTTATGAGTACCTCCATGGTCTCCTGATAAACCTCCTTCTGGTGTGTAAGATCCAAGTACCTTGCATTGAAAATATCCTCCTTAGTAATGGTAGGCTTCTTTTGTAAAGTTTCTCCGCACGCAAAGCTTCAAAGACATGTTGTAATCTTTACTGTGTACTACCTCGCATTCAAAGTGCAAATTTGGCATCCACTGATTTTCCATGGTGCGATGTATCCTAACCATCCTTGCGCCCTTGTTTTCCTATTTATGTTACTTTCTAAGATGCTCATATAAGTCTGGGCATTCCTCATAGTTATGATTCTTCCCACAAAAAGAACAAGTAATATTTTGAGGGAATTCGTGCTGTAGTGGTCAGGAGATCTGCATGTATAACATGTTCCATGAGGAAACTCACCTCACCCACCACCCACGGTATCCTTCGACCTCCGCCACGAGTTCCTTCAAAGTGCTCTTCGATCCGATTGTAGCTCCCTTGAGTGTGATCATGATCATGGTGCTCACTTTTACTTTTAGAGTTATCCAATACTCTTATCTGTCATACACCAATATCGATGGCATCATGGATCTAACCAATCAACCCTGCAGTCTCAGTATTGTGAGTCGTGGACCAGTAAATCTTACAATAGCAAGATACATTCTTTCTTATCACACATTGTAATAATGGGTAGTGGATTGCATCATGGTCTAAATGACATATCTCGCAGTCTAGTAACAATGAATGTACTTGACCTACGGGATAATTATCCTTAGTGTTCCCTTCCACTTCACAATCTGTACACCAAATCCTAGTGCTCGTCTCATGTGTTGGATTGGTTGATAGTTTCTCCAACCACTTTGTCATAGCTAAAATATGAGCTTCTAGGAATGGGCTCCTTCCAAAGGTGTCTATACTTATGACTCGCCTCAAGACACAACGCTGCTTCAAGTGCTTCGTGTGGGTCTTTATGTCTTATGTGACAACACCCTTCTAAACGGTGTGATCAAACCCCCAACGAACCACTATGCATGCTGACTTGCATGGATATCATATGAAATCTTATATAAAATGTTTTGAAATGGGCATCATATTCTCGAACACTTTCAGTAGTGCCCTACTTAATATCCTTGAGTGTGCTTATACTCTTATGCTCAAACTCAGGGATATGAAACTCCTTAAGGAAATCCTCCGTAGCACTTTATAATCTATGCAAGTCTTATCATGGTCAAAATTCCTATATCAATGTGAGAGTGTCCCCGCAATGTAGTTGCAAAGTAACTTTCCTTGCACTCAAAAGTTGTGATTCCTTTAGCGCGCCACGGTATCTCACACATGTGCACATTCTCAAAGCAAAGATCTTCTATTCCCTTATACTCTGGAAAATGAAGTGACATCTCCATGTAAATATTCTAGGGTGTGTGAGGACCATTACCACCTTATCCAGAACATCTTGTGTTAGCTTTACCACCGCACTCCACCAAATCCACCAAAACTCACCTATGCTCCCCGATCCTCTACACCGTGAGCGAAGTGGACCAGTGGATGTACTACCTTGTGTCCCAATAGTGGTACTAAATTGAACTCCTACAGTCTATGAGGTGGTACTACTCCTAGAAGTGAGTCCAAAATTCTATGCGCTTGATTTTTGTTCTGACGATGTGCCTAAAAAGGTACCTCTAAATAACAAAGAAGACATTTTCCCAACCATAGATGCACTTTCTACTTGATTTACTCCTTTTCGGCTACTCCCTAAACTAGCTTGCTAACTACTGGTTGTATTAGATCTTTGGAAAACCAAGCGCAAGTGTTAGGTTTCAAGGTAGATTCGAGATGCGCGCCCGCGCCCATGTCATCTCTACTGGCGCCCTCCCATATGAGGCCAAGGAGGTTTCCTGTCATGCTCTCCCAAATGGGGAATTCCAAATGCTCGGCTCCACGCCTTTGCGTCGGCTCCAAATCCTTCATGAGCCACCTCTCTCCTCAATGCCATCCATTCTACAATATCGCGTTACTTCAATATCTTCCTCTTGGGTGCCTCATTGTACTTAAGCTACCTTTATTCCCTTTGCCTCTCTTCCATTAGGTTTACCATCCTTCACCAAACCTACTCCTTCCCCACACGTGGTAGGGTTTAGCTAGCCATCAAATTTTCTTCCAAGTTCAAGGTTACCATCAATATTTTGATCACCAATGGAATGCCTTGCAGATAGGTTCCCCTGGGATAACGCAAAAACTAGAACTCAGCTACCTCCAGGAAAGAGTAAGTAGAAATTGAGTACTCTAAAATATAGCTATTCAGAACACCATGAAACCAAATTTCCACAACACGCATCCAAATCAAATCAAGCATCATAGAGGGCCTAAAATTCTTCATGCATCTAGACAAGTATATGATACCTCTAATTCCTTTTAGATGCATAAGCAACCATCACTCGTACATCTCTATCGAAAATATAGTAAAGAAACTCTTATATAGATAGTCATACAAGTTCTATTCCACCCATGCACGTGCATCGAACTCAGATCCAATGTTGAACCTCCAAGCGTACTCTTCTTCCCGATCTATTATCCAATCCTCAATACTTGTTAGGGTCAACAGGTATGTCTTCATCACGAAACATCCTGAAAATAGCTGAAAAATAGGTCTCAGTAATGGAACCAATGATATGCCTAGAATCTTGTGAAAAACCCGGGCGCGTTGGCACATCACTCACTGAGTTGAGTGCTCACCCGAAGCACGCAAAGGTACCAGGCCCCTCTTTAGAGTTACTTGTGCAGGATGTTAGTGTGATGGTGATACTACATAGTCAAATCCATAATTAAACATAAAAATTCCACAAAGTGCATAATCCAAATCTAGATCTTAGGAATCATAAACTAAACAATGAAAATAATAAGGCTAGTCATAAAATAACTAGATTTAATTATGTTCAACACCATTATTCAGCCAATATACTCCATTACATTAAACATTGTAAAACACATAAGCTTCTTACATTATAAAGTATCTCCATGAGTCATGTGCACATTAGAACCAACAACATAACTCTACAATAATTCACACACACTAAACTACATAGTTTAATACATATTTATAGAGGTGGGAAATTTCCCTTCACCACCTATGCACTTCTCAAAATAGGTTGCATGATGATAATAGCCATGCGCCTTTACAATGGCATGCATAACATGTAATTTTTCTAATAATAGATGTCCTATAGTTAACTAGAAGAAGTAATCCTATTATTAGCTCAAACCATGCATGGTGCTTATCAGTTGCTCGTTCCCAAAATATCATTGCGTGTAGCACAAGTCTTCATCCCTATGTGTGCTCTGCATGCTATCTCCAAAAATATCCTATATCCATAAAAATGGCTAAGTCATGAGCCAAAGTGTTCTAGTAAATGTTTCCTTCCCTATCCTTCTTGTGCCTTCAAATGCGTCTTGTTCTTACGCGTGCATCCTTTGTGTGTCTACTCCTTAGAGAAACATTATGTATTCTCAACGGGATGCATTTCACCGATGATCTTAACCTTTTCGGGTCAACTTCAATACCTCGGATAGATATGATGAATCCTAAAAAAATTCCAGTGAGGACATCGAAAACACATTTTGCAGATAAAGACAAAGACAATATTGAATGAGAGAAGTGAATATGGATTTAAGAAAGTCAAGATGATCTTTACGTTGTTTGGACTTTCCTAAAAGTTCATCAACATAATATTTGACAATTTTTTGAATGAGATTGTGAAAAATATAAGTCATGACATGTTGATAAGTAGCTCCTGCATTTTTAAGACCAAATGGCATGACATGGTAATAGAAGGTTCCCAAGGTGTGATGAAAGAGGTCTTATGTTGATCATTGGTGGCAATAAGAATTTGATTATAACTAGAAAAACCACCCATAAGGGAAAGTATTTCATGGCCAAATGTTAGGTCAATGAGCTGATCTATGTTTTGAAGAGGGAAATCATCCTTAGGACAAGCAAGGTTAAGATCCCTAAAGTTTGTGCAAATATGTAACTTGTCTAAGGCTTTGGTTACGAGGAACGATGTTGGAGATACATTGTGGGTAATCAATGGGTATAATGAAATTAACGGATAAAAGACATTGTAACTCCTATTTAACAAGGAGAGTTATGCATGGATGTATTTTGTGAATTTTTTGTTTATTAGGCTTAGCATTTGGATATGTGACAATATTATGTACAACAATGTTAGGATCAATTCGGGTATATCACTATATGACCAGGTGAAGGCTTGATAATATTTTGATGAGAATGCGGTTAATTTATCCAGTTCTTGTGGATTTAATGATTGACCGACCTTAACTATGCGAGGATCCTGAGGGGTTCCTAAGTTTACGTCGATAGTGGATTCATTGAGGATAGGTCATGTATCAGATGGTAGGGATTTTTGGAAGAAGGGCTCCCATATGGGAAAGGATGTCTTGGTCATCATGACATTGAAGGATATCTATGGTGGGTAAATCTTCTTCGACCATTTCTATCCAAATAAGAGGAAGTTGTTTAATGACATGGTTGGACTGAGAAGTGAGTCGTCTAAGGATATGGTATTTACTAAAAAAGGTTAGGTGGGATGGGTATAACATCATCTACATCCATAGGATCTTCAGGGGTTGTGGGTGTCAATGGTTCTAGCTCAGTAATGAGCGTGGATGTAGCAAGTTTGGATGTAGTGGCTTTGAATGTTGCGGAGTGGTTTCTTATAACTAAACCATATTTTTATAAGTTTTGAGGAACATTGGATAACCACATCATGTATTCCACGTACATAACATGACCAAGGCCAAAACCTCTCCACGTGTAATGGTGAAGATACATATGAGGGAATTTTGGATTATCTAAAGATGTGAAATCGATGTAAAAGGGATGGCATGGTATTGATCAATTGTATGAGATGAAGGATAATCGAGTCCCCCATAGAGGAGATTATTTTGAGATAAACGAGACCATAGGAGATAACATCTCCTACATTAGGGTCATATGTGGGTTGTTTGTTAGGGCGGCCATAAGTCTTAGGTGAAGGAATGTGATTAAGCATGAGGATATGGTATTCCCCCACTTGAGGCATTGTGACGACATCATTAAGGGAGGAATCATCTCGGTAGTTTTGTCGGGGTTAATCACACCAGTTGTACAAATATATATCAGATCTAAGCATACAAGCAATAAATACAAAAATAAACCAAAAGAAATAATACATAAGATATAACATGGTTCACCCAGTGTGGGATACATCCACCAAGAAACATCTAATATATTATTCAAATCTTCTTAGAGGATATACAATGAAGATATGAAATCTTCCACACCTCTCCAAAATGTACAGTACTTTCTTCCTAACAAGCTTCTCTTTCTCTCTCTCTAGGAATTCTTTCTTGCAATTCTTCTAACCCTGGCTTTCTAGCTTATATATGCATATACAAACTTAGGGCACTTTAGCTATACAATTACAACCATTAGATCACCTTTATATCAAAGGTTAGATCTAATTCCCATGACTTAAATAAAATAAATCACACACAAGTAACCGATGTCGGTTACCCTAACCGATATCGATTCCTACTTTCTTTGGTGATGTCGGTCCCGTGTGACAAGCAATGTTCTACAAACCGACGTTGGTTCTTGTGTATTCCAACAAGTTAATAAAGCATGTTATTTGTGAAGTAATTTGAGCTCCAAAAATCAACAATCTCCCACTTGGATATAAATTGTTGTACTATACCGTACAAATCCATTCTTGGATCCTTTCCTTGGCCTGTTTCTTCCTCTTCAAGTCTCAAACTCGAAGACCAAAAATGTGGAGTGTAGCACCAACTTCTTCTTTTGCCAATGGCTTTGTTAACGTATCCGCAAGGTTCTTATTTGTATGAATTTTATCTAGTTTTAGTTTCCCATCCTCCAACACCTGTCGTATGAAGTGATATCTCAACTGAATATGTTTCGTTCTTGAATGAAATGTTGTGTTCTTTGCTAGATGAATCACACTTTGACTATCACTGTACAATCTACAATCTACAATCTTCTTTCTCCTTTCCCAACTCTTACATGAACCTACTCATCCATATCATCTCTTTGCTAGCCTATGTAGCTACAAAATACTTGGCCTCTGTAGTAGACAAATCCACAACCTTCTGCAATCTAGAAATCCAGCTAACTATCATCCCACCTACTGTGAATACATATCCAGTGGTGCTTCTCCTACCATCAAAATCTTCATCCATATCTAAATCAACATAGCTACATAAAGAAATATATGACCCTCCATAGCATAATTGCATGTTGGATTTCCCTCTCAAATACCTGAGAATCCATTGGACTACTTTCTAATGCTATTTACCTGGATTTACTATAAATCTTCTCATAAATCCCATTGCCTATGATATGCGGTCTGCAGTACAAACCATAGCATACATAAGACTTCTAACTTCTAAAGCATATGGAAATCCTTTCATGTACTATACCTCCTCATGTGATGTAGGACACTGATATTTGCTCAATTTAAAGTGTCCAGCCATAGGTGTACTTACAGGTTTTGAATTTTGCATATTAAACCTTTCCAACACCTTATTGATATAATGTTCCTGAGATAAATACAATTTCATGTTCTTCATGTCTCTATGAATTTGCATGCCAAGGATTTTCTTTTGCAACTCCTAAATCCTTCATTACAAATGTATGAGCTAACTTTTATTTAAGCTCACCAATGTCTTGCATACTAGATCCTACAATAAGCAGATAATCCACATATAATAACCAAATAATATAGCTTCCATTTTCAAGCTTCTTGAAATAAACACAATGGTCATATTCACATCTCATATAACCATGCTCATGCATGAAACTATCAAACCTCATATATCATTGCTTTAGGGATTTCTTGAGCTTGCACAATCTCTTTTTCAACCTGCGCACATAAGTTTCTCCTTACCATTGACTTCATAACCAAGTGGTTGTTGCATATAAATCTCCTCCTCCAAATCACTGTGAAGGAAAGTCGTCTTGACATCAAGTTACTCTAAATGCAAATATTCTACTGCAAATAAACTTAATATAGTATGAGTAGAAGTAATTTTTACTACAGGAGAAAATATCTCACCAAAATTAGTACCTGATTTCTGTGAAAATCCTTTTACCACAAGCCTTGCCTTGTATCTTTTCTATCCACCCTCTTCTTCCTTGATCATGTAAACCCATTTGTTCTGCAATGTTCTTTTACTTGCTTGGAAACTTAACCAAATCCCATGTTTGGTTTTGTTTTAAGGATTCCATCTCCTCATCCATGTCATGCTCCCACTTCTTGTGGGTTTCATCTTACATTGTTTCTTTAAAACTTTATGGTTCACCACTATCAGTCAATAATAAATAAGATAAGGAAGGTGTAAATCTTTCTGGAGGTCTACTTACCCTTTGTGACCTTCTAACTGAGATCTGGGGTACTAGAGGCTCAATTTGTACATCATGTGCATTTATGTCCACTCTCGGCAAGTGAACGATGTTGGTCACCTCTTACCGACACCGGTTGGCTAACCAACATCGATCGTGCTCATTTGTAGCCAACGTCGGTCGTGGCGACCGACATCGATTCATTTCAACTAATAATTGCCTCAAGCTTACCAACACCAAGACTTGTAGATGTCTTTTCTAAATTTGAGAGTGATTTTTCTTCCACAAACTTTCCAACCAGTTCATCTTTGGGTACCAAAACTTGATCCCTGTACATTATCTTTTCATTTCATTTAATGTCACAACTCTTAACAATCTTAGAATCTTCTAAATCTAAAAAATGGAATCCGAAATCACGAGCCATAACCAATAAAATTATATCTCTTAGATTTAGCATCTAACTTATTTCTATTTTCTTTCTCAACATGCACAAAATTTTACGAACCAAATACTCTAAGAAAATAAATATCTACCTCTTTTCCAGTCCAAGCTTCTTCTGGTATTCCACCATCTAGTGCACTTAAAGGCCCACAGTTAATTAAATAATTATCACGTCTACTACTTCTTCCCAAAACTACAAGGGTAATCCAATATATATCCTCATACTTCTTGCACGTTCCATGATTTTCATGTTCATTCTTTCAAGCAACACCATTCTCCTATGGTGTTCTAGGAATCGTTCTTTCTCTGTGTATTTCATTCACTGAACAATAATCATTGAAAGCCTTGTTGTAGTACTCACCACCATTGTCATATCTAAGGCATTTTAACTTTGAATTTGATTCATTTTCCATAAGATCTTTCCATATTTTAAAAGTCTCAAAAACATCATATTTACGTTTAATACAATAAACTCATACCTTTCTTGTGGCATCATCAATGAAAGTCACATAATATTGGGATCCTCCATGAGAAGCTACCTGGGCTGGTCCCCACACATCTAAGTGCACAAGCTCTAATTTTTGCTCCTTCTTCTTTGTTGCCCCAAATTTAAGAAATATCACTCTCTTTTGCTTTCCAAATATACAATGCTCACAGAAATCAAGATATACATCTTTCAAATATAATAACCTACCTTTAGCCTTTAAGATTTGCATTCCTTTTTAACTCATATGGCCTAGCCGATTATACCACTTGTTTGAATCGAATCTGAAGTAGATAGTAGAGAAGGAAACAAGTAATATAGGTAAACAAATACAATGTTCCTACCTTCTTGCCTTTTTCTACAACAACAGATCCCTTGGTAACCTTCCAAGAGTTGGTTGTGATTGTAACCATGTAACTAGATTCACCTAGTTGTCCAGCAGAATTTAGATTTCTCCCGAGGATTGGCACATGCCTCGCATCTTTCAATATCCATGTAATTTTATTTTGTAATTTTAGATGAACTTATCCTTTACCAATAATATTGTATGGTTCATCATATCCTAAATAAACATGCCCAAAATTACCCTAGACATAATTTTTGAAATAACCCTTATTAGGGGTAGCATGGAAAGAAGCTCCTGAATCTAAAACCCATGATTCAATTTTATTATCCAAGGAGAGAATAAGGTCATCTTGCATTACCTTAGAAGATGGAACATTTTCCTCTTTAACTTTCTCAGGTACATTCTCTTTATTTTCCTTGAACCAACAATCCTTTTTTATATGTCCTTTCTTTCCACAACTTTTTAGTAGGTTAATCCTTTAGCTCTGGATTTAGATCTTCCATTATTAGACTTTGATTTCCCATTATTCTTGCTCTTGGATCTCTCCTTCTGCGCTCCCCTACTTTCTATATTCAAAGCATTACTAGATGATAATTCTCTGTACTTTTCCTACGTATTTCCTCATTCAGGATTATACTAACCACATCATCAAACTTTAAAATATTAGTAGCATAGACAATGTATTACTAACAATCATTACCAAGTTATCCCAACTATCTAGCAAAGAGCATAAGAATAAAAGTTCTTTCACTTCATCATCAAATGGAATATTAACCAATTTTAATTGATTTACTAATAGAACAGAAATCATTCAAATGACTTGATGCAGATTCACCTTCTTGCATATTTGAATTAAATAACTTCTTCATAAAATAAAATTTATTTTAAGCACTTGGTTTTTCATATAAATTAGCTAAATATTTCATCAACTCTATCGTGGTTGTTGCTTCGGTAATATTCAAAGCCACAGATGTTTCCAAGCTCAATCTTATAGATCCCAGAGCCTTTCTGTCAAGAATTTTCCATTCTTCATTAATCATCTTTGTAGGTCTTGCCTTCTCATCCAACGGTAAGTATAGATCTTTCTGATACAAGATAATATTCCACTGCATCTTCCATAATTGATAATTATGGCCATCAAATTTCTCAACTCTGTATTTTCCATCTTTTGCCATTTTTATAGCTCCCACTCAATCAAAAATCCCTTTGTGAGTAAATCTGTCAACACACAAAACCCTCAAACAAAAAAAGCTCTGATATTAGTTGTTGGGGTTAATCACACTTGTTGTACTGAGATATATATCGAGATCCATTCATACAAGCAATAAATACATAAATAAACCAGAAGAAACAATACACAAGATATAATGTGGTTCACCCAGTGTGGGCTACATCCACCAAGAAATAGTCAATATATTATTCAAAGCTTCTCAGAGGATATACAATGAAGATTTGTAATCTTCCACACCTCTCCCGGATGTACAATACTTTCTTCCTCACAAGCTTCTCTTTTTCTCTCTCCAAGAATTCCTTCTTACAATTCTTCTAATTCTATCTTCTAACCCTATATTTCTAGTTTATATATGCATATACAAACTTAGGGAACTTTAGATATGCAATTACAACCATTAGATCACATTTATATCAAAGGTTAGATCTAATTCTCATGACTTAAATAAAAGCAATCACGCACAAGTAATTGATGTCAGTTACCCTAACCAATATTGGTTCCTACTTTCTTAACCGATGTCGGTCCCTAGGTGACTGAAGGTGGTTACCCAACTGACGTCGGTTACTGTGTATTCCAACAAGTTAATAAAGCATGTTATTTATGAAGCAATTTGAGCTCCACAACTCAACCAGTTTACAGGAAGGGATGGGTGTGCTAGTAGATGCTTCATTAGATTATTTGGATGTGGACTTGGGAACAAGTACATCATCCAAATGATACATCATGTAATAATCAGCAAAAGGATTTGGATTTGCAAGAAGAATGAATGTTTGGCCTTCATGTTCATATTTAAGACAACGATGGAGAGTTGATGGAACGCAACACATGGTGCGTATCCATGGGTGTCCTAGTAATATATTATATTGAAACTCTCCTTCTATGATGTAAAAGAGTTAAGTAAGGTTTTAACACCAACTTTAAGTTGTAAGATAACGATTGCCTAATATAGGTGTGATAGTTTTGTTGAAGGATCGTAGTAAGCGGAGTTTGAGCGATAATAGTTTTAGGTAGTTTAAGTTGATCAAAAGTGAGGGGGGATATAATTTCAATAGTGGCACCACTATCAATCATTACCCTTTTGATACAGACGTCATTAATTTGAGCAATGATAAAAAGTGGTAAGTCATGATCTTCTAGTTTAAGAGAAGGTATTTAGATGATTCGAATAATATGGTGGTAAATGCTTTGAGGGCTCTTACAAAGTTTGTAAAGGATGAAGGATCAGCTGAAGGTACTATTACCGATCGAAGGGCTTCAGTCATGGCTTGTTTATGAAGAGATGATGTTTAGATCAGTTCATATAATGACATTTTAACAGGAGCTTGCTTTAATTGTTTAATACAACCTTTTGCATCGTGGTAAATGGTGAAGGTGGTGTTGGCAAGGTGGAAACCTTAGTTCTAGGTGACATTGTTTAACTATATGTTTAGGGATGGATATTTTTGGTTTATCTAATGGAGGAGTTGTTTCTAGGGGCATATGTATGGCTATAAAAGTTTTATCCTTCTTAGGTTCAAACGAGTGCGTGTCATAATTATGTGAATGAGTAGTGAAATTTACGGCATTGACTGGCGAGAAGGAGTTTTAGACATGGGCTCCTTTAATTTAGGAAAAGGTGATGATGATGTTGATGTTGATGTTACATGTGATTCAACGGGAAGGGAAACCATATTTCCTAGGTTACATGCTGACCAAGTAAAAGGCTTTACAATTCTCAATGGAATGGCCTTGTGTTCTACGATAATCACACAAGACGTTGAAATCATACCAAGCGGGTTTCCATCCTCGAGGATCTAATAATTTTGGCGGTGGTAATGTTATGAGTGATTTTGGAGGAGGTCATCTAAAGTGGTTGTGTAACATCCCTTAGGTTCGACGTGGATGGGGATGGAGTTTTAGGTATCTTATCTTCTATTGGAAATAAGACATTGATTCGAGGTTGTTGATTTGTTTATTGTTGATGAGTCATAGATAGTATAGTAAATGGGGGACGAGGGCCTAGTGGGGAAGATTGATAAGTAGATCTCGGATGTGGAATGACAAGATGATTACTAGGAGTTGATATGAACCTTTTAGGAGGATGTGGGAGAAAAAGTTGAGGACCGAGGACTCGATATGGTTCAGGAAAAGTATAAGAAGGAATTTTTGAAACTTGGACAATACCTTGTTTGTGAGATCCTTTCGTGGTCTGGATGACCTAAGTATGGATGTAGAGGTAGTTGTTGATGAAGGAAGGGGGTTTGAATAATGTGTTTGATGAGATCCAAATGATTTGTGGATTTTGTAGTTTTGGGATTGGTTGATGTAAAGATAATTGATTTTTAGGAGGATGAATGTGGCTTGTAATTTCCTTAGGTGGAGGTGTTTGTGTCATAAATTTTTGAGAGGTATCATAGTTATATTTGTAAATGAAGGTGTAGTTGTAGGTGTAGCTATACTAGAGGATATGATTAGTGGGGAGATAGATTCGGTAATGACCTGTAACAAAGATGGAAGGATAGTTTTAGTAACATTGATATGAGACATGGATTTAGTAGATATAGATTTAGGCTTAGTGGGTGGGTATTATTGTTGGTTCGGTAAATGTTGGTTCACTAGATGTGCATATTCGTTTAGTAGATGTGGGTATTGGTTCGGTGGATGTTGATATTGGTTCAGGAATGGGTAATGTTTTATTAATGGTGTTAATGGTGTGGTGAGCATGAACAACATTTGTTTGTGGTTGATCAGTGGATGGGGGATGATTTGGAAAGGGTTGTTTGAATATGTCAAGGTTTTGATTTGGGGGTGCATTTGGATTATCCAAGTGAAGTTCACCCTTGTCAATCAAGTCTTGAAGAACATTGTGAAATGTACGACACCTTTCAATGTCATGTCCTTTAACCCTATGGTATTTACAATAGTCATTATCTTGATACCAAGAGGGCTTAGATACATATGTATCGATGGGTCGATAGGTGGGAGAGTTATCATATTTACAATGAGTAATTTATCAAAGACTGCACTATAAGTCTCTCTTATTAGTGTATAACTACGTTGTGGACAAGAATGTTTGATAGTGGGATTTTCCTTGGGAGTGGATTTAACTATTATAGCATTAGCGAATGATTTGGATTTTTCGTGATTTGGAGGATGACGTAGATGGAACTCGGTTCATGGTTTCTTAGGACGAAGTTTAACATGACCCTCTTAGAGCTTACGGTTCCAACTTACGGGCCATGGTAAAGCTTCATCGAAGTGCGGAATGATTGAATTTGTAATGTTGATGAAATATGTTTGGTGCATGATCAACAAAAAACTTCAATCAATTTGAATTGTGGTAATGAAAAGGATAATTGATTTATTATAGCCCTCTAGTGGGTAACAAAATCAGCAATGGATTTATCCTCAAACTGTTTGATAGCATAAAGGTCAATGATAGTGACTTTGCTTGTTATGTTTATAGAAAAGTGTTCTAAGAAAAATTGTGCGAGTTGTGCGAAGGAGAAAAGGGAGTCTTGTGAAACGCTATTACACCGGTCAAAGCGGGACTAATGAGGGACATAGGAAAAGGCCTTAACATGAGGTCTTGGTCATGGGCTATTAGATAACAAGTGTGGCAAAATAACAAATATGTTGTTGAGGATCTTCCTTACTAAAGAATTTAATAATTTTTGGAAGTTCCCAATGAGGTGGATATGCATCGTACAAGACTGAGGGGTGGATAGGTTCATTGTAGATTTGATCGTAAGAGAGCACATTTTTAGGTACCAGATGAGGCAACTTCTAGATTGGATATATGATTCATGAGAGCTTAAAAGGGGTCAGTTTGTGTTGATTTTTGTGAGGATGAGACAAGTTAAAATGCAAATTGGCAGTTGTAAATACATATGGTAATGTTGTGGGATGTTCTACTGGTAAGGAATGTTCTGTTGAGGAACATTTTGTTGGTAAGGAATGTTTTGTTGTGGTATATTTTGTTGTGGGATATACTATTGAGAATGAATGTTTTGTTGAAGTGGAATACTCTGTGAGGAATTTTTTTCCGCGAAACATACTATTGAGAAGGAATGCTCTATTTTGGGATATTTTGTTGTGGAAAGCTTTGTTGGGAATGTTATAAGTAAGTGGAATGTTTTGTTGAGAAGCTAAAGGTTGTGAAGGTTGTATATATTGGTAAGGGTGCGGGATAGATGTAGTAGTAAACGGTTGTGAATAAGGAGGTGGTTGTTGAAAGGGCATAGCAGAGGCAACATAAGATGGTTCTTGTTGTGGAATGTTTTGAGAAGGAGTATATTATGGTATAGAGATTAATGGTTGCAATGGTTGTGGTATGTATTATGAAACAGGGTGAGTGGCGGTGATAGCACTAGTATTGATCAAGGGAATAGATGTTGGAATGGACATAGTGATATTCGAATATTGCCAATTGGTTGGGATACTGATAGTAGAAGTGGCAATAAAACTTATTGGAGGTGCCTAGTAGTAGCGAGGATCTTTGGAGGAGTAGATAATGGAGCACTAATATTGTTTTGTGGGAGTTTTGAACTAGTAGAAGGCTCAGGTGAGGATATATGTTGTTGGGTGGTTGTGTCTTGAGAGGAAACCATATGAAGACTAAGAATAGAAATGGAAGACGTAATTTGATGTTTGAGGTTGAATTAAAGGTGGATATGGATGTATTTGTTGAAATACGGGTTGATAGTTTAGATCAATAAGATGTGAAACCCCAGATGAAGGATCGGTGGCACAAGGCAATGGTTTAGGTATAGATTGTTGGTTTGAATCGATAAGATGTGAGGAATCAGGAATATTTAAAAATGGTTTGGGTATAAATTGTTGTGAAGAGCCAGATAAATGATTAGGAATGTTTAAGGAAGGTTCGGCTTCAAATTGTTGTGAAGAGCTAGATAAACAATCTAGAATATTTGAGGATGGTTCGGGTTCAAATGGCTAGATTTGAACACCCCTAGCTGTCAAATAGGCATTGAGAGCAATGGGGTTTGAATCCAACATTTCTTTAAAAATAGGGTCTCCTCTTTCAAAGCGAGTTCGAGAAGATTTTGACTACGAATTGGGGAGTATGGTTGTTCAGTTTCTT
The DNA here is from genome assembly GCA_018340775.1 of Taxus wallichiana var. yunnanensis. Lineage (NCBI taxonomy): Eukaryota > Viridiplantae > Streptophyta > Pinopsida > Cupressales > Taxaceae > Taxus > Taxus wallichiana. Next base: position 51,246,757 of record CM031234.1, read on the forward strand.
CTTGTTCAAATGTATGGAAAATTTGACTACGAAATCGACATGAAGAATGTAAAAGATGTTGTCTCATTTCTTCATTATATTCCTCCTCTATTTCATTCCAGGTTCGTTGAGCATCAGATAGAGTGGATATAATTGGTTGATGAAATGGGTTTTGTTGTTGTAATGGCATGGTAAATAGTGGCGCAAATACAAAAGTGGATAAAGGTGTAGATAACGGTGAAGAAAATGGATTAGATAGCAGGATTTTTTATTGCAAGGGTGTGGATAATGGTTGAGACATGTTTTCAGAGGTTTGGTTGTGGGCTTGTTGTCTAGTTTGTACCATAATGAAAAAACAAACACTCACCTAAAAATCAACTAAATGAGTTAGTTACAAACAACAATCAAAATCAAGCAAGATGATTTTAGATTTTCTTGATTTGATTAAAAAGAGTGAAATGTGTAAAATGGTTAACAAAGGTCCTAGGAAATGGCAAGCTATGGTTGGTTTTAGGTGTGTTTAAGGGCGGAGTCCTCGATATACCCAAAGGTACGTGAGTCCCAACTCTGTACTACTGCCGATACGGACGTGGTATTGGGGCTACCCCCTCACTTCCAAGTCCCACTTTAAGGGTGTTGGGTACTTAGCCAATATATATCGACAGACAGATGATTATACTCGGCCATAACACCAAGTCAGCTTCTCCTCTTGGTGATCAAATCCAAGTAGGTATCCACTTGGGTGGGAATTTTTTTAAATGTGTTTTATGTTTAAGTGGTTTGGTTATGTGTGGGGAAAGAAAAGTGAATGCAACATATTACCTTCCTAATTAATACTATGTGAAACAAGAAGGATGAATGGTTCATTTTAAAACCTAAATCAAAATAAAAAAATCGATGAAGACAATCAAGAAAATAATGTGATATTGAAAGCAAAATATGGATTTAGGACTCACCATGATAAATGCTTCTTTTTTATATATATAGCAATTTTTAAAGAAAATAATCCAAAGAATTAAGCAAGAAAAATAAGTTATAACAACAACCTGTAAAACCAAGTTAGCAGAAACAATAGAAAATAACAAAAATAGATATTAGCAAGTAATATGTAAAGCAATCCAAAAGAGCAAGAATCGTTGGTGATTACACCAATCACTATCGATTACTGATCAATAAACTGAATACAAAGAAATTTGATTTTCCAGATGAATGAATTTTTTTTAAGATTTTCACACTAAATAAACAGAAACAAAAATTTGAACCCTTTGTCTAGCAAAAAATAGAGAAATAAAAAGAAAACGAAACTAAAGGGCAAACTGTGAAGTAAGCAAAAGCATTCAGGAAATCACTGGTGATTAGCTAAATCATTTGCGATTACTGTGCAAAGAACCAAAAATGAAAAACAAATGCTATTTTTAATGAAATTAACAATAAAATGAGGGACAACTATCCCATTAGGCGTGCAAGAGAATAAAACTTACCTAACTCTCGTATGACGGGGTTTAGTGATTTACGTAGATGTGGATGAACGATACTTGATGGTTATGTTATGTATATGCAAACATGTAAGCTCCTTTCCTACAAGAATACATGAAGATCACCACCACTAAACAAAATAGGATTAATTAAATATTAGGCGGATTGCCTAGCAAATGCTAGTTCCCATAAATAAAATGACTTCCTGATAAGGGTGTCAATCTGCTTTTACAATAAAGTGGGTATATGACATATGATAAATGGTAATCATAAAAATTTTATCAAATGTTTTGTTATTACAAATATATAGCAAATAAATGATAAACAATGATAGATAATAACTATGCTTAGAAATCATTATCCAAATCAGTATCCAAATTCTCAGAAGAAGGAGAACTCTCTTCTCTAGTGGACTCTGGATCCTCTTCTCCAAAGAAATTTGAACTCTCGTCTTTTGTGTACTCTTCCTTAAAGAAGTCTGAAATGTATTTTGGATCTTCCTCTATTGTGTCGTTATGATATTCAAAATCATAATCTAAGTGCTCAAAATCAATTTGATATTTAGATTTAGTCTTAGAGCTCAATTCTTCTAATTCAGCTTTGCATTGATACTCAAACCAGGCTAAATCAACTAGGATATGCATAACCTCAAAGTAGGCCTCCCAAAATTCAGCTATAGCCTCGCGGATTCATTGAGTAGATTCGAAAATGGTTTGCAACTGATCCAAATGCGCTGAGCGAAGGGCACACAACTACAAGATCATGTAAAATATCATATTGTTCCCAGTGCAATGGATGACGAATAACAAGGTAATGAGTTGATGTTAGTTATTTCATGACCTTGACCATCTATTACCATCTAATAGAAGCCATTATTGATAAAATTTAGAAGCAAAAGATATATGATGCAATTGAATGTAAATTAAAGGATGAAATTTAATAACAACTGCAAGAAAGCCAAATAGGCAAGAATCGCAGGCAATTTTAGTAATCATTTGGTGATTTTAGTAATCGCCGTGATTCTTGGTAAATGATAAAAGACTGATGAAACAAAGGATTTAACTAATTGATTTGTGATTTTAATTTTTGAGAGGTTATTGTAAGGTAACAAATGATCAAACAGAAACACTTAAATGTAGAAAAAGAATTATAAAATGATATTTGACCTTGCTTGATTGATGTAAGGATTTGATGCAGTTTGTAGTTGGATGATGTGTAAGCTCCAAAACAAATTGCAAGATGTTTGATTGAGCGTGAATAAGAATCTTGGAGGATATTACATCCATGTTGGTGCATAATAACGTTGATGAACTCTAATAGAAAACTCAAGCTCGAGAATGTCAGTAGATGATCCCGAAAAGAGACTGCAAAATGGGCTTAAGTAATCCGGTGATTTCGCCTGTTTGAGGTTTCTTTAGTAAATTTTAGAACGGTTTGATAATTTGATTTTTTTTTCATGTTTTAGAGGGATGAGTTTGTTAAGTTATTTAGAGACATGTTTTTATTTGTTTTGAAAGGTGATAGAATATGTTATATCGACTAATTTAGCTATGATTTAGGATAAACGTGTAGATGATTTTGATGAGTGTGTAAATGATTTTAATAGGTGTATAGGTGGTTATGATAGATGTGTCATGTTAGGGATAGGTAAAATGGATTTTGGGGAATAAATAGATTTAGGGGGATTTAGGCAAATGATTAGGTTAGGTATTATTTAAAATAATGATTTTTCATATGTGGATACGCTAGTTTGGATAAATATTGTATATATTATGAAATATTAAAAGTGGGGGTGTAGTACATGGTCTAATGTTTGTATTAAATTAATCAATTTAATTGATTAATAGAGATAAAGGGTGTATCTTGTGGGGTGTCATGTGTTTAATCAATGATTTGGATAAAAATGAGGGAGTGTAGATTTTCGGTGTCTACATAAGCGTCTTGTCCACCTCATGTGGTTAGTCGTCTCACTTAGTGATAATAGGTCAATAGGGTTAGTTAGGGTTGTGTAGAAAAAAATCACACACTTGGGTATGTTTTTAGGTCCTAATCACATATTACTATTCATATGATTCATAAGTGAGAAAACTAGCAATTGACAACTATATTTGGCCTTTTGTCTATGTTTCTTATTTTTTTATTTGGACTTCTACACCCTACATCCCATTTTGAACTTTATTACTTTATCTTTTAGGACTCTAGACACCAATGCCTAGACAGGATGTCAACGCCCGGCGCCCTCATCCTTACAGGCGCCCGACCTCTTTCTATTTTACTCACTCTTTTTGGGCATCTTATTTTCTTATGGGTCGGCCTTCCAGTTGTCAATTACAAAATTTAACCAAGAGAATCATATAAATACAAATCTATGTGACCAAAATAAAGGACCAAGTACTAAGAACTTATTATCATCACCTACGGTTGCATCCAAAGGCATTCTAAGAGCATCAAAGGCATCCATCTAACACTCATACAAGGGACAAGGGACTACATTTTTGCATACATGCATAAGAAGGGAAGTTCATTTTTCCATCCACACATCTATTTACATTGGTACATCTAGTTATCACCTGTTATCATGTGCACTTACACAAGGGCTTCCTAGGGAAAAATTCTATCACACACACACAAGAACTACATGGAGTCTTAGATGTAGTACAACACTTGGTCGTAAGTTCACTCAGTTGGGTGACCACCGGGGTCAATCTGACTCCTAATTTTACATATTTTCTTTTTTGATTTAATGTAGTTTGAGGGTTTGTAGCTCATCTTCTCTTTTGCGGGTTACAGGTGAATTCGACAATCATATAGCGACATACATGGGACCAAAAGTGAAGGTTAACGACACTTATGTGATGAAGCAAAACCAACTTCGAGGTTCTCTGTGATCCACGAGTTGTCAATAGAGGTATCTACAGTGCTTAGGTGCCCTCGCCTAGTCAAGGATCATCCAGAAGTTCTAAGATTTTCTATGCTCAGTTGTGAAAATTTCACTTTTCTATTCATTAGTCTTCCAGTCCAGAATAGTCCCAAGGATAGTGCAAATCATCTTACTCTTTCCTTTTCCCTCTTGTACTTATGGTTTCATATTTATCTAGCTTATTGCTTGTGTCACATTGCATCTAGCATTAATTTATCATAGTTTAGATTTCTCTCTCTGCAATTAGGGTTTTAAAAAATTCTATATTTGTTAAATAATTTGGTGAACTTGTTCATTCAAACCCTACCTTTTGAGCATGTATCAAAATATCTCTTCTTCTTCTCAATTCATGGATCAATCTTCTTATCCTTATTTTGCCCCAACTAAGGTTTTGGCATGGTTACTAATGTTGTTTATTTTATGCAAGTTCATACTCATCACCCTCCTCACTTCATTACTCCTATGGCTGATCCAACTATCAATGTAGTCACTACTCGCCGCACTCGTCCTCCTGCATTCAACCCATTTTTATCCCACCACCTATCACTTCTACAACTCCTACCACCACTTCTAAGGGTCATGATATCATAGAACAACTTAAAAAATACACGGCAAAAATATATCTTTATGATTTATTGCATCATGCATCTAACTATAGTAAAATGTTAGAAGCCGCCCTTCGATCTATTCACATGAAAAGCAATAATTCATCGGTGGCCTTCACACATCTCATTTAGTCTCTAAAAAATCTACCGCATGATATATCATTTAATGATGAGGACATCCCACCATCTGCTATTGATAATCCATTTGCACCTCTTCTTATCACCGCTACCATTGGTACTACTTGTATCAAGCATGTGCTCATTGACAATGGATCTACTATAAATATATGTGCTCACTCCCTTCTCGAGAAAATTAGTATTACTTGATAATCTAATTACGAAAAATTCTACTCTCATTCGTGGCTATGACTCCACCACTCGCACATGTCTTGGTACTATTACTTTACCTATACAAGTTGGGCCTAGGATCATTCCTACAGTATTTTTGTTATTGATGCATCATTTCAGTTTAATCTCTTGTTGGGTAGACCATGGATTCACACAATGTACGTTGTCCCTTCTACAGTTCATTGATGCATTAAATTCTTATATGATGGCTATGAACATACCATTATTGTTGACCCAAATCCATTCAATTTTTGCCGTATAGACACTATTACTGCTATGCCCATTCCTCCATCACAACCCATTCCATATAGCAATATTGGTACTTATGATGTTGGACAATCTAGTGCTCCACAGTCTTCTTCCACTTCTATAAATGTACCATCCATTCCTACTCATACTATTGATATCATTTCACCCACCTTGTCTACTCCCTAGTTACCACTAATATGCTTATTGAGATTCCTCTCGCTCCTACATCTAGCTCCGCTCCGGCTAATATCCTTGATACTTGTTCCTTAACATGATAATGCCAACACTGATGATTTTGATGATGAGGTTGATGTTGTGGAACTTGATGATGACACATTGCACAATCTTAACTTTACTCCCTTAGAGATAGATGAGTCTTATTTCAATGATAATTTTGTTGTTATTGGCCTTAGTGAATATCAATTCAAGAAACCCCCTCCTTTCACTAATGTTATGATACTTTTTCAGGGGTCTGTCCATACATTGGACGTCATATCACCAACCTCATCTCACTTTTCCTCCACATTACCTCCTTTCACATGCACTCTTTTCGTAAATAAATCTTATTGGCATCACATTCCATTCAATCCCACTAGTTCTAATACTATTTGCATGCATGATGGTTTATCTTGGTTAGGATTTACACTTGATGATCTCCTTCCTCCACCTCATTCTTCTCACCTTTATCATAGATATGTTTGTATCACTGTTCCTTATGGCCTTTGCATTTTCCATCTATCGTATTTGTTACACACACTTCTCCACTTACACTTGGGTAATCTTGGCTTGACTACATTGGTGGCACTCTGGATCCTGATCATATTGATATCGCATTTCTAATGCCCTTTGGCCATGTTTCTATTTGCAATGATTCATTTCTTGGCTATATACATTGAACCTTACTCACTAGTATGCACATGGTTTTCCACTACCACCTTTCACTGATGAAGAAGACACAATGTGCATGTACAATTTACGTCGTAATGGCTCTTTACAAGATCAACCCCATATTATTTCTTACCAAGTCTTTGATGCTTTTCCATTTCACTTCGACCTTGACAATGATGATCTCTTAGATGATATTACCTGATTATTCTCCCCATCATACACTTGGGGGCATCATGTTTACTCCCCCCTCTTAGCATTATCAGTTTATTATTTCAACTATTACTCTCAGTGCTTCATGTTTCATTACACAACTTGTCTTGTCATTACCCTATGATGCACTCTCGTGCTAATGTTCACACTTGACTGTTGAGGGCATACTACATCCATAAACCTCACACACTACACATTTAAAACTATGCACTTCATGATACATCTTTCTAGCATTCTATTTTCACACATCATACTATTATCTTCTACACTTTATGCTCTAGGCTTCATTGATATTTCTATCTAGTGCACACAATTCAAACCCTTTCCCTATAACGCACTCTAGTTCCATGGTTCATACTGATTCTTGAGGGTCTAAATCTGAAATGAACCTCCCCACATTAATACTATTTATGCTCTATATTTCATTGATTATATCTTTCTAGCACACATTATCAAACCATTTCCCTATGACACACTCTTCTCGCTAAGGTTCACACTTGACTGTTGAGGGCATACACCATCCATAAACCTCACACACTACACATTTCACTCTCCATGCTTCACAATACATCTTTCTAGCTTTCAATTCTCACACATCACACTTCCCCTATGACACACTCTAGTTCCATGATTCATACATGACCATTGAGGTTCTAAATCTGAAATGGAGCTCCCTGTATTCACACTCTTTACACTCTATGTTTCAATAATCATGTCTTTCTAGCGCACATTATAAAGACATTTCCCGATGACGCACTCTTGTTCTATGGTTCATTCTTGACTCTTGAGGGGTATTTTATAAATTAACCTCATCTCATGCTCATCCACATTCACTCGGGGGGCATGTTGTTCCTATCACATTCACTTTGAATTCCATTCCATTCACATTCACAACATGTTGCATATCTTAGTTGCACTTATTCTAGCTTGCTTATAATTATATGTACACTTTGTTTACTATGTTAGCTAGATATCTAGTATGTCATTATCTTTTCTACATACATATGTGTATTCACTTGATCTTTAGTTGTGAATGCAGACTTCCTACAAATATTTACACGCAATAATGATGTTTGGCACTATACCTCTTACCAGTCCCACCGAGGCTCCTTGGGGCACCTACATTTTCTACTCTTACACATGACAAGTGTTGTTATTTGATTATTTACTACTTCTTATTCTTACTAGCACGCTATTCCATCTATACATGCATTGACATACTCTTTATATTTATAACATGATAAAGGGTGCTTCATGTGCAACATTTGCTTTGCAAGACTATTTACCACCATGGTTGTCTAATACTTTACTTGTTGTGTTGTTTTCCATTGTTTTTCATTATATGTTATTATTTATGGGCTATGTCCTTTGTCTTGTGTGCACATTGTATGCTTTTGGCCGCTTCAGCCCTGATTGTCTTGTGACATTGTGAGTGATATCCCATGTATGAAACCCTTTTTTCATGGCCTCTTTTATATGCACATTTCCTTGTTTCGTTACTTTTCTATGTCATGCTTGATTCTATTTCTACAAAGACACGTATCTAGCCACTATGTTTGCATGTGCCTTGGTTTCCACCATTCACATTCCCTCTCCCCTACAGGGAATCAATTTCATATCAACACCTGGTCCTCTCCTTTGGGCCGCATTCTCCTAGCGACATCGCATGCACCCCAAAACGAGGGGGCACACATTAGGTAGTCACCCCATACAACAGATACAACACAATTACACACAAGAATAAAACATACTACAATTTCATAAACGACCCAAAATCTAACTTGGGTCCTCAGACTAACATGCATACATTGGCGCCTAGACATAAAAACTAATTCTTGGATACTCCTGACCTTTCCTAGGTACCTATGACCATAGGGTAGTTACTGATTACTTTCTCAAATGAATGTACTCTTCAACAGTTCATATAGTAGTTTTCACAGTACAAGCACAATCCTCTAGCAATCAGAATACATTCTATCTCCTTTTTCTACTTGGATCGAACACGAACAACACATAACTAAACATGGATCACACCAGTTGCAGTGGTGTATAAATTTGGGAAAAATTCATGGGAGGAGAGTAACACTGGACCTCTCTCCCAAACACTCTTTTGTCGTGGCGTGAGATTTCCCAAAAAACTCGCACTTGATGTGAGATCGCCCAAAAACTTGCACTTGGCGTGAGATCACCCAAAAATCTTGCTCTTAGCATGAGATCGCCCAAAACTCGTTCTTCTTCTACCGAGATCACCCGAAAAAATCATTTTGCTACAACATTTTCAAGACATTCTCTAGCCTTTTCACTATTCACGAGATCAGTGCACACTTTCCTTTTACTAATTTTTACATACTTTTACATGTTTTTACAAGAGTTTTCATAATAAATGACTTTGACTACTCTTTCACTCTTATTTTTCATGTTCGTCCTTAATACACAACAAGAAGAAACCCTATATCAAGTACAAAAATAGGTACAACATGGTACAACACAATATGCTTCACCCCTAGGGTCACTTCCTCTTTCTTATCTTCCACACTTCATTTTTATCACTCCACGCTTTCACTTGTATCCTCGGAAAGATATCACTATCTACATGGTTATCAGGTACACATCTCTTATCTACTTTATGTTATCGAGTATTCACTCAACAACATAAAGTGGGGAAAATATAGACACAAAATCACGCACTTGGGTACATTTTTAGGTCCTAATCACATATTACTATTCATATGATTCCTAAGTGAGAAAACTAACAATTGACAACTATCTTTGGCCTTTTGTTTGTGTTTCTTATTTTTCTATTTTTCCTTCTACACCCTACAACCTAGTATGAATTTTATTACTTTATCTTTTAGGACTCTAGACAACAACGCCCCGATAGGACATCAACGCCCGAGACGCCCTCGTCCTTTTGGTTGCCCCATACCTCTTTCTATTTTACTCGCTCTTTTTGGGCATCTTTTATCTTTTGGGAATCTTATTTTCTTATGGGTTGGCCTTCTAGTCAATTGTGAATTTTTTATGCATGTAAAAGTAGGCTAAGTTAATAACTAGAAACTAACACCAAGTAGTTCCTATAACAAAGCTAATTTAACATAAACATCGTGATAAAGCTAGAAATCGAAAGGTAATCTAAATGCATCCAACATTAAAACATTAAATGCAAAGCTATCCCTTTGATATTTGGATGTGCTTTGTGATTGTAGTTTCTCCTTTTGTTGAACCGATCGTGGCTATGATGCGATCAAAGGAAGGCTATCTCCAAGAAGAGGAAAGGATCTCACCAATATGGCTTAATTGCCATGTATGGTTCTTCCTTTACTACTCTTTGCAAGTAGAATGATAGAATGGGTGCAAGATTAATAAGATTTTCAATGGTAGAAAATGCTCATATCATGTGCATGTAATGTAATAGTAAACACTTGGTGTAAGATTGAAAGGGGGATAATAGGTTCTATATATAGTTTTCCAATTTGGGAGAAGCTAGAAACCTTGTGAATATGGGATAAAGATAAAGTAGAATTGGAAAGGGATAAACATGATTAGAATGAATTAATTAGGATTAGTAACTCATGGGAGTTGGAGATGATTTAATTAATCAATTAGGATTAATAAATAGGCCAAGATAAGCTTAAAAGCCATTTAGAGGTGATTTAGGAGGAAATTGATAGAATTTAGAGGATTTGAAAGAGGTATTTAACCAATAAGATTGTTTATTGATTAAATAGAGATTAGAAGGATTAATTATCTAAGAATAGCTAGTTAAAAGAGGATATAACTAAAAAGTGTCATTAATTAGCATCTAGAATGAAGGAAAGGCTAGTTAATTAACAAAGTGTCGTTAATTGACCAAAATGGAGGGGAATGTTAGCTAATTAGTTGGAAATCGCTAATTATAATGAAAACGATGGTAAAGGTGATAAATGGTGTAATTTTAGTAGTAAAATTATGTAGTCATATTTAGGTGTCTACATTTCCCCCTCTTTGGTATGGTGTAACACAAGTGATGCCACTTCAAAGATAGTGGACACTTACAAATAATTAAATTTTGAAGAAAAAAATGAGTTGAACGAAGGATCCCCCTCGAGTTTTGATGGGGTGATAGAAGAGGTCGATCGACAATCGAAAAGAATGATGAAAAGGTGAAGCACAACAAAATTATAATGCAAAGCAATGGAGAGTTGAATTGGGCTTGGTTGGTCATTGTTCAAATATAATGATTGGAAAAGAAATGTTGTGGATGGATGGAAGAAAGAAGGGGGAAAGAGGGATAAATAAAATCCCTCTTTGCCCCAAGTGTTGTGGAAGAAAATGGTGATATTTTACAACCCGGCTAGCTCAAGAGTCATTTTTATCATCATATCGCAACATAGTCAATGAACCCTCTCGACTCGGGAGTAACTTTTTATTTGACATACGCATGCAACAAAAGTATAAAATGACATGAAAATCCATAATATTATTTTGTGTTCATTACTAGAGGACTGACTCAAAGCAAAATACATGAAGCAATGTAATACGGAAAGTAAACAAGTAGACCAACAAACAAACAACATTCAAGAGAGTTGTACACCAATGTTTTTGTATCTAGCTTTAGTTCCCATGTTCGAGTTATACGACAAGGGTTAAAAATGACACCCCAAGTAAGGATACATGCAAGGTGAATAAACAGAGGACATAGGAGTCCTATGAAAAAGTAATCATGCACTATGAAATTGCCCCCAAGTAACTAGATGTGCAAAGGAAAAAAAGACATAGCAAGAAAACCAACTTTATTAATAAGGGTAGATCAAAATGATCTGCATGTTGCGTGAGAACAAGCGAGGACCAAATAAAGATATTTTGTAGGATAATTTTCAATGTTTGAGGACGTTGTGTCCTGTGAATGATTCAAATAGTGGAATGTTTTTGCCAATTGTTTGGATTTTTTTGGATGTTTTACCAATTTTTTTGGATTTTTTAATTTTACCATTTTTTTTTTTTGAAATTTTGGGAAGAGTGTGATATAAAAGAACAATGGTGTGTTGGGTACACCAAACAAAGTTCATTGAGAAGCAAGAAAATTCCCTAGTGAGAGGAAAATGTCCCAGAAGCAAGAAAATGGTGATGAGACAAAAAAGTGAGTGAAAATGATGATTTAAGGAAATAAATCATCACAATGAAGAGGCCAACATGTGGAGGGAGGAAGTAGAAGAATTTTTTTAGTAATCCGCCCCTAAAAGGCAAGAAAAATGAATAAATAGGTCTTGGATGGTATAAATAGTGGAGGTGGGGTAAAATCCATCACGACCGGTTGGTTGAGTTATTATACCTTATTTACTTATAGTGAGATTTTTCTCTAATTTTGGAGAGAGGGATGATGAGGATAGTGGACCAAAAACATCATGAAAACCATGTTTGAGAGTATGGGAGGCATCCAATAGATGATGCCCGTAAGTAATGCAAAAAATTCGATTTAAAGCTCATTTAATGCATGTTTGAGTTATTAGAAAGTCATGTTTTAATGCATATTAGTGCATGCCTTAGGGCACGTTAACATAGTTCTCGGATGCGCTTAGTGTGTATGCCACATGCTCACATAAAAATGAGGGCACAAGGAGAGTTAGTGTTTTTTACCTAGAAAAATTCATGCGCTAGCGTGAAAATGAGAGCATGAGTGTTAGAATGGGTGCACTAGCGTGAAAAGAGGTGTGCTAGTGCAAAAGGAAGTGCGCTAGTGCAAAAGATGCTAAAATATTTTTAGAAGGTCTTAGAAGAAATTAGGAGATTTTGAGAAGTGATTAAACGAATGTAGAAGTGGTTAGAAGACTTTAGAATATGATTTAGAATAAATTATGTTAATTTTTATGTTTTTGGGTGACTTAAGAGAAACTATGATCATTGGATGTCCAAGAGTCTCAGGGACGTTTGTGGGTGTTGGAGATGAATTTCACACAACACGAGTAGGGGCTTTGATTTTCATACTTGAGCTGACAGGTCAGTCGTACATTGCATAGCTACCATAGATTATACTAGATCATAGACTACTAACTGCCTTAGTAGAGAGATGGCATTACGAGAGCCAGACTTTCTGGCTACCTACTAGAGAGATGACTATGACTTTCGAAGACATTTATTGGATTCTTCGAGTGCCAATACAGGGAAGTTTGGTTGTGTATGATGGGCATCATGACTAGATTATAGGACATATTTGGGATTTTTTCCTCCAAGAGGCTATACCTCGAGAGGGTATGACAGTGCACTTATATAGATGTTTTAAGAGCAGGAGGATTACATGGATTCCTATTTATCTTATGGATCCTATTAATGGCTACCTATTTCATAATAAGACTAGTACACACTTCCAGCTTGACATGACAGGATTTGTGCACTGATTGATGGATGGAGAGGTCTTCGCCAGGGTCGATGCACATACTAGCCCACTTATACAGGAGTTGTATGTGATTGCTTACATAGGGATGAGGATCCTGAGTCCTATGACCCTTCTTCATATTTGGGCATGGGATCATATTGCCATTAGATGCCCACATGGTGTTTTACAAACTAGACAACTAGAAAATCCATCATGCAGAGGCTATGAACTAATGCATGTCGACGTGAGGAGTTACTTGGGAGATATTGCCTACTATTGCCTACTATTTGCGAGTTATTTATGGTGACCTAGTGCCCATATTGATTATATAAGTGGTGTGGAGATTAGAAGAGTTAAGATTATAAAGGTTGAGCACTATCGATAGGTAGTTGTAGTCATATTTTGGAGTGGTACAAAGTGGACAAAGTATAGTGATAGTTTGGGTCGTCTGAGGATCTTGAGTGATAAGCGATGATATGTACATGTAGCACTGAGACATTTGATTTTGATCCCCATATCTGAACTAGGGTAGCACGAGTGAGTTTCCATGGCATTCTCCCATATGTATGGGATGCACATGCACAAATTGTTGATCTGGGACGACAACATCACTACTACCCTACTGGGTACGTAACTATGATAACGCGACGGATCCCATTCCGTAGGAATCCATTGTAGGGACAACAACAAAACACAGAGTAAGGGGCCACCATGCGAGACAGGCCCCGATTAGGCTAGCGAGGAGGTTGAGGTCACAGAGGCATAGGGTTAGGGATAAGGTCACAAAGACAGGATAAGGAGACAAGGTCCACCGGTACAGGGGATGGGGTCTACCATAGTAGGCTCCATCACAAATATAAGTGTCTATGATATAGAAGGTGTCAGTCATTCAACAAGTTCATGTACACGTGGCACAAGGGCCATTAATGCAACAAGTGATATTACAGGGTTTATAGCGAGAATGTACCTTTACAGTTTCCACCATCACCCCCAGAGTAGGTAGTCTAGGTGGTGGTGCAGGTCATAGGGGTAATGGGGATGGGGATGAAGTTACACATGGGATGCAACACATATAGTGCCAGCCTATAGGGTCATTCAAAGCAGTAGGTGGGCCATCGGTGGCCACTTTACATATTCGAGAGAGATATGGCGATGTATGCGGGGTGATGTGGCCTTCATTACGCTGTTTAGACCTACAATGAGATAGAGTAGAGTAGGGCTCCACAAAGATTAAGATGTCCAAAAAAATAGGCTATGATATAACGATATTACCTCGCTACGGAGAGGGTACGAGGTTTGGTAGCCAAGAGGACACAAGTCAAGTGGAGATGGCCCGCATTATAGGGGAGAGTAGGATGCATTTCGGTGGGAAGTAGGGGTCGGCCCCGGTGATTTAGTTTATGATTTTGTGGCCGCTTATGGTGAGGCTAATATTATAGGGGATTGTATCGGGATACATTGTCGGAGGCTCGAAGGGCATTCCTTTTAGCCAACTTATAGGAAATAGGTCTAAGAGGTCCCACAAACCTTCTAGATTAGCCATATCATTACAAATGACTCCGCCTAGTCAAAGATCGGGTAGTCCAGTGATCAAGAGAGTTAAGGTTGAATCCTTTATCGTTATTTAATAGACTATGTATTTATTTTTGTATATGCCTATAGATGAAGGCACATTTTTTGAGTGGATGTAAATGATGTTTTTGTCTATACCTCGTGATAAAGGCACACGTTTTTGATCGATGCCCATAATGACTTATTTTTGTATTTGATTGTATCGATACACTTGTGATTTATGGACATCGATGATTTGACATGTTAGATGATGATGAACATTTTATGTATACCAAATTTTCATTTATGAGATATTTTGTTTTAGCCCATGCTTTTATTATGGTTTATGATGAGGGGGATAAAAATAATCCCTATTGCCCCATTGATGATATTATGTGATGTTTAGATCTAGCATACATGTTGATTTCATTTTATGATGATGTAGCTTAGAATTTTATTAATATGTGATGATGTTATAGATGTGATGATATGAATGTGAATGATGAAATGAAAACACACAATGTATAAGTAAAGAACACGAACACAAAGAATAGTTAACAAAACAATTATACATACACTGAACAACACAACAATCTAAAGTAAGAATTAATCTAAACAAGTAAAGAATAGACTAATCTAGAAATCATGCAATACAACACAAGTATATGTACAATCAAATAAATAAAATAGAACTATGTACAAATAAGTAAGAAAACATTACTTTGTTTTTGTGAAACATTTTCAAAATGTATTGTATTGTTTTTTTAATTTTGTGAGACAATGTTATATTATTTTTTGGTTTGTTTTTGGTGATTCCTATTTTAGTGTTTTTAGTGTTTTCCAAAGTTATGGAAAAGAAAATGAATATGTATGGATGCCCCTAGTGATATATGGGAATGTATAAAGGAAAATTCCACACATATGTACAAGAGTAGGATCATCTAGATCAAGGCCACAAAGGATAGGCTCAAAAGGATCTCAATATAGGAGAAGAAACTAGCTTAGGAAGAAGTGATCATGCCCCTAGGTGTGAGATGCTTGTGAACAATGAATTATCCTTTGGATCCAGAAACCGGTTTCAACAAAGGACTTGTCCAAAGTGCCACAATTGTGTGGTTTTCACTCTTGGGTGAATTTATTTCTCTTTACTTTTTGTTTCTTTTTCTTATTTTTATACTTTTTGATTTTTGATAGTTCCCCATGCTTAGGGGTATAAGTGCTTAAGATGCATGGTGTTCATGGGATCCCTAAGTTCATCACCATCATGATATGTAAGTTTATAAGAACCTGAACCAAATTTGGCCACCATAACATATGGCCCTAACCATTTAGGTTCAAACTTTCCTTTCTTCTCATGATCTTTTGTGGTGTTGAACTAATTATCCTTAAGAACTATATTTCCTACCTCAAATTAACGAGGTATAAAGAGTTTTTTATAGCTCCTACGCACTCGATTTGATACACTTTAAGGTTATCTAGTGCATGGAGGTGTCTTTCATCAAGTAACTCTAGCTCAGCTAGCCTAGCCACTCTATAGTATTCATATTTATCCAGATAATCTCTCAAGGATATCCATAATAAAGGAAGCTCAATATCAAGGGGAAAAATAGCCTCAGTGCCAAAGACAAGAGAATATGGTGTCACACCTGTAGGTGTGTAGATAGATGCTCTTGTAAGCCAGAGGGTGGGATGGATATGAAGATGTCAATTACAGTAAGTTTTCTAACCATTTTCTCCATGATACAAACAAGAGTATTTTTCGAGGCTTCTACCTTATCCATTACCTTGTGGGTAATAGGGGGTTGACCATTTCTAGTAGATTTGGAAGCATTGGCATAGTGCCTTCACTTGTTTAGTTGAAATATTTTCCATTGTCAGATATAATGGCAAAAGAGATGTCGTAATGGAAAATGATGTGATTGATTATAAATTTGGTAATTTGTGCACCAGTAACATAAGTAAGAGGAATAACCTCTACACATTTTGTAAAGTACTTGATAACAGTTATGATGTGATTGTGGCCATATGAGGAAGTTGGTGTGAGCTTCCCTATGAGATCAAGTCCCCATTTAGAACGACCACGGTGTCGTGATTGGTTGTAAAGATTGTGCTGAAGCATGTATTAGGTTGTCATGTTTTTGACATAGCAGACATTTTCTTACATAATGACAACAATGCATTTCCATAGTAGGCCAACAATAGCCTACTCTCAAAAGTTTCTTGGCAAGGACCATTCCACTCGTATGTTCCTTGCAGATGCCTTCATGTACCTATTTGATTATGAGGAAAGCATCTTCTCGAGTTTAAATAGTAAAACAAATTCCCATAGTAGCCTCTTCGATAGAGGGTGCCCCAAGTAGGGTATAGCGAGCTATGCGTTGGATGAGATTGAATTTTTGGAATGGGTGATATCGGGAAGGAAGGTTCCATTTTGTAAGTAGTTAAATATGTCAAAGTATTGGGGAAAAAGGACCAAAACTTCACATACCAAACATGTTTTTGGCATGTCATATGCAGGTACCGTAAAATGTTCCACAAAGAAAGGAATGTCATTATTCCTTGGTAGAATATGCAACAAAGATCCAATTGTAGTTATGGCATCCGCCAAATGGTTATGTGCTCTAGGTACCTATTGAAAGGTAATTTGCACAAAGTATTCTTCTAGACTATCAACCATTCGCTTGTATGGGATGAACTTCTCATCTTTGAAATTATACTCATTAATAACTTGCTTAATAATCAGTTAAGAGTCACCTATGACCTTGAGTTATCGATATTCTAGCGTATAACAAATTTTAATCCCACAATGAGGGTTGTATACTTAGCTATATTATTGGTAAATTGGAAACCAAGTGTGAAATCTCGAGGGATTAAATCACCTGTAGAAGTGATAAGAACAACAACCACTCCTGAGCCATTAAAAGTGAAGGACCCATCAAATTACATCTGTTATGTGACATATTCCTCAATATACATCATAGAAGCATCTGGAAGATCTAGACTCAATGGTTATGTTCCATTAAAGGGGCTTCAACTAGTTGATCTGCAAGCACTTGTCCCTTGACTGATTTCTGGCTGACATACTCAATATCAAATTCATTTAGCAAGATGATCCAATTGGCCATCCTCCCAGTAAATGTGGGTTTGGATAAAAGATACTTGAGTGGGTTAACTCTGGATATTAGCTTGGTTTTATTATTCAGAAGGTAATGACAAAGTTTTTGGAAAGAAAAAACAACAACCAAACAAGCCTTTTCAATTTGTGGATAATTGAGCTCATAAGAGATTAATGTATGACTAAGATAATAGACAACTTTTTCTTTTTGATTCAAATCACGTTGAGCCAAAAATGTGCCAATAGCAAATTAAGTGGTGATGATATAAACAACAAGAGGGTTTGTCTAGGGTAGGTGGCATAAGAATAGGTGGTTTGGCCAAATACTCCTTGAGTAAGGAAAACGCTTGTTGGCATTCAAGACCCCAATGAAAATCAACATATTTCTTGAGAAGATGTGTGAAGGAATGACATTTATTTACATTAGGATATAAATTTGCATATATCTTGGATTTTACCTTGCAAACTACGTAGTTGTTTGAGGTTCTTGGGAGGAGGCATTTCTGTAATAGTTGTGACCTTTGTTGGGTCCACTTCAATTCTTCTCCTCAAAACAATGAATCCTATAAGCTTCCTTGAAAGAACACCAAAGACAAACTTATTTGGGTTGAGTCTGGCCTTATAATATTTGAGACATTGAAAGATACGTCATAGGATCTCCGGATGTTCTTATATAGTCTTGGACTTACCCAAGATGTCATCAACATAGTCTTACATTCTATCATGTACCATGTCATGGAAGATAACAGTAATGGCCCTTTAATAAGTTGTGTCTGCATTCTTGAGTCCAAAAGGCATGACTTGGTAACAGAATATACCCCAGGGGTAGTGGAAGAAGTCTTATGTTGATCCTCTTCTGTAATCTTGATTTGATTATAGACTAAAAATCCATTCATGAGAGATATCATTTCATAGCTTGCAATTGAATCGAAAATCATGTCGATGTTAGGAATAGGAATATCATTTTTGGACACATTTTGATAACAATGGGTTTATATTGCACATGTATTATGTTGGATATCCATTTTGAGTAGTCAATAATTGAAATGAACCCTACTGCCAATAATTTTTCTAGCTCTTCCTTGACCAAAAGGGCCACGCTAGGATGCATTTGTCTTAACTTTTGTTTGATTGGTTTGGCAACTTCATGCACAACAAAGTTATGCATTACTAAAGAAGGATCCAATCTAGGTATGTCAACATATGACCAAGTAAATACATATGAGAATTCACGAAGGAACATGACAAAATTTTTTTGTTCTTGTGTTGAGAGGGAAGCTCCAAGATTAACCATTTTAGGCTCATCTTCGGTGCCAATATTTACATCAATAGTCTCCTCTACTAGTAATTTGGATCCATATTCCATATGTGTAGGATCAAGGGGGAGATTGAGATCTTGTTCTAAGGGCGTCTCAATGAGATTTTCACCCATAGAGTGGTCACTTTTGTATCCATTTTAGATTTTTCAATTTGCACGTCTGATAGTGCCTCAAAGAGGTGCTCACTATGAGACTTGGATTTCTTCTTTTGATGAGGATTTTTGGAAGTTATTTTTCCCTCATTCTCTTTCTAATTTTATTGACCATAGAACTCAACCTCCTCCCGAAGTATGCATATGCATCTAGATCAATGGAGAAGCCCTTTTTATGGTCATCCAATAGGAATATCATCTTGTAGACCCATAAATTCACCAATTGCTTCATCATTCTGGAAGAAGTCAATTAGTATGTGTTGTTGTTGGTCCCAATTCACAAGGGATGGGTGAACAAGGTTTAATGCGAGAGTAGAAGGGGATAAAATGAAGATAGATGTCAGGAAACGGGTTCGTAGAGGCAAGGCCTTCATAGAGACTACATTGGGAATCTATTTTGCTATCATAATCAAAAGAACTATCATCATGCTCAGAAGAAGTAGCTTTGACTTCCAGAGAATGGGACCCATATGGTCGAATGTCAATGCCATATTTTTCCATCTTTGCATAGAATGTCGGAAGAGGTTATAGCATGCCATGTTCATCGATGTCGCATCCATATCCTTGATAACCCATAATGTACAACATCTTATTATGGATGGTGTACTTGGGATCTTGATATCAAGAAGCCATCACATCGTCAAGAGACTAGGATATAGAAGTATCTAGTATTTTTTCATCCACCAAAAGGCCATCAAGAAGAAATTTTTAATGTTATAATGATCTTAGGACCGTTGAGGTTGATAATTGGGCCTACCATGTGTTTTTGGTGATAGGGGAAGATTGGAGATAAGGAGGGCCTATTGGAGGTTGTATTCTCTACATCTAGTAGGGAGGACCTTTATGTCCCATGTAGCAAATGGGGAAACAGACGTGGAAGCACCATTCTCACATGGGCATAATGTATCGAGATCAATGTGGGAGGTGGGGTCCTTAGATTGAACCCATCAACTATCTCAATAGAAGGACACTCATATATAGTGGGGAAATAACTAGATAATGCTCTGCAATGTGCAAAGGGTTGTGGGTCCCTAAGAATGGTAAGTGTTTTTCCTTCATGGTATAATTTTATACATTGATGGAAAGTTGAGGGCATGGCCTACATGACATGAATCCATGGGTGATCGAGGAGCATATTGTAGGGTAGTTCCAAGTCTAAGACATGGAACCTGATATCATGAATAGTAGGCCCAAATTCCATAGGAAAAGTTATTGTACTAGCTGATTGTTGCTCCACATTATCATAATCCTTAATGGTGATGACATTAGGCTCTATTTCCACATCAATACATCCCACCTATCTGATTAGTTTCATGGTACATATATTCAATCCAGATCCATTATCCACAAGCACCCTTTTAATATGTTTATGAAGTCACGATCACCTCTATGTAAAAGGGAGATTATGGGGATGATCATCAACCGACATCTCATGTTGGCTAGAGGTAATGTTTTTTGATGGATTAAATTACGCAACCAAGGCTTGGAAGTGTGTAGGATCAATATACATAGAAACTCCTGACCCTTGAAGGGTTTTGTAAAGGATGTCCTTATGAATGTTGGATATCTTAAGAATATCTAAGATGGAAATCTTGGTAGTAGTCTTCTCAAGATGCTCGAGGAGATCATAATGACTATCCGAAGGAGTAGGAAAAGGAGGTTCTAGGATAATAAGATGAGTGCATCGTGTTGCCACAACACACTCTTGTGTCTTAATTTTAATTGTATTCACTTGCTTAGTAATAGGGTGAACACAACCAATAAGGGAATCAAAATGATGATTTTCTCCAACAACAACGTGATTAACATTTTTATTCTGCGATAATTATCCTTGATCAAACTTTTTCTCCGCTTTGTTTATGTTTGGGAAATGGCTCTTTATAAATTCCCAAATGTTTGTTAGAATTTTTATTAGGTCCATTCGAAAATCCATTTCAACATCCCCACTTTCTATGAGGTCTTGAATGAAGTGTTTCAACTTCAAACATTTGTCTGTGGTATGGGCTTTAACATGATGAAAGTCACAATATTCATGGTCCTTGTACCATGATGGTTTTGCGGCATCGTTGGAAAAAGGCGTCAGTGGTTGGGAACCTAACCATGTTCATTGCATCTAATTGTTTTAGGATTGATGACAAAGAATCCGTAAGGGGAGTGAACACTCGACGTTTTATTTCTGGTGCAACCGGTCCTTTAGAAAGTTTCAAAGGAGCGTTATTCTGGATGGCTTGCACACATTTGAAATCCTCGATTCCATCACCTATGACATTCTTATTTTTATTAAAAAATTAGGTTTTTCAGAGGTTTAGAGTCATGGTGCTCTCTTTGAAATGGCTTTAAAGTCCCTTTAGCTAATAAAGCCTTCTCAATTTGGCTTCCTTTTTCTATGACTTCCTCAAACGTGCTCACATAATGCATTTATAAGTGGAAGGCTATTTCAGGATGTAAGTTTGGCACAAAGATACTAACTAGTTGTTTCTCAGGGATAAATCAAGGGAAACAACTAGCTAACCCTCACCACCATTGTAGGAAACCAACAAAGTTTTCATTGTTACATTGTTTGACGTTACACAAATCTAACATAGTAATGTCACTTTCCATATTGAATGAAAAGTGGCACACAAAATTTTCACTAACTCAGAAAACGTAAAAATAGAACCTTAAGGAATGTGAAAAAGCACTCAAGAGCTTAGGCTCCAAGACTCCATGGGAACGAGCGAATGTGATAGTTATCGTTATACACAACTTCTCGGCAAGCCATGAAGAAGTCCCTAACATGATCGTGTTGATCACCTTTACCCCTATATTTGTCAAATTTAGGGCAGTTGAAGTGAGGAGGAAAGGGCGTATGTAGCATTTTCTGATCAAAAGGACAAGGAAAAATTCTTCAAATTGGTATTTTTTTTGTGTCATGCATTATTTTCTTATAAACTTGTAAGAGCATTCTTAATAGATTGCCACTTTTGATCAAATATTTTTCCACATGAAGGAGTGACAAGAATATACATGTTGTTCAACTTTGATGTCTCACCCCCATGATTTTCTATGTAAATATCATTGTACATAACCTTAGGTTTCTCCTGATATGCAACTCTACCCGTGTCTCTATAGATATGGGAGGCTAGATTTGCCATTTGACAATTAAGGGCTTGTATTTGTTGTTGTATAATGACCTCGTTGTTATGGGGTTCATCTTGAGTTTCATACGAGAGGAGGTTGTTGAGGAGCTTCATCCTCCATCATAGTTTCACAATTTATCTTAAGGGGTGGTAAACGATAGCCTCTGTTGTTTCTAGGAGGCGATTCTTCATTGTTGTTTCCTTGCCTAGAAGTAGAAGCATGTCCAAGGTTTAATATTTCATCAATAGAGGGAATGGGACGTTCTACTTCTTCCTCTCCATGGACCATGTTTGTAAGAAGAGTATGGTCAAATTTAGGTGGCAGTCTAACCCCTAATTCCACTACTTGTGTGAGAACTTGATCTCAATTTTGGAAAAATAAATTGTCTATACGGGAAGGATAAAACTCATAGTTATCTCGAGGAGATGTCATCTTATCACCGTTATGGTCTACCATTGTTTCCTCTTCACATAAGGGGTCTAAATTTGTGTTTACAAAAGGATTAGATCCTAATATTCTATGTCTCATTTTGGTAATAGGAGGCATGAGATGATAAGAAATGTTTAGCTAAGTTTTAATGAATGTGTACAAGTACCACAAATATTCTAGACAAAATCTAGCAGCAGTAATAGCTGCAAATGTCATAAAGAATGTCATTAAGAATTTCCTAATCTGTCACAAAGAATGTCCTAAAGGGATAAAGAATATATGAGCAAATGCCACCAAGGAAAGAATATTTAGCAAATTCCGAACAAGGGATCAACCATGAAAAAACCTACTCCCTATGTCTAAAAATCTATCTCAAAGATTGTTTTCGATAAGATGACAACACAATTTCAATATTTAAATTAAGTTTTGGACAAACAATATTTAAGTACTAAAAGGGGTTGAAGTGATTTGACTTGCGTAAAAATATAAGGCATATACTCTACAATACAAGTTATATACTCTAAACCAATTTAATACAAACAAAGTCTAAGTTTTGAAAATGGAGGCTACAAATGTGAGCAACGCAACAATACAATTTGGATACTTTAATCAAGTTTTTAGGAAAAACAAGATGTTAGTATCAAAATGGGATTGATATAATGTGAACAACGTAACTACAACACATTCCAAAACTTAAGGCAATGTTTGAACAAAAACAAGGTCTAAGTATATCAATGAGTTGACACAATGCGAGCAACATAACAATACAATCTAGACACTTATATCAAGTTTGGGAAAACAAGATGTAAGTATCAAAAATGTATTGATATAATGTGAGTAGCGTAATGATACAAAGGGTAATCAAGATAGGATAACCTTCTACAATGAGATGTCTTGATAAGGATGTCAAGACAAGGCTACCAAAATATGAATATGTACCAACACACTTTCAATGCTTACCATCATAGTCGCAATAAGGAAGGATGTAAGCATGTGTAAAAGTGGTGGACACAATCTTGGTAGCACTACGTGTTGTCCTATTTTGACCAAAAATGTCAACAAGAGAATAAGGGAGATAATACAAGTGGTGATGAAAAATACGTAGCCTAACTTTAGTAGAGTTTCACCTTGTTTGATAACAAGGTAGAAACTAGGACAAAGTTATGTTTTGTAAGTTTCGTGATGAATAACATGTGGCACAAAATTCAATAGACTCTCCCCTTGTTCAACTAACAAGGTTTTGACTCAAGGAGTTGTTGCTTTGTGAAGGCTCTTTGAAACATGATTGGATATAGTCAAGTTGGCCCCAATGCCAAATGGTTTCCTAGGCTTTTGTTCTCAACACTCGCCAATACTTGTCTAAGAGAGGCACACTTTTCTAGATAACTCCTAGACAAAGGACCATTACCCCATAATCAAATTAATGAAAGAGGCCTCATACAAATAACTTGAAGCATTCCTCATGGGTATTTCTAGTCAAGTGGGTAGTGGGGCACTTCTGTTTCATCCACCAGTTCGATCAAGGTGTGGACTACTTTGGGGTTCATGTGGTAATCCTCGTAATGAGTTTTATTTTCCACAGTTTAAAGCGGGTGGATTTAAGCCCTTATATGAACTTGTAAATACAATGTTTTGAATATAATGATGTGTTTTTTTAATCTTTGATTAAAAATGTGGTTTAGCACACCATTGACAACCTACAACAAATGTCGTTCGTATTTTTTGATTAAGTATTTGAAAAGTGTTTCTGCGCACAAAATATTTAGTAGTTTCTCATATAAAGAGGACCAAGGTTGCTTTTGATTCTCAATATCGTCTAAGACGCAAGAGAAGAGCATACACAACGATTAATCCAACTAGATAGAAAATGGAAAAGACTTAAATCAATAATCAATTAAATGCTTCAAAATATTAATTCCTTTAAACAATTTAAATGATGAAATTTCTAAGTAACACAAATGTTAGAAAAGAAGACCAAAGTTTTCTTTTGATTCTCAAGATCACCAAAAGGTGCAAGAGAAGAGCATACACAAGCTTTGATCTAACTCAAGTAAAATGGAAAAAAACACTCATCAAAATATTAAACATGTTAGAAAATTATTTCAAAACAAAACCCGCAAAATAGAGTCGAGAAAAACCTATAAAACAACAACCAACACCAAAAATTAGATTATGGAATTTTTGGAATTCGAGCTCAAAATTTAACACGAGAATGCTAGTGCATGAGGGTAAATGGTAGTGCACAAGAAGAAACACTAGCGCATAGAGGTCAGCGATATCGTAGAGGGATTAACGGTAGTGCGAGAGGGCTTAATGGTAGTGCAAATGGATGAACGCTAGCCCACGGATACTAACGTAGATGCGTGGCGATTAACGTTAGCGCGTGAATACCCTTTATATATGAACAGAGACAAAATTCCAAAACGGTAGCATAAAAGGAATAAACATTAGCGCATAGACATCAATGCTAGCGTAGGGAGGTTTAACGTTGATGCACAGATAATGATGCTAGTGCATGAAGATTAACACAAACATAGAGAGATCAACGCTAGCATAGGAGCTGTGTAACTTCAAGAACACAAGAATTTGACCAAAAAATGTCAAAAACACAAATTTTTGCTGATAATCCTCAAATTTGACAACACTTTACTTCCTTCACACCTACAAGGAAAACTCAACACATGTAAACTCAACAAAAGGAGTTAAGAAATACAAGATTCATCAACATGTGTAAAATAGAGGTTAGAATGCAAAAGTGATATTCAACTTCAAAACTTGAGAAAATGCACATGAGACAAAGGGATGTCCCACCGAGCATGCCATATGTGTGCATGTAAAAGTAGGCTAAGTTAATAACTAGAAACTAACACCAATTAGTTCCTATAACAAAGCTAATCTAACATAAACATCATGATAAAGCTAGAAAGAGAAAGCTAATCTAAATGCATCCAACATTAAATGCAAAGCTATCCCTTTGATATTTGGATGTGCTTTGTGATTGTAGTTACTCCTTTTGTTGAACTCGATCATGGCTACGATGTGATCAAAGGAAAGCCATCTCAATAAAAGGAAATGATCTCACTAATATAGCTTAATTGCCTTATATGGTTCTTCCTTTACTACTCTTTGCAAGTAGAATGATAAAATGGGTGCTAGATCAATAAGCTTTTCAAGGTAGAAATGCTCTTATCATGTGCATATAGTGTAATAGTAAAACACTGGTGTAAGATTGGAAGGGGATACTAGGTTCTATATATAGCTTTCCAATTTGGGAGAAGCTAGAAACCTAGTGAATGTGGGATAAAGATAAAGTAGAATTAGAAAGGGATAAACATGATTAGAAAGAATTAATTAAGATTAACAACTCATGGGAGTTGGAGATGATTTAATTAATCAACTAGGATTAATTAATAGGCCAAGATAAGCTTAGAAAGCCATTTGGAGGTGATTTAGGAGGAAATTGATAGAATTTGGAGGATTTAACCAATAAGATGGTTTATTGATTAAATAGGAGATTAAAAGGCTTAATTAACTAATAATAGCTAATTAAAAGAGGATTATAACTAACGAAGTGTCGTTAATTAGCATATAGAATGAAGGGAAAGTTACTTAATTAACGAATTTTCGTTAATTGACCAAAATTGAGGGGAATGTTAGCTAATTAGTGGGAAATCACTAATTATAATGAAAATGACGGAAAGACGATAAATGGTGTAATTTTAGTAGTAAAATTACGCAGATTAGATTTAGGTGTTTACAAAATTCAACCAAGGGAATGATATAAATACAAAGTTATGTGACCAAAACAAAGGACCAAACACTAAGCATCTATTATCGTCACCTAAGGTTGCATCTAAAGGCATTCTAAGAGCATTAAATGCATCCATCTAACACTCATACAAGGTACAAAGGACTACATTTTCTACATACACACATAGGAAGGGAATTTCATTTTGTCATCCACACATCTATTTGTATTGGTACATCTAGTTATCGCCCGTTATCACACACATTGCACAAGGGCTTCCTAGGGAACGATTTTATCACACACGCACAAGAACTACATGGAGTTTGAGATGTAGTGCAACACTTAGTCATAAGTTCACTTAGTCGAGTGACCACCAGGGTCAGTATGAATCCTCATTTTGCATATTTTATTTTTGGGATTTGATGTAGTTTGAGGGTTTTACAGGTCATCTTATCTTTACATGTTACATGAGAATTCAATGATCATCCAAAGACATACAAGTGACCAAAAGCAAAGGTTAGCAACATTTTGCCTTGACGCAACAAAACCAACTTCTAAGCTCATGCGCGGTCACAAGTGCCCAATAGAGGTCTTTGACGCCTAGGTGCCCTCACCTTAGTCCAAATGGCCTAGTTTAGGCTTATCTGGTAGTTATAGGATTTTATGTGCTTAATTCGACGATCCGCCTTTTTTCTGTTCATCGGTCTTCCAATCTAGAACAATCTTAGAGATAACGCGAATCAACTAATTCTTTCTTTTTCTTCTTGCACTTAGGGTTTCATATTTATCTAGCTTATTACTCGTGTCACATTGTATCTATGAGTCATTTATCATAATTTACATTTGTTACTCTTCAATTAGGGTTTTAAAAATTTATTTTTGTTAAATCAAAGTTGTGTACATGTGTCATGCACATGAGTTACACAACACTCCTATATGTACCTCTTATTTTTAATCTATGAGCATGTCAGACCCACATTGTCTCTTTTTCTAAACTTGATTCTCATTTTGTGATTTGATCTCTTACTTACTACGTGGAGTGTTCACGACACCATTGGAAGTGTAACCTTGTTCGATGTGCGGGGTTCTCAGATCGATCCTCGTAGAACAATTTGATAAAAACTCTTGCTCTACTTAGTTAAAAGAAAAGTTGGAACCAAACTCTTGGTTTCACTATATATTGACCACCTCTATTTGTCTATTGAATCAAGTGTGAGAACAATATACTATTTCTATTATTTATTCATGTGTATTTAATTTAACATATTATTAATTTCTGTAGCTAATGTGAGTCCACTTTGAGGAGTTCTCGAGTTTCAACAATTTTGACAGGATTCTCTTATTTAATGTTCTTAACATCATTGTTGATGAAATATGCATCATCATCTATTGGATTTGAAGAAGTTGAATTGTATTATCTCGATTTGAATGCATCAACAAACATTGTTTGTATCCCATGTTTTTGGATGTCCATTTTTCATCAAATTTATTCAATTTATAATGTCAAAAATACTTTAAAACAATGAAAAAACTTGTAAAGCATTAAAAAACAAGAATACATACAAATTTTTTAATCTTAGAAATTTAAATCATAAAAATGATAACACACACTTAAACAAGCATTATATTAATATCGAGGAATGCAAATCGTGAAACAACATAAATAAAACCTTTACAATAAGAAGAGTGAAATTTTAACAAGCTTACGAAAGCCTTACAAAAACACCATTTACCCTAAAATTATCACATTTGGAATATAACACTATTGGTTATGTACGAAATAATTATTGGGTCATATTTGGACTTAAATGAACTTCAATTTTTCACGGATGCTTAAATGAACTTTAGATTTTTGTAAATGCTACTTAAATTTATGTTAAGCTTGAATCGTAACCCAACAATTGCAAAAATTAGAGAAGACACCCAAATGGCTCAAATACTTTCTACTCTTGAATTGGAGGAGTTAAATTGCTCACGAGTCTAAAATTCAGGGCATGCCTCTCATATATTCCTTAAACCTAGAATAAAAAAAGTACAACATTATTCAAAAGTTTTTTTTAAAGATAATAGAATGTCATACATAGAATCAATAATATCTTGTTTAAAAATATATCCAACAATATATTATCATACTTGGCATATATGCGGATAAAATAAGAAAGAATACGTTGTTTACTTCCTTTATTGGCTAATTATTTGACATAGACCAATTTTCCTAACTATCAAAACGCTCTTTGTCGTCCATGAGATTTTTTATCTAGTTTATTGAAATATGTAAAGGGATAGGTTTTAAGGATCAAAGTTTTGACTGTAAAGATTTAAAACATAACCTCAATTTTTGTTTTCAAAGATTTATATGCTGACTGTAGCTTTATTATTTTGTCTCACCTATTACATTATTGATTACCTGTGACATTTTATAACACATTGTCTATAAACTATAACCCGAAAAATTGTGAAAATATCTTAAAAGATGTGAAAAAACTTCCAAACTAATCCTCATGCATGCCAATATATATTCATGCGGCGATTTTTACATGTCGATAATAAAGAGAATCCTTATAACAAATTTATAAATTGACCTTAGAGAAAACAAATTTCATCATGAGACAAGAACATTGGGTCACTAACTTAGGTGATCCTAGCACCACATTTTTCAAATCATTTCATGCACAGTAAAGTTGGCTCAACCAATAGAAAACATAGGTATGAAGGAGACAATGAGACATCTTCAAATTAAAGGTTATTGTTCTCAAACTAGATCATACCTTCTTAAGGCAACAAAAAATAAAATTTGTGTAAAATTCGGGCAAGCCTCTCATATATTCGTTAAAACCTAGAATTAAAGAATTACACGATTATTCAAAAGAAACCAAATAAAGATAATAGAATGCTATACTTTGAATCAATAATACCTTGCTAAAATACATATCCAATAATATATTATGACACTTGAAATATTAGAGAAAAAAAGTAATAACAATTTGCTATTACTAAAATTTTGAGAAATAAAAAAGGACATACATGTAGTGTTATTTTGTAAAATAAGTATGTAATTAAAGAAATTATACATTACACAAGAAGTTGTTCTAAAATTTAAAAATGTCATAGAGAAAATAAACCCAATTTCTTTTATCAACGAGTGGCTTCTTCAACATCTCGTGTATATATATTTCTTGCTCTCTCATGCATAATAATATGAATTTGATAATTAAAAACCATAGAATCAAAGTTATTTTTAAGAGTTCAATTTACAAAATAAATAAAAATATTAAGAATTAAATTCCCATAATCTAAACTTGATTTATTAGCTAACAAAAATTAAAAAGAATATTACTATTTTAGAAGTAAAAATAAAAATAAAAAGATTAAACTAATTAATTATTTCATCCTGCTTGGTGGATTACCTTTTGGGATGTAAATTCTAAATTATTGTTTTATGAGAGCCCAAGTTTCAAAGGCATTGACGACTTGAAAATTATCAATGAATTGCCATTCCATTTCTGTTTTTAAAATTAGCAACATTATTGTTTTTCAATTAAGAAATTGAAATGGGAGTAAACTTCGAAAATAGAGTGTTGTTAAGTAGCATAAGAAGCGAGTTTCCACAACATCAAGAGAGAGAGAGATTTGTTGACAGTAGTTATAGCAGGGCAGTGTAGGAGGGAAGATACCTAGGTAATACTAATCATAATGCCAGGGCGTTGTTCAGATGGAGATGCAGTAATGGGCAGCGAAAGGCAAGGTGCAGTGTACAGCGTACAGCATGGCCTCGTCACTCATAGAATATCCATCTCTGTACGCTGGGCCAATGGAAACCGCCTGCGCATTGCTTTCTTTAAAAGCCTCTTCCTTGCGAAGAAGAAGAAGAAGAAACAATGTCATCTGGGAAGGTGATGGAACTCAGGCTTGGCTATACCGAGATTGACGATGCGGAGAAACGAAGAATATCATATGCCTCGGTTCCTGCATTCGCATTGCTACAGAATCACAAGCAAGTCATGATGCGCTCCAAAGCCCCCTTCTCTCTTGAATGGTAATGCCAACGCTTTTACTTTTCCCCATTCACTCTTTCCCGCGCAAAATAAAAACATTCCAGGTCTGTGGATTGAAGATATGTCCCATGCTCAAAGCTCTCGGTAACCTGTCCCATGTTATCGTGGAAACTTTGGGCTCAATAATACTTTTTGAACCAATTTCTTAACCAATAAATCCGCCTGCGGAACAATTTCTCTAAAATACCAAGCCCTTTTTCATTAAATGTGTCTCAATTGGTCATATTCACCGAAGTTTAGGACCAAGAGTAAATTGTCTATTTTACTAAAATATTAGCGTAAAGTGTACACGCCCTTAATAGATAAAGCTGAAAGATTTACCAGCTGTACGACAACTTGAGTAACATGTTTAATTTTTCTCCCCTTAACCTGAATGAAGAGGAACACGCTTGAGCTTCTGCATTATTCCTTTTCTACCATGGCTCTTCTTGTTTTCTTTCAAACATCTCGAGAACAAAATGCGTGCTGCCCTCGATCTTCAAGCTGAGCTCAATTGAGGCAGTCAATTATGGACGCTTTGCTTTCAAAAGGTTCGTAATTATATTAGAACTCATAAGGTTTCTTGAAAAATGGATTGTACTATATCATGCATAAACTATAATTCCACTTGACCTCTTCATTTTCTCATGGCATGAGTGTTGATCTCCCTGTTAAATTTGATCAAACTTCCAATGCTTGGAAGAAGTCTCTTTTCCGTCCACAATTGTTCCATTAACTTGGCTTTATTTCTTAGAACAATTTTTGTACACGATATCTAATAATGTTTTGCAGCCATGTTTGGTGTAGTTAGTCCTCCTCTGTGTGTTATTATACAAGGTATAAGTCTGGCCTCTTTATTAAGCTGATCTTTGTAGGTAAAAATTTGGCAGTTTTTCCCTTTTGTTTCTACAAAGAAGTAACAAAGCCTATGGAAACAATTTTCTACAAAGTCTTGACAGATCTGACTGTTTCTACCATTA
Organism: Taxus wallichiana var. yunnanensis; assembly: GCA_018340775.1. Taxonomy (NCBI): domain Eukaryota; kingdom Viridiplantae; phylum Streptophyta; class Pinopsida; order Cupressales; family Taxaceae; genus Taxus; species Taxus wallichiana. Next base: position 51,278,232 of record CM031234.1, read on the forward strand.
CTTCTTCACAACTTCTTATCTATGTTCTTAAATACTATTTGCAAAGACACTATCTTCTTCACAGGGGATCTATTAGGTCAAAGCCCTTGCATCAATTCTTACTCTTTCTGTTTTGCAGTAAAATATCTTTACAATTTTCAAAACCATTGAATGTATACTCCTCTTTCCAAGGAATTTATTATGTCTTAAGTCCAGGGATCTTACTATCATGCATCTTTCCTTTTTCCTGGAGTGAAGGGTAAATTCACATGATATTGTTTACTTTTAGCAGGCTTGACAAATAATCTACTACATTTTCTTCGCATAGCCTTGAGTTTGAATTCTTGAAACATTATGTCTCAGTAGTACTTTTTAGAATTTAATTCTACTTTGGGTGAATATTAAAATCAAACCAAGGGTCCAGGGACAATGAATTGTGGCTACTTCAAAGTTCAAACTAATTATTTTGGTACAATGGTTGTGAATCTTGACAGCCTGACTGATTGCTTAATTTATTACTCATAAATAGGGTACTTTTCTTTATAGCTTATTTTTAGTAACATATCCTTCTACTTTGTCGAGCACACAGACTTGTACAAAGTTTACCTTTTAGTTGGAAATGCTCGATGCTTATCACTGAAAGTAAATTTATGGGATTTTTCAATCTATCTGTTAATGATGTTGCAGTATTCAATAATTTCAACACAAACCTTAAATAGAATCTTTTATTCATAGGTAATTGTATTTCATGAGTGCTTATGGTGTTTTCCATTTCTATATCATTATAATTTCTTTTTCTCTACGATATTTTCTCTAGTCAAATTAATGTGGCATAGATAATAAATTCTTTCAGTAAGCTACCTTTGGATGCCTTAATATATAGATTTTGCTTTCTCATATGATTTGACACGGTCCTCAAACGTTTTGCTTATCCTATATTGAAGATCGAAACACCATTGAAGAATATAACTACAAATTTTGCGTTGTTAGAAAATGTTCATAAGCCTCCTAAAAGATGCAAATATCTCAAGAATGAGAAAAAGGGACACCTAGAATTATCCTCAATATCCTAGGAGTGATATTTGAATGGGGAAATAGTACGGGCAAAAGCATGGAAATGGGAATGGGACCAGAATGAGGGGACAGTGTCTTTGAATAAGATCCAATGATGTGGTTCACACCATTAACATGCTCTTGATGAGCTACATTACTTACATCTAAAATGCTAACTTTGAAATAAGACATGTACAAATAGGCATGCCAAGTGTTGGGACTAGTTTATAATTAATAAAGCTATGTGTGCTATACAAGTCAATCAACACTATGATTTGCCAATCCATCCTTCCACTCTCAAGACAGATATATCTCTAATGACCGCCAAAAATGTAGTGGCCTGATTAGTTGGATCTTCAAGTGGTAGGTCCTATAGAGGTGGAATGTGTGGATAAAATCTGCATTTGTTCATCATTGCTGCCACTTGACTCATTTAACGTTTCAATCAGTTAGATTTTTCCCCAGCCATTTACATGTGCCCTGGAGTCCCCACCTCTACTTGCATGAAAGATCTGCCTTACTTCCCTATTATTCCTGTTAGATTTTTCTCCTAGCCATGTACTTGTGCCTTGGGGTCCGCAGACTCCCCACTAATACTTGTATGAAAGAATGGCCTTACTTCCATTGTTATTCCCTATGTCACAAGGTACGCTGAATTTTATTGAAAAAGTCCGAATTTTGCTGAACTTCATTCTCATCGAACATGAACTCAAACTTTATCCATTATTTTTGCACATGAAGTTTTTGACATGATTTCACATTATTTTATAAATATGTGTACATATACATATACCGACTGAAAGCAGAGGACATAAAGCTTTCTCCACTCTGTCCCTCTGACATATTTATGCTTTTTTACAGAAAATAAAAATGAAAGAATAAATTATTTGTTCGAACTTAAAGACGTTTTTTTTCTCTTAAACTTTAGCCCTTGGCGAACTTGAACCAAACTTTATCCTCATCGAACATGAAATTGAACTCAAACCTTGTGACTTAGGTTATTCCTATCCGCTTTATTAGCACTCAAGTCAACAAGAAGTGGCCTCCTCATATCAATATTAAGTGCTGTTCTATACATGCACTGGCAAGAAGAAATTGGTGGCTATCAGATATCTAGCCAGCCTTCAAGCTTCTCATGTAATGTATGTGGTCTTCTCATTGCATGTATATTATGATTTAACATTCAAATACAATCTCCCAGAATGATACTAGCACACAGCCCCAGATCACAGGACCTTGAGATAAATCAGGCAAGAAAATTTAGCAATTGCACATGTTCATAAAAACCCTTAAAAAGTTAAAACCATTCACATATTCAGAAAGAGGAAAAACAGAGGGAAAATGCAGCCTTACAACTCAAATCCACATATGAGAGAAGCATGGTTGGTCTAGCAAGTCAATAAGGAGTGGCAGCTCAACGACATTGACGAAGAGGAAATGTTGTTGTTCCCCAGGTTCAGAGCATGATGCAGAACCATGAAATCTACCTTCTTGTTGCACAGCAGATACAAGTTTCCCCTCTCTGCTTTCCACTCTTTGGCAAGCTAATCGGCATATTCAACCCACAATAAGAGCGAACCTTCCTCTCTTCTAACATAAGTCACATGTTCAGGTGTGGTCATTGGCTGAGTTTTAGAATTTTCTCCACATACGCATAGCCCTCACCTCCAACTTCCCAATGCTATTTGAACCCCTCTCCCACCCCAAATCCCTTGAGGAGCACTTTGGCCCCGACATGGACTCTGACTGCATAGGCCATGAAACCAATCCAGTCCAGTGGACTCTTGGGCTACCCATCCTCAATCAGTTTGTTGGAAATCCCTTAGGTTCTCAAGGCAGGAGTGGAAACTAAAACAGCTGGTGAACACATAATTGTGGGCTGACTTATCATTACTCACAGTTCTGCATTCAATTGGTGAAATTTGGAAGCATTCAAACCCCCAACAAAAACACGGAGGAACATGTATTACAGAATCCCCTGCTTGAAAAGTGTATCGGTCAGCTTCAATAGTGTATTATCCAATTGGTTAATGTATTCCAGAAGCAGCAGAAGCGGATAGAAACAATTGTAAATTACTCTTCAGCAATTCAGCCAAAAGGAGGGTGGAAGTAATGACGAACACGTATTACAGAATCCCCTGCTTGAAAAGTGTATTGGTCAGCTTCAAAAGTGTATTGTCCAATTGGTTAATGTATTCCAGAAGCGGATAGAAACAATTGTAAATTACCCTTCAGCAATTCAGCCAAAAGGAGGGTGGAAGTAATGATGAATGAAAGGAGAGGAGTTCAACTGCCTTCCAAAAGGCCTGCCTCACAAGGAGAAGGTGCTGGACTGATGAACACTCAGGTGACCAAATTCTCCAAATTAGCGCACACAAGAAACTATGGAGGCTGGCAAGAAATACGCTCCAAACTACCTGGAGTGTCTAGGTGGTACCATTTGATGTAACAGGCGAGGTAGTGCTTAGTAAAAATTTAGATAGTATTCTTTCTTTGGACAGAGAGTTTTCATGTTTTGGATCTTCTTTTTCCAGTTTATAATATGTGGTGGTTTATAGGGCTGTCACCATTTACTGCGTAATTAGAGGATCATATATGTAAGAAACTAGATGACTAGGCTAGCAGACAGTTGTAAGAACAGGATATCTAATCATATACATCCATATCTTTGTTTGCGGCACTTTTTTTTAATTCTTTTTGTAAGCCTCTTCAAGAGAGTGGATGAAACTGTAATGCTGAACTTAAATTCTCAGTGCTACCTTGGTTTTGAACATAGGGTTCTGGCTTTTGTAAATTTATTGGTTTTTAAGTACAATGTTGAATTCTATATTAAAAAGTGGTGTTTTATTTGGTCTAGGTTTGTTTCTACGGAGTGTATAATTCAACTTGCTTTTAAGCAACTCTTCACATGCTCTAGCTTGTGAAATAGCATCATCCAAGTCACTTTGCATAACTCACCATTCAAGCCATCCACAAACTTGTAGGCTTGCCTTTAATTTAGACTATCATGAACCTATATGCAAGCTTTTGTAAATTTCATCAATAGAATCATCAATAGACTCTTGCATCCTTTGTTGTAAATTCCTCAATTCTATATAGTAAGCATTACGAGTTTGTTTTTCAAACACATAAACAAAGAAAAGAAAAATCATACCACTAAAATAATCCATTCTTAAGACCATCTCAAACATCTATACAACACACACTTATTTATTGATATGTAAAGCAAACCACAACTAATGACTTTACCAGACCATTAATGACCACCATAATTAAACAACGATAATGGCTCTATACTAATATAGAAAACAAACTATTAAACTATATTAATTTTATCTAAGCCTTATAGCTTTGTGCTATTATAGCCTTTATTTGAACAAAGATTAAATAAACGACTTAAACAATACAATTATAAACAAAACCTAGACCATCAATTTATTTGGACTAAATTAATAAACAATTAAACCTAAATAAAGAGCAACCCTAAACACTAAAGAAACTATAAAATAATGACAATTAAACAACTTAATTTGTAAATGTTATACTTGGATAGTGCTTGACAAGGTGTATGCGGGCATGTGAAAAGAAGACCGATGGAGCCCAACTCATTAATAACTAACAGTTTGACCAGCAACAACGCACGGTGAAATTGGGAATGCACGCGCATGCGGGTGGACGGCTGGTTTTTCAATTTCCAGGCCTGATTCGTCGTAGTGGCGAGTCGGGAACTCTGTAATGTCCCCTTTTTCAAGGACATCACTTTTAGAGCCTCATACTTGTACAAAAGTATTTTTAAATACTTTTGTATGCTTGGAGGTCGGTCATGGAATTATTTGAGCATTGTTGTTCTAATTTCTCATTGGGGAGAGGTCGGTCTTGAATGTGGAGCATTCTATTCTTCCATTAAGGGTTGGTCCTCTTGGAAGTCTTCTAATTTTTGGCAGGCTATAAAGAGGAGTTAGCTACACTGGAGGAGCATATTGGATGTTTGTTTATTTTTCTTGGATTGTGCACGGTGTGCATCTTCCTTCTCCACCTTGGACGAAACCCCAAAGGTGTGGCAATCTCTCTTGGGGACGAAAACCCTCAAGGGATCCCATCGGAGGCATCATCTAGGAGTCTCATGTGAGCTGATTTGGCACTACTAGTGCATTCATTGTTCTTCCTAGCCCTAGGCAAATTGCTTAAGGGACTGATTTGGTATCATAGAGAGCTGATATTTGTGATTTGAGTTCATATTCAGATTTATCATCATATTTGGAGATAGGGACTCGATTTGGTGATTTTGGAGTAGGGTTTCATCCTTATCTACTCACTTGCAAATTTCAGTTACATATTTGGGCATGGTTTCATGGTTGGAAAATTGTGAGATTACTTTTGTTGAATAGGTTGTCTTCTCATGATCATTTTGAGCTATCATATGTGTTCTAATTCCTATTTTCCATGGAGATGAATTTTAGAAGTTTCAGCTGTGTTTTACTGAATTAATTCATTTCTGCTATTTTAGTGGTTGTAAATTCAATTTTATTGATAAATAATATCTCATTTGCTTGTTGAGTACTCCAAGAACCGACACACTTGTGAGATTCTCGGATGGTCACACATAAGATGATAGCTACAAAATGAGATGATCTTCTATCAGGACAAGGTTGTACCTTGTGCCAGATTCATGGTTGAGGATGGAGATATTGCGACATGTGCATTGTTCTTCGTGACCGGACACTTGAGCCTCGATGAGACCTACAGGTTCATATGGGAGAGGTTCAAATGGCATGGGTTGAGGGAGGATATCCTCAACTTTATACGGGGATGTGCGGTTTGTCGTTATGACAAATCAGAGCATACAGGTTCATCATTTTTGAGCCGACATGGGATAACACTCCTATGTACTTTATTGCTTCTACGCACAATGAGCATATCACCCATGTGTTAGTCGGTGGAGGGACGAAGTTGACTCAGTTACCTGGTTATTCAGTAGGTTCACATTCAGCACAGGAGGTGGACGTGAGTTATAGGATGTCTTTTCGTTCTCTTGGGGTGCCTGATGATACAGTGATGAGCATACACAGGTATACCATGTGTGATGTTCATTCTCATTATAGACCTCCAGACCTAGATAGGAGTCATATTGTTGAGTTGCATAGCATTGAGGAGGTTGACATTGGGTAGGTGGATGTTGGAAGGGTATATAGGTTTGGGATCTATGATGATGTGATCGACTTTGAGGACAATTTCTACACAGGTCCAGAGTCGAGGATGAGGTTTGAGGAGTTTGTGAGGTGTGTGGGATACCAGTTTGTTGTGTACGGTGATGCGGACTCTACTCGTCGTTATGAGCTTATGTTGGGCATGGACTATGTAGAGTTGATATTGCCGGTTGACCGTTTACTGGAGACTTGGGATTCTTTCCCCACATGACACATTGAGACACATTATGAGGAGCCTTGCTCTCACACGAGTGTGGGTCGTGTGGGAGAGTTGGCATGTTTAGTGCTTATACAGGTTGTTTCACAGGTTGATCCAAGGGATTTCCTTGAAAGCAACAATCTCGTCCTTTGTGAATGTGGGGATTTCCTCTTCTTGCCTAGTTCGGTCATATGGATCAATCTCATCTAAATCAATAGGCTCTACGATGTGGCCTCCACTTTTCTTATGCGAAGTTTGAATGTCAGAATGTATTACAAAAACCAAGTCATTGAGGTGTTTTTGAGTCAATTTGTTGTGTTTCTTTTGGGAATGTCCTCAAACAAACTCTAGTTGCACTCACATCCAAAAACGCTACAAGGTTGAGATAAAATTTTGAGGGCTAGCTTTTGAAGATGTGGGGTATTTCCTCTCCAATCCTCCCACCAAGAACCTACAAACAAGATAATCAAAAGTTTATAAGTAATTAATAATTTTAAATATGTAAATTGTAACATATAAGTAAACATTCTAATTTTTGTTACTTGGTGGTTGGGTGGTTCTCCCTCGGATAGCTAATGTCGAAGAAAAGAGCCTCCCCTAGCATGCTTGTAATTCTATAGCTCTAAAATAATAAGATTCCTCTCCTTAACCTCTAGTATCATCCTCTCGAATGCATGTTAAGAGGCCCTCCATAACCTCGCCGTTAACATTTGTGAAGTCATGTCGGAAAAGTAAAACTTGGGGTTGAGGTAGTTTCCCGTTGCATGCATATGTTGGTGGAGTTCATTGTTCCACCTCTAATCAATTATCTCCCAAAAGGGACCAAATCTAGGTATACCCCTCCCATAATAGTTTTGGATGGCTTTTCCGGCCTTATCTATGGCCTCGTAAATGTATCCCATCGGGTTTGCTTCCCATCAACCAAGCGCAAAACCCTCACCAACGACTATGACACCTACACACAAATTAAACTTTAAAGCTACAAACATACAAATAAATAAAATAACAATACATTTAAAAAATGAAAATAAAGAAATCGACATGAAATTTAAATCAAAGTTTGAAGTTACCTCGATGATCTCGTACCTTTTTTTGTAAAGACATGATTAAAAAGTATCTTTGCAGTCCTCTCTCCATCGACTTTCTTTGAATATTGTGAGTCTAGTCATGCTTGACTCACAAACATTTGCTTCAACGATGACAACAAACTAGAAATACTTTGCAACATCAAGAAGTTAGTTGCAAACCTCGTGACACGACTTGCACAAGCTCTTTCCCCTTGGTGTGTTCTCTCATTAAGTTGAGAACCCAAGGGTGATTATATATGTACTTGGTTATATTTTGCTTATGTCCTCCAAAGAAAGGTCAAGGCAATGGGCCGTCATGAGGGGTCCAAAAGAGTTATTGATGAATTGCTTGTAGTAGTCTCTTAGCCACCACATATTACATTGCATGTATCGGTGACAACTTGCACACCCTTCTGGATACCCACCTCTAAGACAACCTCCTCCAATATAAGACTCAATTTTTTTGCATTTTTACTATGTTAGAGGCATCAATTGACTTCAAAAATACCATCTCACCATTTGAAGCTACTAAAAACTAATGAGGGTGCAGTTCCTTCCATATCTCCACCCATCTGAAATAATGGTGCATTTGTATTTCTGCCATTGCTTCTTTTGATCTTCTAGGATCAATGGTGCATTTGCAACCACACCCTCGAGCAGTTTCCCACTCAAGTCTTTTGGAGAGGGTGCTTTGTACCCTTTCCCCGCAATCACACGTCGTCAAGTACTCCTGAGTCCTACTAATGCCATTGTATGCTAAGTTCTAATCTACAACACAATGCACATTTAAAATATTTAACAACTTAAATTTAGTTTAAAACAGGAAATTTAATTAAAAACAATATTATAAATCCATTTAAAAATAAAAAATTGACATTATAACCTTATGTAACTATAATTGTCAATTTGTAATTATAAACCCTACAAACAAGAATAAATTCCCAAAAAAATTAAAAAAATAGAATTTAAAACAATACATTCCAACAATTTTGTTCATTAATGATGATAAACAAGCATAAATAACAATTAAAATCATTTGGAATCAAATGGAATGCATTCAAACTTGCAAATCATATTTGGATACAATATATAAATAATATAGAAAGAATTTACATTCTTGAAAAGAAGAAAAAAGGAACTTACCTCCAAATGAAATTCTTCAAATTTGCTCTTCAAATTTGCTATAAAATCTCTTCAACTCATGCAAAGGATGCTCAATAGTTGTGTGATTACAAGTGAGGGAGTGTGAAGCATTTATAAGACAAAAACAATGTTCTTCCAAAGTGTAAAATCTGCATTTTGGGAGTGTTCCACATCCCAGCCGTGTATGGCGAGTTTGGGGTAAAACTCGCTGAATATAGGCGACTATTTGCCATAAGGAAAATTTTATAGTACTCGCCAACTTGGTAAGTACTCGCCAAATAGGAAAATTATGATATGTACTATATCTGTGAATATTTCATTGTGATAGGCAATTGGGTGTCAATTCTGGGTGAGAACTGCACTGATTGCATATTTATAATCATCAACTTCAATTTGAAAGGTTTGTTGCAGATTTGGTAAGGCAAGGATTGGTGTTGAGCAAATTTGCCTTTTTAACTCCTTAAAAACATGTTGTTGTGACGTGTAACGCACAAACTTGGCCTTTGCTCCTCATTTTATTGCTTGGTTTAGGGCCATGCAAGATGAGAGAATCCAAGCATGAACCGACGATAAAAATTGGCTAACCCCAAGAAGTTTATGAGTTCTGTAAGTTCTGGTGTTTCTGGCCATTCTCTGATCATACTAATTTTCTCTAGGTTAATGTGTACACCATCTGTACCTACGATGTATCTGAGATATTGTACACTTTATAAATCAAAGGAACACTTGTTCCTGTTGGCATATAGCTTTTGACTATGGAGTGCGTCCATAACTTGTCAAACCTGCTACAATTGCTTCTCCCATGCCCTACTGAAACTAAGGATGCCATCCATGTAAACAACCACAAATGAATCAAGGAATGGTTGCAAGACATCATTCATCATCTGCGTAAACGTTGTAGCTGCATTGGTCAAGCCTAAGCGCATGGTTAACCATCCAAATAAACCTTCCTTGGACTTAAAAATTATCTTCCAAATGTTAGATGGCTCAATAGGTATTTTTAAAATTTTGAATATATATTTTGTTATATTAACAGAAAAATGTTTACAGCAAGGCCCTGTACAAAAGAATCAGAAAAAGTAATAGTTCAGATCAATCTTTGTGAAGAACCTTACCCGCTTGAGATGGTCTTGGAGGTCATCAATGCGTGGAAAAGGATACATGTTCTTGACAAAGATCTTGTTAAGGGCCCAATAGTTAATACAAAGGCGTCACGTCCCATCCTTCTTTCGAGCTAGCACAATTGGGCTTCCACAAGGTGACACACTCGGCTGCATATGACCTTTTTGGATTAGCTCCTTTATTTGTCACTTGATCTCTTTATTTTCCAAGATAGAGTGCTTGTATATTGGTCCATTTGGCATGGGTGTCATAGGCATCAAGTCAATCGGATGTGTCACCCTGCATAGGGGCACAACAGTAGGTGCAGTGAAGACTTCTGTTTAATCGATTAAGATTTGCTCCACTCACTGCTACTAGATAGTCTGATTTCTCCATCTGTGGCAGCCTGCATAGTTGCAATAACTTGCCGAGTGCTCATTGGCTTGATAAACACGAACACAAACTTCTCAGTGTGACCAATCAAACACCTATACCAATTTACAGTAATCAAGTCGACTTTTACTCAGGACGAACCTCAGGATCTCGTAGAATTGTTTTCCCAATATGACAATGACATTGCAGATCTTGAACTGATAGATTCCATTTCGTTTCCACATGTATGGATGTCCAAGCAAAACATCACAAACCTATAGGGGTTCTGCATCACACAGTACCTCATATTTGAATGTATTGATTGTGTAAGAAATCAGACATTGCTGACTAACACAAATATCTCTTCCTTTGTTTAGCCATCCGATGGAGTACTGCCGTGGATGAGGTGTTGATTTGAGCCTCATATTTTGTATAGTTTTTGTAGAAATCAGATGTTTCTCGCTCCAATTGTCTACAATAAAGTGAAAAGCCTTCCCTTACGCTCACATTTGTGAATGAAAAAGGCGCTCTTTGTCCTCAGATGATGGTGTTGCAACTTGTGCTTTACCTACAACGGAATAAGGGTTAGAATCCATAATTTACTTTTTGTGCCCGTAGGATGAATGAAGTACTCGTTCTCATCATTTTCATGTATTGGATCAGATTCATTTACCTTAGAAAAAATGGCCTTTTGGAACAACATTTGTTTGTGTTATGTGTCGTGCTCCTATGGTTTTTGCATCTTTTTCCAATCTCCTGTGGGGTTGTTCATGGTATTTTTATGGAAAATCTTCAGGCTGGAAACTTTGAGTTTTACTATGTTGTGGGACCTCTTTAGTTTGTAGCTTGCCTCTGTAGCTGGAGTTTCCTCTATCATTCAATTATGTCTGCATTCTTGCAAAGCATTTCCCTCTATTTTTGATGCATACTGATAAGTTGTTCCCATCATCTAAACGATTAGGAATCCCATTTCTGTTTGGATGTATTGATGCATACCACTCTTGTATTTGAGTAGTCAATGCCATGTGGAATCCCTTGTGCTGCGTTTTATTGATAGAATATGGAAGGCATTTGTATTGTTTTACAATTATTATTGTGATTATTTACATATATTTATTTTCATAAAAGACACCTAACACCCTTATATTATTTAATATAAAATATATTAACATTATATATTACGTTATTGATGTTTTTAGTTGTATTTGTCAATTTTAAATATATTAACATTTTACAATACGCTATTAATGATTTTAGTTGCATTTGTCAATTTTTACATGTTTATAAATTATACTTGTTGGTGCCCTTTTTGGTATGGTTAAAATCTTGGCACGTTTTGTGAATTTTCTCGAGTATATTGGAGTAACCAGGTTGTTCCATTATTTTCCTGTTGATTCGTGAGTTGTTTGGTGGTTCAAGCCGTTAATGTCGTAATTGTATTGTGGCTCAACCCTGTAGTGTGGTTTTATGTTGACATCTCAACGTTTCCTTTGATTTTGGTGTTTTGACAAAGTTGCAAGTTTAGTGGCGTATGGAACGTGTATGAACCTTAATGTTTTTATCAAACATTTGAATAAAAAAGTGGGGATAAAAGTAAAGAGATCCCTAAAAAGGTTGAAAATTCTAGTACCCCTTGTAAGTTCGTTTCTTCTTCTCAACCCGTTAAACAAGAGAGTTTTGCTTATACTTTTAAGAATAAGATGCCCTTGTTGACTAATGTTCCAAGAGGTGCTGGTGGTATTCCTAGGAAGCCCCAACGATATAGAAAACCTGTTAAAGAACCTGATCCTAAGGTAACCCTTGATGTCTTTGCTTTAAAAGCAAGTATACCCTCTAAAAAGGTGGTCACTCTTCCTCCCAATATCTCTTGCCTAAGTACAATGTTTGTGACATGGCCCAAATCTTAAGCCAATTGAAAATCACTGTTCCTTTGATAGAATTGCTTAGGATCCTTGAGAATAGGCACCAAGCCTTTGAATACTTAGGGTGTGTCGAGAATGTAGCTCCAAATGAAGTTGCCAACCCCTTGATGTTGAGAATGAGATTGAAGAATCTCAGAAATTATTGAACCTGCCCCTGAAGTTTATCCTTGGGTACAACCTTGGTTGAGAGTCAATTGGATGTTAATCCTTTACAACATTGTTGGTTAATGGTTGGCTCTTACACAATTGTATGTTTGATTTTGGTGCATCTTGTAATATTATGCCATTAGTAGTTATGAATGAGCTTGGGATAAGGATATATGTTGCTTATGGGAGATGTTATGCAATGGACTCAAGAGAGGTACCAATGGTTGGCTATGTTAGGGTTGGTTGTGCACTTAGCTGCCCATCCTGGTATGTATCTAACCATGGATGTTGTTGTGGTTGACTGTCCTGCTAAGTGGGGAATGTTGTTATCAAGAAAGTGGGTTGTTAGTGTGGGTGGTAGTGTACAAATGGATTTATCATATGCTACTATTCCTTTGGAAGGAAAGTTCAGTAAAACTGCAGAGAAGAGAAGTTGATGCATTTGATTGAAGATCCTATGAATGCATCTTATGAAGTTCTTTACACGGATGTTGATTTGGGCAATTTTGTTGGCAATGCTGTTTTTGCTGACCATTGCCTTGACCTTGACACACAACTTGAAGACCCTAATGCTCTTTGGACTATGTTTTTGATGGAGCATGTTCTAATTCGGGTAATGGGGTTGGTGTGGTGTTGTATTCCTGACAGAGGATCCTTCAATTTTTCCTTTAAGCTATGTTTTGATTGCACTAACAATATTGTAGAATATGAGGCACTCATACTCGGTTTAAGGATTACTTGGAGACATGGTATAAAAATTTAATTGTCAAGGGAGATTTTGAGTTGGTTGTGAAACAAGTTAAGAGAATGTATGCAACCAAGAGTCAGAGATTGAGGCAGCATAAAAATGTTGCTTGGGACTTGATTGAATTGTTTGATTCCTTCAACATTGTATATCATGGAAGGAGTCACAATGCCCCTGTTGATAGGCTAGCAGTGCTAGCCTTACATTATGACAATGATATTGTAACTCCTTCCTACCAATTTGAAGTTCAGCTGTTAATCAGACCTTGTGCACCTGATAATATTGAACATTGACATGTTTTTGATGATTTTAGTCATATCGAGAGGTTCCTGAATTGTGAAGCTGAGTTCTCTAATCAGCTGATTGATTTGGAACCTATTGTGGAAAATTGTGAAGGAAAGGATACCCTATTTGTAAAGGAAATAATTCAGTTAAAAACAAACACAATTCCAAGAGGGTTAGTTAGCCTTGAGGCTTCTTTTGATAGTGCTGATAGAGTAATGAATAAGTCTAGCTCTGGGACAAGAGATGTGACTGAATGTAATTTGGCTCTTACCTGACAAAGATCCCATGAAGGTTTGGTTAGGTAGTAATTTGAGTATGAAAAATAGGCCTATACCAAACTTTTAAAGAAGTACTAGGACTGCTTGGCATGGTCGTATTCTAAACTAAAAGCCTATAGAGAAGACCTTTTCCAACATATCATTCCACTGGAGCTTAATAGCAAGCCTTTTAGGCGAAGCAAAGACCAATAAACTCCATCCTCGCCACAAAGATGCAAGATGAACTTAAAAAGCTTAAGGATGGGGGAATCATTCAACCCACCAGATATTCATCTTGGGTTACTAATCTAGTCTTGGTTAGATAAAAGAATGGTGACATTAGACTCTGTGTTGACTTCAGGAGTTTGAACAGAGCTTCTTTGAAACATAATTACCCTCCGCCTAAAATGGATAACTTATTAAAAAGGGCGATAGGGTCTGAAATGATTTCTACTTTGGAGGGTTTCTCGGGGTATAATCGGGTGGCGATCAAGAAATCCGAACAATATGAAACCGCTTCACGATTGCTTGGGAACTTATGTTTATGTTTAAATGCCCTTTGGCTTGATGAATGTCGGTACTACTTTTCAAAAGACCATGGATGTTTGTAATGTCCCTTTTGGGGCTGAATAGGGACAAAGGGGGTTTTTCCACAAATTTGATCCAAATCAACCACAAAACCAGCAACACATCAAACTGAATATGGAAATAGATCAACCACAAATGAGCTTCACACAATGAAATACCCTTTTCTAGGGCAGCGAACTGGTATGAAACTTTGGGGGTCTCAAACCCTAGTCAAAACATCTCCAATCTTCATGAAATAAATACCAACATGCACGACAACACTTGTAGATATTATTTATGCAATAAAACTGAATTTACAACCACTAGAATAGCTGGAAATGAATTAATCTAGAACAGCCACAAAATATTAAGGTAAAACACAGCTGAAACTTCTAAAATTCATAACTCCATGGAAAATAGGAATTAGAACACATATGATAGCTCAAAATGATCATGAGAAGACAAACTATTCAACAAAAGTAATCTCATAATTTTCCAACCACTAAATCATGCCCAAATATGCAACCGAAATCTGCAAGTGAGTAGATAAGGATGAAACCCTACTCCAAAAATCACCAAATCATAGTCTTTATCCCCAAATATGATGATAAATCTGAATATGAACTCAAATCACAAATATCAGCTCTCTATGATACCAAATCAGTCCCTTAAGCAATTTGCCTAGGGCTAGGAAGAACAATGAATGCACTAGTAGTGCCAAATCAGCTCACATGAGACTCCTAAATGATGCCTCCAATGGGATCCCTTGAGGGTTTTTGTCCCCAAGAGAGATTGCCACACCTTTGGGGTTTTGTCCAAGGTGGAGAAGGAAGATGCACACTATGCACAATCCAAGAAAAATAAACAAACATCCAATATGCTCCTCCAAGTGTAGCAAACTCCTCTTTATAGCCTCCCAATGCTAAATTAGAAGACTTCCAAGAGGACCAACCCTTAATGGAAGAATAGAATGCTCCACATGCAAGACCGACCTCTCCCAATGAGAAATTAGAACAACAATGCTCAAATAATTCCATGACCGACCTCCAAGCATACAAAAGTATTTAAAAATACTTTTTGTACAAGTATGAGGCTCTAAGAGTGATGTCCTTGAAAAAGGGGACATTACAGTCCTCCCTTCCCAAAAATTGCTTGTCCTCAAGCAATTGCAAGTACCCGGATCCCAAGTGATCCTTGTAGGCTTCATTTTTGTACCTACACAAGAAACAAACTTGTTAGAGAAAACATGAGTGTTCAATAACACTTTTCCATTTTCTTCATCATAACCCGTGCACATATGTCTTTGCAAGTGACTCATAATTCCCACTCCACATATGTCTTCCCAAAACTCCCAACCAGCTGTCCCATACATCTTCATAATCATGCATCCCCTCAAATATTAGGAAGGCAATAGAATGAACCAATCTCATACCAATTGTATCCAAGCTGCTCATGATGGTGCCACTCTCAAGAGAGGCTGAAAACCCTTCATTTCTCATTGGAAACCACACTAGAAGGGGGCTGGAAAAGTTTATAACAGTCATGCTAAAGCTGATGGTAACGTGTATGGATCCCCAAATTACAATTCCCTTATCATTCCCCCTTATACCAACCACTTTCAGCTGAGAAAAAATATTGGAAATCATTTGATCATAATCAAATTGAGACACAACGTGCATGAACTCAGCTTCTTCTATCATATTACTTACTTCAAAAGTATGCGTACTCCTTTTACCTCGAAGCACAACATACCTTCCTTCTGGAACTGCTGTAAGGACAGCTGTTAATACATCATGATTGCTTCCATATCCCAAAACATAGAATGAAAAACCAAAATCATACTTCACCCTTTGCTGATCCCAACACAAAAGTTGTGTTATAGGGGCTGGAAATGATCCCATACCATGTGCCAATGATGCTACAATCTGAAAATCAGCATACCTTTTGACTGAATTCTCTTGTGAGCTTGTCCACATGTCCCTATGCAAACTGGAAATGTGTATGACAGCAGTATAAAAATCAGAAATGGAGCTATTATGTACGCACATACCTTCCTTGACTGGACTATCATCAATACAAGTGCTCAATTGAAAATCATCCTCATTGGTGATCACATCCCTTTGTATGGTAGCCATTTCAATATTGATTATAGTGGCGAAAAGTACAACAGTACTCATATTCACCTTTGCATGCCAAAACTTCAGCTCACCAATTTTTACACTCGCCTTATTTTCTTTCATGCCCGACTGAGTTGTGTGGCTAAAAATGGCCATGAAGTGTCCATCAAACACCCTTTCTTCAACCACCTTCATGAGCCCTTTGCTCCCTGGCATGGATGGGCTCTTCATAGCCTCATACATTATGTAGAAGGATGAAAACAACCCATACAATGATTGCTGTGCTAAAACTGAAATAAGAGAGGGACTTGCATCATTTTTAGTGCTCCAAAAGGCGGCGGTTCAACTTGTAACATCCCTCTACTTAATCCCTTCTTTTCGACAATTTAATTAATCCAATAAATATGAAAAATGTAAAAATGGATGTTTATTCGATTAATTAAATATTATTACACGGTAGACGGTACTTAGTTATCTAAGTACTTAATTAAAATTAAGTACTCAGATAACTAAATACCGCCTATTGGTATTATTGAATGCAATAAGTTTCTTTACGGAACTTTGTTGTCTGGTTCGGGAAGTGTCATTGTTATAATTATATCAGGACTACGGAAATTGTTTTTGAGATGTTATATTTTGGCAAAAGAATCCCTAAGGCTCATAAGCTGGTTGAATGACTTTATAACATTAATTTGTGGCCTATTTTAATATTATGTCATTAGAAAATTGGGGGCATATTGTCACACCCATGGAATCGATAAGTAATGTTTGATTTTATGGTATTGACTTCTAAAATTAAAATGTGGTGATTGAACACCATAAAGCATGATTTTCCAAAGGTATTATTTGTTGAGGATTCAATTATGAAATGGCATTGAGTACCACAATGTGGTCAATGTTTTTAATTATTCCTTTATCCACTTTAGTGGACATTCACGCAGATTAGGGGGATTTAAATTATTGTTTGAATATGCAATTTCTTATTAAAAAGAATCCCCACCCACGATGGCATGAGGCTTCTCCAAACCATCCATTTGGCATTTTGTGAGATGGGGAAGTAAATGCGACTTAGGGTTTTCTGGGGATATGTGGAGAGAATGGGAAAAAGTAGGAGATTGGGAGTTTTGCATGGTAATCAACTTTGTGAGAGCTCCAGTTATGGGGACCCTTTACCAAATTTTTCATTGCATATGGTTATGGAATCGGTTTTGTATTTATAACCCTCTATTATCTGGGTGGAGGGCATTGAGGAAGTTCTGGTTGTTTTGGGAAAGCTGGAATAGTTACATTTTGAGCAAATTGGCTAGGGTTTCAATTTTTATCTGGAAGCAAATCAAACAAAAGCAAATCAAGTTTTTTCAGGCAAGGGTTTCTCTGTTTTTCTCTTAGTTTTTGATTGATAAAAAGATTGTTATCTTTTGTGGGTTCTGCTTTCTTCTTTGGTTTTCGGAAAATAAATGGTGAAACCTTCTTCTGAGCTTGAAATCTCTGTATTAAAATGTTTTGGCTAATATGGGTTTTACTAGTTATTTGTGCAAATTGACTTTGTGGTTTTCAACTGAAATTTTTGATAAGAAATTATTGTCTGTGATGGGTATTTGGAAAATAGCTAGAAACAGATTAATAACTTTTCCTCCTGCAAAAAAATCGAATGGCCATGTATAGAATTAGTTTCCAGTTGTGTATGCTTGGCAAAGAAAAAGAATATATTTATATTTATAGAAAAATAAAAGAAAAGAGTATTCTCCCTGATCCGCCATGCCTAGCCTCTTCAAATGAACTGATTTACTCTCTAAGTTTTCATGGGATTTGTGAATACGTACGGCCATAGGGTTTTGTTAATGATACATTGTACGGCCGTAGGGTTGTGTGATTTTATTGTGCAGTTTTGATCTTGTATTCTTGCATGGAATTGTATGGCCGCTTTGGCTTGGAGATATGATCTGGAAATACTTGTGGGTTTTAGTTCGAGTTCTTTCTTTAAAAGTATGTCGTGTTTAAATCTGCAGTTAATGGCTTGCTGAAATGAGTTATTGAATATGGTTGAGGAAATTGGTATATGAGATTTTGATCTTGCTTTCCGTTAATAAAACGTATGGTCATGTTTTTCATTTGCGTAAATAAGCGATGCTAACTATAGTTACAACGTTTAGTTGGTTGGTACTTATTCTTTGAAAGGAAAATTAGTGACATGTATACTTTCGTTTCAAGTTATGAAATAAAGAGTGAATGCTATTCATGGACAAGAAATGAGTTGGAATTTGCGTTCTTGTATATAGTAGAGATGCTTAACCCTTTATGCAGGACACTTTGGAAAATGATATTGAAATAAAAATAGAAAGCTGAAAATTCAACTGGGTAAGGCTTTTTAATGTTATTAGTTCCTTTCCTTTTATTTATCTCGAGATCCTTTGACTCGGAGGGCTAGATCACTTGATCCATGCCTTTTCATTTGAAGCTTTTGTTTTGTTATTTGATTTAATAAATTAGATTAAAATGATTTTTGGAAAATTTAAAAAGTGGAAAATACAAGGGGAAACTCTAGAATTTTTTTCTAGAATTCTATACTTAGTCGTTTTTATGGATTTAAAATACATGGTTGAATTTCTTGGCATGAGAATTTAACTACATAGATGTGGGATGCAAAGCAGATTGATTCATTGAATGTTTTTAGCTTTAATCGTTGTTTGGATGGTGTTGTGTGTGCAAGATAGTGGATCCGACATAGTTTGGGATCCCGAATCTCCCGTCCATCGCATAACTTGCGATTGAGGAAGCGGGAGGAATGTATGTGAAGTGGTCCTTCGGGAACGCTTCACATATATTCCCCACACCTCTTCCATCGCCAGCTATGGGATTGACGGTAGATTTTAGTTCCCTAACTGTTGTGGATGCATTATCCTTGTAATGTTTTGATTAGCTAGTTAAGATGACTAATCTTCTTATTTGTCAAAACTTAGTAGGGCATGTAGATTGACTTCTTGCCAGTTCTTTGAACTGACACCCCAAAAACTAAACAATGTCGCAAGTTTAGTAACGATGGGTGGACCTTCTTACTCTCGGCATGTGAAGATCGGTGTAGAATGAAAGTTTATTTACGGATCTTGGATCTAATTGTCTATGTACTTATGGTTAAATATATTTGCCTTGGGCAATTTGTACCTTGTATTAGTCCTTAGTGGATGTTATTTGTCATATATATATATTAATGGAATATAGGACTGGATTGTGTATAAATAATATGGTAGATTTGTGTATGTATAAATAATGATCGTGTTGTGGGGTTGACAAACAGAGCAACTAATTGATAAGATAGGGAATCATACATTCATTTACCTAGTGTTTCAATTAATTAAAGTTATGAAACCAATAATGTATCTCTTACATAGTAAGCTACCATGAATGTAAGGATTGTATTTGAGTAAATGGAAATAATGCTAAGTGATTAAAGAAACTGAAAATTGAAGGGCAAATCCTAAAATATTAGTTATGCCTCCTTAACGAATCTAAGGTTCCTCTTAATGTTCTTCATCACGAATGAAATCTGGAATGGGCTAAGTTACTAAATTATGCTAAATGCTTAATATCAATCTAAATCCTTGTCAAGTTGAATATGGGCAAAGAATGGTTCCGAAATGTGTATAAAAGTAGAATTAAAAAGGGGTAACTTGTAAGATAATAGTTTATCTTTATAGGATGGAATCCGGAATATGATTAATGGCTTGAGCAATCCTTAATTTCATTATGAGATTTAAACTTGATAGTAGTCTAGGCAAGGAATGAAATGAGCTAGTGCATGCCTAAACGGCAAACTCAATTGGTTTTACAATCTAAGCTAATTAAGGTCTAATCAAGTAAAAAGGAAAATTGAGCTCTAGGTAAAGAAGTGTTTTAATCTAATCAAGACTTAAGGGAGTCTAAATCCATTATAACTATCGTTCATGATAGGTTAAAAATCTGCCTTAGCTGATTATGGGATTAATCTTTAAGGACAAATATTATGAACATGAAAGAAAGAACTTAAAGGAGTAACGAACAAAATTAACCTGATAGCTAGATTTTACTTCTAAGAGGTAAGATCATATCCAAGAGGTCATCTTCCTCTCATTGCAAAATAAGTATTCCATAAGCAGGTACTACCTAGATTTGAATAAGTTGAAGACGTAGGTGTTGTCCCAATAATGTAAATAATTCCTTGAATAGGGGTATAAAAAAATGCTCTGTTGCGACTAGTTAGGATTGTCGGACCTAATGGGAACCTAGAATAAGGTTTTAACACATCTTTTCCATTAAAATGTTTAGGATGTAAGAAGGGGGCAGCGAGGTAATAAAGACTTCGTGTCCCCAATCCTCCAAACGAAGGTAACTAAATGTGTATATTAATATCCGAAAAGTAGTGAAATAATCTTGAGTGTTATGAACCTAGCGGAAACCAAACTAACAATGCACGATGTAGGCTGCCCACGAGTAGCCCATCGGGTCTAATACGGAACGTATTAAGCAATGGATAGGCCTCCCGTAGGTAACCAACAACGGGCATTGGGGGTTCCTCGAGCTTGCGTAAATGAACTTGTTATGAACTAAATAAGTTTTAAATAGGTTCAACTACCTAAGCTTAATGAATCCAGATAACTGTGATGAGATGATAGTGAGGTGATGGGAAGACAAGTTAGACCTATTGTGCACTCGTCTACACTAAGTGTACATAGTACAACTAAGAAACTTTGGCCAAAGTAATGTGCTTGCTGGGTACATTGTCTAATCATTGTGATTCCTCAATCCCAAAGTGTAGGATACATGATGGGGTTACTATGTGACCCTAGGTAGACACTAGAGGATCAATCACAAGTTCTCACTACCGCAATGCGGTAAAACCAGCAAGGCTAATTATGAACATTCAATGAATGTTAAAGGGTGATCGTGGAGATCAGGGATACTTAACCCTTACAGCTGCACAAGGTTTATCACTACGTTATAGGATGGATTAAATAATTACGACATGCTGCATAAACTAGCCTTAGCTAGTTACTTGATTAAATTATGCAGAGGAATGTCTGCTCATTGCTGATTTAATTTGACTTGCTGCATTAACTAGCTGTAGCTAGTAATCTGATTTGTAAATGCAGAGGAATGTCATAATGCTGTTATAAAAAAAATTTCCTACTATATCGAGTGTTAGATTTTAGGTTGTTCCACAACTTGGGGTGACAGCTGTAGCAAAACCAAACTTGGAGGGTGATTTATACCACTTTCCCATGCTACGAAATGCGGAATTTCACCTTGGAAAGATTGCTGTACCAAAACTGAATGTAGAGGATGTATCATATCATGTTTCAACATTACAAAAGGTGAATTTACCTCTTCCAATGATTGTCGTACCAACGCTGCATGTATGAAGCCTTTCCTACCATGTAGTATCCATGCTAAGGGTTGAATTCCCCTACAAAGGTACAACATGTTAGGACTGCCGGAAGAACATAACAACTCAAAATTTTTGAGTTAGGATCAACATTCTTCTTCCTCTTATCTTCGCCCAAATTTTGATGGCACTTGTGTGGGGTATCTTTGCAATCTTCCCTTCATGCAAATTTGACTTCCTTGCATCATTTGACCACATGCCAATATTAGTAACCAAGGAAATATCATCAAATATCAAAGGGTTTTTACCTTCTTCTTTTCCTTGCATGATTTGCTTCAAGGGCATGTCAACCACTCGTTTCTCCTCACTGCTGTTCGGAAAATCAGCGAATGGATTCTCTTCAAATCGACCTTTAGGATCACTTTGATCCCATTCCTTCATGTGCATACCATTAGGAACTTGCAAGCTTAGCATTTTCTTTAGTATCCTCTTATCACTACTCAAGACATGTCCCGATGAATGCAAAGATGAAAACAATAATCCGGAAGTGTACATACCAATCCGGCTATCGACCCATGTTATGCTATCCAATGTGTTGCTCCCTTTGATGCTATGCCCCCTTGAAACCACTCATCTTCAACAAATGGAGCTACCTTTGCTATGCAATCATCCGTGCTTTGTACACACATGTATGTATCATCCTCACGGCTTGTACTTGAGTTCCCAACCTCATCCTTTTGCCTCATATAGACTGCAGTTTTGTGCAAACCAACAAGCTAATTGTCGCTATTTTCTTCCGTTAAGTGAGCTCCAATCACCAAATCTTGTGGGCACATACTTGGAAACTCTTCGTAGCTTCCTTCCATGGTGTGAACTTCCTTAATCAGCTCATCATGAACTGCTATTTGGGAATTTTCGACAAATCGATCATGATCAAGGGAAACCGGAATTGTACTCTTTTCCAAGACAAACTTGCTCCCACATCATCCTTATCATCTTTATGCAAATCTGAGTTTTCTTCAACACTTTGCCACATACAATTATTAGAAAACATATGAACATCTTCCACTAATGAAAATTTCTTACCTTGCTTATCCGTACAAACTTGCACATCGAACCTTTTGATGATCCTTTGACTGAAATCATCAAAGAAGCAAATTGATTCTTCTCCTTGGGTTTCTATCACATGGTACCACCAATCTCATGCTATCCCTTCCAAATGACGAGGGATGAATTCGAGGGCATCCTCCACACACATAAGGTTTGATTGCAAGTATGCCTCCAATTCTGACAACCATGATGTCACTGAAAGTTTGTTAGTACCATCAAAAATAGAGATCTTACCCTTCCATGCACCGTTGTTACTTCCTTTCGGTGTGATATGGTTCAGCCATGCCATCAACTCTTCAAACTTGGAATCTTCCATTGAAACCCTAGGTCCTTTGAAGATCCGAGCTCTGATACCACTGTAATGTCTCTTTTGGGGTTGAATAAGGACAAAGGGGTTTTTCCGGTGTTACGTGGGGATGCGTCCCCCAGATTTTGGCGACGTCCCGGACGTCCCGAACATTTCGGGACTTGGGGACTTGGAGGGGGCGTTCCCTATTTTTTTAAATCTTTCAAAAAATTTCTGATGTTTTTACTTTTAAAAAGCTGTTATTTTTACGAAGAACATTAAATTATAATCTTAAAAGTACCTGAATAGAGTTTAAATCCCTAAATTTCATTGAATAAAGTTAAAATATTCAAATATTAATATTTTATATATTATTTTAATAGCCGTCCCCTTGCCGTCCCCAAAATTTGGGAATTTTCTCCCGTCCCGGAAACCCCGTCCCTCCGTCTCCCCGTCCCCCGTCCCCGAGACTTAGGTAACTATGGTTTTTCCACAAATCTAATCCAAATCAACCACAAAACCAACAACACATCAACTGAACATGGAAATAGATCAACCGCATATGAACTTCACACAATGAAGTACCTTTTCAGTAGGGCAGCAAAATGGTATGAAACTTTGGGGTCTCAAACCCTAATCAAAACATCTCCAATCTTCATGAAATAAATACCAACATGCACGACAACACTTGTAGATATCATTTATGCAATAAAACTGAATTTACAACCACTAGAATAGCTGAAATGAATTAATCCGGAATAACCACAAAATATTAAGGTAAAACACAGCCGAAACTTCTAAAATTTATAACTCCATGGAAAATAGGAATTAGAACACATATGATAGCTCAAAATGATCATGAGAAGACAAACTATTGAACAAAAGTAATCTCATAATTTTCCAACCACTAAATCATGCCCAAATATACAACCGAAATTTGCAAATGAGTAGATAAAGATGAAACCCTACTCCAAAATCACCAAATCACAGTTTTATCCCCAAATATGAGATAATAAATCTGAATATGAACTCAAATCACAAATATCAACTCTATATGATACCAAATCAGTCCCTTAAGCAATTCGCCTAGGGCTAGGAAGAACAATGAATGCACTAGTAGTGCCAAATCAGTTCACATGAGACTCTTAGATGAAGCCTCAATGGATCCTTGAGGGTTTTCGTCCCTGATAGAGATTGCCACATCTTTAGGGTTTCATCAAGGTGGAGAAGGAAGATGCACACTTGTGCACAATCCAAGAAGAATAAACAAACATCCGATATGCTCCTCTAAGTGTAGCAAACTCCTCATTATAGCCTCGCCAATGCTAAATTAGAAGACTTTCAAGAGGACCAACCCTTAATGGAAGTATAGAATGCTCCACATGCAAGACCGACCTCTCCCCAATGAGAAATTAGAACAACACTGCTCAAATAATTCCATGATCGACCTCCAAGCATACAAAAGTATTTAAAAATATTTTTGTACAATTATGAGGCTCTAAGAGTGATGTCCTTGAAAAAGGGGACATTACAATGCTGCATTTGCAAGATCCTTATTGTGGTTTATCTGGATGACATTATAGTTTACTCCAAGAAAAGAAGTGATCGTTTGGAGCATCTTGAGATTTTTTTATTAGATGTGGGGAGTTTGACATCTCTTTAAATCTCAGGAAGTGTCACTTATTGTACAAAAGGCCAAGTTGTTGGGACACATTGTGTCTCATGGAGTAATGATAGCTCTAAAACGAGTTGAGGCTATTGATAAGGTGCCTATCCCCTATTCCAAGAAAGGTATTCAATCTTTTTTTGGTCAGATGAATTTTGTTAGAAGGTTTTTATCCAACTTTGCAAAAATTACTTTGCCTATTACAAATATGTTGAAGAAAGATCGAATATAGAGTGAGGGGAAGAGTTAATACAAGCTTTTATAGTAATAAAGGATGCACTAAAGACCGCATCTGTTTTGGCCAGTCCTAATTACAAGGAGTTTCAAATCTTCTCTTTTGCATCCGAACATACCATAGCTTTAGTCTTGTTACAAAAGGATGATGAAGGTAATGAGAAACCAATTGCCTTCTTTAGTAATGCCTTACGGGGCTCGAGTTGAATTATACTGTAATGGAAAAACAAGCTTTTGCTTTGGTGAGATCTGCCAAGCTATTCAGACCTTATATTTTAAGTTCAAGGATCATAGCTTTTGTGCCACACACCATGGTTAAAGACATTCTAACATAGATGGAAGCATCCGGTAAAAGATGTAAATGGGTGAACAAACCGTTGGAGCTCAATTTGGTTCCTTGGATTGCGTTGGTCTTTTTCATAAACTCCCCATGCATTTAATTGATTCTGTGTTTCATATTGTTCTCCGTGCTTCAAAGATCAATCTAAGTCAAGGAGAAGTGTTAATTTGTAATAGACCTTGTGCCTTAGCAAGATAAAAGAAAGGATTCAATAGAAATGTCAGGGGACTGGTTCAATTGATTGGTAAATCAAAGTATAAAAGCTTCAGACTTGCGGGTGATTGGGACTATGTTTACATCTTTCACAAAGAACCTGCAATCAACACCAAAATGATCCAAACTGCTCCAAAAAGTCGAAGCTCTGAAGGTCCAAAAGCATGCAACTCGACCACGAAGGAAAAACCTGCAGGAATGGTTGAAAAAAGTTAAAATGGACTTAGCCATTTTAACGAAGACTGGAACATTCAAACGGCCGTCAAATTCCACCTCTCAAAAGTACCTGGCATTTGTTGGCATTCGAAAACTTGCGGGCGACCAAATTTACAAGCATTGGTGGGTTACTTTTAAAAGGGGTCACATGGTAGGATTTCGACTCTCCTCAGAGCATTTTGGCTCCGCAGACCTCAAGTCCCTAGATTAAATTGTGCTAGATAATTCTATAGGGTCCGAGTTGGGGTCAACGAAGGTCAAGGAAACATGGCGGAATCAAAGGCCGACACATGGCATGATCTTAAGCGTCAAAGACAGAGGCACGTGTTGACATTCCGTCGATCTTTGAGCAGATGGGCTCGACGGACTTCAAGTCCGCGGAATGGACCAAGTTTTATAAGGCTTCGGGTCCGGAAAGTCAAGGGCGGTCAAGGCGGGATACATGGCAACCTTTTTAGGAAGCCAAAAGTTTCTAAGTCCCCCAAAAGGAAAAGGTTGTGATGCGAAGGAGCAATGCCGAACCAATCAAAAGCAAGCACAATGCAAGGAAGACCGATGTGAATCGAGAAACATGGAGCTTTTCTATTGGATTGCATTTCATGATTGTCAGTTGAGGCTAAAGAAAAGGTAAAATGCAAAGTGGGCATGGGGCTTCCTCATTGGCTAAAGCTTCGCAGTCTGTTAGAAGAGCTATAAGAAGGGCTAACACTGCGAAGAGTGTGGAGCTTTCTTATTGGCTCTTGCTTCACGGTGGTTTGTTAGAGGCTATAAAACGGTAAATGCGGCAGAGCGTGGAACTTTCTTGTTGGCTCTTGCTTCGCCGTTGTTAGTCAAAGCAAAGGATAGTCTGACAAGGCGGGAGAACATGGCATTGATTTATTGGCTCGCTTTTTATTAAGGAACAAACCTACCCGCATAAAGAAAAGAAAGGAAAGGAAAGAAAAGAAGAAAAGCCCGACCCAACGAGCCAATCAAAGACCGACACATGGCAAATGGAAAAGCAAGTGCACACATTGGTAGGAGGCAGTCCCTGAACTAATCAAAGGCCACCATGTGTCACAATTATGTGCTTCTCGACATGCAAAACTTTAGAGGGCCATATCTTTCGATCCAGAGCTCCAAATCTTATAAAATTTATATCGTTGGAAAGGTCTCTTCAAGCCCTTCACTTTGGCATCATTAGATTCAAAATTGATGACATTTGGTGGGAGAAAAAGCAAAAAAGTCTTTTGCATTAAAGATGTAGTTGTAATATTGGTCAACCACTCAAATTGATGAAGTATGGTGTCTATTTTTTCTCTGTGCATGCAAGACAGAAGGAATGAATGATTTTGGCGAAGCAGCCCATGCTCCTTTGCAGGATTTTAATGCTTCTTGTTGGTGGTTGTAGAAGGAAATCATATTTTTCTTCTTTCTTTCTCCTTCTCATCTTCTATTTGTGCAAAGAGACAGATTAGGGGTAGTTGTATAGGTTTTTTTATTAAGTTTAGTTTTTGTTCAGTTTCTAGCTTTTGGAAAGCAGTTGTTTGTATCCAGTCTATAAGGAAGAGCTAAGGTGGTTGCATTGTACAACCATTAATAAGTTTTGAGGGCATTTGTTTGTGTCCCTTGCGCAGAACTTACAAGAATAAATCTCTCTGTGATTGATCAAGCTATACTTTCCCTTTCTTATGTTTTAAAGGAATGAAAGATGCAATATTGTTTCTATTACTATCTTGCATTGGATTTACTTTGTTAAGTACACAAGGGTCTTTCTTAGTCGCTGTATTCTTCTGGTCACTGTAAGACTATTGCAGAATAGTGTATATTAGGCAATAGCTTAGCTCAGTTGTAAAATCCTATAGGCAACATCACTTTTGAAGAGTTCTTGTTATCCCTTAAGGGTCTTTTGGGTGTATAAGACAAATCTAGCAAGTGCTTTATCTCAACTCTAACTCCATGATTTGTAGTTAGGATTGGGAAGACTGTAGACAACATTTGTGCTAATTGAGTATCAATGAATGCAAATGTTATTTCACAGATCATGTTAAATTGATTGTTCTTTTCAAGCATCACAATTAAGGATGGATTCATTCCATGGGAACACTACTCTATCAAGGTCATAAAAGTAGTTTTCCTCCTCCAAATCCCAATTAACAAACAACCATTTATCTTTATACCAACTAAGCATATCATACTGCAAACCAAACATATGCTTATTTTGCAAAGCTGAGATTTAAAAGTTATCCCTTACCAATAAGCTTTGCCAAGAATCCCACCAAGTCTGTGATCCAATATCATTTAAAGCAGCCTTAGCCAAACAATGTTATGCAAATGCAATATCTGAAGATTGTTCATTATTTGCCTTTTTGATCTGTATTTGACTGTCAAGTGCTTACAATAAATCGAGTGACAACTCTTTTGAGAGAAGTATTGTATCTGTGGCTGCACTTGC
Organism: Taxus wallichiana var. yunnanensis; assembly: GCA_018340775.1. Lineage (NCBI taxonomy): Eukaryota > Viridiplantae > Streptophyta > Pinopsida > Cupressales > Taxaceae > Taxus > Taxus wallichiana. Next base: position 51,306,251 of record CM031234.1, read on the forward strand.
TTCAAATTAAGTTGCACCAACCATAGAGGAAACCAAGCCATGAAAGCTTTTCCTTTATTCAGATCCCCCAATTAGGTTCTCTCACCTTGGTCAGTGCAAAGCTTGAATAAGCGAGGTAAAACCATCCCCTTTGTGAAGGTGCCTCCGATCACCTCCTTGATTTGAGTCATTGAGTTGAGTGTTGAACAAATCCCCAACTATCAACAACAAGAACTTTTCATTGTTCATAACTCTCTCAAAGCCAACCAACTCAGGTTAGCTGCTCATTCTCCCAGGGGTGCTATTTTGGGAGCCAACATAAACCTCATGAGTTTGACATGGACATATAAACCACTAAGTTGGTAAAAGGCCTTGGTTTAGCTAAATTGATGATTGAGGCCAACTTGCAAGTTGTGGAGGTGAACCATGTTGTTGGTAATATTGATAATCCTTTGGAAAAGGTATGTTCTTCTGCTTGGTATAAGGACATTGTTTATTATCTGAAAAATTTGAATTGTCCTTTTGGTCTAGATAAAAATCAGAGAGGAATATTGAAGTTAGTTTCCCAAAATATCTCTTAACTGACCTTGGTTTGGCTTGGAAGAATCTTGAAGGAGTTCTTGAGATGTGTAACTGAAGAAGAGGCTCCCAAGATGGTAACTCAGTTTCATAGTGGAATATGTGGCGGTCATTATGCTGCAAAGGTAACTGCCCATAAAATCCTTAGGGTAGGTTATTAGTGGCCATCATTATTCAAAGATGTTGCCCAGATGGTGAGAAAATTTGAAGACCGCCAACGTTTCTTTGGTAGGTTGAAAGCTTTTGAGTCCCTCCCATTGCAATTGTGTGTCTGTCAAGCTCCTTTTAGACAATGGGGTTAGATTTCATCGGTGAACTAGACTATTTCGAGTGCGGTACAGTGCAGCATACGTGTAGCGGGTATGGTATGCTAAAACGATTTTTTAAAAACCTCGAAAGTACAATACGCTATGGGTATGTTTATATATATATATATTTAAAGAAGCATTTGCATACCTATTGAAATTTAATATTCATACAATCTATGTCACCAAGTTCGTATTCGTGTTCATGTTCGGTGAGGATAAAATTTGAAACAAATTCGGCACTTTTTGATAAAATTCGGGGGAAAAAATTTGTCAATATATTTGAGTTATAAAATATTTCAAATTTTAAAACCTATTTAAATCTAATACAATATTTTAAATTAAATATTAAAAAATCTAATTAAATTCCTTAAGCCTTCAACCTATCTCAGTAAAAAATAAATAAAAGAAATATAAGCCTTTTAACTTTACATATATTTTAATTAATTTAAAATATTAAAAAAACTAAAATTAAACCCATTTTAAACTTTATCAAAGTCTATAGTAAAAAAAAAAATATAAAAGAATAAAAACAAAAGGGAGCCACTGCAAGTAGACTTACATGATATGTAAATAAAGACAAAAGTGAATGAGGACAAAAATCTTCCACCGCCAAATACAAAGACTTATAAAAGACTAAAGACCTAATATTTAACATTTGTGCTTCGAGTAACATTTCAGGAGTTTAAAAATTATCAAACTTATTGGCGGCGTAACTCTCTGAGATAGTTTAGTTTCTAAATTAGTTTTAGGACTCGAAAGATCCTTACGTAAGCTCTACGCACTGCACTCCACAAAGGGTGAAGAATAATCTAGATGAAATACCGACATAGCATACAATCATTCATGGAACATGAAAACAAATTTTAAATACTTTGACAATTGATTTAGGGGCATTTATTTTAAGTCGGGCTTTTATTTTTTATTGGTAATAATTTTAAATTGAAAATGGTAGAAATTTGGGTTAGTACGTTGCGTACGACGTGCTTGCGTGCTACTGGGTACGTCTCGGATATAGAAATCCATACCCGGACGTGACGTACAGGGCCTATAGGTATGTACATGTAGCGTGCCAACACATACACCCATCCATACCGGCACGTACGAGGGCATGGTACGGGGGGTACTAGGCGTTTAGGGTAGTCTAGTTGGTGAAATGATGATGTATCTAGTGTTGTACACAGTGGATATTAGTTGCCATCGATTACTATACTAAATAGGTGGAAGCAGTCCTGTTAAGAAGGCTACTGAGATCAAGTAATCATGGACTCTGTTGGGTGACAACGAAAAATAGAGAGAATGAATGATGATGCAATACACTCATGCAAACCTCACAAGCAATTTGACATAATCGACCACGTGAACATGGAAGTCTAACTTCAAGTGCTTTGAGAGCATCGAGCACCCTATTATGTAATCGTGTTGACATAATAGACACATGCATATAGATCGAAAGGAAAATCACTACTTCAACTACAAGAAAGTGATAAACTCCTAAAGAAACCACAACATACATCAAATACACATTACATACAACAGTTCATGTACATTACAACCATTCACCAATGTGACAAGAAAGCTTCTTTTTATATTACACGGAGCAGCCATTCAAAGTATGCACATATGTGTGATACAATACAATGGAATAGAACACATGGCTCATGCATTGATAAACTACAACAGAATCATACAAAGATACATCAAAACATTGCTCAAAACCCTCGCTCCTCAACCTTTCCCCTATGACCTTTGTCTCAAATGTGATCCCAAGGAGGGGGTAATTATAGGATTCCTAGAACTCCTCTATTAGCAAGTAGGAGATTATTCTTTGATGCCTTCTGGATACCCAAGAGGGTGTTTGGTTGACTTTGAGCTGTTATGCACACCAGGTTATCCAGGAGCTTCCTCTTTGTGCTTCTTTGTAGTTCTTCCTCATCTTCAATTCCGGGCCATCCACAACCCATTGCCTTGTTGAGACACGTCTTTATGTGTGTCGCTAATCCGCACATCCTTACTCTATATAATATATTATGATATCCTCACTCTTTACCTCAAAGGCTAGTGTTCCTTCACACGTGACCTTTGTTCCATTCCTCATCTTTGCGCATAGCCAAGTTGTTGGATCTCGCGCATCTCATTTGTGTTGTTTGTATGCTTGGACCACCGCACGAGTCAATACTTGACCTTTTCATTGGGTTAATAAAGTCAAATGATGAAATCCTTATGAAAACATCGTTGGAGAAGACGTCAACTTAAAATACCTCACAAGCCAATAATATAGAAGTTGGGTCACACAAGATTAATATGGACATCCTCGATTACATAGATGGCAATACACTATATGGTCCATATTTGTTTGGCTATGCCCAAGTAAAACACAAATTCTAAGAAACAAAGAAGCCCTCGAGAAAAGGCAATAACCAAGAAACGTCAACCAAAACATCGACATGATCAATCTATCCTCTTGCTTTAATGAGAAAGATGACAACTTATTAATTGATTTTATCACTCTCAGTGACAATAATACTTCAAGATCGTCAGAAATCCCCTTTTGCGATATTATCCAAATTTGCAAATTCACTTAACCAATCGATGCTAGAAGGACTAAACCCTCCTAGTTCGACCTCAAATAATCCAATGTTAGCTTCAATTCAACTCAAATGGGGTTGAAGTGAGCCAAGGTGGTGGATTAGATGGGAGAACCAGTTAGGAAATTAATCTCTTCAAATCTGAAATTAATTGCAGCAGTAATTAATTAATAAATGCACTAGACTGCTGAAAACTTCAAAAATTAATAACTTGCTCCAAACTCAATATTTTCCTATCAAACCAACGCCAAAAGATTCTTCATATTTTTAGCTTTCCAACAAGCTATGGAACATAATTTTTCGATGAGTAGAAGGCATGTAAATCAACCCCCGAAATCTGAAACTGTGTAGATGAAACCTTGACACATAATAATTAAATATTGCTCACAGACAGCTGAAACTTGGAAAATTCATAACTCCTTCAATACTTAGTGTTTTTCCATGAAACAAGATGCAAAATAAACTAGAGATTTAGGGTTTTCCACTGCATTAAAGATCTGAATTTTTGAGCAACTAAACCACTTCAAATCTGCCCCAAAAATCTGATTTCAAGTCGCTAGGGTTAGAGAAAATTAATTAAATAATTTCCAGCTCTTTCCTAGCCTCCAAATACACCAAAATATTAGCCCTTTTGATCGAAATAATTAATAACACATGGCAGATTTCATATCTAGCATTTATGGCATCAAAACATGATCAAACATCACTATTCCAAGTCGCTATAGCTCTATTAATTGCAGCAATAACAACAGATCATATAATATTATTAAATCCTTCAACAATGACCAATAACATGCATATTTCACTCTAAATAAATGCGCCAATCCTTTGAGCCAAATCACCAATATTTAGAATGAATAAACCTTGCAAGAACACACTCAACATAAGAGAGCACAATGGAGAGAACAATGGAATCTTCAATATCTTCAACAATGGCTTCCAATGAAGCTTACAATGAAAGAGAGAGAGCTAGGGCATACATCCCATTACTCCAAGCATGGAGTGAAATCAAATAGATTCATCAACATAACCCTTCCCTCAATGTCAAAACATATATTTATAGATTTCTCCTAGGGTGGAGCGACTCCCTTTTGGAGGGAAAACCATAATTTGAAATTATAAGGCATGCTTATAATTTCCCCTTTTATTTTATTTCCCCCTCTATGTGTGGCGTCCCCTTTCTAAGGGTCTTTTTGTCATTAAAAGCCACTTAATATTATTTAATTAATTCCCTTTTAATTTTGTATTTTTGGGGAATTAAATTAAATAATAAATTACATTAATTGCTCAATAAATATTCTTTTGTGAGCAATAATACAAGTGAAAAAACCACCTAACATCCATAATTAAATGAGAACTAATAATTAAATGAATATTGTTTTATAATGACAAATGATTAAAATCACTCTCCAGGCAATATCATTCAATTACTAGCGTAGTTTTCCCTTGCAACATCCCAAAAGCCCACGGGAAAAATAGGCTAAGGGTCTTCAAAAAGGGGACATTACAAGATCGCAACACCTCTTTAGTCTCATACTTTAGAACTCCATCTACAAAGTCTCTTATATACATCAACATTCCCTCTATGGAGTTTTCCACACTCAATAGCACTCCAAAAAAAGAGTCCCACCATTCATATTCTTCAAATTGAAACAAAGTACATTATGATTATTCACTATTTTGCTAATGGAACAAAAATCATGGACACTCCATTTAGATATGCGGGGCTTAAAATTTTGAGGTGCAAAGAGGGCACACATGCGCAACTTCTCCAAAGGGTCGTTTTATGAGTTTCATAGCTCTACTACACATTCTATAGAGGAATGTTGAGCATACCGACAACATTAGAAGGATCTCCGAACCCAACAAAGTTACTTGCCCCATCACATTATTCAAATGATTCTCAACACCATTGAACATCCCCAAAAAGACATTCTTTGGAGAAAGGAAAAGTTATTGTCAGTGGCATAACTCCTATACATGTTTCATGAAGAGTGTAGATCATACTAGTAGCAATTGAGTCATTAGTCACATGCTACACAGCCGAAGGAACCACCTTCCTTGGAGAAACGATATTATGAGCACCAAGATTACCACCACAAGAGTCCACATTCACGCAATTTGCTGAATTTTATAGCTTCATATGAAGCTCCTATGTTCTAATTTGGATCCATCCACAAGGAAGTGTTTTCTATGATCTTGGAAATAGTTGATGAGACATTAGTAAAAACGAGATATGAGTGCAATGGAAGATCTACACCATTATCGAAGAGTTATGTGATGATGTTCTAAGGCACTTGTGAGTTTTGCTATGTCTTATCACTCTCGATTTATCTCATCATTTTCACTTGTTTAGCATTCTTTTACTATCATGACTTATTTTACCACCATGCTTGAGCTGTCCTGCATATCTATTAACAGCCATCTTCCCTTAGATCCATCTCGGTCCCCTTGGGGTTTTAGTACCTTATCCATCTTGGTTTCTATCTAGCAGTAACCCCCTTTGGATTTGTTATTTAACCCCTCGAGTTTTTACTACTTTTTCCTTCTTGGGTTTTGTCCAAGTGTCATCCCCATGGAGAGCCTTCTTGGTCCCTGTGGGTTCTTAATACCTTTTCCACTAATGGTTTTTTTGGCAGTCACCCCTGGATCCTTGTTTGTCCCCCTGGGTTCTTACTATCTTTTTCCTGTCATGCTGAACCCGCTTGAATACGACAAGAAAATAAAATCTGAGTACCGAACCCGCTGGAATACGACAAGAAAATAAAATCTGTCATGGAAGGACACTGACTAAATCTAGTTGTTTGCTATTAGTAAATGCAATTGCACATGGGAATAGAATGGATGTTGCATAGAATAGGCATGTGCTTTGAAGAGGGAAAGAAGGAATAGTGTTTGTCTCAGTGTTACCTAAGACTCCAGGATGGTGGGACGCGGGACAGAGTTTCTGGGACGGCAAAAATATCTAAAATTTCGGATTGGGGGGTGCAAGCTATTAAAATAATATATAAAATTATAAATATTAAAAATATACAAATAAATTTAAATTTTTTTATGAATAGCAGTCTGTGACAGTCCACCATGTGCATTTGTGCTCGAAAATTTCTGTATTCATATATCACTCTTGATTCTTAATATGTCTTTGTAATACAATACAGTCGGGTTATGGTTAACTGGTAAATGTTTTGATCTATTCCTTACTGCTTTTATCATCTACACAACCTTTCTCTTCATATAGAAATATACATATAGGCTTTGTAAGTTCTTGGAGCTTCCAAATTAAATTTTATTTAAATTTATACATACAGACTTTTTTTCGTATAGAGATGAGTGGCTTCCAAAAATAATCTTACACTACAAAAGTACAATTTAAAAATCAGTTTTTAAATAGAAAACAGCAAAGAAATCAATATAAAATATTACAAAAAAAAAAGCAGACATCTCTGATGTCCCCAAAAAAGGGGACTTCCTGGAAATGTCCCTGATATTCAGGGATGTCCTGGAGACATCCTCCTCCTTTTTTTCCCTTCAGGAAATGTGGGGGATGTTCCTCCCCATCCCGCCATCCCAGGATGTTCCGGACACCTGGTTTTCTGGGGGATGCATCCTTGTGTAATACTGGACTTGTCTCAAATTGACCCAAAACAATCTGTGTGTTTGAAGATTACAGCATGTATAAATTTGCAAGTTAGGGAACAAAACTTTTTGATTTTGACATGGCAAGGTTTAGGGCTGAATTGCTAACCCAGACTTATTAGGATGTCTGAGCACAAATCTTGGTTACTGAGAAAAACTCAAGCAGGAGCTTGCTGCAATTTCTGGCCATGTTCTCTGGGGACATATCCCCACCCCTTGATTCCCCATCTCCCCATTCCCGTCCCTGTCCCCGTCCCCATCCAGTTTCACTCAACTGCCATCGTTCTTAATATTCTGGAGTTTCTTCTAGGCATCCCCTCTTTGTGCTCATGCATCTCCCCTTATGCATCTCCCTGTCCCCAGTTACTGGGTACTGAATGGAACAAAGGTTTCTTGAGGCCAGGTGATGCTTCTGACCTGGAATTACACTTAATTGTGGCATGAATCGCCCCACTTTTGCAAGATGGATCAAGCTGTAGTGACATGAGATAAAGATTTGATGCCTTATTCATTTCTATTCATAATGAGGGATGGTAAGGAGTTTCCCATCTACATGTGCATTGTGAATACCCAATATATGTGGTTCTAGGTCATTTGCCAAAGAAACTTAACAATAGCAAACATGAATGAAGTTTAACTTATAATACTTTTTTGCTAATCAACTAGACTCTGATTTGTAGATATGTGTGTTACTTAACATGTGTTCTGTTGCAGATATTTGTTTAATCTTCTTTCTAAAGTTATCCCTAGGCTATCTCCATGTTCCTTCCGATGCAGCTACTTTTCTTTGGTTATTCTTAATAAATATTTTCTCTCTGCAGGTGGGAGCATGTGATGGAATTCAGTCGGAGCATAAGTACAATTTTAGGATCTGCCAGAGAGGTGTCTTCGTCAGTTAGACAGAATACTGCAATGCTTAAACAGGCAATGCCAAAATTTACGTCCAGATTAGCTCTAGATTTGTGAACATTTATGAGTGGGCTAATTAAATAAAATATGAAACAGAGCTGTGAAAAGTTTCTTGGTGTTTGATATCAAGGATATACTCATGTTTTTAAAATTGTTTCAAAGCAACTAAATTATTCCCCAGATTAATGCCTTTGACTGGAAATCATCAAAATTTACACCATCTACCAATTTTTTGGACTAAAAAGTGCCATGGGCTATAACATGGACCTAAACATTTGAGTCTTGATAACTCGCATAAATTTTTCTATTACAATTATAACTTCATGCATCTCAATATGTTAGTACTGCTGGAATGACACAGGAGTCTCAGGACCCAGATCTTTTGAATGCTATATGGGATCTGCTGGAAATATTCTATGTTGACAAGCAGTCACTATCTTGGCTTCCCGAACGCGTCTGGTTGATTGGTTAGCGGTAATCATCTTTGGTTACTTCTTCAATCTGCTTTTACTTAACTAATCAATTCTTGAGTTCTTTACTTAATTCCTCTCTGGAGTATAGCTCACCAGTAAAGAAGTGATATTGACAGATGCCTTTTTTTTGCTATTATATTTGTTTCCTCTATGTTAGACTTATGATAGGGTGCTTTCAAAGACGGAAATGACAGTTCATTCAAGGCTTTTAGCAATTCAAGTGAAGCTCTGCAAATTAAAGGTCAGATATTTGTGGCTGTAACATTCTATGAATTTACTTTGGTTCTTTCAAACAGAGAATCTAAACCATGAATGCTCTATATGACTATAAGATAGAAATGGAAACCTGCTTTTTTAGTGTTTTACATTTGGGGCTGTTGTTGAGATAGGATGAACGATTCTTTTATCTTTCAGTTTCATATCCTGTGATAAAAGGTCATATATTCCTGTAACTTTTGCATGTGTAAATATAACACTCAGTATTTTGAAGCAGCATATTTGAAAATGTTTGGGCACAATAGTTAATACCGGATCAAGTTGCCATGGGGTGATACAAATGATTACTAGAGGATCAATTGTGTAGGTGCCAATGAATCAAATGGTCTTCGTCATACTCTTTGCAGTCTGTAAATTTTGATCTTTTTCTCTTCACAAAAATTGGTCTTGAACACACCTACTTACCTAGATGCAGGCTTGCAAAAATCAGCTGGGAAATTAGGCATCATCAATGAAGTCCAATATATGTTTATTTTCTGTAAGTTTGTTCTGCATTAATGAAATGAGGCTAGTGCCTAGAAGCCTCTAAGTTTCTCCAAGCACTGTAGAGCCTAGATCTGTGTCATGACTTATCAACAATCCTTATTTTGCACAATTTCATTCAAATTCTATAATGCAGACAAGCTTGCCATATGCAAGCACTGGAAAAATATGTGGAGAATATCCAGTAAAGAGAGGATGTATGCTATGTGATATATGATTGGTTTTATAAAAGGGTCAGACAAATATCCAATAAGGTTGTTTGCATATTAGTTGTGATAAATTGTGCATTTCTTGTCATCTTGAAAATATGCAAACACTGAAAAATATGCAGAGAATAACTGTATAGAGAGACAACATGTACTATGCAATATGTGATTGGTTTCATAAAAAGTTCAGACGATTACCCAGTAAGGCTGATTGATTACATATTATTTGTGGTATATTGTGCATTTTCGACGATCTCAAAAATATAGTATAAAGGAGTTTCAGTGAATGAATGAAATGTTAATCACATCCATGGGACCGAACAATGTATGGGATCACTGAAGGTCAAACAATTGGAGGTCATACGATTGGAAATTTTTGGTGCAGGGGGCGGGGGTGTCAAACCATGTTGTTGAGAGTTGTACAACCACTGTAGGGCATTCAACTGGTGCTGCTAGACGTTGAACAACTCGGGTGCATATGCGGAGGGTTCTGTCGGTGATGAGGGATCAAACGATGGCCACTGGCTGCTGCAATGAGTGGTTGTTTGGTCCAGTTGGTGCTACAAGAGGCAGCAGCAACAATTCATGGTGGCACATAGGGGTCATATAGCAGAAACAACTACATGGAATGTGCAAGACGAATAGGCGTAAGTCGAATGGGGGTGGAGCGCGGCGGAGATTGCATTGTGGGGAGTTAACTGGTGCGACTGTTAGCTGGTCGTATGCAATCAGCAGCCAGAGCATGTCTTCTGTACATCCAACTGGCGAAGAAAAGTCTTCGGTAGTTGAATGGAGGTTGAACAAAGTGTTGTACTGCAGAAGGTTGAATTGGAGTTTGTTAAACAGATCTGGCTGTAATGTCCCTTTTTGGGGGACTTCCGGAAATGACCCAAAGCTGGTTATGAAGGACTGAAATCAGAACTAGGGCAGACTGTAGATGACTAAAAATTCACTTTGAAACCCCCAACATGCTGCCAACACTTTGCTCCTAGGGTGGCGACCTCTTAGGAGAAATCAAACACACTTTTCTAGGCACAAATCTCACTCAAACCTTTAGGAAATATGCTCAGAATTTATGAGAAATAACTAGCAATTATTAGATGCAAGAAAACTGATTTTTGGAAACCCACAAGTGCTATTTTTAATTTATCATGTAACCCTTCCACTGCAGATTTAAATAATAATTTCCAGAACTGAAATATCACTCATATACACTCAAATAATTGATAGAAATGGAAGATTTCACCTTTAGAAATTATAGAGAATCCAATCATGCAAATTGTTCACATAAAAACCAGCCACTTCACCCAAAACACTCTCCCAAGCAAGTCGCTTAGGGCATAAATCAGTTGTAACCAGCAATGAAGTGTATAAAACCAAGTGTAGTGTGGGGGTTTCGTCCTTGAGAGAGATGGAAAAGGTGCTTAGCAAGCAAATCCTTCACCACAATATGAAAATTCACCAAAAGCATGATTCATTAATGGCCAAACGACCTCCTTTTATAACCACAAGGAGTGTTTTACAATACAAAAATGATGGCCGACCCCTTAAGTGAAGTACTTTTAAATATCTAATTAGTATTTGGAGCCTATATGCTCAAAATACATTTATTTCCTAACTACTTAAGTTCTTCTATTGGAGCACCAGGCTTCCCAACAGTATACATGATAATAATAAAATAACAACAATAAAAATGTAATCCAGATTTTCCCCTTACTTTCTTCTTTAGACCCACGAGGAGAAGAAAGGGTTAAGGTCTTCAAGAATTAGCCTTCAAAAAGGGACACGACAGTCCCCCTTCCCAAGATTGATTGTCCCCAATCAATTGTAAATTTGGATGCTCCAAGATCGCTTCTCCTTCCCATGTAGCATCTTCAAGTGGTAGACTCTTCCAACATACCAAGTACTCACAGATACTCCGGTTCCTTAGCTTCCTCTCTCGAACATCAAGGATGGTTTCTAGAACAAGAATGATCTTCCCTTCCTCATCTAAAGGGGGCAGCTGTAGTGAAGGAGTAATATGCTTCCCTAATGCCTTCTTAAGACAAGAGACATGGAAGACATCGTGGATCTTGCTGGACGATATGCAACCTGTCCTATCTTTTCCTTCACCTTGTAGGGCCCATAAAACCTTGGTTTTAACTTCTCAGCCCCACTTTGTTTAAGTGAGGACTGTCTATAGGGCTGCAGCCTTAGGAAAACCAAGTCTCCCACTTCAAAAGCTCTCTATGTGTTGCTGGTCTGCATATTGTTTCTGCTGATTCTGAGCTTGTTGGAGGTTCTCCTTGAGTGCTTTCAAAATGTCTTGACTCTCTTGGATCAGATTTTTAGCACCGGGAACCCTACTATCCCCAATGATCAAGTCCATGAAGGAAAAGGCCTCATAACCGTAGAGTGCTCTAAAAGGGGACATTCCAATGGATACATGAAATGTTGTATTGTAACAAAACTCAGCCAAGTGAATCCATTTTATCCAAGCTGATTGCTGTCCAGAAATATAGTTTCTCAAATATCCTTCCACCCATTTATTCACAATTTCAGTTTTCCCATCCGTTTGGGGATGGTAACTAGTGCTTGGAGTGAGTTCGGTACCGGTTAGGTGGAAAAGCTCTTGCCAAAATATGCTCATAAAGCAACGGTCCCTGTCACTAACAATGTTTTGTGGAAGCCCATGAAGTCTAAATATTTCTATAAAAACACATCAACAACCATAGGGGCATCATACTTGGTGGGAAGTGGATGAAAGTGAGCATATTTCGTTAATCTATCCACTACAACATATAAACAACTCTTACCTTGGGCTACGGGCAGCCCGTAATGAAATCCATGGAGATACTTTCCCATTTTTGAGAAGGAATGGGAAGAGGTTGTAACAACCCAGCTGGAAAATTGTGTTCTCCTTTGTTTTGTTGGCAAGTCACACACTCCCGAATGTGTTGCAAGACATCCTCCTTGAGCCTTTTCCAAAAGAACCTTTCATGGATTTGCTTGTATGTCTTAAAGTATCCTTGGTGACCAGCTAGAGGTGAGTCATGAGCAGCCCTCATTATCCTTATTCTCATCTTGGAATCTGGTATCAAAAAGATCCTATTCTTATAGAGGATCAGCCCATCCATTACCTTGTAATTTTCCGCCACTATATGCCCTTCCATGATGTCATTAGCAAACTTTTTTTTGCATACTCAGCTGTGATAATATTTATAAAGCAAACCACAATGTGATTTCCAAGCATTTTCCATTGTACTCCCTTTGTCCTTTATGCTTTGAATTCTGATGCGTTTGTCTTTGTCATAGAATTTCAGTTCTCTATCATGATAATTGAGGGTGAATTCCCCAAAGATTGCAGCCATTGAACTCCAAGAACTACTTCATCATTAGCTAACTTAATCACAAAAAAATCATCACATACCTCATAATTTCCTAGGAGTGATAGCTGTCCCATTCTCTTTGTGCAAGGTATGGTGGTCCCATTGGCAATGGTTACTTGGAAGCCTTCAAAACTCTTCACCCTCAATCCAAGCTTGTTTGCAAGTCCTTCATTGATGAAATTATTGGTAGCGCCACTATCAATGAGAACTACCACTTTGTGACTATTGATGTACCCTCTTACCCGGAAGGAATGGTATGCTTGGGCACCACATAGAGATGTAAGAGTGCTGGTTATTACTGGATCAGACTTTGGTGTACCTTCTTTTCCTAGCTCAAAAATTGCTGCCACTTCTTCCTCTTCTTCATCCTCTCTTTCATCATCGGACATCACTTCTATGTAGTGTATTTGCCCCTTTCCAAGGCACCTATGTCCCGGTGACCAAGGATCTCTACATGTGAAGCAAAGCTTCCTCCTCAGCTCATTTTGGACTCTTGGTTCTTGTCTTCTTGCTTCAGTCCTTGGCTGTTTGCCCCTTGAAAAGGCTTCATAGGCTGCCTCAAAAAAGGTACTTTGGGCTGAGATGGAAGACCCTTTGGCTGCCCTCCCATTGCTGGTCTGTTCTGCCCCTTTTCACCCATAATTTTTGATGAAAAACCAGTCCTAGGGATTGCACCTTCAAGGTCCAAGGACTTCCTTATTGTTTCTTGCAAGGAAGATGGGTCAAAAGCCCTCACTAAACTCTTTAAGGGTTTGGCCAGCCCTTCTATGAATAACACCATGAGTCTCCCTTCGGAAATATCATCTACCATGACTGAAATCTTTTGAAAATCAGCAACATATTCTTCTACCATACCTTTTTGTTTGAGCTGGGCAAGATCATGGAAGTATGCTTCCGGATCCATCCTTTCGAACCTCTCCACAAGCCTTGTGCAAAATTCTTCATAGGAATGAATGCGGTGATGCCCTTGTGTCAACATGCCATGATGCCACCAATCATGGGCAACTCCTTCAAGGTGAAGGGTTGCAAATTTTATTGCCTCTTCTTCCGCCATAGGTCTCAAGGACAAGTATGTGTCAAGTTTTTGGATCCATGCCCTAGTTGATCCCTTTGTGGAGCCATCAAAAGTGGGAAGATTCATTTTTCCCAAGGCATGTTGCACTTCTCCCTTTGGCACTAGGGTTCTTTGTCGAGAATGTTTTTCTTCCGTCCTTAATTTGATGAAATCCGTGAGAGACATTGCCTCTCAAAACTCCTCGACATTGCTTGGTACTCTTCAAGCCATATGGTGTAGTCATGAGCTTGTCTAGGGCTCCCATGTGGAGCGACTACCTCCTTGGTCACAAACTAGGGTTTGTAGGGCCTTGCAAAAGAAAATTTCTCCTTCTTTGTGTCACGAGGGTTGTAGGAGTCCTCTTCCCCCTTGGCTAAACCACTACCCTGCATGTTTTGGATGGCTAGGGAAAGCCTATCCAGTGCATCCGCTATCCCTTCTTGTGTCTTCATGATCATGTCCAATTTTTCTTCCCGGTCTCGAGGGTTTCCTCTTTTCCCTTCTTTGGTAGTACTGCATATCGCTGTCATCTGCCATACTTCACAGGCTGGGAGGATGGAGCTCTGATACCACTGTAATGTCCCTTTTGGGGACTTCCAGAAATGACCCAAAGCTGGTTATGAAGGACTGAATAGAACTAGTGCAGACTGTAGATGACTGAAAATTCACTTTGAAACCCCCAACATGTTGTCAACACTTTGCTCCTAGGGTGGTGACCTCTTAGGAGAAGTGAAACACACTTTTCTAGGCACAAATCTCAGTCAAACCTTCAGGAAATATGTTCAGAATTTATGAGAAATAACCAGCAATTATTAGATGCAAGAAAATTAATTTTTAGAAACCCACAAGTGCTATTTTTAATTTATCATGTAACCCTTCCACTGCAAATTTAAACAATAATATCTAGAACTGAAATATCACTCATATACACTCAAACAATTGATAGAAATGGAGGATTCACTTTTAAAATTATAGAGAATCCAATCATGCAAATTGTTCACATAAAAACCAGCCACATCAACCAAAACACTCTCCCAAGCAAGTCGCTTAGGGCATAAATCAATTGTAACCAACAATGAAGTGTACAAAACCAAGTGTAGTGTGGGCTTTCGTCCACCAACTTCTCCACAAGGGGTTTTGTCCTTGGTAGGGTCTCAATAAAGGGTTTTCGTCTTTGAGAGGGATGAAAAAAGGTGCTTAACAAGCAAATCCTTCACCACGATATGAAAATTCACAAAATATATGATTCATTAATGGCCAAACGACCTCCTTCTATAACCATAAGGAGTGTTTTACAATACAAAAATGATGGCCGACCCCTTAAGTGAAGTACTTATTTGGAGCCTACATGCTCAAAATACATTTATTTTCTTAGTACTTAAGTTCTTCTATTGGAGCTAGGCTTCTCAAACAGATACATGATAATAATAAAATAACAACAATAAATTATGTAATCCAAATCTTCCCCTTGCTTTCTTTCTCTAGACCCATGGGGAGAAGAATGGGTTAAGGTCTTAAAAATCAGCCTTCAAAAAGTGACATGACACAAAGTCTTCAGCATTGCTTGGATGTTGAACAAAGTGTTGTACTTGAAGGTTGAATAGGAGTTGGTCAAACAGATCGGCTTTAATTCATCATGTGACCCTTTAATGCACTTTTAAAAAAGTAGTCAAGCCGTTTCACTTGGCGTTGGTGGAATGGTTCCTTTGGTTTCTTTGCCCTTGCTTCATCTAAATGGTTGAAAATTTGCTTTCTTGCCTTTGGTTTTTCTTTAATATGCTCGAACATAGATTAATCAACGTTGCTTTTTTGTTTATGTAGTTGAGCGACACAAGGGTTTGGATCTTTTTATTTAAGGAGCTTTTGCTTGGTCGTGCAATTTTTAATAAGTTACGTCGTCAATCTTTTTGCCTTTATGTGGGTCCCGTCCACTTATCCTTTCTTCATTTTTGCATTTTTCTGCTCTCTATTTTTTCATTGTCATGTCTTACTTTTAAGCAATGAAGTTCGATGTCGAGAATCTTTTGGCCCTTGATAAAATTTTAATTTAGAGCCATTTATGTGTCTTTGAACTATCCAAGTGTTCTAATTTGAATGCCCCATCATCGAAAATCTCTACAATTTGAGATGGTCCGAGCCACAACAATGAACTTATCCAGTTTAATTTCAATCTGAAAATGATAGTTCTCTCCTTAAAGCAGCCTTATACACCAATTCCCAAGTCAAGATGAAGGGTTTTCGTCCTTCACTCAACCTCTAGAAGGGTTTTCGTCCTTCTAGGCAAACACACATGAGGGTTTTTGTCCCCAAGTGCAAGAACAAGGAGCTACTAGCTCACAATGCCCAATAAGATAAAATGTGCCAAGTCTAGAGCTGAAATGATTCCTTAGTTCTCCTTTTATAACCTTCCATTGGCGCCAAAGTGCTAAAAGATAAGGCCGACCCCTTAAAGAGGTTCTTTTCCTTCATTAGCTTCCATTAAGTCATTAAAACCCAGCCGACCTGACATAAGAGGCAAAACACTAAAAGAAAATATTAAAAATTAGTAAAAACATATCATACGAGAAGCTCAAAGTTCTCCTCCATCTTCTTCACTTCTTTGCCATGGAGAAGGAATGACAAGAAGTCCAAAAAGTAGCTCTCAAGTGGGAAAAATGGACATTACATCAAAATATTAACATCTGGACCAATGTCTATTAGGATGTTTGCCATCTCCAAGCCATTTATCTTTGCATTAATGATCGATTCTTGATCATACCCGCTATTGTGCACAACACGCACGTCCTTGCTTTTAGCCTCTGGTTCACGCATGGTTCCCACATGTTGTTGAAACCAATTTTGCATTGAAGGTAAAATTACTCGCTGAATTATTGAAAATATCTCCATAAGCTTTGTTACCTCCTTAGAGGTCAGTCCCTTCCTTAGTTGATCCTTCATCTTCACTTCCAACTTGTGTGCGCTTATAGTTCCCCTTGCAAGGTCTAAATTAATTCTTGGGTGTGAGAAATCATATCCTTGTACCATGCAAAGCATCATCCCGTCAAGGAACAAAAACATCCTTAGCCTACGTGTTATCCCCACTACTAGTAGTGATATTCACCTTTGGATCTGCGCCAACCTTCTCGCGTATCTTGCCTACGTGCCTAATGTTTCGTGCATGTTGCACCACCTTAATCATTCCTGTAGTCTTCAATCTTATGCTTTGTGCCACAATGTGCACAAGGTGGAAACTTTAGACACTTTTGTTGGGAATGGTTTGTCACACCACACTTATAGCATGATCCTTGATATCTACCTCCACCTTTGCAGACAAAAGATCTTCTATCATATCCCTAACCTTGTAGAGAGCTTTGTTTTGTCTTTGTGTTTCGATCTTGGATGACCTGTAATAAATTGTTCATCAGTCTCACATAGTTTACTCCAAATACTGTCTTAGCCTTTTTAGTTCATTGTCGTTATATTTTTGATATGATTAATGTGTTTGTCAATATCTACACTTTCTATGTACATAGGCCCATGTCCTTCATTGAAGGGAGTAACAACCCTTTGATCACTATTTTCAAAACTCGTAAAATGATGCTTAAAACACGTCAACTTGATTGTCATAACAACAAAGTCATCAAAGCAACATAGTATTAAACATTCACATCTATGAGCTCTATTACCTCGAAGTCAGTTGAAAACTTTGCACCCATAATAGAAAACTTTGGATTCTTCATATATGAACCTCTTCAAACGGGTCTTATTGCTATTGATTCGATGATCACTATTTTCAAAACTCGTAAAATGATGTGTAAAACACGTCAACTTGATTATCATAACACCAAAGTCATCAAAGCAACATAGTATTAAGCATCCACATCTATGAGCTCTATTACCTCGAAGTCGGCTGAAAACGCGTTTTACCCATAATATAAAACTTTGGATTCTTCATATATGAACCTCTTCAAACGGGTCTTATTGCTATTGATTCGATGATCCCTATAGGACGCGGTCAACGAGAATTAATTATTGGGGACAGACAGACCGGTAAGACGGCAGTAGCTACAGATACAATTATCAATCAAAAAGATCAGAATGTAATATGTGTTTATGTCGCTATTGGTTAAATTATAAAACATTGCTTAAAACAGATGTTAACTCGATTATCATAACACCAAGGTCATCAAAGCAACATAGTATTAAACATCCATGTTTGCAAGCTCTATTACCTCGAAATCGGCTGAAAACTTGACATCTATACTATTAAACTATGCATTCGTCAAGACCCCAAAGAGGATTTGACTTAGTCTTATTTTTCATAAACACTAGATTTGAGGAAGTTTGTACCCTTGGAATCATCTTCCTCCATCCTCCTTAGTCAAAATATCGACACTGTGCATTGGTGTCTATTAGGATCTTCACCATCTCCATGTGATTGATCTTTGCATTAATGATCAATTCTTGATCATACCCATTGTTCTACACATCCTTCATGCGCTTAGCTTCTCGGTTCATGCATGGTCCCCGCAGTTTGTTGAAGTCAATTTTGCAACGATCTTCTAGTTCACACATGGTCCTTAAAATTTGTTGAAGCCAAGTTTGCAATGAAGGTAAAAGTCGTTGCTGAATCATCGAAAATATCTCCATAAGCTCTGCTACCTCCATAGTGCTCAGTCCCTTACTTTGTTGATTCTTCATCTTTTCCAACTTGCGCGCCACTTGCACTTCCCCGCAATGTTTGAATTTCTTCTTGGGTTTAAGAAATCATATCCTTATACCATGCAACATCATCCCGTTGAGGAATAGAAACATCCTTCGCCCGTGTGTTATCCCCACTCCTAGTAGTGATATTCACCTTTGGATCTGCACCAACCTTTCGTGCATCTTGCCTAGGTGTCTAATGTTTTGCATGTTGTGCGACCTTAATCATTCCTGCTGCCTACTATGATTCACTACTCTCAGTAATCTTCTTGCATAGATCTGAACACTCTTCTATCTTATGCTTTGCGCTACAATGTGAATAAGGCGAAAATTTCAGACACATCTGTTAGTAATGGTCTGTCACATCACACTCACTGCATGATCTTTGATATCTACCTCCGCTTTTGTCTCCACCTTTGCAGCCATATGATCTTCTATCATATCCCTGACCTTGCAGAGAGATTTGTCTTATCTTCGTGTTTTGAGCTTAGCGCATCTCCTCAATAACTTGACAATCAATTGTGTCATGAGCGTCTGTCTCCCATAGTTCACACCATACACTTGTCTTACCATTTTTAACACATTGCATGATAGGAAAATTATGTGTCTCATGATCTTCTTGGCATATGTCACAACACACACTTTCACCACACGAACTCTTCGGCACATGTAGTGTCCCAACTTATGGTCGGGAACATTATAGTCAACACAAAACTTCTCAAAGTTTTGCACCTTTGGCACACTTGATGTGGTCCATTGTTACAATTGTGTTGCCATTTTGGAGATCTCGTGCCTCTAAGAAAGTTGATTCCCACATTGAAACTTCCCGCCACTTTGTAATGTCCCCTTTTTCGAAATAATATAAATTGAAGACTTGTTGCTCATCTTCCTTTGTGGGCATGAAGAAGTTGAACAAGGGAAGAACTTGAGCTATATTTCAGTTTCTTTATTCATATTTATGTTTTTATTTTGTGTGTTGCCCTTCAAGGCAAGTCGGCTGGGTTATAGTGCTCCCAACATGAAATTAAAAGATAAAGTAAGCTCCTTAAGAGGTCGGCCAGGTTGGAGAGTTTCCAACATGGAAATAGAAGATAAAGCAAGCTTAAGAGGTCGGTCTACACTCTTATGACTCTTGGTGCCAACTAAAGGGTATAAGAGGAGTCTCATAGGCTCATTTGCACATCATCTTTTGGCATATACACTTTATACTTGGTCTCTAGGGCTGATTGCTCTTAGTCCATTCCTCTATTGGGTGACAATCCATTAGTGTGGCATCCAAGGAGGACGAAACCCACCCTTGTGGGAGATTGGAGGACGGAAACCCTTCAATTTGGTGGTGTTGAAGACTCTCATTGAAGACCATCTTGCTGGTTTGCATGGAGTCATACAAAGGCTTTTGACATTGTTTGGAGCCCCTCTCCTAGGGAGCGACTAGGGTAGAAGAGGATTCGGGTGCCTTCTAGGCACAAAACTTCATTATTCTTTGATATTCAGATTTATCATATTTTATAAGGTTGGAATCTACATTTTGGTCATTTTTGGAGGAGTTTATCTATCATTTTAGCCCTTGTTTTTGGCTGCCCTGCTGCTGTCATAAAATTAATTACAGCTGGGTATAATCTCTTGTTTTCTCCATTTCTTTGATGTAAATTGGATGGATAAATGTTGCCATACTTGAAATAATTATTTAGAAGCATTTTCAGCTGTTGTTGCATGGTGAGTTGAAGTCCCTATACAGTTCACTGCTAGGGTTTCAAGGAATATTAGATTTGCTATTATAAAAATTAGAATGTACTTCACTTGGGGTTTGTACTATTTCTTTGATTTTCAGTTTTAGCCCTAGAAAGGAACATTACACACTTCCATGTGAAGTGCGATGTCCAAAGCCTCATGTGGCTTGGCAAAGGTCTACATTTATGTTTGCCTTCAAAATAGAGGTAATAACCCCACTCCCCCATCGCCCCAAAAAAACCCACTATGCATGTTGTATTGGATGAATATCGTATGAGATTTTAGAAAATAAAGCCTTAAAATGTACATCATATACGCATACGATTTCTATCAACTCTTGTTTTATCTGTTTCAATGCATAAATACTTTACGCTTTAATTCTGTTACATGAAAGTCTTGAAAAAGGTAGTGTTTAGCACATCAAACCAACCATCATCTTGCTTAGGTTCAATTTCCATCACTAGGTATGTACTCGGTTGAGTAAAGTCGTCACAAATTAACTAGACTTCCTCTTCAAAAAGTAACTTTCTTAGCATGTTACACAACTTCACACTTATGTAAGCGTTTTTTGGCTTCCTCACGCACATAATACTCAAGAAATTTCATGGTCATTTTGTAGAAAATGTGTTGTTGTAGAACTTGGGAATCGACACTTGCATAGTTGTCCCTCCCGTTCCATGCTCCAACCACTCCTCTGGCTGCCATTGCACTCATGCCTCCTTGTGCACCATATCCTTGCGCAACAATAGAAAATTTATTGACAATTTAACACTTGCTCTTGTGGCAACTCGTTCACCACTCCGTCAAGACTCATGTTATATGCACAAAGGGACTTCCCACGTTGACAATGCGTAGTATCTTCCTTACTATGTGATACAAGACCCTCACTTATGTCAGAATCTTGAACTTGCTTGCAAACCCCGATCACTTTACGAAATTGTCTTTAAGACCCATGTTACACACACAAAGACTTTACTCTGCCAACAATGCGTAGTATCTTCCTTACTACGTGATACAAGACCCTCACTTATCTCACAATCTTGAACTCGCTTACAAACCTCGACCACTTAATGAAATCCTATCTTCTGGGAATCAAGGCACGCAAAGGCATCAACATTAGGTGAGTTTAGGTTTGAGACTCCTTCGGATTCTGTGCTATCATACACACTTTCAAGTGGCTCCCATTCATCCACATCAAATTGACTCTCATCACTCAAGTATTCTTCACTGCTTAACACTTCATCATTGAAGCATATTTCACAACTATGCAAGTTTGTCATGTGCCCTTCCCATCTTTCGTAGGTTCTGATGACATCAATATGTGTAAGCTTCACCTTTTGTAAGGGGTCTTCGACAACAACTTATTTTGTTCAGCCTTCCATAATTTTAAGCGGCCATTCCTCCCTTTCGACTGAATCTGACATTTTTCAACCTCATCCGTGCAAATCTGGTCTCACCTCCAACTCACCATGCATAGCCCCGATGCAACATTAATTTAGCTGCCATAGCTAGGGTTTCAACACAAATTGTCTGAAAACTCATCCACACTTTGCAACTTTGTTCTGGCCTTAAGAATTACACCATGACATGTATCCAATCTCCGCAAAAATGCTTTTAGTGTCCCAGCAACAGAACCCAATTGTTGCCTAAGTTTTCCCTTTGGTTTTCCAAAGTCATGCCAGACTCAACCACACCACAGCAGATAGAAAACACTTGAACACTATGCTGGCATAATCAATCATGTGTGAATGTGAAGGTCTCAACAAGCGCAAAGAGAGCACTGAGCATCCTATTGTATGATTGAATTTGAAGAGAAAACATGCATTATCTAATAACCATACGAATTACTAACAACTCAAACATAAGCATAACCTACAAAGTTAGCTAATAACCATACGAATTACTAACAACTCAAACATAAGCATAAACTACAAACATACACGTGTGTTAAGTAATAACATTACACAACCAAGTGCAGGAACAATATCTATATTCAGTCACAAGAAGAGTTACACTATACAACAAATGTTGTGCCTACAACATGCACCATGCGTGATACAAATGATACATGAGTTTACATGACTATACAAGAGGCTCATATGCCATTACAATGCTTCAAGCTACTCAGACCCTAACCAAAGCTCCAACCATCTTTCCTTGTCCATCCAAATGAACAGTCAATGGGGGTATTTATAGGTTTCCTGCGTGTACCATATGCATTGCAATGCGTGTCTCACTCACGTGCGCACTGCTTAGTGTTCTTTGTTAGTTGCACCTTTGTAGGGTTCAACAACATGGTTTGATTGAAATTCTCACATATATTTTTATCTTTTTATTTCTTGATAGGTGTTTAGACATCCGTGGAGAGGCTAATGCCCCATTTACTCATCCATTTGTCCACTGAAAGTATGGTTTCAGGCATCTCAGTTGAATGCTAAAATAACATTTTCACCTCATTCCATTGTCTACTTAGGGCCTTTTTGACTGGTACAGATGAAATTTTTGATTTGTCATTTTATTCATAAGGCAGTCTGCTCTGCTTACCCTATCACACGTCCACATGTCAGAACAACCTTGTTTATGCTCTATATGATGATGTAACTTTTAGATATGAAATATTTTCATTCAGACAGGGTTGGAGAAAGCTATCTGTCAATATTTGAAAAAAGCATGCAATCTCGAGTTGCTGATTATAATATTCGTCTTCTAAGCATTAGGATAATGCAAAGTAGAAGATATTTCCTATTTTTCTTTGACTTTTAAGAATTGAAGAAACTTTTTTTGTCATTGGCCAGACTCCTGAAGACGATCCAGATTACTGGGATGGGGTTGCTTCTGCACTGGCTTTAGGGTGGCTCGACGCGTTGCGGTGAATATGCATTATTATATTGTGCTCCCCTATAACTTTGAATGCTTATTTTTGTAAACATAATTGTTTTACAGGTCAATTTTTTGCGGATGCATGGATCTTATCAGCTGGATCAGCTTGACAACCGTCAGGTATATGTCATACTTGGCCATAATCTTATTAATAATATGAAAGATCACGAGATACAAAAAGTATGAATTCTTGCATGTACATACATAATATATCAGATTCTGTAATGAAAGGAACTAGTGAATGTAGATGTGATATTCTATGAAAAATATCTAGCAGTAGATATGATAGACAAGGTGACATTACTATAAAAGATGCGATATTCAGATCCAGCAACCAAACTTGCACCAAATCAAATACCTTTTGATTGATGATATTGTAATGAAAAGTGTTGACTTTTGTCTTGGTAAGCTCCTTGCTTTCTTTCTTAGTCCTGCCCTCATAGACCTATTTTTACTCAGCTCTTATGATTCGGGGTTTAACCATTTAAGGTTTGCCCTATTGTTATGCTTATGTTTTCTGTGCTTTCTACTTCGTTACAATTTTGAGTCTTGGGTCCCTTTAACCTAGTTCTTTATTAAAAATGAATGTACTTTTCAAGTCCCATTGACCTACTTATGGTCATTTGTGGACATGTATACAATTTCTGTCTTTCTCCTCTGTTGTTTACATGCATCAGGTGTATAGAGTTCTTTTCAGTCAAGAGAGAGAATTTAGCAGACACAAACTACTTCATACATTAACTTTATTAATTGCATCTTCAAAGTTGGTATTCTATACTTTGATTAGGAAACACATCATAAGGTTTGTGCTCATAAATGTGCAAAATGTACCATGTTGCAAAATGTTATGTACAATACCCCAGAAACATTAGCCAGTCTCCTGACCAGAGTAAATTACTCATCTGAGGAGGCAGGAGTTTGCCTTTGATCAGGAGGTAATGATGATGATGTCACACAGTAACAGCGATGACCAACTCAGTGGTCGGATTCAACTGTTCCCGAAGTTGTCTCTTGCTTGTACTGATGTGTAGGCTGGGATTCTGCTGTTCCAAACTACTCCTTGACAGACACAGGCTTGGCCATTGATCCTGCTGAGGAAAGGCCGTGAGTTGGGTGGCTTTCCTTATGCCTCGATCCAGACCTTTCATGTGGGGCATAAGAAACTGATTGGAGACTCTTGTAGGATGTCAAAAACATATCGTGCAAAAACTGATCAATTTCAGCTTGGGCTAGGAGCCTAGGATCAAATAAATGTTTAATTTGTCAATTTCCAATTGCAGTTTGGATTTTTATGTTGTAAAGGCTTGTTGTCTCTTGGAACATGCCTTATCACCTTTTTTTGTTGTGCTACCAAAGTCTTCAGGTGCTGTTTTCCTGCTTCCAGTCTTTGTATTTCTCCATCTAAATCAAAAATTTTGTCCACTACCTCCAATACTTAGTGGCTTCTATGTACGGGGTTTCAAGAATTCACTGTACAAATTGGACAACTGGTGCATCAACCTTAACTGAAACTCAGTTAAATTCTTCAAAGTTTTCCTCAGTTCTCTTGGTTGTAGACTCAATAAATCAGCCAAAACATGCAGTTTTATGGTAGCTTTTAATGTCTGATTCAGGGTTATGCATTCCATGGAACTTCAGCTTCCTTGGATTTTGAAAAAGATTAAAAATTTGAATCCCAAAGGGTTTTGTCTAGTGGCATCTTCAATTGAGTTTGTCAAGGTGTAGTCTGCTCTCTCATCACTGAAGTTGACGGAGTGACTGATATGCTAGATATTTTTGTACTAGGTAATTAGCTCACTGGTGGGACAAGTTGGTGAAGGACACATGAGAACTGACAGATGGTTTGGATCCAATTATGTATCAAAAACATCTACTAACACTATATTATTCTTAATTTGACCACTTTTAGGTTTTACTCTAGCTGCTTGTCAGATTCTTCATTCTACTCTAGACAGTCTGGATACGGGTGCAGTAATGCGGATACGGGTATGGGCACGGTACGCCGATACGGCAAATTTTTAAAAATCTTGGGTACGGTACGCTTTTGGGTACGTTTTATATATATATATATATATATTTTTATATATACATGTATATAAATGTATAAATATGCATATAAATTATAAATTTAAAGAAGCATTTGCATACTTATTGAAATTTAATTCTCATACATTGCATGCAGCATACTTATTGAAATTTTAATTTAATACTCGTGAGTCATAGAGTTATACAACTTAAAATCATTCATAGAACATGAAAACAAAATTGAAATTTCCAATACTTTGAGAATTGAGACTTGAGTTTGTATTGATAATTGATTCAGAATGACATAATGTTCAAAGAATCAAAACATAATAGTACATTCAAGTTCTCAACTTCTAGAGCATATCATCTAGATCATCGTCAAAATCATCTTCATGGATGCCACTTGCAGCTCCACTCCCACTAGCTCCACTTTCGAACACTTGTGAAGGGCTCCCTGGAAGTTCCTCATCAATGCCAAGAAGTGAAGCTTCAAAGTCTGTGTTTTCAGGTTGGAGGTCCCAAAGCTTGTTAGGACCACTAGTATACTCTTGCGTCTTGTGGGTTAAGAGGCGCAAGTTGGAATGAACGTATACTAGATCTTCAGCCTTCTTCGATGACAACATGCTGCGTTTGGCTGAGTGGATGAAGCCATAAGTACTCCAGTTGCGCTCTGCAGAAGAATTACTAGCCACCTGTCACAAAAAGCAAAGTATTAATATTATAAATATTAAATTATTAATTAAAAAAAGAATGATATCATTTTGAATTTTAATTCATAATTGGTAATTAAAATAATAAAATATCAAATAACAAGTTACAAACTTTATACGGATACCTGTGAGAGCAATTTGATTGCAACTGGTCGTAAGAACTTGGCATCATGGCCATGACAAGTCCACCACGTGATTGGATCCGTGGTGGGTTTGTCACAAATAGCCTCTACCTCTCCCATGCTACCTTGTCCATTTACAAACATTGACATCTCCTGGCGGACTGCAAGTGATGTAGTTGGATCTGGAAACAACCTCCTGAATGCTGCCCTCGTCCCATTTGCAACCTCGTGGTCATCATATGGTCGTTGTCTACCAGCTCTCCCAACTATTTCACTACTGTAATATTTGGGATTTAAAGCATAAGCAAGGAGATGCAATGGGGTGGTCATTTTGTTCCACCTTTTCACAATCACATTTTTAACTTCATTATAAAAATTTTCCTCAGGATCCTGCTCTTTGGCCTGTATGATATCATGGATTTTTTCAAGCATGGAGTCAATGCCATCATATATATCTCCAATGCAAGCATTATCTTTGTCAACAAATCGTATCATACTCAAAATAGGCTCTGTGAAACTCAACAAATATTCAACTCTTCCCCACAATGCTCATCGAGGATCCATGCTTTTATTTTTGAGCTCTTTCGTGTTTGCTTGCCTCTCGGAGACGGTCCAAACATTATCAATCACCATTATGCCCAAAGCACGTCTCACCTTCACAAGTCGTCTCAAGACGAGTGTGTGAGAGGCAAACCTAGTCTCTGCAACCTATTAAAAAAGAATGGAAACAATTCAATAACAACACAATTTGAAATTGATTTAAAAGTTTAAAATCAAATATTAAATTTAAAATGAATTGTTCATTTACCTTCAACAGCTCCAACTTTGAAAATCTTCTGAATATGGCTTGAGACATGTGATGGTTGGTGACAAACATCTGAATCTCGTTTGCCTCCGTGTATACTTGCTCAATCCATGCAATTTTTCCAATCTTTTGCATCATTAGATTCAGGGAGTGTATTGCACATGGTGTCCAAAATATGTGCTCATACCTACCCTCAACTATCAATCCCGCTGCCTTGCAATTTTTGGCGTTGTCCGTGATGACTTGGACAACCCTCTGCGGACCCACTGACTCAATAGCCTCAATAAGAATATTTGCAATGAATTGGGCATCTTTTACTTCCCCCTCACAATCAACAGCCTTCAGAAACATTGGCCCTTTAGGGCATACTGCAATAATGTTGATGAGAGGTCTATTTCTGGCATCTTTCCATCCATCTGATATAATAGAGACTCCTGAAGTAGTCCAAGAATCTCTAATTGGCTGTAGAGATGTCTGAATGTGTTGCACTTCTTTTGTCAAAAGAGAAGTGCGAACCTTATTATAGGTGGGGCTTGTATACCCCTGTGGTGCCTCATTAATGCCTTTCACCATCTGCTGCCAATAAGGTGATCTCAAGATATTGAATGGCAGTCCACATGCAAATATACACCGAGACACCAATTCATCTGCAATATCCCTCTTCTCGTTGTTAAATGCTTTTTCTAATGGGCCTTTTGTTCTCTTGTTTGATGGCCCTGAGGTATCTGCATCAAAAGGGTCATCAACTGGAATAGTTTCAGCACGAGCCTCAATGAAAGGATGAAATGATGGTGTTGATGTTGGTGGTTTTCCCATGGACCTCTGCTGTAAAGAAACAGTTCTAGAGCGAGCTCTTGCTGCTTCAATGTTTGCATCCTCTTGCTCTTTTAGGTACATGGCTATGGTTTTCTTTTCCACCTTCTTACATGGTCTAATACCCGTCCCCGATACCCCAGTCAAATGAGCTCTCAAACGGGTATATGAGGATTTAAATGAGGCGGCACAATGGGGACACGTCCAAACACGGACACCACCACCGGCAACTAACTCTGTCACTTCCACATGTCTCCATAAAGGATAATTCGGATCCATTTTCACTGCAATACCACCCGAAACATTTTCCCCCTCTTGCCCCACTGAAGCTGAACTGGATGCCATGATTGTAGGATTAATTCAATAACCTCTGATAAGAGATTTTTAAAACATTGCTAAATAATAAATATTAAAATAATTTGTTGACCCATACACGTCATTTCTCGATTCGATCACCAAGTTCGCCACGAATGGTGCGAGGTGAGAGCATACAGAGGGTAGGCGTTTAAATTTTTAACAAATTCAATTTTAAACTTTAAAATTTCAAAAAAACGAACACATAACTAACTAAAAAAATTAAGCAGTTAGTCCTACACGTCGATCTCTCGATTCGATCACCAAGTTCGCCATAAATGGTGCGAGGTGAGAGCATACACGAGAGGGTAGACGTTTAATTAAATAAAACTTCACTATCAAACTTAAAATACGGAAAAATTAATAATATATTATATTTTAATAAGCGTAAAATAAATAAATTATTAAATATTAAAAATAAATTTAGATCATGATCAATAATCATGAATGATGTGTTTGAAACACATCATTCATGATATTGACCATATTCATAAATCATATACAAAACAATGCTCAAAAATTAAAAAAAAAAAAATGCCTGAATGCATGTAAAATACCTGGAAAAATCCTCCTTGATGTTTGTAAACTTGCTTCTCCTTCTCTCTTCCTCCTTCAAGTTCAATCACTCTCTCCTCCAAGCTCTTCTTCTCTCCTCAAGCTCTTCCTTACTCCTTGACCTCTCTTTCTCTCTCTCAAGCAAAATATCAAATATAATGAAATATTGAGTGTGAGAATAAAATAGAGGGGTTGGCTGTTTTTATAAGTGTTTGGGGGGTCGGTTAGGGTTAGGGTAGATTTAGAAAGTCAAAAATTAAAAAAAAATGCTTTTTTATGAGTTTTTATGCAAATCGCGTCAAAAACGCGCAGTGAACGGCCGGAAAGCGTACGGCCGCGGGCGGACGAGTGCGGCCAGTATGCGGTTTTCCGTGCCGGCATCGTCTCGCCTCATTGCCGCTTTGCAGACTCCCGCAAGACCGCCTGCACAGTACATTTCAGCCGGGTACGGAGTGCCCTAGGGCGTTTCTGACGGCCTAGATTCTACTCCATATCCCCGTGGATTCTGCAAAGCATGTTTGCATTTATTCTTCTACGATCCCTTTTAACATATACCAATTTTTAAGCTGGATAGAAGTATATTTTGGACCAGCTGTGCATAATATTGTTGCTTGTGTAGGATCGATTTTGTCGAAGTCGGGGCACATTACACAAGTAAACTCCCTTTATTTCTTGGAAACACATATATAACCACTACGGTTTGCTGGCTACAAATTCATCTTAACTAGAAATATTGCTTTTTGTAATTCTTGCAACATATTCTATTGTCTTGATGTCATGTCCCTTTTTGGAGACTAGCGGATTTGAAACCCTTAAACCATTTTTCCTCCCCATGTGTTTAAGGATCGAAGAAAGTGGAAGACTTGGATGACATTTTCTAAGTAGATATTTTCGTTATTATCATGTATTCCTATGGGGAAGCCAAGTGCTTCAATAGAAGAACTTATTTAATTAGAATATGAAGTATTGTGAGCATGTAGCCTCTAAAAACAAATTAGATAATTAAAAGGTACTTATTATAAGGTCGGCCATAAGTTATGATGTAGCACCCCTTATGTTATAAAAGGAGGATGCTTGGCCATTATGTCATATGTTGAATCTTATTATTTCTTCTAGGTAAAGGTTGTACCTTTCCTTTCTCATGAACGGCGAAAAACCCTTGTTTGAAACCACTTCAAGGACAAAAATACTTGATAGCAGAACTTGTCTTGGGACGAAAACCCTCAAGCAAGGATATTTTGAAGTTGAACTATTGAATTTTCAAGGAATTTGGAGCTGATATTTTCTATCTATCCCTAGGTGACTTGCATCATGAGCATTTTGGATGTGTTTTGATGGATGTATGGTGGTGGTGCAAATCAACTTGCAACAATTAGTATGTTGTACATTGAGTTACAGTCATTTAATTATCAAACCAGGGAGTGTAGACTTGAAATATTGCCAATGTTGTATGCATAGTTACAATAGATCTAGGAGGTTGGAAAGAAATAACTGTCACAACAATGCTGAAAGTAAACAAAACTTAGAACTGAAAATGAATGGTTTCTAAATGCTATCACTAAGACAAAGTTGTAGATTCAGAATGTAAATCCAAAAAGTAAATTGTTCCCTAGGTAAACATGCATGAAACAAAGCAATGGAGGGGTTTAATAGACCGCAAGTGGGCCTTGACTTGGGTGTTAATCCCTCCTAAATTCTGCAACTAGAAACTAATGAACAAAACTCAGATCTTTATTGACTTTGCATAAACATTACATCAAGGAACAAAAGATCAAAGCAATCTCCTTTCTGACTCTGACTCAGACTATGAATGTATGTGAATGAATATCTCATTACAAACACCAGCCCTTTCTTTTATACCTTCTCATTTACAACAAGACGTGAGAAGAAGAAGAGTACAAGGAGTTTCAACAAACTAAGTGAGAGATCTTCAATAGAACAAGTGAAAGATCTTCAACAGAACCGTGAGAGATTCAATCACACGTTACGAAACTCATAACATGTGTTCAGCTAACAAACACACAACAAATGTTTCGGTAATCAACTAGTTCAATCAAGTGTTAACTTAATCAATCAGTTCTTCACTAGTTTGCAATGAATGATTAGATCAAAGATTGAGTTATCTCCCAGTTTTACACGTTCCTGTGGTAACTTATTCTCTAATGGCACGTACAAACTTGAGTGCCATCAATTCACGTTGCAAGAGATCTTCATAATGCGGGCTCTTTATTGTAGATGATTTCTTTTGGCTACAGACGGGTTGCTGCGGACATGTTCTTTAGTTGCGGACGAGTTCTGGAGATGATTCCTTCATTGCATACGAGTTGCTGCATATGGAAAATTTCTTACAACCAAGAGTGGCATCAACACATATCATCATCCAAACAACTTATTGGGATAACAAAAATAAATGCACACATAATACCACAAAATAAAGATAACTAGATATAACTATATTAATTAGTAATTATGCCACAAGTTCAAGGTTGTCCTCATTTGCAATACTCGTCACATTTGCAATTCTCTGTTTTTGATTACATCCTCTTCTATATAACTATCATATGCTTCTTTAGTTGTATTTGTATTGGTTGCCTCAACTTTGATATACAACGGTTGGACCTTCTCCAAATGTCTATATTCTTCCATCTGCTGGCTCTTTCCAATTCATTTGAAAAATAAGAACATAAGGCCTTAACTTGTACATCCCCAATATACAGAATTGGGATCCAATCCTTGTCATATGGAAGGGCATAATTGTGCAAATAAAGCTCACATAACAAATTCTGGAGTTCATGTGTACTGTTCGATATAAAGTAAAGAATCTCCTAGCTGATCTAATATAATAAATCATATTAGAATTAATGCAAGTAAGTTTATGTTGCAACATCTTTTCTTTCAAGTAGATAGCATAAACACTTGATGGGGGCCTGCATCTCAATATTTCATGTGTTGCATGCATTGTTTCTTCCCGTTTTTGCTTTAGCCTCTTAATCTCTGTCTTTGTTCTAAAGTTCTTTTTATGCTTAGAGATGAGGGCTTCTTTCTCTTTTTCCCATTTTCCTTTGAGTCTGTTAATGTAGGTTTCCAATTGCAGCATCAAATTGTCAATATTTGGTCCCATAGTCTATGTTTCCATCTCATTGCAAGATGGTTTTACTAGGTTCCTTGATAATTTCATGAATAACAATTTGGGGCTGCAATGGTGTTACATTTTCTTCTTGCACACTATCATGTTGTGCTTGCTCAACAACTTGCTCAATTACTTGGTCAACAATTGCAGGCATTTGTTCTTGTTTTTGTTTTTGTTCTTGTTGCTCAATGACTTGCTCAACAACTATAGGCATTTGTTGGTGTTCAATTCCTCCTCCAACTTCCTCTTCTTCTCTCTCTTCATGACCTTCCACTTCATGAACTGCCTCCTCATTCTGAGTTGGCTCTTCTTGCTCCTCCATGGGTTGTTCAGGGTATTCTAGCCCATGAACCTGCAATATCGTATCTCCTTGCTCTGTCTCCAATTGTTGAGGCTCAAAGTTTCCATCTATAACTTCCAAATCACTATCTAGTGAGATGGGTTGTGACTGTGTTGGACTGGAGATTTTTAACCTTTTTGTTCTAAGCCTATGGGAGTGCCTAGGTTGTGTAGGAGTAGAATGAGAAGATTTTCGTTTGGCCTTGGAAGTGGAGGTTTCAGGAGAGAACTCCAATAGAGTTTCAACTATAAAAACTCTTTTTGGAGAGATAGGTATAGGGTTCCCTTCAGTAGGAGACAAACCTTAAGAAGTTTGGGTTCTTAAGGTTGGGAGGTGGATGGTGCAACCTCTGTCATATGTGCAGAAGAGCTTTCAAAAGTGCTACTCCTTTTTCCCTGTTTCCCAATAAAGTTTCAATACTGTTTATCCTTATGAAGGCTTCACATAAGTATCTCGGTGTAATCCCTTTGTGGGCGTGTTTAATCACTAGGGTTACAAGACAATGATGTGATAATGTTGCCCTACCCCTTTGTACTTCTTGACTCATTTTCTTCAGCATTTCATGCAAGAAATTTGGGACATTTACTTGATGGTTCTTTAGATGATTCAATAACTTGAAATGCACTGTGTTCAATCTAGAATATCTCCCTTCACAGGTAAGTACTAAATATTAAAATTGGCAACTTGTGTCCGCAAGGGTTTAAGAGATGTTCTATATGTACCTTGCTGTCCCGAGACGAACTCGCCATCATCATCTGCGAACTCCCTCCTTGCTGCTTTTGGATTAGCCTTGTCTGGGAACTACTCTCCTTGAGCTGGTAGACTAGTAACTTTTGCTAGAATTTCATCACCTAGCCTTACTGCTAATCCTTCCACCCTCGCCTCTGCATTGCTTAGTGTGTTGGCAAATTCTGCCACAATTGCTTCATTAAAACCCTAAAACTTGTTGATGTAATCCATCCAACCATGATCCTCAAAATACTGCACAATTTGAGGATGACTCAAAAGTTGCAAATGCACAGTGGGCTCACGTCTGATCAAGTCACCTCCCATGGCGGATACACAGCTTGTCCAGGCACAATACTCAACAACACAACTTTTTCTTGAAAGAACTTTGCACAAATGAGTCGTGTTGATGGCTTTTCATCACTTGAACTTTATTGCTGAGGGAACAAATAATTCGTGCAAGGATTACTAATCATTAATGGATGTGACAACATGAGCATATGAAGCAAAGTGATGTGACAACATTGGCTTATGTGGAGGAGGTAAAGTGGACACATCATAGCTTGAAAGGCAGCGGTCTTTTAATGTTGCACATGCATGATGACTTGACATAACTCCTAATTAAATATAATTAAACTAATCATACTTTATTAAAGTGATAGATGAATGCACTTATCTCGTTGTTTGTTTGCAATGATGGTTGTGCATGCTTTATTAATTGGAGTCTTGGCTGCATGGATCTATCACTACTCTTGATGAGTTCAACCAAAGACTCATGGAGAGATTTGATAGAAAAGATCCAAAGGTCCATTTTAGGGAGTTGGCACAACTCAAACAAGAAGGATTGGTGGACAACTATATTATTGATTTTCAAAAACTTTCAATGATGGTTCCGAAGTGAGTGAAAGAAGGTTAGTTGTCTTGTTTGTTGAAGGGTTATTTGAACCTCTCAAGGGCTTGGTCAAGTCTTTTGAACCTTCATCCCTTCAAGATGCAATCAAGAGAGCACTAAATTTGGAGTCTTCAGCTCCTAGAGGTAAAATTTTGCCTTTTGGACAGCAAAAGGGAAACTCCTTGGGGCAGCTTAAACCCCCATTTTCCAGGTCAACAAAGGACAACTCCTTATGACCAGCACAAGAGGCCATTTCAACAAGGAAATACACCACAAAGAGAGCTGCCAAAGTCCAACAAAGAAGGGGAGACACAAAATGAATTAAGGAGGAACCTTTGCTTCACTTGCAAGGATCCATGGACACCGGGACATCGTTGCCTTGGGAGAGGGCAAGTTCACTACATTGAAGTAGTGTCGGATGGAGAAGAAGAAATTGAGGAACAAGGGAAAGAAGAAGAAGCTGATCACACGGATAACACCCTTGCCATGTTATCCGAGCTCCTAGATATCACCCTTTTAGAGTAAGGGGTGAGCTACAAGGTAAAAGAGTTACTGTTTTGATTGATAGTGGGGCAACCCACAATTTTATTGATGCTGATTTGGTCACTAGATTGGGGCTGCAAGCAGAAGATTTCAAAGGATTCAATGTGACAGTGGCTGATGGCTTCACCATCCCATGCACAAAGAAGGTACAACAGGTGAAGATCACTCTAGGGAAGCATAAAATAGAAGATGACTTCTATGTAGTGGGCATTGGAGAGACGGATGTGGTCTTGGGAGTGCAATGGTTGCATTCGCTTGGGGAGTTTACACAAAACTACCAAACAATGGAACTGAAATTCAGATCAGCAGGCAAGGAAATAGTGCTGCGTGGTATGGCTAAGGGAGCACCAATGGTGGTGACAGCAAAGAGAATGGAAAGAGTTTTCCATAGAGGGCAGATTTCATGGGCAACACATTGGTTGGTAAGCTCTACATCCTTATTTTCAGAACAACAGTCATTTCATGGGTATTTCCAGCTCTTAAGCATTGCACCAACTCCTAGAAGAAGTCTTCCAATGAAAGTAGGTGCTGAGTTCATGAAATTTATGTTTGGAAGCGAGCAAGATGGATGTTATCCTGCTGTCCCAAGCATTGTAGCCCAGCCGGACATTGGAGGTATGGTTGTTAGTAGTAAGGATCTTGATTTTTGGGATTTTAAGCATGCTGTCATAGATTTTTGTGCTGCTGTTATAGACATTTCCAATTTGCCCAACATTCTGTTTGCTGCCACACAAAAGAGGACAGTCATGAGAAGGGATAGTTTCCAACCTTTCGGAACATCTTCAGTTCATAATAAATTGTTTCCAACCCCCACTACATTGTTTTTGCAGAGATTCATGAAGGGGTTTCCGTATGGCAGCTGCTGTACTTTCCTTTCACTTGCTGTCCACAATATTTCCAGCCCCCCTTTTATACTGTTGTCAGCTGCAGAAGAGTTTCCAATCGCCATGAGATGGATTCCAACCACTATTTTGAATGAAATGCGTGGTTACAACTGTAATTGGGACAACGTGTTTGAGTTTTTGGACAACCATCACTTGTATGAAGAGTGTGAGATGATTGCAAGCAATAAGAGGGAGCTGGCCATCATGTCTACGAGGCATGAAGCAGTGAAGGTGGGAACTTTTTTCTTCTTTAATAAGTTTGTTCCATGTGCAGGTACAGGAATGAAGAAAAAGAAGCAATTGAGTTTGCTTTTTCCCCATGCAAATGAGGGAGCATATGAAGTTACAACTAGAGATGAAGATGACAACATGAATAATAACCAGTTGATGGTTACAAAAGATCCCATGTTGCATGAAAACAAAGTCTTTCCAATGCTTGGTTTGAAAGAGGAACAACAATATTTGAATGGAGGTGCAGCCCAGCCGAGGACAGCAGCAAGAAGGCAGCCTAGAACCACCTTTTGGCAGCCTCAAACAGTAAATTTTGGACAGCTAAGAAGTTTGTTACAGCAAGGTAACTATTTCAATTGGTCTACTTTGGGACAGCCTTGCATAATGCTTCCTAGTTTGCTATTGAAAGTAGGGTGTCATCAAGAGTTGGAGATTAGTGTGAGATACAGGAGCACTGAAGGTGGACCTCAAGGGGCAGCCCACTTGAAAATCAGAGCAGCGCAGCGAAAGCATGGTAAAATGGCCCATAACTTGGTTATTATTGCAAAAGAGCCCCAACCAAGCATGGAGGGAATGCGGGATGATGTTTTGCTACCTTCAAATGATAGAGGAAGTGTTTTCATGACAGCCATGAGCCAATTTGCCACCATTAATGATGCTGTCATCATTTTTAGCAGCCCCCATATTATTTCAATTGCATTCATGTATGTAGTTAGAGGATGTTCTTCCACCATAGTTGACAAGGTGGGAACAAAAGGACAAGATGCCACATTGAGAAGTGCTTTGGCTTGTCAAGTTGCTGATTATTCCTCAGTTTTTTGCTCTATGTATGAGTTTGCAGCAGGTTGGAAGGTGTTTAGTATAGCTGAGCATGCAAGGAAAAAAGTTGCTACTATTGTTTTTGAGGTTGAAGATGAAGAGGACAGAATTGGGACAGCAGCTGATCTCTCCTTCAAGGCCGCCTTTAAACCTCATGGGCTGCCAAAGGACTTCAATGAAGAGAGGGGCAGCAAATGTATGAGTTTGTTTTGGCAAAAGCTCCTTCATTTGATAGGCACGAGATCCAGATTATGGGAGCATTACAACATGTTTCTTCACCTTGGCATGATGGCACTTGGGCATGAGAGCTTGCATTTGCTTGAGGGCAAGCAAATTTGGGGAGGGAGGACTGTAATGTTCCCTTTTCTAAATTAGAAATACTTAATAATATTTTTAAGTTGAGCCCAAATAACTCTCTATTTATGGGCAACTTAACAATATTATTATTAAAATATTTATGGGCCCATTCTTACTTCCCGTGGGCTTTAAGGAAGTTGCTAGGGGAGTACTTAGCGTTATATTTTGATGTTGCTTTATTACTTTGTAATAATTTATTAAAAAGTAACTTTTAAGTTATAATGTGGAATTAGGAGGGGAAAAGTGTAATGTTGAATTAAGACATAAAAGGTGGTGACTTTATGTTTTAAAGCTCACCTACCACATGGAGTGCCCCACTTGGAGAAAGGTGCCCAAAAAAATATAAAAGGATGTAGAGGGCTCATTTGTAAGGATCATTGGATCATCTATTTTCTTCTATGAGAAAGCATTTTGCTTCTTTTCAGCTGTTAAGGACGAAACCCCTTGAGAGCAAACTATTGAGGACAAAAACCTTCTTTAGAATTCAGATTTGAGGACGGAAACCCTCATTTCTTTCACTTTGGAGCTTTATAAAGATGATATCAGCAAAGGCATCGAGTTGGAAGGGTGTTGCAACGATTGTCAGTGGTTTGGAGGGTTTTTGGATAAGTTTTTGGCCATTTCCAGCCTAGGCGCCCCATTTTGGGAATTCGGGATGGAATTTTTGTGTTCCCCTTGCTGGAATATTCTATAATAAATATCTATGATTTGTCATCCCATAGGTCATTTTTAGCTATTCAGTGTGTTGTAATTCCACATATTTCTATATATGAGTTTTCAAAGTTTACATCTGTTTAGCCTTGAAAATAATTAAATTAAATCGGATCTGAGATTTTATCTGATTTTAAGTGGAATTTCTGATTGCTAAAATATTTTGCAAGTATTCCCGGAAGTTATTTAATTTTCTATAAGGGTTTGATAGGGAAAATCCCTTTTCTATTTTTTGCATAAGGGTTTCAGGCAAATCCAGTTCTGCTGTGTTTTTATTAAAAAAGAACATTACAAATGAAGGAACTATATAAAGGGGCATGATTGCCACACTAGGGAATAAGTCACAACCAATCAACCTAATTAAACACAATGGAAGAAGTAGTCCATCTAACCAAGAATATCACCTAACCCAAGAATGCTCTGCCAATAACCACCATGTCACCATCATAATGCCACCATATCCTCGTGAGGGGTAAGAGATGATAACTACAAGGAAGAAACAAGGATCACATTGACAATCCAATACTAGCAAGTAGCTAGGGTACATGAAGGTTTAAAGGGAAAGAAGAGGAGTTCGTGATAATGGAATTTGGGTGATGAAAAATGATCTTTTAGAGTTTTAGAAAGTTGCTTATTTTGGCCATTTTCCAAATCCAATTTTTCACTTTATAAATTTGGGAGACGGTACTTGTTAAAAAGGAGTGGATTTTAATCATAGTCACCAAGTTTGGAAATTTGGATATATTCGGGAGGAGAAAAATAAAAAAATGGAATTCTTGAATGCTAGGAAAAATCTAGTCTAAGACTCTAATATTTATACATTTTATATGCATCGTTGATAATTCAAAGATCAAAATTTGCAAATTGATAAGATCAATGATTTTTTTAATAACGTGATATAAAATGTTAATACATTTAATATTGAATAATATACAAGGTTGTTGGGGTGTCTTGGATTTTGCCCAAAAATTAATTTTTTTGTTTTGAAAAATATGGCCAATTGGATCAAATTTATCCATGTTGGTTGAAAAATGAACATAGCAGATTTTGTGCAAATCCAACCGGATTTGGTAACTATGGTTTTAATGTCACATGCCATATAAACTATGTCACAAGGTTCTCTGAATTTTATCAAAAAAGTTCAAATTTTGCCAAACTTAACTCTCGTTGAACATGAAGTCGAAGTTTATCCATTGTTTTTGCATGGGAAGTTTTGATAGGCTTTGCATTAGTTTACAAATGTGTGTATTTATACATATAACGACTGAGTAGTGGACAAAAAACTCTCTCCACTTTGTCCCTTTGACATATTTATGCATTTTAAAAAAAAAAGATAGAAAAAAGTTGTTTCAATTTCTAGACGTTTTTTTCTTGAACTTTATCCCTTGGCGAACTTGAACCGAACTTTATCCTCGTTGAACATAAACGCAAACTCAAACCTTGTGACTTAGCAAATAAATGATCTTTTGTCCTATGCGTTTCTTTATGGATGGCGACCATTATTTTTGATCATTAGGCCACAAAAGAAGTTGTCATGGATACAAGGAGATATTGCTTGTAGGTTTCCTTTTTTCTCTCGGCAAGCGGTTAACATGTCATGTTGCCACCGGTAGCGATCGATCGGTTCCTTTGTTAGCCTGCCAATTATAGTACTTGCGTCCAAATTTTCTAGTTTTATTGACCCACTCTCTGATTTCTCACCTTATTTTACTACTCGGTGAGTAACTTACAATTTTTACCATAGTTACCTAAGACTCCGGGATGACGGGAATTCAGGACGTAGGGACGGGGTTTCTGGGACGGCAATTTTTTTTGAAAGTTTCGGGACGACGGGGGGATGGTAAGGGGACAACTGATAAAAAAATATATAATTTATTAATTTTACAAAGATAACATGAATAATTCAATAACCTAAGACTTAAAATTGAAAGTTTGAAGATTGAAACCACTAATGATTAATCCAATTATTCATCACATAAGCCAAGGCCCAAAATGCTACAGGTATATATATTATAGTCAATGTTCAAAACTTCAACATGACAATGAAAGACTAAATAGTAAATAGTAAAGCTGAAAATTAAAAACAAGTCTTAGTCTTACTCTTTAATAATCAACATGAGAAGAGTACAACTACACCCACATTACATATGCTTTATGAAATATTATGTCATGTCTCATAACCAAAATGACATTACATAACCAAAATGACAAGTGAGAAATACAACTGAAAAATCACTATCAAAGCCCTCCGAAGGAACAGTTGCGAACTGCTCCTCACTAGGAGTATCTGTATCAAAGTCATCTGCATCTGCAAAGGAGATATCAACCAGTCCTTCGCTGCTCCTGATCTTCATCAACTCTGCCTTGCATCCTCAGGATCCACATCCCACCGCAATGTTGGGCTCTCCTTGTACATAGGTGTCTTGCGATCCATGAGACGCAAGGCACTATGTACAACAACAAGTTTCTCTGCTCTCTTAGAGGTAAGTCTATTCCTCTTAAGAGAGTGGATCCACCCATAT
Organism: Taxus wallichiana var. yunnanensis; assembly: GCA_018340775.1. Lineage (NCBI taxonomy): Eukaryota > Viridiplantae > Streptophyta > Pinopsida > Cupressales > Taxaceae > Taxus > Taxus wallichiana. The sequence continues at coordinate 51,345,940 of CM031234.1, forward strand.
GTTGACCAATTCCTCTCAGAAGCAGAGGAACTAGAAACCTGAGAAAGAAGACGAATAACAAGTGTACGTAGCAATCCTACATGTCCATACAATCGCCACCAACTAACTGGACTCTCCTGTGCCAATGTGGTCCTGTCTATCTTTGATGAGTTTTGTAGCCATCCAGATAAGCGAACTTGAGCCAATCAGTTCTGACTCGTGAAGCATCCTCTACATTATACATTTTTTTAGGGCTTTCAAGAAACCCTTCCTCACCTCCTCATCATCTACTGGGAGAACTCTGCCAGGCCTCTCAACATACCACTTCGGATTTAGTGCATATGCAGCCATGTGTAAAGGAGTGTTCAACTTCTCCCATCTCCGCTCAATGATAGGTTGAATATGGTGATGGTAGAACTCCAAGGTGTGGTCCTTTGCTCGAACAACAACCTTCATCTGGCCAAGCATACTATCAATACATTCGTATGTCTCACCAAGGCTAGGGCTCTCATAATCCCCATATTTTATCACACTGAAAACCGGAGATATTATGGATGTGATATATCTCACATCTATCCAAAATGTTTCATTCACCACAATTGCTTTCACCTTCTTCCCCTGCTCTGTCTTCGACCCATCCCACCTAGACCACTCTGATGTCATGACCATGCACTGTAATGATTCCTGCAACTCAGCCATCCTATCCAGCAAAATAAAATACGATGCAAAACGTGTGTCCACTGGCTTGAGGAATTCCTTCCTCGAAAAGCTACGGAAGAGTGCCAATGACGTATGGTGGTTGCAGATGAACATCTGCACATCTCTAGCATCAGCCACTACATTTTTGACCCAATCAATTTTTCCAATATCTTTTAGTGCATTGTTCATGGCATGCACACAACATGGGGTCCAATATATATGTTGGTAATGAGCCTCGACAAGCTTACCTGCTGCCCTGCACACATATGCTGCATCTGTAATAACCTGCACAACGTTGGCAGGGCCAACCTCCTCAATAGCATCTCGCAAAATGGTGAATTGAAACTCTGCATCTTTCTTCTTCCCTGAACAATCAACTGCCCTCAAAAAGTAAGGACCCTCTCTGCATGAAACAATGATATTTATGAGTGGGTGGTGTCTGATATTTGTCCACCCATCCATGATGATGCTACAACCGTGAGAGACCCATGTGCACCTCATTTCCTCCATCAATAAATTAACCTTGGAATAGTTCTTATCCAAGATTGTGGTTCTCAATTTCGTGTCTCCTGGGGGCACATAACTCACACCTGCTTTGGCTATCTTAGCCACAACCTCCTTGAAATAAGGAGAGCGAGCAACATGAAATGGAATGCTAGTAGCAAAAAAGAATTTTCCAATGGCATCATCAACGTCTTCTCTAGCCTTTGTATCATACATTTCAACAACTGGATTGGAGGCCACAACCTTCCTCTTCCCCTACTACTACCAAAAGCATCCAATTCAAACTCCTCATAAGATGCACCTGTAACATTACCAGTATTAATTCTCACAGAACTAGAAGGGGTGCCAGTGCCACTAACATGACGGCCACGAACTTTTGGAACATTTTCCACCATATCTCCATTATACAACCTTACCATTTCTGCCCTCTCTTCAAGCGATAGCTGTCCACACATGCCTACACCTTTCCCCGCAATGTGCAATAAATGTGCATTCAATCTAGTAATGTTGCTCGACCAAGATAATGAGAAAATGTTGCATTTCCATATTTTAGTGCCTTACTGAAATGTTTGATCTAGGACCCGCATAAATTTGACCAAATTGTTTCAAAGGTTTTTCTTATCAAAAGGCCCCCTAGCATACTTTTTCAACATTTTGGAGGGGCAATGAACTTGTCCACACTCCCTTGTGAACGAGTAGCAGTATTAGGTGTTTTTGATTGTGTTCCTTCTCCTTTGACACCCATTTCAACCTCATATTCAGCTTGATAATCACTATTGGAACTCATTTTGAAGTTGCAATAATTAAAATACAAAACAATATAACTATACAATACAATAAAACAATGAATACATTTATTAAAAAAAACAAAGCGATGAATACATTTAAAAAAAAAAACAGCGATGAATACATTTAAAAAAACAACGATGAATACATTTAAAAAAAAAAAAACCTACGCATTTGTTAATATGTGAAGTCAACATTTGAATAAGCAGGTTGCAACCAAGTTGGCAGGTGGGACGGTTAGTCCGAGCACGGGCATAATAGGTAGTTTTGAAAAAGCAAGTTTTGGCGAGGGAAAAAAGCAAGTTTTGGCGATTTGGAAATTAAAAAAAACAAAACAAAGAATGGTAGTAAATTAGTAATGTATGTACATACCTCTTGCTCTTGCTCTTGCTCTTCCTCCTTGCTCTTGCTCTTTGCACTTTGCTCCTTGCTCTTTCCTTCTCTTTTTTTTACTCTTGCTCTTTCCTTCTCTTTTTTTGCTCTTGCTTGGTGTGATTAGAATGAGTGTGAAATGCTCTTTTTATAAGTTTTTTTGTTGCTTTTAGGGTTAGGTCATGTTGCTTTTAATTAGAAAGCATTAAAAGTTAAAAAAAAAATTAAAAAAACATAAAAATAATAAACTCATGAAGCTGTTTTTGCTTTAGCATGGCGTGAAAGTCGTTGGGGACGTCGTGACGTCCCCTACATCCCGGGGACATCACGACGTCCCCAACGAAGTCCCTAAGCTCTGTTTGCACCGGGACGTCCCGGGTGCATTCATTATTTTTAGGGGACATCCCCCTTTTTTTTGGAAAATGGGGACGGCAGGGAAACGTCCCATCCCCGTCCCAAGTCCTCGAAACGCCCCGTCCCCTCGTCCCCAAGTCCCGAAACGTCTCGGGACGTCCGAGACATGGTGTAAGCCTTCGGGACGTCCTCCCGCATAACTATGATTTTTACCAGCCCGAGTAATCATGCAACTACTTGTGAGCCAAGTAATGTGGTCGGTCTCATAATGAGCAGTACCCATTACTTGAGAGTTTGAGCATGTTACTCGCCACAAGAAGAATAAAACTCATAGGGGGAAAAATTACGTTATTATTTTTAAGAAGCTGTATGATTCTTTGCTCTTGTTGCTCTCTGCGAAGGCAATTTTCTATTGTTTTTGGTCTTAAAATGATTTCCTATTGTTTTTACTTTGCTAAGATCTAAGTCATAAGGTTCGAGTTCAGGTTCAATGAGGATAACGTTTGGTTCAAGTTCGCAAGGGATAAAGATCGAGGATAAAAACATCTTTATGTTTGAAAAAATAATTTTTCTGTCATTTTCATGTTCGAAAAAATGCATAAATATGTCGAGAAGGACAAATTGGAGAGTACTTTTTGTCCCTCGCCCTCAATCGGTATATATGTGTATGTACACACATTTATAAAATAATGCAAAATCATGTCAAAAACTTCGCATGCAAAAATAATGGATAAAGTTCGAGTTCATGTTTGACAAGAATAAAGTTCGGTGAAATTCAAACTTTTTCGATAAAATTAGCTATACCTTGTGACATAAGCTAAGATAATTTTATACTGATGATTTTTTTCTATGCCATGTGATTACTAGTGTTTTACATGTTATTTAAGTTTATTTTATGAATATATATATTTTTCTAAAGTAATAAAGTTGTTGAGTCTTGAGTTTGAGTTAAAATTTTGGGCTGCCAAGTAATTGTTGGGCACAAGGTTTTGAACTATGCTTCTTGTTTGTAAGGTCCACTCCATTGCTTTTGTACCATTGGACTCTTTTTGTCCATTCCGCCTATGTATTGTAGAATAAATTCGTGAGGTTGTAGTTGTATTTTCAAGTGTTTATCATTGCCAATATTTTCTTTTATCATGTTCTACTTATATGAACCATTTGTATGTTAGCTAAAATGGTCAATATGATTACCCTCTTTATCTTCTTAATAGTATGGTTTAGGATATACGTAGAAGACCCTACTAAAGCCAAGGATAGAATGCCAAGAGGCTCAATAGTCGTGGATCTAGAAGATAGTAATATACATTCTATCAAAGGCACAAGGTTCCGAACCTATGTCTAGTATAGGGGATGGGATCTTATTGTAATTATGCTAAGAGGCATCCTACAGTGGCAACAAGGTGTGTAATGGCGTGAGTTGTTCATTTTTATGGCTGACTTATATTAAATTTAAACATTAAAAAATAATTAAAACATTACAATTGCTGACTTAAAAAAACTAAAGATTAAATAATAATATATGTATATATAAGATATTATTGAGGAGTAGAAAGTAGTGTAATTTTTAGGTTTCAAGTCATTTCAAGGATTAGGGTTTCCAAAGAGGATATTTGTTTAGTAAGTTTTATTTTTTATCTTAAAATCTTTTCAAATTTAGGGTTTCCCAACTTTAGCGTTCTCGAATCATTCATGATAAGTCGAAATGAAATTCTCAAATATTATATTAAAAATTGAGTGCAACTTTTTTCATTTTCAAAATTAAGTGTGGTAACTTTTTTTATTTTTTATTATAACAAATCATTTTATTTTTATTATAACAAATCATTCATCATATGTATTGATATTTATTAAATGCGGTAAAGTTTTTTATTATTATTTATTACATTAAATTGTATATTATGTAAAGTTGAAATTACTTTATATATTATGTAAAGTTTACAATGTTTATGTAAATGAATTACTTTTATATATATATATATATAAATGCTTTCTATTATATATTTTTAATTAATTACTTGTTAGGGTTTGAAGTGGAGATTTGTTCCTATAAGTTGTGTTTTATTTTATATTTTTTATGTTATAATTTTAGTTAATTATTTGATGTAATTTTATGATTTAATATATTATATATAGTATGAAAAATTTAATGATTTTTTTAAAATATGCAGCTGATATTAGTATTTGTATGAACACATTTTTTCCAATATTTAATATATAGTGATATATTAATTAATTAATTTTAGTGCTTCATAGTTCAATACTTTTATTATTATGTATAATTGATATGAATATTGCATTTTTAAAAATACTTGAATTCGTATTGGTATATATTCATTTTGTAATTAAGTGCGGTAAAATTTGATTGGTTTTTTATTTTTTTATATTTAAATATATTATATATGTCTATAATATCTATAGTGAAATATATATCTTAAATATAACTAACATACCTATCTTAAAAATATCTATGTAAAATATGCGGAGAGGTATCATTCTCGAGGTGCCTATTCCACCTGTCTTATATTTAATATAGATGCCTCGAGAATGATACCTCTCGGCATATTTTACATAGATTTTTGTAAGATAGGTATGCTAGTCCTAGTGTTGCAAGAATAAAGGTAATAAACAAGTGTTATAAGATGTCTAAACTAAGGGTTGTAATGCCATGTGTTGAATAAAGGCAAGGGCCATAAGAGATTAATGAAACAAAGACATGTTACTCTATCCTAGTCTATTACATGATACATCAAACATAATCAATCATACCAACATAACGGACAAAAAAAGGTTAGGGATACTTACTTTTATGAAGACATTGTTGGCACATTAATGTTATCATGGACACAAATATGATCAAGAACCTTAATGATACAAAGACTAATAGGAAGGGATAAGAATGCAATCATACACAAGTGAGTCAATAAGCAGGTATACAAAAAAATGGGAAAAGAGCTCATAGGAGGGTGCAAGACAGGCTTGGAGAAGAAGACTAGGTTTGTTCTAGATAGTCTCTTGTAGGTATTAAGAAGGTGATATGGGATGTCAAGGTTCGGGTCGTGAAACTAATCAACTCGAACTAGAAAGGCGTAAACAATGACGAGTAAAATAGGTGAAACAAAAGTCTACGTCATGTCCGGATAGTGTTATAAAATGAAGACTAAATGAGGTAAAAAAATTAGAACGATTTCAAAAGGTGCTAGTTCGGAAATAAATCAACCGATCTAGCAAGTTTGGAAGCGATAAGGTATAAAGGTCTAGGTGGTTGGATAGCCTTATAAAGGGAAGACTTTATTAGATCCAAAGAATTTGGGTCATATTAGTATATAAAGGGTATTAGGTCATGTTGGATAGCCTCATAAGGGAAGAGTAAATTAGGTCCTGGAGAACCTAGGAAGCATAAAAAGGTGCTAGTTCGGAAATTAATCACCCAATGTAGCAGATTGTAAATATTGAATATGTATAATTGATAGGCAAGTAGGACTAGGTTAGGTATAGATAGCCTTATAAGGGAAGACTAAATCAGATGTAGAGAACTTAGAAAATGTCAAAATTTGGTAGTCAGAAAACTAATCAACCTATCTAAGCAACCATGTAAACGTGGCTAAAAGAAATTTGAGAAATAAGATAGCAATGATCAAGGAGACCATCGTGAAAGCCTAATGCAAAAGATGATCAAGTAGAAATGGTTTAAGGAATCACCTTAAACCTTGTTACCGCACAATGGTAAGTAACATGTTTGGTGTCCCCTGCATTTCATCCCGAAATCTGCTACTAACCTATCCGAATTTTTTTGTACTTTTAAAATAATGGGTCGTTTTGTGTTTTTATTGCCAGAAAGTTCTTGTATTGTGTCAAGATATTCTCAAAGAGCCATATTAGCCATTTTCGCCAAATACCCAGATGCCCAAAATTGTTATATTCTGTCGTCGGGATTTGTCTGTGGGAAATTTGTATTTAATTATTTTGAGCCCGTTTGAGGCAATTTGCGCTCCGATTTAACCCTATTGTGATCGAACATATCATTATTCCTATATACCAGAAGGGTTTTAACTAGGAATAAGTTTTGGGCTTTATTTGTGACTTTTGACAACTTTTTGTGTTTGTGTTTTCCCTTTTCGTTTTCTGTGAAATTTCTCTAGATCAATTCCTTTGCCGGTTTGGCCTGATTCTTGGCTTGGAGTAACCTGGGAATATATACGCACGTTATGCCAGAAGGAAATCGCCATCGAAGGTCCGGTTCATTGGGAAAAACGAAGTCCCGCACCAAAAAGCCTCTTCCGGGTTGGCTGCATTTTTAGAAAACAAAGAGTTAGAATTATAATGGGAAAATTAGAAGCGGTAGGCAGGTGGGAATTTATTGCTTGCCTTGTAGGGTACTTTTTCCCATGAAAGAAAAGTCACTTAAGTTGCAGTGGGAAAATTAGAGCAATAGCAGAGGCAAAGGGAATTTATTGCCTGCCTTGCAGGGTAAAATTCCCATTGTGGAATAAAATAAAAGTCACTTAAGTGAATCATGGGATTTTATTGCCTGCTTTGCAGGGTAAATAATCCCATTATGAAAAACAAGTGACTTAAGTGAATCATGGGTTTTTCGGGGCTGCCATGCAGGGTAAAGAATCCCATTGTCATAAATTCTTAAAAATAGAATTCTCTTTGGCCAAAAAGTGCCCCCTTTGGAAAAGTAAAGGCAGCCTTTAATGTGATTAAATTAATTAATTTCTCTTCTAATTTTGGCGCCCAAGCATGGAAGAAAGTCAACAAAAGCAAAGGGAATAAAAGAGGTTGAAATAGATTGTCTAAAATTAAATAAATTAATTTATTTAATGGCAGCCCCCTTAATGACAAAAAGTGCCCCTTTTGGGATATATTTAATGCTTTTTGAAGCATTAATTGATTAAATTAAATTCTATTTTCAGTGGCTAAGGTTAAAGCACACTGTGAAGCTTAAGTGAAGTGAAAAGTGGATGATTAAATTTAATTTAATGGATGGCTGTCCTTAAACATGCAATTTTAGCACACCAGTTAAAGAGAAGAGCATGATTTTTAATTAATTAATTGCCAGGAATAGGAAGGGCAATTATTAATTATAGAATTATGAGGGTTATATAAGCATGGGCTGCCATAAGGGTGAATTAATTAATTCACAGGTGAAGAAGTGCAGCCCAGAGGAAAAGTGCGCCCCATATTGAAGAGGATTTTGCCCAAAAGAAGATCAAATCAATGCTAAAAGCTTCCAATTTTGGCGCATGCATTGAAGGAGGTTGATTTGTGTTTGCATAATTGTTTGCATAAGTGATACAGGTGCTCAGGTGAAGTTGGAAAAATTCATGCTCACTTTGCATGCAAATAAAACATCAATTTTTGGGGCAGCAGGCTTGAATAGTGCAGATTTTTATTATTAAAATTCACTGTTCATGTTCCGGTTGCCATCTTTGTCTGAATTACTTGCAGGAATTCATTACAGGTGCTTTACAAAAGAAAAGGAGCTTTAATCAATGTCCAATACATTGAATATATCCTCCGAATCTGAAGAATTATCCAGATCTGCACTAGTTTTGAAGAAATCCAAATAAGAAGAAAAATAATTGTTCAGACAAAGATAGACAAAGCCATGGCAAAGAGGGACGAAAAAGAAAGCACAACGAAGTCATGCATCACTTCCAAATTTGCAGACATAAGAGACACAAATCTAGGTCCGAAACCTCTTTCCGAATTGATTGATAGATCCAGAGCGGGAAAGACTTCACTCATGCGTGCAGTCAAAAGCAGTGGAATTATTTGAGCTGCAACCTTTCCATACATAGCCCAGTTGCTAGAGTTTGTTATGGAGTGTGCTAGATCTTACCATCCTTCATCCAGATCAGTGCGAGACGCTACGGGGAAAACAATAATTCGGTTGGATGTAGAGTTCATCAATTATTGTTTGAAGATTCCGGCGCGAAAGGTGGTGACTTCCATTAGCATTCAGGATGCCGGTAAGGTGGGAGAAGCATAGAGTTGACTGTGTGAACATAATGAACAACAGATACATGAAGAAGCCTAGATCTCCTTCTAAGTTCCCAAGAACTCTTCCGCGGTCCAATCTCATGCAGGAGGTTGATGATATTGTCAAATTGTTATGCAGGATTAATGGCGAGGCGAATGCTCACACTTTCCGTACATGGATATATGCTTTCATCAGGACCATTGAAGTCAATAAGGTTTATTCCATAATCAATTGGTCAGAAATCATTAGCGACAACATTGGTGAGTAACTCCGGAACGTGAAGCGTACTTTCAGCTTCAAAATGACTTCCTACTTGGTGTATGCAGCTTCACAAGACATCTTCTCCAAACTGGATAGATGTGGCGTTCTTTCGAAGGACCCCATTTTCGAGTGCTACCCACAGCTTATTGTACCTGCGTGCGAGAAAGATTTCAAAGTGGTCAATGATGAATTCTTCTACGAATTCATTTGCAAGCTAGACAAGGACCTAAAGGCCAACAGGGTGAGCAGGAAGTGTGGGAAGCTGTATCCAAAATTGGCAGTCTATCCATTTAGTTTGTAGATTTCACATACCTCAGGGTTACTGGCTTTTCTGGAGAACCGGTTAAGCTACCTAGATATCCGAATGATAGATTGATCACCATGGAGCTGAGCAGACAACTTGTGGAGATACACGACCTTTAGTCGAAACGGCACAAGTCTATGGGCTTCTTCTCGATCGTTTGGCGACATTATGGCTGCAGAGCATTCATAAAGCCGAGGATGGGAAGCGGAAATGTTATCCGAGTATGAGCAAGAATTCTTCCCAGCAGTTGGTGAACTTCGATCTATTTGGAGTAGTCAGGAAGATGATCTCCCAGGAGTACGCACATGTGCCTTCATTAGAGGATTTTTGGATGAAGTGCAAAAGTGAGTACGAGGTTAGAAAGAAGGATTTCAACAGGCTATCAACACGGCAAGTGTTCGACTTTGGACTAGCACGGATACCTGCGGATCTTAAAGATGATGGGAATGTGTTACTTGACACTTACCATCAAATGGGAGGAGATAGAGCCGTACTTCAGGATAACGTAGGGGGCTGCCATACGATTGAAGAAAGGTCTAGCGCTGTTTTGGTGAATACTTCAAACTGGTTGCTGACGAAGGGATATTGCCTTGATGAAGCATTGATGAATCAAGTCACAGGCAACTTTGCGCAGGAGATTCCCTCAAGAGGAAGCACGAAGGAGAAAGTAGCAGAAGGTCCGAGAAGTTGAAAGTGCATGAAGATCTCAATCAAAGGAGAAGATCACTTCCATGGCCATGACTTTAGTTTCGGCTTCTCCAGCATCCAGTACTTCACCGACTGTTGCACCTCAACAGGACACTTCCATGCCTCCACTGAATCCGGCAACATTCATCTTCTCTCCTCAGCCACTCCGTTCAGCACCTATTCCAGAAGAGACGTTGAAGCTGCAGATGGCGGAGTTCGAAAGAGCTTTGTCCTTGGATGATTCAGAAGATGGCAGCCATAACACTGTAGTGCTTTTAATGGAGAGGAAACAAAGCGGGAGATAGTAGTGCACTCAGCAACTTCTCATTCTCAGAAGTAACTTTTTCTCGAGAAGTAACTTCTCAGAGTGGTTGGCTTCATGATTGGTTCGAAGCGAGAGTGGAGATGAACTTGGAAGAGCACGACTTGCAGCTACTCCGGAGTCTAGGCGGAAAAGACAGAAGGCCTAAAGTTGCTAAGGTAACTTCAAGGTTGATCATCGAGGAGTCGGGGCAGAAGTTTGCTGAGATGTCAGTTCCAGCGGAAGGAAAAAGGAGGATGAGCTCACGGCAGAAGATGTAACAGTAACCAGAGTACCCCTCGGTCAAGCCACCACAGAAGGATTGAAGCAGGATACACAAACATTGATAGATGCTCTATTCCTTAGGCTTGACAGAGAAAAGGCGGAGAAAGACGAGCTTCAGAAGCAAGTATCTCAATTGTGCGAGATCATAGCCAAGGTTACTAAACCTTCCATTCAGCCCATTTCGAAGTGGTGAGTGATCATCTTACGCGGGGAGATGGAGGATGCGAGCAATCAAGTGAAAGCTATTGACGGATGGAAGAACCTGATTATTCGTCAAGCTTCTGTACAACTTGGAGAGGTGCCAGCCCGCGTGAAGGTTATGAATGATGCAGCACATTAGCTGAAGCAACTGGTGACAAGCATAGTAGATATGAACACAGTTGCTGAAAGTAACCTGAGTACTTTGGCCGAAATCAACAAGCTACCGAGAGATGTATTGGTTGTAGAGCAGATTGTATCGGACAGATCAGTTGAGAACGGGTAGCAGCTGGAGTTTGCAGTATCTTTCCATTTGGAGATCTGCAGAGTTTTGCTGAAGAGGATGCAGACACTTGAGAGTAAGACATCATCCTTACCAAACAGTATTATTTCTTTCACTGAGGAGGAAGTGGTCGGAGATGTTACTTCATACATATGGATTGTTCGACCAAAGTGCCTAATTCCCTGGAAGGGTCTCTTCTGATGGTACAAAAGAGAATTGATAGAGCTACTAAACCTTTCACGATGAATTCCATTAGCAGAGTGGTGGCACTGCAGGCGGATATTGCGAGGTTCGGGCCGAGCTTGGAAGATGTGGAAGCGTGCATCAAGGTGTTGAATGAAGGATTGTTGCAGTTCAGGACAGAGAAGGAAGCGGTGGCTAAAACAGATGGGAAGATGCGTTGAATCACATGTTCGACAAGTATATCCAATATCAGAACAAAAAGAAGACATAAATGTTACAGTTGGCTTGACTTCTTCTATTCTTTCTTCTTCTATTTTCCACGTTCCCGGATGAAATTGTAAGACTTCAAAGTTATTGGTTTTGAAACCATTACTTAAAGTCATGTGGAACAATTCTATTAGTTAAGTGATACATGTGTCACTTAAGGAGAAGTTAGTGGAGGATGATTGCCAAATGTCATCTTTACTTGTTTGTGTTTCAGTTCAGTTAGGTTTCCCATTTGTACTTTCCCTCCTACATTCTATAAGTAGGAGAAGAACCTCCGGGTTAAGGATCAGAATTTGTAAGCAACAACCTTGTGTTCTAGACTTTGTGCTGAAACCCTTGAGAGCCACTTGAAGCAAAGGAATATACAGGAGCAGATTTCCGGAGAACTTTGTGTCACAGTGTATTGTGTTTCTTGCTTTTTATCTTAGATCTTTTAATAGACTTTGTGTTATTTCAGATCTAGATCTAGAGCTACCTTTGCTTAGAATTCTGTGTTTATATCTATTGGTTTCTTCTATGTGCATGCAATCAACTTTGCTATCTATTGATTGGGATGCACATCTTCCCCATTTCTTCTCTGTGTTTATATAATTCCCTTTCCCTTCTTCTATAAATTTTCCTTTCTTTTAAACAGTTGCTTACTTGCTGCAAAACTGTTTAGTTATGGTTCATGAACTGAGTAGTTAAAGTAAAACCCCATTTAGATATTAGCATACTTTAATTGACAAATCTGACACGGGAGCCTCATCGGTAAATGAGGGAGATTTATCTCATTACTGCCTAGGTTTTGTGCTATGCAGAAAATCTAGCCAACAATGTCTAAAAAGAGATGGATAAAATGGTCTAAAGAAGATGAGAAAGACTTTGAAATTGGTCGAGTTGACATTGGGAGATAATGTTAAGGGACAGAAAAATGGGAACCACCAAGGAAAAACAAGTTCTTTCTTGAAATATAGACACTCTAATATGATTGGCAATAAAATGAGTTTTTGACGTCAAGGAATGAAGGGATCTAAATGTTCATGTTTCGGATTGGGAAAACTAGTTAGGTGTAAATATATCCCGTGTTTTTCTATGAGATGTAAGAATGGTAAAGGTTCTGCCTTTCTATGACATGTTCCTCATTCCTCAAGACCTCACTTAAAGAGCATAGGCCTGCTATGAGGATTAGGTACTTGCATGAAATGATAGGGGCACTAATGATAGATGTGTAGACTCCTACACTAGGAAAAAATCGTATTGCACACCAAAGGACCTTAGGCTCTATGACAAGGCCAACTGTGGAGTTTGAGCTTTCAACTAGGATAGGGGGCATGTTGAAGGATATCACGTCCTGCATTTCTAATTGACTTTTGATTCTATAATTTGCCTTTTTCTATTGCATTTAGCTTGATTTTCTTGTTGTGATCTTGTGGCCTTTAGCTTTTTTGGCTTTTTTTGCTCCTCCATATGGGTTTGGAAGTGTGATAAAATGGGGATGAAAGATGACTAACTAGAGAGCTTACACCTAGTTGTTATAGAGGAGAACCTACAAACCGTAACACTTAGATACTCTTAGACTTGCACCTTAGAAAAGAATGCTATCTTGAGACTAACCTTTGTGGGATCAATAGGAAGTGTGAAATAAAGGTAGATAATGAGCTATGATTGGGTTGCCCTAATCATGATGTATAAAGGAGTGATACAATGACAAACATGTTTGAAACTTTCATCACAAGGGGGTTAAATGTTGTTGAGAGAGAAGTAGATAGATTGTAGAAGTTGAGCTACAAGAAGCATAACTAACTCTAAGAGACAAAATGACACTCTCAACCATTGCCATTCCATTTGATGAATTTTACCTAGCTATGGGTGAGAGCCTAAGGTAACAAGATTGTTATTCCGTTCTAAGAATTTCACCTAGCTTTGGGAGAGCCTAAGGTAGCAAGTAAGTAATCATAGTACGTGCTCTTTCGTGTGGAAGACCCAATTGATTTGCTCAAGTCTTACAATGCAACTCACAAATTGATAGCCAAAAGTCGTAGTAAAGGAGATAATAACCGAAAGGTAGGAGGTAATGAGTAATACCTAACAGGCAAAGAAGGGTAAAACACTAAGAAACACCAAAACACAGAGGTGTCAAGAATGCATGAAGCACATAAAATAGTATGTCAAAGTTATGAAGTGTGTAAAACCATGAGGTAAGTGGTAATAATGCAAAGCTATGAAGCATATAAAAGTAGCATATCAGTGCTATGAAGCATATAAATGTAGTATGTTAAAGCTATGAGGCGTATAAATGTAGTATGTCGAAGCTATGAAGTGTATAAAACCAAGAGGTAGGTAATAAGATGTCAATACTATGAAGCGTGTAAAGGTACTATGTTAAAGCTATGAAGTGTATAAAGGTAGTATGTCAAGCTATGAAGTGTGTAAAAGTAGTATGTCAAATCTATGAAGCATGGGAAACTATGAGGTAGGCTGTAATATATAAATTAGGAAAAATCCTAGAGGCACGGGTAAGGCTAAGAAGTGTAGAAAACAATTTAGTTGAGGCTGTAAGAGGAAACATAAGATGTTAGTACCGCATTAGCACATAAAATCCTAATCTAAACATGAGAATTTAAAATCATGCCATATATATCTAAGTACAGAAAATAAGGTAAAAACTATGTGCAACAATGGTGAGGATAAGACGGTAAGATGTGAAAATAAGCTGGTAAGATGTTGATAAAGTTGTGTGATAAACTTAAGAGGGAGAGGTTGTAAGATTAGATTATGAAAGTAAATTACCAAATAGGTCAAAGAGAGGTCAATGGCTGAATGTACCCAAGGGGGATAATATGTCAAAGTCATTTATCAGTGAGATAGTAAAGCAAAGTAAGATATTTAGGCAATAGAATGAGAAGCAAATAAGGAGATAAGATGTAATAAGAGGAGAGTGCAAGTAGTTATGACATGCGAAAGGAACAAATGGCGAAAAATGCAGAGAAGAGCATAACGTTTGGTGTGGTATGCTCTCAAAGAGTTAGATGTTTGTCTTTGAAAATTTCTTGAAGTTGAATTTGTTTGGATTCAATGATTACAAGGTTTTTGGCTGGAATGTGAGTTGTCGGAGGAGAGAAGCATCATAAGATGCCCCAAGCTAGAGGAGGAATGAGAACATGCATCAAAAGATGCTTCAAAGGTAAGGGGATGGTAGAACTAGAATGCTATTGTATTAGGAGTAAACAAATGCATCAAAAGATGCCCAAAAGTGTGAAGTGAGAGATGGATAGGCGGTGGTAGATGCCCCAAAATTTGGACAAAGAGAAGGATGGGCATCAAGAGATGCCCTATCATGTGTGCTGAAAGAGGAAGATGGGTAGGGGAGATGCCCCAAAACGAAGCTGTAAGGGAATGGGCCATTATAAGTAATGTAAATTTCAAGATCCACACATTCCGATCAATATGGTGATTTAATCCGAATTTGGCTGAAATTAATTATTTGAGTGCTAAGGATGATGTCGAGTCATGGACCATAGACTTTTCTATGGCATCGCCTTTCTAGAACAAATTCGTCAACACGCTTATTTGCATCGAGATGAAATAACACCGCTTCGGATTTTTAGAATGTTGGCTGATGCATCTTGGCGGATCGAGGGTTTTTTCAGCGGGGTGGCCAATGTAGTCAAATTGGTCGATGCGAGTTTCTTTGAACAAAATCATGCTTTTCAGCAGGATGGCCGATGTAGTGAAAAATGTGTGATTTTATGAATTGATTGGTAAATTTTGAAATGTGTTTAATTACTCGATTGGTGTTTTCCAATAAAGGGTGGGTGGGAAGCAAATATGTAAAGTCATTGCTAGTATCAAAGTGAAAATTGACATGTTCATATTGGAATGGATCATTAAAATGGGTGGGAAGATCATCTTGTGGAGCTTCATCAAAGATGGGAAGATCATCTTGTGGATCTTTGTCAAAGATGGGAAGATTATCTTGTGGATCTTCATTTGGATACAATCAAATAAGGGAAGGTCCTCTTGTGGATCTCTAATTGTGTTATATTAGATGGTTGGTTTAGTGAGGGAAATATTGAATCGTGAGGTGTTTCCCACGGTGGTGGCGAAGAAGGGATAAAAAGCCACTTGTATAAAATCTTAATGGTTGGTTGACTCATATATAAGGCTTCCTAGAAAAACTCTAAGGGTTGACATGATCATAAGTGATTATAAGAAGGTTGGGAGATGGCAAGAAAAAATGGATGATAAATGAATAAGTTCTAAGAAGTTCATAAAATAGGAGATAAAAATTAACACAAATATGACTCAATAAGGGGCGAAGTAAGATTCACCTCAAGTTCACTAAAATTTATGTTAGCTAAGATGGTCAATATGATTTTCTCTTTCCCTTCTTAATAATATAGAGTAGGATATAAGTAGAAGACCATACTAGGGCCAACACATAGGTCAAGGATAGAATGCCAAGAGGCGCAACATTCTTAGATCTAGAAGATAGTAATCCATACTATCAAAGGCATAGGGTTTCAAAGCCCATGTCTAGGATAGGGGATGGGATCTTACTAGAATCTTAGGGTTGCAAGAATAAAGGTAATAAGCAAGTGCTATAAGATGTTTAAACTAAGGGTTGTAATACCATGTGGTAGAAAAAGGCAAGGCCTGTAAGAGAATAATGCAATCTGCAAAAATATGCTACTCTATCCTAGTCTAATACATGATACATCAAACATAATCAATCATATTAACATAAAGAAAAGAGAAGGGTTAGGGATACTTACCTTTGTGAAGACATTGTTGGTGCATTAACCCCCTAGGTGTTGTCGTGGGTGGATCGCAAGAGGGATAGGTAGAAGACTTAAACTAATCACACTTGGGGATTCAAAGACTTGGTAGACCTTGCTTGTGCAACTCCTATTCTTGTTGCTCCTAGTAACCCAATGCTCTAAAGTAGACCTTCACATAAGTTCCACCAAACCCTATATTTATTAAACCTTTAAGGACACATTTTTGAGTGAAAGCATGACAGACTATGTGATGATGATTTTAGAGAAATGACAACAATGACTCCCTTGTATTGGGATAGATGATCAAAAGTCATGATCTCTCTTAGCCGATGCCAAATGGAAAAAGGGCTTGCTAGGTTTAATGCCATTGGCGAAAAATAGTCGAGCTTAAAGGTATGGAGAGGATAGAGCATGGAGGTAGGTATGAATGTGATTTGAAGGTGTTGTAAGTAGGTGTGAATTTGATAAAACTAAGGATACCAAGTGATTTTAAGAGGGTAGTAAGAGGATAATAAGGAGGAAGTAAGGTCAGTATTAAGGAGGCATGCTAGGGAAAGTTAGGGCGATGCCATGCATGATGACTCTCTCACCAGATATTGCTACCTAGCCCAACCCCTTTCTTGGTGATGCCCCTTTAGGCACACACTCAAGGAGATTAATACGCCGATAGCCTGCAAAGAGAAATAATTAGCGAGAGTGAAAAATGCGGTCTATACACCACTGCAAAAAGTCTTCTTATTTCCTTTAGGGCATTAAGCTGCATAAGTCTTTCCTATAGACTTTTTGGATCTCCACTGTACCCTCCAACTCAGAATGAGAAATTCCATGGTTAACCAAACCGCGCACTCATATATCAAATGGAAAGGTATAAAATCAATTACTGTTTGGATTGTCTTTCAGTATGCCCACAATGGGAAGGCAACTTCTCAACCGAAATTTAATTTTCAATTCTGTACGTTTTTTGAATAATGGCTAGACTAGTTTTATTTGATACTTTGGTTTACTCATTAGCCCTAGGATAGTTGGCTGTAGATCTGTATCAGTTCAACGATATTCATTCAAGAATTACATTCCTTAGCATGGTTATTGTACCAAAACAATCAGATCCGCCTCCTTCCCTTGCTTTCTCTTTATGATTTTTGCCTTTCTACTTGCTAGTTTAGATCTCTGAATTTGAAATTGTTCACATATACTGACATAAATTGAATCTATATGCAAACTATGTTGTTGGTTTCGCCAGTGATTACATGCATCGGGTCCTAAGTTATAATTTTTCAGCTAAGAGAGAATTCAGCACACGCAAAGCTATGTAGCATAAGTAAGCAATAGAAAGTGAGGATTGATTAAATCCAGAGTTTCAACATTTATACAGTTCAAAGGTTGTCGCCAGGAGAAGAATTGGACTCAAACCCCAAGACACCTCATCAAAATTCCTTCATGTATTAGCTTTATCGATTACATCTTTATTATCAGTAATAATATACTTTGATTACAAATGTTACAATAAGGTTTAAACACATAAATATGCAAAATATATCAAGTACTGAAATGCTTCTTACATCCACTTTTCTTATTGCTTTAGACTTTGCCCAAAATAATATTCTCTTCTTCCCCTGCAATCACAAAATCTAGGATGTGGTGTAACCCTCCTTTTCTGCTTGGTTATAGCATATATAATGTGAGCTACAAGAAGAATGAAATCTTACTTACATACACAGCATAGAGCAGCTTCTGTAAAGCAAAGCGACTATCAAATTTAGATATGATACATGGTGGCTTCTGTAAAAGAAAGATGCTATCAAAAATAGACATCATGGACAAAGATAAAGCTAAGAAATATATTGGTAGAGGTCCAGCAGTGTGAAATGTCCCTTTCAAAATAAACCAATAATCTATGCAAATTTCTCTGATTTCTACACTTAGGAACAGCTGTAACTATCACAAGTATTCATTGACATATTCACAAACAATTGGCAAACATGAACCATTCATTGGCATTTCCACAAACAGTTGGCATACATGCACTATTGCTGCGCTCAAAACAAAATGAAAACTATGGAACCCTAACACATAATGCTGAATACATTCATTGCTGTTATAATGTTATGACTGCACCTCAAATGACAGTATTTTATTGAAAATCTCAACACACATTTGACTGATATCTGAAATAGCAATACACAGAAATATAGGACAGCAAACTCCTTTATAGATATCAATCAATGAGTGGCTGCACACACAAATTTTGAATGCTCACACTGACAATCTTTCCTTGCAAACCAAGCTAAAATGATACCAAACTGAAATAAATACTTATCATAATGACGGGTACTGTAGTGACACCGTAGCAGTGGTGCAGAATCACTGTAGCAGCGATACAGAAGTACTGTAGCAAATTGAATCTGGAATAAACTTCAATCTTTCGGCACAAATGCGATCCCTGGATGGAATCACCACAAATGGACAAGAGGGTTTTCGTCCTCCAATCCGGCACACCAAAGGGTTTTCGTCCTCGGGTGAGAAGATGAACACAAGTGCTCACACTCTAAAAATAGGGTTTGATTTCAATAGACAATGGATGTCTTCTTTTGAACCCCACTGCTTCTTTTATAATAACCCTTTTAATTCCAAATTCTTTTCCTGCCTGATTTCCCTCTAGAAGTGTCTAAAACACTTTTTAATAAAATATTACATTAGGCCCACTTTAAAATAATAATAATAATAATACATAAGTCGTCCCTTTACAATGTTATGAAAATAAAGTTACTTGGACAACTTAAATTATTATTATTAAATTATTTCCTTAATTAAAAATATTTAGAACGGGGACATGGCACAGTGAACTTGTACCAAATTGGATGCCTCTTGATGGATTAATGTCTATAACAAAGGTAAAACTTGAACTTATTCTCTGTGTTGCTTTGTTCTTCTAGTTGCTGCCCTAAGCAATGTCCGTTTTGTGCTTTTGTTTCCATCTCTAACAACCTTGGATATGAGGCAAGCCTTTCACTGCTTATGCTTCTATGATCTTAGAATTCTGGAATGAAACCCATGTTTGGACTTTAAATATGCTGCATATTGGACTCCTGATGAGTGCAGTTATAATCTATACAGACTGAGAATGGATTGGTGGAGGCAGTTGCTGTACTTATTTCAAAGATGCCACGTATGCGCCCAAGTTTACCTGCTTCTGGATTGGGACAATGCTTTAATTTGAAGCCTGATTTTATAAAGGTGATAGTTGGAACTGTTTTAGGTCATATTGGCTGTCTTCATAGATTACATGCAATGCACATAATTAGAACTAAAGCTGATACGACTTTTGCAGGCTTGGGAGAAGTGGCGAGGCCAAGTAGCAAAATTGGATTGTAGTGCATTCTGGAATGAATGTGATCACCATGAAACTATGTGTGGGTTGAAGAAGTTGATACAGATAATGTTGGGTGATATTGATACTCTTGCTTTTGTTACGTGCCACTGGATGGAACTTTTAATATCTCACTTACTCTACATCAGACCATTTGCAATGGTGTGATGCATTCCTTTGTTGTATTGGTCACATTCCCAATATTCTATTTATCAAGAGGAAAACTATTATCTTTCTTCAATTGTGCCTTTGCTGTTAAGTTTTCTCTTGTTGAATTTCAATTTATTTTTTGCTGATATAACTTTTTAGAAGACATCATTATATTCATCTATTATTGGCTGATTGATAATTCACAAATTTTGTTTGCGTTTAGTTAAGTAGTATAGCATGTTTCTTAGATATGGTTCTTGAGTTAAACTTGTTATAATATGGCTGTTTTCTCTTCAAATTGCAGATCTTGGTTTGTTTTTTAATTGTTGTTCATATAAATTGCCTTTCTTTTGATTATTTGCATATGGTAAAACGTGTTCTGAGTGCCATAGATCTGGTGATTTTCTTTAACGTGATAGAAGTGGACAGAACAGGTAATTATGTTTGTGCACTCTCAAGGAAATGTGACGAAGAGTGGGATGGATGAGAAAAATTACATGGACAATAAATAATTAATACAAAAATCAGAAAGATGCATTTCTAGGAAACATAAAAATGCAGCGCACTAAATTCTAATCTCCAGTCAATCACCCTGCAGTCTGCTTAACAACTTCTGAATCTGAAAGATGTGGTAGAAAACTGAAAATTTGACATTTAACTATATGCTTGACTGAAATTATTGAAAATGACCCCTCTGGATCTCACAAAAGGGTACTGGATTAGCAATTTCACAATATTGGTTGGATTTGATTGACTTAGATATTGACAGATGGTTACATCTGTAAAAGACTGTCTACAGCAACCCCAACGTTATAACATCTAGGCTAAAAGAGTTCACCAAACATGGTAAGAGAAACCGGGAGTTAACTAAACTATAATGTTGTGGAAAAATTGGATTCTTTAGCAGTGTAGTGCACAAAATCATCTGTGTGGAGCTCAAAGTCAAGAAATTCTCATCTTGGGATGAGATATTAAAAGGTTCAACTGTTAAATCCCTTGTAGTTGCAGGATAGCTATGCAAGTACTAGAAAAATATCTAAGTTGTCAATCAAGGTAAGCTGAATAAAAGACAGTTTCTTTCATCAATATAAAAATACTAAATAGATCCCCATTATTGATGCATTAATTGACAATGCAAAAAGATAGAAGGGGATTGGAAATTTGAAAGTGAAAGCTTCCCAAAGAAAAGGCTTCTTAGAAAAATATTTGATTAAAAATGCAAATTTGATGGAATGGGGAAGATAAAACATGAATGTTTACAGGCTGTAAACATTCATGTTTTATCTTCCCAGGCATATATAGAGGATTGTGGGGTACCATAATGACTGCATGGCCTGTTAGGTAGAGTGAAAGGGTGGGTCTTGCTTCTTTAAATTGCTTTCAATAAAATTCTATATTCAAACATATTCTAATGTTGACATTTTGGTTTTCTTTATAACTTTAGATATAAGGAGTAGATGTCATTAGGTTATTTATATGTGCATTGTGAAATATTTATGCATTGTGTCTGAATTCTGTAAGTTGCTGTGATAGTTAATGTTGAAAGAAATAGTCCAAAACTTGGAAGAGCATAAATTGTAATTAACAAACTGGTGCAGCACAATCAACTGATGCAATCACTTGTCTTAAACGAGTCTTGTAATGCATAATTGAATTAGGCAGCGGTGATACTGTCAATAAATATTACATACCTCTGCAGAGACTCCATCGATGCATATTTGACGTTCTGCATTTGTTTGTTTCTGTATGACCTGGTCTGCAGAGGTGCATCATGTAGCAGACCATTCGGGAGGCTCATTTAGTGCAGGAAACACTTCCATATTTGTTGATATCTGCCTCTGTACTTATTCACTAAATATGAATGTATATAGCAACCATATCTTCTATGTTGCCAGGATACAGGGTACGGGTTCGATACGCGGATAGATCGTTTTTAAAAAACCCTTGGGTATGATACGTCTTGGATACATACATACATACATACATACATACACACACACATTCATATACTCTTCAATTTTCAAAACATACAATATACTTAAGATTTTACATTTCATTGATCATGTGGCTGCCATACATATGATATAGGAATATCATGTCAACATGAATACAAACAAATCTAGAATATATCATCTAGATTTTCCTCAAAATCAAATTCTTGCATGCCACTTGCACTAGCTCCACTCTCATTAGCTCCACTCTCCACTCCTTGTGAACTCCCTTGAATGTCATCTTTGCCATCAAATATTGAAAGTTGGGCAAGAGTGGCTGCAGAGGCATCCAAGTTTGTGGTCTCTGGAAGAAGATCCCAAAGTTTGTGAGGACCTCTAACATAGTCCTCAGACTTGTGTGACAAGAGGTGCAAATTGGAATGCACATATACCAAATCCTTAGCTTTTTTAGATGCCAACTTGTTTCGTTTAGCTGAGTGGATAAAGGTGTAAGTACTCGAATTTGCTGTGCGGAAGAATCACTAGCCACCTATTACAAAAAGTTCATTAGAAAATTCAAATTAGTAACATACTAAGAATGTGCAGAAAATAATCCTACTAAATAAAATTAAAATTTTCAATGATTATAAATTTATAAATGTTATACCTGTGAAAGAATTTTGATGGCAATAGGTCGTAAGTACTTGGCATCATGATCATTTACACAGCACCATTTGGTTGGGCTGAAGGTGCACTTGTCGAAAAGAGCCTCAATCTCTTCCATGTTGCCTTCTGAAGCTACAAACATGCCCACTTCATTTCGGACCAGACTGGCTATAGATTGATGCAGGAGCATCCTATGATGCTACAAGAAACTAAAATAGTTCACAATAAGCGTTATCAAGGCATGAACATCATGTACTAGGTGTTGTCAAGTTTCCCTCCGAGTTTCATGTTTGAGACCTTTCAAATTGTGCTGTAAAAGTTCTTACCGTAAGGGTAAAAGTAGGAATCTAGGTGTAATAGGTATTTTGGCAAATTTCTTGTGAGTGTGCTACGGAGAAAAAGGATTAAGATTGCCTAAGATTCAATTGTCAAAGGTCATAGTTGGCAAACTAACTCCTATTATGCATGTATGGTTGAGAAATCTCACCAAATTTAGGAGTTAGACTAAGATAAGCTATACAACAACTAAGCCAAGCTATTATCAGGTAGAGAAGGTCAAATTCCATCAGGAGAGAGATAGTGAAATGGATATTTTTGCATGAAGGAGTTAGTGTGTTGAGTGGGAGTGCAAGAAATTGTGTGAAAGTAATACTGTATGACAGTTTTGGATATGAATGAAGTGGATTTCGAAACCTCTGAGCTTGGTATATCTCTAATTCTCCTTCATAGTTTGTATTTTCAATGGTTGACAATGTATGATGCATGATTAAGAGCTAAAAAGACTGTTTGGCATGTTTAAATGGGACTTTGCATATAAGGGTTAGACAGGGCAGTGGGGTTAAAACCCTCTACAGTGAAGAAAATGATCATAAAAGCCCTGACCGTCAATTTGAATAGGAGGAGATAATTGCAAACTCAATACAATTTAATACAACTCTTGAAACTCATCTTGAAGGTTTTTATAGCTATTTCTTTGTTCATGGGCCTGAACTAGGGCTTGCTCTAGATTTTGTTTTATCTAATGAAATAGACTCAATTTTTGAATGTCTTTCCCAGCATCAAGGAGTGTATAAAATCTCGGGTCAAACTGACACGTGTGGTGTAAGTTATCGATGCCAGAATTTTCCAGTTTTGGGAATTGTTGACAGTGAACATGGTAAGTGGGATTTGATGTTAGTTTGATGTAATTTGTATGTTTCAAGCTTGATTGCACCGAACGTCCCCCTTTCGTACCAGCCCTGAAACGTTTCAGGTATGAGTACGAGTACGGGTATGGGTACAGAAACGTTGTGGGTACGTACACACAGGTCCAGTGTACGGTCCGGGTAGGGATTTCTGCACCGGGCCATACCTAGGGCCTGTGAGTACGTACCCGCAATGTACCCACAGGTAAATACGTTTTTTTTATTTTGTTGAAGTCACGAAAATTTAAATGTTCAATTGAATAATAACAATGACCATAGACTGTAGATTCACGTGGTATGATCATGCAACTTTGAAATGAAGATCCCAATAAATGGCATCTGTAGAGTCTATGGTATGGCAGAATTATTTCGAGCCCACACTCGTCTTGAGAAATCCCATTTTTTTAATTTTAAATTAAAACAGGGAGCCTTTTGAAAATAAGAGTATTAAGAAAACTTTGAAAACCGCGTGAAAGAAGGTTGTGAAAATATTTATAAACTTTAGCTTAATGGAATGGCCAAAATTAATAACGAATTAGTGGAATGGCCAAAATTAATAAAAGATTCGGAAAAGGACCTATCAAGAATATTCTCAAACTTATAAATATAAAACATGTATGGCGATATAGAAAGGCATGTGTTTGAAATGTTTGCAATTAAATTTCTATTTAACAGTAGCATGTCACAATTATATAAAACACAGAAATTACTTTTTATTTATAGCAGGATTTCATGTACACATGAGGGAGGTGGACGATTATAAGACGGAGGTCGTCTTGTTCTGCACACCTCTGCAACCCTTGCCTTTTAATATATATAACACACAGACTGGTGAAAATAAGAGAGAACATAATAATAGAGTATGCAAATGCTTCTTTTATATATATATATATATATATATAACATACCCAAAAGCGTACCATACCGAAGTTTTTAAAAATTTGTCGTATTAGCATACTGTACCCGTGGGTGAAACAGTCTAGGTTTCAAGAATAAGGGAGAAATTGAAATGAGATCTCAGAGCATTATTAAGGTGTTGATGAGGTTTCTTAGGTGTGTAAACATCTTTTGGGAGGATTGTCACCAAGTAATCCTAGTCTAAACCTCAATAGAACTGTTATACCCTGAATTTTCTCAATGTTTGATAGAGGAGACCTAAGTGGAAAGTCTTTTATGTTTTAGATCTCTCACAAAAGGATTAGAATCAGGAGAATTGCTTTGTATGATCACTGTCCTAGTAAGTACAAGGATCTAAAACCTAAGTCAAGACCTACAAACCCATGGGGAACAACTAAACCACAGAACAGTCTTCAAGAATACATTCGGTGGCATGTGCTAGCAAGGACCAAGTTTGATTAAGGACTGAACTCCTAGTTAGAATGGATTTATCAAGAATAGGATAGAGTTCAAGGTCTTATTGTTAGAGTATGCACCATGTTTGGTTTGAATCATCCTGAGGTAACTTGCCATACAAACAGTCTCTAATGATGAAGTGTATCCAATTTCTTGCATATCTTAAATAGAGAACATGAATGACTGGAATGATGTCTTGTCAAGTTGAGCTAATGCAAGGGGACAGAGCAACAAGATCTTTAGGGCAAGGTGGACCTAAACAAGTGACCTTCTTCTATAAAATGGTCATGATCATATCATTCTAAGAGGGAAGTCTTTGGAATGAAATTTCGAAGCCTAGTAAGCTGACATCAACTATTATCCCAAGTGAACCAAGTAAGAACTTTCTAAGGACAAGGGTATATTGTTTAAAGAGCATATGACCCAATAGAAGACTAAGCTTTCATCCACTTCATATTGTATTAGACCGTCCAAACTGTTATAAGAGGGTTTTAAGTTCTCAAACTTGGTATTCGGGACCTAGAATTACTAGTGAGATTCTATCTAGAATCATGAAACCAAAATGGAGCATACATATCAGAAGTACAAAATGACTTGAAACTCCTTATAGCTTACATGCATGAAAGTATATGTTTTAAATATGATCTTTGTCATTATTATCAAGAACATACAAAGATTGTGGGTTTTCAAGCTAAACCATAACATGATTGTTCAATGATCAAGAGTTGCCGAGTTAAAGAAGGCACCATAGATGGATTAGGAAAAATTCTTCCGAATGCTGCCTGGTTCCATTTCCAACTTCGGAGTTAGATAATGGTGGTTGCACAGTAGGTATCCCAAGTATTTCTGAGCTATAATACTTTGGGTTCAGTGCATAAGCAAGGAGATGTAATGGGGTGGTCATTTTATTCCACCTCTTCATGACCACATTCTTGACCTCGTTGTCTAAGGTCTCCTCCGGATATTGCTCTTTTATTTATATGACCTCTTATACGTTCAAGCATAGAATCTATTCCATCATATATCTCTCCCATGCATGCTGCATCAATATCTATGTATTTGATCATGGAGAGAATGGGCTCTGTAAAATTGAGCAAGTACTCAACCTTGGCCCACCAATCATCATCAAGGACCAATGATTTTACCTTTGCAACTTTCTCTGTATTTGATTGCCTCCACACTGTCCAAACATTGCGATCACCATACTGCTTAAAGCCTCTTTCACCTTCACAAGTCATCTCAAAACGAGTGTGTGAGAGGCAAATCTTGTTTCTGCAATCTTCAACAACTCCAACCTTGAGAATCTCCTAAATATGGCTGTGACATATGATGGTTTGTGATAAACATCTTAATGTCATTTGCCTCAGTGTAAATTTGCTCAATCCATGGGATTTTCCCTATCTTTGAGAGTATCAAATTAAGGGAGTGGACATCACAAGGGGTCCAAAATACGTGCTCATATCGACCCTCTGTAATCAATCCTGCCGCTTTACAGTTTTTAGCATTGTCCGTGATGACTTGGACAACATTTTGGGGCCCACCGGCTCAATTGCCTCTATCAAAATGTTAGCAATATATTGTGCATCTTTGACTTGCCCTTCATAGTTAATTGCTTTTAAGAACATTGCCCCTTTAGGGCATATTGCAACAACATTTATGAGTGGTCTATTTCTAGCATCTTTCCATCCATCTTGAAATGATGGAAACCCCGAATCCTTCCATGAATCTCTGATTGGCTGCAAAGAGGTGTGAATGTGTTCCACTTCCTTTCCCAAGAGTGTGGTTCGAACCTTTTCGTAACTTGGGCATTTGTACCCTTGTGGAGCTTCATTGACAACCTTCACCATCTGATGCCAATATGGAGACCTCAATACATTAAAGGGCAGCCCACATGCATAAATGCATCGAGCAACCACCTCATCAACAATATCCCTCTTGTCATTATTAAATGCTTTTTCCAATGCTCCTTTTGGATTTTTTTGTGAGGTCTCTTGACTCTCTTCATCAAAAGGGGTATCAAGTGGTTGACTTTGAGTTTGGATGAAAGGATGAGTAGTAGATTTAGGTGTGGGTGGTCATAATGAAGGCCTTCTTTGCAATGGAATTGTTTTAGATCTATTTCTTTCACAGATTGTCTATCAGCCTCCTCTTGCTCTCTCGGGTACTCTACCATTTTTTCTTTTGATATTTTAGGGCACTTCTTTATCCCACACCTCCAACCCTAGTCAAATGGATTTTCAATCGGCTATATGAGGATTTGTATTGAGCATGACAACCATGACATATCCAAATCCGACCCCCACCACCAACAAGGTATTCTACCACTGTCACATGTCTCCAAAGAGGGGAATTAGGATCATGTTTCATAGGAATTGATGTGTTTTCAAAAGCTTGTGGGCCTTGCACTCCAACTGAAGCAGAACTTGATGTCATCTTAATATGTTTTTGATCACCAAGATCACCATAATGGCGCGGTGAGAGCATACACAGAATTAGGATGTTGAAAAAGTTAAAAACATTTTGCCTTTACATACATAATAATTAATAAATTAAAAAACAATGGCTTACTAATTTTTAAGTGGTGTCATCCTAATCTATTTTTGATCACCAAGATCATATAAAGGTGTGAGGTGAGAGCATACACAGAGTTAGGATGTTTAAATTTTTTTTTTTCCTTTACATAAATAAATTAGTTGTCATCCTAATATGTTTTGATGTGATCACCATAAAGGTGCGAGGTGAGAGCATACACGGAGTTAGGATGTTTAAATTTTTTTTTCCTTTACATAAATAAATTAGTTGTCATCCTAATATGTTTTTGATCACCAAGATCACCATAAAGGCGCGAGGTGAGAGCATACACAAATTTAGGAAGTTAAAAAAATAAAAACACATTTTGCCTTTACATAAATCAAATGATAAATGCTAAAATATTAATTATTAACATTGAATGATGCATTTAAAAATTAAAAATAACGATATTTACTAATTTTTAAATTAAAAAACCCTAAATCGTGCCATCCTAATTTGCTTTTGATCACCAAGATCACCATAAAAGTGCAAGGTGAGAGCATACATGCATTTAGGAAGTTAAAAAAATTAAAAACATTTTTCCTTACATAAATATAATGATAAATGTTAAAATATTAATTATTAACATTGAAAAATGCATTTAAAAATTAAAAATAATGATATTTACTAATTAAATTAAATTAAAACCTTAAACCGTGCCATCATAATTTGTTTTGATGATGAAGATCACCATAAAGGTGTGAGGTGAGAGCATAGACAAATTTAGGATGTTTTAAACTCTAAACTTTTTAAAAAAATACAACAAAATAAATAAAAAAACGTAAAACAATAAAATAAAAGGATGAATTAAATAAAAATACCTGTAGTGTAGACAAGGGTAACAAGTAAAACAATGTTGCCTCCAAACGTAGATCCTTGTTGCAATAGTATTCTAAGAAATGCTACCTCTAAACGTGATGTCTACTCTTTTGAATGAACAATAAAACAATGACTTCCTCTCAACAATTGCTTTCTCTAAACAAAATTGAACTTCTTGCAAGCAATGGTTGCCCCCAATCTGTTCCTCCTTGCAATGGTTGCCTCCAAACAAATCCTCCTTCCAGTCTTTGCCTCCTCTTCAATTCCTCTTTGGCTCTTTGCTCATACACTTGCAAAAACCAACAATGAATTGTTTGTGTGATTTCAAATGAATGGGTGAGTGCTTTTTATAGCTTTTTGAGGAGTTTAGGGTTTAATATTTTATTAATTTAAGTGTTAGGGTTCATTTTTTTCATTGACTAAGTAAAAAAACTTTTTAATACCTTAAAGACGTCTAAGGCTTTGGGTTCGCAGCAGGTAATGCACGGTATGTCTCGAGTATGTCGAAACCTACCCGGGGACGTACTTGTATGTATCCAGGAGGGATTCGTACCCGTACCCTCACGTATCCGTTATGTATACGTATCGGGTAGGCTACGGGGGCGTGGGGACATGTCATGGCAACATAACATATATTATATGCATTGCCTCATGTGTGATGTATGTAAGAAGTCTATAGTTCAACCATCTTTATCAAGCTACTAGATATTCATTTTCATCATTTCTTTGAACATTTTGGGAGGAAAGTGATTGTCGGGAAAGTAGTACTTTTAATGGAAGAACCTATGTAACAAAGAGAAATATGCTTGTGAAAATATTCATTTTGAACCATAGCTAAAGATTAAGACAAAAGATAAACCCATCCACCTAGAGTTGGTTTATCACATCATGGCTCTAGAGGTTATGGAGGTTGTCGGAAGGATTGGAGTTCGAGTAACAGGAAGACCTATTATTTATGGAACTTCAAATCTGCACAACAATGTCGACATAAATCACATATTTACTCTTAACTAAATAAAAGATGGAGGATCAAAGACTTAAAGGTGGGTGTGTAGGTACGAAACTCTATCGAAGATTAGAAGCGCCTTCATGTTGAATATATAATGTCTTGTTCGGTTTTAGAACAGTTATACAAATTGTAACTAATAACTAACTTTGTAACCACCCTCTACAAAATAAATATACTTTGCTTGTTCTCATTTGAGCAGTGCAGTTTTGTCCTCTTTAATATTTCTCTGCTTTTTCTTCTTCCAACATTGGTATCAAAGCCCGAGGAAGCCCTTGAATGGTAGGAGAGTGTGAGGAAGCCCTGATAGGGCACAAACCGAAGTGTTCATTTCGTAACCTGTTGAAGAAGCCTCATGAAAAAGGGAATGCAACCGTAGCAAAGACGTTGGGGTGCAAAAATGTCTAAAGGGTTGTGAAGAAGTCATACTTGCGGAGTTTTTGCCACAGTCGCCATTACGAAGGGAAAGTTTGTATACAGTCGCAAAGAAGGAAAAGACGAGAGCAAAGTCATAGGAAAAGACAAAGGCGAGAGGAGTCGCAAGAAAACGAAGGATGAACGAAGGCAAAAGTATGATAGAACTGCTTTTCCTCCGGTCACGAATCAAATTCATGAAGCTCGTTAGGGCATGATGAGGGAAAATTATTGTTTTTCCTTCATTCGTGGAGACAGGAGAAGTCTTTTATGAGGGCAATATACAGTTTCGAGGGCAGAAGTCACCACAATAAAAACGTTTCAGATCTGTGTCTTCCGTTTGAAAGTCGCTGAATAATATCCATTTTCAGTAGCAAAGGTAATCACGAAGGGCCTTGTTTATGCCTATAATGCTTGTGATTTGCATTTGAATAATCAATTCATACTATTTGTTGGAGCGGGAAACATATTATTTTATTATTTCCGTTACTTTGGAATAATAAATGGCAAATATTTCAAACCTGATTATGCTGGACTCACAAAACTGAACACGCACAAATTTCAATGCATGGAGCCATAAGATTTTGATGCTTGCAAAATTTCGAGATTGTGAAAAAAATAATCACAGGCAGCGAAGGCAGACTTGCAATGAACTTCTATGATTATGACAGATGTCATAAGGAGGCTCTCTTACTTCTCAAGTTGTCGGTTTCAAATGATATGATACCAGAAGTGCGGAATGCCACTGTGGCAAGCATATTGTGGACCAGTTTGAAAGACAAATATCAAACATTAGAGAAAGGATGGGTTTTATACCTAAAGAATACATTGTTTGCTTTGAAGTTACAAGAAGGTGGATCGTTGTCTGAGCACCTACTTCGGATGAAAGACCTCGAGACCAGTTATCTTCCATCAATAAAAAGGTGGACGATGATGATATGGTGGCTTTGGTTCTAAACAACTTGCCTTCTTCATATGAGTCATTTGTGGAGGCACTCCATTTAATGGTTGAGAGTCAAACTCTTACGTTTGACAAGGTGAGTTCCTACCCGTTGTAAAAGGAACGAAGATAGACACAAGCTTAAGAGTCCAATTCTGGACAATTTGGGAGCGCTTTTGTTGCTCGGTCCAAAGGAAAGTGGAGACGACAGGCTGAGACATCCATTTACTCTCTTAAAAATCAAGTGACGTGTTACTATTGTCACAAACTTCGTCATGTGAAGGACTGTCAAAAACAACTCAATGCCCTAAAGAAGAAGTAGAAGGGGCAGGCACATGTGGCAACAATTGAACACGAGTCAGAAGATGAGTATGCCCTCATGGCATCTTGCACGGATAATGGCAACCCTACTTAGTGCTGGTTTTCGATCCTGGAGCATCATTGCATTTCACATGTCAAAAAGATTGGTATGTCAATTTTCATTCATGTTCTTCTGATTCAGTTACTTTAGGGGATGGGAGATCACATGTTGTAGAAGGTATTGGGGATGTTCGTATTATGTTAAATAATAATACCAAACTGCTTGTCAAAAATGTTAGATATGTGCCTAACATGAATAAGAATTTGTTATCTATCAGTCAACTAATTAATAATCCTAATATCTCTGTAAAAGTTTTTGGAAAACAATGTATTGTGTCTGATATCAAGCAAAATAAGGTTGTTGCCACGGGATTGGGCATGGTGGTCTATATAGAGTTGTTGATCGTGCCACGGTCAACTTGCATGCATTAGTTGCGAGAAGGCAATACGAGTGTTTTTGTGGCATGAAAGATATGGCCATCTCAACCTTTAGTATCTAGCCCACCTTCATAGAGCCAACATGGTTGTTGGTTTGCCTCCTATCCAAGAAAAATAGGATACGTGTGCTTTGGTTGTTTTGCGATAAAGCGAGAATCGTAAACCTTTTCCCACCGAAGATGCTTGGAGTGCAAAGGGATTCTTAGATCTTGTGCATGCAGATCTATGCGAGGCATCGTGGAAGACTCCCACAGATCCCTTAGTGCACGTTATTTTCTCTTGATGGTGGATGATCATTCACGAAAAATGTGGCTCTATTTTTTGAAGTCGATTGCTTTACTTCTTTTGTCAAGTTCAAGGCCTTGGTGGAGAACCAAACCAATCGATAGATCAAGTCTTTGTGATCCAAACTCGGGGTGAGTTCACCTCTAAGCAGATTCGCAAATTTCTGCGAGAACGAAGGGATTCAACGCCGGTTGTGACAACCACTTATACCCCCACAATAGAATGGGGTGGTAGAATGGCGGAACAAAACCATCATGGAGATGGCAAGGTGCATGATGCACAGTCGAGGAGTGCCATATAAGTACTAGGGAGAAGCTGTTAACACAATTGTATATATTCTCAATCGGAGTCCTTGCAAAATGTTGCATGACATCACACTCGAAAAGGCTTGGTCCAAAATCAAACCAGAGGTATCAACATTTTGTGTTTTTGGTTTAGTTGCTTATACTTTGGTTATTGTAAGAAAGAGGAGTAAGTTAGATTCCAAATGTTCTAGATATTTTTTTGTTGGTTATAGTGATCAATCTAAAGCCTATAGATTGATTGATACTTCCACTAATAAAATCATTGTTAGTCGGGATGTTGATGTAAAAGAAACAATCTTTCTTTGGCTGTAATCAACAAGGGGACCAACAAGGGGGCAACGATCAACAAGGGGTAATAACAGAGTTTGGTGCTCTTTCCTTGTCCAATCATGAATATGGTCCTTCCCATACTCCTCCCTGAGACTCTGGACAATCATGTGCATAGTCTTTCTGAGACTTTTGAGTCTCCAATAAATCAACTTGCGTTGGTTTCTCCTCTGGAAGCACTACAACCAAATATTACATCTTCAGTTCAACGATGTCCTAAGTGGTTTTACTCCACTATTCATGATCTGAGGAAGGAAGAATTGTCTCCTCTCGTAGATGGCTGGTCTTGACGAGCTGGTAAGCAAATTGATTATTTTGAGCATGCTCAGTTTTCTCTTTCTTCTGATCTTCTTCATATTCATGATCCACAAGAATACTTTGAAGCATAAGGCATACCGGAATGGGAAACTGCCATGCAACTAGAGTATGATGCCTTGATTAAAAATAATACGTGGAAGTTAGTACCATTGCCTCAGGGAAACATCCCATTGGTTGTAAATGGGTATATAAAATCAAGTGCAAAGCAAATGTTACTTTGGATAAGTACAAGGCTCAAGCAGATGGTACTTTGGATAAGTACAAGGCTTGGATTTTCGCAACAGGAGGGGATCAATTATGAGGAGACTTTTGCTCCTACTATGAAGATGGTCACTTTTCGGCTACTTCTTGCCTTTGCAACTTAGTTTGGTTGGAAAGTATATCAGATGGATGTCGAAAGTTCTTTTTTGAATGGGGGTTTGTAGAAAGTAGTGTATATGACACAACTTGATGGTTTTTGGGCTTGTGGTCGTGAGCATTTGGTATGCATATTGATTAAGTCCTTGTATGGACTTAAGCAGGCTCCTCGAGCCTGGTATATCAAAATAGATAAACATCTCGAGATTTAGGCTTCACATGGAGTCATTCTGATCCGAATCTCTATGTCAAAAGTGATGGTGATGACATTGTGATTCTTATTGTTTATGTTGATGATCTTGCCATCACAAGTAGTGGAGATGTTGCGATTCATAAGGTAAAATCAGATTTATGTGTTGCTTTTGACATGACTGATTTAGGCCTCCTTCACTATTGTCTTAGTGTAGAATTTTGGCAACATACTCACTTGATTTTCATTTCTCAAGTTAAGTATGCCACAAACTTCTTACAAAAATTTCAGATGTATGATTGTAATTCTTCTTCTACACCCATGGAGGTCAGTTGAAACTCTCAGCTCATGATGATTCATCACCGGTCGATGAATCATTATACAAACAGTTGGTGGGTAGCTTGATCTATCTCACAATTACACGACCAGATCTATGTTTTGTTAGTTACTTTTCCCGCTTTTTTGTCCGAACCAAAACTCTTTCACGGGGAGCAACAAAACGAGTTCGAAGATATGTCGAGGAAGTCTTGACTTTGGCATTCTACATCGGAGAGATGCAAATTTCAGATTGACTGGCTATACTAACTCTGGTTGGGGAGTCTCTGTAGATACTTGCGATTTACCACTGGATATATCTTCTCTTTTGGTTCAGGAGTTGTTTCTTGGAAAAGTAAACTTCAGCCTACTGTCGCCATCTCTTCTACTGAAGCGGAGTACAAGGCTGTTGTTACTGCCAGTTGTGAAGCAATATGGCTTCGTCGGATTCTCACTGATTTTCAGTTTTCCCAAGCTACTGCTACACCTCTTTCACTCTCTTGCGATAATCAAGGTGTTCTAAAGATGGTGAAGAATCTTGTCTATCATGCCCGCACTAAACATATTGAGATTCATCATCACTATATTTGATAGTTGGTTGACTCAGGTGATATCTCTCTTCATTTCTGTCCTTCAGATCAGCCTGCTGATGTAATGACTAAACCTCTCGGTCCTTTGTTGTTTGTCAAGTTTAGAGATAAACTTGGTGTTGTTTCCAGGTTAGTCATTAAGAGGGGGTGTTGAATATATAATGTACTGTTCGGTTTTAGAACAGTTATTCAGTTGTAACCAATAACTAAATGTAACCACCCTCTACAGAATAAATATACTCTGCCTGTTCTCATTTGAGCAGTGCAGTTTTGTCCTCTTTAATCTTTCCATGTTTTTCCTCTTCCAACACTTCAAATAGAAAGATTGTTTTGGTTACTTCTTAACCAAAACCTAGTAGTGAATAAAATATGAAAGTATACCAGATTCACTGACAATGCTCGTGTTATGAGATAATATTTTCGGAAGAAACTGTGTCAAACTTTTTTGATCGACATTTTGGATCACACTCTGTGATCCATCATCAGAATGAGAAAATACTTGTGTTGCAAGTGAATAAGAAGAAATTGTGTTACACACCATTAGGAAGTGTGAAACAGCTAGGGCTATTTTGCCATGGAGTCAAGTGAAATATGCTACTGTTTTTGTGTGTCCTTTCACTTTATACTAGAAAGGAGTTCTTGTAGGCGATACTTGGATGATCAGTACCATGAGAAATATATATTGTAAACAATGTGACTGTCCACAATTTATTTCCTTTGGGAAATATGGAAGTATACTCTCTAGGAGATTGCTCTTCTTTGTAGTTAGGAGAACCCGATTAATTAAGGTATAATTTTGAATAAATTATGTCTAGATTTTGAGGCTTTCAAGAAGCATGCTGACAATTTGCAAGCTGCTTCAACAGTGGAGACTATATGAAAAATTTGTGAGGAGAGGGCCTCAATTGTGAAACACTTGTATTAAATTTTTGTTCATGTTGATGCAGTATGATATTCATGGTTTCAAGTGAAAAATTAAAGGGACTCAAAGGTGTTACTACTGCATATAGTGAGTGAGACTTAGTTTGCTTTGAACCTTTTTGTTCTTTACTTTTTCTGTTCTTGAAAAGACCACTTTTAGATTTGTGTAAATGCCGACTTATAGAATAACATTTGAACCCCTATAAATTTGAGATTTGCAGTCTGAACTTTGAAATTAGAATTTTTGAAGTGGAAAATAGTTTTCCTCATTATTCTAATCTGCTGTTGGAAATCTTTGTTTAAGCCTCGGTCTAGCAGTAACTTAGAGATCTTATTGTCTACGGTCTGTTCAATACCCGATGGGCATGTTCCCGCTACTACGGCGATTATTTTATGATTTGTAAACTGGTGTTAAGTGCTTCAAGGAAATTCAATAAAGGGGGTTTCTCATTAAAAATCTACAGTTTAGGGTTTGTTTTCAAATCTGAACGTAAAGGGGTTTTCCTCTTAATACAAAAATCACACCCAAAATTATGTCATCAGGATTTTGATAGTAACAATTCAGAGGCTATTGGACAAAGTTGCTGATCTGTAGAATTCTGTTTTGTAGAGTCCAGATTTTTGTCATTATTGTACATAAATATGAATAAGAAAGGTCCCTTATGAAGGAATGTTATACACCTAGTTCACATACTGGTACTCGGCAGATGAAATTATTTTTGACTCGGAAAATACTTGGCAATACTCGGGCAACTTCAAAAATTACCAAGGAAAAGATTCATGCTAGGGCACAGGAGAACCAAGATTTGAAAGATCAAACATGAACGCGTGAGTTGCAATCACACTAGGGCAGAAGAAAGACGTGAATTGTCGTGCTTTGCATCAAAAATCGTGAATCGCTAAGGTACATACAAGATGCGAGATGAAAGGGCAGAGATGTGAGTTGAATGGGCAAAAACACGAGGTGAAGTGGTGAAAATGTGAGGAGGAGCAAAAATGCGAGTTCAGTAAGGATACACAGACGAAATCGAGGGTGATACATTCTAGATTGGGCCAAAATAACCAAAGAAAGTTGCCGAGTCGCGAGTTAAAATGAAAACGCTGGTGGCCTCGAAAATTTGGTGAGTACTTGACGAGTGTGCAATCTATGGTTATATGTGTGTGAGGTAATATATCTAGTATGATTATTTTAATTTTGAGTAATGGTAGTTAGGTATGCACTCATTGTACCATAGAATACGTACTTGGCGAGTATTTGCGGGAAGTTTTGTTAGAAGCGAGTAAACACTAGGAAAACATGCAAAGTTTGGGAGAGTTTTGATATTAATTGTGACGAGGCCTTGCCTATACTTGACATATATGGTACTTGAACTTGGTAGACATGGAAGAAATGCAGAGCATAGTTTAGACGTGGAAAATACGAAAAATATGCTAAAAACACTTTTTAGCTCCTTTATTAGCCCCACACCCCAACACATTGTAATCACACAACTATTGAGCATCCTTTGAGTGTTTTGGGATTTCCTAGAATGCAAAGGGGTCATGATTCTATCTTTGTTGTTGTAGATAGATTCTCAAAAATGGCTCATTTTATTGCTTGTAAGAAAACTAGTGATGCTACACATATTGCTAACTTGTTTTTGGGGAAGTTGTGAGATTGTGTGTATTGTTAATTTGTTGCACAACATTGTATCAGATAGAGATACTAAGTTTGTTGGCCACTTGTATTGAACACTGTGGAAGTAAGTAACAACTAAACACTTGATTGCAATTTGGTTCAACATATCACCTGCAAACGAATGGCCAAATTGAAGTTGTCAACATAAGCCTTGGCAATTTGCTGAGATGTTTGGTAGGAGAGAAGGTAGGAACACGGGATTTAGTTCTTGTGTATCCAAAGTTTGCATATAACAACTTTGTGAATAGGAGAATTGGGAAGTCACCTTTCTAGATCGTGTATGGGATAATTTCCTGAGGAGTTGTGGAGCTGCAAGAGTTTTTGCAAGAAAGAAGAAGTGTGGAATGAAACCTTCGTGCATTACATGAAGGAGGTGCACAAGAAAGTGCACAAACAATTGGAGTAGAGCAATGCGGGATATAAGGAGTAGGCATATTTGAGAAGAAGACACTCGGAGTTTGAAGTTGGAGACTTTGTTCTCACGCACATGTTAAAAGAGAGGCTCTCACGAGGAACATATAAAAACTCAAGTGGAAGAAGATTTTGATTGTGCAAAGTCTTGAAGAAATTTGTGAAGAATGCGTATGAGATAGAGCTGGTGGAAGGGATAGACATCTCGCCTATCTGCAATGTAGGAGATCTATACCTGTATTTTGAGGAGAAGACAAGTAGAGATGTAGGTTGCATAGAATTAGACCACACAAAAGTGGATTCTAGAAACCAACTTCTAGAGAAAAAGTGTGAAAAATTAAATACATTTTGGATGACTATGTGGTGAAGATGATGCACAAAAAGGAGCATAAAGAGTATCTAGTGAAATGGAGAGGTAGAGAAGTTGAGGATGCGTCTTGGCTTAATGAAGTGGATATTGCTAGATTTGGTCATTTCATTGAAGACCTTTTGAGACATGCTTTAGTAAGGGCTCAAGTTTCTTCTTACCTTAGGTGAATGATGTAGGAGCATCTAGGTTAACAAACAATCTTGCATCACCCAAAAATATTTAAAGTTAGTAAATAAAGACTTGCACGAAACCACACCACTCCTAAGCATTCTGCGCAAAAATCAATGCCTTAGCCATTTCTTGTGGAAGCCCTGAAAGCCTTTTCTAGCCATGAAGGCTTAGCTTGCCGCGTAAACTGACATTGAGTTGTGTAACATTGTCCATGCTGCACAAACTTATCCATGCCGTGCAAAGCTATCTTTAGCCACATCAAAGCTTTCTATGTCACGCGCGCCCACCTAACTTGTGCAAAACCTCACACCTATCTTTTGGCTGTGAAACACTAATTCTTGTGCATTGAATCCGTGAAGCCTTGCACACGATGCCAAAGGTTAGTTGGTGCCACGATACACTCTTCATGTTGCCAAACACTGTGAACAGCTCAAAATCTTGCATTTGTGTGGATTAATTCCATTTGCTAGCATGATTGGATCGACATCTGACAGAACTTCCTATCAACATAGATACAGTTAGAGGGCGGAACACACGGGACTTGATCCAATTTTGATTTGATTGAGCTTGATCCAATGGAGGAAACTTAATGGGAAGATCAATGGTCATAACTTTGGCACGATGGTAAAGCCCACATGCTCACTTTCCTTCTCATTATGAAGTATGGCTTTAATTTCCTTTAACATTATTCTTATCTCCATCCATCTAGGTGAGTTGCAAGATCTCGGTGAGATAGCCAAACTCCTCATAGAAGCAATCTTGTGCAGTATACGAATAATATTATTGCCTTTTCTCCTTTTCAATCGGGATACGTCTAGCACTCTTTGGAGACCTCTAGCACTCTCTGGAGACCATGTACATAATTATTACTGCGATTAATGTTTACATTCTTATTCTTGTATTCTGTTTTTTTCTTTCATGGAGATGAATGTATGTTCATTTACTTTAAACTAGAACACATCGTTTGATCATCACAAAAATGATAGTTGCATATTGTCATTTGAGCATTTCATTTTGCCAATGAATGAAATGTGACATGCTTCAGGCCATAGAAGTGACTTTAAGATCAAACATATTTCTCTTGCTCCACATATAGAGCTCTACTATGGAACCTTAAACCAATTTCAGTTCAAATCATTCTCTAAATTACAAAGTTAATTCAACCCCTGTAGCCCTCTTAGAGGCACACTAAACAAGAAGGAAAATACAGGGATAAAAAGAAGTTATATAAATGTTCACGAATGACCAAAGTAGGTGAATAGGACAAGACAGTACAAGTCACAATAGCTAGTAGGAGTGTTAAAAAGAATGAGTGCTGAAAACTTTAAACTGTCACTAAAACAATTAAAGACCTAGCTAAAGGAGTGAACCCAAAACAACTTGGAGAGGATAAAGCCATAGAATAAAAATACAAATGAAACCGTAAGAAGGGAGCTGATCGAGACCGAAGATGGAGATAAACGTTGTAAATCAAAGTTGGCTATCATCTTGAAATCTGTATCATCTTCGATTAACATCCTTTTTTGAAAGTTTCCTGATAATTTTAACAAAGATGATAATTTTTTCCTTTGTTTGATTCTCTCAATTTCATAAAGTTTAGTTTGGGTGAGAGCATTGTTGTCATTTCTGAAGACAATGTTTAGTTTGGGCACAGACTCACTACTTATTACCTAACATCAGATCGTAGGCCATATGCCAACTTCATGGTTTATGAACATGTCATAGCATTTGACTGTCTAGTCAGGCCTTGTGGGATTTAGGGATACATCATACAAGTAAGCAATATGAGGCCATTAGGGACCTTTTTTTTATGCGGTAATCCATCTCCCTATCTGGCTGCGAGCTATTTGGTAAGACATTCATGTGTTTAGATTCATTTCCACTTAAAAGAGTGTGGACTGCTTGGAAGATTGTGTCTGACGTACTTCAATGGAAATTTAAAGCTCCAGGGGATACTTGGGATATAGCTTCCAGACCTATCTGGATGTTTCACTCCTTGAGAGGGAAGCTTGGTCTCTTGCCTCGAAAGTGATTGGGCAGGAAAAGGTTGTTTTGTTGGGAACTGTGATCTTCAATGACAGCACAATTCGTGTGATTTAAACTGTGCTCAAAAGTTTAGAGCTGACTGCTGAATATCGAGACATTCGTAGAATAATTCCTTTGAGATGTCTTTTTACGATGCAGCTCGAAGGGACATGACCTTTGTGGAGAGATTGGAAGTAGAACGGTAGAACAAAGGGAAGGCCTTACACAACTATGTGACATTAGATATCTATGCTCGAGTGAGACATGCTTCGACTCTTGTCCTGCAGTTGAATAAGGGGCAGGGATTGAGGGATCATAAACTGCACTGGCTAAGGCACTTTCAGTCAACAAGGTCAAAGTGTTGGGGTCGTTCATACTCGATTATTTATGTAGGCGGCGTGGATGAGAGAAAACCGTTGATCATGTCTTTTGGTGCCCTTCAGACAAGACCTTTTGTCCATGGTGTTAAGCTGGAATCCATTATCTCTTTTTTGCCTCCCTTTCTTGGGGACGCCCACTCCTTGGTGACAAATGAACGATCAAGGATAGCTGCTATCTTTTATGGCACACAAGTTGGTGACTTCCATTGGATTCTTGTGGAAGTCAAACTGTAAGGATACTTCTGATGAGTATCTGCCTCCTCTCACCTTAGGGTAGTTATGGGTATTCAAGCAAGACTTGGTTTTGATTGTCGAAGCTAAATTGAAGTGTTAATACGTGATCATCATCTGTCTAGGCGCACAGTGTTAAAATATAGCACATTATATAGCATGTAAAATAGTTATGTAGTTGCTCGGTTGGTAACTGTATAACCACCTCTCTCATCAATAAATACACTCTGCCTGTTCGTCATTTAGACAGTGCAGTTTGCCTTCTGTCTTCTTTCTTCTCTTTGCATATTCTAACATTGGTATCAGAGCGTTAAGGGTTGTAGTTCGAGGAAGCCGTCAAGAGGCACGAACAACAAACTCGAGGAAGCCCTAACAAGGCACGAGTTTGAAAAAAAGCCATTGGAGGAAGACGGGATTGCAGTGAAGTGTGTGTGAGGTCGATGGTAAGATCGACGCCATTCCTGCATAAGAAGGCAAAAATCGTGGAAGGGATTCGTGAAGAAAACAGTCGCTTTTTCGCGCAAGAAACAGTCATGTTTTTTCGTATCAAAAAGTCACGGTTTTTGACGGAAATACAGTCGTGTTTGTTGGAGCGTGCAATGGCGAGGAGTTTCTGAGCATTTGACATCGCAGCAGATGCACGCGGGGACAGCGTGGGCAGGACACGGGCACGAGGGTAGCGCGGGACAGACGCGCGCGGAGGGGGGCGTGGGGCGGTTTTTGCGAAAAGCGTGCAAAATGCTTTTTTGTAAAACCGTGAAGAATAGGGCAGAGGTAACAACAAAACAACGTGGACGGGAAAGAACGGCACAATCGAAGGTTCGAGGGCACAGTCGACGGCAATAAAGTCGCGAAAGAAGGAAAATCGTGGGTTTTTTCACCTGTTGTGGGCAGAACCGCAAAAACGTTGGCACGTGGAAGGGCAGAAGGGAAAAATCGTGGCTCGCAGCAAAACAACAAAATCCGTGAGCAGCGAAGACAACTCCAAAGTCGTGAGGGAAAGTTAATATTATTTGGGCAGAATAATATTTCGTGAGGGAAAGTTAATATTATTTGGGCAGAATAATATTTCGTGAGGGAAAGTTAATATTATTTGGGCAGAATAATATTATTTCCAGCAACAAAGGTATTCATTCTATTTGCTGAAGAAATTAATTCATTTAATATTATTTGCTGGAAAAGGATATTTTTTAAGTGTGAGGCAAATTATTATTTTATTATTTTCCGTTCTTTTGGAATAATAAAATGGCAAATATATCACACTTGACGTTGCCGGAGACACAAAAAGTTAACGGGCACAAATTTCAATGTTTGGAGTCATAAAATTTTAACGGTTGCGGAATTTCGGGATTGTGATAAAATAATCAAGGGTGATGAAAGTCGACCAGCGACGAACTTCGAAGATTATGACAAACGTCATAAGGAAGCGTTATTGCTTCTCAAGTTATCGGTGTCGGATGATTTGATACCGGAAGTGCGGAATGCCACTGTGGCAAGCACGTTGTGGACTAGTCTGAGGGATAAATATCAGACGTCAGAGAAGAGTCGGGTTTTATACCTGAAAAATATGCTCTTTTCCGTAAAGTTACAAGAAGGTGGATCGCTGTCTGAGCACCTACTTCGGATGAAAGATCTCCGAGACCAGTTATCTTCCATCAACAAGAAGGTGGATGACGATGATATGGTGGCTCTGGTTTTGAACAACTTACCTTCTTCGTATGAGTCATTTGTGGAGGCACTCCATTTAATGGTTGAAAGTCAAACACTCACGTTTGACAAGGTGAGTT
This sequence comes from Taxus wallichiana var. yunnanensis, assembly GCA_018340775.1. Taxonomy (NCBI): domain Eukaryota; kingdom Viridiplantae; phylum Streptophyta; class Pinopsida; order Cupressales; family Taxaceae; genus Taxus; species Taxus wallichiana. Next base: position 51,388,015 of record CM031234.1, read on the forward strand.
CCTACCTGTTGCAAAAGGAACGGAGACAACTTCAGGCATAATCTAATTGTGACCATTCAGAGAGTGCTTTTGTCACTCAGTCAAAGGGAAAGTGGAAACGTCACTCTGGTGAATCTTCCACTCGGTATCAGGTCACATGTTATTACTGTCACAAGGTTGGGCACCTCAAGAGGGATTGTCGGAAGCGGATGTATGATCTTTCGAAGCAGAACAAAAAGCCATGTAATGAGAAACATGTGGCAGCAGTTGCAGAAGAACGGGATTCGGATGACGAGTATGCTCTTTACTGTCTTACGACATCATGCTCAAATGATAGTGGTACCAGTTGCTGGATTATTGACTCTGGTGCGTCTGCACACTTTTCATGTCGTATGGACTGGTATGTTTCATTTACTGCAAATATTTGTTTTGAATCAGTAGTACTAGCTGATGGAGAATCACTTGCAGTAGAAGGGATAGGAGATATATGCATTATATTGAATAATGCTCATAAATTGTTGGTACGGAATGTTAGATATGTACCTTCTTTACAAAAGAATCTTCTATCTATTCACAATGAATGAAAATCCCAATATTTTTGTGGATTTCTCGTGGAAAGAAGTGTGTTGTCTCGATGTGAATCGAGAGACGGATAATTGCCCTTGGTATTGGGGTGGGTGGTGGTGATCGCTTGTTGATGATCCGGCTGCAATCAACATGAATGCACGTGTGGAGGACAGCTCCACCATTCGGGATGTGCGGGAGGCGAGACATGCCTTGGGAGGATGGATTCCCTCATGAAGAACAATTTGTTAGAAGACAATTTGAGACGGAGACTCCACTATTCCAGATGCATTGACGGTGCATGGTGAGATGGCATGCCCAGCCATTCACTCAGAGGTTCTTGCTCGAAGGACAATAGAGCACGAACAGTTTGCTCATTGTGTTGTGAAGGATCTTTCCCAACAGAGGGGGATAGATGAGCAAATAGATAAGACGGAGATGGAGATGGCTATTTCTCCTGTTGAGACAGAGACCATTGCTGAGACAGAGATGGTTATTTCTCCTACTATTGAGGAGTTGGTTCTAACTCACCCACGATGGTCACATTCCTCTTCTTGGAAAAGTCGGATGAGCACTACATGGTGGTGCAAGGACGTGATCGAGGTGACTTCGACTACAGGATAATTGAGTCTTTGTACAGACTCCTACAGGCTACACAAGCCTGGAATAGATTTTCTAATCCACATCTTCGAGGTTCTGATTTCAGCACTCTGGAGATGGGGCTGACACTCTCAGCCATTGGTGATTCATCACTGGTCAATGAATCACGAAACAGAGAACCAGTGGACCACTTGCCATATCTTTTGTTCATGGGACCAGATTTTTGTGTTGTGGTTCGTCTTCATTCGACAACTGCATCACAGTTAAGGACTGCTGATTTTAAAGTACAACTTATGGCACAGTCTGTAGATGTAATGACTAAACATATGGGCTTTAGGATATTTGTAAAATTTCGGGACAAACTTTGTTTTGTTTCCGGTTTAGTCATTAAGAGGGGGTGTTAAAATATAGCACATTATATAGCATGTAAAACAGTTATGTAGTTGCTCGGTTGGTAACTGTATAACCACCTCTCTCATCAATAAATACACTCTGCCTGTTCGTCATTTAGACAGTGCAGTTTGCCTTCTGTCTTCTTTCTTCTCTTTGCATATTCTAACACACAGATGTTTACCTTTTCTAGTTTTTTAGGGAGAGACTTTCTTTGTAGTCCTGTTGTTGAATTGATGTAATTCTCGTCCTCTAAAGTAACATAAGCTATATTTCTTAAAAAAGAAGATTGTAAAATGAACTTTAAAAACAAAAGTATTTTAATGATGTTAGATGGTTACAAAAATATAACATTATCGTACAGTACAAAACATGAGCTGCTGCAAATTACATAGCTTTGAAATGTAGAAATGGACATTGAATTGTTGTGAAGATTTTAGCCCTTTCCATACCACCTATTTTTTATGGTTTCTGCAATGCTAAACAATATGCAGCCAATACAGCCACCTTTTACAAGGATAATAGCTATATATATTCAGGTCTGTTTCTGTGATAGTAGATACAAAGTCGTTGATGTTGTGGTAACCATTAACCTCTCATGTTTATAAAGTAGTCAGGTTATATTACCCTTAGTGGACATGGGTTGCATTTTGTAGCGTCTAGAGTACTTATGATTGCATATAGATATCAATCTCTTTAGGACAAGAAAGATTAAAGATACAGCAAAATATCCTTATAGCACAGTTGTTCATTTGGGCGTCATTGTGTTTATTTAGGCACTGGAAGGCATGCTTAGCTTATCCAAAAGTGTATTCAGTTGAAATCTCCAGGTGCTAATAAGCAATTCATGGTCCTCATTCTTGGTATAATTGGAGATGACATTGAGGTCTGCACTCAATCCCGATTCAGATAAAAATGATTTGATGTATATATGCTGTATTCAAATATATTACTTTTAAATTTGGTAGAATCATAGCATCTGATTATTGCCTCTTGATATTATGTGTACAGGTGGTCCTTGCAGAATGCTCCCAGATATTTGATCCATGGTGAGGTTGCCAAATTGCTCTTGATGTGACATAGATTTCATCAATGATTCTGTTTGTCTTGCTTAAAAGTTAAAACTGATCTTACAACATGGATAATGGCGTCAAAAAGCAAAACTGTGGTTTTCTAATAAGATTAATGCTACGGACATTTATATGATTCCTTTTACTGTTTTGTATGCCTTATGTCTGTCTATTAAACTTCATTTTCCACAGGCTGCTGTCACACATGATAGAACTATTGACGGCTAAAAGCTTCCAAGCAGAATCACTTCTGCGTGATGAGAATTATAATTTGGGGGAATAAGCCTCGAGGAGCTTCATAGGCTTGTGTATGCTCAAGTATTATCATCTCATTCTTTCACGTGGCAGGTAAATATATTGAGATCCGTAAATTATATCATTCAGACTGGGAGGGATTTTCTCTTTTCTCTTTTTGTTTTGACTATATGTTTTTTCTCTGTTTCTAATTTGAGAGCTTCTGCATATTTTATAAAAATAAAATTAGTGGCACAAAGTATAAGCTCATATTGTTCAAATGGTTTGATCATTTATGGACCCCTTGGTTACCAAATCGGAAAAATAAAAAAGTTTCCTATATTTACTCAAGTATTGTATCATGCAGCCTCTTGCTTTTTCAGAATGGTCTAGATATCTTATCTCAACAGGATGCAAGAAAACTGAGTTGTAGGAAGAATCTCCTTTGAGGATTGACACCATTCACACTGTCATGTAGATTCTCCATGGTGGCTTCCGTTGTGAAGGAATGTCTCAAGTGAAACTTACAGGAAGAGGTGCTCATCCTAAAATGTGGAGTATGTGGGGATTCTTAACTGTTGTCCATTCTTTTATCCGAGGACTGTATCTAAATGTCTTTGATATGGTTATACTCATGCTAAGGGTTAACTGTGGGTGCCATTGTCTATTGGCCTCACGTGCGAGGCTAAAAACTTCAGTTCAATTTTATGCAAAATCTATATTGTTCTCACTCCATAATAGGATTTGCTTTAGTCTGTGCACATATGCTTCTCACTCATAGAGCTAGTGTGGTTGCATGTTTTGACTTGAGAGGCATTGTGTCAAATGGGAGGTTGAGAAACTAGTATTCTACTTTTCTATCACCCTCAAAGATTGTATGTTTTCTTTGTATGTATACCCACTATGTTTTTTCAAATCAAGTTTGGTGATACAGTACAAACTTAACACATATTTTTCATGGACTTTCTAAGCTACCTAGATAATAGTGTTTGATGCAGTCGTGGTATAGGGGGACCGAGAAAGGACAACTTATACCATGCAGCCTGGGAATTTAACACTTAGAAATGACACACACATACATTATACACCCAGAATAGGAAGCAAAACACAACTATCTTTATTGCTTTCAATGTGGAATTACAAAACACACATCAACAACATGCTTTTCAGGTTTATTTCAGATTTTGCGATATGCAGTTACAACAGTAGTCCATTCATGGACATGATTCAATCCTACAATTCACATCTCAGATATGCATTCTATAACAGATCTCTACTTACAACCGTCTAATAGCTGCATCTCTGAACTGACCTCCTCCTCTGGATCAAACCCCTTCCAAGAAAAAGGCAGTTCTCTAATAAATAACCGATTCACTCAAAGAGTTGTATGGAAGTTGAAGACATGTGCAGAAGTGAAAGCTCACACACAAGTTGAATGGTCTTACGGAAGTTGAAGAGTCATGTATAAGTTGAAGTTGCGTGGAAGTGAAAGTTCACATAGAAGCTGAAGGGTCACGTGGAAGTGGAAGATCACATAGAAGTTGAAGAGTCGGGTAGAAAAGAAAGGTCATGCATGAGTGTAAGACTTGTGTGTAAGTGAAAGCACATGCAGGATGTATTTTTAAAAGATATTACAAAAATAGGGCTGTAAAATGTTTAACTACTTATGCATGTCTCAATTTAGAGCACCGCTTGACCAAAAGGGAAAGGACTTGATCACTGAAAGAGTAAGGACTTGATCACTGAAAGATTAAGGGCTTAAGCTCTCAGTGATCTTGGATTTTTTTTTGTTTTTGTACTTTCTTTTCACTTTCATTGGAATTTTAATTAATGTCCATGAGTGACCAAAGTAGTTCAGCGGGACTCATAAAAACATCTAGTTACATTCGAAAACTAGGGTGAAAAAAAAAAACTTTAGGAGCTGAAGAAGTGACTAAGAACTAAAGCACTAAAAGAATGAAACAATGAAAGCAATTCCAGAGGAGGTGAACCCAAAGTGTGAACGTTAAACCTGAACCATAATAGACAAGTATAAATGAAAAAAGTTATGCGAGTAGATGAAAACAAAAGAAGAGCATGGTTGGAAGTCAATGTCGTTACATTTTTGTAACGGAACTTAGAGGAGAGAAGAGCTAACATCATCATCCACCACCTCAACATGACCAAAGGAGAATTGGAGAATGTCGGGATGAAGAGGGTAGGTTGGATAATGTGAGAAGGAAGTATGATACTTCCCAAAGAGCCTCTTGTAATCCTCAAGGCCAATGAGTATGAAAAGGTGGAGAGAAAACTGGTGATCTGTTTGTGTCCCTATACCCCAAGGTGTGGGAATGGACAACGAGGAGGCCCTTAATGCAAAGAAGTAGATCTACTTGTGGAGTTGGGCATTCATTGATTTTCACCACTTGTCTGTGTGTACTATCCAGATTCAAGGGATACTATATACTTGGAACCCATATTGGGATGAATGAAGGAGGTAATCATTCTTGTTTCCCTAGACGTCTCATGTAACGTCTTACGTTTGAAGTGTAACGAACTCAAATACTCCAATTATATTTAAGCGAAAATGAGCGATTTAAAAAAACAAACTCAATTGTAACATTATGTAAGAATTTATACGTTCCATCTTTTCATCCTAGACATCTTAACAAGTACTAAAATAAATGCTAAAATAGATAACACCGAATTTACTATTCTGCAATGTATCTTACTGATTTACAATATTTTCAGAATATTTATAAACAAAATAAACTCCAAAAACAGTACAGAATTCTTAACTTCACTTTACATTTATTTGCAAAGGCAATATTACACATTTTCAGCTTGTTGGAAGTAATAATCAGCTACATATTTAAACAACATCAATATAGATCATAACTAAAATTATCGTATTCACATTGCAGCCATACAAAGTTTATTGAGTCACTTAATATTTATAATATACAGCTTATGCTTCAATAATAAGGGTAACATGCCTACCCAATGACAAATATACAGTAATGTAACACAAGCAGAAGTCTCTGTGCATGTTGATCTCATGAAGGACAACTGTAGAAGAGGTAGAGCATTATTGGAGCGCTTTACCTCTAACCGCAGACCTTGAAGGACCTCCCTTCACCTCCCTAACCAGGTGGTGGCCCCACCCTTCAATGAAGAAAGCAGATAGAGGTATTCAGCATAAACAGAGAAAAATTAAGAGAACCATGCATGCTAAATCTACTCCAACTATATGCAAAATCAATCATAGAATTTAGTGTACCTCACATTGTAGTATTCTACCGATTTCCAACTACACATAGATCTAGGAGTACGTGAGTAGAAAATGCATCCAACAATACATTACTTTGGCCAAAGCATTCTAAGTTGCAAAAACTCAGTACCTCAAGGTTTGCACTAACTTGTGAGGTTGGGTCCTCAGTTCACACACACAACAATCTCAATACACGACTTCATTTCATATGATAACCAAGCTAGAGGTAATGGACATGAAGAAGACTTGTTGAAGAGCAGAGCTCTCTTCATGAAGTTTTCTTGTCTGCATTGTAACAGCAGTTAAACACAGTCATTACCACAGCCGTATCATTAATTTCATTTAACCAACACTGTAAATTAAAATGCTTCATATTTGTTCAGCTCAACCCTTCCTATGCAGGAGTAGAACTTGGTATTAAAAATTTCAACCAAGGCAAAGTTTACAGCATGTTGCTAGAAACAATATACAAAATGTGTCTATAATGTACCCACCAAAGGGATATCAAGGATCAACTCTTTTATTCAACAGTGTTCCACAGGTATAAATCAACGGAGATGCCTAAGTCTGCAAGGTTGTTATCTATTAAAATTTTACTTATTCGCTCCAAAATTATCTGCAGGAAATTACATAATTACATAGCCACAATTTTGACAATTCTATTCGAGAATAAAAGTCAGTAAGCTCAATGGCTAACTCTTATCAGAGTGCTTACAACTCAGTTAACAAAAGAAAATTTCTGTGCTTTAGTTTGCCAATTAGACACAAATTTTGAAGAAAATTACAGTTCGGAATGTTTAAACAGTTTATTTCAAGAAAGGTAAAAGCCGCCATATCACGAACAATCCTGGAAATTACAGCTCTTAGCACAATAACTCCAATCTACGAGAAGTATTCATGTCAGATATGCCTTAATCTTTATCTGCCCGTAAAATGCTTACTCATCTAGTTAGTCTCAGTTCCTTTCCTTCTTCTGGAGGGATACCGTAATGTGAAGATTTATTCAATAACCAAGCAAATGCAAGTAGAAAATCAAATAAGTTTGTTGGCTCTGCCATCTGAGTTCCTACTTGGAAATCTGGCAAGAGTCAAAGTCATTTTTATACTAGTTATTGCATCAGCGCCCAACAGTCCATTCAGCTGTATGCCTTTATTAATCATGCTGTGGAAAATAAGTTATATCCCTACTTCCTTACACTCCTTCCAACTGCTGGACATTAACAGTATGAATATTTGTGCAAGCAATTTATGTATTGAGTACAAGAGATTTACCAAAATTCAGCTGTCCTATTTTCACAAGATGTTTTTAAAAACTGAATTCAAGATCTTACAAGCTTCATTAAACATAGTGTGAATTCCACAACTGTCTTGTTTCAGGGAGTTGAGATATTCCTAAAACTTGCAGCCACAGTTTACTTCCATACAAGGTTACAAAATCATATATATATATATATATATATATATATATATATATATATATAGTCCTATTTTCACAAGATGTTTTTAAAAACTGAATTCAAGATCTCATAAGCTTCATTAAACGCAGTGTGAATTCCAAAACTGTCTTGTTTTAGGAGTTAAGGTATTCCTAAAACTTTCAGCCGCAATTTACTTCCATACAAGGTTACAAAATCATATATTATATATATAATAATGCATAAATCTGTATGTACATTACAAGCACACACCTATAAATATATGCTCATATGTATGCAAAGTGACGACACTAAATGCATATAGTTACGGCTATACAAGAAATCAACATATTCCTGTTACCCTCTTCCAATTGGGGTGTCAATGAATTTCATCACTTAAAGCCTTAGTGTTCCAAACAAGCAAATGCTAACCATCAGATTAAACAAAAATCTCAGCATAGCTTCTAAAAGTGGCACAACGTGTTTAATTCAGCAAATTTTACAGCAGCAAGGTATCAACTTAAATATTGACCTGGCAGAAAGCCCAATTGGCATTATGACAGCAGAAGGGAAAAGAAACACCCGAAAAATGTATTCTTGGACTTTATTCAGACTTCCCTGAAATGGGTGTTATTCTTTCGAATAACTTTCAATAACAACTAAATAAAACTCAGATTTATGCTTGAGCAAAAACACTCGTGAAAATGCCCATTCGACAGCCAAGCATATTATTAATAATAACTAAATAAAAACAGTTTTAAGGAAGGGAAAAATAATGTGCTCATGCCTGAAATAAAAACTCGGCTATGTGAAATTTAATAGCAGCTAAAACCAGTCCCGAAATCATTCCCTCCAACTGTTTCTCTCTTCACTGTAGCATCCCCAAAGCCAAAGCGAGTACCAGTTCTTCTCTCTCTATTTTTTTATTTTTGTTTTCCTCCGATGCTGTGTCCAAACTCCCGACCCTAATGCCAATGCATTCCCACTTATTATGCCGGGCGAGCTGGAGGTGGCTCCTATTTTTCTGTCACTCAAAAACTGCCATTTTAATTGAACTACGACTCAAATAATTTTCATGCTCTTCTCATTAACTGAGCTTTACTCATGCAAGCACTAATCTAGGAGTAAAACTCCAGTTTTGTTCTTTTCCATTGCTCTAACTCAGTGCTGGAATAAAATCTGTTACATGCCTGTAGCCATCGTTTTAGGGTTCCTATTGGCAAACATTAAAAAACAGAAAATAAGCTCCACTGGTCACCCCTTGCGTGTTTTGAAATTGATAATAGTTAAGATAACTTTGCATGTTTTTGAAGTCCTTGAGTCAACGACCATGGTGACCTTAAAAGTGAGGTTAAACTAAAGCATGCCCACTTAAATCATGACCCTCCTAATTTTACTCTTTAGAAGGAGACTTCGCGAATACCCATATAAAAAAGGGTAGAGTCAATGTTTCTAATTTAAAAGAAGCTAATCACCCATAAAATCTTACTTTCCAATAACCCTCATACTGGTTATTTATCAAACAAATTTATATTGACACAAAGCCTTTAATAAGGGTCGGTAAGTCAATAAGTTCATAGAGACAATATCAATTCCATGTTGGTGCGAGCTAAGACTCTCGACACAATTATCAAGAGTCAATATATGATCAATTACCCACAACATCGTATAAATGATACTAAATCTAAAGTAAGAATTTATAAGTTACGCACCCTTGACAAGAAGTGTCACACACTATCATGATTATCTTCACGGCTTGTGCCATACGGTGGAATCCAAGTGGTGAGTGTCATTGCTTGTGCTCTGGTGGGATGCGACAAAGATTGTAATTTTTAACGAAACATATAACACACAATACGCGAGAGGTACGTAGACAAATTTCCACAACAGTTCAACATAGACAACTGCCTCTACTCTTACCTTTGTGTGTTGGTTCTCTTTTGCCTTCACTTGTTTTTTAGTTGTCTGCTCTACATGTGCTACCCTCTCTCTTATGATGCCCTCCCTCTTCGTTTCTTCTGTTTCAATGATGGGGTGTATTTACCTCTGCATTCACCTCATTACACCAAAAATGGTAGTTAGCCCGTTAAGTTGAATGAAATCATGTAGCTGAAGCAAATAAAAAAACAATCCTGATCTCTAAGTCATTGCTTGTCATGAAGTATTGAAAAATCATTTCACTTTTTATAGCATAAATTATCCAACTGCTATGCAATATTTTAATATTTCCAAATAGAATAAAACAGAATGACATGAAGGGATAGCATCTCAAATGAGAAAGGGTCAAGAATCTATAACATAACAAAAGGTTGATAAGGAACCTCTTGTGTCCCTACATAAACAATAGTACCTATCCTAGATCTCGTGGTAAGCAAAACAACTAAAATAAAGTGCTCTCCACCCTCCACTTTCTATTGAGAACAAAGAGAACAAATATTTTCACCATAAAGAAATATGGTTGTTTGACTAACTACGCAATTGAAGTGAGCTGACCTTGAGATGACCAAGATAAATCCTCAAGCCATGAAACAATGTTGTTAAAGGTAGTTGGGGAAAATAATGGTGCCATAAATGTTCAACTTACAAAACCATCTTGGGTCGAAGAGGTTATTGAAGAGAGGTCCAAGTGATTTAAATATATTGTCAATAATGTCCACCTTGAAAAGTCTATTGATAATATCCATTAGGGGAAGAAGGTGAGTTAACATCAATTGAATATGTAAATGGAGGAAGTTGATCAATAGAATTGACGACAGCTTGAAGAAGCAAACAATCTTAGAGTAGCAACATCGCCAATGCTATGTAAGGTCCAAGATGTAAACCCCATAAGAGCAAAATGCTAAATATAGGTATCTCTCATACCTTGAGGCTGAGTCACCAAAGACTTAAATCTGTAAAGAAGTGAGTGAGCCTCGATACATTCTCCAAATGAAGATGTTGGGAAACTGACATGGCCTGGACAATGCACTATGAAACCGTTTGTCTCCAATGGATTATATTCTAAAGCATGATATTACAAACACTCTCAAAATCTGCCTAGTCCAAAAACTCTAATATGCGAACCTATGTCTCCAAGTCAAAGAATTATGGGTCTAATGAAAAAATTGAAAAGGCATATCCTCAAAATGATACCTTGCAAATGGTCTTAAATCATTAACACAAAAAGATAAAGAGTGAGGAATATCTGTTGGATATTGAGACTATCATTTTGGTATAGGCTATCGTCTAAAGGAGAATTAAAATCTATAAGGATCATCCCTAGAGGTATTCAAATTACAACATGAATCACAAGTTGTTGTAGATCACAAAAGTGAGAAATAGGCTCTAAATCTCTCCAAACTTTTGATGAAATGATGAAGGAGGACCACATAATCAACAAATATTAGAGAAGCGATCTAAACTTGATGCAACTTACAACGATCATCAATTTGAGCATGACACTGGATAATATTTCAATCTCATCAATGTAAATCCTAAAAAATGTTAATGGGGGTATGTCCTTGTTTTAGTCGAATAGTACTCTTGACAGAGTTTGTGGGGAGTCTAAAATAGGCCAACAACTATTGTAGAGCCTTGGGATGGTAGTAATTGGGGTCTCTAAAACATTAAGAACTTATGTAATCTCTTGGAAAACTAGATGTCTCGAACACTGAAAGTACTTTCTAAGGTCAACAAAGGTCGTTGACAAACCTCCTCAATAGTAGCTTGAAGAGTGAAAATGTGATCAATAGTTTGGAACGTAATCGCATTACATTTACATGGAAATGACATGCCGTGTCAAAAGTGTAAGTGTTTCTAAATTTTTGGTTTAAAATGAGAAAAACACAACAAAACATGGAAAATTATAAAGTGATGTAATATTCAAAAAATTAGATTGGTTATTGAAGAATTTGTGCAATGTAATTAAAAAAGGTATGTGTAGTTAGTAAATTCCATTTTAACATGTGTAATTGAAAAAAATGATGGTTAATGTCAATAAAATGCGGGTTAGATCTAATAAGTAATTCCTCAATTTGATTACCAACAAGAGATGCCTCATGTAAGTAATGATTTGACTATTTGTATAAGTTTAGGTTATGTACAAACCAAACTCCTCCAATCTAACTCATGAACAAAAGCTTCTCTTACACAAGTTCATGGATAAGTGCTCGACATGTCCTAATTTGGGCATTGAAGTCACCCAAACCAAAGGAGTATCCTAGAGAAAAGTAATGAGAAATCTCTAGATATAAGTCAATACATGAGTCACCATCAGTATGGAGAGAAAATGGTGATGAGGTAGGTGGGAAGTAGAAAATTGCTAAGATTTTCAAAAGACGAGGGATTTCTCTCTAGATCCCATATGAGTCTCATGTTTGAAATTCAATGTTCACTAGTAACCTATAACTAAATGAAGGGACCGTCTGAAGATTTTGTGAGTCTTATGTAGAAAACAAGATCTTGTGAGGAAATGATATCCAATAAGTTGCTTGCAAAAGGTAGCATCACACCCTTGTTCTTCAAACAAGGACAAGAGAGACGAATACTAGGTAATGAGGCCCATGAAAGAATTGCCATCCCTCAAGGTTGATGAAATAAAAGGGTACAATGTAACTGACCAAAACATGATTGGTCTGATTCAGAAACCAAAATACCAAAAACATTGCTTCACTTTCATCATCGTATGGCATTACTAATTTTTGACTCTAACAAAATTTGTATCTATCACCAAACCATAACAATATACCATTGTAAATAATTCTAACCGAATTCTTAAAATTTGATTATTCCATTACAGTTTTATTTAGTTTCGTTCATGTCCTTGATGGGTTGATTAGATCTTCACCACATTAACTTGGACTTGGTTAGTGATTTGAACTAAAGTAGCCAGTATGGTAGGGGTATAGCCCCTCGTATTGGTACGATACATATCCGGTATATATACATCCTGAAAATGTACTTGGGAGCAGCCAGGGTATAGCTGGGACCCCCTGGGTACATTTATAGACGTACCCAGATGTGCCAGGGGCCCGACCTTACCTTGGCCACTCCGACATATGTTTCCAGGAAAAAACATCTTTTTTTTTCTTTTTATATCTAAAGTGACATCAAAACACAATATTTTATTATTTGTAATGCTAAAAGTGAACTACAACGAATAAAACAAAAGTAAAACACAAAAGCAAAACAACTTACCTGTCATTTCCTCATTGCATACTTTCCTCAAGCTTTCATTTTTCTCATTTAAGGTTTGATACTTCATCAACAACCATTGCAATCATTTTCCTAAGCTAGTACGAGTGCCTATTTGCTGCCAAGGCTATTGAGGAGCTTCAAATGAGGAGGATTTGTGGATTATTCATTGAAGTTAAGGTTTTAACTTTCAAATTTGATTTTAATTTTTTGTTTTCATTTTGTTTTTAATCTTTCACACACTTCATGCTTCTTTTTATGTTTTATTATTTTCATTTTAAAAATTTAAATTGTTTTTCATTTTAAAATTTTAATACATGCTATGCCTTAGGGCATAGTGTTTAAGTTTTTATTTTTAATCATTGTTTTCTTTTCTTAAGATGTTGATTTTTACTTGTAAGTAGAAGTACAATGACAACAAGTTCCACCTCCTTTGGGCAATCCATGTTCAAATAATTTGACCCAAATTTACCGTTATAAAGGCATATCACAATCCTAAAGCAACTTCTAGGTGGGGGGTGTTTTGTTTGGAAATGCAATGAGTGTGAAACACTATTCAAAGGTTCATATGGTCAGGTGAAAGGACACTTGTGTGCAATACCGAGTCATGGTATAAGAACATGCAAGGGGAAAAATAATGTAGGGGTGCCAACAACAAAGGTTTTTTGATATATCAAAGAACAAGAAGATGCAGAAGCAACCTTGGCTTTGAAAACGGGTCATCCATTGTCAAAAAGAAAATTCATCTTGATCAACGAGGCCTCTTGTTGCCCCATCTAGAATTGGCTCCCAGTTGTGACCATGCCACATCCATTTTTGATGGCTACCTCCATGCATTATGAGGATTCACCTCTTTCACAAAAGAGTAGGACAAAAGGACCATTGGAAAAGGCCTTTCAAAATGAGAGTCGAGATATTGTGGATGAGCACGTTGCAATATGTGTGAATGCGAATGGATTCTCATTCAATGTTGTGAGGTCACCATATTGGCAAGAGATGGTGAAAGCAATCAACGAGACTCCAAAAGGGTACAAAGGGCTAGGTTATGAGAAGATCGCACCATCCTATTGGAAAAACAAATAAAATATGTGGAAACCTCATTATAGCTAATTAGAAACTCGTGGGGCCAAAATGGGGTGTCCACCATTTATAATGGATGGAAAGATGTAGGAAACCTCCCTCTGATCAATTTGGTTGTAGTATGTCCTAAAGGGGCAATGTTTTTGAAAGTAGTTGATTGTGAGGGGCAAGTGAAAGATGCTCAATTCATTGCCAACATCCTCTTCGAAGCCATTGAGGCAGTGTGGCCTCAAAATGTTGTCCAAGTCATAATGAAAAATGCTAAGAATTACAAAGCCGTAGGGATGTTAGTTGAGGCAAGGTCCTAAAGGGGCAATGTTTTTGAAAGTAGTTGATTGTGAGGGGCAAGTGAAAGATGCTCAATTCATTGCCAACATCCTCTTTGAAGTCATTGAGGGAGTGTGGCCTCAAAATGTTGTCCAAGTCATAACAAAAAATGCTAAGAATTACAAAGCCATAGGGATGTTAGTTGAGGCAAGGTGTGGATATATTCTTTGGACACTATATGTCCATTCAATCAATTTAATGCTAAAAAGTTGGCTAGTAAAATAGAGTGGATTCAACAAGTTTATGCAGAGAGTGAAGAGATTCAAATTTTTGTGACCAATCATCACCAAATGCAAGGCATCTTTAGAGCCTTCTTGCATTTGAAGTCGCTAAACGTAAGGGAAGCTACTTTTTTAATTTATAAATTATAATGTAAGTTTTTAATTTTTTATAATATAGTATTCAAAAGTTTGCAATTTGTTTAATTTTTTGTTTCTCATTTCATATTAGTTTCTTTGAGACTCAATTTACGTCACACACGGTCGTCTTGAGATGACTTGTAAAGGTGTGAAAGGCACTTAACACGATGTTAATTCCTACCTATGGATTGTATGGAAGCAATGAAACAATATACGATCCTAAAAAGTGAAGGCAATGATCTTAGATGACACCTAATTGGATTGAGTAGAATATTTCTTTGAGTTTTATTGAGCCCACCATGAGCATGATCCACTTTATTGACATGGATCAACCTTGTTTGGGAAAGATATATGATGGTACCGATTCAATGATTGAGAAGATAAAGTCCATCATAATAGAACAAGATCCTGTGGAGAAATTTTTCGAAGTACAATCAATCCTCATTGAATGGTGGAACAAAATGACCATGCCACTACATCTACTTGCCTTTGCGTTGACTCTGAGATTTTGTAGCACAAAGATCCTATCTTTCTTTGGGAGGATGGTACCATACATGGATGCGAAAGTCAATGAGGGATATATGTTGGCATTGTGTAGGCTCTTCCTTGATCCTGAGGCCGAGGACATGGTTATGACAAAGTTTGCTAATTTCATAGCAGAGACAAGTCATAACCTTCTTGCTCTTCGATGCAAATACAAGATGGATGCTCATATGTGGTGGTACCTCCATGCTCATGCATTTGTGTACTTGCAGTCTCTTGCAATCAAGGTCTTGGC
This sequence comes from Taxus wallichiana var. yunnanensis, assembly GCA_018340775.1. NCBI lineage: Eukaryota > Viridiplantae > Streptophyta > Pinopsida > Cupressales > Taxaceae > Taxus > Taxus wallichiana. The sequence goes on from CM031234.1 coordinate 51,403,233, forward strand.
ACATGTATGTTTTTTTATTTTTTTAATTCTTTCCTTTTTCTCGTTGTGACTTTTAGTTTTTTAAAATTCAAATTTGAGTGTTTAAAATTAGTTTTGCATTGACTTTTCCTCAATAGGTTGCGAGTTCATCTTCCTCTGAGCCCAATCGGAGAACATATATCTTCATCCACTCACAAAAGCGTAACAAGTGGGGGCTAAAAAACCATAGATTTGGTATAAATACATTCCAACTTGCGCCTTCTATCCCACAAACAACCGGTATACAAGGAAGGGTCAACAAAACATTGGTATATTGATCCATAGATAGTTGAATTGGATGCTTCCATTTCCCACCTATCATTAGATGACGAGGAATTGGAGACTTCTTTGGCACCGTGAGACCTACATGCACAAGGGGGTGCTACTGGTAGTGGCCCTAGTGGGAGTGGTTTGAGTCCTCGTGGTTCTAATGAACCACATAATGATTGTGATGTTGATGTTGATGCTCTTGATGAAGAAGAATATACTGAATATTGAAAGATAGTGTAAAGCTTAAACTTTGATCATTGGTGTAATAAATTGATTTTAATATATCGTGACATTGTGTTTAATATAACTTTTAAACTTTTAACAAATTTTGAGTTGTCTTTTTTGGTTATTTGGTCTTTCATATGCATAATATGTGGTTAATAACTTAATTCCTTTCTAGTAGGATAGAAGTTATATATTTTTGAAATTTTTATATAATTTTTGTATGGCCGTATTCAATGCTATGGGCCATTTTTTTTTTCCGTATCCGCATGTCAGATACTCCATACCCACATCCGTATCAAAAATGTATTGGCTATTTAGATTTGAACTCTTAAGGTTGCCTACTTTCAAATATACAAAATCGTAATTGTGCCGTTCTATTTCAAAATTTACCTGAAATGCCATAATTGTGTCCTAGTGAGCTTAAAACTAGTGTATTTTAGTTGCTAGAAACATATGGTACTGAAAGTGAATGTAAAATAACATGTACAACAAGCATCAACAAGAAAGAACAAGGACACTCCACTCAAGGAAAATGACAGTTTCTCTTGGTACTCAACTTCTTCAGGTCAGGCCTAGACATGCGGCTGACTGCTCTAGTTGAACAGGTTGAATAGACCTGCAAAAAAATCTATCTTGGTTGCTCTGGTTGTGTAGGAAGAACGGGCCTGCAAAAAATGTGCTTTGGCAGATTATGTATTTGATTCCAACGGGCTTTTGCATGTTCTTTAAGCACAACAAATTGGCGAGCTTGTTGATGACCAAATTCTAAAAGGACATAATAACACAATTGTTTGTCTATATTATTCTTGTGAAATGGGCAAAACTTAGGTTGAATTACCCTAGGAAAATGACCCACTCCATCGGGTTGATCTTGTCCTGACACAGTCATCCACGAAGTGAATAAAATATGATGAGGCTAGAGCCGAGGAGAAAAGATGAATTCAAGGAATGGATTACAAAAACTAAAAGGTGAGCTTGCTCAGCCCAGTAGGCACCAACTGCCTCATAGAACTGCGAGTTGGTTAATTATCAAATGTGGCAGGGTGGTGCAAAAGACCATCCGCTCATGTTCAAGATTGAGATCCTATTGAATAGAGTCTATCACAGTGGGAGTGGTCAGTCGAGAAAATAGACCTCTCCTATGCAGTTGTGCCTGACCATAAATAGTCATGAGGTGGCATACGTATGTGAGAGGAGATGAACATGTGTAACAAGGGAGCGCAGAGGCTAAGTTTGCCTAGCCTGGGCTCCGGGTGACTATGATGGTAAAACTAATTAACTAATACTAAGCAAGCATGAGGAGAAATACTGATTGAAAAGCAAAAAGTGATTTATGACCCTAAATAATATCTAATTCATTACTTGCATTAAAATAGAGTACCTTCTAAATCTAAACTATTTAAATAAAGAAAGCAAACTGAATCTAAATCTGTTTGTATTTTGCAAATATTATGCCAAACAAATAAACTAAATATTTAGACTCTTTGCATGTCTTTTAAGAATGATCTAAAACAAAACAAAAATAAAAGAAATAAACAAAGAATATATCAGATTGGGTCAATCTCTCTTGCAGGTAGAGTGGAGAAATAGAAGCTATGAAGATTGTAGATGGCTTGCTTATAGACAATAAAACCAGTTTACTGTTACAGGTAGTCATAAGTATGCACCTTTGCAAGGGAACATACATACTCAAACACAATAAAGAAATTGACTTCCTTTAATAATGAACAATGCTTGGATGTGTGATATCAAAACAATGTTTTCCAATTAAGATGTTATATTCAAAGGTGTATTATTGTATAAACCAGTAAATACAGAAAGTACACAGTCCTAATCATGCCATGAGTTACAATTCGATCAATACAAATTTTAAAAGTAGAATATAGAGAGACTAGGGTTAGTGCTAGGAAAATTGCACCATTTTGTGAGTTTGGGAGATGTTACCAATGATTTAAACTAGGTAGGTGAGATGTGCAGAGTGTCGCAATGATGTCTATAAATTCTAGGGATATGGAAATGTGCTCTAGATAGAATTGCCTATGTTAGACAGATCATCTGGTGATTTCGTCCTAGGGAAGCCACTTTTGTCCTTTGTTATTGTTTCCTGCAACTGAATAATTGTACCCAGTGTTCCCGTGTCTCTGGATGTGGGATTTGTGATTGGATTCATTCAATCACACTCCTGTACCTGTACATGGTTTCACCTTTGTGTTGAAACCCTTTATTTTTGCTTTGTGACCTAAAAAGGGGTTAGTCCGTGTTTGAGTCGAGCTGCCTTAACATCCCCTTGTGATAAGTGTCGCCTATATAACACTATTCCAAAGAGGCCTCAGACCTTTGTGGTTCTTCGTCTTGCTGAATGTTTACTAATGTGCATAAACAATGTAAATTGTTAAGCTCTAATAAGGCCTTCAACACGTGGCAATGAACTCTTGGCTTCACTTTCAACATGTGAGAGTGATCTAGGGCAACAACTAATAATGTATTAGGACTTGTAGCTTGTTGTAATCTAAGGAGTCAATGCTTCAATGATTAGGGCCCAAAAGTACTCCTTAGAGTGTGCTTGAGTATGGGATCCCTTGATGCCCCTAATAGGTTAGGGTGCATGTGTTTATATAAGTGAGTTTTGTGAATGATTTCTTGTTCAACTGACCCTAAGCCGACTAAGGTAACTTGAGCATTTGAAAATGTGACCGTTACAAGTACAAGGAATACGATCATTGGCTTCGGAAAATCGTCGACCGATTCATTCCTCATACGATGATCATGTCTAGGCTTAGGAAAAACCTAATTAGAGACACCAGGGGAATAGTACGGAGTTTGAAGAGCAATTAATGACCTAGTGGACTAAAGGTGTGGGAGTCGAGTGGGATGCTTTGGATAAAGGCAATAATTGTGTAAATGGGTATATGTTGAGATAAATGCCAAATGATTATTGCCAAGGGCCTTAAAACCAAATATCAGGTACTACACTTGCACCAATTTTAATCTAGCAATGAAATTATTGAGTTAAAATAAAAATGACAGGTAAACACAAACCTCTTAATGGGTATGGTGTACGCCATACATGTGAAACCTGTGCATCTCTTGTTAAAACTTGTGTTAATGTTTGATAGAGATGCATATAAAAATAAGTAAATGAAAAACTAAAATTTAAAAGCATGAAACGTCTACTCATGATTTCCCTCAGTGCCACCATATAGGTGTGCACGAGTACTATGTATGAGAACTTTACCATTTGAGCATGTTATTAGCCATCTTTAGCATTTGAGCCTGCTAGAAGTCATATGTAGGATTTAGACCTGCTATTATATATCTGTAGTATTTTGGTGTGGTAGTATGTTGTCCCTTTTAGGGGGACTCAGGAGATGACCAAGGAGCTGAGATGTAAAACTTAATAATCAAAATAGTGAGTTGTTGTAGATGACTGATATTAGCTCTGCAACTTGCAAATTATGCCCTTCCTAGGGCAATGACCTCCTTGAAAAAGTTAAACCCTTCAATGGTGGGTTAAGCCTTGTTAACACACTTTGATTCTTATGCCAAAAATATTATAAAACCCTCAAAGAAACACAATCGTCTCTGCATTAGAAATCAAAATAGAGATTGGAAATAATTAATTTTGGAAACCCTTAACCAACGAACTTCACCAAACTTGGAAAAATAGTAAATCACCTCCAAAATCCACAAAACTTGAGATTTTGGCTTTTAAAAATATGGAGAATAAGATAATAAATTTAGATTGATGAACTTATCATCAACACATAATAAATAGTTCTCTCTAGTGGGTTGCTCCACTTCAAATAAATTAGATTATTGATCCAAAAGAGATAAATCATGCAAGAAAATGATAACTTATTGCTCTCCAATCCAGCTTGCATACATAAATCCTTGTGGGAGGGTTTTGTCCTCTACAAGCCCTCAATCAAGGGTTTTTGTCCTTGAGGGAGGTACAATAGGTGCTTCACAAAAAGACCTTTATCAAGATATGCGAATTCACGAAAAACATATCTCACTAATGGCCAAGTGACCTCCTTTTATAACCATAAGGAGTGCGTTTACAAAGCAAAAATGATGGCTGACCCCTATAGAAAAAGTACTTTTAAATATCTAATTAGAATTTGGAGCCTACACGCTCAAAATGCTTTTATTTCAAACTAATTAAGTTATTCTATTAGAGCTTTAGGATTCCTAATAGGATACATGATAATAATAAAAATAACAACAATAAAAATGTAATCCAGATCTTCCCCTTGCTTTCTTCCTTAGACCCAAGGGTAGAAGAATGGGTTAAGGTCTTCAAAAAATCAGCCTTCAAAAAGGGACATGACAGTCCTCCCTTCTTGAAATTGCTTGTCCTCAAGCAATGGCACGTACCCGGATCCCAAATGAATCTCAATTGCTCCTTCTTTGTGCCTACACATGAAGCAAACTAGCTAAGAAAAAATATTCTCTCATCCGCCTTCCCTCATGCTTTGAAGGCATGATGATCAGCTTCCTTACCTACCTATCAAACTTCATGTTCTCCTTGTTTGGCTAATATCTATACATGCTATCAATGACACAACTGTAACTAATCAATTTCCCTTTAGTAAGGGAATAAATGATGACTGAAATGAAATATAGGAGAGCTGGTAAAGAAAAATCAGTCATGCATCTTTTAACTCTCTCTCCATATGTTCTCATGATGTTGCTTGTCAAACTTGTGTTTGCAAACTCAGTTATGGTCCACCTTTCTTGGACTGCTGGTAAGGGATTGAGTTCAGCCCCCTTTTGCTTAACCTTGTCAACTTTCACCACCATGATCAGCAACTTAAATTCTCCTTTTATAACTTTATCTGGTGGCTGAATTTGTGCATGCCCAGCTATGATTATGTTCTCCCAATGAGCTGATATATGAAAAAGAGAACCATAATAAAATTCTTCTTGCTTTGCTACCATGAATCCTCCATCCTCCAAATCTTGAATACTGGATTTTTATTTTTATTTTCAAAATTCAGTCCTACATCATGGTGGCTGAGGTTACATTTCCCAAGATTTGAATCCATTATATCCCACAAACAATTGTAATTTCAGATGGCTTAATTTTAAGAAAAACATCACATACCTTGCATCTTCTTATGTGATATGACAACTGTACTATATTATTTTTATTAGGCATGAAAATATTATTGACGTTGGTGACCTTGAAGCCTCCAAGGTTAATCATGCCCAACCCATGTTTAACTGTACATTCTCCTTTGATGAATTTATGAGTGGTGCCATTATCTACAAGCATTACTACTCAATGGCCAATAAAAAAACCAATTACTTAGAAAAGTTGGTATGTATGAGTGCTAAACCAAGATGCAAAGGTGTGGGTCATTCCCGTACACTCAAGGATGAGATTACCAATAATATTGATCTCACAATCAAACCTCTCCTTTTTGAAACCCCCAATGGTACCAACCCCACATATGCTAAAACAATTTTGGCATTGCACCCAAGCATCCATGCACCTTTTGCTACACCATTCATTTCTTACCTTCTCTTCACTTGGCGCAAGCTGATCATGAGGATAAAAACACAGCAGTATCATGGAGTGGAGTAATGCAACATAGTCATCATACTTGACCGATTGTGCATGGTGAAAACCGAACTGCATTGGCCTGCTGGTAGGCAATAAAATTGAAATCTTTTTGGACCATGTGCTGTCCCTAACCTTCTTACAACTCAGAATTTCTAAGTTAGAATCTGCACTCAGAAAATATTTCAAAGGCACCTTACCTCCATGGACTTGCCCTTCCCCACTGTCATTCTTGAGGGTTCCTTGCAAAACTGATTGGTCTTGTGGATTGTGGAGGTGAAAACATGGCAGCGTCATAAGAAAGAGCACATAGTTATCATTCCTTCCCAGCTGTTCATGATATCCATAGTTTTGACATAGTACAGTGATAGGCAATAAATCTGAGTTGTTTCTAGGTCTAGGGCTGCTTACCTTCACTTTATCATTTAGCTCCTTCAAGCTAGTAATGGTACTCATGCACCGAATGTAACATCCCCATTTTAAGATACTAGAACAAGGGAATTTTTTTTTTTTTTTTTTAAATTTTATATGCAACGTTCTCTATATTGAATTATATAATTCAAACACACGTTCAAGTTTTAATAATTGTTCTCTGTCCAATTAATGCAATTTGGATCACACAATTTCTTTTTAAAACCAATGTTCTTTGTTCGCATATTTGCAATATGGAACACACATTCAGTGCCATTCAATCATATAACAGATACCATATGCTGTTGTAAATGACTCGAAGAACTACCGATCTCCCATTTTATGGCTCGGAGTTTCAGCGATCTCTCATTTCATGACTCGGCGACTTACCGATCCTTCATGTTAATCCATGCAATGTATAATAAATATACCGGGTTCCTTTACCATTTCCGGTTATCGAAGTGATCCATTTAAGAAGCCTATCGAATATCTGTTATTGATATTCATCTGACATCCTGCATCTTAAACTAGGTGATTAGGACAACGCAACCAGCACTTGCGATACTTTGGCCAAAGATTTTCACATGCTTTGCATGATCATATTCCTAGATGTGATACACATCATTGGAATACGTCCTTCACCTCACTTCATCTGTTATCTAGAATGGTCTTTCCTGGTCTCTGCCAGTCCTTCCGTTTAAGGTCAAGCTCTAACCCCAACTAGCAATATGAACGAGTATAGGAAGTTACTCATGGTAACTAAAGGTACGCAGACATACGGTGTCGTCCCTAGACGACTCGTGTGTCTAGTTACCTTTAGTCCTCCGGAGTCACTCCGTATACGTGATCACATTCCTATCCCCATCTAAGAACTTAGTATCCAACTTATGTAAACTTGATGATTTGATTCGGGAGGGCGTTGTAACATGTCAGCCACAACATTGTGTCGTCATGAAGGCCCCGCCTTCATGAAGACACCATATTGTAGCTGGCGTGTGCCAAGGTCCTACGGAATCCTCTCATCGAGAAGTACACATCCAGCTCGCGTGATTTGATTATAATCTTAATATTTAAGATCGACTTTCAGCAGCCCTGCTGATCCTTTAACCTCGTTCTCGTTGCAGTTGTATGTAGCTAAGAGAGAGACTTAATTTGTCTTCTAGCTTAATATACATCCCCTTCTTCATACCGAAGGGTTGCATATTCTCTTCTTGGTTCCTTTCTTTACTCTTCGGACTAATCAGTCCATTACAGATAACGTAATAAGTTTAACCTATTAAACTTAACCAAGTTTTACCCACAACTGTAAATAAATTCAGAATTCCATCTTATTAGACATCATTTAAACGAGGTCTAATTCTAAATGAGTTTATTCATTTATTCTCCCTAACCTTACTTCAGTTAGGTCTGTTAACAATAGATATGTTTTTTTCCCATATCTATATTTTCTGAATTTGAACATTCGAGGCTACAATCGGAGTCCGAATACAAGGTTCAGCTGCTCCTATGTTATTTGATATTCCTTAGCTTATAAGCTAATCCCGAATACCTTTCAATTAAGAGTTCATATTCACCTAAATCCATTTTACTGTCAATTTAAAATTTATCTTAACCCAAGTATGAACTAATTGCACATTCCAACGTAAAAGTTGTATTCAGGTAAAGAATAGGTGTTTATTCCTTTTAAATCTATCCACTATCATTTGAATAATTCCAAATCAAGGAATAATATTATATTCTCAATCTTATTCAACAATATCAAATTGATACAGCCATTAAATATCACACTTTTCCTTGTATTCATCCATAAGTTTCACAATCTATACATTTGCCAGCCCAAACGACTGGACTTCGTTTATATCAAACAACATTACAACTCATAAAGATAGAAGAATGTAATTTCTTCCTTTCTCATTTCCTCGTAGAGGAATAATAGCTATCAATACAATCCATCCTCAGTTAATCAAAAGAAGTATCAGAAAACAACCATGTCTTCGTTTATACTCAAGTTCCATCTGCAAAATTACTTGCACGGGTCAGTTCATTGAACTGAGCATATTAAGCACTTGTCATTAAAATGAGGTGCTTTTAATTAACTGTCTCAATAAAAGAACCCTGCTTTTATGAAACGTTAAAATGAACATCATCCAAGAATTAAGTACCGATAAGGATGAACAGCATAACAACTCAATCATCTAATTACCCTCCCAATCAGAAAAGATAGGATTACTGGCCCTTTTTCCCAATAATTACTACAAGAAGTAATTTCCTTCAAATAGTTCTAGAATTAACATCTGTAAGAACTAAAACACAATTATGCATACTGCTGTCCCAATATAAATGCTGTAATTTCCATTCCTTACAATAGTTGTAATTTCAAAAGATAGAGTTTAACTGAAAATTCAACCGAACTACTTTCCTTTGCTTTCATACAACTCATCGGATTTCAAACAATCAAACGCTGAAGAGAAAAGTAAACAACAATTAAATGCAGATGCTTAAACCAAAGCAGTACAAAATTCAATCCATAATAATTATAGATTTCAAGCGTATGAGAGAAGAAACGAACATTAATTCAAATTATCCATCCACACTCTCTTTCCTTTCATCATAACTGTACTGGGAATTTTAATCCAAACGTGATATCAATCAATGATAACAGTCCAAAGAGAAATAAATGAAATCAATAATCGAATAAAAGGGAGAAGGATCATATTACCTCTTCTCACTGTCTAACCAAATATCCATTATTTAGAACAGACATATTCCAATAGTATAATTCATTCAGAATAGTATATTTCAGTATTCAAAAACTACTATTACCTTTCCAAAAAGTTGACCAGAGTTCATTGCAACTGGTCCGTAAACATTAGTACCAAAAGAACCTATAAACGCAATCATTTCCTTTTAAACATTTCACTCTACAGACATTCACGTCTAGATATAGACAAGCAAGAATGCACATCTAGTTTTATCAGCAATCGTTTCATCAAAACCAGCATTTCAGCTAGACCTGAACAACATGAATGTACAACAGCTACAAAATTATGAGCTTCCTCATAATAGTAAAAAGAATCGTTTTCCAAACATTCAAAGTAAGAATTCCACTTCAGTTTAGCCTTGATGAAACAGCAAGAAATCTAAAGGGCAGTTCGTATAGGTATACATTCACATATTTATGCAAATAATTCATCATCCAATCCAAAGAAGACTGAAATAGTGAACTCTAATCTATCTGGTAAATATCCAGATACTCAGTTCCAGAATCAAGAAATAATTCTTTTAAACAAAATCTTTCATGGAATTCAACCAAACACGGATGCTTTTTAATCGTTTTAAAAAGGAAGTGAGAGTAAAACGATGAAACAAGCCCACTGTTCCAAGTATTTATATTCTATGCGCTGTATACCCTCAAGAAAATAACTCACCCAATAGTTCCATCTATTATTCTCACGGTTCTTCAAAAACCGTTCACGTACAGCATTCAGAAAAACAATCTCCTTATCAGTATTGTTTACATAAGACCGAATCCATAATACACAATAAAATCCACTTACCATTAGCTTCAGATTTCCAACAGCAAAAGAGAAAACTTAGTTCATTAATAGTTTTAGTAAGAAAAACACTCATTTTCTTCAAAACGCACAAGAATACCCAAGTCGTATTCATCCATATAATGACAGTTCAACCAGACATACAAAAAAATCATCTCATCCTTCCATTTTCACAAGAATGCATAGAACTCAAAATTGATATGCGCTTAGCTAATGTATTCATTAGCACAAACTCATAATGGTAATAAAACAAATACCCAACACTGTCGAACCGAACCCACACAACATGGACAAAGTTATATTCAACTTAATCATTATGCAAGGAAATGCTCAAGTCGCATACAACAAAAGAAAACGACTCAACCCAAAATCACCTCAACATAACAGCAAAATCGAATAACCAAAACCCCCATCATAAGAGCAGGGTTGTTTTAATGAGATGATTAAGCAAAAGCAAGCGGTTTAAGGAGAAGGGCTTAACATGCCTGTATTTTTTTGTGGTTCGAAGAAAACCACGTCCACTGGAGTTGTTTCTCTCCACGACGTCCTCAGCCAGGCTTTCCAACCAGTCCACTAACTTCCACAGGCTCAAAAATAGCCTTTGCTTCTCAAAGAACAGAGATAATAACCAAAATACAGGTTCGACAGAACCATGGAAGAACAAAATGCAGAGCAACTAAAAACCCGATGCACACAACAACAAACAATTCTTTCTCAATCCTCTTTCCAAGGTGAGCTGGTCGCTAAGACCAAGGTAATTGAATGCATTGAATGCATTACCTTTCCTCATTCCTCACGCCACCGCCGACTCAGGTTGGTGAGTTTCCTTTTTAAAATTTTGCTTGCAATCATAGTTTAGCTTCATAGCTAGTTGGATGCCTCCAACTTTTCCATGTTCCCGCCAAATTTGGCGCTGCAACCTGTAAGGACGTCATTCATTGTCCTAATAAATTTCCAACCTTCCCTTCTTATCCATTTCCATTCACATGGGTCCATACGTCCCCTTCCATAAGTTAGGAATAGTTTAGGATTTTTAATAGTCCATATCTAGGTTATTCACCTAGTTCATAGGTTAATAGAATTTACATCTATTTTCATCCTTATGAAATTTAAAAATCCATATAGGGTAGTAGTTAGGGTATAGGATTAAACTTAGTAGTAGGTTAGTGTTTAATCCCATAGTTTTTAATTAATAGTTTCAAATCAAGTCTTTCTGACTGGCATTCATATTCAACACTATGCAGGACGTTTCGTCCTATGTTTCACATACCTGTGCCACTCGCATCCAGGCCCTTATCGTCTTACGCTGTCTAGCGTTACAACAGTGTGTGGTTCGAGAATCGAACCTTTTTCATTGGCATCTACGTACCAGATATTCATACCTGTAATCAGGTGCTGCAACCTTTATATCAACCTTCAGTCTGGTTTCAGACTTCATTCTGGTTTAGAAGTAAATCGACAAAGCGATCACAAGAAGGCCACAACATACCTTGGATCAATGGAATTGATTCAAGGTGTGTTGTCAATCAGCGAAAAGAGTTCATCAAGCATACGACAAGTCTGTTGTCTCATTAGCAATCACACAAGCAATAATAACTTCTGTCCCAAGTAAACAAATTACAGCAAACAAGGGTCCAGATTAGCAACACATTCCTTTAAGATCAAAAGATGTGTCTTAACATATTTATCTTCATTTCTGCAGTTACAACATCATGAAAAGTGATTACCATGCTAGCTTACAAAAATTCAAGGCGTTACATTCCTCCCTTCTTAAAGAATCATCGTCCCGATGATCAAATTAACCAATTCAAGGAATTTCTAGGACAAAATTCAGTTATTGTCCTTCCATTCATAAGTTCATACCAAAAACAGATTCACTCATTAAAACAATGTTTTAAGATAACTGTAAAATAGACCAATAATTGTCTAAATTTGGTAGAATTATCAGTTTTTCGAATTTCAATTTCGATCAAACAAGTATGGAAAAGCAGATCTCATTTCTTCGAGATTTTCCCAAGTTGCACTTTCTTCGCTAAACTGGTCCCACTGGACCTTACATTGATTCACTTCGCGATTTCTTAAGTACAACTGGCGAGTTCCCAGCACTCGAATGGGCTTAACCACGATTATTCTTGGGTCTTGGACCTGCAAGGAATTCCAATTCAGCACATGTGATAAATCTGTTACGTATTTCTTAAGCAAAGAAATATGAAAAACATCATGCATTTGTGATAAAGCAGGAGGTAATGCTAGACGATAAGCTACAGGGTTGATTATTTCAACAATTTCAAAAGGTCCCACGTAACGTGGCGACAACTTGGCAGCCTTGCCAAAAGTTATTGAGCTCTTTTTCGGCTTAACCCGAAGAAAGACCTTCTCTCCAAGTTTATAATTCCTATCAACCCGCTTTAAGTCTGCATAACTCTTTTGCCTATTGGCAGCCTCCTTTAGATGTTCCCGAATCATTTTGATTTGTTGTTCCATTTCCGTGAGGATTTCTGGCCCAATTACCTCTCTGTCCTCTACGCTGTCCCAGCTAACAGGGGTTCTGCATTTTCTTCCATACAATGCTTCAAAAGGCGCCATTTTTAAAGAGGCGTGGTATGTATTATTGTAGGCAAATTCAACCAGCGGAAGGTATTCCTCCCATTTATACTGCTGGTCCATGCAATACATTCTTAACATATCCTCTAAAACTTGATTGACTCTCTCGGTCTGTCCATCCGTCTCCGGATGATATGCAGAGCTGAAGTTTAATTTAGTTCCCAAGGCCGCATTAAGCGTTTGCCAAAACCTTGATGTCATCCTTGGATCTCTGTCGATATGATCAATTCGGGTATTCCATGCAATCTGAAAATTTCATGTACAAATCTTCTTGCTAACACTGGTGCATCATCCTTCAAATTACCAGCAATAAAGTGTGCCACTTTGGTTAATTTTTCGACGACAACTAGGATGATATCATGCTTATTCCTTGACATAGGCAATCCTTGAACGAAATCCATCGTTATCACTTGCCATTTGTCTTGTGGAATCTTTGTGGGGATACTGATAATCCAAAGGATGCATATGTTCCGCCTTAACACGCCGACATTCTAAAAGTGTGTTACAAATTCCACCACATCCTTTTTCATTCCCTTCCAGAAGTATTGCTGCTTAAGATCAGCAAGCATTTTCGTAATGCCAGGGTGTCCAGAAAAAGGTGAATTATGAAATTCAGTTAACAATTTCCTTCTTAAATCATTTGCCAAGGGTATATATATCCCTTTTCGAACCTCAAAATTCCTTCATTATCGAAACGAAATCCCTTATACTTCACATCCTTTGGATTTGCAGCAAGTGCTGTTTTAACTTGCTGGAAATAAGAGTCAGATTCCAAGACATCTTTCACCTCATCCTTAAACTGAGTTCTTAACGTTATAAGAGCAGAGATGTACTTCCTTCGACTTAGAGCATCTGCCACTCTATTTTCCTTGCCTTTGATGTAGCTTATATCAAAATCATATCGAAACAGAAATTCTAACCATCTTCATTGTCTTGCATTCGATTCGGTGAGTAAAAATATACTTCAACCCCGGATGGTGAGTTTTTAACTCAAAAGGTTTACCTAAAAGGTAATGCCTCCACATTTGAAGTGCATGTACAATGATAGCGTGAGCTCTAGGTCGTGTGGAGCATAATTTGTTCATGTAACTTAAGCTTTCGCTTTCATAAGCTATGACATGGTTATTTTTGTGAGAATGCCTCCAAGGCCTTCTCCCCATGTATCGTTACTATTGTAAAATTTCCATTTGGGTCTAGTACAGTTAAAATAGGTGCTGTAGTTAACTGTTCCTTTAAAATTTTAAAGGCAGATTCACATTTGTCAGTCCAGACAAATTTCTTATCCTTCTTTTGCAGTGAAGTGATTGGGGCAAGCAATTTTTGAAAAGTCCTTAACGAACTTTCTATAATATCTGCCAAGCCCATGAAGCTTCTTACTTCATGCACGTTCTTAGGCGCAGGCCACTCGGTTATAGCTGCGATCTTTGAAGGGTCAACAACTATCCCGTTCTTGCTTATAACATGTCCCAAATAATGCACCTCTGCATCATAGAAGGAGCATTTAGACAGTTTACCGTACAACTTCCTCTTTCTTAAAACTTCCAGCACTATCCTTAAATGTTCTTGGTGCTCTTCGACATTTTATTAGTATATAAGAATGTCCTCCAAGAATACAAGTACAAACTTGTCTAGGTATTCTTGAAAAATATTGTTCATTAAATTCATGAAGGCGGCAGGTGCATTTGTCAACCCAAAAGGTAACACCGTGAATTCATAATGCCCATACCTTGTTCTAAAAGCTGTTTTATGAATATCTTCTTCCTTTATTCTCAGCTGATGATACCCAGATCGAAGATCTATTTTTGAATAGACTGATGCTCCACGCATCTGGTCGAACAGATCATCAATCCTAGGAAGTGGGTATCGATTCTTAATAGTTGCCTTATTCAACATTCTGTAATCAATGCACAGTCTCAATGTGCCATCCTTTTTCTTTACAAAAATTACCGGCGCTCCCCATGGTGAGACGCTCGGTCTTATCAGCCCCTTAGTCAAAAGTTCCTGTAATTGAGCCTTTAGCTCTACCAACTCGAGGGTGGTCATTCTATAAGGTGCCTTAGATATGGGTTCAGTTCCTGGCTTGATCTCTATTGCAAAGTCAAACTCTTGTTTGGGTGGAAGACCTAGTAATTCCTCCGGAAATACATCTCTGAAATCCCTTAATAATGGATATCTTTCCATGAAATCATTATCTTCCTCAGCATTTTCTGTCATTTTTACTGCATACAAGGTGCAGCCTCTATTTTTAGCCCTTTTTAGTTGCATAGCTGTTAGTTTCCTAACTGCAACCTCATGCCTTACACCTTGAATGACTGCTGCTTTCTGCAGGTCATCAAAACAACAAAATTATTTTTCATGTGATCGACCTTTGCCTTATGTTACACGCCAACCGATTAACTCCAATAATGATATCATATGATCCTAAAGGAGTGACATACGAGTCAACTCGGTGGAGAACCGGGCAAGTCAAGAATTGCCCCAAAAAGGCACATTTTGCCCCAAAAAGGCACATTGCGCAATGAGTTTCTCGACGGCTAGGGCAAGGGTTTCTATTGACCTTGCTAATTCCTCGTGCATCTTCTCGAACCTTTCTAACTTGTCTTCGATGCTTCAAAGGCTGGGAGGATGGTGCTCTGATACCACCGTAATGTCCCTTTTTAAGGGGACTCGGGAAATGACCAAGGAGCTGAGATGTAAAACTCAAAAAATCAGAATAGTGAGTTGTTGTAGATGACTGATGTCAGCTCTGCTGAAAATACACACCTCAAAGCAAACACAATCAACTGTTAGAAATCAGAATTGAGCTTGGAAATAATTAATTTTGGAAACCCTTAACCAATGAACTTCAACAAGCTTGGAAAAATAGTAAATCACCTCCAAAATTCACAAAACTTGAGATCTTGGCTTTTAAAAATATGGAGAATAAGATAATAAATTCAGATTGATCAACTTATCATCAACACATACTAAATAGTTCTCCCAAGTGGGTCACTCCACTTCAAATAAATAGATTATTGATCCAAAAGAGATAAATCATGCAAGAAAATGATAATTTATTGCTCTCAATCCATCTTGCATACATAAATCTTTGTGGGAGGGTTTTGTCCTTGAGGGAGGTAGGAAAGATGCTTCACAAGAAAACCTTTACCAAGATATGAAAATTCATCAAAACATATCTCACTAATGGCCAATCGACCTCCTTTTATAACCATAAGGAGTGCTTTTACAATGCAAAAATGATGGCCGACCCCTTAAGAAAAAGTACTTATAAATATCTAATTAGTATTTGGAGCCTTCATGCTCAAAATACTTTTATTTCATAACTAATTAAGTTCTTCTATTGGAGCATTAGGCTTCCCAATAGGATACATGATAATAATAAAAACAACAATAAAAATGTAATTCAGATCTCCCGTTCGTTTTCTTCTTTAGATCCACGGGTAGAAGAATGGGTTAAGGTCTTAAAAAAACAGTCTTCAAAAAGGGACACGACATAGTAGCCATGTGTATTACTTCAGCTTGTTAGAAGGCATCTATAGCATTGGAGCTTGCTAGAGGCCAATTTGTATAGGATCTCAATACATGTGTAATGATGCAATATGAGTAAATCCTATAATGTGTCTTGAATAGCAAAGTGTGAATATCATCACATTGTGTCACCTTTAACTCTATGGTTGTGATCTTTGTGAACTATTGAAAAAGCCTACAATATGTTCCCCTTTTGAGATGAGAGATCCTGAAAAGAATAACTTAGTTCAAAAGAGAAAGTGTTAGCTGTAACGAGCATATAAGCATAGCATTAAGGATTTGAATCATATATAACATGTAAACTAAACATGGCGATATATAAGCAATGTGCATTAGATATGATAATTTTTGAACAAGTAATGTGTCAATTCATCATTAGGCATATCATAAGCATGTCCAATATTCAAAAGAAATCCGTAACGAAAAACATAATAGTGATCGGTATAGTATGCCAATAACACATGACTAAACACCTAATGGATCCATTGGGTTCTATGGCATGACATGACACAACTTGACATAACATGCCTGCGGTAAAATACAGATAATTGACAAAACATGATGACTTGATCAATGTTAGTAGTTGTTAGTTGTGTGTGCAAAGCAAGTATGTGCTAAGCAATGTGTCATGAGCATGATATAAATTGAAATATGTGCGAAGCAATGTACCATAAGTAGACATGAGCATGAAGCATACAAAAGCATAGAATTGAACATGTTCATAGAGCATACATGAGCCTAGAAGCAAACATAAGCACAAAGCATATAGGAGAATAGAAGTAAACATGAGCATTGAGCATACAAGAGCATAGAAGCAGACATAAGTATAGTAGGGAACATGATCATAGAGCATACATGAGCCTAAAAGCAAACATAAGCATAGAAGCATACATGAGCATAAAAACATAGTACACATAGAAGAATACAAGAGCATAGAATGGGACATGATCATCGAGCATAAAACAAACATGAGCATAGAAGCGGACAAGAGGATAGGCTCTAACATGATCATAGAGCCTATAGGAGCCTAGAAAGAAGGAACATAGAAGTAGACAAAAGCATTGAAGCGAACATGATTATAGAGCACACAAGATTTGAGAAGCAAACACGAGCATAACAACAAACACGAACATAGAATTAAACATGATCATAGAGCATACAAGAGCCTAGAAGCAAACATGAGCCTAGAAGCATGTAGGAGAATAGAAGCAAACATGGGTATAGAGTAGACAAAAGCATATAGGCAAACATGATCATAAAGCATAGACGATCCTAGAAGCAAACACAAATATAGCCTAGAGATGAGCGATATACGAGGCAATGTCAAACAACCAAAAACAGGAGCCCAAGGCCAACAATAGATATCCAATATAGCAAAGTATGTAGTAAGCAAATGCTAAAAGTAAATGATAAACATGAGTAAAGCATGGAACATGGCCAATTTATTGTGTGGAAATAAACGATATGATCATCGAATTAAGCACATTATAACATGTTTTGTAAGAAATAAGGCGTGCAAAATAGGCATGAGTAGTGTTATACCGATAAGGGACTAGTGTGTAAGTATATAATTGATATAAGCTTAGTTAGTAGGATGCCCTCGGTGTAGGTATGCCTCGATGGGGTGGGTATCCCTTGGGATGTAGTGCTTTAAGAATCCACACAATGTGATAGCTATGATCTAAATAGGCTCAATATGTAAGATGTTCCTATCATAGGCATACACCCAATATGTAGGTTGCCCCCATGGTACTAGGATTAAGAAGTTGTAGAGTGTATGTACAATGTCCATGGATTAAGATATCCGCGGTTGTCTTATTTGTAGTCTAGGGCTTAAGTATGAAAGGATATGATATATGTATAATGTCTAATCGAGTAGCTGTGATGCTTATGTCAATGCAATGAATGAGCAAGTTACATGCAGTGTTGGTTTTGTATTTCTGTCATAGTGTATTATTTTTGTATTTTTTCATAAGAGAATGAGAAAGAGAAAAATGCCAACTAAAATTTGTGCTAGTGGCCTTGGGGCGTCAAGCGTAAGCGATAGAAGAGATGAGGTGGGGTTTTGGGTAGTAGTTGATTGGTCAACAATTACATTGAACCCTTGAAATGTGCTGCATTGTTAGGTAGTGGCCCTATTAATGGACTTGGGGAAGAGATGTCGAATGGTCAATAATCGTCTTTATGAACATAGGTCATTAGTGGCGAGGGTAGGCGAAGGATATTTCATGCGAGGATGTATGTCCAAGTGATTGTGCTTAATAGAGAATGCTAGTACATATGCTACTTATGCGGAGGTCTTGTATCCATAGGCGCATCTTGAATATGTTGTGGATGACATAAGTAGGACTAGAATCATTGTTAGAATTTAAGAAGTAATTGTTCGAACTATAATAGCCATAATCGTTAGTACTCGGAGTAGTAATGTTCAGATTCTGCGGGCTATGAACAATACGAGCAATGGTTACTCTACATGGTAGTGGTGTCACATGTGGGTCATGTTCACCTAGTTGTATGTCATTGCATATCACGCACATGCATGTAACACAATTCACTAATAGGAATGACCCAAAGGCGGTAGCGGGATAGGTGTTAGTGGTGTCACGTTACATGAAGTCAGCGTGCCAAAATCAATGTCTCTTGGTCTATTGGTGTGGTAACCAATAGAATGATTGAGGTGTTTGTGTGTGTCTTGGGGTATAGGTGGCGAAGTAGTATTGGCAAGTGACATGCATGGTTAGAGAGGATATGCATATGATGCGATAGGAGCCATTGGTATTTTGCTGACTAGTAATGTATTTTAAGACCTTCGATAAAGCATTACAAAAATTGCGCATCCCACATCGATGTGTAAGTCTAGTGAGATTGGTTGGCGCACAAAGTTAGACATCGCGAGAGTAGTGTATGTTTGTACACTCGTGTATACACAAATTTATCAGACCACAAATCATGCAACAAGGGATGTTCCCTCTACTAAAGGTGTAACATGAAGTAGAATGTTTATGCTAGTGATAGTATTAGGAAATGGGCTCATGACACTTTTGCAAATTGGTATGTTATTGTTTACGGTAACAAGAGGCTCGTGAAACACTAGGAACATCCAACCTTGTAACAAGAGGCTTGCAAACAATAGGAAAATTGTTAGTGGGAAATGTACTAGTAGGACCAGACCTTGAGGTTTGTAGTTGTGTATCCTTTGCACGTGGTTCCTTTGGAAAAGGTAATTACATTATTGTCAATGAGTTCTTGAATCTTTTTCTTAGTGAGAAGCATCCATTAGTTGAATGCCTTATGTGTCAATTATATTTTGAAAGTGGTGATTATTGAATGTGGGCTTCGTGTCAAGACATTTGAATCACCATGGAGGATGGCAAAATGATAAGGTTGTGTTCGAGGACTTTACCAAGTATCAAAGTAGGAGGCTCGGTAAAGGAGTCCATTGTCGTTGTGGACAAGGTGTTTGGTGTAATAGGTTGAGGAATGGGTTGTGGCATAGGTGTGGGTAAGGTTGGGGCATTCGGGGCTAGATATATGGCAATGAGTAAGTCCATTATATGCAGAGTATAGTCCCATGACATATTATTAGGGTTGATAGCAGTAAACTTTAATAGGTGAGTTCCATATTTGGCCTTTTTATATGAAAACAATATTTTTCACGGTGACTAGGTTACACCCACTTAGGGTGTGAAAGAAATGTTAGAAGATGTGAACTGAAAGAATGAGAGAAAGCATAATGTACACTTGGTAGATTGTGTCTCCGTTATTTTACTATGCAAGTGATGGTTACAAAATGGTTGAGGAGGTTACAACTGAACATCAATTACTACATAACTAATAGTTCGTTAAGAGTTAATTAATATATTAAGAATATATTTTAATACCCCCTTAATGACTAAATTGGAGACATGTTTGTCTTGAAATTCTATAAATACAGTCCTTCCAAGAAGCTTTATTGTACCTTGAAAGCTGCTGATCCTCGATGTTTTGTTGTTTTCCAATGTAGGAGCTTTGGTGTAGATAGAGACTAAAAAAGACAATTGAGATGAAACCAAAGATCTGGTTGTGTCAACATATGATATAACACGTTGTCCACCAAGTGTTCGTTGAGTGACTCATTCACCGGTAATGAATCATCATTGGTTGAATGGTTCAACCTAATGTCCAAAGTTCCGAAATCCGTTTCTTGGAGATGTTTATTGATAAGAGTGTACCGAGTTTTGGAGCATGCTTGAATCGGTGCAAGGACTCTATAAATCTGCAATCTAGATGATCACCTTTAGGAAACACCATGTAGACCTCCTCATTTAACTCTCCATTCAAGAAAGCACTTGGAGATACCTCCAACCAAACTGATATGCTATGGAGAGAAGAAATTGAGTGACCATATTTGCAGTAGGAGTAACAACCAACTCTGTGGTAGGAGAAATACCCATCTTTGCAGTGGTAGGGGAAATAATCATATCCTCATGTTGCTCATCTGTCTCCTTGTTGCTGAAAAGCTTTTGCAACAAGATTTGCAAAGTTGTATGCTTTATTGTCGTTCGAGCTAGTGCTTGTGATTGAGTGGCTTGTCTTGTCATCTCACCATGCGCCTATTGCACATCCTATAATTTGGGCACTTCATCCACCCATACATGAAGTATTTCAGTCTCTTGCACATTAGTAAATATTTCCTTCGTAATTAGTGCATGTATGTTGACCGTAGTAGGGTCAACATTTCTATGAGGAAAGACATCTTCCAACACATACTGAATGGTGGAGTCTCCCTCCACACACGCTTCTAAGATGACTACAACAGAGTCAACTAGCCTATACTGGCCATCATGCCCAATGCCTAGGGTAATCACCTATCCCTGTTTCATATCTGACCCAAACACTTCTCCCTAGAGAAATTTACAAGAATAGTGATATTCTTTGTTAATTGATACAGAGATAAGAGATTTTTATGCAAGCTAGGACCATATCTAACATTTCTTACTAATACTATTTGAGAATTATTCATGAGAATGCGTACATCTCCTATCTCATCTATTGCAAGTGACTCTCCTTCAGCTAAGACAACTAAATAAGAACAATTTGTAATTGCAGTAAATGATACATACTAGTCCCTTTGACATGAAAAATGTTTAGATGCAGCAGAGTCAATGATCCAACAACTGTTAGCATTGTGATTTGAGCATGATGTCATAAGACAATAGAGAACATGCTCTTCCTCAAAATTCTTTCATCTATAAGGACTGCCTTATTCGCCTCATCCCAGGGCTTTTTGTTTTGTTGGGAAAGATCGTATTGTTGCTTTTGAAAATCCTTTTTGAGATGACCAACCTTTTTGACAGTAATGGAATTTTATTTGGTATCTAGAAGATTCACAAGAGTGTTGTTTCCACGTCCCATTTGATTGAGTAGTCAGTGTGCTATTTGATTGTCCAACACTGGACTCAAGTGTTTGGTTTTGTCTTTGTTCCTTTTGTAACAGATAAGAACTGACTTTATCAAAAGTCAAGGTCTGACTTTCAGCCATCAAATGTAAGGCTTCCACAAATGACTCATACGAGGATGACAAACTATTTAGAATCAATGCCACTAGATAGTCTTCATCCACCTTGTTATTAATGGAGGTAGGACAAGTTCATTAAAAATAGAACACATTGGCTTCCAAAACTATCGTAGGGGCTACAAACTTGTCTTCTAGAAATGCCCAGCTGATCTAGTTATTGTACTCTTGTTTGCATGTGTCCGGAGGTCTGATTTATGGGTCTATATCTGCGCGATGCTTATGTTAAGTTGAGATATGGCTTCTCCTTACTTGAAACCCTAGCCCTTTTTTCTTGAGACCTACAAAGGGTTAGTAGTGAATGGAATGGTTTGCCTCACCACACCGCTACAAATGTGATGAGCAATGCGCTACATACCACTACTTCGAAGAGGGATTAAGCCATGTGTGGTTTTTCCAAACCTATGATGTAATGCGTGATATAGAATTAAAAGAAAGACAAAGCCTGTGATCTGGCCCTCACATATGGAAACATGCACACTTGTAATTCAGATTTTGATCATGGTTGATCTAGGGCAGCAATATAGATGACTTTCTTGTTGTTGTGATGGGTGCTCTAAGGAATAAAATAATTCAATCTTGGCCTTCTTAGAGTGTGAGAACAAAGGATCCCTAGATGCCCTTAATAGCTTAGGGTGGATGTGCAATTATACGTGACCATTCATATGATCCCTCTAAACTAACCTAGAGGTACTACTACCTAGGGTGACTAAGCTAAGTTGGCCTTTTGAAAAAGTAATTGTTATAAGTGGAAGGGACAAGTTCGTAGAGGTTGGAAAAATTTGTGGTTGAATATGTCCTTGACTGACATACCTGACTAGGGTGTGAAAGGAATCAAGTCTAAGACAAAAGGAAATTTGTATAGATGATATGTAAGATGTGCAGTGATTCATGAGGAGCTAAGCTAGAGAATAGTTGTCATCTACTAGGACTAAGATATGGGATAGAGTAGGAGGTTGCCTTAAATTTGTCATGTTATGTATAGATGGGGTTAGTGTTAGAATATGTTCCAAAGACCATATTGCCAAGTGATTGGACTAGTTTTGGGTACTACAATTGTCTCCCTTTTACTCTAGCATTGTCAAATGCTTGATTAAAAGAAAATACAAATCTCTCATCTTGATCATAGGTTGGTGGAGTAAACACTTGACTGCCTACTCCAATCCACATGAAATGTGCAAATTGCAAGGCAAAGATGCATAGATTAATGCTCAGTAATGAAGTATACAGATTCGTAACTGTCGGCTATCAAGGAGAATTTGTTTACCCTGTGCATGTGATAGGATTGCTGAAACTGTGTAAAAGTGAATAACTTTGATTTGAGTTGTGTGAAAAGTGAATACTTCTGTCATGTCCCTTTTTGGAGACTAGTGGATTTGAAGACCTTAACCCATTTTTCCTCCCGTGGGTTTAAGGAAGGAAGCAAGGGGAAGACTTGGATGACATTTTCTAAGTAGATATTTTCATTATTATCATGTATTCCTATTGGGAAGCCAAACGCTCCAATAGAAGAACTTATTTAGTTAGAAAATAAAGTATTTTGAGCATGTAGGCACCAAATACAAATTAACTAATGAAAAGCTACTTTTAATTGAGTCGGCCATCATCGAAATGTAACACCCCTTATTGTTATAAAAGAAGGTTGCTTGGCCATTCGATGAATATGTTGAATCTTATTATTTTTTTGGGTGAAGGTTGTACCTTTCCTTTCTCATCAAGGACGAAAACCCTTGGTTCGGACCACTTGAGGACGAAAACCCTTGATAGTGGAACTTGTCTTGGGGATAAAAACCCCTCAAGAAAAGGATATTTGGAACTATTGAATATCTCAAGGAATTTGGAGCTGATATATTTATATCTAGCCGTAGGCGACTTACATCATGAGCATTTTGGATGTGTTTTGATGGATGTATGGTATGATTCTTGCATGGATGGACTTGTACTAATTATTAAAGGTGAAAGCAATCATTTCCTTGCATGTTTGAGCCACTAATTCATTATTTCCAAGAGGGGCAAATTGCTTGTAAGTTAGGTTTGACATGTTTGGGTGGATGTTTGGGCAAGTTGATTTGATATTTGCATTCTTCATATTTTTAAACCCCAAGATCCCAAGTTTCGTGAATTTTGGAGCTTCCTAGGTAAAGTTATGAATTTTTAAAGTAATTCTGCAGACAGAGGGTTTATA
Source organism: Taxus wallichiana var. yunnanensis (assembly GCA_018340775.1). Taxonomy (NCBI): domain Eukaryota; kingdom Viridiplantae; phylum Streptophyta; class Pinopsida; order Cupressales; family Taxaceae; genus Taxus; species Taxus wallichiana. Next base: position 51,427,148 of record CM031234.1, read on the forward strand.
GAAAATTCATATCTTCATTTCTGGGGCACTAAAAATCAATTTTCCTTCATATTTTGATTGCTGGTAATTAATCAGAATTTTTGAGCTTGATTGGGCACATTTTCAGCAAGTTTAGGGCATCCAAAAGTGAGTGGGAATTCTCCAAACAGGTCATTTACCTTGGGAGGAAAAATTGGAGGTTTTTGTGTGCATTTTCAGTCATATCCAACCCACAGAAGTCTGACTACAGTCATCTAAAAATTAATTTAAGTCATCTCTCATTCAGTCCTAGCTATTTTTCTACGGAAGTCCCCCAAAAGGGACATTATAGTGGTATCGAGCATCATCCTCCCATCTTGTGAAACATGGAAAACAAGTTAGAAAGGATCATGAGAACACAAGGAAGGATAGCGGATGCACTAGATAGGCTTTCCCTAGCCATCCAAAATATGCAGGGTAATGGCTTGACCAAGGGAGAAGAGGATTCCTACAACCCTCGTGATGCAAGGAAGGAATGGGTTTCATTTTCAAAGCCCTATAAACCCAAGTTTGTGCCAAAAGAGGTGGTCGCTCCACATGGGAGCCCTAGACAGGCCAATGACTATGCTGTGAGGTTTGAAGAATACCAAGCCTTACCGGAGAAATTTCGTGCAGCCACGTCTCTCATGGATTTCATTAGATTAAGTAGGGAAGAAGTATAACATGTCAAGAAGAACATTTTGAATTAAAAATAATTAATAATATTTTAAGTTGGGCCCAATCAATTCTTATTTTGGGACAAATTCATATTATTATTATTAAAATAAAATTATTTTAAAATACTAAAATAAAAGAAAAAAAGAGAGGTTGTGCCTCTTTAGGAGGGAAAAGAAAATATTAGAAAAAAAATAAAGAGGCCTACATGGAGTGCTCCACAAAGAAAGAAAAGTAAAGGCTATGGTGACTTCAATTGGGAGTCCCATTGGAGCTTCAAAATTCAGAATTTCAAAACAATAAGGGTTTTATTAGTGCTAGGGCACACATTCCAGTTAGGCCACGCTTTTAGAGGCTGCCACATTCATTTCTAGCTTGATCTACCCATTTGGAGTGCTCCATGGAGTGCTCCACAAAGAAAGAAAAGTAAAGGCTATGGTGACTTCAATTGGGAGTCACATTGGAGCTTCAAAATTCAGAATTTCAGAATAATAAGGGTTTTATTAGTTAGGGCACACATTCCGATTAGGCCACGCTTTTAGAGGCTGCCACATTCATTTCTAGCTTGATCTACCCATTTGGAGATTTTGGGATCACTTTTTAGTGGGTTTTCATGGTTGGAAAATTGTGGTTTCACTTTCATTGGATAGCTTGTCTCCCAAGATCATTTCGAGCATTGGTTTGTGTTGAAACTTGTTGGCTAGATTTTATGCACAACTAAAAACATAGCAAATCATGAGATAAATCTCCCTCATGTACCAAGTGAGGCTCCCATGGAAGATGTTTATCAATACGGTAAGTATAAATCCTAATATCTATTTGTAGGGGTTTTTACTTTAATTACAAAGTTCATGAACCGTAGCTAAGCAATTATGCAGCAAGTAAGTAGTACTGTTTATGAAGTATTTTTATAAGGGGAAATAATGGAATTTGGGAGAGAAGAAAGGAAGATATGTAATTCAACCAATTGTTTACAAAGTTGGTTTCATACACATGGATTAAATAAACAAGTAGATCTCACAATATTCAAAAGTAAAAGAAAAGAAAAACTTCTAATCTAAATCTCGGATAACACAAAGTTTGTCTAAAGATCCACACAGAAGTAAGAAACAAATGCATTGTGGACACAAAGTTAGTTGGAAATCTGCCTTTATTCAATTCTTCAGCTTTCACAAAAATGACATCAAGGGCTGCAACACAAAGTCTGGAACTCAAGAATGCTGATTAACAAATTATGATTATTTTTAACCCGTAGGTTCTTTCTCTATTTATAGTGTATAGAGGGTAATTACAAATAGAAAGTTTTTAATGAATTGCCATATGTGGAAGCTATGAAAAAGGGAAGCAACTAACAATCTTCCTCCTGGAATTCCTCTTTGCATGACATGCATGATTTATAACTGAAAATAGAACCTGCTATTTTGAATGTCTGCCACCTATTTCCAAGTAATTGACTTCTTCCAGTAACTTTAAGTAATGACTTTTTAAAGCCAATTACCTAAGTTTTACAATTTAATTGATTACTCAATTACTTTGTCAGAGAAAATAAGAGAAAGAAAAAGAAGTTATTCCAACTGCAACACTCTCTGTTTTGTCCTTCCTCCATACTCTGCATGCTGATCCAATATGCATTGTACTTCTGCTTCATCTATTTTAACAATGAATGATATCTCTGCCTTGAATCTGATATGCTTTTTTCTCCCATATGCTGTTGAATCTTATCCTTTGACTCTCACCAAACTGGATCGGGAAGCGATTGACTGAGATTTGCTTGCGGGTGTTGCCTCTGATCTGTCTTTCCTCTTATCCTTGAAGCTTTTGCAGTTCTTCTCTAGCACGTGCGATTTTTCTCCAATATGTGCACTAATAGGATGCTCAGACAAAACTCATCACCTTTTATTTTTAATTGCATATGAGCAATTTTAAATTCTGGAAAGCACTCCGGGTGAAGGCAAATACAAGTAAACTCAATGAAGGCTTCAACTGGAAGATTGAGAGGACATGCACAAGCTCCTTAAAGGAATTTTCTATCCAATGACTTCCGCATGAGTTGCTTTAGAAACAAGAGGATGAATTTTTGCCGGAAGCCTTTGCAATTATGAGAGATGGATCTATTTCTTCCTCTGATTTTGAAGATATATTCAATGTATCGGACATTGATTTTCGGGTTGGATATATCGATTCACTTGTGACTGCTACATAGTTATTGGGGCTGCCATTCCCCCTGTCAACAATGGCTGTGATCATTCCCAATTGTCTTTCCTCCTAGATATCCAATGCAACATGTTCTTGGAGCTTGGACATCATCAACACAAGAAGGGGTTTTATGGTATGTAAGGATTTCTGCAATATTTTATTTATAGTTTCTGTTGGTGTTTGACGATAAAACCCGAACCCTATGATATATAAACAAAAAGGTTTAATTTGTTGTATTGGATCATTATAAGTATTTTGTATGCATGGAGTTCATCACAATAAAGAATTCAATTGGGTTTTCAGTATTTAATGTTGAATGTGTTATTTTAGTATTTGATTTATATCAAGGATATAAAAGGAATCACATTAAATTCCAGAATTGATAAAATCACTTGAAAAGTGACATTTCAGTGGTATTAGAGCAGCCGGTTTCCTTGCTAGCCTGTTGGGGAACTAATATTGAATGCAACATAAACTTCATGCAAGGTAGTGACAAAGAGTATCGGTATTACTAGATAGAGAAAAAGAAGGGTACAAAACCGCCAAAGGAAGGGCTAGAACAGCCAGATCCAGAAAGGGTGACAGGGGAAAAGGTAAGTATGGTTGATAAAAATCCAGATGATGCACCGTTTGTCAGGATTGTCAAAGGGAAGGAATGCCTAGCTGATACGATGGCTCAGTTAATTCACACCATTCAAAATGTGAATGTGCATAGAAATCAGAATGGCGAGGGAAGTTCTTCAAGGCCGAACAACCATCATACCCAGAGAACTGTTATTGGTTCTGCTGCTAGGCCTTTCCAACCTAATTTCCTTCATAGGGAGGAAGAGGTTACAAAGGTGGAAATTCAACATTCTGTGGCAGATGACATTGCTGCCAGCTATGCTGAATATAGAGCTCTTCTAGCAGAGATTTGGGAAGAAATATCTCTTACAAATTTCATGAGTCAGAAAAAAACTAGAGGTGGGCCAAGACCTGAACCTAGATCACAAGCCAATACAAGGGAACTTTAGCAGGCTTTGGGAAGGTTTTACACTTTGCACTTTGAGGGATCCAAAATTGTACAACTCATGCTCGGATACATATTTATCTCTCAGGCCAATGTTGGAAGATGAAGCCATCAAGTTTGCAACTCTTCATCTCGAAGGCATAGCACATGAATGGTGGTATCATGGGCTGATTACTCAAGGACATAATCTCATCAATTCTTATGATGAGTTTAGTAGAAGATTGATTGAGAGATTTGATAGAACAGATCCAGAAGTTCACTTTCGGGAATTGGCTCAATTGAGACAACACAACTCGTTGGATGATTACGTAGCAAAATTTAAAAAGTTATCCGTGACGGTACCAGATATAATTGAAACAAGACTTGTGGTTTTATTCATTGAAGGGTTGACTGAACCACTCAAAGGTTTGGTGAAAGCTTTTAACCCTTTATCCTCTTAGGAAACAATTAAAAAGGCATTGGATCTGGAATCATCAGCTCCAAAGGGTAAATTTTGCCTATAGGACAGCAAAGGACAACACCTTTTGGACAACCAAGATCAACACCTTGGGCAGCCAAACTCAGCACCTTATGTATAGAAAAAGAAACCATTTCAGCAAAAGACTTGGCAAAGGTAAGTAAAAAGATAGAGACAAGGAATGAACTCGGGAGGAAGAAGTTATGCTTCACTTGCAAAGATCCTTGGGAACCCGGCCATAGGTGTCTTGGGCATGGACAAGTACATTATATTGAGGTTGTATCAGATGGTGAATCAGAATCAGAAGAAGTTGATTTGGAGGGGGAAGCCCAAGAACCAAAACTAGAAAAGAAGGAAGAGGTAGATACTTCGGATGACACTCTTGCCACATTATCGGTGCTCCTAGATATCATCCCTTTAGAGTAAGAGGAGTTTTGCATGGGCAAAAGGTCACCGTGTTGATTGATAGTGGGGCAACCCACAATTTTATTGATGAAGGGTTGGTAACAAGGATGGGGTTGAAAGTAGTGGATTTCAAAGGCTTCAATGTGACTGTTGTTGATGGCTTCACCATCCCATGTACCAAGAGAATTCAACAACTTAATCTTACTTTGGGTTGACAAAAAGTGATTATTTCTATGTAGTAGGTATATTAGGAATTGATGTAGTGTTTGTGGGTACAATGGATGCATTCATAGGAGAATTCACCCAGAATTATCGGACTACGAGAGATGAAGTTTAAATCGGTGTTTTAAAAATCGGTCGAACCGAACCAATTGGCGGTTTAACATCTTTAGGCACGAATCGGTGAATAAACCGGACCATTCGACCGGTTCGGTACCAAATTGGTCGAACTCTGTCCGGTTTCGACCTTAACCGATCGAGTCAAGGCAAGTCACATTTATGCGGCGTGGGTATAAAAATTTAAATTTTTAATTAAAATTTCTACTTTTAATAAAACACTGAACTCTAATTTCGCGTCACTTTGCTATAAACACCTTTCTTACATGTTATATAGTATATACACGAGAAAACTTTGCATATTTTGTGTGTAATTGTTGGAATCATGGTTTCTAATCTTTCAAATATGTTGTTTTCATTAAAAATATAATTTTTAATTGTTTTTTAGTAAATTGGTTCATAATGTTTGAACCGGTCCGATTCTAAGGTCCGATTCCGGTCCAATCCAACCCTCGACTTGGTTCTAAGTCTTGTTCCGATTTTTAAAACATTGGTTTAAATAAGATGGTAAAGAGGTTTTTCTTCAAGGCATGTCCGATGGAGCTCTTAGAGTGGACACGACTAAAAGGATGAAGAGAGCTTTTTGTGGAGGGAAAGTAGCATGAAAAACACATTGTTTGATAAGTTTCATAACTCCATTCCGGATAATAGATCATATCATATGGATATTCAACCTATTATAGATAAGCATGCCAAGGTATTCAGCAATATACCTCCTGGGTTACCACCGGATAGAGGATTTCAGCATATCATTGAGTTGGAACCAGGTACTAAACCTGTAATGACTACTCCCTACCGCCACCCACGAGCATTCAAAGAAGAAATTGAGAAGGAAATCAAGGAATTATTGGAGATGGGTCATATCAGGCCTAGTTCTAGCCCCTTTGCTTCTTTAGTGGTCCTAGTAAAGAAGGATGGAACCATGAGGATGTGCATTGATTATTGGCTTTTGAACAAGAAGACCATCAAAAACAGGTACCCCATACCTAGGATTGATGAGTTGATTGATGAATTACATGGAGCAATATATTTTTCCAAGATTGACTTGAGGACCGATTATCATCAGATATGGGTAAGAGAGGAAGATGTACAAAAAACAACCTTTAGGTGTCACTTTGGGCATTTTGAATTTTTGGTTATGCCTTTTGGTGTAATATCCCTTTCTGGGCTGAAACTAAAAAGCAAGGAAGTAGCACAAACCCCAATGGATAGTAAACTGAATTTTATGCAAAAACTAGGGCAGCAACTTGTTTTAGGTCCACCAAACCCCAAGCAACCTAGGGTAAATTCAGATTTTTTCCTTCACACAAATTTTTAGAAATACATCAACAACATAAAACCCTTGATGAAATCATGCAAAATAATTGCTTCAACCATAAAGTGCAGACTGCTGGAATTAATTAATGCTAAAAACGGAAACTTCAAAATTCTGTAACTTCTTAATTATGTGGAGAAAAATGCAAATGATAGCTCAAATTAACCAAAAAAATATCAGCTATCCAATTAAATTAGAATCATATTTTTCCAACGATTAAAACCCACCGAAACGTGATCTTGAAATCTCCAAATGTGTAGATCAAACATGAAATGAATGTGGCATCCCCAAAAAGACATACCCTGGCTGGAAGTGTGCCCTAGTACTTGATAGAAACCTTTGTTATGAAAATTTGAATTTTGAAGCTCCAATGTGACTCGCGGGTGAAGTCACCAACGCAATAAATGAGGGTTTATGTCCCCAAGTGTTGTGACTATTGAGGGTTTTCATCCTCAAAGGGTAAAAATGAGAGCTCAATGCTCCAATTTCCAAAAGAGAAGTATATAATTCACAAGATGATTACAATGAGCCCCAACATTTGCTTTTATAGGCTTTTCTTTCCTTTCTTTGTGGAGCACTCCATGTAGGCCTCTTTTTTATTAACATTTGCTTTTCTGTCTTTAAGAGGGACGACCTCTCGGTTTTAGCTGTCTGAAAATAATCAAAATAGGCTAAGGGTTTTTGTCTACTTTAGTATTTATAAATACCTTTTATTTTAATAATAATATTATTAAATTGTCCCAAAATGAAGAATTGGTCGGGCCCAACTTAAAATATTATTAATTATTTTTAATTTAGAAAAGGGACATTACATTTGGTTTGACTATTGTTTCGGCCACTTTCCAATCATGCATGAACCATGTTTTCAATAAGTATTTGAGGAAGTTTGTTTTAGTATTTTTTGATGATATTCTGGTGTATAGTAAGACATGGGAAGAACATCTTAAACACTTGGATATAGTGCTGGAATTTTGGAACAACAAACGCTCTTTGCTAAGGAATCCAAGTGTGAGTTTGGCATGACTGAAATTTTGTATCTAGGCCATGTTATTAATGCCCAAGGAGTTCATGTTGACCAACAAAAGATACAAGCCATTTTGGATTGGCCTCCTCCTACCACAATGACACAACTGAGAGGATTTTTGGGTCTTTGCAGCTATTACAGAAGGTTTGTGAAGGGATTTTCATAGCTTACTGTCCCCTTGACTGATTTAACAAAAAAAGGAGCATTCAGCTGGTCTGAATCAGCCCAATCAGCCTTTGACAAACTCAAAAAGGTAATGAGTTCATGTCCAATGCTTGCTGTTCCAGATTTTTCTATTCCATTTGTGCTGGAATGTGATGCATCAGGTGAAGGTATTGGGGCTGTTTTGATGCAAAAGGGGCATCCCATAGCCTTTGAGAGTCAAAAACTCAAAGATATAGAGTGTGGATTCTCTATTTATGACAAAGAAATGCTGGCCATCATGCATGCATTGGCAAAATTCAGGTAGTACTTAGTTTGTGGTCAAAACAGTTTGAAGTTTTTCTCAACCAAAGGGACTTGAATGATAGACAACAAAAATGGGTGAGTAAACTTCAGGCCTATGACTTTGACATAGAATATGTTAAAGGGAAGAACAACATTGTAGTGGATGCTTTGTCCGGAGACCAATTCTTTGCTCTATGTCTAAAATTTCTGCTGATTGGAAGGTTTTTATAACAATTGAGTATGCAAAGAATGATTTCACTACTAAGGTACTTGAAGGCAAAATAGAGGATGACAGATACAAGATAGTGGATGACCTCATTCTCTACAAAAATAGAATCTACCTTGTTCTTGAATCAAAGATAAAGTACAAAATTTTGAGAGCAATTCATGATACACCCTTGGCTGGTCACCCGGGGTATTTTAAAACATATAAGCAAGTAAGAGGAAGATTTTTCTAGATTGGACACAAAGGAGAAGTCCTCCAATACATCCAGGAGCGTCTTGTTTGCCAACAAAACAAATCTGAGAAAGAATTTCCAGCAGGCTTGTTGCAGTCCTTACCCATCCCTACACAGAAATGGGAAAATATCTCCATGGATTTATCACCGGGCTGCCAAAAGTTTGAAGTAAGAGCTGTATTTTTGTAGAGGTTGACCGGCTCACCAAGCATGCACATTTCTTCCCTATTACGACCGAGTTCAATGCACCACCAGCTGTCGATTTTTTTAGGGAAGTTTTTAGACTTCATGGGCTACCTAGGAATATTGTAAGTCATAGGGACATCAAGTTGATTAGTTTGTTTTCGCTAGAATTGTTCTGATTAACAGAGACCAAGTTGACTCTGAGCACTAGTTATCATCCCCAAACAGATAGACAATCTGAAATAGTAAACAAATGGATTGGGGGTTATCTATGGAACTGTGTGGCAGGGCAGCAAGCAACATGGATCAAATGGTTCTACATGGGAGAGCATTGCTATAATACTTCATTTCATATGTTAATTGGCATGTCTCGCTTCAAAGCATTATACGGTTATGTCGATCTTTCTTTTGTAGACTATGTCCTTTCAGACAGTAGAGTGCCAAGGGCCAAGGATTTGGTCAAACAAAGCCATGATATATTAAAGGCAGTCAAGAAAATCTTCAGCATGCACAAAATCAGTAAAAATGTATGCAGACCAGCACTGAATTGAGAGGATTTTTAATGTGGGGGACATGGTCTTCTTGAGATTGCAGCCAGACAGACAATCTTCCCTTGAGAATAGTGTAGCTAAGAAGCTCAAGCCACATTTCTATGGTCCATATATGATCAAAAAGTGAATTAGAGAGGTTGCCTATGAGATGGAACTGCCAGAACACAGCCGAATACACAATGTCTTCCATGTCTCATGCCTTAAAAAGGCAATAGGGCAGCATGTTGTTCCTTCAGCTGATTCGCCTCCTTCGGATTGTGAGGGCAAGCTGATTTTAGTTCTAGAGGCTATCATAGATGTCAGAGAAAAGAAGCTAAGGAACAAGAGCATAATGGAATATTTGGTACGTTGGAAGGATCTACCAATTGAGGATGCTACATGGGAAGGTGCAGAAATTTTGGAGCATCCTAACTTGCAATTGCTTGAGGGAAAACAATTTTGGGAGGGGCGGACTGTAATGTCCCCTTCTCAAGATTAAACAAGCTAGAGGACCCTTATCCTATCCATTATTTTTGTAGGCTAAAGAGGTGGTAAAAGGAAATAAAATTAATAATTTAACTAAGTTGGCCAAAAAGTAACTTTATGTTATATTATAAAAGGCAACTTATGTTTTATTATTAATTATAAAGGTGACTTTAAATAAAGCAAGTCAACATCAAATTAGAAGAAGGAACGTTGATTTTGGGGTCTTTCAAAAGAAAAGGTTGAGAAAAGGCTGAAACCTAGAAGAGTAACCCTAACCCTAAAAGTGACCATTGAGCCTATATTGAGATTTCTCTCTCATTTGTATTCCATTCTAGTTATTATCAAACCCCAATTGCTTGAGACTGAGCGCTTGTTCATCTTTCTGCCCTAGGACGAAAACCCTTTGGCAAAATGGATTTGAGGACGAAAATCCTCATATTCATTTGAGTAATTCCATTCAGGGATAACCGGTGAGCTGAAAGTTGTGAAGTCATCCCAATTTCAGGAATATTATTGAAGATTTCTAGATTGTATGATGTTAGCTACAGTACTGCTGCTGTAGTATGCCGCTACAGTGATCCGTACAGTGCTGTCAGTTGTATTTATGTCTGCTGTGAGTTTTTGTAGGAGTTAGTTGTACGTGCTGTACTGCTGTGTTTATTTCTGGGTTTGGGGTTGAGGCTGCCGTAATAGCTAAAAATTCTGATAAACCCTTCTGCAGTGGCCATACCTGCCAGCCATCATATAGTTTTGCTGTTTTTGTGACTACTGTACTCTTTGCACAGACTGCACTGGGTCTGCCGTACCTCTTTGGGGACGGCCATGACAGTCCAACACCAGATTGTAGTATTTTTGGTGGGCTGCTGCACACTAATTTCAGGATATCGATTCACTTGTGACTGCTACATAGTGATTGGTGGCTGCCATTCCCTACTGTCAACAGTGGCTGTGATCATTCCTAGTTACTTTCAACCTAGATATCCAACACAGCCTACTGCTGGACATTATCAATACAGTAAGGGGTTTTATGCTATGTAAGGACTTCTGCAATATTGTATTTATAGTTTTTGTTGGCATTTGGTGATAAAACTTGGATTCAATGATATATAAACAAAAGGGTTTATTTTCTGTTTTGGATCATCATAAGTATTTTGTATGCATCCAGTTCATCACAATAAAGAATTCAATTGGGTTCTCAGTATTAAATGTTGAATGTGCTATTATAGCATTTGACTTATATCCAGTATATAAAAGGAATCACCTTAAATTTCAGGATTCATAAAATCACTTGAAAAGTGACATTACAGCCCAATGCTTGCACATGTGCATGTCCCTAAATAGGTGACTAATCTGTTTGGCGACTTTGTCTCCACCTCTTCGGCTGAGCTCTCTCCGCAATTGCAATATTTCCACACATTATAATGGATTCGCTCCTCTTCTTTGAGCTTCCCTCACATGCCTTGCTTGATATGGGGAAAACATAAGTTGTGTTGGAAGGTGTGGAAAGCCCAAATCGTCCTAGAACACGCTGACAAAGATGGTGTTCCACCCATGCAGAATAGTGACCAATCAACTATGTCTTGTCACGAGCCACCACTATTGTCTGCCATGATGATCACTCATTTGCATACCGTGGTACAGAATCGACACTATCTTTGTGTGGGTTATAGTCTATAACTGCGGATACCAGATGTTGCTGTGTATTAAAGGTCCATGAGCCCATTTCCTGACTCGGGAATGTTTTCCGTCAGTGCCAAATTGATTGTAAGAGAATCTAATTTATCAAGCAACCTTGCATCAACCAAAAAGATCCTGTATGTGTTCGTGTGCATCCGGGTTCAGTCAGGCGTGTGAAGGCAAGCTACTATTCTCCACGATGACCAATGATATTTGTGCAGTCCTTTTAAATAAGGAGTGGTTTTGGCCTTAGTGAGTTCTTTGTCATGGCGAAACCCCCTATTAATGCGGGTCTGGATTAATCGATGGTTATGAAACTGCCATGTTGGTTGCACAACCGCTAGTCTACGCAAACCAGTGGATCCACCCATGGCAATTGTGTGAAGTTAGTAATGGCCTAAGATCACTTGGGAGCCCATTATCAGTTGTTTCAAGATCACAAAAGGGAAGAACCACTCCACACACAGAAAATGATAGAGGAAGGGTCAGAAAAGGAAGGTTGGAGTGAGAGAAGACTTGTGGCGGAAGAGTGTGGATACTTGCTGAGATTGCCCAGAGGCACACAAAGTAGAGTTCAGTCCATTAAGGGTGGTCCTGTATTTGTTTTCTTTCCTTATTGTGTAACAAGAGATTGTGAAATCTTTGGATTATCTCAAGCAAGATAAATAAAATGGCATTTTGTTTTCCAGTCTTATTGATGGAGTATGTGAAGCTCAAGTGTTGAAAGAGTGAGGTAGTAGGCTACAAGGCCAAGACTGTCCTTCATTGGATCTCCTATCCCCTACTGTACTAAATGGTATTAGAGCTGGTTACAGCCTGGGATAAGTGAGAGTTGGGTGTTCTCCATCTTGTGCGGGCGAGTTGAGAGCAAAGTCTTCAAAGAGTGTTCTAGAGAGGTGTGAGGCATATGTAGGACTGCAAACAAGATACTGCAGTAGCAGGTTCAGGTTGAAGGAGATTCCATATGCATCAAAGAAGAGTGGGTAGAGCTGGAGTAGTAGGTGCCAATATGGCAAGAGAATTAGATAAGTTTGTAGAAATGTTTAGAATTATGCAAACAAGATTGACTCTTGTTTAAGAGGATAGGAGAAGGCGGTTTGTTCCTAGGGATGATGTGAGTGATGTAGTAGATGAGGAGTTGGAAGTTGAAGATGCGGGGCAAGTACATGAGCTGTTGGAACCCTACAGGGAAAGGAGGTATAGACTGAGAGAAATAGAAGGGGAAAAACAAGATTATATGCTGGGTAATGATGGTTGCAAAATTAAAAGGAAACTTTCTGCATGTGGATTATCAATTACATTTATTGAAGAGGTTAACATTTGAGGCAAAAAGAGTAAAGTGTGAATGAATACTCCGAAGATTTGTACAAAATCACAATCTGAGTTGGTTGTCGTGAGATGGACCAAGAAAAAGTGGCAAGGCACATAAATGGGCTGCGGTAAACATTAAAGATGAAATCAGCACGGTAAGGTTTCATATGGTAGAAGAAGCATTCAATATTCTTAAAGGGCCAGGAAAAGTTTTCTAGGAGGCAACAACGTGCATCAAGAGGAAGGGGAGGTTCAACAATGTTAGACGCCATCCTTCTCTTGAAGGAATCTACGATGAAATGAAGAAGGATCCAGTTCTTCCCGTGTGCCAAATCAACAAGAAAGATGAGGAACCACCATTTGAAGAGAAAGGGACAGCTATGGACGAGGAAGAGGAAGATCGTTCAATGGGTTGTGCTACAGATGTGGGGACTTTGGTCACTGTACTGTTGAGTGCCCTCATGCTCAATGTGATGGTGAAAGACGAAGGATTGAAGGAAGTGTTACATGTTGTGCAAGCAGATGTGGAATCATAACCTCACTCAAGTGTGCGGAAGAACTTGAATAAGGGAGATTTTACTGGCAAGGAGGATAGTCTTGAAGATTGAGAGAAAGAATGAGGATGCATGACAAAGAAGATGGATTTCCAGAATTAAGTGCAAAACAAAAGTTAAGTGTTGTAATGTTGTGGTTGATGGTAGAAGTACAAATAATCTAGTGGCCATGGATATGGTATGTAAGCTGAATTTGAATTTATTATGGCACAAAAACAGCTGAAACTTGTAAATTCAATAACTCTTAGAAAACAAGGAATCTCCACACATATGAATACTCAAAATGATCATAAAAATATCAGCAATCAAATGAGACCAATATCATAATTTTCCAACCATGGGAACCCTCTCAAAATTGATCCCGAAATCTCTAAATGAGTAGATAAAGCTGCCCAATGCCAATAAAAATCTGAATATTAAGTATTCTCCTCAAATCTGCAATAATCTTCACTCTCAATCAATGTTGAAGGGTTTTCATCCTCCAACAAAACCACTAGAAGGGTTTCGTCCTTCTAGGAAGCCACACAAGAGGGTTTTCATCCTCAAGTGGAAGAACATGGAGCAACAAGCTCACAATGCCCAAATAGGAAAAATGCGCCAAATCTAGATGCTCCAAATGAGGTCCTAAGTCTCCTTTTATAATCTTCTTTTGGCGCCAAAGCTTAGAAAGATAAGGCCGACCCATAAAGATGTTATATTTCTTCATTAAGCTTCTTTTATTTGCCTTTAACCCAGCCGACCTGCTTCAAGAGGGAAAACACTAAAAAGAAAACATAAAAATTAGAAAAACAAATGTAAATGAAAGCTCAATGTTCTTCTCCAACTCCTCTACTTCTTTGCCATGGAGAAGGAATGGCAAGAAGTCCAAATTCTGATTCTTAAGTGGGAAAAAGGGACATTACAGATTGAAGTCATGATGTTATGAGATAAAGAGAAAATTACGTTTATGATAAAGGTATAATTCTTGAGGAGGGTTCAACAATAGTTTTCCATTTGATTATTTCCATGTCACCCCAGTCCTGATATAGTTGGTTGCCTCAGTCGGTTGCATTAGAATTTTGTTACCTTTCTATGTCCTTCCAATACCTTTTAATTATATCATTAGATCAGCCAACAGTCATTTTCTTTTTGGAACGTAGAGGGGTTTCCTTGAGCACTTGATAAGTACATGCTTCTTGGGGTAGGACACTGGTAACTTTCCCAAGCAGGACTATGCAGTTAACTTATCAGTTATTGATTTCTTCACTCACTTCTCACTTGGTCCTTGATTTGATGGATTGTACAAGTCAACATCTAGATTTAACACAGATTTTAATTCTTACAATAGTCTGTGTGATTAGCTCTGTGATAGCACTATATCCGGATTATAAACCCTTTTTATTTTGTGATCACCTCGTCCTCATGGTGTTTAACTATTTATGCTCCAGTTTTGGGATGACTTTTTACGATTTTATTAATAAATGGAATTGCTTTTCGCCTCTAGGCTATCATGCATCAGGCTTGTCCTGTTTTTTTACTGGTTCTGGTTTATCATTTTGGCATGATAGTTCACAGAAAAACTGCAGCTTCCAAACTCTAGATGTCTTCGGTTGCTAGTTGGAAGTGATCCAAGGTTCCCATCACTGGAAACAGTTACATAATCTCCGACAGAAAATATGGATCCCTATTATCCTAGTGCATAATAAAAACAATTCTTTCCAAAGATCTTTGAGTGGTTCCAAGGAAAATGTGTAGTATTTAAAAAGTTAAAAGCATGTCTGGATTGTGATATAAATAATCACTCGAACAATACATTCTTATCATGCTTTGTTTTTCTCCTCGAATCCAATTTGTTTTTATTGCTATGAGACTATGTACTTGCTTTTGGGAACATTGTAACCTTGACGTTTATCGTGCTCTTATTTGCTTCTTAGTTTTGCACTGATGGCCTTGAGGCCGAAGTTTCTCAGATTAGAACCTAGTTAAAACTCGCATGAGAATCTGCAAAATATATTCTTCATAAACATTTCTATCCAATTGTCTAATATATTTTCGATTATTTGTTGTCCTGTTATATGTTTTTCTAGATTGCACCTATTTATCTGGCATCTTGCCCAAGGCAGGGTCTGGGTTTATTGGAGATCTTACTATTCAAACAACCATATACTGTAGACAATCGATCAGCCTTAAAGGTAAGGACACTGGTGGAAATGAACCTATATGCTAGATACATCTTTTGTTTTCTGATAACAGATGTCCTGCTCGGGTTGGACAGGATTGATAATCCATTAAATTAATTCATAAGCGATCTGTGATTTGATCAGGGCCTTGAGATATGTCGTCTTTACGAACTTGATGATGTTGGAAAAAGCATCATGCAGGTGATTGTTATTTTAATCCTTGGAATCATCCTTTATGTCATATTATATAGAAGCATCATAATTCTTAATTGAAACATCAAAACATTTTTTCCAGCTACTTTATATTTGGCTTTTGGCTTGTATTTCACTTACTGATTTTTTAGTCTCTTCATTACTGTTCATGTCCATTCACATCTACGTAGCTGGGTAAAAGATCACAAAATTGCTTTTATAATGTGATTTGTTGCAATTTTCATCTTGCTTTTGGAAGTGGAAAAGTGGATTAAAAAAGGAAATGCCACTGTTTAATTGGGCAAAGTAAATCAGAGGAAACATTAACTAAGAATATTGATGCTTTAACACATTAGAGTTAGTAGCGGTTTGCATTGCATTGATGAAGTCCATTGAGAGGGGCACTGAATAAAGAATGTTAATCATTTAAGGGTGGATATAGCTTTGCGCACAAACTATCGAGGTCTGCTTCAAAGCAGTCTGTGTTTGCTACCAAGACCTTGGACCAATTCATGCTATCTGAGGATTCTGCTTGAATGCACAAGGTTTGGAAAGATAGTATTAATACACTTCACCTGGGGATCCTTGTCATCCATAACCAACCACCTACAGTTCAGTTTATCCATAACATTGAACATAGGCTTGAGATACGTAAAGAGCATAGGGATCAACACTTAAAATGAGTCCTCAATCGTATCCAGCTGCGATTCTTCTTTCCAGATTTGGTTCTTGCTTTTCCCATAATGCATCTCAGCTTGATCCGTTGTCCTTAGCAAGGATTTGACATTTCGGTATTGTTGTCCTGAAATTTTTGCACACAATTTTTGAAACTTTTTGAGTCAAAATGCTTTGCTGGATCATCTTTCTGCACCATTCCGAGAGGTCATTTGTCTGTCATCATTTCCATAACCCGTTTGTCAAATTATCGTAATGCTGCGTTGTCGCACTTCCATGTTTGCTACTGTCGCGCCTTGCTTTACAAATCCTTTGACCTCGCAAAATAGTTTATAATGCTTAATTAGTGATTTTAATTTAATTATTTAAATTTAATTAATTAGTAATATTGATTTAATTCAAGTTATTAATTAATTAACATTAAATAATTAAATTAATGTCATTAATTTTATTAAATTAAAAATTTAATTAATTGACGCTTTTTTAAAATCTTTTAATAAATTGTTGTTATTAATTTTATTAATTAAATTTCAAATTTAATTATTAAATTAATGATATCAATTCATCCAATGCGTAGTGGTGTAACGGTTCTTGGGTCTCCTTGTAATTTGGAGGTCCAAGGTTCAAATCTCGGCTTTGTGTTAAGGCAACCTACTACCGATGGTTTGGATACCTTGGTGATAGCGCACCACGATAATGTGGTTTATTCCGTGGGAGTTCGAGAGCTTAAAACTTCCATCCTTAGATGGTTCCACGGCCATGGTGTGTTGGTGATGCCACAATGGGCTAGGGCCCTCTCCCTCATTAAGCTAAATAAAAAAAAATGATAACAATTTTATAAAAATGTTAATTAATTTCGAATCCATGCAAGGAAGATTAATAGAAGGTAAAGTGGGGTTTTACTCTTACTCCCTCGGTTGGAGCGCTCCTTGTAATTGGATAAAAATTAAACGGTTTTCTACAATACATATTGTTGAGATATTTCTTCAGGAAATGAAGTTCAGATATTGGAAGTTTGCCAAAATGTATAATTGGGCATTTTGCAAAATACAACTCACTTCCCCACTTTTCCCCCTTCTCTCTCTCTCTCTCTTCCGTTGCTGCATTAAATTCTCACTTCCCGTAAATGAAGGTAAGTGGAGTTTGTGAGGCACATAATTAATCTGTTTCTTCTCTCATTTCTTCTTTCAATTCTCGTGTGTGTCAAAAAGAAGCTCGTATCCCCAACACAAGTAAGCGGAAGATATTCATTGGCTTGATCCAATCAAGTTTTGTGAACAAGAACACGTCTACAAAGAGGTTGTTGGCAAATTAAAGGCAATTGTCTTCTCATTTTGGAGGCTACATGGCCAGAGTACGAGGCAATGTGGATAAAAATTAGAATTTGTGGAAACTAATGCCGCTTTCAATGACATGCTAGTTTCACGAGGAAGAAGAAGTTATTTTCTTAATGCTCTCATGCATTGAAATTAAGAAAACCAATGAGGCAATGATGGCTATGGTAAAGGATACACAAACCTTTGAGGGAGGCTCGTTGAAATCCTATGGTGAATGTTGTGGGAATACGCGTAGAGTCGACAACACTAAGCGGAGACAATAACCAGGAATGTTGAGGTGCTGAAAGCAGAAACCACCGCATCCAACACCAACGATGGTGATGAGGAGAGATGTGAGCTAAATAATTAAATGAAACTTGCCAAAGGCTAGAAACAATATGAAAGATATTCGGAAATTCTTCTCCACATGAGGATACACTTTTGAATCATTATAGAGATATGGAGCACGTTTATAGTATCACCGAGCTGACATGCAAGTCTATGCCTCATGTACAACATAGAGAAAGCAAATAGGCACTAGTGAAACTGAAATATTGTAAAGGGTGTGCTTTAAAACTGAATTACAAAGCCTTTCCGAAATAAAATTGTGAAACTTCACACACACAGTAAACACGTACAACCACACACACACAAGCTGAATTGACGAGTTCAAAATAAGTGGTGAAATTGAAATAGTATTCTCACCATGTGGCCAAAGTAGATTTTTGGCTAATGTTGTAATTGTATGTGCCATAGTAGACATGCATGCAAAATGTGGAAGCATGCACATGGCATGAGAGCTTTTGACAAAACGAAGACAATTCAACACCCAAGAGGAAATCATAAACTCTGTTTTAGATGATCAAAAACAAGGAAAATGTTTTGCATTCACTAATAAATCTTCAATTGGAGAATAAAGAAGACATGTTGAGCAAGGTCAACACCATGCAAACCTGCGTAGGGAAAAGAAGTTAGAAAACAATAAAGAATAAAACAGTCCAAAAAGGTGTTCAAAACAAGAAGAAAATACTAGAAAGTACCCAAACAAAAAGGGGTAAAATGGCAATGTGGAAGCCATACACAAATGCATTTGCAGGTGTAAGGCTAGACTCCTCAATGACCTGAATGCGAGTGTTCTGCTAGCTTAAGTCAAAATAGGAGCTTTATAAGCAACGTATAGGTATCCGTCAAAGCATGATTTTAAGCAAATTTTTGTCAAATATTAATTGCAAATACGGTAGTAGACGTGCATGTTAAATGTGGAAGAATATTCATGACACGCCAAGCTGTTTGACAAAGTGTAGGAATGAGATGTATTTAAAAAAATCCTGGTACTCACATTTTGATAAAAAGCATTGACCTTTGGAGGGAACGCGTCGGATCCGTGAAGCCATTGAAATAGAGAAGTTTCCTAACAATTTAAATAAGGACGAGGGATTTATCCTAAGCAATACATGGAAACCCTTATTTACACTTGATAAAAAATAAGAACTAGAGAAGACGAAAGGTCGAGAAACAAAAAGATGAAGCTTTCTAAAGAATAGGAAAGGTCAAGCGTCATTGTATTACACTATATATCGTAATAATGTCTCTTTAGGAATATAATTCTCTCCTTATGATGGGTCCCGTAGTGAGTTGTACTCGAAACATCGAGATTTAATGTTTCAAATGCAGTGTATCCGGAATCTCTTCTTAAAAAAACAAACATTTTGTCAAACAATTCACGTACACCTTTCATACACCCCTGCATACACTTCCAAGTTTATTCCGTTCAATAAAACTTGATCATGGATAATATTGGAGTCTTTGTAGACCAAAATGGTAAACCACCGCAAGAAGGAAGGATGTACTGGTCTGAGGCATCTGCCTTTGTTGCTATACATTTGCCATATGCTATTTCTCAACCACCACGACATACTGAGATCAGATCACTAAGGGATCCTTACCCATTGGTTAAGACATTACCCCTCCGAATGTTCATCTTGTTTTGTCAAGTAGGAACTGTGTTGTTGATGTGTTGGAAAATTCTGTTTACGGTCTCCCCCAATTCCAATTGGTGCGTAGGTAGTACAACTGGCAACATTTGGAAATTTTGAGGAGGCATTGGCATTATGTAAATTGCTTCGGCCGGAGGACTCAATACTACGAGCATCTAAAGAATACTCCCGTATTGGGTGCGGGAAATATCTTTTTGATAATGGTAACTACGAAGAGTCCATGTAACATTTTTGGTATCTACACTAGATATTAATGCAATATTGTGTTTATATCCTTCATTAAAGTTTCCAAAGATCTCTAATGATAGTTCATTTGAGCACATTTTTGAATCTCTTCTGATACGTTATCTGAACATTGTACCGAGATTTTTTTTAATGCCTTGGATGAGGCGGAAGGTGGATCCCTATCTCTAGATGAAGAACAATGTAAATCTTCAAGTGGAAAGCTAAATCGTAATTCTTTGATTGCACATATCAAATTTCTGTTAAAAAGAAGAAAAACTATGATTGGAAAAGCAACAACAGAAGACAAAAATGAGGTTGTTGTAGCAGTAGTAGAAAATGCAAGTTTGTCTGTGGACTTGTGGAGGTCTAGTAGTTCAATCAAGCGTACTAGTAATGTTAAGGGAAGTAGGGATGCTAGAGAGAAAGCAATCATATTGATACTGTTCTTGTTCAATGCTTAGTGCTCATAGAACAATCTTTTGGAGCACAAAAGCTTTTGGAGGTCCTAATTATTGTGATGTCAAGGTTTTTGAAGAATTCATGGTTCAAAGAGGCCATTATTTGGAATTGATAGAACTGTACAAGTATAATGAAATGCATAGGGAAGCTCTTAAGCTTCTCAACCAACGAGTATGCAGATCTCAAAGCTCAAGAGAAATTTAATGAAAGACAAAATTCCATTGTTAGGCAGAAAATTTTAGTTGCACTGGAGAAGACTTTTGGTTATAATGCCGAGTTCTTATTGAATGTCTTCCTTCCGATGATCTTTATGAAGAGTGTTCCTTTTTGTTAGGGAACGTGGAATGACACCAACTTTCCTTAACTCCTTATGAACATAAGCTTCGTGAGCCCGAGCTCGACAGGGATATTGCTTATTAACAAGCCAAGGTGGCGTAACAACTATGCTAATGTGATAAATCATGAATTCACCAAGGAAAAGAAGTACAAGCATGATCATGGAGGATGTTTACGAGGACAAATATCATACTGATGGGTATTCAAAAATTGTGTGGGATGATGCTGCAATTGTTCGGTTGCTGGAATTTTCAGATCATAATGGCGAGATGCTTAGACTCGTGAGTTTTAAAAGAATATCTTAATTCTGTGATAAAGTTTTCCTGAGATCAATGAGTTCATTTCTCGTACGATCGAGATAGGCGGACTCTTGGCCCAATGGATATGGCACTGATCATAGGTGTCATTTTGGTGTCTAGGTGTATGTCCAAGTCATTCCAATGGGGTCCACATGTACCCACTTTATTATTGTAATAAATAATTTTAATTAGGTCACTTATGTGATAAAATGATGTTATTTTAATAAAGTGGCTTTACTTTATTAAAATAAAGTTATAAAATTATAATGTGACCTAATTGTGCCCTAAAGTGATGTCATGTAAACCCTAACTACCTTATAACCAACTTTTGGGTTATAAAAGGAAGTTAGAGCTCATTTGTAAAAGGGGTCTTGGAGGTTGGAGGAACTTTGTGTCCTATAGTCTCAAGGTAGGAAAGTTAATAAAACTTTGTGTTTAGATACTTTCCATGGAGATTGATCATTGTGAAGACTTTGTTGAAGAGAAGGCAACAAGGAAACTTTGTGTTCCTTTTCAAGAAGAAATACATGGATGCTTATAGAACTTTGTGTCTTGAGATTCTTGGTGGTTATGTTTGTTCTTATGTCAAATGTAATCTTTCATTTCTTTCCTTTTCATGCAAAGTATTAACATTCAATCTCTTTACTTTTATGGTGTACTTTCTAGCATGTAGGAATGAGATCTGTGTTTGGTTGTACCTACAAGCTTCCTCTCTACATTCGTTCCACTTCCTTTCTTTATTCTTCCATTCCCCTCTCACTTTCCTTTCTTTCTCTTTTCGGGTACTTTTTGGGTTAAAAGTATCCAAAACCCCACAAACCCATCATATGAGGGAGCTGCCCCTTTCAAACGCAGAGGTTAGATAATCCCGTCGATAGATGATCTCTCCAATGTTGCAAGTTTTATGTTGAACTATGCAGGCGAGCCCATGAAGAGACCGAATAAACCAAGCGACATAAAATCTTTCCAACAGGTATAATCTTCCTCGTTGGTTTCAATGCACCAAGCTGTATAAAACAAATACCAATGATAAAGCTAGCTGTATGTGATCATTAGCATATAAACTTGCTGCATTTTCAATTTCCATCCAGGTCCACAAAAATCAAAATAGCTTATTTTCACAGCTTCAAGTGGCGTGTGGCAAGCATCATAGAATGTTCTTGCACTCAGATAGCAGTTTGATGTTTGGAATCCCTCTACTGAGGATAAGGTATTTTATTTCAGTAAGATTTGTCCTTATCAGTTAAATTATATTTTTAATTACTCGTTTGTCAGGTTGGTTCTTCAAAGACGCACCTGCATTTGGTACTCAGCTTCTTCCCAATGGCTGCTGTCCAACCTTTCATAGCCCTTCTTCTGTACTTGAACTGGAGGTACATAAACTTGAATGTGCAGAAATCCTTCAACGAATTTGTAGTCATGGCCTTGTTCTCTCTTAACCAATGAAGCAATCTTTGAATAAAGGAATCTTCATTGAAGTAGAAAGCTCCTTCAGTCTGCTATTTCTGTACTTGTGGTGACTCATCATTGTTTAAGTGGAAAGCTTGTTTTTCAGTATCCTCTGCATCAGAGTTTGCTCGCACAATTGGTGACATTCCATAAATTTATTCTCAGGATAAGGCTCTCCTAAAAAATGTATCAGCACAATCCAACTGATATGAGTGACAATATTTTTAGTTGCAAGATAGATGATTTCAATTTCTGTTTTAGTTCTCCTCTCCCTTAGTGAGGATCTCTTCTATTGGATTGTTGGTTTGCCAAGGACAGCTGCAAAGGTCTATGACATGAAATTCAGTTGGCAGTGACTCAGTTTCCTTTGAAAGGGCTAAGCTATTTTTCAGCAAGATACATCCCAGCTCAACATGGGAAAGTTGCAACTTTTAGACAAGAATGGTGTTTATAATGTAAGTGAAGGTTGAGTGGTTGGAGAAGGATGTAATTTTTCCCCATTGTGGTGTCATGCCCAGGTGCTTTCTTCGCTCACCTATAGAGGGGGAGTTTTTGTTGTAGTTATAATACTCAGCTGATGTAAATCATTTGTTTTTGAGTAATGTAATATGCATCTCTTCAAACAAGAATTGTCGTCAAGTGGTTTCAGCTAGGAAATCAGGTAACACTGCCACAAGCTCCTTTAAATATATAAAAGGCCCTTGCTTGATCTCTACCAAGTTTCCTCCGAGGTCTCTGTTCAATTAGAACTTCTAGTTTTGATATCAACAATATGATTGAATGTTGTGCGACTCTCAATCCCTTTGTCACATCCCAAGTGTGTTGCAGAAAATTAAACAGACCCATTTCAACAAATGTTTTCACTATTTAAACCTTTCTGTGGGACTTGAACAAGATGTTTTTACTTCCTACAACACTTTGCCTTTTCCCTCTGAACCGTCCAATTGACATCTTCGCATTACTATACAATTTGGCACTCTCTTCATTAATAATTGTCTCTTTTTTATTTTACATGCTTAATATACTCATCCTCCAACTTAACGTTTAGAAAATATGAATTTTAATATTGTCATCCTACAGCTTAACATTCTGAAAATATGCTTCAACCACCCATTCGGCACTTTCATGAAAAATTGAGCATTATGTGCATGATTTAAAGTAATGGTTGAGGCATTTTATTGAGTTACATGGTTGGTATATGTCTTAGTAACATGTTGTTTGCCCATATTGATCATTATGCTATATTGTTTTTAAACAGGGATAATCATACCCATCTTTCTGTATTAATGTTTTGGTTTTTAATGTATTTGTAAGTTTGCCTAGGTGCAAAAACTCATCTTGCTCTTCATCTTGCAAATAATTCTCTTTTTGAATTTTATCTTGATTTACTCTTCTGCCTTGGAAGAGCTCTAGGAAGAGGCATGTAGGGAGGCTTCTTGCCTTGATATAAGTATTGCCGATTTGAAGTTGGTACACGATGGTGTATTTTATGAATTTTGAGGGTGGAAAGGAAAGCTTATTATCATGCTAAACAGCAACTTGGTAAGGCACTTTTACACACTTGTACAAACAAATGGAACAACCTTAGTATGGTTTAGAAGGGAACATTAAAAGTAGCTATGTTTAACTGGTCCAATTGGTTGCCATAAGCAAAGAAATGTGGCTGTTAAGCATTTACATGAGTCAGTGAGAGTTATAATAGATTTATACGAGTTGAAAAATCCACACGCTGTGGGTTAGCTGACCGAATCTAAATTCTAACTCTAACTAGCCTTATGCCGTGGATTGGGAACTTTTCTGTGCAGGATGCATGTTAAATGCTTAAGATTATCTTAGGGATTTATTAATGTTTGTTTTTTCTATTTGTTTTAAATCAGCATCCTAATTTTTATATGGAATATGTAATTTCTGTGGTTTTGAGGATTAGTGTCCTCGTGCATTTGTTATTTGTTATTTCTTAAAAGAATGAAGTTGGTTATATGGCCCTATTGTTAGTTAAACCCTATTTGGTGAAGATTTGTGGTTGTTTTATGTAAACACTTTCATTTAAGTTCAACTTTGTTTTTATGTTGATTAACTGCAATTTTCAAATCTCCAGATTGTTGGGATGCACCATTGGAAACATGGCAGGAAAGGGGCAGGTATTTTTGGTTGCAGAAAGCTCGCGATGAAAATCGGCTTAATGCAATTGCCGAGCATCTCTTAGGATTTGTCGGAAAATCTGTTTTAGATGATGCATTTCAGGTATTAAACTCCATTGTAAATTTTGAACTCTGGATAAATCATTTTTTCTGTACTCTATACCACTTCTTGATAAAAACATATTATTTTAACTGGTGTTAGGTATCAAAGTAATTTCTGTAATGATGACTTGGGTTCAATCCCGTTAGGTATGCTCAGCTTTTCAATGTGGCCATGACTATGCGAGCCACACAGATGAGTCCAGTTGCAAGTGCCCTCTGAATTTCTATTGAATGTACTCTTCAGATGCTTCTCAGCCAATTGACATTCTAAGCTTCATAATGGATTCCCTCATGCAGTAAATAAGATACCATATGTGCTTACTCATCGATCTGCCAAACAGAAAATCTGCCCTTGTCTTAAGAAAAATAGAATATAGAATCTTGGAATCATGGGAGTGCATGGCTATAGGACTCTTAATAATGGAAACCATACTTGGAATCAGAATCAAATTCAAGAAAGACTTTGCAAAAATACTTGGTGTAAGACCCAAAAAGTTAAAAAGTGCATAAAGTTTTGAAAAATTAAAACTAAGTAATTCTCATTCCACAA
Organism: Taxus wallichiana var. yunnanensis; assembly: GCA_018340775.1. NCBI lineage: Eukaryota > Viridiplantae > Streptophyta > Pinopsida > Cupressales > Taxaceae > Taxus > Taxus wallichiana. Next base: position 51,452,108 of record CM031234.1, read on the forward strand.
GGAAAATTTCTTTCCAAACATGGCACTGCAGATGGCAAAAGATTTTCACCTGAAATGGTTTGAAAAATGCTACCTACTACTATAGTTTTGAAGAAAATCCAAACAACAGAGTTCTCTGATAGCTACAAAACTGAATTCATCGTGTAAAAACTTATAGTTCAGGAGGATGGAAATTGCCCTTATTTAGGAAGACCTACTACAGAAAATAAATCCACATTTTGCAGTTTTGGAAGAGATAAATGAGTTGTTTTTCCTATTTAGCCTAATATATGCCATGGAATACGCTGCAAGGCCACTTGAAGGTCTGATGTGGCATAATTGGCAGTCTAACACAAATTTGGCCAAAGAGCCAAGTCAGAATTTGTTATTCAGGCTTGGAAAACATGACTCAAAGTTGGGAGTAGTGGTAGATACTGGTAATTATGTCCTCAATGTTTTCATCCAGTTTTTATAAGGATTGACATAGTTTTTTTTTTTTTTTTTGTGTGTGTGTGTCTATATATACTATTATGCCGTCAATGTTTACATCTAGTTTTTATAAGGATTGACATAGTTTTTATTTTTTTGTGTGTGTGTGTCTATATATATATATATCTCAGAGATAATAGATTAACGGTGCCATCAACTAAATGTACCTAATTTTCAAATCTTTGGGTGCAAAGTGATACTATTATTAGCAAGAACAAACAATGCCAATCACATAAATGGATTGTAGCAGTGAATCTAACAAGACCCGACTTCTTTTTTCTATGTAGGTGAGTATCCTCTGAACTGCTTTCCCATGAATTCACCAATTTTTGTATCACAATTTTGGAGAGAATAAGCTAATATTTCTACATTTCCCAAAAAATAGTATTTGGAGATTCATCTATATAAATGTATCATGTATATGACTGTAATGTCCTCTTTTTCAGTCCAGCACTAATTGAAAACTTCTTGCCATTTCTCTTCCTGTGGCCAAGAAGGAATTGCACAAGGGAAGTCCTTGGGTTTTATTTATGTTTTCTTTCATTGCTATTAATTCTTTCTTTTTGTATTTTTCCTCCCTAAGGCAGGTCGGCTGGGTTGGGAGCTCATAAAGGCAAATTAAAAAGAGAAGCAAGCACTTAAAGAGGTCGGTCTACACTCTTATGACTCTTGGCACCAACCAAAGGGTATAAGAGGAGTCTTGGTGGCTCATTTGCAAATCATCTTTGGCATTTACATTTTATATTTGGTCTCTAGGGCTGATTGCTCTTAGTCCATTCCACTATTGGGTGACAATCCATTAGTGTGGCATCCAAGGAGGATGAAACTTTTCCGTGTGGGAGATTGTAGGACGGAAACCCTCCCATTTGGTGGTGTTGAAGACAATCTTGACGGTTTGCAACTAGGGCTTGGAGAAGAAGGTATACCAAGGGTTTTGGTATTATTTTATGCCCCTTTCCTAGGGAGCGACTTGCATAGGAGTGTGATTGGGTCCTTTCTAGGGCAGAAATTTACATTCGAGTTGGTATATGGACTTATTATATTTTATATTATATAAGGCTGAAATATTGCATATTTGTTATTTATTGGGGTTTGGTGACCTCATTTTCAGTCACTTCTATTGGCCGCACTTCTGCTGTTTATAATTAATTTTCCAACTGAGTATTTCCTTGAATTTCATGGTGTAAATTGATGTACATTGTTCCTAAAAGGCTTATATATGTTGTGGACGAGTTTCGTAGTGATATTTGGTTGAATTATTGTACTTTGCAAGCTGCTGTCCTAGAAAATCAGTTTGTTGTACATCACTGTTCTAATTTTCAGTTTGCTGTTATAAAAATCAGATTGTATTCATTTGGGATTTATGTGATTTCCCATGTTTGTGTGGTTGAGCACTAGAAAGGGACATTACAATGGTATCGAGCTTCGGTCGCCATCCGAGCGTTTCATGCAAGTAGGCAACAAGGGTTTCATTTGCTATCAGAGGAGAGAAAAAAACTAGACCAGCCAAGAGAAGAAGATAGTATGGCTCACCAAGATCCACAGGAAGCCAAATTCGACAAGCTCATTGAAGGGCAAGCAAGATTGGCGGATACTATGGACTTGTTAGCCCTAACCCTTCAGAGATATCATGAACCTAGGGTTCATAATGGTGAGGAAGCTCATCCGGAGCAAATACTTCACGGCAACCCCTTGGATCAGCTCACGGATCAGCCACTAGGCCTTCTTTCCTTCCAAGGGAAGAACCCCTTCCGGAGGCGGGAACAAGGCCCACTTTGGGGCAAAGCATTGCAACAAGCTATGAGGAATACATGGCACTTCCGAGGGAGATAAGGGAGGCAATTTCACTTGCAGAGTTCATAGGAGTGAACAAAGGAAGAGCAAGGCATGGACCTAGATCTCAGACACCACAGAAGGATCTTCAACATGCTTGGAGAAAGGAAGAGGAGAAGAGCTTCCAAATTGCAATGGCGGAGCAAGAAGAAGAAATCAAAAAACAAGAACAAGAGAAGACCAATATGCAGTGTGAAGGTAAAGATTCTTCAACAATAAATGATGTTTTATTAATTTCCAATGATTGCATGTGGCGACAAGATAGTGAAGGAAAATCAGATCTACAAGAGATTCATGAGGTTGAGATTCGGGATGACCCTTTTGAGAGGCATAATCTTTAAAGGAGGCCTCACCTAATACCCATGTTGGTTTTCGGTGTGCTGGAATTTACATAGCAACAACTGTAGTATCCCCCTCTAGAATAAGTTAGGAATTAATACAAATCTGATCACACACAACTGAAAATAATTAATTTTCAAACCCTAACTGCTGCAAACTTCAAAAATTCATATCTTTGGCTAGGGAAGTCCAAATGAGCTGAAATTTTGGATAATGGACCATAAAAATATGAGGAACAATATGCAAAATTCAGATTCTATACAGCCAACCCGAAACCCTAATTTTGACCTAAAAAGTAGGTCGCCCAGCACTTTTAGGGCACAAAAACTACTCCAAAAATTATGAAATCACCCTCTCCTTATTCCTCCTAATTTCTACAATCACATTCAATATTAAATCAACCCCAAAACTGCAGATCTGAAATAAATACTAATTTATAACAACCGGGAAGCATGCAAACAACTGAAATCTTCTAAAATTGATAACTCCTTCAATATTCCATGTTTTCTCTTCAAATAAAATGCAAATAGTTCTATAAATTAAGATCTTTCCGCAGAAATACAGATCTGAATTTTATGATAACCGAAATCCCTCCAAAACAACCCCCAAAGTCCCCAAACCAGTCGCTAGGGTTTGAGTAAATGGCATAAATGATTTCCGGCACTCAATAGCCCTTCAATACACTTAAAACAACTGCCCAAACTCAGCAAAAATAAGCCAACACAGATCAGATTTTGAATAAAGCTTGTTCACCCTTAAAACATGCTAAAAGATGCCCTATTCAAGTCGCCATAGTTAGAATAAAACCAGCAATAACCAGCAGATCTAAAACACCATAAAACCCTTCATCATATTCAATAACATGCAGATTTTACTCTCAATAAAAGGCGCCAAAGCTAGAAAGAGAATCACCAACAAGTAGATTTGCAAATCTAATGAAAATACTTCAATTGAATATCAAAACCAGCTCACTAACTTCCCACGCAAGAGAGAGAGAGCATCAATGGGCATACATCCCAACTCCAAGCATGGAGCATAAAATAAATATCATCATAACATAATTCTAACAATGATCCTAGCACTCCTTTTATAAGCAAGGAGGCACAAACTTTGAAATCCCTAAGAGAGGGAAATTATTAAATAAAAATAGTTTATTTTCCCTAGGTGTGGCATCCCCTTTTAAAAGGGTGATTTTAATATTTAAAAGCCACCTAAATATTATTTAATTAATTCCTCTTTTAATTTGCATTTTGGGAATTTAATTAAATAATTACTTGCTCCATAAATATTAAATAATTAAATAAATATTGCTTTATAATGTCAAATGATAAAAATCACTCTCCAGGCAATATTATAAAATTATTTAATATAATTTTCCCCTTGCAACATCCCTAAAGCCCACGGGGAATGATAGGCTAAGGGTCTTCAAAAATGGGGACATTACAACACCTCGCAAGCAATTTAATTTATTGCATCACCCTCACACTATGTATTTGCAAGGGTTTGATCATCATGAGAATTATTCTAACAAAGATGAGAGGATGAAGGGTACTAAAGGGAAAAATAATCTTTTCCAAGAAACCCCTATCCCTCTTCCGAGCATTCCAAAGATTGGATCAAGGAAAGAAGAATTTGATTTGCATAGTTATGATAATGAACAACTTGCTGGAATTTTCAGAACAATAGTCAATAAGAGGCAAGTTGATGGTGTACATGACTTCGGCAAGAACCATGAAGATGTTCCATGTGAGTGTCAACAAAATATTGTTGAAGCCAAGGTGGAAAGAGCTTCACTTGTTGAATCTAAGGTGAAGGAGAAGGCTGATCCTAATTCAGAAATTCTGAGTCACAAGGTCGGAAGTGTAGAAGATATCTCAATCATTCCTCATCCGGCAAGGGAAGGTGAACATGTTGAGGACAACCTAAGGTATGATAGTAATGATCGTATTTCATATTTGTTAATTCCTCCTATGTCGCTGCAATATATTTCTTATCTTGAGCAACGTGTTGAAATTGATGGGAAGATGATGGTAAGCAAGCTAGGTGTTATTTTTATAATCAAGATTGTATGAATCAGCTTGCTATGGTTTTATGGGACTCAAGTTACTTTCAAGATTGCCACTTTTGGATGTATGTGAAGGTTATGGATAATTCATCCACTGAAAATACAAATTCAGCTTCATGGAATATAAATTCAGCTTGCTACAAGGTATGCAATAATTCAGTTTTCATAAACCAAGGTGAAGTAATGTATCATGCCATTGTTTGGGATTGGTTCTCTAAAACATGCCTAGCAAGAATGCCTAATGAGACATGGATTCAATGGGAGTTTTGTGGTGTAAGTCATCCTTGTAACACGATTGAGAGGAGCTTGGAAAATGTGAATCATGAACCCCAAATCATTGTGGGAGTTGTCTCAAATCTTGTGGCTGTTATGACCAACATGTTCAGTTGGTTCCACATTCTATTTGCAGCCACCAAGTGGATTTTGATCATAAGGAAGGGGTGCTCTTCTTATAGTGACATTGACAAGGTAAGGGTAACTCTCACAAGTTGTTTGTTGGCTACTACAATTCTGAATTTGAGTAATGAAATGCAATGCTACAACCAAGATGAGATGTTTTTCCCAATCTCATTTGTTGGGTTGTGCATATCTTCTTGGGACAACAATAGAGGGGCAGATTTAAAGACATTCTTTTTATTTGAAATGGTGTGTAAGAGGGTTCACTCATTGAGAACAATTAAGGCCAATGTTCCAACATATTTGGTATTGTTTGGGATGAAATTTCGGGAAAAGTATGGCTGTTATACTTACATACCAGCACTCATAAGTTCTGTTCCGAGCCAAATTTGAAGAGATTAGTTTTGGACAGCTTGGAAGCACCTTTTGGAGGCCAAGATAATCACTATGAAAGCTGTTGTATTTTTGTTTCATTCGCTGTCTGCAACAACTTCAACTCCCTATCCATTCTTTTGACAACTAGAGATGAGTATCCTACCATGAGGTTGAAGGGTTTGCAATCTACTATCATTGTTGATGTATTTTCAGTTGTTATAAGAAGGATTCCGGCCACTATCCTTCTGATTTTGGGGAACAAAATACATGGTTACTGATTGTGTTTAGGACAACGTGAATGAACTTTGAACATCCATCACTTGAGGGGAGAATATGAGATGATTGCAAGCATTGAAAGAGAACTTGCCATCATACCCATGAGGCATGAAGAAGCAACGATGAGGGTAACTCTTGTTTTCATTAATAAGTTTGGTCAATGTGTAGGTACACGTATTAAAAGAGAATATCAATTGAGTTTGTTTCTCACCCATTCACATGGGGGAGCATATGGGATTGCAACTGAAGACAAAGAGTATACAATCCTTGTATGGGTGCCTAACACCTCTACATAAATCATATTACTGAAGCTTACATGGGTTGGTCATGTTTGTATCATTTCTATACTATTGGTCACAATATTTTTCAGTCATGAACAACTGTATCCATGACAAATTTAAGAAGGTTTCCATACATAATAATGATAGTGACGAAGCTCCACTAGTGAAGACACTCCTAGCCGTCCTAGTGTTGAATTGGATGGAATCCCAAGCGATTAATGGATGTTATGACTTATTTAGAGCCTACATGTAAGCTATGTTGAAAGATGTCCTCATGTTTTGGATCAAAGGCTTCATTGAGGGAGAGCATATAGATATGGGTGATGGAAGGAGTGGACATCGTAATTATTGTGGGCGGAAGCTGTTTCCCTTGGCAAAGGTATGGGGTTAAATTATTTTGGTATGATGGTATTTGAGCATATAAGCTTCTGTTGGCAAGAGCTCTTTCATTTGACAGGTATAAGATCTAGATTATTGGAGCAACTGAGTTTTCAATTGTTTGAGAGAAATTTTGGGGAGGATTGTAATGCCCCCTTTTCATTCTAGCACTAATTGAAGACTTCTCGCCATTTCTCTTTCCGTGGCCAAAAGGAATTGCACAAGAGAAGTCCTTGAGTTTTATTTATGTTTTCTTTCATTCTTATTAATGCTTTGTTTTTGTATTTTTCCTCCCTAAGGTAGGTCGACTGGGTGGGAGCTCATAAAGGCAAATTAATAAGAGAAGCAAACAGTTAAAGAGTGAAATATCCCCAACCAGGAGATATTGTTCCAAACTTGCAAAAATTCTTGACTTTTAACTTGTAGGCATTTTTCAAATAGTTTGTGTGCAATGTTTAGAACAATTATGACAATGATCATAAATCCATCACATAATCATGAAAATATTCAAAGATTGCATAGTGTCATTCCGTCAAACAGTTGACAATCATTCTATTGAACTGGAAATGTCATTGACACTCTCATAAGCAGTTAGAAAAACAAGGAATAAGGCAAAAACATTTTAACAAACATTTACCATACATCTAGCTGAAGCAAACATTCCAATATATAGTGTTCAGATTAATAATTTCAGACCTCTTAAATGATACAACTGCTGCTGGTAATATATTTCTGAGTGTAGTGATCCATGGTGCTGGCATGCATTCGATATTAAACTCAGAAATTATTATTCCTTTGAACAATTGAGTATGGTTGAGTTGTACAGCAGAAAAATCAGTCCTTTGCAATGAATTATCGAATATAAAACTGAATATGAATACTCAAAACAACTCCATATGGCATATATAAAATTCAGAAAATATTATACTTGCAACAGCTGAGAATGATTGTTTGTACAACAATAATAACAATCTGATTTTCTGTTTAAAACGCATTAATACTTCTGAAGTAGCAACACCCAACAATAGATGGATATTAGACAACCGTATTTTTTCTGAAATGCCCATGTTGCCTTCACAAATAAACTCCAGTATGCAGGAAATGGTCTTCAACACTTGTAAATATTACTAGGAATTGAGGATGAATCCTCTCACTCGAAATAACCCTTCTAGTTGAGCAAGAGAAATGAACACGTAGGCTCATTGAACTTTTTCCAGAGAAAATAACAAATGAACATAACTTTCATTTTAATCCTCAAGTCATCCTTATAACTCTAGTGAAACCCTAATCCTCCATTTTTTTCCAATGCCATTTTATAAAATAATAACTAATATTTCACTTTAGTCAAAAGCCATGACTTAAAAACACCGCAAAGTGAAATTATAATATAAAGTGCTTTAAAAAATCATCTCAATGTTAAATTATAATGTTAATACATATGAGGGTCGTAATATTCCCTTTACATCTCCCACGCCCCAGTTCCCAAGGAATAAACAAGGAAAAATGGCGGAAGAAGCCAACTAGGCCTCCTAGCATTTGGAAAGGGACATTACAAAGAGGTTGGTCTACACTCTTATGACTCGGCTCCAACCAAGGGTACAAGAGGAGTCTTGGTGGCTCATTTGCAAATCATCTTTTGCATTTACATTTTATATTTGGTCTCTATGGTTGATTCTTTATTAGTCCATTCCACTATTGGGCGACAATCCATTAGTGTGGCGTCCAGGAGGACGAAACCCTTCCTTGTGGGAGATTGGAGGATGAAAACCCTCGATTTGGTGGCATTGAAGACAATCTTTGAAGACTATCTTGACGGTTTGCAACTAGGGCTTGGAGAAGAAGGAATACCAAGGGTTTTGGTATTAATTTATGCCCCTCTTAGGGAGCGACTTGCATAGGAGTGTGATTGGGTCCTTTTTAGGGCACAAATTTACATTCCGAGTTGATATACGGACTTCTCATATTTAATAAGGCTGTAATATTGCATATTTGTTATTTATCGGGGTTTGGTGACCTCATTTTCAGTCGATTATATTGGCCGCACTTATGCTATTTATAATTAATTTTCCAGCTGAGTATTTCATTGAATTTCATGGTGTAAATTGACGTACATTGTTCCTAGAAGGCTTATATATGTTGTGGATGAATTTCATAGTGATATTTTGTAATATCCCTTTCAAGCGATGAAAGTGAAAAGAAGGAAACCACAAAACCCAAGTGAAGAAAAATCAGATTTTTATAACAGCTGTAATATTCTTTAAAACCCTAGGCGAATTGTACATGAGCTTAAAATTCACCAAATAACCATGCACGGTAGCTGAAAAATACTTCTAAATAATTATTTCAACCATGGAAATCAATATCCATCCAATTGGCAACAAATAAATGGAGAAAATCAGCGAAGATACACTGCTGTAATTAAATTTGTAACAGCAGCAGGGCAACCACAAACAAAGGCTGAAAATAGTAGATAAACCCCTCCAAAAATCACCAAAATGTAGATTCTGGCCTTATAAATTCAGGAAAAGTAGAATATAAAATTAGATATGAATTATGTGCCCTAGAAAGCACCAAACCAACACCAAACCCTAATCGCTCCCTAGGGAAGAGCTCCAAAAATCATGCAAAGCCTTTGTAATCCTTCTTCTTGATGTCTTTGATCCAAATCAACAAGCAAGTCTTCAAGAGATGTCTTCAATTCACCCACATGGAGAGTTTTCGTTCTCCACCAAGCCACAAGGAAGGTTTCCATCTTCCTTGGATGCCACACAAGAGGGTTTTCATCCTCAAGTGGAAAGGTATTGAGCAACTTGCCCAACAAACCAATTGTAGATGTAAAATGCGCCAAAGATGGATTGCAAATGAAGTCCTTCAATCCCTTTTATACTCCTTGCTTGGCGCCAAAGGCCAATTAGAAGAGGACCGACCTCTTAAGCTTCACTTTATCTTTTAATTGCCTCTTTAATTTCTCCAAACCCAGTCAACCTGCCTCCTAAAGGAAAACACTAAAAGAAAACATTAAATCTAATAAAAGAAAACTGAAATGAAATGCAATTCCTTCCCTTGTTCACTTATTCTTCTTTGCCACAGAAAGGGAATGGCAAGAAGTCTACATTAGGCCTCAATTCAAAAAAGGGGACATTACATATTTGGTTAAATTATTGTACTTTGCAAGCTGCTGTCGTAGAAAATCAGACTGTTGTACATCAATGTTCTAATTTTTTGTTTGCAGTTATAAAAATCAGATTGTATTCATTTGGAGTTTATGTGATTTTCCTTGTTTGTGTGGTTGAGCCCTAGAAAGGGACATTACAACGACATAGATTGCACATCATATAAATTGTATCTTTTATGCACATATCCCAAGTCATCCTCCATGAGAACCAGTCACCCCTTTTGTATCCAATGTATCCTTCGATTTGAGTATTCTTTCTTGAAAGTTTGCTTACATCAATTCTGAGATTTTAGCCAATAAATTCCATGGAAGCCCATCAGCACCGGGTATGACTATTTCCAAGGCCAATAAATATGTAAATTCTAAACTGGAATAGTAGAGGTTATTTATCAAGCTTTCCAATTTCTCTTTTGCACAAGGGAGCACTCAATACTCATAAGCATGACAAGTCACATCCATTAATGAAATGGGTTTTGCATATGAAAAATGTTCATGGCTGATTGGATTCAATGCTAATATGATTTACCAATCCAGATTTCCCAAGATCTGGGAGAGCATATCATTCCCACCAGCCTTGTCATTTGAATCTTCCCTTGAATCCTAGAGAGCACCCACTCCCAAATATCTTTGTTGTAAATATTAATGTAATAAATAAAGTATAAATAATGCAGAATGTTGCTTTTAAGTAGGTAGCTTGGGAGTAATGCAATCATGCCCTATTAAACTAAATGTTGTTCTAAGTAGGCTAATTATGCAATTTGAATAGATATACAAATATCATCTGCAGAAATGTCCACATAATCACTAGTCACATGTGCTATTATTTCCATGATCAATATGTGCTTTACCACGAAATGAAAGTATAAGAGAAACTATGCTTTGGAACTGTCCTTCATGCATTTAATATGAATGCCTTCCTTTGTGTAAGTTGACTTACCCACAAACTCAGGTAAAGGTCTACAACTGTCACCTTTCTATAAGCATGCGAGAAGAACTATGTTTTGCTTTGCAACTCTCACCCATGATTCTTTCCTTTTTATTCAAGATGATTATATTCACAAACACTCAGACAATTACAAGCCATCTACATAAGTTGACTTCGTAATTAACTAAGGAAATTTCTACGACTAGACTTCAATAAGACCCTCAGATTGATGCTTACAAGTAATTGATTGACATGTTGAAGACAAACATCTTGAATGTCTAGATGCCTATCCAACATGATCCTAACCCAAATTTGTTGGCCAGGTGAGAAGCAATCTTCTAGAGTGTTTCACGAAGAGACATATCTTGAAACTTTAAAGATACATAAAATAGCTTCCTATTGTCAAGAGTTTCCAATCCCTTTCAGAAATACAATGGTAGGATCAGAAAGTAAATTGCACTCTTCCTTGGATGGATTTTCAAGGTACAATCAGATTTGTATTGCTGAAGAAGATACTTTAAAGACAACAATTGATACCATAGTCACCTGAATTGGTATTTGTAGAGGGATGGGGACGCCATTCAAACCAAGATACATGAGTAAAAGAAGAAGGGTGCATCTACATTATATAGAAATACTGTCACTAGAACATGTGGGTACCGGGATCAGTCCTAGTCTCCATACCGGAGTTTATTGGTGTTTATCTTCAATACCTATGCATAGCCATCTGGTGTGTATCATAATAGCAACCTTTCGAGAAACTATCTTAGTTATATTTTGAGAGATGTCTATGAAGGATTTCAGACTTTTCTTGATAATTGGTGCATTTATAGAAAGAAAGAAAGTCATTTGAGGGCTCAACATGTATATACTTGGGGCTCCATCTCATAGATCCATCTCTTTCTTAAGCCTCCTTATAAGTTGCAGTTTTGTAAGGGATGTGCCTCTCATTTTGTTTCCAAGCGTTATTGCTTTTAGATTTCTAGGATATTCCTACAAAAATGTGTCTTTTCAACACTCATGTTGTTGATAAATATGAAGTATTCTATTTAAAGGCGGAGCAGAACACTAAAATAAGGCCCATTAAGCAATAACTTAAACCAGAAAATAGAATTAAAAACTATAAAGATAAACAACAAGAATATTACTTCATTGGAACCATATTACAAGGTTCGGACCATTTTGCATTGTATCAAATTTATAATAATAGAGTATTGTGAGTCATGCAAAGCCATAGAGGGAAACATCACATGGTGTGACACAAAACACTAGGAGGTAGACCGAGATTCACAAAATGCAACATATCCAGTCCACATGAAATCAGCTAGAGACGTTGTTGTTGGTAGCTACCTGACTTGTTATGGAAATGCAAACGGGTCTGAAATGTGGAAAGAATGGTTTTCAAAAAACCCTTGGGTATTAAATTGCATGGAAATGTTTGTACAACACACACACGAGACATACATACATACACACATACACACATACACACATACACACACACACATACACAAACACATACGCTTACATACACACACATAAACACACACACACATATATAAACATACATACATATGCATAATACTGCTTTTCGTCCATAAAACGTAAAGCACGTACCAAATATAATATTCATAAATGAGAGCATGTTTTAGGATTTCATGTAGTGTATATACATTATATAGGATTAGGTTCGTGTCTTCTAGAAGTTTAGGGTTTAGTTTTTAATGTTTTAGCCTTTTCTTTTTGCTTTTTGAAGTGCCGACGCCACCGAAAATGGCTAGGAAGCGGTTGGGTACGTGCTAGAAATGGTACAGAAATGGCAGATCTGTTTCCATTACATACACTAGATTAGGTGGCATTTCCAAAGGGTTTTGAATTGGAAAAGTCGAGACATGGATACATGGGCCCCGAGATGTTTCCTTGCTTCATATGTTGGGAATATTCCCTTCACTCTTCCTATAGACTTTGATTGATGACGATTTAGGTGTTGGTGGGAGTGTATGCCTCATATTTGGGGACTTGTTTGGGATTATATTGGTTGTCTTGGAGGAAGTACTAGCTCTCAAAGTTTTTGTTTTCTTAAAATATTTGTTGGAGACCGATCTGACCGCACGCTTTTCCCCTAGTTGTAGATATCCTCTTGCTATTCACATTAAAAGTATCTCAATCGTGTTTTAGTAATGTGTTCATTTCTTCGAGCAAATGATAAATATTATAATGTGGGCTTTGATGCACGTTAGTAGAGGTGTTTATGAAGTTTGTCGCACCATTTGTTGGATAGGAATGGCTCTAGCACGTCGAGCGGTGAGCCTAGAAAATAGTTCGACCATAGATCTTGTTTATTGGAATTAAAACAACTTCACTTCCTATATAGACCAATATTAATATATGTGCAAGTCTCGCGGGTTGAGAGAGAGCATGAGTGCCTCCTAGTTAGAGATGGAATCGGAAAATTGTATAATTCACAAAACCATGAACATGTTCTTGGAAAGGGTTGTCATAGTAGATGAGGAGTTCGAAGAGGTTGCGCATATACAAATAAATCAAATGTATAAGGATGACCGGAGTTAGTTGTGGAATTGTTCTATTAGCCTCTCATAGTTGACACGCTTATAAAAAAGCCTTAAGGAGCGGGGTTTTGACCGGTCTACGTTATCTTCAAATTCATCAATTAGTACTACAATGAAGGGAAAATCACTAGTCAACTTTTTTGTCCCCTGCGTGGATGCGTGCTTTCCTCCCATAGCAAAATATTCTTGTCTTTGAGACCTATAAGTGGGTAGTTGTCTAAAATTTATCTTTGATGGCGAGTGGGGTAGTGAAGGGGACAAATAGAGGTGGTAAATGTATGAAGGTGATATGCATAGCTCTTTTTGGAGGGGCCTTAGGTGTCAACTTGAATACCGGAAGGCTGGTTGAATTGAAGCGTGGAAAACAAATTATATCTTGCTAAAATCAATGGCGTCCCCGCCAAGAAAATTATAAGTGCAAGGGCAAAGGGTTGTGTAGGGGTTAAGGAGTACATGGTGCTAATTATCTATAGGTATTAATAAGAAGTAGGTGTTTTGCATAAGCAATTGTTCTTTGGCCATACAAAAAGGGAATGGTCACATTAGATGGAAAAATTATTGATTTCCTTGTGGTTATATGGAGGGTCCCTAGGGAGCTTTTGAAGAGTGATAGTCCATTTTTCTTACGAAATACAATTGTGGTCAAGGATAGGATCGTTCATAATTGATTGGGATACATGGTTCGACTTTGGGAGACAAGATGAACTAAACTATTGGGGGAACTACACGAGGACAATTTTATTGAAAGTATGTCTTAGGGAGGTAGGGAGGGAAGTTTGGTGCAAGTGGAGTCAACTTTTCCTAGTGTAAAACATGATTGCCAAACATTGTAATTTACGCCGTTTGCCTTTGAGAGATGTGGGATATTGATTATCGCTTGTAAGTTCAAAGTCAAGAATAGACCAGAGTTTGCTCTTAAGGAAATGTACAATAGGGTAAGCCAAGGAGATGTTGAGGGGTATGTGTAGCATGAAAATCCAAAGTATGAAGGGTGCTAGTCTATAACTACATAAGAAACTTTTTCCTCATCAAAAGCATATCTAAAAACAAGGGGTTTAACAACCTGTGGATGATGCATGGGTGATTTGTGTGTACTAACTAACAATGGACATCTTGTTAGAAATGGTTGAATTGAATAGAAATGAAGCGTAAAAGACGACGGGTCATCGAGGGAACAATCTTTTAAAATGTCCACATTAGAAGATTGTGTAGCTTGAGGGTGTGGATTTTGTTGTATGGTCGCAATGAGACCGAACCCTCTTGAGCATTAATACCTTGTGCCGTCGCCCCCGCAACCGACCCCTCCTCCCCCAACCCCCTCCTCTCATCCCCTCCCCCCTATATGAATATGCTAAAGTGATACTTGAGGGCAAGGAATATCAACGTTATCAACCCCTAAGCCTCCATAGAGCTATTAATGCTACACCCATTATATTCATCATCTACTAGCTCAACGCCCATACGGGTTATGCAAAAACTTTCATGCTCCTACAAGTTTTTTATTCCAAATTCTTGACTTTTTGTATGAGGACAATGAGAGGTGTTGGATGTATGTGTGTGTGTATAATATTTGAATGGGAGTTTCAATCTCGATACTTGCTTTTAAACATATTAGAGATGTGATAAAAGCAAAGTGTTTTAAAAACCTTTTGGTTCTAGTTCGGTTCGACCGGTTCATTAAAAAAATGCAAACTGGTAGAAAAACCAAACTAATGATCGGTTTTATGCGTAACCGGCCGATTTAGTATCGGTTCGATCGAACCTTTCGGTTTTTATCTTGAACGCCAAATCGACGGTTCTGATTAGACCGGTTTGAACTATTTGAGGGACAAGTTTTGCCTTAAAACATTTTTTTCCAATTTTAGCTTTTAAGTTACTTTTTCCCAACCCTAACCCTAAAATGATGTTATATAGACCCCATTTGGAACAACAACGATTAAATGATCTCATCTTCATGCAATACAACCTCTAGCTAAAGCGCAACCAATTACTGAATAGGATACCTAATACAGATCCCATTGTCTTGGATGATATTGATCCAACCTCAGAATGGGTAGAGGAGAGTCACCTGGCAGAGTTTGATCCCAATGACTTGGGGTGGATGGCTTTGGATGATGAACCACTAGTAGCACCAAACATGGAAAACACTAGCCGTGCTACTACAACTATTGCAGATGTCCGTGAGGAGTCCGATGTGTATGAGCCAAAGGAACATGATGACATTGATGAGGATGAGGATCTCATTCTTAGAAAGTGGTGTTGAGTTTGATGATTGATATCAAACATGTAGTAGCTTGTAGCATATTGTTTTTGGACTCTATAGGCCATTTAGAGCCTCATTGTTTATGTATTTTGTTTCGGATATGTAGTGCACTCGGTGTCGTTTTGCTATATTTACCCTTACATGGTATATGCATGAGAAAACTTTACATATTTTGTCTCTAGTTGTTTGTAATCATGGGTTGGAATCTTTAAAATTTCTTGTATTCATTAAATTGTAGCATTTTATGTATTTTTAGTAAAGCGGTTCACAAGTTTCATACCTATCTGGTTCCGGTTTGACCCTCGGCCGGTTTCGAGTCCGGTTCTGATTTTTAAAACATTGGATAAAAGAGATTCTTTCTTGAGGGCTAATATCTAATTAGAATTGACACGTGACTTTTTCAATAAGAATGAGGGTGGGCAATTCCTTATATTCAATAGTTTGGCTATTAGTTTCCTACCACCCAAACAAATGAATCGAGAGACAATGCAATGTATAGGAAAGAAATGTCCTTGGATGCCATGTTCAAGGGGACCACTCAAGGATCATCATATCAAGAGCCACAAGAATGACCCATGTGGAAAGGAAGAGTCTAGAACAGGTGTTATGAACCTAACTTGGAATATTTATCAATAACAAATGATCAACTTTCTTCTTGATGGATTATGGTTATATCTAGTTGATGATGCAAAACAAATATGTTTAAGCCTCGATTATTGAATTAAGAAGAATTTAACTTGGCATAAAATTGAGGTAGTTTTTATTAGGAGAATGGCCTAACAAAATTTCAGATGAAAGAGTGAAAATTGATTTGCTAAAAGTGAAATTAAACAATCAAGGCAATGGGATTTAGAAATTAACCTCTCAAAATAAAACCTCATTAAAAATCCTAGAAGAAAAGAACTACGAGATTGCGTGATTATGAAGTCACATGTTAAACGTTTAATGTACGGAAAAAACCTCGCAAAATTAAAATTTGATATCGGTTGCTAGTGGAGCTTTAATTGATATTAATCAGGTTTTAGTTGATAAAACATTTCAAAATCATGTTTAAACCTTTTTGAAAAAGAAATGCAAAGCCGAGACAAAGTTATTAGATAACTATATTTCACAAAATGAGAGAAATAGTGAGAAGGTGATCAACAGTACTAATTCTATCTAAATTAAGCTTTATCGACCTCCTCAACATCGAAAAACTATGCATGTAAAATGTCTTTTCAAACATGATAATCACACTTTCAGACAATAAACATGTACTTTTAATCTGAGTTATACCACTAATCAAACTTTCGATGTTAGATTACGTCCACATTCAATGATTAAAGTAGGTCTTGGATGGACTGATCCAAATTCAATGCAACGCCAAATTGTTTAATCACACTTTGAAGATGACTTGTTTTCAACAAGAGGAGGCCATGTTATGAACTTATTTATGTTGTTAGTTAGCAAGGGTTGTGTCCTAACAAGATGACCTCTTGATCAGTCACATTATGATGGATCATGTCCTTTCATACATGACCCTTGATCCATATATATATATATATATATATATATATGTATATGTATTCCTATTACCTTATCACTCATATTCACCTCTCAGATTATATATTCTTATCCTATTACATATTTATTGGATGTGTTTGGTAGGTACGTGATAGAAGGCCAACCATAGGGATTGTGCTATATGGAACAATAACAGAAAAGCAATCAATTGTTTTCCGAACATCTAACAATTGCTCTAAATAAGAGGTGTTTTCTACCTTTTACTTGAAGCACCTCTTCTCTAAGACCTTTATAGTGGAAGAGCTCTATCAAATATAAGTTTTTATTCTTGGCTAGAGTTTGAGACTCCATAGTTTTTTCCATGAGATAGTTGGAGGTGGGAAACCAATTTGTAGACATATATGCATTCAAACTTTTGCATGCCCCAAATTGGTCCTTGGTGTGGTGGATGGTATATTGGAAAACAAAAAGAGCCATATCTTTGGTTGAGCATCTATGTGAGGAGAATCGATTGCTTTGGGTTGTGGTCTTGGCATTTATCTATAAGTGCCCAATTCCAAATGATTTGTGGGTCTATCAAAATGTAGTCCACAACCTTGGTGAGTTATTTTTCTCATCACAAATTTACATAAATACTCAAGATTGAGAATGGAGCAGAGCTTTTGGAAACCGTTGTTATCGTCCTAGAAATTTATTTGAGTTCCATTATTCAATTGCCAAGGGAGAGTATGTAGAAGTAGACACAGGCCTGTCGTTACGTGTTTCTAAAGGACTGACCGTTGGCTGTATTAGAGAAGCAAGTGATGGTGATGGTATGAGTATTCCAAGATACTTTTCTTTGATAATTTGAACCTCAGAGTACCATCTTGATAATGCCACTGGGGCAATTTTATTGCTAGTGGTTGATTGAAAATTCCTAAGTTTTTGATATTCAAGCCTCACACATTGTTAGTCACGGTGATCATGGTGACATTAGTTAAATGGAAATTAAACTGATTTTTAGCACCACACTAAATGAATCACTTTTGGATATTATTAAGCTTCTTTTTCACTTTCTTGTAAGTGGTATAAGAGAGAAGATAAACATGTGTTGCTTGCAACATTACTTGAATCAACTGTATGATGCCTGCTACGAATAAACATCTGAAGGGCCAATGCTGAATTTTTCTAGATGTTGCTAACCAAGTACTCCCAAGAGTTCTGTGAAGAGGCTGATAATGTAGAGAAAAACCCAAGTAAGTCCTCATCAAAGGGAATTCTTTGAAATCGATGATATGCAGAATGTTGCTTTCCTTCATATCGAAGGAAATTATTGAGGACTTTTGTGGAAGACTAATAACACTTACTTCAAAACATGAACCTCGTTAAGAACTGTGATTAATAGGATGAGAGCATTGTTAGCAATCTGGGACTTATTATATCTATCCTTCAATTCCATTTCCGCAATACCATAAAACTTATTCAGAGATTTATGCTCTGCGAAAGAGCAGTTTAGTCCAATAAATAGAGCCATGTCTTTGGTTGAGCATTTAGGTGAGGAGAATCAATTGATTTGTGTAGTGGTCTTGGAATTTCTCTGTAAGTGCTCAATTCTAAATGATTTGTGGGTCTATCAAAATGTGTTCTGCATCCTTCGTGAGTTATTTTCTTACCAAAACAAACTTGAGAATGGAGCAGGGCTTGTGGTATCCATTAGAGCTATCCTCCTAGAAATTGACTTGAGTTCCGTTGTTCAATAGGCAATGGAGAGTAGGTAGAAGTAGACACAGGCCTGTCCTTATGTGTTTCTGACCCACTGCTTGTATTAGAGAAGCAAGTGATGGTGATGGTATTAGTATTCACAAGAAACTTTTCTTTTACAATTTTAACCCCAGAGTCCCATCTTGATTACACCACTGTAGTAATTTTATTGCCAATGGTTGATTGAAAATTCACGATTCCTTCATATTCCAGCCTCACATATGCTTGGTCATGGTGACATTAGTCAAATGAAGCAAATTGAAATTTAACTTAGTTTTTGCACCAAACTAAATGAATCACTTATGGATATTATTAAGTTCCTTTTTCACTTTCTTGGAAGTGGTAGAAGAGAGAGAAGATAAAAATGTGATACTTGCAACATTACTTGAATCAACTGTATGATGCCTGCTAGGAATAACCGTCTGAAGGGTCGATGCTGATGTTTTTTCTGATGTTGCTAATCAAGGATTCCCCAAGAGTGCTGATAAGAGGCTGATTATGTAGAGAAAAGCCCAAGTAAGTCGTCATCAAATGGAATTCTTGAATCAGATGATATGCAAAATGTCCCTTTCCAAGTCATATTGAAGGAAACTATTGAGGATTTTCTTTTTGGAAGGCTAATAACACTTACTTCAAAACGTGAACCTCCTTAAGAATTGTGACGGATAGGATGAGAGTATTGTTAGCAAACTTGGAGTTTGTTTTTCTATACTTCAATTTCATTTCTGTGATACCATAAAACTGATTCACAGAGTTATATTTTGCCAAAGAGAAGTTTAGTCCATTGAACAAGATCATAAAGAGGAACTGATACAAAGGGTCTTTTTGCCAAAAGTCATGATTAGAGAAGAACTGATCTTCAAGTGTCCTGTTGATGATGGTCGTAGAGAAGGATGACTTTACGATACAGCTTGTGAGCTGCTGGCTTAGGTAAGGACTGAAGCCAAAAACTATTAATTTCCAGAGGAGATCCCAATTGCAGTCATCAATAAGGATTCCAAGCATCAAACAGTGAAGTAGGGAGCTGATCATTTTCTAGAGAATTACAATGATGTTAGGAATTATGCGATCATTTACAAATGTTGATTCAGAAAGGAATTTTTGAAAGAAATGCTGGTCTCCTTGTTCAGGTGAAATGGTGGTCGGGAGTTCAACAGAATTTCAGCCCATTTGCGATTTATTGGAGTGCAAAAATAAATACGGAAGATCAAATTTTATTTTGCAATAAAATACTATTTGATTCATATGCAGTAATAGAATACAATGGATAAATGGAGGCTCATTTGAGACTTCTTGATAAGGAAGATTGCTTACAACACACTTTGAGCCAAAACATCTACTTTCGTTTCCTTTTATTTCTTTTCTCTTAACCCCTATTAGACCTACCATTGACGTTGCAAGATTTTATTATTTTCTACGAATAAAAACCAAACACTACTAAGACAACCCTTAAGATTGAGATTTTTCATCGCTGGAGAAGTCTTCATATAAATGTTTACGCACATCCTTATACATGTAAGAAGGCAGTACAACAAGATACAACTATGATAGCATAAAGAAATAGGAATCACTATTTGAATATTGAGAATGCACACGCTACAAGATTAGGCTAGAACCAAGCAACAAGCATTGTGAACTTGTTTGCATGTTCGTCCTTTCCAGATTTGTTTTGCACTCCTTGACACAAATGAACATTACAAGATCCTTCATACACATAATGTCATGTTGCCTTCTCAAATCTATTCCAGTCGAGAAGACCCTTAGTCTATTCTCCATTTCTGTCGGATAAAGTGGTGGTGGAAGGGAAATAATTTAATAATTTAGCTTAAGCTTTAAAAAAAAAAAAGTTAGTTTTAAGTTATATTCATAAAAGGCAACTTATGTTTTATTATTAAAAAGGTGAACATTATTAAAACAACTCAAAATTAAAATAAAAGGAGGGGACATTGCTTTATGAGTGCTTTTCCTTGAAAAGTGTGAAAGTGAAATTATAAAAGTGGGGTGATTGGGCTCATTTGGGCATCACTTTTCAATCATCTATTTTTATATTGTGAGTTTGAGCTTTTGCTTCAACTTTCAACATCGAGGATGATAACCCTCTGGTAAAAGGTAAATTGAATACGGATGGGGCTTCCAGGGGAAATCCGGGAAAGGCGGCTATGGGGGTATTGGAAGAACGCATGATGGGAGAGTTGCTTTCCTCTTTGCTGAAAATCTGGGAACTACTACTAATAATGTTGCTGAGATTAGAGCTATCTATAGAGGTTTACAAGAGGCTATTAAGTGTGGATGGACTCAGGTGCAAGTGGAATCTGATTCCAAGATTATTGTCAGGATGCTGACTTCTTCAGAGAAACTAGGGAGTTCACATTGGCAGATTGAACGTGAAAAAGGAAAATCAAAGGATTGCAGGCTAATTTTCAGTTGCTGCAAATCAGTCACATCTCTAGACAGAAAAATCAGGTGGCTGATGCTCTAGCAAACTGGGCTTTGGATAATCATGACATCGGATGCTATGGAGATCCCCCTCTGTGGTGGCTTGAATGGGATTAGAAAGATATGAAAGCTATTCTAAACCTTAGTAATCTTTGGGGATGTTCATTAAGTTTATTTTGTTTCATAATGCTCAGGATTGGACTAATAGTTTCCATGCCTGGCATAGTCGAAATTGTACAAATATTTTCCTTATGAAATAACATCTTATGAGTTTTAAAAAAAAAAAAAAGGCTTGGGGACAAAAACCCTCCAGTCTTGTATGGTGGTTCCATTTAGGGACTGCATTTGTGCTTCAAATCAGATCTACATCAAAGATCAACACTGATAAAATAATTAGGGCAGTATCCAAGAAGCTCCAAATTTACCAGATATCAACTAGGGCATCAAGTTTTGGATTGACATCATCCTTGGAGGCTAACATCATCATCTTGAGGGCTGATGTCACCTTCCTAGGGGTTGATGTCATCATTGGGAGCTGCTGCAACATGCCATATTGCTGCCATCATCAACTAGGGTTTGCAAACAACCATTTTCTGCTTTGATGTCATCATTTGTCAGTTGGGACATCTTTTCCGAGCAAAAATTCCATCTATATGGTCAGCTGTAATTTTGCCATTTGCAGTCTTGAAAAATAAAATAATTTCTATTTGTGGTGTGTATTTGACTTCTGCAATTATTTTATAAAATTTCTATTTTTATAGGGTTTATCATAAGTTTCCAATTTTTTTATATTTCTCTATAAGGTTTTGCTGGAAAAATTCAGATTGTATTAATTTTCCCATAAGGGGACATCACAATGGTATCAAACCGAAATTCTTGCTAGCCTGTGAGATATTGATGCTAGAGAAAGACACCAAGTATTACAAAAGGAGAACTCCAGGGAAAAACATTATGGGAGACAGAACAAAGAGCTTCTTTAGATGAGATGATTTTTTTGCAGGAAATATTTACGTTGGATATTGAGAGAACCATCCAAAACTTCTCGAGGGAATCCATGACAAGGTTAGTGCAAGCCTTGCAAAATATTAAATGAAAACAAGGAAAATCAGGGAGAGGGAAGCTCTTTAGCCCATGAAAGGACTTCAATTAATCCTCCTTCCAAGACTTTCAAAGAAAAGTTTCTACAAAAGGAAGAGGAGCAGCCAGATGAGGCAAAGATGCCACCCCACATAGGTCATGAATTTGCAGCTACCACGAAGAGTATGAAGAACTCAACCATGCAGTACAAGAGTCTAACTTTACGGGAATTTTGTGATCCAAGGACGACGAATAATCCAAGGAAAGGAAGGCGAATTCAACTAGAGCAACCCTAGAAAAATATGCAATGATTGGGAAAATAATTATTCCCACTTATGATGGATTAGATAAGTGCTCTGCCAGATCTTGGTTACAAAAGATTGATACATACTTGTCTTTGAATCCTATGTATGAGGAAGAAGCTATCAAATTTGTCACACTTCATTTGGAGGGAGTGGCACATGAGTGGTGGTACCATGGTTTGGTTACCCAAGGACATGGCTCTATCTCTACCTTGGAGGAATTCAACCAAAGACTCACAGAAAGGTTTGATAGGAAAGATCTAGAGATCCATTTCAGGGAGTTAGCCCAACTCAAACAAGAAGGAACCGTGGACAACTACATTGCTGAATTTCAGAGATTATCAATGATGGTACTAGATGTAACTGAAAGAAGATTGGTGGTTTTATTTGTTGAAGGGTTGGTTGAACCACTCAAGGGCTTAGTGAAAGCTTTTGATCCTTTATCTCTTCAGGAAACAACTAAAAGAGCATTAAATTTGGAATCATCGGCTCCATAGGGTAAATTCCTACCTATGGAATTGATTTCATTCCCTTTTAAGATTTAAATGTGTCTCTAATTAACATGCATAAAAAGGATGAAATAATGCAACAAGAGGTTACTCTAATTTAGTTAACTCGATATTAAATGCCCAAATAAGAATAATGCTTTACAAAGTGAATATTGATCTAGGAACTATCAACACAAAAATGAGAGATTGCACTTAGCTGATGTAGTGTGGATGTGGGAAGTTTTTAGTGCGGGAATAGGATGATTTGAGAATGAAAGTGCTTTGTTGATGAGAATGACAAGCTGGAACTATACTTGGTCAAAACTGTATAACTAGATCGAAATTGTCCGTGCGGTCTTGAGCCTTCTTTACGGTTTTGGACCTGCTTAGATTTTGGATCTGTAACTTTCTACGTGCTTCGCCTTCCAGGAAATGACTGCCATTGTGTGTTGGTGTTCTTCTCTCTCTATCGAGATGGCTCAATAACTTTTGATCAAACCCTCAAAACCCTCATAGTGCAAGATGGAGTCCCTACAAAACAAAGTTAGGTGGATTTTGGGCATCCCTGTGCACCACCAAAGACGCCACTATTCCAAAGAGGGATCAAACCACACGTCGTTCTCCTAGCATGTGATATCTACCATAGTGCAATCAAAATTTGACAAAACATTCTTTGACAATACGTTTGAGTTTCACACTTGCTCAAATACTTGGGAAGGGTTACTTTTGCTTGCTTGTGGTGTAATGTCCCCTTTTTCCATGTTAGTCACTATGAAGGCATGGGGCTCATTCCACTTTTCGTGGGCTTCAAGGACGGAAAGGAAAGGAGGCTAATGGAAAAGAAAAAAAGGAACTTATATCTTCACCCTCATTAAGTTCGGTCTTCTTGAAACTACAAGAGAGATAAAGAAATACTCTTTTATAAGGTCAATTTTGTTAAGTGAAGATTAAAAAGTGCATTAGGAGGTCAGCCATGAAGATTGGGCTTCTAATTCATCCTTGGTGCCAAAGAAGGGGTATTTAAGTAGGTTCGAATGGAGGAGGATGATCATTATTTTATCATTTTGACATCTACTTGGATTTGGAGATAGTGTAGCTTCTCTTCTTTCCATTGAAGGATGAAAACCCTTCCTTGGTCACCTATTAAGGATGAAAACCTTCAATAGGATCACACTTGGGGATAGACTTTGGTCGTTTCAGCTTGAAGTCACAAGAGAACTTTAAGGAGGATTTTATGTTTATTTCTTCCCTTCTAACTATAGGCGACTTGCTTGGGTGAAGGGTTTGATATCATGTTGGGCACTTTGGACAATTTGAGTTGAGATTATTGTTCTTCATATTTTATAAGGTTGGAATCTACATTTTCGTGATTTTGGAGAAGTTCATCTATCATTTCCAACCCTTAGTTTTGGCTGCACTGCTGCTGTCATTAAATTAGATGCGAGATGGGTGTAAGCACTTATTTTCTCCATTCTTTTGATGCACTTTGGATTGATAAATATTTCCATGGTTAAATTAATAATTTAGAAGCATTTTCAGCTGTTATTGCATGGTTAAATGTCGATGTGAAGTTCGAGAGAATGCGCTGCCTTAGAGGGCTGATTATTTATAGTTTTAATAAAGTTGAAAGAATTTTTTCAGTTATTTTTAGATTGATGTTTGTTGGTTGATGGTGTATTTTCAGATTTAGTTCATTAGGGTTAAGGCTTAACCCTTACTCTTGGTTTCAGCCCTAGAAACAGACATTACAATGGTATTAGAGCTTCGGTCTTCCCAGCTTGAGGGTTTTCTTTCAAGAAGTTAAAATGGTGGATAAATTTTTGGTGATGCTAGATTGGAAAGGCTTGCCCTAGGGCAAGAAAGATTGGCCAATAAAATGGCTCAGCTGATCCATACCATTCAAGATTCGAATGGTGGAAGGAGCTCTTTAAAGGAAGTCAATAATACTCAGCCATCCAAAGTGGACAACATTGCTAGATGGTATGAGGAGTATAGGGCTCTTCTGGAGAAGATTTGTGATGCCATGTCATTTTCTCGAGTTCACGGAAGTAACCAAGGGAAGATCTAAGTCCAAGCCTAGGTCACGAGCTACAGAAGAAAAAGAAAAATCAGATCTGCAAGAGGGTTTTAAGGGGTAGTCCCAAGAAGACCATTTTGAGGGACATGAAGAGGTGTTGTTAGATGAAGAACCAAAAAGGGTTTTTGATGCAGTAGTATCTCCAAAGTAAGAAGTCGTCATTTTCGCTAAGGATGAGCTCTTGATTGATTTTCCGAACAACACTATGAAGACACAAGGGTTTGATGTAATCTCAAAGCACGAGCTTAGGAAAGAGAAGGAAGTCATGAAGCACGAGTTGGAAGGTAAAATTCCTTTGATATTTAATGATGATTCATTGATTTCTAATGATGGCATGTTGCAGAAAATTGGAGGAGAAAAATCAGATTTGCATGAAGTATATGAGGATGACAATATGGAAGGGTATGTCCATGAAGGAAGGGCACTTCCAGTTCCTCATGATTACCTTCAGTTCGCTGGAAATTTCCAAACAACAGTCAATGATGGGCTGATTGAGGGAGGTTATAACCTTGGAGAGAGTTCCGGAGATGTTCCAAACAAGTACCAACAAAATAAGGGTGGGATTCTTGTTGGCAGCCCAAGGTATGATGGAAAAGATCACATTTTATCTCTTCCTATGTCGTTGCCATTCTTGTGTCATTATGGGCAGCTTGTTAAAAATGATCATATGTCATGTTTGATGCCTTGTAATATAATTGGTGATAATGTGAAGAACTTGTTGAGTAACATATGGCACATAGATCTTTTCTTGCAAGCTCAAGATTATGTGAACATAATTGTTTGGGTTCCGGTTGATCCTTTGAGTCATAAGAAAGAGGAAGAATCTTGTGTTGATGAAAGCTTGGTTGCAAAGATGGATTCGAAGGTGGAAGACCTCAAAGGCTTCATGGTCAAAGTAGTGGATGGCTATTCCATGCCATGCACAAGGAGTCCCCAACTCCTTTTCACGTTGGGAGAGCATGAGGTATGTGATGATCTTTATATGATTGGCATAGTTGGTACAAATCTTGTGCTTGGGGTCCAATGGTTACATTCATTGGGAGAGCTCACTCTCAACTACCAAAGTATGGAGTTGAGCTTCATGGATAAAGGCAAGAAGGTGATACTTCAAGGTATGATTCGGAAACCACTCAAATCAAGTATTTGGTAGATGTTTTGTCCAAAGAATTATATCTTTTCTCTTTATCTAAGATAACATATTGGAAGCCTTTACGTATAGCTGAGTATGACAAGAATAAGTTTGCTATTGCTGCTTTTGAGGGAGAAATTGTGGATGGATGGTACAAAATAATGGATGGGCCCATCCTCTATGCAAATGGAGTCTATTTGGTTTGCAAATCAAAGGTGAAGAACAAGATATTGGTGGCTGTTCATGCTGCTCCATTGGATGGTCATCCCGGCTGTCTCAAGACATAC
The DNA here is from genome assembly GCA_018340775.1 of Taxus wallichiana var. yunnanensis. NCBI lineage: Eukaryota > Viridiplantae > Streptophyta > Pinopsida > Cupressales > Taxaceae > Taxus > Taxus wallichiana. The sequence goes on from CM031234.1 coordinate 51,478,491, forward strand.
AAAAGGGTGAGAGAAAGGTTCTTTTGGAAAGGTCTTAAAGACAAGGTGCTTCAATACATAAGAGAATGTTCGGCTTGCCAATAATAGAAGGTGGAGCATGAATTTTCAGCTGGACTATTGCAGCCCCTTCTATTCCCACTCAAAAATGGGAAGGCATCTCCATAGATTTTATCACAGGGCTGCCCATGGTTCAATGTAAGATTTGTTTATATGTTGTGGTTGATAGAATCACAAAATATGCCCAATTTTGTCCACTTCCTGCGAAGTATAATGTTTAATTAGCACAACATAAGCATGGTGGAGTTACTTCATAGTTGAATATTCATGCAAGTGATCACCAACAAAGTATGTGGGTGGTTAGTGGTGACAAGAGGAGTGTACCTTGGAAAACTATAGCTTAGATTTCTAGACTTGGTGCTGTTGTCATCATTCAAATCAGCCACCACAAGGACTTAATGGCATACATATAGGTGGGTAAGCAAGTAATTTTAGTCAAAGGATGGAGCATTTTTCTATTGATGAATGTTGGGAAACATTTTTCAGCCTTTAGAGAGGTGTTTTCAGTCATTGCAACGCTCAGATTTCCTAATTTTTGAAGGAGGTTTATGTTTTGTAGGTGCTGTTCCATTTTTAATTTGTTGATTTTGATAAAATCAGACTATAAGTTGTTTTTAGACTTGAAGAACTGCAAGAGTGACCATTTTGAGGTCATTAAATCATTAGAAAATAGTGGTTGAATTTTTCAGCTGTAATAGATTACTTCACCCGAAATAGCTCTAATTTGGGTGAAAAATCAGGTGATTCATGACTGTAATACTTTGTTTCCAGCCCGCATAATCAAAGAATTAATATGGGATGAAAAACACCTTGACCCAAGGGATTGTTCAAAGGTTGTTTGCAGAGGGTGGATTGCTGCTTTGTGCATTTCCAACTTGTTCTTTTCACTTTTTTGGTCATAAAAGGACATCTAGGCAATTGGAAGTTGTGTTTCCTACATCTAGACCATCTTGTGATATTTTGTGCAAATAAAAGTGGAATTCCAGTCACCTTCATTCTGATTTTTGAAAGAGAAAAGCAAGATTACATTGGTGTTTGTGATAACATGAGGGAAATTGTTGACAACCAATGGTTTGATGGTAATTTTAATGCCTTGCGATGTAAAGAAGAAGAGCTTGCCAACATATCCATCCGCAAAGCATGAGTGGATGAAGAAGGGAACCCTTTTTTTCTTTAATGAGTTTTCTTGATGTGCAGCAGTACATCAATGAAGGAACAACAAAGATTTATTTGGGATCCGAGTACACGCATTTGCTTGAGGATAAGCAAATTTTGGAAGGAGGCTTGTAATGTCCCCTTTTTCCACGCTAGTCACTATGAAGGCCTTGAGCCCATTCCACCTTCCGTGGGCTTGAGGAAGGAAAGTAAAGGAGGTGTATGGAAAAGCAAAAAAGGAACTTCTATCTTCATCCTCATTAAGTTCGGTCTTCTTGAAAGCTACAAGAGAGAAAAATTCTCTTTTATGAGGCCGGTCTTGTTAAGTGAAGATTGAAAAGTGCATTAAGAGGTCACAAGAAGAGGTCGACCATGAGGATTGGGCTTCTAATTCATCCTTGGTGCCAAAGAAGGGGTACTCAAGGAGGTTCGAATGGAGGAGAATCATCATCATTTTATCATTTTGACATCTATTTGGATTTGGAGCTAGTGCAACTTCTCTTCCTACCATTGAGGACGAAAACCCTTCTTCGGTCACCTATTGAGGACAAAATCCTTCAATAGTATCACACTTGGGGACATAAAATCTCCTGTGTGCTTTGGTGGCTTCAACTGTGTTATCATGGAAAAATCAGATTGTTCGAAATTTTCTAATTTGTGCTCCATTGTATTAAAATCGCTCGAGAAAAAGATTCGAAATATAAAAACTCATTTTGACAATTTCCTTTTCACTAGTCCAGTTTCAATCTGGTCTCGCTTTATCGCCTTGTCTAGTCTTTAGTTTTAAAATTATCCACTTAACATGAGTCATGAGATGAAATGGAGGAATTTGTGTCTCAATGAAATATGATATCTATGAGTCTTCATTTGGTCTTCATCAAGCGGAAAGCATAATCTACATAAGTTCCTTCAAGTTCTAATTCCATGTTAATTGTGCACTTTTTACCTAAATTATTCATGTGAACTACATTTTGGCTAGGAGAGAGCCATGTGGCATTAGTATGAAAGCTTGAGCCATGTCATGCCTTTCCTTGCCTTCTCCCTCATGCGTGTGTTTAGGTCTTGTTATTGCTCCACTATAAAATGGGATTTCAAACGCCCTCCGTCGAAGATGGGATAGAATGAAGGAATCAATCCATTGTGCCTCGTGTCCTCTAAAAGCTTGATTTAAAGTGATGAAGAAAATAATGCAAACAATTGTCTTATGTCGTGATGTCGCCCATTTCGAGAACAAAGGAATGGTTCTCATATTCCTCCTCCACTCCGATTTGCCGATGCCCAAAGCTATCAAACTTATGATTATCGGCGAAGTCGTCGCACAAGGAACTCGTGGAAGATTTCTAAGATTCCATGTGTTCCCCATGCAGTGACAAGTCGACATGTGTAATCATTGTTCAACATTTTTGTTTTATTATGTTTGAGATCATAGGAGGAAATGCAAAACACATGAATTGTTCGAAGTTCGAGTCCGACCTATGCCGTTTGCCACATTGGTTCGGCGTCTTGGAAAGCTTCTCCGAGACTATATCACCATCTTCATGCATGTATTTGCAATAACGGTGATGAGGGTGTTGTGTAGGCGGTGGTGAATTAGGAAATTCATATTAAGAGCTTGATTACCGTTTTCTTTGTTTGAGATACTTTATTTGATTGCGATGGATCGGCCATGGGTTTCTTTGTTTTTGGCCTTTCTTTGTGTAATTGTGCCATTAAATGCCCCTGGTTTTGGTTTCTAAAGCTGTTATTTTTATGAGGAAGCATGAAAAGAGTCAAGGTCATGAGGATTATGGTCTTCTTGTGAATGAAGGAGCAAGGAAGTATGCCATAGTTAAAGCCTATCAATCAAAGGATGGATTATCAGCTTTTTCTGAGTGTGAAGTGCATTTCATTTTCAATCATAAGAATCCAAAACCGGGAATATGTTGAGCTTCATCTTAAGTACTCTCCCTCTATTCCATCTAAAATTTGACCCATGTTTATCTGACCATTATCAAACCCGATAACGGATTGAGATTGTTAATAGGCAGTGAGAAGAATGGAAGCCAAGATTGGTGGGAAAGATTTGTTGATGGAAATAGAGGTCTCTTGCTCATGGAGAACTTTGCTTAGCAAGGAAGGGACAATTACTCTTCCTATTTCCAATTATGAAATAGAGTCTATATCCTGAAAACATGGATGCGTTACACGTATATCAATGGGTTTATCTATGGGATGCTTGAATTTATTTGCATGAATCATTGATGCATGGGAACTATTTAACCAAATGTCCAGTGAAAAAGAGCACGAAAAGAGATTGCATGTGAACTGTTTGACAAAATGTTTTAATGAAATAAAATAATATGGGGAACAAATATCTCTTGAGAACAATATGAGCTTCACCAAAATTGTGAGAAGTAGCAAATTTTACAAAAGTTGAGCCACTCAGAACAAAAACAAAACCTTTTATTGTTTCGAAGAAATCCTTTATATTCTCGGAATATCATGTTTAAAGTGAGGGAAGGAACATGAAGTGATGAAGCAGGGATATGGGTGGAGACCTTGTAGGTTCGTATGTATCAAAAGTATGCAGAAAATTTTTCATGGAAGTGCTCACCCATTTCCTCTAAAGAGGCTAAGAGAGGAGGTTTCAAGCAATAAATTGTGGAAATAAGTGGTGAACATGTCTATTGTAAGCTAAAATATGAATCTGGTGTTCATCGTGTTCAACGTTGTCCTCAAATTGAGTCACAAGGTTTGTTCACACGTCTATTGCTATGGTTGCAATTATGCTAGAGGTTGATGAAATTGAAGTGGTAATAGGTCCCAAGGATATGTTGGAAATATTGTCATTGATGTCAAAAGAGGTGCTGAACTGGTAAACGGAAATCTGTCAGAAAGTAACGGAATTATTGACGGAAATGGTAGAAAGTAACGGAAATAACCAGCAGTATAGAAGGGTAGAAAATGAAAGTTTAAATACATGAAAAGAAGCGTTTTTGCATGAGGATTATCATGGTATAAGCGAGATATACACAGCTATACATAAGAGAGATATCCGCATTTTAAGGTGTTCATATGCAATGTTTTATGGTGAAAAAGAAGATTTAATGATGGCTGGCAGCGATTTAATGATAACAGTGATTTGTCTAAGGAGGGGCAGCGCTCCTATCAAGTGGTTAATTGCATTGATTAATGTGCATTTAATAATTATGGGCTGCATTAATTATTTTTTGGTTTTAGCCGACTAATGCACTTAATTAAGTTGTGTTAATGGAAAGGTTGTGTCGGTTGGAACAATGTGTCTTTTCGAAAAGGTACGAAAGGCTATATAAGAAGATTCATATGAGACTTATAAAGTATGGATTCAAGTTGAATATCTTAAGGAAAAAGAAGAAGAAGAGGAAGCGTAAGGGCAGAATTTTAGAACAACAAATCTGAAAGTAAGAAGAAGAATTTTCCATTATTTGTTGAGGAAGCAACAAGTTCAAAAGTGGAAAGCAAATTTTGTAAGGAAGGTTGGTGCCTTCATATTCGAAGAGATCGGTGTCTCTCTTCTTTGAGTTGGTGCTTAGCAAAGGGGTGGGTGCTCCGTAGGTTCTGCCTACAAAACTGTAATTTGGGGATTGGTGTCTCCAGTAGGTTGGTGCCTACAAATTTTTGAGAAATATATATAAAGAAAGAAGTTTCTCCGTGGTTTTCTCCCGAAAGGGTTTCCACGTATATCTGTGTCTACTTGCATTAAGTTTTGTGTTCTTTGATTGATTTGATATATTCACATTGCTCGTGATTATAGATCTAAGTTCAAGTATTAAAGTTTGAAATAATTTCATAATATTGATTCACCCCCCCTCTCAGTATTATCTTGTGCTCAACAATTGGTATCAGAGCGGGTTCCTTCAGGAACAATCTAACAGTTGGAAGGTAGATCTTGGGAGCACATATGGCTAGTCAAGTACAAGAAGGATTTTCCTCGAACAAGGCTCCGTTGTTTAACGGAACAAACTATGCATTTTGGAGCGTAAGGATGAGAACCTATCTGATGGCACTAGGGTTTGATATTTGGCAATCAGTAGTGGTCGGATATACCATTCCATCAACTCCGCCAACAAACCAAGCCGGTAAGAAGGCTTTTGAAAATAATGCCAAGGCGATGAATGCAATCTTGTGTGGTCTGTCAGAGTCCGAATTTGTTAAGGTAATGCAATGTGACATGGCAAAGGAAATATGGGATAAACTTCAAACAATATATGAAGGTGATGATAAGGTCAGAAAAGCTAAGATTCAAACCCATAGGAGAAAATTTGAGAGCCTAAAAATGAAGGATGAGGAAGATGTTACTGACTTATCTTCGCGGGTAGATGAAGTTATCAATGCCATAAGAGGGCTTGGAGAAAAGATTGAGGAACCTGTGATCGTCCGAAGGTCTTAAGATCTTTACCATTAAGATTTGATGCTAAGGTGTCTGCTAGGTAGTGTTCGGTTGATAAGTATGACAAATGGTGGATTCCCAGGTGAAGGAATGTAGTTGTGTAAATTTCAAAGAATATTCAATGGCCTAGATAATTGGTTGAGTCTTTTCAATAGTGCTTATGCTCACATCTTCAACAAGAGACATTCACTAAGCTTGATTTAGCCATTGAACTCTTGTTTGTAGTGTCACATCCTTTTAAATGATCAAAAAAAGAATTGAGACAATGTATTTCTAGCTTTGTGTGCGAAGTATAATAATTGTAGCTTTGTGTACATTATTTTTCTCCCTATTTCTTGAATACAATGTTTTCTCTCACTGCAACATTAATGCTCTTCAATTATAAATTCCATCTTCCATTTATGATTGGATGATGCCATTGATGTTATTTCTCCTTCGTGGTGTATTTGATTCTGTGATATTCGGCCTTTGTGTTGGTTGTCATGGTATGTGGACTTTGTGTCATATCTATACAGTTCGGGTGTGATTAAAACTTTGCACTTTATAGATTTACATTCATTATTGTATTTTGCCTTTCATACGAGATAGAGAGGGTTTTTGTTGTGTTTATGTTTGGAGTAATCTCAAAGATTATCGTGTTTTTTCATTTGTAGATTTCTTGTCTCCTCTGTCGTCTCTTGCTTTCTATATACTTCCCAATTTTGTTGCCCTTTTGTGCTTTCCAGTTAAAAACACCAAAAATATAAACACCCCCATCATACGAGGAACTGCCCCTCTCAAACGTAGAAGAATGTAACCTTGTTGATAGGTGACCTTCCTTAATTGTTGTAGATTTTATATCGCCTCCATTGGGCAAATAAAGAATATCCGAAGTGACCTAAAATCCGGCTAACAAGCTAGAAGTCACAAGTGAGCTTTAAAAATGATTTTATAATTATTTCTTCCTTTATAACTCTAGGTGACTTGCTTGGGCGAAGGATTTGATATCATCTAGGGTACTTTGGACAATTTGAGCTGAGATTATTGTTCTTCATATTTTATAAGGCTGCAATCTACATTTTGGTGGTTTTGGAGATGTTTATCTTTCATTTCCAGCCCTTGGTTTTGGCTGTATTGCTGTTGTCATTAAATTAATTCTAGTTGGGTGTAATCACTTATTTTCTCCATTCTTTCGATGTAATTTGGATTGATAAATATTTTCGTGGTTGAATTAATTATGTAGAAGCATTTTCGAGTTGTTATTGCATGGTTAAATGTCAATGGGAAGTCTCTCGGCGTTCTTTGCCCTAGAGGATTGATTATTGATTATTTAATAATCTTGAAGCTTGTTTTCAGTCATTTTCAGATTGATGCTTGTTTGCTGATGGTGTATTTTCAGATTTGGTTCATTAGGGTTTAGGCTAAACCCCTAATCTTGGTTTCATCCCTTAAAAGGGACATTACATGTGGAGATACGATGGAGACTCTTGGCCTTGGTAGGTGACTTCAGACCTGTAGAGAGTATTGCCATAATAGATGTGGATGAGTTATTTCGGAGTCTTGGGAGCTTGGAGTGCCTTTTGTGCTTGCTTTAACATGAGGAGCTCTTGAAAGTTCCAGGACCCTAAATGTAGTGTAATTGACTTGCTTATATAGGCTTTTGATGGTTATCATGTCATGAAAGGCCGACCAAGAGGGAACATTACTGTAATGTCTCTTTCTAGGGCTGAAACTTTAGGTCAAACCCAAATGACAACTTTTGATTTTAATTACAGGCACCAATCAATCAATTTAAATTTATAGGAATAAACTGAAAATGACATTAGCAACAAAGAGAAATTTGATTGTTTATGACGGGAAAGGAATTCATATGGCAGCCAACAATATCACCAATTAGCCCTAGCGATGACCACGATTTTCAATTTCTAGGCGATGAAGCTGTATGGGCTTTTAAAGACAATATTCTCATACAATATAGACTTAAAATCAATAAATAAATATTCAAGACAATATTCTCATGCAATATAGATTGAAAGTCAATATAGAAATGTCCAAAAGACTTCATAAGTCTAGCAAGATGAAATCTTGAGCACATATATATTTAATATATTTAATTTTAGTGCAAACACAATTGAAACTTGGAAAATTTATAACTCCATCAATACTTGGAGTTTCAACACAAACAAATGCTCAAAGTAATCTCGGAGAGAGTGACTATCAAATAAAAGTGAGATCACAATTTTCCAACAACGGAAACCCCTCCAAACGTGATCCCGAACCTCTAGGTGGGTAGATCAAGTGGAGGAAGGGTGCCAACACCCTTGAAAGTGCCCTTGCTGGAGTAGAAGTTCTTTATGCATGGATAAAGCGTAATGTCCCTTTTTCCCACGTAAGAGCTGGAAATTGGTCCTCTTGCCATCCCTTGTCCATGGAAAAGAAGAAGAAATGAAGGAGAAGACCCTTGAGTACCTTATAATATATTTTATCTAATATTATAATGTTTTCTTTAGTATACTTTTGTTTTATACTGAGTTGGCCTTGCCTAAATAAGTTTTGTCGCCAAAAATAAGTTTTGGCGCCAAAAGGAAGTTATAAAAGGAGAAGAGTGAGATCATTTGCACACTAGCTTGGCGTATTTTCTCTGTACTTGACAAAGAGAGCTTGTTGCTCCTTAGTCTTCCACTTGGGGACGAAAACCCTAATGTGAGGTCTTCTTGAAGGACGAAAACCCTTCATTAGACTTGGGTGAAGGACGAAAACCCTTCATCACCATTTGACATTGAAAAAGGAAGCTGATTTGAAAATATTTTGGGCATTTCCAGTAGTTATACTATTTTTCTAGGGTGGAGCAAGCTCCCTAGGGTAGGGTTTGAGGTCATAGGCAAAGAATTGGAGCAAACTGGTTTTGTAACTAGATTTCTCATATTTTTAAATGCCGGAATCTTGAGTTGCATGATTTTTGTAGACTTCTATATCTATATTTCATAATTATTTCGTGTCTGTAATTTTCAGTGTGTATTTCATTTCCGGCAGTTTGTTTTCAGTGTTTGATGGTTATATTGGCTTCTAAAAATTCCAAATATCATATATAAAATATTGGCGAGTTGTGTGGTGTTGTTTTGATGTGTTTTGGCATCTTTTCAAGCAAGTATAAGTCGCTGGTTTTAGTGTTCAGTCTGCTGCAATTTTCAGTTTCAGATTTGCATTTATAATATTTAATAAAAACCCTTAAAAGGGTTAATACGGTGGTATTAGAGCACGGATTTTCAAAAGGCTTAGGGTTTCAAGTTGAAGAACTAATCGCACAGAAGGGTAAGATCTCTAATTTTAATGGCAGTAACAAACTTTTGGTGATATCATGGTTAGAATTGGAAACATGCTTGCAGTCAACCCTATGTGTGTGGAGGATGCCCTTGGATTCATTCCTTGTCATTTGGAAGGGATAACAAGGGATTGGTGGTACCATGTGATAGAAACCCAAGGAGAAGATGCGGTTTGCTTCTTGGATGATTTCAATGAAAAAATCATAGGAAGATTTGATATGCAAGCTTTCGAGGATGAGTCCCAAGGTAATAGTTCATGGCTATTTAATGATATTCCTTTAGTTTCTAATGATTGTATGGAGAAATGTGTTGAAGAAAATTCAGATTTTTTTAAGGATGGAAAGAACGAGGTTGGGGACTGAAGCACAAGCCTGAAGGATGGTACACACATGTGTGTACAAAGTACGTATGATTGCATGGCAAAGGTAGCTCCAATTGTTTAAGATAAGTGGCGTCAATGGGTGGGTAGCCCACGGATTGGTATGTACACTTCCGAATTTTTGTCTCCATCCTTGCATTTATTGGGACATGTCTTGAGTAATGATAAATGGATACTGAAGGAAATGATGAGCTTGCAAGATCATAATAGCATGCACATGAAGGAATGGGATCCGGGTGATCCTAAAGGAGAAGTGGTGAAGAGCTTTCCCCCTCCCAAAGGCTATGGTATGTTTGAAAAGATAATCAATTCCTTATTTCATTTGATTCATATGTCAGCTGTTATACATGTCCCTAGAAAGGAATTTTGGGATCATAATGGTGAATGTATTAGAAATCACTTACCCAAGTTGATATGGTCAAGGAGAGAGGAAGAATTTCTCCATGAAGGTCTGAGGATCACAAAAAATGGAGCTGCTGATCTGTACATAACAACAGTAAAAAGAAGGTCATTTGAGGGAGATATCAGCCTTATGAAAGCACAAGGACATGGGGGAATTGACAAGCAAGCATCAAGCAAAGATATAGTGAAGGTAAGCACCCGGAAAGCAAAAGATCATGAAGGTAAGGTGTTTTTGAAATATTGTTTGCATGCTGATTTAAACTCAGAATTTCTGAGTGTTATGGGCAGCCCTTGGCATGGAGGTATTTCAGTTTTGGCCTATGCATCAATTCAGATTTTTTACCATGAGTGGATGGTTAGGAATACTCATGTTTCATATATGATGTGTCCTCTTTTGTCACTAATGATTGAACACCTTTGTGCACATCATACTTCATGGGGTAAAGAGGTAAGAAGTGTTATTCTTTGCAAAGGGCATATAGACTCTTGGGCTCAATTTCTATGGTGTTCTCACAATTGGTATATGGGTGTTAGGATGAAGTCTTCCAAGGGAAGAATATCTGATTTTAAAATTAGTATGAAAGAAATCTCTATCATGAAGTGTGGAGGTCATAATGGTGATCTTAGCTTTTCATTTCTTATGTGGCTAACCCAAGGATCCATAAAAATGGAAGAGTTTAGAGGATTGGGCAGCTCATGGCTCAAGAAGATTTCAAATTCATTGCTTCCCGAATTGCCCAAATAGCTCGCAATTTTAAAAGGGTATGACAATTATATTTCATTGCTCTCTTCCATATTCTTATTGGGTATTTGTTCTAATGATCAGCCTATGCCAAGAAAAAGGAAGATAAAAGGTGAAGGGTGTAGCCAAAGGAGCAAGGTATGTGCTGATTTTTATGTGATGGCTGACTTGGGTATTGTGTTTGGAATTCAATGGTGGCATTTGTTGGGAAAGCTCACTCTCAATTATCAAAGCATGAAGATAAGCCTCATGGACAAAGGTAAGAAGATCTCCTTGCAAGGTATGCTTCCGGAAACACTTGAAATTTGTTATTGGGCGGAAGATACCATTCCATGGGAGTCACATTTCTGTTCTTTATCTAAAATTACAACGGATTGGAAGTCCCTAATTTCAGCTGAGTATGTAAAGAACAAGTTTGCTAATGGTGTGTTTGATGGAGAAATATGTAAAGGAAAATACAAGGTGATGGTTGGGCTTATCCCTTACCAAAACCAAGTGCATTTGGTACTCTAATCATGGGTGAAGAACAGGATCTTGAGTGCTGTTCATGATACTCCATGGGCTGATCATCCGGGCCACTTCATGAGACAAAACAAGAGTGAAGATAAGAATTTCATTTTTTCTCCTTGCTTATGGAATTTGATGAAAGGGGATCTAGCATGATATGTTTTAGGAAGCATAAGTTTGAAGGGAATTCTATAGATTCTCTCTATGGGTTAACCCATGATTCATTGAGACAAGATAAGATAAGATAAATATATTAATGTCGATGAATGACCACAAAAGTAGGTCAATGGACCGCATGACCCAAACAATATACAAAGTGCGGCGGGGACAACTCAAAATGAGTTCCTAAAAACGAGAAGAAAGGAGAAAAAACAAAGCAAAAAGGAAACCCGAAGCCAAATACTCCCACAAAGGGGCGATGGAGCAAGCGGGAAGAAAGACGGGAGAAGCAAAGAAGGGAATGAAGGGGGGAAAACAAGGACCAATGGTCTACTCAGGAATGGTAGCCACATCCCTCCTAACATTAGAGGCCGACTAAAAGAAGCTCCGATGTATTGTGGCAACCCGAAGAGGGGGCGAAAAGCTCCTCCCATGCTTGAGATCGAGATTGAAGCGATGACTAGGGGACGAATTGGTGGGCTGCCTTCTACAGTACGTGTGTGCATCCGATTTTCTTTGGTGGTGAACAAGGGAAATGTGAAGGTCAACCAGGGACAAACTAATCTATGCACCGTATCCGGGTCGAAAGGCTCGGTTGTTTAGTTCATCCATCTGCGGGTAGAAGCTGGAAAGAAGGTCGTAATTCATCTCGCGGGGATGACGTTCGGGGGGATGAAGAATTTGGTCCCGAAGCCAGAAAGACTCACGAGATATAGAGGGTAAGACACCGCTGGTCAATATATTTGAAGAAGACCAGGAGAGTCTCGAATCCCTACGAAGAGAGCGGTGAAATCATCCTACGATCTCATAGTATATGGGGTAGTGGAAGATGAAATGAGTCTCGATCTCCACCTCTTGAAGGCTACAGAGCCTACAAAATCTGTCATCCCGATCAATGTGGTGATCAGTCTCGCATCGAAGTTTGTGGGAGCCAACTCGGCCCGACCCCAAAGAGAGAATGCACCCGGTGGACAAGAGGTTTGCGAGGGCGAGATGATGAGTCCCTCTCTCATCTTAAGACAATGCTCTACATAAAAGCACATCTTAGGGCGCAAACCCGACGAGTGCTCACCCAAGTAGTCGAATGAAGCTCCCTGTAGATATCTTCCGGATGGACCGATTCAACACTTGCTTGGTGGACAAGAGATGAATGGGAGTATTCAGGGAATCTTTGGAAAAGGGGGAGATGATCAACTGGATACCAAGCCCGAATCCAACAAGACAAAATTCTTGAATAGCAACAATGGCCCACAACGGGCAATAGTCATATAGGAACAATAAGCGAGATATAGATATCATCTGTCCCGCCCATTAGAGAGATCACCAAACCTTCGATACGGTGAAGAAAGGTTGATATGTCAAATATAGTCTCCAGACGGAAAGGTCGAGCTCGAACGGGCGTGCCAAAATAATATGCTTTGGGGACTGTCTATTTGCATCGATGAATCGGCGAAGGAGGAGAGTGTGAATCCTCTCGGATGAATCTGCCGGGGACAAACAATGTTGGGGAGGGAGGACTGTAATGTCCCTTTTTTCCCACCTAAGAACTAGAAATTGGTATTCTTCCCATCCCCTCTCCATGGCAAAGAAGAAGAAATGAAGGAGAAGACCCTTGAGCACCTTATAATATATTTTATCTAATATTATAATGTTTTCTTTTAGTATACTTTTGTTTTACACAGGTCGGCCTTGCCTAAATAAGTTTTGGCGCAAAAAGAAGTTATAAAAGGAGAAGAGGGAGATCATTTGCACACTAGCTTGGTGTATTTTCTCAATACTTGACAAAGAGAGCTTGTTACTTCTTAATCTTCCACTTGGGGACGATAACTTTCATGTGAGGTCTTTTTGAAGGACGAAAACCCTTCATTAGACTTGGGTGAAGGACGAAAACCCTTCATCACCATTTGACATTGAAGAAGGAAACTGATTTGAAGATCTTTTGGGCATTTCTAGTAGTTATACTATGTTTCTAGTGTGGAGCGATCTACCTAGGGTAGGGTTTGAGGTCATAGGAAAAGAATTGGAGCAAACTGGTTTTGTAATTAGATTTGTAATATTTTTAAAGGTCGGAATCTTGAGTTGCATGATTTTTGAGATTTCTATATCTATATCTCCTCATTATTTCATGGCTGTAAGTTCCAGTGTGTATTTCATTTCCAGCAGTGTGTTTTCAATGTATGATGGTTTTATTGGCTTCTAAAAATTCCAAATATCATATATAAAATATTGGCAAGTTGTGTGGTGTTTTTGGCATCTTTTCAAGCAAGTATAAGTCGTTGGTTTTAGTGTTCAGTCTGCTGCAATTTTTAGTTTCAGATTTGCATTTATAATATTTGATAAAACCCTCAAAAGGGTTATTACATAAACACCTCCATGTTCCAAAATTTTGCCATTGAAGTCCACTTGTGATTCCCAAATGAAGCTACCAATGCACACAAAAGGGTTTCGTCCCCAAGTGTGATCCTATTGATGATTTTCATCCTCGATAAGTAACTAGGCAAGGTGTTTCTTCCTTTAATGCAAAGAAGATAAGCTACACTAACTCCAAATCCAAGTAAATGTCAAAATGATGAATGATAATGATCCCCCTCCTCCATTCGAAGCTCCTTAAGTACCCTTCCTTGGCGCCAAGGATGAATTAGAAGATCAATCTTCATGACCGACCTCTTTATGAAGGGGAAGTGCACTTTTAATATTCACTTAAGAAGACCGACCTTATAAAAGGGAAATACTATTTCTTTATCTCCATTGTAGCTCTTAAGAAGAACGACCTTAATGAAGGAGAAGATAGAAGTTACTTTTTGCTTTTTGATTCACTTATCATCTAATCGAATCACTCCAAGCCGTAACTAGTAATGAAATAAATTAGGAAAATAAAATCACTTGTAATTATGGAAATGTTCACCTCCTTGCTTTCCTTCCTTGAAGCCCATGAAAGGTGGAATGGGCCCAAGGCCTTCATAGTGGCTAGCGTGGAAAAGGGGACATTGCAGCAATTAGTCCATATAAAGATGATGCAATTGAAAGTTTTAGTTTACAATGTTTCGGTCCAAAACCGTACATTAAGGTCAAATTTTAGATTTTTAGAAACTGACCAAAGCCAATGTTTTTGACCGAGGACGAAAAAAGTTAACTTTGACTTCATGGAGTTGGGGATAGATGTTTCTAGGTATGTTTTGTGCAATTAAACCTCATAAACTGATGATAGAAAGCCATGCAAAGATAAACAAGTGACTAAAGAGTTACTAGGGTGTGCTAAGCAAGAGTGGGGAGGGTGTATTTGTGCATGCAAGTGTGCAATGTCAAGACCAATAATGTCAAAGAATAGATTGCCAAATTTGAGTGTCTACATTTTCCCCTCTTTAAGTATGAAATGAAAATTACATGCTTAAAGGAAAAGATACTTGAGTGTGTAGGCACACTTTGTCTTTGCTCGCATGATAAGTTATTTTGCAGTATCCCTTTGTGTTGATCTTGCACGTTCCAAAATGAAACCTGTAACACAAAGTGTAGTCAATGACCAAGATAGGAAGCGAACTTTAACCCAAATGTTATGAAATTGCTATAACAAAATGTGCAACAAGAAATTCAAAAAGAGATGCAAAAATGGAAGGAATACACCTATTTGAATTGCGGAGGGAATGTGCTCTCGTTCTTGTGATTTAGAGATTCCTAACTTTGTTGAACTATGAAGGATTGGGGTTGATTAGTCCCGTTGTGTCGAGGAGAGGTTGATGTGCTAGTTGTACCAACCCAACACATGAATGCCAAAGAGAAGAACCAAAAGGAGGAGCCGATGCACCCCAATGAAAGCGGGAAGCGTGTATTAAAGCCATTCAACAACTTAAATATCTTACCCTTAATTACGAAAGAGTATAGGAAAACTTGTTCGTGAAGAGCTTATTTGCCTCATTGCCTTCCATAACCCCACGAACCATATTGATGTAGATAGATATAAGCCCAATTTTGTAACTTGAGACACAAGTAAAAATGAGAAATAAGTGCCCCAATACTCTTCCCATGGGTTGTCAACTAGAAATTGAATAGGATTGATTGCATGCCAAAACCTTAGTGCAGAAAGGATCTCCATTCCGCAAATGTGTTTGAAACTAGAAGCGAAACTAAGTATTGTGGAGAAAGAGAGAATGAAATACTTCATACCTCCTGAAACTATGCCAAATTGGGTCAATCTAAACATGAAGCCACATAAGAATGTTGTAATAATGATGATAAATATGATAATGCTGGCAAATATGGAGAAATCGCCCCCTTTGCAAAAACGTATGGTAAATGCTTTATCGCCGAATCTGTCTATACGGTCCTCGACCAATTTGTATAGTTTTTACCCTGTGTAACATTTGTTGATTTTCTTCATCCGAATCTGATTTTGACGCGTTTCTGTCGACTCGAATATGCCTGTCCCCATAAAGATGCTTGTGTCTGCTGGAATTGTAGAATAAAATTGTGGATGTTTTCCCCCTCTTTTTAGGCATGGGTGATGAAGAATTTGAATGCGTGGCTCAAAAGGAAAGATGGAGACCCATAACTCGGTGTCTAAAAATTTGTGTATACCCTCCGAAATGGTGATGTGGTGGCCACTTAGAAGAAAGCGCACATGCAAAAGGGGATGCACATGGTAGAGACCACAATGTAAAATATTAGCAATAAGAAAAAGAAGCATGATAATGAGAATAGTGTTAATGCAACAAAACAACAATAATAATAAGAGAAGATGATGTGTTAGTAGAAAACAAGTGCATACAATGTAGAAACAAATGCAAAACATGTCAAGTAATGTAACACAAAAAGGAAAAATGCCTACAAACATGGGACACCGACAGTGTCGCAAGACAATCAAGGCTGATAGGCCATAATCAAAGTATGAAGCAAGCATACACACAACTAGCAATCATGGATGAAAAGCAATCATAGCAAGATGTGATGTAAAACATATAATATATGAAAGAGCTAGCAATAATTGTAATTTTTGCACGAGACACGTGTTCCTCTTGTTAGTCCGAAAGATAGTAAATACACAAGATGTATATGTAATCAAGCGTAACGAGCAAAGAAAGGAACTATAAAGGAAATATAGCACTTGGATGTAGTATGCAAAAGGAAGATGCCCCCAAAGTTTAGTAGTCTAGGTAAAGGGCAGGCAAACACCTATTATTGTGTACCTTTATGTGGATGTCTATCAAACCAAAGGAGAAAACAACGTGTATAATGTAGAGTGCAAACAACGTGAACACATGTGTAAAGAAGAAATGCTATCTATCAAACCAAAGGAGAAAACAACGTGTATAATGTAGAGTGCAAACAATGTATGCTATAAAAAGAAGCCCTGATTTTGTATTTTTGCAAATATTTGAATGTTTTTGTGTTTTAGGCCCTCCATGAGGGCATAGATGAAAAGCAATTCTCGAAGTGAAGGAAGAGTGATCCAATAATGCACAACACTTTGAAGACGAGAAGGGATTGAGTGTAGATGAAGCTCAACATGGATGGTTTCCAAGTTAGTTTGGGAGATTTTGGATATTGGGAATTATACCCTTACGATGGTCATGAGACAACTTGATGGAGCATTGTGGATATTGCTCAATGTGGATGGTTGTTGAATAATTAGTGAGGTTCATAATTTGGGAGTTTGCGGAGGTGGAATGTGGGAACCGGGAATCTGACTTGGGAATTACATCTTTATGAGGGTTACGGGGTAGCTTGATGGAGTTCTACCTAGTCAAATAACTATTTTCGAGGATAGCTTTTGAAGAATGCATGGCTCTATTTGGTTTTGTTGTTTCAATTTTCAATCAATGTATTTGTTTTCTTGCTTTTTGTAGTGTAAGCCTTAAGAGGCAGTATTTGAATATATGGCTTATAATTTATTATGAAGTCATTATTAGTTATCTTTTAACTAATGGATGATTGTAACTACTTCAAGCATTTTGTAAGTATCTCTTGCATCATAAAAGGACGGACACACAACTTACAATGTGTGCATTCCGATTCTTCTTCATTCTTTGTCTCTCCACATATTCTAACAGAAACAATTAGTTTTTCTAGACTTTCTGAACGACGATGAAATCCAAAAATTGACAGTTGACTTGGACAAGACCCTCCACCCTTGCATTGAAGAGGAAGACAAGCTTGTGTGGGAGGTCTCTCCTTCCGGTGATATACCAATACAATCGGCCTGCAAGGAGATATTAAAGAACAGAGTTATCAGCATTAGGGACTTCCCCTCAAAGTTCAAACAAAACAATAATCAAATCCCAATGCCAACATTTATTGTGGATGGCTGTAAAAAAATGCTTCATGGGGCCTTCCACGTGCTTTTTATGTAAAAGCTATGAAGAATTTTGTGACCACATTCTGATTTGCTTATTATGTGTTTCTTCAAGAAGACGACTTTGACCCTCCACCATTCTGTCCCTCCTCAAATGATGATGTAAAGGAGGATGTGCAGGATTGCACCAAATATATAATAGTAATAGACTGATCTTTGTCTCTCTCTCTCTCTCTCTCTCTCTCTCTCTCTCTCTCTCTCTCACTCACTCACAAACACTTTTTTTTTTTGTTTATGGATTCGATGGGTGGTTAGCATAATTTTTCCCTGCCATCAGACATGGAAAAACTAGTAATTGTCAGAAGACTGGAGACTCTCCTTTTGTTGAATATATAGCTATCTAGATTATAGATCTCTTTGGTGTGAATTGTTAGGTGTTATGGTTGGCTATAGAATTGTGGCTAAACGTGTTGGAATATAAACACAGAATTGGCACAATAGCACACACCGATTAGCTCAAAATAAGGTATAGTTAGACTGAGTAAAATCCTTAAGCTATTTCTAGGTTTCATGACTATAAGGTATCATTGAAGCTATGCAAGTAGATGCTGCAGGTGAGGACCTTTTACTCTCATTTGAAGGATATTGTCGCTCTCTTCGATGGATATCTGAAGTGATGGACTAGAGGATTATGCAAGCTTGCTTGGTAGTTGGTTCTGATGGTGTGGTGTTGGCTCTGGTCATCCTTGGATTTCATTAGATAATGACTTGTTATCATGGTATTTTTGAACATTGCCAGAACATCTCTTCTATTTGCATGATTATATGCCTAATATTTATTTTACCCCCATGTGGATTGATCCTTGGGTGGTACTTCACCTTTTCTTAATTTTGCAGGTCTAGGATCCTTCCCTAGACCTCACAAGGCAAAAGTTAAAAAATACTATAGTGGTACTTTATGGGTTTTAAATAGATTCAGTTACATTGGAAAATCTTATCCTGAATGTAATATGAATACTATTTTTATGGTTATGCATATAAGAGAGGTTTTAATGGATGCTTATTGTTTATTTGAGTCCTTGGAATATCGTCATAACTTATAAAAGTTATGGTAGTGAAAACTAAGAATGCACTTTATTATGTTGGTTATCATTTGTCTTTGAGGCCTGAATTATGAGGTTGTTTGTGGGTCTCCTTAAAACAAAAAGTTCTAAACTTGGAAACTCCCGAGGAAGTGTAATTTGTTGGCAAATAGTTTTATAATATCGGTTTAGTTTTGACTTGTAATTGTTTGAATTTAAACTTGTAATTCTATTCATTAACCTGTTAGTAAATAATTTTATAATATCGGTTTAATTTTGACTAGTAATTGTTTGAATTTAAACTTGTAATTCTATTCATTAGCCTATCCTACTTAGCAGGACTCTATGGTTTTTAAATAGATTTTGGTATATTGGAAAACCTTATCCAGAATGTGAAGCTTGATCAGATTATATATGGTTATGTGTATGGGAGATTTTTTTATGGCTGCTTCATGTTTATTGAGACTTTGAATATTGTGATAACAATTATGAGTGTAAATTAATCACGTCCTTTATGATCTCCGTCCTCAATACCATTTGTGGCTGGTATTCTTAAGTCAGATGTGTTTCTCCTCAAAACTATAAGATATAAAATGAAAAACTCCTAGGAAGTGTAATTTGTTGATAAATAATTTTATAATATGGGTTTACTTTTGCCTTGTAACTTTTTGATTTTAAACATGTAATTGTATTCATTAACCTATCCACTTAACAAAGTAAGTTGCTTAGCAGGAGATGGTTAATTGTTCTTACTTAGATGCGATAATCATAACCCCAATATAACTACGAGTCTATGGTATCATAATGTACTTTTTTAATATTATGTGGACACTTTGGAGATATTACTTAATCAAAATGCATAAGCTACCCAAAAATCACCATATATTGTGTAGTGCTCCTCTCGCTTATTGTCGGTCAATCACGCTTTTGAGCACCGTAGCTTAGTGTTTTGGTGTTGGACTTCATCAATGATGTATGCAAGAATCCAAGTTTGTCTTTTCTATGTCGATACTTTCTCCTTGACTCGGGTTGTGTAAATGAACATGTTTTTATGATATGTACACCAACTCATTGTATATTAATTATTTTATAAGTTCAATATTGTTAAATTTTACTAAGAAGATAACTATGAGTCTCTTTGTATCATAATGTATTATTTCAATATTATGTGCGCATTGTAATTATTAATTAATCAAAAGCATATGCTACCGAAAAATCACCAGATAGCAAGTAACGCTCCTCTCGCTTATCGTTCGTTGACCGTGCTTTTGAGCACCCCAACTTAGTGTTATGGTGTTGGACTTCATCAATGAGGTGTGCGAGAGTCCAAGTTGGTCTTTTCAATGTCGATATTTCTCCGTTGACATTGGTTTTGTAATTGAGCACATTTTTAAGATATGTGCACTAACTCCTTGTACATTAATTATATAATAAGTTCAATATTGTTCAATTTTACATTCACAATAATAAAATAATAAAAAATCTATTAATTTAAGGTTAACATAAAAGATGATTGTTTAAGGAGATATATTTTTGTAAAGTTAATATATATATATATATATATATATATATATATATATATATATATATATATTTGTGAATAAAAAATTAAATAAAATAGAATTATTAAAGAGGGAGGGTGGTTAGTAGGAGTTAATGGTGGCATGGTGGCTTGACGTGTGTTAGGAAGTCCCTTGATTTCAGGCCTACACAAATCAAGTGTTTTATTCTTTTGAAAGGGGCTTGGAGTGTACGTAAATGCAATGACGGAGTTTAAGGGATCACGCCACGGTTTAGCCGCCAAAGCAGCTCACAAGGAGCTCAAGCAGACTCGACAACCTTTGGCAACTCCTCCCAACTATGCCAAATTTGATCAGTTCACCCTTGTCAAGCATACTCTTGCTCATGCCAAAATGTGGGCTATGAACAACTATGGACGTTTACCCAAGGCATAAAGAAAGGGGATTTTTTCTTTGTTCTTTTTGTTGAATGCCATTGTTGCAGAAAGGCACAAAATAGTCTGCTGAAATGTCCTTGGAAACTTTCCAAGAAAATGCATTGGGCAAGTGTAATGTCAAACGCCACAACCTTTGCAAGTATCCTCCTTGCACGTACAAAATGGGAAGATTTGAAAAATTCTTGTTTTGTGCTTTTGTTGATGGCGAGTGGGTGATTGTGGGCATGTGCTTGATTGGGATGACATTATCATTGTATTGTTCTTTGACATGTTGGAAGATGTGTAGTGCCGCCTTCAATATGCCATATCTATGTTATGTTGTGAGTTCGAGTGTGACTTGGCAGCAGATGGCAATGGCATTAGCTTGGGCACAATATGATTATACTAGCAGCTTGAAAATGTGCATGGTTTTCTCCTCAAGCTTGGTAACTATCCCCGCCACCAATCCCCTCGCCCACCCAACACGTACCAAAATAAGTGCCTTGCAGAGCATTTCAATGCTTGACAAGAAATAACATTAACAACATACTCTTAGTCTACACTAAAATGGGTGTTTTGGAACAGGGCATTGTAATGTCCCCATTTCCGAAGACCCTTAGCCTATACATCCCCGTGGGCTTCGAGATGTGCAAGGGGAACATTTTTATTAAATAATTAAATATTATTGCCTGGAGCAATAATTATTTAATTATTTTATAAAAGTTATTTAATTTAATTCCCAAAATATATAAAATTAAATGGGGAATTAATTAAATAAAAAGTTAGGTGACTTTCATTGATAAAATCACCGTTTGCAAATGGGACGCCACACTTAGGGAACACAAACTACTTTTATTTAATGTTTTCCCTCTCCTAGGGTTTTCGAATTTTGTGCCTCCTTGCTTATAAAAGGAGTGCTAGGATCACTATTATGATTATGCTATGATGAACTTATTTTGATACTCCATGCTTGGAGTTGGGATGCATGCCCATTAATGTTCTCTTTTCTCTCTCTCTCTCTCTTGCGTGGGAGGTTGTTTTAAGCTGGTTATTGAAAATCAATTGAAATGATTATTTGCTAGATCCATGTTTTTGGCTTTGGCAAGCATTTGATTTAATTTGCAAGTGAAAAATCTGCCTTTTACTGTAGCGACGTCACTGTAGCAGCCAGTCTGTGATAATAAAATAAGTGATTTTGGAGTTCCTTTTGCAAGTCGACTTGTTGGTATATGTTGCATTCCAGTTTTGGCGACTTTCCTATGATATGTGTGGACTGACTTAGATATATTATTGATTGTGGATCAATTAAGTTGGCTATTGGGTGTTGTCTCATCTCTTGCAGCGATTGGTCGGGGCAAGTTGGGCATTAGCTCCATGTGTGTAGTGAACTGAATTTCATCAAAGCTTGATTGCTGTTCTTTTCTTCCCTAACCGTGACTTATTCTGAATATATTGAAGTACATATGGGACGCCTAAGATAACCAGTGATTGCCTCATTGATTTAATATCTGGTTTATGCTCTTTTTAAGATTGGTCGACTATTTTATGCATGTTTATATATCTCTGTTGCAGTGATCTCTTTCAGGGAAGATCTATGATAGTATTTGGTACGGTTGTGATTTGGTTTGGGTATGACTGAAGCTGCTGCGTCATTCCTTGGATCAGCGACTTCATTGAGGAAGGTATTGGATGTTTTAACATACGTTTTGAACCTCCAAAGATCAGCGAGCTGCATGGCACTATTTATTTGATCTTCGCTGTTATTTTCATGATGTTTGAGCTATTCAAGGCAGCGATCTGAGTGGGACTGATTGGGTTTGATGTTCTTTATATTGATCTATATATAAATATTAGATCAATATTGCAGCGACTGGTATTAGAATTCTAACGCTGAATTTGTATGCTCTGAATGGTCATCATTGGCTGAGTGTTGTGTAAAGGTTTTGAGAATAATTCCAGTATTCATTTACAACAGTTTCGTTGCTTGCTTGAGGTGCAATACAATGGTTGCATTAGAAGTTTAGATCTGCTTTTTAAATTCAGCTGAGGAATTATTTGGGTGAATTGTTGTTAGAGGCCATTAAACCCCTATTACTTGGGTTTATTGAGTCATTTCCTCAGCTGGTATAAAGAGTTTTCTATTTTCAGTTGAGTGATGCATTGAAGAGTTGTTAGTTTGCTTATTTTCCTATTGATCCCGGAGTTGGGATATTACAGAATGGAGCTCAGTAAATAATTAGACACACACAAAGAGCTTGGCGGTTAGAGTATGGAGATCTGTTTAGAAAAAAAGATAAAATTTTGATTGTAGTGATGAACCATGGATAAGCCTTTCAATCTACTTCTAAAATGTGTAATGTCCCTCTTTTTGAATAGTTCGATCGAAGACCTTTGGCCCTTTTTGTCTACCCGACGGCCAAAGGGTGATTTCAAGGGTGACTTCGGTTTATTCATTTTATTATATTGTGCTAAAAATAAAATAAAGTACCACTAAAACACATATAATGAATTAATAGACTTTTTAAGTGACTTCGACTTAGGAAAGTACATGTAAACAAATAAATAAAGTATTTTAATGTGCTTTCTTAGGCAAAAAGTGCGATTTGCTTTGGGGAGAAATTAAATAAGCCAAAAATGCGACTTGCTTGGAGAGAGAATTAATTAATTATGCTCCTTTGGATTGGAAAATGTGTGACCTGACATTTTGGAAGGGTTTTTGGCTATAAGGGAAAAGTGCGACTTGTGTGGGACAATTCAGATTATTATTATTCTTCTTCCCGGCAGTTAGCTCTGAGCTTTTGTAGACAAAATCCAAGGATGAAAACCCTCTTGATTATTCCTCTTGTGGACGGAAACCCCGGGGAGCGGTGAGAGAGGAGTTCCTATTTAGGGATCTTTATTGTAATCACAGGGCTTTTATCATTTCAGCAGTTCAAAGAGAAATAAATTGCAGCAGTGTGCATTCAGACTTCTTCTAGAGTGGGGCGACTTATTCTACAGTTGTTTTATGCAATATCTCGAGGTGTTTTTCATGCTAGATAATTATTGTACCTTTCAACATCAATTATATATCAAATCGATTTGGTTTGAATCATTTACCGCTTGGTTTTGGACAATATTTTGTTATCAAACTATCTCGCAGATTTATAATTGTTTCCCGTAAATATTTAATATCATAAATCATTATTCAATACACGGCTGATTTGTTTATGAAGAAATCTGCCGATTAAACCCTAGGCGCTCTTTCTATATTCACCCGTTTTGCGGGGTTTGTTTAATTTAATTTATCTATGCAATTTGAGTATGGTGTTCTATAGTTTCTTTTGACATTATAAGTTCCGATCCGAGCTTGAGCAATATTTAACAAAAAAAATAAAATAAAAATTCAGGCAAAAGGGGTTTGGGACCTTTCAAAATGGCACGGAGCTCTAGCCCCAAAGTATGGACACTCATGAAAATGTGATGAAAAGAATATCTTCGTCGAATGTGATAGTGGTGAGTACCCGAATTGACATGTTTGCAAAATGCGGTAGTTTGGGGAGAGATGAAGATACTTTTGACAAGATGCAATGAGGAGGGATCATGTCTTGGAATGTAACGACCTCATGATGTGTGCAAATATGGAAACATGCTTATGACATGTGCACTATGTGATGAAATTCCTTTAGCTGCGGACAACTTGCAAACCAGCCATACAATACGTCTCTCCCACTTCCTCTTCATCGTCTAGGCATGAATTTCTTCTCTCTTCCTAGCTTGCTATCATAATTTGTTTTCTTGTTTTTATTGGAATGGACTGAATTGAGTTGAGAAGTATGTGGGTAAATGAAATCTGTGTTAATTTTTTTGGTTATCGATAGTTAACAATAAATTAATTTTTCTAACTGTGCAATCAGTTTATAAAACGCTTACTTGGATAACTTGAAAACAACCTTTGAAACTCTAGCGAACCAAAACATAACCTTCCACACATTTTTGGATCATCTCTCATAGTCATGAATACAAATTACTTGTAAAACTATGTTGTGTTGTAAAGAAAACAATACTTTCAAACATTACATACGTCGCTAAAATCAATGCGCAAAAAGCATCTCCAAACCTCCCCATGTATTTTGATCATTGAAACACATTATACAATATAGAATGATCTTCATACAATCCATAAACATAGTCAAAACGCTTTTTGACTTGTTTGGAAAGAGGGTTTTAGAAGCACCTTGGAGAGTTGGTTAAAGGAGGCAATCCCTCTACATTTGAAACCCCTTTGGAATTGTCCTGGTTTTGATGTCTGCAGAACCAAAAATAAATTATATGAGCACAAACCTCTTCATTGATATATAGAAAATTGTGTGCCATAATTGGTTTCACTGTTTCTCCCAAAAACACTTTTTCCGCGCTTATTTTGGAGCCACTTTGGCTTACTTTTCTCTAGTGCAAATTACAAAACTTCATCGATTGGGTCCAAAAAGGTGCTCTTAAAATGAGTGTTGGCCATCAATTTTCAGTCCCGTTAGTTTCTCCGCATTCTCACCATAAAGAGAATAAGTTAGAAGCGTTGGATTCCTTGTTTGGGCATTCAGTGACATTTTTGTACAGCCATTCCGTAGCCACTTTGCTTAGTTTGAACAGTAGAGTGACTAGGTCCTATTCACCTGTTTTGCACTTTTCAAGACACGCTTCATGGGTACTGCTATATTAATGTTTGGGAACATATGTTATAACCATAATTAACCCTCCTGAATACTGCAAACAAAATGATATATGGATTTTATGATTGTGTAAAAGTGGTGCTCCCTCTTAAACCCTTGTGGCAACGAAAATGAAAATTGCATGAAGGAATTGTAAAATCATTGCTCCCTCAACTCTAAAATATGATTAGGCTTCGAATGTTGTGTGAAAAACTTGATTTTTCTCTCTTTCATCTCAATCTTGGTCATGTAAATAAAATGTATGTTTGTGTGAAGAAAACGAGCAAATCTCTCTCTTTACCTCTCTTTCTAAAACCTAGAAAAGTGGTTATGATTTGAAATGTTGCGGGGAACAGTAATCTTGGTTCTCTCTCTCTCTCTAAACTTTGAGTGCAAATACTTGATAGCATTGTTAGATAGCAGAGGTGGGATCCATGCCACTTCACATTGACACCATGTTGTGTAGGTCATTTGGAGGTGGCGAAAATACAATGTTTAATGGTTAAATTGCAGTTGGATCTCTTAAAAATGTATGTTTTATTTGAAAAGAGAAATTGATATCTTTATTGTCAAAATTAATGTAAGGTTGTATTTTGGATGGTAATTGTATCAGTTGAAATTGGAAGTATCATGAAATTGTAAAATCTTATGTATTTGCGAAGATTGTGTTGTATTTAAATGATTTATTAATTATTGGAAACTTGTTATTAATTCATAATTTTAGCCTTGCATGACAAATGAATATTGCAACAACAAAACAAAACAAATAAATAATTGCAACGAACCCGACTCTTCAACTTAACTTGAACTAATTGCTCCCATAGTGGAACCGACCCGATTAGTGAAACTCCTAAACCATGGGACAAGAATGTATGCTATGTTGCGAGTAAACCTTCGCTATTACTTCGAGTAAAGTGTGTCGAACTATGCAATCTCGTAATGTCACTTTCTATTGCGTAACAAAAAACCAACAAAATAACACAAACCCAAAATTGAAATATTCTGATTTTAATATTAGCCAATTGAAAAATAGAACATCAATGAACAGCAGTCTGATTTTTAGAATAACAAGAAGGAAAAAACAATAATTCATCAATATATCACCATTTACAATATTTGAAATATATAGAGGCACTTTAGGAATATTTTAGAAAATTATCAACCAAGAAATCAACCTCTAAACACAGCTGAAAATTAAATAAATCATAACAGATTATGCCCTTATGAAATGGCTGGAAATTAATGATTCAAGTCCTAAAAATGAAGGACAGTAGATTCTAGTTGCCTAAACTATGGACAATGCAATGATAGCTGAGTTGAGTGGTGTCGTGCCCTAAAACCAATCTCTTCCCCAAGGTGGGTCGCTCCGCTAGTAGAGGGGCTAAATTTCACCTTAGAATCAAATCCTCACCTGAAAATAGGTCCTATCCACCTCTTTGAAGCACTTGGAACAATTAATTGAAGAGTTTTCGTTCTTCAATTATCAAGGAAGGTTTTCGTCTTCCTTGTGAAGCCACACCAAAGGATTTTCACCCTCTAGTGGAATGGAAATAGAGCAATCAGCCCCAAAACCAAGTAATGTAAAATTATAATAAAGATGCATGCCCAAAATGAGCCTAAACGACCCCTTTTATATCCTTTAGGTGCCGCCAAGGCATATGAGAGAGTTTCCCCATGACCGACCTCATAAAGAAGCTTGCTTTATCTTTTAATTTGCTTTTTAATTCCTCCAACCCAGCCGACTTGCCTCATAAAGGAAAACACTAAAAGAAAATGTAAATGCTCACGGAAAAGGACTAAAATATAAACAAATACTTCCCTTGTTCACCTTCTTCTGGCCCATGGGAAGTGGAATGGGCTAGAAGTCTTCAAAATGAATTAGTTCGAAAAAGGGGACATTACAAATTCTTTTAGAGCTTAGGATGATCAATTCCTATTATTTTTTTGCCTTTGTAAGCAAATCTTTCATATCTTGGATTCGGTGTACATTGTGATTTAACAAAAATAGAATTTTATTTTTAAACCCTACTTGAGAAGTAATTGAATAGAAACAATGAAGTACAAATGCTATGATGGAATATGATGTAAGCAATAAGCAAGCAAAATACAAAACCCTAAGCAAGAGATGTAAGAAGAATGACTTAGATGATTTGCGCTTGATCTCGAAATGTTCTCAATTGGGAAAACCGTTGAACAAGAGGCGATCCGTGTCGCCAATGCTTAAAACAAATTCTATATGTCACAAACCAGGTTGGACATGGGTGCAGGACTGGGTCAAGGGCAATCGGGCGCTAGAGTTTGCTACTAGGTGCCAACAATGTGAAAATGGTCGAATCTGGTTTTATTATGTCGTATAAGTGTTCTTTGATATTCGTTGTTGGTCGCTTGTATGTCGCACCTTGATCGCAAGTGTACCTATAACCTAGAAAATAGAAGTTCACCTACTGAAACTCACAAAAATGCATCAAACCCGAAAAAGAAAAATGCAATATGGGAGTCGGATGACCCTCGTGGTGACTGACAGAGTGAACTTACGAACAAGTGCTGCACTATATCTCAAACTCCATGTAGTTCATGTGAGTGTGTGTAGAAATTGCTCCCTAGGATGCCCTTGTGCAAGATGCACTAGATAACGGGCTAGATTTGCTAGAATATGCAAATGTGTTGATGAAATAGAATAGACTTCCCCTTCCTATGCAATGTATGTAGAAAATGCAGTCCCTTTTCTATTGAATGGATTCTAGATGGATGCTTTTGAGTGCTTTAGATTCCTTTGGATGCAAGATTAGATGATTGTAAGTATGCTTAGAGCTTGGTCCTTGATTTTGAACACATAACTATGTATTTATATGATTTCGTTGTTTAAATTTCGTTATTGGCAACTAGAAGGCCGACCCATAAGAAAACTAGATGCCGAAAAGATAAAAGGGGCCCAAAAAGAGCGAGTAAGGTGGAAAGAGGTTAGGGGCGCCCAAAGGGGAGGAGGGCGCCTGGCATTGACATCCTATGGAGTCTTGGTATCCGAAGTCATAAAAGATAAACAAGTAAAGTTTTGACTCAAGAATTTTGTAGGGTGTGTATGACCAAGAAGAACATAAAAGAGGCAAAAGATAGTTATCAATTACTAGTGTTCTTACTTATGAATCATATGAATGCTAGCATGTGTTTAGGACCTTGAAATGTAGCCAAGTGCGTGATTTTGTGTCTATATTTTCCTCACTTTATGTTTTGGAGTGCATACTCAATAATATAAAGTAGATAGAGATGCGTGCACTGATAACCATGTAGAGTGTGTGGCAAAGAACGTGCCGAGTGGACAAGTGATGCATGGAACAATGCAAAAATGAAGCGTGGAAACTTGGAAGAGAAAATGACCCTAAGGGTGAAGCGTATGCGTTTTACCATTTTACACTGCTTTGTGCTTCTCGTTGTTGCTTCTTGTAAAAACAAACCGTAAAAAGAAGAGCAAAAATGTAGTCAAAGTCCTGTATATGATAAATAAGAGAAAAGTGTATACAAGTATGTAAAAGGAAAGTGTGCACCTGATCTAGAAGAGTGTAAAAGGATACAAAATGTCCTAAACTGTTGTGAAGATCGAGTTTTTGGGCGATCTCATGCCAAGAGCGAGTTTTTTGGGCGATCTCACACCAAGAGCAAGTTATTTGGGCCATCTCACGCCAAGTGCGAGTTTTTGGGCGATCTCACGCCAAAGAGTAAGTGTTGGGGAGAGAGGTCTAGTGCTACTCTTCTTCCATGACTCTGCCCGATATATACCAATGTAGATGGTGTGATCCTATTTTGTTCATGCTGTCCCTGATTTGTTTCAAATGTAATAATTGTTCCGATTGAAATGGAGATTGTATGCATTCATTGCTGGAGCACCTTTGTGCCTCGAATCTTTGTCAAATTGCTCTGAAGGCTTCTGTGAACTATGCCGATCTGAGAAACTAATTTTGTGTGCCCCCTAGACATTAATGCTCAGGGTAGGTCACAGGCACGCAAGCACTCCCGTCCCGAGCCTGGCGTTGGTGTTTGTCTTTGTCTTTGCGGACCCAAGTTAGATTTCAGGTTGTTCTATAACCGTGTTCTGTTCTAGTTACGTGTTGTATCTTGTCTCTGTGTTGTAGCTCTAAGTTGTTGTATGGGGTGAATGATTCACCCCAATGTATGCCCTCCTCGTTTGGGGTGCATTCGATGTCGATAGGAGTGTGCGGCCTAAAAGAGAGGCCTTGATGCTGATTTGAACTGTAACCTTGCAGGGAGAGGGAATGTGCATGGTAGATCCCAAGGCACATGAAAACAAAGTGGCGAGATACATGTGTTAGTACAAAAAGTAGAAGCATGTCATAGAAAAACAATGTAACAAACAAGTGTGAATAAAAGGTGGATTGCGAAAAGAGTTCAAACATGGGACATCGCTCATAATGTCACAAGACAATTAGGGCGAAGCGGTAAAAAACATACAAGTAGTGATGAAACAAGACATAGGGCATAACCCGCAAAACAATAGAAACCAATAGAAATAATAAGATGTACATGATAACCATGGTGGCATATAATTCTTGCAATGAAAATGCTGCACATGAAGCACCTGTTAGCATGTTAGAAAGATAAAAAGTATGTCAAAGCGTGTATGTACCAATAGAAAGTAGTGTGCTTTAGGAAGTAAAGTAGTGAATAATGAAACAATAACACTTGTAATGTGTGAGAAAGTAGATGCCCCAGGAGCCTCGATGGGACTGGTAAGAGGTACAATGCCAAGCATCATTGCAGCGTGTAAGGACCTATAATAAGTTTGCATTCACAACTATAGAACAAGTGAACACGCATGTGTATATAGAAAAGATATTGACATACCGAGTATTCGTCTAACATGAGAAATAAAGTGTACATGTAGGAAGCGAGCAAGCAAGAGTAATGCAACCAAGATATGCAATATGCAGTGTATGAATGTAATGGAATGGTATGCAATGTGTGAACGTGATAGGAGCAGAGTGCCCCCCAGCGAATGTGTATGAGATGAGGTTCATTTATAGGAGCTCTCAATAGTCAAGAATGAAGTATTGAACAAGAGTGTGTCATTGGGTAAGATGTTGTGTGAAAGTAGATACGAGGAAGATGTATCGTGAAGCACAAAGCGTGAAATGTGAATGATGTGAGCTTCACTTCAGATTTAGACCTTGAACAATCGAGTATGAACCGTTGAATTAGAGTGCGTCATAGGGTAATGACGATACAAGTTGTGTAAGAGAGGTGAGAAAGTCTAGATATAAAACAGAGTGTAATTTGTATGTGTAGAGACTAGAAAGAATTTGTAGTGATTTGAAAAAGAGGGGGTACAAAGCATGTTGCCCACCAAGTGTGTGATGTAGAGGACCATGTCATGGTGGTGGAGCTTGAAACGTGACTTGGCCATCAATGTTAGGAATGATTTGTTTGACAAAAATAATTGGATGCTGTGGAGTGTGATGGAAAGGGACCTTGAATGGTGGTCGCTTATGTGGGATTGATATCACTGTAGATGACTTAGGAGGAGGGGATGAATTGACTTTCGGTGGAAGTTGCATAGATGGAGTTGGCAGCGCTGTAAAAGACTTGAGAGGAGGAGGTGATGGGCTAATTTTGCAAGGAGATTGCTTAGGCGACTCTTGACTTACAAAAGAGGGAACATGAGTGACTATAGAATGATGTTCATTAGATATAGATGAATCAAATTTAGGAGCCCATTAGGATTTAGCAATTGGAGACGAGCATGCAACAACATTTTGCGTAGCAAATGAAATGAAACCATGATGCTTAAGGTGGCCAATTTGTTGTTTTAGAGCATAGCAATCATTGTCATTATGTCCATTAATTCGATGATAATTGCAAAATGGGAGACCTTGATATTTAGCAAGCCAATAAGGAGGGTAACAATTAGTGGATGGTAAGTTGATCAATTGATGAGTGAGGAGCTGAGGAAGAATATCTTATGGCTTAGTATTGAAATCAAACTTGAGAGGCATAGGAAGCGGCATGGCTTAGTATTGCAAAATGGGAGACCTTGATATTTAGCAAGCCAATAAGGAGGGTAACAATTAGTGGATGGTAAGTTGATCAATTGATGAGTGAGGAGCGAGGAAGAATATCTTATGGCTTAGTATTGAAATCAAACTTGAGAGGCACAGAAGCGGCATGACTTGAGGTTCACTTATATGAGCACATGTAGAGGAAGAAGTAGAATTAGATGTAGAAGAAGAATGGACATGGGCGTGAGAAGCGTCCTTAACATGTGGGATTTCAGATTTAAGAGATGTGATTGTGGTTTCCATAGCTTGGACTTTGTCTTGAAATAAAGAATGTAAAGCTTGAATTGACTCTAATATGGGTTGATTAGATGGAGGATTAGGACTGATAGAGTCATCAAATAGACGATCGAAAATAACTTGATTACTTGAGCGGGTGACGCACAACGAGGAGAGACATAGTGTCAGGGTTTTGTGGAGAACATCTTTTCAAGTTGGGTACATTTGAAGCGATTGATTCAAGAAGACTTGAGGAACCTTAGGAGCCATGAAAGAGAAACCGATCAATAGGGATCCAAATGGTGATCACGAGTAGGGTCCACCTAGTGATTTAACAGAAATATAAATTTATTATTAAACCCTAATTGCAGAGCAACTAAATAGAAATAATGATGTACGATGCTTTATGATGTAATATGGACGCAAGCATGATAAGCAAGTAAAATACAAAACCCTAAGCAAGAGATGCGGGAAGAATGACTTAGTTCATTTGTGCTTGATCCCGACATGTTCGAGGCGGGAAAAGCGCTGAACAAGAGGTGATCTCTGTCGTCAATGCTTAGAATAAATTCTATAGTTCACGAAACAAGCCGGGCATGGGCGCCAGAGTCGGGTCAAGGGCTGCTCACTGGGCACCCGCGATTGGGAAAATGGTCGAACACAGGTTTTACTAAGCCACACAAGTGTCATGAAAACCCACAAGGCGCATCAAAACCAAAAAAGAAAGATGCAATATGGGGAGTTAGACTGATCTCGGCGGTCACCCGACAGAGAGAACTTACGACCAAGCGTTGCACTACATCTCAGACTCCATGTAGTTCTTGTGAGTGTGTGTAGAAATTGTGCCCTAGGATGCCCTTGTGTAAGATGCACTAGATAGTTGGCTAGATTTTCTAGAATATGCAAATGTGTGGATGAAATAGAATAGACTTCCCCTTCTTATGCAGTGTATGCAGTCCCTTGTCCCTTGAATGGATGTTAGATGGATGCCTTTGAGTGCTTTGGATGCCTTTGGATGCAAGCTTAGGTGATAGTAAGTATGCTTAGAGCTTGGTCCCTTATTTTGAACACATAACTATGTATTTATATGATTCCCTTGTTTGAATTTCGTAATTGACAATTGGAAGGACGACCCATAAGAAAATAAGATTCCCAAAAGATAAAAGAGACCCAAAAATAACGAGTAAGGTGGAAAGAGGTTAGGGGTGCGAGAGGGGATGAGGGTGCGTCGGCATTGGCGTCTTGGTAGGCGTTGGTATCCAAAGTCATAAAAGATAAACAAGTTCTTACTTGGGCTGTAGTATGTGTAAGATGAAAGAGAACATAAAAGACATAGAAAAGAGGCCAAAGATAGTTGTCAATTACTAGTTTTCTTGCTTATGAATCATATGAATGCTAGCATGTTTTTAGGACCTAGAAATGTACCGAAGTGCGTGATTTTGTGTCTACACTTTGTACTTTCTACTCGCCAAACTCATGTGTGTTACCTCAATATGCCATTACGAAAAATGTGTGTTCTTGGTAATTAACAAAATAGAATGGTCAAATTAAATTAAGCAAATTATGTGCAATAATTACATTGTGATCATCCTTGGTGCTCCTTGCTCTTCCAAGTAATGGATGAAAGACTAGATATATTGTGCCAAAATGTTATGGAATAAGAATATTGTGATGATACGGATAATTGATCTCGTTGTGAGATCTAAACAATGCAATTGGATTGAACCGATTCTTAAGCCTCTTAAGAGGTTACTCATGGGCGAAACATTGTAGCCTATAATAATTACTGAATTTGTGTCTAATAAGATGTATTGAAAGTATAAAGTGAAACTCGAGTTTCTCTCTTTTAACTTGATGTGAAACCTGTTTGATGGTAACTAAAGTATAATGAGTTGTTCCATGAGGAACTCGTCTATTTTGAAATAGAAATCCCTAACTTGAAAACGAGAGTTGTGACTCGTATGTACTTTAAAAATGATGCAAACAAATGATTAATACATGTAATTTAATTGAAATAAGGGTGTTAGCATTGTTAGCTATGCACCTTGTGGATTAAACCTTTTCCTTACTCTTTCTTGTGGCTATTCTATTGTATTGTGTTTTGCTCTGTTGAGAAAACGTGATATTTATTTTATTATTAAGTTGTGTGATTGTATGCATGTGTGGGGGTGGAATTCATCATTGATTGTAGAGGTGTAAGGGGGTGTCAGTGAAGGGAGGAATAATAAACCTTGTATGAAAGATAATTGAGGAAACAAAGGAATGGTAGATTAGCCTTAGTGGAGGTATAAGTGTTGATAATTTTAAGTGGAGACATAAGTGTTGAAAATTTTTACTTGCATGTTGTAATCCATGGAGGAACCAAAGGCTAATCTACTTCCTTAGTGGAGTTATAAGTGGAAGTGAATGACTTTTCTTTCCCTTGCAAGTCTTTTCTGGCTTGGGAGTATGTTTGGTTTTTATTTTTGGATTGTTGGCATCACCCTCTCTTTTGTCTTTGTTGTGCAAAGAGGCATTGCATGTTACTCTATGGTTCAAGCATTGTTGTGTTGCTAAGTGGGCCCAAGTATTGTTGTCAAAGAAAAAAATTATCTTTATTTTGGCTTGTTTTTGGTCTGAATTTTGTGGTCGTTACATAGTGCATCCTTATTCCATTTGTGTCAGTCAAACGAACTTTCTAAAATGTCATTCATGATTCAATATTCGTATGCCCTTGCACACAAGGAGTCCAACAAGATATTTTTGTTGTAATTTGACTATTGTCTCCTTCCCCACATGAACCTATAATCTGACCATCTGGTGAGGCTATTTTGTTTATACTTTATACCAAAATTTGTATTTTCCTACATATTAATTTTCTGGATTAAATTTCCAACTTATTAAAATCTAGGAGTCTACGACATAATAATTTATTATTCAAATTTTATGTCGGGACGAGTTATTAATCAATCAAAGAACATATTCTACTCAAAAATCACCAGATACTGCAGTCTTATTCTATCTACGTTGGAGAAAAGAAACTTCCTGAAATGTCATTAATGATTCAATGCTCATGTGTCCTTGTATACATGGATTTCCAGAAGATATTTTGGTTGTGGTATGACAATTGTTTCCT
Organism: Taxus wallichiana var. yunnanensis; assembly: GCA_018340775.1. Lineage (NCBI taxonomy): Eukaryota > Viridiplantae > Streptophyta > Pinopsida > Cupressales > Taxaceae > Taxus > Taxus wallichiana. The sequence continues at coordinate 51,512,993 of CM031234.1, forward strand.
TCCCCAGATGCACCTATAGGATGAATATCCATTGAGGTTATTCTTTTTATTCCAAACATATTGTAGTTTCCGACATTTTAATTTTCTGGACTAATGTTCCAATTTATTAATGACTTGATGTCCACTTACAAGTAAGTTGGCTTTTACTATGCCCCTTAGGTATCTTAGTAAGTGTCAGTACCCATTGGATCCTTATCCTTGCATGATGGTTAAACGGTCATATATGTGAATGTTGTGTTTCAATTACATTCATTGAAGGTAATCTTTAGTAGCTCGTAAATAGCTTAGATGTTGATAATTGAATTGCTTAGCTAGATATTAAGCCATTTAGCAGAAGTGTTTTGTTTTCTATAAAACAAAATTGAACTGTTTTGAAGGTCTGCCATTTCTTATTTTTGGTCCATTTTTCTAATCTTTGCTTTTGCTGAATGTACATTGTCTTGGTATAGCACTAGCTTTCTCGTCACCAAGTTATTTGCCTGTGTGACAGCAATGGGAGGGCTTGATTGATTTGCTGGGATCAGAGCATGAAGCTTCTGGAGGCCTTGCATTTTTTCACAAGTATGCTAGTTATTTCAGAATCAATAAAATATTTCTGTTGTTCCATTTAATTGCTGTACAGTATATGGTTCATTTCTTTCATGGTTATGCAGACATTCAATGCTATCTTGTTTTACGATTCTTATTAATCTTTGATGATAATCATTAAACTAGATATAGGGACTTCAAGAAGGCTCTTCAGTTTGTGCAAGATGTGCGTTCAAATGAAATAAACAATCAAAAGGTTACTGCAGCCGCTCACCAAGCTGTCAATTTTTTGATACAGGTGACCCACTCAACCTTCTGACCTTTAATTTATTGCATCTTTCTTCCTTGGGATTGAAGCATTACTTAATCCAGAAATGTAAATGATAAGGTGGGAATTAGTGCTCACATGATCAACAGAGTTTGATTTCTGGTGTAAAGAAAATTAGGTTTCACATCCAAATTCATCTGTTTTGAGGGATCTAAATATTTGCCTGTGATATTCCCACTCTCATTTCAGAGGAAGATAACAAGAATTTGTATTCCCATGTCCATATGGAAGAACTTGAATGGACTGTTTTCCGAAAAGAAATACTCCCAGTCTAGATGGATTTTGTATCTAATTCTATAAAGAATGTTGGGAAACAATTAAGGATGAGCTTATAGACATGGTGGAAGAGGCTCGCGTAGCCAAGTCCATTCTTAAAGAGATCAATAAGACTTTCATTGCACTAGTTCCCAAATCCCAAGAAGCTGATGATATTTTTGGCTTTTGACCCATAGCACTCTGCAATGTTTTGTATGAAATAGTTAGTAAGCTTATGGCTGAAAGGCTTAAACCTTTGTTGCATAAAATTATTTCACCAGAAGAAGGGAGCTTTGTGGAATGGAAGAAAATCCTGGATGAAAGTGTTTCCTGAAGAAGCTCCTCCTTTGATGCAGGCTCAAATCATTCCCTCTAAGTTTATTAGTTGGATTTATCCAAAGCGTATGATAGGGTGGATTAACATTTCCTCTTCAAGGTCTAGAATAAGTTCGGATTTGTTGTGCATAGGGTTAAGAAACGCATGTCTTTAGTTTCCTTTTCATTCCTTATCAATGGCTCCGCTAGTCATCTGTTTGAAGCCTTGCGTGGCATAAGACAAGGTGTTCCCCTCTCCCCTTATCTCTTCATCATTTTGGTTGAAAGTCTTGGGTGGAAACTTTCTAAAGATAGAGATGCTAGACTTTTAGAGGGTATTACCATTGCTCGAGGGGCTAAACCAATTACTCATTTGCAATTTGTTGATGATTCTACTTTAATGGGGCAAGCTAAGGTTATAGAGGTTAGTAGATTTCAAAAGATCCTCAACATGTTTACTAAAGCTACAAGACAACTGCTAAATGCAAATAAATTCAGAATTATTTTCTTTCACTGCTCTCAAAGACGACAATTAAATTGTGAAGAAGTTCAATTTTGTCAAAGCTTCTCTCCCACTTACTTATCTTGGTATCCCCTTGCAAGATAAGCATCCGAAGGATTGGTCTTGGTTGATTTAGCGAGTTAGAGATAAACTCTCTAAATGGACTAATAGGTGGTTATCTTCTGGGGTAGAATTACTTTGGTTAAATCTGTTTTACAAGCTCTCCCTATTTATGTCTCTTTAGTATTAAGTATTCCTACTACGATTTGCAAGGTACTTGACTAGCTTAGTTGCCAATTCCTATGGTGTGGCTCTCAACAAAAATGGAAATGGGCTTTGGTGAAATGGGATACTTTTTGCCATCTTAAAAGCGAAAAGAGGTCTTGGCTTTAAATCTTCCGTGAAGTATTCTAAAGCTCTTTAAGCCAAATTCTATTGGCAACTTCTACATTAGTTGAATGATTTATGGACTTATAATCTTTGGGCCAAGTATGCGAAGGTAGGTCCCGTAGGAGACTATCTGTCTTTATCTTCCGAGTTGTGTTCTCCTATCCTTCTTGCTTTAAGGGTTGGTGAGGAGATGCACAAGAAGCATCTCTATTGAATTGTTAGAGAGCTAATTTTTGGATAGATTCTTAGGATGGTCATCCTCCACACGTCAAGTAGTTTCCTCCTTGTAGACATAGTATGGAGTGCCTCCATTCCAAGAACTGGATTAAGGTGGCACATTTTTGCAGACCATTGAATAATATGTCAAAAGTAGGTAGAAGTTGGATACCTCTTGATGATTTGCCCATTGGTGGCGGTTGATAAAAACGGGACAACTTTTTGTAATTCAAAGGAGGTCTCTCTCTTGCTGGCAAGCTGAAAATAGTATTGGTTGGGTTATTCGGGGGATTTATACCATCGATGGAGGTTATGATGCTCTTTGTAGGACCACTCCTTATCCCCTAAAAGACATCTTTGAACCTCTTTGGTCTCAAAACCTTTTGCCCAAAGACCGCTTCTTATGGCTATTGTTACATCACATAATTCACAGTGAGCGCTTGTTGAAGCGTGGGCTTCATGTTCCCATTAGATGTGAAATGTGGAGGGCAGGAGGAATCCATTGATCATTACTTTAAAGACTTCGATTATAATCAACCTTTTGCATGTCCTAGTGAATTTTTTGGATAATTGTTGGTAGGGGGTCGGAAGTATGGACCAAATCTAGAGGGACTGGATCAATCAGGCTCAACTTGATAAATATGTTTGTCAAATTATGTGGATTAGCACCTCTTCTCCTTTGGAATATTTGGAAGGAGAGAAATCAACAAATCTTTAATTAGGAATATAGGGACAACTATTTTGTTTGGAATAGTACTTAGGAAAATATAAGAGAATTTGTACGTCATTTGATAAAACACCCTCATACACCTAGTCAAAGATGGGTTGGTATAATATCTAGGCTTCAAATTCAACTCGGGTAGTCTATGAGTAGAAGGTCTATACGGATAATAATGCTTAGCATTCTTCTTTTCCTATCTTGGTAGGTAAAACTAGTACGGATGGGTCCCTCAGAGGCAATCGACAAAGACAATATGGAAGTAGGGAGGTAACATGATGGTGTTCTAGCTTTCCTGTTTGCAGAAAATTTCGGGTTTCTCTCCAATAAAATGGCAGAAGGATATGTTATTTTGAGAGGACTCTAGGAGGATTAGAAGGTAGGCTAGCAACATATCATAGTGGATTCAGATTCTCAAATTTTGATTAAGCGTCTACATGTTATCCCTCGTAGCTAGAGAAATTGGAGATTGGGAAGTCTTGGCTACAATTGAACATATTCAACAAAACTTTGAGGAAATAGACTTTTGATACATCCCTAGAAATTAAATTAGGGTGGTTGATGCGTAGTATTTGGAATAATAGAGTTTTAAACTACTCCTCTCGTGCTAAGTATTGGGTTTGTAGTGTATATGTCTAGAAAACGGACGATGAAATTTTGTCATCTCATCACGAATAAAATAATTACTTTTAAATAAAGAAGGAAAGAAAGCCGCAGAGCTCGAGCAAACAAAGTGAGAAGAGATTTGAAGTTAGCCAAACAAACCTTTAATCAAGAGTGTTAATAGACGCAAACATCAACAAGGATGAGATAGGAACATCCTTATTGACACAGAGCAAATGCCAACATTTTGACAATTGTTGTATGGAATAAGACGGGGAGGTTTCCCTAAAGCCTACTACATCTATTTTATTCATGGCAAATAAGACCCACACTTGTGCTTGTTGGAACTTTGAACAACGTTGGGTTTTAAATTATGGGAACAAGGTTCACAAATGACTTTGAAGTGATGGAACCAAAAGAGGCTATTAACTACACCGTCTTGTTGGGAATGCCACTGTGGTATGAAAATAATGCAAATATGTGCTTCAAGAAGCACTATCTTAGTTTTGAGAATGGTGAGCATCGAGTTTTGTTTCGCTACAATTATCCTCTTGGATTGTTGAAAATGTTGATGTAGTGGAAGACATTAACCACATCTACAATATCACTACACACGTGGAAGGATTACCTCAACACAAGAGATGGTGAAGTTACTGAATGGCTCGCTCGTTAACATGAAAAGCCATGCATACTAGAGATGGGTTGAAGAGGTGTATGAGATGATAGGTAGGGGATGTGTCAAAGTGGAAAAGAAGGTTAATGGCTAGATGAAGAGTGCGAGGGTACATGTGCATGAATAAGAAAGAGATGCAAAGTAGAGACCCATGCGCGCACTTCTTGCAAGAAGAGTGTTTCAGTTGAGTGAGGACAGACTTAGTGAAGCTGCTGAGATTTGATGGGTCTACATGCATAGACTCTTAAATGGTAGACATGGAGGCTATTTACCAAAAGAAGAAAAGAGAGTCAAGTCTCTCATTTATACTTTGAAGAGTATTGTTGCACGTTCTTTGAGCTACACATTAGCCTACACTTCCAAAGTGGAACAACATCATGGAGGCCTCTTAACTCCGATGAACATTGGACGGCTTGTGAGCGGAAATGGATGAACCCTTTAACCCACATTCCGCCATGACCTTATGGGTCCATGTTTTGTTGGGATCTCTAAGTAAATGAGTGTGCGCAAGGTATGTGACCATGGATACAAGTATGGAATTTGTTGAATTGGAAGAAGTGAAAATTTCTTTAGTTGGCACTTTTAATTTCACATTAGAAGAGTAAAATTTGAAGGTTCCTTTCGGAACTATTAGGTACTCCATCTTTCACAATGACGCATAGATGGAAGAGCACGCGAGAAAAATATATGGTGAAGATGACTATACCCTAAGAAGTATGTTTGAAGAGTCCACAAGTGGCCATGATAAGAAGAACACCCTTGAGAGAAGACTAGAAAAGGGGAAGATTTTGATGAAAGTGGATGAAGAATCTGATGCGTCGGAGCATCTAAATGTGCCCCTCTTTGTGGGAGAAAGGATGGTTCAAGACACTAAGGTCTAGGGATCACAATATTACAATTAATGTATGTCCACAATATAAGGTAAACATTGGAATGGAGGATGAGCTAAAGATGGCAAGTATTTGTGACTACCGGCTTGATCAAGTGCTGGCTTGAATTGTTGAACTCTTGTGTGAGGTCAAAGATCTATTCCTTGAGGGATATCATGAGATGAAAGGATGTCATCCCTCCTCGGGAAGACGCAGTATTAAGTTTTGAGGAGCGAAGCCTATGAAACCCTACAAGATGTATCCAAACATGAAAGTGAGGGCCGAGGAGGAGATAGATAAAATGTTTTCCTCAAAGATCATATTCCCAATTGAAGAATCGACGGCGTGAGCTAGATTGTGATTAGCATCAAGAAGAATGGGTTTATCCGGATATGTGTGGACTTTTGTGCATTGAATGAAGCATGCGTGATAGACTGTTCCTACTCCCTTAACGAAGAAATCTTTGGGAGTAGTTTTTGAAGAGTACCCCTTTACTAATAGATTTTCAAGAACCACCAAGTGCTCATTATTGATGAAGACAATGCTAAGATCACATTCACAATAGAATGGGGCTCATTTGCACAGACAATGTGATGCCCTATAATATGAAGAATGCACCGACAACATTTTCGTGCAATGTGGTTAAAGCCTTTAAATATTTCATCAACAATTTTCTACAAGTATATTTGGATGAGTGGACTATCTATGGTTTTTTGAAAGATCACTACATGAGTTTGACACTCATGTTTGAGAGCTACCATGAGTTGCAAATCTTCTTGAATCTTTAATAGGGTTTTTTTCCTACACCCTTTGGAGTTCTGATAGGTCATGTGATTTGTGAGGAGGGAATGTTGGTAGATCTAGCCAAGATAGCTGTTTTATTTCAGCTTGAGCCATCAAATCATCGTGAGACATGCATGCATTCTTAGGGCATTGTGGGTACTATCGAAATTTAGTAGGAACTATTCAAGGATATTAGGTCCACTAGAAGAATTGTTGAGAAAGGATTGTCCTTTCATAAGGACTACGCGATATCAAGAGGCCTTTGAGGTCATAAAGGAAAAACTAGCAAGTGTGCTAGTACGTAGATTCCTAGATTGGGAGAAACCCTTCCATGTACACATGGATGTGTTAGGCCTAGCCGTTGGGGCTATTGTAGAGGGCAGGCGAGAGAGAGCAAGGAAGATCATCCAATCTACGTTTTGAGTAGAAAATTGCCTTTCGGATTGAAATATTACACCACCACTAGGTGAGAAGAACTTGTTAAGGTGTATGCACTACAAAAGTTTCACCAATACGTTCTTTCAACCCCGTTTGTGTTCTATATGGTCCATGATGTGCTCAAATACGGTAAACAAGCCTTTTTGTGTGGATGTATATGTCGATGGATCATTCTGTTCAGGAGGTGGCTTTTTTATTGGTGGCGAATCCTAGAAAATAGAAGCGTAGTCTTGACCATCTCTCAAGAATAAGTACTTGGTTAGTATCGACATAACTTTGAAGATCATATGCCTGATGCGCAACTCTATAAAGTGACTAGAATACCTAATGAACTTGTAGACATTGCAGCAGTTTTAGCTTTAAGAATAACATCGGAGGGATTGCTAGCCAAAGAGAAGAAGAACCTTGCGATCTGAGCAACACCCTATTAGTTGATTGGTGGAGAATTATATTAGATGGGGAGAGATGAGGTGTTGTACTACTTGTGTGCTTGAACATGAAAGAGAAACAATACTTCTAGAGGTCACCATGCATAAGATTTTGTTCTTAGGATTGTGGTGGTCGACTATTTTTAGTGATGCAAATAACTTTGTCCAAATATGTACATTTGTTAGAGGGTAGGAAATCCAAATGGAATAGATGAGATGTCGTTGATCCTTGTGGTAGCAAAAGAATTGTTTCAAAAGTGGATGATAAACTTTGTTGCACATATCTACCCAATCTTGTGTAAGAGTGATGCAAGGTACATCATTATTACTACCGACTACTTGACAAGATTGGCGAAAACAGCCCCTACCAAAGATTGTAAAATTGCTACAACAGCCAAATTCTCGTGGGAAAACATAGTAAGCATATATGGGTGTCCTCTTGGTTTGACAAGTGATATAGGAAGTTACTTCTTGGCAAAAATGGTGCACAACTTACTCATTAAGTTCATGATCGTGCATCACAAAACAATCCCTATCACCGATAAGATAATGGAACGGTGGAGGCTTTTAACAAGATATTGGGCACAACCTCAGCTAAAATTTGTGACGTAAGGACTGATTGGGATAATAAAGTATCAAAACTGTTGTTGGCTTACATAACCTACAAAAGTTGAGCAAAAACACCCCGATTAGTGTTTTGGAAAGACACAAATTTGCCTATGGAATTTCTAGTACTCTTTATGCACGTAGTTTGCATAGTGCAAGTTGATGGAAGGAGAGCTGTTTAAGAAAGGTTACGGGAACTCATGTAGCTGGATGAAAAGCGACTCTTTTCTAGATGGAGCCAACAAGTGGAGAAAACAAGACAAACGTTATGGCATGGCGGGCACATTAAAGACAAGGTGCTAACTAAGGGAACACTTGTGTTTCTCAATGACTTAAAGTATGCAGAGCACCTAGGAAAATTGCACATCATATGGATGCAACCATATGTCATCGTTGACATATTGGAAGTAGGTACTTGCAAACTTTGCACTCTTGATTGTGAGTTTTTCCATGCTCATTTCTATGGGAGCAGGCTTAAGCCTTACCATCCATGATGAAGCCACAATACAACAAGAATAAGGATGAAAGGCCAAATAGGTTTATTTTTCTAACGTGTTTTTCTATTTTGTAGGAATTTTGGTAGACACATACATAGACAATAGTTCATGAGGTTAAGATATATTGGCAAGAGTAAATTACTTGAAAAAGTTCCAAGGGTAGTGTGCGCGCAAACAAATGAGGAATGATACGCACATGAAATATCGATGGGAAGAGTGGCACAACGGGACAAGCTCACTAATGTGCATGAGAATGATTGTGGAATGACAGAGTGAAAGGGCACTAGAGCACACAAGAGATCAATAAGCACACAAGAGGAAGATGGTAGAGAAGATGGCGGAGTTCTTGTATGACTTGAAAATTAGCAAGGGCGCGAGGTGCGCGAGAGAACATTGGAAAGACACGCATATGCACACATAAGAAAGGTGAAGCCGCGATGTTAAAGAAGTGAAGGAGGACTATGTATTGAATAAGATGGTGGAGGAAAAAAGGAAAGGCATTTGGATGAAATATGCACAAGAAAGAGATAAAGAACTACATGAATGCATTGGCTATGTGTGAAAGATGGAGAGAGAGAAGTACACTGATTGAAGATTGCATTTAAGGATGAGAGAAAATGAGGGCATTCATCAAGAGAGAAGGTACAATATGCTAAGCGAGAGACAAAGAGTGATGGAGAGAGATGAAGGAAACCAAGGAAAGAGAAGAATGTGCCTCTAAGAGCAAAAGCTTGCGCATGTTACCCATGTTGAAACTTTTAAATTTAGGGTTAATGACATCACGAGATGTTATATAATGTATTCGTCCCCATTTGAAACATCATTTGAACATTTGCGAGCCAAGAAGTTGGAGAGCAAGAAGGGAATAGACTTGTGAGCCAAGTGTGAGAAAACCAAGTGCATGCAAGATATAAACTAGTGGAAAAATGTTTGCAGAGGATTGATTGAGTACAAGGTTTATAGAGTGCAGGGAAGAACGTTCACAAGGAAAAACAATGAAATTCAGAAATCCCCGCGCGCTGAGAGTGAACTTGAGATCTCAAAGCATGCCACCAAAGAATGTTGTTATAACGCCAAAGTCTATGCCTGGCAAATAACCAAAGAAGAAATTCAAAACACATAAGCCTACTTGAGAAATCCCATGCATACCAATCACACACCCGACATCAGAAAAGGATGGTTGATACAAAGATCATTGAAAAGGAACCAATGTCGCCATTGACATCATCATCTTTAGTGGAGGCAGAGAGTGTAGAGGATGACATTTAGAAAATGAACTACCCCGTAAAATGCTCGCTAATAGATCAGGACAATTGGGTAGCAAAGTGCAAGTTGGAAGGGTACAACAACAATTATGCTAAAAATGAGAGTGACTTGAAGGACTATGTGGAGGAGACACCACTCGGGGTGTGAAGGTCACCACGAACATCCAAATCAAGCTAGATTTGGAAAAGTTAGGGTTTTTTCAGCTCTTTGAGCTCCCTTTCTTTAGAAAGACACAAATTGGGGTGGTTGTTTTGAAGCATGCACGGAAATAGATTTTACCCCACAGAAAGGCAGAAGAAGATTTCACCCAAATTGATAAATGAGATAACATGTAATGTCCCTTTCTAGGGCTGAAACACACAAACAAGGAAATCACACAAATCCCAAAGTGAATGCAATCTGATTTTTACAACAGCAGATCCAATATTCCTTGAAACCCTAGCAGCAAACTGAAATTTGCATGTTAGGGCATCAAACAAGCTGAAATTAAATATATCAATGCTTCTCCAATTTATATATAATTAATGGAACCATTACCAAGCCAAAACAACCCAAACATGTGCCAAAATATGAAATATTACCCATCTGCAATTTATTTTAGGACAGCAGAAGTGCAGTCCACAAAAATAGCTAAAAATGAGGTTTCCAAACCCCAACAATGGCAAAATATAGAAGATACCAGCCTTATAAATTATGATAAATCTGAATATCAAATAATAATGAAGTTTCGTGCCCTAGAAGGCACCCAAATGATCTCTAACCCTAGTCGCTCCCTAGGAGGGGCTCCAAACAATATAAAAAACCCTTGAAATCACTCGTCTTCGATGCCTTAGTTGCAAACCAGCAAGATGGTCTTCAATAATGCCTTCACCACCACCAACTTGGAGAGTTTTTCGTTCTCCAATATGCCAAGGAAGGGTTTCGTCCTCCTTGGATGCCACACTAATGGATTGTCGCCCCTTAGTGGAATGGAATTAGAGCAATCAGCCCTAGAACCAAGTATAAAAGTGTATATGCCAAAAAGTGATGATTCAAATGAGCCTATGTGTCTCCTCTTATACCCCTTTGGTGGCATCAAGGGTCCAAGGGGAATTACTCCTAGACCGACCCCTTAGGAGCTTGCTTTATCTTTTATTTCCATGTTGGAGATTCTCTACCCTTTCCGACCTCTTTATGAGCTTACTTCATCTTCTAATTCCATGTTGGTAGCTATCTAACCCAGCCGACCTGCCTTGAAAGAAAAAATAGAAAATAAAATATAAATATGACTAAAGAAACTGAAATATAGGTCAAGTTCTTCCCTTGTGCAACTTCTTCTTTCCCACGGAAAGGAAGATGAGGAAGAAGCCTAAAATTTATATTATTTCAAAAAAGGGGACATTACATAAGTATTTCTTGTGAAGGCACAAATGTTAGGTCTGCTTTAGAGAACACCGCTTGCAATCAAAGAAGTTTCCCGCAAATTGAATCGTAAGAGAGACAAGGTCACCATACTAGTCAAAGAACTCGAGGATCCGATTACGCATGTGTGCGCTAGATTTCTTAAAAGCTTGGTTGCACCATTTGAGTCGTGGGAAAGTATAAACTAAGTCTAGTTATATATTGCGCACATGATTATGGTGAAGAATTAATATTTCAACTTTGGAAAGTACATCTAGGAGGACATAATTGGGACCGCAAAAGCATCTTAATAGAAGGAAACCAATCAATATACTGATTTTGATAATGGTGGATGAGATCGGCATTTTGAACAGATATGAGAAGAACATATGGAAGTACACACTAGCCAACTCCTTGCCCACAAACAAAGTTGAGAAGTATACTGCCGAATATGTTTGTAAAACCCTACCGATACAAGCTAGATAGGTTGTATGAAAACTACATTGCGGCATTCGAGACACGAGTGGTGTATCTCGTCGAGACCCACCCACCGCATATAAAAATTACATGACTTTTGGTGCCCTCCAACAAATAAAGTTGACACGAACAAGATTGGACGGTGGCAGAGCTGTTGGTGTGCACAAGCCATCTGTTTGTCTTCACTACTACATATTTGGAGCCCACTTTGGATAGGATAACAAACACGTAATGAGAAAAAGTAGACCCAACCAAGTTGGATGAGCACAACCTGGTCTTAAAGGCGTTGAACAAATACCTTGGCTCAGATGATGGATCCGATAGTGAATTGAATGATGATTCGACAAAGATCAAGAACCCGATCAAACTCATCATTGAGGAGGGAGGACAATTGTATGAATGCAAGGTAACATATGCGATATGGCCTTTGTTGAAGAGTCGTAGGTTGAAGGGAAAGGCACGTAGGACTAAGTAGAATGCATAGGAGGATGGGGAGTTTCAAGAAGCATGATTGAGGCGCATGGCTCGTCATTGCAAGTATCTCACCCATGGTCATATCAACAATAATCGCCACTTACTTAGCTCTAACAACAACCCCTCCCGAATTCCAGCCAAGACCGTTGCTAAGAAAACCAACTCCTCCCTCCATGTGTGTGGGTCAATCAATGCCACATTCCCCATATCACTCACCACCATGCTCATGATCTACCTTGCCCTTTAATTTATCTCGGCTAAGATAGAGATCCTTTGACCGCAACTCGAAGAGGCCAAGGAGGCGAAGATGCCTTCAAGGGGCTAATGGGCAATTATGGATGTCGATTGTTTGAAGAGACTACTAGTACACCCCATACGAGCCCTCATGATTAAAAGAGTCTAAAGACCAAGGGAGAAGTGTAGAAGCGATCGACGCTAGTGAGGATAAATAGTCCCTCGACTAAGGAGGAAACAAGGTGTGAAGAATGAGGCCACAAAGAAGAGGAAGAACAAGGGCACAAGAATGTGCACAATATGCACTTTGAGGGAACAAAGGAAGTGAAGGAGCGCGTGATGAACCATACATTGCTCTCTCTTTCCATATGGAAAATGCCTCGAGCATACAAGGAAAGAAATCTTAAATATTCTAGAAGCGCACCTTGATGAGTCCTTTGTGAGTTTCCTCGGCTGAGCTTGATAAAGAGAAGAGATGTCTCTCTTCGGGGCTCGGTATAATGTACTTGGACCCTAACACTATGTCAAATTAACAATTAGGGTATGTGCTGCTAAAACATGCCGCCGAGGTCACCAGGTAGACCATTCTCAATTGGAGTATATTTGAAGGAAGGCGATTGTGGTTTGATGACCTTGAGGCAAAGAGGATAGCCGCCGACAATAAAGAAAATACAACAAAGACCAAACTTGCAAGGTTGGAGATGTGTAAGGATATGCTTTGAAGAAAGGTGATAGAAGTAGATCACTCCTTGAAGGAAGATAAGAAGGGTCCAATTTGCACGCTCAAACAATTGTTGAATATTTTGTTGAAGGGACTCTCACAAGCGGCCGAGGCCAACTCCCTTAGTAAGGCTGTTAAGAGCTTGAAGAGAAGCTAGTTCCCTTAGAGCAAACATTGAACGAGTTGAAGGAGAAGCAAATGATTGCAGATCACATCTTTGTGTAGATATAAGACAAGAATGCCAAAGTGAGCAAAGACATGGTGAATGTTGAGGAGATGAAAAAGGTGCTTGCGGATCAGGTTTTTCTAACCAGGGACATATCAAAGTGAACATGCCTACATCAGAAGGCCTCCACCTTGGGGATGGAAATATTCAAAAAGCGATAGATCCTCGAGGAAAGTTAGACCTCTAGCTCCAAGCTCTAAAAGAAGATGAAGATATGAAGGAATTGGAGATTCGGATGAAGAATTAGTCAAGAAAGTCAAGCATGACTATAGAAGAGGGGAAGCTCTCGGATTCCCGTCAAGGCACTAAACGATGAGATCTTGCACAATACCAATGAGGTAAGGGCTGCTATCACCAATTTGAGTGCCTTGAACAAAAGATAAAAGAGATAGATATACAAAGAAAGGAATGAGGCAGTTTTCCAAGGGAAAACAACCTAATTGGTTTGGGGGATGTCAAGCCCAAAGTTTTGGGAACTATCCATATGAGTGTACAATCAACAACAATGAGTTACATTTTGTTGGCATGCCAATACCATTTGGAGAGTCGTGTAGTCGAGAGAAGTCAAGTTAACGGAAATCACAACATTGGATTTGGAAGGAAAATTTGGAGAAAACAATTTGAAGTAGTTGTGCATTAATGGAAGAACTAGTTTGCCCCCTAAATTTGGGCGGGCTAGTTTGAAATTCAAATAGTAACCTCATGTATGAATATCCCAATTGGGTGTTGTAAACATCTGTTGAATATATATGGCAGCTTATAATGAGTGGTTGATGGTTAGTTTGTTAGTGGATCTAGGTGATAGATTTTATGTATAGTTTTAGCAACCTCGTGTTGCTCGTGTATTGAGAGATGTATGACTGAATATAGTATGAGTGATGTTCCAGGGTTATTCCATGTGTGTATGATGCTTTCAAAGTGTGTTAGTATCTTCTCAATGGGTTTGTAACATATGTTGATCTCTTAGTAGAATGAATGGATAGGCATTTCAGGTTATGACTAAGATGAATGTGTAATGAATAATATGAACAAGCATTTCTTAGCGTGCATGGTAATGTTTGGTCTAACACCACATCTCTCATAGAACCTTGTGCTTGAACTTATAGGGATCGACAACCTCATGTGCTTCGGGTGAGCACTTGGCTTAACCACCAAGTGATATGCCAGCACATGTAGGCTGATTTAGTCAAGGGTTGCTCTTGGGGTGTGGACCCATGAGTAAGTGTTAGGATAAAACCCTAACGCCTAGCTTGTTCATTGAATTAATTGCCATAACTTTGGTTATCGAACAGGTGTTTCGTCTTTATTGGGACCACTTTATGCAAGATCAACACAATTTTTGTTTGTTTCAATCTTCATGAGGACATTGAGCAACATGAGTTATGTCACACCTTCACTTAAGGTATGAGAGTCCTAAGATTGCTTTACAAGAGATGATCCTTCTAACAATTTTATAGATTCAAATGTTTCTTCGCATGCACTATTTCTGCCCTTGTAATGTCTCTTTCTTAGTGCTAGTCCTCTTGGAAGACCTTGAGCCCATTCCACTTCCCGTGGGCAAAAAGGAAATGAGCAAGGGAGTTAATGTCATGTTTTTCAGTTATTTTCGTGAGCATTGCATTCTTTTTAGTAGTTTTCTAAGTATAGTTAGGTTGGCTAGGCAAAGGAGAAAAGACAAATGAAAAATAGAAGAGAAAAGGAACTAGTATGAGGTTGGTCCTCTTTAGAGGCATTCTAATTGATCTTTTGCACGATGGTCGCTTATTTTGGAAGAGGTTATGCATCTTTTGGAAATTATTTCTCTTGGAGTATTAGAATATTTGTTTCTCTCTCTTCCATTGAGGACAAAAACCCTCTTGGAAAACCTATTGAGAACGAAACCTCTCAATAGTGGGCTGGTTTGAGGATGAAACCCCTCAAGCTTGCAACAAGGTGATCTCATAAGGAGTTATTTTCAGTTTTGAAGGCATTTCTAGTCCTCTCCTAGGGTGGCGACTTGCCCTAAGGTGGCATTTGGGATCTTCTAGGGCATGGAAACATCAAACTCAACCGACATCGTGTTTCTCCTATTTTTAGTAGTTGGAATCTACATTTGGACTTCAATTTGGGGCTTGGAATCCTTCATTTCCAGCCATCTTTGTAAGGGTGTTCATTGTTATTAAATTTAATTAAATAAATTCCAGTTGGGGTTTGAAGGCTTATTTCTTGGTTTATATTTGTTCTAAAATATTTCTAAGGTTCCCTACATGCTTTGGATTGTGTAAATGATGCATTTTTGGAGAGATATTGCATTTTCCTTGTTGCTGTTATAAAAAATCAGACTATTGTACCTTGCTGTCATAAATTTCAGTTGGTTGTCATAATTTTCAGTTTACTATCTATTGGGGTTTGTGCAAATTCCTTTTTGTTTTAGTTAGAGCCCGAAAAGGGGCATTACAGTGGTATCAGAGAAAAGATCTTCCCAGCCTGAGGGTATTCATGCAAGACAGTGACAAAGGATACATCTACTATCAAAGGAGAGAGAAGAAGAAATCAGATCAGCTTATTTGAAGAGCCTAACATGGCCAACCAAGGTTCCCAAGAGGCCAAGATCGATAGACTTATTGAAGGGCAAGAAAGGTTGGTAGACACAATGGATTTGCTAGCCCTAACCCTACAGAAACTTCATGAGCCAAGGCTTCACAATGGCGAGGGCAGCTCATCTAGGGTTCACAATGTAAGGCAACCCCAAGGGTCGAATTTTGGATCAACTACTAGGCCTACCTTCCTCCCAAGGGAAGAAGTCATTCCAGATGTGGATACACGGTATCCAATAATACACAATATTAAGGCCAACAATGAAGAATATAGGGCTCTTTCGAATGAGATCCGTGATGTTATTTCACTTGCCAAATTCATAGGGGTAAGCAAGGGTAGGTCAAGGCCGGAGCCTAGACCTCAAGCGCCATAGAGGGATCTTCAAAATGCTTTGGGAAGGTGACACTCTCCACATTTGATGGTTCCAACAAGGGGACAGCCCGTGCTTGGATACAAAAGTTGGATACTTATCTATCATTGAGGCCTATGACGGAGGATGAAGCAATCAAGTTTGCAACCCTTCATCTTGAAGGAATTGCACACGAGTGGTGGTACCATGGATTGGTCACACAAGGGCACAATCTCATCCACTCATATGATGAGTTTTGTAGGAGGATCATTGGGAGATTTGATAGGGTTGATCGAAGGTTCACTTTTGGGAGCTAGCAGTTGAAACAACAAGGCACGGTGGAAGACTATGT
This sequence comes from Taxus wallichiana var. yunnanensis, assembly GCA_018340775.1. Taxonomy (NCBI): domain Eukaryota; kingdom Viridiplantae; phylum Streptophyta; class Pinopsida; order Cupressales; family Taxaceae; genus Taxus; species Taxus wallichiana. The sequence goes on from CM031234.1 coordinate 51,529,198, forward strand.
CGCTGAATTTCAGAGGCTTTTAGTGATGATTCCGGATGTGACAAAGAGGAGACTCATTGTTTTGTTCATTGAGGGGTTGGCTGAACCACTCAAGGGTTTGGTAAGAGCATTTGATCCTGTCTCTCCAAGAGGCAATAAAGAAATCTTTGGATCTAGAAGGTGTTGCTCCAAGGACAACAACGATTAGTGGGCAACCAAGGGCATCTTGGAATGGTGGACAGCCAAAAGGACCTTTGGGACAGCCAAAAACATCTTTGGACCAGCCAAAGAGGCCTTTTCAGTGAGCACCAATCATACCCAAGGAGCTATCCAAAACAAGCAAGGAGGTGGAGTCACGAAATGAGCTAAGAAGGAAAAACTTGTGCTTCTCTTGCAAGGATCCATGGTCTCCGATCATCGTTGCCTAGGTAAGGGTCATGTGCATTATATTGAGGTATTTTCAGATTGTGAAGAAGAAGAGGAAGTGGGTGTTGAAGAGGCAAAAAAATTATGATCTGAAAGAAGATCCAAAAGGCTTGGACTACACTCTTGCCACCTTATCTCGACGCTCTTAGATATCATCCATTTCGGGTGAGAGGTGACCTACAAGGGAAAGAGTCACGATCTTGATTGATAGTGGAGCTACTCACAATTTGTAATGTCCCTTTTTCCCACCAAAGAGCTGAAAATTGGTCTTCTTGCTATTCCTTATCCATGGCAAAGGAGCAAAAATGAAGGAGAAGAACCTTAAGCATCTTTATAATGTGTTTTATCTAATTTTTTTATATTTTCTTTAGTGTTTCCTTGCATTATACAGGTCGACCTTTTCTATTTGTACATTGGTGCCAAAAGGAGGATATAAAAGGGAATTAGAGACACCATTTGCTATCTAGACTTGGCGCATTTTATTCTACTTGGGCATTGTGAGCTTGTTGCTCCTTGTTCATCCACTTGAGGATGAAAACCCTCTTGTGAGGCTTCTTAGAAGGACGAAAACCCTTCTAGTGGCTTGGGTGAAGGACAAAAACCCTTCATCATTGTTTGGTTTTGAAGTAAAGAGTTGATTTGAAGAGATATTTGTAATTTCCAGCTGGTATTTGATTTATTTAGGGTGGAGCGACCTACCTTGGGTAGGGTTTGGAACTTTTGGTGAAGTATTTGAGAAATCTTGTTCCATAATCTGATTTGTATATTTTGAAAGGTCGAAATTTGAGGTTTGGTGAATTTAAAGGGCTTCTAGAACCATATTTCATATTTTTCTTGTGGCTGCAATTTCTAGTTTATAATTAATTTCCAGCAGTGAGATCTTCAACATTTCTTTGTGTTTTTGGCTCTTAATATTCCATAAAATATATACATAATTGTGGCGAGTTGATTTGTGGTGTTTTGTGGCGAGTTCAAGTCGCTGATTTTATACTTTCAGTCTGCTGCAATTTAATTTTCAGATCTGCATTTGGTGTGTTTGGTTGAAACCCTTGAAAGGGTCATTACAATGGTATCAGAGCCTAGATCTTCAAAAGTGCCTAGAATTTATGTAAGAAGGTAGCAAGGGTTACATCTACTACGAAAGGAAGAAGAAGGCAGACAAAGAGGACCAGCCAAGAGAAGAGGGACATATGGCTGATTTTGATTCTCAGGAAGCTAAGGTGGACAAGCTAATTGCCACCAAGAGAGGCTTGCAGACACTATGGACTTCCTAGCACTTTCTCTCCAAAAATCATGGTGAAGGGAGTTCGAGTAGAGCAAATAATGCCAAGCAACCCAATGGATCAGCCCGAGGATTGAGTTGGAAGTCCACTTTCATCCCTAGAGAGGAGGCCATTCTGGAAGAAGAGTCAAGACCGATGGGAAGAAGGAATATTGCATGGAGCTATGAGGAGTACATGGCCTTATCTAGAGAAAGCCGTGATGCCATTTCTCTTGCCGAGTTCATGGGGTTGAATAGAGGAAGATCTAGACCCGAGCCTAGGCATGCCATGCCACAAAGAGAGGTACAAAGTGCTTTGGGTAAGTTGTTTTTCTACATTTGATGGATCTACAAAAGGTACCGCTAGAGCATGGATTCAAAAGTTGAATACTTATTTGTCTTTGAAGCCCATGGTAGAAGAAGATGCAATTAAATTTGCCACTTTACATCTTGAGGGCATTGCCCATGAGTGGTGGTTTCATGGACTTGTGACCCAAGGGCATAGTGAAATTCATGCCTATGATGAGTTTTGTCAAAGGCTCATTGATAGATTTGATAGAGTGGATCCGGAGGTACATTTCCGTGAGCTTGCTCAATTAAAACAACAAGGTACCGTAGAGGAATATGTGGCTGATTTTCAGAGGCTTTCCGTAATGATTACGAATGTGTCCGAAAGAAGACTTATTGTGCTTTTTGTAGAGGGTTTGATTGAGCCCCTAAGGGGTTAGTTCATGCATTTGATCCTTTGTCTCTACAAGAGGCAATAAAGAAGGCTCTTGATCTTGAAGGTGCTGCCCCAAAATCAGCAGCAATCAGCAGTGTTTTGAAGGCCAATTAGAGAGGGGAACAAGCCCCCAAGCAGCCACAAAGTATTTAAGGTTATGTGCAGATGGGTTTTTAAGGTTTTGTGGGTTTTGGGTATTTAGATGAAGTTAAATTTGAAGTTGGATGCTTTTGACGAGCTGTGTTCGATTAGAAGGTTTGTAGGATTCACGTTGCGTTCACTACAGGATGTATATGGACCAAAATGTGTCTCAATAACATGCACTCCTAAGTCATTCGTTATACAAGGGTATCAAGGCAATGAGTAGGAAACACACATGTACCGACATACAAGGGGATAGACTTAAAGGGGCTACAAGTGAGTGCTAGGGTCGCATATCTAGAGGGCAGTAATCCCTAAACAAGTTCAACCTAGGGTTTCCAAGGCCCGCACTCAAGATAGAGAAAGGAACCCTACTGAGATATCAGTACTTGGATGTGGAGAGGTATGGATAAACAATAAAGAGGCATGAAATGTAAGTAATGATAATCGAGGAATTGATAATAGATAACACTACTATGCTAACTAGCATCCAATTGCATCAAATACCAAGCTAACATATCACAACGAAGAAGGAAATGAACTTACCTATGCAAAATGACAAGAGATGGTTAGAGCACTCACCTTGTACCTATAGGGTGGTCACTGATGCATCTATCTCTCCCGAGTAGCAAAGCATGCAATGAGAGAGTCGCTATTAGGTTGAGTAGGGAAGATCATTTCTGTCCTAGACTCACTATATCATGACCCAATAGTGCAAGTAACCACCCAAGAAGAAGAGTGTTCAATCCAATCCAAGCAAGATGCAAGATGAACCAAGAGCTAGGCGAGTAGATGTGAAGATGGTGCAAAAGGGTAGAGCTAATGGCAATCCGAATGCTAAGGCTTCCTTTTCTTATGAGTGTCAAATGAGGTGAGGGTATATATAGGATGTTATCGCTTGCGGGCGATGGCGTCGACCATGAGAAATACAACACCGACACCATCGCCCACGGGCGATGGTGTTGGCCAAACGCCGAAAGGAGGCAAGTTGCCATGAAAAGCGAAAGAAAGGCGTTGTAGATCTTTGTTATGGATGAGCAAGATATAAAGTGATGAGATGCAAGCAAGAAGTCATGAATGTAATGCATATGAGACCTAGGAGGACAAGGTATCTCTACTGCAAGGAAAACTAAGGCCAAGACAAAATAGCGACACTCTCTTTGTGTATTGTCTCTAACCCATAATGGTTATGTGAATAACCATTCCCCATTCTCAGCAGGCCCCTTAAGGCACCCACTCTAGAAATAAATGCATCAATGACCCTTATCTCCGCACAAAGAAAGTTGTTAGAACTAGTATGAAAGATGAAAAGTGAAAAATTTGGTGTATACATGAGTGTATCATACACAAAAACAACCACAATACCACTCCCCTTCACCACACTAAGAATAGACAACTAGGAGTGTATCTATTTGTATTATTAATGGGGTTGGGTTGGGGGATGAAGGAATGGAAATATCAAGACATTGTAGGAAGCATTTGGGTGCGCTTAACATGAAAAACAAATGGATTCAAAGTGCTTACAAGCACATGGTGAAAGAAGAAGTCTCCTTTTGATAGAGTCAACCATGGAAGATATAAGAACCAAAGACAAGGAATAATAATAATTGATAACTTAAGAATCAACATGACAAGTGGACACAAGATGATATTAAAGGTAGATCAATTTTACATTTAAGGAAGTGTAACGGGTGGGGGTTTACTTTATATGCACCTCTCGAAAGAACCTAAATGGAAACAATATTAAAGTTTTGCATCAATATTGCAGATTGAGCAAACATGATGAATACAATTACCGTGTCCGGTTTGGAGTGAACTTGGACCGAGTCAAAGTTAAAGAACTACTACCGATGACCCAAGAACATGCAAAGAAGATACAAATACCCTAGCTTATTGTTAAGCATAGGATTTTAAAGGCTCGTGTGAAATTAAAGAAGACAACTGAAGAGAAAAGTAATCTGAAGAATCGTTAGGAAACCTTGACGTCAACAACTCAGGTAGCTTGACTTCATCCTATTTTTGCTGGTCGAATAAAAAGATTTGAGATTTAGTGTTGCAAACATAAGTGGTAGATGATTGTCTTCCAAAGAAATATTAATTTATGCAAAATACCATTAATACAATGACCTTGTTGAGTGAGATAATACCGAGAAAAAGCAAGTTGGTGTTTTACTCGATGGTCCTACTAATCAAGAAAGAGAGAAACTTGTAATTCATATGGAGATATTGACAATGACCTTAAATGAGATAATGTTGACAAAGGATTTTGCAATCCTCCATCTGCGAGTGCTTGAGGCCATTATTTTTACCTCGTCTCATCATTAAGACACTCTTGATTGTCAAAGTTTAGGAACCCCATATTTAGTTGAGTTGATAGATCCGACGACAAGCTCTTTCTTATAAGAATTTTCGCAAGCATTTGAGGTTGGTTCTTCGCTTACAATTGAAATCAATGACATCAATTTTTCCCTCCTTTTCAAGTTCTGGGATATCTTTCTTTTAATTGTCGTTTACTTTGGAAGATCATAAAGCAAACCTTGACCAAGCAAGGAATCATGGGCTGGTTTGCACAATGACCATGAAATCAATGCTGAAGACTTGGGTAGCGATCAATAATTTTTGAGAGGAAAACAAACCTACGGTTGTTATTCCATATTGATCTACTCCTAGCAATATGAACGTTGGCGACCACAAAGTGGGACTATTGAGTCTTCGTAATGTCGCTTTTAGGGTTGAAACTGAAAAACATGGAAATAACATAAATCCTAATTGAGAGTACACTTACTTTTACAACAACCAACCAAAAAATAACATAAACCCTAGCAGTGAACTGTATTTTCACTTTTATGGAATCAAACACCGTCAAAACAAGCTGAAAATGTATGTATAAATTCTCCAAAACATTATACTCAACAAATGGAACAAACACCAAGCAAAAACACTCCAAAGTATATGCAAATTTGGAAATTCTACACAGCTGCAATTAAATTTATGACAACAGAATTACAACTGACAACAATGGCTGGAAATGGAGATTCCAAACCCCAAAAATCTTATGAAAGTGTGCAATCAAGCTCCAAAATTATGAGGAATATGAATATCAACTCCAAATGAAGAAATGGGCCCTGGATGGCGCCCAACTTGACCTCCAAACAAGTTTCTACCCTAGGATAGGGGCTGTAAATCACTCTAGGATCAAACCCTCGCTGAAAATTTGAATAATCAATCCTCTTTAAGTACTTTGGGAACTTTGGAATGAAGAATCCCCAATAAATTGAAGAGTTTTCATTCTTTAATCAAGTAAGGAAGGGTTTCATCCTCATTGTTAGCCACAACAAAGGATTTTCCCCTTAAGTGGAAGTGATTGAGCAATCGGCCCAACCATGCAAGTTATAATTTATGACAAGAGATGATCCTCAAATGAGCCATGCAAAACCTCGTTATACCTTGTGTGGTGCCAAAATAGATTAGAGTGTCTCCAAACTAATACTGACCTCATTAAGATACTTTTTTCTTTTTAATTTTTCCTTTGGCTTTTCACCTTCTTAACCCAGCCGACCAGACTTATGTAGAAAGCTATTAAAAAAGAATGCAAATGCTCAGGAAAATAACTGAAAAATATAACAATCATTTCCATTGTTCACTTCCTTCTTACCCATGGGAAGTGCAATGGGGCCAAAGCTTCCAAAACGAATTAGCTTGGAAAAGGGGATATTACAGTCCTCCCCTTCCAAAATTGTTTGCGCATAAGAAATTACAAATTTGCATGCTCAAGTACTATCATGCCAAGGTGAAGAAATATTTTGTAATTTTCCAATAATCTAGATCCTGTACATGTCAAATGAAGGAGCTCTTGCAAAAGCAAGCTCATATACCTATTGTCTTCATTTTCTTCTTCAAAAACAACTCTAGCAAATTTGTTATCTGCATACTTATCTGTACTCAAAACCTTCCAAACTGCTGTAACCTGATAAAAATCAGATTGTAGATGGGCTGGAAGTGAGTTACAATGGCCACAACATACTTGGGTTTCCACCCAACTAAGTACCTTGGTGATTATCATAAAATTTGTCTTCAGTTGAACCTTCTTTCCAACATTTTTCATCAAGATTTTTTCCTTGATTATTACCTAGTTACATCTGTGCTTAGCGGGCAACAACGGTTCTATACCTGTTATTTTTATGCCCATTAACATGAAAAATGTAGAGCAAATACTAAAGTGGATTTTTCTTGCAAAATCAACAACTTAGGCAATGTAGGGGCTAGGAACAACCATGCAAGAAATGAAAATCCCATAATAACCATCACCAATCTAAAAGAACTCCTCCTTGTGTTTGAAGGAACTCAAAACTCCTTTGTATGAGAGCAAAAGGAGTAATCAAGTGGCTGGTGAAGGTGATGACAGCAATACCAAAAATCACTCTCATTGCTGCCCCAAATGTATCAAGCAACTCTTTTACCTTGGTTGCCGTATCAACTTCTTTCCAGTGCGCTTCTTGGGCTTGTGGAGACTTCTCTTCATCTTTGGCTCATCATTATTTGCTTGGGATGATAACAAGCTCAGTTGCTCTTCCTTGTTTATACCTATACCTGCACATGGAACAAACTCATTAAAGAAAACAAAAGGTTCTCTCATCATTGCTTCTTCCAATGAAGCTTCTTCAACCTATGCACCATCCAATGAACAAGGAGTTGGCTTTCTAGATAGAGCATCCTCAACTGCTTTATTTTTCCCTTTCACATCCTGATATATACAAACAACTCTACCATTCATTCCCATCTTTATGAAGTTAATTATGGCCATATTAACATTCAGTTGAATGCCCTTACAAATTGTTGAAGACATAATTGAGCCAATCTTTTCATGTTGACTAAATTGACTATATGATGCCAAGTGAGCTCCTATCTTGACAACCTTTCACTGAATTTTAACACCTTCCATTACATGTGGCAGATTCAAAGTCTCTTTCAGGCTGCCCAAAGCATGAATGAGGCATTGCCATTTCTTACTAAAATTCAAAATTGTAGAAGGGCCAACAAACATGTTGTGATAGCTACAAATACCTTATCAATGTCACTAGGAGAAAAGCACCTCATACTTGTGATCGAGATCCACTGTGGTTACAAATGTGGAACAAGATGGACATGTTGGTCATAACAGACACAAGATTTGAGACAACTACCACGATGATTTAGGGTTCATGATTCACATTTCCCAAGCTCAACTCAGTCGTGTTAGAAGGATGACTTACACCACAAAACTCCCATTGAATCCATGTCTCATTAGGCATTCTTGCTAGGTGTGTTTTAGATAATGTAATGTCCCTCTTTCTCGGATAGTTCGGTCGAAGACCTTTGGCTTGTTTTGTCTACCCGACGGCCAAAGGGTGTTTTCAAGGGTGACTTCGGTTTATTAATTTTATTATATTGTGCTCAAAATAAAGTAAAACATCATTAAAGCACATATAATTAATTAATAGACTGTTTAAGTGACTTTGACTTAGGAAAGTGCATTTAAATAAATTAATAAATTATTTAATGTGCCTACCTAAGCCAAAAATGCGACTTGGTTGGAAAAAGGAAATAATTAATTAAAAATTAGTTGTGAGGATTTGAAAAAAGTGCGACTTGTTCCTTCGGAGGGTTTTTTGGCTATAAGGGAAAAATCCGACTTGGGGAAAGGGCATTCAGATTATTATTATTTTTCCCCAATAGTTAGCACTGAGCTTTTGCAGACAAAATCCAAGGACGGAAACCCTCTGGATTATTCTTCTTGCGGACAGAAACCCTAGGAGCAGTGAGAGAAGTTTCCATTCAGGGATCTTCATGGGGTTCAAAGGTTTTTATTATTCCAGCAGTTAGACAGAGAAATAAATTGCAGCGGTGGGCATACTGAGACTTCTTCTAGAGTGGGGCGACTTCTTCTACGATTGTTTTATACGCAAGATTCGAGGTGTTTTTCATGATAGATAATTATTGTAATTCCCAGCATCAGATATATATCAAATCGATTTGGTTTGAATCATTTACAGTGGGTTTGTTGGACAATCTTTATTATTTATCTATCTACAAATTTATAAATGTATTGCCGTAATATTTAGCATCAGAAATCATTATTAAATACACGGCTGAATTGTTTATGAAGAAATCTGCTTGTTAAACCCTAGGCGCCTTTTTTGTATTCACCCGGTTTGTGGGGTTTGTTTTATTTAATTTATCTATGCAGTTTTAGAATGGTATTCTATGGATCCTTTTGATGTTATCAGTTCAGATTTGAGCCTGAGCAACATATATTAAAAAAATAGCATTCAAGCAAAAAGGGGTTTGGGATCTTTCAGTGGTATCAAAGCAGTGTATCCTCCCAGCGTGTGTGGGAAGGAAGCAGAGAGTGTATTAAAATAGAAATCAGCTTTGAATGCAGCACAAAGAGGATGGTCCACATAGATACTACACCTGCAGACATTTGAGCACGACTCGAAGCTGGTATTGCAGGAGCTGACAAAATGAAATATTTGTGTGAGAGACTTGGTAGTCCTCCTCGAGAGGAACATGTAGATCCAGATAGGGATTTCATTCGGGATATGGCAGCCATTCAAAGGTAGTTATAGACGATGGAGCTTATGGGCACTACCTTGGACAGGTTGGCACTAGATAGGCCACGGGATAGGCACGACAGGAGGGATAGATCCGTATCGATTGCTTGGGAGTGTTAGGGATCACCACGCCATGAGCGGAGGCATACTCATACAGATGAGAGGAGACCTACGCGGACTGCAGATAGGCCTATGCAGCCTAACTTCCTACCTAGATGTGACCCACTAGAGATTGAGGGACGACTGGAAGAAGTATCTTTTCCGGATACTATTATGGCAGTCAATCATGAGTGGAGGAGTTTGCCACAGCATGTGATGGATGTATTTCCCCTCCCACAGTATTGTGCTCAAAGGAGAGATAACATGAGGGTTGGACAAGACAGGAGACCCAGAGCGCAGCAGAATAGGGATTTGCAGCAGGTTACCAATAAGGTAACCCTCTGCACTTTTGATGGTAGTGGAAAGATCAGTGCCAGGGCTTGGATTCACAAGCTCGACGGCTATCTTACCCTCAAACCCATGGGCGAGCAGGAGGCCATACAGTTCGCTACATTACACCTTGAAAGGGTCGCTTATGTTTGGTGGCACCATGGGTTAGTTACACAGGGTCATGAGCTTCTACAGTCATACAAGGATTTCAGCGAGAGGTTGATTGCGAGATTTGAGCGCAAGAATGTGGGAGTCTGTATTACAAGGACTTGGCACAACTCCGACAGAGTGGACATGTTGATTCATACATCAACGAATTTCAGCGTATAGATTATGGTTCGAGAGATGCCCGAGAAGAGGGTAGTGATGTTATTTGTAGAGGGCCTTCATAACAGGATGATAGGATTGGTCAAGGCTCTTAAGCCTAGGACATTGCATGATGCCATCCAGACGGCATTGGATTTGGACACATCCCCCACTTCCTATCAGCCCACTTCTTATCAACCCAATAAGAAGTTTCCCACGAGCTCCAGGCCATTTCAGCGCTCTACCATTCCGCAGAAGAGTGCACCACCTCCTAAGGTGGATCAGGAGACTCGTAATGAGTTAAGGAGGAAGAAGCTTTGCTTTCATTGCAAAGATCATTGGGAGCCTGGACATCGTTGCCTTGGTAAAGGCAAGGTGCATCTCATTGAGGTGATTTCAGACGGGAGGATGATCACTCGCCAGATACAGATGCAGAGGATGAGGGCGGTGACCATGATGCACAGGGGGAGCAGCCCCAAATAGAGCTTGGCGAGAGTGAGGCATTGGATTCATCCGATGTTACTATTGCTACACTCTCAGGAGTTCCTAGGTACCATCCCTTTCGGCTGAAGGGAGTGCTTAAGGGACAACGGATTGTTTGTTTGGTTGACAGTGGAGCTACGCACAACTTCATTGATGAGGGGTTGGCTGCGAAGCGAGGATTACAGGTTGAGGAATTTGAGGGGTTTAGTGTACGGGTGGCAGATGGATTTGCTATTAGTTGCACTAAGAGGATTCCACGGCTTAGTATTCAGATGGGGGACTACACATTGACCGATGACTTCTATGTTATTGGACTTGGTGAGATTGATACAGTATTGGGTATTCAGTGGTTACAGTCCCTTGGCAGATATGTGTAGGATTTCGGAGGATGGAGTTGGAGTTTATGGTGGATAAGAAGAAGATTGTGCTTCGGGCTCTTTCTGACGGTGGGCCTAGAGTTGTTTCAGCACGCAGGATGGAGTCTATAGTCAGACATGGAGAGGTTGCATGGGCAGCCCAGTGTTTCATTTCATCCAAATCTTCTTCAGACAGTGAGCAGCCTTTTCACATTGACATCCAGTCCATACTGGATAAGCACGGCCCAGTGTTTGGTGACATTCCTCCAGGTAGACCACCAGATAGAGGGTTTGAGCATGTTATAGAGCTTGAGGAGGGTGCTAAACCCGTGATGACTATGCCTTATCGCCATCCTAAGACATATAAGGATGAGATAGAGAAGGCCATTAGAGAGCTCTTGGAGATGAGACACATCCGTCCTAGTTCTTGTCCCTTTGCTTCTTCAGTTGTTTTGGTGAAGAAGGATGGAACCATGAGGATGTGCATTGACTATCGTGCACTGAATAGGAAAACCATCAAGAACAAGTATCCCATTCCTCGCATTGATTAGCTGTTAGATGAGTTGCATGGATCTATTTACTTTTCGAAGATTGATCTTCGATCGGGCTACCACCAGATTCGAGTTCGGGATGAGGATATTCACAAGACAACCTTCAGGTGTCACTATGGGCACTATGAGTTCTTGGTGATGCCATTTGGACTCACTAATGCCCTGCTTTACATTTCGATTATGTATGAACCATCTCTTCAAAAGGGTTGAGACGGTTTGTGTTGGTATTTTCTATGATATTTAAATATAGCAGGACATGGGATGATCATTTGAGGCATCTTGATGAGGTACTTAGCATAATGGAGACTCAGTCTTTATTTGCTAAGATGTCCAAGTGTGAATTTGGACTTACGGAGATATTGTATCTTGGACATGTCATTGGGGCCACTGGGGTCAAGGTCCATCAGGAGAAGATACAGGCAATGCAAGATTGGCCACCACCCAGGAATATCTCTGACTTGCGAGGATTCTTGGGGTTATGTGGTTACTACAGGAGGTTTGTGAAGGGTTATTCTCAGTTGGTAGCTCCATTGACAGATCTTACACGGAAGGGTGCATTCAGTTGGTCAGATGAGGCACATGTAGTATTTGAGAGGCTCAAGGTAATTATGAGCTCTGTCCAATTTTGGCTCTTCCAGATTTCTCACGGCCCTTCATTTTAGAGTGTGATGCTTCGGGATTGGGGATTGGTGTAGTTCTTATGCAAGATCGCCATCCTATTGCCTTCAAGAGCCGGAAGTTGAGAGATAATGAGAGACTGTATTCCACCTATGATAAGGAGATGCTTGCCATTATGCATGCTTTGGCAAAGTTCAGACAGTATTTGGTGGGTGGAAAATTTGTGGTGAGAACCGACCACAACAGTTTGAAATATTTCCTAGAACAAAAGGAACTCAATGAGAGGCAACAAAAATGGGTCAGCAGAATCTAGGCATATGATTTTGACATTGAGTATGTTAAGGGGACAAAGAATGTAGTGGCTGATGCACTTTCCAAGAAACCCCATCTCGCTGCCCTATGTTCTTTGAGCGAGATTTCAACAGATTGGAAATCTCAACTGTTAGTTGAGTATTCCAAAAACACTTGGACATGTGACATTATGGATGGAAAAATTCAGGATGGCTGGTATAAGGTAATAGCTGATTTGATTTTGTATAAGGGCAGAATTTACCTAGTTCCTGAATTTGAGCTTAAGGAGAAGATTATGCATGCTTTCCATGATGCACCACTTGCAGGACATCTAGGGTATTTTAAAACATACAGGAAAATTAGAGAGAGATTCTCTGGAAGGGTCTCAAGGATGATGTCTTGTGCCATGTCCGTGAGTGTATGACTTGTCAGCAGAACAAGTCAGAGCATACTTTCCCAGCAGGTTTGCTACAGCCATTGCCAATTCCGGAGCAGAAGTGGGAAAGTATTTCAATGGATTTCATTACAGGTCTTCCCGTGGTGCAAGGGAATGATCACATTTATGCAGTAGTTGATCAGTTGACAAAATATGCACACTTTTTTGCTGTCCCTACCAGTTTTAAGGCACCTCATGTGGCTGATTTGTTCTTCCGATAGATATTCAATTCTGAGGACTTTTGAAGAACATAGTTAGTGACCAAGGATAGAAGTTTATGAGCATATTTGGCGGGAGATTTTCAGTTTGGTTCACACCGAGTTGACTCTTAACACTAGTTATCACCCTCGACGGATGGGCGCATGAGATTGTGAACAAATGGAGAGGGGGTTATCTTTGCAACTACATTGCGGGACAACAAAAGGCATGGGTAAAGTTCTATATTTATGTGAGTATGGGTAAAGTACTCTTTTCGTGAGTATTGCTATATTTATGAAGAGTATATGTCTATTGGTATGACTCCATTCTGAGCACTATATGGGTATGATGCGAGATCTTTTGTTGATATGGCATTTGGGGACAGTAGAGCTCCCAAGGCTCAGGAGAGTTTACAGGATAGTCAAGACATCCTTAAGGTACTTAAGGAAAATATTCAACGGGCCCAGAATCAGCAAAAGATGTATGCAGATAGGCACAAAGTAGAGAGATCATTTGAGGTAGGAGACATGGTTTTTCTACGTCTTCAGCCTTACAGACAGAGTACTCTCAAGAAGAGTGGGGCTGAAAAGCTCAAGCCGAGCTTCTATGGGCCATACAGGGTGTTGAGGAGAGTTGGTGAAGTGGCATATGAGCTAGAGTTGCCTTTTGAGAGTAAGATACACAATGTCTTTCATGTATCTTGCTTGAAAAAAGCCTTGGGGCAGCACATTATTTCTTCTACAGAGTTACCACCCCTGGATGAGGAAGGGAGATTGGACTTAGTGTTAGAAGAGATCTTGGATAGCCGAGAGAGGAGACTGAGGAATAGAGTTATTCGAGAGTTCCTGGTGAGGTGGAAAGAGTTACCAGTGGAGGATGCTACATGGGAGGGCGAGTCTGTATTACAACATCCAACTCTACAGTTTCTTGGGGACAAGCAATCTCGGGAAGGGAGGACTGTAATGTCCCTCTTTCTCGAGATAGTTCGGTCGAAGACCTTTGGCTTGTTTTGTCTACCCGACGGCCAAAGGGTGTTTTCAAGGGTGACTTCGGTTTATTAATTTTATTATATTGTGCTCAAAATAAAGGAAAACATCATTAAAGCACATAATTAATTAATAGACTGTTTAAGTGACTTTGACTTAGGAAAGTGCATTTAAATAAATTAATAAATTATTTAATGTGCCTACCTAAGCCAAAAATGTGACTTGGTTGGAAAAAGGAAATAATTAATTAAAAATTAATTATGAGGATTTGGAAAAGTGCGACTTGTTCCTTTGGAGGGTTTTTTGGCTATAAGGGAAAAATGCGACTTGGGAAAGGGCATTCAGATTATTATTATTTTTCCCCGGCAGTTAGCGAGCTTTTGCAGACAAAATCCAAGGACGGAAACCCTCTGGATTATTCCTCTTGCGGATGGAAACCCCAGGAGCAGTGAGAGAAGTTTCCATTCAGGGATCTTCATGGTATTCACAGGTTTTTATTATTCCAGCAGTTAGACAGAGAAATAAATTGCAGCAGTGGGCATACAGACTTCTTCTAGAGTGGGGCGACTTCTTCTACAGTTGTTTTATGCAGTATCTGAGGTATTTTTCATGATAGATAATTATTGTAATTCCCAACATCAGATATATATCAAATCGATTTGGTTTGAATCATTTACAGTGGGTTTGTTGGACAATCTTTATTATTTATCTATCTGCAGATTTATAAATGTATTGCCGTAATATTTAGCATCAGAAATCATTATTAAATACACGACTGAATTGTTTATGAAGAAATCTGCCTATTAAACCCTAGGCGCCTTTTCTGTATTCACCCGGTTTGTGGGGTTTGTTTTATTTAATTTATCTATGCAGTTTTAGAATGGTATTCTATGGATCCTTTTGATGTTATCAGTTCAGATTTGAGCCAGAGCAATATATATTAAAAAAAAAAAGTATTCAGGCAAAAAGGGGTTTGGGATCTTTCAGAGAACCAATCCCAAACAAGAGCATGATACATTACTTCTCCTCGGTTGATAAAAACTGAACTATTGTATACCTTGTAACAAGATGATTTTATATTCTATGCAGCTAAATTTATATTTTCGGTGGATGAATTATCTATAACCTTCACATACATCAAACAATGGCAATCTTGAAAGTAACTTGAGTCCCACAAAACCATAGCATGCTGATTCATGCAATCTTGGTTATAATAATAACATCTAGTTTGCTTACCATCTTTGCACCTTAAGCATCCAACTGGAATTATCTTCTTTTGGCTATTCTGACGATCTTGTCTTCATGTGTGTTACTTAGCCCCCATGAGTATTCTATTGACCGAGAACATTGATCTTCACAATGTGGTTAGAATGGACAACCAACCCTCTATGATTGCTTGTAAGATTCCTTTCGGTCCACGTGCGGCAGGAAATGATTTTTACCTTGATCTTCCGAAGACCGCCCATGCCAAAGTAATCTTGGAGTTGAATAGAATAAGAAACATACCCATGGATGCAAGTTGTCCCTTTGGACCTAACATGCTTCTTAAAGTATTTTCTATGATGACAAAAATATGGCGAGGGCATAGGAGGAAATAATAAATCAGAAATATGGTCATGACTATCATACGTTTGGCTGCCCACAAGAGCTCACCCTTCGTTGCCTTTGCTTCAACAAGTGAAAATCTTCCCAGCTTGTCTCCTTTATTTTGTGGACACATGTATGGAACATCATCATGGTTCTTGCTAAAGTCACGAACACCATCAATTTGCTTTCTTTTGATTGTTGTTCAGAAATTTCCAACAAGTTGAACATCATTAACAACCGATAAATCTCTTTGCTCATGTGTATGCCCTTTAACATGATCTTCTTGTGATTCCCTATCAAAACCGTCTTGCATATCTATTTTTTCTTTTCTTTGTTTAAGAGAAACCGCTTTGGGTTTGGCTCCTTGGCGTGTTCTTGTAGTTTAGGGTTTTAACTTAGCATCTTCACCCATACACCAATTGTCCCTTTGTTGGAGCCATCGAATGTGGAGAGTATCACCTTCCCTAAAGCATTTTGAAGATCCTCAGTGGTGCATGAGGTCTAGGCTCGGCCTTGATCTTCCCTTGTTTGCCGCTTATGAATTTGGCAAGCGAATTAGAATCATGGATCTCATTCGGAAGAGCCCTATATTCTTCGTAGCTGGCCGCAATATTTTACCCTACTGAATGCCATGTATCCACCTTCAGAATAACTCCTTAACTTGGGAGGAAGGTAGGCTAAAAAGCCCTAGATGTAGGATCCATCATGGATTTCAGTGGTTGAAGATTGTTGTTCTCCCTTGAAGAACTTCTTGGATGCATCTTATGGATCATCCGTGCCATTAAATCAGCCACCTCTTTTGCCCTTGAGCAAAGCTCTCAAACCTAGCATCATCAAAATTTATGTCCGCCATTTTATCTTCTACTTCTGAATGAATATCCTCTACGATGGGAAGGTTGATGTTCGATGCCACCGTAATGTCGCTTTTAGGGGTGAAACTGAAAAAGCAAGGAAATAACAAAAATCCCAATTGAGACTAAACTGTTTTTTACAACAGCCAACCAAAAAATATTATAAACCCTAGCAACGAACTGTATTTGCACTTTTAAGGATTCAAACACCCTCCAAACAAGTTGAAAATGGATCTATAAATTCTCCAAAATATTATAATCAACAAATAGAACAAAGACCAAGTAAAAACACTCCAAAGTATATGCAAATTTGGAAATTCTACACAGCTGCAATTAATTTTATGACAACAAAATTACAACTCACAACAATGGCTGGAAATGGAGATTCTAAACCCCATTGCTCATATATTTTCAAGATTGCTCTTATAAAAACCAGATTGCTCTCGTTTGGGTTTGTGCTATTTCCCTTTTTTCAGTTTCATCCCTAGAAAGGGACATTACGATGGCATTAGAGCTTTGATCATCCCAACATGAGGATCTTCATTCAAGAGGGTGATAAAAGATACATTTATTATCAAAGGAGAGAGAAGAAGAAATGAAATTAGCTAATTGTAGAACCTAACATGGCCCACCAAGGTTCTCAAGAGGCCAAAATCGATAGATTCATTGAATGGCAAGCAAGGTTGGTACCATGGATTTATTAGCCCTAACCCTACAAACATTTCATGAACCAAGATTTCAAAATGGCGAGAGCAGCTCATCCAAAGTTAATATTTCACTGCATCCCTAAGGATCAAGTTGTGGATCAACCACTAGGCCTACTTTTCTTCGAGGGGAAGAAGTCATTCCAGAGATGGAAACAAGGCATTCCGTAGGGCACAATATTGTGACCAGCTATGAAGAATATAGGGCCCTTCCGAATGAGATTCGTGAAGCTATTTTGCTTGCCAAGTTCATTGGGGTAAGCAAGGTTAAGGTCAAGGCCGGAGCCTACACCTAATGTGCCATAGAGGGACCTTCAAAATATTTTGGGAAAGATGATACTCTCCATAGTGGAGGGTTCCAAGCAAGGGACAATCAATGTATGAATGAAGATGTTAAGATTAAACCATAGATAACAAGAACACCCCAAGGAGCCAAACTCAAAGGGATTTCTCTTGAATGAAGAAAAAGAAAAAAACAGATCTGCACGAAGGTTTTGAGGGGGACTCCCAAAAAGATTATGTTGAAGGACATACACATGAGAAAGGAGATTTACTGGTTGCTAATGTTGATTTTCAGCTGGCTGGAATTTTTAGGACAACAACCTATAAGAAACAAGATAATGGTGTTTATGGCTCTAGCAAGAGCTATGAAGGTGCTCCTTACATGTTTCCATAAGGTATGAATGAAGTCAAAGTGGAAAGGGCTTCACTTGTTGAAAATGACTAGCCTAAGAGGAAGGAGAATGTTGATTTTAACTCAGTAGTTCTAAGTCACAAGGATGGACGTGTAGTAGATTTGGGAAATGGAAGGTGAACATTTTGAGGACAGCCTAAGGTATGGTAGCGATGATCATATTTCAGATTTGTTGATTCCTTCTATGCCGCTGCGATATTTTTATCATCATGAACAACATGCTAAAAAAAAAGGTTAAGGTCGGGGACACAAGTTGCAATTGTGGTTGGAATGAAAGGAAACTTATGAGGAAACATATAGAAGGTGATATGCATTCTAACAAGGTTGTGAAGTATCCATTCCTAGATTGTTCCTTGGAGCCAAGTTCTACACTTGAAGCCAAGGTTATGAAGATAGTCACAATTGCCACAGCCAGATGCTTGATGTGGAAGAATGGTAAGCAAGCTAGATGTTATTTTTATAATCAAGATTGTATGAATCAGCTTGTTATGGTTTCATGGGACTCAAGTTACTTTCAAGATTGCCACTTTTGGATGTATGTGAAGGTTATGGATAATTCATCCACTGAAAATATAAATTCAGCTTGCTACAAGGTATGCAATAATTCAGTTTTCATGAACCAAGGTGAAGTAATGTATCATGCTATTGTTTGGGATTGGTTCTCTAAAACACACCTAGCAATAATGCCTAATAAGACATGAATTCGATGAGAGTTTTGTGGTGTAAAACATTTCTTTAACATGACTGAGATGAATTTGGAAAATTTGAATCATGAACCCTGAATCTTTATGTCTTGAATCTTGTGGCTATTATTTCCTGCTGGTTCCACATTCTATTTGCAGCCACCAAGTGGATTTTGATCACAAGGAAGAGGTGCTCTTCTATTAGTGATATTGACAAGGTATGTGGAGCTACCACAAGATGTTTGCTCACCACCACAATTTTGAATTTGAGTAATGAAATGCAATGCTACAACCATGATGGGATGTTCTCCCCAATTTCATGTGTTGGACTGTGCATATCTTCTTTGGACAGCAATAGAGGGGCAGGTTTGAAGACATTCTTTTCATTTAAAATTGTGTGTAAGAGGGTTCACTCATTGAGATCAAGTAAGGCCAATGTTCCAACATATTTGGTATTGTTTGGGAAGAAATTCCGGGCAAAGTACGGCTGTTATACTTACATACCAACACTCATAAGTTTTGATCCAAACCAAATTTTGAAGAGATTAGTTTGGGGCAGCTTGGAAGCATCTTTTGGAGACAAAGGTAATCATTATGACTGTTGTACTTTTTTATTCGTTGTCCGCAACAATTTCAGCTCCTTATCCATTTTTTTGACAGTCGAAGATGAGTATCCAGCCATGAGGATGAAGGGTTTCCAATCTACTATCATCGTTGATGTGTTTTTCAGCTGTCATAAGAAGGATCCCAACCACTATCCTTCTCATTTTGGGGGACAAAATGCATGGTTATAGTTGTGGTTGGGACATCGTGGGTGAACTTCTCAATATCCATTACTTGAGGGGAGAATATGAGATGATTGAAGCATTGAAAGAGAACCTGCCATCATATCCATGAGGCACAAAGATGCAACGATGAGGGAAACTCTTGTTTTCTTTAATAAGATTGTTCCATTTGTAGGTACATGTATCAAAAGAGAACAATAGTTGAGTTTGTTCCTCACCCAAGCAAATGGCGGGGAGGGGGGGCATATGGGATTACAGCCATAGATGGAGAGTTTTTAATTCTTGTATGGCTACCTACCACCTCTGCAACAATCACATTATTGAAGCTTGCATGGGTTTGTCATATTTGTATCATTTCTATATTGTTGGTCACAATATTTTCAGTCATGAACAACTATACACATGTGCAATTTAAGAGGGTTTCCTTGCATGGTAATGATAGTGGAGAGGCTCCACTAGTGAAGATACTCCTCTCAGCCATCCTAGTGTGCTGAATTGGATTGAATCCCAAGTGATTTATGGTTATGACTTATTTTCAGCTTACATGCAAGTTGTGTTGAAAAATGTTCTCATGCTTTGGGTAGAAGGCTTCATTGAGGGAGAGCATATAGATATGGGTGATGGAAGGAGTAGACATCGTGATCATTGTAGGCGGAAGTTGTTCCACTTGACAACTATGGGATTTAGTTGTTTTGATATGATGGTATTTGCGAATATGAGCTTGTGTTGGCGAGAGCTTTTTCATTTGGCAGTATTACGATCTAGATTATTGGAGCATCAAGCTTACAATTGCTTGAGGGCAAGCAATTTTGAGAAGGAGAATTGTTATGTCTCCTTGTTCAAATTAATTTGTTTTGGAGACTTCTAATCCATTCCACTTCCCATGGGCAAGAAGGAAGTGAACAAGGGAAGAGTTATGTTTTTCAGTATTTTTGTGAGCAATTACATTCTTCTTTCATAGTTTCTCTTATAAGGCAGGTACGCTGGGTTGAAGAGGTGAAAGGCCAAAGATAAAGTTAAAAGTAAACATCCTTATGAGGTCGGTTATGGGGAAGACTCCCTAATTGATCTTTGGCGCCACCAAGAGGATATAAAAGGGGTCACTTGGGCTCATTTTGGGCATCTATCTTGTCATAAATTTATACTTGCTTGGTTTTTGGGTTGATTGCTCAATTCCTTTCCACTAGAGGAAAAAATCCTTTGGTGTGGCATACAAGGAGGACAAAACCCTTCTTTGTGCAAATTGAAAAACAAAAACTCTTCAATTAGTGGTTCCTAAGGGCTTCAAAGAAAGTGATGTTGTTGGTTTGCAGCTAGGGTTTGATAGAGGAAGAGCTACTAAGGTTTCTACATTTATTTTGAACACTCTACTAGTGTAGTGGCTTGGTTGGAGGAGAAGATTAGTGCCTTCGGGGCACATATGGGCAATTGGAGCTAATATTCACCTTCCTCGTAATTTATAAGGCTGATTTCATACTTTGTTGATATTTTTAGGGTTTGGAATCTCCATTTCCAGCCCTTATTGTGAGTTGTACTTTTGTTGTCATTTATTTAATTACTGCTGGTTATAATTTCATAATTTGCACATGTTTTTAAATGCTTTGGCTTAATGTTTATTCCATTTGTTGAATTTAATATTTTGGAGGATTTATGCACCTATTTTCAGCTTGTTTGGAGGGTGTTTGATGCCCTAAAAGTGTAGATTCAACTCGCTACAAGGGTCTCATATATTTTTAGGATTGCTGTTATAAAAATCAGATTATTGTCATTTGGGTTTGTGGTATTTTCCTTTTTTTTAGTTTTAGCCCTAGAAAGGGACAACACTATTGAAAAGGGCCCTTTTGGTCATGGCATCCACTAGAAGTTAATTCAACTCCATCGATTTTTGTACATTTTTGTGGCGAAAAATTAATTGACCAAGCAGAAAAAGCTAGAGCTCTATCGAGAGAACCGAGTAAGGAATCAATTTAGGTCTTTTGTAGTGGAAAAAGTATACCTTATAAAGTGGGAAAATGATAAAGGTATTTGAGACAAGTAACAAGAAGCACCGATCAATTAATCAATGAAGCAGATATTGACCCGACTTCGAATCTCTTGCCAGATCACAAGTGACAATCAAGGTGACTTTGTGAATGAGATCAAAAGGAACTTGATGAGCCCATATTATTCACCGATTAAGGAAAGGAGAGAAATATTTTTCAGATGCCCGTGATTCAAAAGTTATGGGGATTTGAGAAGGTGCAAAATAGGAGGAGAGATGGCTAGAAGTGTTGTGGACTATTAAACGATGTACAAGGTGATGACATGACATTCTTCCTTCTAGTTGATGTGCAACCAATAAGTGGTTGTAGTGTTTTTATTTAAGATTTTAAACATTGTTGTTGAAAACAAGCTTGATGATTATGAGACCCTAAAGGAGTAGCTCTTGCAAAAAACAAGTGGATGAACGATGAACGAGATGATGAAAAGGAGAATAAAACATTGGCATGATGCATTTTAAGCACGGTGTGTTTGTATTAAAACATAATGGTCGATGAGATAGAGCTGCAAAACTTTAAAATGCTATGGATTAGATCATTTAAAATATATGGTGTGTTGGACGGTGAATCTATTTCATTGGGGATGTTGGGAAGAGACACAATGCAAGGATCTAGTAAGTGGGTTCCAATAAAAATTATATAAATTGCCTACATTGTTCACAATTAACTATTTAAATTTGGAACTTGAGAATTTTAATATGAAAAAGTATGAAATTATGGAGTTCCTTTACAATGTCAAACAAATAAAACATAAAAATTATAAAGCATATTGCTGACATGTAAATTATAAAGAGGCGGAACAAGTTTAAATATATTGAAAAAGAAAATGAAAAAACAAGAAGTGGAAAGCGAGAAGTTATTAAGAGCCTAACTTGCGCATTCAAATATTTTGAAAGGATATTTACTATTCTATTATCATTCAACTCTCAAAACTCCATGGAATGTAAAGATAAAGCCGAGAAGTATGTTTTTAGGGAAGAAAAGGGTTTAAACGAGAAAGAAGAAAAAATATCCAACAAGATGCATAATCTAAAGGAAATTCAAAGCAAGAAAACAATTCAAGCAAGTTTGTTTCTTTAATTTTTTATCATGTTTGATTACCACCTTGCTTTATGTTATATTTTATCGTTCACATTAGTATTGGGAAACATGGTGGGAATTATTGTTATATTTTGTCGTTGAGGGGGCTCATGGTACTTTATTATTCAATTTCTTCGTTCACTTAAGTCACTTTTGGCACTTAGGGGAAAAGTAACTTAAGTTACTTTATGTTCATGTGGGGTTTCCCCTAAGGGGTCGATTAGGGTTTTTGGGCCCTTTGTTGCATTGGAAGGTTATAAAAGGTGGTGTTGGGGAGAAGAAGAGGTCATTCATACACACACATCTTTTGATATTGAGCAATTGTTGTTTGCACTTCTCTTTGCTTGTGGAGTAAGATCCCACAGGAACCCTAGCTTCGGTGGTGAGAGATCCACTCCTAACTAGCAAAGCACTCTTTAATGGTGAAAGATCCACCCTAGTTTGCTAATTTAGAGGCCATTCAGAGCATATTTTCAGCATATTCTTCATGGTTTTAGGCAAGGTTTTCGAGGTAGAGGAGGAAGATCATTTGCCCATATATTTCAGCCATTTGCATTTCAGATTTTTCCCAACTCTTAGGGCGAGTTTGGAACAACTTTTGGAGGAGTTTTCCAGGATTTCCAGCCCTTTCATAGGGTGACGTCAACCCTAGGAGATTGTAGCTTGTATTTCTAGGGTTTCAGGTGCCTATTTTCAGCTTTGGAGGTTGGGATCATTTCTATATATGTTGTAGATGTTATTTCCAAAAAATCAGATTTTTATCAGTTGTATTCAGTAGTTATGAATTTTAAAATATTTCAGCAGTTTAGGGCATTCTGAAATTTTTTTGCAGTTATCTATCTATTATTCAGAAAATCCAAAAATATATTTTTCTAGTGTTTGTTATCATATCAGCAATCTCTCTATAAAATTTCGTGTGATTTGGACAAGTGGTTTGCAAGTTATCATTATTTTTCAGTTCGCTGCCCTATTTGGGTTTTATTCCAGAAAAATCAGAATATCATTTGCTGCAATTTTTTATTATTTGTCAAGTTATAAGTTATATCCCACTAGGGATATTTCAATGGTATCAGAGCCGGCTTTCCTCTAGCCTATTGGGTGTGAATGAAAGTTTATTCCAGGAGAAATACACCGCAAAAAGAAGGGCAAAAATGGGTGACAATGATGAGCTGAATGAAGAGATGATGAAAAATTATTTATCAATATGGTTAAACAAAAAAGGAGACCACTAATCTTTATTTGAGCCAGCTCACCGAAAGATTAGCAGCAGGCAGAGTTGAGAATCATGCTGAAAGAGGAGAAAATAGTAACACGGGGCAGCAGGGTCAAAGAGGTGAAAATAGCAATTCAGGGCAGCACACTCCCCATTCCCATAATACACATTTGAGCATGCATGAGCCCGCATTTTTGAAAGATCCGAAAATACACAAATGGGACAACAATCAAAATTTTTGATGAGGAGACTTGTTGGCTGAAATATGAATCCTTGAGTGAAGGGTTTAAAGCTAACATGCCTTTTACCGAGTACTGCAAGATGAAGATCGGTAGTAGGCCCAAGAGGGATCACACTACTCAGGTTCCAGAGTTACAGAGGAGATTGGGACAAATTTCCATTCCACACTTCGATGGGTCCAAGAAGTGTACAACGCAATCCGGATTCAAAAGTTGAAGACATACTTTGACTTGAATCCCATGCGCGAAGAGGATGCAATTAAGTTTGCAATCCTACACCTTGAGGGAGATGCACATGACTGGTGGCATCATGGTCTTATTACACAGGGGCACATGCATATTGGTACCTATGTGGAGTTCACACAGAGGTTGATGAGCAAGTTTGACAGAGGATCCTAACAGGTATTTTAGAGAGTTGACTCATTTGAGACAGACAGGTTCTTTAGACATGTACATTGCAGACTTTCAAAGGTTGTCAGTCATGGTTCTTGATGTTTCAGAGATGAGATTGACTTCACTCTTCATAGCAGGGTTGACAAGATGCACTAGCAGGACTTGTGAAGGCATTTGAGCCTTCTTCATTGCATGATGCTATTAGGAGAGCACAGGATTTGGAGTTATCTACTCCAAAGTCGAGGTTTCCACCTCGAGTTCAGCAGAGGGTACCTCCATCTAGATTGATGGTTTTCAGCAGAAGGTACCTCCGCCAGGTAGGATACGACTAAGAAACCATTCATATCCGGGAGGTTAGAGATGAGTTGAGGTGAAAGAAACTATGTTTCGATTGCCGCACACCTTGGGCTCCAGGACATGATTGCACAGGGAAAGGAAAGGCCCAATTCATTGAGGTCTTTGAGGAGGATGACAATGATGGAGATGAGGAGCAGGAGACTCAAGGATTGGATGATGGAGATAGAGATGCTTTGGGCAAGTGCTGGTATTGAGCAAGAGGATGAGACTTTCCCTCAGAGACTATTGCCACTTTGTCTAGTACCCGAGGTACAAGGCATTCGTGGTCGAGGAGTTTCACAGTGGTCAACGAGAGTAGTGGTGCTCATCGACAATGGGGCTACCCACAACTTTATTGATGCATTGTTGGTTGAGAGACGGGGTTTGCAGAAGAGGATTTTGAGGGCTTCAACGTGGTTGTAGCCAATGGAGAGTCTATGAGGTGCACACAGCAAGTCCCACAATTGAGCATTATGATGGGTAACTATATAGTTACCGATGACTTTTATATTGTTGGTATCGGAGAGACCAACCTTGTATTGGGAGTGCAATGGCTCCAATCTCTTGGAGAGTTCGGACTAACTTTCAGACTATGGAGTTGAAGTTTAGGTCCGAAGGGAGGAACGTGATCTTGAGGGGATTATCTATGATGCACCTGTGGTGGTGGTCACGCCAAGCGGATCGAGAAGATTTACAGCACAACGGGTGGATTGGGGGCTATAGTAGTGCTTGGTTACGACCAAGAAGTCAGAGGACGGTCGACCAGAGTACAACGTAGATGTCAAGGCCTACTGGACAAACATAGTGTGCAATTTTTTGGTGATATACCTCTAGGTGTGCCTCCAAACAGGGGATTTGAGCATGTGATTGAGCTTGAGGACAACAAGTCGGTGGTTATTACTCCTTACCGTCATCCCAAACGGTTTAAGGACGAGATCGAGAGGACTATACATGAGCTCATAGAGATGGGGCATATTAGACCTAGTTCCAATCCCTTTGCTTCTTCAATAGTGTTGGTGAAGAAGGACGGAACCATGCGGATGTGCATAGATTACCATGCATTGAACAAGAAGACAATAAAAAATAAGTATCCAATGCCACGCATTGATGAGTTATTAGATGAGCTCTAGGGGCAATCTATTTTTCTAAAATAGATTTGTGATATGGATATCACTAGATCAAGGTCAGAGAGGAGGATGTGCATAAGACGACTTTCAGATGCCATTATGGTCACTTTGAGTTTCTAGTGATGCCATTTGGTTTGTCTAATGCACGCCACTTTTCAGTCTTGTATGAACCATGTGTTCAACCGCCATTTGCGGAAGTTTGTATTGGTCTTCTTCGACGACATATTGGTCTACAACAGGACTTGGGAGGATCACATTAGACATCTTGATGAGGTGTTGGGTATGTTGGAAGCTAACTCGCTATATGCGAAAGCTTCTAAGTGTGAGTTTGGTATGACAAAGTTATTGTATTTGGGATATGTGATTGGTGGAGGTGTAGTCATGTTGTCGACAGGAAAAGATTCAAGCGATATCGATTGGCCACCCCAGGACATCGACACCGAGAGGGTTCTTGGGGTTATGCACATACTACAAGAGGTTTGTGAAGAACTTCTCTCACTTGACTGCACCATTGACAAATTTGACCAAGAAGGGGGCTTTTTCTTGGTCAGAATCAACACAACAAGTTTTTGATCACCTTAAGGGGGTGATGAGTTCATGTCCCGTTCTTGCATTGCCAGATTTCTCTCGTCCATTCATACTTGAATGTGACGCATCAAGTGAGGGTATTGGATCAGTTCTTATGCAGGATAGGCATCCCATTGCCTACAAGAGTCGGAAATTGAGCCCCCGTGGAGAGGGGTACTCGATTTACGACAAAGAGATGTTGGCCATTATGCATGCTTTGGCCAAATTTAGACAATACCTTGTGGGCAACAAATTTGTGGTTCGTACGGATCACAACAATTTGAGGTTCTTCCTGGGGCAAAAGGATCTCAACGACCGCCAAGCAGAGATGGGTGAATAAGGTGCAAACATATGACTTCGACATAGAGTACACCAAAGGTAAGAATAATGTTGTTGCTGATGCATTATCTAGGAGGCCTCACCTTACTTCTATGCTTAGTTCTATGTCTGAGATTTCAGCAGATTGGAAGGCTCACATACTTGTTGAGTATTCCAAAATCATTTGCATGTGAGATCATGGATGGCATTATACAGGATGATAGATACAGATCTTGGATGACCTCATATACTACAAGGATAGGATTTTCCTTGTACTAGAATCCAAGATGAAAGAGAAGATCCTTCGAGCAGTGCATGATACACCCTAATGGGACATCCTGGGTATTTCAAGACCTACAGGTACATCAGGAGAGATTTGCATGGAAGGGGTGAAGGATGACATCCTTAACCATATTAGAGAGTGTGTGGTTCACAACAAACCAAAGCCGAGCATTCTTTTCCAAGAAGACTACTACAACCTCTTCCTATTCCAAAGCAGAAGTGGGAGAGCATATCCATGGATTTTATCACAGGGCTTCCCTCAGTACACGGGCATGATTGTATATATGTGGTGGTTGATAGGTTAACCAAGTATGCCCATTTCTTTTCTATGCCTAAGGGGCATAAGGCACCACAGGTGGCTCAGATATTCTATACATCAGTATTTTTAGGCTTCATGGTTTGCCTAAAAACATCATGAACGGGGATAAAAAATTTATGAGCACTTTTTGGCAAGAGATTTTCAGACTTGCAGTGCATGGAATTGACTCCTGGCACTAGTTATCATCCACAGACGGACGGGCAAACAGAGATAGTCAATAAGTGGATAGAGGGCTATTTGCGTAGCTATGTGATAGGACATCAACGTGCATGGATTAGATGGCTACACATGGGTGAGTATTGCTACAATACCACCTATCAGATGAGCATTGACATGACTCCTTTTCCGAGCATTGTATGGGTATGATGCTACATCATTCGCAGATTTAGTATTGTCAGATAACCGAGCTCCCAAAGCTCGTGCGATTGGTTATAGGAGAACCAAGATATTTGAAGGCCCTCAAGGAGAACCTCAAAAAGCACAAAATCAACAAAAGATTTATGCAAAATAGGCAGTGGTAGAGAGGTCTTTTGAGGTGGGAGATTTAGTCTTCCTACGTTTACAGCCCTACAGGCAATCCTCACTTAAGCAGAGCGGGCAGAGAAGTTGAAACCGTGGTTCTATGGACCCTACAGAGATAACACGAAGGGTTGGGGCAATCCTGATATGAGTTGGAGCTTCCGAACACAACAAGATACACAATGTTTTTCATGTTTCATGCCTCAAAAGGCACTAGGGCAGCATATTGTGCCTTCTACGGATTTACCACCACTGGACGATGAGGGGAAGCTAGTTTTGGAACCTGAATCTATCATTGAGGTGAGATAGAGGAAGCTCAGGAACAAGGTGATCACAGAGTACTTAGTGCGGTGGAGAGACTTGCCACTTGAGGATGCTACTTGGGAGGGAGAGAAGATTTTACAACATCCTAGTTTGCATTTTCTTGGGGACAAGCAAATTTCGGGAAGGGAGGACTGTAATGTCCCCATTCCTTCACCAAGGGCCTAACGACCATTTTTCGTCTTAGCCTTGGTCATACCCGAGGGGCTAACGACGCTGGAGGCTATTGGGTATGGATGTCTGATTACCACCTTGCTTTATGTTATATTTTATCGTTGACATTAGTATTGGGCAACTTGGTGGGAATTATTGTTATATTTTGTCGTTGAGGGGGACTCATGGTACTTTATTATTCTATTTCTTCGTTGGGGTCACTTAAGTCACTTTTGGTGCCTAGGGGAAAAAGTAACTTAAGTTACTTTATGTTCATGTGGGGTTTCCCTAAGGGGTCGATTAGGGTTTTTTGGGCCCTTTGTTGCATTGGAAGGTTATAAAAGGTGGTGTTGGGGAGAAGAAGGGGCATTCATACACACACATATTTTGATATTGGAGCAACTATTGTTTGCACTTTCTTTGCTTGTGGAGTAAGATCCCACAGAACCCTAGCTTAGTGGTGAGAGATCCACTCCT
The DNA here is from genome assembly GCA_018340775.1 of Taxus wallichiana var. yunnanensis. NCBI lineage: Eukaryota > Viridiplantae > Streptophyta > Pinopsida > Cupressales > Taxaceae > Taxus > Taxus wallichiana. Next base: position 51,557,663 of record CM031234.1, read on the forward strand.
AGCTAGCAAAGCACTCTTCGGTGGTGAAAGATCCACCCTAGTTTGCTAATTTGGAGGCCATTTAGAATAGATTTTTAGACATATTCTTCAGGGTTTTCAGGCAAGGTTTTTAGAGGCTGATTTCAAAGGTTGAGGAAGATCATTTGCCCATATATTTCAGCCATTTGCATTTCAGATTTTTCCCAACGCTTAGGGCAAGTTTGGCGCAACTTTTGGAGGAGTTTTGGAGGATTTCCAGCCCCTTTCATAGGGTGACATCAGCCCTAGGAGATTGCAGCTGGTATTTCTAGGGTTTCCAGGTGCCCATTTTCAGATTTGGAGGTTGGGATCATTTCTATATATGTTGTAGATGTTATTTCCAGAAAATCAGATTTTTATCAGTTGTATTCAGGTAGTTATGAATTTTTAAAATATTTCAGCAATTTAGGGCATTCTGAAATTTACTGGCAGTTATCTATTATTCAGAAAAATAAAAATATATTTTTCTAGTGTTTGTTATCATATCAGCAATCTCTCTATAAAATTTCGTGTGATTTGGACAAGTGGTTTGCAAGTTATCATTATTTTTCAGTTCGCTGCCCTATTTGGGGTTTTATTCCAGAAAAATCAGAATATCATTTGCTGCAAATTTTTCAAAGGGTTATCAAGAAATTCTATTCTCGACGAAGTTCCTATTTATGATGACCCTAATCATTTACGATAGCTCCTTTCAATTCTTACATACATACCCAAAAACTTAAGGGCGCAAGTTTTTAAGATACTTCCCAATTTTTTGAGTGCGCTTTACAATTCTATCGTCCATATAGAGAGTCAAGTAAGGGCATAGTTTTTGAGTTCTCTTTACAATTCTTCCAAAAAGAATATACAACTCAAGAATGGATTGAATTCCATGAAGTTTACTATAAAACTTGAGAAGGGCTTAAAATTAGAGGAAGTTAAAGAAGAACGTCTAAATTTCAAGATGTTTAAATGGAGACACACATCAACATCAAGATAGTATATGATCTTGAAGAAAACTTGAATGAGCTAGACATCATTGGTATGACATCAACCATTGGTGATGTTAGTGAGATTCATGGGAAATAGGATGCCATTAGTAAGATGTTGTGGATAGGGATTTTAGTGGCAAAGATGTATATGTAAATTGGATGTCAAAGGACAAGGACTTCGATGGCAAGGGGTAACATTGACAATTTGACAGTGATGGTAAAGGTATAAAATGCTAGAAAAAGAAGGCTATCAAGTCAATACAAAAGAAATCATACCTTGACATTAAAAATGTTTTCTAGTGTTGAGGGATGTCATAGTGTCATAATGTTAATTTTAGTGCTGAGGAGATGACTCAATTTCATCTCCTCCGTTTTAAGTGTGCCAATTTCATTTTCTCTAGTTTCTACTTTATACTTTTCCATATTTGGCATTCTTTCTCCAATTAGTTGTTTTGGCAAGCCAAATTTTTATTAGGTTTTGAAAGTTCATTATTGCAAAGTTGAAGGTTTTGTGAGATTATTTTTTGATTTAGGCTTCCAAGCTATAATGGGAAAGCAACCAACCACAACCTTCATGACCTACGATTATGAATGGTCTATGGAAAAACATTTGCAGGCCATGAAGTTATACACACTAAACAAATACAAAACCAACAAAGATCATGCACACATTTATCAATATTGGACAAAGGGATAAAGTGCCAAAACTTTGACAAGCCGAAGAATTCATAGGCAAATGGAAGTAGAATCTTTATTTGGAGACCAAGGAGAGGTATATAGTGATTGGTAATTAATGTTGAATGTCATGGATAGACAATATTGACAATCATGAATTGAAGAACACTTTGTGAAAATCCTAGATGCGTACCACATTGCAGATTTTAGTATTTTGTTTCAAGAAACTTTCAGAATTATTTGGAGCAAATGGTGAAGAACTAATAGAAGGATAGTGGGAAGACAATTGTAATAGTGGGTGGAACTTTTATTGAACTTTTGTTTGCATTTATTGATTTCTACAGACATTCAAAGTGTTGGTGGAGGGGAAGTGGTGAAGCAAAATCTCATAAGCATTAACAAGTAGTTTCTATGAAGCGGGAATCAATCAAGAAGTATTGCTTTCCAAGCCATACGATGGTGCAAATAGATTCAATTCTCAAGTATGGGAATCGAGGTCTCAAGTGCTTTATTGCAAGTCAAAGTTATGGATTTGCAATTTGGAACTCATAACCATGAGAGTGGTTGGTGAGTCTCTATCCTCGAGATATTCTTATTTAGTATACATGCTTGTGAAGTACATGATAGGATTGTCTATTGGTTTTGTATATAATTGGGAAACATACTAAGAAGAAAGCATCTAGGAACAATGCAATTGCATGCAAGACCATGTACAACACATACTTGTCTTATTAGAGAGTATTGTGCTCGATCCCCATTTTCATGACGATTTGCCCACATCACTTCCCTGGACTTGCCTTGATAAGAAGATTCCAACTCTCAATCCAAAGGATAAGGCGATGAAGCGTAAACTCCAAATGCACATGAAGAGTCTCACTAGTACCAAAGAACTTATGATGTTGAGACCCATGATGATGGAGACCTTATGAAAGAAATTGAAGTTGTTATTAGCCGTGCATAGCTGATGATGTGTCTTGTTGTAATTTCCCACCGATTTGGTAAATATATTAAACATAAAAAAAAAAGAATGTCCCTAAACTTGCTCAACCTTCGCTATCCCTATCGACTTTTAGAATGCATCTATTAGCGAGATGCTCACAAACTTGCTCGCCTTTCTTCACCTTTATTTATTACTCTACTTTGATGTCGAGTGACATGTAGTTAAATACTAAGAAGTAATTTTCTTCTCATGCTTGCCCGACTTCCTCCTCTATCGTTTGTTGTGCTCGAGGTTGATACATGGGCCAATAAAAATCTTGTGCATGACGGGCTGAAAAATGTGATATGAAACTCGCTTGCAACATATTGATGAAAATGGAAATAATACAATGCAAAGAACTTGAATGCTAAATGAACTGGGAAAATAGCTTCAAATTTGCTCATGTTCAAAGATTGGATGCTTTTGGAGGGGGCAACCTCCTTTTGAGTAGAGCTTGCTTAGAACAAAACTTATATATCTGCTATGTCTTTATTCTTACAATATCGGTATATAGTAATTACATCCGTAAACCTAATGCTTAAGGGTCAGCCTTAACACATTCATATGAGCTTACAAACCCTAGCCTTAATGAGCAAGGGTTGCTCCCCACACACTAGGCACCCAAGCCAAAAAACACCTATGATTATAACAATTCGTAAAGAATAGATGGTTACGACACCGTGGTCCAAACATAGTACTCCCATTATTGCCTTGAACTTTCCTTTGTGTTGTCATTTCATGTACTAACTAGACGACATTAACTCTCAAGGTACTTGGAAAACATGGCATCATTATCATGTAGAAGGTGTGCACATCGCATGATATTAGGGCTATAGGGTAGCCAACAAGTACCATGCAAAACTCTTTCTTTATGCAGAGAGGTGTAAAATACAATGGTAATCAGTGTGGTTGTGTAGTGTAATGTTCATGTGTGTGTTCGTAGATAGTCCAAAAAATCGTTATCGAAGATTAATCGGCAGCAAATTTTGACTCGATAATCGGGAATCGGCAATTTATCGGCAACTTTATCGCTACTTTTAGAAACATTTAAATTCATAAAATAAACTTAAGTTAAATGTAAAAACAATGTTAAATGATGTGAGAAGTGACTCTATAGAATGCCATAGGGCCATCTCGCATATTTTCGATTAAGTTTTGACCAAAAAAGAGTAGTGACTTTTGAAGTATCACGATTTTAATATACTGTAATACGATTTTAAATATATTAATTCGTAATACAATTTTAAATATATTAATTCGTAATATATTATATAATGGTAATATATTAAAAATTCAAATGTATGCAAAAGGAATTAATTTGTAAATTCGTTTATAACTTTAAGTTTATACACAGGTGACAGTATATTATTTAAAATCTTAAAAATAAAATAAAAAGAAATATAATGTAATAGTATACATCTCTATTTCGAATTTACAATATACATTATAATATTATATAATATATACGATTTTATAGGATTTTAATATTTTAAGGAAATCTGAAATAAAATTTATAGTATACGATTTACATTATATAGATTCTACTATTCTAGAATTTACAGTATATGATTTGCTGGGATTTACAGTACTAGGGCCACGAACTGGCTGGTAGTGGAAAGCTGAAACCGCCATGAACAAGCTAGGGCACGAAATAGCACAAAACCGCCACGAAATGGCACGAAACCGCCACGTTTTGCCACGAAATGATGGAAAACAGGTCGCAGGACAAAAGACGAGTTGCAGGAGAAAATACGAGTCACTCAAGGCAAAAAACGTGTCGTTTTGGTCGCGTTTTGCATTTAACCCCTAAGTCATACGATTTTCCACGATTTCCAGGCGAGATTCAACGATTTTTCAAAGTATTTATCGCCGGAAAAATCGTGTTTTATCGCCTCTGCACAAATCGCGATTTTTTGAAAGTTTTATCGTTTAGCTCAAGGTAAACGATAAATCACGATTATCGCCCGATTTATCGCGAGTTTTAAAACTATGGTTCATAGAAATGAAAGACCCTATATTTGACGTCAATTTGATCGTTATAGGACAATTTTTCTTCTTGCTTGGAGAAAGCAATGGAAGAATCACAATATCTCGCACATATAGTGGAGTTTGGAGCCGATTCATTTTCTCATAAATGATTTTTTCCAGCCCAATGCAATGGTGCAGCTAGATTGAAGCCATTTGTCACTATAAATGGGACACTTACAAAGAAGGTGATAGAGTTTTTAGTTAGTGTGGAACCTTCAATCGGCGAAACTATGTGACATCCAAGATAGTTTCTTCGAAATTGATTCGTCTTGGCATTTTTAGATACATATATTTTAGATAACTGAAGTGAATATTTTTTTAATCAAGATCCCAGCCACATAAAATGTAACGTGGATGAAATGCACATTGTAATTGCCAAATATGAAAAAGTTGACCCAAGGTAAGGTAATTCATAGGAGAGTTGAAAAGATGTGGCATATTGTAGATAATGAAACATTAATCAATGTGAAATGAATGATAGGAAAGTTTAAATAAAGGGGTTACTTGATGATTTGGCAGATTTTAAAGCACAATAGCTGTAATGACCCTTTCAAGGGTTTTAACCACACAAAATGCAGATCTGATTTTTGTATTGCAGCAGACTGTAAATGCAAAATCAGTGACTATATCTACCACAAATTATGCCAAAAACATCACGAAACACATTGAACCCACTCACCACATATACAATATATATATATATATATATATATATATATATATGTCATGGAATATTAAGAGCCAAAAATACAAAAAAATATTGAAGAACTCACTGCTGGAAATTAATTATGAACTGATATTGCAACCACAAGAAAATATTAGATCTAGGGCATAAAAACCCCCAAAATTCACCAAACTTCGGATTCCAGCCTTATAAAATATTACAAATCAGATTATCAAACCAAATTTCCCAAATAGCTCACCAAATGCTCAAAACCCTACCCAAGGTAGGTCGCTCCACCCTTAATAAATCAATAACAAGCTGGAAATGAAAGATATCTCTCAAAATCAGCCTCTAATATCGATCCCAAGCCGAGGAGAAGGGTTCCGACCTTCCCTTAACCTTTGGAAGGGTTTTCGTCCTTCTAGGCAAGTTGGATAAGAAGGTTTTCGTCCCCAAATGCAGGAACAAACAACTCCAAGCTTACTTTGCTCCAATAAGATAAATTGTGCCAAGTCCAAATGCAAATGATGCCTCTAATCTTCTTTTATATCCTTCTTTTAGCGCCAAGGCTTGGAATAGCAAGACCGACCTCTTAAAGATGTTCTTTTCCTTCATTAGCTTCCATTAAATAATTAAAACCCAGCTGACCTATTATAAGAAAGAAAACACTAAAAGAACATATTAAAAATTAGTTAAAAACATATCAAATGGAAGCTGAATGTTCTCGTCCATCTTCTTCTCTTCTTTGCCATGGATAAGGAATGACAAGAAGACCAAATAATAACTCTCAAGTGGGAAAAAGGGACATTATAGTTCTCCCTTCCCAAAATTGCTTGTCCCCAAGCAATTGCAACCCCAATGTATCTACTGACCTGAACTCTTCATCCCCCTCACTTTGAAGTTCCACATCCTCTAATGAAGTAGGAAGTGGCATCCTTGATAAAGCATCCGCAACCACACTAGGCTTTCCCTTAATTTCAATAGTGTTGCCCCCATAAGAGCTGTAATCATGCATTGTTCCTTCAAAAATCAGAATGTTCAAATCTGAAAATATCATACCATGATCTGATTTTATTCCTCCATTCAACTGAAATCTTCCTTCCTCATTATGCCATGAGGGAATGCACTCAAAAAATGAAAATACACCGTTGTTCATGACTGTTAGTGGCAGCCCCAAATCTGATTTTTGCAAATTCAATCCTATAATCATGGTATAACAACTACCAGACTGAAATCTCACAAGGAAAAACAACTCCATGAATAAAGTAAGGACTGAAATTTGATTTACATATGCTGAAAACTTAGGAACAACAGGCCTACAAATAAAATCAGCAGTCATCTTGGCCTTAAATTTGAGAAAATCAGCCTCCCTAGCATACCCATAAATTCTGATTTTATCATTCTTCAAGTGGAGCTCATACTCCATGTGACTTTTGAGGGCAAGCTCCTCTAAATTTTGGATCTCTAGATACCCCCAAACATTGTGTGACTCAACTGAAATGAAAACAAGGTAGTCTAAGCAAAATCCATACCTCATCATGGGATCATGAAATTGAAAGATAGAACCATCATTCTCCTCTTTGGTGACCATGTGAACAGCTGCAAGTTTATCATAATTGTTTCCCTTTTCCCTTACTTCCTTTGGTTCTCTCATGGAACCATGGGTTAACAATCCATAGAGGGAAAATTCAGAATTCCCTTCAAACTTATGCTTCCTTAAACATGTCATATTAGTATCCTCTTTCATCAAATTCCATAAGCAAGGGGAAAAACTGAAATTTTTACCTTCACTCATGTTATGTCTCATGAAGTGGCCCGGATGATCAGCCCATGGAGTATCATGAACAGCCCTCAAGATCCTGTTCTTCACCCATGATTCGAGTACCAAATAGACTCGGTTTTGGTAAATGATATGCCCAACCATCTCCTTGTATTTTCCTTTACTTACTTCTCCATCAAACACACCATTAACAAACTTGTTCTTTACATACTCAACTGAAATTAGTGACTTCCAATCCGCTGTAATTTTAGATAAAGAACAGAAATGTGACTCCCATGAAATGGTATCTTCCACCAAATAACAAATTTCAAGTGTTTCCGGAAGCATACCTTGCAAAGAGATCTTCTTACCTTTGTCCATGAGGCTTATCTTCATGCTTTGATAGTTGAGAGTGAGCTCTCCCAACGAATGCCACCATTGAACTCCAAGCACAATACCCAAATCAGCCATCACATAGAAATCAACACATACCTTACATGGTTCCAATGCAATTTGGAGTTGAGGACACCACTTGGTATGTTGCATAGAGTGACCATCCGCTAACTTCACAATGAATCCTTTGAAGCCTTCAACCTTCAATCCCACTTGTGCCACCAAGCACTCATTAATAGAACCATGAGTGTCTTCACCATTAATCAAACTAGTGGCTCCTTGTCCTTGGAAGGTAGAATCCTTCACAACCTTGTTAGCATACATAATGATTTCAAAATAATCCTTCCTCAAAATTTCTTTTAACCATGTGCATGGGGTAAGAATATCATAATCTTCCTTTCTACAATGCAAGAGGTCAACCGGAACCATGTACCCTTGCAAGGAGATATCTAAATGCCATGTGTCATCCCACAAGTTCTTCATATCATCATCAAAACTTGGCATATGATCTTTAACAACTTTCCCAAAAGGATATAAGTATGGCAGCAATATAAAAGAAGATAAAGTGTGATTTCCATCATACCTTGGGTTGCCCATCACATATCTACCTTCCCATGCCGGATGAGGAGTGATCGAAACATCCTCCATATTCCCAATCTTGAGACTCAGAATTTCTGAGTTGGAATCAACCTTCTTCTTCTCTTCAGATTCAACAAATGAAGCTCTTTCCACTTTGTCTTCAACAATATCTAGTTGATACTTGCTTGGGACACCTTCATGGTGCTTGCCGGAGTCATGTACACCAATAAATGGCCCTTTGTTGACTGCTGTTCTGAAAATTCCAGCAAGCTCTTCATTACCATAATTATGCAAATAAAATTCTTCCTTGATCCCAACTTTGGAATGTCTTGAAGATGGATGGGGGCTTCTTGGAAAAGATTATTTTTTCCTTTAGTACCCTTCATCCTCTCATCTTTGTAAGAATAATGCTTATGATGATCAAACCCTTGCAAACACATATTGTGAGGGTGATGCAATAAATTAAATTGCTTACCATTTGCCACTGATTTGTAAATTCCAGTAGACTAAAAACTATAATGAACCGTTACACCAAAACCTCGAGGCGTTAATGAAATCCTCACATGAGGATCATAGCATCCCACCACGCTTCCAGTAGAGCCCGACTCGGGCTAGGTTTGCGCCCGCACTCCCATACGTACGAGCCCCGCTTCACCGACGTTTAGGTGCCCCACGGGCCCCGGCTACACGGCGTAACCAACCAAGTGGGATTTGAACACGGGTGGTTGCTCTGATACCAAATGTAATGAACCGTTACACCAAAACCTCGAGGCGTTAGTGAAATCCGCACATGAGGATCATAACAAAAAGTCTCATAAGTATCAGGTGAGACCTCCTTTTGAAGGGCATGTCTCTCAACCGAGACATCCTGATTTGTAGCCTCAAGAACCTCTTGTAGATCTGATTTTCTTTCACCAACTTGCTGCCACTTGTAGTCATTAGAAACCACAAAAACATCATTTATTTTCAAAGAATCTTTACCTTCATGTTGAATATCGGTCTTTCCTTGTTCTTGTTCTTTGAGTTCTTCTTCTTGCTCCGCCATTGCAATTTGGAAGCTCTTCTCCTCTTCCTCTCTCCCGCATGTTGAAAGTCCCTTTGAGGTGTTTGAGACCTAGGTCCATGCCTAGCTCTTCCTTTGTTCACTCCTATGAACTCGGCAAGAGAAATAGCCTCCCGAATCTCTCTTGGTAAGGCCATGTATTCCTCATAACTTGCTGCAATATTCCTTCCACCCATAGGTCTTGCTTCTTCCGGAATGGCCTCCTCTCTAGGAAGGAAAGTGGGCTTCAAACTCGATCCTCGGGCTGATCCAATGGGTCGCTTGGCATTATTGGCTCTATTCGAGCTACCTTCAACATTTTGAACCCTAGGTTCAATCATCCTCTGGAGAGATAGGGCAAGAAAATCCATGGAGTCTGCAAGTCTCTTTTGGCCGGCAATTAATTTGTCAACTTTGGCTCCTTGAGAGTTTTGACCCGCCATATTGTCTTCTTTCACCAAAACCTAGGCCTTTGAAGATCCGAGCTCTGATACCACTGTAATGACCCTTTCAAGGGTTTTAACCACACACACAAAATGCAGATCTGATTTTTATATTGCAGCAGATTGTAAATGCAAAATCAACGACTATATCTACCATGAAATATGCCAAAAACACCACGAAACACCTTGAATCCACTCACCACAATTATATATATATTATGGAATAATAAGAGCCAAAAACACAAAGAAATATTGAAGAACTCACTGCTGGAAATTAATTATGAACTAAATATTGCAGCCACAAGAAAATATTAGATCTAGGGCATAGAAACCCCAAAATTCACCAAACTTCAGATTTTGGCCTTATAAATTATTTCAAATCAGATTATCAAACCAAATTTCCCAAATAGCTCACCAAATGCTCAAAAGCCTACCCAAGGGAGGTCGCCCCACCCTTAATAAATCAATAACTAGCTAGAAATGAAAGATATCTCTCAAAATCAGCCTTTAATATTGATCCCAAGCCAAGAAGAAGAGTTTTTGTCCTTCCCTTAATCTCTAGAAGGGTTTTCGTCCTTTTAGGCAAGTCGCATAAGGAGGTTTTCGTCCCCAAATGCAAGAACAAGAAGCTCCAAGCTTATTTTGCTCCAATAAGATAAATTGCACCAAGTCCAAATGCAAATGATGCCTCTAATCTTCTTTTATATCCTCCTTTTGGTTCCAAGGGTTGGAATAACAAGACCGACCTCTTAAAGATGTTCTTTTCCTTCATTAGCTTCCATTAATAAATTAAAACCCAGCCGACCTGTTATAAGAAAGAAAACACTAAAAGAACATATTAAAAATTAGTAAAAAACATATCAAATGGAAGCTCAATGTTCTCCTCCATCTTCTTCTCTTCTTTGCCACGGAGGAATGACAAGAAGACCAATTAATAGCTCTCAAGTGGGAAAAAGGAGATTACAGCAGCTTTCCATTTGCATGGAAAACTTAAACTATAAACGGAATTCAATTACTTAGGAGTTAAACAATAAAAACTTGGAAAAATAAAAGATGCTGAAATATTTGTAGAAGTAGGGAGAAAAAGCTTTGGAGTAAAACGGTTAAATCTCATAAATAACTCGTGATTTCCTGCTAGTAATTCAGTAATTGACTGGTTTTTGGCAATTCTCAATTGTTTATGGGGTTTTGACCTTTGACCATGGTGCTTGCAAAACCTCGTCCTAGTGATTTTTTTCAGCATGGTTTTAAGGGTGGTAACCATGGTTTTGTGGGTTTCTACTTCTATGACTTAAAGTGTAAGATGTTGATTGTAGACTGCACATTTATGAGGTGATGAAAGGGTAAAGAAGAAATAAAGATATTGTGTGGAAGGGAATAAGTTTCTCAAATGTAAATTTCAAATCCACGAATCAGCACTTTTGTTGCGTTCCTCCTAATGTTTTTGTTCAATCTTGTAATGTCCCCTTTCTTGAATCAATTAAATTGGAGACTCAAAGCCTATTTTTATTCCCCTAAGCTATTGTGGGGGATCAAAAGGAAATAATATAATAATAATTAAGTTGTTCAAAATGGAAGTTTAAGTTTTAACTTGGAAAGAGGACACTTAGTGTATTATTAAAAAGGGGCCAAAAGAAAATATTAATTACATGGCCGAAAGTAATTAGTAATTATGAGGATGAAAAAATGTGAACATCTAATTAAAAGTAATTTTAATTACTTATAGGGTTTTGGATGAAAACAGAGCTTATTAAAACAATTGATTGGAAAAATTGAATGACTCAATCATTCAAACAATTTCACAAACGCTTGTTTTGCAAGTTTGGGGCAGCAGCGTCCTTTTTAACACCAGAGGATGAAAACCCACATATGCCAGGGTTTGGAGACGAAAACCCTCACACCCATTTGGTAATTCCTTCTATAGGGATTAGACTAGAGCTTTTAGATTAAGAGGAAATCCATCAAACAGGTACAGACAGGCTGATTCATGGCTGTGTATGGGGCTGCAATGGTTCAAAAAATTAATAAAACGTTCTCCAGAAGTGACATTCAGCTTGATGTCACTATTCACGGCGTCATTATTCCTGCAGAAGTTCGTACCTCAAACAACATACACCATAAACTCAACTTTTAGTTCTTATGACCCTTAGAGAGTTGTAGCAATAGAAGATTTAGTTCTATAGTAACATGATAGCATATTATTGGATTTCATTCTTTTAATTTTTTTGTAATGGATGTTTTGAATGTCACTGAAGAAATTCATGGTTTCATGCGGTTCAGTTATGGAGTTTCCTGAAATAATTATCTGCAAACAACATGCCGTGTTCTTGCTTCTGTGCAAATTGTATCTGTTCATTGTTAATCAGGAAGAAATTTTAATCAGGTAGAAAATTTTCAGACTTGATGCTTTTTTGGCATAATTTTTAAGTTGATGGCTGAGCCTTTAGCTATTTTCTTAGATAAGCTTGGTCTTACATGCAAACTAGATCAATTCATGAGGCAGTTTCCAGTGCCTTACATTTGAAAGTAATATTGAAGCTTTCCAAGAATAGTAAACTAAGAAGACTAGAAATATTTTATAGAATCTAATAGACTATCTAGGAAAGTTTGAGTGTTCTTGAACTGAATCGTTTAATACTGCATTAAGAGTTGGGTCTATTGTGCAAACTTCTTCAACCATGGAACGATTTCCAACAGGTTTCAGTTGAACTTGGCACTATTCATTGAAGCTTTCCATTTATAGTAAACAATGGAGTTTAGAAATATATATAGCAGCTAATCTACCAAGGGAACATTTTAGTTCTCTTCAACTGAATTATTAAGCAATGCAACATGAAAGCTGAATCAATTTTGTTATTTTAGAAGAGCTTATATTGACATTATTATTTTTATTCTATTGAGCAGTTGATGAAGAACCCATCTACGCCACAGTGGTTCTGGATTATTCTACTTCATGATTCTGTAAGCATAATTTCTGTCTTTAGTTAATCTAGGTGTATTGCTTTGTTTTTGTTTCTCTTAAGTGAATTGATCCTTTCTTTTCTTTGGTTTGTTTCAATCTGGCTCAAAATGTATAACTATACTATAGGTGGAGCTTCTACAATGGTCAGACCATGCATTAGTCAACGTTGCTGAAACTAACATGCTACTGAACAAGTTGCAAGAGTTGTCTCTGGTGAAGGTCCGAGGTGAATCAGAGGCTTCTAAAAGCGATGGTTCTCCTCAAGTGCTTCAACAAGTGAGGCTAGCACTTGCTTCAAACCTTGGTCGTGCTATGCTTCAAGAGTGACACTTGTTAGTTTGGACCAGGAGATCATATTGTATTGTCCAACAGCCCTGTTGACTGAGTGTGGAAATGCAGATAGAAAGATCTGAATTATTTTGAAGTTCTACATATTTTACAAGGAATTTGGTGTTTTCTTCAGTTATGTAATTGGAGCTCTAGTACAGAGCCAATTTTTAGACGAAGGGATTGCAAACTATTATATTCCAGCTTTAGAGAATTTGTTGGTGTGTTCCTGTTGGAAGGCACGGGATTTACTAGTACATGTAATTATTGATTACTAGAAACAAAGAATTATCATTGACATGAGTGTTTTGACTAGGCTTTCTTGTTTTTTGTAATAGGGCAAAACCATTTTATTCTAATTAAAGATATTCTACTTTTCAATGCGAAATGTGAGAACCTTACAGGCTTCAAATGTAATTCTATATGCTTCAGGCAACTGTGTGAAACTATTTCACTTTTTGGTCATCTGTTCAATTTTTTATCCTAACCTAGCTTCATAACTAAACTCATCTGTATCTAACATAATGTTGACATACTAATTAAATCATAATCTGTCACTTGAAACACTGTAAAGAACAGGAACCTGCCACATATTTAGGGAAAAAGAAGCAAGGGAGAGTACTCATCAGCAACATAGTTACCAAATCCTGCTGGATTTGGCACAGATCCTGTCAAGTCCAGATTCTCAGAGGTACCGAACAAATCTGATTGAAGCAAGGAATTTTAACTGTTTGTATACTACTATATTTTTAAAATAATTTTTCTCTACAAACCCAAGTCCCATCTGACTTGTTCTGCTCACTCCAGCAATTAAAATTTTACAATTGATTGCTGAAAACCACAAAGATGAATCAAAATCTCAAGTCGTCTATCTTGAGTTTTCATTTATTTTTTCCCACTGAAGGGTTTCGCTGATAACGACTTCATCACCTTCTCTGCAATTTCCCACTGACTGGTGACAGATGGCCTCAATCTAGCTGCACCACTATGTCAGACTTGAATAAAATATGTGGGGAAAATAACAGGCTCCAAACTCCTCTGGTGTTTTTATAATCTTATTGTCTTCTCCAATCAAGAAGAAAAACTTCCTTATGATGGTCATATGGACATCAATTTTAAGATTGGCCATTTTTAAGAATATAATACGGAAGCTACACTCCTCCGTCACCCCAAGCTTTACGCCTCTCAGCATTATATTATAATATATTTTTTCGTTTTTTGGAACTCCATATTTTCGGTATAAATCTCGTGTGCATGAAATCATGACCATCATCCGGTGTAATGCCATCTTCTGGTTGGTGCTCTTCTTTCCTGCTCTCATTTTCTTCTCTCCTTGCTGATCATAGTTACCAAGTTTAGAAATCCAGATTTAAACCAAAAATATGGAATTCCAAATTTATAAATCTGGATTTCTGAACTTGGTGACTATGACCAGCAACTTGCAAGTAGTGAAGTAAATGAGCGCAGGAAAGAAGAGCAGTTACCAGCAGATGGTGTTAAACTAGATGATGGTGATGATTTCAAGCACTTTAGAGTAGACATTCAGATGAGAACTGTAGCATATGTGATGATTGTCCACCTGGTAGCTTGCTTTATTCACTTATGTACTAGTATATTGAGTTTTCAGAATCTCATTTACAGTCTTAAAACCCAAACGACTAAAGCATTTGACACTCTTGCATCATTCATGCTCTTTATACATTTACAATGTAAATTCAGCGATGTTCATATAGTTAAATTTTCATTATTCAGTGTTCTTGATTTGATGATGTTATACATGCTACGTTTGAAAATTTTCAATTGTGGCAGTAAAACTACAATGTTAGAATTCTACATCTGATGTCAATTTTCCTTTAATGGGAAAAAATTTATAGTTATCTCGACTATTCTGCTGAACCTTTTTATTTGCTATTCTGCCATTTTCCCGTTTTTAGTGTTTCCTATAGAAGCATATCCAAGCATACCAAGTTTTCTATTGTAATTCTTATTTCTTGTAGTTCCGGGCTCCATCTATTATGGACAAATTGAAGAAATATATAGCTAACTAAAATTGTTCCTGAGATTCCAGTGCCAAGGCTTGGAAACAAAGTTTTCTTTGATTTAGTTTGTATATGGGAAAAAGATTATCCATCGCTACGCTGAACTATAAATTTGGGTAAAGGGGGATAACTTTTAGCATCGAGGCTTGTACCCATCGTTAAATATGTTTGGTACAAAATATTCAGCTTTCATTAGATTGTTATTGAAAAGAGTGCCCATATTAATGCCAGCAGGGTAATTTTCTCCACTTGTAACTTGGGTCAATGCTTATAGTCCTATAAAAAGTGATGTTCTAAAGTTTTGATTGGCAAAATAAAAGAGTATACATTAATAATGAAAAACAATTGAACTAAGTGATGGTAGTAAGTAGTGTCGAAGAACACTGATTACAAAGAAATGACAAAATGAAGACACGTGACATTTTCAAATAACCCATTCAGCTTACTTCCATTTTTCGCAGATTATCATATCAGATTTGAACTTATCTTGATCTTTCTGAAATCAAATCAAATCTTTTCCAAAATCAAATCCAATTTATTATCTTTAGGTTCACCTTCTAACTCAAATGTGATTTTTTTCAAAATTAAATCTGATTCCATTTTTTTAACTTTCTGAAATCCAATATGGTTCTATGTTTTTCTTTCAATTTTCTCAAATCAAATATGATTCCGATTCTATTTTCTATATCATTTTAAAAATAATCAAATAAGATCTAATATTTTAGCCCTTACTTTTCCAAATTCAAATAATTTATCAAATCGGATCACAACTTTTTATTTTTACTTGTCCTTAACAAAAGTTGGTCTTTATTGTTCGATAAATTGAATATGGTATTATTGAAAATTCCCCGTGGTTTGCTACCGTTTTGATAGGAATGAGTTTTCCTCCAATTCGATGATTGTACTAGCCCAACCAGCGCACATTGACTATATGACAAAAATAAATAAAAACAAAATTAATAATTAAAGTTTGTTGATGTACATATAAACATTCAAGCCTGTAACTCTTACAACAGCTTCAGCATTCAAATGCTCTTTGTTACACTTTGCTCATGTCGGCCTTCACCTAGTGGTAATGGTGGGAGTGGCGGAGGACATTTGAACAGGGGTTGCGGTATGGTTCCTCTCTTCTAGGTTGCAATTCTGGGCGGCGGTTTCTCAAAACAAATTTACTTGTTTGTTTTTGCCATTCCCCCTCTAAAGAAGAGCAATTGATAAGGTTGGGTGGGAGCCGATACTTGATAATACTGCAGATTCTTCTAGTGGAAGTGGTTGGCGAGACAAGCCCGATGGTCCTATGTCGCCTCCAAATACCATGGTTGTTGCCTAATGTTTAGTTATTGGTTTTGGGTGTTTGTTGCCGGTGGGGCTTGTTATATTTGCCTTTTTGATTGAAAAGATAATTTTATATCTTGAATGTTATTAATTATCACCATATCTTTTTATTTTATTTTGGTTATATATGGTCGTTATTGAACTTGCATTTTAGTTTCATATGCCATATTCAGGGTGTGATTCCATTCCACCCATTTTTTGCGTGATGTTCTATTATGTATATGATTAATATAAAACTCTTTTCAATAAACAAAAATGTCTTTATTAAATTCGTAACATTTTTGTATGTTGTCGAAAATTGCGTACTTATATCATTTAAGGATTTAACATAGTTGAATGTGTAATATAGAAAGCTGCGGTGATGCGATGATGGGAGAAAAGTGATTGGAGATTGGAGTGGGCGTGAAAACATGACCATGTAGAATATGCACTTGGACTAAGGGACAATGTTATAAGGGAAAACAAACATTTGACTTGAACATGATTAGGAAAGGGACAATGTTAAATAAGTGATGGTATCAAAACAAACATTTGACTTGAACCATGATTAGGAAAAGTTGAGGATATGACTACCATTAAATGTAAGTGATGGTATGTGTGTGTGAGTGCGAAGACAATGAGTGTTAAATATGACGAGGCCACATTCTCCGAGTGCATTGGTAATGTCTTACTATATCACACACACACACACACACACACACACACACACACACACATATATATATATATATATATATATATATATATATTTGTGTGTGTGTGTATGTGTCACTCACACACACACACACACACACACACACACACACACACACACACAATGTGTGTGTGTGTGTGTGTGAGAATGAGGCGATATAGTAAGACAATGAGTGTTAAATATAGGCCACATTCTCAGTATAATGTCTTACTATACACACACACACACATACACACACACACACACACACACACACACACACACACACACACACAGCACACACGCACAAACGGTGGGTTTTGAAAGGTCCCACGCCCACACACAAACGGAAGCTAAAGACATATATGCATGAAGAATGTGGCTAGATATTTAACACTCATATATATATATATATATATATATATATATATATATATATATATATATATATATATATATATATATATATATATATATATATATATCTATATATCATATATATATACTATGACCCATAAATGGATCAAAAACCCTTTTACAAAAGCATATAGCATGAAGAGAGCTAGAAGAACCAAAAAAACAAGCTGGGTAATCTATACATCACTATAACAAACCATAAATGGACAAGCCAAAAGCACCAACGGACTATAACAAACTAACAAGAAGCTTACAACAAACAAACAACCAACTTATAGCTTTTGCTTTCAAGGACAAGCTCGGCCTATTCTTCATAAAGTAATTCTAGGTGGTTTTCTAAGCCAGTTACATTATCCTCCTCCCAACCTCCTTTTTCTTCTTTGGATTGTTCTCCATCGTCGCTTCCTTCTTTTTCTTCAGGCCTTCATTGAGCATGTAGATGCTAACAAAATTGGTTTTGATGGTTGTCTTGCCTAGTTAATAACCTTCTCCAAGGAGAACTTGAAATTGGCCAGCTCGTTCTCAAGCCTAGGCATAAAGGTTTGCATTATCTGTAGAAGCCACTTCTTTCTTTGAGCCTTGAGATTGTTGAAAGATGACCATTTATTTAAGATTTTCATTTGCCATGTTGAAGTTTACCATTAGCTTCCAGCATGTCCAACTCTCTCCCAAGCTATTATGACTTCTTCATGCCCTCGGCTTGGTTCGGACCTCGAATCCCATTTTAACGTTGGAGGATTCTAACAATGATGAAGAGGAAAAGATGGGAATTCGTGTGGAACAAATTAAGTTAGAGCACTTATATGGAGACATTCACGAGAGCTTTTGGTGTGAACTCCATGTATTACTAGCTCGATGGTTGTCTACACTGGAGTATTATTGCTTTAGATGAGAAGACAAGGAAGAATATGTGTGGACGGAAGATAAAATAGAAGTATTGCGCAATCTTGACACAACGTGGACCCAAGCTAGGGACTTCTAGATGCAAACTACCATAAACAGTATGCAATTGAAGAAGTTGTACAAGATCATTCTTGTTTTGATTCTATTGAAGCTCATTTTATTTATGGATTGCAAGGTAAGTTTGTTAGGCAATTCCCTTTCTAGTAAAAATGTTTGTTGTGGAGAAGGACTTGGTGCCAATTCCACCGAGATGGAGTAGTCGGGAGGCACCGGGGTATGTGGACTTAGAAGGGGGAGATGAAGGAAGAGGGTCACATGTAAAACGAGACATCACAAGGGCCCGAGAAGGATCAAAAAGACGAAAAGAGAAAATTGGAGAGATTGCAAAGAGAAGTGAGATAACACAATCGATGGGACAATGCTAATACTATAACCTGGGAAGTCTAAATCAGCTGGCGATAGAAGAAGACTAGTTAGAAAGGTAGAGGAAGGAGAATTGGATCCTCTTAGGATAGGAGAAGCATCGAAGGATACCGAGGATAAAGGGAGGCAAGAGGGTGTGCAAGGAGGCATTGACCACGAAAGTGAAAAAGATGAGGTTGAAGTGATGAAAGAGAAAGGAAAGGAAATGATTTAAAAATAGTTAGAAGTAGGTTTAGCGGGAAGTTAGAGTTGAGTCCAAAACAACGATATTAGATACCACTGGTATTGCACAAACTGGAAGAAAACAACTTTTGTAGAAGAACTAACAAGGCAAGATCCTCACAGACCAATACAAGATGATAGTACCCCCTTCTAGGACATATATCCCTACAATTGGATAGAAAATTGAGTACATGGGATTACGGGAGCAAGTAGAATTATTGCGAGAGAGAATAACAAAAGGAGAGATTATGAGAGATAAGGGAGAAATTTGAGCAACCTTACCGCACACAACACAACATACAACCAAACATAAGTGTGGAGGGATTGGTGAAGCCCAGTTTGGGATTCAAGGAGAATTACTACACATTGATATACAAGAAGATGGTAAATGTTCGGGGTGGGTAAGTGACAATGCCTTTGCCATTCCGAGATACCATGTAAATTTTCCAAACTTGGTGAAGAATTGTCGAATACATAGGAAGTGAGGAGGAGGTCAAGTAGTGCTAGTGCAAGCACGTGAGAAATTAATAATTATACAGTAGCTACTAATTCAGGGGTCAACTTAACACAACTAATTGCACAGGGTCATGAGGGAAGACCACCAACTACAAGAGGAAACAATGCCCACTCTACCAATTTGTATTCAATATTACAACCCTATCTTTGGATCATCGATCTTGAACACTATTTGCTAACTTGTGAAATGAGATGGGGAGCCAAAGGAGTAATAGATGAGAACACAAAGAAGTGTGAGCTTATAGGAGCCTTGCAAGGAAGGGTTTTGGAATTTATATACTCAATGAATCTGAGTACTAAGAATTTGCAGGGAAGTCGGGGATGTTGTTAGGAGTTCAAAAGAAAGAAGTGTGTAGGGAAAACTATTCAACATTTGAAAGAAATCAAACAAAGGTCTGAAGAATCTATCATGGAATGTGACATGCGCTTTTCTGATGTGATGAATAAAACTGACTTCAATTTTGATGAAGCCTTTTAAAGTTTCCTGGTTTGTGGAAGGACTGTGAAGTAAAATGCGGTTTACTATTGCACAAACAAAATTTTCCAATAAAGAAAAAGCCATAGAAGACGCTATAGTAGAGATAGGGAGATAGGGGTGATATTAGTTCACGCAATCAAGCACCGAAGGGATAATAAAGTGATTTGATTCTATTGACCCCAATCCGAATAAAGCTATTGATCTCATCCCGTCATATCCCATATCTAGATAGGGTAGGGCGAGTGCCATCCAGGCGCATAACTCCATTCGTCTCCGTTCGAGTGGCAGGCAACTGTCCTTAGTATGGGATAGTGGGGCCCATCTCCCATTATAAGAGTAGAAAATATTGAGGATTATGGAGACAGTGCGAGAAGTAATCAGAAAAGTCAAGCCAAATTGGATGCTATAATGCAGAGATTGGAAGAATTGCAGGAAGGAAACAAACCTTGACAGAGCATCTGGTGTACAGATTGCAGTAATGAAAGTCATCATAAGAATGATAGTACAAAGAAACAAGGCAAACCTTTATTCCCGTCAGATGGGAGAGACAAATATTGTGAAATCTATAGGGTATGGGGACACCCTACGAGAAGATGTCAATTGATACAACATTATGTGCGCCAACCCCATACCGTTGTAACGCTCATGAGGCCAAATATTGTAGGGCATTGATGGATGTGAAGGATGAGGTAACGAGAAATGTATTCAAAGCTCAATCTCAATTGGCAACAAAAACACCACCAGTAACAAGAAATATTGAGATGACCTCTTTAGGGGGTGGGCTCCCCCATCCTCTTAGCATAATGCATAATGGACTCCTCTGTCTTCGCAGTACACTACACAGTGGGTTCCTCCATCTCCACAACAGATTTCAAGTTGGGCTCCTCCTTCGCCCCAAAGCACGATGAATTAGGCACCCCTATCTCCACAAAATTCCCCTTCATGAAATGCTCCACCACCACACGGGCATATGGAAGATACCAGACTCGTATTGCAAGTTGGGGTGCACCTCAAAAGCCTTATGAAGGATATCAACAGATAAGCCAAAGACCTCGCTTGCCAAGATAGGATATAATTTGTTATCTTTGTGGAAAACCTAATCATGTTGCGCGGAACTGCCCATCCAATCTAGAGCGGGAAGTATTTTGTGCATATTGTCAAATAGCTGGCCAACATCACATTGCTGATTTCCGTGCACTAGAAAAATAATAGAAGAAGAAGCAACTGCATAATGTAAAAATGGTCAATACGATGCCCAGGGAAACTGTAAACTCCAAGTCGTGACCCGATTGCAGAGAAAAAACAAGGCTTAGGAACCATCGAGATGGCTTCAGAACCCCAAATTAAGTGTGTGCGGGAAGACAAGTATCCATATCCAAGGAGAGAAAAGGAGTTGTTGGAGGAAGCCAAGGGACTATTGAATTCAATTCATAATGAAGAGCAAGGAAGTCCAAATTCAGGGGGAAGCAAAATTCCATGTATATGAACAGGTGGTGAGAATATTAGAAAAAGGGGTAGTAGCCATAATTACGGACTTAAAAGGATGGTCAATGCGTTGCGCAATGAGGATATCTCTCAAAACATCTCTAACTTATTAAGAACCTTACTGTAGAACACAACCAATGGAGCAAGGCAATTCAACAAACCAATCCGATATGTTAAAACTAAAAAGCCATGGGAGGTAGATACTAGATTCAACATGATTCTAGGAGGATATGAATTAATGATATTGTATTTGACTTTGGGAGCACTGTTAATATGATGCCACGTTCCATATGGGAAGCAATGGCTTCTCCACCCTAGCATACAATCCTTACTTTGAGTTTAGTGGATTATGGAAGAATAGACCCCATTGAGAGAGTGGAAGATATAAAAATATGAGTAGGAGATTTGTCACTAAAAGGATATTTTGAGGTCATTGACATGAAGACAAATGAAAAACACCATCAAGTGTTAAGGAAAAAGTGGGCATATGATGGGAATATAACAATTAATACTATAATTAACTGGTTGGAGGCTCATCTATGGGAATCCATTGTCGTCATCACAATGAGCAAAATAGAAGAAAACTCATTTACTATTCCGAAGGATCCCATGTCTCCCTATGCACATGAAACAAAAAGTTGGTATAAGGTACAACATCAGATAAAGACAGAGGTTCCCAATAAGTGGAAATCAATTGCTAAAGAAGAGGCCAAAGATTTTTGGTAGGCATGCAACATACCACCAAAACTCCCAAGAATGACACAATCAAAGAATCCTTTCCTCGATGATGATCCACTATATAACATAAGGTCTCCTACAAAGTTTGAGATAAGTAATCTACATGATTTTTCACACACCTATTAGGATTATATAAAACATAATGGGGAAAGCATGATACCATGGGAATCTGCTTCATAAATTAGTGGGGACTCGGATGTGGATTTGAACCATTGGATGCGCAAGGAACATGAAATCAGACCTATGAGAATGGTACACGTAGAAGAAAGATAAATTCCTCGATATTATGGCACTTCTAATTTGAATGGGTTTTTGATAAAATTCTAGGAGCACGTACCATAAGCAGAAATGAGGATAAGTGCACTAGACTATGCAATGAAAAGGGTAGCCGAAAATTGGTGGGAGATGCACACAAAAAGAAACTAGGATGGAAAAAAATAGTAGGGATTATACACGCAAGATTTGAGCTACTATCCAAGTTCACCTAAACTTGGCCTTGATTTGGTGCATGTCAATACCCATAAATGCATATACAAGAATGCGTAGAAATTTGGACAATGCAACAAATTGAACCAAAATGACAGGTTCATGTATTCCCCAAAATGCTCACCCCGTTGCCAAAATCCTAGTACATGCACCAAGAAAAGATAAAGGAAACTCACAATTGGAGACATGTTCATAAGGATTTTATAAAAACATTCACTTTTGAAGATGCCAACCCATTGGTAGAAGCAACATTGCAAAGGATTAAAACATTCTTATGTTATGGAAATATGACAAGAGAAAGAGGAATTTAATTCAAAGATGTTGGGGAGATGGAACATCGCATTGCATAGAAATAAAAGAAGTTAGACATGTGACAAAAATGTGCAATAGAATTTTTGATAATCAAGATGAATAAAGGGAACTAGAAAGTGAAGAATATATGGAATTACAAGGAATGTTTGAACCAGAAAATACTGTGCCAATCCTGGAAATAAAAAAATTGCAACAGAAGGAAGATGAGTTACTATGCAATCTTAATATAGAAGAAAAGGAAGGATCATGAAGGATAGAAGATTTCAAAAGAAAGGAAAGGAAAAACTTTATGATGAACCAATGTACAAGAGGGTAAAAGAAATTGGACCCCGGGAACAGAGAAATTATCTACTATTCGTGATTATTGAAGTCAAAAGGATACCTCAAAGATTTTCAAATTATTGAGTGATTATAAGGATTTGTTCCCAACAAAATTCAATGAGATAAAAGGGGTAGACTCGTCTTGGGGTGAGATGCACATTCAACTTAAAGGAGGAAAGCCTGTGAAGAAACGACCTTATCGATTAAATCCTAACAATAAAGTTAAGGTTGAGGTAGAATTGAACCGTATGAGAAGGCCTTATTTATCCTATAGAAAAATATAATTGGATCATTCTTGTGGTAATACAACCAAAGAAGATATGGGAAATAATAATTTGGGTGGATTACAAAGCTCTTAATGATGCTTGTGATAATGATCGTTTTCCCACTCCGTTCACAGATGAGATATTGGAAGCAATAGCAGGGTGTGGAGTATATTCTTTCACTGATGGATTCGATGGATACCGCCAAATTTCAATTACGAAGGAAGACCATTCAAAGACAACTTTTTCCATGAAACGGAGATCATTTACAAGTGATACCTTTTAGACTTAAGAATTCTCCCACGATCTTCTCACAAACATTGGTAATTGCATTCGGATATTTCATTCACAATTTCTTGGAAGTCTATTTGGACGACTGGGCCGTCTTCTCTTTGTTCAAATAACATCTCTCTAAGGTACTCTTAATGTTATAAATATGTAGGGATTTATGTATTGCTTTAAATTGGCGCAGAGCCATGTGTTGTGAAAAGATGGAATCCTATATGCTTCATCCTCTTTCCACTCCGTTAGAAGTTTGACAATTCTTAGGGCATACATGATACTATAGGAAGTTTATTCGAGGATATGTCAACATTGTGCAACCAATGGAAAAGTTACTGCTTAAAGGTACTGAATTTGAATGGAATCAACACTATTAAGAAGCTTTTACTCAAATAAAACAGAAGTTGGTTACCACCCCCATATTAGTATTCCTAGATTGGAGAAAACCTTTTCATGTACATGTGGATGTCTCTAGCATCGCAATTGGAGCTATAATGAAATAGCCCGGAGAAGGGAATTTGGATCATCCCATTCATTTTTCTAGTGGGAAGCTATCTCCTGTAGAAAAGAATTATACTACAATAGAGAGGGAAGCTTTAGCAATGGTCTTCACACTACAAAAATTCGAGATAGTACTTGTTGGCAACACCACTTGATTTTTACATATCACAAGCCATTACGAAATATTGTGAATAAGCCACTATTAGGAGGAAAAATATCCATATGGATGATGATTTTTCAAGAATATGAATTTAAAATCAATGTTAAACCGTAGTAGAGAGCACGTAGGGCCGAGATCATTTGAGAAGAATAGAGACCGGAGATGAGCTAGAGGACTGAATGATGAATCCCAATACACATATTTATTGAGTTACCGTACTACCATAACAACTAAACAAAATTGTGAAATTCTTACAATATGGGGTCTTGTTGGATCACTATACGAGAGAAGGTGAAAAAATAGGTAGCTACAAGAGATTTTACCATTTACCATTATAAAGGGTTTTTGTATAAAATGGAAAAGATGAAGTATTGCACATAGAGTCTTAGAACATGAAAGAGAAAATATACTAAATAAGCACACCAAGGAGTTGTGGCCACTTTGGGGAGAATTTATTGTAAAGAAGATTTTGTATAGTGGAATTTGGTTGTCGACAATATTTTGGGATGCGCACCAAATTGCGAAACATTATGATATATGTTAGAGTATAGGGAAACCCAATCGAGAGAGATGAAATGCCACTCAATCGATCCTCTCAATGCAACCATTTGAACAATGGGGAATAAGATTTATAGGACCAATTAATCCACCGTCTAAGAGGTCAAAGGCTAGATATATCATAACAACAACCAACTATTTCACAAAATGGGTAAAAGCGAGTTATAACCCCAAATTACACAACAAGAGATATTGCGAAATTTCTATATGAAAATATTATTACTAGATATGGATTCCCACAAAAATTAGTGGTGATAGGGAACATACTTCATTAACCATACAATCAAAATTCTTACAAACAAATTTATGATCACACACAACCAAATTACCCCTTATCTTCCCCAAGTTAATGGACATGCAGAAGCTACAAATAAAGTATTGGAATAGGTGCTCATAAAAATATACAATGTGCAAAGAGATGATTGGAAAGACATGATACTCACAAGTATTTTGGGAATATAGAACTAATTATAAAAAAGTATAAGATTCACCCTATTTCATCTGGTATATGGAACATAAGCAATTATGTTGATGGAATATGTTGTTCCTAGTCTGCACATTTCCATGACTACAAGATTAAGGGATAAGGAATCAATAGAAAATAGGTTATTGGATTGGACGAGGATGGAAGAAAAAGAGCTATTGCTTGAATGGAATTAAGATGCAAACAAGAAAATCCAAAATGCATGACATGACAAGAATTCGCTCACCAAACAATTTCAGCCAAAACAAAAAGTGTTGGTATGTCAAAGTAGATTTAGAGCACATCCAGGAAATTGTGCATCCGTTGGATAGAACCATATGTGATTGACCACATCACACCATAGGGGAAAATTGGGTTGTGGGATTTACTGAGGGAATATTTTACATGGAAGAATTAATGGCAATAGGTTAAAATCCTACAATGCATAATTGCACGGAATATGAAGAAAGCTAATAAGTTCCTTGGGCACAAGGTTAGCGTAGAAGTTTGTAATTTTATTTGAATTGTAGTTAGGATTTTTGTGAATTAATGAGTGTTTGGCTAAGTGTGTGTAGGAGGAGAGAAATAACTAAGGTATCGACCAAATAATAAAATATCATAATAAATTTAAAAAAAAGAGAAGAAAGAATATAACTCTAGGAGGAAAAGATACAAACCAAAAAGAAACTAACGGTATTCAAATGATTTGGTATGGATGCAATTTTAAAGCACAAATATTTTGTGGTAAGTAAAATGATGTGAGTCAACAACATACTAAACAAAAGCACCCAATGGATAATATCATCTAAGGTAGGAGATGCACCATAAAATGGCTATGAAATGTACATGTCAATAACATGAAAAGTTATAGAAGGATAAATCTACCATAGTAATATCCATTCAAACATATCAAGCACAAAATATATTACTGAGAGCAATAAAAAGCAAACAAGATTAAAAAAATCTAAATTTGAGAGCATATCACACTTGAATTGAGTAAAAATGATGGACCCATTCACAAAACCAAAGTAGGGCCCGTGGTGCAAGAAATGATGGATGAAAAAGGAATTACTTTTATTTGGATATCTAATGATGAAAATGAAGAGATGGGAATCAATGTAATTCTCATACAAACAAAATGGAGAAACCCGCCGCACCACGAGATGTTAGCAAGGGCCAAAAATATATGCAGAGAAGAGAGGCCAAAAATAAAAATGCAAGAAGCGATCGGTGCCATATTTGAGTCTGTACCACTACGAGGATCCTACATATGTTGAAAATCACAAACCGAGAGGGGGTGAATCAGTGCAATCAAAACTATATAGCATTTCAATTTCAAGGTTACTTGATTACGATCGAGAGATGTAACATGAACATATGATCAAGTACATGTAAGAAGATAATAACTCACAACATAAAATTTATAGTGGGAAACCTATAAAGGAGAAAACCCACTTTGAAACCTAGGCTTTATTAGGAACACTAATTCAAAAGCATACAATAATATTGGTTTTATTGAGCTCCCACTCAACCTATGACACACGCACTTCAAAATCTTCAAGCACCCACTTGAAGAAAGATAAGCACCCACTCAGCTAGTTTAACAATTTCATGCAACTTGCAAGGAGCACCCACCCCTACGCTCTAAGCACACACTTAGATATTGCAAATAATTTGATCATATAGTTCTGTCTATCTTGCTAATACAACAAATTATGATTACTTTTCTATTGCTCACTTCATTCACTCTTCAAGCTCAAATTTCTATCACTCTCCTTACCTCTTTTTCACTTACTCTTCGAGTATTCATTAGATTTGGTTATTTGCTTCTCTCTAGAGCTATGTCACCACCTTCTCTTTCAATCAACAAATCTGCATTTGAAAACATTGTTACCGTTCTCTCTCTACAACAACCTTTAGCTCGACTACACCCTTGCACTATTTTTCAACAACATATCATGCTTAAATTTTTGCTTAAATAAACAAACATAAGCCTGATTTTCTGACTCATGATTTTTAATGCAATGGTGAATGCGTAAGAAAAAGCTGTTTCCTAAAATTATCTTCAATTTCACTATCTGATATTTAAAATAATGCCTCCCATCATTGGATTCAATTACACCACATGATATTTATAATATTGCCTTAAAAATTTCTCTTGAGTTACGGTTCCATGATTTTCTCAACGTTTAGATGAATATGTTTACAATTCTCCCTTCTGACATTTTATTACTAACTGTTCTTAACAGACTTTCTCGACTGAGAAAAATTTTGTTACAATTTTCTCCTCCATTTCGAGATGAAACAACCTCATTCCTTTTGCAACACTTTCACGATCCTCAGACAAAGCTATGTTAAAAAATTCAAGCAATTTTATTTCTGCAATCTTGAGATTCAATCAATTTTCCATTTTCACAATCACCACCATGATCATTGATAGGCTTTCCATACATCAAAATTATTGACTTGTTCTAGCCTTACATGTCACCATCTGATTTCTTGAGGAGATTGCCAACCATTCGTGTAATTAACCATTTCACTTTCTCCACATGTCACCTTGTGCTAATTGTTAAACCGAAAGTATATTAATCTTGGCTCATTAGGGGTGTTCACATCCATCTGGAGCCATCTCCCAAAACTATTCCAAAATAATACCATGTGTCCACATTATGCCATCATATCATCTCCAAGTGGCACCCTTTTCTTAGTCCACCTATTTATGCCTTATCTTTGACGTATCTTTGTCTAAAAGTGCGTACCATTTGTGAAATTCTATCCAATAAGAATCCTCCATGTATTTCACAATTTTTAGGCTTCTCTTATTGCAAAGTTCAAACCAATTAAATAGCTCCATGTACCTCTTTGATGTTAGTATTTTCTAAACCTTCATTGGCCACTGCGACACATAATCCAATAGGGATGCTCCACATTCCTTCGCAAATATTGCAATGTCTGACCAATGTGACACATGCTCCATAGGAAGCTCCGCATACCTTCGTGATATAAGACTTGTCAGAATGTGAACCTTGAACCAATCGGATAGCTCCAAGTACCTTTGTAGTTTCAGACTTGTACAATTGTGAACCTTGAACCGGTCGAGATAGTGAAAGTAACTTTGTGGTTTAGGACTTGTCGAGTTGCGAACCTTGAACCTTTAGAACAACTACAATTTCATTTTTTGTTAGTCTTTGTCGAGTCTTCCTTCAATAAGATAGATCCACATATCTTTTGTGGTTTCGGGCTTGTCGGCTGCGAAGCTTGATCCAACAAAAAGGTCCATGTATCTCTGTTGTTTCGGGATGTCGAGGTCTCGAAAAGTGAGCCACTCAAGCAACTCTATGTAACATTTCTTCACAATTCTTTGGAGATGACAGAAGATTTTATTTAATCTAGATTTATTCCACACGGCTATCGAGTTTTGAGAGTTGACTTATCTTGACTTACCTTTAATTTGTCTCGCGACATGTTTATCCATATTTGGCCTCGTGCCTTATCCTCTTGACCACGTGTCCTTGATTTTGATTAGGTCTTCTTGTTGTCATTCGACATGACCTGTAAAACTATGAGCGACTATATCTTCCTTGAGAGATCTATAAATTACTCAAAATTGGACTCGTTCGAAAGGTCTCTTGAGTTCTAAAAGATACACTTCACTATTGCCAAAAGGTCATTTATGATATGAAATAAGATTTTCAAATCTTCAGTGTATGTTGATTTAACTATTCGAGCCTATAGACATCAAGAGCTATCTCTGTAACTATACATCTTGTCTCAACCTTTACACCATGTTTTAAACCATCTCTTTGATGCAGCTTGACATATACTCAGACTATCTTCTTTTCTTTGAGTGCATTGCCTTTAGGACCTTGAGACCGGTAACATGCTTCACAAATCTCATATTCCTATGCAAAAGTCTAATACAATTTGTAAAAACCTTTTTATAGGACACTACCAATTAACTTCATGTTCCTTACAAAGATTAAATATGCTATTTTTCAATTAAATATGCTAGTATCTATTTTGGGGTTTTACTTTAACCATGTAGCTCATGAACCAGCTGTATAGTTTTGCAACAAGTAAGAAGTTTTTAAAGAAAGGAAATATCTAATGAAGAAGGAAATATAAAAACAGGAAAGAAAGAGGGAAGATGTGCAACCCAATCAATAGATTATAGAGTTGATTGCATGCACATAGACAGAACCAATAGATATTAACACAAAATTATAAGCAAAGCAACTTTCAGATCTAGATCTAGAATAACACAAAGTTTATAAGTAGATCTAAGACAAAAAGTTAGAAACAAAATGCACCATGACACAAAGTTCTCGGAAATCTGCTCCTTTCTATTCCTTTGCTTCAAATAGCTATCAGGGGTTTCAGCACAAAGTCTGGAACACAAGAATGCTGCTTACAAATTCTGATCCTTAACCTGAAGGTTCTTCCTCTACTTATAGAATGTAGAAGGGAAATTACAAATGGGAAACTTAACTGAACTAGAACATAAACAAGAAGTAAAGATAACATCTGGAAATCATCTTCCTTTAATTCCTCTCCAAGTGACATGCATCTAGATCTATAGTCAAAATTATACACATCTGTCACTTAACTTATAGAATCGTTCCACATAACTTAAAGTAATGGTTTTAAAACCAACAACTTTAAAGTTTTACAATTACATCGGGAACGTGGAAAATAGAAGAAGAAAGATTCGCCAGTTGTAACATCTACATCTTCTTTTTGTTTTGATACTGAATATACTTGTCGAACATGTAATTCAACAACTTCCCATCTATTTTAGCCACACTTCTTTTTCCGTCCTGAATTGCAGCAAGCCTTCGTTCAAAACCCCGATGCATGCTTCCACATCCTTCAAGCTAGGCCCAAACTCTTAATATCTGACTGCAGCGTTACCAGCTTACTGATGGAATCCATCGTGAAAGGCCTAATAGCTCCATCAATCCTCTCTTGCACCATCAGAAGAGATCCTTCCAGGAATCAGGCACTTTGCTAGGAATGGTCCTTGTGTATGAAGAAACGTTCCCGACCACTTCCTCATTGGTGAAAGCAATGACATTGTCTGGTAGTGATGATGCCATACTTTCAAGTGCCCGCATCCTTTTCAGCATGATTTTGAAGATCTCCAAGTGGAAAGATACTGCAAACTCAAGTTGCTTCCCCTTCTCAACTGATCCATCGGGCACAATTCGTTGCAATCAACACCTCCCTCGGTAGCTTATTTATTTCGACCAAAGTACTCAGGTTACTTTCAGCTACTGTGTTCATGTCCATCGTGCTCGTCACTAGTTGTTTAGCTGAACCGATGCATCTTTCATAACCTTTAGACGGGCGACACCTCCCTGAGTTGTACAGAAGCTTGGCGAATGATTAGACTCTTCCATTCATCGATAGCTTTAACTGGTTACCTGCATCTTCCACTTCCTGCATCAGATGATCACTCACCTGCTTATGTGCTGAAATTGGCTGAGTGGAAGATTTGGCAACTTTGGCAATAATCTCACACAACTGAGACACCTGCTTTTGAAGTTCAACTTTTTCCACCTTTTCTTTGTCAAGCCTAAGGAATAAAGCATTTATCAATGTCTGTGTGTCTTGCTTCAATCCTTCAGTAGTGGCTTGACCTATGGGTACTTTGGTCACTATTATATCCGCTGCCGTGAGCTCATCCTTCTTCTTTCCTTCTGTTGGAACTGACACCTCAGCAAACTTCTACCTTGACTCCTCAATAATCAACCTTGAAGTCACCTTAGCAACTTTAGGTTTTTTGTCTTTTCCGCCCAAACTCAAGAGTAGCTGCAAGTCATGTTCCTCCAAGTTGATCTCCTCTCTAGCCTCTGGGACCAACTGTGAAGCCAACCACTTTGAGAAATTACTTCTCGAGAATGAGAAGTTGCCGAATGTACCACCATCTCGTGCTCTGGTTCCTCTCCATCTGAAACTGCTACAGTGTTGTGGCTACCATCCTCTGTATTGTCCAAAGACAAAGCTCTTTCAAATTCTACCATCTGTAACTTCAGCGTTTCTTCAGGAAGAGGTGTTGATCGAGAGGAGTGGCTGAGGAGAAAAAGACAAATGTTTTCGGATTGATGGAGGAATGATAGTATCTTCTTTGAGGTGCAACAGTTGGTGAAGTACTTGATGCTGGAGAAGTCGGAACTAACACCATAGCCGTAGAAGTGATCTTTTCCCTTGAATGAGACTTTTTGTGCACTTTAATCTTTTCAGGCCTTCTGTTGCTTTCTCCCTCGTGCTTCCTTTTGAGGGAATCTCTGTCTTTGAGGTTTCTGTGATCGATTCATCAAAGCTTCATCAAGGCAATATCCCTTTATCAATGACGAGTTTGAAGTATTGACCGAAAGCGGTGAAAGACCTTTCCTCGATCGTGTGGCAGCCACCTATTCTCTCTGAAGTACAACTCTATCTCCTCCCATCTGATGGTATGCATCAAGTAACACAGGCCCATCATCTTTAAGATCCGTAGGTATCCGTGCTAATCCAAAGTCAAACACTTGTCGCGTTGATAACCTGTTGAAGTCTTTCTTCCTAACTTCGTACTCACTTCTGCACTTCATCCAGAAATCTTCTAACGAAGGCACATGCGCATATTCCTGGGAGATTGTCTTCCTTGCCACCCCATATGGATCGAAGTTGATCGTCTTTGGGAAGAACTCTGCTCGTACTCGAGAGAACATCTCCACTTGATTCTCGGGCTTTATGAATGCTCTGGCATTGTAATAGCCTTTGTGGGGAAAAGCCTGTAGACTTGTGTCGTTTTGATTGTAGGTCATGCATCTCCACGAGTTGTCTGCTCAACTCCATGATGACCAATCTATCGCTTGGATATCTGGGCAACTTGACTGGTTCTCCCGAAAATCCGGTGACCCTGAGGTATGTAAAGTCTGCAAACTGGATGAAGATACTACCAATCTGGGACATAACTTCCCAAGCTTCCTTGCTTACCCTGTTGGCCTTTAGATCACCATTCAACCTACAAATGAATCCATAGAAGAATCCATCATTGACCACCTTATAATCTTTATTGCATGCAGGCACAGTAAGTTATGGATAGCACTCAAAAATAGGATCCTTGGAGAGCACACCACATCTATCAGCTTGGAGAAGATACCTGTGAAGCTGCTGCATATACCAAATATGAAGTCATCTTGAAGTTGTAAGTCCGCCTCACATTCGGAGCTGCTCACCGATGTTGTCACTAATGATTTCGACCAATTGATTATAGAATCTGCTTTGTTGATTTCAATGGTCCTGATGAAGGCATACATCCATGAGCGGAAGTTGTGAGCGTTAGCTTCGCCATTTATCCTGCATAGCAATTTGGTAATGTCATCCACCTCCTACACCAGATTGGATCGTGGAAGAGTCCTCGGGAACTTGGATGGAGATCTGGGCTTCTTCATATACCTGTTGTTCATTATGCCCACACATAGTCGACTTTATGCTTCTCCCATCTGTTGTTG
This sequence comes from Taxus wallichiana var. yunnanensis, assembly GCA_018340775.1. Lineage (NCBI taxonomy): Eukaryota > Viridiplantae > Streptophyta > Pinopsida > Cupressales > Taxaceae > Taxus > Taxus wallichiana. The sequence continues at coordinate 51,590,574 of CM031234.1, forward strand.
GCATCTAGTATGTTGATAGTAGTCACCACCTGTCGTGTTGGAATCTTCAGACAATAATTGATGAACTGTGCATCCAGTTGGATTATTGTCTTCCCTGCAACATCTCGGACTGATCTAGATAGTGGGTGGTAAGACCTTGCACACTCCATGATGAATTATGGCAACTGAGGTTGTGAATGGGAATGTTGAAGCTCGAATGATTCCACTGCTTTTGACTACACGCATGAGAGAAGTCTTTCCAGCTCTGGATCTATCAATCAATTCGGAAAGAGGTTCTGGACCTAGATCTGTATCTCCGATGTCAAAAAACTGGAAGTAATGCATGATTCTGTTGAGCTTTCTCTTTCATCTCGCTTTGCCATGGCCGGATCTATCTTTGTCTGAGCAACTCTTTTTCTCTTTATTGGCGAATTCTTTACAACTGGTGCAGATCTGAGGAATTTCTTCGGATTCGGAGGATATATTCAATGTATCTGACATTGATTTAAGCTCCCTTTCAATTATATAAGCACATGTAATGAATACCTATAATTAATTCAGACAAAGATGACAATCGGAACATGAACACTTGATTTTATCATAAAAATCTGCATATATAAAGCCCATTGCCCTAAAATTTGAGGCTTTGTTTGCATGCAAAGCAAGCATGAATATTTTCAACTTCACCTGGGCACCTGTACCACTATGCAGATAATTAATCAGACTTAAATCAAGCTCCTTCAAACCTAGGCGCCAAACTTTGAAGCTTTCAGCAGTGAAAAACACTTCTTTGAGCAAAAATCCTCCTCCTTTGGGTGCCAAAATTGTCCGGGCTGCACTCCTTTGCTAGAAGAATTAATTAATTCATCATTATGGCAGCCCATGCTTATATAACCTTCATCATTCTATAATTAATAATTGCCTCTCCTATTCCTGGCAATTAATTAATTAATAAACATGCTTTTCTCTCCAATTTGGGTGCCTATTTTGTGCATGCTCATGGCTGCCATTAAATAAATTAAATTTATTTTATTTTAGCTTTCTACTTCTTTCACTTACATTGACTTCACACTATGCTTTGACCTCATGCATGCCAAAAATAGGAATTAATTCCATAATAAATACTTTAAAAAGTATTATTTCTCCTCAAATGGGTCGCACTTTTTGCATGCTCTAGGGCTGCATTAAATAAATTAAATTTATTTAATTTTAGCATTCTATTTCCAATCTTCTTTATCCTTTCATCATGCGTTGACTTTTCCTCATGCTTGGGCGCCAAAATTAGGAATAGAAACAATTAATAAATGCAATTAAAGTTATCCTTCTATTCCAAAGGGGTCGCACTTTTTGACATGGCTGATTTCTATTTTTAAAAGTCAATTTCTAATGGGATTATTCACCCTGCACCGCAGCTCCAAAAATCCCATGATCCACTTAAGTTGTTTGACTTTCATAATGGGATTTTTACCTGAGGCAGGTAAGAAATTCCCATCAATGCCTTAAGTGATTTTCTTTTATTTTATAATGGGAATTTTCACCTGCTGCAAGGCAGGTAAGAAATTTCCCCACTGCCTTGCCTCTAATTTTCCCATCATGACTTAAGTGACTTTGCTTCCATGGGAAAAAGTACCTGTCAGGCAAGTACAAAATTCCCACCTACCTGTTGCTACCAAAAATCCCATTGTAGCTTAAAACCTTCCTTTCCCAAAAATGTGACTTGCCCAGAAGAGGCCTTTTTTTTGTGTACATGACTTCGTCTTTTTAGAGAGAACCGGACTTCTGTGGAAAATTCCTTCGCAGCATGACATGGCCGTAGATGATCTCCGGATACTCGAAGGAAAAAAAAAGTATTAAATTGGCAAAGGAATTGACCTAGGGAATTTCAAGAAAAAAAAAGCGAAAAAATAACAAAAATGAAAAATGTTGCAGAAGTCACGAGATAAAGCCCAGGATTCATTCTGGTGAAACCCTCTTGGTATATGGGAATATTGACATGTAAAACCTCAACGAGGGTTAAAAGCGGAGCACAATTTACCTCAAATGGGGCTTAAAATAATTAAATAAAATTTCCCTTGAGAAAACTTGATGAAGAAAATATCAAGTTTGGGCATCTGGGTATTTGTCGAAATTGGCTTATATGACTCTCTGGGAATATCTTGACATGCAATACTGACATTTTCTAGCAATAAAAACACAAAACGACCCATTATTTTAAAAAAGTAAAATTTTTTTACATGGGGTAGTCTTAGATTTCAAGGTGAAATCTGGGGACACCAGTCGGCTCCGTCTGTGGACATCTTTACCTCTGTCAAAATGACAAGGGTAAAGATGAGATCCCAACATCTCTGGTTTCGTATCTTGTCCTTTGGGCTGGGGTAGGAAAACAAAAATGACACAACACAGAAAAACAAGGAAAAACAAACAAAGTTTTATTTATATACATACAGGTTTTACCCTGCTTTTTATATGGAAAACTTCAAGTGTTGCCCATTGAAAGGCAATGGAAATTCAACTCCATCATGATGAGAAAGAATGAAGCTATCAGCTCGGTGATCTTTTAATCACAAAAGGCCCTTTCCATAGTGAATCAAATTTCCGTGCATGCCTTTTGTTTCTCTTCTTTTGTCCCATAAAAGGACCCAATCATTGATCTCAAACTTTCTTTCCCTGGCCTTTTTGTCGAAGATCACCTTCACCTTCTTTTGATGCTCTGACAATCTATCTGCGACTTGAGCCTGTACCTCTCGCAATTCAGTCAGATACATTATCCTTTTTTCAATAGCATCATTGAATGTAGAATCCTCCAGGGCTCTAGAAAGTTGTAAGGTGAAATTCCAAGGTAAGAGGTACTCTGTGTCTCTTCCATATAATAGCTGAAAAGGGGACATGCCTATAGCCCTCTTTGGTGTAATCCTATCTGCCCATAATGCATCAAATAACTTCTTGTGCCAAGTTCTTTGATTTTCAGTTACTAGCTTTCGCACGATAGTCACCAAATTTTTATTACTTGATTCAGCCTGGCCATTCCCTTGTGGATAGTAGTTGGAGGAATGTACCAGCTGGATCCCATGAGTGTAGAAAAAATCAACTAGCTCCTCAGAAGACAGATTTGGAGCGTTGTCTGCTACTATTTTATTAGGCACGCCAAACCTGATAACAATATTTTCCTTTATAAAATTACACACCTCCATGGAAGTGGCGTTCTTAATAGGAATGGCTTCTACCCACTTACTGAAATAATCAGTAGTTGTCAGAATATAATGATGACCAGCACTAGAGGAGGCGGGTTGAGCATACCAATAAAATCCATGCCCCATTGCTGGAAGGGTTCTTCAATTACAATTGGTTTTAAAGGTAATGCGGGCAATTTACATGCCCAACAAAGTGTTGGCATGCTTGGCACTTAGACACCCACTCTGCAGTATCTTGAAAAAGTGTGGGCCAGTAATACCTTGCTCATAGGATCTTGTGAGCAGTGACTGGGATGAGAAATGACCACCACAAGCCATGTTATGAAATTGTTTTAAGAGTTGATCCTGCTGAGCTTTATCTATGCATCGGAGAAACACACCATCAATTCCTCTTTTGTATAAACCATTGTCCCAAAGAACAAAATCTTTGGACTTTAGTTTAATAGTACGTTTCTCTTTTCGAGAAAGTTGATCCAGGCATTCTCCATAAGTCAGAAAATAGGCAATGTTACTGTACCACTCTTCCACCAGATCTATAAAAAGGACCATAGGAAAATCTTGATCTACCTCTGGCGTTGTTGCTTTCATCTCAGTCATCAATTCACACAAACCTCTTCCTCAAACCAGCTTTGTAGGTTTGATATCCAGGTCATATTCTTGAACTTTCGTCACCCATGTGCCTCTTAACAACCCTAACTCTTGTTGGGTGAGAATAGATTTCACTACAGTATCTGGAACCAAGACCACAAGTATGTGAGGAAAGAATATAGTACCTGAATGCCTTACATGCCTTTACCACTGAGTATGCATGTTTTTCCATTGGAGTATATTTCAACTCATAAGCTTTGAGAGGCATGCTCATGAAAGCAATCGGAGCTTCTACATCCTCTGATTCTTCTGCATCAAGATTGTTGACATTGTGTGTTCGGAGGAATAACAGTAAAGAATAAATTCTTTACTAAAGTCAGGTGAAACCAAGACTGGGGCTTTTGATAGGGCCTCCTTAATTTTCTCAAATGCTTCCTTCCCTTCATTTGCTCCATTTGAAATCATGTGTCTTCTTCATCATATTTGAAATATGATGAGTTAGCTCAGCAAAGTCAAGGATGAATCTCTGAGAAAATTAACTTTACCAAAGAAAGAGTGAACCCCTTTTTTGGATGTTGGAAATGGAAAAGTTTGAATAGATTTGACACGTTCCGGATCTATCTTAGTTCCTTCCTTTGAGACAATATGCCCTAGTAGCTTTCCTTCTGTTACAACAAAGATAGATTTCTTAGGGTTTAGAGAAATACCATGTTTGCGGCATTGGATGAAAACCTCTTCCAGATTTGAAATGTGTGTGCTTCTATTCTTGGAAAAGACTATAAGATCATCGAGGTACACCACTATGCTTACATCCTTGAGATGAGAAAATGCTAAATCCATAGCTCTTTGAAACGTAGCTCGACATTGATCAAACCGAAAGGCATTTTTGATAAGCAAAAGTTCCCCAAGGTGTAATGAACGCCATTTTATATTGATCTTCCTCAGCCACCTTGACCTGATTGTAGCCTGAGAAACCATCAAGCATGGAAAGCATTTCAGATCCAGTAACAACCTATAGAGTGTGATCCATGATGGGGATGGGGTAGTTATCTTTTAATGAGGCTTGATTAAGATTGTGAAAGTCAACGCACAATCTAATCTCGCCACTCTTCTTTCTCACAGGAACTATGTTGGCTAACCATTCAGAGTGATGTATGGGATAAATTATCTTTGCATCTAACAACTTCTAGATTTCTGCAAAGATAGTTCCTGAAATAGTAGGGTTATGCCGCCGCAACTTCTGCTTGAAAGGCTTTTGTTCTAGTTTTAATGGGATATAGTGTTGAACTTCTGTAGGTTGATATGTCTTTAGATCCTAGTAAGACCAAGAAAAAACATCCATGTATTTCTTAAGAAGCTTTGTAAAAGCTTCTCTTTCTGCCTCTGAACAACACTTACCCAGATTTACTAATTTGGGATCATTGCTTGCTCCCAAATTTAGTAATTGTGTATCGGAGGAAGAACCTTCCCCACTTTCTTCATTCTTTTTAAGCATCTGATCATGCTTGTCGAACATTTCCTCAAGAGATACTAAGCCTTTAGGAATTTTATTTCCCTTCAGCTGGATAATCTCTTGACTTCCTGAGACCTTTGCATCTGTTTCTCCCATAGTAGTTTGTCTTGGAGGTGAGTTGCTTCCCTCATAGTAGATCTCTTCGAAGTTGTCCTTTTGTTGGAGAAATGCAACAATCTACTTGTCATCATTAAAAACCTGCCATTGTTGGACGTTATCAGGAACCTTCGGGTGGAAGACCATCTCAACTTTGTAATCCCCTATCTGAAAAATGTGGGAGGCTGATCTGGATTTAATAAAGCTGCAGTCACTACAAGTGAATCAGCTCTAGAATTTTCTCTCTGGAATATAAGATACTGAGAAAGCTGAAAAATCTAGGATAACAGAGTAGACTCGATCTCTATAATGCCGAAGTTTGTCCTTTTTACTTGGTAGAGACCTCTTATCTGCTTAACAATCAACTCAACATCTCCCTTTGCATGTAAGAGCTTGATTCCCATTGTTCTTGCCTGCTCCATACCTAACAACAGTGCTTCATACTTTGTCATGTTGTTAGTATTTTGAACATTAATTTGAAGGAATGTGCATGCACCTTTCCCTCAGGAGAAACAAGAACAACCTGCACCGGATCCAAATGAACAACAGCTGCCATCAAATTCCAGAGACCAAACCTTATTATCAAGTTGATGTGGTTCTTGGATCACAGGTTGAATTTCTTCTTTATCCATTTCTAGATAATAGACTCGTGATCAGATTCTTGAAACAAGATCTGAGATCTAGGATCTTCAGATTTTGATACTGTGTACTTGGATTTCTTCTCAGGTTCTAACTTTTGATTAACTCCTTTGATTGGTATGTGTGCACACAAGACCAATCCATCTTGACTTCTCCACCCTGATCTCTTTATATAAATTTCTACTCAAAAGACATGCCATAAGACTTTGGGATGTCTCTGCTACTGAGGATAGTCATCTTTAATCTCTTATGTTGTGGGAAAGAAGCAAGTACTTCCTGTGCATCTTTGATTTTCCCAACCAGAGGCACTTGCCTTTCCATTGAATAACATCTTCCGATGGTTTTTGTCAATGTGAGACCCAAGGCATCAACAACTTTGGTAGGCATGACGTTGTCAGAAGCTAGAGTCCAAAATGCAATTGCTCAATTTGTATCCATTAATAAGCAATGACACATAGAATGGCTCGATCCTTTCCGATGTAGTAGGAGAAGAAGTAGAAGGAGAAGAACTTGCAGCCACATTATTTGAAGGAGGAGTAATCTTTGGACTAGACAAGATACCCGTGAAACATTATTTGTTGGAGTGTTGGGACCATTACTTTGCACATACTTGACCAACCTATTTAGCTGATCAGGAAATGCCCTCAAATACTCAGCTTCTGACATTTGGACCTTGGTCTTTTTAATGTGATCAATGATGTCGAAATCTTGACTTACTCAGCCGGATGCACATTGGCCCTCTGCTATGAATTGAAAGAATTTGCATGCTTATCTTTGGGAGCTAATGAAGAAGGTAGCGTACTACCTCTTTTTAGGATAGTAACATCGGCCAGGATCTTCTCTTTCTCTTCTTTGGCCGCTTGTGGATGCTTTGGCATTTTGGCGTGTTTGGGACCTTGTGAACACCACAAATGTGTGACCATCAGAATCTTCAAAAGATTCATAATAGCCCTCGTCAGATTCAGTAGTCCAGGTAACCAATGTTGGAGTCGCAGTGGGATCTACAAAGTCCTCATCATCAAATGATTCATCAATGCCTAGATCTTCTTCATTAGTTTCCAAGTTATTCCTTGGAGCAGCTTCAATTGCCAACCATTGTGGTGCAGTAGTAAGTCTATTTCGATTTTGATTTTGACCATTAAAGGTCGAGTAGGAGCTATTCTTGAAGGGGTCACATTTCCTGCTTGAGATATTCTGCTTCTTGATTTGTAGCATATCGTTAGCCAACCTTTGCAGCAAAGGATCTGAAGTACTTGAAGAAGCTCCATCACCTTTGTGGGGTGATTGTTTGATTTTTCCAGCCATGATCAAGTCATCTTCAACCTCCATGGCAACATTTTGTGCTTCTAGTAGATTCACAGGTCTTGCCCTTCGCAGTTGATATCCAACTTTGGGCAACAAAGCGTTTATAAAAAATGTCTTTTGATTTTCATCACTTAATGCGGTAGAAGTGGGGATTTTATACAAAATCCTTTGGAACCTTGCAATAAAGTCCACATGTTCTCATTTGGCTCCTTCTTTAACTGCGTCAGTTGAGTGATCAAAGTCTTTAGCATCTTCTGCAGGCTTGAATCTTTTTAGAAATTGCTCTCGCATGGATGCCCAATTTGTTATGGTTCTAGGGGCTAACCGATAGAACCATTCTCCAACCAAGTCATGTAGAGTCTCAATGAAAAGTCTGACCGAGACATCTTCATGCTCCACTGCAAGCACACCACAAGATATGAAGAATGCTGCCAAATGATCATCAGATTTTTCTTACCATCTCCAAAGAATTTTGGAAATTCTTTGGATCCTTTAGGTAGATCGTGCATAGGTGGAGTCAAGTTCAGTGGCCCAAAAGTTGCTCCCCATGGGACATGTACTATCTGGTTCTGATTCTGATTTTGCATGATGAATGGGGCACGTCTTCTCCTTGTGTAGACTTGGTGAATAATTCCATTGCCCGGATTATGTTGAAGATGATCCGGATCTGGATGAGTGTGTACTCTCCTTCCTAGTGAGAGACTAGATCTGCGGCTTCTAACTTGAGGAGGATGATTGAAATTGAATTTCTCCTGTATCTGAAGAAATGATCAGTCCTTCCTTGTGCCTTCATAGATCGGGTGAATGGACGTTCAGCCAGGTTGAAAGTTGAATGGGAAACACTCTGATCTACAAGAGATAAGCTTTGATCTGCAAAGATAGTTGTTCCCAGTGGAGTCGCCAAAAACTGTTGGCTAGATTTTCTGCATAGCTGAAAACCTAGGCAGTCATGAGATAAATCTCCCTCATTTACCGGTGAGGCTCCCATGTAAGATTTGTCAATTAAATATGCTAGTATCTATTTGGGGTTTTACTTTAACCATGCAGCTCATGAACCATAGTTGTATAGTTTTGCAGCAAGTAAGCAAGTTGTTAAAGAAAGGAAATATCTAATGAAGAAGGAAATAATAAAAACACAGGAAAGAAAGAGGGAAGATGTGCAACCCAATCAATAGATTACAGAGTTGATTGCATGCACATAGACAAAACCAATAGATATTAACACACAGAATTATAAGCAAAGGAAACTTTCAGATCTAGATCTAGAATAACACAAAGTTTATAAGTAGATCTAAGACAAAAAGTTAGAAACAAAATGCACCGTGACACAAAGTTCTCGGAAATATGCTCCTTTCTATTCCTTTGCTTCAAATAGCTATCAGGGGTTTCAGCACAAAGTCTGGAACACAAGAATGTTGCTTACAAATTCTGATCCTTAACCGAAGGTTCTTCCTCTACTTATAGAATGTAGAAGGGAAATTACAAATGGGAAACTTAACTGAACTAGAACATAAACAAGAAGTAAAGATAACATCTGGCAATCATCTTCCTTTAATTCCTCTCCAAGTGACATGCATATCGGATCTATAGTCAAAATTATACACATCTGTCACTTAACTTATAGAATCATTCCACATAACTTAAAGTAATGGTTTTAAAACCAACAACTTTAAAGTTTTACAATTACATCGGGAACGTGGAAAATAGAAGAAGAAGAAAAGATATCACCAATTTATAACATCTACATCTTCTTTTTGTTTTGATACTGAATATACTTGTCGAACATGTAATTCAACAACTTCCCATCTATTTTAGCCACAACTTCTTTTTCTATCTTGAATTGCAAGCAAGCCTTCATTCAAAACCCCGATGCACGCTTCCACATCCTTCAAGCTAGGCCCGAAACTTCTCAATATTTGACTGCAGTGTTACATTAGACTTACTAATGGAATCCATCGTGAAAGGCCTAACAACTCCATCAATCCTCTCTTGCACCATCAGAAGAGATCCCTCCAAGGAATCAGGCACTTTGCTAGGAATGGTCCTTTTGTATGAAGAAACGTTCCCGACCACTTCCTCATTGGTGAAAGCAATGACATTGTTCTGGTAGTGATGATGCCATACTTTCAAGTGCCCACATCCTTTTCAGCATGATTCTGAAGATCTCCAAGTGGAAAGATATCTGCAAACTCAAGTTGCTTCCCCTTCTCAACTGATCCATCGGCACAATTCGTTCCGCAATCAACACCTCCCTCGGTAGCTTATTTATTACCAAAGTACTCAAGTTACTTTCAGCTACTATGTTCATGTCTATCGTGCTCATCACCATTTTTCAGCTGAACCGATGCATCCTTCATAACCTTTAGATGGATGGACACCTCCCGAGTTGTACAAAAGCTTGGCGAATGATTAGACTCTTCCATTCGTTGATAGCTTTAACCTGGTTACTGCATCTTCCACTTCCTGCATCAGATGATCACTCACCTGCTTATGTGTTGAAATTGGCTGAGTGGAAGATTTGGCAACTTTGGCAATAATCTCACACAACTGAGACACCTACTTCTGAAGTTCAACTTTCTCCACCTTTTCTTTGTCAAGCCTAAGGAATAAAGCATTTATCAATGTCTGTGTGTCTTGCTTCAATCCTTCTATAGTGGCTTGACCTATGGGTACTTTGGTCACTATTATATCCTCTCGTTGTGAGCTCATCCTTCTTCTTTCCTTCTGCTGGAACTGACACCTCAATGAACTTCTAGCCCTGACTCCTCAATAATCAACCTCAAAGTCACCTTAGCAACTTTAGGTTTTCTGTCTTTTCACCCAAACTCAAGAGCAGCTGCAAGTCATGTTCCTCCAAGTTGATCTCCTCTCTAGCCTCTTGGGACCAATTGTGAAGCCAACCATTTTAGAAATTACTTCTCGGAGAATGAGAAGTTGTTAGAATGTACCACCATCTCATGCTCTAGTTCCTCTCCATCTGAAACTGCTACAGTGTTGTGGCTACCATCCTCTGTATTGTCCAAAGACAAAGCTCTTTCAAATTTTGCCATCTGTAACTTCAGCGTTTCTTCAGGAAGAGGTGTTGATCGGAGTGGTTGAGGAGAAAAGACAAATGTTGCGGATTCAATAGAGGAATGAAAATATCTTGTTGAGGTGCAATAGTTGGTGAAGTACTTGATGCTGGAGAAGTTGGAACTAACACCATAGCCATAGAAGTGATCTTTTCCCTTGAATGAGACTTTTGTGCACTTTAATCTTTTCAGGCCTTCTGCTGCTTTCTCCCTCATGCTTCCTTTTGAGGGAATCTCTGTGTTGAGGTTTCTGTGATCTGATTCATCAAAGCTTCATCAAGGCAATATCCCTTTGTCAGCAACCAGTTTGAAGTATTGACCAGAACGGCGGCAGACCTTTCCTCGATCGTGTGGTAGCCACCTATGTTCTCCTGAAGTACAACTCTATCTCCTCCCATCTGATGGTATGCATCAAGTAACACAGGCCCATCATCTTTAAGATTTGCAGGTATCGTGCTAATCCAAAGTCAAACACTTGTCGTGTTGATAACCTGTTGAAGTCTTTCTTCCTAACTTCGTACTCGCTTCTGCACTTCATCAGAAATCTTCTAACAAAGGCACATGCGCGTACTCCTGGGAGATTGTCTTCCTTGCCACCCCATATGGATGAAGTTTAGTTATGTTGGGAAGAACTCTTGCTCATACTCAGAGAACATCTCTGCTTCAATTCCTCTGGCTTTATGAATGCTCTGGCAGTTGTAATAGCCCACTGTGATGGGAAGAAGCCTGTAGACTTGTGTCATTTCGACTGTAGGTCATGCATCTCCACGAGTTGTCTTTCAACTCCATGATGACCAATCTATCACTTGGATATCTGGGCAACTTGACTAGTTCTCCGAAAATCCGGTGACCCTGAGGTATGTAAAGTCCACAAACTGGATGAAGATACTGCCAATCTGGGACACAACTTCCCAAGCTTCCTTGCTTACCTTGTTGGCCTTTAGATCACCATTCATCCTACAAATGAATCCGTAGAAGAATCCATCATTGACCACCTTATAATATTTATTGCATGCGAGGAATAGTAAGCTATGGATAGCACTCAAAAATAGGATCCTTGGAGAGCACACCACGTCTATCCAGCTTGGAGAAGATACCTTGTGAAGTTGCTGCATATACCAAATATGAAGTCATCTTGAAGTTGTAAGTCCACCTCACATTCGGAGCTGCTCACCGATGTTGTCATTGATGATTTCGACCAATTGATTATAGAATCTGCTTTGTTGATTTCAATGGTCCTGATGAAGGCATACATCCATGAGCGGAAGTTGTGAGCGTTAGCTTTGCCATTTATCCTGCATAGCAATTTGGTAATGTCATCCACCTCCTGCACCAGATTGGATCATGGAAGAGTCCTCGGGAACTTGGATGGAGATTTGGGCTTCTTCATATACCTATTGTTCATTATGCCCACACAGTCGACTTTATGCTTTTCCCATCTATTTCTGGCATCTAGTATGTTGATAGTAGTCACCACTTGTTGTGTTGGAATATTTAGACAATAATTGATGAACTGTGCATCAGCCGGATTATTGTCTTCCCCGCAACATCTCGGACTGATCTAGATAGTGGGTGGTAAGACCTTGCACACTCCATGATGAATTTTGCAACATTGGGCTGTGAATGGGAATGTTGAAGCTTGAATGATTCCACTTTACTTTTGTTTGCACACATGAGAGAAGTCTTTCCAGCTCTGGATCTGTCAATCAATTTGGAAAGAGGTTCTGGACCTAGATCTATATCTCCGATGTCAAAAAACTGGAAGTAATGCATGCTTCTTTTTGAGCTTTCTCTTTCATCCACTTTGCCATGGCCGGATCTATCTTTGTCTGAGAAACTCTTTTTCTCTTTATTCAGCCGAAATTCTTTACAACTGGTGCAGATCTGGGAATTTCTTTAGATTCGAGAGGATATATTCAATGTATCTGACATTGATTTAAGCTCCCTTTCAATTATATAAGCACCTGTAATGAATACCTGCAATTAATTTAGACAAAGACGACAACTGGAACATGAACACTTGATTTTTATCATAAAAATCTGCATATATAAAGCCCCTGCCCTAAAATTTGAGGCTTTTTTGCATGCAAAGCAAACATGAATATTTTAAACTTCACTTGGCACCTTTAATAATATGCAGATAATTAATCAAGACTTAAATCAAGCTCCTTCAAACCTAGGCGCCAAACTTTGAAGCTTTCTGGTAGTGAAAAACACTTCTTTGAGAAAAAATCCTTCTCTTTTAGGCGCCAAAATTGTTCGGGCTGCACTCTTTTGCTAGAAGAATTAATTAATTCATCATTATGGCAGCCCATGCTTATATAACCTTCATCATTCTATAATTAATAATTTCCTTCCTATTCCTGGCAATTAATTAATTAATAAACATGCTTTTCTCTTCAATTTGGGCGCCTATTTTGTGCATGCTCATGGCTGCCATTAAATAAATTAAATTTATTTATTTTTAGCATTCTACTTCCAGTCTACTTTGACTTCACACTATGCTTTGACCTCATGCGCCAAAAATAGGAATTAATTCCATCAATAAATACTTTAAAAAGTATTATTTCTCCTCTAGGTGGGTCACACTTTTTTGCATGATAGAGGGCTGCATTAAATAAATTAAATTTATTTAATTTTAGCATTCTATTTCCAATCTTCTTTATCCTTTCATCATGCGTTGACTTTTCCTCATGCTTGGGCACCAAAATTAGGAATAGAAACAATTAATAAATGCAATTAAAGTTATCCTTCTATTCCAAAAGGGGTCGCACTTTTTGACATGGCTAATTTCTATTTTTAAAAGTCAATTTCAATGGGATTATTCACCCTGCACCGCAGCTCCAAAAATCCCATGATCCACTTAAGTTGTTTGACTTTCATAATGATTTTTACCTGTGAGGTAGGTAAGAAATTCCCATCAATGCCTTAAGTGATTTTCTTTTATTTCACAATGGGAATTTTCACCCTGCAAGGCAGGTAAGAAATTCCCGCCTCCTCGTTGCCTCTAATTTTCCCATCATGACTTAAGTGACTTTGCTTCCATGGGAAAAAGTACCCTGCCAGGTAGGTATAAAATTCCACCTCCTGCTGCTACCAAAAATCCCATTGCAACTTAAAACCTTCCTTTCCCAAAAATGTGACTTGCCCTAGAAGAGGCCTTTTTGTGCATGACTTCATCTTTTTAGAGAGAACAAGAATTCCTGTGGAAAATTCCTTCTGGCATGACATCCGTAGATGATTTTCAGATACTCCAGGAAAGAAAGCAGATTAACTGGCAAAGGAATTGACCTAGGGGAATTTCAAGAGAGAAAAACACGCAAAAAACACAAAATAAAAAACGTTGCCAAAAGTCACAGACAAAGCCCAGGATTCATTCTTGGTGGAAACCCTACTGGTATATGGGAATATTGACATGTAAAACCTCAACAGGGTTAAACCGGAGCACAATTTACCTCAAAAGGGCTTAAAATAATTAAATAAAAAATTCCCTGCAGGCAAACCCCAATGATAAATATAATGAGTTTGGGCATCTGGGTATTTGTCAAAATTGGCTTATATGACTCTCTGGGAATATCTTGACGTATCTGAGACATTTTTGGTAATAAAAACACTAATCAAGCGGTGAGAATTCACATAGAAATTGTATAAAAAATATTATAACAATGATTAAGGGGCAACAAACAATCATCCTTGACAACTATAGATATTGTTTTAATAATGTGGAAAGAGAATGAAGACTTTAATTGGCTAGAGATTCTCTCTCATGAGCTCAATACCAATACGCAACATCTTTGTGGAGTCTACGGGTAAGACTTTTATGTACCGGTGGCTTATAATTTTACTAATTTTTACCCATTGGAGGGCCTGGAAGGAATCATTGAAGTAGATGATCAATATTACCCATTAGAGATATTTGCACAATTTGTACCCACCAAGCCTTATAACATATATGAGTATGTTCAAAATATGTGGCCATGGCTTCTTAAAATATGGTAGACACGAGTTCTAACCGAGAATACCAAAGTAAGTGCACACAAAAATAACGTAATGGAAAAATCTAACACTATTGCATGATGGGATAACAGTGTGCTCGATTAGGAAAACAAAAAACCCTCACAAGATACCATTATTCATCAACATGGAAATTGTCAAGAAGAAGCGAGAAGAAAACACAATGATAAGAACACATGTCTATCCTTTACACACACAAGCACTAGTATAACCTATGGAAATAGGAGGCATACTCGTCCTGCCACTCGAACAAGGAAAAATACATGGAAAAAACATAGGTAGAACCACCTACAAGATTAAAGGAGCACAAAAAGGGAAGGCATATAAACACTACACAAGGCGAGGAGGAAGAAATAAAGGTGGAAATTGATCCTTGATTCCCCAGTTGGTTTTCTAAGTTGAAATTCTAGCTATTATGAGTAATCCACTCCAAAGTGTGCACCATAGCACAAGAAGATGTGGGTAAAAAATTGTATCTCATGGAGAAATGAGAAAGGTATACGTGGAAGGCCATATGAAGAGTGTAATCATTGTAAGGAAAGATGAGATGGATTAAGTCCTATATTTCCCACATTCCCTCCCAATTACACTAGATAGGGAGAATCAAAATTACACTATATAGGGAGAATGTCATGCAAGACTAATTAAAGTGTAATGCAAAGAAGGATTTGGAAGTAGCTAGCATGGATATACCATTCAAACCCATTAAACTTTGTGAAATATAAGAGGAGATGAAGACACCAAGAAATCTTAGGTGCAAACACAATCCATTTAAGATAGTTCACACCTCTAAATTCAAAGAGGAAATATAAATCTAGTATGGGGGAGAGTCACATGAAGACAATTTGAGTACAAGAAGAGCCAATTAATATTGGGAAGGATAAAAATCCACTCATAAGGTTTGTAACAAGGGATAGAGAGAAAAGAGTAGAATAATGGTAGAAGACACAAGAAAAGACATGAGTTAAAGAATCTATTACAAAAGAGAAAGTGCAAAAAACTAGGAGTACCTCCTCATAATCATTATCTAAAAAAAGAACTCAAACTAGGGAAAACCATTTAATAGTAGCTACAAAAATAGGAAGTGAAGAGGACAAATTACATGAAGAGACACACACAAAGGAAGCTGCTAAAAAGGCTCAAGAAGAAGAGTAGAATGCGCTTGCAAAGGTATCTCGAAAAGTGCACAAAAATTAGGAAGAAGAGGAAAGATGGAAAGAAAAAGAGGATGCTAATATGTAAAAAAAAATTACATAGGCTCAAATAAGAAGAATATGGCACAACAAATAAGAAAGTAGAGGAAGAAGAGGCCCACAAGAACATTGCGTAACACGAGTCTAAAAGGAAAGCGAGAGGAAGAGGAATAAGAAAATAAGAATAGATAAGAGGGGGAGAAGAAAAGGAAATAACAAGAGGACCGAGAAACCAAAAAGAGTAAGATCATAAGCGCAGTACAAGAGGGCAAGCTTGAAGAAAAAAAAAAAGAAAAGGAGAAAATTTCCTTACATAATAAGAGTCCAAGAAAAATGAAGCCGAGATGAAAACACAAGAGAATTCTAAATTACACAAGAGTAAGAGTGTGAAAAATAACAAGCCAGGGAAGAGTGCAAAATAAAAGAGGAATCATAAGCATAAAAATAGACAAAGATAGCTATCATAAAGATGGAATCCACAAGGTAGGTTAGAAATTATAGTGTGGAAACAACCCACGGTCTTGATAGGAATATAAGAGGATACCTAATAAATTTGGTGGGGATCACAAACAAGCTGTGAAAACAAGGAAGTGAAAATTGATACCCCCTTTTTAACATGTGAAATGTATTCCCTCGATTACTTTGAAAACTTCACAACCAATTAGTACACATGCCTTGGTCAACATAGTGGAACTAGACTTGGAGAAACCGCTACTTTAAACATAAGGAGTACATAAATTGTTTGAAAATGTCTCATCACTTGTAATGTAATTAACACAACATAAGGCCAATCTAGAAGTCATTACATACTCTTAAGGAATACATTGAACAAGGTTGTCCCAAATTATTTGTCGTAACTATTTTTTTATTGGGGGTAAATAGTTTTGAAGGGACTATACCTTGCTATAAAAGGGCTCAAAATCTAGATATAGCGAGATAATGCAACAATAGTTTTGAAGGGACTATACCTTATTACAAAAAACTCAAAAGTCAGATAATGTAGTAAATACTTCAAGTTTGGATCATCGTGTAGATTATACATGAGTAACCAACTATATTTATCTAATAAACTATACAAAAAGGATTAAATAGTAAAAAAATTGCAACAAAACAACAACAAAACAAAAAACCGGTTGAACTATTAGAGACCAAGTTATGAGTGAATATCTTCAATTAACTTCTTTAGTTGAAAAATTGGTAGACAATTTGTTAGGAACAAGATACCGTGAAAAATTTAAGGCTTAGGTCGTGAAAACAAAGGAAGAAGCAAAGAGCATAGTACTAGTGCTATCCTAATACATTCAATATCTCACATAAGTTTCCCAACAAGAAAAATAAATCACACTTTGGAGCTCTAGATTAACACCCACACTTTGACACAAAATTGTCCTAAACTAACACTGTGAGGGAAATAGTCAAAGCTCTACATACCCATCTAGAAACAAAGATCGATGGCCAAGAAATTTAAAAGGCACTTCAGATATCTCATACAAGCCAAAGGGAGCACAAGTGAGAGGATGTTTGAGTGGGAAAAACATACTTTACACAATACCTTCATAGGAGTTCAAGTGCAAATAATAAAGGAAAAAATGGAGGGGATTATCAATGAAATATGGAAATTAATCAAGCTACGTGATCTAATGATAAAATATGCAAAAAGGATGTTATCTTTGAAGTTATGCAGGTAATGGAAAAATTGCAAGAGTATTTTGGCAGAGTGGATGAGGCCCTCAAATCTTTGGAACCTATACAAGGTTGGCATCGAAGAGTTTTTCGCACAACTATCTCCATGAAATATAGGCCCATTTTCATCACTCCTTTCACTATTATTTAACATTTTGAGGCCATGAAAGTAACATTTTTGTAATCCATTATGCCACTCATCTCGATTCCATCAAAAGTGTGACACCTAAAGAGGTCTATAGGTAAGAGGCAATAACCTAAATTTTGTCAAAATTTTCGAAACCAATTCCACACATTTTACCTAAGATACTGTTGTCATGATAAATGTATATCATGTAAATTTGAAAATTTTGGTCATGACAACTAAGCCTACAATTTGAAAACCTCTTCCTTGTTTATCCTAAACCCTTCCTCTAGCAAGTCCATCTATTTAAGAAGCCCCTCTAGGTCTGTGTCATCCTCATTCTAGCTGAGAGTAAATTGCTAATATGGTTTTCAAGTTTGTTTCATATGCAGTGGAATGGATCCAAACTGATTGCACAATAAGACTAAGCTCTGAGGTGGAATAGTGCTCTCCAAATCACTAAATTAGACATTTTAAATCCATTTTGCAACATAAAGACATCACGTGGAAGATGAAAGGAAAGACTCAACCCATTTGAGAGTTGTGTAGGAGAGAAATGAAATGATCCAAGGTGGTTTAGGGAAAATATGTTGAGGGAATTTATGTTGGGAACAATTTAAAGAACCAATTCATTTTCACGAAATCCACCTTGGAAGATGAAAGGAAAGGACTCAACCCATTTGAGAGCTCAAATGAGAAATGAAATGGAATTGGAAAATATAGATTTTAGGGACATTTTATGATTATCCTCATGGACATTATGGTATTTTGGGCGCGTGGCGCCAAGATAATTGGACTAGATTTAGTAGGTCCAATTATCACTTGATATATTTCTTATGATGTTGATGACATTTTATCCTCTGGACATTATGGTATTTTGGGGGTTATATGATAGATTATTGGTTAGATGTTGGTTAGATGTTGTTTCTTGTGGTCGATTTGATTAATGATATAGTTTTGGATTTAATAATGGTAATTTCATGCTAGCCTAAGTGTATGTTTTGCAATTTTATCTGTGGATGATTTGTGGAAAACTATGTGAATAATTGTATGCATTGCACTATCAATTGTTTAATAATGTTAGGACATTATAAGTTTGATTGAATTTGTGATGTGTAGATGATGTTTATTATATTGGACAGATGCGGTTAATGTGTGCAATGAGTGTGTAGGTGATATGTATAGGAGAGCATGGGTTTCGGGGCAGCTACACAATTGTGCACAAGTGGCCCACGGGCTGAGTCCTAACCATGCTAAATGTTTGAGGCCTTAGATTAGATGTATTTAATTGGGCACCATGGGTGAACCCTTAATTGTAATGTAATTATGTCTTGTAAAATTAATTATGTTTAGGGTGTGTTTTATTAAGTAAACTAGTTTAGGGGTTTAATGATCTCATCTTATTTTAGTGATGGTTTTGGGTAAGTGTGTGTGTGTTGGTAGAAGGGATTGGGGACCACATGTGAACCTTGGGTGGACCCCACACCCTCTACCCTTGTGCCCAAGCATGCCAAACCCGAAATTGGGTTATTTTGGGCATTTTTAGGGACCCCTTTTGAGTTTGGGAGTTCCCTTAGCATGAAAATGGGCCCTTGGACCCTACCTAATAGGTAGGGGGCTTATTTCCAAGGTTTGGAGGGAGTTTCCCTCCCATTTTCCCTCCTTAGTCACCATCCATGTAAGATGGTTGGTTTGTGTGTTTTTGTTAAAAGTTGCTCCACTTTGTTTTATTTTAGTTTTTAGTATTTTGGGTGATAAGGGATAAAAGGTGAGTTTACTCTTACTTATTTGGTTGTTGGAATCTTTGACTCTTGAGAGGAGAGGGGGTGACACTTGTCACCTTCCCATTGGTGAGGAAACTTTTGGGTTCCTCTTTTTATTCTTCCTCATGTGGAAGGAAGGGGTCTTCTTGGCTCATTTTTTTTGGAGAACTTGGAGAATTTTGGGAGCTTGGAGATTTGCTTGGACAAAGGGAAAATCTTAGAGTCTTGGAAAGCATTGTAGAGGTAGGATTCTTAACCTTTTTTTCTTCTTAGTTGTGCTTATCTTGTTAACTATGCTTGATCAATGAAATGGTGTGTGTGAAATGATGTGTTGTGAAGTTGTATGGTGAATGTAGTTGTTTGATTGTTCTTGTTGTTTTCTTTGTTTTCTCTCCACCATCATTTGGATTGATGGTTTTTGGAGAATGTAGGGGAAGAGAGAGGATTTCCCTCTCAAACCTCATGGTTGTTGGTCAAGCCATGAAGGTCCCTTCTCATCCCCTCATATGGTTTGAGGTGGGAGAAAGGTTCATATGGCTTGAACCTTTCCCCATTCTTGGTGAGGAAACCCTTTTGGGTTTGAAAATCCTCCCAAGAAGGATTTCTATAACATAAAGGAGGAATAAGGAGGATGAATGATTAGGAGGTATAAGGAGTTTTGTAACATGTTTTGTTGGTGCTCCTATGGTTGGACACCTTTGATTTGGGCATCCTACTTCCTCTCTTCCCCCTTGTGAGGTTGACCTTGTTATCCTCATGTTGTTGTTTTATCATGTGTAGTATGTCTAAGTGGTTAAATGGTCTTATGTTTTCTTGTTGTGTGTTTATCCCCATTATACTTGTGCACATTGTGGAAGTTTGTTCCTCTCTCCCATGGGCTTGGGGGAGGCTAGCATGGCTTCCAACCATGGAAAGGCATGTGATGATGCCTATTGGTTGGGTGGTAAACAAGCACTCTCTCTTATTTCAACACTCTTAGAAGGACACTCAAGGTGGAGACTCAATAATGAAATTTTAGTTGGAGTGGTGACTTTGTTTCTTGTATCCTCAAAATCATTGTAAATATTACACCTCATTGTAACTATGTTATATGGTTGATTGTGGATAGCCTCTTCTTGTAAACTTATCCTATTGTGATTTGAAAGTCTTGTAATAACATGTCTCTTTTGTCTTGTAACCTATCTCTAAAAAAAAAAAAAAAAGATTACCACATAAGATCATGAGTTCTTTATTTTACTTGTCTTCATTTGTAATGATTGTTTGGTTTGAAATATGCAAAATATAGTTATGCATTACATATTAAATCTTAAATTTTAGTGTGCTTGTTTTAGAAATGAAAAAAAAATATGGCATTACATTTTGGTATCAGAGCCGTGGTTCAAACACACGGACTCTTTGGGTAATTTCTGTTTTGTTTTATTTTTATTGTTTTGTTTTAATTAATAATAATAATAAATATACATGGAATTTGGAATACTATTTATCATTTCATTTGAAGGAAAGTTTTCTTGCATGAAAATGATCTGATGGAAATATTAATATTCTTGCTACTTATCTTCTTCTTCTTGTTAAATCTTTTAACATTATTGAATTGGAAATAAAATACCATTCTTGAAGTATATCTATTCTTGTAATCTTTGGAATTTAGTGAATAGAATAAAACTAATTTTACTCTCTTTCCTTGCTAACTTAACAAGATGTAAACATTAGTGAACCATATGTGATCATATCTCCTTACTAAGTTTTAAAATTAGCTTCCAAGCCCTCCCTTATTAAATAATATATAAAGTTACCTCCTCTTTTATTTAGGCAAGAGAGTAAGAAAGTTAAAAATCTGCTTTATTGGAAAACCAGGAAGTGGCATCCTCATGAGACTTAAAAAAAAAAAAAAAAAAAAAAGAGATTTTTAATCCATTATTTTATAACTAGTAACTCTTTTCTTTTCTTTATATGTGATATTAATATATTGGAAATATATATATATATATATATATATATATATATATATATATATATATATATATATGAAATAAGATTCATTATTTATTATATATAATTTTAAAACATACATTTTCAGTGTAATACCCTAAAATTTATTATACCTAATATTATATATATATATATAATAATATAATATAATATAAAAAAAAACGTATAAATTAATATATTAACATATATAATATATATATATATATATACTTTTT
Source organism: Taxus wallichiana var. yunnanensis (assembly GCA_018340775.1). Lineage (NCBI taxonomy): Eukaryota > Viridiplantae > Streptophyta > Pinopsida > Cupressales > Taxaceae > Taxus > Taxus wallichiana. The sequence goes on from CM031234.1 coordinate 51,611,937, forward strand.
TTTTTTATATATTGTGTGTGTGTGTGTGTGTGTGTATTATTATATTTGTAGGTAGGTATTTATATATATATTATTGCATATATAAAAATAAATATAAAATGAAATTAAAAAAAAAAAAAAAAATGGGCCAACCTGCTTTTGGGGGGGACGACCCCCCCCGCAGACCCCAACCCCGACCCCCCACCCCCGAACCCCCGCCCCGCCCCCCCCCGACCCAAAGCCTGGACTGCCCACGCGCCCCCATACCCCCATGTTCCCCCCGGCAGCGTAACCCTTCCCCCGCGCCCCCGCGCCCGACCCCCATCCCCGCCCTTCCCCCCCCCACGCACACCCCCACCACTTCCCCCTCCATCCCCCCCTGCCGCCCACGAGACCCTACCCTGCAAAATTTCCCCTTAACCTGTCTTTTCCCCCTGCCCTATACTGTTTTATATATATATATATATATATATATATATATATATATATATATATGGATGCCAACCCCGCCCTAGGTGTGTTTGTCCCTCATATATACACCACCAAATAAAACCAAAAATATATATATAAATAATAATACATATGATATTCATTAAAACATGAAAAAAAAAAAAGCACTTGATCTTCATAAAAAATTATGGTAACAATAAAATGTTAATGAAAAGGGAATAGTGGGCATCCATAAATCATAACCTCCATGAAAGAAAACTTCATGAATAATCCGCCATAGAACAAAACTCTTTGAAAACAAAATGAAAACAAATGAAAAAAAAAAAGGAAAAGAAACATGAGAGATTTAGGGAAACTTTAGGTAAGATTCAAAATAATGGCCAAGGGCTGAGATCATTTGATTTGATCCTAGGGTCCTCCTTGTAACCCTACCTTACCTTAAGTCATTAGATTTTAATGGGAATGGAAAATAAATTTAAAGGGGTGTGTGGGTAAAATAAATTAATAAAAGGGTAAAAAGACTAATTATTTAAAAGGGTGTAAAGGGGTGTTTTATTTAAAACCCTAGGGAGCTTAGTAGAGTAAAATAATTAAATTATTATTGGGATTAGTGTTAATTTATTTGAGGTAAATTAATAATTATTATAAATTAATTATTAACGTGAGAGGGGCATTGCTTTTGGTTTATATTTCAAAAAAAATAATAATAAATAATAAATAATAATAATTTTTTTAAAAAAAAAAAAAAAAGAAAATTTTTTTAAAAAAAATATATATATATATTTATTTTTATCTCGGGTTCAGGATGGCACCCAAGAGGGGACGATCGGCTCGAGGTTCGGGACGTAGTGCACCTACGCGGGAGCCGCCGACCCCCGATTTTGGGCCTTAGATATTAGAGACCCCTGCAGTGCTGATAGGTGTCGTACAGGAGCACCTTCCACCACCGCAGGAGCCGAGAGAGGAGGACATTTAGTTGGGAGACGAGGAGTTGATTGGCGAGGATGCACATTTAGAGCCACCTGAGCATGGTACCCCGAGATGAGAGAGGTCACGCAGCCCTTCCATCCTTGGCGAGAGGGTGGCCTCGTTTTCGTCACTGACCAATCACATAGCTTCGAGGGACCATTTGGAGATAGGTGACCTCTTTCACCTGTTAGACCACATCGCCAGGATCGAGACATGGCAGTGTGATTCAAGACCTTCTTCACCTTCAGCCACCTACGTTTACTGGTTCGACAGATGGCTTTGGGGTAGAGTCCTGGCTCCTTAGCTTGGATAGCTGCTTTGGCTTACACTCTCATGAGAGCAATGTCAAAGCCAGGTTCGCCATACACCTCCTCGAGACATAGCAGGCATTTGGTGGAGGAATGAGGAGCGGAAGCTCCATTTGACTCGAGATACAGTGACCTGGGAGTTGTTCGAGGAGCGGTTTAGGGCCGGTATATGTCAGAGAATTTTGTGTAGAAGAGGATCGATGAGTTTCATGACTTACGATAGGGTTCTGGCTTAGTGGCGTAGTATGAGAGCAAGGTTCTTGGATCTCTTGCGGTATGTAGACTACTGCAAGATGAGAAATTATAGGTAAATAGGTTCATTCGGGGCTGAATGCAGATATAGCAGGAGCTGTTAGGATGTTATCTCCTCCCACGCTCGAGAAGGCCATTGAGAAGGCCTACTTGGCTGAGGAGAATAGGACCAAGGCTCAAGAGCACCGAGATAGAAACAAGAGAAAGTTCCAGGACAGGATTTAGGCATTTCCAAAGTCAGAGGGCATGGGGAGCAGTACCACCCCCTAGAGGAGGATTTTGGTCTTCTCCAGCAGCATCGAGAGCTCCTCCACACCCATCACAGTAGACACAACATCAGGGACACCAGCATCAGAGGGGTAGACAGACTCAGAGTTTTTAGTGAGGTGGATCTAGAGGTGGTTTTGGTGGATCTAGAGACAGGAGGTCGGGTACTCATCATCACTCACGGCCTTGCCGCTCATAGCGATCTGCTAGGGTTGGACCGGCGCAGAGTTCGATTCGCCAAAGTACAGAGGGACCCCATCTCAGAGGGGTACAAGAGGATGTTTTATTTGTGGGGCTCCAGACCATTATGTGCGTATGTGTCCGCACAAGCCCACTACTACAGATATGCAGAGAGCTCCTAGATCTGAGTAGATGGTGGGTGACGTGGGACGCGCCCATCGTGTGTATATGTAGCGGTTGACAACCACCAGGCTGAGCATCAGGCCATAGTCATTGAGACGATAGGTACTATCAGGGGTATTTCTGTCTCAGTACTTTTTGATTCAAGGTGCTTCAGATTCTTTTGTATCTCCTTCTGTAGTGGACCAGTGTGGGCTAGTGGTGGCTAGGCAACTAGATAGTTGGTAGGTTGAGTTGGCCTCTGGGGCTAAACTCGTTGTGGACTCGTATGTGGAGAGTTGTGTACTTGACTTGGGAGTCTTCTCCACTACACTTGACCTCCGAGTTATTCCTTTAGGATCCTATCAGGTAGTGTTGGGTATGGATTGGCTCGAGGCTCATTGAGCCAAGGTGGATTGCAGAAAGAAGGTCATTGAGTGTCAGGATGATTTGGGTAGTGCAGTTGTGATTTCAGGGATGCAGAGACCTATTTCCTTGTGTATGATCTCGGCTAAGCAACTCAAGCGGAGCATGCGTAAGGGTTTCAGTTGTTTTGCTATCACTATCAGTGATCATTCAGACAGTACTCTAGAGCATTCACCCCTTGATGATCATGTAGTTTTGAGGGAGTATGTAGATGTGTTTCTAGGAGAGCTTCCAGGTTTACCACCTAGTAGGGAGGTGGATTTCACCATTGACTTAGTGCTTGGATCCACACCAATTTCTAGGGCACCCTATCGGATGATGACTTCAGAGCTTCATGAGCTCAAGATTCAGTTAGAGGAGTTGTTAGAGAAGGGTCTCATTCACCCTAGTGTATCTCCTTGGGGAGCGCCAGTCATATTTGTGAAGAAGAAGGATGGTTCTCTCAGGCTTTGTGTAGACTTCAGACAACTCAACAAAGTCACAATAAAGAACCGTTACCCACTCCCAGGATTGATGACTTGTTTGATCAGATGCGGGGAGCTAGAGTGTTCTCCAAAATTGATCTCAAGTCAGGGTATCATCAGTTGCGCATTTCAGATGCAGACATTCATAAGACAACGTTTCACACACGTTATGGGCATTATGAGTTCACAGTGGTTCCATTTGGTTTGACCAATGCCCTAGTTGTCTTCATGAGCCTCATGAATGGAGTATTCAGGACATTTCTGGATCGCTTTGTTTTAGTGTTCCTTGATGACATATTGATTTATTCTCATTCGAGGAGGAACATGAGGAGCATTTGAGCAGGTACTTCAGGTTTTGAGAGAGTAGAAGTTGTATGGAAACTTGGAAAAATGTAGCTTCTTTCAGATAGAGATTCAGTACTTGGGTCATATCATATCAGGTGAGGGTATCTCCGTAGATCCCTCTAAGATTCAGGCTATCTTGGATTGGCCAGCACCCACATCAGTCACTGAGGTGAGGAGCTTCATGGGTTTAGCAGGGTATTACCGCAGGTTTGTGTAGGACTTTTCTAGGATTGCTCACCCTATTACTTCCCTTCAGAGGAAAGGGAAGAAGTTTGATTGGTTAGAAAAGTGTGAGCAGGCCTTCAAGTTGCTTAAGGAAAGGTTAACCATGGCACCTATCTTAGCAAGTTCAGGACCTACAAGAGGATTTTTTGTTTGCATTGATGCATCACTAGAGGGTTTGGGAGTAGTTCTTATGCAGGAGCATCGGGTGATCACCTTTGAGTCACGTAAGCTCAAAGACTATGAGCTTAACTATCCTACTCATGACTTAGAGCTTGCAGTAGTTGTTCATGCACTTGTGCGTTGGTGACATTTCCTTTTAGGTAGACCTTTCATCTTGAGGACGGATCATTGTAGCTTACAACATATCTTCTCTCAGCCGAACCTCAACGCTTGTCAATGGCGTTGGATGGAGTTCCTATGTGAGTATGACATGGAGGTACAGTATATCAAAGGAAAGGAAAATGTTGTTGTAGATGCACTTAGTAGATGACGGCATGTGCTTGCTTCTTTGACACTGCAGTCAGATTTGAGAGGCAAGGATACTTGAGCATCTTCAGAGGACAGGTTTTATGAGGGTGCTAGGTAGATGTTGGATTCTCAGGGTTCTTTTGAGGGTAGATATTTAGGATGCATGTTAGAGTCAGATGGTTTACTTCGGTTCCATAGGCACATTTATGTGCCTAAGGTAGGTGATCTGCGTAGTTTCATCCTTACTGAGGCTCATCGAGCCCCATACGCAGCACATCCAGGAGTGAAGAAGATGCATGCCGATTTGAGAGAGTTATATTATTGGCCGGGTCTTCGTCGGGACATAGCAGATTTTGTAGCACGTTGTCTTGAGTGTCAGAGAGTCAAGGTAGAGCATTCTCATCCCGCAGGACTCTTATACCCTCATGACATTCCCGAGTGGAAATGGGATGTGATCTCCATGGATTTCATAGTAGGACTTCCTATGTCCTCTTATCGTCATGATGCCATTATGGTCACTGTGGATAAGTTGACCAAGGTTGCACATTTCTCACCAACCAAGGTTACCTATAATGCACAGGCCATCGCCAAAGTGTTTATGGAGGATATTGTTAGATTGCATGGGATTTTGAAGACGATCATCAATGACAGAGACACCATCTACACATCAGTTTTTTGGACTTCTTTTCAGGAGGCCTTGGGTACACAGATTAATTTCAGTTTGGCATATCATCCAGAGACAGATGGGTAGACAGAGAGGGTTAATCAGGTTCTTGAGGACATGTTGAGGATGTATGTGATGGACCAGCAGAAGAAGTGGGAAGATTATTTGCATTTAGTTGAGTTTTCCTACAACAACAGTTATCATAGCTCCATTGGCATGGCTCCCTATCAGGCTTTGTATGGATGACCTTGCAGGACACCTTTGAGCTGGGACAGACTAGATGACAGGATTATTTTGGGGCCAACTTATCTTTAGGATTTAGAGCAGCAGGTTGTTTTGATTAGACAACGTCTTGAGCAGGCTAGAGCATGCCAAAAGGCGTATGCAGACACCAAGAGGATCGATCATCACTTCTCAGTGGGTGACAAAGTCTTCTTGAGGGTTCGTCCTCATAAGAGTCCGATCCGTTATGGAAAGGGTTCTAAGCTATCACCTCGTTTTGTGGGGCCTTTTGATATTCTTGAGGTCATCGGTCTAGTTTCCTATCATCTAGCTTTGCCACCACGCCTTGCATGGGCCCACAATGTTTTTCATGTTTCTGTACTATGTAGATATGTACCTGATGCTTCTCATGTTTTGGATTGGTTGGCATTATAGGTAGAGGATGGAGGATAGTGGAGACTGGAGCCCGTACGCATACTGGAGCACCGGAGGTTGGCCCTTCGGGGTCGAGATTTGGACTAGGTTAGAGTGCAGTGGGACCGATATGACGAGTCATCAGCTACCTGGGAGGATGCTACACCACTGAGGGCTAGATATCCCTATCTCTTCCAATGACTTCCAGGAGGAAGTCTAATTTCTAGAGAGGGGATGTAGTGCCCACATTTTTATAGCTCCAGTTATCTGTTGGTTCCTTTATGCATAGACATGTTTTGATTGAGACTCTGATAGATTTTAGACATTTTACTATGATATTTTATCCTCATGGACATTATGGTATTTTGGGCGCGTAGCACCAATTGGACTAGATTCGTATACTGATATATTTCTTATGATGTTGATGACACTAATAGGGTTATATGATAGATCTATTGGTTAGATGTTGTTTCTTGTGGTCGATTTGATTAATGATATAGTTTTCTGGATTTAATAATGGTAATTTTCATGCTAGCCTAAGTGTATGTCATTGTAATTTTATTTGTGGATGATTCAGTGGCAAACTATGTGAATAATTGTATGCATTGCACTATCAATTGTTTAATAATGTTAGGACATTATAAGTTTGATTGAATTTGTGATGTGTAGATGATGTTTATTATATTGGACAGATGTGGTTAATGTGTGCAATGAGTGTGTAGGTGACAGGTATAGGAGAGCATGGGTTTCAGGGCAGCTACGCAATTGTGCACAAGTGGCCCACGGGCTGAGTCCTAACCATGCTAAATGTTTGAGGCCTTAGATTAGATGTATTTAATTGGGCACCATGGGTGAACCCTCAATTGTAATGTAATTATGTCTTGTAAAATTAATTATGTTTAGGGTGTGTTTTATTAAGTAAACTAGTTTAGGGGTTTAATGATCTCATCTTATTTTAGTGATGGTTTTGGGTAAGTGTGTGTGTGTTGGTAGAAGGGATTGGGGACCACATGTGAACCTTGGGTGGACCCCACACCCTCTACCCTTGTGCCCAAGCATGCCAAACCCGAAATTGGGTTATTTTGGGCATTTTAGGGACCCCTTTTGAGTTTGGGAGTTCCCTTAGCATGAAAATGGGCCCTTGGACCCTACCTAATAGGTAGGGGGCTTATTTCCAAGGTTTGGAGGGAGTTTCCCTCCCATTTTCCCCTCCTTAGTCACCATCCATGTAAGATGGTTGGTTTGTGTGTTTTGTTAAAAGTTGCTCCACTTTGTTTTATTTTAGTTTTTAGTATTTTGGGTGATAAGGGATAAAAGGTGAGTTTACTCTTACTTATTTGGTTTTGGAATCTTTGACTCTTGAGAGAGAGGGGTGACACTTGTCACCTTCCCATTGGTGAGGAAACTTTTGGGTTCCTCTTTTTATTCTTCCTCATGTGGAAGGAAGGGGTCTTCTTGGTTCATTTTTTTGGAGAACTTGGAGAATTTTGGGAGCTTGGAGATTTGCTTGGACAAAGGGAAAATCTTAGAGTCTTGGAAAGCATTGTAGAGGTAGGATTCTTAACCTTTTTTTCTTCTTAGTTGTGCTTATCTTGTTAACTATGCTTTGATCAATGAAATGATGTGTGTGAAATGATGTGTTGTGAAGTTGTATGGTGAATGTAGTTGTTTGCTTGTTCTTGTTGTTTTCTTTGTTTTCTCTCCACCATCATTTGGATTGATGGTTTTTGGAGAATGTAGGGGAAGAGAGAGGGATTTCCCTCTCAAACCTCATGGTTGTTGGTCAAGCCATGAAGGTCCCTTCTCATCCCCTCATATGGTTTGAGGTGGGAGAAAGGTTCATATGGCTTGAACCTTTCCCCATTCTTGGTGAGGAAACCCTTTTGGGTTTGAAAATCCTCCCAAGAAGGATTTCTATAACATAAAGGAGGAATAAGGAGGATGAATGATTAGGAGGTATAAGGAGTTTTGTAAGCATGTTTTTGTTGGTGCTCCTATGGTTGGACACCTTTGATTTGGGCATCCTACTCCTTCTCTTCCCCCTTGTGAGGTTGACCTTGTTATCCTCATGTTGTTGTTTTATCATGTGTAGTATGTCTAAGTGGTTAAATGGTCTTATGTTTTTCTTGTTGTGTGTTTATCCCCATTATACTTGTGCACATTGTGGAAGTTTGTTCCTCTCTCCCATGGGCTTGGGGGAGGCTAGCATGGCTTCCAACCATGGAAAGGCATGTGATGATGCCTATTGGTTGGGTGGTAAACAAACATTCTCTCTTATTTCAACACTCTTAGAAGGACACTCAAGGTGGAGACTCAATAATGAAATTTCAGTTGGAGTGGTGACTTTGTTTCTTGTATCCTCAAAATCATTGTAAAGATTACACCTCATTGTAACTATGTTATATGGTTGATTGTGGATAGCCTCTTCTTGTAAACTCATCCTATTGTGATTTGAAAGTCTTGTTATAACATGCCTCTTTTGTCTTGTAACATTCTATCTCTATGTGCTTGCTTTAGAAAAAAAAAATGGCAAAAAAAATTACCACATAAGATCATGAGTTCTTTATTTTACTTGTCTTCATTTGTAATAATTTTTGGTTTGAAATATCATAAAATATAGTTATGTTGGTACATTAAATTAAATCTTAAAGTGTTACCCCTATGAAGTTTTCTTTTTGTTATTTTTAGGGTGCAACTTCACATCAACCCTCATTCAACCTCGGTTAAGCCTATTTGAGTCAAGCATGAGTTAAGGTGTGCAAGTAAGATAAAAAAGGCTTCATGTTCAAACACTTCACCATTTTTGAGTTTCAAAGCTCCATTTTTCCATCCCAAGCTCACTCCCCTTGTTTATATGCTACTAAAAATATGTGAGAGACCTCATATACTAAAACTAGAAAGTTTCTCATATCTCTCAAACCCCTTGTCCATTTTTTATGATATTATAACAACTCCTCAAAAACACCTTCGAAATGATTCCAACCTTACATCCAATGGTGGTACGATTATGAAAACTCATTATTCGGATCTGAGTCCCTGACGATTGAAATCCTTTGAAAATTGGATCAAAGCCTCCTTATGAAATAATGACACTTTTGAGACCATTCTCATTCCATTCGAGACTAGGAAGACCCACTTATAAAATAGTAATCATTCAGAAGATTTAATATCTATAAATAGTGAGTACCATAAAAAATGCATTATTTGATTTTCCATTTCTCCTTGCACAATAAGAAAACTCAAAAGTGTAAAATTGAGAAATTGGTAACTAAAAATATAATTGCTACATTAAGGCTTAATAAAAATAGAGAGTTTCATAATATTGGTCATGAAACAAGGATGGTGAGTCACCCATGCTTATGAAAGAGCACCTGAATCTATTTTAGACAAGTTCAGAACATCATGGTGACTGGACAATCTCAAAGTTTCAGAATATACACTTTTAATTGAGAATGGGAGTAATTCTTATATCTTGAAAGGAAGACCTTTTCCAATGAGTAAAAACTAAGCAAGGAGGTGTTTGAGAATTTTAAGGTCAATCCCATTCAAGAAGGAGACATCTTTGTCACAAAGGTGAATTTTGAAGTCAATAGGATTAAGGTGATGATATCCTCATTCCAACTCGACCTTGTGTTCAAATCTCCCTCCAAGAGAAGAATATTTTCATATTTACAGGATTGGGAAGTCATGTCAATGAAAATATCATAGTAGTGTTTTTGAAAACTTATTAAATTATTTTGAGTGTATCCACATCTCATAGGAGGAGGAATTTTTAATAACAATATTTCTATTTAGCAAAGATGTCATAGGAAAGAAACTTCATTCATGGATCACTCTCTCAAGATCCATCAAAATTAGGTTATTCATAAGAAATATCTTCCCCATCTCCAGGATCATCACTTATCTCTCTCCTCTCTCTCTCTCTCTAACATTCTATTCCTTCATTGAGAATGTAATTTTCACTCTTTCATCTTATTCACTTAAATGGCCTTATTTTGCATTGTAAAAGTACCTTTTCAAAAAATAATAAAAGAACTTAAATTATTTTATAGTGAATGTGAAAGGTCACAAGTGGTGGTGAGGTGAAAAGTAACATGGGCAGGAGATGAGACTTTTTGTAAGCTATAAATTGGGATGGCCTATCCATTCCAAGGGGTTAGCATTTGTTGATTGTTTTTAGTTGTTGGCATTTATCACTAATACTACAAGAAATAAGTTACATAACTTTATCTCCCTTTCTATGTTCTTCTACTCTCTCTAATTTTCAATTTTGTAAGCTTTGTAATCTTGAATAGCCAAAAAGGAACTTTGTGTATTTGATTAATGAATCCATGGAAATTTGTGTCTCAGATTTATTAGTCTTACTATTTCTTACACAATTTATTTCCTTCTATTGAATTTAGACCTACTCTAGATTATGTGTGTGAAATATGCAAGTCTACTCACAACATTAATCCCCTATCTCTATTTTCCCATCTCCTCTTTACCTCTCTCCAAAGAAAATTCTTCCCTTGTACATTGTTAAAAATTTCCACAATCTTAACAGAGTATTCCTATGTTATCCTCATCCTAACTGCGACCCCAAAAATGTAATTAGTTTGCATTCGATAAATGGAGCCTCCCATACCGTAAAAGGAGGAGCCTATCCTCGTGATTGTTGGAAAACTCCACTAATATGTATTGCAAAAAATTATTTCAGCAATAATTTTTGGTGACTTAAATGGGTAAAATCTTCCCTTGTGCACCCTATAAAGATCTCTAAAATCCATAAAATTCAACCATATATATGAAACCATACAAATTAAAAAACTAAAAAATACCAAAAACACTTGTCTTTGAATGTTTAAAAGCCTTGTTGTAATCCTATTGAAAAATATACACTTTTCATTTTTGCATTGTTATCTACCATTAAAGAGAAAAACTAATAGAAAGAAGGTATACTCAAGTTGATCATACAAGTGGCATTATTGATCTTGCATTCGAAGAGAAACAACAAGATGATTTCAGACTTCTTATTATCTGGGTAGCAAGGCAAGTTAGGAAAGATTTCTTCCCTAAATTTTATGCTAAATTTTCTCTTGAAGATCCTATTGAAGAACTATTGGAGATCATTCCTCTAGAGAAAGAAGAAGAAGAATAAATATATGCACTAGTACCTTGGAGATAGAAGATATTTATGAATTACCAAAAGGATCAAGAAATAACTTTCCCAAATTCTATAGAGATGGAAAGTAATGTTTAAATGATCATATTACAACTTTTATCACAACATGTGGTGTTCTTGGAGTGGGACATGAAGATTTTTCCTTTTGGCCATTATATGGTTGTGTTTTCATTGATGTCAACCCCAATTGATGGAAAAGGGTGTCATGGTATGGTATGAGTCTCCATGTGGTGTCATTCAATGGTCAAACATAAAGGTTGATTAGTAGTGTCAAGATTTGGTGAGTTCGGTGTAGTGTTGGTGGGTGAGTGAGCTATGTCACTGTTTGAGTCCTCTAAAGTTGGTTTGATGATGTCATGAGTTCATACATGCTTTATGAGGTGTACTACAGTGTCCTTGAGTCTGCAGATGGTCAAATGGTCAAGTCATGTGGTTTCATGGTTGAGTCAGGTCTTTCTAGGCTTGTTTCTATCCCTAAAACATGTAATTTGAGTTGGATATGCAAGAATTGGACAAAATAAATCATGGTGGAGCATGTGAATAGTGTTTTTACAATGTACCTTAGGTGTATGGTGAGTTTTAGGTCTACATTTATGAGGTCCTTTTGATGCAAGCATTTGAGAACATATAGTTTATCATAAGTAAATGATATTTGTTGGAGAGTTTGAGAGATATATAGGCTAGATGGTGAGTATGGATAGATATATTAGGTTTTTATGGTGATTCATGCCAAATTTCAAGTTAGAATGATTAAGTTTTTGTAAGTTATGCAAGTTTTGGTGAAACTGGGTAAGTTACAGTGTGATGTTCAAGAAAAAGTGAACCTTTTGATGTTCATTTTGAATTTTATGATTTGCATGGGGACATGAGATATTTTTCATAGCTTATTGGGTCAGTTATGAAGGTTTTAAAAAAATAATGAGGTGGCTTGATTGTCACATTTTTATGAAAGATCGTTAAGAAGATACAGTGATTTGAAACCCTAGCTAGGAACAACTTGGATAAATTGCTTACACTAGCCTAGTTTTGATTTTCATCTCAAATAGAATGATTAGATGTTGTGTACTCTCCCAGATTTATAAAAAAAAAGGTATGTTAGAGCATGTGATCGTATGTAGGTCCCGACTAAACATGTTTGTTTATGAAGAGTTACGATTTAAGTAGAAGTATGCCAAATGAGGTAATGGATAAATTTCCATTTGTGATATCTCAGGAGTTTTTATAGATTTCTATGAAGGTTTTAGGTCATGGTGATGGAGAAAATTTTCAAGGTGTGCCCTATTTGTGTTGATTGGTCAAAGGGCAATTTTGGGGTAGTTTGGAGTAATCTATGGTAAATTGGAAATTACAGGAGCTACAAGATGAGTTAGGATATGATTCAAGTTGTGTTGGAAATATAATTCATAGATATTTATATTTATATAATGTATGTTTCATGATGATTAGTTTTGATATGGTTTCTAGGCTAGTTTGTGGATAAGAAGGTTTTTGTCTTTCTAAGACAAAACTACGTTTCTTTGAAGAATTGAGTTGGTTGGAGCATTAGATGGATGATTTTAAGCTTGATATCACCTGGAATGTTAAGAGGGATTAAATTTTCATCAAATGAATCTATTTTTAGGTATTTAAAGTGTTAGGAAGGTTTTTAACTAGTTACTTTTTCTAAATAGGTTTTAGGAAGCTTGATTTGGTGAAGACAAAAGTGGTTGTGGTTTAAACAATCTGATGTTTCATGAGATATAGATTGTTTAGGAATGTTTTAAATGTCTTTACATTTCCATAGAGTGGTCATATGCCATATTTTAGGACATTGTGAGGGGTATTGAGGAAAAAATTCAGATTCAGGGTGCTAGAAGCAGATGTTTAGTGAAGGCAATTAGCTATTGGGCCCATTAAATGAATTAATTTGATTGATTAATGTAAATTGCAACCATGAATTATGTTTAAATTTTATTTTAAAAATGTGTGATGAATTTTATAGCTTTAATAAAAATATTTTTGGGATTAGGATATTTTGTCATCCCAATGCAAGGGTTTTGAGGATTTTGGTGCATGGAATGTTGTTTTTAGCTAGACTGGCCTACTTGGGTCACTTGTGATTGTTGTGATAAAGTTATGGGATGTTTTTAATGATTAATTTTTTGAACCAAAGGTGTATGATGGACCTCCTTTTGGATAGAAAGAAGAAATGCATATAAAAGTAATGTTATAGCTTATTTTGAGAGCTAGTCTTACATGGGTGATAAGCGTGACATATGAGGGAAAGCTTTGGGATCTGATCAGATAATTTATAGTTTGAATACTGATTGATAAGATTTGTGCAAGATTTTAGAGGAAAGACAAGTCCATGAAGACCTAGAGAGAGCAAGTTGAAGAAGGTGTGCTTGAGAGAGAGTTTGAAGGAATTTGGAGCTGAACTTTGGGATCACTATCAAGCTGTGGTATCAAAATATTTTTAATGGTCATACTTATACAAATCTATTATGATGATTCATATTCATAGGAGTCTCTTTTTGTGATTCATATCAACAAGGGTTTAGGGGTTGGTGCTCCTTGTGGGGTTGGTGCCTCACTAAAGAAATATCTTGTGATGTGTAATATTCACTTGAGTCCTTTTTTGTGCATAATATAAGAAAAGGTTTAGGGTTTGGTGCTCCTTGTGGGGTTGGTTCCTCACTAAACAAATCTTGTAGGATGTGTAATATTCTTTCAAGTCCTTGCTTTGAGTAATATAAGCAATGGTTTTAGTGGGTTTTCTTCCCCTTGAGGGTTTCCCACTTATATCGGTGTCTTGTGTTCTCTCTCTTGATTATTGCACATGTGATTGTTTATTGCACACATAATAAGTTTACATGGTTTATGGATATTGAATGGTTAAGTTGAATGATGAATCTAAGAAATGGAAAATGAAGTTGTAATTTTTGTATGACTGATTCACCCCCTCTCGATTATCGTGCTTCCAACAATTGGTATTGAAGAAGGTCCTTCGAAGAAATATTAATAACTTGGAGGAGATCCTATTGAAGTAAATGTATGGCAAGTTGTCAGGATAAATTTGAAGGGAATCCATTGGTCAGATTGAGATCTTGTTTGAAACCCTTAGGGTTTGACATATGACAATCCATATATGAAGTTTGTACTCCTCTCCAATAGGTATAGATAATGAGAAGTTTTATGAAGAAGGAAAAACAAGTTCTTGTATTGTTTATGAAGGAGGTTTCACTATTGGCAAAGATGAAGAAATAGTAATTGATGGTGAAGTTTTTGATGATGCTCTAGGAGTTGAACTTGAAGTTGTACTTGAATCTCTTTGTATAAAATATGATACAAATGTATTTGGGTCTATACAAGAAGAAGAAGGATGCCATGATGATCTAATCATGGTGACAATCAATGAAGTGATCCTAGTGAACCCTATGACAGAGAAGAAAAGTCATGAAGTGTAAATCAATATAGTTGGATCTATGAATATGATAATTCATGGAGGATTTGAGGCCAAGAAGGGTTTGATTCTTCCAAGAGAACATCATGATTCATCAATTATTCAAATAAGGTATGAGATTTGTTTTGATTACTCCTTTTCATTCAAGCTAAGGGGTCATAGGACAATTGACAAGTGGAAGGATTGTGAGTGTTCAAGATCTGAGATTCAGTTATGTGATTTTTAATATGATCTATAGAGTCTTGTTGTATGAGTATAAATATTTAAGTGTCTTGCCCATGTCTTGAGTATGTATGTTTTCCAAAATAATATGTGTGTGTTACTGGTTTCAAAAGAGCTCATGAAGTGATTCCAAGTCGTGATATGAGTTGTCAAGATCTTTTTGTACATGTTATGCTAATAAAATACGTTCAATAATGTTACTATCATGATAAGAGGTCTGTCAAATGGTCAAAATTCTAAGTCTAATGTTTCCATGAGAACTCTGATTTTTGTCAAAGGTAAACTTTTGATTCATAAGTAAAATATCATTGTTGTGATCAGTATCCTTGTGTCTTGAATTTATAGTGCATTAAAAGATTTTACCATGGATTTTGTGAGTTATGTTATCAAGTGTAAGGACTTTACTTTTAGTATTCAAGTCCATCAAGTAAATATCAAGAATGACAAAGTGATAGAGTGCTTTGTGTGAGTGTATCAATAGGATCTCAATCTTCAATAATTCTCATGAGATGTCATTGTTGTGTTTGATATCACTTGGTCTTAGTCAAATGCCCTTAGATAGTGTGTAAAGTACTGGAAAGTTGTGATCTACATTGTCTCAATATTTTCACAAATATATAAACTTGAGAATGAGATGTTGACCTTAAATACCATGAGAATTTGAGTGGTAAGGTTGTGTAAAGGTTCTAAGTGAAAAATGAGCATACTCCCATGGGGAGTTAGGTCCAACATCATAAGTCCTGTATTAAGGATTCTTAAAGGATTGGTCATGTATATACCATCGGTGTGGTGTGTTTCAAAATGTATGTACTCTTTTCATCCAAAAGTATGTAGTCTATGAGAATTAACCATCCTAGTCTAAACATGAAGAAGTGTGGATTTATATAGTTGAAAAAAGAAGGTTTCATTGAGTCATGTAAGTTATCAAGGGTGTAAGGTTGTTATGAGAGTAACAAAATATCCGTGATGACCCATTATGTAGTGATGAAGCTTATGTCAATATTTTGTCGAGATGTCATGAATTTTCATTGTCCATGGGTTTTGTCTTATCATAGTGAGTCAAAAATCTAAGTTCTTGTGATTCATGCAAGAAGAAATTATTAAGTTGTTCTATGTGTCGGTGTTATTTGTGCAAATAGTGAGGTGAAACTTGACAAAATTAAATTGCTCATAGTATAAGTTGATTTTCAAAAGATGAAGGATAGGTGGTCTCTGAAGGGAAATAAGCTACAATACACTGCAATTATATTGTTATTTGAGCCCTTAAAGGATAAAGGTCCATATCAGGTCATCATATTCCACAATTGATAAAGAAAAAACTAGAAAATTTAATCTCGAACTATGGGTGCGGTAAAACTTGTGTTGATTCATCAAGATTCTTGAAAATGAGGTCTTCCTGGGGAATTTTAGTCAATTATTTATAGGGTAAAGAAGTGATGTCAATTGAGTTAAGGTATTTTTGGTTGAAGTATGTGGTATCTCCTTAGACTGATTGTAGTATTCCAGAATCTTGAATCATGGATCATTATCATGGTAAAGTTATTTGTTATGAAAGGTGTTGTTCTTATGATATCAAAAGATATCTAGTTTCTCATAATGATAACTATCACAACTAGTTGTTTGCATCAAGTTAACAATTGTGTGTGAATTACAACATATGAGTCAAAATATTGCTAAGAAAAAAATTCCCAAGCCCTTAACCATGAAGAATCCTTCAGTGTCGAAACAAGATGGGAGTCTATAGGTTTATAAGAATATCTTAAGATATATATCAAGAATATGGTGCTTTGCAGGTAGATTCAAGGTCTAGTTGATGATGATATTAGATTTTAAGGGTTTGTATGTTGAAACCCTAACTCTAAAACTTGATAAGTATTTGGCTTCATAAATCATAAGACTGTATTAAGGATTCTTGAAGGATTGATCATGTCTATACCAGTTAGTGTGGTGTGTTTCAGAATGTTTGTACTCTTTTCATCCAAAAGTATGTAGTCTATGAGAATAAACCATCCTAGTCTAAACATGAAGAAGTGTGGATTTGTATGGTTGAAAAAATAAGGTGACATCAAGTCATGTAAGTTATCAAAGGTGTAAGGTTGTTATGAGTGTAGTAAAAGTTTTGTGATGACCCATTGTGTAGTGATCAAGCTTATGTCAATATTCGTCGATGTCATGAATGTTCATTATCCATGGGTTTTTTCTTATCATAGTGAGTCAAAAACTTTGAGTTCTTGTGATTCATGCAAGAAGAAATGCTTAAGTTGTTCTATGTGTTAGTTTTATTTGTGTAAATAGTGAGGTGAAACTGACAAAAGTAAATTGCTCATAGTATAAGGTAATACTCAGAAGATGAAGTATAGGTGGTCTCTCGAAGGGAGATAAGCTACAATACACTGTAAGTAGATTGTTCTTTGAGCCCTTAAAGGATAAATATCCATATCAGGTCATCATATTCCACAGTTGATAAAGAAAAAACTAGACAAGCTGATCTCAGAATTATGGGTCTAATAAAACTTGTGTTGATTCATCAAGATTCTTGAAAAGGAGGTTTTCCCAGGGGAATTTTAGTCAATTATTTACGGGGTAAAGGAGTGATGTCAATATTGAGTCAAGGTATTGTTGGTTGAAATATGTAGTATCTGCTCGATCGATTGTAGTATTCCGAAGCTTGAATCATGGATCATTATCATGGTAAAGTGCTCTATTATGGAAGGTGTTTCTCTTATGATATCAAAAGATATCTAGTTTATCATAATGATAACTATGACAAATGGGTGTGCATAAAATTAAATCTTGTGTAAATTACAACGTATGAGTAAAAATATTTCTAAGAAAAAAATTCGTAAGCCCTTAACCATGAAGAATTCTTGATTGTCTAAACAAGATGGAAGTCTACGGGTTTATAAGACTATATTAAGATATATATCAAGAATATGGTGCTCTACAGTAAATTCAAGCTCTATTTGATGATGATATTAGATTGTAAGGGTTTGTATGTTGAAACCATAATCTAAAACTTGATAAGTATTTGGATTCATAATTTTTTCTCATAAAGAGACTAGGTATTTTTAGGTCCTTCAAGCCCATGTAAAGGTAGTAAGTAGTGTCTTGATTTGTGTCAATGATGGTTGATGTTCTAGAGGGTGGTTGATACCGATCGGTGCTAGAGGATGACATTGTTCTATTGGTTTTTTTGCATGAGCCATGAAAGATTTAGGACATGAAGCATATATCTAAAGTCATGAAATGTACAAACACAAAAGTTGACAAAATTATGGTGTACATGTATGGAGATGAGTCTTTTAAGGGATTTATGAAGATCATATAATCATTGCAATAGAGTGAAGAATCATGGATATAATCTAGGAAAATGTAGGTACCTGGAGTTAGCACATCAAGAAACCTAGTTGATATCAAGGATATGGAATTGTAACCTACAAGACAATGCATTCTACAAACTTGGAGGTGTCAAGATGATCTAATAAGCTTGTAAATCAACATTGGAGCATCAAGGTCAAATTTGTAAATATTTCAAAGTCAGGAGTATATCTACATGATTATGCCCCTCTTAAGGATTATTTATCTCTTGAAGTATTGAAATCAGGCATGAAGAAATTTTTCAAGATGAGTGAAATTCTTATGATGGTCTGCAAGTTGAAATGGTACATGCCATCAAATATAAGGTAATTTATTTCATCAAAAGGTCACTTTAGCATGATAAGTAGAATGATAACTCTAAGAAAATGATCATGGACTGTGCTCTTACACTTGTTTCATCATCATGATCTGTGGTAAATATTTATGTCAATATTCTTGCATAAGTAATGTGGAAAATGTTGATATACACTCTGAATGATCCCTACTCAGTATGAAATTTGGCACTTTAAGTCCGAGACAGAAGTTGTTACATATTAGAAACTACAAATTAGTAGATACAAATTGAAGAGTGCACCCAAGGACTACAAAGGATCTTTCAATAAAGAAAAGAGAATTGTAAGGCCATGTATGAGGAACTAAATCATGGTAAAATAGCTATGATAAATTACAAAGTCATGTGTGAAGAATATCAAAATTTTAACATGCTTGAAAATATGTTAGATTTGGGAGCATTTGTCTTAGATCATGTATGAAGTTTGTATGTGAGGTCTTGATCAAGAATGAAAGCTACAAGGTTTGTATTGATGTAATGTGACATAAATCATGCTAAGGTTGAGTATGGATGAATCTAAGAAGGTATTAGGTGATGAATTATATTCTTGTTATTATATCAAAATATTATTTAGGGTGTTCAATGATATTCAATGAAATTTAGTCTTTTTCAGATGAATGTTTGTTATTTTGTTGATAGGAAAAGGCTATCCTAGTTGAGAATTGATTTTTGACAAGGGATAGTGTAAGAAAGGTATCAAGGTCTATCATAGCTATGAAGTTGCTAAATTCATAAGGTAATGTTGACTTTGAAATAATGGTTGTGATGAAACAGTGTACAAGGATCTTTGAAGCTACTATAGTGACCAAGAAAGTAAGAAATGAATGTTTTATAGGTCGAGTAGCTTAATTGAGACATGGGGAGAGTTTTAGGTTCTCAAAAATGGCCTAAAAGGTAGTCGGGATGAGTTTTCCTAGTAAATCTCAGAGGTAAGAGAATTTTGACTCAGTCAAGTATAAGAGCAAGCTAAGAAAGCTCATAATCGAGATAAAGCTTCGGAACATTAACAAGTGTCTTGAGCATCTAAAAAACAATATAAGAAAGGTATGAAGATTAAGTTTATGTTTTGAGTTAGTTATAGATGCAATGAGTCTAGGGGGAGAATTTGGAAAGTTGTTTTCATGCTTGAGCTAAGTCTATAGCTTGATGAATTTTGATTAAAATTGACCGAGAAAGTGTTTTATGTCCAAAGTGGTCCTAAAAGTGGATATGACAGGGTTAGAGGCAGTTTTTGTGCTCTTAAGCATGATTTAGACCTAGAGAATGATGAAAAACATGAATGAAGGACAATATGGAGACTACTTATTCATGAGGAGATATTTTGAGGCTCTTATTAGGTCTAGAGAATCATTGTTGCTACCGTAGAAGACAAAAAGGAGATATTTTAGTTCTAGGGGGAGCTATTTGGGCAATTAAGTGTCATTTTTACTAGTTATGTGTTGTCATTTTACATGAAGTATAGTAATTGTATCCTTTTTCATAGATGGAAAAGAGGGAGAGAAGCATTAGAAATATGGGAATAAGGTCATATAAGTGTTTGTCATGTTGGTTTCCATCAATGAAAAAGGGGAGATTATTAGAAATTATATGGTTATGTTTTCATTGATGTCAAAGGGTGGTGTGGTATGGTATGAGTCTCCATGTGGTGTCATTCAATGGTCAAACATGAAGGTTGATTAGTAGTGTCATGATTTGGTGAGTTCAATGTAGTCCTGGTGCATGGTTTAGTGAGATAAGTCATTGTGTTAGATCTCTAGAGTTGGTTTGATGTTGTCATGAGGTCATACATAGTTTATGAGGTGTGTTATAGGTGTCCTTGAGTCTGCATATGGTCTACATGGTCAATTCATGTGGTTTAATGGTTGAGTCGGGGATTTCCAAGCTTGTTTCTAGCCGTGGAACAAACATAATGATTTGGAGATATGATATTTGGAAAAAATAAATCATTTTGGAGTATGGGAACAATGTTTTGACAGTGTACATGAGGTGTATGGTGAGTTTTAGGTCTTCATTCAATGGTTTGATGCAGTCATGAGGTCCTTGGGATGCAAATAATTGAGAAAAGGTAGTTTAATATGGGTAAATTAGATTGTATGGAGAGTTTGAGAGCTATCTAGGATATATGGTGAGTATGTAAAGTTATATCAGGTTTTCATGGTACTTCATGCCAAATTTCAAGTTAGAATGCTGAATTTTTGTAAGTTATACAAGTTTTGGTGAAACCAAGTAAGTTGTAGTGTGATTTTCAAGAAAATGTGAACCTTTTGATGCTCATTGTGAATTTTATGATTTTCATGAGGACCTGAGATATTTGGAATATATATTTTAGGTCAGTTATGAAGGTTTTACAAAAATAATGACATGGTTTTATCATCATGTTTTTATGAATGATCGTTAAGAAGATAAAGTGGTTTGAAACCGTAGCTAAACCCTAACTAGGAGCAACTTGGAGAAAAATTATCATGTACTGGACCATTTTTATTTTTACTCAAATGTGATAATTTTATGTTGTAGAGGACTCTCCTATATTTTCATAAAGGTATGTTAGATCATGTGGTCGATGCGTGGGGCCCACCTAAAAATGTAATTTTCTAAGAGTTGTAGTTTAAGGAGAAGTATGCCAAATGTGGTAATGAATAAATTGACATTTATAATATATAAGGATTTTTATAGATTTATATGAAGGTTTCAGGTCATGGTGATGTTGAAAAATTCAAAGTGTGCCTTATTTGTGCTAACTAGTGAAAGGGCAGTTTGGAGCAAGTATGTGGTAAATTGGACATTGCAAGAGTTAAAATATGAGATAAGAGGTGATTCAAGTTGTGTTGGAAACATAAATAATGTATATTTATATTGATATAAGGTATGTCTCATGATGACGAGTTTTGATATGGTTTCCAGGTCAGTTTGTGGAAAAGAAAGTTTTGGCTTTAGGATAGAACTGCTTTTCTTTGAAGAATTGCATTGGTTGGAGCATTAGATGGATGAGTTTAAGATTGATATAACCTAGAATGTGAATAGGGATTTATTTTTCATCCAATTTATCTATTTTTATGTCTTTAAAGTTTTAGGAATGGTGTTAACGAGTTACTTTTTGGAAAGAAGTTTTTAGGAAACTTTATTTGGTGAAGACAAAATTGGTTTTGGTTTAAAAAGCTGATGTTTCATGAGATATAAATTGTTTAAGAGTGTTTTACATGTCCTTCCATTTTGATATAGTGGTGACATTCCATAGTTGAGGAAATTGTGAGGGGTATTGAGTCCCAAAGTCATATTCGTGGTGCTTTAGAAGAAGTAACTATTTGGTGAAGGCAATTAGCCATCGAGCCCATTAAACAAAATAATTTGATTGGTTAATGTAAATTGTGACCTTGAATGATTTTTAAATTTAATTTTAAATATGCGTGATTAATAATAATATTTTTGGATTAGGATATTTTTTCATCCCAATGAAAGGGTTTTGATGATTTTTGGTGCATGGAATATTGTTTTTAGCTAGGAAGACCTACTTGGGTCACTTGTGACTATTGTGATAAATTTATGGTATTTTTTAATGATGTATTGGTTGAAAAAAGGTGTAGGAACTAATTCCTTTGGGTTAGAAAGAAGAAATGCATATAAAAGTGATGTTTTAGCTCATTTTGAGAGCTAGTCTTGCATGGGTGAGAAGTGCGACCCATAGGTGAGTGAATTGCAGGTATGAGGGAAGGTTTTGAGATCTGATCAGATGAGTTACAGGTTGAAGAATTATTGAGAATATGTGTGAAATATTTTAGAGTCAAGAAAATTCCATGAAGATCTAGAGAGAACAAGTTGAAGAAGGTGTGCTTGAGAGAGAGTTTGAAGGAATTTGGAGTTGAAATTTGGGATCACTATCAGTTGTGGTATCAACATATTTTCAGTGTTCATACTTATGAAAATATCTTATGATGAGTCATATTCATAGGAGTCTCTTTTTGTGATTCATATCAATAAGGGTTTAGGGGTTGGTGCTTCAATAAATAAATACTCATGATGTGTAATATTCACTTCAGTCCTTTTTTTTACGTAATATAGACATATTTGTAGGGGTTAGTGCTACTATTGGGGTTGGTGCCTCAATAAAAAATCTTGTAGGATGTGTAATATTCTTGAAAGTCCTTTATTTGAGTAATGTAAGAAATTGTTTCAGTGGGTTTTCTTCCCCTTGAGGGTTTCCCACTTATATCTGGTGTCTTGTGTTATCTCTCTTAATTATTGCACATGTTATTGTTTATTGCATACATAATAGGTTTACATGGTTTATGTATATTTATTGGTTAAGTTGAATGATGAATCTAAGCAATGGAAAATTAAGTTGTAATTGTTGTATGAGTGATTCAACCCCCTCTCATTCACCATGATTCCAACATTTCCATTCAACTATTCATGGAGTCATTGCAAGATACCACTGTGGAATGGTTTTATTACTTTCTAGCTTGCTCCATTATTGACTGAGATGACATGAAAAACAAGTTTGAAGAAAGATTCAAGCCTGTGGAAGATTCCCATTCAAATAACTTCAAGATCCCATGAGAGAATTTGTGGTAAAATTTCATAATTTGGTTAGAAAAATTCCTACTGGTGCTCATCCTACTAAAAATAATCAGAAAAGGCTCTTCATAAATGCTCAATTTTCTGAAGTTGGGTTCATATTGTGGAGAGCTTAACCAAACACTGGATAATGTTCAAGACCTTTCCATTAAATTTGAAGATGATCTTTCATGTTAGGGACGTTCAAGAATTACTCAACGAAGAGTAAAATCTAATACTCTAAATATTAACGTGTTGATTTGTTGCTAAAAAAATTGGTCAATGATCTGACTAGATTGAAGAAGAAAATTTATCAACATGCCTCATATCAAAATCAAAATAGGAATAAATTTGATGGAGCACCCCAAAGGCGGCCTTGGAAACTCCAACGATTAATGCAATATTTTGAATCTATGAAGATTAAGGAGAAGAAATTATTGAATAAAAAATTGAAAGAGAATAATAAGATGTATATGTAGGCATTGTGTATCTTAAATACTCACCTAAAGAATATCCTAAAGAATCCATGACTGATATGAATAAAAACTCTTGTGCAGTGTTCACCTTCTCACAAATAGAAAAAGAAACCTCTTATCCCACTTGCTAATCGAAAGCCATTGAATCCTCAAATGGAAACTATATAAAAAATAAAAATGAAATGAGGATCATCATTGTGCAATTCCATGGGGTCAACCAAAACTAATCCCAATAATACCTCATCCAAAGCTCCATCTACCTCTTTGAGTAAGTATCTTTCATCTCCCCTTGTCAAATCAGTTTCCACTTCTTTTGATCCTAAGAATGCAAATCCTACTCATGTGAAGGCTGTCACGGTTCCTAATTTTCCTATCACTTCTTCACCCTTTGACATCATTGAACATGTCAAGAAATCCAAAATTCAGATTTTTGAGTTTGAGTATTTGAAAACACACCCCAAGAAATTTGATAGATTTGTCCAGTTTATAAAAAAAAGCATTTCAAATCCGTGTTCCAAGAATATTGGTAGAACCAAAGAATCATTTCCTAATCCTAGAATAACTCCTTACGAGAACCTTCTTGCGTCAACATCCCCTTTTATTGGAAAATAAATCCTTTCTATCCTTTTTTTTATGGTCAATGGGTATAAATTGAATAACTACATTATTGACTTTGGTGCCTCTAACAATGTCATGTATGTGAAAGTTTCAAGGATGTTGGTATCTCTCTCATCCCTATCCTGGTCATTATTATTCCATGGAAACCAAATAAGTACATATTGTTTGACATGTTAAGGATTCTCAAGTATCATTTACGATAAGAAAATCACAATGAAAATACTTATGGTAGATGTTAGTGTTTGAATTGATCTCACCCTTGAATCTAGTGTATGCCTTTGAAAATTTTACTTTGATTGGTTTTCCCATGTTTTAAAATGTATGCTCAAAGATAGGATTATGTTGGATACAAATGTGAGTCATGTGTTTAGGGCGTGAATCCTATTTTTCGGTCAAGGAATGTAATAGTTATGTTGCCCTTGTAAATCCTGTGAAAAATGGCCCCTTTTATCCTCCTGATATTATTTTGTGCTTTGCGGGACTCAAATTTACTTAAGGAGTGGAACCAAATGTGGAAGGTGTCCACGTGTCCCTTCGACGCATCATTGGAAAGGTGAAAATAATTAAATACTCTCAAGGAGAGAGGATCCACCACATGGCTAATGACATAGAAAGGTAGCCCAGGAAGGTTGAAAAGTCAAAGAAAGGAGGGTGGGCTTGTAAGATTCCACATGTCGCCCTGCACAAATTCAAAAAAGGAGAGAAGGAGAAAAGAAAACGAATAGGTAGAGGACTCAATGTTTAGAAAAATTTAATGTGGTTTTGGGTCCCGAGGCATGCAGATTGAAGGCATGGCTAAAATTAGAGTCAAGGCTATTTAAATGGAGATAGACATGCGGTGAGTTAAAAAAAATCATGGGAACCATTGATGAAACTAGAGGAATTGTAGAATTGTAATCAAGCCCCAGGAACACAAACAAAAGATGGGCTAGTGTGGGGTGATCTAAACATGCAAACTTCAAGTTTTCAAACATCATGTAGACTCATATAATGAAGATAAAGAAACAATTTTAGATATAAATAAAAAAATGGGGTTCTATAGGGGCCCCAACCCATGATGAAGAAGGTTGTATACATGTTTGGAAGTAAGGACACAAGAAGAGAAACAACACTCAGTTGTCCCTTACTCCTTTGAAATTTCCTCCAAGCAGAGGAAGCTTGTTCAACAACTTGTTCTTCCTCAACATGAATTCATCTGAGCCCGTGCCATCTAAAAAAACACAACGGACCTTACTAGATCCCGAGACATCCCCATATCCATCAATGACTCAAGGGTCATTCGGGACTTTCCATTATTTTCTCTAGCTCGATCTTCTTCTGATAGGAAGACACCCATTCCAGAAGATTGAAAACACCCATGAAGAACGTCATCTTCCATTTCCCCTTGTGAGGAGTATACTTATTAGGAATGGATTGAGGGGGAATGTTTGGAGTTTCCGGAAGAGCAAGAACTACACCTTGGGGACTAGGTGGAACAAGAGATCTTGAGCTGGACTCACCCTTCCATCTCCTTGTGAAGGGTTGGCACTCTCTTGGAGAAGGAATTGGCCCGGGCCCTAAAAATTCATGCTCCATTTTAGGATCATGATGCATTGAACAAGTGGAAGATTGGAATACAAACCTTCCCCTTTTATCCTTTGAAGAATAAATTTCCACTTTAGAATGACGAGATGATAAAGAAATTTATTCTTCTCCATCCAAAATTATAAGTGGGGGTTGGGAGCTTGATTTCCCCCTCTTCTTTACTAAAGATGGTGCTGGTGTGGTGGATGGTTGTAATGGAACATGTCCTTCCTAACCTTTCTCTAGAGAAATAATTCTCCGCTCAGTTCATCCATTTTGTGAGAAATGGAAAGCACTGTATCAATGGAAGAATTTTCATATAACACGTAGGACTCCTTAGGAATCTCCTTTAGCACAAATTATTCATTGCATAAAAAGGGACACTAGTAATTAGTCCTCCCTGACATGGAAGGCCTCCTTTCAATCCATTATTTCTTCAAGTCTTCTGGAACTTTTTGATGTTCCCACTGAAAAATATGGAAATACATGGATTGGAAGGTTGAGAAGATAGGATTGATCTTGATCAATCTCATGAGGAGTGTGAGCCAAACTTTCCGATAGGTCAAGGGCCCTCTAGTATCCCCGAGACTGTGCTATCAAACAAGGCTCTAAAAAAGGCTTCGTCTCTATCTATAGGTCAAAGATTTAGTTTAACTCTTCTAAAGAAATCTCTTTCAAAATTTTTACCACAACCACATTCACCATTATGATGATAAAATCTATGTAAAAATTCTTTTCTTCCAAGATAGGAGAAGGAATGCATACTAGTGAGAAAGTAGAATTGATTTTATAATGAGGATGGTGTAAACATGTTAAGTCGAGTGAAATCATTGCCATCAGATGAAATAAGATTTTTCTCAGCACGCATGAGCAGAATAAGATTGAGAGAAATTGGCATTGTGTGATAGAAGGCATTTGATTGATGTGATATAATCCACATGAGGAAACTTAGTTCTGAGAGGCACGAATGCAAGTATGCATTGCTCGAGGTATATTTTCAAAGGTGAAAAGGATTACTTGTCACATCAAACCATATGGAATTGCACTGAGAATTATTAAAAAGGGGTTTCCTACATGCCAAGAGGAAAGAAATGATTGAGAAAATTGTCAAAAGGAAGCAACATGGTGCCCAAATTATATCTGATGAAAGTAAGAAGCATGAATAGATCGAAATTTCCCACCTAGCAAAAATAAAGAAGAATATTCTCTTTAAAGATTAATGTTTTTTTTTTTTTTTTTTTTTGGGGGAATGAAGGATGAGTGTGTGAGTGAAATTGCATAAATGCAATGTGAATACTCTTGCATTAGGGGGTTAAGTTATCAGAAATTTTATAAGAGAAAGGAAAACTGAGAGAAAACCAACTTCCGAGAACTCATCTGAGAAACATATTATTTTCTTTTAGGCTTAAAATTAGATCATGTCAAGATGGTTGCAAGTGTACAACCATTGAAAAACATTGAGACTATAGATATACTTCCCTTGTTGATAAATTTTATGAGCCTTGAATTAATTGTGTTAATAATGAGCATTGTTGTATTTTTTTGTCAAGATGAAATACTTTAACATAGTTATTCATGCTCCCATTTCAATCTTATTTTAGAGATCCTTCAAGTCACACAAAACTTTATCATTCTAGTAGCATTATGGAAATTAAAATTGCACTATTGAGAAGAGCTTTCATTTCATTTGTGTAATAAACAATTTTAAAGTCATTATGTCTCCACTTTATTAAATTTTTCTTATTAGTCTTTGAGTGTATATTAGGTGTGGTAAATTTTGAATCTTTAATGTTTTATTAAGTCTTCAGCATGAGCTTTTGTGTTTAAATCCTTAAAAATTGTGTGAAACTGTGCATTCTTGGGCTTCCATGAGTGTACATCTTTTAGTTGAAGGTTCATTATGAGCTATTTGAGGTGTATTTGTCTTGCACTTGGTAGATCTCCCAACATTTGTTAAAAGTTCCTTGAAATTTGGTATAATCAACTTTATCTGCTTAATTCCCCAATAAAATACAACCAAAACCAACTAATCCTACCAGAACTACCCATGTTTGCCTCATTAAAGACAAAAATATGCTAAAGCAAGTTGGTTTCATACTGTCTTTAGTAGTTTGAGCTTTGTTTAGAAGACATTTGCACTATCTAGAAGTGATAACTCGTGAGAGTTAGCCTTTGTTGAATTGACCATGTCTTCCCAGAGATGTTTTTCAATTAATTTACAAAGGAGTGCCAAATATTGCTGATACATCCACCCCACTCACAAATACAGACTAAAAAGTAGGTCCTCTCACCTTGGCTAAAGGTAGAGCCTAAAGTAGGAGGGTAGGTCATACCCTCATCACGATGCTACTTGACTCAGAGCTTGAGTGATAAAGAGATGATGAGATCCTTCCCCAGCTACAAAATGACACAAATATAGATCCATCATCCTCTAGGCATCCTTCTCATCCTATTGATGTTGCTTGAATACAAAGGCATGATGAATTTGGGTAACAAAAGCTGTTTCTAGCACCGTTTCAGGGAGTTTTGTGTAAATACTAATAAATATCAACCTCTAGTAACGTGTAAAGTATATATGAATGTAAATATATGATCTATCTTTAATCCTTTATCTAGATTTGCAAAAAAATAGCTAAATCAAAATTTAATTGCTTGATATTTTCCTGCTTTGAGGAGGCTTTCCATTAAATCTCGCTCGGCTAGGAGTAAATTTTGATAAAGGATGAGGAAATTTTCTAAGCTTTGTTGAAATAAGTGTTCAGATTCAATTAGCCATTTTTTCAAGTGGTTTATACATATAAGATATAAGATCTTAGTGGCGAATCCATTCAATCAAAGAAATTTGGTAAATACCAGTACCTTAAGTCTCTATTTTTGAGAATTATTGAAAAATTTGTAGAACTGGAAGGAAGAAGGTATTTCTTCAAGTCGGATCCAACTAGAAAATTGTTTCCAGAATTAGGAAAACAAGTCAAGTAAGAAGACAAATCTGGAAACCATTACATAGTTAGGAGACAGAAAGAAAAGAAATCCCTACTCTGATTTAGATTAGCCATTAGTTGAAGATTACTCTAGCACGTCTGATCATTCTGAAACACATAGCCCTAGAGGTAACCTACACACTCATGTTGGTGAGGGAACTTCCTCTGCAAATCATCAAGGTATTTTTCAATCCCCCTTTCTATTGTTTCAAGATAGTAAGATTCATTGTGAGAGGGAGTTATTAAGGGATTTATCCTTGGGGATCCTATTCCATTATCCACAAATCCCACAACCACTATGAACATTGTTAACCCCATTTTTATCTTTATCCCCCTTAATAACATGGCTCACCCTCCACCTAGACCCCCTTTGTTGTAAATATATATTGACCCATAAATTGTCGGGGTATGTTGGGATATAAAAATGTAGTACCGAATGATCGAAATAAATATGTTACCAAAGTTTCAAGGAAATAATGCTATTAGTGGTGACCAGCATGTCAGGATTTTTGTTAATTTCATGAAATATTTTGAGATTGAGCATGAGGATATCTATGTGAAAATGTTTATCCATACTTTATAAGAATATTCTGGGATTGGTATAAATATTTGTTGGATAATTCTATTAATTCTTGGCTCACATTGAAAAATGCTTTTAAGGCACAATATGGTGATAAAACTGATCCAAGGTTTCTTTTATCTGAATTTGAGAATATTAAGAAAAACCCTAATGAGCCGGTTCAGGACTTTAACACCAGATTCAACAAAAATTTAAATAGACTACCTGTAATATTGAGACCAAGTGATGAGTCTTGCTTGATTAAATATTGTGATGCCTTTGATAAGAAGGAAACATATTATCTAAGGGACAAGGACCCTACAAATCTGAGGCAAACATTCACAATGGTGGTGAAAATTGAGAATAATATCAAGGTGCTAAGAATCCTCTAAGAGGGAGGGTGTTAAATTGATCAATCTTGAAAAGCCTCAAATAAGAAAGGTAGTGGATCTAGAAGAAGTTGTTAAAACCTTGGTAGGGGCAGTAAAAGAAATTTCATACAAACTTTCTAGGGTAGAGAAGGGAATAAGACAAAGTTCTCAGGGTCATAATCAGCCTCAAGGGATGAATAGATTTTGTGTTCATCCAAGAGGTGAGCTTAGAAATGAAGATAGAGGAAAGGGACATATGGGATAAGGAAGTAAACAACAATCTCAAAGATAAAATAAACTTGTCCTTGATTTTTGATCTGCAAGAGTATCTATGGTTGAAGAATCACATGTCATTGACTGGTGTGACAAATTATTCTTACACTAACCTTTGCGTGATCAAAGTGAAGAGGGTGAAGAGCCTAAAGATGACCCCACTTTTGGATATGTTTGTATGATGGAGTGTCCTGATGATTCATGACATGGGGTTTCCTCCACTGAATTAATAAGTGCTCATATTTTTGAAAATTTTGGGACTGCACCCATGGCTATCTCTTCTTCCCTCTATTGATGATGTTGAGATTGATATGGTTTAGGGTTTCAAATTTCCTGATCATAAATTTGAGTACTTAATGGATTTGATGATTAAGAAGTATGATGGAGGAATTCCTTCTGAGGAGGACCAAAAATTCTGATGAACATGGTAGTAGCTCAAGAAAAGGAATACAATCTTAGAAGTAGAATTGTCAAAGGAGGAGGTCCACAACCCAAACTACAAAATCCCCTTCTCACTAACATCCTAAAAGATATTCCTAAAAAGGATACACCTATCAAAGGTCCAATCACTCTAAATAAATCTTGTATCCCACCTCATGTCCAAGCTCTAAAGAGTCTCATACCACAAGAAGGGGAAGTAACTCTCCCTCCCAATACAATCTTACCAAAATATATCCCTTGTGATATAGCCTAGATGTTGAGTCAAATCAAAGTCACTGTGCCTATTTTTGAATTTCTTAGGATCCTTGAGCATAGGAAGAGGGCATTTGAGTACTTGAGGTTCAAAGAGGAAGTAGTACCACCAAGCAATAATGTAAATAATATGGAGATTCCCCTTATCTTAGCATAAGCTGGAAGTGCAAAAAGAATTAGAAGACTTGGGAGAATCACCTGAGGTATATTTGGGTACTTCTCTTGTTGAATATTAGCTTGATGTTGATCCTTTTTATACTACTTTAATCATCAAGGATAGGTTAGTGCACAATTACATGTTTGACTTAGGGGCCTCATGTAATGTGATGCCTCTTGAGGTAATGAATGAGTTAAATATCAAAGTGAAAACAACTTTTGGAAAGTGCACTACTATGGACTCAAGGGAAGTACCGGTGATTGGGTATGTTAAAGGATTGGTAGTGTAGTTGGCAGCTTACCTAGGAAAATGTTTAACCATGAATGTAGTTATTGTGGATTGTCTTGCTAAGTGGGGAATGTTATTGTCAAGAAAGTGGGATGCTAGTGTGGGTGGGAGTGTACAGATGGACATGTCATATGCAACCATACCAGTAGA
Source organism: Taxus wallichiana var. yunnanensis (assembly GCA_018340775.1). NCBI lineage: Eukaryota > Viridiplantae > Streptophyta > Pinopsida > Cupressales > Taxaceae > Taxus > Taxus wallichiana. Next base: position 51,642,946 of record CM031234.1, read on the forward strand.
GGGAAACCTTGTTAAATTGTATGGGGAGAAGAAGATGCTACACCTGATTGAAGATCCTAAAAATGCTTCTTATGAAGTGTTGTATGCTGATGTAGATGTTAATAATTTTTTGGGGTTTACATATTTTGAGGATCATGCCATTAATTAGAGTAGGTGCTTAGATAAAATTGGCACCCCTTGGACTTTTTATTCGATGGCACTTGCTCTAGTTTCAGAAATGGAGCTGGGATTATATTGATATCTCCAAACCAAGAAACCTTTAACTTCTCCTTTAAATTGAGGTTTGAATGTACAAATAATATCATTGAGTATGAGGCACTACTCTTAGGCTTGAGGATTTCTTGGAAGTATGGTATCAAGGATATAATTGTTAAAGGAGACTCAGAGTTGGTAGTCAAACAAGTTAGAAGAATGTATGCTACTAAGAATCAAAGGATGAAATAATATAAACATATAGTTTGGGATTTTGTTGAGATGTTTGAATCCTTTAATATACTATACCATGACAAAATTCAAAATGTTGCAGTAGATAGGTTGGTGATGATTGGATCTAGATTTGAAAATTTCACTATCTCTCCTTACTATGATTACAATATTGAAATGCTAAAAAGACAAATCATCACGAGAATGTAAAACATTGGAAAGTGTTTGATGATGATTCCTAGATTCAAATATTCTTGCATAATGAAGGATAATTTACCAATCAATGCATAGATTGGGAACCAATGATTGTAGTATGTAATGGGAAGAGACCCTATTTGGGAAAGACATAATCCAATTGAAGACAAACACAATCCCCAAAGGGTTGGTGGCTTTAGAGTCAAACTTTGATAATGCTGACATGGTAATTCATAGACATATCTCTTCTTCAAGAGATGTGGAAGAGCATAATCTGGGAACTGAAGAAAAACCTAGGAAATTATGGCTAGGTAGTAATTTGAGTAAGGAGGAAAAGCAATCCTACATTGAGTTGTTGAAAAAGTACCAAGATTTCTTGGCATGGTCTTACTCAGAATTGAAATCATATAGGGAGGATATTTTTCAACATGAGATACCACTAGAACCTAATGCAAAGCCATTTAGGTAGAAGCAGAGGCTGATTAATCCACTCCTTTCCCTCAAAATGCAAGAATAATTGAAAAATTTAAGGGATGGAGGGATCATACAACCAACGAGATATTCTTCATGGGTGGAAAAATTGGTGCCAGTTAGAAAGAAAAATGGGGATATAAGGTTGTGTGTCGATTTTAGGAACTTGAACAAGGCCTCAATTAAAGATAATTATCCATTTCCTAATATGGATAACATGTTGTAGTTAGTCACTAGATCTGAATTGCTTTCTATACTAGATGGGTTTTCAGGATACAACCAAGTGGTTGTGAAGCAATAAGAGAGAATCAAGACTGCCTTTACCACTCCATGGGGTACTTATGTTTATGTGAGAATGCCTTTTGGTTTAATGAACGCTGGGGCTACTTTTTAGAGAGAAATGGATGTTACATTCTCAGGTTACATCAATGATTTCATTGCATTTTATCAAGATGATGTGACAATATTCTCCAAAAATAGAAGTGATCACTTGAGTCATGTAGAAAAAAATTCGATTAGATGCAGGTAATATGGCATCTCCTTGAATCAAAAATTTCCATTTTGGGGTTCAGAAGGAAAAATTTCTTGGGCATATTGTGTCGAAAGAAGGGATCATGATTGACCCTAAAAGAGTAGAATCAATTGAAAATTTTCTGTCCCAAAAAATAGGAAAGGGATTCAGTCTTTCTTTGTCAGATAAATTTTATTAGGAGATTCATTTCTAATTTTGTTGAAATGACTATCCCTATTACAAACATGTTAAATAAGGATCATATTATCAAATTGGAGGAGGGAGATCTCCAAGATTTCACTTGTAATTAAAGAAGCATTGCAAAATTCTCCAATCTTTGGAAGCCCCTAATTACAAGAAGGCTTTTCAGATATTTTCCTTTGCATCTGAGAACACTATTGCATCTGTAATTTTGCAAAAGGATGAAGAAGGAAATGAAAGGCCTATTGCATTTTTTACTAAAGCCTTGCAGGGGGTTGAGTTGAAGTATACCATCATGGAAAATCATTCCTTTGCTTTGGTAAGAGCAACTAAGATTTTAGGCCTTATATATTGAGCTCTAGAATTGTCGCCTATGTTCCCCATACTATGGTCAAGGAAATTTTATCATAAATGGAGGTTTCTAGTAAAATATGCCATTGGGTGAACAAGCTACAAGAATATGATATGGATATTCAGACCAAAAAATCGGTAAGGGGTTTGGGTCTTGTAAGATTAATGACAAAAATCAATTTGCAATTAATGGAAATTAATGCGATTGAGGAAGGGAATATGAATGTCCATGAGAAGTTAATAGATTCCATATGGTAAAAAGATGTTATATTATACCTCATAAATTTGGAGTGTCCAAGTCACTTGGATAAAAATAAAAGGAGGAAACTCAAATTAAATTCCCAAAAATATGTTATGACAGTATAGGTTATTGGCTTGGAAAAACCTAGACGGTGTTTTGTTGAGATGTATAATAGAGGAAGAGGCCCCCAAGATTATTTATGAATTTCATGGGGGTGTATGTGCAGGTCACTTTGCAGGAAGAGTAACTGCTTATAATATTCTAAGAGTAGGTTATTGGTGGCCTCCAAATTTCAAAGATACAACATTATAGGTTAGAAAATGTGAAAAATATCAAATATTTTCGGAAGAATGAAAGTTTTGGTGCTTTGAATTTACAACCAGTATTTGTTGAGGCTCTATTCAAATAATAGGGTATGGATTTCATAGGAGAAATGGAGGATTCCTCAAGTGCTAGGGCACAAGTGGATTCTAGTAGCTACAAACTATTTTACTAAATGGGTGGAAGCCATACCTACTAAAAAAGAAACTCATCAAGTAGTGATGGATTTCATCCTAAATAACATCATTTGTAGATTTGGAGTACTAACAAAAATTGTGGCTGACAATGCTATGAGCTTTAGAGCTAAACCTTTAGTAAGTATGTGTCAGTAGTATGACATCAACTTGAATTATGCTTCCAATTATAATCCACAAGGGAATGGTCAAGATGAATCCAATAACAAAAACCTACTCAAGATAATCAGAAGAACTTTAGAGGTCAACAAGAAGAAGTGGGGTGAGCAACTCAAGTTTTCCTTATGGGAAGATAGGGTTACAATTAAAAGAGTCACTGGAAAGAGTCCTTTTGATCGGTATATGGAATTCAAGTTGTATTTCCCTTGCATCTGCAACTATCATCATATCAATTTTTGCAACAACTTGGGGAAGAAGGGATGATAGAACCATATGAGATAAGAATGAATCAGATATTGGCATTAGATGAAGAGAGAAGGGAGTCTCATTAGAGGAACCTAAAGTTCAGAGAGAAACTCAAGATATTTTTGATAAAAAGGTGACCCCTAGAGATTTCAACATTAGATATTTGGTATTACTTTGGGATAGTAGGCATGAAGACAAAGGAAAGCATGGAAATTTTGATGTGTTATGGATGGGCCCTTACTCCATTGACATAAGAATTGGTGAGCATACATTCTTCCTGAAGGATCTAGATGGGGATCTTCTTGAATTACTTGTTAACGACATACACCTAAAACATTTCCTTGATTGATCTAGACAAGGTATGCATTCTTGTACAATGTATAGTATTTTGCTTTTCTTTTTCATTTTGTGTGTTTTTGTTTCCCTTTTTCCTTGTCTACAATGACCAATTGCCTTGGTTTCTCAATATGTTCTTGTGGAAAGTTGTCTTTATTCAACCCTATGCACGTTTTAATTTGAATCCATATCCCAATGGATTTTAGGCACTTGGTCTATTTGATTTGGGTTTGTGTGGTTCTTGTGGCACCCACGGGGGGTTCCCATCCCCGAGTTAGAGCCTGTGTTAGTGTTCGAATTGATCTCACCCTTGAATCTAGTGTATGCCTTTGAAAATTCTACCTTGAATTGTTTTCCCATGTTGTAAAATGCATGTTCAAAGGTAGGATAATGCTAAATACAAATGTGAATCATGTGTTTAGGACATGAATCCTCTTTTTTGGTCGAGGAACGTAATAGTTATGTTTCCCCTGTAAATCCTATGAAAAATGGCCCCTTTTATCCTCCTAATATTCTTTTGTGCTTCATGGGACTCAAATTTACTTAAGTAGTGGAACCAAATGTGGAAGATGTCCACATGTCCCTTTGAAAAATTATTAGAAAGGAGAAAATAATTAAATACTATCAAGGAGTGAGGATACACCATGTGGCTAATGGCATGGCAAGGCAACCCATGCGAGAATAAAAATTCAAAGAAAGGAGAGTGGGCTTACATGATTCCACGTGTCACATAGGCACATATTCAGAAAAGGAGAGAAGGAGAGAATACCCAAAGATGCATGAGGTCTCCATGTGTCATGTGAAGTGGCCACCACTGGTGAGAGAACCAAACAAATAGGCAGAGGACTCGGTGTTTGGAAAATTTAATGCGGTTTTGGGTCTCGAGGCATACAAATTGAAGGCATGGCTAAAATTAGAGTCAAGGCTCTTTAAATGGAGACAGATAGGTGGTGGGTTAACAAAAATCATGGGCACCATTGATGAAACCAAAGGAATTGTATAATTGTAATCAAAGCCCGGGAATGCAAAAAAAGATGGGCCAGTGTGGGGTGATCTAAACATACAAAATTTAAGTTTTTAAACATCATGCAGACTCATATAATGAAGATAAAGAAACAATTTCATATATAAATAAAAAATGGGGTTCTATAGGGGCCCCACCCATGATGAAGAAGGTTGTATACATGTTTGGAAGTAAGGACACAAGAAGAGAAACAATGCTCAGTTGTCCCTTACTCCTTTGAAATTTCCTCTGACGAGCGAGAGGAAGATTTTTCAAAACCTGTTCTTCCTCAACATGAACTCATCTAAGCCCCATGCCATCTGAAAAAACAAAATGGACCTTGCTAGATCTTGGGACATCCCCATATCCATCAATGACTCAAGGTTCATTCTAGGACTATCCATGATTTTCTCCACTCGATCTTCTTCTGATAAGAAGACACCCAGTCTAGAATATCTAAACCACCCATGAAGAATGTCATCTTCCCTTTCCCCTTGTGAGGATTAAAATTATCAGGATTAGACTAAGGGGGAACATCTAGAGTGGCCAAAAGTGAAAGAAATGCACCCTAAGGACCGGATGGAACAAGAGATCTTGAGCTGGACTCACCCTTCCATCTCCTTGTGAAGGGTGGGTGCTCTCTTGGAGAAGGAATTGGCTTGAGCCCTGAAAATTCTTTCTCCATTGGAGGAGAATGATGAATTGAATGAGTGGAATATCAAAAAATGAACCTGCCCCTATTGTCCCAGATAGAAGAAATTTCCACTTTAGAGTGACGAGAAGATAAAGACATTTATTCTTCTCCATCCAAAATGATAATTAGGGGTTGGGAGCTTGATTCCCCCTCTTCTTTCCTGAAGATGGTGCTGGTGTGGTGGATGGTTGTAATGGCATAAGTCCTTCCGATATTTCTCCGGACAAATAATTCTCCTCTCTTGTTCATCTATTTTGTGAGAAATGATAGACACATGTATCAATGGAATACTTGTCATACAACACGTAAGACTCCTTGGGAATCTCCTTCAACACAAATTATTCATTGCATAAAAAGGAAAAATAGTAATTAGTCAAGGAAAATTTTATGGGTCCCTCTAAAAAAAAGCCTTAGAAAATATTTGGTGAATCTGTGAAAATTAGCTTTCGCACAAATGGTGAATATCAAGAAATAGATAAATCACTATTAAATTCTACCACATGGTGGATTTTTTATATCTTCTTGGCCGACAACATACTATATGTTGTTGGCTAATAACATAAAAATATGCTACCGACTGACTATATTCAAGTAATTTTTGTGAATTTCTATTTTTGGGAATGGTGAATTGACTCCTATAATTAACTTGTACCCAAAAATTATGGTGAAATGGTCCTAGCTTATATGCTAAATATTCACCAATTTCAAATTTCAAAAATCGAAATATTCGTGAATTAACAAATATATGCCACAAAAATTTCCTTGTAATCAGTCCTCCCTAACATGGAAGGCTTCCTTTAAATCTAGTAATTCTTCAAATATTCTCGGAACTTTCGATGTTCCCACTAAAAAAGATGGAAATACATGGATTGGAAGGATGAGAAGACAAGATTGATCTTGATCATCTCACAAGTAGTGAGAGATGAACTTGTCAATAGGTCGGGGTCCCTCCAGTATCCCCGAGACTACAATATCAAACAAGGCTATAAAAAAGGCTTCATCTAGACCATGCAGGTTGAAGATTTGGTTTTAATCTTATGAAGAAATCTCTTTCAGACTGCTTTCCACAACCACATTCACCATTATGCTAATAAAATCTATGTAAAAATTCTTCTTTTCCGAGATAGGAAAAGGAATGCATACTGGTGATAAAGTAGAATTGAGTTTATAATGAGGATGGTACAGATAGGTTGAGTTGAGTGAAATTGTTGCCATCAAATGAAAGAAGATTTTTTCAACTCACTTGAGTAGAATAAGATTGAGAGGAATTGGCATTGTGTGATAGAAGGTGTTGATTGATGTGATATAATCGACGTTAGGAAACTCAGTTTTGAGAGGCACAAATGCATGTATGCATTACTCGAGGGATATTTTCAAAGGTGAAAATGATTTCTTGTCACATCAAACCATATGGAACCTCCTGGGAATTATTAAAAAGGGGTTTCCTACATGCCAAGAGGAAATAAATGATTGATACAACTGTCAAAAGGCAACAACATGGTGCCCAAATCATATTCAATGAAATTAAGAAACGTGAATGGCTCACAACCTTTCCACCTAGAAAAAATAGAGAAGAATATTCTCTTTAAAGATTCATGTTTTTGGGGGGAAAACAGAGGATGAGTGAGTGAGTGAAATTGTATAAATGCAATGAGAATACTCTTGCATTAGTGGGGGTTAAATTTTCTTAAATTTTAAAAGATAAAGGAAAAGCGAGAGAATTTTTTTCTCAAGAACTCATATAAGAAACCTGTTATTTTCTTTGAGCCTTAAAATTAGGTCATGTCAAGATGGTTGTAAGTGTACAACCATTGACAAACACTGAGATTGTAGATCTACTTTCCCTTGTTGATAAATTTGATGAGCCTTGAATTAATTGTGTTAATCATGAGCATTGTTGTATCTGTTGTCAAGATGAAATACTTTAAAATAGTTATTCATGCTCCCATTGCAATCTTATTTTAGAGATCCTTTAAGTCACACAGAAATTTATCATTTTGGTAGCATTCTGGAAATTGCAATTGCACTATTGAGAAGAGCTTTCATTTCATTTGTGTAATAAACAATTTTAAAGTCATTATGTCTCCACTTTGTTAAATGTTTCTTGTAATCCTTTGAGTGTATCTTAGGCATGATAAATTGTGAATCTTTGATGTTTTATTAAGTCTTCAACATGAGATTTTGTGTTTGAATCCTTAAATATTGTGTGAAATCATGCATTCTTGGGATTCCATGAGTGTACATCTTCTAGTTGAAGGTTCATTGTGAGCTATTTGAGGTGTATTTGTCTTGCACTTGGTAGATCTCCCAACATTTATTAAAATTTCCTTGAAATCTAGTATAATCAACTTTATCCTACTTAATTCCCCAATCAAATACAACCAAAACCAACTAATCCTATAAGAACTACCTATTCTTGAATCATTATAGTGAAAAATATGCTAAAGCAAGTTGGTTCTATACATTCTTTAGTAGTTTGAGCTTTGTTTAGAATAAATTTGTACTCTCTAAAAGTGAAAACTTATGAGAGTTAGCCATTTCTAAATTTACCATGTCTTCCCGAGCTATTTTTAACTACTTTACAAAGGAGTGCCAAATATTGTTGATACATCCACCCCACTCAAAAATACGGACTACGAGAATGGGTTCTCTCACTTTGGCCAAAGGCAGAGCCTAAAGTAGGAATTTGATAGTGTGTACTTCCTATTGGATATATATACATGATCTCTACTTGGTGATGAGGAAGGCCATGGAAATGTTGAATTACAATAGAACAATCCCAAAGTGATGAGAAATGTGGATCATAATGAATAAGTGGCATCAAATGACTTCTTATTAGATGAATCCAAAAGTTACGATCGTATTTCAAACATCCAATGAAAAGACTGTTTGGTTACTATGAAAATAATTATGAATTTGAAACCTTATTTTTCCTATTGGGAGAAGATGAATACCTTCTTAGTGAAGAAAAAATAGATGGAATGGTGCTTGATTCTTGCAAGGATGATTCCATTTAAGAATAGTAACTTTATAACAAGGAATGTATAAATTATAGGTGCCTTGGTATCTTGAGGTTGAATTTGTTCAAGAAGATGATCTCTCCATGATGAAGATGAGTTTTGAAGCTCAATATGGTCATAAGAAGGAAAGTGATGATGTCAACATTTCATGCCGACCTTGTGCTCATTCTCCTTTTAAGATGATGAAGCATTGTTAACATCACAACATAGTGAGAAGTGGGTAAAAATGTGCTAATATGCATGAAGGATGATTGTTTAGATCAATTCGAAACATGGAGTACCAAGAATCTTGTGATAAGGTTCTAAATCTCAAAATATCTACCAATAACTAGCCCATAAAGACAATGGTCATGAAACAAATAAAAATCCCATCAAAGATCACAAGTCTTGTTATGAAAATGATGAAGAATCATTTTGGTAACCAAAAAATGAAAAATGAGAAATCAGAAGCATGATTGAATTTGATAATGGATTGACAACTAGAAAAAAATGTCAAAGCAATAAAAGAATTAATCCATCTAAATGGAACCTCACCTGTAAGAAAAATCATGTAAAATTTCCTAAAAATTTAAGGAAAGGGTCATACTTTGTCAAGCCATTGAATAAGTTTGCAGAAAAAAGACATGTGGTGTTACCCGTGCATGAGTAAACTTTCACAGAAGAATATGTACTATAATGAAAAAAGGTTAGCTCCCCACATATATCATAGGTGATGTAGGTTTGTATCATAGTTTTTGTTCCATTGTGATTTTCCTTTTCTACTTGGTTTATTTCCCTTTTTTGTTGTCAGGGTTCATTTTAAGACACCTCTAGAAAATTGTAGGTGGAAAATACTTGGTGAATATCCCCGAAACTAGTTTTAGTGAAAGGTGAATTTAACAGTATTTCAAAACCAATTTTTTCCAGGTTTTTCAAGCCAAAGAAACTATAAAATTGCAGCTACCGATGTACCATTGACGTGCGTCAACAAAAACCATTGACGTGTGTCAAAATGATGTCAATGACCCTCGTTAATGCGCATCAACATGACGTCAATGGCCCTCATTGATGCGTGTTAATAGGACCATTGATGCACGTCAACACAACTTGTTGATGCATGTTAATGGTCCCTATTGATGCATGTCAATGACCCTTGTTGATGTGCGTCAATACCCTATTGACGCGTGTCAACAAGTTGTGTTAACACGCGTCAATAGGGACCATTGACGTGCATCAACAAGTTGTGTTGACGTGTGTCAATGGTCCCTATTGACACTTGATTTGGCTTATAAATAGCTTTCCGTCGGTCATTTTTTCATTTGTACTTTCTAGCTCTCAATTTTTTTGTTACAGAGAATCCATCATTATCAAAGACGCAAGCAAAACTACAATGGCGACTTCAAGTGCTTCCCAACCACAAGCTCAAGACAAAAATCAAAAATAAAATCCAGTCCTATCCATGGGAAATATCATCTACAAGAATCCTTTGTGTTCCCACATCCATACTGTTTTAAAGATGTCTTCCGAATATAAAGATTTGATCGATGCATGTGAGTTTAGTGGGCTCATTGAGATGCCCCAATTCGAAACTGACCCAGATATTTTGAATTACCTTCTCTCGTCCTACAATACAGAGGACGGTATTTTTTAAGTTACTTTAAATGACAGCTGATTGTTTTAATTTGGTATCGACTTAGCCCGACATCCATAGGTTTATGGGCCTTCCATTCAGAAATTTACCCTTTGTTACAATGAAGGCAACACTCGTGGAAGATGACAATAAATATATTGAATCAACGTTTGGTTTCCATGTTGATTGTAAGTATAATTCGTTTTCATTCATCATTTTTTACTTTGTTTTTTATTTTGATACAATTTAATGTTATATTAATTCCCACTATTTTTTGGTATTTATAGCTCAAGTCAATAAATCCGGTGTGGTGTGGATATGCAAGCAATTACACACCACTTTCTTGATGCAATGATTTCCTTTTTCAATCAAGAATAGTTTTACAGGGTTGGCAAACAGATATACCAAACTAGGCCATTGCATACATAGTTACCACTATCACAAAAAAAAAAATTTGTTTGGTGCAGCGTACGATGGAAAAGTGACAAGGGAGCTTGGGAATCTACAAGTAACTCTTCCTCACACCCGACCTCTTGAGGTCATCTTTGAGACAACCGTTGGGGATGAAATATGTGTGGGATGTAGAAAAACTCGTCGGGAAATCTAATGTTTTCGACGTGCACTAGTGGAAATTACGAATCTAAGGAAAAGAAGGCCCTCCTAACCTGAACTAGTGTGATAGATCAATCAGCAAGGATGACTGCTCGAAGGCTCCAATCAATATCGAGCTCTGGCGTGATTCGGTCTATAGGTTGTGGGATACGTGGAAAATGGCCTGGGATAGTTTCGTGTATGTCTCCAGACAGGGTCATAGAGTGGATGATGGATGTAGTTGTTTTTATGGGTGGTTCTCTGGCCTAGTCCAGAATTCTTTGGCTTCATTAGCTGCTATATCTAACAAGGATAATTATGTGATGATGATAGGTGGAAGTGGAGTAGATCTGAATACTAGTGTGCGTAGGCAAGTGTCTATGTCTGATTCACTTACGGATTCGTTGGGTTGAGGGATTTGTGGATCGCAACCGTAGACTCTTGGTTGTTGCGGTCTTGCTATGGTCATGTATGGAATTAGTCCCTAACCCCTAGTATCCAATAATCATATGCTTTCTCAGCTTCTATATTCAAAATTAATAGCTATACGATCTTCCAGAGTACCTCACAGGCGTTCTTGCAACCTGAATTCTTAGGCTAGTATCTATGTCTGTGAGAATGTCTCCTGTGTCTGGCTATGGGACCAAAGGATCACAACCGAATGTTTTCTCTCTTTCAAGCCTTTCTACAATCATGTGGATATTTTTCTAGGGTAATCTGTAATTTGGCTGATTTGACCAAAACGTATGTGCTTGATTATCTTCTATGTTTAATCCCCTCAACTGAGAGCTGATCTATTGTAAGTCTGTTGTTGTTTGGAAGACTTGGATTCTAAGATTCTGGTCTATGTCAACTATTGCTGTGACGAGATTGGGTTGAGGCACGATTGGCTCGAATACGTATTCTCTAGGCTCCCTAGGTCCCGTGATTGTCATACAAAAGCAATAATGTAAATCTAACTGCAACAAAGCAAATTTTAATTACGTGAAATATATCTATAGCATATATAACTTCTCTATTTTTGTATTTTCTCATGAACTATTGGAATGGATTTAGAAGAGCAACTAATTTAATACATCTAGAAATTGACAGCTAAGATAACAATTTAAAACAAACAAGATAACCGAGCATAGCTATTTGTCTGTGCAGTTGTAAATCTATTCTAAATAATGAAATGATTGATCTAATCTCTTTGTAAGAATCTCAATCCTACCTCGAAGTGAGGATTGAATCATAGTATCTCGAGAAAATATCAATCCCCACAACTTCCTGGCAATATCGAAAGTGAAATTGATTTGAAATAAAGCAATTAATTACTCTATTTGATATGTTTCTAATTTAGAACTTTGAAAGCTAGAACTAGGATTCCACGAGAATAGTGGTGAATCGATGGTGTGTGTGATCTTGTCCCCTCGGTGTGATATCATTGTTCCTTCGTGTTCATGTGTATCCAGAAAAGCGTGTAATGTTAGCATCAGCGAAGTAGATATTGGGACAAAGGCAGCTCAAGATATAGACTGAATACAATGTGAGTAGGAGAGGGATAGCGCAAGAGTACAGAGCTTGGCTTATGCAATTCCTAGTGAGATTTATTGTGATTCATGCAACATGAAATGTCCAGAACCTGAAACTATCCTATTTGAAGAACAAAACCTGTAACTTTAATGGATTCCTATTGAAAACAAACTATTCTACTCCAATGGGTTGGATGAAATGATAACAACACCTGCACAAGATGGATATGTGGCTTCCTAACAACAAAACAATACTAACTAAGCATGTAATGAATGAAACTACGAATTCTAAGAAAAATGAAAACTAAATCTATTGCAAAGAGAAATCAGAGGCAAATTTGAGGGGCCATTTTCTTGAGCACAAGCCAACTATTTATAACATTTGCATTTACCCAAGGTAAAAACCAAATAGAACTCTTAAACTATAAAAAATGGAAAAACACTATTCCAGGGAACCAGAATCATAAATGCAAGCTTATGGCGGTGAAAGAAAGCTGGTAAAACGTTGAAATTACATGAGTCATGTTAAAAGAGCTTTCTGGAAAACGCGTAAAGGACCCCGCCAGGCGGGCGTGGTTTCATCACTGAAGAGCAAAAGGCTAAGAAAAGAGGGGAGAAGGGAAAAACAAAGCATGCAGGGGCTAAGTGGGGCATGTGGGACGTTAAGACATACTTGGAGATATTTTCCAGATCCCGAACACCTTGCGAGGAGACCTGTATCATCATTGGGGCACCTGTTACGTTGTTTTGGTAGTACAATACCTTACAATTTTGGGTACGTACATATTGCCCCCTCGGAGAAGCGTTTTAGCCATGAAGAGGCGTAAAACGGTGGGTACGAAGTATGGCGGTCTGAAATGGGAAGTTAGAAGTTATACTGATACGTCGTGTGTTGAAATGACACCGTCCAAAATTCTACTACTACCGTAAAAAAAAGAGAACTCAAGTGCAAATAGACACAATAGTTTGGAAAATAAACGCTAAAATAATAGGAAATGATAACGTACCATTTGTGCGGTGATAAGAATGTACCTCCGTTGGTGCTCTAAACCTATGAAAAAGGCATTTAAAATGAATCAGGGTGCTATATATATGAAAGTGGGCCCATTTTCCTATTCATTTGCGGGAGTTGATTTGATTGATTTTGAGCTCTGGAACCCACGGTGACGGTTTCTTGCGTGAGTAGAGTCAAAACGTCCGTGACGGGATAGTGATCATGCCTCCATGAGCGGAACATCAACCCACGAGATCACATGTTAGTTTTCTTCAATTTATCCTTTTTACCCCCTTAATTTTGAAATGCTAAAATCTTTGTCGTGGGGGGTAATTTTTGAAAATGTTAGTGTTAAAAGGTTCATCTAGGGGGGGCGCCTACTGGGTAGGCTTTGTTTTTAGGTAAAATGGTTATTTTTAGTGCTTTTAGGATTTTTAGGTTTAAAAACCTGCATGGGTTTTCGGGCCACGATCGCCACCTGCCGGGGCAGCGGTTACACGACCGCCACCCTGTTCAGGGTGGCGGTTACACGACCACCGCCCTTAAGGTGGCGGTTACAAAACCGCCTCCCTGCTCAGGGCGGCGGTTTCACACAGAATGCCAAAAGAACATCTGTTTGAGATTGTTTTTGCATTTTTAGCATTTCTACATGTTTTCATGATTTTTCCAGTATTACTCGGATGCTAACTTGCTCTTTTTGTGTGTTTTTGGGTTATGCAGGCAAGAGAGGAGTATATCCGGTGGAGCCAAGAGAGGGAGTGTGGTGGCTCCCGGGAGTGTTAGATGCCCTCTCACGGGATGAGGAGGATCTTGTTCGGTGAGTGGTATCTTGTGTATATCGCGCGTGCCCCACGTTGCTCCTTCCAGTCACATTCTTTGTGACTTGTTCTCATATTGGGATGTTGATCGGAACACCTTTCGATTGCCAGGGGTCCATGGTGAGTGGACCATTACTTTGGAGGATGTCTATCACATTCTGGGGGTCCCGATTATTGGGAGACATCTCACCCTTGAGACAGCAGGTTTGCGGGCCCAGATAGCACAGTGGGCTACATATATGGGAGATGCAGTCATCTCCATGGGGTCGAAGAAGGGGGTTAGAGTTTGATCTATTCCTAGTTTTCCCATCCCCCTACTTCACCAAGCGATTATGGGGATCCTTGCCTCGAGACTGATCGGCGACAAGGGAGGAGACACATTGTTATATTTCTGGTCCCCTATCATTACACAGATAGAGGGACATGACCGGATATATGCCTGGGGAGCAGACATACTTGGGACCACCTACCATGATTTATATAGGGTAGTCCGTTTATAGGGGCAATCTTTGAGCCACCCGACCCTAGTCATGAGTTGGGTCTATGAGCACTTCATCCCCTATGGCAGAGGTGTAGAGGTGGCGAGATCCCGGAGCTGTGAGGGCAGCTAGATGGACAGATATGTCGGTGCTCGAGAACCTCATCGCCTAGTTGCTTCTCTGACCATTGCTGACATGGAGGCCACACTGTACTAGACTATGGTAGGTATATGGGGTGAGGAGGCTCTTACTTTGATCTCCTGCTCCACCACAAGGTAGCTTATTGATAGAGTGGTGCGAGTGGAGATACACCCCTTTGCCGAGTTCCTCAGCAGTTTGGCCTACCTTACATGTGTATGATTCCCAGTGGCGCAAGATATAGAGGTCAGTCCGAGAGGCCAGAGGGGGCCCTAGAGGCCGGGATTGGATAGTGGTTACTCCTAGCGTTCCTATTGCGGCCAGGAGGGTAGTACGTGCCAGAGGGAGAGCCGGTGTGCCTCAGGAACCCTTGCTTCAGATTGCCGCGGGTCCTGCCCATAGCAGCGATGACCCCATTGACATAGACTCCGAGTTTGAGGAGTTTACAGGGGAGAGACAGAGGAGGACAGCGATCCTGAGTGGCATGACACTCAGGATATTATGTAGGCAGCGAGGGCCGAGCAGAGTGTAGAGAGAATGACTCTGGTTTCAGAGGAGCCACTCTCCTTTTAATGTTTGTTTTTAGTTAGGATCTCCTTAGTTCTTTATCTCTCCTTTTTTTTTATCTTGTATTTCTAATCTCTTGTTTGGTTTCTAATTTTCCTTTGTTTCCTTTGTTTTGCAGAGACCGCCGACGAGTGGCAAGACTTGATTCGTAGGGTATGCATCGATACCCTGATCATCCCCATGGAGAGGACCCGTGCAAGTTTTCGTGGGATCTTTGGGAGCCCTCACTAGTTGGTAGACATATTGACATCTTTTTCCCCAGTCTGGCATGTGGCCAGGATGGTATCGACTCTCCGCACGGAGCTAGTGGGTTTAGGACGGCCGAGCGCTTGATGAGGAGCCATTCTCGTGGTGAGACTGTGGCTGCCCCTCGGGATCCTGAGCCCTCCATGCACTCAGAACACCGGCGTAGCTGGAGTCCTAAGTGTGGGCATGTGCCTTCAGAGGGGTCTCGTAGAGATTGAGAAGCCACTTGGCTCTCTAGATTTTGTATGATATATTCTTTTGTATATCCCGGGCTCTTTGAGCGTTTTGACCATGCTTAGTGCATGATGGCATTGTATAGAAACTTTGATCATTCATGTATATATATTATTTTTTGGATCAAAACCCTTGGTGTCTATGGCTTACTTTCCATTTCCAATTTCTTTATGTAGATTACGATGTATGTATGCATGCTCTTTAAAATGTATGCAATGGAGAACAAATAATGCAATTGTTTATTTGCCTTTTGTATTTCATGATGTTGATATATGATAATGTAGATACAATGTGATTTTGAATCTTAGTTTCTTTAAGTAATTTTTGATACTTCATATTTGTTTTGGAAAAGTGGTGAAGATAAACTGGTATGATGAGCAAATAAACTTGCCCCTATCCCCAACTCCATTCAACTAGTAATATGCGAGGGCTCATCACCGAGAGTTGGGAAGGGCGCAAGTTATGAGATGTGTTGAAATGATATTGATGAAAGATAGACAAAGCTTTGGCGGAACCAAATTAGGATACCACAAGCCCACTCCACTCGAGTGACTTCATAGTTTTGGATGCAACTTGCTTTGCGGTTTATCTAGACTTAGATCCATAGATGGCCACATAGTAGACAAAATCTGGGTTATTAGGCTTTTAACTCTTTTGGAATTTTGGACATCTGATTCATTTTTTTACTCAAAGACTTCGAGATTTGAATTGTTTGTGTATGACCTTTTGCATTTGTTTGTCAAGAGGACCCCCTACACTTTTCCCCATGCTACTAGTAAGAAGCGTGGGTTTATCACCGTGGGAAAAGCATAGGTGAGTAAGGGCATTTCCATCCTTTCCCAACCCTACGTCACTAGTAAGAGACGTAAGCTCATCACCAAAGGTTGGTGGGGCAAGGAAATGTGTAAAATTAAATTTTTTGTTTGATCAATATTTGACTTGTTTACTTGAGTAAAATGTCAGTATGTGCTTATTTCCAAAGAGATATACATATGGGATAGATGTGACACCATGAAGCTTCTAGAACAGACCATAGGCAAGACACTTATCCTAAGAAGAAACCAAAAGTGAGAATAAACCTACAGATCTTGGCATGGTTACCGTTAAGACTTTGTCATATCTAGCTTTATTTGATAAAATGATTCCGAGATAGTTTGATGATATCATGAAAATGGAGAAGTATGATTAGAGTGTTTATGCCAACAACATCATGAGTTTGTAATGAATTTCTTTGAGAACAAAATTCCTTGATCACAATTTGTGTACGAAACAAGCGGACAAAATGATCTTAATCTATATGAAGATGCAATGTAAATGTAATTATAAATAGTGCTAGTTGCTTACGCGTAGAACCGCTTGAGGTGTAGGGAATTGTTGTTTCACCAAATTCCTTACCTTCCATCATACATAAGAGGTATACACCATTTCCATAGTCCTTCATGATTGGGTATGGGCCCAACCATTTGGGCGGAACTTCCTTCCTTCACGGTCTTCTTATCGATCTAGTTGTCAGCCTTAGAACTAGATCACCTTCATATATGTCGCATTCATAGACTTTCTTGTTATACTTCCGGCACATCCGGTCAGCATAGGCTCTGTGCCGCTGTTCAGCATCTAACCTAGCTTCATCTAGGCTTTCTAGTTGGGAGAGATGTGCTTCCCTATAAGCGTCTTCATCCAGAATTCCTTGTAATGAAATACGGAGACTGGGTATTTCAACCTCAAGTGGGAGAACTGCCTCTGCTCCGAATACTAGTGAGAAAGGATTTACTCCCCTTGGTGTTCTTATTGAGGTTCGGTGGGCCCATAAGGTTGGATATAACTTCAAGTGCCAATCTTGTTTGTTTTATTTCAACTTGTTTTAAGGAGAATGGATTTTAGTGTTTTATTTGTCACTTCATCTTGTCCGTTGGCTTGAGGGTAATACAAGGAAGCTGTATGATGGCTTATTTTAAATTTATTGCACAATTCGTGAACTTCGTCATTCTTAAAAGAAGTTCCATTATCTGAGATAATGATTTGCAGGATACCATACCTGCAAATGATTTGGTTCAAAATGAACTTGGTGATTACAGAACCCGGTACAGTAGTAAGAGGCATAGCCTCTACCCACTTGGTAAAATATTCGGTGGCCGTGATTATAAAATTATGGTCATCTCGTAGATGAGGAGAGAATTTCCTATTAAATCTAGGCCCCACGTAGAAAAGGGCCATGGAGTCGTGATTGGTTGTAGAGTTTGTGCTAGCATGTGGATCTCATGGGAGAACTCTTGGCACTTATGACACCTGCGTACAAACTCTACTACATCATGCTCTAGAGTGGCCAGAAATAGCCCATTCGATGTATTTTACAAGCGGTGGCATGACCACCGAAGTGGCCTCCACACATTCCACTATGAGATTCATGGAGAATCTTCTTGGATTCTTCTGTGTTGACACATATTAGAAGCATTCCATCGAACACCTTTTGATAGAGCACTTGTTCTATGATGACGTATTTAGTTATGATAATGCGTAACTGCCTTCTTTATTGCAGTGTAGCCCCTTCTGGATACGTATGGTCCATGATATAATTAATAATATCAGTGTACTAGGGACACTTAGAGATAGGAGGTCTGGTTTCAATGTAGTATACGCACTCATATGGAAAATCCAGATCTACTAGATCACCTCCATCTAATGGGTTATCAGCTAACCAATCCACGATGATTTGTCCCTTAACGGATTTCTGATTTACAAATGTTAATTCGAATTCTCCCATTAAGGTTATAAAACATCCAGCCTTCTTAGACAAGGACCCTTGCATGAGAAAAGTTTGTAAATGGTTTGTTTTTACCATGACCCTTGTTTCTTGATTTAGCATATAATGTCTTAAGCGTTTGGTTGCAAAGACTATGGCAAGGCATTCTCGTTCTGCTTGTGTATAACGTGTTTCATAGTCGAGCAATGTTCAACTAATGAAATAAATCACACGTTCTCTCTTGTCATTGTCTTCTTGAGCCAGCATACAGGCTAGCAAGACATTGGTAGCTCGCGAGTATAAAATTAACGGGCGATCTAGCTTAGGTGGCATTAGCGTAGGTGGTGATAACAGGAAACGCTTAACTGCATCAAAAGCTTCATTACAGTCTTCGGTCCAATCAATACTATAATATTTCTTGAGAAGATTGTTGATTGGATGGATGGCGAAGCTTAAGTCCGGGATGAATCTCCGGATTGCACCAAGTTTTCCAAGAAATGACCTGATTCCAGATTCATTCAAAGGTGGGACCATTTCGAGGACAACCTAAATTTTGGTTGGGTCAACATCTATCCCTCGTGACGATATGATGTAACCTAGGAGCTTCCCTCTTGTTACACCAAAGATGCATTTTTCTGGATTTAGTGTGACTCCGTATTCTATTAGATGTGAAAAAATGATGCGGAGTACTTCCGGATGGTCACAACGCTTCTTGGCTTTAGCAATAAGTAATCTACATAGGATTCCATGATTTTATGAATTAGATCGTGAAATATATATGTCATAGCTGTTTGGTATGTAGCACCAGTGTTCTTGAGACCAAATGGCATAACAACATAGTAATAAGTTCCCCAAGGAGTTATAAACATGGTTTTAGCTTGATCTTGTTCATATATTTTGATTTGATTGTATCCCGAGAATCCATCCATGAGAGACAAAAGTTCAAATCCAGCCGTCGCATCAACTATGACGTCAATGGATGGTAACGGGAAGTCGTCTTTAGGACACACTTTGTTAATGTCTCGGAAGTCTATGCAGATGCATATCTTTCCATTTTTTTTGAGAACGGGAACGATATTAGATACCCATTGAGAGTAATCGACTGGTTTGATGAATCTTACTTAGAGGAGTTTCATTACCTCCTCTTTTACCATGAGAGCTACTTTGGGTTTCATTGGTCTCGATTTTTGTTTAATTGGTTTTGCATCTGATTTAGTGACGAGGTTGTGCACCATAATGTGGGGTGCAACCCCTGTCATTTCCTTATAACTAAATGCAAATGCCTTGATGTTCTTTAAGGATCTCGATTGTGTATTTCTACTTCTAATGGAGTTAACAAGGATCCTAACTTCAATATCCTTGGTTCATCTTCCGTTCCAATGTTAACATCAATTGTTTCTTCAATTAAAGAGGCATTACCTTGTTTAAACTCAGGTGGGGTTGGAGGTAAATCCAAATCATCCCCATTTTCTACTGTGTATACGCTAGGTTCCATTTGCGAGGGAAGCTCCATCATGGAATTTCTGAAGTAGGAAGATGAATGTGGGATTAACTACAAATCTATCATATGATAGGAGAGATGTAATGCCAAGTGGCCATATCACTATCGATGTGGTCTAGGATAGTAGATTTGTTTTCATTTCCGTTTAAAAGAGAATTTTTCTTTGTTTTTATCAATGGTTCATCACGAAGGGATACTATGAAACGGGTATCCTCTAACTTACTGTTTGGAGTAAAATGTGATGCTGAAGTTGCTATTGAATCATTGAGAAGATTTTTCTCTCGCGAGATTACTTCAATTGATATGAAGTCAAACTCCTTGCTTAAATTCAATACGGCTATTTTGTAAAGTCTGTAAGTGCTCACTTTGGTTTCATATATCTCGAGACTTGGTTTCTTACCAATTGTGAGTCTCCTAAGACTTTGATGTTATCAATACCGATTCTCTTAGCTAAGATGAGGCCAAGGAGGAGGGCTTCGTATTTAGCGCCATTGTTTGTGCATTCAAAATTTAGTTTAAAGGAAAATGGTAGGACTTTCCCCTCGGGAGAAGTAAGGATTATACTGTCCCGGCTCCATAACGACATCTAGCCCCATCAAAATGGAGAGTCCAATATTTAGTTTGTGAGTATAGATGTTTGGATATTTGTTGTGTTAACATCTTCTACTTCTACCATGCGCAGAGATCTACCGGCTGGAGAGAACCGACACCGGGGAATATCCCACGCCTACGAGAATCAAATGGTAAGAACATTGGTAGATCTTGTTCTATCAATTCAATGATTTTGCAAAGTAGTTCCTAATGATACTATTTCTACAGTGTTAGCCTCATCTTTGGGGTTTGGGTTGCCTTGGCTAGGCTCATATTTTCAAGATCTATCGTAGGTACCAACTTTTCTTTTGGTTTTGCGTCGGTAGGTTTATTAAGTTGGTTTGTTGGGATTTCAAATTCGAGTGCATGCCTGGTCTTTTCTTTAAGTCAGCTAGGTGTACATCGAATGGTTTTGGATTACCTTTGGCTACAAACACCTTTCCTAGATGCATAAATCTTACTTCTTGGAATAACCTAGAAGGGATTGCCTTCATACGGTGTATCCATGGTGGTAGAGGATCATATTATAGTTAGTTTCCCGATCTATAATATAAAACTCAGTTAGGATTGTTTTGGGTCCCAAGGTGACCGGTAATATTATAGTTCCAACCGAGGTGGCTTTAAGGCTATCATAGCCCCTTAGTGTTTTTCAAGTTGTGGAACAATTGGTTTCTCCATACCCTAGCTTTTGAAGGAAAGAAAAGGGGACTATGTTAACCCCTGCCCCATCATCTATCATTGAAAACTTTACATAGTTGTTATAAACCCATACTTGCAAATGTAAGGTTGGATCACCTCGACGTGCGATCTCAGCATCTATCGGCATTTTGTTTATCTCGAATATGAATTCGACATCCCTATCTGCCTGCCCTAGAGGATGAACATCAAAGTCTATATGATTTACCTGTGTTTCAGGAGGTGGAGTGATGTTAATTAAATGGCCTAAACCTAATGCTTCTAAAAGAGCAGCCCTGTGGGCAGGAGAGTTATTTAGTAAGTCTAAAAATGAAATGTGTGAGAAGGTTTTTGTTAGGTTATTAATTAAATCATAAGCACCCACAGGCTTTGTTACTATTTATTGGAAGTTATCTGTCCACTGGCGGTGGCTTGGACTTGGTGAGAGAAATAATCTCACATCCTTGTTACTGGCTTCGATGGGTATTTCGGCATCGACTCTACTAAACCAACTATCTTAGGTCGTGGTGACTTCCTAGTGTGTGGCGCAACTAATGGATTTAGTGAAGTTGAAGCTTCATGATCATTGTTTCTTGTCATTACGCTCTTGTTCATCCCAATTAGATTTAGCCTGTTGTTATCATGATTTGGGAGTGGATCATTAAAGATCTCCAGGGGTGTGTTTTGAGGGGAAACTGCCCCTGAAAAAGTATTTAATATTGGTGACGTAGGATCTGCCAAGAACATATCCATGAAAATTTGTCTTTGTTCATCTGGAAAGCGTTGCATGAATTTATTGTAGTCACGACACGTTCTAGTGTCATGGCCCCGAATTTTGTGGAAACCACGAGTGCAATTAGGATTGTAATTCCTAGTTTGTTGGTTTGGTGAATATTGTGGCTCAAAATTTTGATCAAACCGTTGTCTATTAGGATTAAAATTTTGTGTTTGTTGTCTTTGGTTTGAATTCTGGTTTTGGTACCTAGTTGAATTTTGGCTTGGACCTTGTGTGGGATTTTACCGTTGTTGTTGTTGTTGTTGTGGATGGTTAAAATCCACTGTATTGATTATCGGGGTAAAGTTGTTGTTTCGTTGGTTGTTTATTTGTGATGGAGTATTGACAACATTTACCTTCTTAGGCTGGTCGGTTACTCCATCTGTTGTCACCCCGTGATTTTTGTTAAGGATTTTAGGTCCTTGATTGACATTCGTGGTAGTAGGATAAGTTGTAGTGTTCTAGCTGGAGGTGATTAACCTCCTGTTTGTTCCATATGTCTTACGACCACTATCTATTACTACTTGATCTATTCGGAGAGCACTCTCAAGTACTTCATCGTAAGTCCTTAGTGGGAACTTCTGGACTTCTTCCTTCACTTCTCTGCTGAGAGAATGAAGGAATAAATCACATAGTTCCATTTGGTCCATATTTGGAGCACTGGCTAAAGAATAAAGAACTGTACGCCACCTCTAGATGAAATGAGCGACAAATTCATTATGTTCCTACTTAATGTGCAAGAACTCCCTGATTCCTGTTCTTAATAGTTTGTTCATGTCAAATGCCTTAATGAACTATGAAACAAGTTGTTTAAACGAATGGATGGAAGCCTCAGGTATTCTATAGTACCAATTGAGAGCGATGCCTTCCAAAGTTTTGGGGAATATTTTAGCAATAACCCCATCCCAAGGGAGTAGTTCTCGAATGGCTATAGCGTAAGCTTTGATATGTGCATTTGGATCTCCCTCACCTTTGTATTTGGGCAAGTTGGGAAGAGGTCTTGGAAGCATGATGCTTCGTATGGTGAAATCTAAGGGCTCTTTCAAATATTCTGAATAAGTCCCTATCGCATAGGTTTCGACCATTGATGGTGCTTGCTGAGGGAGTGGTGGTGGAATGGGTTGTTGATACGAGTGTAGTGTATGTGTTGGTAGGGGCATTAGGAAACACCTGTGTTTGAGCAAACATGCCGGGAGAGGAGAACATATCCCCTTGTGGTGATTTGGAGTACATGTTTAAGTATGACGGGGTATTGTCCAGGAATGGATTGTTTTGTACTAGACCGGGAGGAATGGTGTTAGAGATGGTGGGTCTAGTTGGCGTTTGTTGTGAATACTGAGGAGGCATGCCTAACGTTCCTATTCCTATGAGGAGGTCTACTTGGCTAGGATGGTGTGGGGGATTGGAACTTCTTGCTTGCATGAATTGAGAATTT
The DNA here is from genome assembly GCA_018340775.1 of Taxus wallichiana var. yunnanensis. Classification (NCBI taxonomy): domain Eukaryota; kingdom Viridiplantae; phylum Streptophyta; class Pinopsida; order Cupressales; family Taxaceae; genus Taxus; species Taxus wallichiana. Next base: position 51,666,219 of record CM031234.1, read on the forward strand.
TGACTTGCTTGGGAAAGTTCTAATCCCTTAACTTTGTCTACTAAAGTCGAAATGACTTCATATGGTGAAGTCACGATATTTTTCCCTAGCGGCGTTTGTTGTATATTCTGATGTTGTATAGGTCTATAATACCCTGCTATGAATTGACCATTGTCTTGCCAAGTTTCTTTGAGGGTATTTCCTATATGCAGTGGTATAGAGGTATTTTCTTGAAAAGAGGCCTCGAGTTGTGTTAGTAAAGTCCTTATAGGAGGGTACATACTCACGAGAGCATTTTTCATTCTGGGATAATGTATTACTGTTCATCATCTAAAACTAGATATGGATCTGATTGTCTACTAATTTTTGGTCTAAGCAAAGCACTAAGGAGATGAACCAGATTCTTCAGTAAACATCATATTATTCAAGGTAAAGCTCTCTTTTTTGTGTTTGAGCGAGCTGATCTAATTCCTCGGTTTGAAAAGATGAGTTATATCGATCGTTGGAGTTTGTGTTGACAACTAGTTAGTTGAGTAGTTATCACCCCATACTGAGAGTGACGGTGATGATTGCCTATTTTGTTGGGCGTAGTATGCCTCAAGACCCAAGAGGGGTCTGCCATATGCATCAAATCCCGACATATTCGGGGGGTATATGAATACCCGCAGAATAATGGGAAGGAGCAAAGGTGATGGTGAAAGCTAATGAGGTAGTAAAGATGAAAGAGTCATTTTTAATTTGAAAGAACCAGTAGAAATCTGACTCCAGACTAGAAAGTAGAAAATTTCACGTCGGGTTCACCAATTTTGTATGACAGAAAAGTGACAAGTGAGCTTAGGAATCTACAAGTAACTCTTCCTCGCACCCAACCTCTCGAGGTCGTGCCGAGACAACAAGTGGGGATGAAATATGTGTGGGATGCAGACAAACTAGTTAGGCAATCTAATGTTTTCGACGTGCACTAGTGGGAATTATAAATCTAAGGAAAAGAAGGCCCTCCTAACTGAACTAGTGTGATAGATTGATCAGCAAGGATGACTGCTGAAGGCTCCAATCAATATCGAGCTCTGGCATGATTCGGTCTATAGGTTGTGGTATACGTGGAAAATGGCCTGGGATAGTTTCGTGTATGTCTCCAGACAGGGTCATAGAGTGGATGATGGATGTAGTTGTTTTTATGGGCGGTTCTCTGGCCTAGTCCAGAATTCTTTAGCTTCATTAGCCACTATATCTAACAAGGATAATTGTGTGATGATGATAGGTGGAAGTGGAGTAGATCTGAATACTAGTGTGCGTAGGCCAGTGTCTATGTCTGATTCACTTACGGATTCGTTGGGTTGCGGGATTTGTGGATCGCAACCGTAGACTCTTGGTTGTTGCGGTCCTGCTATGGTCATGTATGGAATCAGTCCCTAATCCCTAGTATCCAATAATCATATGCTTTCTCAGCCTCTATATTCAAAATTAATAGTTGTGCGATCTTCTCAGAGTACCTCACAGGCGTTCTTGCAACCTGAATTCTTAGGCTAGTATCTATGTCTGTGAGAATGTCTCCTACGTCTGGCTGTGGGACCAAAGGATCACAACCGAATGTTTTCTCTCTTTCAAGCCTTTCTACAGTCATGTGGATATTTTTCTAGGGTAATATGTAATTTGGCTGATTTGACCAAAACGTATGTGCTTGATTGTCTTCTATGTTTAATCCCCTCAACTGAGAGTTGATCTGTTGTAAGTCTGTTGTTGTTTGGAAGACTTGGATTCTAAGATTCTGGTCTATGTCAACTATTGCTGTGACGAGATTGGGTTGAGGCACGATTGGCTCGAATACGTATTCTTTGGGCTCCCTAGGTCCCGTGATTGTCATACAAAAGCAATAATGTAAATCTAACTGCAACAAAGTGAATTTTAACTACGTGAAATATATCTATAGCATATATAACTTCTCTATTTTTGTATTTTCTGATGAACTATTGGAATGGATTTAGAAGAGCAACTAATTTAATACATCTAGAAATTGACAGCTAAGATAACAATTTAAAACAAACAAGATAACCGAGTATAGCTATTTGTCTGTGCAGTTGTAAATCTATTCTAAATAACGAAATGATTGATCTAATCTATTTGCAAGACTCTCGATCCTACCTCAGAAGTGAGGAATGAATCATAGTCTCTCAGAAACTATCAATCCCCACAACTTCCCTGGCAATATCGAAAGTGAAATTGACTGAAATAAAGTGATTAACTACTCTATTTGATATGTTTCTAATTTAGAACTTTGAAAGCTAGAACCTGGATTCCGCAGAATAGTGGCGAATCGATGGTGTGTGTGATCTTGTCCCCTCAGTGTGATCTCCTCGTTCCTTCATGTTCACGTGGATCCAGAAAAGTGTGTAATGCTAGCATCAACAGAAGTAGATATTGGGACAAAGGCAGCTCAAGATACAGACTGAATACAATGTGAGTAGGAGAGGGATAACGCAAGAGTATAGAGCTTGGCTTATGCAATTCCTAGCGGGATTTATTGCGAGTCATGCAACATGAAACATCGAACACGAAACTATCCTGTTTGAAGAAAAAAAACTCAGAACTTTAATGGCTTCCTATTGAAAACAAACTATTCTACTCCAATGGATTGGATGAAATGATAATATCACTGCACAAGATGGATATGTGGCTTCCTAACAACAAAACAATACTAACTAAGCATGTAATGAATGAAACTACGAATTCTAAGCAAAATGAAAACTAAATCTATTGCAAAGAGAAATCATAGGAAAATTTGAGGGGCCATTTGCTTGAGCACAAGCCAACTATTTATAGCATTTGCATTGACCCAAGGTAAAAACCAAATAGAACTCTTAAACTATAAACAATGGCAAAACACTATTCCAGGGAACCATAATCATAAATGCAAGCTTATGGTGGCGAAAAAATCTTGTAAAACGTTGAAATTACGTGAGTCATGTTAAAAGAGCTTTATGGAAAATGCGTAAGGACCGCCGCCTTGAGCGGGCGGCGGTCTACAAGACCGACGCCTGTTCGGGCGTTGGTCCTAAGACCGCCACCCAGGCAGGGTGGCGGTTTCATCACTGAAGAGCAAAAGGCCAAGAAAAGAGGGGAAAGGGGAAAAACAAAGCATGTAGGGGCTAAGCGGGGCATGCGGGGCGTTAACGCATACTTGGAGATCCTTTTTGGATCCCAAATACCTTGCGAGGAGACCTGTATCATCATTGGGGCACCTATTACGTTGTTTTGGCAGTACAGTACCTTACAATTTTGGGTACGTACATGCACCTATCTATATAAAAAAATAAGAACTGACATAACAAATGCAAAGCTTTCAGAAAAACCTGTCATTTATTCCACAAACTATCTCCTTGGCCTTTATTACGAGGCTCTTTTAAATTTAAAAGATAAGCCAATTCCTACTTGCACTGATGAGGAGTTGATGAAGTTGTCAATTCCATTTGAAGAAAAACAGGTAAAAACTATTAAGTTTGTATTTCGACATTACACTGCACAGTTATTAACACTTTACGGTTTGCAGAGAAGATTTATTGAAGGCCTTCCCCGAAAAAAGGCGTTATCAAGAGGAAGAGGCCAACAATACGCTGAGGCTTTGGAGATTCCCAATCTGAAATGGAAACTCACTCCTCTCCAAACCCTCAACAATTTGAACTTGTTAAATGCCAGAGAAGTAAAACCTTCGCATATATTATTAAAAATTCCAAATTTGTATTTTTATTTTCTAATTTAAATTTTAACCAACTGAATTGACATATAATTCAATTTTGATGACATTGCAGGGACTTTGGACCATACGTGTGTTTCAGAAACTCAACCATCTTCCCCAACTCACTCAGTACAGTTGCATGCATTTGTATCTTCTCAAAAACCACCAATTACTACTCCTACATGGCCACCCTTAGCACCATGACAAACTACCCCTCAACAACAAGGTACAACTTTTGAATACTACTTCGTTTAATTTCGTAGTTTTTGTATTGTTTTCTAGTTTTTCATGTTTTTTCTTGAACTTTTCAGCACATTACAGTCCTTCTATTCAAACAGTGGCACCGACCCCCCTCAACCAATAATATTTAAAATTCCAACTAGAGGAATAGGGAAAAAGAACATTGGTAAACGCATGCCAATTGCTCCGGCCCCTAGCGGGACACTAAACATTGCCTCCTCCTTTCAAATTCCAACTCTCTCACTTGGTGGCTTGCCCAGTGCAACGGGCATATCAGTTTTGAATAACATAAATTTAGATGAATATTATTTAGGCATTGATAGCAAGAACGACCCATTTGGTTTTTCAATACCCATGAGATGATTGAAGGCTAGTAGGTATACTTCAATTTCAACATACTTTATTCTTTACCATATTGAATTAGATTTTCATTTAAATTTATTTGTTTGAATCTTGATTAATTTTATCACAAACAGGATCAGGCCACCCAAAGGTAGAAATAAGTAGCAGTTGATCATCTTGGAAGCCCCCATACCTCTCTAGCAAGATCATCTTCATCAGATACAGATGGTGAACAGTTGCTACCTTTTCCTTTGGAGAACTTAATTGGTTATGATTGTCAATCCCATGTCGGTGAGTTTATTCTACCTCATATCAGTCAGCTCATAGAATGGGAGAGAAGGGATAAAGTACTTATCAATGAGATTATTAGTCATTTTGAAAATTATTGGCAAAGGGATAGTTTATACGCTACAGTCTAGAATCAACCTGCGAAGATGGATTCCTTACTTACCCAAGTAAGAAGTGGGACTATCACATATAACAACTACAAAGATGAAATTTTGGATAAGGCATTAAACAAATTGGAAAATATTAGTGCTGAGGCCTAGGCATATTTTAACAAATGGTCTAAGGACAAGGATCTGGTAGCAGTTGCAAATGCTAAGAGAGATAGAGCGGTTGTAAGTATTATCACTTTCAAACAATATTTTTTGTTAATTTGAAAGTTTCTTATTTTAGTAATATGTTGAATTGACATTACTTTTTTGTGCAGTTGAAATATGAAAATTTGAAGAGTCAAGCAAAGGTTTTCCAAGTTCACTTGGAAACAATGAAGAATAGTTTATCCGTAGTGAAGAATTTGAAGGAAAATATTGTTTTGGTTAACAAACAAAACAATACACTGAAGTGGATAATTAAAGAGCATGGCTTCAACCCTAAAATATTATTCAAAGCTAAGGCAGCAGCTGATCCAAATTTTTGTCCCATGGAGATGCGACAAAGCAAGAAGAAAGAATTTTAAAAAATCTGGACAGTGTTGCGGATGATCTCATAAGTTTTGGGGTTATTTCTGCCATTGGGGAAAGGAGTAAAGCCACAGGTGATGAAACCATTGGGGAAAGGAGCACAAGAATTGAATTGGATACAGAAAAAGAGGGTTGAAATTTTTTATTATTGTGGAAACTTGAAATATTGAGTCTATATTTGAAAATTTGAAACATTGAATGTTGTGGTCATGGTATTTGAATTTTATTATCTGGATTTGATAGCCTTTTAAAATTTGAAATACTATTTGATAGCCTTTTTAAATTTTATTGAGTTTATGCTTATTGGTTTACTCTTAATGGTGATTGCATTAGATAGGGATGAATCATGATGACGTATGTTTCTTGTTTACTTGGATTATCATGAATTGTATGTGGACGTAGATTTAGCTTCAAGCACGATAATTCTTCTTCTCTAGACATTTAAACTTGTTTTAAGATAATTCTTCTTCTCTATACTTGTAATGATATGATCATGATAACATTAGAATGGATATAGATGATGATGAATGATGATAATGGATAATTGTTTTAAAAAATGGAATGTGTTAGGATAGAGACATTTCTTTAAATTTAAAATAGCTAAATAATTATTTTAATAATAATTGTAGTGTCAAGATTGTGATAATGATATGATATATATGGATGATGATTAATTTTTATGTGGATGTAGATTTAGCTTCAAGCACAATAATTCTTCTTCTCTAGACATTTAAACTTGTTTTAAGATAATTCTTCTTCTCTATACTTGTAATGATATGATCATGATGACATTAGAATGGATATAGATGATAAATAAATGGAATGTGTTAAAATGGATATAGATGACATTAGAATGGATATACTTGTAATGATATGATCATGAATTGTTTTTAAAAAATGGAATGTGTTAGGACAGAGACATTTCTTTAAATTTAAAATAGATAAATAATTGTTTTAATAATAATTGTAGTGTCAGGATTATGATAATGATATGATGATGATATGATATATATGGATGATGATGAATTTTATGTGGACGTAGATTTAACTTCTAGCACGATCGTGGATGACAAATTGTATAATGGATCGTGGATTATGAATTGTATAGTATGGAAATATCTTCCTCTGTAAAATTCAATTGTGTCATTTTATCCCACAAAGTTTAAAAAATATATCAAAGCATTTTGCAAATATAAAAAATAAATTAAACAGAATTGTAAGAAATCAAGAAAGATGATATGATAGGGTTTAACTTACCTCTAGTGTTTTAGATTGGTTGTGAAATCATCACTGGTAATGTGCTAGATCTTTGTTTTAAGAAAACTCAACACGAGAAATGGATTAGTAGATAGATGGGTGAGTTGCCTGACATTGTCAGTCCCGAGAAGTACCAACTTCCTCGGATGGATGTCAACCCACGTTTTCAAAAAAAAATAAAAAGATTATATTTAAATAAATGTAAATATATAGACCTGTAACATCTTTAATGATAACAAGAGCTGAAAAAAATTTAAAGTGACAAACAATAAGATTAAGGTGAAGAAGATACCTATTTAAAGTTGAAACAATCCATTATCAATAGCTTCTTCAAACTCGATGTTCTCTTTTGTAGAGTGTGACGATGTGCCAATTCCACTCTCAACATTGGGAACAATTGTACTTGTAGCTATATTATTCACACCTCTTCTTTCGCAAAGGGAATTCCAATGCGTAATTGCTCTATCGAAAGGAAAGGTTTCCATGGAGTACCGAGAAACATAACACCTCATGCAAATTTCTAGATTTTTATCCAACCTGTTTCTCAATTTTGATTTTATAAATGATAGTGCACTGAAAACCCTTTTGTCCTCCACAGACCCCAAAATCATTGTTTGGCATAACTCATATAATCTGAAATATTCACTGATATCTTCTTGTAAGATATAAATTTGATAGATTCCTCGCCATAGCCTTGTAATAGCACCACTTTCAGAAGGTTCATCTAAATTTTTATATTGGTTCCTCATTGTTGTTGCAAAATTTGTTGATTGAAATTTTAATAAATCAACATTCAGTATACCTTTGATTTCCATACCCTTGAACTTTGAAGTCTTTGCGAAATGTTCCATTATTGTACCCATGGATTTATGGAAATGCTTTCTTACAAAGTCAGCATGACCACCTTTAGTATTCCAAAAATTAGGATTCATCACACCCATGGCTTCAAGAATTTTATCTTTGGAGAAACATTCTCTAATTTATGATGATAAGGATTCTGAAATTTTCTTAAGCTTTATTCTTGTTTCAACTATAACAGACTCAAAGAGATTACATGTCACAAGAACATCTTCTCGTTCCGATCCTATAATATCTTGACATTTTTGCAAAATGTGCAGTGGTATGTCCCTCCCATTAACAAAGTGATGTAGAGGTGATCGTGGATATTAAATCTCAAATAGTTCTTTGGGATTTTAAGATCTAATAAAGCTTTCCAATTCTTAAAAATAGGTGAATCAAAACTATCTTAGGAACAGTACAAGATATCAAGACTTTGACATACCATTTTTCTCATCGTATAAAATCAACAATATAGATTAATCTTCCTTGTGCATGTTTCATCGGTGTATTGATCTCCTGCTAACATTGGAAGAATACCAAACAATGTAAGCAATGTCTCCAAATCAGTTAAATGGAACAAAAATTCTCTCACCCTATCAACTTCATGACGGTATTTGTGCATGAAACCAACCAACGAAGGATACTCCTCACGAACTCTACATGCAGGTTCATACAAAGAGATCCATCTAGTCTCAACATCTTTTAAAAGTTTTTGCCATCTATAATTCCAATTACAAATTTCTGGAACTCAAGAAATCACTTTGGGATGCTTGCCATATAGGCATGAAGTTCTCTTATAAGGTCTTCTAATTTAGCAACATTTTCGTAGTTGCTTACCATTTTATACGCTAAATTCATTATGTGAGCCATACAGTGAATTGGTAGCATATATGGGGCCACTATTGTTTGTAATCTAACACATAGCCCTGTTCGGTGACCCTACATGACATATGCACCATCTGCTCCAATGCATACCAACTTCATAGCAATTTCATAATCAGTCATTCTAGTAATATCTTTCAAATGAGAAATAACTATTTTATGTAGGTTTTGGCATTACAATTTTCAACCATTTTCATAACACCCAATAGATGAGGTGTCCTTATATGATTTTTTAAAGTATAGACATGGATACATACCCATGCAGTGTTGTTAATTGTTGTCACTTCATCAATTGAAAGAGAGATAAACTTTTTTTTTTTACATTCTCTTTCAAATATTCCTTCTCTATCATTGAAAGGCATTTTTCCATTTCCCATCCACTACTTTCAGACCAATGAGACTGAGGTACATTCAACATTCCATTATATCGATACAAAACTTTGAAATCAAGGAAATCCGAAATCGGTCTTCCTTTTTTTAGTATGTGAAATAGAGTAGAGAATTGTATGAGTTTTGCATGTAGATTTGTTTGATTCATCTTACCAATATGCAATGTGATCGTTCCTCCCTTTTCCAAGAGATGTTTGTGTTTTTCTTCTCTGCCTCATATTCCACTGCGTATCTAACATGCATGCATTCTTTTTAGTTTTCCACTGTGTGTTTTGATTTTTTGGCCATCCGCCCCCATTACAGTCAAATATTGTTTTCCATAATGTTTTTCTATAGTATCCAGCTTCATTTGCATTTTTTTGCTTTCCCAATTTCCACGTACATATTGTACATGTACATTCAGATGGGATCTCTTGAAATTAGATGATTGTATAGATTTGATAAAATGGAAATTTATTTGCCCAATCAAGCTTGTATGACCATTCAATGGTCCACATATTCTTGTTCATTTTCAATGTTTTACTTTTTGAGTAGAATTTTGAGCAATATCACAATCACCTGGTTTCCTCTTTTGTGAACCAAATTTTGAATTTGATTTCTGTGTTCCATTTTGCTGAGTATTTGTATGTGTGATATCTTGATGGACTTTTGGTTGCACCCCAATAGAAGAATATCTTCAAGATCTGGCATATTATCATAGGTGTCATTTGTTCGACATCGTGCGGAATGCATATCCACCTCAATAATACCTTCCACATAGTCAGTATTCTGATTCTTTGTGGTGGCATCTTTATGGTTGGTATTTTCAATATTTGTATCTGCAAATTTTCTAAAATAATCAAACAATGATTTCTGATATTTCTTAGTTACTTTTAGGGTCTTCGCATTCTTAGGACTAGCACCTTCCATTATTTTGAATAGAGTCTTACATCAGCAAAAGAACCAAGTAGTGACTTCTTGTTGCGCATCAACAACTAACCCTTTATCACACGTCAAAAGCGCATTAATAATCCCTGTCACACATCAACTAGGTGTCAACTGAAACTATCGTGTGTCACCAAGGTGTCAACTGCTTATGCCCTGTCATGTGTCAACTCTCTCTGTTGCACATCTGTAATATCTCCTTGTTGCACATCTGCAATACCTATTTGTCACGCATCAACTATATCCCTATCACGCGTCAACAACTAACCCTAACATGCTAACAGTAATCTCTATTTCTTAAGAGTATGCAAGTTCAACCTTCATGGTATTGGTAATTTGGTAAGCTACTTGTGGTATACTACCTCGGTGAATCACCTAGGTTTTTATAGGAGATGTTTTCAAATGAAGGTGAAGTTGACCCCCAAAAAAATATTGTATATTTTAGGCAAATAGGACACCGACCCACTCTGAAAATATCACCTTTTCAAATTTTGCTAAAATGAAATTTTCGCCATATTACAAATATTCGCCACTAAAATTATCCCTGCATCTATTATGTGTTTTTTTCATTTATTTCTTGGTTGTTTTCATACCTTTGCTAGTTGTTTAATGAAGTGTAATGAATTTATTTCCTAATGGATAAGGCATTGGTTTACTTCCCCATGAGATACCTAAGGTTCTTCATTACCCCTTACGGTCTAATGTACCGAGTTAGAGCCATATGTTGCCATGTTAAATGTCTTGCATGCAAAATTAAAAGTTTTGGTCATGAAAACTAAGCCCACCATTTGAAAACCTCTTCCTCATTCATCGTGAAACCTTCCTCTAGCCATCCCGTCAACTCACATAGCTCCTCCATGTCTATTCCATCCTCATTTTTTTCGAGAGGAAAGTGATAACATGGTTTTTAAGTATGTTTCATATGCAGTGGTAATGGACCCAAGTGATTACACAACAAGACTAAGCTCTAAGGTGGCATAATGCTCTTTGAAGCACTAAAATAGCCATTTTGCAACATAAAGAAATCCTATAGAAGATGAAAAGAAATATTTAACCCATCTAAGGTATTTAGGGAAAATACGTGGAGGAAATTGTTATCTAAAATTCCCCCAAGGTAATTTTGATAACATGCATCAGATTTTCAGTCCCGAGCAAGTAGAATGATTCAAGGCCTGAAATCATGTTTTGGGGGTCCCCTCGGTTTCTTTCTAACCCTCCTGTCCAAGAAGAAAACCCAACGTTTTAAAAGTATGTGAAAAAGTTGCAAAGAGCCAAGCTTGAGGACAGAAATACAGAGAAAATCGACTAAGGCAGCACTAGGGATAGTTGGGACATCGGGGCCCGAATTAGTTTGAAAAGCGCCGGATAGTCCGGCAAGAAAGGGACATCTGGGCCATGGGGATGCATGGGACGTGAAAAGGTGAACCAAACGAAGGTGAAAAAATTGACTAACTATTGTGTAGCAGTCACGGGACATCTGGGCCGTGAGTACGCGAAGTACGCGAAGGGCCCGAATCGGCCGACGTGGAAGAATAAGGTTGGGACATCTGGGCCGTGAGTACACGAGAGGACGTGAAGGACATGAAAAGGTGCGTGGCCGAGAGCGCAAGTTAGTCCATTTCGGGTGGTTCGAGAGAGATTTGTCCCGTGCGATCTGGAATAGTTGGGACAAGAGTACGCGGAGGACGTGAACGGCCGGTTCGGCCAAACAGAGGACTTTCGTTTGGGACATCCGGGCCAAAAGTACGCGTGGGATGCGAAAAGCTAAAAGAGCGAGAGTGAATGGAATCTTGCCACGTGTCTTCGCCGCAAACAGGAACAAGGAAGCCCGAATCGGGCGGTTCGGAGAAATTTGTCCCAGACAGTTTGGGACATCCGGGCCAAAAGTACATGCGGGACATGAAAAGGTGAAGTGGCTGAAAAGAGACAAGGAGGCCTGTGGATGAATCAGAACGTGCCACGTGTCAGAAGGTTGAAAAGTTGCTAAGTGTTTGGCGCCTTGAGGTAAAAAGGCGCCCTCGGGCCCGTACCAATAAATTAGTGCCACGTGTCCAAGTTTAAAGGCTTGAAAGGAATTTTTAGAGGATAAACCCACGGAGGAATCGAGCGACACGTGTCATCAAGTGGCAAGTCGCGGGAAAAATTCAAATATTTTTCCCGCCGATCTGTTTTGGCATGTTTTGCCCTAAATCTTCAGATCGCCATAACTTTCGATCTAGAGCTCAGATTTTCACGTTCTTTATATCAATGGAAAGCTGGTGAAATTATCTACATGATTCTAGGGTCAATATTGAATTTTGGTTCAGTTTAGAGTGAGAAAATTGAGAAACGCCTCTGGCACGTAATAATAGACAGAAGTGACGTTTCAACAACCAACTTTAATACAACAGACAGTTCCGTTTCTGCTAGACAATCCGCCATTTTGCTAGGATTCACCACTTCTGCCATAATGAGATAAACTAAATGTGACCTAGAAGTGGTTGGGGTAGATCTGACTTTCCTCTCTCTTACCTCTCTCATTCTTCCTATATATTGTAAAGAGGGGCTTCTTTATAAGGGTCCAACTTTCCTGTTTTTCCCCTCCCTTCTTCTCTTCGGTAGGTGAATTTGTGGAGTTCGAACCTCCCATTTGAAACTGTAATGAGACTCTACCTCTTGGCATTTTGTAGTGTGTTGTATCAATCTTTGGAGCAAGTAATGCATGTCTGTGGATGATTCTCAACCCTCTCTGTGTTCATTTGCATCCTCTTGGTCTTTCACTAAAAATTTTGTTATCTGTGCATGATCTTGCATCACATTTGAATGGTCTGTGTTTATTGGCAAGATAGGTGTTCTTCATTCCTCGGTGCATCACCTCTATTAGCTTAGGTTTATTTTTATGCATCTTCTTACCCTGTCTCCTTGGAAAGATTAGATTAGGTTTTGAGTAAACTCTCTACATTTTTCGTGTGCATCTGAATAGAGGAATAGGAACCAGCCTTCTCTCGAGATTCCTTTCTCATTTTTGCAAGTCCCACACTTGGAGAGAGAATTCCATGTTGTGCAATCACACTGGATGCTAGTGATCAACCTAGAAATCTGATCAACATCCAGGGGTGCTGTGATTTTGCATCAACAGTTTTGGCATGCCCGGTGGGACACTAGAGGTCTCATTTTTATTGCAGCGAAGTTGATGTGCATCTGCTACAATTTTCTTGCTTAAAAAGAGCTATTATTTTCATATCTGGTGACTCCAAGAGGAAGAATCAACTGGTTTCAGCAATGCAGGCCTGAAAACTCATGAGAAGAGTCACCACAAGGTCAAGAGTTGGAGAAGAAGTGTTGTTTGAATACTGCAATTATCTCCAAGAAGAAGGCAAAGAGGACGAAGGATTAAAAGGTCTCCATCTCCACCAACAGAACTCTTTCAACTCCTCCACTGGTAGGCCTTTCATTCGATCAACAAAGGTTTTAAGACAAATTAGAATGGCACAAAACAACCCCTATGTCAACTTCACAGGTAGCAGCCCACTTGCCCTCAATGCACAACATCCAATTCCTATTGCAGCCTTAAAGAACATTCCATACTTCACTAGAGAAAATCAGACTACTCGAGGTGATCATGTTAAAGACATTGCCAACCTTTGTGCAATCCATGAAATCAATGATATGCAAGTGGCTGTCAAGTTACTGGCATCTTCATTCAAGGGTAAAGCATTGCAATGGTTTAGGAGCCTTGGAGCTGGTTCTATCACAAATTGGAATCAGTTGTGTATTGCTTCATGAGAAATTTGGAGAAAAGGGAGACAACTTGTCTCTTTTGGAGCAGCTGACAACCATCAAGAGAGCTCCCAATGAACAACTGACCGATTTTAACTTCATATTTCAAAAGACTTGGGAGAGAATTCCAGTGACAGTCAGGCCAACAGTAGAGGGTGCTTTTCTCTACTATCTCAAAGCTCGAAACTCGATATTTATATGTTGATTCAGTCCATGGGAGGCATAACTATCCCTATGGCTTATAGCATTGCCATTAGGGCTGAGAATTGTTTGATCCAAGCTGGCAAACTTGCCCCTAGACCTCCCATGCCACTGTTTCCAAGTTTAGAGAGTCCAAACACCAATCAAGCACCTAATTTGTCTCCTTCTCCCACTCCTAGAAATTAGAGTTCAAATGAAGCTTCCACTTCATCTCCAAGTGCCCCAAATGAGCTTGAGAGGTCATGAAGCAATTACAAAACCTAGGCAATGAGCTGGTTACTCTCAAGAGGCAACAAGCCCAAGGTTTTAGACCTTATCAGCCCTAAACTCATCCTAACAGGAAGCCATACCAACCACAAAGGCCACCTAATCTAGTTACAAATATGAATCAAACAAGGCCTCCGCCAATAGACCATTCCAGACCCTATAATCCAAATGCCATATCGCCTCTAAGGCACTTTGGTGCCAACACAAAACAACATTGCGCAGAGTACGATTAGTGTTTTCCATGCAATGAGCCTCATAACCAATCCACGTGCTTCAATGGTGCTTTCAATCAAGAATTAATGGTGACAACTACTGGTGTGGAGGGTGAGGGCGGTCAAGGAAACAACCAACAACAAGAAACATTCCAATAGCAATCAGCCCCAAACGACACCACATTGGTAAATTGGCAAGTGAGAGAGGATTTTGTGGCATGAACCAGGTAATTTCTCAAGGTGTTGCAGCCAACACAAGGTCAAAAAGGAGGAATTTGGGTGAAGAACAACCATTAGCCCCAACCAATCCACAACCTTCCATGGCTCCACAAATGGTTGGCAAGAAAATCCAATTTCAAATGCACAAGGCGCAGTTGAGAACAGCTCCTAGACCAACTCAAATACCAGTTGTTGCTGCCCACATGCAAGGAGTGAATGTATAAACCAAGGGACAACAAAGAGATCCTTCATCACCATTCAGTATCATTGATCAGATGAAGAAGACAAACGTCAATATATCAATGTGGGAATCCCTATCCATCCTAGGCCAAAGAGATCTGCTGCAAGCTGCCATGAAGGACTGGCCAACTTCAAATCAGCAAGTTCAGATGCAAGACAAAGTGCTTACAAATGTTGCCCAGCCTGAGGGAAATCATGGAGGACAGCAAGGTAAAATGTTGAAGCCCCCTCCTTTCTATGTTTCATTAATCATTGGAAATCAACTAGTACACAATTGCATGATAGACTCCGGGGCAAGTAGCTCAGTGATACCTAAACAAATAGCTGATCAGCTAAGGCTCCAGTATGAAACAATGTCCAAAGGGGTAGTGCGGCTAGATGGGACAATAGTAGCAATAGTTGGAGTGATTAAAAACTTGAGTCTTACCTTGCATGCATGTCAAACATTGTTGTTTTACAAGATGTATCAGTCATAGACCTTCCACCACTCTTTGCCCTTTGCTTGTCAAGGGACTTCACAGCCAAGATTGGAGGATATTTGTCTGCGATTGGTCACACATGATGTTGAACGATGTATGGAACCAAAGCCACAATCAGGTCGAACCTATTACAAACTTCCATATTGAGCCTTACACTCCAAGTCGATTAATGCCAATTGCTCAAAGCATTTGATCAAGAAGATCACCCAAGCTCTAATGAAGTGACACTAAGGTTGGAAGCATCCCGGATCTAACTCTTGATGAATGGGAAAACAAGATACATGCTTTTGATTCTTATCAAGAAGTAGAATAATCTAAGCTAGGGGTCTATTGTATACATGAAGAAAATCAACCTATTCCTAGCATCACCAAGCCAAACCACAAGGATGACAATGAGGTATGGCAGCTAGTTTTTGATGGATCAAGGAGTAGACAAGGTGTAGGAGGTGGAGCCGTGCTTGTTTCACCTCGAGGAGTAAGGTACTATTCAGCTTTTAGATTTCAGTTTACATGCTCCAATAACACTGCTGAATATGAAGCCTTGGTGCAAGGGATGCATTGGGTAATCAAGAAGAAAATAAAGAACTTACAAGTCTTTGGGGATAGTGAATTGATTGTAAATCAGGTCAAGGGATAGCATGCTGCCAAGAATGATCTACTCAAATGCTACAAGAATAGGGTGTGGGACCTCATGGAAGATTTTGAGGGTTTTGGCATCAAATCCATTCCTAGGAAAGAGAATCAGGCTGCTGACAGGCTTGCAGCAATAGGGGCAGCCTTTGACATTGTGGAAAGAATTCAACAAGACAAGGTACAGCCAAACATCCACGTGATTGTGAGGCCTTTGGTGCTAGATAACAATGTCAGTTGGCAAGTGTTTGAGAATGACCAGCAAATCATCCATTTCTTGCAAGAAGAAGCTGAGTTCTCAGCTAAGAATCAAGAAAAGTTGGAATAGCAGTATGGTGACCAGGTGGTATAGCTGAGAACTAACAAGCTGCCCAAGGGACTTATCACTTTGGAGTTCATTTTTAATCCCAATGATCAGTTTAGGAAGGAGAAAGCAAACATTCAGGTCAAGAGAGAGGATTCAGTATCCATCTTGGTGGAAGAGAACAAACCATTGCAAATTGGAAAGATGACAACTGAACAAGAAAGGTACGAGTTCATAAAGCTGTGCCAAGAGTTCCCTGATGTGTTTTCTTGAAGCTATGAAGACTTGAAAGGTTTCAATCCCAACTTAGCTTAGCATACCATTGAATTGGATCAGAATACTAAGCTTGTCAGGTAGAAACAAAGACTAGTAAACCCACACATGGAGCCTCTCATGAGAAAAGAATTGGACAAGCTGATTGAGTCAAGGATCATATTCCCAATCAAGCATTCTAGTTGGGTTGCCAACTTAGTTCTAGTCAGAAAGAAGAGTGGGGAGATCAGATTGTGTGTTGACTTCAGAGACTTGAATAGAGCCTCTCTCAAGGACCATTACCCACTCCCTTCCATGGAGCAAATCTTGCAAGTTGTGGCTGGCTCCGAGAGGTTTTCACTACTTGATGGCTACTCAGGCTACAATCAGATTATGGTGAAGGAGGAAGACTAGTTCAAGATGGCTTTCACCACCAAATGGGGCACATATGCCTACAAGAAGATGCCATTTGGCCTATCAAATGCTGGAGCCACTTTCCAAAGGGCAATGGATATGGCATTCAAGGGGTTGATCAATAAAATAGTTCTGATATATCTTGATGACATCACTGTATTCTCTAAAAATGCAGTGGATCACCTCTTTCATCTGAGGCGGGTATTTCGGAGATGTAGAAGATTTGGGGTATCATTGAATCCCAAAAAATGCATATTCCTAGCTCATGAGGGGAAACTTCTAGGCCATATTGTTTCAAAGGAGGGATTGACGATTGACCCAAGAAAGAGTTGAAGCAATTCGAGCATTGCCATTGCCAAGTCACAAGAAGGCTCTTCAAAGCTTCTTGGGAAGGATCAATTTTGTCCGTAGGTTTGTTCCAAACTTTGCAGCTCTCGTAAAGCCAATAACGCTAATGTTAAAAAAGAGCATGGCATTTAAGTGGACATCTGAAGGCAAGGCAAGTTTTGAGGCAATAAAAGAGGCTATATCTCAAGCTCCCACTCTCGTCAATCCAGACTTCTCCAAGGGTTTCATGCTATATGCCTTTGGTGGTGGAGACACAATTTCTGCAATCCTGGCACAACAAAACAAAGAAGGATTAGAACAACCAGTTGCTTTCTTCAGTCAAGGCTTGTAGGAATATGAAACTAGGTACTCTTTCATTGAAAAGCATGTACTTGCAGTGATCAGGAGTTTAAAGAAATTCAAGCACCTAGTCTCAAACAACAAGATCCAATTATTGGTCTCTCATGTGGGAGTCAAGGACTTCCTTCTAAACAAGGATCTGAATGAGAAATGTGTAGGATGGATAACTCGTGTCATGGAATATGACATCGAGATTAAGGTCACCAAACTAGTATGTGGGAAGGGACTATGCGAACAACTAGCCTTGAGTCAGCAAGTTGAAGTAGGTAATGGAAAAGAGGTTGTCTTGGTACTACAGGATGGTCAAGAATAGGAAAATGATGATGTGCCCACTCCCTGTTGGACTCAGAATATGATACACTTCCTACAGATAGGCCTATGCCCTCCAGAAATGAGCAAAGCAAAGAGGAGATACTTTAGATTACAAGCCATTCCATATGTGTTTGTTGATGGTGTTTTGTTTAAGAAAGACATCAATGGAGTTCTACTGAGGTGCATTGGGACAGGTCAAATTGAGAGGGTGTTACGAGATTTTCACGATGGAGATTTTGGAGGACATTTCACCCCATGAGTAACAACTCTCAAGATAATGAAGGCAGGGTATTATTGGCCCACAGTGTTCAGTGACTGTTATACATGGATAAGAAAGTGCAAGAAATGTGCACTCTTCACGGGAAAAGAAAGACTAGCAGCGCTTCCATTGCACCCAATTTTGGTTGACCAACCATTTATGCAATGGGGATTGGACTTCTTCGGGGTCATCAACCCAAACTCAAGCAAAGGCCACAAGTGGATTCTCATGGTGACAGACTATTTCACCAAGTGGACCGAAGCAGTAGCACTCAAAGAAGCAAGTGAGTCTAACATACTAGACTTTTATGAAGAAATAGTGACCAGGTTTGGTGTGCTGGCCACTATCATATTAGATAATGCATTAGCATTCTTAGGTTCCAAGATTATAGAATGGGATGTCAAGAATGGAATCTATTTGAGCACCTCTTCAAATTATTACCCACAGGGTAATGGGCAGGCAGAGTCCATGAACAAAAAGTTACTAAGGATCATCAGAAGAACTCTGGATGAAAACCAAAGGACATGGCATACCAAGCTAAAATCAGCATTATGGGCTGACAGGATAACACCAAAGAGGTCTACAGGTAGTTCTCCCTACAAATTGGTCTATGGGAAAGAGGCAGTATTGCCTATATCATTAGAATTTCCAGCATTGGAGCTCATGAAGCAGTTGGAGTTGTCTGAGTTCAAACCAATGGAGGCCAGGTACGCAGAGTTGATGGAATTGGAAGAAATAAGAGAACATGCAGTTCTGATGATTGAAAAGGATCAGACCTTAGTAAAAAGATGGTTTGACAAGAAGGCAGGAGCAAGGACCTTCCAGGAGGGGGACCTAGTTCTGAAATGGGATGCAGATCGGGTGAAACCTGGAAGGCATTCCAAGTTTGATGCCATTTGGAGTGGCCCCTACATGGTCACGAGATGTAAAAGTGGTAATGCCTTCCAATTGTCTGCATTGGATGGAGAAGAACTCCTGATTCCAGTTAATGGAATCTATCTTAAACATTGCTACTAAAAAGGAAAAGGTTTACCCTTGTAAATATTAGCCTAGATTTCAGTTCCTCTAAGTGCGTATGCACATTGTCTTGTTGTAGTTAGGTTTCTTTTTCCCTAAGTGCTTTGGCACAGTTTTATCGATCTCGAGTTGAATTTCTACGAGTTCGAGTGCTCTTGAAGAATGAGTTGCGATGTATCGGGATCGGGATTAGAGATCAAGTTGGCTTGGGTTATTACTCCATGCCCAATGGATTGTTAAAAGGCCACCGATCTTCTAGCTAGCATCATGCAGTGACCCCCATTTGAGTTGCCAATGTTATCCAAAATTCCCCCAAGGTAATTTTGATAGCATGCATTAGATTGTCGATCTGAGCAAGTAGAATGATTCAAGGCACGAAATCATGTTTTGGGGTCCCCTCGATTTCTTTCTAACCCTCTGTCAAGAAGAAAACCCAACGTTTTAAAAGTATGTGAAAAAGTTGCAAAGAGCCAGGCTTGAGGCTGAAATACAAAGAAAATTGACTAAGGCAAAGCACTAGGGACGGTTGGGACATCGGGCCCGAATCGCGCCGAAAAAGCGCAGATGGTTTATGCAACAAAGGGACATCCGGGCCGTGGGATGCGAAAAGGCAAAGCGGCCGAAGGTGAAAAAATTGACTAACTATTATGCAAAGCGATGCAGGACATCTGGGCCGTAAGTAGGTGAAGTACACAAAGGGCCCGAATCGGCCAACATGGAAGAATAAGGCTAGGAAATCTAGGCGTGAGTATGCGGAGGACGTGAAAAGGCGCTTGGATCGAGAGCGCAAGTCAGTCCATTTCGGGCGGTTCGGAGAGATTTGTCCCAGGCAGTTCGGAACAGTTTGGACAAGAGTATGTGGAGGACGTGAACTGGCCGGTTCAGCCGAAGCAGAGGACTTTCGTTTGGGACATCCAGGCCAAAAGTACGCGTGGGATGCGAAAAGCCGAAAGAGCCGAGAGCGAATGGAATCTTGCCACGTGTCTTTGCCACAAACAGGAACAAGCAAGCCGAATCTGGTGGTTCAGAGAAATTTGTCCCAGACAATTTGGGACATCCGGGCCAAAATTACGTGTGGGACATGAAAAGGCGAAGTGGCCAAAAAGAGATAAGGAGGCCTGCGGACGAATCAGAACGTGCCACGTGTTAGAAGGTTGAAAAGTTGCTAAGTGTTTGGCGCAAGGTAAAAAGGCGCCCCTCAGGCCCGAACCAATAAAATAGTGCCACGTGTCCAAGTTTAAAGGCCCGAAAGGAATTTTCAGAGGATGAACCCGCGGATGAATCAGAGCCCAACACGTGTCATCCAAGTGGCAGTGCGCGGGAAAAATTCAAATATTTTTCCCGCCGATCTGTTTTGGCCTGTTTTGCCCTAAATCTTCAGATCACCATAACTTTCGATCTAGAGCTCAGATTTTCACGTTCTTTATATCAATGGAAAGCTGGTGAAATTATCTACATGATTCTGGGGTCAATATTGAATTTTGGTTCAGTTTGGAGTGAGAAAATTGAGAAACACCTCTGGCACATAATAATAGACAGAAGTGATGTTTCAACAACCAGCTTTAATACAACAGACAGTTCACCAGTTTCTGCTAGACAGTCCGCCATTTTGCCAGGATTCGCCACTTCTGCCATAATGAGATAAACTAAATGCGACCTAGAAGTGGTTGGGGTAGATCTGACTTTCCTCTCTCTTCCCTCTCTCATTCTTCCTATATATTGTAAAGAGGGGCTTCTTTCTAAGGGTCGAACTTTCTGTTTTGCCCCTCCCTTCTTCTCTTTGGTAGGTGAATTTGTGGAGTTCGAACCTCCCATTTGAAACTGTAATGCGACTCTACCTCTTGGCATTTTGTAGTGTATTGTATCAATCTTTGGAGCAAGTAATGCATGTCTGTGGATGATTCTCAACCCTCTCTATGTTCATTTGCATCCTCCTGGTCTTTCACTGCAAATTTTGTTATCTGTGCATGATCTTGCATCACATTTGAATGGTCTGTGTTTATTGGCAAGATAGGTGTTCTTCATTCCTTGGTGCATCACCTCTATTAGCTTAGGTTTATTTTTATGCATCTTCTTACCCTGTCTCCTTGGCAAGATTAGATTAGGTTTTGAGTAAACTCTCTACATTTTCATGTGCATCTAAACAGAGGAATAGGAACCAGCCTTCTCTAGAGATTCCTTTCTCATTTTTTCAAGTCCCACACTTGGAGAGAGGATTCCATGTTGTGCAATCACACTGGATGCTAGTGATCAACCTAGAAATTTGATCAACATCCAGGGGTCTTTGTGATTTTGCATCAACAGAAATTGATGTCGGGAATAATTTAAGAAGAACCAGGTCATTTTACACATGGGAATGAAGGGTCCAACAAACAAAGTCTCCTTGTTTTGAAGATTTTGAGAGTTTTGGGAGGATTTAGAATCTCAATAAATAGTCAATAGAAATATCTTGGAATATTTCACATGATGGACACATAAATATTTATCTAAATCTTCAAGATATCATGTGATAGTCACCGTTCTTGCTCCTTTGTCCCAAAAGGATAATCTGGTGCCTTAAATAAAATTTCAAGTGAATCAAGTCTTGAAAGTGAAGTGAATGAATGTATTGGATTATTTTTAGTTAAAATCATATAATATTTCACCACTTATCTCCAACGTTCACTCCCATGGCAGAAAATACAAGCATGTTCTAATTTCACGTTGGGATGCCGACATCAACATCGGTTGTGTAATGCCTCTGCCATGGTTGTTATCCTTGGTTGCTTCTGAAACCAAATTTGTAAACGTTGATAAATGATTCTTGTTTGAAGATAGTGTACTCTTTTAAACTAAGTGATCATGTTTTCTTTCGATGATATGTTTTATCTTCTAAAATTGGATACAATCATTCCATAACCATTCGAATTATTAATGAAGTATTTCTTATATGCCTTATGCTGAAATTTGAAAGTTCTTACATTGGTGAATGAAATAAAGTTAGTCTAGTAAGACTATGAATGTACATGGCTTAAATTGCATTGAGAACTTGTTTCTCCACCTATATCATAAATGCATGAATAACCATACCTTGGATCAATTGTAGTGATCCAAGGCATGTCTATGATTTTGTGATGTTTTGATCATTTTGATTGAGCCGGTCGAGTATGTTCGGTTGCTGAACTCAGGCTTGAATTTAGGGATCACAGGGGCATCTTGTAGCATTTTATGGATGGACCATACTATGTGATCTAATTCATCATTTTGATAAAATTATTGAAGGTAATGTCCTTTGATTAATAATTGGGACCTAATTAATCTAAGGTCCTTTGATTATTTATCCTATCCTTAACCTGAGTTAAGGTGATTATATTTATTGTGATGATTAATTCCTAAAAGGGTAATTAAGGACTAACCTAAGTCTTTGATACTAATTATCCTAAGCTATAATATGAATTATTCCTAAGGTCCTAAGCTATGGTTTAAAAGATAATACTAAGGAAACCTAACTAAGTGGCATCAAACTAACCTAAGGGGAAATGAGGTTGGCTTGGATGGAAAGATAGTGAATGGAGATGGCACCATTCCAAAGGCATTAGGAATATTTAAATGGTTCATTAAATATTTTGTGCCACCAATTTTGGCCGAGGCATGGTGGTGGTGGAAATTGTTGAGTGGAAACCTTGCTAAGAACTGGTTAAATGGAATTTCAATTAATATTTGTAGCTAAAAAAGGGATGGCATGGTGGGAGTTTTGGAGGGGCACTAGAATTCCTGCTATCATTAATAAACCTCGACCCTTGAGCAGAAACCTCTGGGGAATAACAAGATGGGTTTGGGGAAAAAGGAATGGTTTGGTTTTATTGTGCATTTAGATTTTTTAAGCTCTTTGGCTCTGCATGTAGTATTTTCATTATTCAAACTATCAGTTCAATTCTATTGCAAATTAAAAATTGTCATTGCATGGTAGAAATAATGGAAAACATTTGTTGTGGAAAATATAAGAAGAAAAGGGGGAAGTTGCAAAGGCTTTGTTTGGTATTTTCATTGGAAATATTTCAGTTGAAGCTTCAGAGAGACTTGAAGCATGGAAGAGAAACCAGGAGCACTACCAAGCATGATATGATCTATCTCTTTCATATTTCTCACTTTTATTTAAACATTTTCATAAGAATAAATCTACTCTTGTTGAAAACGTCTCTGAGAATGGTTTTCTTGCTTTATGTGTTGTTTTATTTTTCTTGCTTCTATGGATTTCATGAAAGTTATGGTTCTTGTGGATAGAAACGACTGTACTAGTTTTAAGTCTATTATATTGATTATGGGTTTTGGAAAAGTTGGAAAAATGAATGTGTTTGCATTAGATTAAGCTGAGAATGATTGATAAGAGGATACTATGTCATATTTATCTTTTATAAATAAATCTCCTTGTATTTATTTAATTTTTTTAGCGTAAAACAAATTCTTAGGGTTCGGAGAAAGTTCTTTCGAATATTGGTAACATTTGAGGTTTATGTTAAATTGGGTTTTATCAAATATTATTTTGTTAAATTTTTAAAATACATGTATTGGGATTCTTATTTTGGTTGATGGTCATTCGTTTTTGGTATAGATTTGTGACTACACTTTTTGTTGTTATTATGAGAGTCGAGCCTTGACCCATATTGGGTACTCTTGATGGAGGTATTTTGAAACTTTGTAAGTGTAAAATATAAAGGTGTATTGATATATTTTTGGTCTCTGTCATTTTAGTTACTTTTTGATACATTTTATTGTGTTTTTCACCTTTCTCGGGTCAGCTTGTATGGATAAAGGGGAGGGAAACTGGGTAAGTTCCTTTCCCTTCTTGTTCATCGAGTATTGTTTGAATATGCACCCATCACAGGTTGGTTCAAATATTGATTTATTTTAAACACCGTTCATCCCAGATCTTCTTGTTATCATTCATGGATTTCTCTTACCCTTGAGATTGGTTAATTACGGCGTCATGAGTTAGATATTAAGGTTATGTATTTACCTCGGTGATTTTGGTGGTTTGGGTCATCAGTGTTTACAAGGAATGTATTCCTTAGACTGAAGCATGTTTTTTTAATGTTATTTTCCTATGAAATGTCTCATTGGTACTGAGCTTACAATTTGGTCATTTTTAACCATTTGATTGGTGACTATGCTCGTATTTTGAGTTTGTTTCAAATATGTTGGGATTTGTAGGTTTATTGTGATGATTGTTAAGGATATTTTTAATCTTCAAATTAGGATCCTGATCCTTACCAGGAAGTTCGCACTCTGTGATTTTGATCTATGGAATTATTCAATTTTCATTATCTTGTAATTTTATGCGAGAGTTGCTTGTGCATTCAACTAAAGCTTGATCATTTTAAATGCATGTTTGTGTTATGACACTCTCTCTCTCTCTCTCTTGTCTTGGTTAAATAGATATGTTTTGATCAAATGGGTTTTAGATCTCTATTCGTTGTATCGAAAAATCCTTCAGGAGTTCTTAATCCTTGTGTTGAATTGTCTTGTCAATGGCTAGAGAAAATCTCCTGTAGGAATGTACAGTGAGTACATTTGGTTCCTGTCAAGTTTTTATCTATTTTGTTGGCATCCCTTTATGGATAGTAACAAGGATTTTGTTAGATGAAGTATAGTGATAGTATTCTATTCATGAAAAGTCATTCATGTTTGTATATCAATTCATTTTAGATGGATGATAGGGAATTGGTTGTGATATAGTGGAAACTTATGGCTTGGTGAATTATATTGATATTAATGAGGTCTGATCATGGAATTTTATTAATTCTCCTCTTTGATAGTAGGTTGTTGTTTTAAAAGTTATCATGTTTGAATGAATATCATGACTGTAACATGGATGGAATTAATTTCATTGGATTACTTAACTACTTTTATGGGAAAATGATTCTTAAGGAGATTAGTGACTTCTTCTCTATTTATGACATTGTGGATTATTGGGCAGTCTTTTAATTTGATCTTATTCTATGTACTTGGAACATTTTCATAAACAATAGTGTTCCTTTTACTAAAACTGTTAGATAAAATCATATTGTTTTAGCGTTATAGTGCTTATCATGCTCAGTTCTTGTGAATTGACTCATGATAACAATTTTGTAGATGAACTTCGTGAAAAGTGAAAGGAGAGACTTATAGAAAGTTACATTTGTTTTATTAACAAAGTCATTTTCTTCATTCAGATGCTTTATGTATTGAAATTATCTTGAAAGGAACTTGTTGGAAAAACTATGAGGATGTATCAAATTAATTTTGTACTGCTGAAAAATGTTTTCTTATAATCATATGGAATATTTATTAAGTTTGGAATGAAGTGAACTCTCTCTCTGATAAATGAAATGTTGTATAATGGTTGGTGATTACTGATTTATTTTAAGGGTCACATAAGACTTAGATTTGATTAATATTCTTAAATATTAACATGCATGGATTAATAGAATCTAAATAATATAATGATTCTTGGATAAGGAATTATATATATTTTCGACTCATTTAATCTTGGGGTATTGGTATAACTATGATGATTATGATATATAGATCCTTATTAAAAAAGGGAATAAGGATAGTTACTACATAGTTGAATGTGGAATTCTTATTAAATATATACTCCTTATGTTTTTAGATTTCATGAATAGGACAATAGTCCTTAATTATGAAGAAGAGGATACTTCCTTTTTATCATTAAATCAGATCTAAGTACGTTATCCTTATTTATGTGATAAATTATATCATTATTGTTGATTGGTTGTATGCTCTACTATATGAAAACAATAAATGGTAATTGGAAAGCTTAAAAGAATTAGTAAGATGGTTTTAAATATTATGATATCACTAAATCTAATTAACAAGATTTCAACCAAGATTGTTTACATAGTTGAATTAAAGTAAAGAGATTTAATGATCTTACTTGATATTAGAATAAGATTTATTGATAAATGAAATTATCGAGTTAAGAAAAATGAGTTCACAAGAATGAACAAAAAATTTATCTGCATACCTTCAAATCTGGTGTAAAATCACATTTTGAATCCTTTCTTTTGGATCAATCGTACTTAGTGGACCCTTAGGTGCGATGTTTATCGATAATTAATCAAGATAATAAATTAAAGGTTAATAATCTAACATTTCTTTAAGTATGTCGGTTGTGTTAAAAGAGTCTAGTAGGTTTTTGTATTGTAGGGGCTACCACATAATACCCTCTTAGTGATGAAAGTAATTATGAGGATACCTTGATGCAACCAACTATGCTTGAAACCCCACTTAGTTCAATTAATTCAAATGACATAAGTGGAAATTTGGTTCATAGTTATACTCTAAACAGAGATAGACACATGGACAAGTGTTGTTGTCAACTCATGTTAACTTAGGGTAACTAAACACACCCAAATTGATGAAATTCTATTTGATTATGTCTATTTATCCTTAGTCACCATGAGTATACTACAACACTAGTGTATGTGAGCTGCCCCTATTTAGTGTGAAACTTTGACTCAGGTTTGGTTGATAGAAGTCAAGGAAGACCAATCTAGATAATAGTTCAAGTGGGGTGAAAGACATATTCCTTTTGAAGAGTATGTCATCTTGGAATGTAAACATGGTAAACATGTTTAAAACTTTGGCCAAAGTATTGCAAACTTCTAGTTGCATTGTCTTATGTCACCTAGTCTAAGATTGTGGGATTTCAGATGAATATCAATAACAAATATTCAGATAGGCTTCTTAGACAGAACACTTGAGTGACTGTAATGGGTAAAAGAACCAAAGTATACATAGTATACACATGAACAAGTTAAACATGAGAGATTGGTTTAATACCAAGTCATGAAATGAGAGATCAATGTTACACTAAGTCATTACAGTTGTATATGGTTTTCTATTATGAGATGGACTAGAAATGGAATGTGTGTTCTGAATTATATGAATTTAGAATAGAGAACATTATGTAAAATAAAATTCCCTTGTTTCTAAGTCATAAAAAGTGGATGTTATAGGTTGAAGGATTGAGTGCACTTTTCAAGGTGGTGTTTTCCCTTGCACTTGTCCTAAGATTCAAAGGGACATAAGGGACACTAAATTTTGCTCCCCTTATGCACATTTATTTTCATCACTTAAAACTTGTGACTTGAGTGGTTAGGTGAACTCAATGCAAAAACATGCCCCCTCCTCATGTTGTGGGCCCCCTTGGCACATTTTTCAAGGTCATATGTACCCTTTCACTTGTAAATTTTTTTAAAGGGACATAAGAGGCACACAATTATGATCCTCCTTTCATTTGTAAGTTTTTTTCGCTTGAAAACATCAACTTCAAGTCTTATGAGTGTTAGAAATGAAAACTCAAAGCCTAATCAAATATGGCCCCCTCCTCATGAAAGGATCAACCCTGGAATTTTTTTGAAGGTTTGATGTCCCCTTGCACTTTTCCCAACGTAAAAACAAACACGATGGACAAAAAAGTGTGCTCCCCATATCTCATCTAGCCCCGAACACATGGAAAACCTCTATTAAGCCCTGAGTGCTAGTTTCCAACTCGTTGCATCACACTTTCATGAAACCACAAACACAAACTTGTCATGATTGGATGTAAAACACATTTTGTATCCCCTCTTGTCCCATTTTTCCATTTCATCCTATTTTTAGGGTGCAACTCCACATCAACTCTCATTCAACCTTGGTTAACCCCATATGAGTCAAACATGAGGTAAGGCATGCAAGTAAGATAAAACATGATTCATGTTCAAATAAGTCACCGTTTTTAAGTTTAAAACTTCATTTTTCCTCCTAAGAACAATCCCATTGTTGTTATGTTTCTAAAAATAGCCCAGCATACTAAAATAGAAAGTTTCTCTTATCTCCAAAACCCCTTGTCCAATTTATATAAAATTTTAACAACATATCCTTCTAAAAATGCATTCCAAATTATTCCAAATTTGCATCCAATGGTGGTTAACATTGTTTTTAATTTCTAGAAAATTATAAAAATTCATTTTTCAGATCTACGAAATTCTAGCAATTGAAATCCTATGAACATTAGAGTAAATCCTCCTTGTGAAATAAAAAAACTTTTGAGACCATTCTCTTTCTATTCTTACACTAGGAAGACCCACTTATAAATATAGCTATCATTCCTTAGATTCATAATTTATAAATAGTAAGTACCATAAATAGTGCATTATTTGAGTTTCTATTACTCTTTGCACATCTAAAAACTCAAAAAGTCAAATTGAGAAGCTGGTAACTAAGAATCATCTTCATACATTAAGGATTACTAAGAATAGTAAGTGCTAGAATATTGGTCAAGAAAAAGGATGTTGAGTTACCCATGATAATGAAGGAGCATCTAGATGTCTTTGAGACTATTGTGGAACATCAAAGTGACTAGAAAAACTCATAGTTTCACAATATACACTTTCATTTGAGAATGGAAGTAATTATTCTATCTGGAAAAGTAGACATTTTCCATTGAGTAACAACTAGGAAATAAAGTGTTTGAGCATCCTAAGGTTGATCCCATTCACAATGGATACATATTTTTCATGGAGTTTAATTTTTAAGTGAAGAGGAGTAAGTTGATAATATCCACATTCCATCTCCAACCTTATGTTCAAATATCTCTCCAAGAGTAAAAGATCATCATATTTTCAAGATCAGATGGTCATCTCAATGAATATCTCATAATAGTGTTTTCGAACACTTATTCAACACTTTGGAGTGTGTCTACATCTTGCAGGAGGATGAAGTATTAATAAAAGTATTTCTATTTAGTAAGAGGTCAAAAAAATAAACTTCATTCATGGAGCACTCTCTCAAGATCCACGGCTCCAAATCATCACTTTTCTCTTCTTCTCTCTCTTCTCCATTTCTATCTCTAACATTCTATTCCTTTGTTGGGAATTTACTTTTCAATGTTTCATTTTATTCACTTAAGTGGCCTTATTTTGCATTGTAAAAGTCCCTTTTCAAAAATAATAAAAGGACTTAATTTCATTCCTAGTGAATGTGAAAGGTCACTGTTGGTGGTAAGGTGAAAAGTCACATGGGGGAGATGAAAAGGCTTTTGTAATATATAAATTGGGATTTCGTCTCCATTCCAAGTGGTTAAAATTATTATTATTATTGTTGTTTATTGGACTTTTTATCTCTACTACTACAAGAAATAAGCTACATTCATCTATCTCATTGATTATGTTCTTATACTCTCTCTATTTTTCAACTTTGCAAGCTTTGTAATCTTATAAAACTAAGAAGGAATTTTTTTTCTTTGATTAATGAATCCATAGAATTTGTTGTCTCTTATTTATTAGTCTTTCTATTGCTTACATGGTTGATAAATTCTTATTGAATATTTACCTACTCTGGTTAATGTGTGTGAAATATGTAAGTCTACTCACAACATTAACCCCCTCTCTCCATTTCCCCATCTCCTCTTTACCTCTCTTCAAATAAAATTCCTCCCTTGTACACTATACAAGAAGTTTGCCAAAAGTTTAGTGGAGTATTCCTATGTGATCCCTGGCCATTAGTTTGCATTGAATAAATGAGATGCTCCCCATACCCAAGATGGAGTGGCCTATTATTGTGATCATTGGTGAAAACCACTAATCTATCTTGCAAAAACATTTTAGTAACAGATAACTATGAACATTCATATCTAATCTAAAAACCAATAAAATGAATATTACATAAGAGTTTCCGTATATTGAAACTCAGGAAGTAGTCTATTAGAAAGCGTACTTAATTGAAAACTTGAATGGGTGGTTAAGTAGTGTGTAAGGTGTTGTCATCCTAAATGTATAACATGTAAAATTGAAAATTTTGGCCATTACAACAAATCCCCCACTTGATAACTTCCTCTCCGATCACTATAAGCCCTTCCTCTATCCAAAGCATGTCCTCAATTTCCTCCTAATTATGGATTATAGAAACATGATAATAAGATTTTAAATTTTTAAAATGTGCATGGATGTATGCCTAAGGTGATTGAATAAGTCACTGAGATTCAAGGTGAAACAACTACGTTTGGATAGAAAGGGCCATTTTTGGCCATTTTGCAATTGGTGAACACCCTCACGGAACTGACAGGGAAGATTCAATCCATTTAAGAGTTGTGTAGGAAATAAATGAAGTTATCTAAGGTATTTTAGAGAAAATTTGTGTAATACAATGATGCCATAAATTAAGCAAGCAAGATTGGGTCATTTTGGGCACATGGAATGAAGGCTACAACAATGAAAGATAACTTTTCGAGATAATTAAGGAGTTATAGAAATAGTTAGAATCTCATCAAATACTAAATAGAAAGGTATTGGAATTATCCACATGATGGAAACATAATTTTTTTCCTACATCCTCAATATTTTCTATGATAGGTGATATAATTTTTGACCCCAAAACACCATTCCACGCTCTTTGGGCCAAACAATACTCTGGTGTCCTAAAATGCACTTGGAGAGTGACATCAACATTTAAAACAAGCTTGGTTAGAATTTTTAACCCTTGGTGTTCCCATATATTCTCCCTGAGGTGTAAAGGGGACAAGGGGGACACTAAAGTGCTCTCCCCCACCTTTTCAAGAGTTTTTCGCCACTTAAAACATGAGTTAAGGTTTGTAGGCAAAGAAAATGGAGTAGTTAAGTGACGAATTCCCATTCCCGATAGATAGAACTGATGGAATATTATTGATCACATGATGTACCCTTGTATTTTCCCAAGATGCAACAAGGACACCAAATTGTGCCCCCACATGTTGGTTCCTTCCTCATAACTTACAACTTAAATTTTTGCACCTAAACTCATCACAACTAACATTTTAGCATGTCCCCATCTCATGTACTTAGAAACATGGCATATTTTATCACCCATGTTGTCCCATTATATTAAACCAATATAAAAATGGACATAGGGGACATAAACTTTCACTCCCCATGAATCACATCCTCTCGCAACTTTCACAACACATCTTTTGCACCTAGGAAAGATCCAAACTTACAGATCACTTAACTACATGCCCCCTCTTCATGATCAAACACCCGTGGTGCATTGTATCACTCTTTTAAACCCCTTGGATTGTAATAGTTTCAAATGTGACAAGGGGGAGACAAAAATGTTCCCCATCCTTCCATTCATCTCCTGGTCATGTGAAAATCCAATTTTTAGCCCCCAAAAGTGATTTTTCAACCATTACATCTCATTCACACTAAACATGAAGTTAAATATTATAACCATATTCATTAAAGGTTATTTCATACCTTGATGAATTTGGTTTTCTAATCGATTTAGGAATTTTTGATCTTATCTCCTTGGCCTCCTTCATGGTTGTTTGTCTACTTGGACAAGCCTTGTAATCTTTCATACTTCTCCATAGGATATTCTTTGAAGCCTAGTCCTATATTGTCTCCAGCTGCTCTTTGATTCTCCAATATTCCATCTAGTACTTTTGAGTTGTTATCTAAATTTCCATACATATTAAACCTATTGTTTTATTCTTTTATTTCAGCCTCAAGGTTCTCAATTCTTCTTCATGTCTTAGGAAAGCATCATTTTTTTCCTTTAGGGATTTTGACATATTTTTAACTAGAGATTCCATCTCTTTGAGGGATTGACCATGTTTAGATTCCATATACTTGATTTCCTTCTTCAATCCATCAATCAAGGACTCAAAATCTCAAAATTCCACTTAATAACTACTTCAGCTAATTTACCCATGCTTGTGCTTTGAGGATCCCCTCCAAGAAATCAAACTTGTTCCAAGAGGAGATGGCTTTGATACCAATTGTTAGAAAAAAAAACACTGAGAGGGGAGGGGTCAATTAGTTCTTTTCAAAACTTTTAAAACATTTCAATAACTTAGAAAACCATTCAATCTTGATTATCCTTTACTATGATATGACCATAACATTCACACATAATAAAATTAGAAACAAGTAAACATGAGCACACTATTTAATGTGGGAAACCCTTAAAGGAGAAAAACCCACTAAAATCAATACACTAGTGTGGAAAAATTGTCTTATAAAGATTACAAAGATTTAATTTTTGAGCATCTACTCAACTTTAAGCCACAACTCCAAAATTTAGCTAAGATACTACTTGACCTTTAGAAATCTCCTACTTACATGGAAGCTCCAACTCCCAAAAATTTAGTCTAATACCTACTTGACCTTCTACAAGCTATAAATTATAAGGAATGTTAAACTCCCTATTTTATAAGAAACAACTTATAATTTTGCAAGATGTTTTGATCACCTTCCTTTAGTTATCTCACACAACAAATTGTGATACCTTATTCATCTCCTTTATCTTCTCTTTCCACCCTCCTCACCTTGATCCATCTATTTTATCATCTTCTTAGTTAACTAAAAAAACACTATCATATAAGGATTATTTCACTCACACACACACACACACACACACACACACATTCATTCTTATTAGGATTATCTCCTTAGATGACACCCTCAAACACTTACTCTCTCATGCATATCCTTGATTTACCTTATTTTTCATATCCTCATGCTACATCAACAACATGGTCATTAAAAACTATGATTCATACACAAAAATGTGTTTATATATTTAAGAGAGACATACCCTTTCACCTCTTTCACTTTAACTTCCAAAAATCTTCACCTGGTTGGTCTTGACTTGTATAAGGAGGAGATAGATGATATCATACCAAACTATCATTATGTAATCATTACATCTGATTTAGTGTCGGGAAAGTACAAACCTTAAACAACCTATCAAGATGCTTCTAAAACCTATGATGAGAAAGGAAAATCTTCTGAACTCCTTGACCTTTTGATTCACATGCAAACATTCCAATCCAACCTCTACGAGTCCTATGATTTGTAACAATATACTTATTTGTCTTCATATTTGGTGAGGATTATTTATCTTGTCGAACATTAGGACTCGATGAAAAGTTTTGTGAGCATGCAATAATGTTACAAAAACCCAATTATTTCTATATAACTCCTAAACATGCTTCATATCTCATTATTTTATTCTAAAACTTTCATTAGGACTTGTATGCATAAGTAATCCTAGCATCTTCAAAAATAATATACAACATGGATACATGCACTCACCTTAGGATTCAAAACATACAATTAAAGTAGGAATGATGAATACGAAAAAATGTTCAAAACACCACCAAGTACATGAAGTTTTTCAGGTCAAGGAAAAGATCTTCCATCTCAGCTCATCTTCTTCACTAGGTTTGCACTCTCATGGGGTCTTCAAAATCACAATTACAAGATTGATCTACTACAATTGATGAAAAACTTTCAAAAATTTTTATTCTTGGAAATTTTGGTATGATACCTATATATCTCCTTCAAGGTATTTAAGAGGTTATGCTGACATCATTTGCATAATGACATACAAATTTGTACAAGAACCTTAAGGGTTGATACAATCAGAAATAAAATCTTCACATGTTGAGAAAAATCACACATTGAAAGACCTATTCATGGATTTAAATAAATATTTATGCAAAAATTGTTCCCTATAATACTCATCAAGTCCATACATTGTATCATTTGAGATAATATAGATCAAACAAGCTTGCTTTTCAAGAACCACTCAAACCGGATTTCAATATCCAAGAACTAGTCCCGCCAATAGATCTTCTATCACACCAAAAATCCTTTCATGCCAAACCATTTCATATAAACTTCAAAAAGGACCTAAAATTCATCTTCAAGTACTTTTATACATAAGTTATATGGATAAAATCATGTTTTCATGCTCATTCCTTGGACCTTCTTGACTGTCATAATGAGGCAATTTTAGGCATGATATGATCATTTAAACTAGGACCTTAAAAAAATTCTTAATATCAACATATGTGATTTAAAAAGTTATATTTGAACTCTATAAACCTTCCATGTTCATATTGGGCGTCCATAACAAGCATTCACATCAGGTATCTCTCAAAAACCTTGACTAGTTTGTACTTCTTTACTCCTTTAGTGGTAAGCCAACTATCTTGACATTTTTCATCAAAATTTTGCATTGTACCTACCTATTTATTTTCATGAGAATTTGGGGGACATGAAAATATTTCTCCCACATCAAAATTTTTATCTCGAAACCTTCTATACCTAACTATACATGTAATGTTTTTCAAAAGAAGGCTATTTGAGAATCTTACCAACTGACCCAAAGAGTGAAAAGACAACCAAAATGAAGTAGAGGGATTAATATACATGCCAAAGTCATTGAATTATCACTCTTAATTTAGTTCACAAAAAAATCTTCATATTTTTCCTATCACTCTTTAGGAGGGTTTGGTAATGGTTTGGAGTGACTTAACTTCTTAAGGTTCATTCATAAATAACATACATTCTATCTTCCACATTCCATTTACAAAATAAACTAGATTCCATGCCATAACTTTAGTGAAAATATTAATTCACCATGCACAAGTTTTACATTCCATTGATTACTTCAAAATCGACCTACGAGTTGGAAATGGCCATTTTGCAAACTTGGTAGAGCCAAAAATCACATAACGAAAAAAACTTCATTTTTTCATGAAATTTGGTCTACAACACTAGAAACACCTCTAACACCTTCCCAAGTTATCACTTGATAATAAATATGTATGTTCCTTCATGACCTACCTGATTTTCTCATTCTTACATGGCTTGTTATCATGTGCATCCCTCCAAAATGCATTGAAATTGCTGAACCAGCTAAAGGATGGTTTGACACATCTTTCAAATACTCTCTAATATGTCAAAACACTCAAATAATTCTTGTGATGTTCTTCTTGAGCTAGATTTGTGTAGTATTTTTATTTCCAACACTAGTTATGCGCGCTACGACACCTCATCCAGACAAGTCTAAAAGCTCACCCAAAGTGTGCATAGCCACCAGGTTCCTCTTTTACTTTCCTTATCAAGATGTTAGAATGCATGTCCATATTTATAATAATTCATAACCAAAACAACCATTCATGTATAGAGAAGTATCATAATCATGACAATCCAGAAACACATATAATAAGGAATCATCAATGGAAGATAACTAGAAAGATAGAATACTAATGACCTAACACAATAATCTCAGTAACCCATAAGCTCTTATCCATTACAATCCATAATTAATAACATAACATGTGAGTTGAATACATCACCTTTCATTACATAAATGTGTAGGATGAACCCAAAACACTAGGACTGCTTAACAAAAGAACCATAGAGCTAAGATTCTTGAGATAGCCCTCTCCTTGAATTTGAACTAGTCAAGAGAAGGATGTATTATAATACACACACACACACACATGTACATACTGTGGGGACTTACATGCATTACTTTAATAATATATGTACTTACAATAACTTGCATGGTTTTTCCAACTTGTCCTCATAATATATTAAGCTAATTATAAAAATGTTTCTATCCTATTATTAGACATATCCATGTGTGTTCTTTATCCTCTACTTCGCTTGTGATTTTCCCAATTATAGCCCTTGTTTTGAAGCCAAGTCATCTTAGTTTTTTCTATTTTCATACCTTTCTTGAGCGGAACTCCAAATCCACATTCCTATTTTTAGCCTCATGGGAAAATTGGATAAGTCCCTGATCCTTTGCATGCATACACAGAGCCTTGCACACTTACCCACTTCTCTATTGTGTATGCCACTTACGTGCTACTCTTACCTCATGTGCATGAACCCTTGGGAATAAGCCTCTAATATTTTTTGGTACTTAGTCAATTTTCTCTTACCAACATTACCCACACTAGGGATATTATCTGCCCTCGACAATAATGAATCAAAGGATGTCTCTCAAAGAATTAAAGATATAACTAATTATAAGATCGAAGAATAATGGGAATATACCCAATGAATCAAAGAATATAAAATTTTCTCTTGTGCATGTTCAAATCATTCATGGGCTAGCTGAAATATCTTTGGAAACTCTATATTCATGTTACTCTCCAGCTCTTCCCACTTTACAAGTTCCTTAGTAGTTACATCTGATACTAACTCGGAAATATCCAAAGACTTGGTAGGAGTCATTTCTTCACCATTATAATTTAATTCCCTAATGACCCTTACAAAGTATGATTCCATTCCTTCCAAGTAATCCTTATTCCATGTGACCAATGAGCAAGGTTACTTGAGCCTTGTCTCATAGGAATATTTTACAATTTTAATCATATCCCGCTTCTACACAATCTCATCCATGATCTCTTCATGACTAACCTTGTTATATTTCTTGGCATCCTGCACTTAAGTTCAACTTCCTCTTGAGTGGTGTGCACTTTGAGGATGGGATCAAGGTCTTAATAGTTCTTGAATGCACATCCTACCTTCTTTAACAATTCCTTGATCATGGTGCAAATCACCTCATACTCAACTATTTTGTGTGCCACAACTTCCTTATTATTCTCTCATTCCACAGACCAACTTTTCTTTTATTGACCCTCACACACACTTCTTGGAATGTAATAAAATTATTACTAGATCTTATAAGTAGTACAATTCAGATAGATATTCATCCTTATCATTCTCTTCAAGGTCGGGAACACTTTGTTAATAACATCTACAATTTAAGAAAATTTTGTGAAGGCATATATTGCATGATTTTCTATCTTCCCTAACTCTTATGTGAGCCCCTGAACATCTTATTCTTTATCCTTATTATATTCCAACAACAACCTTAATGTGACCCCTTTATCCATATTTTTATACGCAACCTTGGCCTCCATTTTGTTTAATGCATTTCTAGCCTATTCATATGTTAACTCGGTGGGTTTGATCATTGCAAGGATTGTACCCGGTTCTTTATTCATTTTACAGTTGGCATAGGAATTTTTGTTAACCTTGAACTCAGGATCCTTCATATGAGTCTACATACTCCATGAAAGCATCTTCCTTGCACACATCTTTGTGCCTTTTGGGTCTATTAACTCCCAGTAGAAGAGTTCCTTGCACATTACAGTGCTTTGAAACCTTTCACACAAACCCTTTGATTGATCATCAATATAGTTCATCTATGGTATTTTCAAGACCTTATACTTCTTCCTTCTTCCACCTCTACACTTTCATTTGGGAACCTCTATCTCAACATTTACTTGTACACTTCTTCCAACTCCTCGTGCATCTTTTAGGCCTTCTCTAGATGGCTCGTTATCGCCTTCATTTTCCTCTTCTTCCTAGATCCTTCTTCACACATGCTATGTAACTTTGCATCATGTTACACAATAACATCCTTAATATATTCTTTATCCTCATCCAAATTATGGATTACCAAGGCTTCTTCATCGTGCACAATATCTTCCTAAGAATTGTCCTCATCACTATCTTCATTCATAACCAACCTTAACCTTTTTCTTCTAGGAGGACTTGTCTTCTTCTCTGGGCTCAACTTAGTTGGAGTAACCTTAAGAGACTTTTTTTTTCCTTAGAATTTCCTACAAGGATTCTTTGTCCCTTGTGCCTTCTCCATAACATTATCTTACAAATTTGGTCAAGCGTGGCATCATCCTCTTCTTCTTCCTCCTACTCCTCCTCATCTTTCTCTTTTTCCTCTTCTTCCTATCTAGGAGGGGTCTCCTCGTGTTATATTTTGGTGCCTACAGTTTTCTTTCCCTTAGAATAGTTGGAAGGATAAGGTATCTAGTATCTTGATACTTCCCATTCTTCACTTTCAGCCTTAAGTATATATATACTTTTTCTTCTTATTTCCCCACTTAAAGAGTCATATGAGTGATGTTCATAATGTCTGACTCCATAAACTTAACATAATCACACTTCAAAGGATATACATACTTGGTGCACAAGTATGTGATAGTCAACATCTACCTATCTGCATAAAATATCAACTTATATGCATCAAAAATTCTATTTTTTGATGCCCTGGAAGTACTTGGTAGTGAAAGCGTGAGGTAGTTTACACCATTAAATTTTGTCTCTATTGCTCATATAGAACCTTCCCAAGTAAAAATGTTGTTTAATTGTGAATCATCTACCTTACCATCTAAAATCGATGGTAGCTCCCT
Organism: Taxus wallichiana var. yunnanensis; assembly: GCA_018340775.1. Lineage (NCBI taxonomy): Eukaryota > Viridiplantae > Streptophyta > Pinopsida > Cupressales > Taxaceae > Taxus > Taxus wallichiana. The sequence continues at coordinate 51,704,047 of CM031234.1, forward strand.
TGGTACATGCCACTCGTCCTCAAATTCCTCTCGCATTCATATATACCACTTGTCCAACCGGAGATTATATGAATTAGTGATGCCTCCATCACATGTGTGTATTTTGTGAACCTTTACGTGGGGGACTTATTATCCATAGGATATTTATAGACTTTATCCTAAGGCCCATCTGGTACACCTATCCCCAAAAAGATAAATAAGAGAAAAATAACTCCCAAAGTTACATTCTCACCTTTAACTACTAGCATGCGTGCCTCTTCAATGATTCCTTTGACAATGAATTGTGAAATATTGTGATGCATTTTATTTGCTATTTCTTGGGTGATATGTAGCCGCTTCTTATTTACTTGTGACCATCTTTTAGATGCATCTATCTTGCAAGTGACAAGGCACTGACAAATCTTGTTCTGGGTCACTTATAGCTACAACATCCATTGCGTGGCCTCCCCTTTGATAATTCAATGTAGTGGTAGTGTAATATACTCTGTGTCATCTTCCAAATTTGGATCTATCTCAAAGCTTTGAGCTGTACAAGCCTTTCATTCTTATAATTAGTTGCACGGTGATGTGCATTCTCCTCCTTGCAAAGTAGAAGTAGTCCTCTTAGACACACAACATCAACCTTGAGTACTCTAATCATAGAGTTGAAGTACTCAGAACTCTCAAAGTCTTTCTACATGGATTCATCATAGAAAAACTTCCCTTTTGCATTCTACGATCCACCTTCTTCATGAATTCCTTATTTATTTTGGCTTCATGTGCCTTAAAGCGATGATTGTATCATTAATATTTCTCTTAGTTAAGTGCAAATCCCATGGTTTCCCTACAATCACCTCACATTGGTGCATTTCTAAAAACCACTCCTTTTGCATGTCCTCCACTTTGGGCTTCTTATTTTTTTCCCTTTCCCTTTCCCTTGGGTGATATTATGGATGTTTTCTTTGGTGTCATTTTTATCTTTCTTAGCTTTTTTCAAACTTCTAACTTTAAATTTTTTAGGGAATGGTTGCTTACATTTTAAAAGAAATGTGTGTCCTAAATGTATAAATGAATTACTCAATATCCTATGTATTTGCACCGGGTGTTCAATTCACAACCCTCATTTTCCCTTTCTCCGGACCAACCAATTATGTGTGATACTTTCTACAACTCATTTTCTGTGATTTTCCTTGAACCCTAGTTCTTTGGATCTTGGAAACTCAAACCTCAACCTTGTGTATTTTACCACTCCCATTCCTTATTTCCATGCTCTCACTTCCACCAAAGGATCTCCTACACCGGGTTATGTGTATATTTCTTTGGTTCATCTCAATTCTTCTCCGCACAAGCTCTTCATACTTTAGAGACATAATTTCTACTTAATTTATCTTTCAATTGCTTGAAATCTTCAAAATAAAAGGTAAGAATGAAATCTCTCGTGCTCCTTTTATATATTTTAAAGTTTTTATCACATTAATTTGTCATTACCTACCACTATTTTAAAGCATTAAATGGTTTTTTTGATTTTTTCGTGCTTTTCCTTGCTTTCTTCTACGTGTGGCGAGTCATAACTTCCGGGTTTTCCACTACTTTCTAGGATGTAGTCATTCATGCAAAAACTTCCTAAGTTGTAACACATCTTCCTATATGCCACATACCAAGTAATCTACCCTTCTGCGACCTCCCTAGTGTTACACTTTGTGAAACCCTTTCTCATGTGACCTTCCAATATGCACAATTCCTTTCAAGCGACATCATTCCTAAGCACCTGTAACACTTTCCATTTTTCTCTCATGCATACCCAATTTTTTAATCCATCAAGAACCTTTCTTAAAAACCATCATGCACACCTCTAGACCAAATCCAAGACAAGTACCAACATCTCGGTCTCCTTTGCATGTAGTCACACCTATTGCAACCCCATACTAAAAGTATATCCAATCCTATGCACATCAACTTGATAAGTAGTAATTAGATCTTGTTCGTAAAAACACTTATTACCAAAAAAAACCAAATAAAAAACATGGAAGGAAATATAATCTAAGTGGAAATATTGCCTTATTACAAACACAAAGAATCTTATTTATAGTAGGGCTTCAACCTACTCCCATTGAAGTAACTGGGAAACATGGTTCCACCTAGCTCTTACATTGACATGCACTGATTATAGTATCTTTGTCACTACAAAGGATCCCAACCAATGGAATTTTTACTTTCCTGCACAAACATGGAATCATACAAAAGTACCATATTTCCAACTACAAAAGACTTGTTCTTAATGTGAGTTTCATGTAAAGCCTTATTTATTTCCTTTTATGTCCTCTGAATCCAATGCACAATGTGTTCTATTTGTCCAATTACATCAAGTTATCAATGTGTTCATCCACATCATATTCATCATCCAATCTACCTACGTGTGTAATATATAAATATGGTAACAAAATTTCACGGGTAGTATAGCCTTCATGCCAAAAACTAAGCTGAAAAGGTGTGGCCTTATTCAACTATTTATAGGTTGTTCTGTATGCCCAAAGAATGATTGATACCTTGTCATCCCAATCATTTCTTCCAACATCACATATCTTCATTAGTGTTTGTCCCAAGATCTTGTTGAATACTTACTTCAGCGGTGTCAATTTCTGAGGGTGATAAGGGGTAGTATTATGGTGTGCCATCATAAAATATTCAATAAAATTCTTATGGACTGATTTAGAAAGTGAGTCCCTTTATCAATTCTTAGGCTCAATGGGGATCCATAACTACTAATAACAATTTCCTAAGAAACCTCTTTTTTTTTGCTTGTGTAACCTTTTATAAGTGCAACCTCGACCACCATGTTAGGTAATCGGTGTGTGTGATGATGTAGTGTGCTCCATTTCTGTGCCAAAGTGGTGTAATAGGTCTTACAAAATCTATTTCCCATTTTTAAAAAAGGTCTATGCTTGCTATAGGAATTAGTGGCATTTCATCTCCATCTCTCGGGCTTTCAAATTCTTTTATAGTGATCACATACTTTGATAAAATCCTTAATATCTTTATAAAATGTCTCCCAATATAACCCAACTAGAAGTATCTTACTTGCAGAAGTTTCCCCTACATAATTTCATCATGCAATGCCTCCATGTGCTTCCTCCATAATGGCTTCACGCTCATGCTCCAAAACACACATGTGCAAGACCTCATATCTACCCATTTTATACAAGTCTCCTCAATAATATGATAGGGTGCAGATCAAATAGAAAGGTGCTTCTTTTCCATGGTCTTTAATGCCTTTTGGAATAACTCCGAGTGTACTAAAATACTACCATGTCCTCTAAATTAGCTGATGCATGGTTCAACCTAAACAACCATACATTAAGCATAATGTATTCAATACTCTACACGTCCTCTCTATAATTAATCCTTGACAAGTGATCAGGTCTGAGTTACTCTTTTCTTACTTTACTAAAACTATAAAATCAAATTCTTGGAAAATTTGTATCCACTTTGGTAGATGCACCCTTACAAAATATGTTTATTAACCAAATACTTCAATGCCATATGATGTGTATAAAAAATGAATGATGTGGCTAATAATTAGTATTAGAATTTATGAAACACGTAGATCATAGATAATGCCACGTGTTCGTGGTTTTGTAGTTATTCTCTCTACGATGTTAAATTCCTACTTGTAAAGAATATGGGATGATCCAAATCACCCTCTCTTGGGTGCACCAAGACTACGCCAATAGCCATGCTAGAGGAATCTAAATGCACATGGAATGGTTTTTTCTATGAAGGGAAGTGCAAGATCGGTGCACTAGTAAAATTCTCTTTCAAGGTCTCGAATGCCTTGTGTTACGAGTCACGCCAATAAAAATTTCCTTTGGCATTGAGCAATTATTCCAAAGGTGCGACACTATTTTCATAACCCTTTATAAACTTCCTTTAATAGCCACTACACCCCAAAAGCCATGCACTTCACTCTAATTTTAGTTTATTCTAATCCTATAATAACTACAATCTTAGCTAGATCTACCAACAATCCATCCTTACAGATGATTTTCCCAAGTAATGTACCAAAGGGGGTGGAAAAGATACACTTCTTAATTTTGAGATAGATTCTCAATCGTCTACATCTTTTTAAACATCAATCTTAAATTATCAAAATGGTCTTTCACAATCCCATAAATGGTCCAATCATCAAGATAAACCTATAATAATTTATGAAAAAAGTATTGAAATTCCTACACAAATATACATGAGAATACTCTTTGGTGCATTCTTCAACCCAAAAGGTATGATAGTATATGTAAATCTTCCCCACTTAGTGGCGAAGGTGGTTTTTTCTTGATCCTTACATACAATGCAAACTTGATGATACCCTAAAAATCCATCCATAAATGAATATATTTCGCACCTGCAACACCTTGAAGACCTCTTTAGCGATTTCCATAGGGAAAATATCTATGAAACATGAAGAGTTAAGTTCCTTGTAGTCAACATAGATCCTTATCTAACCATCCTTCTTGATATTGATCACCATGGGGCTAACCCACTCATATTCCTTAATTGGTTCAATGATTCCAGACTTAAGCATTTTATCAATTTCTTCCTTGACCTTTACACACAAGTTCATATTCATCCTATAAGGCCTCTTCCGAATAGGACACACACCTTCTTTCAACTTAATATTCATCTCTCCCAATGAGGGATGCACACCTTTCAACTCATGGTAACCTCTTGGAAATAGGTCCTAGAAGTTGCACAACAAATCAACAATATTTTCTACCTCTTGTATGACCAATAATCTCTAATGATGGCCTCCTTAGGTGCATCCTCAGTCCCAATATTAACCTTCTTAGTCTTTATAGGTACATGGTATGCACATATTTTCTCATCTGTAGATTCCATCACCTTGTGTGCACCCTCAGTGTGGATAATATACAGGTTCTCTACTTTTTCATCATCAATGAGGTACACCATATTCCATTTTTCCTTATGTCTTCACACACACCCTAGATGGATCTCTTCTATTTCCAATGCATCTTCACGTATATCAGTCCCATGTTATCCCAAGAGATGAACCATGAGTTCCTCTACTTTTGCGCTATCTCCTAAAGTGATGAACTTTAATATTTACAAGGCTTCATGTACATGTGGCTTAGTGGAAAATTAATCAAAAGTGTGAGTCATACCTTCGTTCATGTCTCGCCAACTTGCAAGTATATTTCTTTAGTTCAACATGCACATACCATGCATGAGTGAAACCCTTTAATGTTGAATAAAATTATGAACCCAAAGAGATGGAAATAAATCTCCTGGTCCTTATGCCCATTATCTCTCACATTTGTGCACATGTACTAAATAATAAGTCTTCCCGTTATACTCGTGTACAAGAGAAGGTGCATTTCTATGAATAAAAATTATTAAAATGGCTACCCTTACCTCGCTGGCCAAAAATATTATCTCTATGTATTATGTACAAGGTATAAAACATCATATTCCATCTATCTCCCTCATTTTTCCACTATTATTCCATAACACACAAGAAAGAGTTAGGTTTTTCCTCTCCAGTATACATGGGTAAGCTGGGTTTTCCCAAGTGCATAATCATGTGCGGCTTGATCATCTCGGGTCACTCTTCCATTAAAATCACGTCAAACCCTTCCATATGTGTCATGGGCCCAATTTTCACAAGAAACACCAGTGGTGTTATTGAGATATTGCACATATTCCCACTAAAGTACACCTTATTTTGATGGTTCTATGTTCTCAAGGTTACGTACTATGTGTGTATAAATCTTATTAATATCTTCTTCACTCATAAGATCAATGTAAGGCACGACCTTCAAATCATCTAGGGGTATGACAACATACTCTTCCTTGTTATCAAAACTAATGTACCTTTTGTTAAAGTGAAAGTATGCATTGCTTTCATAAAACTAAGGATGTCCAAGAATTGCTGGAAATTTATCTACCTCCACAAGATCCAATACTCCAAAATCTCCTGTAAACTTGGCTCCTAAATAGTAATTGAAGCATCCTTCAACACCCCAATAGGCATGGCCCTTATTTTATTTTCCATATACAATACATTATAAGATGGATGTAATTTTGGTCTCCCTATTTGGTTCCAGGAATCCAAAGTCAAGAAATTCACCTCTACACTTGTGGAAATTAGAATATTAATCACCATCCAATCCCCAATCACTGCATCTAGTGTGATTTCCTTGTCATACTCATGGTGTTGTGGTGGTAAATTTTCATGAAGTATCGGAACTCAAGTTCAATTCTAGTACATGGTACCTTATCATGAAACCATTATTTTAGCAAGTGGGATGATGTTCTCCTATAACAACATCCTACATACTTCCTTCATATCATATTCATCCTTCGTGGAAGCACAATGTTCTTCGCGTGTTCCCTCTTGTGTACATTTTCCTTCAGGAAATGGATCTCACCTTCAAAATATCGGATTACTCTTATGATCTCTTGGTAGACCTCCTTCGGTGAGAAACATCGGGATATTTAACATGCATAATCTCCTCCCTCATGATGAGGAGTTTTTCTTTAAGATACCCATGTGCACTACTTGTGGACATGTAGGGAATAATACATGTTAAAGCTCTAGATCAACCATACTTTTAGGTTTCCATTTTTATTCTTCTCATGTTGTACCTTGATCATCCCCATGTCTTTTTTTTTTCTTACACATATGCTCATAAATATCAGGGCAATATTCAACCTTATTTAGTTTCCTATAATACGCATGTACCTTATTTTTGGGACACTTCACTGGTAATGGTCTAGGGACCTGTAATTATAGAAGGTTCACAAGAAAACCTTCCTCTACCAGTCACGAATCTTACTTTAATATCACCTCGAATCCACCATCTCTATTTTTTTTCCCTTCATTAGGATGAGATTCATGCATCGAGAGCTAATTTCCACAATGGTCTATCGTAATATAGTCTCACATGACTCATGAATTTTGTCTATCAAATGGTAGTCAGCTATGTCATGGGTATGTGCATAAAAAATATTGTAGTAATTATGATACTTTCTTTATTGTTGTGTGCTACAAGAGGGGTTAATTTCAAAATTCATTTTTCTTGTGGAAAATATCACAAGACTATAACATTGCACACATTTTCCTGCATAAAAAAAATCCTTAGTATGCCCTTCTACATTGAAATTGGTGCATTATAACCCACTGTGCATCTCGTGTGCCAAATTGGTAGAAATATTCTCCAATTGTTTAGCCATAACTACTATTTACACCTTTAGGAAAGGGCTCACTCCAATGTCTACACTCCCAACTTATTCAACATACAGAGCTACTTACAAATCCTTGGGTGGATTAGTAAATGTTTTATGTGATAAGGCCCTTGAAACAGAGTCAACAATCCTCCAACGAACCATTGTGCATGTTGGCTCTGATGAATATCATAAGATAGTTTGGAAAAGATATTTTTAAACCATGCATCATACTCCCTCACACTTTCAGATAATCCCTTCTTGATGTCCTTGAGCACACTAATACTCTATTTCTCAAACTCTAGAATGTGAAATTTGGCCAAAAAGATAATGCGTAACACATCATAATCCACTGTAGTTTTGTGTGGATCATAATTTATGTACCAACTATGTGTGTACCCTTGAAGTGTGGTGAGAAACTGACTTGTATTTCTATTAGAAGCTATTATGCCCTTCACTATCCATAACAATTCACACTTGTGTATGTGATCTGTTTCATCCTCCATACATCTATACTCTAACAAGTGAAGATACATCTCAAATAAGACTTAAGGTGTTGTCTTTTGTGGTTGATGTGGATGCTACTGATGGTTGTGGTCCTTATCCTAGGGTGGGTCCATATCCTGAACCTAAACCTCCACAAGGATTTCCTCTATATGGTGGCTGATATGAGCCTCCCGAGCATCCCACCAAGACCTATGGTCCATTAGATTAACTTCCTTGTGTCTTAATTGGTGTTCTAAAATGGGAACCAATTGTCCATGCTATAACAACACCTATATGATTTCTTCCAATAGTCTGCATGCCAACTCTTTGTCTTGATGATGCGCCTATAAAAATACCTCCAAAATTAATTCAAAACATTAGCACCCCTTTGTGCTTCCATGTACACATCCTCAATTTTTCATGCATCCTATGTGGTGACTAAAACATGTTTACTGTGTCTCCTACCCAACATGGAGATTCTTCTTTCTCACCTTCACTATGATGCTCTTCTACAACTACCTCTAGATTTAGAACACCTTGTGTAAGGGATAGGATGCCAGGATGGGTCAAATGCACACATGTGGTTCTCATTATATCCTCACACTCACTATCATCAGATGCCAATGGTTTATCTCTACTATGCTTTCTCTATGTCAGGAGGACATGATAATGCATTCCATCATCTTCCATGGGGCTCTCATAACGTCTAAAATTCATAATTTTTCTAGACAATAGCACCTCATTAACTACTCGTTGTCACACCTCATTATATCTCGAGCCTTATTTCCTCTCTCTGTCTTTCTTCCCCAAGGCCTCTAAAATCCTTTCCAAACCTTCTCCTTCCCCTATGCGTGGTGGGGATTTATCTCCCCATAGGTGATTTTTCCATTCGCAGTTCCACCATTAGGATCTTGATAGCTAAAGATATGACATGTAAATAATACCTCGTTGGTTCATGAAAGAACCAAAAATATGATTCCTATGGACAATAATAAGTTTATATTATGTACTCCAAAGTATAACTATGTAGTACACCTTCCCACCAACGATATACAACTTTATTCCATGTCTCATTTGAATCAAAGAATGTTTGATAGTATTCATGAACACAAGATTTATTTCTTGGGTAGACACCTCTATTTTTTATGTAAGATATTAACCATTGGTACAAAATTACTGGGAATAAGCTGAAGAACATCTCATATAAGCATTCATATATATTATCTTCTACACACTTTCACGCACTAAAATTAGGTCCAAAACTATATCTCTGTGAAAAAGCATCTTGGCCGTCTTCTATAAAGCTTTCAATATTCTCCAAAGACACTCAAAATTCCATATGCATGCAACATCCTGGTAGAAAAATTGAAAATATTTCCTGGAAGTGGAACCAAAATGTAGTATTTTTATTTCCAACACTATCTATTCCGATGTCACCTCATCCGGATGATTCTAGAAGTTCACCCAAAGTGTGTGCAACCAACAGTTCCTCCTTTGCTTCATTTATCAAGATTTTAACATGCATGTCCATATTCATAATCATTCATAACTAGAACATCCATTCACACACATAGAAGTATCATAATCATGAAAATACATAAACACATATAATATGGAAATCATCTATGGAAGATAACTAGCAAGATATGAATACTAATGACCCAACACATTAATATCAACAACCCATAGGCTCTTATCCCTTAAAATATATAATTAATTACATAACATGTGAGCTGAATACATCACTTTGTTCATTACATAAATGTGTAGGAGATACCCCAAAACCCTAGGACTACTTAACACAAGAATTGTAGAACTAATATTCTCGAGCTAGCCATCTCCTGAATCTAAACTAATCAAAGCAAGTATGCATTAAACACACACACATACTAATACACACACACACACACACACACACACACACACACACACACACACACACACACACACACACACACACACACACACACATATGGTGGGAATTTCCCTTCACCACCTACATGCATTCACCTAATAATAGGTGTTCTTATATATCTTACATGATTTTTCTAGCTTTTCCTACTAATAAATTAAGCTACTTATACAACATGCTTCAATCCTATTATAAGACATCTCTATGCACATTCATTGTCCTCTCTTTCTGCATGTGTTTTTCCCAACTATAGCCCACGGAGGAAAATTCATCTCTCTTTTTTATATTTTCATACCTTGTTTTAGTAGAAAGCCAACTTTTCTTTCCTATTTTCAGCCTTATGGGAAAATTGGCTAAGTCCTTGATCCTCTACATGCATGTGCACAACCTTACGTAACAAACTAATTATCTGTTGTGTGTGTCGGTTACATGATATCGTTATCTCTTACGTGCCCACCCTTGTATGTAATCCTCTACATTCTATTGTTACTTAGTCAATTTTGTACGACTAATAATTTTCTTTATACACCCATCCAAGCATGCACTAGGTCCTTGAACTAGTCCTAAATGAGCTTGTTCCAACTCATAGTTCATAATAATTCCTGTTATTCATCATGTAGACCCTTAAAAATGTCCTCTTTATGTTTTACAAGCCTTAAATTTTTTATTTAGTTGTCTCATTCCTTTTATCCATCATCCTGGTCATCTTACTTGACTAGGCCTAAGGATTTGGCCTCTTTGGGTTGAGCTAGTCCCACTAATTACATTCGTGCGCCCTTGTATTCATCATGCCAACTATATTTTATCATCACATTCTTGTTAAAACTGATATGACATCATCCTAAAATTCTCTTACATCATAATTATGCCTCTGACAGTCACTAGCTACTCAAGAAGCTAAGTATCAATAAAGTGTTCTCATGCCATGCCTTGTCTTGCCTTTTCATACTCAGTCCAAGCTTCCTCTTTTTCTCCTTCATCCTAATTCTTCATCAATTTTCCTTTTACATTAATGCAAAATCAACATCCACATGCCAACAATCTCCCCCTTTTTCATTGATGAAAAACCTCTTGGTTCTTTTTCCCCATTTTTACATTAATGACAAAGTGCATATCTTTAGTTCATGTTATTCTTCTTCATTATCTTATTTGGGCCCCATATTGGTTAGAAAAATCAACCAAACTCATCCTCTCGTATCTCCTTCTTTAACTTTGTTTTTGTCTTCACCATTCATTGAGATCAATATTGCTCCCCCTAGGAAGATGCCTTCATGACACATATACATGCCAACTAACTGAACTTTGATTAATAACATACTCCTATCTCAAAATATGTCTATCTCATCTAAACATGATAAAAAACTATTTTAACTCTTCTATATACTAGTTACTAGCTTATTTAGGTTTTAGGTCCCTAAAGAATTTTTTGAGTGCAATTATGTCAAACTTTGTTATGATGTAGGAGGTCACTAGTCACATGAAACTCTACCTTATTCCTCCCTTTAGGAAAATACTATCCTCTTCTATCCTCTTATCCAAGAATTTCACCTTATACCTTTTCCTTAAGTCATATATGTGGGTCCACATTATTTCCTCTTCCTTAGATACTCTTTTAGTGTTTATAGTTTGATTGGTGTGATACTGATCACTCACTTGGTCATGGACCTTTCTCCTTGTCAATGTAACTTCAAGCATAATTTATTATGCCTACATAGCCTAGTCAAAACTAACACATCTGATAGATATTCATTCAACTACCCCTTCTCTATACAACTAACTATACCTCTTTGACCAATAGGTCATTATTTTATACCTCTAACACTCTACATTGCCTTGGTTTTGTCCATTTACAGTCATAATTCATGTGATATTCTTATGCAATCCTTAAATTACTCTTAGTTTTTTTCTCAAAGAATTGTGAGCACCTAAAAACAACCTACCTTGAACATTATAAGAATCTTCACCTACCTTAAACTATATACAAAGACCTGTAGTGTGTAATCTTAGGACCCTAACAACTTACTATGTCTTGAGATAGTGCATTGTATACTCAAACTAGTCTTGTAACCTTATAAAAACTTCAAGATTCACCTCCTTGGGGTAAGAATCACTCTAGATATTTCTCATGTTCACAAATCAACACCAAGTCATCATGAATCCTTAGGTACATACCGTGATAAGTATTTTCATGATTTTGTAACTCGACATTAAGACCAAGCTCAATATGACATACCTCAAACTATATAACCCTTGTAGACAATTATAAAGATGTAAGGAAATTGTATAATACACTATATTCTTATATAAAACATCAACACATACCTGCGATAACATCATACAATATTGATACAATTTATATAACTTGGAAAACTCATTTTGATCTTCATAGATTCAACCATTGTTTATGATGCTCCATCATTTGTCTAAGATACATAAGCTATTTTAGAGATATACCAAACATGATTCAGGGATTAATGACCCATTGAATCAACTTGTATACTCAATCAACTCATACCCATACCTAAAATGTGCCTTTGAGCTCTATCTCGATGGACTGATTTAGTCTATAACATAGAATAATTATTTCCTTCACGAATGCAACATTATAGTCACTATCAACATCTAACAGAATATTGAATAGATTTAGGTATCTTCATGTCATGTAACTCCTTTTGTGTGATATTTCTCGGACCCTTGTAACTCTCATGTTTAGGATATGAAAAGTTCATAAATCTTTCAAACATCTTAACACTAACCACTTTGAAGAAACACATAAACAATTTAGCAACACATTTTCAAGACCATATACTTCATGGATGATTGACCATGGTGACAACATAATATTCATATTTTATAGGGATGTAACCACATTCTACACTCTTACAAACTTTAGAAATGAATCATACAAATTTTGACAAAGATAGACATATGGGTTTGACACTTATCCTAGACTTGAAGATCTAACATGTAGACTTAAAAAAAAACTTAAGGTTCACTCATTTATACAATCTTTGACCTTCTAAAGAACTTGAATCAACATGACACACCGTCATTGCCATATTCCTTTCAAATGAGACTCGGATCATGAATTCTTCTTCATAGAATGATAAGATCATGAATGGAAAAACCATAACTCATGATTAATTAACTTATCCAATGATACAAGGATACCTTGAGTACCATCATAACTTTGTTATCCTTCATTATTGCATTAAAGGTCTTGAAAAACAATCACTACTATCTAAGTTTTAGTTCATTTTTCATAGAACCTTGAATATGTAATTTCTTCTACACAAGACTTGATGTTTCTTAAGAAAGCTTCATACTTTTCAGTTGATCCCTTAATAGCATTTTATTCTCCTTCTTGTTGGGCTATAACTTCGATTCCCTACGGGAACATGGAAAAAACATAACATCTTATTCACATATGGTTAGACAATTACTCCTAGTTCTATCGGTCATACCCTAATGAATTTATCATTGATGGCTAATACAAACTTGTACACACCCTTTTTATGACTAGGTTACTAAATTAAGACTCAAGGGTACTTGTAGTAGAATATTTTCAATGTTTTCTTCCTTCATTTATTTTTCTTACAATCAAACTTTAGCTTGAGTGAGATAATTGAGCACAAAATATATAGTCATTATTTTACACTAAATACCTATTTTTAACCCTAAATGCGTCGGCCTATCACCCAACATACGCTAGGAACTCACTCGAGGTGTGCGCAGTGCCGAACCCCTCCTTTATGTGAGATTTTCTAGAGAGTTCTACCATAAATGGAGGATTATTTAAAGAAATAGAGTACATGCATATACTTAAAAGGCATAAGATATAATTAACAGCTCTACACATCAATGCATCAAAAATCTAAATAAACATTGTATGAATTAAAAGGAACAAGATCGAGTCATAACAAGCTAAATAACATGAGGGTTTACACCCATAATTAAGTTTGTACCAAATAGATCCATGTATATTTATTTAAAAGATTTTTGAGTAGCCATACTACATTCAAAAAGGTCATCTCGGACCATATACATCAAGTGATAGAGCTCCAACCCCGAAAACCCATCTAATCGGAGATCCTAACTATGATTTCCCCACTATAGCCCTTGTTACAGACCCCAATACCCATACATACACTTAATGATATCCCTTACAACCCTCTAGCACTAAGAACTCTAAACCCTAGCATCATGAGCTCCAAACCCTTAATATTTCCTAACATTTCGTAACACCTTGTTACCCTCCTTCGCTCAAGCACTCTCGTACCTTCTAGAATTTTTGTACTATCTTCCCCCTCTCTTCTCTCTCCTTTGTTCTGTCCCAAGCACTTCTTTAAATAGGATCAGCGTCCACTACCATGAATTATCTCTTGAGTAGATCATGTGCCAAGTGCCAATGTGGTCCTCCATTGGTGAATGCTTATCCTCTTTACAAAACCTTCCACTAACTATAATGATGCCTCTGGGAATATTCCCTTTGTGGAATATCCTTTTCTTGGCCTCTAAGATTCCAGGCTTGCACCTTATCCACTCATCATGACTAGTCAGGCCCTCACATTTTTCCTCAAGTGACTCCATGATGCCAAATATGGCTAAGTCCTTTAAACCTTTGATCGACTCGTGCGCACTTTGGTTTCACTTAAACCCTTTTCTTTCATGATTTTCCTTGAGATCCCTTCTATTTATTGATCATGTGCGTGCCTATTGGTACTTAGACAATATTTAGGGTCCAACATCACCCCACACTATGCATGTTATCCTTCCTCAGAAACACTTCACTCCTTCAAAGAATAAATAATAGTGGAATTGAAATAATCTAAATAAAGAATGGAAAAATGGAAGAATATGTTACTCTTTGCATGAGGAGTGGGAACTCCTTCTTTATGGATGCCTCAATATTTTCCTAGGCATCCACTTCTCCTTATGCCTAGTGAAGTAGGTCACCCACCAATGTAATTGCTTCATAAAAACTTAGTTCATTGCTCTTAGCTTTCAACATATCTACAATTCTTTCCAGTTTCTTGCTAAGATCACCTAGCGTATCCATCCTACGAGTGACTTGGGGGTATAGTTCCTTTAGCCTATTCTTAACTGAACCCCACAAGGTTTTGATTACTTCTAACTTATTCTCAACTTCAGCCATGATCTTATTGTGCTCCACCCTATTGCATTTGTTATTTTCCTAAAATTATTTCAGATTTTCCTCATGTGTAGCAACCAATATGCTTCTTTACCCTATCTTTGTCGATACAATTTTCATACACGACTTTGGCCATCTATGTAATGGTCCTTACTACTGAGAAAGGATCTTGGAGTACTAAGTCACTATCTCCCCAATATTCAACTTTTCTTCCTCCTTATGGCGTGCCATCACCTCCTCTGCTAACTTTAATTCTAGTGGACAACTTTCCATGGTGAGGATACGGTCAAGTCTTCCAAGCAAAGTGCATGGTTTATTAATATTTCTACTCAAGTGGGGCCAAGTCTGGGTGTTTCAAGATAATGATATCTGAAATGGCCTCTATCTTCTTGTGGAATTCACACACCTTCGACTTTGCATCAATCTACTCATGTCTTAAGCTGCGCACTAATAAATTCCTTATGTTTTATATCCTTGTCCGCTCAATGATCTCCTAATTATTTTTCTCAAGTTCTTCCTCCAAGACCCTTATTATGTTGTTTCTACCCGAAGAGTCTTGCTTTTATCTCCATCGATACTTTTATGGGTGCATTACAAAATTTTCTATCGAAACTTGTTGAGAATTTACAAGAGGGTTTACTCCCTTGGCATCTGGTATCTTCATCAATGCATCATGATTTACCTTGAACTCGGGTTCATCAATGTGGGACTCAAAATCCTAGGATAACATTTTCCTCGTGCATGGGTATGCACCCTCTTCATCAAAATAAGACCAAGTGAGGAGTTGGTTTGTGGGAATGGTACTTTGGAAGTGTGCACATAGTACCTTTCTTGGATCATTAATGTAATTCATTTCATGTTCTGTGCCACTACTATGCCCTTTTCACTTGTGTGTCTTGCCGTTGGGAAGCTTACTGCTAAGATGGGGTCTCCACCCATGATTCCATACTCCTTTCCTACACTTGTACTATCCTCAAATTCCTTCCGCACTTCTTTGGCACTTCACTCTACTTCATGTTCCACTAACTATTAGATAATACCTGCCACCTTCCTCTCTATAGTGTTATCCATTTGCTCCTTGGTTGGGGTCGGGGTCTTCTGATCTTTCATGTCTACTTCCTCACTCCCCCCTTGTCATGAGCACCTTCCTCATTCTCATCCCTCTCTTCATCTTACTTGTGTACATCATACACATGATGGTTCCGAGCCACTCTTCATTTTCTTCATCTCTCTTGTCGGCCTCCATGATTTTTGTTTCTCCTGAGTCTGACCCTTTTGTCACCCTTTACTTCTTCCTTACTAGTGACTCTAAATCATGGGACTTCTATTTTCTTCTCTCTCTTGGGTGAATCTTCCCTTACCGGAAATTCTTCCTTCGTGGTGACTCTTTTCTAACGGGATACCTCTTTTGGCAGATGTAAGTACTTGTTCCCTCGCCCAAATCCTGTTCCCCTACTATTTGTCTTTGTCTGTACACTTGATGCCTTTTTCTCATAAGCCTCCCTTCTTTCTCTTTTCCTTAGAAAAAATGTTTTCCTTGTAGAGGGGTCCTCTAAAATGGATACATCATCTTCAACATAATAAACTTTTCATACTTATCCCTTAGGCGTAAATACACCCTTGTTGTTATCCTCCCTGACATGCGGTGTTCTTGGTTTCAACATGTGCACATCATGGGAGATATACTTCTCCATATAAGTGTGCTTCTTGGGGTCTATTAACTTCCTACATAGCTCATGATTGTCTTGATACACTACACTTAGATAAAACTTGAGTTTCTTCACCTCTTTGAATCGATTGATCTTGGCACGGAAGTCGTGTGCCGTGAAGGAGAAAGGAAACTTACACCAATGACTCTTGGTACCATCTATGAAAGTAAATCTTCTGATACAAAAATGATGGTATATGGTGAACTCAGCCTCTACTTGTAATAATGAAGGAAAATTCTCAGGTATTCTCCATTCAGCCTCAAATGCATCACACATCCGCTTATACCACTTTTCTAGGCACACCTTATGAGTAGTCGTCATGGTGTCACAAGTATACTATTCAAACCTCTTGGTGGGGAGGGGTTCTCATTTGGGTATTCCTAAACAAAATTATCTAGCCCATCGACACTCAAATATATGAAAAGACAGTGGTGAGGAGGGTATTACCAAACATGATCTTCTCTACATTGCATGCGGTATTTATAATCTCATCTGAAATAAAAGATGAGAGGTTATATATGGTCCCTTCAAAGATCTTTTGGCATATAGTCAACCAGGCCTTGTTGACCCATTTCCATCTCTCTTTCCCATTTAGATTTTTGACCAAGCGTGTGTCCATCCTCATCATCACGGGGTTGGTAATTACTGAAATGTCAAAGTAGCGCGAACCCTTCTTCTAGTCATAAGCTTCAATGGTCTTCTTAATGGATTCTTTGTCTCCCAAATCATCGTCCAATGATTCTCCTTTGTAGATAAGGCCAGTAAACTTAGAAATCAGCTGAGGGCTTATGCACATCCTTTGACCTGCAAAATATAAGTGGTTCTCATGCATGCATGACATCAACCATTGGTATAGTTTCTTAGGCTTGGAAAAATAGGAGTTGCAACAACCTAGCCTTCTCAATTTTCACCTTCACCTCATCGTCATAGATAGGAATTCCATCTGGTGTCCTCTTCTCTATAGGGTGAACTAGTTCTAGTGTCATTTCATTTTTGTGGTGCTCTTTCGATGGTTGTAATCACTTACAACCATTTTTCTAACATGAGACACCCATTCCTTACCAATTAATACATCGTCTGACTACTATATTTCCACGTACCATTCTTCATTGAAACTGGTAGAAATAGATTGTTTTCCCTTTCCCTTTCCCTTCTTCGTGATAGATTTTATACTTTATTTGGTTTCATTCCTTTGTTGGGTCCTTAAAACTTATTCCTCTCTCTGGTCCTAGCTCTGCTTAACTTCAGTAACTCAACACCTTTACAAAAGTTCCTCCAAACCTTGTGCCCTAGTTATGCAACCCTAACCTAGAAAACCCTTTCTCCATAAGAAAACGTAACACCCACGAGATACTTCCACACAACCTTCTTCACTTATGCCCATTTACTCCTTTTCACTCTGGTTCATTGATCAAACTAGCTATGCATACAAATCTTCATAATACTTCTCAAAACTTATTTGCAAGGATGCCCTAGTTTACAAGAGCTATTTGATAACTTAAAACAAAAGGTAAATAACAATGAACCCCTAATCTTATATTTATATATTTTTCTTTTCTCCACAGTAAATTTCATGCCACCTACCGATGTACTTTTGCAATAAAGGTAGATTTTTCCAATGCCAACCTTTAACACTTTTCCTTTGTGCTCAATCCTATGCGAAAAAAATTGGCAACCTTCAAGTTTGTAAAAATCCCTTATCGACCACAAATCCTTACACGCATGCTTACACCGCTAAAGGTATTCTTCCTCTATATCCTAATCCTGGTTCTTGACATTGCCTACCTCATGTTGTTCCTACAATTTTCATTCATGTACATGGTTTTTATAATTCCTTTTGACACCATCCTTTGCTTAAGTTCACCTCTTCTACTTGCAATCTTCCAATCCATGTGTTGTTAATTTTTCAACTCGGGCCATCAACAACCATAACTTCTAAAGCACTTATCACATCAATCCAACCCATACAAAACTAGATGCATAGTTCTTTGTGCATATAATTTTTTTGAAATAATAAGTGGCTACCAGCGCACAAACGCACACAAAACAAAACAACAAGAAAGAGAAACACAAAGAAAGGAAACTGTATCAAAGAAAATCCTAGGCTAACTGGAAATACTACCTTATTTACAAACATAAAGAAGACTTATTTATAGTAGGGCTTCACCTACTCCCATTGAAATATCTGAAACCATGTTCCATCCAACACTTGTAACTAGAAAGTGCCTAAATCAAGTATATAGGATATAATTTACGGGCCCAACCAATGGACTTTGAATTTCCCAGGATGGCACAAAAACTTGGAATCATACAAGAGAACCATCAACCCAACCTCAAACTACTTATTCTTTATGTGTCTATCATGCCATACCTTCTACCTGGATTTTTATGTTTTCTGACTCCATTGAGCAATAGACCACCTCTCATCCAACTACATCAACTTTTCAATCCTCTCCTCAAGCGCTTGTTCATCATATAACCCTCTGCGTGCGCTATATGTAGCGATGGTAACATGAACTCAACAAGTAAAGATTCCACACCAAACACCAATTGAGAAGGTGTGGCCATGTTGATATCTTATGAGTATTTTGATATGACCATAACACATTAAAAAAAAATTCATCCCAATCCTTTCTTCCCACATCACAAATCTTGGTTAACGTGTGATTCAAAATTTTGTTAAACGCCTCAATAGTCCCATTAGCTTGTGGGTGATAAGGGGTAGTCTTGTGATGGGCCACCATGAATTCATCCAATAATATTATAACTGTCTCATTGAAGAAATGAGTACCCCTATCACTTCTTAATCTTAGTGGGCAACCATACTTGTTGATTATGTTTTCCCACAAGAACCTAGCCATTATTGCCATTGTGCAATCCCTTGTAGGATCCACTTCTTCCCACCTTGTAAGGTAATCTGTGCATGTAATAATATAGCACAAACCTTTCCTTCATGCAGCTAGATAAATAGGGCCTATGAAGTCAATTTCCCACTTTTTAAATGATTATGTACTAGAAATAGGTCTTAATGGCGGTTGATCTCTTTTTCCTAGTTTACCAAGGCGCTAACGGTGGTCATGGGCCTTACAATACTTGATATAATATTTATAAACCATTTCCCACCAAAATCCTGCTAGAAGGATCTCGTGTGGAGTTACATTCTCAAAGCATAGTATATCCCTGCAATTCCACCATAAGCCTCTTCCATGATTTCGGTGCGCTCATGCTCAAGCACACACTAGTGAAAAATATCATCGTGGCCTAGATTGTATAAGTATCCACTAGTTAACATGTAGGGCGCGTCACATATAGCTAACTTATTACTTTCCAAAGACCTCATTCACTTTAGTGGCACACCCATTTTGAGAAACACAACAATATCCTCTAAGTCGAAGGTACACACTACAATATAAATAGTTGTGCATCTGGCATTGTATCCTCAATGCTTTGCATGTCCTCTATTGATTTAATCCTTGATAAATTATCGGGCCCCAAATTACTCTTTCTTAGTTTTAAAACAACTATAAAATCAAAATCCTTGAACAATAAGATCCACATGCATATTTGTCCTTGTAAGATGAGCTTGTTCACTGTAATTTAATGCTATATGTGGTCGTGTAAAAGATAAAATTTGTCACTAAAAATATTTCTGAATTTGTGCAACATGCAAATAATCAATAATGCCTCACACTCTGTGGTAGTATAATTGTGTTCTCTTTGGGGTTAGCTTCCTAGTAGCACAATGCAAGGGATGGTCAATAATTCCCTCTCCATGTTGTGCTAGGATTATTCCAATCTCCATCCACTGAAACATCAACATGTACATGGAATGGCTTATCCTAAGAGGGAAAGTGTAATATGGGTAGGGTGATAATCCTATTCTTTAATGTGTCAAATGTCATCTGCTACACCAATCCCTAATGAAATTTACTTTTGTGTAGCAAAAACTCTTCCATGGTGCGGTGATCTTGAAATACCCCTTGATAAATTTTTGGTAATACCCTTTATGCCCAAGGAATCGTGCATGCACCTTGCTCTGCTCAGTGGTAGGCTCCATCAATCCCACAATAATGACAACTTTGGTAGGATCCACCAATAATCCTTCTTTACATATGATATGTCCCAATAGGGTGCCAAATGGAGTAGTGAAAACACATTTCTTAATGTTGAGAGATATACTCAACTGCTGACATCTCTCAAACATCAACCTTAGATTATCACAATGGTACCTCACTAATCCATATACTATCCAGTCATCTAGGTAGAATTGTAGAAATTTATGAATGAAGTCTGAAACACCGAACCACAATTCCTAAAAACATAGTAGACACATTCTTTAGTCCAAAAGGCATGGTGTATAGGAAAAAAATTTCTCACTAAGTGGTGAAGGTTGTTTTTTTGTCCTCCTTTGTAATTATAACCTAATCATATCCTAATAATCCATCGTGAAATAATAGATTTTGTGCTTGGTTACTCCTTCTAGGATCTTCTCGGTGAAGGGGGTTGGAAAAGGGTCAATGATACATACTACATTCAAATCCACTGTAATCAATTTAAATCCTTATTTTTACATCCTTATTAATGTTGATGACCATCGAACTTATCCACTCTTATTCCTCAATAGCCTCAATGACACAGTGCGATCATCCTTTCAATATCCTCCTTAACTTTGATGTGTAGATTGATTCATTTGATAAGGTCTCTTTCAAAATTGCACGCAGACTTCCTTTAAATCTATCTTAATTTATCCCAAGGACTGGTGAACTCCTTTAAGCTTATAGTACTCGCGTGGAAAAAAATACTAAAATTCGTGAAACATATCAATAATCTCTAAAACCCCCTTTTCGTCCAGTAATCTCCAATAATAGCTTCCTTAGATTCTACCTTGGATCCAATGTTAACATTATTAGTTCTCGGGGGTTCATGGTAGGCATGTGTTTTCTCATCAACACTATCCATAACTTGGTATGTACCGAAAATATGGTTAACATCTAATTTCTCCATCTCTTCACCATCTATTCGTAGACCAATTTTCCTTTTCCTTTTTCCATGCATGCGCACTCAAGTTGTACCTCCTCTGATTCTTCCTCATCGAAATGCACTTCCAATCTAGGTTCACCCAAAATATCTAGTACTTTTCCTCCACCATGGAACTATCTCCCATAGTTAGGTTCTTAGCAACTTATAGCACCTCATTCACCGATGTTTTAGTACTATGATACTCAAAATATTGAATGAGATCAACTGTTAACTCCTGTCGAGTTTCTTTTCTGATGGAACATCTCTAATTGAATGTACCATACCCACACATAACCTTATAAGGTGGAGTAAAGCTTATGCACCCATAAAGATGGAGGAAATTCTTCCACACCTTCCATCCAGGCCTTCTCACATGCCTGGATGTGAAATGAGGTGGGTTCCTTCCCATGATAATCTTGTATAATAGTAGGTGCATTGATTTGGAGAAACCTAACAAAGAATGTGATTCTCACCTCACGCCACTCTAGAAGGTTATCATGATGGGTCTCCCATAAACTTGATGCGATCTGAGCAAAGTATAGCTAAGCGTACTTCTCCTTTAGATATCACATCTCCACTAGATCTCCATTGAATGTTGGAAAACATCGGGTTGGCTACCCCAATGTAACTTGGAAAATGTTTTCCTTCGAGGTGCCTGACGGAGCACACCTTTTTTATTATCATCACATAGCCTCTTAACTACCTTTCAACTAAATCATATGTCATGTGTACCTAATTTTCATATGCCACACTAGTTGTATCACTTATATATTAAGCTTCTTCCATTGAATAATGCCTTCTTTTGTTGGCTATACAACCTCGGGTTCCATGATCTTTGTGCACATATATTAAGTCTAGGTATTCTTCTCCTAAGGGCTCAATATAGGGTGCTTGACTTCCCATCCATCAAAGGAATGATAACACGTTCCTCCTTGTTCTCAAAACTTATATACCCCTTATTGAAATGTAATTCAAAATTGTTCTTATAGCACTAGGGGTGCCCAAGTAACATTGGAAAGTTTTCCACCTCAGCAAGCACCAAGACTTGAAGTCTTTGAGCAAATTTCACCCCTTGGATAGTGATAGCAGCATCCTTTAAAACACCAATGGGAATTTCCTTTGTCTTATTAGCCATATACAACACATTTGAAGATGGCTGTAATGGGGGCCTTCCCATTTGATTCCATGCATCCAGGGTGAGAACATTAACTTCCACGCCCATGTCAATCAAAATATTACTTAGGAGCCATCCATCAACAAATGAATTCAAGGTAATCTCCTTATCATATTCAAGGCTATGGGGAGGAAGATTAGCATGCAAAACCTACTTTTTGTGCTCTCCTCCAGCTCTTTGTACTTTATCTCTCAACCATTCTCCTAACATAGGAATGATATTCTCTTGGTGCAACATCTTACACACCTCTCTGATATCATCTATATCTTCCTAAGGGACATCAATGCTTTTATTCTTCTCCAACTTCTGGATTGCTCTTTTAGACCTGAATCTCCCTTTAAGAATTATGATTACGTCCATGGTCTCTTGATAGAATTTATTCGATGCATAGGGTCTGGATACCTCCCATGTGCCAATTATTCTCTTGTAATCAGCAGGAGTCTCTACTTTGGTATATCCCTAGCATGTGCAACCTCATCTCACGTTGTCACTAGTATAGGCTCTAACTATGACTCACACACCACCCTTAGCATCCACTATTGATCAGCATGCTTTACACTCACCATCCCAATGCCCTTATCCTTCCACTGCTTTTGGTTCATGTGTTCAAAAAATTCTAGGCATTCCTCACACTTGTGTTTTTTTCCACACCAAGAGCAATGCAATAGATTAGGGAATTCATGCTTATAGTGTTCCTAGACCTACAATTGTAATAATTTCCATGTGGGAACTCACTTCTCCTCCCTTTGTGGTTTCCATGACCTCTAAGTCCTCTCGCAAAATCCTTTTCCGTAACTCCCTCCTTCCATGCACCCTCCACAATGATGACCATCATCCTTGGATCTATTTGCAATACTAGTAGTCGGTGCACACCTTTGGTATTGATTACATCATGTATTTTTTCAATCAATATATAACCCTTGGTGTCATGAGTAGTAGAGGTGTAAATTTTACAAAATAATGACACATTATTATGGATCATGCATTGTAGTAGTGAGGCATCTACTTGCATCATGATCTCTATGGAAAATACCACAGTCTACCTTCATCATGTGTACTAATATCGAGGACATTTTCCCTTCATATTCCCTTCTACCTCACAATCCATAAACAATAAACTGCTATGAGTCTCATGAGCTTAGTTTGCAGAAAATTTCTCCAACTACTTTACCATTGCAGAAATTTGGGATTTAAGGAATGGACTAACTCCTATATCAACACTTTCCTATTGCATCGTGTGCAAGGTAGCCTCCAAGGCCTCACATGGATATGTGAAAGTCTTCTATGAATGTGCCCTCATAAATGGTGTAATCGGTCCTCTCGATGAACCATTCAACATCCTGCGAAGGTTAAATGTCATAAGATAACTTGGATAGAAGATTATTAAAACATGCATCATACTCTCACAGACTCTTTGTCATTCCTTTATGAATCTCCTTCAACACATTGATGATTTTTGTGCAAACCGAGGTATCTAGAACTCCTCCAAGAATGTGTTACACAATGAAATGTAATCCACCACTATCTGCTTTATGGGTCATACTTCCTATACCAGCTATGTGTGTGTCCTTGCAACATAGTTACAAATTGACTTGCCTTCTTCTTTGGGGAAGTGATTCCCTTCGTACACCATAGTAACTAAAACTTATGTAAATTTTCCATAGCATCCTCAATGCCCTTGTAATTAGGTAAGTGAAGTGACATCTCATAAAACACATGTTGATGGTGTTGTGGACCTTATCCACCAGATCAAGGACCTTGATTCCCTCCGATGTTTCATCCACCGCCAGACCCACTAGATCCACTATTTCCAACTCTTCTAAATCCACCAGATCCTCCTCCTATTTTAGGTAAGGGAACTAATGTAGTTGTTCCCTGCAAACCCACCATCATGTTAAACTATGTAGTGATAATTTGTGATACTAAACTACTCCTAGATGTGTTTCTCGTGCCGATCCCAAACGTGATACTAAAACCTTGTGATCCCACACCTTACCCAAATGTTGTGCTATAAAAAATAACCCCAAACATAGGAAATAAGCTGTGCACCCATAGATGTACATAGGAAAAATCATACCTCCTAGGTGTCACTCGACTACCAATACTGATACCAACTAGATTATCAAAACTTATCTTAGGAACTAGAAAACTAAGCACAAGGGTCTTTCCATCATGTGGGTTAAGATGTGTGCCTATGACTCTATTTATTTCTTCATATGACAAGTTATTTCCGGAAAGGTGAGGGTGTTTATATTTCACGCTTACCAAGATGGGGTAGCTCGATCGCTCAAGTTCCACATCCTCCACACAAACCTCAAATACTTCCAAAAATATCTTCCTCCATGAATCCATCACTCTTGTAGCTTTGTGTTGTTTTTCCAAATCCATCTCCCGAGATTCATTATACTTGAGCTGCCTCTCCTCTTCCTCCTCCATTTCCACCGTAAGGTCCACCATTCTCTACCATGCCGACTTTCGTGCCCCACGCCTAATAGGAGTTTAACTAACCACGGGAAAATATTCCAAACCAAAGGTAATGACCGGGATATTGATATCTAGTTGAATAACATGTAAGAATGGTCCTCTAAGCTCCCTGAAGAATTCAAACTCAGCAATCTCGACCAAGAATACGTAGAAATAACATATTTCGAGGGTATAACTAGTCAACACTTTACTCCATCGGTGATCAATAACATGGGTCAGTCGATCGACATCACGCAATTGCTAATATTCCTCCCGGGTCCAAACATGAGGTCTATAGTACCAACTTATCCTTGATGCATATGTTAAGATCCATTCATACAAATATACTAGAAAACAAAAAAAAGAATGTCTCATAGATTTCTTGATACAGGTTCTCCTGCACCCATTTACATGCATCAAACTCAAATCCAGTGTTAAATAATCAAGAAAACTCATCCTCCATGTTTTTGATCCATGCTTCAATACTATCTAAGGTCAAGCGCTCCTTCATTTACACATTTCTCTCACAATATATTCAAAAGAGGTCCTGAAATGAAACCAAGATGTAGTTATTATTTTACCCTCAATACTTCTTTCTAACCCCAAATGCATCGACCTATCACCCAACATATGTTGGGTACTCACCCAAGGTACGTGTAAACATAGATCCTATCCTTTATGTGAGATTTACAAGAGATTTATGCCATAAATGGAGGATTATTTACAGAAATAAAGTACATGCATCTACTTAAAAAGAAGAAGATATAATTAAAATATCTAACTATGAATGCATCACAAAAGCTAAATAAACATTGTGCATGAAGCATAAGGAATAATATATAAGTCATGAAAATCGAGTAACATGAGGTTTTACACCCATAAGCAAGATGTACTAGAATATGTCCATGTATATTGATTTAAAAGAGTTTTTGGTAGCCATACTACATTCAAAAGGGTCATCTCAAACCATATACATCAAGTGATAGAGCTCCAACCCCTGCAAACCCATATGATCAGAGATCCTAACTATGCTTTCCCCATTATATCCCTTTTTACAGACCCCAATACCATACATATGCTTAATGATATCCCTTACAACCCTCTAATACCAAGAACTCTAAACCCTAGCATCATGAGCTCCAAACCCTTAGCATTTCCTAACATTTCTACAACACCTTGTTACCCTCCTTCTCTCAGCACTCCCATACCTTCTAGCACCTTTGCACTACCTTCTCCCCCTCTCTCTTCTCTCTCCTTTGTTCCTATCCCAAGCACTTCTTTAAATAGGATCAACGTCCACCGCCATGACTTCTCTCTTGAGCATATCGCATGCCAAGTGTCAATGTGGTCCTCCATTGGCAAATTTTTATCCTCTTTAAAAACCTTCCACTAACTATAATGATGCCTTTGGGAATATTCCATGTGTGGAATATCCTTTTCTTGGCCTCCATGGTTCCAGCTATCACGTTATCCACTTATCGGGGCTAGTCGGGTCCTCACATTTTTCCTCAAGTGACTCCATGATGCCAAATATGGCTAAGTCCTTTAAACCCTTATTCTACCTCCTGCACATGCCCTAGTTTCACTTAAACCATTCTTAAACCATTTTCTGCACACTTTTCCCGAGCACCCTTCTATTTACCGATCATGTGCACACCTCTTGGTACTTAGCCAATATTTAGGGTCCAATAAAATTGAAAATCTTTATAAGGATAGAATCTCAAAACACCTCTCTTTATGACCTTACCCTCTCTTGAAGTTTTATCATAACCTCAATACGAATGAATAAAATTAACTCTTTTGATACAACCAATAAGGATTCTTACATGAATGATGAAGTGCGAGACATATTTGCAATTTTGGAGACTTGTATTTAGCAACATCCACTACTGATGGTAATATAGACCTTGTGGATTAATGTAACATCTTTCCTTTATTTATAAATTTAAATAATACCTTTAAACACCTTATATAGACCAAGCATACATAATGAATTTATGAAGGATCTAAACAACATACCTCTTGAATCCATACACACAAAATATTGAAAACTTTGATCAACAACTACTAATGATGATGCATTTCAAGAATGATCCATGCTTCCTTCAAATATTTCATGTCTCATAGAATCCCAGAAGAGACACATCATGCTTTTAGGATCACTTAAAATAGTAGAAATTCATCAAAGGAACTTGATGACTCAATCTTATCTCTTTTTTCTTTTGAAGCCTTCTCAATCTTCTTGGATGAAATTTTAGGTATGATGAGTTCATCCCCTATGTATTCTTATTCTAATTGAATTTCTGAAAAACATACATGGTGCATCTCATACACTTTCTCTATCATAGCCAGGGGAATTTTTTTCATCTCTTGCATTATTCTTGGCTTCTTTCTTCTTGGATTTTCAACACCTTCTAATGTCTTGCTTAAGTTGTAATCTTCCATGACTATTTATGACATCTTCTTTCTATCCGTACCATCTTCACATGCAACATTCTTGCCATTTTTTCTTCTTCAAACCTATAATTGGATTCCTTAACCTTATTTTTATGTTTAAAAACATTATTTTTAGTGACTATCTATGGTATGACGGATGTAGACTCATTATTAAGATTCGTCTTCATTTTATGTACCTTCTTAAATTTCTCTTTGAATGCTTAAAATATTCTATTGTGCCTAGGAGGAGGATTTTAATATAAGTTCCTTGCAAAATATCTAATTCCATGACAATTTAAACACACAACATTATTCTTTCCTCTAGTACCTTCATTTCTCCAAATATGACTATATGATTCATAGAGACAATAATTAGCATTATGGCCATTCTATCGAAAGTTGAAGAATAATATATTCCTTAATATCTCATCTCTTCTATCCCTCCATGGATGGTCATTTTTGACATGCTTCCTA
The DNA here is from genome assembly GCA_018340775.1 of Taxus wallichiana var. yunnanensis. Taxonomy (NCBI): domain Eukaryota; kingdom Viridiplantae; phylum Streptophyta; class Pinopsida; order Cupressales; family Taxaceae; genus Taxus; species Taxus wallichiana. The sequence continues at coordinate 51,732,090 of CM031234.1, forward strand.
CACTCCTTAGCTCTATGTCCAAAATTATGACAAGAAAAACAATAGCCATTGAAGGTTATTTCATACCTGGATGCATTTGTTTTTATAATTGATTTAGAAATTCTTGATCTTTTCTCCTTGGCCTCCTTCATGGTTGTTTGTAAGCTTTGACAAGCCTTGTCATATTCATACTTATCCATAGACTCTCCTTTCAAGCCTAGTCCTATATTGTCTCCTACTGCTATTTGATTATCCTAAATTCTATCAAGAATTTTTGAGCTCTTCTCTAACTTTCCATACATCTTCAATATAATGTTTATTTCTTCTAGTTCATCCTTCAAGGTTCTCAATTATTCTTTTTGTCTTTGAAAAGCATATTCTTTTTTCCTTCAGGGATTTTGACACACTTTTAACTAGAGATTCCATCTCTTTGAGGGCTTGACCATGTTCATCTTCCATATACTTGATTTCCTTTTTCAATCCATCAATTAGGGACTCAGCAATCTCAAACTTCCTTTTAAGAACTACTTCAACTAATTTACCCATGCTTGTGCTTCAAGGATATCCTCCAAGTTGTCAAACTTGTTCTAAGAGGACTTGGATATGATACCAATTGTTGGAAAACACAAGCACTAAGAGGGGAGGGGTGAATACGTACTTCTCAAAAAATTTAAAAGCTTTTAATAACTTAGAAAACCATTAAATCTTGATTAGCCTTTACTATGATATGGCCATGAAATTCACACATAATAAAATTATAAACAAGTACACATGAATACATTGTTTAATGTGGGAAACCCTTAAGGGAGAAAAACCCACTGAAATCAATACACTAGTGTGGAAAAATTGTCCTATGAAGATTACAAAGATTTCATTTTTTGAGCATCCACTCAACTTGAAGCTAAAAATCCAAAATTTAGCCAAGATACTACTTGACCTTTAGTAAGCTCCTACTTGTATTGAAGCTCCAACTCCCAAAAATTCATCCAAACTCTTACCGACATTACGTAAGATACACATTACAAGAAATCTTCAACTCCCTATTTTCTAAGCAACAACTTAGAATTTTACAATATTTTTTATCACCTTCCTCTAGTTGTCTCACACAACAAATTGTGATCTCTTATTCAGCTCTTCTATCTTCTCTTTTCACCCTCCTTCTCACCTTGATTCATCTCTTTTCTCATCTTCTTAATTGGCAAAAAACATAATGTCATAGAAGGATTCTTTCACACACACATTCTTACTAGGATTATTTCCTTGGATGACACCCTCAAACATCTATTCTTTCATGCATATATATTTCGCAAAAATTGCAGTCATGAAGTCTTCTCACATGCTCCTTGATTTACCTTATTTTTATATCCTTACACTACATCAACAACATGGTCACCAAAAATTCTATTCATACACAAAAATGTGTTTATATCTTTAAGAGAGACATATTATTACAATTTAACTTCCAAAAATATTCACCTACTTGGTCTTGAACTCGCATACAAGGAGGAGATAAATGAAAACATACAAAACTATCATCATGCAATCATTACATCTGATTTAGTGTCGAGCAAGTACATACCTTACACAACCTTTAAAGATGCTTCTAAAACCTTTGATGAGAAATTAAAATCTTTTGAACTCCCTGACCTTATGATTCACGTGTAAACATTCCAATATGACCTCAATAGTCCTACGATTTGTAATGGTCAAACTTGTTTGTCTTCATCTTTGTGACGGGATTCTTTATCTTGTAGAAAATTAGGACCTAATGAAAAGTGTATTGAGGACACAATAATGTTACATAAACCTCCTTATTTCCATATAACACCTTAACATGCTTCATATATCTCCATTTCATTTTCAAACCTTTGTTAGGACTTGTATGCACAAGTAATCCTAGAGTATTCAAAAATAGTATGCAACATGGATACATGAATTCACCTTAGGATTCAAAAATGCAATGAAATAAGGAAGGATGACTCTCCATAATGTTCAAAACATCATAAAGTTCATGAAGTTTTTCAGGTCAAGGAAAATATCTTCCATCTTAGCTCATCTTCTTCATAAGGCTTTCACTCTCATGGTGTCTTCAAAATCGAGTTACAAGATTGATCTACTACAAGTGATGTAATAATTTCAAATTATATTTATGATTTTAACTTGTGATATGAGATATTTTTATCTCCTTCAAGTTCTTTAAGAAGTTCCACCGACATCATTAGTATAATAGCACATAGATTTAGATAAGAACCTTAAGGGGTGATACACTTAGAAAGGCAGTCTTTAGATGTTGAGAAAAATCACACATTGAAGGACATATTCATGGATTAAAATAAATATTTATGTAAAAATATGTTCACTATATAACTCATCAAGTATATAAATTACATCACTTAAGAACATATAGATCAAACATGCTTGCTTGTTAAGAATAAATCAGACTTGATTTCAAGTTCCAAGGTCTAGTCTTGGCCAACAAAGATTCTATCAAATCAAACAATCCTTTCATGCTAAACCATTTCATGAAAACTTCAACAAGGACCTCTAATTAATCTTCAAGTAATTTTCGACATAGGTTGTATGGAGCAAATATTATTTGCATGCTCATTTCTTAGACCTTCTTGACTATCCTAATGAGAAAATTTTGGGCTTGATTTGATAATTTGAAATATTACATTAAAACACTTCATCATATAAATATATGTGCTTTAACAAGTCATATTTGACCTCTAAAAACCTTCCATGTTCATATTGGGCCTCCACAACAAGCATTCACATCAGGTCTCTCTCAAACACCATGACTAGTTTTTACTTCTTTACTCCTTTAGTGGTAGACCAACTATATTGACATTGTTCATAAATATTTTGCACTATACCTACCTGTTTATTTTTATGAGAATTTGGAGGACATACCAAAATTTCCCCACATTAGAATTTTTAGTCTTTTATTTTACCAATAACAACCCAAGGCATGCTTTGAAAAATCACTTAGATAGATATGGCCACTCACCGAAGCACGCAAGGGCACCAAGTCCCTCTTTTATGTCATTTTTGTCAAGGAGTTAACACACATGAACATATATTCCATAATCATAACAACTAGATCCATAAACTCAATTTTGTAACACACATAATTAAAAAGACATATAATTCACATAACCACTAAGATTAGATTCACCATACAATTACTAGTAACATAAACATCAACAACTAAGATCCAACAACAATGATCCATTATATTAATTCATCAAAACACAATAGCTAACTACATCATAAATCTTCATCATGAGGTCATATACACGAATATACAAGCAACATAACTCTGTTATAATCTCGTGTGTCTAAAACATGCAAATCAAGTACATACATACATACATACACACATACACACATACACACATATATACATATATACATATATACATGTATACATATATACATACAAACACACACACACACACACACACACACACACACACGGGGGTGGGGAATTTCCCTTCACTTCCTAAACAACGTCAAAATAGGCCACATGCTAAGAAAATCCATGCGCCTCTTATAAAGATAACAAGGGGGCATGTAATCTCTTCTAATAATAGTTCTCCTATAGATAACTTTAGTTCCAATGCCATTTTTAGCCTAAAACTCTGCATGTCGCTTAACCTTGCACTCGTCCCAAAATAGCCTTGCATAGCCTACAAGTCCTCATGCTTTAGTTCAAACTGCTAGTTCCTTGATCCAAAAATAGAATCTTCCTTCATGGAATATTACCTTGCATGTCACTCACTCCACATCTATATGTAGCACCATGCCAAAAGTTGACTAAGTCCTCAACTCTCCTGAAGTAATCCTTGAGTGACCTTTTATGTATCTTACATACAAAATAATGACATTCAATGTGCTCACCTTGTTATATTCTACACTTTTTTCCTCTATAGGTCTTGTGCGTGTGCGCTTCAATACTTATCCATTTTCCAGGCCCAATAATTTTTTTATCTTGAAACCTTCTAGACTGATTGTACATGCAATTTTCTTCAAACAAAGCTATTTAAGCACCTTACTAGCTGACCTGAAGAGTGAAACCATAACCTAAATGAAGTAGAGGGATTAATATACATGCCAAATTCATCACATTAGCTCACTTAATTCATTTCAAGACCAAACTCTTCATATTTTTCCTATCTCTCCAAAGGGTGTTGTGAGGGTTTGGAGTGACTTAACTTCTTAAGGTTTGTTCATAAAGAACATAACTTAATTATTCTTCATTCCACTTGAGAACTAAAATATATTCCATGCCCTAAATTTTTGATATTTTTAGGTCACCATGCACAAGTTTCACATTCAAATGTGTACTTCAAAACTGATCCACAAGCTGGAAATGACCATTTTACAAATTCGCTAGAGCCATAAATAACATAACTTGAAAAATATTCTTCATTTTTAATTAATTTTAATATACAACACTAGAAAAACCTATAATACCTTTAAAAGTTCTCACTTATTCTTAAATATCTTTGTACCTTCATGACCTACTTGATTTAACCATGCTTACATGGCTTGTTCTCATGTACGTGCCTTGAAAATGCCATGAGATTACCTCAACCAAATAAAGGACAATCTAAAACATCTTCCACATACTCTCTAATATGATAGAACACTCAAATTATGCTAGTGATACCTTATTTGAGATATATTTGCCCCATACACCCATCCAAACATGTACTAGGTCCTTAAAGTATGCTTAAATGAGGTTGTTCCAACTCATAGTCAATAATTCTATTGTTTTATTCATAATTTATAACCTTAAAAATGTCCTATTCATATTTTCCAAGGTTTGAAAATGTTTATTTATTCGTCTCATGCCTTCAAATTCATCATCCCAAGTCATCCTACTCATTATGCCTAAATATTTGTCTTACTGGGATGAGTTAGTCTAACCAATTCCACTCATCGACCCTTGTATTCATTATGATGACTTTATTTCCTCATTGCATGCCTACTTACCCTTCTATGAGATCATATTGACATGCTCTCACATCACCATTATGCCTCTGCCAATCACTAGTTACTCAATAAGTTAAGTCTCAATAAGGTGTTTACATGTCGTGCTTTATCTTGCATTGTCATACTCAATCCACGCTTCCTCTTTATCTCCTTATTCATATTTTTTCATTAATGTTATTTTTACATCAACAAAAAATCAACATCCACATGCCAACAAATTTATTCATTTGCTTCATGTTCTACTCCACTTGAGAAAAAAACATTCGGATGACATCTTGTTTGAAATCATACAAGAGGTTTTTCATTCCTCTCCATCTCTAGCACACATAATTCCCCAACTCATTATTATTGATGGTTAATCCCCACAAGAAAAAAGCATGGCTTCCATCTTATTATAAAACTATTCCCATAAGAGATTTGAGTGTTTTTAGCTTATCTAACATCACTTATTAAATACTTCCATATGACCTTACAGATCAAGTTATCCACTCAAAATTTCCTGCTTTTGAGAAGTTGAAAATTGAAAATTTTCAAGTTAAATGCCTTCTCTGTTGTCCTAGTAATACAAAAAGTCAAAAGATTGAGAAAAATCTATGTTTTTGGGTCTTTTTGTGTGATTTTCGGGTCTACCGGACATTTTTGTCCCAAGTGTCCCAAGTTTGTTCGGGCCCCGTGTTCGCTGATTGGCTGATTTACCCGAAGTCCATTTCTTTCGGGCCCATCAAAACTTTTTGTCCCAAGTGTCCCAAATTCACCCGGGCTCATTGTTCCCTTTTCATTTGATTCGGCCGAATCGCGTACTCCGCGTACTTTCGTCCCTCATGTCCCAGAAGCATTTGTGCATACTTTTCCCGCATCGCCCGTATCGGCCGAATCGCGCTTTTGTGTCCTGTGTGTCCCAAATGAACCAAAGGTCATCCAAGCTAATTTTCCTACTCTTCACAAATATCTTGCTTTCCAAGTTGGTAGATGTGTATTTAATGCACATTAATTGTCTTTCTCTCTCCAAATGGCTATATAATGAACTGCCCCCTATGCGTTTTGCACACTGCTTTCTTGCTATCCATTGCTCATACCTTTGATCAAAATTTCTGCATGCATACCCATTCCCCTATAATTTCATCCCAAGTCTAGATTGCAACCTTGGCTTCTCAAATTGCTAACAAAATGAAGATTAAATTCCAAGGCCAGGAGCAAGTCTCACCGCTCGAGTCTGCCGTTCCCGATATCGGAGACAGTGAAGTTCACCACCTTGACTTTGGGGATTTCTAGGCAAGAATGACAGACTCAAACCCCTCTCCTATGGCATAGATGATTCATGACAGTGGTTTGGCATTCGCTTGTTGGTTTCCCTATCTTGGTGCAATGCGTAGATACAGTGCTCTCTTGCGGTGCTCATTTTAATCCTGATTCGAGCAAACTAACAAATATGCATGGGGAAATCATCACCAAACTTGACACTTCCACCATTGGCACTGCCTAAGGATTCTGAGATGGACAATGTTATAGTAATTTCTCGAACCAGGCACAAGCCCTCTCGATCGCAGACGAGTGAGAAATATAAGGCACGGGTGGCGAAGTCCTGGCTTAAAAACCCTAAAAAGGGGGCGTCTCATCTATCCAAGGTTCTTTTCCGTGCAAATTTCAATGAGGAATTGTCAGATTTTATAATCCTACTGGCTTGGGTCATGGGCTTACCCTCTACAAATGAGTTCCATTTCTGGATGTGCCCACTTATCAATATGGTGTGTGAAGGAACTCAGAATATCAATTGGGCAGAGATCATTAGTATGAACCTAGCAGAGCAGTTGTCAATGTACAACAAACCAAGAAGTTCTATATGAATTCATACTTAATGTATACTCTAGCAGCATCAAGGCAATGGTTTGGATTCTCATATGTTGATGCTCATAAGGCTGACCCTGTGTATGCCTACTACCCTCAGTTCACCCTGGACACTAGCAATCGCAACTTCAGAAGGGTGAATGATGCTTTCACCATGTACATTGTCAAGCTTCTGGAGAGTGACACGGCGAGAATATTTTCTAATGAAGCTATGAATATAATATCACACTACGGTGCCTGCCTACTTCATCCAATTTAGAAAATTTTCCTATATAAGTCTTACAGGCTATGAGAGAACTCCTCTCAAGCTCCCCATGTTCTGTAATGATAAAATGGCCTTGATAAAAGTATGCAGGAAATTGGACAAGTTGCATAGAACCTGTAGGGATAAGAAAATTACTGGCTTGTACTTCCCCATCACTTTGGGAAACTACACCTACAAAAAATCTCTAGTTGCACAAAATATACAAAGAGCCCTAGCTCACATCCTTCTGTCCATTTCTTCGAGCCAAGAACTTGTTTTGACTTGAAGAAGTTTATTGAGAACATAACATCTTATCATCGTAGGGAAGACACGAGAGGACTATTGGGGCTGTATCTTGATGATTTTGAGGCAAAGAGGAAACATTATGGCATATTTTCTCTTCAATTAATTCAAGAGATTAACTGTACCAAGTTCTTGAAGGGCTCCAGGATGATAATTCTAACCTGTACTCATATGAATATGATAATGTGGTCAAACACACTCCCTTGGAGGATTTGGATTGGTTCAAGAAGGAGAAGGATGATTTGGCTGAAATCCTAGCTCCGTCTTAGTAAGAACCAAGATCTGGTTTGATAGGAAAGTCCGTGAACTTAGAAGGCACTCAGGGGAATCCTCCTCCAAGGATACTTCAACACCAAGAAGGGATGCATTGACATCCGGTTCGAAGCACCAATGCGAGACCCCTCCTGCTTCATTAACTCAAGGTCCCACAGTCTCCACTCCTTCCTCATCCACCCAAGTATATCAGAAGAAAGTCAAGGAGGTTAAGAAGGAACCTATTGAAGAAGAGCCTACAGTGAAGCATTCTGAATTGCCCTCAGGTCTAGAGAACATTATTGTTCTTAGTGAAAGTGAAGAGAGTGAGGTGCCAGCTCCCATGAGTGCCCCTAAAGCCCCAATAGATAAAGACAAAGAAGTCCAAAGCACTGAACTTCCAAGCACCATTGATTCCTCCGCACCAGAAGTCCCGAGTGCCCCGAGTGCCCCACTCATATCTCAACTAGAGGCAACAGCAGTGCAAACCTTGGGTGCCATGAGTTCTCTATCTCTTGGTCCTCTTGCCCCACCTGCTTCTTCCTCCTCCTCTTTTGCATGGGTGCAGCCTCTTGTTGATAGTAGGAAGAGAAAGTCTTCCTCCCAAATCTCGAGACCCAATTTTGATGTTGTGGCGGCCTTATTAGGTACTACTCCTCCTACTCATGCCAAAAATCTAGAACTACCTCTAGGATAGTGTCTGATGCTCAGGGCCAAAAATTCCTGGAGATAGCCAAGCCTAAGGTAGACAAGCCAGAGCAAGATTTGCAAGCATCCGACCTTGAGCTCTCAAGAATTCCCATGGGAGAGTCCACCCCTGAAGGTGAGATCCACAATCTTCAGGAAACAGTCACTAGAGTCATTGGGAGGGTAGAGAAAGGACAAAACCATAGAGCAGTTGGAGGAGCAGGCCCAGATTCTTACAAGTTTCATCAAGTCACTGCTATCTAAAGATAAAGTTCTAGATCCTACCCCATTGACTACTCTTCCACCACCTGTGATTCTCAGCCAAGATGAAGTGCAGAGTATCAAAGATATGCACAAGTATTCCATCTATGGAAGGGCTATGGAGGCCATGGTGGATGATATGCTTGTTGCAGGATTGAATTTCATTGATGAAGCCTTCAAACTCCACGAGAAGGTGAACAATTTGCAACAAAAACTCTCCTCCACTATTGGGAACATAGATAAAGAACTTAAACTTTGGAGTAGTTGTATAGTAGACCTTCACCTCATGGGACAAACTGATGAGAATATTTTAATGGAAAGCAAGGTCTTCGATGATGCAAAGGATAACTTGTCAAAATCATGGGTGTACAACGTGGAATGGAAAATCAAGGTGTTGGAAGAAGCTTTGGGAGAATTGAAGAATAGCTGGCAGAAGGGTGAAGCCTTCAAAACTTTGGTAATATCTACTTTCAAAGACATACATTGCTATCTCCATGATGAGACCTCTGGTGCATCCCTCTCCTTGCAAGAAATCAAAGCTCAATTCAGAGCTTTTGTCAAAGGTAATCTGTTCAAGGAGAGTTCCATTTCCAAGGAAAAGATGAAGGAGATCTTCTCTCTTCAATCTGCTATAGAGGAAGCAAATAAAGATTATCATACTCATGTCGAATTCGACAAAGAAATGGAGAAGTGCCTCGGATTTTGGACTCAGTCCACTGCCAACACATCAGTCCCACGAGGCAGAGACATAGCAGAGGCATTGAAAAGATTCAGACAGTAGATCCTAAAGTCAGTGGGCCCCTCTCAATCATGAATGCCTATCTTCTTCTCCTGATTCTTCTCTTTTCTTCCTTTCTTCTTGGATTTAATGTAATTAGTTGGGGTATTGCGATTAGCAGCCCTTTAACTAAAGCATTAGTTAAAAGAAGTAGTTACCAAGGGTAACTAATTTGTAAACTATATAATGGCCTCTCCTCGCCATTTTTGGGGGAGGAACTTGGCTTATTTGTGAAAGTGTAAAGAAATCATAAAGAAATCAATACAGAAGGATTTTCATTCTTTGTCTATCTGATTCTTTTTATTCGCAAGCTATCCATTAAATATAATTAGATCATTTGTCTACATTATCTTTGAGAAGATTTGTATTCTTGTAGATGTTATTCATAAGCGTGTGTCTTTTCAAATTTCATCTTATTAATGTGGGTACAAATGATCTTATTCCAATTCACTGTATTCTTGCATGCATAAGGAATTATTCTGTCATCTATAATTTTGGATGGTGCCTTTCTGCTTATTTTCGCATTTTCATTCCTCTGTCCTTTTGTAATTGGTGATCTATTTAGGAAACACTTTTATGATATCCAAGTTCCATAGTGAAACCACACTTTGTACATGTGTAAATAGGTTCGTTTCTGAATAAGGGAACCTCTCCCACTAAAGAGGAGGGACTTCTTGTCCCCTAACTATTGCTCTTCTTAAAGTTCCTTTTTGATAACCAACAATTTTTGGTGACTCCGTTGGGGAATTGTATTCAGTTCCATAATCATTTATCGATCATCTTTTGATCTGGTGACTCCATGTTTTACTCGAGGGAGAAGGGCCCTGGGTATTGAAGATTCTCAGTTCCAACTTTTGGAACAACAGGGTTTTCCTTTCTCTTCAGCAAGAAGAAATATAAGAGCTCGATCAACAAGCACTCCTCCTGTCAAAAATAGAACCCCTACGGGTGGTATTCTTTTAGAGCAAATCAGTCCTAATCTCTGAGCTCTGATTCTTGCTGGTGTTTCAGTTCCCCTTCAAGCCATTTTTCCAAGAATGGTAGTACCATTGCCTTGGGGCCATCGTGTTGGGCCCCTCGCCCTTCCTCAGCCTTTGCATGAGTTACCCAGAGGTAATCGGAAGAACTTTCCTAAATTCAAGGGTGATGGCAAGGTACATCCTGATGAACACATCATGGCCTTCATAGTTGCATGTGGAGTTCTGGGAGTTGAACATGAAGATGTCTCTGTAAGGATTTTTGTTGAGACTTTACAAGATAATGTTGCTGATTGGTTCTATCACCTTCCGGCCGGAGCTATCACTAGCTGGAACACAATGAGAACTAGGTTTGAAAACCATTTCAAACCGGCGGAAGACGTGCATGCTTTGCTAGCCCAAATTTCTCAAATAAAGAAGGAATCACAAGAGCCCATGAGAGAATTTGTGGCTCGATTCAATAGGTTAATTAACAAAATTCCACTAGACACTCAACCTGTAGATCAAATCCAAAAGTGCTTCTTCCTAAATGCCCAATTGCCTGAAGTTAGTTATGCATTGAGAAGGGCTAATCTTGCAACATTGGCCGAGGATCAAACTCTTGCTGTTAGTGTTGAAGATGATTTAATCATGTCGGGAAAGTTGAGGAGAGACCCTTCTAGATCTAAGTCTTCTTCTTCCTCCTCTTCCACTCCTGGACCTAATACTGATCCATTGGTACAAAAACTTGCAAATGATCTCATCGCCATTAAGAAACAATTGGCTCAGCATGCTCCATATGCAGATGTTCCAAGGAGGAATTTTCAGCCCAGAAATCATTTGCCTGCTTCTCAAACAAGGCTAGTGCTTGAAGGACCTCCTATTAAAGTCCTGTCAATGCAACCTGTGAAGTTGAAGAACCAGAGGATGAGGAGGTTAATGAAGATTGTGAAGAATTTGTTGAAGAAGTTGATGATGAAACAGATGAACTTGAGGGATCTCGAGTTAATTTCTTCACCACTGAAGGTGTTGATGAAGGAGATGATTATGATGAAGTAGTAGCAGACATGAATAGCGAATCATATGCTTTCATGACTCGAGAGTAGACAAATCAGAGGGAGAAAGTGATGCAGCCCACCAAAAAATCTAAGGAGCAGCCGACAACTATCCCTGTAATTGCAAAAAGAGGATCTCCTATCCCCATTTCATCCACACCAAAGGTGAGTCCTATCAATTCTGCTACTAAAGTTACTTCTTTTTCTCCTAAAATTGATAAGCCTAGAATCCCAAGTGATGATAGCCCGTTCACTTCTGGGTCTTTCGATATTATTGATCACCTGAAAAAGACCAAGGTTCAAATCTCAGAGGCTGAATATTATCAAACCCATCCCAAGGATTTTGCTAAAATGATTCACTTTGTCAATTCTCATTCTAAAAATACCTCTAAAGGCCTTTTACCCACTCCATCTTCTACATCACACCCAATCTGGTAGCCGTTGTCACCTCACCCAATGACAAAATCAAACCATTCTATGTGACACTCCTTATAGCCGGCCATAGGCTCAATAATTGTGTCATAGACTCAGGGGCATCAGACAATGTAATGCCTGCCAAAGTAGCCCATGCCTTAGGCCTAACTCTCACATGCACTTACGGGTCTTGTTATTCCATGGAGAGTAAGGAAGTGCCCCTAGTCGGAAGAATTAAGGATGCACAAGTAGCCTTTGCTACTTTGCCTGAGAAGAAAGTTTTGGCTACTATCCTAGTAGCAGACATTCCTCCTTCATATGGGATGCTGCTAAGTAGGAACTTCTGTAAGGATGTGGGTGGAGAAATTCAAATGGATTGGTCACATGCCCTCATACCTATTAATGGGAAAATGAAGAAGTTGCTGCCTGAGAAGCAGTCTGAGTATATTGTACAAAAAATAGATGATCCCAAAGCACAAATACTCTATGAGGATATGGGGCATGGAAACTACATGATTATGTCTCCAAAGAAATCCAACTCCCCAAAATATCACCTGAGGATCCTAATGGTGTTTGGATATTAGATTTTGATGGAAGTTGTTCTTCAACTAGTTCTGGAGCTGGTGTAATATTGGTGTCACTGAAGGAGGCATTCATCCTTTCTCATTCAATTGTAATTTGAAAATACCAATAATACAATAGAATATGAAGTTCTCATTCTCGGGATTCATGTGGCAAAAGAACAGGGTGTGAAGAATATCATAGCTCGTGGAGATGCGGAACTGATTGTCAAGCAAGTTAGAAACCTCTTCCAGGTAAAGAATAGAAGATTGAAACATTACAGGAATCAGGTTTGGGACTCCATTGAATTTCTTGACACCTTCTCCATGAAGTAGTGCCTAGGGAGAAGAATACCAGGCTGATTCACTAGCAGTCTCGGGGTCATTGCTTATACCTCATCCTGACTTCTCTCAAGATAAGTTTACCATTGAGATGATCCATAGACCCAGTGTACCTGATAATGCAAGTAACTGGAAATTTTTCAATGATGATCAACACCTACTTTCTTTCTTAGAACTCAAGGATAATTTTGAACAATTATCCTTTGAAGGAAGTGATCATTTGCCTCATGAAAGTGTGCCCTTTAATGAAGAATTCATCAAAGAAGAAGAGGCAGATCAGGATGGATGTATCAAACTCAAAGGAAACAAGATTCCAAAAGGATTGGTGAGTTTAGAAGAACTGTTTGACAAACATGACAGGTATGTAAATTTTAAAGCTTCTACTGGACCTCAACAATCAGTTGAATATGAAAAAATTAATATTGGGAGTTCTACTGACCCTAAACTCGTGAACATTGGAAAATGTTGTACACCAGATGAGAGGAAGAAGGTAATTAATCTTTTAAAGAAGTATAAAGATGTCCTTGCTTATTCCTATGAAGATTTAAAAGCCTTTCAACCAAAGGAGATGTAGCATTTTATCCCTCTCAAACCTAGAATTAAGCCTTTCAAATAGAAATAGAGGCAATACAATCCTAAGATAGCTGACACCATTTTTCAGGAAATACAGAAGTTATTAAAAGCCAAAATCATTTTTCCTATTCACCATTCAACATGGATTGCCAATATTGTGCCTGTTAGAAAGAAAAATGGTGAGATCCGTATCTATGTCAATTTTAGGAATCTGAATCAAGCTTCTTTAAAGGACAACTATCCTTTACCCATGATGGATCAGGTCTTGCAAGTAGTAACGGGATCTGAAATGTTGTCTATGCTTGATGGCTTCTCAGGATATAACCAGGTAGAAGTTAATACCATGAGATCAACACAAAACGGCTTTCACTACCCCTTGGGGTACTTTTGCCTACAAAAGGATGCCTTTTGGGCTCATTAATGCCGGTGCCACTTTTCAAAGGGCTATGGACTTGGCCTTTGGAAGTTTGAAAGGGAAGTGTATTGTCGTATACCTTGATGACTTGACTGTATTTTCTAAAACAAGGACAGATCATTTTCAGCACCTGGAAACAGTTCTTCTGAAATGTAGAGAACATGGGATCTCTTTAAATCCTAAGAAATATGTATTTTTTGTGTCACAGAGGGGAAATTATTGGGGCACATTTTCTCCAAAGATGGTATAAAAATTGATCCTGAGTGAGTTCAAGCTATTCAGAAAATTCCTCTTCCAACCAGCAAGAAGGGAGTGCACTCTTTCTTTGGTAAGATTAACTTTCTAAGAAGATTCATCCCTAATTTTGCAGAGATAACTTTGAATATCTCTCAAATGATGAAAGGAAAATAGACATTTGGTTGGTCTCCTGAAGGGAAAGGCTTTTGAAGGTATTAAAAAGGCTATTGCTAAAACTCCTGTTTTAGCATGTCCAAATTTCAACAAAGATTTTATTATCTATTGCTATGCCACAGATAACACCCTAGCTACTGTTCTGACTCAAGAAGATTCTAATGATCATGAACTCCCAATTGCATTCATGAGCTACATTCTAAAAAATCATGAGCTAAGATACACCATAATGGAGAAACATGCTTTTGCAGTGGTTAAAGCTGTCAAGCAGTTTCATTTTTACATTCTTAATTCTCACTCCACAGTATTTGTACTAGATACAACCATCAAGTCCATTCTCACACAACAGGAGTTCGGATCCAAGAGAGGGAACTGGGTGGCCAAGGTCCAAGAATATGACATTGACATCAGACCAACCAAGCTCATCCATGGAAAAGGCCTGTGTGAACTCATCGCTGAGGGAGCTAGACATGAGTTACTAGAGGATAAGGTTGATCTTCCTACTATTCTATTTCTTGGCTCAATTGATGAATGGTATGTTGATATCACACATTTTCTCACCTATGGAGAATGCCCCTCTCATTTGAATTCCAAAGAAAAGAGAGCTGTTAAACTAAGGTCAGCCCAATATGTGTTGTGGGAAAATGACTTGTTTAAGCACGAATTGGATGGGATATTTTTAAAATGTGTGGACAAGGAACAACAGAGGAAGCTACTTTCAGATTTTCACAATCAAGCATGTGGAGGGCACTATTCATCAACTGTCACTACCCATAAAATACTTCGTGGAGGATATTACTGGCCTACCTTGTTTAGAGATGCATCAAAGTGGGTTGATAAATGTGAAGCATGTCAGACTTTTGTGGGTAGACCCAAGTTGGCCTCTTTGCCCCTTAAACCAGTTGTGATCGAAGAACCTTTTCAACAATGGGGTTTGGATTTCATTGAAACACTTAATCCCTCTTCTAGTTCTGGTCATACCCATGTATTAACTGCCATAGATTATTTTACTAAGTGGGTAGAAGCCATTCTAGTAAAGAGTACTACTTCAGAAGTAGTATGCAGTTTTATCAAAGAAAACATCTTGGTAAGGTATGGTGTGCCAAACAAGATCGTGATCAGATAATGATTCAAATTTTTCTTCAACCGAGATGATGGATTTTTGTTATGGATATGGAATCTCCTGGATCACTCCTCATATTATTATCCTCAAGGGAATGGACAAGTAGAATAAACAAATAAAAATATGGTGGCTATAATAAGGAAATTAGTTAATGAGTCCCAATGGAACTGGCACAAGAAACTCTATGATGCTCTTTGGGTAGATAGGATCATACCTAAGAGAGCCATTGGGATGTCTCCTTTTTAGGTAGTATATGGAGTGGAAGCTCAATTTCCAAGAATAAAGTGGAGCTATCACCTTGCATCTAATAAAGGCCATTGAAGACACCCGTTTTAATGATTCTTTGGATAAGAGGATCATGTACCTCTACAAATTGAATGAGGACAGATTGAAAGTTGCTGATAGGATATCTACCCACCAACAAAAAAGTAAAGGTCTTATTTGATAAAAAGGCCAGGTTCAAAGATTTCAAAGTTGGAGACATTGTTTTATTGTGGGATAAAAGACATGAACCTCGTGGTAGCCATGGCAAGTTTGATTCCCTTTGGCTCGAACCTTTCAAGATCAGGCACTTTGCTGGTGAGAATTATTTTTACCTTGATTATATGGATGGTTCTTCCCTCCCACTTCCTTATAGTGGGCAGTACCTAAAATTTTTAAGTCATAGGTGATTAGGAGGTCCTTTGTATATTCTATATAGTGCGTGTTCTTCTTTCCTTCCCTTGTTTTTGTGTGTTTTTTTTTGGAGTGTTATCTTCGTATTGGTTTTCTTCTCACTCCGTGGCCCAATGGATAAGGTACTAGTCTACTTCCCTATTCTCTCTAAATTATTGCCTTGTCTCATTCTTTTGAACTCATGCCAAGTCATCCCCAGAAGGAGCCAACTGTTGTCCACTCAAAATTTCCCTGCTTTTGAGAAGTTGAAAATTGAAAATTTTCAAGTTAAACACCTTCTCTGTTGTCCTGGTAATACGAAAAGTCAAAAGATTGAGAAAAATCTATGTTTTTGGGTGTTTTTGTGTGATTTTTGGGTCTATCGACATTTTTGTCCCAAGTGTCCCAAGTTCGTTCGAGCCCCGTGTTCACGATCGGCCGATTTACCCAAAGTCCATTTCTTTCGGGCCCATCGGAAATTTTTGTCCCAAGTGTCCCAAATTCACCCGGGCTCATTGTTCCCTTTTCATCCGATTCGGCCGAATCACGTACTCCACGTACTTTTGTCCCTCATGTCCTAGAAGCATTTGTGCATACTTTTCCCGCATCACCCGTATCGGCCGAATCGCGCTTTCACGTCCCGCGTGTCCCAAATGAACCAAAGGCCATCCAAGTTAATTTTTCCCACTCTTCACAAATATCTTTCTTTCCAAGTTGGTAGATGTGTATTTAATGTGAATTAATTATCTTTCTCTCTCCCAAATGGCTATATAATGAACTCCCCCTATGCATTTTGCACACTGCTTTCTTGCTATCCATTGCTCATACCTTTGCGATCAAAATTTCTACACGCATACCCATTCCCCCTGTAATTTCATCCCGAGTCCAGATTGCAACCTTGGCTTCTCAAATTGCTAACAACATGAAGATTAAATTCCAAGGCCAGGAGCAAGTCTCACCGCTCGAGTCTGTCGTTCCTGATATCGGAGATAGTGAAGTTCGCCACCTTGACTTTGGGGATTTCTGGGCAAGAATGATAGACTCAAACCCCTCTCCTATGGCACAGATGATTCATGACAGTGGTTTGGCATTTGCCGGTGGTTTCCCTATCTCGGTGCAATGCGCAGATATAGTGCTCTCTTGCGGTGCTCATTTTAATCCTGATTCGAGTGAATTAATGAATGTGCATGGGGAACTCATCACCAAACTTGATGCTACCGCCATTGGTGCTGCCCTAAGGATTCCTAAGATGGACAATGCTATAGTAATTTCTCAGAACCAGGCACAAGCCCTCTTCGATCAGGACAGTGAGAAATATAAGGTGCGGGTGGCAAAGTCCTGGCTTAAAAACCCTAAAAAGGGGGCGTCTCATCTATCCAAGGTTCTTTTCTATGTACATTTTAATGAGGAATTGTTAGATTTTATAATCCTACTGGCTTGGGTCATGGGCTTACCCTCTACAAATGAGTTCCATTTCTGGATGTGCCCACTTATCAATATGGTGTGCAAAGGAACTCAAAATATCAACTGGGCAGAGATCATTAGTATGAACCTAGCAGAGCAGCTATCCAATGTACAGCAAACCAAGAAGTTCTATATGACTTCATACTTAATGTATACTCTAGCAGCATCGAGGCAATGGTTTGGATTCTCATACATTGATGCTCATAAGGTTGACCCTGTGTATGCCTACTGCCCTCAGTTCACCTTGGAAACTAGCAATCACAACTTCAGAAGGGTGAATGATGCTTTCACCATGTACATTGTCAGGCTTCTGGAGAGTGACACAAGCGAGGAGATTTTTTGATGAAGCTATGAATCTAATATCACACTACGGTGCCTACTTCATCCAATTTAGAAAATTTTCCTATATAAGGCTTGCAGGCTATGAGAGCACTCCTCTCAAGCTCCCCATGTTCTACAATGATAAAATGGCCTTGATAGAAGTATGCAGGCAATTGGACAAGTTGCATAGAACCTACAGGGATAAGAAAATTACTGGCTTGCACTTCCCCATCACTTTGGGAAACTACACCTGCAAAACAACTCTAGATGCACAAAACATAGAAAGAGCCCTAGCTCCCATCACTATCCATTTCTTCAAGGCCAAGAACTTGTTTTGACTTGAAGAAGTTTATTGAGCAGAACATCAAGATCACTTATCATCATAGGGCAGACACAGAGGACTATTGGGCTGACTGTGCTGATGATTTTGAGGCAAGGAGGAGACATTATGGCAGATTTTCTCTTCAATTAATTCAAGAGCTTAACCTGTACCAAGTTCCTGAAGGGCTCCAGGATGATAATTCTGACCTGTACTCATATGAATATGATAACATGGTCAAACACACTCCCTTGGAGGATTTGGATTGGTTCAAAAAGGAGAAGGATGATCTGGCAGAAATCCTAGCTCCCGTCTTGGTAAGAACCAAAATCTGGTTTGATAAGAAAGTCCGTGAGCTTAGAAGGCACTCAGGGGAATCCTCCTCCAAGGATACTCCAACACCAAGAAGGGATGCATTGACACCTAGTTCAGAAGCACCTGTGTAGACCCCTCCTGCTTCGTCAACTCAAGGTCCCATAGTCTCCACTCCTTCCTCATCCACCCAAGTATATCAGAAGAAATTCAAGGAGGTTAAGAAGGAACCTATTGAAGAAGAGCCTACAAAGTGAAGCATTCTGAATTGCCCTCAGGTCCAGAGAACATTATTTTTCTCAGTGAAAGTGAAGAGAGTGAGGTGCCAGCTCCCATGAGTGCCCTTGAAGCCCCAATAGATAAGGACAAAGAAGTCCAGAGCACTGAACTTCCAAGCACCATTGATTCCTCCGCACCAAAAGTCCCGAGTGCCCCACTCATATCTCAACTAGAGGCAACAGCAAAGTGAAAACCTTGGGTGCCATGAGTTCTCTGTCTCTTGGTCCTCTTGCCCCACCTTGCTTCTTCCTCCTCTTTTGCATGGGTGCAACCTCTTGTTGACAGTAGGAAGAGAAAGTCTTCCTCCCGAATCTCGGGACCCAATTTTGATGCTGTGGCGGCCTTATTAGGTACTACTCCTCCTACTCATGCCAAAAAAGCCAGAACTACCTCCAGGATAGTGTCTGATGCTCAAGGCCAACAATTCCTGGAGATAGCCAAGCCTAAGGTAGACAAGCCAGAGCAAGATTTGCAAGCATCCGACCTTGAGCTCTCAAGAATTCCCATGGGAGAGTCCACCCCTGAAGGTGAGATCCACAATCTTCAGGAAACAGTCACTAGAGTCATTGGGAGGGTAGAGAAAGGACAACAAACCATAGAGCAGTTGGAGGAGCAGGCCCAGATTCTTACAGGTTTCATCAAGTCACTGCTATCTAAAGATAAAGTTCTAGATCCTACCCCATTGACTACTCTTCCACCACCTGTGATTCTCAGCCAAGATGAAGTGTAGAGTATCAAAGATATGCACAAGTATTCCATATATGGAAGGGCTATGGAGGCCATGGTGGATGATATTCTTGTTGCAAGATTGAATTTCATTGATGAAGCCTTCAAACTCCATGAGAAGGTGAACAATTTGTAACAGAAACTCCCCTCCACTATTGGGAACATAGATAAAGAACTTAAACTTTGGAGTAGTTGTATAGTAGACCTTCGCCTAATGGGACAAAATGATGATAATATTTTAATGGCAAGCAATGTCTTTGATGATGCAAAGGATAACTTGTCAAAATCATGGGTGTACAACGTGGAATGGAAAATCAAGGTGTTGGAAGAAGCTTCGGGAGAATTGAAGAATAGCTGGCAGAAGGGTGAAGCCTTCAAAAATTTGGTAATATCTAATTTCAAAGACATACATTGCTATCTCCATGATGAGACCTCTGGTGCATCCCTCTCCTTGCAATAAATCAAAGATCAATTCAGAGCTTTTGTCAAAGGTAATTTGTTCAAGGTGAGCTCCATTTCCAAGGAAAAGATTAAGGAGATCTTCTCTCTTCAATCTGCTATAGAGGAAGCAAATAAAGATTATCATACTCATGTCGAATTCAACAAAGAAATGGAGAAGTGCCTCAGATTTTGAACTCAGTCCACTGCCAACACATTATTCCCACGAGGCAGAGACATAGTAGAGGCATTGAAAAGATTCAGACAGCGGATCCTAAAGTCAGTGGGCCCCTCTCAATCATGAATGCCTGTCTTCTTCTCCTGATTCTTCTCTTTTCTTCCTTTCTTCTCGGATTTAATGTAATTAGTTGGGGTATTGCGATTAGCAGCCCCTTTAACTAAAGCATTAGTTAAAATAAGTAGTTACCAAGGGTAACTAATTTGTAAACTATATAATGGCCTCTCCTCACCATTTTTGGGGAGGAACTTGGCTTATTTGTGAAAGTGTAAAGAAATCATAAAGAAATCAATACAGAAGGATTTCCATTCTTTGTCTATCTGATTCTTTTTATTCACAAGCTATCCATTAAATATAATTAGATCATTTATCTACATTATGCTGAGAAGCTTTGTATTCTTGTAGATGTTATTCATAGAACTGTGTGTCTTTTCAAATTTCATCTTATTAATGTGGGTACAAATGATCTTATTCCAATTCACTGTATTCTTGCACACATAAGGAATTATTCTGTCATCTATAATTCTAGATGGTGCCTTTCTACTTATTTTCACATTTTCATTCCTCTGTCCTTTTGTAATTGGTGATCTATTTAGGAAACACTTTTATGATATCCAAGTTCCATAGTGAAACCACACTTTTTACATGTGTAAATAGGTTCGTTTATGAATAAGGGAACCTCTCCCACTAAAGAGGAGGGAATTCTTTTTCCCAGACTGCTACTCTTCTTAAAGTTCCTTTTCGACGACCAACACAGACCAAGGAAAAACATCTTCAAATAATCAATTCATCTAAATTTCATAACCCAAAATACCTCCTTTCATAGAGCAAGATGTATATATAGAGCTTCACAACGTAAATATTGTTTGCCATACTATCCACCATGAACAAGTCCCTAGAAAATTTGTTGTACTTGACGAGAAGGTATTTATCTCTCAAGGATATTGGTAGAGGAACTTATATCTTGTTCATGTTTCCCCACACTATCATTACATGATCTATAAAATTCCCCCACTAATAAATTTTCATCATCTACATTGACTACCTCACTGGATTCATGAGGAGTTGAGTACACATGAAAGGTACCAACACTTTTTGGCATGTACAAAAACCACGTAGTAAATAAGAAAATATATGAGGGAAACACAAAATAATTTTTTTGAAATATATAAAATTACTAACTCAATGTTATGTATGGATGAAATATAAAGTTAATAATATTTAATGGCAAGTGAACTAAATAACCTAGTTGGTGCAACTTTAAGTAAAATCTCTAATAGATAAAATCCATTAAGATGGTAGATAAAATCATAAATAGATAAAAAAATTGAATTATCACATCTAAAAAGGATAAAAGGAGTAAATCATAGGAAAATATTTAAAGGCATTATGAAGAATATGAAATTGAGAGAAAAAATCCAAGAAATTTGAGTAATCTCAAATTTCAAGGAACCTATAAACCATAGATCCAATTTGTGAAATAAAGTGATAGATAAAAAATTGTAAATCCATTCACCTAACCCATTAAACCTAAGGTTTAACGAATGATGGAGGAACAAGGCATTAAATTCAGGTCCCACCTGAGTGAATTGGAGAATGAAGATATGTGGATCTTTGTAATTATCCAATAGATAAAATGGGGTGATAAACCACACCATGATGTATTATAAATAATAGAACAATATTAGGAAACAAAAAGTACCAAAATCCATGGAAAAGTCATAGGAGAACAACTAGTAGAGAAATTTATATTATGAGGAATGAATGTTGATAGAATCATGAGGTTACCATACCTTGGAGATCATCCATAGTTCATATAAAAATCATGAATGAATATCAAAA
The DNA here is from genome assembly GCA_018340775.1 of Taxus wallichiana var. yunnanensis. NCBI lineage: Eukaryota > Viridiplantae > Streptophyta > Pinopsida > Cupressales > Taxaceae > Taxus > Taxus wallichiana. The sequence continues at coordinate 51,753,882 of CM031234.1, forward strand.
CATGTCCATTTGGTTTAGTGCACAAGATGCAGCTCCAACCAATGTAGCCATATTCATTTGAGCCATTGGATTATGTAATAAATGTATATCTATGATTACATTTAAAATAACTAGTCCTCCAATGAGGCAATTGACTATGAATAGCTTTGGTCACCTATGTAAAGGAAGGGGAATCCCCTTAGGATATATTGTGAATAAATCGGTGGGAGTTTTGGTGGAAATCATAACAGAGAGAAATTGGAAAGTTATGCATGGAAGTAAATAAGAGTCCCTCTTTGTAATGAACATTATCAAAAGGATGTAGGAGGATGGGTACAATTCAATTGGAATGAATTCTTATCTCATAAACTCAATAATAGTTTGCAAAATGTGAGTGAAGCTATAAGAATAATTTTCATGAGTCAATGCTTGATTATGTTTCTTGATTTCATACATTGGTGAGCCCTAGAGGGCATAATAGAATTGGAGTATGTGTATTACCCACATGAGAGGTTTTCACAGTAAATTCTAGAAAAGCCATATACCACATATGAAGATACTTATAATATGGGATAATAGTTCAAAAATATTAGAGAGACACTTAGTGGAAACACATGTATACCAAAGGAAGTAAATGCATACACAACCTTGTATGTCAAGATGAATTTATTCTAAATTGAGGTCATACTCTAGTCTAAGGGATTCAATTCCAACAACTTGAAGAAACTCCTATTGTTCATCAAACTGGACATAGGAAAATAAGATATGAGTTATCAATATGGAATAATTTTTATGCATTTTCAACCTTTATAAACTACAAATGTAACACAATAAATCACATAAGGATTATAAGAAAAACATACTACACAAATAGTATCCAAATTTCAACTTACAATGCAGACTAAAGTACAAACGATGAAGTAGGTGAAAGTCAAACACGCAGATACTAGTTAAGACAAACATGGGAAATAGAGTTAAAAATTGAATTAAATACAACTAAATAAAAATTTCAGACCCAAAAATACCATAAATATTAAAAATACTACAGAAACCAAAATACATAGGTAAACTATTTCATGTGCAAAAAAAAACAATACAAGAAAAGTCATTAACTGTGGAAAAATCTATAATTTTGATAATAAATCAATACAACACATTTCTATGGATCATTTCTAGCCATATATCATACCAAAACATCCTTCAATACATTATTTCATTTTTCTTCACTCCAAATAATATAAATCACCAAAAAATGATTGTCTCTTCCTCAATAAAGAATGAATATATATTTACAAATATTCTTGGGAAGATTGAAACATTTCCCTCATGTTCATTCTCCACTTGAGCAACAAAATATTAAGGATGTAATATTTTTGAAATTTATATGAGATTTGTTTCATTCCTTCATCATCTCCATCACACATCATTCCCTAAGTTGTTCTTGATGGTGAATCTTTGAAAGATAAAAAGCATGGTTACTATCTTATTAGACAATCGCTACCATTAAAGGTTTGAGTGTTCTTATCTTTTGTAACATCTCCCATCACATCCTTTCATATCACCTTGATAGATCAAGTAAAACCATATTCAAATAATCACTTCATCTAATTTTCACAACCCAATAACCCTATTTTTGTATACTAAGACTTAGATCTAGATCTTTATACCACAATTATTTGTGACTATACCATCTACCATGAACATGTTTGTAGAAAATTTGTTTTGTTTGACAAGTATACCTACTGATCTATTGAGGTTATTGGTAGTGGAACTTCCTTCTATATTTTCATAGCCCCCATATTATCTTTACATGGTCTATACCATTCCCCATCGAGAAAATATCATCATTTACGTTTACTACCTTGGCCTCAATTCGTGAGGAGTCGAGCATAGATGAAAGACATTGACACTTTTGGAATGTACATACACCCACATAGTAAACAAGAATTTAGATGAGGGAAAAAATAAATAAAACAATTTGAAAAGATACAAATTTACCATCTCAACTATTTGTATGGCTAACACATCAAGTTATGAAGATTTCATGGCAAATAAACCAAAAAATCTAGTTGATGCAACTTTAAGAAAAATATCTAATACATAAAATCCATTAATATGGTAAATAAAAACATAAATGGGTATGAAACGTCCACATCACATCCAAAAGGATAAACCAAGGAGATAGACTAGGACAATATTTAAAGGCATTGTGATGAATATCAAATCAAGAGTAAGAATCCAAGAAATTTTAGAACACTCAAATTTCAAGGAGTTTAGAAACCATATATTCAAGTTGTCAAATAAAGTGATATATTAAAAATGGTAAATCCATTCACCCAAGCCATTGGACTTAATGTTCAAGGAATGAAGGATTAACAAGGCATAACACTCAGGTCCCACTGAGTGACTTGGAGAATGAAGATATGTGGATCTTTGCAATGCTTCAACAAATAAAATGGAGTGACCCACCACATCGAGAGATATTTGAAAGAGAAAATAAATATCGGGCAAAATAAATTCTCATGATCCATGGAAAATCCATATGAGAATAACTGGTAGAGAAAGATCCATTGTGAGGAACAAATACTGATAGACTCACGAGGTTACCATACTTTTGAGATCATCTATAGCTTATATAAAAAATCACGAGTTACTATCACAACATGTAGTGAGATAATCAATTGTTACCATCTATGGTCACCTATGTAAAGGATGGGGAATTGCCTTGGGAGATATTACAAATAAAGTGTTAAGAGTTTTGGTGGAAATCATAATAGAGAAAAATTGGTAAGATTTACATGGAAGTAAATAAGCATCCCTCTACCCAATCAACATTATAATAAGGATGTAGGAGGATGGTCACAAGTCAAAAAGACCAATTTTTATATCATGAACTCAATAATAACGTGGAAAAGGTGAGTGAATTGTTAAATGGTTGATTATTTTTCTCTATTTCATACATCGGAGAGTCCAAGAGGTCATAATAGAAGTGGAGGATGCATATTACCCACATGAGAGGTTTCTACAATAAATTATAGCCAAGCCATACCCCACATATCAAGATACTCGAAGATGGGAGAATAGTTCAAAAATATTAGAGAGATGCTCAAGGAAAGCCCATATATACCAAAGGAAGTACACACACACACAACCCTATATTCCAAGCTGACTTTATTCTATGATGGGGTCATAATTTAGTCTAAAGGATTCAATGACAAGAACTTAAAGAAAATCCCATGTTTTATTGACATTGACATATGAAAGGAAGATTTAATAAGGTAACATGGTATGATATTGATGCATGTAAAACCTTTTCACGCTGAATGGCTAACAAAACCAATCACATAATGCTTATATTCTAAAGAAGCTACACAACTAGAAGCCAAAGTTCAACCTGTAATGAAAATGAAGTGAAAATGATGAGGTGGGTGAAATTCAAACAAAATTCTATTTTGGGAGATAAGAAATCCCAATGAAAAATTGAAAAGGACCCAAAGTTACCTAGTTGGTTCATAAAATTGGAATTTAAAACACTAAAATTAAGTAGAAGTAAAGTGTGCATAATAACACTAGAAGTCATGGGTAGTAAGTTGTATCTACGGAGGAGAGAGTGGTGTACTTTCAAAACAATGTGAAGGGTGAAAACTTCAACTCAAAAAGAAAATACCGAGGACTTAGTTAAATTTCCACTCTTGTTGCATCTCTCATTATCAACTTAGGAAAGGAGGATGTCACACATGAGTAGTTAACCAAAACAATTACTAATCAAAATTATATTTTCAAGGTATCAAATTTACAGACCTCAAAGAGGAACTTCTAGTGACACCTCTCAAGAAAAAAGGATGAAGACTATTCCATATAATCTAGTGCACAACTAAGCTCTATAAGGAGATACAAAAATCTTAGGTTGGAGTTTCAACATATATAGAAGGACCTCATTAACCTAAGAATAAATAAATAAAAAATAAACATAATAACAAGTAGAAAATAAAGTTGCACTTAAAAGGAATAACATGCATAAAAAATGGAAAACTCCAAAACCCATAGTAGAGGGTCAAGGAACCTGAAATCCATGGTAAAATAACTGGTAAGTGCAGCTTCTCCTCCTCCATCTTTGAAATATTTTAACCCACTCTAGAAATGTTAGCAAAATAACTAACATTGCCATAGCCAATGCAAGTAGATTGAAAGGCTGTAAATCCTACCGCATAAATCATTATAAAACTAGAAATATCATCCATATAACTATAAAAATGAGGAAACCACCAATATAAATCAAAAGAAAGTAGAAGAGAAAGTGCACCGCAAATGAAAAAGAAGAAAAATAATTCTGCAATGAGAAAAACAAAAAATAAAATAAGAAAGAAGTAAATGTAAATGAAAATTAGGAGGAAGAAAAGTGAATGTGGAAAGAAGAGAAGGTAAAAAAATAGAAACAAGAAAGCATAAAAGTTTAATGTCAAAAATCCATTGCAAAAAAATATATTCCATGAATAAGAATAGAGAGAGAAAGAAAAGGAGAAACAAACATGAAGTAGAAACAAATGCCAAGTTAGAAGTTGGAAAAAGGTCAAGACAACGGAAAATGACAAGAAGTAAGAAGAGCAGAAAAATAAGGCATAAGAGGAAATTTCTGCAAAAGAGAAACAAGAAAAAGAGAAGTAATACCAAAAGGATAAGGAGGAAAAACACACTATAGATGTAATTATGAACATATAAGAAAAAGTTCAGATTGTAAAGGAACGTGCACCACCATAGTCCAAAAATGTGCCAAAAGAAAAGTAGTTTTCCATGAGGGGAGGAATCTAATAATACCGCACAACCCACCATAGGAACTTGACATAATTGGAAAGTGCCAAAAACATTAGAGCCACCAGTTTAGATCAAGAAAATTTATAAGAGGATTAAGAAGGGGGAATTAGTTTTTTCTTTGTCCTTACATGAAACAACACAAGCACACAAGTGTAAGCTCATTCTTCCTTCATCTTATGTTTACACTACAATACCACATATTTCCCAGATGAATGTGTAACCCACAATATCACAATATTTATTTGATATAGTCGAGGTGGATTTATCTAAGATACTATTATAAACACAAATCAAAGGAATGCACATGCTTTAGGACAACATTGGTTCCTCTATAATGCAAATGGAAAAATAATTTTTTAGAGAGATGAAAACTCTCAACCCAAAATTACTCCAATAGAACTACCATTACCACACCTACAAAAACATGCAAGCTTATACATATGTACACAATAGAAATATTAATCCAAAGAATAAAAAAATTATGTCTCCATGAATATTAATCAGCTCACAAATGTACAATGTCCCGATTATGCATACAAGGAGGGAGTGCCCATATTATAGGCTAACAACAAGTTATCCTCAACTAGAAAATAGGGTGGAGAGATAATATTAGGGAACACTACAAATCCCTAAAATCATGCTCAAGCCACCTACGTGAGAATAAAATAACAAGTTAATAAAATAACTATACTCCCAAAATAAGCTTATCTCAAGTGAGTGGTGTGAACACGGATAAAACTAAGTAGGTTGGGAAATATCCTAAACCACTTAGCAGTGTGAACATGTCAACTCCAACACCCTCCCATAAAAATACAATTGGGAGTGAAAAATGAGAAAATCTAGGAGATAGATCCAAATATGACTCCCAACAACAATGCCCAATAACGTACTTGTTATCCAATTTTTCCCCTTAGGCAAAATTGAACAAACATGAACTTGTACAATGAGAAAATGGGGTTGATTCAATCATGGGAGCTTGCATTTCAGGATTGGATGAATAGGTTGAAGCAGGTCGAGCATTGCAGAGGAATTCAGGAAATGAAGAAACTCTGAAAGTATGAAATTTTTAGATTTCAGAGGTAGGCTAGGGTCAAATTCGGGGATTGGGTGGAAAGAAGCACGAAATTCATAACTTGAATTCTAAAACCCAAAGTCGAAAATCAAACTTCAAATTTTTAGAGGTTTTAGTGAGCCTAGATAGGTAAACAAGAAAAAAATCCTCGATATTCAAAATGTCCAAACACAAGTCTAAATTTCAGACTTTGGGATTTGAGTTTCGGAGGTTTCATGTGCCCAAATGGATAAACAAATCCAGAAAAACCCCGAAACCTTGAAAACCCTGAAACCCCAAAATCCCAAAAACTCAAACCTCAAAATCCTAAAAACTCGAAAAAACTTAAAACCCGAACCCCAAAACACCAAAAATGCAAAAGGTCCAAACCTAAAGTTTGAATTTAGGACATTGGGGTTTTGTCATTTTGTAACTTTGAATCTCCGAACACAAAAATCACAACTCAAAGTCTGGAACATGAAGTTTACATTTTAGACTTCGGATTTTTGGAGTTTTGAAGGTTTTGTTGACTCAAGGAGATGAACAGTAACCCGATCTTCGAAATGGAAAGGTCCAAATTTCTGAATTTTGGACCTCATAGTTTCGAAGTTTTGGAGGTTTCATGTGCTCAAGCAAGTGAAAAGTAACATCAACCTCTAAAGTCAAAATGTCTGAAATTTCATATTTTAGAGGTTGCGATGCATTTTAGAGTCTCGAAGAATAGAGAAAACCACTCGCATTTAATGCAATATAGCACCCCAATCTTCAGATGGCCATAAATTTTAATTGGGAGCTTGGATTTGCACAAGCAATGAATTTTTGGAAAACTCTCAGTGTCCTCTATAGTCCTTCATTTTAGAGGGTTTTCCTAGATTTCTCACCTACCCAAATGATGAAGGTATGGGTTTCCTTTCTTTCCCAACAAGGACATTTACATCGATGTATGGGTTTTGCAGTGGCACCCATCATTGTTGCAGGAGAATTCAATGCATTTTTGGGTGGTTGAAGCAATATTTTGAGTTTCTTCCCTCTCTCCCTTCTCTCATTCTTCCTATATATTGTAAGGAGGGACATTGTTCTAATGTTGGATAATTTGTCTTTGCACCCTCCCTTCTTCTCTTATCTGTAAGTGAATTTTTGGAGTTCAAACCTCCCATTCAAGTTGTAATGTAAGTTTGTACCTCTTGGCCATCAGAATGCACTCGTATCAAATTTGTGGAGCAATAATATAAGTTTGTGGATGATTTCAACCCTCTCTTGTGTTCATTTCTTTCTCCTGATCTCTCATTGCAATCTTGGTTATCTGTGCATGGTTATTGTATCACGTGTTTAATGGTTAATGAATTCAAATCGGTGGATTGATGATCCGTGGTGTGTTTTCATCCTCCTTAATCTGGTTGTGGTTTCTATCTCCATGCAAAACAGGTGTTCAACATTCCTTGTGGTGTATCACCTATGTTAGTTTCGGTTTAATTTCTTGTAATCTTCTTAACCCTGTCTCCTTGCTCAGTTAGAGTATATTTTAGAGTATATCATCTACAATTTGGATATGTGCATCAGAATAAAGGAATAGGAACTGGCCTTCATCTAGAGGGTTATCCTGATTGCAAAGTCCCATACTTTGGGATAACTCTATGTTTGAAGAATCACATTAACTACCTCAACTATCCACTTGAGATCAATTGGGTGCGTTTTGATTTTGAAATAATATTACTCATTTACAATAAATGGGAAAAAGAGTTACCATGGATGAAAAAGAGTCACAACAAGGTACCCAAAAAACTAGTAAAAGAAACAAAAAGTAGAGATTAACAATCATGTTGCAAGGTGTCATAAGAAGCATGGCTCAAAAATCTTGTATTATGCTAAAGAATAAGTTTGGTCTACATTGTGGTCTAAATCCATTGCTTGATCACAAAAGCCAAAATCAATTGAGATTGTGATACAAAAAAATAGCTCTATGCAAAGAGACTATTAATAAAGTCTCTAACATTATAACTCAACAAAATAAATTCCCTTCATAAGGATAAAAAGATTAAAATGAAACTAAAGAAGTATGTTAGAGGTGATGTCGATAGTGTAAAAACACCAAACATAATTCAATATAATTCCATAAATGGTGTGCCAAAAACCAATAATAACAACCAAGGAAAGGAAACAAGACCTGAAAAAGGATCTACACCACAACCTACCATATTACTTGAATGGGTGGAGTGATGCTACAAATCTATATGAGTGGATAAACAAACTCTCAAACACTAAAAACTCGATACTGGGTTTCACCGAGACTAGATACACTTTAGAAGGAGAAAAATCTCCGATTCTATGTTAGAGAGATGAAAAATATCACTCGGGATCACTCCATTAGAACTACCATCACCACAACTATAAAAAATGTAAGCTTAGACATATGCACAACAAAAATATTGAGCCAATAATGGAACAAATAATGTCTCCATGAATATTATTCAGCTCACAAATGTATAGTGTCATATTATTAATCAGCTCGATTATGCATACAAGGAGGGAGTGCTCATATTATAGGCTAACAAAAATTTAACCTAAAATATAAAATAGGGTGGAGATATAATATTAGGGAACACTATAAATCCCTAAAATATTTCTCAAGACACCTACGTGAGAGATAAAATTACTATAATCCCTAAATAAGATTATATCAAATGAGTGATTTGAACACGTATAAAAATAAGTTGGTTGGGAAATATACTAAACCACTTAGCAAAGTGTGAAAACATCAAATACAAAAAGAATGAAACTCTAGAGAAAGCACCATGTAATAAAAATATCAAATTGAAGAAACTTTTCCACAACTTATCATCGACACCATAGGTGATAAAATAATGAGTGAACAAGCGTAATTAATTACTCTAACAAGTAAACTTGTGGATAGTTGGAAGGAAAATGATACTATGTGAAAATAAAAGTGAAAGTAACACAATCAAAAAAGGAAGTCAAATATGTAGTGATGATTTTGTAATAATACAACAAGAGGCTATTAAAATCCAAATAAAAAGATAAAAATTCACATTTGAGATCATGGATTAAAATATGTAATTGCAAAATACTATTGTAGAGAGTACAAATGATGCAAATACAAGGAAAACAATGAAATACCAAATTATCAAGGAGACAATTGATCAAGAGGTTGAAAAAGCATTATAGAAACCATTACATGAATGAGATGTTCTCAATAATAAACTATGGGAATGAGAATATAATATGACATGATATAAAATTGTAGGAGTACGAGAAAAAGAATGTGGGATCATTTGTATGTACTAATCGAATATATGAAAATTTTCATTATTCTACATGATAAAGTTACAAATAATGCTAAATAAAATGCTTTGTATGAATTTATACATTCATTGTCAATTGCATATATACTTTAGAATGGTGAATTAAGTACTCGTGGACTATAATGTGTATAAGATAGAACTAAATTTTTTTCTCCCCAATATGAATAAAATAAAGAATATTAAAACGTATGTGATCCTTCATATCCTCATCTATAGAATAAAAAAGTGAAGATACTACCTCCCCCACCTTTTTCTCCATTCATTCAGCTAACCCAAACTAAGAATCCTAAGCAACATCCATCAAATTGAGGAACAAGGTAATTTTGTGGAGGGTAAAATTTTGAAGTATAATTGCATAATTTTTTTATGTGTATAAGAAAGACCACATAGATTGGAAATCCACAACGGAAATCTCTAACGGAGTTTCGTAAATTAAAAAACCAAAAGGGTGGTCTTTTAAAAATTCTACTCAATTGAAAATTGAAAAGGGTAGTTAAGTAGTGCGTAAAGGATGAAAACTGGTAAATTATGTCCTTTATGTCGATTCCAAGTATAATATCATAAAGTGAAATAGAATAAATATTTGGCACAACTCAATAAAATGAGAAAAAGAAATCCTAGAACATCAAAGCATATTTTATCTTGGGATGAGATAACCGCTTAAGTTGGGGAAAGTCTTGGTATTACATAAGGGATTAAAAAGATGACATGAATATATTTTATATAAATACACAATCCTAATGCATATTCCCAACTTAGATAAGACATGTTGTATAATATATAAGACTATCTTAGAATAGGTTGATAATCTAAAGAGCCTCTTTTGTAAAGGAAAGGAAGAAGAATGTACTAGTAATCGAAAAAGTCATCTCGTTTTGTATAAACTACGTAAGTGCACTACACAAAATCTTAATCCTTGATCTTAATTGGAATTAATTTTGATTCTCTAGTACCATTAAAAATTATATCTAAGTTTTGATTCAATACTAAGAATTTTAGTTCGCAGTTTATATTCTCGCTCACCATCTCTATCTTACCAATATTTTGTCAAATTTTAAGCTATTTATTATCAATAATAAATCTTTTTGTCTATTTTGATCAATTTATAATTGGAATAACATGAATTTATTCTAGATGAAAAAATATTACATGTTATGATGCCTTGATCTAGGGACCTTTGCTAACACTTGTTAACCTTCCATAATTTAAGTCACCGAATATGGATTAGGATGATTTTTATGATTCAATGTCAACTTCTACACCATCTCCTCCATGAATTTTTTTCAATTATTTGTGTATCTATCACCACCAAATAACATTATTCTTTGGTTTTGAACTTGTGTGGAATATATATCACCTCTCCTCTTGTAAGTTTTTCTATGCAATCTTCAAAACCTTTCTATCCTTTGAGTTTTCTCTTTATGTCTTGTGCTTTATTTTTTACATATTCTAGGTGCGTATGTTTATGCCTCCAACCATCTCCATGCCACATTATGGGGAATTATACCACTTGATCCCCCTTTATCCATAGTAATTATAGTTCCTTGTGAACACTATGCAATAGTCTCTTCACATAAAGAAAATCCTTTTCCTATCCATATGTTACACTTTTTTTTTTCAATATTATCAAAATCCTCCTTTTTACATCATCCACTATGTGAAGAGTCTCATTATCTTCTAATGTACATTTTTATTGTGTGGCATATATCCTATATCAAACCTTCTAAATGAGAAAGAAACCTATACCTCTAGAATTCATTCCTCTTGAGATATAATAATTGAATATCATGCCTCTCAGATATTTTTGGTTCCTCCTTAATCAACTCTCTAATCCTTGTAATCCTTAAGGCCTTTTATGTTGTCTTCCTCTATAATTTCTAGTCTATTCCATATACCTTTAAGATTACTCATAATTTCCTTCAACATTTATGCTATTGTATGTTTACTAAACCTCCTAAACCAACTCATCTTTGCACCATATTTACTTTTGTGTGAAATAACATGAGTATTTAATAACTATAATCTCAAGGGTGTTTATTTCACACTTCATAATGTTGTACACCCACATTTACAATATAGTGATGAAATACAGTCCACTAGTTATCTCCAAGGAAACTTTTAGTCGCAAATATTTGTTAATTCATAGATATTTGGGATTTTGAAATTGGATTTATTGAATTTTGAGGATTCATCTCTCTTTCTATTTCACCTAAATTTTTGAATAAAATTTACTTTTTGGGTGGGTTCACTAACGTTTACACTAGTATATGATTGTTTATATTCAAATCACCCTTATTATGAAAGAGAAATATTCTACATTTATCTTTATATATATTATATACTAATTATGATTATGATATTAAAAAAAATCCACTAAAAATTCCTATACCTTTGGAATTAACAATCAACTACATATTTTAACCCTACGTCAACATACTACAACCGTTTGGTAGCATATCACTAGCATATGACAACATCCAAGTATTCTACCATATGACATAACCCAAGGAATGGGCTTAAAATAATATGTAGGGAAAGAGGACCCTATTATAGAATAGTAGCGTACATCATGCTACCAACTAATAACATACATGTGTATGACCAACAACATTTTCAAATAATTTTCTAGCTATGCGAAACCTGTTTCCTTATGATTTTGCATGATTTCAAAAATCATTTTTACACATTGGATAATTAATATCTATGGTTTTTCATATAGGGGTCCCATTTTTTTCCCTAGTTATCTCATTTTTGGTGCTCTTATATCCTTAAAAATATCAACTCTCTTTCTATATTTGTTTCCTTACTCGATACTAGATAATGCAAGGGATACAATAGAAATGGGTTCCTATGGGAAATCTCAAACAAAATATCCCAATATAAAGTGTAAAATAGATTCATGCAACCAACATGAAATTTTAATTGATTCCCTTAGCATTTACAACATCTACAACAATGGTAATTGACTATGGAGCCTACAAACATTATATAAACTTTGGTGTATTTCCATGTGGACATACTCTTGACTAGTTTACCTTGGTTCATATATCTATTCTTCTCCTACATGATCAATATTGTTTTGAATTTTCCCTATCCTCTACAACTCTCTACCCAACACATATATGTCTAGGTAAAATGTCTTGAAGCATCTAAATTACAATTTTCGAGTGGAATATATTCCCTCTTAAAATTTTGAAATTTAATCTTTAAATATCCAAGATACCATGTCATCCCTTTATCTATACTTCTTCCTCATCATACCTAATATTCAATTTCATAGATACCAATCGTCCCTTTTTTAGACGTTTGTTAGAAACTTCATCATGTTGATTTCAACTCCTTTTATGACATGTGTATGTTGGTGTTTTTTCTTCAATACACATGTTGTCACCTTTTGACATGATTTTTCATTTATCCAAGTCATCCAAACAATCCTTTTGCGCAAACTTGTCTAATTATCTATGGTTAACATTTCCACACAATCGTTATTCTCATACCGATATGCAATACAACTTACAAAAATCCTATAAAATCTATGAATGTTATGTTCCTATCCCTTGAAAACACTTCTACATGTAATCCATTTGATCATCCTTATGCACCTATTTTTCTTCCTCTATGCACTTACCACTCAATACTTATAATTTAACTAACCATCTATGTAATTTTGTTAAATCACCCATTACAACACTAATTCCTCCTCATTCCCATTTTTCCTATTTAACCTCCATGTACACCCATCATTTAACCAAAATTGTGCTCTAAGAGTTTGATAAAAATTTCACACTCTTCTATAAAAATTTCTTATTTCTTATAATTGAGGTTTGATCTTAGAGTTTTCACTTATGAAGTGTTTTTGTTATCTTGGGTTATTTTCATGTAGTGTTATAAACAACATTTTCTTGTGGTTATCAAATATGATATATTTTAATACAAGGAATTGTTTGCATTAGATGGTTGCATTTTTAGTATTTTGGAATACATAATAAATGGCTAATTTTTATTTCTATTTAAAAATATCCTAGTTTTATTTCATGGAATACATATTCCATGGATATCTACTAATGCATATTTGGGAAAAGAATTTGGTGTTAGTGTGAAAAGGAGCCTCATTTGAGATTTTTTCAAACCAATGAAACTATTTATAAACGGGTTTAATTTTTTTCATTAATTTCATTTTCAAAAATTTATACTAAGAATTGTTTTTATTTAAAATGTATATTGTCATAGTTATAAATAATGAAGTTTCTTGCTGAGAAAAATTGTGATTTGGTATAGATCTTCACACACTTGTTTCATTAGATTTTAGTGAAACTCAACACATAATATATATATAGTTTTCACACTCATTTAATCAATAAGTCAAGTTTAAATACTAAACAAATTAAATACCTTCAATATTTTACAAGGAATTTATCATATGTAATTTGTTGTAACATTACTAAAAACTCACTCACACATGAATAAATTTAACTACCCACATAAAATAATAATATTAAAGCTAAATAGTATGTGGGAACTAATAAAATATTCATAACATACCCCCATAGTATGAATAAGGGGAAACACCACACCGTTGGTATTGGAAACATAAGCATGTGTCCTTACATGGTGAAAGATTTATGTTTGTAACTTTATTATTATTATATATCTACTACACATGATAATCTAAATATGAAAAATAAGTAGTTACCCATTTAAATCCTAGTCAATGTTGTTTCACCATAAAAACACACTTCCACCAATCACCTACATATGAGAACTCAATAGTTACCACTTTTAATTCGATTGATTTGCTCTTTCATTGGCAAATCAAAGTAGAATTATGATATTCAAAATATATTTCTAGCAAAATGTTATCTTATAAATCTATTTTCAATTATCACAAAATATATAAATAACAAGAAAAAAATATTGAGTATCTCTTCCTCGCTATCACTTATGTAATGATTATTGTAGATCACTCCCACTATGATCACAACCAATATAATATTTTCACTAGTGTCACTTAAAGAAAAATCCCAACTTTAGTCATTTTGTCACTAATTGCTTTACCACTACTATAGTTATGTTTCATCATCATTAATGGATAATGAGAGGATAATAATTATCATCATTCCTCCGGTGTCTCCTTCATTGTCTTTTTATTCAATAATACAATAAATATTTGAAGATAATTTATACGAATGACCCACTATAAATTAGATGTCGAGGTTTATCGAAAATACATCTAGGAGGTTTCTTTATTATTTTAATATTTGTAACAACAATTTTGACTATCAATAATGATTTTGGATAATCATATGACAATAAAAGATGATACCACTTCTTAGATGTAATCACATTAACTCGCAATATTTACCCTTTTATATTAAGACTCAACTATAATGGCACATTATAGAGACTTTTGAATAGTTTTTAAGTATTTAAACAATTTTAAAATACTCATCTATAATTAAGATCATTTCTAAAACCCACATTAATAAATTGACAATAATTTAGATTAAAATCATATGACTAGAACTCCAGTTCACAAATACAAATATCTATTTTAATGATTTAATATAGAATAAAATATTTGTCAAATCATGAAAATGAAGTGTTAGTTATTGTTTTATGGTCCTTCCATTCTAAAACTCTTTACTTGGAGAAATAATCCAAAATCCAACATAAGGCTTCCTTTAATGGTGATGAACAAACCAACTATCATGAATCTATGCATAACATGAATTCTCAAATTTGTTTTATTTATGCATATTATTTTGAGTGACACAAAGGTAAAAAAAAAAATTACTAAATAGATTTATAATATAAAATTATTATCTTCAAACAATTTCTGTCTAGATATTTAGCACAAAGGTGGTTCCCAATGAGTACGTAGATACATATATGTGGTTACACCCACGTCTCAAAATGGAGGGTTTGACTGCATTGATGATAAAAGTAATGAACTTTCCAATCATAATATGTAGATGATGGAAGAATAAAATCTAAAATTTGATAACAAGGGAATCAATATAGGACTATCATTTCTCTTATTAATATATGAGAATGTAAAATTTGTACAAAAGAGAACCTATAATGGATCTTTTATGTTAAGAATATCTCGACCTACACAAAGAAGATGAAGCTTTCCTAATAATTCATAATTATTGTGCTCAATTTCCATTGAGTTTTATAAATTATTTATCTATAATAAAATTATTCCATAATAAGTTCTCTAGAAATTTTCTCCCAATATACTCACCGATAAAGATATTCATGCATGTGAATACAATAATTATGTTTCATATTATACACTATTGGATGGTGATATTTGGTATCATATTATTATATGAAATAAAATAAAAACTAATCTAAGAATAATAAATAAATTAGACTTTAGCTTAATATAATCAAATCATAAACTAGGGATCTTTATAGACACTAGGCTGCCACCAAATTTACTATTCTTCTATTTATGAGATTTATTTGACACCAAATGACTATTTCGGTACAAATTTCACACACAAAAATGATATTATTTCTTCCTATTTTATTGAAACTTAACACATTACATATATATATATATATATATATATATATATATATATATAGGCTTTACACACTATTTTAATCAAGGTTTAAAGTGTAATTGGTAAGCAACGTTAAATCCCTACAATCTCTCCAGAAGAATATATCATACGTGAGTGTTTTTAGCAACAATAACAACTCACTCACACACATAAATATATTTAATGACCAACATAATGTAATAATACAAATATTAACTTCTATGTTAGTACTAATATAATATTCATGATTTAAAAAATGGTTCTTGTTTTATTAAAATATAGTGGCCTCCTATAAAACTTGAATAAGTATTTATAAAATTGTATTTTTTCATTTATTAGTAAAATTTTAGGAGTTTGAGATATCATGTTATATAGAAATATAATTTTGAGGATTTTTTTAATCTCATATTTTTTATCTCTATCATTTTAATGCACTATTTATATTTTATTATTAGGTAAATAGAATATTTTGAAAAGGCCCTAGCCCTTGTTCAAAAAATTCAAAGATAATCAACAAAGAACAAAGCTAGACTAGAGAAAAAATATTCAAAGATCATTTAGGGAGACACACTTAATAGAAAAATTCCACCTAAAGATCAAATAAAATTAAGTAACAAGTTAGAAAATTAGATTAAAATAAAAAAATGCTTCTAAAAACCTATCTATAGTTAAGAACCATTTCCTTACTTTAGGAATGGTTTATGAGGCCTATCACAACTTCCCCAAAATAAATATGTAATTTATACATTTATTCCTTAGGCTATCCTCCATTCCTCATTCCAAGTCATTATAGGTACTTTGTAGGCTCTTATTCCTCTTACCCATACCATCTTGGGTAGAACTTTCTTACATTTTCTTCGTCTCTTCCTTTAATAATTTAGAATTAATGGAAAAACACTCCATATATGATTTTCCAAAGGAGATAATCTTATTAATATTTTTCTTATTCTAATTCACCACGCCTTTCATACTACCGAACTTAGTATTATATTCAGCCATCATCTCTCTAATTTGATAGAAATATTGATATATATCTTCGTTGGCCACCTTACCCGAATCCTCAAGCTTCTCTTTTTCATGCTAGACATAATCTCTCTTATGTAATTTATGAGAATTCAATTTTCCTTAAAAATTTACTTTGTGACACTAAGTTGGGTGGAATCCACCTTCTCTAGCTTGTCAATTATTTCTCTAAAATCATCTTTCTCCACAACAAAAAAATCCTTGAGATCTAATTTCTCCTTCTCCTCTCAGACAAGAATACCCTATCCCATTATTTAAAATAGGATAATAATAATCCTTATATGATCTATCTAGCCATGTTTTGGTGTTGTCACTAGAGTTAGAAATAATTAAACACTCAAAATTTTCCTTTTTAAATGTGGCCTTATATATTCCAAGGGTGTTGATAGAGATAGTTTATGGATTCTTATCTATAGACTTCTCAATCATGATGTCTTACATTTCTTGGAGGGTCCCTAGGAATTCTCACACAAATCCCTAATATCCTTTTGAATGATAAGGAAGATAAGGATTGGTGTGTAGGCATGTCACTCTTATTATCTTAGAAATCAAGAACAAATGATTATAATGAAAAAAGTAGAAAATAAATAATATTATGTTATTGTGAAGGAAGTGGTTTAATAAGGAGAAGTGATAGTAATACAATTTATGGTACCATACCTTAGGTGTTACATACTTCACCATAGGAAAATATCAAAGTGATAGTCTCCTATATACTCTCCCATATTCACTCTGATTTTAACTAAATATAAAATCTATTTTTTACCTTTTTGTAAATAAACATGATATTGGAAATGATAACAAATATGGTGCTTGAAATGTAATTTTTCTTCACACCATTATGGAAGTTATTTACCTCATATAAATGCCATATTTATGTATTCCAAATACACTCATATTTATCAATATAATTCAAGCTAGGAATGAAATCCCACTATTTTCTTCTCTTTAAAAGGAGAGACCTTAATTTTGGACTATATAAACACACTTATCGTGATTGGTCATCCAAATAATGTAAATTATAGTATTAAATAACATCAATTTCCTCTTATCCACTGATATTTATATTATTTGGGAAGTAAATATTCCTTATCCTAATTGTTTTTAAGTTAATATCCCCCACCCCTTCATTAGAAAACTTTTCCAAACACTCATTTCCTTCACTGTAAGTATTATTCATATAAATTTATTTGAAATTGAGAATGAAACTAATTACATTCTTGATAAGTTTATTGATCTAAAAATAGGATTAAAACTTTTGTTAATGTAATTGATAATGTTCAATTATAATCCTTCAATGATATATAGTTAAAAATTGAGGTCCTTAAATATATTAATACCCAAAAGTGTAGCAGGAAGTTTAGAATTATGGTTATTTTTATTCCTAAAACTACCTGCATATTCTTATATCATCTTTTGATTATTATCACAAAAAATTCCCCCCTTCTTTCTTAGGATTATGTTTTGAGGCCCCATCAAAGTTCAACTTGACTATAGATCAAGGAGGTTTTATACATTTAGTATAATTACAAAGCTCTTTATTAACAACATTCAAATTTTCAAATAACTCCACCCACTATTTTAACACCTAGTTTCTCCTCTTCCTTAGAATCCATGATAATATTATCATTCCTAAGAGTGTGCCATTTAAAATTAAGATATGAGGTAATTGAGAGAGTAGTTATTAAAAGTTCCCTTATTTACATTTGAATATTATCATGTTCCTTTCATTGTAAATTACCTAATAAGGGTGGGGCAATTAAAACCCCAAATATTCTTAAGGATATAATACTTGAATAGAGATATCCATGAGAGAATCATATCATTGAGAGATTTAAAGAGGACCCATAGAACCTAAAATTTGGAAAGGGTGTATTTGAAACCAACATGAGTGAATAAAAATCCCAAGAATTAGTCATTATTCATTTCCTCTTCCTTATTGCAAAGAATTAATCTATTAGGCCACACACAACCTCTCTTCATAAGATTTTCAATACATAAAATTTGTTTTCAATACATCAAATTTTGTCTAGGTGATTGGTTAGAATAAATAAATGTCATAAATTGGTGTTAAGTAGCATTAAAAGGTGTGAGTTATGTGTTGACATCATTTTAAATTTATTTCACCAACTATGGTCACTCTCACCATAGTTGAGTTAGGTAAACTAGTGACCTAACTACCTCATTTTGGTCATTTAGAGACGATTATTTGAATGGGGAAGAGGTAGATGGTAGGATAGGGTTTAGAAGCTTAAGAGAAGTGATTATAGAGATAAAAAGCTTAAGAATCATGTACTATTTATTGTAAATAATAAATGTGAAGCAATTCTTGAGAGATGATATTGTGAGAATGTTATAAGATTACGCATAATGGATGAATGATGAATGTTTTGATAGGATAATATTGTTATTGTAGGTGGATATGAGTTTTCAGGTATAAGAGGAATATGAAGGAGGTATTGGAGGTGTTTGAAGAAGATGGAATAGTAGTGCAGCCATGCCCATTGACATTGTGAGATGGAGGTAAGAGATTTTGTGTTATCATTACCTTAAAACATTTAAAGTGACTCTAAAAGGATTAAAATTATAACAGAACAATTGTACACAAAGTGAGGAAGAGTAGGGAGTATTTTTTTAGCATTTTTCATGTGACTATATAGACATAAAACTAGAGAAACTTAGTCTATTACCCTTTTATGAGAACAAAAATCATGTACGAGACCTAGTAAAATGAGCATAACTCACATTTTATGGGGAGATAGGTTATAAAATTTGGTATGGAGGTGTAGTATGTTAGAAAAGAAATTTTTATAGTATTTTGTGGTCTTAAAACCATCATATGAAAAATTTATTGATAATTGAGTGGTTCTTGCCAACACAGTCCTAGGTTTTGTGACAAATTTCTAAAAAACATCGTAATTTGTGTTTTATCAACTAGGTTCTTGTGAATCTTATACTCTAGGGTCCTTATACTACTACGAAGATGTGTGTATTTTAATTAGTAGATTCACACGTGGGTGATAGAAATGATCAAATTTTAGTTGAAAGACTTGGTAAAGACCTAGAAGGCTTAATTGGAAAGGTGGTTAGTGAGTTAAGGTAAATGTATGAATATTTGGACTAAAGCAATTGGTGAAAATATAGAAAAGTATAAAGGGTGTCTAAATATGTGATTATTTTTTATGATTGTTAATGAGTTGTTCCTAACTATACATTTTACAAGTAAATAGGGCTAGAAGAAGACGACTTATCAAAAATGGTAAAATGTGAATAAAAGGAGTTGGGCTTAGAGTTGGATGATAAAATTTTTAGGGATTTGTAAATATATAAAGGAAATTTGAAAAGGTTAACAATAGCCTCTAATTCCATGTAAGTTATTCCAAGTAATAAGATTTGAATTTAAGAAGGGCTAGTAGTATATTCAAATCTTATAATGGTGAATGAGAGAAATAGGTATTAAATCCTTCTTGAAAGTTTTAAATAATTTTTATGAGATGAATTTGAGTAGGTAGTAGGTGAATTTAAACCTTGATTCAATTTTTATGTGAAATTGGTACTTTTGTGCTCTTTGAGAGTTCTTGAAATTAGGCATATTTGGCATATTTTGATTATTTACTCTCGAGGATAAAATTTGATGAATTTGTTTGATTGTGGTCCACAAACATCCTCTACATAAATTGGTATTAGAGTAGGTTTAATATTTGTAAATGAAAAATGAAGTTGTAAAAGTGAAGAAAGTTAATCTTAAAAGTGAAGTGACATGAGAAGAAACCATAGCCATTGAATGCTTGAAGAAAAAGATGGGAAGAAGGTAAGAAGAAGTCTAAGGTGATATAGACCCAAAGGTTGAAAGAGAAGAGAAAAAGTGATAAAATACTAGGAAATGCCTAGAGTGAAGTACTAGGAAAGAGTAAGGTGGAAAACAATTTCTTGTGAAGAATAAAAAGAGAGAGAAAAGAGAAAATGGAAGAATAAATAGAGATGGTAAATATTTTGGTTTAGTTCCTATGCCACAAGAAGAAAGAGAAAGGGGAAAGAGAGATGAAGAGAAGATAAGAAAGGATGAATAAGTTAACAAGAAAGAGTGAGTTATGGATGCAGGAAGAGATTAAAGATCTAAGAAAGGACATGGAATAACTAGTAAGCATGATGGAAAGAATGAGAGAGGAAGAAAAAAAGAAATTGGGATTGGTGATGACAAAAGGGTTAAGTTACCTATAAGGTTACTTATGAAGAGAATAAAAATAAAGAAGCTAATTGTTTGTTTAAGTAAAGAAGAGAGAAGAATGAAGAGGAGTTAAAACAAGACAATGAATAAGATGTCAAGTTAAGAACTAGAAGATGTGATGAAAGAAGTTATATTTTGGAGGAAAAAAATGGATGAAGATGAAGTGATAGAAATATTTTTAGTCTCTCTTGAAAAATAGAGATATGAAGATGAAGAAGAGATCTTGAAAGGATCTTCTCAAGAGGATATATGGTCTCCATATTTTCATTCTAATGTTTCCTTTTCATGTGTGAATGCATGTAAAAAATAAAGATAAGAAGACTATGAAAATTGTAATGAAATAAGTCATAGAAGATTAAGAAGCTAAAGATGAAGAAGACTACAAACTAGAAGAAAAAGATCTTATGAAGATCTTATATAGTGAAGAGGAATTAAAATAAGATGAATTTCAAGTAGAATGAGTTTTGAAGAAACCATGGGAAGATAAAGGAAAACATGAACCTAATTTAATATATCAGTTAATAGTTGAAGAAGAAAAAAAGAGAAAAATGAAAAAAGTCGAGAAAGATACAAGTAAAAATGAAAAAAATCAAGAAAGATACAAGTAAAGAAAGTAAACAAGAAGATGAGAAGAGAAATAAAAGAGATAGAAGAGTAACAACAAATAAATCTCAGTATAAGAAGAGGAGAGTAAAATAAAAGAAGCAAAGAAACTTGAAAACAAGAAAGAAAATAAAATGCTTGAGTAGGAGCTTAAAATTTCCCACTTGGGGACTATGATGTAGGAGCATAATTTCTTATAAATGCTCAATTTTTGGATTTCATAGGTGTTTTAGTTGTTGAAGTTCCCCTTAGGTTTTTTGGCATGGTTTCAAGTCCATTTGGACCTTTATTTCTATGTAATAAGTTGGATTTGGAGTTTCCCTCCAAAACCACAATTTAAATATTTGAATTTTCTAAGGTTGTGTTTAAGGGTCTAGGTGATAAGTTAGAATAAATAAATTTCATAAATGGGTGTCAAGGATCATTAAAAGGTGTGAGTTATGTGTTGACATCCTTTTAACTTGGTTTCACCAACTATGGTCACTCTCACCATAGTTGAGTTAGGTAAATTAGTGACCTAACTACCTCATTTTGGTCATTTAGAGACGAGTATTTGAATGGGGAAGAGGTAGATGGTAGGATAGGGTTTCGAAGAGTAAGAGAAGTGATTACAGAGCTAACAATATCAAGAGTCATGTATTGTCTTGTAAATAATAAATGTGAAGGAATTCTTGAGAGATGACATTACGAGAATGCTAGAATCTTATACATATGATTTAAATTAAATTGAATTAAATATTAATTTTTGATTAACTACTCTAAATAATGATATTATGATAATGAAATAAACTAAGACATAACAAATAAGAATATACAATATGAAACCCTGAGCAAGAGAGAGAGAGAGAAGGTGACTTAGCTGATTTCTCGAGTGATCTCAAAGTGATCTAGGTTGAGAAGCTGTAGGAACAAACTAGAAAGAGTGTCTTCAAGACTCCTGGAGGTTACGAGACTCAGAATTACATAGGACAGAAGTTCCCACAAAAGGACATGAGTTGTTAGGCACTAGTGACTAATCTAGGCGCTAGTGTCCACTCAGATGCTCGTGTTACGATCCTTTTCGGGTTGGAAGATCTTCACTTTGTTGGTCCTCTTTATCACTCTATATTTTCTTCAATATCCCTATTCATACTTGTAGCCTACAAAATAGATAGCTAGTTACACATACCCCCAAACCACATCAATCCTAATAATTAGGATGTAGAATGGGGAGTTGGATTGACCACGACGGTCTCCTAAAGAGTGATCTTATGACCAAGATCCGTACTACATCTCTTAATCCATATAGTTTTGTGTGTATGTGTGTGTAATGCCCTAGGTATCCCTTGTGTAAGTTGTACTATTATAGTAGGCTATATCTAGATTGCTTAAAATATGCAAATGCATGAGATGGAATAAAATTAACTTCTCCTCCTATGTTGTGTATGTAGAGTGATGTAGCCCTTGTCCCTTATATGGATGTGCTATATTTATTCCTTTAAAATGATCTTGTTCCTTAGGTGCAAGATTCAAGGATAATATATAATGAGTAGTGTTTACCCCTAATTTAGAAGAAGTAACTAAGTATATATATATGATTCCATTGTTTGAATTTTGTAATTGACAACTGAAAGGCCAACCAAAAGTTTTAAAAGGTGACCAAGAGGCATAAAAGATCCAAAAGATTAATAAGAAGATAAAGAAGGGAAGGAGCGCTTGGGAGGGATAGGAGAGCACGGGAACTTCTGTCCTATACGAGAACTAGTGTCTGAGGTCATCAAAAGATAAATTAGTCAATTTTTGACATAGTTGTAAGATGTGTAAAGTGAGAAGAGTAATGGATAAAGCAATCAAAAGGCCAAAAGGAGCTTTCAACCACTAGTTTTATTACTTAGGAATCATGCACACATTAGTATTATTTAGGACCTATAAATGTACCCAAGTACATAGATTTTATGTCTACATTTCCCCCATTTTATGCTATTGATGAATACTTGATATCATAAAGAAGATAGAAGATGTGTACCTTATAATCATGTAGAGAAGAGTGTAGTTGATATCATGCTTTGAATGGAAAAGTTGTCACATCTTGCATTATTATCCTATTTTCATGGAAAAAATGAGTTATGGTTTAATAAATTCCTACGAGAGAAATATGGCGTGTGCTGATGTGAGGTTGCACATACTGATTATACATACACACATACTTCCCTAAGGTATTATGTACGTATGCGTAGATGAATATATAGCGCTTCACCCGCACTCATCACCTTGCGATCACACACCATTTATTAAGTCATAAATAATTCTTTTTGTTCTTGTTGGTATGATTGTTCTTCATCTCATTTTATGCGAATGAATTATAACGGTTATATAACCATTTTATTATTGCACCTACTCGAAAGAAAATTATCTAGCTTATGGTGGTTTTGATGTTTTTAATGTTTACATATTTCACTTGGTGTTAGAACGAAGGCATATTATACTTGCTAGAAAACACGATCCTACAATTATGATGTAATATACATAGTTATAAAGTATCATTTCACTATGGGGAAATAATAAATGATAGAAGTTACTAACCTCATTTGATACTATGAATATCCTTGATTGTACAACTATAAGAGGGTCTTCTGCTGGAATAGGTAAAAAGGTAAGGGTTTCCTTAGTAATTTGTATTAGAAACAAGGAAAATTCAATGTGTTATATTACATGAGAAAGGTTAATTTGGATATATAATCTTGGTTGGTTTATTAGGTGCTTCTAACTTGATATGACATATGATGTCCTATTTTTTGGATTGTTTGGTTGCGGCACCAGTAATAATTTGGTTATGCATCTTGTTACCCCATATTATGAGTTACCTAATTGGCTAAAAATGATGAGTAAAGGCATTGATATATTATGGCTATCTATCTTCTTTGGAAAACATGTTTTGCAATTATGATGACTGAATACCTAGTTGAAGTGTATTAATTTGATGTGTGGGATTATTATAAATTTGTTTCGACCAAGTTATCTTAGACATTCTAGATGTCTGCATTTGCACATTGATTATCGTGTTTTTGTTATTAATAGCTATTATACTTGATATGATGTGTAATATTTCTGGTTATCGATTTGGACATTTAATTTGCATACTTCTATCATAATAATTCATTTACACACATGAAGATTTGGTCATTGACCATGATATATAAGTATGTTAATTGATGAAGGTAATTTTATTACCTTCATATGGATGAAATGTCATAAGCGGTTGCAGGTAGCTAATCGTGTCATCCTTTAAAAGGGCATTAGTAAGAAGAATAAAGGTTGGAACTATTTAAAAACCTACAATGGGGACCAATCTATCTAATGAAATAAACATGATAAATTTTTAAAGGTATACTAGTTGGACTAATCATATCATCTAAAATTTATGTGTTGACGAGGTTTGGTCTAAGAACTTGGGGTAAATATTATCACTTAAATGGAAAGCTTGGATATTTTATAGGAAGATATTATTATAGTCAACTATATGGTGTCAAACATAACATATTTGTTTTGGATCTAACATGTTCCTAGACCATAGTGATGACAAAAGGAGTGTTTGAAATGAACCCTTATAATGGAAATACAGGTTAGTGAGGATGGTTGTTGTAAATGTTTAAAAAGGGCCATCAACATAGCATGGTGTTACTAGATGGTCATTAGTTTGATACCAAATTAATTGTCTTAAGGCCAAGATTTGGAATAATATAGTTTACTTTATTCTAATGGCTAAAGTCAATTGATAATTTTAAATATCAATATGCAATTGGGAATGATTAAAAATATTTGACTTCTTTAGACATAAATATACCATGTAATGATGGGGGATAGGTTTGATTATCTTCTTGGTTGATATACCATGTAAAAAAAAAAGGTTTAAATTTGGTTTAAATTAAATCTCTGATCGCTGGAATTATCCCCCATTGCCATCCTCTAGTGGGAAAATAAAATAAAATTTATTGAAGCCACTTACGTGGCACAACAAGATTTAATTGTAATTAATGAGTGTACTACTTCATTGGGGAAATTGAATCTCCTCCAAAAATCCTCATTAGATGCGAAGTTGAGTTTAATTTCTTAGGTGCATGATGTTTGAAGCCATCTTAGGCAAGTTGTGCATGGGTATTTTACATGCTATTTTTAGTTGTTGATAATACAACTTTCTTGATAATTATGTATCACATGGATATTTATAAACTATACATGTTTATGTTTTGACATTACAAAGATTTGATGCTTCAATTTAGATGAGAAATCTATGTAAAATAAGAAGGAAATTTTTAGGGAGGGTTTCTTGGGTGAGAGTTCTTGATTTTTTTTTGTGGAAAATTCAAAAGGATAAAATTATGGTTCACGGGTATCCAAAGAACGAATGGGTTCTCACTTCAAATTATGGCTCCTCAATGTGTGACTCAAAATCCCAGGACAACATCTTTCTCATGTGTGGTAGTGCACCCTTATTATCAAACGATGACCAACAAAATTGTTGATCCTTAGGTATCATACTGTACCTTGTGTGTAGAACCTTGTTAGGATCCTCCACATATTACATTATAGGTCCTTGGGGGATGTATGTTCATCTCTTTCCATGAGCACCCTTGGGAAACCTATAGCAAGGCACAATTCTCCACCCATGATCCCTTCCTGTCCTTCACTCTTTTCTTCTTTCGTGTAGTGTGCAACCTCATGCTCTACCAAGTTTTCTATAATCTCTGTGACCTCTTTCTCCACTCTACGCTCTAGTTCAGGGTTGGAAGTGCACATATCCTCATGCTCTTGAGTAGGGTTTGGGTTTTGCTTTATAACATGTGTGTTGGTCATGCCAAAACCCTCTTCATCCACATCCATTACATGTGTATCTTTGAAGTTCTTGTCTGGCCTTCTTCACCGGATTCTTCGACAAAGTATGCACTTGTAGACTCAACTTCTTAACCGAATCTTCTTCAATTTTAACTCCTTTTTCCTCCTGACTCTTCATCTCCTCGCAGTCCGAACTATGGACTATTTTCTATTTCTTTTACACTAGGTACCTTATTCTAATAGGATACCTCCTAACATAGGTGCTTATACCTATCTCCTTCCATTCTGAAGTTTGTCCTACAAGTGTGCTCAAAACTATAGTTTTATCTTTTCTTAATCCTTCAATTCTATTGATAGAAGGATTCCGTTTGCACCCTCACTTATTTTATTCAACCTTCTTCCATGTGAGGGATCTTCAGGAATTATTACATCATCCTCCAATAAATATCCATCAACAAATCGATGCCTTAGATAAATACATATTCTAGTTGTATCAATTGAAGCTATTGGAAACATTACTAGTTTCAAAAATGTATTCTTTCAAACATACTTCTCCTCATGTGAGTCATTCTTGAGGTAGAAAAGTGTTTGAAGAATGTCCTGGTGCTCTTTATCCACTTCACTCAGATCATATCTTAACTTTTATGCCTCCTTGAACCTATTCACAACACTTTGAAAGTATTGCGTTGTGAAATAAAACAAGAGTTTGCACCATGGGATTTTATCTCCATTAGTTAGTGTAAACCTCCCAATACAAAATTCTTGATAAAAAAGAATTCAACAACTCCTACCCATTTTTATTGCATATATACAACCATCTTTTATTCACCTATGTCCATCTCTCCTGCCCACTTAGTTTTGTGAGAAAGCATGTGGCCATCTTCATGATAGGATCATTCAACTTTACAATATTAAATGCGCCTTCCCTTCTTGTACTCAAGCTCTATTGGTGCTTTCTTCACTTTGACATCATTAGCTAGGTCATCATCAAAGGAGTTACCAATATTGATTAGTCCAATATACATCTTAATCGATTACGCAGATGATGCACATCCTTCTTCCTATAAAATAGAAATAATCCTCATGCACATGCGACATTAACCATTGATATAACCTCTTAGGATTCCTAAAGAACAGAAGCTCATATAGATGCACAATTCCATCCTTCTTCAACATCCTCTTCACCTTATCGTCATATACTTGACTTATCATCGGGGTTATTTCCTCTCGTTGGTCGAACAAGCTTTGTTTCCATGTCCCAAACCGTTAGGTCAGTTCGATGGTTGTAGTCACTAACTTTCATGTTCCTAACATGGGATGCCAACTCTTTTCCTATTAAGACTCCATCTAGGTGTTGAATTTATTAGTATCATTCCTCCTAAACATAAATTGTAGGAGTTGGTTTGTCTTTACCCTTACCTCTCTTTTTCGGTGACGTGGTTACTAATTTCTTTGGTGCCATTTTAGTTTTGTTGTGTCCAAACTTATACATTTTCCTTGCTCTAGAATCCTCATTCTAGACCTTAGATGCAACATTGATACACTTTTGTAATATCACTCCATGCTCTGTGCCCTAATCTTTGAAACCCTAGTCGAGAAGTCATGATTCCTTTGAAATATCACCACACCATCTCAACCTGCAAGATACTACCCACTAAAACTCACACTCCTCTTGTTTGTGTCATCTCTCACCTTCTAGTTCAAAAACCTTCAACTTTGCACTTTATTTCTTGCTTCATCATCGAATTTTTCCTTAGGTCACTTAATAGCTCTTCACATATTTCATACAACGTAAGGTAAAAATGATTTTACCCCGATTCCCAATTTACATAGTGTTTTAATTTTTACCCACACTAATTTCTTTTCAGCTACCAATGTATGATCGCATTCAATTCTACTTTGTTACTTTCCCTGCCTTTTTCTCAGTTCTCATCGCACTTAATGTGTGCATTCATCGTACACTCCAACTGTAACCTTATGGCATGCAAACTAATCTGACCATAGACCTTCTTTCACATGCTCTATTCATCGAAGTACATCAACCTCGCGCCTTATACCAAGTAGTATCCATGCATCGCCTACCTCACGTTACACTACATGCTCACTCAATTTACCGGATTTTATTTTGGCATCGTCCTTATTATCACCATTCTTTCTACAACCATTATCATCAACAACACATGTTCTCCTTTAGGCCTTTGTAAATATTAATTCTCTCATATGTGTTCTTTATTTCCTTTTACCCCACATTGGATGCATGTGTAGTCCTCTCGCACATGAAATCATACAAATATTAATAAGCTACATATGCGCAAGAATTCCTATTACAACAAAGTAATGAAATAATTTGATAAAGCATAACATTGATGAAAGGAAACACATATAATGGAAATACATTAAAAGGAAATCTAATCTAACTGGAAAAATTTCCTTATTAAAAAAACTAAGAAAACTTATTTAATATAGGGCTTTAGCCTACTCTCATTGAAGTAACTGGGAAATAAAGTGAAATCCAACGCCTATAATTGATAAGTGTTTGATTCCAATATATTTGTTATTACAAATGGTCCCAACTAATGAAATTTCAGCTTCCTGGGGTGGCACGCAAACTTTGAATCATTCATAAGTACCATCTAGCCCACCTCAAATTCTTTGTTCTTGATATGCCTATCTTACCATGCTTTCTCTCTTGATTTTTAGTCTTTCAACTCCATTTAGAAATGTCACGCCATTCATCTAACTTCATCAATTACATATGCACTCTTCCACCACTTGTTCATCATCCATGCCTCCTACACATGAAATATGTAGAGATGGTAACATATACTCAATGAGAAACATAACCTCAATACCAAACACCAGCTAAAAGAGTGTATCCTTATTTAACTTCTTATAGGTAGTTTTATATGCCCAAATTAAAATAGATACTTTATCATCCCAATACTTTTTTCCAACATCACAAATATTTGTTAATGTATGACCCAATATCTTGTTGAATGCTTCAAAATTACCATTATCATGTGGGTGATAAGGGGTTGTCTTGTGGTGTGCAACCATGAATTATGTCGGTAAAATAGTGATGGAATCATTCAAAAAGTGTGTTTCCCTATCACCTGGTAAGACTCAACATACATCCATAATGATTGATAATGTCCTCCCATAAGAACCTCATTGTTAAAGTTGTAGTGTAATCCTTTATAAGTGCTACTTCGCCCACCTTATCAAATAATCAGTATAAGTTATGATGTAGCCCGCGACAATCATATGCATGGGTGGGGAAATAGGACCCATAAAGTCAATTTCCCATTTTTCAAATGGTTCATCACTCGCAATAGGCCCCAAAAGCATCTCATCTCTAGTTCATATCTTCCCAAAGCACTAATTATGGTCGACACCTTGACATATTTATAAAAGGTCTCCCACCATAATCCAACCGTCAAAATTTTACACATGGTGGCATCTCTAGAATAATACCCACCTAAAATCCCACCATGAGATTATATCATTATCCCCTCACACTCATGTTTGAGACCACATCGGCCCTAAACCTCATCATGACCAAGTTTATACAAGTCTCCACCTATCAACTGATAGGGCATTGCGCGTATTTCAAGTTGCTTCTTCTAAAAAAATCATCCCATCAAGTACCGACTAGTGTGCAAGAATATTGCAATGTTCTCAAGTTAAGTGGGTGCACAATTCAATTTGAACAACTATGCATCTAACATTGTGTCCTCAATGTTATGCGTGTCCTCACTAGAGTTGATCCTTGACAAATGGTCAAGTCCTGAGTTGCCTTTTACTTGTTTTACAATAACTATAAACTAGAATTCTTGAAATAGCAGGATCCACCTACATATGCTCCCTTGTAAAATAGGCTTGATGACTATGATGTGTAAATAATATGAAAGGAATAGCCAAAAGTATTTCTTGAACTTTTATAGTGCGTAAATCATTGAAAATGCTTCACACTTAGTAGTTGTGTAATTTTTTTTTAGTAGGGTAAACTTATTACTTACAAAACAAATGGGCTGGTCCATTATTCCCTCACAAAGCTAGGAAACATTTCTCCTATGGCCATGCCAGAGGTATCAACGTGTACATGAAATGGTTTATCCCAAGAAGGAAAGTGCAAAATGGGCATAGAAGCAATTTTTTCTTTCAATGTCTCAAATGTTATCTATTGTGCCTCATCCCAATGAAACTTCCCTTTACCCTTCAACAATTCCTCTAAGGGCACAAAATAATTAGCATATCCTTTAATGAACTTTCTTGTAATGACATGTATATCCTAAAAACCGTGCACTTCGCTATGATTGGTAGGCTCTTCTAATCCCAATATCACTGCGACCTTAGTAGGATCTACCAAAAAGTCTTCTTTGCATATAATATACCCCAACAAATTTCCAAAAGGTGTTACAAAGATACATTTCTTAATATTCAAGGAGATGCTCAACTACCCACATCTCTCAAGCATGAGCCTTAAGTTGTCACAATGATATTTCACCAATCCATATACCATCCAATCATCCAAATAAAATTGGAAAATGTATGAATGAATTATTGAAAGGATTGTACCACAATGCGCGAGAACATTGTAGGCACATTTTTCAATCCAAAAGGCATCACAGTGCATACAAAACTTCCCCACTTAGTGGTGAAAGTTGTCTTTTCTTGGTCCTCCTTTTCTATGTGCACCTGATGATAACCAAAGAATCCATCTATAAAATAGTAAATCTCACACCTAATAATTCCTTCAATTATCTCTCTCGTAAAAAGGTTTGGGGAAAGGAAAAATTACACACGAAGAATTTAATTCCCGATAATCAACACAGATCCTTATCCACCCATATTTTTCATGCTAATGACCATGGGACTTACCCACTAAAATTCATCAATAGGTTTGATGATACAAGACTTCAACATTTTATCAATTTCCTCTTTTACTTTCACACGCAGATTAGGATTCATCCTATAAATCCTCTTACTAATCGAGACACATGCCTTCTTTAAGTTTGATTCACATCTCTCCTAAAGAAGGGTGTACCCATTTCAATTCATGATATCCTCATGGAAAAATATCTTGAAAATTATGTAGAAGCTCTATAATCTTAGCTACCTCCTATTCAGACCAATAATTACCAATAATGGCCTCTTTAGGTTTTACATCTGTGCTAATATTAACCTTCTTTGTCCTCATTGGTTCATGATATGTGTGCTCATTTTTGTCTGTTGTGTTTATTACCTCACACATACCTTTAGTATGGTTAACCTCCGTGTTATTCTACTCATCTTATTTTCCATCTAATGTAGACCACCTTACTCTTTTCATTTTCTTCCCAGGACCAAACCATCTCTTCCTCTTTAGTCTCTTCTAGGTCAAGGCACACCTTAAAATCCAATTCACTAAATAAATCCAAAAAATATCTTCATCCTTTCCACTATCTCCAGAGTAAGTCGATTTAGAATCCGTAATGCTTCATTGACTGGAGGCTTAGTTAAAAAATAGTAAAAGTATGAACCATACCCGAGGTCATCTCTTATCAATTTTTATTACTATTGTTAACTCTCGCATACACATACCATGCTCATGTGCAACCACCTAAGGTAGCATATAACTTATATACCTAGAGTGATGGTGGAAAGTCCTCATGAACCTCATTCCAAATTCTCTCACACTTTTAAACATGGTACAAAGCAAGGTCATTTCCATGAAATTAAAAAAATTGATGGTCCATTATTCCTAAAAACCTAGTCGAGATCGATTCTCACTTCCTACCACTCCACAATATTATATTTGTGTGTAATCCACTACATGCATGTTACATGATACCCCGCATAGAGTATATACAAGCATATTCCTCCTATCTCCTTCATTCATCCACTGGGCCTCCATGCTACACAAGAATACATCAAGATTCCCCTCACAAGTATACCGAGGTACCTAGCTATGTCCCAAGGGCCGAACAACATAACCTAATTATACGAGTAATAATATTCTTGATTTCCCATCCTACTATTTCATATGTTCCATGTACCCAATTATCACAAGAAAAATGATGGTGTCACTAACTGAATGAGAATCATCTCATTGTATCACTCCTTCCTTATATGGCTCACTAGCTTTTGGATCTCTAATTATGCATGCGTAAATTTTGTTCAAGTATTCTTCACTCAAAGGATAAAAATAGGGATCATCATTTTCATTGGTCAAGTAGTATAATGATGTGCTCTTATTTTTCTCCAAGCTAATTTACCCCTTGTTGAAATGAAGATCCACATTATTTGTATAACACTAAAGGCACCCAAGAAGTGATGGGAAACTATTTTCCTCCGTAAGCTCTAGTACCTCAAATTCCCAAGAAAATTCAATCCTCGGATCATGATAGTAGCATCCTTCAACACCCAAATAGGATTGGAACTAGTTATATTTTCCATGTACAACGCATTTTTTGAAGGCTGCAATGGTGGTCTTCCCATCTGATCCCAAGAATCTAACATGAGAACATTAACTTCTCGCACATATATCTATCAAGTTATTAATCAAGATCCATTCATATATGACCACATTAAGTGTAATTTCCTTATCATATTCATGGTTATGGGGAAGAATTTTTCATAGAGTATTTTCCTCTCACACTCATGTCCTACACGTAGAACCTTCTCTCTCAACCATTCTCCTAATAAGGGGATGTTTTTCTCCTATCGTAACATTTGACATACTTCTTTCAAATCATCCATTTCTTTCTGTGGAAGGTCAACATTCTTTGCTCTATCCATCATGAGTGCTTGTTCCTTTAATCCCCGAATATCCCATTGTAAATTCTGGATAATGTCCATGGTCTTATAATAGATTTTTTTCGATGTTCAACATCGTGGTACTTCACATTGATCACTTCCTTTTATATAATAGAATTTATCCTCGGAGCCTCATGCGTGCGTTACCTCAACATGGGTAGTGACTAGCAAAGGATATAGTTCGGAATCTAGTCCAACCTTTGACATCCATTTACTTCCATCTACACATTGTATCTTAATCATAACCATGCCTTTTTCTTGTTTATGTTGTTTACTCATGTGCTCATAAAGATCATAACATTCTTCAAAGTTATGTTGTTTTTTCCGCACCATGAGAAAATTATATTCGAGAGAATTCACACCGATAATGATAAGGTGATCTACATGTAAAGAAAATACCTCTAGGAAATCCTCCTCTTCCACCTTCACGAAATCCCCTATTTCGGTTATCACCATTATTGTGCCCTTCATTATGTTGCTTGCTCGATATTTAGATCCACTAGCTACACTAGTTTGGCACACATTTGATTCAATATCCTCATAAATATGATCAATTATCTTGTAGTTAATAGTTTCATGAGTATGTGAGTTGAAAATATTGTAATATGTAGATACATTCTTATGGACCACATGTGGTAACAGGGACATCTCACCATTTCTTTACGTTTTTGAATGACGAAATAGATAGGGTTATGGGCTAGGAGGAATACCTGTTAAATGGGTTGGTTAATGGTTGTTATGCATGTTCTAACTTCTTGATCCAGTTCCGATTGTGAGAGCTTAATTTTGTCTAGGAGAACTACCCGTAGTAGAAAACAAGACCAAAAAAGAGAATTTAAATGATATATGACAGTGGACTACCTAGCATATGCTAGTTCCGAGAAGTGTGATACTTCCTAGATGGTTGTCAATCCATTGTTTAAAAAAATTAATGTGAGAAATAAATAAATTCCTACTGTAGTTGATATGATTTAGGTATCTCATTCAAGTACAATAAGAAAATCCAATCACAATAGGCTAGGTTATAGTTGGATCTAAAGGAGGAGGTAACTATCAAGGTATTGGGTCTAGTCAAGGTATGATTTTGGGTTGTTTAGGTCAATTGGTAGGAGGTTGTTTGGCTCTATTTTGGGAAAGGTATAAAACACAGAGACCGATGGCATCGGTCTTGTATGACCAACGATGGTTTAGTAATAACCGACGATGGTTACTATGGATTTTCAATAACTCAATATTTCATGGTTTAGGGATTTGTTTGAGACTGACTTGGGGATGGTGAGGAGTGGGTGTAAGTCTAGGGAGGTGTTGGAAATACTCAAAGATGATGTCTAAGTGTGTATGGATGATTTATGGTGTGGGTGAAGGAATGATCAAACTTGTATGGAGATAAATGGTGGGGAAGTGAGAGTTCAAGTAGAAACTAATAATGAAGTAATAAAGCCTACTAGAATGAAAATAGAAGAATGTTGGTTAACAAGATACTTACTGTGATGTAGGTTCAGATGGCTGGATGGAGGTGATGATTGATTGGAGGAATGGTGTTTGGTGTGCCATGGCAGTGCTTCCTGGAATGCTACCATGGGTGCAATGCTCCTAGATTTGTTTGGATGATGGTTCTGGATGCTTGGATGCATGAAAAGATGTTGGTTCTACTTGCATGCAACTTTGATCTCATTCTCCTCTGGTCTCAGAATGCCAACCTCTCAAACAAGGTTGCTAAGGTGAATAAATGGTAACCAACGATGGTTTCCATCTTGACGATGTCGGTTTAGGTCTGACGGCATCGATTAAGGTGGGATTCCCTAGGTTTACTAAAATGGGTAGATCTTTCTAATTTCTTGGGCCAAGTTGGTTTTTGTTGTCATGGATCGAATGGAAGCTTCCCTTCTAATGAGTGGGAATGTGGTTAGAGAAATATTAGGCATTGATTTTAGGGTTAGACCAAATCTTAGCTCATTAAGGCAAGTAAGACTTAGTTATTGTTAGTTATGGAAACATGCCAAGAATAGGTCTAGGGTGAGGTGGCTGGATGAGGTGTCTAGGTGAGGTGGAAATTAGGTCAATTAAGGTAATAAAATAATGGATATTGTGAGGATGGGTATTTAATTTAATTAAAATAATTAAATTAATTATTAATGTGGGGTGAAAGGGGCCATGGTTAGGTGCCCATGTTTAAGTTGGTTATCGATCAGGGGCTAAGGGGAATGTAACCAAATTTAGGTGTCTACATTTGCCCCTTTTTTTCACGTAGCTTGTATTGGTAAGTGATGCTGACAAAAATAAGAAGTGGGTGCCCCATGTGTGGGTGAAGGTGATCCCCCTCAAACTAGAATGGTGAGGTGGAAGATGGAAGTGGTGAGTGGTTTGATAAAAGGTGGATGTGGTGAAAAGGAGCGTAGATGTGGGCAAATGTGGGAAAGGGTAGAGGTCAAAAATAGGAAAACAAGTAAATGGGCTAGGGTCAAAGGTAGTGGCAGTCAAACACACACACACATTATAAATGTGACATGATCTCCAAGTTGAAGATATTGTAAAATCTACATCATCCAAGGTCGATAGGTTTATCCGAACAAGGTTGAAGTGATTCTGGTATCCAAGGCATAGGATATGGTGGAAAACACATGTAGGTCAGGTAGGTGAAGAACGCATTTAGGTATGTTCTAGTACACCAAAGGTTGGGTCAGGATAAACAACATGACAATAGGCAAGGTAAGGTCATTAGGTCAAACAACATGGGTAATAAAGTGTCACAAGGTATAGTGAGCACATGAGTTCATAGGTCACTAACAATGTTTTGAGTCAGGTAGCTAGGTCACAACATGGGTAGGGCCGAGGTATGGGTAAAATAACAAGTCCCTAAATGCAATTAAGGATAGGGATAGGTAATGTAGGCTTGGAGGTAGGTTGTGATAAGGGTGGGTAAGGTCAAATGGTGGGGGAAGGGTAAATTTGGGTGGAAATGGGGAAAGGGTATTTAAAAGAGTATGAAAGTAACCGATGCTAGTCATACTTAACCAGTGATGGTCTAGGTAAACCGATCATGGTTTGTTAGGGCACAAGATCAATGTTGGTTTAGGTACAACCAACCATGGTTTGCTAGGGCACAAGACCAATGTTGGTCTAGGTATAACCAATGTCGGTCAGGTCAATGTGGGTATATAAAAAGGAAAAATCCATATAATATGGATTCATTTGTATGTTTTGAATTTTGGAAAATGACAGAGCACTGAATGAGTTGTGCTTTGTCATGAGAGAAGTATGTGGGACTATACCGAGGTGAGGTGGAGAGATCTAGGTGGGGAGAGGAGTTAGGTGGATGGGCCCATGAGATCAGGAAGAGTGAGTGGATTGGTGGAGAGGTGGAGGTAGAGGTGTTACATGGTGGAGGTAGGAGAGG
The DNA here is from genome assembly GCA_018340775.1 of Taxus wallichiana var. yunnanensis. Lineage (NCBI taxonomy): Eukaryota > Viridiplantae > Streptophyta > Pinopsida > Cupressales > Taxaceae > Taxus > Taxus wallichiana. Next base: position 51,790,459 of record CM031234.1, read on the forward strand.
GGTGGGTGGACCACCAAACACAGTGGCAGACATGCCACCATGGAGGTGCCGAGATGAGGTAAGAGCTAAGATTTTCTATGTATTGTTGTTAAATGTAGAAGGGAATATGGGGGTGGGGTGTGGGTAGGGTAGAGAATTTTAAATTTTGTGGTTAAAATGGGTGAGAGAGGGGTGGGAAAAGGCATAAGTAGGTTGAATAGGGTTGGGGAGGGATTTGGGGAAGTTTGGGTAGGTGTCTAGGAGAAATGGGAGAGAAATGGGGGAAGAAAATTGGGGGTTTGGGTTTGGGCATAGTAATCAGTGACCGACATCGGTCGAGGTATGGCCGATGTTGGTCTATATATACCAACATCGGTCATGATTGAAGAACCGATGCTAGTTTAGCATGGACCGGTGTGGTCAGAGTGAACCGACATTGGTTAGTGAATTTAGGGTGTAGGTTTGTTAGGGTGGGGGTTTAGAAGGGTTTTAGGTTTTAGGTTTAGGGGTTAGGGGTTTAGGGTTTTAGGTTAGGTGAGGGTTTAGGGGTTTAGGGTTAAATGGGGTTTAGTGGGGTTTGCAAAGGTTTAGGGTTTAGGGGGTTTTAGGTTTAGGTTTAGGGTAGGGGAGGGTTAAGGGTTTAGGGTTTAGGTTTGAGGGAGGGTTTAGGGTTGAGGGGTAAGGGTTTGTTTTAGGGGGGTGGGGGAAATGTTGGTTAAAGGCAAGTTGAATAATGTTTGTAATGTGGTGGATGCAGAGAGAGCAACTATGGATGAGGGATCATGTACCTCCTTTATTGTTGTCGGTATGATCGAGTGTCACCACCGATGAGTGGAGGCATGTGATGGATGTCATCTTGATAGGTGTGAGATGTTATAGGCATATAGTATGGGAGCCTAGCCTTATGGTCACACTCATCGATAGATGGGATACAATGACCAACACATTCCATTTGCCGACAAGTGAGCTGACAGTCACCCTAGAGGATGTCTATCGGATCCTGCGCCTACCAATAGTGGGAAAACAGGTGTATTCTATCTCCTCAGAGGCCTCCGAGGAGTTGATGCTGACAGTTTTTGGTGAGGGTATGGTAGAGATGAGGTTCCATAGTGCCAGTTTGAGCTATGGTGAGATGTATGCAGCCCATCCAGAGGAGATGAGGCTAGTAGTTTTGATTATGGAGGTAGTATGTTGTTTTGCACTACTGGATGTAGAGGGTGGGAGATTCCCATGGGCATTGATGGGGGTCCTCCATGACATGATGGAGGAGAGGACCTAATTTTCTTGGGCACCAACATACTTGGTGTAGTTATACAGGGAGTTGTGGGCATATAGGAGATTATGGTGGTTCACCTATGTTGCACCTTTCTTCTCCACTATTGGGCATATGAGCACATTATATGTGTGAGGCCACTAGGTATGCCCCAGATGATGCATTGACAGGTTTTGTTTGAGTGGGTTATAGTGTGATGGGTGTCTGGTTACTGGAGGTGATGACAAAGTTGCTAGGGCTACACATGATGTAGCCTATTATAAGCATTTCTAGAGGGGTTGTCCAATGTGGACATTATTTGGAGGCCCTATGTGGGTTTTCCATCATATAGGTAGATGGCCATGGAGTTAGATGAGCTATAGCTGGTTTGATGGATAGAGGGGTGTCGCATGGGAGAGCATGAGATGATACCCATAGATAGGTGGATGGCAATAGTTTGGGCTATTACAGATGTACCACCTCCCTTCCCCCAAGTATAGGAGGGATGACATGGAGAGGCCGATGTCCCCTCCATGACCTACCATGCCGACAGGGTAGGAGGAGGCACAAGTGGATCAACACATTGATGATGTCAAGTGTACGATAGATATAAAAGTGGTGGGAAGCTCAGCTACGATGATGAACACCACCTAAGAGGACAACTAGAGTGGCCACCCTCACAGTCTAGAGGGACATGTTACAGGGATAGGTGGCCACCTTACAGGCTAGGTTATAGGTTTACAGGATAACTAATGGGGTCACAGACAGAGGTGGCCATGTTACAGGCACAGGTGGTGGCCCTTTAAGCCCATGTCACAACATTACAGGGGTAGGTACCCACACAGGGTGGGGCCGGAGATGGGGAGTAGGTGGCCACCCTACAGCACATAGATTACAGGTGGTTATAGGCATCATTTGGCCACTACACAGGCACAAATTGTGGCCTTATAGCCCAGATGCTACATAGGTACATTGCACCAGCACAGTAGCAGCACATAGGCATAGGCTAGGACAGGGTCCCATGGTATAGGTACAGGTACAGGGTTAGAGACCCTTATTGACAAGGGAAGAGTACACAAGTTACGGTGAGACCCATGGCACCTCCTCAGACAAGTTCCCATGGTGAGATTCAAGGATGCCCTAGGTGAGGTGAGGTATTATCAGGATCATTTGGTAGTAGTAGGGATAGATGTCCCTTCATATGTGGAGTACCGAGCACAACAGGCCTCGAGTGAGAGGACTGATCCCCACTCACTCACAATGTGGAGCACAGGGGGGAAAGCCTGGAGAGAAAGGTGGGAGAAAGGTGAGGCCACCAGTGTATGGAGGCTAGATCCAGGTGAGGGGCCATCAACTACTAGATCGAGGCCCACAGTAGGTGGTGAGGGTGGGGGCACCACACTGAGAGAGAGAGAGGATTCGATGAGAGACCGATATCGAGTGAGATCCGAAGGGTAGTCATGAGGGATATCGTTTTTGACATTTTGGATAGTATAGGGATTATCTATGATATGGATGATGACATGTGTGCCGATGATTTTTTATATATATAGCCTGTGCCTATGATGTGATGATGTATTGATTTTGTATATGAGAGATATTATAGATGTAGAGATGTTTGATATATTTATATATATATATATATATAGATATATATATATATGATGATGATTTATATTTACATGATGATGATGTATATGTGATGATAGATGATATATATATGATATATATGATGATGTATATTATATGATGATGATATGTATAGGTATAAGATGATGATGATGATAGGTCATAGGGATGATGGCATAGTGTGGATGCATAGGCATGGATGGAGTTAGGTTGTTTAGGATGGATAGAGTTAGTCCTAGGTATGGATGGAGTCAGGTCCTAGATATGGATGAGTCAGTAGGTCTAGGTTTAGGCATGGATGAGTCAGGTCATAGGCATGGTTGGAGTCAGGTCATAGGCATGGTTGAGTCAGGTCATAGGTATAGGCATGGAGTCAGGTTAGTTTAGCATGGATGGAGTCAAAGTTGGTTTAGGCATGGATCGGAGTCAGGTCATAGGTAGGGTAGAGTTAAGTTTTGGTTTGGATTTAAGTTCCATGTTATTGGTAATAAAGGAAACAAATGATGATGGATATGCATGTTATGTTTGAAATTTCCAAATATTTGTGAATTGTGGAAATTGGTGAACATTATGATGATGTGTGGAAAAATGGTTGATAGTGATGTTTGTTAATTGGTGTTTGTTTGGTTTAATTTCTAGTTATTGATATAGAAAGGAAACTAACTAGGGTAGAATGTGAATAGGAATGGAAAGGGGGAATGGGTTAGGGTAGAGAGTGGTCGAGCTAACCTCCAAGGGCCCCATGCCCTTGGAGTGCTACCTACATAGTCCCGGTGAAAAGGGACCTCAAGCCGATGTAGTTCTCCCATAAGCTAGGGAAGATTATGATGAAGTAGAAGAATGGATTGATAGGTGGTTAGGCATGGTTGAATGTAGGTCATAGGCATGATTGAGAAGGTACAGGCATGGCATGGTTGAGTTTAGGTCACAGGCATTGAGTGGTTTTAAATATATAGGTGTCGATGAGCTGGTCTGTATAGGATAATCAATAAGTAATGAGGAAGGAAAATGGTAAGAGGTGGTAAAAGAGCCACTTAATTGATAAGAACCCTAATGAGTCAATCATACCTAAGAGGGGCTTATGAACATAAGACCCTAAAGGTTGCATAATGGACCATTCTAAGGGTGAAGAAAGTCACATAATCACAAAATGTCACACATTTATAGAAAGTCCCTTGAGTAAAGAGGAAATTAGGCAAAAAGGAAAGGAGGTGAGAATGGGTGAGATTGAGTGTAACTTAGTGTACGACAACATGTGTCTTTTGGAACAAGAAACCCAAGATCAAGAATAGGCAAGTCCATGATGAAAATTTCATCCTTTTTTCTTCATTTTTTTTTTTTTAATAGACTGATCGATGTGGGAAGTCTATATGGGATGAGTATATTATCTCCTTGAGGTCTTCGTGAAGTTGATTGATGTGGGAAGCTTATGGATATTTATTACATTTTTGTAATGACTTATATAGTTGTCCTTCAAGGGAGTAGTCTATTTATAGTGGTGGAATTAGAGTGAAGAGATGTCCCTTTTGAGGGAGTCATCTTTTGCTAGAAGTTTGACTCAAGGAGTTGTATCCCTTTTTTTTTTGGATGTTTAAGTCATGGACAAGACTATAGAGGAAGATTAGGTTCTTGTTTAGAAGACAAGACCATAGCACACAAAAATTAACTATGAAAGAGGTGGTTTTGAGTGATGAATGACCATGGGATTCCATCTTGAAGAAGAAAAAGTATCCATGAGAATCATGCTATGAGTAGAGCCGTGGTACTCATATTGAAGATAGGGCTAAAAGGTGATGGGAATCACATGATTCTTTTTGAGTCATGGATCCTCAAAAATGGGTAATATGGAAGGTGAACAATGCTCAAGGGATGAGTGATCAACTGACAGAAAGTGATATAGGACTTGATATCAACAATAAAATGGTCAAAGATGCAAGGCATTAAGGGGCTCAAGTTTGGGTTTACCTTTGAGTGAAGACAAATGATAAGCACCGATCCATAGGCATGGGTAATGATATAGGGTCCAAGCCAATTAGGAGAAAAATTTTCCCCATTTACTTTTCTCTTCTTTAGTTACATGTTGATTTTCTTTTAGGATGAGGTCACCAACCTGGAAGGTTGTTCATGAACACATTTTTCATATGCACATTTGATACACTTTTGGTAAATTTGGAGATGGTCAAGAGCATTGAGATGATGTTCATCTAATAACTCAAGTTGTGCCAAATGATCTTGGTGAAAGTCATCATCATTGAGCATGTCTTGTAGTGAGATGCAGAGAGATGGAATCTAGACTTGAGAGGTAAGACAACCTTGGTACCATAGACTAGAGAAAAGGGTGTGGCAGCCAGTCAAAGTGTGAATACTAGTATGATAAGCCCACAAGGTGAAAGGGATGTGCGTATGCCAATCTTTCCCAGTATCATTGACTACCTTCATAAGAATTTTGTTCAAGGTTTTATTGGTTGATTCATTGGCTTGACCATTGGTTTGTGGGTAATAAGGTGATGAGAAACTGAGTTGGATGCCAAAAGTGTCACATAGTTTACGTAGGGTTTTGTTTTTGAATTGTTTTCCATTATTAGTGATAAGGTGGTGAGGAACACCAAAATGAAAAATGATGTGATGGTTGATGAATTCACATATTTTCTTAGCTTTTGTAGAAATGAGGGAATGGCCTCTACCCATTTAGTGTAATATTTGGTAGTGGTTATGATCCATTGGTGGCATTGTGAAGAATGGGGTTGATCTCACCGACAAGATCCAAACCCCATTGAGAGAAAGGCCAAAGGTCTCGTGTGACCTGTAAGGCATGACTAGGTGTGTGATGGAGATTAGCATGTTGTTGGCATTTCACATGCAACATTTGACATAATCACAATAGTCATGGTTTAGGTTTGGCCAATAATAGCCTAGGAAGGATGTGTTTTATGATGGCTAAACCACTAAAGTGACCTCCACAAATTCCATCATGGACTTCCTTAATGGTGTAGGGAATTTAGAACTGTAAGGCATCGTAAGAGAATGTCATCAAAGCCATGCTTGTAAAGAAGACCACCCATGATGACATAATGGGAGACACTTTTAAGAAAGGCTCGTTGTCCATTATGAGTGAGATCAGTGGGTAAAATGGAAAGGGAAAGATAGTCTACATATTGCTTATACCAAAGGTCACGTGGGTAGGGGAAATGGTTCCAATGGAGTAGACCTCATGAGGTAAATAAGAGGGTGATTGTAGCCTTTATATGGTGACAAATATTTTAGAGTCAGTGGGTGAAGTAGGTATCTGAGAAGCCAAGTAGGCCATGGTATCCACAAATTTATTGGTAGAACGTGGGGTGGTTTGAAGTGTATAATGGTCAAAGGTGGTCAAAAGTATATCTACGTGATGCTTATACTTTTGAAGGATCTCATTATGACACTGGTATATACCATTGACTTGGTTTATGACCAATTGAGAATCACCAAAGATATTGATTGTCTTAACATCTAAGGCATAAGTGGCCTGGAGACCCAATATGAGTGCTTCGTATTCCACAATATTGTTTGTACAATCAAAATCAAGTTTGAAAGACAAAGGCATAGGTTCACCTTCAAGAGGAATGAGGATAACACCAGCCCCCACCCCCACGCTGACACTTGGAGCCATCGAAGAAGAGTGTCATTTGGTAAGTGGGTTCATCTAGGAAAGGGTAGCTATAGACTCATGTCTGGGAAGTCAAAGTTAGATGGTTGATCCCTGAAAATAGGTGCATCGGCTAGTTGGTCAATAATATCTTGGCCCTTAATGGAATTTTGATGAATGAATTTGAGGTCAAGGTCAAGCCAAGAAGCATAAGCCAAATGTGCACACATGTTGATGTTGATAGGGTTTGGCATACATATAGTGTAATGGGTCAGTATTAGTAATGATGAAGGTTTTGTGGTTGAGTAGGTAATGGATGGAGTTTGGTGGTGATGAAAACTAAGGCTAGAAGAGTTTTTTGGCATGGGTATATCTAGTTTCATAGTCCAGAAGGGTATGACTTATGTAATAAACCACTTGCTCTCTTGGTGTTGGTCATCATGATGAGAAAGCATGGCACCTAAAGAATGGTCAGTGGTGGAAATATATAGGTAAAAGGGTTGGTCATCTTTAGGAGGAATGAGTACTGGTGGTTGAAGAAGGTATTTTTAAGGCCTCAAAGGCTTTATGGCATTCATCATCCCATTTGAATGAAACATCTTTCTTGAGAAGATGATGAAATGGTTGACAATGGTCAGAAAGTTGTGAGATAAAATGATGAATGGATTGCAACTTTACCTTGTAGGCTTTCAAAGTTGATGAGAGATTAGTGGGTGGAGGCATTTCTAGAATAGCCTTGACTTTAGCAGGATCAACTTCTATGCCATGCAAAGAAATGATGAAACCTAGGAGTTTTTAGAAAGTACCACAAAGATGCACTTCTTTGGTTGAAGATGAACACAATACTTGATGAGGTGGTCAAAGATGACTTTAAGGAAGGAAGGTGTTGTTTGATGTTTGATTTGGAAAGCAGATCATCTACATAATCTTCCAATATGTGATGCATGATGTCATGGAAGATGTAAGTCATGGCATTGGTATGATATGTAGCACCAACATTTTTAAGGCCAAAAGGCATGACTCGATAGCAAAAGGTCCCCCAAGGGGTGATGAAGGTAGTCTTGTGTTGATCTCTAGAGCTAGTAATATTTTTGATAGTAACCCGAGAAACCATCCATGAGTGATACATTTCATGGCCAAGTGGTGAGATCAACTAGTTGGTCAATGCCTGGTAGGGGAAATCATCTTTGGGATAAGCAAGGTTGAGGTCATGGAAGTCATGCAAATGTGAGAGTCCCCCTGTCACCTTTGTGACAGGAATGATGTTAGAAATCCATTGGGGATAATCAATGGGTAGAATGAAGGAAACCGAGAGAAGGCACTGAAAGTTCTTCTTTGACTAGAAGAGCAATGTGAGGATGCATTTTTTACATCTTTTGTTTGATGGGTTTGGCATCAGGAATGGTTATGATATTGTGGACCATGATTTTTGGGTCAATACTGGGCATATCGGCATAGACCAGGAAAAATCATTGCTATGGTCCCAAAGGAAAGAGGTGAAGGCTTCCTGTTTAGTAGTAGTCTAAGGATTGGCCGATCTTTAGAATGTGTGGGTCATCCTGAGTGTTAATGTTGATTTGATGGTCGATTCATTCAACATGGTTTACATCTCAGAGGGTAATGACCGATGAATATAAGAGTCTTCCACACCAAGGTAGGTGAGGATGGACTCATCATCCTGACATTGAATGACATTAATAGAAGGTGTATCATCATCGATCATGTCAAGATACAAGAATGGGAGAGAAGAGGGAGCCTCGCCATCGTGTTGATAGGTCAATGGTCCCAAGGAAATGGTGTTTAAAAAAAAAGTTAGGAGGAATAGATTTGGGATCTATGGACTCGTGGGTGAAGATGGTAATGTGGGTGAATGAGATGGGGAAGATTTCTCATCCTGGATAAGGTCGACATGAACCTTCTTGGAGGGTGGAGCATCAAAACCAATGCCACTACTATGGTCATTGTGTTTACGAGAGGTACAAGAAATGACAATATGGTGGCCTTGTTTCATAAAATCGCCAAATCCTTTCCATGTGCACCGGTGGAGGAAAGTGTGAGTGAAGTGGGTTAGTGAGGGAGTGTAGGTCGAGAAAAATGGTTGGGCTTGGGATGGAGGTTTGGGTTTATAGGTGGCAATATCAAGTCCCCCATATGTTAGATTGGTGTGAAGGTGGGGAGGGCCATAAGGAAAACATCACCGATGTGGATGTCATAGCTGGGGTGTTGATGTAGATTCCCATACTCTTGTGGGGTGAGGAAGGTGTCGATATTGTATAGGTGGTATTCCCCAGAGTGAGGTGTTGAAAAACACCTTCTAAGGGATCAGTAGTGGTATGTGGGTAGTGGGGATAGATGGCTGCTAGATGATGGGGAAACAGGTGTGTCATGCAGAGAGGCTACAACTACAGTGGGGATAACAAGGTTAGATGCAACAGAGGTAGTGGTAGTTTTGGTGGATGGGCTTGTGGGTGAAGGTGAAGTAGTGATAGTGGTAGATGCCTTGACTAGTACAAGCACATCATTGGGCTGATATAACATGTTATAGGTCTTGAAAGGTGATGGGTGGTAGGGATGGTGTAATTATGTCCCTCGTGTTCAAATTTGAGGTAGTGATGTAAATTCAAAGGGACACAACCCATGGCATGGATCCAAGGTCACCGAGCAAACAAGTTATACTAGAACTCCCCTTCTAGGACATAGAAAAGTTCGGGATAGTGTGGGGACCCACGTGGACATGGAGAACAATGGTACCTAGGGTAGAGGTCATGGCATCATTGAAGGAGTGCAACATAACCGGGTTACCATGCATGTAATTGGTAGGTATCCACATTTGGTCATATGCATGGGAGGAGATGATGTTAATGCTAGCACCACCATCGATCATAACATGTCATGTATGCATATATTATCGATAAAGATGGAGATGAAAAGAATGGGGTGGGGGTCAAATGGAAGGGAGTGATCTCTTCATCTAAAAAGTTGAGGGGCCACTTGGTGAGTAGGTGGAGGTGTAGAGGAAGGTGATGATCTAGTGAGAGAGGCTACGTGGTGAGGGGTAATGATGGAGGCTATGGGTGTGGGGTCATTTGGTAAGACTTCAATAGATTGAAGGACCTCCATGAGGGCTTGATGATGTGACTCGAGGTTTGGATGAGGTCATATAAAGACATTTTGAGGGGGATTGGTGTAGTTGTTTTAGCATTGTGTGATGTGTGACCCCATCAAAAATAGGATATGTAGGACCTCGAATGGTGACTTTGGGTATGGGTGTGGATGGTATGTTGGGTACAAGGTTGGTTGATGGGCCAGTTGCTTTTTCCTTTGCCCTTGTCTTTTTGAGCATGGGTGGCAATGTTGATCATGTTAATCTGAGGGGAGGTGGATGAAGAGGGTGTGTCATGGAAGGTATAGTGGCATGAGGGAAAAAACCCTAGTGGGGGATACGATCCTTGTGAAATGAGTAGGGCGCATTGGCATTTTGGTGGTGGTTTGGCCAACTCTCTTATACGAACCATGTTAATCTCAAATCTGGGGGTGGATCAAAGAGTTGTGGGGGTGGAGATTTTGGTCACTGAGTAGGTAATGGGAGAAGATCTGTGGAAATTGGTGAAGGTGAAATGGGGTCCTCATCAAGAAGATCATCATCATCAAAATTTTCTTCAGGAGGACACAATTGGACAAGAGGTTTTTAAAGCCTTATAGTTCTCTACATCGTGTCCTGGCACATGATGGTAGGCAAAATTTTGGTTTCATCAAACCCTTTTGGTTTGGGTTTGAGTGGGTCGTAAGGTCTAAGAGGTGGTAATGTGATGAAAAGTTTTTGAGGAGATTGGTTAAGATTTTGGCATAGGATCCTGCTAGTGGATCACAATGGGAGGTGAATGTGGGTTTGGGTGTAGGTACAACTGATTGTGGAGGAAGAGGCTTTATAGAGGGGGGGTGGGTTGGTTTACTAGTTTGGTGTGTGAAGTGGTCTTAGGTCTTGGTTGCATCTACTTGGGTATGGGCATGGTAGAAGAGCTAGTGGTGGAAGGTTTGGTTGGTTTAACTACCTTATTGGAGGGTAGAGGATTTTTAGCTTTAGGTTGCATATTTTTGGGAAATGATGACATGGGTGTATGAGATGTGGAGGGAAAATCATAGATGGTGGAAGAGGATGGGTTACCCATGGGGGTAACCGAGGTGTTGTGGAGGTGGGTGGTGTAGGTTGGGTAGGAGGCGTGAGTGAAAGAGAAGAAAGTGTCATGGGTAGTGAAGAAGTTATGGATGGTAGTGGAGGTATGGGTGGTAAGAAGGTTATGGGTGAGGGTGGAAGTTGTGTGGGTCACTTGGGTATATTAGAGGTTTGTGATGAGGAAATGGGTTGTTGGGTTCTTGGTTTACCAGTGATGGGGGTTTCTTGGCTAGGGTCGAGGGGTGAGGTCCTAGGATGGATGGAAGGGGTGAAGGTGATAATGGCATGGTAGGTGAGGTTGGTGTATGAGGCCTAGGAGATTGGATCTTATTTTTAGGGGCCAGGGTAAGTTTAGTGTTAGTTTTGGAAGATGTGGCTAAATCTAATTTGATGGGTGGGTGAGTAAGGCTAGTTATGTGGTATGACCCCTAAGGTAGGGATAGGTTTAGGTAAGGGAGATGATATAGGTGAGGGTAGGTGTTTGGGTGTAGATGTATGTTGGGTTATGGGAAGAGGTGTGAGTTGGGCCATGGGTGGTGACATGGAAGGTGTTGCAATAGTCATGGTTGTGTTTGGTTTGGTCACTGAAACACTTTTGGATAGATAGTGGAGGTGTCAAGTGAGGACAACTACATTTGTGTGAAACAGAAGTAGAAGGCATCCCCAAAGTAAGGCTCTATCGACATAGTCTAGGTGATTGGCCAAGCATGAAAATGGTGTTGTTGTAAGTGGGGATGATGTGGATGAGTTGCAAATTCCGTAAAATGTGTTTGAGACACAGGGAAATGGCTAGCCTCGGACTGTGGGTAAGAGAGATGAAAGAAGATCAATGGGATCCTAAAGGTCCGATGGTGAATGGTCATCTAAAGGAAATGGTATTTCTATAGATCCTCTATGGGTAGAGGAGAGGATGGGGGATAGATGAGGTGGAACTCTCCTTGTGATGGTGTAGGTGGTGGACATGCATCTCCTATGAGTAGGAGAGGTGCCACTGACAACTGCTCAAAAATTTGAGGGGTCAAAGGTGGTGTGCTAATTATAGGCTCTTCCATGGGTGAGGAGAAAATGAAGGGGTCTCCTCATGGGTGGAGGAGTAGATGAAATAGGTTCTTGTGCAGGTAGTGGAGCTTGGGCTAAGATTTCATCTATGGAAGGAACATGAGGCAATTGGGAAGCAATTGGTATGTCATCAAAAATAGCATGGACCTCATGGACATTGCTATCATTATTTGAAGTGTCACCAACTTGGTTGGAAGATGGGGCATGATTAGGAATGGCTTCTTGAAGATGTGTAGGTTTTGGTTAGTGGGTGCATTGGGCTATCCAAGACTAGATCTCTATTGTCTAACATTTCTTGGATGATATTCTTGAAGGTGATGTAGTTATTATCATTATGACCTTTGACATGATGATAGTTACAAAATTCATGTTCCTTATACCATGTGGGCATGGGTCACTCAGGGTCAAAAAAGTATGTGGTTTTATAGGTGGAAGGGTAATGGCACCAACCTTAACAAGATTTTCCAAAATAGAAGAGTAAGATTCTCCTATCGAAGTGTACTTTCGTTGTTCTCTATTGAACTGGAAAGCTTGGATGGGAGAGAGATTAGAAGGAGGTTTGGTTGGGTTTGATTGATGAGGGGGACCACCTTGAGAACTACACATGGAAGATCCTTTGGGTTTTGAATAGTTGTTTTGGGGTTTTGAAGATGAAGAAGCATCATTTGATTTGAAATGTGATGTTCTTGTTATGAAGTTGAATTTTCTTCTCTTCGATAGCATGAATTTCCAATTTCCGTGCCATGGTGAATGCCTGTCAAAAGTGTGAAAGGTCTACACCTATAGAGTTGGTGAGATGTGTCTTGCACAAGCCCGAGTAAACAACTCTATGAGTTCAGTTTGAGGTAATTGAAATGTGAGTTGGTTAATTAGGCTGCTATGCCAAAGCAAGTGAAAAAGTCAGTGATAGACTCATCATCATATTGTCATGTGGAATAAAGATCAGTCATGGTAACCTTCTTAACAATGTTGATGGAGAAGTGATCTAAGAAGGCTTGGGCTACTTGATTAAATGAGTAGATGGAGTGTCTTGGTAGCCCACTATACTAGTCCAATGCAGGTCCTGTCAGGGACATTGGGAAGGTTCGTAGGAGTAAAGTCATCATGGGTGATCAGGTAACACCCATGTTTGAAAGACCACAAATGTTGTTGTCGGGTTCTTTACTATTGAAATGGTTGAATTTTGGCATTTCCCAATGTACAGGTATGGGAAAATAGGGATGGATGGATGAATGGGCTCATTACATAGATTTCATCGTAGGTGAGAGAATTTGGAGCCCAAAACTGATGCTTCCAGTGTCTGCATCCTTTCCATCATTGATTTGATGAGGTCATTGGTAGGTTGTGGTGGAAGGGTTCCTCCTGTGGCATAAGGGGGCTGGTATTGAACTTGTGACATGGGTGGCATTCCATTGTATGGTGATGTTGAATAGGGAGGTTGAGAATAGGGGACCGATATAGAGGGTATGTATCAGAATGGGTGATGACAGATGAGATAGGGGTTGTTGATAGTATGTGTATGTAGGTGGGATGGTCGTAGTGACTCTAGTAGTGATTGGGGGAAGTGTTTGTGGGATGGAGAGGACAAGATTCTGGAATGGAGTAGGGGTCACCGACACCATGGGTGGTTGTGTTGCAATGGGTATTTGTGAGACAATGGGTGTGGATGAGGTTATGGTCTAGGTGGTCGATGAGGGGAAAATAAGATACTATGGGTGCAACTGATATACGTATACAGATGCAAGGTGGTCATGGTGGGTATGGGTCCTAATGTGAAACCACACTGGGGTGAAGTAGGTGAAGGTAACACCACATTATTAGGGGCTGATGTAGAAGTGGGAATAAGGGCAAGAGAGATGGATATGCATGCCATATATCAACTAACCTGAGGAGTCCTAGTGGAAGAGTGGGAAAGGTAGAACTGTAAGGCCATGGGATTCTGATCAAGGAGTCATGCAAATTCCTCATCACCTATGGAAATGGTGGTAGGTAGGTTGGATCCATGGGTGATAGGACAAAGGGTGGTGAAGGACTAGGTGGGAGTGGTTGACAACTTGTGTGAAATATAAGAGTGTTAGCTTGATTGAGTCAACACCATGTGAATGAGTATATATCAGGTGATTTTGTATCCGTAGATGACACAGGGTAGTAAAAAGAATGAAGAAAATAGGTGTTTATAGGTAGATTTGGGTAATATATAGTTGATGTTCAATACAGGTAACCGATGCCAGTTAAGGATGATGACCGATGCCAGTTAAGGGGTAACCGGGTCGTTACTTATGAGAGATAGAACAATTTTATCAAATGAGGAAAAGACTGAGTGATGATGGTCAAGATGAACAAGTTGTATGATGATTGTTTATCAAAGCAGAGAGAGTACAGAGACTCACAGGAACTCTGACAACAAAGAAAATGAAATAAGGGTTCTTTTAGGCAATTTAACCCAAAAGAATAAAACCGATGTCGGTTAAGAAAAACCGATGCCGGTTAGGGGTAACCGATGCCGGTTACTGTGAAAATTGGAAAGATGTAGAAAAATGGATTGTTATGAATTTTAGTGAGATAAATAATCAACCCAGAGGTCTGGAGATGATGCAATGAAGTCCTGACACACTCAAGAAGAAGTCAGAATACTCCAACTGTGATTGTGGAGTGTGTAAGGCAACAAAATGGAAAAATGGAGAAGTGTATCCTCACACCTCAAAACACACGTCAATCAAACACTAAAAACATGTACCTAACAAGTGATTTTTAATGTGTTGAGCTTATGCTATTTAGAAGACTGACTCATGAATTTTAGAATAGATTTTTTGGTGAGGAAGGCTTCCTATGAAGAAGGATATCTAAAAGGAGAGGTTTTAGGTATGTTATGGTGGGGGCGTCCTCTGAGATAATGACTCAAAAGAGGTAATGAGATGGGGAGTACCTACCAATTGATCATGTGATCACTAACAAGTGTTCCTAGGTAAGATGTTGTTTAAGAAAGATGTGTATATTTCAATTTTTGTGCAAGTTTGGTAAGACAGAAGAGAGAGAGAGAGAGAGAGAGAGAATGTGCTTTCTATGATTCTTTGTGTCAACCATCAGCTGGGCATGACTTCCAAGCATATAGGTTGCCCTCATTTTAATGTGAGCTAAATGCAACAAATCAGAATGTAATGCAACCAATTTTAAGCCCAAATCAAAAAATATTATGTTTGATGAAGCAAATGATGAATAGGAGAGGGTATGCTCTTTCACTAAATGTAGAAAGCAAGAAAGAAGAATGATTCCTTTTAAATGCACCAAGAGAAATGTTTCTTTTAGAGAAATTAGAAAGAAGAGAGGATTATTAGGGAAGAAAATTATTATGTAAGCCTTTTAAAGGGAAAAAACACACAAATTTCACCTAGAAATGAAGAAAATGCAATAGAACCCCGATGGGTCCCACCAGGGCATGCCAAAATGTTTCACCATTTTCTTTACATTTTTGAATGATGAAATAGATAGGGTTATGGGCTAGGAGGAATACCTATTAAATGGGTTGGTTGATGGTTGTTGTGCATTTGACTTCTCGATCCAATGCCGATTGTGAGAGCTTCCTTTTGGCTAGGAGGAACTACCTGTAATAGAAAACAAGACCACAAAAGAGAAGTTAAATGATATATGATAGTGGACTGCCTAGCGTATGCTAGTTCTAGGAAGTGTGATACTTCCTAGATGGTTGTCAATCCATTGTTTAAAACAAATTAATGTGAGAAATAAATAAATTCCTATTGTAGTTGATATGATTTAGGTATCTCATTCAAGTACAATAAGAAAATCCAATCACAATAGGCTAGGCTATAGTTGGATCTAAAGGAGGAGGTAACTATCAAGGTACTGGGACTTTGGTTAGGGTCTGATTTTGGGTTGTTTAGGTCAATTGGTAGGAGGTTGTTTGGCTCTATTTTTGGGCAAGGTATAAAACATAGAGAGACCGATCAATGTTGGTCTTGTATGACCGATGATGGTTTAGTAATAACCGATGACGATGGTTATTATGGATTTTCAATAACTCAATATTTCATGGTTTAGGGATTTTTCTGAGACTGAACTTGGGGATGGTGAGGAGTGGGTGTAAGTCTGGGGAGGTGTTGGAAATACTCAGAGATGTCTAATTGGTTAGGTATGGGTGATTTTATGGTGTGGGTGAAGGAATGATCAAACTTGTATGGAGATAAATGGTGGGGAAGTGAGAGTTCAAGTAGAAACTAATAACAAAAGTAACAAAGCCTACTAGAATGAAAATAGAAGAATGTTGGTTAACAAGATACTTATTGTGATGTAGGTTTGATGGCTGGATGGAGGTGATGGTTGATCGGAGGAATGGTGTTTGGTGTGGTGAAGTGCTTCCTGGAATGCTACCATGGGTGCAATGCTCCTAGATCTATCTGGATGATGGTTCTGGATGCTCCTGGATGCATGAAAAGATGTTGGTTTTGCTTGCATGCAGCTCTTTGATCTCATTCTCCTCTGGTCTCGAATGTGCCAACCTCTCAAACAAGGTTGCTAAGGTGAATAAATGGTAACCGATGATGGTTCCATCTTGATTGGCATCGGTTTAGGTCTGATCAGCATCGGTTAAGGTGGGATTCCCTAGGTTTACTAAAATGGGTAGATATTTCTAATTTCTTGGGCCAAGTTGGTTTGTTTGTCATGGATCAGAATGGAAGCTTCCCTTCTAATGAGCGGGAATGTGGTTAGAGAAATCTTAGGCATTGATTTTAGGGTTAGACCAAATCTTAGCTCATTAAGGAAAGTAAGACTTAGTTATTGTTAGTTATGGAAACATGCCAAGAATAGGTCTAGGGTGAGGTGGTTGGATGAGGTGTCTAGGTGAGGTGGAAATTAGGTCAATTAAGGTAATAAAATAATAAAAGTTGTGAGGATGAGGATTAATTTAATTAAAATAATTAAATTAATATTAATGTGGGGTGAAAGGGGCCATGGTTAGGTGCCCATGTTTAAGTTGGTTATCGATAGGGGCTAAGGGGAATGTAACCAAATTTATATAATCCCTTTCATGTGCCATAGGATTTGGCATATGTGAATGTTCTCTGCTGCATCCTCATTTCCTCTATACTCTGAAGGTGAAGGGGTATTTTGTAAATGAATTTTGTGGTGGTTAAGAGTAGAACATGACCACTAGAACTAGACTCAACATGTATTACGTATAGTATTTCCTCCACCTCTAGAACCACCAGATCTGCTAGATCCCGAGCCTCCATATCCTCCCGATCCAGAATATATAGAGGCAACCGTACAAGAGGATGAGCCACTTTACGTTCCAAATGTTTTGATAAATTCAACACCTACATTCTACAAAGTTGTGTCACTTCTAGACATATTACCAATGTTATGCCCAAGCTCTATGAAAATGATGCACCATAGAATATGCTAAGATCTAGTATTTGGAATTGATCACTTCTTTTTTTTATAATAGGATTTCTCCTGGGGCCTCATGCATGTGTTGCCTCAAAGCATGAGCAAGTGACTAGAAAAGGCTATAGTTTAGAATCTAGTCCAACCTATAACATCCATTAACTTCCATCTATGCATTGTATCTTAATCATAACCTCACCTTTGTCTATCTTATTTTGTTTACTCATGTGCTCATAAAGATCCACACATTCTTCAAACTTATGTTGTTTTCCACACCATGAGAAAATTATATTCGAGGGCATTCACACGAGATAATGATAAGGTGATCCACATGTAAAGAAAGTACCTCGGGAAATCCTCCTCTTCCACCACCGCAACCCCAACCTTTGTATCCTTCACAAAATCCCTATTCTCAAGTTATCACAATTATTGTGCCCTTCATTATGTTCCTCACCCTAATCTTTAGATCGACTTGCTAACCGGGTTTGTCACACAAGAGTTTCAATAAGCCTCATAAATATGATCAATTATCATGTAGTTAAGTTTCATGCATATGTGACTTGAAAATATTGAAATACATGGATAAATTATTATGTATCACACGTTGTAACATGGGAAATCTACATACATCATGGTCTAAATGACATATCTCACAATCAACAACATGGCATGCACCAGATTGGGAGGCTAGATGTCCTTAGTATGTCCCTTCACTATGCAATATGTACACCAAATACCACTATGCGTCTCATGAACTAAATTGCTTGATAATGTTTCTAACTATTTTGTCATGGATGTAATATGTGCTTCCAGAAATGGGTTAACTCCAATGTCTACACTTCGACCGCCTTCAAGCACAAAAATTTTCCTCCAAAGCCTCACGTGGATCTATAAAATTCTTATGTGAGATTACCCTCCTAAAAGGTTTGATCGAATGAAAAAACCACTAAACATGTTGGCTAGGGTGAATATCATAGGATAACTTAGATTAAAAAAATGTTTTAAAATGGGCATCATACTCCCTGACACTCTTAACCATGCCCTACTTAATGTACCAAGGTTGAGAGTTACTAAGAAAAACAAAGATGATTGCATGCTAAGAATAGCCATGCACATGTTATAAAGATAACAAGGAGTATGTAAGCTCTTCTAACAATAGTTCTCCTATAGATAACTTCAATTCCAATCCTATTTTTATCCTAAAAATCTACCTGTCACTTGACCTTCCACTCGTCCCAAAATAGCCTTGCGTAGTCTACAATTCTTCATGCTCTAGTTCGAACTACTAGTTCCTTACTCCAAAAATAGACTCTTCCTACATGGAATCTCACCTTGCATGTCTCTCTCACTCTAGGTCTATATTTAAGACCATGCCCAAAGTTGAGTAAGTCCTCAACTCTCCTGAAGTAATCCTTGAGTGAACTTTTCTATCTCTCGCATGTGAAATGTTGACATTTAGCATGCTCACCTTATTTTATCTTATGCATGTTTCCTTTGCAGCTCTTTCATGCACATGCTCCAATACTTAGCCATTTTTTTAGGGCCTAAATCCAAATTTTTATCTTAAAACCTTCTAGACACTCGTATATGCAATTTTCTTCAAAACAAAGCTATTTGAGAACCTTAATAGCTGAACTAAAGAGTGAAACCATAATCAAAAGGAAGTAGAGGGATTAATATACATACCAAATTCATCACATTAGCTAAATTAAGTCATTTCAGACCAAACTCTTCATATTTTTCCTATCTCTCTAAAGGTGTTGTGAGGGTTTAGAGTGACTTAACTTCTTAAGGTGTCGTTCATAAAGAATATACCTTCATTATTACTCATTCCACTTGCAAACTAAACTATATTCCATGCCCTAACTTTTTTGAGATTATTAGGTCACAATGCACAAGTTTCACATTCAAATGAGTACTTCAAAACATACCCACGAGATGGAAATTACCATTTTATAAACTCAAGAGAGATAAAAATAACATAACTTGAAAAATATTATTCATATTTACATGAAATTTGGTATACAACACTAGAACAACCTATAATACCTTCAAAATTTCTCACTTACTCTTAAATATGTTTGTACCTTCATGACCTACATCTGGTTTTCTCATGCTCACATGGATTGTTCTCATGTGCATGCCTCCAAAATTCCTTGAACTTGCCTCAACCAGATAAAGGATGGTCTGACACATCTTCCACATACTCTCTAATATTCCAAAACACTCAAATTATACTTTTTCTACCTTTTTGATATATTTTATTCATACACCTATCCAAGCATGCACTAGGTCCTTGAACTATGCTTAAATGAGGTTAATCCAAATCATAGTTAATAATTATACCCTTTTCTTCATCATGTAGAACCTTAAAATATCCTATTCATTTTTTACAAGGCTTGAACATGTTTATTTAGTTGTCTCATGTCTTCAATCCATCATCCCAAGTCATCTTCTTTGACTAGGCTTAAAGATTTGGCTTACTCGACTAAGATAGTACCACCAATTCCACTAATGTACCCTTGTATTCATCATGATAAATTTATTTCCTCATCATATGTTTGGCCCTTGAATATTGGCTAAGTACAAGAAGGCGTGTGGGCATGTGGAACCTATTTGAAGAAGGGCACACAGATTGAATGCGTGTAGGTCGGGTTATAGTAGGGTTTAGCAGAACACATGGTGTGTGCGCAAGACAAGACAAAGTGTTGGTAATTAGCCATATTCATAGTCCTAGACAAACACAAGGAAAATGTGACCCATCTAGCATGTGGAATGGATAAGGTTATAGATTGGTATTGTAGGACCAAAAGGGAATATTCCATACATGCGATGGAAGGTTAGAAAGAATATCATTACATAGAGTAGAGATCTTAGGTCAAAGGAGGCATGCTCCATTGAAGGACCACTTGGAAACTTGGAATCTGATTTGTTACCTTAGAAGGCATGGTGGTGAAGGTAGAAAAGCTATATATAGAGATGCACAGATAGTAGAGGGTGTAAAGGGATCATCTTGAGAGAGCAGAGGTGGTAGAAAAGAGGTGAAGCTCTGCAGAAATATCATGGAGGATTTTATGGGTTGGGACTAGAGAAATTATACTAGTGATGGCACATTTAGAGGGATGGGTATGTATTTATCCTTCTAATATGAAGGACATGGTGTAGTTTCTAATGCATGACTTTTCTCTGCATTGTTATATGGGTCTGTTATGACCTCAAGGAATGTAATGTGGTTACTGAACTCATTAATATGAATGGAAGGTTCTATTCTAAAGTATATATGTGTTCATGAGCTTAATCCTAATGCATTTCCTTTGTGTTATGAATCAGTTCTATATGTTGTTTGTTATTTCTCTTTTATGGATGCATTGATATGATAACTCATCCTAGGTTCTCAGAATGAACGCATGGATCCTTTCATTCTTTTACACTTAAGGGTATGTAATAGATGATGTATTATCACAAGACTCATATAAAGTAGGGGATCAACACCCATGCATGCCTTGGGTGAGCACCCAACGCCTGTTGAGTGATAGGCCAATGCGTATGGGATTAGACTGTTGTTCTAAGGGTATAAAAATTACTACATCACATGCATGCTAAACCTTATATGACATCTTCTTGACATGATCTCACATAACTAGTATGCATATGCTAATCACTAACTACTGAAGAAGCTAAGTCTCAATCAAGTGTTTGCATGCCATTCCTTGTCTTGCCTTGTCATACTCAATCCAAGCTTCCTCTTGCTCTCCTTCATCCTATTTTTTCATTAATGTTCCTTTTACATCAATGAAAACTAAACATCTACATACCAACAAATTATTTCATTTGCCTCATATTCCTACTCCACTTGAGCAACAAAACATTCAAGATGACATCTTGTTTGAAATCATATAAAAGGTTTTTCATTCCTCACCATCTCTAGCGCACATAATTCCCCAACTCATTATTATTGATGGTGAATCCCAACAAGAAAAAAATTCATGGATACTATCTTATTATACAACTATTCCCATTAGATATTTGAGTGTTATAATCTTGTCTAACATCTCTTATTAAACACTTCCATATGACCTTGCCAAAACA
The DNA here is from genome assembly GCA_018340775.1 of Taxus wallichiana var. yunnanensis. NCBI lineage: Eukaryota > Viridiplantae > Streptophyta > Pinopsida > Cupressales > Taxaceae > Taxus > Taxus wallichiana. Next base: position 51,811,669 of record CM031234.1, read on the forward strand.
AGGAAAACCATCTTAAAATAATTAATTCATCTAAGTTTCACAAACCAAAATACCTCCTTTTATATAACAAGATGTATATATAGAGCTTCACACAATGGTTATTTTTGGCTATACTATCCACCATGAACAAGTCCATAGAAACTTTGTTGTACTTTATGAGAAGGTATTTATCTCTCAAGGATATTGGTAGAGGAATTTATATATTGTTCATGTTTCCACCACACTATCATTATATTATCTATAAAATTCCCCACCAATAACTTATCATCATCCGCATTGACTACCTTGGCAAAAATTCATGAGGAGTCAAGTACACATGAAAGGTACCAACACTTTTTGCATGTACCAAAACCTCGTAGTAAATAAGGAAGTATATAAGAAAAACACAAAATAAAACAAATTGAAATATATTAAATTACTAACTCAATTTTATGTATGGACGAAACATAAAGTTAATAATATTTCATGGAAAGTAAACTAAATAATCTAGTTGGTGCAACTTTAAGGTAAATATCTAATAGATAAAATCCATTAAGATGGTAGATAAAATCATAAATATATCAAAAATGGAAAAATCACATCCAAAAAGGATAAAATGAGGATACAATTGGAAAATATTTAAAAATGGAAAAATCACATCCAAAAAGGATAAAATGAGGATACAATTGGAAAATATTTAAAGTCACCGTGAAGGATATGAAATTAAGAGAACAAATCCAAGAAATTTGAGTACTCTCAAATTTCAAGTAACTTAGAAACCATAGATCCAAATTGTGAAAGAAAGTGATAGATAAAAAATTGTAAATCCATTCACCTAACCCATTGGACCTAAGGTTTAAGGTATGATGGAGGAACAAGTCATAACATTATAGTCCCACTAAGTGAATTAGAGAATAAATATATGGGGATCTTTGAAATTATTCAATAGATAAAATGGGGTGATTCACCACACCATGAGATATTATAAATAATAGAGCAAGCTTGGGGAAACAAAAAGTACCAAAATACATGGAAAATCCATATGAGAACAACTAGTAGAACAATATATATAATGAGGAATGAATGTTGATAGAATCACGAGGTTTTCATACCTGGAGATCATCCATAGTTCATATAAAAACCATGAATGAATATCAAAACATGTCCATTTGTTTTAGTGCACAAGATGCAATCCCAATTAATGTATCCATATTCATTTGAGCCACTAGATTACCTAATAAATGTGTATCTATTATTATATTTGATATAACTAGACCTCCAATGAGGTAATCAACTATGACCATCTTTGGTCACCTATGTAATGGAAGGGGAATACCCTTAGGATATATTGTGAATAAATTGGCGGGAGTTTTGGTGGAAATAATAATAGAGAGAAATGGAAAGTTATGCATAGAAGTAAATAATCATCCCTCTTTGTAATCAAAATTATCAAAAGGATGTAGGAGGATGGGCACGAGTCAATTGGAATGAATTCTTATCTCATAAACTCAATAATAGTGTGCAAAAGGCGAGTGAAGTGAAGCTATAAGAATAATTTTTATGTGTCCTATGGTTCATTATGTTTCTCCATTTCATACATTTACGAGCCCTAGAGAAGGCATACTAGAATTGGAGGATGTATATTACCAACATGAGAGGTTTTCATATTAAATTACAGCCAAGCCATATACCACATATGAAGGTACTTAAAATATGGGAGAATAGTTCAAAAATATTAGAGAGACACTCGGTGGAAACCCATGTATACCAAAGGAAGTGCATGCATACACAACCTTGTATGTCAAGATGAATTTATTCTAAAATGAGGTCATGTTGTATTCTAAAGGATTCAGTTCCAATAACTCAAAGAAACTCCTAATTTTCATCGAATTGGACATAGAAAACTAGGATATGAGTAATCAATATGGAATGATTTTGATGCATGTGCAACCTTTACACATTAAATACTTAACACAATCAATCACATAAGGCATATAGGAAAAATAAACTACAAAAATAGAAGACAAATTTCAACTTACAATGCAGACTAAATTACAAATGATGAAGTAGGTGAAAGTCTAACACACAAATACTAGTTAAGAAAAACATGGACAATAGATTTAAAAATTGAATTAAATACAACTAAACATAGCTTTCAGACCCAAAAATATCATAAATATAAAAAAAAATACTACAACAACCAAAACACATAGGTACACTATTTCATGTGCCAGAAAAAAAAACAAGGCAAGGAAACTCATTAATCTGGGAAAACAATTTATAATTTTGATAATAAACCACTAAAACACATCTCTATGGATCTTGTCCTAGCCATAGATCATACAAAAACATCCTTCAATATAATATTTCATTGTGCTTCAATCCAAATCATATAAATCACCACAAAATGAATGTCTCTTCCTCAATCATGAATGAATATAGATTTTCAAATATTCTTGGGAAGAGTGAAACATTTCCCTCACGTTCGTGCTCCACTTGAGTAATAGAACATTAAGGATGTAATATTTTTAAAAATTATATGATAGGTGTTTCATTCCTTCATCATCTCCATCAAACATCATTCCCAACTCATTCTTGATGGTGAAGCTCAAAGATAAAAATCATGGCTACTATCTTATTAGAAAATTGCTACCATTGGAGGTTTGAGTGTTCTTAGATTTTCTAACATCTCCCATCACATCCTTTCATATCACCTTAATAGATCAAGGAAAAACATCTTCAAACAATCACTTCATCCAATTTTCATAACCTAATATCCATCCTTTTCCGAATAAGATGTATATCTAGATATTTATACCATAATTATTATTATCTATACCATTCACCACAAACAAGTTCATAGAAAATTTATTTTCTCGATTTAACATGTATTGATCTATCGAGGATATTGGTAGAGGAACTTCCTTCTACCTTTTCATGCTCCCCCATATTATCTTTGCATTATTTATACCATTCCCCCATTAAGAACTTAATATCATCTACATTGACTACATTGGCCTGAATTCTTGAGGAGTCGAGCATACATGAAATAGATTAAAACATTTTAGCATGTACAAACACCCACATAGTAAATAAGAATGTAGACGAGGGAAAAATAAATAAAAATATTTGAAAAGATACAAATTTACCATCTCTACTATCCGTATGGCTAACACGTCAAGTTATTAAGATTTCATGATGAGATAAACTAGAAAATATAGTTGGTGCAAATTGAAGCTAAATATCTAATACATAAAATCCATAAAGATGGTAAATAAAAGAATAAATGGATAAAAATGGAAACATCACATCCAAAAAGGATAAACCGAGGAGATATATTGGGACAATATTTAAAGGTAGTGTGATGAATTTCAAATCAAGAGTAAGAATCTAAGAAATTTTAGAACTCTCAAATTTCAAGGAGTTTAGAAACCATAGATCCAAATTGTGAAATAAAGTGATATATTAAAATTTTATATCCAATCACCCAAACCATTGGACTTAAGGTTCAAGGAATGAAGGAGTAATAAGGTGTAATGTTCAGTCCCATTGAGTGACGTGGAGAATTAAGATATATGGATCTTTGCAATGCTTCAACAAATAAAATGGTGTGACCCACCACACCCAAAGATATTTGAAAGAGCAGAGAAATCTTGGGGAAAAATAAATTCCCATAATCCATGGAAAATCCATATGAAAATAATCTGGTAGAGAAAGGTCCACTTTGTGAGGAACGAATTTTGATAGATTCACTAGGTTACCATACTTTGGAGATCATCCATAACTCATGTAAAAAATCACAAGTTACTATCACAACATTTCCATTTGGTTTAGTACAAAAGATGTTGTCCTAATTAATGTATCCATAGTCATTTGAGCCAATGGATTACCTAATAAAGGTATATTTGTGGTTACATTCAAAATAACCATACCTATAGTGAGATAATCAACTACAACCATCTATGGTCACCTATGTAAAGGAAGGAGAATTCCCATGGGAGATATTACAAATAAAGTGGTGGGATTTTTGGTGGAAATCATAATAGAGAGAAATTGGTAAGATGTGTGTAGAAGTAAATAAACGTCCCTCTACCCAATCAACATTATCATAAGGATGTAGGTGGATGGGAAAGAGTCAACCAGAACAATGTTTTATCTCATGAACTCAATAATAATGTGGAAAATGTGAGTCGATTGTTTAATGGTTGATTATTTTTCTCTGCATTTCATACATCGGAGAGTCCAAGAGGTCATAATGGAAGTGGAGGATGGAGATTACCCACATGAGAGGTTTGTAAAATAAATTCTAGCCAAACCATACACCACATATCAAGATACTTAGAAGACTAGAGAATGGATTAAAAATATTAGAGATATGCTCAATGCAGACCCATAAATACCAAAGGAAGAACACACATACACAACGTTGTATTCCAAGCCGACTTTATTCTATGATGGGGTCATACTCTAGTCTAAAGGATTCAATGACAAGAACTTAAATAAAATCCCATTTTTATTGACATTGAGATATGAAAGGAAGTTTTAAGTAGGTAACATGGTATTCTATTGATGCATGTAAAACCTTTGCACACCGAATGGATAAAAAAACCAATCTAAGGCTTATATTCTCGAATAATCTACACAATTAGAAGCCAAAGTTCAACATGTAATGCAAACTGAAGTGAAAATGATGAGGTAGGTGAAATTCAAACAAAAATGCCATTGTGGAAGATAAGAAATCCTAATGAAAAATTGAAAAGGACCCAAAGTTACCTAGTTGGTTCATTAAATTGGAATTTAAAACACTAAAATTAAGTAGAAGTAAAGTGTACACTATAACACTATAAGTCATGGGAAGTAAGTTGTATTTACTATAGCAAAGAGAGTGGTGTACTTTCAAAATAATGTGAAGAGTGCAAACTTTAACTCAAAAGGAAAATACCAAGGACTTAGTTAAATTTCCACTCTTGTTGCATCTATAATTATCAACATAGGAAAGGAGGATGTCACACATGAGTGGCTGACCAAAACAATTACTAAGGGACTCAAGGACGATGGAGTTAATGTTAAATCTAAATTATATTTTCAAGGTATCAAATTTATAGACCTTAAAGAGGAAATCCTAGTGACACCTCTAAATAAAAAGAGGATGAAGACAATTCCATATAATCTAGTGCACAACTAACCTCCGAAGGAGATAAAAAATATTAGGTTGGGGTTTCAACATATATATATATATATATATAAATACCTCATTAACTAAAAAATAAATAGATAAAAATAAACCTAATAACAAGTAGAAAATAAAGTTGCACAAGAAAAGGAAGAGCGTTCATATAAAATGGAAAAATCCAAAACCCATATTAGGGTTGTTTAACATTCATGAAATCCATGGTAAAATAATTGGTAAGTGTACCTTCTCCTCCTCCTCCATCTTTGAATTATTTAAACCCACTCTAGAAATGTTCACAAAATAAGAAACATTGGCATAGATAATGCAAGTAGATTGAAAGGGTGAAATTCCTACAACATAAATCATTCTAAAACTAGAAATATCATCCATGTAACTATAAAAATTTGAGGAAACCATGAAGATAAATTAGAAGGAAGTAGAAGAAAAAGTGCACTACAAATGAAAAAGAAGAAAAATAATTGTGCAAAGAGAAAAATGAAAAAAAAAAAAAAGATAGAAAGAAGTAGATGTAAACAAAATTTAGGAGGAAGAAAATTATATGTGGAAAGAAGAGAAGTGTTTCACCAATAAGTTGAGTAAAATAGATAAGGTAAGAGGTTAGGAGGAATACCTATAAAATCAAATGTGGAAGGTATAATTTGCTCGTTGTTGACGTTATACAAGATGATCATAGAGAAATCCTTTTTGTTTGTGAAGGACTACCTGTAAATGCAAAGTAAGACCACAAGAAGAGTATTAAAGCACTGCATTGGACTCTAGCGTTTGTTAGATCCAAGAAGCATGGTGCTTCCTAGAGATGCTTTGTCAATCCATTGTTTAATAATAATTTAATGTGAATAAGCAACTGAAATAAATAGGTTCTTTTACAATGTAATGATTTAGGTTTCTCATACACACAATATACTAGATTTAATCCCACATTTCAAAATGCAACACTAAATCTAATGAAACCAAAGGTTTTTTCAGGATAGGTAGGTTTATTAGAGGTCTGGTAAAGGTTTATGAATGATTAGGTGAGGTATGGGTTGGTTTTGGTTGAATAGAAGGCTTGCTGGTTTGAGAATATAAAATAACACATAGACTGGTATCAATGGGGTAACCAATGCCGGTATAGGGATGAAACCAATGTTGGTAAGGTAAACCAACGTCGACAGGTGAAATGGGTGATAGATTAATACTAATGGATTTTTAGCCTCTCTATGATTGCACAGAGAGTGAGGAAGGTGTGGTTAGGCTCGTAATATGGCTGAGAAGACTCAGGAATGTAGAGGAAGAGGTTAAGAAAGGTGGAAAGGCTTGAAATGGTTGGGTAAGTGGATTGGTGGGAAGATGGAGATATCTGGGTAATAGTAGAGAAATGGAAATACTGAAATAAGTAAAATATCTACAGTAAATTAAGCAAAAATGATGAAAACCATGTTACTCACTTATTACCAGGAAGATCTCGTGAATGAAGATGGCTATTAGTTGATTGGTGAGGTGATGGTTGGTTCAAGTACCATGAAGTGCATCATGTTTGTTTTGTTGAAAATGCCAATGATCTGGAAGATAACCTATTAATTTTGTTACACTCTAGTGGTGTGTCATCATCGTTTAGATTCATGAATGACTTTGAGACTCACGCTTGATTGCAATATAATTCTCAAAACTGAATGATCAACCAATGTAAGGAGTTGTAAAATTACATATAAAGGAACCGATGGTAGTTTAGGTGATCTATGTCATCAAGAATAAAGCGGCATCGCTTAGGGTGAATTATTTTGAGTTACCAAAAATAGCTTGATATTTACTATGTTTGGTGTGATCTTGATTGCTAATTGATGCGACCTAGAATTTACCCAGTAAACACCAGTGCATTGGAATATCACTCACCTAGATCGAGTGCTCACCCGAAAGTGCACAAATCTACTAGGCCCCTCTTTAGGTTTGTTGTTGTAAGATGTTAGCATGATGAAGACTTAATTCATTCAGATCCATAATTAATACATCATTCTACAGTGCATGTATAGATCTAATTCTAGAGAACAATAGACTAAATGATAACCATGATGAAATCAAGCATGTAGGAGCCAATTATACTTGGATTAATACTCTGGTTCAGAAAATACACTCCATTATATAAAAACACAGGAATACACAGAATATTCTTACAATAATAGCATTATATGCTCATGCGCGTAATAGTTCTGACAACATACTCTCATAGTAATCTAGTTCTTACATACCACTCCTATAATATATAGTTCATTACATATTTATAAGGGTGGGGAATTTCCCTTCACCGCTTATCTAATCCCAAAATAGGTTGCATGCTAAGAATAACCATGCACCTTTACAATAATAGGCTCACATGCAAGAATGCTAACAATGGACCTCTCCCGCTTAAGCGGGTAGTATCAACTCTAATCTTATCCTATATCCATGTAAGGCACTCCAAACCACTCTTCCAAACATATTCGATGTGTGTCACGCAAGTCTTTTCCCAGTTTATGTGCTCCACACACCATCTTCCAAAAATAGATCATAATCGTGAAAATGGCTAAGTCCCAAATCTATCTCTGTCCTCCGTGTGTGATTCCTTCCGATCCTCTCGCACCTTTGAATGCACTCTTCTCTTCTCGCATGAATCTTCTCGTACACTTTTTTATAAGTGCTATACATTTTATGATCAACATTACTCCACACTAACTACATTTCCACCTTGACAATGGATACTCCTTGAACAATAAAGAATAAAGTAATGGAAATAATGTTAAAGAATTTATATACAAAGAATAGTTCTTTACTTTGCATCAACCTCTGCTTCAACCAGAAGAATGAGCTCTGGATATTCTACTTGAATTTCTACCTCTAAGGTCTACCATTCACTCAAGACAACATGTTCCTTTTCTAGGATATTCACTGTAATAGACTCTAGTTCATCATGTGTAATGTCTCCCTTCTCATTTTGTAATACTAACATAATGTTAGCCATTACAGACATTATCCCTTCCAAAAGATCCATCTTCTAAGCTATAAGATTTCCTAGTTCATCCAATATGTTCTTGTGGGGCTCCTAGGCTGCTGCAAGGGCCTCATGCTTTTGCTTCACCACTACCAATCTCTTCGCACATCCCAATGTTTCATCCTTCATAGCTTTTAGGACTTCATTGTCCTCTACCATTGTTCTTATTTTGATGACTTCTTCAGAGCTGTGTAGATATTCAATGCTTGATCCACTTTCTTCAGCTCCTCTTGAAGGGTTTGAAGCAGTTCCTTGTACGATGAAAATTTTCCGATCACGTAGCCTTTTCCATTTCTACCTTCTATTCAGGGTCTTTTGGTGATGGCACTTTAACTAGTCCCTATTCAAGCACCGTATCAACAAAAGTGCATACATAGTGCATAGCCAAAGGGAACTTTTTGGGTACCTGGGCTCTAAGTGTATTCTTTCTTGGAGGATGTGATCCCCGATCTCCTTTTCCATGCCAATAATAACCCCATTATTTTTTTCTCTAAGTTCTTATCTTGTTTCAAGCACGCAATCTCTACATCCTTGGCCTTAATCTCTTCCTTCAACACCCTAATAGTTAAAAATTTATCCACATTCCTCCTTGCCACCTCTGTATATACCTTCACTAAGGCATTACTTACCTGTTCATATGATAGAATAGTAGGATTTACCATTATGTGTCTAGCCTGAGGTGCCTTCTTTAATCTTCTTGATACATAGGATTCTTCACATACATCAAAGTCTGGTTCATCCATATGTTTTTGCATTGAACATGATAGTTGTTTCCTTGCACACATGGTGGCCATGCCCTCATCCATCAAATCCCATCTATAAAATTCCTTAAGTCCCACCGTGCTTTGGAAATGGGCGTAGATAAATTTTACTTGTGTCCTTATCATAGCCCAGGACTGGTGTAGTATACTCCCCACTTGTTCTCTTCGACCTCGGCCCTTAGGAACTTGAGCGTCAAGATTTGGAGTTTGGTCTGCTATGCTCTGAGTAGTCTCTTGCGTTGTTCTATCTACCTCCTTTACTCCTTCTCCATCCTTCATTTCTTCATCCTTTGGCTCTTCTACATCCTCTAGTGGTGTAGGAGATTGAGTGCACTCTCCTCGAGACTCTTCATCCTTCTCATGTGGATTCAAATTTCTCCTCCTCTTCTTAGTTGTCTCCTTCTGTGGAGAGAGTCAAGGTGATCTACACACTAACTATGGTTTAACACCTTGGGTTATGGTTGTTTTGAATACCCTTTTGAAATGACGCTCTCCTGGTACTACATCTAGATCCTCATTACCTCCTTACACCTGAGGTGGTGTAGTCACACGCTTAGTTTCTACCTTGTCTGTAGGTTTCCTTATTTCTCTATACTCTAGGCCACCACTATCTTCTCATTCATCTTCCTCTTCATCCACCACTATAGTCTTTGCAGGCTATGGAGTTGGCACATTCTCTATTATATGCTTACCCTTAGGTGTCCTTAGAAGTGCGAACTTACATTCCACATATTTATTGTTCCCAGATTGGGCTTGAGTTGAAGATACACAAGCACTGCTCCAACGTCTCCTACTACCAAGCTTATCAACTTCATGTTTATTACATCTAAGATAAGCCTCTCAATGTAGGTAGTCCATCCTGGATATACATATGTTTTTCTCAGGGTGTGGTAATCACAATCTACCTTATCTGTAAAAAATTTTAGGTGGTGTACATCTATGAACCGGTGAAGTGATGCTTGTAAGTAGTGTGTTGTGAAGGCATATGGCAGTTTGCACCAAGGGCTCCAAGCTCCATCCTTCATTGCAAATCACATGATGTAAAAGTGTTGGTAGACCACAAATTATACTGCCTTACCCACCACTAAAGGTAACTCCTTGGGTATGCGCCACTCCTCTTCAAATGCCCACAGAGCCTATCATACCACATCTCTTCCTCTGTTTAAATGGCCCACTCATGGTCCCTCCACATAAGTACTTATCAAATATTTCTGCCAGAGATTTATTTTTCGTGGGGTACTCCCAAATCTTTTCCTTTGGCCCATCGGGCACTCCAATCTCCATAAACACCAAAGACAATAAAATAGCACCAAAACTAATTCTGTCACCTATATGTGCTTCTTCAACAATCGTATTTGCTATGTAATCCCTGATATTTTAGACCACTCCTTGATACTTGTTCTTGCAATGTGCAGCCACATTGTATTCACCTGTGACCACCTTTCTTGGTCATTCAACTTTGTTATCAGATGTGCAACTACTTGTACCACTGGGTACTTCTTCAATTTATCAATGTCCATGCTATGCGGACCCTTGGTATATCCAAGCTCCTTCCTTATCTCCAAGATCACTACTTTATCTATTTAGTCACTCTCCAGATCTGATCCTGAGGCCCTTAATCCTGTCACTATTGAAATTAAGGCAGTTGTGATTCTAACCCTCCATTCGATGAAGTAGAAGAAGTCCTCATGGACTTTGCTCATCAACCATTGATACAATGGTTCATATTTTCCAAAGTATGGCAGCATGTATAACTGGTAGACTCCAATCTAATTTAGTAAATTTTCTCCAGCATCATCGAACACTGACATGTCTTCTATTGTGCACTTTTTTGTTTTCGTGCTCAATAACACATCTAATTCCTTCTTATTATTTGATGTGTGATGGTTTTAATCATTGATCTTACATTGACGGATATGGGAATCTAATTATTGTCCCACAATCACACCCTCTCCGGATACTACATTTGTGAGAAATTAATCTTGGGGCAATTTCTTCTTCCACTTCGACCTTCTTCCCTTTACCCTTGCCGTAAGTGCTTTCTTTGACATCATTTGAAAATTTCTCCTTTCTACCCCGTAACGAGCAAGTTAAAAACCTAGTTTGAATCTAAGTGCCCTAGTGTAAATCACGTTCCCTAGCTCTTTTGTAGTGCATCTACTTCACTCAAACCCTTCTCCCATGGGGATGCAAGCTTCTTCGCACACAAATATTCTCTCCAAGTTTGATTTCACACTCTTTGCACCTCTACACGATTCGCTCAACTCATCTCGCACTTAGCTATTTTAAAATTCTTGCAATTGCAATGGTAAGAATGAACTCACATCCCTTCCTTATATATATTTTCAAAAATTTAGTGCATTTGTTGCTCCTTTACCTACCAAAAATCCTCACATTACTCAACCATCTTTTTCTTTCTCGCATGGTACGTCTTTCTGCGCCCAAGCTATAACCTTCTAGCGCATCTACCTACCTTCTAGCTGTGGACTTCTCTCGGTTTTCCTCCATGCACTCAAATACCTCACCATCTTGCACCTTCCCATGGTAGTTACCATGGCCCCTTCTTACCTTACATTATACTTTTTCTTCATTCATCTCCACCTATGGTCCTTATTTCACCCGTAACAATTTGTTCCTTTCACATGTACTTATTTTCAATAGTCTTGTACCTACATATCAATAACCACCCCACACTAATGGTATGTGCAAAGTCCTCTGCACATAAAAATTCTTCAAATAATAATTAGCTTTTGGCACACAAATGCACTTATTACACAAAAACACCAACTAAATTGACAAAGCATAGCGATAAAGAAGGAAATACATTAAAGAAATGTAGAATTGAAAACCTAATCTAAATGGCAGCATTGCCTTATTAAAAAAAAAAGAAGACTTATTTATAGTAGGGATTCAACCTACTCACGTTAAAGTACCTAGGTAACCATATTCCATCAAGCACCTCTGATTGACAAGTGTATGTTTCAAGTATGTTAGTGACAACATACGACCCCAACCAATGTACCTTGAGTTTACCTGGATGGCGCAAAAACTTAGAATCATAAAGGAGAACCATCTGTCCAATTTCAAACTCTTTTATCCCTAATTTTCCTATCATGCCATGCTTTCTGCTTGGCCTTTTTTTTTTTAACTCTAACATTCTATTTCTCATCACTCATCTGGTTTGAGTAACTTTTCAATCCATTCTTCTAATTCTTGTTCATCAGCTAAACCTCTACCACACACAATACACAAAGAATGTAGCATGAATTCTATAGAAATAAACTGCTTCCATTCCAAACACTAACTAAAACGGTGTGGCTTTATTCAAAATTTTATATGTTGTTTGATATTACCAAAGCACGTAGACACTTTATCATCCCAATCCTTTCTTCCAACATCATATATTTTTGTCAATGTCCTGGGTAAAAATTTTGTTGAAAGCCTCATCGAGTTCCATTATCCGAAGATGATAGGGTGTAGTCTTATGGTGCAAAATCATAAAGTGATCTAATAATATCCTAATTGTCTCATTCAAAAATGTGTGCCCCTATCACTGGTCAAACTCAAAGGACATGTATACCTTGTAATAATATTTTCCCATAGAAACCAGTTTGATGTAGCTACTATACAATATTTTATAGGTGTTGCTTCTACCCGCCTTGTTGGATAGTTCTATGCAAGTGATGATATAGCATGATCTAGTCCTCGTGCACATTTGGTGAAATAGGAGCCACAAAATCAATAGCCAATTTTTCAAATAGTTCTACACTAGTAATAGGTCTTAGAGGCATTTCATCTCATTGACCTGGTTTCCTAAGATGCTGACAAGTGATCATAAGCCTTGCAATATGCCTTATAATATTTATATAGGGTCTCCCACAATAATCCAATGAGTAGAATCTTGCAAGCAAAGTGGAATCACCTACATAGTGGCCATCTGTAATACCACCATGAGCTTCTTCCATGATATCTCGTATGCTCATGTTCTAGTACATAGCAACATAATACTTCATCTTGGCATAACTTGTACAAGTCACCGCTAATCAACATATAGGGTGCCACACATATAGCAAGTTGTTTATTCTCTAAGGATTTCATTCCTTTTGGTGCCATAATTGTTCGTATAAAGACAAAAATGTCCTCTAATTTTGATGGTGTACATTGAAACTTTGTATAAGCGTGCATTGGGCATGGTATCTTCAATGGCATGTGAGTCTTCTCCTGATTGTATTATGGATAAATGGTCTGGTCCATAATTACTTATCCGTAGTTTTACGACAACTATGAAATCAAATTCTTGAAATAAGAGTACCCATCTGTATATGTGCACCTCTAAAATAAGCTTGTTCACCAAATACTTCAATGTCATGTGATATGTATAAAAGACAAATGGTGTAGCTAACAGGTACTGTCTAAATTTGTGTAGCACATAGATCATTGACAACGCTTCGTGATCTATAGCAGTGTAATTATTCTCTAGAGGAGTCAAATTTTTACTAGCAAAATAGATAAGATGATCTATAATACCTTCTCTAAGCTGAGCCAACACTATGCCAATGTACATGAAATGGTTGGTCCTATGAAGGAAATCTTAGAACATGTGCGGTAGTAATTTTATTCTTCAATGTCTCAAATGTGCCTGCTTTATGGTTCCCGAGTAGAACATACCTTTTCCTTTCAAGTAACTCCTCCAAAGGTGCGGAAACTTTGGCATACCCTTTTATGAATTTCCTATAATACCCCGTATGACCCAAGAATCTGCATGCACCTCAATTTGGTGGTAGGATCTTTCGGGATGATAATGAATGCAACCTTAGTTGGATCAACCAACAAACCTTCCTTGTAGATTATTTCTTCTAACAATATTCCAAATGGTGTAGAAATTATGCACTTCTTAATGTTCAAAGAGATACTCAACTATCTACATCTTTCAAACATTAAGTGTAGATTATCACAATGATCTTTAACTAGTCCATACACCATCCAATCATTTAAATAAACCTGTAAGAAGTTGTGAATAGAATATTTAAACTCCTAAATAACTATGCGCGAAAATACAAAGTGTGTTTTTGATCAAAAGGCATCATAGTATAGGCAAAGCTACCCCATTCAAAAGTAGTAAAAGTAGTATTTTTGTGATCCTCTTGGGCAATCTTAACCTGATGATACACAGATAACCCATCTGTAAACAAATAGATTTCGTGCCCTACAATGCCTTCTAGTATTTCCTTAGTGAATGGCATAGGAAAGAGGTCAGTCACACATCCAAAATTCAACTACCTATAGTCCACATAGATCCTAATCCGACCATCCTTCTTGATATTGATCACCATTGGACTAACCCATTCTGACTTGTCGATGGGCTTGATGATTCCAGACTTGAACATTTTTTCAATCTCTTCTTTGACCTTTTCACGCAATTTGGGGTTCATCATGTAGAGTATCTTTCTAACTAGGCGTGAGCCCTCCTTAAGATTTATCTTCATCTCCCTAATGATTCATACACACCTTTAAGTTCATGGTACCCCCTGACGGAATAAGTCCTGATAATCCCGTAGTAACTCTATGATTTTTTCCACTTTAGATTCTGACCAATATTCTCTAATTATGGCCTCCTTAGGCTCAACATATGATCCAATATTCACTTTTTTTTTTTTTTCTTCATAGGTTCATGATATGCACATGTGGTCTTATCTACATTTTTCAACACCTCACACCTTCCCGTTAAATGGTCTACATCTAGATTTTCTACTTCTTCATCATCCACTAAGTAGACCATTTTTCCTTTTTCTTTCTCAAGGCAAGCACATTTAAGTAGAGTGACATTTGTCTTTGTTTCTTCAATAAAACACACTTCGAGTCCCCTTCATCAAATAACTCTTGAATGAGTTCCTCCACCTTGGCACTATCCCCCATAGTTAAGCACTTTATAACCTTTAATGATTCTTCTACCAAAGGCTTGGTAGAGAATAATTCAAACGTCTGGATCATCCCCGTAATTTAAAACTCCGATGGGAGTGGCCTTAGTCCGATTAGTCATGAACAATACATTAGAGGATGGATGAAATGGGGGTATTCCCATTTTTACCCATGCATCTAAAGTAATAACATTGAATTCTATGCCCTGTATCAATTAATATATTACTCAATAGCCACCCATTCACAACAACAATCGAGTGATTTCTTATCTTATTCTAGGCGTGAGGGGGAAGACTCGCGTGTAGGATCTATCATCTAGTCTCAATACTTATGCATGGAGTGTTTCCCTTTAATCAATTCCCTAATATTGGAATGATATTCTCCATGTGCAAGATTTTGCACACTTCTCTCAAGTCATCCATATCATTTTGGACCATCTCGATGCTTTCTAATGCTCCATATTATGTGATTTCTTCTTTAAATATTGTATTTTACCTTGAAGATTTCGAGTACCTCCATGGTTTCTGATAAACCTCCTTATGATGGGCGGGATCTAGCTATCATGCATGTAAAACCTTCTTAGTGATGGTAGGTCTCTATTACGCAATGCTTCTTTGGCATGCGCCACTTCATCATGGGTAGTGATCCTTACTTGTAATGCCTTAGATTCTAGTTCCAACTTGGGCATCCACTAATTTTCCATAGTGCGATGTATCCTAGCCATCCATGCACCTTTGTTTTATTTTTTATGATTCTTGTTAAGATGCTCATACAAGTCCAAGTATTCCTCATAAATATGATTCTTTCCACAGAAATAACATGTAATATTATGAGGACATTCATGCCTCGTAATGTTCCATGAGGGAACTCACCTCTTCCACCACCACGACCTCATCCTCTCGAACCCACCACGTATCCTCGGCCTCATCCTATGACCGCCTTTAAAACTCCCTTCATTATGATCATAGCGTGCACGGTTGTGATCTTGATCTTCATGCTCATTCTTTCCTTTAGAGTTATCTAAAACTCATGTCTATCGTACACCAATATCTATAGTGTCATGGATCTGACCAATTAGTTAGTAGTCTTCCGTGTCATGAGTTGTGGACCTACATATTTTATAGTACCATGAAACGTTCTTCCTTATCGCATGTTGCAGTAATGGGAAGTGGATAGAATCATGGTTTAAATGGCATATCTCACAGTCTAACAATAGTTAGCACACAAATATGTGGGGAAAACTATCCTTTGTTTGACCTTCCACTTCATAATCTATGCACCAAATCCTTAAAATGGGCTCACCCTAGTGTTTATACTTCCAACTGCCTCTACTCATAAAGTTTCTTCAAGTGCTTTGCATGGATCAGTGTATGTATTATGTGATAGTGCCCTTCTAAAAGGTGTAATCAGGCTTCCAATGAACCATTGTGCATGTTGGATTGAATGAATATCATAAGAAATTTTAGATAACAATGTTTTGAAATGAGCATCATACTATCTCGACACTCTCAACAAGGCGTTTATTAATATCCTTGAGTGCGCTTATATTCTTTTGCTCAAACTCGGGGATGTGAAACTCTTTAAGGAAAGAATCTTTTAAAGTTGTATAGTCTACGCAAGTATGATCAGGGTCAAACTTTCTATACCATTGTGTGCATGCCCTTGTAATGTACTATAAAATTGGCTTGCCCTATGCTTAGAAGTTGTGATTCCTTTAGTGCACACACAAGTATTTCACACATGTGCATGTGTTAAATAACATCTTCTATGCCCTTATACTCTAGGAGACGAAGAGACGTATCCTTGTAAATATTTTGGGGTTGGTGCGAACCTTTCCCACTTGATCCAAAACCACTAAATCCACTAGAGCTAGAGCCACCTATACCTCCTAATCCTAAACCTATAGATACTATCAGCACCGGAAGATGTACTTCCCGTGTCCCAACAAGTAATACTCAAATTTACCCCGACAGTCTATAAAGTGTTACTACTCCTAGAAGAGAGTCTAAAAATCTACGTGCCTGAATTTTGTGTGGATGATACACCCAAAAAGGTACTCCCATATAACAACAAATATGTTTACACTACCATCCATGTTATTTTTATATGACTCATTCCTACTCTCCCATTACTTGAATTAGCTTGCTGATTGTTTGTTATACTAGATACTGGAAGACCAAATGCAAGGGAAAAGTTTCTAGGTGGATTCAGATGAACACCCGTGAACTAGATCATTTATACTAGCATGATTCTACGTGAGGCCGAGGAGGGTTCCCTGTCATGCTTTCCCAAATGGGGGAGTTCATGATGCTCAGGTTCCACATCTTCTAAATGAACTTAAAGTTATTTGTAAACTATCTCTCTCCACGATACCATTCTCTCTGCAACATCCCATTGCTTCTCTATCTCCTTCTCGCATGCCTCATTATACTTAAGCCACCTTTCCTCTCTCTGCCTCTCTGCCGCTAGGTCTACCATCTTTCACCAAGCTTTCTCTTACCCCTACATGTGGTGGGGTTTAGTTAGCCATCATTTTAATCTCCAAGTTCAGGGTTACCATCAAAATTTTGATCACTAGTGGAATTCCTTGTAGGTAAGCTCCCCTTGGATATCATAAAAATTGGAATTCAGCTACCTCTGGGCACGAATAAGTGGAAATTGAGTACTCCAAGATATAGTTGTTTAAAACAACACAGAACCACATATCCACAACACAATTTCAAATTAGATCAACGTAATAAAGGGTCTGAAATTCTTCCTATGTCTAGAAAAGTGTGAGATACCTCTAATTATTTTTAGATGCATAAAAAACTAGCCACTCATACAATTATCTTTGGAAAAATAGCGAAGAAGCTTTCATAAAAACAATCATACAGATTATTCTCCACGCACGTGCGTGTGTCAAACTTTGATCCGGTGTTGAACCTCTATGTGTATTATTCTTCTAGGTCATGTATCCACTCCTCAAAATTTGCTAGGGTTAACCAGTATGTCTTCATCATGAACCATCCTAAAAACAACTAAAAAAGAGGTTCGAGAAACAAAACCAATGATACATCCTAGAATTTACCAATAAACACCTAGGTGCACCGGCACATCACTCAGCCTAGACTCAGTGCTCACCTGAAGTGCGCAAAGATACCAAGTCCTTCTTATGGGTTCTTGTTATAGGAAGTTAGTTGTAACATCTCTGACATGGATGTTACTGTGATGACTTCCACTCTTGACATTACAAATGTTGACATGTGATTTTTCTTAGGAAGGTGTACTCTTATGACTTTTGGAAATCATGTTTGTAATGGATAATTCATTATTTGTTGAAAAGGTTCACTTTGTTGTGATTTCTTCTTACTTGAAAATGAGGCCATTCATCTCTTTATACATCTTAAATTCACTTTTAAAAGATGATGAACTTGTATTGTTGTTGTCATAACTTATTTTGTGTAAATAACAAAACCTTGGATCAATTCCATTGATCCAAGGTATGCTTCAGTTCTTCTTACCTATTCATCTTGCTATCTTGGCATTTGGAAATGAAAGATGAAGCTAGACTAGGCCTTGATTTGGTTATCATTGTGAAGAACCCTTCTTCGAGATTCCTACATAGTATTGGGCCTTTGATGATGACCTAGTTCTTTTTCCATTGTTAAGGCACTGAGTGGCGTATAGGGACCTTGGACCTAATACTAAAACACTAAGGTTGACCCTAGTCTAAGGGTATATCTAACCTAAGTTGGGGTGTGCTATGTTTATTTAAATGAAATACAACCTAAGGTAACTATAGACTTACCTAGGAACTTAGGTTGATTTTCTAACCTAATAATAATCTAACCTAAGCTATTGCTAACCTAAGGGGTACCTATGGACTACATGGCAATTTGCATGGTCGGTGGCATCAATTTTCAAGGCATTAAATGGAATTGATTTGGTTTTTATTACTACAGACTACCAATTTTGGCAGAGGCATAGGAAGTTTAGTGGATGCCTAGTTGGCATCACCACTAAATTGAAATTGCATGCAAATTTGAAAATTAAGGCATCGCCAAACATGGATGGTAGTGGCATGGAGAATTAGGAGGGAACTATTGTCCTTCACATTTATTGACTTCATTTTTGGTGAAGAAACCACCTAGGAAAAATGCATGATGGGTTTTGGTATGGTTGTTTTGATCTTCAGTTCATTTCGAGTTTTAGCTCTACATGGGGTTTTTCGGTTCTTCGAACCAACAATTCTATTTTGGATATTACTATTATTTTTTCATTCTTGAGCTATTTTGGACTCTGTGAAAGTATAAGAAGAATCGGAAGAGTTGAAGTGGTTGATTTTATGTGGAGAGGAAGCTATTGAATCTCAATTGGGAAATCTTCTGCAAATCAGGAAGAAGCTCTATTAGGCATGATAGGATCTACCCATTAAGTTGTTCTACTTTTTCCTAAATGTCTTCATTAAAATAACTCTACTCTTAGGGAATGAATGAGTTTTTTTATGATGTTATGCTCTTACTTTTTATGCTTGTATTTTCACTATGTTTTTCTTCAAGAAACCATTGTTTAATGGATAAACATTATGGGTTTTGTTTCCTTTGTTGGAAAAATTATTGAATCATGCTTAACTTCTATTTGAACTTGAGATGATGTTGAATATTTTTATGCATGTTTAATTTGTGTTAAAACTTGATAGTAACTCATCTGATGTTGAACTTGAATGAATCACCTCAAGTGAAATCTATCTTTGTCGTGGTTGTTATTTTAACCCTGCTCTTATGATCTATGGAATGGTTTATTGAATTCAGTTACATCTTCTCTAGTGTGAGGAAAAGGTGGTATAGGTTTCATTCTCATCAATTCAACTTACTGTGTATGTCTTACTCTTTTACTTAAATCGAGACGTGGTTGATGCTGTAGGATCTCATGGTAATTAAGGTTTAACTGTAGAGGAACTCAACTCTTGTCTAAACTTGAATGAGTACTTGAAGGAAATAGAATATAGAATTTTTGGGTTTAGCATTTCTTCTGAACTCGACTTTGTACACAATACTTGGGGTCATGAAAACATTCCTTTATCTCTCTCCGTGGTTATGAATCTAGATTGGGCTTTATCCTTCCTGTTCAAGTTTTCTTTTACAGTGATTTTTATGATGATACATTGTTCTGAGTTGGCTTGAAAGGAATTTTTTCTGTTAAGTCTTGTTATCACTTTTTCATTCACCAACAATGGAAGGGTAAGTTTATCATGTTATCTCCTTAAAAAGGAAATCATTTCTCAAAAAAGGGGTAAATTATTTAAATTTTACTTTGTCTTCTATACTTGGGGAAACTGGGATAACTTCTGAATTGATGTAATTATTGTTTAGAAGGAAAATCATTTTCAGTTTGTAGCTTTTGTGCTATAGTTGTTGTTATCGATTGTAAGTTTGAATAGTTCATTGGGCTTCAATGGTTGTTTGGGGTTGATTTGTTTTCTTGGCCTTGGGCCATCAAATTTGTCTTCGGTTCTTTTCAATCTCAGGAAATAGTACCTATGTTATATGAATACAGATTGATGCATCATCTTTACATTAATCAATGATATCTCCTCTTTCTGCTCTGAGTTAAGAAGAATAGGAATACTTACTCCTTGGCTATTCTATTTCTGTTTTCCTCTGTATTTGTTAGGAGATGGTTATTTTCAGCTTGGGTAGTTAAGGTATTTATGGAGCATACTTGATATGGAAACTTGAGTGGTCAGTTTCCATATCAAGTTTTTGACCACTATCCTTCTACAAAATCTACCAAAGGTGAATAATACAACTTGAAACACATTTCATGAGGTCTCGTGCACCTTTTACCAAGGTATCTTATCGAAGCATTAAGTAGGTTCAAACAAAATCTATCCTTCCCTTAATTGGGTGAGATGGATATGCTTCAACATGAGGGTTCTACTATGAAACGATACAATGTTTCCCCATACTAAAGCAAACCGAATACCCATCAACTAAATAAGATACTCTCTTGATCCCATAATAGACATGAAGAAACAAAACTAACCATGGTTTAAGGCCCTCATTTAATCCTAATACATGAAAAAGGTTTATAACAAGGTCACTTATGTAACCAATAGGATTCCTAAAGAAATCCTTTCATAGTAAAAACTAAGCTTGGCTCAATTTGTCTTTCACACATTACTCTAATTCATCCAATGACACAACAAAGAGAAATAAGGCTCACATTTCAATGTAAGAATAGATTTCATTTGACCGATGGAGGTGAAAAACTATTAATTGGATAATTCTAAGGAAATTATCACCATAATTACTAACAAGGAGACTAACTCCCTACGTAGAACCATAAAAGAGCTCATCCTTGTTTATTATAGTGACATTGTCTCATGCTAAATTTGAAACATTATAAGATTCAAATTTTTTTATTCCTTCCAATTAGGAATGACATAAAAGGAATTGGAATTCTTACATTGGTTTTTGTGTGATTTCAAACACATCCTCTCAATTTATTTCACATCATACACTTGGATTTTTACTTGATCAAAAATGGTTGACCATCTACATCTCGTTGGTAGGGTTCCACCTTATTTTCATTTGTTACCCAAATTGTAATAAAAGTATTACCATTATATAGTGTTATATAGATTTTTCTATCAAACATAAGAAATTTCAAACCCTTCATTACTTTTTAGCTCATATTAAATGAGTGGGATACACCTTAATTATCACACCAAATGTACTTAAATGAAACCAAACATATATTGCATAGCTTCTAAAATATACAAGAGAATGAGTGTTTTGAATGATCATTATGATAGCTTATTTGGTCTTTTAACATGGTAAGCAATGTTTGCGTGACCCACTTGTTTGCGTCTCTTTTGATTTGCTAATTTCTATTAGATCCTAATTTACAAGGAAGATCAGTTTACACATCCATGTAAGCATAATACTCACTATGTGATATATGCAACTCCCTTTATATGGTTTACAACTCAGTTACATACAACCTTTCATCACTACAATCACTCATTAGATATTTAAGTTAATTTATTCAACTGGGCAAATATTTCATTGCACACCATTTATATCATACAATCATTAATTTTAAATGTCATTATGTGACCTAAAAATGGTTATACCAAGGTTTATTTTTAATCTCATGTCTTCCTTTTCTATGTTACAATATCAAATTTACACAACATGCCAATAAATCAAGATATTATTCCTTCACCAAATTGCAACGTTATCTTTCTTTCCTTATTTCAATTTACCATGATATTTTATTATGATTATGTTAACACTTTTTCATTCAGTAGTTTATTTAAAAAACACATTACTAATCATTCAATAATATTAGTCAACTATTTAACAAACACCATATCGTTATCATTTTCTCACAACATGAAAAATAGTTCTCTTCTATTAATACAACAATGATATTGTCATTACACACTAACTAGATAAAGCCCAAATTTCCATGGCAACTACATATATTTCAAAATAATGTGTGACTATATAATAACATGTTTCGCTACTAAATCATTTTGTATCGTGTACCTACAACCAAATGCATGGTCAACCCAAAATGTTGGCATGGAAATCTCGTATAATCTAACACATTTCACGTATGTATATTTTCCATTCGAATGATAATGAAACTCTTACATGTAGTTGAAGAATGTAATAAATAGATATTCAATTTAAATGCATCTTCACTTTAGAGAGATATAGGAGAGAGTAAAAACACAATATTATCAAGAAACAAAATTCTATAAGAAAGTGAATAATAGAGGTTTCATGTATTCTAATGAATATTTTCTAATTTCTCTCTAAAATTATTAATATTAATGGGTTTCCTACAACAATTTTCCAGTTATCATTGTAATTTTATCAAAAATGCCCAATTGAGCGAGTGGCTACAAAAATGAGTTTAAAAACCAAGGTTGTAGACTCAAAAACACATTCTATTAATTCGCATATACTCCCTATGAAACCCTCGGAATTGATGAAACTCGTTTACGAAAACCAGATTTTAATCTATGCCTACCTCTTCGAGGCCAATTATCATAAATTCACCAATTCATCCTAGCTACGTAACAACCATTGTCCTACAAAAACCACTTGAAAAAATAACTTCCAAAGTATTTTTTTGAAACTAAAGGTTGATTATGATTTTCATGGTGAAAGAATAAAGGTATGTGATGATAGAAATATGTTTTCCAGCACATATCCCCAAATTATGATCCATAACCAAAAGTAATTTCCAACTTTCGGCGATTGTCCCACGTTGTAAAATATCCAACATGGCTCCCAAAATCGTGCCATAAATCATCAAACAATCATGTAAAGTTGTTTTACATGTGCATGTGACATTCCATGTCACCAAGGAACTCGATCAAACATTGAATTCTCTTCCAAAAAAGTTAAAGAGGTATTTTGTACATTGGTTTTAAAGAGACCTTCACTAATTTTTACAAGGACGTATAAGTGGAGTGTTTAAATAAAGGCTTATGTTGAACTCACAACTCTATAAAATATCATTTCCAAATTTATTTGTATAAGTTTCAACTAGACTCAACACGGTATGGGATCATACTCAACACTATAGATGGTCTTATTGGTTGTGTGGGACAAATTAACTATTGACAATCTTAACCCACAACTAATTTTATTTTATTTAACTAAAAGATATACATCAATAAACTATAATCTTGAATATAGTTATAAATTAAAAAATACACTAGGAAAAACATGTGAGATATGAGAGAGAATCATGCCTAAAAATTTAATGAGTGGTGAAAGAGAGAGGAGCTCCATGCTTGGTTTAAACGCACACATTCTAAGAGTCCATCACAAGAGAATTTTGTCAATGATTTCACATGCATTTCATGTGCTCCCACATTTTGTGCAAAGATAAAAATTCCACTTCTAATTGTTGTTCAAACGGCCATGCCTTACTCTAAATTTTCCATTAGGCACAGGCAAGTAGGATGCTCATAAAAGGGGTGTGGAATTTGGATTTTAAACTACCAATTAAACAAACGATGGTGGTGAGGATGGGTTTTCTTGGTTTTTGTAAAGAACTTGTGAATATTGGGTTAAGTTTATTTACAAAAATCTTCAATTTAGTTGGATCCTCAAAATGTTGCAACTTATGTTCTTCCATAAAACATCTATGCAAAAGTGTGTAGGCTAGAAAAGCATAAAAAAGTTAAGGAAATTTATGACATAATTTGTTACCCAAACCGTAATAAAAGTATTACCATTATATAGTGTCATATAGATTTTTCTATTAAACAAAAGAAATTCCCAACCATTCATTACTTCTTATCTCACATTAAATGAGTTTGATACTACTAAATTATCACACCAAATGTACTTAAATGAAACCAAAAACATTGTATATCTTATAAAAGATAATGATGGTTTTGCATGATCATTATGACAAGTGATTTGATCTTTTAACATGGTAAGTAATGTTTGTGTGACCCACTTACTTGTGTCTCTTTTAATTTGCTAATTTATCTTAGATCTTAATTTACATGGTAGCTCGGTTTACACATCTAGTTAATCATAATCCTCACTATTTGATACATGCAACTCCCTTTATACGGTGTACAAATCAGTTACATATAGCATTTCATTGCTACAATCACGATTAGATATTTAGGTTAATTTATTTAACTTACTAAATATTTCACTACACACCATGTATATCATACAATCATTAATTTTAAAGGTCATTACATGACCTAAAAATGGTAATATCAAGGTTTTTTTAAGCTCATGTCTTCCTTTTCTATTTTATTATCAACATTTACACAACATGACAATGGATCAATATATTATTCCTTCACAAAATTCCAATGTTATCTTTCTTTCCTTATTTCAATTTACCATGATATTTTATTATGATTATGTTAACACTTTTTCATTATCCATGACTATCTATAGTTCATTATAAAAAAACATTTCTAATCATTCAAGAATACTAGTCAACTATTTAAAAACACCATATCATTATCATTTTCTCACAACATGAAAAATAGTTCTCTCTTATATTAATACAACAATGGTATTTTCATTAAACACTAACTAGATAAAAGCCAAAATTACCATGGCAACTACATACATTTAAAAATAACATGTGACTATATAATAACATGTTACCACTACTAAATCATTTTGTATCCGGTACTGCAACCAAATACATGGTCAGCCCAATTGTTGACATGCAAATCTCCAACAATCTAACACATTTCACGTATGCATATTTTCCATTCACAATGATAACAAAACTATTACATGTAGTTGGAGAGTGTAATAAATATATATTCAATTTAAATGCATTTTCAACTTTAGAGAGAGAGAGAGAGAGAGAGAGAGAGAGAAAACATAATGTTATCCAAAAATAAAATTCTATAAACAAGTGAATAATATAGGTTTCATGTATTCTAATGACTATTTTCTAAGGTATCTCAATAGTTATTAATCTTAATGGGTTTTCTACAACGGTTTTCTAGTTATCGTTGTAACTTTATAAAAATTCCCAATTTAGCCAGAGTGGCTATGAAATTGAGTTCAAAAACCAAGGTTGTAGAATCAAACACACATTATTTTAATTCCCATATACTCCCCTATGAAACCCTTAGAATTAACGGAACTCATTTCTAGAAACCAGAGTTTAATCTATGCCTACCTCTCTAAAGCCAATTATGGTAAATTCACCAATTCATCTTAGCTGTAGAAAAATCATTTTCCTACAAAACCCACTTGAAAAACTAACGTCCAAAGTATTTTTTTAAACTAAAGGTTGATTATGATTTTCATGGTGAAACACTAGAGGTATGCAATGGTAAGGAAATTGATAAAAGATGGAGGAATTAAAATTATTTTTGTTAGATTAAAGGCCAAGAATTTTGCATGCGTGTGTAAGAGGTGGCACACCCCACAAGAACGTCATATCTATGCAAGGTTTGAGGAAGTGGGTTATGAGAGGTGCATAGTAAGTAGGGGGATTGGAAAAGGTTTTGGAATCATAATTACACCAGCCAACTAAATTTTCTTGGAAGGTTGCAAGGCCTCTTCGAAAAACTTAGTTTATACATAGCATGTAACCAAGGCCTTCCCTAAATCACATTTATTGACACATTTTTCAAACGGTTGATGTTCCCTATTGATAGTAAATTCCTTAGAAATTTCCACAAGGCTTACCTATGAGCTGGTTTATGATAGAAATTTTAAAGAATTAATTTCATGCCTACAAAATATTGAGAAAATATTTATTTGGTAATTTAAACTTCCATCTACATAATAGATTCCTTGGGTAAAGTTTTCCTATTCCAGCAACATGCAAATAAAAAAATTAAGCTTACACGGTCTAGGTATGCTCCAAGTGTCCACATATCTCAAAGGTTCTTATCAACTTGTCTATGTGCCTTGTAAATGCTTATACATTTCTATACATTTCTTACATGGCACATTAATTCAACAACAAATTAAATTTCTCCCTTCATTTTTCTTGAAGGGCATTCATACAGTTCAGAGATCCTAATTTTGGAATAGATGTGGTGTATGTAGGTTGGGTGGGTGTTGATCAAGGTTGTAGAATATTGGATTCTTTTCCTACCAATCATGTTTTCTTATAAGTTTTCTCCTGCATTTTTAACAAACCCAATGCGTGCATATCCTACTCGCCATTACGGTCCCAAAATATTTCTTCTAAAGCAACATATTTTTCCTAACCCTAACACAAGCTGGAAAAAATGGTTGGCAAAGATACATGCCCAAGGAAATGTGTTTAAAAAACATTGAACCTAGCCTTTTAAGTGTACACATGTCTCAATAAAAGGATTTGTGTCCTTGACTAATCGGTTTATTTGATTACATTTTCCCAATGCCAAAACCAATAATTTAGTAATGCGTTCAACACGGAAAAGGTACTAGTGGGCATCTAAATTAAAATTTAATTAGTTATTAAAATGGAAAATAATCCAAGGAATTCTCATTGTACCTCATGAGATCACTCATCTATAAATATCACATGTTATAACACCAATATATAGCTAACTTTATTATCTGTAAACACTATATAATTATTTTTTAATCGAGAGTTAATTATAATCATCAATGCAAACACTCATAATTAAAATCTAGTAGAGGATTCAACACATGAATTCATGACAAGCTCAAGGTTAAATCTCATTGTTACTAGAATCATACATTGGAAAGGAACTTTATACCTTCCTTGAGATCCAAATTTCCTCAATGTCCCTCCTTTATTTTACTTGTTTATAGTTTCATTTAAAATTTTGATTATTATTATAATAATAATTATAACCTCATACAATAATTGAATACTCTTCTTGGTAAATGCACAAATATTAGATAAACATTTAAATACATATATTTTGAAACAATGAGGGTTTTCTTCATCAACATGCAACACACAAGAATAATGATTACTCGATCATATATTGACATTATGAAAAAATTACAAGTTGGACGTATTAGACATCTCTATGATCCGATAGGGGTAATTCTGAGAACCTGAAGGAGAAGAAGAAGTTGGATATGCAAACATTGGGTATTTTTAATATTCACCCTATGAATTTTCTACGAGGATTCCATGGTTGATATGAATAGCTACTCTTGTGTATTGTTGACTCGCTCACAAACACAAAATAATCATGTTTGTCTTCTACCCAAGAGAAGTAATTAAATCCCAAGAAGGTGAATCTAAGGAAAAATAAAAGGGATCACCATTTTCCACTTCGGGGAGTTAGCCAAGAATAATCCTAAGACCACCTCCTCCAAATCCACATTTCCTTCTCCGGGTAAGTCTCTTTCCTCTCCCCTAGTAAAATTAGTTTATGCTTATACTTATATTTTTACTAAGAATGTAACTCCTACTCTTATCAATGTTTCCATTTTTTCGAGAATATCCACCTCTTCATCCTTTTACATCACTTATCATCTTAAGAAGTCCAAATTTCAAATTTCAAAGTCTAAGTATCTAAGAACTCTTCCTAAATAATTTGATAAAATTATCTAGTTTATCAATGGAAGTAGTTCAAATTTATGCTTCATCAACTCCAATACCAAAAACCCACTTCCTACTCCTATTTCCACTCATCATAATCTTCTTTCCTTAACCCCATCAATGTTTGAGAAAGTAGAACCCATTTATCTCTCTTTGTTTATCAATGGGTATAAACTAACTATATCATTGACTTTGTTGCTTCTAAAAATTTCATGCCCGTTAAGGCATTATTACTCCACGGAGACCAAATAAGTACCCCTCATTGGTCGGGTAAAATATTCTCAAGCATAATTTGTATTTTTCTTGATAAGAAGGTAAAGATCAACATACATGTGGCTAACTTTCTAACTTCATGTGGAATTTTTTTGGGATGTATATATATATATATATATATATTTTATTATATTATATATATATATGGAGTGGTCACGTACCACCATACCATTAAAGGGTAAAAGGAAGAAATTTTTCCCTGAGAGGATGATGAGATACATTGTTCAAAAATAAGAATACCCAAGGGTAGACATTCTATACCAGAATTTAAGATATGGAAATTATCTCATAGTTTTAGGTGAAGATGACGAGCTTCTCATCTTGACACATGAGTAGCAGAGATGTGATTGAGTCAGTTCATAAACACAAGGGTTATTTGAAGGACCCCATATATGACAACATCTACTTCCCATTCAACATACATACATATATATATATATATATACATATATACATATATATATATCTATATGTATATATATATATATATATATACATATATGTATATATATATATGTATGTATGTATATATATATATATACATATAGATATATATATATATATATATATATATATATATATATATATATATATATATATATATATATATATATCTATATATATATATATATATATACATACATACATATATATATATACATATATGTATGTATATATATATATATATATACATATAGATATATATATATATATATATATATATATATATATATATATATATATATATATATATATATATATATATATATATATATGCTCTCTACTTGGTTATGATAAGAATTGTGGATATCTTGACTTACCACAAAGAAAACACAAGATGATAAATAATGAAATCCATGAGGAAAAAATGGTATAAAATTATTTCTTGTAATGTGAGCCCGAGGTTTCCAACCATTTTCTCAAGACCTAGTATGAGGGCTTACCTAATTAATATGACTATGAAAATGAAGCTTTTTCCTTTCCATTTAGAGAAGAGGATATTCTTTATAATGTATGGATAGATGGAAAGTTTCTTGAGTCTCTCAAGGATGATTCCACTCAAGAATAAGATATCTCCATCATAGAGGTGACTTTTATATCCTAAAAATATCATAATGAGAATAATGATCTCTCTATTTTGACTCAACTTTGTGTTCATTGTCCTTTCAATAGGATGAAAAACCATGTGAGTAATACCATAACAAGCAGCAGATTAAGGATGATGCAAAGTGTGTGTGAAGGATAACCATTTGGAGCAACTAGGAAACATAGAGTAGTAAGAATTCTATGATGGTGTTGAAAGTCTCAAAATCTATACCAAGAACCAACTCATAGAAACAATGGTCATGTGGATCATGACAAGAAAAGATAAAATTCCTGTTAGAAATCACAAGCCTAGGTGTAAACATGGTAAGCCTAGTATGATCAAAATTCAACCCTCAATCAATGATAAAGTAAAAATGTGAATTTAGAAACATTAGTGAATTTAAAAGTAGGTTAGTAGCCAGAAATGAAATTTTGGAGCAGTGGAGATAATGAGCTATCCAAATATATTCAATTGCAATATGATTCATGGAAACTTTCTCAATAATAAGCATGCAATAGTATTTTTCTCATATACATAAAAACCTCTTATAAAACCTATATTTTACGGGAAGTCGAGAAATGGGTCTTACATCATTAAACCAAGTAAATGAATTTACAAATAAAAAACATTTTATCTTACTAACACATGTTAGAGTAGGTGTTTACCTTAGCTCATGTTCACCTCGGTACTTTATTTACCTTTATTGTATTTATCCTCACCCACTTATGTGTGTGGATATTTCTTTTATCTTATTTATATATTAGGAGATATTATCTAGTTGTTAGGTATAGTTCTTTCCTTGATCTATGGTATTGACTAGATCCTTGATGTCTAGTTCTCTCCTAAATCTATGGTCTTGAATAGTTCTTTGATGACTAGTTATTTCCTTGATTTATCACTTGATCTATGACCTTGACTGGTTCTTAGATTGTTATTCCTTTCCTATATAAGAAAGGCCCATTCTCATTGTATTTCATTGAGTTCCATAATAATATATGATATTGCCGCTCATTTGTTTGCAAAGGTTTATGTAAAGTTATTATGGAAAATTACTTTCATCTTATTGATCATGGTGTTTGATTAGCATCTATGTTCTTGGCTTGGTATGATCTGGTTATTGTTCCTTTTATGGTATCAGAGCAGGAGATTGTTGTTGACATCCGTTTGTAAATTTTATTTTACAAATAAATTCTTTGTATATTCATATATTTGGGATTTGTTTGTATTTTGTTGTTGTATGTAGTTTTATGTAAAACAGAGGCTTCCATTAGATCCAAAAGGTGGGAAAACCCCAAGATCAACTATAAACCCATTTCTAGAGGCAGCCACTTTTTTTATTTTTTATTATTACAAAGGCACTCGCAGATTTGCCTCAAAATTTACGTCGTCAGTCAAAACAAAACCCATAAAATCATTTTTGGGTTTTTTGTAGTTTTTTGAGATCCGTACTATTTTTTTCTGTTGTGTCAAAAGTATTCTTGAGACCATTGAAATCCTTAACCCCTGGTCATATGGTATGGTCGTATGAGGGATCGAATCTTGTGATTCATGCTAGTAGGTGCTTAACTTCAGCCCCCTTTCATTTTATTTGTGTGGTGAAGGCAAGAGTATTTTATTTTGTTTTAGTGGCAACTAAAATAAATAGCACAACATAATATTGTATCTTTTGATCAAGTAACTCGGTTTTGAGTGCTATTTTTCTTGCTCTTTCCATTGGAAATATTTATTTTGAGAATTGCACTATAATTATAAAGTTTCATATTATAACACACACTCATTATAAAGTTTCAAATATGGAGGAGTGTTGTAATCAATTGTGGACGTAATTTTGGTTGAGCCCGACATCCTAAACTTTTGGGAGTTGCATTCTTGTATCTATCATGGATTCTAAGAATGATATGATTTTATCTGAAGTGTGTGGAATTCAAGAGGATATTATAAAATTTGTGGAAGAAAATAGATCACTCAAGAAGCAAAATTATCTTCTACAATCACTCATTCACGATAAGGATACACTAATACACTCCCTGTAGAAAACACTTGCTAGCCTACAACATCGCCATCATATTGTGGACAGCCATGTCCATGCTCCTAGTCCACTTACAGTTGTTTCTCTTGTACCCACTGACATTGATTTTTCAGTCTTTGATCATGTTATTGCTCTTGATGCTCCTAAGCCTATGAGGCTTGCTATTACATGCTCTTCCACATCTATTCCTATTACTTTGTAACACATGTTGTGTATCATAATTCTTCTCATATGCATCACTTGTGGAGGTATTGGCCAACATTCATAGGGTATTGTCTCCCCTATTCCACATGTTAAGTGGAATTCTCACCATGACATTAGTTTTCGAGCAGATATTTCTTTCGGATCACACATTGACAAAGCTCCAATTTTTTTCGCTTGACTCTTTTAAAGGATCATGAGAAAACAAATGAGTTCTACACCTTCACCCAAGCTTGAGAAACTTGAGATTTTAGTTGTTAGACATGATCAACTTGACACACATTTTGATGTTCCTTTGCATGCACCCATTGTGCATTTTACACCAAGTCATATGTAGGCATCTTCTTCATCCATCTGTGTTGATTTGGGGTGGATATCTGATCACTCGTGGTAGCGAAATAGGCATTCGTTGAGAGGACTCTACAGGCATGGCTCCTCCACCATTTGGCCTCTTGTTCCACTTTTTATACCTTCTACATTGTAATGCTTCTTGTTTTGAGATTTTTTTAGTAGGTATAGTGTATCTATTTTGTTTGTTGAGAGATTTTGTATCTATATATTTGAAAATTTTGGCATGTTGACGGTATCACTTGTGGGGGATCTATTCTAGTGAATTCTAGTGTTAGTTTGTCGGTGTTTGAGTAGTTGTTTTGAAAAATCGTGCATATTTGTAGCATCACTCCCCCATTCAAAGCAGTATGGGAGGGTGTTGTGCTGATCCGCTTCTTCGGGTTTTGTGTCCTTACCTTGTTATCTTGGATTTTCTTGGATCGTGACACTCTAGATTTTGTGTCCTTGCATTGCTGCTTTGGTTATTGTTCTTGGATTGTGGAACCCCTATTTGCAGTAGTTGATCAAATTATGTTTGGTGTTTATTGTTCACTTTCAACATCACTCCATTGAAAATATCCTTGTATGGATCTATTTGGTGAAGACCAAAGTGTCGAGTTGTTTTTAAGTTTTTGAGCCGAGCTTCTTCAATAGTGGATTAAGACAACATTACACACCAAACTTCTTGACATTGTATGAGTTTTTAAACCGAGCTTCTTCGGATGCCTTGCGGTGGGCTTTTACTCTCTTTACTTTGTTGTTACTAGTTATGGGTACCTTGCGGTGTCCCTTTTCCCCAGTTATTGTACATGAGTACCTCATTATGCCTAGTTGTCGGGACTCATACTTTGGACATGCCACTTCTATTTTGGCCCCTAGCTTAACTTGAGGGGGTGTTAGAGTAGGTATTTACATTAGCTCATGTTCACCTAGGTATTTTATTTACCTTTGTTGTATTTATATTCACCACATATGTGTGTGGATATTTCTTTTATCTTATTTAGATATTAGGAGATATTATCTAGTTGTTAGGTATAGTTATTTCCATGATCTATGGTATTGACTAGTTCTTTCCTTGATCTATGGTATTGACTAGATCCTTGATGTCTAGTTCTCCCCTAAATCTATGGTCTTGACTAGTTCTTTGATGACTAGTTATTTCCTTGATTTATGGCTTGATCTACAACCTTGATTGGTTCTTATATTGTTATTCCTTGCCTATATAAGAAAGTCCCATTCTCATTATATTTCATTGAGTTCCATAATAATATATGTTATTGTTGTTCATTTTTTTGCAAAGGTTTATGTAAAGTTATTATGGTGAATTACTTTCATCTTATTGATCGTGGTGTTTGATTAGCATCTGTGTTCATGGATTGGTACAATCTGGTTATCGTTCCTTTTTAGTACATAGGTAACATCCGAATAGAACAAGCATTATAGTGAAAGTGGGTTAACTCCTACATGTATCATAGGTGATTTGGGTTATTTTTATCATGTGGCGTGTTTCCATTCCTTTCATGTGGTTTATTTCCTTTCTCTTTGTGTGTGTGTTTCTTTCTCATTATGTTTTCATATCATTTCATTCTAATGTCCCTTTGAGTCATTTCTACCCAATGGATAAGTTACTAGTCTACTTAAGGTTGTGAGATTCTAGTTTTCCTTATTTCCTCATTTATGCTTCAATCAAACCCAGTCAAGATTCTATGTATGATCCATATTTTGTCATATAAAATGTATAGGCATTTTACTTGACAACCCCATGAAATTTTTGTCACCTCTCGAGAAAGGAGGTAAAATTTGTCAAAGTTGTCTCTTTTTAATTCTCAACTTGTGTCAAATGTTTTAGAAGCTCCAAGTGGTTTCAAAAGTCTAGATCATAGTCATCAGAAAGGTATCTAATTTTACTTCATGTCAATATGGTTTAGGAAATATTCTAGAATATTTAGGCTAGTTTTAGGATCATATTCACCTTTGGCACTTTTTGAGGAAAAGGTGTTTTCATTCATTGGGAAGAGTCATCCTATATGAAATATTTTAGGATCCTAAAGTGATTTCAAAAGCCCATACCAAATCCATTTGAATTTGTTTTTATCCTACTACATGATGGTATATTCATATTAATTTTTGGAAGTAATGAGAATGGACACCTTTCGACATTGAGGCACCTTAGTTTTTATGAAGGAGAGAACTTGCACATAAGGTTTTAGGAAGCTCGGGTGGAGTCGAAACCTAACCAAATGTTAAAATTAATCTCATTGATCCCTCCTCATGGTCCAACTATTGGTTTTATTCTTACTCATCTCCAACTCTCATGAAAATTTAACTCATTGTCACTCCTTTGTACACCAAAAAGGTGAGCTAGCTTAAAACTAAAAAAGAATGAATTTTAGATTCTTCTAAGTGGTTACATTTATTTTTTTCTTGTTCTATTCAATATCATAAATTACACCCCTGAAAACTCTAGTTTTTTGTCTTTCACCTAAAAAGTGCACTTTATGTTTTAATTCTTCGTTGAGTTTCCAATGTGAGTAATTTAAGTAAGTCTAGCACACTTATGGAGAATGGAGACCTTTTGGGAAGTAATAAACAAATTGTTTCCTAATTTTTATGTTTTTGTGCCTCTATAAGTGCACGTCAATCTGATTGACCCATTTTAAACCCAAAAAAGTAGCATCAAATTAGAAATTTGGCTTGTTTTAAATGATAAAATGCAAATCCCAAGGTCCTAGGTATAGTTTTGGCTTCCCTCATGCATTGACACACTTTGAAAATGTTAAATGCACTTCGTAAGTGTGCCTCAACTTGATTGGAGTGACCTTTTGGAGTGGAGGATGTAAAGAGGGAACATTTTCATTTTTTCTTGTGAAAATCTCAAACTCCCCCTCCACTTAAGTGATAATTTAAATACTAGGTTTCCCTCCAAAACAACAACACAAAAATAGATAAATTACATGTGGAGAACACCGTGAAATTTCATTCCTCCTCCCATTTTTCCCTGAAAAACCATATCCATTCCCTCGATATGTGTTAACAATATTTTTTCATATCTTGAGTTCCTATAGTAAAAAATACCTTCAAATTGCACACCACTTTCTCTCCAAAAATGCCTTTGTTTTGAGATATCACTTGGGGATTATAATATTTGTTAGTGTAGGATATTCATTTTCCTTGGTTTTGTTTATTTACTTGGATATTTCCTACACTCATAGGATATGCTTGCTTAGTTGTAGAGTTATGTTGAGTTAGCGTAACAATTTTGTTTAATTAGCCTAATAGTTGTGTGGAGTCAAATCTACTTCTAGTATCTGCTAGTGAGAGTTATTCCCCATCGATCTAGGAGGAGGTTGCACATTCACCACACATATGTATTTCAATTTCATTATTCTATCCTATGAAGCATTGTAGTTTGTTGATTTGGATCCATTCTTGCATTGTGAGTTTCAATCATATTGCATCTTATTGTTAGTTATTTAAATTTTTGTAATTGTTCGTGCATTTATTTTTCATCAGAGATATGGAAACTCTAATATGGTATTAGAGTAATTCTAGTGAAATGTTTTCCATTACTGATTTATTTGCAGTTTTTGAATACTTCGTTTGTGAAACTAAAAATTCATGTGCAAATATATTTGACTCTATCTTGGTTCAGAATGGTTGTGAGCTTGGGTGTTTGCAGATTGATAAGTTGAGGGTTTACAAATTTTGGGGTTTCAGGCATCTTTTCTCAACATTTTCCATCTTGCTCCTACTTCCTTGCAACTCGTTCAGCCCTGGACTAGGAATTTTTTCATATGTCCGAGGCATTTTTGTAGGTTTGAGGAATTTTTTTTCTTCTAAGGGCATTTTCTCGTTGATCAAGGGCGTTTCGAGATCTATGGAAGCTCCTTGCATGAAGATACAAAGACGTGATGGGTGTTTTCACTTGCGATGGCTGTTTTCACCTTTGTAAGGGATTTTTAAACCTATAACATGGCTAGAAATTCATATATAGACATGGGAAGGATTTTTTTACACGTGTGGAGTTTTAAAAATTAATTTTAACACTTGCAGTAGCATTTTTCTAACCTAGGCCGCCCCATACATGCTAGTGTATGCCTAAAAACAACCATGCAACATCAAAATTCAAGATATTGTTCCTTTTTAGCCTCTCCAAGCCCAAAATGACATCTTTGGCACCATATTGCTATCATAAGCGGTGCCATGAACTAGTCATGCAACAATAACAAGAAAATGTATAATTTGTTTTTAGGTGTTATTAACCCTAAATCAGTTATATGGATTTTTGATTTGGTGGACCCCTCCACTAATAAGGTGAACATGTTGCTATTATTTTCCAATTTTTCTTTTAAATTATCCAAAATCCAGTATTATCTACTTTTTTATGCAAGTTTTTATTGAAAAATATAAGGGAGAATTAAATGGTTTTTAAACTTGTATCTTCACTTGATGAAGACGAAGGGTGAGGCCCGGGTCGACATGAGGTTGATTCCCCCTAAAAAATTAAACCATTGTGTTCTTCATTCCATCCCATGTCCAACAAGTATATGAACAACCCCTTTTCCCTCATTTCGGCATATTTTTAATCGGTTTTCAATAATTTAATTAAATAAGCCATTATTTATGGGAAATTATATTTATGATAAATTTTGATAGGTGGCTTGGATTTGAGAAATGTATTGATTAAAATTTCATGTTTTCTCATGCTCTACATGATGGCTTCATTTATTTTTGTAAACAAACTACTTTATAAAGTGCCACATCTTAGGGGGATTCTTCCAAAACTCACTAGGGACTTGTACTTTTCGTACTAAGTTATAAAATTCTATCTAGGATAATTTTTGGGGATTTCTCTGCCACCATTCTATTTTTATGCTCAACTCTAGGAAATTTATGTCTTGGAAGGTAGGCATTATCAAACACTTCACTATGCACAATTTTTTCCCTACCTCCATGGTCTCATTCTTGAGACTGATGAGCCTCTACAAAATTATGAGTGGTTTAACCACAATGATGAGGTATATGTCCTCCTTGGTATTACTATTTATTGGGAAGTATTGCATTAATTTGAGCACAATAAGTGCCCTTTCACTTCCTAGACAATTATCCAACATCTTTATGGCGACCTTGTTTCACCATCCGAGAGCAATGCTCCCTACACCACTCTACTACATCCATATATTCTCCTCCTTCTCACATCCCTTTTATTTTTGAGTTTTCCTCTCGCACTTGTTTCTACTCATGATTCCAATGATGAAAATTTTCCATAAGATATTTCTATTAAGAACAATCTCCCTCCTCTTGCTTCCACAAAGCTCATTGTCATCCATGTCCATGCTTACATTCACTCTCCACAAGGTGTTCTATTGGAGAACCTTACTCTAAGACAAATGTGACCATTAACTCTCGTGCTCCATTTCATCTTGATTTGATGACACTCCACATACACCAGTTTCTACCTTTGAGTATAACTTTGCTTTGTCTTGGACTTTCAGTAGCTCTTTATAGTAGTCTTCTCCTCTTACTTCATGTTGTGATGTTAATACATTGTTCTTAGACATTTCTCTCATTGATAAACCCCATTGGGACAAGTTTCTACCGACTGAGTTGTCTATTTGCATATTCCACTTGTGTTTCATTACAATAATATGCTTTGATTGATTCATCACACATTTTAGAGGACCATTCATTTATCTTATTGGGAGTGCCCACATTTAGACATTTGTCACTTTCACTAGTTAAGAGATGTTTCATGATTCACCTATTCTTGTGGATCCCTTTGGGAGGGTTATTGGGCCCCCACCATCTTCCCTCTCTGACATGTATATTGTAGTGGAATTACCTTTATATTTTGTGCACATGTTTGCAAGACCTATGCCACCTTTCAATTATAGAATAAATGTAAAAATCATATTATCACAGGATTCTTCTTCCTTTATGGAGTGGATAAACTTTCGGTACTCATTTTTGTCCTTCCCAAGGCCGGGAATGTTTTTGGTGCAGTAGATTCTCTTTAGTCTTTGCGTAGAGGACCACATCATCAACACTCTTCTCGGGGACCTTATTTTCCTCACTTATTTCTCTCTACTATGGAGGATGATCATTATATGTGGGTACCTCATCAGGTTGAGTTACTAGGACCCACTACTTCTTCTTCTCTAGTTTTCTTGAGTGAGTTTCATCTCTTTTGGGGGGAGTTTTTCCCACTGGGTTTTCTCCTTTTCTCCACTTTATGAGATATTTGCATTGTACATGATTACCTCATCAGGCCTTATTGACAGGACCCACTTTCCTTTTCACTTCCTACCTAAGTTGTGCTTAGTGTAGGATATTCATTTTCCTTGTATTTTGTTATTTACTTGGAGATTTCCTACACTCATGGGATATGTTTTCTTAGCTTTAGCAGTCATGTTGAGTTATCTTACCAATATGTTGAGTTAACCTACTAGTTATGTGAAGTTAACTCTAATTTTAGTATTATTTAGTGATATTTATTACCCACTCGATCAAGGAGGATGTTGCACATTCACCACCTATATGTACTTGACTTGCATTAATATATCCTATGGAGCATGTCGAACGTCACATTGAATTGATTTGGAGCCATTATTGATTTATGAATTTTGATCATATTGCATCTTATTGTTAGTTATTTTTCTTTCGTAATTACTTGTGCATTTTTTTCATCGATATTTGGAAACTCTAATAATATCTGAATTTATTTAATATTCAATAAATAAATTTCCATCCAAAAACTCAATTTGTTCCTAGAATAGAAGAAAATGATTTTTATTTTTTCACAATAACTTAGCAAGGCAAATTACCTACAAGTAAGAGAAAATGTTCTTCTTAAAACATCCTTTCAGTTGATACATATATTGAATGATGAGGTTGGGTATTTTTGGAGATATGGATGAATTTTTTTCACATTATTCTCCCCTCTCCATTAGATTTTACATTTTCATATTGATCCCTGATGAGATAATTTTCTCGAAAAATTGGAGAATCACTTCTTCTCTCAAGAAAATTTCAAAAAAATCCATCCATGATTGTTTCGGATGAGACCTTCATTTTGGTGACTACATCAATGTTTTAACAAATACAAATCATCAAGGACCATTGAAAACATATGGATAATAAGAAAAATTCATTTTCTAATATGATCAAAGAGCACAATACGATTGTTGAGCATGAAACATATAGTTGAATCAATTGAATTTTTCTATGGTGGGAACCATGGTTCTAGTGTATTATCAATATCCTTACTATCCTTTATTCAGGTTACAAAGAAAAATAATAATCTTATTCTATAGGAAGACATTTTACATTCAATCAATTCTTGGTTTTATCTCACAAAGAGTAAGTGTTTCTTTTAGAGAATTGTTACATGTAATTAAAAATTCTCAATAATATTTGATACTATCAAATCAAATATGCATCATGGTTCATGCTTATGATGATATATATATATATATATATATATATATATATATATATATTTAATTTATGTGCAAGATAATAGATTGTGTTTGTGATAAAGAGTTGATTTTTGCAATCCACCATTGTTCATAAATTTGAAGATTTAAAATAAATCTTCCAAGGCATGACCAAAGATGATCAATCATGATAAGATATGGAGCATCATTTCTAAGTCCAACTAAATTCATTCCATGATCATAGAAGTAGCTAAGGAATATGTTATTAAGTTACAAAATTCATCTTGTTGAGACCTTGAAAAAAAAGGTACCTAAGGTGTGGAGGGTTGTG
This sequence comes from Taxus wallichiana var. yunnanensis, assembly GCA_018340775.1. Lineage (NCBI taxonomy): Eukaryota > Viridiplantae > Streptophyta > Pinopsida > Cupressales > Taxaceae > Taxus > Taxus wallichiana. Next base: position 51,851,236 of record CM031234.1, read on the forward strand.
GCGCATGAAGTAGGGCGTGAAGGCACGCGTGGTGGTAACTTTTAAGAATGCGTGAAGGCTTGCACCTAGGTAGGATGGGTTCAGGAATTAGTCACTTTTTGGACTATGGATAAAGTCACGTTAAAGGAACACATGGAAAGGTGACTAGATTCAGTTATGGATAAAGTTAAGCTATAAAGACTTGTAGCTCAAGGAAAGCATATTCTTGGGTATCATTATGGTTATCATGAGAGGATTAGGAGTTGTAAAAGTGGAGTTAGTTATGGCTAGCTGGCATCTGCATGCGTTGAGGATACTTGAGTAGGGAAAGAAATGATGACATTTGGCATAATTCTTGGGTAATGATGAAGTAATTAGAGGATATTCCTTCTAGTTCCTTCTTATGTATTGTTTTGCATGACAAGAAATGGTGTGTGTTGTAGGAAGAAAAGAGGATGTATGTGCGTATGGAGAGTGGGAACTAAGGGAAGCATGAGTGTAATCTCTAGAATGAAGTTATTGTAGAGAATATATGGGGACCCTGTTGTGGAATTAGCTCCATTCATGGTTTCTTTAATGTATTTTGCTACTGTAATATTGAGGAATTAATACAATGGGAATGTTCTAAATATCTGAGTCATGGATATTGATATGTATGTTTTCTTTTATGTTTATGGATCCAAACCCTTATGTTATTGATGATGCTCATGGTCCAAATCTGATTCCCCCTATATTGTGATGTTCTCATCTATATTATGGTACATTTGTGCTTAGATCTAGTTTCCTTGTTTTTGTCTTAGAATGCATGCAATTATATTTGTGCATTGTCCCACTAATATTGTTAAAAATTCTTGTAAATATCACATAAAGGAGGGGCTTGGAACTTGTGTGTGTGTCGGTGAGCACCATGTAAGGTTAGGTTATAGGTCAATGTGCTTAGGATATTAAGTGATTAGAAAGGGTGACTACATTTTGGTTCCATTATCGGGACCTCTTTTGAAGCTATTGTAAGAATGGTATGTGATGAAAGAATGTTTTACCTTGGAAAATGTTAAGACTTGGATTAAAAGCATGGAGGATGAGTTTTCTCAGTGATTTAACACTAGACTTGAGTTTGATGCATATAAATGGGTAGAGGAGCATTTGTATCATGAGATCTATGAGACATTGTTTTATTGTTTTCCAGTAGATTTGTATGAATTGATATCATCATATGAATCAAGGAAGAGCTGGTATTATAGACCCGTTGTTTACACCCAAGATGAGTATAAAATATTACATGATTCCGATCTAACCTAGAATCATGTTGTTGATCATTGGTGGAGTGGTGTGTTGACTAGCTACACCTTGGAGTACGTGGTTTCTACGTATTCTTTCCTATAGATTGCTAAGTTTGAGTTCTTATGGGATCCAAGAGGATCATTCTTGTGTGTTATGTCATTAGCCATTAAAATCCCAATCATAAATCTAAGTATGGAGGCATTTCCTATGGTTGGCTAACTTCCCACTAGGTATGGGGAACATAAGTTGGTGTGGTGAGAGATGGTGGATCCTATAGCAAAAGAAGAGAGAGAAGAGAGGCAGCTCAAGTATAATGAAGAGTGAGGAAGGGAGTTTGGGAGACAATGTGAAGTTCTAGAGTGATGGATTTATGAAGGCGGAGACGTTGCGGGAATAATTTGAGGTTCACATGGAGAATATAGGACCTAAGCAATCATGCTACCCCATATTCGAAAGTATGAGAGAGACACCCCCTTAGCTTCCGGTGATAGCTCGTTGCATAGAGAAAGGAGGAGAGCCATCAGTGCACATCTCAACCCACCTTGTAGCCAAACCCTGGCACTTAGTTTTCTAGTATCTGAGACAAGTATTTCTAGTTCAGTTAGTGTTGATGAATAAGTAGCATAAGGTAGATACCATTTTGCATTACACCCATCTATGACCACAAAAAATTTTTGGTATTTGGAGGTATTTTGTCAGGTACATCATTTGGGAAAAGTGTGGGTACAAAAAGCTTAGGTATCACATCTGGAAGTGGTTCCACATCATAGACTATCAATGCATAGTTTATCATAGTGGTGGGTACATAAAGAGCATCTACATCGGGAATATTACCTGTGACAGGAGGAGGATCTGGTGGATCTGAAGGAATAAGAGCTAGTGGATCCAGTAGATTTGGTGGTCTAGTAAATATCAGAGGGAATCAAGGTCCTGGATCTAGCAGACAAGGACCACAAAACCATCAACAAGTGTTTTGTGAGATGTCTTTGTACTTTCTTGATTATTAGGTTGTTGAAAATGACATAGAACATGTACACAAGTTCAAATTACTATGGTGTGTTAAGGGAATCACTACCCTAGAGTGGAAACAAAGTGATTTTGTAACTATTTTGTATGGACACACACAGTTGGTACCAAAACTATGACCCCCATCAGACGGTGGTTGATTATACTGCATTGCATGATGACTTCTTGGAAAAATTCCACATTCCTGAGTTTGAATAAAAGAGCATCAATGCGTTGAAGGAGATTCAACAAGGGATGAAAGAGAGTGTGTGGGAGTATGATGTGTGATTTAAAACTATTATATTAAAATTGTCTTATGATATCCATCCCTCTCAGCATGCTCAATGGTTTGATGGAGAACTCATCACTCCTTTCAGATGAGTGCTTTCCCATAAGACTTTCATGGATCCGTGTGAGGCCTTGGAGGTTGATTTACACATTAAGGCTGTTTGAAGCATTGACACTAGAGTAAGCCCATTTTTAGAAGCATAGATCGTTACCATGGAAAAATATCTTTAGAATTTGTTTGCAAAGTTGGCTCATGAGACTCACAGTGGACTATGGTGCATAAATTGTGAGGTATAAGGACACACAAAATATAGTTTCCCATGAAATATGGTGCACGCCATGTCATTGGATTGTGAGATTTGTCATGGAGATCATGATCCAAGAAGATGCTCGTTATTGAAATGTGTGTTCCACAAGAATGTGTCCTCTTATTATAAGATTTACTCATCTACGATGCATGATACAAATTAATTTTAGTTTATAGACCAAATCCATGATGTCATTGATATTGGTCCGCACCATACCAACATTGGGAATAATTCTAAGAATGAAGGTTTTCAGTTTGAAGGGTGCACATATGGATTCGATCAAGGAAGAGGCTTTCATGGAGGATTTAGAGGTCATGGTAGTTAATGAGATAGGAGTGAATTTCACCATGGAACCTATTATAATTGTGGATCTACTGAACACTACAAGCGTGAGTGTTTGGATTTTTACAAAGTTCATGGTGGAAGAAGAAGCATAAGTATGAGGATTTCTCTGAGTTGTATGATCACATGAGAAAGAACCAAAATAAGGAAAGGGGTGTGGGAATTGTTAGCGTGAAGTGGGTTAATCTGTTATGGATGCCTGTGGTAGCACATGCCTCTAAGGTGGAACATGTCTTATTAATTGTTATGGAAAAATCACAAAGACACCCTGATTGCTCACAAGTGAATGGTTTTGGCAGTTAGTGTGATTCATCAAACATGGAGTTATCCCAAAGTGTGAGAATTTGTAATCAGGATAACCCTCTAGAGATGGCGAGATTCCTATCCTATCCTAGTGCTAGCTAATCCAAAGTGCAGAGAGTTACTGAGATGTAGCCCTAATCTAATATTTCCTAGGAGATAGAGATAGAGAAAACACATGAAAATAAAACCTACTCTAAGGGAAGGTGATCCACCAAGAAGGATGTTGAACAATCGGCATAATAAACATAGTGTTATCATAACCTTGTAATGAAAACAACAAAATTCATAATAACCTTGCATGCAATGAAAGATCAGAAAGATGCAATAGAACAGAGAAGTGGGTTTAATACATCCATAGATCTGATTTTATTTCTCTCAAAGTTGAAACAATACATCACATTTAGGGCCAAAGGAATAGATTTTGCATTACATTGTCTAGTAGGGAGGTTTGAAATCTCCACAAAATATCTTACAGACAAGAAGAAGAAGGGAGGAGCATATACAAGGTGTCCAACCTTTTTAAAATGAGCTCCTCCTTACACTATATAGGAAGAATGAGAGAAAATGAGGAATAAGGAATTCAAAACATTGCTTCAACCATCCAAAAACACATTAAAATCACCTGTAACAATGATGGGTGCCACTATGAAACCCATGCCTCTATGTACCTTGCCTTATTGTGGAAGAAAGGAAACCCATATCATCATCATTTTGGTGGGTGAAAATTTTTGAGACATTCCTCTAAAATGGTGAACTATATTTCCTCATTTTGAAATACTTAGCCTCACTAAAATTAAGAAAACTAGTCATTTTTGTGTAGAGGACACTGAGAGATTTCCAAAAAGTCCTATTTTGTGCAAATCTGAGCTCCCAGTCAAAATTTATGGCCATCTAAATATGAGGGTGCCATTATGCAATAAATGTTGGTGGTTGATCTTCTATTTTGGACTCAAACCATGCATCGTGCCCTCTCGAAATCAAATATTTCCAACTTTCAAGATTCAGAGCTTTGGGCATTTTGACTTTGGAGGTTATTTTAACTATTCACCTTTATGATCTCATGAAACCTCCAAAATGCCAAAACCCCGAAGTCTAAAATTTGGACTTCGGGTTTCATAACTTTTTCTTTTCAGGGGTTTTAGGTTTTGGGATTTTGGGGTTTGGGTTTTAGGGGTTCAGGTTTCAGGGTTTTTTATCCATTCGGTCATCACACATCTCCAAAATCTTGAAAGGTCAAAGCCCAAATTTCAAACTTCACGTTTTAGACCTTTGTCTGTCCCGTGTGGCACTATTCATCCGCCGAGCTAAAAACCTCTGTCTCTGAAATCACGAAGTCTAAAGTTGAGACTTCGTGTTTCGGGCTTCAAGCTCCTTTTTCAAGTTTTTTTCTGCCGAGTCCCTAAATTTAACCCCAACCTACCTATAAAAAAACCCACCTTCAAAGTTTGAATTCTAGACTTCAGATGTTCTTCATTCCTTAAACAAGTTCAAACTCTTGATCTCTTTGCAATACGCTTGACCTGCTTCAACTTACTCAACTTGAGCCCAAAGTGTGAGCTCTCATGGTTGAATCAATCCTTATATTTTCTTTTTACAAGGTCATGTTTGTCCAATTTCACCTGAGGGGTAAAATTGGATAATAGTAACCATGAGGGTGGAATCTACGCATACCAGGGAAGAACCAAAGAAAATGCCTCTCATCACAAGAGAAGAGGTGTTACATGGGAAGTATCTTGATCCAACTCATCAGAAGGAGGTTTACTCAAGAGACTATGTAGGTAATTAGAAACCTACAAGGTGAGATTCAGTGTTTAAATGAGCAATCCATGAAGTTAGAGTAGAATAAAAGTGTTGAAGTCCCTCACGAGGTGTAGTACCCACTTCCCTTTGACACTTTTAGATACTGATCCTAATACTGTTGATCATATTATGGATGCTATTATGTTTTGTGTTAGTATTATGGTTAGATGTTAGATCATGGATTATTATTGATCTGGATTCAGTTAGTATGAATGATGATTACTAGATACATTTCCTTTAGGTGGATGATGATATATTGTTTGACATGGACATATTATAGATGTTGATTTGGACTTGTGACATTTGATATTTTGAGTAGACCTAGTATGGAATGGTATAGATGATGATATAGTTTATTTATGAATTAAAAATGATAATGTTGAATTCTTGATATTGCTATGATTCATGTGTTTAGATAATCTTGAAATGTTGTTATATCATTTTGGATGTTCTGATATGGCCACGAGGCCAAAGGAGGTATTTTAATTTTTACAGGTTAAAAATCACAACAATGTCGAGGGATTGGAGACTAACCATATTAGAATTCTAGGTGAAATCAACAAGGTCACCATGACAACTATTTTGTGTGTGTGTGTGTGTTTGTTAGGGATTCCCATGGGGGATTTCCATTATATGTGACCATGGGATATGTATTTTATTATGTGTTCCTTTTAATTATTGTTGTATGTATTTTATTAGTAATGTGTTCCTTCTTGTAATTAATTTAAATGTGGTAGATTAATGTGAGAGATCATATAGTTAAACTTTAATTAAATTAAATTGGGATATGGAATGTAATTAATGAAGTTGTTGATTTTAAATATTAATGTTGGAAGAGTGTGTAAGAAATGTGTAAGAAGGTGTAAGAGATATGTAAGAGTTATGTAAGATAGATTTTTGGAGTGTAAGACACTTCATCTCCTTAGGAATTCGAATTTGTCCTTGGAGGCCAAATTTGGAGGCTTGTGGGACAAGTTAAACTTGTCCCACACCTCTTAAAATGATTCACCAACCATACCTATGGTTTGGAGGTTAAATTTAGGCATTTTTATTGCATTTTGAAGTGACAATTTGTAAGTTTTAATTGCACTTCCCTTACATATTTTTAATTCAGTCCTTTTGGAGTATGGGTCATTTTGGAGTGTGTAAGTCATATTGTCATTTTATTTATTGTGATTTGGTGAGTGATGTTGATTTCCTCTTGGGGTTGAGGAAGAATGATGTGGCATCCCACATGGATCCACATCATCCTCTTCTCTTCCCTCTCCTATAAAAGTGAAACTCCTTGCTTATTTTGGGTTGTTGAAACTTTGTCCATTCCTCTTGGGGGCACATTTTCTTGCTGTTTTTGGAGCTTGTTGTGGAGGAAGTTTGGAGTCATTGCATGCTTGAAAATTTCTAGTTTTGGACTATTTTAGGCATTTGGAAAGCTTTTGGATCTTGGAACAAACTCCATTATGGAGAGGTAGGATCTTGAGCTTGTTTTTAAATGTTTTCTTTCTCTTGCATACATGTTTAAATGGTGAATGTGTTTTGTGTTCTTGGCTGGTTGGGTAGACTACTTAGGACATGGTGTAGGAGAAGGCTATGGGGATTTCCAATGGGGGGCATAAGGGATTGCCAATGGCACCAGTTTTATTTTGGAGGTATTTTTAGATTGGGATCCACCTTGGAAAAGAAACTGCTTGCATTTCTTACTCTTGGGTGGGCATAATGGAGAAACTTTAGGGGGCATAAGGAGGGGTTAGGATGCATAAGGTTTATGGGATTTGATATGTTTATTAGTGGTATGATTTTAGTGGATACCCAATTCCAAATAGGGAGGCATAAGTAGTTCCCCATAGTTCCTCAATCTTGTTGGCTTGCTTGATCAATCCTATGTGTTGTGTGAATAATTTCAAATGCAGTTGTGAACTGTTGTCTTTGTTTGGATTGTATTTCTTATTATTGTATGCATGTAAAGAATATTTTATGTTTGTTGTGGAAGCCATTATTGCCATGAGTTTATTTTCATACTCTATTCCAATATGGTTGGGGCTTAGGAGCCAATGAGGAAGGATGGCTTCTCCTTCTCATTGGATGTATTGGTTGGGTGGAGAGCGTTGCCTTTCCCCCTTCCTTGTTGTGATCAAAGATGAAAAGATGGAGAATCTAGCATGTTGTTGTTTGGAGCAAGAAGATATATAGTTTTGACAGTCCTATTTCTTTGAGAAAATTCATTGTAATCCCTTCCCACTTCGAGTGGATGAGTGTATAAATTTTGTAATGTGAAGTTATTGTATTGTAATGGAAGATTGAAATCGAACTTAAATTGTGAAATGTACAAGAGATTTATATTTGTTCCCTATTTTGGAAAAGAAATGAAAAGGTTGTTACATGCATGGTGTAATGTATTTTAGAAATCAAATGGAAAGGAGAAAGTTGTAAAATTGTATTTGATAATCAATGAAGAATTACATTCTTTTCTCAAATTTGCATTGTGCATTGGATTTGAAATTGTTGTTAAAGATTGGGAATTGTTGTTTGGAAAAGAAGCATGCATATGAAACAAAAGACAGTATTTTATTCTCTTGAAAGGAGTTGAATTTAGAAATAAGACTTGAAAAATTGTTATTTAATAGTTTATGGAATTCAATTAAAAGTATTTGACTAAGTTTAGGAAACATATGCACATTCAAAAGACAAAATTGATAAACAAATTCAAAAGAAATAGTTCACTACCATAAACTTCATTCTAGCAATTCACATTTTAATGAAAATAAGAAGATCAAACTCATACCAAAAAATTTAAGATAAGAAACATTAAAATCCATACTTAGTAAGTCCTAATAAACTCAAATTTACATAATAAAAGCTTAAGTAAGAACCTCCAAAACTTAATAAAAATCCAATTTGGAACTTGCACAGTCATTTTTTCTGTCGATTGCCAAAAAAATAAAAGTTGAAATAAATTAAACAAATTGAATTTCCTAAAACACTCTAAACCCTCCCTAGACTAATCCTCCATGTCTATTCGACATGTTGAGCGAAGGAGGAGTTCTAATTTAACCAAATTGAGAATTTGAAAACTGCTAGCTCACTAATTAAAACTTGTAGATTTCTTTCTCAAAATTAGCCTCTCAAAATTCATCAATTTCCAAAATTTATGATCCTTGTGCAAAGAGGGCATCGAGGATTTCCGAAAAGTCCTCGTTTGCCCAAAACCGAGCTTTCTAGCTCAAGTTATGGCCATTTGAAGTTTTACTTCAATTTGGCATTCAAAAATAATAATAAGATTTAATCTAACTATAGAAAAAATTAAATTTTAACTTTGGAAAATTTTTCCAAAAAGGTCTGCAGCCCCTACCATCCCGTAACCAATTAGGGCCTGCCACGTGGCACCTTGGGAGTGGCAGACCAAATTTAAAACTTATCCCTTTGAAAAATTTTCCTTGGGAAATTTTTCCCATCTTATCCCGCCACCCGCTGGCCCACAACCAATCATACGCTGCCACGTGGCACAGTGGAAGGGCGGACTCTTTTCTAAAATTGAAACTTATGCTTTTGAAAAAAATTTCTTGGAAAATTTTTCATTTTCCCTCCCCTGGCCCACAGCCAATCCGAGGGTGCCACGTGTCCTCTAGGGGCTGAGACAAAGGCGCAGTTCTTTTTAAATTTTTATCCTTTTGAAAAAAAATTTGAGAAAAAATTTCCATTTTGGCCCCACGACCCACAACTAATGAGAAGGTGCCATGTGGCACTTTAGGGTGAAGGTGGGTAGGGTGGAAACCTTTGTTGTTTTGGGTTTTGGCCCTTGGGAAAATTTATAACATTCCTCCCATGGCCTGCAACTCTGCCTTCTTCCTTGGCCTTTCCTTCTCCCACGGGAACATGGGATTTCACTTCCCCTTCTTCCTCTTGGTCTCCCATTAGCGTAGTGTGCCAAATTACCCACGCTCCGCCAAACTCCTCGACCCTTCTCGTCGTGCTCCTGGGGCTTGACACGTGTACACCCATAGGGGACCCACGGGGACGTGGAATGCTTTGTGACTTTGAGCCATGCGATGGGAAAATTTCCCTATGCCACCCCACGACCCACCAATCCATCCAAAGTGCATCCCCCTCCTCTTGCCACGTGTCCCCTAAGGGAATTTTTGACCTTAGAACTCGCCCACTCATATCTTGAGTTCTGTAAGGAGTTAGGAGGACTTCTTTATATCACCAGAAAGGTGAGAAAATTTCCTATCCATTGGGAATGGTTTAGGGAAATTTTGGAAGTGTTAAGTAAGAGAAAAATCTAGTTGAAACTCTGAGCTGTTAGAGAGCAGGCATGGGGTAAATTACTCCCTGAACCTGACTAAAACATGTAACCCTAAAATTTGAACCTGTGAACTTGATATAAGTTAATAAAGGAAACTTGTGTTTTGGTAAATAGGATTTGTTCTAGAACCTATTAGTGAAAATTGATGTCTTGCAACTTGGTTGTAGACACTTTAAATAAAAAAATTATTCCATAATTTTTCTAGCTAACCCTAGGTAATTTCTTGGGTCTCAAGTGGTTGTTTAAACAGCACTATAGTTTGGTATCAGAGTGATGGTTTAAAGGCTTGGACCCTTGGGCACACTAGAAAAATTGAGACATGAAAACTTAAACCTAGCACACTTAAATCTAGAAAACAACTTAGCAAGAATTTGAATATTTTTAGTAAACATGGAAGTTGTGTATAACTTAGCAAATGAACTAACTCTCGCTTTGGTCTATGCAGGAGGCTCAGATGGAGCGGGAGGAACCTTCACAGAGACTTAGACTCACCACCACCACCACCACCACCACTAGATCAAGGTGTAGTAGCCATTCTACCTCAGATTCTACATACCCTTTAGGATGTTAATGTTGCTCTATGCAGAGGATTAGGTGGAGGACATGCAGCTAGTCATGATAGAGCTCCTTCTATTGAGGGTCAGGTATCTCCTTGACTCAGTGAGGAGCATAGAGGAGAGAACTCCCATGTGGAGTCAGTCAGAGTAGAGTCACCACCTAGGAGACAAGGTGACAGAGTTCTAGAGCATAAAGAGAGGTCTCTAGGCTTAGGGATGAGCCCTAGGCTTAGGGATGAGCAGCCGATCACATTGAAGCTAAAGCTTAGGCCCTCACACTACTCAGGTGATACAGGTGGATTTAGGGAAAAGGCACGGCTAGTGAGCTTGAGTGGTTGTTTCAAGCTTTTCCTTGTTATAGTAACATGAAATATTTTGTTGTGATCCATCTACCGAGGGATGGAGTAGGAGTATGGTGGAGGACTGAGCAAGTAGAAACTCCATGTAGATTCATAGAAGTGACCTAGGAGATATTTGAGGAGAGATTCGGGAGTAGATATCTATCACGAGGTTCATCTAGTATAGGATTGATAAGTTCCATGACCCTCAGTGAGGCTTCTCTTTCTCTAGCTGAGTATGAGAGTAGATTTCTAGATCTACTTCAGTATGTAGAGTATATACAGGATGAGTAGGTGCGGATTCACATGTTCATCCGGGGCCTGAATTTAGATATTGGAGGTGCAGTGTAGATTCACTATCTACATACTTTAATAGAGGCTATTGAGAAGGCCTATATTATAGAGGAGACTTGGGGTAAAACCCAACAGGCTAGAGACCGAGTCAGGAGCTGCATTTAGCAGATGCAAGATTGTAGATCGAGAGGTTCGGTACCTCTTCCTTGTGGTGGCAGTGGTACAACACATGCCATCCTTTAGGCCATAGTAGTAGTAGTAATCTCGCCCACCTTATAGGCCTCCATAAAGAGTTGATGCACAGAGAGGTCGGAGTATGGGGCCTCCTCCTAGGGGTCTCATTAAGACACAGGGTGGACCTAGAACTTAGTTAGTAGGATCTCGCGGAAGAAGCCATAGCAGACTATAGCCGGATCATCGAGATCCATGCCACATAATTCTAGGGCACCTACTAGAGGTGCTACTCCTTGGAGAGGATCAGGTGGTTGCTTTGGATGTGGAGTAGCTAGAAAATTTTGGAGAGATTTCCTCAGAACCTTAGCAAGGGTAAGGCACTAATTTTGAGCCATCGAGTTGGTGACATGGGATGTAGCCACATGATTTATGCAGTAGTTGAGATCCACTAGGTAGAGCACCAGAGCACAGTCATTGAGACCACAGGTAGCATTGGTGGTATTCCTACCTCTGTATTGTTTGATTATGGTTATTTTGATTCTTTCATTGCACCATCTTTACTAGAGCGATGCAAGTGGTGGCATTAGTAGGTAGGGTCTCGGTTGGGATGTCAAGATGGCTTCTAGAGCCAAGATCTCTATGGACTCCTTAGTTAAAGAGTGGGTTGTGGATTTTGGACCTTTCAACACCACCTCGAGATCTCCATATTCTTCCTTTGGGCTCATATGGAGTCATCTTAGGTATGGATTGGTTATCTGCACATATGGCTAGGATGGATTATTATCATAAGACTATAACTTGTGAAGATGATTTGGGAGTTCAATCATGATCTCTGGGGTCGAAAGAACCATTTATATATGCACCATTTCTACTATGCAACTTAAGCGTGTGTGTGTGCGGGGTTATCAGATGTATGATGTTACAGTCGGTGAATGATCGAGAGGATGGGTCTAGTGGACCATTGTTAGATGATCATCTAATCTTGAGAGAGTTTTCTAATGTCTTTTCAGGGGAGCTACTGGGGTTACCACCCCCACGTGAGATTGATTTCCATATGGATCTAGTTCCTGGAGAAGAGCCTATCTCACAGGCACCTTATCAGATGAGCACCCCGGAGGTCTATGAGCTCAAGTTACAACTTGAGGGCCTTTTGGAGAAGGGCCTTATCCATCCTAGTGTATCCCCTTGGGGTGCACTAGTGATCTTCGTGAAGAAGAAGGATGGATCATTGTGGTTGTGTATTGATTACCACCAGTTGAACAAGGTGACGATCAAGAATCATTATCCTCTTCCTTGTATTGATGACTTGTTTGATCAAATGAAGGGAGCCACAAAGTGTTCTCTAAGATTGATCTCAAGTCAGGCTACCATCAGTTGAGGATTTCAGAGGTGGACATTCATAAGACCACCTTCCGCATGAGATATGGGCACTATGAGTTCATAGTGGTGCCTTTTGGTTTGACGAATTCCCCTGTAGTGTTTATGAGTTTGATGAATGGGGTATTCAGGACCTTTTAGATCACTTTGTGCTCATCTTCCTAGATGACATCTTGATATAATCACATATATGTGAGGAGCACGAGGGGCACCTTCGATAGGTTCTTCAGTGTCTTCATGAGTAGACTTTATGGGAACTTGGAGAAGTGTGATTTCTTTCAGTTAGAGGTATAGTATTTGGGTCATGTTATTTCTGGGGAAGGTATCGCAGTTGATCCTTCCAAAATTAGAGCCATTATGGATTGGCCAACACCCACTATAGTGACCGAGGAGTGCAGCTTCATGGGATTAGCAGGATACTATCGGAGATTTGTTCAGGACTTCTCTCAGCTTGTGCATCCTATCACTTCCCTTTAGAGGAAAGGGAAGAAGTTTGTTTTGTCGAACAGATGCAAGCAGGACTTTAGGACATTAAAGGAATGCCTCACTACATCCCCATTCTTACAGTGCTAGATCCATAGGGTGAGTTATTTATTTTCACATATTCTTCTTTAGCAGGGCTTGGAGGTGTGTTTATGAAAGATGGCAGGGTTATAGCTTTTGAGTCTCATAAACTCAAGGATCATGAGCTCAATTATCCTACCCATGATCTTGAGCTTATGGTAGTGGTGCATGCCTTGTTTAGATGGAGACATTTCCTTCTTGGATAGAGATTTACACTTAGGACAGATCACTTGAGTCTTCGCCACCTCTTCTTACAGCCCAATCTAAATGCTCGTCAGTGGCGTTGGATGGAGTTTCTTTATGAGTATGAAATGGAGATAGATCATGTGAAGGGGAAAGAGAATGTGGTAGTAGAAACTCTTAGTAGATGGAGACACATGGCTATGGCCACCTCAGTGAGCACAAATTTGTGGAGCATGATTCTTCAGTAGCTTCCTCTTGACAACTTCTACATGGCAGTACGAGTAGAGATTGAGTCACAGAGACCCCTTGATGGGAAATTTGAGGGTTTTTCCTTAGAAGAATATGGTCTTCTCATACACAGAGGCAAGATATATGTTCCCAAAGATGGATTCTTGAGGGAGGACATCTTGGTAGAGGCACATCGTGCACCCTATTCAACCCATCCCGGGGTGAAGAAGATGCACGCTACTTTGCAATAGTTATACCACTAGAGAGGACTTCATCAAGATGTGGCTCAGTTTGTGTCATGGTGTTTAGAGTGCCAGAGAGTTAAGGTTAAGCATCAGCATCCAGTAGGTCTTCTTTATCCTCATGCTATATCGGAATGGAAGTGGGACACCATTTCCATGGATTTCATTTTGGGATACCTATGTCGAGATATCACCACGATGCCATTATGGTCACGGTTGATAAATTGACAAAAGTGGCTCACTTTTCTCTAGTGAAGACCACTTATACAGTGAGAGTAGTGGCACAAGTATATTTAGATGAGATTTTCAGGTTGCATGGGATTCCACGGAAGATCATTTGTGACCGCGATCCTTTGTACACTTCTCATTTCTAGACTACCATGCAGTATGTCCTTAGGACAAGGATTAACTTCAGCACAACATATCACCTTGAGACAGATGGATAGACTAAGTGAGTGAATCAGATTTTGGAGGATATGCTCAGGATGTATGTGATGGATCAGTAGTCTAAGTGGGAGGAGTACCTATACTTAGTGGAGTTTGCCTACAATAATAGTTTTAGAGTTCTATAGGCATGGATCCTTTTCAGGCATTATATGGTAGAGAGTGCAGGACACCCCTTAGCTAGGATAGGTTGGAGGATAGGGTATCTCTTGGGCCATCTCTTTTGTAGGACATGGAGCAGCAAGTAGTGTTGATTAGGTAGAGATTGCAGGAGGCATAGGACAGGCATAACAAGTATGCAGATCGGCATAGGATTGACCATAGCTTTGATGTGGGTGTGAAGGTTTTCCTTCGTGTTAGACCACATAAGATCCCTATCCATTATGGAAAAGGTTCTAAGTTAACTCCTAGATTCATTAGTCCTTTTGAGATCTTGGAGTGTATCAGCCCTTTGGCCTACCATCTAGCATTGCCACCCAACTTGTCTCGCATACATGATGTGTTTCATGTTTATGTCCTTAGGAGGTACATTGTAGATCCTTCTCATGTGTTGGACTGGACATCATTGCAGGTCGGGATCAATGGCGGTGCCGGCAAAGTGGAGCCCATCGTATCATAGATCACGGGATCCGGGCCTTCGAGGTAGAGATTGATGAGGTTTGGGTGTAGTGGGATATATATGATGATACCGTAGCCACTTGGGAGGATGCCGAGTATTACGAGTGCAGTTTCCACTTTTGTTCAGTGACTTCTAGGAGGAAGCCAAGTCTAAGGGGAGGGGATGTAGTGCCCACTTCCCTTTAACACTTTTAGATATTGATCCCGATACTATTGATCATATTATGGATGCTATTATTTTTTGTGTCAAGTATGATCGTTAGATGTTAGATCATGGATTATTATTGATATGGATTTAGTTAGTATGAATGATGATTACTAGATACAATTCCTTTATGTGGATGATGATACATTGTTTGACATGGACATATTATAGATGTTGATTTGGACTTGTGACATTTGATATTTTGAGTAGACCTAGTATGGAATAGTATAGATGATGATATAGTTGATTTATGAATTAAAAATGATAATGTTGAATTCTTGATATTGTTGTGATTCATGTGTTGTTTAAATAACCTTGAAATGTTGTTATATCATTTTGGATGTTCTGATATGGCCACGAGGCCGAAGGAGGTATTTACTTTTTATAGGTTAAAAATCACAACAATGTCGAGGGGACTGGAGACTAACCATATTAGAATTCTAGGTGAAATCAACAAGGTCACCATGGAAACTATTTTGTGTGTGTGTGTTTGTTAGGGATTCCCATGGGGGGATTTCCATTATATGTGACCATGGGATATGTATTTTATTATGTGTTCCTTTTAATTATTATTGTATTTATTTTATTAGTAATGTGTTCCTTCTTGTAATTAATTTAAATGTGGTAGATTAATGTGAGAGATCATATAGTTAAACTTTAATTAAATTAAATTGGGATATGGAATGTAATTAATGAAGTTGTTGATTTTAAATATTAATGTTGGAAGAGTGTGTAAGAAATGTGTAAGAAGGTGTAAGAGATACGTAAGAGTTATGTAAGATAGGTTTTGGAGTATAATACACTTCATTGCATGAGAGCGTTGCCTCTCCTTAGGAATTCGAATGGAGTGATGTTGATTTAAGTCACCATCTTAAAAGATGGAGAATATAGCATGTTGTTTGGAGCAAGAAGATATATAGTTTTGAAAGTCCTATTTATTTGAGCAAATTCATTATAATCTCTTCCCACTTCAAGTGGATGAGTGTATAAATTCTGTAATGTGAAGTTATTGTATTGTAATGGAAGATTGAAATCAAACTTAAATTTTTAAATTTACAAGAGATTTATATTTGTTCCCTATTTTGGAAAAGAAATGTAAAAAGTTGTATGCATTTACATGCATGGTGTAATGTATTTCAGAAATCAAATGGAAAGGAGAAATTTGTAAAATTATATTTGATAATCAATGAAAAATTACATTCTTTTCTCAAATTTGCATTGTGCATTGGATTTGAAATTAAAATTGTTGTTAAAGATTGGGAATTGATGTTTGGAAAAGAAGCATGCGTATGAAAAAAAAAGACAATATTTTATTCTCTTGAAAGGAGTTGAATTTAGAAATAAGACTTGCAAAATTGTTATTTAATAGTTGATGGAATTCAATTAAAAATATTTGACTAAGTTTAGGAAACACAAGCACATTCAAAAGACAAAATTGATAAACAAATTCAAAATAAATAGTTCACTGCCATAAACTTCATTATGGCAATTCACATTTTAATAAAAATGAGTAGTTCAAACTCATACCAAACATTAAGATAAGAAACATTAAAATTCAGACTTAGTAAGTCCTAAGAAACTCAAATTTACCATAATAGTTAAGAAAGAACCTCCAAAACTTAATAAAAATCCAATTTGGAACTTGCCTGACTTGGGTTTTTTCCTATCTATTTCGTAGAAAAATACAAGTTGAAATAAATTGAACAAATTTAATTCCCTAAAACACTCTAAACCCTCCCTAGACTAATCCTCCATGTCTGTTCGACATGTTGAGCGAAGGAGGAGTTCTAATTTAACCAAATTGAGAATTTTAAAACTACCAGCTCACTAATCAAAAACCTGCAGATTTATTTCTCAAAATTTACCTCTCAAACTTCATCAATTTCCAAAATTTATGATCCTTATGCAAAGAGGGCATCGAGGTCTTTCCGAAAAGTCCTCGTTTTCCCAAAACTGAGCTTTCTAGCTCAAGTTATGGCCATTTGAAGTTTTACTTCAATTTGGCATTCAAAAAAAATAATAAGATTTAATCTAACTATAGAAAAATTTAAATTTTAACTTTGGAAAAATTTCCCAAAAAGGTCCGCGGCCCCCGCCATCCCACAACCAATCGGGGCCTGCCATGTGGCACCCTGGGAGGGGCAGACCAAATTTAAAAACTTATCCCTTTGAAAATTTTCCTTGGGAAATTTTCCCATTTTACCCCACCACCCACCGGCCCGCAGCCAATCACATGCTGCCACGTGGCACAGTGGAAGGGTGGACTCTTTCTAAAATTGAAACTTACGCTTTTGAAAATTTTTGCTTGGGAAAAATTTTCATTTTCCACCGGTCTCCATGGCCAATCCGAGGGTGCCACGTGTCCTCTAGGGGCTGAGGTGAAGGTGCGGTTCATTTTAACTTTTTATCCTTTTGAAAATTTTTGGGGAAATTTTCCATTTTGGCCTCGCGGCCCATAGCCAATGAGAAGGTGCCACGTGGCACTTTAGGGTGGCAGTGGGTGGGGTGGAACCCTTTGTTGTTTTGGGTTTTGGCCCTTGAGAAAATTTCTAACATTCCTCTTGCATCCCACAACTCTACCTTCTCCCTTGGCCTTTCCTTCTCCCACGGGCACATGGGCTTGTGCGTCCCCTTCTTCCTCTTGGTCTCCCATTAGCGTAGTGCACCAAATTACCCCACCGCTCCGCCAAACTCCTCACCCCTTCTCTCGCCGTGTGCCAAGGCTCGACACGTGTACACTCGGGGACCCTCAAAGGGCACAAGAATGATTTTGACTTTGCACCATGTGATGGGAAAATTTCCCTATGCCACCCCGTGACCCACCAATCCGTCCAAAGTGCATCCCCCTCCTCTTGCCACGTGTCCCCTAAGGGAATTTTTGACCTTAGAACTCCACCCACTCATATCTTGAGTTCTGTAAGGAGTTAGGAGGACTTCTTTATATCACCAGAAAGGTGAGAAAATTTTCTATCCATTGGGAATGGTTTAGGGAAATTTTGGAAGTGTTAAGTAAGAGAAAAATCTAGTTGAAAATTTGAGCCTATTAGAGAGCAGGTATGGGGGTAAATTACTCCTGAACCTGACTAAAACATATAACCCTAAAATTTGAACCTTGTGAACTTGATATAAGTTAATAAAGGAAACTTGTGTTTTGGTAAATAGGATTTGTTCAGAACTCCGTTAGTGAAAATTGGTGTCTTGCAACTCGGTTGTAGACACTTTAAATAAAAAAAATATTCCATAATTTTTCTAGCTAACCTTAGGTAATTTCTTGGGTCTCAAGTAGTTGTTTAAACATGCACTACACAAGGACATGAATGAGGTTAGAGAAGTGTGTAGGATGTTGCACCAAGATAATATTATCCATCTCTCAGAGAGTGGATGAGGGAAAAATTATCGTGTGTGGAAGTGAGTGCGAGAGGCAGGTATTTCATGCTAATCTACCCCCTCACTATATTGACTATGAAAAGGAAATCACATAGAATGTAGCTATGGATAGATGGATTTTAAGAAACATTATGATCAACAGGGGTGATGAGGTCAATGTTCTAACTTTAGATGCATGGAATCAGATGGGAAAACCCCCATTGAAACCATCTTCAAATGTGGTGTATATGGAAAATAGGATAAAGGCTATCACTGTTGGGGTATTGAAGGATGCATCCATAACCATCCAAGGGGAAGAGTTTACTAGAGACTTTGAAGTCTTAGTGTTTTTCATGGCTGATAACTTTCCAGCCCTACTTATATGCCCATGTGCTATAAGAATAATGTTGACTTGCACTTTAACAAAGGATACATAAGTTTCAAGAACAAGGAGGAGTGTGTCATTATTCCACTAATGGATGGGAAGTTTGTGCCCTATATAGAGCCTTTGGGAGAAGAGGACCTAGATAGAATCTATGTGCACACCATTAGAGACTGCAAGGTTATTCATCCATCAAGAGAAGGATCCATTCAATGGGAAGATGCCCAATTTATGAGTGATACAACTAACGTTGCATGTGATAATGGGGCGTATGGGACCTATGAGTTGATTAAAAGACAGTTGAAGGGATCTGTCACTCGATTTACTAGAGCACACATAGTTAGATGCCTGAGAGGATGGTAGTTACCAAGTTATACTGGGGAAGGTAACCTTGACATCTTTCTACGTGTGATGGAGGCACAGTGGATCTATCAGATAGAAAGGAGGAATATGCTAACTTATACCTTATGGGATGATAGCGCATTGGTGGATGATCCATCAGAAAACCTTCTAGAGTGGTGTGAAGTGATAATCATGCTCTCTGTTAGGTTTCTAAGGAGTAATGCACCCTCTACAATACATAACTATCATGGGAAGGAGTCTGCCTCATTCCATGTCTAAGAGTGTGAGAGAACCTGGATGATGGGTGTGGAATCCTTGCCTCCTTCACTATGGGTGCATAAGTTCTATTCCACCCTATAGGGTTGCACGTGCATGTGGTATATTCATTCAGAGATGCATCATCAAATATGAAACTAGAAGGAACTAATATCAAATATTATTCAAACTTTTGGGTATCAAATTTTGAAGCCATTAGTGAATGAGGCATTACAGGTAGTCAAGCACCTTACTATGGGAGATAGTGTCATGGCTAAGGACTGAATTCTAGATTTATTAGGAGAACTCCGAGTTGGGTACCCTACTTCATAAAATAAGAACCAGAAGAAGAGATGGAGGAGGTGCAACTTGAGTGCACCTTCCTAGAGAAAGAAAAAGGAAAGTTAGTCTATTTGATAGATGATGAGGAGGTGGAAAACTTGGATGTTAACCATACAAAATGTATGTGCGAGGTATTAGATAAAGCATATGAGTAGGTGCACGCATACCATAAGCCCTTGAAAATTAAGAAATTTAAAATCGGTATAGAGACAGAGTTGAAGGAATCTATCATTGGATATTACTATATAGACTAAGAAGTGTCAAAAATCATTGATCTACTACATGAATTCCAAGATTTGTTCCCACGTGGTACCATGAATTAAAAGGAGTACATCCCTCATTGGGAGAAATAAATATTAAGTTAAAATAGGTGTGTGCATTTTTTGGAAGAGACCTTATAGGATGAATTTGAATCTACGTGTCAAGGTTAAGGAGGAGATTGATAAGATGATAAGATCCGGTATCATTGAGGCAATTGAAGAATCTGAGTGGGTGAGCCCGATGGTAATTAGTATTAAAAAGGATGGAAGGATAAGGATTTGTGTTGACTATAGAGACTTGAATGTTGTGTGTGTCATAGATCCTTTTCCAACCCCATTTACTTGAGGATATCTTGGAAGGAGTAGTAAGGCGGGAGATCTATTCTTTTACAGATGGATTTTAGGCTATCACCAGGTAAGAATTGTGAAGGAAGACTAGGAGAAGACCACTTTCATGATGGAGTGGGGAAGTTTTTCCTATACTATTATGCCTTTTGGATTAAAGAATGTGCACATGTTGTGTTTTCACATGCATTGTAGTATAGGCCTTTCAAGACTTCATCCATAAGTTTTTGTAAGTTTACCTAGATGATTGGATGGTGTATGGGTTAGTAAGAGACCATTGTGACAATCTGAGGTTGATGTTTGAGAGATGCAAGTAGTTGAGTATCTCACTTAACATTAAGAAGTGTGTTTTTTACCCCATTTGGCACTTTACTTGGTCACATCATATGCAAGGAAGGATTATTGGTAGACCCTGTAAAAGTGGTTGTTATCTTGGGTTTGGAGGAGCCTACCAATCAAAGCGTTGTGCGTGGATTCTTAGGGCACATGGGATATTACAGGAAATTTATTAAAGGCTATGCCAATATTTTTGTGATATTAGAGGATTTATTGAAACATAAAGTAAATTCCATTGGGGTGAGGTTCAGTAGATGGCTTTTTACACATTCAAGGACAAAATTACCAATGCGCCCATCCTGCATTTTCCCTCTTAGGATAGATGCTTTCATGTGCACATAGATGCGTCAGGAATGATGACTATAGTGGTCTTAGCACAACTTGGAGAGGGTATTTTTGACCATCCCTTATGGTTTTCTAGTAGAAGTTAACTCAATAACAAAATTATATGACCATAGAGCGTGAGGCATTGTCAATTATCTACGCATTGCACAAATTTAGGCAGTATTTTCTAGCAATGCCTTTCATTTTCTACATGGACCACATGAAATTAAAGTACTTGGTGAACAATCCCATTTTACAAGGGTGTATATGCCAATGGGTCTTATTGTTTCAGGAGTTTGAGTTTACGGTTGTGGTGAAACAAAGAAGAAAAATTTGGGACCTAACCATTTATCACGGATTGACTCGGGAGAGGACGTGTAGAGCATTGAGGACACAATTTTAGATGCACAGTGTTTATATTTAGAGTGCACCCTTTGACTTGGAGGATATTTTTTTTTTCTTATGAATGGGTGTGGGAAAAGAAGGAATAAAGGCCTTGGAGAAAAATTAGTTGGCTATATATGCATTGCACCTATATGTTGATTGGCGGAGACTTGTACAAACTAGGCCGAGATGAGGTTTTGTGTTGGTGTGTTGGAACATGAGCATACTACAATCATGGAAGAAGCTCATGGTGGCATTACAAGAGGTCACTATGTAGAAATGCCTACCACATGCAAGATCCTTTTGGTAGGCCTTTGGTGGGAAACAATTTACAAGGATTGTATTGAATATTGCAAGGCATGTGATCATTTTCAGCACCTTGGTAAACTAGGATGAAGAGATGAAATCCACTAAGACCTATTGCTAGTGTAGATCCATTTGAAAAGTGGGAAATTGAATTTGTGGGCCCTATTTTCCCAGCCACACATAGGACAAGTTCGTGCTATATTATTACTTGCATAGATTATCTTAGAAGATGGACATAGGTAGTGCCTACAAAATTTACACATGATGGATACAACAACTAGGTTCTTATGGGAGAACATAATCAATAGGTATGGATGTTTGTTGAGTTTAACGAGTGATAGGGGTACACATTTCTTAAATGAGACTATTCAAATCTTGTTGGCAGAGTTTATGGTGGCACATCACAAAAACTACGCCCTACCACCCTCAGGCTAATGGAACTATTGAGGAATTTAACAAGATATTAAGCCACACATTAACAAATATTTGTGATGTCAGAAGAAGAGACTGGGATGATAAAGTCTTTGCAGTGTTATGGGCATATAGAACAACTTATAAGTGATTGAACAAGGCCACACCTTTTAATTGGTGTTTGGCATGGAGGCTATTTTACCTATGGAATTCATGTTGTCATCTCTATGTATTGCGTATGTGTAGGAGGATTGGCTGATGAACAAGCATTAGAGGAGTGCATTGATAAACTTATGGAGTTAGATGAGAGGCATGCCATTTCTAGATGGAGTCAGAAGATGGAGAAAGCATGACATAAGGCATGGCATGATCATCATATTAAAAAAATAAGTTTGAGGTTGGGAAGATGGTTCTACTTTATGATTCTAAGTTTCTACACCACCCAGGGAAGCTTAAGGTACACTAGTTGGGACCATATACTATCACTTATATACTTGATTAGCACACGTTTCTAGTTATATTGGATGGCACAAGGTTTCCTAGTTTCTTTAATGGGAGTAGGTTGAAGCCCTACTATAAATAAGTCTTCGGTGTGTTTGTAAATAAGGCAGTATTGTTAGTTAGCTTAGGATTTCCCTTAATGCATTTTCCTTTTTTGTGTTTCCTTTCTTTGTCACTTTTCTTGTCCTTTATGTTCTATATTTTTTTGTATGCATTGGCATGCTGGTAGCTAAATACATTTGAAGTGATTTCATGCATAGAGGACCGTGCATAATTTTAGTGTGGGGTGGATTGGCATCTAAATTTGAAAAACATTGGTGTGTTTCTAAGGAAGATGGACTATTGGAAGACTCATTTTGGATGACTAGTGAAAGGAAGAAGACCGATTTGTGTAGAGGAGGTGTTCAAATGTGTGCTTGTGTAGTGAAAAAGGTGTTCAAATTTGTGTCATAATAAAGGTGTCTTGGAGAAAAAAACTGAGTTGAGTATAGACCATGTAGAAGAGAAGCAACGATCGGGCAGTATAACATGAGGTAGGCGGTGGTATAGGGAACTACTTGGTGGAAAACACAAAGGTTATGTACTTTGGCATAGTGAGGCGCGTGAAGGAATTTTATGGTAGTAAAGTAGTTTAAGCGCGCTAGAAGGTTACGACTACACGTGTGAAGGAAATTCATAGAAGTTGACTTAAGTGATAAAAGTACTTTATTAAAAAGTGACTTTAAAAACACGTGGGTCAAGGACATCAAGGTTATGAAAAAGTATAAATAGAGGGTAAAGGTATTCATTTCAACTACTTTTCCTTAAAAATTTTGTGCTCCCGAGATTGAAGTGTGGAAAAGGTTTTGAGAAGAAAGTGAGGTACTTTTCATGAACTAGTGAAGTTGTGTGAGTTGTGGCATGATCTTGTGGTGTAGCAAGAGGAGGAGAAGACAATAGAGCAGTAAGGGGTTACATGAAGGAGAAGCGATTGAAGTCGTCAAGTTTGGGAAGACAGGGAAAAGTTAGAAGCACCTAGGGCATGGGAAGAAAAATAGAGATGGCACCAAAGAAGAATAAGAATAAGAGACCAGTAGTGGAAAAGGAAGAACCCGTGGAATCTTATTCATAAATGTAGTACCCTCCAGGGGTTATTAAGGTAGAGAAGTGGAGCTCAAAGTTATACAGGTGAAAAATCAATAAGTTCAACCACATAACCACCATCACAAAAATTGATGCGAAGGATCTATATAAGGAGATCCCAGGGTTAGATGAATAAGGAAACCCTAGGGTAGATGATTCGGTGATGAAGGATTTGTAAGACTATGGTTTTTCAGCTTTAGGAGTTGTCATTTTTGCTAAACCCACACCACTTTTCAGATGGTTTATGTCATGAGTGCATGAATACTTCTTCTACTTTGCAGGAGGAGGATGAGACTCACAGAAATTTAATCCATAGGGTAATAGGCTTGTGAAACATTGGTGAGAATATGGCCCTTAATTTGGGTGCCACTACGCAAAAGTGGAAGAGTTAGAAAAATAATTAAACTATGAGAAGGGGGAAGGGCTCAAGTTATTGTGGATCTTACAGACCCGGCATTGAGAGTTGCCTCCCAACTCATTAGTTACAAATTGGGAACATCGAGAGAGATGGACGACATCAACAAAAGGTTCTTATATGTTTCCTATAGAGTTTCTAAGAGGGCACACTACAACTTTACACAATTTATTATGGATAGTATCATTGAGGAGGTGTGAGTGCAAAAATGAATTAGGAGAGAAAATAACTTGGGGGTCCATACTATTATTAATTGTATTCTGGGAAATCGGTGTCCTAGATGGACCAGAAGGGAACATGTGGGTTTACCCACCGGCGCACCTATCTCCTATTGTACAGTTTAAGAAATTCACTTGTGATAGGTCCATCTCAAACACCTACAAGGCGCAGATGAACAAGTGGTATGAGAGGCTATGTGGAGATTTTGAAAATGAATGGCACATCCCACATGAGCTACCAAATTGTTTTTGGGGATGAGGTGTATTTGAATTTTATGCAACACTTTTGTTTGGCACGGTTCATGATGGCCAAAGGAGAATTAGGGGCATGGTGCAAAATTCCATTTGCATTCACCGCTAAGTACATGAAGTGTGCCATCAACTAGTTGAAGGACGTGCACAATAGTTAACCTTTGATGTAGAGATAAGGTGGACATTGATGTGCACACCCTCGGCACGACCTACAAATATAACTCGAGGCCAACATATGTGGAGGCCTTAGAGCCTGAATTTCTGGATCTACACCCATGCATGTTAATGTTACCATCAAGGGATACATCCACTAGGTATTTTTATAGTTGTACCCTAAGATGCAAGGAGGAGTTGAGGTGGAGGTTAGAGATACCACCTTCCCAAGGCCACGTGAAGTGTCGATCCCACCAATAAAAGTGGTCCAGGAAGAAGAAGTAGTAGAAGAAGAAGAGGGTGAAGGGAAGTTGGACACTTCCCTAAAAGAGAAGATACTATATGTCGAGGTAAGTCAGTGGGGGCGCAAGTACATCACAGTTGAGAAGTGCTGAGGACTCATAAGTAGAGTGCGAGGAAGGTGAGTTACCTAGAGGAGAGGATCCAAAAAAAAGAGACAAAAGGTACATGAGCTTTTCTAGTTTAGCAATAGAAAACAGGCTTAGAATAAGATACCACAACCTTTAGGGAGGAACTTGAGGTTGAGCTCAAGGTAGAAGAGAAGAGAAGGGTTAAGGTAGACACCAAGGTGGTGGTTGATGCATGTGCCAAGGAGAAGGATCATTATATGGAGGAAATTGAGAGTCCAACATGAGGGTCTCCTCCTACACAGCCCACCAAATAGAAAGGAAAAGATAAGGGAGACTCCTTTGTCATAAAGGAGGATAAAGGATTCACTCCAGGATCAAAGAAGAAATGAACAAAGCGCAAGGTTGTAAGGAAGAAGTGGATGCCTATGTCCCCACATATGGACTTTCATGGATGATCCCGTGAAGGTGTTGCACATAAGATTTCAAGGTACCCTCCCCTGCAAAGAAGCTACATGCATGGGATATTTTGGATCAGAGTGGAGGTGTGACAAGAACAAGGAAGATGATAAGCTGGAACCTACATTTGCCATGCAGAGGAGCCTGAGTTTGAGGTCAATGATCATGCGATTGAGACCATTCATCTGAAGAAGAAGGAAGGAGAGACATACAAGGTGGTGGATCCAAAGCCACCTCACTAATGAGTAGGCATGCAACACACTATAAAATATGTCTTTGGAGGTAGTAAGACACATCTCGGACATAGGGGAAAATGTTTGAACCTTTGTTACGAGATAAGAAAGGGAAGGAGAAGGAAATAGAGATTGTGCCAAGGGTTAAAGGGGAGAGGCATGAACCAAGGAGGCGTATGATCGAGTGGGCACCCTAGTTAAGAGTATTTTGGGGCAATGTCTGACATTGGTAAGCAAGCCAAGATAGACTATGGTGATGAAATGGAGTATCTGGAGGACCTTATGGGGATGTTTCTAGCAAACATCAAGGATGACTGGGGCCTACCATGAAGAACTCACCAAGGAAAAAGAAAACAACAAGATTGTTGTAGAATCCCCAGATCATTGAGTTGGAGGAATTTCTCACCCAACTCAAGGAAGAAAATATATTAGCAGATAGGGGTTTCGACATTTTCCAGAAGTGTGAGCCCATCATTGACGCATGAGTAATAGAGGAGGAGGCTGCCCTCAAGGCCTTGCAAGAGAAGGTCCCAACTAACAAGTCTAAGCATGCACATTTGATTGTTGACACCACATCATAGAAGGATAAAATAAATACCAAGTGTGAGAAGTTAGAGTTTTGGATTAGAAAACTCTAGGACTCCATCACCAAATGTATGGATGAGTTTGAGGGTCTTTGCGCATGGAGCTGGTGGTGGTGATTAAGGAGTTGAAGGAGAAGGTGGAAGATATCACACAGACCAAGTACTTGGTTTTAAGAGAGGTGTAAGGAAGGAATTAATAGAACTATAGGCATGGAAAAAGTTTAAGTGGAAAATAGATACACAATTCCCTAACTTAATCCAGTTTCTCCTCTAGGGAGTGGTGACAGATAAGTTTCTTTTTTTCCTTAGCTGATTTTTGGTCGATGATATTTTTTTCAAGGAGCGTGAAGGATTTCGTGGGTGGAAATAAAGCTAGTGTGGGGTGATGTTGAGCCCTTGAAATAACCAAGTACCTGAGGCATGGAGGGTTTTGTCATGTGGAACCAGGCGCAAAGGCAAACATGCAGAGGTAAGTTTTAAGAATGCACAAAGGCTCACGCCTAGGTGGGATGGGTTCAGGACTTATTCAATTTTTGGACTATGGATAAATTCACATTAAAGGAACACATGAAAGGAGACCAAATTCATTTATGGATAAATTTAAGCTATGAAGACTTGTAGCTCAAGGAAAGCATATTCTTGGGTATCATTATGGTTATCATGAGAGGATTAGGAGCTATAAAAGTGGAGTTAGTTATGGATAATTGGCATATGCATGTTTAGGATACTTGAGTAGGGAAAGACATGATGACATTTGGCATGTTCTTGGGTAATGATGAAGTGGTTAGAGGAGATTCCTTCCAGTTCCTTCTTATGTATTGTTTTGCATGGAAATAAGTGGTGTGTGTTACATGAAGAAATGATGATGTATGTGTGTATGGAGAGTGGGAACTAAGGGAAGCATGGGTGTAATCTTTGTAATGAATCTATTGTAGAGAATATATGGGGACCTTGTTGTTGTATTAGCTCCATTCATGGTTTCTTTAATGTATTTGGCTACTGTAATATTGAGGAATTAATACAATGGGAATGTTCTAAATATCTGAGTCATGGATCTTGATATGTATGTTTTCTTTTATGTTTATGGATCCAAACCCTTATGTTCTTGATGATGCTCATGGTCCAAATATGATCCCCCTTGTATTGTGATGTTCTCATCTATATTATGGTGCATTTATGCTTAGATCTAGTTTCCTTTTTTATGTTTATAGATGCATTTATGTTTATGATGCTCATGGTCCAAATATGATTCCGTATTGTGATGTTCTCATATATATTAAGTTTCCTTGTTTCTATCTTAGAATGCATGCAGTTATATCTGTGCATTGTCCCACTAATGTTGTTAAACATTCTTGCAAAGCTCACATAAAGGAGGGGCTCAACACCTACACGTGCCTCGGGTTAGCACCTAGTTAGGTTTGGGTGATAGCCAAATGCACCTAGGATATTAAGTGATTAGAAAGGATGAATACACATCTCCACAATGAGACAAGAACATAACTTCATCCTATATCATCTTCTTTTAATCACACCTCTCTCTTCTTTTATCTCTCTAACATTCTATCTCTCCATTCAGAAATAACTTATTTAAAATTTACTTAATTCACTTAAAGTTTCTATTTCTTCATTGATATTTCACTTTAAGTTGAAAAGTCACATGGGGATTAGAGTCACTTGCTTTGGCTATAAATTGGAATGCTCTCTCAATTCCAAAGAACTAGTGTTTTCTCTCTCTACCATGTTGTATTCCTATATTTCTTTCATTGATATTTTCCTCCATTATTATCTTTTCACTCATCTAAGAACATTTTGGCATTTGTAATGAATGAATGTGTTCCTTCTTTTGGAATGAATATATATTTATAATTATTTGTATTTATCTTGAATTATTTATTCCATTATCTTTCTATGATTTTCTGTTATGTTTGCATGTTTGCTCAAATTTAAAATGGAATCACCTATGTGTTGTATTTTTAAAATATTATTTCAGGTCATTAATAAAATTATCCTTCTCATTTCTCTCTTTTTCATTACCTACAAATTTATCCCTCTCTACTCTACTATTGTAATCATGACAAGGGTGTTTCTACACATTTACCAATCCATGGCCAGCCCGAATATTAATCTAGTGTACATAATTTCCATATTTCAATAAATGAGGGCCTCCCTATTCCTAAGAGGAAGTAATTTTTGCTGTAATTGTTTATGAAAAGCCACATTTTTTCCCCTAACATAATGTTTCACCAACAGGTGGTAATAAAAACAATCAATCACCTACTGAGAAGATTTTTTTGAAATTCATGAAAGGATTGTTAATCTCAAAGTAAAATTTTAATAATTTAACATATCATGCAACCTATTTGTGGCTTTTGATTGGGAAAGTAAATATATAGATGTTGAGGTGGCTATGGTTATAGATTACCGGACATTTAGGTGATTGAAAATATATCATCCCTAATTGTATTCAAAAGAGCACGTGTGTAATATTCCCCTCTTTCTCTTCTCTATTCTCTTATATAAACATAGAGTTGTTAATAATCCTTCCAAATACATGTTTATTATGATCAACCTATTGTTTACAAATTCGTTTGGTAATATGGTTAATCTCAAAGTGTAGCCTATATGGCTCATAAGAAGTGGGTGAATAAACACTTAGCACCAAAAAGGAATATAGTGCAATAACATGTGGTCAAAAATATGTACTAAAATGACTTAGGTACGAGCAGTAATTAGCATTTATCAAGACATATCGAGTGAGTATAATAAACCCCGAAGGAATTATATAATAAAGATGGTTCTTTTAGCAATGTGCAAGAATTTGATGAAGAATTTTACATAAATTGACCTTCCACTTGTGGATACTAAGAGATCGAGAAGAGGATCATAAGAAATATTTAGTGGCTAAAGAGATATGAAAGTGGTCTTTAATTTAACTAAACATTATATTCCCAAGTGAACTTTTAAATAAAATTGTTTTAAAAACATGAAATATATTTATTGTAAAAGTTGGGAGTGCATGTGTTTTATGATTAAAACATTTTTTAACCTAAGAAAATCTCAAGTTAACTTTTCTTTGGTAAATTTGCATCTATTTTTGGTAGCTTTAGTTTTAGTTTTAGTTAACTCTATATTAATAATGCATGATAAACAAGGTGTTGAAACACCCCATCTCAGTTTTACTATAGGTATTTTATTAATTTGGTTGGCTATTATTGGATGAAAATTCTGTGAATGTTGGTATTTTTAGTTCATGAAAGTAAATTTGATCTTAGTTTATGTATGTTTGATTATATGTGTTTAGGAAGTCTGTGAAACATTATATGAATTGAATGTTAAAGTGTGATATTGGATTAAATTCATTAGAATTGGTGAATTAGATTGAATTAAGTAGTTTCATTTCATTCATTATTTTGGTTTTATTAAGATGTAAAGGATGAAATTAGGTTGTGTTTGCAATTTTATTTTATTTTATAATGGAAACCAAATTATTTTACATAGATATTGGCATATCTACCCCATGATGAATGGAGATAATATATAGTTGATTAAATTAGCTGTGTGTGTGTGTGCGGGTGTGCATGCGTGTGTACATGCGTGTGTGTGTGTGTGTGTGTGTGTGTGTGTGTGTGTGTGTGTGTGTGTGTGTGTGTGTGTGTGTGTGTGTGTGTGTGTGTGTGTTTGTGTGTGTGTCAAAGTCTTCCTTTGGCTAGGTAGTGATGAATAGGGAATCTATTATGTAAAATTCTCCCAAGAAAAAAATATGCATGAAATAAAAATATCCACTACGTTAGAATCTTTCCCAATATTTGTGAGAATCTGAGTTTCATGTTAGGTTCTCTAAATTTTGGTTTTCCTCGCATCAGGTTCTAGTTATATGTGTTTCCTTTAATTTGGTTTAATACATTACAAAATTCTAAATGAATTTATTTTCTTCCATACCCTTCACCCTTTTGATTTTATTTATGAAATCAAATAATTAATTTTACATTGTAATCATTTTGAATATTCATTAAAAAAATTCTTAGTTGCATAGTCAATAATAACTACTAATTAAAGCAATTTTAGAAAAATCCAGAAGTCAAAAAATAATAATAAGCTTTCATTTTTATAGCAATACTTATTTGTGTAATGTTAAAAAAACATATTTTTCAAATACATTCAAATAAATCTTATTTACATAGTCAATAATAAGTAAAAATTTAAAAAAATAGATACAACTAGAAGTTACAAATTATAAGAAACTTTCATCTAATAACAATACTTATTTTGTGAGAAATATGAAAATTATGGATAAAAACACCTTAAAACAAAATTCCCCATATATTTATACATAAAAATTAAGGGATGAAGTTAAAATAAGTGTATATAAACTATATCAACTTTTTAGAAAGGTTCAAACAACTGTAAATAATTCCCTCATTTTGTATTAGCTTAGAAGAAAGATAATTATCATTCACAGAGTAAAAAAATGGATATGTGCATATTTAAAAATATTAAAATATAAACATAAAACCACTTGAAATGTCATAGAATTAAATCTTGATATATTTTCATCACATAATTGCAACCATTCCATATTTGTAGTAGTTTTTCCATAAAAATAATTACAAACTTGGAAATAAAAGACATTGACAAGGGAATTCTCTACTTCTCTTCCCATGCTAGCAGTTATCATAAATATGGAAATTCCCTTCTAATTTAGGGTATTATTATTCACCATGCCCAAGGGGAAGGAATTTATCCCCAGGCTATGAAGGGAACTTCTTTATATTATGGCAACTTATCTGCTAAAATCGAAAAGGCCACAAAGAATGGAGCAAGAATATCTACTATAATTTTAGTATGCAAAATGTTGGAGTTTAATTTGCCCTCAAATATTATTTGTTTAGCTTTCCAAAAATATCTACATGTTTTACACTCTTCTTTCTTTCATTGATATGGTTGAGATTTCCCTATTACCACCACCTTCTACTTATGGATACTAAGAGATCATAAGAGGACCACAAGAAATACATGGTGGCTAAAGAGAGATCAAAGTGGTCTTAGGTTTAGCTAAAAATTATACTCCCAAGTGATCTTTTAAAGAAAATTATTTTAAAACAAAAATATATTTATTGTAAAAGTTGGGAGTACATGTGTTTTATGATTAAAACATTTTTAATCGAGAAAGTATCGAGTTAACTTTTCTTTGTTAAAATTACATCTATTTTCGGTAGATGTAGTTTTATTTTTATTTTTAGTAAACTCTATTATTACATTTACACAATAAAACAAGGAGTGGAAAGATCCCATCTCATTTTTACTATAGGGATTTTATTAATTTGGTTGGTTATGTTTCACAAAAAGTATCCGATAAAATAGATAAGGTGATCACAAGGAGGAATACATGTGATTATGTAGATGGTATGTGTGCATTGTATAATTTGATCAGACTAAATGTGAGAGATTCCCTTTGGATAGGAGGAAAAACCTATATAAGAAATAAAAAAGAACACCAAATGATTTTAAATAGATAATGACAATGGACTCGCCTAGAATTGCTAGTTCCGAGAAGTGATACTTCCTAGATGGTTGTCAATCCACTATTTTTATCACATTAATGAAAGTAAATACAAGAAATAAAGGTCCTATTGTTAACAATTTGATTTAGGTATCTTAAAACGTTATCAAAACACTAGATTAAATAGAATATTGAAATAAAAAATAATCTAGCATTAGGAAAGGTATGTTTCTCGGCCGAGGAAGATCACAGAGGTGTTAGGTAAGGTCGGTGAGGTATCTTGTAAGGTATGGATGGAATTTGGTAGAGTCATAGGTTGTTTGGTGGAGGTTTATAAAAATACATAGTAATCGGTGTTGGTCCTGGGTGATCGATGTCAGTATAGAGGTGAGATCGATGACGCTTAAGGTGACCAATGTCAGTAGGGGAAATCGGTAGTAATTAAATAAAATCATTTTTAAGATTCTTTGTGATTGCACAAAGAATAAAGGGAGATTGTTTGGGTTTAAAATATTACTAGGAAGACTCAGGAATACATAGGGGGCCAATACGGAGAGCCAAAAGTTTGTAGGTGATTGGGTTGATGGATTGGTAAGAAGGTGGAGATGAAGGAATACATGGGGAAGTAAAGTATAATGGAAGAGGTAATGGATCTAAAATTTAAGCAAGCACAAAATGATTAAAATCATGTATGCTTGCTTGCATTTGTAAATCTGGTAGGTGAAAGAGGATGATAGTTGATCCATGAAGATTCTTTGTGTTCAGTGCCACGGAAATACTCCCATAGTGTCCCCATGAATATTGTAATACCTTGAGATGAGAGCTAGATGCTTGCTTGGGCTTGTGGTCGAGTATTTTGTGTCGTTTAGATGCTAAGAGGCTTGGATTTGTGATTAAATGTAATAGTTCTCTCAAAACTAAAAATGACCAACCTGGGTAGTAGGTTGCAAAATTGTATATAAAGTAACCAATGATGGCTAGGTGACCAATGTTGGTTAAGGCAGGAAAGTATAGGTTTACCAAAAATAAGTAGATCTTCCCATATTTAGAATGCTTTCTCATTGATTCTTCTTAGGAAAGTGTATTTCTCATTAGAAAAGTAGGAATGTCATATAAGAAGTCTAATTAGGTTTAGGAAGAGGTCTTAGTTATTTAGGTTGAGTGGCAACTCAAAGACTGGGAGTGATGACTCAATGCTAAGAGTGATGACTCGGTCATTATGAGTTAAATGCTGCTGGAATGGGTCCAAGGTGAGGTGTAATGATGAGGTGGAGGTGTAAGGATGAAAATAAATTAATTAAATTAATTAATAATTTGAGGATGAATATTAATATGAGATGAAGGGGTCATGATTAATTAAATATATTGTGTTAATTGATTGAAGGGGACTAAGGGGAGTGTGACCCAAATTTAGTGTCTACATTTTCCCCTTTTTGTCACGTAGCTTGTATTTGGTAAGCAATGCTGACAAAAATAGAAGTGGTTGCCCCAAATATAGGTGAGAGTGGGGTTGGCCTAGGTAGGAGTGAAGGTGATCCCCCTCAAACCAAGAACTGAGTGAAGTTGTAGATAGAAAGTGAGGGGTTTGATAAACAAGTTGTTAATAAAAACAAGGGTGGATGGGTTGTAGGTAAGGGTAATGGTCGGTTCGGGTAATAGGTAAATGTCAATCAAATGCATGCACACGTATATATTGCGATAAGGTACCAAGTTGAAGAGCTTATAAACTCTACTTCATCAAAGGTTGATAGGTTTATCCAAATGAGGTTGAAGTGGTTTAGGTATCCAAGGTATAGGATATGGTCTTGAATCACAACTATGCAAGGTGTAGGAATGGGTAATAGGGTTTATTCTAGGGAACCAAAGGTTTGATTGGGATAAACATCACGGTAGTAGGTAAGGTAAGGTCGTTAGGATGAACAATATGGGTAGAAGTATTACAAGGTATAGTGAGTACATAAAGTAGAA
The DNA here is from genome assembly GCA_018340775.1 of Taxus wallichiana var. yunnanensis. Taxonomy (NCBI): domain Eukaryota; kingdom Viridiplantae; phylum Streptophyta; class Pinopsida; order Cupressales; family Taxaceae; genus Taxus; species Taxus wallichiana. The sequence goes on from CM031234.1 coordinate 51,884,892, forward strand.
TGTTATAAAAGGAGGTTCGAGGTAAGGGTATAGGTAAGGCTGAGGTATAGTAAATAACATGTCCCTAAACACAATTAAGGGAATGTACAAGTAATTGAGGCTTATGGGTAAGGTGTAAGTGGTGTTGGTAAGGGTAATAGTTGTATGAGCAACATTGTTTCAGGCTAAATGGACATATGGTATGTCAAATGGTTTTTTCAGGTGACTAATGTAGATTATAGCTTAACCAAATGTCGGTTGGTTAGTGGAACGACATGACCGACGTCGGTCATGTCAATTTGGGGCTAAAATAGGAAAAATCTATGTTTTACAGATTCATTTGAACCTTTCTACTTTTAGAAAATGATAGAGAAGAAGAGTAAAAGTGGAAAGTGACAGTTACGATGTGTTTGAGCTAAGTTGGTGAGCCACATAGTAGGTGAGTGGAATTTTATAGGTGGGTCCCCGAGAGCAATTTGATTTATTTGAATTTTTGTGAGGTGAGGAGTTGATTTGTGGCATGGAAGAGGTGGGAGGGGGACCACCGGTACAATGACCAGATGTACCACCATGGAGATGACACCGAGTAGAGGTAGGAGACTATCTAAATCCTTCAGTTGAGTTGAAAAGATTGAAATTATTTTGGTTATTGCGGGTTAAGTTTGGGTAGAAAGTTAATTTTGAAAATGTGGTTAAAATGAATGAAACATGGGGTTGGGAAAGTCCAATGTAGCTTAAATAGGGTTGGTAATGAAGGTAGGATAGGTTTGGGTGGGTTGGGGTAGGTATTTAGGTTGTTTTTAGGGTAATTTTTGAGAATGGGGATGGGGTTTCAGTTTTGGATGAAATAGTGACCGACATCAGTCATGATGTTGGGTGTGAGACACGGTCAAGATGACTGATTGTGGTCAAGGTGACCAATGTTGGTCACAATTAAAAGGACTAGGTGAAGGAAGGGCTAGATAAGAAAGTTAAACATGCGAGGAAGGGGTAGGTGAAGACTTATGTAGGTAGAAGAGGGTAAAACAATAGTGTGTTAATGTGTGATAGGTATGTAGGTGGAATAAATTAAGATATTGTGTAAGTATGATAAGGGAGACAATAGGTATTTAGGTGAAGTGGGTAAAGGGGTAGGTATTGGTAACCAGGTGAGGGGTAGGTATGAGTGATGTATTTTGGGTATGAGAGGTGGGTAATAGGTGATTGGAGAGGGTCACGTCTTGACAATGTTGTTTTGGATGATGCAGGTGAGAGATTAGCTGATGATGAGGGACAAATTACTGCCCTTATAGGTATAGATGTGGCCTAGTGTGACAACGGAGGAGTGGGAACACATGGCCAATGTTGGACTTAGTTTGATAAGGCATTATAGGAATATAGGTCGAGATCATAGCTTGATGGTTGATCTCACCGACAGATGGGACTCTGCGACCATTACCTTTCACTTACCAATAGGTGAGATGATTGTCACCTTGGAGGATGTTTATAGGATCTTATGGCTTCGTATCATTGGGGAGACAGTGTATTCGATTTCCTATGAGGCATCAGTGGAGCTGATATTAGTAGTATTTGGTGATGTGATGGGCCTATTAAGCTATGACACAGTGCGAGTCTAAGCTATGGAGACATGTATGTTGTCTACCCACAGGAGACCAAGCTATTTGTGTTGATGATTGTGGTAGTGGGATGTTTTGTGCTTCTAGATTCTGAGGGTGGGATATTCCCACAAGAACTAATGGGTGTGCTACTGGACATGATCGAGGAGTGGATACACTTTGCTTAGGAACCAAATTTTTCCAGTTCAACTATATAGAGAGCTATGGGCCTATGGTAGGTTGAGGAGGTTTTTTATGTGCTCCAAATTCTTGTTACACTGTTGGGAGTATGAGCACATTGCGTGTGTATGTCCATTTGGGTTACCACTATAGGAATAATTCAGGGGTGGATTGTAAAGAGTAGGATTCAAGAGATGGGTACTAGTCAGGGCACACCGAAAGGGCAGGGCCACATATGATGTTAGATACTACATGCGGCTATTAGAGGGCCTATCAACGAAAGATATTATGTGGCAGCCATATGTTGATTATCTATCATATAGAGGCATGGATGAGGAGTTAAGGAGGTTCATTTACTGAGGTGGATACAAGGGTGACATGGCAAGGAACATGAGATGATACTCATGGATAGGGTCGATGACAATTTAGAATGCGGAAGGACATTCCCCCACCTTTTCCATAGTACCATAGAGATCACATGGAGAGACCTATGTCTCCACCACATCTAAGTGATCCCATAAGGTACGAGGAGCATGAAATAGATAGAATTATTGATGATGCGGGCATCACTGATGGATACCAGAGTGGTGGGTGGAGCGATTATGGGTGACACCATCGAAGCCAAGGTAGCTTGATTTTGTGACTATCATAGTGCAGAGGGATACATTAAAGGGTCAGGTGGCCACCATATAGGCACATATTACAGAGTTACACGGACAGTTGATAGGGTCACAAGCACAAGTTACCACCTTACGAGGCACATGTGATAGCCCCGCATGCCCAACTAGCTAAGGCATAAGGTGGAGATGGAGATGGAGGGTAGGTAACCACCCTATCAAAGCACATGTGGGTAGATTACAAGGCCATTTGGCCACTACATAGGCATAGGTTGTGGCACTGCTAGCCTAGGTAGCGACATTGGTACCAACACAGAAGCAGGGGATAGAGTTCCATAGTACATGCACATGTACAAGGATAGGGTACACTTTTGGTCTGGTAGATTTCATAGGGGGAAGTTAGGCCGATGGTATCACCCCAAACCATATCCATGGTGAGGTTCAAGGATGCATTAAATGAGGCTCGCTATTATCAAGACCATCTATCCACTGCAGGATTGATGTGTTGTCATATGCTTTGAGTAATGAGCCTAACAGAAGCCAATGAGCAGACTAGATCCAAGACTCACAGTTCTAGTAGCACAGGGGGTCATCAACCCTAGAGACAGGGTCATGGTGAGGTTACTAGCTCTCAAAGACCATGTCCGGAAGAGGGCTAGGGGAAGAGGTAGGTGAGACTCGAAGAGGAGGGCATCAAATGGGGGTGATTGGTCATTATATGTGATAATGTACCATTATTTTGATTTTTGATATATATACTGGCACGTGTGTGCGAAGACGTGAGATTGTACATGAGAGTTTTGAGATACTAATATTTATTTATATTTGTGTATATATGTATTGATACATAGACACTCCCATTATATAATTGATGATATTGACTGGATGGATGATGTACTCATTTTTAATTTCCATTGTTATTGTGTATTATGGAAACTAGTTGAATTAGGCATGATTGAGTCAAGGTCATTTAGGCATGGTGGATTCAAGTATAGGCATGATGGAGTTAGGTATAGGCACAAATTTATCAGCTATAGGCATGGTTGAGTCTACGTATAAGCATGGTTTGGTCGAGGTATAGGCATGGTGGAGTCTAGGTATAGGCATGGTTTGGTCATGTTTTTGTGTTTGATTTAATTTGTAAGTTAATGTTATTATGGAAAATAATGGATTATATGTATGTTGTGGCTAAATTTCCAAGTACTTAATATCATGGAAAATGTGAAATGAGTTAGGTAAATATATATATGGTGGTAAAATGATAAATGTGATGAAACAATGCATTTTTTTGTGATATATTAATTTCCAAGTTTTTGTGTAAATGGAAACTAACTAGGGTAGAATGTGAATGGAAAGGGGTAAAATTAGTTAGGGGTAAGGGTGGTCGAGCTAACCTCCAAGGGCCCCATGCCCTCGAAGTGTTGTCTATGTAGCCCGACAAAAAGGGGCCTCAAGCTCGATGTAGTTCTCCCATAAGCTAGGGAATAATATGATGAGGTAGATGAATGGGTTGGTAGGTTTTAGGCATGATTAATTCTAGGTCATTTAGGCATGGTTGAGTTTAGGTCATATAGGCATGGTTGAATTTAGGTCGAATAGGCATGGTTGAATTTAGGTCAAATAGGCATGGTTGTTGGCTATGGTGAATAGATATGGGTGATTTTGGTGGAAGAGGAATTCCTATAATGTAGGTGTTGAAGGTCTGGTCCTATGAAGGAGGATCAATAAGTAATAAAAGAGGTGAATGGTAAGAGGAGACAAAAATCCACCTAATTGGTAAGAACAAGTACGAGTCTATCGTACCAAAGATTGGATTATGAACATAAACCCTAAAGGCGGTGTATGAGTGACTGTTCTAAGGGTGAAGAAGATCACATGATAAAAACTATCACATTTGTGGCACATCCCTTGAGTAGGTTTAATATTAGAGAGGAAAGGAGGTGAGGTGAGAGAGTTTGTTTTAGCGTAACCTGGTGTGAAACAACATGCCTCTTCTGCAAGATACCAAAGATCAAAATAGGCAATTCCATGACAAAAAAATATCTTTTTCTTTTTGATTTTATTTTATAGACTGATCGATGTGGGAATTCTATGTGGGATAAATATAATATCTCCTTGAGGTCTTCGTGAAGCTGATCGATGCAGGAAGCTTCAGAATATTTTTATTTTGTTTGTATAGAACTAGTCTTCTTTTTGGATAGACTATGTGTTTTTACGGATAAATTCTATAGCTATCCATTGAGGGAGTAGTCTATTTATAAAGGGCAAGATAGAGAGGTAGATTTCCTTTTGAGGGAGTCATCTCTTTTCTAGAAGTTTTACCCTAGGAGTTTGAATTTGAAAATCCCTTATATTATTTTTGAATTGTTTTTTGGACTTTTGGTCATTGATATGACTATAGAGAAGTATAGGCTTCTTTTATGAAGAAAATACCATAGCACACAAGGGTAGATATGAAAAATATGTTTTAAGTGATGAATGAACATGTGATCTCATCTTCAAAAGGATGAAAATCATCCATGAGAATTATGCCATGATTAGAGCCATGGTACTCATATTGAAGGTAAGGTGAAAGGTGACAAGTAATCACACGATTCTTGTTTAGTAGTTTATCCTTAATATAGGTAAGTGGAAGGTATATGTTGCTTAAGGGATGAGAATTCAATAGACAAAATTCGAAGATTCAACAATAGAATGGTCGAAGATGCAAGGCATTGAGGGGCTCAGTTCAGTTTACCTTTGAGTGAAGATAAACGATAAGCACTTGATCCATAGGCATGAGTAACAATATAGGGTCCAAGCCAATTAGGAGAAAACTTTCCCCGTTTACTTTTCTCCACTTTTTTTACATCTTGATTTTCCTTTAGGATGAGATCACCGACATGAAAGGTTCATTCTTGGACATGTTTATCGTAGGAACATTTAATACATTTTTGGTCAATTTAGAGGTGATCAAGAGCATTAAGACTATGTTCTTCTAATAAATCAAGTTGTACCAAATGGTCCTAGTGAAAATCATCATCATTGAGCATATCTTTGAGTGAGATACAAAGTGATGGAATTTGGACTTCGAGTAGAAAGAAAACTTCTATACCATAGACCAAATAAAAAGGTGTGGTAATAGTTGAGGTACGAATACTAGTGTGATATGCCCATAAGTAAAAAGGAATGTGTGTGTGCCAATCCTTACCAACATCATCAACCAATTCCATAAGAATTTTTTAAAGGTTTTATTGGTTGATTCAGCTTGGCCTTTTGTTTGAGTACAATAAGGTGAAGAAAAAATGAGGTGAATGTTGAAGGAATCACGAGTTTCGTGGGGTTTTATTTTTGAATTGTTTTTGTTATCAATGATGAGGCGGTGAGGAACACCAAACTGACAAATGATATGATGATTGATGAATTTACATATTTTCTCATCTTTTGTAGAAATAAGATGTATGACTTCCACCTATTTATTGTAATATTCAGTAGTGGTAATAATCCATTGATGAAATTGGGAAGAATGAGGGTTGATCTCTCTAAAAAGATCCAAACCCCATTGAGAGAAAGGCCAAAGGTCTCGTGTGACCTGTAAGGTGTGACTAGTGGTGTGATGAATATTATCGTGTTACTAAAACTTCACACAATGCTTGACATAGTCACAAAAATCATGGTTTAGGGTTGGCCAAGTAATATCCTAGGTGCAAGATGTGCTTAGCGATAACTAAGCCACTAAAGTGACCCCCACAAATCCCATCGTGAACTTCCTTGATGGTATATGGAATTTTAGAACTCGTAAGGCATCGTAAGAGGATATCATCAAAACCACATTTATAGAGAAGACCACCCATGATGACATAGTGAGAGACACTTTTGAGAAAGGATCATTGTCCATTACAAGTAAGATCTGGAGGCAGAATGGAAAGAGAAAGGTAGTCAACAAACTGCTTATACCAAGGGTCATGTGATTCATTCGTAATATTTCCTACAAGGTTAACATATAGAAATAGATAATAAGGTGATTGTAACCTTTGTACGGTGATAAATAATTTTGAGTCGGAGGACAAGGTGGGAATTTGAGAAGAAAGAAAGGCCATGGTATCTATAAATTTATTAGTGGAAGACGGGGTCGTTTGAAGTTCATAATGGTCAAAGGTAGTCAAAAGTATGTCAACATGATACTTATACTTTTTAAGCATCTCATTATGACACTGATATATACCATTAACTTGGTTCAAAACCAGTTGAGAGTTACCAAAGATATTAATTTATTTAACATCTAAGGCTATGGTAGTTTGAAGACCTAATATGAGTGCTTCATATTCGGCGATATTGTTAGTACAATCAAAATCTAGTTTGAAAGATAATGACATAGCCTCACCATCAAGAGGAATGAGGATAACTCGAAACCATCCCCATGCTAACATTTGGAACCATCAAGGAATAAGGTCATCGATAAATGGTATCATCCAGGAGAGGGTAGAATGGATTCATTAGGGAAATTGAAGTTAGAGGATTTGTTTCCAGAAAGAGGTGCGTCTGCAAGTTGGTCAGCAATGGTTTGTCCTTTGACATATTTTTGATGGATGAATTTGATATCTAGGTCTACAATAAGCATGAGCCAACATGCAGCACGTTGAATTTGGTAGGTATTAGCGTACATGTAATGTAAGGGGTCAATATTTTGCGACAACAAAGGTTTTGTGGTTGAGTAGGTAATGACGAAGTTTAGTGGCAACAAAAATAATGATAAGCGAGTTTTTGGCATGATTATATCTAGTTTCGTAGTCTAAAATTGTATGAATTATATAACAAACCACTTGCTCCTTGTGTTTCTCATCATGATGAGCAAGCATGGAACCCAAGGAATGATCAGTAGCGAGAAATGTAAAGGTAAACGGTTGGTCATCCTTAGGGGGTATGAGTATAGGTGGTTAGAGGAGGTATTATTTCAATGCATCAAAGGATTTATGGCATTCATCATCCCATTTGAAGGAGACATTCTATTTGAGAAGATGATGAAATGGACGGTAGAGCCTTTTAAATATGAGAAATAAAGTGACAAATAGATTGTAGCTTGCCTTGCAAACTATGAAGTTGACGAAGTATAGTAGGTGAAGGAATTTTGAGAATAGCCTTGATTTTAGTGGGATCAAATTCAATGCCATGCAAATAAACAATAAAACCAAGGAGCTTTCTGGAGAGAATGTCGAAGACACACTTCTTAGGTTGAAGGTGAGCATAATATTTGATGAGACAATCAAAGATAACCTTAAGTATTGTAAGGTGTTTGGCCCGATGTTTGGATTTGCTAAGAAGATTGTCAAAGTAATCTTTCAATATGTGATGTATAATGTAATGAAATATATAATTCATAGCACGTTAATATGTAGCACCAACATTTTTAAGGCCAAAGGGCATGACACGGTAATAGAAGGTGCCCCAAGAAGTTATGAAGGTGTATTTTGTTGATCTTTCGGGGTGAGTTAAATTTGGTTATAACCCAAGAAATCATCCATGAGTGATAACATCTCATGGCTAGTGGTGGGATCAACTAATTGGTCAATACTAGGTAAAGGAAAATCATCTTTGGGGAAAGCTAAATTAAGGACCCTAAAATCTATGCAAATGTGGAGTCCCCCTATTATTTTTGTGATAGGAAAAATGTTAGAGATCCATTGGGGATAATAAATGGGTAGGATGAAGGAAATTGAAAGAAGGCATTGGAGTTCTTCTTTGACAAAAAGGGAAATGAGTGGATGCATTTTACGCAGCTTCTATTTCATGGGTTACTTAATTATGAATGATTATGATATTGTGGACCAAAATGTTTGGTTCAATACCAGATATATCATTGTAAGACCAAGAAAAAGTGTTGTTATGATCCCAGAGGATAAAATTGAAAGCTCCCTATTCAGCAACATCTAAATATTGGCCTATTTTTAGAATGTGTGGGTCATCTTGAGTGTGAATGTTGATTTTTATGGTTGATTCATTCAACATGGTTTGCATCTTATAAGGTAATGATCGGTGAATATAAGAATATTTTGCACCAAGGTAGGTGAGAATAGAATCATTATCCTAACATCGAACGATATTAATAGAAGGTGTATTGTCATTGATCATGTTAGGATACATGAATGGAAGAGAAGAGGGAGTGTCTCCATCATGTTGATAAGTTATAGGTCCCAAGGAAATGGTGTTCAAGAAAAAAAAAGTTAGGAGGAATGGATTATGGATCCATAGAATCATGGGTGAAGGTGGTGAAGTTGGTGAACGTGGTGGGGAATAATTATTGTCCTCAATGAGTTTGACTCAGGCCTTCTTGGGAGATGGTTCAAGAAATCCAATACCATTGTGGTCTTTATGCTTACGAGTGGTGTAAGGAATGACGGTAAAGATGGCAACCTTGTTCATAGAAACAAAAGCCAAATACTTTCCAATCACAAAGTGATGGAGGAAGGTCTAGGAAAAGTAGTAGTTTGTGAGATATTGAAGTTTGGAGGAAAATGATCAAGTTTGGTAAGGTGGCTCAGGCAATTAGGTAGAATCATTAAGTCCCCCATACGTTAAGTTGGTACGAAGGTGGGGAGGACCATAGGGGAAAAATTTTCCTATGTGGTGATCATAGCAGGGATGTTGGTGAAGGTTGCCATACTCTTGAGGAGTAAGTAATGTGTCAATGTTATAAATTTGGTATTCCCCCATAGTGAGGCATTGAAAAACACCTTGTAAGGGATCAAGTAGGGTATTTGCATAGCGGGAATGGATGAATCATAGGACATCTAGTAAGAAGAAGAATTGGATGTTTGAGAAGTAGATGGGTTGGCTGATGGGTCAGCTATAGAATCTGTGGTAGTAGTGGGAATAAAGGAGTTAGTTGTGGAAGAGGTAGCGGAAGCATTGGTGGATGAAGTAGTGGCTCAAGAAGGAGTGGTAGCTATGGTAGATGTCTTAACTGGTATAAGGACATCATTGGGTCAATATAACATGTTACAAGTCTTGAATGGTGAAGGGTTAGCTAGAATGGTATAGTTGTGTCCTTCATGTTCAAATTTAAACAACATTGTAAGGTTGAAGGAACACAACCCATGGCATGGATCCAAGGTCAGCCAAGCAACATGTTGTACTAGAATTCCCCCTCTAAGATAGAATAATTTAGGAATGGTACAAGGGGCCACACAAATTTGGAGAATGATGGTGCCAAGGGTAGAAGTCATGGCATCGTTGAATGAACGCAACATAATTGGGTTATTATGCATGTAATTGGAAGGGATGCACATTTGGTTATATGCATGGGAGGAAATGATGTTGATACTGGCACCGACATCAATCATAATGCGTCAAACGTGATATTATCAATGTAGATGGAAATAAGTAGGGTGGTATCATGATCATTTGATTGTAGAGGTACAATATCAATGTTTAAAAAACTAAGAGCAGCTACTTGATGAGTGGTAATGGGTGCAGTGGAAGGGGATGAAGTGGTGAGATAGGCCACATGATGAGGAGTGATAATGGATGCAACAGGAGTAGGGGTATTAGGTAGTACCTCAATAGAGTGCATAACCTCAATGAGTGCTTGTCAATGAGACTCGAGAGGTTTGGATAAGGTCATACAAATACATTTTGAGAGGATCTTTGGTGTAACTCTTTAAGAATTATATAATTGGAAACCCCTGTCAAAAATAGGGTATTAGTGTTCATGGATGGTGATTTTTGGTGCACGTGTAGGTGGAATATTTGGTAAAAGAGTGGTAGATGAGCTGCTTGTTTTCTCCTTTCCTTTGTTCTTCTGGGTCTCGAGTGGAAAGTTGAATCAGATTAATCTATGGTGAAGAAGCAAGTGAGTCATGATAGGTGTAGCGATAGGATGGGAAAAAATATGGTGAGGGCATATAATGGTTTTGTGAAAAGAATGCAACACATTGGCATTTTAGCAGAGGTTTTCCTAGCTCTCTTATGTGGACCATATTGATCTCAAATGTTGGAGGAGGATAAAAGGGTTGTGGAGGGGGAGTTGAAGGTTGCTAAATAGGTATGGGACGAGGATGTGTTTTGATAGGTGTAGATGGAATAGGGTCCTCATCTAAAATATATTCATCATCAAAGATTTATTCAATGGGACATAGTTGGAGAAGAATAGTCTTAAAAGCCTTACATTTTTTCACATCATGCCTGGAACATGATGGTAAGCACAAATTTTGGTATTGTTAAACCCTTCAAGTTTAGGTTTGGGTGGGTCACAAGGTATAAGTGGTGGCAATGTGATGGTAGAGGTTTCCAAAAGGTTAGCTAGGATATTGGCATAAGACCCTACCAATGGATCACAATGCAAAGTAAGTGTGGGTCTGGATGGAGGTGTAGGTGATTTTGGTGGGAGAGGCATAACTGGAGGTGGAATTAGAGGTTGAGTCATTTTTACCACTTGTTTAGTAGGTAGTACAATTTTAGTTTTTGATTATACCTTCTTGGGTAAATATGTAGTAGGTGAACTATTTATGAAGGTGGTGTAGGTTTAACTACCTCTTTAGAGGGTAGTGTGTTATTGGGATTCAGATGCATATTATTAGGTAAAGGTGAAGTATAAGTGTGTGATGTATAAGGGAAGTAAGATGGTGGAAGGGGACGGGTTAGCCAAGTTGATAATGGAGGTACGGTGAAGTTTGTAGTAGGAGGCAATGTGGAAGGTCTTGGTTGAAGAGAAGGGAATAGTGCAGGTAATGATAAGGATCTGGAAGTGGTGTAGTTCTAGGAGGTAAAAAGGATGTAGGTGATGAAAAATGGGTAAGTTGTGTAGGTAATTTGGGAGGAATAGAGGATTATGACAAGAAGGTCGGATGCTATGTTTTTGGTTTACCTTGGGTAGGAGGCTGCTTGATCAAGGTTGATGGGTAGGGTCCTAGAATAGATGGAAGTGATGAAGGTGACAGAGGGGTAGTGGGAGAAGTCAATATATGTGACCTAATAGGTTGGGTATTCCTCTTAGGTGGTGGAATATTTTTGATGAACTCGACGACGTGGATAAATCTAGATTTACTAGAGGATGGACTAGGCTTGATGTCGGCATGACGCCCAATGTGGCAATGGGTCTAGATGCAGAGAAACATATAGGTGTAGGTAAGGTTTGAGGAATTGGAAAATTTTCATTTCATGGTAAAGGTTTAGGTGTGGGCGGGGCTGATGAATAAGAGGTCGCTACAACCTACATGGGAAAGGTGGGATTGGTTATCGAAATACTTTTGGATAGATTGTGGAAGTATCGAAGACAAAATTTGAATCTAAGTTGAGAAAGGAAACTGAAGTCCTCACCAAAGCATGGAATTTTCAACATAATTGAAGTGGTTGGCTAAATATGAAAATGACACTACTGTAGGGGGATGATGTTGATTTGGTAGTAATCCCTGTAAATAATGTCTATGAGACAAGGAATTGGTTGGATTTAGACTCTATGGGTAAAAGAGCCAAGAGAAAATCAACATGATCCTTGAAATCTAATGGATAATTATCACCAATAGGAAGGGATGTTGCTAATGGATCCCCTATGGGTAGGGGAGATGACAAGTAAGATGAGTTAGGTTCATCTTTTGGTGAAGAGGAAGGTAAGCATGACTCTCCTGTGGGTAGGAGAGTAAGTACTATGGGTTGTTCATCCGGTTGAGAGGTGAGTGGGGAAACTACATCGGTGGATATGTCATGTAACATCTTAGAAAAACTATTGCCTTGATTTCATTTCCTCTTGACATTGCAAATGTTTACATGTGATTTTTCTTAGGAAGGTTTATTCTTTTGACTATTGGAAATCATGTTTGCAATGGATAAATTATTACTGTACAAGGATTCATTTTGTTGTAATTTTGTTTACTTGAAATGAAGCCATTCTTCCTTATGTTTGGAAAGGTTGTGAACCTGTATTGTTGTTTTCATACTTACCATATGTTAACAAAAAAACCTTGGATCAAATCCATTGATCCAAGGCGTGCTTCAGTTCTCTGTTATTAATCATTTTGATAAACTAACATTCTGAAGTAAAAGGTAATGTGGACTGAGTCTTGTTTTGGTTATGAATATGAGGACCCTTCTACTGATGTCCTTGCTTTACATCATGTGGTAAGTATTAAACTGTGGTCTTCTTGATAAATATTTTTGTTTAAGATGTTGAATAGCATAATAAGAAGATCAAAGGCCTATTGCTGGGCTATTAAGGTGAATACCTTAACCTTGGTCGGGATGTTTAATGCTAATCATATTTTAACCTAAGTTGTAATGTTCTATCCTATTTGGATTCTAACCTAAGGTGATTTGGACCTACCTTAGACTTATTACTAAACTATTTAGGTTAGCATCCTAACCTAAGTTGGTATGCTTTATGGTTGTGAGTTTTGGAAATAACCTAAGGAAAATGATAATTACCTATTACTAAAGTTTATGTCTTAACCTATGTTGGCATGTTTAATTTGGAAAGTTTTGGAAATAACCTAAGGTAAATACTATATACCTAGGCTAAGGTTGAACCCTAAACTAATTTCAATCTAACCTAAACTAATGCTAAGCTAAAGGGGAACCTAAAGGGTTGCATGGAAAATGGGATTTGGTGGCGTTGGTTTCTATGGCATTAATGTGATTTGATTTTTGAATTAATGAATTTTTTTCAAATAGTTGTGGCAGAGGCATGAGGAGTTAAGGGAATGTCTAGTTGGCATCTTCTCTAAAATTAAAAATGCATGCAAGGGTTGAAATAGAGCTCGCCAATTTTGGATGGCGGTGGCGTGGAGAAATAGGCGGGAGAGTTTGTTGTCCTTGCATTAATGAGTCTTGGTCTTGGTGAAGAAACCGCCTTGGAAGACATGCAAGTGGATTTTTGAGAGGTTGTTTGGTCTTTTTCTCTTGGCGATTTTTTCTCTGCATGGAGATTTTGGGTTCTTTGAACCAGCAGTTCTATTTTCAATCCTTCGCTATTTTTGGCACCTCTAAGCTATTTTTGATCTTGTGGAAGTATAAGAGGAAATAGGATGTTTGGAATTATTGACGTTGCTTGGAAAAAGGAAAGGATTGTGGGAGGCTCAGCTGGAAATCTTCTTGCAAATCAATAGAAGCTATATCATGCGTGATAGGATCTACCATTAAGTTGTTTCGATTTTTACTAAACATCTTCATTACAAGAAATATTCTCTTCAAACAAATGGGTTTTTATTCTTGTGATGGTTATTTACATTCATGCTTGAATTGGTCTTTGTATTTTCGATGAAGAGTCTCTATTAGATTAAAAAAATGGAATGCGGGTTTTTCCCTGTTGAATATAGTGGTGAATCATGCTTTAACTTTGTTGGGAATGGAATGATGAAAAATTTGTGTGAATCTTGTTGTCTGTGCAAAATGAGTTAAGGGAAAACATTGTTTGCTATAAGATTTGATCTAGATTTGTCTTCCCTATTGGAAGGGGGTAAGAAAGGTATTATTTTCAGTTGAAACTTTAGTTGTTTTGAATCTAGTTACTTCTTTTGAGATGTGTTAAAATGGTTGCTTGGATTCAATGATTTTTGGATTCAAACTTGTTTGAATATAACTGTAAACGAGTTTTTCTTCTTCTAAAATTTATACGTTTTGGGTTGTGAACCTCTATAAGAATGATCTAAATTTGGACAATAGAAGTTCCTATTTAATGGAAGATATCTCGAGTGTTGGTTCTATCTAGGTTGGAAATTTGATTTATACAAGTTAGTTCCTAGTTGAATTTGCATGATGTCGACCTTGTTTTTTGCACTTGTAAGTTAGAAGATTATTTGTTAATAACTTACCTATTCTTGACCTAGACGAACCTCCTGATTGAATATATTTGAGAGTAAGTTTGTTAAATACCATGTTATCGTGATTTTTGGGAAAGACTTAACGAATGTATATGCATCTTTTCTAGGATGAAATTTCATGCTTCTAGAACTAACCAATCAGTTCAACTTGAGGGATTTTCTTAGATCCTTACGTTTATTTTGAGATGTGAACAACACTGAAGAGTTTTAATGTCTTGGTGAAATATTAATTAGTTCATTCAAGACTGTCTTGAGGAATAGACTAAAAAAATTGATTATTTTATTCCTCGCTTGAGACTGACTCGTGCACCTATAATGGAGTCACCTTGTTTTACGTTGTGTCTTTATTATGTTTTAATCAGGTTGGGTTCTTTCTCTTCTTACCTGAATACTATTTCTTTTATCCCTGTGAAGATGGGATTAAGTGTTAACTTGACTGTTATATTGTGTTTGTTTTTTGGAAATGATGGCTAAGCTTGGGTTATATGAATCGAACTATTTACTATTTGGATAAATTGGAATGTCCAGTGGTTGTTGATACTTCATGTATTGTTTCTTAATCGAATTCATTCAAATCATCTCTTTCTAGATGTAGCTAATGCACTATTGTTTGCTCTTGTTTTTATGCTGAGAGAATTTCATCTCCAGAATCTAACTTGCATACTGTAGTCACATAATTCAGTCGAGTTTCATTTAGTTCTATGTTTCAATGTTTGACAAGAGTTCAAATATATCTTGAATTGATATGTAATAGTTTTTTTATTCGATATGTATTTCTTTTCTTGGAAAATAATAATGGGATCTTCTCCCATTCTTGTTGACCTCTCTCTCTCTCTCTCTCTCTCTTATGAGTTAAGGTATTCATCGTTGTTTTCTTTGAAATTTGAAGGAGATTATATTTTGTCCTCTCTCTTTTCTGAGTTGTGGAATGTAACACTATTCTCCTCTAAATCTGAGGGAAGTTCTGAGTTGTTTCTATCTCTCTCTATTTGTCTTTTCCCTCTTCTATGTTACACTTGTTTAAGGAATTGAACGAGTTCAGTTTTATTACTTAATAGGATTGTAAAGTGAGTAGTAGGAGATAATCATTTACTTATTCTCCTTGACTTATGTTGATTGGAAACTATAATTGGTTAAGTGTGACTAATGTCTAGTGTAAGTAATCAATTAAATACTTTTCCTATTTCTAACTTATTGTGGCCTAACTTAAGACTTAGGCTATATATTGGCTTTAAATTTGGATGTAGCTTTAGAAATAGGAATGTAAAACCTTCAACAAACTGTTATATTTATCTATGCATTACAAGCGTTGGCATGTGATTTTCTTGAATGAGGTGTGTTTCCTTGATTGTTGAAAATCATGCTTGTTATGGATAAATCATCTCTACTCTTGGATTCATTGGACTAAAATGATATGGCTTTCAGGAATCCATTTTCACTTCTTGTTGATAAGTTGTAATTGGATTTTTTAGAGTTGCAAACTTATCTCTTTTGACTGACTCATCCTTGGATCAATTTCAGTGATCCAAGGAATGTTTTAAATCTTCTTAACAAATTGAATGGTAAATTGACATTCATTGGTTGAGAGACATAGCAGATTGAACTTTGTATGCTACAAGTTCTTTGGACTTGAGTGATCGTGTCTTCATTCGAGTTGTATGTTATGCTTGGGTTTTTGGGATTGATCTCCATAGGACATTATTGGCATAAAAAAATATAGTCATCTTATGACTATGAAGGGGATCAGGATCCTAAAGCTAAAGGACTATCCTAATGGTATCCTAAGCTAGGTAAGAACACCTACTTCCTATCTACATCTATTCAATTGGGTAGTAATCTAATCTAAGCTTCTTATTCTATTGTGTTGGGGGTGACCTAACCTAAGCTCTTGTGCTAAATGAATAAGGGAAGGGAAGATTACTATGGTGATACTATACTATGCTAACCTAATGCCTAAAACTAATGGTTAAGAATTTGACATAACCTAAGGTGGTATTACCTATGGAAATGTTTATAAACCTAAGGAAATTATTTAGGAAATGATTGTTGGACTAACCTAAGCTTTGGGAAATCTAGCCTAAACTATTTGAAAGGGGCCTAGGGTCACATGTCTCTATGGCGACGGTTCCAATGGCTTTTATTTTGATTTGATTTGGTATTAAGGCATGGAAGTACTACCAGTTTGGAAAGGGCTAGTTAAATTTTAGTGGGGCTTACGTGGAGGCTTCACTAAGTATGGAATTGCATGTTGGATTGGAATTGGCATCCGCCAGTTTTGGGAGGTGGTGGCAAGGAGAGATAAGCGGGAGAATAAGGAGTTATGGCATTAATGAATCTCAGTTTTTGTGTGCAAACCGTCTTGGAAACTTGAGAGGTGGGTTTGTGAGAGGTTGTTTGGTTTTGCATGCCTCACGAATTTCTCTCTGCATGGAGCTATCTGGTTCTTTGAACCAGCAGTTCGACTTCTTCTTTTTCTTGGCTATTTTTGGTTTCTCTATCCTATTTTCGATCAGGGGAATGTATAAGAGGCATTGGAAGATAAATTGTTTGGTTGTTGATCTGTCATGAAGAAGAAAAAGGGTTGGAAGCTCAGTTGGAAGTCTCCTTCGAATTAGCAAAGGCACTATCAAGCATGATAGGCTCTACCCATTAAGATTTCTTGCTTTCTTATAAATGATTCATTAAAACAATTTTGCTCACTTGAGATATATTTTTGCATGATGTGTCTAGTTATTTACTTGCATGTTTTCATGAAATCTATGTGGTTTTGGAATGTGAATCCATTGTTGTTAATGGTAGCTTTTGGGAACTTTCTTTGTACTAGTTATTAGTGGTATTTGTGCAAACTTGCATTTGAAGCTCTGTAACTTGTATTTGAAGCTCTGTAGCTTGTATTCGAAGCTCTGTAACTTGCATTCGAGACTAGTATCGACTAAACTGGCTTTGTTGCTTGTATGGTTATGAATCTCTGTTTTAGTCTTGTGTTTCATTGAGCTTGTAGTGGAGCTTCGTGGTTATTATGAGCTTTTAATGGGACTTTGTGTTTATTTTGGACTGAATGGAACTTGGTGTAGATCTAAACTTTTGGATGAATCTTCGTACTCAACACTGTACTCATATTTAGTTCTTATGAATGTTGAACTTGTAGTTGGGTTGTTGAGTTTTGTTCATACATATACTTTGAGTTGAAGTTTTATTCTTATTTGAGGAATTGAAAATACTTGACTAGTATTTGATATTGTGTTTGTATGAGCTGGTGTTAGATCCTTGTGGGGTTCTAAAATTATGTTCGAAGCTCATAGTTGACACTGTACATGTATTCCTTTATTGTGGAGTTTTGAAATTTTGTTGGAATCAACATGTTTGATTCTTCACTTGTATTGCGAGGAGTATTGTTGGTATTGTGGATGTAAAAAGCTTTAAATCCATTTTTGGACTGTCTGCTCGATAAGGTCTTGAGAGTTTTGTTTTGGTCAGAAGTAGACTGTGTAACTTCTTTTTGGATCTGTTGTGGTACTTCTGTATTGGAGACTATACCGCCTTCTTTGAGCATGACAGGGCATGTGAATATGAAGTGTTTCCTATTCTTCTCTGCCCTGAGCGAACCCGTGTCTTGTGGAAAGCTTGACTGTTTTGTTCATAGAAATAAATGGACTGGAACTACATCCTATTGTGGGTTTGGTTGATCTTTAGTTCATTTGGATCAGTCGTTAAAATATTAGAGATTATGGAAGTGTGTTATTTACTTTCCTTCTTATTATTGATGTTGAAACAAATTCTTACCTGTCATAAGATTTTAACTGGAACTCGAGAGGCTTGTGGTGATTCTGTTCAGTCGAGTTGGAAGAATTTTGGGATAATACTTGTCTTAAATGAATTGTTTAGTTTTCTTACTCTCTTTTGATCTTTTATCTAATTCTTGGGTTTTAATAGAATGTTGAATATAAAACCTAGTATACTTAGTATGAAGGGATACAATATTACTATTCAGAATACTTTTTATTGTTGTTCTTTTGGGATCGCGATCTACTTACTCATTTGCATTAAGTATTGATGCCTTGTAATGGGAATTCAGCCCTTTGATTTCATGAGATGTAGTGATCCTTGTGTATCTCTCATAGCTGTAGATTTATGTTCCTTATTCGATTCATTGAACAAGTTTCCAGTTTTTAAAAAAAAAGAGAATTGAATTTTATCTCTTGGGAATAGTATACTGTTAGGGACTATACTGTGAATTTTTTCTAAGTTTTGAATTGAACTTGAGTTTGGTGAATGGAAATAGGAAACCACTTGTAAGATTTGTAGTGTGCATTCTTGGACTGTGCATTCGGTTTTGTGATTTATTTTGGGAACTAGTTAAGGAATTTCTAAGTTTGAATTAGATATGGGAATTCATTTCATAGTATAAATGAAATGAATTATGGATTGGGTCCTTTTCTATTTGAGATCCTTTTTCTATTGATTGTATAAGTTCATTGACTGAACTTCTCTTTAATTGATTCTCTTCTAAGATGGAAACTTCTTGGATGGATTGGGTAAGAGATTTATATTGTTGAGTCTAGTTTGGATTTGTGGATAGTCTAGTTTCAGACCTTTGAATTATATCTACTAACATACAAAAGTTAGTAAGACTTTCAGTTAGATTGTTTTGTTTCCTAATCTTCTTGGATTGAATTGGGATTCTTGTTTAGATGTTGTCTCTTTATTTTTGGTTTCCTTATATTATTATCTTTGGACTAAGGCAATGTTGTGTGTTCTAAACCTGATTCTAACCTTTAGATGGATTGATTCTCTTCTTTTGTTTATATGGAAAGATGAAACATACTAATATGAGCTATGTTGTAACTAATTATTTCACTGCTTAGAAAAGATAAATGTGTATTTCTATTCTTATGAAATTATGATACAATTGGATGACAAGACCAGTTGATTGTTTAAAAGTAATTGATAGGATCAATTAAGCCATATGATATAAATGCAGGTGTTGTAGATTATATTATGCTCTTTTCTTAAAAAGTGAATTCAGATTCTTTTTATTGTACTTCTTTTCTAGATGTTATTACTTATGATTAGTTGTATGATGTATATTAATTGTTTCATTAAAGTAGAATTATTTAATGGAACAATTAGTGGAATGCACTTTACTTTAATGCTTAGTGCTTATCATGCTCAATTCATTGAAGTGGTTCGTCTTTAGAAATTTTGAGATGGACATCGTAAAAGATAAAAGAAGAAAATAACTTTCATGATGTGTTCGCTTATTTAATTCTAGATCTTATGTAAAGAGTTTCAAATCATTCTTGAATGGTATTGGAAAATAAAAGTGATGTTCTTTTAAGATCTTAATTATGATTGACATGCAGAATGTCTGAATTGCATAGTCTTGTAAATGTACATTTTAAATCATGAATTGAAAGGTTTGTGTTGGACTTCAAATTGTGAAGTGAAATCTTTGTACTTATATGCGAAATAATAGTGATATCTTTGCGGTATTCTTTATATTTGTTTATATACTATTGTTGTTATCAGATATTGAGTAGGATTAAGGAGATAGTATAATCTCCCCTATTATAATGAACTTGTTAAATTACAAAAGATGTCATTCTTTAACTACACAACTATAGTTTAATAATGAAATATGCATGGGACATACAATTAAACTATATGTGTAATGAATGATAAAAAGGTTATGTTGAACCTAACATTTAACCATGTAGAGGAAGACTCTTCCTCTCCCAAGAATGAAAGATAAGATGATTAGTGGTTATGACCCTTAATCTTTATAACTTCGTTTATAAAGTAAACATTAGCTGAATCTAGGTGGATGTCACACTTGATTTGGACAGCTAAGTTGCATTAGGAATTAAACATTGATGTTTGTTGTCCTATTTTTGGGATAATTGTTGTTATGCCATGTTAATGAACAATAATGCAAATATGGATTAATGAAGTTCTCCATATCTAATTAGGATAAGTATGGGTAAAGAACTTAATAAATGTTGGAATTAGGGTTAGGCATGGTTGTTGTAATCTAAATCTTAATCCAATTTAATTATGATTAATGACCACTAAGGGGGTATGTACATCTTGATGAATCAGTTCTAGTGGATGTTCGAACATGTCAATCAGCAGAATGTACCCTCAAGAAGTCTTGGGACTTCTTGAGGATACTGATGTTACGATTGACATGTGGCAACACCCTTCGTATTTGTTCATGTAGATTTACGCACATCTGGACTTGAACTTGGTTTCTCTCTAGGTCAAGTTAGTAGCGTGTTTAGGATAGGTAGTAGCTTTCAATGACTCAAGGTACCTTGGCACATCTGGTTGACTTAGGTCAACTGAGTATGCCCATATATCCTAAGTCATCGTGAGCATCTTCCTATAATAAATTATGTTTCTAACTTGAGGCTAGGGTCAAACCTTGGGCAAGTGGACTGATGGTAGTCAGTAAAGACCATTCTAGATAACAGAAGAGTGAGGTGAAGGATGTATTCGGATTGATGAGTATGTCATCTAGGAATAGTAACATGTACAATATGTTGAAAATATTTGGCCAAAGTATCGCAAGCTGTTAGTTGCATTTTCCTATGTCACCTAGTTTAAAGCAACGTGATGTCAGATGAATATTGGTAACAAATATTTAGATAGGTTCTTTAAAAAGATCACTCAGTACCCAAAATATGGTAGGAGAACCAAGTATACGTAGTATACATAAATTATTCTATACTTTAAGTTAACATGAGAGATCGGTTGGTAACCGAGTCACGGAATGAGAAATCGGTAGCATACCAAGTCATTACAACTTTATATGGTTATTTTGTTATGAGATTGATTGGTATGGAATGTGTGTTCTAAATGATGTTTTATTTAGAACAGAGAACATTATGTTTAAAAAAATCCCTTGTTTCTAAAGTCTGAAAATGGAAATGTTATAAGGAATCTCTTATTTTACAATGTTCATGGCTCAACCTAAAACCTTTCATAAGGGTTGAATTATCTTGGTTGTAGTTGTTTTCAGATGGAACATGTTAATATTGAGTATGATGGTTCTTTTCTTCTTAAAAATAACTCTATTTTTGGGAAATATTATAGTTAGTGTCTTTCTTTAGAATATAAAATGGAATGAAGCAAGAAATAAACTATAAGTAGCTTTAAGAATGAGATAAGTAATCAAGATGAAATATTACTCATCTGATATAATTTCTTATGAAATCATTGGCTAAAGAGTGTTGGCTATATCATGATCTTTACTAAATGTTAATTTGGTTGATCATTTTTCTTTCTTTTCTGATTGTTATTTAGTTATGATGTATCTATCTGTATGGATTTACTATTTCATAAAAGAAGAGTTTATTTTATGAAATAGTTAGTTGAAAGAACATCATTTTAATGCTTAGTGCTTATCATGCTAAGGTCAATGAACTGACCCATGCTAGCAATTTTTGCAGATGGAATTCGTAAGTGATAACGGAAGACAATGAATTTTATGATGTTATTTGTTACTTAAAGACTGGATCTTTTATGAAGAAATATGATTCATTATTGAAATGTATTGAAAGAGGAAAAGTTGTATTTATTAATTGAACTTGATGTTGTTTGACATTAAAGATGTTTGAAATGAATAGACTTGTAAAATGTGTATTTCACTTGATAAATTGAAAAATATTGAGGGTTTCTTATACTTGATGTGTTAGTCTCCTTGTGCATACTGTGAAGGAAATTTGTAATCTTATCTTTATTTTCTCATATTCTTATTTGAATGGGATCCTTCTTAGTGTGACATTAAATAAGTTAGATGGAAGGGAATTAGTTACACTATCCCTTAATTGAAATGTAGCTTATTAAGTTGGCATGCATAGATGTTCTTTTATCTAAGTCTCTATGGTTTATTAAAAGATGTTAATGAAAGTGCAAATTAATTATGATGACTTGTATAATGTAAAAGGGTACAATGAACCCTAACTCATAACAAGAAAGAGGAAGGTGCACTTCCTCTTGATCAATACCTTGATAGGTTTAAAACAAATGTAAAGTAAATATGAAAAATTATCAATTAGACTTCATCTCAATGAAGTATATTATAATTGAACCTATTTTGGAACTTAAACAGGCGAAGAATGGTTATGGTATAATAAGTAAATCTTATTGATGTTGCTGATCTGTTTTAATTAACTGAATCCTAAAGTAGGAAGTTAATGAATAAAAAGCAATCATGAAGTTTTTATAATACATCAACCACTTAATTTTGGATGTCAACCTTAAGGGATAATGAAATTAGGGTTCAACAGGGTTGCTATGATTAAACCTTAATTAAGAAAAATAATTGGGTAATTAACTTCTTTCTTGGGTATGTACATTAAGATGAGTAATTCCATTAAATGTTGGCACACGCCAACCGCAAAACTGTACCTTCATGAAGACTTAGATCTTCACAAGGATATAGTGTTGCAGTTGACATGTTACAACACCCTTGTAATGAATCACCTAGATCTACATAAACTTGGACTTGATCTTATTTTTACTCTAGGTCAGGTTAGAAATGTGATTTAGTACACGGGGTAACTCACAATTACGTAGGGTAACTAGACACATTCAATCGAATTTGGTCAATTGAGTATGTCTATGTACCCTTAGTCGCTGCAAGTGGGGCCCTATACCAAACTATGTTGCTAACTGGGTTAGGATCATACCTTGAACAAGTGGACTAACAGAGTCGGTGAAGACCATTCTAGATAAAAGATGAGTGGGGTGCAGGATGTATTCCATTTGACGAGAATGCCATCTAGGAAAAGTAATATGAACGGCATGTTGGAAATATTTGGCCAAAGTATCACAAGTTCTTTGGTTACGTTGTCCTACGTCACCTAGTTTAAGAAATGGGATTTTAGATGAATATTAGTAAAAAATATTCAGATAGGTCTCTTAAATAGAACACTCAATACTCGGAAAATGGTAAGATAACCAAGTATACTTAGTATACAATACATTGAGATAAAATGAGAGATCAATTAGAAACCGAGTCATGAAATGAGAGATCGGTAGTTCACTGAGTCATTTACAGTAGCATATGGTTATCTATTATGAGATTGATTAGCATGGAATGTGTGTTCTAAATTATGATTATTTAGAATAGATAACATTATGTAAAAACAAAATTCCCTTGTTTCTAAAGTCTTAAAATGGAATGTTACATGTTGAACTCCTCTCGTGGGTGAATGAGGAGATAAGTGAGAATCCTATATGGTTGAAGGATCAAATGAAACAAGTCCCTCTATAGATGAAAGAGATCATGCAAGAATCTCCTCGATAGATGGAGTAAGAGGAAATTGAGGAAGAGCTGGTATGATGTTGAAAACAACATGAACCTAATGAACATTACTGTCATTGGTCGAGGTTTCGTTGGTTTGGTTAGATGATGGGGTGTGATTTGGGAATGGATTCTTGAAGATGTGAAGGTTCTAATTATCCAGTGTGTTAGGGTTATCCAAGACAAGATCTCCATTATCTAACATTTCTTGGACAATGTTTTTGAAATTTATACAATTACCATTGTTATGACCTTTAATGTGATGATAGTTGTAGTAATCATTTTCTTTGTACCATGTAGGCATAGGATGAGAGGGGTCAAAACCAGTATGTGGTTTGATGGGTGGAAGAGTGAATGCTCGATCTTTAGAATTTTTCTAAAATTGAAGAGTAGGGTTCTCCTATGGGAGTGTATTTTTGTTGCTCTTGCTTGAACTAAAAACCTGAACAGGAGAAAGGTTGGAAGAAGGATTTGATTGGTTGGATGGGTGAGATGGGCTAACTTTCAAAACTACTGCATTGGTAGATCCTTTTTCTTTAGAGTAATTATTTTGTGGTTTGGAAGAAGAAGATGTATCATTTGATTTAAATGTGGCATTCTTGTTACGTAATTGTATCTTATTTTCTTCAATGGCATGAATTTCAAGTTCCCGAGCCATAGTGAACGCCACATCAAATGTGTAGAAGGTTTGAACTTAGAGATTTGGAGAGATGTTTCTAGCAAAATCCTGGTGAACAACTCTATTAACTCAGTTTGAGGTAGTTAGAATGTGAGCTGGTTGGTCAGGCTCGCCAATGAGTGAAAAAGTCTATGATAGATTCATCTTCGTATTGTCGTGTCGAGTACAAGTCAGTCATGGTGACTTTCTTGACAATGTTGATAGAAAATTGGTCTAGGAAATCTTGAGCTACTTGGTTGAATGAGAAAATGGAGTGCCTAGGTAGAGCACTATACTAATCCAAAGCAGGTCCTATTAAGGACATTGGGAATGTTCACAAGAGAAAAGCATCATCATGAGTGATCAAATAACACCCATGTTTAAAATACCACAAGTGTTGTTGTGGGTCTTATTTGTTGTTGTTGTTAAATCAGGGTTGACAAATTTAGAGGAATTTCCCGATGTGTAGGGTATGGACAAATTGGAATAGATGGGTGCCCCTATATTATAATCTAGTATCTGGTCAAGTACAAAAATTTGAGGAGGGATGTAAGACAAAATAGAAGGTGTAGCGTTAATTACCCAAGCAATTTAAATACTTAAATTGCGTTAATTATCATCTTTCTCGCAAATCGACGACATATCGTCAAAAGCACTCATTTTCTCTCATATCATCATTAATTAATTACACTAAGCTAATTAATTAAGTTACCTATCTAACAAATACCCTAATTAATGACCTTCCATTAATAAATCACCCCTTCTACCTAGACTAATTAATTATTATTAATTAATTAGCTTTCCCTTCCATTTAACCAATAAATCAATATTTAATTGATTTAATCCCCTTCTAATAGCCTAAATCATACTAATATTCCTCTAATTATCTTCTATAAGCTTATATATACCTATTAGTTAATCACCTTTGATTAATTAAAACACCCCCAACTCCCATGACTTGCTAAGCATAAATTAAACCCTTCTAAAGTAAGGTTACCTTTAATAAAGCAACCTTATCCATTCCTAATCATGTTTTACCTTTATCCCACATGCAAAGGGATGAAGTGTTTCATTTATCCATTGGGCTATATAAAGAGCCCTCCTTCTACCTTTTTACACACACCTAAAACTTCTTAAGAGAGCAAATGCAAAGCATATAACAAAGAGACTAAGAGCTTGCCTTTTGTTTTCTTGAGAGGTCACCATTGTTAAGAGCTAAAGCTTCCTATTCTTGCATTCTTTAAGGATCAAACAAAGCAATTTTTGATTTCCATTGGAGCTAAATAGGTCCATTCATTCTTTTTGGTAATCTAGGAGAGTAGAGATGTTAAAATAGCATGCATAGTTTTGATCTCATGTTTTCAAAGTTATAATGTTAGTTTAGATCTTGCTTAGTTCTCTATCTTGATGGTGTTTATGCTTTGTTTTAGCTAAATTGTAGAACTATTTTAGGTGGTATTTCTTGCTTCATTTGATTTAGCATTAAGCAAAGTATACATGCACACATTTGGCATGCCGGTGGGACTTACTCCATTGTCCTTTGCACTTAATTTCAAGTTTTTGTAGTTAAGTTTCATTTTTGGTTACTAACCCTCTTTTACACATGTTGATCTAACTTATTTTTCTTAACTTGTTTTGTTGAGTTTGCATGTGTTGAGTCTTCCTTATAGGTATAAAGGAGGTGAAGTGCTGTCAAAATTGGAATTGATGGGAAAATTTCAAGATTTCTCCATGTTTTCATTTTTAGAGCTTACTTTTTCAACATTCTACATGCTAGTTTTGTCAATTTCTTGAAAATTTTAAATTATTGAGCATGTAGGTTAGTGTTTGATAGTGCTGAGTCTTCTATTTACATATTAATGTGGTGGGTTTCTGTCAAAATTTAATCTTGGTGAGAAAATTTCAAGATTTCATCATGTTTTCATTTTTAGAGCTTACTTTTTCATCATTCTACATGTTAGTTTTGTCAATTTCTTGAAAATTTTAAATTCTTGAGCATGTATGTTAATGTTTGATAGCGTTGAGTCTTCTATTCATATATTGATGTGATGGGTTGTTGTCAAAATTGAATCTTGGTTGGAAAAATTTGCCCATTTTGCAGATTAAGAGACGTTTTTTTGACATTTTTTGAGTGCATGTCAAGTGCATACCCGTGAGCATAAGAGCATATGTGTAACCCATCTTCCGAAGGCCATAACTTTTGCTCCCGAACTCAAAATGACTCCATTTTTTTATGTTGGAAAGGTATTGAAGTTAACTATGCAATGAAAACATAAATTTAGGATTTATACTTACAAAAATTATAGGTTTTCTATTAGTTTAAAACTAGTCATTTTATAACATGTCTAATGTTTTGATGAATATTGTATTTCCATGCTTACTCGATTTAGACCAAAGCATGTGTATTCTCTTCTCTTGCACCTTTTGGTGATCTTGAGAATCAAAAAAATTTGATCTCTATCTTTTTAACATTGGGATTAAACTTGGAAATTTGATTATTCATTTTGCTTAAGGGAATGAACCTTTTACAAAGTATTTTTCAATGGTCCTTTGATTTGAAGTTTTCCATTTCTATATAGTTGGGATAAAGTTTGTGTATGATCTTCTCTTGCACCTTAGGGTGATCTTGAGAATCAAAAAAAACTTTAGTCTTCATTTTATAACATTTGGTAAATTGGAAACTTCATCTTTCACTTTTGGTTTAGGGGAATGAACATTTATCAAGAATTTTGTATGGTTCATTGATTGAAAAGATTTTCTTTACTTTTTAGTTGGATTATTTGTTGTGTATGCTCTTCTCTTGCATCCTTGGATGATCTTGAGAATCAAAAGCAACTCTTAATCCTCTTTTAAATAATGTGATTTTCTTGGAGAACTACTAACGCTTGAGTGCAGGACCTAAAAACACTTGTCAAAGAAAGGAGGAATCAAAATGAAATAAAAAACTACTAATACAGTTGTTATACAGGTTGTTAAAAGGTGTTCAAGTAAACCACACCTAATTAAACAAGATAAAAAGAACAACATATTCAAAAAACATTGTATTACAGGTTTTGAGAAAAGGGTACGTCCCTCTCCGCTCAACTGGAACATAACCCCTTTGGCATAACGCCTTAAGCTACAACAATGGGGGTGGTTCCAAGAACCCCAAAGTAGTCCACGCAAGAGGGAACCTTGTGGATGAAATGGGAAGTGCTCCGCACTACCTACTTGACTAGTGATTCCTTTGTGAGATAGCATTACAGGTTGTCCATTGTGGCGACCCCAATGATAGTACACGTAGATGCACTAGTTGCCCTCTATTCTTGAAGGGGGTAAAGTAAAGCTGAGATACTCCCAAACTAGTCAGTGTGACTTTTTGGGTAAATCGCGCTCGCTCATGGAAACTTTGTAACACCTAGGGTGAGAGAACCACCTAGGAGAATATACTTTGGCCAGGAGCCCACTTTGACCAATCTAAAATAGTGTTGAGTTGTGAATCATATTTTCATTGAGAAACATGTGGCACGTTACTTTCACCTAGTTTTTACTTGCCTTAGGGTGAGGTGAAACTCTGCCGAAGTGAAGCTAGCATTTTTCGTCATTCTTTTGATTTGTTTCCTTCACATTCTTTTGACACTTTGTTGATCGAAAGAAAGTGACTACCTTTGTGTTACCAATCGATTTTCTCTACCACTTTTTGTCCATTTACACCCATCCATGTTTACGGCTAGGTAAGTTAAACGTCTAAAGTGTGCGGAGGCGTATTTATATCATTAGTAGCCTTTGTGATCTTGATACCCATGTCAAGATCATCATCATAGTTAGATTAATTCATCATTTGATCTCCCTTTGACGTGTTACCTTGTGTGCATTGTCTTGACACAATTAAGATACTTATGTCATGTTTTTCATAAATGTGATCTAAGTATCTACATTGTGGCATTACGTTGCACACATTTTAACACATCCTTAGTATACCTTGAATTGGTTTGGCTTCAAACATTGTCCAAAATCTTGAAGAGTGTCACTTATTTTGTTTGTGTCATTTTGATACCACTTTGACACTAATATCTCACTTCTTCGTAAAGCTTGATTAACGTGTCCAATTGGTGTGGTTACGTGGCTTACATTTGTAATCCTCACCCTTTAACATTTAGGCCTGGTTGGTTGTTAAACTTGTCATGGTATCCTTTGATTGGGAGTCACATCTACCCTTTGTTAATATTTATGCCTTGTTCATTTTGAGCTTGACGTAAATATTTCCATTGTGTTGATCATTTTTGCATTAGACTATCACTTTGCACATGCATTTTACATAGGGAGTAGTTCCTTGTTGATTGGACTTTGTGTTTCACACTTTCATGATTGTTCTTTATGATTATTCATTTAGAAAACTTGTTTTCTAGGACAATCCCTTTTGATCTCATCGAGATTACATCATCACGATGTTTATTTTCCTTAGCCCCCCTTCGGAAAATCACACACACATCTCCATACATAATGAATGTCTAGTTGGCTGCCATTGTGCTGCCCAAATCGGCATGGAGCCTTCTTCACTTTGAAGAAGTTTGATCGCACTATCTAGGTCTAGACATTTGTGCTTAAACAACACAAGAGATGATTGATTATCATGTGGTTCCTCACGCTTACGATAATAAGGAATCCAACTTTTAGCATTCACATCAAAGGACACCCATCATGACCAAACCTCGATTGGTTCTTCACGCTAGAGAACCCATTCGGGTAACTCATTCCCCACCTTCATCTCATAGTCGGTGGTATGATTTGGACACGTCTGATCCAAATTATTATTCGAGTTCCCCCCACTCTTCTTCTAATTCTAATCCAAACATTTCCTCTTCTTCTGAGGATTCCAATCCAAATATTTCCTCTGACTCTTCTGAGGATTCAGATCCAAACTACTATTGATTCATCTAATTCGACTCCTAAGTCATCTAATGTGACTCCTAAGTCATGGTCCTCCCTTTCTTTGCAGGATCCTCTTCATCAATCATCTAATGCAACTCTTATGTCGCGGTCCTCCCTTTCTTCAGGACCCCTTTTATCAGTCACCCAACAACATCTTCTTCCTTTGAAGATACACGTGACTCCAAATCCCTCCAATCATAAGTATAATACAATTCTTGAATCACGGTCCTCTCTTTCTTTGCAGGACCCTTGTCATCATTCATCTAATGTGATTCTTGAATCACAGTCCTCCCCTTCTTTGCAGGACCTTCTTCATCAATCACCCCCACGGAATCTTCCTTCTGTGAAGATTCGTGTGACTCAAAGTCCTTCGAGACAAACATCTGAATCAACCCATGCGTCACAATCTACAGACTTTGGACTTAATCCTACTATTTTACATATGACATACCATTGTATAGGTAGGTCCACACCACCTTCTTCTACTCCTGAGACATCTAGCTACACATATTCTTTGTCCCCACATCATCTTCTTCTATCAATAATCATCAAACATCTTCTAAGTCTTCCACACCAAGTGAACCTATTTCTTCCAATAAACCCTCTAGGGATCGATCAACAACTCATACCAATTGATCTCTTTCAAAATGAAGAAACAATCAGGGCATTTATAGGGGCATATGAAGATATTCCTTTAGTAGATTACAAAAAAGGATTCTCTTTAGACTTTGATGTGTCTGCATATTGTGAGGAAAAGGTTGATTCCTTTGATCAAGAAATGGAGGAAGAGCCTCAAATCATGCAACTTGATCCTCCTCTTATTCTTCCATCTTCACATTCTTCATTATGTGATGAAACTCCTTGGTCTTGCATAGATCCATGGCCTATCTTCTCATCACCCAATAACTCTTCGTCTATCATAATTCCTCAATCACAATCTCTTGTGGGGTCAATGCCAAGTAGCCCTTCATCTTCATCTAGGTGTGGGTCACCTTCTAGTAGCCCTCTCTCTTCTATTTGTGGGACATTTTTGAGTAGCCCACTATCTTTGATTATTGGGGCACGTCCAACTAGCCCCTTATCTTCTATGTATGGATCACCCCGGGTAGTCCATCATCTTCTATTCTTGGGCCACATCCTAGTAGTCCATCATCTTACATCTATGGGTCATGTCCTAGTAGCCCTTCTTCTTCTATTCTTGGGCCACATCCTAGTAGCCCTTCATCTTCTATTTATGGGTCACATCCTAGTAGCCCTTCTTCTTCTATTCTTGGGCCACATCCTAGTATCCTTTCACTTTATTTTTGGCTCACCTCCTGGTAGCCCATCCTCTTCAATTCTTGGACCGTATCCTTTTCATCTATCACATCATCCTTCTACCAATGATTGGGGCAAGCCCACCATCATTTCTCTCATTCCTATCATCAATCATAAATGTTTTCTTTCTTCTCCTTCTCGAGATCAGACAAGTCACACGTCAGCTTATAAGAAACCCAAATAGGTTCATTTTCAAGCTCAGTTCAAAACTTGCAAGAGCTCAAAATCACCCAACAACTCGAACAATCTCAAAATTCTAAATCAAGCACGATTCAAGAATGCACATCAATGTAACCATCAAGTATGTGCAAAGTGCATAAACCTCTGGATAGGGAACTCAAGCTCCCGCATACAAAATCCATGTTTCAGGATAAATCACAGTCCTTTGTTGAGTGTGAACTCACCACGATCATCGAGATCGGGGAAAACATGACTCTTGATAAACAAACATGCTTAGTCTCCCTTATCAAGGAAGTTGCAAACATTGTTGTTGGATCCTATCACACAGAGTGACTTTGTTAGTCCCAACGGTCAAAAAACTATCAAAAATCTAAAAAAAAAAACAATTCAAAAATACAAAAAAAAATTGAGAAAACACAACAAAAATCAAAGGTACAAAGATATTTATTTCTTCCCTTCCTTGCTATTCTTCTACAAGTCTTCCTACCATTTTCATCCCTTCGGTGATATTTTGGTTAGCTTATTCACATGCATTTTGTGACATTTATCTCTATGGTATCTGTTTGACCCTGGTCTTTTATCACCTTGGTAAATTAAAGAATGATTGACCTCTTAGAGATCCTATCACATTCAACATCTAATAAACTTGTTGCGAAGAAATTTTGGACATATTTGTTGACACTAGCCAATGTCATCATCGTAAGCACTTCCACCTCCTTCCATCAAGCCATCAGTGGTTCTTAACCCCTTGGCAAACAAGAGAGCTGAAATAAGTTTTTAGAAAGCAAAAGAATCAAAATCAATCAAAAATCAAAAGCTAAAAGCTACAAAGTAAAAAGCAAATTGATATATAACTCTCTCTTGGGGTATTTCCAATAATCTCTATCGGGGCTATGGACACCTGACTAGTAATAGAGAAATGTTGTGATTATAATCAAATACATCTCCGTCGGGGCTATGGATGCCTGGCTGGCAGCGGAGCAATGTACGGCTATCCTTTCACCATCCATTCACAAAATCACCTTTCATAATAAATCATTCCTACACATTGGCTAGGGTCTCTTCACTTGTTGTCTATTAAATCTTCACTTCAAGAGGTAATAAACTCCACGTGCACACACTGGATCTCTATGAGTAAACAGGATTAGTATGTTACCAAGTGTGTTTTTGGACCTTGTTCAGACTCTTACTCTAGTCCATATCTCATCTCATGATTTATGCCTTTGGCTAATCACTTCTTCACCGCATGAGGCTTCTAAGCTACATTCATATCATTCACATCGTTCTTCTACTTCGTTCAGAACATCCATGTGTATAAGGTTACTTGTTTTCCATGTTTGCGGACACCTTTGTCCCCTTCCACAAAAATAATCTTCTCCTTCCTTTCTATCACGTGCTCTTAGGCCAACTTACGCTAGGGGCATCCTTGCTTCTTCCCAACATTTCATTGGTTTATGTTCATCATCATGTTGAACCTATCCATAATGGCCTTGGGTCCCGCTTCTACCTATGAAGAGTTTACCTTTGAATACTCCCACCTTATCATTGGGACATTTTTACATCTTCACCTTTCTGGTACACACGTGGCCTTATGCCCTTGTACATCCCATCTATCACTGGGGGCATCCATGCTTTCTCATCTTCTTATACATAGTTTCATAAAACTTTTAAAATCAACCAAAACATTCAAATATGTTAGAGAAAAAAATCATCAAAAACATTCAAATATGTTTAAGAAAACTTCTAAAAATTGAAAATCATCCTACAAAACGTCACTCTTTGGTTCTCACTTGTTCATGTGTGCGACTTACGGATCATCTTGATCTACCTCCATCAACAAAAGCTAGGCTACTTACTTCATCCATACTCTGGGGCACAATGAGTTTCTGGTACTTTTTCAGTAGTGCACATTGCTTTTCCATCGGACCCAAGTGTCCTCCGTTATTCCCCTCGCATGTATCCTTGCTTGGGGCACCATCATCAACCCTTGTCATTAATTTACACAGGTCGTAACTGAAGCTCGATAATAAAAACATTATATTATGTTTCTCTGTTAGTTTAGCTTGTTTACTTTCTTGTATTGCATTACATTTTGTATGTTGCATGGAGTTAGGCATCTTTCACTTTCTCGTATTGCATTGCATTTTGTATGTTGCATGGAGTTGGTGTTTTCAGCAATGGACAATCATTCGTAGTATGGCTTTTCATGTCATTCTACCTTTGTCATATGCTTATATTTTTCATAAGGACCGATGATGTAGCTCTTATGGAAATATGATGACACCGAAATTGTTCCAATACACAGTGGCTAGAGGCTAAGCTCTTCTCTCCCCTCCTCCATATTCATTCTACATCACTTTCCTCTCACCCCTATTCTTCCATCTTACCGGGGCATCTTGCCTCTTCCCATTCTTCTATCTATCTCTCACCTTTTTCGATCGTCGATCATCTTCTTTCATCACCCCATCGACACTCGAGGGGGCATCTCTCACTTCTACTAATTTTTCTTCTACCTCTTCAAAATTCCACATGTCTACTATCTTTGAAGTGGCGTCACTTACGCCACCCCAAAGAGGGGAAAATGTAGACACCCATAATTACGCCCAAGCAATTTAAATACTTAAATTGCGTTAATTATCGTCTTTCTCGCAAATCGATGACATATCGTCAAAAGCACTCATTTTCCCTCATATCATCATTAATTAATTACACTAAGCTAATTAATTAAGTTTCCTATCCAACAAATACCCTAATTAATGACCTTTTGTTAATAAATCACCCCTTCTACCTAGACTAATTAATTATTATTAATTAATTAGCTTTCCCTTCCATTTAACCAATAAATCAATATTTAATTGATTTAATCCCCTTCTAATAGCCTAAATCATACTAATATTCCTCTAATTATCTTCTATAAGCTTACATCTACCTATTAGTTAATCACCTTTGATTAATTAAAACACCCCCCAACTCCCATGACTTGCTAAGCATAAATTAAACCCTTCTAAAGTAAGGTTACCTTTAATAAAGCAACCTTATCCATTCCTAATCATGTTTTACCTTTATCCCACATGCAAAGGGATGAAGTGTTTCCTTTATCCATTGGGCTATATAAGGAGCCCTCCTTCTACCTTTATACACACACCTAAAACTTCTTAAGAGAGCAAATGCAAAGCATATAGCAAAGAGACTAAGAGCTTGCCTTTTGTTTTCTTGAGAGGTCACCATTGTTAAGAGCTAAAGCTTCATATTCTTGCATTCTTTAAGGATCAAACAAAGTAATTTTTGATTGCCATTGGAGCTAAATAGGTCCATTCATTCTTGTTGGTAATCTAGGAGAGTAGAGATGTTAAAATAGCATGCATAGTTTTGATCTCATGTTTTCAAAGTTATAATGTTAGTTTAGATATTTCTTAGTTCTCTATCTTGATGGTGTTTATGCTTTGTTTTAGCTAAATTGTAGAACTATTTTAGGTGGTAGTTCTTACTTCATTTGATTTAGCATTAAGCAAAGTATACATTAGTGGAAAGTATCCTAAATAAGTGATGAGAGGTAGTGGGTGTAGATAGACCTACACTCAAGGTGGTTGATAAATGAATGGTTGACATCATAGGAGTAATTGACATCAAAGGCATGATAAATGTCATAGGTGCAATAGATATCAATGATGTAGGGTTAAGTAGGGACACCACATGTGGTAAGGTGGAAAATGGTAAGACCAAGCTAGTAATAGCTAATGCAGAAGTGGGTGTGAGGGCGGGAATAATGGACACAGGCATGCCATATACAAGCTTCCCTGATGAATCCCAAGTAGATGAATGGGCTAAATAATACTTTGTAAAGTAGTGGATTTTTGATCAAGGAGTCTCATGAACTCCTCGACAAAGATCTGATGGTAATAGGATGATTGGGATCCATAGGTGATATAATGGAAGGAGACAACGGGATAGGCAGGAGTGGCTAAAGGCTAGCATGGAACACGAGGGTGTTGGTTTGGATACAAGTCAAAACCATGTGACTAATAGTATACCTAGTAATTTGAGCTCCACAGATGACACAAGAGTATAGAAGGAATGGAGAAAATGGTTCCAGAAGGTGAAAATTTATCATTGTTTTAATTGAAAAATTAAAACACAAAGACCGATGGCGGTTGAGTAATCGGTGTCAGTGATTGAAAGAGTAACCGATATCAGTCAAAGGACCTGATACGGTCACTGTGGAAAATAAAAGGACTTTAAAATTTTAGCAACAACTAATGAAAATGGAGCAAATTTGGACTCTAACAATGATTTCAGAGACAGAGATATGGTGACATAATTAAGGAAATCTCATAAATAAAAATAATGTGGTGAATGCTACTTTGGTTAAAATGATCGAAATAGCAAGAAACTAACAAAGGGTCGATAAACTAAGGATAATCAGATTAGGGAACCGATGACAATCATTGCACTAACTCCGTTTCTTGGTAAATTTGTGAAAAGATGGGGAGAAATGGATTGAGTGATTTAGATCAAGTAAAGGGCCAACCCAAAACCGAGTATAGAAATGATTGAACCTAACACACACTCGAGAAAGAGTCAAGATACACCAACTATGTATATGGATTGTGAAGGGAAAGAAGAATGGATAAAATGAAATCAAACCTTAATACATAAATCAATGAGAAAGCTAACAAACACAAAATCCTATGTGGTAGATTTTATGTTTTGGCTTTCGCCATTTTGACCGACTTGTGAATATAGTAGAGTTTTTGGTTTGATAAAGGTTCCCTACAAAAGCCGACTCATGTGGATAGTTTCAAGTATGTTTTGGCATAAGGGATCCTTATCGACATGACGACTAGATAGAGAAACTAGTTTGGATCCCACTATCAATCCTCCGATCGTGTGATCGTGTATAGATTCTTCCGGGGAAAGATTTTGTTCAAGAAAATGGGTAATTTAATTTAGTGGTTTGGTATAGAAAAGAAGGATGCAAAGTGTTAGATATAGTTCAATTCTTCAACCATTAGTTGGTCATGACTTCTAGCATATAGGTTTCCCACAAATTTTAAATGAGTTATAGATGTAACACACAAAAATAATATGTAAAGATTTTAGACCCAAATCCATAATGAAATTTGATGAGAGTAATGATGAATAGGCAAGAGTATGTCTTTCACTAATACAATATAAAAATAGAAAGAAGTGTTCTTTTTAGTCCAAAATACGAGTGCTACGAGACTATGTAATGCCTCCTTTAAATTATTAAAATAAATAAATAAATAATAGAAAGAAATAGATAAATAAATTAAAAGGAATTAAGAATAAATAAATAAATAAATAACGCTTGAAAGCTTTGAGGTGGATTTAGGGAAAAATGGGGACTATTTTCCATCATTTTGGTGGAGAGGGGGAAGTGTTGTCGTCGCCGCCGCCATGGGAGGAAGCTCCAGTCTAGTTTTGCACAATTCCTGAAGGAACAAAGGTTCATTTGGTGCTCTAGTCGCAGTTTTACATGAATCTATGTGCTTGGGCGTCGTTTTGTCTTCTGCAAGAAATGCCTCACCAAATGTCATTCCATGGAGTGCCATGTTCCTTGGTGGCCTATGCCAGCATTCTCCCCAACCTGTAAAAAAAAAAAAATGAGCCTTATTTCACGCATGGGTAAAGGATAGAGGGTTTTGTCAGATGTTGTAGCTGCTACTACCCTGGTCGACGTGTATGCACCAAAACGGATGTGTAGAAGGCACATAAAACTGTTTGATTGAATGCCTCAAAGAAATGCGGGCTCATGGAATGCCACGAGGGTAGGACAGGCACGAATGAGTTTGTTGAAAAGGCCTTGGAAACTTCCAAGAAAATGCATTGGTACGTGGAAGCCAGACTTCACAACCTTATTCCAACAACCTCTCAGCCGCTGTCAAAGTGGGAGCTTTAGAACAGCGCATGGACATCCATCAAACATCATGGAAGATAATAGTTTTTTATATGTCTTGTCAGGTGCCCAGTTTGGCACGTATGCAAAATGTGAAGGCATACACAACTCATGCGAACTGTTTGACAAAATACCTGAAAGATATGTGGCCTCCTGGACTGCAATGATAACAGGATATGCAAAAAAATGGGTCTGTTTAAAAGGTGTGGAACTGTTTGATTTAATGCCTCAAAGAAATGTTGTCTCATGGAATGCCATGATGGCAGCATATGCACAAAATGGATGTGTAGAAAAGGCACAAAACTGTTTGACAATATGCAATTCCAACATCCTTAGTGTTTGTGCCAAAATGGCAACATAGGAGTAGGTTATGGACGTCCATGATAGTCCAGAAGACCACATAATTGCCTTGAAGCTCGGTGGTTGTTCCTTCAAATGCAAACACCTAGTGTCTTCATGGACATATTTGCCATTGCTAGTATATCCCAGACTATGTTAAAATGGGTGCTTTGAATCAAGTCGTATGGATATGGCCATTGCATGTAGTTGTAAATGCTTGGTTAGACCTGAATGCAAAGCCTGGACTTAGAGACAAAGCACATGAAGCATTTGACAAAGTTCCTCCAAGAAATAAACATAGATTAGCCCACGTGGATAGCTGAAATTTCATGCAAGGATATGCACATAATGGATATGTTTAGAAGGTTTTGGAAATGCACAAGCAACTGCTTACTCTGTTGGAAAACTTCATGTGATTAGGAAGTCGGTGTGACATGGTGGGGGTTAGATCCAGGCTCGGGAATTTGTTGGTGAATTTCCGAGCAAGATGTTGAACCAAAGCCTGTGGCTTCGACCGACTTCATTCTCCAGGCATGGTCCTTCTTCCCTTACCTCTCATAATTCTCGTGTTTTAGTTCTCTTTTGCAATTAAATAGAATTTTAAATCATTAGGACTTTTAATATAGTTAAATGACCCTTCAACTCATTGCAAAACAATAAAGTGTCATGTCACAACTCTCGAAGTCTTTTTAACTCGTCTACTTTAAACCATGAACTATCACCCTCACTTCGAGATGATTTAGAAAACTCTTACCCTTCTTGATCGCTCCAATATCGTTCTATCGACCAGATGAATTTGACTCCCCATTGATAAAGTTGACCTCTTGGTTTTAAATAGTTAAATTTTGTAATTTTCGAGGACTCACCAAGTACCCTTCGCAACTCTAGAAATGAGATGTGAAGTTTCATTCGTGTACCTTGGTATATGAGGAGTTGCCTTGATTTCTAGTTTGACCTGAAACAATCATATGACATCCTTTTGATGCTCTTATAGGATCCCCTGTTACATCGGTTTACAACAGTAGAGAGTTGTTAAAAATAGAAGGTTGGCTTTCATTTTGGACCACCATTTGAAACTTGGAAAGAGAAATCATGTCCCGTCTTCAAACCTCTAGCATTTATACTAGAAAAATGCATGGAACGTTCAGTATAGGAAAGAGAACTTTTGGGATAGTTTGGCGAAGCCATTTTGTAGGCCTCTGTTCACAGTTTGACAAGGTCAAACTAGTCTAATTTCTTATTATCACTCCAGAAAACTTGTTGTTGTTTAAAAATGGTCCTCTAGTTCTCAGTCCCATCGACTCTAATGAATTCTCTTTATATAGGGGAACTAGTAGGAGATGTCTCGTTGTGTGCTCCTCCATCAAACGTCATCTTTGGATGTGGTTTTCTGGGCCCTCGAGCTAACTTTTTTCATTTTACAACTGGGTCAACTACGACTAGTAGCCCCAAAAATTAGCCGCCAAACGCAAACCATTCGCTCTTTTTCAATTCCGTCAGTTGCTATGAACTCTTGGTATATCTAGGGACACATAGAAATATAGTTGTGGGGTTCATGTTCATTAGGAGATAACATTTGGAAGTAGTTTCTTAGCCTCTGAGCTCATTTTTTATGTTTTGTCGTTAGTGAGAAAATGTAAAAGTAGAAAACTGCGGACCCTCGTAGGGTTGTCAAATCACCCTAGAAAATTTTAACACACACAAATAATTGTTTAAAACCCTTTAGTGTATTTGTTGTGTGAATAGAACTTTTAACAAAACGATGTTTTCTCTCTCTCCTTTCTCTTTCTCTCTCCTGGGTTACAAAGTGAAGTGAAATGAAATGCATTGAATACATGTCTCTAAACTCTTTCTCTCGCTTGCAAATTTTAATTATTATTATATGTAAAGGAGAAAACTGAAAAATGATAATTATGTCTGATTTGGGTGGATGCCATGCCAGCAATTTATCGCTGATATCTTGCTCACGTGGTTTTGCGGGAGGACGAGAATGATGACGTAAAGGCATTGAGTAATTCCTTGTTCATTTTGGTATTATATTGAAGGACTTATTATTGGAAAATTGGTAGTGTGTAAAAGTCGTTAGATTATTAAGTGCCCAGAAATTGGTATTTCTTTCATGGATGTTATTTTTGATCCCAAAATTTGTGATGGTAAAAGTGGAATACAAATGTCAAAAGGAATTGAAATTATTATCTTGTAGTGAACTTTCATTGTGCTATTATTGGTTTAGTAATTGGTGTTGTGTTTCTTACCTGGAAAATTTAATAAAGGAACCTAACCACTATAGTAACCCTAGTTCAAAATTTGTATATATAACAATCCTGCAGATGATAATCCCTTCGCATTGAAAACTATGGCCTTCAAACGAACCTTTACACTCGATGGAGCATCTTGGTTTAGGCAAACAAGATCCCGAGAAAAGGGGTTTATCGTCTTAGTAGGTACGTTTAGTGACATCAACATAAACCAAACATATAGGAGCAACATAGTCAAATAAATATTTTGCATCAAATGAATTTCTTGTGAGATCCAGATGACATCATGGAGCTAGTGGAATAGTGGTTCTATCACTGTAAATTTTGTTAAGGAATAGCTCCTCTTAGCTATATGTACTATCTTTGGCTAGTGACATTATAGTGCATCGATTTTTCGGAGGGTTTATAGGGTAAATACTTTTCAACCTAAATCAAATCTATAATAGGGATTAAAGCCCTGGGTGAAAAAAAATGGAATTAAACGAAACCCTAGTTGACTAGGATGTTAACTTGTGGTTAGAAAACCATAATCTAACTCCTTGTATACAAAATTGTTTTGAAAGAGGTTGCTTTTATAGAACCTTAGAAACTGAATTCTTGTCTCATAATCCCTTGTTATGTCATTCTATGGCATTAAGGAATAAATAATATTTCTTATGCGGAATCGTGCAATGCAAAGATATGGGATCTTCGTGAACAAAGATCACTCGAGTTCATGTGTAGTTTATAATGCTCCTAGTCATGTACTTCCTTAAAATGTCAGACAAGTGTTTTCATAACTCTTTTGTTTTAAAATGATGCTAAGAACGAGACCATAGTGCGATGTAAGGGCATATCATATAAAATGAAAACAAGATTGGAGATTAGGATTAAGGTCAATCTTGGAGTCCTTATAACTTAATTAAACCTTTTCATGCGTTGCAAAGAATATAAATTTCCTTGGTGTGACCAAGCTTCGAGAAAGCAAAAGGTATATAAATATAAATGGGATTTCATAAGTTATTGAACTTTATTAACTATGGTAGCGAAATAACTATTCCGTGATCAAAGGATGTTCTTGGGGAAAAAGCTACCTTGAATCTATGTCTTCCCTAATCCCAAGTTTTCACCTTGACATCACATTAGATTCACTTGTGTAGCAAGGGTAAATTTTAAACATTAAATAAACATTTGAGAAGCATATTCTTAACATAAGAACATGATAATTAAGTATTGTATATGTGATTGGAATTGTGCCAAATAAGCAAGTAAGTTATGGAAATTTCTGTGATGCATAAAAGAAGCCAACCTAAATGGTCGAACTGCAAATTAAATGTGGAATGAACTTAAGATGTAATTAAAGAAATGATGCGTTGTGGGCTGTCAATCTGGGAATCATTTGTCTTGTGTTTGGGTCATTGATAGTATTCATTCATTTGGAAAAGTGTGGTATAAACCATGTATATGGGTTGTCTTGTGTCTATGTGTTTTGATGACTTTTGTAAGTGTCGTATACATTGTCGAGTTTTCCTGACTGGGAGTCCTTGTGGCATTTTGTAATGACCAATGTAAAAAAAAAAATTATCCTGGTATTTTACCGTTGTTTTTGTGTGTGTAAAGTGTGGGCACTCTGTACTAGTAGAAGAAAAAGAATGTTCCAAGGAGAAATTTTAATGTGAACTCTTTCAAAAGGAAATAGACACACGATGTATCACCTCGGAATGAATAATGAAAAATAACCCCCGATGGGTCCCAATTCGAGTGTGCAAAATGTTTCACCTCAAAGTATGAGATAAAACAGATAAGGTAAGTGCCAAGGAGGAATACCTATGTTAATGTAGATGGTATGTGCACATTGTAGTATTTAATCGACTAAACATTAGAGCTTTCCTTGGCTAGGAGAAACAACCTATATAATAAACAAACCAAGACCACCAAATGATATTAAATAGCAAATGATAGTGGACTACCTAGCAATTGCTAGTTATGGGAAGTGTGATACTTCCTAGATGGTTGTCAATCCACTGTTTTTATCAAATTAATGAAAGTAAATATGAGAAATAAAGGTCTTATTGCTAACAATTTGATTTAGGTATCACAAAACATTATCAACATACTATATTTGGAAATACAAAATAATATAGCATTAGGCAAGGTATGTTTCTGTTAGGGAAGGTCACAGAGGTGTTAGGTAAGGTCACTGGGGTATCTTGTAAGGTCTGGATGGAATTTGGTGGAGTTATGGGTTTTTTTGGTGGAGGTTTAGAAAAATACACGTGAATCAGTGTCATTCGGTGACCGATGTCGAGATAGAGGCGAGACCGATGATAGTTAAGGTGACTGATGTCGGTAGGGGAAATTTGGTAGTATTTAAATAAAAGCAGTTTTAGGTTTCTTTGTGATTGCACAAAGAATAAAGGGAGATTGGTTAGGTTCATAATACTACTAGGAAGACTTAGGAATACATAGGGGGCCAATACAGTAGAGCCATAAGTTTGTACGTGATTGGGTTGATGGATTGGTAAAGAAAGGTGGAGATGAAGGAATACACGGGGAAGTAAAGTATAATGGAAGAGGTAATGGATCTAAAATTTAAGCAAGCACAAAATTATTAAAATCGCATATACTTACTTGCATTTGTAGATCTGGTAGGTGAATGAGGATGGTAGTTGATCTGTGAAGAGTTTCTATGTTCAATGTCGAGGAAATACTCCCAGAGTGTCCCCATGAATATTGTAATACCTTGGGATGAGAGCCAAATGGTTGTATGGGCCTGTGGTTGAGTATTTTGTCTCCTTTAGACACTGAGAGGCTTGGATTCACATTTGAATGCAATAGCTCTCTCAAAACTGAAAATGACTTACCCGGGTAATAGGCTAAAAAAATGTATATAAAATAACCAATGATGGTTAGGTGACCGACGTTGGTTGTGGAATAACTAGCGTCGATTAATGTAGGAAAGTATAGGTCTACCAAAAATACGCAGATATTCCCGATTTGGTGTGCTTTCTCATTGAGTTTGCTTAGGGAAGTGGAGTTATTATTAGAAAAGGTAAGAAGGTCATAGAAGAAGTCCAATTAGGTTTAGGAAGAAGTCTTAGTTAGTTAGTTTGAATGATGACTCAAAGACTAGGAGTGATGACTCGGTGCTGAGA
The DNA here is from genome assembly GCA_018340775.1 of Taxus wallichiana var. yunnanensis. Classification (NCBI taxonomy): domain Eukaryota; kingdom Viridiplantae; phylum Streptophyta; class Pinopsida; order Cupressales; family Taxaceae; genus Taxus; species Taxus wallichiana. The sequence goes on from CM031234.1 coordinate 51,927,076, forward strand.
GTGATGACTTGGTCATTGTGAGTTAAATGCCCCTGGAATGGGTCCAAGGTGAGGTGTAATGATGAGGTGGAGGTGTGAGGATGAAAATAACTTAATTAAATTAATTAAATTAATTAATAATGTGAGGATGAATATTAATATGGGATGAAGGGGTCATGATTAATTAAATATATTACATTAATTGATTGAAGGGGACCAAGGGGAGTGTGACCCAAATTTTAGGTCGACGGGCTATTAATGAATGAAAATTTGGTGAATGTTGGTATTTTTAGTTCATGAAAATAAATTTGATCTCAGTTTATGTATGATTGATTATATGTGTGCTTAGGAAATATGTGAAACATTATATAAATTGAATGTTAAAGCGTGATCTTGGATTAAATTCATTAGAATTGGTGAATTAGATTGAATTAATTAGGTTATTTCAGTCATTCTTTTGGATTTATGAAGATGTAAATATTGAAATTAGGTTGTGTTTGCAATTTTATTCCATTTTATAATGGAAAATGAATGATTTACATATATATCGGTAGATATGCCCCATGATGAATGGAGATAACATGTAGTTGATTACATTATACTCTTTCCCGGGATTTTTTGAGAATTTGAGTTTCATGTTAGGCTCTCAAATTATTTTTTCCATCACATCAGTTCTAGTTAGATATGTTATCTTGAATTTGGTTTAATACATTATAGAATTCTAAATGAAGTTCTTTTCTTCCATACCCTTCACCCTTTTGAGTTTATTTATGAAATATAATCATTAATTTTATATTGGAATGATTTTTAATATTCATTAAAAAAATTCTTATTTGCATAGTCAATAATAATTACTAATTAAAGAAAATTTAGAAAAATATAGTAGTCAAAAATTATAATAATCTTTCATCTTATAGCAATACTTATTTTTGTAATGTTAACATAACACATTTTTTAATACATTCAAATAAATCTTATTTACATATTCAATAATAAGTTCAAATTTAAAATAATAGATACAACAGAAATTAACAAATTATAAGAAACTTTCATCTAATAACATATTAGAATTTTGTGAGGAATATGAAAATTATGGATTAAAGTAACCTTAAATCAAAATTCCCTAGATATTTGTACATAAAGAATGAACGGATGAAGTTAAAATCAGTGTATATAAACTATATTAATTTTTTTTAAAGGTTCAAACAAGTGTAAATCATTCTTTCATTTTATATTAGCTTATAAGAAAGATAATTATCATTCACGGAGTAAAAAAATGGAGATGTGCGTATTTAAAAATATGAAATATAAACATAAAACCACTAGAAATGTCATAGAATTAAATCTTAATATAATTTCATCACTACATTACAACCATTCCATATTTCTAGTAGTTTTGCATAAAAATAATTACAACTCAAAAATAAATAAACATTGACCAGGAATTCTCTACTTATCTTCATATGTAAGGGGTTCTCATAAATATGGAAATTCCCTTCTAATTGGTGGTAATATTATTCTCCATTCCCAAGGGGAATGAAGGTACCCCGGCTATGAAGGGAACTTATTTAGATTATGGAAACTTTTTTGCTAAAATCTACAAGGTGGGAAGAATGGATCAATAAATCTCTACTATAATTTGATTTTGTCGATATTTTAAGCTAAGTGGTTATTTGAGGTCACACTCATGTTGGAGTTTGATTTTCCCCACAAGTCTTCTTCTTTTAACTTTCCAAAAGTTATACATGCTTTCCACTCTACTTTCGCTCATCAATATGGATGTCACTTCCCTATTACCACCACCGCTACCAACCCCATCTCCCATGCTACCCAATTTTGATACCCTAGTACTTGTCACCAAGATTCTTCCTTTTGGAGGTTAAATGCAGATTGTGTTTTAGATTTGTAAATTGTAAACTCTTTGATTAAAATTAAATCCTCGATGAATATCTATAGTATAGTAATGGTTTTTTCGCAAATTTTTCATCGAACATAAAATTTATCCATCAAACTCTAAATATATATTAGTGTCTTATTTCATTTTTTTATGTTGTGTGGAAGTGATAAAAATATGCTAATATGAGTGGATTCACCTTTATTGGTTGGTCATTCACACCATCAACTGATCAAGGTTCATTATCAGACGGTTTCCTGATAAGAATTATTTATAATAATATTTGTTGCACCAATTTTTGTGAAATTCCCAAAAGATAATAAATTTATCATTTTTCAAAGTAATAAATAATTTTAATTTTATCATGTTTAATTATCTTTGATGATTAAATTTAGTTATTTGGAATTTTTCATCAAACCCCAATGTTTGATTGTTGGATAATGGGATTTCACCATCAAACCCTATCAAATGTATGGTAATCAATATATATCTTCAATGTATCCACTAACTAATTATTTTCATGATGTAAAATACATTTTCAGTTATTCAATTAAAATAATCCTTCATCGAAATCTATTTCCCAATGATAAATCATGGATTGTAATTCAAAACACGTCAATCAATAACTCAACAAGGTGAATCCCAAAAATCATCTCTTGAATCTCAATGACTATGGAAAAAATATAACTCTTAAAATAATCCATTTGGTAATTCATTTGAATGGCTACAATAATTTCTTTCTTCTTTTTATATGTTTTTATGGTCGTAAATCCTATGTGTTTTAATTCAGTCATATATCTTATCAATAAGAATATCGTTCCCTAAATCAAAATATAAGTCACACAAACCTTCTAGGAATCATGAATGGTTTCTTTAACTATTTAACAGTGTGGATTTCTAAATAGATGGCATTGGTTATCTCGATGCACTTTTAATTTCAATAGTGTTATGTAGCATCACCTTATTTTACTAAAGAGTGTTATTATCAATAATGTGTTATTGATCATATAGATGGTTTAGTCTCATGGAAATTATTAAAATCATTCATTCAGTATTTTCCTCCATATTTTCAGATTTTATGTATTCTTCAAAACGTGTGTGTGTGTGTGTGTGTGTGTGTGTGTGTGTGTGTGTGTGTGTGTGTGTGTGTGTGTGTGTGTGTGTGTGTGTGTGTGTGTGTGTGTTTGTGTTTGTGTGTGTGTGTGTTAATGAAAATAAATTATATATGGATCATAATAGAATCATAATCTATAGAAAATCAAGATTTTAGACTTTCAAGTGAATATCAAGGAGAAGACATATGATGAAAAATATATAATTGAGGTGAGCGGATGTAAGCACTCTATAGAAAGTGGTAACGAGGAGTGTATATCTTAGAGAACTTTCTAGTAGGGTGTGTGACATAATCCCAATCTTTGTACCTATTTGCAATCCCTTTCAACAACATCCAATGCCTTCATTAGCCGTAGACCCCGATGTTAAGTTTTCTTTATTGGACTAATTGATGGGGTGGAACAAGGTGAATTTTATGGTTGATTAGGATTTTCTATCCACCAATGTGTTGGTTGGTACCATCATATCAATGAACCAACCAAATAGATACTACCAATGTGGTAAAGTTCTTTGTAGTGTTGGTAGTGAAGGGAATTCAAGTGCATGGGCAAGATTAGATGGCTATTCAAGTGTTTTCCGAAGGTTTAAATAACATTGTATTGAAGTTTGGTTAGTATGTTTCAACGGTGTATTTTGGATATACAGTAACTTGTTAATATACATATTAATACATTGTGTATAATTATTAGGTAGTTCATATGTGGTATTAACAAGGTCGAAAATGATCTCAAGTGAATCTCTCCATGAAGGTAAAATTGTAAATGTATTTGTCATGTTTTTTATACTACCCTTTTCCTATATTTTGGGTTCAAAAAATTTTATGATGTTGTAACTATTGAACATATTCAATATTAAGAAAAAAATTACTCAATTTATCTTTTCTTCATCGACTAATTCTTAGATATGTAGTGTATTGATTTTAATGGATGTTTTATGCAAAGGATTTTGTAGAATCAATTTGATGGCTTGTAGAGATTATTTTCCTTTTCTAGTCATATTATATAATTTTAGAGTAATTTAAACCATATATTTATAATACTTAAATATAATCCCAACCGTAAATTTGACAACTTATATTACTAATAAACTATTTTTAATAATTTAATCTAATATATAAATTAGTACGAAGACAAGTATATTATTTATAGTTAAATATAATATATTAGATAGTATAATATACTAAGATGAAGTTTTTGGATAAAACTTTGTGAGATTTTATTATCGATGATTTATATCATTCTCCATCATCCATCATCCATCATCCGAGATAAGTATAATATACTATTTAGAAAGTATAATATAAATGATTTTGAAAATGCAATTTTCGAAGATATAAATTTAGTAACTATTTATTTTATATTAGAAAAAATATATTCTTTTAAAACTTAAGTTCATGTGGATGTGTGTGTTGATAGGTTTCTTCATCGATCTTATACACTAAGGAATAAATAGAAGAATTCATGGAAGAATAAGAAAGCCGTGAAAGACTATCAAAGCCATGAAAGACTAAGAAATCCGTGAAAGACTAAAGAAGTTTAAAAGAATACATGAAGTCACATAATAAAGAGACCAATAAATAATTCATATAGAGTTCAAGTTGAGCCATACAAAGCCACAACCAAAGGAAGTGACCATTTGATAATTATATAGTGAAGATATTTATTATAATTGAATGTGATAATTTGAGATACAAACATGTAGAGATAGATGGAGATATAGAGACATAGAGAAATAGTCAACACATAGAATAGATAGAACATAGTAGATATATAATAAAGAAAAGAGAATTAATGTATGATGTGATAGATATGAGAGTTTGTGAGAAAGATATATCAAGAATATCTAATTGCTCTAATGAATAAATAAAGTAAGATATTTGTGTAACGTGCAATATTATTATTTTTTACATTCAATCTTTAATTACAATCTAAACCCTATCCCTGGTATGTCCCTTACAAGAGGACGAACTACTTAACTCGCACACTAGCGCCAATGCTCAAGGAAAACATTTTGTGTGTTGTAAACTCTAAATCATTCATTTTGGGTACATTTCTAGGTCATAGTCACATAATACTATTCATATGATTCCTAAGTGAGAAACTAGAAATTGACATCTATCTTCAGTTTTTTGTCTATGTTTCATGTTTCATGTCTTCTTTCTAGCGTCTTACACCCTACAACCCAGTCGATACTTTACTACTTTATCTTTTATGACTCTAGACACCAGCTCCCAAGTTCCCTCATCCCCTTTGGGCACCCCCAACCTCTTGTTATCTTACTCACTCCTTTTAGGCATCTTATTTTCTTATGGGTCAGCCTTCCAGTTATTAATTGCAAAATTCAACCAAGGGAATCATATAAATATAAAGATATGTGACCATAATAAAGGACCAAGCTCTAAGCATCTATTACACCTAAGGTTGCATTTAAAGGAATTTCAAGAGCATCGAAGCATCCATCTAGCTTCATTTAAGGGATAAGGGACTGCATACACACATAAGAGAGGAAGTTCATTTTTCCATCCACACATTTACTTACATTACTACATCTAGTTATTGCTCGTTATTCGAGTGCATCTTTCACAAGAGCCACCTAGGGAAAAATTCTTGCACACATACACACATGAGAACTACATGGATTCTGAAATGTAGTGCAATGCTCGGTTGCAATCTCACTCAATCCAATGACCACAGGTCACCGACTCCCCATTTGCATATTTTTTTATTTTTAGGATTCAATGTTTTTTGGGGTTTTAGGAGACCATTTGTTTTGCATGTTACATGTAAACTATGTGATCAACCAATGACATACAGTGATTAACAAAATATATTATCAAGTATCTTGCAACACATAAGAAATTATTTTAAGACGTCTCTCACAATCACAGTCTCCTAGAAGAAGTCTCTAGCATCTAGGCACTGCTGACACTCCAGTCCGGGGAAGATTTGATAGCTCCAAAATTTATCAGGATCAGTTACGACAGTCTCCCCTCATGTTTCATTAGTTTTCTAGTTCGGTATATTTTAGGATCAATTGAAAAATCAGCTAAGTCCTATATTCCCTATCTTACACTTAGGATTTCAATTTCGATTTTCTCATTTCTTGTGTAAAATACGTACTTTAGCACTTTATTTTTTGCATGTGACTCTAAAATATCTAGGTTTTTATAAAATTCCAATCTTTGTTAAATAATTTGGTGAACCCATCCTCTGAATACTCTCTTCTTCTCCTTCCATCATGACTCAATCTTATGATTCATTTACTAAAGCCCACCTTCAAGATCTCAATGATCATCTTGTTGAACATCCTCAAGATCTCTATCTTATTTTATTCACTTCTCATGAGGAGGCCACAAATCTAGACGAGGTAAATGCTCCTACATCCATCCCCACTTCTATGCATATTTCTACTCAACCCCTACTTCCACTCTTTTAATTACTTTTATTTTTCATATATTTTTCTATTCCCACCAACCAATTCACTCCACCTCTTATTTCTCACATGCAGAAAATCCCTTCTCGTTGGCACTCAATACTTAGTCTCTTTCTCTAAGGATCTCTAAGTTTAAATCTGTGAACTTCAGCATGCTACTTCTTATGCATCTCCATCTATTCCACTTTTTTATTCATACTTCTTTTGCACTTGCCATTTCAACTTATGTACTTCCTCTAAACTTCTTCAATCCCAAGTTTCCCACCTTTAATGGCCATGGTGATCATGAAGATAATATCCAAGTATTTCATGTATCATGTCTTGATTATGTGGATGATCATAATTTATTACAAAATATATTTCCTATAATCCTCCATGATTATTCAATGTATTGGTTCTAAGATCTACCTACCCATTCAAGAACATAATTCACACATTTAACATATGTTTTTCTTGTGCATTTTTTTAATCAATATCAGTTCTAATATATCATATGCTCAAACAAGAACAAATTAAACAAGGATCTAATAAGCATCTAGTGGACTATGTTTTATGGTATAAGAAAAACTTAGCTAATATGTCTAATGTAATCGTGGACTCTGAATTACAAGATCTATTTTTCCAAAGTCTCTTACCACCCCTACGGGAGAGTGTCGTCTTTGAGACCTCTCCCTCATTTTATCATCTATTCCATACTCTTAAGTTGTATGAAATAAAATTATTATCCAAGGAAATCTTAAATATCATTATTAGGATTCATCTTTGGCTCGGTTTTAAATAAAATAAACTTTAAATCCATCTACTAAACCCACTAAAGAAAAATCTACCTGTTAAAACTATCTCTACTCTTGAAAAGCTTCAATGGCAACATCCAAAGTGTACATTTACAAAATTTCCTTGTGTCTCGCATATTCTATTTTCATAATCGATTGAGAGAAATCATATTACGCTTCCCCCTCTACTTAATCTGGATCCATCTCACCCTAAAGGACATAACTATAATGAATCAAAGTGCATTGGGAATTCTACAGATCAATGTTTCAAACTTTGACATCTTATTAAATATCTCATCGACAATAATGCAATCGAGCTTCTAGAACCTTCATAATCTACATCACTCAATGACGATAAAAATATCAAAATTTTCAATGATCCATTTCCTAAGCATGATAAGAAAATGGTTGATTATTCATCTAATCATACATATCACACAATGCCTCCTCCTTCATGGGGGCCCTTTATTTTCTAGTTACTCACGCTGATCCATATCAACCTTTCATTACATTCTTTGATCATGAATATCATGCTACATTATCTTTTTATTCCTTCCATATCAATGATTTTATCATGCTCATGTTATCAATAATACAATGATTGATCCATCGATTCATATGTGTGTGATTTATTTCACTTCTTGTTGCTATCATCTATCTACTATCGCATATTTCATATATAGTTCCTAAATATTATGGTTACACCAACCTTCTAGTCAAATTTGATCCTCTTTTCATGCTTGTGCCATTTCTTGTGGAACATTCAATCAAAGGGTTTGAAATGTTGTTAGGTATTCCTTGGCTTCGTGTTGCTCAAAGTTATAATTTCTATGAATCAATTGTGTCTAACGCTCATTCATAACAAGAAAGTAATCATCGTCAAAGGTGTTATGCCATGCACACCATGGTTGCATCATCCTTTGATATTTCCATTGCACTCACTAAATCATCTAAGTCCCCAGGACATCTCAAATCTCAAGAACAATATACTCTTGTCTCTCTTATTCACGCATGACCTACTTGGTCTCATTAGTCCACTAGTCTATCCCATCATCCTAGGTCCACCACTCGGATGGCTCTTGCATATAGGGATACATCACCTCCTCGGTCTCCTTCACATAGGTGCACATCACCTTTGTATTCTTATTCACATAATTGTACCTCACCTCATCGGTCTCCTTCACATATGTGTTCATCACCTCCTAGGTCTCATGCACATAGGTCTCATTCACCGATACATCATCTATTTCATATTGTTAGAGATCACAAGCAATGAGAGGGGGGATGAATTAGTGTGATTTAAAAATTAGTTTCCTAAGTTATACCAATTCACAATTTCTTAATTTTTATAGTTACTTATGTCATGTGCATTTTGTCAAACATTTACTAGACTCTAAAAATTTGAACACAAAATTTATAGTAGGAAACCATTTTGGGAGAAAAAACCACTTCAAACTAAGTCTTTATTAGGAACACCAATTCCAAAGCTTACAATGGTTTCATTTGAGTACCCACTCAACCTATGAAGAACCCACTTCACAACTTCAAGTACCCACTTGAATATTTATTGAGCACCAACTTGCAAGGAGTACCTACCCTTAATTTAATCAGCTACAACTGATCTTTTATAGACACCTACCCACACGAGGTTGAACCCCTAAATATGCTAATATGCTACTTAGAATTATTTTACATACAAGATTTGATCATCTAGTTTCAATATTTCTTACATAATGGATTATGATCATTTTTATGTATCTATGTGTGTTCTCTCTTTCACTTTATTCTGCTCATCTGATTTGAACTCTTCTTGCTCAAACAATCTGGGTGCATTAATGTTCTTCCCATCTGATATATCTTCTTAAGTTCATCTTTATGCCGCTCCTTCCTCTCTCTCTCTTATTTTTTGTTTATATCTCATTTAACTTGAATGCATCATCTTCTCACTTAAGCAAAAACCCGTATTATTATCGAAATTCTCTATATTGTTAATTGACCCATTCCAATGCTTCATTTGGGCCACGTGCAATCTTTCTACTTTATCACCTAGAAATATTGTCCATTAGATGTATACAACTAACTCCATATTTTTCACTTGCTATACTAAACTTGATTTCACATTTTTCTATGCATTCACCAAAAAATATATATTAGCTGATACCTAAAAATAGATTTCTCATATTTCTAGAATTTCCAACGTGGTCAAGATGATTGAGCTGCCTTCTTCTCTGATATCTAATTTTTCCTTTAAATCTGGAATCACATAGAGAACTGCAATTGTATTTCAAAAAGTCAATGAACATTAAATTTTGACAAATAGAACTATAGATTTATTTGTTCTTCATGGAGCTCAAGTTGTATACTCAGCCGTAATCACTAGACAATCGAATCACCATCAATTTTAGAGAACAAAATCTCACTTGTCCATGTTTAAATCAATTTTATTTTCCTTTAGCTCTGTCCAATCGATATTTTATCATTCTTCGGATTTTATAAACTTCTTTGACATTTTCCTTTGTATCACGGTAATATCCTTGTTATGTAGATTTTTAGTTATCCACAAATTTTATTTTATTATCTGATTTCCTCCTTTTCTATTGTCTTCCTGTGGCTTTGTCCCATGTCCATGACTTTATCCTTTTTATTGAAAATTTTATCATTCTTTATGGTTGTCTCTTGTCCTTAGCAACTTTTCGAATCTTCACGGCATTTCCCTAATGCGTGGCTTTCTCAAGATTTCCTTACTCCCGCGAATTTTCCTTAAGACTATTCTTACTTCCATGGATCCTCTTTCACATTCGTGGCTTCACCTTTCTCATATGTGGCTCATCCTTTGGCTGATTTTTTCTTTATGGCTTCATTCCTTTACTTGCAGCCTTCACTAAGCTTCCATGGATTCTTCTAGAGTTCCATGACTTCCCTGTAGACTTCAGCGGCTACTTTAACACTTTGGTGGCTAACTCATTATTTCTTGGCTTGCATAAGAGTTGATTAAGTCCCTTAGGACTTATCCTTGATTATCCTGAAGCCTATGTGGAAGCGACACTACCAATCAACCTTCATCGTTCTCATTTTCTCACTTTACCAGCTTAATCGTTTGAACAAGAGGATAGGTTCACCTAGTAGGCAAAGATGAGTACGGTGGGTTGACAAGGTATTTTTAAAATATTTCAAATGCCTTTTGACAATCTGGTCCCCAATTGAATGCAACATCCTTCTTTAGTAGATGCGTAAATGGATGACACTTATCTGCAAGTTGTGAAATAAAGTGACAGATTGCCTAAATTTTTCCTTGTAAAATCTTTAGTTGTTTGAGAGTGGTAGGTGGGGCCATTTTTGTGATAGTCGTAACCTTTGTAGGGTCCACTTCTATCCCTCTCTGTGAGATAATGAAACCTAGGATTTTTCCTGACATAGCACTAAAGACACACTTCTTGGGGTGTAAGCGTACCTTGTAATCTCAGAGACACTAGAAAATATGTCTCATCACTTCAGGTGCTCTCCTCTACTATTATATTTTTCTATAATATCATCAACGTAATCCTCCATGATGTCATTCATCATGTCATGGAATATGATGGTCATTGCACACTGATAGGTGGCCCCAACATTATTGAGTCCAAAAGGAATGACTTTTAAGAAAAAAATTCCCAAGGGATGATGAATATTTTTATGTTGGTCCTCTTCGCAATCCAATTCAGTTATACCCCAAAAAACCATCCATTAAGGATAACATTTCATAACCGGTGGTGGAATAAACGATCATGTCAATATTAGGTAAGGGGAAGTCATCTTTGGGACATGCCTTATTGATGTCATGGAAGTCGGTGCAGATCCTTATGCCAATAGGTTTCTTCTGAACATGGACTATATTATATATCCACTCTAAATAGTCAATGGGATTAATGAAATCAACAACTAATAATTTCTCCAATTCTTCTTTGACAAGGAGTGTAATTGTAGGGTGCATCTTTCTCAACTTCTACTTGATGGGTTTGGCATCTGGGTGCACAACGAGGTTGTGCATGACTAATTCTGGGTCTAACCCAGGCATATCAGTGTATGACCATGCAAATATATCTGCATATTCTCTTAAAAACTCTACAAAAACCTTTTTCTCTTGAGATGAGAGTGAAGCTCCCAACTTTATCATTTTAGGTTCCTCTTCTCGAGCCAATGTTGACACTGATGGTTTCTTCCACAAGCATCTTAGAAGCATCTTCCATCCATGTAGGATCAAGGGGAAGAGTAAGGTCAACCTCCTTAGGTATCTCATCATCATCCTTGAATGGATAACTCATTTTTTCCATAGGTTCTTCGTTCTTTTTCTATAAGTACTTCAAAAAAATTTTCGCTATGAGACTTGTGTTTATTCCTTGCACAAGGTTTCTCTAAAGTATTCTTACTCTTGTTTATGACCTTCTTATTCAAGTGTCCACACATCTCTACTTCTTCTCCAAAGTATGCACAAGTGTCTAGTTGAATTACAAAGCCTTTCTTATGATCCCCAATTGGAATAAAATCCCTGAGACCCATGAATTCTACAAATGCCTCATTGTTCTCAAATAATTTGATTGGCATGTGAAATTTTTGATCCCAATCTATAAGTTCGGGATATATAAGGGTTACTTGGTAATTGGTTTGAGGATTGGATTTGGATAAGGTAAGGATAGTTGAATCAGGGAATAGGTTAGTTGAGGCAAGATCCTCGTAGAGGCTACATTGGGAATCTGCATCACTATTAGAATGAGATGAGTTGTTCTCATGTTCAGAAGAGGTGGTGTCAATCTCAAAGGGTGGATCATCATGAGGTATTATTCCAAGACCATGTTTATTTGATTTGAAGTGAGGGATAGGAATGGGTTCTAATCGGCCTTGCGCATTGATACCACATCCAAGCCATTATAACCCATGACAAACATCATGTGGTGGCCTTTGACATATTGGGGTGCTTGATGGCATGAAGCCATGGTACCTTCTGGCACTCTGTTAGTAGGATCCCCTAACATCTTTTCCTTGGATAAGAAACCACTAGGAATGAACTTCTCCAATGGTTTAGGCATTGTTCCGAGTGATTTTGAACTAAAAATAAGGTTTACCACATGTCCTAGTGACACTGATAAATATGATATTAATAAATCTTGTTCAAGGGTGAATGGATCACTTGGGCCATATTTTTCTGATGTTTCCTCCCATGATGCGAAAGGGTTGACCAACAAAGGAAAGTATTGATTACAAGGAGTGAGTGAATCTGGATCCACACATTCCTTGATAGCCTCTATTTGTAAAGGAACAAAAATTTCGTAGAAGGACATTCATAAGTTACACGAGAAAAACGTGTAAGGCTCTACAATGTGTAAATGGTTTTGGATCACCTTGAATGGTGATTATCTATCCTTTATGGCACATCTTGATACATTGATGGAAATTTGAAGGAATGGCCTACATGGCATGGATCCATGGGCATCCTAAGATCATGTTGTATGGTAGATCCAAGTCAAGGACATGGAACATTGTATCATGACAAGTTGGCCCTACTTCCATTGGAATCACTATAGTTCCTGTTGACTCTCGCTCCTCATTATCATAGGTCATGATTGTAATAGTTTTGACACCTAGATATGTTTCTGAATGGCCTAGCTGCTTAACCAACTTCAAAGTACAAATGTTTAGACCTGGATCCACCATCCATAAGTACTCTCTTAATTTTCTAACGGTAACAACCACTTCTAGGTATAAGGGTAAGTTGTGCTTTGGGTCGTTACATGGGATTGCAACATGATCAAAAGTGATATGATTGTTAGAGTCAAGGTGTGCAATCATGGCTTAGAGGTATGTGGGATCTACATTGGTTGAGACTCCCAAACTTTGCAATGTTTTATAAAGTATGTTTTTATGGGCAGTAGAGATTTTGAGGAGATCTAAAATTGATATCCTAGCAGGTGTTTTCTCTAACTGGTCTATCAAATTGTATTGACCTTCCTGAGGGATAGGTAGGGGTTCTAGTATGATTAAATGAGCACATATCGTCCCTACTACACAACTCTTTTCTAAGATCCTGATAGTATTGACCTATTCATCAGATGAATGGATACATCCTATGAGGGAATCAAAGGGACTATCATTAGTGGGATAAATATAAGTGATAGTCCTATAGTCATTGGAATTTTGTCCATGATCTGGCTTCCTTTTATTTTTATCCACATGGTTAGGAAGGGCTCTTTAAATATACTCATTTTATTGTTTGGACCTTGTCATGAGTTGTGAGGAGAATCTATGGAGATCTTTCCTCTTCAATGATGTCTTGTATGTAATGGCATAGTCTCAAGCACCTATCTTTCTTGTGAATTTTAACATTTTGGAAGTCATAGTATTCATGTTCTTTTAAATAAATGGGTTTTGGAGTTTTTTCTAGGTATGGTACCATCACAGTTGGGTACTCTACCATGTTTACATTATCTAACTATTTTAGTATGGTAGATAGGGATTCTGTTAATGGCATGAACTCACATTTGGTAGGTGCCTTGGGATGAGGTCCTTGTGAGAGATTTAAAAGTGGACCAGATCTACATGGCTTGGACTCTTTTGGAGTCCGTAATGCCATCTCCAATGACATGTTTGTTTTTAGAAAAACTTTGGTTTATCTAAGGATTTTGCTTCATGTTTGTCTTTGAAAATTGGTTTAAGTGTTCCCTTTGTGATGAGGGCCTTCTCAATTTGACTTCCCTTCTCTATAACTTCTTTAAAGTTAGAGCCACAATGCATTTGTAAATGGAAGGCTATCTCTGGGTTCAATTTAGGCACAAATATGCTTACCAACTACTTTTTTGGCAAGGCACAAGGGAAGCGAATTGCCAACCCTTGCCATCATTGTAAAAATCTTACAAATGTCTCATTGGGATTTGATTTTACATTATAAAGGGCATTCATTGTGATATCATTTTCCATGTTATAGGAATAATGTCGTACAAATTTTTTTGCTAATACAGCCATGTTGTAATGGAGCCCTTGGGTATGCTAAAGAACCATTCTAATCCCAGTACCCCTAGGATGTAAGGGAAGAGTTGTATTAAGAAGTTATCATTGTATGTGACCTCTTGGCAAGCCATAAATTTTTTTGATGTGATCATGAGGATCACCCTTGCACTTATATTTATCAAATTTAGGAATGGTAAAATGTTTTAGGAAGGGTTTCGTAACATGTCCTTATCGAAGGGGTAAGGGCATAGTTCTTCATACAAATATTTCCTATTATGTCCTACGTTTCCCTCTTGTAGCGTAGTAAGCATGTCTTTCATTGATTGTAATTCCCGTTCAATGATTTTTTCTTTGGTCGGTGACATTGGTCTTTGTGCCTTAGCCACTTTAAAAGTCGCGTCATTATACGGATCAAAGTGGAACTCACTAGATTTCATTTTGAGTTTTTCTTTGTATACATTCCTATTTGAAGAGCCTAAGTTTGCTAATTTTTGGCTCAGTTTCAGGATCTATTTTTGAAGGATCTCTTCTTCAATTAAAGGATCCTCTTCCTCATCAAACTTGGGAGGTAGTGAGGCTTTGCGCTCAATCTTCACTTTACATGAAGCTTTGTAATAAGGTCACTATGGATCACCAAGTGGCTTGGATGGGTCTCCTTCAGTGGTGTTATGATGTTGACTAGAAGTAGAAGCATACCCCATGTCAAAGGGGTTATCTATGTCTAAGAGGGATCTTCGTTCTTCTATTTTATGATTAATGACCTTAGTTTCCGCTTCGTGTTCTTGTGGAATCTTAGCCCCTAGTTCTAAGACTCTTATGAGTACTTGATCCTGTTGTATAAAAAAGGAGTTCGTCAAAGTGACCTAGGTCTAATTGGTGTTGTTCATCAAATGATTGTAATCCTCCCCTTTAACCTGTGAAAAGAGAGGCACTAATTTGTTTTTGCTAAATGGGAATGATTCAAAAGGATTTTCTCCTAAGTCACGATCGTTTGGTTTGGATGCCATCTTTGTGATTCTAGGCATCACTAGTCAAAGTGATACTAGATTTTGTCTAAATGTCCTTCAAATTTTGTGTGAAACCTAGGCGTATGTTTGTGTAAGTCATTCAATGTGATGTTGAAATAACCTAGTGTGTTCTAGAAGTAACATTATGCAGTTTTTTTATGATTCAAAGAACACTCATATGAACACTCAAATGCAATGATTATCTGTAATTGTCGTTCGCCAAGTCTATACCCTAGCTATGATTTCAAAGTGAAGGGTTCAACGTGGATAGTGACAGTATCATATTAATACGTAGGTCAAGTTAGAATTCTAACAAGGCCTAAATATTAAAGTGGTATTGACGTGATCTCTCAATGAGGTATACTAAAACTAGTTTGAATGCCGATGAAAGCTAAGTTTTCTGAAAATGGAAGTTGTATGTATAGTGTAACAACACTATCCTGATACATTAACTGAGAAAACAAGGTGTTAGTATCAAGATGATGTTATTTTAGTATATATAAGGTAATATCGACACCCTCAAAAAGACTTAGATGACGTCGAAACTGAAATGAAGTATGAGTATAGAAAGAAGTTTTTAGTTGTGCAAGTAGCATAACCGCACAATAAAGGGACTTATATCAAGTTCTCAAGAAATTGAAAACACGACGTAAGTACCAAAATTGTGTGACTAGAATGTGAGAAAAAATATCAACCTAAGGAGAGATAAATGATGAACCAAAATCGCAATAGTGAAGATGATCTTGAAATCAAGATCAAAGAACTATCAAAGATATGAAAACATACTGTGCACTTTAGACATTTAACAACCCATCCACAAACATGGATGGGCATAAATGGACAAAAATTAGTGAGTACTATCTTTGATAAAATGTGTGAGGTATGCTTCCTTCTCATCTCAAAAAATGGGCGACGAGAACGCAAGGGTATAGATCAAAAGGATGAAAATAAACTAAATGCCACTTGGGCATAGTTTCACCTCATCCGAAGATGAGAATGAAACCAAGCTAAGTGGGACATCATTTGACTCCATGATGAAAGACACACACCTCAAAATTACATGGGCTCTTTGCCTTGTTTGAGAAACAAGGTTCAATCTCCAAGTGAGTCGTCACTTTGTGATGGCTTGATGTGACAATGGACTAGCAAAGTAGGCTCTAAGATAGAATGGCCTCCTTAATAGGAACTCTCAACTAGGTGTCACAAGTTTATCTAATGTGAGCACAATTTACCTAAAGAGTCACACTAATTGATTTGGGATTATCTCGGCTTTACTTTACCCCCTTCGATATAATGAGAAACTAGTGCATTTAATTTTATCGTCACTGGGGTTACGTTATGAACAATCTTTGACTCTAACTCACAATGAAAAACTATTCAAGTGGGTAAGTGGAGGGCTTCCTATTTCATCCACGAGGTTACTCAGCAGTGGATTACTTTAGGGTTCTTGGAACCACCCCCATTGTTGTAGCTTAATGTGTTATGCTAAAGGGGTTATGTTCTAGTTGAGTATATAAGGGCATACCCTATTCGAAACCTGCAATATTGTGTTAAGTGAAATGGTGTGTTTTTAATCTTTCTTAACTTAATGTAGTTTTAAGTAGCACACTACTTGGTAACCTATATGAAAACACGTGTATTATAGGGTTTTTTTTTGTCTTGGTGTCTTTCTTTCTTTGACAAGCGTTAGGCCCTACACACAAAGAGTTAGTAATTTTCCACAAAATATCATGATATCAAAAGAGAGTTTGTGTGTTGTTTTTTATTCCTAAGATCACCAAAAAGGTGAAAAGGAAGATTATACACAACATGAAAACCCTACTAAAATAAGCCTTTGTGAAAAAATACTTTGAAAGATAGAGTTCGTTTTAGCCAAATTTTAAAGATCAATCCAATTATTTAAACATAAAGTAAGTGTTTTTAAAAGTGACAAGGTGTTTTTAGAAGTGTTTTTGATTCCCAAGATCACCTAGAAGGTGCGAGGGAAGAGCATACACACTTAAAAATCCCCTTTTAACTAAGAAAATGAAACACTTAAACTACTTTAGTCAAATAAAACCAAAAATAAACCTGTAATTACTTATTAGAACCTACAAACAAGTTAGAAAAATAAGAAAAATTAGGAAATACTATAAATCTATTTTTTTAACAAATTTTCAATGGTTTTTAGTATTTTACATTTTTAGAGGTCTCCGGTGCACTATGAGAATTTGATGATAGAAGAAATGATAGTTGGCAAGGCATCTCGACCGCGAAGGGCATGTGCACCTTTGCTAAAAATGATAGTTTGAAGGTGCTTGTCAGCCGCAGTAAAGGTGTGTGTGTCCTTGCCTGAAAAACCACCAAAAAACATGGAAAATGAAATTTTAAAAGTGTCAACAGGTTAGAAATTAGCCATTAAATGTAGTTTCTAGCATAAACTTAACAAAGAAGCATGAAACTAACAATACAAAAACATTTAACAATACAATACAAAAACATGTTAAAAGTTAGAAACTGAAATAAAAGCTTAAAAATGACCCCATTAATGGAGGATGGACTAAGTGTCCCAATGGATATGCCAAATGTGTTCAATGAAAAGTTGCAAAAGCCGTGGACATGGAGTAAGAATATCTAAAGAAACCCCAAAGGCTCTTAATAACTAGTCAGTGGACCATCAGATAAGAGATAAACAAGGATTCATCACTTTACATACATTAATATGGAAAGAAACAATCAAATCTAGCCTATTTAGTAATCCTCTACTCTTGAAATCTTTAAATAAATGAACCTAGTAAGGATCTAAGCAATTAGTTTGTGATTATGAGAATGAGAGCTCACCATTAATGGATTCAAGGCTAATGGTTCTTCTCATTTACTCAATGCTTGGTGTGTAGTGTAATATTAGATTGATAACTCAATTAAAGAAAAGAATTAATCTCTTAATCCTATCAATAATATTATAGTTTATGTTAGGAAGAAGGAGAGTTCATAGAAATGAGAGGGGGTAGTGGGCTATTTATAGTTTTCCATTTGGGAAAGTGGGGGAATTTTGGTGCATGTGAGACTAAAGGATAAGCCAAAAAGTTAATTAATGATTCAAAGTAAGATTTGACTAAGTTTAGAAGAGGTTGATCATGGTTAGGACTAGTTAAACTAGGTTAGGCTAGTTAATCTTGTTTAGAGAGGAATTAGGGTTTTGAGAGGTCTAATCAATCCAATGAAATGGATTGATAGTCTAGAAAGCTAGTAGAAGTAGTCTAGAAGGGAATGAGAAGATGGTTTAGCCAATAAAAGACTATAATAGCCTACTTAATTGGTTTACAAGAGGAATACGACCAAAAGAGTGTCGTAAGAGGGGAGTTAGATAGGTCTAACTGATGGTATGTCATCAATTTGCAAGAAGGAGAATAGTTAGTGCAATATTAGGAATAATAGTTCTTTGATCAAACTACAAATGTCTACATTTGGTCTTTGAGTGGAACACGAGTTCTTAGAGACACTTATTGCACTTGTGCTATCACAAAACAAGGGAATTGGACTATCATATTTTACCTTGTAATCTTCCAATGTCTACTTCATCCATAAAACTTGAGTGCAGCACATTGCAATAGTTATATATTCTGCTTCACATGTTGAGAGAGCCACTAATGATTGTTTCTTTCTCAGATAAGAGACTAAAAATTTCCAACAAAGAATGCTTTGTCACTTGTACTCTTCCTATCATCAACACTTCCTACCCAATCTACATTTGTGTATGCTTTTATGCTGAAATCATTACTTTTGGGGTACCAAAGTCCATATTCAATTGTTCTCATGAGATATCTTGGTATCCTTTTGATTTCCTTGAGATGTGTTTCCCTTCGATCTTCTTGAAATCTTCCAAGTAGACCCTCCTCTTGCATAATATATGGTCTTGATGTCATGGAGTAAAGTAAACTACCTATCATAGATATGTATAGGGTTTTGTCTACTTTTGATGATCTATCCCCTCTACTCAACTTATATACAACTTCCATTAGATTTCCTATAGGTCTGCAATCTTCCATCCTGAACCTTTTCAACATTTCCTTGATATATTTGGTTTAGGATATAAAGATACCATGATCTGACTAGCTGATTTGTAAGCCCAAAAATAATGAGAGATCTCCCAGCATGGACATTTCAAATTCATCTTTCATCATATCTAAAAATTCATATGTCATCTTATCATAATATCCTCCAAAAATGATGTCATCCACATATACAATGACAATAAGCAGATGATCTTCTTCTTCCTTGATGTAGAGATTACTATCAGCAACACCTTTTCTTGAAACCTTTCTCAATGAGGTATGAATCTAATCTATTTTACCAAGATTTAGGATCTTGTTTGAGTCCATATAAATCCTTTTCAACTTGCACACATAGTCTTTATCTTCAATTAGTGAAAATCCATCAGGTTTTTTAATATATACCTCTTCATTCAAAACACCATTGAGGAAATTTGATTTCACATCCATTTGGAACACTCTGATCTTCTTGTAAGCTATGTATACCATGAACAGTTTTATTGCCTCCATCCTTTCTACTAGTGTAAATGTTTCATCAAAGTTGATTCCTTCCATTTATGCGTAGCCTTTTCACACTATTCTTTCCTTTTTTCTTGTTACTTCTGCTTTTTTATTCAACTTATTTTTGAAAACCCAATTTTTCCAATTACATTTTTATCCTTTGGTCTTGGTACAAGCTCCCAAGTTTCATTATTTTCTATCTAATCTAGTTCTTCATTCATTGCATCCACCCAATGCTGATCTTTGTTTGCTTCTGCATCATTCTTAAGTTCTATCATTAACAAGAGTGTCATATCTTCATGGTTTTGTTGCTCTCTTAGTATTCTTCTTATGAGAATGTTTCCTTATCAGTTTCTAATGATCTAATTTTTTGGATGGTCCCTTTTGACTTGCCTTGAGGGTGCCTTGGATTCTGGCCTTTCTTCCTCTTCATCTACTTCTTCATGCAAAATATCCATTTCATCATCATCTTCTTGTTCTTCATGACCGCTATTGTATTGAGTGTTGGACTTGGGATTTTCATCCACCTTTACATTTGTGCTTTCAACAATCTTCTGCAACCTTTTATTGTAGCACTTGTAAGTCATATTGACTGTTGAGTATCCAAGGAATATGCCTTCATCACATCTAGAATTGAATTTTCCCAAGTTGTCTTCATCTCTTTTGATGTAACATTTACTTCCAAACACTCTTATGTGTTTCACATTTGCAGGCATGTTCTTCCATAGTTCATAAGGTGTCTTATCACTATTTACTCTCAATTGAAATATTTTAAAGATGGAGAGCACTTGTGTATACCACTTCACTCCAATATTTATCAAGTAATTTGGATTCATTCAGCATTATTCTCGCCATTTATTGCATAATATTTTCTTTCTTTCAACAACTCCATTCTGTTGAGGTGTTTTGGTGGCTGAGAATTATCTTCTAATTCCATGTTCTTCACAAAATTCATTGAATTCATTGGACCAGAATTCTCCACCTCTATTTGATCTTAAGCATTTAATCTTCTTGTTTTTCTCATTCTCTACTAGTGCTTTGAATTTCTTGAATCTATCTAAAGCTTCTAACTTTTTCTTTAAACATGCTACCCATGTCATTCTGGTGTAATCATCTATCAACAACATGAAATACACCTCACCTTATATACTTTCAGTTCTGGTAGGACCGCAAAGATTTGTATGAATTAACTCTAGAGGTCTGGTTATGGAGTATTATTTTGACTTGAATGATCTTCTTGTTTGTTTACCATGTAGGCATGCTTTGCAAAGTGTATCTGCTGGTTTTATAATTTTTGGTATATGTTTTACACATCCTTTAGTGCTTAGTTTCACAAGATTTTCAAATCTCATATGTCCTAACCTTTTGTGCCACAACCAGTCTGTAATCAATCTTACTTGTGAATAATTTTTCGTTTTTTTTCTCATTTAGAACATACATGTTATTCTTTATCCTTTTGGATTTTTCAACTTTATTTTCTATTTTTCCATTGACGATATCAAATAATTTATCATGGAAGGTCATATTATATCCACTTTTTCACATTTGACTCAAACTTAATAGATTGTTCTTGAGGCCTTCAACTTATAGAACATTTTTAATGATAGTCTTTCCATTATCTAAACTCAAAGTTCCTTTTCCAACTATGTTTGTTGAATTGTTATCACCAAATCTCACAACACCCGATACATTATTTAACAGTGAAATGAATTTACCTTTTCACTGTCATATGGTCGAGCATCGAAAATCCAAATACCAGATTTTATCTTAATTTTGCACATGAAATGTAGTTTTTACTACTAACAAGGACTCATTTATTTTGTTTGCATCTTTCTTTACAACATACACCCATTTATCTTGTTTAGGGGTTCTTGTTTACTTGTTGATGCCTCATTTATTTTCTTGTAATAATTGTAGTGGACATCATTATAGTTCAGTCTAGTGTAAGATGGGCCAAATTTTCTTCTATAGCCTCTAGATAATTTTCTACACTTAGCAGCCTTATGTCCAAATTGATTACATGAATAAAAAAATAACAATAAGGGGGTGGAAGCTAAGGATTTTAAGGTGCTCGAGGAACTACCTATTTTGGAAGCCAACTTCATAGATATCTTGGATTAGGAGTGTGAACCTAATAACATTTCTTCCAATGAGGATGGAAAAAGGTAATAATGTCCCCCTGGGTGACGCACTATGATTTTATGAATCTGGAAATTGTACAACCTTTATTTCCTATCATGTCAAATTTTGGGAGGATTTCCATGTTATTTTGATTCATCTCTCCAAGTGTGCCGAAGGGAGCCAAAACAAGGGAAAAATATTTCTCAGAATAGGAAGAAGAGTAACTCAAGCACTATGGGTGGAGATTTAGTTAGAACTGAACCGAGTAAGATCCCGACGATGTCCAAAGAGGTAGAGGAGCTGCTTGATAGAGATGGTTTGTTAAAATTCTTCAAAATATTCGATGGGTATGATGAAAACTTGAGAACCCGGAAGGAGGGTCATTTCGGGTGGTCGGAAACTTTGCTTTCAATATCTCTATGAAGTTCATTGCTAAAATCTTGGTCTGCTTAGGAAGGAAAAAGTTCTTTCAAGCCCAAATCGGACTACATCCAAGAGATTGAAAGCTCATGCAAGGTAAGGGGATGCCTAAAATTCTCCATAATGGTTATGCTAGAGGGGATCTACCCCATCCTTTCAGTGAAATTTCTCATCTTATCATGGCATACATTACCCTCAAAGGGCATTATAAAGTCATTTATGGGTATCATTTTCCCATGTTGAATCATGTTAGGAATTATAGACCCTTTAATTTCCCCAACTTTTTTTTTCCTTTCTCTAGCTAAATTGGTTGCTCAAGGCATCATCAAAGCCATGATCAAGTTAGGTACCCCCTCATTGGGAAAAATGAAATATTTGGGGCTTCTGCTAAATGGACTTCTTCTAGTGTTGAGGGTAAAACTGAGAATTTGGACGATGAGGGGGAGAATACTAGCAGGAGGATGTGTGGAAGTTGGTGGCAAAAAGAACCAGATCTCATCAGGACAAGGAAAGCATTAAGAAGAAGCATCGGGAAAGTGGAGCTTCTGAACCTTATGAGAATTTGGAGGTTAGCTCGGACTTAGGGGAGCAACAGGAAGATGACTTGGGTCATGCTAATTGGGTGAAAAACAGAGCGGATGCTTTCCAAGAGGAAAGTAGTGAGGAGAAGGTGTTCGAGCATGACCATGAATCCTTTGAGGGAATAAGATCTAAAAACACTGAGGAAGCCATTGAAATTTTGCATGATCTTAAAACTACCCAGAAGAAATTGTTTAATGCCCAGGATATTGCGGTCAAATCCAATGTCTTCATGTGGGAGTTCAAGAATTACAAGTTAGACATCGATATCAACAGACACAAGATAAGCATGGTGACTATTGATCTAAGGGAGCTGTAAGAAAAAGTTGAGAAGCTTGCTTCTATCGTTCTTAGTGGACAAATTAAAAATACCAATGAAATATTTCGGCCATGGAGAATGATATGCTGAAGATGAAGGGGATTATTCTTTAGATCAGAGATGTTCACATCCTAAATGTCAAAAGTACTATCCACCATCTTAAACTTCTTGTTGAGATGATCCACTCCATGGAAATTGTGAAGAACAAAGAAAAAGAAGGGACTGGTCAAAAGTGGAGATAGCTGAACCGGATTACAAATTCTAGAAATCAACCATTGCTAGTTTGGTTAAGGAATGGAATGGATGCATGCACATGGTGGGTGAACTGATCAATGAATGATGGTGGTTTATTTTTGGTGGATATGTTTTTTATGTATTTTTGGTCTTGTTGTTAGTTCCTTGTCTTTTGTTGTTAGTTATTATGTTATAAGCCTTGTGGTTTTTTTGGTGTTGTTTCTTTGTGTGGTTCTGTGGCTTTGAGAGGGTTCCAATGGCTATCCCCTTGACCCTTCTTAGTTGGTATGGCATAATTTTTATGGGGTAAGGCCCCTCAACCATCCTTTATCTATAATAAAAAAATAACCATAGAAAGAATGTGTGTACCTAATTGCATAGGTGATTCTGGGAGAAGTAGTCCTTCTCTTGGAAGATTTGTTGAACTATTTATTTACAATAGAATAGGTGCTTGGAATTGATGCAGATTATTTCTTTTATTATTTTCAGTATCCTTTTCCTTACTGTCTTCCTTGAAACCAATCCTAGAATTATCATTTGTATTACGTTGGCCACTTAGTATACCAGTCAAAACATTTGAACTCTTCTCTAGCTTTTCATACACAATCAACTTGCTTCTCATTTGTTCCATCTCAATTTTTAGTCACTCCAGTTCTGAGTTCAATTTTGTGCACTCATCCTCCTTTGATTTGTAAGAGTTTGAGATCTTTTCTAGCTGATTTTCAAGCTCTTTGAGCTCATTATCCTCTTCTTCTTCTCTTAGAGTTTTTCTTTCTTCAAATATGTGGATTTTTTCTTCATAATATTTCAAAGTGTGCACCTTAGCTTTTGATTCTTTCTTCTACACAGTTTCAATTCTTCAAGATCACATACTAATTCAGCTTCAAGGTTTACTTCAGATTCTTCTTCATCAGAGTCTTCAAATTCAACTATATTCTTTTCTTTGGAGTTGTATTCTTCAAGTGCATCCATGGCCATAAATAAACATTCAGACTAATCTTCATCATTTTCATTTTCAAAGCTTCCTGGGTTACTTGAATCAGATTCACTTGAATCTTCTTTTGAATAGAAGTTCATTTTTTCTTAAAGAACTTCTTCTTGTTATTTTTCTTTTTATATCCATTTTCTCTCTTGTGTTTATAACTATATTATTCATGTTCAGATTGATTTTCTTTAATTTTATTTGGACATTTAACAACAAAATGACCTACTTTTCCACATGCAAAGCATTTGAAAGGGAGTTTTCCTTTATACTTACCTAAACCTCTTTTCAGTCTTCTTACAAACATTGCTTCAATCTTTTCATCATCTAACTCATCCTCTGAAACAAATTCTTCTTCTTCTTCTTCTTGCTTGGAATGGGTTTCTTTCTTGACCTTGAATGCTACTTCTTTCTTGGTAGTCTTGGATCCAATAGTCCTCATCTCGTATGCTAAAAGAGTGCTTTGTAATTCATCCATTGTGAGAGTCTTCATGTCTTTTTCTTCTTCTATAGCTGAAACCTTTGCATCATAATTGCTAGTCAGAGATCTCATAATCTTTTGGACTATAACAAACTCTTCTAGTTTCTCACCTAGGCCTCTAATCATATTTATAACTTCATCTATTCTCTACATGTAGGCCATTATACTCTCATCATCTTTCATCTTCATATTCTCAAACTAAGCTCTGTAGGTCTGCAACTTTTCTAGCTTGACTTTTTCATCTCCTTCATAAATACTTTGAAGTTTGGTCCATATATCCTTTGTTGTTGTGCAAAGTGCATAACTTTTACAAACTTTGTTTCAGTTAGGTTACATAGAATAACATTCATTTCTCTTGAGTTGCATTCATATTCTACTTTTTCTATTGAATAAGTTATTGACATGGGTAGATGATTGTATCCTTTCTCAATGCATTCCCAGATATCAAAACCAAGTGACATCAGATATGTTTTCATCCTTATCATCCATAATGCATAGTTCGTTCCAGTGAAGAGAGGTGATCTTGACAAAGTGATAAACCACCTTGAGCCTGATTTGTGGTCATGCTTATGAAAAGAGGATCTCTTTGAAGATGTTAAGATTATGATAAAAAGGACTCTACCGATACCAATTATTAGAGATCACAAGCACCGATAGGGGTGAATCAGTGAAGATTAAAATTAATTTCCAAAGTTATACCAATTCATAATTTCTTAATTTTTGCAGTTACTATGTCATGTGCATTTTGTCAAACATTTACCAGACAATAAAACATTACACACAAAATTTATAGTGGGAAACTCTTTCAGGAGAAAAACCCACTTAAAACCAAGGATTTATTAGGAACACCAATTCCAAAGCTTACAATGGTTTCAGTTGAGCACCCACTCAACCTGTGAAGTACCCACTTCACAACTTCAAGCACCCACTTGAAGATTTACCTGAGCACCCACTCAGTGAATTTTAGCAAGCACCAACTTGCAAGGAGCATCTACCCCTAATTTAATCAGCTACAACTGATCTTTTACAGGCACATACCCACACAGAGGATGTAACCCCCTGAATATGTTAAGCTACTAATTAGACTTATTTTACATACAAGCTTTGATAATCTAGTTTCAAGAATGCTTACATAATGTATTATGATCACTTTTCTGTATCTTTCTATGTTATCTATTTCACTTTCTTCTACTCATTTGATTCAAACTTGAAAAGAGTTTGCGAGAATTGAATCAGAAACGAGGCACCACGAAGTAGTTACACTCCAATGGAATCGTGAAAGCTCCAGCGATAACAAGGAAAAAAATTGATCAGTAATGGAAGAACTTGCTCAACAGAAACAAAGCTTGCATAGAGGAAAGACAACGGAGTGTCTTGGCATGCTCATAAATGAATAGAAAAGGGTACATATAGGGTGCTGAGTAACCCTAGTGCATGACACATATGAAACCCTAAACCTAAACCTAAACCTAACCCATGTGAGATGACCCTCCAACATGAGAGGAGGACACATAGGATAACTCACACTAACACCCCCCCTTCATCGAAGTTGGGGTAGCGGTTGTGATGAGTTAGACGGAAGAGGAAGACACTCCTAAACAACTAAGAAATATGTGTCAATGGGGCCAGTAACTAAAGGCCTGATAAGGTGCCCATATACAAACACAATCTTCCTAGAAGAAGAAGAAGAAAAAGGACTAAATAGCCCTAAGAAGATGGGTAGCTATAGAAGACCTCACCCCAAGAAGAGACCGTAAGTGAAGAAACTTCATCTCAGTGAAAGGCTTGGTGAATAAGTCTGCAATCTGATCAATCTGTCTGAATGTACTAAATGTCGATGATACCATCATGAATAAGCTCCCATATGAAGTGCATATGGATCTCAATGTGCTTCGTTCGCTAATGCTAAACTAGATTTCTACAAATAGAGATAGTGCTCATGTTATCACAGTAGATAATGGTAGGCCATTGAAAGTGGATGCCAAACTCTATCAGAATACCTTGTAGCCAAATAGCTTTTGTGGCAGCATTGACTGCTCCTCTGTATTCTGCCTCTGTAGATGATATCACAATTGCATTCTACTTCTTGCTAGACCAACTAATAGGACCCGAACCAAGAGAGAAACTATAGCTAGAAGTAGATTTTCGATGATCTAAGTCACCGGCCTAACCATAATCTGTGAACCCAATCAAGTCAATATCAACCCCTCCATGATAGTGTATGCCATTAACATAAATGCCACGAACATAATGAAGTATCCGTTTAGCTTCTTTCCAGTGCAGCTCATGTGGCTCCTGCATGAATCTGGACACGATACCAACATCATATGATAAATCTAGTCAAGTGTGAGTCAAGTAGATCAAGCTCCCAACTAACTGTCGGTAAAGAGTACCATTAACCAAGGGAGTAGCGCAATCTGAAACCAACTTAACCCCAAAAAGAAAAGGAGTAGGAGAAGACTTGCAATCAGACATCTGAAACCGAGCTAGCAAGTCAAGAGCATACTTAGGTTACTAAATCAAGATTCCCGAGTCAGATTGTGAAATATGGATCCCAAGGAAGTAATGAAGCAGACTAAGTTAGTCATGGAAAACTTGCTGGCTAAGGCAATCTTCACAGTAATCAATAATAGAGGAAGAGCTGCCTGTGATCAACAAGTCATCAACATATAGAACAAGAATGAGTATGGAGTCATCTTTCCGTAGAATATAAACATTTGGATCAGAGTGACACCTAGTAAACCCTGATGTAAGTAAGAAGGAGTCCATCTTGGCATACCAAGCCCGAGGGGCTTGTTTAAGTCCATAAAGAGACTTCTTTAACTTACAAATGAGGGAGGAATCTTGGACATAACCGAAGGTTGTTCCATATAGATCTCTTCCTCTAGGTCACCATGAAGGAAGGCACTCTTAATGTCCATTTGATGGAATTTCCATCTGTTTGTTGTGGTAATGGCTAGGGTCAGTCGAATAGAAGTCATCTTTGCAACCGGAGAAAAGGTTTCAGTATAATCAACCCTAGCTATCTGGGAGAAACCCTTAGCTACTAATCGCGCTTTAAACTTTTCGATGTCTCCATCTACTCCATACTTTGTTCGGAACACCCACTTACACCGAATGATTTTTCTTCCTTTCGGAAGAGTGGTGAGATCCCAAGTATCGTTCTTCATGAGAGAGGAATACTCCTCATCCATGGCAGAATCCCACTCAGGAATACCAGAAGCCTCCCGGAAAGACTGTGGATCAGAAGCAGAGGCAAAGAAAGAGTGGGGTCCAATGAAATCTGAGTGAGTACATCTCATATCCGAAGTATCTCCAACTAAATCTCCAGCACTTTGCAAAGTTTTCCTGGCCCAAAGGGGACCAAGAGGATCAAGCTCAGAGTCAGAAGATTCTTCACTTGAGTGAGAAGGGACATAGTCCTCATCATCACTACTTTTAGAATCAGAAGACTCAAAGGTCTGATGGTCGGGAGGATCCGGAATAGGAGCACGCTAACGATTATCATCATCGATGAGTCGAATCTGAATCAGTGAGCTGAAGAACCTCTATAGGTGGAGAAGTAGAATTCGAAGAAGACTCATCAAACTTAACACTTCTCTCAATATATAGCTCATGAGAAGTAGAATTCATCAATCGATATCCCTCACGCCATCAGGATACCCTACAAAGATACAAGGTTTGGATTTTGGTTCTAAGGCCTTGTGTTTCTTCTTGGGAATCCGAGCCATAGCCTTAGATCCGAAGACTGAAAGTGCTCAACATTAGGCTTGCATCCAAACCAGCTTCAAAGAGTGTCATCCTCTTATGCCTTGTGTGGAACATGGTTCTCGAATGTAATTTGCATAATTCACCGCTTCGGCCTAATACTGCGGAGGAAGAGACTTGAGTGAATCATACAAGTGGCCATCTCCTTAAGAGTCGGTTCTTTCTTTCTCGTGAATCCATTCTCGTGAAGGGCTATAAGCAACTATATGTTGCAAAGATCCCTTCGTAAGTACATGTAAATCCATGAACCTATTGTTTACATATTCACCTCCATTGTCTATTTGGAGAACCTTGATAGACTGTTTCCACTGTTTCTCAAAGAAGAGCCTTAAAGTCCTGAAAATGTTCAAAGACTTTAGACTTAAGCTTAAGAAAATATACCCAAGTATATCGCGAATAGTCATCAATGAAGGTTAGCACATAAAGAGATCTAGTAAACGAAGGAGAAGGAAATGGACCAGAAACATCGTTGTGAACAAGATCCAAGGGACGAGTGGCTCTCCAGGCTTTTCCTTTGTCAAAGTTCTTTTCAGGATGCTTTCCAAGGGTACAACCCTCACAAAGACCCTTAGAAAACTTGACGTGAGGCAACCCGTTGACCATTTCATTTTGACTCAATTGTTCAAGGTAGCGATAGTTTAGATGTCTAAAATGCTCATGCCATAGCTTACTAACCTCATTTGCATGAGTGAGCAAGGCAGTGGGTGTAGAATCAGAAGTAAAGTGGGAGAAGGTGTACAACCGTGAACGGTGATCTACCTTTCCCTCAGCCACTATAGTGTCATTATTAAGCTCACGAATAATCACCGAGTTAGGACCAAATTCCACTCGCATTCCTTCACCAAGGTGAGTAATTTGGTAAACCGATAGGAGATTGGTAGAGAGATCAGGAACACTCAACACTTGGTTAAATGTTCCCCATCCATCTCTACCGATCTACTACCGGAAACCAACACTGTTGTGTCATTACCCATCATGATTTGGGACATTCCACAAGGTTCGATGTTGGAAAACTCAACATGCGAAGAACCCATGTGGTGCGAGGCACTAGAATCTATAATCCATGTCGATGAAGGAGTAACTTTGGCTACAAGGGCCTTTCCTTTCTTCTTATCATTTCTAGCACCTTTTGCAGTAGAAGACTCGGCCTTCGGAGAACTTTGTTTTATTGATTCAGGAACACTTATTTTATTTTTCTCAAGTAAATGAGATAAGTGATCAATATATTTCTTAAAATAGTGTTGCTCATCGTGACCAGTCTTCTTGCAATAGGAACACAAATACTTGCTTTTCTGCGCTCTAGGCTCAGAAGTCGAAGTGTTTGTGTCATTTTTAGGTTTGATCTTGGTTTCTTTCTTAGGTTGATCCTTAGTTTCTTTCTTCTTTTCAGTCTTATTTTCCTTGCTAGTACTTTCTTCAAGGTCATGTGACTTGGACTTGAGAGACCCCATTTAAATGAGTTTTCCTATTCTCGAATGAGTTGGGATGAAAAACAGTCAAAGGAGGGCATCATCCAAGTATCGCCCAAAGTAGCTTTTGTAGCGTAGAAAGTTGACACGAAGACAAAATATTCAAGACCTAGCTTAGAGAGAATTGACAAGATCAGTTGAGAATCTTTCTTTTCTACTTGACATCCTTTTAACAATAATCTAATGTGGACAAATTTTGAGAAGAAGGCTTGTAGGTTTTCAAAGTCACTAGGATTTAATCCTAGTAGTTTGTTTTCCAACTCATGCGCTCTCATGTCATCTAGTTGTCCAAACATCGCATCCAGCATTTTCCACATAGATGTAGGTGTTTCAGATGCCTCAATGTGGAAGAGCAAGTCAGAGTAATGGACATGCAGAGAATACCTAAAGCTTCATCACTACGGTTTAACCACTTAAATTTTTCAGGTTCGTTGTCCGGTTTAGTCTCAGCTCCTACGGTGATGATGTGGTATAACCCTTTACCCCTTAGTTTCATTATTATTTTCTATCTCCATTTGAAAAATTTGAACGGCATAAGCAAAGGAATTGAAAGTGCATCCATAGTGAGAGAGAAGGAAATAAATGCAGAAAAGAAACACAACCATCTAGGAAAATAACAACCCCCCTGCTTTTGGCACTTTATAGTTGAGTGCATTGATTACAATTGGGTTCGTGCATGCGGTTTGAAACACTTGGTAACTTGTCTTGCAATTAGCATAATAACAAGCAAGAGGGGAGACCACAACAGTGTTTCGTGCAGCGTAACAAAAGAGGAACACCGTAAACAAGCACAAGAAAAAAATAGAAAGGAGGTGAAAGCCAACCCTGGTGGTGAGAAAAAGCGTCTCACATTGCATGAAAGATTCCCTTTATCATAAACGTGTGGCGGACATGCTCACAAGTCCATGAAAAAAAGGAATAGAACAAAGCTCAAAAGAATGAGCTGAATTAAGCAAAACAAAGACACCCCTAATACGGTAATTTATAAAATTAGTGCATTTACAAAGCTAATGATCCCATCATCTAGAGTGCAAAAACATACAACTTTGACTAAAGAAGTGCTCAAAACCAAGAAATGAGTCAAAATTTATAAGAAAAACCAATTCCCGTCATTTGATGAGAAAAAGCCAATAAGCCTCGCAAACGGATTAAAAAGTGCCCTAAACGCATGCAAAGGGTGTCGTATGCATGCTCGTTGGAAATGACATGGAATTTGAGATAGGTTTTTTTGTATTTAAGGGGAATTAGCCACCGCTAATCCGGACCTCACCCTTCGTCTTCAAAGACTGATGAAGGTTTAGAAATACAACAATCCAAAGACCAAATTATAATGCCAAGGAAATATATTTTTTTAAATAATGTGAAATTAAATAAAAATTAGATCTAATTTAAAACTAATTAGATCTAATCTAATGAAGATTTAGATGAAGATTTTTTTAAAAAGATAAATGTTTCTAATTAAGAAACTTGTCAGAGTTAGAAATGTTTTTAAAAACTTACTAAAAAGAAGTGTGATTGTAAAAAAAACTTAGCATGTATACTTACACGGCTCGTTTTTATAAAAAAGCAGAGATTGAGTAAGTTTTTTTAAAAAAGAAAGGAAGGAAACTTACCAAAACTGACTGGTGTAAGTGTACACACACACATTTGCACATGAATGAACAAATACATTTTATGTTGCCTACACCAAAAAACAAGGGACCAGGCCGCGCCAAGGATAAATAATAGTAGGGAAATGATGCCTGGCTGTGCCAAGGGTGAAAAACACAGAGAAATGTTGCCTAGCCGTGTCAAGAGAGTGTACAAGCCGTTTTTTCTTCTCGCCAGCCGTTTTTGTTTTAAGAGCAAAAAACGTGGCAAATGATTTTTACAACCCTGTGAAGCAAAAAAATGAGGCAGATGATTTTTACAACCCTGTGAAGCAAAAAAATGTGGCAAATGATTAAAAAATGGCCTGCAGACAAAAAAACATGGCTAATGATTAAAAAACGCTGTGCAATAAAAAAACGTGGCTAATGATTAAAAAACCCTATGCAATCAAAAAAACGCCTTGGAGAGTCCAAAAAACACCTGAGCAGCCACATTTTAGCTTGCCCACACCAAAAAACGTGGCAAATGTGATTAAAAATGCCTGGGAAGCTAAAAAATGCCAGAGGGACAGCAGTTCATTGAGTAGCAACCACGACTGAAGAACTCAAGGATCCTGCAACCACAGACAACATGCACAAGAAAAAAACACAAAAAACTTTCCGAGAAAGCTTGTTAGAGATATTAGCAAGATAATTTCCAGAAAATGGTGATCAAAGACTTGCATGCAGAGTAAAATAATGAAACCAAGTAAGAGTAATAGCAAAAAAAAAATTGAGTGCACGTTTACCCGATCTCAGCTCTAATACCATGAAAAGAGTTTGCGAGAATCGAATCGGAAATGAGGCACCACGAAGTAGTTGCACTCCAACAGAATCGTGAAAGCTCCAATGATAGTAAGGAAAAAAATTGATCAATAATGGAAGAACTTGCTCAACAGAAACAAAGCTTGCATAGAGGAAAGACAATGGAGTGTCTTGGCATGCTCATAAATGAATAGAAAAGGGGTACATATAGGGTGCTAAGTAACCCTAGTGCATGACACATATGAAACCCTAAACCTAACCCTAAACCTAACCCATGTGAGATGACCCTCCAACATGAGAGGAGGACACATAGGATAACTCACACTAACAAAACTCTTCTTGCTCAAACAATCTTGTCTTGATGTTATTCTCATCTAATATATCTTCTTCACTTCATTTGTCTTCTCCTCTCCTTCCTCTTTCTCTCTCTTCTTTTCTTTCGTAGTTCCTTTAGCTTGAATGCATCATCTTCTCACTTGAGAAACAACCCATATTGGTATCAAATTTACTTTATATTATTAATTGACCCATTCCAATGCTTCCTTTGGTGTGTCATGCAATATTCCTTCTTTGTCACCTAAAAATCTGGTCCATTAAATATATACAACTAACTCCATATTTTTCTCTTTCTATATTTGTATTGATTTCACCTTTTTCTATGCATTCACCAAAAATATTTATTATCCAATACCTAAAAATAGATTTCTCATCTTTCTAGAATTTCTAACGTTATCAAGATAAGCGAGCCACTTTCTTCTCTGCTATCTAAGTTTTCCTTGAAATTGAGAATCACATAGAGAACTGCAACTGTATTTCAACAAAGTCAATGAGCATTAAATGTTGATAGCTAGAACTGTAGGTTTCTTCATTCTTTGTAAAGCTCAAGTCATATGCTTAGTTGTAATCACCAAACAATCAAATCATCATCAATTTTGGAGAAAAAATCTCACTTTTCCATGTTTAAATTAATTTGATTTTCCTCGAGCCTTGTCTAGTCCATATTTTCTCATTTTGTGGCTTTTATAAGCTTCTTTGACATTTTCCTTTGTATCATGGAAATATCCTTATTAATCGGCTTTTCCTTCAAATTCTTGGAAGATTTTTATTTATCGTGTATTTTCTTTACTTTCGCAGATTTTATAATGTTAAGCGGCTTTCCTACTTTTCTAATTCCTTTCCGCGAATTTGTCCCATGTTCGTGAATTTATCTTTTTCTTGCAGATTATATCATTCTTCGTGACTGCCTTCCTTCCTTAGGGGCTTTTATGATTCTTCACATCCTTTCCCCTTATGCATGGCTTTCTCAAGATTTCCTTACTCCCGCGGTTTTACCTTCGGACTATTCCTACTTCTCGCAGCTCTTCTTTCACATTTGACTTCAACTTTTTTCATCCATGGCTCGTTCTTTGGTTTCTTTTTTCTTTGTAGCTTCATTCCTTTACCCGTGGCCTTTTAGGCTTATGTAGCTTCTTCTAGAGTTGTGGGCTTCCTGCAGACTTCAGCGGCTACTTCAAGACTTCGGTGGCTAACTTCTTATGTCCGTAGCTTGCACAGGAGCTTATTAAGTCCCGTAGAACTTATCCTTCATCATCCTGAAGCCTCTATGAGCTGAAACTACCAATCAACCTTCATCTTTCTCATTTTATCACTTTATCAGTTAATCCTTTTTACCATCAATGACAACACATATGAAAATGACAAAGATCTAACACATACATCACTTATCTCAAAGAATGGTCACATGCCTTTATCTCTGTAAGCATCATGTGGAGGACCATTTCCCTTTACTTTCATGGGATAACATACTCAACACCATACCTTTGGTGGGAATCATGCTTACCCTTCCCCCCTTCTAGCATTATTAGGTGTCTCACATTTTTACTATTCTTCTTCAGGCTTCACACTTAGTATTTCACACACATATTACTCATCTTGATACACTTGTATTTTCATTACCCTGTGATGCACTCTCATGCTACAGTTCACACTTGAGTGTTGAGGGTATACTACATCCATGAACCTCACATCATACACATGACACATTTCATACACTATGCATTTACGACACATATTTCTAGCATCACATTCTTACATATCACACTATCATATAATGTAATCTTGTTCCATGGTTCATACTCAACTACTAAGGATATAAATATGAAATTAACCTCACTACACTAATTCACACTCTTTGTGCTCTATGCTTCATTGATTTATCTTTCTAGCATGCATTATCAAACCATTTTCCGATGACCCACTCTTTTTCTAATGTTTATTCTTGATTATTGAGGGGTATTTTATAAATGAACCTCATCTCATACCGATACACACTCGATCAAGGGGCATAATTCTCCTATCATTCACTTTGCATTCCATTACATTCACACTCAAAACATGTTGCATATCTTGGTTGCACATATTCTTGATTTACTTATATTATTTAAATGTATACTTTGTTTCCATGTTAGACAACTATTTCGTATGTCATTATCTTTCTATATATACACATGAGTGTTCACTTTTTTTCTAGTTGTGAATGTATACTTCCCATAGATCTTTACACGTAGCACGAGATGTTTGTTATTGAGCCTCTTAGTAGTCCCATAGAGGCTCTTGGGGAATCTACTTTCATATATACTACAAATGCTATTTTTTCGATTTATACTACTCCCTATTCTTACTAGCACACTACTTCATCTATATATACATGTCTTGATATGCATTTTATCTTTCTAACATGCTAATAGGTTCTTCATGTGTAGCATTTTCTTTACATGACTATTTACGACCATGGTTATCTATTACTTTTCTTGCTACTATTTGTCATTGTTTTCCATTCTTTATGGGATTTACCCTTTTCTGTGTGTGCAAATTGTATGCTTTTGGCTCCTTTAGCCCTAGTTATCTTGTGACATTGTTAGTGATGTCCCATGTTTGAAACCCACTTTTTACGGTCTACATTGTCTTCCATATGCATATTTGTCTTGATTACACTAACAAATGTTTTTAGCCACTTTTTTGCATGTTCCTTGGTTTCTACCATGTACATTCCCTCCCATATAGGACATCGTTTTGGCTCAAAGATCGGTCCTCTCCTTTGGGTCGTATTCTCCTAGCAATGTCACATGCACCTAAAATGAGGGAGGCATACATAAGGTGAATCATTAACCCCATTCAAAGTAGTACACATTACAGAACATAGTAGTATATAGTTCTGTAAAGAGCTTATAATATGACCGGGTCCTCAACACAACACAAATGCCAGTGCCCAGATACATACATGCGTGTGTGGGCACTCCCGACCTTCTCCGGGAACCTATTACCAAAAGGTAATTACAAAAATTTTCTCGATCATCATGTTTCACTTGCATTTTATACAATGGTTTCGCATGACAAGACAAAAATGGTCCTCTAAAAATTATAATACATTCTATCTATATTTTCTTATTTTTATTACTTGGATCAAACTAGACAAAGTAGGATCACACCATCTATAGTGGTGTACAAATTTTGGGAAGAAGTCAAGGATGGAGAATAACACTAGACCCTTTTCCCTAACACTTCTTCTATTATGACGTGAGATCACCCAAAAAACTAGCACTTGGCATGATATCACCCAAAAACTCATTCTTATACAACATTTCAGACACTTTCTATCCTTTTCACTCATCACGGATCAAGTGCACATATCATTTTTCTCATTTTTGGGTAAGTGCACCAAGTTGGGGGACAATTAAGTGGACATCAAATCCTGAATTTTACATTAAAAATAGCAAAACATCAAATTTAGTCTTCCGCGGACTTGAACCATGCTGAAAAGTAAAAACTATGTCATAAAAATGGTACCATTGCGTAGGGGAGACTATTAGCTTTGTAGAAATACTGATTTTAAAGTGAATAGAAGAGGATAAATATCATTTTATAATTTTTTACTAATAGTAGGTCTTTAAGACACTTTTTCCTGTGAATGTTTATGTCTACGTTTAAGACTGCAAAATTTGTTTCACTTATCAGAATGTGATAAAACTTATACCATCCCAACCGTGGTGAAATTATATACATGTTCAAAAAAAAAATTATTTTATATCAATATTTTTGATGAAGTTATGGTGGGCAAACGGAAAGTGCTCTGTTTTCTTTATGTTTTCATACAACTTTCACGGAAAAAATCATAAAAATAAAATATTACTCAAAAAATACAAAATAAAATCCATCCCAAGATAGATAGTGGTATATAACTTCTCACCAAAGGAAAATATATATATCAATTTTTGGTCATCCAAATTGTGGGCAAATGGACTATAATCTTATCGGCGTAAAAAAAAAAAAAAAACCAAGTCATTGAATTTTGAATGTTTAATATAGCTAATCTTGTCCATTTTTACAAAAATTAGTATTTTAGAAACTAGATTCCAGATGCTATGATTCATATTATTATAATTTTGTCTAATTTTGAGTGTATGTATTGCTAATAATCCCTACAAGTTGATATTATGTTGTTATTTGCAATATGATGTCCACGGATGACCCTATATTTGTCCATCAACTTCCTGCACTTACCCTTTTACATACTTGGATTAATTTTTTCATATACAAGACTTTGAGGAATATTTTTTCTCTTATTTTTGCATGTCTGTCCTTATAAGTAGTAGTCTCAAGCACAACACAAACATGACAACAAATACGGGTGTAATATGGTACACACATCACACTTTTCACCCCTAGGGTCACTTCCTATATCCTATCTTATCTTCCTTGCTTCATTTTTTATCACTCCATGCTTTTTCTTGTCTCCTTGGCACACTTTCGCCATCAATATACATGGTTATTAGGTACACATCTCTTATCTACTTTATGTTATTGATTATTCACTTAAAAATATAAAGTGGGGGAAATGTAGACACTAAATCATGCGGTTTGAGTACATTTCTAGTTCCTAGTCACATATTAATATTCATATGATTCCTAAGAGAGAGAAATAGCAATTGACTATCTTTGGCATTTTTACGTGTTTCATATCTTATTTTTGTCCTCTTACACCCTACATCCTAGTCGATACTTTACTAATTTTATCTCTTATGACTCTAGACACTAGCTCCCATGCACCCCTAACCTCTTGGTATCTTACTTGCTCCTTTTGTGCATAATTTATCTTGTGGGCATCTTATTTTCTTATGGGTCAGCATTCCAGATGTTAATTGTGAAATTCAACTAAGGGAATCACATAAATATATTTTTTGTGAACATAATAAAGGACTAAGCTCTAATCATCTATTACTATCACCTAAGGTTGCATCCAAAGGCATTTCAAGAGCATCAAAGCATCCATATAGCTTCATTCAAGGAATAAGGGACTACATTTTTGTATACATGCATAGGAGGGGAAGTTTATTTTTCCATCCACACATCTACATACGTTACTACATCTAGCTATTTATCGGTATTCAAATGCATCTTGTAAAATATCCACCTAGTGGAACAATTCTTGCACACACACAAGAACTACATGGAGTCTGAAAAGTAGTATAGTGCTTGGTTGTAAGCTCACTCAATCAGGTGACCTTCGGGGTCAGTCTGAATCCCCATTTATATATTTTTATTTTTAGGATTTGATGTGTTTTTATGTTTTACAGGAGATCATTTATTTTTCAACATACAGGAAAAATTTATGATTAAATAGCAAATTATGTTTTTGGAGCCTATTTTCATGTTAGAGTGTGGTACACCTTCTATGTGTTACACTCGGGTATTTTTACGGTGGTCCCGCTCACCGGTGAGTGGGTCAGGGGGGTTCGGGGGTGAAGCCCCCGATGGAAGGGGGCTCGGGGGCGAAGCCCCAAAGCAAATTTTCATGGGTGGTTTATTAACCCATGGGTAATGGGTAACCGTTATGGGCTGTTTTTGGGCCCATGTTTTTTCGGTACCCATTGTTTTGTAAAACCGCCTCTTTGGTTACCCATAGGTTTATGGGACAGTTTTTTTTTTCCCCATTGTTTTGATACCCACGGTTTTGTAAAACTGCTTAAGTTGTTGTCTATTTATATGGTGTTATGCATATGATAGATACACAAGCAAATGTATTACAAATGTGTTTTGAATTCGAGTGTGAATTCTATAGAGTTTGTTGAGCATAGCTCCAAATGGATCTGGGTATTGTATTGAGAGAGTGGAGGCTTGTAATAAAATCTGAGCAAGTGATTCTTGGTGGACATAGCCCAAATTGGGTGAACCACGTTAAATCTTGTCTCTCTGTGTTGTGTTATTTATTCTGCACTTTTATTTCAGATCTGTAATATTTTTTCGCATATTTCCATGGGGTAACCAATATTTTTTTGTCTCTACCTACCATAGGAATTATAGAAATGCATTATGCATCTACCTCTCTTTCTCGGGATAGTAGGGTGAACACGGAAATGTACTGGGAAATGTACCACAATACTCTCAACCTGTTTCATCAATTTTCTAGCTTTGTATGTTTCATGATCAATTACGAAATTGACTAAGTCCTATATTCCCTCTCTTGCACTTAGGGTTTCAATTTCCATTTTCTTATTTCTTATGTAAAATATGTACTTTAGCCATTTATTTATTGCATGTGACACTAAAATATCTAGGGTTTTACAAAATTCTATTTTTATTAAATCAAGTTTCTTGGATCAATTTCCTTTTGTTAAGTGGATGTTCAGGAAAATAGCACCACTAGGATCTTGTAAACCTTTGTTAACTAAGATTGAATATTGGTGGCAGAATCAGGTCAAGATATTCATTCAGAACTAACTGAAGAGACTCAGAATATCATATAAAGTAACTAAATCAGACCTTTTATAGATTCGGAGAAGAGTTCTGGTCTCAATTCCCACACTTATTGTGACCTTGGATCTTATAAGTAGAAAAATAATATATTGGACAAGACTACAATTTTGAAAAGTAGTTGAGTGGACTTCAGAGAAGTTAGATATACTTGATGAACTTGATGAACCATGGACAAGAGAACTCAATTATTGATTTTAATCTATGCTAGATTCTTTGGTTATCACTTGGGAAATCCAAAGTTGGAATATCTTTGATCACAAGAAGGTTTAAGTTATAATTGGAGCCAAAGGAAGGTTACTTAAGAGAGTTACCTTGTCAATCCACATTTTACTCGTATAAAAGGTATTAATTAAAAACACACGATATTTCCTTTAAGTAGAAGTCATCATAGTATTGTAGGCAAGAAGATGGGTGATCAAATAGGCATAACCATTAAAATATTTTGGGGTGATGGTTGGGGAAAAAGAAATAGGAGAATAGGAATACTTAGATAACACAAAATCAATAAACAATTACATAACCAATAATAAAAATTAGGAGTTAGGAAAAGGATAAAGGTAAACATGAAAAAATGAGGAGAGTTGAGGAAAAAATAGGTTATTTTGTAGAAAAGAGGGAATCAGACAAGATGATAGATAGAAAAATAATATAAAGAGAAGGGAGAGTAAATAAATTTAATGAAAGGAAAGGAAAGGTAGTTATAAATCATAAATCAATATGAGAGAATGAACTCACTTTAAGTGGAGGCCAACATATGGCTATCCCAGAAAGAGAGGTAGATGCATAATGCATTTCCATAATTCCTATGGCAAGTAGAGACAAAAATATTGGTTACCCCATGGATAGAGAGTATTGTGGTACATTTCTCGGTAGACAAAAACTACAATACTTGTTATTTCAACAATCTTGACTAATAAAATAATTACAATAAATAGTGGAAAAATAGAACCGAGAAACTAGGAGGATTTTAGGAAGGGAATAATGGGAAAAATAAAATTTGGAAGCCACATTAATGATAACAAAAAAAGGTAAGAAATAAGAATTTACTAAAATAAAGGAAATATTAGTTAAGGACTTATAAGAAGATGAAAAATGGGAGGAGATAAAAGTAAAATTATAGTTTGGTTTGAAGAACAAGATACGCACAAATTGAAAATAAAATTAAGAAAAGAAGAAGTGAGGAAGGATACATATATTTAGAAGAAAAAAATAGATTAAGAGATGTTAAAGGTAGGAGGTTATTTGTGGAAGAAGATAGTTACAAAGAGACAATAATAAAATATGTGTCCTTAACCATGAAACAAACCCAAAGTACATGACCCCCTCGGATCATTCTCCATCCCATGTGCCACTTTAGACATCGATTAAAAAAGTGCTAGGAGAAAGTTTGGAGCAAAGATATAACAAATTGAAAGAAGAAAGTAGGAAAAAGAAGATATAGTAAGATAATTCAGAGATTTATTAGGAGAACTTTACTTTGAT
Organism: Taxus wallichiana var. yunnanensis; assembly: GCA_018340775.1. Lineage (NCBI taxonomy): Eukaryota > Viridiplantae > Streptophyta > Pinopsida > Cupressales > Taxaceae > Taxus > Taxus wallichiana. The sequence goes on from CM031234.1 coordinate 51,967,845, forward strand.
ATAGAATGAGAAAGGGATAAGGGAAGAAAATGATCACACCATAAGTCAACTACCAAGAACAAAAAGAAAGTGAAAACACCAAATGTACTAAAACCAATTTAGACTCCATGCAAACACATAATTCATTAAGAGGATGGCCAAGAATATTAATTTTCTACTATTTGGAAAAGATACCAAGGATGTGGAATAACATCTATTTATTCTCGAACTCATTATGAAGAATCAAAACATCACAAACAACATAACCAAGTTATATGATTTTATTTGGACACTAAGAGATGATACTCTACGGTGGTATATGAAGACAAATCCCCAATACACTAAGGATTGAGATACTATAGAAAAGGAGTTTAAGGTGGATTTTCATTATCCATAAGCACCAACTGAAAGTGTAAGTAAGATGAGAGACTTAATAAAAAAAAGAGGGAGAAATAGTCAAAGAGTTTGACTAAGGATTCAAGAACGTAGCTAGAAGGTTAGAATAACCCTTAACAGATAAAATGAGATTCAAATGGTTTATCTTAGGATTTTTACCCTACTTGAGAGCTTCACTAGATGGTAAAAAAATCACAAATTTTGGGGAAGAATTGGAAATGGTCGTAAGCTTAGAAAATCAGCGTTGGAGAAGGGAAGGAAATTTTTTTATCATAATAGAATTAGAAAACATATGATTGGAATTAGCAAAGCTTAAATTACAACACTAAATACAGAGAAAATAGGATGTAAGAAAAATTCACCTCCCATAAAAATCGCACAACCAAAAAAATTTGTGTGCAGTATGTGTGCGAAATTCCATAGCAAACTAGAGTGCCCTTATTTAGAAAAATATAATTGGGTAGTGCCAATAAGACAACATTCATCTAAAAATTCTTCTTCTAGCAAAACACCCACCTCTCGAGAGAACCTAGTGAGAAATATCTAGACTATGGGATCATCATACATAGGATATGTGTCCCCTAATAGAGGTAACTCCACCCAAAAATTAGTTGATGTATTAGTTGATGTATGTGTAGACACTAAAATTAGATCACACTCCCCTTCGTCCCTCGAAATATAAGCCCCTCTTTATTACATTTACCTAGCCATGACCCACTTCACCCCACTAATATTAATTTAATTAATTTAATTTAATTAATGCTTTATCCTCACTATATTTATTATTTAAATATCTTAATTAAATAATATCTACACACATAGTTCACTTAGACACCTCACCAAGCTAACTCAACCTAAGACCTATTCTTAGCAAGTTACCATAACTAACTAAGACTTACCCAAACCCTAAAAATCAATGCCTACATTCCCTCTAACCACATTCATGCATGCTCACAAGAGGCTCTGAGTCTAATCCATGGGATAATGACACGAGATCGAGGAAATCAGGAGGATCTCCCTAAGTTTAGTAAACCTAGGAAATCCCACCTTGACCGACATCGGTTACCCCTAACTATCGCCGGTTAAGCCGGACCACCATTGGTTACCCCTTTTAACCCAAAACAACCTTATTCTCAAGGTTGGAAGTTGGAAGTTGGAAGTTGGAACCTAGAACTTGGAACTTGGAAGCAAGAAAGTTGTGACAAGAACAAATCTCAGAGAGATAACACATCTTCAGAGAGCCAATTCTAGTAAGAATTCACATCCAAGGAAGGAGATTGAGGATCTTCTCCTACATAACCATCCCAACCACATTCTGATCTATCTAAGCAAAGAGGAGTGTGCATGCAGCCCATGCAGAATATTTTCTTCAGTTGGTGATCACTTGCAACCTTCAAACCCATCATCAGCACCTCCATCCTTCACACACAAACCTTCAGGAACAAAATCCAAGTAAGTACAACATCATACTTTCCTAGTTATTTCATTTCATCATTATTTTATCATCCATTGTTTATCTTGCTCCCTATTGACCTTCTCCAACATTTTCACCTCCATAGACCCATCAAAACCTCACAAAATCCTACTCCAGTCACCCATTACCTTGTCCCGACCAACCAAATCCTTTGTGTAATCACAAAGGAGACCAAAACCCTGTTTCTATGACATTTCCAGATCTCACAGTAACCGGCGCCGGTTATACCTAACCACGATCGGTCACCCCTGACCGACATCGGTCTCTGTGTTTTCCCACACATCCTTAAACAAAGACCTACCCACCTAATTTTACCTCACCCTCACTCACATGTGACCTACCCGAGACCTTTATCAGACCTGCAGAGACCCAAAACCTATCATTTGACCTTTGATTCTATTCTAGCTTAGCTGTTAGATTAGATCTATATCTTATTGTGTTTTTAAGTGAGATACCTAAATCATTTTAAAATAACAATAGGATTTACTTTGTTTATGCATTAATTTGTTTAAAACAATGGACTGACACCATCTAGGAAGTATCATACTTCCCAGATCTAGCTTATGCTAGGTAGTTCACTGCCCATATTGTTTAATTCTTTCTGGTGGTCTTGTTTTCATTACAGGTAGTTCCTCCTAGCCAAAAGGAAGCTCTCACGGTCAGCTGTGGATTCGGAAGTCATACGCGCGCAACAACCCATCAACCGACATTTGAACAAGTATTCCTCCTACGCCTGTTACCCTATCTGTTTCATCAACAATTCAAAGAAACAATCTAAGAAAAAGGTGAAACATTTTGGCACGCCTGGTGGGACCCATCCGGGGTTCCTTGCATTTCATTCATTCCTAGGAAAAAATTGTGTGTTTGTTTCCTTTCTAAAAAAATTATACACACTAATTTTTTCCTTGTAATCCACTTCTTCTTTCTATTTGCTCTAAAGGAAACTTTTCTTTTGGTGTATTTAAAAAGAATCATTTCTTCATGTTTTATACATTGTAGTGAAAGAGCATCCCTCTTCCTCTTCATCTTATTGTGTCATCCAATTTCACATTTTTGATTTCATTTTAAAAACAATCACATTTCATTCGATTTATTACATTAGCTCACATTAAATAAGGGTAACCTATATCTTTGGAGGTCATGACCGGTTGATGGTTGACAAACAAATCATAGAAAAGAACTTCTATCCTTTTCTCTTTCTTTGAGTCTTACCAAACCACACAAAAATTCAAATACATACATTCTTAAACAACATCTTACCTAGAAGAAGTTGTAGGTGATCACACGATCACGACACAGTGGGCACCCGACTCACTTGCTCTGTCTGTCAAGTCATACTTCAGAGTGAAGCCCACCCCCACCATAACATACCTGAAACCTCACCCTTTAGATCTCCTTCTTTGTAGGAAGCCATCCTCACCAAAAACTCTATTTCAAAATTCATGTCAGTCCCTAAATAGCATAAGCTAAACAAACATAATAGAAAAGGGCACTCTTAGGATCACATTTTCTTAGTGTTTCTACTTGGCTTGCATTTTGAGGTGAAAGATCATGTTCATCAAAAAATTCATCCTTGCATGCTCCTCATCATAGTTGGTGTATTCCGCTTCACCTAAGTGTGCCTGGGCCATATCACCATCATTCCCAGAATTCTAGGTCTGATTCCACATCAAATTTTAATTCACAACCACTTTTTCTCATCATTGTTTCAATTTCACAAGTAACCGTCATCGGTTACCTCTGACCGCCATCGGTTATACCCAACCAACGTTAGTTCTAGGTCCTTTTGCTAACCTACTCAAAAGGACATTTTCACTTCACTTTTTCCACTTTCCATAGTCTCTATCACTGTCACTTTTTCCATTGACGTTTTACACATCCTCAGATTTGGCATTCTTGTCAGATTTTACCTTCTACCTCACTGTTTACTCACTATCCATTTTCTATAGTGACCAACAACGGTTACCCCTGACCGATGTCGGTTTTCCCTAACCAACATCGGTTAGCCTGTTTCATATTCCACCCACCATTTGTTACTTCATCCATTTTTTATCACCATATTCACCTATTCTTGTTGTTCTTTGTATCATTTATAGAGAAGCAACCCTACCTGATCAATATTGGTTCACATGGTGCTAACCCGAAGACAAGCAAGCACCCTCGTGTTCCACGCCAGTTGCCAACCACTCCCACCTAGTCCTTCACCACCTTCTATTTTATCACTAGCCATGGATCCCATCCAACCTACTACTATCACTACCGGAGATGAGGAGTTCACATGACTCCTTGACCAGAACCCTACCACCTTGCAGTTTTACCTCTCCCACTCATCCACTCGAGATGCCTCGGGTTAGTTGATATACGGCATGCCCGTATCTATCCCCCGACTCTTGCACCCACTTCCGCATCAGCCCCATCTAGCTCCATGCTACTTGCCCACATCCACCTTACCCCCAGTCGTTTCATAGTTAGGTTCTATACCTGCCATGACTACCATGTCTATTATCTCTGTGGCACCCATTACATCCACCATACCCTCGACGATTACCCCAAACACAACCTCATCCATCCCTCATGTCTCACACATACCTGTAGCTATGTTCCCACCTCTAGTGTCGGTGACCCCTACCCCATTTCAGAATGTAGTTCTTTCCATTCCACAATCATTAGCCCTATTGCCACTAGGGTTACCACGACCCTTCCTCCCCATATACATACTACCAACAACCACCTGTTTCATCTATTATTCATTCTAGGTATGTACCCCTATTTCATTACCTTCTTCTCCACCACCTTACATGGCAGCCCCATACACTAGAATGCCACCCCATTATATACCCAAAACTAACCTCCTCATGCTATAGGAGGCATCCAATCATCACAACCCACCAATGACCTAATTAAATTGATGATGGATAAGATGCAGACATTGGAGGCATCAATTTCTGGCTCCCACAACACTCTCACCTATGATGAGATTTGCAATGAGCCTATTCACCCATCCATTCCTATCCATTCATACCTGTGCATTGGGAAATGCCTAAATTCAACCGCTTCAATAGTAAGGAAGACCCATAACAAGCATTTGTGCTCGTTCAAACATGGGTGTTATCTGATTGCTCATGATGATGCCTTACTTTTGAGAACTTTTCCCATGTCCCTCACTGGACCTACATTAGATTGGTATAGTGGGTTACCCAAACACTCTATATTTTCATTCAATCAGGTAGCCCAAGCTTTTTGGATCATTTCTCTATCAATATCACCAAGAAGGTTACCATGACCGATCTATATTCCACACGTCAGTATGAGGATGAATCTATCACAAATTTTTTCACTTCTTTGGTAGCCGATCAATCAACTTACCTTTCAACTGCCACAAACTGAACTCATCGAGCTCTTCACACGAGCTTGTGCTAGACATATCTCCCTAACCTTGTAGGTCAAACTTTTGAACATTTGATGAGGCATTCACTATGGCATGAAAGTTAGAGATTCGAGCCATCGAAGAGAAGAAAATCCAATTACAAAATAAGAATTCGGCATTCAAGTCGAATGAAACCTCTTCTTCTTCCAAACCACCAACCAATTATTCAAAGGCTAAAGGTACCACTAATGTAGTGGTACTCAAGGCTGGCCAACTCATCCATCAATTAGGCTACACCCTCATCTAATCTATCACCCATCCAAGCTTTTCGATTCAGACAAAGAGCAGTGAAAATATACCCCAATTAGGGAACCTTACTCTTCTGTCTTAGAAAATCTTATCAAAGCTAGCGCCATCACCTTCCACCCATAAAACCACACACTGGTTTTGACCCTACTCGCCCCATGCCCGCATGGTATAAGGAACAAGATTTCTGTAACTATCACCGAGTGAAGGGTCATAGTGATGGAAACTACATCACTTTTAAGAATATTGTCCAAGAAATTCTTGAGAAAGGTGAGTTGACTGTGGATAATCCCAACGCCACCCCCAACCAAAATCTACAAATCTTTAAAAAACCATTTCCCAATCATGCCCCTTCATCTAATCAAACTAGTGAGACATCCACTCACGATACCCATACCCGTGAGGTTCACACAATCTTTAACAAGGTACTGTCGCCTCTCAATTACCTCACATCCCTTCCATAGAGGAAATCCTAGCCCAAAATCCTCCTTCCACATTGGAACCAACCGTCATTATTCCTTCACCAATAGAAGAACACCTTCATCTCCTACATCACCTACGGAGGAGTCTTCTACTAACATTGAGACCATCTCACCCCTAGCTTCTCCACTTAGAGAACCTTTACCTACTGTACCTCCTCAACCCATAGAGGAGCTCCCATTACCTCCTCCACCCGTAGAGGAGCACCCATTACCTCCTCCACCCATAGAGGAGCACCTATTATCTTCTCCCCCAGAGGAGCACCCATTACCTCCTCCACCCATAAAGGAGCACCTATCCATTCCTCCACTTATTGAGGAACTCCCATCATCTCTTCCACCCATCATAGACCCGGTGGAGATACCTTTGCCTCTTGGCGAGCATTCTCCATCAGCTACCCAACATCCAACAGACCTACTTTCAGCTCTCTTACCCACGGAAGTTGAAGTTGGCCAATTCCCCATCTCTAAGATGCATTTTATGGGAATTCCCATTAGGTCCTCACCAACTCCACCCACAAATGTGTCATTCTCATGTTTGGCCAATCACTTGGATTATGTGGATAGGGCTTTATTATGGGGGCACCTCTTACTCCTTGTCTCAACACAGATGCAGAGATCCCTCGATGACACCTCCACTATCTACCCAAACACATTTCCACCCATCAAACCACATACAACCACTGTTGTCACAACCCCTTCCACGATACTTGTTAGCACTCACACCACACCCTTACCCATAACCTGACCTATGCCTAAACCCAAACCCATACCCACAACATTTACCTCCACTAAACCTATTACCACTTTAGGGGTCACCCCGACCACTAGCCTTACTCATCCACCTATTAAACTGGATTTAGCTACATCCTCCAATGTCAAAACCACACCTACTCGACACCCAAACTAAAGAAACAAACTCATCGACCTCATACCCCACCACACCAATCACACCCACACTTGTCCATCCACCTTAAGACCTCATCTTCCCAACATGGTCAAGCACCCTTCACCCATCCATAAACCAATAACACAACAACCCATTCCTTCCTCACAAACCTCTAACCTACCTAGGCACACAACACGACTCATACCCACACTGCAGTCTCTTTACCACCAATACCTCTAATACCTTTAGCTATTGCTTCACTACCCACTACACTTCAGTCATTGTCCCTCACACCCCAAGCACGACCCACGTCATCTACCTTCATAGCACCCCATTATCCCCGTGGGTAACTCACCCTCTTCCTCCATCTACTTTTCCTTCTAGACCTTGTACACCCACATCACCTTTACCCAAGAAGGTGCAACCCAAAAAAAAACCCCACTACCCCACAACAAAGTAGTCAAAACATCCCCACACCCTCCTACCCATCCATCTACTATACCCCTACCCAAATGAACCCGACCGATACCTCAAACCACACCGATGCCTAAACCCATAGCTCGACCCATTCCTACACTTCCAAAAACAATTCCCGACAACCAACCACACCTACACCCAAACCCACATTCACTTCCCATTGTGATCCACTAGTAGGGTCCTATGCCAAAATTTTAACCAACCTCCTTGAGACTTTTGTTATCACATTACCACCACTCCGACCTTATGACCCCCTCAAACCCAAGCCAAAAGGGTTTGATGATACTAAAATTTGTGCATATCATCGTGTGCCAGGGCATGATGTGGAGAACTGCAAGGCCTTGAAAACCGTCCTTATCAATTGTGTCCACTGGAAACCAACTTTGATGATGATGACCTTCTTGATGAGGATCTTGCTTCACCTACACCCATTCCCACACTACCCACTCAACAACCACAACCTCCACCCTCACAACTCCTAGAACCACACACAAAATTTGAAATTAACATGGTTTGCATTAGAGAACTTGCCATGCCACCACCCAAATGTTGTTTGCTGCCCAACTGACCTCACAGGGCTTTTCTCCTCTAGTAGGTTTTTTCCCTTCATGTCGTTATACCACTTACCCTACACCTTCTCCATTTGACAACTTCCCTCAAATCAACATGGTACACGTCACTACGCATGCGCAGAAGGGTAAAGAAAAGGTAGCTGACCCACCAACCAATCCTATACCCAACATACCATCTGCCCCATACCTAAAATAACTATCCACGACCCCACATACCCCATTTCTAATGGCATCACACATCGCACCATGCTCAAACAATTACACCAATCTCCCCTCAAAATGTCCTTATATGACCTCATCCAAACCTCGAGAATCCCATCATCAAGCCCTCATGAGGTTCTTCGATCTATTGAGGTTTTACCCAATGACCCTACACCCGTAGCCTCCATTATCACACCCCATCATGTAGCCTCTCTCACTAAATTACCACCTTCATCCTCACCTCACCTTGTTCACCAAGTGGCCTCCCTCAGCTTCTCAAAGGCAGAGATTGTGCCATACCAAAACGATGACCCGGACCCAACCCTCTTCATCTTTGTCCACATTGATGACATACGGGTGCTGCCGTGTGATGATTGATGGAGGTGCTAGCATTAACATCATTTCATCCCATGCATTTTCTCAAATGTGCATACCTAAAAATTACATGCATAAACATCTGGTCATGTTGCGTTCATTCAATGATGCTATCACCTCCACACTAGGCATTTTCATCCTTCACATTCGTGTGGGCCCCGCACTATTCTAGAATTGTTTTATGTTTTGGAGGGGGAATTCCAATATAACTTGTTGCTTGGTAGACCCTGGATCCATGTCATGGGTTATGTTCCCTCCACTTTACATCGTTGTGTAAAGTTTGAACATGAAGGACACACTTATACCATTCCAGCTGACCCATCACCTTTCAAAACATGCAACATGCTTTACCGACCCAATGATGTGCTCATACCTATCAAGCCATCTACTTCGTAACCAATACCACTTCACCTACACCCCCCCACCTACTAGTATCTGACCGTTGCTTTCACCACACATACCTCCTCTATTCCTACCACTGCTATAACCTCCATGGCTGACCCATTAGCTACCCAATCCTGTTAACTCCACCTCCGCATCGACCTCGACACATCATCCATACCAGCTACCCACATACCAACCACTAATCCCTTGGAAGGTGTTTTTCAATGCCTCACTCTGGGGGAGTACCGCCTATATAGTGTCAACACATTCCTTACTCTACACAAGTATGGAATCCTTCACCAACACCCTCGCTATGATCACCGTATAGGAGAATGCCTCCTTTATGGTCCTCCTCATCTTCGTACTAGTCTCACCTATGGGGGACTTGATACTACCACCTACACACCTAAACCACCATCATAACCCCGCCCATTTTCCGTTGACTTCCAATCACTTACCAATCACCGTTTCACCCACACCTTCTGCATTTTGTGCGTGGAAGGGTTTTGGTTTTGGATTTTATGAGCAAGGCCGCCATACTGTTATTCCATGTACCACCCGTAAACATAATGACCATAGTGGTATCGGCTTCCCCGAACCTCTCTACCAAATAGGCCCACATTGAACTCATTGAGGACCCTAGCCCTTCTCCACCTTCATCACCACCCTCACTAACGAAGTCGATGGATCTGAATCTATCCCTCCTAACTTTTTTTTTTCATAAACACCATTTCCTTGGGGCCTTTGACTTATCAACGTGAAGGTGAGGCCCCTTCCACTCTCCCATTCCTGTATCCTAAGATGATCGATGATGACACACCTACCATTAACATCGTTCAATGTCAGGATGATGAATCCATACTCACCTACCTTGGTGTAGAAGACTCATATATTCATCGATCATTACCCTCTGAGACGCAAACCATGTTGAATGAATTGACTATTGAGATCAACATTCATACTCAGGATGACCCGCACATCCTAAAGATCGGACAATCTTTAGATGCTGTTGAATAGGAAGCCATCACTTCTTTTCTCTCGAGATCATAACCACACTTTTGCTTGGTCTTACATAGACATGCCCGGTATTGACCCCACCATAGTGGTCCACAATATCGTAACCATTCCTGATGCCAAACCTATCAAACAAAAGATGAGGAAAATGCACCCTCGCATTGCTCTTCTCATCAAAGAAGAACTTCAAGTGCCTTCTTTCCATTTCCTTCATCTTACCCATTGATTATCCTCATTGGATTTCTAACATTGTCCCTATTACTAAAGCAATAGGGGACTCGCATTTGCATGGACTTCCGTGACCTCAACCTCAGCCTGCCCGAAAGATGACTTTCCCTTGCTCGGTATTGATCAACTGGTTGACCTTACCAGCTGGTCACGAGATGCTCTCACTCATGGATGGTTTCTCGGGTTATAACCAAATTTTTCTTGCCCCAGAAGATCAGCACAAGACCGCATTCATTACCCCTTAGGGAACTTTTACTATCGAGTCATGCCTTTTGGCCTTAAAAACGTTGGTGCTACATATCAATGTGTTATGACTTACATCTTCCATGATATCATGCATCGCATATTGGAAGATTACGTGGATGATCTCTTGGATAAATCTAAATGTCGCGCGAGCACCTCGTTGTCCTCAAAACCATCTTTGACCACCTCATTAAATATTGCGTCCACCTTCAACCTAAAAAGTGCATCTTTGCGGTTCTCTCAAGAAAACTCTTGGGATTTATTGTTTCCCTCCATGGTATAGAAGTTGACCCTGCTAAATTCAAGGCCATTCTAGAAATGCCTCTGCCCACTAACCTTAAACAACTTCGTAGCCTATAAGGTAAATTACAGTCCATTCATTGTTTCATTTCACAACTATCTGATCGGTGTCAACCATTTCATCATCTACTTAGGAAAGATGTCTCCTTTAAATGGGATGATGATTATCACAAATCTTTTGAGGCCCTAAAACAATACCTTCTCCACCTTTCATACTCATTCCACCGAAATACAATCAACCTTTTTACCTATACATATCAACTACCGATCATTCCTTGGGAGCCATGCTCGCTCATCGCGATGAACAACATAGGGAGCAGGTGGTTTATTACATAAGTTGTACTCTTTTAGACTATGAAACCTGATACAACCATCCAGAAAATATTTTCTTAGCCTTAGTTTTTGTCACCACCAAACTCCACCATTACCTACTCAACCACAAAACCTATGTTGTGACCAACACCGACCCTTTACACTTCATGTACACCAAACCTTATCAAAATCAGCATGCCGCGATGGCTTATGATTTTAGCTGATCTTGACCTTGAATTCATTCACCAAAAGTCCATTAAGGGCCAGGATATCATGACCAATTGGCTGACACACCTATTGCCGGGGACCAACCCTCTAATTTTGACTTTCCTGATGAATCCATTGCTACCCTTTCCCTGGATGAACCCCCTTACCAAATGACATTGTTCTTCGACGGTTCCAAGTGTCAGTGTGGGGGTGGGGCTGGTGTTATCCTCATTCCTCTGGATGGTGAACCCATGCCTTTGTCTTTCAAACTAGACTTTGAATGCACCAACAACATTTCAAGTATGAAGCGCTCATACTAGGTCTCCAGACCACCTATGCCCTAGATGTCAAATCAATCCACATCTTTGGTGATTCATAATTGGTCATAAACCAAGTCAATGGTATGTACCAATGTCATAACGAGATACTTCAAAAGTATAAACATCATGTAGACATACTTTTGACCACCTTTGATTGTTACACCCTTCAAACCATCCCACGTTTAACCAAAAAATTTGTAGATACCATGGCCTGCTTAGCTTCCCAAATACCCAGCTTCCCCTATTGATTCCAAAATATTTGTCACCTTGCAATGCCTCCATTCACCTTCTTATTTACCTCATGATGTTTACTCAATTAGAGTTGACACCCCTGACCCGAGTGACCTTTGGTATAAACAATACTTGACTACCTTTCCCTCTCCATCTTACCTCCTGATCTCACCCGTAACGGACAATGCACCTTCCTTAAAAAGGTCTCCCATTTTGTTATCCTGGGGGACTCCTCTATAAGCATGACTTTGATGGTATTCTCTTACGATGCCTCACAAGTTCTAAAATTCCTTATACCATTAAGGAGGTTCATGATGGCATATGTGGAGGTCACTTTAGTGGCCTTGTTGTTGCTAAGTGTATTCTTTGCCTAGGCTATTATTGGTTGACCCTTAACCATGATTGTTGCGACTATGTCAAATGTTGTGTGAAATTTCAACAACATTCCAACCTTCATCATACACCCAGTCATGCCTTACAGGTTGCTCGTGACCTTTGGCCCTTCTCTCAATGGGGTTTGGATCTTGTCGGAGAAATCAATCCTCATTCTTCCCAACATCATCAATGGATCATAACCACTACCGAATACTACACAAAATGGGTGGAAGCCATACCACTCATCTCCACAAAAGCCAAGAAAATATGTGAGTTCATTAACCATCACATCATTTTTTGCTTTGGTGTCCCTCATCGCCTCATCACTGACAATGGAAAACAATTCAAAAACAAAACACTGCAAAAACTTTGCAATGCCTTCAACATTCATCTTAGTTTCTCCTCACCTTATTACCCACAAACCAATGGCCAAGCTGAATCCACTAACAAAACCCTCAATAAAATTCTCATGAAAGTGGTTGACGATATTGGGAAGGATTGGCATATGCACATTCCTTTTGCTCTATGGGCATACCACACTAGTATTCGCACTTCCACTGCGGCTACACCCTTTTCACTGGTCTATAGTACCGAGGCTGTTCTGCCTCTCAAAGTCCAGATCCCCTCACTCTGCATTTCTCTCCATGACATGCTTACTAATGATGAATTTCATCAAGATTGCTTAGCACAACTAGAGTTATTAGACGAACGTCGTCTTAACGCTTATGGATCACCTTCAAGTTTACTAACAACGTATCAAACGTGCTTATGAAAAACATGTTCATGAACGAACCTTCTAATTGGTGACCTTGTCTTGAAAGAGAATCAACACGTAACCAAAGCAGAAAAAAAAGTAAATGGGGAAAATTCACTCCTAATTGGCTTGGACCATACATCGTAACTCATACCTATGGATCGGGTGCCTATCATTTTTCCTCGCTTGAGGGTAAACTTGAACCTGATCCCCTTAACACATTACATATTCAACCATTCTATTGTTGACTTGTTGTCCTACCTCACCCTTTGTCTCTCTCCACGCTCATCCCTTGAGTGCTATCCACTCCATCCACCTCCCTAATGATTAAACAAGAATCATGTGAGTACCCGTCACTTTTTATCTTCTCTTGAATATGTGTACCATGGAACTACACATAGCATGATTCTCATGGATAATTTTCATCTACCTTTAGATGAGATCCCATGGTCATTCCACCTCACCTTTTGAACAAGAGTCCTATCCTTCACCTTGGTCTTATCCATGATTTCAAAGACCTCTAATGGGACAAACTCCTTGAGTCAAACTTCTAATAAAAAATATGACTCCCTCAAAAGGACATCTTCTTCTCGACCAAATTACTACTATAAATAGACTGCTCCCTCGAAGGACAGCTATGTGAAGCTTTTTTTTTAAAAAAATGAGAGAAAATGAAGCTTCCCGCATCGATTAGCTTCACGAAGACCTCAAGGAGTACCATATTATTTATCCCATATAGACTTCTTGCATCGATCAGTCTATCAAAACAAAAACACTTTTTAGTCATGGACTTGCCCATTGTGACCTCGGACCTCTTACCCAAAAGACCTATCACTCAAAACATATACAATTAACTACCTTTCACCCACCTTACCATTTCCACTCTCATTTCCTAAATTTCCTTAAGGGACATCTTGGAATTTCGACATTTGGTGATCTGTGACTACTTTCACCGTAGAACAGTTAATCATGCAATGCCTTTTAGGTCTTGTATTCATCACCCTTTTCAAGGTATGATCTACTCGGTATGATTCTACCCAATCAGGTGGCTTTATTTCCCCCTCTTATCTTTTAACCATCTTTATTTACATTTTGATTACCTTATACAGGACTTGGTCCTTGATGCTTACCTTTGGGGGTCATCCTCCCCTTTCACCATAATCACCCTCACCTACAACATTTTAACTATCATCTACCCACACCTATTAAACCTAAACCCACTACATGCCCACAAACCTACCAACTCATTTTCATCTTCTTCCCTAGCTCATGGGAGAACTACATCAATTTGAGGTCCCTTTTCACCGGACTATGTAGGTAGCACTTCCAGGGCATGGGGCCCTAGAAGGTTAGCTCAGCCACTCTTTACCCTAACCATTTTCCCCACCTTTACCTGATTTCCTATTCATATCAAAAACCCAGAAATCTATCCCATATCCACATCATTTGACCTACATACACTCCTCATGTTTCACATACTCTTTTACCTCTTCCATTATTTCCCATATTCATTTATAACCCATATTTAAACATTGAACACCATTACATTCATTTGCATTACCATGTATTACCAAAATACTGAAATACACATCCACTCCTAAACCAACCTAAATTATTCCATGCCTAAACCAACCTAACTTGATCCATGCCTAAACCAACCTGACTTGATCCATACCTAACCGACCGACTTATTCCATGCCTAAACCAACCTGACTCGATCCATGCCTAAACCGCCTGACTCGATCCATGCCTAAACCGACCTAACTCGATCCATGCCTAAACTAACCTGACTCGATCCATGCCTAAAATAACCTGACTCAATCCATGCCTAAACTAACCTGACTCCGTCATGCCTAACTCACCTAATCCATTCATATCATAATGAAAGTAAAATAAAATACACATCACAACACATAATCATCTGAACCTCATACATCTCATCATATAAATACATGTGTATCACAATAATGTACACTCATCTCAAAAAAACATGTGTCTCTCATACATCACCACAATGCAGTGCAGCCGGTATCATGTACAAAAAATCATAATAAATACAAAATCTCTTCGGCACACAAGCGGTCTCATATATAATCCATACAAAAATGACTCGGCACATAGGCCGGTCCATAGTAAGTCAATCATCTCCCCATATGATGTTGGGGAATGCTCCTATGACTCTGTCTCTCCCAACCCCCTCTACCACTCCTATTTGGTTCCCGATACCTGCCTCACCTCTCTATTGATGGCCCCTCACCTAGGGCTAGCCTCTGCACACTAGTGGCCTCACCATGACCTTGTCCCTAGGCTCACCAGCCCCCTATACTCTCCACACTATGAGTATGAGATCTAGTCCTCTCACTAGAGGCCTGTTATGCTATGTACTTGGCATAGGAGGGCACGTCTAGCTTTGACAACTAACAAATGATCCTAATAATATTATGCCTCTACTAGGTAATCCCGAATCGACCATGGTCACTATCTCTCATGGGGGGTACCATGGGCCATGGGTCTCCCTACCTGTGTGGATGCCTGTACACGGGACCCTATCCCAGGCCTCAGTAGTACCTGCGTAACCCTGTTTCGGTTACCCTGCATACTCATTTCCCTCACATTGACCTCATTTTCCTTACCTCCTCTTTCTTTTACCTCCCCTACACCTACCTAGACCACTTTACCTTCCCCTTTGGCCCTCCACCTTCTTCAACCTCACCTCGTCGATGTTGAAGCCTCATTCTTTTACCCCTACCTCAGCCTTACCCGTGTTGTGACCTATCTACCTGGACCTAGAAAACTATTTGTGACCTTTGAACCAATGTGCTCACTATACCTTGCAACACCGTTACCCGTGTTGTTTGACCTTGTTCCCTTACCTTTCCTATTGTCGTGCTATTTATCCCTGACCCTTCCTTTAGTGTACTTTAACATACCTAAACGTTCCTAAACCTAACCTATGTTGTGTTTCCTGACCTTTTCCTATACCTTGGATACCGAATCACTTCACCCTTGTTTAGATAAACCTATTGACCTTAGACGATGTAGATTTTTCCTGCTCTTCAACCCGGTAGCGTGTTGTAGTTTATATGTGTGTGTGTATTTGACTATTGTTACCTGTGACCCTAACCCATTACCTAGATTTCCCAAGTAGACCTTTCACCCTTTTCCCCTGCACCCACTTGCCTTTTCCTCACATTTACCTTTTATCAAACCACTCACCACTTCAACCTGCTGCCTCGTCAGTTCTTGGTTTGAGGGGGATCACCTTCACCCTCACATGGGGCAACCACATCTTATTTTTGTTAGCATCACTTACCAATACAAGCTACGCAACAAAAAGGGGAAAAATGTAGACACTAAAATTAGGTCACACTCCCCTTCGTCCCTCGACATATAAGCCCCCCTTTATTACATTTACCTAGCCATGACCCCCTTCACCCCACTAATATTAATTTAATTAAATTAATGCTTTATCCTCACTATATTTATTATTTAAATAATATCTACACATATAATTCACTTAGACACCTCACCAAGCTAACTCAACCTAAGACCTATTCTTAGCAAGTTACCATAACTAACTAAGACTTACCCAAACCCTAAAAATCAATGCCTACATTCCCTCTAACCACATTCTTGCATGCTCACAAGAGGCTCTAAGTCTAATCCATGGGATAATGACACAAGATCTGAGGAAATCAGGAGGATCTCCCTAATTTTAGTAAACCTAGGAAATCCCGCCTTGACCGACATCGGTTACCCCTAACTATCGCCGGTTAAGCCGGACCACCGTCGGTTACCCCTTTTAACCCAAAACAACCTTATTCTCAAGGTTGGAACTTGGAACTTGGAACTTGGAAGTAAGAAAGTTGACGAACAAGAACAAATATTAGAGAGATAACCCATCTTCAGATATCCAATTCCAGCAAGAACTCACATCCAAGGAAGGATATTGAGGATCTTCTCCTGCATAGCCATCCCAACCACATTCTAATCTATCTAAGAAAAGAAGAGTGTGCATGTAGCCCATGTAGAAGCTTTTCTTCAGTTCTTGATCACTTGTAGCCTTCAAACCCATCATCAGCACCTCCATCCTTCACACATACCTTCAAGAATGAAATACAAGTAAGTACAACATCATACTTTCCTAGTTATTTCATTTCATCATTATTTTATCATCCATTGTTTATCTTTCTCCCTATTGACCTTCTCCAACATTTTCACCTCCATAGACCCATCAAAACCTTGCAAAAGCCTACTCCAGTCACCCATTACCTCATCCCAACCAACCAAAATCCTTTGTGCAATCACAAAGGAGACCAAAACCCTATTCTGTGACATTTCCAGATCTCACAGTAACCGGTGCTGGTTATACCTAACCACGGTCGGTCACCCCTGACCGATGCCGGTCTCTGTGTTTGCCCACACAACCTTAAACAGAGACCTACCCACCTAATTTTACCTCACCCTCACTCACCTATGACCTACCCGAGACCTTTATCAGACCTGCAGAGACCCAGAACCTATCATTTGACCTTTGATTCTATTCTAGCTTAGCCTGTTAGATTAGATCTATTTCTTATTGTGTTTTTAAGTGAGATACCTAAATCATTTTAAAATAACAATAGGATTTACTTTGTTTACTACATTAATTTGTTTAAAACAGTGGATTGAAAACCATCTAGGAAGTATCATACTTCCCAAATCTAGCTTACACTAGGTAGTTCACTGCCCATATTGTTTAATTCTTTTTGGTGGTCTTGTTTTCATTACAGGTAGTTCCTCCTAGCCAAAAGGAAGCTCTCACGGTCAGCTGTGGATTCGAAGTCATACACATGTAACAACCCATCAACTAACATTTGAATAGGTATTCCTCCTACGCCTGTTACCCTATCTGTTTTGTCAACAATTCAAAGAAACAATCTAAGAAAATGTGAAACAAGATGTATATATTTTAACCATTGCCACCACACTTGTCTTATGGTGGATGTCATGGTGTACTTGAAAGAATATAATTCCCAATGAGAAATGTCTCGCAAGGAAAAATATATTACCTATACCACTTTCGGCAAAAAAACCTACCCCATTATACCAACATAGAAACCTTCCACTTTACAATTACTATGAATATCCTTCCCACCACAATACAAAGGTTATAAAGGTGGTTCATAGCATTACAGAGGATGTTATCAAGGAAACAATCACAATCCCAACTAAAGTTATGGTGGTGGATGTGGATACGAGAGGAGGTTACTATAGAATATATATGGGAGGATATAATAACTATCAAGGAGTTAAGAGATATCGTGGTTACCAAGGAAGAGAAGATAAAATAATCTTAGAAAAGGACCATAGGAAAGAATCCCGAAGAAATGCTATGAATACAAAAAATAAAATATGGGCATGTGGAAAGGAATTGTATTGAACCATAACCCTATGGGTTCTGTCATTAAAAATGAACACATGATTCATTCAGCTTGTCTTAAATTTGTATATTTCTGCAAAAGTAGAGGTAAATGTGAAGCATTAAGGAAAGATAATGAAAATAATGTTCACCACTTAACTAGGATACCGAGCGATGAAAAAATATTATATGAATCAAGAGAAACATGGAGAAATGGAAATGCATTTAGAAATAGGAATAATAAAATAGAAAAAATATAAGGAAAAGAAGAGATCTGTAGAAAATTGATAGAAAAAGAATAGCAACAAAATGGCTGAAAATATAAAAGATGATACACTATGACAAGTTGTGGTAACCACCAAAAGCAGCCATAACAAAGAACAAAACAAAGGAAAATGAAAAATAATTTAGTCACCTCTCAAAGTCAACACCTCTAGTGAAGAATAATGGAACTCAAATTGGTTTAACTTGGAGTTGCACGACAAAGAAGTGACCAAAAGTAAAAAAACATTTTCAAGAAAGCCCAAAACTTCGAATTATCATAACATTTTTTTTGCGCGGGGGTGTGGGGGTGTAGATGAACGCTCTTAAAGAGATAACAATATTAACCTTCATATGGGGGATAGTTGATAGATTAATACAATTTTGTAAATATTGGAATAAATAAGAGAAAAGCTTCAATGTTCAACATATCAATGTCGACATAAAAATAAGAAGACAAATATTTTCTTCACACAAAGAACATGGTGTAAATCCACAATATACTTAGATATTAAGATTTGTGACCCAAAATTTTGAAAAGGTATTACTTGATATTGGAGCAGATGTTAATATAATGGTAAAATATACATGAGAAATACTTGGAAGACCTTTCTTGAGCTCAACAACATATGACAATGGCCTATTCAATGGCTCAAAAAAATTCTTGGTTGGGGTATTGGAGATTGTGGAAATCAATTTCATGGGGATAATGAAAGTTTTTGACTTTGAAGTTATAGAAAAAAATTATAAGAAACCTACATACATTTTCATATATGTACTTGAATGGTTCATTGATTGCAATGGTACACTAAAATTAGAAGAAGAAGAAGAGATAACTATGGAATCATATGGCATTCAAGTACATCTCTATTTATAATTAGGCATGATCATGGCATGGTCTAAAGAAGTATGGTATAACACTAAAGATGAAGAATTTTATAAAACTCAAAGAATATATACTCTCAATCGATATCAAATTTTGAAAAGGATTTTGAACCAAACCAAGAAGGATAAATCTCAATAGATAGTGAAACTACTGACGAAAGTTCATAACATATAGTAAACGCATGGGAACATGGATTCCTTGAAACAAGAACATGAAAATTACTATACACAAGATGGTTAAAAGATCATAATGGAAACACACTTCAAGATAACCAATACTACTCTGTAATAGAAACAAAGAAACATATTGGCTCATGGATTAAGAATTTCACATAGAGGAACAAGAGTACTACTCCACAAAATAAGACATATATCCTGTGGAACACCTACAAGTAGAATTAAGGAAAGGCATAAATAGGGAAACCGGAAAACACTATAAGAAGATAAACTAGAATGAATAGTTAAAAGGGTATTTAGATTTATACGTAGAGATTCCCATCGCACATTACCAAATTTCTCTGGATTTGGGGACTTAGAAAGCTACTTATAATAAATGGTAAAGGTGTTCCCCAATGAAGTGGCTCTGAATAGAATCCATGGATGATACTCTAACACATAATGTTGTTTGCTAGTGGAAAAATCACAAACTAAATATCATTGATTAAACAAAAATGGTAGTAATTGTTGTCCAAAATTACACTCCATGTAATTTTAAACAACTTATGAAAATGAACTTAACCATTTTTCATGCTCTAAGAAATCCATGGAACACCGATTCTCTTCTCGCAGAATACAGAACTTACTATTTCATGGCTTCTCCTAACCCATGGAATAAAGGAATGAGCAGTCTCAAACTTAAGAAAATTTTTTTATGGAAATAAATATTTGTGTGGAAAAGGATAAAGGTTGATGTCACTCAAGGAAATTTGTAATGCGCTTAGAACAAGCCACCAGATTCCGCCGAGAAAGGAGGAGTTACTTGGAAAAGGAGAAAAATTATAAGTGTCACTAAGTTCAACATCCGTGGGGAAATATTTGGAATAGGGAAATAGTTTCCGTAGGTTTTGTGTGTGAATGAGAAGCCACGGGAACCATAATTTCATAGAACAAAGGATTAGAATTTTGTGGCATTATCATAGAAATGGTAACGTAAAAGCCACGAGAGTCTTCAAACCCACCAAACTTGAAATGAAGAAAAAGGTTGCAGTTCAATGTTAGAAGCTACATAAAAATGAAAATTTGTGGGTGAAAGAATAAGAATACCATGAGTGGTAGAATGTATCTAGAGTTGTACGATGTTTAAGGAAGGAAAGAAAAATTTCATAGATCAAATTTAAGAACATAATAATTTTTTTGGGAACTTGAAATCCACACCTATTTACCGTAGTAATTTCCAACCACTTCACCAACAAGAATTAATGAAGTATGGAAAGTATTCTCTTCGACCTGCAAGATTGATGGTGTGTGATAGAATCCATGCCATTCACCCGCACTTATTTACAAACATCTATAGTGATTGGTCCTTTGTATTTGAGTCTCTTTTATTGCCACCTCTTTATCCTTCTCTTCTTCTTCTCATTCTATATAAATTTGGAACTCATGTATTGTAAAAGTGTCCTCTTTTTTGTAACAACACCATACAAAAATGGTGGCTGACTTTCCATGAGTTTAACCTCATATTTGGCCTCGACAAATGTATTTTTTCCTTCTTCCATTATTTTAACTGAATGTGCATACTTTAAGAAATAAAATCATGTGTTTATCATTATAATCTTCCTTATTCTCATGTTTATTACATATTTCCTCTCTATTATTATTGTTTTTTTTATTTACATGTTTCTTTATATATGTATGTTGTAAATGTGTGGAAGGGGTTAATCTACACAATTTTATCTTGTGGCACATTTGTTTTCCCTTTCCACTCGTGTTGTCTTCATTTTCTTCCCTTTGTGGAGAGTGATCGCCCTTCTTTCTATTTATATGACCACCTATTTAGCCTATTTTTCTTATTTCTTGCATCTCTCTCTCCTTGGTCCCTTGGAAATATTAGTGTAGGATTACCTACAGGGAGTATTTTAGTATTAGAAGTAGGTTATGTTCTATGGGTTTTCCTAATCCACAAAATAAGGAATCCATCCTTCTCTAGAGGTCCATCTTAATCCATAAGTTACACACTTAGATAAATTCTCATATTGCCTCAAAATTATATATCTCCATGATTTAGAGTAGGGTGTAATTATGAGCTCCAACAATTTTGGCATGCCTAGATGGAAAAACATTGAAGCACTTTACAGCCTTCATATCATCAAGGTGATTTTTTCTTTTGATATATATCCTTTAAAGGCATTTTCCAAATGTATTTAACAACTCCATTTTTAAGCAACCCATTCTCGAAGTCTGTAGACCGTCCCGTCCTCCTTTCCGCTCATTTTCATGTTTCCATTTCTCTCATGGCTCTTGAAAGATATCTTCCATTCTCTAATTTCAATTTGATCCCCTTCATTTGCAGTAGTGGGATGATATCCCTAAAATAACCTAAAAACCCTACCTCTTTTCCATGGAAATGGACATCAATCTCCTATTGATCACATTTAATATATAGCCTACCATTATGTCATTCACAATATCATAGAAGAGAAGATTTGTCTTATGCTTCTGGTTTCATAATTTAGAGATAAAGCAAGAGATTGGTACCTAAATTTTTCTTCTCAATCCATTTCCACATGGGATCAACTTGGATGAAAACTACATAGCTAGTTCAAGGAGAATGCAGATGTTATTTCTCTCCTGGAGCACCTCAACAAAATAGAATAAGCTTTAATGGATTTCATCTCAAATTTCAACATTAGGTTCACAAGGACATGGAACAGAATCCTTAAAGAGTTCATGTACTCATAAGGTATGGCATTCTTGTATTGTTTAAGGTCTTTGGAAGTTTATTTAGTTGTATTTATCAAAACTTTAGGAGGTAGAACTCTTCCTCAGGATTTTGTAATTACATTGCAAGTTGAGAAGATGCTCATTCAGGATGGACAAATGAAACCCATCCACATTTCTTCCATTATCCCTCACCATCCAAAATTATCCATACCCCTGTGCAAACCAATTAAAGTTCATTATTCCATTCCAAAAAAATAAAAATCCTTTTCATCCTAGTCCTTCATTTGGTGTTATACAAATTTTCCATGCCCAAAACATCCCTTATGATCTATGAAATTTCTCCCCATCTCCACCCAAGGCATTACCCAGATCTTTAAAACCATGTTACAATGTTTTGAGAATTCATGGTGTTCCAAATATTTCCCCAACTCTCTACCCAACTTGCATTGAGCCAAGATATCATATAAGGTGGATAGATTGTGATGTTTTATAGTTTTATGGAGAGGAATAACAACCACATAGGTTAGAACATGTTTTCGAGGATCATTTGGATTCCCAATCGATCCAATCAAAAGTTTGGAGCCCAAGTAATCTCTTCTTGCAAATGAAAATGAGGCAGTACTCTTCCTCATGATTTTACAATTACATTGTAAGTTGAGAAGATACTCATTCAGGCTGGTCAAATGAAACCCATCCCCATTGCTTCCATTCTCCCTCACCATCCAAAATTATCCATACCCCTTTGTAAACAAATTTAATTTCATTATTCCATTCCAAAAACACAAATATCCTTTTCATCCTAGTCCTTCATTTGGTGTTATAAAATTTTTCATGCCCAAAACATCCCCTATGATATATGAAATTTCTCCCCATATCCACCCAAGGCATTAACCAAATCTTTAAAACCATGTCACAATGTTTTGAGAAGCCATGGTTTTCCAAATATTTCCCAATTCTCTACCCAACCTGTATTGAGCTAAGATATCATATAACATGGATAGATCATGATGTTTTATAGTTTCATGGAGAGGAAGAATAACCACATAGGTTAGAACATGTTTTAGAGGATTATTTGGCTTCCTAATTTATCAAATCGAAGTTTGGAGCCCAATTCATATCTTCTTGCAAATGAAAAGGAGAAACCTCTTATTAATTCCTCATCTCTAGTAAAAATTTTGAGGATGAAAACTACACATCTGTTAAATATTGGTGTGAATCTTACTTGGGAGGATGAAAATCTATGAAGGAAGGAAGCTAGTGAGAAAACCAAGAAGATGACTTTGACGGAGGAAGATTAGAGTGGACCACAAGGTTGAGGAGAATTTTTTTCAACACTTTTGAGATCCATGGGTGTGAGGAAGAATATTTTTCAAGTGAGAAAAGAGGAACAATTGGGTGAAATGATCCACATTTCTCTACATGCCTTGAACTTTCCCCACTTTTGCAGAAAATGAGACTGGGGTAGAGAATGAATATGAAGAAAACTTTTTCCCTAAAGTGGAAATATATATGTTCACACAAGAGTAATAAATAACAAGTCCATAAAATCTTATAGACACCTAAAAATTTTAATAGTAACTTCTCTCTATTAACTCCATTCTTAGAGCTAATCTGTGAAGAATATGGTCAAGACATACAAATTAGCTAAATTATTTGCAAGAATATTTTCCCGATCAAGTACTTGGCTAGTTTAGAGTCAAATTCATAGTTGTAACTGATCATGATCATTTCAAAGCATGAGGAAGAGCTTCAATGTTCCAAATATCAGCCTATGTACCTCTGGGAACTAAATGTAGAGCAACTTGAGGAGGTATTCATTCTCTTTCTAACTCGATACTTTATAAAATGGATAGGAAATCAATTTCAAGACAATTTTCCACTCTCATTAGAGACCATGTTTATTTCCAAATTAATCACATGGTCTCATTTTTTAAGGAAGGGAAGTTGTTTCTCCCAACCCATTACTATTTTTGTTTATCCCCATTTTCCTTTGGGTAGTGTAGGGTAGATTAGGATTTATTATTGAAGAACAAGTGTTTGTGCACACTTTTCATGTTTCCACTTGGAACATATATGATTTTCATGTTTGTAATAGTTTTTTGGCCCTTTTTGGTTATTACACGCTTCAAATTTTAGAGTAGATTTAATGACAGAGTTAGATAGGTGAGGAAATTTCCAAATTTTATTCGAGAACTCCACAAGATCAGCTTCACTCAATGTTAAGTTCATGGTGATTTAGGAGATGGATTTTAAAAGATGAAATAATTTTTCAAGATCATGCTTAACTCTATTCCCAATGGATGCTTTAAGTAAATTGGTCTTCATCATCTAGAAAATAGATGTCCCCTGGAGTTCATCGAATTGTTGTCCCAAATTACACCCCATGTAATTTTGAACAACATATCAAAATGGACTTAACCATTTTCGTGCTTTGAGAAAGCCATGGGACAATGATTTAGTATTCATTGGAAAGCAAGAACATAGTGTTCTATGGGTTCTCCTAACCCATGGAACAAAGGAATGATCATTCTGGGACTTAGGTGTGTTTTTATGGAAATATATGGTTATGTGGTAAAGGATAAAGATTGATGCCAATTAAGGAAATATCCAATGTAATTAGAATAAGCCACCATGTTCGCAAGCAAGGAGGAGTTATGTTGCAAATGATAAAATTTAAATTTCCATGTTTGTGAAATATTTTTGTAAGGAAAAATTATTGTATTTCACCAACAGATTACAAGGCTAAGACCCTCTTTATTTTGTATGGGAGTCTCCCATTATTGAATGTAAATTGACTAAGAATTTTTGGTGGTCGTTAGTCCAAGGATCACACAAGAACACTCCATTAAACCTTTGGCAAAGTGATTTACAGAGTACAAGGAGGAATTTGTAGTGAGGAGAGATAAATAGAGTTAGGGAAATAAGGAAAGAGAGAGTTATTGATGTGAATAGGATCACATATTTCAAATATAGTAACTATAATGGGTCCACATTTAACTATAAGAACACAAAAATAATAATGATAATACTAACAAATCGTAGACAATGAATTCCATTTATCCATTTATAAAAGGTAAAAATGCATTTCTTGGTTTTACAATATTATTATGTATGCAAATTTGGAAAGTAGAGATAAAGAAGAGGAACATACACAAAGAATACTACTGATTTTATTGTTTGATGTAGTAGTGGAAAATCTCAACAACATGCATTCAATCAACAATTGCTAACCCTTTGGAATGGAGAATCCATTCCAATTTATAGCATACAAAAATGTCTCTTCATCTACCCCCACATGAATTTTCACCTATCCCCATCACTTGTGACCTTTCATATTCCTAGAGGCGATTCTTTTTCTTATTGATGAAAAATGACTCTTACAATGTTGAATTGAGGGTCACTTAAGTGAATAAGAAAAATAGAAAAAAGTACATTCTTAATGGAAAATTAGAATATGGAGATAGATAGAGAGAGAAAGAAGGGTTGACTGATCTAATGAAGATGAATCTTTGTTGATAAACATTTGACGAAATGCTTCATGAATGATAATTTTGACCTCGATTGTCTATTAAACTGAAACACTAAGATTGCATATTATTCCTCCTATTGTGAGATGCAAGAACACTCCAAAGTGTTGAATAAGTGTTTAGAAACATTGTTGTGAGGCATTACAAAGTGAGCCCGGAATGACTACCGACATCACTTATGATGATCCTTTCTTATCATGCTTCTCATGACCATTTCCTTGATGACTGAATTTTGATGTTTCAACACCCCCAAAATCCTTGTAATGTTCTTTATTTCACATGTTTCATGAGTGACCATATGTGCAATCAAAACATTGTGGTTGTGAATTAATTTTCTAATGAGATTTATAAATAGTCCAGACATTAAATTAGTGTTGAATAATAATGTTATGATATTTACATTGTGATGGAAAATTTATGGTTTCAATAAGAGTTAGGACATAATGATCACGTTCTTGTTTCTTAGGATTTCACAATTTACCGCAATGATCACAAGAGACAACTCCTTGATGCTCAATTTTTTTTTTTTTTCTCCCTCTTACTGAGATGGGTCTTCATCATGTCAAGTAAAAGTACTAACCCTGATTGAAATTCTTATCACGTGACCACCTTTTGGAATGAAATGAGGTGATTTCAATGTTCTTCCTTTTTTATCCATGATCACACTATAGGGTTTCAATTGAGTGTTTAAGAACACTACCAAGTGGATGGAAACAAAATGAAATAGAGATGACTTCCCCTTCTTAAAAATATGATGCTCCAAGTGAAGATCATAACCTTATTTATTTTCCTATCTCTAGAATCCTCTTTGAATTTAATCATCCTTAGAATTTTCATGCACTTTCTTTCTCAAATTCCTCATATGGGAAGGTTTTACCACTGATAAAGATACATTTTTATGCCAATGAATAATAGGGGCTACAATGGATCCATATTACATGACTCAAGAGGATTCATGGGAGTTTCTATGATTATTTCCTCCTTATGAAGATTCCTAGAATAGGGACCTCCATCCACCCTCATTTCCTCATTTTTATTTTCAAATATTCTTGTTCAATGGCTCTCTATTGTCTGAAATTAGGTTTGGTTGCAATGTTTCTTTATTTGAGGTGCAATCACATCATCATGTGTTGAATGATTGTTTTACAACACTAATATGAAAATGGAATCAAGTAAAAATGAGATGGTTTCTCATTCTTCCATATATGGTGATTCACGTGAAGATCACCCATTTACCTTTCTTGACTCCAAGTACTTCTTTAATGAAATCATATTTAGGTATGTTTACATACCTTCTTGCTCATATGCCTCCCATGAGAAAATATGATTTCTTGATCCTTCACATATGATGGATTTGAGTACCTTGATAACTTTATTAGCCCACTTTGACTTGTTTCTTAGAGAGATGATGACAAATTCAAGATATGATGACCCTTAGCTTGCTCCATGAGTTTCTCATTTCACTTTTGATCATGATGACACCCATTTTCACTACATAATTCATTTCTTTGACCAAGATATCACCTGAGTGGAAACATGCCTATAACATTCAAACACCATTGTTCAATTTTCTCCTTGTGGAGATGGACTTCTTTCTATAGATTGGAGGATTGAAATTTGAATGGAACTTGAAGAAGAATCACTTATTTTTACCTTCGAATTGCACTGAGCTCATCACCAAGGCTTGATTAAGTTTTGGAAACACTCTCAAGAGGTGTGCATTTTTGGTGATCTTGATATGATTGCTAGCATATTTTGGAAGAAAAATGGACTGAGGGGTGTGAATTATTCCTTACAAATTAAACTTCAATTTCAGATCACTCACATAAACCACTAATCAATTATCCATTCATTAATATGTGCACAACATCATTCATTCAATAAACCAAGAGAAAGATAAGTAACACCATAACACAAGATGTACATGGGAAATCCTCAAGGGGAAGAAAACCCACTGAAAAATATAATGATATTACACACAAAAAATAATCAAGTGAATATTACACATCATAATATATTTCTTTAGTGAGGCACCAACCCCTAAACCCTTGTTGATATTGCACACAACAAGATACTTTCATGAATATGACACATCACACAAGATTTTGATGAAGTATGACCACCAAAAATATTTTGATACCACATCTCGATAGTGATCTAAATGTTTAACTCAAAACTCGACAAACCCTTTCTCAAACCCCGGGTCTTCCAACTTGCACAATCTAACTCTTTCTTCATTCTTAAGGATTCAAACTCTTACACACATGATTTCCATCAATATTCAACCTGTCACACACACACACACACACACACACACACACACACACACACACACACACACACACACACACACACACACACACAAAACTAGCTTGCAAAAGTACCTAAAACTATGTTTTTATAAGATCCTCTTGATTTCAAATTCAAACACAAACATTTTCCCTCCTTTAGCATCACCAATGCATCATAAAAAAATATTAAATTTCAATTACAATAGCCATAATTGACCTAAGTAGTTCATCCTAGCTAAATACCTCATTACATGGGCCAAAAATGGCACAAAACCCCATGGGCACAAAATAAAAATTCCCTTACATCAAAACCATACTTATTCATAACCTATAAACCCTTACACATGTTTAAAGTAACATTTAAGATTCATACATGGTCGAAATTTAGCTCAACCAAAAAAAAAATCATTTAATGGGCCCAGTACTCTTTGTATTTCTTAAAACTGATGTTTCCTACACCCTTCAACATCTTGGAAACTTCATTATGTGACAAAATCACTTCAAATCAACCAAAACATGCCATGTATCCACTTTATGGAAATTACAGAACCTATATAACACTTATAAAAAATTATAAGCGTTGAAACACTCACCGCTCGGACCACGCTCACTTTTGTCTTCACCAAATCAACTTTCCCAAAAGGTTGTTTCCAAATATTGGCTTAGAAAAATATTTATGGAAACATTCCAGACTTATAAATGGATTAATTTGATTCAAAATTCATCCCTATTCACATTGCATGTGATATCAGGCATCACCTAATCCATCTTATGCTTCACACAACTCAAACCTTTTAAAATTTCACATCATGTCCCGCAATGATAAAAACCTTCTTGTCCAAATAATGACCTGAAAACCATATTAAAAAACCTCATCATGAGAAAAAACTTAGATCATTGGAAATATATTAGAATCATCTTTCCAACACATTTTTAATCGTCTCAAAACTTCAATTGTAGCTCTAGTTATGACCATTTTATTGAGCATTATTTTTAAGGCCTTAAAACTACCCTTTGATCAGTCAACCTGAATGGAGCTCATTTGACCATGTACCTACATTAAAATTTCCCAAAACCTCCATGTAAATAAATATAAAATCACATAAATTCCATAATATCAATTTTCATGCAACTCTTTTGGAAAACCTTGTCCCAAAACACTCTTCTTCAGAAACTAGCATGTTTGAGTGTGGCCTATTCATCACCATGATCTCAATCATACATTTATGGAAATATGTGAGATTCCTATACATCATAAAATCATCACTTTTTATTAATCAATAAAAATAGGCTCACTATTCCTCTTCGTCTGCAAGTTATTCTTAGCTAGGGTTTAACAAGGGTTTTAGACCACTTTATCTTTTTAACATTCGTTCATAAAAAATGATGATGAAATGACCTCATTATTTTTTAAAAAATTATATACTCACCATATAAACATCCCTAAAGTCCAAAATTTCCCATGTAAAGTACACACTTTAGGGTGAGCATCAGAAGTTCCAACTCAAGCTGGATTTGCACTAGATTTTGACCTTGTCTCACAAAAACTGACATAACATGCAAAATACACCTCATGGAAACCTGAAATTTTTCCCAAAGCACCATGACACATCATAAAAACATATAAAATCATCATAATTTCATCAACATACCTCAAACTATCCATCTTATCTAATTTTTATAGCCTCACCTTAGGGTTTTACATTATAGAAGCTAAGGTTAATTGAAATAATGATATAACTCATCATAAAATCACTAAAAATGACTCAAACATACCTGGTATACCATAATACATCTGAAAAAATTCATCCATGAGTTCATGTAGCTCCAAAACGTAAACTCACACCTCCTAGCATTAATACCTACTCCAAATGAGCACCTGTAACATAGTTAATCACCTATATTTGCACCATGCCACCGATGTGATTTCCCAAGTACTCTCTAAACCTTCTATCCATCATGTCAACATGCTTATCAAGAAACCAAGAAGCTCATACTATTATGTAACATCACCTAGAAACCTGAATGGGCTTGTAAGAGTAAGCAATCCTCACCGAATCATTATGAACTCACCCGAACCATCATGGAAATACCATCCACAACATCATCTAACTCTATTCCATCATCCACTTTGGAATTAATTTGGTTTTACATCAATGAAAACACCTAATAGGACCACATGCCAATAATCTCCTCCTTTGTTATTGATGGAAAACTACATAAAATTATCCCCATTTTCTACACTAATGACAAAGGTATACCTATAGAAGCATATTATTCTCATCCCATAACTTCATAGCATCATGTTTTCATTATAAATATCAACTAAAGATCTCAAACAAGATCAAAACCTTGAAAAATCACTCAAACGTGATTTTTAACTTATTTTCATGCATGCAACCACCATACTCCCTGTAGGGCCAAGCATATACATCATCGAAAAAATTAGTAAATCATGAAAATAGCATCATCTTACCATGTTTAGAGCTAAAACATCATGTTCCACCATCTAGGTATGCAAAATGATCATTTATCATCACAACCCTGTTTGTGCCTTTCATATGACCATTGTAGTTGATTGTAACCTGATCTATTCACACCTTTAACATGCCAACAATGTCAAAAACAATCATATCAAAACATCATACCTCCATTCATGATCAAAATCCATCTTTTCTATGTATAATATAGGCTCTATAATGCCTATTCTTTCTCTCCATGTTGTCTTAAGAATACAAGTCCCTAAACAGACTTCTTAGTGTATTTATGACCTATTTTGATGCTCACCCAAACTTCATACAACACATTACTTATCAAACCATCACTCCCCTAGATTTAACACCATTGTATCTACCTCAAAGGCACAAATTTTAGTGACTTTCCTTCCTATCCTGGCTGGAAATCAACTTGACCAATTTTTCTATGTAAGTAAATAAATTTTTCAAGTATTGACAATCATATTTGATCGAGATCATGCATACAAGTTACAAAAGTTTCTAATTCACTGTATAGCCACTTAGATCATACCTCAAATCCTTTAAGAACATCATTTTTACCTTCTATAATTCTCACTTACAATCTCCCCTATCATGATAGGAATTTGCATATCTAAGCAATAAATGCACATGTAGAAGCAATATTCTATACTATCAGTAAGATGAACTCATTTCAAGATATCAACTTACCATTCCAAACTTAAACTATGTCAAGTTAGACATTTCTTGAGGCACAATAACACTACCAAGGAGCAAGACATGATCTTCCCTCTTCGTGAATTATTTATCCTATCTCGAGAAATAATTGTAAATATTATATAGACAATACACATCACTGTAACATTATTTCGTGAAATAAGCATAAGGAAATTTTTTCATAGCCAAGCTAACCATGACCTTCAACTAAATAGAAACAAGTCAAATATCATTTTTTCCATTTCAACACTAAACTTCAACATACAAGAATACATGAGCACATCATCATACCCCTGTTCTTCACATATTTAGTACCTGTAAATGGTCAATTTAGCTCAATACACGAGCAAGAAACATACAACCTTATTTCACTCCTGGAATGAATCATCTTAGCACACTTATTTTGGATCACTTCACAGTGTATAAATTCCCCATGGGACTGATACTAATCAAAAATTATGTAAATCAACTCTTATACCTTATCAAAACAGAATATAATGCCTCTACGTATACCCCTTAACCGTACATAGACAATTCTAGTTCAAGACATGAATAAAGACCTCACAAAATCCTTCATCCTTGAGATGAATCAATTGAAAAATTCAAATATTATAGACCATTTCACCTTTGTATATACTTGCATCAAGGGACTCAGACACATCTAGGAAAGGTGCATATCGGTGTCCACGCTTTGTAGGTGAGTATTGAAACTTTAACAAAGTCTTGTAGTTCCTAGAATTACAAGAGATATAAATTCACCTTATCAAACCATTGTTAATATTGAAGTGACTATAATAAGACTTCAACACATATTTCCATATCAAGAGAAACACTCTAAGAGTCAAAAATGTATTTGTACCTTCTTTTTCCATTTAATGCACCTGTCACAATCTTCTAGCCTGCGAATCTTTGAAGAAAACACCTAATAGATGAAGTACTTACCTTATCTAAAGAAACATGGAAGTTTTAGACAACCATTTGACCATATAACTTTCTCTATAAGTATTTTAGTATGCCTTTGAGGATAAATTACCCAAATTACAAAAATACCTAACTCGGATTAGGTCTTTAGTCACCATACAAATCAACTTTCAACACCTGTCATAAATTCCCGCAGAGATATAGGTACTCATAAGACCTAAAACCTTTTGTATATTTTATCCATCCATGTCTATATGATTTGTACAAAAAAAAATTCCTATATTCCATCAATTGAACCTTCAAAATCCATATTCCATTTACATTGTTCGAGCACAGTGTGATGCCCATCAAGGCAGAGTGCCACAAAAATGCCAAAACTTTATCCACAAGATACCAAATATTATCATCAAGACTTTCATACCATCCCTTTACCTATTGAGCTTACATTGACTTGATTTATAGGCATGTATAGCATTTGTATACCTGAAACCACCTTAGATTGCCAAATTGATAATATTTAAGAACACTTGCAAATCCTTCTCTTCACAATATCTTGATCAAATCAACCTTTTGATGATATGACAAAACTTCACCTTCTCTTTGAGATGGAAATTTAACCCTATACATAATTGAATTATAACTCAAGGAATCCTAATCTAAATAACATTCCCAAAAACCATTTTGGGACACAAGAAATTCTTAAACGATCTTCTCGAGACAAGGGCATAGCAATACAAATACTATAAACGCTTATACATGCTTGAAATTTTCATTTTCACCACCCAAAGACATCATGATACTTCATAAGACTCAGAAATTACAACCATGGAACTTCACATACCTCATACATATCAATAATTTCTCTACACATTCATAGAGTGTTGAGTGATGAGGCCATAAATTGGCCATAAATTACCATTATTTTTTCCTTCTAAGTTACCTTTGAAAGTGGATTTAAATGTAATCTAGGAACTTATAGTTTTCTTAAGATAGAATATATGATATATATCTTGTTCATTCTTTAGAAATATTTTTTTATCTATTTTGTTTACTAATCCTATTGATTATTTGGGAAAATATGCAAAGTCTTGTGTATGCAGGCCATAAAGGAAAGATAATGCTAGTATTGGGAAAAGTGTAATTGATCATGGATGGTATATCTAAACTCAAATATGATTTCATATTCAGATTCCTCTTGAAAAATTATGCAAGTTCAAAAAAATAATCATCTCAATCCGAGATCATATGAAAAAGTTATAGTTGTTTTAAGTTAGCTCTGGAACTCACAGGCTTAGTTCGAACTCACAAAGTTAGTTCGGAACTCGCAGATTTTGACAGTTTTTGAGGAATTGTGAAAGATCAGAGAATCCAATGGAAAATATGAGAGATTTTTTTCATAATAATGTGATTAAAAAACCTCATTCATATTTTCTACATGTATTACCAATAAAGAGAGATATAACTGTAGTGAGCTACAGGCCGAGGAAAAGTGTATCAGACGAGCGCTAAAAGTTACATAAATAGAAACAGAAAAGTAAAACATAAAATATGAGAGAGGTTTTTGTTCATATAATTTTTTTAACAAAAACCTCATTCATATTTGCAACAAGTTTTACCAATGAAGAGATATATAAATTTTAGTGATCTACAGTCCGAGGAAAAGTGTATCAGATGAGCACTAAAAGTTCCATAAACAGAAATAGAAAAGTCAAATGGAAAATATGAGAGAGGTTTTTGTTCATAGAATTTTTTTAACAAAAAAATCATTCATATTTGCAACAATTTTTACCAATGAAGATAAATATAACTTTTAGTGAACTGTAGTCCAAGGAAAAAACGTATCAGACAAGTGTCAAAAGTTCCACAGTCAAAAACAACAAATTCAAATGGAAAATCCGAGAAAGGTATTTGGTCAAAATCATATTTTGAGGAAAATATTCCTTCCAATAATGTAGAGGAATAAAATCATTATGATTCTTGTTACCAAAAAGCAAGGAGAAGATTTGGGAGCAAATCTTCCTAAAATAAGTGAGATAAGACTTTGACTCCAATAATATCTCTCTCCATATTTTGTGGAGATGAAGATCTTAGTTGTTAGGATTAGAATAAAGATAAGATCAGATTGTATCTCCTAAAATAAGGAGTTGGTTGGATGCATAAATTATAAATGCAACCTTCCACACTTAGATATGTAATTCCTTTCTCCCAAGAAATAAAGATTTGTTCTTTCTTTCCAATCTTTTAAAGTAAAGTTATTCTGCAAGTTTTGAATTAAAAATATGAATTAAGTCCTCTTCCAAGGAATGAGCTGGCCACTCATTCCAAGGAATATGGATCAATGTGTTAATGTTTGTTTCTTTATTTCTACAGTTTTTCTTTTGTTGTAAACTTTTGATTTCATGTTATGTGATCCTTCTTCAGTACAATTTTTGTTGTGAACCTGCAGGTGTCTTTTTATCTTTCAGTTATTTTTAATTCAGAAATTTCATTTATGCAAGTTTCATTTCTTTCATGCAACCTTTATTTATGCAAGTGTGATTTCCTTTATGCAAGTGTGCCTTTATATTCCTACAAGTGTGATTTCCTTTATGCAAGTGTGTTTACATTTATGCAAGTGTGCCTTTAAATTTCTGCATGTGTGATTTATTTTATGCAAGTTTGGTTTGTGTTTAAAGGAGTTGTTTTCCAAGATCTTCTTCTCTTAATGCATACAACCTTCAGACACCAACCCGGATTGACATTATTAATGGCAAGGATTGACGACCCTCATCACTGAGAGTACACAACAAGAGTTCCAATACACTTACATACATCAATTGACATGACAATGAGACTCGGTAATGTAATAAGACACCTCATACTAGAAATTTTGAAATGAAAAATTAGGACACAGACCACAAATCTATACTACTAGTGACCAAGACATAGATCAATACTTCTCAAGTAAAAACCACCATTATGAACCAATAAGACCATGTCTAAGAGCTTGAAAATACATACCTTGACCTTATGGAGGAGACATGATTTTAATCTAACCACTTTCCCTCACATGAATTATTCATATGAATTAATATACCTTCAAGAAGCATAGTGAAGGTATATGAACACCAAGAAGACCTAAAAGAAGGTCTTGAAGAGGTCTCAAGACTTCTTGGGTACTTGTAAAAATCCTTCATCCTCTCTCTTCAGGTTATAACTCTATGTTTTTCCCTTCAATCCATCATCAACTACTCTTGGAGGAACAATGTGATCTCTTCTTGGTTCCCAAGTCCTTCTAGGACCATTATCATACACTCTAGGAATTTTTCTCCATAAGCTTGCACTCTAGGGCCTAAAGGACTCTTGTTTTGTCTTTAGCAGGCTTGATAGCAGTTCCTTGCAACATGACCAACTTTATTATAGTTGTAACATACAATTTCTTTTGAGCTCATGAAAGTGTCTAGATGAATCATTCATACAATCACTAGCAACATGGCCTATCTTGTTGCATTTGAAGCATACAACATTTTAGAAAATTCACTTCTATTTTCTTCCCATGGCTGAGTATCTCTAGGATCATATCTCTTGATGAACATCCTCTTACTTTTTCTTGTCTCAAAACTCTTATATTCCATCCATAATCCTTGGATCTATGACCATACTCACAACATGAATGACATTCACCATGGAATGACCCTAAACCATTCCTAGGAGACCTTTTCTTGCAATCTCTAGCTCTATGACCAAAATCATGACATGAGAAACAATAACCATTGAATGATCTTTCATACCTTGAGGCATTAGGTTTCCTAATAGGCCTTGGTTTCACATTGTTCTTGATGAGTGTCTCCTTATTTTCTTCCTTGATGATAGGTTCACCTTCCTCTTTTCTTGGAATCATGTCTTCTTTCTTCAACTCTTTACCTTTAGATTCCTCTTTGAAACCCAAACTAGCTCTATCACCTATTACTCTTTGTTTTCCAAGTAGATCATCTAGGTCTTTTACACTTTTCTCAAAATTTTGAAAGGACATAGTATTCTTTCTAGCCTCTAGTAGCTCAACCCTTATAAACTCTATATCTTCTTGATATTTTAAGCATGACCATCTTTATCCTATAAACTTGAAACAAGATAATTTACATTCTCTTCCAATAATCCAATTGACTCACTTTTATTGCTTGATTCAGACTTGTATGCTTCTTATAGCTTTTGCATATGACCTTCATACTCTTTAACCTTAAGTCTTAGCTTCTTCTTCTATTTCTCAGCATGTTTTAGCTTTCTTTGAATTCCCTCAAGATTATTTTTGACATTCTCATCATCTTCACTAGAATAGATGCAATAACCAGATAGAAAATTTCCTAGCAAAGAAGACCCATCACCGGAAGATCTTTTTCATTTTTAGTCATGAACAAAACCTCATTTCCTATATCCTCATAACTTTATTCATATTCAAAATTAAAAACACCACCACCACTGGTATTAGATAATTCATCATCTTAATTTGTATAAAACCTCTTTTTATCCCTTCAGTAGTCAAACTTCTTAAATTGTGTCTTTCTCTTATCACAATTTTTTTTTTTTTGTCATGATCACTAGCATGCTCATGTTTATCATGATATTCCTTCTTATTATTATGAGAACAATTAACAGAAAAATTTCATATCTTACCACATTTGAAACATTTGTAAGAAATCTTTCCTTTGTACCTACCAGAACCAAGATTCAATCTTCTATCCATTATAGAAAAGAGCTCTTCATCTTCAATCTCAATAGTGGACTCATCATCCTTCACCTTCTTACTTTTAGGCTTCATTTTATATTTGAATGCAAACTCTTTCTTAGCTGGTTTGAGATCACCTATTCTCATATCATAGGAAGTCAAGGTACCATGCAAATAATCCATTTTCAAAGTAGTCAAATCCTTTGCTTCTTCTACAGCAGATACTTTGGAATCAAATTTTGGAGTTAGTGAACTTAGAAATTTTTGAACAACCACTTCTTATTTTACTTCTTCTCCTAATCCTTTATTGCTAAATTTTTCAACCCTAAGTAGATATGTAATAGTGGACTCTTCATCATTCATCTTAAGAGATTCAAATTTATTTATAAAGGTTTGAATTTTATAAATTCTTACCTTTAAGTAAGCTTCATATAGGACTTGCAATTTCCCACATGCTTCATTTTCTGATTTATAGTACATCACTTTTCCCAACTCAGATTCTCCAAGACCCTGAATGATAGCATTAAATGCCTTAGAATTGTGTTCATATTCATCCTTGTCTACTTGACTGGTAATAGGAGTGGCAAGAGGATAATATCCATCTTCCATGGTCTTCCAAACATCAAACCATTGTGACATAATGTAGGTCTTCATCCTTATCCTAAAAAATTCTTAGTTTTTTCCATCAAACATTGGTTCATTTCCTAATATTCTAGCACTCACCATTTTATGCTTCATGATCTCCTTTCAAGTTGTCAAACTTCTCCAAAAATACCTTCTCCGATACCAAATGTTGGAAGCACAATGGAATAATATGGGGTGAATCATTCCTTACAAATTAAAATTCAATATCATATCATTCATAGAAACCATTAATCAATTATACATTCATCAATATGTGCACAACATCATTCAATCGATAAACCAAGAGCTAGATAAGTAACACCATAACACAATATTTAAGTGGAAAACCCTAAAGGGGAATAAAATCCATTGAAAATTTTTATGATATTACACACAAAAATTTATACTCAAGTTAATATTACACATCACAAGATATTTCTTTAGTGAGGCACTAACCCCACATGACAAGAGCACGAATCCCTAAATCCTTGTTGATATTACAAAAACAAGATACTTGCATTAATATGAAACATCACATAATATTTTTATGAAGTATGACCATAGAAAATATTCAAATACCATGGCTAATAGTGATCCAAATATTCAGCTCCAAACTCTTACAAACTCTTTCTCAAACCCTAAGTCTTCCAACTTGCACAATTTATCTCTTTATTCACTTCTCAAGGCTTTAAACTATTGCACACATGCTTTCAATAAGTATTTAACATGTCACACACCTTATATGATCTCAATTAATTCTCATAAACTTAAAAATTCACTCACCTAGGTCACACACCTTGCACAAACACAACTATCTTGCAAAAGCACCCAAAACTATGCTTTTATAAGGTCATCTTGATTTCAAATTAAAACACAAACCTTTTTCCCTCATTTTTCATGACCAATGCATCATACAAAAATTCTAAATTTTAATTACAAAATTCACAAGTGACCCATGTAGGTCAGCCTAGCTAAAAACTTCATTACATGTGCCAAAATGGCTCAAAACCCCATGGGCACAAAGATAAAATTGCCCTTACATAAAAACCATACTTATTCATGAATCATAAACCCTTACACATGATTAAAATAAAATTTAGCATTCATAAAATGTCACAATTTATGTCAAACAAGAAAATTATTTCATTTAATGGGCCCAATACTCTTTGTATTTCACAAAATTGACGTTTCTTACACCCTTCAACATCCTAAAAACTTAATTATGTAAAAAAAAATAACTTCAACTCAACCAAATAATTCCATGTAACCACTTGATTTACATTACAAAATATTTATAAAAATTATAAGCATGTTATAATCCTTTAAACACTTACCTACTCAAACCACAGTCACTTTTGTCTTCACCAAATCAACCTTACCAAAAGTTTGTTTCCAAAGATTATCCCATAAAAACATTTATAGAAACATTAAAGGCATATAAATGGATTAATTGGATTCCAAATTCATCCCTACTCACTTTTCAAGTGATAGAAAGAATCACCTAATCCATATTATGCTTCACACAACTCAAACCTTTCAGAAAATCACATCATGTCCTACACTGGCAAAAAATTTCATGTCCAAAGAATGACCTGGAAACCATATCAAAAAATATCATCATAATAAAAACCTCATATCACTATAAACCTATTTTAATCCTCTTTCCAACACTTTTTTTAATCATCTCAAAACTCCTCATGTAGCTCTAGTTTTGACCATTTTATTAAGAACTATGTTTTAAGGCCTTAAAACTATCCTTTGACCAATCAACCTAAATGAAGATAATTTGACCCTTTACCTGAATGAATATTTCCTATAACCTCAATTTACATTGATATAAACTCACATAAATTCCATAACATCAATTTCTCATGCAATGTTTTTGGAGAACCTTGTCCTAAAACACTCTTCTTTAGAAACTGGCCTATTTGAGTGGGGCCTACTCATCACCATTATCTCAATCATACATTTATGTAAATATAGGAGAGTAATATACATCATCCAATCATCATTTTTTATGAATCAATCAAAATAGGCTCACTATACCTCTTCTTCTGCAAGTTGTTCCTAGCTAGGGTTTAACTAAGGTTTAAGACCACTTTATCTTCTTAACATTCGTTCATAAAAACCTGATAATGAAATGAACTCATTATTATTATAAAAATTATAGACTCACCATATTAACATCCTTGAAATCCAAAATTTCCCATGTAAATTACACACTTCAAGGTGAGTATCGGAATTTCCAACTCGATTTGGATTCACACTAGATTTTTACCTTATCTCACCAAAACCGACATAACATGCAAAATACACCTCATGGAAACCTAAAAATTTTCTCAAAGCACCATCACACATCCTAAAAATATATCCAATCATCATAATTTCATCACCATACCTCAAAATATCCATCCTATCTCATTTGCATAGCCTCACCTTAGGGTTTTACATTGTAGAAGCTAGGGTCAACTGAATGAATTTTATAAATCATCATGAAATAACTAAAAATGAGTTAAAATATATATTTTATGTCATAATACATCTGAAAACATGCATCTATGATCTCATGTAGCTCCAAAACTCAAACTCACACCTCCTAGTATCCATACCTGCTCTAAATGAGCACATGTAACATAGCCAATCACTTGTATCTACATAATGCCACTAATGTGAGTACCCAAACACTCTCCAAAAATTATATCAATCATTTTTTAAAAATTCTTAAGAATCCAAGAAGCTCATACTGTCATGCAACATCACTAGGCACATGAATGGGCTTGCAAGAGCAAACAATCCTCATTGAATCATTATGAACTCGCTTTGAACCATCATGGAAACACCATCCACAAGATCATCGAATCTATTCCATCATCCACTTTGGAATTAATTTTTTTCATCAATGACAACACCTAATAGGATCACATGCCAATAGCATCACCTTTGATGGTCTTTTCTCATCATTTCGACTTCTTGCATCAAGTTGTGCCTTACAAAGATTACCTAAAAAATGATGTTTTGAGATTTTGAAAAGGATTTTATTCCTCATTTGAGGCACGAAACAACTTATTTATCTTATGATGATGAAAAAAAAACTATATAAGTGAAAATGAAGCTACCACCAACTTTCTACAACAAAAATAGTATCTTTCTATTTTTTAGCAAGTGGGGTCGAAAACTATTATTTTGGAAATTTTGCACAATCCTTGTTATCTAAAAATCCTAATACACTTAGGATGTTTCCACCGATGATAGTTTTCTATTTTTATAAAGTTTCTATTTTTATACATCTAGTTTTTCCTAGCCTA
Source organism: Taxus wallichiana var. yunnanensis (assembly GCA_018340775.1). NCBI lineage: Eukaryota > Viridiplantae > Streptophyta > Pinopsida > Cupressales > Taxaceae > Taxus > Taxus wallichiana. The sequence continues at coordinate 52,008,716 of CM031234.1, forward strand.
GTACTTTTGGAGTTTTGCCCAATTGACCCTTTTGGTCTTATTGTTCGTGGTTTTCCAAATGTTGAAATTATGCTACTTTTGGAAACTTTATATTTTTAGAGTCTTGTTATTTATATCATATGCTTATTTTATTAAGTGGACTTACGGTGTTGGATTGCAACAAAACCATTGTCAATGTGTTTTTTTTGCATCAAGATCTCTCTGCTCCAATTTTTACCATTTTCAACCATTGAAAGTCATGGAAATCAAAAATGGAATTTTTAGGGCTTGGTTTATCAACTTGGTGTTGTAAAAATATAGGGCATCAGTGGATTTTCTATCACATTATTCACAATTTCTGTCTAGAGAGAAAAATGTCAATTTGATTAAATTAATGGTTTGAGAGATATGAGAAAATCTTGTTTTGAGAGGCTATGGCTGGTTTAGAAAACTTTGGGAAGAATATATGGTATAAAATTATGTTTTATAAGGTTTTAAATAAGAAACAATCGAGGAAGGGTGACCTACGTTGAAGAAATGGTTCAAAATGAGTTTTATTTCACTTTTACACTTCTCTATTAACTTTGGTTCAAACCCTCAGTCAAATGAGAGTTCATGAGAGGTTATAACCATACTTTAATGGTGAAATTGGGACATGAGGGAAACAAAGTACATAAAATTTCACCTTTGATCAAGATTTATACAATTAACATCATAGGGGAAAGTGAGGATGGGATGGAGGGGTGGGAAACAAGGTTGTGAAGCACGAGAGAGGTCATATGAGATTCCAGGGGTTGAGATTGAGCATGGTGCACACTTTCTTGTCCCAATTGTACTCTTGGGGACATGGGGAAATTAGAAATATAAAATTTCACCCATGGTGAAGGATTGATGGTACGCTTTTGTGTTCCTCATATCCCCCTTATCCTAGGGGACAAACGGGACACATGGGACAACAAAGACGACAAAGTGTGCCTATCAGAGGAGGATGATGGTACTATTTTATTTCCCTCATGTCCCCTATGTATCCAATGATATAATAGGAAAAATATGATCTCAAAATTTTACCTTTGCATTAATGGAGAGTTATATTTTAGGATGGTGTTTTGGGGTCAAAACTTATATGAATTTGACTCCAAAAAATATTATAATACTAATGGAATAGGTTTTAGACCTTGAATATTATTGAAACTTAAACTCTTGTACCCTTTATGTTCGGAATAAAGGCAAACAGTTACACGGCTTGGAATGTTTCAAGAAACCATCAAACATCATATCACCATCATGTAGAGTTATTCAATATTTTTGGTTCCTAATTTTTTCCCTCCTAACTCCCTATGGTGCTCCTAGAATCATCTAGATGAGTTAAGGTTTATTTTCAAGTGCTCATTCCTTGTGCCTAAAAACCCGTTGTTGAGAAAATTATGCCTGAATTACCAAAAATTTCCTAAATATTCCTAATCTACTTCTAAAACCTTCAATTCTCCCCAATACCACCTCTGGATACTTAATAACTTTCCATAAATCTCTCAGGGTTTCATACAAGTGTTGAAATTCCTAAAATCATCCTTTCTAGGCTTCCAAGAAAACTAGTCTTTCACTGCACTTCACTGAATGAAATCATGAACCTTGTTACACCTTTTGCACATTGAGAAATTTGTACCAAATTCACTTAGACTACCTTCAAGGTCAATATTATGATGAAATAGGAGGCGGGTTGGCCAAGGGAAAGATTTAGGAGGGTTAGAAGGAAATTTTTGCATTATAGCTTAGTTGTTATGGTTTGAATTTTACATTTTTAGACTATTTAATACATGAAAACCTTTCATAAGTTCAAAAACTGTGGATATAGCCATGGAATATGGTAGTATTTTACCATGTGTTTTGATTTCAAATGAGAATCTTCGAGAATCATAATGCCACACAATAAAGGATTATTCTTTCATGTCATTTTGGGAGAAATGGTAGCATAAAACCCGCTGGAGTCTTTAAACCCGCAAAACATGAAATGAAGGAAAAGGTTTCAATGTGACGTTACAATATGCATAAGAATGAAAATATGTATGTAAAATAAGTAAACCGTGGGTAGTATAATGTATGCAGAGTTATATGATTTTAAAAGAAAGAATGACCAAGGCTATGGATCAAATCAGAACATCATAATTCCATGGGGAACCGAAAATTTGTGCAAGTTTGTAGAATCAATGTCCAACCACATCACCAACTAGAATTAATGAAGTATGGGTGTGTTAGAAAATATTAGTTAGTGTGAACATTAGATGATAATATATTTGTAAGAATACAAATATATAATGATTAATTATATGTGTGTGTGATGTAAATGAGTTGTTAGTAACAAATCATATTTTTTTGAGATATTGAGTGAGTTGTGAGAACAACTCATGTAGCTAAAGTTATATGAGAGAATAAAGGGATGATAGAAATATATTAGGGGATGCTGTGGTAATATTTTTGGGATTGGAGATTGTATTGACTCCTATTTTATAGGATAACATCATTATATAAATATCTCCCATTACATGAATAAAAATATCCCAAATGAATCATATTGAAATACTCATATTCGATGTTTATTTTTGCATTATTGTTATCAATTTCATAATGAATCTCTTACCTAAGTAATATGAAATTGTTATCTTCAACCTACAAGATTAATGACATGTGATATAATCCATGTCAAGTTCCCACACTTCTCTATAAACATCTATGGTGATTTCTCTTTGGTATTTGATTTCCTTCTATTAGAGCCTTTTTCTCCTTCTCTCTTCTTCTTCTCATTCTATATAAATTTAGAACTCATGCATTGTAAAAATCATACCTCTTTTTTGTAATGAAACCATGCCAAAATTGTGGCCGACTTCCCATGAGTTTTAGACCTCAAATTTGGTTGAGATTCAAATGAATTTTTTTCCTCCTGTCATTATGAACCGAATGTGCATACTTTAAGAAATAAAATCAGGTGTTTATGGCTATTCTACACCTTATTCTCATATTTATTATATCCTTACCTCTCTATTATTTTTTGGCATGTTGTTTGTCTCACATTTGCATGTTTCTCCATATCTATTTGTTGTAAATGTGCGTAAGGGTTTTAGTATACATGGTTTTGGCTTGTGTCATGTCTTTCTACCATTTCCTATGACTTTGTCTCATTTTTATTCCCCTTTTGGAGATTTATCACCATTATTTTTGGTGTTATCACCACCTTTTATCATAGTTTTCTTATTTCCTTGTATCTCTTTCTCCCTAGTCTCTTGGAAATTTTACCTGTAAGATTAGTTGTAGGAGTAGTTTAGCATTATAAGTAGGATCTTTTATGTGGGTTTTCCTAATATACGTAACAAGGAAGTGGCCTTCTCTAGAGGTATATATCAAGATTCAAGTCCAACACTTGTATATAATCCCATGTTTCCTCAAAATTATAGATCTTTATGATTCAGAGGAGGGTGTAATTTTGAGCTCCAACAAGTAAAATTACTTAAGACAAGATATTTGGAGAGTGAAGGGTACTGTAGCTATCCTTGAATACAAAGGAAAATAATACCCTCAGTAACATATCAAATAATTCCTTAAATATTAGTAAGTATGCATAGAAACTTCCTCAATAGTGTGGATTCAACTATTATTTTGGACTTTGGGGCCCCTACCTAGGTCTTAGTACATCCACTAAGAATCAAGAACAAATAATGGAAATTGATATCATGTGGACACCTTTAACTTCTGAGACATGGACTTAAATAAGATATAATCACTTCAAAATATTCACACTTTCCTACTCCTACCTGTGGAAGATGTTATGTCTCAATTCACAAGAATAATCCTAGTGATGGAACATAATTAAAAGAAACATTGTGCACAACCACATAAAACAAAATAAATGGCCTTTTTCTTCACCACAAAGAAGCAACAAAGGTAAGAACCACAAACTTTAAAATACAACACTAAAGAGGGGTAACTTACAGTAGTATAATAAAAAATAGAAGAAGATCAATATTTCTATAAGTTAATGAATTTTAGGGGAGAAAAATTTTAGTAGAGGGAGAAGAAAAACTAGTAAAAATAAAATATTATTGGGGATAAGAAAAAGTAACCAAAATAGTAGAAATCCTTATGGAATTTTTGGACATATTTCCTAATTATTTTAAATAAATTCATAGAATTAAGGAGAAATTAGACATGATGAAGATCTAAATTAAAGAGGGAGTAAAACCACCGAAGAAAATAACCTACATATTGAACCCCAATCTTAAGGTAAAATTCAAATCAGAGATTGATAAAATGTTGAATGTTGGGATAATTAAACTTTTCGATCAAGTGGAGTGGATTAGCCCCATGGTAGTACAAAATAATAAAATAGGGATATGTGGATTTTTGTAGACTATAGAGAGTTAAATAAAGCTTGTGTACATGATCCAATCCCTACTCCATTTACAAAGGAAGTTCTAGAAAATGTGGCTGGAAGAGAAGCTTATTCTTTTACTGATGGATTTTCTAGTTACCGTAAAGTACGGATAACCCCGAAGATCAACCTAAAACCACTTTTTCCACTAAATGGGTATCTTTTATGTACACAATCGTGTCATGTGGATTGAATAGTTTACCCATTGTATTTAGTAGGATTATGGTGAATGCATTTAAATATATTATTCATGATTTCTTGGAGGTGTATCTAGATGATTGGATGGTCTATGGATTAATAAGAGATCATATTCAAGTATTATGCTTTATGTTACAAAGATGTTAAGCATTGCAGATATCACTAAACCTAAAAAGTTCATCTTGCTCATACCCTTCAAAACACTATTGGGACACATAATTTGTAAATAAATATTATTGATAGACCCCTTAAAGACATATACCATTTTTATATTACCACCACTGAAAACACAAAGGGATGTGCATATAATCCTAGGATACATGAGCTATCATAGAAAATTTATAAGAAATTGTGCAACTATAAGTGTACCACTAGAAGAGTTGGTGAAAAATAAATCAAACAAGTAAATAGAGTGGAAAAAGGAGTACACGTATTCCTTTGAAACATTAAAATACAAGATTTTACATGCCCCAATTATGATATTTCCATATTAGAAATTACCATTTCATGTACATGTATATTATTCAATAATAGAAATAGGTGTAGTATTGACATAGTTGTGGAACAAAATGGATCGTCCAATTTCCTTTGCAAATTACAAATTGGCCAAACTTGAGAAGAATTATTCAACCATAGAATGAGAATCCCTAACTATGATGTATGCTCTCTAAAAATTTAGACATTACTTATTGGAAACATCATTCATATTTTACATAGATCATGGACATTTGAGATAAATGGTCAAAAGACCAGCGCTAGAAGGGATAGTATGTAGGTGGTTAATGTTATTTCAATAATTTGATTTCATAATCTTGTAAAACTAGGAAACTTAAATAATGGGTCAAATTACTTATCGTGGATTGAGACAAGGTAATATCAAGGCCCCATCAATAATTAATTTCAAGGATCACACTTATTTCGAGATAAAGGCAGTACCAAAATAGCTCTAAGAAGTAGCACAACTAATATTCACCGGAAAGTTCCCCATTGAATACAAAAAATAAAAAAATTAGATTATTGACTCAAGAATTCCCATTCACCTTCATTTAATTCCAACTCTACAAATGAGGATAAGATGATATTCTTCGCTGATTAGTCCTATAACATAAAAAAAAATATTTTGAGTGAATATCATGAGGAAATAGTGGGAATACATAATGGTGGTGACACAACATCTTGAAAGGTTATGATGGAAGGATTATGGTGGCCTACCTTATTTATAGATACTCAAGAGCATGTGACATATACCAAAACTTAGGAAAACTAAATACATGGGACAAGATTTCATTAAGGCCAATTATAACACTAGATCCATTTGAAAATGGGTAATAGAATTCATTGGGCCTGTTAAACCCATAACATGACACTCCTATGAGAGATATATAATAATAGGGGATTAATATTTAACAAGATGGGTGGAGGTTATACCAAAAACTATTCAGACTGCAAGAACCATGGAAATATTTATTTATGAAAACATTATTACATGGTTTGGATGTTTGCTAAGCATTACAAGTGATCAAAGAAATAACTTTTTCAATGAAATAATTAAGGTGTTACTCAAGAATTTTATGATCAATCTTAACAATAGCACACCTTACCACCCACGAGCAAATGGTACAGTTTAATCTTTCAATAAAGTGTTAGAAAAAGTATGAACTAATATTTTCTCTCTAAAAAAGGTAGAATGGGATCTCAAAATACCCGCGGTATTATGGGAATATATAAAAACTTACAAATGATTGAAAAAATATTCCCCTTGGTTTGTGGGATAGAATTCGTGATTCCCATGAAATTCATCCTCCCCATCCTAAGAGTTATAGTGGAATTCCATAAAAAAATAATGGTCAATACATGAGAGGTTGATCACTTTAGAAAAATTCAATGAAAAATGATTCTTGGCCACATATAACCAAATACATGAGAAACAAAGACAAAAATATTGTCATGATGGACACTGCAAGCATAATAAATTTGATGTGGGTGATAGCGTGTTATTATATGATTGAAAATACAAAAATCCAAGAAAATTAAAAATTAGATGTTTGGGGCCATACCTTATATAAAGCACACCTTACCATCAGGGCGGTGAAATTAAAAACATTACAAGGGAAAGAGCTATCAAGACATGTCAATGGTGCATGGATTAAGAAATATCACACCACAGAATGAATAAAAAGATAATTTTATTGAGAAAAAAAAAAGAGAAAAAGAGAAACAATTTTTGTCCTCTTTGAAAAATCGCAATACAACAGAGTTGACAAGAAGAAAATTGAAAACCTACAAGGGTATTTTGTCTCTTTAAAAAAATAAGAAGGGGAAGGAAAATAATAAAAAAAAATACCACAAACCATGGAAGTAACCATGAGAAAAGAGAAAGATAGAAATAAGTAACATAGAAACAAAATACTTGCCATATCAGCCACATAAAAGAAAAATGGAAATAAATGAAGGAAAGTAAAACAAAGTTCATGGAAGAAAGGAGAGAAAATTATATCCATGTAAAAAACAAAAGAAAAGCAATACCCACTAAATGAATAAAAAGAAGATAAACCCACATAAAAATGAAAAAGAAGACAAACCCTAGGAATGAGGGAAGAAAACAAAAATCTGCAAAAGACACAAAAAGTCATAAAATCCACAAAGTAAATAGGAAACAAGGAAAATCCACAAAACAAAGAAAACTATGGAATACCCGTGAAATATAAGAGCAGAGGAAAAAGGATGATCTAAGATAAATAAAATAAAATATAAAACCATGGAAGAAATAATAAATTTGGTAGGTTAGATAAAAAGGCATATAAAGAGAAAGGAAAAAACTAAAAGAGTGTCATACTTGTGAAATTGGAGGAAAAATAAAAAGAGACAAAGCGTGCTATGGATGAAAAATGTTAAGGGTAAAATTCCAAAATAGAACACTAAAATCCATGCTTCCATATCCAAAAGGAGCTTTCTCCCATGTTTGTTTCAAGTTCACCCATGCAAGAGATATGTACAAATGTATAGAATGTTAGAAATATGACCAATAATGACCCATACAAGAATATGACAACACCAAGGTAGAAATTGATCACAAAGTGTTATTCCAATTCAACAAGGATGCACCTAGAGGAGCTTATAAAAAAAAATGCACAAGTTATTATTTATCTAAGGTTGAATGCGTGGAGCATAATCACTTACTTTTCCATGGTGGAGAATGTCATTTGAGTGATCCTTAATCAGCTATATAATGACATTTTATATTTTTATTAACCATACCACATGAATCTGATGGTGATGGAAAGAGTCACAGGGTTATAAGAAAAATGGAACTATAGACAAAATACAAAAGAAAAAATTAGAGATGTAACAGATGGCTAGGTTAATGGGGAAAAAACAAAAATAAGGGTTAAAATTAAAGAAACAAGGAATGATGTCCTCGAGATATATTTCCAAAGCCCTATGTTTAAAAATATATCACACAAACAGAGATGATGGGACATAATACAAGTGCAAATGTATTCATAGAGATGGTGATGAACCACTAAAAATATAATTGATGTGAAGTGATAATTGAAAAATTCCATGAGAACACAAGGAAAATAAAGGAAGGTAAGCACACATTATGATATGGGTCATTACTCCTGTGTTTAGAAATGTATTTCACTCATACACTGTCGGGAAAGATAATTCAAGAATAATTTGTGATAAAAATACACAAATTTATACGTAAATCCAAGCACACATAGACACCCTATCCATGGTAGAATAAGGGACAACATTCATTGGATGTATTGAGAATATCAACATTATTGTATTATTATTACTAATAACGCAAGGATCTCCGAGAAGGCTGTAGAAAAATATCATTAAGATGTAGTATTCATTACATACATTGACTACACTTTCCTCCATCCTTTAACTATTTGGATTGTGTACATGTACCCTTTCCATACTGAAGCATTAGATGAATTATTAGTATCTTTGGTGGAAACAATAAGGAATTTACCAATGAATAGATCAAATTCAAAGTGCAAAGCAAACATATATGAGGTAATTGAAGAAACTTTTGTTGAGTTTCATAAAAAGTATCCACAGAGTTCACAGATGCTCCCATGGGGTTAGGTGCATCTCAAATACCCTCAAACAACCCACCTAAAGATTACAAAAAAACAAAGAATAAAACTCAAGATAAGGTGGCTCCAAAGTTATATAAAAGAAAATTTCCATAAGAAAGGGAACAAAAACCTCTAATGGCCTCGCAGCTGGGAAATCTTAGGGACATGGGACTTGTCCCCTAAGATAACCTCCAGATTTTATAGAAGTTGGCTCTTCTCTTCAAGCATTGAGATAAGGGTTAGAAAGGAAACTAAATAATTACAAATCCTAATCTAAGGCAATGCGCCAAGATTTACCATAAAGCACAAAGATACATACCCAAACCACAACAAAATAATTTAAAGAGAATTGAGCATGATTAACCTATTTTCAAAAAGATTTGGTATTATCTAAGGCTAGAGAGAATTAAAATATAACCATGCAAATGGGCATATGGATGTAAGAGAATCTAAGGGAATATAACATGGTAGAAACTGAAACATATATATGATAGCTAAATAAAAGCATACAAAACGAAATAAATATTGAGTGTATTGTGAATCCTTTGTGAATAGAAAAAACACCATTCAATTATAGAGAAAACAATACATAATGTCGATAACATCATATATTATAGTGCTTCTTTACAAAAAAGTCTTGTTGAGGCTAATAAACACAAACTACTAAAACTAAAAATCCTCTCAAGATTTCTAAAAAACTTCTCCTACATTCCCCCCTCCCTCTTTACTGGTTCAAGGACACTCTTATATAGACCCTGCGGCCTACGCTCTAACGTGTCTAACATCATGATCTTCACCATCTACATTTAGTTCTTCATCTTCCTAATCTTCGACCCATGCAATAGATCTCAATTTCTCACTTTGGGACTCGGGATTGCATTCAATCCACCGAATACAAGTCCTTTTGCTTATTTGGTAGGCTTCTGTAGATGGTGATAACTTCTTTGAGTGACACATGGAGGTCACGCATTAATTTGGGGTTGCCTTCTATTTTCTCCCTTTGGAGTTGTGCCTGGGTGACACATGGGGCTCTGCGGGCTCGTCTCCTTTTCTTTTGACTTTTCAGCCCATTTAGGCTATGTTGTTGTGCCTTTTCCATATGGATTTTGTGCATTGATTTGAAGATCCCGACACTTTTACTTCTTCCAATCATGTGCCGAAGAGATAGTCGATACCCTCCATGCTTGGCTCCATACTTAACCAAAATGCGTGCTCCAAAGGAACAAACAATGCCAAAAACAAAAGGGCTAGTATGAAAAATACCAAGAGATCCATGTAGATGTAGTAATTATTGTACGGTTATGGCGATTCACTAAAGGAATTTTTTCCTATCATGGAAGAATCGACAATCCTTCCCTGACTCAAAATTGTAAAAATGTGGCTCAAAATATGCCACTCGAGAGCTGCTTCAAAGTATCCTGGTACCTGATCCATTCCTCCTCCATCGGGTATGTTCTTCTTTGTAGATCTTGGAAGGCTCTATCCAGCTCGATAATCTCCTTGTGTGAGAGGGTTTGAAGATCCTGCACCATTGCATGTAAGCGGAACTCTAATTTCACTATCAGATTCAAAATGATCTCCACCTCAGCCACACTTGATTCCTCTTTTAAAGACTAGAAAACAGTCTTGTCTTGTTCCTTTGTTGTGAGTAGTTGTTGGATTTGGTCCTCTGAAAGGACCGTGGAGTCATTAGGAAAGGGAGAGGGGAAGCCCAATTATACCAAATCCTCAATGCACTACTTATGTTCCCTAATTCCGAGCTTGAGTTAACCGAGGAGATTCAAACTTAAGTGTGGCCTTGTTGCAACTTAGGATCTCATTGATTTTGGTTGTTGTTATTCACCTATCTGCGATACCAGCCCCTTAGAGGGAATAATCCAAGGAATCAAATAATTTATGGACTAATTCTTGTGCTTTAGGAACCTTTCTAGAGATGGCATTTTTGATGGTGGATACAGAGGACTCCACATTGGTGCACAAACCTTGTGCATCGAGATATAAATCTAAGTTCGGTGTGAGTCCTTTTCGTGGTGGAAATTCTTTTACAACATGAGGTATATAGCCCTTGCACTAATGTGATGATTCCTCCCTTTTGTGGTTTTTTAGTGAGTTTTTAGGTCAAATATTTGACTCGCATCCTCCAATGACTAGTATTTTTATTGCATGCTCCCCTTCTCAGCCTCTTTAGTGCATAGCCCCTCTTGAAGTGGTGTAACATCCTTTTTCCTTGCTTCAAGATCCCACTTGAAGTGAACCGACCGAGGTCCTAGAGGCTGAAAGATTGGCTTTAATTGAATCAATCTCCTACTACAGTGAAATGGCCGCAGCCTTAGAGGCTACTAACTCGGCCTCTAACTTTTTGACATCTGCCTTGGAAGCTAAAACATTTTCCTTTGAAGCTACCTCATTCAAATCCTTGCAGATTTGTTCCAACTCTTTGTTTTTACCTTTGATTTTGAGTTGAGGCAACCAACAAAGTGCCCTCCATTTTTTTAAGGCTAGCCTCTACTTTCTTCAGCTTATTGTTGACCTTTAAGTAATCCGTAGTGACAATAACAATTGACTGGTTCATCAATTCAACCTTATCTTGAGGCCAAAATTGAGTCAAGTCTACTACCATGGAATTGATAATGTGATCGTCTTGTTGTATTTATTTCACAGTTTGGAGATATTAGGAATCATTTACACAATAGTGAGGGAGATTTGTTGATGGTCATACAATGACCGCATGTGCTTCATTGCTCCACTCGCCATCTCCTTGTTATTTTTCTTCTCCTTCTCCTAATCTAGGATGATTTGGTGAATCAACTTGATTTACAAATTCGTAAGGGGAAGGAACAATCCCACTCGTGAATGGGAACCCCGGTGATATGCTATATGGAATGGTAGTGGGATACAAGGGATGGGATGTTATAAGATCCAAAGAGAAGGGTGTCAGGACCTTGGGAGAGAAGGAAGGGATGGTGATAGGTGGTGGAGGAATAAGAGAGGAGTTGGGGAGTGGATGGGTCTGAGTCGGGGTGATCAAAACAGAGACATCCCCAGTCGAAGAAATGAAAGGAAGAGGAGGAGGTGGGAGTAGGTTAGTGCCGGGAGTTTAATAAAATGGAGAAACTGGAACAAAGGAAGGGGTAGAGAAAGACGGTACCTTGGATGATATCTTCTTATTTCTCGATGGGATAGGAGGGATGGTGATATTAGTGGTGGCAATGGAGGGGATGACTAATGGCTATGTAGAAACGAGACCCGATTTTGGTCAGATCGATTGCTTTCCTATTTCCAAACACTCGAAGACCTAGTGTTGCCTAAGTCATGGGAATATTTCTCGTGAGATCTGTTGGGAGACTAAGGAAATAACTAGGGTGGCATTTACTACCTGGGAGCCATGGGATTCTACCACCTACCATGGGGGATTTGTTATGGGGATCATGACAATTCCTTTCCATCTAAATCAATCTTGTGTCCGGCTTCCCAAAATTCTTCCCATTTCTTTTCAGTGGACACCTCCTCAAAATTTGTGACATTTTTCCCAATTTCCTACCTATATTTCCAAAATGCATCAATCTTTTCCATGCCCCAGTCTTTAACTTTTAGTTTTTTCCTCAAACCCTTGCCCATAGTAATAGAGGGGTCACGAATGTGTAGGACCTAATAAAAATACTCCCATGTTGGGGTTGGGATATATTTTAATTCAAAAAATATCAGGAGTCTCTTCCTTAGGGGACCTCCCATCTTCAAATAAATTTCTCGATCATGCTTACATGAGCCTAAGACCTTGTTTTGGGCCATGGTGGTAGCCATTTTCCCATTGGGGTCATATCTCCATCTATCTTGGATCAAGGTGAAACCATAGTGGACCAACTTCTATGTGAGGATATGCCCTACCTTGTGCTTCATCACAGTAATGCCTCCCTTACTCCAAGGAGTTCAAATAATGTTTTCTTCTTGTGGGTAGAGCCAAACTCTTCATCCAAGCTTTCCATTTGTCTAGCTATCTCCAAGGCCACCACCCATGCCGTGAGGACTCTAGGGAGCATGAAGGATTCCTCTCTAGAACCCATGCACTCTTATCATTGAATGTGTTGTCTGAAAAAGTAGTCACGAGGGTGTAGGCTTTCTTTAAGGATGGATTGGGATGAGTAAATCATTGTGTTATCGACCCCATCTTGGTCCAACTCAGCAGAAGTGGTGCAACAAAACATCTTGTGAACTCATATGCATCCAAAGAAGAGGATAACACATGGGTCCATGTTGATACTGGTATAATGCTTGGAGGGTTGATTTTTGTATCCCAGATTGATAGAGGCATATACTAGCTAAAGTATGATTTCTACTTTGGGACAAAATGAGGTGGAACAAATATGAGGAATACCTGAAGGTGGAGTTGATGTGGAAATTGGCCAATTGGTGGCAAATAGTTTGTGAAATGACTTTAGAGAAGTTGAACTTGTATGCTTTCTCTTTTCCAACTACCCTCATCCTAAAAAGGGCTCCCATCTACCAGTCATGGACCTCTCTGTTTGAATCCTAACCAAAAATAAAGGTTAGCATAGAGTAGGCATATTGTGAATTTGGTGTGAATGTTTTCTACTAATCTGGAAACTCTAGCAATTTAGAGTTGCTTGAATCATCCTACTACAATTATTTTTAGAGGAAAATGGTCTTATTTTGGCACGAAGACTAGACTTCCTAAATCTTAGTCATGGCGTAAAATCGCACTTGGGTCATATGGCAGGGCCAACATTTCCTTGATAGCTCATGGCAATATTTCAACTCGCATACAATATCCAAAAATACTCAATGAAAGGGTTTAAGATGGATTCCATTTACTAGAATCACCAAGGGTTCACCTTTCATGGTCTTGAGTTCAAAAGCATTATGTTGCTTGCATGTGGTGATTTTGAATGGACCATTCCAGAGGGGGTCGAAATTCTCATGATTTCCAAAGGCTTGGCAGCTCTCACATCCCATTTTAGTACTAAAGTGCTAACTCGAAGATCAGGCTATGAAGTTTTATGGTTGAATAAGGTTTGATGATAGTCCGTTGATGCCCGATCATAGACTCGTAAGTTGAATCCTCGCTTCTCTTGTAGTTTCCACAATTATGTAACCCTCACCGTATTTCTCTCTCATTCCTTGATCTCTACTTGCTTTAATAATTGTAATTCTGGAATTTCTACCATGATAGGCATTATCGTGCTCTTACCATAGACTAACTCATATGGTGAAGTCTTCAAAATTTGTTTTGGTGTGATCTGATCAACCCATAAGGTTGTCTTGATGTGTTCATGTCATTACCTCTTGTGCTCATCCCCATTCTTTTTATGAGCCTTATCATATTTTTGTTTGTGGATTCTGCCAAACTGTTACCCTACAGGTAGTAGTTGGAATATGTTTTTAAGTAAATGTCATGCCTCATGGAAAAGTTAGATACTTTAGCACCTAGAAAAGATTTAGCATTATCTAATATAATTGTACGTGGGGGTCCAAAATGGCTGGTGATGTCACGGAGAAGCTCCAAGATCATATTCTTGGTAGCTTCTTTCAGCGGCACTACTTCCGCCCATCTAGTAAAATAATTAGTGGTTATTAGGATCCACTTATGGCCTGCACTTGATACTGGGTTTACCATCCTGATGAAATCCAGACCCCATTGCATGAATGGTTCTTCAATAAGAATTGGATTAAGGGGTAATGTGGAATTTCTCCGAAAATTGTGTAATACTGGAAATTTTTCACTTGTTCACCATCTGATAACAATCAACAAACAAGTTGGGCCAAAAGTATCCTACTTGTAGGAATTTTATGGCCATAGTTTTGGCCGAGAAATGGCCTCCTGAGCTACCATGATGTAACTCATGTAAGACCCTTTTAGTTTCCTCTTTCTCTAGGCATCTAAGTAGAATCTCATCAAAGTTCCTTTTGAAAAGGATATTGTCAATTATGATGAAATTGGATCCCTATTTACCGGTAATACCTTCTCTTTTTAGAGGAAGGTGACTTGGATACTTACCTGTTCGCATGAAATGTATTCTATCAGATACCCAACCTTTGTGTTCATTTTCTTGAATTTGTAACACCATCTCAGATTCATCATCAATTGGTGTCATTAAGTCCTAGGCAAGATACTGACACAAGCCTTTTCCCCTTACTAACTTTTTGGGTTTAATCTCAACATCATACTCCAAAATCTTGGTGATCCAGTTAGCTCTCTTATCAGTTATTTCACCTTCTGTAATATATTCCTTGACACTGGAGTGTGCCACCAAGATCATGATTTTTCTATTGGTCACAAGATGCCTGAATTTCTTCAGTCCTTTAACAATGGCATAAGCCTGCTTTTCTACAAATTTGTACCTGGTTTCGTAGTCATGGAGATTCTTTGAAAAGAAGGCTACTGGATGCTCCTCTCCTTGTGAATCTCCCTTCTATGTTAGCATAGAGGCTACACTGTGTTTGCTTCCATATACATACATGATGAAATCTTTAGTGAAATCTAGATTGTGTAACATTGGGGCAGATGTAATGGCTTTCTTGATTGACTCAAAGGCTTTTCGGCCTTTAGTGGTCCATTTGAAATTTAGGTCTTTTTCAACATCAAAGTGATTGGGCAGATCATTCCAAAGCAAAGTCTAAAATGAACCTACTAACAAAGTTAATATTTCCTAAGAAATATTAAAGCGCTTCTTCTTATTGACAGCAAGTACAACTCCATAATAGCTCGATCCTTTCGGGTCAATAGAGATTCCATCTTTTGAGATGATATGCCCCAATATTTTTCCTTGGGACCCAAAACACACTTTTTAGGATTCAAAGATATCCCAAATTCCTGACATTTTTCGAATACAACCTCTAGTGCATCAAAATGATCCTCTCCTTTTTTAGTGAACACTGTGAGATCATCCAAGTATATTAGAATCACTTTGTTGATAAGCTCTCCAAATGCAACATCCATGGCTCTCTGGAAGGTTGACCCAACATTGGTGAGTCCAAATGGCATCTTTTCATATGCAAAGGTTCCCCACTTTGTTGTGAAGGTGGTATTATGTTGATCTTCTTCCATGAGCCATATTTGATCAGTAGCCCAAAAAACCATCCAATAGATAAAACCTTTCTGAACCTGCCACCATTTGTAATATTTTCTCCATGGAAGGCAAGGGGTAGTGATCCTTAAGAGACACCTTATTCAGATCTCTGAAATCCACACAGATTTTGATTTCACCATTTTTCTTCCTCACAGGCACCAAGTTAGACACCCACATGGAATTCTTGATTGGAAAGATTATTTTGGCTTCTAAGAGCTTCCTAAGCTCCTCAGCCATGAGAGATTCTATTTTTGGGTTCACTGCCTCTACTTTTGATGCACAAGCTTTGTTCCTTTCTCCAAATCAATGGTATGTTGAATGATATATTTTTATAACCATGTAGGTCATCATAATTCTAGGCCACCACCTTATCATATTTATGGCATAAAGCCACAAGCCTTTCTCTTTCTTGTTGGGTGACTAGTTTCCCTACTTTTAGCTTCCTTCGTGAGCTACTTCTATTTCAGCATAATCTTCTTTGACTACAAACAAACTTTCTCCTGTCTATGTTAGCATCATTGGTATCAAAGATATTCTCCAATGTTATCAACCCTCTTGGAATCTTGTTCGTTCTAAGCTGGATAACTTGATCTCCATATGCTTCTTCAATTTTTGGTTGGAGTTGGTCTGCGAATTCTTCATATTGCTGCAGGAAAAGAAATATTTGTTGGTCACTCTCAAAGACTTGCCAATGGTCTATATTGTTAGGTATAGATGGGTAGATGATTAGATTTACTTGCATATTTTTCTCCAAGTAGATATTTGGTGGGATCAAATTGCGATCCGATATGAGCCATCCTATCTGCCTCTATGTTCTAGTCCCAGGGATAACCTTGATATCAAAGGATTCAAAGTCTTCAATAAGATCCCATACCCTATGTTGGTAGGACCTCATTCTTGGGTTATTTTCTACAGTAGTGTTCTTGACCTATGTTACCACTAACTTAAAGTCTCCAAATACTTTATACCTTCCTTACACACCAAGGTCAAACCATGCACTAAGGCTTCATACTTTGCTTCATTTTAGTGCAAGTGAATTGGAAATAGAACGCTTGGAGTACCTTTCTTCCACTTGGTGGAGCTAAGTAGATAATCGGCTCTAGATCCATTTCGCTTCTAGCACCATCAAAGTGCAAAGTCCATATATGTGGATCCTTTGTGGGATTCTTTTCACTTTTACTATCCTCTTTCATGATCTTTGGAATGCTGGTTTTTGTCAAAAATCACATAAGTGCCCAATCCAGTGGAGTCAAAATTTCCAAAGGGATCCCGGCGATAGGTCAACCAGATAGTTTCCACTTTGATGGTCACCCTCTTCTATGTATGACTCTTCTTCTCTGGTGATCATGGCATGTGAGGCTTCAAAACCTAAGGCTGCCTGATCTGTTATATGCTCTTCCGTGAGAGGCTCTAATAACACCTTCATTTTGGACCCATACTTAGTCCATAGAATAAGATGTGACCAATCAAGAGACATATAGCCCCCAATTTTTGTTGTGAAGTCACAGGATAGACATAGTTTGAAGACTGGTGGTACATCAATCACCATTATGTCATGCAGAATCTGTTATGTTTGGGTAGGAATAGAGTTGTAATGGGAGACCTCTGATGAATCCAATGGTTTACACTGATTTTCCATCTGTTGCATGACTCCTTTCCTCAAGGGTTCATATTTGATTCCCAAGGCATCCACTATTGCTTTAGGCATCACTGTTGTGTTTGCGCCAAAATCTATCATGGAATTATGTAATAACTTCTTACCAATAATAAGAGTCATAAAGAAGGGTTGGGGTCTTGGTTTTCTTCCTTCCCCTTTCTGATTCATCATCACTGACTCTTTCAGAGCTTGAGCTGCTCGAGTTGTTCTTTACCCTTTCTAGTCGTGCTTGAGCCACTACTAGATTTTAATGCCTCTTGCAACAATTCCTTTTGTTCTAGAATTCTCAATATATCCCGCAAGGATGCTTGGGATGGTTCTTTCTTGATTTTATCTACTACGTTCATGGGCCCGAGTGATTGTGCCTTGGGGACTTGCTGATATTTTTGTATTCCTACCACTGGAGAGAAGGTACTTTAATTTCGAGTTATGCCAGGATCTCTTGTCGACTATGGGAAAACAAGGAATGAATGTCGGAGGCCCTTTTCTTACTTCATTCATTGTCATAGGAACAGACTTTTAGATTCCATCATTCACCTCTTGAAACGAGTGTTGTAATTCGATTATACTTTGGATTTGAAGTAGATACTTCATTTTTGAATACAAACTCCTCCCCTTCGATCCAAGATAAAAACGTGTTCTCAGGATTAATCTCTTCTTCTTATTCCAAGGACATTCCTTGCATCTGTGCAACAAGGTCTGCATTCTATATTCCTTGGGACTGGTATGGTCTACTTTCATGGACCTTGAAACCCTCTATTGCTCTTTGTTCTACTACCTTTTGTTGTAGATTCCCTTGAGGGAAATATCTTGGCATATGAGGGGTATTGCAAGGAAAGCACCAAACATTGGGGTCTTCTGCCAAATTGTTCTATCCTAGAATCATTTCTCTCCCCTTATTAGGTGGGAGAGTTTGGAGCAGTGTCGGGACTAGGAAAATTTGGTTAGATGGTTGGGTTAGAGGTGATCTCTGGGCATTTTGATATTGTAGAGGGTAAGTGGGCCTATTTCCTTGGTAGCCTTGATAATTTTTCTAGGGTAAGCACCTTGATTCCTCTTAAGGTTAACTATCTCATTGGAGAATCTCCTAAGGATATTTTTCATTTCTTCTATCTCTGGGGAAGATGATGATGTTGCACAGGAGGAAGCTCCTTGAGGGGATGGGTAGCTATATATGGATGCAGGAGTTTGGGTGGAGCCCGGGGTCCGTGCTGAGGGAGGGGCTATCTCTAGATATATCGAAAAGGTAACTTAGGGGGAATTTTACCAGCATCTATCAATTTTTTCTCATCCTAGACCACAATATCATATGCTTGTGGTAAATAATATCCTCCCAATGACTGAATCATGATAGAGATATCTGAGTTCAAATATTTTAAATAGAAAATAATAGCCATACCTACAGGTGGCCTAGCTAGAACTAGAATTCTTTGCCATGTCTTATGGAATCTAGTATTGAAGTCGGTCATAGGCTCTTGTGGAGCCTTCTTGATGTTGATCAATTATTGAAGAAGTGAAGATCTATCTCCCTTTTCGCAGAATCTTACGAAAAATATGTTTCCAAGATCATCCCAGGTACTAATAGAATTAGGAGTTAAGGATCTATACCAATCAAGAGCTTTTCCTTTGAATGAGGCCACCAGAAGTCTCAAGGCTATATCTTGCTCTATGATGAAATATATTGCACATATCTCTGCGACATCTTGGAGATGTTCCTCCGGAGTCTTAAAGTCTTCACCGTTGAACTTGGGTAGTGCTTTCATTACATTTTCTGGAATAGGGTTCCATGTTTCCGAATGTACTGATGTAGTAAGTGGACTCCATTGATTTAACAAGATAAACTCCCTCAGAGGCTGAGGCGGTTGATGGGCCATTCTAATAGGTTTGAGAAGTCTAGTAGATTGTGAGGATGACCTCCCAAGATGATCAGGGGATCATTTTTGATATCAAAAGTTCCTTAAACATCCCTAAATTATATCAGTATAGAATTTCATTTCGATAGCTTTCAATCGACTATGAGAATGCGACAAATGACATTGGGAGCTCTAGTTATGTCTAGTCAAAGTTCAGTCAACGAGAAAGTCAACTATAGTCAACAAGTCAATAGTGGACCAATGACACTATGACATGTAGAAAAAATCAAACTTAATGGTCTTGTAATGTTTAAAAATTAGTTCCATGGTATAAATCTCATCGCAAGCTTTCGACACATTTTGAACAAACCAAATCTGAGTTCGTATGTGAAAGATATGCATAGTCAAAGTTGTGGTCAAATGATGATGTGACACACTCTGACATGGACAAATGGCATATTATGGGCATGAAACTTGGTAGGTTTGTAGTGGATTTAGATTTAAAATAATAAAAATAATCTATTTAATCCATTTCACGTGAATAAGCTTAAATCCCATGGGATAAGGAGGATTTTGTGGCCAAAAAGCTATTTAAAGGCTTATCTTATCCCTTTCCCACCAAATGTGGGGTCAATGGCTAAATTGGGCACCTAAACCTATGGAAGGGGGATTTGAACCCTTGACCTGTGCCAAAATACTTATTAGCCTTACCAACCCACCACTTTTTAGAAAGTGATAGAGTATGAGATCACTTTTATTTAAAGGGACCTTTTGGTAGGTTTGTGGAGGGACAACGAAGGACCAGTTTGTAGAGATCACCATTTTTGAGGCACTTACAATCTGAATTTTGCAATGGTGTAAAAATAAAAGTTGTTCATAATTCTGAGATATTTCTATAAATGTAATTTTTTTATAGGAAGTTTTGTATATTTTCCTATGTAGGCATTTTTCCATCGCAGTTTCACATATCAGGCATGAGGAGCAGGAAGATATCTGTATTTTCCAACCACTTATGGTTTGAATCAGGCCATGGAGTAAAAAGGGAAGTTTTTCATAATTTCCTATAGTTTCCATAAATTTAAACCTATTTTATTTAGGTTTTGTACATTTAAAGTTGTAGATATTTTTTGGACGTAATTGCACATGAAACAAACAGAAAAAGTATTGTAGGAGCCACGGATGGACTTGGGAACGTTTCTGAGAAATTACAGAGTTCCAAGAGGTCTGAATCAGCTCAATTACAGGTATAAAGGTCTATTAAGTCAATAGTGAAGGGATATTTTACTTCATTGGATGTTAATAGATCGATTCACGATTACGTGGATCCGAGACGTAGGCATTCTGCCGAACTCCGTTATCAAGTTCTTGTGTTGTGGATTTGATTTCAGTTTGTTTAGAAGATTTTGATCAGATAAAAACATTAAAGTTAGTTTATTTGATTAATTATTTAAGCAAGCATAAAATTAGATTATTTGGATTGAAGTCACATTTTTAGTATCCATAACCCACAATAGAAAGGGAATTGCACATTTCAGATTTGGAATCAAGAATTCAATTTGAGTGCATTCTAAAATCAACTATGAATTTTTAAATGGATTTGTAATAGATTCAGTATATTCACTTAAGTTGAAAATTAAGGATAATTGATTTATCTGGAAGAGTTCAAGGATTTGGGTTTCAAGAATTCCCAAAATTGCTAATACTCTTAGTCAGTTATCAAGTTTTTTAAATATGAGAATTTTCTAAGTACTACTCAAAAAAAAAAATTAGTACCATTTTCAGATCAAGTTTGGTATCAGAGTTGGTTTAGCTCCATTTTGCTTCAGTAAATCTGATTAACTGAGTGATTGCTTCAAGATTGGTGCCATTGGTTCAGTTTGTGTGAACAGGGTAGAAGTGCACTATGGGAAATATGTCTAAACAAGTGAAGCTCGAGGAAATTGAAGCTTATAATCACCATATCCAGGAAGATAAATCTCTCCTTTGATCATTGTACTACTCCTTAGAAGAGGAGAATGCTCAATTGAAATCATAATTCCAAACCAAGGATGAGCTCTTGGAAAGGTTGCAGGCTTGTGATCGAGAGAAAAGAAATACCTTCAACTTCAGATGCAATTACCATGGCAAGTGATTTGCACTATAAATTGTTCACCACCGGAATCTTCTTCTTCCTCCCATTCAGTTTCATATTCGGAGTAATGAATTCTTTGGTTTGTTTGAAAATAATACTAGAGGCATTGGATCTAAGTTAGTAGATAAAATGGTACTTGATGGAAGAGGCCTTGGTAAAAATGGCCAAGGCATTACTAACCCAATACAAGTCAAGGATTGTCTTCATTTTACAGGTTTGGGTTTTTCTAGTGTGGGAATGGAAATTGGAGAATGCTCCAAGAACGCTGATGGAAGACAAGCTTCCAAAAGCAAAGGGATTATCCCACTAGTCTTGCAAGAAGATTTTGAGCAAGGAAAGTTGTGCTTCGTCATCACAAGAAGGATGTGGTAAGAGAAATCAATGAAGAGGTAATGAGATTCCACCTCTAGTTTCTTACCATAATCATAAGCACAATAAAACTTCTGATCCACTTTTTCAGCTTAAGAAGTATGGTTATGATTTTCAAAAGATGTGGAATTCCTTTCCATGTAATTTTTTTGGATTGCATAATCATTTTGTGGCCAAATGCTAGAAGAGAAGGACACTAATGAAGAAGTTGATGTCATTCATCAGGAACAAGGAAAATCAGAAAGACCAATCTCATCATGCAGAGTTGAGAAATGGTAGAAAGAGTTCCTCATCCTAGAAGAAGGAGATTAAGAGGAATTTTTGTGCTCATTTCCAAAGGAATGGGAACTGGGTGCACAAGTATTGGAAAATGCATCCATCTCGCCATCAGAGTAATGGAAAGCCAAAGATGGAATGGAGGCCTATTGCAAAGGCAAAAGAGGTTTTTACTCCACCTCCAGTTGACAATTCAACCCAAGACCAAGTAATACCTAAAAGTGGAAGTCCTTTAAAATGGATAAGTCAAAAATTCAATTATATATTGCATAGTTCGAGATGGATGAACAGTATGGATGAGCAGTATGGATTCGTGAGAAGATGCCGAGAGAAAGCTTTACCATACTCAGTGGATTTTCTTACTTAGAAATTTTGATTAATTCTCTAAACATATCTCATAATCATCTTGTGAGTACCTGTTACAACTTGGATACATGATTTGACTCATATAAATCTTGGAGATTGATCTACCATTTGTGCAAACAATAGAGTTCACAGAGGTCAGCTCAGAACTTCATTCTGTGTAAAGGCATTGTGACTATGCAGCAAAATGGTAGTTGAATCACCATTGGCATTGACATCATATCAAAACTTTGTTCTGTGAAGAGGCCATCATGGGAAACTAGCAGAATGGTACCTAATATAGTTTTTCAACAAAAGGAGCTCTCAAAATATTAGCTCAGAATGTCATTCAGAGTCAAGGTATTGTGACCACACATTCTAATGGTAGATTATTCCTTTCCCACCAAATGTGGGGTCAATAGATAAATTGGGCACCTAAACCTATGGAAGGGGGATTTGAACCCTTGACCTATGCCAAAATACTTATCATCCTTACAACCCACCACTTTTTAGAAAGTGATAGGACTACGAGATCACTTCGCTAAAAGGACCTTTCGGTAGGTTTGTGGAGGGATAGCCAAGGACTAGTTTGTAGAGATCACCATTTTCGAGGCACATACAAATTCGAATTATGTAATGGTGTAAAAATAAAAGTTGTTTATAATTTGAATATATTTCTATAAATGTAAATTTTGTTATAGGAATTTCTGTATATTTTCCTTTGTAGGCATTTTTACATCGTAATTTCACAGATCATGCACAAGGAGCAAGCAAAGATCTGTATTTTCCAACCACTTTGGTTCGAATCAAGGCCATGTAGTAAAAAGAGAAGTTTTTCATAATTTCCTATAGTTTCCATAAATTTAAACCTATTTTATGGCGGTTTTGTACATTTGAATTTTTAGACATTTTCAGACGTAATTACATAGGAAATAAACAGAAAAAAGTATTATAGGAGCCACGGATGGACTTGGGAACATTTCTGGGAAATTACAGAGTTCCAAGAGGTCTGAATCAGCTCAATTTCAAGTATAAATTCCTATTAAGTCAATATTGAAGGGATATTGTACTTCATTGGATGTTAATAGATCAATTCACAATTACGTGGATCCGGAGACGTAGGCATTCTGCGAACTCCGTTATCAAGTTCTTGTGTTGTGGATTTGATTTCAGTTTTTTTAGAAGATTTTGATTAGATAAAAACATTCAAGTTAGTTTATTTGATTAATTATTTAAGCAAGCATAAAATTGGATTATTTGGATTGAAGTCACATTTTTAGTATCCATAACCCACAATAGAAAGGGAATTGCACATTTCAGATTTGGAATCAAGAATTCAATTTGAGTGCATTCTAAAATCAACTGTGAATTTTTAAATGGATTTGTAATAGATTCAGTATATTCACTTAAGTTGAAAATTAAGGATAATTGATTTATTTGGAAGAGTTCAAGGATTTGGGTTTCAAGAATTCCCAAAATTGCTAATACTCTTAGTCAGTTATCAAGTTTTTAAATCTGAGAATTTTCTAAGTACTACTTCAAAAAAATTAGTACCATATGGAGATCATAGGAGAAGGTATTGAAATATTTCAGTTTGGGGGAGATGGAGATCTCTGGATCTTCCTTCCTCTTCTTCCTCAACCAAGGGATAGTTGCAAGTACTCAAATATACCTTCTTCTCTTACTCTTGACCGTGTTTGTATCCTTCTCATGAATCAGAAATATTATAGGATATCCTTGTGGCTATTTTCCCACTGAAATAAGCACTCATGTGCCTCTTGATCAAGCTTTAGATTTGGTCCCATCGGGAATTCCAAGAAAACTATTATCAAGTAGTGGAGGTATGCATGGTGGCTAGAATATTGCTTGATTTTTTTGGATGATGGAACACATTTGAAAGATAAAACTTTGACCTTTGTGATGTCCCACCTGGGAGTGTCAGAAAGCTGTTGACACTTATCTTTGTAGATGAACCATCAAATTCATGGGAAATCTTAGGACGTGGGACTTGGCCCCTAAGATAACCTCCAGATTTTATAGAAGTTAGCTCTTCTCTTCAAGTGTTGAGATAAGGGTTAGAAAGGAAACTAAATAACTACAAATCCTAATCTAAGGTGATGTACCAAGATTTACCATAAAGCATAGAGATACATACCCAAATCAAAAAATAAGTTAAAGAGCATTGAGCATGATTAACCTATTTTCAAAAAGATTCAATATTATCTAAGGCTAGAGAGAACTAAAACATAACCATGCAAATGGGCAGATGAATGTAAAAGAATCTAAGGGCGTATAACATGGTAGAAACTAAAACATATATCTGAGAGTTAAATAAAAGCATATAGAAGGAAATAAAGATTCAGAGTATTGTGAATCCTTTGTGCACAGAACAAGAACCCTTTAATTATAGAGAAAACAATACATAAGGTCGATAACGACACAGATTATAGTGCTTCTTTACAACAAAGCCTTGTTAAGGCTGATAAACACAAACTACTGAAACTAAAAATCCTCTGGAGCTTTTGAATAGATTCTCCTAAATTCCTCCCTCCCTCTTTCTTGGTTAAAGGAATTTCTTATATAGACCATGTGGCTCATGCTCCAACATGTCTATCATCATGATCTCCACCATCTGCATTTAGTTCTTCATCTACTTGATCTTCGACCCATGCGGTAGATCTCAACTTCTCACTTCGGGACTCAAGATTGCATTCAATTTGCCGAATGTGAGTCCTTTGCTTCTTTGGTAGGCTCATGACAAAGTGATAACTTATTTGAGTTACACATGGAGTTCGTGTGCTAATTTGATAATGCCTTCTATTTTCTCCATTTGGAGTTACACCTGGGCAACATGTGGGGCTCTACGGGATTGTCTCCTTTTATTTTGAATTTTCAACCCATTCAAGCTATGTTGTTGTGCCTTTTCCACGTGGAGGTCATGCACTGATTTGAAGATCCCGACTCTTTGTACTTCTTCCAATCATGCGCTGAAGAGACACGTGGATACCCTCCACACTTGGCTCCATACTTAACCAAAAATTGTGCTCCAAAGGAACAAAGAATGCAAAAAAATTGCAGGTATGGAAAAATACCAAGAGATCCCTACATATGTATAAATTATTCTATACTAGCCATAACTCTCAAGAGAGAATTCAATGGAAACTACATAAGTTGATAGAGAGAGCCAATAGAATTTGACACTTCTTCTACTTAAAAGTCAAAAGATAATATGGAAGAAAGTAACTTTTTATTTATAGGTGTCATAGATTTATTAGCAGATTCCAATCTCATACCATCCGCCTACAAATAAAGAATGTATAAACCACAATGGTGTCTCAATATTGGCACAATATTATGAGGTAAGTAGAATAACTAAAAAAATAGCCATTTTATATGTCATCCTCTATTATCTCCAAATATTTTCATTGGTACTAGAGGATATAGTACATCTACTACTACATTCACTACTCAAAGCAATTGAAGACAAAATCAAATTAGAAGAAGAAAATATGATAGAACAATGCAAGGAAAAACTAAAATAATTATAAGACAAAATAGAAAAATCACCAATGAGATAAATCATATACATGAGATAGTAGATCTTCTTAAGAATAAATATTTGAAGGAAAAACAAGAATAAATAAAGAAACAAAAGAAAATACATGAGAAGAAACAAAAATAAGCACGGGAGGAAAAAGAGAAAAAAACATAGGTATTATAAAGGAAACAAAAAGAAGAGGTGGAGAAAAGAGTGTGAGAAGAAAACAAAAAGAAGCAAAAGGATTAGGACGCATAGAAGAAAAAAAAGGAGTAGGATAAGAGGAAGAAATAGGAATAGGATAAGAAGAGGAAAGAAGATGAGGGAGACAGAAAAAAAAAAGAGGAGAAGAAGAATAAAAATAAGAGGAATAAAGGAAGAAAGAAGGGAGGTAGAAGAAGCAGAAATAGGAATAAGAGAGATAGGAGAAAGAGGAGGAGAAGAAGACAAAACAAGAGAAAAAGATACAAAAGAAAGAGGAGGAGGAGAAGAAAATAAAGGAGGAAGAAAAGAAGGAAAAATAAGAGGAACAAAAGAAGAGATAAAAGGAGGAACAAAATAAGACGAAATAGGAGGGATTTAAAGAATAAAAAGGAGGAGGAGGAGACTAAGATAGAGGAACAATAAAATAAAATAAGAGGAACATGAGAAGAAGAAGAAATAAGAGGAAATAAATAAAAAGGAGGAAGAGAATAAAAAGTGTGAAGATGGGAAGGAGAAAATAGAGAAGGAAGAGGAGACACTAAAATCCACACAAATACCACCTTCTTCCACACAAAGCACAATGTCGATTACTTCAAGTGATGATACAATATCAGTATTCCTATATCTTCCCATCATGGGCCTCCAAGAGACTCTTTAGCACTTATAAACAAGATATTGGCACAAATAAAAGAGGCTTAGAGTGTTTCACTTGATTCTAGATGCATTTCTTTGAATTTTGACAAAACAAATAAGGGTAATGAGCTAGGAGGAATACCTATTAAGATGTCGGTTGTAGGTTGTTGTGGACGTATGACTTTTGAATTCACAGCTAATCATGATAGCTTCCTTTTTTCTTGGAGGAACTACCTAAAATGGAAAAAAATACCACCAAATAAAAGTTAAACAATATATGCAGTGGACTCCTAGCGTGTGCTAGATCTAGGAAGCGTGATACTTCTTAGATGGATGTTAATCCACTGTTTAAAACAAATTAATGCTAATAATAAAGGAAATCCTACTGTAGTTAAAATGATTTAGGTATCTCATTCATCTACAATAATCAAATTCGTTCACAACAGGCTAAGCTATGACTGAATTTGAAGGTCAAGGTCTCTTTCAGGATATTGGTATTGGTCAGGGTAAAGTTCTGGTCTATTTTGGGTATTTGATGAAGGTTTTAAGCTCGATCTAGTTTTTGGTAAAAGACAGAGAAAAAACGTCGATTTAGTATGATAAGTGTTGGTTTAGGTTAACCGACGGTGGTTGTGGGTAAATCGATGTCGGTATGGTCGTGGTACATGAAATTCAATAAAACCTGAGGCGAAGCTAGATCTAAGGCTAGATGAAGATGGAAGGGTGACGGTAAGATTCATGTGGGTATTAGGTGTGCACAGGAATGATTAAGATCCGGATAAGGCCAATTCAAGGGGTATGGGTAAAAGGATGGGCAAGCTTGCATGGAGGTAAAATGGTGGTGGAATGAAAATGAGGGCGAAACTAGTAACAATAGCAAAAGGATCTACCCAATGATAAATGGACAAATGTTGGTTACCAAAAACACTTACCGCTTATACAAGCTTGATGTCTAGTTGGTAATGGTAGGTGATCAAATGAAATGAACCTGATATGGTGTTGGCACTTCCCGGATGCTCCCGTGAAGGCGGATGGTTATGTGATTACTTCGGTGCTAGCTATGGATGCTTTGATGTGTGTACTAACGCTGGTTCTGCTTGCATGCAGCTCTGGTTTTTGTCACTTGCCCTAAAAAGAAGTGTTAATTTCTTTGAAATGTGTCAGCCTTGAAATAAGGTTTTTTTGGGGGTTGAATGGTAACCGACATCGTTTAGGGTGGGATTTCCTAGGTTTACTAAACTAGGCAGATCCCCTTGATTTTGGGATCTAGTTTCGTTTACTCTAGGGATTAGCATGGAAGCTTCCTTCAACGAATGGGAATGTGGTTAGAGGAATATAGGCTTTGGGTAGGTCTTAGTTAGTTATGGAGACATACTAAGAATAGGTTTTAGGGTGAGGTGGCTAAGTGAGGTGGATGTGTAGGTATTATCCAATTAGGATATTTAAATAGCAAATATTGGGAGGATAATGAATTAATTTAATTTCATTAATTAAATTAATATTAGAGTGGGGTGAAGGGGGCATGGTTAGGTGAATGTGTTCAAGGTGTTTATTTGATGAGGGACCAAGGAGAGTGTGACCAATTTTGGTGTCTACATTTTCCCCTTTTTGTTGCATAGCTTGTATTGGTAAGCGACACTAACAAAAATAAGATGTGGTTGCCCCATGTGTGGGTGAAGGTGATCCCCCTCAAACCAAGAACTGATGAGGTAGAAGGAAGAATTGGTGAGTGGTTTGATAAAAGGTGAATGTGATGAAGAAGAAGGTGGGGTAATGGGTAAAAAAGGGAAAAAGGTCCACTCGGGTAATCTAGGTAATGGGTCAGGGTCAAAGGTAGTGACAGTCAAATGCACGCACACGTATAAACTGCAGCACGGTACCAAGTTGAAGAGCAGGAAAACTCTACATTGTCTAAGGTTGATAGGTTTATCCCAACAAGGTTGAAGTGAGTTTGGTATCCAAGGTATAGGATATGGTCAGGAAACATGACATAGGTCAAGTGTAGGAATGTTTAGGTATGTTCCGGTACACCAAGGGTGGATCAGGATAAATGATCACAAAAAGATGCAAGGTAAGGTCGAATTTCAATCAACACAGGTAACAGTGCCACAAGGTATAGCAAACACATGAGGTCAAAGGTCACTAGCGATGTTCTAGGTCCAAATATCTAGGTCATGGCACGAGGTAGGGCCGAGGTATGGGTAAAATAACGAGTCCCCGAAAGAGGACAAGGTGAGGTAGTAAATGATAAGGTCAAGAAGATCAAGTGAAGTGTCCTAGGGAGGTGTGGGTGAGGTGAAAAAAGGATTCAGTCAAAAATTGGGGGTAGGGGGTAGGAAAAGGACTAAGCAGCTAAACTGATGATGGTTAAAAGGAACCGATGCCGGTCAAGGTGGACCGACCATGGTAAGCTAGGGCACAGGACCGGTGTCGGTCAAGGTGAAACCATCACTGGTCAGGTCGGGTAGGTTATAAAAATAAAAATTGACGTATTTTTCAACTCATTTTTCTTTAGCGAATTGGGAAAATGACAAGAGAGAGAGAGAAAAAAAGGTGGGAAGTGACAGAGTGAGACTGAGGGCTGAGTTGGCAAGCCATGTGGTAGGTGATAGTGTCAGTTGAGAGGCGGAGTCCATGAGATCGATTGTTGGATTTAGGTTGTTGCGAAGAAGAGGTGACCGATTGGTGATGGCAAGAGGCCGGAGAGGGATCAGGCGGGCCACCGGTGCAGAGGTAAGACCTACCACCATGGTGACGAAGTGTGATGAGGTAAGCATCAAACCCTTTCCGTTTTTATGAGATAGATGAGGCGATAGGTCGGGTTTGGAAATATTGGGTGTCCTGGGGAAAATGAAATTTTAAATGTGGGAGGGTAAATTTGGTAGAATATGAATGGGGGAGAGGTAAGTGGGTGAATGAGGTTTGGGACGAGGTTGAGGAGAAGTGTAGGGGAGAATGGGTGGGTAGAAGGGTCAGGAGAGGGATGTTTTTGAGAGGGGAGGGTTTGGGGGTCGCGGGTTTCACCACGGCGGTGACCAGTGTCGATCGGGGTTAGTCAAGGCGTCGTAGGGTCAAACCGGTATCGGTCACAAAATAGGTGACCCATGTCGGTTTAGGGGTGACCGAGGTCGGTTAGAGATAACCGGAATTGGTCGGGTTTTGGAGAAAAAGGGGTCGAAAGGGCCCGGTCGAGTGGGTGAGAGAGGTAGGGAAAAGAAGGTGTTTTGGTGTAAAATATGGCATAGGCGGGGTGAAATGGGCATGGGTAGATAATAGTGGGTGAGAGTGGGGGTGGGTAAATAGAAATGTGATATGAAGGTAGGTTGGGGAAGAAAGAATGAGATGGGGTAGTAGGTATAGGTGAGGTGATGAGTGTGGGTATGATGAAGGTAGATTAATTTGATGTTTGTGTTGGATGCAGGGGAGAGATCAGTTGTGGATGAGAGACAAGGTGCCACCCCTACTCTTGAGAGTGCAAGGCGCAACAACAGTTGAGGAGTGGCGGAACGTGGAGGAGGTGGGCCTGATTGGGGTCTGACGCTATTGACATGTAGTCTGATAGCTGATTCTGATGGTCGCCCTCATTGATAGATGGGATTCAATAACCAACACATTCCACCTACCGACGGGTGAGATGACAATCACCCTGGAGGACGTGTTTAGGATCCTACGGTTACCGATATTGGGGACACAAGTGTACTCGATCTCCTCCGAGGCCTTAGAGGAGTTGATGCTAACAATATTTAGGGAGGGACCTGATAACATGACATTCCATAGTGCCAGCTTGAGTTATGGGGGATGTACCTAGCCCATCCAGAGGAGACGAGGCTAGTTGTTTTATTGATGGAGGTAGTGTGTTGTTTTGCACTACCGGATGTAGAGGGTGGGAGATTTCCCCACTCCCGATGGGGGTTTTACATGACATGGTGATGGATCGGACCTACTTTTCCTTAGCCCTAGCATTCTGGTGCAATTATACGAGAGAGCTATGGGCATACGAGTATTTGTGCAAGTTCAGCTTATGTTGCATGTTTGTTCTACACTGCTTTGGGCCTATGAGCACATAGTTTGTGTGCGACAGTGGGTATGCCCCAAGTAGATGCATTTCCACTGAGATTGGTTTGGGTGGGGTACAAGTGATGGGTGCCCATGATTGGAGAGTGTTGATCAGACAGGGCTACACATGATGTAGTGTATTACAGAGCATCTATTAGAGGGGTTGTCTAGGGTGGACATCATATGGAGACCATATGTGGGTTATCCCTCATATAGATGGATGTATGATGAGCTAGATGGCCTTCAGCTACTGAGATGGATAGAGGGGCACCGTGTCGGGGAGCATGAGATGATCCCAGTTGATAGGGTTAGGCGGCAGTTTGGGATGCTACAGGACATACCTCCACCCTTCCCACAATACAGGAGAGATGATGTGGAGAGGCCATTGCCTCTACCACAGCTGACAAGCAGTGCCCACAGGGCAGGAGGAGTAGGTGATAGACTAGCGGATCGATGATGTTGGAGTGACAGATAGATATAGACAGTGGTGGGTGGCTCATTTACAAGTAGTACCACCCAGACTAGGGTAGTGATTTAGCCACTATCACGGTGTAGAGAGATGCCCTACAGGGCAAGTGGCGACCCTGATTACCTAGTTACGGATAGTGCAGGGGCAGTTAGCCAGTTCAAAGGTGGAGGTGGCCAAGTTACATGCACATGTGGCTAGTCTTCAGGCCTAGATGGCCCAGGGTGGAGATGGGGATGGTGATGATGGTCAGGTGGCCGCCTTACAGGCATAGGTTATAGGGATGCGAGGCTAGTTGGCCACAAAGACACATGCAATTCAAGCATTACATGTGCATGTATAGGAATAGGGTGTGAGGCTGATGGCACCTCCACAAGCACCGGGACAGGGGCCAAATTCATAGGAAGGGGTGAGACAGGGTCCCGTAGATAGGTATAGGGGCCAAGGCCTATGGGGCCACCACAGACCGTTCCCATATCTAGGTTACGGGATGCCCTAGGTGAGGCCAGATACTACCAAGATCAATTGATGGTGGATGGGATAGATTTTCTATCCTATGGAGAATACATGGCATAACAGGCCTCAAGTGAGAGGACTAGATCCTGGAATCATAGTGTAGAGAGCACAGGGGGTCATCGAGCTTTGAGACAAGATTAGGGAGAGGCCACAAGCTCATGGAGACTAGTGCCAGGTGATGTGCCAGCAGGGGGCGATGAGATGATACCTGTGCGCGAATAAGAGCCAAGGGGAGAATGGATAGACCGATATGGAGGATGTCCAGAAGGATGAGGCTTGATGCCCATTCCTGTATTTGGATGTATTGTAGTCATTTTTTGATATATACCAGCCTGTGTGCCGAAGATGGTGAGGATGTACTAGAGTTTTGTATATTTTGATCATATACTTGGCTTGCACATTGAAGATGGTGAGGCTGTATATGAGAGTTTTGAGAGACTGGATTATATACATTGGCCTACGTGCCGAAGACATTTGACAGTTATGTATATGGATACACATGTTTGGATATTGTATTTATATAGATGATGATGATTATGGGCATTATGTGTTTGTGTTGATAACATTTTATTATTATGCATAGATGGACTTATGGTAGGTGTGTTAGGCATGGATTGAGTCAGGTCATGGATTTAGGCATGATGGAGTTAGGTCATGGTTTTAGGCATGGATTGAGTTAGGTTTTGGTTTAGGCATGATGGAGTCAGGTCGTGGTTTTAGGCATGGATTGAGTTAGGTTTTGGTTGTAATTCATTAATTTTTGCAATGAATGATGATATGGGTCATTTTTAAGATGTTTTATAATACATGCATGATGTTGGTAAAGAAATGGTAATCAAAATAAATGTATGTTTTGATGATGATAAAAATGTGAAGCAATTTGTCGTTTGTTTGGTTTAATTTCCAATTTTTGATATAAAAAGGAAACAAAGTAGGGTAGAATGTGATTTAGGAAAATGAAATATGAATTGGTTAGGGTAGAGAGTGGTCGAGCTAACCTCTAAGGGCCCCATGCCCACAGAGTGTTGCCTACATAGTCCCAGCAAAAGGGACCTCAAGCCGATGTAGTTCTCCCATAAGCTAGGGAAGAATATGAGGAGGTATGAGAATGAGTTGGTAGGTTTTAGGCATGATTTGGGTTTAGGTCTGTTAGGTGTGGGTGAGTTATGGGAAACTTGGTATAGGTGATTTCGATTGTGGTAGAAGAAGAATATTACCCAAAGGTAAGCATCGAGGACCAAGTCCTGTATAAGGTAATCAATATGTAATAAAGAAGGTTAAAAGATAAGAGGGGGCAAGAAAGCCACCTGATTGGTGAGGATCATAACTGGTGGACCATACCATAGGTAGGCTAGTGAACATAAGACCCTAAAGACTTTGCATGAGTGATTATCCTAAAGGTGAATAATAGTCACATGATCACCAAATGTCACAGTTCTAAGAGGTCCCTTGAGGCGGTAGGAAATGGGAGTGTGAATGGTGAGAGGGATGAAAGGTGGTTAATTTTTATATGGTATGAGGTAGCATGCCTTTGTAGCAAGAGATCCAAGGTCACAATGGGCAAGTCCATGACTAAAAGGTTGTTTGTTTTAACTATTTTTTTTTATAGATGATCAATGCAAGAATTACATATGGGATGAAGAAATTAACTCCTTGAGGTCTTCGTGAAGCTGATCGATGTGGGAAGCTTCATATTCTCTTTTTTCTTTTTTGTTTTTTTTTAAAGAGCTTTATATAGTTGTCCTTCGAGGGAGAAGTCTATTTATAGAAGTGATTATAGAGAGAAAGATGTCCTTTTAAGGGAGTCATCTTTTTATTTGAAGTGTGACTCAAGGATTTGGATCCCATGTGAGGGCCTTTAAGTCATGGACAAGACTAAGGTGAAGAATAAGATTCTTGTTTAGAAAGTAGGGTGAAACGACCATGGGATCTCATCTAAAAACAGATGAAAAGTATCCATGAGAATCATGTTATGTGCAGCGCCATGGTACACATATTTAAGAAAGATAAAAAGTGATGGGTACGCACATGATTCTTATTTAATCGTTAGTGATGGCGTAGGAAGTGGATAGCGCTCAAGGGATGAGCATGGAAAGAGGAAAAAAGTGAGGTAGGACTAAAATTCAATAGTAGAATGGTTGAAGATGCAAGGCATTAAGGGGCTCAGGTTCGGGTTTACCATCAAGTGAAGATAAACGATAAGCACCTGATCCGTAAGTATGGGTCACGATGTATGGTCCAAGCCAATTAGGAGCAAATTTTCCCCATTTACTTTTTCTACTTTAGTTACATGTTGATTTTATTTTAGGATGAGATCACCAACGTGAAAGGTTCGTTCATGGACATGTTTATCATAGGCACGTTTGATACATTTTTGGTAAACTTGAAGGTGGTCAAGAGCGTTAAGATGATGTTCGTCTAATAACTCAAGTTGTACTAAACAATCTAGACGAAAGTCATCATAATTGAGCATGTCATGGAGAGAAATTGAGTGAGGGAATCTGGACTTCGAGAGGTAGAACAAACTTTGTACCATAGACCAAAGAAAAGAATGTGGCAGTAGTGGAAGTACGAGATACTAGTGCGGTATGCCCCTGAGGGGAGAAAGGACTGTGTGTATGTTAGTCCTTCCCAGTATCGTTAACCATTTTCATGAGAATTTTGTTTAGGGTTTTGTTGGTGGATTCGGCTTGTTTGCATTAGTACGTGGGTAATAAGGTGATGAGAAACTTAGCTAAATGTCAAAGGTGTGCAAAGTTTTTGCAATGTTTTATTTTTGAATTGTTTTCTATTATCGGTGATGAGGAGATGAGGAACACCAAAGTGAAAAATGATGTGATGATTGATGAGCTCACATATTTTCTTAGCTTTCATGGAGATGAGTGGTCTGGCTTCAACCCATTTTGTGTAGTATTCGGTAGCGGTGATGATCCATTGATGGCATTGGGAAGAATGAGGATTGATCTCTCAAACAAGATCCAAACCCCATTAAGAGAAGGGCCAAAGGTCAAGGGTGACCTATAAGGCATGACTGGGTGTATGATGAAGTTTAGAATGTTGTTGGAATTTTACACAACATTTTACGTATTCACAACAATCATGGTTGAGGGTCAGCCAGTAATAGCCTAGGTGAAGAAATACGCTAGCAAGCAACAAGGCCACTGAAGTGACCTCCACATATGCCATCATGAAATTCCTTGATGGTATAAGGAATTTCAGAACTCGTAAGGCATCGCAAGAGAATACCATCAAAGCCACACTTATAAAGGAGGCCACCCATGATGACATAACGAGAGACCTTTTAAGAAAGGCACGTTGTCCATTACAGGTGAGGTCGGGAGGTAAGATGGAGAGAGAAAGATAGTCTGAGTATTGTTTATACCAAAGGTCACTCGGTTAATGGGAGTGGTTCCGATAGAGTAAACATCATGAGGTAAATAAGAGGGTGATTGGATTCATTGTACGGTGACAAAGATTTTAGAATTGGCGGGCGAAGCGGGTATTTGAGAAGCCAAGTAGGCCATGGTATCGACAAATTTTTGGTTGAATGTGGGATGGTTTGAAGGGCATAGCGGTCAAAGGTGGTCAAAAGTATGTCTATGTGATGTTTGTACTTTTGAAGCATCTCATTACAACATTGGTATATACCATTGACTTGGTTTATGACCAATTGGGAATCACCAAAGATGTTGATGGATTTGACATCTAAGGCATAGGCAGCTTGGAGACCTAAAATGAGCACTTTGTATTCGGCAATATTGTTTGTACAATCAAAATATAGTTTGAAAGACAAAGGCATGGGTTCACCATCAAGTGGAATGAGAATAAATCCTGCCCTACCCCCATGCTGACACTTGGAGCTATCAAAAAAGTGTTATTTGGTAAGAGGGCTCATATAGGGAAAGGGTGGCAATTGACTCATCTAGAAAGTCAAAATTAGAGGGTTGATCCCTGGAAATAGGTGCATCATTCAATTTTTCGGTGATAGCTTGGCCCTTGATGGAATTTTGATGAATGAATTCAAGGTCGAGGTCAGCTAGAAGCATAAGCCAGCGTGTGGCATATTGATTTTGGTAAGGTTTAGCATACATGAATTTTAAGGGGTCGGTGTTTGTCACAACATAGGTTTTGTGATTGAGTAGGTAATGGTAGAGTTTTTGGCAATGAAAAATAAGGCTAAGAAATTTTTTGGGATGTGTGTATCAGGTTTCGTAGTCCAAAAGAGTATGTCTTATGTAATAAACTACCTGATCTCTATGTTGTTCATCATAATGAGCGAGCATGGCCCCTTAGGAGTGGTCGTAGCTAAGATGTATAGGTAGAAGGGTTGATTGTCTTTAGGTGGAATGAACATGGGTGATTAAAGAAGGTATTGTTTTAAGGCCTCAAAAGCTTTGTGACATTCATCATCCCATTTAAAGGAGACATCCTTCTTGAGTAGATGATGAAATGATTGACACCAATCAAACAATTGTGAAATGAAATGGTAAAATTGTAACTTACCTTGCGAGGCTACTGAGTTTCCTAAGGTTAGTGGGTGGAGGCATTTCGAATGGCCTTGACTTTAGCAGTGGTCAACCTCTATACCATGTAGGAAATGATAAATCCTAGGATCTTTCCGAGGAAGCTGTGAAGACACATTTCTTGGGCTGAAGGTGAACACAATATTTAATGAGATGGTCAAAGATGGTTTTTAGGACGGCGAGGTGCTCGGAGCGGTGTTTAGATTTGGCCAGGAGATCATCCACATAATCTTCCAATATATGATGCATGATGTCATGGAAGATATAAGTCATAGCCCACTGATATGTGACACCAGCATTTTAAGGCCAAAAGGCATGACTCGATAGCAGAAGGTCCCCCAAGGGGTGATGAATGTGGTTTTGTGTTGATCCTCTAGGGAAAGAAAGATTTGGTTATAACCCAAGAAACCATCCATGAGTGATAGCATCTCGTGACCAGCGGTAAGGTCAACCAATTTGGTCAATACCAGGTAGAGGAAGTCATCTTTTGGGCAGGCTAGGTTGAGGTCATGGAAATCCATGTAAATACGAAGTCCCCCTGTCACCTTAGTAGTGACAGGGACAATGTTAGAAATCAACGAGGATAATCTTTAACGAGAAGGGCAATGCAAGGTGCATTTTCCTCAGCTTTTTTATGGGTTTAGCATCGGTAATAGTTACGATATTGTGGACCACTATGGTGGGGTCAATACGGCATATTTGCATAAGACTAAGTAAAAACATGGTTATGGTTTTAAGAAGAGAAGTGATGCCTTCTTTTCAACAACATCCAAAGATAGACCGATCTTTAGAATGTCGGAGTTCATCCTAATTATGAATGTTGATTTCGATGGTCAATTCATTCAACATGGTTTGCATCTCAGATGGTAATGAATGATGAATATATGAGTCTTCTACACTAAGGTAGGTGAGTATAGATTCATCATCCTAGCATTGAATGACGTTAATTGAAGGTGTAACATCATCGATCGTTTCAGGGTATAGCAAGGGAAGAGAAGAGGGAGCCTCGCCCTCACATTGATAAGTCAGAGGCCCCAAGGAAATGGTGTTTATGAAAAAAAAAGTTAGGAGGAATGGATTCTGGATCCATTGACTCTGTCGATGAAGATGGTGATGGGGGGGATGAAGGTGGAAAATTGTTGATGTCTTCAATGAGCTCAACACGGGCATTCTTGGTAGGTGGTTCAAAAATCTGATACCACTACGGTCGTTATGTTTGCAAGTAGTACATGGAATAATAGTATGGTGGCCTTACTTGTAAAAGCCAAAACCAAAACCCTTCCATGCACATCGGTGTAGGAAGGTGTGGGAAAAATGGTGATTGGTGAGTGATTGGAGGTTGGCGGAAAATGGGTGGGTTTGTGACGGTGGTTCAAGTGTGTAAGTTGTAGTATCAAGTCCCCCATAGGTGAGATTGGTATGAAGGTGGGGAGGACCATAAAGGAGGTGTTCTCCTATACGGTGATCATAACGAGGGTGTTGGTGAAGACTTCCATACTCTTGTGGAGTAAGGAATGTGTTGACACTATATAGGCAATACTCCCCCAGAGTGAGGCATTGAAAAATGCCCTCCAAGGGATCGGTGGTTGGTATGTGGGTAGCTGGAATAGATGATATGTTAGAGGTTAGATCGGGGGTGGAGCTAATGAATTAAAAGGTTGATGGTTCGGATGTGGAGGTTGTGGTAGCGGTAGGAATGGAGGATGTAGGTGTGGTTAAGGTAGCGGCTGCACTAGTGAGGGGAGGTGTAGGTGACATGGTAGTGGTTGTGGAGGTAGATGCTTTGATGGGTATGAGCATGTCATTGGGTCGGTAAAGCATGTTGCAAGTTTTGAAAGGTGTTAGATTAGCTAGAATGGTATAGGTGTGTCCTTCGTGCTTGAACTTAACACAACGATGCAAAGTGGAAGGGACACAACCCATGACACAAATCCAGGGTCTGCTAAGCAACAAGTTATATTGAAATTCCCCCTCCAATACATAAAATAACTCTGGAACAGTACGGGGGCCCACGCGAATGTGGAGGATGATAGTGCCTAGTGTAGAGGTGATAGCATCATTGAATGACACAACATGATAGGATTTTTATGCATGTAATTGTCAGGTATGTGCATTTGATCGAATGCATGGGATGAAATGATATTAATTCTAGCACCCCCATTGATCATAACACGTCATACACATATATCATCGATGTGGATAGAGATGAAGAGAGTTGGGTCTAGGTCATCTATTTAGTGCGGTGTGATCTCTTCCTCTGAGAAGCTAAGGGAGGCTACTTGGTGAGTAGGTTGAGGTGTGGATAAAGGTGGAAATTTGGTGAGAGAGGCTACATGATGGGGTGTGATAATGGAGGCTACGGGTGTAGGGTCATTGGGTAAAACCTCAATAGATTGCAAGACCTCCATGAGATCTTGATGATGGGATTTTGAGGTTTAGATGAGGTCATATAAGGACATTTTGAGGGGGGATTGGTGTAGTTTTTTGAGCATCGTGCGGTGTGTGACCCCATTAGAAATAGGATATGTGGGGCCGCGGATAGTGATTTTAGGTGTGGGTGCAGATGGTATGTTGGGTATAGGATTGGTTGGTGAGTTAGTTGCCTTTTCCTTTCCTTTGTCCTTCTGAGCATGGGTAGTGATGCGGATCATGTTGATCTGAGGTGGGGAGCCAGGTGAGGTAGGTGAGCCATGAAAGGTATAGCAACATGAAGAGAAAAATCCCAGTGGTGGGAAGGAACTTTGTGAGATGAGCTAGGCACATCAACATTTGGGTGGAGGTTTGGTGAGGTCATTGATGTAAACCATGTTAATTTCAAACCTTAGGGGTGGCTCTAGGAGCTATGGGGGTAAAGGCATAGGTCGTTGAGTAGGAAGTGAGGGAAGAGATGTGGGAATGGGTGTTGGTGAAATGGGTCCTCATCAAGAAGGTCATCATCGTCAAATTTTTCTTTGGGAGGAAACAACTGGATAAGAACGGTTTTTAAATCTTTGCGATTCGTACATCGTGCCTTGACACATGATGGTAGGCACAAATTTTGGTTTCATTGAACCCCTTTGGTTTGGGTTTGAGTGGGTCATAAGGTCTGAGAGGTGGTAATGTGATGACAGAAGTTTCAAGGAGGTTGGTTAAGATTTTGGCATAGGACCCCGCTAGTGGATCGCAATGGGAAGTGAAGGTGGGTTTGGGTGTAGGCATGACAGATTGTAGAGGAATGGTCTTTGCATGAGGGGGAGTAGGTCAAGCTACGGTTTTAGGTTTTGGTGTGATCTTAGGCATTGGTCATGTTTTATTTGGGTAGGGGTATGGTAGACAAACTGGTAGGAGAGTGTGTGGTTGTTTTGACTACCTTATTGGAGGGTAGCAGATTTTTGTCCTTAGGTTGTACCTTCTTGGGTAAAGGTGATATGGGCACACGAGATCTAGAGGGAAAGGTGGATGGTGGAAGAGGGTGTGTTACCCACGGGGA
The DNA here is from genome assembly GCA_018340775.1 of Taxus wallichiana var. yunnanensis. NCBI lineage: Eukaryota > Viridiplantae > Streptophyta > Pinopsida > Cupressales > Taxaceae > Taxus > Taxus wallichiana. The sequence continues at coordinate 52,048,528 of CM031234.1, forward strand.
TAATGGAGGTGCTGTGAAGGTAGATGGTGTAGGTCGTGTTAGAGGTGTGAGGGAAAGAGACTGAAGTGTTGTGGGTAGTGAAGGGGTGATCGATGGTATTAGAGGTATGGGTGGTAAAGATGTTGTAGATGTGGGCAGAAGTCGTGGCGGGCACTTGGGTATGTTTGAGGTTTGCAATGGTGGAATGGGCTGTTGTTTTTAGTTTACCAATGGGTGGAGGTTTCTTAACCATGTTAGAAGGGTGAGGTCCTAAGATGGATGAAAAGGGTGAAGGTGATGAGGGTGTGATCGGTGAGGTTGGAGTATGAGATTTATGGGGTTGGCTCTTCTATTTGGGTGTCAGAGTAGGTTTGGTAATGGCCTTTGAGGATGTCGCTAAATTTAATTTGATGGGCAGATGAGTAAGGCTAGCAGTTGGGATGACCCCTAAGGTAGTCTTGGGTTTAGGCAAAGAAGATGATGTAAGTGTAGGCTTGGGTGTAGATGCGTGTTGGGTTATGGGTAGGGGTGTGGTTTGAGCCATGAGGGGTATCATGGAAGAAGTTATGATAGAGTTTGTTGTGCTTGGTTCAATTGGCTGAAATATTTTGAGTAGATAGTGGAAGTGTTAGCAAGTGACATCTGCATTTGCATTGAGACGAGACAGAAGCGAAGATGCCCCCAAAGTAAATCTCTATCCACATAATCTAAGTGATTGGCTAAGTGTGAGAATAGCAGGTGCAGTAGGTGAGGTTGATGAGGATCTAATAGAAATTCCCGTGAAATTTGTCTTAGAGACAGGAATTTGCTAGCTTTAACTTCGTGTGTAAGATATCCAAAAGTAAGTCTGCATGATCTTGGGTAGGTGATGGAGAATGATCACCTAGAGGAAAAGATATCTCTACTGGATCCTTGATAGGTGGAGGAGAAAATGGGTTCTCCTCTATATGTGGAGGAGATGATGGGTGATCCTTTGTGGGTGGAGGAGATAAATAAGTATCCTTTATGGCCTGAAGAAGTACTGTGGGTGACGGTTCCCTACGTGGAGAATCCAAAGGTGAAACAGTTTTGATATTAATGGAAGACTCCTCCATGGGTGAGGAAGAAGGTGAAAGGTGTTTCTCTATGGGTGGAGGAATAGGTGATGTGGATTCAAGTGCAGGTGGAGGACTTCAGGATAGGATTTCCTCGATGGAAGGAATATGAGGTAATTGGGCAGCAGTGGGTGTATTGCTGAAAATAGCATGGACCTCATGGGTATGACTATCATGAGTTGAGGTCTCTCCCATTTGATCAGAAGAAGGGGCATGATTAGGAAAAGGTTTCTTGAAGATATGTAGGTTTTTATTGGTAGGTGTGTTAGGATTATCTAAGGTTAGCTAGCTTTTCTCAAGCATTTCTTAGACAATTTTTTGAAAGTGATGTGATTACCATCATTATAACCCTTTACTCGATGATAATTACAGAAATTGTGTTCTTTATACCATGTGGGTGTGGGGCGAGTAGGGTCAAAACCAGTGTGTGGTTTCATGGGAGGAAGGGTGATGGCCCCAACTTTGATGATCTTCTCTAAGATAGAATAATAAGGTTCCCAATTGGGGTAAACTTCCGTTGTTCCCATCTGAATTGAAAAGTTTAAAGTGAGAGATTAGATGAGGGGCTAGCTTGATTTGATGGATGAGCTGGGCCAGCTTTGAGTACCATTGCGTTAGTGGTCCCCTTGGCCTTTGAATAATTTTTCTATGGTTTTGAAGAAGAAGAGGTATCATTTGACTTGAATTCTGAGTTCTTATTGCGTAATTGGATTTTCTTCTCTTCAATGGCCCGAATCTCAAGCTTTCGTGCCATGGTGAATGCTTCGTTGAAGGTTCAGAAGGTTTGAACCTACAGAGTTGGTGAGATATGCGTAGCATAAGCCTATGTGAAGAGTTCGATGAGTTTGGTTTGCAGTAGTTGGAATGTGATTTTTACTGATCGGATACGTCAATGAGCAACAAAATCATGATAGATTCATCATCATACCGATGCCTACAGTATAGGTCATCATGGTAACCTTCTTAACAATATTAATGGAGAAGTGATCCAAGAAGGCTTGGGCTACTTGATTAAATGAGAATATAGAGTGTCTAGGTAACCCACTATACCAATCTAACACGGGTCCAATCAGAGACATGGGAAAGGTCCTCAAGAGCAAAGCATCATCAGGGCGATCAGATAACACCCGTGTTTGAAAGACCGCAAATGTTGTTGTGGGTCTTCTTTGCTATTGAAACGGTTGAATTTAGGCATTTCCCAATGTAAGGGATATGGACGGATAGGAATGGATGGGTGTATAGGCTCATTACAAATCTCATCATAGGTGAGAGTGTTGCGGGAGCCAGAAACTGATGCCTCCAATGTCTGCATCTTGTCCATCATTAACTTGATTAGGTCATTGGTAGGTTGTGATGGATGGGTGACTCCTATAGCATAAGAGGGTTGGTGTTGGGCATATAACGGGGGTGGAATTCTAGTATATGGTGCTTCTGTATAGGTAGATTGAGAAGAAGGTAGTGAAATAGGGGGTACATACCCAGAGTGAATAATAGATGAAATAGGAGGCTGCTGATAGTACGTATATGGAGGTGGAAGGGTCGTGGTGACCCTAGTGGCAATGGGGGCTAAAGATTGCGGAATAGAAAGGATGACATTTTGAAAAGGGGTAGGGGTCACCAATACTAGGGGTGGTAGTGTAGCTATGGGTATATGTGAGACAATAGGCATGGATGAGGTTGTGTTCTGGGTGGTTGGCAAAGGTATAGTGGATGTGGTGGGTGCAATGGATGTAGCAGATGCGGCAGTCATAGTGGGTATAGGGCCTAGCTATGAAATGACTTGGGCTAAAGTAGATATAGGTAGCACTGTGAGCCGAGATGGGGCTGACGCAGGAGTGGGAATGAGAGTCGGGGATATATATAGGCATGTCATATATCAACTGACCCAAGGCATCTCAAGTGGACGAGTGGGAAAGGTAAAACTGCAAGGCGACAAGATTTTGGTCAAGGAGTCGTGTGAACTCCTCATCTCTAGTAGTGATAGAGATAGGTTGGATAGGTTCTATGGTTGGTGATAAAATGGAAGGTGGTGAAGGGCTAGGTGGGATTGGTTGACAACTAGTGTGGAATATGAGGGCGCTTGCTTGTCGACATGTCAGTACCATGTGAACAGTACTGACGTGGTAAGACTACTTTCTATAAATGACATAGAAATACAAAGAAAGATAGGATAAATAGGCAATGGTAGGTGAATTGGGGTTAAAATGTCAGTTGGAAAATGACATAGGCTAACCGATGTCGGTTAGGTTAAAGCGCGCGATCCTGACTAACCACCGCTTGGTCGGTCACTGTGGAAAGTGGACAGTTGGTCAAAAACAAGGTATAAGGCCAAATTTTCTAGGTATGCAAAATGTTGATGAGACTTACCAGGTCAATGGATATGATAAGAGTGACAGAGACTCTAAATAGCTAACGAAGGGGAATAGGTGTCCTTTTTGGGTTGGTTAACAAAAAGAATAGTGAACTAACATCGGTTGGGTAAAATTAATGACAATCAAGGGGTAATCGAAGATGGTCACTAGATCGACACTCTTGTTAGTTCTTGTGAAATTGAAACAGTGATGAAGAAAATGTGGTTGTGAGTTAAAATTATATGTGGAATCAAACCCATAATTCTGAGAATGATGAGAATAAGGTCCAGGAACACTCAGATGAAGCTGGAATACACCAACTATGATGAGGATCCTACAAGGGTAAATAAGAAAAATGAAGAACGTGACCTCTCACCTCAAAATGCAAGCCAAGCAGAAACACTAAGAAAAATACAATCCTAAGAGTGCTTTTTCTATTATGTTTGTTTAACTTATGCTATTTAAGGACTGACTCATGAATTGTAAAATAGATTTTTTTGGTGAGGGTGGCTTCCTACGAAGAAGGAGATCTACAAGGAGAGGTTTCAAGTATGTTATGGCGGGGGTGGGCCATTGTATGATGGGGCACTGGATAGAGATAACCAGTGGGGTGCCCATTGTGTCGTGATCGTGTGATCACCTACAACTTCTTTCGGGTGAGATGTTGTTTAAGAATGTGTATATATTTTAAATTTTTGATGTTTGGGTAAGACTCAGAGAGAGAAAAATAAAGGAAGTTCTTTTCTACGATTCATTTGTCAACCATCAGCTGGGAATGACTTCCAACGTATAGGTTGCCCTCAATTAATGTGAGCTAATGCAGAAAAGTATAATGAAATGAAATAAATTTTAAACCCAAATTGAAATATAGAATTCGATGCCATAAATAGATGAACAGGAGAAAATATTATCTTTCACTAATGCGATACTAATGAAAGGGAAGAAATGTTTGTTTTAAACACCAAAATAATATTACTTTTAGATAATAGAAGAGAAGAAGGTTCTAGGGGAGAAAGGTTAATGTAAGAACTTTTTAGAAAAGAAAAAAACATACAACATTTTCACCTAAAAACGAAAGAATGAAAAGAACCCCAAATGGGTCCCACCGGGCATGCCAAAATGTTTCACCTAATTCTAGATGCGTTTCTTTGAATGTTGACAAAATAGATAAGGGTAATGGGCTAGGAAGAATACCTGTTAAGATGTCGGTTATAGGTTGTGTCACGCATATGACTTCAAAATCCATAGCTGATCGTGAGAGCATCCTTTTTCTTGGAGGAACTACCAGAAATGGAAAACAATACCACCAAATAAAATTTAAACAATATATGCAGTGGACTACTTAGTGTGTGCTAGATCCAGGAAGCATGATACTTCCTAGACAATTGTCAATCCACTGTTTAAAACAACTTAATGCTAACAATAAAGGAAATCTTATGATAGTTAAAAATATTTAGGTATCTCATTCATCTATAATAAGAAAATCCGTTCACAACAGAATAAGCTATGACTCAATCTGAAGGTCAAGGTCTCTTTCAAGATATTAGTATTGGTTAGGGTAAAGTTTTGGTCTATTTTGGGTATTTGATGGAGGTTTTAAGCTCTGATCTAGGTTTTTGGTAAAAGACACAGAGACCGACATCGGTTTAGTATGACCGGTGTCGGTTTAGGTTAACCGATGGTGGTTGTGGGTAACCAATGTCGGTATGGTCGTGGTACAGGAAATTCAATAAAACTCAAGGTGAGGGTAGATCTAAGGCTAGATGAAGATGGAAGGGCGATGGAAAGATTCGTGTGGGTATTAGGTGTGCACAGGAATGATTAAGATCCAGATATGGGCAATTCAAGGGTATGGGTAAAAGGATGGTCAAGCTTGCATGGAGGTAAAATGGTGGTGGAATGAAAATAAGGGCGAAACTAGTAACAACAACAAAAGGATCTACCCAATGATAAATGGAAAAATGTTGGTTACCAAAAGCACTTACCACTTGTACGAGCTTGACGTCTGGTTGGTAATGGTAGGTGATCAAATGGAATGAACCTGATATGGTGTTGGCACTTCCCCAGATGCTCCCATGAAGGTAGATGGCTATGTGATTACTTCGGTGTTGGCTATGGATGCTCTGATGTGTGTACTAACACGTTGGTTTTACTTGCATGCAGCTCTAGTTTTTGTCACTTGCCCTCAAAAGATGTGTTAATCTCTTTGAAATGTTTCAACCTCAAAATAAGGTTTTTTTGGGGGTTAAATGGTAACCGACAGTGGTTCCAGCTTAACCAGCAATGGTTTAGGGTAACCGGTGTCGGTTAGGGAGGGATTTCCTAGGTTTACTAAACTAGGAAGATCCCCTTGATTTTCTGGGATCTCGTTTCGTTTACTCCGTGGATTAGCATGGAATCTTCCTTCTAACAAGCGGGAATGTGGTTAGAGGGAATATAGGCTTTGATTTTTAGGGTTTGGGTAGGTCTTAGTTAGTTATGGAAACATACTAAGAATAGGTCTTAGGGTGAGGTGGCTAAGTGAGGTGGATGTGTAGGTATTATCCAATTAGGATATTTAAATAAAAAATATTGGGAGGATAATGAATTAATTTAATTAAATTAATATTAGAGTGGGGTGAAGGGGGCCATGGTTAGGTGAATGTGTTCAAGGTGTTTATTTGACGAGGGACTAAGGAGAGTGTGACCCAATTTTGGTGTCTACATAGAGCTTCTAACTACAACATGGATTCATATAACAAATGAAGGAAGGGTACACTAGGCACCTAGATAAATTAACTCCTATGCAAAAATCTACTTGTAGCACGATTTTAGAGGAAAGCTCAAGACTTTATTGGATGAAGAGATTTTAAAGCTCGAAGAGACGGTGGAATGGATGCTTGCATCTATGAAGGAAGATAGACCTCACCTCACAATGGACCCCACCATTCCAATCAAGAAGAGATGTGAAAAATCATTGAATGACATACTAGTTGAAATATCTATGGACAAAGTGAGGCCAAAATGTAACAAATTTGTAGTGAAGATAATACAGAGTATAAGGAACCAATCACACAACACCAAACCACAAAGAATAAACAGTGCATGGAAATATAAAACACACTTACATTATTGGAAGAATAAATAGCTAATGTGGCCACTTGATATGCATATGTTATAGGGTGACCCTGAATTACTCAACAAGAGAAGATAAAAGTAGATAATATGGAGGTAGAATTAAATAAATAATCTATAAAATATGATGTTGGAAAAGATTTGAAGAGACAAAGAGACAAAAACTTGTAGATTTAGCGATAAATATCGTGCAAAGCAACAATAGTACATGGAGAATATTTCAGGTGTGGAGGAATATAGCATAACCATGGATAGAGAAATCATACATGTGCAACATGATCTAGCCAATGTGTGAAAATGATACATAGATTCAACATAAACTAACACCCATAAAAGTAAGTCTTCTCATCCAAGAAAATACCAAGTTACAAGTTTGGGTGGAGGAAATTTAAGAACACTTTTCTACTTGGCATGAATTTGAGGGTTATATCACAACAAAATATGCCAATTATTTTCAAAATGTAACTCTATAGCTCAACAACAATTCGTCTATTCATTTGGAACCCATCGTGTCCTATAAATCCATCCAAACGAGTTGAGTGAAGGAACATTTCCTTACACCATACATATAAGTTATGGTAATTTTATGTTTTGTTGTTCCTAATTTGTTACATTATACTAAGAATGTGAATAGAAGGCTTGATTTTAGAAGGTTCGAGATGATATTGTAAGGAGGAATTTATTAATTGTGCCATAAGATGAATACGAAAAAGGGACGAAGATGGTTGATAGGGTTTTTTATCGGTTGGTTTTCTTGAGGACAAGATGACATTTTGAAGTTTTGGGATGATATTCATAGTGTTATTCATTGATCTTATACACTAAGGCATAAATAAGAGAAGCCATGGAAGAATAAGAAATTCATGAAATATTAAGAAATCAGAAGACTAAGAAAACCATGAAATACTAACAAATCCATGGAAGACTACAAGAAGCTTAATAACAAAGAGATATATTCATAATTCATACAAAGTTTGGGTTGAACCGGATAGAGTCGCAACCAAAGGAAGTGACCTTTGGATAATTCTATAGTGAATATACTTATTGTAATTGAATGTAATAATTTGAGACACACACATGTAGAGATAGATGGAGAGATAGAGAGATAGAGAAATATTCAAGAGATATAATAGATAGAACATAGTAGAGAGAGAATATAGATAGGAGAATGAATGTATGATTGAATAAATATGAGAGTTTTGAAAAGATATATCATGAATATGTAGTTGTTCTCTTGAATAAATAAAGTCGGATATTGGTGTAATGTGTGATATTATTATCTATTACATTCAAGATTTTATTACAATCTAAGCCCTATCCCTGGTATTTCCCTAACAAGAGGAAAAACTACTTAATCTTCACATTAGCATCAAGGATTAAGTTCAATTGCGTGTGTGTTAGAATGATTTTTTCAAATCATATTTCAAGCTTTATCTCTTTTCATATTACAATATAAAAATGAAAATAAAAATAAACATTCAATTCATAAAATTATTTTACGAGATGTGGGATCTCCACGAATGTACATGGGATACCCATAACTATGATTGAGATTCCCACAACTATAATTGGGATACCCACAAATATTCTTAGGATACTTACGAGATGTGTTTGGGATACCAACTATTATACGTGGTATAAACATTAATTATATTGGGGACCCAATGAGTGTTCATGGATTTTTATGGATACCCAAGTTTACATGTGGAATCCCTAACATTACATGTGATATCCCCATACTATTACAATTGATACGATCAAATGAGAACCACCTTTCCCAATCAATGGAACCCCATTAAATGTAAGGTTTTACGCACATTTTCATCGCTATTTATTTCTAATTGGCTCTAAATTGAGGTAAAACCTTCAAACATTTCTAAGCAATCCAAATAAATGATACATTTTCTAAATTACATTATGGTTTAACCACGTCCTAATCAAGGGTAGTTTTTTTAAATTATAAGGTATCTAAATCAAGGGTAGATTCTACAAGCCACAATTTGGAGGGAGAGTGGTCATGAAACTTGAGAATCCAAATATTCTCAATAGAGATCATCAATCATGGATTCTTTTGTCTTCATAGTAAAATTTATAAATGAATTTTTCTAGAAAGTGAGATAGTGTGGAAAATAAAGTGTAGTATTCAATTAGGAAATGTACATTGTAGACACCTCTCAAGAAGTTAGGCATGGGGAAGAAATGGATTTAGCCACGTTGCTTGAAAGCGGGTCACCTTTGAGATGATATTTCAAAGATGGATAAAAATTCAGCATCAATCCCAAATGAGTAAATCTCAACCTACTAAAAAATATGGTTAATAGTTGCAAGTACCTCGAGAATGACCTTAACAAATCCTGAAATATTAAATATTATGGCTACCCTCTTGAATCCATTAAGTTGGCCTTTGATAGTATGAGAAAAATGAGAAATAAGGTGATCAATATGGAATAATTCTTTTAATTGGGAGTGATGGGAGCGAGTGAATTTTTAAAATTGGGAGTGAGTGGGAAAATGGAGGAGACCATGTTGTAAGGGAGTTGGAGCCAAATCTACTGTTGAAGTAAGGATGCGAACTTTAAAATAGAAAGAGACAAGGTGGACCTAGATGAGGGGCTAACTTTCACGTGGGTGAAGATGGTGTCAGGGAACAAACCAAAACAAGTACCTCTTTTTAACCTTATCCCTATTTGTAATGAGAATGGTTTCTCTTGAACTTCCTAAATCAAGTTGTAGAACATTTTCACGCTTCAATGAGTAACACAATTCTAGAAAATATCCGGGTAGTAGCCTAAATATTGATGATTTTCAAAAATGGGCTAGCCAGAAGTGGATGCCCAAAGGTTCAATGGAGATAGTAGCTTATGGTAATTCATTTTTGTGGTATCTATATCCTTAAAAGAGGATTTTTAAGATTCTTGCTAGGGGAATGGTTTATGGGTAGAGTTGTGGTATTGGTTCAAAAGTGGCAACTAGGTTTCAATCCGCTTGAGACTACTATCAAGGAATATCCCCTCTAGGTTAGACTATCGGGGATACCTTTAGAATATTGGGATATGGACATCTTATAGGGGATAGCTAAAGCTATTGGATTTCTGGTTATCATCAACCCCATTACTTTTGCTAGATCTCGACTTTTTTCATGTTTTGTGTCAATGTGGCTCCAGATGCAAACCTACCTAGGAGCATTGAGCTTAAAGCAAAATGGGGAGTCCATTCTTAGAAAATATATTACGAGTTTGCACCCTTTATATGTTGCTCGTGTTTTAGAGTGGGGAATAATGTAAAACCATGTCCAAAGGCCAAATAAAAGGTTTCTTTGAAATCTCATCTCAAAAATAACAAAGGAAATACAAGGAAAGAGTTGAAGGGAAAAAGAATTACGAATCCAAATTACGGTGGACCTTGAAGCTAGTCCCACATGGATGCAAGTTAATAAAAATTTAGAGGTTAAGGAGAAAATAATCAAAGAGTTAGCATTGGTTTTAGAGGAATTTAGTTTGGATGAAGGCCAAGAAAAGGTCAGTGATGAGTTAGTTGAGCTAGATATAGAAAAAATAGAGTCAGGGGAAGTTACAGAATTACAGGAAGACAACATCATTAGATCTATTATGCCGGACATATTAGATGTCATTTTCTTTGCTCAAAGACTTGATAAAGCCATACTAGTAACACACAACATGTTTAATGTGTTATATATCAACCTGGAGGATATTCACAGTTGAAGAGGATTTAAAGTGTATTTTGAAGACAACCAACACTAAGGAGGTGGAACCGTAAATTGGTATTCCTCAGGTCTCTTTGTTGGTTAGTACAGAGGATCAAGGAATCAAAGAAACCCAAAGTCTGATGGTGGAGACCAAGAAAATCCCAAAAATATCACCTAAAAGGAAAGAAACTCCTAGAATAAGAGGGAATGTGAATAAAGCTGATGTAGGAGAAAATAAAGCCTCTTGTGGCAGGCCATATGAAAAAGAGAAGAGAGAACAAGCTTCTAGAAAGGAGGTGATGGAAGGAAAGCAAATATCCTTGGTGAGTGGTAAAAAATCCAATATTTTCAAATGATAATCCTCTCATGGAATATAAGGGGTCTAAACAACCCAAGTAAACATAGAATTTTGTTGATATTAGGAAGGATAAGAATCCAGATATTATTATTTTGCAGGAAACTAAAATGAATAAAGATATAATGATGGAATTTCATAAGGTTTTTTTGGAAGGAAGCAGGTTTTCATTTCCATCCATCTATGGGAGCTTCAAGTGGGCTCATTTTTCTCTGGGATCAGATTGTGGTGAGTGGGGTACCCTTTTCCAACAGTCAACATCACTTAGTAGTGTGTTTTACTAATTTAAAATCCAAAAATAAGTTCATTCTATCTAATGTCTATGCTCCTAACTCTAGTTGTGGAAGGACTCTTTGGGATGAGATAACTAGGTTCATAAGGTTTTCAAAAGAGATTCATTAGATTATTCGTGGATACATTAATACTCCTCTGGATCCCGGAGAAAAGAAAGGTGGAATCACTTCTTACTCTGAAAGCATGGAGGATTTAGCAAACTTTATTAATTGGAATGAATTGTTTGATCTTGAGATCAGTGGATATAAATACACATGGAAAAATAGAAGGGGTGGAGATGATCTCATTAGATAAGATTAGATAGATTCCTTGTCAATTTCCAATGGTTACAGGAAAAAAATTATTCAATCTCCTCTTTAGCTCGTATTGGATCTGATCCTCCTTAGAACTGGTGATTTGGAAATATCAAAAGCTTGGCCCCTTATATTCAAAATAATGTCAAACACATATCCTAAGATTAAAGAAAGAATAAAGGAATGGTAAAACCTAGATACTAGAGGAAATTTTATGTACCAAGTGGCAGCCAAACTTAGAAATGTCAAAAATAATACTAAAAATGGAATAAAGAGACCTTTGGCAACATTTTCTTGTAAAAGAGAAAACTATCTAAGGAGATAAAGGAAATGGAGGAAATAATGGAGGAGGGAGCATGGAGTGAAGAAAATTTTCTCTTATCTGAATTATATACCATTTTACAAGGAGAAATATACTAGAAACGGAAATCCCAAATTAAGTGGTTAAAAGAAGGTGATAGAAACACCAAGCTTTTCCACATCTCTTCCACCATTAAAGATAACAAAGGAAATATACAAGAAGTTACAAGATCATATGGTGAGATTGTTATTGAGGAGAAGGATATTGTCAATATCATCATTACATTCTTTAAACCTCTTTTCTTTGAGGAATATCAACCTGATATAGATGCCACAAATGAAACGTTGAGACTCTTTTAAGTTGCCATAAGTGAAGACAATAATAAATATCTTACAATTATACCATCAAAAGAAGATATTAAATCTATTTTCTTGATGATGGAGGAGATAAAACCCCTGGACCTGATGGGTTCCCATAATTTTTCTTCCAAATTTACTAGGATATTGAAAAAGGAGGTGGTGGCAGCAATAAAGGAATTTTTAAATCATGATATATGCTCAAACAAGTCAATCACACCTTCATATCCTTGATTCCAAAAAAATGGGAACCAAATACCTTGGTGACTTCAATTCCATTGGCATCTCGCAACACAATTTACAAAATAATCTCAAAAATTATGGATTTTTGAATGAGGGAGGTTCTCATAAATTTAATATCTCCTAATCAAGGAGCCTTCATTCGAGAGAAGAATTTTTGAATAGCATCATATCCATACATGAAACCATTCACTCAGTTGAAAAATATAAAAGAGAAGTAATGATTATCAAATTGGATATGCAAAAATAATATGATAGGGTTTCATGGAAATTCCTATTCAAGCTTCTTCAAAAGATGGGATTTGATAACCACTTCATCAAATTGATCCAAGCTTGCACCACCACCTCTATGTTCTCATTCATTATAAATGGAAAACCTCATGGTTTCTTCAAGGATGAGAGGGGCCTAAGGTAGGGTGATCCATTATCACCCTTCCTCTATATCATTATGGATGAAGACTTGAGAAGGCTGTGTTCAAAATCTAGAAATGAAAGAATAATTGAGGGAGTCAAGGTTGTTAATGATGTTGAGAACCAATGCCTCCAACAATTTTTGGATGACATGATTCTTTTGGGCCAAACATCTGTTCAGGAAGCCCTTTCTTTCAAAACCATTACAAGGAAGTATGAGGAGGTTTTAGGTTAAAAAGTTAACTTCCGAAAGATCTTGTGTTACTTCATCAATGTTAGTGAACAAAAACAACATAGACTAGCCACCATCCTGGAATGAAACATAAAGAATATTCTTGATAGTTATTTGGGAATTCCCTTGTGTGGTTGCAAAATGGATGACACAAGTTGGAATAAAATTATTGAAAGGTTTCACAAAAATTTAGCATCCTGGAAGGGTGCATTCATCGACCAGGATGAAAAAACCCAATTACTTCATAGTTCGATGCAGGAGTGGCCACGCACATCATTTCAATTTTCATTATGCCCTTAAAAATTAGAAAGGTTATTGAAGGTATACAAAAAAGGTTTTTATGTTCAAGGACTGAGGTCAAATCTAGGATACCTCTGATATCCTGGGAGAAAGTGACAAAACCCAAAGATAGAGGTGGCCTTGGACTGAAAAATCTGTAGATGATGAATCATGAACTCATTTCCAAAATGGGATGAAGATTGCATAAAGAAGAAGGCATCTAGGTTAACATCTTGAAAGAAAAATATTTGTGAAATGTTGGTGGAACTTTAGTTATTTTACTACTAAGGATCTACCTAAAGGGTTTTTTTGGAACAATCTTGGTCAAACTAGGGTGTTGTTAACTAAAGGGATCAAGTGGAATCGGGAATGGAATGGATATAAAATTTTGGGAGGATTCTCGGATCATAAATCAATCCTTAAAAATGAAGAGCCTTGGAAAGATCACTTCCAGTTTTATAAAAGGGATATTGGAGAGAGGGTGTGTGACTATTGGACGGAAGAGAGAAATTGGAAAATATTAATCCCCCAACAAACTACATTGGTCATCTCCTTCCCTTTAAGACCCTAAAAATGGACTAAATTTTTATAATATCCCTTCAAGAGTAATCCAAGATGAATTAATATGGAGGAATATGGACTCTAGGAATTACGAAGTTAAATCCAGATATCTGCTTAATTTTGAAAAATTTGAGGCTAAATATTCTGGAGGAAAGTTTGGAACAAAAATCTTATACCCAAAATCAAATTTTTATTTTGGGAAGTTGTCCAAAATAAAATTCTTACTATGGAAAAGCTAAGAAAAAGAGGCATGATAATCATAAACAAGTGTACCCTATGCAAAAACCAAGAAGAAACGCCAACCATATTTTTTTGGAATGTCCTTATGCTTTTCAGGTTTTTTCAGTTGTGCTTGATATGTTTAAAATGTAGATGATTCTCCCAAGGATGTCTCAAATCTACCAAAATAGTGGATGTCCATTTATCATCATGATATTGTCAAGGAACTATGGAAATTTTCCCTCCCGCATACACTATGGGGAATCTAGATTGAAATAAATAATAGGATATTCGAAATTAGGGCTCTAGCTTCAAGAAGGTGGTGAGGCAAATCAACCAAAGCCTTAAAGAAAATATTCAACTCATCAAAATTAAGTTGACCAAACCTCCCTCAAATTTAGAAATTGTTATTTTAAACAACTTAAATCTTAGCATCACGAATGAGAGTAACAACAAAGAAGGGGGAGAGGAAAAAGGTTAAATGGAAAAGTCCACCTACAAGATGGTGCAAACTAAACTTTGATGGCTCATCCAAGCTTAGGGAGGGTGTGATGGGAGAGGGGTAATATGGTAGCATAAGGGAGAATGTCTTATGGTGTATGTTGGGCGGTGGGGAATCATTCCAATAATCATGTCGAGGCTATGGCTATGCTTTGGGGTTTAAAGCTAAGTGGCACCATGAACATACAAAATTTTATAATTGAAGGGGATTCCTTATGCATGATCAATGCACTTAAGCATAATGGAGGCATAGGATGGAATCTTAATAATATCATTAAGGAAGCCAAGTAGTTGATTGTCTCTTTTGAGAGGGTGGAGATGCAACATGTGTTTAGAAATGGGAATAAGACGACGGATGGTCTGGCCAATCATGGTAATGACTTACTAGAAAAGGTGAGTTGGCAGAAAGAAGACATACCCTAGAATAATATAAAATACATTATTAATGAAGATAATATATTCTATGATAGGGATTCATGATTATCGGGATTTATAGGACATGATACATGTGGAATTGAATCATAATTTATGAAGGCCTTTACTAGCAACGTAGTGCTTATTCTCTAATTTTGGGTCCTTTCCTCATTTGGCTTAATCTCAAGACTAATTTCTTTGGAGGTAAAAACACGAGAGGCGAGAGAGTTCATACTGAACCCATGACCTACCTACATCTACAAAGGGATGCTACTTTGTGGAGGCTCTTGCATTGGGGAGGTCTATCCAATTTCATAAAAAATATACGGGGACATGATACATGAAAAATTTAAGGACAAATCCAGAAGAAAACGTGAAATTTCCACCTTTTTTCATCTTGGGAATATATTCTATTATATGATGAAGGGATAGCAAGAACTTGTTTTCCAGATCATTGGTTTGATGTGTGTCTTATGGTTATGAAGTACCTCACACTTGAAGGTAAATTCAGGAAGATATTTTCTTACCACATGTCCATTCTAAATTTTCTGAGAAGAAATCAGGAGATGAGCTTCCCATTTTTTCTCCTTAGATCCCTAACCTCCTCTATATGTGACTACCAAAATTGAAATATGGATACTCCTCTCCATCATGGCTTAATATTATTGTTGTTTAAGAAAGGCAAAATATTGATTTCACCCCAACCTCCAGATAAAAGGGAAGATGATTTTGATAATGAAACCATTACGGATCACATAAAATTGAGTAAAAAGGGTGGGCAACAGGATGGTTCTATTGGAATTTTGACATCCTTTGTAACATGAAAAAGGGAGACACAGGCAGGGATGAGAGTATCGGTAGTAGGGAGAGAGAGAGACCTGTCAACTAGGAATCCCGCATCCTCGGTGGAATCTATTATGGATACCATCCTGGTGGTTAATAAAAACTTGGTGCAAGAAGTCAAAGACTGTCACAAGAAAATTGAAATTCAAAACATGAGAATTGGAAGGTTGAACACTGAGTTAATCATGGATGAACAAAGGATTTTAATTCTTCAAGATCATATTGTTAAAGTTGTTGTTAAGAACGATGAGGATAAGATGCAGCTTGACATAAGTATCTCGGATTATGAAGAGATCGGGAGATGGAGAAAAATAACACCGAGAATATTCTAAAAAGATTCATAATCAAGTGAAAAGGGGATAGGCAACTAGGCCCAAGCACGAGAACTAGAAGCAAAGCTCCCTAGAGAAAGATGGAATGATGGTAGACCTTTTGCTGCCCTCTTTTTTGTGTTTCTTTTTCCTTGGGTTTTTGATCTTGCTGCCTTGGATATCTAAGTATTTAGGTTTTTTTTAAACAAATATATCTTGTGAGTACATGACCAGGTGTGGTCTGTCCTATTATGTGGAAGCGTTGGTCAAGCATGTTTGACTTTGCGCTTTTCAATCCTTTTTATTGGCCTTTGTGCCCTCTTTTTTTGTGTAAAGGTTTTTTTGGGTCCCTTCAAAACCAACTCTTATTACCTTATCTAAAAAAATATTTCAATTGGATTGGATTGGTGGTTTACCTATTCAGAGTGGAAATTTAAATGAAGGTGAGGTGGTGAAAATACTATTGAATGAGAGGAAAAGTATAATAAATGTTCTTCTCTAAACATAAAAACTATAAATAACAATCCAATTTTATTCACAACATACCGTCGACACTTTCATACATATGGCGACACTTCAAACTATATATAGATACCACGATTTTTTCTTTTCATATTTGTATGTAGTGGTGATACAAAAGAAGTAGGTTAACTATTACTTAGTTCGGCTGGTGTGGGGAAGGTAGGTTGGAGGTTCCAATACCATGATGAATTACCAAGGGGTAACAAACATACTGATAGGATGAAGGGATGAGGATAATTATCTCTAGCACCCTTCATCCCAAAGCATTTGAGGGTTGACAAGAGTCAAGCATTAGGAAAATATGATGCATCAAAGGACATAGAACGTGAAGTGCAAAGGTTGAGGTTCAAACTTGATATTGTTAGGAATTTAGTATTTACATGGGTTTTTACCAATGTGTAAATAGTAAGTTAGTAAAATTATATTAGTTAAGTTGTTACATTATTGTTTTATAACAATAATGTTTTTGTTATACCCGTAACATTTATTTATGGGTCATTTGTTGTTAGTACTTCCTATTAATTAGGAAGTTGGATTCCTATTGTAATGGATATATAATAGCCGGTGTAATATTCCTGTGTGTGAGGTGAATAGAAGAACGTTATTTTTTTAACTCGTCTAAATTCAAGATTTGGTATCAAAGCAGGACATGGAAGGATTAATGGTCTGTTAATCTATGAAGGGGCATTTTTACAATTCCTTTCTTTCCCCGAGCCATGAAATCCTCTGAGAAAAGCATTTATTTATGTGTTGAAATTCTACATTGGTTAGGTGTTAGATATTAAAAAAAAATCATATAGATAGTTGTTACAATTAGTATTACATTTATATTGTAGGTGCTCGCACTCAACCTGCACAACAGTCACGAAAGAAATGCATGGTCTAAGAAAGCACGCTAGATATAAATTGAGAGGTTGTGATACATATGTGCTAGCATGACAACAACATGAGGAAATATGATTTGATAGAATTTTTATATCTATAAAAATCCTCTATCCATGCAATTTTCACATATATAGAGGATTGGAGACGTGTGCTCAATTCGATGTAGTTTTCCACTTAATTCCTCACTTCTTTTGCACTAAGGATCAATTTTTTGTTTGTATCGGCTTTCTTATATTGGCATCTCGATCCACAATGTTGAATTAGTTTTTAATTCTACAAACTCTTCCATGACCGATGTTACTTGACTATTGGTTTTCTTTTGGATGATTTGGAAGACATGACTTAACAGCGATTTACATCAAAGGAATACAAAATATATGTCTTACACATGTCCTATCGTGAAAAATCTCCACTTGGATTTATAAAAGGTAAAGATATGTTTTTATATAGAACCACATTTTAAATTCTTATAAATTTTAGTGTGTGAACATTTCCAAAAGCATATTCATGGTGTAAGTGGAACTACTTATAACATTCATTGAGAATTTTGAGTGAATGACACTCTAGGGATCCAACTCTTTAAGAGTACATTTTATGGTGAAAATATTTGAAGTGGTGAAATCTTTTTCAAGGTTAGGATTATATTTCCATAGATTCGGTCTATTATAGTATTAAGTTTTTATGGCAATAAAGGGTGTTGAAATTTTTGAAATAAAATACTCTTGTTGTTATTGTCAAAATATAAAAAGTAATTAAATATTACTTTTAAAATTGACATAAAGTTAAGTCAATAGTCAAATCAAAATAAAAATTATCATTATATCATTGTATTTTCAATTTAATCAAATAAGTGATTTTAGGATCTTTGTTTATTATCTAGTCAAAATAGTAAAGTTGTCAAATTGTAAATAAAAAATTACCTTACGGACGCATTTTCGGTGTTACCCGACGTCCAAAAAATAAATGATTTCACATTATGGGGGAATAATAAACAATGTGGGAATCATTGATCTTTGTATTCAAATCCAATTGAGTTATCGGCATTATTCAATGGAGGGTAGAAGCATCGGAGGTTGGAGGAAAACTAGCGACCTCTTGTCGATGCCAACATGTGGCCGCACTTATGGTATGGTGACTTTTGTTTTTAGTTGTGTGGTGTGGATTTCAGTTTTTCATCTTATTAGTGTGGTGTGATAAGAACATAGGTTCATTCCTATTTACTTGATATACGCATTATTCCTACATGATTCCCTAATGTAACAACATAATGAAGGATGAATAACAGAGTGAAATACAACATTGTTATTCTTAAAGAGGTTAAAAATTCATATGTGTTCCTATTCATACCTAGGTTTGTGGTTAGCCTCTATAAAACCATTGAAGGTTGTTCAGATGTGTTCATGTTTGAGTTCCCACACTACTTAGGTCATATGTGTTCCTTATACCGACGGGTTGATAAGAAGATGATTCTTGAGCGTGTTCCAATCCTTGTCGGTCAGATGTGTTCCCGATAGTGCATGGTTGATAAGAAGTTTATGTGTTCCTTCTTCTACCTTCAGTTCAAGTGTGTACCAAGATCATGAATACGCACCTTTGGTAGAAAGCTATAGAATAAGTGTGAATTTTTTTCTACCATGTAAACACTAAGGGGGGAATGTTAGGAATTTAGTATTTACATGGGTTTTTACTTATGTGTAAATAGTAAGTTAGTAAAAGTAAACTACTTGTTAAGTTTTTACATTATTATTTTATAACAATAATGTTTTGTTATACCAATAACATTCATTTACGTGCCATTTATTGTTAGTACTTACTAGTAATTAGGAAGTTGGATTCTTATGGTAATGGATATATAATATCTGTGTAATATTCATGTGTGTGAGGTGAATAAAAGAACATTATTTTGTTAACTCTGTCCAAATTCAAGAGATATTTCGAGGATAATTTTTGTGGTACCTAATAGAATGAGACTCTAATCAATATAGGTTGGATGATATAAATACTTCCTACGATGTCAAAAATTATAACATATAGCTTAGTTTTATATTTAAGGTAAACAATCATATGAACGAATTTCTTGGAAGGAAACTAGCATCTAGAAAAAGGGGATATAAAAACATGTCAATCCTACTTGGTCCAAGGAACCCCTAGTTTATAGAACCACTTACAAATTATAATATGGACTTAATATAATATAGGGTGTATGGGTATGTAAAATTATAATCCCTAGCATTTTACATTTAGTCACTAATTCGATAATTTTGTGAATACATAATTTTTAAGTATTGTAAGTTCAAATTGGAATGACCAAAACACTAGTCAAGTAAAACTACTCGCAAAATATTTTCTCTCTATAAAAAGAGAAGATGTATGATTTTCATGACTGACTATATATATTATTATGATGCATAGTGTAGATGTATATTTCTTATTAAAGGTCTAGAATTTTAACTTATAGGTCCCTATAAAATTAATTTTTGGTGATAGCTAGCTTTTTTATGAAGGTTTAAATTGTAGTTTTTAACCTACATTTTTATGGTTTCTTGGTATAATTAATATTGATTTTACTTTTCTCAAATTATATATATACACACTTCTTAGTGAGTTTTTCAAATAAAAATAAAGTATACTAAATTATCATCCTATAACTATTTACAAACACCTAAATATTTTACTTGGTCATATAAGGTCAAAATCACAAAGAATGACCTACATATCATCAATTTACAACCCTATCTCAACCTATCATTTTCCTTCCCCAAGAAGTATTTTTAGCACCAACGACTACATTCATATTTTTCTTGTTCGTAATTGGGGTCCATATATATTTGTATTATTTTACGTTATGATTCTTGTAATATTTTTCTAGTAATAATGACAACATTTTTAATTTTAAAGAAACTAGTAAAAATTGTATATTATTGCTAATACATCATACTTTTGATGCATGTGGGGTGCATACATTTGGATTTGGGTATACATATCACCTAACTTACTTGGAAACACATTTTATATCAAAAATATCATGTACAATGATGTAGGAAAAATCTCCCAATGAATTCTACAACTATATAGGTTTGTGTCATGAGCTATCCAATCAAGACCATGTGATACAACTGAGTAGATTAACAAAGGTGGATATGTCTCTTTATCATCCTTCATATTTAGCTCAAATAGCCCAAAAATGTGATGAAAAAAAAAAACCTAGAATTTTTATGCCTTCATGAATACCTCTCTTAGACCCAAGTGATGCTCTCGCAATTAGAGACTTGGAACATTCTAATAGAGATGAGTCTCTAAGATCAATTATTTTTGGCAATAAGTACTCCAATGTAGAATAACCTAATTCTACAATTTCATATATTCTTATTATTTATGTTGATAGGAATCCCAATTTTCCATAAACTAATATGATTATTAACAACATGGTGTCTTTCATATGTGATGGGTAGAAGAAAATAAAATTAATTTCTGATGATAATTGGTTAGGGGTCATACAAAAATATTTCTTCTTCAAATCAATGATATATATTCATTAGGTAGCATAGTGGCCTAAATAAAAATATTTTTGAGGCTAAGGCCGGTTGTAATTTTTGCATATACAAATTAAAATAATCAATAGTGTGTGTGGGTGGGGGTGGGGGTGTGCATGTGTGTGCATCTACATATATGTGTGTGTGTGTGTGTGCTTGTATGCGCTGTGCGTGTGTGCATCTACAAGTTTTTTGAGGCTAAGGCCGGTTGTAATTTTGCATATACAAATTAAAATAATCAATAGTGTGTGAGTGTGTGAGTGTGGGTGTGTGGGTGTGTGGGTGTGGTGTGGGTGTGTGTGTGTGTGTGTGTGTGTGTGTGTGTGTGTGTGTGTGTGTGTGTGTGTGTGTGTGGGTGGGTGTGGGTGTGCGCGTGTGGGTGGGTGTGTGTGGGTGGTTGGGTGTGTGGGTGTGTGTATGCGTGTGTGTGCACGTGTGTACGCGAGCGCATGTGTGTGTGTGTGTGCGTGTGTGTGTGTGCGTGTGCTCGTGCGTGTGTGTGTATGCGCGCGCACGTGTGTGTGTGTGTGTGGGGGGTGTGGGTGTGTGGGTGTGAGTGGGTGGGTGGGTGTGTGTGTGTGTGTGTGTGTGTGTGTGTGTGTGTGTGTGTGTGTGCGCTGTGCTGCGGTGGGTGGGTGGGTGGGGTGGGTGTGTGGTTGGGTGTATGTGTGTGTGTGGGTGTGTGTGTGTGTGTGTGCGCTGCGCGCTGGACTTGCGCGCGCATGTGTGTGTGTGTGTGTGCGTGTGTGTGTGCATGTGCATGTGTGTGTGTGCGTGTGTGTGTGTGCATGTGCATGTGTGTGTGTGTGTGTGCGCACATGCGTACGTGCGCGCACCGTGCGCATGTGTGTGTGTGTGTGTGTGTGCATGCTTTTTTTTTGTGCGTGCGTGCGTGTGCGTGTGTGTGTGTGTGTGTGTGTGTGTGTGTGTGTGTGTGTGTGTGTGTGTGTGTGTGTGTGTGTGTGTGTGTGTGTGTGTGTGTGTGTGTGTGTGTGTGTGTTTTAAGGGTGATTAACCATGAAAAATGTATAGCAACATTGAATTACTACGAGATATTATTGAAGAAAAATAGTTGGTAATTATTTAGAAAATATTCTTTGAGCATCATTATTTTAAATATAAGATCTTCCTTTCCAATTCAATCAATTTGAAAAGTCTATGTGGTTGTTTTTCATTGCTTAGAAAATAAATAACCTTCATTACATCATGGTTTTAGCTTTTGTTTCAATATCAATATCAAATGTATTAATTTTTTTGAACAAATATTTTCAATATCAATATAAACCTCTAGTCATCAGCTTATGGGGAAATATTAGAACTTGTTCAAGCTCTTTTAATTGTAGTAGCTTTGGCCAATGCAACAAACAAAAAAACAAAAACTTATTTTAATATCTAATTATTCCCAAGTCAAACCTTATGATTTAAGGTTTGTTTTTTCATTTAAGGTGGTGTATTATTTTATTTATTTATACAAAATAATTGTTGGTGCTAGTAGTGGTTACAGTGGGATATAACCACATGTTTCATTTACATTGCATTGTCAATAACTTTACTTCAACAAGAGCTTGTGCTTTTTTAGATATATTCTCCTGGTTATTTCTATTAGGTTGTTGAGTTTGAATATATGCTAGCACCATCTAGTTATGTAAGATATCCAAGGAAGTTGGAGCTATCTAATCACACTCATGCACAATCCCTAAAGGATGTAGAGATTAAATAAGACAACATAAAACAAAATGAAGGAGAAGGCATTGTGTGGGGAAGGAATATACAAGAATTTATGGGCACTCAATTTTCCCAAACACCCTACTAACCACATGACATTCTAGAATACATCACCCCTCCATTGTATGAACATGAAGAAGATAATTTTATCACCACCATTTACAACTAGAACATGGACAAAAAATTTAGTTATATGCAACATTTTATACGAAAGGATTTACAAGAACAACTAAGTGTCGTAGCAAGGTCGGAATTAATTATGAATTATGGTCTAGACATTCTTTGTATAAAATAAAAAGGTTGAAACTTACATATGACAGTGGATTCATAACTATGGAGGGAGGCCCAAGAGAACATATAGCAAAAACACAATCAAGAATGGGAGAGGGCATTATAGAAGGTCCAGAGACAATGTTCCTATAATTTTAGACCAAAAAAGGGACACTTAACATTTTATGCTTCAGGTAGTTTGTATTATATAGCATGTAACTATAGAAATTAGTTTTATATAATTGGTGATTAAATTTTTCAAATTTAATATTGGTGTTGATGTTTATCAATCTATTTCATTTTTGTAAGGATTATTTTGTAACTTATTCCCTTATAAAAAAATTATTCAATTTTTCAACCAATAAGTAGCTAGCATTTATTTATTTTGTCAAAAAATTATGTCATCAATATAATTGGTAAATTGTTCTAGAGTTGATAAATTCATGTAACTTTCATGAACCAATAAAAACCATAAGGATTCAAAATCATGGAAATATAGTTTAACTATGGAGCGGTGTGTGTGTGTGTAGATTAGAGAAGTATGTATGTAGAGAAAGATAAGAAACATAAAACAACATTATTTATTTATCTTCCAACATCAAAGGGAATTACAAAAGTGAAACAACCTCAAAGGGCTTACTACCTACTATATGCATACTATGTAATTACTAATTCGCTAAAAATATAGCTATTTTATAATTTCCTTGACCCTAACCCTCCCAAAAAAAAAAAAAAAATCATGATGGTTCCAAATGCTAGTGCCCTCCAATGGCCATGACTATCCTGATGAGCTTGTCAAGCCTACATAGTAAATGGTGGAGTGTAAATGGAAGCGACAAGAGTGTCCCAATGGTGTGCTCAACATCATAATTCACCACACATTTCAAGGAGGAAATAAGAGGATCTAAATGATTGATGCCTCCCTAAATCTACAAGCATTCCCTCTCCATGACTCAAGAAGTGCTAACATTTTCCTATTCCACCTATTCCAATAATGTATGTTGAAGAATGTAAATTAATCTAGTCAAGGGAATAATAATTCTCTCGTAGTCATGCTTGCTTTTAATATTTGAGATTTTATACTTTGTTATTTATTTAGTGCCCAAAAAAGAGTATAAATAAAAATATGGTCATTTTTGTCCTTATCCAATATGGAAAGTTGAGATAGGTGATGAGTGGTTTTCACCTTGATCTTACAAAAAGATATTTATATCTAACTCGAATACTTAATTTTACTTTCAAATTTGTTCTCAAATATTCACATTCAAAAAATAATACCTCATAATCTCGAGTCCCGCATGAAGGTAATTTGACATTGAGTGAGGGGAGAGGATCCATTGACTATGAACCCTAAGTTAAAAGGTTCATACATCCACCTAAGTATTATATGATTTAAGATAAAAACCTTTAATAGATTATTCTTCCTTTAATAGGATGTTGATTTTCATTTGAGAATTTAAATTATTTGGAAAGTATATTTTTAAGGGATTAAGATGAGGCATTTCTATGTGTTACTATTTTATTGGATAATGATTTGATTTGACATGTTTTATTGGTTATTTTTATTAAAGTTTTGAGTGTGAAAAGTGAAATCAAGATATGCTTGAAAACTGAAATTGGGGGACTAACATGGAGAGAGAAATTGAAAATGGCCATTAACAAATATCCCATGATCAATCTTAGAAAATCCACAATCATTTGAGGACACCACCGACCATCCTTCAAGGATATAACCACGATCAAAAGAGGAAACTTAAATAGTCGTATTATACAACATGTAACTATAAAAATCAATTTTGTCTAACCAAAGTGACTAAATTTTTCTATTGTTGCTTATGTTTTCTGATATATTGTCATATTTGTAAGGTTTTTTTGTAACTTCTTCAAATATAAATAAATTATTCAATTTTTCAACAAATTATATGTATATTTTATAATTTAGAAAAATCATGTCATCCATCCAATTGGAAAATAGTTCTAACTTTCATGAACCAAATAAAATATAAAACAATCGGGATTGAGTAATCATCAAAGTAGAGTTTACATGTGAGGTAGAGTGTATGTAAGGTGAAATAAGCAACATAAAATAAAATTATTTATTTATATTCAAGCCTCAAAGGGAATTAAAACTTGACACCGATCTTTAAACTCTTCAACTTTGGAATTATCCACGAAACACAAAATAAATGTTGTTGTTCTACTTTCTATTAGAAAATGATAAAGATAGCTAGTGAATGAATTATGCTTATGCTTAGAATCCACAATTACAGGAAAGGAAAGAATTTAAGCTCATAAACACCAACAAGTTTTATCCTAGAAACCTCCAGAGGAGGAAAAACTAGTTGGGAAGGGAAATTGCTCTTTCTTCCCACTTTTATTGGCCAATTCAAAATAACAAGTACAAAATTTACAATAAGTATGAAAGAGAAGTAGATAATATCTCACACTTCCTCCCAAATACTTGTTTGCTCTATCTCAACACTCCTTTCTTCTACAAACAAAATTCCATCACTAAGAACTTCTTGCTCACTTGTTTTCATGCTTCGATGATCCTATTCTCTTCTACATACATGTATTTATAGCCTTTCCCATGTCCTCCCATGCACTAGAGAATGGGAAAGTTCATGGAGGAGAAGAGACACAAACAACCTTCTAAATTCTAGGTCATTCGTTTCATATTTTTGTTTTCTATCCGAAAGATTCGGGATCACCGCCCAATGCAAACTAGTGGTCCCAAGACCACTACCCTGGTTGGGTGGTGGTTCTATAACCGTTACTCTACTCGTGAGCGGTGGTCCTATTACTAAAAAGACAGAACCTCCATGTATCATTTTTCCTTCTTTTCGTGCTGACTATTTTGATGAAGTAGATTCATTTTGGATCCCTATGGATCACACCTCCCCTGCTTAGGAGGATTTTGGTTCCACAAAATCTTAATGGGGGAGTAGATGAGGAAATAATTCCCTCACTTGCTCCTTTAAGTACCACTGGGCCTACCTTGGTGTCTTCCCTTTCAGTCCAATCTGCCAAGACTCCTGTGGACCTCTCCTAGTCTCTCTGACCTTCTGCTACAACACTACATCCTCCTCCAATTCACCTCGTGAGTCTAAGATGCAATTCTCAATGGAAATTAACAACTTTAGACCTTCATCTTCATCTAGCATGGATGGTCTCATATAGGTGCAAGTTATCAGATTTTACTACAGAGTACATCCTCATAAATGGTGGCAAGTCAAGTCGAAAAGCATTTTTTCTAACCTACTCCAATATGGTGAAGGGCCCATATCATAGTGGCTTGAGTTTCCATGCTTGACCTTGTAATCTCTCCTTACTCAAGTAAAGCCAAACTCTATCTCCAACATGTAGCTTATGTTCTCTCCTATGTTGATCATGCCTAGCTTTATACTTGGCTTGAGATTTCTCTAGTTGTTCTTTGACTTTGAGATGGATTTTTGGATCCTCTCAATGAATTTGTTTTCTCTATTCACCTCTGTGTCTCATGTCTCCTCCTCATCCTTCTACCCAAATGCTATTTCCAGTTGATTTGTAGCTATATATCCCAAGCATTCTTCAAACAGTGACTTCATAATGGATGTGTGTACTTCCCGGTTATAGGAATGTTGAATGTAGGCTAAGGAATCATCCCAAGTCCTTGGATATTTGTTTATATACCCTATGATCAATTGTACCAAAGTATTGTTTACCACCTCTGTCTGTGGATGTAAAGTTGTGCTACTCTATAACCTGGTATCCATCTTGTCCCATAAAGTAGTCCAAAACTTCCCCAAGAACCTAGAATCCCTGTTAGAAACAATAGACTTTGGCAAACCAAAATGCACCCATGTGTTGCCTTTTATTATCTTTTTACATGCCATAAGAATACACATCTTACTGAATCTATCAACAACAACATATAGATAGTCATGGCCATGTTTAGACATAGGTAATCCTCCTACAAAATCCATAGAAATGTCCTCCCACGGATGAGTAGGTACTAGCAAAGGCATATACAAACCCTCCTTCCTAGTCTTAGGCTTGCTAGTACAACAAAGTTTACATCCACGTATAAATTTTGATACTTCTTCTTGCATATTGGGCCAATACATGTACCTTTGCAAGTGGGCTAGGGTCTTACCAACACCGAAATGTCCCGCTACTTTCGAGGTATGTGCTTCCCTCATCAATAGAATTATTTCTTCTTTTGGCACACAAAGCTTCCCCCATCGGTAGAGCAGCCCATCCTTGAGATAACAATCTTCAATCCCTATCCTTTCAGCCCCTTGGGACTGCAACTACTGAAATGTCACCCCAAAGTCTTTTCCTGGGCATATGCCTCTCCGTAAGCTTCCTTCATGAAGGGCTTGATCTGAGAGATAGTGGCCAAACAGGAAAACTTCTCTTGTGTGGGTGGCCTAGATAACATGTCTGCCACCAAGTTTGTACTACCCTTCTTGTATTTGATCACCAGATGGAACTGTTGAAGGAACCCCATCCATTTGTAGTGACTTTCTTGCTGCAATTTAGATTGTGCTTGCAAATACTGGAGAGGTTTGTGGTCAGTGTGCACAATAGTTTCTTTACCCAAAAATAATGCTTCCATTTTTTAATTACCTGAACTAGTGCATACATTTTCTTATAGTATATTGAA
Organism: Taxus wallichiana var. yunnanensis; assembly: GCA_018340775.1. Classification (NCBI taxonomy): domain Eukaryota; kingdom Viridiplantae; phylum Streptophyta; class Pinopsida; order Cupressales; family Taxaceae; genus Taxus; species Taxus wallichiana. The sequence goes on from CM031234.1 coordinate 52,075,965, forward strand.
TATCCTTTAACTGTTAAAGTTAAAGTTTTAGAATGATAACATATAGGTTTACCTCCTTGAAGTAACATTGTGCCCATGGCGTAATCACTAGCATCTGTCTCTACTTCAAAAGGCTATTGTAAATTAGGAAGATCAAGTACTGGAGCATGACTAATCTTGTATTTCAATAACTCAAAGGATTTGTCTTGTTCCTTACCCCATTCAAAACCCTTACTCTTTGTGGCCACTGTGTGTAGAGGTGCTGCAATCGCGGAGAAGCCCAGAATGAACTTCCACATGTACTATACTTCTCCCACAAAAACTCCTAGTCTCTGTGGCTCCTATTGGTGTTGGCCAATTAGTGATGGCTTCCACCTTCTTTGGATCCACTCGTAGCTCTCCTCCTCCAACCACATGCCCAAGATAGACAAGTGACTGTTTGGAAAATTCACATTTCTTCATATTACAAAGCATTTTTTCTCCCTGAGGACTTACAAGACTTGTTGTAAATGGGTTAGATGTTCTTCCCATGTGGCACTAAAAATCAGAATATCATCTAGATATACAATGACACATGAATCTATGAAATCCCGCAATACATCATTCATTAATCTCATAAATGTAGTGGGTGCATTGCATAACCCAAAAGGAAGTACTAACCATTCATACAAACCCTGTTTTGTTTTGAAGGTAGTCTTCCATATATCCTCCTCCTTCATTCTAACTTGGTGATAACCGGACTTGAGATCCAACTTCGTGAATAATTTGGCATGTTGAAGCTGGTCCAAGAGATCATCTATGTAGGGAAGTGGATATATGTTCTTTATGGTGATCTTGTTCAAAGCGTGGTAGTTGATGCACATTCTCCAAGAACCATCCTTCTTTAGCACCATCACAATAGGTGAACCACATGGTGAGGTGCTCGGATGTATCACCCCTTGGTCTAGTAGTTCTTGGAGTTGTTTCTTTACTTCAATACTCTCAAGAAAGGATTTCCTATACAACCCGATGTTCGGTAGAGGGGACTCTGGCAATAGTTGAATCTCATGCTCTACTTTTGTTTTGGTGGTAACTCACTGGGAGCTTGAAAAATTTCCCGAAAGGACTGAATAATACTATCTAAATAATGCTTTCCATGGTTAGAAATCTCTAAAACTTATACCCCATCTTGTTTGTCCTTTAACAAAATTAAACAAAACTGATTATGCTTTTCCTGAATAAGTCATTTTTCTTAGTTAGCACTCACCATAGTAACCTATGTCTTACACCGTAGGAAAGTGTTTATTGATAAAAAGCACTCTTCAGAACTTACCTATTTATATCATGTCAATGTTCAGCATTCCAACAACAGTGATGAATAGCATTGAAAAAATTCAAAAACATTTTTTATGGCATGGTACTGAAGACAAGTTTAGATACCATTTAGTTGCTTGGGAGCAGGTCTATAAACCAAAGAGGATTGGGGGTTTAGGAATCAAAGATATCAAGCTTATGAATGCTACTCTTATTGCAAAGTTGGGTTGGAGACTCATAAAAGAGCATAAGCCTTGGACAGAGTTGATCAAAATCAAATACCTTTCCAATCAAAGCATGAATTCCTTCCTTTTTTATCAGTCACTTCCGAATGGCTCTATTTTCTGGAACAATCTTCTACACATCAGACATATTCTCTCTCATAGATGTAGTTGGAAGCTTGGGGATGGACAAGACATTGATTTCTGGACTGAAAATGGTCTGATGTTAACTAGATTTCCTCTTATGGTCACATTAAGGACACTTAATTAGAAATTATGGGCACAAAGTTCAGGACTATATTGAGGTGGTTGAAAATAAAAGGAAATGGAAACAGTTCAGAGTAGATGAGGATAATGTGTAGTCTGCTATTGTGCATCCATGCAGAGTCATCTCTCCCTAATTCATATCAGTCCTCAAAATCATAAGGATGAACTCATTTGGAAAGATTCCTTTGATGGAGAGTACTCGGTTAAATCTAGCTACAACTCTTTCTTTGCCTCTATTGAAAGTGATATTGAGTGGCATAAGTTGTGGATGCCCGAGCTAACCCCTAGAGTAAATTTTTTCTGGTGGCTTATCATTAAAGGAAAGATCCTAACTAATGAAAATCTCATTAGGAAAGGATTCATCATGCCTAATAGATGTTGCATGTGTCAGGAAGAAGCAGAAGATATCAAACACCTCTTTCTTCATTGTAAGTACACTTCCAAAATTTGGCATCTCATTTTTGAAAACTTCAATCAGGAATGGATCTTTCCCCATACTTGTCTTCAGGCCTAGGAACAATGGAACTCTCCTTACAAACATTGTGTGGTGAGGAGATTATGGCAACTGGTTCTCCCTCACACCATGTGGTGGGTTTGGAAAGCTCGTAATGATGTCATTTTTAGGAATACCAAAAAGTTATGCAAAAATTCTACAAAGAAATTATCATTGCTGTGAAAGACAACATTGAAAGATTTAAACCCCCAAAAATAGACTTTACCCTGAGGAAGAAGAGCACATTCTGGCTGCTTGGAATATTGGCACTGTTTTGAACAAGAATAACAATAGTATTGATAGATCCACTGTCCGATGGATTCAGCCTCCCAGTGCTTGGCATAAGTTGAATTTTGATGGGGCCTCAAAAGGAAATCCTGGAGATTCTGGAGGTGGGGGAGTCATTAGAGATCACAGAGGTTGTTTTGTTGCTACTTTTTCTGGTAAAATGGGTAGACAAACTAATCACTACTCTGAAGCTCTTGCTGCTCTTTGGGGAATAAGGCTTGCTAGGGAATGTAATATTTCCAATATTATAATTGAGGGTGATTCGCTGAACATTATCAATATTTTAAATCAAAAACAACCCCCAGTTGGTCAATCAGGGATTTTATTGCTGAAGCTACTGCTATTTGCAAGAGTTTTGAAAATTTTGAAATCAAACATACATACCGTGAAGGCAATAATGTGGCAGATGACTTGGAAAATATTGGGGTAAATAATACTTATCAAACTTGGTTAAGGGGTGACATTCTTCCTACTAAAGTAAATGATGACATCATCAAAGATTTACATGCCTTGGAACGTAATCACTAATAGGTGTAATGTTGATGCTAAGGAGTGGCCTTTTAAGTACAGAGTGATGACATCATCAAAGATTTGCATGACTTGGAGTGTCATCATTAATAGATATAGGGTGGATGCTAAGGAGCAGTTAATTAATTACAAAGTGAGAATTAATAATTACTTCTCTTCACACGCTTGGGAGGACTTCAAAAACAGAATTGAGGATGATTCGTATAGCTTTCAAATTTTTACCGTTCTTTGGAAGAGAGGTAATAGCACAAGAAAAATGGGGGGACCACCTTACAAGACTGAGCCCACCCATAATCCCGCATGGAAAGATGATACAGTTCTCTGGAACTATTTACAGAAAGGGGGTCTCACAAATTTTATTGAAAAAGTCCAAGGTTTTGATCAGGATCTCTCAATCAAATTTTCTCATGGATGGAGGAAGTGAGTGGTTGAATACAGTAATATCAAGGTTGAGATTTCAGAGGAGCTTATAGCCCAGGTCACTGGGCTCAGTCTAGAAGGCACCAAATTCTTCAACAAGCGGGTTGACAGAGAGGTGGAGGCTAAGAAGTTTCTGGATGAGGGCGAGAATCTAGATTTTGTGACGGCAGGCATCAAACTTGCTTCTATTCCAGAGCCTTTTGCTGAGATCGCAAGGATGGTGGTAAGGTATGTTACCTTAGAAGGGAGATTTGTCACTATTCCCCAAAAGCATTTGATCTTCCTTAATCATTTCCATAGAGACCTCACCATTAACTTTCCTCATTACTTGTTGAATTCTCTGGAAAAATCTGTTCTGGAAGTGCAAAACCACACTAGGGCTATTCCCCTTCATCAAGGATTAATACTGCTCATTCATCGCCACTGCTCAGCTTTCCCTCACTTGATCCTACTCCTCCCCCTGCCTCCATTCCCCCCTTCCTGATAGAAAACTTGATATTGCTACCACTAGCAGGAAAAGGAAAGAGATGAAAACTAAGGTCCTTGCTTCTCAGAGGGTTCTTAGAAGTCATAAAGACCTGGAGCTTGCTACGAATTTACTACACATTAGTAATCCGGTGGAGAAGCCTAAAGATGAAGACTTGCTAGTCAGAGTAGATAAGATGGAAAAGGAGATTCAGGACCTTAAGAGGGTTATTAGGGATATGGATAAAACTCAGGGCAAAAAGAAACTGCAAAACGATGAAGATGAAGATATTACTGCTGAAATTTTCAAGAATTTGTTATCTTTGGATGTCCAGGCTTGGCAATGCAAAAGGGAGAAATGACTGTATCCTTTCAGCTCTTAAAAGCATCTATAATTTCATCGAGCAGCATGTGCGTAGTGTTTTCAGTCCTCAGTATTACCGAGGACATTTGGGGTTCCAAGGAGAACAAAGATCTTGAAATTTCCAAGGTGGATTTGAAAGATCTATCTCGTGCCACCGCCATTACATTCTTCGTTTCTTTCCAAACGATTAAATCTAAGATCGATCAAAGCTATCAATCGATGTAGGCATCGTTGCTAGTTTTTATCGGCGGTGAAGTTGTTGTTAATCGGCATTTTTGGTGCTACTTTTTGGCTGAGATGACCAGTGGTGGTTTTCTCTTGTTCATTTTTTGTCTCTTCTACTTTTATTTGAATCACCGCCCGATTGGATCCTGAAATTTTGTTACTATATTGTATAATCTGGGTTGTTGTTGAGCCCACCTGTTGTTGGATGTTTTGCAATGTTAGCTCTTTTGGTATTTGGATTTTGAGCCTTTTTGTTCACAGTGGTATAGTCCCTTCAAAGCTATTTACCCATAATAAAAAAACATGTGTCAGATTATGGTGTGCACATATGTTATAGTTGATCCCATCCTTGACCCATCTATACCGGTTTTCCCTTCTCATAAATATAACATCCCTGATATACAAGTAAGGACTCTCAAATACAACATCAAAAGCATCAAGTGGAATAACATCAACTTCTAAAACATCAATATACTAGGAATTTATCCCAAACTTGACCTTACATCTTCTTATTACCTGAATTTCAACACCCTTCTTCACCCAACCCAAAGGATAAGGGTTTGGATGCTCGTAAGTCTCAAGACCAAGCTTCTTTACAACTACTTCAGAAATCAAGTTATACTGAGAACCGGTATCAACCAAAGCATTTACCTTAGTTCTCTTGATCTAGATTTTGATATGGAATAGTCTACTCATCTCCTCTTCCTGGTTTTCCATGTTGGTGGCCATGCATCCAAGCCTTTCATCTACATCAGAGTCATCTTTGATTTCCACCTCCCCTTCTATTCTTATAGCTATCATGGACTTATTTGAGTCCTTGGTTTAGTTCTTCAGATGTAACTCCGGATGTAACTTCCAACATGTAGCGTCAATATGACCATTAATATCACATTTCTTGCAAAAATTCTTGGGATCTTTACAAGTATTTAAAGTAATGGCAGTTTGTTTACCTTTCCCTTTCCACTTACCCTTGTTACTTGTTTTCCCATACTCTTTTTTCTGTTGATTTTTCAACTGCTTTTCCCTTGGCTCTGCTTCTCCTTGCTTCTTTTCATCATCTATGTAGTATGCTTGCACACACACCTCATTGAGATATTTGGGCTTAGTGGAGATGACTTTTATTCGAAGGTGAGTGTGAAGTCCTCCCAAGTAATTAATCATAATATCCTCATCCTCTAAGTACATGTTTAGCAACATGGCATGCCTCCTAAATTCTGTAGTATAGTCCTACACACTTTGACCACTACCTTTCTAAAATACTGTCATTTAATCATTTGGTAAATCTTGTGGCCAATAGGATAGAAGTTATCTCTAAGTAATTCTTTAAATTCTTGCCAGGATTTCACAATAGAACGCTTCTTCTTTTCAAGGTGGTTATATGGGTTTCCCACCAAACCAGAGTGTGTCCCTCCATTTTGATACATGCAAAGGTGATCCTTTATGCCTCAGTGACATTATGGATGCTAAAGTAGACTTCTAACTATTTTAACCATTTATCAAGCAACTTTGCATCTACTTGTCCTTCAAAGATTTTAATATCAAATTTTGTCTCAACTTTAAAAGGAGTATGATCGGATTTTACCTTTTCTCTTGTGTTTGAATTCTCTTCTTCATGCTCTTCTCCATAAATTTCCTCATGGTGGCTCCTTCCTATGCCAAACTTTTCAGCTAAGCCCCAAACCACTGAGTCCATGGAGTCTTTTTAATAGAAGTTGTCTTCTGCAAATCAGCAAGCTCTTCTTGCCTTCTAAACATCCTATCCATCATGGTCTCCAACATCTTGATTCTACGGACCAAGTTCTCTTCCTCCATTTGTCCCTAAATTCTCTGTTTCTACTTATTTGTAGAAATTTATGGATCACAAGGTAAAGCCTCTTTGCCTTTAGATCTCATCACTGTCATACAAATCCAAGAATGAATACCACATTCCTGGATACTTGTTAGCTCTGATACCAAAATGATCTGTAAACTCTTCAACTTTGGAATTATCCACAGAAACACAAAATAAACGTTGTTGTTCTACTCTTTATTAGAAAATGACAGAGATAGCTAGTGAATGAATTGTGCTTATGCTTAGAATTCACAATTGTAGGAAAGGAAATAATTTAAGCTCATAAACACCAAGAAATTTTATCCTAGAAACCTCCAGAGGAGGAAAAACCAGTCGGGAAGGGAAATTATTCTTTCTTCCCACTTTTATTGGCCAATTTAAAATAACAAGTACAAAATTTATAATAAGTATGAAAGAGAAGTAGATAATATCTCACACTTCCTCCCAAATACTTGGTTGCTCCTTCTCAACACTCCTTTCTTCTACAAAACACAATTCCAAAGACTAAGAAATTCTTTCTCACTTGCTTTCATGCTTCGACTATCCTATTCTCTTCTACAAAGATGTATTTATAGCCTTTCCCATGTCCTCCCGTGCAATGGAGAATGGGAAAGGTCATGGAGGAGAAGAGATATGAACAACCTTCCAAATTCTGGGTTGTTCATTTCATTTTTTTGTTTTCTATCTGAAAGATCCAGGACCGCTACCCAATGCAAACCGGCAGTCCCAAGATCGCCACCCTAGTTAGGTAGCGGTTTCAGAACCACCTCTCTCGCTCGAGCAGCGGTCCTATTACTAAAAAGACATAACCTCTGTGTATCATTTTTCCTTCTTCATGCTGACTGTTTTGATGAAGTAGATTCATTTTGGATCCCTATGGATCAAACACAATCTCAAAGGGATTACAACATACTATTTGCAAACTCTCCACCGACTAATTCACTAAAATGAAGCTATTTTTATTTTCATTGACACTAACACTCTCCCAAAAATAGAGCATGATGTTTCCAAATTTCAATGCCCCACAATTTCCATGACTAGCCTAATAAACTTGCCAATACTAAAAATGTGGAAATGGAAGAAACATCATCTTTTAGTGTTGACTAAGTTTCTTTAAAAAGCCAAATCAAGGAGAAACAACCCACTATGATCATATTAATGTTTAATGGGGTCACCAGTTATATGGGAGCACTTGGCACTACCTAACTATGTGCTCAAAATTATTGACTCATTATGTCATTTCAAGAGGTAATGGGTGGAGCCAAAATACCAAAGTCTCTCTACATATACAATTAGCCTTTGTCCATGACTCAAGAAGAGATAACATTTTTTCTTGTTCCAAATATTCCAAAGAATGTAGGTCAAGGATGTGACTTTATATGGGGTAGGAAATAAGATTTCTCGCATAGTTGTGTTTTGTTTCCATAATCAATATTTTAGACTTTGTAGTGTCTTCACTTCCTAAAAATAAAGTGTATGAATATAAATATGATTATTTGAGTTCCTTATCTAATATTGAAAGGCCCAGGTAGGTATTATGTGTGGTTTCTACCTTGATTTTATAAAAATGTAAGAGATATTAAGATCGACCTCGATACGTAATTTTTACTTTTAAATTGGTTCTCAAATCTCTACAATTCAAAAAATGACACCTCGCAATCTCAAGGAATACATGAAGTTGATTCCACCTTGAGTGAGGGGAGAGGAGCCACCGATCATGGACCATAAATTAAGGTGCAGTAGTAGCTACCTAAGTATCATATTTTTTATTTTTATTTTAAATAATAAAAAATATATATGTTTATTTTCTTTTGAGCATTTTAATTAAATGGAAAGTATATTACGAAGGGATTAAGATTAGGAATTTTTAACTACAAAAACTTAAGATGGCCCATTATCGGGGAATAAAACCACTTTTTGGGAATTGCCTGTGTCACAATTTAATTAGTTGATTCGTGGTGTGACTCGCTTTATTGGTTATTTTTTATTTCGTTTAAAGTATAAAATCTACACGTGATCACTTTAAATTAGATATGCTCCTCTCCCCTAATTTATATATTCCTGAAAAGTAAAATTTGAATACTTAAATGGAGAGAAAAATTTAAAATGGTCATTCTTCGGTTCATTTTGTAGACAAATTATGTAAAATTTATAAACATTTATATAGATTTCAATCATTATCTAGAAGTAGGAGTGCATATTGAGTTGCTACATTAGCTACCTACCTCTTTATCACCCTTTTGGAACTATTAACATATTTATAGTTCTCGTATATATGTATATTTTGTCTACAAACTTGCAAAAATTACATGATCTTTCAAAATCTTCCTACAAAAAATCTAAGATAACCCATCAAAAATTTAGGAAACCCCGCAATACATCAAGGAAATATTCCAAATAGTCGACGTTGTTTGTCAAGCATTACACATAATGAGTTTAGGAGATCTACAATCGCTTAAGGATAGTCCATGATAAATCTAACATACACAATGATACTTTCAAGTGACTCATGGATTAGTCAAGACTATCTCATGATCATTTTAGACAAATTATGATCAGCCAAGGATATAACCAACAATCATATGCCAAAATGATATCTTGTATAGTATTAATTCATCAAATTCATTACCATATAAAATTATTATATTTTATGTTCATTGTCATTATTTTTTACCGAGGCTTGAAAGTGTGTCATACTCGACTATCATAACTTTAGATGAGGCTTCAATTCATGTGAGACTATGATTATCAAGATCACGTCTAACTTGAATGAAAACTAGCCAAACATAAATTAGTTATGAATCGCATATATATATATAAGATGAAAAAGGATCCCACATATCATTCACTTTCGCTCGCCACTTGAAGGTTGAAAAACTAACAACTATTATACATGGATAAATTTATGACCATGAATACGAGTGATGTCGAGAGGGTGACTACCACCACTACCTCGAAGCATATAGACATGTTATATGGGAAAACCTCTAGGATGATGGAAGAGAGATAGCAATAGGTATGCCATCTAAGGAAACATTAGCACTAGGGAAGCCAAATGTGGTAATAATAGTAATGAAGGAAAACACCCCTTCTATATCACGGACTCAAGGCATGATTCCATAATTCCTACCCATAAGGCACGCCAAGAATATTTTTTCTTGACAAAGTGATGAAGGATGGGTCACATTCGCTCACCACTCAATCGAGTGGAGAGAATAACTATACCATAAAGGCATACTTCATTATGTTTTGTCTATGAATAAGGCCACTTGTGATCCCAAGAGCATAATAATGAGCTTGCATGAAAACCTTTGCATTATTGTGGAACCTCTCTCTATTATGCTCGATGGTGGTGGTGGTGGTGGTGGCAGTGGTAGTGGAGGTGGTGGCAGTGGTAGTGGAGGTGGTGGTGGAGGTGGAGGTGGTGATAGCGATGGTCATGGTCATGGTCATGAAAGAAAGAGAAAGGGGAAGTGGAAGGGGATATGAAAGATACAAGGACATCCTAAATAGTTAGATGTTTTTTTTTTTCAATTAAAAATTGCTTACTTCTTGGAAGGAAGTAAAAGTTTATGAACTTAATATATTATATATTTTGATGCTCTATTTGATTTTTATAACATTATCATGGAATTAAAACAATGTTGGAATTTATTTATGTTCATGATGTTTTTCTTAGAGTTCCCATTTTTATTTTCTTAATATTAGTATCAAAGATATTATAACTAATTTGTAAATTATTATCTTGAAATTTTTATGTATATGTTGAATTTTATATCGAATCTATATGATTATTTAGGTATTGAATCTGTATCTAAAATTTTATTTAGGATCATTCTATGGGTATACAAGATCATCCTTAGGATATCCTAGGATTAGTATAGGTATAACTTAAGATTGGTCTTGGGGTTTTTAAGATCGGTCTTAGGGTTCCTAGAATCGGTCATTGGGTATCCTAGGATCAATCGTTGGGTATTCTAGAATTAGCCTTTGGGTATCAAGGATTAGTATTAGGTATCACAATATTTGTCATAGGGTATCTTGTGATCATTCTTTTGGTATCATGAAGACACATCCTTAGATTGGATCAACCCTTCCATTGTATGTGATGTGTCCTCAATAAAATACTTAACCTCAATAGATCTATAGAAAAGTTTTAATTTTCTAACATTTATTTGAAAATATATTATTTTGTGTAGTTATGGACTTATTACATTATTACTATCAATTATAGTATTCCCCATCTACTTTGTTATTACTTTTATTGATTCAAAAATTAAAGCATTTTAGATTTCCGCATAGCATGTGACCTTCATTTTTTACATTTTATGTTTTTAACTTGATAAAATGTAAACCATGGCTTCTCCAATTTGTTATCTGCATGCATACAAAAATGGAAATCAAAACAAATAAAATTGAGCAAAAGGGAGAAATATATGTTGTGATATTAAAGAATATGGAGAAATATTGTCGTGGATGAGGGAAAAAAAGTAATATCTATATAATTTTTTGGTACCGTTATTGTTATTGAGAAAAATTTGTGATGATTTTGGTGCTAAATGGAATGTAGGTAATGTGTTCAATGTATCACCACCTCTTGTAGAGTGAAACTGCACAAGGAGAAAATTTTATAATTTAAAATATTTGCACAATAAATAGTGTACAAACATGGTCCCAAAAAAATCATACTTTTAGTTTTTGGTCTACGAATATTCATACTTTTATCTTTTCTCTGATTGTAGAAACGTTTTGTCATCAAAGGTGAGGGCCTCTATAGATCCCCTCAATTTACATATTAACCAAAAAATATAGTTATAGCATATTGAAATAATTAAGGACGTGTTTTTCATATACAGTGATTATTGTTTATACAATATCACTTGATCCATTAACATTGTGATATAATATGGGCATGAAATGATAGAAATAAATTGAAATTAAAATATAAATAAATTATAGTGCATTTTTATTTTAAAACCACTTTCAACATTTTTATTTAATTAAAATAATAAATTCAAGTCCTCTTCGAACATATTCCCCACTTGAATGGTTTCATAGTTTTAACAATGTATATACATTTACCATATTTTATCAAATTTATTATTTTTAAAAATGTAGCATGCAATTAACTAATTTATGGATGGGTTCATAGAATTAGAAGAAAATATAAGGAAAATGACTCTCAAAATTTTATAATTCCCAATTTTTGTTATATAAATGTTCCATGTACAATAATATCAACTTCCTACATAGGCTTTTATTAGTTCCTTCTAAATCTCGTGATTCTTATTGTTGAAGTGGGTATGAAGAGTTTGCACTAAGATTATTATTTTTGAAGGTAGGAATATTGAGATATGGTATTATTTGTTAAATTATTATTAGGTATTTATTACTAGGATGACGTGGATGTTTTTAAGAAAAATTGAAATCGAATTAGTGTAATAGTAGTATTACGAAAAACTTATTTTTTTCCTTACGGTGAAATGGGTTGATTTAGACTTCTATTATTTATGTGTTTCCTTCATTACCTCAAGGATTATAATCAGTTCTTAGATGGATGATTTGTATACGGAAAATAGGCAAGTGTAAGGAAAATATTCAAGCTAGCATATCTCTCCAAAGTTATGACACCTCGGCTCACCATGCATTGTAACTTCCATACCCATTTTGGAAATCCTATAAACATATGAGAAAATATGTTATGAATGACCATAAATTTTGGGATTTTTAAGCTCAATAATCTTATTTGAATGACCATGCACATTAAATATGATTCACTTCATCATGTGTTTTGGAAATGTTGAGTTTATAATGGTTCAAAGGCTTGGATTATGGACCGACCCACTCTACAACAATACAAAACTCATCAAGTGCATAGCTCCATAGTGGGGAAATCATGAGCCAAACCTTTCAATAGAATCCAAAATTGAAATCTACAAAAATGAATCTTCATTTGGAAGGATTTTTACCCATCATGCACATGGTTCAAAGCTTGGCTTGAAGATCATCCCACACCGTAACAATGTAAAAATCATTAGTTCTCGAATGGGAAATCACGTCCCAAACCTTTCAATCAAATCCACTATGGAAATTTGTATTAAATGAATGTTCATTTTAAAGGTGTTCAATCCATTAGGAGCATGATTCAAAGGCTTGTCTCGATGATTGACCCACTATGCAACAATTTAAAACTCATCAGGTGCATGGTTTTGGAGTGGTGTGATCACAATTCAAACCTTTTAATCAAATTCACCATGGAATTTTGTATTAAATGATCATGTATTTTAATTTCTCTCCAACTCACCATGTATTTTGGGCTTGAGGTACTTCTAATTGATATTCTTAACACTGCTTTTCTTGGTGAGCTTGGACATATAGTTCCAACTCATTGGCTTGTGGTCAATCCACTCTTGAAAAATGCAAAAAAAACCTTGTGCATGGTTCAAGAGTGGGTGGTGAAAATTCAAGTGTTTAATCAATCCATTATATAATTGATCATCAAGTGCATGGATTAACTTTGTACAATGTATTTACATTTTTCTTTCATATTATTGTCTACAAATTGTGGTCTTGAATTCACCAAATTTTCAACTATTTTTATAGGGAATTCAATGATTTATGTCTATGATGTATTTATAAACTAGGGTTTCTATGCATCTCTAGTTGATCTCAACGTAGAGAAAAGAGTTGCAAAGAAAGACATTTTTCCTCTTAAAGTTACATTTTTGTAGGTATGTTTGAAAAGAAAATGTGGTATATAGGGTTTTAATAGATCGAGGTATTCATGATCAATCTTAGGTTATCCATGAATAGACGTAGGGTATCCATGATAATACGACATTTGATGGTATGATCCATTTTAATTTTTCATGGGTTGGTCTCAACTCTATTAGTCAAAGTAGGTGATAAAATTTATAAATTAAATAAATCACCCTAAATAAATGAAATTAAGGTTAGTTTTTATGTCCTCGTTGTAAGCTACATTCTATTTTTATAATGCATAAGGGTATCCATGATCATTTGTTCATGATGAGACTTTGACTCTAATGTTCATAAAGACGGAAAAATTTTGAAAATTAAATAAATTAACTAAATAAATAAAGTTTAGGTTTTTTTCTTCAACATTAGATAATTTTCATTTTTTGAAAATAAATGGGCGTATCCATTATCATTCTTGGGTATACATGAATATATTATGTATCCACAAACAGACATAATGTATCCATGAACATTTGTGGTTGTTTATTATGAACCCTTCTGATTGTTCATGAGGTGATATTTACCATATTAGTCGTATAAGATATAGAAATATGTGTATTGTATAATGCACCCTGAATAAATTGAATAAATGTGAATGAGGCTTGGGGGCAATAGGTTTTTTTCATTATCATTAGATAATCTAATTTCCACATCAAACTCACATTTCCAAGATTCACTAATAGTTAAAGTTGTAGACATATTGTGTCAAGCTCCCATAAATGGTGAATAAAATGATCATAGTAAGATGAAGGGGAGTGAATTACTGTATCCATAAATGAAAATAAGGGTTGTCCATGAGCCCTTATATTTATACACACCTCTTGGAACATAATTAATTGTTATATTCAAATAAAATATCGACAATGCATGGGATATTGAGTGAAATAAGGAAGTGAAAAATGATGTGTGGGCTTGTAAAAATTTTGCACTATAACCACTTCTTACAATGTGGACCAAGCTATTCAATATGTAAAAATTATGGGGGTGAATTCTAAGGTTGATAGGATGAAAATAAACATGTGTAAATAAATCATCCACAAAATATTGGGGTTCCCATCTCAGATACAAATTCATGGTAAGAAGAACCCTCCAAATTAATTCATTTCAATGCTCTTATGTATAGTTCTGTAAGAATCCATATCTAGCTACACATCAATGGGGATGGAAGCAAACATTGATTCATGAGCCATGGAAATCAATCAAACATTATAAGAAACTATGTGCTCCTCCATATGAAAAATATCCTTGGTATACTAACTAATTTACAATTGTAGGTAAATGGAAATATTTTGAATATACTGACATGCATCATTTCATGTGTGGGGATTTAGACCATAATATCTTAATGTGGAAAGTAAGTACAAAAACCTAGTTACCAAACACCCTTGTTTTATAAAGTGTTTGATAAACCACATGAAGGAGAACCATTACCTTCTATCTATTAGGGACATTTTCATTGGTTCTGTGGATGACATGCCAAACCCCAACAATGAATTTATCGAGGAAACTTAGGTCTAATAAAAAAACCTAACCCTATGGACGTGGGCAACCCTAAATTCATAGAAGGTGTGATCTCTCTCAAAGAGTATTTATACAATCACAAAAGGGAGGGAAATAATGATACTAAAAATTTTATTATGGTCAAAGGGAATCATATTGACATGAAGGTTCCAATAATTATAGTGAATATCCATGAATCCTCACAAAATATAGGTAGGATGGAAGAAATATTAGAAAGGAACATATATTTGTGGGGATATAAAAAAATCCAATTCAAGAATAGAATTGATAAGGAATACTTTCTATATTCAATCCACAACCACCCCGAGAGGAAATATGTATAAACAAAAATTAACCAATTGAAGATAGACTACACTTTTGAAATCCAAAAAGGAAGAGGGTGAGGGATTAGACAAGGAAGATGATGAGAAAGTTGGTGAAGAAATTAATAATTATGTATGTGAGATGGAAGTGGATTCCATGGAAGCGTAAATTGAAGTCATGGGATTTGAAGGAGATTCAAAGGAATGAAAATTGGAGCCATGAAATCTATAATGGTTTTCAATGAAGAATTAATTGGAGCAGACTATTTTAGGGATTCACTCCAATCTCAGCAAACAAGTGTCTACTCTAAAACTTGCTCCAAAAAGAAAATAATTAGTAGAATTGGATGCTTAGATTGAGTATCGCTCCTAAAATCCATGATATCCATTAAAGATGCCAAAAATGAATTGTAAATAGCACAATGGACTTTGAGGGGGGGTGAATCAGTACTTTTAAACTCGTACTTAATTCCTTTAAGTTGCATACATCTTTCAACGTATCAAATCAACATTCATTACCCATTAATAACATATTAAGCATGTTCAACCATACACATGAATGAGATACTACATAAGACACCATATATGAAGTGGGAAACCCTCAAGGGGAAGAAAACCCATTGAAATGTTTGAATATATTACTCAATCAAAAATACTTGCATGAATATTACACATCACACAAGATTTTTTTAGTGAAGCACCCACTTCACAAGGAACACCCACCCCTATTTAGTATAGCACCCACTATATAAGGAGGCTACTACATCCAAAGATGATAAACCACCCACTTAACCACCTGATGATGAATATTGCTAAAGTAATGTTGCTCATACAAGATATTGTGATCACTAATTCAGCTCACACATCTCAAAACCCTCTCAAATAACTCATTTTCCTTCTTCGTTAAATTTTTCTCCTTCACAAGCTGATTAGGTCTAATGACCTTGAATACCTTATAATCTTCCCTTCTTACCTTATCATGCTTCTTCTTGACTCTTCATTAGAACCCTCTAACACTCTCTTTAACCTCCTCTAGCTCGTTGACTCTTCTATCCACCACATTAGTTCAAATAAACAAATACATTCACTTTATATACATGACCCAAATCCTAAACACCTCAAGTCATCCATGACCATTAATATTGGCCATACCAATAAGAAAATACATCTAATACATCATATAAACTCTCATGAAATGACCATATATGTCAGAATTAGTCTAATCCTCTCAACTTGCACAACTAGTCCTAAAAGGTTAGTTTCATCTCCACATAATGCAATTTGAACTCTAAGGGAACACTACACCATCATCGAGGCTTCAATATCTCCATGAAATTCATGGAAAACCTATCAACACCTTCCAAAATCTCAAGAACATCTACACCATTCACTCTCCTCATTAAAACACCAAGTATGATTGTTTTCACTCAATTAGAGCACCTCTAGTAGACTAGTATTCAAAGATGAAGACCTACTTTCAACATACCACCTCAACCATGGCATGAAACCACTCATTGGAAATACATTGACCCAAGGAACACTTAAAACCAATTTAGACCTCATGAATCGTCCCAAAGAGTCATCGAAACTTCTTTGTCCTTTAGGATACACATGTTTCCTAGAAACCAGTCTTGGAAACTTGTTCTTCTCACACCATTGCTTACACTTTCAAGACCTCTCAATGCATGGAAGAGGATAAAATTGAATCCCTTAACACTATCCAATACCTAGGTATAACTTGTAGATACAAAATCACGCACTTGGGTACATTTCTAGGTCCTAAAATAATGCAATAATTTATATGATTCCTAAGCAAGAAAAACTAGTGGTTGACAACTATCTTTGGCCTCTTTTCTTTGTCTATTTTTTCTATTTTTTCTTACACACCTTAAATCCTAGTTATAACTTTATTTATTTATCTTTCATGGCTTTAGACATTAGCACACATCCGAACAATAACGTCCATGTGCTCATGTACCTCTCGGGCGCCTTGACCCTTTCTTATACCTTACTCGCTCTTTTTGGGTCTCTTTTATATTTTGGGCATATTTTTCACTTATGGGTCAGCCTTCCAGTTGTCAATTATGAAATTCAAACAAGGGAATCATATAAATACATAGTTATGTGTTCAAAATCAAGGACCAAGTACTAAGAATTACTATCATCACCTAAGCTTGCATTCTAAAGTCACTAAAGCACTCCAAATGCATTCATCTAGCACTCATTCAAGGGAAGAGGGTTGCAAATATTCTACATGCACTCCATAGGAAAGGGAATTCTATTCTATTCCATCCACACATACTATTACATTTTCTACATTCTAGCTACAGCCCGCTATCAAGTGCAACTTGCATAAGGGCATCCTAGGGCATCATTCTTACACACACACACACATAAAAAACCACCAGAACTACATGGATTCTTAAATTTATTGCAGCGCTAGATCATAATTTCACTCTCAGAGTGACCACTAGGGTCATTCCAACTCCCCATTCTATATTTTCCTTTTTAGGTGTAATGCGGTTTGTGGATTTTATAGGTAAACTTCTCTTTTACAAGATATAACCTTATCATCGGCGATCATAGTGTGAATATCGGGGATCAAGAGGAAACAAGTATGAAACCCTAGCGACATAGTAAAAACCAATTTTTGAATATTTACGAGTCATAGGTGCCCAAATCCGGTCACCAGGCGTCCAGCGCCCTATCATGTTGCAAACACCCTTGTCCAGTATTATTCCTAAGTTCTAGAATTTACAGGTGACTAGTTACAACAATGTTTGCATATTTTTCAACACCTTACCTTTCCTAGATCACTTCTTGTGCACTCGAAATTAGGTAAGTCTTCTTATCTCTCTTTCTTACTTAGTTTTTCACATCATTTCATGATTATTTCTTGGATCTTATTATATATTATCATTTTTACATCATTAGGAACAATAGTTACTCTACAATTTATATTTAATTCAAATTAAATTAAATCATTTGGTAAACCCCACTCATGATCAAACACTTGGATCCTCATTTTTCCTATTCTACCCGATCTTCTTTCATGGCTCCTAAAAATCCTCTAATCTCCTTGCATGACTTACTTAAAATGCACCCACCTTGCAAATATGTTCTCCAAAAATCCCTAGACACTATGTATCTCCCTCATAATATGTCGCCTTCAAAAGTGAGTTCCATTTTTTATCATCTATCTAATGACTCTATCAGTCCTAATCCTCCAACTAATCCAGCTATCTTAGAGTCAATTCAAGATTTACACCATGCTTTTCAAGATAAATTTCAAGCTATGGAAACCACAATTACATCTCTTAAAGATGAAATCCAACATCTCAAGGATGCTTCTAAGGTCCATGCTAGTTGTTCTTCTACATCTCATCCTAATCATATGTCCTATACATGTGATCATGACAGTGAACCCAAATTCTTATCGTTACCCACACCTCTCAAGTTTGATCTCAATGCTAAGAAACATGATGTTCTTCCTCAGCTCCTCACTCACCAGTTGATCAACTTTCCAAATACTCATTGTTATCCTCCTTATCGGCTTTCCAAATACCAAGGTCTCCCATTTTGTAATTATCATAGAATTAATGGACATAATGAAAATGATTGTTATGATTTAAAATGAATAATTAAGCACCTTGAGCATTAGGGTTTTATCTCATTTTCGCACAACATTTTGCTTCATGATCATCTTCAATTTATAAATCTAAATGGGCTTCTAAATCCAATCCTTCCATGTCTCATGAGCATCAATCCTCGATCACTAATGTTCCTCCTCCATTCAGTCAAGGGGATCATATCTAACCTATTCACACTAAACAACCAACACTCAAAATATGTCCTCCATCTCCTCCTCCTATCAATCAACCACCACTCAAAACCCGTCCTCCATATCCTCCTCCTATCAACCAACCACCTCTCAAAATTTATTCTTTGTCTCCTCCTCCCTGCCGATCCACCACCTCTTAAAATATGTCCTCCATATCCTCCTCATGTAAAGTAACTACCTCTCAAAATTCGTCCCCCATCTCCTCCTCTTGTCAAGCAACCACCTCTCAAAATACGTCATTTGTCCCCTCTTCCTATCAAGTATTCTACAACTTTACCGATTCCAAATAAACAACCACTTACTAAGAAATACCAACAAACTCTAGATGACCTCTTTAGATTTCCTCCTTTCAACCCAAAATCCAACCCTGGTTTTACTCTTGCTCCTACCTACCATTTTGACGATAATATGTTTTATTAAGATACATTTCAATCCCCCTCACCATCACAATGTATTTCCTTAATCATCACATATCTTTCCATCATTAGCACCCTGAGGGCACCACGCTTTCTCACTTGCTTCTATTCTTATCGGTTTTCTTTAGCATTTACTACTACACGTTGTGCTCGTGTACCATACCTAATATTTTTACACATTTTCACACCTTTTGATACATAATGTATCATCATTACCCTATTATGTGCTCTAGTTCCACAGTTCATACTCGACTACTGAGGGTATAATTCTTAAATGAACCTCACATCCACTACACATTTCACACTCTATGCTTCACGATACATCTTTCTAGCATCTACTTTCACACAACACATTACCCGATG
Source organism: Taxus wallichiana var. yunnanensis (assembly GCA_018340775.1). Lineage (NCBI taxonomy): Eukaryota > Viridiplantae > Streptophyta > Pinopsida > Cupressales > Taxaceae > Taxus > Taxus wallichiana. The sequence continues at coordinate 52,095,541 of CM031234.1, forward strand.
ACACACTCTTGTTCTATGGTTCATTATTGATTGTTGAGGGTTCCTATAAATGAATCTCATCTCATAAAAATCCACCTTTGGGGGGACGCTACTCCTATCATCCTCACAAATTGTATACCATCCCATCACATTCACAACATTTACATATCTTGGTTGCATTTACTTTTTCTAGATTTTTACCTACATGTTACATTTTGCTTACTATTTTATTTGTATATTCAAGATTTCATCATCTTTCTATACATATCCACATGTGATGTAGAGTATCTAGCACCTTAACACACTAAAAACTAGTTTAGTTAAGCAAATTCAATTTGTCTAAGATCTAGTAACATGTAGTCCTTTCTTCAAGACTAAGAAAAATCCCAAATCACATTAAATTGTTCTCTAAACTTAAATGGTCTCATTACATGCTTCAAACATGTTCACCATCCCCGACTCAATGTATCTCGATTACCTATGCAAATTGGAAGAAAAATATTTTGTGGATTTTCTCACTCTTAGGTTTGTGGTCACACTCACCTTGTTCTCTAGATATTCAAGTGAAATTTTCAGTGACTCCGAGGATCATTCTATCATCCAAGGATTCTTATGATTTTTGGAGGCACATTCTCATTGCTTTGAGGTGTATCATTAACTAGGATAGGATATCTATTATAAGAGATTTCCACTCAAGACTATGTTGTTAATCCACAATTTTAACAAGCTCGGTCTAAGCCTAGAATGAAACTCTATAGATCTTTTATTGTTCTTCATGCCTTACCAAACTAACCAAGAGTCTTATAACTCTTCCCTAGTTGTCCTTGAGTTTTGTTAAGAATTTTAATGCTTCCCAAAACTTGGCAATGAATTTAGTTTCAAGAAAACCAAGTTCCCTCTGCTCAGCACGACTATACCCAGCTCTGTCACGAATCTCTCCTCGACACAAAGTGAACCGATCTGATACTTTTTGCAACAGTTTTATAATCTCCCTAAGATAATTACTACCAATTTTTAGACCTTTACATTGCTTAGAAATCGAATTAGATAGATTTATGTTAGGATCACGAGTTTCAGGTTGAGCATGACTGACACGAAGTTTTTATAATAATTTCTCCCTCGACACACAAGGAAACGCTTTGATTATTTTTGTAATAGTTTGGCGACCCCCTAACAGAGATAAGTTCCGAATTTTCGAATTTTCCGTTGGTGAAAATGCGAGATTGATGAATTTTCCACTTGAAAACCCTAGTTTCAGGGACTGTGATGGCCGAGAAGGTGAATTTCATGGGTTTTAAATAATTTTCATTCCTCCTTCGAATCATATTTCCCTCAATTCTCAAATGATTTCCAGACCCTTAACACGTCTTGAACTATTAGTAAACTCCTGTGTAAGTATACTACAGTCACTGAACATTAAGCAAACTTTCTCCCTATTCCACTAGAAGCATGAAAGGAATGTACAATAACCATAAAACATGGGATTTTTGATTGTATTTACTCTGAGATGGAACAACACAGTTCGGGCTTGTGGATTCACACACTGTCAAGAAACATGCACACACACAAAACAACAAAACCTTTCAACTTCCCTTTGGAGCTCCAAATCTCATTCCACTTGATTGATCAATAGCTACCACAATTACAAAAATGGTTTCTTATCCTCTCAGCGCTTGAGTTCTTGCTTGGTAACTGATCACGAGCCTCATGATGAGGTCTTAGGTGTAATTTGCATGCAAAGAGGGAGTTACAAAATAAAATGGAGTTATAATATTCCTTGTCATAAATCATGCCAACTAGACTACCTACACATGCTCACAAGCCTACAAGTGGCTTTACAACAATTCAAATTTTTAAACCAAGTGAAATAGAGGGAAACCTCTTTAATTAAAATCTATACCTTGTTGAACTCAAATGAACCTCTAAAGGACTCTTAATACAACCTAAGGAACCTAAAAGCTAATATTTAACCCCTACTTTCCTAGACTGACCCTGGTAATGATTCCCCTGCATCATACAACCAAGGGGAAAAAGAAGGCTTCTTGTAGTGTTTGGATTGCAAGATGATCTCTACTCCTTTCTTCTATTCCAACCGAATGTAAGCTTCTGAGGATGCACTTTGACTGAGTTTGTTACCCCAAGCCTCCTTAGTGGTTGGACCTTCCTCTTTGTAAGTATTCTCTCCTCTATAGCAATCCATTTCATGAGTTCATTGATTTTGTTCAGTTTCATATTGCCCCTTCCATCTCTTTTTGATATTATACATTGGTTCCATATCCACTTGTGATGGTTTTTGAGGTTATCTAACTGGTAAACCATTCTTAACACCTTCTTGTTGTTCTCCTTGATCCATAACACCTTCAAAATTGAAGAATTGCTTGCTTGAAGTATTGATCTTCTTGGGACTACTCTTGCATTACTTCAAGTACTTTACCTGTATACACAACATCCGAAGTAATGTTAGTTAGTAAAATCTAAGCCTTCCCTTCACACATGACTGTTATATTCTTTTCACACTTGTTCTCCTCTGGTTCTTGACCGTTTGGTCTTCTTGGACTCATTTTAAGCATGTTTCAAAACTATCTTTGCCCTTTTCTAGGACTGACTATTCCACTTTCTTTTCATGGTTTGCATTACACCTTTCTTTATTCACATTACTTCCTCCTTCTCAACATAGTCTACATATTCTCCTTCATATTTTACATTCACTCTCTTTTGCAAGTTATCTAAGTACTCTCTCTCTCTCTCTCTCTCTCTCCACTTATCCATTGCCACACCTTCTTGATTGTGTTAGCTCCTTCCTCCATCACCTTAACTTCCTTTCCCTATTGAAATAATGACTTTAGTCCCATGAACATCACCCTTGACTGCTGCTCATGCCATGTTTTTTTATCCCTTAATGGATTCAAGGTGTGTCTAGTTCCATCCTTCACAAATGTATATGTGTTTTCCCATCCATCATGGATGGATTTCCTATCAAATTTCCATGGTCTTCCCAATAGAAGATGGCATGCATCCATGGGCATTACATCACACAACACCTAATCATGATATCTACCTATTTGAAAATCAACCAAACATTGTTGATTCACTAACACTTGATGCTCTCTTTGTACCCAAAAGACTTTGTAAGGATGTGGATGCTTTATCATCTTCAAATTCAGATTTTCTACCATTTCATTGGAGACTAGATTATCAGTACTACCATTATCAATAATGATTTTTCAGCACTTACCTCTTTCCTTACATATGGTTATAAATAATGTTCTTCTCTACAATGGTTCCTCTTGCTTGTTGGCACTCACTAAAGTTCTTCTCATCATCAATGCTTCTCTAGTTTCAGGATTCTCCACCAAGGATGGTGATGTTACACTCTCTCCTTCATTTGCATGTGTTATTTGGTTTCTTACCTCATTAGCCATATTGTTTCTTACTTGAGGATAGTCAAGGAATTCAAATTATTTATGTCCAGCAAATTTGTTTCACCGAAAACATCTTCTATTGAATTCAACTCTACCTCTTCCTTTGTATGAGTATCCAACTCTTGAAGAATTTTGTGTTTGTGAAGTATTCCCTTCTTGCTCATTTGTTTGTTGTTTTTTTGTTGTCGTCTTCCTATATACCGACTTCTTCCTCTTATTCCTTTTCCTCTACCTTTCAAATACCGAATTTATTTTCTTAATAGTTTCTCTTCTTCCCTTAAGGCTTCCTGATATGCTTCCTCTACTAATCTCAAATGAAATAAGCTGATTTCATCTTGTATATTCAACCTTAAACCATTTACATACATGGCCACTTCTTCAACATCATCCTGTATATGACCATACCTTATAGCTAGTTTGTAGAATTCATCAGTATAATCAGCCACACTTAGTTCTCTCTATCTCAAATTTTACAACTTCTTGAATAAACTAGTTTGATATTCTATAGGAATGAACTTACCTTTCAACTTGGCCACCATCTTGTCCCATTTCTTGATCGCTTTTTTTAATTTTCTCAAGATCTCTTCTTGTACAAATTCCCACCATACTGCAAAGCATGTCTTGTAAGCTTGGTGCATGTAAATTTCACTTTCTTGTTCTCTACAATGCTCTCAAAATCAAAGTAATTTTCCATCTTGGTTATCCATTCTATGACTTCTTCGGATGTAGACTATATCCATATCCAAGCACTTTCATTCTTGATATTTTCTTTCTCCTATGATTCGCCTTCAAGAGTTTTAAATCTGGATTTTCCTCTTCAGTGTACTCTCTGCTGCCACTTCTCCTTCTTTTTCTTCTTCATCACTATCTTCATCTAGTGCTTTCCCTCTTCTCTGAGCTACTTCTAGTGATCTTAATCTATCTTGGATATTTTTCAACACTATAAACTAGTTAGCTTCTCTTGGTTTCTCTTTATTCCCTCCTCTAGCCATTCTTCTTAGTGGAATTTTTTCAATTCTTCACTTCTCCCTCAACTCTTTCTTATTCACTACTTCTTTCTCTATCTCTTATGTCTCTTCTTGTCAATTTCTTCTCATTCTCAGCTCTGATACCAATATTATACATACCATCTAAGACCCTAAACCAATCAATAAACTAGGTTAGTTAAGTAACTTCAATTTTTCTAAGATCTGCAACATGTACTCCTTTCCTCAAGACTAAGAAACATCCGAAATCACACTAAATTGTTATCGAACTTAAATGGTCTCATTCCATGCTTTAATAATTTTCATCATCCCTGAATCAACCTATCTCATCTACCTAGGCAAATTGGAAGCACAAAATTTAGTGGATTTTCTCACCGTTAGGTTTGTGGTTAGACTCACCTTATTCTCTAGATCTTTAAGGATAATTTTTCGGTGATTCCAAGGATCATTCTATAATCCAAGGATTTTTATGATTTTGGAGGAACCTTCTCATTGCTTTGAGGTGTATCATTAACTAGGATAAGATATCTATTGTAAGATATTTCCACTCAAAACTAGGTTGTTAACCCACAGTTTTAACTATCTTGGTCTAAGCACGGAAGGGAACTCTGCAGAGCTTGTATTGTTCTTCGTGCCTTGCCAAACTAACTAAGAGTCTTCTAACTCTTCCCTAGTTTTCATTGAGTTTTGTTAAGGATTATAGGGCTTCCCAAAACTTGGAAATGAATTTCGTTGCAAGAAAACAGAGTTCCCTCTCGCTCAACATGATTATACCTAACTCTCTCAGGAATCTCTCCCTCAACACAAAATCAAATGATCGATACTTTTTAGAATAGATTTGTAATCTCCCCAAGATAATTACTACCAATTTTCAGACTTTTCCATTATTTATAACTCGAATTAGATGGATTATGTTAGAGGATCACGAGTTACAAGGTTGAGCACAACTGGTACAAATTTCTAAGAGGTATTTCTCCTCGACACACAACAAAACACTTTGATTATTTTTTCAACAATTTGGCGACCCCCTAATAGAGATAATTTCCAAATTTTAGAATTTTTCGTTGGCAAAAATACAAGTTTGATGAATTTTCCACTTGAAAACCCTAATTTTAGCATAGGCTCGACTATGATGGTGAGAAGGTGAATTTCATGGTTTTTAATCATTTCCCTTCCTCCTTTAAACCCTAGGCGTTATCAAATTTCCCTCAATTCCCAAATGCTTTCGTGCCCTTAACATGTATTGAACTATTCATAAATTCCTCTCGCAAGTTGATTTTACCTATGACTTATATTGTGTTATATTACTACAGTAAGTGAACATTAAGAAAACTTTCTCCTAGTCCACTAGAAGCATGAAAGGAATGTAAAATAACCATAAAACATAATATTTTTTCTTGCATTTCCTCTTATATGAAACAACATTTTTCAGGATTATGGATACACACACTGTCAAGAAACATGTATACACACAAAACAAAAAAACCTTTCCACTTCCCTTTGGAGCTCCAAATCTAATTCCCTTGATTGATCAATAGCTACCACAGTTACAAAAATGGTTTCTTATCCTCTCTCAACCCAAGTTCTTGCTAGGTAACTGATCACCAACCTCATGATGAGGTCTTAGGTATAATTTGCATGCAAGGAGGGAGTTACAAAAGAAAAGGAAGTTACAATATTCCTTCTCATAAACCATGATAGAGATCACCAAAACCATGATAGAGATCACCAAAACCATGATTGCATCTCTACACACCTCTAAAGGACTTATCACACTAACTAGACTACCTACACATGCTCACAATCCTACAAGTGGGTTTACAATAATTCAAATTTTTAAACTAAGAAAAATGGAGGGAAACCTCCTTAATTAAAATCTAGAGACTGTTGAAATCAAATGACCCTCTAAAGGACTCTTAATATAACCTAAAGAACCTAGAAGCTAAAATTTAACCCCTACTTTCCCAAATTGGCCTTGGTAATGATGTCCATGCATCAATATGTGTGTTTACTTGGTCTCTAGTTGTGAATGTAGATCTCTTACATGTGCTTACACGCTGCAATGATATTTGGCATTGTACCTTTTACTAGTCCCACCGAGGCTCCTGGGGGCATTTACCTTTACTACTTTCACACATTACAGGTGTTATTATTTCATCGTTTACTACTTCTTCTTTCTATAACATTACTTTCCCTTGATACATACATGTCTTGACATACTATTTATCTTTATAAAATTCTAACGGGTGCTTCATGTGTAGCATTTTCCTTGCAGGACTATATACAACCATGGCTATCTGTCACTACTTTCTTTCTATTGCTTTCTACTATATGTTATTGTTTACGGAATTTTCCCTATGTCTTGTATGATCATTGTATGCTTTCAGATTCTTCTTCCATGTTTATATTGTAACATTGTGATCAATGTCCTATGATTGAAACTTTTTTCACAATCTATCTTGTCTCGCACACTTTTTATTACATTATCTTCTTTTTGCATGATAGCTACTTTTTACTACTAACACATGTTACTAGCCTACTTTGTTTGCATGTTCCTTGGTTTATACCATGCACATCCCCTACCCCCGTAGGTATTCACTTCATCACAAAGCATCATGTCCTCTCCTTTGGGCCACATTCTCCTATAATTATATCATGAGGGGGTATACATTGGGTGAACAAATAAACCCTACATAATCTCAAAGCTATAGTACAACACATCATAGTAAAGAAACATAATAGGAACACAATCACATAACAAGTCAAAAACTAATTTAGGTCCAAAACAAAATAAAGACACTAGCGCACATAATCAAATTGAAGTACGAGCACTTGTGTCCTCCCCTGAGTGTTAATGTCCTCGGGAATATACAGAAAATATCCCTATACATCACTGAATGCATTCTATCTCCTATGATCGGTACAATAAAAACAATCATAAATAATTTGGAATAACGGGAAAAAAATAGGACACACCATTTTCATTAGTGCTTATTAGGAAGATTCATGGAATGAGAGTAAAAATATAACTCTCCCCAAAACTTTCTCTTTGGCGTGAGATCACCCAAAACTCGCATTTGGCATGATATTTCCCAAAAACTTGCACTCTCCGTGAAATCACCCAACAACTTGTTATCGGCATGATATACCCAAAAACTTGCTCTTCAAATAATTTCAAGAAACATTTCCATCATTTACGCTCTTTTACATCGTGCACACACTTTCCTTTACTACTACTTTTACACACTTTTGCATACTTTAATCAAGTTTATCATATACAAAAATTTGACAACTCTTTCATTCTTATTTTGCAAGTCCATCCTTAATATGTAACAAGAAGCATCCTACAACAAGTAAATACAAGCACATCAATAGATATAAGAAGCACATACGATTCACCCCTAGGATCACTTTCCTTTCCTAGTCTCCATGCTTCACTTGTCCACTCGGCATGCTATTCACCGCACACTCTACAGGATCATAAGGTACACATCTCTTATCTACTTTATCTTATTGAGTATTCACTCAACAACATAAAGTGGTAGAAAATATACACATAAAATCACACACTTGGGTACATTTCTAGGTCCTAAAAGCATGTTAGTATTTACATGATTCCTAAGCATTGATAACTATCTCTAGCCTCTTTTCTTTGTCTATTATTTTCTATTTGTTCTTACACACCCTACAACCCAATCAAAACTTTACTTATTTATCTTTCATGGCTTTATACATCAACACCTAGGCACTCATGTCCCTCCTAGATACCCCTGACCCTTTCTTACTTTACTCACTCTTTTTAGGTCTCTTTTATCTTTTGTGAATTTTTTCTCGCTTATGGGTCAGCATTCCAACTTTTAATTATTAAATTCAAACAATGGAATCATATAAATACATATTTATGTGTGAAAATCAAGTACCAAGCACTAAGTATTACTATTATCATCTAAGATTGCATTCCAAAGGAACTAAAGAACTCCAAAGGAAACCATTTAGCACTCATTCAAGGGACAAGGGTTACATATATTCTCGCATAAATTACATAGAAAGGTTGAATTATATTCTATTCCATCTATACATACTATTACATTTGCTACATTCTAGTTATATCCTACTATCAAGTGCAACTTGCATAAGGGAATCCTAGGGTATAATTCTTACACACACACACACACACACCGTAACTACATGGATTCTAGGATGTAGTACAATTCTTCATCGTAATTTCATTCTCGAGGTGATTTTTAGGGTCAGTTTGACTCCCTATTCTCGCATTTTCATTTTTAGGTTTAATGCGGTTTGTGGGTCTATGTAGGCACCCAAACTTAAGTCTTATTACGACTAGTAGAAATGATAGTTAGCAAGGTGTCTCGTGCTCAAGAAGGGCGTGTGCACACTGCTTTTGAGTACATGCACATGGTTTTGGTGCCTGCACACCTCTACTAAAAATGACATTTTGAAGGCACATGTCTTTGGCAAAAGATGTGTGTGCCCCCTACGAAAAACCACCAAAAACATGAAAATGAAATTTTAAAAGTGTCAACAAGTTAGAAATTAGCCATTAAATGTAGTTTCTAACATAAAATTAATAAAGAAGCATGAAAATGAAGGTTAACTACTTAAAACCTGTCCAAAATCCAAGGCAAAATATTTAACACTACAAAAACATGTAAAAAGTTAGAAACTGAAATAAAAGCTTTAAAAAGACCCCATTAATGGAGGATGGACTAAGTGTCCCAGGCGTGCCAAATGTGTTCAATGAAAAGTTGCAAAAGCCATGGACATGGGGTAAGAATCTCTAAAGAAACCCCAAAGGCTCTTAACAACTAGTCAGTGGACCATCAGATAAGAGATAAACAAGGATTCATCACTTTGCATACATTAATATGGAAAGAAACAAGCAAATCTAGCATATTTAGTAATCCTCTACTCTTGAAAGCTTTAAATAAATGAACCTAGTAAGGATCTAAGCAATTAGTTTGTGATTATGAGAATGGGAGCTCACCATTAATGGATTTAAGGCCAATGGTTCTTCTCATTTACTCAATGCTTGGTGTGTAGTGCAATAGCAAAGTAATAACTCAATGAAAGAAATGAATTAAGCTCTTAATCCTAGTAATAATACTATAGTTTATGTTAGGAAGAAGGAGAGTTCTTAGAAATGAGAGGGGGTAGTGGGCTATTTATAGTTTTCTATTTGGGAAAGTGGGGGAATTTTGGTGCATAGTGAGTCAAAGTAAGATTTAACTAATTTTAGAAGAGGTTGATCATGGTTACAACTAATTAAACTAGGTTAGATTAGTTAATCATGTTTAGAGAGGAATTAGGGTTTTGAGAGAGTTTTGAGAGGTCTAATCAATCCAATGAAATGGATTGATAGTTTGGAAAGGTAGTAGAATTATTCTAGAAGGGAATGAAAGGATAATTTAGCCAATAAACGACTATAATGGCTCGCTTAATTGGTTTACAAGAGAAATACGACCAAAATAGTGTCGTAAGAGGGGAGTTAGATAGTCTAACTAATCGTATGTTGTCAATTTGCAAGGAGAATAGTTAGTGCAATATTAGGAATAATAGTGTCTTGATCAAACTACATGTGTCTACAGACCATACAAACAGTCTCCATCCACATGTTCAACATTATTGTAGTCAAAACATACCATCTTATTCTAAACTCTAGGACCTTCATCTCTCCAATTTTTACTAGATTCATATAGGTAGAACCTAGTATTGTGACCTCTCTCATGACAATTATATAAAATTATGGTCTTTGACTAACCATCTCTATTATCCCTCCATGGGTGATCATCTTTTACAAACCTTCTACATTCCTTTTCTCTATGTCCAAATCCATTACAAGTATAATAGTATTCATTAAAGGAATTTTCATACCTTGATGCATTGGGCTACCTCACAGACTTTGTCTTCACATTGTCTTTGAATTTTCTCTCCTTTTGCTCCTCTTTGGTGTTTATACCTTCATCTTCCTTGATTGGAGAAGTGTCATCTTGCATCACTTATTTTCTTGTAAGGTCTTACTTGAACCCTAAACTTTTCATGTCTCCTGTAAACCTTTGACTATCTAAGATATCAACAAGATCCTTGGATATCTTTTCAAATTTATGGAATGACTTAGCTTTGCTTAGCTACTTGAGATAGATTTTTTCTTATAAATATCATTTTTCTTCAAATCTAATCTCCGGAGAGGTGGGTATATGTCTCTAAGGAGGTTATGCGATATTTAACCATTAAAAGGAAAATTTTACAAAATATAGACTCACTACCTCTCTATCTTGAACTATTTTCACATGCAACAAGTAAATGAGCTTCCCATTTTTTCGTTACATTCTCTAGCTATTTCTATTTTTGGATTTTAAGGAGGAAAATTTTTAATTTCCTTGCATCATGGTCTAATCTTGTTGCTTTTCCAGAATGGTAAACCTTCTTTTCCCCTATCCCATATCCCACTAGCTTGGATGAGGAAGTCTTAGCCAAGAGGGTGAGAAGGATGAAAAGAAGGAACCGGTGTGAATGACATCAAGACGTGGCCATGGAAGTTCTTTTTGACTTGAATAATGGGGGTATTCTAAAGGGAAGGGCATTGCGAATGATAATCTTGGAGACTCTAACATAGATGTCAGGACAACTAATATGGAGGACATTATTGATACATTTCTCAAGGTGACCAAGCACCGGTTCAGATATGAAGAAATGGAACATCAAATCCATTGTCCAAAAAAAATGATTAATGGACTTAAGGAGGATTTCAGCATGCAAGAACACGGGATCACTATTTTGTAGGATCAATAGGCCAAGCAGGAGTGTTATGTTTGATCTTAGGAGCACATATGATGACGAGGAGGTTTCATGCACCAAGGATGGAAAAAGGAAATGCATCTCGACTCTAGGAAGGACCCAGATAGACCAAATCAAGGGCTTGACTCTTACACTAGGAGCAATAAGAAAATAAAATTTAGCCGACCTTTGCAAACCGGTTTGTTGGTCATGTCATTTTTTTCTTCATTTTCTATGTTTTTGTTTAGTGGAAATATTTAAAAAACTCTATGTATCTCGAGGTTGCATTTTCCCCACCCCTTGTTGGGCCTTTGCGATGGTCAAGTTGTTTTGTGCTATCTCGAGCCCTTACTTGGTTTTTGGGCTGTTGTTTTTCCTAGATACTTTTATCCTTTTTTTACTGTGGGTTTTTTTGGTCCCCAAAACCAAATAGTTACCTAATCTAAAAAAAAAAAAAAAAAAATCATTGTTCCTCTTTGGATTGTAGACTTGTAGTCATGGACCTCACCTGCATTTCTAACTACTAGATTTTATCATCAAGATTTTTGGTTTCAAACCAATACTTCTCTTCAAGATCATGAACATTCCCTTTGTATTCTTTGACTTGTAATCTCGACTTCTTATTACTCTTCTTATCATGCTTCAACTCGGTCGAACACACACTCTCTCGGTTTCTAGGTCTTCTTCTTCTTCTTTTATCTCAAAATGCATGCATGAATCACCAAATAATATGGAGTCTTCACTCTTAGAGCTCATATAATCCTTGTCCATGAACAATACTTCATCACCTATATCACTATTCTCATATATAGAATCAGAATCAAAAACACCATCATAGCTACTTCCCTCAGATGAGAAATATTTGTTCTTTGTGTATAAAATATTCTTGGACTTCTTCTTCTTGTCAAACCTCTTAAAATTATTCTTTCCTTTATAAAATATTTGTGTCTTATTTTCATGATATTCATTATTCTCATTAGCTTCTTCATCCTTGTGCTTATGAGGGAACTTGTTGGAAAAGTGACCTATTTCACCATAGTTAAAGCATTTAAAAGGAAACTTTCCTTTGTACTTACCTAAACTAGGTTTTAGTCTTCTAGAAAACATGGAAATTAGTTCATCATCATCAATCTTAGGAGAAACATCATCATCATTAGTCTTCTTATCCTTTGACTTATTCTCACCTTGAAAGCAATCTCCTTCTTGATAGGTTTAGAATCAATGATCCTCATCTCATATGCAGTCAAGATGCCATGTAGCTCATCCATTAACATGACCTTCAAATCCTTGGCTTCCTCAAAATGACCTAGATATGATACCAATTGTTATAAGTGAAATAGACTAAGAGGGGGTGAATATGTCCTTTAAAACCTTTACTTAATTCATTTAAGTTGCATACAACATTTAAGGAATAAAATAAAAATTAATTAACCATTGACAACATATTAATCATGATAAACCATATACATGAATGAGAGAGTACATAAGACACCAGATATGAAGTGGAAACCCATAAGGGGGAAGAAAACCCACTTAAATTTTTGAATATATTACTCAATCCAAAAGACTTGTATGAATATTACACATCATAGAAGATTAATTTAGTGAAGCACCCACTTCACAATGAGAACCCTCCCCTATTTAGTATAGAAGCCACTATAAAAGAGGCTAATTCCCCTACGATGATCAAGCACCCACTCAACCACCGATGATGAATATTTTTGAAGTAATGTTTCTCCTAAAGTAGATTTTGATCACTAATTCATCTTACACACCTCAAAACCCTCTCAAACAACTCATTTTCCTTCTTTGTTCAATCTTACTCCTTCACAAGTCGATTAGTTCTAATGAACTTGAATAAATTATAATCTACCCCTATAAACTTCTCATGATTATTCTTTAATATGCCTTATATCCCTCTAACACTCTCTTTCACCTCCTCCACTCACTCATTCTTCTATCTACTACACTTTCTCAATGAGAAAATACATTCACTTTATATACATGACTCAACTCATCAACACCTCTATGTCTTCCATGACCATTAATTTTTTTCATTAAAAAAATAAAATACATCTAATACATCATATAAACTCTCATGAAAGAACCATATATGGTCGGCATTATTCTAAGCCTCTCAACTTGTACAACTAGGCCTAAAAGGCTAGCTTCATCTATATCAAATGAAATATGAAATCCAAGGGCACACTACACCATCATAAAGGATTCAATAGCTTCATGTATGTTATGGAAAACCTATCAAAATATTCTGTAATCTTAGGAACCTATACACCACTCATTATTCTCATGACATCACCAAGTAGAATTGGTTCCTACTCAATTAGAGCACCACCAGAAAACCGGTCTTCAAACACGAAGACCTAGCTTAAAATACCACCTCAACCATGGAATAAAACCACTCATTGGAAATCCACTGACCCAAATAACACGTTATACCTAATGACACATCATGTAGAGTCACAAAACTTATTTGTCCTTCAGGATACACATATTGCCCAGAAACCAGACTTGGAAACTTGTTCTTCTCGCACCATTTATTACACTTTCAATGCCACTAAATGAATGTAAGAGGGTAATATTGAACCCCTTAAAACTCTCCAATAGCTAGGTATCACCAATCAAGACAATATATTGGTATTTTAGACCAATTCTATTAAAGAACCTATATTGTCCTTAAACCCTGTCAAGTAGGCCAACTTGTGACCTCATTCTTTCCAATCGATCGACGACTGGGCAGGACTCAACTAAAGCATGTAAGATGACTTATTCGATGCAAAAACTCCCTCATATGTATTAGACTCATCAAATTTGGCCACACATGGCCAAGAACCTTCTTCCTCTATGACTATCAAAACTACCTATTAGGTCTAAAATTAGTCTTCACATTTAGACATATACTTACATCCAAATGGATTCACCAATATCTCAAATAATTTAAAACATATATCATAGCTCCCCATATACTTATAACATCAATTTATATCATGGGTCAAATGTAAAACTCGATAGAAACCAAACTTTCCTTGAACAAGAAAATTTGAGTGGGCTCCACCTACAATAAAGACTCTAAATCACCACCATCTAGAAAGTTGGGAGAGTCCTTTCCATCCTCCAATAATCACATTTTATGATCAAATGTTTTTTATCTCACACCATAAATTTTTCCTCCATCTCTCATGAAGTAGGGTTTAGGTAGGGTTTTTGACCACCTTGGCTTCTTAGTAATCATTCATAAAGTATAGGACCTCATTTAATCTCATTCCAACTCTAAAGCCTACTTAAATCCATGCCTCAAAATTCTTGATTGGCTCAGGTACCCATGTAAACTTTTCACGTGGCAATCAACACAAAAAATTTCATATCGAGCTAGTAAACTCAACTTCTTGAGCTCGGTAGGACTAAAAACCTCATTGCATGCAAATTATTCAACATAGAACCCTAAAAATTTTCCCACAACTCTAAGATAACCTATCTCAACTTCTCCAATTCTCATCAGGTCATAATTGGCTCTGTATCTTCTCAACCACCATGACTTACCTAACTACGTCATGAAATTAGGTCTAGTTTAGACCTAGACATAGTATATAAACACTATACCTTTTCTTCAAAGATCTTCAAAAGGTCCTAACTTCTTGGAGATAACATGTCTCACACCTATACATACCCTCATGATCCCACACATCTTTTCAAATTATCTTCATACTTCATTAGGCCACCGAACACCTAGACTATGTCTAGATGAAGACCTACAAATATGCTCAAACCCTACAAATCACCTCTAAGACCTATATGAGTTTACTAATATACTACCAACATGCTCTCCATGCCTCTACCATGCTTCACAAGCCTCCATGCATCTCTATCCTTCATGTGCCATCACCTATGCTGACTAGACCTTCTTATTAGGCCTACTAGACCAAGCAACTCTCACCATTTCCACTCTTGGAGCCATGTTACTTCTTGTTTTACCATGAAATCATCACTACAAACTTCCTCTTGCACTCCTTTTCATCCTCCTTTTTCATTAATGTCCTTACGCCTTTTACATCAATGACAACACAACAACACCCATGCCAACATGAATACCTTATATAATGTATTCATGCTTTGATAGATATTTTCCATTACACGTAAGCCAAATTAAACAAGGAATATTCCATTCAAATGGTAAAAATAGGAGATGCATGATAAGGATTGTGTTATGAAAATAAGGGAGGAACGAATAGAGAAAATGAAGATGAGTTACTTAAAAAGGGTACAGAATTTCATATTAATAATAAAGAGTTTTCGAAGAGAGAAGGGAAGATAACTGGGATTTGTGGATGATTTGTCCACAAAGAGAGGATTGGGTTAAAATTAACACAATTTTAGCCACAAACACAAGGTGTGACATCTCTTTCAACTTTGGTGGAAGAATTTGTAAGCATGATCGTATTTATATTCATCATTTATTTTATCCCTTGCATCTATGATGTCTAATCCCATAGTCAATGCAAAAGCATATACATCACATCATGCAAGCATACATCAAGAAAATAAATAATTACTGAAATAAGTGGATTGTATCAAATACATAAGCACATGTTGATTTTCTTCTTTAAATTTCAAGATCCTAGAAATGGGGTGTTAGCTAATTTATATGGCATGAAATAAGCACATGAATTTTGTATGTCCTTTTGTAAGTTAAGATATTTCAATGAAGTACATTTTCAAAGAAAGAAAATATATTTTGAAACATCGAGAGGTTGTAATATCTATTTCAATTTTCTAGATGTTATTTCATATTAGTTGATTAAAAAGTTCATTTTTATAAATCTAATTTCTAAGTTAAGATATTATTAATAAAATAATTTTTTAAAGAAGTAAATTATATTATGAGACGTCGTAGACTATAATCTCTATTGAATTTATCTATATTTTATTTCATCTTATTTTTGTTTGAAATTTTATTTTATAAACATTACTAGATCATATATTTATTATAATGGTTTTTGTAAAATTCCTTAACACCGCAACATACATGTAATTACTAAGACCTATTATTAAGTACCCATATATATACATAGAAATTTTACAAAGTGGAAGACCTCTCTATCATTAATATAATCATTAAAGTAAACAAGATATAATAATATAAACGATTTAATGTGACCCAATCAAATATCATACACTAATAAGTAATAGCCTTTGAACCAAAAAAATGCATCCTAAAACTATACGCTTTTAATATTGGAGCACAATATGGATTTGAGATACATTTTTATTAACGCATTGTGAATGGTTACATATCATTATGGTGAACACCACTTCTCATACCTAGTCCATAACAATGATGAATGGGATCCCATAGATGCACATCCCATAAAATATGTATTTGAACACGAGACTAAGTATAATCGTGCCAAAAGCTAAATTTAAATGTGGTTTCTACTCTAAATTTAGCGAGAGGTTGTGTCTAGTGAGTTGAACTAGATGTTGGATGAGATATATTAGGTAATGTGGGTCATGTATAGAATACAAAGTGTCCTTCAAATTTTCATATCCTTCCACAACAAATTCTGGGGATTTTTTCCTTTTAAAAATACCAGGGGGTATGACATAGCTAGTGATCAATTCAAATTTAATCTTGTAGCTATCATCTAAATAAGAAACCTCTATATAGGTCTCACGGTATATCATGTTACAGAAATTTAGGTTCTTGAAGACATTATGTGATATTGACTTAATATTGTAGCTATGTTGGTCTAGTTAGTACACTCAAATGTATGAAGGTAATGAGATATTTATGCCATAATTAACTCGATACAACCTATATGGCAGTCATAACTCCATTATCATTATGCATTGTAAGCAAATAGAAGGTTATATGATTATCATTTCTAAAAAAATGATCTTCTTTCCACGTCATTTAACTCCACCTTTAGATGGATCCTCGATGAAGAAAAAATCACCAACCACTAAATCAACAAGTAGAGGATTTAGCATTAGAATTTTTAAAGCTACTTTCTTGCAATGAGAAATCAAATCAAATCAATTAACGATAAATAAAATATTTGTCTAAAATGATCATATGATAGTAAATGCATCATTTATTGTCAATAATATCAATGATATTAATAAATCCTACTTTATATAAAATACTTGTCAAGGATGCAAATTCACAACATCATGATTTTGGTGGCCTCTACTAATGATGTCCTCACTTTCAAATATCCTCACTCAACAAAATATATTTTTGTTAGAAACATCTACAAATCATTCCAACACTTTAACATGGTATGCAATGTATAAAGACTCATATGTAGAAAATTTTGGTGCATTATCATAATAAATGTGGAAATACATACCTGGTTGAATGATAAAATCAAATGGACTAGTTTTATTTATTAGAAGAGTGTCTAGATGTATTATCAAATGTGTAGAAATGGTAACAAAACAACCATCCCTCACTAAATGACCAACATCCAAACTTCTCCTCACATAATAACAGCGGTTAATAACACCAATATGTTGCATTTCATCTACCTTATTTGGACCAATAGGATTAAAATATATTTAATCTCCATTTCATTAGGGTGGTGTAGCGTTAGCTTTTCTTCATCACTCACATAAACCATATACATAGGAACCAAAATGGAAAAATGTTGTGTCTAGGATTCATTACCAATAATTGAAATATTTGGTTCTTCATCACTTAGTTATAATATAGTGAGATCAAGTTCCCTTATGTGTGATTTTTCCACAACTTGGAAAATGTATATTTCTTGCAAAAAAAATTCATCGTACCTAGGAAACGTAATTGTTTCAAGTGATGGAACATTGATCCTGCATTGGTGGATATTTGAATGGGTATAAAGGTTGTGAGATATTTTTCTCCCACTTTTTTAACTATCAAAATCTACAACTATGTGTGATGTTTTACCACTCCAAAAGTAATTTTTGATTCTCTCGGCATATTGTTCATCTTGTTCGGGAACAATTTTGTGGTCCATTTCTTTATCTCTTACCAAATTAATATTCTCACTACCAGTGTTACTATTTTTTATTCCATTTTCATGGCCCACATAGTCGTTTAGTATATAATGTGATACAATTATTCCATTTTTGGGGCCTTTGCATTCGTTCAAAGCATCCAATATGACATAATTCTTCCATTTTCATCACCGATTTGGTCCTTTAGCATCCAATGTGACATAATCCTTCATTTCATGGCCTACCCGATGATTTAGCATCGAATGCAATATAATTATTTATTTTTATGATAACATCTAATGTAACACAATGCTTACTTTTTCCTAGCCCACCCAATAATTTAGCATCTAATTTAGCTTCATACCTAACTACATCTTCATAAGTAAACTTACATTTAGGTGGTGATTGGTGGAGATCTACAACCAACATTGATAAACCAATTGATCCTACAATCAACAAAAATTATAGGTTATGTAAGGTTGCCTTAGTATTTGATCTAACTAATCATTTATACATAATAGAAATTTAGAGATTCTAACCATGTGAAATGTATCTATTATCAACATTCATTACTCTTTAACAACAAAACATTATGTAGATCTTATCAAACACTTCACCTATGAAAAATAGGCATATTGCAAAAATTTGGAAGTCAAGCAAAACTCGTGAAACTCACTCCACAAAAACATTATGAATGTGCTAGATGAATATGGCATTGTCTTGAGCCAGCTTTATTTAATTCTTCATTTCTACTAAATAAATTGTTGCGATCATGATTTATGATATGCAATCTAAATCAAACATGCTCGAGGTTTTCAATTTTTTGTATTTTGCATTTTAAACATGTATGGCATGATCTTTCATGGTTATTATAATGCAAAAAGGGATTTTTTCGTGTAATGGATTTCTAATGTGTGGAAAATCAATAATGTACCAAAGTAGTACTTATTAAAGTAATTTAGGATCTAAGCATCAAATAACCTGCAAGTCTCTAGCTGTAGCTACTTCATAGAAAAACTTTTTGTGCACAACATGCACCTATTTTCAACCCAAAAATAAGGGAAAGCCTTATTTTATGGAGAAATGGATACATATTTTTTGTATAGGTAAATAAGGGTTCTAGGGTTACTTTCCCTTCAATTAATAATTCAAAAAGTATACATAAAGTGTGGAGCATGATTTCATCAGTCTTAAGATCTTAGATCGACATTGCTATTTTTCAAAGAGCATTTAAAAACTAAGTACCAAAATTTATTATGCAAAAACCCATTATGAGAGTATTATATATTATAAATGTTATTGATTTCAATAATTCATTATTGAATGGAAAATGACTAGTATTATCCATGTATAAATAAGGAAAATCATTTTTTTACCCCTACTTACATAGAAATCTTCTCTTCCACCTACTTCTATAGGATTTTATATGCCATTTTAGCCACATACATGTGGAGAGTGAGAATTTTTCACCATCCAAGGATATTGGAGCCTTCATAGTGATTTAATATAAATGGTATTAAATATAATTATAAATTAACTACTGTAATATGTGATATACAAATGCTAATTTACAGTAAAGACGTAAGCAAACAAGTATGTACAATGTGAAACCCTAAGCAAAAGAGAGAAATAAGAAGACCTAGCTGATTTTCGAATAGACTAGAGGTGATATTGGTGGGTGAAATATTGAAACAGACTATATACAACGCATTGTTGATGCTCATTGGAAATTCTAAAACTCAAAAACATCGTAGGACAAGGGCACCCATAGGAGGGCAGGGGTGTATGGGCACTTTGGAGACTAGTTCATGGAATTGGTGGCCATGAAAATGCTCTGGAACTAAATTCTTGTGTCGTAAGAGGTTCTTTGTTTATTCATGTTTGTCGCTTGATATTCACTCCTTGATTTCCGAAGGTACCTGTGAATTTGAAAAATAGAATATCTACCTACACATGTCCATAAACCAAATCAAATATAATAAAAAATATGTAGAATGTGGAGTTAATTGACCCAACAATACCCGAAGAGTTAACTTACTTCCGAGCACCGCACTACATCTCATACCTCATGTAGTTCTATTTGAAAGTGTTTTTAACAATGCCCTAGGATGCCCTTGTGCAAGTTGCACTAGAATGCTCAGATGTAAATGTGTACGATGGAATAGAATAAAATTCTCATATGTTGTGTATGAAAAGTGATGCATCCCATCTCCCTTGAGTGATTATGTTGGATGGATACCTTGAAGTGTTTTTTTGCCTTCGGATACAATCTTAGGTGATAGTATGTAATGTTTAGTGTTTGGTCCTCGCTTTTTTAGAATTAACTAAGTATATATGATTCCTTTATTTGAATTTTGTAATTGACAACTGGAAGGCCAACCAATAAGTGAAAAAGATGCCCAAAAAGGAGGGTAGTGATATCGTGTGGATTTATAATCGTATTCAAATAAATATTCTTACCGATTATGCCAATAGAAAGGAGGGTGGTGATATTGTGCCATGCTTCGACTATATTGTCTACCTTAGAATCCATGTTTTTGTTTGCCCCTGCATTTTCCAAGTAATCCATTAGAAAAAGATGTTTTCAATCTTCATGGTTTTATACTTTCCCTCTTTCATTTCCCGTATTATGATTTGGGAATCCCCTTCGATGAGTAACTTATTGATTCTATAATTGATTCTTCATTTTTTTAATTTGAATTCCTTTTAATAAATTTGAGGCTTACCAAGAAATTTTTCCCCTACCTCAGGTCTTTCCCATAGAAACTTATAGAAAGTGTCCAATGGACTCAACAGAATGGAATTTGGGTTAATTATTGCAAACTACTTGCAACTCACAATATCCCGGGACATTGAGTCCATGGAGAAATGGATATTAAACCACATGAAACAAATAACAAAAAGAAGAAAAAAATCAGAGAATACACTAAATTATCCTTTTGTTTGAACTAAATAGTTTATTGTGTGCATTATTAGGTTTTCTCTTTACTTATACATCATAATCATACATATAACATGATCACATTGTAAACACTAGTCAAAACAATATATCAAGTTCTTCATATTAGTTTTGTATCAAAACACACTTTGAAATGTCACCAAAGGACCTTAGTTTATATTTTTCTTGAATGAGTCACATAGGCATGTCAAAAAAATTGAACACATTTCTCAATTGAAAAAAAAGGATGCAATATACCTCACCCTAAATGAAATTAACAAAATAAAATCCATACCAATAAAAATGTATATAATAATTTTGATTATTTATGCTCCATCTAATTAAGACCCTGAAAATCAAAAGAGATCAATGCAAACCTTTAAAAAATATCTAATGTTCAAAATACATAATCTACAAAATAAGTGAATAAATAAAAGTGTGAAATCATTACCTAATTGGAAACAAAAAGGCATATAGGTCACATAGAACCTGTGAAGGAAAAGGCATCCATATGGTAGCTATGAATACATCATAATATTTTTAATGGCATGCATATACCATTAAAAACGTTAGAAAATGTGTGGAGAATAACGTTCTTCATCAACCGCAATCAAAAGACATTTCAAAAATGGCTCACTTGGGGCATTTGTTCCACGTAATAAAAATTTAAAATGAGTTTTTGGGTGGGAATAGTTTCTCAATAATTTCAACAACAGATTAACCACGGGTTACATGTGATCATCATATTCATTTTAGCAATAGGAATTTGACACAATATTATATATGGGTAGCTTTAGTTTGGAAAAAATAACTACTAATTAAATTATGTTTAATCATTAATTAAATAAGTTAATCAATGTTTTTAGTTACTAATTTTAGAAGAGATTTAGGGGAAAAATAATATTATGGGATATGGATGCCCATCTAGAAGTGGATAAAGGCCATGAACATAACCAAAGGTATCTATGTTAAGGATATACATGTTCGTTAACTACAAATCAATACCTCATCCTTCCCCTCCATCCATTCCCCATCAAAATATCACAACTAAAAATAAGAATAAAAACCTTGTTAGCAAGCAAGCTAAGTGATCACTCTTTATTCTAGATCGAAAACCCAAAGGCAAGATAAATGAATTTCATGCAAACACATTTGACTCTTTGTAAGTATATAAGCTTAGTATGTTGCACCGTAACACTAAATCTCTTAATTCTACTTGTGATTGGAAAATTTAAAGATTTTTTAGCATCTGTATTTGTGTTTGTTTTAATGTTGATCAGAGATTCTAGGTTCTAACCACTTCTTAGTTTTAAAAATTCTCAAAATCATTTTTCATAAGATTCACAATTTTTTGTTGTGTATACACAACACACCCTAATTTCCCTTCAAGAAATCATGGAATCTCAACCCTTTCCCTAAAAGAACAAACTTCTTACACATTTTCAAATTTCTCATCCCCTACCTAGTTAATAGTTTATTTTCTTGGCCCATGTTCTAATAGCTCTTCATTTCTAAAGAATGTGCATTTTCACTCGACTCTCATTTTGAATGGTCAAGTGACTCCTCTATGTAAATCCCCAAAGAGTGTTGCGCAATAGTCTTGTGCGACATTCGATCACTTGTGTAATATTGTGTTGTCTTATTTCTTTGCATGTACCTTTTTGCACACCCATTCTTGTATTGTGGCATGACCTTATGCATCATTCCTATTACATGACTTACATTCCACCTTGTAGAGTGTCATTTCACAATATCTTAAGTCATGCACACCCTTACCCTCTATCCGTAGCGTGTGCATATTCTTGTGTAATGTCCCACACATTTTTATATGCTTGGTCATTACGTTCTTAGGCCCCACAATATTGTACAAATATCTCACATTCAAAAAAACCCCATGCACTTCATAGCATGTCCATATCATGAGACTTATGGCCTCTCAATGATTCATGTTTCCTAAACTTGTCAAACTACTCACCATACACTACGTGTAATCCTAAGTCAGTAACTTTTCATATCTCGTACCGCATTTATAAAAAATTAAATGAATTATAACTCACTTGGCTAGATTTAACACCTAACACTTGGTTTTCTCAGGATTTACATTGTGAAAATAATAGGCACACATTTGTAATGGATCAAAGGCTACACAAAGAAAGTTTTGGATGCTATTCTAAGGAAGATAGTGTGTATAGTTATGCATGTGATCATTTTTTCCATGAAAACTTACACGTAAAAAGAAAAGAAGCATGCACATTACATGTGCAATATAGTATTGTTTTAATCATGCACTTTCCATTCACAATACTAACTTTGTACTGTAGGTACCCAAATTTGCATGTGTTAGATTGACGGAAGAAGGTTATAAATTCCTCAATGATGATTCATGTCTTTTCAGAAGGTGTTCGAGATCCTAAACCCACTTGCAGTTCATATTTGTAGCCTAGTATACTTTACTTAGCCTTTCCTTGCTTTTCTGCAACTTCCCGCTCTATTTTCCTTGTGTTTTGGCCAACAGTTACAAAACCACCGCCCGCAACAAGGCGTCGATCTGTGAAAATTTCTAGAATGTTCCAATGTCAATCAAGACATGTTATGTCTCACTTGAATTCACTTTTCATGCACGCTTATTTCCCAACTACCTTATGACATGCTCTTCTTTACTTCTAATTTGTGATTGATGGTTATTAATAGTTTGAACTCCCCCTTCATTGTTGTTATGTCACCCTTTGGTTGTCAAGTGGCTTCAACCATTTCCCAACCAAATTCCTATAAATACAATGCTTGTATTCAAGAAAATGGCTGGAGAATTTTGAGTATTCTTGTTATTGCAAAGTTGTTGCCTTTCTTGCTGGAAATTGCCAAAGCCAATCTTAGTTCAATTGTGCTTGCACTCTTCCACCTGCATTGTTTCCCAGTTTGCCAATTCAAGCTACTACTACTCCTGCACTTTCTTCTCTTGTTTTCACTACATTCCCACCTATTGGACTCACATGGACACAAAATCGAAAGGATAAACGAGGGGATGAATATTCACACAACCATATTTTCCACTGTTCTTGCATATCTAGGTTGGAGGTGTTGTTTGTTTGCTTCATTGATTAAACTATCAAATCTGAATCGTATTCATTCAAATTCATATCAAATAGAGTAGAGAAATTATTTTGTTGTTTCAATTACCAAGAAATCACAATAGATCAGATCATATTAGAAATATTTCTCTTCAATATTTCCAAGGAAGTTGCAGAGAATAAATGACTTCCTTGAAGTTGTGATTTATTTTGTCTCTGACGTAGGATTGAAAATTTTGATTAAGAAGGATTCAATTAGTTAATTGTTTTAGGTTTAGATTAACACAATTTCACAGGAAACTAGCCACACTCGGCTATTTTTCTTTTTTAGGATTTATTTGTCTAGAATAAAAGCAACTTGTTGTTTGTGAATGTAATATTTCAGTTTTGTGATTTTTTTAGATTAGTTTCCCTTTCAAGTAGTATATTAGATTGTTAATTTCATCTTTGTTTAAATGGACACTTCAAACTAGTTTAACACTTAGCTTCAATCAAGTAGATCAAGCCATAGGGAATTTATACTACCTGTTCATAGATGATAAATCTCCCCTTTTCCAACCCAAAGCCTACCAGAATTCACACCACGGGTATTAGTCACTGACTCTCCTATAGTTATCCATCTACATTTCCACATCGGCTGCCCCGACACGACCTCGGGGTCAAGTACGAATTGAAGGTCACATGTCGATTTTCATCAAATACGGTGAATTTTCTTGTCCTTTTTAGGTATTGAAGGAATCAATGCAGAATTTCCTAAAGGGAATGTAAAATTTATAGATCCCAAAGTATGTGTAATGTGCATAAGACAAAAATGTATGGTCACTAAACAAAAAAATTCATCGAAAAATTCAACCAATCCATAGTTTCTAACACAACAATGCTCAAACTGACATATAAGTCAAAGAATTTGATATTCTTCACTTTTTCAATAAAAGAGGCTAGAGAAATCTCTTTGGACACTCCATATTAGAGAGCAAACATTGTATGAATTTAATGAAAATTGACTTGTGCTTCAAAAACCCCTGCGCACTTCACAGATCACCGAATGTTGTATGAACCGAACCAGAGATCAAATCTAATACTCTTCTAGATCATCTAAAGGGGGTATTTAATTTTATTTTATTATGTAGCTACCATGTATTCATTTTTTTAGATCTACACTATATGGTTGGTTGAAGACATTAATTCTAATACTTCTAATCATACGCAAGTATGTTTTGGTATTCCTATAAATACCTAACTAAAAACCTTGTTATGGTCGATCCCATTAGAAGGAATTTAATAAAAAAAAATTATGCATTTTTATAGTTTTCTTTTTTCTACTTTGTGTTTTGTCCTAAATTTTAATGTTTATGTGCACTCTTTCCATCTAGCTAAAGTAGATCCCGTTTGTTTATCAATCAACATATATTTTAATTATTTCTTATAGTTAATGCTCACTTCTTGTGTATCCAACGATGTTGTGTCCCTCTTTTCTCTACAACATATTCCTCAAACTCTTACACCTACTCATGTCTTGATCGATCGAATGTTGTTATAAGCGTGGGTGTGGCTTCTCGATTGGTCTTCACCTGCCAGGAAGGTGGTTTATGTCATGCGGTGGATTCATTTCTCTTTCTAGCCGACCCTTCTCCTCTATTTAACTTTTTATAATATACATTAGATTACCGATAATATAGGACTAAAGATTGTAATCATATTGTTTTTCTAACTCATTATGGTTTCGATCATACTCATTGCACAATATCCCTCATAAAGGAGACTTTCATGTGTAATGAATAAACAACCCATTATCCTTGTGTGAACCTACACTAAAATATTTGGATTTTATTCCCCATGTTTTTGTAGTCACACAATCACATTATAACTAACAAACGAACGAAAAAATATCCTTACAAAATCATACACCACAAATTTGACCACCAAGATTTATTCCCTAACAAAATCTTATAGTCAACAAGACCTAGTGAGAGATAACATTAGGGAGATCCTAATGCAAGGGAATCATTACATGAACCTCAAAATGATAAACTAACCATCATTAGAGTCATGGAGGATGAGATAAGTGTTTTAAGTTGTGATAAAGACCTGAGAAGGAGCTTTAAGAGGCTAAATTGTTTTGAAATTTCAAAAATTGTCCTTTTCCCTCCAAAAGGACATTTAAATTTCAAAAGTATGTAAGTATAATGAGTTTTTCAAGGGTATATAAGTGATTAAGTGAGTGATTACATGTCCTATTGGTTTGAATGTTATAAAGAACCCTAAAATGAGTCATGAGATGCATATATGAGTCCTAGGAGAAAAATATTGTAATGAACCTCTTTGTGTGTGAAAAAGGGTATATGAAGATGAGTTAGTTAGGTTAAAATGGTTATGGAAAAAGTGATAAAAGGGGATGAATTTGAATTAAAAAAATTAGTTATCCTTCGGGAGGGGGTGTAGAAGGAGAGAGAGTAAAAATTCCTCATGAAGGAGGAGGATGGAAGAAGGTAATGAAGAAGAAACCTATAATTTTGTATGAAAGAATGAAGGGATTTACATATTTTTAGTTTATACATCTTGTTTTGGCCTCTTTAAGAGCGCTTTTATGAGTTTGTATTCTAAATTAATGGTTTTTCTTGTTTATTGCATGATATCTTGGGAATATTGGTTCCAAACCTGAATTTGTTTATACTCTGTTCTAGGAGTGTATGAGTGTCATAGTTCAAAGGAAGAACTCCACATTTGTGAGTGCAAGAGACCTTGATCTGAGGATGTATTCCTTCTACAACTACATCTAGTTTGAAATAAGTTATTCATACACCCATGATGGCATAAGTAAGGTGATTAGTTGATTTGGCATGTGTTTAAAGATCTTGAACCTTGTATTCTCTATTGACCGTGCAATGCCCAAGCCAATGTATGGAAAGTTTTGAAACTAAGCATCTTGAAATCCTCATGGTAAGATTATATGTTTGGTAATACTCATGAAATAGGATTAAATGGTGTGATACTTAAGTTTGAATGATTGTTACTTCAATGAGAAACTTGGAAACTACAAGAAATCTGCGAGTGTGTCAAACTTGTGCAATGGAGAGTGTATTTACTAACTTCTTTTGCTAATGAATGGTGTTGAATATTTTTATAATCACTTATGAAAGGATTTGAGAATAAGGAGTCCTATTATAGAGAAAAATTACATGAGAAGAAGTCCTGATATATTCTTTGTGAAGATGAGGGTTTGTAAATATTAAGCCTTGCCCTACATGTGTCGAACAATGATAGAATGGTTCAAATCCTTGCATGGAGGTATAGTGGAGACCCACTGATTGCACATAAATTTTTAATATGAACATATAGACCTTAAAAAAATTTAAACTTTTAAAATAAGGAAAACAAAAGATATAAGGAAATTGAAGGTTCTCGAGATTTTGAAGGGCACAAAGATCTGATCTTGGTTATGGCTTGCAAATTTATAGAACAAATCGATGAATTATATTATTAAATTAGGTATTTATGGTGTTGAAGAGGTCTCCTAAGATATTCACATATAATTTTAGTTTTCCTTTGGATGGTTTTGGATATTTTCATGACAAGGTGTTGGAAGCGAAGCTAAAACACAATCAAAGGGGTTAGTTTAAAAATGATTTACAAAGGAAGGAGTAGTTTCCCTTAGATCCTAACCCTAAACCTTTCTATACAATTGAAGGCCCTTAATGGGTATCAGAAAACCACTTTCTTTTGCATTGAAACTTCATGGAACCTCAAGTAATCCTAACAGAGTGCTAGAGAGACCTAATCAAGATTTAGAAGCAAGAATACAAAAAGTGAAATTAAGAATGATATAGAAGGAGTTTGTAGATGAAACTTTAGGAGAATTATGGGGTTGGTAGAGGTTAGCTAATGAATCTTATTATCCCTTTTGGATATATCTTGAATTCTAGGAGCATAGTTAGAGAGAGCTTCATTGCATTAAGTGTTTGAGAGTAAAATTTCCAAAAGAGACCTAAAAATATTGTGACAAAAAGTGAAGCCTTAAAATTTTGAAATTATGTCAAGGGGTAAGAATACAAATATTGGAAGTGATAGTACTTTGTAGACATAGCCAGATACTTGGTTTCACAAGTGGAGAAACAAATTTGAATTGAGAGCTATATAGGGCGGTTTAGAGGTCAAATTGATGAATATTGATATGTGACACCTTTAAGAGATGACTTTGAGGTATATACATTGTTTATGGGAGTTTTGTATCATATTAGAGGAGATAGACATCAGTGACTAACCAAGGGGATGCGAAAATACTCATTAAACCAAGAACTAGTGTAAGAGTTCAAGATCAAGTGAAAGGAAGGTGAGAGTCTATGAACTCTTCATGTAAGTTGACAATTTTGGAACTTAAAGGGACAAGGTGTGAGGAAGATAGGGAAGGTTTTAGTGAAAATGAATTTATTTTAGGTTACTATATCATTATTTGGAAGAAAAATGTCATTTTTGGCTAATATATGATCCTCTTTACAAATTTTAAGTGAATATAGTTGTTTAAGCCTACTTGTGGACTGATTTATACATGGTTTCATGATTGTGACTACATCATTTTGGAATTAGAAAGGAGGCTCTTGTTTAAGTTGTTTTGGTGATCAAAATTTGAAGTATTTTATAGCTAACAAATGTATTTGTGAGTGTGTGAATACGATGAAAAATTAATAGAAGAAGTGAAGAGAAAAGAGGTTGAGAAGAGTGTGAGTAGACACAAAAAGACTAGGAAGTGAGTGAGGAGAAGAATAAGAAAGAGATGGAGGGAGAGGATTTGATAATAGATGTTTTCAAACTTTTTAACCATAGGAAAAAGAAAAGAAGAGAGAGAGAGAGAGAGAGAGAGAGAGAGAGAGAGGAAAAGAAAAGAGGAAAAAATGAATAAAAGAGAGGTATGATTTCAGCAAGAGGTCACAAAGTTGAAGCAAGACATAGAGCAGCTAGTGGTACTTTTTAAAGAAAGAGAGGAAAGCTAAGAAACCAAGTATGAGTTTATCTTGAAAAGAAATAAAAATGGCTAGTTAGAGATCTTGTGAAGAAGAGAAAAAGAATGTAGTTGAAGATAATAATCAAGTAAGAGGAAAGAAGAAGAAAACAAATGGATAAGAAGATGAAAAGACAAGAAGAGGAAGAGGTCAAAGGGATAGTGCAAGACAAAAATGAGGATGATAAGGTGATAGAAGCATTTTTGGCTTCTCTTAAGAAAGAAGAAAAGTTCCAAGAGAAATAAAATATAGAGTTGGCATGGAAAGAAGAGCTTGTAGGGGAAAAATGCCTCAAAGTTTTGGTTCTAACATTATGTGCAAGTGTGTGTTTACATGTGTGGACAAAGAGCTTAAGTTTAATGATGATGAAATCATAAGGACAATACTTCAAGAAGACAATGAGTTTTCTTATGAGATTCTTGAATAGATACAAAAGGAAATAACAGTCTTGAAAAATTCCATCCATGGAGTATAAACATTTGAAGAAAAGACACAAATCAGTTCAAGAGAAGAGGAAGAGCAGTGTAGAGTATTGATGGATGAGGGAAAATAATCAAGGAGTCAATAAAATAAATGAAAAGAAAAATAAAGTGATGGTTACATGATGGATATGACTTATACAAGGATAAAGATGATGCAAAAAGATGAATGAGGATATGTATTTGTTGTTTATATGCTTGTTTTTATCGGTTTAAAAGATGAAAGCATGAAAATGATAAAATTAGAGGTGCAGATCAAGAAGAATTCAAGTAATTTTAAGGAAAGAGACTGCTATATGGGACCCTGGAGGTCTCAAGGAAAAAGTACAATGGAGTGAAGATAGAAGATTAGGAGAAAATAAAATAGATGAAGAACTCAGTGAAGACAAAGCCATGCAAATCAAATATAAGAACTCTTTTCTCCTCCTTGGGAGTATGATCGAGAGGAATCATTACATGAACCTCAAAATAATAAATTAACCTTCATTAGAGTCATGTAGGATGAGATAACTTTTTTAAGGCATGATAAAGACATGAGAAATAGCTTTAAGAGGCTAAATTGTTTTGAAATTTCAAAACTTGTCCTTTTCCTCCAAAAGTACATTTAAATTTCAAAAGTATGTAAGTAATTAGAATGAGTTTTTCAAGGGTATATAAGTGAGTGAGTGAGTGATTACATGTCCTAATGGTGTGAATGTTTTAAAAAACCCTAAAATGAGTCATGAGATGCATATATGAGTCATAGGAGCAAACTATTGTAATAAACCTCTTTATGTTTAAAAGAGGGTATATGAAGATGAGTTATTTAGGTCAAAATGGTTATGGAAAAAGATATAAAAGGGGATGAATTCGAATTAGAAACAGTTATTTATCCTCTAGGAGGGTGTAGAAGGAGAGAGAGTAAAAATTCCTCGTGAAGGAGGAGGATAAAATAAGGTAATGAAGAAGAACCCTATAATTTTGTATGAAAGAATGAAGGGATTTATATATAATTTTAGTTTATACATCTTGTTTTGGCATCTTTAGGATAATTTTTATGATTTTTTATTCTAAATCAATGGTTTTTCTTGTTCATTGCATGACATCTTGGGAATATTGGTTCCAAACCTAAATTTGTTTATACTCTGTTCTAGAAGTCTATGGTTGTCATAGTTCAAAGGAAGAACTCCACATTTGTGAGTGAAAGAGACCTTTATCTAAGGATTTATTAATTCTACAACTAAATCTAGTTTGAAATAATTGCTCCATACACCCATGATGGCAGAAGTAATGTGATTAGTTGATTTGGCATGTGTTTAAAGATTTTGAACCTTATATTCTACTTGACGTGCAATGCCGAAGCTAGTGTATGGAAAGTTTTGAAACTAATAATCTTGAAATACTCGTGTTAAGATTATATGTTTGGTAATCTTCATGACATAGGATTAAATTGTAAGATACTTAAGTTTGAATGATTGTTACTCAATGAGAAACACGGAAACTATAAGAAATCATTTGTGTCAAACTTGTATAGTGTAGAGTGTATTTAATAACTTATTTTGCTAATGAATGGTGTTTAATATTTTTGATAATCACTTATGAAAGGATTTAATAATAATGAGTCCTATTATATAGCAAAATCACATGAGAAGAAGTCCTGATATATTCTTTGTGAAGATGAGGTTTTGTAAATATTAAACCTTGTGCTACATGTCGGAAAAATCATAGAATGGTTCAAATCCTTGCATGGATGTATAGTAGAGACCCATTGATGGCACAAAAATGTTTAATGAGAACATATAGACCTTAAACCAAAATTTGAGACTTTGAAAATAAGGAAAAAAAAAGATATAAGGAAATTGAAGGTTCTCAAGATCTTTGAAGTGCAAGATCTGGGTCTTGGCTAGGGCTCGCAAATTGAGAGCACAAATCAAAAAAATTATATTCTTAAATTTTTATTGATGGTTTTGAAGAGGTCTCCTAAGATATTCACATAGAATTTTATTTTTCCTTCAGATGGTTTTGGATATTTTCATGACAATGTTGGAAGGTAAGTTAAAACATAGTCAAAAGGGCTAGTTTTAAAAGTGATTTACAAAGGAAGGGGTATTTTCCCTTAGATCCTGACCCTAAAAATTTATATATAATTGAAATCCCTTAAGGGCCCTTAAGGGGTATCTATAAACCCACTTTTTTTGCAATGAAACTTCATAGAACCATAGATAAGCCGATAGAGTGCCTAGACACACCTAATCAAGGTTTAGAAGCAAGAATACAAAAAGTGAAATTGAAAATGATATAGGAGTTTGTGGATGAAACTTTAGGATTGGTATGGGGTTGGTAGAGGTTAGCTAATGAATCTTATTACCCATTTTGGGTAGCTCTTGAACTCTTAGAGCATAGTTGGTGAGAGATTCATTGTCTTAAGTGTTTGAGAGCAAAATTTGCAAAAGAGACCTAAAGGATTGTAAAAAGAATGAAGTCTTGTGATTTTGCAAGCATGTCAAGGGGGTAAAAATATAAATATTGGAAGTGATAGTACTTTGTAGACATAGCAAGATCCTTGGTTGCACTAATGGAGCAACAAATTTGGAATAAAACTATATAGGGTAGTTTAGAGGTCAAATTGATGAATATTGATACTTGAGACCTTTAAGAGATGAATTTGAGGTATATATGTTTTTCTTGGAGTGTTCTATCAGATCATAAGAGATAGACATCATTGACAAAGCAAAGGGAGGCCAAAATACTCATTGAACCAAGAACTAGAGTAAGAGTCCAAGAGCAAGTGAAAGGAAGGTGATATCATATGAGCTCTTCATGTAAGTTGACAATTTAGGAACTTAAAGGGACAAGATGTGAGGAATATATGACAAATTTTAGTGGAAATTAATTCATTTTAGGTTAAAATATCATTATTTGGAAGAAATATGTCATTTTTTGGCTAATCTATGGTCCTCTTTGCAAAGTATAGGTGAATATAGTTCTTTAAGCCTACTTTTGGACTAATTTATTCTTGGTTTCATGATTGTGATTACATCAATCCCCATGTGTGCATCTTTTTGAGAAATCACATTTATCATGCACACACGCTTATTTCAAAATCAATGCCACTCTGCTTACTTTTTGAGAGCCCTACCTATTGTATTATGAGATCACATATCTCCCCTTCTCTCATAGATGACATATTTGGCCCATTGGAGAAATGTGCAACTTTTGAGGAACAATAGACATAGTATTTGGAATCATACACCTTAGATAGATTGGACCACATTCTTCTATATCCATGGCTATTACACCTCTTTGGTTATATTTTTCTTGTGTGTAGGCCCTAAAATGGTCTTATTTTATATCATAATTTATATCATTGAGAAAAAGGATAATCTATAAACCTTCTTATCCTACATAAAAACATTTCTACCACTTCACCTATAAGATAAAAATGAAAAGGATTTATTGCATGAATTCCTCCGTGAATATATTACCACAACCAAATACAAGATTGAACACATAGTCACATCTTTGGCATGTTAAAATAACCAATATTAGAAATAGGAGGAGGTTGATATGAGGGAATACGTAAACAAGATTTGAATTTTCATCATTAGTCAAAAATTTAATGAGATAATCATAGCAAGAGGAATTTTAGTGAACATAGAAACCACATAAAACTAACTAAAACATCATGATCATACACAAGCTTATCCTTGAAAAGTACAAGAATCATTTTGAATTTTTGATGAAATAGATATCCTTACACATAGTTGAAGCTTCTATCTAGGTTTATTGTGAGATGAGGTTGAATAATTTTGTGTATTAAATATAGGCCTGAGAGGAGCCCCAACCTTGTGAATCTTCATGTATCCATATAGTATTTGAATAGTTTCTTGTCTTGGAATTGTTTCTTTGAATTTCCTTTCCATATATATTGGGGATAATATTTTTGTGACTAGTTTTTTTTTTTTTTTTTTTTTTGTATCTACCTATATTCATCAAGTGGTCCTCCATTTTCATTGAATATTTCAATTTATCCATTACAACACCAAGATTTCCTTAAAATTTCTTGAGTGGTCATATTTGGATTCTCCTTCAAGTGTTAGGGTGCTTGAATTTCATCCATGTTCGTATTATTTATATTTTTTCTAGGATGTCTATATTTCTATAAGGCATTGGCACAATCTTGTCTATGAGGTGAAGTTATCTTATCTTCCATTAGGCCCTCCATGTTTTCCATATATTATATATAGGGGTCAACCAAACTATATATGTGATGACATCCATCTATTATTTGTGTTGATATTTTTATTGGTCCTAGTCATATCATGCACATAATAGATGGATGATGCCCCATATAAATATATTCCCCCTCTATCTATATGTTTGGATGATGGATGCTCAACCGTTTCACCCTCCCCATATAGATCAGTTTTGATCACCTACAAAATACATCTGAAATTTTGTTAATGTGTAGCCATTCTAAAAACTATTTGTATCTAAAAATCTAAAAGAATTATGTGAGGGTGTAAGTATGTGAGTCTTATGTGATGGATAATTATGAGGTAAGGCTGGAGGAAAATATTAGTATGAGTGTTTTTCTTATACACTTGTCAATCCAAAGATCCATTTGGTTTTCTTGAGATCAATACATCTACGAAATATATAATGCCCACATCCACCAATTGTTTCATTAATTTATGTTTGGGCGTATACTCTTAAAGTGGGAGTGGAACTCTTCAAGCGACTCTATAGTGACACTTGTTCACATTTGTATCATCCACATCATTTCCACCACTTCAAATATAAGGGGAAGATGATAATATTTTTCTCATGAATTCCTCCATGAAAATCCCCTTTTGAAGGTAATTTGGAGATTTATCCTTTTGTTAGGGGTATTTTCATTGTGGTTTTTTATTCAATCTAGGATAGTGATGTGATTCTTAGTGATCAGATTTGGGTCCGGAGCTAGCACTACCTCTTTATTAACCCTAATAACCTTCTTTTAACCCCATTAATGAATCCTTCAATATCAATCTTGTCTATATTAGATTGTCAAATATTTCCCTCTAATTTTGGATTGAAATATGTTTTGAAGTCATTGGAAATACTATGAGCAACTTCTTGATTACTAGTTCATCTATAAGGGAAAATATGACAAGGTTTCCTTGCACAAATTCCTTGATGTAAATATTACCCACAACCTGAGATAAGAGTGAACCCATAGCCACATCTTTCATCGATTCAAACCATCATTCATGGAAAGAGGTTGATCATAGGAATGTTTAAAAAAGCTTTGCAATTTCATCATCAATCATTCCTTTTAATGAGATTGTCATGACTAGAGGAATTTTTGTGAACATAGAAACCACATATTAACTAAAAATTGTGATCATCCACAATCTTATCCTTGTCAAAGTATAAGAATCCTTTTGAATTTTTCATGAAATAAAAATTCGGCAAGTCCTTCTTTACCCACTCAATATCTATGTGTGTTGGCACTTCATAGAGACATATCGAATGCTCACCCGGCGTGTGCAACCACGAGTCCCTCCTTTGTTATGCCTATCGAAAGTTAGGATGCATATTCATCATATTCATAACCAAAAAAATCAGTCATGCACAGGAAGCTAACATAACCATAGCAATTTAGAAAAACATATAACAAGGAAACAAACCATACTTCGAGGTGAACAATAACACTTTAATTCCCATTTCACCACCATAATCATAAGTGTATTTCATAACAAAGTAGTTGATTACAATAACCTAATACATCCTTACATTGGATCATACACACATCCATATAGATTCCAAACCCTAACTCATACCTATAATTATAGCATTACATCACACACTTTCTCACTACCCCCAACTACAAATGCACTATCTATATATAGGGGTGGGGACTTTCCCTTCACCGCTACATGCACATTCCTAATAATAAGAGTGCTGACAAAATAACCTGCATGCTTTTCCTATCAATAGCTCAAACTAAATATAACATTTTTTAATCCTATTATTATACATCTCCATGCATTATCTTTATCTTGATTTGCATGTGCTTTCTTTTCCCTCACTTGGCCGCTAAGTATTCATGTTTTTATCTATTTCTAGACCTTTGCTTAATCGGCACTCCTACTCTACTTTTATATTTTTATGCATTATGGAAAATTTGCTAAGTCCTTGATTTCATCACTTCCCGCACATAGCCTCACACCCCCGACCTATTGTATCTATGCACGCGACCCTTGTGCATTATCCTATAATTTTTGCATGTGTTCTTCTACATGTAATATTTTTTTCTCATTGATACTTAGTCAATTTTCTCTGACCAACATTACCCCACACTAGGGATATTGTCCATCCTCAGCAATATTAGATCTAATAATATCCCTCAATAAGAATAAATAATGTGAAAATAATAGTGTGCATATACCGATTAAATTAAATAATGTCCATGTGTGCAATTTACTTCATTCATGGGATGGTTGTAGAGTTTAGAAAACTCTACATTTAAGATGCTCTCTAAATTCTCCCATCATGCTAGTTCCCTAACAACTTCATCTAGTATTGACCCACAAATATCTAGCACCTGCATGTTGACCCACAAATATCTAGCACCGCATGGGGTCCATATTTTCACCCCTCTTCTTCAAATTTCTGATAATTCAGTAAGTCTTGATATCATTCTCTCAAAGGCATCCATCCTCCATGCAACTAAGGAACCAAGATATTTGAGCCTTATCTCATAGGATTCTCTGACAATATTAAGCACTTATCGCTTCTTTGCAATCTCGGTCATTATCTTTCTCACCAAATCTTATCGTCTTTCTTGTTTGGTTGTGCTTATTTATTCTTGTTCTTCTCCCCTGGTGGTACATTCCTTGAGGATGGGGTCAAGGTCCCCCTTGATTTTGATTTCCCATCCTTCCTTCTTAAACTAATCTTTCATCATGGTTCCCAATGCCTCATACTCCATTATTTTGCATGTTATAATTTCTTTACTCTTTTCTACAATGCATCCATTTCTTCTTCATTCAGCCTTTACACATACTTTTTTCCTATGATAACATTCCTACTATATCCTCTAAGTATTGCAGTATTGTAGGATATTCATCTTTATCCCTTTCTTCCAGGTCCAGGCACACCATAGTAATTGAATCTACAATATGTTGTATCTTTTTGAAAGAATATTTTGTGTGCTTCTTATCCTTATCTCACACCTTTGTAAGTTGTTAGACTTCTTGTTACTTATCCTTCTTATCTTTGATCAAAACCCTAATAGTGGCCCCTTTGTCTAAATTCCTCCACGCCACGTTTTTGTCATCTTGTTCATAGCATTACTAGCCTTCTCATCTGTTAATTATATGGGTTTTACAATCACAAGGGTTATACCTAGTACTTTCTTCATCTTGCACCTCAAACATGATCCATCACTAACCTCAAATTCAGGATCCTCCATATGAGTTTGCATATTCTAGGAGAGCATCTTCATAGTGCATATAGTTACCCCTTCTAGGTTAATAACTTCCCAACCATATAGTTCTTTATCCTACACTATGTTTTGGAATGGCGCGCAAAACACCTTAGATTGATCATCAATATAATTTATGCGAGGTGTTCACACAACTTTCTCCACCTTCTTCCTTCTATTATTGTGTCTTTTGTTGTTACATGTGTCCCTACACTCGGTCATGCACTACCTCCATCTCCACTTGAGGCTCTCATACCTTCTCTAGATGGTTTGTCATCCCTCTTCTCCTTCTCTTTCTCTTCTCCTATGTGGCCTTCTTCAAGTATGTACCTCTATATCATGTTCCACATTTTCATTCTTAGGCTCTTCTTCATCATCCTCTACATCATGGATGATTCGACTTTCTTCATCACATGCATCCTTTTCTTCGACTTCTCCTCATCATTGTCCTCGGTTATCACCAACTTTTGTATTCTTCTTACTCAAGGGGTCTTATTTTTGCACTTGGTTGGGTCGTATTAACCCTTGGGGACCTCCTTGGTGCCTTTAAAGTCCCTGTACTACTATCTTGTTCCACATTCCTTCTCCACAACTTATTTCGGTGTTCATGGTCGAGTGCAACGCTATCTTCTTTCTTCACCTCATCCTCCTTATTGTCCTTATTATGTTCTTATTCTTCTTTCTCAGGAGGGGTAACCTTGTGCACTCTCTTGGTCCCCCACAATCTAATTACCTTTTGGAATTCTTAGGAGCGAGAATGTCTTCTTCATCAATATACTTCCCATTAGTTATTTTAGGTTTCAAATAAACGTAGACCTTCGTTGTTTCCTCCTTCCTCATTGCTAGAGTCAGAGAGGGGATGTCTATACCATATAACTCCATGGACTCCACATACTTTTTTGGCCAGGATACACAAATTTATTACGCCATGTGTGGTAGTAAACTACCACCTTATTTACATCAAATTTTAACTTTCACGTATCATACATCCTATTTGTTGAGGCTTAGAAGAATCTCATTATGAATGAAAATGGCGGTTTACACTAGGGGATTTTATCGCCATAATTCATAAAAAATGTTGGTACACTGCAACTTCATCCTTACCATCCAGAACCAAAGGAAACTCCCTTGGTACTTGTCACTCATGCTCAAATACCTCACGTCTTTCCTGTACCATCTATCGCCCTAAGTTTGTATGTATTGGTGATTCCATCACAAGTATACTCACTAAACTTCTTCATGGGAGACTTGTCCTCTAAAGGGTATTTCCATACATTGTCATTAGGCCCATCTAGAACCCCTATCTTTGAGAATATAATTAATAGGAGAATGGCTCCCAAGTTATCTTTTCACCTCTTACTATGTGCACGCATGCTTCTTCTGTAATTCCTTTTATAATGAAGGAGGTGCTATTGTATGTAGTTTTATTTTCCATATTCTATGAGATGTGGAGCCATTTCTTATTTACTTGGGTATACCTTTCCGACACACCCAAATTACAACTGATCGGGTGCGCGGTAACTCTTACACAATTTGGTCAATGATTTTAATTATGTCCATTACGCATCCACCCCTCAGATATTTGAATGCAACGGAAGTGGCCTCCACTCTGACATCGTCCTCTAAGTTCGGCTCTATCTCAAGGCCCAAACTACGTAACTCGACAATTAACTACGTATTGATGCACATTATTCTTCTTGAAAAGTAGAAGTAGTCCTTGTGGACTTCGCAACATCAACCATTGGTATAAGTGCTCAATTCTTCTAAAAAAAAGAGAAATTTTTGGTGGAGAACTCCCGCACTCTCTAAGTCTTTTTGTACCTTGTTATAAACCATTTTCCATATAAAGTCCTTTGATCCATCCTCTTCAACAATTCTTTTTATATCTTGCGCTCATTTTCCTCCGATCGATGGTTTTAATCACTAATCTTGCACTTGGTCAAGTGTGACTCCCATGGCTGCCCTGCAATGACCTATTTCAAATATTGCATTTAAAACCATTATTCGGGTGCATCTTCTACTAAAAGCTTCTTTCCCTTTCCCTTTCCCTTTCCCTTTCCCTTGGGTGATGTTTTAGTTTCCTTCCTAGGTGTTATTGTTTTAAGTCAAATTGTAATCTTTGCTTAAGTGATGTGTTCCCTAGGTTCTTAGAATGACTTATTATTCTTCACTTCTCTACGAGAGTTTAATTCTTCAATTATCCTCCTAAATTCTTACTCTTCTATATGCTCTGGTTCTCTTGTCAATTCCTCATGCCCTAGCTCTACAAATTGGAGTTTCAATAATCAAAACCTAACTATGTGATTCAATAGTTTAATCTCAAATCTCTATGCACAAGCTTCTTGCACTTAATCGCTCTTACTCACTCTCTAATGGATCAAATTTCTTCAATATGCAAGGTGAGAATGAACTCACCCACGACCCTTTTATAGACAAATTTTTTCCACATTAATTTTTCCTGGCCTACCACCAATTTAAATCATTAAATGTAATTTTTATTTTTCTGCACTTTTTCCTTTTCTCTTTCGCGTGTAGCGATGTAACCTTTTGGCTCACCATTAACTCCTAGGTTGTAAACATATTTTTGTGCATTCTACTACACCACAACCCATCTTATTTTGTGCCACATACCAAGTACTCCATCCTATTGTTCCTCCCTCACATTACACTTCCCGACACTTTTTCTCGCATGGTCTTTATTTGTGAGAAAATTCTTTTCCTTAAAGCACCATCATCCTAAGCACCTTCAATATTTTCATTTTCCTTTCGTGCATTCTCAATCCATATTCACTTGACACATGTTCTTTTACCAAAGCCATGCACACCTCTGTACTAACTCCAAAGAGCATGCCATCATCCACGATTTCTTGTTCAAGAGTCACACATACTTCCACCCCACACTAAAAGTATGTGTGGTCCTCTACGCATCAACTCAATAGGTAGTAATCAGCTTCCACACACGAATGTACTTATTACAAAAAAACAAGAAAAGTGAAAACAAAACATGAAGGGAAATCTAAGTTAGGTGACAATACTTCCTATTACAAACACAAAGAAGCCTATTTATATTAGGGCTTCATCCTACTCCCCTCAAGTAACCAGGAAACATGGTGCCATCCAACCCTTATAATTGGCATGCACCTGAGTCAAGTATCTTGGTTACTACAAAGGGTCCCAACTAATGAACATTTAACTTCCCTAGGTGGCGCGCAAAATTGGATTCATATAGAAGTAACATATTGCCAACTAAAAAATACTTGTTCTTGATGCCCTAATCATGCAAATCCTTCTGTCGTGCCTTCTCTATCATCTAGCTCCAATGAGCAATGGTGTGTTGCTCATCTAATTCCATCAATTTCTCAATGTGCTCCTCCACAACATTTTCATCAAACAATCCACCTATGCACACAATACGTATGGATGGTAACAAAATTCCACATGTAGTATAGCTTTCCGTGTCAAACACCAATTAAAAGGGTGTGGCCACGGTGTAGAGACAAACTCACACACATACTACTATTTACTATATTGCTAAGTATGTTGTTTTATGTATGGATCTTGAGAAATAAAATTATTCACTCGTGACACACTTCCTAATCCATACACTTGTTTTTATTGTTTCTATTATTTATATCTCTCACATTTGTCACTGATACACCCAATTTTGGTTAGGTCTGGGATCCTCACGATTAGTCTGCTCACATTTTTTACATTTGTGGTCAGATTTTTTAGTTTTCTTACTCCTATCCCAATGTCCTAGTCATCATGTTGTATCACTAGTGTCAAAATTCAAGAAAGAGATCCATATATAAACATAACATACATACCATTATAATGGCGATAAATTTTATCAAGGGTTATCTATCTACATAATATCAAAGGGACTGCATTTTGGGCTTATTACTCTACATACATTACATATGAAGGGGAAGTTTCTGAATTCCATCCCACACATTTGCATTCTATCTAGCTATCGCCCACTATCTTGGCGTCACCGGCATGAGGGAAACCTAGGAGCACTATTGCACACACAAGCACATAGAACTACATGGATTCTGAGATGTAGTTCAACACTTGGTCATAAGTTAACTCTGTTGACATATGAGGACAGTTTGACTCCCATTTTACATCTTTATTTTTAGTATTTGATGTAGTTTGGGGGTTTTGCAGGAGATTATTTGTGTTGAAAATTTATAGGTAACTCATCAATCCAAGTACAAAATATAAGTGATCATTAGCGAACAATTGTAAAACCCTAGTGACGTTGAAGAAATTAGGTTCCAAGATTTTTACAGACACCAATGCCCAAGAGAGGTCTTTATCACCCCAGAACCTTCACCCCTACCCAAGCACCCGTGTGTCTTGACCATTATGTAAGTTTGAGAATCTTGATCAAACATTTCTAGTTCTTTTCCCATCTTGTTCATCAATTTTTCTAGTTCAAGTGTACTTAAAAATAAGTGAAACTCATATAAGTGTCGTATCTCTTTCATTTGATTACATAGTTTCATTTACAAAAGTGTTAAGTCATTTGTATCTTATTATATATCATTGTAGATATTTTTCTGAAATTAGATTTTAGTAAAATATTCATATTTTATTAAATCACTTGGTGAAATTGTATCTTATAATTCCTTTCCCTATGATCCATTAAACCCTAATGGATAAAAGTAGATCTTCCTCTCCTAGTAAATCTATGAATCATGTTATTGTGAATCCTATCCTTGATGATTTTTTTGAGGATGAGCTTAAGACTCTTTATCACAATCCTTAAATCTATGTTGACATTCAAAGATAGCACGGTTCATGAGATTTCTATTCCTACTTACATTAATAACTCTAGGTGTGCAATCATTTAATATCCTATTAACTTCACTCTATTTTTTTCTTGCTCTTCCACTCACACTCATTCTACTTCACCTCCTTTTATTTTTTTCTAAAACTCTCGATGATGTTATTATTGATTATATGAATGGTCTTCATTTTGATATCGTAGATAAAAAAATCGGGATGAAAATGCACATGCACATGATGTTAGTTCTCATACTAGTCAGGATGAATGTAAATTTATATCTCATGTTTCTCATGCTTCTGAACATGCTTTTAATGATTGTAAAGATATATCTCATGATAGTTCTTCTCCTACTTCACTATATGTTGATGACACGTTTGATGAATTACTTGCATGTGAAAATTTGTCTGACAAATCGATGATATTTCTTAGCATGAACATGTTAGTAACAATTCTACTTCTTTTAATATTGTTGAAGGTGAATTTCCACTCCACTTTCATCTACTTTTGAGGTTACCTCTCGATGGAATTCAAGTTGATTCTTCCATTCCTACTAGCTCACCTCTTATGGTTTCTTTTGATTTTATTGCTAGTATTTACGCTAATATTCCATGTTCTTCTCTGCTTCTTTCCTCTTCTTCATGCATGTTGTTTCTTATCCTAGTATTCCACCTCTTGTTTATTTTACATCTACATTGAGTGTGCTCATGGAATCTTCTTCTTCTCATATTCCTTTGATCACTCATAATGACAAGCTTCAACCACTCAATGTTCCTCTTGCATCCTCTATGATTCCTCCACATGACATTTTATCACTAATGCATATTGTTGGTCAATTGCAATCTCAAGTTCAATCTCTCACTCTTGAAATCAAATCCTACTATGCTTCTATTGATAATAATTCTCTTCATGACAATCCTATTCCAAAGAAAATTCACAATTTAGCATTTCCTAAGGATTTCATCATGCCTACATTTTAATGCTTTAACGACACTTTGTGCAATCCATTTCTACATCTTAAGAATTACCATCTAGCTATGAATTTTTATTCAAATGATAAATTATTGTTAAAATCCTTCCTTCATAGTCTAGTCGGTGAAGCTCTTCAATGGTACACCGGTTTGCCTTTTGGATCTATTAGTACATATTGGGAAATGGAAGATGTTTTATGCTCAACAATGGTCCTAGAGTCGCACATATTCTTCTACCTAGCTTGCATCAAGGAAAGAGAGAACCTATTTAGGAATAAATTTTATGCTTTAATGATTGCATGCAACAGTTAGTATTTCATGCTATTGATCTAGAGAAGTAATTCATTTTTTTGGCTTGATTCCTGCTTTAAAAGAACGCTTACAATATGATACATGTGAACCATTTACACTCTTATGTTATAAGGTCATCGATCTACAACAAGATTTAATTGTTACACATGTTATAGATCCTCCTTCTACTTCTTCTGTTGTTACATCTTATACTTCTTCACCTCTTCCATTTGATCAGCGTTCTCCAAGGTCTTCATCTCCTCCATTGCATAACCGTCCTCCATCCTCGCCACTATATCTCTCTCCACATAAGTCTTCAAAATCTCCTACTCAGAGCCATTACATTTCTCACATTTTGTTAAACCTCATGAAGTGTCACGTGCTTTTCTTGATAAGCACTTAATTCACTTTTCTTCTAATCATCATCATCCTCCACATCACTTGCATTATCAGCGTGATCATCCTTATTGCAATTACCATTGCATCAATGGCCATCGTGACAATGATTGTTGCGCCCTTCATGAAAAACTACAACAATTAGAAGACAAGGGTGTCATTTCCTTTGGCTCTCACTCTCGTGAGTAGTCTATTTCTCTAATTTCATGCAAGTGTGCTAATATTCCAATTCATTTATCTCCTCTTCCTACTTCTAAGGTTGTTATTCATCCACCGCCTAAAATCATTATTCATGCACGGCCTTTGCCTTGCTCATCCACTTTGCTACATCATCTCATCCACCACATAGTTCCTCTACTTCACATTATCTTTCTAAGTCATCGGCATATATTCTTCCCACTACTACATCTCCTAGTATAGGCACCATCTCACCGAACATTCAGTTTGGCTCATACACTCTTGTTGCTACCACTTCACATACTTCCACCACTCCACACAACTAACTACATCTTTGGTAGGTGAATTTTTGCACCTCACCACTTGATGATGGACTCATTTTCTTACGGTTCTTACATGACTATTAAGGGATATATTACAATAATAACCTCACTCCACCTTTGCATTATATTCTTCATTGATCTATCTATCTAGCGTACATTATCATACCATTTCTTGATGACACACTCTTGTTCTTTGGTTCATTCTTGATTCTTTGAGGGTCTTATATAAATGAACCTCATCTTCTTACACATACATTGGGGGCATCACTCTTCTTATCCCCCTCTTTCATTATACTTGCGTGTGATTCCATACATTCTTACTATCATTTAAATCACATTTACCTTCCATATCATTCATCGCATATATACATTTGTTACCATTTATCACATCTCCATTAATACATACAATATAATTTTCATTACTTATCTATCTATTCCTAATCAACATCAGCATTCATTAGTCAATATCATAATTTACACAATTCAAATCCAACAACCACATATGCACAAACAATCATCACATCACATATCACAAATAATCAGCACAACGCAATAATACCTACTACACTAGGGATCCTCCACATACTTCATGAACACATCCCGCATTAGGGATCCTCCACACGCAACCTCCCTAGCTCGTTGATTCTCCACCCGCGCCTC
This sequence comes from Taxus wallichiana var. yunnanensis, assembly GCA_018340775.1. Classification (NCBI taxonomy): domain Eukaryota; kingdom Viridiplantae; phylum Streptophyta; class Pinopsida; order Cupressales; family Taxaceae; genus Taxus; species Taxus wallichiana. The sequence continues at coordinate 52,140,258 of CM031234.1, forward strand.
ATCACGCTCACTCAAAAACATGGTACATGTCATTTTCACTATCGCCACTAGCTACTAATGACATCTACTAGCTCCAACATCCAACCTCCCATGAGCACATCCATAGGTGCATCCCGCATCAATGTGCAGATAGATGAATCAACGATCAATAACCAATATGCATCACCTGCAACCATATATAGACACATTAGTTACTATACATGATGAACATAATCAATCAACTAAGTGAGAATCTATAACTAACAATAAACAATACTCACACTTTGTTATCATTTTCTACTATACCATCGCCATCAAAAGGCGGGTGTCATCCCCTCTACATTTACAATCGGTGGTGCACCCACCGCATCCACTACAACTAGAAACAATAGCACCAATCAATGTGTTGCCCATCATACATGATATGCCTCGGTACATCCTACGTCATCCACTTATATCGGCTCTATAGTCACATTTGTCTCATCTGGACCGGGAGGAACTAGATGTGCCCCTATTAGGCCCTGGTCTTGCCCTAGTCTCCTTGGCACTCTAGTGGCTTACACCCATATATATGACTCGGGGAACATCTTGAGAAATACCAAACTGAAATGATATACACTCTTCATGAAATAGCTTGGTCACACTTGAAGAAATTGATCCTCCAACCGCATAGTACTTTGAATATATTGTATCTCTACTCCATCCACGGGCCATCCTCCATAGGCTTTATATGGCCTCCATATAATGGCCCCTGGCCCTATACAATCCAGCATGGATCTATAAGTAGTAGTATTGAGTCTCCTATTGCGCATACCTATCCACCTCACAAGTAAATATCTCGAGCCTCGCCAATCAAATTATGGCCCACTGAGTGGCCTCAATATCACAATGTGATCATAGGCCCACACATGTAACAATATGGTGGCTCCAAGTCCACCCCCATGGTCCTCCTGCGTGAACTTGTATAAGTCCTTGTAGAAATGCACCAATACACACTTTGCACCCATGCACATATAGTCATATCCTCTTCTATATGCCGATAGATATCGTGCATCTTATACAAGATGCCTACACCACCACCCTCCACTACCACTTATGAAGCAATAAAAATTACAATGAACTTCCACATTCGATGAACACTTGATCTTAATATAGCATCCAAGATAGTATGGGTCTCTATCTTTACCCATGTCCTGTAAAATACCACCTCGCTTCTCTCATTATCCTTTGTGCATCCTCTACTGCCATCACCTGGACCATCTCTCCAATAATTGGAAACTGCAATATGCAATATACATCCTCTAGAGTCACATTTATCTTCCCAAGTAGGAAACCGAAAGTACAAGTATTTGCACTTCATCGCTTGCATAATGAACCGATCATCGGCATATTATGATGTACCTCCCCCAATCTAGGTATGTGTCGCAGGATGACACAGTCTAATATATCCCACTCTGCATCCAATACGCCTAATCCCAAAGTGTACTCAAATGTTGACCTCTATAAAACTCCTGAATGGAAATCCCTCTGCACAAAAAAAAACCAAAAAAACACAACATTAGCACCTTATATGCACGTAAAATCAACTATTCATAATACTAAAATACATCAAAATTCACATTCATCATGTTATGGGGTCAAAACACCCTTTCGGGTGCAAGTGCCAGGAGCCGGACAGATTTAATGCACCTAAGAGCAGTCACCAATGCCTAGATCAAGGCGTTGGCATCCCGAATGATGTTAGTGCCTTGGCCACTGTTGCCTGTGTCAAAATGCCTAGAAACTCAAAAATCTAAATTTTGAAAAAATCGACAAAAATGCACTCATTTTAACATTTTTTTTTTAAATCCTCACACTTACCAACTCATCTTTCGTCCACTCTTCCACGAATGCTTCCACCATCTCAAATTCGCTCAATATCATTTCTCTAATCTGAGGCATCCTCACAAGCTCAGAGCTCAAAATCACAATCAATCAAGGTTCAAATGAAGTGGTTATTCATCTTTCTACCATTACTATATATAGAATTTTTTACAATTTCTAAGTTATTATAGTCACTATTCACGCTCATCCTTACAACTAATGCATGCTACACAATTTTGTTCATATATTGACCTTATTACTCCATTTTCTACTCCTACACCATTTGGTTCAGAATTCCTCCTACCATCGTATTGTACACATTCTATAGTGTTATATTCTAATTATCCATATTTTTAACTCGATATACACACAACTTTGTGATATCTACTACACTTCATTTTACTCGCCATTACACATCTACTTTCAGCTCAACTTTCATTCTTTTACCACTCTCCTTTTCATTGAAAGGGGGTATACAATCAAGATCACTCTACGATCCCTCTTAGGATATTATATGATCATTACACATTTCTAATACATCATTATCAAAAATATCTCATACAAACATGCAACATTTTCTATCATCATCAATCGACTCCCCAATGACCTCATCTAGGGGAAACAAGAAAAAATCTCTCCATGAGTAATCTATCATATGCATTCAAATCTCAAAACCATTTTTTACTACTCAAATCAAATCAATCAATCGATACAACACAACAGATTTTACTATTTCTCCCGGATGACCTAACTTGGGAGTCGCATAACTTCGTATTTTCCCGGATGACCTAACATAGGAAGTCACTTTATATTCTCTATCGCTTCTAGACGACCTAACATGGAATCCATCTAGCATTATACACATCGCGACACCCGTGGAGTGAGGGAAGTGAGATGTCATTTCCTTTTGTATACTTGCTCAATATGGGTTATTCACATTAGATCGAAATGAACAAAATGTGTTCTTTTTCCGTCTGGTGGTTGGACCTTATGAGGATGTATTCATAGTTGGAGGGTAAAACTAGACCTCTCTCCCTAACACTCTTCCAATGACATGACGCCCAAGTCCTTCAGTTTTTCACACATACAAAATCGGGTTGGGAACTGATCACTCCCTACCCCGCCAAATCTCCATCAAGAAAATTTGAAATCTCAAAATCACTCGAAAATAAAATCGTCAATCTCTCCAAGTTCTCTTCTACAATGGTTCTTCGTCTCTATTTATGTCACATGGATCAACACATTGATCCATGGTTCTTCCCGCTATATGTTTTCATATTCTCGCTTGCGCATTTCTACAACATGGCTTCTCTAGACTTCTCAGAGGTATGTTCTTTACTTCCTTTACATTGCTTGAATTTCATTCAAATAACATAAAGGGGGAAATTATAGACACAAAATCATGCACATACTACTATTTACTATACCACCAAGTATGTTGTTTTATGTATGGATCTTGAGTAAGAAAATTATTCACTGGTGACACACTTCCTAGTCCATCCGCTTGCTTTGATTGTTTCTATTGTTTTTATCTCTCACATTTTTCACTCATACACCCAGATTCGGTTAGGTCGCGAGGATCCATATCAATTATTCTCCTCACATTTTTCATCACACTAGTGCCGGGATTGCACGCTAGCGCTCAGGCGCTCCTCTCCAACCTGAGTGCTCCTTTCCTCTTTGTTTTTGTTCACATTTTTGACATTCGTGCTCGGATTTTTGGTTTTCTTACTCCTATCTCAAGGTCCTAGTTGGCATGTCATGTCACTAGTGTCAAAATTCAAGCAAGATATCCCTATATAAACACAACATACATACCATTATAATGGCGGGAAATTTTATCAAGGGCTATCTATCTACATACTATCAAAGGGATTGAATTTTGGGTTTATTACTTTGCATACATTATATATGAAGGGGAAGTTTCAATTCCATCCCAAACATTTGCATTCTATCTAGCTACCACCCACTATATTGGCGTCACGTGCGAGGGAAACCTAGGAGCATTATTGCACACACAAGCACATAGAACTACATGGAGTCTGAGATGTAGTGCAATGCTCGGTCGTAAGTTCACTCTGTTGACATGGTGAGGACAGCCCCGATTCCCCATTTTACATCTTTATTTTTTATTACTTGATGTAGTTTGGGGGTTTTGCAGGAGATTATTTGTGTTGCGTGATTTACGGGTAACTCAAGTAATCCAAGTGCAACATACAAGCAACCATTAATGAACAAGTGTGAAACCCTAGCAATGCTAAAGAAATTAGGTTATGAGATTTTCTACGAGACTCCGGTGCCCGGAGAGGTCTCTAGCGCCCCAGGTGCCCTCGCCCCTACTCAGCGCCCGTGTCTCGACCATTTTGTGAGTTCTTGAATCTTGATCGAGCATTTCCGGTTCTCTACCCACCTATTCAACAGTTGTTCCGGTTTGAGTGTACTTCGGAATAAGTGAAAATCAAATAAGTGTCATATCTCTTTCATTTGATTACATAGTTGCATTTACAAAAGTGTTAAATCATTTCTATCTTATTGCATATCATTGTAGCTATTTTTTCGAAATCGATTTTAGTAAAATATTAAGATTTAATTAAATCACATGTTCAACCGTTTATAGGTTGTTCTATATGCCCAAAGAACGGATGATACCTTGTCATCCCAATCCTTTCTTCCAACATCACATATCTTCGTGAGTGTTTGTCCCAAGATCTTGTTGAAAGCTTCAGATAGTGTCATTTGCTTGAGGGTGATAAGGATTAGTATTATGGTGTGCCACCATAAATTCTACGAGTAAAATTTTGATTGCATCATTTAATAAATGAGTTCCTCTATCACTTGTCAAGCTCAAAGGGCATCCATACCTACTGATAATATTTTCCCAAAGGAACCTTGATGTTTTGTATTCTTTTATATGTGACGCCTCGCCCACCTTGTCAAATAATCAAGTACATGTATATATGTAGCGCGCTCCAATCATGCGCGTGGGTGGTGCAATCGATCTAACAAAATCAGTAACCCACTTCTCAAAAGGTTTCATACTCATTATAGGCCGTAAAGGCATCTCATCTCTACTTCAAATTTTGTCAAGGCAGCGGACGGTGATCACATGCTTTGACACAAGCCTTGGAATCCTTGTTTAATGTTTCCCATTATAAACCAAATAGAAGGATCTTGTGCATTGTAGCACACTCCTGCATAATGTCTTCCTGTAATACCTCCATGATTTTGCTCCATAATGGCTTCACATTCATGCTCCAAAATAGACCTGCGCAAGACCTCATCGTGGCCTATTTTATACAAGTCTCCTCCAATGAGTAGATATGGTGCGACCCAAATTTCAAGGTACTTCTTCTTCAATGTTTTTATCCCCTCTAGCGCAAGGCTAATGCACAAGAATATGGTTATGTCCTCTAAGTCTTTGGGCACGTGGTTCAACCTGAATTACTGTGCATCATGCATAGTGTCTTCAATACTTTGCACGTCCTCTCCAGAATTGATCCTAGAGAAGTGATCAGGTCCCAAATTGATCTTTCATGGCTTGACTACAACGGTAAAATAAAATTCCTTAAAAATAAGTATCCACCGATAGATGCTCCCTTGTAAAACAGGTTTGTTGACCAAGTACTTTAATGTTATATGATCTGTGTAGAGGATGAATGGTGTAGCCAATAAGTATTGTCAATATTTGTGAAGCATGTAGATCATGGATAATGCCTTGTGCTTTGTTATTGTATAATTCTTCTCTATTGGTGTCAACTTTTTGTTTGCAAAGCATATGGGATGATCCACATTACCCTCTTTTGGTTGCATCAATACTACTTCGATCGCCATACTAGAGGCATCTACATGTATGTGAAAAGGTTTGTTCCGATAAGGAAAGTGTAAGACAGAGCAGAGTAGTCAATCTTTCCATTAAGGTATCAAACGTCTGTTGTTACGTGTCACCCCAATAAAAATTTCCTTTGGCCTTGATAAATTCCTCCAAGGGCACAACACTCTTTACATATCCTTTGATAATTTTTTGTAGTAACCAATATGCCACAAAAATCCACGCACTTCACTTTGGTTGGTAGATTCTTCTAATCCCAAAATGACTTATATCTTAGTTGGATATACCAACAATCCATCCTTACAAATGATGTGCCCAAGTAAAGTGCCAAAAGGTGTAGCAAAGATACACTTCTTGATGTTAAGGGAGATGCTTAACTGCTTGCATCTTTCAAACATAAGCCTCATATTATCACAGTGATCTTTTACAAGCCCAAAGATTTGCCAATCATTAAGATAAACCTATAAAAACTTATGAATGCAATCATTGGATGCTTGTACAACTATGTGTGAGAACATAGTTGGTGCATTCTTCAATCCAAAAGGCATCATAGTGTATGCAAAACTTCCCATTCAATGGTAAAGGTGGTATTTTCTTGTTCCTCACGTGCAATGCACACCTAGTGAAGCCTAAAAACCCATCAATAGAGGAATAAATCTCGTGCTCGGTGACTCCCTCAAGGATCTCCTTTGTGAATGGAATAGGAAAAGGATTTATGATACATGAGGCATTGAGTTCTATGTAGTCTACAAAGATAATGATTTGCCCATCCTTCTTGATGCTAATAACCATAGGGCTAACCCATTTAGATTCCTCAATTGGTTCAATGATTCCAGACTTAAGCATCTTGTCAATCTCTTCAATGACCATAACGCATAGGTTTGGATTCATCCTATAAGTCCTCTTCTTAACTGGATGCGCACCCTTTTTCAGCTAAATCTTCATCTCTCCTAATGAGGGGTGGACACTATTCAACTCATGATAGCCCCTTGGAAATAAATCTTGGAAGTCACGCAAAAGCTCAATGATCTTTGTTACCTCTTGTTCTAACCAATAATCTCCAATGATAGCCTCTTTAGGCACATCCTCAGTGTTAATATTAACCTTCTTTGTCTTCATAGGAGCATGGTACACGCGTGCCTTTTCATCTAAAGAGTCCATTACCTCATATGCACCCTTTGTATGGCTAATATCCAAGTTCTCCACTTCCTCATCATCAATGAGGTATACTAGTTTCCCCCTTTTTCTTTCAGTGCGGAGTCCAATTAATTGCAACTCTTTTTTCTCCAGCATATCTTCTCACACTTTAGAATTAAGTTCTCAAGTAACTGAAGCATGAGATCCTCCATTTTTGTGTTATCCCTTAGTGTGATGCGCTTCGTGATTTGTAAATCCTCATGTACATGTTTTTATTAGAAAAATAATCAAAGGTATGAAAAATACCTTCAGTCATCTCACGTCAACTTAGTCTCCTTTAACTCAAGATGGGTATACCATGCACGCATGCATCCACACAAAGTGGAATAGAACTTATGTACCCAAAGAGATGGTGGTAATGCCTCTTGGCCTTGTGCCCATTATCTCTCACAATTATGAACGTGTACCAAAGCAAGAGTCTTCCCATCATACTCATGTATAAGTGTAGGTACATTGTTCCGAGTAAACCTTGTTGAAAATGCGATTCCCACTTTTTGTCATCCCAACAAAGTTATGCTCTGCCTGTGTGTCGCCCATCAACGCACTATCATCATTCGCACAAGGTATACACCAATATATTTCTCGATCACCTTCATTCTTCCATTGGTTCTCCATAGTGTGCAAGAATGAATCAGGATTTTCCTCACCAATATACCTCGATGGTAACCGAGATGTGCCCAAACGCCTAACCATGCATGGCTTAATGACTCTTCCTTTAATCTCGGCCCAACCATTTCATATGTGTCATGTGCCTAATCATCACAAGAAGCACTAGTAGTGTCACTAATGGATTGCACATCTTCCCACTAAAGTACACCTTCTTTAGATGGTTCCACATTCTCAAGGTCGCGCATTATCTGTACATAAATTCTATTAAGCTCTTCTTCACTGACAGGATCAATTTATGGTGCAGCCTTCACATCATCTAGGGTATGGTCACACACGCATCCTTGTTCTCAAAACAGATACACCTGTTGTTGAAACATAGGTCAGCATTGTTCACATAACACCAAGGACGTCTAAGCAACGCTGGGAAATTATCTTCCTTAGCGAGCTCCAATACTTCAAAATCTCCAGTAAACTTAGTTCCTTGAATGGTAATTAAAGCATCCTTCAACACCCTAATAGGCATGGCCCTTGTCTTGTAATTTGCCATATATAACACATTAGAAGATGGTTGAAAAGGTGGTTGTCCATTTGGTTCCATGCATCTAAACTCAAGAAATTCACCTCTACAAATGTATCAATTTGAATGTTACTCACCACCAACCATCAATTACTACATCCAGTATGATTCCTTATCATACTCATGGTTATGTGGTGATAAATTTGCATGGAGGATTTGTCACTCATGCTCAACTCCGGCCAGGTGGTAATTTATCACGCAGTCATTATCCTAAAGTAGTGAGACGATGTTCTCCTTCCTCGTCATCTTACATATCTCCTTCAAATCATCTACATCCTTATGTGGGAATTCACTATTCTTCGCGCGTTCTTTCTCGCATGCTTTCTCCTTTAGGCATATGATCTCACCCCTGTAAATCTCTTATCACTCTCATTGTCTCTTGATAGACCTCCTTCTTATGAGAAACATCTAGATACTTGACATGCATAATTTCCTCTCTCCTAATGAGTGGTTTGGCTTTAAGAGGCTCATGCACACACATTGCTTACGCACACGTAGAACTACATGGGTTGTAGTTTTAGATCAGGCATCTTCTTAGGTGCCCATTGTTTATTCTTCACACATTGTACCTCTATCATTCTTGTGCTTTTTTCTTTTTGTTCTTACATATGTGCTTATAAACATCATGGCAGTCCTCAACCTTATGTTCTTTTCCCAAATACACACATACCTTATTTTGGGGACACTCGTGTTGGTAATGATCTGGGGACCCATAAGTGTAGTAAGTTACGAGCGTAAATATTCCTCTACCACCACGGCCTCTGCTCCTATATCCACCTGAAACCCACCTTCATTATTTGTGCCCTTCATTAGGCAAGGTTTCCGCATCTAAGAGCTACTAGCCACAATGGTAGTGTCATAATCCAGTCTTGCATGCCTTATGAATTTGGTCTATTAACCGGAAATCTTTGGTATCATGGGTGTGTGAGTAAAAATCTTTAATACATAGAGACATTCTTCATCATTGTGCACTACAAGAGAGAAATTTTGGACATCATGATTCTTGTGGAAAATCTCACAATATTGTAACATCATGCATAGTATTGCGTGGACATCTATCCTTCGTATGTCCATCAACATCACAATTAATTCACCATAACCCACTTAGTGTCTCATGTGTTAAATTGGCCTCAAGAAAAGAGCTCACTCCAGTGTCTACACTCCCAATTGCTTTAGTGCGCGAGATGCTTCTAAAGCCTTGTGTGGATCTGAGTAGGTCTTGTGTGATAATGCCCTTTGAAACAAAGTTAGCAAACCTCCAACAAACCATTGTGCGTGTTGACTTGGATGAATATCATAAGATAATTTGGACAAGAAATTTTTACACTACACATCATACTCCCTCACACTTTGAGATAATTCATGTTTGATATCCTTTACCGCATTAATACTCGTTGCTCAAACTATGGAATGTGAAATTCAACCAAAAAAAATGTGCGTGCAATGCATTATAGTCCACCGCAGTCTGTTGTGGATCATACTTTCTATACCAACTGTGTGTGCACCCTTTAAGTATAGTGGCAAATTGACTCGCCTTTCTATTGGGGGTGTAACCCCTTTAGCTCTCCGTAGCAATTCACTTGTGTACATGTGCTTAGTAGCATCCTCGACACCTCTATACTTAGGAAAGAGATGAGACATCTCAAAGTAGATTTGAGGTATTTCTTTATTGTGGTTGTTGAGGTAGTGTCTACTGAGGTTGATTTGGTGAAGGTTGTGGTTATGGACCCTACCCTAGGTTAGGACTAGGCCTAGATCCAAAACCTCCACCAAGGTTTCCCCCATGCGGTGATTGACGTGAACCTCATGGACCTCCCGCGCCACCTTCCGCAACCCGTGGTCTAGTAGATGGCCTCCCTTGTTTCCTAGTTGTCATGTTGAACTAGACACCCACTATTTATCTTTGGTGTAGCACCTATAGGATTACTTCCAACGGTCTTTGCGCCAAAACTTTTCCTAAAGACATGCCTATAAAAACTCCCCCAAAATTACTTCCAAACACTAGTGCCTATTGCGTTGTCATGTGTGCATTCTTAACTGTTTTTTGCTTCTGAGATGAAGCTAAAATATGTCTACCATGTATCTCCTTCCCAATGTGGATATCCTTTTTGCTCACCTTCACTATGATGCTCTTAAACAATTACCTCTAGATCTAGAACACCTTGCACAATGGCCAAGTAGCAGGTTGGATCGGATGCACGCCCGCGATCCTCATTCTCTCCTCGACGCGCTCTAATCAGAATCTGAAGGGGTCTCTCTCCTGTGATTTCCCAATGTCGCGAGGACATGATATAGCATCTCCTCGTCTTCCACAAGGCTCTCATCACTTTTGTCGGTCGTTATTATTCTCAAACAAGCAACGTTGCATCAATCCCCTCTGTCGTGCCTCATTATACTTGAGTCGTATTTTCTCTCTCTACCTTTCCTTCACTAGGTTGCTACCGTCCTTTTCCACACTTTTTCCTACCTCTACGCACGGTGGGGATTTAGCTAGCCATAGGTAATCTCTCTAGTCCCAATTCTACCATCAAGATCTTGATAGCTAAAGGTATCGCATGCAAATAGGATCCTCTGGGCTCACGCAAAAACCAAAATTATGCTTCCTCAGGGAAAGAATACGTGGAAATTGCGTACTCCAAAGTATAGTTGTGTCGTACACCTTCCCACCAGCAATTTATATCTCTAGTCCATGTCTTAGTAGAATCAAATAGGGTCTAATAGTCAACTTTGTGTCCAAGCTCTCTTCCCTGGGCCAAAAGCTTTGTTTGATGCGTAAGCTACCAACCACTGGGATACTCTCTCTGGGAAAAAGTGAAGAACGTCTCATACAAGCAGTCATACATGTTATCCTCCACCCACTTTTGCACATTAAAGTCAGGTCTAGTGTTATATCTTTGTGCAAAAGTGTCTTGGTCGTCTTCTACCTAGCTCTCAATACTCTCCAAAGATAGTCGATACGCCATCTACATGTAACATCCTAGTAGACAAATCAAAAGATGTCCTGCAACGGAACCAAAATGTAGCCTTTGTTTACCCACTCAATAGTTATGTGCGCGCTGGCACTTCATCCAAACAAATTTGAATTCTCATCCAAAGCATGCGCAACAACCCGAGTCCCTCCTTTATTATGATTATCGAACGTTAGCATGCATATTCATAACCAAAGAAACCACTCATGCACAAGAAGCTAACATAACCATAAGAATTTAGAAACACGTATAATAGGAAACAAACCATACTTCAAGGTGAACAATAACACTTTATTTCCCAATTCACATTCATAATAATAAGTGTATTTCATAACAAAGTAGTTGATTACAATAACCTAATACATCCTTGCTCTGGATCATATGTGCATCCATACTGATTCCAAGCCCTAACTCATACCTAGAATTACAGCATTACATCACACGCTTTCTCTCTAGTCCCCCAACTACATATGCACTATATATATAGGGGTGGAGACTTGCTCTTCATCGCTACATGCACATTCCTAATAGTAGGAGTGCTTACAAAATAGCTTGCATGTTTTTCTTATTATAGATCAAACTAAATATAACATGATTTACTCTTATTATTACATCTCCATGTGTGTGCTTTATCTTCATCTCGCATGATCTTTCTTTTCTCTCGATTGGTCGCTAAGTCTTCGTGCTTTTGTCTATTTCTCGGACTTTTGCTTGAGTGGCACTCCTACTCTACTTTTCTATTTTTAGCCATTGTGGAAAATTGGCTAAGTCCTTGATTTCATCACTTCCGTGCGTAGCCTTGCGTGTGGCCGACATGTTTTATCTCCGTGCGCGGCCCTGCACGTTATCCTATCATTCTGCGTGCACATTCTCCAAGGCATAAGCCTTTGTTCTCATTGATAATTAGCTAATTTACTTTGACCAACAAAGCCTTACTCATAGTTGAAGCTTCTATCCGGGTTTATTGTGAGAGGAGGTTGGAGAATTTTGTGTATAAAATTATAGGCCTAAGATGAGCCCCAACCTTGTAAATCTTCATCTAACCATATATTATGTGAATAATTTCTTTTCTTGGCATCGTTTCTTTAGATTGATTGGCCATATATATTGGGAATAATTTGTGTAACTAAGTCTTAGCTTAGCATTTTGTAGCTCTCGATATTCATAAAGTGGTCCTCCAATTTCATTGAATATTTTGATTCATCCATTCCAACACCAACATTGCCTTAAACCGACTTCATAATTATCATATTTGGATTCCCCTTCAAGTGTTAGGGGCTTGAATTTCATCCATGTTCAAAATGTTTCTCTTTTCTCTAGGTCAAGCTTTCAATAAGGCAACAACACAATCATGTTTAAGATGTGAAGTTATCTTCTCTTCCATCATGCCCTCCATGTCGTCCATCTATTTTGTATGTATGTATGTATGTATGTATGTATGTATGTATATTTTTAACCCGACTATGTATATGATGGCATCTATCTATTCTCTACATTGATATGTTGATTGATCCTAGTGACATCAAGGATATAATAGATGGTTGATGACCCATATAGATATAGGCCCCCTCTATCAATACTTTTGGATGATCAATGCTTGACCCCGTACCCTCCCCATATAGATCAGTTTGATCACCTACAAAGCACCTCTAAAATTTTGTTAATTCGTCATCATTCTAAAAGTATTTGTATCTAAAATTCTAAAAGAATTATGCGAGGGCGTAAAGTATGTGTCTTACATGACAAATGATGATGTGGCGAGGCACGGAGACAAAGATCTATACAAGTAATTTTCCTATATACTTGTTAAGACAAAGATCCATTTGGTTATCTTGAGATCAATACATCTAAGAAAGATATAACGCCCACACCCTCCAATTGTTTCGCGACTTTATGCTTGGGCGTATATTCTCAAGGTGGGAGTGGAACTCTTCAAGCGACCCTATCATGGCGTGCGTTCACATTTGTATCATCCACTTCATTTCCACGACTTCATCTATAAGGAGAAAGATGACAAGATTTTTGCACGAATTCCTCCATTAAAACCCCTTGTAAAAGATAATATGGAGATTTATCACATGGATAAAGTATTTTTATTGTGGTTTTTATTCCACTGGGATAATGATATGAATCTTTGTGATCAAATTTGGATCTAGGACCATCACTACCTCTTGATTAAACCCTAATACCCTTATTTTAACCCCATTATTGAATCCTTCAATATCAAGCTTTGTCTAGGTTAGATTGTCAAATCTTCCGCTTCAAATCTGGATTAAATTGTGTTTTAAAGACATTGGCAACACTTTGCACTATGTTAATATCTTCTTCACCCACACTACATATGCTTGCATCCTAGTGGATATGGATATATCGAAAGATATTGTTGATATTGTCTTGAATTTTGATGATCGATCTTGGTCATAGTCTATAGATTACAAGGGTTTGTCTTTTTGTTGTCCAATGCTTTGTAATAGGTTGCATAGTTTTTATTGTCGAAGTCTCAAACGTAAGAAAGAGGTTGTGACTTCATGGCGAAAGGACTCTCTTCCCCACCATTTAATTGTCAAAGGACCTCCTACCCCAACCCCATAGACTAACGCTTCCTCGAATCGGATCTTGAAAGCTCCTTTGGGTTCTAAACAAGCCTTACCTTAAGAAATGCGTAAAGAGGTTCATGTTGGGTTGTTAGATGGTGGCTCTCTAGAGTTTTCCACTTAGTCGACATTGTCTACCCGAAAGGAACCTAAGCTATTTAATTCTTGTAAGGGTCGAAAAGTTTTTCTCTCCTACTCGTAAACAGTTTCATCCTCCAAGGTGGTTGAAGTTTCCTTCCTAGCACTCTCGACCATGTTTCTAGGGTCGATAATGGGTATTGACTGTAGTGCAAAAAGAGAAAGAAAGGACCCCCAAAAAATGTTTCAAAACCTCATAAAATGACTCTACCGCCTCAAAAAGGGGCCTAACCGAGGTTTGTTTAGGTGTTTTGCGCCAATTGGTGTGAGATTCGATCCTTCGTTGTTTTGTGGCTATTCTCTTGGTGCTTTATCGTAGCATTGTTTCATGATCTTTTGCCTAGACCAGTTGTTTGAGATCTCTTATTACCATATCTCTTGGTTGAGCTTATACAAGGGCAAGGGACACTTTCAAAACCCTCCCCATTACCGACTAATAAAAAAATCCTTCATGAAAATATTTGGAGCAATTGGAGGTACAAGTGAATCCATAGCCACCCCTTCGGTCTATTCAAACCATCATTCTTAGAAAGAGGAGGTTGATCAAAGGCATACTTCAACAAGCTTTGTAGTTTTATGTGAAAGACGCCACATAAAAACAAAAATATTATGATCATCCAAGTGTTATCCTTGACAGGTGATAATCCTTCTCAATTTGTGATGAAATAAAAACCTTGTGCACAATTGAAACTTCCTAGCCAAGTTTGTTGTGAGGATAGGTTCAAGAATTTCTTGTATAAACGAAGGCCTTAAACAAGTCCCAACCTTGTGAATTTTTAGTTGGCCATATATTCTACAAAAAAAATCATTGCTCGACACCAATTGTTTCTTTAGAGTGGTTGGCCATATATACTAGGAATAATTTCTTTGCTTGACTAGGTTTTTTTAAGCATTTTGTAGCTCCCGATATTCATTAAGTGGTCCTCCATTTTCACATCATATTCTGATTTATCCATTACAACACCAACATTACCTTTATTTGTCTTGAGAATGATCAAGTTTGGATTCTCCTTCATGTGTAGGGGGCTTGAATCCCATCCATGTGCATAATTTTTATATTTTTAATAGCTCTAGCCTTTCGTAAGGCAATGGCACAATTCTGCATCGAGTTGGGTCTACAACTTCTCTATGAAGATTCTTCGTCAAACATCCAATTCCCAAAATATTATCTTTCCTAGGAGAAAAATTAGAAGCTATAGCAAACACAAGGCCTTTAGATATAGCTTGCACACCCTGCTTTTTACGATGGACGAGATGAGAGATTGACCACCAACTTGCTAATATCATGTTCAAGACATGTCTAGTCGAGAGGGAGACACATCGAGTAGGATGATAGATCAATGTGCACTAAGAAGGGCCACTCAAATGGACTATGTGAATTGTCCATAGTAATTGTTGCCAAAAAAGAGCTCACACTTCATTTTTTGGGAAACTAGTTACAAAATTTTGGAGTTTATGGCTCTTGATCTATGGATTTTCAAGTATTTTGAACACCCTTATGTTTCAAAACTTGTCTAAAATGCTTCTAAATGGTGGCTCTAAAAGGACTCGCCCATTTTTGGCTTGTTTTACCCTTGAAAGCAGGCGAGTGACAGCAATTTCATTGTTTTACTTAAGGGTGCGAGGCCATCAATTTTAACCAAGCAAAGATTGGACACTTGGCACATCCGCATGGTAAGGCCTTGACTACTTTTTGTTTTACCACGGAGAGACCGATGCACGACGTGCATCACACATTGGCGTCTCTCGTGTCCTGCGGCCTTTCAAACTCCTCACTCTCCCCAAGGATCTATGAGCTCGATGTTGTCCATGTGTCGCCTAACGGTGCTTGCGTAGCTTCCCTCGTCCTTGTTAAACTTCGAGGCTTATGATTCCCCGATGGCCAACACATGGCACAATGGACAACAAAGTGATAATCAATCATCCCAAGTGTTCGGTTTAACATTGAAACTTTAATGGTCGCTTGATAGTCTCAGATAGGTCAGATGTTTGACATGTGGTGCAGAGGTGAACATGTGGCACTGACCAGTGCTTGGGTTGTGTCTTGGATCATGCGGTGAAAGGAGCACCAATGTGAGACATGTGTCTCACACCGGTGCCTCGTATGTATGGAGATAACATGTCCCAAACATTGAGCCTCACGGAGAGTGATTTAACCGATGTTTGATGTGTGGCCAAGAGATGTGGCTTGGATTTAATTGCAGGGCTCACACTAGCTAAAATTTGACAGTTTAAGCTAGTGCATTTTTGGACTCGGGGACATCATCATTGAAGTTGAACACACGACTAATTATTTGGTTATATCATTTGACCGGGAGCTTTGCTCCCTATGATCAATCTCATTCGAAGCGTAATTCAAAGGGCTTCAATCTAATATTAGTTTTAGAGTAGATGGTGCAGAGACTTCGAAGATTTTGGTGACAAAGTTTTGTGATATTTGTTCTCAGTTTCACATCAAAATGGCGCCCAAACCGATTCTGAGATGCATCCAAATTAATCGATTAGTTTGCAATAACATTTTTGAGGTGGCATATTTCTTCTTGGTCCGCCAAAGCACATAAAAGAGAGTTGAATGAGTTGTTTAACAATAATTAAGCCATTATATTGGTCCTGGTTTGTATTCATGGTTGTTTTGAACAAGTGGCAGCTCAATTTTCATTTCCTCTCACCATTGATCAAAGGCTAAGGCTGAAGGTTTACTTGCAAACCAAGGCATCATCTATGATGGTAAACCTCAATGATCCTTGGAATATTCCCAAAGGCAATTTTGGGAGAATTGCTTCATCTTTGGGCATCTTTGAGCTTCCAGATCCTTATCTAAACAGACAAACATGAAAAGGCATCTCCCGTGGCATCCTTTGGTTTTCTCTCCCCTCGTCTTCTAATATAAGTGCAACTCAATTCTTAATGTAAAGCATCCTCTCTTGAATGCAAGATGACTCTTACCCAATTGGGCTTTTGAGCATTCTAAATTGCAGACCTTTGTTTTGATCTTGTGCTATGCACTTAGTGTCTTCCCCATTAACGTAATAGATTGTGCATACTTCTTAGCAATAATATGATGTTGATTGTGGCTCATATCTGCCCTTTGGCGTACGTTCTTATCTCTTTGTTCATTGATGTCATGATGTGTATGGACTATATTTGCATAATTTCATCTCTCGTGTCTCAAATGTGAGGAATATGGGTCTAATTTGATGTGGGGTGAATTGAGGCTTGTTTCTACCCACTTCGCTTTGTATTTGTCCCCTTATTCTTCCCCTCAAAGAGAGAGATCCTTTCTATTTTGGTGCAATCACCACCCTTTTAGATTATTTCATGTATCCTCCTCCCCTTTTCTCCTACAATTAGTAGTTTGTCTTAGAAGTATTGTTAGCATTCAAAGTAGATAGGTGAGAAGCCAACCTTTCTCCGGGAGGTTTGTATCGTTGAATGAAGTCCCACACTTGAGAGACAATCCCATTTTGTTACTGAGATACAAAGTCTTCCAAGTTTGCAGACATTTCACATGTGCTCATTTTAGGCGACAACGGTAACAATCTGCTCGTTATTATCCGATTGACATTTTGTCAAAGAGATCATATTGAGAGATGGAAAGGGGGCGGATGCAATAAACAAGAACTTTAGGAGGTAGCACAGATGGTAGCACTGCAGATTTGAAGGCAGGAGGAGGCAGCGTTGGCTGACATTAGGAGATGGATAAGTTTGAATTTTAAGAATTAAAGGTGGGAAGACAGTTGGAGCAATGTGATAAGGAGCTGGTGCTTGCCACATCATCACCAATCAAAAAAATATTTATATGTCTACTGTTTTAGCATTTACCAACTATAGTATACCTTAAATATTTCTTTCATTTTGTTTTGAATGGTCTGAGATGCGAGGTCAACACATCATATCTGTAAATTCAAATTCTGTAATGAACTTAAATTTCCTTTAGATGAAAACTATGATTAAATTGTATAATTTAGAAGGTAAAATCAGTTGGCAATCATGAAATAATGAACGAGGATATACAAGCCTGATGATATTGCAGACTTGAGTGACATTTACACAGGTTTAAATACCAATATAGAAAAACTACAAATTGCAGAAGAGTGAGCCCACACAGAAGCTTGGAAATTCAAATTAGTAGTAACCTTGAGTTCATTATTAGAAAATCTATCCTCCATAATAGCTCAGATCGTTTTGAAATATGCAAGAACCAGATGCTTTTATAAAACCCCATATATAGAATTACATTTGCAAAAGAATGCACACGTTACACCCTGCCATACAAAAAACCGATCTAACTATACTGACGGCAACAACCTTGCTTTTCATTTATGTACATAGAAATAAAAGGCATCTCCATACATCAGCATATGGACACCACCTGCTGCTTAAATGATTTACTTTAAGACAAAACCCATGGATTGACTCGTGCTCATTTTGAACAGCAGAAGGGCCTGCAAGAAAACTTTCTACCTGTAATATCCCCAATCTAAGTTAACATATAGAATATTTTAAGGCAACGTGATAGAATTAACATGAACTACACTACTATTCATATTTACAGCCTGTATCTCACCCTGAACTATACAGCCTTTGTGCCTTTGCAAAGATAATTCTCTTCTCGAATCCAAGGTTAGTAAAAATCCAAAAACTACTTTTGAAGGCTTCCTAGTCTTGGCTCCCTCAAGTATTGAAGAAGAGTCATGGCCTGATCATGATAAAAACAGATATGCTTGTTCAGTAAAGACACATTCAGATACCTGTGCAAATGCACTCACCCTCACACATACATAAAAAATGGCACCTCTCACATGCTTACATAGATCCTGTAGAAAATGTACATATGCCATTCATATATGTTACCATTAATGTGATAATTGCAATAATAAATGGACCATATCATGGCAATTATCTCCCGTGATCATGCATTAGTTTTATATGTGCCCTCAACATACACAGGTGCTACAACCTACAAGCCTGCATGTGAGTATTGAAATGAAAGATACTGAAAAGTTAAAAGTTGTTTGAATTCCCGATATTATAACATTTTTACAACCAATACACAAGAACAATAAACCTAAACACACATTACAAACATATAGGAATACGATATCCTATAATTTAGGATGTCATTCCTATCACTCCCAGCTATCTTTCAACCTATTTAATTTATTTTCTATGGATTACCTAAGAGTCCACAACAGTGGGTGTGTGGGACGGAGTTTCAGGATGGCAAAACAAATCTAAAATTTCAGGACGGCAGGGCTACGGCTATTAAAAATAATATATAAAATTATAAATATTAAAAACATACAAATAATTTTTTTACAAATTATGAATAGCAGTTTGTGACAGTCCATATGCATTTGTGATTGAAAATTAATGTATTCATACATCACTCTTGAATCTTATTATGTCTTTGTAATACAATACAGTGGGCCCGTCGGGTTATGGTTAATTGGTAAACATTTTGATCTATGCCTTACTGCTTTTATCATCTACACAACCTTTCTCTTCATATAGAAATATACATATAGGCTTTGTAAGTTTGTTAAGTGATTGGAGCTTCCAAAGTGAATTTTAATTAGATTTATACAGACTTTTTTCAAATAGAGATGAGTGGCTTCCAAAAACAATCTTACACTACAAGAGTACAATAGGTTCTTCCCAAATTTATTTCATTTTCAAGTTTATTCGAGCCCAACACAATGGTGCAGCTAGATTGAGGCCATCCATTACCACTACAAGACATTGGGAAATTTGTGGAGAAGGTGAATCATCATCTGAAATAACAATATTAGCTTTACTTTATTTTTTTGTTTTAAAAAAATAGTTTTAAAAGAGAAAACAACAAAGAAATCTTAATTAAAAAAACAAACATTCCCAAAGGGGAGGCGAGGAGGGGCAGGCCCCCGAGACGTCTCCTGTGTTTTTCGCTGGCAGGAAAAATGGGGGAATGTTTCCCCCATCCTGCCATTTCGGGACATCCTGGACATGACGTGCTGGTTTGGGGGAGGGGCGCGTCCCCGCATAACACTAATTCGCCGGTAGGCGTCTACTTTGAAGATGCCCTTGCTGGAAAGTGTCAAATTCCGGCGGCTCCAATATTTACTGTCTTGCCGGATTTTAGATATTTTAAAGGTTGCCGGATTTTAGATATTTTTCTATAGTCCTAGATATTTACTATCCTAGATATTTGATTTTGATTTTATTCTTCATAAAGTAAATTCTATAGTTTACTATTTGGAAAATAATATTGGTCATATATCTTGTTCAAAGTTTTTGAGATTCAAAAGTTTTCTGATTTTGATTTTATTCTTCATAAAGTAAATTCTATAGTTTACTTTTTGGAAAATAATATTGGTCATATATCTTGTTCAAAGTTTTTGAGATTCGAAAGATTTAATAGATAAATGTTCGGTGTTTGACCAAATGATGAAACGTGATTTAGTTTGGCGACTATCATAATTGTGTCTTACAAAAATATGGACAATAGCAAAATAAGAGCTTTGCAACAACATATAGACATCCATGCAATATCAACCCGAAATACAACTCAAATAAACTAAATATTGCTACTATCTCCGGCGTAATTTGCAACTCATTTGCAATTGCTAGTATTAAACCTATACTATTAATTATATGGAATAACCTAGCTATTTTTCCCAACAGTCACCTCTTTATTACATATAGATCCAACACTAGGAGAGAATTGAAAATGCATGTGAACTGGGACACTCGCAATTCATCATACTCACAAACACATTTGCAAACAATATTAGGAACAGCCTCACTATACCTACCATGCAGAACACAAACTCATTGATCAAGACAAACAATTTGTGAATGAGGGCAAACACAACGCTCAACAAGAAACACAAACAAGTAATTGAATGGGACATACACTTAAGTCCATGCTGCATGTATGGTGAACACAGACACATCTTGTTGTGCACACCCATAACATCCATGGTGTGACTAATTACACTATATCCTTGGGATTGGCCACACTTGAACAACTACTCTAGTTGGACTGGGCCTTACCAAACAGTAACAACCCAATAGTAGCAAAACTGGCGCAACTTTTTGGTTCTGCAGTCAGAACTCTGTTTGCAAGGGTGATAGAGGTTAGGGTTGTACATGACATAGTCCATCACACTAGGGTGCATGAAGGTGAGGTTGGAAGACTGTTTAAACATTTTGATTCTGTTTACGTATGATGAAGATGATTAGAATTGAACATAATGTTGATCTCATGAGAAAGGAAAGCTAAACTTTAGTTGCACAAAGGCTAGGTGGTTAGTAGGCTAAGGGGGTGAGTAGGATTGTGTGAAAGTGTTGAGAAAAGGAAATTGAGGATTCTCAGGAAAGTGAACAAAGGCTGCAAATAAATAGTGCAGGAAAAGAGCGAAGGATGGCTTCAAGGGACCCTAGGAATGAGGAAGAGTCAGATTAGATGAGTGCCACGAGTACCAAGAAAAGAGGGAAGGGCATGTGATTTATTTGTGCGAAGCAGAAGAAATGTGTTCTTATGAAGATGATGAATTACGCAAAGAAGAGTTCCTTTGGGAGGATGTTAGGAATTAGTAAGTCAGTACTCACAATAAAATAAAATAATTGTGGATATATTTGTAAGATATATTAATATGTTTGTAAGTTGTTTAGGTTGTTTAGACAGCTTACGTAGATAGTCTTTAGGAGATATTATAGGGATTACCTAGTTGGGCTTGAATTCACCAAAATAGAAGTTATAATAGCCTATATAATTGTGATCTCTACGATGGATAAAGTAATAGAACAAAGCATTATTGAATGTTAATTCTTGAAGTTCTACCAAATTCATCATTTGGTATCATAGCATGCTCATCATCTATGTTATGGGAGTCCAAAATAGATGTTAGGGGCAATGTCTCTTTGTTATAGCCCCTGTAAATACAAGTCTAGTTTTTTTAAGCTTGTATAGCAGTGTCTGTTCTGTATACAATAGTTTATGTTTTGATTAAGAGTATGAGGCGTCGCATGCGTTTAATCTTCCTTTCCATGTCTTTATCTGCCGCTTCTATTGTTCCAGAATAACCATTCCTCACCGTCAATCACACCTTTATTTGCTCAGTTGTTTCCAATTTAGGAGGGACAGATTGCAGATTTGTGTTTCTCTATCTTGGTCACCCTCGACTTGAAGTCTCCACCATTTGGATCCGTCAAACTCGTGGTTTAGAACATCAACAACCATCAAGATATGACAAAGGCTTATTGTTTCTAATCCATCAGCACGTCCTTACTGCTGTTCGAACCATTTCCGGATCCATATATCATGCATGAGTTGCTAAAGTTGGTCCAATTCAACAAGAGGAAGAGAAGGATTCAAGTGCTATTATGGTAAGCACTGCAAGGAAAGGAGTGTATTTGGGCATTTGGGTGCATAATCCAGCATTCTACCTATCCTCACACAGTACAGAACATTCAATTACTGGGTCAATTACCTCAATGTGTAAGCTGCATTAAATTGCAAGACTGGCGCCATCATTCATGTGAATCCTATCATTGTCAGGTCATTATTATTATTTATGCTCTACCATGATCCCTACTCCTGTCTGTTTGACTCAGCTGATTCATAAGCATTCATTCTGTAGACGTGTATGCTATCAACATGTATATGTTTGAATATACCAATAATAGATACAAAAAGCACAGATGTAGCCAGATACGTGGCTTGGATGAAACATCAAAGGAAGGTGTGAAAGACTTCTACGACCCAGATTTGCAGGTGGAGATCCATGAATTCAATGGATACTATGGCATTAACATGCATCGCTACCTCAACATAGTTGTTCACTCACATCGAGTCAGCCTGACCAAGAATTTGAGCCACAATGTCAATATCCATATTGTAAACAGGCCTTGCATTACCATACAATACATGAGATGCACACGCATTTACAACTGCAAGCCTGCGGGAAATGTGATGGTGAGAAGCTTCCTGCGTATTATAGGTGGAACACAAGGTCTGGTGGGACATATTATCCATCTTTGGAGGAAGTCAAGTATGGATTAATCACTCCTCTCATTTGGTGTAAGCTCTTCCTTAGTTAAGTATAGAAGTCAAATAGTCTAATAGCATAAACTCATTGGCTAATATGTTTTTTTATTTTGTCAAGATTCGAAATTCTAAATATAGCTTTAAGCTATATTAGAAATCCAAGTCTGTATTATAATTGTTGTCAATGTAAAAGTCAATTCTATACACGTCAATATTCATCAATTGTCCGATCAGTCTAAATAAAGTATATCGTCAAATAATTGAAAAATCTCTTTTTGTAAAGGACAAACTATCGGGAGAATCCGACATCCTAGAAAATGAATGTTTCAGTCTTGTGTGGAACCTTTTTTAAAAAGATCCATAGTTGACCTTCAAAGTTAAACTTGCTAAGTAAGAAGCATCCAACTAGAGGATGGAGGTTGGAGGTCGATAAGCGACCTCTCGTCAGCCTCTAACGACAAGGCCACACATTTGCAATGAAGGTTTTCTATGTTGCGTGATCGAGTGGCAACAATCATGTGTAGTGGTTGCATATGCTACAGTGATGACCCATGTCCTCAATTTTTAGTGGGGTTTGTAATCAGAGTTTCAGTATTTTCCCCTAATGTAAAAATGTAGTGGAGAATCATATCACATAACTGCACCATCATGATACTTGAGAAATAGGTTGTTGGTCTTTCTTTGTAAAATCCATCAGAAGTGTAGGATGAACAGATATGTCTTTGTTCATACATGGGCTGTTGGTTTGTCCGTGTAAAATCATTTTTGACAGATGTGGAGGATGAACAAATGAGTGGTTGCCTATTCATAGCTAGATCGTTGTTGTATTCATCCATGAAAGCAATTTGTGAAAATACAGTTTTGTTGAGTGTGTGCAAGCCTGATGTTGCACGTTTGTAAGTTTGGATGCACAAGCCCAATGCGGCAGATGTGTGAATCAAGATCATGAGCAGGCTTCGTGGTGGCACACCGAATGCTAGAGTGTGGTGTTTTGTCCCATGTTCACACTAGGGGGAATATTAGGAATTACTTAGTATTCACATTAGAATAAAATAGTTATAATGTGTGAGTTAGATATATTTGTCAAATATATTATTATGTTAGTAAGTTGTTTATGTTGTTTAAACTTTAAACAACTTACGTAGATAGTCCTTCGGAGATATTATAGTGATTGAGTAGTTGGGCTTGACTCCACCAAAATAGGAGTTATCAAAGCCTATATAATTGTAATCTACATGATGGATAAAGTCATAGCAAGAAAACTCAACGAGTACTCGCCAACCTGTTTCACCAAACAAATACTTACCATAATAACTCACCATTTTTTACTCATGAGTTTTGGCAAGTATTCACTGAGTTAACTCAGCGAGTCCGTGTTTCTCGTTGACGCTGATTGTACAGAGAAACACGTCCAACACACTCAAAAAACGCTGAAAAACACGGTTTTTTCCCTTTATAAGGCCCTACACTACTTCATTTTCATTCACACAACCATTTGAGCTTGCATTGCTTGTGTTGAACGGATTTTGGAGCGAATTCGAAGAGAGAATTTGGAGAATTGCATTTGGAGGTAAGTTTTTTTTTTTAATTCTTTCAAGTTTTTCCAAATTTGGTGTATATTATTTATGTTTTATAGATTCATATTGTAATTCTAAATACATGTAATGTAAAATTGAATGCTTTTAATTTTTTTATAGTCATTTGCAGCTGGAGGTATGTTTTTTTTTTTAACGCAAATTCGTTCTAAACTATTTAAATTTTATGTATGTGTATTGTAATTGATTCATTGAATATGTTTTGTAATTTTAAATGCGTTCAATGTGATTGCGAATCATTTTAAATTTTTAATACTCATTTGCAACCGTAGGTATATCATTTTTATTAAATTACGGTGAAATATGGTTATTCGCACACATTTTTTTTTAATTAAGTTTACGTTTTTTAATTTTTAAATGTGCATTGTGTTGCAGATTAGAGCTTAACAATGGCATCAGGCTCGGCATTAGGTTCGGCATCTAGGTCAACATCACTAGCAAGAACCGTTCCTACGAATGCCCGTACCCAAGCTTGGAAGTATGGTGTACGTGGAGCAATTGTAGGAGCAATTACTTGCAATTTTTGTGGCAGAACAATGTCTGGAGGCATCAATCGTCTGAAGTATCACCTTGCATCTATTGTTTTTCGGGACGTTGTGGTTTGCCCCAATGTTACGGAAAAGGAAAAGCGAGAGAGATGAGAGCAAAGCTGACAGAGCTAGAGAAGAAAAACTAGAGAGGGAAAGGGTGCAGAAACCATAGCACAAGCTATTAGACCTAGGGCTGCAATGACAGAGGATTCAGAGGATGATGCGGCAACAATTGTGGGCTCTACTCATGGTCCACGCATACGAACCGGAAGAGCCGGAAGAGGCACATCTTCATCGAGTTCGAGCAAAGGCATACAAAGCTTTTTTGTGCAAGGAACACACCTGGAGCACAACCTTCATTGCAAGGTAACAACTGGAACAAGGATATGCACGAGGAAGCGGATAAAGCATGTGCAAATTTCTAGTACTACAACAACCTTCCATTCAATGTGGCAAAGAGCCCATACTAGGAGTACTTGGTGACAGCGTTGACAGTTGTAGGGAAAGGGTACAAGGCACCCTCTCCAAAATATTTGAGTGGGAAATTGCTCGAGGTGTAATTGCGAGATGCCACTCTGATTCTATAAGAGAAAAAAAAACAATGGAACAAATACGGATGCACCATTCTTTTAGATGGGTGGACGAATGGAAGGAACCGCACCCTCATTAATTTTTTAGCGGCTTCAAATGGTGAGATGGTGTTTTTGAAGTCTATTGATGCCTCTAACATAATAAAAATGCAAAGAATTTGAGTGTTATGTTAGAGACGGTTGTATTAGACGTTGGTATACAGAATGTTGTGCAAGTTGTCACAGACAATGCAACAACATATGTGGCGGTTGGGAGACTACTGCAGAGAGAGACATCCATCACTCTTTTGGACTCCTTATGTAGCTCATTGCCTTGACCTTCTTTTGGAGGACAGGCAAAATTGATTGGGTGAGGCCGGTTGTAGAAGATGCAAGAAACATAACAAAGTACATATACAATCACCCTTGAGTTATGAGCTTGATGAGAGAAACACACAAAGGGAAAGAGCTTGTTGAGCCGGTGTCACAAAGTTTGCAACTAACTTCTTGACGTTGCAAAGTATTTCTAGTTTGTTGACATCTTTGAAGCAAATGTTTGTGAGTCAAGCATGGCTAGACTCACAATATTCAAAGAAAGCGGATGGAGAGAGGGTTGCAAAGATAGTTTTTGATGATATCTTTGCAAAGAGAGCTATAGAGATCATCAAGGTAATTTCAAACTTCGATTTATATTTCATTCCTTTATTTTAATTTGTTAAATTATAAATATATTGTTTTTACTTTTTACTTTATTTGTTAGTTTGTAACCTTACATTTTAATTTTGTGTAGGTGTCAGAGCCGTTGGTGAGGGTTTTACATTTGGTTGATGGGGAGCAAAACCCTATGGGGTACATTTATGAGGCCATGGATAGGGCCAAAGAGTCTATCCAAAACTATTATAGGGGGATATCATCAGATATGGTCCCTTTTGGGAAATTATTGATTGGAGGTGGAACAATCAACTCCACCAACCTATTCATGCAGCGGGGTACTACTCAACCCCAAGTTTTTCTTCTCCGACGGCTTCACAGATGTGAACGGAGAGGTTATGGAGGGCCTTTCAACATGTATTAAGAGGATGATACCAGATGTTGAGACGAGGGATCTCATTATTTTAGAGCTGCAAAATTACAAACATGCTAGGGGGAGGCTCTTTTCTTTAGTGTTAGCTATCTGAGGGAGAACCACACAGACACCAGGTAATAAAAATTAGAATGTTTACTAAGTTACTTATTAGTTACAAATTTGATTTTATTAATTACTTATAAACTTTTGATTATCTTGTTTGTAGGTTCTTGGTGGGAGGATTGGGGAGGAAATACCCCGCATCTTCAAAAGCTAGCCCTCAAAATTCTATCTCAACCTTGTAGCGCTTCTGGATGTGAACGCAACTGGAGTTTGTTTGAGGCCATTCACACGAAGAAGCGCAACAAGTTGAGTCGAAAAATGGTTCAAGCGACTTGGTTTTGCAATCTGATCTTCGGCTTCACACTGAAAAGTGGAGGCCACATCGGAGGAGCTTATTGATTTGGATGAGATAGATCCATACAGTGAGTGGACTGGGCAAGAAGAGGAAATCCCTGCATTCACAGAGAGGATGAGATTGCTTCTTTTGAGAGGGAAGTTATGGAGGGAGAAGCACTAGCAGGAGATATTGGATTGGATGACATCTTTGGAGGTGATCTCGACATGCAGCAGAGGAGCCACCACCATCTACTACCAGGTTGGAGCGAGTCACGGACCTTCAGGAGGAGCGAGGAGACACACGGTGAGTGTGGGGACTAGTAGAGGCACTAGGCACTAGACCCTCTCCTCAATATTTCACTAGAACGAGGAAGAGGAAAATGTAACTTATTGTATATTGTAACTTGCATAGATATGAAATTTATGATGATATTTTTAATGTCAATCATCATAAATTCATATTACTTATCAGTCAGCTGTTGTATTCGCATGATGATGCGATTTTGTATTGTATTTGTATTCAAATCTAATAGAAAACACTTCTCCAACATTTTATGGACTCATTTGATACATTTTGTAGCTATATGTTGCTTAAAATTTATGTTTTTTAAAGAAATTTGCGTATTTTTTAAGTTGCCAAGTATTCCTGAGTATTCGTCAAGTCTTGCCGAGTTTTCGCCGAGTCAAAAAAAAATTGGTATGCCGAGTACTTTCCGAGTACGAGTATGTGAACTATGGATAAAGTAATAGAACAAAGCATTATTATGAGTTAATTCTTGAGAATCTACCAAATTCATTAAAGGAGTATCCAAAATTGATGGAGATTTGAGTTAACAAAAAGATTTGGAAGAATGTGCAAGTCCAAGGGATAGTTAAAGCACTAACCTATAACAAGCCGATGCATCTACACGTACAAATTTTCAAGAAAAGTAAGTTTGGGAAAGTGAAGATATACGTGCAGTAAGATAATTTGCGCCTTGACAAGAGTGGAAATTGTGTTTTAAAAAGTGACCTTACAAGAATTGGTACAAGTGGTTGTCACAAGACTAGTGCGCAAAAGATTGAAAATGCTCGAATATAATTTGAGGCACGAGTAAAGGAGCTACTTAGTTGGCTAGCAGGAAGATAAGGACAAGTATTTGGAGGTACCGGTCTAATAGTGAACTCCACGGTAAGCATGCAAGGAGGTGTGACTAAAGGAGGCATGAGTGTGATGGCATTGGAGGGGGCACTACGGTGGATCAGCCAAAGGAACCTTAGTTAGAGGAAGTGTGCAAGCAAAGGCTGCACAAATACTGCAGTACAAAATCTACTATGAGATGTCAATGAAGTTACTAGTGTGAAGGGGTATTTAAGATGTCTTGAAGCACATACACAAATGTAAGATAGACTGGAGAGCTAAAGGAATAACCTCGCCATAGAGGAAAGCGAGATAGTGCAATGACATTGTTGAATCATAAGCATACCTAGCATAGGAAGCTTGATCAAAATCAGACTATAAGTAATTTTGTTCGGTTGAAAGTCATTTTCTTGAAAGATATTAACCACCAACTTAACATAAAAATACATGTTTGGGTTGTAAGTGGGGTTAAAATCCCACGTCGGTAATAATTGTAAGACAAGGATGATTCATCAGCCACTACACTCAAAGCTTTTCCAATGGGGAAAGAGGCTAGATGGTGAGAAGCCCAAATTGGTGAATTATATTCACCATTCCTCACCCCTACTAACAAATTCTTACGTTGCGTGTGTGGTAAAGTGGGTCCCCTTGCCTTGTCAAGTATTACCAAAAATATATGAGAATAGAAATCATTCAAGTAATGACTACTCATGGAGGTCATTTGGTAAATGACTAAAATCACACAAGTAAAAATCCCACAAAAATACATAATCTAATTAAATTGCTCATAAAAGCCACCAACTTAACATAAAATACATGATTGGGTTGTAATTGGGTTAAATTCCACATTGGTAATAATTGTAAGACAATGGTGATTTATTAGGCACTACACTCACCAAAAGCTTTGCCAATGGGGAAAGAGGCTAGAGGGTGAGAAGCCCAAATTGGTGAATTATATTCACCATTCCTCCCCTTATTAACAAATGTTTACGGTGTTTGTGTGCTAAAGTGGGTACCCTTGCCTGATTTTTATCACCAAAAATATATGAGGAAAAATGTCATCAGAATAATGACTAGTCATGGAGGTCATTTGGTTGATGACAAAAATCACACGAGTAAAAATCCCACAAAAATACATTGTCAGAGTTGCATATCCCCGAGTTTGAGCAACTAAGTGTCTCTTTGTTCAAAGAGATCAAGCATGGTGTGTTAGAGAGTGTGTGCACACATCATGCACGATTTAAAACGATGTTGTCAAAGATTTCTTATGATAGACATTCATTGCAACATGCACAATGGTTTTTTGGGAGTTATTTACCACCATTTCGAAGGTGATTAGCATTGAAGATGGTGTCCCCATTTCACCCACGAAATTTGGGACTACCCATTTAAAAAAAAATGTTCTTTTAAAATAACGGGTCTTTTTGTGTTTTATTGTCAAAAGATGTCTGTATTATGTTAGGATATTCCCAGTGAATCATATGAGCCAATTTCGACAAATACCCAGATGCCCAAACTCATTTTATCCCTCCACCAAGTTTTGTCTATGGGAAATTTTTATTTAATTATTTATTGAATAAATAATGCCCCGTTTGAAGTAAATTGTGCTCGGTTGAATCTGTTGAAGTTTTGCATGTCAGTATTCACTCATCTCAATAGGGTTTTCACCAGGAATGAATTTAGGGCATTGTCTGCAACTTCTGGCAACATTTTTCGCTTTTATTTATTTCTTTTGCCTTTTTCTCCGGTTTTCTCCGCGCAATTTCTGTGAAATTCCCTAGGTTTGTTCTTTGTCCAATACGATCATTTAATTGTTTGAAGCATCGGAGATCATTTGCGATGCAAAGACTAGAAGGAATCAACCTCAAAATGCAAACTTCTGACCAAAAAAGATGAAGTCATGCACAAAAAGCCTCTCCCAAGCAAGTTGCATTTTTTGGAATTAATGAGTATAATTTCGCTATGATAGGATTTTTGGTAGTGGCGGGTAGGCGGGAATTTCTTACCTACCTTGCGTAAGGTATGTTTTCCTATGAAATCAAAGTCACTTAAGCTGCGATGGGAAAATTAGAGGCGGAAGGCAGGCGGAAATGTCTTACATCTGTCTTGCAGGGTGAAAATTCCCATTTTAAAATAAAGAAAATCACTTAAAGCACCGATGGAAATTTTTTGCTTGCTTGGAAAGCTAACTTTTCCCACCAAAAAGATTTATTCACCCATGCAAGTCACACTTTATCAGATAAGGCTATTTTCCATACAAGTCGCACTTTTTGGAATAAATAGATCTAAAAACCGCAATGGGAATTTTGGAAAGTAGCGAGGCAAAGGGAATTTCTTACCTTCCTCAGAAGGTACTTTTTCCCATGAAGTCAAAGTCACTTAAGCTGCAATGGGAATATTAGAGGTGGTAGGAAGGCGGGAATTTCTTACCTACCTTGCAGGGTAAAAATTCTCATTATAAAAGAAAAATCACTTAAAGCACCGGTGGGAATTTCTTATTTGCCTTGCAGGGTGAAAATTCCCATGATGAAGTCAAAATCACTTAAGTGGAAAAGGGGTTTTTTTGGAGCTGCGATGCAGGGTGGAAATTCCCATCAAGTTGACTTCTTATTTTTGCAATTCCTCTTGCCAAAAGTCTGACCCACCTTGGGTGAATAACAATGTAATTAATAATATTTATTAATGGTTTATTCACCCAATTTTGGCGCCATAAATAGAAAGAAAGTCAATGCAAGTAGAAGAGCTAAAGAGAAGTCGGGGATGCAAGCTAAAAATAAATAAAATAAATTTATTTAAAAGCAACCAGCAACATGCATAATTGGGCGCCCAATTTGGGTGAATAAACATGATTGTTTATTAATTAAATTGTCAGAAATAAGAAGAGACAATTATTAAAAATAGCATGTTGGAGGTTATATAAGCATGGGATGCCCTAAAGGAGAAGGACATGTTTTGGCGCCAAAAGGAGGATGTTGCATTAATAAATATTTTCCACTGCTAGGAAGCTTCCAGTTTTGGCACCTAGGGTTGGAATAGCCTAATTTTTGTCATTCTGAGTATCTGCATGTTGGTATATGTGCCCAGGTGAATTAAATAATATTTTTGTTTTCTTTGCATGCAAGCAAAACCTCAAATTTTAGGGCAGCAGGCTTTATATGCAAATTTTGGTGATAAAAATCAAGTATTCGTGCCATGGACTCCATCTTTGTCTAAATAAATTGCAGGTATTCATCACAGATGCTCAAATCAATGTCAGGTACATTGAATATATCTTCTAAATCTGAAGAAGTTGTCAGATCTGCACAAATTAATCCAATGCGCAAGGATTCGGGCATAATTAAAAGAAAAAGAGCTCACACAGAGATTGTTCCAGCCATGATAAAGCATGACGAAAGAAAAAGATCAGCAGAATCATGCATAGCTTCCAAATTTGCTGAAGTCAATTATATAGACACGGGCCCTGAACTTATCACCGATTTAATTGACAGATCAGATCTCATAATTGCAAAGGCTTCTAAGCAAAAATTCATCCTCTTGTTTCTAACGCAGCCCGTGTAGAAGTCATTGCATGGAGAATTCCTTTCAGAAGCTTGTGCATGTGCTCCCAATCTTCCAATTGAAACCTTCATTGAATTTACTTGTGTTTGCATTCACCCAAAGTGCTTTCCAGAATTTAAAATTGCTCATATGCAATTTTAAATAAAAGATGATGAGTTTTGTCTGAATTATTTATGGCAAACATTGCATTAATGCATGTACTGAAGAAGAATTACAAAAGCTTCAAGGATAGAAGGGAAGACAGGTCAAAGGCAATACCCACAAGCAAATCACATTCATGCATAGCTTCCAGATCTAGTTTGGTGAGAATCAAAGGCAAAAGAGTCAACCACATGCAGAATATGGAAAAAGAACAAGACTGGAAGTGTTGCAGCTTTCTTCTAATTTCTTTTCCTCTTTCTTCTTCTTTCTCTTATTTTCTCTCGACAAAGTAATTGAGCAATCAATTAAATTATAAAACTTAAGTGATTGGTTTAAAAGTCATTACTTGAAGAAGTCAATTACTTGGAAATAGGTGGCAGACATGCAAAATAGAAGGTTCTATTTTCAGTTAAAAATTATGCATGTCATGCAAAGAGGAATTCCAGGAGGAAGATTGTCAATTGTTTCCCTTTTCATAGCTTCCGCATGCGGGAATTCATTTAAAGCTTCCTATTTGTAATTGCCCTTTATACACTATAAATAGAGGAAGAACCTACGGGTTAAAGGATGGGAATTTGTAATCAACATTCTTGTGTTCTAGACTTTGAGCTGAAACCCTTGATAGCTTTCTACAAGCTAGAGGAATAGAGAAGAGGCAGATTTCGAAGAACTTTGTGTCAACGGTGCATTCGTTTCTTATTTCTTTTTAGATCTCTACACAAACTTTGTGTTGTCTTAGATCTAGATCTGAAACATTTCTTTGTTTCAAATTTTGCGTTTTAAGATCTATTTGTTTCGTCCATGTGCATGTAATCAACCATGTCAACTATTGGTAGGGTTGCACATTTCCTTTCCTTTCTTCTTGCATTTAATTATTTCCCTTTCATGCCCATATTGCTTACTGATTTGCTTACTTGCTTTGCAAAACGGTCTAGCTATGGTTCATGAGCTACATAGTTAAAGTAATACCAACAAATAGATATTAGGAAATACAACTAACAAAATCTTACGGAGCCACACCGGTAAATGAGGGAGATGTATCTCATGAGTCGCCTAGGTTTTTAGGCGTGCAGAAAATCTAGCCAACGAAGACCTTTGCGGAAGCGCGTGAAGCATTAGAGGTTGCACTAAGGATGAAGGCTACTAGAAATTTTGCCGTGAAATTAAGTCTAGTTTTGGAAGCTCACATTTTAGCAATGGCCAATGGCCAATCAGTTGCAAAAGTTAACTTCAAATAGTGTGTAGGATATGTAACGAGGCTTGTGGTGCATTGATAGTCAACCGGAGGGCCATACTTAAAACAATAGCTTGCGTCAAAGGGTTCAATTTGTAACTTAGAACTGTGGTTTATGTCGGAGAGCATGATATGTGTCGTTTCCCAATAATGCAACATGCAAAAAGTCTAAAGCAATGTAGTGTAGAGAATGTGCGATTGATACCCACAATACGATCAATTGCAAGGTCATTGATGAAGTGTATGGAGCACAAGGTCAAGGGTTTAGACAGAATGCCACTATGCAAACATAATAGTCCCATGGATGTAGAAGTAGAAGATCCTATGAATAGCAAGGTGGTGGACAACGTGGAAATCTTTATCAAGAGACATATTTCAAATGTGATGCCACAGACAGCTACCAAATAGAATGTTTGAAATTTCTTATTTGTGTGCATTGTCGTGAAGGACAGAAAATTGAAGAGAGTCCAAATCTTTACCAAAAATTTTGCAAAGAGATCAAGCACATAAAAGCATTAGGATGGTTGAAATTGCATGACAAGAGTAGGGTTGAACCCAAAGAAGAACATGTAGAAGAGGGACACTGATCCAAATGTGAATATTACTACATGTAGTGGAGTTGACAAAAGACCTGAGATGTTAACCAATCCACAGAGGCGACAGGTGCAGCACAAACAAGAAGTAGTGGCTGACTACCCAGATACACAATTGCAATAGAGAATCCTTGATGAAGCTAGGAGATGATTCAAAATCTCCAAGGCGAATTGCGGACTGCACATCAGAGGGAAGCAAAGAGGAAGGCGAGCCAAGGGAATGGACTTAAAACAAGGAGTTGGAGGAGCTCTCAGAGATATTTTCCATGTTGAATGTAGAAGGAATCATTCCTTTGCTAGAAATGTGGCTCAAGCAATGTATGGGGAACTCAGAGGAGTTGGTAGATGAGAAAACATGAGGAATGTGTTCTACAAAGAATACATCTATGATCAAGAGTTGATTACAGATGCTAAGATCGATGACTGGAAAATGAGCAACATCTTCATTGATACACGATCAGATGTTAACATACTGACAAAAGATGTGTGGGTAAAGATGGAAAAGTCGTCATTGCAACCTTCATCAAATATACTATCCATGGCATAGAAGACACGCTCAAGAGCTATTGGAATCTTGTGTGGATCTGGAAACAATGGGAACAAAGTTTTCAACGGACTTTGAAGTCATTGAGTTAGCTAAAGCTGGTAACTATCCAAATTTACTTACAAGACCATGGTGTTATGAGAACAAAGTAGATATGCATTTTCAGTAACATTACATAAGTTTTGAGAACAAGGAACAAAGATTATTGATTCCTCTTGATAATGAGCATGGTTCAGTGATGTAGAAAGTGTAGATGCGGATGAAGAGCTGAATAACATATATAACATCACCACACAAGGGGATGAATGTTTGGGTCCATAGGAAGATGGAAAGTTGAGCTGGAAGGATGAAGTATCGGTGTCAAAAACTTTCAATATTGCATGTGCAAATGTATCCAAGAGGCATATTATATAACGGACCCAAATTGTGTAAGAGTCAGGCTAAAGGCACAGTCAGAAACAGAATGGTTAGTTGTAGCATACAGAAGCCTAACTTGAGGCAAGGCAAGGTGCAATGATGAAATGGGTTACGTGTGTTTCCAAAGTAAAGAGTAAGCAATCTCAGGTGGGGATGAGAAACAATACGTGTTGAGGGATAAAAGATTGTTTGCATAAAGACTGAGGCACGGAAGCAGAAATTCGAGACGTTGAAGATAATGGGACATAGAGTAAATGTCCCCTCAATGGACAAAAGAAATCTGCAGATGCAAGCAAAACAAAGGGCTCAACGTTGGGAATGTCAAGGGTTGAAAAGAGCCTTGACAACAAAAGAAAGGAAGTGAAGATGGTTGACACAAGTCAGACTGTCAATATCAGTATCGCACATGGAGCGCAAAGGAGGAATGAATCACAAGGAATCCAAAAAGAAAAGATAATAGGCTCAAAGGGACTGGTGAAGAAACAAATATGGCATCCTGGAAAAACACAAAAGGGATAGAATAAAACTCTACTTCAACTAGACGCACACGAATAGCCATTAACAAGGCCTATGGCCATAAGAAAATGCTGTACAAAAAGATTTACTGCTTTATATAGTTTGCTTTTACTAACATGCTTTTTGTTTTATGTTAATAAGAAGGCATAGCTCCAATTATAATGATTTTCTTGTGTAATTTAAGGTTCTGTCGGGTTACAACGAGATAAAAGCAAGCACGGAAGACTTGTAAGGGAACAAAGTTTGAGGACAACCAAATAGATGAAGAAATGTGCAAGAGGACTTGATGCATATTTGTTGTGGGGAAAAAGAAAGATTGGATTGATAAGTGAAAAAGAATGAGATGTTACGGCAGGGTTGTGCAGATGTGATGTTGTGTATGTATATCAAAGGCATAGGCCATGTAGAAGTGGAAGCTTGCACAAGAGAGACGTCGGATGACCATTGGAGAATGGAAATTTACCATTGGGTGATGTATCTAAACAAGTGGTCATCGATAGGTGGAATAAGTGAATGCACTAAATGTTATAAAAAGGGGTGTGTAAAGAAGAGGTCATTTGCAAAATTGAGAATTTAAAAACAATCACAAGCAAAAAGGTGAAGAATTGAACTTGAAGAAATGAAAGTGATTTGAGTGGTTTGCAAAACCAGATTAGGTCATCGCTAGGAGGAAAGAAAATGGAAGCTGCCAACTTGACCTAAGGTGGTTAGGAGGCATTGGAGAAACTAGAGAAACCTGGCTAGGGCATTGGCTTATGGTTGGGACAACATCATGGGGCGGTAGGACCCTAGAAGCTGTATTTTCCGCATGAAACTGAGGTATATCAAACAGAAGAACATGTGATGACAAAGAAAAAGCAAGGGAAATGTGTGCCATGCAAGAGGAAGCCTATGGAAGGCCAAGTATGAATGGAAGTAAGGAACAAGTTCAAACTCAGAGAGAGAAGTCAACTAAGATGGTGTACCAACAGATATAAGGTTAATGAAGTACCATGAGCCAATAAAACATAGGAAGCATCTGGTAACATGCTCGGGACCTGCATGGTTGAACCAAAAATCTCGTAATGTTGCTTTTCTCCAATTACTAGGATCAACATTTAAATCATTTAAAATCGGTAATGATCAACATTTGAATCAATTGTATTCACAATGGAGGTCTTTAGCAAGGTATATGCTTGAATCGTTAATGAGATGGGCAAATAATCCTGAATGGTTTATAGTTTTGTGAGCTGAAAAGCAAAAGAGATGTGGCTGCAGTTTAAGATTCAAAATATTTACAGGTATTCACTCCCACATGCATAAGGATAAGCGTTGGCATAGTTTTAAAATAGAAAAACACGTTCTTGTTAATGTGGGAAAAGGATGAGAGTCATGGGACTCGATATATATACATGGAAGTCAGGTCACTTAGAAATGGTATGAGATTGTGACACTTGGCAGAATCCTTGATGTTCGAGTTGTTGACTTTAAATCACGAGGACGACAAGCTGACCCAATTTCAAAAGTGGGATGAAGACATGTGGCCAAGTGACATGCTTGCAGAGTTCGGGCCAATCATGGACTGGCAGACTTCGGGCCAATGGTAGGCTTCGAGATTACGGGCTCGTGTTTAGTGTGATGGAGTAGTTAACCCAACAATGGATTGTCATTCAAACACATTATTATAATAATATAGAGAACATTTCCATCACAGATATCAGAATATAGTGTGTTATATGAGTAGAATACATATCTTTTATCAGGGATTATCAAACTTCGGTTTCTCTCGTGAGTGTAAGGGATGCAACACCTTAAGCTATGGTCTCTTATCTATGGAGAAAAATATCACAAAATCATACCTTGCCCTGGCCAAAAACCATTTGAGGTTGTACTTTGTACCCCTAGTTAGGACACACGAGATGCCCCTCTCCATAGTCCACCACCCGCTTTCACCTTTAAACACAATGTCTATAATGTATTACAAGAGTAAACTATGATGAACCTTTTCAAAACTGACTGGTGAATTCTCCGGGTAGTTTGAAAACCAACACACATGTTCATAACAATTTGTTTATTACACTCCCATTAGTGGTTCACATTAATATTTTTCACTCCTTTTAACGAAGGTTGTTACATAGCACTCCCTTAAATAATGATCAATTAATTGCTTACACTCCTTTTAACAAAGGTCAACAATAAAGCATCTCTCTTTATTTTTGTCTCCATTAATTATTTATGATGAGAATTTTGTCATATAACAAATCTTGGCAGAAGAATAGACCAAGAAGAGGAAAGGGAACTTACACATGGGTATCTAAAGGATACTAAAGTATTGCAACTCAACAAGTTGCCTTATTTTGGAAAACCGGATAAGTTGGTGAAATGGTTGGTGTCTCACGTGCATGAAAGACGATTATACTTAACAAGGAAGAAGATAAGCATCGTTCCTCCACGTATAAGCAAGTTAACAGGAGTTGCAGGTGAGAGGGAATATTCAATCACAACAATCATGAACACTACAGGAATAGCTAAGGTGATGAAAGCGCTAGAGTCAAAAAGGGCAAAAACAATGTGATGTTGAATGTTATTGGCAATTCAGTTGTATGTTGCGAGGCTTATAAGACTAAAGTTGACTTCTGCAATGCACTGGCATCAACATCTAGGGAAATTGTTTATGTTGCAATCAGGAAGGGACAAAACTATAAAAGTTTAACTATGCGTGTTACACATCGGATGAGGTCAATAGAACTATTGGGGCAGGGCACTAGAAAGGTGGAATATTTCAGTGGGGACTGATTCTCATCCTAATGTTGATTAAGGAAATAGGAGTGCCATATCAAAGTTCATTTTCTAGTATTTTGTTCTTCGAGGCCCATGCACTACTATGCAAGGGGTATCAATGTGAAAATCAAATAACACCGGCATAACGTATGATAATATTGTAGTTGTGTTCGAGTTGGAATGCAAGCTGCCACAAAAGATGTTAGAGGTGTATGAGGACCATGCCAAGTTTTACATGATGGTGCACTATATGTTAGCAAGCATTAAGATCAAGGAAGGTCAATGGACCAAATGGATGGAGTTACCACATGCAGTAACAACGTGGTACATGGAAGATGTGTTATACATCCCTTGCATAGACACAGGTATAGAGGAGAGTGTCATCATTCACATACTACTGCTCCATAGAATCAAAACCTATCGACTTCCACTCATATTTCATTCAACAATAAAACTATGTGAATCAGCACATCTATAACTCTATTTGACTTACCACTCTTATGTCACAACACAAATAAATAGCTCTATAGGAATTTAACCCACATCATATGTAACTAATTCAACTTACCCTAACCACTTGTGAACTATAATGCTTGATAATTTGTAAACAAGATAAACTCGTATGGCAACAAATAGTGTCTCCATTTCTAAGCGATTGCACTATGGCATAGAAATCTTGATCATACACTGCGAGTACTTGTGCATCGCATCATTCAACTTCTCGCTGAAATATGCAATAGGTCTTCCTTCTTGACTTGATACTGCACCTATTGGTTTTTTTAATAAATGCTTAATACTACACCATTGTCAAACTACTCACATTGCAATCTACTTGAAATAATTTACTAAAACAATGTGGTGCCAACATTGGCTGCTCAATCGTTTTCTTCTTTGACTTCTAGAAACTATGTTCTGCTTCTGCACACCATATGAACTCTTTTTATGTTTTTGCATTACTTCAGTAATTGTTGTGCGCATCCCACTGAAATTTGAAATGAACATCCTGTAAAAACTCACTAAGCCATGAAAGCTTCGTGCTTCCCACTCTAAGGTGACACCCAATCCATGATTGCACACAAATTTTCAGAACCACCTTTAAACCTTCTTGGGAAATTACAAAACCCCCTCCTTCAAGAAATTGCATTTCTTCAAATTCACGAACAACTTTTCATCTCACTATCTCTCTAGCACTTTGCACAAATGTCACAAGTGTTCCTCCTTTGCCCTAATGAAAATCAATATCAATATGCCATCTAGATATACAATGACAAACTTACCCAAAGATGGCTTGAACTCCATTCATCAATCACATGAATGGACTTGGTGCATTAGTTAGTGCAATCAGCATAATCCTTCTTGCATTTTGAACATAGTCGTCTACTCATCACCTTCCCTCATGTGAATCTGGTGATATACACTCTTCAATTCAATCTCATGGAGTATCTTTCTCCACTTAAGAAATCCATCAAATCATCCATACACAACAATGGAAATTTGTGATTAATTGTGATCTTGTTTATGGCTATGGAATCAGCACACATTTTCCACTCTCCATTCTTCTTAGGTGCTAATATTGTTGATACTGCGCACAGGCTCAAACTATTGCGAATCAACCCTACATCTAACTACTTCTAAACTTGTTTTTGCACCTCTGCATTTTCACCAAGTGTTAATTTATATGCTGCTTTATTTGGCAAACTCAAACCTGGAATCAAATCCATTTGATGTTGTATACTCTGTATGGGTGGTAATCCATCTAGTAGATCATTTGAAACAGTCTATGAACTCATCAATCAAGTCCATAACCTTACGCGGAAGTGTTTCTTTCGTCGTTATGCGCACAACAATTGTGCAGGCTTTACTATGAGCGCAAAACATGCACACTCCTTCACTTTGCTCAATTATTGTTTTCTTAAAGCCGTCAAAACTTTTGAATTGGTCTCTACTTCACCTTATCCTTCAAAGGACTCGTATTGTGTTTCACTCCATCTTTCATCAAAGCGTGCATATTTGCATGACCATCATATAGCGCCTTGCGATCAAACTACCAAGGTATTCCAAGCAAAATATAAAAAATATCCATAAGCATTATGTCACACATGACTTCATCCTTATACGTGCCAATTTTAAAACTTACCAAACATTACTCATTTACCAAAATCTAATATCCCTTCAAAAACCAAGTAACCTTATACAAATTCGGATGCATAATCCTCTTCAAAACAAGTTTATCCACCATCTCTTGCTAAACAATGTTATTTGTAGTGCCATTATTAACAATCAACATGTAGAATTCAATTCCAAACTTACAAATGGTTATGAACAAATTCTTTCTCCACACAAGGCTAATCTTTTCTTTCGCATGTTTCAACGACACCCTCTTCATCATGACAGCTTCTCCAATTTTTGGTTCATCGTGTATTGACACAACACTTTTCTCATCCGCTTACGTGATATACACACTCACATCAGTTCTCTTACTTCATTATGCATATGTGGACACTCGAATGCTTTATGTCTAGTCTCACCACATCTCGAACATGTACCATGGAGTCTAGGACCTCTACCTCGTTCATAGGATCCTCTACCTTTGGAGTTTCCTCTGCCTCGTTGTGCACTAGTATATCATTGCACTACGAAGTATTGGTCTCACTTTCTTATGCAAAATAACCTTTGTCATTTGCACCTCCCAATCCACATTCACGCTCGAACTTTCCTTTTCTTCATGTTGGTCTTTGTTGCTTGTGCGATATCTTTTCTTCCACTTTCGGTGCATGTTGATAGGCTTCTTCAACAGATCTTGAATTGCGATGTGCAATCCAATCATGTACCTTGAGATCTTGGCTTCATCTTCAACATGACCCACTCTAATGGTTAGCCTATAGAACTCTTTAGTGTAATCATTCACACTCCTCTCCCTTTGTCGCAAGTTTTGAAGCTTCTTGAATGAACTCATGATCTAGTCCATAAGAATGAACTCAGCTTTTTAACTTTACAATGAATCTACTCCAAGTTTTAATCTTCTCTCTAACTTTGTGCAATCTCTCAGCTTGCACATGCTCTCACCATAAGGATGCTTGACCTTTCAACATTACAGTGATGAACTTAACTCACTTGACATCTTCCATGCTCTCATACTCAAAATACTTTTCTAACTCGAGTGATCCAGTCAATGAGTTCTTCAAGACTCAAACTTCCAGAATAACTTGCAGCATCCAACATTGGTTTACTAGTCATTCTCACAACAGCTTGCAAGAATTTGTCTTCTTGTTCATCAACCTCGTCCTTTCCTTCTATGACCTGATTCTTTGGTGTTGTGTAATGTCCCTTTTTAGGGGGACTCGGGAAATGACCAAGGAGCTGAGATGTAAAACTTAAAAATCATATTAGTGAGCTGTTGTAGATGACTGATATCAGCTCTGCAACCTGCAAATTATGCCCTTCCTAGGGCAGCGACCTCCTTGGAAAAGTTAAACCCTTCAAAGGTGGGTTAAACCTTGTTAACACACTTCAATTCTTATGCCAAAAATATTAAAAAACCCTCAGCAAACACAATCAGCTGTTAGAAATCAGAATTGAGCTTGGAAATAATTAATTTTGGAAACCCTTAACCAACGAACTTCAACAAGCTTGGAAAAATAGTAAATCACCTCCAAAATTCACAAAACTTGAGATCTTGGCTTTTAAAAATATGGAGAATAAGATAATAAATTCAGATTGATCAACTTATCATCAACACATACTAAATAGTTCTCCCAAGTGGGTCGTTCCACTTCAAATAAATAGATTATTGATCCAAAAGAGAGAAATCATTCAAGAAAATGATAATTTATTACTCTCCAAACCAGCTTGGTTACATAAATCCTTGTGGGAGGGTTTTCATCCTCCACAAGCCCTCAATCAAGGGTTTTGTCCTTGAGAAAGGTCCTCAATCAAGGGTTTTCATCCTTGAGAAAGGTAGGAAAGGTGCTTCACAAGCAAACCTTTACCGATATATGAAAATTTACCAAAACACTACTCTCTAAAGGCTAAGCAACCTCCTTTTATAACCATAAGGGGTGCTTACAATGCAAATGATGGCCGACCCCTTAAGAAAAGTACTTTTAATTTTCTAATTGGTATTTGGAGCCTACATGCTCAAATACTTTTATTTTCTAACTAAATAAGTTCTTCTATTGGAGCGCTAGGCTTCCCAATAACAATACATGATAATAATAAAAACAACTACTAAATTATCATCACGACATCATCAGAATCTTCCCCTTGCTCCCTTCCTTGGACCCATGGGGAGAAGAATGGGTCAAGGTCTTCAAGTGAGGCTAGTCTCCAAAAAGGGACATGACATGTTGCTTTTGTGACTTCACTATCACTTGCATCTTCCACTAGCACAACACATTGGCATTGCGTTGTCTCCATGGCCTCTAAACAAGCTTGCAAATCTTTAATCAATCTGCCAAATCTTTAAATCTTGACACTACAGCCACTCAAGATCTTCTTGCATTTAAACCACCTAAACCTCCTTTGTGTGCCATTCCTTCAAAATCAAAGATCTTCTACATCACACCCTCTACCCAACAATCCGGTTCGAGGATGTTTGCACCTACTTTCTA
This sequence comes from Taxus wallichiana var. yunnanensis, assembly GCA_018340775.1. Lineage (NCBI taxonomy): Eukaryota > Viridiplantae > Streptophyta > Pinopsida > Cupressales > Taxaceae > Taxus > Taxus wallichiana. The sequence continues at coordinate 52,182,696 of CM031234.1, forward strand.
CAACAAATATGGAAAAACTCTCACATGCGAGGACTAATATCTTGCTTTGATAACCAATGATGCAATTGCAATTACAAGTCTCAATTAAGAGATGTACCATTAAAATACACAATGGAATATTCAGTAGAAATGCAACACAACTCAGATCTTTATTGATTCAATGTTTGGAAAATACAATGCACATACACACACAAGCAATCTCACAAACGATATGTGTTCAATACTAGATTTGCATATCTCGCTCACTAACTCACGGTCTTTGCAAGTATAGCTTTCTACAAACATAAGCTTCATAATCGTTGACTTACTCTCAACCTTACTTGATCAGCATCCCCTAGCACAAGTGTAGGGACGTGCTTATGTAGACGCAAGTCCCACCTACTTACATTGTGTGCTCAATAATCTAAAGACAATACTAAAGATTGAACACGATCTTGATGATAATACATCACAACGCTATGCATCACAATATAGCATATAGCTCGATGCACCATTAAATGACATCAACCACCTTCCGTGATATATGGCATTAAACACAATACTTATATGATAACACATCATACGTACATAAGTGTGCACAAGAAAAGGCCCATAGGTGCAAGAAGACAAGGCATAGAAGTCACAACCTTCGCAACCAAAATAGAGGCAAAAACTCCTTGCACAATGATCCTTGCATCCACACTACTACACTCGATCGTCTATCAAACATATCACAAGTTTTCTCACTAGAACCTACAAGACTCCAAATTTTCAATCCTTTTGCACTAAGCGACCAACAGACTTGATAAAACACTCTTGTGCAAAACTTCGCAAGTTTCAACTAACTATAATAAAGCGAGCCGCACAAACTAGATTACACGGAACATTCCAAACACCTAGGCATACTTAATAAACAAGAGCAAACAAGAACAACACAGAACATGCGTGCTCATGCAAGTTGTGCAAAACAACTACGCACAACAAGGCGTGTAACACAAAGGATCAAATCTTATTCCAATTAGAAATTTTTGCTCTTCCTATTAGTGTATTTCCTAATTGTTACCAAACAAGCACTCATGCTTATTTGGACAACTTACTTCAAACCCTAAACTTATGTGGCTTCGGGTTAAAAGGCCACAGAAGCAAAGAGGAAAGAGTCGTGGAAGGAAGATGCGTAGTAGGTCACGGATCAAAGAGATAGTGTACCACGGGAAACAGAAAAATTCACGAGAACAAAGAAAACACCATGAATAACATGCGCGCGAAAAGGCATCAAAGTCGCGCGAGGCCGCAGGGGCAAAGGAAAAGAGTGGAATGCGGGATGAAGTGAAAAGCACGAGGAAACTCAAACCCGCTTAAGGTTGAAATGCACCGAGGAACAAAGAAAAACAGAAAATCCATGGGGAAGAAAGATGAACGCAAAGTGCAAAGTGAAAGCCGTGACAAATAAGGATTTTTTGCAAAACATAACATAGTAAGCCGTAGAACACGAAGCGGGAAAAGCCGCAGAAGGAAAATCAAAGTCGCGGAACAAGAAGAAAATCATGGATCAAAGGTAGAGGCAGAGAAACAAATCATGGATCATCCACAATCCACCGAGATAGTGTTGAAGGTCGTAGAAGACAAATGCAAGGTCGTGGATCATCCAAAATCGCCAAATGAAGCAAATTCGCTCCCGACTCAATTTAAACGTTCAACCACCCCAACAACCTACATTAAACCTTGTATTGTGTGCCCTCATTCCCAAACGGTCTGATAGAATGTGATTCAAGCAACCTCCGACACCCATACTTGGTCTGCAAAATTGAATGCCGATTGGCCCTTGGTGGTTAGCGAAGTGGTTGGTTTTCTTCATTGTTGGGCAATCGATCTCCTCTCCTTCTTTCTTTATTTTCTATATAAATAAATGTAAGGGCATAAGTTAATGGTCTTTTTCTACTAGTTTAGAGCTCTGCCCTTTTGAGCACTAAGCTTATGCTCGTGGGCCTCTGTAATGCATTTGTGAAATTTCACGCACCTCGGCTTTGTGGAATTGTGAATGACTAAGTTCTTGATAGTTTTGCAAGTGTGATCTCTTTCCTTTGAATGCATACGTGTTTGATGTGAATACCTCAGTCCTCTTGCAATATTTTAGTCTTATTGTGATCATTCTATTTAGAGTTTTTGTGCGCATTTTGGAACTTCACATGTTAAGTCACATTTGTGTCTCTTAGAGTCAAAACTGAACCCTATTTTAGTTTGGTGCATCACCTTTCTTTATTCAATATTTCATTCTTTTGAACCCTAGTCCCTTGGAAAGCTTAGGTTAGAACTAGTTGGTAGTAGTTTGTAGTGTTGGTTAGATTAGTTGCAGTGAGCTAGAATAGAAGGAACCAACCTTCTCGAAGATTGACCTTAAAAGGTGCCATTGTCCCACACTTTGAAGGTCATTCCATGTTTCACTAAGGTGTTGAGCTTAACCTCAACAAAGGGTGCAATCTCAAGTGACAACAATTTTTGGCGCATTGGTAGGACCGTTTGAGTCACTTATAGCTCATTTTTATCATATTTCACTAAGATTGGTGTGTATCTTAGTGTATTTGGCCTTTGGAGGCATTATTTCAACACATCTCACGACTCCCAAATCAAATCCACTAATTTTAAGCAATCCAGTGCCCATTTTTTTTGAGAAAAATACAAACGAGACATAGTTCAACTAGGGGGATCAGTCGAACACCTACATCTCTCACCAAGGAGAAGAAGAAAGGGAAGATCAGCTCAGAGAATCCCATCACCTCCAACAGAAGTTTTTCCACTCCTCTTGGTAGACCTACTCTTTTCCCCGGAGAAGTTTAAGGCCTATCCCCTTCATGGCTCACCAAAAAAATTACCTTTTGTTACCTTCAATGGAGATAGTCCCTTAGCTTTGGCCGCTCACAATGATATACCAATTACTATTTTAAAAAGTATTCCATTTTTTACTAGTGAAAACCTAACCACTCCCATAAAGCATATCCAGGATGTTGCTAATGTATGTTCAATCCATTTTGTAATTGATGATGATGTAGCAATGAGACTTCTAGCTTCATCCCTCAATGGGAAGACACTACTGATGGTACATAAGCTTGTCACCTGCCTCAATCCATTCATGGGATGAGCTTGGAGAAGTGCTTTGTCGGTAGTTTGAAGAAAAAGCAAACATCTCTTTGTTGGAGCAATTGACAACTATCAAAGTAAATCCTACTAAACTTATAGTAGACTTCGACTTCAAATTTCACAGATCTCGGAATAGGATTCCAACTCTTCTGAAGTCAACTCCTCAAGGTGCATTTTTTTAATTTTTAAGGGCTCTTAATTTTGATATTGCAAGTAATGATTCAATCTATGGGAGTTGTAGCATTACCTTATGCATATGCAATAGCCATTAGGGCTGAAAATTGTTTAATACAAGTTGGCAAAATAGCTCCCAGACTTCTTGCACCTCTTTTTCCACATTTACCCCAAGGTACTCAACCTTCCGTCGCTCCTATTCCAAAGCCAAATGTTTCTCCATCCGCCTTTGTAATCTATCATCCCAATAGGCTAGATGAAAATGATGACCTTAGAACTTTGGTTAAAATTCTATCAAATGAGATTGTCTCCCTCAAGAGACAACAAGCCCAAACACCTAGAAATTACCCAAGTTTCAATCAAGGGCAAGCCTTCAAATCAGAATTTTAATCAAGGTTATCAACAGCAAAGAACTCAATATCTCAATCAAAGATATGGCAAAATTATCAGTCAAATAGATTCCAAGGCCACAATCCTAATTTGCCCCTTCAAACAATTTCTCCTGCACAACAACTTCCTACTACTAACATAAATAAAGCCCTTGCTCCAATACAAAATAATGTAGTCCAAGATGTTGAGTGGTGTTTTCCATGCAACCAACCTCACAATCAAAATAGTTGTGCAAAGGGTGTGCAAGTTTAGACCCTCATGGTGTAGAATTCATTCAATCAACAAGAGTCATTAATGGAGGTCCCAAATACTAATGAAGAAATAGTACAAGAATATGCCCCTGAGGTGAATATCATGTTTTGCAGCCTTGATGAGTTTTGTAAAGTCAACCAAATTGTTGATAGCTCAAGTAGACCGCAACTCCATGTTGTTGATAACACAAGGTCAAAGAAGAGGCAACTAGGGATTCTTATTCCATCTCTCCCCAGTGCAAGATAGTCCTTTTCCCAAAGAGAAACCATCCATGCGTCAGATTTAGGCAATGGAAAGCAATCAGATTTTTCTAGCAGGTCTGCCCCTACAAAAGAAGTTTATTCCCAACTTGAGACATCTTTTCCACCAATGGAGCAAGCAAGAAAGGAATCCTCAACACCTATGATGCACAAGACTACAAGTATCCCTTTGAACATTTTAGAACAAATGAAGAAGACAAACTTGAATGTGACCATGTGGGATGCATTGTCTATCCCCTCTCAAAGGACCTCTAGCAAGAAGCTTTGAAGCAAGTTGCCACCGTTATCTTAACCAACTATGCAAAAGCCAAACTCTTCAACTAGCTTTTATGCCAACCTGAGGATGAACAAGTAAGTAAAGTCAAGAAACCACCACCCTTCTATATATCCTTGATTGTGGGAAAGCACTTAGTACATAATTGCATGATAGACTTAGGTGCTAGTACTTTTGTAATGCCCAAGAAAATAAGACATTTTAGGCATTGTACAATCCAACTTCTAAGGGTGTTTTACAACTTGATGGTATAACAGTCAAAATACTAGGAGTCATAAAAATCTTGAGTTAACCCTTCATGCTTGTCCTAGTTTGACCATCACTCAAGACATATCAGTCATTGATTTACCTTCCTTTTTTTCCCTCTACTTGTCAAGAGATTTCATAGCCAAAGTGGGTGGATACTTGTCTTTGATTGGTCTCACATGCTCTTAAGAACCAAGTATGGCATATGGTTTACCATCAAAGCTAAGCTCATTTCATCCTATCATGTGGAATCCTATGACCCCACCGCTATCAACTCTAACTATATAGTTCAAGAAGAAGTAAATGAATCAATGTCAATACAACAAGTTGCTTCACTTCTTTAAGTGCCTAACCTTGTTAGATGAATGGGCCAAAGAGCATTATGAGTTCGATCCTTATGACACAACTGAGGAAATTGGTTTGGGAACTTATTGTATCAAGAAGATATTGTTGTTCCCATGTCATGCAAAGAAGAGAATGATGCTGATGGGCTTGTGGAAAATGTTTTTGATGGGTCAAAGAGCAGAAATGGGGTTGGAGTAGGTATGGTTTTAGTTTCTCAACGGGTAAAAAAAAATATTTACCCATAGATTGCAGTTTGCATGCTCCAACAATGTTGCAGAGTATGAGGCATTGATTCATGGACTATTATTGGCTAAGAAGAGACAAATAAAAGTCTTGCAAGTGTTTGGGACACCAAGTTGGTTGTAAATCAAGTAAGAGGAAAGTGTGCCACCAAGAATAAGCTCCTAAAAGCTTATAGGCATAGAGTTTGGGATCTAATGGAAAATTTTGATGCTATCAACCTTTAAGTGGTGTCAAGAAGACAAAATGGTGAAGCTAATCAAATGGCAGTTGTAGGATCATGGATTTATCTGCCAAAAGACCTCATTCAAGGAATGGGCAGCACGTTAACATGATGGTTTGACCATTCCATTCCTAATAATGAAGTAAGTTGGCAAGTCTTTGACAGTGATGAGCAAATAGTTCAGTTCATCCAAAATGAGGCAGAATTCTCATCAGAGCTGCAATCAAGGCTACAAGAAGGTTATGATGATCAGATTATCCAGTTGAAGACAAACAAGTTGCCTAGAGGACTAGTGACACTTTAAAGATATTCATCACGAATGATGAGTTCAAAGGGGAGAAGAAAACATGACAGCAAAGGAAGAAGACTATCAAAAGGTCATCATTGCACAAGATAAAGAGTTGATGCTAGGAAAGGTATGTGGTGCAAAAGAACAAGCTTTCATCTCCTTATGTCAGATTTAAGTGGTATCTTTTCATGAAGTTATGAGGATCTAAAAGGCTTTAATATTGACATTGTTCAACATGCCATAGACCTTGATCCCTAATGCCAAGCCCATTAGACAAAAACAAAGACCTGTAAATCCTAAAATTGAGCCCCTTATGAGAAAAGAATTATCCAAACTCATAGAAGCCAAAATCATCTTTCCTATTAAGTATTCTTCTTGGGTAGCAAACTTAGTTCTGTTAGGAAGAAAATGGGAAATCAAGCTATGTGTGGACTTTAGGGATCTAAATAGAGCCTCCCTCAAGGATCACTATCATTTTCCCTCCATGGACCAAATTTTGCAAACAATAACAGGGGCTAAGAGGTTCTCTCTTTTGGATGGTTATTCCGATTATAATAAAATCAGGGTCAAAGAAGAAGATCAATACCAGATAGCTTTTACAACCAAATGGGGAACATATGACTATGAGAAAATGTCATTTGGGCTAACCAATGCTAGTGCTACTTTTCAGAGGGCCGTGGATATTGCTTTCAAGGGCTTCATAAACAAGTTTATTCTCATTTACTTGGATGATATCACAATTTTCTCAAAGGTGGGTGAAGATCACATGGAGCATCTTGAGAAAGTGTTTGAAAGGTGTAGAGAGTTTGGGGTGTCACTCAATCCGAAGAAATGCATTTTTGTTGTTCCTCAAGGAAAGCTTTTTGGGCCATATAGTCTCAAAAGAAGGTATTGTTATAGATCCGGAAAGGATCTCAGCCATTCTCTCTCTTTCATTACAACTCATAAGAAGGCATTGCAATCTTTTCTTGGCAAGATTAATTTTGTTAGGAAGTTCATTCCTAACTTTACGAGGACTAGTCAAGCATATTACCTTGATGCTTAAGAAAGATGTTTTCAAATGGACCAAGGAAGGTAAGGATAGTTTTAATAAGATCAAGGAGGCAATTGCTCAAGCACCCACTCTCATCAACCCAAATTTCGTGAAGGACTTCATTCTCTATGCTTAGGAGTTGTCATGATAAATGTCTAGCATACAAAATTTAAAATTTTAGTCATGACAACCAAACCCACACTTGAAATTTCCTTTCCGGTCAATGTAAACCTTTCTTCCGGCCAACATTTCAACTATCATCCTCATTAAGTCGAGAGGAACATACTAACATGATTTTCAAGTGTGTTTCATGTGCTAGAGAAGTGTACCTAGCTTGATTCTTGAAGTTATTGAGATCTATGAAAGAACAAGTGCTCTGAAGGCTTCAAAAGGGCTATTTTTGGTCTTTTTATCAAAGAGGACATCCCTAAAAGCTAACTGCAAGGGCACAACCCATCGGGAGGTTGTATGGGAGAGTATTGAGATGATCCAAGGCAATTTAGGAAGTTTTTGTGGAGCCATGAGAGGTCGGGAAACTTTCAAGTAAACCCAGTCTTTTGGCAAGGCATTGGGAAAAGCATGTTTCAAAGGAGCTAGTCACCTTGTTCGAAAGGTTTGGAAGCCTCGGGAGGTCTTGGGAAGCCAGATCACAGGCATTGGAAAGTTGACAGAGCCTACTTCATGGTGCAATAATCAAGATAGATTATGGGAGTATAAAAAAGTGGAAACTTGTCCATCAATGCAACACAAGAGTTTTTTTACAAGGTGGAACTTTCTCAACAAGTTTCGGACACCTCGAGAAGAGTTAGGAGCCTAACCAAAGGTCAAAATGGAGTACATTGGACCCTCCTCATGGTACATGTGTTGGATTTGTTCATACTCATCCTGGACTCCGGTGGCAACTCCACTTCTGCGCATGTGTGTAGGCAAAAGTGGAAATGGACTGAAAAGGCAAATTGCAAGTTGAATTAGGTCTTGAAAATGTTGGGAATGAATTCAATGGGTCCTTTGGAGTCAAAATCATATAAGGTTGGCCCTCCGAACTCCATGTCTTGCTCTCGGGCCTAAAAATCCACTCCTTAGTCTATTTTCACGTTGAGTTTGATGACATCATATAGATATGGGAGATAGTGAGAGTCGAGTGATGCCACCATCTCATCTATTCTATATGCCATTCTATCACCACTGACCCGATCAGCTCGAGTGGAGTTTTGGAGCATGGATGTCCCTTGTCCCTTTGTCCCTTGGTGTAAGGGGACATGGGGGACACCAAAATGCGCTCCCCTTGTGGAATTGGTTGCATCACTTAAAGTGACAACTTAAGTGGTTAGAGATGTTATAAACTCACCTAACTTGATGTTTGACCACTTTTTCATGACTAGCTGACCCATGGCGGCCTTTTGGAGGCTTGATGTCCCTTTGTCCCAACAGCTAAGGGGACATGGGGGACACAAAAATGCGCTCCCCTATGGAGGTAACTTTTCGTCACTTAAAAGTGACAACTTGGGTGTTAGGAAAGTGTTAACTCACCATTTTCACAAAATTTGGCCCCTTCCTCATGAGAGCCTCACCCATGGTGCATTTTGGAGAGGTTGATGTCCCTTGTCCTTTTGTCCCCTATTTTTTAGGGTGCAACCACACCTCTAACCTCCACCAAACCTAGGTTAGCTAGTTTGGGTTTAAGGTGAGTTAAATAGAGCTAGTGAGAGGAAAACAAATTTGAAAGAGGTATAACTTCATACTTAGCCATTTTTGTATTCATTTGTGATTTTCTCTCCCTCCATTGTTGTAGTGTTGTTATGTTGCCAAAATTTCTTCAGACATCCTCCATGCTCAAAAACCCTTTTTCTCATATCTTCCAAACCCCATGCCCGTTTGCCATGAAACTTGGACTGTAGGTTCCTCTCCAAAACGCCTTTAAGAAGACTGTAACATTGTTTCCATTGATGCTCTGTGTTTTCTACAACCATTTGAAATTTGCAGCCAAGAAACTTGCCTTTTCAGATCTACAAAACCCAACGATTGAAATCCTTTGAAATTTGGAGCAAAGCCTCACATTGCAAAACAAAAACTTTTGAGACTAATTTCATTCCAATCCAAGGACGGGGGCACTCGGAAGACCAATTTCCATTTATAGTAAGTCACTACCAAGATGACCTTCTAATAATAGTAAAGCCTGAGAAACTGGTGATTTTAGTAACACAAATTATCTTCTCTCTCAAATCCAAAACAATCAAAAAGTGACAATTGTAAAACTTGCTAAAATTAGACATCCAATTGTGACTTACTAAAATTAGTAAGTGCTTAGATTGTGTTCAAATTTGTCACACTCCTCCATCTCCCTCCTATGTCACCATCTCCAATCACCATGAAGATCAAGTACACAGGATTTGAGCCAATTTCCACATTATTCACTAAATACCCCAATGTAGGAGATAGTGATGTCTCTCACATGGATATGGAAAATCTCAAAGCAAGGATGTTGAATGAACCTCGAGAACCTGTGGAGGAGAATATTTTCTCAAGTGGTCTATTTCGAGGCAAGTGGTCATCCATTGTTAGTTCAAAACACGAAGCTAGTTCTAGCTTGTGCCCAACACTATGACCCTGATTCAAGAACATTCTTGCAGATGACAACTCAATTTTGGCAGTTCTCACTCGAAGGGCATTTCACAATGCTTACAGATTCCCACTTGCAATAACATGGTTATCATCACTCGAATTTCCTCTCAAGAATGGGCATGAACAAATTCATACTTGCAGGGAGTGACAGTGGGGTCATGGCTCAAATAGGGAAGAAAGCCCTCTCGGATGCCTAAATCATTGTCTCAAAGTGAATTTCACGAGGCATGGTCTACTAAACAGGGTAATGGGAGAAGAAACCACGAAGGACTTCCATGATTAGATGGCCCAATTCATTCTAGTGGTCACAAAGGAAATCAGATGATTGATTGGGGCAAATCATAAGTAACAACATTCACAAGCAACTAGTGCAGTTGCCTACCTCCAAGAAGTTCTCAATGACTTCATATTTGGTGTATGCTCTCGCATATACAAGACCTTTCCAAGGTCTCTTTACTTGTCCCAAATGTGCCACAGAAGTCTCCCGCATTCGAGAAGTATCCTCAGCTCACATTCGAGAGAGTAGCTCTCATTTCTTGAGGGTGAATGATGCATTCACCATGTTTGTCATAAGGCTCCTTGAGGGAAATCTCAAAAGAATCACAAGAAATTGAGTTGATTGAGAAGTATGGAAGTCACTTCATTCAATTTCCCACCTTCACCTATCTCAAGGTCGAGGTTTTGACCTTGCCCCTCGTCGGTTGCCAAAATACCCAAGTGACAAGATCATCATGATTGAGTTGTGTCGTAACAATTGTCCCATGTTCACACCAAGTGCAAGAATGCAAAGAGGAAGGGTGTCTCATTCCCTATTTCATTAGGAATCTATTCATGCAAGAGTATGGTTGATGCAGCAAACATTGAATCCTCCCTCGCAACCTTCAATTTGTATTCCTATGTGTCTAGGCCCAATTGTGACCTCAGGAAGGATCATGAGTCCTTCCTCTTGTTGGGATTGACTCACATTTCACAAATTGAGGACTATTGGGCCAATTGTGTGGATGATTTTGAGGTCAGAAGATAGGACTATATGAGAATGATAGTGGATCAGATGAGAGATTTCAAACTTGAATGGTTTGTTGAGGAGTGATTGATGATGGATCTAACCTATTTGACCCTGAGTATCAAGCAGTGCGGTCATCTCCTCTTCCTTCCACTCCATGGAACATTTGAGAGTCTGGTGACATCAAGGAGAGGACCATGGCAATAATCAAGAGGTCAAAAGAATGGTTCAAACGGAGAAGGGATTCTATCATTGAGAGTGGAGAAACACTAGCTTCTTCCAAGTAAGTGTCCCTCACTTCTTCTCACAGGGCACCTGATGTGGCCACTTGGGTCCTCTCATTTAGAAAGATCATCCAAGAGAAAAATGCGAAGAGGAGGGCATTGATGTTTCCCCCTGTGGAGCTTCACAAGAAGGCAAAGGTCGAGAAAGTCCTATGGAGCAACTTGAACCGAGAGAGATTGACCCATCTCAATCTCCTAATCATCCTAGGAATCCAAGTGTCTCCCTGAGAGGTAGTGGAGTCATCTCATCTCGATCATGTTGTGGTTCCATATCAAGCACCTGAGATTTGACTTCATGTCAACACCTTTTGAGCCTTTCCCATGGGTACATGAGTTGCTTGGAGGAGAATCAAGAACGGTGCAACAAGCAACGACACCTAACTTTGAGGCCATCTCAAAGTACATCAAAACCAAGCGGACCAAGAAAGCTCAAGCAACTTCTTGTTTCTTCACTGAGGCTTCTAGATCTCAGTATGTGGAAGTTACACATCCTAAAGTGAATAAACCTATGGAAGAGATGACACATCGGATGACTGCGAGTTGAAAGTTTTCCTTGGGGTAAGCTGCGCATGAGGGAGATGTGCATTTGTTCAAAGAGTTCAACCGATTGCTCAAGAAACAAAGAAAATAAGCAAGATGTGAACAACTCGAGGAACATGTCGAACCTTGACGCTTATGTGCAATCATTCTTGGAGCCCAATGCATCATCTCTCCCTCATGAGAAGTGATCTCTCCTATCAATTGTTTTGATCCCCATTTGATCAAGAGAGCCCAAGGGTACACCATGCAAGGAAGAGCCAATGACAAGATGGGTGGAGAAGATCATTGAAAAGGAAAGGTTTTGTTGCCTGAGGTTCTCTCTTTGTTCAACTTTGTCTCGGCCACTGTTTCAAAGATCAAAGTGACTAAGGGGAGATTGAGAAAGAAAAAGCCCTTTGGGATAGTGTTCTCCCATTAGTATATGAGATGAGTTGTCTTGACTCCTACTCCTTGGTGAACCAGAATGTATTTGCATCCATCTCTTGAGAATTTGTCTCTATGTGGTCACACACGATGAGTGTTAGGTGTGATGTAATGAATGATGCCATTTCGGAGCTTGAGTCCGCAAGGAGCATGCATCGGAAATCTTGGAGAGTGTTATCAAAAGAGTGCAAGAGCTCGGATCATCTTCACTTAGTGAAAATTCATCCTTGGAAGAACTCTGAGTTCCTTTCAAGAACTGGTTTAGAAAGAAGTTGGAGACCCCTTTTCCTTCAATGAGGATACCTTGGAATCTCTCGCGGAAATTAGAGGTTCCATCTCTAATACCACAAGAGATCAAAAATTTGGTTCACACAGTGTAGAACACTCAATGGCATTCCTGAGACTTGGGTTAGTGTTTTGGAACATGTGTGCATTCCGCAATCGATGAAGAAGGTTGCCTTCACAGTGGTTCGGTTCAGCAAGGAGGTCAAAGGCAAGGAATTCATTCCCAAAGCATTTCCATAGGGTACCGCGGGAGCTAGCTCTTCTTCATCGGGGGCTTCTTCTTCTCAACATGATCATCTCTCTTCTTCTTCTTTCTCTCTCTCTATGTTCTATTTCTCCATTGGGAAATGTACTTTTTGGCTTTTTTGTCTTATTCACTTAAGTGACCTTTAATTTTGCATTGTAAAAGTCCTTTTCCATTAATAAGAAAGGGGCTTATTTTTCATTCCTAGAGGAATGTGAAAGGTCACAAGTGGTGGGACTATGAAAGGTCATGTGGGGGGTAGATGAAGAGACATATTGTAAAGCTATAAATTGGAATGGCTTCTCCATTCCAAAGGGTTAGTTTTTCTTGGTTGATAGCTCCCATTGTCTTACTACAAGCAAGAAACTACAATTCTTCTATCTCTTGTCTTATGTTTTCTCTCCATCTGTTTTCCATATCATGGTGTAATATTATGCAAATAAACTTGGATTTACTTGTGTTTTGTTCCTCTTTCCTTGACATGGTGTCTTCTCATTGTTAACTTGGAAATATTCTAGTTTTATGTCAATAAACTCAGCTTGCTATTTATTGAATAAAACCCCTTCTCACTTTCTCCCCTCTTCATACACACACTTTTCTCCACCTCCTTTGTACACGGTTTAGTGGAGTATTCTTGTGTGATCCCCGATTGAAAGGCCACCCACGATGGTTAGAGTAGTGTATATATTTCATGTTTTCAATAAATGGAGTTGCCCCATTCCTAAGCAAAGGGACCTAGTCCCAGAGCGTTGGTGAAAACCCTAATTTGCCCCTTGTGACAAATTATTTTGCCAACAGGAGCGAGGCTAGTGTTGCAACTATGTTAATTCAACAAAAGGATGAAGGTTTGGAGCAACCAGTAGCCTTCTTCAGCCAAACATTAAAGGACTATGAGATAAAGTACAACCATATGGAGTAACAAGTGTTTGCTTTATGATGGGGCTCTCAAAAAAATTCAAGTATATGCTTGTAAAACAATCATATTAAGTTGTTGATCTCTCATCCTAGTGTTAGAGATTTCATAATGGGAGCTGAGATCGGTGAGAAGAGAGCTAAATGGGTGGCCAAAATTATGGAGTATGATGTAACTATTAAAGCTAATAAGTTCGTCGGAGGAGAGGGCTATGTGAACAGCTTACCATAGATGCTAGTGATGATCACAAAGCTTCCTTTGTCTTGGAAGAACAAGAAGAACCCGCTGAGACAGTAGACTTCATAGCAGCAACTAGATGACTAACATGGCAAGATTTTTATCCACCGGTAAGTATCCTTTTGGTTTGAACAAAACCAAGTGGCGATATTTTAGGCTACAATTCATTCCTTATATATTAAAAGACGAATTTCTTTTTAGAAAGAATTTGGATGGAGTCTTGCTAAGGTGTATTGAAGGAGAACAAATGACCAAAGTTTTTGTTGAATTCCATAGTGGTTTCTGCGGTGGTCATTTCTCCCCAAGAGCTACAGCTATGAAAATCATAAGAATAGAATACTTTTGGCCCACATTATTTGCAGATTAACATAAATAGGTCAGAAAATGCAAGGAATGTGTCCTTTTTACTGGCAAGAAGAAGATGGCAGCCCTTCTACTCCACCCAATTCAAGCAAATCAATCTTTTTCTCAATGGGTTCTTGACTTCATTGGCATGGTGAATCCACATCCAACGCAAGTCACAAATGGGTCCTAACAGCAACCAATTACTTCACCGGATGGACAGAGGCTATAGCTATCAAAGAGGAAATCGAATCAGTCATCTTAGACTTCTTGGAAGATATTGTGACAAGGTTTGGAGTCCCTCAAACTATAATTTCTGATTATGCCAAGGCTTTCTTGGGTTTTAAAATCTTTGATTGGGCTCTCCACCATGGTATCTATCTGAAGCCTTCCTCCAACCATACCCTCAAGGTAATGGCCTTGCAGATTCAACCAACAAGAACTTGATCAAGATAATGAAAAGGACAATGCAGATGACTATGGTGGCCCAAATGCAAAAGAGGCAAGCTCCAAGACTCCAGCGTTAACTAAGAAGTGCAAAATAGTGCAAGTAAGAGTAGATCATGCACAAGTTGTATGTAAGCAAGTATACAAAGTGATTGTTGTTACTGATTGAAGAAACGTCAAACATATATACGACACAATCGCCCATAGGCAATGGCGTTGGCTATGGAAAAGCCAAAACAGGTGCAATCGCCCATGGGCGATGTCATCTACCTTGGGGGAAACCCTAAGGTCAAAAGCTAAAAACATAAGTGGAGGCCAAAAGATCGGTGGGGATGAATGAAAAGGTCCATAGTAGCTGAAAGCAAGGATGATAGCGCTTGATAAGAAGAAACAAGTGGGCATAATGGGACAAGTGAACATAATGAGTGCAATGTGTGAACAAAGGGAAGAAACATGAGGCATGTATAGGGTGACTAAGGCTAATAATGACATCTCTCAAATGTTGTGGTCTAGACCAAGTCCGATCATACCCCAATCCCGACAGGCCCCTTAAGGCACCCACTCAGGAAGAGAATACATCAGCAACCCCTAAACAAAAGAAATGGTTAGCAAGTGTCAAAAATATGGTGTATACATGTCTCTTCTAAATTGAAACTATTTATCCTAGAACAATTTCATAAGCAAATCTAACTACCTCTTTTTGGGGGTTTGTGTCTTCTAATGCGCAAACTTTGATATTAAGTTATCCTAGATTTTAAATGCAACAAATTATGGTCCTACTCTAAACCTAGGATCTAATCCCAGAGATAGAAAAAGCCTGGTACAAAGAGGTTTTACTCAATTAAACTACGATGCATGAATCAACCAAACAAATCTAATCTAACCTTTTTTTGTCTTTTTAAGTTTTTTTGATTAAGAATAAAGAAAAAGCTAAATCTAAGTTAATAATGCAAATAATCAAACTTGATCCATATCAACCTTTCTCCTTTGCAAGCAGAATGGAGCTGATCTGAATTTTCTGTGCTTATACCCTCAAGAAACTACACCGGTCGATGCTCTTGTCGACCGATGTGGTGGTAATTGTGCAGTAGGAAGAAATGGAAGCTTGGTGTGCCTTGGAACAAAAACAAACAGCAGATTTGTGGCTGGTTCAAGAGGGCAGAAAGCTGGTCTCGAATCCCTTATGTTCTTTTCTTTGGTAACAACAGCAAATCAAGGCTTTTGGGGTGCTTAGTGCAGGAAGCAATCTCCATTGGGCTTGGTCTTTCTTTCTATGGATGAAAAAGCAATAGAACAACAATCATCTCTAGAAAAAGCTTCAAAAGTCTAGGTGGGCAGCAAATGAGCGCTTAATTTTTCTTAATAGAAAGCCTCTAAGTGATCTCAATCTCAACTCTAGATCAAAAATCAACTCAAGTGTTTACGGGTAGGATTGATGGTAGGCGTTAAAAACGAAATCAAACGCGTACATGGTGAAAAGAAGGATCAAAAATCACGAAAGAGAAATTTAAGTTTGAACTGGAGTTGTCCTAGAGACAGAACCATTGGTTACTACGGGATGCGGTTACACAACCGCCACGGCGGGGATAGAACCGTCGGTGGGCAAAAGCGGAACTGCCACGGCGGGGACAAAACCGCCGCATGACGGTTGCTTATCCGCCACATGGGTGTCGTGCCGAGATAAGCAAAAAGGGCCAAAAAGAGAAGAAGAGGAGAAAACAAGACTCCATGAGGGTTTGGAAGGGCCAAAAGGAGATGTAAAGGAGTTTAAATGATCAAAAGGGGGCTGCGAGGTGGTCTTGAGCATTTCAAAATATCTTGTCATGTTTTTGGCGATCTTTATCATCATCATTGGGTATTTTTACTTTGGCACCGTGCAAAATGGGGTCCATATAGTCTACCGCCATGGTAAATGAGCGAGGTAGACATCATCACAGCTCTTCCTTGGATAGAGATTGGTGGTGACATCAAGCATGGGAGGAGGTAGAAGGTAATTGGGTGGCAAATCGATCAATGTTATGGATGGTCCTATTAGAAGTGCCCTCGGGAAGAGTATACGTGACTCGCCATCGGTAGCATTTTGTTTCTAGGACGCATGAGGACTTGGATGTTCTTAGGATTTTGTTTCTTTGGAGAAGGCTTTTGAATTCTCTCATGAGATAATCTTGGCATGTGGCTTGTTCGAATGCTTCTTCCAAAGAGGTAGGAGAAAATGCTCTAACCTTGTATTAAAGGCGAGGCTCAAGTGCTCTAAGGAACAATTGGAATAGGCTCATGTCGGGCATGTTATGTTCAACCCTAGTGGATAAAGTCTTCCAACGTTTGATGAAGGCTTGGGCAGATTCATTGTCCATCTGCTTGCAATTGATGAAGGCATTAATGTTGTTTTTAAGAAGGTCGTGATATTGGAATTCATTGACTAGGGCAGTTACCAAGCTTTCTAGTTCAACAATGGAGTTGGTTGGGAGGGTGTGATACCAATCAAGGCATCTCTTGTAAGGGTCTTAGCTAGGAGCTTGGTGGCAGCATAAGAGTTATTCTTGACCCAATCCTTATAGAAATTGCTAAAAGCCTCAATATGGAGAGTGGGGTTAGTAGAACCATTGTAAGTGATGGAAGGGGAAACACCTCCAATGTCCATAGCTGCGATGTAGGGAGCTAATGGTACTCGTTGGATAGCTTGAAGAGTCTTATTATGAATGGGGTTGTGTAATGGGAATTCCATTAGGCCCAACCAAAAAGGAGGGGGCTGACCTTGATTTCTCGTGCCCCAAGAGATTGTTTGAGGTCGATTAGCAAGCTGAGTTAGGTTAGTTTGAAGCTATAGAAATCAATTTGCAACAATGGTTTTTGTTGACTTAGACAATCAATGAGCTACATGTTGAGTTGTATAGAACCTATATTAGGAAAGGCATCAGTATTGTTAGTTGAATTAGGATTTGTTCCATCCGAGCGAGGCTCGAGATGGTTCTATCGGCATCAATTTCTACGGAAGGTAGTCTTGAAGACATTTGCATAGCATTTCAAGAGGCTCTCCTACATACTCAAGAAATTGTATGAAACTTTAGCATAGTTGGAGTATAATCAAATTTAGGGACATCCTCATGTTCCCCTTCTTGATTCAAAGACGGGAATGCGGATGTTAGACCTAATTTGTATGTTTCGAGGTAGGGGCTTGGACTTCCTAGCGTTGGCTCTTATGGCAAGACAATCAACATTATATAGACTTGATTTAGTCGGGCCACTGATTCTAAGGTTGTTATGATGAGACAAAGATGGTTCAATTGGATATGTATAAGAATCACTTGGCAAGTATTTCATGGCGAAGTGAGAAGCGTTTCACAAAATCTTACTTGGAAAGGATTTTCAAGCGAGATCGATTGTGCGGTAGCCTTGCACAAGAGTCGATGGTGTCTAGGGCGAGATTTGGATAAAGAGGAATTTCCCAAACGAGGATCGGCCTTATAGGAAATTTGTACGAGTGTTTGATGGCGTCACGGAAGGTGAGATGTATGTGTAAATTGGATCGATCATGCAATAGGATTACGCACGAGGACGAAGGCATTTGAAAAAGCGAGAAAAAATAAAAGGAAGTGAATCGACCTAATTGGAAGCAGAGTAAGATTCATGCCGGGTTCACTAGAGTGTAGTGAAGCCGATGTGACGACTAATGAGTAAAGGTAAATGAAATGCGAATATCAGCTATGAAAACAAGAGATTCCAGGACGGGATCGGTTGAGCAAAAGCATGCGGGGCTGATGGCGTTTGCAAGGATTAGCTATATTAAGAATAGGATCGGTCGTGCGGGGGCCGATGGTGTAGAAAAAAGTTGAAAATTTTGGAGAGTGGAGCAAATCGACCTAATTTAGGGCAAATTAAACCTCACGTCGATTTCACCAAAGAGTATGACAGGTAAAAGAGAGGTTCCCAACTAAGTTCTCAAATATAGGGATCTAATCTAAGGTTGGCCACACCATGCGAGATACAAAGGTGCTTAAGGAACGCTAAAGTCATAAATCTAGAAGATAGTAGCCCTAGGATAGCTATAGGTTTCCAAGGTGTACAACTAAGATAAAGATAGGTATCCTACTAGGATTCTGAAATAGAGAGGAAACGACAAGGGTGGATAAGCCAAGGGGCATAGTAACAATAATAAGACAATGCAATAAACCAAAGCAAACATACATCTACTCTAGCCTATAGCAATGAATGACCAACAACAAGCATATACATACAAAATAAGATACTAAAGAGGGTTAAAAATACTTACCTGTAGCGTGTGTGTGACCGTTGATGCATAATCCTCCCTAGAGACAACAACACCGAGAGAGAATCACTATGGGTGGAGAAGGGGAAAGCTCAACAAGAAGACCTCTAGTCCTAACTCACTATGGTGACCTAAATGCAAAAGAGGCAAGCTCTAAGACTCCAAAGTCAGCTAAGAAGTGCGAAATAGTGCGAGTAAGAGCAGATCATGTGTAAGTTGTATGTAAGAAAGTAGTTGCGAAAGTGATTGGTGTTACTAATTAAAGAAATGTCAAGCATATATACGAGATAATCGCCCATGGGTGATGGCCTTGGCTATGGAAACCCAAAATAGGCACAATTGCCCATGGACAATGGCGTTGGTTATGGAAATGCCAAAACAAACGCAATCACCCATGGGCAATGGCATCAGCCTTGGGGAAACCCTAAGCTCAAAGGCTGAAAAACATGAGTGGAAGCCGAGGAAGATCAAGGGGATGATGATTTACGAAGGTCCACGGTGACCGGAAACAAGGATAATAGCATGCAATAAGAAGAAGCAAGTGGACATAATGAGACAAGTGGACATAATGAGTGCAATGTGTGGACAAAGAGAAGAAACGAGGTACGTATAGGGTGACTAAGGCTAATAGAGACATCTCTCAAAATTTGTGGTCTAGCCCATGTGACCAAAGTCCGTTACACCACAATCCCAACATGCCCCTTAAGGCACCCACTCAAAGGGAGAATGCACCAGCAGCCCCTACACAAAGGAAATGGTTAGCAAATGTCAAAAATATGGTGTATACACTACCCATCACATAGCGAATTGAGCCATACTTGAAGTCATTACCTTAACCACAAGGAGGGGGGTGCCCAAGGCCCAACTAGTGGCTGGAATTCAGCCCACGTCACCCTTGAAATTGGCTTGGGTATATTTTTCAATAATATGACCAGCAACTTGTGAGATTCAAGTAGATCTTCACCTCGTCCAAGGAAATGAGTGGAGTCAGTTTTCCAGTCATATCAGCCGAGAAAACATAAGTTAGTGGATCATCGTAACCATGCATAAATGTCAGAGCGACACATTTACAAGAAGCTCACTTGACTTGCCTGCATTAGTTGTAATATCATTACAGAAAATATGTGATCTATGATTTTCATTGGTATTGACGATATTAGCATTGCACAATTCTAACTAAATATTCTGCAAATGCAGCAGTGCTATTAGCATTGCACAATTCTAACTAAATCTTCTGCAAATGCAGAAGTGCTATTAGCATGGCACAATTCTAACTAAATCTTCTGCATTCATTAGCAATGATAAAAACTAGCCATATTAATTACATTTCATTTCATGGCAACATGCATAACAATGTTTGCAATTCATGGCAAGAAACAAATGTAATTTGAATACAATGTACAAACTTTCAAAATGAAATTTACTGGGACATGTAGAGGAACTTGATATTAAATGTCATTTTCGGTGATGCACATAAAAAAAAGAAGCTATCGTAGTTTATTGCAAAAGTCACAAAAAGGAAATAAAATTAAATGCAGCCGCATAATCACTAAAAACTTTCAATCGCAATCAAATAAAATAATTGAAAAATCATCAAAGCACTTGATCGCAGTAAGAAGTAGGGCTTCTGCAAAAAATAGGCAACACTTCCGAAAGAGAAATCAAATGGTGAGAAAATGGAGGGAAAAACAGGGTTTAAATTAAAAAATGAAAGGGTTAGGGTCAAAAATACAACGCTAGCAATAGGTAGTCACAGGAATTTGGAGGTAAGTGTTGAGAAAATCCACCCTCTAGTTCAATATGTCTCAATCTCTCACTTCAATATTTTCATGCTCGATGACTATCTACTTTTCTCCAAGCTTCAGGCAAAGTTTCTCTTTCATCTCCAACTTCCCAAAACATTTGAATAATTATAGCAGTCCTTGAGAAGTCCAGCTATTGATTCTAGCTCCAACATCTTCCATCCCCATGAGAAAGAGTTTATGATATTCACAAAACAGGTGAAAGCTTTAGATGGGCTCTAGCTAAGTCTTCAATGGATTCTAAAACAGCTAAGATAACACATAGGAAGCTAATTCCAAATTGAATATTAGCTTAGCGCATACCTCTTACCGTAGGATCAATCTATTGATTAACGGTAGGGGTTGTTTTAAAAGAATAAGTTGACATCATCATAGGGAAAGCAGATCTTGCATAGGATCAAGCCGAACCTCACACCATTAATCTTCAATTGTGAAGCTTAGGCACATGGTGTAGCCTGCCAAAGCACAAAGAAGTCAAAATTGCTATATGTTCATCGTGTGATCCAAATTATATTTCGTCAGTACATTAGTCAAGGCATGCATCTCGCATGTATCACATCCCCTTAGAATTGATAAAGTATTTTAGACTACTTTATGAGTTCGTGTTATATTGCTCATCAATAACTTATGTCAATAAGTTATACAAGTAGTTGTATGGGTAGGAGGTTGGTTATGCCCGTTGGGAAGTCAGTTCACAAGTAAAGCTTGTTTAAGCTTGAAAATATGTAAGGATGAACATCTCAAACATAAATATAATGTAGGCTTTCTTTACATTAATAATATAGCTACTTTCCATTTCTCCTGTCAGTTAATTTCTGAACAGTGGTATTAGAGCTGATGATCATGGATCAGTGAGGAAGAAGAGGAAGCCATGAAGAGTCGTGAAGGAGAGTTTCCCTGAAGAAGTTGATGATTTTTAGTTTTTTGGAAAGCGAATGTTAGCTTTATCTCTGCCTGGAGAGGCGCTAGAAAAGAATTTGCAAAGCAGTAGTTAGCTTTATCTTGGCTTGGAGAAACGCTGAAAAAGAATTTGAAGCCTGTTGAAGCATTAAATTGTGCCCGGAATGTGATAAAGACTTGTTGGAAGCATGGAACATTTGTCATAAGTTTCTAAAATCTGAAAAGTGTTTCAAACACTGCCTGGGGTGTGAATACAGCCAAATGAATTAGATTTGCTGTTGGAGGGTGATTCATTTGTCTGAAATTTTTAATATTTTCTTTTTGTTGGGCAATTATTTGCTTGGCTGGAAGCATGGGAAACATTACCTGATCTTCCAGGGGCACGTAAATCTGTATGTGCCACCATTTACTGATCAAAATCATTGAAACTTGCCTGGAAAAACGGCATTGGATGTGGTGAAATTCTACATTTTGCCTCAAAAGGCATTGAAAGTGAACAGAAACAGTCCAGATACGCATGAAACTGAAAATTCCTTGTTGGGTATTGGAACTCTATAAAGGGCACTTTATTTTGTTTGTCTCTGAGCTGAAACAATACCTATGTGGGTCCCATTTTGTTTCCTGAAAAAAATTTGCTGCTGGGTGTGATATTGTCGCGTAAAATTTCTCTACTATTGTTTCTTCTTATTATTGCCATACAAGTTTTCAATTATTCATTATTGGGTTTTTTGGAGATTGATTGTAAGAAAAAATGGAAGATTTTACGCCTTAGTTAAGGTTGTAGATGAAGTGGTTGATACACTAAGTCAAAGTGTTGTGACTGGAGAGGTCGTGAGTTTAACTCCCAGTTCACGTAATTTTGCATGTAGTGTAATTTTTATAAAGTAGTATGCAAATACAAGTTATTTGCAAGTTTGAAACTTTATTTTTCAAGTAATAGTTAAGAGAAGTTGGCATAGAATGTCTTTCTAAGAGATTGTGAGCATAGAAGGTCAAGTGGTCCATTCCCACTAATTGCAAGATAAATTGTTAAAATTCCGTAATTTTTTGTGTTATAGCCTCTAGTACAATTTTTTATTTATGCAAAAGAGGTACACAGGAACCACTCATTCCGGAGGTTGTGGAACATACTGCATTCATCAGAAGGGTCGTTTGTTTATTTTGGAATCTTCCTCTATGCTTGTTTTTTTTAAGTATATTTAAAAAGTGGAGAAATAAGTTTATTTAATGTAAAACAGGAGCATTTTCAATCGTATACAACACCCTATTTGAATGTTGCATTTGAAAATGGGAACTTTTTGTGTGATGAAAATGAATGTAGCATGGGACGCCCCAAAATTAATCACCCAAATAAGCACCCGATTGCCCATAATTACGGGCTAAATTTTTTTGTTTAATTAAATTGATTGTGCAATGATATTAAAAGTGGAAGACTAAATACAGTCACATTGATAAATGAAACATTCAATTTAATATTTAGCGGAAGTCTATTTAACAAGGGCAGCATTAAAAATGACATTCAAATTAAGTTTGGCCTCATTAGTTATTTCAAAATTAATTAAAGTTTTAATCTTATAAATAATTTAATCCGCCTTGAGCGGGCTGACAGCGGTTCAGCAGCTAGATTAAAATACGAAACAAAGGCCAGGTTAAGTTATAATTGATAAAACATTCACTTGATTACTTCTCACTAATTCTTTCAAATTAAATTCAGATACTCCCACTTGCACAAGTCGGGGAAAGTCAACCCCAAGAAATGGCTTGTGTAGGGATCAAGGAGAGCCCTTGGATCAAATCCAAGCTGAACCCTATATTTTAGGTTTTCTTATTTGCCCTAATTTCCTTATAATCTTTGTTTTTAGTCTCATTTCTTATTTCAATTCTCACTTTGTTTTCTCTTTTCTCTTGTTTGCAAGTTCAAGACTTGGAGATTCCATGGAGTCCCATAGTTTTGGTGTATACACTCCATTTTTGTATTTTTCCTCATTAGTTTATTTATTTAGGTTGAAACCCTGGGTGTATATACACCCAAGAGTGAGTGTGTGTGTGTGTGTATGTATACATAATAGTTAATACACACAATAGATACATATTTTTCATTGTTATTCGGGAGTATATTTGCGTATATACATATACATATATAAGTAATGTATGTGTATTAAAAAGTGGAGAAATAAGGCTATTTAATGTAAAATGAGTGCATTTTCAACTGTGTATGACAAGCTGTTTGCATGTTGTATTTGAAAATGGGAACATTCTGGTGATGAAAATGGATGTAATCATATACCTTTACATTGTTGGTACCATAGGAGTTCAGAACATAGTATCTTGTGGACTATAGGTCCATCAGGATCAATCAAGTTGACAAAGCCAGAGACACCCATCTTGAGTATGCTGTAACTCTGAGATAGGGAAAGTGATGCAGTGGCAATTTTGGTTTTCCCAGTTTTGAGTTTTCTACTTGTTTGTAGTTTTCTCAATACTTTTTTGATATCATTGATGAGGAGTAGACCAGTAGTCTGAGGATGGTTTTGTTGCTACATATATTTGTCACCTCTCATCTCATGGGGAAGATACTACATTGGTTTTTTTATCAGTCATCGGTGATTTTACAACTAACACGAGGTTGCTACCACCAATAGCGTTGAGCAAAGTGGTCAGTGTTGTTGAGCATCAGGGTAGATGTGCCATACAAAGGTACAAAATTATCATTGAGGCAAGGATCGATGTGGTTGAATATTCACATGATGATTCTCACACTGCAGTACAGGTACGAATGGTTGGAGGGGATGAGTATGCCCAAGATGATGCTCATCATTCGTGTCAGATAAGGTTTTCCGTAAGCGACACGGGTTGATCAGTACCAAGATGTACAAAGTGCCATTTTGCAAGTTGTAACAAATATTGTTGGATGGCTTCACAGTTATTTGCTCCAGATCATCTTTTGGTCCCCTTTGGATCAAGGGGGCTTTGTTGGATTATGTGAACAAAATTATATTTAGTTATTAGTATGTTAGTCGGGGCATGCATCTTACTTGTAGTGACACCCCCTTAAAATTAATAAGTATTTAAGAGTACTATATGAGTTAGTATTATATTACTCATCAATAAGTTATATGAGTAGTTATACGGGTAGGAAGTTAGTTATGCCCGTTGGGAAGTTGGTTCACAAGGAACACTTATTTAAGCTTAAAATAATGTAAGGATGAACATCTCGAAGATTGACATAATAATATTTGTTTACATTAATAATATAGTTGCTTTCCATTTATCCTATGAGTTAATTTCTGAACAATCAAAGTTAATAAGAGCCCTTCCTACCGTCATATTGTCATTCAATCCAACGGAAGGAGATGTTTTACAGGTTGTTGGCTGACATCATCCAAGATAGCTCCCTCCTGCCATCAGTTCAGATCTCCAACACTTCTCTCCTGTGGTGCGATCAAGACATAATAAGGGTTGAGCATACACAACGGACGAGCCACAGAACTTTCAAAGACTACATCTGTTGCTACAAATACCTACTGTCTTTGAGCTATAGCTTATTTGAAAGCCCTTAATGAGAACTTCCAAATCATCATTGATTCAAATTAGTTGGATAGGTTCTTATCCCGAAAAACAATTGCTAAAAAGTATTCAAGTCGTTGCTCCTACAGAAAATATTCGAATATGATCAACTCAAGCAAACCATTTTAATGACTCAAGTGCATTGGACTGGCAGCTAAGGTTCAAGTTACAAAAGGAAAGATCAAGTTACCTAGAGTGGCTAACAAGAAGTGGCAAAAAGTGGCTCAGACGGATAAATATTAACACTTTCAACATTCCGAGGGATCTCAGTTAATCAGGAGAATAATCAGAGATCTACTAGATATCATGGGCACAAATGATTGATCAGTTTTTATTCAAATCATCAAGCTGCTCTCTTTACTACACTGCAAGACAATATGGGCTTAGCTTGTACTTCACTCTACTGCTTTTCCTCTATTTTCTTTCCTTCATGCTATAAAGGGCTTAGTTCCTCGTTGTTAAAGGTAGTTGTTAGCTCTCTTCTTACAACCGCTTGAGCCTCATTTTGTTTCATGATGCTATGACCCCTTGCATTTGTTTATGTTTATAAGGCAAGCCCTTGTGTGGCAAATCTGCAACTCTGTATAATTTAAATAAATTGATAAAAGCTTTTTGGTTATATCTTGTCTAACCCTGGCTTTATTCTTACTATGGCAGCTCCATTCCCATATTAGACATGTTCTTACCCCTTGCATTTGCTCATACATTGCATTTCAAACTCTCTTGTGTATTTCAAAGAGACTGCATCCTATTCAGGAAAAGGAAGAGCCCAGTGACAATCATTTCTATTATGGTGCATCACCACCCTTTTCCCTTTTATGCATCTTTCTAACTCTTTTCCCATAAAAATTTCATTTCATGCATTTACAGTAGGTAGATTAGCATTAGAATAGGAACAGAGCCGACAACCTTCAGAGGTTTCTCTAAAAACCAGTCCCGCACTAGTATAACATCCCATGTCATGTGTGGTGTGATACATCAACAGTTTTGGCATGCCCAATGAGACGGGATTCGATAGTAATTTGAAGACTTTATGCAAATCTCCTGATTTAAAAAATTTACAGCTAGGATTTTGGTGAGAATCTTAGTCATCTATTTTTTTGAGCATTTACAATCACTTGGCAACTCCACTGATCAATGAATCTTCCATCCTCAAATCTTGCAGACCTTGCGCCCTTTTATTTCTTGTTGTAATGCAATCAAATATGTGGCTCACCCAGGAACACTCCCTTTTTCTATTGAAATAATTCCCATCCCTTACATCTGCAGCAATGAAATAAAATTCCAGCAATAGCCTTAAAGTCCCTGCCCATTTTTATGGAAATAGTTTTGTTAGTCCTATAGACCTCATTAACGATGTGACAAACCTTTGCGCAGTCCATCATGCTGTAGAGCTGGATGTAACTCTCATTCTTCTCTTAAAAGGAAGTCACAAGAATAATTTAGAGGTTTGGACTCACAATCAGCCTCAACGTGGGATGAATTGGATGAAAAGCTGCACAACTAGTTTAAGGAAAATGTAGACACAATATCACTCACGAAATGCCTCGGCACAATCAGACAAACTGCCATGGAGCGTATTTCTGATTTTAACATAAGATTCAAAAGAGCTTGGGAAAGGATTCCTATTAAATTAAGGCCTTCACCAGGTATGGCTTATTTGTATTATTTACAAGTTTTTGATTCTGATTTGGAAGTAATAATACAGTCATTAGGTAAAATAATTCTTCCTAAAGCCTATAATCTTGATATTGTGGCCGAGGTAACCTGATACAGGTGGGAAAGCTTACCCCGATATCTCTAGTTCCCTTGTTTCCTCAATTATCAAATGTCTCAAGTTCTCAATGTCCCCCTAATTCACCCCGAGCTGAATCTGTGAATCCTCGCTCATTGGCTGAGATAAAAGGCCTTTTTGCAAAGTTTTCTAATGACTAATGACCTTCAAGAGACAGCTTGTTATCTAAGAAATGGAAAATAAGTTTACTGTCCATTCCATCAAGAAAAGGGTTCTGATCTTCAGTGCAAATCATCACACACATCCTTCTCACCACAACCCAAGAAGTTACAGTATCCCCAAACACCTCGTAAAAGAATAATAGAGGACTGCATAAGCCTATACATATGCTCATGTCAAGATCCACCCATTAATAAACTAGATAGTGAGCCACAAATGGTGGATGACTGAATCTTCTACCAGTGGGATGAGGCATGTGTTCCTAATGTTGCACATAAAACCAAGCTTGGGAGTATTCATTGAACAAAGGATATTATGCATAAGTTCTTGCTTGCTATATAAATGGAAGATGTTCCTCCTGCATTTAATGAAGTAGATTCAATGTAATGTCCCCTTTTCTAAAATAAAATAATTAATAATGTTTTAAGTTGGGCCCGGTCATTTCCAAATCTTGAGTAACTTAATAATATCATTAAAATAAAAGGTATTTTTAAATACTTAAAGTATTTAGCCTATTCATTATTATATGTCAGCTAAAGGGATGAAAAGGAAGGGACTTTATGGAATAAAGTGAAAACATAAAAAGGAGAAAAGTATTAAAAGATTAATTTATTTTAAATGCTAAAGTGGCCAACCCAAGGTGAAGAAAGAAACTAGAGGGAAAAGGCAATAATTAAATCAAATTAATTCTCCAAGTGGGGCAACCCCTTTTGGAGATTGTTCTAGAGGTTTGTGCCATCATTTGTGTATAAAAGGAGGTCGCTTGGCTTGTTTGAGGATCATCTATTCCTTATCATAATTTTCATGAGGTTTTGGGCTGCCACTCATTCCTTTCCACTTGAGGACAGAAACCCTCTTGTGGGGCTGCAAGTGAGGACGAAAACCCTCCTTGTTCCCTAATTGAAGGACGAAAACCCTTCAATCCTTGAGGATTCTCCATTCAAGGGTTTCCATTGGGCTTCAATAAATTGATTCAGTGATTTCAGCGAGGGTTCTTGTGATAAAGGGCTGCTAGGGCATTTTTGGGAGTTTTCAAACCCTCTCCTAGGGTGGCGACCCCTTCTCGGGGTGAAGTTTGTTGGCTTCTAGGGCACGGCAACTCACTTTCTATCAGTAATTGGGTTCCTCATATTTTTAGAGGCTGATTGCACTTTCCGGACTTGTATTTGGGCTTTGGAATCATTATTTCCAGCCATATTTGTGAAGTGTATTTGTTGCTGTCATTCATTTATTCCAGCTGGTCCAAAAATTAAAAAAATTAAAAATCCGGTGGGCTCTTGTCTTATAATTGTTCCAGCTCATGAATAAAATATTTTGAAGGGTTTCTATATTTATTTCCAGCTGTTTTGTGTATGTGAGCTGCCATAAATTAATAAAAATCAGTTGCTGCTAGGGTTTGAAAATTTATTTCAGTTTGCTATCATTGGGGTTTTCTGCAAATTCCATATCTTTCAGATTTGAGCCCAAAAGGGACATTACATTCAGCAAGAGAGGACTTAGGAGTGAAATTTGAGCCTCTTCCCTATCGTATTGAATCTACTTCATCCGATGAGGAAGTAGGCCTATTTTCTTCCTTTGGGCAAGACTACTTTCTCTTTCAAGAAGATGAACATCAAGGAATGCAAAATGCAGAGGAAGTGATTGGGGCGGAGGACTTGCATGGATTCTTGGTTGCAACTGGAAGTGATCGTGGGGATGAGAAGTTATTCTAGACAAGCGCAGATGGCATCAATTGTTATGTGGGGCCTCCATTTCAAACGGCATTACAGAAGGCGCAAATGTTGAGAACAAACCTGGTTGCAGCAGCAGGACAGAGCAACCCAGCCTGTGGGCTAAACACAAGATTCACTCCTTGAGAATAGGATGTCCCATAAGATTCCAGGCTATCCTAGAGACTAACGCTATATAGCCATCAATCATGTTCATCTCAGAGTACGAGAGTAATCCTGAACTTGCAAACAAACAGCCACAGAATTCACTAAAATCATGTACAACTGAAAGATGGATGCAATTCCAACAAAAGTCTGATCTTACGAGAGAGGAAGGGACAGAAGAACTCAAGTTTTTGCTCTTATACCTCTCATTCAAAATTGAAGTAACCGCGAATATAATTTCATGGCTACATTTGATCAAAAAAGGCAGCTATTTTGCCAAACTAATTAACAGTTTTGTTTAGCTGACTTTTTCTATTTAGTTAGAGTAGGATTGTTTTTAGCATAATAAGATGCCCTACACCACCTTACACAACTCGATTAGGTTAGTGTATGTTTTTCTTTTGTAAAAATGTTTTGGGCTAAACACTAAGGTTGCAAGACCTCTCGAGAGACAAGATCGTGAAAAACAAAAGAAAGAGTTTAATTTAATCAAACTCCAAAAAGAGCTATCAATTGCAGAATATCAAGCTTCCAATGTATTTTTATGATGACTCCATGCCCAATGGACTAGGCATCTAGATCCGACACTTAGGCAAGAAAGCTTCCCCGAGAGCCGCCAAAGTGTTGAGAAAATCCACCCTCTTGTTCAGATTTGTCTCAACCTCTGGCTTCAATATTTCATGCTCAATGGCTATTTGTTCTCCAAACTTCAGGAAGAGATTCTCTTTCATTTGACTTCCCAAAGCATCTGAATAACTACATCAGGCATTGAGGATTTCAGCTATATCAATTCTAGCTCCGACATCTTTCATCTTCGAGAGAGTCTATGGTATTCGGTAGACAGGAATAATCTTTAGATGGGCTCTAGCTAAGCCTTCAATGGATTCTAAAATGGCTAGATAACACACAAGAAGTTAATTCCACTTCAAATAGTAGCATAATGGATCCCTCTTGTCGTTTGATCAATCTATTGATCGATGGCATGCTATGTAACCAATACGGCAGGGGTACAGGCCATGAAATCAGTGCAGTACGTATCCGGTATGGATACATCCCAGAAATCTACCCGGGAGCGGCCAGGGTACAGTCGATACTCCCCAATTATGTCTAAGTACATCTACTGAGAAGTACTTAGGGGTCCCAAGTGTACCACAGCCACTCCCAAGTATGTTTCCAAGACCAAAACGTCTTTTTTTTCTCTTTTTATGTATAAAATAACATAAAAAAACATAATATTTTATTATTTGTAACCCTAAAAGTGAATTAGAATGAATAAAACAAAAATAAAACATAAAAACAAAGAAACTTACCTCTCATTCCCTCATTACATACTTGCCTCTCTAAGCTTTCATTTTTCTTATTTAGGGTTTGATACTTCATCAACAAGCATTGCAATCATTTAGTACAAGTGCCTATTCGTTGCCAAGGTCATTGAGGAGCTTCAAAGGAGGAGGATTTGTGGATTATTTAGTGAAGGTGCAATTTTAAGTTTTTAAGTTTCAAGTTTGATTTTCACTTTCTATTTTTGTTTTGTTTTTAATTTTTCACACACTTCATGCTTTTTTTATGTTTTAATATTTTCATTTAAAATTTTAAACGGTTTTTTCATTTTAAATTTTTAATACAAAGCATTGGGTTTACGTTTTTATTTTTAGCCATAGTTTTCTTTGCTTATGCTATTGATTTTTAAACTTGTAGGTAGAAGTACGATGGCAACAAGTTCCACCTCCTCTAGGCAATCTTTGATCTAATAATTTGACCCAAATTCACCATTATGGAGGCATGTCACAATACTATAGCAGCTTCCGCATGGTGGGTGTTTTGTGTAATGTCCCCATTCCTACGTAGGAGACTTAGGAGAATTAACTCGGTCTTAGCCTTGGTCATACCGAAGAGGCTAGAGACATTGGAGGCTATTGGGTATGCGTTTTCGTAACCATCTTCACGTTATGTTATATTTCATCATTGGGATAACTTCGGTCATTTTTTTTAACATGTGCACAATAAAGTCACTTAAGTTATAATTTTTGCACATGGGAAATTCCTAAAGGGGGCTAGGGCTTCTTTGGCCTTTTTGGAGTTAATAAAGGCTTCTTTTATGGTGAGCGTTGGATTTGCCCTAATTTGGATCAGATCTATGGTGGAGATTATAACATCTTTTTGGAAGATGATTATATATTTCCCCTTGAGGTTGTTTGAGGGGGAATCATCTACTTCTATTTTCAGATTTTGCTTGTGCAAACCCTAGAGCTGCATGTTCTGGGAGTTCTCTTGCTTGTGGAGGTCAGATTCTACAAGATCCCTAGCTTCGATGGTGAGAGATCCATTCCTAGCTGGTAGAGAATTCTTCGGTGAGAGTTTCAGATCCATATCCCTAGCTTGTTCCTATTTGGGCATATTTCATATTTCCAGCCCTTTACATTCAGATTTTCAGTTCAGATTTGGAACAGCTATTTTCTAAGGTTTTGTCTACTCGATTCTAGATTTGAGGAGCAGTTTCAGTGCCTTCCACACATTAGAAATTGTGCTTGAATATGCATTCGATAGATATTGGATTTACCTATCTTTTGAGCTATCATTTGTAATCAGATTCCAAGTATTTCCCGAGTTATTAATTTTGTAAGTTTCAGCAATATTTTCATCATTAAAATTCAATTATCGAATTTGGAAATATGATTGGATATTCTTTTTATATATATATTTTTAGCCATCTTGGGTATTAATTTCGTCAAATTTGAGTAGTTGGAAGTGATAGATCTCAATTTTGCCCTAGGCGTTGGGGTTTGGGTGTTTTCGGATTTTGTTCATTGTTGTCATAAAAATCAGAATTTCAGTCTACAGCTATTTTTAGGATTTATCCCAAAAAGGGGATATTTCAGTGGTATCAAAGCCACCTTTCCTACAACCTGTTTGGGTAGTGAATGAAGGTATATTCCAAGAGGAATACACCTCGAAAAGGTCAAAATATGGCAGATCAAGAAGAGAATGTGGAAGAGCTCAATGAGGATTTTATGAAGAAAATGTTCATCAACATGGTGAAACAACAAGAGACAACCAACCTCTACTTGAGCCAGCTCACACAGAACATGAATCAGATCAAATCTGGGAATAATCCTTTGAGTCTTCATGAGCCCTATTTCTTGAAAGATTCTGAAGCATCACATGTGGGGGAGCCAACAGATGCGCTTGATGAGGATTCTTGTTGGAGGAAATACCAATCTTTGAGCAAGGGTTTCAGAGATAATATGTCATTTCCATATTATTGTAGGATGAAGATTGGTAGCAAGCCCAAGAGAGATCATCATATGTCGGTACCTGAATTACAAAGGCGTTTGGGGCAGATTTCTCTTCCGCACTTTGATGGCTCTAAGAAGTGGACAACATAGTCATGGGTATAAAATTTCTAGACCTATTTTGATTTGAGCCCCATGCATAAGCAAGATGCAATTAAATTTGCAATCCTATATCTTGAGGGAGATGCACATGATTGGTGGCATCATGGACTAGAGACACATGGGCACATGCACATTACTACATATACAGAGTTCACATGGAGGTTAGAGGACAAATTTGATAGGAAAGATCGTGATAGATTCTTCAGGGAGTTGACTCACTTGAGGCAGAGACAAGTTCCTTGGCTATCTACATTGCAGATTTTCGAGACAATCGGTGATGGTTCCTAATATTTCCAAGATGAGGTTGATTTTTGCATTCATAGCGAGGTTCGATGATGCTTTGGTTGGATTTGTGAAGGCATTTGAACCTCCTTCATTACATGAGGCCATTAGGAGAGCTCGAGATTTGGAGTTGTCTACTCCAAAATCTAGATTTACACCCAGAGTTCAGCAGAAAGTGCCTCCACCTAGACAAGATGACAGGAGACAGGACTCGGCTAGGAAGCCAATCATTTCACCAAAGCTTAGGGAGGAATTGAGGTGAAAGAAACTATGTTTTGAGTGTCACCAACCATGGACATGTGGACATAATTGCTCTGGGAAGGGCAAGGCCAAATATATTGACTTTGAGGTCTATGAGGAGAGTGATGACGAGGGAGATGAGGTATTAGAACCCCATGAGCTTGATCATGGTGATGCATTGATCCGCTGATGTTCGAGAGGCAAAGGAGACTTTTCCCGTTGAGACCATAGCTACATTGTCTAGTGCCCGGTACAAGGCATTCAGGGTTCGAGGATTCATGCAGTGGGGACAGCGTGTGTTAGTGCTTATTGATAGTGGGGCCACCCACAATTTCAATGATGCCACTTTGGTGGAGAGACGAGATCTACAGGACGAGAAGATTTTGAGGACTTCAACGTTGTTTTTGCCAATGGTGAGTCCATGAGATGTACACGTAGGGTCCCACGCTTGATCATCATTCAGGTAACTATACAACTACCAAGGATTTCAATATTTTTGGTATTGGTGAGACCAACATAGTCCTTAGAGTACAATGGCTTCACTCACTTGGTGAGTTTCGGAACTAACTTTCAAACACTAGAGTTGAAGTTTAAGTCCGATATAAGGATGTGGTCTTAAGAGGATTATCTTCATATGCACCTTGAGTTGTCACAACCAAACAGTTGACAGATATTCAAGCACAATGATGTGCATTGGGCTGAAGCTCGTCAGAAACGCCTAGGGCACTCCGTACTGCAGCCTGGAAAGCGTGCACTGTGATGCACGGAGTGTGACTCTGCTGCGAGTGCGGCCGGAACGTATTTTAGCAGGGCGGCGAATGTACGGCCGAATGCACGGAAAACCGCACGGGCCGCACTCGCCGCCTGCCGCTTAACGCTTTCCGCCGCACCAGCGCTTTTGACGCGATTTGCATAAAAACTCATAAAAAAAGCATTTTTTTTTAATTTTTTCACTTTCTAAATCTACCCTAACCCTAACCGACCCCCCCAAACACTTATAAAAACAGCCAACCCCTCTATTTTATTCTCACACTCAATATTTCATTATATTTGATATTTTGCTTGAGAGAGAGAAAGAGAGGTTGAAGGAGTAAGGAAGAGCTTGGAGGAGAGAAGAAGAGCTTGGAGGAGAGAGTGATTGAACTTGAAGGAGGAAGAGAGAAGGAGAAGCAAGTTTACAAACATCAAGGAGGATTTTTCCAGGTATTTTACATGCATTCAGGCATTTTTTTTTTTTAATTTTTTGAGCATTGTTTTGTATATGATTTATGAATATGGTCAATATCATGAATGATGTGTTTCAAACACATCATTCATGATTATTGATCATGATCTAAATTTATTTTTAATATTTAATAATTTATTTATTTTACTGATTATTAAAATATAATATATTATTAATTTTCCGTATTTTAAGTTTGATAGTGAAGTTTTATTTAATTAAACGTCTACCCTCTGTATGCTCTCACCGCACACCATTTATGGCGAACTTGGTGATCAGAATCAGAGATTGACGTGTAGGACTAACTGTTTAATTTTTTTAGTTAGTTATGTGTTCGTTTTTTTGAAATTTTAAAGTTTAAAATTGAATTTGTTAAAAATTTAAACGTCTACCCTCTGTGTATGCTCTCACCTCGCACCATTCGTGGCGAACTTGGTGATCAGAATCAGAGAATGACGTGTATGGGTCAACAAATTATTTTAATATTTATTATTTAGCAATGTTTTAAAAAATCTCTTATTGTAGGTTATTGAATTAATCCTACAATCATGGCATCCAGTTCAGCTTCAGTGGGGCAAGAGGGGGAAAATGTTTCGGGTGGTATTGCAGTGAAAATGGATCCGAATTATCCTTTATGGAGACATGTGGAAGTGACAGAGTTAGTTGCCGGTGGTGGTGTCCGTGTTTGGACGTGTCCCCATTGTACCGCCTCATTTAAATCCTCATATACCCGTTTGAGAGCTCATTTGACTGGGGTATCGGGGACGGGTATTAGACCATGTAAGAAGGTGGAAAAGAAAACCATAGCCATGTACCTAAAAGAGCAAGAGGATGCAAACATTGAAGCAGCAAGAGCTCGCTCTAGAACTGTTTCTTTACAGCAAAGGTCCATAGGAAAACCACCAACATCAACACCATCATTTCATCCTTTCATTGAGGCTCGTGGTCGAAACTATTCCGATTGATGACCCTTTTGATGCGAGATACCTCGGGGCCATCAAGCAAGAGAACAAAAGGCCCATTAGAAAAAGCATTTAACAACGAGAAGAGGGATATTGCAGATGAATTGGTGTCTCGGTGTATATTTGCATGTGGACTGCCATTCAATATCTTGAGATCACCTTATTGGCAGCAGATGGTGAAAGGCATTAATGAGGCACCACAGGGGTATACAAGCCCCACCTATAATAAGGTTCGCACTTCTCTTTTGACAAAGAAAGCATGACACATTCGACATCTCTACAGCCAATTAGAGATTCTTGGACTACTTCAGGAGTCTCTATTATATCAGATGGATGGAAAGATGCCAGAAATAGACCTCTCATCAACATTATTGCAGTATGCCCTAAAGGGCCAATGTTTCTGAAGGTTGTTGATTGTGAGGGGGAAGTAAAAGATGCCCAATTCATTGCAAATATTCTTATTGAGGCTATTGAGTCAGTGGGTCCGCAGAGGGTTGTCCAAGTCATCACGGACAACGCCAAAAATTGCAAGGCAGAGGGATTGATAGTTGAGGGTAGGTATGAGCACATATTTTGGACACCATGTGCAATACACTTCCTGAATCTAATGATGCAAAAGATTGGAAAAATTGCATGGATTGAGCAAGTATACGGAGGCAAACGAGATTCGGATGTTTGTCACCAACCATCACATGTCTCAAGCCATATTTAAGATTTTCAAAGTTGAGAGTCATTGAAGGTAAATGAACAATTCATTTTAAATTTAATATTTGATTTTAAACTTTTAAATCAATTTCAAATTGTGTTGTTATTGAATTGTTTCCATTCTTTTTTAATAGGTTGCAGAGACTAGGTTTGCCTCTCACACACTCGTCTTGAGACGACTTGTGAAGGTGAGACGTGCTTTGGGCATAATGGTGATTGATAATGTTTGGACCGTCTGGAGGCAAGCAAACACAGAAAGAGCTCAAAAAATAAAAGCATGGATCCTTGATGAGCATTGGTGGGGAAGAGTTGAATATTTGTTGAGTTTCACAGAGCCTATTTTGAGTATGATACGATTTGTTGACAAAGATAATGCTTGCATTGGAGATATATATGATGGCATTGACTCCATGCTTGAAAAAATCCATGATATCATACAGGCCAAAGAGCAGGATCCTGAGGAAAATTTTTATAATGAAGTTAAAAATGTGATTGTGAAAAGGTGGAACAAAATGACCACCCCATTGCATCTCCTTGCTTATGCTTTAAATCCCAAATATTACAGCAGTGAAATAGTTGGGAGAGCTGGTAGACAACGACCATATGATGACCACGAGGTTGCAAATGGGACGAGGGCAGCATTCAGGAGGTTGTTTCCAGATCCAACTACATCACTTGCAGTCCGCCAGGAGATGTCAATGTTTGTAAATGGACAAGGTAGCATGGGAGAGGTAGAGGCTATTTGTGACAAACCCACCACGGATCCAATCACGTGGTGGACTTGTCATGGCCATGATGCCAAGTTCTTACGACCGATTTACTGCAATCAAATTGCTCTCACGGTATCCGTATAAAGTTTGTAACTTGTTATTTGATATTTTATTATTTTAATTACAATTATGAATTAAAATTCAAAATGATATCATTCTTTTTTAATTAATAATTTAATATTTATAATATTAAAACTTTGCTTTTGTGACGGTGGCTAGTAATTTTCTCCGCAGAGCGCAATCGGAGTACTTATGGCTTCATCCACTCACCAAACGCAAAGATGTTGTCATCGAAGAAGGCTGAAGATCTAGTATACGTTCATTCCAACTTGCGCCTCTTAACCCACAAGACGCAAGAGTATACTAGTGGTCCTAACAAGCTTTGGGACCTCCAACCTGAAAACACAGACTTTGAAGCTTCACTTCTTGGCATTGATGAGGAACTTCCAGGAGCCCTTCACAAGTGTTCGAAAGTGGAGCTAGTGGGAGTGGAGCTGCAAGTGGCATCCATGAAGATGATTTTGACGATGATCTAGATGATATGCTCTAGAAGTTGAGAACTTGAATGTACTATTATGTTTTGATTCTTTGAACATTATGTCATTCTGAATCAATTATCAATACAAACTCAAGTCTCAATTCTCAAAGTATTGGAAATTTCAATTTTGTTTTCATGTTCTATGAATGATTTTAAGTTGTATAACTCTATGACTCACGAGTATTAAATTAAAATTTCAATAAGTATGTCGCATGCAATGTATGAGAATTAAATTTCAATAAGTATGCAAATGCTTCTTTAAATTTATA
This sequence comes from Taxus wallichiana var. yunnanensis, assembly GCA_018340775.1. Lineage (NCBI taxonomy): Eukaryota > Viridiplantae > Streptophyta > Pinopsida > Cupressales > Taxaceae > Taxus > Taxus wallichiana. Next base: position 52,219,623 of record CM031234.1, read on the forward strand.
ATTTATATGCATATTTATACATTTATATACATGTATATATAAAAATATATATATATATATAAAACGTACCCAAAAGCGTACCGTACCCAAGATTTTTAAAAATTTGCCGTATCGGCGCGCATCGCACTGAATACCGCACCGTATCCAGGCATTGCCCAGGCATTGGGTAGTTCGGTGCTTGGTTTCAACCAATAATTGAAGAGGATAAACAGAGTATCATGTTGATGTCCAAGCCCTACTGGACAAGCACAATGCAGTTTTCAGCGATATACCTCCAGGTGTACCTCTAGATAGAGGGTTCGAGCATGTGATCGAGCTTGAGGACAGCAAGCCCATGGTCACAAATCCTTACCATCACCCCAAACGGTTTAAGGATGAGACTGAGAGGACCATACGTAAGCTCCTAGATATGGGACATATCAGGCCCAATCCAAATCCCTTTGCTTCTTCGGTTGTTTTGGTAAAGAAGGATGGAACCATGCGTATGTGCATAGATTACCATGCCTTGAATACGAAAACCATTAAGAATAAGTATCATGTGCCTCGTATTGATGAGTTGTTGGATGAGCTTGTGCAATCTATTTTTCTAAACTAGATTTGCGATCAGGATACCATCAAATCAAGGTCAGAGAGGGGGATGTGCAAAAACAACTTTCAGATGCCACTACGGTCACTTTGAGTTTCTTGTGATGTCGTTTGGTTTGTCTAATGCACCCACTACATTTCAGTCTTGTATGAACCATGTGTTCAACCGCCACCTGCGGAAGTTCGTGTTGATATTCTTCGATGACATTTTGGTCTATAGCAGGACATGGGAGGATCACATGAGACATCTTGATGAGGTATTGAGTATCTTGGAGGCTAGTTCGCTATACACGAAGGCTTCTAAGTGCGAGTTTGGCATGACAAAGCTATTATACTTGGGCTATGTGATTAGAGGAGGTGGAGTCAAGGTTGACAGGGAAATGATTCAGTGATATTGGATTGGCCACCACCGAGGACTTTGACACATTTGAGAGAGTTCTTAGGTTTATGTACTTACTACATGAGGTTTGTGAAGGGCTTCTCTCGCTTGACCACAACATTGACAGACTTGACCAAGAAGGGGGCTTATGCTTGGTCGGATGCACTACCAAATTTCACTCGGCCATTTGTACTCGAGTGTGATGCATCAGGTGAGGTCATTGGAGTAGTAATTATGTAGGATAGGCATCCCATTGCCTATGAAAGTCGGAAGTTGAGTATTGTGGAGAGGGGGTACTCAATTTACGACAAGGAGATGTTGGCCATTATACATGCATTGGTCAAATTTAGGCAAAGATATCTTGTGAATGTAGATTTGTGGTTTATACAGATCATAACAGTTTGAGGTTTTTCTTAGGGCAAAAAGATCTCAATGACCACCAGCAAAGATGGGTGAACAAGGTAGAGCTTATGACTTTGACATAGAGTACACAAAAGGTAAGAATAATGTGGTAGGTGATGTTTTATCTAGGAGAACTTACCTTGATTCTATGATTAGTTTTATGTCAGAGATTTCAAATGATTGGAAGGCTCACATACTTTTTGTGTATTCCAAGAGTCAGTTTGCATGTTAGATCATGGATGGCATTATTCAAGATGATAGATACAGATTCTTAAATGACCTCGTATACTACAAGGATAGGATTTTCCTTGTACCAAAGTCCAAGATGAAGGAGAAGATCCTTCGAGCAGTGCATGATACACCTTTAGTAGGACATCCTGGGTATTTTAAGACCTATAGATACATCAGAGAGAGGTTCGCATGGAAAGGGTTAAAGGACGATGTCCTTAACCATATTAGGGAGTGTTTGGTTTGTCAAAGAAACCACATGGTGAGCATACTTTTCCAAGGACTTCTACAGACCTCTTCCTATCCCTGAGCAGAAATGGGAGAGCATATCTATGGATTTTATTACAGGCCTTCCCTCAGTACATGGGCACGATTGCATCTATGTGGTGGTCAATCGATTGACCAAGTATGCCCATTTCTTTTCTATGCCTTCTAGGCATAAGGCACCACAGGTAGCACAAACATTCTTCACAGGTGTTTTTAGGCTTCATGGCTTGCCTAAGAACATTGTCAGTGACAGGGATGGCCGTTACATGAGCACATTTTGGCAGGAGATTTTCCGACTTGCAAGTACGGAGTTGACTCCTGGTACTAGCTATCATCCACAAACAGATGGGCAGACAGAGATAGTCAATAAGTGGATAGAGGGCTATTTGCATAACTATGTAGCAGGACATCAGCGTGCATGGGTTAGATGGCTATAGTTGGGTGAGTATTGTTACAATACCACCTATCAGATGAGTATTGGCATGGATCCCTTTCACGCATTGTATGGATATGATGCTTCATCATTTGTGGACCTAGTACTGTCAGATAGTCGAGCTCCCAAAGCTTGCGATTGGTTACAGGAGAACCAGGATATTCTGAAGGCCCTCAAGGAGAATTTGCAAAAAGCACAAAATCAACAGAAGATTTATGCAGACATAGACACAGGGTTGAGAGGTCTTTTGAGGTAGGAGATTTGGTCTTTCTACGATTGCAGCCCTACAGGCAATCCTCACTTAAAAAGAGCGGTGTTGAGAAGTTGAAACCGCGATTCTATGGGCCATACAGGATAGTACGAAGGATTGGGGCAATTGCATATGAGTTGGAGCTTCCAGAACAGAGCAGGATCCACAATGTCTTCCATGTTTCGTGCCTCAAAAGGGCACTTGGACAACATATTGTACCTTCTACAGACTTGCCACCTTTGGATGAGGGAAAGCTGGTTTTAGAACCAAAGACTATTATTGAGGTGAGGCAAAGGAAGCTCAGAAACAGGGTTATTACAGAATATCTAGTGCGGTGGAAGGATTTGCCACTTGAGGATGCTACTTGGGAGGGAGAGCAGATTTTACAGCATCCTAGTTTGTATTTGCTTGTGGGCAAGCAAATTTCGGGAAGGGAGGACTGTAATGTCCCCATTCCTACGCAGGAGGCTTAGGAGGCTTAACTCAGTCTTAGCCTTGGTCATACCCAAGAGGCTAGAGACGTTGGAGGCTATTGGGTATGGGTTTTCATCACCATCTTCACTTTATGTCATATTTCATTGTTGGGATAACTTAAGTCATTTTTTTAACATGTACAAAATAAAGTCACATAAGTTATAATTTTTGCACGTGGAAAATTCCAAGAGGGGGCGCTAGGGATTTTTGGCCTTTTTGGAGTTCATAAAGGCTTCTTTTATGGTGAGCTTTGGATTTTCCCTAATTTGCATCAGATCTATGGTGGAGATTATAACATCTTTTTGGAAGATGATTATATATTTTCCTTGAGGTTGTTTGAGGGGGAATCATCTACTTCTATTTTCAGAATTTTCTTGTGCAAACCCTAGAGCTGCACATTCTAGGAGTTCTCTTGCTTGTGGAGGTCAAATTTTGCAGGATCCCTAGCTTCGGTGGTGAGAGATCCATTCCTAGTTGGTAGAGCATTCTTTGGTGAGGGTTTCAGATCCATATCCCTAGCTTGTTGCCCGTGTTTGGTGATATTTCATATTTCCATCCTTCTACATTTAGATTTTCAGTTAAAATTTGGAACTATTTTCTAAGATTTTTTCTACTCAGTTCCAAATTTGGGAAGCAGTTTTGGGTACCTTCCACCCATTGGAAAATTGTGCTTGAATATGCATTGGATAGATATTGGATTTATCTATCTTTTGAGCTATCATTTGTAATCAGATTCCAAGTATTTCCAGAGTTATTAATTTTGTAAGTTTCAGCTATATTTTCATCATTAAAAATTCAATGATCAGAATTTCAAAAATTTGATTGGATATTCTTTTTATATATATTTTTAGCCATCTTGGGAAGTGATAGATCTCAATTTTCCCCAAGGCATTGGGGTTTGGGTGTTTTTCAATTTTTGTTCATTGTTGTCATAATAATCAAAATTTCAGTCTGCAGCTATTTTTAGGATTTATCCGAAAGGGGATATTTCATTTTGTTTTTAGATGCAATGAGTGCGAAACGGTATTCAAAGGCTCATATAGTTGGGTGAAAGGCCACTTGTGTGCAATACCGGGTCATGGTATAAGAACATGTAAGGGGAAAAATAACGTAAGGGTGCCAACCATAGTTCTAAAATCGCGATTAATCAACGATAATCATGATTTATCATTTTTAACATGCAAAACAATTTAGCTTTCCATTAATCACGATTTATTTAATGCCGATAAATCGGCGATTTCCAGCGCTAAATGCCCTGACAAATCGTGGAAAATCATTTGAAAAATTGTGGAAAATCGCTTACTTTAGGTATATATGCAAAAAACGCCCAAATCGACTTGTTTTTTCTCCGTGTGGCTCGTTTTTCCTCCTTTACTCGCATGGCTCGTTTCTCCTCCTGCGACTCATTTCGTGCCATTTCAAGGTGGTTTCCTAGCATTTCGTGGCAGTTTCAAAGCATTTCGTGGCGGTTTTGGTGCATTTCGTGGTGGTTCGTGGCCCTAACCCTACTGTAAGAGTCTATTTCTTTTTCATTTTTTTAAGATTTTAAATATTAATAGTATACATTTAATAAAACGAATTTACATATTAATTCGTTTTGAATAATATAGTGTACATTTAATATATTAAACGAATTTAATTAAATGTATTTACAGATTAATTCAATTTTGTTTTGTATACATTTAATATATTACGTTGTTATACCAGGAATATATTAAATGTATACAAAACAAATATAAAATAAAATAAATTCGTAATATTAATAATTTAATATATTTAGTTATAACTTATAATAGTAAAACCGTAAACGAATTAATTATTGTTATAATTAATTACTATATATTACCTTTATAATTATAATAATGTTATAATTATAATAGTAATATAACAATAAAATGAATTAATATATTTAATTATAACAAAGTAATATAACAAGAAATGAATTATAACAGTAATATTAATATATTTAGTTATATATTAAACGTTTACTTTGTAATATTAATATATTTAGTTATATATTAATTATGTTAAACTCTGTATTTTTAATTCGTTTTACGAATGTATACTATTATATTATTGTATATTACTATTATAATTTAATTCGTTTTGTATAATCATACGTTTTCAATATAGCTTTGTTGTAATTTTTTGTTCACGCAATAGCAATATTATTCTTAATTTCGTCATACAATTTTATTTCTCTAAGGCTTGTAAATCTAAGACAATTGTTTTTTTTTTGTTTTGTAGAATGGCATCGGGATCCGGTTCAACTGCTCGTAGTAAGCCTAACTCAAATGACCCCTCTTGGAAGCATTGTGAACAAGCAGAAGGCAATTCTGTTGTATGCAATTACTGTGGCATGAAGATGAGTGGAGGTGTTTATTGCCTTAAGTTCCACATTGCACGGATACCAGGGAATAAAGTGGCATTGTGCAATCAAGCACCGTCTGAGGCTCAACGAGAGTTCTCTGCTTTCCTTGCAGCTTATGCAGAAAAAAAAGAAGAAAAGATGAGGAAAGTTGATGCACTTGCAGCCCTAGCAAATAGGAGGGTAGCGAAAGAAGATTTTGACATTGGGGTATCTTCTCTTGCCCAAACTCCACGAGGTCAGACATTGGGACGGGGCTCATCCACTGATAGTAGTTCAGCAATGTTTTTTGTTCCTTGAAATAGTCTTGGTTCACAACCTTCACTCAAAGGTACCACTTGGAATAAAGAAATGCACAACGAAGCGAGAATAGTTGCGGTAAACTTTTGGTACTACAACATTCCTTTCAATGTGGCAAAAAGTCCATCTTAGGAGAATTTGGTCACTGCATTGACTGTTGAGAAGGGGTTCAAGGCTCCTACTCCCCATGATTTGAGTGGCCCATTGTTGGAGGATTCCGTCATACATACCAAAACTCTTGTAGAAGAGCAAAAAGGGTATGACAAAAAAGGATGCACCATTTTGTCTAATGGGTGGACAAATGGGAAAAACCGCACATGATCAACTTAAAGTGGCATCAAGTGGGCAATTGGTCTTCTTGAAATCAATTGATGCCTCCCACCAAGTGAAAACTACAAGCACTTTGTGTGATATGTTAGATGAGGTGGTGAAGGAGGTGGGCGTGGAGAATGTCATCCAAGTTGTGACAAACAATGCGGCGGCATATGTAGCGAAGTGATACTTCTTAAGGAGAGGCACCCTACATTGTTTTGGACCCCTCAGGCAGCCCATTGTTTGGATCTCTTATGGAGGACATAAGAAAACTCTCATGGATGAAAAATGTGGTTGAAGAGGCAAGAAAAATTACAAAGTTCATCTACAATCACACTTGGGTGCTAAACTTGATAAGAGAGCACACCAATGGAAAGGAGCTTGTGCGATCGGGGTCACACAATTTGCCACAAACTTCATTACATTGCACAACATTGCAGCCTCATTAACATCCCTTAAGCAGATGTTTGTGAGCACGCGATGGTTGGAGTCTCTCTATGTCAGGAAGACCGGAGGGGAAAGGGTCGTGAAGACCATTTTTGATGATATGTTTGCAAAGCAAATGGAAGAAATCATGAAGGTAACCTAAACTTGAATATTTGTTTATTTATCATTTATTTGTTATATATTTTTTTATTAATTTTGATTTTAAATTTATATGTTATTTTGTTTTTAGGTGTCAGAGCCTTTGGTTCGAGTTCTACAGATGGTGGATGGGGAGAAAAACCCAATGGGTTATTTGATGAGGCTATGGATGTGGCCAAGGATGCCATAGCTAAATATTATGGGCACATTCAGCGAAAATATGAACCCATTTGGTGCATAATCGATCGGAGATGGAACAAGAGACTCCATCAACATATACATGCAGCGGTGTACTACCTAAACCCAAAGTTTTTATTTTCCCCGTCATTTAAGGTTGATGAGGAGGTTATGGATGGCATTAATACGTGCATAGAGAGGATGGTACCTGACGAAGATATTAGACATGTAATTGTTGACGAGTTGCAAATTTACAAGACTACAGAGGGGAGGCTCTTTTCTTCGGCTCTATGTGTGAAAAGAAGAAACACTTCTCAGTCAGGTAAAAACAAATTGAGTCATTTGTATTTAGTCTCTTTACACGTAGAACTAGATATTAAAAGTTTAGAATTCTTTTATTTATTCAAGCCTAGTTAACTTACAATTTTATAAATGTTTTATTTACTGATTTGTGGTGGGAAGATCATGGTGCAAAAACACCAAATCTTCAAAATCTAGCCATCCGCATTTTGTGTCACCATGCAAAGTGCTTCCCGGATGTGAACGTAATGGAGCATGTTCAAAGTTGTTCACACAAAGAAGCGCAACAGTTGACAACACAACACCTCAATGACCTTGTCTTCGTGCGATACAATCTTCGTCTTTGTGTGAGACAAGTGGAGGGGGCACAGAGTTATGATGCAATTGACTTGGCTGACATTGATCCATATGATGACTGGATTGCTGATGATGCGGAGCCTATGTTTACTACAAAGGAGATAGCAGCTTTGGAGAGGGAGACTGAAGAAGCAATACCATCAGGGACATTAGAAGTTGGTGATGATCCGATGATATGTTTGTAGATGACAATGTTGGTGTTGCAGAGGAGGAATATTTACCTTCCACTTCCACGAGGCAACCACAAGTGCAACAGACTTATTTTAGGCGTGCTTGATGAAATGGAATATTATTGATATTTGATAGTGATACTTCAAAAGTCACATGTGACATGACTCTATGAGCATTGTTGTTTGCAAACTTTGTACTCTTTTTTGGTCAAAACTTAATCGAAAATATGCATATGGGCCTATGGCATTCTATAGAGTCACTTCTCGCATCATTTAACAATGTTTTTACATTTAATTTAAGTTTATTTTATGAATTTAAATGTTTTTAAAAGTAGCGATAAAGTTGTCGATTAATGCCGATAAATTGTCGATTCCCGATTTCCGAGTCAAAATTTGGCCTATTGATTAATTACCGATAACGATTGTTTGAACTATGATGCCAAAAGCAAACGTTTTGGGATATATCAAAGAACAAGAAGATGCGCACACGTCTTGGCTATGAAAACAGGTCATCCATTGTCAAAAAAGGAAGTTCATCTCGATCAACGAGGCCTCCTATTGCCCCATCTAGTATTGGCTCCCCAATTGTGACCATGCCACATCCATTTGTGACGACTACCTCCATGCATGATGAGGATTCACCTCTTTCACAAAGGAGTGGGACAAAAGGACCATTGGAAAAGGCCTTTCAAAATGAGAACAGGGATATTGTAAATGAGCACATCACAAGATGTGTGTATGTGAATGGATTGTCATTCAATGTTGTGAAGTCACCATATTGGCAAGAGATGGTGAAAGCAATCAACAAGCCCCAAAAGGGTACAAAGGGCCAGGCTATGAGAAGATCCACACCACCCTATTGGAAAAGCAAAGAAAATATGTGGAAACCTCATTCTGCAACCAATCAGAGACTCATGTGTCAAAACAGTGTGTCCATTGTTTCTAATGGATGGAAAGATGCAAGAAACTACCCTTTGATCAATGTGGTTACAGTATGCCCTAAAGGGGCAATGTTTTTTAAAGCAATTGATTGTGAGGGCAAGTGAAGGATGCCTAATTCATTGCCAATATCCTCTTCGAAGCCATTGACGTAAAGGGGACTCAAAATGTTGTCCAAGTCACAAAATGTTGTCCAAGTCATAACGAACAATGCCAAGAATTGCAAAGACACAAGGATATTAGTTGAGGCAAGGTTTGGGCATAGTTTTGAACACCTATGTTGTCCATTCACTCAATTTAATGCTAAAAAAGTTGGCTAGTAAAATAGAGTGGATTCAACAAGTGTATGTAGAGGGTGAAGAGATCCAAATGTTTGTGACCAACCATCACCAATCACAAGGCATCTTTAGATCCTTCTCGCATTTGGAGTTGTTGAAGGTAAGGGAAGCTACCTTTCTTTTATTTATAAATAATGTAAGTTTTTTTATTTTTAAAATATAGTATTCAAAAGTTTTCAATTTTATTTTATTTTTTGTTTCTCATTTCTTATTAGGTTGCTAAGACTTGATTCACATCACACACAATCGTCTTGAGACGACTTGTGAAGGTGCGAGAGGCACTTAGCAAGATGGTAACTTCCAACCTATGGGTTGTATGGAGGCAATCAAACAAGTTGTATGGAGGCAATCAAACAAGTTATATGAGCCCAAAGAGTGAAGGCAATGATATTCGATGACACTTGGTGGGATCGCTTAGAATATTTGTTGAGTTTTACTTAGCCCATTATGAGTATAATCCGCAACATCGACATGGATCAGCCATGTCAAGGAGAGATATATGATGGTATCGACTCAATGATTGAGAAGATAAATTCCATCATGACTGCAAACGAACAAGATCTTTAGGAGATTTTTCAAAGAAATGCAATCAATCCTCATTAAGCGGTCGAACAAAATGATCACCCCGCTACATCTACTTGCCTTTGCATTGACTCCTAGATTCTACAACACAAAGATCCTTTCTTTGTCGAGGAGGATGGCACCATACAAGGATGCGGAAGTCAGTGAGGGATATATGTTGGCATTGTCTAGGCTCTTCCCTAATCTTGAGGCCGAGGACATGGTTATGATAGAGTTTGCCAATTTCATAGCGGAAACAGGTCATAGCCTTCTCGCTCTTTGGAGAAAATACAAGATGGATGCTCATATGTGGTGGTACCTCCATGGTCACGCATCAGTGTACTTGCAACCTCTTGCAATCAAGGTCTTGCACAAGTAAGTTTTTTTATTTTTATAATTCTCTTTCCTTTTTTTTTGTAACTTTTAGTTTTTTAAAATTCAAGTTTGAGTGTTTAAGTTTGCATTGACTTTGCCTCAATAGTTTCATGAGTTCATCGCCTCCGAACGCAACTAGAGTACATATACATTTATTCACTCTGACAAGTGCAACAAGTCGGGACTAAAAAGGCCGAAGATTTGATCCATATACATTCCAACTTGCGCCTTCTATCCCACAAGCAGTTGGAGTACAAGAAAGGGCCAACAAAACATTAGGATATTGATCCAGAGATAGTTGACTTAGATGTTTTCATTTCACACATGTCATTAGATGACAAGGATTGAAAACTTCTTTGGCACCGCAAAACCTACATGCACAATGGAGTGCACTCTGGTAGTGGCCCTAGTGGGAGTGGTTCGAGTCCATGTGGTTCTTATGAGCCACATAATGATGATGATGTTGATGTTGATGCTCTTGATGAAGAGGAATATGATGAATATTGAAAGATAGTTTGAACTTTGATCATTGGTGTAATAAATTGAATTTAATATATCATGACATTGTGTTTAATTTAACTTTTAAGCTTTTAACAAATTATGAGTTGTCTTTTGTGGTTATTTAGCTTATAAGTTATTTTGTCTTTCATATGCATAATATGTGGTTAATAACTTAATTCCTATTTAGTAGGTTGGAATTTATATATTTTTTAATTTTTTATATATTTTTGTACGGCCATATCCAGGCCAATAAAATTTTACCGTATCCGCATTACTGGATACTTCATACCCATACCCGTCTCCAAAACGTATCCACTACTTTGATGGCAAGAGTTGTTTTAGAAGAATAAGGTGACTTCATCATAGGTAAAGTAGCTCATGTTGTAGGATCACGCTAAACCCTAACTTACACCACTAATCTTAAATTACGAAACTTAAGCACATGGCAGATCCCACTAGAGTAGAAAAAAGTCAAAATTGCTACTTGTCAATTCGGAGTCGACTATCAAGCTAATAAGAAGCCCCTCCTACCTTCATGCCAGCATTCAATCCAATGGGAGATGTTTTAAATATTGTTGGCCAATATCATCCAAGATGGATTCCTCCTGTCGTCGATTAGATCTCCTAACATACAAACACAATAAGGGTTAAGCAAACATAGTGGGCAAACCACAGTAACTTTCAAAGGCTACATCGGTTGCTTTATAGATTGCTACTCGTCTTCCAGTGTAACTTATGTGAAAGCTCCTAATGAGAGCTTTCAAAGTATAATGAGTTCAAATTAGTTGGATAAATTCTTAGCCCCAAAAATAATTGCTAAAAACACTTAAAGTCGTTGTTCTTGCAACAAATATTTGAATCTCATCAACTTGAGTGACTTGTTTTAATGACTAAAGTGCATTGGATTGGCAGCTAAGCTTCAGGATACAAAAGGAAGATCAAGTTGCCCAGAGTAGGTGACAAGAAGTGATGAAAGTAGCTCAAACGACTAAATATTAAAGCTTTCATTATTTCAAGGGATCTCACTCAATCGAGAGAACAAACAAAGATCTCGCTAGATAGCAAGGGCATGCATGATTGAGCAACTTGTATTCAAATCATTAAACTACTCTCTTTAATAGTCTACGAGGATAGTATGGGATTAGCTTGTACTTCACTCTAATGCTTCCTCTTTCTTTATTTCCTTCATGTTATAAAGGGCTTAGTTCCCTCAATGTAAAAGGCTGGTAGCTCTTTTCTTGGACCCGTTTGGGCCTCATTTTATTTCATGATGACAAGTCCCCTAGCTTCACTTATGTTTAGAAGGCAAGCCCTTGTGTGGCGAATCAGCAACTGTGTATACTTTACAATAATTGATAAAAGCTTTGTGGTTCTATGTTGTCTACCCCTAGCTTTCTTCTTACCATGGTAGCTCCATTCCCATATTTTAGTTATTCTTACCCTCTTGCATTTACTCATACATTGAGTTTTAACCTATTTTGCATATTTCAAAGAGATTGTGTCATATTCAAGCAAAGGAGAAGTTAAGTGACAATCATCTTTGTTTTCGTGCAGGCATCAATGCCGATTTCCCTTTGATGCATCCTGAAGCTCTTTTCCCAAAAAAAAAACATTTTATGCATGTTGGTATCCAGATTTAATCTCCTTCACAACTTGAACAGCATCATGAATTTTCACAAGACACTCAAGGATAGATAGATGTTTTGTATGTCGTTTGTAGCCGGGGAAGCACACCTATCTGCTTGTTTGCATTCAAGAATTGAGGGAGTGGATAGCACCTTCAAGAGGGTTTTGATCTAACCCTCACTATTTTAGGTTGTGCCTATCAACCAAGGCAAGAGAACCTGTATTGCAGCCCCTATATGGTAAGGAGATGGAGATGTCCTTGTGTTTTGCATATAATATGGAAGAGGCTTTGTGAAAACATGATCAAGTATCCATTATCCAAACTCAAAGGAGTTGTCACTACTAAATGATGGAAATGTTCTCAAAACAAAGCTAGAGCTGCTAAAGACATGATAAAACCCTGATCAACTTTGTGCATTTTAGTGAAAGGATTGAATTCTTTTGTGGACACACAATGCAAATGCAGGGGTATTGTAGGTAGGATGAGTTAGTTTAAAATGAAATTCTGATGAGAGATGTTGGGACAAGAGTAGTTTGGAGTCATCACCTTCTTTGGGAAACTTTGCAAATGAATTACAACACCTAAACAGCAGAGATGTTTCAATGAATCTGAAGTGCTCTTTCAACCAGGATGTGTGCACACATGGATGCCCAAATCTGCACTATTCCATACAAACTTTGATAACTTGCCACAAAGGCTTGAAGCAAAATACCAATGAAGCATCCAGGAATCCCTATTTAATCATGACCTAAGGTGCACCCAAAGGTTTACAGACAATCTCATTAATCAAGGACAGTAAGATGATTTTAAATCTGTTTATCTTCTATCAGATGAGAGCTCTTCTGAATGCAAGATTGCAAATGCCATTAAACCATCAACCAGAAATGAGACCCTGTATGATCAGAGAGATCCTAAACACAAGATTGCAACATGAGCATAAAACATAAATTGAAAACATACTGAAACACAAGTGTATGCAAACTTTGCCAAGAGATAAAACCAATTAATCCAAGAATTTGATCAGATATATCAGCAAGGGAATGTTATTTAGACAATCTCAAAGCTTGTTGATGGCTTTACAACTGAAACCAACTCAACATGGTGAACATTTGATGCAAACAAGAATCAAAAATGGTTCTCAGGCAGTTCCTCCAAAAGAAAATGGATCTCTTCCAGTTTTCCTTGTGAAAATTCTTCTCTCCTCCAAAATTCTCAACAGACTTCTAAAATGCCTCCAAATTACATCATATATCCTCTCCACTGGATCCTTGCATCCCAAGCAAAGAATATGCCAAAGGGATCAAATTTTTTACAAAACCCTAGCCATTTGATGAAAAATGATATAAAACCGGTAAAACAGTTCGCCAAATGCCAGAGATGCACAAATATTTTAAAATATTGCATGAACTCGGATCCTTATCCATCCTAGGGTCACGTTTTTGGCATTCAGACATGCCAGCATGCATTTCGCAATCATTTTCTACCCTTTTCCCTCATCATTTTTAACTCTCCAACTTTAATTTTTTACCTTTCACGTGTTTTTCACGGGTTGAGAAAAATATTTCACAAAAAACACTATAGGGCACCGAATTAGCTCAAATAAATGATGCCATTGCATCCATAAGGTCGAGGGGATGCGATTTCATATAAAATTTCATGTGATTTGGTGCAAAAATAACGATTCCACACTTCTTGGAGCTTCCATGGCGCCCAAAAAATGAAAATGCACAAAGCAACCGTTGATTAAAATCAACTTTAAATCTCTGCCCTCCACATGTCAGATCAAATCTTGAATATTCCCTCGAAAATACCCTTTTTCCCTTTGGATGAGGTGGGACACGTGTCCAAATACCATTGGACCGGCCTTTGCCTCCAAGAATGCATTTCAAACCCTTTTTGGATTCGGGAAAATTTTGAATATTTTCCCGCATGAGCCCCTGGATGCGCCACGTGTCCTCCTGTGGGCCTCCACCAAAACCGCGGGCCAATTTGATGCATTTTGCCACTTTTTCTGAGAAAAGGAAAATTTTATCAAAATTCTCTGCGCCCGAACACCCGTTGCTCCCTCCGCCACGTGTCGCTCTCCCATTGGAGGCGGAGCCGACTCATCAAATTTGCCTTCATTCCCCCGTGAGCACAAAAACCTTAGCGGGCCGAGCTCTCCCTCTTGCCTTTTTGAATAATGCCACATGTCTCCCCCTGATTGGCTACGGGGGGACACCTCCAATATTTTCCACGGGTTCACTGTCTCCTTTGAAAATTTTCGCCAAAGTTTGGAGAATTTTCCACTTTCTCTCCGCGCTCAAAATCCCCGCCAAATCCGGGACACGTGTCTACTTTTCATTCGTCACGGGCTCATAAGCCAAACTTTTCTTTTTACCCTGTGAAGTTTAAAACTTCAAATTTCTCCAAACCCCCGCCCCTCCATTTCATCCCCTGCATACGTGTTACTTTCCTATTCGATACGGGCCCCTAGGTCGAAATTTTTCCTTAGGCATTTTGAAGCCAAAAATTTGAAAAAAATTTAACTCCACCGCCGCCCATTTGATCCTCCCATGCCACGTGTCGCCATACCATTGGGCGCAGGCCCTCAGAGCAAAATTTAACATTGAGAACTTTTTCAAAAATGAAGAAAAGTTTAAGTGACCCCGCCACCCACCGGTTCATCTGACCAATCACATCGTGCCACGTAGGCACATCACTGTAGCACTGCGGGGCCACGGTCAAGAATTTTCCTTTCGACAAAAATTTCAAAATGACAAGTTAATAATGTTTTCCCGCACATCCCGACCAATAAGAGCCTACCACGTTAGCATAAAGATTGCAATGATAAATTTGACGGCCCGAGAGCCCGTCAAAACGTGAAAAATACAGGGAATGCCCTAGAAACCAAATTTTTGACAGGGAAGGCAGAATTCTTCATTTTAAACCAACTGAATCATTTTTTGACATCATTTGCGACCTTGGGATTGGGGAAACACTTGCACGAATTCAGGATTTGATCAATTTCAAGTTTTTGCACGATTTGGCAATGGAAAAGATGGCACAACCGAAAAAATGAAATATTAGGGCACAAATGGGGGAAACTTGGATCTTGTTTCAAAATAGGCGTAATAACAACATTATGAGCATATCAAAGGCATTCAATTGGAAAATGCGAACTGTAGACCACGAGACCAAAAAATGAAACGTTTGTGAGTACATTTGGTCATGAAAAATAAGGCACATTATGCAAACTCAATAATGGGACCAACAATGCATATCAAGTAGGTAGATTAAAATTAGAATAAGAATAGAGGCAATTGACTCCAACGGTTGCTCAACAAAATCAGTCCCATGCTAGTAGAGTATCCCCATGATGTGTGTGGTATGCGGGCATTGCTCAAAGCGGATACATTTATATCAGACACTCAAATCCGGCAATTTACTCTTTAACACCGCTGGTTTTAACAATGTACTCGCTACGTTAAACACAACTTTTCCATTCCCGCTTAGCACATTTCTGAGGTCTCTTGTCTAGCTTGTCTAGCTTGTTTATCCTCGCACATTGATATGCCAACACGCTTTGAGAATACAATACAAAATCTCCATATACTAAGTCAGCTTGATAGAATGCAAACTTCATTTAACATGTTTTTCATCCCTGGTCAAGGTCATACAGTTTGGTCAAGAATTTATATCCGGTCTTGACCTATCTATACGGTTTTGCATCAGCATATCCTCCATCTTTGCTTTCAATTCCAAATTCTCAGATGGGTCTTTTACTCCCTCTGGGTCAGCCTTTCTTCGTAATTCACCTTCGGAACCCTATATAAGAAAGCTAACACTAGCTCACTTGTAAAACTTGGAAATCATATAGCACTACATTGAGACACTCACTTCCAACACTTGTAAAAGGCACCTATGTCTCGCTAAATCTCATAAAGGCGCATCTACAGCTATTAGGGCAGCAATCTCTAAAGGTCTAAAGCTTCTTACTAGGTCAAGACATCAGTCTCTCTCATCCACAAGCACTTAAACATCCTTTCTCCAAGAATTTTAGCAAGATTCAAACTCAATACAAGCATTGTCAAAGGGGTTGCCAAATCTAGTTGCGATCACTCAAATATCACATGCAAGGTGGAGAAGGGTGTGCGGTTTGTAGCCTCTTTGGAGTAGTGCCAACATCGGCAAAGTGCATGGGATGCCCATTGATTTAACAGAATTAAATCTTTATCAGAGGACTAAGATCAAATAGATATAATAGTAACAAGTAAGATTTATCATGCAAAAAGACAAGCAAATGTAAGCAATGCGGAGATGAGAATGACTTAGCTTATATATGGAAATCTGGACTGATTTTGGGTTGGAAGCTGAGTGGAACATGCTGGATCTGGACTGAATATGCTTCGTCTGGAAAACTGAAATCTGAAACTCCTTCGGACAGAACCGCCCAGAGGACAGGACTGTTCGGGCATTAGTCTGGGCGCAAGTGTCCTGGAAAATGCTATGCTTCTAATCTTTTCAAGGTCTGAACCTATCTTCTTCCTTTCGCTTTTTGTTGCTCTAGCTTTGTTGTAGGGTTTCACTGTCACACCTGAACCGGCAAAACAAACATTAGCTACTGCACAAGGCTCAAGCAAACATTAGATGAAACAAATAATGCATATGCTTGAGTCAGACTAACCTCGACGATCAACCCAATGTGATTGTCACCGAACACTACACTACATTTCAAACTCTATGTAGTTCTAGTGTGTGTGTGATAGAATGATGTCCCTCAAGCTAGGTTGCCCTTGTGTCGGTCGCACCAAGATAGAGGGTTACAACTACTTTGCCCCCAAGATGAATGTGTGAAATGGAATTCAAAAATAGCCCCTTCGCAATGAATAATGTAGCCCAAATGCAGTCCTTGAATGTTGTTCTTTGCCCAAGTAGTAGATAGAAGTAATAGCCCAAATTGCCCAGACCCCTAATAATAGTGAGTAGGTTGTGTATATATATGACTTCCTTGTTTGAATTTCAACACTTAGTGATACCAAAGGCCAACCCAAACTATGAAATAAAGATTATAAAAGACCCAAAGTCAAGTACCAAACGACAATTTAGAAAATGAAAGAGAATGGACAAAAGCGCCCAAAAGGGACACTAAAGACTGGTAATAGTGTCCTTACCGGGTAGTATCTTGTCCCAAAGCCAAGAAACAGAAACAAGACCAAGAACGGAGACAAGGATCCCTATGACTCGACCAAAAGATGTAAATCCAAGAAGTATAAGACAATGTCACAATCAAAACCAATCAAAAGCAATAGGACTAGGAAAAGGTGTCACCAATGTCTAATCTTCGCACTTAGAAATCATGTATACAACAACATACTAGAGGCATAATGTAATAGTAATAAGTGCATAATTTTGTGTCTACATTTGTCCCCCTTTATGCTATTTGGATGAAATTTAATAGTATAAAGGATATAAGAAGAACATACTTGTGAGGGTCGAAGGAGTTGTAGCCGAGGCGTGTCAATAGTAAGAATCACAACGTGGCAAACCATGGATCACTGTTTTGATCCATGTGGGGTGAGTGTGTTGTCACAAGAGGAGTCATTGGATAGAAACGTGCTATGCGAGATATAGGAGACTTTGAAACTTGGAGATTGAAGGAGGAATAGGGAGTGATCATTCGAACCATTGTGAAAACTCTGCAGATTTTAGTGTCCTAACGCTAGAGAAAGAGTGTTGGGAAAGCGATCAGCTTTGCTCTCCACTATGACACTTCCTCAAAATAGGTTCCACCATTACTGCAATGGAAATGAACCAATTGTTACTTGCCTACTAGTCACAGAAAAACCCCGTAAAGTGGACAAGGATAGGCAATGACATCTCATTGCCCCCACTTTACAATGTAAGGGTGCAAACTTGGTCAAATGGAAAAATGCTTGATTTGATTGGCTCCCAAGTTAGGTCAATTTTAATATTGTTGGAATGGAATTTGGAAAACCTAATTTGATTGGAACATAGTATTTGATTGAACTTGATTGATTTGAACTTGCTTTGGAAAATTGAATTGCCCCTAGATTAGGTCATTTGAGGGTGAAATTGTGAGAATCGAGATAGTTTTGTACTTGAAATAGATTGAAATTTGTGATTTTGAGCAATAACTTTTGTAGGATTTGAATATTGCTTCGTGATTGATTGAAAATAGAGTGGTAATGCGTAGTGTGATTGTGCATATCACATTGGAAGTTTTCTTGAATTATTCTAGGAGGGGTAATAGGATAACCCCGAATATTTCCCCCCTTTCGGCGAAGGGTGAGAGGCGAGTCGGTGAACCATGAGTCGAAAGAAAAGTAAATAGGGTTTGGAGAGGAGTTAGAGTAGTATAGAATAGAATAGGTAGTGGTGAGTGGAATAGAAGTGTAGCGTGTAACAAATATATGGGGAGTGTGCAAGTTAATGTCCAATGCGTAGACGTCGAAGATACTATTCTAGGGCCACTAACGATGCTTTGAGAACGGACAAACGAAGCTCAAGATATGGAGGAAACAATGTCGGTGAATTAGTTGTCGTAAGAGGAGTATAGTAACTATAGTAATTGTAGTGGCAATAAGATTTACTATAAATAGTAAGGTTGGAAAAGTCAATAGGAGTCTCATTTGTAAACTTTATCGGTGTGATTTGAGCATTGGTTCTGCAACGATGCCGTGTGCACGAGGGGCAATCCCAACGAGGTTCGAGAGGGTCGTAGAGAGGCAATATCGACTCGAGATTTACAGATCAGCTAGTAAGTATTGTGTTTTTGAAGTAGAATATGCAATATTATAACAATTTTTGGCCGTTTTTGCATTTTTTGAATATTTGAGAATTTGGGCGTTTTTGTCCAAGACAGAGCTAGTGGGGCCAGTTTTGTCCTTTGGATGGAACCATCCAGTTTTGGGCACTACTATCCAAGTATTGGGCGATAGTGTCCAAGCTTCTGGGTGTTTCTGTTCTGAGGCCTTTTATGAGCTTTTGATCATGTTTTTGTGTGACACAAACACTAACTTGGGGTTTTGCCGCTTATTGTTTGTGTTGTGTAGAGATGTACATTCGCGTAAGTTCCGTGCGGGAGCACATTTGACTACTTTGTTGGCGTTAGGGTTAGAGGAGGATGAGTGGGACATATTGGACCGTGTTGAGTTGTGGCACATCACCCCATAATATGCATTTGATTACTGCACTCTGCGAGAAATGGTGTGTAGATACATGTACTTTTGGTTACCTACTAGGGAGATGACAATGACGCTCAAGAATGTATATAGGATATTACGGTTTCACTAGTGGGAGAGAGAGAGTTCAAGTTATGCCCCCAATTGAAACATGGCGGCAGAGCAGAGAGCTGTTAGGCAAGTATTTTACAAGGTCTCAAACACATGCAAAGTCATCAACTACCATGGATGACATAGTGAGATCAGGTGTTCCATGCAATTGTAGAAGTTTATTGCAGTTGTATTGGCTTCTTGTGTAGTTGTTGATAAGAGGAGGGGTGTCCATATCATATAGGATTCATGAGATTTGTATGAGTATAGACAAGCATGGGACACGGTATGCTTGGAATCGTTGCGTGTTGGCTCATTTGTGTAGGTTCACTCAGGAGGATCATAGTGGAGGTATTGGTGCTATTATGCTTTTACATATATGGGCGTATGAGCACATAGTAGTATTGAGGCCATTGAGTGGACCACAAGTGGATTGGGCATGACCAGAGATATTTGGCTAGATGGGTTGAACCGAGGGTCATGGGTTTGATACCATGACATATAGATCTATTTTGGATAGGATGGGGCCAAGTGCAGTGATTTGGAGACCATATAAGGACATATGGTGGATGTACTGAGGATCGCATTGAGTTGCGATGCATCAAAGACACTATGTGGTTAGAGGGACGAGTTTCCAGGAGTGGCCAAGCTCTTCCGGTATGAGCGTGTGTCACGACAATTTGGTATAGCCTAGGGATGTGCCTCTCGGAGCCGTATATGTACAGATAGATCTCTTCAGGTAGCTAGGGGAGAGCGGGGCGAGGACAGTCCTATGGAGCCTAGTTACGCCCGCCAGAATAGATGAGGCAGATGGAGATAGTTCGAGTCGAGCGGATGATGTTGGGTGTACCCTCACCTATACTCGTAGTGGTGGGCAAAGCACCGATGGGTGTTATTGTTACCTGGTGATAGTGGTGGATGTAGCAAGAGAGCCACCAAGTGTTCGGATTGGAGGAGGAGAGGCTGCATGAGAGCAAGCACCTACCCCCTGAAGGTGATGCGGTAAGCGAGTGGCAAGTGGCACAACGTACATATGAGCTAGTGTGATTGGCATTGAGTACTTAGTATAGTAAAGCATGATAATGTTGTGCTGATATGGTTTGTGTTACAAGTAATGAGTATTGGAGCTTGATCGTGGATACAGTGGTATGCATGTTGACCTGCAACGTGCCCCCGAATGTCCTAGTTGGAGGGTTGTTGGAGAGAGTAGATCATATTGTTGGGGAGCATGTCCCCTTGTTCAATCTTATGGCAGCGACAACGGCTACGTGTATAGTCTTATGGGCGGAGCGAGATGAGGCGAGGACGAAGTGCGAGAGAGGTCGTGGGAGGAGCCCTAAAGCAAGATGCACGATATGTAGAGTTCCAAGGTTGGTATGCGAGAGGTGGTGGCCAAGGTGGCGTCATTACTAGACTCAACTAGAGGCACAGGCGTGCCCGAGCACAAAGACGGCGGTCAAGTGGTGAAGCCTCGAGTTCGAGAGCTCCCATAGTAGCCGTGAGTAGTAGTGATGAGGATGTATGATATATGTTGTAGTGGGCATTGTCCCCTTGCATTTGTATAGTAAAACTTTCGAGCGATGTATTTATGATGAGATCATTTTGTTATACTTTGATGGTGTGCCTTGTGTGTAAATTGTTTGATTATGTGATTTGATATTTGTTGAATTCATGATGTAAATGTTATATTGTGGTTTGCATGGATGTCGTAGAGTAGATGATACATGTTGATAGCATAATAATAATGATAACTTAGCAATGATGATAGAATATTAATAGATGTTAGAATGATGATAGACATTCGAATGTGATAGGATTATAGAATTGAGCTTGTAGGATAGATCATAGTAATGATGAAGATAACTAGTGAAGAATTGACCATGTCTTGAAAGTGTAACAACACAAAAGAAGTAGTGGCAAACATGATACAATAGGCATGGAATCATGTAGTATTGAAGAGTGTGTCGCATCTAGCTAGAAAGGAGGCAATGATTACACACAAGCTGGCTCGAGATAATGGAATGTAGGATCATGAGAATGAGTGTCGAATGATAAGCCCAAGGTGATCATAGCAACACTAGAAAAATGTGAATCATGTGGTGGCGAGTGGTGCTCCTTTGAAACCCACTTTGGTCGAGGGTGTATAACAAGTGGGGAAGCATCTCATGCATAGTCGAAGCCGAGGGTGGAAAAGACAAAAATAACCTTAGGAGGACGAGAGGTAGTCAAAATAACAAATGTCGGTGTTCGGCGTCATGGCACAGGAAAATGTGATCGATCAACATGGCATGCACGAAAAGCGATGACACCCTTGTCCTCAAGAAACTAAAACCTATCATGGAGTGCATAACAATCATTATCTCTATGACCATTGATCCTATGGAAATTGCAAAATGGTTGGTTACGATTTTTCGCCGTAATTGATGAGGAGGATGCTCATTAGAAGGTAGCCTAATCAACCTCTCATCAATCAAAGTGTGCAAGATATCATGAGGCCTAGCAAAATGTGAAAAGTACAATGTCTCCCGCTTAGAGGGGGAGTGGAGTGTGGTGGAGGTCTACGAAAATGAGATGAATGATCATGAGTATGTCTAGTAGGAGATGGGGAACGTGAGGGTGCAATAGGAGGAAGAGAAGATGTGCTAGGTGGAGTAGTAGAAGAGCTAGAAGCATGTGCAATAGAATGTACATTAAGCATCTCTTGTTCTAAAGTTATAACCTTAAGACAAAGAAGTGTAAAAGATTCACATGTATCATATAATAAATTTTCTTTCAAAGGAAGAATCAAGCCATGACAAAAGATATATTGCATTTCTAGATCTATATAGGCTGATAAAGTAAATGATACATGCAAGATTTGAAACATAAGATATAATCAATAATAGGTTCATTCTTTCCTTGATGTAAAGAAGGTAAATGCTCAAATGTAACTTTAGGACCATTGTTAGAAATAAAACGTCTAAGAAATGCTTCTTCCATATCAAGATAAGTACTAATAGATCCACTAGGAAAATGATGAAACCAATAAGAAGCAATTTCGGTTAGACTACTAGGAAATGCTTTGATAAAGTAATATATCGTTAGAATATGAAGCCATAGCTAATCTGAAAGCATTAAGATGCATGTAAGGATTACCCTTTCCATCAAAAAGTGTAAAAGTAGGCAAAGTAAAATCCTTAGGAAAAGGTGAATTGTAAATCTTCTTAGGAATAGGATTGCCATGAAGAGAATTATTATCTGTACTAGCATAATAGGCCGTACTCTCAAGGGTAAGGACATGGATCTTATTTTGTAAATCACCTACAACATGCATGAGAGAAAGAACTTCTTGGGAGGAATGGCATAAACATTAAGGGGGGTTAAATCTTGCCATTATGAGTAGCCATAGGTACATTATTGGGTTGAAAGTCAAATTTTGGATCAGCAAGTGGAAAACTAGGAATAGAAACATGGGAAGAAGAATCAAGAGGAAAAGAAGTTTGCACACCTTTATCAACAAGCTTAGTAGAAGAAGGAATACAAACAACATGCACACTATCCTTATGATCATCATTATGTACACTATCTTTGGAAATATCAAGAGTAAAAACACATGCATCATTAATTTTGTAGATTTTAACACATTATGAGAAGGAAATGAGTACTAACATCATTAGGAAGCACACAAGAGGTGGAGGAAGAAAGATATGACTTTTGAGGCACAATATTCAATGAACAAGCACTTGGTTGAGAAGGAGAGGGGATCTTAATATCATTATCAACAGCAATAGGATCAGCTCTAATGATTTGTGCATATGTAAGTGGAGGAGAAGAGGAAGCAAGGCGAGGGCCATTTAGGATAGCATCTACAACATCAAAAGAAGTGTGGGTATCACAAACATCATTAACAAGACCTTCATTTGAAAAATTAACTAAATCCTCAACACATGTATCATTTGTAGCAATAGAAGCAACATCACTATTAGATTCACAAGAACTAGTAGCCTCAATAGGGGTAGGAGTGAAACATCAGGGTGAGGGTTTATAAGCTTTGTAAAGACGAGGAATTTTGGGATGAGATGTAGCAAGTAGTATATGATTTACGGTAGAAGGCAGCTTCCTCTTGGGCATTTGCAAAAATAGGCTGAAGACCAGTTATAAGGATTGGATCATACTTGGTGGAAGGAGATTTGGGACGACGGGTTCGCAACACTTTTTTGGTAAGCCATGAGGAACTCACAAAATGAGGGATCCTAGGGAAAGCTAGGGTTTGATCAATAAATGGGTTCACCAAATGATTTAACAAAATTAAATCTTTATCAAAGGACTGAGATCAAATAGAGATAATAGTAACAAGCAATATCTATTATGCAAAAAGACAAGCAAAGTGTAAGCAATGGTGGGATGAGAATGACTTAGCTTGTATCGGGAAATCTAGGCTAATTTTGGGCTAGAAACTGAGTGGAACAGGTTGGATCTAGATTGAGTATGCTTTCATCGGAAAAATGGAATCAAACTCCTTTGGACAGAACCACCCAAAGAAGGACAGCACCCACGGGCACTAGTATCCAAACCGAGTGCCAATGTCCAAACAAATGCTTTGCTTCGATCTTTTTCAAGGTTTGAATTTATCTTCTTCCTTTTTCTCTTTGTCACTCTAACTTCGTTGTAGGGTTTCATTGTCGCACTTGAACCTGCAAAACAAATCCTAGCTACTTGCACAAGGCTCAAACAAACAATAGATGAAACAAATAATGCATATGCTTGAGTCGGACTAAAATCAGCAATCACCCTAATGTGATTGTCATTGAGCGTTACACTACATTTCATACTCTATGTAGTTCTAGTGTGTGCGTGATAGAATGATGTCCCTTGAAACTAGGTTGCCCTTGTGTCAATCGCACGAAGATAGCGGGCTACAACTACTTCACCCCCAAAATGAATGTGTGAGATGGAATTGAGAAAAAGCCCCTCCTATGCAGTGAATAATGCATCCCAAATGCAGTCCTTGAATGTTGTTCTTTGCCCGAGTAGTAGATAGGAAGTTATAGCTCAAATTTCCCAGCCCCCTAACAATAGTGAGTAGGTTGTGTATATATATGACTTGTTTGAATTTCAACACTTAGCGACAACAAAGGCCGACCGAAACTATGAAATAAGGATTAAAAGAAACCCAAAGTCAAGTACCAAACGTCAATTTAGAATAAGAAAGAGAATGGACAAAGCGCTTGGGTAAGGGACACTAGCGCCCTGTAAGGGAGTGTCCTTCACTGTGAGGTATTCTCCCAAAGCCAAGAAACAGAAACATGATCAAGAATGGAGACAGGGATCCATGTGACTCGACCAAAAGATGTAAATCCAAAAAGCATAAGACAATATCACAATCAATCCAATCGAAAGCACTAGAAGGATTGGGAAAAGGTGTCACCAGAGTCTAATCTTCACACTTCGAAATCATGTATACAACAATATACTAGAGGAGTAATATAATAGTAATAAATGCATAATTTTGTGTCTACACCACAACCCATTAATGTTTGTTTTGCAAGATTTTTCACCCATGGCTAGGGTTTGAGATCATGTTCGAGAATGTTCAAAGAGCTTCGCAAAGCATGGCTAACAACTAAAGTTTGACAACGCATGACATTTTGCGGGTAGGCAAATGATCTCAAGAAGTCATACCGACGGTCCTGCTCCAAATCAATTTCCGATCATAGTTCCCATAACAAAGCATCATCGACTCAAATCTCCTGTTTCAGCAATGTGCACTCGTAACCTCCCGAGATCCATCTATAAAAGGCTAAGCGCACCCATTCCGTTGTGTTTTCAAGTTTGCAGCATATCGTTTAAACATCAATGCATTGTTCTGATATCATATTATTAATGTTGGAAGTTAATTAATCAAAATAACCTCATGTGGCTCCCCTAACATCCTTTAGTGTACATAATTCACTAAGTCTTAAATTTCACGTAATCTAATAAAGGTGTAAACATTTTGGTGAACCCGACTTGTGACTTGATCTTTTCTATGTCATTCCTCTTTGCTTTGGTGTTGTATCTATCTTCCTATTCTACCTCATCATGTAATTTCCAATGTTTTATGATATTCACATCAAGCCCATAGGTCCACATACTATACTTGGGGTTACAAAGGCAACCCCTTTGCTCATCCCTCTACTACTCCTATCAAAGGAGTTCCTAATGTTCAGCCTTATTGTAATGTTGATATTTTTGCCAATGCCATTTTCATTATTAACGTTGATCCTCTACAAGGTGAAGGCTCCAATAATAACCTTGATCTTCACTCTCGTGATCTACCCGAAGATGAGGCACAACACCTTACACACTTCTTACAAGATAATCCCGCTAATATTGATATTCTTTTATATGCTACAAGAGATCAACTTAAGCATACTTCACTATCTCATATAGAGACATCTACTATTCCTACATCTATGGTGCATACATCCTTGGGGAACCTAATCTATCAATGCAAAATGTCTCTATGCCTCTTCCTACAACCATTGTTGTTAACTTGTTACTACACATCCTATATCCACTCCTAATGGTTCACACATTTTTCATCTAACACACAAGCTCTTGAAACCCTTGTTCATACATTACAAGCTCAAATCTTACAATTACAACAAGGTGCATCTGCTTCTTCTAATGCTATGGATTCTACTCAATTGCTTCACAATCCACTTGCACCCAAAGTGGTTTCTTACCCTTTGCCTATTGGTTTTGTTGCTCCTAAACTCCCTATCTATGATGGAAAAGGGACCCCACCGAACATATTGATCATTTCATATGGCTTGCTTTGACTATGCCTCTCATGACATCTTACTCACCAAGCTCTTCCCTAGAAGTCTTAAGGACTTTGCACTACAATGGTTCTATGATCTCCCCACACATTTTGTGCACTCATTTACTGCTTTGGCAAATCAATTTTTGGCACAATTCTCTATCAACATTGGGGACAAAAAGTTTCTTATGCACAACTATCTAAAATGTGATAAGGATCTAATGAACCTATCAACGATTATGTCTTACAATACAAAACCATGCTTACTAAAATGAGCAATATCTTAGCTGATAGTGAATTACAAGACCTTTTTACACAAATCTTGCTTTCTCCTTTGCAAGAATCGGTCATATTTGACAAGTTTCGATCTTTTGACCATCTTTATCATACACTCAAGGAGCGTGAAGCTAAGTTGTTACATATGAACAAACTCAAGTACGTTGCTAGCACTCCTAATACCTAATACTGCCAAGTTTCCAAGCAAATCTACATTCAAAGGCAAGACTAATGATACTAAGGTTGCTTCTAAAGACATTGTCAATGTTATTGCTCAACCAACTAAGCTCCAACTTTAGCCCGCACGGAGACAATTTACTACCATGTGCCCTACACATATTGTATTGAAACAATTGCTTGAGTGTAATCTCATGTCTCTCCCTCCACCATTTGAGGTTGATACATGAGCAAGCCTCAAAGTAAGAGTTTTGATGTCAATGCTTATTGCGATTATCATATATGTATTGGTCACCTCATTGATCGGTGTATCAAGCTTCATCATGTTTCAAGATCTTATTGATTCAAATTCCATTAAATGGGATGAGCCCATTGAATCTTCTAAGCCAACCAATGATAATGCCAAATTGAAAATCTTCAATGATCCACTTCCTAAGCATGACAATGAAAATCTACTTCAGAAGTGCACAACACTTATCATGTGGTACCACCACCACCCTCTTATGATCACCCTTTAGATGCAATGATTGGCACTATCACTCACACATCATCTCCTACACCACTTATCACTTTCGATGACTCTGATATAGATGACACGCTTGTTTCAGATACTCTATCTATCCATCCCTATCTCTATTAATCAAGTACTTATATGCGGTGTTTTGGTTGATCCACATAATAAGGATAATGTTTCTCTCTCACGCTACTTCAATCTCTTGGCATTTCTACACAGAATCTCGCATTTGATACTAATCCCCACTACCGTGCATTACTCTACCTATCACTATTGGTTCTATCACTACATCAATTTCATTCTTGGTTGTTGCTTCTCTTAGTTCTGGTGCATTACATTTAGGTCTCCCTTGGCTACGTGCTCTTAGGGCTATTCCATCGATCATTCACCAATGTGTCAAGTTTATTCATGATCAACAAGTTGTCACAATTAGAGGTGTTCCTTTGAGGCTCCTTCTCCTAGTTTGCCTAGTCCTTCCTCTACAATTCCTATTCCTACTCCTAGTACATCTACAAATAGGTCTTTGGTTTCACACATTTGTCCCCTCTAGCAGCCCTAGAACTTCTCGGTTCTTTCCTAGGCTCGTGATTCTACACACTATCACTAGCCATTCTAGTCCTCCTAGGTCTCCCAATAGGCTTTTGGTCACACTTCGCCTCTCACGGCTCTAGTCCTCCTAGGTCTCCCAATAGGCCTTTGGTTGCACACACTACCTCTCATGGCTCTAGTCCTCCTAGATCTCCTAATACACCTTTGGTTGCACACACTGCCTCTAACGGCTCTAGCTCTCCTTTGTCTCTTCCTAGACCTTCGGTTTCACATATTGTATCTCATAGTTCTCACTCCCATTAGATCCCATGTCAATCCTCTAGTGCACATGCTTCCTCCACAACCTCTCTCCAGCCCTCTAGTGCCCATGGTATGTCTCGGCATACTCATTCCTTCAATCCTCCACACAAGCCTTCGCTTCCACACACTACCAAGTGCATCTTCGTCGTCTCCTAGGCCTTTCTTCTTTGACAAACATTACTACTATACCACTACATTCAAGTCACACAATCGAGGCTTGAGCTTTCATCTTCCCTCTGACATGGTTGCTTCACCTCTTCATGAGGTTCTCATTGGTTAGCTTTAATGTTACCCCCTCTTTCATAGCTAAACAATTTCAAACATAGCAAAAACATAGTTTCAAAATACAAAAACATTCATATATTTACAAAAATACAAAATCAGGACCTATACACTTAGCTTGAGTTGTTTGTACTTTACATTATACATGTTTTTCACTATGGCTTTGATAGATAGCATCTCTTTACTCTTTTACACATGCATTCACATGGTATATTGAGCTTGATGCAGGACACACACACACACATACATGATGACATGTGTTGGCCGACCCTTTACCCAAACTTCCTATACATATGGGGGCATCTATTATACACTACACACAAGTGTTATTATTCTATTATAGTTCCTTTCTACTTCCTCATTATGCTTGATTACATATATTGTGTACATGTTATCTTTTGAGATAACAAGACTAACACATGTGTCTTGTGCAACATTAACACCTTTTGCTTCACATGTCTTTTTTATATCTAGTTGCTCTATCATTTCATCATCTTCTGACACTCTTGTTTTTTCATACATACTTTTGTTGTGTGTGTTGCTACTTGTTTGTTTCACTAATTGTGGCATGAGTGCCTTGATTGTCTTGTGACACCGTGAGTGTCCCATGTTTGTGGCTCTATGCCTATCTTTGCGTGCTCTTTTGTCATCCTATGAACCTTGATTGTCTTGTGACACCGTGGGTGTCCCATGTTTTGCAGAGTTTACACCTTTTGTGTGACATTGTTTGCATACTTATTATTGATTCGATTTCATTATTGCTACACTTAATTTCTTATAAATACCTTATTACTATTGTTGTTATTATCTCTACTATTTCTAATTGTTGTTATTATTGCTCTTATTGCACCATGGTTTCCACCATGCACAAAACCTTCCTTTTTTGTAGGTACGTGTTCTTCAAAGGTGGCCACCTCCTCAACATTCTACACTCTCTTATAGCTTCTCAGACATCTAGTGCATAGGCACACATCTATTCTTTTGAGCCAATGCTCAACATGGTTTTTCACATGCCTCAAAAGAGGGGGCATTCATCCAAGTATATTCTACACCTACAAGTGGACATGGGAAGAATTCTAGGGTAACATACAGATACTAAAAAAAGGGTAAAGGTACTTAGAAATACATTCAAACACAAAAATCTAGAAAAAAATGCATAGGTTCAAAACCGTACACTTTGGTCAAGACCGTATATACACGGTCCCTAACCCTTTCACGCGGTTTTTGCCTAGAGGGCGTTACATCAACTTTCTCAAAATTTCAAATTTTCACCTACAAGTACAAGGTTTTGGCACAATTTCATATCTAGTTCGGACTCAGTTATAAGGGGCATGAAATGAAATACTTCACTCCCTCTTCACTACGACACTCAATTTCTACTATGCATTTTCAAGAATCTTGGGGCATGAATCTCCTTCTTCATCTACATTTTAGTACATTACGGTTTCCACTTAGTTGTGCGGCACATGGGAAGGACATGGGGGCACTCATTCTCTTTTCTACTGTGTGTATCTTAATTTAAAAAATTGGGCCTAGATCCGTCTGCAATAGTGTGGTCTGTGGGGTTACAAAAGGTATCAAAGCGGATAAGTTCTTCATAGGCATTCCTTCTTTCCTCTTACATTTAAAGGGAAGATATTAGAGTTGTTAAATAACTTTGATACACGATCTTCTTCCTTCACGGGGTGCTTTGGTACTTCACTCTTCTTCTATCTCTCCTTTGTTTCCGTGTTGGGTTACATGCACCTAACACTCGATTCTCCTCAGCACAATTGGGGACTGATCACCCTCAATCTTCAACAAAGTTCAGCAATGCAAATCTTCAAGTACAAGCAAAGCATGGGAGCTTCTCCCCGCAAAATAAATAGGTGTATTCCTTGTTTACATCTCTTCATTTCATTTTTATGCAAATGCAAATCTTTCATGTTACACTTTACATTTGAGTTAAAGTTCAATTTTTTTATTATGGACATCGACTACACTGTGTTGCAAGTTTCATCATGAAGCATGTCAACACCAAGCACAATGGGACTCTGCAAAACAAACTTGAGCGAAGACAAAGTGTGTCTACATACTCATGTATCTTTTCCTTTAAGCATGTAATTTTCATTTCATACTTAAAGGGGGCAAATGTAGACACTCAAATTTGAAAATTTACTCTTTGACACTTGTTTGTTTTGACAATGCACTCTTGCTAAGATAAACACAACCTTTCCATTCCCGCTCAGCACATTCTGAGGTCTCTTGTTTAGTTTATTTATCCTTGCACACTGATATGCCAACACATTCTAAGAATACAATACAAAAATCCATATACTAAGTCAACCTGACAGGTGCAAACTTCATTTGACATGTTTTTCATCCTTGGTCAAGGACGTGCAATTTGGTCAAGAATTTATATCCGCAATGACCTATCTATACTGAGTTTTGCACCGGCATATCCTCCATCTTTGCTTTCAATTCCAAATTCTCCAATGATGGGTCCTTTACTCCCTCTGGGTCGGCCTTTCTTCGAATAATTCATCTTCAAAACCCTATATAAGCAAGCTAACACTACCTCATTTGCAAAACCTAGAAATCATATAGCACTACATTAAGACACCCACTTCTAACACTTGCAAAAGGCACCCAAGGCTCTTTAAATTTCACAAAGGCACATCTACAGTCATTAGGAAACAATCTCTATAGGTCTAAAGCTTCTTACCAAGTCAAGACATCAGTCTCTCTCATCCACAAGCACTCAAACATCCCTTCTCCAAGTATTTTAGCAAGAGTCAAACTCAATTCAAGCATTGTCAAAGGAGTTGTCAAATCTGGTTGCATTCATTCAAATATCATATGTTAGGTGGAGAACGACGGGCAGTTTGAGGCCTCTTCGGAGTAGTGTCGATGTCAGCGGTGCACGTGGATTCCCACAACTCAACTAATGTTTGTTTTACAGGGTTTCCTATCCATGGCTAGGGTTTGAGTTCATGTTTAGAATGTTCAGAGTGCTTTGTAACATGAGTGACAACTAAGGTTTGACACCGACAAACATTTCCAAGTAGGCGACAATCTCAGGAAGTTAAAAAGTCAAAAACCAAGCAAGTTCAAAATCGTATAAAAGGGCTAAGACTATATGGACAGTCCTCGCAGAAGTGTATACTCCTGCCCCATATCAGTTTAGTCGCAGATTCCCAAAACGAAGCATCATCAAACTCAGATCTCCTTGTTTCAACAATGTGCACTCCCAGAACCTCCCATATCCATCTGTAAACAACTAAGTGCACTCATTTCCTTGTGTTTTCAAGTTTAAAGCATATCGTTTAAAGCTTTAAACATTGGATGTGTTGTTTTGATATTGTATGATCAATGTTCGAACTTAATTAATCGAATAACTACTTGTAGCTCCCCTTACATCCTTTAGTGTACCTAATTCACTAGGTCTTAGATTTCACATAATCTAATAAGGGTGTAAACATATACATTAAAAGTAACTTTTAAAAGTTGGCTTGAGTCGGTTGAAGCACGCATGAGTACATTGATGAGAGTTGGGGATGAAGATTCAATCCACACAAAAGCAAATCAAGTGAAAAATTAAAAAATCCGCATATGAATGCCATGTGAGAACAAAAAGATAACATTCACACTCGACACAAAATTAAAACTTAAAAAGTACATTACATTTCATGTAATCAGATCTTTTCATTAATATTATACATCTATCAAAATACCTAATCGCTATCCAACAATAAGATGGCATGCACTACGGCAATCACATCTAGTTGGCATTTGTGTTGCATGCTTTATTTTCCAGTTACAATATCATTAATGGCATTTATATAGCACGCGATAGCAACTGATTTTCCGATTATTAAGAGTATTTAAGGCAATTGAGTTTGCCATAAGTAGGAGTTAACAAGTGGAGTTGGCAGTGCTGCTAACGTGTGTTATACATCAATTTGTGAATCCCTGCATGTCTGATGGAGGAAGGGTGTTCAACCATATGCATGAATTTCTACAGCACCCACAAAAAGAACATGCAACAGCCCATGTAGTGGGGCACATGTGGCATTATCGATCTGCAATCTCTAGGAAATTGCAGGCATCCATAGTTTGAGTAATTAATCAATGGAAAAGCATGTATTTAAGAGAAATTGTCGCAGCATATTGAGAGAGTATATGCAGAATTTTTGTTCACCATTTATAAAATGCAACCGCAGCTAAGCATTACAACATACACAATCCCAATTTTGGAGTTGGCAGAATCTGCTAGTCTCGAGCATTGGCCTTGCTAGTCACATCACCCAAAGTGCCAGAATCGGGATGCCTACTACAACTTGCGTATTGTTGGACTTGGCATGTCCGCATTCTCAAACCAATCTAGCCCAAACTTGGCATGTCTATGGTCAGTTCACGGCAGACCTGGCATATTCATTACAATTCACCCAAAACTTGACATTTCCACAAATGGTTCAACAAGCAAGGACTTGCCATGTTGCAGTAAGGTTTATTATGTAATGTCCCCTTTTTCGAACTAATTCATTTTGAAGACTTCTAGCCCATTCCACTTCCGTGGGCCGGAAAAGGTGAACAAGGGAAGTATTTGTTTATGTTTTTAGTCTTTTTGTGAGCATTTACCTTTTCTTTCATGGTTTCTCTCATAAGCTAGGTCGGCTGGGTTGGAGGAGTAAAAAGCCAAAGACAAAAAAGAAAAGCAACATCATTATGAGGTCGGTCATGGGGGAAACTCCCTCATGGGGTTTGGCACCACCAAGAAGATATATAAGGGGTCGCTTGGACTCATTTTGGGCATGCATCTTAATATAATTTTACACTTGGTTTTGGGGCTGATTGCTCTATTCCATTCCACTAGAGGGCGAAAATCCTTTGGTGTGGCACACAAGGAGGACGAAACCCTTCCTTGTTCAAGTTGGAGAATGAAAACTCTCCAATTGGTGGTTCCTAAGGGCTTCAAAGAAGGTGATCTTGCTGGTTTGCAGCTAGGGTTTGAAGGAGAAAGAGTTGTCAAGGTCTTCTACATCAATTTTGCACCCTCTCCTAGGGTGGCGACTTGGGTGGAGGGTTTGAGTGCCTTCTAGGGCACATCTTGGCATTTGGAGTTGATATTCATATTCCTCATAATTTATAAGGCTGATTTCTCACTTCATTGGTATTTTTGGGGTTTTGGAATCATCATTTTCAGCCCTTAATGTGAGTTGTACTTCTGCTGATTATTTAATTAATTACAGTTGTGGTTTATCACTTGTTTCTTATTTATTTTGAAGTATATTGGTTGGATAAATATCTTCATGGTTGGATAAAATATTTGGAAGCATTCTTTGTCATTTTTAGCTTGTTATTGCATGGGAATTGATGCCATTAAGTGTTGTTACAGTTCGCTGCCATAGAAGGGTTTATTCACTAATTTTCAGTTGGTTTTGAAGGGAGTTTGATGCCCTAAAAGTGTGATTTTCAGTTCGCTGTTAGGGTTTGATAGCTGTTGTTCCAAAATCTGATTTCTCTCATTTGGGTTTGAACCCAAACCCTTATTTTCAGTTTCAGCCCTAGAAAGGCACCCATTACATATTAGTGATTAAGTTTCAATCTATGTGCATTACAAAATCTCGAAAGAACTCTTCCACTAAATTCTCGCAACTTGTAGGTGTGATTGCCCAACATTGCATGGAAGATATAAGGCCCAAGCCAACGAATCTTAAGCTTCCTCCTTGTTCGCATGAGTGAGAATCATATAGTAGCACCCAATCTTCATCCTCAAGGGGGCATTCCCATGGTTTTGCATCATATGAGGCTTTCAAGTGTTGATTGCAGACCTACATGCTCCAATTATCTAGATGGCTTGTTTCGTCCAAGTGATGCAACTACCAATAGCAATGCTCTAGGAAGGCATCATCCAACCATCAATATGTTACCACAAATCACAATGGAACATAGAACTCAAATGGCGTGCTATTTTTATATAAATTTGTTGGGAGGGCGATGCATGTGTTCATCATCCAATTTGTGCATGTCAATGCCGTATGCTTTGAAAGTGTATGCATAAGTGTTTTGATTGTTTCTTTGGCTATCTATTTTACCCACAAAGTTGTGGATTTATGATGTTGAATCATAAACTTATTCATTAGCTCTCTAATAGTATGATTGATGAAATGTGTGCCTCAATCACTTTGAATCTCCCGCAAACATCCAAATCGCGTGATAATAGTAGGGTAGAGAAACCCGGTAACAATTGCTGCATCACCTGGTTTTGGTTGTGGCAGCTTTAGGCCATTTTGTGAAACAATCAATAAGAACCATGATGTATCTGTTTCCTTTGGCAATGACAGCAATGGCCCCACAAAGTCAACGGCCAATCGCTTAAAGGTGCTAGTTGGCAAGATAGGCTTAAGGGGTGCCAAATCGTGGCGATGCGGTCACCCAACTCGTTGCCAAATATTACATTCGAGACACATTGATCTACATCTGAAAATAGTGTTGATCGCCATAGCCCGTGAAGCGCGACACGACAAGCTATATTCTCGTTATTGCATTTCCACCAAAGATGCCTTCATAAGCTCCATGGGATATCCGGCACTTGTGAAAAGGGTATTGCTGGTAAAGCTAATTGTCAATAGAAGTACATGGAAGAAATTGACAAGCATAGTTCTTTTCTCGGGGCAGCGAGAAAGATCTACAAACTACTAGACACTACAAAAGAAAATGAACAATATGCTAAGTTGAGTCGTGCCTACTGACTCCCGTGTGAAATATATTGGTATCCACAAGCTCATATTCATTCTTCTCACTTAATTTGATGCGGGAGGCATATTCATACAAAGTAAGAGAACCCAATGGCTAAGGCAAAAAGAAGGATCGGCTTATTGACAATGTACTTGAGGGCTTGATGATCCAAATTAAAACAGAACTATGAAGCCAACTAGAGTACTGAAATTTCTGCAAGGGATAGGTCATAGGCCGGGGTTCCCTCTCGAGTCTCAAAAGTCATATAGTTGCATTCCACGTGAGAAAGCTCTGCGGCTAGCAAAGCAGATAGGATGATCAATATTATCCTCACTTGGCCGCGTGAGGACAACACCTACCACAAGATTTGAAGCATCCGTATGCACATCGAACATCCTCTTCCAATTGGGGAACCACAATATAGGTTCTTCGTCTAGCTCTTGGAGATGCTCAAATGCTTGTTGCGGCAGCATCCGACCATTCGAGACTTTACATCTTTGCGCAACTGATAGTCAAGTGGGTAGGTGAGAAGAGAATACCCACGATGAATTTGCAAAGAATAGCTAGTATGGCCCAGAAAGGGCAGACTTACAAAGCTTCGGGCAACTCCACAATGGTGGGCGTTTTCGTCAACCCCATTCGGAAAATGATATGCCCCAAAATCCTACCATAAGGAGTCGGGGAGCTAGCATTTATCTGCATTTACTTGCAAGTTTCATTTACTTACAAGCTAAGGCACATTGTAGGTCTACATCAAGCCAAACAATCAAGTTGTCTAATCCTAACCTTTTCCTTTCCAACTATTTTGATTGTTTGTTTGCAAAAGGTTAGTCTTTGTATGCTTAAATAGGATCCTCTATTTACAAGCTTAGTGACTTATCCCTAGGAGTTAATTCGGTGTATACATAGTCGACTAGCTTTAAATACTCATCCAATATTAGAAAGTTTATCAATTAGCAAAACGCAAAAGCTCACCTTGCCTAGTGACATAACCCAACATGTGAGTTAACCGTTCTATACAAAGAAAACTCCTCCCTAAAGACTAAGTGTAAGTAAATAACCCTTCATAGGGAGTATGACTTTTTAAATGCAATTTCGCAACCCACCGAGGAAGTTACTAGGGAAAGAATCACAAGCTAAACTTCTACAATATGTAATACAAGAGCAATATGATAAGCACGTAAATACGGTAGATCCATTAATAGAGGCAAAGCGGTCATACTTTATATCGCATGATGATTATCTTTGCGGATGAACCGTCAGAGTCGTTGGATACCTTAGGTTGGTGGGACGTGCGCCCTAAGGTAACCTCCAAATTTTAAAGAAGTTGGCTCTTCTCTATGATGTGAGATGGGGGTCAAAGAAAAATGAAACATAGCACAAAACTTAACAGAAGCGATGCGCCGAAAAGAAGTTAATCAAGAATCCAATTGCTGAAATGAGAAAAGGTGAACAATGAAAAGGGTGGACGAAATGCACCACAGGCCAGAGATAAATTCACATTTAACTCCACTTCAAACCCATTAAGCACAGACCTCCGAAACTCACAATGAACATTAGAAATATGCACAGTATACCAACAAGCGAAGTAAAGGCTATTAGAGACTATAAAAACATGCAAAGGATGGACGAAATGCATCACAGGACATCTTTATATTGCTCCAAAATTGTGCACAATACAACAATCAATAGGTAAGAGGCAAGGAAATGCCATTACAGAGCTCTGGAAGAAGGCTTGAGTTCCATGTTCCTACCCTAAGAGGAGAAGAAACAAGGAGCCCAAAAAAAGACTAACTCCTCGGAGATATTCTGAACTCTCTCCCTTTTTGTTAGTCCCCGGATTACAATATATAGGATATGGAGGAGAGGAGAACAATTTGAAACTCTTCTTCCAACCACTTCCGGTTTGTAATGAATGAAATGAAGTGACAGAAATAGATTTGCAAAATCTATCTCACACTGCCCCATGATCTGTCATCAAGGAATGAGGGCCATACTCATTTATCACACTCTCAACTGCCTACAACTGCTTTCTTTGAATTGGTCTCACTTTTTAAGGAATAGACCCCCC
Source organism: Taxus wallichiana var. yunnanensis (assembly GCA_018340775.1). Classification (NCBI taxonomy): domain Eukaryota; kingdom Viridiplantae; phylum Streptophyta; class Pinopsida; order Cupressales; family Taxaceae; genus Taxus; species Taxus wallichiana. Next base: position 52,256,498 of record CM031234.1, read on the forward strand.
AGATCTCTGCTTTATATTCGAATTTCTCACTTGTGCCTCGGGCTTTGAGTCACAACTCCGATGGTACATGATTTTGTGCAAATCGGTTAAGAAATGCTCCAATTATGGCCTTTTGAGTGCGGAGGGGCAACCTAACTCTTAGTAGGTTTGTTTCTTTACTACACGGAATCGTATATTGACTCTCTTGCTGAAAAGTCAAGTTACTAATTTCTTCGCCCTTCTTTTTAGAAGATTCGAGCTTCATCGCCGCACATGGCAATGCATCGCCGCCAATCGATCTTCGCCGGACTCGGGGCCCATTCATGTCAAGCACCATGCAGAGGTGCTAACTAAGCACATCTCAAGGTCTCTACTTTCTGTGTATTTTTAAAAGTGCTATTTGAGTGACACACGGCATCTTCCGCGGGCCCTTCTATCCTTCCTTGAGTTTGTAATGGGACTCGTTGTATATTACTACGCAGACCCTCTCTTCATCGGGCCCCTCACCATTGGCTCCACGTGGAAGCTTCATGGGAGTTTGAAGTTTTACCGCCCCCTTTCTCTTTTAGAATTGCACCTAGCCGGCACATGGCACTTTCCGCGGCTTCGTCGCAGTGTTTTGAATTGACTCATTCTGGACTCCGCTTTTTCATCATGATTTGGCTAAGTTTTCTCCCATATTTCCACGGAGGCTTGACTCCTTTCATATTGGTTCAAGATCCTCAGGACTAACTTTATTTAATCAACAAGAATTTGCTTGTTATCTAATTTCAGCAGCGGTGGAGGAAATTTGATAACAGTTTTGCGACTCAAGGGGGCCATTACCTGCTTAATCGGGACGAAGCCACTGTCTACATTTATTCATTTGGGCATGGAGTCTCAGTATTATGAGTTGATCTAAACCCGTATCGGAGTTTCCGAAATGCTACCGCTTGCTTCGCAATCTGTTGGCTGATCCTTTACGCCTTTCAACTCTCATAAGGAGACTCTAAATTTTGTTTTTGTGAGAGTAGAAAATTGTTTTGATATGGAGCTTCACCCATTCTCATATCATGAGCTTCGGAGACTGAAGGATGGAGCTGATTTTGTTTGGGGACGCCAGCTGATCCCTACAGAGGTGTAGAGGCTTTGCCGCAATTTTTCTAGGAGAGAGTTGACAAGATTGCCTCCTTAGCCGATTTTAGTTGCTCTACATTTGTTTTGAAGTTTGCAACTATCATAGGCAACTGAGGATTTCCCTGCTGAAAATATTGAGGGGCCGGGTGTATTGTACCATTGGAGCAACACAAACAAGAGCTATATACAAAGATTAAATCATACATGCCTCAAGTAAGACATGCAGAGTGTGCAAAAGCACTTTTTCTGCTGAAAACAAATCTACTCCTACTCCTACACTAACCAAAGGCTAGCAAAAGCTAAACAAAACCTGAAACAGAAGAGAGAAATAGCTTCCCTTCCTTATAAAGCATGTGCATGTGATTAATTTAGTAATAGATATGGCATGTGATAAGAGTGAAAAATTACCTCCCACTCTTCTACCCATGGTATCAACAAACAAAATGAATACCTCCTCAAGATGCTTATCATTTGATTGGAGGTGTTGCGGCTGACCCTTGGGGCTTGAAGATTATCCTCATGCTCTAAAGTAAGCATGACCGGCATTGGCTTCTCCTTTGGCTTTGATGAGGCCAAACTCTTGATGGGGCAGGTTTTGAGATTTGTTGTGCTTGCCCGTCACTCTGTATTTCGACCTCGGGGATGAGGCCTTTCTGCAGACTTTCCTGGATGGAGTTGTTTGCATATTGACTTGGACTTTCTTGCGCTCCGCAAACAGTTGATCTTCTGTCTTGATGACTGGTATAAGAGTGGTGTCATCCTTGTCTTCCTTTTCCTCCTCTGCCTTAGCAACTTCGTTGGCGAATCCAGACTCTTTGATTGAAAGCAAAAATCCTTCAATGATTTTATCTTCATTAAGAGCTTATGAATTCGATCCAGGGGGACTGTCGTGAGTAGTAGGCTCTTGTTGTTGGAGAATTAATGATGAAGCCACAAAGGTTGTGATTCTTGTGGGCTCCTCTTCGTTGAGACATTCCTCCAAGTCAGATAAGCAATCAAGCTCATCTTCGTCATTGTGCCAAGGTTTCTCCCTTTTGCATGATAGTCTTTGAGTCTGCAAATTTTTCATCATGTATAGCTTCATTTTCAAACATGAAGCTTGTGAGATCAAACTCTTCCAAAAAATCAGATTTTGGAGAGAATGGATAGGGGAGATATCTGCAATCTCTTGCGCATCTGACTCATGATTCGAATCCTCTGAATTTATTTCAATCATCCCTATGTACTCCTCTTCTTTTGGATTTGGAGTTACTTTTTTTTCGTATTGAAGGGATGACTGTTTGGGAGGAAAAGGGACATAAGAGATGGGGTGGGATGGAAGGCTAGGAGATGGAGAAAGGAACTCAGCCCTTGGAGCGGTATGACATGGTAGAGCTTGGGAAAGGGGCGAGGTGCACAAAGAGTCGGTGATTGACTTACCCATTGACAAGGTTGTCTCACACTTCGCTCATATGTTTCAATACCCTCGATCCATTGCACAAGTGGGGGCAGCACTTCTTCTAAGAAGTCAAGCTTCTCCTGCGAGCTATAGTGTCTAGGAATAGGGCCTTCCCATGGACAAGGTGCCCTGCATCCTATCTCGAATGCCTTCATTTGTGTTGTAGCCCGAGATTGGACCATGTCTGCCTCCATTCTTTGGATCTTCTCTAGTAGATCAGCATCCTCCAGTTGATTGTAGTCATCGTATGCATACCCATATCCTTGATAGGTTCCATAGCCAAACTGATCTTGGCTTTGTTCATATGGGTAAGCATAGAGGTTTTGATCCTGGTTATACTGCTGGTGTGGAGAAGTCATGAAGCTCTTTAGAGGTTGATGATACTACTGCAAGTGTGAATTCCATTGTGGTGATGAAGTCATGATTGCACAACTTCATAGAGTGAAAGAAAATGAGAGACGTGGAAAGAAAGATGAATGGAAATGGATGGAAGAAAGGTCTGCAACATTTTAGAATAGGCCGTTTGGACCCTACGGAGTTGCCAGATGTGCTTTGCGTGTGCCTCCAAAGGTTGAATCTCACCAAGAACACACCAACTTGATGAAGTGGAATGATAGGATGCTTCGAGTCCCACCGGTGTGCAGAAAAACTGTTGACGATTATCTTTGCGGATGAACCGTCAGAGTCGTTGGATACCTTAGGTTAGTGGAACGTGCGCCCTAAGGTAACCTCCAGATTTTAAAGAAGTTGGCTCTTCTCTGTGGTGTGATATGGGGTCAAAGAAAAATGAAACATAAAGACAAAACTTAATGTGAAGCGATGCGCGAAAAAGAAGTTAATCAAGAATCCAACTGCCTGAAATGAGAAAAGGTGAACAATGAAAAGGGTGGACGAAATGCACCACAAGCCGAGAGATAAATTCACATTTAACTCCACTTCAAACCCATTAAGCACATGACCTCCGAAACTCCCAATGAACATTAGAAATATGCACAAGTATACCAACAAAGCGAAGTAAAGGCTATTAGAGACTATAAAAACATGCAAAGGATGACGAAATGCATCACAAGACATCTTTATATTGCTCCAAAATTGTGCACAGTATAACAATCAATAGGTAAGAGGCAAGGAAATGCCATTACAGAGCTCCTGGAAGAAGGCTTGAGTTCCATGTTCCTACCCCGAGAGGAGAAAAACAAGGAGCCCAAAAAGACCAACTCCTCGAGAGATATTCTCGAACTCTCTCCCTTTTGTTAGTCCCCGGATTACAATATATAGGATATGGAAGAGAGGAGAACAATTTCTGAAACTCTTCTTCCACCCACTCCCAATTTGTAATGAATGAAATGAAGTGACAGAAATAGATTTGCAAAATCTATCTCACACTGCCCATGATCTGTCATCAAGGAATGAGGGCCATACTCATTTATCACACTCTCAACTGCCTACAACTGCTTTCTTTGAAATGGACTCGCTTTTTAAGGAATAGACCCCCAAGATCTCGCTTTATATTCGAATTTCTCACTTGTGCCTCGGGCTTTGAGTCACAACTCTGATGGTACAGACTTTGTGCAAATCGGTTAAGAAATGCTCCAGCTATGGCCTTTTGAGTGCGGAGGGGAAACCTAACTCTTAGTGGGTTTGCTTCTTCTACACGGAAATGTATATTGACTCTCTTGCTAAAAAGTCAAGTTTCTAATTTCTTCACCCTTCTTTTTAGAAGATTTGAGTTTCATATTGCCCGTATGTGGCACTATCCTACCGTCAATCTTCTACTTGAACACGGGGCCCATTCGTGTCGAACACCATGCAGAGGCTAAGCGCATCTCCAAGGTCTCCGCTTTCCATGTATTTTTGAAAGTGCATTGAGATGACACGCGGCATCTTCGTGGGCCCTTCTATCCTTCCTTGAGTTTGTAATGGGACTCGATGTATATTAATACGCAGACCATCTCTTAATCGGACCCCTCATCATTGGCTCCAAGTGGAAGCTTCGCAGAGTTTGAAGTTTTACCGCCCCGTTTCGCTTTTAGAATTGCGCCTGGTCGGCACGTGGCACTTTCCGCGGCTTCGTCGCAGTGTTTTGAATTGACTCATTCTAGACTCCGCTTTTTCATCGTGATTTGGCTAAGTTTTCTCCCATATTGTCGGAGGCTTGACTCCTTTCATATTGGTTCAAGATCCTCGGGACTATCTTAATTTAATCAGCAAGAATTTGCTTGTTATCTAATTTCAGCGGGCGGTGGAGGAAATTTGATAACAATATGAACACAATTTATAGATAATACACAAGAGTGGCGTCACTAGAAAATGGAACAAATAAAGTTTTCATGAGCCCATGAGGAGACACAACAATTACATAAAACAAATCAATTTAACTAGAATCATGCGGAAGCTTTATCTCTTCTATTTTCATAATCCAACTAATGAGTATGAAGCATCTCTAAATGCAAAAACTCATTAAAGAATAAGTGTAAGTAGACAATGCTTTATAGGATGTATGCCTTTTTCATGAAATTTTGTATCCTGTGGAGGAATTAAGTAGTAAGGACAGGTTCACAGGATAAGAAATGTTATAATAGTGCAAAATATGATAGTTGCATAAATATGGTAGATCCATTAACAGGAGCATCCACTCACACTTTCTATCAACTGCTTAAGAGAAGCATGCCCTCACATTTTCTATCAACTGCAAGTTAAAGACAATAAGCAATAAGGGTGACAATAACATATACTAATCAAACACTTTCACTATAACACAGAACAACCCATGTTTTCTGAACCATGGGAAGACATGGCAATTAGCAATGGCAAGGCAAACTAAAAGTGTAAATAGAATTCAATTACTTAGGAGTAAAACAGGAAAAACATGGAAATAACTCATGATTACTCGCGGTTTTTGGCGGTTTTTTCAATTATTTGCAGGCTTTTTGACTGTTGACCATGGTTCTGGGAAAAACTCATCTTGGTGGTTTTGTTTGGCACATTTTCAGGGGTCGTCAGGAATCACTTGCAGGTGCCTGCCAATTTCTGCTTCTATGCATAAGACAGCTCAATCACTTGGAGTCAGAGGAAAATAAACAATATAGATCATGTTCACAAAATGAAATTAAAAGAGAACCATGAAAAATTTGTGGCACCAAGTATGATTATAGAAACAAAAACAAACATCTCTGAGACATAATATTTGTTTCACCAGATATTTACGGCCATTATGTGTGTATCTACTCTCAAACACAGTATAAATCATTTGTCATGGTAGCAAAAGCTGCTGATTCTAGTGAATAATATCTGGCTCATGCAGTTGCTTTGAAATTGAAACTATAATTATGGTCAATTCAGAGTCAATCTATTATCATTTTAACAATGAAGTATTAATTGGTTCACTTATAATATTGCCAATCATAGGTGACACTCAGTCTTCATAACAGAACATTGCATGTAAAATTGTGTTATGGTTTTTATATTCAGTTGGATCCTTGTTAAGCAACTGGGGAGCTGGAAGGGATTGTATCAGGTTGACCTCATTAACTGCTATGTGTTCACTCTCACGGATGAGAAAGTTCAAGATTTTGGAAAATGAAAGTCCATCATTTCTATATTCCAAGAGATTTTCCTAAAGTATTATTTACAGGCACGTACCTTTTTTAGTCAAACCATCTTTATAAAGAGGGAAATTGGAAATATTTGGCTCCTTGCAGATTGAAACTCAAAATAGAAATTGCTTAAATGGAATGAAAGTCCAACTCAAATGCAGAAACTTAGGTACTAAAGTGACGCTATTATGAGTGTCATGTTTTCTGCTACTAAAATGTTTGACTGTAACAGTATAATAATGCCTAAAATGGCATTTCAGTTGATCTTTTAATAAATCTCTAAGTTCTGCCCCACCAAACGATAAAACTCTACAGTATGTTTGAAAATGAAACTAGATAAACAAATAAAGCAATTCATAAACAGGTTGCTCAGGGCAGAGAATTGGGAAGATTATATTTATTGTCAAGACGCAAAAAAAGATGTTCTGTATCTTGTGATTTAAAGAGTAACTTATCATACCTTCTGTTTTGCTCGTGTAGTGCCCGACTGTGACAAGGCAACCAGAGGAGGTATTGCTCCTTCGCGTAATACCAGAGTGCGGTAGAGGTAACTATCTTCACATAGTTGTAGAAGTGTTGCTGTTGCATATTCCTTTCCTCTCTGAGATCCAACTTCCACTACTTCCACCAGAACAGGTATACCTCCTTCATCCACAATAACAATTTTACCTTCAGGAAGGTTTGCCAGGTTGCCTAATACAACTGCTGCTTTATCCACCATACCAATGGAGGAATCTGCCATAAGATCCACAAGTGGTCTGATTGCACCGGCCCGGATGGCTCTATCTTTGTTCTCCCGTAGAGAGGAAAGAGTATAAAGGGTTGTAGCTGCATCCTTTTTCCCTCGTAAGGAACCATTAATAAGCAGAGCTACTAAGGGTGGAATTGCGCCTGCAGCGCCTATTGTAACCTTGTTATCCTCTATTAGTGATAGACTCAAAAGGGTACAAGCTGTATTCTCTTTAGCGGATGATGTTCCTGATTTTAGTACGTGTATCAGAGGTTTGATAGCTCCAGCTGCTGTTATCTCAGACTTGTTGTTTTCATAAAGTGACAAATTTAACAGAGCAGTCACGGCATTTTCCTGTGTTAGAGGATCTACAGAGAGCAATAATGAAACTAAAGGCTTTATAGCCCCTGAATTAGCTATTAAAATCCTGTTGTCCGTGTTATTTTTTGCGTATAGCCTCAATCGTGCTGCTGCATTCCTTTGAAGCTTAATTGAGGTGGACTCCAAATCTTCTATGAGGCCTTTAAAATTAAAATTAGCATCCAAATTTTCAGTTTCAATAGAAGCTGTTGATAGTTGTGTAGGCTCCATTGATGGCCTACTCGTGCTGCTACATTCCCCGGCATCATGTGGCTCTACCTCCCTTGACTTCACAAATCTACCCATCCACTTCGCCTGAGTTGCAGTGTCTTTTGAGGGAAAAGGAGAAGCAGTTGTTGCTAGTCGTTGTAATTCTCCAGAAATATCACTGCTACAGGAAGACAAATCACTGAAAGCGAATGAGGAGTTAAACTCGTCTGCAAGATAAGAAGAAGATGCTCCAAGGCTGACATCGTCGTTGACACTGTCACTGCTATTTGAAGAGGGAATTGCAGCATTCTTCCTGTCTTGTGGCCCACTAAACACTCTGCTTTCCGCTGCTCTGCCTTGCCCTCCTCCTTCATCGAACCTGGAACGAAAAGACGTCATAGATCTGGAATCGCTCCTTCTCACAATATTTGGGCAACTAGTGGAAAGAGCTTTGTTGCAGTCCAACTGATAATACTCTTTGGAATGGAGATCCGAAACAGACATCATGATGATCCAGAGAGAGAGAGAGAGAGAGAGAGAGAGAGAGGAGAGTTTTACCTAGAGAAATTGAAAACGGGAACAAACGACTCCCTGCTCTCCGATCTCGTAGCTAATGGGGGTCCGCGAACCCTGAGCATCATCGTGGTTAATTGAATGAAGGATTTTCCTTTTCCATTAAGTACCTTCGCCAAACGCGTTAGAATTTCGATATCTTTTTCCTTTCTCCACGTTACATTTGCTACCAAACTTATTAATCGTTGATCTTTTAACTTGTTACGAAATGAAACGGTTTTACACGCTCCCTCCAATAGTTCTAAACTTTCAAAGTCAATTCCCCTTCTTCTTCTTTTTTTTGAAAAGAAGGTTGTTCCTTTTCTCGTTGAATTGAGTTAACATATTTTATTTTCTTCAAACAATTTTATCATAGGGTCAATTCTTAATGTTCAAGCACTTGGTGATACTTTACCGATAATTTAGGAGCATCTTAAAGTTTCAACCTATATATGATTATATTGATATACACAATATTGTAAATATTTTATGACAAAAACTCGAAAACTTTCATTGAGATGGACATCAAATTTAAACTTGGTCTAATTGTTAAATGGTGTTTCTTGAACATACCTACACAAACATGGTGTTGGCCATGATTTATGTGGGGTTGAATTTGAGCCCTAGATTTACAAAGTATGTTTAATCATGACTACCAATCTTGTAATCTAAAAAAAAAGTGTTACACAGAGGATGTGATATAGAGTGTAAGATTGATCGTTGATCTTCAATTATTGATTTAGGCCATCAATCTCCCAATCTCAAAGAATTGAAATATGAAGATCAACCATTGATCTCGTGGCTCAATCTAAATCTTCAATCTTTTTATCTCAGGTGATGGAAAGCATCATACATTTGACTTCATATATTAATATTGGTCATTGATCTTCAAGGTTTGATTTCCACCATCAATCTCATCATCTTGGCATGTGCGTAGGAATGAACTTTTAGTGTGGATGTAAGATTGTTTGTCAATGTAAAATTTGATTTGATCTAAACTGTCAGTATTGGAATCTCATTTAGAAAGTGATTGAAATTTACTCGGGGGATTCTAAGATTGGTTATTGATATTCAGGATTTGATCCCCGCCATCAATCTTATGATCTCGACATGTGCATATGAAAAAATGGGGAGTTTGTGATTTAAAAATTGTGTTGTAAATGTTTATTTAATCAAAACTGTCAATATTACAATATCATTTGGAAAGTGGTCAAAGTTTATCGAGGGAACTTGTAAGATTGATTTTTGACCTCAGGATTCAATCTAAATCATAAATCTATCAATCTCATTTAGTATGTGTGCTTTATGAGGATATCATATCCTAAAATTGATCATTGAACTATATGATTCATTGTAGACCATCCATCTCCAATTTGATCCACTAAATGATGACAAACGAGACCTAAGATTTAGAGATTAGTCGTTGATCTTAACTATTAATTCTAGTCATCAATCTTGAAATCTTAGATGTCGGTAAGCATTGTAAAGGGGTCCATGATTCAAAGATTAAACATCACTCCCTATGTTGACCTAATCTCATTCATCTATCTCATTTTTCAACATTGAGTGTAGTTATAGACAAGCACAATCCTAAATCATTTGATTGATTGTTATGGTGTAGAATTTAAATATAACCTATATGTGATTTATATCGATATAAAAAAATGTAAGTAGTTTACGACAAAAAAATCAAAAAAATGATTGAGATGGGCATCAAATTTACACTTGGCATTCCCAATTGTTAAATGGTGTTTCATGCACGTTTGCATGCATAGACATGGTGTTGGTCATGATTTATTTGGGTTGAATTTGAGCTCTAGATTTACAAGGTAGGTTTAATCGTGACCACCAATCTTGTAATCTACAAAGAAGGCTTTACACGAGGGATGTGATATAGATTGTAAGATTGGCCATTCATCTTAAATAATTGTATTAGGACATCAACCTCCCAATCTCAAAAGTAGACAAGTATCTCATGATAGAATTGAGATATGAAGACCACCATTGATCTTGTGATTCAATCTAAACCTTCAATGTTTCTATCTCGGGCGATGGGAAGCATCATATATTTGAATTTAGATACTAAGATTGGCCATTGATCTTCGTGGGGTTTGATCTCCACTATCAATCTCACCATCTTGGCATGTGCATAAGAATAAACTTATAGATGTGATTTGTTAGATTGTTTGTCAATGAGAAATTTGATTTAATATTGTAATCTCATTTGGAAAGTGATCAAAGTTTACTATGGGGATTCTAAGATTGTTCATTGATATTCATGAGTCGATTCCCACCATCAATCTTATGAGCAACCTATGCATATGAAAATTGGGAGTTTGTGATTTCAAGATTGTATGTTGTTGTAAATGTTGATTAATTAAAAAGTCATCAATATTGTAATATCATTTGGAAAGTGATCGAAGTTTACCATGGGAACTTTTGAGATTGATCGTTGGTCTCATTATTCAATTTAAATCATCATTCTATCAATCTTGTTTGGTATGTGTGTTTTATGAGGAGATCATATCCTAAAATTGATTGTTCATCTATATGATTCTATAATGAAATTACTTGGATAAATATAAATATTTATAGCAATATAACACCAAATTATGTAAATGATCATAATATGTAAGTATATGATTAATCTAAATATGGAAATATATGCCTAATTTGATTGTTATCGTAGTAGTAAATGAATAATCAATTAAATACAAAAATTAACCCAAGCAAGATAAGCAATAAAATGTGAAACTCTACTTGCAAAGAGGGTAAGAAGAGCCTTAGTTGATTTGTAGTGATCCCTGGACGGTGTTGAAGTATTGACCGAATGAACAGAGAGGAAGAAGCAATGCACAGAGCCTCAGAAAAGAGTGTGAGCTAACGTTCTACCTAGACTAGGTGCCCGGAGAGGGATAGAGGCGCCTATAGGTGCCCTAGACCTGTTTCTAGACGCCTATGTCTGCAAAAATGCTCAGAAACCTCCTCTTAGTGGTCACGAGGTATTCAATGTTGTTCACCTTTAGTCGTTATGAGGTTGCACAATGATCACCAAAGTTGCTAGAAACTTGCAATGAAGTAATGACCTACAAAACCCTAAAAAAGACATCAAATCCTAAAAAAGAAAGATGCAGAATGAGGGGTCGGATTATCCTCAGCTATCACAATGGTGATCTTATGATGGAGGGTTACACTACATATCAGACCCAATGTAGTTTTGTGTGTGTATGCAAAATTGTGCCCTAGGTGGGTGTCACACTTGATAGCGAGCAAGTAAGCTAGATGTAAAGAAATTTAATAGATGTGCACATAGAATAAAATGAACTTCCCTCCTATGAAGTGTATGCAGAATAACCAACCCTTGTGTCCCTTGGATGACGCTAGATGGATGCAACCTTAGGTGGTGATAGTTAATGTTTAGCATTTGGTCCCTAATTATGATCACATAACTTTATATTTATATGATTCCCTTGCTTGAATTTCATAATTAATCCTGAAAAGGCCAACTACCAAAAAGATAAGATGCTCAAACGGTTAGAAAGGACCCACAAAGTGTGAAAAAAATATATTGAGGTCAGGGGCACCTAGAGGGGATGAGGGTTCTGACGTTAGTGTCCTAGTTAGGTGTTGGTGTCGGGATGATAAATGTCGAGGTATAAAAAGGTAGGCGAGCAAGTAAAGGTGCAAGACAAAAAGTAGCAACATAAAGAAAATAAGATGGCCAAATACATGGGTTAATTAGTAGTTTTCTTAATTAGGAATCATATGAATAGTAGTATGCAATCGGGACTAAATAGTTTCCCAAAGTGTGTGATTTTGTGTCTACATTTGCCCCACTTTATGTTATTGAACGAATGCTCGATAACATAAAGTAGATAAGAGATGTGTATCTGATAGCCATGTAGATCAATGATGAGAACATGTCGAGGGACAAGACAATGCATGGAGTGATAAAAAATGTGAAGTGTGGATGTTAAGGAGGAAAAAGTGTAAAAAGTGATGATGAAAGTGACCCTACAGAGAAAACAGATGTGTAGATGTTGTGATGTGACTGTTATCAATGTCGATGTTGATGTGATTGGTGTTGTTGATGTTGTGATGTGATGTTTTGAAGTGACTACCACTTCCCATAGGACGGATCTGAAAAAGAGAAGAATGAACAAGTAGTTAAATACACATGTATATGATCGAAATGTGTAAAAAGTATGTAAAGAAAATATGTAAAGTATGAAAATTAAAAAGGAACATGTGCACCTAATACGTGATGAGTAAAAGGGTGTAGAAAGGATCCTGAAGATGTTGTAGATGAATGAGTTTTTGGGCGATCTCACGCTAGTTGCATCGGCCACGAGTTTTTGGGGCAATCTCACGCCAAGTCATGGAAGAAGTGTAGGGAGAAAATTTTGGTGTTATCCTCCAACCTTTAACTACTTCCCATAATGTAGAACACCATTGTAGATGGTGTGTAAAATTCAAATAATTCGATCCAACACGAAAGTGAAAAGTGATGTGTAATGCATGCATGTCTAGTGTTAAACATTGTGTGCCCTATAAAAGCCATTGTGTGGAATTTTTTAGACTATGTTGAATTGCCAAATGTTGTGTAATTTCCCCTGGTCATAGGCATTTTGGAAGGGTCAGGGGCACCCAGGCGTTATTGTCTTGGTCTGGGCATTAGTGTATGTGTTGTGCTAAGGACCCAAGTTTGATTTTGAGCCGTGTCTCGATAACGATGATATTTGTGTTGTACCGATACTATGTTGTGTTGTATGATAATTGTATAATGTTGTATGAGGAGATTGATTCACCCAAATAATGCCCCCCTCATTTGGGATGCATGCGACATCGCTGAAGGGGCATGCGGCCCAAGGAGGATATACCATTATTGCTGAAACTATGCCCCTACGGGGAAGGGAATGTGCTTGGTTGAAACCAAGGCATAAAAAAACAAAATGGCTAGGAGATAGGTGTTAATACAAGCAAAGGCAAACACGTGTGTAAAAGACAATATGTAAGCTAAGTAGACAATGTGTAAGCTAAGATGCAAGAAGCCAATGTAAATACTGTAGACACTTGTTTTTTGCACTTTCGTGCCTTTGTATCACATACACCCCTCACCCTCGCCTAGCACACTCTTTTCCTTCCTATTTTTGAATTGCCCACTTTCCCTCCTAATTCATATTTTTCCATTCCCTACATCTCATTTATTTTTAATTCCCCCATAGTTCCTATTATTTCCATATTTTAAATCCACATTTATTTTCTCAACACATTTAATCACCCTAATCACTCCCATTTAATATCCCTATTGGATTCCCATGCTCCCTAATTATTACCTCTCATTTAAACCCTTCCTAAGATTCCCTCTACCCATTTAATCCTCCCTAATATGCCCTTATCCATTAAATACCCCTCTTTAAGTGTGCAGGGCTAAAAATAGCCCACTAGTCGTTACATCCCTTTTTCCACCCGCCTCTAATCCTATTCTCGCCACCCCATTATGATCCTAATGTCTCTTAGTAGATTGTATGCCCAGTCATCAAGAGTGACTCAGGTCGTCGTTGACCTTGTCCACCTGCCCTATTTAATCACGTCCACCCCTCTTCTCAAATGGCTGGAAAATTTTGAATCTCATGCGCTCTGTTATTTCTACTTCATGTGATTGTTTATGGAGCCTTTATCATCTGGATAAAAATTTTACTCCTCGCATGTCATCTTGTTGAATTTTGGGGTATATTTTAAATTATTAGGAGATATCGTTCATGCATGCTCTTGTTCTATTTTTCAAGTTTTGGGTCTTCGTGGAACTCTTTCTTGCCCTTCATCTATTTTAATCCAAATTTTGAATCCATTCATCCATCAAGTTCTTTATCCTAAGTCCCATCTTTGTTCCAGTCGTCACCGACTAGATCTGGTCATTATCAACCCATATCACACATCTACTAGATGACCCTTATTCTACATCTTACCCACTTTGTTTTGCATCCTCCCTATCCTATCATTATCTTAGCCATCTTATCAACTTTATGTTACCTATCTCAATATCTCAAAGATTGATATCTACATTCCTTTTACACCTTTCTATTCATGTTTCTCTGGTCATCGTTGATCGGGTTTGTTTACCTCGAGTTATCATCAACTCTGTCCTTATCGATTTCAGATTTACTACTTCTTACATCCTTTTACCCCATTTGTGTTATGTTATTTGTCTTTGTGGTTCTACATCAACATTCCATTTCTGTTTTTTGTTCTGCATAGTTTCAAATAATTTCTACTCCGGTCCATGTCACATATAATTGTCTTCTCGCCATCGACCCTCTCTCGGTTTGGATTTACTTTTGGTATCTCTGTTATCATTTATCATTCCTAGTTTACCTTAGCTTAATAGATATATATTTCAGACTTTGTTATCTTGCATATATCTACTTCATCATTGATCATCCACTTTTGTTATAATTACATGGGCTGACATTCTTTCTAAGAAGCTTTCACTTCTCATAACTGACCTCATTGGGCAGCCCACCATATCCATCACTAATACTTTTTCTCATTTAGTCTTTGTTGTTATGTAGGTTGTTGACTCACAACAAGGAGGATCTACTTTTGTGCGCTCGTCTCATCTCATTACCATCCATGATCAAGAGATCCCTAAACCCTCCCATTTTTTGAGGTTTTCTTAATTTCTAGTTTAGTATTCACTAATTTGAAGCAGGAAGCACAAAATCTTGACAAACATTCTAGCACGCTCGGTGGGAACTAGAACCCTTATTTGGTAGGAGTTACTCTTACTTGTTTGTGTTACACCATGGAGTTTTTTAGACCTACTTTTTTGCTCAACTTTTTACTACTCGCATTGAAGATTAGATAAAAAGGAAAAGTGAATACCAGGTATTTCTTGTTTTTGTTCCCCTTCTCCTTTCTTTTTCCATATTGCATATCTTATCTATTTGTCCTCATTGAATCTCCACACTTTGTTTTCAGATTTAAAAATAACACCCTCATTGTTTGCTTGCTCACATAGTATAACTAGGGGTTAATCCTTTGCATCCAATCTTCTTCACACACGACCAAATTCATGCACTAATTATCATGCATTAATTAACACATTTGAAACATTCCTCCCAGGTGTAACTATTGGGATTTCATCACCCAATAGAAATCCACCACAATTTTCTGGTCATGTTATAAACTCTATACAGATTCGGGCCTCACGTACCTTCGGGTATATCGAGGACTCCACAGCCACAACATCCTGAAACCATCCTTAGATCATCCATATCCTAGGTTCCCTATGAGCCTTTTTACTTTCTTTTTCACACCTCTTCTAAATAATTGAGATCAAATAAAATTATGTTGTGTGTTTTGCTTATTGTAGTAATTAATTAGCATAGGATTTAGGCTTCTTGTTTCATGCCCATTCTTACTCGATCACAAATCATAAAAATGGAACAAGCCTCTTCATCCAACATTCCCACTTCTACCTCTCTTCCTATGCAGACATCAGTCCCTCCTGTTGTCTCTTCCTCTATGGTTACCCATCCTATCACTTCTACCATCTCTTTTAGTGAGCCACCCATGGTTCATGCTCATTCTCACGTTTAGACAAATCTCTTCTTCCATCACCACCCAATCCCATCCATACCAACTACTCCCCCATCGACCACTTCTTTTGAAGCCTTTTACCCTCTATGATCCCCTACGGATGCGTGGAGTTCCAAGAACTCCTGGATGCTAACCCCATCACCCTTCATGATTACCTCATCCATAAGTATACTCACCTTCCCATTGATGGACCTCCCTTCAACATATTTATGCCTACCATTCCCATCCTGAGTCCACCCAAGTTCTAACATCTCATCTTGCCATATTTTTCCCTCGAGAAATGAATGAAATGTCCATAGCCCAACATGAGCATACCTCCTTTGCTTCTTACGCTCACCAATCTACTTAATTGGGCGTTCCCCATCCCATCGATTTACCTCATATTAATACCATCCCTTCCTCCTCTATGCCCATCATATCCTCATCCACTATGTCATTGATGCCCTCACTCAACCCCTTCCCGAACCCACTTCTATCACTCTTACGATCGAGCACCCCCTTTTCGCTCGGTCTTCATTTCTACATCTCAAATTCATGCCCATGTTGTCTCTTCACAACACTTTTTTAGGATCTACTCGGACACATCAGCCCCCTCCTCACACTACTTTATATCACATGTCCTATCATCAACCCACCCATACATCTCAACCCCCTCATCATACTCACCCTCATTCCAACCCCCTTGTCATATATCAACAAATCCCTCAATCTGGTCCTTATATTTACATTCCTTTTCAGAATAGTCCATCTCTCAACCCCACTTAATCTCAACTTATCACTTATCCTCCTTATCAATTGCCTTCCCAGGCTCCTACCTATCCTCAGACATTATCAGGCTCAACCTCAATCTACCTCATCCACCTCCTACATTCAACAACCTCATCCTTCGACATCTCTTCCACCTACTTCTAATGACCCCATGCAAACATTGTTGAGTAGACTGGCTAACTTGGAAGCCGCTACTTTGGGTCCCAAGAGCTCATTCACCTACGAAAAAATTTGTAATGAGCCCATCCATCCTTCTATCCCCATCAAACCTTATCCTCCCCATTGGGAACTTCCTAAGTTCTCTAAATTCAACAACAAAGAGGATCCCCAACAACACCTCCAAGCTTTTAGACACACATGTTATATCATAGCCCTTGATCAGGATCTCATGCTTAGAACCTTCCCCATAACATTATCCGACCCATGGCCTTGGACTGGTATAATGGCATCCCCCAACACTCTCTTTTCTCCTTCACACAACTAGCCCAACTCTTTCTAGAGAATTTCTCCATTAACATTGTTCGTAAAATCACTATCACCGATCTATATGCCATTAAACAATTTGAGGATGAATCCATCTTAGATTTCATCATGAGATGTCGGTGCATCATTAAATAACTATCATTTTATTTTCCTCAAAATGATCTCATTGATCTCTTTTCTCAATCTTGCGCCAAACACATTTCTTCCACCCTTTAGATTTAATCCTTTTAGAGCTTGAAGAAGCTTTTACCATGGCTCGTAAATTAGAACTTCGTGCCCTTGAGCAAGGCCATGTTAAACTTAGATCCAACAAACCTAAGACAAAGTTCACCAAATCCTCCTCTTCTTCTCATCAAGATAAATCCAAGGGAGTGGCAAGTGCGATTATTGTCAAATCCACTTCTACTTCTACCTCCCATACCGATCCTTAGAAATGAGCTCCTCATCCTAACCCGAACTATACCCCCTCGGGAAGTCTTATAGTTATATTTTTATAATCTTATGGCCGTCAATCTCATCCAACTCCTCCAATTTGACCCTTAGATGAATCATGGCCTAAACCCACTTGGTATCACAAGGACGCCTATTACAAGCCCCATCGAGTCCACGAGCACGACATTAATATTGTTTGTACCTTTAAGAACCTTGTTCATGAACTTATCAATCAAGGGGACCTTTAAGTGAGTAATCTAAATGCCCTTCCTAACCAACCACTTGATGTTTTAAACAACCTTTTCCCAATCATCCACCTACTAGCCAAACAAATCCTTCTACATCGCAAACACACGACATTCATATTATTAACACCGTAAGTCATGTATTTGCATCATCCTCCTTAACCACCTCATTATCCACATCCACATCTTATCCCGAGCCCATTACATCTACATATGTCATCCCTATATCTACTACATCCAAACCTACCGCTCTCACGTCTATCATACCTCCTTCCCTTTTTCCTATACCCATCATCACAACTAGTTCCTTATCCACCCCTCCCTCTACACCACCTACCACACCTACTACATCTACCCCTATCTTAACCACCCCATCAACATCCACCCCTATACCTACATCTGATCCTACACCATCTCCTATCCCAACACCTTCCTTAGACACTCTTCTAAATAATATCCCTATTCTACCCCTCTCCTCTACATCTAAACCCTCTCCTATCACATCAACATCCCCATCACCCTCTAGTGATCACGTCTTAAACTCTTCATCATCCACCTCTTCTAATATCCACCCCATCGATAAAATTATCATCCCCACGCTAAGAGTAAACACCCACAACATAAACTTAAAAATCTTGGCACACCTATCCAAAAATCACTTAGCCATCCACATAAGAAACTGGAGTTTCCCCTTCCTAAACCTCCTCAATCCCAACCACTTAGTGTCCAAACATCCATCTTGGGGCTCCCTCCTTCACTTTTAGGACCTAGCCCTTCATCCAAAGCACCCATCATCACTCAATCAAAATCCAAATCCACTACCCATCCTTCTAAAACTACATCCAAACCACCTACCCTCCTTCATCAAAACATCCATTCCTTATTCTTCTATGCCATCATCAAAATCCATCATCTTCCTCTTCATCCCAATCTCAATCAACATCTACTCTTCCTCCCACATCAAAATCTAGGTCCAAGGCTCCTACCAACCTCATAAGAACAAGACTCCTCTTCTACCCCCATCCACTTCATCTAAATTAAGGTAGCCCCAAATCTCTAAGACTTTTCCTCCAAAACACTAGTTGAATCCTATACTAAGGTCTTTAGAGTGCCTTCTCCATGCATCCGCATGATCACCCTTCCACCTATTAAACCCTTTGACCCATGTGGAAAAAAACCCACATGGTTTGACCCTAATGTTATTTGTGCCTACCATCGTGTTCTGGGCCATACCACCAAACATTGTAAAGCTCTTTGCACCATTTTTAACAATATTATGGAAGAAGATGATCTTCTCATTGAAGAAGAAGACACCCTTCCATCCCCTAGCTCATCCTCATCCAAACTAAATCTTCTAATCAAATCCAAGACTTCTAAGTCCACCTTTGTCACTATCCCACCTCTCGCTTCTCTTTCTTCCAAAGATAACCCTCCTCTTTACATAGATGTTATTTGCATTACCACTCGGTCTCTGCCCTTATGAGGTTCCCCATTCACCTCATCTAAATCTAAAGTCATCATCGTTGCTCCTCCCAGTGAGCCTTCCTCACATATGTTACTTTTCCTCCTTCTACCCCTAAGGCTAAGGTGTTTATCCTAGTTGCACCCAATCCTACCTCCATCGAAACAGTCCATCGTAAAGAAGTTACATCAAAACCTATCAAGATGTCCCTTTATGAGCTCATCCAAAGCTCCCCCAACCACAAACATGATCTTATTGAAGCTTTACGATGTATCCCCATATCATCGATGAGCCTCACCCTTGCGAGCCCTTATTGGATCTCTCACGGCTTTCATCACCATATCCTTCAAGGATTCTGAAATCCCCTACATTCTTCTTGAAGACCATGATCTTCCTCTCTTAATCATGGTTCATATTAATGATACCTTCATTCGCCGATCCATGATTGACAATGGTGCTAGTATCAACATCATTTCATTCTCATACCTTCAATCAACTTAAAATTCCTTACACCATTGTCATCGAATCTCCTGTTGTCCCTTATGCTTTTAATGATGTTTTTCACCCCTACTTTGGGCATAATTATCCTCCCATCTATGTTGACCATAAACTCCTTCATGAGATTTTATACATTGTAAAAGGGAGTTTCAATATAATGTCTTATTAGGACACCCTTAGATTCACGTCGTGCATTGCATCCCCTCGACCCTCCGTCGTTGTATTAAATATGGACATGAAGGGAAGATTCATACTCTCCTATTGATCGCCCTCCCTTTAAAGCATGTCACATGACTTATCGACCAAACGATGTGCTTGTCCCTAAATAAGACTTTTCTTTTGAGGCTTCCACCAGTTCTTTTGTGCCTACATCTAAGTTACCCCATGATGGATCTTTTGATGATGTGATGCAGTGCCTTGCCCTAGGGGAGTATCAACTCCTTGCTCTTAATTCCCTCCTTCTCTCAATTGCCTTGGTTGTCCTGACAAGGCCCCTATGTATCAATCCAATGTTGGGGATATCATCTCTTTTGGTCCCCCTTTCCTCAAAACCAATCTTGTTTACGGTGGCTTTGATCACCCTTCTTCTCATGTTGATGACCGCCCTCACACCAAACCATACACTAATGGTTTGGTTTCCTCTCTAAAAAATCCATTGTCTATACTTATCTCTACTATTGTGTGTGGAAGAGATATGGCCTGGAAGTTATGAACATGTATCAGGATCTTTTCCTTAACCAATCCTGTGAACTAGGTGAGAAGTTTGGCTTGGGATACAAAGATCCCTCTACTCCTCCTCCATGCACTTCTTCCTCTTCTGACATCAACATTGAGTCACATCCTTTTCTCCATTTGATTTTCTTATGAACCTAGATGATATTATGACTATCCCCCTTGACTTTTTTAGTCTCTCCCATTTCCCTTGGACCAGTCACATATCAAGTTGAAATCAAAACTCGATCCTTTCCTCTTAAATATCCATAGATGATAATGAAGGATTCCCTAACATTGATATCCTTCAATACATTGATGATGATTCCATTCTTTCTTACATGGGGGCCGAGGATTCTCATATCAAAAGTCCCTTCCTCCTAATACTTCCACCCTCCTCAATGAATCCACCATCGACATCAACATAGGGAATCCCCAAGAGCCCCACATCCTTAAGGTTGGCCAATTTCTTGATCCTCAAGAGCTCAAAGCCTTCACCTCCTTCTTATCCAAACATAGCCAAGCCTTCACATGGTCACACTCGACATGTCAGGTCTCGATCCCTCCATCGTCATCCATAACATCATCACCATCCTCGACGCTAAAACTCACAAATAAAATTTACATCATATGCATCCCCACATAGCCCTTCTTATCAAAGAAGAGCTACAATTCCTTCTTCTCTCGATAACTTCACCTAACCTTCGATTATCCGCAATGGGTCTCAAACATTGTACCTTTGCTAAATCTTTAGAAAGCTCCACATCTCGTATCAATTTTGAGATTTAAATCTCACTTGTCCTAAGGATGAATTTCCTCTCCCTAACATTGACCGCCTTGTCAACCTTGTAGCTAGCCATAAGATGTTTTCTCTTATGGATGATTTTTCTAGTTACAATCATATCCTTATCAATCCCAGAAGACCAACATAAGACTTCCTTCATCACCCCTTGGGGACTTTTGCATTATCATGTCATTTTTTTCAATTTGAAAAATATTTGGGCTACTTACCAACACATGATGACCTATATCTTCCATGACATTATCCTTAAAACCGTGGAAGACTATGTTGATGAACCCTTGGGTAAATCCAAACATCGATGCAAACATCTCTTTATCCTTAAGGTCATATTTGAGCATCTTATTTTTTTTCTTCATCTCAATCTAGCCAAGTGTGTGTTGGGGTGCTAATTGGTAAAATCCTTAGCTTCATCACATTTATCATGGGCATTGAAGTAGACCACGCAAAAATTAAGGCCATTCTCAAACGCATCCTCCTTCTAACCTCAAACAAATTCACAGTCTTCAAGGTCAACTCCAATTAATCCATCGCTTCATTTCACAACTCAATATCACTATCAACCCTTTCATCACCTCCTTCGTAAAGACACCCAATTCAATTGGGATTCCAGTTGTCAAAACTCCTTTGATGATATTAAACAATATTTCTCTCCCCCTGTTCTCATGGCTCCATGTAAGGGGGATATTTCTATCTTTATATATTTGCCTCGATCATAATCTAGGTGTCATGTTGGCACACCATGATGAGCAAGGTAGGGAGTAGGATGTCTATTATATCAGTTGTACACTTCTTGACTACGAAACCTGTTACACCAAAGTTGAAAATTTGTGTTGTGATTTCTTCTTTTCTACTTCTAAGCTTCGTCATTACCTTCTTAACCATAAAACCTTCATTGTTACCAGCTTCCATGTTCTTAAAACCATGCATTCCAAACCTTATCATAGTGACCGTATCACTTGATGGCTCATGCTCATGACAGAGTTTGACCTAGATTTCATCTACCAAAAATCCATTAAAGGCTAGGTTATTGCTGATCAACTTGTTGAGGCCCCTCTTTCCTATAATCAGCTCCTTCACAAACATTTTCCCAATGAATCTATATTTTCTCTTAATCACGAGTTCTCCCCTCTTAAGATAACCCTTTTCTTTGATGGTCTAAGTGTCGACAAGGAGGAGGCATTTCCATCATTATCATTCCACCTTGTGGCACTCCCATCCCTATTTCTCAAAAGCTTAACTTCAAATGCACTAACAATGTGGCTGAGTACGTTTGTCATCTTGGGCCTTGAGATTGATGTCATGCTCAACAGGTGTCCAAATACTTTACATCTATGGATTTTCGAGCTCATCTTCAATCAAGTCATAAACACCTATCAATGTAAAAATGACATCCTTAAAAATACAGGGATATTGTCATCTTCCTCCTTGAAGCATTTGAATCCTATACCATCTAAGCTATCCCATAATAATCCAATTGTTTCACGGACATGATGGCTTCCCTCACATCTCTTATCCCATGGAAAATGGAAGAATCTAAACTTTTCGTTGTTCAATATCTCGATCAACCATCTCATACCCATGAGCTTCTCTATGTCAATCACATTGAGACCAATCAACCTTATCTTTGGTATTATTAGATCATCAACTACGTATCCTAATCTAAAGTCCCCTCGACCTATCCAAAATTGTAAGAGGCCCTTTCTTCAACGCGTAACCCACTATGTTATCCTTGGCGGTTTCTCTATAAAGGTGGGTTTGATAACATCCTTTTACGTTTCCTTGATTCTTCTAAATCTACCCGTGTTATTCAAGAGGTCCACGATGACATTTGTGGTGAACACTTCAAAGTGGTTTGGCTATCGAAAGGTGTGTTCTTCATTTGGGATATTACTGGCCTACCCTCAACCAAGACTACTGTGAGTATGTTAAAAATTATGTTAAATGCTAGTAGCATTCCACCTTATATGCATCCCTAGTCATGCTCTATAGCCAACCCAAGATTTATGGCCTTTATCACAATGGGGGCTTGATCTCATTGGCACCATCAATCTGCACTCTTTTCAATTCCATCACTCTATCATCACCGCTACCGAGTACTTCACTAATTGGGTGGAAGCTATTCTACTTACATCAACTAAAGCTAATAAAATCATCAACTTCATATATGAACATATTATCTACCACTTTGGTGTTCCTCACAAAATCATCATGGACAATGAAAAGTCCTTCAAAAACAAAGACCTTAAGAAGCTTTGCAACTCATTTAATATCAATATTAGCTTCTTGTTAGGAAACTATTCCTCAAATCACAACAGTAGGAAACTATTTAGCAGAATTATACTTGCAGAAATATAACAACATATATAAACAATGCACAAAAGAAGAAAAGATAAGATTTAACATGGTTCACCTAATGCGGGCTACGTCCACCAAGAACTTTCTCAGATTGTATCATCAACAAGAGTAAAAACAACTCTCATAGTCTTCTCTCAGTTACAATTGCACAACAATCACTCATGAACTCACAACATAATTCCCAAAGATGTTAAACCACATCTAAGACACAATTGACACTCAATTGCTTAACCTTGATCACTCTTGACCACCTCTTAATGTTCTAAGACTCGAGATAATTTTTTATCACTCAAGATACATTAAGATGCCCCTAACACCTCTATTTTAAAGAGTACAATCCTTATAGGAAGTTCTATAGCCGACCTTAGATGTGAAATTTCAAATTCTCATGGATGGAAAATCTGTCAATGTGACAACCACCAATTAACAACAAATACGTAGCAAATACGTAGCATAAAAACAAAACATGACTGTAGAATGCTCTTGAAGTCTCCAAACTTAACCATTCAAACTCCAACACTTTAATGTTGATTCTAGAAGACCAAAAAAGGCTCCACACCCCAAAAATATCCCACTTTGAGACTATTCACACTAAGAAAAGTTATCAACCCTTCATTATCATCCATGAAAGCCAACCAAATTTGAACACAACTTCAACTTCTCCCTTGTGACCGCCTTGGTCATCATATCTATAGGATTCTAACTTGTATGAATCTTTTCCAGCTTCAACTTATCTTCTTCCAAAGCTGCCCTGATGAAATGATATCTCAACTAAATGTGCTTCATCCTAGAGTGGAAAACATAGTTCTTTGCCAAATGAATAATGATTTGACTATCACTTTGTGTAGTCTCCCAACTTCCCGCTTTATGCCCCAACTCATCAAGAAACCGATGTAGCGGATCATCTCCTTGTTTCCCTCTATGACAACAACATACTCAACCTCTATGGTTGAAAAAAGCCACAACCTTTGTAACCATGAAATCTAACTCACCATTGTATCACCAAAGCCTTAAATACATAACTTGTTGTGCTCCTCATGTTGTCCAAATCTCTTACCATGTCCTAATCTATATAGCCACACAATGTAGTTTCCAATCCATCAAACACAATGCTACTCCCATGGTCCCTCTCAAATATCGAAGGATCCACTTCACTGTCTCGCAAAGGTGCTCTACTGGATCACTCATAAACCTACTCACGCTCCCACCTTTGCATGGGAAATATCATGCCTAGTGAATACCACAACATATATCAAGTCACAACCATTGATGAGTATGGTACCCTGGACATCTGGATTCTATCCTCCTTGGTCTTGGGACTCTGCTCTTTTGATAATTTAAAGTGACTTGCCAAAGGAGTACCAACCGATTTAGCATCTTGCATACTAAACCTCTCTAAGACCTTCTTTATGTTATCTTCTTGAGATAATACCAACTTCCTCTCCTTCCTCTTCAAGTTATTCTCATACCAAGGATTTTATTTGCTACCCCCAAATCCTTCATAGCAAAAGAGTCACCTAGTTGCTTCTTGAGTACCTTTATTTCATACATGTTCTTCCATGTAATAAACATATCATCCACATACATACATAGAATAATATAACTACCATCAAGAAAATTCTTTATGTACATGCAATGGTTTAAGTGACACTTGGTGTAACCATGCTCCTGCATAAAATTGTCAAACTTATTGTACCACTGTCATGGAGCTTGTTTCAGGCCATACAAGCTCTTCTTTAATTTGCACACTAACCTCTCCTTCCCTTTGACCTCATAACCCCATGGCTACTACATATACAATTCCTCCTCTAACTAACCATGAAGGAATGTAGTCTTCACATCCAACCGCTCTAAATGCAAGTATTTGACTACTACTAAACCAAGAATAGTCCTAATAGAAGTCATTTTAACAACAAGAGAAAAAATTTCATCATAGTCAATGGCTTTCTTATGTGCAAATCCCTTTACCACCAACCAGGAATTTTACCTTTTTCTACCTCCATCTTCCTCTTTGATTATGTACACCCACTTGTTATGCGATTCTCTCTTACCCTCGAGATCTATGCTCTTCGTCCATGGTCTACTCCCACTTCTTCTTGACATCCACATGCACTGCTTCCTTAAAGCACTCTGGCTCTCCACTATCATTGAGCAATAAATAATTCAAATATAGAGTAAAATGTTTGGGTTCCCTTCTTACCTTAGAAGACCTTATCACCTTAGAAGTTTGGGATTCTTGAGGAGTAGGTTCCTGAACTAGCGATGCTAGAACATGTTCCACCTAAACCACCCCCTTGGACACCTTGCCATCCATAATGTCCTCTAACATAGTGTATTCTTTCTATGAATCTTCTTTTTGTTCTTAATCGATCTTTATACATGACTTTTTCATTAAAGACAATATCTCTAGACAAAAATATTTTCTTGTCCTTAAGAATCCAAACATAGAAACCAAAGTCACCCTCACCATATCCAAAAAAGGTGCATTTCTCAGACTTAACCTCTAACTTGGTCCTATCATCTTTATCAATGTGAACAAATACCTCACATACAAATACTCTAATAAATGAGTAATCAATTTTCTTACCAAACCAAGCCTCGTTAGGTATACCTCCATCCAAGGCCATAAAGGGTCCTCTGTTAATCAGATAAATAGTTGTGATCACCACTTTTGCCCAAAACATGAGTGGTAGCCCTGCATGTAACCTCATGCACCTAGCATGCTCCATGATTGTCTCCTGTTTCATTCTCTCTCGACACTCCATTTTCCCCGTGGAGTCTTGGAACTGTCATTTTCCTATAGATCCCATTCACTTTGAAATTTTTCAAGGAATTCATTACGCAATACCCCTCCATTATCTCGACTCGAGACATTTCAAGTTGAGACTTGTTTCTTTCTCAACCAAGGATTTCAATATTTTGAAAGTTTCAAACACATCGATTTCTTTCTAATGCAATATACTAAAATTTTTCTAGTTGCATCATTAATGAAAGTGACATAATAATATGAACCACCAATAATTTTTACCTTAGCTGTCCCCCATACATCTGTATGCACCAACTCCAACTTACCCTCCTTCCGGTAGGTCTAACCTTGAGGAGTCTCACCCGCCTCTGTTTCCCATAAACACAGTCCTCAAAGAAGTTCAAATCTAACTCCTTTAATCTCGTGAAACATGTCCTTTAGAATCTGCATGCCATTTTTACTCATATGGTCGAGTCTTTGGTGCCACAAAGTTACATCTCCATTTGCAAAAATAAATTACAATAATCAACACCACTAGTTAAATACAACTCACCAATTTTCTTACCTCTTACAACCACAAGAGCCCCTTGGTAACCTTAGAAGAATCCATTGTAAAACCTGAATGAACATCCATCACTACCCAGTTGACCCATTGATATCAAATTCTACCTCAACTTAGGCACATGCCCGACGTCCTCAAGTAGCCACGTGTTCCCATTCTACATTTTCACCTGAAAAAACCTTTCCCTACTATGCTGCATGGTTCATCATCACTAAGATATACATGTCCAAAATCACCTTGAACAAACTTAGTGAGTAATGTCTATGTGGGGTGGCATGGAAAGAAGCCCCGAATCTAACACCCAAGACTCAACAATATTATCTAAAGAAAGAATTAAGGCACCCTAGAAGACATCACCTGCTACCACATTTACCTCCTTAGTTTCCTCCTTGTTCTTCTTATCCCAAAGAGCCCAAAATATTTCTTAGCATGACCAACCTTCCCATAGTGCCAACATTCCAACTTGCTCTTTGAATTTTACCTTCGCAATTATTCGACTTCCCATGGTTACCTTTCCCTTTGTTCTTTTGTCTCCCTCTACTCTCCACCATCAAAGCATTTCCAGAAGTAGAAGAATCCCCAGAGCTCTTCCTTCACATTTCCTCACTCAGGATCACACCTATCACATCTTCAAACTTCAACTTTGATTTATTAGAGACCGAATTACTTACAACCATAACCAAGTTGTCCCAGCTATCTGGTAAGGAGCACAAAATCAACAAATCCCTGACCTCATCATCAAATTCAATTTTCACCAAGTTTAACATACTCACAACCATATTAAATTCATTCAAATGATCAACAACAAAACCATTCTCAAATATCTTCATATTAAATAACGTTTTCATCAAAAATATTTTATTAGAGGCAGAGGGTTTTTCATATAAATTTCCCAACACATTCATGAGACCTTTTGTGGTCTTCTTCTATGATATGTTGAAAGTAGCTGAAGATGCAAGACATAACCGAATTGCCCCAATCACATTTCTATTCAAAAAATCCCAATCCTCATCTAACATGGTTATAGGTTTCTTTACTTTTCCAACTAAAGGAACATGGAGGTCCTTCTGATACAAGTAATCCTCCATTTGGATGTTTTGCAAACCAAAGTTTTACCTATTGATCTTCTCAACCCTTGATTTTCCTTCATCTACTATAACTCCCACTCAAGCTAAACTTTCCTTGTGATTTACCACTTCAAGTAAAAAACCACCAAAGCTTTGATCTAGGTTGTTAGGAATTAAAGAACAAATATGCGGAAACAATTCCTCAAATCACAACAGTAGGAAACTATTTAGCAGAATTGTACTTGCAGAAATATAACAACATATATAAATAATGCACAAAAGAAGACAAGACAAGATTTAATGTGGTTCACCCAATGTGGGCAATGTCCACCAAGAACTTGCTCGATTTTACTATCAACAAGAATAAAAACAACTCTCACAAAGTATTCTCTCGCCACAATTGCACAATAATCACTCATGAACTCACAATAGAATTCCCAAAGATGTTAAACCACATCTAAGACACAATTGACACCCAATTGCTCAACCTTGATCACTCTTGATCACCTCTTGATGTTCTAAGACTCAAGATCCTTTTTGATCACTCAAGATACATTAGGACGCCCCTAACACCTCTATTTATAAGATTATAATCCTTCTAGGAAGTTCTATAGCCGACCCTAAAAGTGACCTTTCAAATTCTCACAGATGGAAAATCCATCACTATGACAACTACCAATTAACCGCCAATTAACCTCTAATTAACAAGTAAATACACAACACGAAAATAACACATGACTGCAGAATGCTCTTGAAGTCTCCAAACTTAACTGTTTGAACTCTAACACTTCAATGTTGATTCCAGAAGACTAAAAATAGGCTCCACACCCCAAAACTTCTCTTTTCCTTACTATCCATAGGATAATGGCCAAGCCAAAGCCTCCAACAAAACCTTTCATAACATTCTCACTAAAAATATTGATAGGTCGGTTCGTGATTGGCATCTTCACATTCCTTTCACTCTTTGGGCCTATCGTACATCAAAGATCTCGCACCCCTATGGGAGCTACCCTCTCTCATCTAAGGATCTCAAGCCGTCCTTCCTCTAGAAGTTCAAATTCCTTCCTTGCATGTTTCCCTCCATGAATTTATCTCTAACGAGGACTATCGTTGGGAGAGTCTAACACAACTTGAGTTGTTAGACGAACATCACTTGATCTCCCCTCGACATCATCATATCTATCAAGACCGAATTAAATGTGCCTACAACAAACATCTTAAGCCTCTTGACTTTAACATTGGTGACCTCATCCTTAAAGACAATCAAAATGGCACTACTCTAGAAAGGAGTCAACGTGGAAAGTTTACTCCCAATTGGATTGGTCCATACATTATCACACATAAGTATGGGTCTGGTGCTTATAATTTATTTTCTCTTGATGGTAATCCTTACCTAGAACCTCTTAATGCCTTACACTTGCGACCTTTCTACTATTAGCATATCTACCATCGTTAACTTAGTCATCCCACTGGTCATCCATCCATCGTTAGCCTCTTTCATCTTTCATCATAATGATTTGGAATTATATGGTCTACCATCACTTTCTGGTTTTAACCTTAAATATGGGAAACACGAATCTACTCATATCATGTTGCCTATGGATAGGTTCTTCCTTCTTAGTGAGAACTCACCGATCATTAATTTTGTTTCCCTTTTATTTTCCTTCTAAAACCATGACAAGGGCCCTCAAGTATAGCTTGCACATCTTTACTATCCCCTCCTCAAGTGGTCTACTTGGTTATCCCCAAATCCTATGTAGAGTTCAATATTCAAGATCAAGGATGCTTATATCTTCAAAACAAACTTCTCCCTCGAAGGACAATTGTTCATGTAAATCAAGTTATGTAAAAATATAGAATGATACCTTGAAGGAAAATTATTATATAACCTACCAAAAAAATGTAGACCACTCCCTCGAAGGATGGCTTCCCTATTATATCATGGTCGTAAAAGGCTCCCCGTATTAATCAACCTTTGATAAATAAAAGCATCATAGGAAAAATTCCCGCATCGATCAAATTTCCTATCAAAAGAAAACTTCCCGCGTTGATTAATTTGGGCCATTGATCTACAGATGGGACATAGTCCTAGGAACACCACCTAAGGAGATCATGTTTCCTGCATGTACACTATATCTTGACCTCTTGTCTTGTCTACAATAGTTGTATAAGCTTCCCTATTTCATCTTTCCTTTATTGATCATGATTATGAATAAAATTCATTGGTCGTATATTAACACTTTCCTTTGGTCATAAGTGCATTACCTTGGTTGATTCTTGCTCTTGCTTACCTCCAATCTAACTTGGATCATTCCTTCTGTATGATATAGTGTCCTTTGTACATTCCTTAGTCACCACCTATCAGTTCACATCCCTCTTTAGGCCTCTCTCTTTCATCTTCCCTAATATCATTTGTACATCTATCCATAACCGAGATTGTATTTTCATACTTTCAACATCCACCCTTTACATCCTACATCCTATCACCATATCATTTATATTTACCATATTTCTTAAACCCATCCATCTAAGATAGTTATCACATTTCATCACATCCATAACCTATTCTAAAAATTTCAAAACATAATTAAATCCATAATTTAAACATCATCATCTATAAGTATATTCATCACATTAACATCACATTTATATCAAAATTATCATCACATCCACATCCAAATTAAAACAATTCATACATCTACATCTAATCTATATCATCTAAGTTAACATCAACAACATCAAAACTATTACATCATTACACACTAACACGTTATGAGCCATAGTAAAAAATCATCATATATATATATCCTGAGTCAAAAGTACATCAATATATATATATATAGTATGCCTTTAAGGGTCCTCTTGTAATGTAGATACATTATCCATATCAGTAAATTTTACATCAGATAGTCTCAATCTCTCCCCCTGGGGCAGGTGCCTGGATCAATCCCTAAACATCGCCACCTCCCTCACGGCTCACCTCTTGCCGTGGATGTGCCACACTCATCATACTCCTAGATGGTTCTCATTCTGTTGTGCCACCCTCTCATTCCCTTTGTAATGTTTTATTCTCTGTATATCTCGAGTGTCAGGGGGTAGCTTGTGGGTCATCATCTCCTCATAATATCACGCCTACCGCTAGCACTATGTAAAAACTCAAAGGCACATTCACTAGAGGCCCCATCTCGCCTAGTCCCCTATGATGCAACCGACACACCACTCTTAGACTCTACAGTTAGTATGGGCTCGATGTCCCCAAATCTCATCCTATACACCTTCTACTACCACATGTATCTGTCTCTCTGCTCTATAACTTGATCCCTCTCCTATCGTAAGGTCGGGCCTCCTATTGAGCCACCTCTCTCTCTTGTTGCGTGGTGTCCCTCTATGTTTGGTATAGGTCACACTCCATGTGTAGTCTATCCATCTTCATCTCATCCTTATCACCCCGTCATCCCCTCTCAACACTACATCCTCCTCTCGCTATTGAAATCTCCTCATCCTCCTCCTCTCCTCCATTTTTCGTCCCACCTCCCCCAATGGATATGTCATGACTAGACTTGGTAGGTACCTCTCGGCCTCATCTCGCCTATATACTGATAGGATCTCTCGAGCACCATCTAGACCACTCCAAAATGCCGTCGAACCCTGTCAAACTATATGAACTCAATAATCTTAGGCGAGAGAGCTCGCACCCACCTTGTGCGCCAAATACCAACTAACTCCACATGAACCTTAAGTCATGCAAGATATTCTCGTAGGGGGCCGCCACCTCATATGCTCTATCTCTAGATCCAAAAATCTATCACTATACTAGTCCACATCTTTAACACCTCTATCACCATGATCCTAGTTGACTTGCCATCTTAGAAACCCCATAGTTAAGTCAATATGGTCTCATGTCATCCATAGTAGCCTCGGTGGCCTAATGACTACTATATGCTCATAAGCTCAATAATGGAGTAGAAACCCTATATCTAGCCATGTCCTCCTCCCCAATTTATACATCAACATCTCATGATATACTTGTGCTAATAAATCTGCTTTGAATGAAAACATTGTCCTGTGATCAACTATGTCCTCCAGAACCCCTGCTAGTGTCCATGGGAACCTCACACCCCCTAAATCTAGTAGTGCGTAACATGAAATGGCCATCATCAATCGAGTCTATGCATCCCCATGATCATATCTCATCTCATTAGAAAAGGACCCTAAAGCAAATGTGATATATGGGGCATTGACTCCAAAGAGCCATGTAAGCTCCTCCAACCTACTATCCATTGAAATCGACGACACCTCCTCTCCTGTATCGATAACTTAAGGATGTGGTATACATTCTATAGGGTAAGTGTCATCATCACCTATGTTCTAACCAAAATGTGCATGTCCGCACATCCCATCTCTCCACAAGTGCTATCATCAACCCCACATCCCGTGGAATCTGCTTGGCAGTAGTCTTGGGAACCATCTAATCCCATTGTTCCTAAGTGATCCCACTCAACATCAGCTATATCACCTTGGATATGGTTGTGACAGAGATGAAGCTTTATCTCTCAAATATAAGGTCTCGCGGGCCTACAAAACCAATTAAACACGCAAATATTAGAGATCTCATCATAAAAATATCTAAAATAAAAATTAAACAAAATCCATTATCCCCATCCTAGTTGATGCCAACCTAGGTCAAGGTTGATGGTGACCATACCCATTCGCCGCCGACTACCCATCACACCTGACCCTAAAATTTGAAAAAATGTAAAAAATTAAAGAAAAATAACAAAAATCTTAAAAACAAGTTAGGGTTTAGGCACTCACCATCTTGCGAATCCTCGGCACTTCTTTGTTGCTCCACCAACCTCCATTTCTCTCCAAATCACACTTTCCCTTTCTTACTCAAAGCTCTCGATTGTCACTTCGTAGGAAAAAATGAGCTTAATCGGTGACCCATGGGCTTATATAGCCCACCGACCCCGATCACCTCCACCCTTTTTGGATCGTCGTTGTTTCACTGATCACCGGTGATCAAGTTAGGTCCTTGTCGACTTG
The DNA here is from genome assembly GCA_018340775.1 of Taxus wallichiana var. yunnanensis. Classification (NCBI taxonomy): domain Eukaryota; kingdom Viridiplantae; phylum Streptophyta; class Pinopsida; order Cupressales; family Taxaceae; genus Taxus; species Taxus wallichiana. Next base: position 52,289,258 of record CM031234.1, read on the forward strand.
ACCTTATTTTTACACGATTTTCCATTTTCTTTCATCTCCAACATCGATTCATCTTTACTTCCATCCTATCTCCTGTGCATCATCCATAATGGACTATTACTTGTCATATCCAAATTTTGTTGTTATCTTTTCTTTCCAACCATTTTTGTGTCCTTTGATAGGGCACCATTCTTATCCTCATCCTCATCTTCCATGGACGCATTTCAACTCGATTCCTTACGTATAAAGAATTTTGCATTACTATCCTCACATTTGTTTGCACATGATGGCTTTCATTGACTTGTTAGCCCCAAAACTCGCACATCTATTTTGAGTGAACTCCCATTGGATTCCCTCCATCTCATAGTGATTTTTTTTTCCTACTTACATGTCCACAAGACATTGCTCATCATCTCCTTGAGGTCATACTTTGTCCCCTCGCCAAGTGATTCCTAAAATCACCGCCATATTTTAATCCTTATATTTGTTTAAATCCTTCTTGCATTTGGGCATGATGCCTCCTATTCACCTTCCCCATACTTTCCCACCCTCCCTTCTCATCTATCTCTTTCAAACTAGTGATCAGTTCCCCTTCATGTCACTAATCCCTAGTTTGAGGGGAGCACCTTATAAATCCTTTTTCCCATCAATTATCTTCTAATTTTTATCTCGTGGTTTACCCCCACAAACCCCTTAACAAAAACAAGTAGATTGTAGAAACTTTTTTTGCACTCTTGTACCTTCATATCACATACACCCCCCACCCTTGCCTAAGACACACTCTTTTCCCTCCTATTTTTGAATTACCCACTTTCCCTCCTAAATTCATATTTTCCCTTCCCTACATCTCATTTATTTTTAATGTCCCCCATAGTTCATATTATTCCCATATTTTAAATCCCCATTTATTTTCCTAACCCATTTAATCACCGTAATCCTATCCTAATTACTCTTATTTAATACCTCTATTGGATTCCCATGCTCCCTAATTATTACCTCTTATTTAATCCCTTCCTAATATTCCCTCTACCCTTTTAATCATGCCTAATATGCCTTTATCCATTAAATACCCATCTTTAGGCATGCGGGGCTTAAAAATAGCTCGTTAGCCATTATATTCCCGTTTCCACCCACCTCTTATCCTATTCTCGCCACCCCATTGTGATCTTAATTTCTCTTAGCAGACTATACTTGATCATGACAACTAACCTAGGTCACCATCGACCCTATCGCCCTATTTAATCATGTCCACTCCTCCTCTCAAATGGCTGGAAATTTTTTAATCTTGTGCACTCCATGTTATTTTTGTTCCACTGTGATTGTTTCGGATCCCTTATCGGTTGGATCAGATTGTTACTCCTTGCATGTCATCTTATTTAAGCTTGGAGTATAGTGCAAATTATTTAAAGATATCATTCATGCATGATCTTGTTCTATTTTGTAGGTTTCTCGGTATTCGTGGAAGCTGTTTCTATCCCTTGACCATTTTTAGCTAGTCCCAAATCTATTCATCCATCAAGTTCTTTATCCTAAGTCCCATCTTTGTTTCAGGTCATCGTCGACTAGATTTGATCACTTTGCCAACCCATATCACACATCTATTAGATCACCCTTATTTTACATCTTACCCAATTTGATTTGAATACTCCCTATCCTATCCATATCTTAGTCATCTTATTAACTTTTTGTTACCTATTTCAATATCTCGGCATTGATATCTACCTTAGTTCCCACACCTTTCTTTTCACACTTCTCTCGGTCTTCGTCGATCGAGTCATTTAACCTCATGTCACCATTAACCCGCTCCTTATCCATTTTAGATTTACTACTTCTTACATCCTTTTACCCCATTTGTGTTCGGTTATTAGTCTCTGTGATTTTGCATCAACATTCCAGGTTTTGTTCCATGTAGTTTTAGATCATTTCTACTCGGTCGCCATTTACTATACTATCTGCTCATCGTCGACCCTCTCTGGTTTGGATTTACTTTTGGTATATTTGTTATCGGTTATCATTCTTATTTTATCTTTTATTATTATTATATATATATATATATATATATGTATATATTAGACTACATTATCGTATATCTCTACTTCGTCATTAATCATATAATTTTGTTATAACTATGTGGGTTAATGTCCTTTCTAGGAAGCTTTTCGCTTCTCAGAACCAACCTCGTCGGGTAACCCACCATATCCATCACAAATCCTTTTTCATGTTTAGTCTTTATTTTTGTGCAGGTTGTTGACTCACAACAAGGAGGATCTACTTTTGCGTGCTTGTCTCATCTCCATTACCATCCATAATTAGGAGGTCCCTAAAACCTCTCATTTTTTGAGGTTTTCTTGATTTCTAGTTTTGTCTTCACTAATCGAAATAGGAAGCATTAAATCTTTACAAACAAACACACAAGAAGATAAAGTAGACCACTAAAAGTGGGTTTTGAACATGGGACACCACTCATAATGTCACAAGAAAATCAAGGCTAAAAGAGTGAAAAGCATATAGTGTGCACACAAGATAAAGGGAAAATTCCACAAGCAATGTCATAAAAAGAGCAAATAGTGACATTAATGTAATAGAAAACCATGGAAGTAAATATTTTTGCATAACAAATGTTGCACATGAAGCACTCATTAGCATATTTGAAATATAAAAAAGTATGTCAAAACGTGTATAAGTTTGATAAAGCAATGTGCTATGAAATAAAATGAAACAATAACACCTGTAATGTATGAAAGTGGATGCCCCTAAGAGCCACTATGGGACTGGTAATAGGTACTGCGCCAAACATTCATGCTACATGTAATAAATTTGTATAATTTGCGATCACAACTAGAAATGTAAGTGAATGTGCATGTGTGTATGATAAAGATAATGACATGCAAGATATCAATATAACATGTGTAATAAAGTGTACATGTAAAAGCATGAGTAAACAAGAGTAAATGCAACTAAGATATGTAGTATGTTGTGGATGAGATGGAATGGAATGTAGTGTGAATGATAGGAGTCGCATGCCCCGAGTGGATGTGTATGCATGTGATGAGGTTCATATATATACCCCCTCAGTAGTCACGAATGAGCCGTAAATGAGAGTGCATCATCGGGAAATGGTTTGAATCATTTATAATAGAAAGATGTGATTGTCAAAGCACAAAACGTAGAGTGTAAGCATGGGAGTGATTGATTGAGTGAGTGTGGTGAGGTTCATTTCAGATTGAAAACCCTTAATATTCGAGTATGAACCACGAAACTATAGTGCATCATAGGGAATTGGTTTGAATTATGTGTAATAGAAATATTTGATCTTAAAGTACAAAATGTAGAGTGTAAGCATGTGAGTGATTGATTGAGTGAGTGTGGTGAGGTTAATTTTAGATCGAAAACCTTAGTAGTCGAGTATTAACAACATAAATAGAGTGCGTCATAAGGTAATGATCACAACGTGTAGAGGTAGATGTAAAGAGATATATCGTGAACGTGTTTAGTGAGTAATGCACCTAGTGTGTGATAAAAGTTGCGAGAAGAAGATATCATGTGTATATAACATGTGATGTGTGGAGGGTTGTAATGTGTAGTAAAAGTGAGTGTAGAAGGATGTCATGAATATGTCACTTTTGGTGAAGGTATGTTGAATATTATTGATAGAAATTGATTGTGGGAACATTGGGTGTGTAATGTTGTGTGTTGAGAAAGATGTGTTGTGGATATGTAGAGTGTGTAAATTATGTGTAAAGAGTGGGTGTCATTATCGTGTTGAGTTTATGTTTGATGAATACGTGCGAGAAGTATGTATTGTGAGTGTCTCAAATATATAGGAGGTTGTGTCAAATGTGTATAGTAGGAGAAATGTGTTACAAGCATGTTGATTGTGTGGTGAAGACTATGTGTGAGAAATAGGATGATGTGTGATGTTGTGTGTAGTGTGTGAGGTTCATGTATATAGAATGCCCTCAACAGTCAAGTGTGAACCAAAGCACGAGAGTGCATCATCGGGGAATGATGATGCAAATGTATCAAAATGTGTATGATGAATGTAAAAGTAGATGTGATGTGTAAGATGGAAGATAGATGATGATGCCTCTAATTGTATGGTGATGAGTGTGTTATTTGATGAATTATGTTTGGCGATAGATGGTGATAAATGTATGCATGTATGAATGAGTATGTAGTAGATAGATATAATGGGCAGATGAAACGAGTTCTTATTGTAAGAGATCCCTCAACAATCATGTAAGAACCGTAAGAACACGAGTGTTTCATTAGGAAATAATGATGTAATGTATGTATCAAAGGGTTTGAAAGTGATAAGAAAGATGAATCATGAAGCGCAGAGTGTTAAGTGTGATAGGACATGCTAGAAATAATTGATAGTGCTAGAAGGGGGGAAAATAAGTGCGATGCCCCCCAAGTGTGCCAATGATGAAGATTTATGCAACGACATGAGATATACCTTGCCATTGTGGGAGAGCATTGTTTGTATCATGATAAGAGTGAGGGCCACCACAATGGTAGGCTGAAGCAACAGTAGGACCATGTGATGGTGGCGAGAATTTGAAATGTGTCTTGGATATCAGTAGGAGTAGTTGCTTTGAAAAGATGAATTGGAAACGAAAGTGGAGTAGGATGGGGAGGAATCTTGAATGGTGGTAACTTAGGTGGGATTGATGACACTACAAAAGACTTGATAGGAGAAGAAGGTGGACTGATTTTGAGAGGTGGTTACGTATTTTGACTTGGTAATGTCGTAGATGACTTGAGAGGAGGGGGTGCTATATTGATTTTGAGAGGCAATTGATTAGGTGGTTCTTGACTCTCCACAGAAGGACCGTTATAAATGATGGCATGATGCTCATTAGATATAGATGAAGCAATTTTAAGAACCCATTGGGATGTAACAATTGTAGATGGGTGATGAGACCCTTTTATGACTATTTTAATTATCTCATCTATTGTGTATTTTGTATACCCTTGATTTGTAATCCCTGCTACCTTGTTATATATTTCCACTTGAATCTAAACTTATGACATTTATATATTAATTATTATAACTATTACTAAGTTACTCTATTTTATGGATTTTGAATGTCCATGTTAATGTCTACGATGGAATAAATGGCTATTAGTGCTTTGTCTAAATGCCATACTTGTTTGCAAGAAGCTATTATATGTTTCCACTAACATATAACTGAAGAAACTTTATCACAATGCAAGAGGACTCATCCATAAAGAATGGCGACATGTAACAACCGGGACTTGTCCACAACAAGACACCTATAGCCAAAGGAAAACACACACACACATAAAAATCGTGATTGTGGAAAACATAATCAACATGGATATTTCACCCGAGTTCACACATGCTTCTAAAGAAGCGATTCTACAACAATAAGAAGGTCTCACACCAATAATACGATTATGCGCTGCAACTACTATGGAACTATTAAATTTAACTTAATAATTAGATTAAACAATTGTTATTATATTAGAACACCTCTTCTCGGTTACATTGCATGCATAAGATTCTTCAAATTTCTATGTAGTGATCTTTCACTTAGTCAAAATGTAATGTTATTTTTAAGGAGTCTCTTCACATCTCTACTAATTATAAAGAGAGTTGTGAGGAGACCGTAATATATATCAATAGTGATGGAATTGGTGTAATTTTAACTCGGAATATTCATCTTTGATGAATAAAAATTTGAGTTATATCATTTTGTTGTAGACACAAGCCTTAGACAGAGTTGGCACCCAAGGCAATGCCCACTTGTGGTTGCTTAACCCCTTTTCTTTTTGTTTGTTGTTTTAGTTCCTTGCATGCATAGATTAGAATGTAGCAATTCATTCTTTCACTTATGTTATGATGTTATTTGCTTATTAATTAGCTATAACATCTATTTTCATCTATAACATAATTTTATCTTTTTAGCATTATGGTTTTCATTTTTGTGACAAAAATATTTTAGTTTATACCTCATAAGCACCAGAAGCTTGTGTATATAACTTTGGAAAGTTGAAAGTTTACATCCTAGGTTTAATGAATAAATGATTTGTGGATTAATGAACAAGATACTAATTATTGTTAATTAATTTGAACCACCATTTTTGGTGCCATTGTCGGGGACAACGATAAGTTATTGGGTTTTTTTTGTGAGGGTTTTCATTCCTTATAAGCAATTTAGGTTTAGAAATTTACCTTAGATTAAACCCCCCAACTAATTTCCATTGAATGAGTTGAGTAGTTGATGCATGCACCATCCAAGGGATGCCCATGGTATATTTTTACCTAATCCACAAGTAGCACAAATATATTCATTTACCTCTAAATATTATGAAGAAGAAACCTCTATACTCGGTTTGATTTTTGAAGACAATCCTCCAAGTGACAGTTTTGTAGCTGCTCCTAAGCAACTAGGAATGGCGAATAAGTATATCGAGAATTCTTGAAATGGGGTGACCACCTTTGAGTTCCCCATCACTGAAAAAAATTAAGCTATTGTAATAAAGAGTATCTTTACATCAGCCAAATTTCCATGGAGCTATGTCAGAAGATTCAGACACCTTTCTCTTTAAGTTTGATGTTTTGTGCAAGAGCTATGATTATACCAATGATGCACATAAATTGAAATTATTTCCTACAACACTCAAAAATGCAACTTTAAGGTGGTTCATGGGATTGGGAAGGAATGTTGTTACTACATGGGAAAAAATGAAGGAGAAATTCCTCAATAAGTATCAAGACTATTATAGACCAAACAACAGAAGAGGTGATGAAATCTACATAATGCAACAAAAAGAGGATGAACCATTAGAGGATTATTTGGAACGGTTCTGTTATGTGTTCAAAAGTCAAAACATACTAGTGACATACCACCTGACTCCCTCAAATTACTCTTTTTGAAGTGGCTCAATGATGAAGACATGGATGCTCTGGACTTGATAGGAGCAAGAGATATTTTAAAGGCTAGTTTTGAATATATCTCGTGATGCACCTGTAAAAAATATTCAAGAGCTACCATGAAGAGAGTAAGGAATGTAAGATCAAGAGGTGGAATATCTACCAAAACAATGGGGGACATCTCTAAGTTTGAGATTGTTAGCATGTTCAAAAACATGAAGCAAGATATTGTTAATGACATGGCTAATCAATTAGATGCTCTACATGCTAAAAAGAAGAAAGAAGATGTAGAATCAACACTCACAGAGTACTTTCATTCATGTAGAAGGAATAAATCAGACTATAGATGTAGATAATTGGCCAACATTTCTCAAGAAAGGGAGGCTTCACCTGATTTCAAAATGTTGGAGACAAAATATGGGCAAGTTTTCTATGTTTCTCAAAGAAAACCATGGCCACTGGGCAAGGAGGTATGACACAAGACCCTATGCATTCATTTCAAAATTGGTCTAATAATTCATATATACAACCCCCACCTTGGGCTAACCCTCAAGGATGGGCCCCATATCCTAACTAGTAGCAACAACAATGACAACATCCATACTAAGGCCAACCATAACAACAATGGAAAAAACCTCCCCAATCATGGAAATAGCCATGGAGGGGACAATAGTGGAATAACCCACCTCCTAATTACCAACAAAATTATCAACAACCTCCTTATTAGTAGCAACCACAAGCTTTGATGCCTAGTCCCCAATTAGGATCCCAACCAAAAGCTACACAACTACCTGCTTAGCCAACACCTAATCCTAACAATAAAGATGCTCATTGCTAGCCTATTCCACTGAACCAACTCAATACCCTACTTATTTTTTTGATATAAACAATATTCATCTTTGCTTAGGAAGATCACTTCCTTCACCAGTTGGACATACCATTACTGAAAATATAGAAGAACCACAGTTGCTAGCTGATGACTTGAAACAAGGACCAAAAGGGTTGCAGGGTGATCCGTAACAACCTGCACAAAACTATAGTAAGCGTAAAACACAAGATAATGAGCCACCATTTCCTGAAAGGTTACAAGAAAAGAAGACCAAGCTCATATCAAAGTCTGATTTTGAATTTTTCAATCAACTTAAAGACATTTGTGTTAAAATACCATTGATACAAGATATTAAAGATGTACCCATCTACAATAAGCTAGTTAAGGACCTATGCATTAAGAATCCAATCAGGAATAAGAAAGAACCATCTCTTTTGTATAAGTCATTGGGAAATTGGCTAATATTATGCTTGGAAACTTAGTTTTCCCAAGTATATTAATCTAGGTAGTCCTATAGTAAATGTCACAATCAACGGTACAATGGTTAAAAATACTTTGATTGAATTAGGGAAATAATAAATGTAATGAAAAAACAAATCATGGATGATTTGAAAGCGGAAGGATTACGACCAACAATCATGGTCTTCAGCTTGCAGACAGATCCACAGTAAATCTGAAGGATTTTTGGAGGATGTGGTAGTAGTGGTAGACTCTAGGAGTACCCTGTTGACTTCATTGTTTCTCAACCAAAATCTAACTTAGGGGATATCCTATCATCCTAAGAATACCATGGTTAGTAACTAATCATGCATTCATTGGATGTAGTTTTGGCAATATGATCATCTCCAATGGAATTTCCACCAAAAAGATTATGCTTTACTTCTTGTCTGACAACCATTGATGAAGAAGATCAAACTGTTTGGGTGGAAGAACCAGAAGAAGATCAAATTCAGTTCAACAACTCATGATGCTAGAGAAGTCATGCATAATAGAAGGAAAAGAGGAGGATGTTGTTCTTTCAAATGTTCTGCAGAATAATTATGGTAATAATGAAGAAGAAGATGGAAAATTGCAATGCATAAGCTGCCATAAAAATCAAATCTTGTAGCATCGGTGTACTAAGAATGTTCCGGGTAAGAAATGCATCCCGCACTTTGACTTCTTCCACATGATTATATTTTGAATTTGCAAAGTAGCAGCATATGCTCCATGAATGATCTTTCTAAGCAAGTGGGTATTACACAGTAAGCCACTCAATTTGAACAAAATATTAAACATGCAGCGAAGCATGTTAGTTGCACTTCTCAAGAAGCACAAGACAACATTTTCATTGGATTATGGAGACATACAAGGAACCCATCCTAAACTTTGTACTCATAAGATTTACATCAACGACATCTACAAGCCAATAAGACAACCAAAAAGAAGAATGAACCCGAGTAATGAGGGATATAGTGAAGGAATAATTAAAGAAATTATTGGATTTTGGCTTCATATATCTAATTTGAATGATCGATAGGTGTCACCACTTATTATTATACCTAAAAATAATGGTAAGTGGCGAATTTGTGTAGACTATAGGGAGCTGAATTCAGTGTGACAAAGAATGATCATTTCCACTTCCTTTTATTGATAAGGTAATTAACACTCTTACTCGAAAGAAGTATTTCTCTTTCTGGATGGTTACAAGTGGCTTCTGACCAAATTTAGATTGCACGGAGAAGATCGGGGAAAGACAACATTCACATGCCCATGGGGAAATTTTTCATACTCTGTTATTCCCTTTGGTCATGTAACACACCTACCACATTTCGGAGGAAGTTCTTAACATCTTATTCAATTAACAAATGATTACATGGAAGTATATATGGATGATTTCACAATCCATGGAAGTAATTTTGATGAAGTAATGAGGAACTTAGACAAGGTTCTCAAGATATACAAGGAGCATAATTTGTCCTTGAGTAATGAAAAGCTGTTACATGATGATGTCTGAGGGGATAGTGTTAGGTCATTAATTATCATCTTGGGATCTAGGCAGATCCAACAAAAATATTTGTGATTATAAATTTTCCAACACCTAAAAAGCAAAAGGAAGTAAAGATTTTCTTGGGCCATGCTAGGTATTACCGAAGATTCATTCAAGATTTTAGCAGGATTGCGGCACCATTTGTTTTATTAGGAAGATGCTACATTTGTATGGACCGAGAAATGTGAGGTTGTATTCCAAAATTTGAAGCAGATGCTAACTTTCGCACCTATTTTGAGAGGACCCGATTGGAGTTCACCATTCCATATACAACCGATGCCTCAAATCACGCCATTGGTGCTATTTTAGGATAGAAAGATGGGATACTGAACTATGCAATCTATTATGTAAGTAAGAACTTGTAAAATGCTTTGAGCTTAACTACACACTCACTGCGAAGGAATTCTTAGCCATTATATATGACATTAATAATTTCGGGCACTATATCATGGGATGTCTAATTTTTATCCATACGAGACATGTTGCCATTAAATATTTGATCAACAAACTAGTTGTAAGTAGTAGGATAATCAGATGGTTTCTTCTCTTATAAGAGTTTGATGTAACAATTATTGATAACCTTGGGAAAGATAATGTTGTAGCACATTTTCTCTCACGAATGGAAAATAATAATGAGGAAGCAATAGTGTATGATTCTTTCCAAGATGAGAAATTGTTTTCCATTTCTACCAAGACACCCTAGTATGCTGATATAACTAACTATTTGGTTTCAAGTAAGACACCTCCACACTATGCATATTTTGAAAAGAAATATATTGTAAAGAAAAGTGTGAATTTTTCTTGGATAGTTGGTTCTATTCACACAGGGAAGGATAATGTAATGAGAAGATGTATCGATGATGAGAAAATTTATGGTGTCCTCAAAGCCTACCATAGTGAACCATGTGGAGGACACTTGTTGTAAAAATTACAACACATAAAGTATTAACAAAAGGATATTATTGGCCTACATGTCATAAAGATGCAACATTTTATGCAAAAAGAGGTGATAAGTGCCAAAGAATGGGAAGGCCTACCAAGTCGGATGAAATGTCGTTCTGACCTCAAATAGTATTTGCAACCATTTGATAAATGGTTATTGGATTTTATTGGTCCCATAGATCCTAAGTCCCCAAAAAAAAGTACATTATGGTATGTACATACTACCTCACCAAATGGACAAAAGTAAAGGCATTACCAAATCAAAAGAGTGAAAAAGTTGCAAAATTCATGTATGACCATATGGAGTGCCAAGAGAGATTGTCACGAGATCAAGGTACCCACTTCATTGCTAAAGTTATTGTTGATTTAGTGTAGAATATGAAATTAGGCATATGAAGTCCACACTCCTTATCATCCACAATCCAATGGCCAAGTTGAGGGAACAAACAGAGAAATTGAGGCCATCTTGAGAAAGACTATTGCACTACATAGAAAGGATTGTTTAGATAGACTTCTAGAGGCAGTTTGGACATTTAATACCACACGGAAGACAACATCTGGATTCAAACCTTTTGAGCTATTGTATGGTAAGATTGTTGTCCTCCCTATTGAATTTGAGCATAAGAAATTAAGAACTGCATTGGAATTGGGCATAGATTTGTCTGAAGCACATAGGCAAAGGGTTCTTCAACTCAATGAATTGGATGAAACGAGGAGGCAAACTATTCATAATACAAAAGTGGTACAAAAGCAAAGGATCAAGCGATATGACAAGTTTGTTAAAACAAGGCAATTTCAAGAAGGTGATTGGGATTTTCTCTTCATTTCCAATTACAAGGACCACATGGGAAAACTCAGGACAAGGTGGCTAGGTCCATATGAGATTGAGAAGATATTTTCCAAAGGAGCTGTGAAACTCACCACCATTGATCCTATAAGATTTAAACTACTAGTAAATGGTCATAGATTGAAGTTATACAAGATGCTAAGTGATAGAAAAACTTTCATCCAACAATTCAAAGGAGGATAAAGCAGGGATGGAAATGAGAACATCAGAATTGAGGACATAAGTTGAACCTCTTTGGTTCATCGTCGACACTTTTAAAGAATGAGATCTTGATGGCCTTAGTATATCTAGCTTCTTTGGACACCCGAGGAGGAATAAAGCGATGAGATCACCCTTCATGGTGATCAACATTACTCACTAACATGTTTATTTTATTAGCATTTATGTTTTGCATGATTTGATATATTTGTGGTAAGGAGTGCATAATCTCCAATGAAAGGAGGTAATGTAAAAATAAAATTTCCACTTGCAGCAACATGTAACCAAATCCTGTTTTGCTTTCCTTTTTATAGAACTTTGATTGTATGAAGAATCAAGAGCCCGAGTTGAATGAGCACAAAAAGATGAAGATAGTTAGTACTAGAAAAGTTCAATCTTCCCTCTCCAAGAATTAATTGAATTCATTATAGAGTTTATTCTATACAAAAGCACATGCGAGTAATTGGGCCTCAACAACACTACTTGTAGCCACGTAGTACCTCAACATGTAGCTGCATGCATGCATCGGGCACGACCTCGATAAGGCACATGTCACAATCATTTGACATACATCTAGAGTTAAATCCACTCAAGTTCCTTTAATAGACTATCACTAGAATAATTATATTTAATTAACATATGTGCCAAGTTGTCAAATAAAATTTATTGCCCATAATGTTTCACCACCTTTTTCAATGTGACCTATCTCCCATGTCATTCCACATCATCACTTCACATGGGGATATCCTTCAATTCAAATTAATGCTGCATTTTTAAATTTGTGTGTAAACTTGGTCACACATTTTGAAAAGGCAGAACACTTGGTTCTTCAGTTCATTCAAATTTTGTATAATCAATTCTAATTGAAGAACTTATTGCCTCTCGAGAATTTGTAAAAGTTGCGGAGGCAACCGAGCAATGGGTGGAGACTTGATAAGAAATGAGCCAATAGACCATTCACAGTTGTGGAACCAACCAAAAATTCTATAGTATTTTCACAATAATGGCTGGGTGGATTATATCAACAAGTTCAAGGTTTCAACAAGTCAATTGTCACGAGAACTTTCCCACACCTTCGGTGACATACATGCAATGAGTCGAGGGTTTGTAAGTTAAGGTCAATGATGAAATATTGGCTGCGATAAGCTGGGCTACCGGTAAAAGGTGAGCTGTATCATGCAAAAACCAATCCGGAGGAAGCTCAAGTAGATTTTGCAGATGAGGATGACAACTTCATGGCGAGATATACAAGGTCTATGTAAAATTCTTTAAAACCTTTCTGGGTAGATGTTTCTAATTATATCATAAAATATTTCACCTATGAGGGTAGATATTCACAATTGAATACTATCCATTTTAAAGCTGTTAAATCACTCTAAGAATGACATACATATGAGTGTACCAAATTTCTTGCATGAAAGTTTAAAGAAAATGAGTAGATAATCATAGAGGGAAAGGTATACCATGTTTTGCCATTGTCTTTTCACGTTAGTTATAAAGCATACATTGACAATTGAACATCTTGCATTGAATTGGTGAGACTTTTCAAGAGCAAAACATATTAATGATCTATTGGGGAAGGGTAAGTGTTGAGTATGGAGTTTAATTTCTTAACAATAAACTTACTTTTACATGTTATTGGTTACGGCGATGTCGGCATCGGTCAAGATGTAACCAACATTGGTCAAGTGTAACCGGTGTCGGTCGATCCAGTAGGAAGTGATAAATCGGAGTCGAGATAAGAACTATCGAACGGTTACTGTGTGATGCCGCTTTTGTTTTTTGACATGATTTATTGATTGTAAAAGCATAGTTAAGTTACCCAAAATAGTTATATATGCATGTATGCATTGTATGAGGGTAAGTAAGAAGAAGAGAAGAAAATAACAATTGTTTTGCATGTAAGTTTTCTTGGTGAGAAAGAAAGAGTAGCTGAGTGAGGGAAAAGCATTGAACATCCTGTGAGGTGTTGGAAGACAACAGATCTTCATTGTATTTCCTCTGTAAAGAATTGAATAATAATATTGGCCATTTCTTGGTGGATGTAGCCCACACTGGGTGAACCACGTTAAATCTGGTGTTATCTTTCTCTTGTTTATTTTATCTTTGGTTATTTCGCATTCATTGCTTGTATGCTTTATCTGATTATAGATCTATGCAACATTGTTATATGGTTTAACCCCAAAAACTGGTAGAGATTTGTTTGGAGGTTTTGTGTGTTGACAAGGATTTACTCACAGAGGGTTTTCTGATTGAGTGGGAGTAGAGAAATGGTAGAAGATAGTAAATACCGAGTAGAGAAATTTGATGGTCGTAATTATCAACTATGGAAGATGCAGGTGGAGGATTATTTGTATCAAAAAGATCTATACTTACCATTGGATGAGCATGGAAAGCCGAGCATGATGATGATGAAGAATGGAAGGTTCTTGATAGAAAGGCTCTAGGATCTATAAGATTGAGCCTAAAGCATCGGTGGCTTCAAATTTTATAGATGCAAAAACCATGGTAGAGTTGATGAAATCTTTAGAAAATTTGTATGAAACTCCTAGTGCTTGAATAAGGTATATTTGATGAAAAAATTGTTTAATTCTAAGATGCAAGAAGGTGGATCTGTATCTAATCATTTGAATGATTTTCGGTCTATTGTAAATCAATTAAAATTGGTAGAAATTCCATTTGATGATGAAGTGAAAGAACTTTTATTCTTATGCTCTTTTCTAGATAGTTGGGATAACTTGGTAATGGTTGTTAGTAATACAATGACTACTTCTAAAGGTTTGAAATTTGATGATGTGGTTAGTGTAATCCTTAATGAGGAAATACAGAAAAATCTTAGGAGAAGCATCATCTGGAAACACTTTAACTATGTAGAAAGTAGGGGAAGATCTAAGGAGAGATCATCTAAGAGCAAGAAGAATGGGAGATCAAAGTCAAGACATGGTAGATCTAGATCTAGGTATAGAGATTTACTTTGCTGGAATTGTGGAAAGAGAGGACACGTAAAGAAGGAGTGTTGGTCAAGGAAAACAAAGAGAATACATCAGACAAAGGTAAAGAAAAAGGTAAGAGGAAAACATTGCAAGTGAGGTAAAACAAGATGCCCTTATTCTCTCCTTGGATAATAAATTAGAATCTTGGGTTTAGATTCTGGAGCTTCTTTCCATGCTACCCCTAATAAGGGTTATTTTAGAAATTATGTTTAGGGTGATTTTGGACAAGTTTATTTAGGTGATGATGAGCCATGCAATATTACTGGTAAAGGTGATGTTTATCTAAAGTTGTAGAATGGAAACCCATGGGTATTGAAAGATGTGAGGCATGTGCCAAGCCTCAAAAGAAATCTAATATCTGTAGGGAAACTTGGTGAATCTGGATGCGTGGTTACATTCACATAGCCGATTCTTGGAAGGTTACCAAGGGATCTCTTGTTGTGGAAAGAGGTAAGAAGGTAGGAACTTTATATCTGTCTACTGTATTACTGATTCCTTTTTTGTGCTATCTACTACAGATTCAGATGCAAACCATGTGGCATAATGGCTAGGCCATATGAGTGAAAAAGGAATGTAGATCTTAAAGGCTAAGGGTAAGTTATCAGATTTGAAACAATTAGATCTTGAATTTTGTGAGCATTGCATATTTGGAAAGTAGAAGAGAGTGAGATTTCTCAAGGTTGGGTCAACAAAGAAGGAGCAAAAAATTGGAGCTTGTACACTCAGATGTGTGGGGACCAGCCCAAGTAGCTTCTATTGGAGGATCCAATATTATGTGACTTTCATTGATGATGCCACAAGGAAGGTATGGATCTATTGTATTAAGCATAAATATGATGTTTTTGAAACTTTTAAAAGATGGAAAGCCCTTGTAGAAAATGAAACAAACTTAAAATTGAAGTGCCTTAGATATGACAATGGTGGTGAGTACTGCAATAAGGATTTTAATGATTATTGTTTAGAGAATGGAATACGAAGAGAAAGAATGGTTCCTAGAACTCCACAGGAGAATGGAGTTGTAGAAAGAATGAACAGAACAATCATGGAATGTGCTAGAAGCATGAGGATACATGTCGGCTTGCCTTTGAAGTTTTGGGTAGAAGCAGTGGATACAATAGTGTACTTGATCAACCGTGGGCCTTCAACAACACTGGATGGTGGAATACCAGAAGAAGCTTGGTTTGGAAAAGAGGTAGATTTTTCTTTTCTTAGAGTTTTTGGCTCAGAAGCTTTTGTGCATGTTGATAGGGAAAATAGGAGAAGTTGGATGCTAAATCTAAGAGATGTACTTTCATTGGTTATGGCTCTGGTGATTTTGGATATCGATTTTGGGATTTAGAAGATTCTAAGATTGTTAGGAGTCGTGACGTTGATTGGAATGAAAAAAGAATGTACAGGGATCAGGTTTTGGTGCCTAAACATGAACAGGTTGAGGAGATTTTGAAGGAAAATCAATTTTTAGACCTAAAGCAGACATCCACAGCACAACACGTCGGTTCTACAGAAACCCGATGATGTCGGTAGGCTAGCTAGCATCATCGGACATAGGATCGGGTTCAAAAAAAGTCAGCTATGGAACCGAGTTGGTACTCCTAGAACCGATGTCGGTAAGGAAAGGCAAACGGTAGTCGGTCAGAAGACAGAGGAACCATGGTTGGTTATAGAACCATGGTCGATATAGTGACATCGTCGTGTCATGGTCACTAACAGAGATTGACATGAATGTGCAACAGGCACAAAATGAGCCCCAGACACCCCAGATCTTAGTGAGAAGGTCACAAAGGGTAAGTAGACCTCAGAGAGATTTTCACCTTCCTTTTCTTATTTATTATTGATAGTGGTGAACTAGAAAGCTTTGAAGAAGCAATGTAGGTAGATACCCACGAGTAGTGGGAGCATGGCATGGATGAGGAGATGGACTCCTTGGAACAAAATCAGACATGGGATTTGGTCAAGTTTTAGTAGGTAAGAAAACACTACAAAACAAATGGGTTTATAGAATCAAGGAAGAAGAGGGTGGACTGAAAAGGTACAAGGTGAGGCTTGTGGTAAAGGGATTTGCACAGAAAGTAGGTATTGAATTTGATGATATTTTTTCTCTTGTAGTTAAGATGACTTCTATTTGTATTGTTCTAAGTTTGGTTGCAATAGAAGATTTGCATTTAGAACAACTTGATGTTAAGATGAATTTTCTTCATGGTGATTTGGAGGAAGAGATTTATATGCAAAGCAACCACTTGGTTATGAAGTCAAGGGTAAGGAGAAACTTGTGTGTAGATTGAAAAAGAGCCTATATGGGCTCAAGCAAGCTCCAAGGCAATGGTATTTGAGATTTGATAGTTTTATGCATGAGCATGGTTATATGAGATGTGAATCGACCATTGTGTTTATTTTAAGAAGCTTGAAAATGGGAGCTATGTTATTTTGTTACTGTATGTGGATGATATGTTGATTAGGATCTAGTATGTAGGACATTGGTAAACTTAAAGAAAGGTTAGCTCACACATTTGTAATGAAGGATTTGGGAGCTGCAAAGAAAATCCTTGGCATGCAAATTCACCGAGACAGGAAAAACAAGAAGTTGTATTTGTCTCAGGAGGCTTATATCAATAAGGTGTTGGAAAGGTTTAACATGCAAAATTCAAAACCTGTTAGTACACCTATGGTTGGACACTTCAAATTGAGAAAAGATCAAGTGTCCTTCATCACATGAGGAGGTTGAGTACATGGCACATGTTCCCTATGCTTCAGTAGTAGGAAGTCTTATGTATGCCATGGTTTGTACTAGACTAGACATTGCACATGAAGTGGGAGTTGTGAGCAGGTTTATGGCTAATCCAGGTAAAGAACATTGGAAAGAAAGTCCAATGGATTCTAGGTATTTGAGAGGGACATCGGCATGGAGTTATGTTATGGAGGGTCTAGATACTTCTTTACGTGGCTATGTTGATTTAGATATGGCTGGAGATTTGGATGGTAGGAGGAGCACCACTGGATATGTTTTCATATAGGTAGGTGGAATGAAGTAGTTAGTTGGATTTGAGATTGTAGAAGGTTGTGGCTTTTTCTACTACAGAGGTAGAGTATGTTGCAGCTATAAAAGCTAGCAAGGAGATGATATGGATGAGCAGGTTCATGGAAGAGTTGGGTAAGGAAAGAGGATTGCAGATTATACAGTGATAGTTAGAGTGTGATTCATCTGGAAAAGAACTCAACATTTCATTCAAGAATGAAACATATTTAGTTGAGGTATCACTTCATATGGCAGGTGTTGGAGGATGGACAAGCTGAAGTTAGAGAAAATCCATATGGATGAGAACCCTGTGAGACATGCTAACAAAGCCATTGGTAAGGGAGAAGTTGGAGCTTCACTCCACTTTTGTTGGTCTTGAGTTTAAGACTTGAAGAGGAAGAAAGAAAGGCCAAGGAAAAGGAACCAAGGATGGTGATGCATATATAATGCAACAATTGATCTCCAAGTGGGAGATTGTTGAGTATGGAGCTTAATTGCTTCACAAGAAACTTGCTTTTACATGTTACTAGTTTTGACAATGTTGATCGCATCGTCAGGAGGATAACCAACATCGGTCATGAGGGTCGGGTCGATCGATCTAGGGAGAAGTGACCATCGATGAGTCAGATCGGGTCATGACAATTGATTACGACACGGTTATGTGACTTTGATGATTTTTTTTTGATGAAAATTAGAATAAATCACTTGTTTTAAAGATGATTTATTGATTGTAAAAGCATAGTTAGTTTCCCTAAATATATATATATATATGCATGTATGCATTGTATGAGGGTAAGTAAGAAGAAGAGAAGAAAAAATAGCAATTTTTTTTGCATGTAAGTTTTTCTTGGTGAGAAAGAAAGAGTAGCTGAGTGAGGGAAAAGCATTGAACATCTGTGAGGTGTTGGAAGACAATAGATCTTCATTGTATTTCCTTTGTAAAGCATTGAATAATAATATTGGCCATTTCTTGGTGGACGTAGCCCACATTGGGTGAACCACGTTAAATCTGGTGTTATCTTTCTCTTGTTTATTTTATCTTCATAATAACCATGGAGGAACATACCGGTGAAGTAGACAAGAATAAGGAGGAATCGGGTGAACAACGATATGCGAGTGCCCTATTGAACCAATTGATGTTCAAACAAAGGCCATTCATGTTGGGGAAACCCATATGCAACATGAAGAAGAGGTGAAAGTTGAAGCAATTGAAGTTTTAACCAATGATCATAGAAGCCCCGAGGAAACAAAGATTGTTCATGAAGAGGATATAGTAACTAAAGAAAGAAAGAAGACATTAACTGTAGTTGCAGATGATACATGAAAACATGAAAAAGTTTCATCAGAAATAGTTTATGCATCATAAACCGATGTCATGGGTACTAAGCAAGTTTACCATTTGGTATAGAACATACAATTGAAAACATTGTCTAGAGGCTTAGGATAAGAATTGCTCAAGAATCTAGTACATCAATGCACATAGATAGCCCCCCAATTACTCATGTAACCCCATAATTGGTGTCTTAACCACCCAACTGCAACCACATGTTTGTCATCCAAGAAGTTTTCAAAGAGCCTCCTAGGCCAAACTATGGAAATATGGCAACACAAACTAGTTCAGAATATTGGGTTCGAAGTTTGAGAATTATTATAATAAGTGTAGAGAAGATGTGAATGGGAAGTGGAAGAGTTAATCTTCCAACACCATCAAGATCTAAAGGAGAAAGATAGGCAGGTTAAAGGCCAAGGATAATGAGATTGCAAGGCTTAAAAAGAAACAAGAGGATACAATATAGGTAATGAATGAAATTTTCAAGTGTAGACCACCATAAAATATTTATTCTGTCTTTTTAAAGGAATAAATGTTGCAATTGAAATACACATGTATCAATAATGACATACCATTTGATATAAGTAGAGTCAAGTCATTTTTTTCAGAATATATCTAAAAATGCCCCATGAAATCTAGTTACTTCTTTGTGAATTGTATATGTTCAACTATGCTTTAGAATATGATAGAGACTAGATCCCTATCCTCTACATAGGATTTGCAAATTCGCGCCTTTGTGCTCTATTTCAATAATGAGCTATACAAGGAAAAATAAATGGAGTATAGGTAGTTATGCAAAAGCAACCACGATGGTTAGGGCGGAGAAAAACAATACAAAGGAAATGATTGAAGAGTATGGAAAGTTCATGAAAGAGCCAAAAATCAAGCAGAGGGTATATAGAATGAGAGAGGAGGCCCACAATGAGGTCAAAAATTACATTAAGTACAAAAGAGAAAAGATAATATAGGCATGCAGAAGGAGATGGGAGGAGATGTCATCCAGAACTAAAGATGAAAGAAATGAATTCCTATCCAAACATTATCCCAACTCTTTAGCGAATTAATCCATATATTGAGGTAGAAAAGGGATGTGGAAAAAATTGGTTCCCTATTAGATACTATCCACCTATTTTCCATTATCCAATACCTCATTGGTCTGGGGATAGAGAACTCAATGAGGAAGTGAAAGAAAGAATAATGGAACACTACTGGAGGAATGCACACTATTTATTTACTAAACCAGAGGGAACATCCATGCCAAATGACTTCAGGTTGCTATGCAACATCATCCAGGTGGACCCCAAGAAAGCAAAGGATAAACAAAAAACCATTGAATGAGGTCATTCAAGAAGCTAAATCTAGGGGTTTGATGAGACCATTTTATTACTATTTTAATTGTCTCATCTATTGTATATTTTGTATACCCTTGTGCATTATCCTAGTTTCCCTATTAGATATTTCCACTTGAACCTAAACTTATGACACTTATATATTAATTATTATGACTATTGCTAAGTTACTTTATTTTATGGATTTTGAATGTGCATGTTAATCTCTTTGATGCAATGAATGGTTATTAGTGTTTTGTATGAATGCCATACTTGTTTGAAGAAGATGTTATATGTTGTCACTAACATGCGATCGAAGAAACTCTATCACAATACAAGATGACTCATCCGCATCAATTAACATGTAATAACTAGGAATCGTCCACAATGAAGGCACATACATTTAAAGGAAAACACACACATATACAAAGCCGTGATTGTGGAAAATTTGATCAACATGGATATTTCACACTGAGTTCACATATGCTAATAAAGAAGCGATTCTAAATAAAATAAGAAGGTCTCATGCTAATACTTGATTATCTTCTTCAACTATTGTGAAACTATTAGATTTAACTTAATTGTTTGATTGAAAAATTAGTTATGTTATAGTATTAGAACACCTCTTCTTAGTTCGGATTGCATGCATAAGAATCTACAAATTTCTTGGTAGTGATCTTTCACTTAGTCAAAATGTAACTGTTAGTTTGAAGGAGTCTCTTCACGTCTTTGTTGATTATAAAGAGAGTGGCAAGACAATAATAGATATCGATAATGAGGGAATTGTTGTAAGTTTAATTCCGAGTCTTCATGCTGATGAATAAAAATCCTAGTTCTATCATTTTGCTGTAGAAACAAGCCTTATAAAGGTTGGCACCCAATGTAGAGCCCACTTGTGGTTGCTAAACCTTTTTCTTTATGTTTTTTTAGTTATTTTCATGAATAGATTAGAATTGCATAAAATGAGTTCATTATTTCATTTATGTTATGCTTTTATCTGCTTATTACTTAGTTGTAGCATTTATTTTCATCTGCAACATAGTTTTATTTATTTTTAACATTATGGTTTTCATTGCTGTGACAACAATATTTTAGTTTATACCTCATAAGCACATGTAAGTGTATACAACACCAAAAAAAATCGAAAGTTTACGTCCCCAGTCTGATGAATAAATGACTATGGATTAGTGAACAACATACTAATTGTTGCCAATTAATTTGCACCACCAATGGGCATACAACAAAATGTTGTGCAATGAATGAGATAAATAATTGATGCTCAAGATGCTTGTTTCTTGGTCATAAAGCATAACAGTCATTGTCATTATGTCCATTGATTCAATGATAATTGTATTATGGATGACCCCGATATTTTACAAGTTGATAAGGAGGATAACCTTGAGTAAATGGTAAAGTGATCAATTGATGAGTAAGGATCCTAGTAAGAATGCCATTTTACTTAGCATTGTGATTAAACTTGAGAGGATTGAGTAATGAAAAGAATTGAGGCTTAATAATATGAGCACATGTAAAATAAATAGGATGAGGATCAGATGTAGAAGGAGAATGAGCACGAAAAGCATCCACGAAGATGTTGGATTTCATATTTGAGAGATGTAATTGTGGATTCCATAGCTTGAAATTTGTATTGAAATAAAGAATGTAAATATTGAATTGAGTCCAACATGGATTGATTAGATGGAGGATCACAAAGACTAGGGTCGTTAGATAGACAATCTAAAATAACACTCACTTGATGTGGCGACGTATCGCTAGGGAGATACATGGTGTCTAGGGATTTTTTTAGAACAACTTGGCAATTAAGATGCATTTGAATTAAATCATACAAAGAAATTTGAGGAATTTTAGGAGCCATGATAGAAAGATGATATGCCAAAGAAGGATCCGAAAGACCAATCATGAGTGGGGTTCACCAAAATGATTAAGCTAAATATGGAAATATATGCCTAATCTGATTGCTATTATAACAGTAAATGAATAATCAATTAAATACATAAATTAACCCGAGCAAGCTAAGCAATAAAATATGAAACCCTCATTGCAAAGAGGGTAAGAAGAGCCTCGATTGATTTGTAGTGATCCTGGATTATGCCAAGTATTGATAAGATCAACAGAGAGGGAGAATCGTTGCACATAACCTTAGAAAAGTGTGTGAGTTGACGTTCTACCCGGATCGGGGCACCTTAAGAGGGATAGGGGTGCCTATGGGCACCCTAGACTTGTTTTTGGGCTCCGTAATGCGTGAAAATGCCCAAGAAACCTCCTCTGAGTGGTTTCAAGGTATTCATTATTATTCGCCTTTGGTCACACAATGATCGCTGAAGTCATTGGAAACATGTAATGAAGTAATGACATGCAAAACCCTCAAAAAGACATCAAATCCTAAAAAAAGATGCAAAATGAGAGGTTAGACTATCCTCAGTTGTCACAATGGTGATCTTACAACTAAGCGCTACACTACATCTCAAATCCAATGTAGTTTTATGTGTGTGTGTGTAGAATTGTGCCCTAGGTGGCTCTTGTGCGTGTCGCAATTGATAATGAGCAAGTAAGCTAGATGTAAATAAATGTAATAGATGTGTGCATGAAATAGAATGAAATTCCCTCCTATGAAATGTATGCAAAATAAGCAGCCCTTGTGTCCCTTGGATGGTGCTATATGGATGCAATGGAGCTCTTATATGCTTGATGGATGTAACCTTAGGTGGTGATAGCTAATGCTTAGTGTTTGGTCCCTTATTATGATCTAACAAATTTATATTTATATGATTCCCTTACTCAAATTTCTTAATTAACCCCTAAAAGGCCATCTACAAAAAGATAAGATGCTCAAATATCCAGAAAGAACCCGAAAAGTGTGAACAAAGTATATTGAGGTCATGGGCACCTAGAGGAGATGAGGGTGCTTGGTGTTTACAAATTGGTGGGTACTTGGTGTTTAGGATGAAAAATGTTGAGGTATAAAAAGGAATACCGAGAAAGTAAAGGTGTAAGACAAAAATGGCAATAGAAAGCAAAGAAAGATATCCAAAGGCATGGGTTAATTAGTACTTTTCTTACTTAGGAATCATATGAATAGTAATATGTAATTAAGACTAAATAGTTACTCAAAGTGCATGATTTTTGTCTAAATTATAATAGCTTAGCCACTTCAAGGGGCAACCTCCAAACCATACAATAAGACTCGGTGTTCACTATGATAATTAACTACTCCTTACTACCACTAATATATATATATATATATATATATATATATATATATATATATATATATATATGTAGACACAAAATCTATGCACTTGGGTACATTTCTAGGTCCTAAAACACACTAATGTATACATAATTCCTAAGCAAGAAAACTAGTGGTTAACAACTTCTTTTGGGTCTTTTTATTTATCTCTTACACTTTTATTGGCATTACATATCTTATAGCCCTATTAGAAAATTAGTGATTTATCTTTTATGGCCTCAAACATTAGCACCTTAGAGTTAGGACGAAATGCTGGGCACTCATGTCCCTCCTGGGTGCTCCTAACCTTCTTTACCTTCTTCTTACTCTTTTGGGTATCTTTTATTTTTTTCACCTTTTACACTTTTGGGTCAACCTTTTAGTTGTCAATTACAAAATTCAAACAAGGGAATCATATATATACTTAGTTATTTCTCTCAAATAGAAGGAAAACACTATAATCATTATATATCATCACCTAAACTTGTATAAAAGGCACAAGAGCATTACAAGGACACATCTAACACATCCATACAAGGGAAAAGGGTTGCATCACTCTACATACACAACATAGGAGGGGAAGTTCATTTTATTCCATCTCACACATTTGCATACTTGGAGAAATATAGGTCTAGCCTGCTATCATAGTGCAAATTACACAAGGGTAAGCTAGGGCATCATTAGACACACATACACAAAGAACTGCATGGATTCTGAGATATAGTGCAGTGCTCGATTGTAAGATCACTCTTTGGGTGACCGTTGGGGTTAATATGACTACTCATTCTGCATATTATTTATTATATTTGATGTGGTTTGTGGGCATGTGCAACTAGTTATCTATTTTGTAGGTTACAAGTACGACCAGGATGAGATTGGGGAAAAACCAGAGTGACAAATTAAGATCAACACCGAAGCTTTTCTAGTCTAGAAAAGGTTAGAACTGAGCATCTAGGTGGAAACTAGCACCCGGTTCGAGTCATTAGCACCCAAGCACTCTGTCCTCCCATGGGCGATCTGTCTGTGTAGTTCTAAGTTTTAAAACCCTCGGTGAGCCTTCAAGACACTTTTCCCAACCCATTTTAACAATTTCTCAACCCAAATCCTCTCCAAGTTGCACAAAATTAGATAAGTCACTTTCCCTCTCTCATTTGCTTAGGGTTTCATATCTTTGAATGATTATTACTTGCATCTTACTATAGTTCATCACTTGTATATCATCGATTCAATTGTTACTCTGAAATTAGATTTAATACTAATTTAGATTAAATCATTTGGAAAATCCGTATGATCGAACCCTACCTTGCATTTAGGCATTATTTTGATTTTCTTCCATGGCTGAGACTTATGAACCCTTTACTGACAAATATCTTCATGATCTCTAGGATCATATTTTTGAACATACTCAAGACTTAGATATATTATTATTCATTGCTCATGAGGAAGCCACTAATCTAGCTTGAGCTCAACCCTCTAGTATCTAATAATACTTCTCTTCCTATTGTGACACATCCTCCTAATTTGCCACCACTCTTCCACCTATATCCATTGTCCCCATTTCTATGCCTACTCCTACAAATCACTTTACCCTCCCTATTACTTATCACACATGACATGTCTCCTCTTTAGGAACTCATGACCTAACCTCTTTATATCATGATTTACAATCCCAAATTCACCAATTACAACAGGTTACTTCACATTCCTCTCCATCTCTAGATTCCTCACTCCTCCTTCATATCCCTTTTGCACCCGTCATTTCCTCTTATCCACTGCCTCCTAACTTCATCACACCTAAGTTTCCTATGTTCAATGGCCATGAAAAACCTCATGAGAACCTTTGATCCTTTCATGTTGCATGCCTCAATTATGCTGATGACCTTACATTACTAACTAATTATTTCCTCGAAGCTTACAAGATTACACTATGTGTTGGTTTTGTGATCTACCTTTCCATTCGGTAACCTCTTTTACATCATTAGCTAATGCTTTCCTTACTCACTTTTCTATAAATATTGACACTAAGATATCCTATGCACAACTTGCTCAAATCAAACAAGGATCCAATGAACATCTAGTAAACTATGTTTTATGCTATAAGAACAACCTTGCTAAGATGACCAATGTTCTCATTGATTCATAATTGCAAGATCTCTTTATTCAGAGTATTTTACCTCCACTTCAAGAGAGTGTCATCTTTGAGACTTCTCCCTCCTTTGATCAATTATGCCATACACTCAAATTGTGCAAAAGCAAGCTTCTATCTATAGGAAAATTGAAGTATTATGATACTTCTTCATCCTCATCCTCTAAAAGGTTTCAAGATAAATCCACCTTTAAACCATCTACTAAGCCTCTTTGAAGCTAAAACTATTTTCAACATTGTTTCTAAACCATGACAAGCTTTCGATTACAATCCATGAGGTGTAATTTTACTAGACTACCTTACACACCTCGGTTCCTATTACCACAACTTATCAAAAGCAATCTCATTAATCTTACTCCACCGCTCAATATTGATCCTTTTTTCTCATGTGGCTATAATTATGATGAAAATGCACCCGTGACTAGCACCAATGCAATGACTATTCTACTTATCACTGATTTAAACTCAAACATCTTATTCAAGATCTTATTGACAATAACGATGTTGAGCTCATTGAGCCATCTACATCTAATCAGTCAATGATAATCAAAGTCTTAAAATCTTAAATGACCTATTTACCAAACATGATAGGCCAGCTACTAATTCTTATACAAACCATACATATCATGTTATACTCCTCCTTCTTAGGGGGACTCGCTTGATTTTTATTATTACTACGCCAACATGACAAACTGCTAGTTATCACATTCTCAGATCATGATTACCGTGTTACATTCTCCTCTGATTCATTGTTTATTAATGCTTCTATTGGACATATACAATCAACAATACTTTGGTCCATCCATCGGCCTTGTCTAATGCATGTTATGTAGCACTCCTATTAGATATCAAATGTCCTACCTCCCTAATCACATTTCCGGTCCCTAATTCTTATGGTTGTGTCATCTCTCCAATTAATATTGGGTCCCTTACCACACTTACACCATTCCTCGTTACATCTGAAATAAAGGATTGTGACATGGTAAATCATGCACATATTACTACTTTACTATACCACCAAGTATGTTTTTATATGCATGGATATTGAGTAAGAAAAGTATTCACTAGTGACACATTCCCTAGTCCATCCACTTGCTTTGGTTATTTTTATTGTCTTTATCTCTCACATCTTTCACTTTTGCACCTAGTTTTGGTCATGTCATAGGGATCCATGTCTTTGTCAATCTTCTCACATTTTTCATCAGCTATCCCAGAAACCAACACCCATTCTAGAACACTAGCACTCGGTGCACTCCTGTCCACCCAGGAACTCCTATCCTTTTGTTCTTGTTCACATTTTTGACATTTTGGTCAGCCTTTTTCAGTTTTTCTTACTCCTATCCCGAGGTCCTAGTCAACATGTCATGTCACTAGTGTTAAAATTCAAACAAGAGATCCCTATATATACACAACATACATACCATTATATGGGTGGGGGAAATTCTAAAGGGAAAGCATATCTACATACTATCAAAGGACTACATTTTGGGCTAATTACTCGCATACACTACATAGGAAGGGGAAGTTTCTAAATTCCATCCCACACATTTGCATTTTATCTAGCTTTATCCCGCTATCTTGGTGTCATTGTGTGAGGGAAACCTAAGGACACTATTTCACACACAAGCACACAAAACTACATGGAGTCTGGAATGTAGTGTAGTGCTTGGTCATAAGTTCATCCTTTGGATGACCACTGAGGTCAGTCCAACTTCACATATTGCATTTTTTTATTCTAATTTGATGTGTTTGTGAGCTTTTACAAGTAGCTAGGGTTTTTGTTGCAAGGTTACAGGTACCTCGGTGATCCAAGTGTGACATATAGGTGATCAACAATGAACAAGTGTGAAACCCTAGTGACATAGGAAAAATAAGATTCTAAGCATTCACATAGTCACCAAGTGCCTAGGAGTGGTCTCTGTGCCCAGCCCTGCCCCCCTCCCAAACCTGTCCTAGCGCCCATGTCCAGCTCATCGCAACTTCTAGAATTTATATCAAGCATTTCCAACATTCTTCCCAACTGCTTATTCATCAATTATTCTAATTCAGATCTATTTTAGGATAAGAAAAAATTAGATAAGTTCCCTATCTCTCTCATTTTCTTACATGGTTGCATCTTTAGAGTGCTTAGCATTTATATTCTATTGTATATTATCATAGTGACTCTAAAATTAGATTTAATATTCATATTTTATTAAATCATTTGGTGAACCCCTCTCTTAGAACTCCTTGCCCTAGGATCCACAAAACCCTCATGGCTAAAAATAGATCCTCCTCTCCTAGAAAGTTATGCATCATGTTAGTGTGAATCCTATCCTTGATGATGTTGTTGAGGCTGAACTTAATGCCCTTTATCGCAATGCTTGATTTGATGATGAAGTTCAAAATCATTATTATTTTACTCAAAAACAATATTCCTACTAGTTTTTGCAACTCTAGTGTGAGCATCATTTCACCTTGACCAAAACTTCACTAAATTCTCTCCTTGTTCTTATATAGTCACTCGTAGGTTACTCCACCTTCTTCTATTCCTATTATAGCACATGATGATGCTCTTATAGATTATATGCTTGGTCTTGATTGTGACAATGTAGATAAAAATAATGTTATTTCCAATGTTGAAAATGTACATGTGCATGATGATGTTTCTCATACTAGTCAAGATGAATGTAAAGTTGTATCTCATGTTTCTTCTACTTCTGAAAATATTTCCAATGATTGCAAAGATATATCTTATGATAGTTCTCTCTACTTCTCTATATGTTGATGACTCTCTTGATGAAATACTTGCATGAAAACTTTTGTTTGATAGTGATGTTGATTATATTTCTGATCATGAACATGTTAGTGAGGATGTTACTTCTCTTAAGACTGTTGAATGTGAATTTTCCACTCCATTTCTTCTACTTCTGAGGTTGTTTCCAATGTCATTCATGATGATTCTACCACTCCTACTAGTTCACCTCTTATTCATTTCTTCTGATTCTACTACTAGCATTTTATTGATATTCCATGTTCTTCTCCTCCTCTTTCCTCTTCTTCTTCTCTAGATGATATTCATGTTGATTCTTCCATTCTACTAGTATACCTCCTCTTATTTCTTCTACATCTACATCTAACATTCCCATAGCATGCCTTCATCTTCTCACTTCTTCTTCTCACATTCCCATGATCACTCACAATGGAAAACTTCAACCTCTTCATGTGCCTCTCACTTCTTCTATGATTCCTTCACATGATATTTTATCACTCATGCATGTTGTTGGCCATTTACAATCTCAAGTTCAATCTCTTACTCTGAAAAAAAATCCTACTATGATTCCATTGATAATAACTCTCTTCATGGAAATCCTATTCCAAAGAAAATTCACAATTCATATTTTCCTAAGGATTTTATCATGCCTACCTTTTCATGTTTTAATGGCACTGAAATCCATATTTACATCTTAAGCATTATCGTTTAGCTATGGATTCTTATTCTAATGATCGATTATTACTAAAATATTTTCATCATAGTCTTGTTGATGATGCTCTTCAATGGTATACCCATTTTCCTTATGGATCTATTAGTACATATTGTGAAATGGAAGATGCTTTTCTTAGATGCTTTATGCTTAACAATGGTCCTAGAGTTACACATGATCACTTACCTAGCTTGCATCAAGGAAAGAAAGAACCTATTCTAGATTACATTTTATGCTTCAATTCTTGCATGCATCAATTAGTATTTCAGCCTATTGATCTAGAAAAGCAAATTTATCTTTTGTCATGGCTTGATTCCTGCATTAAAAGAAAAATTACAATATGATACATGTGAATCATTTATGCTTTTATGCTATAAAGTCATTGATCTAGAACAAGATTTAATTGTTACACATGTTATAGAACCCCCTTATATTCTTTACTGCTTCATCATCTTCTACTTCTTCTCCTCTACCATCTATTAAGTGTCCTCCAAGGTCTCCATCTCCTCCACCTCACAAGAAAGTTCCATCCCCTCCACCACATAAGCATCCTCCATCTCCTCCACCAGCGTCGGTCTCCACCTAAGACTTCTCCATCTCCTACTAAGAGCCATTGCATTTATCACATGTTGTTAAGCCTCATGATGATGTTTGTGTGCTTTTCTTGATAAGCACTTAATTCTCTTACCTCTAATCAACATCATCCTCCTCATCACTTGCATCACCAGCACGATCACCCTTATTGTAATTTCCACCACATCAATGGCCACCATGATAATGATTGTTGTGCCCTTCATGAAAAATTACAACAATTAGAAGATAAGGGTGTCATTTCCTTTAGCTCTCACTCTCGTGAGTGATCTCTTTCTCCCATTCCACATAAGCATGCTTCCATTGTTGTTCACTTATCTCCTCCACCCACTTCTAAGGTTGTCATTCATCCATCTCCTAAAATCATTATCATCCATCATGTCCTCCACCTAGCAGCATCTATCATGCATCATCTCATCCACCTCACAATGTGCTACTACATCTCATTGGTTCCTAAGCCATCAACATTTGTTGCTTCCTACCACTACATCTCCTCATCATTGGCACCATTTCATTTGACATTTAGTTTGGATCTTTACACTCACTTATTTGATACCACTTCACATGCTTCCACCATCCTTGTCATAGGCCTCTCATCTTTGGTAGGTGATTTCCATATGATCACCTCATTACCCAATGATGCACTCATGTTCTTAAGGTTCTTACATGATTGTTGAGGGATATATTACAATAAGAACCTCACTCATTTTCATCTTTGCTCTATATTCATTGATCTATCTATCTAGCACACACTATCAAGCCATTTCTTGATGACACTCTTGTTCTATGGTTCATTCTTGATTTCGAGGGGTCTTATATAAATGAACCTCATTTTCTTACACACACATTGGGGGCATCATTTTTTCCCCCCCTCTTC
Source organism: Taxus wallichiana var. yunnanensis (assembly GCA_018340775.1). NCBI lineage: Eukaryota > Viridiplantae > Streptophyta > Pinopsida > Cupressales > Taxaceae > Taxus > Taxus wallichiana. Next base: position 52,319,978 of record CM031234.1, read on the forward strand.
ATTATACTTACACATGTTTACATACATCATTTTACATCTCTTACACTTAGTAATGTATCATTCTATTATACCATGGATCATTCATTTTATCTACTACACTACATCACATACATCTATTACTATTTATCATACATACTATCCATCTTCATTCATACATAAAATCTATTTTTTCAAGCATTACTACATCATCATCTATTTCAAATCAACATAATCATTTCATCAATATCTAATAAATCAAAACATCATACAATCATCATCAATCAACATAACATAAACAATACAAATCAAACATACACAATATCAATGAATCATCAACACAATCACAAAACAACAATAACATATATATATATATATATATATATATATATATATATATATATATATATATATATATCATCAAAAATCATAGTTACAAAAATACAATCGTTAGGGGAAAGCCCCCATGCATTGCTACATCCATATATATCATACATCATCATCATCACTATCACTATACACAATCATGGGAGCTCTAGAACTAGATGCTTCACCACTCAATCTAATCTATGCTGTTAGTTGTCGTGGCCCCTATATCTCTCCACTATCTGTAATATAGCTACCTCAATTGATTGACTCCTGAATCACCCATGTCAACTCCACATATTTGTGAATACATCCTGAGCTAGGGCTCCTCCTCCTATACGATCTCCCTATCACTCATCTCTCACATGAGCCTCATCACACTCACTCAATAATATAGTACATGTGGTTTACCACTATAGCCACCAGCTCAAACAAATGGGCATGCTCACCCATAATAGCATCCACTCACTCTAACATCCCACCTCCCATGAGCACATCTAGAGGTACATTTCCATGTCAATAGTGTGGATCGATGAATCAATGATCAAGGACCAATAAGCATCACCTACAACCATCCAATACCACATTAGTTATCACACATTTTTACCAATATACAACAACCACGTAACAATCAACAAAAATAAAAATAATAATACTTTACTTAGCTAATGTCATCATTTCTAGGCCATCTCCTCCATTAGGGGGCATGTGCCTTCCCCTCTACTCCTCCAACCGATGGTCCACCCACCACATCTACAACAACTAGAAATAATAACACCCATCGATGTGATTCCCACCAAACATTATAGGCCTAGGTACATCCTGCATCATCCACCTATATTGGATCTATGGCCGCATCCACCTCATCTGGACCAGGATGCACTACTTGTGCTCTTATCGGACCTGGCCTCACTCTGGGCCTCCTCAACACTCTAGTGGATCTCACCCATACATATGGCTCTTAGGGGCACATCCTGAGCCATACCAAATTACCTCGACACACGCTCTACCTGAAACAACTTGGTCACTCTAGGAACCGGTCCTCTAACCACATGGTGCATCAAATGCAGCGCAACTATACCCCATCCTCAATCTAACCACCATAGTCTCTATATGGCCTCCATATATGATGGCCCCTAGTCCCATCTGATCAAACATAGATCTATAAGTAGTGGTATCCAACCTCTCCTACTATGCATGAATGTCTACCCACCTCGCTTTAAAAATATATGAGCCTCCCCAATCAACACATGGCCCATTGAGTGGCCTCCTCAATATACAATATGCTCATAGGCCCACATATGTAATAATGTGGTGGCTCCAAGTCCACCCCATGGTCCTCTCTTTCATGAATCTATATAGATCTCTATATAAATGGGCCAAACATACACCTTGCCCATGTAAATCTAGTCTCATGCTCCTCTATGTGTTGAAAAATATCATGCATCTTATACAAGATGCCCACTCACCACCCTCTATCACCATAGATGAAGCAATCACAACTGCAATAAAATTCTGCAACCACAAAACACCTGATCTCAATATGGCATCTAGACTAATATGGGTCTCTTTCTATACTGTGTCCCTATAAAGTATCACCTAACTGCTCTCATCTGCCTCTGAGCATCCACTACAACCATCACCTGGACTCTCTCACCCACAATTGGTAGTCACAATATATGATATACATCCTCTAGGGTCATTGTCATCTCCCTAGTAGGAAACCAAAAAGTACATGTATCTCACACCACCACTCACACAATGCAGTCACCATAGGCATATTATGGGGTACCTCCCCAATCTCACTATGTGTGCATAGATGACACATTCTAGTATGTCCCACTCAACATCAGATAAGCCCAAAGTCAATAATGTGCTCAAATGCCGACCTCTCATGGAACTCCTCGAAGTGTATATCTCTCTACACATCACAAACACCAACAAAATCATGACATTAGTACCTCATACATATAAAAACAACCACTCATACTTAAAAAGTCATAAAAAATCACATATTTCACATTACGCAATCAAAACACTCTCCTGGGTCGCCAACACCCAAGAGAAGGACATGAGTGCACCTAGAAATAGGTCACCAACACTTGGAACTAGGGCACTGGCATCCCAAAGGATGTCAACACTTTAACCACTCCCACCTAGGTCAGAAATGCCAGAAATTCAAAATTTAAAATTTTGCAAAAAAATTGACAAAATCAGGCAAATTTCACCAATTTTTTTCAAAAATAATCATACTTACCAACTCATCTCATCATTTCTGCGATGCCACATCCCGCTACTCTCTCAAACCTCATCAACCTCGCTTCCCTAATCTATGTGGCATCCTCGTAAGCTCAGAGCTCAAATTCTAACTCAATCATGGTTCAAATGAAGTTACTATTCACTTTTTTACTATCACTATATATAGCAATTTTCAATTTTTCATTTACTATAGTTACTATTCACACTCATTCTTCTAATTAATACATGACACATGGTTTCACTCATATCTTGAGCTTCACTACTCTTTTTCTTCCCCATTTGCACCATTTGGTTTAGAATTTCTTCTCCTACCACCATACTATACACATTACATAATGATATATTCCAATCTTGCACATATAATATTCAACATATATGCAATCTTACAACATCTTCTATACTACCTCTTGGTCATCATTACATCTTTTCACCTCTACTTTGGCTTAGTGCTCATTATCTCACCCCCATCCCCCTTTCACCAAAAGGGGGCATATAATCGGGATCACCCTATGATCCCTCTCAGGCTACTATATGATCATTCGATACTCCTAATACATCATTTCAAAAATTTTTTTTCACACACTATTAAAACAAAGGAACAAATCGATCTATTCAAATATTTTCTATCTATTCCCCTAATGACCTAATCTGGGGGAAAAATGAAAAATATATCCATGAGTAATCTATCACACACATCTAATTTCAAAGCAATCTTTCAACATTCTAATCAAATCAATCAATCGATACGACATAACATATTTACATATCTCTCCTAGATGACCTAACTTGGGAGTTACATCACTTCATTATCTTTCCTAGATGACCTAACATGGGAATCATTTTACATCACTTCCATATGACCTAACATGGAATCCATCTAGCACTATACAAATCGTGACACCCATGGAGTGGGGGAAATGAGACGTCATTGCCTTTCCTATACTGCTCTTATATGGGTTATTCAACATGGAACTAATCATGGATCAAAATGGAACTAAATTTGGTCTCTAGCCATTATTACGGTTGGAACTTTTTGAGGATGTAGTCATGGATGGAGAGTAAAACTAGACCTCTCTCCCCAACACTCTTCCTCTAGCGACAAGATGCCTAAATCCTCCTTGATCAAAATTTTACAAAATTGGGTTAAGAATCGATCACTTCCCACCCCTATCCCCTTCAAAATCTCCATTCTCAAAATAAAATCATCAATTCAAAATCTCCAAATTCCCAAATAAAATCATCAATTCAAAATCTCCAAAATCTCCAAATAAAATCATCAATTTCTCCAAGTGATCCTTATAATGGTTCACTATCTCTATTTATGCCACATGGATCGACACGTTGATCCATGGTTTACCACGCTATATGTTCTTATGTTTGTGCGTACTTTTGCAATAGGGCTTCTCCGGACTTCTCACATGTATGTTCCTTACTTCCTTTACACTACTTGAATTTCATTCAAATAGCATAAAGGGGGAAAATGTAGACACAAAATCATGCACATATTACTATTTTACTATACCACTAAGTATGTTGTTATATGCATGGATCTTGAGTAAGAAAAGTATTCATTGGTGACACATTCCTAGTCCATCCATTGATTTGGTTATTTTTATTGTCTTTATCTCTCACATCCATCACATGCACCCAATTTTGGTCGTGTCACATGGATCCCTATCTTTCATTCTTCTCACATTTTTCGTCAGCTATCCCAAGACACCAATGCCTAGTTTGGACACTAGTGCCCGGGTGATCCTATCCACCCCAGGCACTCTTGTCCTCTTTTTTATTTTTCACATTTTTGAAATTTGTGGTCAACATTTTCAGTTTTCTTACTCCTATCCCAAGGTCCTAGTCGGCATGTCATGTCACTAGTGTCAAAATTCAAATAAGAGATCCCTATATATACACAACATACATACCATTATATGGGCGGGAAATTATAAAGGGAAAGCATATCTACATATTATCAAAGGGATTGCATTTTTGGGCTGATTACTCTGCATACACTATATAAGAAGGGGAAGTTTCTAAATTTCATCCCACACATTTGCATTTTATCTATCTTTAGCCTACTATCTTGGTGTCATTGTCACGATGGCAACCCAAAGACACTATTTCACATACAAACACATAGAACTACATGGATTCTAGAATGTAGTGTAATTCTCTATCATAAGTTCATCCTTTGAATGACCACAAAGGTCAACGCGACTTCACATATTGCATTTTTAATCCAATTTGATGTGTTTGTGAGCTTGTACATATAGCTAGGGTTTGTGTTGTAGATTATAGGTACCTCGACGATACAAGTGCAACATATAGGTGATTAATAATGAACAAGTGTAAAACCGTAGTGACACAAGAAAAAGTAGATTCTGAGCATTTGCATAGTCACCAATGCTTAGGAGTGGTTTTTCAGTGCCTAGGCTCCCTCGCACTTTGTCCTGTGCACCCATGTCCAAATCTTTATGTAGCTTCCAAAACTTATATCTAGCATTTTTGATATTTTTCCCATCTTGTTCATCAATTGTTCCAGTTCGGATCTGTTTCTAGGATAAGTGAAAATCATATATGTTCCCTATTTCTCCCATTATCTTACACGGTTGCATCTTTAGAGTGATTAGAAATTATACTATGTTGTATACTATTATAGTAACTCGAAATTAGATTTAATATTTAAAATTTATTAAATCACTCTATATATAGCTCTTCCATTCGTACATGTCCTACATCACAACCTCGTTGTCCTCACCAGTTCATTAGTCCACCTTGTTGGCCTAAGACCCCTACTCGGGTAGCCCATACCTATAGGTGTTCTCCACCTCCTTTACCCCATCATTCTCATTCATATGCACATAATTACTCTCCTACACCACCGATCTTAGACCATGGCCACATGTCTTTGTCTCCTTGGACATCAAGTGGGGACACCTCACTCTTCACTATCATTAGATACTATTCTATCCCTCACACACTTAGGGACATCATACTTTATCCACCCTCATCAATATCATTTGTTTCTAATATCTACTTATAATTTCCTTACTACATTTCATGCTTTGTGCTTCATGTCTATCTTTCTAAGCACCTCCACATCTTTGGTACATGATTATACCATCATTACCGATAATGCACTTTACTTCCATGGTTGATACTTGAGTGTTGAGGGAAAAATTCATAAATGAACCTCATTTATTACATTATCATTATTCTCTCTATTTCTCACGCTTTGTGCTTCATGTCTATATTTATGAGCATTGTCACACATACTTTACATTCATTAATTAATGACACACTCTAGTTCCACGGTTCATACTTGACTATTGAAGGTCCAATTCTTAAATGATATTCGAATCATCCACACTTCATACTCGGTACTTCACAATACATCTTTCCTAACATCTATTCTCACTTGCATACTATACCTTCATTACCCGATGACACACTCTAGCTCCACAGATCATACTCGGCCGTTAAAGGCCCAATTATTAAATAAATCTCACATCATCCACACTTCATGCTTAGTTCTCCATAATACATCTTTCGTAGCATCTATTCTCATTCACATACTATACCATAGTTACACGATGACACACTCTTGTTCTACTGTTCATACTTGATTGTTGAGAGAACACTCCTAAATGAACCTCATCACATGCACATCCCATTTGGGGCAACATGTCCCCTCTCCTATGCACATATTTCATATCACATCACACTATCACTTTCACGTAGCATTTACACATCTTGGTTGTATTTACTCTTGTTAGCTTATACTATTTACATATTGCACTTTGTTTCCTATACTAGTTGGATACTTAGTATGTCACTATCTTTTTCTATACACACATGCACATTCACTTGGTATCTTAAGGTGAATGCAAGACTTCTACATATTCTTACATGATGCATGATGCTCGACACTACTCTTTACTAGTCTTATTGAGGCTCCTGGGGGCATCTACCTTTGTTACTCTCATACTCTACACATCACATGTCCTATTGTTACATTATTTACTATTTCTCGTTACTATCACTTTACTCTTCATTGATCTATACATGATTTGACATACTACTTATCTTTATAACATGCTAATGAGTGTTTCATGTGTAGAATTTACCTTGCAGGATACCATACAACCATGGTTATATATCATTTCTTGCTTATTATTACTTTCTATTGTTTGTGGGTTATACCCTATGTCTTGATTGATCATAGTTTTCTTACGACCGCTTTTACCCAGATTGTCATGTGACATTGTGAGTGATATCCCATGTATGGAACCCAATTTTTGTGGTACTTCTTATCTTCATATTTTCTTGCCACATTATATTCTATTGCATGTTAGCTCTTTATACTAACACTTATTTCTACCCTACATTGTTTACATGTTCCTTGGTTTCTAACATGTCCATCTCCTACCCCATGCTGGTATCTAATACATGATATGTATATCAATTTCTAGTCCTCTCCTTTAGACTGCATTCTCCTACAATCATCACATGCACCCTAAATGAGGGGTAATATATGGGGTGAACAAATTACCATTACTGAGCTCGAGCTCCATAACATCTTAATAAAATATAGAATTGGCATAAGCACACAATTATAGATTGGTCCAAAATCAAAGCTGTTGTTGTAGACTCACAAAGGCACCCCCGGATGCGATCGGGCTTCTAGGTTGATGTTCGGGCATCCGAGTGTGATTGCACAACATGGAATCCTTTCTCCAAATGTGGGACTTGTAAAGATGAGAAAAGATTCTCCAGAGAAGGCTAGTTCCTATTCCTCTGTTCAGATGCACACAAAAAATGCAGAGGGTTTGCTAAAACCTAATCTAACTTTCCAAGGAGACAGGGTAAGAAAATGCATAGAATAAAACCTAAACTACAAAGGTGATGCACCGAGGAATGTTAGACATTCGTTTTGCAATTTAACACAGACCACATAGACACAATACAAACACCATGCACAGGTAACCAAACTACAATAAGAGATCAAAATGACAACAATGAATACATGAGAGGGTTGAGAGTCAAACACAACACATATATTATTGCTCAAGAGTTGATACAGTACATTACAGCAATGGCAAGAGGCAAAGGCGGCATTACAACCCATATGGGAGGTTTGAAAGCTCCAAAATTCTGCGGCAAGTGAGGGAATAAGGGAGGATGCAAAAGCAGAAATGTCCGACCCCTTAAAGGAGCTCCTCTTTACAATATATATCCAGAAATGAGAGAGGGAAGAGAGAGGAAATCCAGAATCTAGCCCAACCACTTCTTGGTAGCATTTAAAATCATCTCATTATGACAGAAGTGGTGGATCCTAGCAAAATGGCGGGATGTTGTCTAACAGAGCGCGCAGTGTCTCGCCTTAAAGTTGGTTGTTGAAGCATTACTTCGTCTATCACCACGTGTCGAGACGTTTTCTTAATTTTATCCTCCAAACTACACCAAAATGCAATATTTATCCCAAAATCATGTAGATAATTTCAACAGCTTTCTGTTGATATAAAGAACGTGCAAATCCGAGCTCTGGATCGAAAGATACGAAGGTTTGAAGATTTAGGGCACAAAACAGGTGAAAACAGATTTTTAAATTTCTTTTCCCGCGCTCTGCCATCTGGATGACACGTGGCAGGCTCTGGTTCACTGAGCAATTTTCTCTCTCCACCTTTTCGCGGGCTTTTCTTGTGGGCCCTTTAAACTTGGACACATGGTACTATTTCATTGGTTCGGATCAGTGCTCGAAAACCGCCCCTTTGACTTTTTGGACCTTTTCCCTTGGCGACACGTGTCATGCTGTGATTTGTCCACGGGCCTGCCGGATTTTCATGTCCATCGCATCTTTTTGTCCTGGATGTCCTAGTGCTTCGGGATAGAATCCTCTCGATCCACCCGAAATGGGCTTCCTCGTCCCTTTTCTACCGGTGACACGTGGCGTGATCTGATTGGCTTTCGGCTCCTTCGGCTATCCGCGTCCCGCACACCCCTTTGTCCCACTTGTCCTTGTGCTGAAGTTTCTTGTTTCGGCCGATCCGGCTGGTTCGCGTCCTTTGCGTCCATTTGTCCCAAATGTCCCAAAGGTCTTTATGGGACAAATTCTTCTGGTTCGCCCGATTCGGCCGGTTCGCGTCCTTCGCGCACTCTTGTCCCGCTTGCTCCCAGTAAAGGACTTGGACAAATTTTCTTTCTTTCGGCCGATCGGGCATTTCACGTCCATTTGTCCCAGATGTCCCTTTTTTGTTTGGGCCGCCTGGAGGCTTTTCGGCCAATCTGTGCCTTCCGCGTATAATTGTTCCAACTGTCCCAAAGGTGGCCTTGAGCAGGACTTAGCCAATTTTACGATTTTCTCCTGAATCAATCTACTTGCTTAGAACTAAAAACTCTGATGCATGTTATCAAATTAACTCTGGGGGGTGAAATTTGGATAACAATTTGGTGAATTTTCGGGGTCACCTGCCTGCTAGGTAGAAGATCAGTGGCCTTTTAGCGATCCATTGGGCATGGAGTCATAAGCAATAACCTGAAATGAGCCTGATGCTACAACTCCCTCTACGAGAGCACGCTGAACTAAAAAACTCAATCTAGGAGTGACAAAACCTGCGCCAAAGCACTTAGGGAAACTGAAACCTAACTACAACAAGACAATGTGCATACACACTTAGAGGAATTGAAATCTAGGCTAATATTTACAAGGGTGAACCTTTTATTTTCAGTAGTAATGTTTGAGATAGATTCCATTTACTGGAATCTACAGTTCTTCACCATCCAATGAGGCCAATTGGAAAGCATTGCTACTCTTGCACTTCTCGACCATGTATGGGCCACTCCAAATGGCATAAAATTTTGAATGCCTTCCCGGTTTTACCTGTCCACATCCCATTTCAACACTAGATCTCCAACTTGAAAAGATCTATCTTTGGCCTTCCTATCAAAGGTCTTCTTGATCAAAGCTTGATCCTTTTCCATTGCTTGGGATGCCTGATTTCTGATCTCCTGCAGCTCCATCAACTCTGCATACCTCACCTCCATGGGCTCAAATTCAAGTAACTCCAGCTGCTTCATGAGTTCCAATGTTGGCAACTCAAGTGACATGGGCAAGATTGCCTCTCTTCCATAGACAAGCCTGAATGGAGAGTTACCTGTGGATCTTTTGGGAGTGATCCTATCAGCCCATAAGGCTGATTTCAACTTGGTATGCCAAGACCTCTGATTCTCATCAAGAGTTCTCCTAATGATCCTCAACAAGTTCTTGTTTGTAGACTCGGCCTGGCCATTACCCTGAGGGTAATAGTTCGATGAAGTGCTTAGGTAAATACCATTCTTGACAGCCCACTCAGTCACCTTAGATCCAATGAATGCCAATGCATTGTCAGAGATTATTGTAGCAGGTACACCAAATCTGGTTGTTATTCCCTCATAAAAGTCTAGGATGCTAGACTCATTTGCCTCTTTGAGCTACTTCTCTCATCCATTTGGTGAAGTAGTCTGTGGCTGTCAAAATCCATTTATGCCCTTGGCTTGAATTGGGATTAATGACTCCAATGAAGTCCAAACCCCATTGCATGAATGGCTGGTCAACTGAGATTGGATGCAATGGAAGGGTAGCAAACTTCTCTTTTCCTGTGAAGAATGCACAATTCTTACACCTCTTGATCCATGCGTAGCAATCGCTAAAGATTTTAGGCCAATAATAACCAGCTTTCATAATTTTTAGAGTTGTCACTCTTGGTGCAAAATGGCCACCAGCTGGTCCACCATGAAACTCTTCTAATACCCTTTGAATCTGACCTATGCTAATGCATCTCAGTAGCACTTCATTTACATCTTTCTTGAACAAAACTCCATCAACAATGGCATACGAGACAACTTGTAATATGAAGTATCTCCTTTGGGTCTTGTTCATCCTGGAGGGCTTTGCCTGTACCTAGGAAGTGCATAATACCTTGGGTCCAACAAGGAATGTGGGAAGCATTGTATTCTTCATGATTGCCGCTTGGCTCATGGCTATCCTGGATTGTCAAAACAGCCTCTTCTTCGTTGCAGACTTCCTTTTGCTTCCCTAAAACCAGCTGCTCACACAGTCCTTTCCCTCTTACCAGCTTGGTGATCTTGATCTCAATGTCATACTCCATGACACGGGTGATCCAACCTACCCTTTTCTCATTCAAATCCTTGTTGAGGAGGAAGTCCTTAACTCCAGCATGTGAGACCAACAACTGGACCTTGTTGTTTGAGACTAAATGCTTGAATTTCTTCAAGCTTCGACATCGCAAGTACATGCTTTTCAATAAAAGAGTACCTCACCTCATAGTCATCTAGGCTCTGGCTAAAAAAGGCAATCGGTTGCTCATCATTATCTTTGTTCTGCTGTACCAGAATGGTAGAAATAGTGTCATCACCTCCAAATGCATAGAGGATGAAATCCTTGGAGAAGTCTGGGTTGATGAGAGTTGGTGCTTGAGAGATAGCTTCTTTGATTGCTTCAAAACTCTCCTTGCCTTCTGCTGTCCACTTAAAAGCCATGCTCTTCTTTAACATTTTGGTGATGGGCTTGACAAGGGCTGTAAAATCTGGGATAAACCTGCGGACAAAATTGATCCTTCCCAAGAAACTTTGAAGAGCCTTCTTGTGACTTAGCAAGCAATGATAGTGCTCTTATGGCTTCAACCTCTCTCGAATCAATTTCCAGTCCCTCTTTCGAGACAACATGGCCAAGGAGCTTTCCTTCATGTGCAAGAAAGATGCACTTCTTGGGGTGCAAAGATACTCCAAACTTTCTACACCTCGAAACACTACTTTGAGGTGAAAGAGATGGTCTCATTGTGCATTCTTTGAGAAGACAAGTGATATCATCTAGATATATTAGCACTATCTTGTTGATCAAGCCTTGGAATGCCATGTCCATTGCCCTTTGAAAGGTAGCACCAGTGTTGGACAGCCCAAATGGCATCTTCTTGTAAGCATATGTGCCCCATTTAGTTGTGAAGGCTGTCTTGAATTGGTCTTCTTCTTTCACCATCACCTGATTATACCCTGAGTAGCCATCTAGAGAGAGAATCTCTCGAACCGAGATACTACTTGCAATATTTGTTCCATGAAGGAAGTGGGTAATGATCTTTGAGAGATGCTCTATTGAGGTCTCGGAAGTCCACACACAACCTGATTTCTCCACTTTTCTTCCTGACTGGAACCAAGTTAGCAACCCAGCTTGAGTGCTTGATCGGGAATATAATGCTTGCCTCTATTAGCTTATTTAGCTCTTTCTTCATTACAGGCTCAATGTGAGGGTTAATGTGTCTCTCGCTCGCACCGATGGGCTTAGCATCCGGATCCAATTCTATGGTATGTTGTGCCAAATTTGGATTGAATCCTCTTAAGTCTTCATAGCTCCAAGCGAAGACATCTCGGAAATTCTTGACAAAGCCGTATGAAATCTGATTTCTCCCTTTCAAAGTGGCCACTTTACCAATTTGAAGTGTTTTGCCTTCCCCAACCGGAATTGGTGTGAATCTTCCCTCTTGACACCGTATGTTAGCCTTTTCTTTACGGAACTGGTCGTTAGGGTTGAAGATAGACTCCAACGTTACTAAACCCTTGGGAAGCTTGTTTGTCGTAGCTACACTACTTGATCCCCATACTGTTGCTCTAGTCTGTCCTGATTCCTAGCTGAGAATTCAGCTTCTTCTTGTAAAAAATTGACGATCTGTTGATTGTTTTCAAACACCTGCCAGCTGGTGTTATTATCTAGAACTGCTGGCCTCACAATCACATGGATATGTGGCTGTGTTTTTTCCCTTTTGATGTTGTCAACCACATCAAACATTGCTCCAACTGCTGCGAGCCTATCCGCGGCTTCATTTTTCTTCCTGGGTATGGACACAATGTTGAAAGCTTCGAAATCCTCAATGAGGTCCCATACCCTATTCTTGTAGCTCCTCAGCAAGTCGTTCTTTGTAGCATGTTGTCCTCTAACTTGGTTGACGATTAGCTCGCTATCCCCGAACACCTGCAAGTTATTTATCCCTTTTTCCTAGCCCAATGAAGTCCATGAATCAAGGCCTCATATTCAGCTGTGTTGTTTGAACAAGAAAACTGGAAACAAAAAGCTAAATAATATTTGATGCCTTGAGGTGAAACAAGCATGGCTCCACCTCCTGCGCCTTGCCTACTCCTTGATCCGTCAAAAAACAGCTGCCATACCTCATTGTCATCATTATGGCTTAGCTTGGTGATGCTAGGAACAGGTTGATTTTCTTCGTGTATACAATAGACTCCCAGCTCAGATTCTTCTACTTCTTGATAGGGATCAAAAGCATGTATCTTGTTTGCCCATTCATCAAGAGTTAGGTCTGGGATACTTCCAACCTTGGTGTCAGCCTCATCAGTACTAGGGTGATCTTCTTGATCAAATGCTGAGCAATTGGCATTAATCTGACTTAGAGTGTAAGGCTCAATATGGAAGTTTGCAATAGGTTCAGACCTAATTGTAGCCTTAGTTCCATACCTTGTTCTATGAAAGATGTGAGACCAATCAGCAGGACAAATACCCCCAATCTTGGTGTGAAGTCCTTGACAAGCAAAGGGCAAAGAGTGGTGGAAGGTCTATGATTGATATATCTTATAAGACAACAACATTTGGACATGCATGCAAGGTAAGACTCAAGTTTTTAATCACTCCCATTTGTTGTTATTGCTGTCCCATTCAATCGCACTACCCCTTTAGATATTACTTCATATTGGAGACCCAAATTTGATCAACTATTTGCTTGGGCATCACCGAGCTACTTGCCCCTTAATCAATCATGCAATTATGTACTAGTTTATCCCCAATGATTAATGAAACATAGAAAGTAGGGGCTTCAAAATTTTACCTTGTTGCCCTCCATGGCTTCCTTCAGGCTGGGTAGCATTTGTAAGCACTTTGTCTTGCATATGAACTCGCTTAATTGAAGTTGTCCAATCCTTCATGGCAGCTTGCAGCAGATCTCTTTGTCCTGGGATGGATAGGGATTCCCACATTGATATATTGACGTTAGTCTTCTTCATCTGTTCAATGATACTGAACGGGGATGAAGTATCCTTTTGTTGTCCCTTGGTTTGTACACTTACTCCTTGTACGTGGGCAGCAATAGCTAGCATTTGAGTTGGCCTAGGGGCTATTCTTGGCTGCCCTTGTGTATTTGAAACTGGACTCTGCTTGCCAATCATTTGTGGAGCCGTGGAAGGTGGTGGATTGGCTGGGGCTAATGGCTGTTCTTCACCCAAATTTCTCCTCTTTGACCTTGTGTTGGCTGCAACACCTTGAGAAACTGCTTGATTCATGCCACAGAAATCTTCCGCTTGCCAGTTCACCAACGTGGTGTCATTTGGGGCTGATTGCTGTTGGAATGTTTCTTGTTGTTGATTGTTTCCTTGACTGCCCTCACCCTCCACACCAGTAGTTGTCACCATCAGTGCTTGATTGAGAGCACCATTGAAACACATGGATTGGTTATGAGGCTCATTGCATGGAAAGCACCAGTCATATTCCTGAGCAATGTTGTTCTGTGTTGGCACTAATGCCTTAGAGGCAGATATAGCATTTGGATTATAGGGCTGGAATGGTCTATTAGAGGGAGGCCTTGTTTGATTCACATTTGCAACTGGATTAGGTGGTCTTTGTGGTTGGTATGGCTGCCTATTAGGCTGAGCTTGAGGTTGATAGGAAGGTCTGAAACCTTGGGCTTGTTGCCTCTTAATAGTAACCAGCTCATTTCCCAAATTTTGCAACTATTTCATGACCTCTTGGAGTTCATTTGAAGCACTTGGAGATGAAGTGGAAGCTTCATTTGAACTCTAATTTCTAGGAGTGGGAACAGGAGCCAAAGTGGGTGCTTGACTAGTGCTTGGATTTTCTAAGTTTGGATACAAGGGCATGGGAGGCCTAGGAGCTAGTTTACCAGCTTGAATAAGATAGTTTTCGGCTCTAATGGCAATGCTATAAGCCATAGGGATTGTTGTGCCTCCCATGGACTGAATTAACATAGAAATATCGAATTCAAAGTCAGTAAGGTAATATAGAAAAGCACCTTCTGCTGTTGGCCTGACTGCCACTGGAATCCTATCCCAAGACCTTTGAAATCTGAAGTTGAAGTCAGTCAGCTGCTCGTTGGAGGATCTCTTGATAGTTGTCAGCTACTCCAAAAGAGACAAGTTGTCTCCCTTCTCTCCAAATTGCTCGTGAAGTGCAATACACAGCTGATTCCAGTTTGTGATAGAACTAGCTCCAAGGTTCCTAAACCATTGTAATGCTTTACCCTTGAAGGAAGATGCCAGTAACTTGACAGCCACTTGCATTTCATTGATTTCATGGATTGCACAAAGGTTAGCAATATCTTTAACATGATCACCTGGAGTAGTCTGATTTTCTCCGGTGAAGTAGGGAATGTTCTTCAAGGCTGTAATAGGAACTGGATGCTGTGCATTGAGAGCAAGTGGGCTGCTACCTGTGAAGTTGACATAGGGATTGTTCTGAGCCATTCTAATTGGTCTTAAAACCCTTGTATATTGAATGAAAGGCCTGTCAGGTGGAGGAGTTGAGAGAGTTCTGTTTGGTGGAGATGGAGACCTCTTGAATCCTTCTTCCTCTTTGCCTTCTTCTTGGAGATAACTGCAGGTATTCAAACAACACTTCTTCTTCTCTAACTCTTGACATTGTGGTGATTCTTCTCATGAGTTTTCGTGCCCTGCACTTTCTTGAAACCCGATCGATTCTTCCCCTTGGAGTCGCGGATATGCGAGATAATAGCTCTTATAAGCAAGAAAACTACAACAGATGCATATCAACTTTGTTGTAATAAAAATGAGACCTCTAAGTCCCACCGGGTGTGCCAAAACTGTTGTTGCAGACTCACAGCACCCCTGGATGTAGATCAGGCTTCTAGGTTGATGTTCAGGCATCCAGTGTGATTGCACAACATGGAATCCTTTCTCCAAGCGTGGGACTTGTAAAGATGAGAAAAGATTCTCCAGAGAAGGCTGGTTCCTATTCCTCTGTTCAGATACACACAAAAAATGTAGAGGGTTTTCTAAAACCTAATCTAACTTGCCAAGGAGACAGGGTAAGAAAATGCATAGAATAAAACCTAAACTACAAAGGTGATGCACCGAGGAATGTTAGACATTCATTTTGTAATTTAACACAGACCACATAGATGCAATACAAACACCATGCACAGGTAACCAAACTGCAATAAGAGATCAAAATGACAACAATGAATACATGAAAGGGTTGAGAGTTAAACACAACACATATATTATTGCTCAAGAGTTGATACAGTACATTGCAGTGGCCAAGAGGCAAAAAAGACTGGCATTATAACCCATATGGGAGGTTTGAAAGCTCCACAAATTCTCTGGCAAGCGAGGGAATAAGGGAGGATGTAAAATAGAAATGTCCGACCCCTTAAAGGAGCTCCTCTTTACAATATATATCCAGAAATGAGAGAGGGAAGAGAGAGGAAATCCAGAATCTGCCCCAACCACTTCTTGGTAGCATTTAAAACCATCTCATTATGACAGAAGTGGCGGATCCTAGCAAAATGGGGAAATTTGTCTAACGGGAGCGGCGAGTCATGTCTCTTTGCATTAAAGTTGGTTGTTGAAGCATTACTTCTGTCTATCACCACGTGTCAGAGACATTTTCTTAATTTTCTCCCTCCAAATTGCACCAAAATGTGAGATTGATCCCAGAATCATGTAGAGAATTTCAACAGATTTCCGTTGATATA
The DNA here is from genome assembly GCA_018340775.1 of Taxus wallichiana var. yunnanensis. NCBI lineage: Eukaryota > Viridiplantae > Streptophyta > Pinopsida > Cupressales > Taxaceae > Taxus > Taxus wallichiana. Next base: position 52,336,360 of record CM031234.1, read on the forward strand.
AAGAACGTGCAAATCCGAGCTCTGGATCGAAAGATACGAAGGTCTGAAGATTTAGGGCACAAAATAGGCAAAAACAGATTTTTAAATTTCTTTTCCCACGCTCTGCCATCTGGACGACACGTGGCAGGCTCTGGTTCGCTGAGCAATTTTCTCTCTCCACCTTTTCGCGGGCTTTTCTTGTGGGCCCTTTAAACTTGGACACGTGGCACTATTTCATTGGTTCGGATCAGTGCTCGAAAACCCACCCCTTTGACTTTTGGACCTTTTTCCTTGGCGACACGTGTCATGCTATGATTTGTCCACGGCCTCGCGATTTTCACATCCATCGCATCTTTTTGTCCTAGATGTCCCGATTCTCATGGGATGAATCCTCCGATCCACCCGAAATGGGCTTCCTCGTCCCTTTTCTTCCGGTGACATGTGGCGTGATCTGATTGGCTTTCGGCTCCTTGCTATCCGCGTCCCACGCACCCCTTTGTCCCAATTGTCCTTGTGCTGAAGTTTCTTTTTGGCCGATCCGGCTGGTTCGCGTCCTGCGTCCATTTGTCCCAAATGTCCCAGTGCTGTCTGGGACAAATTCTTCTAGTTCACCCGATTCGGCCGGTTCGCGTCCTTCGCGCACTCTTGTCCCGCTTGCTCCCAGTAAAGGACTTGGACAAATTTTCTTTCTTTCGGCCGATTCGGGCATTTCACGTCCATTTGTCCCAGATGTCCCTTTTCTGTTTGGGCCGCCTGGAGGCTTTTCGGCTGATCCGCGCCTTCCGCGTATAATTGTTCCAACTATCCCAAAGGTGGCCTTGAGCAGGACTTAGCCAATTTTACGATTTTCTCTGAATCAATCTACTTGCTTGGAACTAAAAACTCTGATGCACGTTATCAAATTAACTCTGGGGGGTGAAATTAGGATAACACAAACCACAGGCCCAAAACATAGAGAAAAAACTAGCACCGGTCTTGGATAGTATCAATGGGAACTTGTATCCCCCTTTGGCACTTGTGTCTTGGGGGAAAAATAGTCAATTTATTAGTACAACACAATTTCCAGTAGTTTATAGTATAATTATCTAGTATCGTGTACTTGCCTTGATTATAGAATTAAGTCAATAAGTTACAAAAGGTTATAATAGGTTACTAATTAGGGATGTGTCATTTGTAGTGATGTTTATTTGGGAAGTGTTGTAGATGGAGAGAAAAATATACCTCTCTCCACAACATTCTTCTCTTGGTGTGAGATCACTCAAAAACTCAGATTTAGCATTAGATTGCCCAAAAAACTCGCTCTTGGCGTAAGATCACCCAAAAAACTCACTCTTGGTGTGAGATCACCCAAAAAATCGCTATTAGCATGAGATCACCGAAAAACCTCACCATCGGCATCAAGACATTTAAATAAAACAACATCTCTAAGAAAAACATGGCAAATTTTTATCCTTTACTCTCTTATACATCAAGTGCACACTTTCATTGTACTTTCACACACTTTTACTTGATTATACACATATTACTCTAACTTTTCATATACGAGATTTTGACTACTATTTTTCTCTTCTTTTGCAGGTCTATCCTTATATGTAACAAGAAAAATCTCACATCAGTGAGCGCAAACTCCAACAACACACTACTACATATACACTTCATCCCTAGGGTCTACCTCTCCTTCCCAATTTCCATGCTTTGCATTGCGGTCACTTCACACTTCACTTGTCCACTCGACATGCTATCGATTACACTTTTCTCTACAAGATTACAAGGTACACATCTTCTATCTACTTTATGCTATCGAGTATTCACTTAAAAACATAAAGTGGAGGTAAATGTAGACACAAAATCTATGCACTTGGGTAGATTTCTAGGTCCTAAAGCACACTGATGTATACATGATTCCTAAGCAAGAAAACTATTGGTTGAAATATTACTTTGGGTATTTTACTTTATCTCTTGGACTTTAATTGGCCTTACATATCTTATAGCCATGCCATAACTTTACTTGATTTATATTTTATGGCCTCGGGAACTATCGCCTTGATTAGGAAAGATGTGCCTAGGCACTCCTATCCCCCCGGGTGATCCTAACCTTCTTTACCTTATTCTTACTCTTTTGGGTGTCTTTTACTATTTGGTCACCTTTTATAACTTTGGGTCAGCCTTTCGGTTGTCAATTTTAAATTTAAACAATGGAATTTTAGTCAATTTTATCCACCTACTAACTTCTAACCCCATGCGCACTGGCCTATCACCTAGCGGGCACTGGGTGCTCACCCAAGGCATGCACGGCACCGAGACCCTCCTTTATGTGAGAATTGTGAGAATATCTTGCCATTGTTAGAGGATTAGATTCAAAAAGTAAATGTTCATGCATTCATTTTAAAAGCATAGGATGAGCTATCACATCTATATACCCATGCACTTAATAACAAGGGAAACATCATGGCATGAAATACAAAGAACATATCTACCTTATAAGTATGAGGAAATAACACTAGGGTTTGCACCCATGAACCAGATGTTCATAACAAAGCCATATATTTATATTAATCATAGTCTCAGTAACCACACTACATTCAAAAGGGTCATATCAGACTGAACATATCAAGACAGAGATCTAACCCATATATCAGAATTCCTAGCTATGCTTCCCTTAAATATTTTACAAACTGTCCTTGGAAATTATAACATTCCTCTGAGTCCTCTAATGAGAATCCCAAATCTTAGGGCCTCCTAATATTTTCTGCAGAGATTTGCTTTCCTCATGCTATATGTCTTCCATCTATGTCTTCCTCTCTCTTCTTTTCTTCCAAGCATCTCTCTTTATAGCATCAACACCCACCGTCATGCCTTTTCTCAGGAGTAGATCGGATGCCAAGTGTCCATGTGGTCCTTCAATGGTGCATGCTTATTCTGTTCCGAGCTCTCCACTTTCTACAATGATGTCTTCTAAGAATATTCCATGCGTGGGATATTCTTTTCTTGACCTCCAAGGTTACATGATAACACCTTATCCACTCGGCATGCTTAGACGGGTCACATTTTTCCTCAAGTGCCTTTAGAATGCCAAAGATGGATAAGTCCTTTAAGCATGATGTCCTACCTCCCCCCCGCACGCCTTGGTCTCTCCTAAACCCTTCTTAAACCTCTTTGTCCTTTGCATTTCTCCCCGCATGCCCTTCTTCTTATTTCTCCTCGTGCACGCACCTTTTGGTACTTAGCCAATAATTTGGGGCCCAACAGAATCATATATATACTTAGTTATTACTCTCAAATAGGGGAAAATAACTATAAGTATTATCTATCATCACCTAAGCTTGCATAAAACGAAAAAGAGCATTACAAGGACACATCTAACACATACATACAAGGGAAAAGGGTTGCATCACTCTGCATACATGTAGACACTAAATCACATACTTTGGTATATTTCTAGGTCCTGATCACATACCACTATTCATACGATTCCTAAGTGAGAAAATTACTAATTGAACATTGTCTTTAGCCTCTTTGTTTTCTTTCTGGTTTCCTTCTTGGTCTTACACACCCTATTACCCAGTCTTACTTTTGATAGTTCAGATTTTTTGAGTCTAGAAACCAACATCTAGCCAGGATGCCGGCGCCTAGGTGCCCTCATCCCCTTTGGGTACCCCCAACCTCTTTGTATCTTGCTCACCTCTTTTGGGTGTTTTGTATTTGTTGAGCATCTTGTTTTCTAATGGGTCATCCTTTTTGTGGTTAATTAATAAATTCAACCAAGGGAATCATATAAATAAAAAGTTATGTGATCATAATAAGCTCTAAGCTCTAAGCATCTACTACTATCACCTAAGGTTTCATCCAAAGGCATTTTAAGAGCATCAAAGCATCTATTTAGCTTCATTCAAGGGATAAGGGAATGCATTCTTATGCATAAACTTCATAGGAAGGGAAGTTCATTTTGACATCCACATATCTACTTACATTGCTACATCTAGCTATTGCTCGCTATCAAGTGCATCTTGCATAAGAGCCACCTAGGAGTGATTCTACACACACACATAAAACTACATGGAGTTTGAAATGTAGTGCAAAACCTAGATCATTAGTTCATTCAGCCGAGTGATAGCTGGGGTCAGTATGACTCCCATTTACATATTTTTCTTTTTAGGATTTGATGTGTTTTGGGGTTTTACAGGTGCTCTTTCTCTTTGCAGGTTTTAGGTGAATTCAACGATCAACCAACAACATATAAGCGACTAAAAGTGACATTTAGCAAACATCTTATGACACCAAATAAATCAATTTTCGATAGTTTTTGCATTCATAGGCACCTAGATAAGGTCTCTCGGCACCTAGGCACCACTGAGCCCCAACGCCCCGATCTAGGTATATCCAACAATCGCATAATTTTCTAGGCATAAGAACGACATTTTCCTCCCTCTGTTTATCAATTTTGCAGTTCGGCACAATCTAGGATTGATTGTGAAATCAACTAAGTACTTTATCCCTTATCTTGCACCTAGGGTTTCATATTTTTCTATCTTATTGCTTAGGTCAAATCCATACTTTATTACTTATCTCTGCATTATGAATATGTAATTAGGGTTTTAAAAATTCTATATTTGTTAAATTATTTGGTGAATCCCACTCATGATCGGTATTTCAGATCCTTCTTTTGTGTTCTATATTTTATTTCATGTCTCCTAAGGTTTCTCAAGTATCCTTGCTTAAATTACTTCAAATGCACCCATCTTGCAAAAATGCTCTCCAAAAACCCTAGACACTATGTATCTTCCTATCAACATGCCACCTTCACAATTCAATGCCATCTTTGATTATCTTTCTAATGAATCTCTTGGTCCTAATTCTAATCAATCTATTTTCAAATCCATTCACACTTTACATTCTTTATTTCAAGATACGAGAATCCATGATTATATCTCTTGAATCTAAAATCCAACATATTAACTATGCTTCTCAAGCTCATATTAGTTCTTCTCATCCTCATTTTATATCTTACATGTGCTCATATAAGTGAACCTTAATACTTACCATTACTGGCATCTCTCAAGTTTGATCTCAATACAAAGCAATACAATATTCTTCCACAAATCCTCATGTATTAACTGATCAAATTTCCATCTACTCATTACTATCTTCCTTATAGGCTTACAAAATATCAAGTTTTCCCATATTGCAATTACCATCGAATCAATGGACATAATGACAATATGATTTACATCGACAAATTAGATACCTTAAGCATTATGGTCTTATTTCATTTTCTACACAAGATAATGAAACATGTTCATCTTCAATTTCTACACCTCATTGGATTCCTAAATATAAATCATATATGTGTAATGAACATCATGCCATCACTTCTAATGTTTCTTCTTCCATCACTCAAGTACTACCTTTGCAATCCATTCAAATTAAGCACCCGTCTCTCAAAATCAGTCTCACTCCTCCTCTCAAGTCATCTACTACATTACCAAGTCAAAATACGCAACTGCCTCTCAAAATCAATCCACTCTCTTCTTCTATCAAGTCTTTTAAAAATTTACCACATAATCCACCACTTCAAAATCCAATCATTTTTGTTAAAGAAATTAATCCTTATATTGATGGCCAATACACATTTCAAACTCTACCACCATGGCATGGTCATACTATTGCTTCTGCCTAACATTGTGTTGAATCTATCTCTTCTCATGACATAGATAACACTCTCCCATAATGGCATGGTATCTCTCGTGTCACCACATAGATCTCCATCATTGGCACACTTGGGGGCATCATGCTCACTCTTCCCCCTCTCCTAACATCATCAACTATATATCATTTCTATTGTTACACTCTGTGCTTTATTTTTCATCTTTTAAGCATCATTACACATGTGGATACAATTTGTATCATCATTCCCCTATGACACACTCTTGTGTTGTGGTTCAAACTTAACTATTGAAGGCATACTACATTCATAAACCTCACATCATACATACGACACATTTCACACCCGATGCATTCATGAAACATCTTTATAGTGCACATTCAACACAACACACTTCTCTATGATGAAATATACTTCCATGGTTTATAATCGAATCGAGGGTCTAAATTTGAAATTAACCTAACCACATTCACTCTTTATGCTCTATGCTTTATTGATATATTTTTATAGCACACACAATTCAAACCATTTCCTGATGACGCACTCTTATTTTATGGTTTATTCTTGACTGTTGAGGGTAATTTATAAATGAACCTCATAACATACATAATCATGCACACTCGAGGGGCACAATGCTTCTATCACACTCACAACATCTTTGGATATCTTGGTCGCATATACTCTTAATTGCTTATACTTGTTACATGTACACTAGATAAATACTTAGTATGTCATTATATTTTCTATATACACAAGCCCGTTCACTTGCCTTCTAGTTGTGAATGTAGAATTTACACATATTATTACACACAACACAGATGCTTGACACAGTACCTCTTACCACTCCTAGAATGGCTCCCGGGGCATTTACTTTCGTACACACTACATGTGATATTGTTTTGTTTTATACCATTTCCTATTCACACTAGCACACTACTTTATTAGATCATACATGCTTTGACATACTTATTATCTTGCTAACATGATAACACATGCTTCATGTGCAATATTTATATTGCAAGAACTATTTTCTACCATGGTTGTCTGATACTTTTCTTGCTACTATTTTCCATTATATGTCATTGTTTGTGGGTTTTTCCTATGTCTTTTTGTCCATTTCTTACATGCTTTTACCTCTTCGCCCCTAATTATATTATGACATTATGAGTGATGTCCCATGTTTGAAACATGCTTTTCGTGGTCTACATTATCTTCTTTCTTGCTAGATTACATTTTGTCTTCTATATACGTATTTGTCTTGTTTGCACTAACATATGTTTCCTAGCCACTTTGTTTACATGTGCCTTGGTTTTTACCAAGCACATTCCCTCCCCGCATGGAATTAATTTTAGATCAATGTTCGATCCTATCCTCTAGGCTACATCCTCCTAGAAATTTTGCACACACCATAAATGAGGGGGCATATATTGGGTTAATCGGTCACCCTATTCACCGGTTCAAATTTACAAGACAACATAGTTCAATACATAATCAACACATTCTATAGTCTCATAAATGGCCCGAGAATATGACTTGGTTATTCAACATAGCACATATGCTAGCACCCGGATACAAACATGAGCACCTGAGTGATCCTGACCCTTCCTAGGTTCTTATGACTAGGGGTTAGTTACAATGATTTTCTCAGATCAACACAATTTTTAGCAGTTTACACAGTGGGTTTCACTGAGACTTAGAAAATTCCTCTAGCAATCCACATACATGTTATCCCCTTTTTCTATTTACATTGGATCAAACTAGATTGAACTTTATCAAATTAGAAAAAATTAGGATCACACCATATGCGAGTGGTTTATATATCATCGGAAGAAATCAAAGGTTAGAGAATAACATTAGACCTTTCTCCCTACACTTCTTCTATCTTGTGGCGTGAGTGATTATGCTAAAATGGGAAATATTATCCTAATCTAATGTTATATAAAGCAATTAAATATCAAGTAAATAAAATAAAGCAAGTGACCCAGTAACTAAGTAGAAATGTAAAACCCTAATGTGTAAGAGGGGTTATAAATTTCTTAGCTAGTTTGACGAAGGTGTGATACTATGTCACAAAGTGTGAACTAGGAAAACAAGAGGAGGAAACAACCACATAGAAGCCTCAAAAAGCACAAATCTAATCTCCTTGACTAGAATGGGGTTCCTAAAGAGGGACAGGGGCACCCTGGTTTGAGATCTGGGTGCTCTAGTTTGCAGAAATAGTCTGAAAACCTCCTTTGAGGTGTGGCTCTATGTTCACATGTACTTACTTACTATTACAGTAGCTTCGCTGGACTACGCAATATGTTGCTAGAAATCAGTGATGAAGGAGGGACCTATAAAACCTAAAGACTTAAACCCCTAAAAAAGAAAGATGCATATGAAGGGGTCAGACTATCCTCAATGGCCATAATGGGTGACTTACTAACTAATCACTACACTACATCTTAGACCCACTGTAATTCTAAGTATGTGTGTGTAAATCATTCCCTAGGTTTCTCTTGTGTCAGTCACACTTTATGAAGTAGCGAGCAATAACTAGATGTAGAATGTAATAAATGTGTGCATGGAAACAATAGAATCCCCTCCTATGAAGTGTGATGTAGATGAACCAACCTTGTGTGCCTTGTGATGGAGCTAGATGGATGCAATTGTAGCTTTAGGTGCCTTTGATGGATGCAACTCTAGATGGTGATAGTAAGTGTTTAGTGCTTGGTCCCTCATTATGGTATCATAACTTTATATTTATATGGTTCTCTTGTTCTAATTTCGTAATCAACCCTAAAAAGGTCGACCACCAAAAATATAGAAAACTCAAATAACTAGAAAGTTCCCAAAAGGTGCAAGTAAAGTGTAAATAGGATCAAGACACCTAGAATGGGACTAGGGCGCCCAGGTTAGAAGTAGAAAAATATAGAATGACCAAAACAAATTGAGCAAGTGTAGGTGTAAGATAGAAAATATAAAAACAAACAATGTAGAAATGGAAAAAGACATGAGTTAATTATTACTCTTTTCACTCAAGAACCATATGAATAGTAATATGATACCGAGACTAAATATTGACTCAAAGTGCATGATTTAGTGACTACATTTTCCCCCACTTTATGTTGGTGAGTAGAAATATTGGTAACATAAAGTAGATAGAGATGCATACCTGATAATCCATGTAGAGTGATGTAGAAACATGCTAAAGGACTAGACAAAGCGTGTAGTGATAAAAAGATGGAGTGTGGAGACTAAAGATGCAAAAGTGTAAAAAGTGATGAGAGTGAATTTAGGGTGAAAGTGTGTGTGTAGATGCTAGTGTATGTAGTGTACATGTATGGTTAGTATCATGTTTTTACTCACCATGTGTGTTATTGTTGACTTCTTGCTTCCCATACAGATGAACCTATAAAAGAGAAGATGATCAAGTAGTCAAATACACATGTATATGTGTAAAATGTATATATGTATGTAAAGAAACATGTGAAAATAGTATGAAAATGACAATGAAAAAGGAACATGTGCACTTGATCCGTGATGAGACAAAGGGTGTAGAAAGGATATCTTGTAAATATCGATGTAATGCGAGTTTTTGGGTGATCTCACGCCATTGTGGCCAAAGTAGTGTAGGGAGAAAGTTGTGTTATTCTCCAACCTGTAACTGCTTCCTTGAGATTGGTGAAGAGATCTCTTGACTTGTCTAGTTTTTGGGCGATCCGATGCCACTGGCCAAAGTAGTGTAGGGAGGAAAGTCCATTGTATCCTCCAACCTGTAACTACTCCCCAAAATGCTAAGGACAATATACCTTGTAAAAATTTGTTGTGTATGGGGTTCATAGATTGGTCTGAACCCACTCAAAACTTTAAACCGATGTAAAGTATACGTAGATTGAATCTGTAGACTCGCATCTTGTATTGATACCATGTGTAAACCCCAAATGATCCCCCTCTTTGGGGGTGCATGCAACATCACGGATAGGAGAATACGGCCCCAAAAGAGGACCCACTATGTATACTAAAAATTTTATCTCATAGGGGAAGGGAAATTTCTTGGTGGAGACCAAGGCACATATAAACAAGTGGCTAGAAAAAAGGTGTTAGTATGAACAAACAAGTATGTAGTAAACAAAAAAAAATTTGTAAGCTAGAACATAAGCATATAATGAAAACACTCAAAGAGACAATCATAGACCACACAAAGTGGGTTACAAACATGGGACACCACTCACGATGTTGCAATAAACTCAAGGCCATCATGTCCGCAAACAAACAAGTGTGTTTACAAAATAAAGGGCAAGACTCACAAATAAGAAAAATATAGTAGACAATAACAAAAAAATCAACATGTATAGAAGTAAGTATCCTTGCATAAAAAATGTTGCATATGAAGCATGCGTTATTATGCTTTAGAAAAATAAAAAGTATTTCAAAACATGTATAACCTGATAATGGAAAGTGCTAAGTATAAAATGAAACAATAACACCTGTAGTGTATGAATGTGGATGCCCTTAGTAGGTAGTTTGTCAAACATCGGTGCTGCTATGTGTAAAAGCTCTATATCTATGATCACAACTAGAAAAGAACATGAACACACATGTGTGTATGGTAAAGATAATGACATACACGAGATCTATCTAACATGTGTAGTAAAGTGAACATGTAAAGACAAGTATAAGAAAGAGTAAATGCAACCATAAAATGCAGTATGTTGTGGATGGATGGAATGGAATGTAAAGTGGATGATAGGAGCCACGTGCCCCCGAGTGAATGGATTTGTATGTAGTTAGCTTCATTTAGTATGCCCCCTCACCAAAAAAATGAACCATAAATGTGAGTGCATCATCAGGAAATGATCAAACAATGTGATGTATGTAGTGCATTGTGATGAGTGTGTAGTGATGAGATGTGATGTAACAATGACATGTGCATGAATCTAAAGCCTAAGATTATATCATGACTAGATGAATAGAAAGGAGGTGGTGATTTAGCCTAAAATGTATACCACTAAACAATGTAAATGAAGGTGATGAGGTAACCTATCACGAGATGGTGCTAGAATAAGTGACCCTATAGCCTAAGGTGCACATCACTAATCCTAGGAATGTTGCATGAGAAGATAAAATGATGAATGTGTGAGCATGATGTGGTCCATTTTTGTTGTATACCCTCAACAATATAATATGGACCATGAGACTAGAGTGCATCATCAAGTAGTGAGTGCAACACATAGAAGAATATGTAGGATGTGTGATGATAATAAATGACCATGTGATGAGAAAAATGTGTAAATATACGATGTGTAGAATGCAATACAAGATGTGTAGATAGCCTAATAGTGTGAAATATGCATTATGTAGTATGTATGATGAATAATATGTAATGCTAGACTCATAGACAATAGGAGTGTGACACATGTGTGATGAATACTAGTATGGTGTGTAGAATATGTATGATATGGAGATGCACAAATGTTGAAATACAAATGTAGTGTAATATGTAGTATGCAAGATGTATAATGCGAGATGTACTATGAGATATGTGAAGATTCACAATGTGTAGTATCTATGGTACAGTGTGTGGGGTTCATGTGTATAGAATGCCCTCAAAATTAAAGTGCGAACCTGAATCACAAGAGTGTGTCATTGGGTAATGATGATGTAGATGTGTATGCTAAGGTGTATGTGTAGGTATATGGAAAAAGTGATGATATACTAAGATGTCATGTGATGTTAGGGGGAAGTGTACATGTCATGCCTCCTAAGTACACTATGATGATGGATATATATGCAGCAATGTGAGAGGTGTCATTCTATTATGGGAGAGCATTATGCTCGTGTCATGATAAGCATGAGGGCCAACATAATGGTAGGACGAAGCAACAATAAGACCATGTGATGGTGGTGGAATTTGAAATGCTTTGAGGTGATAAAGGAGTGTGACTATAAATTAGTTCATCATAATAATAAGATTTATTTGGGTTCTAGTCATTGATATAGGCATGGTTTATAGTATGTGGAAGAATTACAAGTTTAACTATAGGAGGTGGTTGTTGAGCATGATATGGTGATGTCACAGATACCTTGAATGGAGGAGGAGTTAGATCAACATTAAGAGGAGGTTTCTTAGTTTGATTAGGTAACGTTGTAGATGACTTAGTAGGAGGAGGTGATGGAAGACAAACCTTGAGAGGTGATTGCTTAGTTGGAATGGGTTGCATAGGTGTTGCTTGACTAACCAAAGAAGGTTCTGAGAAGTGGTAGTGTGATGCTCATTAGGTGTAGGAGGAGCAGACTTAGGAGCCCATTTCAGTACATTTTTGTAGGTGGGCATGCAACATAATGTTGTGTAGTGAATGAGATAAATCTCGATGCTCAAGATGTTTGATTCTGCATTGTAAAGCATAGAAATCATTGTCATTATGTCTATTTATTCGATGATAATTGCAATATGGATGACCTTGATATTTGGCTAGCTCGATAAGGAGGATAGTAATGAGTAGGTGGTAAAGTGATCAATTGATGACTAAGGAGCTCAGTAAGAAGGTCATGTTGTTTAGTATTGTGATCAAAGATGAGAGGCTCTAGTAATGGTATGACTTGAGGCTCATTGATATGAGCACATGTAGTAGACATAGAATGAGAATGAGATGTAGAAGGAGAACAAACATGAGCCTGAGAAGCATCCTTAAGATGTTGGATTTCAGATTTTAGAGATGTAATGATGGATTCCATAGCCTTAAATTGGTCTTGAAACAAATAATGTAAATCTTGAATTGAGTCCAACATATATTGATTAGATGTAGGATCACAAGGAATAGGTTCGTTAGATAAATGATCAAATATAGCACTTATTTCATGTGGTGGCGTATCTTTAGGATGATATGTAGTGTCTAAGGTTTTTTTAGAATAACATGACAATTGGGATGCATCTTAAGTAAATTAGACATAAAATTGAACAACTTTAGGAGCCATGATAGAGGAAAAATGAGGACCCTAAGTGTGAAGATTGAGTACGGGTTCACCAAAATGATTATGCTAAAATGGGAAATCCTAGCCTAATCTAATGCTATGCAAAGTAGTAAATAACAACTAAATAAAATAAAGAAAGTGACCCAAACAACTAAGTAAGTAGAAATGTAAAACCCTAATGTGCAAGAGGGGTTAGGAATTTCTTAGCTGATTTGACAAAGGTGTGAGACTATGTCGTAGTGTGAATCAGAAAAAATGAGAAGGAAATGACCACACGAGAGGCCTCGAGAATGTCCAAATCTGAGCTCCTTGATTGGGTGGGGTTATTGGAGAGGGAAAGGGGCACATGTGGGAACCCTAGTATGAGATATCAATGCCTTATTCTTCAAAAATAGTCTAAAACCATCCTCTGAGGTGTCATTTGGATGTTCTCTTGTAGAAGCTACTTCTTATCACACTAGATGTGCTTGTTGCATAGTATGTCGATAGAAATCGAGTGATGAAGGAGGGGCCTGCAAAACCCCAAGATAAACATCAAACCCTGAAAAATAAAGATGTAAATGAAGGGGTCAGACTGTCCTCAGTGGCCACAATGGTGGAATTACTAACTAAGTGCTACACTACATCTCATACCCGATGTAGTTCTATGTGTGTGTGTGTGCAAATCATGCCCTAGGTTTCTCTTGTGCTAGTTGCACTTTGTGAAGTAATGAGAAATAAATAGATGTATAATGTAATAAATGTGTGCATGGAAACAATAGAATCCCCTCCTATGAAGTGTGATGTAGATGAACTAGCCTTGTGTGCCTTGTGATGAAGCTAGATGGATGTAATTGTAGCTTTATGTGCCTTTGATGGATGCAAATCTAGATGGTGATAGTAAGTGCTTAGTGCTTGGTCCCTCATTATGGTCTTATAACTTTATATTTATATGGTTCTCTTTTTCTAATTTCGTAATTAACCCCAAAAAAGGCCGACCAACAAAAAGATAATAAGATCAAATGGCTGAAAGTGTCCAAAAGGTTCAAGTAAAGTGTAAAGAGGATTAGGGCACCTGGGGTGCCCTAGTCCTAGTTTGGGCACCCTAGTCGAAGTAGAAAAACTTACACTTGGTGTGAGATTTCCCAAAACCTCGTTCTTCCACAATATTTTCAAGATTCTCTTTACTATTTTCACTCATCACGGATCGGTGAACATGTTCCTTTTTGCATTTTTTCATACTTTGTACACACTCTTTACACATTTGGATCAAATTTTTCATATACACTTATTTGTCTACTCTTTTTCTCATCTTTTGCAGGTATGTCCTTATGGGAAGTAATAGTCACATCATCAAGCATAAAGAAAAATCGATAATGTACAACACAACATATACACAAATGCTTTTCACCCCTAGGTCACTTCCTTTAGCTTCCACACTTCATTTTTATCACTCCACTCTTTTTCTTGTCTCCTTGGCATGCTTTCACCATTGATCTACATGGTTATCAGGTACACATCTCTTATCTAATTTATGTTATTGAGAATTCTCTCAATAACATAAAGTGGGGGAAAATGTAGACACTAAATCATGCACTTGGGTATATTTCTAGGTCCTGATCACATACCACTATTCATATGATTCCTAAGTGAGAAAAGTACTAATTGACCACTATATTTGGCCTCTTTGCTTTCTTTTTTCTGGTTTCCTTCTTGGTCTTACACACCCTATTTCCTAGTCTAAATTTTTATACTTTAGCTTTCTAAGTCAAGACACCAAAGGTGCAACCAGGACACTAGTGCCTGGCACCCTCATCCCCTCTGTGTACCCTCGACCTCTTTGTATCTTACTCACCTATTTTGGGCCTCTTCTAGCCATTGGAAATCTTGTTTTCTTATGGGTTAACCTTTTAGTGGTTAATTATGAAATTCAACCAAGGGAATCATATAAATACAAAGCTATGTGATTATAATAAGGGACCAAGCTTTAAGCATCTACTACTATCACCTAAGGTTGCATCCAAAGGCATTTCAAGAGCATCAAAACATCAATCTAGCTTCATTTAAGGGACAAGGGACTACATTCTTATGCATAAAATTCATAGGAGGGGAAGTTTATTTTTACATCCACACATCTACTTACATTTTTGCATCTAATTATTGCTTACTACTAAGTGCATGTTGCACAAGAGCCACCTAGGGCACGATTCTACACACACACACAAAACTACATGGAGTTTGAAATGTAGTGTAGTGCTTGGATCGTAAGTTCACTTAGTCGGGTGACCATCGGGGTCATTCGACTCCCCATTTGCATATTTTTATTTTTAGGATTTGATGTGTTTTGGGGTTTTATAAGTGATCTTTCTCTTTGTAGGTTTCAGGTGAATTTGATGATCAACCAACAACTAAAAGTGACATTTAAAAAACATCTTGTGAGACAATAGAAATCACTTTCTGACATTTTTTATAGTCACAGGAACCTAGAGAAGGTATCTGGTGCCTAAGCACCCCTGACCTAGTCGAGTATCCCCAGTCCAGGAAGACCCGACAGTCTTATAATTTTATGGGCACAACAATGACATTTTCCTCTTGTTTATCAGTTTTCCAATTTGGCACAATCTAGGATCAATTTTAAAGTAATTTATCCCTTATATTGCACCTAGGGTTTCATATTTTTCTAGCTTATTACTTAGGTCAGATATGTACTTTATTTCTTTTCTCTACGTTGTGACTCGTAATTAGGGTTTAGCATAATCTCTATTATTTTAAAATCAATTCTTACTATAATTCATCACTTGTATATCATTAGTTACAATAGTTACTCGAAATTAGATTTAATACTAATTTAAATTAAATCAATACTTTTCCTATGTTATGACCAACACCAAGACGATCTACTACACATATGAAATCATAAATGAATAACATATGACAAGAAGAGAGATTATGTAAGCCACAAGTCGACACTACATATCCAACATAAGCTATAGGACTAAGGGCATAACATATTCAATTTAAACCATCAATCTCCAAATCTTATCTGCTAAATGATAGATGAACATGACCTAAGATTCAAATATTAGTCGTTGATCTTAACTTTTGATTATATCTATCAATCTTGAAATATTAGATGTTGATAAGCATTGTAAAGGGGTCCATGATTTGAAGATTAGACATCGCTCCCTATGTTGACTTAATCTCATTCCTTTGTCTCATTTTTCAACATAGAGTGTACCTATAGACAAAAATTGTCCTCAATCATTCAATTGATGGTGGTGGTGTGAAAATATAATATAGCTTATTTGTAATTTATATTGATATACAAAATTTGTAAGTATTTTATAACAAAAAAATTGAAATTCATTGAAATGGGCATCAAATTTAAACTTAGCAATCCCAATTGATAAACGGTGTTTGTTGTACATACATACACATACATGGTGTTGGCCATGTTCTATGTGGGATTTGAATTGGAGACCTAGATTTATGAAGTAGGTTTAATCATGACCACCGATATTTTGATCTAAAAAAGAAGGATCAACACGGAGGATGTTATATATTGTAAGTTTGGTCGTCAATATTCAATAATTGATTTATGCCATCGATATCCCAATCTCAAAAGTGGATGAGTATGTATGATAGAATCAAGGTATGAAGATCTCATGATTCGATATAAACCTTCAATATTTCTATCTCATATGATGGGAAACATCATACGTTTGACTTGATTGTTGGGAGCATATAAAGGTTTGAAAATATGAATTAGATATATTTTGAATATTGTTATATATTGTGAAATTCATAATGTATGTGCCTGTAGACACAAAAATATTCACTTATTGCTATTACATGATGCCTCGGTATATTGTTATATGCGTGATTTCCAAGTGCAAAGATTAGACATCAATGACACATTTTCTTAGTCATTTTTCTAGTTTTGACTGATTTTGATTGAGAATTTATTTCTTGCTACTTACATTTAGATCTATTGGTCATGTCATAGGGATCTCTATCCCCATTCTTAGTGTTATTTCAATTTCTTGGCTTTGGGACATTACCTCCCGGTTAGGGCACTACCACCTAGGCACTAGTGTCTGCATTGCTCGGGTGTTTTTGTCCAATCTACTATATTTTCTAACTTGTCGATCTCTTCTTCACTTTGGGTATTTTCTTATATTTATTTCATGACCTAGGTTAGTTTTTGTATCACTAAGTGTCAAATTTCAAACAAGGAAGTCATATACATAATCTACTAATGATTATTAGGGGTTGGAAAATTAGGCTATCACTTTTGTCTATCTACCATCTACAAGAACAACACTTAAGGACTATATTTTGGGCTGCATTATTCATTCTTAGGAGAGATTATTTTGAATTCCATCCCACACATTCATCTTGGGGAAAAGTAGTTATATCTCATTATCTTGGTGTAATTAGCATAAGAGCAACCTAGCTTTAAGGGACACAATTCAAATCACACACTCACAAGAACTACATAGAGTCTGAAATATAGTGCAACACTTAGTGAAAATCACATTGGGGTGACCACCTAGGTCAGTCTGCCTCAAGCATATACATTATTTATTTCCTCTAATGTTTTCTTGAGCTTTTTGTAAATAGATAAGGTTTGTTTTACAGGAACATGTGCAATACCAAAACCCTATGATAGATCTAAACTGACAAATAGTGAAAGGAAGGAACCGAGTTAAGGCCCCGAAAAGACTAGAAGTGGAGTTGTTACTAGGACACTAGCTCCTAGATCAAACACTAGTGCAGAGGTAGTCCTGTCCTCCTATGGGGCTCTTGTCTCAAGAGGTCCAAGATCACGATTTCTTAGACAGAACTTTTCTGTCTAGATCCATCCTTCTCATCCTGTTTCCCAACTCAGGATTAACCTAGGTATTTTGATAAAAGCTAAATCATTCTTATTCTCCTAATTTGCACACTTGTTTGTTCTATTGTATGCTAGATCTTACTTAATACTAGTATATTCATTTGATCTCACTCCTCTCATATAATATTTACAATTTTATTAAATCAATGCCTAGTATTAAATAGACAAAATATAGAATATGTATTGCTCTTTAAGCATGTGTAGAGAATTTAAAGAACCTCTTTTGACAAGGAATGAAAGAATAAGGGACTGGTAAATCAAAAATCACCTTGATTTGTATAAAATAATGTATATGCACTATGCACAAGATTGAATATTTGATATTAATCTTGGGTTCCACTTTAATTCATGTCTAATTTCTTGGTTTGATAATATAACTTCAGTATCTTATTACATATTCCTATCTCTTAGTTATTGATTTAACAAAAAATGGCTTTATTAAACCCTAATTACAGAGTAATTGATGTAAACTATTATGTACAACTTATAAGTATAATATGACATAAGAAAATAAGCAAGTAAGTATGAAACCCTAAGCAAGAGATATAGAAAAAATGACTTAGCTGATTTACACTTGATCGGAAGTGATATGAGCTGGGAAAACTATTGAACAAGAGGTGAACAATGTTGTCAATACTCAGGATAAATTATGGAGGTCACAAACGATCTTTGGATAGGGGTACCTGAGTTTTGGAGATCTATTATGGGTACCTATGACTACAAAAATGGTCAAAACCTAATCTTTATTGTGTTGTAAAAGTATCACAAATATTCCCTTTAGATCATCTATGTTTCACTCTTTGATCACCAAGGGTACCTATAACCTACAAAACATTTATCACTGTAAAAATCCATAAACCACATCAAATCCAAAAAAATCAATATGTAGAATGAGGAGTCGATCGACCTCGATGGTCACCCCGAGAGTGAACTTACAACTGAGTGTTGCACTACATCTCAGAATCCATGTAGTTCTAGTGATTGTGTAAAATAATCATGCCCTAGGGTTCCCTTGTGTGAGTGCACTTAATAGTGGGATGTAGCTAGATGTAATAATGTAGTAAAATGTGTGGATGGAATAAAGAACTTCCCCTTCCTATGATGTGTATGCGGAAAATGTAGTCCTTTATCCCTTGAATGGATTCTAGATGGATGCCTTGAAAGTGCTTTAGGTGCCTTTAGATGCAAGATTAGGTGATGATAATATATGCTTAGTGTTTGGTCCTTGATTTTGAACACATAACTATGTATTTATATGATTCCCTTGTTTGAATTTCGTAATTGAAAACTGGAAGGCCAACCCATAAGTGAAAAAGGTGCCCAAAATATAAAAGATACCCAAAAGAAGTGAGTGAGGTGGAAAATGGTTAGGGGCACACCTAGAGGGGATAGGGACACTGAGCACTCCTATCTTGGCTAGACGTTGGTGTCAGAGCCATAAAAGATAAACAAGGAAAATACCAAGTTTGGGTTGTGGGGTGTGTAAGACCAAATAGAAAGTAAGAAACACATAAAAGAAGCCAAGGACAATTATCAATTACTAGTTTTCTTTCTTAGGAATCATATGAATTATAGTATGTATTTAGGACCTAGAAATGTATCCAAGTGCATGATTTTGTGTCTCGAGTTATATCTTCCCTAAATTATTTTTGTTATGTAGTTATTATGCACTACACGTTATGTTCTATATTACCTTTTACACAATATTTAAATGGAATTATCTAAATTTCTCCTAGAATACATCCTGTTACATGTCATGATGAGTGATTCTAGGGACCTTTTCTAATAATGGTTCTATTATTGAGACTCGAAAAATGTTAAGATGGATACCAGGACAAAAAGATGTGGAAATATGGCTCTGAGAAGATAAAATATTTTACAAAATATGAAGAGGCTGTGATGTGAATTTCTACAAAAAGAATCAGGTTAGAACACATATATGGAGATATTTTGGTATGATCTCCTAGAACAATTAGCCACATGGTTATCTCAACTAGAATATTACTATTTTAGGTATGAAGACAAAGAAGAATATGAATAGATGGATGAGAAGATAGAATATCTACGTAAATTGGAAACTAAATTGACTTAATATGTAGATCAATGGATGAAAAACACTCTTGATGGGTACATAACTGAAATTATCATTCAAAATGTTTGCTCACTTGATCATGTAAAATCATGTTTTATTCATGGATTACGAGGTAAAATTGTCAAGAAAAATCCCTTTCTTGGTAAAAATGCTAGTTGTAAAAATTCCATGGTGATAATTATACACGACATCGAGTATTTGGGTAGGTTAGAACTAAAGAGGGCTCTTAAGGGGTTTGAGAACGATCATAAATAAGAAAATAATAATAATAGAAAGATTGCAAAGAGAAGCAAAAACAACCAAAAGATGGGGAAATTCAAGTTCTACAATGGGAAAGGTGAAAATAACTCCAAGTAGGGGTAGAGTAGGAAAAGTGATAGAGGAAGGAGGAAAGGAACCTCCTAAAGAGTTATAGAAGAAGAGAGAAGGAGAATATCTAAGTGATAGAGAGGGTGTGCAATAAGGCATTGACCACGATACTAGTGATTGAGAGGGTTTGTAGAGAAGCGTTGACCCCGATTGTGGAATTGGAAAGGGGATTAAAGGAATTGAGGAAAGGGAATAGTAAAAATAAAGTATGGGGTTAGATATAGTTAGGAGTAGTTTTATGAGGTATTTGGAACTTAACTTAGATAACCTATCATGTAAACCATGGTATTTCACAACTAAAGAACTAGTTTGTAATGAGGAACTTATATAAGATTCACCAAGCCAATAAAATATATCAATACCCCTCTTCTAGGATATATGTCCCTTGAGTGAGATAGATGATTGATTATTTGGGATTGTTTGAGAAATTAGGAGAAAATAGGAATTTTGTAAGAATTGCGGGAGAATTTGAGTTAACCATATGCATTATAAATAATCTTACGTATAAGTTCGGAGACTTAAGTGTGAAATAAACAATAATAGAAACAAACCATGCATTTAGTAGGAATCCATTGTACATACACTCTTTTAATGGAAATAAGGAAAATAATAGGGAGTGTAGTAATAATAGTTTTACGATCCTGAAGTACAAAGTAAGTTTTCTAGAATAAGTGAAATCTAGTATCTATTCTTCAATTTTTAAGAAGTAAAACATGAACCCAATAAGGTAAGTGTGAGTACATGTGTGAGTAATAGCCAGTGCATACACAAATCTGATTTTGAGAAGTGGTTCAACACATAATGTTGCATAAAATATTACAAGAGGACAACCTAGTACAAGAGGAAATATGGCCCATATTCCTAATTAATATGTAAGTCTACAACCTTATGATGGGTCCTATAATATGTAACATTATTTTCTTACTTTTGAAATACAATGGGGAGTGAAAGGAGTAACATATGATAATACCAAGAATTGTGAATTTATGGGAACATTTTATGGTAGGGATTTATAATTCATTTACTCTATGAAATCAAGAGGAAGACACTAAAAGAAGTGTTTGATGCCCCTACCTAAGAATTCAAAAGGATGAGGAGGAAGAGTGTAGACTAGACCATTCAAGATTTGAAAGAAATAAAACATAATCTGGAGAATATGTAATGGAGTATGAAATGAAAATTTATAATGTAATGAACAAAACCAATTTTGATTTTGATACACCTAGTAAAGATACTTGGTCTAGTGGAAATTATTAGATTGAGAAAGAAATATATGAAATTCAACAGCTATTACGAGATTATGAGGATTTTATTCCAACCAAGTTTAGTGAAATCAAAGGAGTATACCCATCCTTAGGATAAATGTGCATTGAGCTAAAATAAGACACAAATCCCATCAAAAAGAGGCCATACAAGTTGAACCCCAACATGAAGGCTAAGGTTAAAGATAAATTGGATCACATGATAGAAGTAGGATTAATATACCCCATAGAAAATTTAGATTGGGTAAGTCCAATAGTAACTCAACCGAGTGAGTAAAACATGGAAATAAGGATTTTGTGGATATCATAGGGCTCTTAACGATGCATGTGTAAATGATCCATTTCCCATGGTATCGAGTGCAATTCGGTAAATGTGCACTCATATTTATTGCTTTTTAATTAATTCTAATTTTTTTCATTGCTTCTCATGAAATTTTTGATTTTTTTGGAATTGTGCTAATATGGATTAACAAATTTGGTTTTGGAGTTTATATTATTTTGGGTTTTGTGCTTGTGTAGATTTCAGGATTATTCCAACAAAACTTATCCAAGCTATAGCTACATTTGGTGGAAAATCCTTTGTTAGAGGTATTTATGGTTTACTATTTTTCAAAGGTGAAATTTTCTCTAATACCGGTTGTTGGGAATTCGGGACTGCGGAATAGTGCTATGATTTAATAACAAACTCAATCATGCACACAAGATCTAAACAATTCCCCAAAATCTACAACAGTGGAAGTATAAACTAGAATAATCCAAATCAAGACAAAGTACACACACATAACACAACATGTACCGTGTTTCACCCAATGTGGGCTACGTCCACCAAAGATAGAGATCTCATATATATAATACAACAAGAGTACAAACCAACTCTTCAATACAAGAGTACAATGCATCTCTCCAAGAGTATCTTCTCTCCTCTAGATCTCTAAATGGATATCCATGAGTGCACTACAACCATGCCTCCAAACACCACCAAAAATCTCACAGAACCTGTAACTAATACATCTATAAATTTCTACCAAGTTCTCTGCGGATCGTGAAAAGACCTCTCACATGGGTCTATCATATGTGAAACTATAATCGTGCACCAAGAAGTAAGTATGTATCTCCATCACAACATAACCTATGCAAACATGAAGAAAACCTCCTCTACAATATCTAGATACACACATAACACAACATGTACCGTATTTCTAGATCTACATGGATCAAAAATACAATATGATCTCATGGATTTGCAATAAAAATCTCACAACTTATGGATCTAAAAATATAAGACTAGATCTACATGGATCTATAATACAAGATCTCACCAACATGTGGATCTACAAGAAGAAAATATATGTGCTTTGCATACTATGTAAGCCATTACAATGAGACAATAACTATACAAAGGAAATATAGTAGAAGATGTTACCCTCTTCTCACCATTCAGATGTACATGTTATTTCCTTCTGTCTAGCTCCTCTCCATGGAAGCTTTGTCTTCATGTAACCTATTCTTTCTTTCTCTTCTTCTTCATCCTCTCAATCTAGGATAATCAAGGATATAATTCAATCCTTCTCTTAATTCACCTTCTAACCCTAGCTTTCATGCTTATATAGGCATATACAAACTTAGGGCACTTAGCCATGCAATTACAATCAATAGATCTTGCTTTAATACTAAATATAGATCTAATTCCCGTGAGTTAAATAAAACACTCATGCATAGGTAACCGGTGTCGGTTATCCCTAACCGATGATAGTTCATACTTTCTGATGAATCTGGTCATAGGTGATCGAGGTTGGTCCCTTCATGACCGATGTCGATTCTTATCGACCGAGTCACTTTGTAATGCATGCTCCAGTGAAGCTATTTAGCTCCACAACCTAACAATTTATGTTATTTTGGGTTTTGTGATTATGTAGATTTCATGGTTTTTCCAACAAAAATTAGCCAATCGTAGCTACATTTGGTGGAAAATACTTTGTTAGAGGTATTTATGGTTTACTAGTTTTCATTGAAAATTTCATTAAAATTTAGTTTTTTGGAAATTTCTTGTTCTCTAGCCTTTGATATACCTCCTTCTTCTTACTCCTCAACCCCTACATTGTTGTTTAGATGCACCGGGCCCCTTATTGATCTCCCTTGTGAGCCATCTCACTCGAGTTGTGATCTCTTTTGAGCTCCTTGAGCTATCCAGTAAGCCAAACTCAGTCGAGCCACCTTAGGCTCGACCCCCTCTCCTCTCTACATTAGCTCCTCAAGCTCTATTTAGATCTACATCAAGTTGAACTAACCTATGCGTTGTTTTACATGACTCATCTATGCCGAGTGCACTCTCTTGTGTGCTTATTTGGCTCTATTATGAGATTTATCAGTCCATTCCCTATTTAGTTTCCTTAATCTTGTTCCCCTTGGCCTTTGTTTGGACCTCCACCACTGTCGTTATTGTTGTGGTTACCAAGCTTGGCCTAGTCTTCCCTTGACTTGGATGGATTACTCCAAACCCTTGTTTCTTGTGTGTGACTTGATACTTCTCACCGATCTCACTCCTCGCTTGTCCATGGTCACCTATTTTTCAACTCCTACGTGTTTGACCTTGCTTGCCTTGGTTTCGTCGTACCCATAGAATCGTCCCTCTAAATCCTTTGTGCTCTACCCCTGTATGAGTTATTAGTCCTTCCTACTAAGTCAAACCCTTACTTTCCTTGGTTGACTATTTTCTCACACTGTCTTCCCACTCATTGGAACCGTCCCCCACCTCAAGTCCACCATCGAGCTTGCTCCATGTGGTGACTGCCCATCCTCCCTTTGATAATGAATGTTTTCCCTCCTATTTTGAATTGCTTTTCCTGCCTCTTATATATAGAGCTTGTTTTTTTAACTTAAGTTTAATTAAATTAAATTAAAACTTCGGTTTTTTCTTTAACATAGATTTCAATATTAGGTAGGCCCTTTTAATTCTAAAAGGAGGAAAATATCAAACATGTAATTAAATTTAATCAAGAGGTTAATTACCTTTTTTTGTAATTTTATATTCCTCTTAATTTTAAAATATTTTAAATAATTGAATTAATTGGATAATTTAATTTGTGAAAATTAAGCGTTATTGGGAATTTTTTACCACTAGCACTTGTGGAAGTGTGTAGCACATTTTGGAGCCCCTTGTTGATTTTTGGGAGATTTTCTTGCATTTTGGAGGCTTTCGGACTTGTTGTAATCCATGTATGCATTTTATCACTCTTGTTCTTGCTTATGGGCTAGTGAGTGTGTCCACCACATCCTTAAAACAAGGGAGTTTTGCTTACGATGTGAGAAATTGATTTTATCTCCCCTTCTCTTATTTTTGCATCAACTTGTGCTTGTTTACTCTTTTGAATTGTTACAATTGCCAAAAATTGATTATAGCCTCCACACTTGCACATTTTTATGTTGATTACAAGGTAAGTGGCTGACTGTTTCATGATGCACATTCACATTTGATTGTAATCAACACACTAAACTATAAAGTGCCACAAATAGGGGTAAAAATATTGTTTTGGGGTATGTGTGTGCTTCTTTTCCTTATGCATTATTTTTTCTCTATATTCGTGATGTATTCTAGTGTTGTACCTTTTCTTATGCCATTTAAATTATTTAAATGGAAATCAAAGATGATAATTAAAATAAGGGGTAAAGGGTTATTTCACATCACTATGGGAGTTGAGACTGAGCCTGATGATGAACTTGAAAAATCTAAGTGGTTGAACCGATGTGATGAAGCCTTAGGTATTCTTTATATGTCCATTTCTCTTGAATTTATCTTCCAAAATAAGGATTTTGACACACCTGATGAAGCATGGAAAAATTTATATGGTATGTTTGGAAAACATGTACAATGTATAGTTTTAATGGGAACTTGGAAGCAAAACTTATTTACACATGCAGGTGTATAGTTTTAATGGGAACTTGGAGATGAAAGTGTAATGAAAGTGTTAAAATAGAACAGATCATCAATACAAAAGGATAGAGGAATGAAGTAGTGGGAAGGGGTAGAAAGGCACTCTCAAGAAATATAGATAACAAAATAATTCCTTACGCATGCCAGAATGAAATTATTTGGAACATAACCATTTGCATTTGAGACAATAAGATGTTATTTCAAAGACACAAAGTTCTAGAAATTACATCTACAGGAATACAAAGCTTCTTGAAGTAACACAGATAAATGATTCAATAACATTTAATAGATAGTAATGAAAGAACAAGACTAGATAGACATGGAAAGAAAGATCTTTTGTATTGATTGCTTTTTTACTCCTTAACACTTTCAAAAATAAACCAAGTTCCAGCCCCTCAAAATGGCGTAGAGAGCCCATTATATAACTTACAAATTAGTTACACTTGGTAACTACTTCTTTTAACTAAAATGTTTAATTAAGGAGATGTTTGACACAAAACCCTCAACTAATTACAATAAGCCCGATTTGAGAAAAAGAAGGAAAGGAGAAGCTGGAAGGAAAACAACTGCCTATTGCTGAGGAGGGCCCACCGACTTGAGGATCCATTTCTTGAACTTTTTAATGCTTCCGCTATGTCTCTGCCTCATGGGACTGATGTGTTGGTAGTAGCTTGAGTCCAAGTTCCTAAGCATTTCTCCATCTCCTTATCAAACTCAGTGTGTGCATGATATTCTTTATTAGCTTCTTCAATAGTAGATTGAAGGGAGAAAATCTCCTTTATCTTCTCTTTGGTAATTGATTCCTCCTTGAACAAGTTTTCTTTAACAAATGCCCTGAATTGAGTTTTAATTTCTTGGAGGGAGAAAGGAACACCTGAAGTTTCATCGTGAAGGTGACAAAGTGAATATCCTTGAAAGTGGATACAACACAAGTTTTGAAGGCTTCTCCCTTCTGCCAACTATTCCTCAACTCTCCTAAAGCCTCCTCCAGAACTTTTATTTTCCATTCCATGCTGAAAACCCATGACCTTGATAAATTATCTTTGGCATCATCAAAAACCTTGTTGGCCATCAATATATTTTCATCAGCCTGTCCCATAGGTGAAGATCCACTATGCAGCTACTCCAAAGTTTAAGTTCTTTATCCATGGTCCCAATTGCGAGAGGAGAGCTTTTGTTGTAGATTAGTCACCTTCTCATTGAGTTTGAAGGCTTCTACAATGAAATTCAAACCTACAATGATCATGTCATCCACCATGGCTTCCATAGCTCTCCCATAGATGGAATACTTGTGTATGTCTTTAATGCTCTGGACTTCATCTTGACTAAGAATCATAGGTGGCGGAAGGGCAGTCAGTGGGGTAGGATCCAAAACCTTGTCCTTAGATAATAATGACTTGATGAAGCTAGAAAGAATTTGAGCTTGTTCCTCCAGCTGCTCTATAGTCTGTTTACCTTTTTCTACTCTCTCAATAACTCTGGTTACTATTTCCTGGAGGTTATGCACCTCACTCTCAGGGGTAGATTCTCCCATCGGGATCCTAGAAAGCTCTAGATCAGAGGCTAGTAGATCTTGTTCTGCCTTATCAACCTTAGGTTTTGCTACCTCAAGAAATTGTTGGCCTTGGACATCTGTCACTATCCTTGAAGTTGTTTTAGCTCTCTTTGCTGGAGCAGAAGGAGTAGTGCCCAACAAGGCTGCCACAACATCAAAATTTGGCCCTGTCAATCGAGAAGAAGGCTTCCTCTTCCTATTGTCAACAAAAGGTTGCACCCATGCAAAAGTGGAGGAAGAAGAAGGAGGAGCAAGAGAACCAAGAGCAAGAGAACTCATGGCACTTAAAGTATTCACTACTGTTGCTTTCTAAGAGAGATGTGAGTGGAGTAGGTGGGGCTTCTTGGGTAGAGGAATCAGTGGTACTTGGAGGTTCAGTGCTATGCACTTCCTTCTCTTTATCTATTGCAGCTTCTGAAGTTCCTGCAGGGACTGACACTTCACTATCATCACTTTCACTGAGAACAATGATGTTCTCTGGCCCCGAAGGTAATTCTGAATGTTTTAACAGGGGATCTTCCTCAATAGGCTCCTGCTTAACCTCTTTCACCTTCTTTTGATATACTTGAGTAGATGAAGAAGGGGTGGATGATTTAGGTTCTTTATTTGAGGAAGGAGGAGGAGTTTGTGTAGGTACCTCCGAGCTAGGTGTATGTGATTCCTTCCTTGGTGTTGAAGTGTCTTTGGAGGAAGATTCTCCTAGATTCTTCCTAAGCTCTCGGACCCTTCTGTCAAACCAGACCTTGGTTCTTACAAGGATAGGGGCTAGAATCTCAGCTAAGTCATCCTTCTCCCTCTTGAACTAGTCCAGATCCTCCAAGGGAGTATGCTTGATCAATGTATCATATTCATATGACAACAGGTCTGCATTGTCATCTTGAAGCCCTTCAGGAATTTGATATAGATTGAGCTCCTTTATCAGCTGGAGGGAGAATCTACCATAATGCCTCCACCTTGCTTCAAAGTCATCTGCACAATCGGCCCAGTAGTCCTCAGTATCTGATCTGTGATGATAATTGATTATGAGATTTAGCTCAATGAACTTCTTCAAATCAAAACAGGTCCTGGGCCTGAAGAAGTGAACAGTGATGGGAGCAAGGGCCCTTTCTATGTTTTGAGCATCCAAAGTTGTTTTACATGTATAATTACCCAAGGATATGGGGAAATGTAGCCCAGAGATTTTCTTGTCTCTGCAGGTTCTATGTAACTTATCCAATTGCCTGCATACTTCAATCAAAGCCATCTTATCATTACAAAACATAGGGAGTTTGAGAGGTGTGTTCTCATAACCAGCTAACCTGATATATGAAAACCTTCTGAATTGAATGAAGAAAGCTCCATATTTTTCTATCAGGTTCATGGCTTCATCAGAAAATCTTCTAGCAGTATCACTTTCTAGAAGCCTCACAATGTACATGGTAAAAGCATCATTCACCCTCCTGAAGTTATGATTGTTGGTTTCAAGGGTGAACTGAGGGTAGTATGCATAAATGGGTTCAACCTTCGACCTCGATGTATGTGAAACCAAACCATTACCGAGATGTTGCTAGGGTATACATAAGATAAGAAGTCATATAGAACTTCTTGGTTTGTTGCACATTGGACAACTGTTCTGTCAAATTCATGCAAATGATTTCTACCCAATTGATGTTTTGGCTACCTTTGCAGATGATGTTGATGAGTGGGCACATCCAAAAGTGAAATTCATTGGTGGAGGGTAAGCCCATGACACGAGCTAACAAGATGATGAAATCAGATAGTTCTTCATTAAAATCAGCCCTAAACAGAGCCTTGGAAAGTCGAGAGATGCCCTTTTAGGGTTCTTCAACCATGACTTTGCTATCCTCTTGCTTTGTATTTATCACTATCTTGCTCGAAGAGAGTTTGTGCTTGAGCTTGAGAGATAACAATGGAGTTTTCAATTTCTGGGATCTATAGAGCAGTAGCAATGGCAACAACATCTAGTTTGGTGATCAGTTCCCCATGCACATTAGATAATTCATTCGTGTCAGGGTTGAAGTGAGCTCCACAGTGAGCACAATGTCGACACATTATACCGAGATCGGGAAACCCGCAACAAATGCAAGGCCACTATCGTTGATCATTTGTGCCATGGGAGAGGGATTAGGGTCAGTTCAACCTGCTCCAGAAATCACCAAAATCTAGGTGATGAACCTCACTATCCCCGATATCGGGAACAAAAGATTCGAGTGGTGAAACATGTTCCTGACCTGAAATTTGATCTTCATGTTGACAGTGTATAGAGAAACAACCTTCACAAGCTTGAATTCGCAATAAAAATGCAAGGGGAATGGGAGCATGAGCAGATGGTCTTGATTGCAAGGATTTGAGTGAATGGTAGCAAGTAAGTAGTGTGTAAAAATGCGTAGAGGGTAGTCCCATTAAATAGCCATTTTAGGAGAGAGAAGGTTATAAATGTGCATTAAATTCATATGCACCGACTCAAAAAGGAAAGCATCAGGAAGAGTGGAAAAAAACTAGCCGGATGGTCTTTGGTACATTTGGGACATGAGGGATGTGAAAACGTGATCCGGTGACACGGGTGATGTGGGTAATGCGGGCCAAAAGAGCATGGGAAGTCCAGAACTTAGAAATGTGAGGGATGAGGGATGTGAAGACATGATTCGATGACGATGGGATGATGGGAAAAGTGGGGACAAAATGCACAGATGCTTTTGGGATAGATAAGACAAAAGTATGAAGGGCCCTGATGTGGCTGATGTGGGTGATCGGGAACAGAGAGCCGGGTGAACTTAGAACATTTGGAACAAAAAGTTTCGACAGACCCAAAAGTTAACAGATTTTGGGGAAAATGGCCGATCGGGGAACAGAGGGTCCAGTAGAACTTGGGACATATGGGACAAAAATGTCCGACAGACCCGCAAATCACTAAAATGACTCAAAAAATGTGAATTTTCCCTAACTCCTCAACTTTTCTCTTCACTAGAACATCATAAAAGGTGTTAACTCAAAATTTTCAATTTTTGACTTTCAAAAGAGGGGAAATTTTGAGAGGACAACAACTGGCTCTTTCTGGGGATGACTTGGCTAGATTAAAAGAATGAGACAAGGAAAAACTCTCTGAAAGCTAGGGGAAGAAGACTAGTGCCTTATCCATTGGGCCATAGAGTCAAAAGAAAAACCAATATAGAAGACAACACCCAAACAAGGAAAGAAAACACACCAAAAGCAAGGGAAAGAAACACACCCTATACATAATATACAAAAGACTTCCCATTCACCTAGGACTTAAACAATTTTAGGTACTACCCACTATAAGGAAGTGGGAGAGAAGAACCATCCATGTAATCAAGATAGAAAGAATTCTCACCAGCAAAGTGCCTGATTTTGAAAGGACCGAGCCAAAGAGAATCAAACTTACCATGGCTTCCTCGAGGCTCATGTCTTTTATCCCACAACAAAACAATGTCTCCAACTTTGAAATCCCTGGACTGGCCTTCTTATCAAACAAATATTTTACCTTTTTGGTGAGAGATATTCTATCAACAACCTGCAATCTGTCTTCATTCAACTTATGAAGATACATGATCCTTTTATCTAAAGAATCATTGAAGTTGGTGTCTTCAATGGCCTTCATTAAATACAAGGCTGGTAGCTCCACTGTTACTGGTAATTGAGCTTCCACGCCATACACCACTTGAAAAGGGGACATCCCAATAGCTCTTTTAGGTGTAATTTATCTACCCAAAGAGCATCATAAAGTTTCTTGTGCCAGTTCCTCTGAGATTCATTAACCAATTTCCTTACTATAGCCACCAAGATTTTTGTTTGTTGATTCTACCTGTCCATTCCCTTGGGGATAATAATCTAAAGAGTGAGCCAGGGAAATGCCATATCCATAACAAAAATCCATCATCTCAGTTGAAGAAAAATTTGAAGCATTATCAGTCACAATCTTGTTTGGCACACCAAACCTCACCAAGATGTTTTCTTT
The DNA here is from genome assembly GCA_018340775.1 of Taxus wallichiana var. yunnanensis. NCBI lineage: Eukaryota > Viridiplantae > Streptophyta > Pinopsida > Cupressales > Taxaceae > Taxus > Taxus wallichiana. Next base: position 52,367,016 of record CM031234.1, read on the forward strand.
GATAAAATTGCATACTACTTCAGAAGTAGTACTCTTTACTGGGATGGCTTCTACCCACTTAGTAAAATAATATGTGGTAGTCAACACATGAGTATGTCCAGCACTTGAAGATGGATTAAGTGTTCCAATAAAATCTAAACCCCATTGTTGAAAAGGCTCTTCAATCACGACTGGTTTAAGTGGCAAGGCAGCCAACTTGGGTCTGCCCACAAAGGTCTGACAAGCTTCACATTTATCAATCCACTTTGATGCATCTTTGAACAAGGTAGGCCAATAGTATCCTACATGAAGAATCTTGTGAGTAGTGACAGTAGATGAGTAATGGCCTCCACATGCTTGATCATGGAAAGCTGAAAGAAGCTTCTTTTGTTGCTCTTTATCAACGCATTTCAGAAATCTTCCATCCATCCCACGTTTGAACAAAGCATTCTCCCACAATACATATTGGGCTGATCTTAACTTGATAGCTCTTTTCTCCTTGGTAGTCAAATGAGAGGGACATTCTCCATAGGTGAGAAAATGTGTGATATCAACATACCATTCATCAATTGAGCTGAGAAACAGAACAATAGGAACATCAACTTCATCCTTAGGTAACTCATGGCCAGCTCCTTCAGCAATGAGTTCACACAAGCCTTTTACCACGTGACTAGTTTGGTTGGTCTGATGTCAATATCATATTCTTGAACCTTCACCACCCAATTCCCTCTCTTAGTTCCAAACTCTTGTTGCGTGAGAATAGACTTGATGGTTGTGTCAGGCACAAGTACTGTGGAGTGAGAGTTAAGAATATAAAAATGAAACTGCTTGACAACTTTAACCACTACAAAAGCATGTTTCTCCATCATTGTGTATTTCAACTCATGATTTTTAAGAATGTAGCTCATGAACGCAATTGGGAGTTCATGATCATTAGAATCTTTCTGAGTCAAGACAACAACCAGGGTGTTATCTGTGGCATAAGCAATAGATAATAAAATCTTTGCTAAAATCTAGACATGCTAAGATAGGAGTTCTAGCAATAGCCTTTTTAATACCTTCAAAGGCTTCTTTCCTTCAGAAGACCAGCCAAATGTTTGTTTTCCTTTCATCATTTGGGAGATATTCAAAGTTAGCTCTACAAAATCAGGGATGAATCTTCTCAGAAAGTTGATCTTACCAAAGAAAGAATGCACTCCCTTCTTACTGGTTGGAAGAGGAATCTATGTTGAATAGCTTGAACTCATTCAGGATCAATTTTGATGCCATCTTTAGAGACAACATGCCCTAACAATTTTCCCTCTGTGACACAAAAGACAGATTTCTTAGGATTCAAAGAGATCCCATGTTCTCTGCATTTCAAGAGAACTATTTCTAGATGCTGAAAATGATCTGCTCTAGTTTTGGAAAACACGGTTAGGTCATCTAAATACACAACAATACATTTCCCTTTCAAGCTTCCAAAATCCAAGTCCATAGCCCTTTGAAAAGTGGCACCGCATTAATGAGTCCAAAAGGCATCCTCTTGTAGGAAAAAGTACCCCAAGGGGTGGTGAAGGCCATCTTGTGTTGATCTGTGGTATTGACTTCTACTTGATTATACCCGAGAAGCCATCAAGCATGGACAACATTTCAGATCCCGTAACAACTTGCAAAGACTTGATCCATCATGGGCAGAGGATAGTTGTCCTTCAAAGAAGCCTGATTCAGATTCTGAAGTCAACACAGATATGAATCTCACCATTTTTCTTCCTGACAGGCACAATGTTGGCAATCCATGTCGAATGGTGAATGGGAAAATAATTTTGGCTTTCAACAACTTTTGTATTTCCTGAAAAATAGTGTCAGCAATCTTTGGATTGTATTGCCTTTGCTTTTTCTTGAAAGGTTTAATCCCAGGTTTGAGAGGGATGAAATGCTGCATCTCCTTTGGTTGGAAAGATTTTAGATCTTCATATGAATATGCAAGAACATCCCTATACTTCTTTAGGAGGTTCACCACCCTCTTCTTTTCTTCTTGTGTACAACATTTTCCAACGTTCACCATCTTGGGGTCAGCAGAGCTCCCAATATTAATTTTTTCATACTCAGTAGATTGTTGTAATCTAGTAGAAGCTTTAGACTTAACATACCTATCATGTTTATCAAACAATTCTTCTAAACTCACCAGCCCTTTAGGAATCTTGTTACCCTTGAGTTTGATGCACCCATCTTGATCTATTTCCTCTTTGACACCCTCTTCATTGGAAGATACACTCTCACGAGGAAAATTGTCACTCCCTTCAAAGTACAATTGTTCAAAGTTATCCCTGAGCTCCAAGAAAGAAAGAAAATGCTGATCATCATTGAAAACTTTCCAGTTACTTGCATTATCAGGCACACTGGGCCTATGGATCATCTCAATGGTAAACTTATCTTGAGAGAAGTCAAGATGAGGTATTAACAATGATCCTGAGACAACTAGTGAATCAGCCCTGGTGTTCTTTTCCCTAGGCACCGCTTCAATGGAGAAGGTGTCAAGAAATTCAATAGAATCCCAAACTGATTCTGTAATGCTTCAACCTTCTATTCTTTACTTGAAAAAGGTCTCTGACTTGTTTAACAACTAGTTCTGCATCTCCATGAGCTAGAAGATTCTTCACACCTTTTTCTTTTGCCACGTTAAGTCCAAGAATGAGAGCTTCATACTCTTGTATTATTGGTATTTTCAAATTGTAGTTTGAATGAGAAAGGATGAACCTTTCCCTCAGGGGATATCAACACTACGCCAGCTCCAGAACCAACCGAGGAACAACTTCCATCAAATTCTAAATTCCAAACACCATTAGGATCATGAAGTACTTCTTTGGGAAGCTGAGTTTCCTCTAGAGACATAATCATATAGTTACCATGCCCAATATCCTCATAAAGTATTTGTGCTTTGGGATCATCTATTTTTGTACAATATACTCAGATTGCTTCTCGGGCAACAACTTCTTCATTTTTCCATTAACTGGTATGAGGGCATGTGACCAATCCATTTGAATTTCTCCTCCCACATCCTTGCAGAAGTTCCTACTTAACAACATACCATATGAAGGAGGGATATCTGCTACTAGAATAGTAGCCAAGACCTTTTTCTTAGGTAAAGTAGCAAAAGCTACTTGTGCATCTTTAATTCTTCCAACTAGGGGCACTTCCTTACTCTCCATGGAATAACAAGACCCATAAGTGTGTGTGAGAGTTAGACCCAAAGCATGGGCTACTTTGGTAGGCATTACATTATCTGATGCTCCTGAATCTATGACACAGTTGCTGAGTTTATGGCCTGCTATAAGAAGGGTCACATAAAATGGTTTGATCTTCTCATTAGGTGAGGTGACTCGTAGCTACAAGATTGGGTTGGGGTGTGGAGGATGGAGTAGGTAAAAGGCCTTTAGAGGTAGTTTTGGAGTGAGAATTGACAAAGTGAACCATTTTGGCAAAAGCTTTAGGATGGGTTTGATAATACTCAGCCTCTGAAATTTGAACCTTTGTCTTTTTAAGGTGATCAATGATATCGAAAGATCCAGAGGTGGATGGGCTATCATCACTAGGAATCTTAGGTTTATCAAATTTAGGAGTTGTAGAAGAAAAAAACTTTAGTAGTAGAATTAGGAAAGTAGAATTGGCAGAACTCACCTTCTGTGTGGACGTAGTGGGGATAGGAGATCCTCTTTTTGCAATAACAGGGATAGTCATGGGATGCTCCTTGGATCTTTTAAGCGGGTTGTATCACTTTTCCTTTTATTTTGTCTGCTCTCGAGTCATGACAACATATGATTCACTATTCATATCTACTACTACTTCATCATAATCATCTTCTTCATCAACACCTTAGTAGTGAAGAAATTAACTCGAGATCCCTCAAGTTCCTCTATCTCTTCATCAACTTCTTCCTCAAGTTCTTCACAATCTTCATTAACCTCTTCATCTTAGGTTCTTCAACCTCTCACAGTTACATTAACAGGACCTTGATGGGTGGCCCCTCAAGTGCTAGCCTTGTCTGAGAAGCAGGAAAATGATTTCTAGGCTGAAAATTCCTCCTTGGAACATCCGCATAGGGGGCATGTTGAGCCAATTGTTTTTTGATGGCAATGAGGTCATTTGCAATTTTGTACTAATGGATCAGTATTAGGTCCGGGAGTGGAAGAGGAGGAAGAAGAAGGCCTAGATTTAGAAGGGTCTCTTTTCAACTTCCTGACATAATCAAATCATCTTCAATGCTAACAACTAGTCTCTGATCCTCAGCCAATGTTGTGAGATTGGCTCTTCTCAATGCGTAGCTAACTTTAGGTAATTGAGCATTCAGGAAGAAACATTTTTGAATTTGATCTATAGGTTGAGTGTCTAGTGGGATTTTGTTAATCAACTTGTTGAATCTAGCCACAAATTCCCTCATGGGTTCTTGTGATTCCTTCTTTATTTGAGAAATTTGGGCCAGCAAAGCATGTATCCTCTGCAGGTTTGAAATGGTTCTCAAATCTTGTTCTCATCATGGTCCAACTAGTAATGGCCCCAAAGAAGAAGGTGATAGAACCAATCCGCTGCATTATCTTGTAAAGTCTCTACAAAAAGCCTCACCGAGACATCTTCATGTTCAACTCCGAGGACTCCACATGCAACTATGAAGGCTGTGATATGTTCATCAGGATGCACCTTGCCATCACCTCTGAACTTGGGGAAGTTCTTCCTGTTACCCCTGGGTAACTCATGCAAAGGCTGAGGAAGGGCGAGAGGCCCAACATGATGGCCCCAAGGTAATGGTGCTGCCATCCTTGGAAAGATGGCTTGAAGGGGAACCTGAAAACACCAACAAGAATCAAAGCATGGAGATTAGGGCTGAGTTGCTCTAGAGGATACCACCTATAGGGGTTCTATCTTCAACAGGAGGAGTGCTTGTTGAACGAGCTCTTCTATTTCTTCTGTTGAAGGAAAAGGGAAACCTTGCTGCTCCAAAAGCTGAAACTGAGAATCTTCAATACCAAGGGCCCTCCTTCCATGAGTAAAACGTAGAGTCACCAAGATCAAAGAATGATCAAGAAATTGTTTATAGAACTGGAATACGTTAAAAAAATGAATCCCCAGTAGAGTCACCAAAAACTATTGGTCATCAAAAAGGACTTTATTGAGAACAACAGTTAGGGGACAAAAGTCCCTCCTCTTTAATGGGAGAGGTTCCCTTATTTAAAGGAAAAACTTATTTACACATGTACAAGTGTATAGTTTTAATGGGGAACTTGGATATCATGAAAGTGTTAAAATAGAACAGATCATCAATACAAAAGGATAGAGGAATGAAGTAGTGGGAAGGGGCAGAAAGGCACTCTCAAGAAATATAGATAACAAAATAATTCCTTACGCATGCTAGAATGAAATTATTTGGAACATAACCATTTGCATTTGAGACAATAAGATGTTATTTCAAAGACACAAAGTTCTAGAAATTACATCTACAGGAATACAAAGCTTCTTGAAGTAACACAGATAAATGATTCAATAACATTTAATAGATAGTAATGAAAGAACAAGACTAGATAGACATAGAAAGAAAGATCTTTTGTATTGATTGCTTTTTTACTCCTTAACACTTTCAAAAATAAACCAAGTTCCAACCCCCTCAAAATGGCGTAGAGAGCCCATTATATAACTTACAAATTAGTTACACTTGGTAACTGCTTTTAACTAAAATGTTTAATTAAGGAGATGCTTGACACAAAACCCTCAACTAATTACAATAAGCCCGATTTGAGAAAAAGAAGGAAAGGAGAAGCTGGGAGGGAAAACAACTGCCTATTGCTGAGGAGGGCCCACCGACTTGAGGATCCATTGTCTAAACTTTTTTAATGCTTCCGCTATGTCTCTGCCTCATGGGACTGATGTGTTGGTAGTAGCTTGAGTCCAAGTTCCTAAGAATTTCTCCATCTCCTTATCAAACTCAGTGTGTGCATGATATTCTTTATTAGCTTCTTCAATAGCAGATTGAAGAGAGAAAATCTCCTTTATCTTCTCTTTGGTAATTGATTCCTCCTTGAACAAGTTTTCTTTAACAAATGCCCTGAATTGAGTTTTAATTTCTTGGAGGGAGAAAGGAACACCTGAAGTTTCATCGTGAAGATGACAAGTGAATATCCTTGAAAGTGGATACAACACAAGTTTTGAAGGCTTCTCCTTTCTGCCAACTATTCCTCAACTCTCCTAAAGCCTCCTCCAGAACTTTTATTTTCCATTCCACGCTGAAAACCCATGACCTTGATAAATTATCTTTGGCATCATCAAAAACCTTGTTGGCCATCAATATATTTTCATCAGCCTATCCCATCAGGTGAAGATCCACTATGCAGCTACTCCAAAGTTTAAGTTCTTTATCCATGGTCCCAATTGTGGAGGAGCTTTTTGTTGCAGATTAGTCACCTTCTCATTGAGTTTGAAGGCTTCTACAATGAAATTCAAACCTGCAATGATCATGTCATCCACCATGGCTTCCATAGCTCTCCCGTAGATGGAATACCTGTGTATGTCTTTAATGCTTTGGACTTCATCTTGACTAAGAATCATAGGTGGCGGAAGGGCAGTCAGTGGAGTAGGATCCAAAACCTTGTCCTTAGATAATAATGACTTGATGAAGCTAGAAAGAATTTGAGCTTGTTCCTCCAACTGCTCTATAGTCTGTTTACCTTTTTCTACTCTCTCAATAACTCTAGTTACTATTTCCTGGAGGTTATGCACCTCACTCTCAGGGGTAGATTCTCCCATTGGGATCCTAGAAAGCTCTAGATCAGAGGCTAGTAGATCTTGTTCTACCTTATCAACCTTAGGTTTTGCTACTCTCAAGAAATTGTTGGCCTTGGACATCTGTCACTATCCTTGAAGTTGTTTTAGCTCTCTTTGCTAGGAGCAGAAGGAGTAGTGCCCAACAAGGCTGCCACAACATCAAAATTTGGCCTGTCAATCGAGAAGAGGGCTTCCTCTTCCTGTTGTCAACAAAAGGTTGCACCCATGCAAAAGTGGAGGAAGAAGGAGGAGCAAGAGAACCAAGAGCAAGAGAACTCATGGCACTTAAAGTATTTACTATTGCTTCCAGTAGAGATGTGAGTGGAGTAGGTGGGGCTTCTTGGGTAGAGGAATCAAGTGGTACTTGGAGGTTCAGTGCTATGCACTTCCTTCTCTTTATCTATTGCAGCTTTTGAAGTTCCTGCAGGACTGGCACTTCACTATCATCACTTTCACTGAGAACAATGATGTTCTCTGGCCCCGAAGGTAATTCTAAATGTTTTAACAAGGGATCTTCCTCAATAGGCTCCTGTTTAACCTCTTTCACCTTCTTTTGATATACTTGAGTAGATGAAGAAGGGGTGGATGATTCAGGTTCTTTATTTGAGGAAGGAGGAGGAGTTTGTGCAGGTACCTCCGAGCTAGGTGTATGTGATTCCTTCCTTGGTGTTGAAGTGTCTTTGGAGGAAGATTCTCCTGGATTCTTCTAAGCTCTCAGACCTTTCTGTCAAACCAGACCTTGGTTCTTACAAGGACAGGGGCTAGAATCTCAGCCAAGTCATCCTTCTCCCTCTTGAACCAGTCCAGATCCTCCAAGGGAGTATGCTTGATCAATGTATCATATTCATATGACAACAGGTCTGCATTGTCATCTTGAAGCCCTTCAGGAATTTGATATAGATTGAGCTCCTTTATCAGCTGGAGAGAGAATATGCCATAATGCCTCCGCCTTGCTTCAAAGTCATCTGCACAATTGGCCCAAAGTAGTCCTCAATATCTGATCTGTGATGATAATTGATTCTGAGATTTAGCTCAATGAACTTCTTCAAATCAAAATAGGTCCTGGGCCGAAGAAGTGAACAGTGATGGGAGCAAGGGCCCTTTCTATGTTTTGAGCATCCAAAGTTGTTTTACATGTATAATTACCCAAGGATATGGGGAAATGCAGCCCAAATATTTTCTTGTCTCTGCAAGTTCTATGTAACTTATCCAATTGCCTGCATACTTCAATCAAAGCCATCTTATCATTACAAAACATAGGGAGTTTGAGAGGTGTGTTCTCATAACCAGCTAACCTGATATATGAAAACCTTCTGAATTGAATGAAGAAAGCTCCATATTTTGCTATCAGGTTCATGGCTTCATCAGAAAATCTTCTAGTAGTATCACTTTCTAGAAGCCTCACAATGTACATGGTAAAAGCATCATTCACCCTCCTGAAGTTATGATTGCTGGTTTCAAGGGTGAACTAAGGGCAGTATGCATAAATGGGTTCAACCTTCTGACCCTCGATGTATGTGAAACCAAACCATTGTCGAGATGTTGCTAGGGTATACATAAGATAAGAAGTCATATAGAACTTCTTGGTTTGTTGCACATTGGACAACTGTTTTGTCAAATTCATGCAAATGATTTCTGCCCAATTGATGTTTTGGCTACCTTCGCAGATGATGTTGATGAGCGGGCACATCCAAAAGTGAAATTCATTGGTGGAGGGTAAGCCCATGACATGAGCTAACAAGATGATGAAATCAGATAGTTCTTCATTAAAATCAGCCCTAAATAGAGCCTTGGAAAGTCGAGATGCTCCCTTTTTAGGGTTCTTCAACCATGACTTTGCTATATCCTGCTTTGTATTTATCATTATCTTGCTCAAAGAGAGTCTGTGCTTGAGCTTGAGAGATAACAATGGAGTTTTCAATTTCTGGGATCCGTAGAGAGCAGCAGCAATGGTAACAACATCTAGTTTGGTGATTAGTTCCCCATGCACATTAGATAATTCATTTGTGTCAGAAGGTTGAAGTGAGCTCCAAAGTGAGTACAAAGTGTCACACATTATTGTACCGAGATCGGGAAACCCGCAATAAATGCAAGGCCACTATCGTTGATCATTTGTGCCATGGGAGAGGGATTAGGGTTAGTCAACCTGCTCTAGAAATCACCAAAATCTAGGTGATGAACCTCACTATCCCCGATATCGGGAACAAGAAGATTCGAGTGGTGAAACATGTTCTTACCTTGAAATTTGATCTTCATGTTGACAGTGTATAGAGAAACAACCTTCACAACTTGAATTCACAATAAAAATGCAAGGGAATGGGAGCACGAGCAGATGGTCTTGATTGCAAGGATTTGAGTGAATGGCAACAAGTAAGCAGTGTGTAAAAATGCGTAGAGGGTAGTCCCATTAAATAGCCATTTTAGGAGAGAGAAGGTTATAAATGTGCATTAAATTCATATGCACCGACTCAAAAAGGAAAGCATCGGGAAGAGCGAAAAACTAGCCCGGATGGTCTTTGGTACATTTGGGACATGAGGGACATGAAAACGTGATCCGGCCGATGGGTGATGTGGGTAATGCGGGCCAAAAGAGCATGGGTAGTCCAGGAACTTAGAAATGTGAGGGTGAGGGATGTGAAGATGTGATTCGGCTGATGTGGGCGATGCGGGAAAAGTGGGGATGGAATGCACAAGATGATTTTGGGATAGATAAGACAAAAGTACGTGAAGGGGGGATGATGATCGGGGAATAGAGAGCACAGGCCGACGCAAAAGTGATCGGGAATAGAAAAGAGCCCGGTGAACTTAGAACATTTGGAACAAAAAGTTCAATGATGCAAACACTAAAAAAGTTAACAAATTTTAGAACATCACAAAAAAGGGAAATTTTTTGGCCGATCTGGGAATAGAGGGTCCATAGTAACTTGGGACATATGGGACAAAAATGTCCGATGACCCCAAATCACTAAAATGACTCAAATCTTAATTATCATTACCTTGAATAATTGATCACAAATGAAATGGTCAACGAGTTACCCCACAAAATATTTTCTAAGGGTCTTTGTGAGGGTTTTTCCCTTGGAGAACACCCTAAAGAAAGTTTTGGAAAAGGAAAATCTCGGATATCTTCTCGTCATTTAGATCTTGTTCATAGTGATATTTCTATCCCTTTTACATCACCTTTATTTACTAGAGATATTTATATACTTACCTTTATTAATGACCTTTTGCGCTACACTTGGGTGTATTTTCTCTAACATAAATCTAAAGTTTTTGAGCACTTTTGAGAATTCAAGGATCTTGCTGAGAAACAAGCTGAAAGGTAGCAAGGTTCTTCGAACCTAAAATGCAGGAAAGTATGTGAGAAATAGGCTCAAGGATTTCTGTACCTCTGAAGGGATTTCTTTGCAATGTACAATTGCTTATAACCCTTCACAAAATGGAGTTGCAGAATGAAATAACTAAATGCTTAAGGATATGGGCACTTGTATGGTTCACTCTAAATCCTTTCCTTCGTAATATTGGGCCAAAGCCATGAACATCTCTTGTTACATTCATAATTGTGTTCTACATAAGGTAGAAAGAGGGATGATGCCCTTTGAATCATGGTTTGGAGGAAAACATGATGATGAGAAATTTCACATTTTTAAATCCAATGTTATGACCCATATTCCTAAAAAGAGACACAAGGCCTTGAAACCACAATCCAAACCTTGTATCTTTATAGGTTATCTTGATGATGTGAAGGGCTATATATTTTTGAACCCTACTACTCATCAAATTTATATTGAGAGAAGTGTGAAGTTTAATGAGTTATCTTTGAATTCCAATTCTCTACTGTTGAGGTCCTTTTACCCCTATATGATTCTAATTATTATGATGATGATCATGTTGCTCCTCCTCCTCCTCCCGATCCTCCCGATCCTCTCGCTTCTCATAATTTGGAGTCTTATGATTTTTATAGTAGTGATGATGAGGAATTTTTCCCTTCTCACTCAAGTAAAGAATCTATAGATTCTAAGCCTGAATATCCTCATGTTCCTTTGGATATTGGATATGGGATCCTTCAGATGAGAGACAAAATCATTCGGGGTTAACTAGACCCCACTCCTTCACCTTCCCTTCGACCCTCAATCTTTCTAGGAGGATTTTTGGGATTTACGAGTGGGACTTTTCCATATATGAGGAGTATTCCTCACTCATGAAGTACAATACTTGGGATCTCACCCCTCTTCCGAAAGGAATAAAAATATCTCGGTTTAAGTGGGTGTACCGAACAATGTATGGTACCGATGGAGACATCGATAAGTATAAAACGTGACTTGTAGCTAAGGGTTTCTCCTGGTAGTTGGGGTTGATTATTCATAGAAATTTTATCTCGTTGCAAAGATGACTTCCATTTGAATGACCCTTGCCATCATTGCCACAAATAGATGGGAAGTCCATAAAATGAACGTTAAGAGTAAATTCCTTTGTGGGGACCTAGAGGAATAGATCTATATGGAACAACCCTTGGGTTATGTCCATGATTCCTTCCTCATTTACAAGTTAAAGAAGTATCTATATGGCCTTAAACAAACCCCTCTAGATTAGTATGCCAAGATGGAATCCTTTTTACTTGCATCATGGTTCACTAGGTGTCACTCTGAGCCTAATGTTTACATTTCGTAACATGATGTCTCCATGATCATCCTTTTTCTATATGTTTTTGACTTGTTGATTATGGGCAAGTCTTCCTCGATCTTTGCTTATGTGAAGATTACCTTAGCCAACAAGTTCTCCATGAACAACTTGGGTTTGGTTCACTACTTTCTTGGGATAGAAATTTCATAATCCGCCCCCAAGAATTGTAATTTCATAACCTAAGTGCACACTTGATTTGCTAGCCATATTTCAAATGACTAATTGTAAGCATTATCTTACACCTTTCCTTTATGGGGTTAATTTAGTTGTTAATCACTCCATTCCTACGATCAATGGTACCCTTTATCATCCGTTGGTGGGGATATTGATCTATCTTACTCACACTCATCTAGGTCTTTCATATGCTATTGGGATAATAACCTTGATTTATGCAAGAGCCTCATGAGTTGCACTAGAAAGTAGTGAAGTATATCCTTCACTATGTTTGTGGCACTCATACAGATGATATTTACTACAAAAAGAGGGAAAAATATTGATCTAGTTGGATTTACAAATTCTGATTGGGCCAGTGATCTCAATCATTGGAAGTCTACCTTAGGCTAAAATATTTCTCTTGTTTTAGGTCTTATTAGTTCGTTGATCAAGAATAAAAATTTGATTGTGATATCTTCTACAAAGGTAGAATACGGGGATCAATCAAAACTTTCATGTGTTTTTATTTGGTTGCAGAGGATTTTGTGAGTTTAGTATTCACTTTCAAAGCATCCTACTATCATTTGATTTGACAACATGAGAACCATCTTGATTTACCAAAATCTGTTCAACATCAACATAAAAAGCACAATGAGATCCATAAGCACTTCATATTGGAGAAGATTCATGGAGACATCATTGAATTGTAGTATTAGTCAGACTTTTGATCAGGTTGCAAAAATATTTACCAAGCCCTTCACTGAAGCTAAGTTCCTTCACTTGCACTCTCTTCTTAGGGTGAGGTCTTCTGCATCTTCCCATCTTCTTCGAGATTTCTAGTCCTCTTCTCCTCTTCTTCTTTTTTGGAAAGATGTAGTTTGTACATGGGTACCTTATCAAGCCTTTAGTTGTCGGGACCCATTTGACACATATTTCTTAGTTGTCTAGGGGAGTTATCTTTCTTTTCTGACTTACCATGACCTCTACCTCAACTTTGATGAAGGGGGTGTTAGTGTGTGTGACTTTCCTTATCATCACTCGAGGTATTTTCTACCTCACATGGTGAGTCATCTCACTTAGGTGATATCATAGGTCATATGAGTTATATGAAATATGATAGATTCTGTCATATAATGTCATTGTCATATGTGTCATTAGAGTCATAGGAGTTACATTCCATCTTGGGAATCATAACTCTCTTTCCCTCATGGAGGGAATGATTTTCCAAGCATGGGAGTTACACATCACTCCCATATGTACCCTTATTTTTATCTATGAGAATGAGTAGACTGTTTATTCTATGCATGATTTTTGGTTGTTCGATTACACTTGTTGATTACTTGGAGATTTCTCATCACCGTTAGAGTGCAACCTTATTGTAGTGCATTCATTTCCATTTTGATCCTTTTAAAATAATATCATAGGGATCAATTTTTTTTTTTGCTAAGTGATTTAGAAAAAGGAGGATATGGTATCAACATAATGATCTTATGGATTAAATAGAGTAATCCACCACATCATGAGATATTGGAGATGACTGAACAATTTTGGGGCATAGAAAGTTCGCGGTCCATGATGAAGTAACATGATGGAAATTAGTAGTTAAATATCCATTGCAGGAACTAACATGGAGAGACCATAAAATATTCCTTACATGGGATATCATTTAGATCTAATGCAAACTATTATGATTGCTATAATAATAATGTGATATGGTTCAAAGACACACAAGATACAATTCCCATTAATACCGCCACTATAGCCCAAGCCACTAGATTTATTAATGGTTATATCCAAGCTCACATATTAAAGCACAAACCCTTTAGTTAAGTAACTAACCACAGATACATATGGTTATCTCTATGAAGGAAGGATTTGTGAACTACATAGTTCAATTTATAGGTAAAATGATGGTAGAAAGAAACTAACATGCTACTCAGAGAAACAAAGAAACATAACTCAAGTATAGTAGATATAGTCACTAGAATGTGGGAATGAGGGGATAAATAAATTGGTTTACATTCTTAGCCCAAGAACTTAATAAAAATACACAAAATGTTAGTGAAGTTGTTGGTAAAACCTTCATGTATCAATGGTCGATTATGTTGTTATGTTTTATACATTGGAAACCCCTATAAGGGATAAAAGAATTAGATGATGGATACTACCCACATGATTAATTTGTGTAGTATATCCATGAAAATCTAAACATGACCTATGATGATAATTAGAAGATGGATCATGGGTAAAAAAATTAGAGAGACATATAACACAAACCCCCGATACTGCAGAGGAGGCTGTACCCATACACAACACCGTATGAAAAATTGAATTTATTACATGATGGAGTCATACCTTACTCTGAAGGTGATAACACCAAACAACCCAAGAATATATCATGCTTCATTTATATCGATATAGCTAAGGTGGAACTGATTAGGAAACACAACATAATTACTACACATTCTCAACCATTACACACCGAATGATATGTGTAACCAATACTAGGAAGCCTATTGTCCACATATATTACATAAGTAACCACCAAACACAACCTATAATGAAAGAAGAAGGAAACACTAAAATATAAGAAAAGGGAAAATAGAATACAACTGTATGGTTTGAGAAAACTCAACTGCAAGTGGGAAAATATCCTGCATTACCTAGTTAGTTCAAAAATTTGGAATTTGATAAGTTGAAGGTCAATAGAAGCAAAGTACACACTATTGCACTAGAAGAAATGGGCACACATATGTATTTTCGGTAAGAGAGGGATTAATACACCAAGAGATCCATAAGAAGAGCACACTATTTAACCCATAATCTCAAGGATGAATATATGATTCTAGTTTCACTCATCCCGTAATCTCTCATGATTAACATAGAAAAAGAGAATTCGACACATGACTAGTTGACGGTCAATATTGTGAAGGGACTAAATGAAGTAGGAGTTCATGTATGATGGGTAAAAGAGATCTTCCTAGTTGGGTTCTCTAATATAGGGATTTTAAGACCAATCACGTTATAGAAGATATTAACCCTATCCCTAGGATATATATAGGTTTCTAAGGCCTACAATGAAGACAAAGATATGTGTCCTATTAGGATTCTGAATTAAAGAGGGGAAATAACTAAGGGGTGGATATAGCCAAGGGGTGTAGTAATCATAAGTCAATGCAAAACCAAAGAAAACATACATATACTATAGTCTATAATAATGAATGACCAACAACAATAAACATATACACGTTTACACCCTTTTTATTATGAATATAATAAGATTAGTGATTCAAGTACTCTAAGGTTGTAAAATGGTATATATAGGGTTTTTTTATAACTAATTAACTTCTAAGATTAATAATACAATATCATAAAAACACATTCATGTTTACAAAATATGATACAAATTTGAAAAGACAATAGATTAAGTGCACTTAGTTGATTATAGATGATTAAGGAAGTTTTGGATGTGTAGACAATTGGAATTGGGAATCTCGACCGATAGTGCATCGACATGAAATTATAGCTATATACTAAGGTGGTGTAGGACCATACAAAATTTTTAGTACCATCCATATAGTTTTATACATACTATATAGTTTTGGACATGTTATGTATCTAGTTACGTAACTTTCTAGGAATGTCACCTACTCAGAAATGTTTGTCATTCTCAAACCATAGTTGTTGGTCATATTACAAAGCCTTTTGAATATTCTAATTAAGATATCAAACCCTATCCATAGGTTGGTGACCATGTAAAATAAACATTACTTAGGTTGTGGGCACCCCCTATACTATTGACATTGAAACTACTCTAAAGATTCCTCAAACTACACTTCATTTTCCACCTAGCATATGGTATCCGAATGAATACAACTATGTTTTAGAAATTAGAACCTCTTTAATAATGCTTTAATTGAGTTTGGATTTTTCTAAAATACTTGGAGACGGGATATTTGACTGCTTGCAAATGAGATATCCCTAATGAATGTACATAGGATTTGGAGAGATTTAGGGATCCTTGGGTACATTTTGTAAGTGTTGCAAAATAGTGTTAATGTAGTGCCATATGATTTGTAGACATCCAAATGAGAGAGTTTGTACTTTCTTATATAGTGTTCCAAAGGTAAATTATTGAAGAAAGGCCAACCTAGAGGGAGTAAAAGACCCAATGAAGAATATGAAATTGAAAGAAAATATGGAGGATATGTTGTTTCAAAATCATACAAGTTGGTCAAGACTGAATAACAACTCTAGACCAAACTAGACATTTTTGCACAGGGATGAGAAACATGAAAAATGAAGTTTGCATCTAATCAATTGGAGTTTGTCTATGAATTTCATTCATTTGAATATCATAATATGTCAACATATTAATGCGTATAGCTAAGAAAGATGGAAAAGAGACATTTATATGTACTAAGTGGGGATAAAAAAAGTGTGTTTTTCTTAGCAATATTGCATTGTCAAAACCGGTAGTGTTAGAGGATAGGTTTCCAAATTTGAGTGTCTACATTTTCCCCTTTAAGTATAAAATGAAAATTACATGCTTAAAGGAAAATATACCTAAGTGTGTAGATACACTTCATCTTTACTAGGAGTATGCTTTTAGTCATCATATTGTGTTTGGTGTTGGCATTCTCTATGACAAAATCTACAACACAAAGTGTAGTCAATGTCTATAATAGAAATATGAACTTTAACTCAAGTTTAAAGTGTAATATGTAAAACTTTCATTTTTATAAAGTGAAAACAAAGAGATACCAAAACGTGAAAGGAATACACCTGTTTGTTTTGTAGGGAGAGAATCTCTCACAATTTTCTTGTACTTGGATATTTGGATTGTTGAACTTATTAAAGGATTGAGGGTGACTAGCCCCTATTTTTGTTGAGGAGAAACCAAAGTATTGGGTGCATGCAACCCAACATAGAGTAAATAAGAATGAGGTATGAAGCACCCCACTAAGAAAGAAGACCATGTATCAAATTCATTCAACTATGGTATTCTCCCCTTTAAATGTAAAAGGAAAGGAAAGGCTACCTATGAAGAAATCAATTGATTTGATACTTTCCATAACACCATAAATCACACTACTACGAGATAGATCTATGCCTGATTTTGTAAATAAAGACACACAATATAAAAGAGAACAAGTGTGCCCATGCCCTTCCCATATACCACACAATTGAGTAGAATATGTAATGTACTAAAATGTAGATGGATGTAGACACCAATTTTTCACCCCTAGGTGACCCTACACATATTAATCACACTATCATTATTTATATTATTATCACTATCCTAATTCCATTATCCCTATATTATAATTTACCATCATAAAACCTCATCTACCTACATAGAATCTCATTTACCCTCCCTAACCACCTAAAACAAACCTAACCTAAATTACCCTACTCATCCTAACCTTCTAACCTCTTCCTACCCGATTCCTAACATCTCACCATTTCTAAAACAACCTCAACCCTTGAATAACAAGTGGTTTCAATCATTTGTCATCCTTTCATAGTTTGTTTTTAACCTCTTTGACTAGATCCATGGGGATTAGCAATCGATGAAGACCATTGTAGATGTCGTTGATCCTATTTAGTTACCCTCCCTCCCTATTTCTCGAGTTAGATAGATCGAGACAAAGATTAGATTGATGGACGAAGTGCTGAGACCCTGCACAACCATCACGACATTAGAATATCTTTCACAAGATGTTACCACCTCCTTGGAGTCCTTATCTAACATCCAATCTACCATTTAGAGCTCTATCATCCTCATCAATATTCAATAAGGTATAACATATTTCTTTTAATCATGTTCAATCATATATTACATCATTTATATCTTACAAACACTCATATTCATACCCTGTCTAGTCATCATACCTTTTGTCTTTCATTTATGTAACACCCTTGACAATTGTTATTTTCCTCCTTTGCATTCAAGTGTTGACATATGATTTCCTTATAAGGATATGTTCTTCTGATTATTGGAAATCATGCTTGATATGGATAAGTCTTTTCTACTCTTAATATCCTTTGACTGAATTGGAATGGCTTCCCTGAATCCATTTTTCACTTTAGTGGGTGATTTGCAATCTGGTTTAAGAGTTGTAAACTTATCTATTTATTTGACTCATCCTTGGATCAATTTCAGTGATCCAAGGAATGTTTTAAATCTGCTTTATGTTGAACGAATGGTAAAATTGACATTCCATGAGTTAAGATACACATTGGACTAAACTTTGTTGTTGCAAGTTCTTTAATTTCTGTGTGAACGTACTTCCATTTAGTGGGTTGTTTTGCTTGGGTCTTTGGAGATCGACCATGACAGGTCATTACTAACGAAAATAGAGATGTAACTTGTTCACAACATAAGAGAGATCTAGGATCCTATATAGGACTAACCTACGGGATCCTAAGCTAGGTAAAAAAATATTTCTACCTAAGCTATGTCACTTATTCTGATTCTAACCTAAGCTAGGTGCTAATGGACTTGGAAATGTTACTAGGTATTATTGTAACCTAACCTAGTGTTTTAAACTATGGCACTTTGAATTATTTACCTATGTGGAAATTATCTAACCTAATTGCTAAGGCCTATGGTGGGGTTAGTTGTTAGTGTTATATCCTAAGGTATAAATTTTAAATCTACCTAAGATCTAACCTAAGAAATCTAATCTATCCTAAACTAATGGATATGAATGGGGACTTAAGTGGTCGCATGCACTTGGGCGACGGTTCCTAAGGCATTTATGTTATAGATAAGGTTGGTAAATGCATATGGACTGCCAATTTTGGCAGGGGCTAGATGACTTGGTGGAAGCTTAGGTGGTAGTATCACTAAAATGGAAATACATGTTAATCTAGACTTGGCATTCGCTAGACTTGGTAGGCGGTGGAAAGGAAGATTAGGTGGGAGATTTGGAATTAATGAAATTAATTACTTTTGGTTAACGAGCCCAAACCATCTTGGTAGGCATGCCAACGGATTTTTGTTGGGTTGTTTCATTTTGCATGTTCTCCGATTTTCATTCTGCATGCACTTTGGTTTTTCGAACCAGCAGATTAAACTACACTTCATGGCTATTTTTGAGGTTTCGAATCTATTTTCGTTTCGTGGAATGTATAAGAGGCATTGTGGAAGAAGTATCTGGTTGTTTGATCTTTCGTGGAGAAGAGGAGAAGAAGTGAGCTCAGCTAGAGGTCTTCTTCAATTTGACAGAGACACTATCAGGCATGATAGGCTCTAACTGTTAAAATATCTTGCTTTCCTCTAAGTGTTTTCATTAAAGCAACTCTGCTCTATTGAGTTTTGTGCATTGCATGCTCTATCTGGTTAATTGGTTGATGGGTTTAGTAAATCTTGCATTCTGGGTTTTAAATCCATGGTATATGTGATTTTGTTGGAAACTTATGTTGTATTATTTCTACACAAAAGAACTATGCATGCAAGAACAAAGTTGGTAACTCTGTTTAACTTTTTCAGTTGTTGGAAATTGTTGTTTGGTTTTGACTACATTTGTTGCCAATAAATTACTAGCTGAGTTTTTAAAGGAACTCTGAGTTCCGCCTATGTTTGTTGAGATTAGTGTTTTGAGAACTCGAAGTGATTTGTGATCTTGAGCTGGTAAAGAACTCCAGTTCTTATTAAAACTTGTATGCAAGTTCGAGCTTCTGTTGGAAACTTGTTTTGGTAGGAGAGAACTATTGTTGGAAATTCTTGGTTCTATGGTGCTTGTGTTTTATTTCATAGATAAATGGGACTATGGATAAAACCGTATATGGCTTGGTTCTTGTATTTTATCTTGCAAAAACTTAGACTGTGGTTGAAACCCGCATATAACTTGGAGCCTGTGTTTTATTATCTTGGATAAATTGGACTGTTGATTGAAGTCTCCGCATATGGCATGGTGCTTGTGATTTATTGTTCTTATGACCATATAAACTGTTAATGAAGGTTCATTATGAACACAACTTTCATGTTTTGTTGTTTGTTTGGTCTGAGCTCTGTTAAGGTTCTTACATTTCGTTGAGTTGGGAAACAAGGTTTGATAAGATGTTAACAGAAAATGGAAGCTCTATTCTTATTTTTAAATGTTTATAAGTAATTACATTATTTTCGGCATAGCATTACGATGCGTTGGTGTATATACGAACTCATGTGAGATTCTGTGATGCAAAGTTGTACAATGAAATTATTACTTATTGTGGAAATGGTAACCTGAACGAGAAGTCGGTTTTGTTCTGGTATTCTTTTGTAGTTTTTCTTGTTTAAAAAGGTAAACTAAAATGGGAACAAGTTGTTTCCCGAACTTTTTATATTCTCTTGAATGATCCTGAACCTTGAAGGAGCTTATGATTTCTTGTGTTTGGAATTACATATTGAGTCTTGAACTAGTTGTATTTCAAACATATTCATTTGGGTCTTGACTTTAAAACTGGAAACATGGTTTAGAGGGTTGTTGGTTAAACTCTTCATGATCTTGACTGAAATTATCTTGTTGGTTTATCATTCTTATTGGAATCCCAATCTGTTACCTCTTATAGTAATATGTTGAAATATAGGACTGAACTCTTGGGAAGAATTTGAGTGCTAGTACCTACTCAGATTTCACACCTCTTGTTGGGTCCAATAAATGAATGTTAAGTCTTGAAAGATAAATTGCGATTCAAAATTGATTGCGGGCTGTGTTTGAACTTCACTGTTTTATTATCGAGTTTAAAAAGGGAAAATTAATGGTAAGGATTGATGGAACTTCACTGTTTGATGGTAAAGGTTTCTAAGAAAGAAAAATGGTAGCATGTTTTCTTATTACCTTGAGGTTGTTCTTGTTCACTCCTTTGGGAACCTTTGTACGAACTTAGAATGTATGTATAGGAAAGGGGAATTGATAATTAAGTTGAAAGAAATGATTAAAGGGTAGATTCATACTCTGATAAGATCCCTTATCTAATGTAGTTGGGTTAAGTTCATTGGTTGGAACCTTCTATTAATTATTCTTATTGGAAAAAGAGAATCAGTACTTAATTAGTCTTTTTATACTTGTCATTTGACTGAAATGAAGCAGAAAGAGATTGA
Organism: Taxus wallichiana var. yunnanensis; assembly: GCA_018340775.1. Classification (NCBI taxonomy): domain Eukaryota; kingdom Viridiplantae; phylum Streptophyta; class Pinopsida; order Cupressales; family Taxaceae; genus Taxus; species Taxus wallichiana. The sequence continues at coordinate 52,387,714 of CM031234.1, forward strand.
TGATTGGTTGGAAAAAGGAATTGCAAACTTGTTGTTTGACTGTTAATCCATCATTCCTTCTTGGATTTCTTTTATATGGATCTGTTTGATGAATACCTTAAAATGTTGAATTTTAAAGTAGATGACCTTTAAAGGAAATAGTTTAAGTCTTGATATGCACCTATTTCTAGCTTGCAGATGTTATGTACTTTGGCATAATGGAAATGGTTTCTCTTCTTCTTTACTTGAAAAATTAGATGAAACATCCTAGTGAGAATATGCTGTAAACACTTCCTGTATCTGATAGTAAAGATAAGTGTTGTATTATATTTTGGTAGGATTGGAAACAATGAGATGTTATGATCTGTTGTTTGGTAAAGATAATTGATAGGATCAATTATACTTTAATTTGTAAGACAAATATTTTAGATTATATTATGTTCTTCTTTTTGTGAATTCTAGTTCATTAATGCTCTTCTCTTTATTGTTATTACTTATGCTTAGGGTATGAAATACTAATTGTTCATTAAAGCAGGGTTTTTTTATTGGAACAATTAGTGGAATGCACTTTGTTTTAAGGCTTAGTGCTTATCATGCTCAGTTCATTGAACTGACCCGTGCTAGAAATTTTTGCAGATGGACTTCGTAAGTAATAAAAGAAGGAAAAACTTATATAATGCATTGGATGATCTAAGTTTGATTCTTGTGAAGAATTTTGATTCGTTCTTAAGTTGTATTGAAAAAGAAAAGTTATTCTCTTTTGAATGAAGGTTGCTATCATGCAGTATGCCTAAAATGCATAAGTTGTAAATGTATAAGTTTTGAAAATGAATTGAAGGATGAGAAATTACTTGCATGGGTTGTGTAAATTATCTTGTACCTTTGTAAAAGAAATGGAATCCTATCCTGTTGATATTCTTCATGTTATTTATATGTTTAAATGAGTATTCTTGGATAAGTAGGAAAAAGGGAATTAGAGTAATTTCCCTAAATGTGATGCAACTAAATAAGTTGTAGAATTTCAATGTTCTTATCTAAACAATTCATATTATTAAGGTAATGTGTAATGAACTTACAATGAAAACTATGGAATTTGTAAAGGACATAAAGGGTGTGTTAAACCCTAGAACTTAACCATGAAGAGGAAGACTCTTCCTCTCTTATGAAAAATTAAACAAAAAGGAAGATATGATTATAATCATTAGACTTCATTTAATAAAGTCTATTAAGTTACAACCTAGGTGGTTGTTACACTTCCTTGAATGGTTAAGTCACATTAAATGGAACTTATGAGGTTGTTGTCCTTTCTTCTTGGTAGCTACTTGTTGAGCCAAAATTAATGAACATTGAAAGAAATCTTAAGTTAAGGAAGTTCTTCAAGGATTAATGGAACCTGATTTGGAAAAGAACTTAGGGAGAGTTGGATTAGGGTTTGGGTAGGGTTGCTGAAATATGCTTTTAAGTATCCAAATTAATTAAATATTAATAATCTCCTAGGGGTATGTACATCTTGACGAGGCTGTTCTATAGGATGCTAGCACATGCCAACTACAGGGCTATACCTTCAAGAAGATTGGGATCTTCTTGAGGATATAGCATTGCAGTCAACATGTGGTAACACCCTTTTGCATTGATCGTCTAGATCTACACACTTATGGACTTGAACTTAGTTTTTCTCTAGGACTGGGTAGTAGCATAGTTACAATATGAAGTATCCCTCTAGGACTCAGGGTACCTTGGCACATGGGGTTGACCTAGGTTGACCCAGTATGCCAATATATCCTAAGTCTTTGTGAGCCCCTTCCTATCATAACCTACATTGTTAACCAGAACTAGGGTTAAACCTTGGGCAAGAGGACTGATGGAAGTCAGTAAAGGACATTCTAGATAACAATAGAGTGGGGGTGAAGGACATATTCTAGATTGATGAGTATGCCATCAAGGAATAAGTAATACGAATAGTATGTTAGAAATATTTGGCCAAAGTATCACAAGCGATCTGATTGCGTTGTCCTATGTCACCTAGTCTAAGGATCATGATGCAGATGAATATTGGTAACAACTATTCAGTTAGGTTCCTTAGATAGATCACTCAATACCTAGAATAGGGTAAGAGAACCAAGTATATGTAGTATACAGAAAAGTACTCAATACTTAGTGTTAAACATGAATAGATCGGTAGTTCACCGAGTCATGAAATGAATAGATCGGTAGCTTACCGAGTCATCACAATTGCATATGGTTATCTGTTATAAGAATGGTTGTTATGGAATGTGTGTTCTAAATTACGTATTTAGAATAGAGAACATTATTAAAAAAAAAAAATTCCCTTGTTTCTAAAGTCTTAAAATAGGAATGTTACAATTTAGCCCTTTTTTCAACTTATTATTATATCTTTCAAATTACCAGGGATCACTACCGATCCCCAATTCTTTGTCGATTGGAGCCCCAATCCTTTTACATTTTAGTTTTCTCCTTATACACTTTGTAATCTTATATTTTTGCATCTATTATCTCTAGAGTCCCTCTAATTCATGCTAGCTTTGTTAATATCATAACCTACATTTGAAACTATATATTTTATCATCCTTTATTGAAATAGATCATTTTCCCAAAGATCACCAATGGTACTGTCATTTACCATTTTATTGATATATAACCATATGTTTTTCCTAATAATCAAATTTAAAATCATGTCTAGTCTTTAGATGACTGCTCCATGACATGTACATCCCATCACAAGCATCTACGACCTCCCAATTATGTAGTAGCTCTTCATGTGGGAGAAATTCAATATATCACATGATCTTTGGTTGGAGTATTTCTTGGACTTCAAGCTCGCTATAGCCCTTTCTAGGGATGCCTATCAAGTAGAAAAAGATATCCTTATCCCTCTTGAATTATAATCATATTTTCATATCATATATCTTAATTGTAAACATGAGTTGAAATCCCTCTAGGAAGCATATTGGTTCATAGGATAGGCTATTTCCGAGCAACTCGTTTAATCATCTAATATTTGTTTTGTCTAGTTGTCTCTTGTATACAAGTATTATTTCTTGGAGAAAAGAGGATTCTTTTACATTGTTCACATATTCATTCATCCCGACATTATTTTTGTTGGTGCAAGTATCACTAAACCCTACTTTATTTAGATTTTTTGGTATTTCAGCATAATAATAATTAACCAAAATTCACCATCAAAATCTGGCACACTCGGTGGGACCTTTAGTCCTTTTTTGATTATGTTTCATATTTTTTTGTTTATTTTTTTGTCAATATCATCTAGCTTTGCAGATTGGCGCACCTCACATCGTTGTTGTTTCAAAAACACGTAAAAATTAAAAAAAGAGGAATATCGACACATGTATGCCTTTTTTTTCGTTATTTTTTCAACATTGTATTTTGATTTACTTATTTTCATCAAAGTAAACATTTCCTTTTGGATCTTAAAATGAACTTTCATATCTTCTTTCTCACATATTTTAATTAGGATTTAAATGAATTACATTCAAAAAACTCCTTCACATAACCAAATCACATATCACATCAAATTCATATTTAAACAATCCTTCCTAGGTGGACCTACTTGGATTTCATCACCAAGGAGAAAATACAAATTGGCATTCTTATCGAGTTAAATAATTTGGTGGGTGATATATTGGCTAAGCACCCACCACCCTTATTGTTGTGGGTCTGTGAAGTGAGGGGTAGGCCCTAATATCATGCCTCGTACCGATACTAACACAGATCTGGGCCTCATATACCTTTGGGTATATTGAGGAATCTGACCTTAAAATCACCTAAAACTAGCCTTAGTTGACCTTTTATTAGTACCCTTTCAGAATTTTCTCATTTCACACTTTTCTTAAATTAATCAAGATAATTAAATTCTTTGTGTGACTTGTTTTCAGTTGTTTTAAACAACCCATTTTTATTTTTCTTCATTGATTATTTGATTAGTTCATGGTTTTAACCAGAAAACAATCTCATCTTCAAAACACCAATGATATGGAAAACCCTCTTCAACAATCCTTGGACACTCTTGAGTCCCATATTCAAGATATTTCAGGTGTAATAGATCAATTTCAATGACCTTTAGAGATTAGTTCAAAACTTCCGTATTCTTCCGTAACTCAATCCACCACATTGGAAGCCCCTATCTTGACCCCCTCGTTTTATCAGAGTGGTGACCTTGCTTTTATCAAAATCTTAGACATAAAACCGATCGTCCTTTCTAGCTATCTTTTTCCAAGGGCATGTGTATCACCTGTGTCCCCTATCTAAAATATGGTCTAACTAAAAAGTCACCATTTACGATTATTCTAAACTTCATGATCCCGATTATCATCTCATCATAAAACAAATATATGTTTACCCCCACTAGTGATGTAGCCCATCAAAACCTACTTCATCATCTCATGTCATTAGTTTTGATCTTAATGCTATCTCATCACAAGACATGTCCAACCAACAACCATCTATGTCATCGTCTCCTTCATCGAGTTCACTAACCACACAAAACCACACTATGATGTCCCCTTCCATATCCACTCCCATAGCCTCCAATGCTCCTCCTCCACCTCATGCGAGCTCAGTTGGTGTTCCTCTTACTACGACCCCTCCTATGCATCTCAACTCATCCCACCACAACAACCTACATCCTCAATCCAAAATATAGTCTTATCTATCCCCACATCTACACCCCATGTCAATATAAGTTCCATCACTAACACTCACCCCTTTTCAAAGCAATCATCCAATTCCCTTGTCTCAAAATATAACACCATCCCTTCTTATCTAATCAACCTAACTCGCCATCTTCAAAACTTCAACAACCATCTCAAAATGATCCTTTGCAAGTACCTATGAATAGGATTACAAGCCTTAAAGCCACCACCATGGGTCTTAAGGGCACTTTGTCCTACGAAAAGTTTTATAATTAACCCATATAGCCATCAATACCTTTTAAATCCTATCCCCTACACTCGGGAAGTCCCAAATTTCATTAAATTTTTATAGTAAAGAGGAACCACAACAACACATTAGGTCCTTTTTTCATGCATGTTATCTCATCACCCATGACCAAGATCTCATGTTGAGGACATTTAACATGGCATTAGTAGGGTCTCGCCCTTGACAAGTACAACAACATTATGTAATATCCCCTCTTCTCTTTCACACAACTCATGTAGTTGTTATTAGAGAATTTCTCCATCAATATCACATGTAACATCTTTATCATTAGTCTCTACACTATTAAACAATTTGAAGATGAATCTATTGTAAGTTTCATCACCGAGGTGATAGGGGATTATCAATCAATTATCCTTCTCTCTCCCACAAAATGAGTTGATCGATTTATTTTCTTGATCCTGTGCTAAGCACATATCATCAACCCTTTAGATTCAATCCTTCCGACATTTGACAAAGCCCTTATCATGGTCTAGAAACTAAAAATTCACACCCTTGAAGATGGTAAGGTTAAAATCAAGTCAAAGAAACCCAAACTTGAGTCTACATTTAAACCTTCTTATAACAATGATAAATCCATATGATCAACAAACATGGTTGTTGTAAAGGCTACATCCAAAGGTCATTTAGAATCCAAAAAGACCCGAACTTAACACGACTACACACTTATTGGGGAGTCTTATAGTGTGGTTTTGAAAAAAAATTAGCCACGTGCATGATCAAAATCCATCCCATCTGACCTATTGACACATCCACGTCTAAACCCTCATGGTATAGAGATAACAATTATTTTAAATACCATTAAATCCAATGCCACATCATTCAAGATATCATTAACCAAGGAAAATTACAGCTTGACAATGTAAATGCACTTCTTAATCAAAACTTAGATGTTTTTAAACAACCTTTTTAAAATCATCCCCTACCGCTACCAACCCAATCTAATGCCATCAAATCTCATAATTCTATCAATACTATTAAATATCTCCCACTCACGCTATTAACACTAAGTGTTTATGTGATAGAGACACCAACCAAATTTTCTAACCCATCTGATCTTGTCACTACAAAGATCACGAGTCCTCCTACATATGGAACATCCTCTTCAGAATCACCTATTTACTCTTTGAAAGCCCAAAAAGAAACCCATCATATAAATATTAAAAATATTTAGAATACCACATCACTCGACACCACATGAAGAATCTTAATAATCCCACTACACAATCCACAAATCATTCATCCGAGAAAAAAATGTACCATAAGATTTCTAGATAAACTTATCATAGAGTAGAAATCCCTTTCCTTCCACCTTAGGGCTTCACCCCTCATCTAAATTCATGATTACCGTTAAAAATCTATGGTTGTTCCTTATTTGGCACCTAAACATGCCATATAAAACATGACCGTGTTAGCTCAAACCTCTAAATCATTAAACAATATACAAATAACTTCACCCTCACCATCATCTAAGAAGAATATGACATGATACTATACTAGAATCCTCAAAAATATTATCCAATCATCTACCATAAAATTACCCCCTATTAATTCATGTAAATCCCAAGGGTGAAATCTCTATTGTTACAATTACAAAGCATTCTGTGCATACCATTAGACACTAGGACACTCCTCGAGGACTATAAAGCCATCTATGCTACAATTTAAAGACTTACTACCAAAGGGATTATTACCGTATATCCAAATATAATCAAACCTATCCATAAAATTAAACCAACTCATCAAACCTCGTAAAACCGCTCCTTTTGAATCATCACACAACATTGCATCCACATCCAACAAAAGTAGGGCTTCGACTAGTAAGACCCCACTCCATCAGATATATTTCATTTGCATAACTACAAGAGCACGTGCACAAGACTTGAATGCCTCAAATCAAAATGAGCCCAAAGTATCTATCTCCATTTCTCCCCTTGGATCATCTAACCCATCCTATTAATGTCAAGGTGTCTATCCTTTCGCCACATAACCAAACCTACCATATCTATATAAAACACTGTAATTAAATAACTCCACCAAGCATGTGTAAAGATGTCTCTCTACGAGATTGTTCAAAATTCTACACAACACTGATATGAAATGATTAAGGCTCTCTAATATATCTCGGTACCATTAGACAACCCTCAATAGTTTGATAACCTTGTCTAAACTCTTAAGATGAATACCGCTATCACCTTTGATGATTATGAAATTCCATCCTTACAACCTAAAGGACATGACATTCCAATCTTCGTCACCTCCCAAATCAACAATACTCTTGTCAAGAGAGTTATGATTGATAATGACACCAATATAAACAACATATCCTCTCATGCCTTCAAACAACTCTAGTTATCGGCACCATTGTCACCTAGTCACCTTCCATGTTATACACTTTTAATGACACCGTCACCCCCACCTTAGGCATAGTAATTTTACCCATTAAAATTTGTGTTAAAATCCTTCATGAGATCTTATATCTTGTAAAAGGAGAGTTATAGTATAACATATTTTTAGGATGAACTTTGATACGTGCTATGTGGTGTACTCCATCAATATTACACTATTATCTAAAGTATGAACATGAGGGTAAAAAATTTACTACTCCCACTAACCCAATTTCTTTCAAATCCTATCACATGAATTACAAAACCAATGATGTGCTCATTCTTAGAAAAAACTCAAGATCTCACGCGAGGTCTCTACTAGAACCTTTTTCTTGTATCCAAGTTACCCAAGGATTTTTTTGAAGACATAATGCAACATATTTCATTAGGGGAGTATCAAATCCTAGCCCTTAACTCACTCCCTATGCCCAAAACATATAGGAGACCTGATAAACAACCTATGTATGAACCAAACATTAGAGATATCATTCCATTTAGTCTTCCCCATATGAGAACCAACCTCATTTACTGAGAGGGATTGATCATCCTTCCTCACACCACAATAATAAATATCATGCTAAACCCTTCATATCCGATTTCTCATTCTTATACAACCAATAATTTGCACAAATGTATCTTCATCATTGTTCTTGGAAAGGTTTTGGCTTAGGATGTTACAAACAAGGAATACATGACTTGGTCTTTGACCAGTATTAGAAGCCTCCTAAGAGATTTAGAATAGGCTTCAAAAAATCTCCCTTAGACACTTTCATAACCACCACACATGAATCCATAGTAGAAATAGAGGAATCCTATCCATATCCACTTGATAAATTTATGGACACAAATGAAACTATATAAATCCCTCTTAATTTTTTTAATCAATACAATCACCTTAAGACCACTCACTTATTGTACTAATGAAGATACTAAGACCCTTCTACTTGTATTACCCGAAATGGTAGAGGAAGACTCCCTTACCATAAAAATTCTTTGATTCCATGACGACAAATCCATTCTATCCTATATGAGGGAGGAGGACCATTATCTTCAAAAGGCTCTACTACTTGACACATCTACACTCCTTAATGTATCCACTATAGGCGTGAACATAGGGACTTCATAAGAACCTCACATAGTTAAAGTTAGCTAGTCTTTAGATTTGAAAGAATTAAAAGACTTCACCACCTTTATTTCAAAGCACAATCAATCCTTCACATGGTCATAAAATGAAATGTTAGGTATTGACCCTAACATTATTGTCCACAACATTATCACATTTCCTAACACCAATCCTGTCAAGAAAAAGTTACATAGAATGTATCCTCACGTAGCCTTGCTCATAAAAGAAGAGTTACAATGTCTTCTCTCTACTAATTTCATCTTATCAATTGACAACCCATAGTGGCTATCTAATATCATACCTGTAATCAAGCCAATAGAAATTTATGTATCTAAAAATACTTTGAGATCTCAATCTCACTTTTCCTAAAGACGCCTTCCCTCTTTTTAACATTGATCAGCTTGTTGATCTCATGACAGGCCATGAGATTCTATCTCTTATGCATGGTTTTTCTAGGTATAATCAGATCCTCATCACATCAAAGGACTAACATAAGACATATTTCATTACCCATTGTGGTACCTTCAGCTATTGAATCATGCCCTTTGGTATGAAGAATGTAGGGGCCACATATCAACAAGCCATGACTTATATCTTCGATAATCTCATCCATAAAACCATAAAAGACTACGTTAATGATCTCTTGGGTAAATCCAAACACCGAAGGGACCATCTCATCATACTCAAGATCTTCTTTTCCTACCTTATTCAATACTTTCTCCTCCTTAACCTAGATAAGTGTGTGTTTGACATTCTTACTGGAAAGCTATTAGAGTTTATCATATTTATCAGAGGAATTTAAGTAGACCCTTCCAAAATCAAAGTCATCATCAAGATGCCCCATCCTTCTAATATCAAAAACTTTGTAGTCTCATAGGTAGACTCCAATTATTCCGTCACTTCATTTCTAAGTTTTAGATCGTTGTTAACCTTTTCATCATCTCATTTGAAAGGGTGTCCATTTCAAGTGGGATGAAAACTATTAAAAGGCCTTATAATACCTCAAAAATATCTCCTATCACCTTACATGGTCATACCTCCACATGAGAGGGAGATTTTTTTATCTACATATATCGCCACCAACCATGCCCCTGTGCATTATGCTAGTACATTGAGACCAATAGGGTAGAGAGTAGGCCATCTATTGTGTAATCCGCACTCTTCATGACTATGAAACTTGTTACACCAAAGTAGAAAATTTGTGTTATGCTTTATACTTCACAACTTCTAAGCTTCATCATTATCTCCTTAATCATAAGACTTATGTCATCACCAAATTTAATCCTCTAAAGACCATTCATTCTAAATCATATCACAACAATCACATCACTCGATGATTCTTGATCATGAATGAATTTTAATTAGAATTCATGTCGAAGAAATCTATCAAGGAGCAAGCCATCATTGACCAACTCACGGAAGCTCCCCTCCCTAATAATTAACCACCTCATGAAAAATTTCTCAATGAATCCATCAACATCATCAATCAAGAAGAAACTCCCCTCAGAATGACACTCTTCTTTGACGGTTCTAAGTATCGCTAGGGGTAGGTTTTGGTATCATCATCATACCTCTTTGGGGGAATCCTATTCCTATATCTTTCAAACTAAATTTTGAGTGCACCAATAACATGGTTAAGTATGAATTATCATTATGGGTCTCCAAACTGTTGTCATGCTTGGTGTTCAAATCCTTGACATCTATGGGGACTCCTAGCTTATCATCAATCAAATCAAAGGAAATTATCAATGTAAGAATGAAATTTTACAAAAATACAAAAACATTGTTGACTTCCTCCTAGAAGCCTTTAATCAATATACAATCCAAATAATTCCCCACTCATCCAAAAAATTCATAGAAATTATGGCTTCTCTTGCATCACTTATCCCCTTATCAAATGAAGATTCCAAGTTATTTGTTATCGTGAATAGAAATGATCAATCATCTCATACCAATGAACTCCCTTTTGTTAACCTTGTTGAGGATAATCAATCAAATCTCTATTAATTTCAATTTTATAACTTTCTTTCTCAAGTATAAAATACCATCTTATGTATCTAAGAGTGCTAAGAGATCTTTTCTACAACATGCTAACTACTATGTCATCATAGGAGGTGTCTTTACAAATGCAAGTTTGATGGAATCCTACTTTAATGCCTCAAATCTCATGAATTGACTAAATCTATCCAAGAAGTCCATGACGACATATGTGGTGGACACTTCAATGGTTTGGTTGTTGCCAAACACGTCCTACATATGGGATATTATTGGCCTAGCCTTAATCAATATTGTTACACATACGTTAAGAAATGTGTCAAATTTGAACAAAACTCCAATCTCACTCACATCCCAAGTTAGGCTCTATAACCCACCTAGGATTTATGGCCTTTCTCACAATGGGGACTTGACCTCATTGGCCTCATCAACCCTCATTCATCACAATGACATCACTCTATCATCACTGCTACTGAATACTTCAAAAAATGGGTGGAAGTTATTCCCCTCATCTCCACTAAAGATGATAAGATTGTTGACTTCATCCACCATCACATTATTTGTCACTTTGGCATTCCTTACAAAATTATCATAGATAATGGCGAATCCTTAAAAAATAAAAAGATTCAAAGTTTTGTGACACCTACAACATCAAGCTTATATTTTCATCTCCTTACTATCCATAAGAAAATGGTCAAGTATAATCTTATAATAAAACATTCAATAAAATCCTCATGAAAATTGTTGACCAAACAGTAGAAACCGACATCTCTAACTTCCATTTTCTCTTTGGGCTTATCATAATAGGATCTATACTCCTATAAGTGCTACTTCATTTTCTTTAGTTTATGGATCCAAGGCTTCCCTTCCTCTTGAATTCCAAATTCCATCCCTCTATGTGTCCCTTAGATATTTCATCTCTGTTGGTTGTCAACAACGACTTTATTGAAAACAACAAATGAGGGACAGAAAGTCCCTCCTCTTTAATGGGAGAGGTTCCCTTATTTAAAGGCAAAAACTTATTTACAAATGTACAATGTTTAGCTTTAATGAGGAACTCTGATATCATGAAAGTGTTTGATATAACAGATCATCAATACAAAAAGATAGAATAATTAAGGAATGGGAGGGGCGAATAACACTCTGAGAAATATAGATAACAAAATAATTCCTTACTCATGCCATAAGGGAATCATATAGAACATAATCATTTGCATTTAAAACCACAAGATGTTATTTCATAGACAAAAAGTTCCAGAGATGACATCCACAAGAATACAAAGCTAATAATCCAATAAATTTTAATCAGATAGCAATGAAAGAACAAGAGCAGATGGGAACAGAAAGAGAGATCTTCTTGTATTGATAGATTTTTAACTCCTTTACACTTTTAAAAATAAATAGAGTTCCAGCCCTTGAAAATGGCGCAGAGAGGGCCCATTATATAAATTACAAATTGGTTACACTTGGTAACTATTTATTTTAACTAAAATGTTAATTAAGGAAGTGCTTGACACAAGATCCTTAATTAGTTTACAATGAGATCGATTTTATAAAAAGGAGGAGGAGAGGAGAAGCTAGAAGAGAAAACATTTGCTTATTGTTGAGGAGGGCCCACCGACTTGAGAATCCATTGTCTGAATATTTTCAATGCTTCAGCTATCTCTACCCCGTGGGACTGATGTGTTGGTAGTGGCTTGAGACCAAGTGCCTAGACATTTCTCCATGTCCTTATCAAACTTGGTATGTTCAAGGTATTCTTTATTAGCCTCTTCAATAGTAGATTGAAGAGAGAAAATATCCTTTATCTTCTCTTTGGTAATTAATTCCTCCTTGAACAGGTTTTCTTTAACAAATGCCTTGAACTGAGTTTTAATCTCTTGAAGAGAGAAAGGAACACCTGAAGTTTCATCATGAAGATGATAGTGAATATCCTTGAAGGCTAGATACAACACAAGTCTTGAAAGATTCTCCCTTCTACCAACTATTTCTCAATTCTCCCAAGGCTTCTTCCAGAACTTTTATTTTCCATTCAACACTGAAAACCCATGACCTTGACAAGTTGTCCTTGACATCATCAAAAAATTTATTGGCCATTAATATCTTTTCATCAGCCTATTCCATTAGGTGAAGATCTATGATGCAACTACTCCAAATTTTCAATTCTTTGTCCATAGTTCCAATAGAGGAGGAGAGTTTTTGTTGCAGGTTGACCACCTTCTCATTGAGTTTGAAGGCCTCTACAATAAAATTCAAGCCTGCAATGATCATGTCATCGACCATGGATTCCATAGCCCTTCCATAAGTGGAATATCTATGTATATCTTTGATACTCGAACTTCATCCTAACTGAGAATCATAGGAGGTGGAAGGGCAGCCAGTGGAGTAGGATCCAAAACCTTATCCTTAGTCAATAATGACTTGATGAAGCTAGAAAGAACTTGATTTTGTTCTTCCAACTATTCTATAGTCTATTTACCCTTCTCCACTCTCTCAATAACCTTGGTTACTATTTCCTGGAGGTTATGCACCTCACTCTTAGGAGTAGATTCTCCCATTGGAATCCTAGAAAGCTCTAGGTCAGAGGCTAATAGATCTTGCTCTACCTTATCAACTTTAGGCTTTGTAACCTCTAGAAATTGTTGGCCTTGAGCATCTGTCACTATTCTTGAAGTTTCTTTGGCTCTCTTTGCTAGAGGGGGAGGAGTAGTGCCTAACAAGGCTACCACAACATCAAAATTTGGCCTTGACAAATGGGAAGAAGGTTTCCTCTTCTTGTTGTCAACCAGGGGTTGCACCCATGCAAAAGTAGAGGAAGAAGCAGAAGGAACAAGAGGTCTAAGAGAAAGTGAGCTCATGGCACTTAAAGTATTCACCACTGTTGCTTCTAGTAGAGATGTGAGGGAGGCATCTGGAGCTTCTTGAGCTAGAGGAATCAGTGGTACTTGGAGGTTTAGTGCTAGGCACTTCCTTCTCTTTTTCTATTGTAACTTTTGAAGTTCCTGTAGGGTCTAGTACTTCACCATCATCACTTTCACTGAGAACAATAATGTTCTCTAGCCCTGAAGGTAGTTTTGAATGCCCTGAAAGGGGTTCTTCCTCAATTGGCTCTTGTTTAACCTCTTTTATCTTCTTTTGGTACACTTGAGTAGAAGAAGAGGGAGTAGATGATTCAGGTTCCTTAATTGAGGAAGCAGGAGGGGTTTGAGTAGGTACCTCCATGCTGGGTGTATGTGATTCCTTCCTAGGTGTTGAAGTATCTCTGGAAGAAGACCCACTTTGATTCTTCCTAAGCTCTCAAACCTTTCTGTCAAACCAAACCTTGGTTCTTACAAGGACAGGGGCCAAAATATCAACCAAGTCATCCTTCTCCTTCTTATACCAGTCCAGATCTTCCAAAGGAGTATGCTTGATTAATGTCTCATATTCATAAGACAACCAGTCTTCATTATCATCTTGGAACCCTTCAAGAATTTGGTAGAGATTGAGCTCCTTTATCAGCTACAGAGAGAATCTACCATAGTGCCTCCGCCTTACTTCAAAATCATCTGTAGAATTAGCCCAGTAGCCCTCAGTATCTGACTGTGATGATAATTAATTCTGAGGTTTTTCTCAATGAACTTCTTCAAATCAAAATAGGTCCTAGGCCTAAAAAAGTGGATAGTGATGGGAGCAAGGGCCCTTTCTATATTTTGAGCATCCAAGGCTGTTTTGCATGTATAGTTACCAAAGGAAATAGGGAAATGCAAATAAGAGATTTACTTGTCCCTACAGGTTCTATGCAATTTATCTAATTTCCTGCACACTTCAATCAGAGCCATCCTGTCATTACAAAACATTGGGAGTTTAAGAGGTGTGTTTTCATAACTATCCAACCTAATATATGAAAACCTCCGAATCGAATGAAGAAAGCTTGTTGAGTCCGGAATATTGGCCAAGTATGAAGGCATGTGGGTGCGCAGGATCCCAATTATAGAAGGGAAGAGAAAAAGTGCACGGGAGGAAGGGTTAAGAAGGCACATGGTTCACGCGGCGCATGAAAAGAGGTTCGGGACTTATCTAATTTATGTAACAAAGGTAGAACACGTGAAAAGCATGATCGTTACACGCGGATAAGATGCTAGCTGGCAACAAGTGGCCAGAAAAGAGCATGCCAGTGATGGAATCTTATAGAAGATCATCATGAGATGGAATGGAGAGCTCAGGCCTGAAGGAACATGCTCGCTTAGAGGACCACATTCGACACTTGGCGATGGATCTGAGGGCGTGGCAAGGTGAGTTGGTAGTGTGGGAAGATGATAAATACAAGTACTCCTGTGGAATGAAAAGGAGACCGAGATAACATACAGATGGGGATATAGAGATAGAGGAAGAGATATACATAGAGAGAGAGATAACATGGGTGAAGCTCTGCAGGATTGCTGCGAGTGGAACTTTGATGTAGAAAGGAATGTACTAGGCTTAGTATTGTAATTTCTTTTTCTTTTGGCATAGTTATACAAGCCTAGTGATGTGCATGATTGCGGTCTACCCTCTATGGCTCTTTGTAATGAAACAATGAATACAATGAGGTTACCTATTGCAAATAGACATGGATATCAGTAGCTTTAATGTATATTTCATTCATAGGAGTTCTCTTTCCTTGCATGCTATGAATGAATGATTGTATCTTTCTTTCTGTTATAATATATGTTATGGAGTTTGTTAAAACATCTAGTCTGAAGAAGCTATAAGGATCTGGAGGTCGTTCTGAGCCCTATGATTCTTGTATGTCTAAACTTCTTTCTTGAATACTCTTACACTAATCATAGATAAATGCTTCCCACTAAAACTCACATAAAAGAGAGACTCAACACCCGTGCATGCCTCGTGGGAGTATTCAACTTCTTGGGTGATAGGCCAACGCGAATGGGATTCCTTCCTTTTATAGTGGGAGTAAAATTGACTACATCTTGGTTCCATTTCCAGGACCTCTTTTCGAAGTTGTAGTGGGATATAACATGCATCATGATCTGTGTAAAGAGTAATGATGAGATCGGTTAATATTGGAAAATGTTGAGTCATGGTTCAAGAGCATGGAAGATGAATTTTCCCAGAGATTCAACACTGGACTTGAGTTCAATACACGTAGATGGGTAGAAGAGAATCTCTACCATGATCTGTATAGGACTTTTTTCTGTGGCTTCCCAGTAGAGTTATATGGATGGTTTTCAGCCTATGCATCTAGATCAAGTTGGCATTATGGATCACGGATATGGACCGAAGAAGACTACCAGAGGTTATAAGATGTAGATTTGACGTGGACCCATGCTGTAGATCACTGGTGGGGAGGAGTACTAGCTAGCTACACTCTAGAATATGCCATTTCCATGTATTCTTGCCCAAAGATTGTTGAGTTTGAGTTTCTACGAGAACCTAGAGGAACATTTCTACGTGTTATTCCTCTAGCTATGAAGATATTGATGGTTACCATGAGTTTAGAGGCACTCCCAATGGCCGGCTAAACCATTCTGAGCACTAGGTAAGGAAGCTTGGGTGGAGGAAGATGGTAGATGATACAATAGAAAGGGAGAGGGAAGAAAGATGGCTCAAGTATGGCGAAGTGTGTGAAAGGGAGATTACTAGGTGACGCAAGGCTACTAGTGTGATGGATCTATGGAGATAGACGTTGTGGGAAGGAGTTGAGGTTCACACAAAAGATGTGGAACCTAAGCAGTCTATGCTACCCCATCTTGGAAAGCACATGAGGGAGACCCCTTCACTTCTGGTGAGAGTTCATCACATGGAGAAAGGAGAGTCATTAGCACATATCTGAACCCACCCAGTGACCGAGTCCCAGTGCTTGGTTTTCCCGATCTCAGAGGAAGTATTGACCCAATTGAAACCAATGGAAGAGATAGATCCGCACCTAAGAGGTAAAATTTTTCAGTTCCTTCTTCTATGGCTGTACATATTCTAATATTCGAGGATGTTTTGGACAAGGGAAGTGTATAAGGGAGTGATGTGGGACAAAGTAGTGGTAGTGGGGTGCTATCACAGACCATCGACACATAGTTCAGTGGGACCGTGGGGGTGCTTGGCACAGCTCCTATAGGCCCTATTGGACCTAGTGGTTCTAGTGGATTTGGTGGCTCTGGAGGTATAGGACCCGGTGGACTTGGTGGATCAAGCGGTGGAGGAAACACTAGAGGGAACCAAGGCTCTGGTTCAAGACAAGGACCCCAACCACCACCTTAGGTTTTCTTTGAGATGTCTCTACATTTACCAGATTATAGGGGCATTGAGGATGCTATAGAACATGTTCACAAGTGTGAACTGCTATGGTGCATGAAAGGTATCACAACCCTAGAACAAAAGGCTAGTCAATTTGTAACCACGTTGCAAGGGCGTGCACATAGCTGGTATAGAAAGTATGACCCTCATCAAATGGTGGTGGATTACACTACCTTAAAGAATGCATTCCTAGTAGAGTTCCACATTCCTGAGTTTGAGCAAAAAAGCATTAGCGCTTTGAAGGAGATACAAAAAGGAATGGTAGAGAGTGTGCGGGAGTATGATGCGCACTTTAAGACTCTCTTGTCTAAATTATCATATGATATACATCCTTCTCAACATGCACAATGGTTTGTTGGAGGATTGATCACCCCTTTTAGAAGGGCCTTATCTCATAAGACTTTTATAGATCCGCGCAAAGCATTGGAGGCTGCCTTGTGCACCAAAGCTATTGGTAGTATTGATACTGGTGTTAGCCCATTCTTGGAGGCTTAGATTGCTGCTATGGCTAAGCAGTTGGAAAAGCTATTTGTGAACTCAGTCCATAAGACTCATAGTGGTTTTGGTGCACAAATTGTGAATTAGAGGGGCATGTTAAGGACAATTTTCCCCAAAGGACGGTATGCATTGTGACATTAGCTGTTCATTAAACTGTCATGGGGACCATGAGACAAGTAGATGTCCCTTGCTGTAGCTCACGATCAGGAAGAATGTATCTTGTTATTGCAATATTTGTACCTCCACAACCCATGATACTAAAGACTGTAGGCTCATTGATTAGATACATGAGGCCATTGATCATGGGGTGTGCCAAACCAACATTGCAGTGGTTCTAAAAATGATGATCAGCTGTTATGAAGAGTGTGTAGATGGAGGCACATGTGGAAGAGGTTTTGAGGAGGATTTCATGGATGAGGTAACTACGAAGGGAGTGAGTTCCCACAAGGAACATGTTTTAATTATGGATCTATAGAACATTACAAGCGTGAGTGCCTAGACTTGTTGCAGTGCTCATGGTGCAGTAAGAAGCATAAGTATGAGGAGTGCCCAGAATTATTTGAGCATATGAATTAGCAACACCGAAAGGAAAAAGGCACTTTGCGATGGTCAACATTAAGAAAGTAGACATACATTGGATGCCTCGAGTAACACGAGATGAAGGTTTGGAGCCTGTCTTGGTAACAACAAGGGAAAAATCCACATGCACAAGGAGATACCAAGACAGAAGAACCTGGTTTCAAGGGAAGAGGTCATTCATGGAAAGTATCCAGACCTCACGCATCAAAAGGAGATATATCAGGACACCATGGATGTTATTCAAAGCTTGCAAGGGGAGATCCAGTGTCTAAAGGAGCAATCAGGAGGGAGGAAAAAGGAAGGAGAATTGAGGCACAAAAAGATGACTGGATGAGGTCAAGGAGGTGTGAAAATTGCTAAGGTAGGAGAACATCATTCCTTTTCTAGGATCTTGGTTGAGAGAGAAGGTACCACATGTCAAAAAAAGAGCACGAGAGATAGGTCTTACACACGAACCTTCCCCTCATAGCCTCGACTATGATAAGGAGATTAAATTGAATGCAATTGTAGATGGATGGCTCCTCAACAATATACTCATTGACACTGGTGCGAAGGTTAATGTTTTTACTTTGGATGCATGACATCAGATGGGGAGATCGTATTACAACCATCTTCAAATGTGTTGTATATGGAAAACAAGACTAAGGCAATGCCCATCGGTGTCTTGAAGGATGCATCTATTACTATTTAGGGAGCCAAGTTTACTGGGGACTTCAAAGTCTTGGTGCTTGCCGAGGCGAGACAATTTCCCAAGCATTACTTGGGTGCCCTTGGTGTTACAAGAACAATGCGGACCTTGATTCAACAAAGGGTACATCAGTTTTGAGAACAAAGAGGAGCGGGTCATTATACCCCTGGTTGATGGGAAGTCAAGTGCCCTACATTGAACTATTGGGAGAAGAAGTTCTGGATAAGATTTATGTGTGCTCAATCAGAGACCCTGAGATGGTACACCCTATTAATGGGGTTATCTAGTTTGAAGATGCTCAGTCAGTGAGTGATACCACCAGTCTGGCATGTGACAATTGGGCACATGGGACTTATGAATTAATGGGATGATAGTTGAGAGGATCGGTGACCAAGGTAATAAAGGCACGCATGGTTCAATGCCTTGGAGGAAAAGAACTACCCAAGTACTCGGAGGAGCCTTCCCTGAGATATTTCTGTAGGAGATAGAAGATCAATGGAAAAATGAGAAGGAATGAAGGGAGATGTTAAGTTATGTCTTGCTTGGCACAGCAGCTCATTGGTGGGCCACACATCAGGAGAGCCTTTTAGAGTGGCACGAGGTAAGGATTGCTCTCTCTATCAGATTTTCTAGAAGTAATGTACCCACCATCATCAAAGAGTACCATGGGAAGGATCCCAACTCTTTCCATATCCAGGAATGTGAACGGGTCTGGAGAGAAGGTGTGAAAGCCTTGTCACCATCCCTGGGTGCACAAGTTATATTCTACACTACAAGGTTGTGCGTTGTGCACGTGTATGGTACATTCATTTGGAGACACGCCACCGGACAAGGAGGTGGAAAGATCTTGCGGATGATCTTATTCAAGCTTTTGAGTATCAGAGCACCAAACCATTGGTTGATAAGGCCTTGTAAGGTATCAAGTGCCTTACCATGGGGGATAGTGCCAGAATGGAAGATAGGCTATTGGAATTATTAGGTGAACCAAGATTGGAGGTGCGTTTTGAAGAGATTGAAGAAATAGAAGAGTTATAGCTTGAGTGCACGTGTTTGGAAAAGGAGAAGGGAAATTTAGTATATGTGATCAATGGAGAGGAATTGGAAAGTTTAGATGTTAACCATTCTGTAGGGACATGCGAAGTTGTGGATAGTGTAGATGCTGCGTGCATGCTTACCATGAGCCGTTAAAGACAAAGAAAGTTAACATCGGTTCAGGAGAAGAACCTAAGGAAGCTATTATTGGAGATTATTGGACGGAGAAGGAAGTATCAAAGATCATTGATCTATTGCATGAATTCGAGGATTTATTCCCACGTGGGTACCATGAGCTAAAAGGCATTCACCATTCCTTGGGGGAGATGAGGATAAAATTGAAGGAAGGTGCGCACCCGATTAGAAAAAGGCCCTACCAGATGAATCCCAACTTACGCATGAAGGTTAAGGAGGAAATAGAAAAGATGATAGCTTCTGGGATCATTGAGGTAGTGGAAGAATCATAATGGATAAGTCTGATGGTAATCAACATCAAGAAGGATGGGTGGATTATAATTTGTGTGGATTATAGGGAATTGAATGTAGTTTGTGTCATTGATCCATTTCGACCCCCTTCACTGAAGAAATTTTGGAAGGAGTCACTGGGTGCGAAATCTATTCCTTTCTGAGATGGATTTTCAGGATACCACCAAGTCTGGATTGCAAAGGAGGACCAGGAGAAGACAACTTTCACCACCGAGTGGGGAAGTTTTACATATACGGTCATGCCCTTTGGGTTGAAGAATGTGCCTGTTGTCTTTTCACGCATAGTGGTGCAAGCATTCCAAGACTTCATTCATAAGTTTCTCCAGGTTTATTTGGATGATTGGATAGTATATGGTCTGGTTAAGGACCACTGTGACAACTTGAGATTAATGTTTGAAAGGTGTAGGTAGTTGAGGATATCCCTCAACATTAAGAAGTGTGTGTTTGCTACACCCTTTGGGACTTTATTGGGGCATATCATATGTAAGGAGGGCTTGCTAGTAGATCCCACTAAAGTTATAGTTATTGTGGGGTTAAGGGAGCCTACTAGCCAGAGCGCAGTGCGCAGATTCCTTGGGCATACAAATTATTACAAAAATTCATTAAGGGGTATGCCAAGATTGCCGCGCCCTTAGAAGAGCTGCTTAGACACAAAAGTACCTTCCATTGGGGAAAGGCATAGCAGAGGGTGTTTGATACATTAAAAGATAGGCTTATTACCGTGCCTATTTTATGATTTCCCTCTTGGGACAAGCCCTTCCATGTCCATGTAGATGCCTCAGGAACCACCATTGGAGCAAGTACTTGCACAACCAGGTGAGGGGATTGTTGATCATCCTCTCTATTTTGCAAGCAAGAAGTTAACACCAACAGAGCATAATTATACCACAACTAAGCATGAGGCATTGTCAATGATCTATGCACTTTTCAAATTTAGATAGTATCTCTACCGATGACACCCTTTGTATTCTACACTAACCATATGGAATTAAAGTATTTAGTGAACAAGTCTATTCTTCAAGGGCGCATATGTCGATGGGTGTTGTTGTTTCAAGAGTTTGAATTCGCCATTGTAGTGAAGCACGAGAAAAAGTAATTGGACCTGATCATTTGTCAAGAATTGATTCAGGAGAGGACATGCAAAGTATTGAGGAAGCAATGCCAGATGCGCACCTATTTAGATTGTGGCATGCACCCTCGGATTTGGAAGAGATTGCTGTATTTTTAAAAGAAGGTGTGGCACCGAATGGGATGAAGGCATTAGAAAATAAGCAGTTGGCCATACGTGCCGTGCCCTACATGTTGATTAGTGGAGACTTATACAACTGAGACATGATGAAGTTTTACACATATGTGTGTTAGAGCATGAGCGCCTGGCCATCATGGAGGAAACACATGGAGGAAGTGTGGGTGGGAATTATGCAGGTGATGCCACCATGCACAAAATATTAATGAGAGGTTTATGGTGGGAAACCTTGTACAAAGATTATAGGGATTATTGTAAAGCATGTGACCACTGTCAACACATTGGAAAAGCAGGAAGGAGGGATGAGATGCCTTTGCATCCTATTACTAGCGTGAGCCTTTTGAAAAGTGGGCGATAGACTTTGTAGGACCTATTACACTTTGGTAACACATAGGACTGGGTCACATCATTTCATCACTTGCACGGATTATCTCACAAGGTGGGCAGATGTATTCCCAACTAAAGATTGGACAACAACAATAGCGGAAAGGTTCCTATGGGAGAACATTATCACAAGGTATGGATGCCATTTGAGTTTCACCAAAGTGATAGGGGTACACATTTTCGAATGATACCATGAGGATCCATATATTTGAGTTCATGGTGGCTCATCATAAGACTACGCCCTATCACCCACAAGAAAATGGAACCACGAAGCATTCAAAAAAATACTAAATCATACATTTACCAAAATCGTGATGTTGGAAGACATGATTGGGATGACAAGGTATCAACAATTTTATGGGCTTACGGGACTATGTATAAAAGACTAAATAAAGCCACACCTTTTCAATTGGTGTTTGCACGAAGCTATTTTTCTGGTTGAATTTATGTTACCTTCTTTACAAATAGTGCATGTAGGAGGATTAGTGATGAGCAAGTGCTAGAAGAAAGAATTGATGAACTAATGAAAGCTGGGTGAGAGCGATCGGTTTCCGTTGGAGCCAAACAATGGAAAAGGCAAAGTAAAAGGCTTGACATGATTTCCATATTAGAAATAAGAATTTTGAGGTTGGGCGAGATGGTATTCTTGTATGATTCTTGATTTTTGCACCATCTTGGAAAGTCGAAAGTCCATTGGTTAGGTCCCTACACAATCTCGTACATCCTTGATTGAGCGCGTGCGATTCAAGGGCTAGATGGAATGAAGTTTCTGGACACTTCAATGGTAGTAGGATGAAGCCGTACTATAAATAAGTCTTCATGGTGTTTGTAAATAAGGTAATTTTTCCAGTTAGTTAAGAAATTTTCCTTTATGCATTTTCCTTCCCTTGTGTTTCCCTTTCACGTTGTTGTTTTGTTTTGCGCCTTGGGCGCGGTAACCTTATTGCTATTTTTGGAGAATTTATGAGTGCATAGAGGACCACACATAGTTTAAGTGTGGGGTGGAGAAAAGTGAAGAAGCATGTGATTAAAGTACCAAGGAAATTATCTTGAAGAGCCTTTTTGTGTAGCCTGGTTGGAAGAGAGAGATGAAGAGAAAAGATAGAATGGTTGGTGCCAGGATAAAGCTACTTGTAGATCCCACGTACAAAGGAAAAGGAAGTGCAGTTAAAGAAACATGAGGTAGGTGAAAGCAAGAATCTAGACAGAAGAAGTGCCTTCGGCGTGTGTTGAGCACATGTAAGAGTCTCCTATCAGGTTGGTTTGCACACCAGAAGGTTGGAGGTGTTTTCGTGCAGGAAGGGTGCATGAGTTAAAGAGGGTTTTCGTGCAGGAAGGGCACATGAGTGAAGGTGCTGAAGATGGGATTTGTTTTAAGAAGCTGCATTAATTGAATAAAGTATGGGGTAGGTAAAGTACCCTTTAGTGACCAGAAAAAGGAAAAAACTATAAATAGAGGGTCGGGGCACTCTAATTTTACTTTGTAAAAATGAAGAGTTGAATATATAAGCGAGTGTTATTAGCTAGGGTTTTTATATTTGATCAAGTGGAAGATCTATGTGATTAAAAACATGAAGAGCCAGTTTGAGATTGTGAACCAGAAGGAAGGAATTACACGGGTGTGAAAAGAAGTAAAAAGACGTTGTCTTGTGAAGAATTTATCAAATTTAGGATTCAGCAAACTAGGGCATAGGTTTAGAAGAATTGTATCATGGATTTGAGATTGAAGGTTGGGAGAAGGAAAGCAGAGTAACAAGGAGAGGATTGGAGTGATAAAATTGTCTTGACCATGGCACCCAAGAAAGGAAAGGGAAAAGCTAAGGCTAAACAACCAGAACCCGAGGTAGATACAAATGAAGAATGGTATGTAGAGATGCAATACCCAGATGGAGTGATGATGGCGAAGGAATGGGAATATTATTTGAGAAGCATACCGGTTAGTTACTATAATCTTTGCACCAACACTATAGAGAAAGAAATGGCATTAGAATTGGTACGCCTAACCAACAAACAAAAACTTGAAGGTTTTCCTATCTACAATGATGATGTAAAGGTCAAGTTGGAAAAGGTAGGGTTATTGTAACTCTACGAGTTGCCTTATTTTTGGAATCTAGGTCACTTGTACCAGTGGTTGATGTCTCGGGTACATAAGGACTAATTTCACTTTCTAGGTGCAAGATATGTGTGACTCCTCAGTTGATTTCACAGTTTACATGCCTCATATGCAAGGGAGATAGGCGAGAATATGACCTTGGCGACAAGGAGGCTATTCAAGAGACCATCACAGAGTATGCCTACAAGAAAGGGTCGTGGTACTATGACATCTCAGACATCAAGGACCCTGTTATGAAGATGGTTGCGCACCTAGTAATGAAGCTGAATGGCCAAGAAAGATGGACACAAGTCAACAAGCCATGGCTACATGTCTACAGGAAGATTGTAGAGGGGACTATATATAACTTATCTACATACATTGCCGAGGAAATTGTAAAGTGCGTGAAGGAAGGGGACGGGGGTCCTCTATAGCAATGTCCTGCTCACCATCATGTTTGCAGAAATTGGAGTTCGGATGCACCAGACAAGTTTGTGTGGGAGTACCCAGCCAAAGAACCTTCGCCCACGAAGAGGTTTGAAAAATATGCATGTGATACAATGATGGCTCCCCACAAAGCATGGCTTGAAAAATGGTATAAACGCTTGAGAAATGCATTTGGGGCGGAGTAGAGGATCCTGAATAACACCCAACCACACCGGGAGAAGTTGAGTTCATGGTGTACCATCACTACTACTTGGGCAGGTTCAAACTTATTGACGAATCATGGAGCCCTTGGTGCAAATTTCCTTTCGCGTTCACTACCCAATACTTCTAAGTGGGAGTGAACAAATTTAAAGAATTAAAGAAGCTAAGGAAGAGCTAGGAAATTTGGACTGGGAGCACATGGATATGAGGAAGAAACTAAACTACCCTAGAGGTAAGCACACGTATGTGGAGAAGTACGTGTCACACGAAATCCATATGACTAGGCCAATAATGCTTCCCATCACTGGAGGATCCGTGCGTATACATGTGCATAAGGACAAAATTTGAAAAGGGCACGTACTTGGTGGATGAGATCTCAATACTTGAGGAACCCTTGGGAAATAAGAAGCTAGCATCTAAGAAGAGAGGTAGAGGAGAGGAAGGAGCACCAAGTGTGCCGACTACTCAGACAGTGAGCATGCCTTCTATAAGTGCCAAGCCAAACACCTATGTTTGGAGAAAGAAGTCTCTAGTAAAGGAGAAGATGCCAGAAGTAGAGGTGCCCGAACAACCCACCACCATGGAGGAGTCACAAGAGGAAGAAGAGAAGGAAGAATCTCTTGACTAGAAGACACCTCTCAGGAAGAAGCAGAGGGTGGATGAAGAAGCTGACTCGGAGGTGACCGATAACTTGGAGAGATATCTGGGAGAAGGAGAGGATGAGAGTGAAGGAGGTGGTGATGAGGAGGAAGAGCCAGAGAAAGATAAGGAACCTTTGGAACCTCATGTATTTAGTGTCTATGACTCGGAGGAAGAGAGTGGGGATGAAAAGAAAGAGTTCGTATTCATGCAATGAAAAGGCGCACAAGGTGATGAAGGCACTGAAGATACAAAGATGGATGAGAAGGATGCCATGGAGAAGTAGGGAGACATAAGTTTTACCAAGGAGTAGATAACTAAAGTGGCAGAGTGAGAAGTGAAGAAGATGCTTGAGGCCCTTGTAGACTAGGAGTTAGAGTGTAGCGCAAACATAGTGCTTAAGGAAAGGAAGGAGGAGAGTGTTGAAAAGGGACATGACAGCCTAGGAGGCCCCACTCTGACAGTTAGCTTCCCCAAAGGCGCACACTTGGGTAGAAGAACTCTGGATGCAGAATAGAGGCAGATAATGGGCTATGTGGATGATTCAAGGAAGGTGCTATACACAAGGTTCTAGAGCACGATACCCACTGAGAGACTTATAGCCATGGGATCGTTCGAGAAGGAGGGTGCGTACCCCAAGACCAAGAAGATGCTTTCTTGGGAATTTGAGTCCCACGTTGATGAGCCAGACTTTGAGGTCTACCAAAAGGTGCTTATCACGTTACGCAGTCTAAGGAGATAACCCCTTGGTAAATTCTCAGGAGCTCTCAGACGAGCAAGTGTGTAATGCTCTAAACAAGGTCACGGTTGAAACAAAGGTGAGGCTATTCACACGGAACAACAACATAAGGGATTTAGAGGGAAAATTGGCCAAGAAGGAAGAGGAGTTGGCTAAGGTGGCCAGAAAATTAAAACAGGAGGAATTAATCAGTGTGCAGCTAAAGCGTGAGCTTAAGGAGGAAAAGGCAAAGGTGTAGGAGGTCTACAAAAAGGTAGAATCGATAAAAAGTGCCATCATTTTAAAACACCCAGATCTAACGCCAATCCCCCAGAGGTATGCATCAATGTTGGAATGCCTAGAAGACTTAATGTGCATCCTCACCATGGAGAGATGACCCTTGGCATTGGAATCTGCAGAGGAAGTGGCCGTGCGCACTTGAAGGAGGAGGACTAGTTAAAGGTGATAGCACTTGTTTCCAAGTATAACCAAGTACTCGCAGAGATCAAGGTCACTTTGCCTAGTTTGCAGAAGCCACATATGACACATGCATGGATCAAGATAAGGTGGCAAGCTCCTTGGTTGCCACACTTGAAGCAGAGATGAAAGAGTTCGGGAAAAGAACAAGGGGAACAGGGCAGAGAGGGACAAGGTTCTGGCCGAGGTAGAAAAGAAATCAGAGGTGATTGAGGCTTTAAGAAGCGTAATTAAGGCCCGGCTGAAGGAACTATACCCCAGATCACCAAAAGAATGGACAAGCTCACGGATCTGGGTAAGGAAATGGAACAAATTGTGGAAACTTTGGGCACCCAGGGAGCTGGCCTAAGCTTTGATGAAGTGAGCACCCTGGTGGGTGACCTATGCCAGAAGGCGAGGGTGAGGTCGAAGTATGGAACAACTTGGAGGCAGATATGTGACGGGACTTTCCTAGCCTTCTGAATTAATGTCCCCCCCATTCTTCATTCTTTCCCCTATTATTTCATTCCTTATTCATTTTGTAAAATATATGTCTACATCTTGGTTCCATTGAACCAACTTGCACCTTGGTCAAGTAGAATGTTTCTGAGGATGGAGAATAGGTGTAGTGTGGGGTGATGTTGGGCCCCTGGAATATTGGCCAAGTATGAAGGTACATGGGCATGTGGGATCCCAGTTATAGAAGGGCATGTAAGGTAAAAGTGCACATGAGGAAGAGTTAAGA
This sequence comes from Taxus wallichiana var. yunnanensis, assembly GCA_018340775.1. Classification (NCBI taxonomy): domain Eukaryota; kingdom Viridiplantae; phylum Streptophyta; class Pinopsida; order Cupressales; family Taxaceae; genus Taxus; species Taxus wallichiana. The sequence goes on from CM031234.1 coordinate 52,414,656, forward strand.
AGGCACATGGTTCACGTGACATGCGAAAGGAGGTTTGGGACTTAGATAATTTATGTAAAAAAGGTAGAACACATGAAAAGCGTGATCTGTTACATGTAAATAAGATGCCACTGGCAATGAGGTGGCCCAAGAAAGAGCATGCCAGTGATGGAATCTTCTAGAAGATCATCATGAGATGGAGTGGAGAACTCAGGCTTAAAGGAACATGCTCACTTGGAGGACAACATTCGACATTTAGAGACGGATCTGAGGGCGAAGCAAGGCGAGTTGGTAGCATGAGAAGATGATAAATACAAGTTCCTGTGGAACTAGAAAAGGAGACTGAGATAACATACAGATGGGGATATAGAGATAGAGAAGAGATATACATCGAGAGAGAGATAACATGGGTGAATCTCTAAGGGATTACCGTGAGTGGAACTTTGATGCAGAAAGGAATGTACTAGGCTTAGTATTGTAATTTCTTTTTCTTTTGGCATAGTTATACAAGCCTAGTGATGTGCATGACTACGGTCTACCCTTTATGGCTCTTTGTAATGAAACAATGAATACAATGAGGTTACCTGTTGTAAATAGACATGGATATCAATAGCTTTAATGTATATTTCATTCATAGGAGTTATCTTTCCTTGCATGCTATGAATGAATGATTGTATCTTTCTTTCTGTTATAATATATGTTATGGAGTCTGTTAAAACATCTAGTTTGAAGAAGCTACAAGGATCTAGAGGTCGTTCTAAGCCCTATGATTCTTGTATGTCTAAACTTCTTTCTTGAATACTCTTACACTAATCATAGATAAATGCTTCCCACTAAAACTCACATAAAAGAGAGACTCGGCACCCGCGCATGCCTCGGGTGAGCGCTCAGCTTCTGCTAGGTGATAGGCCGGTGCGCATGGGATTCCTTCCTTTTATAGTGGGAGTAAAATTGACTACAAAGCTCCATACTTAGCTATCAGGTTCATGGCCTCATCAGAAAATCTCCTAGTAGTATCACCTTCTAAGAGCCTCACAATATACATGGTAAAGGCATCATTAACCCTCTTGAAGTTGTGGTTGCTAGTTTCAAGGGTGAATTGAGGGCAATATGCATAAATGGGTTCATCCTTCTAGCCCTCCATGTATGTGAATCCAAACCACTACCAGGATGTTGCTAGGGAATACATGAGATAAGAAGTCATATAGAACTTCTTAGTTTGCTATACATTAGACAATTGCTCTGTCAAATTCATGCAAATGATTTCTACCCAATTTATGTTCTGACTACCTTCACAGATGATGTTGATGAGAGGGCACATCCAAAAGTGAAATTCATTGGTAGAGGGCAATCCCATGACACGAGCTAGCAAGATAATGAAATCAGATAGCTCTTCATTGAAATCAACTCTAAATAATGCCTTGGAAAGTCAGGATGCTCCCTTCTTAGGGTTCTTCAACCATGATTTTGCTATCCTCACCTTATATTTATCACTGTCCTGCTCGAATAGAGTCTGAGCTTGAGCACAGTGATAACAATGGAGTCTTCAACTTTTGGAATCCGTAGAGTAGTAGTAATGGTAGTAACATCCAGTTTAGCAATCAGCTCCCCATGCACATTAGACAATTCTTTGGTGTCCGAGTTAAAATGAGCCCCACAGGTGAGCACGGTGTCGGCACATTATACAGAGATAGGGAAGCCCGCCGCATATGCAAGACCGCTATCATTGATCATTTGTGCCATGGGGAAGGATTAGGGCTAGTTAATCTGTTCCAAAATCCCTAAAATCCAGGTGTCGAACCTCACTATCCCCGATATTGGGAACAAAGGACTCAAGAGGTGAAACATGTTCTTGACCTTGAAATTTAATCTTCATGTTTGTAGTGTATAGAGAAACAACCTTCAAGGATCAAATTCGTAATGAAAATGTAAAAGGAACAGAGCACGAGCAAATGATTTTAATTACAGGGATTTGAGCAAATGATGGCAAGTGAGTAGTGTGTCAAATGCATAGAGGATAGTCCCATTAAATATCTGTTTAGGAGAGAGAAGGTCATTAAATGTGCATTAAATTCATATTGCATCGAATCAAAAAGATAAGAATCGGGAAGAGTGGAAAAACTGGCCTAGATGGTCTTTAGTACATTTGGGACATGAGGGATGCGAAGATACGATCCGAACGACACAAAGCTATGTGGGTTAAGCAGGCCAAATGAGCACAGGAGGTCTAAAAACCTGGAAATATGAGGGATGTAAAGATGTAATCTGGACAATGCACGCGATGTGAAGAAATTGGGGATAGAAGGCACAAACACTTTTGGGACAGATGGGACAAAATTATATGAAGGACCCGGTCGACCGATACGGGCGATCGAGGAACAGAAATCCTGCATTTAAATTGGAACATATGGAATGAAAAATTGACAAAACCAATTGTTAAAAGATTTTCAGGGAATGCGGCGATCGGGAAGCTGTTAGGAATTAATAATATCTAATGCGAAATAATTCCTCAAAATCGAATAAGAAGAAGTATGAATAGAATTATAGAAATGAAAAATGCACAACACGAAGACAATATTTAACGTGGTTCACCCAATGTGGGCTACATCCACCAAGAACACTTGCTCAAATTTTATTACAAGCCAACAGTCTTCACAATTACAATAATCAGATCTTGTTTGGAGTTGTGCTCAACAAACCCTCTCGAATTCACACTTGAATTCACACACACTATTCACCTTCACAAAACACACTCATAAAAATCCTATTGTATGTCCATCTATTTATAAGTACATCAATAGGTAGCCGAAGAGGTAGTTTTACAAAACAATGGGTACCAAAAAAACCATGGGCCCAAAAACAACCCATAACGGTTACCCATTACCCATGGGTTAATAAACCACCCATGAAAATTTGCTTGAGGTTAATAACACATGGAAGGTGTACCAAACTCTAACATGAAAATAGGCTCCATAAACATAACAGAACATAAGGCCCGATTGAATTGGGACATGAGGGAAAAAAATGTCTGATAGACCTACAAATCATCAAAATGACTCCAAAAATATAAATTTTTTACTATCTCCTCAACTTTTCACTTCACTAGAACATCACTAAAGGGTGTCAACTCAAAATTTTCAATTTTTGACTTTCAAAAGAGGGGAAATTTTGAGAGGACAACAACTGGCTCTTTCTGGGGATGACTTGGCTAGATCAGAAGAACAAGACAAGGCAAGAACTCTAGAAAACCTAGGGGAAGAAGACCAGTGCCTTATCCATTGGGCCACGAGTCCAAAAGAAAACCAATACAAAATAAAACACACAAACAGGGAAAAGAAACACACCAAAAGCAAGGGAAAGCAAACACACCCTATACATAATATACAAAGAGACTTCCTATTCACCTAGGACTTGAACAATTTCAGGTACTGCCCACTATAAGGAAGTGGGAGAGAGGAACCATCCATGTAATCAAGATAGAAATAATTCTCACTAGCAAAGTGCCTGATTTTGAAAGGACCGAGCCAAAGAGAATCAAACTTACCATGGCTTCCTCGAGGCTCATGTCTTTTATCCCACAACAAAACAATGTCTCCAACTTTGAAATCTCTAGATCTGGCCTTCTTGTCAAACAAAGATTTCACCTTCTGCTGGTGGGAAAATATTCTATCAACAACCTACAGCCTGTCTTCATTCAACTTATGAAGATACATGATCCTTTTATCTAAAGAATCATTGAAGCTAGTGTCTTCAATGGCCTTCATTAAGTACAAAGCCGGTAGCTCCCACGATTTACTGGTAATTGAGCTTCCACACCATACACCACTTGAAAAGGGGACATCCCAATAGCTCTTTTAGGTGTAATCCTATCTGCCCAAAGAGCATCATAGAGTTTCTTGTGCTAGTTCCTTTGAGATTCATTAACTAGTTTCCTTACTATAGCCACCAGATTCTTGTTTGTTGATTCTACCTATCCATTCCCTTGAGGATAATAATCTAAAGAGTGAGCAAGGGAAATGCCATATCCATAATAGAAATCCATCATCTCAGCAGAAGAAAAATTTGAAGCATTATCAGTCACAATCTTGTTTGGCACTCCAAACCTTACCAAGATGTTTTCTTTGATAAAATTACATACTACTTCAGAAGTAGTACTCTTTACTAGAATGGCTTCTACCCACTTAGTGAAGTAATCTGTGGTAGTCAACACATGAGTATGTCCTGCACTTGAAGATGGGTTGAGTGTTCCAATGAAATCTAAACCCCATTGTTGAAAGGGCTCTTCAATCACAACTGGTTTAAGTGGCAAGGAAGCCAATTTGGGTCTTCCCACAAAAGTTTGACAAGCTTCACATTTATCAACCCATTTTGATGCATCTTTAAACAAGGTAGGCCAATAGTATCTAGCACGAAGAATCTTGTGGGTAGTAACAACAGATGAGTAATGACCTCCACATGCTTGATCATGGAAAGCTGAGAAAAGCTTCTTCTATTGTTCTTTGTCAACGCATTTTAGAAATCTTCCATCCATTCCACGTTTGAACAAAGCATTCTCCCACAACACGTATTGGGCTGATCTTAGCTTGATAGCTCTCTTCTCCTTGGCATTCAAGTTAGAGGGACACTCCCCATAGGTGAGAAAATGAGTGATATCAGCATACCATTCATCTGTCGAGCTGAGAAATAGAACAATAGGAACATCAACCTCATCCTTAGGTAATTCATGACCAGCTCCTTCAGCAATGAGTTCACACAAGCCTTTACCCCAAACTAGTTTGGTTGGTCTGATGTCAATATCATATTCTTGAACCTTTTCTACCCAGTTTCCTCTCTTAGTTCCAAATTCTTGTTGCGTAAGAATAGACTTGATGGTTGTATCAGGCACAAGCACCATAGAGTGAGAGTTAAGAATATAAAATTGAAATTGCTTGATAGCTTTAACCACTGCGAAAGCATGCTTCTCCATCATGGTGTATTTCAACTTGTGATTTTTAATAATGTAGCTCATGAATGCAATTGGGAGCTCATGATCATCAGAATCTTTCTAGGTTAATACAGTGGCCAAGGTGCTTTCTGTGGCATAACAATAAATAATAAAATCTTTACTAAAATCTAGACATGCTAAGATAGGAGTCCTAGCAATAGCCTTTTTTATACCTTCAAAATCTTCTTTCCCTTTAGAGGACCAGCCAAATGTTTTTTTTCCTTTCATCATTTGAGAGATATTCAAAGTTAGCTCTGTAAAATCAGGAATGAATCTTCTCAAGAAGTTGATCTTACCAAAGAAAGAATGCACTCCCTTCTTACTTGTGGGAAGAGGAATTTGCTGAATAGCTTGAACTCATTCAGGATCAATTTTGATTCCATATTTAGAGACAACATGCCCCAACAATTTTCCCTCCATGACACAAAAGACAGATTTCTTGGGATTCAAAGAAACCCCATGTTCTCTGCATTTCAAGAGAACTATTTCCAGATGCTGAAAATGATCTGCTCTAGTTTTGGAAAACACAGTTAGGTCATCTAGATACACAACAATACATTTTCCTTTCAAACTTCCAAAATCCAAGTCCATATCCCTTTGAAAAGTGGCACTGCATTAATGAGTCCAAAAGGCATCCTCTTGTAGGTAAAAGTACCCCAGGGGGTGGTGAATGCCATCTTGTGCTGATCTGTGGTATTAACTTCCACTTGATTATACCCTGAGAAGCCATCAAACATGGACAACATTTCAGACCCTGTAATAGCTTGCAAAACTTGATCCATCATGTGTAAAGGATAGTTGTCCTTCAAAAAATCTTGATTCAAGTTTCCTGAAGTCAACACAGATACGAATCTCACCATTTTTCTTCCTAACAGGTACAATGTTGGCAATCCATGTTGAATGGTGAATGGGGAAGATAATTTTAGCTTTCAATAATTTTTGTATTTCCTGAAAAATGGTGTCAAGCAATCTTTGGATTGTATTGCCTTTGCTTTTCTTGAAAGGTTTAATCCCAGGTTTGAGAGGAATGAAATGTTGCATTTCCTTTGGTTGGAAAGATTTTAGATCCTCATATGAATATGCAAGAACATCCCTATACTTCTTTAAGAGGTTCACCACCTTCTTCTTTTCTTCTTGTGTACAACATGTTCCAATGTTCACCATTTTGGGGTCAGTAGAGCTCCCAATGTTAATATTTTCATACTCAGTGATTGCCGCACTCCTGTAGAAGCTTTAGACTTAACATACCTGTCATGTTTATCAAACAATTCCTCCAAACTCACCAGCCCTTTAGGAATCTTGTTACCTTTGAGTTTGATGCACCCATCTTGATCTGTCTCCTCTTTGACACCCTCCTCATGGGAAGATACATTCTCATGAGGCAAATTGTTACTTCCTTTGAAGTACAATTGTTCAAAGTTATCCCTGAGCTCCAAGAAAGAAAGAAAATGCTGATCATCGTTGAAAATTTTCCAGTTACTTGCATTATCAGGCACACTTGGCCTATGGATCATTTCAATGGTGAATTTTTCCTAAGAGAAATTAGGGTGAGGTATCAGCAATGATCCTGAGACAGCTAGTGAATCAGCCCTGGTGTTCTTTTCTCTCGGTATAGCTTCAATGGAGAAGGCGTCAAGAAATTCAATAGAATCCCAAACTTGATTCCGGTAATGCTTCAACCTTCTATTCTTTACTTGGAAAAGGTCTCTGACTTGTTTAACAACTAGTTTTGCATCTCCACAAGCTAGAAGATTCTTCACACCTTTTTCTTTTTCCACATTAAGTCCAAGGATGAGGGCTTCATACTCTGCCGTATTATTGGTATTTTCAAACTGTAGCTTGAATGAGAAAGGATGAACTTTTCCCTCAGGAGATATCAATACCACACCTGCTCCAGAACCAACTGAGGAGCAACTTCCATCAAATTCTAGATTCCAAACACCATTAGGATCATGAAGTACTTCTTTGGGAAGTTTAGTTTCCTCCGGAGACATAATCATATAGTTACCATGTCCAATGTCCTCATAGAGTATTTGTGCTTTGGGATCATCCATTTTTGCACAATATACTTTGATTTCTTCTCAGGCAACAACTTCTTCATCTTTCCATTGACTGGTATAAGGGCATGTGACCAATCCATTTGAATCTCTCCTCCCACATCCTTACAAAAATTCCTACTTAACAACATACCATATGAAGGAGGGATATCAACTACCAGAATAGTAGCCAAAACCTTCTTCTCTGGTAAAGTGGCAAAAGCTACTTGTGCATCTTTAATCCTTCCAACCAAAGGCACCTCCTTACTCTCCATAGAATAGCAGGACCCATAAGTGTGTGTGAGAGTAAGACCCAAAGCATGAGCCACTTTGGCAGGCATTACATTATCTGATGCTCCTGAATCTATGACACAGTTGCTAAGTTTATGGCCTACTATAAGAAGAGTCACATAAAACGGTTTGATTTTCTCATTAGGTGAGGTGACTACAGCTACAAGGTTGGGTTGGGGTGTAGAGGATGGAGTAGGTAAAAGGCCTTTAGAGGTAGTTTTGGAATGGGAATTGACAAAGTGGACCATTTTGGAAAAGGCTTTAGGGTGGGTTTGATAATACTCAGCCTCTAAAATTTGAACCTTTGTTTTCTTAAGGTGATCAATGATATCAAAAGATCCAGAGGTGGATGGGCTATCATCACTAGGAATCTTAGGCTTATCAGGTTTAGGAGCTAGAGAAGAAGAAGCTTTAGCAAGTAGAATTAGGAAAAGAAGAATTAGCAGAACTCACCTTCTGTGTGGATGTAGTGGGAATAGGAGATCCTCTTTTTGCAACAATGGGGATAGTCGTGGGATGTTCCTTGGACCTCTTAGTGGGCTACATCACTTTCTCCTTCTTATTTGTCTGTTCTCGAGTCATGATAGTGTATGATTTGCTATTCATATCTGCTACTACTTCATCATAATCATCCTCTTCATCAACACCTTCAGTGGTGAAGAAATTAACTTGAGATCCCTCAAGTTCCTCTAGTTCTTCATCAACCTCTTCTTCAGGTTCTTCACAATCTTCATTAATCTCTTCATCTTAGGTTCTTCAACCTCACAAGTTGCATTAATAGGGACCTTGATGGGTGGCCCCTCAATTTCCAGCCTTGTCTGAGAGGAAGGCAAATGATTTCTAGGCTGAAAATTCCTCCTTGGAACATCTGCATAAGGAGCATGCTGAGCCAATTATTTCTTGATGGCAATGAGGTCATTAGCAAGATTTTGTACTAATGGATCTGTATTAGCTCCAGGGGTAGAAGAAGAGGAAGAAGAAGCTCTAGATTTGGAAGGATCTCTTTTCAACTTACCAGACATGATCAAGTCATCTTCAACACTAATAGCTAATCTCTGATCCTCAGCCAATGTTGCAAGGTTGGCTCTTCTCAATGCATAGCTAACTTCAGGCAATTGAGCATTCAAGAAGAATTTTTTTGAATTTGATCTACAGGCTAAGTGTCTGGTGGGATCTTGTTAATCAACTTGTTGAACCTGGCCACAAATTCCCTCATGGGCTCGTGTGATTCTTTCTTTATTTGAGAAATATGGGCCAACAAAGCATGCACATCCTCTGCTAGGTTTGAAACGGTTCTCAAATCTTGTCCTCATCATGGTCCAACTAGTAATGGCCCCAGTAGGAAGATGATAGAACCAATCTGCTGCATTATCTTGCAAAGTTTCTACAAAAAGCCTCACCGAGACATCTTCATGTTCAACTCCGAGGACCCCACATGCAACTATGAAGGCTGCAATATGTTCATCAAGATGCACCTTTCCATCACCTCTGAACTTGGGAAGTTCTTTCTGTTACCCCTGGGTAACTCATGTACAAAGGCTGAGGAAGGGAAAGAGGCCCAACACGATGGCCCCAAGGTAATGGAACTGCCATCCTTGGAAATACTGCATGAAGGGGAACTGAAACACTAGCAAGAACTAAAGCACAAAGATTAGGACTGAGTGTTCTGGAGGAATACCAATCACATGGGTTCTATTTTCAATAGGAGGTGTACTTGTGGAATGAGCTCTTCTATTTCTCCCTATTGAAGGAAGAGGGAAACCTTGCTGCTCCAAGAGCTGAAACTAAGAATCTTCAATACCAAGGGCTCTCCTACCATGAGTAAATCGTAGAGTCACCAGATCAAATAATGATCAAGAAAATGTTCATAAAACTGGAATACGTTCAAAACGAATCCCCAGAAGAGTCACCAAAAACTGTTGGTTGTCAAATAAGGAATTTATTGAAAGCAATCAGTTAGGGGATAGAAAGTCCCTCCTCTTTAATGGGAGAGGTTCCCTTATTTAAAGGCAAAAACTTATTTACAAATGTACAACGTTTAGCTTTAATGAGGAACTCTGATATCATGAAAGTGTTTGATATAACAGATCATCAATACAAAAAGATAGAAGAATTAAGGAATGGGAGGGGGTAGAATAGCACTCTCAGGAAATATAGATAACAAAATAATTCCTTACTCACGCCATAAGGGAATCATATAGAATAGAATCATTTGCATTTAAAACCACAAGATGTTATTTCATAGACACAAAGTTCCAGAGATGACATCCACAAGAATACAAAGCTTCTTGAAGTAAAACAAACTAATGATCCAATAACTTTTAACAGATAGCAATGAAAGAACAAGAGTCAGATGGAAACAGAAAGAGAGATCTTCTTGTATTGATAGCTTTTTAACTCCTTTACACTTTCAAAAATAAACAGAGTTCCAACCCCTGAAAATGGCGTAGAGGGCCCATTATATAACTTACAAATTGGTTACACTTGGTAACCATTTCTTTTAACTAAAATGTTAATTAAGGAAGTGCTTGACACAAGATCCTTAATTAGTTTACAATGAGCTTGATTTCAAAAAAAAAAGGAGGAGAGGAGAAGCTAGAAGAGAAAACATCGCTTATTGTTGAGGAGGGCCCACCGACTTGAGAATCCATTGCCTGAATCTTTTCAATGCTTCAACTATCTCTCTGCCTCATGGGACTGATGTGTTGGCAGTGGCTTGAGACCAAGTGCCTAGACATTTCTCCATGTCCTTATCAAACTCGGTATGTTCAAGGTATTCTTTATTAGCCTCTTCAATAGTAGATTGAAGAGAGCAAATCTCCTTTATCTTCTCTTTGGTAATTAATTCCTCCTTGAACAGGTTTTCTTTAACAAATGCCCTGAACTGAGTTTTAATCTCTTGAAGAGAGAAAGGAACACCTGAAGTTTCATCATGAAGATGACAGTGAATATCCTTGAAGGTAGATACAACACAAGTCTTGAAAGATTCTCCCTTCTGCCAATTGTTTCTCAATTCTCCCAAGGCTTCTTCCAAAACTTTTATTTTCCATTCAACACTGAAAACCCATGACCTTGACAAGTTGTCCTTGACATCATCAAAAAATTTATTGGCCATTAATATCTTTTCATCAGCATGTTCCATTAGGTGAAGATCTATGATGCAACTACTCCAAAGTTTTAGTTCTTTGTCCATAGTTCCAATAGAGGAGGAGAGTTTTTGTTGCAGGTTGACCACCTTCTCATTGAGTTTGAAGGCCTCTACAATAAAATTCAATCCTGTAATGATCATGTCATCGACCATGGCTTCCATAGCCCTTCCATAAGTGGAATATCTGTGTATATCTTTGATACTCTGAACTTCATCCTGACTGAGAATCATAGGAGGTGGAAGGGTAGCCAGTGGAGTAGGATCCAAAACCTTATCCTTAGTCAATAATGACTTGATGAAGCTAGAAAGAACCTGATTTTGTTCTTCCAACTGTTCTATGGTCTGTTTACCCTTCTCCACTCTCTCAATAACCTTGGTTACTATTTCCTGGAGGTTATGCACCTCACTCTCAGGAGTAGATTCTCCCATTGGAATCCTAGAAAGCTCCAGGTCAGAGGCTAATAGATCTTGCTCTGCCTTATCAACTTTAGGCTTTACAACCTCTAGAAATTGTTGGCCCTGAGCATCTATCACTATTCTTGAAGTTTCTTTGGCTCTCTTTTCGGAGGGGGAGGAGTAGTGCCTAACAAGGCTACCACAACATCAAAATTTGGCCCTAACAAACGGGAAGAAGGTTTCCTCTTCCTACTATCAACCAGGGGTTGCACCCATGCAAAAGTAGAGGAAGAAGAAGAAGGAACAAGAGGTCCAAGAGAAAGTGAGCTCATGGCACTTAAAGTATTCACCACTTTGTTTCTTCTAGTAGAGATGTGAGGGAGGCATCTGGAGCTTCTTGAGTAGAGGAATCAGTGGTACTTGGAGGTTCAGTGCTAGGCACTTCCTTCTCTTTTTCTATTGTAACTTCTGAAGTTCTTGCAGGGTCTGGTACTTCACCATCATCACTTTCACTGAGAACAATAATGTTCTTTGGCCTTGAAGGTAGTTTTGAATTCCTTGAAAGGGGTTCTTCCTCAATTGGCTCTTGTTTAACCTCTTTTATCTTCTTTTGGTACACTTGAGTAGAAGAAGAGGGAGTAGATGATTCAGGTTCCTTAATTGAGGAAGTAGGAGGGGTTTGTGCAGGTACCTCCATGCTGGGTGTATGTGATTCCTTCCTAGGTGTTGAAGTATCTCTAGAAGAAGATCCACTTTGATTCTTCCTAAGCTCTCGAACCTTTCTGTCAAACCAAACCTTGGTTCTTACAAGGACAGGGGCCAAAATCTCAACCAAGTCATCCTTCTCCTTCTTGTACCAATCCAGATCTTCCAAAGGAGTATGCTTGATTAATGTCTCATATTCATAAGACATACAAGTCTTCATTATCATCTTAGAACCCTTCAAGAATTTGGTAGAGATTGAGCTCCTTTATCAGTTGTAGAGAGAATCCCATAGTGCCTCCGCCTTGCTTCAAAATCATCTACACAATCGGCCCAGTAGTCCTCAATATCTGACCTATGATGATAATTAATTTTGAGGTTTTGCTCAATGAACTTCTTCAAATCAAAACAGGTCCTAGGCCTGAAAAAGTGGACAGTGATGGGAGCAAGGGCCCTTTCTATATTTTGAGCATCCAAGGTTGTTTTGCATGTATAGTTACCCAAGGAAATAGGGAAATGCAGACTAGAGATTTTCTTGTCCCTGCAGGTTCTATGTAATTTATCCAATTACCTGCACACTTCAATCGAGCCATCTTGTCATTACAAAACATGGGGAGCTTGAGAGGTGTGTTTTCATAACCAGCCAACCTGATATATGAAAACCTCCTGAACTGAATGAAGAAAGCTCCATACTTAGCTATCAGGTCCATGGCCTCATCAGAAAATCTCTTGGTAGTATCACCTTCTAAGAGCCTCACAATATACATGGTAAAGGCATCATTAACCCTCCTAAAGTTGTGGTTGCTAGTTTCAAGGGTGAATTGAGGGCAGTATGCATAAATGGGTTCATCCTTCTGGCCCTCCATGTATGTGAATCCAAACCACTGCCAGGATGCTGCTAGGGAATACATGAGATAAGAAGTCATATAGAACTTCTTAGTCTGTTGTACATTAGACAATTGCTCGGTCAAATTTATGCAAATGATTTCTACCCAATTTATGTTTTGACTACCTTCGTAGACGATGTTGATGAGAGGGCACATCCAAAAGTGAAATTCATTGGTAGAGGGAAATCCCATGACACGAGCTAGCAAGATAATGAAATCAAACAGCTCTTCATTGAAATCAGCTCTAAATAATGCCTTGGAAAGTCGGGATGCTCCCTTCTTAGGGTTCTTCAACCATGATTTTGCTATCCTCACCTTATATTTATCACTGTCCTACTCAAATAGAGTCTGAGCTTGAGCCTAAGTGATAACAATGGAGTCTTCAACTGGAATCCATAGAGCAGAAGAATGATAAAGCAACATCCGATTTAACAATCAACTCCACATGCACATTAGACAATTCTTTGGTGTCCGAGTTAAAATGAGCCCCATGGTGAGCATGATGTTGACACATTGTACAGAGATAGGGAATCCCACCGCATACGCAAGACCACTGTCATTGATCATTTATGCCATGGGGAAGGATTAGGGCTAGTTAATCTGTTCCAAAATCCCCAAAATCTAGGTGCCAAACCTCACTATCCCCGATATTGGGAACAAAGGACTCGAGAGGTGAAACCTATTCTTGACCTTGAAATTTAATCTTCATGTTCATAGTGTACAAAGAAACAACCTTCAAGGATCAAATTCACAATGAAAAATGCAAAAGGAACGGGAGCACGAGAAAATGATTTTAATTGTAGGGATTCGAGCAAATGATGACAAGTGAGTAGTGTGTCAAATGCATAGAGGATAGTCCCATTAAATATCCATTTAGGAGAGAGAAGGTCATTAAATGTGCATTAAATTCATATTGCACCGACTCAAAAAGATAAGAATCGGGAAGAGTGGAAAAAACTAGCCCGGATGGTCTTTGGTACATTTGGGACATGAGGGACACGAAGACACGATCTGATCGACACAGGAGATGTAGGTCAAGCGGGCAAAATGAGAACAAAGGCGTTCGAAACTTGGAAATGTGAGGGATGTGAAGACACGATTCGACCGATATGCGGGATGTGGGAAAATCGAGGGACGAAGGCACAGATGCTTTTGGGACAGATGGGACAAAAGTATGCGAAGGACCCGAGGCCCGGCTAATGCGGGCGATTGGGAATAGAAAGCTGTTGAACTTGGAACATACAGACTGAAAAGTTTCGACAGAACCGAAATTTAAAATATTTTCGGGGAATGCACCCGATCGGGGAACAGAAGGCCCGATGGACTTGGGACATGAGGGAAAAAAATGTTTGATAGACCTGCAAATCACCAAAATGACTCCAAAAATGCAAATTTTTACTATCTCCTCAACTTTCCACTTCACTAGAACATCACTAAAGGGTGTCAACTCAAAATTTTCAATTTTTAACTTTCAAAAGAGGTGAAACTTTGAGAGGAAAACAATCTTTGAAAAATATTATCATCAAGAGTGCTTAACATAAGTCAACTTATTAGACTAATGCTACCTAATATCCCTTGAACATCATCATGTCTATTAAGAACGCATCAAAATAACATACAAAAAACATGTCAAAGAATGTGACTTCAATATTGGTGATCTTGTCCTTAAAGAGAATAAAAATGTCACTACTCTAGAAAGGATTCAACATGGGAAGTTTTCTCTAAACTGGATTGGTCCATATATCATCACTCATAAATATGGGTCTGGAGCTTATCACTTAGCCTCCCTCAATGGTAAACCTGAAAAGGAACCCTAAATTCCCTACACTTGTGGCCTTTCTATTATTAACACATCTACTTTCATGACATTAGTTGCATAAAAAGATATCATTCCATCGCCAACCTATCATCCACTATTGTAATGATTTGGAATTATGTGGTATTTTGTTAGTATCCTATATTTACGACCTTAAATATGAGCACCACGAATCTTCCCATCGCATTCTCAACATGGAAAAGTTCCTCCTCGAGGTAGGAACCACAAAATAATTACTTCCATCTTTGTCTTATTTTACCACTAAAAACATGCTATCAAGATCTGCCATGTAGTTTGTACACACACCTTTTCCCCTCCCCAAATGGTCTACTTTGGGCCCATGCTTAGCTTAAACAAAGTCAAAAACATAATTATTGATGTGTATTATATAAATTATAGGTGATCCCTCGAGGAAAAAATATTAATACCACATTACTATAAAAATATAGAATTATCCCTTGAAGGACAACTTTTAATCAAATATTACATCAAAATATGGCCATCTAAAATCAAAAATAAAAAATTGTAGACCACTCCCTTGAAGGATGGCTACCCAATATTACAATGTCTACAAAAGGATTCCTACATCGATCAACCTTCACATCAAAAGTCAAAATAATCAAAAGCATCCTAGGAAAGCTTCCCACATCAATCAAATTTCCCATCAAAAAGCAAACTTCCTGCATTGATCAATTTGCATCAATAAAAATATAGCTAGGGCGTAAATCCTATAAAACCATGAAAGGAGAACTTGTTCCACCATACAAACTGCATATAAATCCTTCCCATATGAAATAATATATATAAGCTTACTTCATATATCTATGATCTTACATATGACTATTATTTTCTAGTTATGTGTTAACACTTGTTACAAGGATTCAAGTGCATTTGCATACATACTAAATTTACCATCAAATCATATACATATATCAAATCCATTTGAATAACAAACATATTACATTTAATCTTGACCATCTTAAAGTGCATTCATCACACCACATTAGACACAACACAGAATCCGACCATTTCCCGATGACACAATCTCATTTTTGGTTCATTCTTGACTGTTGAGGGAAAAAACCAAATGAACCTCCTTTGCATAAATTTCCATTCACTCAGTGGCACTTGGATCCTATCATTCCATCTTGCATTCCATTACCAATCCATACCATGCTAGATATCTTAGTAGATGTTATTCTTGTTTACATTTTCTTGTATATAGTCGTCTTATTACACATGCTAGTTAGATTTATTATATGTCATTATCTTTACCATCCACACATGCGTGTTCATGCATTTTTATAGTTTTGATCACATACACATGTCTCTTACACACAACATGGATTCTTTATAATGGTCACTTTGAGGGCATCCATATTTGTACAAGTACATGTGCTATTATTTCATTTTGTACTTAGCACTTTTCATTTACTTGGTTATACATGCCTTTGAAATCTTTGGTTATCTTTCTAACATGATAATGGGTGCTTCATGTGCAACATTTGTTTTACAAGATTATTTATTTCAATGGTAATCTATTGTTTGTCTACTATTTGGTATTATATGCGGGCCTTACGCTTTGTTTGGCATGCACACTTGTTTGTTGTATGTGGCCATGATGGCATTATGTGTCTTGTGACATCGTGAGTGATGTCCCATGTTTACATCCTGCTTTGTGTGGATTAATTTATCTTCTGGAGTGTTTACACTACTATTTTTCTTGGTAGCTTATACACTATTTACGTAGATTACACATTGTCTTATACATGCATGCTTGTTTGTACTAACACTTGTCTTTGGCTAGCCTCCTATTTGTGTACACCTTGGTATCTACCAAGCGCATTCCTTTCATTCTATAGGGTAGAGTTACAAAATTCATGTAATTGGTCCTCTTTTGGGGCTTTATTATCCTATAAGTGACATCACATGCACCCCAAAGAGGGGGATCATTTGGGGTTTACATACTATACAACACTTCTACACCAGTTTAGTTTAGTTTAGTTTCTACCCTTGACATTGTGGGTTATACAATGAGTGGGTTCAGACCAATCTACAAACCCTGTACAAAATGGATTTTATATGACATGGTTGTCCTTAGAATTATGGGGAGCAGTTATAGGTTAGAGGATACAAAAGACTTCCTCTCTACACTATTTCAGTAAGTGGCATCAGATCACCCAAAAAAATAGGTAGTAAAAATATCTCTTCATACATGTTCAGAAACAGTTAAAGGTTAGAGGATACAACCGAATTCCTCCCTATACTTCTTCCACCTATGGCATCAAATCGCAAAAAGAACTAATGACAATATATCCTCTTTCTACACCATTTCTCTCATCATGGATCAGGTGCACATGTTCCATTTTTCATTTGCGTATTTTACATTTACATACTCTTACATACATATACATGTATCTTTTACATGTTTTTACATATATACATGCGTATTTGAATTCTTGATCATCTTCTCCTTGCAGGTCCGACCGTATGAGAAGTAAGAAATCAAAAACAAATACAACAATGAGGTAACAAAAATACATTTTATGGCAACACACAACATAGTAATCATGTAGGTACATCACACACATTAACAACTACACATGCGTTTCTGCCCTAGGTTCACTCTCATAATTGTTTTTGTACTTTTACATCTTTAGTTTCCATGCTCCATCATCTTTTTTTCATTCCACACTTTGTCTAGTCCTTCGACACGTTTTCTACTACAATCTTCATGGACATCAAGTACACATGTCTATTTACTTTATATTATCGAGCATTCCACTCACCAACATAAAGTGTGAGAAAACATAGACACTAAATCATGTACTTTAGATATTATTTAGTCTGGTATCATACTACTATTCATATGGTTTTGAGTGAAGAAAGTATTAATTAACCCTTATCCTTTTGCCATTTTAGTTTTCTTCTTTGTCATCATCATCGACCTCTCACATCTACTCACCCAGTCATTTCTACCATTTGGAATTGTTTTATTTGAGTGGGGTGCCCAACCTAGTACTAGGAACCGACGGGCTCCTTGGTCTTAGTCACGAGTGCCCTTATCCTTTTCCCACTTTCTGTCACTTTGTATCTATTTGATCATTTCATATTTCTTGTGGTTAGCCTTTTCAAAGTTAATTACGAAATTATATAAAGAGAACCACATAAATATAAAGTTATGAAACCATAATGAGGGACCAAACACTAAACACTACTATCATCACCTAAGATTACATCCATCAAATTCTCCATTTGCATCCATCTAGCTCCATCACATTACATAAAAGAGAAGTTTATTCTATTCTATCCACCATTTTATTACAGTTTCTACACATAGTTATTGCTCGCTACTTTCACAAAGTGTGACTAACATAAGAGAACATAGGGCATGATTGCACACACAAGAAAATAGAACTACATTTTGTATGAGATGTAGTGCAATGCTCAATTAGTAAATTCACCATTGCGGCGGCAAATTTGAGGTAAGTCGACCCCTTCATATGCATCTTTCTTTTTTAGGGTTTGATGCTTTTCATGGGGTTTTGCAGGTCTTTTCTTCATCATCGATTACCAACGACATATGAAAAAGTGCAAAAAGTTAGTGTGATAGGGAATGAAGGAAAAAACCATCAAACAAAACTTGGTAGGAAGGTTATAGAGCTTTTCACGAGACTAGGGTGCCTATATTACATACTAGGGTACCCACGGTTGCCCTGTGCCTATCCAAGTGTCTCAGTCCTCTCAAATTTCTGGATGTGTACTTTCTTGGACCTCAACACATTCGTTTCCTCATATTTTTCTCTAGCCATCCCTATGACACATTCTAACAAGCTTTTGAATCATCCGAGTTCTTTCTAATTCTCTTTACACTTAAGGGTTTTGCATATCTACTTTCTTAGTTGCTTGGATCACTTTATATTTTTTTACTATTGTTCTTAGTTAGATTAACTACCATTATTGCACATTTTAGTTAATCATTTTGGTGAATGTGATGTGAATCGAACATGCAACCTTTTGATCATGTCTTCACCTTATCAAGTCATGACTTAATCATCTTATCCTACTTTTTTGCACCTACTAAGTTTTCCGGTATAGTGACTACTGTTGTTGATTTTATGTGCGTGTGTACTCAAAATACTCCCCACTTTGTTACGCCTAGGGATTATCCATTTATTAATGTAGTTACTACTTGTCATACTCATCTTAATCCACCTATGGCTCCACCTACTTCTATCCCTCCACCCATTACTTCGGCACCTCCTCCTGCTACTTTTAAGGGTTATGACATTATTGAGAAACTTAAAAATACACCTGCCAAGATTTCTCTTTATGACTTATTACGTAATGCACCAGATTTTTATAACACACTAGAAGCTTCCCTTTATGCCATTCATATTGAAAGTGATAACTCTGTGGTGGTATTTGCACATCTCATACAGATCTCTTCACAATTTTCCACATGCTATATCTTTCATTGATGAATATTTATCACCCTTTGCTAAAAGCAATCCATGTGCACCTTTGCTCATTACTTCCATCATTAGCACCACTTATATTAAATGAGTACTTATTGATAATGGATCAACCATCAACTTATGTGCTTATTCTCTTTTACAACAATTGGGTATTAGTGATACTCTTATTTCTAGGAATTCTACTATCATCTGAGGTTATGACTCTACCACTCGTACATGTTTAGGAACTATTTCATTACATAGCTAGAGTTGGGCCTAAGACTTTTCTAACTGATTTCTATGTTATAGATACCTCATTTCAATTCAATCTCTTGTTAGGTAGACCTTGGATTCATGCTGATGCAATGCAAGCAGTTCCATCTACTATTCACAAATGTATCAAATTTTTGTATGATGGATATGAACATACTCTCACTACAGATCCAAAACCATTCAAATATTTTTACATAAAACCTATTACTGCTATACCTATCCCACCTCCACAACGCATCCCATATAGTAGTCTCAACACATATGAAATTGGTCAGTCTAGTGCTTCGCTACCTTCTTCTATTGCTATGCATACTCGGTTGTTTTACTCATACTACAACCATCATCTCACCCACCATACCCACTCCAATGACCACTTCTTCTTCATCTATTAAGGCACCTTCAACTCCTTCCCCTATTGTAACTCCTAACAATATACTCGACAAAGAAATACAACATGATGATGCCCACACAGATGATTATGAGGACTCTAATGACAAAGTTTCCATTTATCAAACTCACTGATGAAGCATTAGGACAACTTTAATTTACTCCTATCAATGTATACAACTCTTATTTTGAAGAAACCTTTGTGGTGATGGCACTGGGTGAATATAAATTCAAGAACCTTCCCTCTACTAATGTTATGGTACTATACTGGGGGTTTGTAAATAGTGTAGACACCATTTCATCTTCTCCTCCATAGGTTGTAGCTCCGTTGCCTCCTTTTACATGCACATTATTTATCAATAGGTCCTTTTGGAAGCACATCCCAATTGACTCCACTTTCTTAGATACTATTTGTACATGTGACAATTTGGTTAGGTTTGGCATGAAAATTAATGAAATATTACCATCTCTTCATTCACCACATCTTTATCATGGCTATTTTCACATTACGGTTGCTTATGCCTGCGTGTATTTCATTTGACAATATTTGTTGCATGCACCCCTCGTGATTCTCCACTCACACTTGGATAGTCTTGGCTTGACTATATTGGCGGTATGATAGATGCTAGCCATTATTTGCTTACATTTCCTATTCCTTTTAGAAATATATCTATTCCTAATGACTCTTCTCCCACTTATGCTTCAAATATCTCTCATTGGCATGCTCACAATTTTCCACGGATAACATTTACTGATGAGAAATATGCAATGAACTTATACACACTTCACTACAATGGGTCCTTATACAAACCTCATCACTCTATAGCTCATAATGTTTTGAAGCCGCTCCAAGAGGTTTTGACCATGATAACGATGATCTCTTTGATAGTGGCACATAGTGACCTTCTCTACCATGCACTTAGGGGCATAACATCTACACACATTCCCCTAACCTAGTAGCCTTGTCCATCATAACATAACATACTTATAGCATACACATGTTGCATCTTCATCACATTACACGTTCATCAAATTTATACCAAGTATCATCATTACTTGATGACACACTCTTGTGCTTTGGTTCACACTTGACTACCGAGGGATACATACTACAAATGAACCCAACACATTACACATACTACAAACTACGCCTCTTTACATATCTTATAGTACATGTCACATTTTTTCATCTTTCTTACCCTACATCATTAGTCTTTCAACATCTACGCATCTCTACATCATACATACTCACACACTATATAAGTATTCATCACATATGCATCACACTTCTATTGTTTATGAGTCTAGAATCATATGTTATTCATCCGACATACTACATAGCACACACTTTATGCTTTTAGTCTATATACACTTATTGCATTGCATCTTATACAACACACATTGCACATTCTACACATCACATGGTAGTTTAATCATCACATATCATACATCTTCTACTACATGATGTATTCACTACTCTATGACATACTTTAGTTCCTCGGTCCCGCTGAGCGGATAAGAGTATGATATGAAGGATACACACATAGAAGATTCACACGCGAGGAGTAAGTGTATTCAAAGGTGCGAAGGATAGTAAAAGACACGTGTGCAAAAGACAAGGGAAGATTCAGGACTTAGCCATTTTCACATGTATGGGCTATTTTTGGAGATAGTGTGCGAGAAAATAGAAATTGGATAAATACTTGCACGACACACATGGGATATTAGTGGAGGAGAAACTACTAAGTGCTTTTCATGGGTTCAGGATAATAATAGAGTTACTACTACTAGTTAACCAGAAGAGATCTATTATTAGTACACTTACATGTGTGGCTATTATTGTAAAGGTGCATGGCTATTTTCAGCATGTGACCTATTTTGGGAATTATGCAAGCGGTGAAGGGAAAGTCCCCACCCTTATAAATATGTAGTGATCTGCATAGAATATGAGAATTATGTGAGAACTAAATTACTATGAGGTTATGCTTCCAGATCGATGTGCGCATGAGCTTATGGTATTACTTATTATAATAAGCTTATGTGTATTTATTGTGTTTAATATAATGGAGTGTATTGGCTGAATCAAGGTATTAATCATGAGTATAATTGGTTCTTGCATGATTTAATTCATTATGGTTATTATTTAAATATATTACTCTTTAGATCTAG
Organism: Taxus wallichiana var. yunnanensis; assembly: GCA_018340775.1. NCBI lineage: Eukaryota > Viridiplantae > Streptophyta > Pinopsida > Cupressales > Taxaceae > Taxus > Taxus wallichiana. The sequence continues at coordinate 52,436,181 of CM031234.1, forward strand.
ATCTGGACATGCTCTGTAGAATGTTGTATTAATCATGGATTTGAATGCATTAAGTCTTGATTATGCTAACATCCTGCAACAACAACCCTAAAGAGGGGCTCGGTATCTTTGCACACTTTGAGTGAGTGCTCGGTCAGGTGAGTGATGTGCCAGCGTGCCTAGGCTATTATTGGTAAATTCAAGGCTCCATCATTGGGTTACATTCTTTGGGACCTCTTTTCATTGTTTTCGAGGATGATTCGCAATGAAGACATACCGGTTGACCCTAGCAAGTGTTGAGGAGTGGATACATGATCTAGAAGAAGAATACACATAGAATTTCAACACCGGATCTAAGTTTAACGCGTGCATATGGGTGGAATAGAATCTATATGAAAATTTGTATGAGAGCTTCTTCGTTATTTTTCTAGTAGAACTGTACGAGTGGCTGGTTGCTTATGCGTCTAAAAGGGATTAGAGGTATCATGCACTTGTTTGGATATAGGAATAATTTCAGGCCCTCTATGATGCTGATCTGATTTGGACATGCGTTGTGGATACTTGGTTTCATGGTGTTCTGAACAACTATATTCTAGAGTACTCAATTTCCACTTATTCTTTCCTAGAGGTAGCAAAATTCAATTTTTGCGATATCCCATGGGAACTTACCTATAAGGCATTCCATTGGTGATAAAAATCTTGGTGGTAACCCTAAACTTGGAAAGAAAAATGATGGCCAACTAAACCCCACCATGCATGTGGGCAAGGCGGGAGCGAGGTTTGGTGAAAGATGGTAGACTTAGTAGTAGAAAGGTAGAGAGAAGAAAGGTGACTTAAGTGTAATGAGGTACGAGAGGGAGATAGAGAAGCAACGAGATGTTGCAGAGTGAATGATGTTGAGGAGAGAGATGGCTCACGAAGGATTTGGAGCTCATGCAAAAGGCATAGAGCTAGAGCATTAAGAACTCCCATTGGCCTCATGTGGAAGTGCACCAATAAAGATGACTTGGGCTGCATGCACGTATCTTAATCTACCTGGAAACCTATCCTTTACGCTTGGTTTTCTAGTATCTAGTATGACAAAAAATCAGAAAGCTAATTTAGGCAGTGGGAGAGTAGGAGTAAGTCATATAGAAAGTATATCGATGGAAGGGTAGACATCTTCATTGTTGTTTGGAGGTACCTTTTCAGTTGCATCATCCACACAAAATTCAAGTGCACAAAATTTTAGACTCACTTATGGGAGTGGTAATACTTCGCAGACTGTAGGGGTGTAGTTTAGTGCTACTTTGTTGGAACACATGGAAGTACATCCTCTAGTCTATCTCCATTTACAAGTGGAGGATCGGGAGGTATAGGCAATTATAGTTCTAGTGGATCTGGTGGTTACGGAGGAAGAGGAAACACACGGAAATTCTGGATCAAGTGGGCAAGGTCCACACCAACCTCAGAATATTTACATGGAGATGTCTCTTCATCTTCTAGAGAATAGGGGCATAGAAGATGTTGCTAAACATGTGCACATGTGTGAAATATCGTGGCGAGTAAAAGGAACCACAAATTTGAGTGTAGGGAAAATTAATTTTCAACTACGTTATAAGGGCATGCACACAACTGGTACAAAAAGTTTGACCCTGATTAGAATTGCGTAGATTATGCAACATTAAAAGATGATTTCCTTAAAGAGTTTCACATCCACGAGTTCGAGAAAAGAGTAAAAGCGTGCTCAAGGATATTAAGCAAGGTACTACGAGAGTGTTAGAGAGTATGATGCCCATTTCAAAATGATTTTCTCTAATCTTTCTTATGATATTGATGCAAGTCAACATGCACAATGGTTTGTTAGAGTTATGATTACCCCTTTTAGAAGGAGTTATCACATAAGACATACATCTGATGATCCACTCAAAGAACTTGAAGCAAATTTACGCACCGAGGAGTCTCGAAGTATAGAGGCGGGGTCGATCAATTTTGGAAGCACAGATTAAGGTTATGGCAAAAAAATTGGAGAAACTATCGGTGAATTCATCACATGAGACATGCATGGGGATTTGGTGTACATATTATGAAGTGGAAGGTTACATAAAGGATAGTTGTCCCTACGAGATCGGTGCATGTATTATTACTATCTTGTGAGATATGTCATTTGAACCATGATGCTAGCCACTACCCATTATTACAACATATAATAAGGAAGAATGTCTCTTGCTATTATAAAATTTTTAGGTCCATGACTCATGATACGGAAGACTACCGATTGATTGGTCAGATCCATGATGCTATAGATATTGGTGTGAGATAGATAGGAGTATTAGATAACTCTAAAGGAAAGAATGAGCATCAGGATTAAGATCACAATCAAACACATTATGATCGAAATGAAGGGTGTTTTAAAGGAGGTCATGGTAGAGGTTGAGGATACCATGGTGGATTTGGAGGACAAGGCCTTGGTGGTAGACGATGTGAGTTTCCTTGGAACATATTATACCTACGGATCTCCGACAACTACATGAAAGAATGTCCTAGAATATTACATGTTATTTCTATGGAAAGAATCATAGCTATGAGGAATTCCCAGACTTATATGAGCATCTTAGTAAGTAGCATAAATAAGAAAACAAAGGTACAAGGATGGTTAGGATACAACGCACTATGGAAAATCAGTGGATTCCCAAGTTGGAACTAGGCATTACCTGTAAAGATCACTACCTGCACTGAGGAAATGCACACCAAAGAAGTGTTACAGAAGAAGCCTACCATCACTAAGGAGGAGGTTATACATGCACGGTACCTAGATCCTGTCCATCAAAAGGAGGTTTATCAAAAAACCATGGAGGCACTAAGAAATATTCAGGGTGAAATATAGTGTTTAAAGGAGCAATCACAGAAGATGGAGTAAAAGAAAGAAAGCAGAGATGGTCCCATCGATATGCATGACTGGAAAGAGGTGCATAAGATTTTGTGCTAGGAGAATATCATTCCATTGTTAGGTAGTTGGCTAAAGGGAAATACTTCACGCATAAGTATTGAGACTAGATGGAAAATCCTACATGTAAATACTCCCCCTCATAGCTTAGAATACGACAAAGAAATAACTCGAATGATGTTGTGGATAGATGGATTTTGAGCAATAAATTGATTGATCTGGTGTGGAACTCAATGTTATTACTTTAGATGCATGGGTACAAATGGGGATACCCTCATTGCAGCCAACTTTGAATGTATTGTTCATGGCTAACCGAACTAAAGCCACTCCCATCAAAGTTTTAAAAGATGCATCCATTACCATACAGGGAGTCAAGTTCACTAGGGATTTTGAGTTTTTAGCACTTACAAAGGTAGATAGCTTCCTAGCTCTACTTGGGAGCCCTTGGTACTATGTAAATAATTATGATCTTTAGTTTAACAAGGGTTATATCAGTTTTGAAAATAAGGAGGAAAGAGTTATTATCCCTTTATCAGATGGAAAATCTATGCCCTATGTTGAACCTTTGAGTGAGGAAGGTCTGAATAGGATTTATGTACATGCCATTTGGGACCTAGAGGTGCTTGATCGATCTAAATAAGGAATCCTTTAGTGGGAAGATGCACAGTCTATTAGTGATATGATAAGTTTTACTTGTTATAATTGGGCTCATAGTACATATGATTTGGTAGGGCACACAAGAAAGAGCACATTTGCGTGGAAAAATAGAACTCATTATATCAAGAGAATAAGTAACACCTCGGTACCTCATTATCTGAGAAGGGGATCCTACGGTATTTTTGCATGGCATGGAGGAATAATGGGTAGACTAATTGGAGATATAGAATATGATAGCATATACCCTACAGACAATAACACGCTGGTGGGTGGTTCATAAGGATAATATTGTAGGATGGAATGAAATTAGGATTTCTCTTTCTACTCGAGTTTTCCAAGAGTAATACAACTACTCAAATATGTACTTATCATGGTAACTAACCATTTCAACACCACGTTCGAGTAGTGTGAGAGACTCTGGATAGAGGGGCAAGAAGATTTACTACCCTCACTCTGGATGCACAAATTTTATTCCACTTTACAAGGTTGCACACGTGCTTGGTATGCATATGTGAAACTCCATAGAGAGAATAGAAATTGACAGGATTTGATTATAGGAATGATCCGGATGTTTGACTATTTCTCTACTAAAATTACAATAGAAGAGGCATTAGGGGTTATAAAGCACTTAACTATGGGAGATTGTGCCAATGCGGAAGAAATCATTTAGGAGTTATTTGATGAAGAAGACTTAGGAGCACATTTTGTTGAAGAAACACGAGATAGATACCACATTACTTAAGCACAATTACCTTGAGAAAGAAAAAGGAAGGATGGTATACTTAGTGGTTGATGAAGAAGTAGAAAATATGAACGTAGACCATTCAATAGGTAGGCGTGAAGTTTTGGAAAATGTAAATTAAGACCATGTACACCTATCATGAACCTATGAAAATAAAGAAAGTGAATATTGGATGGAGATCTTTGAGCCTAAGGAAGCCATAATTGGGGACTATTGGTTTGACTCGAAGTGGAAAAAATCATTGAGTTACTACGAGATTATCAAGACTTATTTCCTCAAGGATACCATGAAATCAAAGGCGTAAATGAATCATTAGGAGAAATGAAGAAAAAACTTAAGGAAGGTGCACACCAAATTAGAAAGAGACCCTACAAGATGAACCATAACTTGCGCGAAAAGGTCAAAGAAGAAATTGACAAAATATTGAAGTCTGGAATCATCAAGCCCCTGGACATGTCAGAATGGGTTAGCCCAATGGTGATTAGTAGCAAGAAGGATGGTTGGATTAGGATCTATGTGGACTACAGGAGATGAATTTTGTATGTGTGGTGATCCCTTTCCTATGCCATTCACGAGGAAATACTAGAAAGTGTTACAGGGCACGAAATCTATTTGTTTATAGATGGATTCTCTGGGTATCATTAGGTAAGGACTGCATAAGAGGATTAGGAAAATACTACTTTTACTATTGAATGAGGTAGCTTTGCCTATACTGTGATGCATTTTGGTCTAAAAATGTGCATGCTATATTTTTGTGCATAGTTGTTCAAGTGTTCAAAGATTTTATTCACAACTTCTTACAAGTTTACTTAGATGAATGAACAGTGTATAGAATTGTTAAGGATCATTATGACAATTTACTCCTAATGTTTGAAATATTCAGTAGTTAAACATCTCTTTGAACATCAAGAAATGTGTATTTGCTACACCATTTGGAACTTTGTTAGGGCACATCATCTCAAGGAAGGTTCGTTGGGTTATCTAACTAAGGTTGCAGTCATTATCGGCCTCGAAGATATCTTGCCAGTCATAATGAGGTGTGTGTATTCTTGGGTCACCTTTGGGTATTATAGAAAATTTAGAAAGGGGTATGCTAAGGTTGCCTCACCCTTAGAGGAGTTACTAAAAGGAAAAGGGATGCTCTATTGGGGAGAAGCTGCAACAACGCACATTCAAGACATTAAAGGAGAAGCTTACTACAATGCCTATTCTACACTTTCCTTGAGGGACCAACCATTTCATGTACATGTGGACACCTCTAGCATAACCTTTGGCATGATGTTGAATCAGCATGTAGAAGGTATTATAGATCATTCTATACGTATTACTAGTAGAAATTTAACTCCTGCAAAGAAAAATTATACAACTACAGAGCATAAAGCTTTGTCAATGAGCATAAAGCTTTGTCGACTCGGTGAAGAGAAAAATTATCCGATGGGTACTCTTATTCCAAGAATTTGATTTTACAAGTTGTGGTCAAACTAAGGAAGAGTAATTCTAGATTTGGATCATCTATCAGAATACAATCAAGAGAAGATGCGCGAGTAATTAAAGATACTATGCCCAATGCACGAGTTATATAGGTTACAACGTGCGACATCGGAATTAATGGATATTTTTGTATTTCTTCATACATGTATGGTGCTAAAAGGAATGAAATCCTTAGAGAAGAAACAAATTTCCATTCATGTGGCACCATTTATGTTCTTTAGTGGTGACCTTTACAAGTTAGGGTGAGATGAGGTACTACGCCGATGTGTCTTTGGAACATGAGTGCACGAGATACCATAGAGGAGGCTCATGGTGGTATTGCAGGTGGGCACTATGCAGGTGATGCCACTGCACACAAGATTCTATTCACTCAATTATGGTGGGAGACCATGTATAAATATTGTAAGGCATATTGCAAGGCTTGTGATCACTTTATCAGCGCCTTGGAAAACCAAGACAAAGAGATGAAATGCCTTTAAGACCTATTGATAGTGCAGACCATTTGAGAAATGGGCTATACATTTTGTGGGTCCTATTTCACTAGCCACACATAGGATTGGATCACTATATCATCACTTACATAGATTATCTGACAAGGTGGGAAGAAGAAACACCTACAAAGGTCAACAACTACAACAAATAGATTTCTATGGGAAAATATTATTAAAAGGTATGGATGCCCATTGAGTTTGACTAGTGATAGGGTACAAATTTTCTAAATGAGACAATTATAATTATATTGGATGAGTTCATGAGTACACACCATATCATCCTCGGGTAAATCAAATTCTTTGAGGCTTTCAACAAGATTTTGAGCCAGACATTGACAAAAATTTGTGATGTTAGAAGAAAAGATTGGGATGATAAATTTTCTATAGTACTTTGGGTGTATAGAACAAAATACAAGTGGTTAAACAAGGCCACACCCTTTCAATTGGTGTTTGGAAAAGAAGAATTCCTTCCTATGGAATTCATGTTACCTTATTTGCGTATTATGCATCTTTGGAGGACTAGTTGATGAACAAGCATTAGAATAATGAATTGACAATTTGATTAAGTTGGATGAGCAACGAGAAATAACACACTAGAGTCAGAAGCAAGAAAAATCTAGGTAGAAAGCATGACATGATAGGCACATTACGGAAAAAAATATTAAGATAGGGTAGATGGTGCTTCTTTATGATTCTAAGTTTCTGTTCCATCAATGAAAAAAACAAAGTATATTGGTTTGGACCATATGTTATCACTTACATAATTGAAACAAGATCTTGTCAGTTAGAAATGATTGATGGAATACGGTTACCCGATTACTTCAACGGGAGTAGGCTGAAGCCCTACTATAAATAAGTCTTCTTGGTATTTGTAATAAGGAAATGTTGCCATTTAGATTAGGTTTTCAATTATGTATTCCCTTAATGTATTTCCTTCTTCATCACTATGCTTTGTCAATTTAGTTGGTGTTTTGTGAAATAAGCGGGTTTACGTGCAAAAGCTAATCACAATTTGCAGTATTTTTATGTGTAGAGGACTACACATACCATTTGTGTGGGGTTATTATTGAAAAATGGGTACACATAAAAGAACAAATTGCTATAGGTGCTATTCAAGTTTGAAGAGTTGGTAGACATAAAACTGCTTCCAAATAAGGACCATTGATGGAGATAAATGAGGAAACAATATAACATGAGGTAAGCAACGGTCATGGAGACTACCAAGAGAAGGTGCAGTGATGAGGTAATCAGGTGCATAGAAGCACGTTGAAGAGAAGTTTGTAGCCAGAAGGTAGGAAGGTGCACAAAAAGGTTATAGCTAAGGCATGAAGATGTCCTACGTGGAAAAATGTGAAAAGGGTCAATTAATGAGGATTGCTGGTAGGTGAAGGAGTAATAAATGCACTAAATTTTTCAAAATCTATATAAGGAAGGGATATAAGTTCATTTTTACCATTGATAATCATAAAAATTTAAACAAGCTAAGTGCAAAACGAGTTGAGAGAATCATGTTGAGGTGTGGAGAGTGTGAAACTAGACGTGGAGAGAATATTTTTGCACAAGAGAAGCTTACGTCCCCATTGGTGAAGGGTTTGAGTGAAGCAGAGCATTGTGAAAGAGCTAGGGCACATGATTTCAACTAGGGCACATAGATTCAAGCTAGGGTTTTGGACTTACTCATTATAGAAGGTAGAAGGAAAGCATTTGCACACTACAGAGGATAGAAAGTTGTGATTTATAGATGGCACCAAAGAAATCACCTACCGTAGGATCAAAGGGAAGAAGAAAGTGGAAGCAGAGGTTGAAATTTCTCCCAAGAGTAATTTCTCAGAGATGTAATACCTAGAAGGCATGATAGTGGGAAAAGAATGGGATTATCATGTCTAGAAGTGCAAGATAAGTGATTACAACCACCACACATCGGATAATAAAAAGGAATTGGATGCGTTGTTGAGTATGAAGACAAACAAGCCTGTGAGAGGACAAGCTTGTGTATGATTATGCTAAAGAGAAGTTTCTAAAGTAGATTGGATTCTACCATTTGTACGAGCTCCCATATTTCGGAAAATATGAACCTTTGTACCAGTGGTTAATGAGTAGGGTTGAATGCGGGGTAAGGATTATAGCCACTTTGATTTCAACTATAATAGGATTAAAGGGCACAAGAGTGGATCTAAATAGTGACTTAACAGATAAGGCAAAAATCTTGGAGACGTGGAAGGAGTTAGGGTATACCAAGGGTGCATGGAATGGATATCAAAAAATTGAAGAAGTACCCAATGGTACAAGTAGCTACACATTTAGTGACCAAATTGAATGATCAAGAGAGATGGTCACAGGTGAATACAATGTGGCTACACATTACAAGGAGAATGTCACAGGGAATAATTTACAACATATCAGGCTACATTGTAGAAAATATCATCGAGGAAGCACACACAAGTGAGAAAATCAATTTTGGCACTATCTTATTATCCCTAGTATTTATGGAAATCGAAGTGCCCCGTGTAAAACTAGTCACTTGAGAAATATTTGAAAAGTACTTGTGTGAAGGGTTAATGAGTAGGCCATTCAAGCGAGAGGGAGGAGATGTGTTATGATAGGATCTACATGACATTTGAAGAGAGTGGTGCATCCCAAGGAGTTACCATCGGTGGTGGGAAAGGTATTGCAATGGTGTATCGGTACTTATACATCGCGTGATTTGTAATGAAGGATGGGGACCTTCATGTAAAATGTCGTATACCTTCATAGTGTGCTACTTCCAGGAATTAGTCTATCATTTTATTAATGTGTGACTCCTAAATTTTATTATAGACAAGGTTGACTGTGACTACCACACGCTATGAAAGACGTATGTATATCCAAGTCAGAATGCCTACATTGAGAGGCTAATTTCAGACATGATAAGTATGAATCCTGTGAGTTTTGTGATTGGAGACAGTGGATACACACTTATATACCTTCATCTTATGCCTACATTGGAGGGTAAAAAATATGTGGAGAATGAGTTTGTGCTCCCAGGGCCACCTAAGGGTAAGCATATAGTGGAGAATGTACCAGCTCTGAATCCCATTGAACCTATAGAGGTAGATGATGAGGAGGAAGAGCATGAAGATAGTAACAACTTAGTACATAGAGGACGAGTAATCCCACAAGGTAGAAAGCTGAGCACACAAGTACTCCACCCCGGGTGTAAGAAGAAGGAGACAAAGAATTATAAGTATGATCAAACCCTAAAAAACACCGCTTTAATAGGGTGTTCAGATGAACACAAACCCAAGGTGCTACTCCACAATTAATATGGAGATCACCACGACTCTCTCCACAAAAGGAGATAACTGAGAAGAGAAGGAGAAAATTGAAGCTAAATGAGGAGGTGGAGGAGTGAAGAGAGCACTCTGGATTTCCTATACAACCAGAGGATGTGGAAGAGCCCAAGGATGAAGAAATGAAGGTTGAAGAAGAAGGGGTATAGAAGCTAGGAGAAACAGAGAAAGATACTTCTTAGGACATAGAGGATCCAACTCCAAACCTTGGCACTCAAGTTCCCAAGGGCCAAGATCAAGGAGGGCAAGTGGAGAGTATGTTGTGCCAATCATGGGTTATGAAGAGGACACAAGTAAAATTATCTCTGCAAATAATTTCATAATACAGTGGGCCTTAAGGACTTATATGGATGGGAGTTGATGGACCTTGACATGACAACCACATGTGTGGTGAAACAATTGTCATGGTCAATGAAAAATCACATGGACGAGCTTGATTTTGATGTGTGTGAAGAGTCCTATGTATCAAGGAGAATGAGAAAGGCACCACAAAATAAACATATAACCATCAAACCCATGGTTATGTCTGATGAACATGTGAGTAATGCCCTAGTGAAGGTGTCTATAGAGGTGAAACATAGGAATGTGGATAAAGATGCCACCATTAAAGTGCTAAGAGAAGATATTAAAGCACTAAGGGAAGACAACAAAGCCAAATATGTAGAGATCATGCATCTAAAAGGAGAGAAGGACCTAGAGAAAAAGAAGAATGGGGTTCTTATTAGTATGGTAGAGGAGGTTGGCGATCATGTCCTGAAAGCAAGACCGCACTTGGAGTCCAAGGTACCTGAAAGGTTCCCTTCGGCTATGCACTATGTGCATACATTAGTTGATTTGGTGCTTGAGGATGGACTAGTTCGGATGCCAACACCAAAGGACCTTGAGCTAGGAAGCAAAGAGGGAAAAGGCTTTAGTAGTGTGAAATATTTCATCATACGAGGCATTGCTTCAAACCTTGCAGGAGGAGCTGAAGAAAGCAGACTAGGCACTGAACATATGTGTAGCTCTAGAGGTAGTAATAAGGATCAGGACAATAGTAGAAGACAATGAGGTCCTGAAGGAAATGAAGGATGAGACCTTGTGACGTGCGGAAATATTGGCGATAGTCAACAAAAGCACGAGGCCCTTGTAGCATCGTAGGACCTTCATAAGGAAAAGTTGGATGATATTGGAAAATGTATAGTGTAGAAGATGGATCTATTAGAAGGAAGAATGTATGCTATGTCAAACATTATTTTGGTGTTACAAAATGATAAGGGACAAATTGCCCAATATGAGTTAGAGTCTATTGTAGCAGACATTCCAAAGAAGCAGACACCGCGTTATCCAAATGGTAGACCTTAGAAATAGAGATGAAAGAAGAATATCCAAAATTAATTCTTTTGGTTGAGACAGAGGATGGTGAAAAATGAGAGTTCATTGTTTATGTAGAATTTATTTCATTTCTTTCCATTCTTTATTATTTATTATTCGAAGAGTAGCCATTTCCGAGGCAATAATGCAGTTTATTATGGGGTAATTTTGAGCAGAAAAGAGTATGATAAGAAGGAGAGGGTGCATAGAAGATTCATGTGTAGGAGTAAAGCACATTCAAAGGCCCGAAAGGATAGGAAAGAACACACACACAAAAGATAAGGGTAGATTTGGGACTTAGCCATTTTCATATGTATGAGCTATTTTTGGAGATAGCGTGTAGAGCACACAAACTAGATAAAGACTTACTCGACACACATGGGCTATTAGTGGAGGAATAGCTACTAAGCACTTTGCTGCGAGAAAATAGGAAATATTTGCTTATACATTCAACACATAAATTTGACAATAAAATAATAACACCGGAAATAGAATAATCTATAAATTGAATTCATCCGGGGATGTTTTATTCATATTCATATGAGAGATTACATTATATAGAGATTGACCTTCCTATTATGGTGGAGTCAAATCTCATCTTGAATCCACTTATCTCTCCACAAATCTCTCAGCTTATCCCTAGGATAACTCACCCAATTCTATCTGTGAGTTGTTTATTATAACTTCACACTATATTATTATTAAATGAGTTTCACATCTCATTTAAATAATAATACACACAACAAAATTTATTAATAATGTTACACAATATATTCGTAACATTCACTCCCCTATTGTTTACATTATTAATCCCTATTACACACTCCCCTAATGTGAACAAGGTAGAGAAAAACATTCACACATCTTCTACAAAGCATGCCTACCTCTGCATGCTCATGATCTTGGTACGCTGAACCTCTGTTCACCAAATACGAACCCCTGTTCAACAAAACAGACCTCTGTCCTAGGTACGAGCCCCTGCTCATGAACCTCTGTTCATCCTCTTCAAGAAAAACATGATGCTACTTTTTCTTGTGCTTTTATCTTTCTACTACAACATATTTACATCAGGAGGTTATAAAAGGAAATACAACTCTGAACAGGAATGTGACATCTGTTCTTATTACAAACAATGAAACACACAACTGAAATACTTGGCCACCAAATCAATACCGCGGCCTCATCGATGGTGCCTGACGAGAGGTCACCGATTGCCCTCCTGCCTCCGTTGCCTCCAGCCTCCATCTGCTGCTGCTTATTTAGAATAGAAAATCATCAGAATTATAACCATCACCCAAAGGTTCTTCTTTATCACTGTCTTCTTCTTCATTAGCAACCATGGCACTTTCTTCTATTTTTCCATCAAGTAAATCTCGTGCTCTTTTCTTGCAGTTTATAGATAGATGTCCATCTTGTTTAGAGTAGTAACAAGTGATATGTTTCTTTGTATCTTTGAAAGTTGATCTTTGTTTAAAAGAATATTTAAATCTCCCTTTATCATATGAATTGTTTTTACCATACATTGCAGTTTCTTCTGGTGTAATAGTCTTATTTTCTTCATCTATCAGTGAAGAAATTAGATCTTCTAGGCTGGGATTGATCTTGCTCAAAGTAAAAACAATGTTTGAATAGCGAGATGGCATACTATTCAACAAAACAGCTTTTGCATCATCATCCTCTACTTTAATTTTTATCCCTGACAATTGATTCAAAATAGACCGAAACTTACTTATATGTTGTACCATGTTTTCTCCTTCATCCATCTTGAGTCCGAACAACTTCTGCTTCAAGGTCACTGCTGCGCTTCCGGTTTGGGATCCAAACAACTTGTTCAATGTTGTCCAAATGAAATTTGAACTTTTTGAAAGGTCTATATGATGCAAATATGCATCAGACAACCCAAGTCCAATGATTGTTGTTGCTTTACGATCTCTACTCTCCCATTTGGCCGCTTCATCAGCATCGGTTGGTTTCTTGAATGTTCCATCCGCAATGTCCCACAAATCTTTGTTAATGAGTGTCAACTGAGTTCGTACTTGCCAAGTGTGAAAATCCTTTCCATCAAATTTTTCAACATAACCCAATTTATCCATTATGACTCTCCACAATTTGACACAAATAGGTGTCGGTTTCAACCGAAAATACACCCTTTTTACAAACAATTTAAAATTTTGACACTATTAAAACTCTTTTTCAATGCTAATTTTGACCGCTAAAATACCATCAAATGAAAAAGAATTAAAACAGGACTCTTTTAATAATATCCTAGACATTTGCAAAACCTTAACAATGACATTGACCTTTTTTTTGACAAATTGAGGAATACTTTTGACTTGTGACTTGAACAATTATAACGAGAAAAGTAATATTTAATTACTTTTTGACATGATTTGTTTTCTTTTCAAATTTTATCATAGAATCACTTATAACCTAAAAACACTTCAAACTATTAATAACAACCTAACTTTAAACAAAAGTCTACAAATAGATAATCCCATATATTGAAACTCACAACTCATAAATGTATGGCAGAATGCGTATCCATTTGATTTGCAAAGCATATGACATGCATGCAATGAGGTGGAGAATGCTCAGAAGTGATTCTCTGATGCAAATACCAAGATAGGTTGGAGCTGTATGGCTCTTGAATTGAATGTATAACAGCACATGCAGGATGCTTTGTTCCTTACGGCCCGATATGTATTTAAACACCACAGTTGCGCAGTCCAGGTTGGACACGTTGACCAACTCAGAATGTCTCAGATCTTCAAGGAGACCACGTATGGAGGTGGGATCTCATGAGTGGGCCGAGATGAAGGATGATCCAATATTTTAAACTGATGAGAGTCTCTTGAGAGATCCTCGTTGACCGAAAGCCTTTGTGCTATGCCGAACTGAACCTTCATGTACAGTGATCTAAGAATTGGCAGATTCCTCACACAAATTAATCATTGCATGTAAATACATCTACAACTGCGCAATGGTATAAGAAACAATATGCTCAACGGTATTCTCCCAATAGTTGACGCCTATCTTTGCTTCCACGCTTCTCTAGTGCCAGGGGTCAAGTCCAAATGAGACGTCTTCCAAGCATAAGCTATTTACAGGTGCAAGCCGTCCAAGCTCTGATACCAAATGCAGAAAATGGGAAAGATTTGCATATACATTCAACACATAAATTTGACAATAAAATAATAACACCGGAAATAGAATAATCTGTAAATTGAATTCATCCAGGATGTTTTATTCATATGAGAGATTACATTATATAGAGATTGACCTTCCTATTATGGTGGAGTCAAATCTCATCTTGAATCCACTTATCTCTCCACAAATCACTCAACTTATCCCTAGGATAACTCACTCAATTCTATCTGTGAGTTGTTTATTATAACTTCACACTATATTATTATTAAATGAGTTTCACATCTCATTTAAATAATAATACACACAACACAATTTATTAATAATGTTACACAATATATTCGTAACATTTGCATGGGTTTTGGGTAATAATAGTGTTACTACTACCAAATAACTAGAAGAGATCTATTATTAGTGCACTTGCATGTGTGGCTATTATTGTAAAGGTGTGTGGCTATTATTGTAAAGGCGTATGGCTATTTTCAGCATGCGACCTATTTTGGGAATTATGCAAGTAGTGAAGGGAAATTCCCCACCCTTATAAATATGTAGTGATCTACTTAGAATATGAGAACTATGTGAGAACTAAATTATTGTGAGGTTATGTTTCTAGATTTGATACGCGCATGAGCTTATGGTATTACTTATTGTAATAAGCTTATGTGTATTTATTGTGTTTAATATAAGGGAGTGTGTTGAATGGATCAAGGTATTAATCATGAGTATAACTGGTTCTCACAAGATTGAATTCATTATGGTTATTATTTAAATCTATTAATCTTTAGATCTAGATATGGACATGCTCTGTAGAATGTTGTATTAATTATGGATCTGAATGCATTAAGTCTTCATCATGCTAACATCCTGCAACATCAACCCTAAAGAGGAGCCTGGTACCTTTGTGCGCTTCGGGTGAGCACTCAGTCTAGGCTAAGTGATGTGCCCGAGTGCACTTGGGTTATTACTGGTAAATGCTAGGATACATCAGGTCCCTACTAGACTACCGAGGGTTTACAACTCAAATGGACCTTATCATACTTACACCTTCATCATTTGACCTACCATCATGCAATATTCCTAGGTTAGTGACATACACTATAGGCTAAATGGTTACCTAATCTCTCATCTTGTAGTGGTATACACATTAGGCTACATCACCACTCCCTCTATTCATCTTGTAGTGGTACATGATTTAGGTTATATCACCACTCCCTCTATTCATCTTGGAGTGATATACACTTTGGATATAAGGGTCACACACACATAATTAATAGGTTACATATCATCAATACACATACACATTCATCACAACACATTAGACACAAAACAATATTTGACCATTTCTCGATGACGCACTCTTGTTTATGGTTAGTTATTGATCACGAGGGGGAAAACCAAATGAACCTTAATGCATGCATTTCCATTCACTTAGGGGCATACGGTTCCTATCATTGCATCTTGCATTCCATTCCACCCATCCACAACATGCTACATATCTTGGTTGCTTTTATTCTTGTTTACATTTTCTTGTATATGGTCATCTTATTACACATGCTAGCTATATTTATTTTATGTCATTATCTTTACCATATACACATGTGTGTTCATGTCTTTTTCTAGTTGTGATCGTAGATACAGGTCTCTTACATGCATCATGGATTCTCTACAACGGTCACTTTGGCAAGCATCCACATTCATACACTATAGGTGCTATTATTTCATTTTATACTTAGCGCTTTTCATTTACTTGGTTATACACGCCTTTGACATACTGGTTATCTTTCTAACAAGCTAACGAGTGCTTCATGTGTAATTTTTTTGGTTCAAGATTACTTGTTTCCATGGTTATCTATTGTTTGTAATTGTTTGTCTATTGTTTACTATTGTATGTGGTCCTTGCCCTTGTTTTGGTGTGCATAATTGTTTGGTATATTAAGATATGATGGCCTTGCATGTCTTAGGACATCGTGAGTGATGTCCCATGTATGTATCTTGCTTTTGAAACTTACTTTGTCTTCTTGCATGTTTACACTACTATATTTCTTGGTAGCTTATACAATGTTTGCATAGACCACACATTGTCTTATACATGCACACTTGTTTGTACTAACACTTTTCTTTGGATAGCCTTCTGTTTGAGTGTGCCTTGGTCTCTACCAAGATTATTCCTTTCCCTATGTAGGGAAGACTTACAAATTTCATGTGGTTGGTCCTCTTTTGGGGCCACATTCTCCTATTACCAAGGTTGCATGCACCCAGAAAGAGGGGGGCATCGTTTGGGGTTTACATACTATACAACGCTTCTACACTGGTTTAGTTCAGTCTAGTTTCCACCCTTAGCATTGTGGGTTATGAAGTGAGTGGGTTCAGACCAGTCTACAAACTCCATACACAAAAATTTATAGAACACGGTTGTCCTTAACATTCTAGGGAGCAGTTAAAGGATAGAGGATACAACGAACTTACTCTCTACACTACTTCATCTAGTGGCATCGAATCACCCAAAAAACCAAGTAGTATAGAGATCTCTTCATACATGTTTAGGGAAGTAATTAAAGGTTGGAGGATACAATAAAAATTCCTCCCTATACTTCTTTGACCTATGGTGTTGGATCACCCAAAAACCTAGGACATGATATCAACTTTCTACACCCTTCTTATCATCACAGATCAAGTGTACATGTTCCATTTTTCATTTTTGTATTTTATATTAACACACTCTTACATATATATATATATATATATATATATATATATGTATATATATATATACACATATGTGTTTTTACATATATACATGCGTATTTGACTTCTTGATCATATTCTCCTTGTAGGTTTGACCGTATGAGAAGCAAACAAGCAAAAACAACTACAAAAATGGGGGCAACAACAACAACATTTTACAACAACACACACCATACTAACCATGCAGGTACATCACACACATCAACAACTACACACATGTTTCTTCCCTAGGTTCACTCTCATCACTTTTTGCACTTTTACATCTTTAGTTTCCACGCTCCATCATATTTTGTCACTCCACACTTTTTCTAGTCCTTTGGTGTGTTTTCTACTACAATCTTCATGGACATTAAGTACACATCTCTATCTACTTTATGTTACCAAGCATTCCACTCACCAACATAAAGTGGGGGAAAATGTAGACACTAAATCATGTACTTTAGGCATTATTTAGTCCTGGTCTCATACTACTATTCATATGGTTTTTGAGTGAAGAAAGTACTAATTAACCCCTGTCCTTTGGCCATTTTACTTTGCTTGTCGTGTCACCGCCCACCTCCGCATCCACTCACCCAATTAGTTATGCCATTTGGCATAATTTTATTTTGACTGGAGCATCCAAGCTAATCGAGGTGCCGATAAGCACCCTGGTCTTAGTCGGGGCACCTTGATCCTTTTCCCACTTTCTTGCCACTTTTTGGGCACTTTCTAGCCATTTGAGTATTTCATATTTCTTTTGGTCAACCTTTTCAGGGTTAATTATGAAATTAGATCAAGAGAACCATATAAATATAAAGTTATGAAACCATAATGAGGGACCAAGCACTAAGCACTACTATCACCACCTAAGGTTTCATCCATCAAAAGATCCATTTAGATCCATCTAGCTCCATCACAATGCATAAGAGGGAAGTTTATTCTATTCCATCCACCATCCTATTACTTTTTCTACACATAGTTATTTCTTGTTACTTTCACAATGTGCGACCGTGACATATGAGCACGTAGGGCATGATTACATACAAAAGAACATAGAAATACATCAGGTCTAAGATGTAGTGCAACACTAAGTCGTGTAAGTCCACCATTATGGTAGTTGAGGTTAGTCTGACCTCTTCATATGCATCTTTATTTTTAGGGTTTGATGCTTGTCTTGGGGTTTTGAAGGTATTTTATTCATCACCAATTACTAGTGACATACATCGCAGTGTAGAAAAGTTAGTGCAACAGAGAGTGAAGGTAAGAAACCATCAAACGAAACCTCAAAGGAAGGTCACTGAGTTTTTTCACATACTAGGGTACCTATATTGCAGACTAGGGCACCCATAAGTGCCCTTGTACCTATCAAGCATCCCAGTCCACTTAGATTGCCCAGATATGCACTTTTCTAGACCTAGGCATAGTCATTTCCTCCTCATGTTTCTCCAACCATCTCTGTGACACAGTACAAAAACCTCATCGAATCAGTTGAGTTCTTTCTAACTCTCTTTGAACTTTAGGGTTTTACATATCTACTTTCTTAGTTGCTTGGGTCACTCTCTATTTATTTACTACTTTTATTTAATTTTTTTCCGAGTTAGATTAAATACCATTATTCAAAATTTTAGTTAATCAATCAACATAATATGCCTCATCACACTTGAATCCATCATCTCTCATCCAATCAAACCTCCATCTCATGAAACCCACTACATACTCTACCAAGTCCCCCACCCGCCAAGTTAGTCTTGGGATCACTACTGATAATATTCTTGTACCCCAATAGTAAAGAAGAAACCCCACATCCAAACCAAATCTCATTCAGTGATAAAACCCCATAGGTATACCTATGCCAACAAGGTACACCCCCATGCATACACTATTTGATGCTTCATGATCCCAACTATGACACTCGCTAGTGTCCACAAAAACCTTCCTCCTCCTAAACCGCAATGCATAACATGAAATGGCCAACATCACCATTGACATTAGCTAATTACCCGAGACCTCTGCATCATAGTAACTCTCAATATGAAACCCCTCATAGTATATATGATATCTAGGTATCATATCTATACTGATCACCTCATAGTATCCAAACAGGCCTCCTGTGTAATAAGTACTACCCTCTCCCCCTGAATTAGAAATATCAAAATATGATACACATTTTCTAATGTGATCGTCATCTCTTTAGTACGGGCGAGAATGTCCCTTTACTTAGGTCTCACTTATCAAAAAAATTCCACCATCAACCCGAAATCTCTCAAAATCCATTTGTAGTGGTGAAATCCCCCAAACCAAAAACTATTAAATTATCCCACTCAACATTTATCATGTTGCCTATACTATCCTCTAGCATGTTTGGGACTCTATTCCGAGAGATATATAGTATCTCTCTCCGCAAAAAAATAAATCACATCCATTAGTCATCTTTTCTAGTAAATAAACCAACCACCATCGATTGATAATCGATAATGATTTACAAAAATTGATTGAAGATGATCATCCTAATAATCATCAATCGTAAAATTGACAATAATTGGGCATTCCTACCCATAAAATTTCAAATATGCATGGAAAATAAATTTAAAAAATGAAAACAACTACAAAACTCAAATCCACTTGCCCTTCATCTTGACCACAGCCTCTTTCAACCACTCTTGCTCACCTCCATTTTAAAAAACACTCAAAATCAATCACTCGAGCTCTCTAATCACAAATCAACACCTGAAAATAAGCCATCCACATGCCCAAATCAGTTTATATAAACTCTATTTATAGGATCACCGCCAACCAAAAATTTGTGTCAATCGGCTCCATAATAGTTGAAGATCACTAATCACTGCTGATCCCATTCCCTTTACATATTTGATCAATTTTTGGTCTCCTAGACATTTTCAACATATACTTGACACCATCTAGAGCTCATATGCCTTTGCTTTGATGCCTAATACATTGTCGAAACTATTTTTTTATCATTATGGATGCCCACCTTGAATTTTTTTTCCACGACTTCTCACATCCACACGAGAGCACTCCCATTGGACCCTCTCCTTGTAGTTTTATTTTCAAAGCATGCATAAGTAGGATTCCCACATTAGTGTTTCCCTTATGAGGCTACATAATGTCTGCTTACCAAGTGTTTTCAAAAACAACTACCATCTCTGCATTCCTCCGACATGGTCTTTTCATACTACAATCAAGCCCTGGAGCATCTTTAAGAAAACATATTCAATCAATATAACTCTTTTCAATCCAATGACCAACATAGTTGGCCATTGGCTTGAGGGGGAATATATCCTTATCATAAAATTGGGGCATCTTAGCACTAGTTTTTGTCTCACAACTTGTGCCTATAGACAACTCAACAAAAAGGGGAAAATGTAGACACCGCCTTTTTACCCCCTAGGTGACCCTACACATATTAATCACACTATCATTATTTACACTATTATCACTATCCTAAGTCCATTATCCCTATAATCTAATTTACCATCGTAAACCCTCATCTACCTACATAGAATATCATTTACCCTCCCTAACCACCTAAAACAAACCTAACCTAAATTACCCTACTCATCCTAACCTTCTAACCTCTTCCTACCTAGATTCCTAACCTCCCATATTCTTAAAACAACCTCAACCCTTGGATGGTAAGTGGTTTCAACCATTTGTCATCCTTTCATATTTTTTAACCTCTTTGACCAGATTGATGGTGATCCGTGATTGACGACAACCATTTTGGATGTCGTTGATCCTATTTAGTTACCCTCTTTCCCCATATATCAGTTAGAAATATCGGAAAGATTGGATTCACTGAGATGAATTCTTTGAGACCCCTGCACAATCACAACAACATTATAATATCTTTCACAACATGTCTTTGTCACCTCCTTGGAGTTCTTATCTAACATCCATTCTTCCATTTGGAGATGTATCATCTTCATCAATATTTAATAAGGTACAATGTATTTATTTTTATCATTTTCAATCATATATTACATTAGTTACATCTTACAAACACTCATCTTCATACCCTATCTAGTCATCATACCTTTTTATTTCATTTATCCCTTTGTTTAAATTATTAGTATATATGTCAAATTACTAGGGATCTCTGTTGATCCCCAATCACCGAATCGATTGCAGCCCCAATCCCTTTACAATTTATTTAGTTGCTTATAAACATTGCAATCTCATATTTTTACATCTATTATGTCTCCGAGTCCCTCTAATTCATCCTAGCATTGTCAATATCATAAACCACATCTAAAACAATCTATTTTATCGGCATTTATTGAAATATATCATTTCCCCCAGATCTTTGTTGATCCCCAATCACTAATGATTATCTAGAGATCATATAAGTGGATAAAGTTTCCATAAATCTCCCAGGATCATTACAGTACGGTAGAAGACTTTGCTAGATTTTTTTCACTTGTTCAAATGTGAAAAATGGAATTCATTGTAGAAAGTTACTTTCTGCAAAAGATTCTAGTTAAAGAAGTAAACATAGGAGAAAATGACAAATCACGCTACGACATGTGGCAAAATGAAATTGAGAAAAAGAATAAAAATTAGTTTTGTGACTCTAGACTTCAACGCTCATTTTAGGATGAGTGGGCCTCTGTATTTTCTTGCTGGGGGCCTCATCTAAGGTCAACACACTTTTGTTTATCAAAGGGGTGTCTTTTCCACCATTACTTCATTATGCTATAGCCACAGTTTTATATATATATATATATATGACTCGGATGGTATTTGTATTATGCATGTGGACATATATTGCAATGGTCTAACAATGTTGTGTATAGGACCGAGATCGAGTGAGCTACTATGGATATCTCATGATTTACCAACCTGAGATATCTATGTGGAACAACAAACACGCATTGCTTGAAGCTTACCAACCCGAGATCAATGACCAAGCCATACTCGACATTCTATTTGGTGAGCCAACAAAACCACGATGAGCCATATATCTAATGACCAAACAAGTTCGGTGTTCAAAAACATCTTCACTACCGACCTATGTGGCATCTCCATGTGGCTATTAAACATTGCTACTACGAAAAATGGCATATGAAAAATGCATCCCATAGCCACATTTCTCAATGGTCTCTCTAATTTTAAACAACCCAAATTCCCTCATCCCTATACATGTGGGATTTCTCCCATTTGGAAAAAAATAAGTAGAAGAGTTGGTTAGAGGGGATTGACCCTAACCTCACCGGTGGAAAATTTTAGCCCTACCGCTACACCATGGGAGATCAACAAGCTATAAAATGGGATATATTGTATTTGAAAAGGCTAAGTGAGATGACTATGTATAGACCATAACTAGAAATTTTTGGAAATCTAACTTTTTGAGGCACTTAGGAGTAGAACCGGGTCTCGAAGAAAACTAGACATTCTATAAAATTCAAAGATGAATATGGTGATATATTTATTATTTCATTTGGATTTTTCATGGCATTATTTTGCATAGCATAATTTAATGGAAGATAAGAATCTAAAGGAAATTTTTCCTTGTGGAGACGAGAAAAAACATGGAGAGAAGATATTTTGTAGAGCTCATGGGTTCTCAAGGTCTTCTTATGTAGGTTTTGAGTTTCATTAATGTTTGTAAGTTTTTTTAATTGTATTTGTAAATAAAATCTAATGGAATAGTTCATCTGAACCCGAGGATGTATGAATTTTGAACCTGTAAAGAAATCTTGTGTTGTCTATTTTTTCCTTTCAATTTTGCATTCATATTATCATATTTCATTACATGAATAAATCAGATTTAATCGGTGAATGCATTTTCATTAAAAAATACATTTTACGGAAAATGAAGAAATAAGTATATTAAAAATCAACATAGTTCAAATGAATAACTAATATGAATGATTAAATTCAATTTTAATTCACATTTGGATCACATTTCAATCAAAAAATAAATCAGATTTTGAATCAAATTCAATTTATTAAAATTTAGAATCTAATAATGTTTAAAAGATCCGGTAAATAGTTAAAAAAGTAGAGTATTTACTCTTGTTTATGGATCATGTTTTGGTATCAGAGTAGGCTGATTTGACATTTTGATTGCTTCAGATTGTGTAGTTGGTTTAGTTATGATTAGATAAATACAGGTGAACTATGGGAAAGTTATCAAAACAAGAAAAGCTTGAAGAGCTTGAGGCATTCAACTACCAGATCTAGGAAGACAATGTTCTCCTGAGATAAATGTATTATTCCTTAGAAGATGAATGTGAAAAATTGAAAACAAAGTTAAAATCCAAGGATAAGATCTTAATCGGTTTTGCAATGTGGTGAAATGAAAAAAGTTACCTTCATCTTTAGATGCAAAAATCATGATCGATGAGTGAAGCTGTAAGTTATTCACCACACAATTTCTCTTCTTCCTCCCATTTGAATTTGGATTTAGGTAATGATGATTTTGGTTATTTTGAAAAACACAGTAAAGGCATTAGATCTCAATTATTTTTGAAAATGGGATTTGATGGAAAAGGCCTTGGTAAAAATGGCCAAGGAATTACTAACCCAATACAAGTTAAGGATCATCCTTATTTTGCAGTTTTTCCTAGTGCGAGAAAGGATATTGGAGAATCCTCCAAGCATGTTGAAGAGAGATAAGATTCCAACAACAAAGTGAATACACCACTAGTATTGTAAGATGGATTTGGTAAGAGAACACAAAGAAGAGGTAATGAAATACCACCTCCTCTTTCTTATCATAATCACAAAATAAATTGTAAAACTTTTGATCCTCTCTTTCAGTTTAAGAAATTTGGCTATGATATTCAGAAAATGTGGAATGCTTTTCCCTATAATTTTTGTGGATTGCATAACCATTTTGTTGCCAGTTTTTGGAAGATAAGGACATTGTTAAATAATTTGGTTTCATTCATCAAGAACAAGGAAAATGGAAAATACCAATCTCATCATTTAGAGGCGAGAAATGGAAATCATATTTCCTCATCCTAGAAGAAGGAAACGGGAATTTTAGGCTCATTGTCATGTGAATGGGCATCGGGTGGACACTTGTTGGAAAATTCATCCATCACACTATTAGAGTAATGGTAAAATGAATATGGAATACAAACATATTGCAAAGGTAAATGAAGTTCCTAAACCACCATCAGTTGATAAATACAACCTGGATCAGGTAATAATGGAAAATGAAAATCCATTTAAATGGGTTGGAAAACAATTTTTCAATTACATATTGCATAACTCTTGATTTTTGAATAAGCATGCAATTAATTTAGAGTTTGGATTACTCTTTGTATTGTTGTAAGGATATATTTTCCCATTTTTGTAGCTTTGAATTTTGGAGTTTAGATTTGTGAGAAAAATTGAGGGACATGTTTACCATACTCAGTGATTTTCTTACATTGAAAAATTTGGAAATACTCCATTTATATCTCCTTATTTATCTTTTGAGTTATTGGTATAGTTTGGGTATGGAATTAAACTCATATTTCAGCTTTGGATATTTGACAATAGTTTGTACAAGTTAATGGACACATTGGTAGTGTTTAGTTTCATACTTACTTTGTAGAATAATTGATGTTTAGGAATACATATATTTTTAGCATATATATATATTATAGGTGCATTTTATCATAATTTGGGTATGTTTGTAAATGTTCTCACAATACAAAATCTCATTCTTTCCATACTTGAAAATCACATGTCCATCAAGGCAATGCATGTGATTTATAGATATGGTAACAATGCTAGAATGTATTATGATTACACTAACAAACTAGTTTGCAAATTATCCTTGGTAATATTTTGTGGTGGTTATTAGTTCACCAATTTTTGATATGTATAAAATTCATTTCTATCCTATTTTTTGTACAGAATAATGTTGGGATAGATATTTTATTGGCAAACTCACACTATTCAGTTTTGACTCTTGTCTATTTTTGGAATATGGTAGTCTAAACATTTTGGATTGTGTTTGTGATATTTTTAGTGATTGAAAGTTTCAAAAGGACATTGACCACTAGCTATTTTTGGCATGTAGATGTCTTTATATACTGATCTATTTTGGTGGAATTGTTTTTACAGTGATTGGATGTATCATAGAGTATCGGTTAGGCGATTACCTTTTTGGTGAATAATTGTCTATTTTTAGACTAATCAATTTTTGTGATAGCGATTATAGTAACTAGGATGAAAAAATTGAGTTCATAGCTATTTTCGAGAGATTGGAAGAATCAAAGAGTATCATTTTGGTAGTTGCCTTTGTTGGAGAACAATTTTCCATTTTAAATCGATCATTTTTATGATTAGCTAATAAAAAATTTGTAGTGATTTAACCCATAATGCTATTTCTATGGATCTTGTATGTGTTTTTGATATCCAGGAAGATGATTAATAAAATTTGTGGGTAAAACAAAAATTTTTGTGGACAAAAATCCTTATTAGTGGGGAGGAGTGATCCGGAGATAAAATTAGTAGGTAGAATTTCCTAAATATCCCAAGATCATTACAATACGGTAGAAGAATCGAGATATTTCTGTCACCTATTTGAACATGAAAAATGGACTCTGTTGGAGAAAGTTACCATTTACAAAAGATTTCAGTTGAAGGAATAAACATATGAGAAAACAACCAATCACACTACGAGATATGGAAAAATGAAATTGAGCAAAAGAGTAAAAATTGGTTTTGTGACTGGTCTTCGAGACTCATTTTCGGATGGGTGCGCCTGCTTATTTACTAGATGGAGGCCCTCACCGGGGTTGACACACTTTTTTATTAGAGGTATGTCTTTGCCGCCATTACGTCATTATGTTATTGCCACAATTACACACACACACACACACACATATTGTAATGTCCCTCATTCTTGAATAGTTTAATCGACGACCTTTGGCCCTTTTTGTGTACCCAACGACCAAGGGGTGATTTCAAGGTTGACTTCGGTTTATTAGTTTTATTATATCATGCTTAAAATAAAATAAATTATCACTAAAAGCACATATAATGAATTAATAGACTTAATAAGTGACTTCGACTTAGGAAAGTACATGGAAATTAATTAATAAATTATTTAATGTGCTTTCCTAGGCAAAAAGTGTGACTTGCTTTGGGAAGTAATTAAATAAGCCAAAAAATGTGACTTGCTTTGGAGATGGGGAAAATTAATTAAAAATAAATTATACTCCTTTGGAAAAAGTGTGACTTGCATTTTGGAAGGGTTTTTTGGCTATAAGGGAAAAGTGTGACTTGTGTCGACACTATGCAGATTATTATTATTTTTCTTCCCAACAGTTAGCTCTGAAGCTTTGCAGACAAAATCCAAGGATGAAAACCCTCTGGATTATTCCTCTTGTGGATGCAAACCTAGGAGAAATGAGAGGAGTTCCTATTTAGGAGCTTCATTGTATTCACAGAGTTATTTATCATTTTAATGATTGTAAAGAGAAATAAAGCTATGCAATGTGAGACATTCAGTCATCTTCTAGAGTGGAGTGACTTATTCCACAATTGTTTTATGTAGTATTTGAGGTATTCTTCATGCTAGATTATTATTGTAGCTTCTAGTATCATTTATATATCAAATCAATTTGGTTTGAATCATTTATGGCTGGGTTTTAGACATTCTTTTATTATCAATCCTTTTCCGATTTATGATTGTTTTGTTGTGGATATTTGTCAACATAAATCATTATTAAAATCACTGCTGAATTATTTATGAAGAAATATGCCTATTTAAACCCTAGGATCCTTTCCTATATTCACCTAGTTTGCAGGGTTTGCATTCTTTAATTTGTTTATGCAGTATGAGATTGTTGTTCCATGGTTTCACTTGATATTATCAGTTAAGTACCAAGCCGAGCATTCAATAAAAAAATTCAGGAAAAAGGGGTTTGGGATCTTTCAGTGGTATCAGAATAGTGTATCCTCCTAGCTTGTGTGGGAAGGAAGCAAAGAGTAAAATAAATTCAGCTTTGAATGCAGCATAGAGAGGTCAATTCACACAGATACTACACCCGCAGGAAGACATGATTCGAAGTTGGTATTGTAAGAGGTGATAGAATGGATTTTATGGGTGATAGACATGAGAGTTCCCCTTGGGATGAACATGCAGACTAGAATAGAGACTTCATTGGGGATATGGAAGCCACTAAGAGGAAGTTTTTAGACTATGGAGCGCATGGGCTCTACCTTGGACAAGTTGGCATTGGATAGGCTGCGAGACAGGCATGGTAGAAGGGATAGATCCATATCAGTTTCCAGTGGTTATAGGGATCACAACAGATCACCTTCAGAAATTGGAAGTGTTAGGGGATCACCATGCCGTGAGAGGAGGCACACCCATACAGATGAGAGAAGGACTATGTAGAATGAAGATAAGCCAATGCATTCTAACTTCCTGCCTAGAGATGACCCAAAAGCGATTGAGGTACGGATGGAAGAAGTAGATTTTCAGGATATTATTATGGTAGTCAGTGATGAGTGGAGGATTTTTCCACGGATGTAAGGGAATTTTTCCCTCCACGGTGATTGTGCTCAGAAGAGAGATAACATGAGGGATGGATAGGATAAGAGGCCTAGAGGGTAGCAGAACAGGGAATTGCAGTAGGTTACCAATAAGGTAACCCTCTCCACTTTTGATGGTAGTGGAAAGATCAGTTCTAGGGCTTGGATTCACAAGCTTGACACCTATCTTACCCTCAAACCAATGAGGTAATAAGAGGCTATACAGTTTGCTACTTTGCACCTTGAGGGGGTGGCTTATGATTGGTGGCACCATGGATTAGTTACATAGAATCATGAACTTATGTGATCATATAGGGAATTTAGCAAGAGGTTGATTGCAAGATTTGATTACAAGGATGTGGAGATTTATTACAAGGACTTGGCGCAGCTCCGACAGAGTGGACACATTGATTCATACACCAATGAATTTTAGCATATAGTAGTCATGGTTCCAGAGATGCCCGAGAAGAGGGTAGTGATGCTATTCATAGAGGGCCTTCATGATAGGATGAGAGGATTGGTCAAGGATCTTAAGCCTAGGACATTGCATGATGCCATCCAGATGACATTAGACTTGGACACATCCCCCACTTCTTATTATCCCAATAAGAAGTTTCCCACAAGCTCAAGACATTTTAGTGCTCTACCATTTAGTAGAAGAGTGCACCACCTCCTAAGGTGGATTAGGAGACTCATAATGAGTTGAGGAGGAAGAATATTTGATTTCATTGCAAAGATCATTGGGAGCCTAGACATCGTTGCCTTGGTAAAGGCAAGGTGAATCTCATTGAGGTGATTTCAGATAAGGATAATGACCACTCACTGGATACAGATGCAAAGGATGAGGATGACATCCATGATGCACAGGGGGAGAAGCCCCAAGTAGAGCTTGGTGAGAGTGAGGCATTGGATTCATCCGATGTCACTATTGCTACATTATCAGGAGTTCTAGGTACCATCCCTTTTGGCTGAAGGGAGTGCTTAAGGGACAACGAATTGTTTGTTTGGTTGATAGTGGAGCTACGCACAACTTCATTGATGAGGGGTTGGATGTAAAGTGAGGATTACAAGTTGAGGATTTTGAGGGGTTTAGTGTACGAGTAGCATTGGTTTGTTATTAGTTGCATTAAGAGGATACCATGGCTTAGTATTCAGATGGGGGACTACACATTAACCGATGACTTCTATGTTATTGGACTTTGTGAGATTGATACAATATTGGGTATTTAGTGGTTGCAGTCCCTTGGTAGATATGTTTAGGACTTCCAGATGATGGAATTGGAGTTCATGGTGGATAGGAAGAAGATTGTACTTTGGGATCTTTCTAATGGTGGGCCTAGAGTTGTTTTAGCATGCAAGATGAAATCTATACTAAGATATGGAGAGGTTGCATGAGTAGACCAATGTTTCATTTCATCCAAACCTTCTTGAGATAGAGAACAACCCTTTCATATATATATCCAATCCATATTGGATAAGCACGACCCAGTGTTTGGTGACATTCCTATAAGTAGACCACCCGATAGAGGGTTTGATCATCTTATAGAGCTTGAGGAGGGTGTTAAAACTGTGATAACTACACCTTATCACCATCCTAAGACATATAAGGATGAGATAAAAAGGCCATTAGAGATCTCTTAGAGATGGGACACATCTATCCTAGTTCTAGTCCATTTTCTTCTTCAATTGTCTTGGTGAATAAGAAGGATGGGACCATGAGGATGTGCATTGACTACCGTGTACTAAATAAGAAAACCATAAAGAATAGGTATCCTATTCCTCACATAGATGAGATTTTAGATGAGTTACATGGAGCTATCTATTTTTTGAAGATTTATCTTCAATCAGGATGCCATTAGATTCATGTTCGGGATGAGGACATTCAAAAGACATCCTTCAGGTGTCACTACGGGCACTATGAGTTCTTGGTGATGCCATTTGGACTCACCAATGCACCTGCTATGTTTCAGTCATGTATGAACCATCTCTTCAACAACCATTTGAGGAAGTTTGTGTTGGTCTTCTTTGATGATATTTTGATATATAGCATGACATGGGATGAGCATTTGAGGCATCTTGATGAGGTACTTAGCATAATGGAGACTCGGTCTTTATTTGCTAAGATGTCCAAGTGCAAATTTGGACTTACTGAGATATTGTATCTTGGGCACGTCATTGGGGCCAATGGGGTCAAGGTTCATCAGGAGAAGATACAGGCAATGCAGGATTGGCCACCACCTAGGAATATCTTTGATTTGCGTGGATTCTTGGGGTTATGTGGTTATTACAGGAGGTTTGTGAAGGGTTATTCTTAGCTAGTAGCTCCATTGATAGATCTTACATGGAAGGGGGCATTCAGATGGATAGATGAGGCACAAGTAATATTTGAGAGGCTTAAGGTAACTATGAGCACATGTCTAGTTTTGGCTCTTCTATATTTCTCATGAACCTTCATTTTGGAATGCGATGCTTCAGGATTGGGGATTGGTGCAGTTCTTATACAGATTACCATCCTATTGCCTATGAGAGTAGGAAATTGAGAGATGATGAAAGATTGTATTCCGCCTATGATAAGGATATGCTTTCCATTATGCATGCTTTGACAAAGTTTAGACAATATTTAGTGGGTGGGAAATTTGTGGTGAGAACCAACCACAACAACTTGAAATATTTTTAACAGAAGGAGCTCAATGAGAGGCAACAAAAATGGGTTGAGAATCCAATCATATGATTTTAACATTGAGTATGTTTTGTCGTCAAAAGGACTTCAAGAAGAGCAACAGTCAGGGGACAAGAAGTCCCTCCTCTTTAATGGGAGAGGTTCCCTTATTCAGAAACGAACCTATTTACACATATACAAAGCATGATTTTCTTGTGGAACTTGGATATTATGAAAGTGTTTTCTATAAGGATCATCAATCACAAAAGGACTGAGGAATGAAAATGCGAGAATGAGTAGAAAGGCACCATTCAGAATTATAGATGATGAGTAATTCCTTATGCATGTGAGGGTACAACGAATTGGAATAAGATCATTTGTATCACATTAATAAGATGAAATTTGAAAAGACACAAAGTTCTGTAAATAACATCTGCAAGAATACAAAGCTTCTCAGCATAATACAGACAAATGATCTAACAAGATTAAATGAATAGCTTAGGAATAAAGGAAACCAGATAGACAAAGAATGAAAAATCCTTCTGTATTGATTTCTTTAAGATTTATTTACACTTTCAGAAATAAGCCAAGTTCTTCCTTTTTCAAAATGGCAAGGAGAGGCCATTATATAGTTTACAAATTAGTTACTCCCGGTAACTACTTCTTTTAACTAATGATTAGTTAAAGGGTTGCAAATCGCAATACCCCAACTAAATACAATAAATTCATGATGAAGAAGAGAAGAAGGAGAAGAATCAGGAGAAGAAGACAAGCATTCAAGATTGGGAGGGACCCACTGATTTAAGGATCCATTGTCTGAATCTCTTCAACACCTTGGCTATGTCTCTGCCACGTGGGACTGATGTGTTGGCGGTGGCATCTAACTTGGCAATGAGTTCTCCATGCACGTTCGTTAGTTCGCTTGAGTCGGGACTGAAATGAGCTCGCAAGTGAGTACTATGTCTGCACATTGTATTGAAATTGGGAAGCCACCGGCGAACGCCAAGCCACTGTCATGAATCATCTGTGCCATAGCTGAAGGGTTTGCATCTGTCATCCTTGCCCAAAAATCCCCAAAATCAAGGTGGCGAACTTCATTGTCCCCGATATCGGGAACAACAGACTCGAGTGGTGAAACTTGTTCTGCCTTACGGAATTTAATATTCATGTTGATAGTAACTTGGAGAGCAAAGCTGCAAGCTAGACTTGGGATGGAATCACAAGGGAAATGGATACGTGCGCAAAAATTTTGGTTGCAAGGGTTTGAGAAATAGATAGCATGAAAGCAGTGTGCAAAAATGCATAGGGGGTAGTTCATTATATAGTTGTTTAGAGAGAGAAAGGAAATAAATGTGCAATACATATCTACCAATTTGAAAAGAAAGATATTCGGGTGATGTGGGGAAAAACGCACAAATGATTTTGGGACATGTGGGGCGTGGGATGAAATGTACGAGAATCGTGATTCGCCGATTCGGGCGATGCGGGAAAAGACGCCACAAATGCTTTTGGGACATACGGGATGCTAAAGCGTGAAGTACGTGGTTCAAATTGATTGGATTCGGACGAAAAGGGAACAACGGGTCCGGGTGAACTTGGGACATTTGGGACAAAAAGTTCCAACGGGCCGAAAAGAACAGACTTCGGGTAAACCGGTGATCGGGGAATAGAGAGCCCAAGTGAACCTGGGACACGCGGGACAAAAATGTTCGACAGGCCCGAAAAACACACAAAATGACCCAAAAAATGTAGATTTTCCCAATTTTCTGACTTTTCACATCACCAGGACAACAGAAAAGACACTTAACCTCAAAATTTTAATTTTCAACTTCTTAAAAGCAGGGGAATTTTGAGTGGACAACAGCTGGCTCCTTCTGGGGATGACTTGGCATGAATTCAAAGAATGAGACAAGGCAAGAATTTAGACAAACTTGGGGAAGTAGACCAGTACCTTATCCATTGGGCCATGGAGACAAAAAGCAAACCAATATAGAAGACAACACCGCAAACAACACACAAAAACAAGGGAAGGAAAGGAGAACACACACTATACAGAATATACACAGGACTTCCTAATCACCTACGACTTAAACAGTTTCAGGTACTACCCACTATAAGGAAGTGGGAGAGAAGAACCATCCATATAATCAAGGTAAAAATAATTCTTACCAGTGAAGTGCCTGATCTTGAAAGGTCCGAGCCAAAGGGAATCAAACTTGCCATGGCTGCCACGAGGTTCATGCCTTTTATCCCACAACAAAACAGTGTCTCCAACTTTGAAATCCCTGAACCTGGCTTTCTTATCAAACAAGACCTTTACCTTCTGTTGGTGAGCAGATATCCTATCAGACAACTTCAATCTGTCCTCATTCAATTTGTGAAGATACATGATTCTCTTATCCAAAGAATCATTGAAACTGGTATCTTCAATGGCCTTCATTAAATGCAGAGCTGGAAGCTCCACTATAACTGGCAATTGGGCCTCCACTCCATATACTACTTGAAAAATTGACTAATTTCCTTATTATGGCCACCAGATTTTTATTTGTTGATTCTGCTTGTCCATTTCCCTGAGGATAGTAATCTGAGGAGTGAGCCAAGGAGATGCCATATCCATAGCAAAAATCCATCATCTCAGTTGAAGAAAAATTTGAAGCATTATCTTTCAAAATCTTGTTTGGCACACCATACCTTACCAAGATGTTTTCTTTGATAAAGCTACATACTACTTTTGAAGTAGTACTCTTTACTGGAATGGCTTCTACCCATTTGGTGAAATAATCTGTGGTAGTTAATACGTGGGTATGACCAGCACTAGAAGAGGGATTAAGTGTTCTAATGAAATCTAAACCCCATTGCTGAAAAGGTTCTTCGATCACAACTGGTTTCAAGGGGCAAGGAGGCCAACTTGGGTCTACCCATGAAAGTCTGACAAGCCTCACATTTATCAACCCATTTTGATGCATCCTTGAACAAGGTAGGCCAGTAATATCCTCCACGAAGTATTTTATGAGCAGTGATCAGTTGATGAGTAATGCCCTCCACATGCCTGATCATGAAAAGCTGAGAGTAGCTTCTTCTATTGTTCCTTGTCCACACATTTCAAAAACCTTCCATCTAACCCACGTTTAAACAAGGCGTTTTCCCACAACACATATTGGGTTGACCTTAGTTTAATGGCTCTCTTCTCTTTGGCAGTCAAATGAGAGGAGCATTCTCCATAGGTGAGAAAGTGAGTGATATCAACATACCATTCATCAACTGAGCTAAGAAACAGAATGGTAGGAAGACCAACTTTATCCTCCAGTAACTCATGTCTAGCTCCTTCAGCGATGAGTTCACACAGGCCTTTTCCACGGACGAGCTTGGTGGTTTGATGTCAATATCATATTCTTGAACCTTGGCCACCCAGTTCCCTCTCTTGGATCCAAATTCCTGCTGTGTGAGAATTGACTTGATAGTTGTATCTGGTACCAACACCGTGGAGTGAGAGTTAAGAATGTAAAAACGAAACTGCTTGACAACTTTAACCACTGCAAAAGCATGTTTTTCCATTATGGTGTATTTTAACTCATGATTTTTTAGAATATAGCTCATAAATGCAATTGGGAGTTCGTGCTCATTAGAATCTTCCTGAGTCAAAACAGCAGCCAAGGTGTTATCTGTGGCGTAGCAATAGATAATGAAATCTTTGCTGAAATCTGGACATGCTAAAATAGGAGTTTTAGCAATGGCCCTTTTAATACCTTCAAAGGCTTCTTTCCCTTCAGGAGACCAACCAAACATTTGTTTTCCTTTCATCATTTGGGAGATATTCAAAGTTAGCTCTGCAAAATCAGGGATGAACCTTCTCAAAAAGTTGATCTTACCAAAGAAAGAGTGCACTCCTTTTTTGTTGGTTGGAAGAGGAATTTGCTGAATAGCTTGAACTTGCTCAGGATCAATTTTTATACCATATTTGGAGACAACGTGCCCCAATAATTTCCCCTCGTGACACAAAAAATAGATTTCTTAGGATTCAAAGAGATCCCATGTTCTCTACATCTTAGCAGAACTGTCTCTAGATGCTGGAAATGATCCACCCTTGTTTTAGAAAATACAGTCAAGTCATCAAGGTATACGATGATACACTTTCCTTTCAAACTTCCAAAGGCCAAATCCATAGCCCTCTGAAAAGTGGCACCGGCATTGATGAGCCCAAAAGGCATCCTTTTGTAAGCAAAGGTACCCCAAGGGGTAGTGAAAGCCGTTTTGTGTTGGTCTGTGGTATTAACTTCTACCTGGTTATATCCTGAGAATCCATCAAGCATAGACAACATTTCGGATCCGTTACTACTTGCAAGACCTGATCCATCATAGGTAAGGGATAATTATCTTTCAAGGAAGCTTGATTTAGATTCCTGAAGTCAACACAGATACGAATCTCACCATTTTTCTTTCTAACGGGCACAATATTGGCAATCCATGTTGAATGATGGATAGGAAAAATGATTTTGGCTTTCAATAACTTCTGTATTTCTTGAAAAATGGTGTCAGCTATTTTAGGATTATATTGCCTCTGCTTCTGTTTAAAAGGCTTAATCCCAGGTTTGAGAGGGATAAAATGTTGCATCTCCTTTGGTTGAAAAGCTTTTAAGTCTTCATAGGAATAAGCAAGAACATCTTTATACTTTTTCAAAAGACTAATTACCTTCTTTTCTTTTAAGGGGTGAACATTTTCCAATGTTCACGAGTTTAGGATCAGTAGAACTCCCAATATTAATTTTTTCATATTCAGCTGATTGTTGAGGTCCAGTAGAAGCTTTAAACTTTACATACCTGTCGTGTTTGTCAAACAGTTTTTCTAAACTCACCAATCCTTTTGGAATCTTGTTTCCTTTGAGTTTGATACATCCATCCTGATCCACTTCTTCTTCTTGGGTGGCTTCTTTGTTAAAGGGCACACTTTCATGAGGCAAATTATCACTTCCTTCAAAGTACAACTGTTCAAAATTATCCTTGAGTTCTAAGAAAGAAAGCAAGTGTTGATCGTTATTGAAAACTTTCCAGTTACTTGTATTATCAGGTACACTGGGTCTATGAATCATTTCAATGGTGAACTTATCTTGAGAAAAGTCAGGATGAGGAATAAGCAATGACCCTGAGACTACTAGAGAATCAGCCCTAGTATTCTTCTCCCTAGGCACTACTTCGATGGAGAAGGCGTCAAGAAATTCAATGGAGTCCCAAACCTGATTCCTGTAATGTTTCAACCTTCCATTCTTTACCTGGAAGAGGTTTCTAACTTGCTTGACAATCAATTCCACATCCCCACAAGCTAGAAGATTCTTCACACCCTGTTCTTTTGCCACCTGGAGTCCAAGAATGAGAGCTTCATACTCTGTTGTATTATTGGTATTTTCAAATTGCAACTTGAATGAGAAAGGATGAATGCTTCCTTCAGGTGACACCAATATGACACCAGCTCCAGAACCAGCTGAAGAACAACTTCCATCAAACTCTAATATCCAAACATCATTAGGATCTTTAGGTGAGACTTTGGGGAGTTGGATTTCTTCTGGAGACATAATCATGTAGTTGCCATGCCCCATATCCTCATAGAGTATTTGTGCTTTGGGATCATCAGTTTTTGTACAATATACTCAGACTGCTTCTCAGGCAGCAACTTCTTCATTTTCCCATTAACAGGTATGAGGGCATGTGACCAATCCATTTGAATTTCTCCACCCACATCCTTACAGAAGTTTCTACTTAGCAACATCCCGTATGAAGGAGGAATATCTGCTACTAAGATAGTAGCCAAAACTTTCTTCTCAGGAAAAGTAGCAAAAGCCACTTGTGCGTCCTTAATTCTTCCGACCAAGGGCACTTCCTTACTCTCCATGGAATAACAAGATCCGTAAGTGCATGTGAGAGTCAAGCCTAAGGCATGAGCTACTTTGGCAGGCATTACATTGTCTGATGCTCCTGAGTCTATGACGTAATTACTGAGCCTATGGCCAGCTATAAGGAGTGTTACATAGAATGGTTTGATTTTGTCATTGGGTGAGGTGACAACGGCTACCAGATTAGGCTGTGGTGCAGAAGAAGGAGTGGGAAAAAGGCCTTTAGAGGTAGTTTTAGAATGGGAATTGACAAAGTGAATCATTTTAGCAAAATCCTTGGGATGGGTTTGATAATATTCAGCCTCTGAGATTTGAACCTTAGTCTTTTTTAAGTGATCAATAATATCGAAAGACCCAGAAGTGGATGGGTTATCATCACTTGAGATCCTAGTTTTATCAATTTTAGGGGAAAAAGAAGTAACTTTAGTAGCAGAATTGACAGGACTCACCTTTGGTGTAGATGAAATGGGGATCAAAGATCCTCTTTTTGCAATTACAGGGATAGTTGTCGGCTGCTCCTTAGATTTCTTGGTGGGTTGCATCACTTTCTCCCTCTGATTTGTCTGCTCTTGAGTCATGATAGCATATGATTCGCTATTCATGTCTGCTACTACTTTGTCATAATCATCTCCTTCATCAATTCCTTCAGTGGTGAAGAAATTAACTCGAGATCCCTCAAGTTCATCTGTTTCATCATCAACCTCTTCAATAAATTCCTCACAATCTTCATTAATCTCCTCATCCTTTGGTTCTTCAACTTCACAGGTTGCATTGAAACAAACTTTAATAAGAGGTCCTTCAAGTGCTAGCTTGTTTGAGAAGTAGGAAAATGATTTTGGGCTGAAAATTCCTCCTTGGAACGTCTGCATAGGGAGCATGCTGAGCCAATTGTTTCTTAATGGCGATGAGATCATTTGTAAGTTTTTATACCAATGGATCAGTATTAGGTCCATGAGTGGAAGAGGAGGAAGAAGCAGACTTAGATTTAGAAGGGTCTCTCCTCAACTTCCCTGACATGATTAAATCATCTTCAACACTAACAACAAGAGTTTGATCCTCGGCCAATGTTGCGAGATTAGCCCTTCTTAGTGCATAACTAACTTCAGGCAATTGGGCGTTTAAGAAGAAGCATTTTTGAATTTGATCTACAGGTTGAGTATTTGGTGGAATTTTGTTAATCAACCTGTTGAATCGAGCCACAAATTCTCTCATGGGCTCTTGTGATTCCTTCTTTATTTGAGAAATTTGGGCTAGCAAAGCATGCACGTCTTCCGCCGGTTTGAAACGGTTTTCAAACCTAGTTCTCATTGTGTTCCAGCTAGTGATAGCTCCCGGAAGGTGATAGAACCAATCAGCAACATTATCTTGTAAAGTCTCAACAAAAATCCTTACGGAGACGTCTTCATGTTCAACTCCCAGAACTCCGCATGCAACTATGAAGGCTGCGATATGTTCATCAGGATGTACTTTACCATCGCCCTTGAATTTAGGAAAGTTCTTCCGGTTACCTCTGGGTAACTCATGCAAAGGTTGAGGAAGGGAAAGAGGCCCAACATGATGGCCCCAGGAAATGGTACTACCATTCTTGGAAAAATGGCTTGAAGAGGAACTGAAACACCAGCAAGAATCAGAGCTCAAAGATTAGGACTGATTTGTTCTGAAGGAATACCACCCGTAGGGATTCTATCTTTGATAGGAGGAGTGCTTGTTGAATGAGCCTCTCTATTTCTCCTTGTTGAAGGGAAAGGAAAACCCTACTGTTCCAAAAGTTGAAACTAAGAA
This sequence comes from Taxus wallichiana var. yunnanensis, assembly GCA_018340775.1. Classification (NCBI taxonomy): domain Eukaryota; kingdom Viridiplantae; phylum Streptophyta; class Pinopsida; order Cupressales; family Taxaceae; genus Taxus; species Taxus wallichiana. The sequence goes on from CM031234.1 coordinate 52,473,846, forward strand.
TCTTCAATACCAAGGGCCCTTCTCCCTCGAGTAAAACATGGAGTCGCCAGATCAAAAGATGATCGATAAATGATTATAGAACTGGAATATGATTCCCAGTGAGTCGCCAAAAACTGTTGGTCGTCAAAAAGGACTTCAAGAAGAGAAACAGTTAGGGGACAAGAAGTCCTTCCTCTTTAATGGGAGAGGTTCCCTTATTCAGAAACAAACCTATTTACACATATACAAAACATGATTTTCTTGTGGAACTTGGATATTATGAAAGTGTTTTCTATAAGGATCATCAATCACAAAAGGACCGAGGAATGAAAATGTGAGAATGAGTAGAAAGGCACCATTCAGAATTATAGATGACAGAGTAATTCCTTATGCATGCGAGGGTACAATGAATTGGAATAAGATCATTTGTATCACATTAATAAGATGAAATTTGAAAAGACACAAAGTTTTGTAAATAACATCTGCAAGAATACAAAGCTTCTCAGCATAATACAGACAAATGATCTAACAAGATTAAATGAATAGCTTAGGAATAAAGGAAATCGAGATAGACAAAGAACGAAAAATCCTTCTGTATTGATTTCTTTAAGATTTATTTACACTTTCAGAAATAAGCCAAGTTCTTCCTTTTTTTCAAAATGGCGAGGAGAGGCCATTATATAGTTTACAAATTAGTTACTCCGGTAACTACTTCTTTTAACTAATGATTAGTTAAAGGGTTGCAAATCGCAATACCCCAACTAAATACAATAAATTCATGATGAAGAAGAGAAGAAGGAGAAGAATCAGGAGAAGAAGACAAGCGTTCAAGATTGGGAGGGACCCACTGATTTAAGGATCCGTTGTCTGAATCTCTTCAACGCCTCGGCTATGTCTCTGCCACGTGGGACTGATGTGTTGGTGGTGGCATCTAACTTGGCAATGAGTTCTCCATGCACGTTCGTTAGTTCGCTTGAGTCGGGACTGAAATGAGCTCCGCAAGTGAGTACTGTGTCTGCACATTGTATTGAAATTGGGAAGCCACCGGCGAATGCCAAGCCACTGTCATGAATCATCTGTGCCATAGCTGAAGGGTTTGCATCTGTCATCCTTGCCCAAAAATCCCCAAAATCAAGGTGGTGAACTTCACTATCCCCGATATCGGGAACAGCAGACTCGAGTGGTGAAACTTGTTCCTGCCCCTGGAATTTAATCTTCATGTTGATAGTAACTTAGAGAGCAAAGCTACAAGCTAGACTTGGGATGGAATTGCAAGGGAAATGGATACGTGCGCAGAAATTTTGGTTGCAAGGGTTCGAGCAATAGATAGCATGAAAGCAGTGTGCAAAAACACATAGGGGGTAGTTCATTATATAGCCGTTTAGGAGAGAGAAAGGAAATAAATGCACAATACATATCTACCAATTTGAAAAGCAAGATATTTGAGTAGAGTAGGAAAAATTAGCACGAATGGCACTTGGTTCATTTGGGACACGAGGGACGTGAAAGCGTGAAGTATGCGGTTCGGCCGATTCGGGCGATGCGGGGAAAAGACGCACAAATGCTTTTGGGACATGTGGGACGAAAGTACACGGAATATGCGATTCGGCCGATTCAGACGATGCGGGGAAAAGACGTACAAATGCTTTTGGGACATGCGGGATGTGAAAGCGTGAAGTACGCGGTTTGGCTCGATTGATTCGGACGAAAAGGGAACAACGGGTCCGGGTGAACTTGGGACATTTGGGACAAAAAGTTCCGACGGGCCCGAAAAGAACAGACTTCGGGTAAACCGGCCGATCGGGGAACAGAGAGCCCAAGTGAACCTGGGACACGCGGGACAAAAATGTCCGATAGGCCCGAAAAACACACAAAATGACCCAAAAACGTAGATTTTCCCAATTTTTTGACTTTTCACATCACGGGACAACGGAAAAGACACTTAACGCCAAAATTTTAATTTTCAACTTCTTAAAAGCATGGGAATTTTGAGTGGACAATAGTATGTCAAGGGGATGAAGAATGTAGTGGCTTATGCACTTTCCAAAGCCCCATCTCGTTGCCCTATGTTATTTGAGAGATATTTCAGCATATTGTAAATCTCAATTGTCGGTTGAGTATTCCAAAAATACTTGGGCATGTGACATCATGGATGGAAAAATTTAGGATGACCGATATAAGGTAACAACCGATTTGATTTTGTATAAGGGTAGAATTTACCTAGTTCCTGAATATGAGCTTAAGGAGAAGATTATGCACGCTTTCTATGATGCACCACTTTCAAGTACATCCAGGTACTTTAAAACATACATGCAAATTAGAGATATATTCTCTTGAAAGGGTCTCAAAGATTATGTCTTGCGCCATGTCCACGAGTGTATGACTCGTTAGTAGAACAAGTAAGAGCTTACTTTCCTAGTAGGTTTGTTACATGACCATTTCCACCTGGAGCATAAGTGGGAGATTATTTTGATGGATTTTATTACAGTTCTCCCTGTGGTGCAAGCGAATGATCACATTTATGTGGTAGTTGATCGGTTGACAAAATATGCACACTTTTTTTTCCGTCCCTACCAGCTTTAAGGCACCTCATGTGGCTGATTTTTTCTTTTGTCAGGTATTCAAGTTGCATGGACTTCGAAGAACATCGTTAGTGATCGGGATAACAAGTTTCGAGCATATTTTAGTAGAAAATTTTCCATTTGGTTCACACCGAGTTGACTCCGAGCACTAGTTATCACCCTTAGATTGATGGATAGACAAAGATTGTGAACAAATGGATAGAGGGTTATCTATGTAGCTATGTTGTAGGACAACAAAAGGCATGGGTAAAGTTTGTATATTTATGTTAGTATTGCTATATAACACCACTTACCATATTTCTATTGTTATGAATCCATTCCGAGCATTTCATGGATATGATGCGAGATATTTTGTTGATTTTGTGTTTGGGGACATGTAGAGATCCCAAGGCTTAGGATAGTTTATAGGATAGTTAGGACATCCTTAAGGTAATTAAGGATAATATTCAATGGGCCCAAAATCAGTAAAATATGTATGCAGATAGGAACATGGTAAAGAGAGAATTTAAGGTAGGAGACATGGTATTTCTATGTCTTTAAGCTTACAGAGATAGAGTACTCTCAAGAAGAATGGAGCTGAAAAGATCAAGCCTTGATTCTATGGACCATACAGGGTGTTGAGGAGAGTTGGTGAAGTGGCATATGAGTTGGAATTACCTTCTGAGAGTAAGATACACAATGTATTTCATGTATCTTGCTTGAAAAAGGCTTTGGGGCAGCACATTGTTTCTTCTGTTGAGTTACCACCTTTGGATGAGGAAGGGAGGTTAGATTTAGTGCTAGAGGAGATCTTGGATAGCCGAGAGAGGAGATTGAGGAATAGAGTTATTCAGGAGTTCCTGGTGAGGTGGAAAGAGTTGCCAATAGAGGATGCTACATGGGAGGGTGAGTCTATATTACAACATCCAACTTTACAGTTGCTTGGGGACAAGCAATTTTGGGAAGGGAGGACTGTAATGTCCCTCATTCTTGAATAGTTTGATTGAAGACCTTTGGCCCTTTTGTCTACCCGACGGCCAAGGGGTGATTTCAAGGGTGACTTTGGTTTATTATTTTTATTATATCGTGCTTAAAATAAAATAAATTATCGAATTAATTGACTTAATAAGTGACTTCCACTTAGGAAAGTATATGGAAATTATTTAATGTGCTTTCCTAGGTAAAAAGTGTGACTTGCTTTGGGAAGTAATTAAATAAACCAAAAATGCAACTTTCTTTGGAGATGGGGAAAATTAATTAAAAATAAATTATACTCCTTTGGAAAAAGTGCAACTTGCATTTTGGAAGGGTTTTTTTGGCTATAAGGGAAAAGTGTGACTTGTGTCGGCACTATGCAGATTATTATTATTTTCTTCCCTGACAGCTTAGCTCGAAGCTTTGCAGATAAAATCCAAGGATGAAAACCCTTTAGATTATTCCTCTTGTGGACGAAACCCCGGGAGTAGTGAGAGGAGTTCCTATTCAGGAGCTTCATTATATTCTGATTTATTTATCATTTTAGCAGTTCAGAAAGAGAAATAAAATTGCAGCAGTGGGCATTCAGTCATCTTCTAGAGTGGGGCGACTTATTCCACAGTTGTTTTATGCAGTATCTGAGGTATTCTTCATGCTAGATTATTATTGTAGCTTCCAATATCATTTATATATCAAATCGATTTGGTTTGAATCATTTACGGTTGGGTTTTGGACATTCTTTTATTATCAATCCTTTCACAGATTTATGATTGTTTTGTTGTGGATATTTGTCAACATAAATCATTATTAAATTCACTGCTGAATTATTTATGAAGAAATTTGCATGTTTAAACTCTAGGCGCATTTCCTATATTCATCGGTTTGCGTTCTTTAATTTGTTTATGAAGTATGAGAGTGTTGTTGCATGGTTTTGCTTGATATTATCAATTTAGTACCAAACCGAGCATTCTATAAAAAAATTCAAGTAAAAGGGGTTTGGGATATTTCATATATATATATATATATATATATATATATACACACACACACACATGTCTAATGGAATTTCCATTATGCATGTGGGACATATATTGTAATTTTTAATAATGTTGTGTATAGGACGAGGCTCGAGTGAGTTACCAAGGCGAGCTCGCGAGTTACCAACCGAGCTATCTATGAGGCACAACAAACATACATCAATCAGAGCTTACTAACCTAAGCTAGATGATCAAGACATACTTGGCATTCCATTTTGAGATCCAACACATCCATAACGAGCCATATATTCAATAGCCAAGAAAGTTTGACATTCAAATAAATCTCCCGTCAAGCTACGTAGCATCTCCACATGGCTATTAAATATGGCATATGTAAAATGTGGCCCATAGGCATATTACTTAATGACCAATCCAATTTTAAACAACCTCGACTACCGTCATCCCTATACATATGGTATTTCTTCTATTTGGGGAAAAATAAGTGGAGGAGTTAGTTAGAGGGCTCGACCCCCTAACCTCACGGGTGGAAAAATTAGCCATGCCATTACACCAAAGGAGCTTGACGAGCTATAAAATGGGCTTGATTTTATTTTGAAAGGCTAAGTGATATGATTGTGTGCAAACCATAACTAAATGATTTTAGAAATATTCATTTTTTAGGCACTTAGGAACATAACCGGTGTATGAAGCAAACTAGGAAGTTATGCAAAATTTAAAGAAAAACACTGGTGATATATTTATTCTTCCATTTTGGATTTTTGTGATGTTATTTTGTGTAGAAGAAGTAATGGAAGAAAAGAATCTAAAGGGTTGTTTACCTTGTGGAGATGGGAACAAACACAAAGAGTGAACTCGATATTTTTAGAGCTCACGTTTTCTTAGGGTCTTCTTATGTAGGTTTTAAGTTTCATTAATGTTTGTAAGTTTCTTTTGAATTGTACTTGTAATAAAAATTTAATGAAATAGTTCATCTAAACCAGGGACATAGAAATTCCAAACCTGTAAAAAAATATTGTGTTATCTAATTTTTCCTTACAATTTTACATTCGATTATCATATTTAATTGCAGGAATAAATCAGATTTAATTAGTTGAATGCATTTTTCATTTAAAACTACAATTTATGGGAAAATGAAGATATAGGGTATATTAAAAATCAACATGGTTAAAATGGATAGCTGATATGAATGATTAAATTCAGTTTTAATTCACATTTGGATCATATTTTAATCAGAAAATAAATCAGATTTTGAATCGATTCAGTTGATTAAAAGTTAAAATATGATAAGTTTTAAAATATCATGGTAAACCGTTAAAACTTAGTGTATCTACTTGTGTTTACGGATCATAAAATCCTTGTCATTTCTCCTTTTATTGATATATCATCATCTAATTTTGTTAAAAATTAGATTTACAATCATGCTTAGAATTTAGATGATTGTTCTAGGACATATAAATCCCATCAAAAGCATCTATGACCTCCTGATTGTGTAGTAGCCCTTCATGTGAGAGTAATTCAATATCTCACACAAGATTAGATTTTGTTCCATTTCCTTGACACTTGAGATTGAGGACATAAAGGAATAACTTGAAATCATACGTGAAATACATGACACAATAGAATAATCTTGGTTCGAGTATTTATTAGACTTTGAGCTCATTGTAGCCCTTTCCTGGACTTTCTATCAAGTAAAACAAGATCTCTCTATCCATTCCAGTTTGCGGGTGGCGTGATGGTATAAAATAGTTATGCATTTGAGTGTTAAAATGTCTATGGAATTTCTAATAAGTTTGACCGTCAAAGGTGGAAACTCAAATTCTAATAATATTATCGTTATCTTATTTTCATATCATATCACTAAATTTTAAAAATGATTTGACATCCCTCTAGGAAGCCCATTGGTTCTCGGGATTGACTATTGCCGAGAAACTCATTTAATCATTATCTATTTATTGTTTATCATTGTCTCTTGTATACAAGTATTCTCACTTGGAAAAAAGTGGAGTCTCTTACATTGTTCACGTATTCACTCATCCCGAACACATGTATCGCTAAACCATGCTTTATTTATATTTTTTTGGTATTTCAACATAATATCAACTAACCAAAATTCACCATAAACAATGGAGAAAGGAGGCTCATACCCCAAGATACTTAAAAATGCAACTGAAATTGAGTGTCGTGGTGAAGGAGTGAATTAATTTATGCCCTTGTACTAATATGAACTCAGTTAAATGAATCTAAAACTGTGTGCCAAAAATAATTCTTGTAAGTGAAAATATGAACCTACTTAGAAATTTGGATAAAATATCTCATGGGAAAAAATGTATGAAAGGATCAAAACCATTTGTATGGTCCTGACCAAGTTATACATTTTTGAACATGTGTAATATTTTCTAATTTTTTTAATGTTTAATCCTATTTCTAAGTACTTGTAACATGTAAATACGTGTGTATGAACCCAATAATTTGCTTATATCTTTTATAGGTGTAGAATATACCCAGATGAATTCCCACAACATGTATAATGTAAATTTTTAATAACACAATCTAGGTATATAGGTCCCGATTTTTGTATTTTTGTAAATATTTGAATGTTTTTGTATTTTGTAACTATGTTAGTGTTTTTGGATTTTGAAATGCTTAGCTATGTATAAAGAAAGAGGATAAAACACGAGTTACCCAAGGAGAACCTCATGAAGATATGAAATGAATTTCAAATAGGTTAGAGGCATGAGCCTCAATTGTTCCAAAGTATTTGAATCAAGTGCAAGTGATACCATAATAGTGATGTGTGTCAAGAAGAACTATAGAGAAGAACTATGTGAAGTATCTCTATGAGTAGTGTGTGAAGTAGATGATTTGCATGGAGGAATATAAGAGAGAGTACTCTTAGAAATACCATATGCACTAGAAGATATATGAGAAATTGTAGATATATCACAAGCATTGGAGCACCTAGGTAGCATCCTATGAGAATGCAATCCACTAGAGACAATGTGTGGAATTGAAGGCCTATTGAGAGACCTTGGTGGGAGAGAACTGTTAGAGACAATATGTGTAACCAAAGGCCTATTAGGAGACATAGAATGGATTAAAATGTTAGGGATATTAGAGGGCTAGAGCCACTAGATATAGTGTTTGCAACCAAAAGCCTATTGGGAGAGTCGAGACCTAGGAGGGATAGAGATGCTAGAGATATTATGCAAATCCAAATACCCATCTCTATATGCAATAGGAATAGGGATAGAAATTTTAGAATAATTATTATGTTATCTAGAGAAGGAGCCTCAAAGGGAATACCTCAAATTGTGACAACCTATTGATTATGAATAAACTTGACACATTGGTTAGTGATTGATGCAATATCCCTAAGATCACATAGCCATCCTAAATACAATGCACTAGAGATAAGATTAGTAACAACCAAGAATTAGACTAGTGTAGTAAGAGATTAAACCATAATAGGGAGATTAATGCATTAATAATGAGGATCAAAATTGAATGCAAGATTCTTTGTACAAATGCCAAGAGAGTGGAGTAATGGCAAATAGTATACATTATCCTTGTTATGTGGATAAACCAACACACCATGTATATGTACTTGATGAATAGAGATAGGAATGGATAGAGTATTTGAAATAAGCATGTCATCTATATTAGAGCCATAAAAAGTAATAATTGGTGTAGGAGATGACATGTGAGTAATAATTCCAATCATTGCATCCAAAGGGTGATCATAAGAGGGAGATGGTGGTACCACATGATGAATATTATGCACCTAAAAAGTAGATTTGTCATGTTTATGATTAGGTAGTGGATCAAATAATATTTTCAATTTGGGATTATCATTGGTTGACTTATAAGATTCAATGGGCACATCCCATTCAATGGAATTGGATTCAATAAGATCTTGGATAACATGACAAATCTTAAAACACCGATCAATGGGGTGACCAATACATCTATGATAATCACACTAAGCATTACCCTCAAAAATTTTACTTTGAGGATTTCGAACTCGACCTTAAATGGTGTAATGCCTTGATTTTTAAGTTATCATGGTAATTACCTTTCATGATGTTGTAACTGCAAAAATGAAGATAAATATGTTAAGACACATCTTTTGATCTTAGAGGAATGTGTTGCTGATCTGGACCCTTGTTTGTTGTAACTTGATACTTGGGACAAAAGTTATTATTGCTTGTGTGATTGCTAATGAGACAACATACTTGTTGTATGCTTGATGAAATCTATTCATTGATTGACAACACACCTTGAATCAATTCCATTGATCCAAGGTATGTTGTGGCCTTCTTATGATCGCTTTGTCGATTTACTTTTAAACCAGACTGAAGGTTGATATAAATGTTGCAGCACCTGATTTTAGGTATGAATATCTGGTACGTAGATGCCAATGAAAAAGGTTCGATTCTCGAACCACACACCATTGTAACACTAGACAGCGTAAGACGATAAGGGCCTGGATGCAAGTGGCACAGGTATGTGGAACTTAGGACGAAATGTCCTGCTTAATGTTGAATATGGTATCAAAGCGAGAAAGACTTGATATGGAAACTAGTTAATTAAATATTAGGGGATTAAACCCTAACCTACCCCTAAGTTTTATCTTATACCCTAACTACTATCCTATATGGATTTTAGATTTCATAAGGAGAAAATAGATATAAATTCTATTAACCTATGAACTAGGTGAATGACCTAGATATGGACTATTAAAATCCTAAACTAATCCTAACCTAAGGAAGGGGACGCATAGACCCATGTGGATGGAAAGGATAAGGAGGGAAGGTAGGAAATTTAATGGGATAGTAAATGAAGTCCTTACATGTACAGCGCCAAGTTTGGTGGGAACAAAGAAAAGTTGGAGGCGTCCAACTAGCTTAGAAACTAAATGGAATTTATATGCAAATTTGAAATTTGGAAACTCACCAACCCGAGTCGGCGGTGGCGTGAGGAATGAGGAAAGGCAGTGCATTCAATGCATTAATTATCTTGGTCTTAGCGACCAGCTCGCCTTGGAAAGAGGATAGAGGAAAAAGGAAAATTGTTTGTTGTTGTGTGCATTTGGATTTTAGTTGCTCTGCATTTTGTTTCTCCATGGTTCTGTCGAACCAGCTGTGTTTTGATTATTATCTCTGTTCTTTGGAAAAACAAAGGCTATTCTTGAGCCTGTGGAAGTTAGTGACTGGTTGGGAAGCCTGGCCGAGGATGTTGTGGAGAGAAACAACTCCAGTGGGCGCAGTTTTCTTCGAGCCACAAGAAAAATTAACAGGCATGTTAAGCCCTTCTCCTTAAACCACTTGCTTTTGCTTAATAGTCTCATTAAAACAACCCTTCTCTTATGATGGGGGTTTTGGTTATTTGATTTGGCTGTTACGTTGATATGATTTTGATTTGATTCATTTTCTTTTGCTGTACGTGGCTTGAGCATTCTTTGCATAATGATTAAGTTGAATACACTGTCCTTGCTGTGTGGTTCGTTTCGGCAGTGTTGGGTATTCACTTTATTACCATTTTGGGTTGTGCTAATAAATACATTAGCTAAATGAATATCACTTCTGAGTTCTGAGCATTCTTGTGAAAATGAAAAGATGAGATGATTTGTATGTCTGGTTGAACTGTCCTTAAAAGAATGAACATGACTTGGGTATTCTCGGGTGTTTGAAGAAAATGATTGTTCTTCTTATTGAAATCATTAATGAATTATGTTTTCTCTTTGCTACTTCAAAATCTGAAGGTAATGGGAAAGAGGATTTTATTGTGCATTTTGGATGTGGTTTGATCTTCTAGTCTGAACTGTCATCATGAAAATGAACATGGCTTAGTGTTTCTGTGCAAATGAATGAAACAAATGAGATTTGGCTTGCTGTTGAGATTGTTTTGACTGTACCTTGCTTGCGCATCTATTACCCTATGCGGGTTTGCATTGATAAAGGCATTGTTATGTGAATATTGTATTTCTGAGTTCAGTGTGTGGAAACGTTTGGGAAAAACAAAGCTGTGGTGATATAATTAGACTATTATGTGAGTTATAATTCCTTGATGTTTTTCATTGCATAAAACACGGGTTCCCTGGGACAGTAAGGTTATTGTAGCATCTTACTTTGCTGTACTAATTTGATATGGTATTCTGCCTGCTGGTTCTTGGTATTCATATAGGACTGTTTGGAAGGAAGTTTTAATCTGACGAGGAACAGAAAATCAGTCTATATAATAGACTGAGTAGAGCATGCAAATTATATTGTGTCTTGCTGAACTCAAGGATATATATATATATATATATATATATATTTAAGGATTGTGGACCTTTCATCGTTTTCATTAAGAACAAAATATGAATGGAATTATTCTTTGTTGTTGGAAAGTGAAAACTCTCATTATTAGGATGAAAGTGTGACTGGTTGTAGTCAGTTGTACACTCTTGCATGTTATAAAGACGTGAATGTCTGTAGAGTGAAATGTTTAAAAGGAAATGATTGCGTTATAGGTTCTTTTGGTACTAATGTTTATAGACCAGTTGCAATGAACTCTGGTCAACTTTTTGGAAAGGTAATAGTAGTTTTCAATTACTGAATATACTACTCTGAATGAATTATACTATTGGAGTATGTCTGCTCTAAATAAGAGGTATTTGGATAGACAGTAAGAAGAGGTGATATGATCTTGCTCCCTTATATTCGATTATTGATTTTTGTTTATTTCTCTTTGGACTGTTATCATTGATTGATATCACATTTGGATTAAAAACTTCTAGTACAACTATGAGGAAAAGAAAGAGAGTGTGAATGGATAATTTGAATTAATGATCATTTTTCTCTCATACAGTTGGAAATCTATAATTGTTATGGAATGAATTTCATACTGCTTGGGTTAAGCATTTGTATTTAATTGTTGTTTTCTTGTTCTCTTCAGCGTTTGATTGCTTGAAATCAGATGAGTTGTATGAAAGAAGGGACAATAATTCGGTTTAGATTTTAGTTAAGATCTATCTTTTGAATTCACAACTATTATAAGAGAATGGAATTGATAGCATTTATGTTAGAACAACAGTTGCATAATTGTGTTTTTAGTTCTTACAGATGTTTGTAATCTGGAACTGTTGAAGGAAATTACTTCTTGTAATAATTATTTGGGAAAGAGGGCAGTAATCCTTTGTCTGATTAGGAGGGTTATTGGATGATTGAGTTGATATGTTGTTCATCCTTTTTGGTATTTAATTCTTGAATGATGTTCATATTAACGTTTCATAAAAGCAGGGTTCTTTTATTGAGACAGTTAATTAAAAGCACCTCATTTTAATGACAAGTGCTTAATATGCTCGACCAATGAACTCGACTGTGCAAGTAATTTTGCAGATGAAACTTGAGTATAAATGAAGACATGGTTGTTTTCCGATACTTCTTTGATTAACTGAAGATGGATTGTATTGATAGCTATTACTCCTCCATGAGGAAATGAGAAAGGAAGAAGTTACATTCTTCTATCTTTATGAGTTGTAATGTTGTTTGATATAAACAAAGTCAGTCGTTTGGACTGGCAAATGTATAGATTGTAAATCTGATGGATGAATACAAGTAAAAGTGTGATATTTTCAATAACTGTATCAGTTTGATATTGTTGAATAAGTTTGAGAATATAACATTATTCCTTGACTTGGAATTATTCAAATGTTAATGGATGAATTTAAAAGGAAATAACATCTATTCTTTACCTGAATGCAACTTTTACGTTGAAATGTGCAATTAGTTCATACTTGGGTTAAGATGAATTTTGAATTGACATTAAAAAGATTTAGATAAACATGAAATCCTAATTGGAAGGTATTCGGGATTAGCTTGAAAGCTAAGGGATATCAAATAACTTAGGGGCAGCCGAACCTTGTATTCGGACTCCGTTAATAGCCTCGAATGTTTAAATTCAGAAAATAAAGATATGGGAAATCATATCTATTGTTAACAGACCTTAACTAAGTAAGGTTAAGGAGGATAAATGAATAAATTCATTTAGAATTAGACCTCGTTTAAATGACATCTAATAAGATGGAATTTTGAATTTGTTTACAGTTGTGGAAAACTTGGTTAAGTTTAATAGGTTAAACTTATTAAGTTTATCGATAATGGACTGATTAGTCCAAAGATTAAGAAAGGAACCAAGAAGTGAATATGCAACCCTTCGGTATGAAGGAGGAGATGTGTATTAAGCTAGAAGATGGATTAAGTCTCTCTTAGCTACATACAACTGTAACAAGAACAAGGATAAAGGATCAGCATGGCTGCTGAAAGTTGATCTTAAATACTAAGATTATAACCAAATCACAATTGAGCTGGATGTGTACCCTCGATGAGAGGATTCCGTAGTGTTGTCTACTCAAAATTCCCCTCTCTAACAAGGACAAATTTTGAAAATTTTGAGTCTAAGTGCTTTTTCTGAGATACCCAGGTTGTGAAGTCGAAAGAATCTAAGTTTTGGGTCATTTTGTAAGTATTTCGGGTCTGTCGGGACTTTCTGTCCCACCTGTCCCAAGTACGAAAGTGCAAGTTGTTCCCCGATCGGCCGAAATCCCCGAAACTGTCCCATTCTCGGGCCCGTCGGAACTTTTTGTCCCAAGTGTCCCAAAACTTTTGTGCGAGCTTTCCCATTTTCGGCCGAAACTCCCGAATCGCGTACTTCGCGCATTTTCGTCCCACAACTTTTGTGCGAGCTTTCCCATTTTCGGCCGAAACTTCCTAGTCGCGTACTCCGGAATTTTCTGTTCCAAAAGTCCCCAAGTCCAAATGGGCCTGCTGTTCCAATTTCGGCCGAAATGCCTGAACCGCGTACCTCGCGCATTTTCATCCCAATTGTTCCAAAAGCTTTTGTGCATTCTCTCTCCATTTCGCCCGAGCCGCGTGTTTCGCGCATTCGCGTCTCACCTGTTCCAAGCGTACCAAGTATGTTCATACTTAGCTTTTCCCGCTCATTCCGAATATGACGCTCTTTCAAATTGGTGGTGGTGTATTCAATGCGCATTAAATTCATTCCGCTCCTCAAACGGCTATATAACCAAGCATACCACCTTCGCATTTTTCACATTGCTTTCTTGCTATCATTTGCTCAAACCCTTGCAACCTAGTTCCCTTTGCAAATTCCTTCCAGAGTCTGGGTCGCAGCTCCGAATCTATCAATATGAAGATCAAGTTTCAGGGACAGGAGCAAATTTCTCCACTCGAGTCTGCCGTTAGCAATATCGGAGACAGTGAAGCCCGTCATCTCGACTTCGGCGACTTTTGGTCAAGAATGACAGATGCAAACCCTACGCCGATGGCACAGATGATTAATGATAGCGGTTTGGCTTTCGCCGGAGGTTTCCCTATCTCAGTGCAGTGTGCTGATACGGTACTTTCATGCGGAGCTCACTTCGACCCCGACTCGAGCGAATTGACAAATGTACATGGGGAGCTCATTGCCAAGCTAGACGCTGCCGCCATTGGAGCTGCTCTGAGGATTCCGGAGATGGACAATGCCATAGTCGTCTCTCGTGATCAAGCACAGGCCATGTTCGACCAAGACAGTGATAAATATAAAGCTCGAGTGGCGAGGTCTTGGTTGAAGAACCCTAGGAAAGGAGCTTCTCGTCTGACCAAAACCCTCTTCCGGGCGGATTTCAATGAAGAATTGTCAGATTTTATAATCCTGCTGGCTCGGGTTATGGGTTTGCCCTCAACCAATGAGTTTCATTTCTGGATGTGCCCGCTCATCAGCATGGTGTGCGAGGGAACGCAAAACATCAATTGGGCAGAAATCATAAGCATGAATTTGGCCGAGCAATTATCCAATGTGCGACAAACAAAGAAGTTCTTCATGACTTCGTATCTGATGTATACCCTAGCAGCGTCACGGCAATGGTTTGGCTTTTCCTACATCGATGCGCACAAAGACGATCCAGTGTACGCCTATTGCCCGCAGTTCACCCTAGAGACCAGCAATCGGAATTTCAGAAGGGTCAATGATGCCTTCACCATGTACATGGTCAGATTGCTCGAAGGTGACACTGCCAGGAGGTTTTCAGACGAAGCTATGAACCTGATATCACAATATGGAGCCTATTTCATTCAGTTCAGGAAATTCTCTTATATCAGGCTTGCTGGCTATGAGAACACTCCTCTGCGGCTTCCCATGTTCTGCAACGACAAAATGGCCTTGATCGAGATATGCAGGCAACTGGACAAGTTGCACAGAACTTGCAGAGACAAGAAGATTTCTGGCTTACATTTTCCCATCTCTCTGGGAAACTACACATGTAAAACGGCCCTGGATGCTCAGAACGTAGACAGAGCCCTGGTCCCTATCACTGTTCATTTCTTCAAGCCAAGAACCTGTTTTGACTTGAAGAAGTTCATTGAAAGGAACATCAAGATAGTCTATCATCACAGGCGTATCTGAGAAGACTCTTTTGGGCCGATTTTGTGCGAGATGATTTTGAAGCGTAAGAAGGCATTGTGGCGGGTTCTCCCCTGCAATTGATCAAGAACTCAGCCTGTACCAAGTTCCTGAAGGTCTCCAGGATGACAATTCTGAGCTATATTCGTATGAATACGAAAATGTGATTAAGCACACCCCTCTGGAGGACCTGGATTGGAACAGAAAAGAAAGAGATGATCTGGCTGAGATTATTGCCCCAGTCTTGATCAGAACTAGGGTCTGGTTCAGTAAGAAGATCCGAGAATTCAAGAGGCACTCAGGAGAATCCAGCTCCAAAGATGATTCGACACCCATAAGGGAAGCATCAATTCCAGAGTCTGGGACACCAGTGAAAACCCCTCCTGCCTCAATAGCTCAGGGACTTGTAGGATCTACTCCTTCTCCATCTACCCAAGTATACAAGAAGAAACTCAAAGAGGTAAAGAAGGAGCCTGCAGAGGATGACCCTCCAAGAAAACAGGCAGAGTTGCCTATGGGGCCAGAGAACATCATCGTTCTCAGTGAAAGTGAAGACAGTGAGGTGCCAATTCCTACAAGTGTTCCTGAAAATCCAGCAGATAAAGATAAAGAAGTCCAGAGCACCGAACTTCCAGGTACTACTGATTCTTCTGCCGCCATTACCTCCAGTGTTCTGCCTGCATCTCAGCTTGAGTCAGCAGCTGCACAGACCTTGAGTATCATGAGCTCCCTATCTCTTGGTCCCCTTGCCTCTCCTGCAGATTCTTCTTCCTCTTTTGCTTGGGTGCAACCTCTGGTTGATAAAAGGAAGAGAAAATCCTCCTTTCAAAGCTTGGGACCAAATTTTGATGCTGTAGCAGCCTTGTTGGGCACCACTCCTTCTCGTGCCAAGAAAGCCAGAACTACTTCCAGGATTGTGTCGGATGCTCGAGGTCAGCAATTCCTGGAGATTGCTAAGCCCACAGTAGACAAATCGGAATCAGAGTTGCTGACATCCGACTTGGAACTCTCAAGGATCCCTATGGGAGAGTCTACTCCTGAAGGTGAGATTCATAACCTCCAGGAAACAGTCACCAGAGTCATTGGAAGGGTGGAGAAAGGGCAGCAGACGATTGAACAGCTGGAAGAACAAGCCCAAGTTCTCACTAGTTTTATCAAGTCACTCTTGTCTAAGGACAAAGTTTTAGACCCCACCCCCTTGACTGCTCTACCCCCTCCTGTAATTCTAAGCCAAGATGAAGTGCAAGAAATTAAAGAGATGCACAAGTATTCTGTCTATGGTAGAGCTACCGAAGCCATGGTGGATGACATGCTTGTTGCCGGGCTAAACTTCATCGACGAAGCTTTTAAGCTACATGGAAAGGTAGACAAGTTGCAACATAAACTATCCTCTACCATTGAGGTTATGAATAAGGAGCTTAAACTTTGGGGCAGTTGCATTGTAGACCTTCGCCTCATGGGACAGACAGATGAGAACATCTTGCGCGAATAAGATTTTCGATGATGCCGAAGATAATCTATCAAAATCCTGGGTCTACAGTGTAGAGTGGAAAATCAGAGTCCTAGAAGAAGCTGTAGGAGAAATGAAGAATAGCTGGCAAAAGGGAGAAGCTTTCAAGACGCTAGCAGCTGCTGCTTTCAAAGATATGCATTGTCATCTTCAGGATGAAAACTCTGGCATTCCCTCATCCTTGCAAGAAATCAAAGCTCAGTTCAGAGCTTTTGTCAAAGATAATCTTTTCAAGGAAGACTCCATCTCTAAAGACAAGATAAAAGAAATTTGTTCTCTCCAGTCTGCCATTGAAGAAGCAAACAAAGACTATCATACTCACGTCGAGTTTGATAAAGAGATGGAGAAATGCCTGGGATTTTGGACTCAGTCTGCAACTAACACATCAGTCCCTCGTGGCAGAGATATAGCTGAGTCATTGAAGAAGTTCAGGCAGCGGATTCTGAAGACAGTAGGTCCCTCCCAGTAGCCGGCCACCTGTCTCCTTCTCTCTCCTTCCCTCTTCTTTCCTTTCTTTTCGTATTCGTTGTAATTAGTTAAGGTATTGCAACCGGCAATACTCAACTATTCTTTATTTAAAAGAAACGGTTACAAGTCGTAACCGACTCGTAAGCTATATAATGGCCTTTCCACGCCATTTTTGGAGGAGGAAGAACTTGGCATACTCTCGAAATTGTAAATAGATCTTGAACATATCAATACAAAAGGGCTTTTCTTTTCATTCTCTATCTGAATCTTTGTAGCTCTGTGTTTTCCTTTAGTATTGTGAAGATTATTTTGTACCTAATTCGTTAGTCTTGCTGATTGCTTTTGCAAATACAGTGATCTTGCACGACCAAGAAAGAACTTTGTGTCTTTGATTAATGAATCTGAAAAAGGTCGCCAAGAACTTTGTGTCTTTGATCTTATTCAGTTAATGCAAATAATCTTGTTTCAAATTCCCCGCAACTTCGCACTCGTAAAGAATTATTCTGTTATCTATAATTCCAAACGTTTGCTATTCTGCTTATCTTCGTACCCTCTTTCCTCAGCCCGTTTGTAACTGATGATCTTTGTGGAAAACATTTTCGTGGTATCCAAGTTCAACCATAAAATGATCCTCTGTATATTTGTAAATAAGTTCGTGTCTCAATAAGGGAACCTCTCCCATTAAAGAGGAGGGACTTCTTGTCCCCTGACTGTTGCTCTTCTAAAAAAGTCTTATTTGAAAACCAACACGTAGGACATTGATATATGCCAGCTACAATATGGTTTCTTCGTGAAGGCGGGGCCTTCATGAAGACACAATGTTATAGTGACATATTACAATGCCCTCCGAATTAAATCAAGAAGTTTACATAAGCTGGATACTAAGTTCTTGGCTAGGGATAGGAATGTGATCACGTATACGGAGTGACTCCAGAGGACTAAAGGTAACTAGACACACGGAGTCATCTAGGAACTACACTGTATGTCTGCGTATCTTTAGTTACCATGAGTAACTTCCTATACTCGTTCATTTGCTAGTTGGGGTTAGAGTTTGACCTTAAATGGAAGGACTGGTAAAGACCAGGAAAGACCATTCTAGATAACAGACGAAGTGAGGTGAAGGATGTATTCCATTGGTGTGTATCACATCTAGGAATATGATCATGCAAAGCATGTGAAAATATTTGGCCAAAGTATCGCAAGTGCTTTGGTTGCGTTGTCCTAATCACCTAGTTTAAGATGCGGGATGTCGATGAATATCGTATCGGATATTCGGATAGGCTTCTTAAATGGATCACTTGATAACCAAAAATGATAAAAGAACCCCTGTATATTCATTATACTATGCATGAATTAACATGAAGGATCGGTAAGTCACCGAGTCATGAAATGAGAGATCACGAAACTCGAGCCATAAAGTGGGAGGTTGGTAGTTCTTCGAGTCATTTATAGTAGCATATGGTATCTATTATATGATTGAATGGCATCTTGAATGTGTGTTCCATATTGAAAATATGTGAACAGAGAACATTAGTTTTAAAAGAAAATTTTGTGATACAAACGCATTAATTGGATAGAGAACAATTATTAAAAATTAAACATGTGTTTGAATTATATAATTCATAACAAGGAACATTGAAAAAAAAAAAAATTTCCCTTGTTCTAGTATCTTAAAATGGGGATGTTACAAATGGTGGAGGGAGAGATGTGCAATTACACTCAAGTAATTATTTCAATATAATGTGTGGAGCACAAGGTAAACGTGTACATTGTCATTGTGTGGGTTATAGTTATAGCTTAGTAGGTTGAAAAAAAAACATTTACAATTTCCTTAACAATATCCTTAATATCATTAGTCATGCATTTGAATGTATTTTTGTTTGGAAACCTAGAGTTATATGTATGAGGAGTGTGTTGTTATGTGTTTTTACAAGAGAAAAATTCAAGTTGAAAACATGACAACTATACCCTAGTGTCAAAATATTTCTTAAATACCCACCTAGAACTTATCCTAGATTAGTTTTCCCTCTGTGTCAGGCCTATCCTATCCTTTCAAGTGTTCATATGTTTTTAATAACCTTTACCATGTGTTTTAAATGTGAAAACAAGATCATTAAATTATTCCGATGCAAAGTTGCTTCTCAATGTAGATTCTTGATGATCCCAATATGGCTATTTTTGGCCTTTTTAAGATAGGAGTGCACACCCCTGAGTAGAGTTGAAGGCCCAAATTCATTGGGAAGTTGTAATGAGGAGCTAAGAACCTTTTTTTAGTAGTTTAGAAATATTTAGGGAATATTTTAAGGTTTGGGAACAAGTTCAGTGGAAGCGGGTTTTTGAAGGTGATGGAGCTTGCAGTTCAAAATAACACCTGAGATTCAAGAAGTGATTTTGGGAGATCCATAATGAGTTAAAGGTCAAACAAGATACCATTGGAAATTTTATTCAGTCCTATAAATCATGGTATTCTTAGTTTTTTCACAAGACATAGGCACTTCTTCCCATAATCTTTTTTAAGCAAGCACAACCTGTGGTCCCGAGAAAAAATATATTTTAGAGGGATTTTTAGGAATAACTAGAGCATGGAACCCATCCCAATCTTCTCAAAAAAAATTGGATTTAAATTCAAATAAATAAGTACCAAAAAATACCTTCGGATGTTCTAGAAAATTCGTCGTCAAGTCTCTCTCCAAGGTAAGCTTTGGGACTCAACCAATTTCAAGAGTAGACACATGTCATCACCAGATGATGGCACAATTTTGTGTCCCATATTTCCCATCCTCTTGGGATAGTTGGAACATAAAATTTTTCCCATTCCTAGTTAAGCCCCTAGATCATCATGTGACCCCGATGAAGCCCAAAGTTGCAAGGTAAGCTCCCTTTCACCGAATCCTATCCCTCCCCATTGCGCAATCATGAAGAGACACTTTTCACTCACAAGTGAGGGTGAATTTTACTACACCAATTATCCCATCCCCTTAGGATAGTTGGGACACAAAAATTCACATGCTTAGCACTTTCCTAGGTTCCTCATATGACCTAGTCTCGGCCTTTCAGTGCTTATTGTTTGGTCTTTCTCTGTCCTCCACCAAAACATCACACAGTGAAACTTGTCAAGAAGAGGTAATGGTGAATTTTTCTACCCCATATGTCCCTTCCCCTTGGCACAATTGGGATACAAAATTTTCCCATGTCCAAAAATGATCAAAAATAAAAAAATTGCAAATTTCCTAATTGTCGTGCTTCTTCCTTCCACATGTGTGTAAGAAAGGTGTTGCCAGAAGAATGTATAAAAAAAAAAAAAAAACTCATTACACTTAATATTTTTTCCTTAAATCCATTAATACTACTATAAAACATCCATTAAACCTACAAATTCCAAAGAAACCACCTAAAATTTCCCTCGAGCATCCGTGGTTATTAGAATGAAAAGTTTTCACTCCCGATAAGAAAATGAATTGATCGTACCAAGGTTTGAGATGATTTTTTTCTCCTAATAATATCTATGATATCTAAAGATTAGTGACTCTATTAATGACTTTCATGATAGTTTCAGACCTAAAAAATTCACCAGGAAAATTTTCTTTTTGACTTACAAGAATTCCAACAAGCGAAACCCTATGAAATTTAGAGCACGAAATCTCGACAATCCAAATATAAAAATAATGTTTCCATCAAAAACCAAGATCATTTTTTCCACTTAATAAAAAAATAATATTATACACCCCTTGCATGCTAAAAATAGTAAGTCCCCCAAATTGGAAGTTTGGATCACCTGGAAATGATTAGAAATAATGTAGAATGGAAGACGATGTAAAATTGGTAATTTTCCCAAAATAATAGGTTTAGAAAAGGCACATGATAAAAATATAAAGTAATTAAAAATAGTAATAGATAATCAATAGAGGGAAATAAAATTTTTCCAAAAAGTTCAAGAGGTCATATTTGAGAAAAACATGTGATATGTCCCAAAATAGTAGGTCATGGTCTTACCTGTTAAAAATAGAAAGTCTCCATTTTTGGTGCAAAAAGTTACAAATGGCTCCATTTTCACTCATATTTCCAATTTTTGGACTCTTCACATGGTTATGGGATGATATCATAACTCAAAAAGAGAAATGAAACCTCCATATGGATCTTGGAAACATCATCTTGAGCTCAATTATGTCTAGAAGCAAGTCGAGCTTCACAGGCACAACAGGTAAAATCTAGGGACATTGTGTGGTCAGAATAGATTTGAAAGATGCCAAAAACTAAATTGATTTATCATATAAGAGGTTAGTATATCTCATTGGTTAATTTGGATCCATAATCATCTCTTAGTGAGCTGGTTGGATTGAGATCAATGAGATGGTAAGAGTGAGCTTAGTGAGTTGAGTGATTTGAGCTCGGTGAGTTGATTTAAGCTCAATGAGCCGAGAAGATGTGTAACATCCACTTTTACTTCAAAAAACTTAGGGATTTTTTTATTCTATATAATTCAATACAATTATGCCTTCAATGAATTTAGTATGTAGCATTTAAATCCCATCATACAAAAACACAGTTCCTTTTAAGTTTTTTACGATGAAATGAAAACATCATTTACAGCCACAACAGATTTATGACAACATTAATTTAAGTTGAGAATATAATCAGATAACCTATGAAAACCATGTGAAACTACAAGGGTTTATAGATCCTACTCGATCTTGTAAGATTTTATATGATAACCTATGAAAAACATTAATTTAAGTTGAGAATCTAATCGGATTAAGATTGTGGAAATCCACGCAAATCCTAATTTCTCCATTTTTTCTTGTGAACCAATATAATATTAGCTATCCAGTCGAATGTCGAATAGGAAACACTATTCATGCATCTAGCATCTTTTGAACTTCATGAAATATTGTCCCCTGCAATCTTGGGATTATATTGTCTTTGCTTTTGCTGAATGGGGCTGTACCGGGCTTCAAGGGTATGGCATGCTCCATTTCCCTAGGTTGGAAAGACTTCAAGTCTTCGTATGAGTAAGCCAAAACATTAGAATATTTGGTAAGTAGACTTATGAATTTCCTGTGCTCCTCGGGTGAGGTTTATCCTTGGTACCAATATTAACTTGCTCATAGTTAGCGAATTCGTAAGTCCGCCGCTCTTTCTCTTTCGTAAACCTGTCATGTTTGTTAACAAGTTCTTCGAGTGAAACCAATCCTTTGGGAATTTTATTTCCTTTGAGTTGAATGATGCCATCACTAGGATCTTCGTTCTCAACTCCTTCCTGAATGGGTGAGGTAGTTGATTCACGAAACACCGAATCACTTCCTTCAAAGTACAACTGTTCAAAATTTTCTCTCTTTTCCAAGAAGATAATAATTTGTTGATCATCATTAAATACTTGCCAATTTTCTACATTGTCAGGAACACTTGGCCTAAAAACCATTTCAATGGTGTATTTGACTTGATCAAATTGAATGAGGAATCATTAATGAAGCTGAGACTACTAGAGAATTTTATTTGTCATTCTTTTCACGAGGGACATATTTTATGGAAAAGGCATCAAAGACTTCTATTGCGTCCCACACTTTATTTCTGTAGTGTCTCAAACAATCATTCTTTACTTGGAACTAATTTCTTACCTGTTTCACGATCAATTCCGCATCTCCAAAGACTTACAAATTTTTGATCCCTTTCTCCTCTCTGCAACTTGGAGGACAAGGATTAAAGCCTCGTACTCTACAAAGTGTTATTAGTATTTGAAAATTCAAGTTTGTAGGAAAAAGGAAATATTTTACCATTTGGAGATATGAGCACCACTCTGCACTGTGAGCCGTTGAGAAACAACTTCCATCAAACTCAAGAGTCTAGATCTCATTGTAATCTTGGAAAGTGATCTCAGGGGTATGAATTTCTACGGTCATCATATAATTACCCATACTTGAGCCTTGGAAAAGGATCTATGCGAGAGTATCTTCGGTTTTAGTTACCGTGAACTTTTCCTGAGCTTTCGGCATAATCTTTTTCATTTCTCTATTGATAGGAATCATGGTGTGAGACCAATCCATTTGAATCTCACCACCCAAATCCCTGTAAAATTTCCTACTCAACAACATGCCATACGAGGCTAGAATATCATCAACTAAAATAGTTACTTTAACTCTCTTTCGAGGAAATTGGGCTAAAACCATTTGGGCATCTTTAATATGCCTGATTAGAAGAACTTCCTTGGTTTCCATGGAGTAACATGATCCAAATGTTCTTGTACAAGTCAAACCAAGAGCATGTGCTACTTTTCCCAAAGATCTCATTATCCGAGGCTCCAGATTCTATAATGCAATTACTTAATTTGCATCCATTGATTAGAAAGAACACAAAGAAAGGTTCAATCTTTTCATTTTAAGGTGTAGTGGCCACCACAATATTTTGAGCTTTCCCATATTTGGGAGTTTTTAGAATTCCTTTGGAGGAATGAACAGTAGAGTCACCTTTGATAAACTGGGCCAATTTTTGAGCTAGTCCTTGTTGGACTTTAAGTACTCTGCTTGTGACATGGAAATTTTTGTTTTATTGATATGATCAATGATATCAAATTTAGGAAAAGTAACCGTACTTGAAGTCTCGGTTATAAGTTATTTCAAACTTGATGATGGCACACTTTTGACCTTGGCCTCAGGCTTGGTTGAGACTGATGTGAAAGAAGGAGCTTTCTTCATAGTTGGTTTACCAACCAATTGATCTAACAAAGGCCCTCCTTTCTTTAAGATAGCTTTGACCTTTGAAACCTTAGTCACCTTGGAATCTTTAGGAGCCTCATTTGTCTTAGATTCTTTGGGATTTTCCTGGAAACCTCTTTATCTCCTGCCTTGGTGGTATCCTGCTCCTTTTTCTGAGAGCATGTGAAAATGGTGAAATATTGACTATTCATATCTTCTATAATTTCTTCATATTTGTCTTCCTCATTAGAACAGTACTCAAAGATATTATTACTTTCCCCTTTAGGATCTTCAAGTTCGGATGTCTCGAGAATCAGGCTCTTCCTCATCAACCTCAACGACTTCAATCTCATCATCACTTTCTTCAATGACATCACATTTTGAATTTGTTGTAGGAGATACTTTAATAGCAAGCCTTGTTGGAGCACCTGAAATCCTAGCTTTTTTGGGAACGTATCCTTTTCTTAGGATGTCTTTGTAAGGAGTAGGTTTACTACTTTGAGCAACTTGATTTTTCAAAGGCAACACATCATTAGCCAACTTAGTGAGTATAGTTTTTGAAGAGTTAGGAGTTTCTTGACTCTTTCCTTTGAGGGAATTTTTCTTGAATTTTCCTACCATGATTAAGTCATCTTCAATTTATATGGCCAAGGATTGAGCAAGTTCTAAAGTAGCCACCCTAGCCCTTCTCAGCTGATAGCACACTTCTGGTTGTTGTGTGTTAATAAAGAAACATTTTTGTCCATTAAGGTTTGGATGAATCCTAGCAGGAACTTTGTTCACCATCTTGTTGAATTTAGCCATGAAATTCCTCATGGGTTTTGTTGGCTCTTTCTTTTCCTGAGATAGTTGGGCAAGAAGAGCATGTTCATCTTCTGCCGTCTTGAATCGATTTTCAAACTTGGTTTTCATATCATTCCAATTTGTGATACATCCATTGGGCAGATGATGAAACCAATTTGCAGCAACATCATGCAATGTTTCGACGAAGAGACGAATAGCAACATCTTCATATTCTACTGAAAAAACAACACATGCAGCGAAAAAGGTAGAAATATGGTCATCTGGTGACGTCTTCCCATCTTTGTCGAACTTGGGAAGAATGTTTCTTGATACTCGTGGGAGTTCATGTCAAGCAGGTAAGGCCAATGGGCCTATGGAATTTCCCATGGTACATTGGATGCCATTTGAGAAAAGGTGGTATGCGAAGGTAAAACAACCGATCAAGGACAAGTGCTTGATCGGAAGTGATTCCTTCCTTGCTTGCTCTTTCGGGACTTGATGCAAGGTGGCAGATCTACGAGGCATATTCTTCTTTGGAGGAGATAACTTGAAACCAAATTTTCCTTGAAAGTCAAAAGTGGGGTCGATCGACCTTTAGCTTTTTTCTCCTCACATAAACCTCTTTCTTTCCAGTTTGGAATATTTATTGTGAAGGGATCACCGACATTTTTCAACTAGCTATAGCCTTTTCTCTTCGCTCTCTTTCTTGAGATATTTTTTTCTGAATAACTCTAGCAACTCTCGTAGCTTACTCTTCTTTGTTATCTAGTCGATGCGGTGAGATGAAAATGATGGTTACTTGTACGCTTTTCCCAAATAGCTTGCCTCAAATATGATGATATGTCTTCTTGAGCATATGTAAAAACAATATTTGGTTGCAGTAAGATAGGTGGGTTACTTGTAATAGTCATACAACTTTTTACCTTGGTGGAAGAGGACCACATCGGTGAACAACAATCATCACGTGTCTAGGAGGTCTTCTGGCCACAAGTGCATGTGCTCTTCTTCTAAGATCTTTGATGTAGATTTCTCTGTCACAATGGCTCTATCAATAACCACAACTTTCTGTAAGATTTCATGGTTTTCCCAAGCTATTGTTCGAAGGTTGGCAACAATGTCTCCATGGAAAACTTCATCATGCAAAAGGTTCGGTTGAAGAACTGGATCTTGTGTAGAGGAGATAGTCATAATTCAAAATTGTATGCGGGGGGTGTTTTGGAACATCAATGGAAAGAAAATTGAATGAAGGAGATGGAATGAATGAAAGAACATGCAAGAGTTAGGTAAACACATATCCTAATATTGCATGAAGAGGAAAGATGAATAACCAACATAAATAAAATGGAGTTTGAGTTAGCCAAACAAGAATGTGTAAAAGGGAACACACATGAGCAAGTAGATAATCAGAGCTTGATCACTGTGAACTAGAACAACTGATTAATAATGTTGACAATAAGATCAAAGATAATATTTTCATGCAAGATTAAAACACCTAACATCTAATGAACATAAGAACATCAAATGCTAGAAGAGACAATGAATGAGACACAAAGTTTGTATTCCATTAACTCCAAAATGTTTTTCACAAAAGAACACAAACTTTCTTCCTGAAACAAAGCTTGCACAAAAGTATTTTCTTTTCCTCTCTCAAAGTCGCCCTTTACAAATGAGCCCCTCACTTCCTTTTATAACCAAAAAGTTGGTTACAAAGTAGTTAGGGTTTTACATGATCATTAAGTAAGGCACTTAAGTGACCTTTGAATTTTTCAACCAACTTTTAAAAAGTGACTAAAAATAGAAACCACTTAAGTTAAAAAGTCATAAAAGAAATGGGCACATGTGGACCTCACTTAAATGACTTGGATGCACACATAGACATCCTAGTCAGTAATGCGCCACCTAGATCAAGACACCTAGGATTAGTTCCTTATCCATTGGGCCAAGAGTCTGCCTATCCCGATCATACGAGAATGAACTCATTGACCGTGCTCTGCAATCCTCCAAATGACAAGAGTGTCGAGCTTGAAACTTGAGCAATTCATCCACCCCTCTGTTTGAGCAATATCTTGGTGTGAGAAAATTTGTCTTCATTCGTATTCACGTTCATAACTACACACAATTCTCCACATGCTCCGAGTACCTTTCCATGGTGAATTATTCATTTGTCGTGAGACCGTAGTCGTTACGCCACCTTGGTTTGTCAGAATCCAGCTTCTGGTCTTTCGCCATTGAGAAGATCTCCAAGAGCCAAAATTAAAATTCACCTCCTAGAGTTATGTCTTTTGTATTTTTCACCATCTTGAAGTGTTAGCATTCTGATTCACTCATGATCATCCAATTCGAGAACAGAATGACTTAAAGACTGGTGATGAAGTATTGTGCACGCATTAATCGAGAGCCGATAAGGACAAGCTTGAATGATGTGACCTTGCTTGATGATCTGCACAATTGCACTGTTGTTGGTTTTTCCCAATCAATTCCTTTAGTCAAATATTAAAGGTCAAAGTTGACATCTTCTGAAATTGCTAGGAAAATGCAAGTGTAAAACTGTGAAAATACTGTTTGGTTTTAGTCTGGGAAAAATACCAAACGTCACCCTGGGCATATATAACTTTGAAAGAAAGCATATGAAGGTGGGAAGAAATGAATGAAATAATTATTTTCTCTTGACGATCATCTGAATTCAAAATATCAACTCTTGAAGTGAGCCACCTTGGCAAAGCGAAAATGTGCGTGCAAAGAAAATCATACAAACTGCATTTTATTTGGCTTCGTGAAAAATATCAAACGAAGTGCTGTATATTTGAATTTTTGCAAATAAGTACATGAATGTGGTATGAATTCAAAAAAATCAAACCATTTCTCTTGACGATCATCTGGGCTCGAAATATGGATTCTCAAAGTAGGCCTTCCGCCACACTGAAAAGCGCGTCTTGCGACAAAAACAAGGAAACTGGGTTTTTCTCGAGTTCGTGAAAAATATCAAATGAGGTGTTGTGCATTTGAAATTTAGAAAATGAGTACATGAATGTGGGGAGAATTCAAGGAACTAAACTTTCCTTCCCAACGATCATCAGAATTCGAGATATCAAGCTTCAAAGTTGATTACTTCAATAGTTACAAAACGTGGCAAAAATAATAACTTTTTTTTAAAATATCCGGTTGAAATGGCTCCACATAGGATCAAATTTAATCTTTTTAATTTTTTATTTATTTGTCTTTCCAGATTCTGGTTTTCAACGTGAAGAATTATTTTGATTTTCCGCAACGCGTGGGTTTGCATAACCCGATATTTTTCCTTTAAAGAATGAGTGATTTTGTTTCCTCTTCCTCGCATGCACGGTTTGTTGCTTTGGGTAATGCATATAGCTTCAATTCTGACCACCTGATGAATACATTGGATAGTTCGCTAATTTTATTTTCTAACGTGATTTCTCTGGAGAATGCGTGAAAAAGCTGCCCTCCTCCTTTGCTTAGAACGTGAAAATTATCTTGTCATTTTCAATTTTTGACCGTTTCTTCCTAGAACTTCTGCTGCAATTTTCTTCCACTTATTACCATACCTTCCATAAAGATTTATAACTAGAGATTTCTCCTCTTCGATAAAGAACCATATTTAATCCTAGGTTTTAAATAATTTTTCCACCTCTCCAAACAGGACTTTGTATCCTGCTCAGGTGTTTACCCGTTTGTTGTGATACCAAGTTCCATTCCTTTCGCCCATATTGCTTAACATAAGCCCATAATACAACATCTTCTTTAGGCTTCCACCACCGCTGCCGCTCCTTCATTTCCAATATCCAATACCCATTTCACAACGCTCATCATGACAAACCGAGAGCAAGATACCAACTTCAAACATTTTTCTAGACCAGTCCTCCATTCCCAACAATACCATTGATTCAACTCATCCACATCCGGAGATGTCAAGTGCACAAAAATTAAATAGATGGATGTAACAACGGTATGTGATGAGTCTTCAAGAGTTTAGACTATAAGCGAGTGTAATGCGTTTTAGCAATGCAGCCCATTGGAGCAACATGTATATATGAACCAGGGAAGACACTTGAAACATTTAGACTCAAGATCGAGAGAATGCTAGTACAAAAGTGAGCAATTACAGCAAAAAACAATGTAAATGGCAGTAACAGAGAGTGGTAATGCCAAAAATGATGAAAGTCATCTTCAAACTTTGAAATCCAAAAAATGTGTTTGGCCCATGCTGAAACCAAGAAGACACTTTAAGCTAGAAAACCGGTGGGTTTTCATTGAAACTTCTATCCTTTCCTGAGCCAATACGTGAATGGAGTTTCTTTTCTGTCCTGCGCATTTTTTTGTATTTTCCAAGGCATCTCTTTCAAAAATAATATGTGGTGATTGTCCTCTACTGCACTATTTCTCTCTCCCAAGGCGTGTGGATTCCTTTCTCTACCCTTGGCACCTCCTCCTTTCCACGTGGTGAATGTTCCCTTGGTTGTTCCTTCTCTATTTCTGGCATGAGAAAACTTTATTAAAATGCATGAGCTTGTTTTATTTAAACAATGTGTGGTCCTTTAATCTTGCAATTTCTTGAGCTATCTTTGGACTTATGTGTGGAAAAGCTATTTTTATTATTTCCTGAGCATTCTTTTACTTGCTATCTCCTCCATGTGATCTTTTATATTGCTCTCCTGTTAATTTCTCCCCATGCGTGGAGATCTCCTTCTCCCTTAGGCGTGGGATTTTGAGTTTTTTTTTTAAATTTTCTTTTATATCATCTCAAAGTTGTTCTTCTCTCCCTTCTCCCTGCATGGAAGATTGTTGTCCTTCCTCTGGCATTTGGTGGTGGTTTCCTGTTGTCTTCTCTATTCAAATGTGTGGACAACTGTTTGAAAATGTGTGGGAATTTTCTTTGACTGTCCTCTCCTTGTGCTCACGTGGGAAGTTGCAAAAATGTGGTTTTGTTCTTCCTTAATTTGGTAGTTGTTTAGATTTTGATAAAACCTCCTTGCATGCACGACTGATATTTCTTCCTTCACAATGGTGTGAGTTTCTCTTGCATTATGGGATGTTGACAAAATATTATGTCTTCTTGAAGAAATAAGAAGCAATTGGAAAGCTTCGTATGAATTTTTCCAATGAGTTTGAAGTAGGAAGTTATGGGGATTAATCCAAATTCCTCTCTTCCCGAGTAGTGGGCTTAAGTGCCAAGGGGGAAATGGGGAAAGCAACGGACAATTACCAACGGGAATGGAAAAGTGGGTGGAAATCCCGCTCAATTTCCCCATGTGGGAAATTGGGGATTTTCTTTCCGTTAGCCAATCCATGATTTGGGAATTGGTGGAGAAAATCCCACATGTGGGAAAATTGAAGAAGATTGCCGGGAAAGGGGAAATACGGGTTAGAGAAGCCAAATTGGATTCCCGATTGGAAACGTAATCTTACTTCCTGGAAATTTAAAATATGTCGAGCGAACTTTTAATTTATATTTATTTAATTAAATACTTCTCAAGTGATTTAAAAATTAATTTAATCAAACAAGGAGCAATTAATTAATTAATTTTAATGTATTTTAACGTGATTTGAAGCTCAAGCGGGAAGAGTTCTTTCCTGAAAAGGACGAAACAAAGATCAAAACAATCACAAAAATGAGACGATCGTAACGAGGGAAATGAACCATGCAAAGTAACACTTTTCAAATTTTTCATTTTTTATTATTTTTAAACAATTTTGCGAATTCAAAATTGGTTGATAACACACCGAACGATTTTTCTTCCTTTAGGAAGAGGGGTGAGATCCCAAGTATCATTCTTCATGAGAGAGGAATACTCCTCATCCATGCTAGAATCCCACTCGAAATACCAGAAGCCTCTCGAAAGATTGTGGATCAGAATCGAGGTGAAGAAAGAGTGGGATCCAACAAAATATAAGTGAGTACATCTCATATATGAAGTATCTCTAACTAAATCTCTAGCACTTTGCAAATTTTTCCTAGCCCAAAGAGGACCAGGAGGATCAGGCTCTGAGTCAGAAGATTCTTCACTCGAGTGAGAAGGGACATAGTCCTCATCATCACTACTATCAGAATCGGAAGACTCAAAGGTTTGATGGTTGGGAGGATCAGGAAGAGGAGCATGCTCAACAACATCATTTGATGAGTCAAAATTTGAATCAGCGAGCTAAAGAACCTCAATAGGTAGAGAAGTAGAAGTCGAAGAAGACTCATCAAACTTAACACTTATCTCAATATAAAGCTCATGAGAAGTAGGATTCAACAATCGATATCCCTTCACACCATCAAGATACCCTATAAAGATACAAGGTTTGGATTATGGTTCCAATGCCTTGTGTTTCTTCTTGGGAATCTGAGCCATAACCTTGGATCCAAAGACTCGAAAGTGCTCAACATTAGGCTTGCATCCAAAATAGGCTTCAAAGGGTGTCATCCCTCTTACTGCCTTGTGTAGAACATGATTCTGAATGTAATTAGCGTAATTCACTGCTTCAGCCCAATACTGTGGAGGAAGAGACTTTGCGTGAATCATACAAGTGGCCATCTCCTTAAGAGTACGGTTTTTTTATTTCTATGACTCCATTTTGTGAAGGGCTATAAGCAATGTATGCTGTATGAGAGATCCCTTTAAAAGTACATAAATCCATAAACCTATTGTTTACATATTCACCTCCATTATAAGTTCAAAGAAATTTAATGGATTATTCTCACTGTTTCTCAAAGCAAGAGCCTTAAAGTCCTAAAAATGTTCAAAGACTTCATACTTAAGCTTAAGAAAATATACCCAAGTATATCACGAATAGTCATCAATGAAGATGAGCACATAAAGATCTCTAGTAAAATAAGGAGATGGAAATGGACCAAAAATATCGTTGTGAACAAGATCCAAGGGATGAGTAGCTCTCCAGGATTTTCCTTTGTCAAATTTCTTTTCTGGATGCTTTCCAAGGGTACAACCCTCAGAAAGACCCTTAGAAAACTTAACATGGGGTAACCCATTGACCATTTCGTTTTGGCTCAATTGTTCAAGGTAGCGATAATTTAGATGTTTGAAACGCTCATGCCATAGCTTACTAACCTCATTTGCATGAGTGAACAAGGCAATGGGCATAGAATCATAAGTAAATTAGGAAAAGGTATGCAACCATGAATGGTGATATGCCTTTCCCTCAGCCACTGTAGTGTCATCATTAAGCTCACAAATAATCATTGAGTTAGGACCAAATTCCACTTGCATTCCTTCACCAAGGTGAGTAATTTGGTAATACGATAAGAGATTGGTAGAGAGATCGGGAACACTTAACACTTTGTTTAATGTTCCCCATCCATCTCTACTAATCCACTACGTAAACCGATACTTTCGTGTCATTACCCATTGTGATTTGGGGCATACCACAAGGATCAATGTTGGAGAACTCAACATGTGAAGAATCCATGTGGTGTGAGGCACTAGAATCTATAATCCATGTCGATGAAGGAACAAATTTTGATACAAGGAATTTCCTTTCTTCTTACCATATTTAAACCCTTTTGCAAAGTAGAAGACTCGGCCTTGAGCATTTTGTTTGATAGAATCAGGAACACCTATTTGATTTTTCTCAAGTAAATGAGTAAGGTGATCAATTATTTTTCTCATACATAGATGTTCTTTATGACTAGGATTCTTGTAATAGAAACAAAAAAACTTGTCTTTCTGTGCTCTAGGCTCGTAATTCAAAGTTTCCATGTTAAATTTAGTTTTGTTCTTGGTTTCCTTCTTAGGTTGATCCTCTCTTTCTTTCTTCTTTTCAGTCTTCTTTTCCTTACTAGTACTTGCTACAAGGGCATGTGAATTTTACTTAAGATACCCCATTTGAATGAGTTTGTCTTGTTCTCGAATGAGTTGGGATGAAAACAGTCAAAGGAGGGCATATTCCAATCTTTTCCCAAGGCAACTTTTGTAGCGTAAAAAGTTGACATAAAGACAAAATATTCAAGACCTAACTTAGAGAGAATCGATAAGATCAGTTAAGAATATTTCTTCTCTACTTGACATTCCTTTAACAACAATATAGTGTGGACAAACTTAGAGAAGTATGCTTATAGGTTTTCAAAATCACTAGGATTTAACCCTAGTAGCTCGTTTTCCAACTCATGCACTCTCATGTCATCTTGTTTTCCAAACATTTTATCTAACATTTTCCACGTAGAATTAGGTGTTTCAGACGACTCAATGTGGAAGATCAAGTTAGGAGAAATAGACATGAAAATAATACCTAAAGCTTCATCATTACAATTTAACAATTTAGATTTTTAGGGTCATAAATCTGGTTTAGTCTCAGTTCCCATGGTGATGTAGAATAACCCTTTACCTCTTAGTTTCATAGTCATTTTCAATCTCCACTCAAAAAATTTGAACGGTGTAAGAAAAGGAAGTGAATAAACATCCATTGTGAAGAGAGAGAGAGAAGGAATGTAGAAAAGAATCACAACCACCTAGGACAATATAGAACCCCCTACTTTCGGCACTTTATAGTTGAGTGTGTTGGATAAAATTGGGTTTGAGCGTGCATCTTGAAACCGATTCTTTGACTCACCTTGTAATCAGCGTAATAATGCGTAAGAGAGGAGACCACAATCACGTTTCGTGGAGCACAACAAAGTGACACCATATACAAGCACAATTGCAAAAACTAAGAAGGAGGTGAAATCAAATCCTGGTTGTGAGAAAGAACATATCACATCACAAAATATATCCCCTTGTCTTTGTAGAAAGGGTGGCATAAGCACTCACTTGTCGCAAGCAATAATAAGGGTAAAATATAATGAAGAAAGGAACTCAAGATGAGTCCAAAAGACCTCTAGAACAATTAAAGGCACGCGGAAGACAAAAAGGTGCTCAGAGTGTCACTACACACTTGAGCGCACGATTAGTAAAAAATGACAATAATGCCTAAAGATTATTGTTTTGAAATGTCCAATTTGGCTAATTTTAGAGCTATTGGATTTTTTAAAAATGACAATTTAACGTTAATTTTAAAAGAAGATTTTAATTATTTTATCTAATCAAGAATGGAGAGATTGTAATTAATAGAAATAGATTTAATTACAATTAAATCTAATTAATTATGAATAGAAACTAATTAAGATCTATTAAATGAAATCTTAATTAATTACAAAGAAATTCTAATTAAGATCTAGTGCAAATTAAATCCTTAATTAAAATTCAAATATACTTTCCCTTTTAAAAGGAATTCCCACCAAAAATTAGAAACATACCATAAATGATTTTTTTAAAAAGCTTACCAACCTAATTTTTAAATTAGAAACATACCATAAATGAATAGGCACGGGGCTCGGTGGAAATCGATGGAGGTGGGAGGATCCCAAGTTGTGTGCGATCGGGCACGGAGAAAAGTAGCTAACATGATAGGCGTACGAGCGAGGGAAAGCTCATGGGAGTGGGAATGAAGCCCAAGGGAGAGTTCCATTGGAGATGGTGACAGGGTGGAGGATGAGCCCAAGATGAAGACAAGGCTTGAAGGTAGAGTTCGTGGGCATAACGGTGAGTGCGAGTAAGATCGAAGGGCACGATCAATTCAGAGAGGAAACTACATAGAGAATTATCAACAAATAATCCAGGCCGAAAAAAAGACTCAAGCGAGAGGAGGTTCAAACACACAAACAAACCGCATCCACACACAGAGGAGACTCGACTTGACTTGCCAAAGAATGACTCATCCACACATTGCAAGGGTTGAAAACGAGCGAGTTGAGATTCAACACAGGACAAAAATACTTCAACCGAGCCAGGAGAGCTCGATGGAGAGGAAGGATTTGGCCAGGCAGGGTAAAAATGCTCGAGCTAAAACACATTGGGGGAATGGCTCGGTTCAGGGCCAAACACGGTGAATGGAGCTCGGGGTAGAGAAGAGAAGCTCGGTGAGGGGCTCGGTGGAGAGCAATGAACCAAGACACCAAACTTCAAACCTGTAATTTTGAACCTGAATTTCTATAAAACCACCATGCAAAAAACAGAGAGACCAAGCAAACAGAGATCTAAAAATTTCTAGTTTAATAAAAATTAAAAAACTAGAAAATAACCTCTATTTTAACTGATCTGCTAGATTTATGTAAAATTAGCTAAATGTAGTTGTAAAACCCCTGAAAGCTTCAGGAATACTGCACATGCATGAAGAACACAATAAAAAACAAATTTCCAAGAACAACTTGTTAAATACGTTAGAAATAAATTTCTAGAATATAACGATTGAAAAAATTGTATAAGGAGTAAAGAAATGAAACAAGAGTAATCACAAATCAAATGACGAATGCACGTTTACCCGATCTCAGATCTGATACCAAGTAAGATTTTACGAGAATTGAATTGAAAATAATGCACCACAAAGTAGTTGCACTCAAATGGAATCGTGATAGCTCCAGCGTAATCGTAAGGATCGATTAACAATGGAAGAACTTGCTCAATAGAAATAAAGCTTGCACATAGAGGAAAGACAACAGAGTGTCTTGGCATACTCATAAATCAGAAATGAAAGGGTACATATAGGGTGTTGAGTAACCCTAGTGCATGACACATAAGAAAACCCTAAACCTAACCCATGTGAGATGACCCTCCATATGTGAGTGGAGGACACATAGGATCCCACACACCAATAGATCTTCCTCAAACACTCTTTACAAGCCAATACACCCAGTGTATCATTTGGTTAAGCCTTATTATAGGTCGAGAACTTGTGATTTATTTTTACATCCTTCGAAAAGCTACCATGGTAACCATCATCCAAATCCCGACACTCTAGCAAAGACTCGGTGAATAGACAACACATCCAGTTACATGCATTACTATGGCCATAGTTATTTGGTGTTGCACTAGCAAGCTAGATCCCAAGACTGCACATATGTCTTAGGGAACTTGTCTTTCTTCACCTCACAATTTGTTCCAGTCATAGTCATCAAGATTCATTTCAGTTGTTTATCTATTTAGTTCATATTGTTATTCTTAAATAGTTGTTAACTAAAAAAATTCAGATCACCAAACCGTAGTTAATGCATCTCAAGATCAGATCGTGCGAATCATGCCAACACTTCTTCAGAACCCTACAGGAAAATATGCATTCATGTAATGATCTAGATCATTACATGTTTTCCTCTCTTCTTGT
The DNA here is from genome assembly GCA_018340775.1 of Taxus wallichiana var. yunnanensis. Lineage (NCBI taxonomy): Eukaryota > Viridiplantae > Streptophyta > Pinopsida > Cupressales > Taxaceae > Taxus > Taxus wallichiana. Next base: position 52,509,403 of record CM031234.1, read on the forward strand.
AGCCAACCCGAGCTAGTGCAGGTATGATGTGCAAGATCTGAAGACCATGGCATGATGCCTACCTTATACTTAGTCATTATAAGAAAGGCTCATTTAGTTATTTACCCGTCATTAATTATTATTCAAGTTGAAGCAACAAGATAATACTACTCTAGAATATCCCCTTCACATTATTATATAAATGGGTTCATGACAAGTTCATTATATTTTCTTAAATATTGTTCATGCGTCTTGTTGAGAGTGTTGGACTATATTACATCTCAACTTAGTTCTATTAAGGGTATATTTATGCCAACAAGAGCAGATAGTTATACTCAATAGTATAAAACCTATGTGTGGAACTACATAATATGACTTATCGAGGTCAATACAAAAAAGTACATCTTCTTAGATTAATTAATTGGTTACTTAACTTTTTAATATTCACATTCTCTTGCATTCCTTATTGATTACAATAAATGTTTATAGCTTTTGAAGCTACCCTTACAAAAATAATATCATCATGTTTAATTGTCATATTCTATAAAATCCTTCCTAGTTAAATACATCTATACTCTAATATCATGAACACAAGTATATGTCAAAAGACAACAGTATGAATTATATTAATTCATCTTTAGGTAGAGTGTTAAAATTCTAGTCACACCTAGCTTTTCTCTATACCACCTTATAATTGAACTTTACTGTAAGGATATCATATTCAATATTGACAAATTCTCAAACATTAGCTTAGAAGGACATTAAGTTATTAATAGAAATAACCAAACATTTCACCAACACAATTTTAAAACTATCATCTCATCAATATATATACCATCTTAATCATTGAATAACCCATATCCAAAAACATTTACAAAAATCAATTTAGATTGGGTTTAAGACCCTTTTATAATCCACAAGAAGACATTAGATTTTATCTTAAGCTTCTACCTTTATTAATTTAATATAATACTATAAAAATTTATATACATGCTTTAGTTATCCTTTTAATTCAAGATCAGCCCTCCAAATTTTCCCTGTAGCTAAAATTTTAACAAAACATGGTGGGTCTATTAGGACTGAAATGAATACACATCCCCTTAGCTAGTTATCTCATGTGGAATAAATAGATGCATAGTGCATGATTTATTATTATCATTACTTATACTCAATGTAATTAAGATGGATGCACACACATTTATAAAGCCATTCAAACTTAAAGTAAAATCAGAGAGAAATATATTTTCTATTTAAATACCTTTTTCCACTATATATTCCTATCTTCACATATTTCCAAGAGATTATCTCTTTGCATAATGGGAAAAAGGATAACCAAAGTAATTTTCATAATTACAAAACTAATAATTCTTCTAAAAACATCTCAATCCATTTATATTCCTTAAAAAAATGCAAGTGTCATAACCTTAACCCATTTAAGGTAAATTGAAAGTTACCAAGCAGTCTTTATAAATTTCTACCATAATCAATGTTGTAAGCTAGCTATATTACAATACTTTTGTTTTTGTTATAAGTATGGTCGAGCAAGTCATTGCAATTATTTTCACACACCAATTAATATAACGTACTAATTGTTACATGACTAATACATTCACCCGAGAACACTAAAAGATTTTACACGAATGATTGATTCATAACATCCAAGCTAGAATATGATAATTTTGCATAAGCGTAAATGTATATCAATATACATCTATTTTTTCCGGGTTTATATTCTATGAAACACAATCCACACACACACACACACACACGAATCTCAAAAAAAAATTCGTTCATAGAAAGAAGCACAAGGATGCTCATAACAAACACAAAAGGATATTTTAGTTAACTTAGAATCCAAAGAAAGAAAGTAAATTGATATTATATATTATCTTTGATTGGCCATTAGAGGCCTTTCCAGCTAGTCCATGTTTCAAGGGTTGGGTAACAAATTCACTTTTTCTTCCTAAAGAATTAATGTTGTTCTACAAAAGTAGTAAAAAAAGGTGACTAGGGAATTTTATTCACTTAGCCACAAAGTGTTCATCCTGATGAAGTAACAAGGATTCCACTATGCCTTAACTTCAAACATAGCTAGATGAAGATTACCATGTTCTCTCTGTTACCCATTCAGATATATTTTTAATCCAAAACCCCTATTATTTTCGAGCTGAAATTTCTAAAATCTATAAGTCTCGTCAAATGGAGTAAGATCCAATTTGTTAAATCAAGGATCTACAATCACAAAAAGTAATGAATACCCAAAACATCCACCACTATCTACACAATAGTTATGCCTAAGAGATAAATACCTAGAAGAGAAAGTTACCTAGATCTAATAATCATGAGATAGTATTTAATATCAAGCATACAACCACAAATCTTCATTTAGAACATAATATATTTATCCTTATATGCATATTTACAAACACCTAAAAAAACCAACAATAGAAAAAATGAAATAAAGGATTAAGTATTAGCAGAATAAGACCATAATTATTTTCCAATAAACCATGCAAAATCCATACAATTATTTCAAGTGAAATAACTGGGGAAGGGGAGGTAGATTCTTGCCTGAGTATCATCCAATTCTTCTTCTTTTACAAAAATCCTGAAGAAATATGAACTTGTAACTCCCTTTATCACTAATTTGCTTCCGGTGGAATTTGAAGACCTCCACTCTGGAACAACAATCTCTGCTCCTTTTAACAATTTAATCCCTCCTTAATTAAAATTAACTCAACTAAATAATGATAAGGAAACCCCATATGTTTTGACTTAAAAACCGCTCTTCTAATGGCATGTAGAGGGTCCATGAATGGAGGGTTTAACAAGGCCCATAAAAATGAAATGATAAAACCATAATGAATGCACAGACCCATCTTTGCTCACCTGAAACCCTAAAAATGAATAATTCCAAGCTATGCATGTGATTAGCTTCTTGTGAAAACTTCATCTTGTTCGAGGAGCCATCTCGTATGCATTAATCACCATAAATAGTTAGTTCCACATCCGGCCATGAAAATTATATGTTACCTTCTAACATTATTCTCCAATCAGTTTAGTGATGTCTCTATGAGTTGTCCAAGTTTAACTACAATATATTGACATATTTACTTGCATGGGTCGGAAGAATCAACCTCTTTAATAATAAATTAACCAAATTTTAGAATGTAGCTCATGCATGGTTGGTTGACCTATTTCATTTAGCAATAATTGATGCCCCTGAAATGGCCAAAGACCAAGGAAAACATTATGATAACCCATACTTCACATGGTGTTTGAAAATTATTGTCATTTTCTTCTTTGCTTCATGGTCCTAGACTAAATTATGGTGCTTTGATTGAAATTTTTCCTAATTCAAGCTATGAGGTCAGGGACCTTGGCTCCATAAGCCCTATTATTCTAAAAACGACCCTTTTTAATAAAACCTTTTTATATAAAATATAAACCTTAACAAGATAACCAAACATGACTTTCGACTTAACAACCAAGAGTTTACATTTGTAATAGTACCAACCTTAATAAACAATTAAGGGTGACCATGTTGTAAAGAAATAACACAAGATGGACCTATTACCCCCGAAGTCAAATTTTATCCAGAAGTTTCAATTGAAGGCCACCCTACCATGGTGAATCAATGACTGGCATGTAGCCAAAATGTGTTAGAGCTTTTGACTAGTTATACTAATTTCTACCAAGTACAAGTTTGTCATATTTGAAATCATGATACATAACCGGACCTATTACTTGTTAATCAATCCAATATAGTATCAGTGTTATATAACAATACACTAAAGTATTAATTCCATCTGGGTAAGTAACCTGTAACATTCTTCATAGCATGGTGCATAATAATATCAATCACCAATATTGCAACCTTCATAGTGAACAAGAGTAAGTCCAAGTGCCAAGTGATTTACGAATGCTTGGAAACAAACACTATGGCATGGTTGTGTAAGAAACTATGTGTAAGTGTATGTATAATTTTCAAGGTACACACACGTACATGTAGCTACATACCCATCTACATGACATTGTATGTTACCCAACCTTCGTAAATTATTTTCCGATTCAAGAATTATCCTCCAATATCATACATTGAAATTGTGGGATATGACATGATGGGTAGTTTGAAATGGTTGAGTTGATCAAGCTAGTCAAGACAAGTGATCTAAGAGTGATCAAAGAAAGATATCACATCTCTGAGAGTAGTAAAGGTAAATTTTGTAAGCTTGCAACAAACTGTGTAGAAAAGGGATGTAAGTATCAAGAGGTTTGAGCATCGTGGATGACAATTGTGAAATCCTAAGGAACAAGAGATTGATCCTCACTCTCATTGTGAGATAAGGAATAAAATGATCATGGGTTAGGTTTTGAGTATCTCTATCTCAATTGGGAGGTCTTAAAATAATGTTTTTAAACACTCATTGACGGTCCAAGATGATAGTGTGTATCATGCAAAAGGAGGAGACTGTGATCATCGTCAACAAGTTCTTCATCAGAAGGAGCTTATTCAATAATTTAAATCAATACCCTTCCCTTATTCCATTATCTCTTTATTCTAATTCTTTGTTGTAAGCTTAATCATGACATTTTGTCTTATTCACTTAAGAGACAATATTTATAATTTGTAAAATTATTCTCTCAAAATTACAAGAGAAATACTAAATTTGTCTCTTCTAGGGGAAATTGAAAGGTCATGAGTGGAATAGGAACACAAATATTCATGTAGGGGATATGAAAGGTTGGTTCACAAGGCTATAAATTGGAATAGCTTCTCCATTCCAAAAGATCCTAAAAATGTTATATTTTGATACCATCTATGTTGTAGCAATTGTGAATTATGGTAGATTGATTGATGCTTTGTATTTCATCACTACAAAAGGAATAAAAGCTACATTTCTTCCATTCCTCTTTTCCTATGTGTTCTTCTATTTCTCTCTTTTATGCACTTTGCAAGCATAGTGATAAAAAAAAGCTTTGTATCTTCGATGAATGGGCCTTAGAGAATTGTGTGTCTATGTGGGTTTTGTTTGTCTCACTAATGGATTCATTGTTGATTTCTTCTAATTGAATCTTGAACTACTCCAATTACTGGTGTGAAATCTACAATTGGCCTACTCATAATAATAACCTTCCTTTCCTAATTTCTCTCCTTCACCCCTCATCACTGTAAATTCCTCCCTTGTACCCCGTACAAGCACTTTGTCACAACTTCAGTGGAGTGTTACTATGTGATCCTCGACCTATTCATCCAACCCACAACATTTAGATATCAGTATATTAGTCTACATTTAATTATGGGAGCTACACCATTCAATGAAGAGGGGCGTAGCCCCGTGAACATTAGTGGAAACACCTAATTTTCCATATAAACAAATGTTCTCACCATTATTTTTTGGCAACTTAGCTAGGGAGAGATTTTCCCTCGTGCACCCAAAAATATCTCTACAAAATACAAAAAAAAAGTATTTGAATGATCAAAATCATTTTTCAAGGCCTCTTAAGAAAACTTGGCTAAAAGAAGATATACCAGATTAAATAGCTTTAGAGGAATCATTGACCCTGGTTTTTAAACTTTGTAAAATTAATAAGAGAGAGTAAGATATAATTCCTATTACTTCTCCCAAGTTTCATCTCCATTTGATTCATCGAGTGTTACCCATGATAACCCTATTGAAACCCTATTAATACTCCTATAAATGATCCTATCTTCCACCCACCTTTAAATTTTGAAGTCCCAAGAGAAGGAGAAGAAAGAGAGTAATGACTAGAAGAAGAAAGAGAGGAGGAAGAAATGAAAGCACAAGCACCTGTACCATGGGGATAGAACACTAGTCCATTAGCTTTAGCTCCACCACTTCATGAGATTCCAAAAAGACCAAGAAATAATTTTGTGAAGCTCTATAGATATGGAAAACTACATCCTAACGATCACATCACAACCTTATCACATCCTGTGACGTCCTTGGAGTGCAACATGAATATCTTTTCGCATGGTTATTCGTTGAAACATTGCAATATGTGGTGGTAGATTGGTTCTATTACTTTCCATCACGCTTAATTTCTAATTGGGGTGATATCAAGAAGAAGTTATAAGAAAGGTTCAATACCGTTGAAGATTCTCATTCCCTCCTTACTCAAATCATTTAGATGATAAAAGAGGGAAAATATTCCATGAGATACTTCGTGGAAAAATTCAATAAGATGATAATCAAAATTCCTAAAATTTCTCTTCCCACTACAAATAATTTTAAGATGTTATTAGTAAATGCTCAATTACCTGGAGTAAGCTTCATACCATGGAGAGTTCAACCACGAGATTTGAAAAATGCTTAAGATATTTATTTCAAGGTGGAAGATGACCTCATCTTGTTGGGTAAGATCAAGAATCCTTTGATAAAAGATAAAACCCAAACTTCCAAAGATGAGAGAACTGATATGATGTTGCAGAAGTTGGAAAATGAATTGATAATGCTGAAAAGGGAGGTTGCTCAATGAACACCTCATCCAAACCAAAATAGAAATCAGATTGTAGGAGCACCCCGCATGCTTTTCTTGGAGGCCTCACCGGTCAATGACACATGTGAGATCAATGAATATGGAGAAGAAGATAATTTTGAATCAGAATTTGAAGATGAAGGAGAATAAGGATGTGCTCGGATCAGTTTTTGTGAATGCACACTTGATATTGAAGAATACACTATAGTTACTCATATACGGTTTTCTCTCAATCACAAAAGGAGAAAGGAGGCTCTTCTTCCACTACCCAAGATAAGAAATTGAATCCTCAAATGAAAAATATGATAAAAACAAAAATGGAAGGAGGATAATTGAATTCCACTTCTATAGGGTCATCCAAGAAGAAGCACGAGACCAATCTAACCAAGGATCTTTTTTTCCTCTTCAAGTAAGTTTCCTTCAACTTCTCTTAAAAATAAATTTCCACAAATCCTAAGAATGTCCATGTCAAAGATTCCATAACCCTTGATGTTCCTAACATATCTCCATCATTTGATATCATTGACCATTTCAAAAAATCAAAAGTCCAAATTTCTTAATTTGAGTACTTGAGAAATCATCCCAAACAACTTGAAAATATTGTTCATTATACCAAAGGTAGTAGCTCTATTTCTAATGATTACATCACCAAAGAATTACGTCATGCATATCAATCCACTCCATCTCTGAATTGTCTTACCTTAATGCCCTCCACCCCTAGGAAGTTACAACCCTTCTACATATCCTTTTATTCAATGGATATAAGCTAAATAATTGCATCATTGACTTCGGTTCCTAAAACAACATCATGCCTATAAAATCTTCTAAAGCCCTCTGTCTCTCCCTTTACCCTACCTGCGCGGTGTCTCTCCATAGAAATGAAACAAGTGCCTCTTATTGCACAAATCAAAAATGTTGAGGTAACCTTGTAAGACTTCCCTAACAAGAAAATCATAATGAGAATCCTTGTAGTAGACATGCCCACCTCGTATGGTATGTTGTTGGGACGAAGCTTTTGTCAAGATGTCAGAGGAGATATGTAGTTGAATTGGTCACATGCCACCATCCCAATCAATGGTAAGATAAAGAAACTTCTTCTTATTAGGAAGATGAAGTATCTGTTCATAGGTAAAATAATCCAACATTAGATATCCCGTGTCAAAATTCTAAATCTTGCAAATTTTTCATGACTTTTGAGGATGATCTTTAGCTTCCCATGTTGGTATAAGAATGTCCAAGCATCATAGAGTTGGTCAATGAGCATCATGATGATTTGATGAAATCTGATTTTGAGAGTGTGTAATTCCGATGGGACGAGAGCATAAATGAGGTTGCCCCACTAAATGTCGATGATGATCATGAAGACCTTGATTTTCAACAAATAAATATTGAAGTGATAAGTAATGTGGATCAAAAAGAAGGAATAATGCTTGAAAAATTCTTGAAAGGTAAGCTCAATGTTTGTAAAGACTGATATGAGTTTCGAGGAGATGAGTATATTGGTGAACTTGAAATATTCTCTTTCTCATTTGAAGAAGATGACAAAGAATTCAAGAATGGCAACATGTTTATGCCTCTTGAACATGAAACTATTCAAGAAGATGATGATTTCATTGTGGAAATGGATTTCTTGGTTCTTGGTGACCAAGAATGGGAAAATGATAATGACAACATTTCAGCTCCAATGTTGTGCTCATTTCCTTTTCGCAAGGATGAAAAATTTCTCAACAAAAAATGGAGAAATGGAATATTGCTTCATCCTATGGCTGGTTTTTTTCAAAATGGAAACAATATTAATGGACTTCAACCTTTCAATGCTCACCCTACCAAAGAGGAAGATGCTCTTAGCATAAAAATGGATGACAAAGCCCAAAATGGACAAGGCAAAGAAGATGAAAATTTCCATGTTATATTCCCAATCTTGAGCTCATTCTCTTTCCAAGGTAATGATGCAATGCACATACCACACCGCATAGGAAGCATGTTATGAAAAAGTACGAGTATGAGAAAGATTATTTCTTGATCCAATTAAGAAAAAGAGAAAATCAAGAGGTGGATGATAATGTCAAATTTTCTAAGTCATCTTCTCGGGAATCAACCCATGGAAGAAATGGTCATGAAGTAGATAAAAAATTAAGAACAAATGTCTTGTTATGGGATTGATAAGTAAAGAGTAGTTAAGAACCATCTTCAATCGATGAATCAAAAATGGAATAAACTCTATAATCAAGGAAAGTACGAAGAAAGAAAGTATGAAAGTGACAGAGGTAATGAATTGAATAGGTGGATCCTTAATTGCACTAGTAAGCATGCTATATTCATCAAAAAGCTAAGAAGAGGTTCATACTTTAGTGAACTTGTCAATGGATTTGTGGAAGAAAGACATCCGATGATACCGATTTATGGGTAAACACTCAGTGTCAAATTTTTGCTTCATTGAAAGCGGGATATCCCCCGCATGTACATAGGTGAATTAGGTTGTTTCCCTCTTGGTTCTGTGTGTTTCCTTTCTTTTTGTGTTTTTTTTTGTTGCTTGTGTGTGTTCAATAAAGGAAGTTAAGTCATATATCTCTGTGAGACTCTGTATAGCCTAATGGATAAGGCACTAATCCATAATGTATATTAAAATTATGGGATTATTTCTTTCTCTTTCCTCACTACGCTCAATCCAAAACATGTCCCCAAGCTACAACCAACAGTTATCATGTTTTTGTAAGGGAAAAATTCAAGTTGAAAACATGACAACTATACCCTAGTGTCAAAAGTTTTCTTGAATACCCTCCTAGGAACTTCTCCCAGATCAGTTTTCCCTCTGTGTTAGGCATATCCTATCCTTTCAAGTATTCATATGTTTGTAATAACCTTTACCACATGTTTTAAATGTGAAACAAGAACATTAAAGTCTTTTGATGGAGTCCTTCTCAAGGCAGACTCTTCAATGAGCCTAGAATGGCTATTTTTGGCCTTTCTAAGACATGTGTGCACCCCATGGAGTATATTTGAAGGCTAAAATTCATTGAGAATTGGTATTGAGGAGAAAATAATATTTTTAAAGTAGTTTATGAATATTTTAAGGTTTGAGAACAAGTTCAGTGAAGTGGGGTTTTGAAGGTGAAGGAGCCTGTAGTTTAAAATAACACTTGAGCTTTGGGAAGTGATTTTGGGAGCTCCATAATGAGTTGGAGATTAAAAAAGATAATTTTAGAAATATTATTAAGCCTTACAAATTATGGTATTATCATATTTTTCACAAGACATAGGTGCTTCTTCCCACAATCTATTTTCAACAAGCATAACCTATGGTCCCGAGAAAAAAATAGTGTTTAGGGAGTTTTAGGAAGAATAAAATCATAGAACCCATCCCATTATTCTAAAAATTATGTTTGGATTCAAATTCTCATAAATAAGTGCTAAAAAATACCTCCGAATTTCCAAAAACTTCATCGTCAAGTCTCTCTCCAAGGTAATCTTCTGGGACAACCAATTTCAAGAGTGGACACATGTCATCACCAGATGATGGCACAATTTTATGCCCCATATTTTCCATAATCTTGGGAAATTTGGGATAAAAAAATGTGCCCATGCCTATTTAATCCCCTGGATCATCATGTGACCTTGACGAATCCCAAATTTGTAAGATAAGCCCCTTATCACCAAATCCTAGCCCTCCCATCTAGACAATCATGAAGTGACACTTGTCACTCCTCGGTAAGGGCACATTTTCTTAAACCAAATATATCATCCCCTTGGGATAGTTGGGACACAAAAATGTGGCCATGCTTATCCCTTTCTCAGTTCGTCATATGACCCGGTCTCACCCTCGTGTGCTTATTGCTTGCTCTTTCTCTCTCCTCGGCTAAGCAATCACAAATTGACACTTGTCAAGTAGAGGCGAGGGAAAAAAATTCTTCCCATATATCTCATCCCCTTAGGATAGTTGGGACAAAATTTTTCCCATGTATAAGATGATCAAAAATAAAAAAATTACAAATTTCCTAAGCTGTCATGCTTCTTCCTATCATGTGCGCACGAGAAAGGTATCACGAAAGAATGTATAAAAGCCATTGAAAATAATTTCCCCTTAATATTTATTATATAAATCCATGAATAATGCTGCAAAACCTCCATTTAAACTACAAATTCTTCAGATACCATGTCAAAATTCCCTCAAGGAATCAAGTGATTTCCAAAATGAAGATTTTTCACTGCTTCGGTGAGCAAAGGAATTGATTGTACCAAGGTTTGAGATGAATTTTATCATCAAAATAATATTTGTGATATATAAATCTAAATGAATCCATTAATGGCTGTAATGGAAGCTTTTGACCTAAAACCTTCACTAGGAAAAATTTCTTTTTAATTTCAAAGCATTTCGACAAGGCGAAACATGGTGAAATTTTGAGCACAAAATTGCGACGAAGAGTCGAATCTAAAAATAATATTTCCATCACAAACCAAGATAATTTTTCTCAATTACTAAAAATAGCATATTTTATGCCCATCCTCATGCTAAAAATATTAATTTCCGTAAATTTCAAGTTCAAATCACCTGCAACAATTAGAAAGAAATAATGCGAGAAGGAAAACAATGCAACATTGCAATTTTCCCAAAATAACAGGTTTGGAAAAAGCACCTACTAAAAATAGAGAGTGGTTAAAAATAGTAATAGATCATCAACAGAGGGAAATAAAAATGTACCAGAAGGTTCAAGAGGTCATATTTGAGATAAACAGGTGATATGTCCCAAAATAACGAGTCTTAGTCTTACCTGCTAAAACTACAAAGTCTTCATTTAGGTGCAAAAAGTTGCATATGGATCCTTCTTACTCATCTTTCCAATTTTTGAATCTCCAAAGGATTATGTGATGATCTCATAGCTCAAACATAGAAATGAAACCTCTATATGAGTCTTGAAAACATTGTCTTGAGCTCAATTGTTTCTAGAAGTAAGGAAGAGCATCACATGGCACAAAAAGTAAAATCTAGGGACATTGTGCAGTCATAAGAGATTCAAAAGATGAAAAAAACTCAATTGATTTATCATATAATAGGTTGTTAGGAAATACGAGATAAAATATGCAGAATAATCCTTACGTAATCACAATAGTAGAAACTAATATGCAAAAATATTACAGATCTCAAACAAAAGTGTAGAATAAATAACACAACACGAGAGCCAAGATTTAACATGGTTCAACCAATTTGGGATACGTCCACCAAGAATCACTTGCTCATATTTTATTACAAGCCTCCACTCTCTCAATACAATACCTAGATCCGTTTGGAGCTATGCTCAACAAACTCTACAGAATTCACATCCGAATTCAAAGCACATCTACAATACATTTTCTTGTCTATCTATCATATGCATAAGACCATATAAATAGACAATTGCTTAATCAGTTTGATACAAAACCGTGGGTATCAAGACTATGGAAAAAAACCGTGGGTATCAAAACAATGGGTACTAAAAAAACCATGGGCCCAAAAATAGCCCATGTGATTACCCATTACCCATGGGTTAATAAACCACCCATGAAAATTTTCTTCGGGGGCTTTGCCCCCAAATCCTCGACCCACTCACCAGCGAGCAGGAAAGCCGTAAAAATACCCGAGTAAGGCTCCACAAACATAACAATCTCCCACTTGGAGATTGATTTCCACTGAGCAAGCTTCTCAACCCTTCATTGTCATCTGCGAAGGCCAACCAAAGTTGAACATAGCTTTAGTTTATCCCTTGTGATGACCTTGGTCATCATGTCTATAGGATTTTCACCGGTATGAATCTTTTCCAACTTCAACTTATCTTCTTCCAAAGTTGTCCTAATGAAGTGATATCTCAACCGTATATGCTTCGTTGCTCGGAGTGGAAAGTAGAGTTCTTAGCTAGTGTATATAGCACTCGACTATAATCGTGCAGCTTATATTCCTTCTATTTATGCCCCAACTCCTCAAGCAATTGTTGTAACAAATCATCTCTGTGCTTGCCTATGTGGCAGCAACATACTTAGCCTCCATGGTTGATAAAGCCATCACCTTCGTAGTCATGAAATCCACTCACTTTGTTGTCCCACCTACAAGTGTAAATATAACCTTTCATGCTCATCCTACTATCAACATCTCCAACCATGTCTGAATCTACATAACCACGTAAAGTGGTGTCTCGATCCACTATAGCACAAAAGCTGTCCCCATGATCCTCTCAAATCAAGGATCCACTTTATCGCTTTCCAATGCTCTTTACGGATCACTCATAAATCCACTCAAAGCTCCCACTACATGGGCAATATCAGGCCTAGTGCACACCATAGCATACATCAAACTATCAATCGCTGATGAGTAAGGTACCTTGGACATCTAGTTTCTTTCTTGCTCTGTCTTGGGACACTGCTCCTTTGATAACTTAAAATGGCCTGCCAAAGGAGTCCCAACTGGTTTAGCATCCTACATGTTAAACCTATCCAATACCTTCTTAATGTACTCTTCCTGAGATAAAGTCAGCTTCTATTCCTTCCTATCCCGAGTTATCCTCATACCAAGGATTTGTCTGGCTACCCCCAAATCCTTCATATCAAAGGATTCACTTAGTTGTTTCTTGAGTACTTTTATTTCCTGCATGTTTTTACCTACAACCAACATGTCATCAACATACAAACACAGGATAATATAACTTCCATCCTCAAATTTCTTTATATACACGTAATGGTCAGAATGACTTCTAATATAACCTTGCTCCATCATGAAGCTATAAAACTTCTTATATCATTGACGTGGAGCTTGTTTCAGACCATACAAGCTCTTCTTCAGTTTGCACACCATCTCCTTTTTACCTTTGACTTCATATCCTTCTAGCTGCTGCATATATAGCTCCTCCTCCAAATCACCATGGAGAAATGTAGTCTTTACATCTAACTGTTCTAAGTGCAAGTATTCTACTGCCACTATTCCAAGAACAATTTTGATAGAAGTCATTTTTACTACAGGAGAAAAAATCTCATCAAAATCTATACCTTGTTTTTGTGCAAACCCCTTGACCACCAACCGGGCCTTATATCTTTTCTTTCCTCCTTCATCTTTAACTCTGTAGACCCACTTGTTCTGCAATGCTCTTTTTCCTTCCAGTAGCTTCACCAAATCCCAAGTCTAGTTCTCCATGAGAGACTTATGCTCCTCATCCATGGCTTGCTCCCACTTCTTACTAGCATCTACCTGCATTGCTTCATCAAATCTCTCTGGCTCTCCACTATCAGTGAGTAATAAATAATAAAGAGAAGGAGAAAAATATTCAGGTTCTTTTCTTACCCTAGAAGACATCCTCACTATAGGAGTTTGGGGTTCTGTTGAGTAGGTTCTGAACTCGATTCATGGGTCACTTTCCCATCCGGAAAATCCTCTACCACTACATATTCTTTCTTAGATTCTTCCTTGTTTTCCTGCAATGTTGCTTATACATGGGGTAAGTGCACCAAGTTGATGGACAAATATAGGGTCATCCGTGGACGTCATATTGCAAAAAACAGTGAAATCTCAACTTGTAGGGATTATTAGCTATACATGCACTCTAAATTAGAAAAAATTATATAAATATGAATCGTAGCATTCGGAATCTAGTTTCTAAAATACTAATTTTTGTAAAAAACGGACAAGTTTAGCTATATTAAACACTTAAAATTATATGACTTACTTTTTTTTTTTTGAAAAAACTTATAAGATTGTAGTCCGTTTGCCCGCATTTTGGATGACCAAATCTTGTTATTTTTTTTTCCTTTGGTGAAACATTAGATGTAGTTATCTATCTTGGGATGGATTTTATTTTGTATTTTTTTAGCAATATTTTTTTTTTTTATGATTTTTTCCGTGAAAGTGGTCTGAAAATATTTAGAAAATAGAGCGCTTTCCGTTTGCCCGCCATAACTATATCAAAAAATATCGAAATCAATTTTTTTTTTTTTAAGGTGTATAGAATTTTTCCACGCTTGGGATGGTATAATTTTTATCATATTTTGATAAGCGAAACAAAAGTTACAGTCTTAAACGTAGACATGAACATTCATGGGAAAAAATGTCTTAAGGACCTATTGTTAGTAATAAATTATAAAATGATATTTATCTTATTCTATTCACTTTAAAAACAATATTTTTACAAAGCTAAGAGTCTACCCTACGTGATGGCACCATTTTTGTGAAATGTTTTCAGTTTTTTAGCATGGTTCAAGTCTTTGGAAGAAGCAGATTTGAGGTTTTTGACCTTTTGCACTTCATAATGACCTTCCATAGCTTTGGTTGGGAAAAAAAAATATTTTCGAGGCTAAGGTTCGGCAAATAGCTCCGCGATCGCGGTTTTTTGTAAAAATACCATGAACGCGATTTATAAAGCGTGCTCGCGGTTTATAAAGCGCGCTCGCGCTTTATAAATCATATTTACACACATCCCAATGTCTGAATTACCATGTGATTTTTACTCTCTGACCTTACCGTATGAATTACTGTGAAATTCTGTCTTTTTCCAGGCACGTTTTTTATCACCGAAAGCAAAAACATCATGGGAGACAAAAAATGAAGTCAAAAAAGGAAGTCATTAAGTAAAAAAATACCAGACGAATTAGAGGCCAACAAAATTGAAAATGCTGAGCGAATGCGGAAACTTCGTGAATCTAGAAGAGGTTCATCTTCAATCCCAACTACTGTAAGCAATGAAGAACTAGGTATGTTTCTCTTACATCGATGTTGAAGTTGAATTAAATACTCGTGATGAAGAAGTTTTCTTCATCAATGTTGAAGAAGAATTAAATACTCATGATGTAGCAAATGTTGAAATTGAAGGAGACAATGAAAATGTGAATAAGGAAATTCATGTTGAAACTATAGACAAGCAAAATTTGACAAAAACACCTCCTAGGATTTTACATAAGAAACCTAATTTTTTATTGAAATTGATGAAAACATTTTGAAACCAATGTCTGACAAACTTTCTGAACGACAAATCAGAAGAAAAGCCATTGAAATTTGGGATAATTATTTTGAAATTTTAAATGATTCCCAAAGATGTCAATTGTTGGTTAGTTTGATGAAATTGATTAAAATGAGACCTACATTAAACACCTTAGGATTGACAACATCTAACATATGTGGTCAAACCTCTACAATTGTTGAAAACCTTCATGATGCATATCACATTGTTGGTGTCAAGAGACGCACTAGGGATAGTAATATTGTGCGTCGTGTACTTGCTACTAGTGTTGTAAGTGAATCAATAAAAAAACAACGTTTGATTACGCAAACAAGTCGAATGTTGCAAGTTAATCGAAAAAATCTAATGAAAGCAATTGAAAGGCGTAATATCCTTGATCACTCAATAATGTCGATTTTTGGGCATTTTTACGCTAGAGCACCGCGTAAGGACAAAAATAATTCTGATGCTATAAGAGAAGTTGTTATTAAATTTTGGCATGATAACACTAGAGTTTCACCTAATACAAGAGATGTTATAAAATGGAGAGTTGGTTCTACTAATCGTGAACCACATCCAAAGCATTTCTTAGATATGACTCAAACTCAATTTTTCGTAAGTTTGAACAAGAGAATCTGGAAATTAAAATTAGTCAACGTTTTTTTGAAATGTTGAAACCATTCTATGTGAAAATCAACCATGCTCACACCACTTGTTGTTGTAGGCAACATGTTGAATTTGCGATGCATTATGCTAAATTTTTACGTATTCATTCTATTTTCATTCTGAAACTATGTTATCAGAATGTGGTGTTCAAGTTCCACCAATATCTTCTAGGGATTTCATTCCTACTATATTTTGTGAAAAAGAAGTTGGACAATTTTTTTATAGTCAGGATTGTTTAGATGGAAGTTGTAGTACATGCGGCGGATTACCTAAATTGGAAAGTTGCATCCATGAACAAATTGAAGGTACAATAGGACATAATTTAGTTGAATTTGATAAATATAAATCAGTTGCATACCGGTTGAAAGATTGAAAAGAATCGAAGCGGTGTGAGCTAGTTATGAGAACAAATGCCCATTTTTCAATTTATGACAAAATTTAAGGATGAAATTGTTTATGAGTATGCGAGGCATACACATAGAGCTCGATGGTTGGATGAACAATTCAAGCTATGCAAAGACACATTTCCTATTGGTACTATTGTTTTAGTGGTTGATTTTGCAGAGAATTACACATTGCAACCACAAATGGAGGTTCAATCGTAATATTACAACTCAGTACAAGTTGTCATTTTTGTGCATATAGCATTTCTACATTCTCCTGATAATACAGAGAATGATCGAAAATTTTTAAGAGAGTACCACTTTTATATCAGTGATGATCGTACTCATTCTACTGAATTTGTGCAAGGGTGTTTCCAGTTATTTTATGGAAACTTGTGTGATAGGGACATCCACTTCAAACAACATTATATATGGTCAGATAATTGCATGTCTCAGTTTAAGAATGCACGAATGTTTTATTGGATGAGTAGAATGCATGTCAAGATGGGTGTGCAACATATTTGGAGTTTCACTGAGGCTAGACATGGAAAAGGAGAGCATGACGGTGCAGGGGCATGTGTGAAAAGAGCTCTTGCAAGAGAAGAGTTGAAGTACAAAGATGGTGCTGAATTAAAAGATGCAAAAAGCATAGTGGAATGGTGTACTAACAACATGGCCCGAGGTTCTCAAGAAAATTCCACAGTTTGCAGATTTTTTTGGTTGATAGAGGAAAAACATATTGCTAACTACGAGGATTGTATGACACTCACTGGGTCCAGTGATATGCACTCATTTTGTAGCTCAGACGCTACTTCGTGGGCCGTATGGACAAGAAAGTTGACATGTTTTTGTGCATCTTGTATCGAATTTGTCACTGCTGAGTGTGATTCACAAGAATGGGTGGAAGGATGGATTTGTAGGCCTCTAACTCCGCTTCCTAGTTATCAACCTCCACAAGCATTACAACTTGTTTCTGCAGATGAAGTTACAACATCCAAGGACTTTGACGAAATTTCGATTTTGGTGCGACAAGGTATTTATCCAGTTATTTATTTAATTTTTGTATTGAGTTATGTCCATTGAAATTTTAATATGTAATTTAAATTTGAGTTTTTCAACCTTGGTTATTTTTTTGTAGGACATGTGTTTGCAGTAATTGCGACAGAAGACAATGAAGAAGGAACAGACTATTTCTTATGTCGTTGCATCGAGGAAAGAAAGAAGTTGACTTCTCCTATTATAGATGGCGAAGAGATTGAGTATCCTACAGGGTCAGTGGTAGTTACTGGAACTTGGCTTCGACGGTATCCATTAAAAAACTCCTCTATTTGGGTGTTTGAAGACTTTGAGACACACAGGAAAATACTCTTATATTCACATCTAGTTCTAGCGACAAATATTCAGTTGTATAGATATCGAGGAAGACCTAATAACAAGATTCTTTGGAAGGTTCGAGAGTCAGATCATGAAGCAATCTTGTCTGCTATTCAGAGTAGATCCGATCCTGATGGTTCATTGGAATGAATTTACAATGCTCATGTCTGGTATATATTTAATTTCAAGTTTCAATTTATATAGCGTATATATATATATATATATATATATATATATATTTTAGTTTAAAGATCTAGATTTAAGTTTGAATATATTTTATTTTAAATTTGTGTATTTTGTATGTCATGTATATAGATCTAGTATATGGTTTTGATTTGAAACTTAAATTTCTTTGACTAACAATTTTATGTTTAGGTTAGTGGTGCCAGAAAAGCTTCCACCTTCACGTGGTTGGTATCGTTAGTAGAGAATTTTAAATTCTCGAAGCTAAGAGAAGCTTGAACATTGTTTGAAAAATTTGTAAATTTTGAAAAGTCAAGTTTGTAAATTTTGAAAATATTGTAAATTTTGAAAATGTTGTAAATTTTGAAAAAGTTGTAAATTTTAAAAATGTTGTAAATTTTGAAAATGACTCCTCTAGGTGCCATGGAGTCCGAGTAGTCACTCGTCGAATTTGAACGATATTTTGGTCTCAGGGCTCTTAAGGGACTAAGCCCGAACCGAAGTAGCCGGAAGCAACGAACCTTTCGTGCACCGAAACACCGCCTCCTCTAGCGTTCACCTAGCCACCGGACGTGCTTGCGTGCTAGCGGGGTGGTTCGGTGCCACGGCCCACCGTTTGCAAAATACGACGTTTGACAACCTTACACGTATGCGAGGGTGTTGGCTCCAACTGCACTATTTTACGCGTTTACAAACATTAGGACAACGAGAGCACCGAAATGAGAAGGAAAAAAATGAGAGAGGCTATTGTAGAGGGTCCGTATGCCGAGGTGTCGGATCAGACGAGGCCTCTCTAGGTGCCACGGAGTCTGAGTAGTCACTCGTCGAATTTGAACGATATTTTGGTCTCAGGGCTCTTAAGGGACTAAGCCCAAACGAAGTAGCCCGGAAGCAACGACCCTTTCGCGCACCAAAACACCGCCTCCTCTAGCATTCACCTGGCCACCCGGACGTGCCGGCATAGGCGGTTCGGTGCCACGGCCCACCGTTTGCAAAATACGGAGATTTGTGACCTTCTGGCTGGCTCCAACTGCACTATTTCGCGCGTTTGCAAACATTAGGACAGCGAGAGCACCGAAATGAGAAGGAAAAAAATGAGAGAGGCTATTGTAGAGGGTCCGTATGCCGAGGTTTCAGATTAGACGAGGCCTCTCTAGGTGCCACAGAGTCCGAGTAGTCACCCGTCGAATTTGAACGATATTTTGGTCTCAGGGCTCTTAAGGGACTAAGCCCGAACGAAGTAGCCCGGAAGCAACGACCCTTTCGCGCACCGAAACACCACCTCCTCTAGCGTTCACCTGGCCACCCGGACATGTCGGCGTAGGCGGTTCGGTGCCACGGCCCACCGTTTGCAAAATACAGCGTTTGTGACCTTACTGGCTGGCTCCAACTACACTATTTCGCACGTTTGCAAACATTAGGACAGCGAGAGCACCGAAATGAGAAAGAAAAAAATGAGTGAGGCTATTGTAGAGGGTTTGTATGCCGAGGTGTCAGATCAGACGAGGCCTCTCTAGGTGCCACGGAGTCCGAGTAGTCACCCGTCGAATTTGAACAATATTTTGGTCTCAGGGCTCTTAAGGGACTAAGCCCGAACGAAGTAGCCCGGAAGCAACGACCCTTTCGCGCACCAAAACACCGCCTCCTCTAGTGTTTACCTACCCACCCGGATGTGCCAGCGTAGGCGGTTGGTGCCACGGCCCACCGTTTGCAAAATACAGCGTTTGACAACCTTACACTGGCTCCAACTACACTATTTCGCGCGTTTGCAAACATTAGGACAGCGAGAGCACCAAAATGAGAAGGAAAAAAATGAGAGAGGCTATTATAGAGGGTCCGTATGCTGAGGTGTCGGATCAGACGAGGCCTCTCTAGGTGCCATGGAGTCGAGTAGTCACCCGTCGAATTTGAATGATATTTTGGTCTCAGGGCTCTTAAGGGACTACGCCCGAACGAAGTAGCCCGGAAGCAATGACCCTTTCGCGCACCGAAACACCACCTCCTCTAGCATTCACCTGCCCACTTGGATGTGCCGGTGTAGGTGGTTCAGTGCCACGGCCCACCGTTTGCAAAATACAGCGTTTGACAACCTTACACTGGCTCCAAGTGCACTATTTCACGCGTTTGCAAACAATAGGACAGCGAGAGCACCAAAATGAGAAGGAAAAAAATGAGAGAGGCTATTGTAGAGGGTCCAGTATGCCGAGGTGTCGGATCGAGACGAGGCCTCTCTAGGTGCCATGAGTCCGAGTAGTCACCGTCGAATTTGAAGCAATATTTTGGTCTCGGGGCTCTTAAGGGACTAAGCCGAGCGAAGTAGCCGGAAGCAACAACCCTTTGCGCACCGAAACACCACCTCCTCTAGCATTCACCTGCCACCGGATGTGCAAGCATAGGTGGTTCGGTGCCATGGCCCACCGTTTGCAAAATACGGCGTTTGACAACTTACTGGCTGGCTCCAACTACACTATTTTGCGCGTTTGCAAACATTAGGACAGCGAGAGCACCGAAATGAGAAGGAAAAAAATGAGAGAGACTATTGTAGAGGGTCCAGTATGCCGAGGTGTCGGATCGAGGCGAGGCCTCTCTAGGTGCCATGAGTCGAGTAGTCACCCGTCGAATTTGAGCGATATTTTGGTCTCGGGGCTCTTAAGGGACTAAGCCGACGAAGTAGCCTCTAAGCAACGACCCTTTGCGCACCAAAAACCACCTCCTCTAGCATTCACCTGGCCACCCGGACGTGCCGGCGTAGGCGGTTCGGTGCCACGACCCACCGTTTGCAAAATACAGTGTTTCCTTATTTATTTAAATTAAATTACAATGACTTGGTTGTTATGTTATCTGTTGTTGTCATCTTGTCCTTGGTAGGATGATATACATCCAGGGCTATGAGTGTGATCTAGGATGTGGTTAGTTGTATTCAGATGTGTGTCTAGAGTATGACAAAAATTAGGTATGAGTATTTTTATCTAGTGGATATACGGTGCGAGATAGATCAAGAAGGCGCCTATGGTTGTTAAAACAATGCATAAATGAAGTGTATATCAAAATAAGTACAAAATTCTATATTTCCAAGTTCCCAAACCAAATTTTGGGTACTAAACATTTATATCTTAATGAATTCAACACTACATGACACTTTTACTATTGCACATGTGCACCAATTAAATTACAACCCTTTTGATCAGAATATTTTAGTGAATTTTATATATTAAAGATATCCTAAAAATTGACACAAATACACATTATATCCAGCATGGTGTTCTATATGGCATGGCATGGTGTTATATCCTAAGTAAATTGTTTCTCTCATATTTGTTTATCAGATCAAATTTATAGCCTTACATCAACACCACTTTTTTGTTAACATAGTAATATAATTGGTTTGAATTGAGCATCCAATATTATAAATAAGGTGTGGAAGTTATGGAATCAATATAATAATTCATATTTTTAGAAGTGACATGTAAACAAAATAAAAAACTAGAGAAAAATAATGAGAAAAATAAAAAGTAATCAACCTACAAAAAATATCCAACATGTAAAACTACAAATGATTGAAGAGAGGGAGAGAAGCAATATTTCTCACATTTAAAAAATATCCAACATGTAAAACTACACATTTATTGACTATGCTTAAAGCATCTTTCTCACTCCCAAATTCTAAGTCCGCCATTTCATTACTTTTTCTTCATGTAAATTGGTACCTCAAGAATCAATGCACGTTATACATAGCACATCTCTAGTTACTAATACTTAAGTTGGCTTGATATAGAGCTAACAATATTGTTTTAGTTTGAAAAATAAAAATTCAAAATGCCCATGGCACGAAATATACCACAAATAATAATCAGAAAGATACTAGAAAATATATAACTAGAAGTAATACACTAAATCCACCGAACAGAGATCAAAACCCACTTTCTCAGAGTTAGCAATAATACCAAAATAACCAAATTTATAGCCTTATTTAACCAACACACATGGATATATATATATATATATATATATATATATATATATATATATATATATATATATATATATATATATATATATATATATATATATATAAGAATCAAATAAAGTGTGCTCAGACGTGCACGTCTCGAAAATATATATGTACATGTATAATTTCATAATGTATGTATACATCTCGAACTAAGCACGTGTCATAATGTACATATGGGACCACATGCGGTCGCAAAGGCTAGATATATATACTGATGGATTGTGAATAGATGTACTCATGACCACATATATGTGGCATCCAGTGGACTATAAATCTACTCATGAAACATCTTCCCTCTCTTCGCCTGCTTTAGAAGTAGCACGTCCACGACACGGGGATGTAGTGGAGGAGATGCCACTACAGATTTCATCCGTGTGGTCCTAGGTGTCTCAAACATGCTGCTGACCTAACTTTGCACATTCATAAACAACAAGTTTTTAACACCCAAAATTTTAAAATACCTTCAAAATTTAGAAACTTGTACAATTTAGTTAAAATGCATGTGCGATCTTACCACAATGTCATGATCCCTATCGATTTGTTGTTGACGTGTCGCGGGGACAATAATAGACTCACGAGGGTAAGCTACATACAAATAATTAATTTTCAAATTAAATATTTCACACATATATATACCTACAAAATTTGATATTGTAGATTTAAGTTTAATAAGAAATAATGAGCCTCAAAATTTAACAAATTTAAAAAATTGTGTACCTCGGTTAGTGGATTTGCGAGATCTATGTAAGATCTCTGAGCAGCCTCCATAGTCTGCATATGTGGAGGAGTCTCTGTAGTAGTCATAAGCTATACAAAAAACATGTACAAATAAATTTATTAAAATCTACTTAAGAGCTATACAAAAAACATGTATAAATCAATATTTAGTTACTCGAAAGAATAAAAATACATTATTAAATTTTATCTTCTATTTAGGCTAAATACATAGGATCTATAAATGTTAGCACGGAGGCCATCTATCTTCATAAGATTTTGACAAACTTTTGTATTTAATCTAGGTAACCCATAGTCATCTTCTATGACAATTAGAGCATCATTCAAATTTGAAGAACTTTTAAATCTAACATCACCAGACCAAACATATAGATCAGACGAAGAGTAGACTAGAGTTGTATATCCTTGGTGGGCAAGTGTGTTGCAAATATATAGATTATAATGCACTATTTATATGTATTTGTGTCCAAAGGTAGCTGAGTTTGAGTTTTGGTGCACGAGCCTAGAGGATCTTACTTGTGTGTTATCCCTTTGGAAATAAAGAACATAACCTCCTTCCACCTTCTTTGGCTTAGAGATCTTTATTTCGGGTTTTTATGTCCACGGAATTGTCCACCAACCGTGCACTTACCTGTCAGTGGTTGGGAGTCGACTACCCAGGGTGGTCTAGCATCAAACACACACATATTTTTCTCCTTTGGTTTGTTAATGCTCTGATGAAGGGTTTTGTAAGTTATTAGGGTTTCTACTTTATTGTAGATCATTACAGGTCATCTCGATGTTGTGTGAAAAAGAGCAACACAATGATCACACAATTTCTAAACAAGCAAAAGCACTAGAAAGTTGAGAGCTCAACTACCTTATGATCTAAGACTGTAAATTCCTTGTATTAGATGCATACAACTACTACATAGACCATACATATCATGTATGGTCTTGAACCTACATGTTTTCCGGTTCTATAATCTTCTTTGTAGAATCTAAAGTCTTATCTTCTCCTGCTCCGCTACCTGTCACATCTAGCTCATCCCAGAATCTTCCTAAACAAGCTAAGTTTCTCTCCCCTCTTGTATATTGATAAAGTTATTGTTTATCACTTAGTCCATTTCAAGTTGGAATGAATTATTTTTGTCATGCTTAATTGATGTTGGAAGTTAATTAGATAATAATTGTCTACCTGTTTATAATCCTTGTACCTTTTTCAGTAGAAATTTTAAATAAGGGTATAAATATGACCAATACATTATAGCTCCTCAAACCCATTATGAGGTGTGGCATAATATATAATAGAATACAAGCCCTTGATTCATCCCTCACACATGGAAACATGCACAAATTTAGCTCATGTTTGATCTATGGGAAGAAACATGGATAACTTCAAACTGGTAGTTTGTTGTTGTTATGGGTACTCTTAAGGAATCAAATGGTTCAATGTTTCTTCTTAATTTTATTAGAGTGAGAATAGAGGATCCTTGAATTTTCCAAGGTCACCCTACTAGGTTTTAGTGAATGAATATTTATATATGACCAATCGTTAGATTTCTTACTCAACAAACCTAAAAGTACTACCTAGGTTGACTAAGCCAAGTAACCCTTTTGAAAAAGTTAATATTAGAAGTGTATGGGATAGGTTCGTAGGGGGTGGATAGGTTGGAGTTTAACTTATCCTAAACCTACAAACATGTCCATGATGTCTAATAAATTAGGTCTGAGACACATGGAGGATTATGCATATGTTCAATAACATGTGCAGTGATTTGTGAGGGGTTGGGATGGAGAATACTTGTTATCTAGTAGAAGCGAAGTGGATATAGAGTGAGACATTTCCTTAAGTTGTTCAAGTTATGTGTGAATGAGATATATATCATTATAGTTGTAACACACGTCATGTTTCCAAGTGTTGGGAATACATTTAGGTACTACAAATTACCCCCATTTCAATATAGTATTGATAAATGTTGGATTAATAGATAAGAAACAAGTAAATACAAACCTCACTTCTTGATCATACAATGATGTTGTAAATTCTTAAATCTCAGTACACCAATCCATATAAAACTTATAATCATATGGAAAGGACGCATAGATTTTTTTAGATAAAGGGTACAAGAGGATTTAATAACCTTTTTTACATTTCTTCATCACTCTTATCATTCATTTTGATTACGAGTTGATCGCTTCCACCTTGTCAAGTATCTTTTCCTTCGTGACTCATGGTGTTACATATCTAGAGGTAGTTATTGAGAATCAAGATATAGTCTAGGTAAATAAGTAGATATGGGAAGATATCATTTTACATTGGATTGAGAAGTTCATCATGTACAAATAATATACCTATGACAGTGCAGTACGTGTCATTATTTTGGATGTTGGGAACATGTAGACCATGTGTATCCAGTTTAGTACTACAAACGAGACATAAGGGAATTTATCAACTGGCCCGAGAGGATCAAGAAGATCAAGAGGATTGGGTCAGTAACCACCTAGAAAAAATACTTATGAGATTTCTATTTCTGGATCTAGAGGATAGGGTCCACATCCATAATAATCACTTAATAATCCTCTTCACCTAAAGTAAGCACCTCAAGTCTATTATGACATGTATCTCCAATTACAAAAAATTTAGAGGTATTGAAAATGCAGCAGAGCATGTGTACAAGTGTGAGATACTATGGTATTCTAAGCAAATTACAACTTTATATATGGTAGTTGTATGTATTTTATATATACGTTGAGTATAAGAAAGTGAAACTCATGTACACAGAGGTCAAGAATTAGAAACAAAGTGTTTAAAGAGATTTGTAACTAACTGCATAAAACTCATGCGAGGCATGCCGGTAGCTTCGAGTTCCTGAGCGAGATGATGACCCGTCGAGCTCACTGTGTATAAAAGAAAAATATTAATACATGTACAACATACACGTGAAACAAATTATAATAATAATCTAGTGCAATTAAATGATTTATTAAAAATGTAAGTTTGTACAACTTGAAACTTACATTTGAAACACGCCCAACATGATAGCTAGCATGTCAACAGGATGTTTCCTTCACCGGCTCTTGCTATTTAAAATAAAATAAAAAATTAGTTTCACATGTATGTACATGACGTACAATCATATATATATATATATATATATATATAATCATATATATATATATATAATCATATATATATATATATTAATATCTCAAACATGTGAATTAAACTATTGTACATATATATATATTATTTAAATTTATTTAAAATTTACTGTGAAAGACCAATATCGGTGGCTCAGTTCCAAAAACATTCCCAACATCTCATCTATAGAAAAAAATCTTGTGAACCAGCAAATGATGTCTCTACTGCAATGCATATGGCACCACATGATCCACGGTGGTGTGGTGCACTAGAAGCCTGGCACCTCCACCAACATCACCGGATGCAATCTGGGTGCTATGTTGGGTGAGAGTGTCAGTGAGCTCCCTCAATGCATGCAATGTATCAATCTCCACAACCTCCTTCACTGTAGGAGGGATAACTGAAGGCAGTGGGGGTTTTGGGGCATGGGGATCCTAGGCTGACCTACGCGTGCACCAGTCTACTGCACTCTGCGCAGAGCCACCTCCTCGACCAAAAAAAGTCGAAAAGTCAAAATAATTCGAGACCTCATTGAGCACAAACTCACAATATAATTTCTTCAAAAAATAAAGAGGAACCTCATTGTTGTTGCATGGTGGATAATAAAAAACCATCCACCATCGGTCCCAAAAATTGTTTTTGATTCTATCATCATGGCACCAATGGATTGGGAATCGTTTGCAAGTAAGCTAGGGGGCGTTGGTTCTAGGGTCGGTAAATAATGCACAAATGAGGTATTTTCCATTTTTTTTGTCTTTGACGGCCACATGAGATAGTTTATCCGCATACCACCGCCTACAGTCACTTCTAAAGGTGTTCCATCTATGTATTTGGTTGGTTGTAGACTCGACTTCGCCAATCAATGTTTGCAATGTATTGGCTAAAGTCATGCGGGATGGATTTGTAGCATGATTTTGTCTTATAGTTTGAATTAGGTTCTCAATGACAATTTTATTTTCTTGGATTCTTCCAATGATATTATCTTGCATTCCTGTTGGCTCAGTGGGGACAGAAGGAGCCACAGGGGGCGGATCTATGTTTGGAGGAGGGTTTTGAGGAATGTTCGGAGGGTTTTGAGGAATGTTCGGTGGGTTTTGAGGAATGTTTTGACGGTTTGCATGAGCCCGAGCTTGCCGACCAACTGATAAAACAATAAAATTGTATACATAAACAAACAATTCACAAAACCCATGAAAATGCCAAAAAAACCTAAAATGCAAAAAAACAACCTAAAATGCAAAAAAATGATTACAATCGGGGACTTACCTCCTCGTCTTGGCGGCATGGTTGAATCTATCGCTATCCAGAAGTCCGATGAGCAATTTTGAGATAGTATTGAAAGTGCGAGTGAAAAACGTTTAGGAAAAGTCACGGTTCGAAATGAAAATTAGGAAAATAACGAGTCGCGGGACTGTTAAATTTTGTCTCAGAGTTCCGCGATCGCGGTTTATAACCGCGCTCGCGGTTATAAACCACGATCGCGGAACTAGGTTCGGTAATTACCGAACCTAGAATTCAATAACCGCGATTGCGGTTTTAGGACCGCGCTCGTGGTTTTAAAACGCGATCGCGGTACCTTTATTTTGGGTTTTTATGTCCACGGAATTGTCCACCAACTTCGTGCACTTACCCCATGACTTTCTCATTAAAGACCATATCACTAGACCGAATGATTTTCTTGTCTTTAATACTCCAACATTTAAATCCAAAGTCATCACCACCATAACCAATAAAAGTGCATTTTTCTGATTTAGCCTCTAGCTTGGTCCTATCATCCTTGTCAATATGAACAAACACCTCACATCCAAAGACTCTAAGAAATGAGTAATCGACTTTCTTATTGTACCAAGCCTCCTCAGGTATATCTCCATCCAAGGCACTTGAGAGTCCTTTGTTTATCAAGTACATAGTTGTGCTCACCACTTTTGCCCAAAAATAAAGAGGCAGTCATGCATGTATCCTCATGCTCCTAGCACGTTCCATTATTTTTCTGTTCATCCTTTATGACACCCCATTATGCTGTGGGATTTTTAGAACCATATTTTGCATGCGGATTCCATTCTTAAAACAATAATCATCAAATTCATTTCTCGCAATACTCCCCTCCATTATCGACTGAGACATTTTAACTTAAGGTCTATTTTATTCTCTACCAAGGCTTTCCATTTAAAAAAAGTATCAAATACATCAGATTTGTTTCTAATACAATAAACCCAAACATTCCTTGTTGCATCATCAACAAAAGTAACATAATAACTTGAACCCCCAAGAGATGATACCCAGTCGGCCCCACACATCGAATGTACAGATCTAACTTACTCTCTTTCTTCATAGGTCCAACTTTGAGAAACCTTACTCGCTTCTGTTTCCCATATATGTAATTCTCACATAAATCTAAACTTGTTTCTGTATATCCATGCAAATTATTCTTTATGATGTCCATGCCCTTATGGCTCATATGACTGAGCCTATAGTGCCATAATGTTGTATTTGCATTTGAAGCCACAAGATTACAATCATTAGTACTATCAGTGGTTAAATACAAGGTTCCAACCTTCTTACCTCTTGCCACCACAAGAGCACCCTTGGTGACCTTCCAAGAGTCAGCTATAAATATCACAATACAACCATCACTTCCTAATTGCCCCACTGATATCAAATTTATCCTTAATGTAGGTACATGTCTAACATCCTTCAATAGCCATGTATTCCCATTTTGCATCTTAACAGAAGAACCTTTTCCAACTATACTGTAAGGCTCATCATCACCAATAAAAACATGCCCAAAATCCCCTTGAACATAATCAACAAAATAATGCCTATGTGGAGTAGCATGAAAAGAATCCCTGAATCTAAAACCCAAGATTCATTAATATTATGCAAAGAAAGAATCAAAGCATCCTGACATACATTACCCGATGCCACATTTGCCTCCTTGTTTTCTTCCTATTGTTTCTTCTTATCCCAAAGCTCCCAACAGTCCTTCTTTGCATGCCCAGACTTTCCACAATGCCAACATACTATCTTGCTTTTGGATTTTGACCTTGCTCGATCCTTTGATTTTCCACAGTTTCCTCTATTCTTCTGTCTCCCTCTAGTTTCCACTATCAAAGCATTCCCTGAAGTAGAAGATTCACTAGAGATTTTTCTTCACATTTCCTCACTTAGAATCACCCCTACAACATCCTCAAACTTCAACTTTGAGTTAGCTAGAACCGAGTTTCTTACCGCCATTACTAGGCTATTCCAACTTTCAGGTAAAGAGCACATAATTAATAAATCCCTAACTTCTTCATCAAATTCTATTGTAACCGAAGCTAGCATATTCACATCCGTATTGAAATCATTTAAATGATCTGCTACTGAACCATTCTCAGACATCTTCATATTAAACAAATTTTTCATTAAAAATATCTTATTAGAGGCAAAGGGTTTTTCATACAACTTCATTGATGTATCCATCAGTTCTTTTGTAGTCTTTTCCTTTGAAATATTAAATAATACTGAAGATGCAAGACATAGCCGGATCGTTCCAAGTGCCTTCCGATCCAACAAATCCCATTCGCATCTGTCATACTTGAGGGTTTGTTCACCTTCTCAGACAGTGGAGTATAAATATCCTTCTGATAAAGGTAATCTTCCATCTGCATCTTCCAAAGACTAAAATTCTACCCGTTGAATTTATCAACCCTAGATCTTCCATCATCTGCCATAGCTCCCACTCAAGCTAAAAACTTTCCCTACGATTCAACACTTCAGCAAACCAAACCAGGCTCTGATACCAATTGTTAGGAAATAAGAGATAAAATATGTGGAATAATCCCTTACAGAATCACAACAGTAGAAACTAATATGCAAAAAATATTACAGATCTCAAATAAAAGTGTAGAATAAATAACACAACATAAAGAGACAAGATTTAACCCGGTTCTCCCAATTTGGGCTACATCCACCAAGAATCACTCGCTTAGATTTTATTACAAGCCTCCACTCTCTCAATACAATACCTAGATCCATTTGGAGCTATTCTCAACAAACTCTATAGAATTCACACCCAAATTCAAAGCACATTTGCAATACATTTTCTTGTCTATCTATCATATGCATAAGACTGTATAAATAGACAATTGTTTAAGCAGATTTGATACAAAAGCGTGGGTATCAAAACAATGGGTACCGAAAATGCCATGGGCCCAAAAATAACCCATAACGGTTACCCATGGATTAATAAACCACCGATGAAAATTTTCTTCGGGGGCTTCACCCCCAAACCCCCTTGACCTGCTCATTGGCGAGCGGGACCTCCGTAAAAATAATCGAGTGTAACACATAGAAGGTGTACCACACTCTAACATGAAAACAGGCTCCACAAACATAACAGAGGTCAAGTATATCTCATTAGTTAATTTGGATCCATAATCATCTCTCAAAGGTAAGATGGTTGGATTCAGCATAGTGAGTTGGTAAGAGTGAGCTTATTGAGATGAGTGATTTGAGCTCGGTGAGTTGATTTTAGCTTGGTGAGATAGGTGAGATGATAAGATGGGTGGTTTGAAATGGTCGAGTTGATCAAGATAGTCAAGACAAGTGAGCTAAGAGTGAGATAGGAAAGAGCTCACATCTCTCAGAGTAGTAAAGTCAAAGTTTGTAATCTTGCAGTACAGTGTGTAAAACATGGATGTAAGTACCAAGAGGTTTGAGAATTGTGGATGAAAAGTTTGAAATACTAAGGGACAAGACATTGATCATCACTCTCATTTTGAGATCAAGAATGCATCATCATGGGTGAGGTTCTTGTTCATCTCAATCTCACATTGCAAGGTCTTAAAATAGTATTTATAAACACTCATTCAATGCTCCAAAATTTATGTGCATCATACAAAAGGAAAAGACTATGATTTCTTCAATAAGTTATTCATCGAAGGAGCTTATTCAAAAATTTAAATAAATCCCCTTCCCTTCTTCCATTCTCTCCCTTTATTCTAATTCTTTGTCGTAAACAATCAAGGTATTTTTTCCTATTCACTTAAGTGACAATATTTGTAATTTGGAAAAGTATTCTCTCAAAATTATAAGAGAGATACTAAATTTTTCTCCTCTAGGGGAAACTAAAGGTTACAAGTGGAATAGGAACATGAAGAGTTGTGTAAAGGGAGATGAAAGGTCAGTTCAGAGGGCTATAAATTGGGATGGCTTCTCCATTCCAAAGGATCCTGAAAATGCTAGATTTTGATAGCATATATGTTATACCAATTGTGAATTATGGTAGATTTATTGATGCTTTGTATTTCATCACTACACAAGGAATGAATGCTACATTTAATCTATTCCTCTTTTCCTATGTGTTCTTCTATTTGTCTCTTTCATGCATTTTATAAGCATAATGATTAAAAAAGAAGCTTTGTTTCTTCAATGATTGGGCCTCGGGAAGCTGTGTGTTTGTTTGGGTTTTCTTTCTCTCACTCCCGGATTCATTTTTGTTTTACTATAATTTAATTTTGAACTACTCCGATTATTGGGTGTGAACTCTGCAATTGGCCTACTCACAACAATAACCTTCATTTCCTAATTTCTCTCCTTCACCCCTCATCGTTGTAATTTCCTCCCTTGTACCCCATACAAGAACTTTGCCACAAATTTAGTGGAGTGTTCTGTGTGATCCCTAGCATATTTTTCCAACCCAAAACATTTAGATAGGATTAGATTATTTTACATTCAATAATGGGAGTTGCACCATTCAATGTAGAGGAGCGTAGCCCCGTGAACGTTGGTGGAAACATCTAATTTCCATATCGACAAATTTTCTCACAAACAAAGTTCTAGGATTGTACTTGAGTTTATTATTATATAATAACCTAGATTCACACACTTTGAGTGTGTTAGGGTAAACATATTTTACCTAGGTTAACTTAGCATAGGTAAGTTAATTTTTAAATTGTGGTAAGTTGTTATAAACCATATTTTAATTATATTTGGGAATAGTATTCCCGTAGAATGTTGTTTTTCATTATTAGAGTTGTTATATGGTTCAAACAATATAATTTTAATTATATGTGCATGGGTATGTTTATTGTTGCATTGTTGTGACATCCCGTTTGTCTGCACATGGCTATTCAATTCCTATAAGAATTATATCACATTCATTTTAATGTTGATTTGATTGATTATTAATAAAAGTGTGAGGCTTTTGTCCCTCTTCTACACTTTCATTTGGTACCAGAGCTAGTTGATCTAGACCTGTGAGCAGAGAAGGTTAGAGAGAGATTGCAGAAGGAAGAATTTTTTTTTGGAGAAGAATTTGCTCTCTAGGAGAGCCTATGTTGCCTCCGGTGAGATTCCGAGAATGCCTTGCATCCACACAACCTCGGGCCATACTCCAGATAAAATCAAAGCAATTTTTTTTGGCCTTGGTGCCCCACTTTTGATTAAATTTGTTTCTGGAAGTTAATCGATTCAAAAAAATTTTAAAAAAATTATTTCTTCCCAACCAAGGGTTTTACCTCTAAATTAAGAGGTGCATTTGGTCTCTACAAGATTTAGAGGACTCTATGAATCTACATCAAGCTATTGAACGAGTCTGACCGAGCTAACTCATTACCGGGTGAGTTGTAGATTGAGCTCTCTCGACCCCACATTGCATGTGATCAAGTTTTGGAGCACACTAAGCGAGGCATATTGAAGGTGAGTTGTGTGCAGATTTTCTATTGAGATTCTCCTCACGAGCTCGCCCCGAGAGTTGGATTATTAATTGGGTCGAGTCGCCTTTGTAGGACCCTTGTGTGCATTGTACTCTGTTGGCAAGTTGAAGTGGTTCATACCTCCAAATTGAACCAACATCATTCTCTTTACATTGGTCAAGCCATAGACCAAATCAATCCACAAAGACCTACTTTCATTAAGTGACAAAGCCATAAAATTTTTGGATCAAGCTTTGTTCACATTATAACGAGTTGATTTTTGTGTTGAAACTTTTAGGGATGAGTCGTGTTGATCTTCACTCGGTAACCTACATATATACAACAAGGTGGAGCACAAAAATAAAAAAACAACGTATAACATGCGTGTAAAAAACAAAGAATCCAAATAACCACAAGCGACAACATACAAAGGTGGCATTGCAAATTAATCTCCTTACAAAATAATAAAGATACACATTTCATTGCAAAAAGAGGATTAAAAACTGACTCATATCCATTTTCTATGGAGGTAGCCCTAAATCGCCTCTCGAACACATCACACCGGCATGTGGAGTCAACCTAATCAGCACCATGTTTTCTTTAAAAGGTTAGTGATCTTGTTTCTAGTTTAAATAAAATTTTCTTCATTTTATGTCCTAAAGCGCTAATAGTGATAAGGTGGATAGTGGAAGTGCTTTAGGTGTGGGAGGTTTGGGGTTTGACTCCCACCTCAAAGCATTGATTTTTAAAATATTGATCTTAGTAGCCATTTAGTGTAAGCGCCTTTGTTAAAGGGACTCTAAACCCCTAACCATAACTAAAGTCCACCCCAAATTTAGTAGAGAAAACCCTAAAAAGGGTCAAAAAAATTATTTCTCCCACTTGACCTATTTTTTCATTTTGAGCATTTTTTTCCAAACGGGGGGTGATCAAAAATTGCATTTTAAGATTTTTTTGTGGTTTTTTAAACTAAGAGCGGTATTGAGCTCAAGAGGCCACCAGATCCACACAAAAAAAAAAATTTCCTGCCATTCAAATTTTTCAGAATTTTGGATGAAATTGCATATTTCAGTATATTGTACTAATTTTGCATGTTGTCATATTCACCCACAAACCATTTTAACTGTTTAAAAACTAGTAGAGTTTTATAATAAAAACAATAAAATTTGGTTTTGTATCACTCATGAGATCTTTGGATCTCATTCGCAGCGTTCGGTATAAACAATGCCTCTGGGAAGTGCTTACGGGTAATGCCATCGCGACTACTACTGCACTTAATGCCTAATATAGATGCAAAAATTTCATCCGGTCATCGACCCTTTAAATCAACGAGGAGTAATAAGGATGCAATGCACACACTTTCAGCCGTCCCATCCATTTGTGAATGATTACACAACTTAAATCTAGACTAAGAAATTATCTGAGTATATAGAAAAGTTACGTGTGTGTATGAGGATATTTCTTTGAACCAAAGTGTCAATAATCACATGGACCCATTTTATTATTATCTTGGTATCGATTCTTTCACGTACTTCCAAGTATATTGAAAGGGTGAGCTTCTTCCATGTGCTAACGAGTATATCGGAAGGGCGTGTATATAGAAAGGTTCAAGTATATCGATGACGGTATATATATTGGAAGACCATATACTTGGAGTGATAAGATCCTTACCGTTTGTCATTTGATTCTACAAAATGGGCACCAATGCCCCCAAATTCTTTCTTCCAGATTCACAATTTCTAAGAGGAAATAAATATGCAGCATGGAAGACAAAAATCAAAACACATCTTGAGTTTTAAGATATTTGGAATGTTGTGGATGGTTCTGTAACTAGATCAACAACTGATACAAATTAGCAATGAAAGTTTGATAGATCCAATTAGAAGGCAAAGATGATAATCTTGTTTGAAATTTATGATGATGTGAAACCCCACATTCGTGATGCCAAATCAGCCAAAGAAGCATGGGATAAGTTGAGCACAATGTATGAGGCCAAGAATAAGAATGTAATATTGAATTTGCAGAGTCAGTTACACACACTGAAGTTCAAACAAAATGAGAAAATAGAAGCTTTCTTAAGAAGAGTTACTGAGAATTAAGGGCTTCAATTCTAGCCCTAGGAGAGGAGGTCACTGATACAACTCATGTTCCCATTGTTATGAGATAACTCCCTCCTTCATACCACATTTTTGTGACAACACTCAACTTGTCAGATCAGACAGTGAGTTTTGACAAGATGGTAAACCTACTGCAACAAGAGGAAGAAATGTATAATAAAGATGATGAAGAGGAGCAAGCACTTTCTTCTCATCAAAAATGGAAAGGAAAAGGAAAACCTAATTCCTCTCAAAAGTCCCAAACACAACATCAACATGGGGACAAACAAAATAAGAATAAGAATCAATGTCCTATCTGCAAGAGAGGACATGAGTTAAAATATTGTTGGTTCAATACCTATAAGAAAGGTTCATCAAGCAACTCTAGACCTCAAAATCAACAATATTATAAGGGAAATTCTAACTACAATCAAGGGAAAAAGAAGGGGAACTGGTGAAGAAATCCCCATCAGAAAGGAAATATAGATGAGCAAGAATAATATTCGAGATAATGAAGACTTCTTGTTCACTTTGCTCAATCAATTAAACCCTCCACATCATCTAGTGATGTCTAGTATGTTGATTTGGGAGCCACTTGACACATGACCAACCACAGAGACTATTTTACTTCAATAAGGGACACACCTTTGAAAAACCATGTTTCATTAGGTGATGATTCTTCATACACATTATAGGGGATTGGGAACATTTCTCTACCTCTTGGTTCATACAACTGTAGATTATCTAATGTACTATATGTCCCTGGGTTGACAAAGAATCTACTACCATTCATTCTACTCCTAGATCACAATTTGATAAAAGGATTTCCATTTCTCCAAAAGGATATAGATAAGTTTCCTCACTGCATAGTAGGAAAACAACATAAATCTTCATTCTAGAAGAGTACTTATCGAGCTCATGGTAAGATTGATCCGGTTCATACCAATCTTTGTGGTCTGATGCAACTGAGTCATTCTATATTTTAGTACTTCATGCTTTGTGTTGATGACTACTCGAGAAAAATGTGGATAAATTATCTTCTTAAGAAAAGTGATGCTTTTGAGACCTTCAAAAATTTCAAAATGGCTGTATAGAATGAGACTAGTTGTCACATCAAATATGTCTAATGAGATCGAGGGGGGGAATTCACCAGTAATGATTTCAAAGCCTACCTACAAGCTCATAGAATTTTTCAAAAAATTCCTCCACCACACACATCATAGTAGAATGGTTTTGTTGAGAGAAGAAATTGTACTATCATGGAAATGGAGCGATACATGATCGATTATTTTGTACTAGTGAGGAAATTCTAGGTAGAAGCAATAAAAATAATAGTTTATTTTTTGAACAGAGTTCCCATAGTTTCTCTTGATGGAGTAATGCCACAAGAAGCATGGTCAAAGTGGAAACCATTTGTTGCACACCTCAGAGTATTCAGGTGCAAAGAAATCATGCACATACCCAAGCATAACTGAAATAAGTTGGATATGAAATTAAAAAACTCATCTTCATTTGCTATAGTGAAGAGACTCTTAGGTACACTTTTATGGATCCGAGGAGACCAAGAAAGTCTACATCCAAAGCATAGATTTTGAGTTTTTTGAGAAGAAGGAAGCAGAGAATCCTCCTCTAGACTCACATGATGTAGATTTTTCATGTGTTGTAAAAATAGAATTTGATGTTCCTATAGATGATGGTAGTGATCATGGTGATGATTAGATAGAACCATAAGCCACGTGAGCATTTCATTGTATGTCCAAGTGGTATATAAACATGTTACGAGATGAAAAATTGGATGTTCCACTGGATACATCCACCACTGGACCAAAGACTCATAGTAAAGCATGAGAAGTCAAATTTTCTTTAATGAATAGAGTTATTAAATCTGATGAGCCCTTTATAGTCTAGTAAGCCTTGTATTCAAAATCTTGGAAAGATGCCATGGACACTGAGTATCAATCAGTGATGAAAAACAACACTTGACAACTTGTCGATCTTCCACTAGGGAAGAAACCCATTGGTTGTAGATGGATATTAAAAAAAAGTACAAAGCAGATGGGACCATAGAAAAGTACAAATATATACTAGTAGTAAAGGGGTACACACAAAAATATGGAATTGACTATGAGGAGACATTTGATCCCACAACTAAGATCAAAATAATCAGGATGATCTTTTCTCTAGATGTATAGTTTTGTTAGAAAGTCCATCAGATGGACGTGAAAAGTGTCTTTCTGAATGAATATCTAAAAGAAGAAGTATACATGCCTCAACTTGAGGGATATGTCATACCTGGTCAAGAATCAAAGGTATGAAAACTCAGGAAATCTCTGTATGGCCTTAAACAGGCACCCGGGCTTGGTACATCAAAATTGATGAGCATCTCATACAACATGGATTTTCAGAAATCCATATGATCCCAATCTCTACCTCAAAAAAAGGGGGGAGATTGTGATTGTTGTTGTTTATGTCGATGATCTAGTCATCACTGGTAATTCCGTGAGGATGATCGATGAAATGAAGAAATATGTTAACTGACCGTTCAACATGACAGATCTCGGTGATGCACTACTTTGTCTTGGATTAGAAGTATGGAAAAAAGAGAATTAAATATTTATTTTTCAATTGAAATATACTAAGAAAATTCTTGAGAAATTTAGGATTATGGATTGCACATCTATTACTACACCTATGGAGAATAGATTGTAATTATCTCGTTGAGATCGATCTCCGTGGTAAATGCAGCTCTCTCATCGGAAGTTGATTGGGATTATCATTTACCTAACCTACACCAAACTAGATACCACATTTACGGTGAGCTATCTATCCGGGTTCGTGCAGGAACACCGAGTTTTTCATTAGATGGCAGCAAGGCGAATCTTGAGATATCTCAAGGGAACAGTAGATCTTGGTCTAGAATACAAGAAGAATGATAAATTCTTCTTGACTGGATATTCAAATTCAGATCATGCAGGTAATATTGATGACAGAAAATCCACTTCAAGATTTTTATTATTTTTGGGATCTGGACCAATATCATGGGGAAGCAAGAAAAAACACTTTGTTTCTCACTCTTCTACAGAAGTTGAGTATCATGTTGTAGGTGAAGCTATCTCTGCGAAGCGATATGGTACGTTGCATACCGGAAGGACTTGGATTACCACGGGGAAAAACCTACCACCATGTATGTAGACAATGAAGGTGTTCTCAAACTTGTTTGCAATCTAGTTTTTCATGAAATAACAAAGCACATTGAGGTACATGTACATTTCATATGTGAGCATGTCTTGAAACACAATATACTGACTTCTATTTTTTCCAACGGTTGAACAATGAGAAAATATCTTCACAAATTCACTTACATGTGACAAATTTGAGTTGTTCAAAGAATTCCTCTCTTCATCCCTTGAGGCAATGCAAAATTAAGGGGGAATGTTAGGGTAAACATATTTTACCTAGGTTAATTTAGCATAGGTAAGTTAATTATTAAATTGTGGTAAGTTGTTATAAACCATATTTTAATTGTATTTGGGAATAGTATTCTTGTAGCATGTTGTTTGTCATTATTTGAGTTGTTATATGGTTCAAACAATATATTTGTAATTATATGTGCACGGGTATGTTTATTGTTACATTGTTGCAACATCCCATTTGTCTGCACATGGCTATTTAATTCCTCTAATAATTGCAACACATTTATTGTAATGTTGATTTGATTGATTATTAATAAAAGTGTGAGGCTTCCGTACCTCTTATACACTTTCATTACCAAAATAATTATAGAAATGTACTTGAGTTTATTATTATGTAATAACTTAGATTCACACACTTTGAGTGTATGACATAGATGGTCAAATGATAAAAAATTTGTCAAAATTTACGCATTCTTATAAAGGAGAAAGCAAGCTTTAATTTAAGAGATCTTGTAATACACCATCACCAAGATATTTCTCATATTAACAAGCATGGTCTTGTAACATAAGTCATAATCGTTGATAGGTTTGTTATATCCTTTTCTCATCTTATAAATTTGGATATGAAACCTTGTTCCCAATGTTGATAGAGAATTATGCCATAAATTGATTTGCTAAAACAATAAAAAAGAACATATCTTTGTGTGGGGAGGTCACAAAACTATTACAATGCAAAATCCTTAAGAATCCTAATGAATATCTTAGTGAGAAAGTTATCATAAGATGCGTAATCGATGTAAGCTACATGGAATTTGTGAATATGCTAAGTGCGGTCACATTTTCTATCATAGATAGAAAGTATAGGAGCAACAAAACCAAGAGGAATAAAATAAGAATCCACTTTAGGTACAAGTGCGTTATGAATAAACTGAGTAGAATCCATAACATGAGGATAAACAGATGCACCTTATTTTAATTGTAACATTTTAGTTAGTGAAAATGGGTTTCAAGAGCATGTGTGTTAGATGAGGAAGCGTGCAAACCATTATGATTGCTTAGATGATGTGTAGTAAAAATGTTTTTAGGGACAAACATAGAGACATTTGAAAGATTATGTGCCCCCAAGGGTGTGGGCCTCATAGACATATGAATAATATATGTTTATGATCTCGTGTGGCATATAAAAATATCAATATTAGTAGGATTATCTCGTAATAAACTTGTAAGTTGTCAGCCTCATATTTGGTAAGGCCATCATCATTATTTTCGAGTGAGTATTGGAGCCTTTTCCTTTCCCGTGATCAAAGTTAAGGGTAAAAATAGTATTGTCAAAGATAACACCAATACAATAAGACCTAATATTGGGAACCATTATCACTTGGATCATGCTACTACTATACTTTTAAGTTGATCTAGTGCAACATGGGAACATCCGAACCTTGGATCCTTGGGATAAACCTCCGGAATAATCCAAATTCCTATTAAACTATGTTAATCTCATTGAATATCAACTTATAGAACCTACAAATACTGGAAATAAACTAGCTACAACTATTAAATTATTTTCTAAGAAAAAGGGAAGGAGGATAACTGAAAATAAAATGTGTCGATGCACCAATAGGGAAGGAACAAAATGATCGACTTGCAAAAACAAAAAATATTCAATAGAAAGATAAAATCATGCACAACTTCCAATCTTAACCTCTTAACATAATTACTTTGCATGAAGGTTAGAAATTTAAATAATAATAAGAGGGATTCACATGTGATTCCACAACTATCACAACTAAGAGTAGTTTGTCACATCATACAACTTGCAAAGATAAGAAATAACTTCGTATGAAGATACAATGTATCATATAAGTACTGGGAAATAAACATTCACAAGTACGATAATCAACCATAAATATACACTACACATGCAAGTGGAAGAAGGTGAAATATCAGTTCTGTATATAATATCAAGGCTTGATCTTGTGTACAAGTGCTAAACAAGGGAAGATTCTCCTTACACAATAGATCAAAAATTACCCAATTCCATTGTGCATCCTTGTATATATAGTTAAATATGTTGAGAAATATTAGATTCTCCTCTTAACTAATTACTATATAAAAATAGGATGCATTCGTTGTCCACTCAAAATTCCCCGCTCTGATAAGAGTAAAAATTTCAAAATTTTGAGTTTAAGTGTTTTTCTCTGAAGTGCCTAAGTCGTGAAATTGAAAAAATCTGTGTTTTGGGTCATTTTGTGTGATTTTCGGGCCTGTCGGAACTTTTTGTCCCAACTGTCCCAAGTACGAAAGTGCACTCTGTTCCCCGATCGGCCGAAATCCCCGAAGCTGTCCCATTTTCGGGCCCGTCGGAAAGTTTTGTCCCAAGTGTCCCAAAACTTATTGTGCGAGTTGTTCCAATTTCGGCCGAAACACCCGAACCGCGTACTACGCACTTTCATGTCTCAAATGTCCCAAAGTTAAAAAGTGCGAGCTTTCCAATTTTCGGCCGAAACTCCCGTGTCGCGTACTTCAGAGCTCCTTGTCCCAAATCGAAAAATGCAAGCTGTTTCAATTTCGCCCGAACCGGCCAAACCGCGTACTCCGGAACTTTTTGTCCCGAATGTCCCAAGTCCAAACGGGCCCACTGTTCCAATTTCGGCCGAATCACCCGAACCGCGTACTCCGCGCATTTTCGTCCCAATCGTTCCAAAAAGCATTTGTGCATCCTCTCCCTGTTTCACCCGAATCGGCCGAGCCGCGTGTTTCGCGCATTCGCGTCTCACATGTCCCAAGCGTACCAAGTGTCATTCACACTTAGTTTTTCCCGCTCACTCCGAGTATGATGCTATTCAAATTGGTGGTTGTGTATTCAATGCGCATTAAATTCATTCCTCTCTCCAAACGGCTATATAACGAGCATTTCCCCTTTGCATTTTTCGCATTGCTTCCATGCTATCTTTGCTCGAACCCTTGCAATTTGAAAACCTACGCAAATATCCCCTCCCTTTGCAAATTCCTTCCCGAGTCTAGGTTGCAGCTCCGAGACTATCAATATGAAGATCAAGTTTCAGGGACAGGAGCAAATTTCTCCGCTTGAGTCTGTTGTTAGCAATATTGGGGACAGCGAAGCTCGTCATCTCGACTTCGGTGATTTTTGGGCAAGAATGGCTGATGAAAACCCTACACCAATAGCACAAACGATTCATGATAGCGGTTTGGATTTTTCCGGTGGTTTCCCAATCTCAAGACAGCAGGCCGATCATCGTGCTTTCATGCGGAGCTCACTTCGACCCCGCTTCGAGTGAATTGACAAATGTAAATGGGGAACTCATTGCAAGCCTGGATCTTTCGCGCCATTAGCGCGCCGCTCTCCGAGGATTCAGAGTTGGACAATGCTATAGTCGTCTCCCGGGATCAAGCACAGACCCTATTCGATCAAGACAGTGACAAATATAAGGCGCGAGTGGTGAAGTCTTGGTTGAAGAACCCTAAGAAAGGTGCTTCTCACCTAACCAAAACCCTCTTCCGAGTAGATTTCAATGAGGAATTGTCAGACTTCATAAT
Organism: Taxus wallichiana var. yunnanensis; assembly: GCA_018340775.1. Lineage (NCBI taxonomy): Eukaryota > Viridiplantae > Streptophyta > Pinopsida > Cupressales > Taxaceae > Taxus > Taxus wallichiana. The sequence continues at coordinate 52,551,055 of CM031234.1, forward strand.
CCTGCTGGCTCGGGTTATGGGTTTGCCCTCCACCAATGAGTTTCATTTCTGGATGTGCCCGCTCATCAGCATGGTGTGCGAGGGAACACAAAACATCAACTGGGCAGAGATCATCAGTATGAATTTGGCGGAGCAGCTATCCAACGTTCAGCAAACAAAGAAGTTCTATATGACTTCATACCTGATGTATACCCTAGCAGCATCAAGGCAGTGGTTTGGTTTCTCCTATATAGATGCACACAAAGATGATCCAGTGTATGCCTATTGCCCACAGTTCACCCTGGAGACCAGCAATCGGAATTTCAGAAGGGTCAATGATGCTTTCACCATGTACGTGGTCAGATTGCTCGAAGGTGATACTGCTAGAAGGTTTTCAGATGAAGCCATGAACCTGATATCGCAGTATGGAGCCTATTTCATCCAATTCAGGAAATTTTCCTATATCAAAGCTTCTTTCTGGCTATGAAAGCACTCCTCTACGGCTTCCCATGTTCTGCAATGATAAAATGGCCTTGATAGAAATATGCAGGCAACTAGACAAGTTGCACAGAACTTGCAGAGACAAGAAGATTTCTGGCTTGCACTTTCCCATCTCTCTGGGAAACTACACATGCAAAACAACTCTGGATGCTCAGAACATAGAAAGAGCCCTGGTCCCTATCACTGTTCATTTCTTCAAGCCAAGAACCTGCTTTGACTTGAAGAAGTTTATTGAACAGAACATCAAGATAATCTACCATCATAGGGCAGATACAGAAGACTACTGGGCTGACTGTGCAGATGATTTTGAAGCCAGGAGAAGGCATTGTGGCAGGTTCTCCCTGCAATTGATTCAAGAACTCGGTCTGTACCAAGTTCCTGAAGGTCTCCAGGATGACAATTCTGACCTATACTCGTATGAGTATGAAAATGTGATTAAGCACACCCCTCTGGAGGACCTGGATTGGAACAGGAAAGAGAGGGATGATCTGGCTGAGATTCTTGCTCCAGTCTTAGTCAGGACTAAGGTCTGGTTCAGTAAGAAGATCCGAGAATTCAAGAGGCACTCAGGAGAATCCTCCTCCAAGGATGATTCGACACCAATAAGAGAGGCATCAGTTCCAAGGTCTGAAACACCAATGCAAACCCCTCCTGCCTCATCAACACAAGGACCCATTGAATCTACTCCCTCTTCATCTACCCAGGTATATAAGAAGAAACTCAAAGAGGTAAAGAAGGAGCCTGCAGAGAATGACCCTCCAAGAAAACAGGCAGAGTTGCCTATAGGGCCAGAGAACATCATTGTTCTCAGTGAAAGTGAAGAAAGTGAGATGCCAACTCCTGCAAATGTTCCTGAAGATCCAGCAGATAAGGACAAGGAGGTCCAAGCACCGAACTTCTGTGTGCTACGATTCTTCTACCGTTATTGCCTCAAGGTGCTCTACTCACATCTCGGCTTGAGTCAGCAGTCACTGCAGACCCTGAGTGTCATGAGCTCCCTGTCTCTTGGTCCCCTTGCTTCTCCTGCAGATTCTTCTTCCTCTTTTGCTTGGGTGCAACCTTTGGTTGACAAAAGGAAGAGAAAATCCTCCTCTCAAAGCTTGGGACCAAATTTCGATGCTGTTGCAGCCTTGTTGGGCACCACTCCTTCTCGTGCCAAGAAAGCCAGAACCACTTCCAGAATAGTGTCTGATGCCCAAGGTCAGCAATTCTTGGAGATTGCTAAGCCTACAGTAGACAAATCAGAATCAGATTTACTGGCATCTGACTTGGAGCTTTCAAGAATCCCTATGGGAGAGTCTACTCCTGAAGGTGAAATTCACAACCTCCAGGAAACAGTCACAAGAGTCATTGGAAGGGTAGAGAAAGGGCAGCAAACTATTGAACAGTTGGAAGAACAAGCCCAGATTCTCACAGGTTTCATCAAGTCTCTTTTATCTAAGGATAAAGTCTTGGACCCTACCCCATTGACTACTCTTCCACCTCCTGTAATTCTAAGCCAAGATGAAGTGCAAAGTATCAAAGATATGCACAAGTATTCTGTCTATGGCAGAGCTATTGAAGCCATGGTGGATGACATGCTTGTTGCTGGATTAAACTTCATCGATGAAGCTTTCAAACTCCACGAAAAGGTGAGTAATGTGCAACTGAAGCTCTCCTCCACTATCAATACCATGGATAAAGAACTAAAAATCTGGAGCAGTTGTATAGTAGACCTTCGCCTTATGGGACAGACAGATGAGAACATCTTACTGGCGAATAAGATTTTCGATGATGCTAAGGACAATCTATCAAAATCCTGGGTCTACAGCGTGGAGTGGAAGATCAGAGTTTTGGAGGAAGCTTTGGGAGAAATGAAGAACAGATGGCTAGAAGAAGGGAGAAGCTTTCAAGACACCATTTATTCTTGCTTTCAAGGATATACATTGTCATCTTCAGGATGAAAACTCTGGTGTTTCCCTGTCCTTGCAAGAAATCAAAGCTCAGTTCAGAGCTTTTGTCAAAGATAATCTATTCAAGGAAAGCTCCATCTCTAAGGAAAAGATGAAGGAAATTTGTTCTCTTCAATCTGCCATTGAAGAAGCAAATAAAGATTATCATACTCACGTCGAGTTTGATAAAGAGATGGAGAAGTGTCTGGGATTTTGGACTCAGTCTGCAGCCAACACGTCAGTTCCACGTGGCAGAGACATAGCTGAGGCATTGAAGAAATTCAGGCAGCGGATTCTGAAGACAGTGGGTCCCTCCCAGTAGTTGGCCACATGTCTCCTTCTCCTTTCTTTTCTCTTCTTCCCATTCTTTTCGTATTCTTTGTAATTAGTTAAGGTATTGCAATTGGCGATCCTTAACTATTCTTTAGTTAAAAGAAATGGTTACGAAGAGTAACTGACTTGTAAGCTATATAATGGCCTTTCCATGCCATTTTGCAGGAGGAAGAACTTGGATATTTGCTGAAAGTGTAAATAGATCTTAAAGAAATCAATACAAAAGGGCTTTCCATTCTTTGTCTATCTAATTCTTGTTATCTCTGTGTTTTCCTTTAATATTGTGAAGATCATTTTGTTCCTGATTCGTTAGTCTCTCTGATTGCATACTGTTCAGTTTTGCAAATACAGTGATCTTGTATAACCAAGAAGGAACTTTGTGTCCTTGATGAATGAATCTGAAGAAGGTTATTTATGGAACTTTGTGTCTTTAAATTTAATCTCATTCAGCCAATGCAAATGATCTTGTCTTAAATTCTTTGAAGCTTCGCATACATGAAGAATTATTCTGCTATCTATAATTCTGAATGTTGCTATTCTGCTCATCTTCTTATTCCCTTTCCTCAGTCCTTGTGTAATTGATGATCCTTGTGGAAAACACTTTCGTAATATCCAAGTTTGACCATAAAACAATGTTCTGTACATTTGTAAATAAGTTCATTTCTGAATAAGGGAACCTCTCCCATTAAAGAGGAGGGACTTCTTGTCCCCTGACTGTTGCTCTTCTAAAAAGTCCTATTTGACGACCAACAGTTTTTGGCGACTCCGCTGGGGAAAATCGCATTCCAGTACTGCAATTTTTGATCATCCTTTGATCTGGCGACTCCGCGTTTCACTCGAGGGAGAAGGGCCCTTGGTATCGAAGATTCTCAGTTTCAGCTTTTGGAGCAACAGGGTTTTCCTTTCCCTTCAAATAGAAGAACTCGTTCGACGAGCACTCCACCTATTCAAGATAGAAGTCCTACGGGTGGTATTCCTTCAGAACCTGCTAGTCCCAATCTACGAGCTTTGATCCTAGCTGGTGTTACAGTTCCCCTCCAAGCCGTATTTCCAAGAATGGCGGCACAATTGCCATGGGGTCAACGTGTCGGGCCCCTGGCCCTTACTCAGCCTTTGCATGAGTTACCTAGAGGTAACTGGAAGAACTTCCCCAAATTTAAAGGAGATGGCAAAGTACACCCTGATGAACACATTGCAGCCTTCATAGTTGCATGTGGAGTCTTGGGAGTTGAACATGAAGACGCTCGGCAAAGCATTCGTTGAGACGTTACAAGATAATGCTGCTGATTGGTTCTATCACCTTCCGGCTGGTGCCATCACCGACTGGAATACAATGAGAACTCAGTTCGAAAGCCGTTTCAAGCCGGCAGAAGATGTGCATGCCCTGCTTGCCCAAATTTCTCAGATAAAGAAAGATCCATCAGAACCCATGAGAGAATTTGTGGCTCGATTCAACAGACTGATCAACAAAATTCCTGTAAATACTCGACCGGTTGATCAAATTCAAAAATGTTTCTTTCTAAATGCTCAAATGCCCAAAGTCAGTTATGCTCTAAGAAGGGCTAATCTCGGAACGTTAGTTCTAGATCAAGAACTGGCTGTTAGTGTCGAGGATGACTTGATCATGTCAGGGAAGTTGAGAAGAGATCCTCCCAAATCTAAATCTGCTGCTTCTTACTCTTCCACCTCTGGACCCAATACTGATCCATTAGTCCAGAAACTTGCAAATGATCTAGTAGCTATAAAGAAACAATTGGCTCAGCATGCCCCGTATGCAGATGTTCCAAGAAGAAATTTTCAGCCCAGAAATCGTTTTCCTGCTCCTCACACAAGACTAGCACTTGAAGGACCTCCTGTTAAAGTTCCTGTGAATGCAACCTGTGAAGTTGAAGAGCCAGATGATGATGTGGACGATGAAGCTCGTGAGGAGTTCCTGGAGGAATTTGATGATGAAGCGGAAGAACTTGAGGGATCTCGGGTTAATTTCTTTACCACCGAAGGCACTGATGATGGAGATGACTATGATGAAGTGGTAGCAGATATGAACAGTGAATCATTTGCTGTCATGACTCGAGAACAGACAAGGCAGAAGGAGAAAGTAACACAGCCCATGAAGAAATCTAAGGAGCAGCCGGCAACTATTCCTGTAATTGCCAAAAGAGGATCTCCTATCCCTACCTCATCTGCACCAAAGGTAAGTCCTGTCAATCCTACTAGCAAAGTTCCTTCTTTTTCTCCTAAAGTTGATAAGCCTAGAATTCCAAATGATGATGGTCCATCCACCTCTGGATCCTTTGATATTGTTGATCACCTAAAAAGGACCAAGGTTCAAATTTCAGAAGCTGAATACTATCAAACCCATCCCAAAGCTTTTGCCAAGATGATCCAATTTGTTAATTCCCATTCCAAGACCACCTCTAAAGGCCTTTTGCCCACTCCTCCTTCTGCACCACAGCCTAGTCTGGTAGCTGCTGTCACCTCGCCTGGTGACAAAATCAAGCCTTTTTATGTAACACTTCTTATAGCTGGCCATAGGCTCAGTAACTGTGTCATAGATTCCAGAGCCTCAGATAACATGATGCCTGCTAAAGTAGCTCACGCTTTAGGCTTGACCCTCACTCGTACTTATGGATCTTGCTACTCCATGGAAAGTAAGGAAGTGCCTTTGGTTGGAAGGATTAAAGATGCACAAGTGGCTTTTGTTGCTTTTACGAAAAGAAAGTCTTGGCTACCATCCTAAGAGAGACATTCCTCCTTCTTATGGAATGTTGCTAAGTAGGAACTCACTGTAAAGATGTGGGTGGAGAGATTCAAATGGATTGGTCACATGCACTCATACCTGTCAATGGACACATGAAGAAGCTGCTGCCTGAGAAACAATCTGAGTATATTGTGCAGAAAACGGATGATCCTAAGGCACAAATACTCTATGAGGACATGGGTCATGGTAATTACATGATTCTGTCCCCTGATGAAATCCAACCCTCCAAAGTATCACCTAAAGATCCCAATGGTGTTTGGGTTTTAGAATTTGATGGAAGTTGTTCCTCGGCTGGTTCTGGAGCTGGTGTCCTGCTAGTGTCACCTGAAGGATGCCTACACCCTTTTTCATTTAAGTTGCAGTTCGAAAACACTAACAATACAGCAGAGTATGAGGCTCTCATTCTTGGACTGCAAGTGGCCAAAGAACGAGGTGTAAAAAATCTTCTGGCTCGTGGTGATGCAGAGCTGATTGTGAAGCAAGTCAGAAGCCTTTTTCAGGTAAAAAATGGGAGGCTGAAGCATTACCGGAATCAGGTTTGGGATTCAATTGAATTCCTTGATGCTTTCTCCATTGAAGCAATACCTAGAGAAAAGAACAGCAGGGCTGATTCACTGGCTGTCTCAGGATCACTACTGATTCCCCATCCTGAATTCTCTCAGGATAAGTTCACTATTGAAATGGTCCACCGGCCTAGTGTACCTGACAATACCAATAACTGGCAAGTTTTCAACGATGACCAGCATTTTCTTTCCTTCCTGGAACTCAAGGGTAATTTCGAACAACTGTATTTTGAGGGAAGTGACAACCTGCCTCGTGAGAGTGTGTCCTCTGACCATCCTGTCACCCAAGGAGAAGAAACAGATCAGGAAGGGTGCATTAAACTCAAAGGAAACAAGATTCCCAAAGGTTTGGTGAGTTTGGAGGAGTTGTTTGATAAACATGACAGATATGTGAAATCTAAAGCTTCTACTGGACCTCAGCAATCAGCTGAGTATGATAAGATTGATATAGGGAGTTCTACTGACCCCAAGCTAGTAAATATTGGAAAATGTTGCACAACCGACGAGAGGAGAAAAGCAATTGATCTTCTAAGGAGGTATAAGGATGTTCTTGCTTATTCTTATGAAGATCTAAAAGCCTTCAAGCCAAAAGATATGCAGCATTCTATTCCCCTCAAACCAGGAATTAAGCCTTTCAAGCAGAAGCAGAGGCAGTACAATCCAAAAATAGCTGACACCATCTTTCAGGAGATCCAGAAGTTGTTGAAGGCTAAAATTATTTTTCCCATTCACCATTCGACATGGATCGCAAATATAGTGCCTGTTAGGAAGAAAAATGGTGAGATCCGCATCTGTGTTGATTTCAGGAACCTGAATCAGGCTTCTCTGAAAGATAACTACCCTTTGCCTATGATGGATCAAATATTGCAAGCAGTAACAGGATCTGAAATGTTATCTATGCTTGATGGATTCTCGGGATACAATCAGGTAGAGGTTGATACTGCAGATCAACACAAGACAGCCTTCACCACTCCTTGGGGTACCTTTGCCTACAAGAGAATGCCTTTTGGGCTGATTAATGCTGGTGCCACTTTCCAGAGAGCTATGGATCTGGCTTTTGGAAGCTTGAAAGGGAAATGTATTGTCATATACCTTGATGACCTGACAGTGTTTTCAAAGACAAGAGCGGATCACTTCGACCACCTGGAAACGGTTCTGCTGAGATGCCGAGAGCATGGGATTTCTTTAAATCCTAAAAAATCTGTCTTCTGTGTTACAGAAGGAAAACTATTAGGGCACATCATCTCCAAGGATGGTATTAAGATTGATCCTGAACGAGTTCAAGCCATCCAGCAAATTCCTCTCCCAACCAGTAAAAAAGGCGTGCATTCCTTCTTCGGTAAGATCAATTTTTTAAGAAGATTCATCCCTGATTTTGCTGAATTAACTTTGAATATTTCTCAGATGATGAAAGGGAAGCAAACATTTGGTTGGTCTTCTGAAGGAAAGGAATCCTTTGAGGGTATCAAGAAAGCTATTGCTAAAACTCCGTTTTGGCACTGTCCGATTTCAAAGAAAGATTTCATCATCTATTGCTATGCTACAGATAATACCCTGGCTGCTGTCTTAACCCAAGAAGACTCTGATAAACATGAGCTACCAATTGCCTTCATGAGCTATATCCTGAAGAATCATGAGCTAAAATACACCATGATGGAGAAGCATGCTTTTGCAGTAGTCAAGTCAAGGTTGTCAAGCAGTTCCGTTTCTATATCCTCAACTCTCACTCTATGGTGCTGGTTCCAGATACAACTGTTAAGTCAATTCTTACACAGCAAGAATTTGGGTCCAAGAGAGGAAACTGGGTGGCTAAAGTCCAGGAGTATGACATTGATATCAAACCGACCAAGCTGGTTCGTGGAAAAGGTCTTTGTGAGCTCATTGCTGAAGGAGCCAAACATGAGTTGCTGGAGGAGAAAGCTGACATTCCTACTGTTCTATTCCTTAGTTCAGTCGATGAATGGTATTCTGACATCACCCATTTTCTCACCTATGGGGAATGCCCCTCTCATTTAACTACCAAGGAAAAGAGGACTGTTAAATTGAGATCAGCGCAATATGTACTGTGGGAAAATGCCTTGTTCAAGCGTGGTTTAGATGGGAGATTTCTGAAGTGTGTGGACAAGGAACAACAGAGAAAGTTGCTCTCAGCTTTTCATGATCAGACATGTGGAGGGCACTATTCATCAACAGTCACAGCTCACAAGATACTCCGGGGAGGATATTACTGGCCTTCCTTGTTCAGAGATGCATCCAAGTGGGTGGATAAATGCGAGGCTTGTCAGACCTTTGTGGGAAGACCTAAATTGGCCTCTTTGCCTCTCAAGCCAGTTGTGATTGAGGAACCATTTCAACAGTGGGGTCTGGACTTCATTGGTGCACTCAACCCTGTTTCTAGTGCTGGTCACACTCATGTGCTAACCGCCACTGACTACTTCACCAAATGGGTGGAAGCTATTCCAGTCAAGAGCACTACTTCTGAAGTGGTATGCAACTTCATCAAAGAGAACATCTTGGTAAGGTATGGTGTACCTAACAAGATTGTAACAGATAATGCTTCGAACTTCTCCTCAACTGAGATAATGGATTTCTGCTATGGGTATGGCATCTCTCTGGCTCATTCTTCAGATTATTATCCCCAGGGAAATGGACAAGCAGAATCCACCAACAAAAATCTGGTGACTATCATAAGGAAGTTGGTCAATGAGTCTCAGCGAAACTGGCATAAGAAGCTTTATGATGCTCTTTGGGCAGACAGGATCACACCTAAAAGAGCCATTGGAATGTCTCCTTTTCAAGTGGTGTATGGAGTAGAAGCTCAATTGCCAGTGACAGTGGAACTGCCAGCCTTGCACCTGATGAAGGCCATTGAGGATACTAGTTTCAGTGATGCTCTGGATAAAAGAATCATGTACCTGCACAAACTGAACGAGGATAGATTGGAGGTTGCTGATAGGATATCTGCTCACCAGCAGAAGGTAAAGGTTCTGTTTGACAAGAAAGCTAGGTTCAGAGAGTTCCAAGTTGGAGATACCGTGCTGTTATGGGACAAAAGACATGAACCTCGTGGCAGCCATGGAAAATTTGATTCCCTGTGGCTCGGACCTTTCAAGATAAGACACTTTGCTGGTAAGAACTCTTTCTATCTTGATTACATGGATGGTTCTCCCCTCCCACTTCCTTACGTGGTCGATTGCTCAAGGTGATATTGCTAGAAGGTTTTCAGATGAAGCCATGAACCTGATATCGCAGTATGGAGCCTATTTCATCCAATTCGGGAAATTTTCCTATATCAGGCTTGCTGGCTATGAAAGCACTCCTCTACGGCTTCCCATGTTCTGTAATGATAAAATGGCCTTGATAGAAATATGCGAGCAACTAGACAAGTTGCACGTAACTTGCAGAGACAAGAAGATTTCAAACGGCTTGCACTTTCCCATCTCTCTCGGGAAACTACACATGCAAAAAACTCTGGATGCTCGTGAACATAGAAAGAGCCCTGGTCCCTATCACTGTTCATTTCTTCAAGCCAAGAACTTGCTTTGACTTGAAGAAGTTTATTGAACAAAACATCAAGATAATCTACCATCATAGGCGATACTGAGAAGACTCAAATGTTTGGCCGATCGTGCGAGATGATTTTGAAGCCAGGAGAAGGCATTGTGGCAGGTTCTCCCTGCAATTGATTCAAGAACTCGGTCTGTACCAAGTTCCTGAAGGTCTCCAGGATGACAATTCTGACCTATACTCGTATGAGTATGAAAATGTGATTAAGCACACCCCTCTGGAGGACCTGGATTGGAACAGGAAAGAGAGGGATGATCTGGCTGAGATTCTTGCTCCAGTCTTAGTCAGGACTAAGGTCTGGTTCAGTAAGAAGATCCGAGAATTCAAGAGGCACTCAGGAGAATCCTCCTCCAAGGATGATTCGACACCAATAAGAGAGGCATCAGTTCCAAGGTCTGAAACACCAATGCAAACCCCTCCTGCCTCATCAACACAAGGACCTACTGAATCTACTCCCTCTTCATCTACCCAGGTATATAAGAAGAAACTCAAAGAGGTAAAGAAGGAGCCTGCAGAGAATGACCCTCTAAGAAAATAGGCAGAGTTGCCTATAGGGCCAGAGAACATCATTGTTCTCAGTGAAAGTGAAGAAAGTGAGATGCCAACTCCTGCAAATGTTCCTGAAGATCCAGCAGATAAGGACAAGGAGGTCCAGAGCACTGAACTTCCAGGTGCTACTGATTCTTCTACCGCTATTGCCTCCAGTGCTCTACTCACATCTCAGCTTGAGTCAACAGCTGCGCAGACCCTGAGTGTCATGAGCTCCCTGTCTCTTGGTCCCCTTGCTTCTCCTGCAGATTCTTCTTCCTCTTTTGCTTGGGTGCAACCTTTGGTTGACAAAAGGAAGAGAAAATCCTCCTCTCAAAGCTTGGGACCAAATTTCGATGCTATTGCAGCCTTGTTGGGCACCACTCCTTCTCGTGCCAAGAAAGCCGAACCACTTGCAATAGTGTGTCGATGCCCAAGGTCAGCAATTCTTGGAGATTGCTAAGCCTACGGTAGACAAATCGAATCGATTTGCGGCATCCGACTTGGAGCTTTCAAGAATCCCTATGGGAGAGTCTACTCCTCGAAGGTGAAATTCACAACCTCCAGAAGCTTGATCACAAGAGTCATTGGAAGGGTAGAGAAAGGGCAAGCAAACTATTGAACAGTTGGAAGAACAAGCCCGGATTCTCACAGGTTTCATCAAGTCTCTTTTATCTAAGGATAAAGTCTTGGACCCTACCCCATTGACTACTCTTCCACCTCCTGTAATTCTAAGCCAAGATGAAGTGCAAAGTATCAAAGATATGCACAAGTATTCTGTCTATGGCAGAGCTATTGAAGCCATGGTGGATGACATGCTTGTTGCTGGATTAAACTTCATCGATGAAGCTTTCAAACTCCACGAAAAGGTGAGTAATGTGCAACTGAAGCTCTCCTCCACTATCAATACCATGGATAAAGAACTAAAAATCTGGAGCAGTTGTATAGTAGACCTTCGCCTTATGGGACAGACATAAATGAGAACATCTTCTTGGCGAATAAGATTTTCGATGATGCTAAGGAAAATCTATCAAAATCCTGGGTCTACAGCGTGGAGTGGAAGATCAGAGTTTTGGAGGAAGCTTTGGGAGAAATGAAGAACAGCTGGCAGAAGGGAGAAGCTTTCAAGACACTGGCTGTTGCTGCTTTCAAGGATATACATTGTCATCTTCAGGATGAAAACTCTGGTGTTTCCCTGTCCTTGCAAGAAATCAAAGCTCAGTTCAGAGCTTTTGTCAAAGATAATCTATTCAAGGAAAGCTCCATCTCTAAGGAAAAGATGAAGGAAATTTTTTCTCTTCAATCTGCCATTGAAGAAGCAAATAAAGATTATCATACTCACGTCGAGTTTGATAAAGAGATGGAGAAGTGTCTGGGATTTTGGACTCAGTCTGCAGCCAACACGTCAGTTCCACGTGGCAGAGACATAGCTGAGGCATTGAAGAAATTCAGGCAGTGGATTCTGAAGACAGTGGGTCCCTCCCAGTAGCTGGCCACCTGTCTCCTTCTCCTTTCTTTTCTCTTCTTCCCATTCTTTTCGTATTCTTTGTAATTAGTTAAGGTATTGCAATTGGCGATCCTTAACTATTCTTTAGTTAAAAGAAACGGTTACGAAGAGTAACTGACTTGTAAGCTATATAATGGCCTTTCCACGCCATTTTGCGGGGAGGAAGAACTTGGATATTTGCTGAAAGTGTAAATAGATCTTAAAGAAATCAATACAAAAGGGCTTTCCATTCTTTGTCTATCTAATTCTTGTTATCTCTGTGTTTTCCTTTAATATTGTGAAGATCATTTTGTTCCTGATTCGTTAGTCTCTCTGATTGCATACTGTTCAGTTTTGCAAATACAGTGATCTTGTATAACCAAGAAGGAACTTTGTGTCCTTGATGAATGAATCTGAAGAAGGTTATTTATGGAACTTTGTGTCTTTAAATTTAATCTCATTCAGCCAATGCAAATGATCTTGTCTTAAATTCTTTGAAGCTTCGCATACATGAAGAATTATTCTGCTATCTATAATTCTGAATGTTGCTATTCTGCTCATCTTCTTATTCCCTTTCCTCAGTCCTTGTGTAATTGATGATCCTTGTGGAAAACACTTTCGTAATATCCAAGTTTGACCATAAAACAATGTTCTGTACATTTGTAAATAAGTTCGTTTCTGAATAAGGGAACCTCTCCCATTAAAGAGGAGGGACTTCTTGTCCCCTGACTGTTGCTCTTCTAAAAAGTCCTATTTGACGACCAACACATTCAAAACCATGAAACAATATTCCTTTAAAATAGCTAGGTGGTTGTGTGACATTGACTAGTTAAACCTGCAATTTGAGTGGTGGAATGTGGCTAGAGGATGTGCAAAAAATGACAGTGATCCGAAAAAAATCAGTTGGAGATGGCACCACCCTTTTCTTATGTTCCCTAATATTTTTCTATATCGGCTTCCTTGGGATCCTCTCCATTTTGTTTCCACCAATATTCAAGAAATAGTTTGATGATTTCTTGTACTTATTTTTCATCAAGGCTACATGCATAATGGTTTAGAACCTTAGCAAATTAAACTATTTGATTCCATTTTTTTGGGAAGTCTCCTAACCCTACTTATAATTTTATGAAGTTAGCCCAAAACTCCTTGATACAACACCAATTTATCAATAGATTTTAGATAAAGGATTTGGGTCATTGATGTACCCTCCTCAAAAAATCTCTTGATTTCAACAACAATGTCATCGACCAGAGTGCGTTCGAGATCATCATCCTAACATTTATAATGGATTTTATTAAACTCTTTCAATATTTCATTAATGACATTAATTCTTTCATTCCTTGCATCAAACAATTTCAAGGTTACTTCCTTGAGAATTAAAATACATAATTCAATGGCCTCAAAATATTTGAAAATCTTAGAAAGTTCATCAATGATCCCTTCACCGAGGAGAAGATCAAGATCCATTTTTCATAACTCCTCAAAGTTTTCAGAGTGATTTCCCAATTATCACATTATTCTCCCATAATATTAGAAATCTTGGTCACATTATCCTTCTCTGTCTCAATTTTAATGTGTATAACCATGACATATTTGATCACTTGTTCTCCTTCTCGGATTAGATGGTTTATCCAAGATCCAACTACTCGTCCTTGTTAACCAATTTTCTCCACTATAGAGAAGGAAGTGGTGTAAAATATTTTGAAATATGATGGAAGTAGAATGAGTTAGATACGTGATCTTGTGAATGAAGAATGTCGGTTTCTCCACTTTATTTTTAAGCTCATCCTTCATGACTTTATCTTTGTCAAAATTTCCAAGAAGGTTTCAAGAGAAATGTGGACATATTACTTTGCACCTTCATGTGTATTATTTCCCAAAGAAACCTTAGATATTTAGTAGGTTTCTACCGTGATATCTTCTTTTTATTTATCTATATAGGGTGTTACAATTTCAAAAACCTCTCCTAGATTGATCAACCAACATATGAGAAATGGTCTTGTAATTATTTGACTACTTTTGTTGGGGGTAAGATATAGAGTGTTGAGATCAAAGTTGTCAAAGAATGGATACTTCTTTCTCTTCTTTGGGTTTTTTCTAATTAACCAGAAGGAGTGGAGGAAATAATCATTTTCTAAGAGGATGACAAGTGCATGGAAACCATGGCAGTTGAAATAATGTTTGATGAAATGGTAGTTGTTGTAATGGTAACGAGTGAGAGGGAAGGAGTAACCATCAAGGAGGAATAAACAAGAATTCGCATGTATGGATGAAATGGGAAGATAAATCTAGGGAAGAGGATTCCTTAAGGGATAACTCAAAACCAAACTATCTTTAGATGAAAGAGAAGGAAGGGAAGAAAATACTTGGGACATGGAAGGAGAGGAGGTTGAAAAGATAGGAGAAGAAGAACTGGAAGGAGAATGAATAGATATTGTGAGAAGAGGAAGTGTGAGAGTTTTATGTGGGGAATTAAATGAAAATGGGGAAAAAGGAAGATGAGGTGAGAGAGAAGACTGCAACACTTAGGTGGTAGAAGATGGAGACATACTCAAATCTATTACTTCTATAGAAGGAGAAAAAGAAGAAGGTCCAATGCTTTTGCTTATTAATTTGACTATGCAAGGCTTGGGAGTAGGAATTTATTCTTTTGTAGTAGTAGGGTGGCCCACTACTGGTTGTACTTGTGGATTGGAAGATGAATCATGCACTAAATCTTTAGGTGAAATTCCTAAGGAGAGTAGCCACCGATGGGTGATTTAATCTATTTTTTATTAAATCTTATTTTAGAGTAACTTATTTTAATACATGATATTCAAACTATTATATACAAAAATATACATATAATAAGCATTCAACAATGTAAAAACCTAAGAAAACGAGAGAGATGATGACCTATCTCGATTCCATGCAACACGGGAATGATCGAGACTATATATCTACCAGGATAGAATGGAAACAATGATGCAAAGATTCGATGAGGGTTCGTAACCATATGAATGCATAGGGTAGAAGTGCTCACCGGAGGACATGAGCACTCTAGGTGTTAGTGACTCGATCTCGGGAACTCGCATCTACTCGGATGCTTATAACCAAGTCTTTTTAGGTTAGAGGATCTTCACTATTAGTCTCTCTTTGTCACTATGGTTTCACTATTAGATCATTAGTTGCACATATAACCTGCAAAATGGAAGAATACCTACAAATTCCTATAAATCACATTAAATCTAATAAAAAATATGTAGAATGGGGAGTCATACTAACCCCGGAGGTCACCAAAAGAGTGAACTTATAACTAAGCATTGCCCTACATCTCACACTCTATGTAGTTCTCTATTTGTGTGTGTGTATCCATGTTCCATGTCCTAGGTTTCCCTTGTATAAGTTACACAATGATAGCGGGATACTTCTATAGTGTCCCAAATATGCAAAATGTGTGTGATAAATTATAAAAACTACCCTCCTATATAGTGTATGTAGACCAATACAACCCTTGTCCCTTGTGTGAATGTGCTAGATATGTACTTTGTAGTGCTCTTGTGCCTTTTATGCAAGCTTAGGTGGTGATAGATAATGTTTATAGTGTTTGGCCCCTTATTTGAAATAAGTAACTAAGTATATGTTATCCCTTGTTTGAATTTTGTAATTGAAAATTAAAAGGCCGACCTAGAGTGTTAAAATATGACCAAGAAGTGAAAAGAACCCAAAAGAGTAAGAAGAAGAACAAGAGGGGTAGGAGCACCCAAGAGGGACGGGGAGCACCTCGGTGCTTCGTACTAACATGGAGGTAGTGTCCGAGGCCATTAAATGATAAATTAGTCAAATGTTGACATAACTGTAAGATGTGTAAAACTAATAAAGTGCAATAGATAAAACAACCAAAATGTCAAAAGGAGTTGTTAACCACTAGCTATCTTTTTTGAGGAATCATGTATACATTATTATGATTTAAGACCTAGAAATGTACCCAAGTGCATAGATTTTATGTCTACATTTTCCCCATTTTATGTTGTTGAGTGAATACTCGATAACATAAGTTAGATAGAAGATGTGTACCTTGTAATCTAGAGAGGATTGTATCTGATAGTGTACCAAGTAGACAAGTAGCCATGTGAAATGTGAAGTGATTGTAGTGTGAAGCATGACAACTAGGAAAAGGAGGTAGACCCTAGGGGTGAATTGTGTACGTAGTAGTGTGATGTTGAATCTTGTGTTTATCGATGTGAGCCATTTCTTCTTTGGATATGTTATCAGATTTGAACATCTTGCCTCCAAAGATGAGGTTTTTGGGAAATATCATGACAAGAGTGAGGTTTTGGGCTATCTCACACCAAGAAGGAGGTTTTTAGGATATCTCATGCCAAGGATGATTTTTTTGGGTGATCTCATGACAAGGAGAAGAGTGTTGGGGAGAGATTTCTATCTTTCACTCCTTCCATTATGCTTATCAAATAATAAGTGCCGCTACATATTGGAACGTACTGATTTGTAATTGAATTGTAGCCAAATTGTAACTGAATTCTAGATAAATTAAATGAATTTTGTAATCAAGGTGAGTTTCGATCTTTGTATATTTGTATTGTAAATTGCTATAAATTGTGTTGAACTAAGAAACTATTTCCCATAGGATACAAGTGCTCGGGTGGGACATAAGTGCCCGCCATTCCTATACGATAGTGGGTGCTAATGTCTACTTTGTTTCTATGATCCGAGTATTATTCGGACCATTCTATGACTCTACTCCTTTTCCAATTATATACTGTGATGTTCTATTCTAGAGCTTTGTGTTGTTAGAAGGGTGATTTGTTCACCCAATATTTACCCCCTTATTTGGGGTGCATGTGACGAATGTAGGAGGAGGTGACCCAAACAAGAGGATCTGAAACTAATATGCATATCATGGATTAGATACTTGCGGGGGTAGGGGATGTGCATGGTATAAACCAAGGCACATGTAAACAAGATAGACTAGAAAACAAGTGTTAATATAAAGAGCTAGGATACAATAGAATACAATGTAGTAAGAAAATATGATGAAAGAGGGACCATAAAAAGTGGGTTACATACATGGGACATCACTCACAACATCACAAGATAATCACATCTGAAGAAACCATAAGTAAACAATGATCAAGCATGACACAATGCATAACCCATAAATAATAACAAAGAACAAAGAACTATAAATAATAACAAAGAATAGTAAACAAGAAGTAATAGATAACCATGGTTGTGTATAATCCCGTAAGGAAAATTCTACACATAAATAACCCATTAGCATGTTAGAAAGATAAATAGTATGTCAAAGCATGTATAAATCAGAAAAAAAAAGTGATAGTGACAAGAAGTAGTAAATATTTTAAAAATAGAACTTATGATGTGTGGAGTATGAGACTAGTAAAGGTAGATGAATCCAGGAGCCTCAACGTGATTGGTAAAGAGCATTTCCAAGCATCATGCATTGTGTAAGAATTAGTGAAATTCATACTTTCACCTCAATATACTATGTGAATGTGCATGCGTGTATAGAAAAAGATAATGACATACTAAGAATTCAAATAACATAGGAAACAAAGTGCAACATGTAAATAGTATAAGCTAACAAGAGTAAAGACAACCAATATGTGTAGATGTTGTGTGAAAATTATGGTGTGTTACGTTTCCACCCAATGGATGTGTGTGACGTGAGGTTCATTTAGCCATAAATAGTGAAACATGAACTGTAGAACAAGAGTGTGTCATCGGGGAACAAAGGTATTGTATGTTATTGATATTTAGATGTTAGAAAAGATTTATTGTGAAGCACATGGCATGAAGTATATAAAATAAGCTAAGAGTAGATGACATAGACAACCAATAGTGATGGAGGGGGGAGAAAGGGTGATTCCCTAAGTTTGCAAGTAATAAAAAGTTATCCGACAATGGAAAAGAGTGAGGGCCACTTATCCGATGTTCAAGAAGGAGAAGGCATGCAACCATGGTCTAGGACCAATGGTGTAGGAGAGTAAATATGTGGATGAAAGGGACACGATGTGGTAAAGGAGGTGGAGAACACCTATAGATATGGGTTGCCGGGTAGGGGACTTAGGATGACAGGGGTGGATTAATGGGTGATGAGGATGATGGGGTCATAATGTAGGCCATGCATGAATGGGAGAGATAGGTCTAGAATTAGATTTATACTTCAGAGGTGTAGGAGGCCTAGATTCCATGATTGGGGTTTGAACAAAGGTGAGAATGGCCCACGATAATGGTGTGTGTGGTAGAATAACTTGAATGTTGACAAATTTATTGTTATAAATGAACTTAAGGAATAAGTGGAGCATAAAAGGGATAGCTTGGGCATCTAAGAGCCAAGGGATACCTAAGACCATGTCACAATGCTTTATTTCAGATGTAATGAGGAATGGTGTTGGTATGGTAAGGGACCCAATAGTAATGGGAAGGATGACATGTGCGTAAGATTTGGGAATTGGAAATGTGATTTGAGAGTTTGGAAAGTGGATAGCTAGTAAGAGTGCTAGAGAGAATGCATTAGAAAGGCATGAGGGATGGACCATAGTATTGTTGGCTGATTTGTATGAGTACCAATAGAAGCATCAATATGTAGTGAATTAGAGGAAAATGTAGCATGGTAGTCACAATATGAGAATGTAATAATTTGTGGCGGCATGCTAGTAGTAGTAATGATAAAATCAATTAGCACTAATGAAGGAGGAGGCGCAACATGATATGCATGATTTGTAGAGGAATCAATAGCTTTATCCTTATGATTAGGTAATGGATTGTTGAATATTTTAAGCTTTTGATTATCATTGACTAATTTAGAAGTAGACATATCTAGAAGCTTGATTTTATTATTGTCGAAAAGATCTTGAATGACATGTTTAAGCTTAAAATAGTGATCAGTAGAATACCCATTTCATTAGTGAAAGTCACAGTTTGATTTTTCATCATAATTATGTCCATGTGGTCGAGACGGGTCTAGATTGAGCGGTGGATGGAGAGTGATAAAATTTCTTTTAATGAGTTACGGTAATAGGAAACGAGGTGTATAAGGTAGCTTAGTAAAATTATGCCTCATGCATTGTAATTAAAGCTTGGCTTGTGTAGAATCAACATTGATAGTATTTTTAGAGTAGGTAGGCTTAGTGGATAGTTTGAATGTAGAGTTCTCCTAAAACTTGTTGGAAGATGAAGTGGAAGAAGTATCCTAATATTTCAATTTTCCCATAGATAGCAGTTTTCTTTTGTGCAATTTGAACGTGTGACACAATTGATCAAAATAAGGAGAAGTCTTGAAAATGAAAATCTCTTAGAGTGGAGAAAAATACTTTAAATGAAGAGGTCTTACAATTTCGAATAAGCTATAACATTGGTCATTTTGGAAAGTTTGTTCTTATACCATAACACGAGGTCCGTAAGATGCTCATTAAATCCTTGTTTGATTTTAGCAAGTTGTGTATAGGATATCTTAATGACAAGATTCATAGAAAAATGAGAAATTAATGCCTCGAGATAAAGATGTAAAAGGTGTTACTGAATGGATAGGTAGATCATAGAACCATCACATAATATAGTCATGCAAGCTTCGAGGAAAATATTTTTCTAATAGTGTAAGGTCATCAACATAGTCAAGACATGCAATGTGAAAGGAGAAAATGTATTCCTTAGGGTCACCATGGCCATTGAAGATATGAAACTTAGGTGGGACAAAATTAGGAGGCAAAGATAAAAGAAGATGTCGGGTGAAAAAGGGATATGAAGGAGGAGTGAGGAATATAGAGACGTGTTGGTGCGTGTATTTTCCACATCATTAGGTGAGTCATCTCACTTAGGTGAGATTATAGGTCCATGTGTCATTTAGGGGTCATTATGAGATTCTCTTATGCGTCGGTGCGTCAAGGCCAAAGACATCAAGGCGTCATTGGGAGTTACACTTATCTCGGGAATGTAACTCCCCTCTCTATTCGAGTAGTCATGATTGCAGCATTGGGGTTACTCAACACCTCATATATGTACACCCCATTTGATATATGAGATAGAGGAGAGTTTTATGTCTTAACCAGTGTTCTTCCCATGTTTCAAATTTTTGCATGCACATTTGGTTGATGCTCACTCCTCCCAAGATATCTTCATGCCTGCTCGCTCACACGTCCGTTGATGTGCATGTCATCCCTCATGATCCTTACTTGCGGGTTTTAAACCCTCTTTCATGGTATCAGAGCGAATCTTGTGGATCCGTGCACTCATCAAAATTTCTATGCATGTTTTCTGGCTTTCGGTGTGATATCCAGATCTCATTACATGTGTCGTAATGGTGATTTTGATTTTTCTCTACTTGCACTGATTTCGGGCATTTCCATACCTCTATTCGGTTTTCGGGTTGTTCATGGTTTCGCAGCTCATTTTTTTTTCAAGTGTTTGGTGTTCGTGGTTTTTTTAACCTTGAGGGGTTTCATGTTGCTGGAATCTACCATGCATTGGGAGCTTCAACCTATCCATGGTCGAATCCCAACACCCCTGCTCGAGCTCAAATTTTGCATACGACTCGGGGCTTGGCATTTGGTTTTTTACATTGTTTTGTGCATGGGTTCCTTGTTGCTCGCATTCGGTTGATGGTTTTGTGCTAATTTACATTGGTTCACCGTTACCTACAACCTGCTTGAACCAGATGTTGTTCGCTATGGAGTATTTCCATTCGTGGAGTAGCTCCAACATGTATTACCTGGGTTTGAAATGTGCTTCACATGTTTTTTGCGAGACCTACGTTTTTTCTCCCAGCACGTGGGCCTCCACTCCTCCAAAGTGCATCTCCCAATCTGTTTTTGCTTAGCAGCTCCACCTCCGCCGACCTCCCACACATCCGCCTTGGAAACTAACTCCTACAAAGATTGGGAAAACATTTTGCATTGGAAAAAAAATGTTTTTTGACCTGCTCAGCATTGGAAAAACATTTTTTTTATTTGTTGTTTTCTTGGTCGCTTAAACCGTGACTCCTGCAACTCTTTCGCAGATCCACGTGGGCTTCTTACATGCATAGCTATGTTACCTACAAAGACTGGTACACTCATCTTCCCTTCTCTACTCGGGACGGTTACAATAACCCACAACAACGGTTATAAGCTTATACCAACCATTTCAAATCTGCATATGTGGACTGCACACACACAACCCTCCAACAACACGTGGTTCCTTCATTTAGCTTGGTCAAAAAGTATTTCCAAGTGGGCCCACCTCCTTTCCACCTTTTTAATGTTTTAAGGTGTTCAAAAAAGATTTCATTATTAAATGGCATTGTAATAGTTTCTGGGTTCTTAATTTTGGCTTGTATTAAATCCCCTCCTACATTTGTCAAAGATGGAGGGCGAGGTCTGGGGTTGGCAGGAGGCTAACCCCCTCACAAGAAAAAAAAAAATCCTATTAAAATTCCATGCCATTTCCAATGAGTAGTCACACGATACCCTTTTCACCCATCTTGTGCACTTTTTTAATGCGTTTGCAGTGTTTATTGACATTTTCCATCAGTTACGGGAATCATTTTAATGCCATAAATTTTGACTCGCAACTCGTTTTTGAGTGCTTCTTTAGTCAAAGTTACATGATTTCTCACACATTACGTGATGACATTATCAGTTTTGTAAATGCACTACTTTTATAAAGTGCCACATTTTGGGGGTTGATTGTACTCTTGGGTTTTCACATGCAGACGCATTATCGGCCGAGTCCGACGTCTTGCTTTCGTGCACCTTGCATCTTGAATTTTTTCATCATGGAGAGTGCTCTTTCCAAACTTGAGTGTCATAGGATCACCTTACAGCCTCCACCACTTCTCACCGGGAGAGGGAACTATTTAGCTTGGCATGCTTCCATGGAACGTTACTTCGCCCACGAGGGTCTTTTACCCTTCTTTCTTGGGCCAATTCCTGCACCCATTGATCATCATCATCTAGAGGACTTCTTGACACTTGTGACCATGTATTTGGTCACATGATGATGCATGTCTCTCATTCTCTCTGGTTTCACGTGGCACACTCAGATCCACCTCACCGTGTCTGGAGCATTCTTCAGTCCCTCTATGGAGACCCTTCACATACTACCGCTATTGTTGTTTGATTTAGTTGTCTCCTCCATTTATTTGTGTGATGATAGTTCCACTGACATAGGATCGCTTGGTTCTACTTCTGATGACGAGGATTATGCATCCAGTTCTGATGTTGAGAGTATTACAGAGGACTTCTCTCCTCTTTCTCTCACTATTCCAGATAGTGTTGTCACATCCCACATCTCATCAGATATCGAGCAGTCTCCTACTCAATCTCACACCATCATTACACCCGCCTCCTTTCCACTTCCAGTGTGCAAGGCCCCTTCCACTCCTTTACCTTCATTGGATGACTCATACCTATCTGACATCACTCTTCTGTTTGTTGAGCCCCCTCATTAGGACGAGTATCTGCCTGACCTTAGTTGTCTTTTCGCAGAGTCTACTTGTGATGCTTTACAAGTCCCTCATCCATCTATAGGTGTTTCAGAGGAGTTCATCATCTCTGTTGTTGGGAGTGCCCCTTCCGAGAATCATGTCACTTCCACATTTCTAGAGACCTTCATTGATCCACCCTCACCTATGGATCCTTTTTTTGTTTTGGAGGATGTTTTGTTTCCTTCACATCACTTGGACATCCTTTCTGTGGGTGTTCCTCTTTTTCACTCTGACATTTCTATGCACGTGGCATTACCTTCGGTTCCTTGGCACTCACTCGCTAGACCTATGTCACACTTCCATGCACCAGACTCAGAGTTCTTCGTGCTACTGCCTTCGGTTTCCTTTGCGGAGTGGGTAGACTTTCAACATGTCATTTATGTCCTTCCTAAGGGCAGGCACATAGTTCGGTGTGGGTGGCTCTTCTTCAGTCCAGAGGTAGAGGATCTCGTCATCGAAATTCTTCTGGGAGACCTCCTAGAGTCAGAGTTCATATCCGTCCATGGCATCTTCTGCATTCCTCTTGTCTCCCTCTTCTTCTCTCTTCTTCTTCTTTTCGAGAGATTTCCTCTTTGTACATGGGTACCTTTTCAGGATCGTCTAGAGCTGGGACCCATATTTGGCATCTTTCTTATATTAGAGAGTGTTTTTTTCTCTTGTGGTGGATGTTTTTCCCACTGGGTTTTCCTTCACTACTTGGGACTTCTTCGTACGTGGGTACCTCATCAGGATTTGTGTTGGGACCCATTTCTCATTTTTGACTTGCTGCCTCATCCTAAGTTACGATGAAGGGGGGTGTTAGTGTGTGTATTTTCCACATCATTAGGTGATTCATCTCACTTAGGTGAGATTGTAGGTCCATGTGTCATTTAGGGGTCATTATGAGATTCTCTTACACGTCAGTGCGTTAGCATGTCAGTGCATCATATGCGTCATTGGGAGTTACACTTCTATTTTGGGAATGTAACTCCCCTCTCTACTCGAGTTGTCATGATTGCAAGATTGGGGGTTACTCAACACCTCCTATATGTACACCCCATTTGATCTATGAGATAGAGGAGAGTTTTATGGCTTAACCAGGTTCTACCCGTGTTTCAAATATTTGCATGCACATTCGGTTGATGCTCACTCCTCCCGAGATCTCTTCACACTGTCGTTTGCACGTCTGTTGATGTGCACGTCGTCCCTCGTGATCCTCACTTGCGGGTTTTAAACCCTCTTCCAAGATGGAGAGGAGAATGAAGGTGCTTGTTGTAATTGAAAATTTTCAGTTTGTAAATCATGGTATAATGAGTTTAGGTTATGAGTACCAAGAGGATCTCGTGTCGTGTGTGAGAAATAATGGGGAGGGTAAAGTGGGTTGTAGGGGTAGACATAGAAATGAAGATAATAGATATAGGTGGAAGAGAGGTGGTAGGAGGAGGTGTAATTATCACAATACGAACGAAAGTATAATTAGATACCAAAGGGTTGAGCTCATCTAACCATTTGGTCTCTTCATGGGTGGTGAATAATAATATATATAGGTCTTGAGGGTGTTTAACAAGATGAGAATTGAGATCATGAAGATTTGTGTCAGTAGAGGGGTCAAAAATATCAGCCATGGAAGAAGATAATAATAATGTTTGAGGAGAAGTGGGATTCACAAAATTATTTAATCTAATTTTTATAAAATCATATTTTAGAATAATTTACTATACTAAATGATATTCAAATGATTATATACAACAATGTACAATAAATAAGCATTCAACAATGTAAAATCCTTAGTAAATGAGAGAGGGATGATGAATTATCCGATTCTATGTAACATGGGAATGATCAGACTTTGTATCTGCTAGGAAAGACTAGAAAAAGCTCCAAAAATATTTGATGAGGGTTCAAAACCCTAGGAATGTATAGGGTAGAAGCACCCACATGAGGACAAGAGTGCTCTAAGAACGAGTGACTAATCTATGTGCCTCGTGACTTCTTGGATGCTTTGAACTTGGTCTTTTCTAGGTCAGAGGATATTTGTTGTTAGTCTCTCTTTGTCTCTTTGGTTTTTTTGTTAGATTACAAGTCACACTTGTAACATGCAAAACAAATGACTACCCACACATGCCCATAAACCACATTAAATCTAATAAAAATATGAGAATGGGGATTCAGACCGACCTTGACCGACACCTGAAGAGTGAACTTATGACCAAGCATTGCACTATAACTCTGACTCTATATAGTTATTCATGTGTGTGTGTGTATGTGTGTTCGTGTCCTAGGTTTCTATTGTGAAATTTTTTGTTAGAAATTGTGGATACACCAATTACGGGTTTAATTCATACATACTAAACATTAAACATTAATACATTAATCCATGTAATAAATAAAATAAACATTACATAATGAAGTAAGTAAATACATACCAAAGATAAATACATAGGTGACACAGTATGTATAGTGGAAAACCCCAATAGGGTAAAAACCACTTGAAATAACCTTTTACTATTATAGAACCAAAGTTACATCCAGTATTTTCCACCTCCTCCTTCAAACCCTAATCACAAGGGTAAACATTTTTCACCTTTGATATTTCATTCAAACATATCAAATGAGGACCTAAAGTCCTTTTTATATTAGGTGATCGGGTATGTCTCCCGACCCACCTTTTCAACCTTATCGGTTGACACATATACCTAGGTTTATAATATTTAATATTAGAAATATAATCATTTCATGATATTAAATATTTAACCGAAAGTATATACCTAGGTTAGCATATTTAATAATAGAAATATAAATATTTCATATTATTAAATATTAACCTATATATATTAGTGATGGACCCATATACATTAAGGGTTTTCCTGGACAAGTATGATTTGTGAGTTTTACATATTCTCACAGGTTCTCATAAAAGGTTATTGAACCCAAACATATATGAGCCTTTTATAACCAAGGACCTCCTTAATAATATGCTTGTACTGGATGTTTACCAGTAAACTCAATAACACTAAAGAGTTTACTGAAGACCGCCTTTAAGATCTTTCTACACTTCTTTCTAAAAAGAATCTGAGGAGATATAAATGTCCGAAGGTATTTTTATACTTGCCCGAAGGTCTTTTTACACTTGCTTGAAGGTCTTTTTTTTTCTTAAACCAAGTTCCATTAGGAGGTGACATTGTCATGCACACTCCTCGAATGGAAACTTTGACAATCCAAGCTTTTCATGAAAGTGACAAAACTTTGCAGCACTCAGGGGCTTTGTGAAGATATCAACAACCTACTCTTCAGTCAACACGAACTTGAGATCTATCTCACCACTTAACACCTTCTCACGAGATGAAGTGTATATGTATCTCAATGTGCTTTTTCCTCTGATGTTGCATTGGATTATGTGTAAGAGATATGGTGTTTTGGTTTTCATAGAACAAAGGAACACTTCCTAGATCCTTCATCTTTATCTCATGAACAACATCTTTAGCCATAGTGCCTCTTTTGCAGCTTCCATTGCACTTCTATACTCAACTTCTGTTGAAGAGATAGAAACAATTGGTTGATTTTTGTTGTACCAAGTAATGACACCTGCACTAAATTTAAACACATAACCAGAAGTATATTTTCTATCCAATACATCACCAACATGATCATAATCACAAAATCCATATAAGTTAGTATTTTCATTCTTAGTATAATGCAACCCATAATTGATTGTTCCTTTAATATATATAAGAATCCTTTTGCAAGATTCCAATGATCTCTATAAGGTTCCTACATAAACTCAGAAGCGGTTCCTACCGTATAGGAAATATCTTATCTTGTGATAGTTAGATAAATCAAACTACGAACTAACTGTCTATAAAAAGTAGGATCAAATTTTTCACATGCAGGTTTAGGATCAATTTTCAGTCCAACTTCCATAGGAGTAGAAATTGGTTTACAATCAATCATGTTAAAAAAATTCAGTACATTGGTTGCATATTGTGCTTGAGAAACAATAATAGAATGTTTATCTTGAAATACAACCATGCCAAGAAAATTATGTAAGAGACCTAAATCAGTCATTTCAAAGTATTGTTTCAATTTTTCTTTAATTCTACAAATTAAAGCAGGATTATCACCAGTCATAAGAAAATCATCAACATATATACAAACAATGATAATATATGATCCTTTTTATTTGATGAATAGATCATTTTTAGAATAACAATTAACAAATCCTAACTGTTTAAAGAAAGAATTAATTTTCGCATACCAAGCTCTAGGAGCTTGCTTTAAACCATACAAGAATTTTTTCAATTTACAAACATAGTTTTCTTTACCAGTTTCTTCAAATCCTTTAGGTTGAGACATGTAAAGTTTTTTTTTTAAATCACCATTCAAAAATCATTTTTCACATCCATTTGGTAGATTTCCCACCCAAATTGAGTGGCAATTGCAAATAAGGTCCTAATAGTACTCATTTTAGGTACAGGAAAAAATGTCTCAACATAATCAATACCAGGTTTCTAAGTGAAACCTCTAAAGCAACAAGTCTAGCTTTATGTTTGTCAATAGTACCATCAGCATTATATTATCATTACTATCCTTGATATACTAAGTATCTTTCAAAAATTGAATAGACAAACCATCATGATTTAATTGAGAACATAATAAAAGGTTCTTTTGAACTTAAGGACAAATAAAATATTATTCAACATGCCATTAGAAAACTTTAATTTTCCTTTCTCTATTGCTTCTAAAGATAAGTTATCACCAAGATACACACATTCATTGATTTTCACAACATCAAACAAATAATTTGAAACACCAGTCTTATGATTTGGTGCACTTGAATCTAGAATCCATTCAGAATTAGAGGAAGAATACAAGGCATCATATAATGCAACCACTTTAGGAATATCATTAGAGATATCCTGTTTCCTTAAATTTCCCAAGTACATCAGATTTTTTTAAAAGAAAATATGACCAAATCATCCCGTTGAAATCACAAATAAAAGTTGCAGCATGTAAAGAACCATTTAATGAATATATTTCAAGAGGTTCTCTAACATCACTATGAATAAGTTCTAGTGGGGAAGAGGAACTCTCTTCAAGTTGTGAGTGAAAGGGTTTAACACTTTGTTTTGAGCGTAAAACCCTTCACAAGCATCATCATAAGAAGACAACACAAACAAACGTTTTTCAAGATTATATCTATCCATTTCATATAAACTTCGATAATTAACATGTCCTAATCTTTCATGCCATAGTTTTGAATTATTCAAACTTTGAGAAACAAAACATGATGTAGAAGAGAAATCATCAAAAATATACATACCATTTCTTTGAATTCCTTCAACTATTATATTAGCACTATGATTATTCTCATTAACATCATCTTGATTTATCAATTAAATTTTTATTAGATATTTTGCATAAATATAATTTAAATAATTAATGAGGATTAAAAAAGAGTTTAATAGAAATCCCCTGCCGTTGTTTAATCCTTGTAATCTAAAAAAATCAATTTATGCCAAAAAGGATGTTCTGTCAATTTTTATAATCTATACATGAATTTGTTATTATGATATAAAAAATAAATCAAAATGTAAGTAATTTGTTTTTAGTTTTCTAACAAAATGATGACAATGATCTAGACATTGTGTTGTAAAAAATATATCATTTTAAACAAAAAATGATTATATTGTTTTTACAATTTCTCAAAAGAAATAATTTTCACAATTAATATTTTTGAACAAACACAACAATAGCATATTTTTCTCGAAAAATAATAATAGTTTATATATAAAAATAAAATAAAATTGGGGAGCTCTTGCTCCTTATTAATCTGAATCTCTATCCACTTGGCGTGAGATGATTTATTATATATCACCATTGTTATATGAAATGCCTTTTTATATATCACCATTGTTATAAAAATGCCATTTTATCGATTTGCAAAAATTCACACGTAATTTTTATCCTTACAAAAATACATTTTAATTGTGTGTCATAGGCCGCATCGATAATTGGTGGTGTCAAGGTTTTAACAAGATTCATTTTAATTGTGTGTCGAGAGATTCATTTGCCAAATATTGATCCATAGTTTTATTTAAAAGGTAAATAAACACACATGAAGAGACACATGAAAGTTAAATATTGATCCATATTGCATCAAATGCAATTGGGCATTCTCAACATAGGAATAGCATAGAGATGAGATTTTCTAGTATTAGAGCCTCCAAACCCTTCACTCATATCCAATTTAGATGGATTGCTTTCAATTTTCCAGTTAAAACAATGCAAAATTTGAGCCAAGGCAAGGCTAATGGTACCCATTGCCAACTGAGCCCCTGGGCATCCCCTCCTTCCTGCCCCAAATGGAACCATGTCGAAGTCTTGCCCTTTCATGTCAATATTCTTATCCTTGCATCTTTCAGGCTTGAATTCCAAGGGATCCTCCCACACCTTTGGATCTCTTCCTATGGCCCAAACATTGATTATAAGCCTTGTTTTCTTAGGTATTACAAACCCATCACCAACAGTGCAAGTTTATGTAGATTCATGAGGCACCAATAAAGGCCCTGAAGGATATAATCTTAAAGTCTCTTTCACCACACATTGCAGATATTCTAGGGATGCCAAATCAGATTTGCTTACTGTGCGATAGTTTCCCACTACTAATTCGATTTCATCTTGTACTTTCTTTGTTACATATGGCTTTCTTAGCAACTCACTCATCGCCCATTCCATTTCAGTAGTTGATGTGTTTGTTCCAGCAACGAACATATCCTGCGACATTAAAATACTAACTATCATTTACAAATACTCAAAAACATCAAAACAATCTATAAAAAAATAAAAATGTATTTAAGAACAAAAATATTGCTTAACATAAATATAAGTTTAAATTATAATAATTAATTAATATTATATATAGTTAAAATAATTATTAATTAAAATTAAATATTAATAGAAATAATTAATATTAATGATTGATTAATAATAAAATTATTATTTAAAAGTAATTCATATTCATAAATATTTGAAAATGTTGTGTGTGTACCCTTAAAGACATTCCTACTTCCCAAATGTGGGACTAAATGGTCTTCACTCTCTAAAGAAATCGCCAAGTCATTAATTTGAATAAACCAGCTTTGGTTTATATTAAAATGTTTAAATTCGTCCCCTATGTGGAGACTTGTGTAAGTGGAACAACTTGAAATAATACACCATGTTTGACCAACCACCGATGAATATGAAAAAATGGTTGACATTTATAATATATATTTTGTTTTAAAAAGTATAAAGTGGTCAAATATTACATTATAAGTGGCCTTAAAAAATAAATTCCGTGATTAAAGTAGAGAAGACTATCACATTATACGTAGCAAATTTACGAATAAGTGTATGGTAAAGAGTTTTTATAAAAGACCAATCTTAAATGTTTTCGAAGTGGGCTGGTTAAAGTGTTTTTCAGCCCAATAAATACTCACTAACTACTTTTTGGAATTTTTATTTTAACTAATATAATTACGCGAAGGCGTTCCCCCTATGGTAAAGAACCTCCAGACATTTCTACAAATGATGTTGAATTTGACAACGCCCAACGTTTTTCCAAATCTGTTTAATTTTGATGCCGTTTGACGCGTCGTTTTCATTTTTGCAAGCAATTTTTAACCGTTGGCATTGGCAATTCCTTAACCGTTGTTACTGAACCGCCGCCGCCGCTTGCAGAAAGCATGAGCCAGATTGCACGCAAGCCGCGTATTGGTGAAGACCATACAATATTGGAGGCAATGCATAAATTCGACTTTTCGCTGCTGTTCGTGGCGTTCGTGTGCGGTGTGGGGACAAGAATGGTGGTCCTTAAGAACATGGGCATTAACAACATGGTGTGTTTGTCTCTCTCATCAGCATTTGGGGATTTTTCGGGAGAATCGGAGCGGGCTCCATTTCGAGCATTTTCTAAGGTAGGTATCTGCAATTTTCCCAAAAAACAAATTCAAGAAGATCCCATTAAATTATCATTAAATTATTTATAAAAAGACAGTTTTATGATTGTAAATTATTATGCTCTTGAATTTGATAACATTTCTGTTGCGTTGTGCATGAAATTTTTGGTCAGTATGACTTAGTCCTTCGCTTTTACTGTGTATAAAAATGAGATTTGTATTTTTAGTATTTACTGACTTTTCAAGGCCCTGTTTTGGGTTTCAGGAAAGCCGACGGTCCGAGACCAGTGTGGATGGTAGTGTCGCAGGTGGTGATGATAGCAGGGTACCTAACAATGGTGGCGGGCATGCAGGGATCTTTGTACATCGGTTCCATTGCAGTGGGTATTTGTTATGGCTTTTGTCTCTCCGTCTCAGTTCTGTCTCAATTTTTTTTTGAAACAAATCGATTTTTTCTATTGAAAATTATTTTCCTAAACTTTTATATGTCATGTATCATATCATATACATGGTTGAAAAAAACTGCCCCATGATAAAGTAAACCAAAGAAATATCTTTCAAAAATGATGGTAAATGGATGTCCCTTTCAAATAAAATTCATGACAATTACAAAGGTTACTAGAAGAACATTTACTTTATAAACTTTCCTCATTGGATAGGGATCACGATTGTTAAAATGTGTGAATGATCAATCTAACTAATTACACGACCTACTCTTCATTACCTACTCTTCAAGAAGAAAGATCAATTTTTGAATGGTGCCTACTTTATAGATGTAAAATAGTTTGTTAATATGATATTTTGATGTCATGAACACCTTTGTGTCCGAGGAAGGCCTCCACGAGTGCGTGGTGTATTTGGAATAGCTCGAAGAGAGAATTAATTTTTAGTACATGGTGCACTATATTGAGAAGGCGTAGATCCTCCCGAGGGCACCTCAAATCTAAGTATTGTGCAAATTTTTCCATGGCATCGCCAACGGAAGAAGACATGAGTTTTATTTGCATTTGCATTTCCTAAACCATGTCGACATCATTACATCAAGGCGTTACTCCTATGGGAAAAGCCTTTACGGACATTCATGGGACTATGTCAAATTTGACGGCCTAAATGATGGTTTTGCTACTTTTAACAATTTTGCTTTTGTTATTTTTAACAATTTAATTTTTTGTTTTTCTAACAATTTTGCTTTTATTTTATAGCTTATGCATACATTAACCTTTGCTTTTGCTATTTTTAACAATTTTACATTTTACTTTTCTAACAATCTTACTTTGCTGATTTTGCATATTGAATTGTTAAAGGGTTAGACCTCATGCTTGCATTTTTTAGAAAATATAAATGAAAAAGGAAGAAAACTTTAAAGGTTCTCATTTCTTACAAATGCATACTTTTCAGAGCACATCCTTCATTTCATCTTTCATTGCACTACAAGTTTACATTTTTCACCATACATTTGCAGAACTCCAACTATCTTGAGCATCTTTTAGTTGCCATGGAAATAAATTTGACACATGAAGGAATTTCTCAATTGATTGAGGGTCGTTCCATTGTTGACCCCACATTTCAAATATTGCACTTTTCCTCCCTAAGGTCCATTCTCAACACGGATGCCCAACATCGTGTTGACCTTTCAAATGGGAAACATTTTCAGAAAACACTTCTACCCTCCAAATTTGCAAGCCGTGTAACCGAAAAATCAATACAAGAAGGCTCCATTGTGTGCTTACACAAATCCCGCATTAGAATGATCAAAAGTGAACTGTAAGCTTCATCTCCTGCTCGATTACCAATGTATATAAACTCCCTATATTAATTATAATTTCTTTATGTTTTTTTCATCCATTGCTCAATTCTAATTCTATCATGATTTTATTTTCCACTACAGGATTGTTCTTATCATTGAAATGGATGTTCTTGTCGAAAAACATTTGATAATTGGTGCTCCAACCCGACTACCAACAAATTCTCTCCAAGACAGTTAGTTGCCTCAAACAAATGCAAGTTCCAATCGGGTTAACAAATATTTTGCGATAACACTAACTAAAATAAGTGTATTGAATACATCTATGCGCATGTGGTCCATAGAAGGTCGTGCCCTAGCAAAAATAACCCTTCGTGAATATCACAATGCAAGGGGAGATGGTGCTTGTGTTTGAGTTTGATTTTGTGGATCAGGAAGGAGGGGAAATCCACATCACCTATTTCAATGAGGTCGCGAAAGAATTCTATAAGCAGATTGAAAATGGGAAGCTATATACAATTTCCAATGGGAAAATTGTGAGGATTTCTGATGGAAAGCTATGTTACAACCATTTGAACAATGCTTTGGAGATTTCCCTGCAACCTTCCTCAACCATATCTCCACTCATAGAAAATGAGGATACAATACCTTCCCATCACTTTCACTTCACCAAAATCAAGGACATACCTGCAAGTGTTGAAGGTTCTATAGTTGATTTGATTGGCATTGTTATTATGATGTCACCATGCTCAACAATTCGTCAGCATGACAAGTCTGAAACAAAGAGAAGAACACTACAATTAAAGGACATGTCAAGATTCAGTGTAAGTGTCACATTGTGGGGACAACACTTAGATGAGATAAGCAACGAACTTGAATACGTGCTTTCTATACAACCTCTTCCAGTCCTTGCCTTGAAATTTGTTTGTGTCTCCAGTTTCAATGGAAGCTCAGTTGATATTGTTTCAAGAACCAAATGTTACATCAACCCTCTAATTTCATAAACAAATACACTTCATGGTTGGGTTGATTCTGATGACTACTCCCTTCTCGGTACCCTCTATCACAAGCCAATGTATGGGCCCTTCAAAAAGCTTCACCTATATAACAATGATTTTAAAGGTACTACATATGGGGAACACAAAGATAAATGAATGGGCCATGCTTACTGCAAAAATCACAAATATCAACATGGACAACTTTTTTTACAAGGCATTTCCTCTTCAAAAAGTTGACAAAAAATGCAAGAAAAAGGTGAGAGAAAATGGTAATGGTTCATGGTTATGTTCGATTTGCAACGTACAAGTCCTCTTTATGCAAGTAAATCCTATGGAACCACCCTTTGGAAGGGATTTCATTCTTCCATTACATTGCAAACTATATTTTGGCAAAAAGGAACAACCAATGCACAAGTTTCATTCCATAATTTACTGCTCAACATGTAAGATTCAACCCCTCTTATTGAGGACTGGGAACTCCTAATGTCTCGCATAGACACGCACTTAACTCAACAAGAGCTCAAAATTTTAAGGACGCATCACATTTGTTTGCAAAAACAAACTCGTGGACTCCCACAACCTTCGAATCAAGGCATCAACGCTCCGATTTCTCAATCCATTGTTGAAAGTAACAGGTGGGCTGGACCAAGAAATCCTGATGATGATCAGTTGGAGCACAAAGTTCTACTATGCAAACAACAAAAAAACATGCTTATTGAAAATTTATGGGTTGACGTAGGCTTTGTAAATGGTGCTACATGAACAATCACCGACATTTTCTATGATGCATCAATGCCACCACTAGCATTACCTTTATTTATTGTTATCAAATTTGATAGATACAATGACCCATGTTGGGATCCCTCCAACCCGTTACATATTCTGATACCCTTTAATTCGAGAGGGAATCGAAGACAATTTTCGCTTAAAATTGCCTGAGGATTAACTATCCACAAGTCCTAGGGACTTACTATGCATAGAGAAACTGTTGACATTGGAACCAATGAAAGGTAGGGTCTGACATTCAAAAATTTCTCCAGAGTTGCCTCACTTGCAAATCTACACATTTCACCTCCTTTTTCATTCGAAAGGTACTCAAAAATGGCGCATGTAACAACACTTGGAGCAAGAAGAAAGGAGGAAGCAAGACTACTATCACTCAACCCTTTGTAAATACTACACTCTGCTTTGATAGCACCTCCGCTACTACTTTACTCAACACTTCTTCTATCCTACAAACCATTTCCGTTCAAGGGGTATCAAATGTACTCATTTTTGACGGAAATAAAATTACCCTCAAAAGGCTACCATTCATGATATAATTATTCTCATGTTAAGTTCAAATAAAATAGTTCACAAAACGATACCACTCATGCTATGAGATTTGTAAATGTATATGTATGAATTTGTAACAACTTTGAAATGAAGAGATGAAACTTTTAAATGAAGTGGTTTGTCTATATGTCTACAATTACAAAATTACATGTTACAACATACATGTTCGATTTTTCCTTTTTATTGTTACTTGTTTCTTTATGTTAACCAACAATAACACATTTTTAATGTCTTCATCTGCACACAAATACCTACAAATTTAAAATGTCAAGAAATGACAATGCAAATTATAGTTGTTTCCATCCAAAACTTTGTACATTATGGCACTTTTTTGCATTTTGAATAGTTTAAAGGGTTAGACCACATGTTTGCACTTTTTAAATGAAGAGACTCATCTATATTTCTACACATACAAAATCAATCACCCATAGTTTAAACAAACACAACTACAAAAGTAAAAACTATCCCTATAACACAAATAACATATACCATTTTTTGTTTGCAAAATGCCTCAAAGAAATGTGGTCTCATGGAATGCTATGATTGTAAGATATGCACAAAATAGCTCTAACAATGATGCACTCAAACTCGTTGAGGTAATAAATAAATTTGGAATGTACCATAACCATTTTAGATTTGTTTATATATAATTGCATATTCTGTCTCATTTTAGTTTCATGGAGAGATAATATGTTAAAGCACTTAGTCATTCTTTCAATCTATTCTGACTACAACACTTCACATTCACTACATTCTTGAGAGCGAGTATTAGCAAACTTACATGTCTCACTTGAATTTGTATTCAAATATTACACAACTAAGTGTTAACTAACATCCCTTCTAATGTATTTCGCAACATTTGTTCTGGTTTTAATAGAAAATCAATATTCTCAATCACACCCCTTATCAACATCAACTACACAAGTAACATCTGTATTTCTAAATCTATTAACATATACCATTCAGCGTTCACATTGCATTGTACACATGCAATTGCTAGTTTTAAGCCACATGTGGGAGAATAAGATAGGGAAATGTTTTTTTATCCTTGTAGTGTAGATTTTAGTTTACACTATATATAAAGGAACCGACAAAGAAAGTAATTGGATTTACACCACAGTAATTACATGCCATGGAATATAATTATTTTAATGATTTCTCAACACTAAATCAAGTATGTATATGTGAAGATATAGTTTTTAGACTATAAACTTTAAAAAATAATTATAAGGGAATGGGGTCGAGCCCCACACATAGTTTTATAATTAAAATATATATTCCCTTTCCAAATTTATAAGAGGGTCGTATATAAAAACTAATCTAGGATAGTTTCATAGTTTATAATATAAGATTTTACTATATAGTTTTATAGATAAACTATTTAGTACTTATTCTTATTTTTATTTTTATAAAACATAATTTATAACATTTAAGATAGTTTTAAACTATAGTATGATTTATAAAGATATGAAATAGTCCCTTAAAAAATAAGGGCCCGGATGACATAGGTAAAAAAAAAAAAAATAAAAAATATACCAAAATTACGGGGATACAATGAAGTAGAGAAATAATCTTGGAATTTTCAAGGAGATAATATTTTTGCACACAAAATTTGAAACCCTATTTTGATGGAGCTTTGTCTCCTCCTTTTAACCTTTTATTAATATTGAATTTACCCCCACACATATTTTAGTTTTAACTTTAATAACTTTTAAGTTCTACATATTAAAATTATAGAAATATAGGAAAATATTTTACACATTATTTAGCCCTTACCAGGTCTTTCACACGAGTTTTCATGGAAGGTAATAATCTTTCAAAAACATTCTCCTATGCATTCACATTAGTTCTTCACAAGACAAAAATATTAGATTGCACAAAAAATGGAAAGAAGGGGGGGCTTGATCATTTTAAATACCCTTTGGTTGAAAAAACCTCGTAAAAATTAAATAGATTAAATACAATAACTTAGACCTTGCCTATTTAATTTAAACCATGCTCTGACACCATGTTAGAAATTGAGGATACACCAATTATGGGTTTAATTCATACATATTAAACATTAAACAGTAATACATTAAGCCATGTAATAAATAAAATAAACATTACATAATGAAGTAAGTAAATACATACCAAAGATAAATACAGAGGTGACACAATATGTATAGTGGAAAACCCCAATAGAGTAAAAACCACTTGAAATAACCTTTTACTATCATAGAACCAAAGTGACATCTAGTATTTTCCACCTCCTCCTTCAAGCCCTAATCAAAAGGGTACACCTTTTTCACCTTTGATATTTCATTCGAACATATCAAATGAGGACCTATAGTCATTTTTATATTAGGTGATCGGGTATGTCTCCCGACCCACCTTTTCAACCTTATTGGTTGACACATATACCTAGGTTTATAATATTTAATATTAGAAATATAATTATTTCATGATATTAAATATTTAACCAAAATTATATACCTAGGTTAGCATATTTAATAATAGAAATATAAATATTTCATATTATTAAATATTAACCTATATATATTAGTGATGGACTCATATACATTAAGGGTTGGCTAGACCACTTAATCATTATGTTCCAACGAGTTGCACAATGATAACATGATAGATCTGGATTATCTCAAATATGAAAACGTGTGTGATGGAATAGAATAAAAACCCCTCCTATGCAATGTATGCAGACCAACGCAACCCATATCCCTTGTGTGAATGTGCTAGTAATGTACTTTGTAGTGATCTTGTGACTTTTGCACAAGATTAGGTGGTGATAGATCATTCTTATAGAGTTTGGCCCCTTATTTGAAATAAGTAACTAAGTATGTATATGATTCCCTTGTTTAAATTTTTATAATTAATAATTGAAAGGCCGACCCAAAGTGTTAAAAGGTCACCAAGAATTGAAAAGGACCTAAAAGAGTAAGGAGAACAAAGAGAGTAGGAGTTCTTAAAAGGTAAGGAGTTCTTGGGCATTTCTGTCTTAATTGGGTGCTAGTGTCTGAGGCCATCAAAATATAAATCAGCCAAGTGCTTTGGAAGAACTACAAGATGTGTAAAGCCAGTAAAGTGCAAGAGATAAAGCAACCAAAATTCCAAAATAAGTTTTCAATAACTAGTTTTTTTGTTTAGGAATCATGTATACAATAGTATGCTTTAGGACCTAGAAATATACCTAGCTTATAGATTTTGTGTACGTAGTGGGTGCATTGAGGATGCCTACTACACTATCTTTGAGACCTGCATTCTTGGAGTGACTAATTGATTGTGGGAAGTTGTTGTGCCTTTATATTCATTTGATTGTGTAATCGGGGTCCAGGACTTCCTCATCCTCGTGAAGGCCTCCAGGATCATCTACAATACAATATTTGGTCACCTTTTCAAGTTTTAATCTATAATAATCCTTTTCTCTTATGGCCACCTCATCTCTATAATCAATCCATATATATTCTAATTGGGGTATGTGAACACCGGTTAGTCCAATTCCCCGATGATTCCCTAGAACTCAAAGCTTATTTGTGGGTGGAAGGTCTTGGTTATCATATATTGCATCTCTACCTCAACATTTTTGGCCTTGTAGGATGACGCATATACATATTGACCCAATGTTACAGGGAACTAAACTCATGCCTTATTCTTTCTCTACTAATACTTGTGAAGGTGGAGCAATTTCCTAAATAAATCCATCAAATCCCATTTGTCAAGTAGGGAACCTTAGAATTATTAAGGAGAAAAAGAAAATCTTCCTACTCCAAGGTACGTGAAGGTTGGGAACTCGCAAGTAGATACATCCCCAAATTTTGACCACATTCTAGGCACTATCTATGATCCGACGATTGTATAGGTCTCTATCAAATATACACATAATAGCATAGAAGAAAGCATCGTTCACTCTTGTGAAATGATTTGGTCCTTCCTTCATTTTCAATTGGGGATAGAAATTATATATTTGCACTTTGTTTCTTGAACCAATAGACATTATCCCTAGATATTTTCTCATCCGTACACTCGCATACATGAGATACCAAGTCATATAGAAATTTCCCAAGGTCCGAACTTCCAATAATTGTGAGTGCAAGACATCATTAATGTGATCTACCTATCAAATGAGAGTGGTATTCTTACAAATAGTGGACATTTATTGGTACATCCACTCCCGAAAATCCTCAAGAAGAAATTCCCACAACTCTACTTAGAAAGGTAATTAGGTCATTGACTTCTTGGATGAAATATGATTGTGGAACGGTCCTTGGAATCTTAGTTACTATTGCTTTTGTCTTCGCTAAGTAACTCTTATTAATAATCTTGATATAAGTATCAAGATTACTCTTCCAATGCTCTAAATCCATTTTAGGCGATATTTCCACATAACCTTCAATATCGTGAAGCTTGAAAAAATCTTCAAGGAAATCAAGATCTAATCTAATTACTATTGTTTCATATTGATCTTTAACTATATGTGATTCAAAATCATTATGTGTGGCTACTATGTATACAAAATCTAGGCAATGCATGGAAGGTTAGAAAGTGGTCTGTTAGAGCTATACCACTACCATATATGCTTTTAATCCAAGTGGATTTGGATGGAGATGTGATTATGTTTGAAAACTCTGTAGATCAATATGACCAATATACATGTCCTCGATATTATCAAAGTCTAATGTGATGCTTGAAGGGGGAGACACAACTTGGAAACCGTATTTCATTTTCCCCTTTCCTTTTGATGAAGACTTTGTCATTTTCTAAAAAAAAAAACTCCTTTGAAAATCCTTTGGGAAAACCTAAACCGATGGTGGAAGTGGGGTCATGAAAAACAATTGTTAAGCCCCGAAATACATAGGGCATAACTTAGACCTTGGAAAGAAACCTCTAACCTCGACTTAGTTTTAGCGGGGTAAGGACCTATAATGAAACCATGAACTCCGAAATAGACTTGGTGAAACTTGATCCTTGTAATACCACCTCCGACCTCGAAGAAGACTTAGTGGAACTCACACCTTATTTTCTACTTGTGATCTTTCACTTTTTTTTTCTCGATTGAAAAAACCTCCATCCTCTGGTGATTTTTGAGAAAAAATTAGGTATATTAATAACCCATTTTCACTATAAATTGTGCTCAAAAAAGAGAAAAGGCATTCAAGGAGACAAAATATGGGAAAACCC
Organism: Taxus wallichiana var. yunnanensis; assembly: GCA_018340775.1. NCBI lineage: Eukaryota > Viridiplantae > Streptophyta > Pinopsida > Cupressales > Taxaceae > Taxus > Taxus wallichiana. The sequence goes on from CM031234.1 coordinate 52,590,355, forward strand.
CTAGTTATACCTATAAAAACAAAAAAAAACAAGAAAACCCCTAATGCTTACAAAAAGTGACAAAAATGCCTCAAAAAATGAAAAAAATCTATTAAAAATGTTAAAACATAAGATATTAGTAATAAATATGATGGGTCAAAGGAAAAATCACAAAAAAATCCTAGAAAATCAAGAAAATTATGATTGGAAGTCGAAAGATAATTTGTAAGTTAGAGCGTACAAAAGGACAAGTGGAAATGAAGTGGAAATCTGACTATAAATAGAAAATGGTTAATTAATTACATGCAAGAGACATGTGCGAGTGGTTGGAATTAATGCATTGATTGGATGTTGGGGTTTGACCATAAAAATCAAGTTGACTGGGTTTCGTGTTTATATTTACAATTTGCATGTGAATTACAAATTGAAACCTGAAACTTGAAATATATTTATTTATTTGATTTTTGAGGATATGTTTTTAATGTATAATTTACATGCAAATTGTAAATTAAAACCCAAAACTTGAAATTCATGGGAAGCATGGTTTTATGGATTGGGTTTCATTTTACAATTTGTATGCAAAATGCGCATTGAAACTCGAAACCTTAAATACAATAAGTTCTTCAGTATTTGAGGTTTCGAGTTCAAGGAGCAATTTGTATGAAAATTGCAAATTGTTTCTTGAACCTGAAATCCAAAATTCAAATAAATTTTTGATACTTTGGCATTTTTCGATATTTCACAAAAAATGGTTTTTTGGTAAATCTTTTAAAATAGGAATTTTTGCAATAAAATAGCTTAAAGGAAAATTAGGGAAAAGTGACTTGAAAAGTCAACATTTTTGGCAACCTCCAAGGAAAACTTGTGTACTATGTAAAATTTTAGTAGCCTTGATCAATTCCATTTAGCACAGAGGTCATCAAAACCTCAAATACAAAAGAACTAGAAGCCTTCCAGAAAACCAAAACCAAAACAAAACAAGACAAGAAAACGAGTCAACATGCAAAATAACTTAAAGGGAAACTAAACTATTGTTGTACAAGATGAAGATACCTCAATAACAAGCTTTGAGGTGCATCCCATTAATTGGGATGGGTAATGCCTCTCCATTGAGTCTAGATAGCTAAAATGATCACATTTCTCCATTTCTTCCTTACAACCGGTGATCACATATGGCCCATTCTAAAGGGAATCGAAATTTATATGCATCTCCTTCGCTCTATTTGTATCCCATTTAAGAACTAGATCTTCCTCTTAGAAAGATATGTCATTTGCTTTCTGTTAAAGCCCTTCTTTTTTGAGCTTGATGAAGCTAAAGGGTCCTCATTACTTGACTCCTTACTTCCTCTAGCTCCATAAGCTCAACGAATCTTACCATCATAGGATCATTCTCCATTATTTATAAAAAAATTCCAACTCCATAGATGGTAACTCCAAAGACAAAGGAAGTTTTACTTCCCTCCCATTTACTAGCATAAATGGAGAATTTCCAATGGATATTTTCAGAATGATCCTATCAACCCAGAGGGCATTCTTGAGTCGAGTATGCCATGTTCTCTAGTTATTCATTGTATTCCTTTTGATGATCCTTATTAATTTTTTGTTACTAGACTTAGCCAATCCATTACCTTGAGGGTAATAGTTTGATGAAGTTTTCAGATAGACACTTTGTGTTTCATAGACCATTCATTGATTCATGTGCACAAAAATTCCTTGGAATTTTCTGAGATGATGGTGAAGGGCACACCGAACCTCGTCATGATTCCTTCAAGGAACTCCAAAATGGAATTCTCATTAGCTTGTTTTATGTTGAATTGTAGAGCTTAATTACTTCAGATTACATGTAATATGAAACTTGTTGCAAAACACAAGAACCAACATCAGTTATGGAGGGACCATAATTGGTCACCTATGACTGACATCATCAAGCAAAGAGGAACCTAATTTGGTTAGGGATAACTAATATTTTTTTTATTATTGGCAAATAGTTTTTTGAAAGGGACTATACCCTTGAGTACAAAACATGGCCTAGTGAAGAGTAATAGGAATGAGAACAGAGAGAAAAGGATCAAAATCCAAATGTGACAATGAAGCTCAAGTAGCCCAAAACCGCTACCCAAACGAGACAAAACAACAAAAATACTACAAAAAGTAGTAGAGAGACCGCAAAAAAACAACATAAAAACATACAAGAACCGCTAAAGCATCTAGAACTACATTTTGGCAGCTTTGTCAATGCCGGTCTTGATATTCTTCTAGAGTGGAACATACCCAAAGTTGTCATGTGGGCAAAGTGTCGGTATTATCTAGCTACTCAATGGTCCTTTTGCTTTCCTTTTCATTAACCAAAAGTGTTGCTGGAACACCGCTGATGTTGGAGATAACTAATGTTGGTTACCTATGTGTGGGTGTTTTAATTAACTCACGGGAATTATATATATTTTTAGTATTAAAGTAGATATATTGATTGTAATTACATGGCTAAGTGACCTAAGTTTGTATACACCTATATAAGCATAAAAGATAGGGTTTAGAAGTAATAATTAAGAAGAACTTGAAAATTTTGATGATTATTGTGAGAATAATTGTGAGAGAGAGAATTCTTGGTGAAGAAGCAAAATCTTGAGAGTAAGACAATATTGTACATCTGAGAGGTGTGGAAGATTGTAAATCTTCATTGTATATCTTGTGAAATATTTGGATAATAGATTGGTTTGTTTCTTGGTGGACGTATCCCACACTGGGTGAACCATGTTAAATTTGGTGTTTATTTATATCTCTTTTTATGCATATTTCTTCCGTATAATATTTGTTTTTATTTGCATGTATTTGATGTATTATCTATACAACCGATGTGCTAACCCCAACAACTAGTATCAAAGCTTTGTTTGAGGGTTTTGTGTGTTGAAAAATTTACTCATAGAGGGTTTTCTAATTGAGTGGGAGCTACAACAATGGCAGAAGAAAACAAATACAAGGTAGAGAAGTTTGACGACTAAAATTATCAATTATGGAAGATGCAAATTGAGGATTATCTGTATCAAAGATATTTGTATTTACCGTTGGATGAGAAGTCTATACCTACAAAGATGACTAATGAAGAATGGAATATTCTTGACAGAAAGGCTTTGGGATCTATAATATTGAGCCTGGAAGCATCCGTGGCTTCCAATATTACAGAAGCGACTTCTACGGTAGGGTTAATGAAATCTCTTGATAATTTAAATGAAAACCTAATGCTTCAAATAAAGTTAATTTGATGAAGAAACTATTTAGTTCTAATATTTATGAAGGTGCATCTACATCTAGTCATTTGAATGATTTCAGATCTATTGTAAATCAGTTAAAATTAGTTGATATATTGTTTAATGATGCAGTGAAATAACTTTTATTCTTATGTTCTTTGCCTGATAATTGGGATAACTTGGTAATGGTTGTTAGTAATACAACATCTACTAATAATATTTTGAGGTTTGATGATGTGGTTAGTATAATATTTAATGAAGAAATTTATAGGAAGAGTACAGAGGAATCGTCATTTGGGAATGCTTTGAATGTAGAAATCAGGGGTAGGCATAAGGAGAGATCAAAGAGTAAGAGTAATAAGAAATATCTGTCAAGGTATAACAAATTTAAATCCAAAGCTAAGGGAATTACTTTTGGAAATGTGGAAAGAAAAGACATGCAAAGAAAGATTGTTGGTCAAAGGATAAAGAGAACCAACAACCAGACAAAGGTAACAAAGTAAATCTTGCTACAACAAAGGTAATGCAAGATTCTCTTATTCTTTCTTTAGATAATAGAATTGAATCATAGGTTTTAGATTCAAGAGCTTATTTCCATGCAACCCTTAATAAGGGTTATTTCATAAATTATGTCAAAGGATATTTTGGGCATGTTTATTTGGGTGATGATAAACCTTGTAGTATTACCGGTAAAGGGAAGTTCATCTAAAATTGTAGAATAGAAATAAATGGGTATTGAAAGATGTTAGGCATATGTCAAGCCTCAAGAGGAATCTTATTTTCGTAGGGCACCTAGGTGAAGTTGGTTGTATGGTTACATTTACAGAGACTATTGAAAATTCACCAAGGGTGATTTTTTTGTTGCAAGAGGTAAAAAGGTAGGAACGTTATATTTATCTACCTATGTTATCGATTCTTTTTATGCATCATCTACTTCAGATTCAGATGCATGTATGTGGCATAATCGTTTGGGCCATACGAGTAAAAAGGAATGCAGATCTTAAAGGCTAAGGGTAAGTTATCATATTTGAAATATTTAGATCTTGATTTATGTGAGCATTTTGTTTTTGGAAAGAAAAAGAGAGTGAGGTTTCTCAAAGTTAGGGCAATAAAGAAGGAACAAAAATTAGAGCTTGTACACTCATGTGTGTGGGGGCCACTGTAGCTTCTCATGGAGAATCCCAAGTATTATGTTACTTTCAATGATGCTACAAGAAAAGTATGGGTTTATTGTATCAAACATAAGTATGATGTTTTGAAACTTTTAAAAGATGGAAATCCCTTTTGAGAATAAATAAAATTCAAAGTTAAAGTGCCTTAGATATTACAATGGTGGTGAATAATGTAGTAAGGCTTTCAATGATTATTATTCGGTGAATCGATACATAGAGAAAGAATGGTTCTAAGAACACCACGGGAGAATGGTGTTCTTGAAAGAATGAACAAAACAATCATGGAATGTGCTATAATTATAAGGATACATTTTGGATTTCCTTTCGGTCTTGGGAAGAAGCACTTGATATAGTGGTTTAATTGATTAACCATGGGCCTTCAAGTTCACTAGATGGAGGAATACCAAAAGAATCTTGGACCGAAAAGAGGTAGATCTTTCTTTTCTTAAATTTTTTTGGTTGAAGCTTTTGTGCATATTGATTAGGAAAATAGGAAATAGTTGGATGCAAAATCAAAGAGATGAACTTTCATATGTTATGGATTTGGTGATTTCGGATTCCATTTTTGGATTTAGATAATTCTAAAATTATTAACATTTGTGACATTAAATGGAATTAAAAGAGAATCTATAGGAATAAAATTTTGGTACCCAAGGATGAACCAGTTGAGAAGTTTGTGAATGAAAATGAACTCTTGGATTTAAAAATAATACTGACATGGTTACACTGGTAAGAATTAGTGTCAATTGAACCCTAACCAAAATTGGTTAGTAGAACTGGTATCGGTTACAGAAGAGCATAATTGACATCGGTTAGCATAACCAACATCAGTTACAGGTGACTGTGTCGGTCACTAACATATTTAGATACAAATTTCCAGGAGGTCCAGAATGAGCCTCCATTACCCCAAACTCATGTGAGAAGGTAACAAAGGGTAAGTAAACCTCTAGAAATATTTACACCTTCTCTATTTTATTTATTATTGACTGATAATGGTGAACCAAAGAGTTTAAAGAAGCAATGCAGATGAGACCCACATCCATTGGGAGTATGACATGTATAAGGAGATGAACTCCGTGGAACATAACCATACTTGGGATTTGGTTAAGTTACCCAGAGGTAAGAGGACATTGTAAAACAAGTGGGTTTACAGGATCAAGAAACAAGATGGTGGACAAAAAGGTACAAGGCAAGGCTTGTAGTAAAGGGATTTGCATACAAAAAGGTATTGATATTGGTGAAATATTTTCTCTTATTGTTAAGATGACTTATATTTTATCTTGCATGAATTTATTTGCAATACATGATCTACATTTAGAGCAACTAGATGTTAAGACATATTTCCTTCATGGTGATTTGTATGAAGAGATTTATATGCAACAATTGCTTGGGTATAAAGTCAAGGGTAAGGAGAAATTAGTGCGCGGGTTGAAAAAGAGCCTATATGGGCTCAAGTAACCTCCAAGGAAATGATACATGAGGTTTGATAGTTTTATGCATGAGCATGGTTACTTAATATGTGAATCTGACCATTATGTATATTTCAAGAAGCTTGAAAATGGTAGCTATATTATTTTTTTACTATATGTGGATGATATGTTTATTGTAAGATCTAGTATACAGGACATTGGCGAGCTTAAGGGAAAGCTAGATCATACATTTTCTATGAAGGATTTAGAAGCTGTAAAAATAATCCTTGGCATGTAATTACAAAGAAACATGAAAAACAAGAAATTGTATTTGTCTCAGGAGGATTATATCTACAGTGGTGTTAGAAAAGTTCAAGATGAAAAATGTAAAACATGCTAGTACACCTATGGATGGAAACTTAAAATTGAGAAAATATCAGTGTCCTTCATCACATGAGGAGTTCAAATACATGACATGAGTACCATATGCTTTAGAATTTGGGAGTATCATGTATGCTATGGTTTTTACTAGACCAGACATTGCACAGGAAGTGGGAGTTGTGAGTAGATATATGGCCAATACAAGTAAACAACATTGGAAAGAAGTGTAATGAATACTCAGGTATTTCAAAGGTACATCTAGCATGTAGTTATGTTATAGAGGTTCAGATATTTCATTGTGGCTATGTTGATTCAACTGTGGCTAGAGATCTGGATGGTAGGAGGAGCACTACTGGATATATTTTCATAGTAGGTGGGACGAAAGTTAGCTGGATTTCAAAATTGTAGAAGGTTTTGGATTTTTATACTACAAAGGTAGTGTATGTTACAGCTACAGAGGCTAGCAAGGAGATGTTATGGATGAGTAGGTTCATGAAAGAGTTGGGAAAGGAGAAAGATGATTGCAAATTGTTCAGTGACAATCAAAGTGTAATTCATTTGGAAAAGAACTCAACATTTCATTCAAGAATGAAACACATTCAGTTGAGGTATCAATTCATATGATAGGTATTGGAGGATGGACAGTTGAATCTAGAAAAGATTCATATGATTGAAAAACTTTCAGATATGCTAACGAAGCCATTAGAAAATGATAAGTTGGAGTTACACTCCACTTTTTTTGGTCTTCAAGTTTGAGACTTGACAAGGAAGAAACAAAGCTAAGGGAGGATCCAAGAATGAAGTTGTACAGTTATAGTGCATTAATTAATCTCCAAGTGGAAGATTGTTGAGTTGTGGAGCTCAATTACTTCATATTAGCATGCAATATGAAACTTGTTGGAAAACACAATAACTAACATCGGTTATGGAGGGACTCGACATCAATCACCTATGACCAACATTGATCAAGAAAAGAGGAACCAAATTTAGTTAGGGCTAACTGGTGTCAGTTACCTATGTGTGGGTGTTTTAATTAACTCACGGGAATTAGATCTATTTTTAGTATTAAAGTAGATCTATTGATTGTAATTACATAGCTAAGTTCCCTAAGTTTTTATACGCCTATATAAGCATAAAATAGAGGGTTTAGAAGTAAGAATTAAGAAGAACTTGAAAAAGTTGACGATTATTGTGAGAGAGATAATTCTTGTCGAAGAAGCGAAAGCTTTAGATTAAGACAATATTGTACACTTGAGAGGTGTGGAAGTTTGTAAATCTTCATTGTATATCTTGTGAAATATTTGGATAATATATTGGCTTGTTTCTTGGTGGACATATCCCACATGGGTGAACCACATTAAATTTGGTATTGATTTATATCTCTTATTATGTATATTTTTCCGGTAGAATATCCACTTTTATTTGCATGTATGATTAGATCGATGTTTATTTGTACAACCGGTGTGCTAACCCCAACTTTTAATGCCACTACTTCCATCCACCTAGTGAGGTAATCAATATCAATTAATACTCATGTATGAATAGTGCTAGATGAAGGATTTATCATGCCAATAAAATCTAAGCCCTATTACACAAAAGACTCGGTCTGTCAATCGGATGAGGATGAAGAGCAACCAACTTCTTTTTCCTATGAGTAGTGCACATTCCTTACAGCTCTTCACCCACTTATGGGCATATTTTAACAATTCTAGCCAATAATAACCATCCCTCATGATTTTTTTGTAGTCATTCTTGATGAGTAATGGCCTCCGATAACCCGTTATGGAATTCCTCAAGTAATTTTTGAATTGGCATGGGAAAATACACCTTAGGAGAACTCCATTTAAGTCCCTTATAAAAATCACATCATCAACGAGAATGTAAGGAATTGATTGAAGCATAAAACTCCTTTGGGCTCTGTCAAGATGTGGAGGATACTCGCCTAATTGCAAAGAGGTCCTCATATGGAAAATCCAATTCCAGAGGAATGTGAGTTTCATCACGGGTGATGGTTGTGTAACACTTGGTTACATTATTATTTTTCTTCCAAAGTAAAAGAGAGTGCTGATATAATCCTTTTCCTCACAAAAAATTGGTTAATTTAATATGCGTGTCATACTCCATTACTTTGGTAATCCATCCAACTCTCTTTTCATTTATATCCTTATTCAATAAAATATCTTTTATGCTTGGATGTGAGACCATCAGATGGATTTTGTTGTTAGACAAAATATGCAAGAATTTATTTAGTTCCCTTATAAAATCAAAAACCTACTTTTCAATAAAGGAATACCTCAATTCATAGTCCTTGAGAGCTTGACTAAAAAGGCAATAGGCTATTCCATCTTATCGTTATTCCGATGGGTAAAAATCCTAGAGATACCCTCTAACCCAACAAAGGCATATAGGATGAAGTATTTTTAATAGTCAGGGTTTACAAATGTGGGAGCTTGGAAAAAGTCCTCCTTAATAGCCTTGAAGATATTATTTCCTTCCTATGTCCAACTAAAAGGTATGTTCTTCTTCAACATGGTAGTGAGTGGCCGGCTAGACTAACAAATTGAGTTATAAACCTCCTTACAAAGTTGATGGTTCCTAAGTAACTTTGGAGACCCTTCTTGTGATTTGGAAGAGAGAGAGCCAAGATAACACATTCTTTCTAGATCAATTGAAATTTGTTTTACCAAAATGACATACCCCATCAATTTCCTTCATGAACAACAAAAATGTATTTTTTTCAGTGGTCAAGGAAACACCAAGTTCTCTACACATGTCAATTTTTTTCCTTAGATGATCCATATGCTCATGTGTGTGTTTAGAATACATAGTTATATTATCTATGTACACAAGGATCATATAAATGATGAGTCCTTTGAAGGCCATATCCTTTGCTCTCTATAAGGTTACGCTGATGTTTTTAATCCAAATGACATCTTATTGTAGGAAAACTTACCCCATTTGGAGGTGAAATCCATTTTGAATTGATTTGATTCTTTGATGAGTATTTGATTATAACCAGAATATCTGTCAAGCAATGAAAACCTTTCTACTCCTGCCATGGTTTGGAGAATTTTCTCCATGGATGGAAGAGGATAGTGGTCCTTAAGAGAAGCTCTGTTGAGGTCCCTAAAGTCCATGCATAATATGATTTCTCCATTTTTATTCCTCATTGGAACTAGGTTGGCCACCCAAGAGGAATGCTTGATTGGGAATATAATGTTATCCTCGATGAGTTTGGAAATTTCCTTCCTCATCAAAGGTTCAATCTTGGGATTGACCATCCTCTGCTTCTTCCTAACTGGCTTAACATTGGGGTCAAGTTCAATGGTGTGTTAGGATAGGCCTAGATTAAATCCCATGAAATCCTTATAAATCCAAGAAAATATATCATTGTATTTTTGACAAAGGTAGACAAAATCTTACCTTTTAGCTTGTGTATGTGAACAATGAAAAACAACTAAAATGGAAGACAAACAAACTAGTGTGCAAACCTTCATGTAGTTTTTCCTTGTAAACCTTGATGTATGATTTAAATAACCTTTAAGCTTGTGAAATCTTGTGAAATGTAGATTTGTGGGTGCTCTTGAATGACCTCCAAAATTGGGATGTAATTGCTACAAACACAGATAAGAAAGCCTCCAATATATAGATATTGGAAAGAAAATTAGCATAGTTTTTGTGTTGTAAATCCAAGAGGATTTGTAAGAGGGTAAGCATGTGTTTTATAAGGCTAAGTAGTGGTTGGAAGTTTGTTATAGATAGTTCAATGCACATTCTAAAAATAAAATTTGAGGAAGTTGCATCAATTCTGGGAGGATAAATGCTATTTAGGGGAAGTAAAAGAATTAATTGACAAAAGTTACATCCAAAAAGGTGGTTGTGCATGCAATTGAATTCCCCCCACCCTTCTAGGATTTTAGAAGCTGAGTTGACTGAAATGATGAAGTGGAGTCCAAGTGGAGTTTATTGGGATGTGAAAGTGGAGTCCAAGTTCTATTGACTAGGAAAATAGGTTTATTTTCCTAATTGGATAACTAATTTAATTAGCTATAATGTGCATGTAGACACCTAAATCTAGCTACACAATTCTAACACTAAAATTGCACTTCTTATCCTATCTTATATCATTTGGTTATAATTAGTGTATTTATCACTAATTAGCTAACACTCCCTTCATATCGGTCAATTAATGACACTTCATTAATTAACTAGTCCCCCTTCATTCTGGATAAAAATTAACATTACTTTGTTATCTATAATCATATTCTAATTAATTAATTAATTAACCCTCTAAACGATAATTTACCCTCCTATTGGGTCATTCCCCCTCTCCAATCCTTCAAAGTCCATTAAATTCTCTCCAATTGGCTTTTACAAGCCCAACTTAGTCTATTAATCATTCTAATTGATTAATTTAGGTCACACACAACTCACTTAAGTTGGAAATTCTAATCAACCTCCCTAATCATACTTAACCCTTTCTAAGCATGTTTTATCATTTGCTAATCCTAATTGAACCCACATTTATAAGGATGATAGTTTCTCCAATTTGGAAAACTATATGAAGAACCCTACCTCATCCCTACTAAGTTTACACTTGTACACCTTTACACACCATGTCTTTGTAAGATATCTATATAAGATAATATGCTTTCTCAATTGGAAGGCTCATTAATTTAGAAACAATTTTCCATATTCTACTTGGAAAAAGTAGTAAGAGAAGAACCAAAAATGACAATTAAGCCATATTGGTGAGATATCTTCCTCTTCCTTAGAGAAATCCTTTGATCACATGTGGCTATGTACAACTCGCTAAAGGAAGTTTCTATAATTTAAAACCCATAAAAACATAAAAGGATGGCTTGCATTTCATGTTTTTAATATTAGATGCATTAGTTTAAGCTTTCCCTTTTAATGGATTTATCTTGATGTTTATGTTGAACTAGTTTAGTTATTGAATCTACTTGGTGTTAGGTTATATTAATTAGCTTAACTTGTTTATCATGCATACATATGGCATGCCTGGTGGGACATTCTTCTTTTCTCACACATATATGTTCATATTGAGTTTCTCTCTGCATACTAACCCTCTCTTTTTGCATATTTTGAATTAACTAATGTTTCTTAAATTTTTGTGCTGAGTTTGCATGTGTTAAGTGTCCATTTCAGGTGAGAAGTAGGTAAAGTGTTGTCAAATTTGGATCTCATCATCGAAAAAACAATATTTTTGGAAAATTTTGTCGTGTTTTTGTAGAAACACAAACTACATGGGCTAGCATTGATCATGTCGCACTAGTGCCAATTTTGTTTGTGTCTTCATTAATTTGCTTGTGTTTACATCTAGGTTCACATGATAACATTCTTGTGTTTGTGTCTATGTTGGAATTCACGCACTACTATTCTACATATTTGTGCTAGCATTCTTTAGATTTATGATAGCATTCTCTATGTTTCTAATGTCTATTTATGCACAAAACCATTGTGTACTACCATTAAATTTGCTTGTGTCTACATCATCTTGGCACACACTAGCATTGATCTTCATGCGCTAGCATTACTATTCATGTGATAGAGTTATTGTTTGCGCGCTAGCATAATTGTTCACATGCTAGCATCACTTCTACATGTGCCTGGATGATTTTGAAATTTTAGTTAATTTCTATTACACACTTCAACATTATCCTTCCATGTGATAGCATTTAAACTGCACAAGCTAGTGTACCATGTAATTTTTGTCTTGAGTTTCAAGATTTATAGAATCAAATTTTTGGTTTTCTTATTTTTTTAAAAAAATTGGTTTTAGTTTTACATAGCGAAATAATAATAATGATTCGATCTATTATCCAATATGAAACATAAAAAATAAATAGGAAAACCATAGCATACTAATAGGGAGTCAACAACAAAATATTATATGAGAGAATCATGTGGTTTTTTAACCCATAATACAAATAATAAACTAAATACATGAAGTTTTTGAAAAAAATTCACATTACAACTTATAATAACATGAAAAATAATAAATATTTCCTAACATTACCCCTCTAGTGTGAACATGGGGAAGAATTGTGCATCATTTGAACTGGAAACAAAATCGTATGCCTCTGCATACTTTTAGGTTTGCATATTGTTGGATTTGATCTTGTTGTTTGGATATTGCTACACATGACTAATTCACTTCACCACAGTGAATCCCATACTAGATGATGACACTTCCACTAATTCACCTACATACATAAACTCAACATTTCCCATTTTCACTTCCAGTTAACACTCTTTCACTAGCCGAACAATGTTAGAAGTATGACAATCGAAGTATCTCGGTAGTTAGAGGATCACTCTAGTTTAGCTACCCTCCCATACAACTATTCTCAAATTCTAAAATGAACATTCTCCTTGTTTCAATCATAACATGGGACGGAAAATACACACCATTTTATGTTGTACACACCACATAAACAAAAAGAGATGCTACCATACCAAAATGTTGCAGTAACGTCGTTTGTGGATCGACGAGAAGCGTTGATCACCCTCCATCCTCGATCACCTCCAACTTCTAGTTTCATGTTGATATCTCAGTTGGATTTAATCATGGAGCTCAATTACATATCAAAGGATATTAGATTCCACCGACAATGTGTCCCGTTTAAATATAGACAATTTTACAATTCTTTGAACTATTTACAATGACATGACTAGACTCAAAATGAAATGAAAACATGATTTAATCTTTACGAATGTCACCCAAATAACAATTGTTTGAGCTCAAATATGCACCCATTCCGAATCATATAAGACTCAAGATTTGAGACAACATAGGACCTGCCTGGGACTTGAATCGAGAGACAGACCTCCGAGGAAGGTCGCCTTCCTCTATCTATTCCTAATACACAAACTACTAAGAATTGAAATGCAGCTACCCTAAAACTAATCTAAAATTCCAAGGGACCAGGGAAGAGAAATATGCATAAATGAAATTCTTAAAGTAAGGGAGGTGATAGCACAAAGAACAAAGTGGAGATATTCCTAGTGAGTGAAACTGGATGAGAATATAGCGAGAAAAGGGAAGACAAATGTGCCAAAATCTCAAAATCACATTCAAACCTCTAATTTTATGGAACACTACAAATTTGAATCTTGCAATAAAGAAAAAGTATGCCTAATATACTTGAATGCAATGAAAGGAAAGAAATACAAGAAAACACAAGCTAGGGCAGAAAGATCCACAAAATATGAATTTTATTGCTTAAAAGTGTGCACAATCCATTACAAAAGATACAAGGAAAGAATATCCTTGTGGAACACCAAAATTTAAGGCTTCAACTCACAAAGTATTCTGGAACAATTTTGCAAGAGTTTCTCTACATTTTCATAATGTCTCTCCTCAAAATGAGGTGAATTTTACAATATATAGAGAGAAGAAGCCTTAGAAATGCCTCACCAACTGAACATTTCATTAAAGAGGTATGGGAGGCCATAAATTTGGTACTTTTCTTGCACAGGTAGTCATGGGTGTCATACCTCATTAAACTAGTAGTTGAACAACCTTGTACCACTCCCATTAATGTCTGGTTCATTCCCGCACTTGGTCGGTTGCATGTATTTTCTACTCCCGGATGGTAGCATTTTCTTCCTAGTGTCGATGGTTGCATAAATGCAAACCAATCGGTAACATGATTTCCCCACTATCTACCAAGTAGCTTTAAAATATATTTTTGTCATCATCCGGTAACATCCATAAAAATTTTACCGGTGACATATTATCACCCGAATTCTCTTTCTTTCATACCTTTGTGTAACCAACGACCATTCACCATCCTAGAGCTCGTTTCCTTTACTCCAATTTCCATCCCATTATCAATAGATTTTTGAGTGTTACCGGTAGCATCTAAGGATGCTATAACATCCACACCATTTTCGGGTATGAAAGTAAAGAATCCATGCTATCGACCGTAGCATATAAAATTTTTACCTACTACCATCCATATCGGCTAGTAACATATAAAATGCTATTTACCGGTAGCATCAAATATGCTATCGGTGATTTTCTACTACTAATTTTCCCGATTTTCCAACCTTGCCAAAATAACCTAGACCTTTGGCTTGCTCAACTCTCCGCGAATGGAGACCAACCCGATTGAGTTAACCCATGAGCCATCCTGCAAATTACAATGCACCCCTCAAACAACTACCAACTCCCAAATCTACTAAGTTATCCAATTTGCAAGGGGTGTAAAAATTGGATAATAGTTTGGTGACTCATGGGGTAATTTTCTACTAGATTTCCAAAAGATTAGTGGCCTTGAAGCATCCATTGGGCATGGAGTCAGCCTGATTTTCTGAAAAAATCTAAAAGTTGAAAAATTCACCCCTGAATGTATATGAAGCACTTCTGGACTTGACTATGTTTTCAAACTGCTTGAGTTGGTAACTGATTGTTCCATCATAAGAGCCTACCTTAAAACTAGAAAGTGCAACAACAACAAAAGACCCAACTATGTACAAACAAGAAGACCATACATATCCCAAATGGAATATGCAGAGTGTGCACCAAACTTATTACAAAAGAAAACCTAAACTTATGAACAATACAATGTGTTGAAAGCACTTGGAGGAATTGAAATCTAATCTAATATTTACAATGATGCAACAAGTTTCCTTAATGAGCATGCTTAAGATAAATCCCATTGACTGGGATTGGTAGTGCATAACCATCAAGATCGGTAAGCTCAAAAGAATTTACTTCTTTGCAAGAAGTAATGGTATATGGACCACTCCAAATTACATCAAACTTGGAGTGCCTTCCTAGTTTTGGCTCTATCAACATCCCACTTCAAGACTAAATCACCAACCATGAATTTATGAAATCTGGCCTTTTATCAAACCATTGCTTGGTGGATTCTTGATGCTTCTCTAATTTAGTCATTGTAGAGTTCCTTAGTTCTTCAAGCTCTACCAACTCTACAATTTTGATTTCTCTCTGATCTACACCTTTAAATTCTAGCTGTTGAGCTAATTCAAGTGAAGGAAACTCCAATGACAAAGGCAAACCTTACTTCCTTGCCATAAACCAGCTTGTATGGTGAAGTGCCAATTTCCTTTTTCATGGTAATCCTATTGTCGGCCCAAAGAGCATTCCTCACCTTGGTATGCCATTGTCTCTGATTGACATCCATTGTCCTCTTCATAATTCTAATCAGGTTCTTGTTAGTAGATTCTACCAATCCATTACCTTGAGGGTAATAATTAGAAGAAGTTTTCAAATAAACACCAAGACCAAGAGCCCAATTAGAAATTTTAGATCCTAGAAAATCCTTTGCATTATCAGAGATTATGGTTTGTGGGACACCAAACCTTGTGACAATCTCCTCAAGGAAGTCAAGGATAACATATTTAGTTGCTTCCTTTAATGGCATGACAACCTCAGTCCACCTAGTAAAATAATATGTAGCTATTAGGACCCATTTATGGCCAACACTTGATGGAGGATTAATCATGCCAATAAAATCTAAGCCCCACTGAGAAAAAGGTTGATCTTCTTAGATTGGATGGAGTGGAAGAGCTGCCAACCTTTTCTTTGTTGGTAAAGAAAGCACATTCTTTACATTTTCTAACCCATTTGTAGCAATCATTAAATAATGTGGGCCAAAAATAACCTGCCTTCAAAATTTTCATGGTTGTGGCTTTGGCTGAAAAATGACCACCAGATAAGCCATCATGAAATTCTTCTAGGACCTCTCTTCTTGCTCTCCTTCAATACACCTAAGAAAAACACCATCAATATTTATTTTAAACAAGACACCATCTACCAGTAGATAAGGAATGGATTGCAGCCTTAAATGTCTCCTTTTTTCCTTGTTGAGACCAAGAGGATAGGCACCTGAAGATAAAAAAGTGATCATGTCACTCATCCAGTTACTAATATTGGCTGCATCATGTGGTAATTATTCATTGATGAAGGAGGTGTCCTGATTGTTACTCTGAGCATCAACAACAAGTTGCTCACAAAGTTCTCTCCCTCTTACCAGTTTAGTGGCTTTGATGGTCACATCAAACTCCATTATCTTAGTGACCCATCCAACTCTCTTCTCATTGATATCTACCCCCATAATGAAGTCTCTCACACTAGAATGTGAGACAAGAAATTTGATATGATTAGTGGATAACATGCTTTTGAATTTCTTGAGAGCCCTCATGATGGAAAATACTTGCTTCTCAATGTGATTGTATTTCAATTCATACTCCTTTAGTGTTTGACTAAAGAAGGCCATTGGCTTCTCATCTCCTTCATTATTCTATTGTGTTAAAACAACAACAATACTAACATCAACTCCATAAGCATATAAAATAAAATCCTTACCATAGTTAGGATTAATTAGTGTAGGATCCGAGAAATCTCTTGCTTGATTTTGTCAAAGATTTCTTTCCCTTGCCTATCCATTTGAAAGTTGCATTCTTCTTCAACATGAGAGTGATGGGTTTGACCAATCTAAAAGTTAGGAATAAATATCCTAACAAAATTAATCTTTCCAAGAAAATGATTGCAAGGATTTTTATGAGTAGAGAGAGAGAGAGAGGATGGCTGAAATTTTTCGGATCAATAACAATGCCATCTTTTGAAACAATGTGCCCCAAAATCTTACCCCTAGGGACAAAAAATTACACTTTTTGGGGTTAAGAGACACCCCAAATTCTCTACATCTCTCAAAACCTTCTCTCAAATGGCTGATGTGATCCTTGCTTTGTTTTGAAAAGATAGTAATATCATCCAAGTACACAAGGATGAATTCATTGATATAACCTTTGAAAGCAATATCCATTGCTCTCTGAAATGTGGCACTTGCATCTATAACCCAAAAGGCATCTTCTGATAGGAAAATGTACCCCACTTTGTTGTAAATGAAAGTTTTAAATTGATCTTCTTCCCTAACCTTAATTTGATTAAAACTGAATACCCATCTAGCATGGAAAACCTTTCAGCCCCTACAACAGTTTGCAAAATTTGCTCCATAGAAGGTAAAGGGTAGTGGTATTTGAGGGAAGCCTTGTTCAAATCATGAAAATTGACACAAAGTCTGATTTCCCCATTTTTCTTTCTAACCGGGACCAAATTGGCCACCCAAGTAGAGTACTTGATTGGAAAATTATTTTGGCCTCAATGAGTTTAGATAACTCCTTCCTCATGAGGGGCTCTATTTTGGGGTTGATCGACCTTTGTTTTTCCTAACTAGTTTGACATTGGGATCTAGATCTATGGAATGTTGCATGATTTCTAGATTAAACCCTTTAGATCTTCATAATCCCAAGAAAAGATATCACTGAAACTTTTACATAAAGAAATGAAGGCTTGCTTCTCATTTTCATCACATACCTTGCCTAATAGAAGCTCCTTTCCTTGTGCAATAACAACTGGTTAGAAATCTTCTTGCTTGGCTGTCATGTTCTTCTCTTCACCCTTGAACTCATCATCTGGGATGAAAATCTATTCTAAGGTAACCACCCCTTGGGAATTTTATTTGTCTTCAAATGGATAATTTGGTCACCATAGATATCATGCAAGTTAGATTGCATTTTGATGAGAATTCAACCTCATTTTGGATAAATGAATAATTTTTCATCATTATAAAAAAATTTCCAGCTGGTTTCATTTTTTGGAATGGATGGCCTTACCACCATTCTAATGTGTTGCACATTTCCTTTAATCAAATCCTCAGTGGGTGAAAATTGTGATCCAAGGGCTGCCATATGATCTGCCTCTTTGTTCATCTTTCTTGGTATCACTTGAAAATTAAGAGCATCAAAATCCTTCAAAAAATCTAAACTCTATGCTTATAAGATTTCAATAGCTTATTTTTTGTAGCACACTTTCTATGACCTGATGAATTACCAATTCCGTGTCCCCAAAAATCTACAACATTTTAATATTTTTCTTTTTAGCAATCAACAAGCCATGGACCAATGCTTCATACTCTGCCACATTATTGGAACATGAAAACTATAATCTATGGGAAAATAAAAACTTTTCCTCCTTAGGAGAAATCAACACAACACCTGCTCCAGCTCCATTCCTACTCCTAGAACCATCAAAATATATTTTCCATAATCCAAAGCATCTTCTTCTCTGTTTAAGCATGTTGGGCAGTATAACTTCCTTTTCAAGAACACAGTAAGTACCAAGACCAGTCTCAAAGGACTTAAGTTCTTCAACATAGGGATCAAATTTATTATCTCTCTCAGCCCACTCATCTAACAATAGATCAGGCATAGGAGGAGGGATAGGATGCTCATCAAAACTGAATCTTGTTCTTGATTTTCTTGGATTAGGAAGTTTTTCTTGGATAGGGGTGGGGTCATATGGCTTGATATGATAGGAAAATATAGGCTCAACTTATATGGTAAATATGGTACCATACCTAGTTCTCAGAAGCATATGAGTCCAATCTGTAGACAAATAACCACCCACTTTGGCAGTAAAATCCCTTGACAAACAAATGGAAAACATAGGAGGCAAGTCAATGACCGATATATCATGGGTTATGGTTAGGCTTGGGAAAGCATGAAGGGTTAATTTTAGATATTTTATGACTCCCAAGACACTAACTGTTGAGCCATCAAGCTGCAAGACACTTTTTTTAACAGGGCTATACTCTAGTCCTAAGACATCAACAATTTTCTTTGGCATAACCGAGGTACTAGCACCTGAATCTATCATGCAATTATGAACCAAATGTTTTCCCACAATTAATGACATATAAAAAGGTGGGGTTTTGACAACTTTACTTACTTTCTCCTCCTTTGCATGGAAAATATTAACAACAAATAGGGGTCCTTTGAATCACTAGATCAGCTAGGGGAAGTTGCTTGAGAGCTTCACACAAGAGGTCCCTTTGTGATGGGATAGCCAAAGCATCCACATTATCACATTGACATTTGTATTCTTCATTTGTTCCACAATATTAAAGGGGAGGCCCATATATTTCTGTAGTTGTGGTATGAGATTCTCCTTTCTTTGTTGTTATAATGTTGGAACAAGCATTTTTGATTGGGGAGCAACTTCCTTGGTAGGAACTTTAGGTGTTTTTCTTTTTCTCCCACCAACCTCCTTTTCCTTGTTAACAACATTTCCTTGATTAGAAGAGGATGCATGTTGTGATTCCAACATTCTTTTCTTAGACTGGTATTATCAGCAACTATTTGATTTAAGGCACAAAAATCTTCAGCTCAAAGAACATAAGATTCACATCTTGATTGGCCTCTGAGCTCCTTCCACATTAGGATTGGGTGCTTCCACAATGGCTCCTGATTGATTGGAGGAACTCTGAATCATGAAATCTTGAACATGTAATTCCTCTCACAAATAAGTTGATTGTGTGGTTGGTTACAAGGAAAACACCACTTTGTTTCTGAATCACATTATTTTGTACTAGAACAAGTGTTTGACTAGAGCTAATAGCATGAGATGGCTGAGAAGAAGGGAAACTAACACAAGTGGAAGAGAGGCATTTTGGGCTACCACCTATTATTTTTCTGATTTTTCCATACCTTTGATTGGATTGGTTCTTATATGGTTGATAACCTTGATTAGAACCCTAGTTGGAAGACTGCCCCTGATTTGAATAATTCTTGTAAGATTGGGCTTGTTGTTTCTCCAAAGATATCACCTTATTAGAAAAATTTCTAATTAAGGTCTTCATTTCTTCATCTCCTTTTGTTGTGTAGGAAGTAAGATGTGGAAGTAGTGGGTTGGGAAGGTTTCTTAGGAATAGGAGAAATGGAGGGTTGAATAGCTTGGGGTAATTCAGGGTATAGGGGCATAGGTGGCCTAGGAGCTAATTTTCCAGCTTGGATCAAACAATTTTCAGCCCTGATGGCTATAACATATGCACTAGGAAATGTTGTACCCCCATAGACTGAATCATGACAACAATATCAAAATTAAGAGCTTTCAAAAAGTAAAGAAATGCACCTTCAGTTGTAGGCCTAACAAGAACTGGAATTTGTCCCAGGTCTTTGAAATATGAAATTGAAATCTTCCATGAGCTCATTGGGATCCCTCTTTATAGTTGTTAGCTACTCAAGCAAGGAAATATTATCTGCCTTCTCTCCAAATTGATTACATAAGGTAGTCCCCAACTGATTCCAATTTTGAATTGTTCTGTTGTCAGACTTCTAAACCATTGCAAATCTCTCCCTTTGAATGAAGAAGCTAACAACCTAATAGCCACATCTTATTCAAAAATTTGATGTATAGCAAAAATGTTGGAAATATCTTGAATGTGTTCATCCAGAGTAGTCTGATTCTCCCTAGTGAAGAAAGGAATGCTCTTGAGAGAAGATGTTGGAATGGGATTGTTGGCATTAAGAGCAAGAGAACTGTTGTTGGTAAAATTGAAAAATCCCAAATTATTGTGTTGTCATTTGATAGGTCTGAGAACTCTGGTGGACTACAAGAAAGGCCTCTATCGGAGGTGGAGTGGAAAGATTCTTGTTTGGTGGTGAAGGTGACCTTTGAACTGATCTTCCTCTTCTTCCCCTTCTAGGTGATAACTGTCATGTATTCAAAGGCTCCCTCCTCTTGTTGTTCTAGACCTTGTCTAGATTCTTCTCATGAACTTGGGCACTTGCACTACTAAAACTAGTTGATTTGAAATATGGAGTCACCAGATGTGTAGAAAAAGCCTCCAAAGGCTAGAAATTACTAAGTCACACACCAAGACTTAGCAACAATGAAGCTAAAGACCATATAAAATCTAACTTCAATTAGTCCCACCGAGTGTGCCAAAACTATTGGAGCTCAAATTTGCACCCATTCCCAAATCATAGATGACTCGGGATTTGAGACAACATAATATTTTCTCAAAGTTATGGGACTTGAACTGAGATAGACTTTGGAGAAGGTTGGCTTCCTCTATCTATTCCTAATACAAAACTACTCCTAAGAATTGAAATGTAACTACCCTAACACTAACCTAAAATTCCAAGGGACCAGGGAAGAGAAATATGCATAAATGAAAATTCATAAATTAAGGGAGGTGATAACACCAAGAACAGAGTGGAGATATTCCTAGTGAGTGAAAATGGGACAAGAATAGAGCAGAAAAGGGAAGAAAAATGTGCCACAATCCAAAATCACATTCAAACCTCCAATTTCATGGAGCACTACAACTTTGAATCCTACAAAGAAAAAATAGTATGTGCAATGTACCTATGAATGCAATGAAAGGTAAGAAATACAAGAAAACACAAGGTAGGGAAAAAAGAGCCACAAAACATGAATTTTATTGCTTAAAAGTGTGCACAATCCATTACAAAATATACAAGGAAATAATCTCCTTGTGGAACACCAAAATTTAAGGCTTATAACTCACAAAGTATTCTAATTTTTTTACAAGAGTTTCTCTACATTTTTAGAATGTCTCTCCTCAAAATGAGGTGAATTTTACAATATAGAGAGAAGAAGCCTTGGAAATGTCTCAAAACTGACAGATCTCATTAAAGAGGTATGGGAGGCTATAAAATTTGGTACTTTTCTTGCACAGGTAGTTATGGGCTCCATACCTTATTAAACTGGTAGTTGAAAAACCTTGTACCATTCCCATTAATGTCTGGTTTGTTCCTGCACTCGGCCGATTACATGCATTTTTCCTCCCGGATGGTAACATTTTCTTCTTGGTGTCATCTAGTTGCATAAATGCAACTAGCTAGAAACACAATTTCCCACTACCACCCGATAACTTTTAAAATCTTCCATCGACCGATAGGATCTGTATAAATGCTTGGTGACCATATTGTCACATGATTGCTCCTTGTTTTTGCATTTGTGCTACCGCCTCAGTAGCAAAATACTTCGGAGACCATTCACCATCTGCTAACATCACCACTATTTCCATTCCACTATTGGTGATAGTGCCTAAAATGCTACCAGCTGGTAGCATCCATACATGCTACCATTCAATACCATATAAAATGCTACCAGCCGGTAGCATCCAAACCTACTACAAGTCAAAGTAATATATAAAATGCTATTGGCGATATTCTACCTGCCGATTTTCTAACCTGATCTAGTCGACGCATGAGCCATCCTACAAATTACAATGTACCCCTAAAACAACCGCCAACTCCCATATCTACTAAGTTATCCAATTTATGAGGGTGCATAAATTAGATAACGACAAATTTTACAATAAATATAATGACTCTTCACAAAATAAGAGACACAATTAAATGATTGAAAAACCAATTAAATATTGGTTTTTATAAGACATGAAAGGACTTAGACAAATTTAATGGGCAATGACACTTAATTTTGATAACTAAGACCAACTATAAACTATTATTGACTCAATCTATATTTGAAGTATATGCGGGTACCTTTCCTTATAAAGAATACATACAAAAACACTACCTTCCAATTGTGACTTCCCTTGTGGAACGTGGTGATGCAATGTGAAATGCCTATTCCTGATGTAACAAAATATGACTTTGAAATATCTTTATTTTATCACATCCTCTTGATTTTAAAGAGTTATACGTCATTGTAGGAGACCTTTAAGCCTTACAGGAACTCACAAAATAGTGAGAGAGGGAGTTTGAAGGCATTCAATTGTTTACTCACAAACTCTTGAATCTAATGTAACACTCTGATTGCATGAATATGAATAAAATGCAACATACAACAATAGATGGAATTCGTTGAATAATTTGGGCCGTATGTGAATGTTCTAGAAGAAATTACATAATGTAAGAACTACAAGACATCTCGCACATGGTAACAAGGATTAACTACATAGTACTAAATCTGAGTCTACACCACATCCTCTACTAAAGAAATATGCTAGATATCAATATTTTCCATTGAGAGGATGTGAATCCACAAAAATATAAGTTCTAAAATGTGTAAAGATACTAGAGTCCACATGAAGCTGAGTAATAACAAATATGTTGATAATATCTTAATCAAATCGAGACCTTCGAGTCTAATTTAGGAGGTTCTGTGTTTTTATATGCTTCCAATATAATTTATCACACAATCCAAAGATCAATGTATCTCCAAGACTCTATGTGAACCTCAAAATATTTCATGTCAACATAGATTATTGATAATGCATGTCAAATTATAACAATAATACCATGCAGAACTCTGGATAATTGACGGCTTTATAAATAAATTTGAATCCAATATTTTCTTAGAAAAAATTCATATCTGAACATCTTCAAAAAACCATAAATTTATAAAATCTAAATCAAAAATTGCAAACTCATCCTAAAAAAATTTCAATCCATTGGGGTGAACGAATACAACACTACCCCTTGACTAATCACTCATACAACCATACCTACTTTGATACCAAATAATAATTTGGTCTGATTTTTGCACATTGAAATAATAATAATGATTCAATTGATTATTCAATATGAAACATACAAATAAATAGGCAAACCATAGCCTACTAATAGGGAGTCAACAACCCAAGATTCTAGGAGAGAATCATGTGGTTGTTTAACCCGTAATACAAATAATAAACTAAATACGTGAAGTTTTTGAAACAACTTCACATTAAAACTTATAATAATGTGAACACTAATAAATATTTCCTAACATTTTTTAGGTTTTATAACTCCTAACTTGCAGGTTTTGTGTGAAAAATCAGTTTTTGGGTTAAAAATTTTAGAAAGATTTGATTAAGTTTTGTCTTTTCATTTCATAAAGTAAGGTCAACAGTCATGTATTCTCTTCTCTTGTGCTTTCAAGTGACCTTGAGAATAAAATTGACCGTGAGTGTTATTCTAAATGTTTTGGTTTACATACACAAAACTGATCATATGAGTTTGTTTACAAATTAAAATTCTAAGGCATTTACTTGTTTTTGGTTAAGTGTTTTTTCCCATTTTCTACTTAGTTGGATTTTAAAAAAATTATGATATTCTCTTACACTTTCAAGTGACATTGAATTAAGATCAAGATAAAAAACACACCATTCACTCACATTATATTTGCAGGTGTGACTAAGAAGGCTATGACCCAATCACTTTAACTGTGGGAAGTATCTTGGCATAAGCCATAAAAATCATTGTGAGGATTACCACAGGAACCCCAAAGTAGTCAACACTTTGAGGGAACTAGTTGACAAAACGAGAAGTGTCCCACCACCTACTTGACTATAAATTCCCATGATTACTAAATGTTTTTCGTATGAGAAATTTTTCATTAGTTTAATTGTGGGGTAATGGTCCTTTATCTAGGATTTATTATAGAAAAGTGTACCTCTCTTAGACAAGTTATTAATGAGTGTTGAGAAAAAATCCTAGGGAGCTATTTGGCATTGGGACCAACTTGACCATATTCATATTCATCTTTCAAATATCTATTACAAAGCAAGACTTTATTATAATCATAACCTTGTTTTTTGAACAAGGTGAGAGTACATTGAAGTTCCACATCATATATATTTAATCACAAATCATACTTAGCCAAAATTCCTTGGAGTTGAAACATTTTTGTTCAAACAAGGAAAAAAATTTCCAATGTTATGCCAAATAATTTTCATCACCACTCATACATTCCCTTGTTATTGTTTTGGCATTATTTAGTTAAAAGATAATACCCTGAAGTGCTACCAAAATTATGTCCACCACTTTTGCACCCACTTAAAATCAATTTTTCTTTAAAAACTTGATTTAAGTGTTGAAAGTGTGTTGGTACGTATTCATATTTTTGGTGGTAGTCTTAAACCAACATTGGGACATTTTTACCCCTAGGATAGTTTCATTTCATGGTCATTATGTTGCTCACATTGTACCAATCCCTTTTCGATACTTACATCTTGTTTCTTTAAAACTTGATCTAGGTATTGGCATTGTATTGTTACATTGCTCACATTATATCGACCCCATTTTTGGTACTTAGACCTTGTTTTCCTAAAAACTTATTTTGAGTCTTAGAAGTGCATTGTTATGCTGCCCACATTTGCGTAGATCTCTCTAGATATTCCTTGTATATCTTTGACACTTAGAGATTTCTTACTTGGTAGTTGTTACGCTATCCACATTGGCATATATCTCTTTATATATTCCTTAGTTGTATATCCCATACACTTAGAG
Source organism: Taxus wallichiana var. yunnanensis (assembly GCA_018340775.1). Lineage (NCBI taxonomy): Eukaryota > Viridiplantae > Streptophyta > Pinopsida > Cupressales > Taxaceae > Taxus > Taxus wallichiana. The sequence goes on from CM031234.1 coordinate 52,615,642, forward strand.
ATTTATCATTTTAGCATTATTACACTGGCCATTTTATCTTATATCCCTTGTGACATTTACACACATCTCACATATATTTTCAATGCACATTTTTGTGTTATGACACCCCAAACTCGGGCAAGTCATAGGAAGCGGGCTTCCAATCCCTTTATAAATCCTATTTTTTCCTTTTCTAAAGAGGAGTGAGATCTTTTTGAACATAGTGATAGTGAGTGGGAAATACCTCAAAATACCTTTATAGACACCTTTACTCATATATAGAACTACTTATTTAAAAATCGGGACCAAGTCTTGTTATGTCATGTAGGGTTAGGGGATAGATTTCCCTCTAATTTTGATCCTACTTTCCTTCCTCAAATGATTGGAATGAAGAGTAGGAATCCTCCTCCACCTCTTAGGATTGATGAGGACATTTTAAACCATGAATGGGATTCCATGTTTGCTCATCCTATTGTTCATGGTAAGAATGTAGATGTTTCTCACACTATGACCCATCACCATATTCCCTTTGATAAGAAGCATCATGAAGATAAAGTAGAGGATGAAATACCCTTACACAAGGAATAAGATCACGAGACTTGCAATGAGGACATTACTATATAATGATAATTGAAATATATTATTTAAAAATATCAAAAGTATCCTCTCATGTCCATTAAGATAAAAATAGAGCACCTAGGACTGAAAAACCGAGGGTAACTTATGTTGAAAGCTACAAGTGAAAATTGTAGTGGCGAAGCCTCTAAATTTAACTACACGTATATACCAGCCATGTGTTTCCACGAACAAATTTTTGAATAAGAATGGAAATCTATGAAATATTCCCTCATCGTTCTATAGGAAAATTACCAAGGGAATAATAAGAAATATTAGTTTGAAGAACTATTCCCTTACCTTTTAGATTGGGAAATGTTGTGTACTCCTTTCCCAATAAGATTTGATTTCCTAAATTTGACAAATATAGGGACAAAGGTGATCCTTGTGACCATGTCAAGGACTTATTCATGGCTTTCCAAGAAGTAGCATATAACGATAATTAGCTCTTTCACTTATTTCCTATGGGTCTTAGAGGCCAAGAACTTGAATAGTTTCTCCATCTCCCTAAGGTCTTCATCACTACCTTTGCAAACTTAGTTGAGAATTTTTTTCCACTTTTCATTTAACATGGAAAGTTATGTCACTATGATTGAACTTTGTAACATAAAACAAATAAATAAATAAAAATTTGGTGGTTACTTACAACAATGGAAAGGGTTAGCTAGTCGTTTCCCTTTCTCTATCCTAGAGAAACAACTTTTAGAATTTCCATACCCAACCTACACCTTGAGATATCCTTCCACTCACAAATTCATTGAGTTAGCACATTAAAATAGGTCATAAAAAGGGTAGTCAAATTGAAAAATCCTTACGTCTAAAGGAGTTCTAAAACCCTTTCAAAGAGACAACTATGACTCGAAACATAATGACAAATCCAAATTATTTAGAAAGAACAAAAAAAAATTGTATGGGATGGAATATTTGATTCCAAACATGTATAAATAGTTCAAATCACACCACATTTAAAGCTCATGCATGCATCATCTAAATTTGCAGTAAAACATAGAGAATACACTCCACTCACATAGTCATTATCAACTATCCTAAAAAAAATGGATTCATCCAATATGGTCACATTACCCTCCACTACGAATAGATGCATGAATCTTAAAAACTTCATGTCATTGACTTGGACCTTCCTTATAATATTCTCCTCAGTCACTCATGGATCCATGACATTGAGGCCTTCCATCCACTTTTCACTAGTGTATCAAGCTCCATTTCAAGAACAAGAAGTTACTTATTCTAGTGACCGTTCATTCAATAAAATCAGAAATATTTTATCGAAATCTGAACTTAGAAAATTGTTATAATGATATGCGATAAGATACAAATGATAAGAAATTTTTAGAGATGTAAATATGGAAGAAAATGATAAGGATAGGGCACTTACCTTGATTTTTCTTATCTTGAAGTGTGTCTAGACTAGAATAATAAATAAAATAACAACTCGGGTTATCACAACCGCACCGAGAAAATGCGGGAGTGTCGGAAAAATTAGGACAAGGGTGATTGGGTAGGAGCGATGGCACCTATGAGTGCCCAAGACCTCGTGGGGCCTTTGGAGTTTGTCAAAAGGTTAGAATCTTATATGATCACGTCACTAGGGTTTCAAACTTGTTCATGGATGATCACCTATATATTGCACTTAGATCATGAAGTACCTGTAAATATGAAACACAAATAATCTCCAGCAAAACCCTCAAACTACATCAAATCCTAAAAAATAAAGATGGAATATGAGGGGTTAGACTATCCTTGGTTGTCAAACAAGTGAACTTATGACTGAGCACTCCACTACATCTCAGACCCAATATAGTTTTATGTGTTTGTGTGTGTAATAATGCTCCTAGGTTTCCCTCACGCAAATGACGCCAAGATAGTGGATGGTAGCTAGATAAACTGTAAATATGTGGATGGAAAAATGAACTTACCCTTCATATGAAGTGTGTATGTAGAGTAATAAGCCCAAAATGTAGTCCCTTTTATATGTAGATAGATATCCCTTGATAGAAATTACCCAACCTTATAATGGTATGTATGTTTTGTTTTTATAGGAATAACTCACTTTAATTTTGACATTAATAACATGACATGCCAACTATTACCGAGGATAGGAGTAAGAAAAATAAAAAGGATGACCACAAATGTCAAAAATGTGAGCAAGAACAAAGAGGAAATGGGCACGCTTAGCGCTAGTGTTTTCTAGGCACCTTTGGTGTTTAAAGACAACTAAGGAAAAATGTTAATACTAACAAACATGAATATTTGTGACATGACCAGATATGGGTGCAGAATTGAGAGAGGTGAGAGATAAAAATAATAGAGATGCTCAAATCAAGAAGACGGACCAGTTAGTGTGTCACCACTGAATACGTTTCTTACGCAAGATCCATATGTAAAACAACATACTTGGTGGTATAGTAAATAGTAGTAAGTGCGTGATTTTGTGTCCAAATTTTCCCCCTTTACGTTATTTGAATAAAATTCAAGTAGTGTAAAGGAAGTAAGCAACAAAACTGAAAGAAGTCTGGAGAATCCATGTTACACAAGTACATGTAGAATAAGAACATATAGTGTGATAAACTATGGATTGGCATGTTGATCCATGTGGCATAAAGAGAGATGATGAACCGTTGTTAGGAGAACTTAGAAAAATTATGATTTGATTATAAGTGATTTTTAGATTTTAAATTTTCTCTTGATGGATATTTGACGAGGTGAGTGATTAGTTTCAACCGATTTTATATGTGTAAAAAGCTGGAGGATTTGGACATCCTTTCACTAGAGGAAGATTGTTAGGGAGAGAGGTTTAGTTTTACCCTCCAACTATGACTACATCCTCAAAAGGTCTAGTTGTTGTAGATGGACAAAGACCAATTTTTTTATTTCGATCCAATGAGAATAACCCATATAGGAGCATTATAGGAAAGATAATGATGTCTAATTTCCCCCACTCCAAGGGTGTCTGTGATGTGTATGACGTTAGATGGCTTCCACGTTAGGTAAGTTCAAAGCGATAGAAAATGTAAAGTAACTTCAAATGTTAGGTCATCTGGGAAAGATACGAAGTGATTTAGCTCCCAAGTTATGTCATCTCGGGAGGAATAGTAAAATACTATTAGAGTGAGTAAATGTTTCAAGATTGAGTGTATATCAAATTGAAGATATACAATATAACACTATGGAATGTGTATCAAATGATAACAAGAGAAATTATAAACCAAATGACATATACTTGGGAGGAAGAAAAAGTAGTGGAGATTAAGATATGAGTGAAAACACATGGCATGTATTATTTAGATAATGAGCATTAATAATGACTATAAAAATTATGTATTGAGAAAAGTGCTATATATAGTAAAGGTGAAAATTGAATAGGGACTTCATTTGAACCCGATTGAGTGTGATTTTTAGCTACGATCATGTGAAGAAGTCACAAATTAGAGAAGTGAGATTGATTTGATTTGATATTGTGGCGGCGATCATGGCATTGTGTATGACAGGTGGAGTTGGTGAGTATGGTTATTTTCAAAAAAAGTGGAAAAATGAGCTCGTTTTTGTGAAATTTTTGTTTTGGAATTCCTAGGCATTTCTAATTATAATTTAATTCCTAATTCTAATTCCTAGAAATGCCTAGAATTGAAAAACAAAATTTCACAAAAACGAGCTCATTTTTCCACATTTTTGAAAATAACCATACTCACCAACTCGTCATACACAATGCCATGATCACCACCACCATATCAAATCAAATCAATCTCACTTCTCTAATTTGTGACTTCTTCTTCACGATCGAGCTAAAAATCACACTCAATCGTGGTTCAAATGAAGTCCCTATTCAATTTTCACCTTTACTATATATAGCACTTTCTCGATGACTAATTTTTATAGTCATTATTAATGCTCATTATCTAAATAATACATGCCATGTGTTTTCACTCATATCTTAATCTCCACTACTTTTTTTTTTCCTCCCAAAGATATGTCATTTGGTTTATAATTTCTCTTGTTATCATTTGATACACATTCCATAGTGTTATATTGTATATCTTCAATTCGATATACACTCAATCTTGAAACATTTACTCACTCTAATAGTATTTTACTATTCCTCCTAGATGACATAACTTGGGAGCTAAATCACTTCGTATCTTCCCGTGATGACCTAACATTTGAAGTTACTTTACATTTTCTATCGCTTTGAACTTACCTAACGTGGAAGTCATCTAATGTCATACACATCACAGAGACACCCTTGGAGTGGGGGAAATGAGACATCATTATCTTTCCTATAATGCTCCTATATGGGTTATTCTCATTAGATCGAAATAAAAAAATTGGTCTTTGTCCATCTGCAACAACTAGACCTTTTGAGGATGTAGTCATAGTTGGAGGGTAAAACTAAACCTCTCTCCCTAACAATCTTCCTCTAGTGAAAGGATGTCCAAATCCTCCAGCTTTTTACACTTATAAAATCAGGTGAACTCGATCACTCACCTCGTCAAATATCCATCAAGAGAAAATTTAAAATCTAAAAATCACTCATAATCAAATCATAAATTTTTCTAAGTTCTCCTAACAACGGTTCATCATCTCTTTATGCCACATGGATCAACATGCCAATCCATAGTTTATCACACTATATGTTCTTATTCTACATGTACTTGTGTAACATGGATTCTCGAGACTTATTTAAGTTTTTTTGCTTACTTCCTTTACACTACTTGAATTTTATTCAAATAACGTGAAAGGGGGAAAATTTGGACACACAATCACACACTTACTACTATTTACTATACCACCAACTATGTATTGTTATATATGGATCTTACGTAGGAAACGTATTCGATGGGTGACACACTAACTAGTTCATCTTCTTGCTTTGAGCATCTCTATTATTTTTATCTCTCACCTCTCTCAATTCTACACTCATATCTGGTCATGTCACAAAGATTCATGTTTGTCAAGATAACACATTTGTCCTTAGTTGTCTTTAAACACCAAAGTGCCAGAAAACACTAGTGCCTAAGCGTGCCCATTTCTCTTTGTTCTTGCTCACATTTTTGACATTTGTGGTCAGCCTTTTCATTTTTCTTACTCTATCCTCAGGTAATAACAAGCATGTCATGTTATTAATGTCAAAATTAAAGCGAGTTATTCCTATAAAAACAAAACATACATACCATTATAAGGTTGGGTAATTTCTATCGAGGGCTATCTATCTACATATAAACGAGACTACATTTTGGGCTTATTACTCTACATACACACTTCATATGAAGGGTAAGTTCATTTTTCCATCCACATATTTACATTTTATCTAGCAACCATCCGCTATCTTGGCGTCATTTACGTGAGGGAAACCTAGGAGCATTATTGCACACACAAACACATAAAACTATATTGGGTCTGAGATGTAGTGCAGTGCTCAGTCATAAGTTCACTTGTTTGACATCAAGGATAGTCCGAACCCTCATTTTACATCTTTATTTTTTAGGATTTGATGTAATTTGAGGGTTTTGTAGGAGATTATTTGTGTTGCATATTTATAGGTACTTCGGTGATCTAAGTGCAATATATAGGTGATCATTTGTGAACAAGTTTGAAACCCTAGTGACGTTGATCATATAAGATTCTAACCTTTGTGGTAGACTCTAGTGCCCCACAGAGGTCTTGGGCACTCGTAGGTGCCATCGCTCCTACCCAATCACCCTTGTCCTAATATTTATGACACTCCCGCATTTTTGGGTGTGGTTGTGATAACTGAGTTGTTATTTTATTTATTATTCTAGTCTAGACACACTTCAAGATAAGAAAAATCAAGGTAAGTTCCTATCCTTATCATTTTCTTCCATATTTACATCTCTAAAAATTTCTTATCATTTGTATCTTATTGCATATCATTATAACAATTTTCTAAGTTCATATTTCAGTAAAATATTTCTGATTTTATTGAATGAATGGGTCACTAGGAATAGTAACTTCTTGTTCTTGGAAATGGAGCTTGACACACTAGTGAAAAGTGGATGGGAAGGCCTACATGTCATGGATCCATGAGTGACTGAGGAGAAGATTATAAGGAAGGTCCAATTCAATGACATGAAATCTTGTTTCTTGTGTGATAGGACCAACTTCCATACGTAGAGTAATGGTTCCATATGATTGTATCTTTACATTGTCATATGATTTGATGGTGATCACATCAGGATCTAACTCATCTATAGTGCGTCCCAATAATTTTATATGTTTTAACATGTAAATATTAAGACAATATCCATTGTCCACAATCACCCTTTTGATATTTTTATGACTAATGTTCACTTTTATATATAAGGTTAAATTATGTGTTTGATTATCCAGTGGAATATCATTGTTTTTAAAAATGAGGTGTTGGGATGGATTTATTTACATGAACAAGGATTGGAAGCATAAAAATTAATTTCATAAGGAACTCTTGACTCCTGGAGGGATTTATAGATGATATCCTTATGATCAACAGATGTCTTGAGAAGGTCCAAGACATAAATCTTAGTGTATGTACTCTCAAGTTATTCAAGGAGATCATAATGACCATTCAAAGGAGTAGATAGATGGGGTCTTGGGACAATAAGATGAGTGCATTGTGTTTTAATGGAACACTCATGAGATTTGATTCTAATGGTATGGATGTGGGTGTTAATGGGATGGACATAGCCAATAAGAGAATCAAAGGGATTGGAAGTTTGACCAACAACATGGTTGGTACTTTTTCCTTGAGAGGATGGAGATCACCCAGATTATTTTCTATATTTTTATGCTTAGGAATGGTTCCTTGTAAATTCCCTTTTTTGTAGAATTTTTAGTGGACTCTTGTGCATCAAGCTCAATGTTTCCTTTGTCTAGGAGATCTTGAATGAAGTTTTTAAGATTCATGCATCTATTCGTAGTGTTACCTTTAACATGATGATACTTGCAATATTCATGGTATTTTTAGCAGGATGGCTTAGGTGCATCATCAAAAAAGGGTGTAGTGGAGGGTAATGTGACCATATTGGATGAATCCTTTTTTTTAGGATAGTTGATGATGACTTTGTGTGAGTGGAGTGTATTCTCTATGTTTTTTGCAAATTTAGATGATGCATGCATGAGCTTTAAATGTGGTGTGCTTTGAACTATCTATACATGTTTGGAATCAAATATTCCATCCCATACAAAAAAAAAAAAATTCTTTCTAAATAATTTGGATTTGTCATTATGCTTCGAGTCATAGTTGTCTCTTTGGAAGGGTTTCAGAACCCCTTTAGCAAGGATTTTTCAATTTGACTACCCTTTTTTATGACCTATTTTTAATGTGCCAACTCAATGCATTTGTGAGTGGAAGGATATCTCAAGGTGTAGGTTGGGTATGGAGATTCTAACAAGTTGTTTCTCTAGGATATAGCAAGGGAAACGACTAGCTAACCCTTGCCATTGTTGTAAGAAACCACCAATTTTTTCTTTATTTATTTATTTTATGTTACAAAGTTCAATCATAGTGACATAAATTTCCATGTTAAATGAAAAGTGTTAAAAAATTCTCAACTAAGTTTGAAAAGGTAGTGATGAAGATCTTAGGGAGATGGATAAACTATTCAAGTTCTTGGCCTCTAAGACCCTAGGAAAAAAGTGAAAGAGCTAATTATCGTTATATGCTACTTCTTGGAAATCCATGAATAAGTCCTTGACATGGTCACGAGGATCACCTTTGTCCATATATTTGTCAAATTTAGGGAAATCAAAGATTATTGGGAAAGGAGTACAAAACTTTCCCAATCAAAAGGGTAAGGGAATAGTTCTTCGAACTAATATTTCTTATTATTCCTTGGTAATTTTCCTATAGAACGATGAGGGAATATTTCATAGATTTCCGTTCTTATTCAAAAATTTGTTCGTGCAATGGCATGGCTGGTATATACGTGTAGTTAAATTTAGAGGCTTCGTCACTACAATTTTCACTTTGTAGCTTTCAACATAAGTTACCCTCGGTTTTTCAGTCCTAGGTGCTCTATTTTTATCTTAATGGACATGAGAGGATACTTTTGATATTTTTAAATAATATATTTCAATTATCATTATATAGTAATGTCCTCATTGCAAGTCTCGTGATCTTATTCCTCGTGTAAGGGTATTTCATCCTCTACTTTATCTTCACGATGCTTCTTATCAAAGGGAATATGGTGATGGGTCATAGTGTGAGAAACATCTACATTCTCACCATGACCAATAGGATGAGCAAACATGGAATCCCATTCATGGTTTAAAATGTCCTCATCAATCCTAAGAGGTGGAGAAGGATTCCTACTCTTCATTCCAATCATTTGAGGAAGGAAAGTAGGATCAAAATTAGAGGGAAATCTATGCCCTAACTCTACATGACGTAACAAGACTTGGTCCCGATTTTTAAATAAGTAGTTATATATATGAGTAGAGGTGTCTATAAAGGTATTTTGAGGTATTTCCCACTCACTAGCACTATGGTCAACAAGATCTCATTCCTCTTTAGAAGAGGAAAAAATAGGATTTATAAAGGGATTGGAAGCCCGCTTCTATGACTTGCCCGAGTCAGGGTGTCATAACACAAAAATGTGCATTGAAAATATATGTGAGATGTGTGTAAATGTCACAAGGAATCTAAGATAAAATGGGCAAGTGTAATGATGCTAAAATGATAAATCTCTAAGTGTATGGGATATACAACTAAGGAATATCTAAAGAGATCTATGCCAATGTGGATAGCGTAACAACCACTAAGTAAGAAATCTCTAAGTTTCAAATATATATACAAGGAATATCTAGAGAAATCTACGTAAATGTGGGCAGCACAATAATGCACTTCTAAGACTCAAAATAAGTTTATAGGAAAACAAGGTCTAAGTACTTTAAATGGGGTTGATATAATGTGAACAACGTAATAATATAATGTCAATACCTAGATCAAGTTTTAAAGAAACAAGATGTAAGTATCGAAAATGGATTGGTAAAATGCGAGTAGCATAATGACCATGAAATGAAACTATCCTTGGCGTGAAAATGTCCCAATGCTGGTTTAATACTACCACCAAAAATATGAATACGTACCAACACACTTTCAACACTTAAATCAAGTTTTTAAAGAAAAATTGATTTAAGTGGGTGCAAAAGTGGTGGACATAATTTTGGCAGCACTTGAGGTGTTCTCTTTTGACTAAATAATGCCAAAATAATAACAAGGAATGTATGAGTGGTGATGAAAATTATTTGGCATAACATTGGAAATTTTTTTCCTTGTTTGAACAAAATGTTTCAACTCCAAGGAAGTTTGGCTAAGTATGATTTGTGATTAAATATATATGATGCGGAACTTCAATATACTATCACCTTGTTCAAAAAACAAGGTTATGATTATAATAAAGTCTTGCTTTGTAATAGATCTTTGAAAGATGAATATGAATATGGTCAAGTTGGTCCCAATGCCAAATAGCTCCCTAGGATTTTTTTCTCAACACTCATTAATAACTTGTCTAAGAGAGGTACACTTTTCTATAATAAATCCTAGATAAAGGACCATTACCCCAAAATTAAATTAATGAAAGAGGCCTCATACGGAAAACATTTAGTAATCACGGGAATTTATAGTCAAGTAGGTGGTGGGGCACTTCTCGTTTTGTCAACTAGTTCCCTCAAAGTGTTGACTACTTTGGGGTTCTTGTGTTAATCCTCACAATGATTTATAAATGAACCTTAATAAACCTTATTAAACCTTAAATGACTTTGAAAATTTTGGAATATTTCTCTATGTGTCTATTCTTGGCTTCACAGTTGTTTGTCCTTCAATTCACTTGAAAAATATGCACAAAATGCTTTATAAAGTCACTCTAAAGACTCCAAATTGGAAAAAACCTTATATCACTGGAATCATCTTAAAATTTCACATAACTCTCTAGCTTACACCAAAATCTGGTTTGGACTTCGTATGCTCAAAAATAAGGATCTATATAAATTTCCCGTATTCGCCTCGCATAGTCTTGCTAAAATTTCCTTTCAAATACCACCGAGCTTGAGTTTTAACTCATTGAGACCTCGTGGCATGTTGCGGAGCTATTTTTAACAACTAGTGGGTCATGAGTTTGACCCCTTCCTCCATTTTTTCCACCAATTATAACTATTGTGGGACTTATCCCACATTGACCATGGGTTAGAGGTTTATGGTGTATAAATATAGGATTTTCTCGCTTCTTTTCCCATGGCTATGACCACACCTTTGTTTTGTACACAAGTTGAATGGTTGGTGGATTTATTTGGCCATGTTTTCCCTTGAATCACCCAATAGTTTGGACTGAGTTGTTTGGCATGTTTGATAAGCCACGTATATGTGGCTACTTGCATTGGTTTAATTGACCAACTGTTGGGCCAAGTTAACAAAATCCATGTGGTGGCAAGTTGACACATTGAATCTAGTCAAGTAGGAGTGATGATGTGGCATATTTATTTGGTTTTTCCCAATATATATGTGATCCCACCAAATTTGGTGGTCGGTCTATGTTGACCAATTTATCTGGGTTGAGTTAGCTTTGATTAGGCTTGACCGAGATATATGTCTTTGGCAAGGTTGGTATGTCACATAGTGTTCACTATGAAAATGCATATATGAGCTATGTTCCAAACAATTTCTGAGTTTATGAATATCTCGGGTGAGCTACGCCTTGCACAATATAATCCTGATAGAAAATCCCACATGCACTGTAATGACATTATAAGGCGTATATAATAAAAATTGTGACAATGTAAATATGAAGAAAAGGTGGAAAAAACACCCCTCCCTCAAAAAGGTGCATTGATCCTGGTTGAGGGTCCCCAACCAGAAAGTCCATTCATCAAAATAAATCAAGTGTCCAACTAATACTCTATGATTTTGTCAACTTCAGCAAATAGCTGTGAATTGTCAAATCCCAGTGTGATGCCATAACAAAAAATTGATAAGATAATAACACACATTCAACAACATAAATCAAGTTTTCAAGCGATACTTTGTGATGTAGTAGATCACTTTGAAAACACAATTCCACCAAAATAGATTAGTATAACAAACAACTACATGCCAAACATAACTAGTGCTCATTATCCCCCGTGAAATTGTCAATCCAAAGCCAAATATCAAAATCCGAATGTTTAGAACATCCACGCCACAAAAACTATAGTCAAAACTAAATCTTGGGAATCTAACGATGAAATATCTATCCCCACATATTTTATGCATACCCACAATGGTGAAGTTGTTATCCACTGCAAATGATCACCAAGAACATCTGCACATCAGTTTGTTAGTGTAATAAAATGTATATACCAATTGTAACCACATAAGGTAGTTACAATTAAATTCCCAAAAATAAGGACCTCCTTATATGTGTAAATACCCTATGTAGACACAATAAGTTTGTATATTAATTACAAAACCAAAAAGGTGTCCAGATTTGCACAATGACATTTAACAATAGATACTGAAATGCAAATTTCCAAAAATAGAAATTATACCCATGCCCACTAAATCTGCATTCTTTCTTTGCTAAAAATAGAAATGTATTTTTTCATCTTTAACATGTGAGAAGTATAATCTTAGTATGTTTAATCTGTCCCTCATATCTTTCAATAGGTGAAACCATTTTTTTAAATTTCAAAGCAAATGAAAATATGGGAATTTTCCTTTCAACATACATTGGAATCCCACCAAATGCTCTAAAAATAATGCATGTTATTCATCAATTATAGCTATGAAAATGTAAATCTATCCAAATCACATGAGTTTTCATTTTCCATATCAAAATAAAATGGACTTAGTGTGGATTATTGGTAGATATATCCGAGGTTGATTTATTTTTAGCTGGTGGATTAACTTTTTCTTTTACTTGTATACCAACTTGTTCTTACCATTCCTCGGATGGCTTGTTGGGTTAAGTTTCCAACATTTTTCAACCTTGTGTCCACTCATGTGAAATGAGTACATTAGTTCCTCTTATCCATTTTCTAGGATAAGGAAACCTTTTTATCATTTATCGCTTTGAAAGCTATGAGATTGGTTTTTTCACATTGAGCTCATTAGGAAACCACTTCTATAAGAAATATTTTCTCTTCCAACAAAAGGCAACAAAATGATTATGCAATCCACAAAAAGTGCATGAAAAAGCATTCATCATTTTTGTATATCAAAACCAAATTGATTAAATGGAAAAAGTGGATCCTTGGGATTTTTACAATGTTTCTCAGGCTTATGATTATGATAACAAACTGGAGGTGGAATCATAATACCTCTTCACTGATTTTTCTTACCACATCCATTCTGTTTTGTTAGTGGGGTATATACTTTGTTGTCAAAAGCTCATCTTCCTTTAGTGTTCTTGGAGGATTCTCCAATATCTAATCCCACAGTATAAAACCCAAACCTACATAACGAGGATGATCCTTGACCTGTATTGGGTTAGATATTCCTTGGTTGTTATTACCAAGTACATTCCCATTAAATCCCATTTTATTTAATAATTTAGATCCAATGCCTTTAGTGTATCTTTCAAAACCACCAAAAATATAATTACCTGAATTTGAATCCAAATGGGAAGAGGAATATGGTGGTGACATACTTACAGTGCATTCATTAGTCATTATTTTTGTATCTAAACTTAAGGGTATTTATTTCCTTTTTCTTCTCACCACTCTGTAACTTTACCAAGAGCTCATCCTTGGTTTGTAATTCCAATTTCAGTCGAGCATTCTCCTCTTCTAAGGAGTAATACATGGATCTCAGGAGAGAGTTCTCTTCCTGGATCTAGTGAATATAAGCCTTAATATAATTGAACTTTTCCTATTTATGCCTATGTTAATCACAATTAACCAACCTGCACAAACTGAATCAATCACACTATTAAATCAAATTCAACTGAAATCAATTATAAAGCTAAACCAGCTCTAATACCAAAACTTGATCCAAAAACACAAGTAATAATCTTACTTTTTAAACTATTTTCTAGGATATTTTAAATTCATCAATTTTCTATATTTTAAGTATCCAAAATTGATCAATGATCTGATTTATCATTGATCCAAAACTGAATTTTAATTCTCCTTAATTCATTGTTTGATCAAATCCTTTCAAAAATTGATTACAATTTTACCCAATTTCACCGTTTTTCCCAAAATTATCTATTACCGATTAATTAATGCATCCATATTTAAATTATGAATTTAATTATAAATGATCAGATACTAAAAGGAAAATTAGACATTTTACAAAGAGGGTTGTTTACGGGGTTTGGGATTCCTACGTCCCTAGGTTCGTTTTAGAACCGTTCCATTAATTTTGGATTTACAAATATGATTAAATTATACAAATCAAATAAATAAACCTACAATAATCCTCTAAATAACCTTTGAGCTTTGAAAAATTATAATCTTACTCTATGTGTTTGTTCTTGGTTTGTAGTTGTTTGTCCTTCATTTTATCGACAAAAGCTGCACAAAATTCTTTATAGAATCGGTCTACAAACTCCAAATTAGACAAAACCTTATATCACCATAATCATCTTGAAATTTATCACTCTCCTATTTATACCAAAATTTGGTTTAGACTTGAGTGCTCAAAAATAAGGATCTCTATAAAGTTCCCTATATTCTGCCTTACACAATCATGCGAAAAATTCCTTTCAAATACCACTAAGCTCGAGTTTTATCTCACTGAGCCCTCAAGGCCTATTGGTAGATCTAATTTTAGAAACTCATGGGTCACAATTTTGACCCCTTTCTCCTCCATTTTTTTTGGCCAGTTATAACTATTGTGGGACTTATCCCACATTGACTATGGGTTGGATGTTTTTGGCGTTTAAATATATGTTTGTCCACTTTTTTCCCATGGCTATGGCAATACCTTTGTTTTGCACCCACATTGAATGGTTAGTGGGTTTTTTTGGCCACTTATTCCCCTTGACTCACCCAATGGTTTGAACTGATATGCTTGGCATGTTTGATAAGCCATGTATATGTGTCCTCTTGTATTGGTTTAATCGGCCAACCTTTTGGGCCGAGTTATCAAAAGCCATGTGATGGGGAGTTGGCAAATTAAATTTGGTTTTGTTGGTGTGAAGATGTGGAAAATTGATATAGTTTTTCCCAATATATATGTGATCCCGCTAAAGTTAGTGGTCGATTGTGTATGCTTAAGGTTGGTATGCCACATAGTGGCCATTGTGAAAATGCATATCGAGCTATTTTCCAAGTAGTGTGCAAAGTTGATAAATAGATCAGGTGAGCTACACCCTACATAATATAATCCTATAATAAAAATCCCACATGTAACCTGCAATGGCATTATAAGGCATATATAATAAAAATTGTGACATTGTAAATATGAAGAAAAGGTGACAAAGGCACCCTCCTTCAAAAAAGTGTGTCTATCCTGGCTGAGGGCCCCTAGCCAAAAAATAGCTTGGCCCACCCATTTAATTAAGAGTGATGAAGACTGGCATTCCAAACACAATTTTTACATTTTTCCCATTTTTCACTTTTGCCACATGTCAACCCCAGATTAGCTAGTTAACTAAGTTTGACCCATTTTTAAGCATCTTTGACTGTGACAAAATTTTCATCCAAGATCCATTTTCACATTCTTGATATCATCAAAAATATCTTGATATGATCTATCATTTATTCATGGTTTAGGGATGTTTAGGGAACATCTACACATCAAAATATCCTCTGGATCAACTACCAAGAGGTATCCCGTAGATGGAAGATGAAGGAATACTAGGACATGGCCCAAAAATAGAGGATAAAGGGATAGTCAGAGGTGACCCACAAATGGAAGATGAAGGGATACTACGAGGTGGCCCACTTATAGAAGAAGATGATGGACTCGCAAAAGGTGGCCCAAGGAGATATTGTGATTGAGGAATCATGATATGTAAGGAATGATGGGGTGACGATAGGATAAAAGATGGATCAAGGATAGACTCGTCTTTTTCATCATGTAATCGGGAATGTGAAGATGGAAAAATAAGAGGAGGATCAAGTGTTATGATCTTACAATCTTCTTTTGACAAAAGGAATCAATTTCTTCCCCATAATATGTGAATGCATTGAGGTCTAAAGAAAATCGTTGCTCATGATCCTCTATAGGAATGTCATTATGTAGCCCCATGAATTCTCTGATCGCTTCTTCATTATGAAAGAAATAGATTGGTATGTGTCATTATTATTATATCATAGTAGGTTGATTAGAAGAAAGGGGTCCAAGAAGTGTTAAAATATTATAAGATTTTTTATGATGGATATGATGGGAATTTTTGACATTATTGCTCCCACAAAGGTATTGAATAGTGATTCAAAAATATATCTTAGCACATAGTTTCTTTTGAATGGTTCGGCGTGGACATAAACATCAATCTTTAGAAGATTGATGAAGATAGAATAAGGAATGATAAAAATGACCCAGGGGCCAAAGAGGGATTGGATTTTGATTGATAGAAGAAGATGACTCAAGAGATAAAGTAGATTTGGATTTAGATGTCTCATGAAAGTGGAAGAAGATGTAGGGATTGAATTAAATGATTTATTAGAGGAATTTTAAGTCACATGGATCTTCAAAGGAGGAATATTTCATTGAGGTGATTGATAAAGGGGTCCTGCAGAGAAAGGGAGGACCATGACTCAAGATTCAAATTAGATGTTTGATTGGAGGAACTTGGAGTCACATGGATCTTCAAAGGAGGAATATGTTATTGAGGCAACTGATAAAGGGGGTCCTGCGAGAGAAAGGGAGGACTATGACTTAAGAGTAAAATTAGAGGAATGATGGGGAGAATTTGTGGTGACACAAATCCTTAGAGGAGGAAAACATCGTTTAGGAGACTAGTTATTCCTTAAAAGACAGGTTGATCTGGATGATGCTCAAGAGATTGAGGGGAATCGAATAATAGTTTGGATTAGAATAATTAGGAGATTAAAGGGAATCAGAAGAATAAATGGATTAGAATCATTAGAATCATACCACTAACTATGAGATGAAGGTGGGGAAAGGGGTAACCGAATGGGTTCTCTAGCACGAAGAACCAATCGAGGTTTAGTCATGATGGGAATATTTTGATGTGAATTCCTAAACCTAGGTTCCCTATTGTCGTAAGTGTGAGGAACCATGTGATAGTTATTCATTTTTGGCATTGTTGGGTCTAAATTCCTAGACCTAGATAGTGTGATTGAACTCCTTCATGGAAAAGGAAGTTTCGTGTCAATTTCAGCAGTGTAATGATAGCCAAATACACATTTTGTAAACAAATAGGTGGTTTTTGTGTGATTTTCCGAAGGGAATCTAAGGAAAAAAGACATTGTGATGATATCATTTTGACAATCCAGCAAGGTTTAAACAACAAGTTGGAAGTTTAAATGTCAAAATGGTTGATCAAAATTTAGCAACATAATGGTTACAAAGGAAAATTTTCTAATGTTAAGATTGTCTCAAAGGATAGGATGTGTTTTTGCTAAGTTTTGAAAAATCATACAAGTAATAAAATGAACCTAGTAAAAATCAAGTAGTGTAATAACTATAAATGTCACAATGAGTTCTCCAAGGTGATGAAATGTATGATGAAAGGTTGCCAAGGAAAAATCAATCAAGTTCTGAATCAAGGGATCAAATGTAAAAGGAACCTATCCCCTATGTCAAAGAAAAGTATCAACGATCTACTTAGCTCAAGATGACAACACAATTTCAATACTTAAATCAAGTTTGGAATAAACAAGACTTAAGTATTTAAAAGGGGTTGAAGTGATTTTGATTCAAGGTATACTTAAATGAGTTTAATACAAACAAATTCCAAGTTTTTAAAATGGAGGCTACAAATACGATTAACACAACAATAAAACTTAGATTCTTTAATCAATATTTTAGGAAAAGCAAGATGTTAGTATCGAAATTTTATTGACATGATGCAATCAAAGTAACTACAACACCTTCCAAAACTCAAGGCAATGTTTGAAAAAAATAAGGTCTAAGTATAAGAAGGAGTCGATACTATGCAAAGCATAACAATACAATTTGGAAACTTATATCAAGTTTTATAAAAACAAGATGTAAGTATAAAAATGTATTGGTATAATGCAAGCAGTGTAACAACTCAAGGGGAAATCAATGATGAGATAGCCTAACTACAATGAGATGTCACAACATGAGTATCAAGACAAGGCTACAAAACATGAGGACGTACCAAAGCACACTTTCAACACTTATCATCCATGTCGCAACATGGCTATGTAAATGATTACAAAAGTGGTGGACATCTTATTTCAGAAATACTTTAAGGTCACTCTCTTTTGACAAAAAAATCAACAAGAAAACAAAGGAGATAGAACAAGTGGTGATGAAAAATACTTGGCTCAACTTTGGCAGAGTTTCGCCTTGTTTTACAACAAGGTAGAAACTAGGACAAAGCTTTTAATTGTAAGTTACGTGATGAATAACACATGGCACAAACTTATATAAACTCTCCCCTTGTTTGAATAACAAGGTTTTGACTCCAAAGAAGTTTTTACTTTGTGAAGGATCTTTAGAACACGATTGGATAAGGAAAAGTTGGCCCCAATGCCAAATGGATACCTAGGCTTTTGTTCACAACACTCACCAATACTTTCCTAAGAGAGATATGCTTCACTAGATAACTCCTAGAAGAAGGAACATTACCCCACAATAAAATTAATGAATGGGGCCTCATACAAACAACTTGAAGCATTCCTCATGGGTATTTCTAGTCAAGTGGGTAGTGGGGAACTTCCCATTTTTTCCACCAGTTCCCTCAAGGTGTGGACTACTTTGGGGTTCTTGTGGTAATCCTCATAATGAGTTTTATGGATTATGCCAAGATACTTCCCACATTTTAAAGTGGATGGGTTTTAACCCTTATTCGAACTTGCAAATACAATGTTTTGAATGGAGTGGTGTGTTTTTATATTTTGAACTAAATGTGGTTTAACACACCATTGGAAACCTGTAACATAATGTAGTTAGTATTTTTTTAATTAGATTTCTTTTACACATGTTAGGTCTTCTTTGACAACATATTTATTATTTTCTCATATAAAAAGGATCAAGGTTATTTTTATTCTCAAGATCATCCAAGGACACAAGATAAGAGCATACACAACAATTGATCCAACTAGATAGAAAAATGAAAAACTTAAATCAAATGAATTTGAAAAATGCTTTGTAAAATATTCATTCCCTTAATCAAAATAAATGATGAAATTTCCAAGTTAATCTAAATGTTAGAAAAAGAATACTAAAGTTTCTTTTGATTCTCAAGATCACCAAAAGGTGCAAGAGAAGAGCATACACAAACTTTATCCTAACTTAAGAAAAGCATGGAAATACAACATTCATTAAAGCATTTAGACATGTTAGAAAATTAATTCAAATCAAAACCTGTAAAACAGAAGTTAGAAAAACCTATAAAATAACAAGTAAACACCAAAAATTAGATTCTATAATTTCTTGAAATCCAAGCCAAAATTTTACATAGAACTCTAGCACATAAGTTTTAATGGTAGCGAAGAGGAAGCAATACTAGTGCAGGAAAATCAATGGTAACACATGACAACAATGTTAGCGCAAAGGTTTTGATGCTAGCACACAAAATATAACACTAGTGTAGGAGTTTTAATGCTATCGCAAAGGAATTCTCTGTGTAAATAGAGAATAAAAATCATACAACGCTAATGCAAGGGTTTTAACGTAGACGCATGGATGATCAACACTAGCATGTGAAGGCTTTTTATGTATGACATATGAAATTTGCAAAAATGGTAGCACACAGGGAAGCAACACTAGCACATAGGTTTTAAGGCTAGTGCATGGGAATCAACAAAAGTGCGTGATTTTTAATGCAGATGCAACAACATTAATGCTAATGCACAACACCTATGTAACTTCAAGAACACTAGATTTTGATAAAAATAATGTCAAAAAGATCAAATCTTTGCTGATAACCTTCAAATTTGACAACACTTTACCTCCTTCACACCTACAATAAAGACTCAACACATGCAAACTCAACAAAAGGAGTTAAGAAACACAAGATTTATCAATATATGTGAAATAGAGGTTAGTATGCAAAAATGAAATTTAACTACAAAAACTTGAGAAAAATGCACATGAGACAAAGGGATGTCCCATTGGGTGTGCCATATGTATGCATGATAAATAAGCTAAGATAATTAATAGAAACTAACACCAAGTAGTTCCAATAACAAATCTAATTTAACATAAACATCATGATAAATTTATGCATGAATAAAAGCTAATTAATGCATCCAAATTAAACTTGAAAACACTAAGCCATTCCTTGCTAATTTAGATATTATTTCTAGATTATAGTTGCTCCTATGATTATAATGAGATCAAAGGATGGATATCTCCAAGAAGAGGAAAGGATCTCACCAATATGGAATTTTCAAAGAGAGGATAAATGGGTGCAAGATCAATAAGCTTCTTCAATGGTGGAGAATTCTCTTATCATGTGCATATAATAACACTAATAAAAGTGTGGTGTAAGTTTGAGAGGGGGATACTAGGTTCTATATATAGCTTTCTAATTTGGGAGAAGCTAAAATCCTAGTGAATGTGGGATAAAAGATAAAGTAGAATTAGAAGGGATAAGCATGATTAGAAATAATTAATTAGAATTAGCAACTCATGGGAGTTGGAGATGATTTAATTAATCAACTAGGATTAATTGTAATGAAATTACTTGTATAATTCAAATTAAGAGAAACAATAGAACACAAAATAACACAATATTTCATAATAATGATCTCAATATGCAATTAGAATAGCTTTACCACTTTGAGGGGGCAACCTCCAAACCATACAATAAAACTCAAATGATAATGAAATACTACCTATAATCCCATATATATACTATTCATATGCTATGGCCATCACCCTGAGCTGACCTATTAAGCATGAGAAAGTATAAATAATATAATAAAATGATATGGTAAGCCACAAATTCGGCTACTCATATCCTACTACAAGCAATAGGTTAAGGGTGTAGCATGCCCTTCCCCTTCAAACAAACATTGTCCTCAACATTAAATAATCCTGGATGTTTCTGTAGAAAACCTTCATCCTCCCAGGTGGCATCTTTTATGTTCATATTCTTCCACTTGATCATATATTCATTAATGTCTCTAGTTCTCAGCCTCTTAGTACACGTTTGTAGAATATTCTTTGGCTCTAAAATGATTCTTCCTTCCTTGTCAAGTTCTGGTAACTCTTTCTAGGCTTCAAATTTCTGTCCAATAACCTTCTTCAGGCATGAAACATGGAATACTAGGTGTATGTGTGAAGATGGAGGCAACTCTAGTTTATAAGCAACACTACCAATTTTTTGTAGAACCTGATAAGGGCCATAATATTTAGGAGCAAGTTTTTTTCCTTTTTCTATTACTTTAGGGACATTTGTTTGTAAGACTGGAGACGTACAAAAACCCAGTCACCAATTTCAAAATTTCTTTCACTACGGTGTTGATCTGCTTGTTGTTTCATCTTGTTATGTGCTAATGCTAGATTCTCCTTCAAACCCGCCAAAACATGTTGTTGATGTTGAATGTGTTCCTCAACATCTCTGACCTTAGTGGGCACCCTCAAGGAGGAAGTAATAGAAGGTGGATGGTAACCATATAATGCTAAAAATGGGGTCATTTGAGAAGAGGTATGAAAAGATTTGTTATACCACCATTTTGCAAAGTGGTAGCCATTTAATCCACCTTTCCTGCTTATCTAATACAAAACAACGTAAATACCCCTCTACGCATTTGTTGACCATACTGCTTTTCCCATCGGTTTAAGGATGATAAAATGAACTGTGAGCTAGTGAGTACCCAAACATGAAAATAATTCCATCCAAAAATTACTTGTGAAAATAGGATCACAATCATTTACAATTATCTTTGGGGTTCCATGTAGCCTTTGAACTGTCTCCAAAAAAATAGCTACGACTATACTGGCTACAAATGGATTTGATAGGGCACAAAAATGGGCATTTTTTTGAGCCTATCCACAATCATAAAAATAACATTCTTACCCTCTAAACAAGGCAATCTGGTGATGAAATCCATGGAGACCTCCTCCCATCTCTGACTAAGAATTGCTAAGGGTTGCAATAGACCTGGTGTCTTAATTATTTCCCCTTTGTTCTATTGGAACACTAAACACTCTAATACAAAATTTTGTACATCCCCCTTGAGTCCTTCCCAAAATAATTCTCTTTTTATTCTATGATGTCTTCAAAAACCCAGAGTTTCCTCCAACACGTGAGGCATGTAGCTCTGCAAGAATCTTATGCTTCAACTCAGAATCTTTACTCAAGTATAACCTATCCTTGTACCATAGGGCATTACCTTTCCACTCAAATTTGTTAGATGTCATAGATCCTTGCTTTATATTCTGTATTAGAGATTTTGTATCCTTGTCTTGATTCCATTCCAATCTTGCTTCATCCACCCAATCAGCCATCAACATGGACATTCCACATAGTAAGGCATCTACGGATGTATCCCTTTTGGATAACGCATCAGCTACTACATTTTCTTTACCCTTTTTGTATATGATTTCAAAATCATAACCCAACATTTTTGTTACCCACTTTTGTTGTTCCTCAGATGATAACCTTTGCTCCAAAAAGTATTTGAGACTATCATGATCAATTTTTACCTTGAAGTGTCTACCCATGAGATAGGGCCTCCATTGCTTGACTGCATGAAGAATAGCCATCATTTCTTTCTCATAGACAGGTTTGAGCAGATATTTTCCTTTGAATTGGTGACTCTCAAATGCAATTGGTCTTCCTTCCTACATTAGAACTACTCCCAATCCTGATCCTGAAGCGTCACATTCAATAATGAAGGTTTTTGAGAAGTTGGGAGTAGCCAAACTGGGGTACGCACATGGCTTCCTTTAGCTACTCAAAGGATTTAGTGGCTACGTCTATCCAATGGAAGGCATCCTTCTTTAGAAATGTAGTGAGTGGGGTTGCTATTCTACCATATCCCCACACAAATCTTCTGTAGTACCCTGTTAGTCCTAGGAACCCACAAATATTTTTGAGATTTTTGGGCCTTGGCCATTCCACCATAGCTTTGATCTTCTGAGGATCAACTTTGACACCTTCATGGGATACAATATGACCCAAGTACTCTACCTCTTGTACACCAAAAGAACATTTGGATGGCTTTGCATACAGAGTATGTTTCTCCAAAACTTCCAACATGTTATTTACATGTTGTAAGTGTTCTTCCCATGTCTTACTATAAATCAATATGTCATCAAAGAAAACTAATACAAATTTCCTTAAAAACGGCCTAAAAATAGTGTTCATCAAGCTTTGAAAGGTTGAGGGAACATTTTTAAGACCAAAAGGCATTACAAATACTCATAATGGCCCTCATGAGTCCCGAAAGCCATTTTATGAACATCTTCCTCTTTTATCCTAATTTGATGGTACCCCGAATGAAGATCTAATTTTGTGAAATAAACAACACCATGCAATTCATCAAGTAAATCATCAATTACTAGAATAGGAAACTTATCTTTGATGGTGTACTTGTTGAGTTCTTGGTAATCTGGACACATCCTCCATGTTTCATCCTTCTTACGTACCATGACCATTGGTGAAGAATATGCACTCTGGCTATGCCTGATGATACCTGCCTTCAACATTTCCTCCACCATTTTCTCAATCTCACTTTTCTGGGAATATGGGTATCTGTATGGTCTGATGTTAGGTGTTTGGCTCCCTAGAATCAACTGAATGGCATGATCATGATCCCTAACTGGTGGTAGTCCCTTTGGAATTGCATCAAAAATAGATGAGTGAGCATCCACAATCTTCTAAAGATCGGGTGGCATTGAAGACTTTGTATTTTGTACTTCTATGGAAAATAGCTTTGCTATAAAGCCATCCACTCCTTTTCTAGAGAACCTTCTGCATCTGATGAAAGCTAATAATCTGTGGAGACTTAGCTACCATCCCTTTTAATTGTATTTTCCTTCCATGTGAATGAAATCGCATGAACAATTCTTGGAAATTCATCTCTATAGTACCTAAAGTTGTGAGCCATTGTACCCCCAAAAAAATATTTGCCCCTCCCATAGAAATAGCAAACATAGGTGAGTCTAACATGTAGTCTTCCATGGAAAGCTTGATACTATGGCACTTTCTTGTGCACTTGACTGTCCCACCATCCGTAATCATAACTTGCATTTCTGGAGCTAGGTAAATAAAACAATTGAGGCGGGCAGCTAACTTACTATTTATGAAGTTATGAGTACTCCCGATACAATCAACACCGTCACCTTCTATTTTTTGAGATATCCAATAACCTTGAGTGTTTGAGGAGTACTAATACCTGACAATGCATGGTAAGAAATTATAGGTTGGTGATCCTCTACTTCATCTTCTATTGGTTCCTCATCCTCTCATATAATTTCAGCTTCCTCATCATCCTCATTACCTCCATCAATATAGAACAACTTCTTCTCAGCACATTTATGTCCCGGTCCATATTTTCTATCATAGTTAAAACATAATCCTTTTACTCTCTTTTCTTCCATTTGTTCAGAGTCGAGTATAATTGGCCTAGCAAATGAAGGGGAAGAGATACTACGGTCTCTGTTGTTAATGAAAGTGGTGGCCTCCTACTACAAAGAAATTTTTCCTCTACACGACGTGCCATGATAATAGAATCAGAAATCTTGATTGGATTAAACATACGTACCTCATGCTTGATGTGGTCCTTAAGACCCCCAAGAAATAGGTCATTCAGATTCTCTTCTGGAATATTCTCCACCCTTAAGGATAGGTTTTGGAATTGATGCACATAATCTTTGATTGATCCTTTCCGTAACTTCGCTAATTGACTAAAGTAGTTCTGAAACACTAGAACTATAGTGCAATTATAACTCCACGGTAAAAAATGTCCAAGTGACACCTAGACCATTATTCGCCTCGAGCACATAACCAACGATACCAAACAAATTGATCGGGTTCAAGATATAGGGATTTCAATGTCACCTTTTGTTCTGATGGTGTTTGATGTAACTCAAAGAAGTTATCCATTTGATTTATCCAATTTAAGGGATCCTTACCATCAAATTTGTGCATATCCACTTTTGGCATCATGTTCCATGGTTGCGAATAAGTTTGATTCTGATGGGACTAGAAAAGTGATCCAATATGGTTAGTTTGTCCATGATTTTGAACTAAAGGTCCTCCTTGGTTGATATGGGCTGGATTTGGGCCATATTGGTTACCCTTTACATGTTGCATGATATCATCCAATTGATGATTGATTTGGGCTATGTCTCCTTTAGAGGCCATCTCAGATTGTACATTTCGCAACTCATACTCAAGTTGGCTCACCTTATGATCAACTGAGGTAAACCCTAGTGATGAGGAATCTGTATTTATCCCTTTTGACTCCATCTCTTTAATCACTACCCCATCTTTATCTGGGGTTTTACCCAGAGTAACCGGATTCTTTTTTTTCTCTTGTGGAAGGCCTCGTCATGATGTCAAACCTTAGGGTTTAGGGTTTTGATAAAATTTTGGCTGAACAAGAAAAAACACAGAGAAGATACTAATACTATTTTTTGAGAGATTTTCGAAAATGTAAAGAACTTGAAAAATTTCCACAATTTGCACCCTAGGGAGTGATTTTATGAAAAAAACCTAAATTTGTAATAACTTTTGTAAAATAAATCAAAAAGTCCAAAATTTTTAGGAAACCTTACTTGAAATTCTTCGCAACTCTGGTAAAAATATCTCCCACCAATTTGCTCTTGTTTGTAATATGTGGTGGAAACAAAAAAAAATAGGGTTTTTGCCCTAATTTTGGCCCAGATCGCAGCTCTGATACCACTTGTAATGAAATTACTTGTATAATTCAGATTAAGAGAAACAATATAACACCAAATAACACAATATTTTAGAATAATGATCTCAATATGTAATTAGAATAGCTTTGCCACTTCGAGGGGGCAACCTCCAAACCATATAGTAAGACTCAAATGCTCAAATGATAATGAAATACTACCTGTAATCCCATATATATACTATTCATATGTTATGGCCATCACCAAGGCCAACCTATTAAGCATGAGAAAGTATAAATAATATAATAAAATGATATGGTAAGCCACAAGTCGGCTACTCATATCCTAATACAAGCAATAGGTTAAGGGCGTAGCATTAATTAATAGGCCACAATAAGCTTAGAAAGCAATTTGGAGGTGATTTAGGAGGAATTTGATAACATTTGGAGGATTTGTAAGAGGTATTTAACCAATAAGAGGGTTTGTTGATGAAATAAAGGATTATAAAGGCTTAATTAAGTAATAAGTAGTTAATTAATTAGATGAGGATTATAACTAACAAAGTGTTGTTAATTGACCGAGATAAAGGGGAATGTTAGCTAATTAGTACGAAATCACTAATTATAACAAAAATGATGGGAAAGATGATAAATGATGCAATTTTAGTAGTAAAATTGTGTAGTTATATTTAGGTGTCTATAAATGGTACAAGATATGTCGGGGCACGATGTGTATTGGTAAATTTATACATGGACCTATATAGTTTCACACAAGAGGAGTATGGGGGTGGAATAAGATCCACCACATTGCTACATGTATGGGCTTATGAGCACATTGCAATATTGAGGCCACTTTATGGGTTGTGTGTGGAGTGATTGAGACCAGGTATATTCATTGTGAGATGGGTAGGTGTGCAGAGGAGGATGGACAACGATACTTACATATCGATGTTGGATCGTATGGGGCCAGGGGCCATTATATGGAGGCCATCTTGAGCCTATGTAGTATGGCCATATGATGGAGTGGATATTTGGTGTATCGACATACCATGTGGTTAGAGGATTCGTTCCCTGGGGTGACTAAGTTATCTCGTGTGAAGCGTATATCATGATAGTTTGGTATTGCTCGGGATGTGCTTTGCCGAGTTGTATGTATGTGAGTGAGCTACTAGAGCACTAGGTATACCAAGGGTGAGACCAAGACCAATAAGAGCACAACTAGTTCCCTGTGTACATATGACATGGATGTGGCCATAGATTTGATACATGTTGACAATGAGGGTGATTTGTATCGAGGTATATATTGCATGGTGGGAAGCACACCGATGGGTGATCTTATTTCCATTTTTTATGGATATAGTGTGAGCACCACTAGTTGGAGGAGTGGTTTGGTAGGAACCTTCCCCAATGGTGATGGTATAGTGGTAGCAATAGCAGAGAGTAAGTACTTTTTGTTGCTAGGTGTAGTTTTTCGTTTGGTGTTTGATTGTGCATATCATGCATAGTAACTAATGTTATGTGTGGATAGTTACAGGAGATATGTTTTGGTCATTGATAGTTGAGACACTATACGTACCCAAAAATGTAGGTACAGTACTACCAGAAAGAGGTGACAAAAGCCCTAATGATGATTCAAGTCTCTTTGTAAGGTGTTCGAGAATCTAGAAAAAGCTCGTCAAGTGTATGTTTGCATCCCAAATGCTTTATCCAAGCTCTGTGTGTTTCGTTTTGTCCTCTGCCCCCTTTTTCTTTGCATTTTGGTCTTAAGTGATAGGAACACTACCCTGCTTGGGTGGCAGTCCCATGACCGCCCTAGGACAGGTGGTGGCCCTGTAACTACCGCCTTGTGTAGGCGATGGTCCTATGCATGTTTTCGAGCGTTAAGGACGAATGCGTCAAACGTAAAAATTCAACTTTCACCCACATTCTTCACCCACTTTGGCTTGCATTTATGTTTTGGCCACCTAGTAAATAGTGTTTTCCCTTTGTTTATAGTAAAAGAGATCAATTGGGAGTTACCCTCTAGTAAATGTAATTGCTATAAATAGCCACTTGTTTTCAAACAAATGGCCCCTCTCCTTCTCTATTTAATTATTTAGTTTGTTTGAAGTTCTTGCTTAGAGTTCCAATAGTTTCATATTTTGCATCAGTTATCAGCCTTCCCTTGCTGTTTAGAGATCATTTGATCTTCTTGTTTCCATCTCACTTCATTGTTGTTCCATACAATCAGTTTAGAGTAAGGTAGTTTCATTTCTAGATTAGAATCCATCTTAGAGTTGCAGGTTTTGTTTGTCACAAAAGATAGTTTCTAGAATTCTCGGTGTATTTGTGTTGTATTCCCACAATAAATCCTGCTAGGAATTGCATAGTCAAGCTCTGTTCACTTGCACTATCCCTCTCTTACTTGCATTGTATTTGGTCTATATCCAAAGCTGCCATTGTTCAAGTATCTTCTTTTGTTGACGTTATCATATACATGCTTTTCTGGATTCATGAGAACACAAGGGAATGAGGAGATCACACTGAGGGGACAAAGTCACACACAACTAGATTTACCACTATTCTGTAAACTCCAAGTTTGAGTTATCAAAGTTCTAGTTACAATATATCAAATAGAGTAGTAATTTACTTCATTTCAGTTAAAAGCTCACTTTCGATATTGCCAGGGAAGTTGTGGGGAATGATAGTTTCTGAGAAACTATGATTCATTTCTCACTTCTGAGGTAGGATTGAAAGTATTTTGATTAAACTTATTTATTTATATAAATATTTAGGATAAACTTGCAACTGCACAGGAAAATAGTTGTACCAGGCTACGTTTCTTGTTTTGATTCTATTATTAGACTAATTTTCCATTTTTAGAATATATGAGAATAGCTACTCTTTTAATTTCGTTAAAATACTTCATCGAAAATATAAAAAATAGAAGAATATATGCATAGTGTAGATATATCTTTCATAATTAGCTTATTCATTTCGGTTAAAATTGAATCATCTTTGCATGAAAATCACAAGACCTAGAGAGCCTAGAGAATATGTATTTGAACCAATAGTGCCTCAACCAAACCTCCCCACAACACTAGCTGATATAGATCAAGACCTTAGGATTCAAGTTTTTCAAACAACAAGTAAACCTATGAGTAGTTAGTGAACAATTGAGAGAGTTGAATATTGAGGATGACAAGGCATACACATTCTAGTCAAATCACCCCAACTACAAACTGCCTTGATAGGATATCCATATGACCATACAAGAACTCGAAAGAGAACAAATATTTGGTTGTGATCCTTTAGTTCCACAACCCAACACATGAGACCTCCTCATCAACATAGATATTGGCTTACGTATTCAAGTTGTCAGAACACCCGTAAGGTATTCTAAGAAAATTACACTTCTAGTTCTAAACATAGAGGTTGAAAAGGCTTATGACTATTGGATAGTCGGGAGAAGAGATTAACTCCTCATATGACCATAGGAGGTCCACCACAACCGTGAACTTACGGTTGTGATCCATAGGTCCCACAACCCAATAGGCCTACCAATCAATCAAACATTGACGCTGGTTTACGCACACTAATATTTAGATCCTCACCACTTCCGCCAGACATCATTACACAATTCTCCGTATTAAATGTAGTAGCTAATCAAGCTAGGGATTTCTGGACTAGACCAGAGAATCATCCATAAAACTCTAGAGGATCCACTACACCTCTCATCACCATTTTCCATGACCTTGTCTGGAAATATACACGAAGCACCTACAGGTCATTTTCCACGTATCCAACAACCAATAAATAGGATCTCAGCAGATCTCGACATTGATTGGAGCCTCTCGAACAACTATTATATTTAAATGATCCATTACACCAATTCAGGTTAGGAGAGCCTTCTTTGCCTTAGATTCGTAGATTCCATTATTGTGTGTCGAGGATATAAGATTTCCCAACTAGTTTGTCTATATCCATATAAATTCCATTCTCACCGTTGTCTCAGCACGACCTCGGGAGTCGGGTACGAAGAAGAGTTACTTGTAGATTCTCATGCTTGCATGTCACTTTTCTATCATACAAACACCTATCCACACATTGACATGGAATTTTCCCTCTTGATGTGCTCGTTGGTGGTGGGATGTTGAAGAAAATAGATGCCATCATGGGTGAGCATGCACGCTTATTCGATCCAATGGAAATAGTAGTGGAGACATGCACCTTGTGTTTTTAGTAAGCATGATAAGGCACGGGTGAAGACTTAGTGAGATAAGGAAGCTGCAGGTGGAGGATACCTAATGTAGGATGTGTTCACAAAGTACGTATAGTTACTGGGGCCACTTTATAGAGCGATCAATGAGTTAGCATTATTATGCAGAGAGATTGAGAGATATAGGGGCCACGATCAATGGTACAGAGTGAGCGGTGAAGCATCTAGTTCTAGAGCTCATGAAGTTGTATATAGTGATAGTGATGATGTTGTATATATTGATGTATCAATGTATGGGGATTTCCCCCATTGATTTTATTTTTTAATGATAATTTTATATATATATGTATAGAAGGATAACTATTGATATTTAATTGATATGTGATGTGATGGTTGTTGTTTGTATGTATTTATTTGATGATGATATTGACAAAAAGATGATGATGTTGATTAGTAAATAGATAAATAAGTGATGAAAAGTTGTATATATGAATAGTGATGGATGGTAATAAGTGTATGTATAAAATGAATTATGTGAAAGAGTAATGTAATCACGTATTAGTATGGTGAAGAGGGGGAGGTTAGTGATGCCCCCAACATGTGTGTGTATGAGGATGAGGTCAATTTATATAAGAGCCCTCGTAAATCAATAATGAACCATAAAGCAAGAGTGTGTCATTAGGAAGTGGTTGTTAATGTACGCTAGATAGATATGTCAATGAAACATGTAGTGCAAAGAAAAAGTGAGGTTCTTATTATAACATATCCTCAACATTTATGTAATAATCATAATAATACGAGTACATCATCAGGTGATGAGGTGAAAAAAAATAAATTGCCAGAGATTAAGTGGGTTTCAAGATGTGGAGCATGTGAATTGGAAGCAGCATGAGTGTATGAGCCAAACTGAATGTCTAATGAGATGGTGCCAATGATGGGAGATGTAGTGATGGGAAGCATAGATGATGATGGATTAGGAAGCCAATGTAAAGTAGGAGCACTGCGTAGTGGATGATATGGTGCAGCAGTGTATGAATGAGATGGATAGTGTCCATGAATAATGAACTTAGAAGCAAGAGGAGGTGATAAGTGGAATAGAGTAGCAACACACTTACACATGGGTGGAGAATCGAGACCACTTATGAGAGTGGGAGCCAAAATAAATAATTCCATTATATTCTAATTTTTGCAATTTTTCATGAAGGAGCAATAGTCATTATCACGATGACCATTAATCCAATGATAATTATAATAAGGATGATCACATTTTTGTTGCAAGCGATGAGAAGGATGATGTTGATTAGAATGCAAGTGAATCAAGAGCTTATCAAGAAAATCACGCAACATATCATGAGACTTAGCAACATGTGAAAAGTGCAATGGCTCCCGAGTAGGAGATGCAGAATCCTTAGGAGGAGGCCAACATGGTGGAGGAGATGAAAGATGCATTTGTAATGGAGGAGACCGAACTGCTTATGGGGGTGGAGGAGATGCAAATGTTGGAGGAATCTTAACAGATGGAAGAGGAGAATTATAAGATGATGTAATAGTAGTAAAATTTTTAGGAGGATCTATAACATGTGTAGCAATTATATCTTATTCTAGATCAATGACCTTATAGCATAATAGTGTAAATAATTCACATGTGTCATATTGAAATCATTATTTTAAAGCAAGAATCAAACCATGACAAAAGATGAATTGATTTTCTAAATTAATGGGCTGAAAGACTAGCTGATGCATGCAAGCATTGAAATGTAGAATAAAATAGATGATACGTTCTATCATTTCTTGATGTAAGCTAGGTAAGCGATCATGTGTGATTTAAGGACCATTGTTATGAATGAAGTGTCGAAAAAGGTCTCTTCCATATCACAATAGGTACTAATAGATCCAAAAGTTAGATGTATGTACCATTCGAGAACATCATCAGTAAGACTATGACATAATGCTTTAAGAAATAATCAATCAATCGAGTAAGAAGCCATAGATAAATGATAATGCTTGAGATACATATATGGATTACCATTACCATCAAAACATAAAAATATAGGCATGATAAAAATCTTTAGGGAATGTTGAATTATGAATCCTTTTTGGAATGGGATTGTCATGTAAAGAATTGTTATCAATATAAACATATTAGTATTTTCTTTCAAGAGTGAGCGATTGGACCTAAGATTGTAAATATCCAATAACATGCATGAGTTATAAAATATCACATGGAGGAACAGTAGAATATGTAAAAGGTACATTGAGTGGTTAAAGATTTCCATTATGAGTTATTATAGGAATGCCAAAAGAAAAAGTGGATGATGTTGATGTTATAGGAACACTAGATATAGGTACGAAGAAGTAATGTGCAGTGAAGAATATGGAATATCTATAGAAGCATTGGGGATAAAATTAGAAGAACTGATGAAAGACAAAATAATATAGGGAGAAGAATCATCATGCATATTATTAAATACAACCTCATAAGAAGATGAAAGCAGAGAAAAGAATTCACATTCAACATCATGTAGAGAATTAGATTCATTACTAACATGAGCATCATCATTAATAGAAAAAGCTTATCATGCAAGAATTTCTTCAAGTGTATCATTAACATATAAGGAAGTAGGAGAGGAAATATTATGAGATGTATCTTTACAATCATTAGAAACATTTTCAAAAATGTAAGGAGCATGCAATGCAACTTTACAATCATCTTGACTAGTATGAGAAATAACATCATGCACATGTACATTTTCATCATGATTTTTATCTATAGTATCACAATCAAGACCAAACATATAATCGATAATAGCATCATCAAGAGTTTCAGTAGAAATAGAAGAAGGTGGAGTGGTCTTAGTGCCTATGGAATAACACAGAGTACAACCAGAAAAAAATTCTCTTTAGAAACAATGCTAAGAGAAGAGTGTTCGAAACTAGTAGTAATCATGTATTCATTAGCATATAGCAATCTTTGAATGATAAAGATCAAGAAATTCAGCCTCAACAACATCATCAAGGATAGGATTAACACTCTCATGATGCATAGATTTCCTAGGAGGAGAAGATCTACTTTTAACCACTTAGGTTTTTGCGGATCCTATGGAAAATAGTTCTAAGCTATGGGTTCACCAAAATAATTCAATAAAATTTGAAATATTTTAGTAAAATCTGAACTTAGAACATTTCTATAATGATATGTAATATGATACAAATGTTAAAAAATTTATAGAGATGTGACGATGAAAGCAAATGAAAAGGATAGGGAACTTACCTTGATTTCACTTGTTCTGAAGTATATCTCGACTAGAAGAACTAATAAAACAACTTATGATGTTGTAATCGCACCCAAAAAAATGCAGGAGTTTGGGGACAAGGGTTCTTGGGTAGGAACGAGGGTGCCTACAGCCACCCTAGACCTCTTTTGGGTGTTGGAGTCTTCTAAAAAGGTCAGAATATTATTTCATCACTATCGATAGGGTTTTGTAATTGTTTTCCAAAAATTTCATGTATGTCCCACTTGGATCGCAAAAGTACATGTAAATCTACAACACAAATAATCTCGTACAAAAACCTCAAACTACATCCAATGCTAAAAAAGAAAGATAAAAAATAAGGGGTTAGATTGTCCTTAGTTATCAAATAAGTGAAATTACGACCGAGCACTGCACTAAATCTCAAACCCGATGTAGTTCTATGTGCTTGTGTGTGAAATAGTGCCCCTAGGTTTCCCTCACACCGATGACACCAAGATAGCAGGTGGTATCTAGATAAAATGCAAATGTGTGGATGGAAAAATGAACTCCCCCTTCCTATGTAGTGTGTATGTAGATTAATAAGCCCAATATACATTCCCTTTGATATGTATATAGATATCCCTTGATAAAAATTACCCACCCTTATAATAGTATGTATGTTGTGTTTAAATAGGGATCTCTTGCTTGAATTTCAACACTAATGAAATTGAATGTTGGCTAGTACCTCGGGATAGGAGTAAGAAAAATGAAAATCCTGACCAAAAATGTCAAAAATATAAACAAGAATAAAGAGGGCACCAGCACCCAGGATGGACAGGAGTGCCTAAGTGATAGTGTCTAGTCCTGGGTGTTAGTATCCAAAGACAACTAACAAAAAAATGTGTTAATACCGCAGACACGAGATCCTTGTGACTTGACCAGAAATGGGTGTAGAAATGAGAGAGGTGAGAGATTTAAAAAATTGAGACACTTAGAGTAAGAATTTGGAATAGGCAGTGTGTCACCAATGAATACTTTTCTTACATAAGATCCATATCTCAAAAAACATACTTGGCGGTATATTAAATAGTAGTAAGTGCATGATTTTTTGTCTACACCTACAACCCTTTGCCCATTGCAGAGAATTATAAGGTTATTATTAGGATACATATGAATTTCCTTCCACTTAATTGGTCATTGGATTAAAGTTATAGGCCCTCGCTTCTTGCATACATCTAGATACACTTCAACCACATGAAGGTGATACTTCCACCTCCATATCCCCATTTTTGCATGGGAAATGAAAATCATTCATACTAGTTGTAAAGAATATGAACTTTAACAAGATATGCTTATTTCTAATATTCCATTGTATCCTAAAACACATGGTATTCCTAACTTCTGATCACAAAGAGATCAAATTCCTATCACTCTTTACATATTTACCAACGGTGGTTTCTTAATTGATGAAATATTGGGAAATACTTCTACATATTATTCTCAGAAGAAATGATGGAATCATACTATCAGTCATTGAAATATGTCATCCCGAATAAGATGATGTATTTCAAGGGATATTGATGTGACATCAATGAATAAGGCATATGGTAACCTTTTCTGAAACATGAGAAGATGGAAAGATACGACATTGGTATTCGACACCACATCTTCTAAATGTGAGGATAGTTCTTCTGGTTATGATAGAAAAATATAATCCCTTTGTATTCTTTATTAAGACCTTACTTCCAGGAACCTATTTCTTTATATGGCTATTTTGACCATATCCTCCACTATTCATGAAATAAATATTATACATTCATCCCTCATTTATTAGGACCAACAACAAAACATACCACTTAATATTTTTTTAAATGAGGAAGCTATTAGAGGATTCATAGGAATCCATAATGATATTTCCATCAAATATCATAAGAAATGTTTCTTTATTGACCTTGATACCTATGCCTACTTTAGAGAGGAAGCTAAGTTTTATGGTTAGAAAAGATAAAAGAAGCTTCAAATACCTTCTAGCAAACATAAGAATAAGAAATAAAAATCCCATAGTGAGAATCTCTTTGAGTCACTTGTAGATAAGCAGTGTGCAACATACAAATGGGATAACCTTGTTAACCATCACACTTTGGTGAAAATATTATAGAGACACAAATAGAGGAATAGCTCAATCTCCTTCCCGATCCTATGCATATGGAAGATGGTTCTAAGCTACTAGTTGAAGAGACTATTGATGTAAACCTTAGTACAAAAGAAGAGCCTAAAATCATCAAACTTGGGGCTTCTCTATTAGCACATGAGCATAAAACCTTTACTATTCTTATTAGAGAATTTGTGGACATATTTTCTTGGTCTCATGAATACATGCTAGGATTAAATCCTTCTTTAGTAGCGCACAATCTAGTTGTGCACAAATCTGTAAAGCCTATCAAACAAAAATTGAGAAATATGCATCCACACATTACTCTTTTGGTCAAAGAAGATCTAGAGAAATTTTTAGCTATTGGTTTTATCAGACCTATCGAATATTCAAATTGGATCTCCAATATAGTTCCAATTTTCCTAAAGCCATAAGGCATCAAAATTTACATAGACTTAAAGGACATCAATAAAGCATGTCTTAAAGATGAATTTCCTCTTCCAAACATCGACATGATCATCGATTCTACTACTGGTCACAAAATGTTGTCCCTCATGAATGAATTCTTGGGATATAATCAAATAAAGATTATAGAAGAGGACCAACACAAAAATGCTTTCACTACCCCTTGGGGTACATTCTATTATCAAGTTATTCCTTTCAACCTTAAGAATGCAGGTGTAACCTATCAACGAGCTATTTGTCATCTTCAATGACATGATACATGGTATTGTTGAGGACTTTGTTGATTATATCCTATGAAAATATAAGACTAGAGCAGACCAACAATCATACTTTGTATCTTTAAATGATTAAGGGATTATAAGGTTAGTCTCAATCCAAATAAATATATCTTTTGTGTGATTTCAAGCAAGCTACTAGTATTTATAGTTTCTAGAAGAGGAATTAAAGTGGAACCAACAGAGGTCACTTCTATTATAGAAATTCCTCCTCCCAAGAATCTCAAGTAGTTATGCAGATTGCAAGGAAAGATCCAATCCATCCACAAATTCATCTCCTAGCTCGCATATAAATGTCATTCCTTCACTCATCTACTTAAGAAATATGTTGATTTTCATTGGGGACCTTATTTTCAACAAGAATTTTCCTTATTCAAAGAGTATTTATCTAACCCACCTATTCTTATACCACCTACCTCAGGAGAAACCCTTCGGCTATATATTTCAGCTACTCAATTTTCTATTGTCACGTTCTTAGCTCAATATGATTTAAATAAAAGAGAGAGAGTCACCCATTAACTAAGCCGCACATTGATATCCTATGAGCTCAATTATTCAAAAATTGAAAAATCATTCCTGGATGTGATTTTTTCCATTCAAAAACTTCACCACTACCTTCTTGATAACAAAACCTAGCTTATATATAAAGTTGACATGCTCAAATACCTTTTATCTAAACCTATGCTTATCATGAGGATGACTAATTGGATCATATTGCTTAGTGAATTTGATATTAAGTATGTCAATCAGAAATAAATCAAATGAAAATCTCTTGCTAATCAAATAGTTGAAGCTCCTCTAACAGGAACAAAACCACTGAGTCTGGATCTTCCATATGCTTATGTATTATATATTAAAGAATATTCCATGCATGGAATATATAATTTGATGGGTCATTCACCTTTAATGGCTCGGGGTAGGCATTGTTTTTATCACCCCCACAGGTGATCTTATCCCTCAAGATTTTAGACTTGGCTTCCCATGTACCAATAATATTTTGAGTATGAAGCTCTCATTGCAGGATTAAAAGTTACTATAAGATGGAATATCAAACAAGTTAAGGTTATAGGTGACTCCCAACTAATCATCAAACATGTTAATGATGAGTATAAATTCAAAGATGAGAATCTCATCCCATATAAAAGATGGTAGAAACTCTGAAGGAATACTTTGTTCAAATTACCTTTCAACCGGTCCCAAGCGTAAAGAATAAATCAACAGATGTCATGGCTACCATCTAATATTTTCTATGATTATCTCTTGATACTAGGGATTTTTAGTTCCTTTATTATCATCTAATGATACTGGCTTATGACATTCCTGAATCATGTTTGGTATGTGAAGTTTTTGTTCCTTTTTCCCCTTGGTATGTTGATATTTTTAATTACTTACAAGATGGTACCTTCCCTCTCGACATATCCCAATCCCAAAAATGAACCCTTATCCAATGAATAGTGTGTTATACCCTACTTGGGGAACTCTCTATCATCAAGGCTATGATGGGACTCTGTTACGTTGTCTAAATTTGGAACAATGTGACCAAGAAATCAAAGAGGTGCACAAAGGAATCTATGGTGCTCATACTAGCGGCATGGTCCTTGCAAATAATATTTTGTTGGTCGAGATAATATTGGCCTAATATGGAGATAGATTGCTTTCAATATGTAAAGAAATGTCTACTATGTCAAAAACATGGTAATATAATACATGCTCCATCTCAATCTTTGCAACCTATCACTACACCATGGTCATTTTCAAAATGGGGACTTGATCTCATAGGGAAGCTCACACCAACTTCTTTTGATGGCCATAAGCACATTATCACTGCCACTGAATACTTTACCAAGTGGGTGGAGACTAATCCTCTCACCTATGTTATCTTTGGGGTTCATATTTCTAAATTCATCATGAATCATATCATCTTTTGTTATGGCATCCCTTATGTCATTATACCTAACAATGGTAAATCATTCAAGAACAAACAAGTTAAGGCATTGTGCCAATGCTTAAAAATTCACCAGAAGTGGTCTAACCATTATTAGCCTCAAGGTAATGGGAAATTTGAGGCCTCCAATAAAACTCTTGTTTGGATCATGGAGAAAATGGTTGGTAAAACCAACTATAATCAACATCTTCATATCCATCCTACCCTATGCTTAGAGAACTTATATTCACACACCTACATGTGCAACCCCATATTCCCTTGTATTTGGAACTAAAGCCATCACCCCTAGAGATCAATCTTCCCTATTTACTGGATATCCTTGTGAGATTATCGGATAATGATAAGGATTATAGATTCGATAGGCTAGTAGAGCTAGAACTACTTGATTGAAAGTTCCTACATGCCTTAGATCATCTCAAAATGTATCGAATCGAGTTCGAAGGAGCTAAAACAAGCATATCCTCCCTCATGAATTTGAGGTGGGAGATTGTTTCCTTAAGGAGAATCAGTTCAATACCACCAAGGAACATGAAAAGAAAGGTAAGTTTGAGCCTAACTGTCATACATTGTGGTGGCTAAATTTGGTTCTGGTGCTTATAAGATTGCCTATCCTAATGGTGATGAACTTCACAAGCCAATGAATTTTATGAATCTCAAGCACTTCTACGCCTGAGCATGAAGACCTATCAGAAAATCAAAACAAAATTTTAAAAACTCAAAAAAGTAAAGAGAAATCAATTTATCCAAGAGTGAAAACCATGTAATTGTGGCACTTTGGATAAGTCCTTTGGTGAAAACTAGTTTTTAGTGCCACAGGAGGATTCTATTGTTCATAAGCACCTCATATTTAGAGCATGGTCACTTCTTCCTAGCTTCTCCATTTATCGTTTGTGTGTTATATTGTTGAACTTATCCCTCTTGGCCTTGATCTGGTTGATCCTCTTCTTGTATATATGCGTGGGATTCACCCTTGTATATTCTCACCTCTTGTTGGGGACATATTAGTGCTTGGTTCTTCATGTACATAGTTTGGAAAAATCTTTGAAAAATATGAAAACACTAAAAAAACTCAAAAACACTAAACATTGGAAACTATACTACAAAACATCCTACTTTAGTGCTTTCTTGTTCTAGTACATGACATGCATATCATCTTGTGATCTTCCTTCATTAACAAAGATGGTTTTCTTATTATGTTTATCTTCCCTTGCATATATATTTTCTCGAGGTAATTTCATAGTGCACATTTATTTTCATGGGACATCTATGTCCTCCATAAACTCTCTTTCATATATCCTTGCTTGGGGCATCATTCCAACCCATGTCGTATAACTTAAACACTTGGAACTAAAGTTGGATAACAAAAACATTGGTACAACTTTCTTGTGCATTGCTTGTTTAAGTTTATATGTATCTGCTTGTTTATTTTTTTGGTCGCTTGTTTACTTTCTCGTACTACATTGCTTTATGTATATTGCTTTGATTTAGTTCTTTAGCATGGAACAAAAATCAGTATTATGGATTTTCATGTCATTTTACCCTTTTATTGTGTGTTTATATAAAAAAATAGCTACTTTTAATCTAGGATGATACTTAAGCTATGTCGTAATCTTCCCATTCTCCATCTATCTTATCTTCCATTCTAAGTCACTCTCTACCTATCAAATTCTTCCCTCCCCTTCCCCTGTTTCTTACGCACAAAGAACCTCAAGATTTTTTCCTAATCAATCAATTTGAACAATGGCCAACCAAGATAATTTCAAATCCATTTTGTCTCTATGACCCTATTTTTTTCTTCTTCCATATCTATTAAGAAAATCATACCTTGCAATAAAAAATGATGACCATGTGAACTTACCAATAAAATAGTTCACACTCGTATTATATAGGGATCGTTGATCACATCTCATATGTGTGTTCATATTCGATATATCGTGTATATCTCACCGGTCTGCAATGGGATGTTTCATTGTTGCGATATTTTCTCCTCTTCTTTTCGAGTGTCCATCGACCTCTTTTATCACCCCATCGAAACTTGAGGGGGAATCCTCCATTCTACTAATTTTTCTTCTACCATTACAAAATTTAATTGTCTGTAATTGTCTACTATATTTGAAGTGGTGTTGCTTGTGTTACACCACATCAAAAAGGGGAAAATGTAGACACCTAAATCTAGCTACATAGTTTTAACACTAAAATTACACTTCTTATCCTATTTTCTATCATTTGGTTATAATTATCCTTTTTTTTTGCTAATTAGCTAACACTCCTCTCCATCTTGGTCAATTAATGACACTTCGTTAATTAACTAGTCTCCCCCTTCATTCTAGATGTAAATTAACATTACTTTGTTAGTTATAATCCTATTCTAATTAATTGACCAATATTGATTAATTAATCCTCTAAATGATAATTTACCCTCCTATTGGGTCATTCCCCCTCTCCGATCCTTTATAATCCATCAAATTCTCTCTAATTGGATTTTACAAGCTAACTTGGTCTATTAATCAATATAATTGATTAATTTAAATCACACCCAACTCACTTAAGTTGGAAATTCTAATTAACCTCCCCTAATCATACTTAACCCTTTCTCTCGAGTTTTTTATCACTTGTTAATCCTAAATTTAT
Source organism: Taxus wallichiana var. yunnanensis (assembly GCA_018340775.1). Classification (NCBI taxonomy): domain Eukaryota; kingdom Viridiplantae; phylum Streptophyta; class Pinopsida; order Cupressales; family Taxaceae; genus Taxus; species Taxus wallichiana. The sequence goes on from CM031234.1 coordinate 52,656,041, forward strand.
TTTATTCCGCATTCATAAGGATGATAGTTTCTCCAATTTAGAAAACTATATAAAGAACCCTACCCCCTCCCTTATAAGTTTACACCTTTACACACCATTTCCTTGAAATACATCTTTATAAGATAAGAGCATTTCTCAATTGGAAGGCTCATTGATCTAGTAACCTTGTTCCATCTTATACTTAGCAAGAGTAGTAAGAGAAGAACCAAAAATGGAAATTAATTCATATTGGTGAGATCTCTTCCTCTTCCTTGGAGAAATCCTTTGATCGCACGTGAGTATGAATGGTTCGCTAAAGGAAGTGTCTACGATCAAAATCCCATTAAAAACATCAAAGGATGGCTTACATTTCATATTTTTAATATTAGATGCATTAGTTTAAGCTTTTAATTTAATGTCTTTATCTTGATGTTTATGATGAACTAGCTTAGTTATCGAATCTACTTGGTGTCAAGTTCTATTAATTATCTTATCTTGTTTATCATGCATATAATGTGCACTAACTAAATAATCATTTGTTTGATAAATGATAATTAAGCTAGTTCAAGGTGTGGTTAGAGAGTAATTTAATTAATCCTCACAAGGTGAAAGTGCATCATCTAATAAACTTAATCAATCAATCATAAAAGGATAAACTAGGAATTTTACTAGGATAATATGGAAACAAGTGTGTAATTTACGGTGTCTACATTTTCCCCTATTTAAAGTGCTATTGCGAAGTCATGATTCTTTAAAGATAGTAGATGCATGCATAATAACAAGTGGTATGAAGTGAAGCATTTGGATGCCCCAACAAGTAGAATGGTATAGGAATGCCTCCTCAAGTTGGTGGATGATGCACCAAGGTGGTGGATGGCCGCTTGATAGGAAGAAAGAAAGGGGTAGAAAAAGATAGGAAGGAATTGTTCTTGCTACAAGAGTGTCATTTGGAGAATAAATTTATAGAAACCTTATTTTTTTTGTTACGCAATATAGTTAACACCATGATTATGAAAAAAATAAATATGGGTAACCGGATGTGTGTAAACAAACACACACAAAAAAAAGAAAATATAAAAAGGAAAATAGAGCCAATATACAAAGTAGGTACAACCATCAAGGTTATAAAGGAAACAATATGTAATCACACTACTTGCAAGTGGTCCAAAAAGTAAACATCATCAATGCAACATAAATTCAAAAAAGAAGACAATCAATCTGTGCCCCTAATGCCCGCCACAATGATAATTAAGTAGATGCAAATTCTCTCAAGGTGGGTATAAGATTAGACTGGAAGAATGTATTAAATAAAATCCTTATGACACTCTTTTTGGATCCGTTGTGCAAATGATCAGATTTAAAATTTCCCCAGGCAAAGTTATATCACGAAGGAAAAACAAAATTGTGACTTGCCCCAAGCAGAGTTAGCCTATCATGCAAAGGGAAGAAAGTGATAGTTGTAAGATTGGAATGATCACTAGGGTAGTAGATAAAGGTATGAATTTATCAAGATTGTGTTGAGATGTTGAAAGATTCATTTCAAGTTATTTCTAATTGTAGGATTTATGTGACAATTGAATGTTTGTTTGAAAAAATATTGTTTTTAAGATTTTTTTGAAATTTTGAATATATAATTTTTATGGTTCTACTTTTTTTTGAGAAATTTAGAGTTAAAAGGAAAATAAATGTAAAAAAACCTAAATATGAAAAAAATAAAACATTCCATGGCTTACTTAATAAGCTATGAAGAAAACAAAAAAATGCAAGTGGTAAAAAGACACAAAACAAGCATTGCAAATAAACCCAATATGAATAGGAAGGAACCACACCAAAGTTATATGTGAACTAAGATGTGAATAAATTTCTTGCAATTGGTATCCAATAAAGGTAAACAAATTAAAACAAAATAAAAACTAAAATGAGAAAAAGTATCATCATAATGTTGACAAACCACAACGATACAATACAATTTGTAGTAATAGCATCTAATGACACTCTGAATGTATTGCTTATTGAAGAACTAGACAGATATGAATGCCCCAGGTGATATCTTATAATGCAAGAGGATTAGATCAGGCCAAATATTAGATTGATAATTAGATACTCTAAAAGATACTCTTGTCGGATCTCATTGAAGTTTGATCTGTATAGGATTAAAATATGAAATCCAAATGTGCCCCAAGCAAAGTTATATTATGAAAGAGTAATGATTAGTTACGAAATCATAGATATACACCACAAGAAATAAAAATGAGTATGATCTCATATAATTATTAGGAACACCGTCAAATGGATAAATTGTTGAACTATGTTATCTAGTTGCTGAAAGTTGGTCAAACATTATTTGAATGTTTTGATTTTGTGATTGTATACTATTTTTTATGGGTTTTGGAACAATTTTGTATTGTAATTGTATTTTGAACAATTTAATATTGTTTTTGGTATTTTGAGAAACATATTTGAATGTTTTGAAATTTTGTGAAACATTTTTAATGTTTTTAGTATTTTTAAACTTGGTGAAAGGGTGCACTACTTAAAAGCATGTGTAAATAATTATAAGCATTCCATTCCATTGGCAGAAATGTAGATGATGTAATGATAGGGTGTTTCACTCCACTCATGACTCCACACAACTAGGAAGATGTGAGGGATCATCACCAAGATCCCGAAGGATGTGAAAATGAGGTGAATAGTGATATGAAAGTGAAAATACTGGATGTGAAGACACAAGGTGTAATAATGATCCATTTGAGAAAAATACAACTCAGCTCTACTCAATATTATATGATTGATTCCAAGATGATTCTACTTTATAGGTTTTGAGTTTATTGAGATCCATTAATGGCCTACTCTTGATAGACAAGACTCGATTGAAGGAATTGTTGTCTCTCTTTAACTTAAGAAACTTCTTGATATGTTTTTGATTTGAGCACTTCGATTAATATTTCTAAAGAATTTTTGGTTAATTTTTTTTTGTTTTTGAAATGGACCCCCTATATATTGCCCCATGCCACCAATATGATGCAAGTGCTTAACACTGAAGAAAAAATGTATGCGGGTCGGGACATCTTCCTCTGTTCTCAATATCATACTATTAGTTAGAAGTATGGGCTTATCATTGAATACTATGAAGGATGAAAGGTGTGATGATTTAATAGTTTTTTTTTAGATTGATTTAATTTACCTTTTATGTCGATAGTTTTCTTATTGGGAAGGAGCATTCTACCCCCAAGTCTCAACTATAAGCAACTAGTAGGATGTAAGGGTTCAATCAGTATATCGATATGGGCGGTCAAAAGGACCGGGTAAAGAAGTTTGAGCTTTCTGTTAAAGAGAGAACTTATTTGAAAGGAGGAGTTTTCATCAGTAAGCTTTGAGACAAAACCATAGGTAAAAAGATCTGAAATGGTAGAAACCATAACAAAGATGAGACACACAATGCCCAATAGGAACAAGGTTAACTTGTGTCATGATAGGTGAAGAATACAAAGATATGATAATGGTATGATTAAGATATATACCAATAGATGGAATGTTTAATATTATTTGTACTCACTTTTCTACTTCTGATTTGCAAACAATGCTTTAAGGAATGGTTTAATATGGATTTTTATTCTCTTTTTATGCTTTTTAATTTTTCTAAATTTTGGTAGATGAAGGTTTGAAATGGACTCATCAAGAAAGAGGTCCATGTTTATTAAATTTGAATGGTCCTGAAATACAAGACTTGGGTGGATGAAATCCAAGTCAAGAGAGGAATTCAAATATTTTTAGGTCCTGAAATACAAGACTTGGGTGGATGAGTTCCAAGTTAAAGGAGTAAATTCAAAGATTCGATAAGTCCTGATTTATGATACTTGGGTAGAAAAGGTCCAAATCAAAGGGAAGAATCAAAATATTCAATAGGTCCTGAAGTACAAACTTGGGTGGATGAAATACAAGTCAAAGGATGTGTGATTAGTTAAGTCTTTGATGATATCGAAATACTTATGTGATGTTAGAGGAGGATTGTCAAGGTGAGGAATATGTTTAGATTCATCCTTGAGTGAAAGAGTGTGAGGAAAGAGGATTTATCTCTAGATGTACACTCGAGGCTCCTTATAGGCCATAGAAAGGATATATTCAATGTTGCTCCTTCTAGGTTGTGAATTAGTTGATTTGACAAAATATTTGCAATTAAAGCATGAAAATGTTGTATAAGGATATTCCTGGGTATACATACCTCATAGAGTGTACTCATGTAGATGTCTTGACAAGTAGGAATCATCATCAATGAGATTCCTATAAGAATGATCACTTGAGGTAATATGGACACAAAAGGATGCATTGTTACATGTGTCTAAACTTTTGCAATTGTTTTTCAACAACAAGACTAGAGATGTTAGGTGTAGGAGATGGAATGGAAATAATAGAATCAAGATAAATGTTACTTGATGATGGACCCTCTTCTATATTGTCTATATTTATATCAAGGGTTGAAAGGGATCTTTGAAGAAAGTTTAACCTCTCATTTTGTGTTAGAAGGTTGTTTTCCAAAACAAATTCAATTTTTGTTTGAACTAAAAAAATAAAATTTACAAAAGAAATGGAATGGTTTGGAGGGATATATACTTGACCTTCATCATTATCTCATTGAATTTTAGTATGTACAGAAGTGGAGACAACATTCAACTCTTCATTTGAAGTTGTGGAATCTTACTTGTCATCAGTCATGAGATCTTCGTTATTGAGCTCTATGGATATGGTCCAGTCATAAATTAAGTCTTGAACATGTCTCGGGTTCCCCATTAGAAAAGGGTATTGCATTTGGATATTCGATCATGTTATCCTTTGATAATTGTTGAAAAAAATTGGATAGACTTTATTTGAGAGGTTGAAACTAACATTCAACTTTGCACGGAGTAGCATCTACAATATAGGATATGATGGATTTATAATCAATGTTGTTTGATGATTCACCATGTTTATGAGCTTTTCCCTTTGTATCATGGTTAGGAAATGGGTTATAAAAACCATTTAGATTATCATTGGGTGTTTTGGTAGATGGTAGGTCTTCATCTACTATGTATCTATTGTCAATGAGGTATTGGATATAAGCATGAAGTAGTTTGCATATATCTATTTGAAGACCATCAATGCGATGAAAATAATAATATGTGTTAGGTCTATACCAACTTCGTTTAGGTTCTCCTTCAGGGAAGGGTTGCATGATAGGGTAATTCACCATATTAGCACTTGTTATTTGTTTTAAGGCACTTTAAATAAATTCCCCCAAATACATATAGTTTTGTCATTTGTAGTCACGAGGAGGTGGAAAATTTTCTCTTTTTGGAATTGTGATGGATGATTTAGACTTAATATATTTTAATTAGTTAATCTGTAATTTTTGCATGTTGCTTTATTATCCTTGACACCATCATTGAAAACATTACGGTTGTGTTTTATGTACCTAGGCTTATCATGAGAAGTTCTAGGATTGTTTTTATTGTGATGATTATGCCCATTGTCTTTATAATAAATCTTGATCAAGCCTTTATATATAGGGATTTTTTTATTTGAGCTCCCTTTTTGATAACTTCCTCAAAACTATTCAAGTATTGCATCTACATGTGAAAGGAAAACTTGTTGCCAAGTTTTGGGATAAATATGCTAACCATTTGTTTCTCAGGGATTGAATATAATAATTATCTTGTGATTCCTCACCATCATTGTAAAAATTGTGAAAAGATCTCATTTTTTCATATTTTTACATTGCACAAATCCATCATTATGACCTCAAAGTCAATATTTAAAGAAAAATGTTTTAAAAAATTCTCTAAGAGGTCCACAAAGGTAGAGATAGATCCCTTTGGAAGGTTTAAGAACTAGTCCAAATATTTTCCTCCTAGACTTTTAGGAAAGAGGTGCAAGAGAAAGATATCGTTATAAGCCACCTCTTGGCATGCCATGAAAAATTCCTTAACATGCTCTCTAGGATCATTTTTTCCCTTGTATTTGTCAAATTTGGGTGTCTCGAAAGAGCATGGGAAGGGTATGTGTAATATGTCCATGTCGAAATGGTATGGAAAAATTCATCAAATTTGAATTGTTTATGTTGTTTTTGCATGCCCAAAATAGTGTCCTTCATCATTTGCCACTCTTGAGAAAATGGTGAATTGGTTTATGGGATGAATGATGAACTATCATTCAAATGATTTTTGTTCCTATTTTTTAGTCTCAGAATGAGTTTTCAAGGTGTTGTCACTTTTCTTTGTGTGTTTGATACCATTAGTATCGGAGTTAGTGAATGTAGAGGATAGGAGATCCAAATGTTTCACCATTTATTTTATTTGATCCATAAGGGATTTAATAGGATCTGTGTTTGAATAAGTAGATTTACCTTTGTTTGTTTGACTCGAGTGGTAGACCTTTAAGGGATTTAGGTTATCCTTTTAAGGATTTAAAATCATCATCATCAAGGTTTAAGGGAAATCTTGCTCCCATTACAAGGAGATGGAGAAGTAATTGGTCTTTTTTTTCGTAAAGTGTTGTCTATGGAAAGGTTATTATGTTGGTATTCGTCCTCTTAATTGGATCTAATATGGAAAGGATCTCTTTCTTTCCATTGAAATGGGACTATAATCATGATGTCTTGTTCCCACCATTTTTGAAAGAGGGGAGGAACAAGAAGAGGTGTGATAAAAAACTCAACCCTTAGCAAAGTGAATGCTAAGATGGAAGAGGGAAAAAGATGAAAATTCTCAACCCTAGCAAAATGAGTACTAAGAGGGAAGAGAAAAAAAGGGTTAGTTGATTTCCGACTCATAAAAAAATGAGAGTTAAGAGAAAAAGGACTAAATGGGGTTATATGTGCTCTAATCATTAACAAAAATGGATGTTAAGGGAGAAGAGGCATCAAGTTGAATGTGGTAAACTCTTAACAAAATGAGTGATAAGAGGGATAAAGAGATATGAAAAGGGTAAATTTTAACAAGATGAGTGTTAATAGGAAAAAAAAGAGGAGACTTCGCAACACTTAACAAAATGAGTGATGTTAAGGTGGAAGAGACTTAACAAGATGAACACGATCAACTCTTAACAAAATGAGTGTTAAGAAAGATGAAGAGGTTTGAAAGGCTTCACGACCTTGTACAAAGTGAATGTAAAGAGGGAAGAGGTGAAAGAAGTTAGTTTTCTCAACTTGCAACAAAATGAGTGCGATAAGAGGAGATTTAAAACATAATGAAAGATGCTCAACTCTTAACAAAAAGAGTGTTAAGGGAAGAGACTTAGGAAATGTGATGATTTTTCCTAAATTTTAACAAGATGGTTGTTTAAAAATAGGAGACTTAGGAATACGATGAAGAATGCCAACTCTTAAAAAAAGTGTGTTAAAAGAGGAGACACAACAAGGAAATGGGAATGCTTAAATAATGACCAAGTAAATTTTGTCACAAGAAGTGGAACAATGAGGAAAAGGTCTAAATCTCACAAAAGTGGAGATAGTAGACAAATAGAATGTGATTGGTTAAGGTCCTCAATTTAGAGCAAAGTGAATGCTTTGAAAAAGAGGAATGAAGAAATGATAAGGATGTCAAAAATGCAATAAAGTGAATGTGAAGTACGACGACATAAGATAATGCGGGAGAGATATTGAATATGTCGTTAATTCAACAAAGTGAATGTGAAATGTGGTGACATAAGAGTATGGAATGCTCAAATTTTAACAAGAGTAAGTGTTAAACTTAAGACTTACGAAAATGAAATATCAAGGTGATCAAGAGGGTGTTTGACTATGATAAAGTAAGTATCATGATGTCAAGACTTAGATGAAGAGAATTATGGATGTCTCAGAACCCAATACCTAGACACATTTACAAAGTGACAAGGTGGATGAGAAATAAAACTTGTATGACAAGACTGAAACAAAAGTGTGTAACATGCAAGAAAAATGTGGCAATGATGGAGTGGAAGTTTCCATGTACCTTAAATTGGCTTGGTAAATTTTTGGCGTCCTAGGTGGTTCATTAAACTAGGTGTCAACAGTATATCCGATCGAGCGTGGTGTTATTAATAGCTATTGGCTTTACTTTATCCCCTTTGAAATAATGAGCAAAGAGCTTTCTCAAATCAATCAATCTTTGGGTCGCCACTAAGTATATCCATGAATCTAATCTCATAAGTTGTACTATTCAATTAGCATGGGGTACCCATTTTACAATTCAGTTCCCTCAATGTGCTAACTACTTTAGGGTTCATGTGGTATTCCTCAAGTGATTTTCATGGCTTAAGTAAAACAAATTCTCATAATTATAGTATTTGGGAAATAGGCTTGTTAAAAGCACCTACAAATATAGTGTGTAGTGTTCATTTTATCTTGATTAAAAATATTCCCTGCACATAATGAATTAGTATTTTGTTTATCTCATAAACAAGGAAACATGTAGTTAATAGTTTTGAAGTTATCTTCACAATACGGTCTTGCACACAAGTGTTAGTAGTTTTCTCGAGGTAGACAAAGAGAAAACGATGAAAAACAACAAAATCACGTTTTTATTCTCAATATCACTTGTAACAAGCATGAGAGAAGAGCATACACATGAAATGTGTTGCGACTAACTTCGGAAAAATGAAAAATGAAAATGAAAAGACATGAAAAAAATGTTATAAATTGTTAGTTACAATGCAAAAACAAGTAAAGGTTAACAAAAAGTCACTAAAAAGTGATTTTATGGGACGAAACATCTAGTAACCCCGTAAATGCAAGTTAGACAATTAGTTCATGAAGCAAAGTGATGAGAAAATAAATTAAACATGAGGGTCCTAAGCGAGGAAACGTTGATAAAATAGCCAAAACCTAAAAGAAATTACACATAAGTGTCCAATATCCTGTGCAAAATCAAGTTTTACAATTAGTCCATTATAGGAAAATTGACAAAATATAATAATCAAAGGACATAATTAGTTGAAAATGCCTAATTAAATTAAACAAACTAATTAATTACAATTAACTAATTTAGGATTAAAAGGGCCTAAGTAAATTAACAAACTAAGTGATTAAGTAATTAATTATTAAACAAACCTAATTAATTAATATAGAAAATCATAATGCCTTTAATTAAAAAGAATCTAATGAAAATGAATAATAATAAAGATAAAGAGATGATGTTAATGCTTAGTTATTAATAAAGAAATAAAAACAACAATGAATACTCATCGTTTAAACCTAAGAGTTAAAATAGACTAAACCTATAAAGCATTTATCCTCCTTTGTATTCTAGGATATCTATTTTGTTTTCATTTGGTTTTATTATGAAGGTTTTAATGGCGGTGGAACTGGGTAAAAGGCCTTTGTGTAGGTCGTAGCGTGAGGGTGTGTGCCACGGGAGGCGGGACAAGCTTCGAGATGGATCCATTCAAGCTCACAAGGTTCGGGAGGGAGTTGAGGGAGAGGGTACAAGTAATTGTGGGAGGTTGGGGCGTTAGGGGAGGGAGAGTAGGACGGGGATTGGGTCGGGGTAGTTCACTCAATGAGTGAATTAGGGAATGTGGTAAGGGATATTTGTAAGGGGATTCCATGTGAGTGAGGGCTCGATAGTTTGTAAGGGGTTTAGGGATAGGAGCTCGGAGAATCACTTCACCAAGCAGGGTAGAGGGGTTTAATGATTTTGGTGAGATATTTTGGTGGTGGATAAGGTCTACGAGTAGGGAAATGGGATGGGTATGAGGTTGTGGGATCCGTGTGATGTTGATTTGGGAGGATGGTTCTACTTTGTAGGGTTTAAACATGTAGGTGAGATCGGGATGGGAGGGGGTCATTACGAGGGTATGTCAAGGGGATTCCAATGGGATTTTGAGGTCACGTAAGGAGCTCGGTGGAGATTAAGCATGTTGTTTGGGGTGGAGAGTTGGAATACTATCTCGGTGAGGTATCTCATCGAGCCTGCATGGCGTGGGGTGGTAAATAGGGGTGAGCGATAAATAGGTAGCTTGAATGGGGTTTAGGGATGGGATCTCGATGATTCACCTCACGAGAAGGGTAGAGGGTTAGGGTTGTAAAAAAATAATGCTTTTTGATACTTTTCGCTTAAAATATGGTTTTTTGAAATCTGATTTTTTTGTTATAGGAAAACAATAGGGTTATTACTTTTTGGGTCAAAACCCGAGAAATTAGAAAGTAAATTTTTGTTAAATCTGATATAAAGCATATTTCTACTCCCATAAACACTTGTAAAAAATGGTAAAGCTGATAAGTAAGGCATGTAATCTAGACAACAAATTTATATAAATTTATACTCCCAAAAACACCTACAAAAAAACTTTAAACTGTTAAACAAGATAACAAAGAAAACAATGTTAAAATTGATTCTTTCTTCTCCGGATAAATTGCAAACACTTTCAATGAAACTGCACAAGTCGGATGAAAAAAACCATTGAAAATGGGTGCGGTCCCACCAGCGTGATAGAATGTGAACAGTGAAAAACAACTAAAATTTAAGACAAACAAAATAGTGTGGAAAACTTTATGTAGATTTTCCTCGTAAACCTCAATGTAATATTTGAAGAAACTTTAAGCTTGTCAAATCTCATGAAATGTAGATTTTTGGGTACTCTTGAATGACCTCCAAAATGGGGATGCAATTATAAATATTGGAAAGAAAATTAGAAGATTTTTTGTGTTGTAAATCTAAGAGGATTTGTAAGAGGGTAAGCCTATGTTTTATAAGGATAAGTAGTAGTTGGAAGTTGGTTACGAGATAGTTAAATTCACGTGCTAAAAAAAAGCATGTGAGGAAGTTACAACAAGTGCAGGAAGATAAATGCTATTGAGGGGAAGTAAAATAATTAATTAGCAAAAGTTTCATCCGGAAAGGTGGTTGTGTGTGCAATTGAATTTCCCCCACCTTTATAGGATTCTAGAAAGCTGATTTGAATAGGTGATGAAGTGGAGTTCAAGAGGAGTTGATTGGGATGAGGAAGTGGAGTCAAGTTCTTGTTGACTAGGAAAATAAATGTATTTTCCTAAATATATAGCTAATTTAATTAGTTATAATGTGCACACTAACTAATTAATAATTTATTTAATAAATGATAATTAAGCTAGATAAAGGTGTGGTTAGAGACTAATTTAATTAATCCTAACAAGGTGAAAGTGCATGATTTAATAAATTTAATCAATCAATAATAAAGGGATGAACTAGGAAGTGTACTAGGATAAGATGGAAATAAGTGTGTAATTTAGGGTGTCTACAGGTACATACCTTTCCAATCTTCAAGCGTTTATCTTTGGAAATCTCGAATTGTTCAAAATCATCCTCTTTGATGGTCATGTTGGGTTTTTCCCTTTTGAACTAGTCATCTAGGTTGAAGGTGGATTCAAGCGTGACCAAACCTTTAGGAAACTTATTATAAATTTTCTACAACTTTGATTGATTCCTTGATGAGAAATCAAATTATTCTTGAAGAAAAGGATGATCTATTGGTCAATGTAAAAAGATACCAATTATTTGCATTATCGAAACTACTAGCCTTATAACCACTTGACCCCTTTATAATATCGTTAGGGACATTATATTGAGATCTAATAGTTACGAGCATGTCCACGTCTTGGTTTTGGTTCCTAGGAATCATATGGATACCAAAGGCTTCAAAATCCTCGATCAAGTCCCATACTCTATTTTCATAGAATTTCAATAGATTATTCTTTCTGCACTCCAAGCTTTGAATTGATGTAATACAAGTTTGTTGTCTCTAAACACTTCCAATGCCTTGATTCCTCTTTTTGAGCCAATTAGATACCTTCTTCTAGTGCTTTGTATTCGACCACAATATTAGTGTAGGTGAACTAAATTCTAAAAGTTGAAAAATATTTCTTACCTTGAGGGGAAATCATCATGACATTGGCCAACACCATTTTTGCTCCTTGAGCCATCAAAGAAGAGTTTCCACAATCCTTGAGGTCATTTTTAGATTTGTAGAGATAGGGTATGGTAGCTCCTTCTTCATGAATATAGTAAGTTCCCAATCCAGTTTGTTCCAATTCCTAAACGTATCAATTAAACCAAAGATTATCTCCCAGTCATCAAATAAGATATCTGGGATCTCTTTGACATGAGTAGTGGCTTCATGGTCTTCAACTTCTTCCTCTTGATCATGCTGAGTACAATTCATATTGATGGTATTTTGGGTATAGGGCTCAACATGGTATTTACATATTGGTTCACCTTTTATAGCCACCTTAATTCCATACCTAGTTCTAAGGATCATGTGTGACCAGTCAAAAGAAAAATAACCACCCATTTTGGCTATGAAATCGTTGGAAAGTAATATGTTAAATAAGGGAGGGAGATCGATGACAAATATATCCTAGGTGATTAAAAGGATTGGGCATGCATGAATGGTAAAATTTAAGTTTTTTCAACCCAATAGTCTGGAAAACAATACCATCTAATTGAATAAATCCCATAAACATCATCATATATTTAATACCCAATGCACCAATGATCTAATTGGCCATCACAGAGCTACTAGCACCAAAATCAATCATATAGATGTTTACAAGATGTTTACCAATGATTAAAGAGATGTAGAAAGGATGTAGCTTGTTGGTTGTAGCAAAATTCCTTTCCTTGGGTTAGCAAAAGCTGATAGAAGTAGATGTCCCACGTTTCAATTTCTCACTTGGTGCACAAAATATTTTCAAAGCTTCTTGAAACATGTCCCTTTGCAAAGGAATAGAAATTTCATCTCACATGTTGGCATTGAGGTTCATCTTCCTTATTTGTTCTACTATGTTGAAAGGAACACTACCTATCTTTGATTAAAGTTTCTCCATTGTTGTCTTCCCTTCGGTTTGGTCATTTGGCGTTAACGTGTTGGGATTATTTTCATTTCTTACAACTTGATTAACATGGGATCCTGGGGGTCTACTTACTGCATCTTTGTTCACAACTACTTATAGATGAGGCTAAGTAGACACAACCAAATTTGGATGGTTCACTTTCCATTGCTCTCTTCTTCAATCTCATATAATATGTCAATGTTGATGTAAACTCCACATTACTACCAAAAAAATCCTCTTCTTACCAATTTAACAAGGTTGGCTCCCCTTTTTCTTGTGGTTGAGTTGCATCTTCTTGGGGGTGCTTCCACTTGTTTTTTATGGGTGTAGATATACTTGAACCATGAGTGCTTGGCTAAGCACTCCATTGGGGCACATATTCTGATTGTGTGGTTGAGAGAAAGGGTAACACCATTCATAATATTTTACAAGATTATTTTGGATCGGAACAATGACTCTAGAAGAGTTAGCAATAAGGGGATTTATGGAATTCAAGGGTTTTACATTAGTGATTTGGCCTTAGATCTAGGAATTTCTTTGGAAAGGTTTCCAATTGGGATGATATGGCTGATTTGGAGGTTGGTAGGGATGGTTATATCATGATTGATGCCTCTTGAGGGTAGCCAAATCATTACCAAAACTCTGAAGCAATGATTTCACCTCATAGAGATCATTTGAAGGGGGTGATGGAGCCGATTGATTACAAATTAAAGGAGGAGGAGAAATGCTAGACTAATTAGTTATAAACTCAAGATATAGGGGCATTGGTTTTCTTGGAGCTATATTCCCTTCTTGGATCAAGTAATTTTCAGCTCGTATGACAATCTCGTAAGATCCAGAGAGTCGTTATGCCCATTGATTGAATCATGATTACCATGTCACTATTCAAGGACCGCAAATAAAATAAAAATGTGTTAGTTGGAGAGGGCTTGATTAAGGGTGGGATTCTATCCCATGTATTTTTAAAATGGAATTTTAAATCTCCCATGAATTTTTGAGGAGATCTTTTGATGGTAGTCAACGGTTCCATGAGGGACAGATGATTACTTTTGTCCTCAAACTGTCTGCACAACTACTCCCCCAACTCATCCTAGTTGTGTATAGAATTAGGCTATAATCCTTGATACCATTGAAGCATTATTCCCTTGAGAGAGATTTTGAGAAGTCTAAACACCACATTTTCTTACGTGATATTATGAACCAAACAAATATTGGCAACATCTTGTATCTTCTATATCAGGGTAACATTGATTTATTTGGTAAAGAATGGTATACTTTTCAAAGCTGATACTGGGTATGTCATATCGTTGAGGGAGAATAAGAGGTATACCACCATTTAAGGTGGGGAATACTTGGCTCCTTATTTCCATTGCAAAAAACCATGGTTAATTTCCTCTTGGCGGAGGGAATATTCAAAATGGAGGCATTGGCTCTACTCTAAAGGAAGATGATGCAACTCCCCATTTTATTCTTCTTGGTAGAGACAAATAAATCTAAGTGGTCCAGTAGTTTCCTTTTTGTGATGTAGATCTTTTTTAATTCTTTGCATAAGTATATGCATTATTCTTTGAAAGATAGATATATGGAGTCACCAGGTACCTTTCAAAAATGTAACTATTAAGAGGAGTACCAAATTTTAGCTCTCTCGGTCCCATCGGGAATGCCAAAAATTATTGTTACTTGAATCGTTCTCTCACTAGATTGTTAAGTTGATTCAGTGTAACATGGGAACATCCCAAGATGTGGGACCTTAGATCCTTGGTATGAACCTCCACAATTAGCCAACTTGACTAAACTATGTACATTTGATTGAATATCAAACTACATAACCTATAACTACTACTAGAAATAAACTAGATACAACAATTCAATTATTTTCTAAGAAAAAGGGAAGGAGGATAAATTGAAAATAAAATGTGGTGATGTAACAATAGTGAAGGATAAAAATGATTGACTTACATAAGGACAAAATATTCAATGAGAAAGATAACAACACATACATCTTTCTATCTTAACCTCTTAACATGATTACTTTGCATGAAGGTTAGAAACTTAAATAATAATAGGATGGATTCACATGTTGTTCCACAACTATCACAAATAAGAGTAGTTTTTCACAACATATAACTTATAAATAGAAGAAATAACTTCATATAAAGGTATAATGGATCATGTAAGTACTAAGAAAGAAATATTTACAAGTACAATAATCAACCATCAAAATATCAATTCTGGATATAATATCAAGGCTTGAGCCTTTATACAAGTGCTCAAAAAAGGTAGATTCTCCTTGCACATTAGATAAAAAAATTTCCTCTTACATTTTGCATCCTTGGATATATAGTTAAATATGTTGAGAAATATCAGCTACTCTTAACTAATTACATTCTAAAAATAGGATGCATTCAAAACCATGAAAAAATCATCCTTAAAAATAGCCGGTGGTTGTTCATTTTCACTGTCAAACTGTAATTCGAACGGTGGGTGGGGTGGAAGACATGAAAAAATGGAAGTGATTTGAAAAAAATAGCTCAAGTTTGCACCACCCTTTGCTTGTGTACCTTGATATTTTTATATCATCTTCCTCGATATCCTCTCCTATTTTTTTCCAATATTCAAGAAATCATCTGATGATTTCATGTACTTATTTTTCATCAGGCCCACATGTGTAGTAGTTCAAGTATTTTAGTGAAGTTAGTTGTTTGATTCAGGTTTCTAGGAATTCTCTTGACCCTACTCATAATTTTCCAAAGTTGGCCCAAAAATCCTTGATATAGCACTAACTTATCAATAGATTGAAGATCAAATATTTTGTTCATTCATGTAACCTCCTCAACCAAGCTCTTAAAATCTGCAACAATGCCATCGGTTGGGAGTGTTTTTAGATCATCATCTTGACATTTACAATGGATTTTATCAAGCTCATTAATGATGTCATCAATGACTTGAATTCATTTATTCCTTACATCAACCAATTTTAGGGTTTCTTCCTTGAGCATTCAAATACAGAATTTGATGGCCTCAAAATATTTGAAAAGCTATAAAATTTCATCAATGATTGCTTCACTGAGGAGAAGATGAGGACCATTTTTCATATCTCCCTCTAAGTTTCCATAGAGTTCACAATTATCACATTCCTCTCCAAGACTATTTCACATCTTGGTTACATGATTATCATTCTTTCTCAAGTTCATTTTGTATAACCATGGCATGCTACATCTCTTATCACATATTCTCCTTCTGGATTGAATGGTCTATCCAAGCTCTAATTGCTCACCCTTGTTGACCAATTTTCTCTATTGTAGACAAGGAAGTGGTGTCAAAGATTTTTGAAATGCAATGGTGGTGGAGCAGTGGGCTATATTATTTTTGAAAAAGGTTTTTAGTTGCTCCAATTTATTTCTAAGCTCATCCAAGGTAGTAACTTTATCTTTGTCAAAATTTTCCAAAACATTTCAAGAGCAATCTGGACATCTTGCTTTGTACCTTTATGTGTAGCCTTTCCCAATGAAACCCTAGATATTTGGTAATCTACTGTTGTGATATCTTCTTTTGATTTATTTACATTGGGTGTTGTGATTTTGAAAAACCTCTTCCCATATTGATCAGTGATAGATGAGAAATGGTCTTCAACTTCTTTTGAATTGCATCGGGGCTAAGATATATAATATTAAGATCAAAGTAATCAGCAATGAATACCTTCTTTTCTTCTTTGTGGTTTGTCTTCTTAACCAAGAAGGACTAGTGGAAACAATCATTTTCTAAGAGGATTGAAAGGAAAGGAAACCATGGGGGTTGAAAGAATGTTTTTTAAAGGGTAATTGTTACAATCATAATGAGTGACAGGGAATGAGTAACTAGTGAAGGAGGAATAGAAAATAGTGATACATGTATGGATGAAATGGAAGGGTGATAAAGGGAGAAGTGGGAAGATGATTCCTTAAGGGATAACTCAAAGCTAGACTATCTCCAGATGAAAGAGGAGGAAGGGAAGAAAATACTTGGTTTGTGGAATGGGAGGATGTGGAAAATATGGGAGAAGAGGAAGTGGGAGAAGAAGGAATAGATATTGTTAGTAGAGGAAGCCTAATAGGTGGAAGATGGGAAGGAACTAAAATGGGGAAGAAGGAAGAGGATGTGAGAGAGGAGACTGTAACACTTGGGTGGTAGAAGATAGAGAAACAATCAAATCAATTACTTCTATAGAAGGAGAAGAAGAAGAATTTCCAGCACCCTTGCTTACAAAGTTACTTATGAGAGGCTTGGGAGTGGGCATTTATTATTTTGTAGTAGTATGTTGGCCCACAACTAGTTATACTTGCAGATTGGTAGATGAAGCATGCTTTGAATCTTTGGGTGGAATTCCTAATGAGAGTAACCACAAGTGGGTGCGGTTGAGGATGCCTGTTATGTGCTCTTTGGAGACCATGCATTCCTAGAGTGGTAAATTTATTGAGGGCGGTGTTTGATCCTTTATATTTATTTGAGTGTAGTTAGGGTCTAGGAATTCCTCATCATCATAGTGGCCTTCAGGAACATCTGTGATACCCTATTTTTTCATGTCTTCAAGTGTCAATATACAATAATCCTTTTCTCTTATGGCCACCTCATCTTTGCAATCAATCCATATATCTTCTAATTAGGGTATGTGAACACTAGTTGGTCTAATTCCACCGATGATGCCTCAAAAATCAAAGCTTATTCATGGGTGGAAGGTCTTTATTTTCATCTATTACATCTCTTCTTCAACATTTTTGGCATTGTAGGATGAAGCACATACATATTGTCCCAATGTTAAAGGGAAATTAACTCCTGCCTTATGTTTGCTTTATTGATACTTGTGAAGGTGGATAAATTTCCTAACTAACACCATAAGAACCCATTTTCGCTAGGGAACCTTAGTATGTTTGTAAGGAGCACCAAAAAATCCTCCTACTCGAGGTATGTGAAGGTTGGGAATTGCAAGAAGATACATCCCCAAATTTTGACCACATTCCATGCACTATCTGTGATCTAACGATTGTATAGGTCTCTGTCAAATATACACATAATAGCATAGAAGAAAACATCATTCACTCTTCTGAAATGTTTTGGTCCTTCCTTCATTGTCAATTGGGGATAGAAATCATATATTTGCACTTGGTTTCTTGAACCAACGGATGTCATCCCTGGATAGTTTCTCATCCCTATTGTGGCATACACAAGATAGGAAGTCATGTAGAAATTTTTGAGTTAGAAACTTCCACCATTTGTGAGTAAAAAGGCATTCCTAATGTGTTATGCCCATTGAATGAGAGTGGTATTATTACAAATATTGGAAATTTATTGGTACATTCACTCTTGAAAATCCCTTGAAGAAGGAATTCCCACAACTCTACTTGGAAAGATAATTAGGTTATTGACCTCCTAGATGAAATCTAATTGGGGAATGGTCTTTGGAAACCTAATTACCGTAGGCTTTGGCTTCACGAAGTAACTCTTGTTAGGAATATTGATATAAGTACTAAGATTACTCTACTAATGCTCCAAATCCATTTTAGGTCGATTCTTTGCATAACCTTCAACAATATGGAACTTGAACAAATCTTTGAGGTAATAAGTATCAATATAATTACTACTATTTTGTATTGATATTTAATTGTCTGTGATTCAAAATCATAGTGTGTGGCTACTATGTATACAAAACATAGGCAATACATAGAAGGTGGGAAAGCGGTTGCAGGGATATACCATTTTCATTAATGCAAGTGGACTTGGATGGAGATCTAAAGTTGTCCCAAAACTTAGGTAGATCAATATGACCAAGATCGATGTCCCCAATATTATCAAAGTCTAATGTGATGCTTGAAGGGGTAGACATGCCTTGGAAATAGTATTTCATTTTTCCCTTGCCTTTTGAAAAAGAATCCTTCATTTTCTTGAAAAAAATCCTCACGAAAAGTCCTTAGGAACACATAAAACCGATGGCGGAAGTGTGGTCCTAAAAAGTAGTTGTTAACCTTGAAATAGACAGGAAAAACTCAAACCTTGTAAAGTAATCTATGGCCTATGACTTATTTTTGGTGGGGGTAATGACTTTTAATATAACCACAAACTCTTGAAATAGACTTGGTGGAACTCGATCCTTGTAATACAACTTATGACCTCCGAAGAAGACCGAGTGGAACTCACACCTTGTTTTACACTTGTGATCTTCTACTTTGTTTTGCGATTGAAAAATCCTCCATCCTTTGGCAATTTTTGAGAAAAATATTAGGTCAATAAATAACCTATTTTCTTGCTAAAATGTAATAAAAAGAGAAATGGAATTCAAGTAGTCAAAATATATGAAAACCACTGGTGAGACCTTCCTAAAAAACAAAACAAGAAAACCCCAAATGCTTCAAAAAAGGTAAAAAAAAACCTCAAACAAATGACACAAATTTATCAAAATTTTGTTAGAACACAAGATATAACCAATAAATCGATGGTTCAAATGAGAAATCACAAAAAAATGCCTAGAAAAAATCTAGAAGTATGATTGGAAGTTGAAAGATCATTTACAAGTCGGGACATACAAAAGGAAGAGTGGAAATGGTGTGGAAATCCGTAAATAAATAGAAAATGGCGGATTAATTACATGTAGGTGACACGTGTGAGTGGTTGGCATTAATGCTGTGACCAGACATCAAGGTTTGATCACAAAAATAAATTTGATCGAGTTTCTATTTACAATTTGCATGTAAATTACAAATTGGAATCCGAAATTTGAAATATACTGATTTATTTGATTTTGGGGGATCTGCTTTCAATGTGCAAATTAAAAATTAGAACCTAAAACCTGAAATGCATTGGGATGTCGGGTTTTGGAATTGGGTTACATTTTGTAATTTACATTGAAACCCAAAACCCAAAATACACTAAGTTCTTTTTATTTGGGTTTGAGTTCGAGGAACAATTTGCATGTAAATTGCAAATTGTTTCCCGAACCCAAAATCTGAAATGTAAAGAAAATTTTTGATACTTAGGCATTTTTTGAGATTTCACAAAAAAATGGATTTTCAGTAAAACTTTTAGAAATAGGTATTTTTGCAAGAGAATAGTTAGAAAGGAAAATTGGGGCAAGGTGAATTGAAAAGTCAACAAGAACCATATTTGTATTATCATAAAAAGGGTGATCAAATAGGTTCCATTTGTAATACCAAATATGATCATGTGGATCTTTAGGTTAGATTTGAATATCATAGAATATTGAAGGTAATGATAAGATGAAGCAAATTAGAATGATAAATACAACACCCAAATTGAAGAGGAAGAGCATAAACAATCCCTAGGGAAACTAGGGCTAATCTAAAGATTGATTGATGAGTTAGGTTGACCAAAAATTTTACACCTTTTTTATTTTTATTTTTATTTTATTGTTAATGGAGGTATTAAGATACAAATAACCCCTAGTCTATAGGCGGGACCCAATGACGACGACACACTAAAGCATGCTTTGGAAGGGTGAGTCCATCTCACTAATTCTCATCTAGTGGGTTGATGCCTCAACCAAATTAACTACATTCAAATTAGGACTTAACACATGACCTAGTGGTCACCAACACATCAACATACCATTGAGGCCAACCCGGGGATTTATTATTGAATATAATAATATTAGTGATTTTATTACACCAAAGGATGTAAAGGTAGATATTAGGGTTATTATAACTAATTAACTTCCAAAATTATTCATACAATATAAAAACAACACATTTATTCTTACACAATATGCTACAAGTAAGAAAACACAAGAGAATAAGTGAACTATGTTGATTATAAATGATTATTAGAAGTTCAATGTTGAGATAACTAAAACTAGGGAATGTGGACCTGATAATTCCTTGACACTAAAATTGTAACTAGAAACCGAGTTAGTGTAGGACCATACAACTTTTTCAGGATTATCTGTATAGTTTTGTTCCTACTATAAAATTTTAGAGCTGATAAAAATTTGGTTTTGTAAGTTTCTTGGAGTGGCACCTACCTAGAAATGTCTATTGTTGTCAAACCTGAATTTTTAGTCATGTTGGGAAGCATTCTAAACATTTTGAGTAAAATATAAAATCTTAATAATTGGTAGGATACCCTACAAAAACAAACATTATTTAGGTTATGGGTACCCTCGTGCACCATAGACATTAGCACTAATTTGAATATGCCTCAAACCACATGTCATTCTCTACCTAACATGTGATATTTGAATAAATAAAACTATGGTTTGGAAATTAGAACCTCGTTAACAATGCTTGAATTTTGTTTGGGTCTTGCTAATACTTGGAGAAGGGGTGTTTGTGTAGAAACAAAATCACACACTTTTTATTTACATCACACCTCTAAGTATGTCATTATATGCATGATTCTTAAGGAATAAACATGAAATTAACAACATTATTTTCTATTTTGCATTGCTTTACACTTTTATACTTATATCATTTGATTTCCTAGAATAATTAATTTATGTTCGGAAATTGAACAACATGTGATCAAGATTCGTAATTATCATTCTATACTCTAAGCATCCTAGAAAATACTACCCATTAGGGACAGGATTGCTAAGGGGCTATTGTCCCCTTTGGGAACTTTTGTCTTTTTCTCTCCTTTTCTCAAATTTTAGATGCCACATCAATTATTATATTTTCAAAATTACTACCTATCACTTTGGCTCATAATTTTTAGTTGTTAATGATGAAATTCAAACAAGGGAATCATATATACATGACTTATTCATTATTATTAGGGGATGGGGAAATTTAGGCTATTACTTCTTAGATATTACTTGAGTAAAAGAGCAACATCGAGCATTTCATTTGGCATGTATCATTCACTACATAGGAGGGGATATTTCTAAATTATATCTCACATATTCATCTTAGGGAAAAAAATTTGTAGCCTACTATCTTGGTGCGTGGCATAAGGGAAACTTAACTTCAAGGGACACAATTCTAGTACACACACTAGAAAAAAATTGAGTCTAAAATGTAGTATAACACTTAGTGAAAATCACATTAGGGTGACCATCGAGGTCACACCAACTCAAGAATATGTATTATTTATTCCATTTGATGTAGGCCTTGTGCAAGTCACTAGGGTTTGTTTTGCATGTTAAGGTGTGATAGTGAAACCCTACAATGAAGCCATAATGACAAGGAGTGAAAGGGAGAAGACAAGTTCAAACCACGAAAAGATTAGACCTAGACTTATTGCTAGTAAAATAGCACCTAGTTCACACAAGTAGCTTTGAGATGGCATTTTCCTCCTTTGGGTGGTTTTGTCTTGAAGCCTTGCAGATCTCATTTTTTAAATGAAGCATACTCAACCCATATTCAGCCTACTCCACCTAGTTTCTATCCCAGAATCAACCTAAACACTCGGATAAAAGCTAATTCACTCTTATCTCTCTATCATTCACACTTACTTGTCATTTCTTAGTGGATCTTGTTTATTAGTGTTATATATGTTTGATCTTAGTCTTGGGATAAGATTTAAATTTTGTTAAATCATTTGCTGAACTTAATCCTTGAATGATATTTATCATATGTATTTTCTCTAAACCCAAACCCTAGTTGAATTAGGGTTGATATTTGTACCTTATCTTAAGATTCACACATGTTTTTATCTAACATTTGCTATAAATCTGATCTACAAATTTTTCCCTAAGGTTTTATGGTTGGTCCTACCCTTTGGGTCACTTTCTAGGGCTCCTAATTTTCAAATCACCTTTTGTTTCATATCTTGAGCATAACAAATCTATTTTCAAATTCCTTTGAGTTTATTTTTAATTTTTACATATTTAATAAAACCTCCTTTTTATGCCTTAATTTTTGTACAATTTTCGGAAGTTCAAATTTATAATCTTTGGTAATCAAGGCATAATCCAAAAAATACAATCTTGTGAGAAAATCCCTTGGAGGTTTTTATCCTACATACTCATATTCATATAAACCTCTCTTTTGTATAATTCAAATTCTATTTTGATATATGGTCATTTTATTCATTTGATAACTATCACTTTTTTCTCAACATCACTTTCAATTCAAATATATTTCTCTTCCTAGCTTGCTTATGTACAATTATTTTATGGCTTACCATAAAAAATTTTATAATCCTTCCCCATTTTATATTTATCTTTACATTTTTAATTTTCTAGTTAAGTGTGCTTTGGTTGATAGAAGATCCGGTATTAATATATGTAGCATCTCTTTTGACATGAGATAGGAAATTATGTTGCTGATTTAAATTCATCTAATATTTGTATTCATGGCTTTGATAATACACGTAAAAAGAATTAGGTGAAATATATTTCACCCATTACTATAGGACCATGCACTCTTAATGTTCTATTTCATGTTATGCCTCATAATCTCAATTATAATATCCTTCTAGGTCGTCCTTAGCTATAAACTATGTATGAAATCCCTTATACCAATGCCATAACACATAGTTCCCTTACCACACATTCTTCCATGGATAATACAATAGTATATTCCACACTTCATTTGCTACTCTTTTTATATACATCCCATTCATGATGATGAAGTTACTACTTACATTGCACATCATTCTTCTCCTATGATGGACTACAGTGCTACTGATTTACATGATGAACTTTCTATTGGCACCCATGATACTCCTCCCACTATGTAATGGTCTCATCCACATGATTCTCGATCCATAATTCATACTGCTACACCTTTAGCTATATCTATAAATTTGTCTCCTAGGATGGTTGTTACATCTGCGATACCTAAGGTGTTGGGAGACACATTTTCCCATTCAAAATGTCACCATGACCATAGATTTAAAATATATTTCTTGCAACAACTCTCAATGCACCTCTAATAATCATATGCTTACCTGATTCCAATGTTACATCACTCTTTTCATCTTTCTCATCAAAAGTTAGAACACAACATGCTTATTTGATAATGAATCCTAATTCTCTCACTTACCAAGATTTTATACACGAATCATTCACTAGGGCTATACCTCATCTTGTTACATACATGGATGCAATAAATTCCCTTCATTCCATATTTGTGTTTATGGTCATAGGGGCTGGTTCTTACAACTTTAATGCTTTAAATCTTCCCAAATTACACCTATTACTTACGATGAGTCTTGTGTCTCCCTTCGTTGTTTTGCGGTTGATACTAATGAGCCTCATAATATGATATGTGTTACACATATCTTTACTCACACATTGATATTTATTCTTGCACTTACTTTTTCCAATATTTTCAACTAGCCCAATGTTTCACTTATTCTAGTTTATCCTACTGGGACACACTCTTATTGTTTATATAATTCCCACTCATGAAGTTAGGATATTAGAATCTATAGGGTTTTCCCTCACCATGTTAACAATATAATTTGGTAGATTTTATCTTATCCCCCTTGCTACTTGATGACACACTCTTGTTCTAGGTTCAAACACAACTATTGAGGGAGAACTTACCTACATGGACCTCAATTTGCACACATACATTTGGGGGAAACCTTGCTCCCCTCTCCTAGTCATAGCATTTCATATTCTAATATTTTAAAAAAATAAAATATTTGTAAAAATTTTAAAATATTATCTTAGATCTTGATTGTATGTATCCTTTCTTTCTTATATTATTTTATGTTGCACATTTCTTATCATGTTACTTTGATTCATAGTATGCTCTATCCTTTTTCCATACACACATGTGCATTAAAATAGTACTTTTGAGGTCAATGCAAGCTACTTACCATTTATCACATGATTTATGATGTTTGGCATTGTTCTCTACCAGTCCCAGTGAGGCTTCGGGAACATCTACCTTTCCTACTTCTTTATATGCAGGTATTATCATTACAATATCTATTACTTTCATTCCTATTTTTAGTTGTATACATTGTGACATACTATCAATATTTCTAACATATTAATGGGTGCTTCATGTGTAAAATTTTTATTGTAGGCATACTTCCAACCATGGTTATCTGATCATACTAGTTGTTTGTGTCTTGTTTTCTATGATTGATATTTATTTGTCTTCTATGACATATGATTACTTTCTAATTTTATTGTATGACCTGTAAGGCCTTGAGTGTCTTGCGACATCCTGAGTGTTGTCCCATGTATTCCATCATTTACTTTTTATTTTCTATATTACTATGTGTTTTGAATTGTTTTTATTACATCATGTCATACTTGTTTGTCACTAACACTTTATGATAACAATTTTCCCATTTTTTTCATATGTCATGGTTGTTACCATGCGCATTCCCAATTCCCCATGCAGGATTTCTATTTCAGATGTGAACATCAACTTCAACTTTCCTCATTTGGGTCTCACTCACATCAGTTCATATCACACACCCTAAATGAGTTGGGTAATCATTGAGTGATTATTTCACCCTCTCATTAGGCCAGCAACTAGACATAGAGTGGTACACAAAAAAATATGACCAAACAAGAGATAATAAAATAGTTTATAATCAGACTTGGGAAAAAATTAGAGAAATGATAGAAGTACCAAAGACAAACAAGAACATTAGGTGCTAGTGTCCCACCTAGGTGGTTCTATCTAGGGGAGAAATAGGTATAGTATAAATTAAACATGGTTTTCAATGACATAATTTTCCAAATTCTAGTAGCATATTCTCGATTATAGGTTACTATGAGGTACAACAAGAACAAAATCAATGACAAGTTTTATACTTTAAGAAATGGAACAAACTACTTTTCTTTCTTGGTTTACATTTTCTCTAACGGTATCAAATAAGGAGTGACATCTAGGGAATATATAAGATAACAATATGCTTGTAAAAATGTGTCATCCATGACTATTTTCTATTGGGTTTTTGACCATCGAAGTGGCACTTATCTATAAGGAAGTGTCAATGATTAGAGGAAAATCCTATAGGTCTCCCAATACTCTTCCCTTGGCGACATGATGCCTAAATATTCAATATAATGATAGGACACCTATATCCTCAATATGATGATGTGAAACCCAAATCCTCAAAGATGGTATAAGATGCCTAAATCCTCAATGATCTTCCAAACATCTCTAAAAAAAAACACACATGAACAATTATATCTCTTCTCTCATAACATTCAAGTGTATTTTATCCATGACTCACTTACTTTCATACATACTTTTATGTTGATTTCTTTAAGTTAAAGTTCAATTGCATATATCATATATCATGAGCATTAACTACACTTATATACTTTCTCATGTCAATATTTACCATGAAAAAGGTAACACAAATGGAATAAGAATTAATCTCAAGCACAATACACTTAGGAAAAGGTAATATTCAAGTGAAAATACAGGCATCATTTCTACTATGCACACAAGGTCGGCCCTAGGTTCCCTATCCCCTCTTAGATTTTATGATACACACATTACAACCTCCATTCGACATGCTATAAATTTACATCTAGCATGTTATTTGATACTACCTCCTTCGGTTCTTCACAAGGTACACTCTTCTTATCTACTTTATGCTACTAAATATTCATTCACCAAAATAAAGTGGGGGAAATGTAGACACAAAATCATGCACTTACTATTTACATCACACCTCTTAGTATCCCATTATATGTGTGATTACTAAGTAAGAAAAGTAGACATTAACAACACTTATTTTTGCTTTTAAATTACTTTACCCTTTTTATACTTCTATAATTTTCTTTCTGGAACGACTACTTTAATTTTGGACATTAGATAACATGTGTTCCAACTCCATATTTCCCATTCTATTCTCTAAGCATCCTATACATTACCTCCCATTAGGGATAGTAGCACCTAGGAACTACTATCCGCTTTCGGTGCTTCTTTCCCTTTCCCTCCTTTTCTCAAATTTGAAATGTTGCATCAACTTTTATCTTTTGTAAATTACTACCTATAACTTTAGGTAGGTATTTTTAACTTTTAACGAAAAAAATCAAACAATGGAATCATATATATACACATGACTTACTCATCATTATTAGGGGTTGAGGTAATTAGGGTGATTTCTTCCTATCTACTATTCGGGTAAAAGAGAAACATTCAAGAATTACATTTGGGATGTATCATTCACTACATAAGAAGAAAAATTTTCTAAATTCCATCTCACACATTCATCTTGGGGGAAAATTATTTGTAGCCCACTATGTTTGTGTGACTAACATAAGGGAAAACTAGCTTCAAGACACACACACACACACACACACACACACACACACACACACACACACACACACACACACACACACACACCAAAACTACATTAAGTATGAAATGTAGTGCATTGCTCAAAGGACAATCACATTGGGATGAGTTCCAAATTTGGTCCGACTTAATCATATGCATTATTTATTCCATCTAATGTGTTTTTGAGCCTTGTGCACATAGCTAGGGTATGTTTTGCAGGTTCAGGTGTGACAGTGAAACCCTACAACAAAGCTAGAGTGAAAAAGAGTAAAAGGAAGAAGATAAGTTCAAACCTTAACTAGATTAGATACAAAGTTGTTTCTAGGACACTAGTGTTTGGCATGGTCTTGTCCTTCTTTGGGAGATTCTATCTGGAAGCCTTGCAAATCTCAATTTTTCATATAGAGCATACTTATCCTAGATCCATCTTATTCCACCCAGTTTGTAGCCCATAATTAGTTTGGGAGATCAGATATAATCTAAGTCACTTTTATCTCTCTATCATTCACACTCACTTGTCATTTCTTGGTATATCTGCTTATTAATATTATATATATATGATCCTAGTACTATGATAATATTTAAATTTTGTTAAATAATTTTGAGTGTTTGCAAATGAGATAACCTAACTTCTTGACTTTGTATGATTTTCAAACCTATAGTGATTGATTCCCTAATAAATGTACATAGGATTTGGTGAGATTTAGGAAGCCTTGGGTGCCCTCTATGAGTGTTTCAAAAGAGTATGTCAATGTAGTTCCATATGATTTCCAAATATCCAAATGATAAATTTTATGCTTACTTGTATGGTGTTATGAAGATAAATTATTAAAGAAATACCAACCTAGAAGTAGTAAAAAACCCAACAAATAATATTAAACTAAAACAAAATATCAATGATATGTTGGTTATAAATCGTACACATCGAATAGGACCAGATAATAACTATGTACCAAACTGGATGGTTTTGTATAGGGATTAGAAATATGAAAACTAAATTTTGCATCTTGTCAATTGGCATTTTTCCATATATTTAATACATTTATGATTTTAAAAATCTTGGTATTTCTAAAACCCTAAATGTAGAGTTGCATGTAATAAATAAAATTCTAAAGTATAGATCCGACCTAAACAATAAGATAGATAAAATTGAAACTTTTGGTGCAAGAGAGGGAATGGAAAACTTAATTGATTATGTGATTGATCCCAAAGTATGCTAGAATGGAAGACTAGTGAACAAGAGGAGGAAAGCTGTCACAATCACACCTAAAAAAATTTATAATTACTAGAATAAGCTAGACTAGGGCGCCTAGGCTAGGTCGAGGGTATAAGCGCCGAAGACCTCTGCTAGGAACCCGTGATCAAAAAATGGTCGAAATTGATTCTTTTTGTGTTGTACCAATATCACTAACCTTTTCTATTTGTCACATGTATTTTTTTGTATGATCACGAGTTCACTCATAACTTGCAAAATAAATGATCTCATGCAAAACCCCAAAACACATCAAATCCAAAAATAAAAATATGAAAATGGGGAGTCTCGACTGACCTTGGTGGTCACCTAATTGAGTAATCTTACAATCAAGCGCTACACTACATTTTAGACTCCATATAGTTCTTTGTGTGTGTGTGTGTGTGCAAGAATCATGCCCTAGGTGGCTCTTGTGCAAGATGTACTTGATTACAAACACCGACTAGATGTAATAATGTAGATAGATGTAAGGATGTCAAAATAAACTTCTACTCCTATACGTGTATGAAGAAAATATACATCCCTTGTCCCTTGATTGATTGTTAGATGGATGTTTTGATGCTCTTAGAATGACTTTGGATGCAACCTTAGGTGATGATAGTAGATTATTTGTGTTTGGTCCTATAGCATGGTCACATAACTTTATATTTATATGATTCCCTTGTTTGAATTTTGTAATTAAAAATGGAAAGGCCGAACCATAAGAAAATAAGATGCCTAAAAGGATCGAGTAAATTAAAGAGAGGTTAGGGGTTCCTAGAAGGAAGAGGGTGCTTGGGTGTTGGTGTCTTGTCTAGACGTTGGTGTATAGAGTCATAAAAGATAAATCAATAAAGTATCAAATGGGTTGTAGGGTGTAAGAGGCCAAAAAGAAGACATTAAACACATAAAAAGGCTAAAGATAAATGTCAATTGCTAGTTTTCTCACTTAAGAATCATATGAATAGTATTATGTGACTAGGACCTAGAAATGTACCCAAAGTGTGTGATTTAGTGTCTAAATTTTCCCCCACTTTATGTTATTGAGTGAATACTTGATAACATAAAGTAGATAAGAGATGTGTACCTGATAACCATGTAGATAAATGGTAAAAGCATGCTAAGGAGACAAGAAAAAGCGTGGAGTGATAAAAATGAAGCATGGAAATTAATCTAGGAAAAAGGAAATGACCCTAGGGTAAAAAGCATGATGTGTGTACCATATTTCACCTACTTCTATTGTAATGCTTGTGTTGTGCTTTGAAAATAATGCTTCTTATAAGAAAGGACCTATAAAAAAAGAAGAGAAAAAGAGTAGTCAAAGTCATGCATATGAAAAATTCATTTCAAGTACATAAAAAGTATGTAAAAATGTGAAAAGGAACATGTGCACCTGATCCATAACAAGTGATAAGGATAGCAAAATTCTTGAAATTTTATAGAAGAGTGATTTTTTTGGGTGATCTCACACCAAGGACGAGTTTTTTGGGTGATCTCACACCATGTGTGACTTTTTTGGGTGATCTCATGTCACTAAAGAAGTGTTGGGGAGAAATTTCTAGTGTTATTCTCCATCCTTAACTACTTCTCAAAGTTTATACACCACTACAGATGGTGTGATCTTGCTTTGTTCCAGTTTGATAAAGTTCGATCCAAGTAGAAAAATAAGATAGAATGCATTTTGATTATTGGAGGATTATTCTTGTGTTATGCAAACCATTGTATAAACTATTGAAAACCGCGTTGATATGAAAAGTGAATGTAATTGCCCCTAGTAATAGGCACCTAGGAATCCTCAAGACCACCCAGATAATCATGTATTTATTTGGGCATTGGAATTTTTGTTGTGTTGAGGAGCCAAGTAAGAGTCTGGGCCATTTTTAATTGTAAACCTGTGTTTTTCTTGTAATATGTAGGTCGAATCGTGATCGTGTGTCTTGTGGAATGGGGTGACTGATTCATCAAATGTATGCCCCCTTGTTTGGGGTGTGTGTAATGTTGCTAGGAGGATGTGGCCCAAAGGAGATGACCAAACACTAATCTAAGACTTATTCAATACAAGGGGAGGGAATGTGCTTGGTAAAAAATAAGGCACACACAAACAAAGTGGCTAGAAACATGTGCTAGTGTAATTAAGATAAATACACATATAAAATACAAAGTGTAGTATAGCAAGTAATAAGACAATGTATACTATGAAAATTGGGTTTCAAAAATAGTACATCACTCATAATGTCACAAGACATTCAGGGCAAGCATCCAAAATCCTACAAGAAATGAACAAGCAAGACATATGGAAAATCCCGTAAACAATGGCATATAATGGCAAACGGTGAAAAACAATAGCAAGCAAAGTAATAGATAACCATGGTGGTAAATAATTCCTGCAAGGAAAATGTTGCATATGAAACACCTATTAGTATTTTAGAAAAGATAAAAAGTATGTCAAGACATGTATATATCAATAGAGGAGTGGGCTAGTAAGAATATGATGTAGTATAAAATTAAACAATAACACTTGTATTGTGTACGAAAGTAGATGCCCCCAAGAGTTATTGTGGGATGAGTAAGAGGTACATTTCTAAGTATCTCATGTTACATGTAAATATCTATAGAAAGTATACATTCATAATTAAAGACCAAGTGAGCGTGCATGTGTATATATAAAAGATAATGACATCTTTGGATATCCGTCTAACGTAGTAAGCGAAGTGTAAGAAATGAGTCTAAGAAAGAAATAATAAGTGCAACCAAGATATGAAACATGTTGTGAGTGTCAATGGAATGGAATTCAATGTGAATGATAGGAGAAGCGTGGCCCCTGAGTGGGTATGTATGAATGTATATGAGATGAGGTTCATTTAAAAAAACCCCTCATCATCAATAATAAACCATAGATCAAAAGTGCTTCATCAATAAATGGTTTGAATTGTGTGCGTTAGAAAGATATGATCAATGAAGCATAGATTATGAAGATTGAATGTGGTGGGGTTCATTTCAGATTTATACCCTCAACAGTCTAGTATAAACCACATAAATAGAGTGTGTTATATGGTAGTGTGATGTGATACTAGAAAGATGTGTTGTAAATGCACGTAATGTGAAATGTGTCATGTGTATGAGGTGAGGTTCATGAATGTAGTATGCCCTCAACAAGTAAAGTTTGAACCGTAGCACGAGAGTGTGTCATAGGGTAATGATGATACATGTTTTGTGTATTAATGTGTGTAAGGTGAATGAGAGAGACTAGATGCAAACCACGGAGCATAATAGTAGAAATGTGAGACTCCTGGTAATGTTAGAAGGGGAAGAATAAGCATTATTTCCCCAAGTGTATGATGTGAATTATAATAAAGTAACATCATGTAGGAGATCGTCAATGTCACGATCAAAGATAAATGGAGATGTGTCGATACCTGGTAAGAAATAATATGTGGTTGATCATATAAGGATCCATTTCAGCATAAATTATACATGCCCATTGTGTATTCCTCATCAATGAAAGGTGGTAATTGACAACCATGTGTATACCATCAAGTAATATTTTGTGAATAGCCAAGAATTGAATCATTACAAATAAAAACACATCCGAAATACATGGGGAATGATATACCAATATGATTAGGATCCAAAGTTCCACCAAAGTAGTCAAACCAAGACTACCTAAGAGTAAGCGAAGAAGTGCGAGTAATGTGGGCAACAAAGACTATTAGATGGATGATGTGAAAACCATAAGTAGAATTGATGTAGAAATATTCGTGATAAAGATTAGGAGAATGAGCTGAAGGGAGGATATAATCTAGTGTGAATCCCCTAATCGATCCAAACCATTGTGTGTGCAAATAATATCGAACTAATATGATCAAATAGAATATGTGGCCAATAAGCATTATTGATGAAAAGAGTGATTTGAAAGGAGGAAGCACATATGCGGGTTACTCATGAGATAATGAGCAAGGTAATATGATGTCCAATGTATGGATAAACCCCCAACAAATTACCATAGAACTAGTGGGAAGGAGTGGGACCTGAAGGGGATGAAATGACATCTAAGGCACAAATAGTTCCTTTGAGTGGAGGCAAGTTGTCGGATAGTCGTGGGTTATTAATCATCAATAAGATGTAAAATAGTAGAAGCTAGAGTAGGTATTGTAGTGGTTGGATCTAGGTGGAAATATTTGCATGGGTGACAATCAATGACTATGGTATATTCAAATCCCTCATGTAATAATTTAACACACCAATTGAACTGTAAAGGTACAACTGCATAACATGAAGTTATGGCCTACCAAGTAAGCAATTATATTGAACTAGGAAATCAAAAACCCAAAATACCACAAGAATAGATTTTGGCCAAATTTTTAATGGTTTGGTGAGAGTACCTATGCATGCAGACACGTATAAGAATCATACGCATGGAGAGAAATTGATGTTGGGTTAACCAAGGTAGAAGGAAGACCAAGGTTATGAAGGAGTGATAAAGTATAAAGATTGAGCTCAGATCCATTATCAATTATAGTGCACTTGATACCCCATTATGAATATGAGTTGGTATATATACGGGAGGATCATTTTCATAAACAGAAATATTGGTAGCTATATCAAATGGAAAATTAAGTTGTTGAGAAAATGCATCTGTGAAAAATTGATATACTTTGTTTGGGTGAATATCAGAAGGAACACGGGTACTAGCCAAGAGAAATAATTTTATCTCTACAAACAAGATTGGCTAGCAAGAAATCATGAATGGATATATCCATGATGAGATGAGGACCCAAGGGTGTTTGAATGATCAGGTTCACTAAATAATTTAACAAATATTCAAATTTGTAAAACCCTAATTACAGAGTCACCTATGATAAATAAAACACTAAAGCATGTTAGAATCACAAGGGAATGATAGTGAGGGGGTGAATCAGTCCTAAAAATTTCATACTTCATTTACCCTTAGAATCAGAAAGTAACATCATATATTCATTCACATACATTCAACCATAGCATAATAAATGTGCACAATATCAACAAAGAACCACAACACATGCAAGAGAGCTCATAGACATAAAATTTAAGTGGGAAACCCTCATGGGGAAGAAAACCCACTAAAACATAAACATTATATTGTCATGCTTCAAATTTAGTGAGGCACCAACCCCACAAGGAGCACCAACCCCTAGTTTAGTAGAGCACCAACCCTACAAGGAGCACCAACCCCTAATTTAGTGAAGCACCCACTCCACAAGGAGGCTAAAACCCCTAAGGATGACCAAGAACCAAATCATCCACCTAAATATGTTTATCTCTCCAAATTTTGTTGCCAAAAATGATGGAGATCACTAATTCAGCTCACAAACCCTAGCTCATACCCTAGGGCATCAAACTTGTTATTTCTCCTTCTTTCTTCACTTGTCTTGCTTCCAATATATTTCTCTCATGCTGCCATGAATTCCTTAATATGAAACAAATTTTATCCACCTTCAACACATGCCTTCATACCTATAATGATCTCTCCTCTAGGTCGCTTTAACCCCCATGCAAGACTAGCTCTCAAAATGAGCTAAAACTCCACTTTTATATGCAAATATTCTTCTTTCATCAAATGACGTCAGTACCTAATCTTAATTTCAACTCATAAAAGTATATTAAATTCATGAATTTTATTTACAACAATTACATTTTACCCATATAGGTCATCCTAGCTAAAACCCCCATTACATATGTCAAAACCCCATGGGCACATTCTTTAAAATGGCCTTACATCAAAAGTACACTTTTTCATGACCCAAAAACATTTACATATGAGTAATACATCATAAAACATTCATATATGGTTGCACATTTAATCAACCAATCATATTATTTAATTTTCTTGGGCTAATTTCCCTTTACAATTCTCAAAACAGCTTGTTTCCTTCACCCTACATCACCGTGGAAACTTAATCTAATCACAAAATAAATTTAAATGAACTGAATAATTCCATTTGACCACTAAAAATAAATGGAATATCATTTATAACACTTCTAAACAAGTTATAAGTCATGAAACATCTTCCACTTCAAACCACAAAGCAAGTTTTTCCTTCACAAAATCAACCTGCCAAAAAATTTGTTTCCAAAGGTTAGCTCATAAAACCAAATATACATGCATTAAAGACCTTAAAATGGATTAATTGGATGCCTAATTCATCCCTATTAACTCTCCAAAAGCTTCAAATGTTCACAAAAATAGATCTTGTTTTGAATTGCCAAAAACCTTCTTGCTCAAAGAATGCCCTAGAAACTTTATCAAATGACCCAATCATGAGGCAATACATATATCACTAGAAATATCTTTGAATAATATTTCCAACACAACTTTAATCATCTCATAAATCCACCTATATCTCAAGTTATAACCATTTTATTGTACCCTGCTATTTGAGATCCCAAAATTACCCTTTGACCAGTCAACTTATTTAGACCTCAAACCCTCATGAAACTGCATGAACATGATCTTAAACCTCTAGTTAAATCAATAAAACTCTCAATAATCATGAAACATCAATTTTGTTCATTTCTCATTTGTCAACTTTTTCCTCAAACTGAAACTCTTCAAAAATTATATTTTCAAGTGGGGCCCACATATGGCCACATGCTCAATCATACCTTTCTCGGAAATCTGGAAGATCCCTATACAACATCCAATCATCAAATTTTCACTTTCAATCAAAACTAAGTCACCATGCTTCACTTTTTGTCAACTGCTCCTAGCTAGGTTTAACTAGGGTTTTAGACCTCTTTACCTTCTTAACATTTGTTCATAAAAATGTGACGATCAACTAGCCTCATTATTTTTTAAACCTTCTAAAATCACCTTAGAATCATCCTTGAAATCCACAAGGTCCCATGTAAATCACATTGTTCACAACAAGCATCTGAAGTTGCATTTCGAGTTGGATTTTCACCTGTTCTTGACCATGTCTTACCAAAACAATCATAACTTGCAAAATACACATCATGGGCACCTAAAATTTTCTGAGAGCACTATGACACATCATAATAACATCTCCAATAATCATAAATTCAATACTATTTCTCAATATTTCCATCCTATCTCATTTGCATAGCCACACCTTAGGGATTCTCACCGAGAAAGATAGTATCAACTGAAGTAGAGCAAAAACTAAACATGAAAACACTAAAAATGATCCAAATATACCTCATATGCCATGATATACCTTATTTCAAGGTTCCATGAGATAAAATGGCTCCAAAACACTTTGTCACACCTCCAAGTTGCCATACCTGCTCCCAATGAGCACTTATAACCAAGTGAAACACATATACCTGCACTATGTCATTGTTGTTATTTCTCAAGCACCCTTAAATCATGCTATCAAACATGACAACAAGTTTCCAAAGAATCCAATAATATCATACTACCAAGAAATGCCTCTTAGGAACTCGTATTGGCTTGCTAGAAGCAAGAACACATCATCGAATCTCATTCAGCATCGATAACCATTTGAACAAGTATGTTAGCACCTCAATCAACATCTTGAAATCATCCTGCAAAATTCACTTTTTCATTAATGTAGTTTTGCATCAATTAAAAAACCTACTAGGACTACATGCCAACAATCTCCCCCTTTGTCATTGACAGAAAACACCCTAAACTTCTTCCCCTTTTTACATTAATGACAAAGGAATACCTATTTCAGCTTCATATCATCATGCTTTGGTTAGAAACATCAACCAAAGGCCTCAATTTTTTCATTTTCTTAAGTTTTTCCCAAAATCTCATTCTTGGCCTTATTTCAAGCTTGCAAATGTCAAGCTCCCCCTAGAAAGAACACTTCCAGCAACTGAAAATCATTAGTCAAGCATGAAATGATCAATATCTCACCTTTCAA
Organism: Taxus wallichiana var. yunnanensis; assembly: GCA_018340775.1. NCBI lineage: Eukaryota > Viridiplantae > Streptophyta > Pinopsida > Cupressales > Taxaceae > Taxus > Taxus wallichiana. The sequence continues at coordinate 52,692,158 of CM031234.1, forward strand.
TGGGTAAAAGCTTCATCTTCCATCCTCTAGGCATGCAAAACACTGGTTTTCATCTTGTACCATGTTTTGAGATTCATGAATCAACTGTAGCAAATCAACATCAAAATCATACTTCTCAAGATAATGCCAACAATGTAATTATGGGCCAATACACACATCACACATTCCTTCAGGAGTCTACTCCGTCTTGTCTAGGCCAAATACAAGCTCTTCAATGCATATTCTTGTCTCAAGAACACATGTCCCTAAATAGACCTTTTAGAGCATTTTCAACCAATTTCAATAAGCAACCACAGGTCAACCATACTTTTACTCAAGAAATTATTACCCTTGAACAAGATGCCTCAAATACTAGCTCAAGAGCACAAATTTGAGCTACAATCCTAGCCTTCACGCCCTTAAATCAAATTTCCATCTTGTTTTCTTTGAAACTACAATCTACACTTTCTAGAAGCATATACAACCACTCCCCTATCTCCAAACAACTTCTCAGACCTTATAGCACTATAAGAGTAACAATTTGATAATTGTACCATTGTACACATAGTCTCTGAGTTATGATTGTCAACTAACCTCTCTGTTACATTGGGTTTAGCAACATTGGTCTTTAGGAAACTTACAAAAATCCATTGATGAATTACCTAGATTTTTAAGTTATAGCAGATCACTTTTGATCTACACATGCTACCAAAGACTTAGATTCATTCCCTTCTCTTTCAAACAAGATGTACTTTGTCTCTTCCTATAGAACTCCAGCATCAATATATTTCAATGATCATTCTCATACACACTTATGTATCAAATTTTTTCAAGATACTTACACTATCTTTTAGAGTCAAACATACCATGGATTAGCTTCAGACCACACCAAGACTGATAGGAACAACTCCACATACATGTAGGAGCTCATTTGGTACAAGGAGAAACATGTAACTTCCCTAAAACTCACTAACTCTAGATAATTTTCCATTGTTTATTTCTTACTAAAGAAATGACTTCATCCATACACCAATATGAGTCTAGATTCCATGATCTCTAAGAATGATACCCAAAGACAACATTCATACATGTAGGTGCAACTTTATCCTTCCTAGTCCACTGATTTTGCATCTTTTGCCAAATTTCTTCATTATTACCAGAGTAACATGAGTCAAAGAGCTTTGAAGTGTTATTTTCTCATCAAATATCTTATAGGAACCTTCATCACACCTATTTAGGTCAGCTTCACACACCCATGCTTGATGTAAACCCAGAGAGTGCACATGTGGTGACCTATAGGTCAGTCCCAGACCAAAACATGCCATATGAAGCATCAAGGATTATACCCTTGTATATTTAGACCTGATAGCATCATATTTCACTTATACATGGATTCCATGTTGTTATTATGCTCAAGAAACTCATAAAGTTCATGAGGATCTTTCAATGACTCAAAAACATACCATGAACTACACCTACACAGTCTAGTATCCCATGTAATACTGAGAATCACTTACAACATTTGATGTACTAACCTCCAAGAAACTATTAAGCACAATTTGGGCACTCTTTTTGAGAATTTTATCTTTCTCAATCACCTTGTGAGCCCTTTCCAAGAGAGTCACTTCAGTTTGCAAGAAATACCTAACACATATTAGGTCTTTAGATACTACACTGTCAACCTTTATCACTGTTATGATTTCCAAGAAATGCACACATACACCTCCATACTTTTTTCCTCATAATGTAGACAATATGTACAAAATTTTATCTCAATATTCCATCATTAGGGTCTCCAAAATCAAGTTTCCATTAGTATCGCTCACAATCACTGTGAAAACACAGTATAGGACAGAGAACCTTCCAAAATTACTAGATTTATCTTTCTTGACCTCATAAATGGTATTACAAGTTGAGAATAATCCTTCAAACCATCTAATAACATATATCAAAGGCTAAGTTGCATTAATATACAAAACTCATACATTGGGGTTTCAAAGACCCTACCTATAGCTTTCATTTCATGATAGAGATGGATTCATAGACTTTCACAACTATTACTTGACTAGTAAACTTCTAATATGCATTGTTATAACCTTGATTGCTTAATACTACCTCCTCAACTTATTTTCAGCTTTGAAAAACCTTCTTCAAGTCTTGTAGACTATTATTTTGCAAAACCTTGACCATACCTTCTCTTGAAGAACCTACGAATTAAGGTCCATATAAGCTTCCCTACTCCTTTTTAGTATGAATATGACCACTAATCACTTGGACCATTAAATGGAGATATCACCTTGCTCGTGAATCACTCTTTACAACATTTTTATGCAAATAGTGTAGCATGCTTCATGATTACATGTTAAGACAAACTTATTCTTCATACTCAATTGGTAACAAATTTGAACCTTCACACAGGATTTGGAGTTTGTATACCTTTACACCAATTGCTCAAAGCCCTATAGTGACTTCTTAACATGTCAACGTGACCTTTCAATGATATAGACTCATAATGCATGATCATAGGCTTCCAAAGTCAAAACAAGAGATAGACAGACCCCAACATACTTTGACTCGAGATAATATTGAAAAAATAGGTGCATATAAGACAACATGGACTTTAATAACTCTTAAAACCATGATCACAACACCATATACCCTGATTGCACTGGACAAGACCGATTTACTCTTGCAATCAGACTTTGACTCATAAAACATAGGAAGAGAACCTTGACTAAATTGACTAAGACTTCAGACTTTTCTTGATAGATAAGAACATGACACGTTTCATATTGAAAAGTTAAAGTTGACATGATTACTTCATATACAACCCTTATTATTTTCTCCCCCTTAAAACAATACTTCTTGGATACGGTGAACACAGTCTTGAGAACTTTCATAAGCCTTGAAACACTCCTATTCACCCTAAGACTGACAATAATCTGGACTTTAAAAGACCAAATTTAGACATTTGACTTGAATAATATGGCAAATATGAACTTCACATAAACTAACATGCTCAAAGTGCACTTGATTGAGCCTAAAATTTATAGCTTAGGCAAGAAGACGTGACGTCAAACACAAACCCTAGCAAATTCTGATTTCTGATTGAAAGAACATCCCTTGAGACACTTTTTCACAACATGAAAAAGCTATACACAGTGATATCAAACCAAAAGCCTCATAAAGCAAATGTTATCCATATTTTTTCCCTGGCAAAATTGGATCAGCCAACACCCCACACGTAAGAAACTAAAGAAATCACGTTCAAATCTTCTAAACATGTTATAGAAGGACTCTACAACGGAGTGGTGGGGCTTGTGAATGATTAAACGACCCTATGTAAAAAAAAAGAGAAGAACCAGCTATGTCGAGTGAATACGTGCCTTAAATCCATTAAACAGTTACGGGAGGGCTGGAAATGGAATATCAAGGTTAGGGAAGGGGAGATAGTGTCAAAGAATCTAGAAGAAGAAAGAGAAGAAACATCTCTGGTTTGAAGTCTTCGGGCTCTGAAATAGTTCTGAACGAGTCAATAAATTGACTAAGTTTGTACTTCGGAAAAGTGACAGGTGAGCGTGAGAATCAACAAGTAACTCTTCCGCGTACCCGACCTCCCGAGGTCGTGCCGAGACAGCCGGTGGGGGTAGAATATGCAGACAAACTAGTTAGGCAATCTAATGTCTTCGACACGCACTAGTGGAATTTGTGAATCTAAGGCTAAGAAGGCCCTTCTAACTTGGACTGGTGTGATAGATCGATCAGCGAGGATGACTGCTCGAAGGCTCCAATCAATATCGAGCTCTGGCGTGATTCGATCTATGGGTTGCGGAATACGTGGAAAATGACCTGGGATTGTTTCGTGTATATCTCCTGATAAGGTCATATGGCGGATATAGTTGATTCTATGGACGATTTTCTGGCCTAGTCCAGAATTCCCTAGCTTCGTTAGCCGCTATATCTAGTAAGGACAGTTGTTCGACGATGATAGGTGGAAGTGGAGTGGACTGAAATACTAGTGTGCGTAGGCCAGTGTCTATATCTAACTGACTTGTGGATTCGTTGGGCTGTGGGACCTGTGGATCACAACCATAGACTCTTGGTTGTTGCGGTCCTGTTATGGTCATACGCGAGATCAAGTTCTAATCCCTAGTATCCAGTAATCGTACGCTTTTTCAGCTTCTACGTTTAGAACCAACAGTTGTGCGATCTTCTCAGAATACCTTACAGGCGTTCTTGCAACCTGGATTCTTAAGCTGGTATCTATATCTACGAGGGTGTCTCCAGCGTCTGGCTGTGGAACTAAAGGATCACACTCGAATGTTTGTTCTCTTTCGAGCCCTTCTACAGTCATGTGGATATTTTCTAGGGTAATCTGTAGTTTGGCTGACTTGACCAAAACGCATGTGCTTGGTCGTCTTCTATGTTTAATCCTCTTAACTGTGAGCTGATCAGTTGTAGATCTGCGGTTGTTCGGAATACTTGTATCCTGAGATTTTGGTCTATGTCAACTATTGCTGTGGCTAGGCTTGGTTGAGGCACGATCGGCTCAAATATATATTCCCTGGGCTCTTGAGGTCCCGTGATTGTCATACAAAACAAAATGTAATCTAACTGTAATGAAATAAATTCTAACTATGTGAAATAAATCTAACATATATAACCTTTATCTTTATAAGAAATATTCTAACAATTCTAAGGAAAACAAACTATTTTAAGCGTATCTAGAAATAATAACTAAACAATAATTTAAAACAGACAAGATAACCGAGTGTGGTTATTTGCCTGTGCAATTTGTAGAATTATTCTAAATAAATATGATAGCCTGTCTAATCTACCTGCAAGATTCTCGATCCTACCTCAGAAGTGAGGAGTGAATCATAGTTTCTCAGAAACTATCAATCCCCACAGCTTCCCTGGCAATATCGAGAATAGAATGAAATGAAATAAAGTGATTAACTACTCTATTTGATATAAATCTGACTAGAACTTTGAAATTTAAAACCTGGACTTCGCAGAACAGTGGCGAATCCGATGGTGTATGTGATCTCGTCCCCTCAGTATGATCTTCTCGTTCTTTCGTGTTCACTTGGATCCAGAAAAGCGTGTAATGCTAGCACCGATAGGAGTAGATTTTGGGACAAGGACAGCTCAGAATGCAGACCGAGAATGCGAGTAGGAGAGGGATAGCGCAAGAGTACAGAGCTTGGCTTATGTGATTCCTAGCGGGATTTTACTGCGAGTCATGCAACGTGAAGCGACCAGAACCTTTGACTATCCTATACGAAGAGCAAAACCTGCAACTTTAATGGCTTCCTAAGCTATTCCGTTCCAAAATAAAGACACTGCTTGCACAAGTTGGATATGTGGCTTACCAACAGCTGAATAAAGCTAACCAGGTATACAATGAATTGAACTAAGAACTCTAAGTCACAGTAAAACAAATTTACAGCAAAAGGAATTCAGAGGCAAGCTTCTAACCGGATTGGATGGAGCAACAACACTGCCTGCACAAGATGGGTCTGTGGCTTACCAACAGCTGAGCAATGCTAAACCAAGTATGAAGTAAACTATGCTATCAATCCTAAGCAAGCTAACCAAAATACTAAAAACCAGAAGACTCTAACAAGGAAAAATGGTGATCAAAACTCCAGCTCAAATTCTTCACACAAACTCAGCCAAAATTCAGACCAAAATCAGACCATTTGCATGTACACAAACCATGCATTTATAGGAATTCAAACACCCAAGAATCAAAACCAAATTGAACTCCTAAACAATAAACAAAGGAAAAACACTGTTCCAGGGGACCAAAAACATTAATGCATGCTCAAGTCGGCAAAGAAAAGCTGGTGAAACGTGATATTTCACGCGGGTCGCGCCAAAAGGGCGTTCTGGAAAACGCGCCCAGGACCGCCGCCCTGCTCAGGGCGGCGGTTACAGGACCGCCGCCTGCTCGTCAGCGGGCGGTGGTCACGAGACTGCCCGCCCGAAGGGCGGCGGTTTCATCACTGAAGATCAAAAGGGGCAAGAAAAGAGGGAAAAAGGGGAAAACAAAGGACATGGGGGCTAAGTGGGGTATGTAGGATGTTAACGCATATCCGAAGAGCTCTTTCTGGATCCCGAACACCTTGCGAGGAGACCTGTATCATCATTGGGGCATTTATTACACCGTTCCGCAGTACAGTACCTTACAATTTTGGGTACGTACATATTGCCCCCTCGGAGAAGCGTTTTAGCCATGAAAGGGCATAAAACGGTGGGTCCGAGTATGGCAGTCCCGAAATGGGGGGTTTAGAAGTTATACCTTACACGTCCGTGTGTCGAAATGGCGCCATCCGAAATTCCCGCTACCTGCAAAATGAAAAGAGATCTCAAGTGCAGATAGATACAATAATTTGAAAAATAAACGCTAAAATAACAGGGAAAGAGGACGTACCATTTGTGCGGGGATAGGAACTTACCTCCGTCAGCGCTCCAAACCTGCGAAAAAGTCATTTTAAGACGAAATAGAACAATATATATATGAAAGTGGGCCCATTTTCCTATTCATTTGCGCGAGTTGATTTGATCGATTTTGAGCTCTGGGACCCACGGTGACGGTTTCTCACGTGAGTATAGTCGAAACGTCCGCAGTGAGATCGTGATCATGCCTCCACGTGCGGAACGCCACCCCGCGAGATCACAGGTTGGTTTTCTTCAATTTTGCATTTTTCCCCCTTCAAATTTGAAATGGCAAATTATTTGTAATGGGGGGGTTATTTTTGAAAATGTTTGGTTCAAAAGGTCCATCTAGGGGGGGCGCCTACTGGGTAGGCTCTTTTTTTAGCTAAAATGGTCTATTTTTGCGTTTTTTTGGATTTTTAGGGTTAAAAACCCGCGCGGGTTTTCGGACCGCGACCGCCGCCCTGGCCAAGGTGGCGAAGATGAGACCGCCGCCTTTAAGGCGGCGGTTACAAAACCGCCTCCCTGCTCAGGGCGGCGGTTTTGCACAGAATGCAAAAGAGCTTGTTTTGGAGACTTATACTTATATTTTCTTGCATTTCTGTACGTTTTTATGACTCTCCTGTATTTATTAGATACTAACTTGCTCTGTTTTGTGTGTTTTTGGGTGTATGCAGGCGAGGGAGGAGTACATTAGATGGAGCCGGGAGAGAGAGTGTGATTGGTTGACCGGGGTATTGGATGCCCTTTCGCCAGACGAGGAGGACACGTTGCAGAGGGCCGGCATATTGCGTATATCGCGTGTGCCCCATGTCACGCCATCTAGTCACATCCTTTGTGACTTATTTTCATATTGGGATGCAGATCGGAACACTTTCCGACTGCCAGGGGTCCGCGGTGAGTGGACCATCACTTTGGAGGATGTTTACCGTATCCTGGGGGTCCCGATCATCGGGAGGAGGCTCACACTGGAGACAGCTGGGTCCAGAGCACAGATTGCACAGTGGGCAGGTTATATGGGGGATGCAGCTATTTCCACGGGGCCGAAGAAGGGAGTGAGAGTTAGATCCATTCCTTCTTTGCCCATCCCATATTTTCGACAGCCATCATGGGGATCCTTGCCTCGAGACCGATTGGGGACAAGGGAGGGATACATTGTTATATCTTTGGGCCCCCATCATCATCGCACGAGATAGAGGGGCATGGTCGGATATACGCCTGGGGCGCAGATGTTTTGGGGACCACTTATCATGACTTATACAGGGTGGTCCGTTTACAGGGACAGTCTTTGAGCCACCCTACTCTAGTTATGAGTTGGGTGTATGAGCGCTTCATTCCCTATGGTAGAGGCGTGGAGGTGGCAGATCCTGGGGCTGTGAGGGCAGCCAGATGGTCAGACATGTCGGTGCTTAGAGCACCTCACCAGCCAGTAGCTTCCCTCACCACAGCACAGATATGGAGGCCACACCGTACCAGCTCATGGCCGGCATTTGGGGAGAGGAGGCTCTCACATTGATCTCTTGCTCCACCACAGGGCAGCTTATTGACCATGTGGGACGGGTGGAGGTACATCCTTTTGGCAGGGTCCCTCAGCAGTTCGGCCTCCCATATGTGGGCATGCTTCCTCCAGTGGCACCAGTCTATAGATCAGTCCGGGAGGCTAGAGGGGGGCCTAGAGGCCGTGGTTGGACAGTGGTCACCCCTGGTATTCCTATTGTAGCCAGGGGGATTGTTCGGGCCAGAGGGAGAGCTGGTGCGCCTCGGGCACCTTTACTTCGGATTACTGTGGGTCCTGCTCATAGTAGCGATGACCCTATAGATATTGACTCTGATTCTGAGGAGTCCACAGAGGGAGGGTCAGAGGAGCAGACGGATGATGACGGTGATCCCGAGTGGCATGACACTCGGGATATTATCTGTGAGAGAGGGAGGAGCAGAGTGCAGAGAGAGAGACTCTAGCTTCAGAGGAGCCACTCTCTCAGGGCCGTGGTGGAGAGGACGAGTCTGTTGTGGGGCGACATGTTGCCCCTGCCACAGGAGCAGCTCCACAGTCGGCAGCGGCATCTGCAGCGGGCGCTGGCCCTAGTGACCCATCTTGGAGGCCCGGTGACCCGAGTAAGTCATCCTCTCTCCCTTTCAGTGTTAGTTTGATTTAGGACTTGTTTCAACTGCTATCTCTCCTTATATTTGTATCTTGTATATTTTAGCCTCTTGCCTAGTTTCTAATTCGTCTTTCTTCTTTGTTTTGCAGAGACCATCGACGAGTGGCGGGATCTAATCCGTAGGGTATGCACTGATTCTCTAATGATCCCTATGGATAAGACCCATGCAGAGCTATCTGTAGATGCCGGGGAGCCCTCAGCAGCCGGCAAGCACACCGACGTCTTCACTCCCGTTTGGCACGTGGCTAGGATGGTGTCGACTCTCCGTACAGAGTTGGCGGGCTATAGGACAGCTGAGCATCTTATGAGGAGCCATTCTCGTGGCGAGACCACGGCTACTCCTCGGGACCCTGAGCCCTCCATCCATTCAGAGCGCCGGCGTAGCCGGAGTCCTAGGCGAGGGCGCGCACCTTCAGCGGGATCGCGTAGGGGTTGAGAGGCCACTTGGCTCCTATGCACTTTTTGTATTATAGATTCTTTTGTGTATTACGGGCTCTTTGAGCATTTTGACCATGCCTAGTGCATGATGGCATTGTATACAAACATTGATTATTTATATATATGCATTCGTTTTTGGATCAAAACTTTGTCACTTGTGTTTTCCCTTTCTGTTTCCAGCTTTCTCGTGTATACTACGATGTATGTTTTATATGCTTTCTAGAATGTATGCAATGGAAAACAGATGATGCAAATGTTTGCTTTCTTTTTGTGTTTCATGATGCTGATACATGATATTGTAGATATATTGTGATCTTAAATCTTAGTTTCTGTGAGCAATTTGGATACCTCATGTTTGTTTTGGCAAAGTGATGAAAATAACCAGTATGATGAACAGATTAACTTGCCCCACTCCTAACTCCACGCAACTAGTAAGATGCGAGGGCTCATCACCAAGAGCCAAGAAGGGCGCAAGTTTATGAGAAATGGGGAAATGATAGTGATGAAAGACAGACGAAGCTTTGGCGGAACCAAATTGGAAGCTACAAGCTTACTCTACCTGAATGACTTCATAGTTTTGGGTGCAACTTGCTTTGCAGTTTATCCAGACTTAGACCCGTAGATGGCCACATAGTAGACAAAATCTGGGTTTTAGGATTTTTAACTCTCTTGGAATTTTGAGCATCTGATTCATTCATTTTTGACTCAAAGTTTGAATAGTTTGTTTATGACCTTTTAACGTTTTGCATTGTCTAGAGGACCCCCTACACTTTGCCCCATGCTACTAGTAAGAAGCGTGGGTTTATCACCATGGGCAAAGCATAGGTGAGTAAGGGCATTTCCATCCTTTCCCAACCCTACGTCACTAGTAAGAGACGCAAGCTCATCACCAAAGGTTGGTGGGGCAAGGAAATGTGTAAAAATAAAATTTTCTGTTTAATCACTTTTTGACTTGTCTTTTTGAGTAAAATGTCAGTATATGCTTGTTTCCAAAGAGATGTGTATATGGGATAGATGTGACACCATGAAGCTTCTAGAATAGACCATAGGCAAGACACCTATCCTGAGAAGAAATCAAAGCGAGAACAAACTTGCAGATCTTGGTATGGTTACCGTTAGGACTTCGTCATGTTTGATTTTATTTGATAAAAGATTCCAAGATGACTTGATGATACGAAGATGGAGAGGTATGATTAGAAAGTTTTGTGCCAATCAACATCATGAGTTTGTAATGAATTACTTTGAGAATAGATTCCTTGATCACAATTTGTGTAAGAACAAGTGGACAAAATGATCCTAATTTATATGAAAATGCAATGTAGATAGTTATATAGGCAGCGCTTGCTGCTTATGCATAGAAACGTTTGAGGTGGAGGGAATTGACTGTTTCGCCAAACTCCTCACCTTCTAGCGTGCATAAGAGATAAGCACCATTCCCGTAGTCCTTCATGACTCGGTATGGGCCCAACCATTTGGGCCGGAATTTCCTTCCTTCGCCGGTCTTCTTGTCGATCCGGCTGTCTAGTCTTAGAACTAGATCACCTTCATATATGTCGCGTTCATAGACCTTCTTGTTATACTGCTAGCACATTCGGTCAGCATAAGCTCTATGCCGCTGTTCAGCATCTAACCTAGTTTCATCTAGGCTTTCTAGTTGGGAGAGACGTGCTTCTCTGTAAGCGTCTTCATCCAAAATCCCTTGTAGTGAAATGCGGAGACTGGGTATTTTGACCTCAAGCGGGAGAACTGCTTCTGCCCCAAATACTAGCGAGAAAGGAGTTGCTCCCGTTGGTGTTCTTATTGAGGTTCGGTGGGCCCACAAGGCCGGATATAACTTCAAATGCCAATCCCGCTTGTTTTCTTTCACTGTTTTAAGGAGAATGGCTTTCAGCATTTTGTTTGTTGCTTCAGCCTGTCCGTTAGCTTGGGGATAATACAAGGAAGCCGTATGATGGCTTATTTTGAACTTACCGCATAGTTCGCGGACTTCTTCATTTTTGAAAGAAGTTCCATTATCAGAGATAATGATTTGCGGGATACCGTACCTACAAATGATTTGATTCAAGATGAACTTAGCGATCACTGAGCCAGGTACGGTAGTAAGAGGCATAGCCTCTACCCATTTGGTAAAATACTCAGTGGCCGTGATTATAAAATTGTGGCCGTCTGTGGATGAGGGAGAGAATTTCCCTATTAAGTCTAGGCCCCATGTAGAAAAGGGCCATGGAGTAGCGATTGGTTGCAGAGCCTGTGCTGGCATGTGGATCTCGTGAGAGAATTCTTGGCACTTATGACACCTGCGTGCAAACTCTATCGCGTCATGTTCTAGAGTGGGCCAGAAATAGCCCATTCGATGTATTTTTCGAGCGATGGCATGGCCACCAAAGTGGCCTCCACATATACCGCTGTGAGATTCATAGAGAATCTTCTTGGATTCTTCTATGTCGACACACCTTATTGGATTCTTCTGTGTCGACACACCTTAGAAGCATTCCATCGAATGCTTTTCAATAGAGCACATGTTCTATGATGACATATTTAGATACGATTATGCGTAACCGCCTTCTTTGTTGTGGTGTAACTACCTCCGGGTACATATGGTCCATGATATAATTAATGATATCAGTGTACCAAGGGCACTCAGAGATAGCAGGTCGAGTTTCGATGTAGTATACGCATTCATCTGGAAATTCTAAATCACCTCCGTCTAACGGGTTGTCAGCTAACCAATCTGCGATGATTTGTCCTTTAACTAACTTCTGGTTTACAAACGTTAATTCGAACTCTCCCATTAAGGTTATAAAACGTCCAGCTTTTTTGGACAAGGAACCTTGTGTGAGAAAAGTCTGTAAATGGTCTGTCTTTACCATGACCTTTGTTTCTTGATTCAGCATGTAATGTCTTAGACGTTTAGTAGCAAAGACTATGGCAAGGCATTCTCGTTCTGCCTGTGTATAGCGTGTTTCATAGTCGAGCAATGTTCGGCTAATGAAATAAATCGCACGTTCTCTCTTGTCATCGTCTTCTTGGGCCAACATACAGGCCAGGGAAACATTGGTAGCTCGTGAGTACAAGATCAACGGGTGATCCAGCTTAGGTGGCATTAGCGTAGGTGGTGATAACAAAAAACACTTAACTGCATCAAAAGCTTCATCGCATTCTTCAGTCCAATCGATGCTATAATCCTTCTTGAGTAAATTGTTGATTGGATGAACGGCGAAGCTTAGGTCCAGGATAAATCTCTGGATTGCACCCAGTTTTCCGAGAAATGATCTGATTCCAGATTCGCTAGAAGGTGGGACCATTTCGAGGACAGCCCAATTTTGGTTGGATCAACATCGATCCCTCGTGATGATATGATGTAACCTAGGAGTTTTCCTCCTGTTACACCAAATACACATTTCTCTGGGTTTAGCGTGACTCCGTATTCTATTAGGCGTGAAAGAATGATGCGGAGTACTTCGGGATGGTCACGACGCTTCTTGGCCTTAGCCAACAAGTCATCTACGTAGGATTCCATGATTTTATGAATTAAATCATGAAATATGTATGTCATGGCCCGCTGGTACGTAGCACCAGCATTCTTGAGACCGAATGGCATAACAGCGTAGCAATAGGTTCCCCAAGGAGTTATAAAGGTGGTTTTAGCTTGATCTTGCTCGGATATTCTGATTTGATTGTATCCCGAGAATCCATCCATGAGAGACAAGAGTTCAAAACCAGCTGTTGCATCAACAATAACGTCTATGGATGGTAATGGGAAATCGTCTTTAGGACACGCTTTGTTGATGTCTCGAAAATCTATGCAGATGCGTATCTTTCCATTCTTTTTGAGAACGGGAACGATATTAGATACCCATTGGGAGTAGTCAACTGGCTTGATGAATCCTACCTGAAGGAGTTTTATTACCTCCTCTTTTACCATGAGAGCTACTTTGGGCTTCATGGGTCTTGATTTTTGTTTAATTGGCTTTGCATCTGATCTAGTGACGAGGTTGTGCACCGCAATGTGGGGTGCGACTCCTGTCATCTCTTTGTAATTAAATGCAAATGCCTTTTGATGTTCTTTGAGAACCTGAGTATGTATTTCTACTTCTTCTGGGGTTAATGAAGAACCTAGTTTCAATATCTTTGGTTCATTCTCTGTCCCAATGTTGACATCGATTGTTTCTTCGATTAAAGAGGCGTTACCCTCTTCGAACTCAGGTGGTGCTGGAGGTAAATCTATATCATCCCCATTTTCTATTGCGTATATGCTAGGTTCCCTTTGTGAGGGAAGACCCGTTACGGGATTTCCGAAGTAGGAAGATGAATGCGGAATCAGAGATAAATCTAGCGTGTGATAGGAGAGATGTAGTGCTGCATAGGCATTTAAGTAATCCAAAGTAGCTGCATCGTTTCCAACATGGTATAGGACGGTAGATTCACTTCTGTTTGAAAAAGGATTTGTCTTTGTTTTTATTAATGGTTCGTTACAAATGGATACTGTGAAGTGAGTATCTTCTAGCTCATTGCTTGGAGTGAAGCGTGACGCTGAGGTTGCTATTGAATCGGCGAGAAGATTTTTCTCTCGCGGGATCGCTTCAATGGATATGAAGTTAAACGCCTTGCTTAAATCTAATACAGCGTTTTTGTAGAGTTGTAAATGTTCGGCTTTAGTTTCATATATTTCAGAAACTTGGTTTGTTACTAATTGCGAGTCTCCGAGGACTCTGATGTTATCAATACCAATTCTTTTGGCTAAGGTAAGGCCAAGGAGGAGAGCTTCGTACTCAGCGCCGTTATTTGTGCATTCAAAGTTTAACTTAAAAGAGAATGGGAGGACCTTCTCCTCGGGTGAGGTAAGAATTATACCTGCCCCGCTCCATAACGGCATTTAGCTCCATCGAAATGGAGAGTCCAATACTTAGCCGGGAGTATAGATGTAGGGGTATCTGCTGCATTTGCACACTCTACTTCTACCATATAGAGATCTTCTGCTGGCAAGGAACCAACACCTAGGGAAAATCCCATGCCTACTGAATCAAATGGTAAGAACATTGGTGAATCTTGTTCTATCAACTCAACGATCTTCACAGTAGTCCCTAATGATACTGTTTCTTTAGTTTTACCTTTAGGTGTTGGAGTTGTTTTGGCTATGCTGGTAGTTTCGAGATCTGTCGTAGGTATCAACTTTTCCTCTGGCTTTGGGTTAGAGGGTTTGTTAAGTTGATTTGTTGGCAGTTCGAATTCTGAGTGCACCCCTGGTCTTTTCTTTAAATCAGCTAGGTGCAAATCGAAAGGTTTTGGATCGCCTTTGGCTACGAATACCTTTCCCAGATGCAAGAATCTTACTTCTTGAAATAGCATGGAAGGGATTGCCTTCATTCGATGTATCCAAGGTCGGCCGAGGATCATATTATAGTTAGTTTCCCGATCTATAATATAGAATTCAGTCAAGATGGTTTTGGGCCCTAAGGTGACCGGCAGTATTATAGTTCCTATTGAAGTGGCTTTAAGGCTATCATAGCCTCTCAAGGTATTTCGTGTAGTAGAACAGTTCGTTTCTCCATATCCAAGTTTTTGGAGGAAAGAGAAAGGGACTATGTTAACTGCGGCCCCGTCGTCAACCATTGCCCGTTTTACATAGTTATTATAAACCCACACTTGCAAGTGTAAGGCTGGGTCACCTCGGCGTGCGATCTCAGCATCTGTGGGCATTTTACTTATTTCGAAGATGAATTCGACATCCTTGTCCGGCTGCCCCGGAGGATGGATATCAAAATCTACGTGATTTACTTGTGTTTCAGGAGGTGGAGTGATGTTAATTAGATGGCCTAGACCTAATGCTTCTAAAAGAGCAGCTCTGTGAGGGGGAGAGTTCTTTAGCAAGTCCAAGAATGAAATGTGTGAAAAGGTCTTTGTTAGGTCACTAATTAAATCATAGGCACCGATGGGTTTTTCAATTATTTGTTGACTCCTATCTATCTCTGGCAGATGACTTGGGCTCGGTTGAGAGAAATACTCTCGTGTTCTTGTTATAGCTTCGATAGGTAGTTCAGCGTCTAATTCTACCAAACTAACTATCTTAGGTCTTGGTTGAGCTCCCAACTATGGCGCAACTGATGGATTTAATGAAGTCGAAGCTTCATGATCATTGTTTCCCGTTATTGCACCTTTGTTTGTTCCGGTTGGATTCAGCCTATTGCTATCATGATTTGGGAGCGGATCGTTAAAGATCCTGAGGGGAGCATTCCGAGGGGAAACTGCCCCTGCGAGAGTATTTGGTGATGATGAGACGGGATCTCGCTAAAAACAAGTCTCTGTGAAGAAGCTGTCTTTGTTCTTCTAGCAAACGTTGAATAAATTTATTATAGTCACGGCACATTCTAGTGTCGTGACCATGAATTTTATGGAAACCACAATAAGAATTGGGATTATAATTCGTTTTGTTGGTTTGGTGTGTATTGTGGCCTAAAATTCGATCAAACTATTGCTTTATTAGGACCAAAGTTTTAGAATTGTTGTTTTTGGTTTTGACTTTGGTTTTGGTAACCAAATGAGTTTTGGCTTGGCCCTTGTATGGGATTTTGCTGTTGTTGTCGTTGTTGTGGATGATTAAAATCCACTATATTGACCGTTGGGGTAAAATTGTTGTTTCGTTGATTGTTTGTTTGTGACGGAGTATTAACAACATTTACCCTCTTGGGTTGGTCGGTTACCCCATCCGTTGTTACCCCACGATTTTTGTTAAGGATTTTGGGTCCTTGATTGACATTTGTGGTAGTTGTAGTATTTTGAGTGGAGGTGATTAACCTCCCATTTGCTCCGTAAGTCTTACGACCACTATCTATTACTGCTTGATCAATTTGCAGAGCGCTCTCAAGTACCTCATCATAAGTCCTTAGTGGGAACTTCTGGACTTCTTCCTTCACTTCTCTGCTGAGAGAATGAAGGAATAAATCACATAGTTCCATCTGATCCATGTTTGGAGCACTTGCTGATGAATAAAGAACTGTACGCCACCTCTGGATGAAATGAGCGACAGATTCATTGTGTTCTTGTTTGATATGCAAGAATTCCCGATTCTGTTCTCGTAGTTTGTTCATGTCGAAGGCTTTGATGAACTCTGACATGAGTTGTTTAAATGAATGTATGGAAGCCTCAGGTATTCTCTAATACCAATCGAGAGTGATGCCTTCCAAGGTTTTGGGAAATATTTTAGCAACAACCCCATCCCAAGGGAGTAATTCTCGTATGGCTGTAGCGTAAGCTTTGATGTGCGCGTTTGGATCTCCTTCGCCCTTGAACTTGGGCAAATCAGGGAGAGGTCTTGGAAGCATGATGCTTCGTATGGTGAAATCTAAGGGTTCCTTTAGATATTCTGAATATGTCCCTATTGCATAGCTTTCGACCATTGATGGTGGTTCTTTGAGGAGCAATGGTGGAATGGGTTGTTGATATGGCATAACGACGCGCGTTGGTAGGGGCATAAGGAGGTCCCTGGCGTTGGAGCAAACATGTTGGGAGAGGAGAACATATCCCCTTGTGGCGATTTTGAATACATGTTTAAGTGCAAAGGGGTATTATCCAGGAATGGATTGCTCTGTACTAGACCTGGAGGAACAGTGCTAGCGATAGTGGGTCTAGTTGGCACTTGTTGAGGAAATTGAGGAGGCATGCCTAACGTGCCTACTCCTGTGAGGAGATCTACTTGGCCAGAGTGGTATGGAGGATTGGAACTCCCCATTTGCATGAACGGAGAATTTTGATTTGCTTGAGCAAGTTCTAACCCTCTCACTCTTTCTACTAACGTTGAAATGACTTCATTTGGTGAAGTCACGGTACTTTGCCTGAGCGGCGTTTGTTGTGTACCCTGGTGTTGTATAGGCATGTGATAGCCTGTCATGAACTGATTGCTATCTTGCCAAGTTTCTCCAAGAATATTTCCTGTAGAGGTATTTTCTTGAAAATGGGTCTCGGGTTGTGCTTGTAAACCTCCTATAGGTGGGTACATACCCCGGGAGCGTTGTTCACTCCTAGGATAAGGTATTGATTGTCCATCGTCTAAGACCAGGTATGGATCTGATTGTCTACTGATATGTGGTCTGAGTAACATTTGAGGAGATGAACCAGATTCTCCTGTAAACGTCATATTGTTGGAACCTGAAGGTTCTGTTTGTTGGGTTCGAGGGGGTTGATCTAACTCCTCGGTTTGAAGAGACAAACTATATCTGGTTCTTGGGGTTTGAGTTGACAACTGATTAGTTGAATAGTTGTCACCCCATACTGAGAGTGAGGGTGATGATTCCCTATTCTGTTGGGCGTAGTATGCCTCAAGACCCAGGAGGGGTCTGCCATATGCGTCGAATCCCGACATATTCGGGGGGTATATGAATACCCGCAGAATAATGGGAAAGAGCGAAGGTGAAAGAGAGAAGATGAAACTTCTCAAAGAGAAGGTGAAATAATTGTTTGATTCACGTCGGGTTCACCAATTTTGTACGTCGGAAAAGTGACAGGCGAGCGTGAGAATCAACAAGTAACTCTTCCACGTACCCGACCTCCCGAGGTCGTGCCGAGACAGCCGGTGGGGGTAGAATATGCAGACAAACTAGTTAGGCAATCTAATGTCTTCGACACGCACTAGTGGAATTTGCGAATCTAAGGCTAAGAAGGCCCTTCTAACTTGGACTGGTGTGATAGATCGATCAGCGAGGATGACTGCTCGAAGGCTCCAATCAATATCGAGCTCTGGTGTGATTCGATCTATGGGTTGCGGAATACGTGGAAAATGACCTGGGATTGTTTCGTGTATATCTCCTGATAAGGTCATATGGTGGATATAGTTGATTCTATGGATGATTTTCTGGCCTAGTCCAGAATTCCCTAGCTTCGTTAGCTGCTATATCTAGTAAGGACAGTTGTTCGACGATGATAGGTGGAAGTGGAGTGGACTGAAATACTAGTGTGCGTAGGCCAGTGTCTATATCTAACTGACTTGTGGATTCGTTGGGCTGTGGGACCTGTGGGTCATAACCATAGACTCTTGGTTGTTGCGGTCCTGTTATGGTCATACGTGAGATCAAGTTCTAATCCCTAGTATCCAGTAATCATACGCTTTTTCAGCTTCTACGTTTAGAACCAACAGTTGTGTGATCTTCTCAGAATACCTTACAGGCGTTCTTGCAACCTGGATTCTTAAGCTGGTATCTATATCTACGAGGGTGTCTCCAGTGTCTGGCTGTGGAACTAAAGGATCACACTCGAATGTTTGTTCTCTTT
The DNA here is from genome assembly GCA_018340775.1 of Taxus wallichiana var. yunnanensis. Lineage (NCBI taxonomy): Eukaryota > Viridiplantae > Streptophyta > Pinopsida > Cupressales > Taxaceae > Taxus > Taxus wallichiana. The sequence goes on from CM031234.1 coordinate 52,710,445, forward strand.
CGAGCCCTTCTACAGTCATGTGGATATTTTCTAGGGTAATCTGTAGTTTGGCTGACTTGACCAAAATGCATGTGCTTGGTCGTCTTCTATGTTTAATCCTCTTAACTGTGAGCTGATCAGTTGTAGATCTGCGGTTGTTCGGAATACTTGTATCCTGAGATTTTGGTCTATGTCAACTATTGTTGTGGCTAGGCTTGGTTGAGGCACGATCGGCTCAAATATATATTCCCTGGGCTCTTGAGGTCCCGTGATTGTCATACAAAACAAAATGTAATCTAACTGTAATGAAATAAATTCTAACTATGTGAAATAAATCTAACATATATAACCTTTATCTTTATAAGAAATATTCTAACAATTCTAAGGAAAACAAACTATTTTAAGCGTATCTAGAAATAATAACTAAACAATAATTTAAAACAGACAAGATAACCGAGTGTGGTTATTTGCCTGTGTAATTTGTAGAATTATTCTAAATAAATATGAGGGTAAGTGCACCAAGTTGGGGGACAATTAAGTGGACATTAAATCCTAAATTTTACATTAAAAATAGCAAAACATCAAATTTAGTCTTCCGCGGACTTGAACCATGCCGAAAAGTAAAAAATATGTCATAAAAATGGTGCCATTGCGTAGGGGAGACTATCAGATTTGTAGAAATACTGATTTTAAAGTGAATAGAAGAGGATAAATATCATTTTATAATTTTTTACTAATAGTAGGTCTTTAAGACACTTTTTCCTGTGAATGTTTGTCTACGTTCAAGACTGCAAAATTTGTTTCACCTATTAGAATGTGATAAAAATTATACCATCCCAACCGTGGTGAAATTATATACATGTTCAAAAAAAAAATTATTTGATTTCAATATTTTTTGATGAAGTTATGGCGGGCAAACGGAAAGTGCTCTGTTTTCTTTATGTTTTCATACCACTTTCACGGAAAAAATCATAAAAAATAAAATATTACTCAAAAAAATACAAAATAAAATCCATCCCAAGATAGATAGTGGCATATAACTTCTCACCAAAGGAAAATATATATATCAATTTTTGGTCATCCAAATTGTGGGCAAACGGACTATAATCTTATCGGCGTTTTAAAAAAAAATACCAAGTCATTGAATTTTGAGTGTTTAATATAGCTAATCTTGTCCATTTTTACAAAAGTTAGTATTTTAGAAACTAGATTCCGGATGCTACGATTCATATTAATATAATTTTTTCTAATTTTGAGTGTATGTATTGCTAATAATCCCTACAAGTTGATATTATGTTGTTATTTGCAATATGATGTCCACGGATGACCCTATATTTGTCCATCAACTTCCTGCACTTACCCATGATAGCCTGTCTAATCTACTTGCAAGATTCTCGATCTCGCCTCGAAGTGAGGAGTGAATCATAGTTTCTCGAAACTATCAATCCCCACAGCCTTCCGGCAATATCGAGAATAGAATGAAATGAAATAAAGTGATTAACTACTCTATTTGATATAAATCGACTAGAACTTTGAAATTTAAAACCCGGACTTTGCTGGCGAAATGGTGTATGGCGAATCCGATGGTGTATGTGAGAGCAGAGCATCCACGAGTATATTTTCCAAGAGCCTACGGAGGTTTCAACGTGTCGAGTAGGAGAGCACCTTCTGAGGAAAAATCCTAAGCGGGTTTCTATAGCAAAACACCACCTTGCCAGTAAGATGATTTACTACAAGAGTTGGTTATGCAAAGAGCAGAGCATCCACGAGTCCCATTTCAAAAAGGGAAAGGATCGGGTTGAATAGTCAAATCACTGAGACAGGCCAGCGGAGGGTGCCAAGTGTCTAAAAGCATGGTGCTAATTCAAAGAGCAGAATTAAGGGAAGGTCTTCATACAAAATGCGATCGGGATGTCGCGTGTCCCTGGCCAAATATATGACCCGCAAATAGAAAGCAAAGGACTTAACCAAAAACATAAGGAAATTAATTAGGTCGTGGAATAAGCCATGTGTCAACCCTAATCCACTCAAAAAGCAAGATATAGAGGTTGCCCTCGGACATATACCAGCCCTCCACGTGTCCAGTTTCAAAAGGGCCCCATTTTTGAACTAATTTTCCCACTATTTTATATGGACTGATCCAAATTTAAAATGGGCATATCTTTTGACTCGAGTCTTGAAATCTAGCAAATATGGCACCGTTACAAAGATCTTGGCCTTTTCCATGCCATGAAGATTTGAAACTTTACGTTTGGAGAAGTTATGTGGGAAAAAAAATGAGAAACATCTTCAGGCCTTTAATAGAGGATCTATTTGCCCCAACAACCCGATCGAATTCGATCTAATCTATTGTATCCCCATCCTTCAAGGCATCAAACCATTAATTGATGTAATCAAGATAGATTTGGGGTAGATTTGAGAGAGGCATTGATTGATAGTGGTTGAGATTTCAAAGCGGGATTCAACGTGTCTCAAGGTGGTTGAAGCAGGATAAGAATTGTTTCCCTCTTCTCTCTCCCATTCTTCCTATATATTGTAATGAAGAGGCATATTCAAAGGGCTGGTCATTTTTTTTCTCCAACCCCCTCTCTCTTTCTTAATTAGGGTAGAATGTGGAGTCTAAGCCTCCTCCCATGGCTCTGTAATGGTGTTTTCTTGCCTCCTTCCCACTGATGATGTCTGTGTAACATTTTGGAGTAATAAAATATGTTTCGTGATACATCTGTCATCATCCTTGGCTTATTTTTGTCTCTTCTTACCTCTCATCATATAAGGTATCTGTGGCATATTTTGATGTTCGTTATAGGTCTGGGAGCTATGTTTAATGGTTTTTGAAGTGGTTTCTATTTGAAATTTGTGATACATTCCGTGGGTGCATTCTATTCACCCTCTCCTCGGCTCACCTCTCTCCACTTGGGTGGTCGGGTCTATGATTCAACCACCCTCTCTCTCTCTCTCTCTCTCTCTCTCTCTCTCTCCTCTCTCTCTCTCTCTCTCTCTCTCTCTCTCTCTCTCTCTCTCTCTCTCTCTCTCTCTCTCTCTCTCTCTCTCTCTCTCTCTCTCTCTCTCTCTCTCTCTCTCTCTCTCTCTCTCTCTCTCTCTCTCTCTCTCTCTCTCTCTCTCTCTCTCTCTCTCTCTCTCTCTCTCTCTCTCTCTCTCTCTCTCTCTCTCTCTCTCTCTCTCTCTCTCTCTCTCTCTCTCTCTCTCTCTCTCTCTCTCTCTCTCTCTCTCTCTCTCTCTCTCTCTCTCTCTCTCTCTCTCTCTCTCTCTCTCTCTCTCTCTCTCTCTCTCTCTCTCTCTCTCTCTCTCTCTCTCTCTCTCTCTCTCTCTCTCTCTCTCTCTCTCTCTCTCTCTCTCTCTCTCTCTCTCTCTCTCTCTCTCTCTCTCTCTCTCTCTCTCTCTCTCTCTCTCTCTCTCTCTCTCTCTCTCTCTCTCTCTCTCTCTCTCTCTCTCTCTCTCTCTCTCTCTCTCTCTCTCTCTCTCTCTCTCTCTCTCTCTCTCTCTCTCTCTCTCTCTCTCTCCCTTGGAATGGTTAGATTATGATAGAATAGGTTCTACCTACACTGGAGTAGCTTGTGGTAGGTAGATTAGGAAGCAAGAACCGGCTTTCTCTGGAGGTCCATCTCAAGTTTTTCAAGTCCATAACTTGAGATATGGTCCCATGTTGTGCAATCACACCAAATTCCCCACTTCACACTCAGTCCATTCGGGAAGTCTTTGTGATTTTCACTAATGAGTTTTGGCACACTCGGTGGGACCCTTACGTTATATCTTCCATCTTTCCAAGGTGTCTCATCAAAAATAACAAATCATAAGCCACCATGCGATCACACTAACAGTTTTGGTACACATGGTGGGACATGTCAAAAACACCTTACCACTTCATATTAACAAGTTGGTGTGTTAATGTTAAGATTCAACCTTTTGAGGCACATGCAAGCACATCTGACAACTCCATCCGGTCAATAACTCATCCTCTAAGTTACAGACCTTTTCCATCCATTTCCACTCATTTTCATCCATTTTCTTCTTCCATCTCTTTCATTTTCTCCCATTCCATGAAGTTCTACAATCATGACTTCATTCCCTTCATGGAACTCACACTTACAGCAACATCGAGTGTAATCCACCTCCAATACATTTCCCAACTCCTCCAAATTGGCATTATGATTAGATCTAAAACCATTTTCTTACCCATATGAGAAGGGTCAAAATTAGTTTGGCCATGGGGCTTATCAAGAACAAGGGGGTGCACACAATGGTACTTGATTACACGAGAGGATGCTAGTCTACTAGATAAGATTCAAAAATGGAGGCTAACATGGTTTAGTCAAGGGGCATAGCACAAATGAAGGCATTCAAGATTGGTTGCAGGGCATCTTGTCCATGGGAAGGCCCTTTTCCAAGACATTACAGCCCTCAGGAGAAGTTGGACTTCATGGTTGGAATGTTGCCTCAACTTACATAATGGATTGAGGAGATTGGGGACTATGAGTTGGACACAAGACAACCTTGTCAATGGGTGAGTCTACCACTTCTTAGCTCTTCATTTTCTCTTCCTCAGTCTTTATCATTTCAGAATGATCAAGATTCAAGCCCCTCTCCGTTTATTCCCCAAGTGTTGTTTCTCTACTCCATCCCCTGATCTTCCACCTCATCTCAGTTATTCTACCCTTTTCCCTTCCAAATAGTCATCCCCTCCAAACAAGCAGGAAGTTCCACCTCCCTCCCCACCACAAACAATTTCAAAGCTGGTTGAACCCCAACGTACCACTCCTCTTGCTTTCCCAAGTCCATGTAGGGAAGATACTTAAGAATCCAATCAAGTACAGCAAGAAGAGGAGCCTAATAGAAAAGAAATAATAGACAATCAAGAATTGGGCTACTAAATTTGGGTTTACAAAGATCCCCTTGATGGTCAAGGCAATAGAGGAGGTCAAGGTTAAAGAGCCAGTGGTGGCTAAGGCTGAATTTGCAGTAGAGGAGGAGGACCATATAGTTTCAAAGGCCCCAAGTGTGGAGAAGGCTACAAAAGAACCTTCAGTTCTTCCTCCCACTTCATCCCCTTCGAGATCTGATGTTGAAGAAGAGTTTGATCTTTAAAACTTCATGTTTGAGGAAGAGGGAAACCATGGTGAGCAAGTTTCAGATCAGGAGGACACCATGGAGGAGGTTGAGCACATGCAACAGGACAACAATGAGGCAAATTATCTGTTTGACTTGGAGGATTGCTTTGATGGAGAAAATCCCATGGAGATCACATCATTTTCTCTTCCATCATCCATCTTCCAAGCATACGAGCCTACTTCCATGAAGGAGGGCATTCAAGAGTAGAAACCTATGTCTCACAATATATCTCTAGAACCAAGGTTAGAAGATATGAGTCTTCCATGTTCTTCACAAGAGAAGGAAGAAGAACAACTAGCTCCAAGCCTAGTTAAAAAGGAGCATATGGAGGTGACCAAGACAAATTTAGAGGCACTGAATCATGAGCCGGTTGCACAAGAAAATATATCCCCTCTCCCATTCAACCTCTCCAAAATTATGATATTTTGGAGGAGCCTAAACTCATTAGCTTCATGTTTGAAGATGAAGCTTCATATGGTGAAGATAACAAAGATTTGAAAATCTCCATGCAAAAGGGAGAGACCTTGTTACATTAGGACAATAAAGAGTTTGATTTCCTACCAGACTCAAAAGAATGTTTTGATAAGAGGGAGCCAGTTGAAATTGTAATATTTTCTCCCCCATCATTCATTCTTCAATCACAAGAGCTTGCTGCCATGGAAGAGAGCATGTAAGCACAACCTACAGTTTGCAACATGCCTCCTGAATCAAAGTTGGAAGATTTTGATCTTCCAAAAGTCACACCTGCTGCAAAGGAAGAGAAAGAGTATGAGGCTATCATTCCTCCCACACCATCCATCCAAGAAGGTCCACAAAAGACTCCATTTTTGGAGCTAAGAATCAGAACCATGGGAAGATTCAAAGGACCATACCTTGCCTAATCAAATATTTAGCTTCATTGGACCCGAGGAGAAGCCAAATCCAGTCATGCCTATTTGGGGCATGAGGATGAGCATAAAAGTACCAAGGATCATCATCAACACCTCCAAGCAAAAATTTCAAATCATCTTGAGGAGGTATTTTCCATTAATGTTGATACCTTGCTGATATGGGTGGAGGATCGGCTTAAAGTCAATTTTTCACTCATACAGGCAGCCATATTTAGTGTCAAATCATTTACATGGTTGCCTCTCTTGAGAAAGGGAAGCTACTTCTCCTGCACATAGAAGGCTTTGTGTAGCCCTTTTTCTCTCTCGATTAGTTTAGAAGTAGGATTATAATTTATTTCCAATAGAAGAAGTGCTTGTGCACACTCTGCATGTCTCATTTGAGGCATGTATGATTTTTTCTTTATACATAAGTTTTGTTCATATTTCTCTAGAGCTACTGAGGCCAGGCCCTTCACTATTCATGGTAGAAGACTCATAGTTTCTTGTAACGATTGCTGAAATTTCAAACTAAAACAAATGCGGAGCACCTAAAAATTCATCCTCAAAGCAGTCCATTTAGGGACAGATGAAAACTTAGGTCAAAACAATCTTTTACTCTCGAGAATCCTTGTTTTGAAGTATTTCTTATGAAAATTGAGAGTGCAAATGGTCAGGCTCACGGATCAGAGGCAGGATCAGTATCATGTCGTCATTCTCGACTCCATGCCCAATGGATATAAAAGGAAACTATTCCTTTCATCTAGAAGGTAGATACCCCTATGAGTCGCCAAATTGTTATCCATATTTCCCCCAAGAAATATTGGATCAGCCAAGACCCCGCACAAAATAACCTAGATAAATCACATTCAAATCTTACAAATAGGTTGTAGAAGGACTCTCAATGGAGTGGCATGGACTGCAAAAGATTAAACGACTCGGGATGTTGCAAGAAACTCAAGGCCTTACTGACAAAGAAGCCAAAAGAAGAAAGAGAATAAAAATATTTGGTTCAAGTCTTCGGGCCGAAATAGTTCGTAACGAGTCAAAAATCGACTAAGTATAGATGAGGCAGCAAACACCGCCAAGTGTCCAAGAAGTGTATCTCGAATTTGATTCAAAGAAGGGAGGCTCAAACAAGTGCCAGGCCCCACGTGTCCTAGGCCCAAAACGGAGGCAAATTCAAAGCTAAAAGTCAAAAGGCAGACAAGGCGGGCCTCAAAAAGGCTAAGTATATAAGTGCTAACGGAAGCCGCCACACGTCGCACTGGCACATCTCCAAAATTTAGTCCAAAAGTGGAGACCCAAATGAGTGCGGGCTCGCCACGTAGTCTAAGGTTTGAAAAGGTAAGAGGGGTTGTTGAAAATTTTAAGAGCCTACGGAGGTTTCCACGTGTCGACCCGACACTCCTTCAGAGGAAAAATCCTAAGCGGGTTTCTAAGTAAGCATGGAGCCTCCATGCATCCCATTTCAAAAAGGGACAGGGTCGGGTTGAATAGTCAAAGCATTGAGATAGGCCAGTGGAGGTGCAAGGTATAAGGATGACACTAGTTCAAGAGTAGAATTAAGGGAGGTTCTTGAGACAAGCACCGAGGTTGTCACGTGTCCCTAGTCAGATATATGACCCCGCCGAGAAAAGGACTTAGCCAAAAACATAAGGAAATCAAGTAGGTCATGGAAGAAGCCACGTGTCAACCCCGCACCACTTAAAAAAAAATACATAGGCTGCCCTTAGACATGCACCAGCCCTCCACGTGTCCGGTTTCAAAAGGGGGCCCATTTTCGAACTAGTTTTCCCATTATTTTATACGGACCCGATCCAAATTTCAAATGGGCATATCTTTCGACTTGGGGCTCAAAATCCAGCAAATCTGGCACTGTTAGAAAGATCTCAGCCTCATCTACACCATGAAGATATGAAACTTTAAGTTTGGAGAATTTAGGTGGGAGAAAAATGGAGAAATATCTTCGAGCCTTTAATACAGGATCTATTTGCCCCAACAACCCAATCGGATTTAATCTAATCTGTTATTTCCCCATCCTTCGAGGCACCAAACCAGTAGTTGATGCAGTCAAGATAGATTTGGGGTGAATTTGAGAGAGGAATTTATTGATAGTGATTGAGCTTTCAAAGTAGGATTCAATGGGTTGGTCATTGTTTTCTCCTACCCCCCTCTCTCTTTCTTCATTAGGGTAGAATGTGAAATCTAAGCCTCCTCTCATGGCTCTGTAATGGTGTTTTCTTTCCTCTTTCCCACTGATGATGTATTGTGTAACATTTTGGAGCAATAAAATTTGTTTCGTGATGCATCTATCCATCCTTGGCTTATTTTTTTGTCTCTTCTTACCTCTCATAATTACAGGTATATTGTGCATATTTTGATGTTTGTTGTAGGTCCTGGGAGCTATGTTTAATGGGTTTTGAAGTGGTGTCTCGTGAAATCTATCTCTAGTCCGTGGTGCATTCTTTCCACCCTCTCCTCTACTCACCTCTCTCCACTTCAGGCGGTCGGGTATTTGATTCAACCACTTCCTTTTCTAGTGTATCACCACTTAGTGTAGGCTCTCTCTCTCTCTCTCTCTCTCTCTCTCTCTCTCTCTCTCTCTCTCTCTCTCTCTCTCTCTCTCTCCCCTTGGAATGGTTAGATTAGGATAGAATAGGTTCTTGCCTGCACTGGAGTAGCTTGTGGTAGGTAGATTAGGAAGCAAGAATCGGCTTTCTCCAGAGGTCCATCTCAAGTTTTGCAAGTCCCACAGCTTGAGAGATGGTCCCATGTTGTGCAATCACACCAAATTCCCCACTTCACACCGGGCCATTCGGGGGTGCTGTGATTTTACACTAAAAGTAGAGATGAACTTTATTGATAAACTTACAAGACCTTAAGAACAATGTTTTCACATTTTCTTTACTGTGACAAAATAGTACATATAGACTCATAATATTAGAACTGAGGACTCTCATAGGTCTTCATGACATCATTTGAACACAATCTATATGACTCCATAACTTTCAATGACAATATTATACTTAAACTAGTCTTGACAGAGTATAATACCAACAATAAACCTTTTTATGACCAATGATGACTCCTTTTGAATCACACGAGACACTGTCAAGTGCAAAAACTCATGAAAACAAGGGGAGAGTCACTTTCCATACCTTACAACTTTAGTGGTGTCCCAAATACCAATCTTCTTCAATTTTTCTTTCATAGAAAATTGAAAACCATTTAGACACATTTGATATTCTTGGACAAAAGAAAACAAACTCCCTTGAGCTGAATAGGACTTGTTGACATTTTTTTCTAACTTCATAGCATTGGAATCTTCCTTGAAAGTTTTTATAGGTTGAGATTCAATATTTTTGGCGTTACTAACTCTACCATTGTTAATTACTTCTGATTTTGGAGCATTCCTATTTTCTTTACCCTCATGATTAGGTCCCTTGACTGTCATGGCTGAAATTTTTTGGTCAAACCTCTTAATGAACCTTCTCTTTCTTGGAAAAAATCTTGAAATATGACTTGATTATTGATAATTGAACAAAACACCATTCCTCTCCCTCCTAGGCTCAAAAATACTTAAGTTCCATCCATAATCCTTAGCTCTATGTCCATATTCATAACATGAGTAACATTCACCCTTGAAGACACCTACTTCATTCCTTGGAGTCCTCTTTTTGCAATCTCTAGCTCTATGAAAAAAATCATGGTAAACAAAACAATATCCATTAAATAAAGATCCATACCTCATAGCATTAGGTTGTCTAAATAAGTTATACCTTCTTGTATTATCTTTCTTAGTCACCTTCTCAGCTAGTTTAGTGCTTGGAAAAACTTCATGATCATCCTTCTTTTGTTTTCCTTCAAACCCTAGGCCAATTTTGTCATTTGTGCCTCTTTGACTCTCCAACATGTCATTAAGATCCTTAGAGCTCTTCTCAAATATTTCATGCATATGCAACTCACTAGTTACATCCTTCAAATCAGATTCAAGGGACTTCAACTTGTCTTCATACCTGGAACAAGCATCTTCTTTCTCCTTTAGAGCATTAGACAAAATTTCCACTTGAGATTTCAAGTCTTTGATAGCTAGATCATGATCTTTCTCCATTTCTTCCATTATTTCTTGCAATCCATAAACCAAAGACTCAGAAATATCATATTTTCTTCTCCAAATATCTACAAACTTACCCATTTGTGCTTCAGAGAATCTCCTTCAAGTTGTCAAACTTTTGCAAGAAGGACCAACTCTAATACCAATTGTTAGAAGCACAAGGGACTGACGGGGGGTGAATCATTCCTAAAAATTCTTACTTAATTTACCTTTAGAATCAGCAAGTAACATCATTTATCCATTCACACGCATTCAACCATATCATAATAAATGTGCACAATATCAACAATGAATCACAACACATGCAAAAGGGCTCATAGACATGAGATTTAAGTGGGAAACCTGTTATCTAAAATAATCCCATGCTTATTTTTGGCTAACTCCTCCTCCTTTTCCTTTGATGGCACTTAAATGAATTTTTGGCATGCTTCAGGGACTCAAAATTTTTGGAAATGGATCCATCACATAGGATATTTCTTCCCCTTTCCAGAAAGGTAAAATTTTCCTCCTAACTCTTTGTAATTTTCAAGTTATGGCTCGGCGAAGTTTTTTTGGGAAATTTTCCCTTGACAGGGCCGCATCAATGAAATGGAGCGACATGTCGTGGGAGTTGGGAGAAGTGAAGGTAAGTTGGAAAAATTTCCAAGGAGTTAGCAGAGGTGCAAAGGGGAAAACCGGCCCGCCACTCACGAAGGAGAAAATGGAGGGAAAAACCCCGAGATTCTAGGAAGCAACACGTGTCCAGTCGGTGGCGGGGTCGAGGCGCGAAGGATTTGGAAAAAAATTTCCAAAGTTCTCAAAAGGTGCAAAGGCAAATGTTGAAGTGCATCCCCACGGAGTGATCATGCGCTGACATGTGGCAGTGGAGCGGCGGAGCGCGGGGAAAGTTTGGGAAATTTTCCCAATGTGAAATCAAAGGGGAAAAGCGAGATTTAAGCCAGCGTTTCCATCAACAAATGGAAAATTTACATGTGGCAGCGGAGTGGTGGGGCATGGAGATTTTTTGGGGAATTTTCCCAAATTCAAAAAAGAGGAAAATTTTCAAGTTTCAGCCCGCCAACCCGATTTTTCCTCTAAAATTGTCATTTTTGCCCTAAATCTTCAGAGGGCCATATCTTTTGATCCAGAGCTCAGATTTTCATGTTCTTTATATCAATCAAAATCTGTTAAAATCTTATACATGATGGAGGGTTCAATTTTGTATTTTGATTGATATTTTTGGGACAAAATGGGAAAACATCTACGGCATGTAAAAACGACTCTAACCACAAAAATTAATGAAGTATGGGCCTCTTTCTTGCTATGTAGAGCAATGTACGTTGGTGAATGGGTTTTTCCATGAAGCCCATCACTTTGTAGGTGAGATTAAAGGGATTTTTGGTGGTTGGAGTTCCAAATCAATTTGCCCACATTTTCCACATTTCTTTCTTTTCTTTCGCTTCACCATTAAAATTCATATTTGGCTCATTTGTAAAGGGTTGGATGTTCTTGCTTCTTCAAGCTCTTCTTTTCTCCTTAGCAAGTGGATTTGAAGATTTTCAAACCTCCCATGGAGATTGTAACATGTTTTTTTCCTCTTTGCCAATGGAATGTATTGTATTGAATTTGGGCATGATAATGTATGTTTTGTGATCAATTTTGAATCCTCTCATGCAGTTATTATTGTCTTCTGATCCTTCATTGCATTCGGTAATTTTTACAATTTTTTTGCTGCAATCTTCATGATTTATGTCTATATTTGCAAAGAAAGGAGTTCAGCACTCCTTTGGTGTATCACCTTTCTATTTTTTGCTTAGTTTTGTTTCCATTTTCTTGTTTTTCCCTCAACCCTATCTCCTTGGTAGTTTTAGAATAGGATTTTGAACCAAAACCTCTAAAAACTTGCATGCATACACCTAAACAGAGGAGTAAGAACCAACTTCAATCTGGATATTTTTCTCACCTTGGAGAAAACTCGATGTTGTGCATTCACACCAGATGAGTTTTCCTTAGAAAAGTAGATCTATAACTCATTTGGGGGTGCTGTGAATTTGCACTAACAAAAACCTCATGGGTAATAAAACCCACTTAAACATAAATATTATATTGTCATGCTTAAAATTTAGTGAGGCATTAACCCCACAAGGATCACCAACCCCTAATTTAGTGAAGCACCCACTCCACAAGGAGGATATAACCCCCTAAGGATGACCAAGCACCAACTTAGCCACCCGAGGATTTTTATCACTACAAATGTTGTTGCCACAACCTGATGGAGATCACTAATTCAACTTAAAAATCCTAGCTCATATCCTAGGGCATCAAACTTGCTCTTTTCTCCTTCTTTCATCATGTGTCTTGCTTCCAATATATTTCTCTCATGCTTCCATGACTTCCTTAATCTAAAACACACTTTATCTAACCTCAACATATGCCTTCACACCTGTAATGAACTCTCCTCTAGGTCGCTTTAACCCCCATGCAAGATTAGCTCTCAAAATGAGCTAAAACTCCACATTTAAATGCAAATATTCTTCTTTCATCAAGGGATGTTGGTCCCTCATCATAATTTTGACCCATAAAATTATATAAAATTCATAAATTTTAATTACAATAGTTACATTTGACCCATATAGGTCGTCCTAGCTAAAACCCCATTACATATGCCAAAAATGGCTCAAAACCCCATGGGCACATTCTTAAAAATGGCCTTACATAAAAATACACTTTTTCATGACCAAAAACCCTTTACATATGAGTAATAAATCATAAAACATTCATATATGGTCACACATTTAATCAACCAATCATATTATTTCATTTACTAGGCCCAATTCCCTTTACAATTCTCAAAACAGAATTGTTTCCTTCACCCTTCAACACCCTGGAAACTTCATCTGATCACCAAATCACTTATAATAAACCAAATAATTCCATGTGAACACAAAAATTAAATTTTATAACATGTATAACACTTATAAACAAGTTATAAGTCATGAAACATCTTTTACTTCAAACCAGAACAAGCTTTTCCTTCACTAAATCAACCTGCCAAAAACATTGTTTCCAAATGTTAGATCATAAAACCAAATATACATGGATTCAAGACCTATAAATGGATTAATTGGATTACCAATTCATCCCTCTTAACTCTCCAGGTGATAATAATCATCACCCAATCCATATCATGCTTCGAATAACATCAAAAGTTCATAAAAACATATCATGTTTTGAAATGCCAAAAACCTTCTTGCTCAAAGAATTCCCTAGAAACACTTTCAAATGACCTCATCATTATTCAATCCATATATCACTAGATATATATCTGAATCATATTTCCAACACACCTTTAATCATCTTAGGAATCACCTATATCTCGGGTTATAGCCTATTATTTGAGATCCCAAAACTACCCTTTGACCAGTCAACATGTTTAGACCTCATGAACCTACATGAAAATTCTCTAAAACCTCCATGGAAACAAATAAAAACTCTCAATCATCATGCAACATCAATTTAGTTCATTCCTCATTTGGCAAATGTTTCCTTAAATTGAAACTCTTAAACTCGGCTTTTAGGTGGGGCCCACATATGGTCGCATGCTCAATCATACCTTTATAGAAATATGGAAGAGTCCTATAAAAATTTAATAATCACATTTTCACTTTCAATCAAAATGGGTCACCATACTTCACTTTTTGTCAACTGCTCCTAGCTAGGGTTTTAGAACTCTTTACCTTCTTAACATTCATTCATAAAAATGTGATTATAAACTAACCTCATTATTTTTTAAAAACCTTATAAACTCACCTTATAAGCATACCTAAAAGCCACAAGGTCCCATACAAATTACACTATTCACAACGAGCATCTAAAATTGCATTTCGAGTTGGATTTTCATTAGTTTTTACCTGTCTAACCAAAATAGTCATAACTACACATCATGGGAACGTGAAATTTTTATGAGATCACTATGACACATTATAATAACATCTCAAATCATAATAAATTCAATACCATTTCTCAATCTTTCTATCCTATCTCATTTGCATAGCCACACCTTAGAGATTCCTTTGTGAAAGGTAGTATCAAACTAAGTAAAGACAAAACTTAACATGAAAACACTAAAAATTATTCATAACATACCTCATATGCCATGATATACCTTATTTCAAAGGTTCCATGAGCTCAAATGGCTCCAAAACACTTTGTCACACCTCCAAGTTGTCATACCTACTCCCAATGAACACATGTAACCAAGTGAAACACATGTACCTACACTATGCCACTACTGTGAGTGCTCAATAACCCTCAAATAATTCTAGAAAACATTCCAACATGCTTCCCAATCATCCAAGAAGCTCATATTTTCAAGAAACACCTCCTAGGCTTCTGTATTGGCTTTGCTAAAGCAAGCACACATCACGATTCTCATCAGAATACAGTTGATAACCATCGAACCAATATGTTAGCACCTAAAACAACATCATGAAATCATCCTACAACATTCACTTTTTCATTAATGTGGGTTTTCATCAATGACAACACCTATTAGGACTTATGGCAACAAAATAAATATATGACCTAAGTAATAAGCTAGATAAAATTGAAACCCTAGGTGCAAGAGAGGGAATGGAAGAATTATCTAATTTTTCAATTAATCTTGATGTGTATTAGACTATTAAAGTTATGAGCAAGAGAAGGAAACTATCGCAATCACACCCGAGAAAATTATGTAAGCTCGCCGAAATAAGTGGACTATGGCATCTAGGCTAGATCATGGGAGCTTAGGCGTTGGAGACCTCATTTATGTGCATGACTATGAAAATGGTTAGAAAATTATTCTTCTTATGTCTCTAACCTTTTCTATTTTTTACTTTTATGTTTTTGTATGATTGCAAAGGTCAGCCATAACCTTAAAAAAATGATCTCTTACAAAACCCCAAAACACATCAAATCTTGAAAAGAAAAAGATATAAATGGGTAGTCGTGACCGACCCACGAGTCATATCCGACTAAGTGAGCTTTACAACCAAGTGCTACACTAAATTTCAGACTCTATGTAGTTCTCATGTGTGTATGCAAGAATCGTGCCCTAGGTGGCTCTTGTGCAAGATGCACTTAATAGTAAGAAATAGTTAGATGTAGCAATGTAGATAGATGTGTGGATACCAAAATTAACTTCCCCTCTTATGTATGTATGTATAAAATTCAATCCCTTATCCCTTGAGTGAGTTCTATATGGATGTTTTGATGCTCTTAGAATTCCTTTGGATACAACCTTAGGTGATGATAGTAGATGTTTAGTGTTTGGTCCTTTATTATGGTCACATAACTTTATATTTATATGATTCCCTCATTTGAATTTCACATTTAAAAAGAGGAAGGATGGCTCATAAGAAAATAAGATGACCAAATGATAAAATATGCCCAAAAGGAGATATTAAAGTAAAGAGAGGTCGGGGGCACCCGAGAAAGACGAGGGTGTCTAGGCGTTGGCATCCTATCTAGGCGCTAGTGTCTAGAGTCATAAAAGATATAGCAGTAAAGTATCAACTGGGTTGTAGGGTGTAAGATGCTAGAAAGAAGAAATGAAACATAGACAAGGCTAAAGATAGCTATCAAATGCTATTTTTTTCACTTAGGAATCATATGGATAGTGGTATGTGAATAAGACTTAGAAATGTACCCAAAGTGCGTATTTAGTGTCTCAATTTGAATCTTAGAATATGTTGACATATTCATGTGTATGACTAATAAATCTATACAATATACCTTAGGATGTAATAAGCAGGGATAAAAAGAGTGTGTTTATCTTAGAAGAGTGTGTTGTTGAAACCAAACGTTTCAAAGTGTAAATTTCCAAATTTGAGTGTCTATAATACATACAAAATAAGAGACTAAAGAGGGTTATAAATACTTACCTATAGTATGTGTGTGACCATTGATGTAAAATCCTCCTTAGAGAGAATAACACCAAGAGATAATTGTTATGGGTGGAGAAGGGGAAATCTCAACAAGGGGATATCTCATCCTAACTCACTATGGTGACCTAAATGCAAAATAGGCAAGCTACAAGATTCCAAATTCAACTAACAAGTCTGAAATAAAATGAGTAAGAGTAGATCATACACAATTTGTATGTAAACAAGTAGTTGTGAAGTTGTATTACAAATTGAATAAATTTCAAACATATATAACCAATGCAGTTGCTCATGGGAAATGACATTAGTTGTGGATAAACCAAAAGAGATACAAACACTAATGAGTTATGGCATCATACTTGGGGAAACCGTAAAGTCAAAGGATAAAAATATGAGTGTGGGTTGGGTGATAAGTGGGGTAAAGGATGAAGTTACAAAGTGAGTGAAAGCAAGGATAATAACATGAAATAAGAAGTAGGTGGATATAGTGGTTCAAGTGAACATAGTGAGTGCAATGTATGAACTAAGGGTAGAAATGAGGCATGTATAGGATTACTAATTCTATTAACGAAATCTCTAAAATTTTGTGGTCTAGCCCACATGACCAATTCCGATCATACCACATTCCTAAGACAACCCTTAATACACTCGATTAGGATGAGAATACATTAACAACCCCTACACAAATAAAATGGTTAATAAGAATAAAAAATATGATGTATATAATTGACATCAAATTTGATATTTATCTCTAATATGTCGAATTGGCTGACATTGAAGAAGAATTTCAGTGACACCACATAAGAAGAAAAGGGTAGACACGATCCCCTATAAGTTAGTACGAATAATTTTATTGGATGAATACATCAATATCCCAGATTTGGGATTCAATACTTTAAAAAGGGCATAATTGATAGGAAAGAAATAGATCATCAAATAGAGGAGTACAACAATCAGAGAAAAAAATATTAAGAAATATAAGTTCATGCATAAAAGAGGGAGAAACTTAATACTCATGACAAAGTTAAAATAATGGTCCCGAGAAAACATTGTGCATTAAGAAGTAACCATGCCTTCTCCTCCTTTATCCCCTCAATTACAATTCACTCCTCCAAAATCTAACACAAAAGAATAAATAACTATAGAACCAAAGGAACTATAAATAGAGGCCACAATTCCTAGTGCATAGATAATCCTAGTGTAAATATCAAAACCTATTAAATCATCAAATGACAAAGCACAATAAAACCAAGAGGTAAAAATAAAAATAAGGATGAATATATAAAGGAATATCTCTCTAAAGAAGCAAAAAGAAGATCGCATTGTGAAGCATGAGACAACTAAACAATTACACAAAGCGAAACAAGAAGAAGTGAGAAAAAGAAGAGGCAAAGACAAAAGTGAAACATGAGGAGGAAGAGAAAAATTGCTAAGAAAAAAATTAAAGAAACAACATAAAGCACTTTCCCAAGTTAAACCATAGATAATACTCACCAAAAATCAAAAAATAATAAGAGAAACATATGGAGAGAGGTGTGCCTTCAAATCATGATGTACATCACTCGGAGGGCAAATACGAGAAAAATCTATACTCACCATTTGATCCTTCTAAACATGTTCCACTATAAGGTCATGGTGAGTATTCCCTTCTTTCTGTTTATGTCTCTGACTAACTCTTTAATGGCTTTCCAAAGGAGAAAGTGGAGTTTCCTCTGCATGAAGGGATCATTCTTCTAATGTATGAAAATGGGAAACCTACTTTGTCCCCTTCCTTGAAAGAAAATTCAGATGAGGATGACCTCACTCTCGCTAATTGCCTCACCAAGATGAAGGCCAAAAAATGCAATATTGTGGGGGAGGATTCTAGAAAAGATATGGGTGAGGATGGTCATGGGGAAGTGAGCACTTCGAGAAAACGTGACAGGGATGGTAATTTAAAGGGTTTCAAGGATTTGAGCAGTAAGGTTCAAGTACTTAGAAGGGGTGCTCCATGTGATGGAAGAAACCAATGTTGGCCAAAGGGAAACAATGATGGATGTCATCAATGCTTCCAAGAAAATTGTCACTACACAGGTGAAGTCTAGGCAGAAACTTCTGGAGCTAGAGGACTAGGTCAAAAGCTCAAAGCAACATCTTTGGAAAGGATGGAGGAGGGCACCAAAAGAAGGATTTTCAACTTGTGCATCAAGTAGCTCGAGGATGAGCTAGAGGATGATATTAATGACAAAGGTGTTGAGAGTGGTGTGAACAAAGATAGCCACGATGGTAACAATGGGGGATCCCCAAAAAAATAACTTTTGGTTCCAGACTGTTGGCAGAATTTTGGTGAACTTCTATTGTTTTACTATTTTGGAGACTATTTCTCCTTCTCTCTAGTTTCCCCACCTTTCTACAAAGTCTAGTCCTTAATTGTAAGAGTTAAGCATGTTTAACTCCTTTCTGGGACTTTTTCGTTTCCTTCTTGCTTGTTGTTTTTGTTCCTCCTTTTGTAATGGCCCCTAGAGACGATCCATGTTTTTACCGTATCTAATAAAAATAATAAAGAAGAGGAAAAGTAAAATGCCAAGAAAAAATAAGAAAAAAAAAACATAGAGAAAGGTAGAGGAAAAACAAGTCACCAAGGAGAAGTAAGAAATATAGAAATAGAATAAGAAGGGTGAGGAAACAAAACACACTGTTGAAGCTATTGTGAAATTAAAAGAACAAGCTAAAACTACCAAGGAGAAGAAACTCATGCAAATAAACACTAAGGTGGAACACAAGAACAAGGAAATGAAATTTGAGAAACCAAAGGATAATGTGCAACTGAAATTCACCCCTTAGGAGTAATTAACCAACACACATACTCAATAACAACTAAAATATGAAACTAAGGATATTGTAACTTCCAACTCAAAGATGACCACCATAAAAGAATCCAAAAAGGACACATGTAAACATTTCTTTGGGAATTGTAATCATTGACACAAACAAGAAAATGTAATCTTGTTTTTCTTGCATCTCATGTACACACTATAGTTCTAAAAATCACCCAAAAAAGTATGCAAACTACAACATTATAAATAGTGGTGAGAACCATGGAGTTAGATATTGAGAATATAGCATTACAAACATATATTGAAGGATTTCATATGATTCAAGAAACATTAGTGTAGTTGCACTCCAATTGGACTAGGAGAAAATAAAAATGGAGAAAATGTTACACAATCTAAAATCAAAAATTGAAGATAATTTTCCATAACTTGCCATAAAATTAACAGGTGAAGAAGTCATGAGAAAATAAATGCAATTGACCACTTTAATCAGTAAACTTGTGGAAAAATGGTTAGGGTAGGAAACTATGAACAAGGTACATGAACAAGTCACCAAATCAAAGAAGGAAGTGAAGGATGTAGTCCTTATATCATGAGAGTATGTCAAACTGCTCCACCAAGTTGAATTATTGGATAAACATGTTACATTTAAGTTCCTAGATTATAACACCCAACTCCAAACTACCATGAGTGAGAAGAAGGTTAATACAAAAATAGGAAAAATTACAAGCATAAAATCTAGTGGAAACAAATGATTAAGAGGTGGATAAGGAAATATTAAGATCATTACAGGATTGAGAAAATTTCAATGACAAATTACAAGAATGGGAGAGCAATATTTCATGAAATACTTTTGTAACATTACAAACACAATGCATGAGGTATTGTCTAAGGGATGATTCAAGTATCTTTATAATGCTATAATTTTGCATGATCTAGTAGTTAAAAACAGAAAAGTTGATGTTTTTTTGAATTCATGCAAGCATTTTCATAGTTTCAAATGTAATTTGGTTGAGTAAATGAAGCTCTCATAGATTTTAATGTGTATAAAACAAAGTTGGAAATATTCTTACCAACTATGAAGAATACGAAGAACACCCCAAAATATGTCATCCCTCACATCATGCTTTAAAATATTAAGGTAGCACAAACATTAAAACCCCCATTCACTACTCCGTATTACAATTACAATGAACACCAACTACGCGATCACGAAGAGTATAAATAGGATAAAGTGCAATATAATTTTGTGACAGTAATTTTTTTGAAGTATTCATTACAAATTTTTGACTAGATTTTTGTAAGCAGTCTCACATAGATTGAAATGAATGACAAACATAAATTATATACAAACTAAAGAGGGTTATACATATAGTATGTGTATGTGTGACTACCGATGGATAATCCTCCTTATAGAAAATAACAATGAGAGAGAATTGTTATGGATCGAGAAGGGAAAGATCAACAAGATGATCTCCATTCCTAACTCACTATGATTACCCGAATGAAAATTAGGTAAGCTTCAAGACTCTAAAGTTATCTAACAAGTGCAAAATAGTTCGAGTAATGGTAGATCATGTGCAATTTGTATGTAAAGTGTGTTACTAATTAAAGAAATGAAAAGTATATATACCCGAAGAAATCACCCGTCACCTATGAAATAATTTATATATAAACCAAAATGGGAAAAATTACCCATGGGAAATGGCATTCGCATTGGGAAACCCTAAGGTTAAAGACTGAAAAACATGAGGAGTGAAGGCTCAAAGATAAGAGGGGATAAATGATGAAGTTCAAGATTGACCAAAATCAATTATAATAGTGTGCAACAAGAAGAAATAGGTGAATATATTGGAAAAAATGAACATAATGAGTGTAATATGTGAACAAAGGGGAGAAACAAGGCACATATGAGTGGAACTTGATGATTAAGGGATTACACAATGATTTTTTAGATGGTTTCCTAAACCTACGAATCAACCGTGATGGTCGATTTAGTGTCGAGACTAGAGATTCAAGTGGGCACATTTAGGATTGTGGGAGAGGTAATTAGTGAGCTACATAGGAAAAATATGTACTTGCGGTGGTGAGCATATGAGACATGACATCCTTAGTGAAAATCATTCTACAAGCATAAAAATGTTGACATGAGAGAAGGAAATGAGACTATCATATATACGAGAGGATGGTAATGCGTCAAGTGGTAGATGAGGTCCACATAGTAGCATTGGAGGTTTGAGTGGCTAAATTAGAGGGAGAGGCTTGGGGATCAATCTAGAAACACATATTTGGAAAAATCCCTATCTTGCGACTAATTAGGCACCATCATCTTAAAGCATTGGTAAACCTCCATATGATGGAGGGATGCTTGAGGATGGTTGATTGTATTATTTTTTGAGATATATAAAATGATTCATTTTGATATATATATATATATATATATATATATATATATATATATATATATATATGAGATACCATTGTTTTTCAATATTTTGCGTTGATGTTGATGTATGTTTACTTTTATGATTCCATTTTCTTATGTATGCATAAATGTATGGACATTTATGATTAATAAAAATGAAATGATAAAAGGGTTTTGGGTTGATAGAATAATAATTATATATAAGATAGGATGGGATGAATACTAATGATAGGCCCAACAAGCAATGAGAGATAAACCCAAGTGGGAGATGAGAGGAGAGTGGTGCCATATTATCCAAAATGGGATGCCATTGTTGTATAAACCAAAGTGGGATGGATAAACCCAATCAAGAGATTAATAAGAAATAACAAAGTATTTAAGATAGGAAGCAATGGTCGTAGAAACCCAAGTGGAAGATAAAAAGCAATTACCATATGAGATAAAATGTCTTAATGTTGACTTGCAAATGATTGACATACATTATTAATGACGTTATATTTTGACACCCTAGGTAGATTATGTGAAATCTAAGATTAGTGAATTAGGTACACTAAAGGATATAAGTGTTACCTAGAGAAGGTTATTACGATTAATTAACTTCCAACATTAATTTCTAATATTTGAACAACATATTAATTCTTCCAATTGATGTAATAAACATGATGTAAAATTAAAAATGTGTACTTAGCTGATTACACATGGTTATGGGAATTTTTGGTGTAAGAATTGTTAAAGCAAGGATATACGGGACTAAATATGCTTCGTTTATGGAACTATGACTGAAGGCCCGACTTGGTGGGGAACCATAAACTTATTCCAGTTCGTACTACATGGTCTTTATCCTTTTGTATGGTCTTGAACCCGCTTGGATTCTAGATCTATAACTTACTAAGATTATTACCTTCCTAGAAATATATGTTTCTTTCAAACCCTAATTTATGATCATGCGGTAAAGGTGTCTAAACATCCTAAATGAGGTCTCAAACCCTAACAATGGGTAGGAGACCTTACAAAAAAATATTACTTGGATTATGGACCCCCGTACACCATCGACATTGGAACTACTTTGAAGAGGCCTCAAACCACACGGCATTATCTTCCTAACATGTAATATCTAAATGAATGTAACTAGATTTGGAAAACCTATTTGACAATGCTTGATTTGAGTTTGGATCTTGATAAAATAATTGGATAAGGGATGTTTGAGTGCTTGTAGATGAGATGGGTTGACTCCTTGACTTGGTAAGAATCTTCAAACCTATAGTGATTGTTTCCCTAATGATTATATATGTGTTATTACAATATTTAGGGAGCCTTTTGTGCCTTTTAAAAGTGTTGGAAGTGAGTGTATCAATGTAGTTCCATAGGATTTCCATGTTAGCAAATGAGGTAGTGTTTAATTTTTATATAGGGTTTCACAGATAATTTATCAATGAAAGGGTGACCTAGAGGGGTTACAAGACCCATCAAATAATATGAAATTAAAAGCAAAGATGGATAAAATGTCAATGCAAGAGCATAAAATTTGGATAATACTAGATTTAATGAAACCTCACTAAACTATATGGACTTTCCAGGATAAAAACATGCAATATGAATTTTACAAATTGTCAATTGATGTTTATATATGAATTTTATGCATTGTGTTCTTAAAAATTGGTGACATGTTACTGCATAAGGATAAACATGATATACAAGAGACCTTGGAATGTGTTAAGTGGGAATGGAAATGTTTTTATCTCAGTAAGAGAGCATTGTTAAAACCAATGATGTCAAAGACTAAATTTCCAAATTTGAGTGTTTACATTTTCCCTATTTAAGTATGAAATTAAAGTTACTTGTTTAAAGGAAAATATACTTGAGTGTGTATATTCACATTGTCTTTGCTTGGAGTTTGTTTTATAGATTCATTTTATGCTTAGTGTTTGCATGCTTCACGATGAAACATGTAACCTTGAGTGTATTCAATAGCCATGATAAATAACTGAACTTTAACTCAAATGTAAAGTGTAACATGAGAGATTTTCATTTTCATAAGAAATGAAATGAAAAGATGTAAAAAGGAAGGAATAGACCTATTCATTTTCTAGAGGAGAGTTTCTATTTATTTTCTTGTAATTGAAGATTTTCATTTGTTGAGCTCACTTTGAAGGATTGGGGAAGATAATTCCCCTCTTGTACCAAGGAGAAACCAGTGTTATGTACATGTAATCTAGCATAGAATATAGAGAGAGAGAAGAAGAAAAATGAAGTGTTAAAACACCCTTATAAAAAAGAAGAATATGTATCAATGTCATTTAACAACTCTTATATCTTCCCCTTTATGTGCAAGAGTATTAGGAGTACCTATGAAAAACTTATCCACTTCGATACCTTCATGCAACACCACAGACCACATCATTATAGATGGATCTAGGCTCGATTATGTAAATAAGGGAACATAGTAGAAAGGAGAATGAATTCCTCCATGGCCTTCCCATATTATAAACAACTGAGTACAAATTATAATGTACTAAAATTTAGATAAAGGAAGAAGTATCGTTCCCCTAAGATTCCCAAAGCGTAGTAGAAACCGAATGTGATGGTGAAGGAGTGAAGTACTTGATGTTGACATGTTTGAGTTTAGGAGTTTTCATTAGTGTAAAAGCTCCTTAATGAAAAATAGGATGATGGAGGAGAGTTATAGGATGTCTAGCATGATGTTCATATGGATAATCATGTGGTGACATGATGGTAACTATGGACAAGGTGAGAATAGATTGGTCAGGAAGCCTAATCAGGTGAACTAACTAGTCTAGGTGATAGTGCATGGAGAGTAGAGATGCATAGTGACTTTAGGAGAATGTTAAATTCATGGAGAGAATGTTATAAGTGTATTTATACACTCACATGATTTTCATAGTACATGTACAAGTGGAAAACCCATTACAGTGCTCATTTAGACCTAGTCTAGGTGCCTAGAAGCCAAATGGAGCATGGGAATGAGGTATAGAGACATGTGAGATCATGGAGGCATGAAAAGGTGTGATACATGTTATATCAAGTGTCTTAAGTCCTTTTGGAGAGCTAGGAAGTAGAGTCATGGTGTTAGTCAACTTGGCAGCGTTCATTTTAAGAGACCTCTAGAAAATTGGAGGTGGAAAATACCTGGCGAATATCCCCGGAACCGGTTTCAGCGAAAGGTGAATTTGACAGTTTTCCATAACCAAATTTTTTCCAGGTTTTTCAATCCAGAGAGACTAAAGATTCTCGAAGCTAATTCCTCATTCTCTGCATCAGCAAAAGAACCAAGTAGCAACTCAATGAGTCAGAGTCAAAATTACTATCACACATCAACTTTCCCTATCGCGTGTCAACAACGTGTCAACTATCTATGTCGCGTGTCACCAAGGCATCAACTGGCTCTGTCACGTGTCAACTCTATCTTTGTCGCACGTCAATCGCTTACGTCCTTCTCAAGCATCAACTATCTATTTCGTACATCAACAAGGCATCATTGTCTCTATCACGCGTCAACTGCTTACCCCCTTGTTGCGCGTCTACAATATCTCCTTATCACACATCTATAATAACTATTTTTGTGCATCAACTATATCCCTGTCGCACATCAACAACTTACCCTAACATGCTAGTAGCAATCTCTGGTGCTTAAGAGTATGCGAGTTCAAACTTCACGGTATTGGTAATTTGGTAAGCTACTTATGGTAGTATCATAGTATACTACCCGACGAATCACCTAGGTTTTTATAGGAGATGTTTTCAAATGAAGGTGAAGCCGACCCTAAAAATATATATTGTGAATTTTAGGTGAATAGGACACCGACCCGCTCCGTAAAAATAAACTTTTCAAATTTTCCTAAAATGAAATTTTTTCCATATTACGAATATTTTCCACTAAAATTATCCTGCAACTTGGTCTAAGTATAAACTAGGCCTAATCCTAGTATTTGGAGGCCTAATAAGGCATGATAGTCACTTGAAGGCATGTGTGAGATCTTGAGATCAGTCATGAAGGTATGTTATGTTTTTTTAATCATGAAGAGGAATTTTACATAAGGTTCATGTTTGGTTATAGTGTTGGTTTTGGCCTAGAATATGTAAAACCCTAAGGCCTAGTAATGTAAATGAAGCGGGATGTGAAAATGAATAGATGTTTGATATAAATTGATGATTTAATATGTTAGTAGGGTGTGTTTTGATGGTGTGAGAAAAATTTCAAGTCATTATGAATAGAACTTTGCAAGTTCTAAAGTTTTAGGAAAACAGGTCCAAAAAGTGTGTTTTCTAGCTTGATAGGCAAATTCGGATGCTCGTTGTAAATTGTGTGATTTTCAAGGGAACCAAATATTTTAAATGATTTTTTTACATTGATTTAAGATAATTTCACAAAAATAATGGAATGGTTTCATTGGCGGAGGTTTTTATGAAGCGAATGTTAAGAAATCAAACTACTTTTTATGGCTTTGAAACCCTCGGTCAAGAGCCATGGAGAAGACATTCTTGGTTAGTTCCCAAAATTTATTGGTTTTTATTATGTGATTATTAGAGGTTGTATAGGAATCCTCCATATTTTCATAAAGGTATGATAGATCTTGTGATAGTATGAGGACCCAACTCAAACGGGTAAGTTTCGGATATTTTCAGTTTGTGGAAAAGTTTCCCATTAAAGGTATTGATTAAATAAAAATTATTTGGAGATTATAAGTTGTAATATATTATAGTTTTAGGTCATGTTTGAGGTCCTAGAGGGAAAAGTGTGCCCTATTTATGAAGACTGGTCTTTGGGCCTAAAAAGGTAGTTTTGAGCAGTTGCAGAGATTGACCTAGGCCTTCCACTTAGAGTTAGAAGGAAATGTAAGATGTTATGGAAAGAATATTCAGAGACCTTTTTAATGATATATGGTTTGTTTATTGATGATGTGTTTTGATAGGTGAACCAACTTAGTTTGTGAAGACAAAGTTTGATTGTTTCAGGACATGATTGCTTTGGCTAGAAGATGGATGTAGAAGACTCATGTTTTGGATTAGCTGATGCTTTATATACATTGGAGAGTGAAGAGGGATGAATTTTTTTCCTATTAAATGCATTTAGAGGTCTTGAAAGTGACATCAAGGGTGCAAACCAGTTGAGTTTCCAAAATTACTTTTACAGGCGATTCGGTGAAGAAGAAGAAAAGAGGTGTGATTTGTATTGATGGATGTTTCATGAGGTATATAAAGCATGTATGTGTTCTATGGGTTATTTTATTTCCAATTATCAGTTACATGGCATATTTGATGTGCTCTTGTGTGATCTTGATCATGTTAGGTGAAGACTGGTTCCTAGAAACAACTGTTTTGAGTAGGAAATGAGCTTACTTGATAGAGTTATGAAGAAAATGATTGGTTTAAGGTAATGTGCTAGAATTGATTATGTTTTTATGGTATTTTTTAATTTTTTTAGGCCTTTTGAGGCTTAAATAATCATTGTGATGAGTTTATAGGTCTTTAATGGGCAGTGTTGGGGTTTTGAGCCTATTTTGGATTGATTAGTTTTCTTGGTGCATGGCCAAACTACATGGGTCCATTTTATAAATGTGTATGGGTTTCATGTTATATTTTTGAGTTATATTAGTTGATATATTTGGTATGGACCTATTTTTGTTATGTTTTTGAATTGAAAAGCATATAAAAGTGCATGTTTGGTTCAAATTTCAACTAGTGAAAATAGAGGGAAAATTGAGAGTTTCTTGAGAGAGAGTAAGTGGTGCAAGGGAATAAAATAA
Organism: Taxus wallichiana var. yunnanensis; assembly: GCA_018340775.1. Classification (NCBI taxonomy): domain Eukaryota; kingdom Viridiplantae; phylum Streptophyta; class Pinopsida; order Cupressales; family Taxaceae; genus Taxus; species Taxus wallichiana. Next base: position 52,737,440 of record CM031234.1, read on the forward strand.
AATATGAGAAAGTATGAAAAATTATGAGGAGAGTTAGATAGCTTGTGTGCAAGAGTTTGAGATCAAATCAGGTCATGAAATTCCAAGTTTTAGTGAGTTAGAAGGAGGTGTAGTTGAAGAAGGATTTGAAGGAATTTGGAGCTGAATTATGTGATCACCACTAGATGAGTGTTGGAAGCATATCTTCAGTGATCTTATTATAAAAATCTTGTGTGATTATTCATATTCATACAAGTCTCTTATTGTGAGTAATATCAATAAGGGTTTAGGTATTGGTGCTCCTTGTGGGGTTGGTGCCTCACTAAGAAATCTCTTGTGATTTATAATATTCACTTGAGTATTTTTGGTCATCAAAATTGCACCTATGTCTCAAATCTGGAAGAATCAAGTCATTTGTGACAATAATGGAACCATCCCTAAGTGTGGGACCTTACACACTTGGGATGGATCTTTGGAAAAGGTCGGTTCCTCTATCTAATTCTCTGCTACTGCAACTCCTAGTGTTGAAAGGAGAACTAAACTCAAAATGCCAAGGACCAAGGATAAAAGGATAACATGAAAGGAAACTACACTAAAAAGTGATAGCACCAGAAAAGAGGGATGAACACTATCTTTTCTGAGTGAAAATGAAGGGAAATGCATGAAAGAAGGATAGGCATGTGTAACACAACTTAAAACATATTTACTATATCAGTTTCATAGAACACAACTAAATAAGGAGTTACGAGGACATGAAATGGCACAACAGAACATAATACAAAATAAAGGTAAAGAAGAAGGAATGCAAACACGTTAGGATAGAGAATAGTCACAAAAGGATGCTTCTATTACTTCCAGAAATGCATAGATCTGTCATAATGGCGAAAGAGGCCGATATCCATATGCAAGATCCAGATCTATAGGTCAACAACTCAAAATACAAAAAAAGATGAAGTCCTTAGCAAAGATGCATAAAGATTCAAAGTATCCAACATTAATAATGAACCCGGCTCTTACATTTATAGATGAATCCATAAGAAGAAGAGAAGAAAGAAGGAAACCCAAAATTGAAATACAACCACCAACAAGAAGCATTTAATGCCTATAAATATTCATGTAAATCTATCAAATACGTTTCCCTAAGTCCTGTTTGGCATGTTTTAAGAAGGAAGGAGGGTGAATCAAATCAGATCGGTTGGTTAGAACAATTAAATATGTTCATCAATGCTTAGAAATATTTTCTCATTTCTCACCTACCAGTCCACTAAGAATTTGAATTTGAATATTTAGGACTATAGCCTACTCGTCGTGTAGTTATCTAACAAGTCCAGTGTGCATTGATTGGAGATATGTAGAAAAAGATACGGCTGCGAGAAGTTTGTCGAGTTGTTAGTGAACTTAAAACATGTGGCACACATGGATTTGAAAGGATGACCAATTGTACAAATGTTTTGTCATATTTGCCATGTGTTACTAATTGATTTGTTGCGAGGATCGGTGCCCTGTTGGCACACTTTGATTAGTCACATGTGGCACACTCAAGCATGTTAGAGGATAACCGAGGCACAAAATGGCACAAAGGAAGGTGAAAAGATATGTTCATAGAAGAATGAGACACATGAGGAAGATAGAATGAATGTGTGTGCGACACGAGCAAGAAAATGAGGCAAATTGATGAGTGGAGAACACATGGTCAATGCACACCTATTATAAGATGATGTGTAGGGCACATGAGAAGTTGAGGGACTTAGCTGATTGAAGTAAGTGTAAGGTACATGCGCACGGTGAATAAATTTAAGGAAGAAGGTGAGTGAGCAAAGGATGCATGCAAGGTATGAGTGGAACAAAGAGGAAAATGAAAATAGAGAGGGAAGAAGGGGAAGTGCACCAGGGAAATGCAACCAAGGGAATGTACCAAGTGAGCTTGAGCATGTGCAACCTTGCAATGATTAGCTCAAAGTCAAAATATGTTTGTAAGTTACCCAAATAACTAGGAGAGTTATTTGGATAAGACTTTTGGTGATTTTTGGGGCTATCTGCCTGTTAGATGAAGGAGATCAGCAGCCTAGAGCATCCATTGGGCATGGAGTCTACTACATAATCATGAAATTCTGATTTGTAGCTTTAAAGAACTACCCCTTTGACTCTATTCTGAAACCTATAACTACTGAAAGAATACCTACATCATGTAAGCAACATAAGAGAATGCGCGGGAAGCATGTGAGAGGAAATAACTATGTACAAACAAACAATGTGCACACAACGCACTTAGAGGAGTTGAAACTACTCTAATATATATAATGATGTAACAAACTTAGTGGAAGGGTTTGAGATGGATCTCATTTATTGGGATTTGCAACGCACCTCCATCAAGATGAGTTAACTCAAAAGAGTTAGCCTATTTACACAAACTGATGATGTACATGCCACTCTAAAGTGCATAAAACTTTGAATGGCACCTTGGTTTAGCTCTATCAGCATCCCATTTTAAGACTAAGTCCCCAAATTTGAAAGCTTGATGTTGTTCTAGCTTGATCATGGAAAATTTCCTTGATTCTTCAAGATTAACCAGCTCTATCATTCTGATTTCTCTCTGGTCTACACCTTCAAATTCTAGTTGTTGGGTAAGTGCCAATGAGTTCAACTCTAGCGTCAAATGAAGGGTAGCCTCCTTGTCATATACAATCTTGTAAGGTGAAGTTCCTATTTCCTTTTAATTGTGATTCTATCTACCCAGAGCACGCGCAAGACCTTTGTATGCCACTGTCTTTCACCGATATTCATTGTGTGCTTCATAATCCTAATCAGGGTCTTGTTTATTGACTCTGTAAGACCATTGCCTTGGGGGTAATAGTTAGAAGCGATTTTCAGATAAATGCCCAAATTTAGAGCCCCATCAGTGATTCTAGTTCCAAGGAAGGATTTTTATTATCATAGATAATGGTTTGAGGAATGCCAAACCTTGTGACTATTCCTTTGAGAAAGTCAACGAAGATTGACTCGGTTGATTTCTTGAGTGTGAAGGCGTCAATCTATCTAGTGAAATAGTCTGTGTAGCTGTCAGCACCCACTTGTGTCTAGCACTTGAAGGTAGATTTATCATGTGTATGAAGTCAAGATCCCATTACGCAAAAGGCTGATCCACTTGGATTAGTCAGAGGGGAAGTGTTGTCAATCTTTTCTTTCCTATAAAGAAAGTGCATTCCTTACATTGTGTAACCCACTTGTGTGCATCTGCAAATAGAGTGGGCCAAAAGATTCATGTCATTATGATCTTCATTGTTATAGTTTTGGTAGAAAAGTGTCCACCAGAAAATCCATCATGAAATTTTGTTAACACTTTTTCAAGTATGCACGTCGTTGATACATCTTAACAACACACCATCAAGATTCTTCTTGAAGAGAAGTCCATCAATCAAAACATAGGGGATAGATTGTAACCTCAGATTTATTCTATTTTCCTTGTTTAAACCAAGAGGGTATACACCCTTGGAAATTAATGTGATCATGTCCTTCATCCAGTCATGTGCACTAGGGTGCGTATTCGCTCAAGTTCTATGCATGCGAGAGCTTCATCAAGAAATAATGAAGTCTCAGATTCATTATGCTCATCCTCAAAAATATGCTTCAGTGTTCTACCTCTTACCGATTTTGTGGCTTTGATAGTCACATCATATTCCATGATCTTAGTCACCCATCGCGCTCTCTTTTCACTGATTTCTGCTCCCATGATTAAGTCCCCTACGAGAAGAGTGGGAGACTAACACCTTAATATGATTTTTGGTGAGCATACTTTTTAATTTCTTAAGTGTGTGCATGATGGAAAATACTTGTTTCTCCATGTGATTTTACTTTAATTCATAATCCTTTAACATCTGGCTGAAGAAATCCACTTGGTTATTCTAGCCCTTGTTCATTTTCTTGTGTTAGGACAAGCAGAACACTCGCATCAGCGCTATAAGTATAAAGGATGAAATATTTGGAATAATCTGGGTTGATGAGTGTTGGTGTGAAAGTAATTTCTTACTTGATTTTGTTGAAGCTCTCTCTTCTTTCTTATGTCCATCTAAAGGTCGTGTCCTTCTCGAGCATCAGGGTGATGGGCTGGACTCGACCTGCAAAGTTAGGAATGGAGCACCAAACAAAATTAATCTTATCAAGGAAGGATTGCAAGGCCTTTTTGTGTGCCAGCAAGGAAAGAGCTAGGATGGATGAAACACACTCAGGATCAATTGTGATGCCATCCTTTGAAACCACATGGCCCAAAATATTTCCCTACGCCACCGCAAAATTGCACTTCTTGGGGTTAAGAGACACCCCATACTTTCTACATCTCTCAAATACTTTCTCCAGGTGTGCCATATGATCCTCACTCTACTTTGAGAAGATTGTTATGTCATCAAGGTAAACCAAGATGAACTCATTTATGTAACCTTTGAAGGAAATATCCATGGCACATGAAATGTTGTGCTTGCGTTTGATAGACCAAAGGGCATATTTTGATACGCATACATTCCCCACTTGGTTGTAAATGTTGTTTTGAATTGATCCTCTTCCTTGACTAGGATCTAATTGAAACCTGAACACCCATCTAACATTGATAATATCTACGTGCTTTCCATAGTTTGTAGAATCTTCTCTATTGAAGGAAAAGGATAATGATCCTTTAGAGATGCCTTGTTCAAATCTCTGAAATTAACACAAATTTTGATTTCACCATTCTTCTTGTGCACTGGAACTAGATTTGCAGACCCAAGTAGAGTACTTGATGGGAAAAATAATTTTCACCTCAATGAGTTTGGATAATTCCTTTCTTATGAGGGGCTCTATCTTTGGATTGACTGGTCATTGCTTCTGTCTGACAGGCTTGATACTAGGATCAAGATCAATGGAATGTTAAGCAACACTTGGATCAAAACCTTTGAGGTATTCATACTCCCATGAAAATATATCACTGTATTTTTATAGAGAGAGATGAAGGCCTGTTTTCAATTATGTGTGCAAGATTTACCGAGAAATAATTATTTCTCATGTGCAATAATGACTGGGGAGAAGTCTTCTTACATGATGCACATATACTTTTCTTCACCCTTGAACTCATCATCAGGGCTAAACATTTTTTCTAAGGTGACCAGCCCTTTAGGCAGCTTGTTTGTCTTCAATTGTATCACTTGGTCCCCATAGTTGTCATACAAGTCAGCTTGCATACTTGATGAGAACTCACTTCATTCTGGATGAACTGGACGACCTACACATCACTGTCAAACACTTGCTAGCTGGTATTGTTTTCGTAATGGATGATCGATCACCATCTTAAGGTGTTGAGTGTTTCCTTTGAAAACTTCCTCGTATGAGAGAAGCTGTAAACCAAGTGCGGCCATTTTGTCAACCTCTTTATTCATTTTGTGTGGCACCACCTATAAACTTAAAGCATCAAAGCTATCAAAGAGGTCCCAAACGTTGTGCTTATAAACTTTTAGAAGCTTATTCTTTACTTTGCATTTGTTGGTAACTTGATAGATAACCAATTTTGTGTCCCTAAAGATCTGCAACACCTTAATCCCTTTCTTTTCAGCAATAAGAAGGCCATGCACTAATGCTTCATATTCTACCACATTATTAGAACATGTAAACTACAACATGTGCATGAAGAATAATTTCTCATCCTTGGGGAAAATGAGAACAAATTCTGCTCCCGTGCCATTTTTACTTCTGGAACCATCAAAGTATAATTTCTATAGGTTAAGTTCAATTTTTTTTTTCTTGAGCATGCGTGGTAACATAGCTTCTTCTTCAAGAATGCAGTAATTACCAACCCTAGTTTCATAGGCTTCTAGTTCTTCAACATATGTGTCAAATGTATGGTGCCTCTCTGCCCACTCATCAAGTACTAGGTCAGGAACAGAGGCTGGAAGAGGTTGCTCTTCAGGAACTGAAAATTGTTCTTGGATTAAATAGTTGGCTTGGAGAGGGGATGGGACATATGACTCTACATGGTAGGAAAGTATAGGCTCAGCTTATATGGTAAACCAGGACCATACCTTGTCTTGAGTAACATATGAGACCAATCGAGAATACAACTACCCACTTTAGCAAGTAAAGTCTCTTTATAGACATAAGGTAAACAAGGAAGGCGAGATCAATGATTGACATATCTTGAGTAATTGTTAAACTTGGACATGCATGGAGGGTTAACTCAATATCCTTGATGATTTCTAAGGTAGTAACAATTGATCCATCAAGTTTCAGGACTCCTTTGGACAAGGGGCTATACATAATACCTAGGACATCAACTATCTTCTTGGGCATAACAGAGGTACTAGCACCCGAGTCTACCATGCAATTATGCACTAGGTGTTTGCCTATGATCAAAGACATAGAAGGGTAGGGTTTTAACAACTTTACTCACGTGCTTCTCCTCTTCTTAATAGATATTGATAGTAGCATGTGGTTTATGAATAGTTGGATCGGCGTAGGGAGTTGCGTCGGATCTTCATATAATAATTCACATTGAGATAGAATAGTCAAGGCATCCCACATTGTGACATTTATATTTGTCTTCTTCATCTGGTCTATAATGTTAAATGGAATACCCCGACTTGTGCATTTAGGACACAACAACATCCTTTCTTGGTCTGTCGGGTGTGGAGGCGGGGGCTTTAGCTGAAGCTAAGGCTTGACCTACCAAAGGAGGGGCATGTACCACTTCTAAAGAAGCTTTATGTGGGGCCTCTTGTTCAGAACTTGAGCATCTTTACTACTACTATATGCCTTGGCTATATCTTTCTACTTCTAAGGGTCTACTTGTGTTGTTAGAATTGTGACCTACATGCCAGACTCTAATATTCTCTTCTTGTATCTTGTATTATCTACAACTTGGGCACGTGGTCTATTTATATCATCTATTACTTGGTTGATTGCACAAAAGTCTTCAACGCTTAAAAACATCAAATTGGAATAAGGAAGAACCTCTGGCCTTTCCTTTTTATCTTTTCAAGAGCACTTGTTAAAGGCTCACGGTGGAAGCATTCGGATCATATAGACTTTCGTGCACGCAACATTGCCACAGTGATATTGACTATGAGGTATGTTGCAAGGGAAGTACTATTTCAAATCTTGTGCCAAATTGTTCTGAACTGGAACAAGCACTTGACTTGCAGACCTTGGGTCTTTGGAAGAGAGGGCGAGGAAGGAATAACTTGCAAGGGCATATGTGCACTAGCATGTCATCTATCATTCTACTGGTTGGGCACATATCTTTGGTTTCCATATTGATTCCACCAAGGCTGATTTCTTTAGCTATGTGCTTGATTAGAACTACCTTTATAAGATTATGCCTATTGTTTCTCTAATGATATGACCTTATTTGACAAGTTTCTAATCAGGGTCTTCAATTCTTCATCTTCCTTTTGTCACACTAAAGAGTAGGATGTTGATGCAACTAGTTGTGTGCTTTGATCGGGAATGGTAATAAGGGCCATTAAAGGTTGGGGTGCTTGTAACATTTCTGGGAACAATGGCATAGGTGGTCAAGGAGTTATCTTTCCCACTTGAATAAGACTATTTTCAGCCCTTACTGCAATATTATAAGCAGTTGGTAAAGTCTTACCTCCCATGGATTGAATCATGACTGAGATATAATTGTTTAGCACCTTTAGATAACATATAAAATCATGTTGGGTTGTAGGCCTTAACACAAGAGGGATAAAGTCCCAAGTCTTTTGAAATCTAATGTTGAAATTAGTCATTTACTCATTGGGCACCCTACTTGTTGTTGTCAGTTGCTCCACCAAAGATAGGTAATTTGACTTATCTTCAAAATAATCACAAAGGGTTATTCCCATCTCATTCCATGTGGCAATAGATCCAAGTCTCAAGCCTCAGTACCATTGAAACACTTTTCCTTTGAAAGAAGTTGCAAGGAGCCTAACTACTACATCATCATGTGTTATCAAATAGAGTGAACATACGTCGGCTACATCATGGATATGCTCCTGAGGGATGACTTGATTCTCACCGGTAAAGTATGGAATACTTTTGAGTGCACCATTTAGCATAATATGTTGCATGGCTAGAACTAGGGGACTACCTCATGTGAAGTTAGCAAAGTTCCTTAGTGAAGGAGGTGGTTGATGCATCATTATAGGGTGCAGTAGTTTCCTATTTTAAGGAGGAGTTGAATGGGCACGGTGTGTATGAGATAAAGATACGTGCACAAGATTTATAGAATGAACTCTTCTCGGGGATAGCTGGAGGTACTCAAAAGAATCTTCAGCTGTTGCACTTTTCCTTGTATGCACTCTTCTCATGAAAGGCACTCAGGGCTGCTAAAACAGATATTTGCAAATGTTGGGAGTCACCAGATGTGTTAAAATGAGCCTCCAAAGGCTGAAATACTAAGTCCACACACCAGAACTTAGCAATATGAAATTTAATCTTTCAATACTTCTCCCACCGGGCATGCCAAAAATGTTGGTCATCAAACTTGCACCCATGTCTCGGATATGGAATAACCGAGTCGTTTGTGACAACGATGGAACCATCCCCAAGCATTAGACCTTGCACGCTGGGGATGATCTCTGGAAAAGGTTGGTTCATCTATCTAATTCTACTACTACTGCTACTGCTAATCCTAGCAACCGAAAAGGAAAACTAAACTAATAATGCCTATGGACCATGGATAGAAGGATAACATGAAAGGAAACTACACTAAAATGTGATAACACTAGAAAAGAAGGATGAACACTATTTGTTCTGAGTGAAAATAAAGGGAAATGTGTGTGAAAAAATGTTAGGCACATGTAGCACAACTTAAAATGTATTTACCATATCAGTTTCATGGAACACAACTAAATAAGGAGCTACAAGGGATGTGAAATGGCACAACAGCACACAATGCAAAAGAAAATGAAAGAAGAAGGAATGCAAACATGTTAGGACAAAGAATAGTCACAAAATGATGCTTTTATTACTTCTAGAAATGCATAAAACTATCACAATGGTGAAAGAGGCTGATATCCACATGTAAGAGCCAGATCTAGAGGTTTGCAACTCAAAATACATAAAAGATGAAGTCCTTAGCAAATATGTGTAAGGATTCAAAGTATCCAACATTAATAATGAGCCCATCTCTTACATTTATAGATGAATCCATGGAAGAAAAGAGGAGGGAAAACCTGAATTTGAAATACAACCACCAACAAGAAGCGTTCAATGCTTGTCAATACACCTGCAAATCATTCAAATATGTTTCCCCAAGTCTCTTTGGCATGTTTAAAGAAGGAAGGAGGGTGAATCAAATCAAATCAGGTGGTTGGAGCAATTAAATCTACTCATTAATGCTCAAAAAGATGTTTTCCCATTTCTCACCTACCATGTCCACCAAGAATTTGAATTTGAATATTTAGGATTGTATCCTACGTCAGTAGCTATCTAACAAGTCCAAGTGCGAGATGCTTGGAGCTTTGTAGCAAAAGATACGGCTTTCAAAAGTTTTTCGAGTCATCGGTGCACGAAAAACACGTGACATGCACCGATTGGTGAAAGGATGGCCAACTGTGCAATTTTTTTTTCATTTCTACCACGTGTTACTCATTGATTTGTTGCAAGGATCCAGTGCCCTATTGGTGCACTTTGACTAGTCACATGTGCCACACTCAAGTGTGTCAGAGGATAACCTGGCACATAAGGGCGTAAAGGAGGGTGCAAAGATATGCCTGCAGAAGAATGAGGTACAAGAGGAAGACAAAAAGAAGGTGCACATAATGTGCATGAGGAAATGAGGAAAATTGTTGAGTGGAGAATGCATGGTCAAGGCACAACTATTACAAGATTATGTGTGGAGTGCGCAAGAATTCCAGGGACTTAGTTGATTGAAACAAGTGTGAGGCATACGTGTAGGGTGAATAGTTGTTAGGAAGAAGGTGAGTGTGTGGAGGATGCGTGAAAGGTATGAGTGGAACAAAGAGGAAAAGGAAAATAGAGAGAGGAGAAGGGGAAGTGTGCCATGGAAATGCAACCAAGGGAATGTGCCAAGTTAACTTGAGCATGCACAACCTTGCAATGAAAATCTCAGAGTCAGAATATGTTTGCGAGTTACCCAAATAACTAGGAGATTTATTTGGATAACAAGTACCTTGTTGTCAGTAATATCAACAAATATTTGAATGGATTTTCTTCCCCTTGATGGTTTCCCACTTAAATTTGGTGTTCTTGTGTTCTCTTTTGCATATTTATCTTATGTATGGTTTTTTAATGGTTAATGAGCGGCAAAGAATAGTTTATGAATATTGAATGGATGGTTGATGTGATGTATGAAAACTAAGTTAAATGAAGTAAATGTTTTGAAGGACTTATTCACCTCCTCTCATTCCATTGTGCTTCCAAAATTGGTATCGAGCATGTGATTTTGGAGAATTTTAATCACTTGAATGAGATCCTTTTGAAATAAAACATTGGGTAAATCATATGAGGTTTAAGAAAACTTATGAAAGAAGTATGAAGTTGTGGAATCAATAATACAAGGTTTGTAAGAACAATTGAGTTGTATGGAAGATGAACAGTGGTCAAGCAATCAAGAAGTTGGAATATCAACTAGAGAGTGTGTCTAAAATAATAAATGCCAAATAAGAAGATCACAACAGGTATGAAGATGAGTTGAGATCCTTAAAATCAGATTTATAATAGGCACAGTGAGTATTTTGAAGAACTATGAGAGGTTGGAGAACAATTGAAGCCCTAGATGATATGTTGAACAACCAAAGAGAAAAAATGACAAATCTGGCTTAGGCTTCAAAGGAGGGCATACAAAGAAGCATGAAGATGACAAATTTTAACTTATTAATGCTTCTAAATCCATGAAGAATGTCACGGATCAAAATAAAGTAATCGGAAACCTAATGTAATGAAAATCACAAGTTCAATGGATATTATTATAGTTGAAATGATTTTGGGCATAGAGAAAAATAGTGTAGAAGATTTTTAAAAAATGATCATCCATGGAGGGATAACAGGAGTGAGAAATCAAATAATGTGATATGCTATAACTTTCATGAGAAAGGTCACATTGCAAGGTATTGCTTATATGAACCTTCAAATCAAATTTTGGAAAATGAAGTTGTTAGAGGTACAAGTAAATTTATATGCTTCAATTGTAATAAATTGGGTCACACAGTTAGGCACTATCAACATGGATCAATAAGAGAGATATGGAAGAATGAAGGTATGAATGAGGTTGTATGTTTCAAATGCAATCAAGTTGGGCAAAAATTACTAGGTCTACGATCAAATTTCCCTAGATAGATTTGGAGAGATGGATCTTCTCAAGGTAAGAGTCCTGTTATTTGCTTCAAATGCAATAATGTTGGTCATATTTCAAGATACTGCATATGGATGAAATATATCTATAAGAGGAAGGAATAAATCAGGCCTAGTCATGATGAGAAGTTTAATGCAAGTACTAGGCCAAATAATAAAAAGGATTGCTTTTTGATAAGGAATCAAAGGTCTAGCGGTGGAGAAATTAATACAAGATCTTGGTGTCCTCTCCCATGATAACTTGGGTGATTTTTTGTGTTGGATTTATTCAAGAGATTCGATTCCTCCATTATGCTTCATGGAGCCATCGTCCTATATGATTGAACCATACGAATGTATGTAAAGTTGTCTTTTTTTTATGGTCTTAGTCAATAATTCTCAAGGTCTCGTGTCAAGTTTTTAGTTTAAATCATTCTAGAGAGTGTATGATCTATATTTACTTATTAAGTGCTTTACCAAGTCTATCATGTCTTTCTCATAAGAATCGAGGTCCCTAGAAGTGTCATCAAGATATTCAAGTGTGTAAAGAGATCTCCAAAGGAAGAATCTTTGTCACCATGGTATTTAAGGTCATGTTTTTGTCTAACTGTGTAATTGTTAACGGTTAAGTCCCAAGGATGTCTATGCATTGTAATCATGGTTTCAAGGTCAAGGGATTGTTTCTTATGATGATTCAAAGTGGTCATAATTTGATATAATGAGGTATTTATATAAGGGGAGTGATACTTTGTGAAGAAAGAGTCTTGTAAAAACTTATATGTGATTCTCATTGTCCATGTTAATCTAAAATGAAGTTCTTGACTCATGTTCCAAGTTACATCAAGCATGTAGATTGTAAAGAAAGGTGCGAGCTTGTAAAAGTTGAAATACATCAAGGATAAAGATTGCAATAGATTGAGATAGAAGGTAATAAGTCCTTGATAGTGGATATTTAAGGTTGTGAAATTGCTCTAAGTTTATCAAGTGTGATTATACATTCTTTAAGATCAAATGCATCAAGTATGAGGAATTGAATTCCTTGCATGATTTTGAAGGAAGTTTCTCGACAAGATAAGTATAGAAGATTCATAAATAATATAATTTGATATGGTTAAGTGGTTTATCCTATGATTTTGAAAACCATGTTGGGTGTCCTATAATAATTGATAATTCACTTTGGTTCATCATGAATGAAAGGTGTGTCTAATGGCATATTTGGTTCAAAATATACAATTGATCACTTTGTAAAAAGTCTTCAAATCATATCGATAATATTTTAGACATGTAAGGTTCTATACAAGTGAGAAAAATCTTCAAGTGGCTCTCAAGGATCGAAGCGAAGGGTTGTGATTCATCAAACAAGGTTAGGCATTGCCTTAGTGAAAGGAGATTAATATCGGGAATATATAATCAGTGTTTCAAGTTTGTGACAACCAAGAAGTCTTGATTTAAGTATGAAGTGCATTAAGATTTATTTGTTCATGATAAAGAGTATATAGAATAATATGAAGTAATCTCATGGTGATTAACTACAATTATGAATTTTAGAAGTTAATCTAAACAAGTACAATAATAAAATAACTAATATAAACTAAAATATAAATGCTAACTAATTTTATTTGATATTTTAAATGAAATGAAATAATTTAAATAAAAGGAAAAGGGTACTAACCAAAAATGAACTTACCTCATAGAGATCTGAAACTAAACTGGACAATGTAAGTGACGGACAGAGTATACGATAGCACACCTCATAAAGTTGCACCAGATGCATATTTGGCTAGACTAGGGCACTTGTGGGAGGATTAGGGTGCTTGTGGGAGCCTTGGTCTCTAGAACAGTCGAAACCGAGTCGAGTTAGTCACTAATTATTCACAATACTTTTCCTTTGATCTCGGTTGGTGTTGCACTAGCTTCACTAATGTCATTGTAGATCTCCGATGAATAATCTCCTCAAAAATCCCACAAAAAAGCATCAAACCCTAAAAAAAGATGTAAATGAATGGGTCAGACTATCCTCATCTGCCAAATGGATGGACTTATGACTGATCATTGCACTACATCTCAGACCCAATGTAGTTTTATGTGCATGTATGTGTAATTATATGCCTAGGGTGCCCTAGTGCTAATGACGCCAAAGTAACGGACAATAGCTAGATGTAAAATGCAAATGGTGGATGGAATAGAATGAATACAACCCTTCTTATGTAATGTGTGATGCAGAATAGTTCCCAAATGTAGTCCCTTGCCTTAGTAGATAGCTAGCCCTTAGTAGAAAAAAAATCCCTTAAGATAGTGTGTATGTTGTGTTTATATAGGGATCTCTTGCTCAAATTTTGACACTAATGACCCGACATGCCAACTAGTACCTAGGGGAATGAGAGGGAAAACCACAAAGATTGACCTCAAAAATCTAAATGAGAACCAAGTACAACATGTACTAGGGCACATAGAACCGAGGACTAGGACACCGATAGGTCCAATCCCTTCTTAAGCACACTACTCAAAGACTACAGATGACCATTGAGTAAATAACGATAGCCGAGACTCCACAAGAGATGACTAGAACTATGTGAGTAATTGACGACCGTGCAAGACCCTTAATGATAATGACTAACTAAACTAGCGATAGGACTACAAGATGAGCCATTAGTGAATACTTTCTTATGTGAGATCCATGTATAAAACAACATATTTGGTGGTATAATATTAGTAGTAAGTGTGTTATTTTGTAAGTACTTTTTTTCCCCACTTTATGTTCGTGAGCAAAAGCTCGGTAACATAAAGTAGATAGCGATGTGTACCTAAGATAAATTTAGATAATTTCATGTTATAGTAGAACAAGCAGATGTGGTAGGAAAGTGTGTTGAATGAACCGTGTTGAACCATAGATCGGTGTGTTGATCCATGTAACGAGAAATGTAATGTCATGATGAAGTTTACTAAATGAGAGTGATGAATGGAAAGTTGTATGATTGATGGTTTCGAATGCATATGATGATGATAAGACCTGGGTAGGGAGTGATCTGTCCCAACCTAATTGTGTGTGCACAAAAATTGACTGGAGGATTTTGGCATCCTACCGCGAGGAATATTGTAGGGAGAAAAGTGTGTTATTCTCCAATATTTCACTACATCCTCAAGATCTAGCCACTGCATATGAATTCGAGATCAAATATTTGTGGTTTTGGATCCGAGATAATTACGATCAAACAAGTTGACCCATATAGGAGTGGTATAGGAAAGGCACACTTTCCCCCACTCCATGGGTGTCACTACAGTGTAATGGCTTCCAAGCTAGGTCATCTGGAAGAAAACATGAAATGTATGATGGCTTCCAACTTAGGTCATCTTGAAGAAAACGCTAAATATAGAGTGAATTATGAACATGTAACTCCCAAGTTAGTTCATTCTTGAGGCCAATTGTATTGAATTTAAATTGATTAAATGATGGTTGTTAGAGGTTTGAATGCATCAATAGATTTTGATTGTCTTGATTAGTTACTCATAAAGGTATTTTACGCTAGTTGCCCCTAGGTTAGGTCATTAGGGAGAATTGATAGAAATTGATGAATGATCACATGGAAATATTTTAGTTCTTCACGCCCTAGGTTAGGTCATTAGGGGGTGATGAATTGTCACATATGGAAATTGTATGTTTGTTTCCCTCGAGATCAGGTCATTAGGGGAATTAATAGTGAAATTTCACGCAAGAACTTAATAAATGTTTTAAAATGATGAATTAGTAGTATTAATCAAATGCATATTGATATAAGGTTAATTATAGGATGACCTTAATTATATCCCCTCTTTCGGTGAAAGGGGAAGTGATGATAAGAGCGAACACTAAGTAGAAAGTAATATAAGATAAATAGGAAGTGTGATAGATAACATTTAAATGTGTGTGGATTGATTAAAGGACAATGTTAAGAAGAGATAACATGTGTGTAATGTGTATGGTAGAATGGTAGGTGAAATTCAAAAAATAATGCCATAAACGGGGTACAAATCAGAGTAGAAACACTCAAGAAATGACAAAAATAGGGTAGTGTGTATTAGTTTCTAGAACAAGCGACAAATAATGACCGTAGTAAAGGAGGTGATGAAAAGTAACTATAAGTAGTGAAGTGAAAAATTAGTCACTTAATTTTTTTGGACGCAATCGTGAGAGTCGGTGCTAAGTGATTGAATATGCTGCAAGTCAGAGTAGCACGTCCTATCTGGTTTGACAGGAGGCAACTCCCGGAGAATCACGAACGATGGAAAAATTGGTAATTATGATGTTGTTTAAAACCGTGTGTTTAGTACTTGGTTTTATCATATTTTTTGATTTTAATATTATGGAGATTCTTAGTGTTTTAGACCTGAACAAGAGTGGTGAGGGTGCTAGTGACCCTTGGGACAAAAATTCCCAAACCTAGGTGCTAGTGTCCTACCCCCGGGAGTCTCGATCCCGCATATGGGCTCCTAGATAGAATGTGTATATTTGATCTATAACAATGCAATTGAGATTTCTAGTGTATATTAATGTGAGGAGTGAGTATATTTTGGAGTTGTGTAGTGTTCTAATGTTACGTTTGTTGTTTTGTGTTATGTAGAGGGATATTCACTCAAGGGAGTTCTGCAGAGGTTGTCATTTCAAGTACTTTTCTTTGTTTGGGCTTGTCGGATGATGAGTGGGATATTATGTATCGTTTAATACTACAAGACTGACATGGGTGGGTGATGTGTCCCACAATATTCCTATGTTGACAACATTATGCAAGAGATGGTGTGTGGATACGTGTAAATTTTGGTTTCCTACGAGTGAGATGACAGTTACGTTGGAGGATGTGTATCACATACTATGATTCCTAGTTGTTGGGGAGAGATTACAGGTGATATCATTGGAGAATATGGAAAGACAGATGCGAGCTCTTAGATGGTATTTTTGGGGACTCGAGTACCTGCCAAGGCCCATATTAGTTTGGATGTTATCTTGAGGTCGGGGTTCCAAGCGCTTGCAGAATTTTGTCACCATTATGATTGCTTCATCAATAGTAGTAGAGGGAGGAGGTGTAGGCATCTTGTATAATATGCACGATATATGTCGGTGGATAGAGGAGTAGAGCACTAGATACATGTGGGCACGGTGTGTGTTGGCCCACCTATACAGGGATCTATACAGGTTTACTCACAATGAGCATAGTGGTGGAATAGAGCTACCACATTATTACATTTCGGTTGTATGAGTATATACCCATATTGAGGCTAGTTGGAGGGCCACGAGGAGAGTGGGATAGGCATGAGATATGCGTGAGGTGGTGGATTAATATTTGTGGGCGTAAAATGGACACTCGATACATATAAGGTATTGATAGATAGGATGGGACTCGAGGTAGTTGTATGGAGACCATACCATGATTATGGAGAATGGCTAGAAGATGTTGTAGAAATATGGTATATCCGTAGGACTATGTGGTTGGAGGATCTATTTCCAAAAGTGGCTAGGCTATTTCATGTAGAGAGGATATCGCTTATAGTTTATCATGGCTCAAGATGTGCCCCTATAGCCATATATATGGTTGCGAGTGATCAGAGCACCAAGGAGAGATGGGGCTAGACCAGGGCCCACAACAGAGAAGTTAGTACCCCCTTGGCCAAATGAGGTAGATGTGGTGATAGAGACGATAGATTCCAATGATGTAGGTTGACCGAAGAGTACCGCACATGGTGGGTGGCATAATGATGGGTATTGTTGTTTCCATTTTCATAGACACATTGGGGTTAGCACACCGAGGAGGTAGAGAGGGGGAATCCCATGTCCCGATAACGTAGTAGCAACAGATTGTTGAGCGTAAGTATTTGTATAGTTTTGTTGTATAATTTTTTTTTAATTATGTTATAGCGATGGTTATCTAAGTCATGTTATTTGTTTTGTAGGTGATGCGTATTGGTCCTTGATAGTAGACACATCCATCCACACATTTACTTAGAATGTGTCAACCGATGTATTTGGTGGAGGGATAGTTGAGTGTGTGGATGGTATCGTGGGTGAGCATGCCCATTTATTTGTGCCAAAGTGGAAATAGTAGCAATGACTTTCACTTTGTAATGATAGGTGAGAGGGACAAGGCATGCGAGGAGACTCAATGATCCGAGATAGGCTTTGGATGGTGCTTGTACATACACAAAATTGCATGTGCTACATTGTCATAAAATGGTTACAAAAGTCCCTAATGATGATTCATGTCCTTTCAAAAGGTGTTCGAGTTCCTAAACCCATTCGCAATATATATTTGTAACCTAGACATCCTTAACTTTTCCACACTTTCTTCCAACTTCCCACTCATTTTTGTGCATATTTTGGCCTTTAGTGTAAAGACCGCCACCAGAGCGGGCGGCGGTCCTGCGCTTTTTCCATAATTCTTCATGTATGGTTTTAACACATGTGATTTCACTTAACTTGACTTCTAGGGTGTGTTTGTGAACCAAATTTCCTAAAAATGGTCTTGTTTGCATGGTATTCCTTCCCTCTTCTATTTTTAAATAGATTTAATTAGTTTGAACTTCCTCTTCACCCAATGATTTAGCACTCCAAGGCTATTTTGTGCATGAAGGCACATCCCAACCAATTCCTATATATTCAATGCTTGTATTCAAGAAAATGGCTTGAGAATTTTGTGTATCTTGCATAGTATTAGCTGCAACAATCCTATTGGAAATTACATAGCCAAGCTCTGTTCACTTGTGTTATCTCTCTTCTACTTGCATTACAACCAGATTTTCCTTCAAGCTGCCATTTCTCAAGCACCTTCTCTTGTTGTTGTCTTTGCATTCCCAATTCCTTGGACTCATATGGACACACATAGAAAGAAAGGATAAACTGAGGGGAAAAATTACTACACAGTTGAATTTACCTCTGTTATGCAAATTCCAAGTTGGATTTTTTGTTTGATTTCCTTCATTCCTGTAATTTATCATTGTTACATCATATCAAATAGAGTAGAAATTAATCTCCTTTCATTTACAAGTAATTAATTAATTTCCAAGAGGGTTTAAATCTTTCATAGCAACCCCCGGTGACGGATTTTCTTCTTCCTATCCATGTGGATTTGAAGGAGAGAATATATGTAGGAGGTTGTCTACATATCATAGATTAATTGGAAAAAATATTTTTTAAGTTAGCATACACTCAACACATGTGAATAACCACACCGGGTTATCTCGCTTGTTTAGTTTTAATGTAGAAATATTTTAATTATTTAGAATAGAAGAAAATTATTGTTCTTTATTGTAATATTTCAATTTTTGTGATTTGTTTAGATTAGTTTCCTTTCAGCAAAGAGAGCATAGATTGTTAGTTTCATCTTATTTAATTTGGACACTTTAAACTAGTTCAACGTTGAGATTTAGTTAAACAAACCATATGGAATTTACGTTACTAGTTCATAAAACCAGGTTACATGTCAATTTTCATCCGTACAAATTTCATATTAATTTTCATGTCTGAATTTGTGAACCTAATGCACGAAGGATTAATTCCTTCTTGTTTCCTTTTATTTCATTATTATTACCTCATCCTTCCATTTATTCCCCTATTTTGATAGGTATTTTATACTTTCTAAAATATTTCTAGAAGAGAGTTTGGTGGGCCATTTGGCTATGATAGATATTACACCAACTTTCAACCACAACAGTCCCCTTCTCTTTCGAGGTGGGGAGAAAATTACACAAGCAACTTCCAAACCTCCCTAGTTACACTTCAAACCTCATTAATTATATAAGGATGGGGAGGTTGAACAACCGTTAAACATGTAATACTGGTCAACTCAATGCAAACCACATTATTATCACAAAACAGAATAGGTTCTTACTTGTAGAGTCTTGTCAAGACCTCACATCACCGTGTAATCAACGAGAAGATATATTTACATGAATAGATAATCCTCTTCATTAGATATATGAGTATTTGGATAGAATGAAGGCTAAGCATCTCGAGATTTTGAATGCCTATCCTAAGATTCTTACTTCTAAGGAAGAAAATAATCATAACACTGAACAATTCATGATAGGGTATCATGATCCTATTCAATTAAACCTTACGTAATAGGCACCCCAACAAGGGACTCAATCCTCTCCCAATGATCTTATTTCTATTTTAGTAGGGAGGATTAGAGAACTAGAAAATTCCTAGATTTCACAACCAACACATGTAAAGAAGGAAGAACATGGGGTATCTAGTTGATGACAAAAAAAGACACATCCCTTCAAATGAGAAAACAATGCAATATCATGTACAACAAGGTTATCTGGTTTATTCAAATCCAGGTGATATTCTCACATGGTTAAACACATTAGGAATGGGTCTTCATCCTTCTCGAGCTTATCCTATGCAACGGTGGCTAAAAGTGCATTCTTGAATTCCACCACAATAGGCAATGCGATGTTCCTGGTTTTATGCCCGCTAGTCCATATCCTAGTGCGCACTCTACATGTTCCATTTGGAGCATGTATGATTTTCAGTTCTGCGTACATAGTTTTTGTGGTGCTGTTTTTGCTCTTGCACAGTCCATTTCAGTGGCATTTTGGTGAGAACGACTCCATTTCAGTGGGTTTCCAAGTGGCTCAGAGAGGAGGTTTTCAAAGTTCAGATCAGTTTCAGGCTACAACTCATGACTCCATGCCCAATGGATGCTTCGAGCAACTCAGTAACTTCATCTAGCAGGCAGATGACCGCTTTGAGTTCAACATCGTTATCCAAAATTCACCCCCCAGGGTAATTTTGATAACATGCATAAGAATATTCAAGTCCCAGGAAAATAGATTGATTCAAGGCCCAAAATCATGTTTTTTTGGGGTCCCTCGGCCTTTTTCTAACTCTCACATCTAAGGAGGAATCCTAACAAGAGTTGATAAAATGGAAGAAATGCAGAAAATAAGGTTGCAGGACTGTGTTAAGACATTTCGAGTGAAGGGCTCAGGTCGTACGATTTAGGTTGAGGCGAGGTTCGTCGTACCAAGCTTGGGGCCGAAAAAAGAAAGAAAATTGTCTAAGTCCTAGTCTAGGCGATGCGGTCGTGGGGACATTGGGACGTCGGGATGCGTGGGACCTTGAACCGGCCGTTTCGGCCGAAATAAGAGACTTTCATCCGGGACATTTGGGCCAAAAAGTACGGAGGACGTGAAAAGCCAAAAGAGCCGAGAGCGAATGGAATCTCGCCATGTGTCTTCACCGAAAAAAGGGACAAGGAAGCCTTTGAATAGGCCGAAGTAGGAGATTTTCGTTTGAAACATCCGGCCAAAGGTATGCGAGGATGCATGGGACGCGAAAAGTTGAAAGACCCACCAACGAATCAAATCTCGCCACGTGTCTTCACCTCATCGGCCGGCGGAAAATTTTGAAAAAAATTTCCAAAGGAAAAAACAAAAGGGAAATGGTCAGGAAGGGCCCATGTCCAATGAAATCATGCCATGTGGCACTTGAGTGGCGGAGCATGGGAGAAATGGGAAAATTTTCCAAAGTGAAAAATATCAAAAATTAAAAGGACAAAGTGCGCCCCTCAGGCCCGAGCCAATAAAATAGTGCCACGTGTCCAAGTGGCAAGAAATTAAGGAAGGGCCTGAAAAAAATATTTAGAGGATGAGCCCGTGAATGAATCAGAGCCTAACACATGTCATCCAAGTGGCAGAGCGCGGGAAAAAATTCAAAATCTGTTTTGGCCTGTTTTTGCCCTAAATCTTCAGATCGCCATAACTTTCGATCTAGAGCTCGGATTTTCACGTTCTTTATATCAATGGAAAGCTGGTGAAATTATCTACATGATTCAAGGGTAAAGCTTGAATTTTGGTTCAGTTTGGAGAGAGAAAATCAAGAAACGTCTCTGGCACGTGGTAATGGCCAGAACTGACGTTTCAACAACCAGCTTTAATGCAAATACAGCTCGCCGCTTTTGCCAGGGTTCTCACCCACCGCCATGATGAGATGAATTAAAGGCAACCTAGAAGTGGTTGGGGTAGATCTGGATTTCCTCTCTTCCCTCTCTCATTCTTCCTATAAATTGGAAGGAGGGGCTTCTTTCTAATGGATTTTTGTGTGGTTCATCTTTTCAGCTCTTCCCTCCCTTCTTTTCTTCTCCAGGGTTGAAAATGGAGTTTGAACCTCCTCCCCTTCTCTGTAATGGTGTTTTTTCCTTTTACTATTGAAATTATGTTCTGTGCAAACTTTTGGAGCAACAAAAAACATGTTTTGTGATGCATCGGTCCATCCCTGCTCATTCTTTTGCTTGTTCTCTTCTTGCCTCTCTTCATTACAGGTATTTGTGCACGTTTGAATGTTCATTGCAGGTTTGGAGCTGTGTTCATGGAGTTTTGGGACATTTTCTGTGTGAAATCTATCCTTGGGCCTATGATGCATCTGTCCATCCTTCCCATTGCTCACCCCTCCTTGTTCCATGGCAGTTTTGATAGATGTTCAACATTTTCCTTCTCTGGTGTATCACCGTTTTAGTGTAGGCTATGTTTTTCCCTTTTTTCTCTCTCTCTCTCCCTGTCTCCTTGGCATGGTTAGATTAGGTTTAGATTAGCTTGCCTGCACTGGAATAGCTTGTGGTAGGTAGTTTAGGAAGAGGAACCAGCCTTCTCTAGAGATTCCTTTCTCATTTTCACAAGTCCCACACTCAAAGAAAGGATTCAATGTTGTGCAATCACACTGGATGCTAGAGTGATCAACCTAGAAATCTGATCAACATCCGGGTGCTTTGTGATTTTTCCCTAACACTTACATGCACATGCATTCAAAAAACCCCAGATGGATCCATATGCCATTCCTGCTCCCTACATGCCATATCAAGGGACCCCATACGTTCCCATCAATGCTTATAATGCATCATATCCAACTCCTCCACCTCCTCATTAAGGATCTTCAATGGTGGAATCTTACACAATAGGGACATATGTTGAGTACTTAAAGGATCCTCTTAACCCTCCATATGTGGTGTCATGCTTCCACGTCCATTGCTAGATCATCCAAAATTTAAGGGAGAAGGAGACCTGAACACTCATATCAAGGCCTACACTACTTCCATCAGGAATTGTTTCCTTGGGATCTTGTAATGGCTAAGATATTTCCAAATACTCTCAAAGAAATCACATTGGATTGGTATTACCATATTCTGGAAGCTTCTATACATTCCTTTAAACAACTTTTTCCAAGTTCATCAAAGCATTTGACATGAAAACGTTATTGGGTACATGGATTAGGAAGTTCCTACATATTAGACATGAGCAAAATGAATTTTTCACCCATTTCATCTAGAGATGGCGCCAAGTTCTCTATTCCTCTGCAAGTGCACCCAACATGGACTAGATGGAACTTTGTGATCTTTTCCTTCACTCACTCAATCGAGAGACTAGGGAAGAAGTCTAGAAGTTTCCTTTCTGTAGTTATGAGGAAGTATAGGAAGGTGCGCTTCGGATTGACCAAGTTGTTATAGACATGCATGGGCGTAAGATCTATTTTCCAAATGGGAAATAGATATCCAAAAATAAAAATAATGGAAATTATCAAAACAAGGGTGCCAACAACTAAGGACCTAAAGGTGTGAATCGTAATCATGGTGCTACCACAAATAGTGATACTCATCAAGCCAAGAATGTTGGTTTTCCAAACAATGGTAACACTAATAATAAAAAACACAGGAAATCAAAGAGCCCCTAACACTATCTCCTTAGTCAACATAGTTGACATAAACTATCCCTCTCAAAAGAAAAATCAAACCCAAGGCCCAAACCAATATCAAAACTCTGGCCAAGGGGCAGCGAATCATGGTTATAACAACCAATTTCAAAACTACAACCGAGGTTATAATCAATAACAACAAGATGCTTATCAAAGGCCAAGAGATTACGAACCTAACCTATACTGTGGTTTCCATAAGGTTCAAGGTCATGACGATAGGACTTTCCATGATTGCAACAAGTTTCTGCAAAGACTTCCCAAAAACCAAAGGCAACTCTTTGTAGACATGTTCCTAGAAAATCCTGAAATAAACCCGCAACCTAGTCATTCCAGACTCTCCACACCTCAAAAAGAAAACCCTAAGCATCTCGGGATTCCCAAGTGAATCCTCAAAATATAAAAAGGGTATTCCTATAGGAAATAATGACCATGAAGCCTCAACTTCTGATAACTCTCGGGTTGCTCCTAACCTTGGTTCAAACGATAATACAAAAATCTTGGGGTTAGTCGAGCTAGAGGTCGAGCCAAAAATTAATGCAACAAATCAGACAAAGGAGTACGTTTCACAACCCCTACCCACTCTTTCCTTCCCACAAGATGACATTCCTACAATCTCAAAACTAGTAGGAGCCTATGATTTAATATTGGATTTGAACAAGACCTTTTCTCACATTTTGTTTCTAGATTTGTTGAAGAATTCACTTGCACATCGTTCTTTTTTTTCTCAATGCATTAGTTCTTGGCAATCTAATCCACCTCATAGTGCTCAAATAAATCATATTGAATTTGAGATACATCCTCTGGGACATAATGATAGGGATATTGGGTTTTTTTCGATATAGACAAGATGCCATCTAACGCTGAAATTACCCAAAGAGGTGATCCTAACTTATTTTTATAGGTATGGGTTTATAGCAATTACATTAAGAGAGTCATGATTGACGATGGGGCTGATATAAATGTGGTTCCCTTCTCTTTCTTTTAGAATTTGGGATATGGAGAGATAAATTGTTCCTCTACAAGAAACACATTACGGGGGTATGACAGTCTTAAAGAGACCTAGATTGGAATCATAGTTTTTCCAGTCATGCTTGGTCTAAAAATCATCTTAATATATTTTTACATTATCAACAAGGAAGAAAGTTATAACATGATCCTTGGGAGACCCTGGATTCATCAAATGAAGGTTGTCCCTTCTACCCTGTTCCAAGAGATTAGATTCCTCCATTTGGGGAAGGTCTTCATCACTCAAGGGGATCCTAAGCCCTTTGATATACACTTAGAAAACCTCAAGAAGAAAGAAAGGAGTCCATATGGAGTATGAACTTCCTATGAATCAATTGAACAACCCACCTCCATCAAAAGAGTTAGTCCCAATCACCCCAAGTGTGCCGAAGGTTGAAGTTGTTGACCCAAAAACATTTGAGGTGGCAAAAAAATAAAGGTAAATCAATATCTATGGAAACGGTGTCCACTAAAACCACAACGGAAATTATGAAACTCTTAGAGAGTGAGGATCCAATCTTCCTCTCGTTTGAACCATAGGAAATGGGTAGTCTTCTTCGTTTAGCATCTCTTCCCTTCGATGACCTAGGTCTAGGTATAAATATGATAGAATTAACAAACAAATAAGGGAAATTTGATAATTCCCATCAAAACCATCTCTGAGGGTTGTTTTATTCTAAACCTCAATTTCATCCCATTTGCATCTAAAATTAATCTTTCTATATCCATAGGGTAAGGTCTCATCATTCAGCAAGGGTCACAAGTAAACACAACGCTCTACATAGGAAACAAGGCCGAGTAGCATAGTCATGCTCACCCACACACCATGTCTCAAGAATGTGACAAAGAGGTGCATGAATTCCTCTTTCAGACAAATAATTTTAATGATTGGACATATACACTTTAGGGCAAGGGTTCTAATTTTAAATCCAGAATGGTAGTCCCTTACAAGAGAATGGAAATTTTGAGGATCATGGATCTTCGTTGTGTACTTTTAAGGGTGAAGAATTCAACATTCATCAACTTTCTTCACCTTATACATCATGACATGTAGTTTCACCTGCATTTCCATATGTATATTATTACATCTAGATTACATTTTCATCTACCATTTCTTTTCATAAATTTTTTATCAAGGGACTTATTCTTATAACAATTCCTAAAAAAATTGAAAACATTGACAAAACATTCAAATCATATCTCTTCAAATCCTCATGGTATCCTCAATTGTTTCTGAATAATTTCATCAATTCAAGTAAAATAAGACAAGATTTGACATTAACCATACCAAGGCCTGCATATTTGGTTCTATTTGTAGTATCTTCTAGATTATGTGTCTTTGCCTATGGTCTATTCTAGAAGCTTCATGGTGTCACATCTATCCTATATACATCTCTTTGGAAATAAGAACATTCTAGACATTTTGCCTAGATAAATAAGTCAAATGTAAATCCACAAAAAAATTTATTTTACACATTTCTTTGCCCTACCAACCTTCGGTGTTGAGCCTGTGTCTCTTACTAGTGATGTAGGGTTGGGAAAGGAGATAAGTTCCCTTACTCTCCTATGCCTTGTCCATGGTGATGAGCACATTATTCTTACTGGTAGCATGGGGCAAGGTGTAGGGGGTCTCTTTGACAAATTTGAAAGTTAGAAACATTCATTCAAATGTTGTGAAATCATAAATCAGAGCAAAATGAGTTAGATGTCTAGAATTCCAAAAGAGTTTAAAACCTCAAAACCAGATTTTGTCAACCAAGTGGCCATCTACATATCTAATTCAAGATAAGTGGAAAGCAATTCACATTTTAAACTATGAAGAAAACTTTAGTAGAATGAGGTTGTAGGGTCTCAATTTGGTTTTTGTCAAATCCTTTTATTTCTCTTACCATTACCATTCAATAAATTTCTATGACTTGTGCCCCTTCTGGATCTTGGTGTTGAGCCCTCGCATCTTACCGGTTGTGTGGAGTTAGGAGTGGGGCAAGTTCATTCACTTATCATATCAATCTTTCATCACGTCTTGCCAAAATAATACAAAGTATTGAAAATTTCTTAGAGAAACTAAAGTTTAGCATTACAAGTGTATTTACATTATCATGTATCAAAGCATTACAAAACACAAAAAAAAGAAATCATTTTGTTAGCATTCATATCCACTACATACATTCTGAAAAGCATATAAAATCAGAAATTCTAAACATCTAAGAATACACATGTGAAGAAAACCATAAAATAATTCAACTCTAGTGCAAGGAAGATCCAAACCAAAAGATATTTTGTATATATCATGGTGTGTTATAGTTTTGTATAATTCCATCACACCCTAGTGCAGTTGAAATGCTCACAATGAGCAAGAAATACCAAATAATCATATAATGCCCAAAAATGGCAACTAAGAAATAAAGGCACTCTGCCTATCCGCCTCTTTGAGCCCCCTTATGACCACTCTAGCTACGAATTTCTTAGGAGTTCTTCTCAAAGCATTCAAACAACAAAGGGCCAAGCCTAATGTAAAATACCATTCCTAAATCCATTCCAATTCAACCATACTCACAAATGAAATGGTCATTGGGCCTAGAGCTAAAAAAATCACAACGAGAATATGTGCAAATGAATTGAAAATAAGTTGTTTTGATATATATATGCTTTTTTTTAAACCTTGTTTCAAGTGTATGTGTCCAAAGGGTGGAGCATTGGTGCAGGTATATTCCTATCCCTGCAAAAATGGTAAGTCCTCTTGTCATTTTGATTTAGTGTTTATTTTTTGATATTGTATCTATCTGCACTTGAGTTTTCTTTTCATTTTGTAGGTAGTGGGAGTTTGGACGACAACATTTCGACACATGGGTGTGTATGGGCATAGCTTCTAACCCACCATTTCAGGAACACCATACTCAAAGTTTATGTTTTACACCTTTTCATGGCTAAGACGTTTCTCCGAGGGGATAATATGTACGCACCGAAAAATGTATGTGCTACATTGTTGGAAAATGGTTATAAAAGTCCCCAATGATGATTCATGTCCTTTAAAAAGGTGTTTGAGTTCCTAAACCCATTCGCAAGTGTATATTTATAACCTAAAAATCCTTACTTAACTTTTCCATGCTTTCTTCCAGCTTCCCGCTCATTTATGTGCATGTTTTGGCCTTTAGTGTCAAGATCGCCGCCCTACCCGGGTGAGAGTTCTAGAACTACCGCTCATGTAGGGCGGTGGTCCCATGACCGCCGCCATGTGCAGTGGTGGCGATCTTGCACGCTTTTTGAGAACTCTTCATGCGTGGTTTTAACCCGCATGATTTCACTTAACTTGACTTCTAGGGAGCGTTTGCAAACCAAATTGCCTAAAAATGGTCTTGTTTGCATGGTATTCCTTCCCTCTTCTTTTTAAAATTGATTTAATTAGTTTGAACTACCTCTTCACCCAATGATTTGGTACTCCAAGGTTTCTTTGTGCATGAAGGCATATCCCAAACAATTCCTATATATTCAATGCTTGTATTCAAGAAAATGGCCTAAGAATTTTTTGTATCTTGCATAGTATTGCTGCAACAATCTGTTGGAAATCACATAGCCAAGCTCTGTTCACTTGTGTTATCTCTCTTCTACTTGCATTACAACCAGAATTTCCTTCAATTTTTCATTGCTCAAGTGCCTTCTCCTATTGTTGCCTTTGCATTCCCAATTCCTTGGACTCATATGGACACATAGAGAAAGAAAGGATAAACTGAGGGGATAAATTACTACACAACTAGATTTACCTTTGTTTTATGAATTCTAGGTTGGATTTGTTGTTTTATTTCCTTCATTCCTATAATTTATCATTGTTACATCATATCAAATAGATTAGAAATCAATCTCCTTTCATTTACAAGTAATTAGTTAATTTCCAAGAGGGTTTGAATCTTTCATAGCAACCCCTGGTGATGGATCTTCTTCTTCCTATCCCTGTGGATTTGAAGGAGATAATATTTATAATATTTTGTGTATATATCATATATTGATTGAAAAATTTCTTGTTTTATGTTAGCATACACTCAAAGACACAGTGGAATAACCACATCAAAGGTTATCTCGCTTGTTTAGTTTTATTGTAGAAATATTTTAATTATTTAGAATAGAAGCAAATTGTTTTTGTGATTGTAATATTTAATTTTTTGTGATTTTTTAGATTAGTTTCATTTTGAAGAAGCATAGATTATTAGTTTCATCTTAGTTAATTTTGACACTTCAAAGTAGTTCAACATTGAGATTTAGTTAGACAAATTATAGGGAATTTACGCTACCCATTTACGCTACTAGGAGATCACACTACCATATATTAGTCACTGATCATCCTATAGTTAGCCACATATATACATTCAACATCGGTTTCTCGGGCACAACCTCAAGGAGTTGAGTGCGATTAAAGGTTGCATGTCAATTTTCATCTGTACAGTGTTCCCTTAGCGCAGGATGTATTTGTATGATCCGTGGATTTGCGGAGTTCAATTTTTAAAGCGGTCTACAAACAAAACCTTATTATATACTCAAGTGGAGCAGATCAAGGCCACGAATAACAACGTAGATTTAATGGCAAGGCATCTAGTTCTAGGGCTCTCGCACTACCCGAGAGCAATAATGATGATGATGTTTGATTTTTGTTATTGTATATGATGTGGGGAGTTACCCCCAATGATGAGACATTTTTTTGTAACTATGATTATACTCAATATATATATATGATGTTAGTGGCATTTGATGTTTATATTTGTTGCGTACGTATGTTATAATGTGACTAATGGGATATGTATAATTGCATTAAATATTTCTCGGGATGTGGAGTTGTTAATATAATGTGATTGACAATGTATGTTTTAGTGATGATTATCGAAATGGCTAGCACTCATGTGTATTGATGTAGATGTGTACTATGATGTTGGTATTGATAGATAAAAATGTGTAACGTGAAATACATAGTTGTTGAATGGAACTTGTAATGTGTAGTTAGTGTAATGATGATAGTAGAATGTATGTAAAAATAGATAATGTATGATTGCCAAACTAACATGTAGTTATGAATTTGATAATGGAATATGATTGTATTATGTTAGTATAATTATTGTGGGGGAGATTAGTGATGCCCCTTAGCTTGTGAATGAATAGGATCATTTAGTTAAGACCCCTAAGCAGTCATGAATGAGTTGCATAAACAAGAGTGTGTCATCGGGAAATGATTAAGTGAGCGAGATGAATTGACGAAGCTCTGAAGAAAGTTCCTTAGAGAAAAACCCTCAACAGGCATGTAAGAACACAAGTGTGTCATCGGGAAATAATTTAGTGCGCTAGATGAATCAAAGAAGAGCATGATGAAAGGTTATTAGATAAAAACCCTCAACAATCATGTAATAACCATAAGAAAACAAGTCCATCATCAAGGGGTAAGGTGATAATAATCACCTACCAAATACCAAGTGGCACAAAGCGGTGGAAGCATGTGGGATTGAAGCAACATGAGTGTATGAACCAAACTAAATGTCATATGGATTTTCAGTTTAATGGACTAGTGTAGAGGGCTATGGTAGCTAATGTGAAGTAATAGCATGATGTGATAGATGAGATGGATGGAGTGGATGGGGTGGATGTGATGCTATAGTGATGGATGGATGCAATGGAGAGCATGCATGAGTGATAACTTTTGGTGATGGATGCATGATAACCTTAGCATTAGATGGAGGAGACAAGTCAATGTGGGTAGAAATGTGTTGACGAGGTAGAGGATAGATGGACTACTCACATGAGTGAGATCCAAAGGAAATTATGCCCTTGTCCTCTAATTGTTACAATCTATCATGAAGGGCAAAACAATCATTGTCCCTATGACCATTAATATGATGATAATTATAATAAGGTTGATCACGTTGGAGATGTAATCGATGTTGTGGATGATGTTGATTAGACGGAAAGTGAATTAATTTCTTAGTAAGTAAATCACGCAAGACATCATGTGGTTGAACATGATGAGAAAGTGCAATGGTTCATGTGAAATAGATGGAGTAGATGGATAAGTATCATGTCGTGGAAGAGGAGAAGAATTATGCTTCTATGATGGAGTAAGTTGATTTGGCTTGTTAGGTCAATATGGAGACTATGTAGGATTCTCAATTGATGACAATGGAGAATAACTAGATGATATAATAGAAGTGGAGGTAGGTGGAGGAACAATGACATATGTCAAAATAAGATCTTGTTCTAGGTCTATGACTTTGTAGCATAGAAGAGTAAATGACTCACATGTATCATATTACAATATTTGCTTAAGTGTGGGAATCAAACCATGACAAAAATGAATTGCTTCTCTAAATCAATAGGTTGGAATATTAGTTGATGTATACAAGCATTGAACCGTAAGATATAATCCTTGATAAATTTTGATAAGCCTCGATGCAAAGTAGGTAGGCGGTCATAAGTATATCTAGGACCATTTTTGATGATAAACGATTGAGGAAATCCTCCTACATGTCATATTAAGTACTAATGGGCCCATATGGAAGATGAGAGTACCATTGTAAAGCTTCATAAATAAGACTATTCCAAAAGGCCTTAAGTAATAACCTATCATTAGAATAGGTTTCCATAGCCTTATGAAGTAATGTTCGAGATGTGAATGAGGGTCACCACTACCATCAAAATATGTGAATGTAGGCATGATAAAGTCCTTAGGAAAATGAATCTTTTTGGGAATATGGTTACCATGTAATGATTTATTGTCAATAGAAGCATAGTAAGCACTACTCTCTAAAGTGGGAGACTGAACCTGAGATTGTAATTGACCTACAGCGTGTATGAGAGACAGTATATATTATGAAGGAATAGTAGAAGATGGCAATAATGTATTGAGCGGTTGTAACTTTCCATTTTGAGTGACTATAGGAATGTCAAGAGAAGATAAAGGAGATTTTGATGTTAAAGTCACACTAGGAGTGGGTGCCAAAGAAAATATATTAGATTATACATATGGAATATGCATGGCACTAGTAGGACTCATATCGAAAACATCCCTAAGAGGTGAAGTGGTGATGGAGACACAATAATGGGAGAATATAAAGTAATAGGTGTAGATGATGCAACAAAGGGAGAGGAAATGGTGGCAGAAGAAGAAGAACCAACATATGGAGATGAATCATGCACTATGCTAGATATAACCTTAGAAGAAAGTGGCGATAGAGATTCACACTCTGTAGAATGAAAAGTAGGGGAATCATGGCTATCAACTGTGTCATTAACATCTCCTAAAGACTCAGATGTGAGAATGTCATTAAGCATACTATTGATAGGGTCATCAACATAATATGAAGATGTATGAGAACTAGTATGTGATGAATGATGAGAAGCCGATCAAAATTATGAGAATCATGAGATGGAACAATAGCGATTAGTGCTTTAACTAGGAGAAGAATCGGTATACACATGTGAATGGTTGCCAATACCAAGTATGTAATCAATAAGAGGATCATCTAGTTCCTTATAAATATCATAAGCAAGGTCATTAGTAGATGTATAGCATGGTGTACAATGAGTAAAGGCTACTAGGTCCTCAACAATACTAATGCCAAGAGGAGAATTTTCAAAACTAGTAGGCACATATTGTTGACCATCTAAGAGTTGTTGAATATCAATTGCAGAGTAGGATTATCATAGAGAGTTGTGAGCTCAGTGATGACAGCGTCATCATAGATAAGATCAACGGTAAAATGAATCATTATGGGATGAAAAGAAGATGGAATATGCTTAGCCATTAGAGTTTGAAGTGGATCCTAGGGAAAAAATGTTCTAAAGTACGAGTTCACCAAAATGATTAACTAAAATTATAAATTTTAGAAGTTAATCTAAAAATTACAACAATGAAATAACTAATATAAACTGAAATATAAATGCTAACTAATTTTATTTGATATTTTAAATAAAATGAAATAATTGAAATAGGAGGGAAAAGGTACTAACCTAAAATGAACTTACATTGCGAGAGATTTGTAATTAGGTGAACGATGTGTAGGTGGGACAGAGTATGATAGCACACCTCATAAAGTTGCAGCGAGATGGAGATTTGGCCATCTTGGGGTGCTTATGGGAGGATTAGGGAACCTATGGGCACCTGGTCTACAGTATGGGCACCCTAGTTTGCAGAATAGATCGAAACCGAGTCCGAGTTAGTTACTAAGTATTCACAATATTTTTCCTTTGATCTGGTTGGTGTCGCACTACCTTCGCGATGTTGTTATAGATCTCCGATGAATAATCTCCTAAAAAATCTCACACAAAAGCATCAAACCCTATAAAAATAAAGATGCAAATGAATGTTGGACTGTCCCCAACTGCCAAATGGATGGAATTATGACTAAGTGTTGCACTCTATCTCAGACCTGATGTAGTTCTATGTGCATGTGTGTGTAATTGTGTTCCTAGGGTACCCTAACGCCAATGACACCAAAGTAGCGGGCAATAGCTAGATGTAAGATGCAAATAATGGATGGAATAGAATGAATACAACCCTTCTTATTTAGTGTGTGATGCAGAATAGTGCCCAAATGTAGTCACTTGCCTTAGTAGATAGCTATTCCTTAGTATCAAAAGTATGCCCTTAAGATAGTGTGTATGTTATGTTTATATAGGGATCTCTTGCTCAAATTTTGACACTAATGACTTGACATGGTGACTAGTACCTAGGGAAATGAGAGGGAAAGCTAAAAATATTGACCTCAAGACTCTAAATGAGAATTAAGTGCAACCAGGACTAGGGCGCTTAAAATGAGGACCAAGGCACCAACAGGCACCCCAATCCCTTCTAAGGCACCCTAGTTAAATACTAGAGATGACCGCTAAGTAAATAACGACATCTGAGACTCCATGAGAGATGACCGGAAGTGTGTAAGTAATCGATGAATGTGTAGGACACTTAATAACAATGACCTGAATAAACCGATGATAGGACTATGGGATGATCCATTAGTGAATGCTTTTCTTACGTGATAACCATGTATAAAAAAGCATATTTGGTGGTATAATAGTAGTATTAAGTGCATGATTTTGTGAATACACAGGTTTGTAAGGGATCAGAAGCTAGTCTCAAAGTTGTTATGCACTTTGTTAATCCTTTGCATAGACATGTTAGCTCAATATTAGTGTATTGGGAAGGTGTGAAGAGTAACAAAATATATTAGGAGGATATTCTACACAAAATGGAGATCCAAAACCTGTTGAAGGACTATGGAAACTTTGCAAGTATATCATGAACAAAGGTATGAATTTTTGATCTTTTATGATTATGTTGCAAGCCTTAAAACAAATAGATTGGGTCTATAGGATGTAAAAATGCCTCTATAGTAATTTTACATCTTTAAAGAAGGGATCGGATGACTTAAATCAGTTTGAATATTAGCATCAAAGTCTTATGAAGATGTCTATAGAAGATAACTTGTGAGGTGCTTCAACCCAAGGTATGACTCTGAGTCTCATTATTTAGAGATGGTACAATATTGAAAGAGCAATTGTATATGGAGTTTCATGATGTTAAAGACAAGAGAGTATTTCTTAGGTTTGTGAGAAATTATACAAAGCTTGAAGTGTCTTCTACACTTAAAATGAGAAGACAAGTAGGTTGCAGGACAAGGTATAGTTGATCTCTTGCATCATGTTTAGACATTAAAGATAGTGTAGTTGTATAATTGAGTGTTATAGGTCTATAGAGACCTATTGAAGAAGGGAAAGGTATTCTTGATCCTCAAGAAAGAGTTTTGGATAACATGAAGACTTGAGAAACAAGATGTTATTGGCATATGCAAGCATAATGACATAGTCTAAGCAAAAGACAAGGGTACAATAACTATGAATGGGAGGAATGATGAACTATAGGCATGTATGTGGACATTTAGGTCTAAAATGGTGTCTAATACAAGGACATTTGAAGTTATAATTTTTTTCAAGGATATGCAAACCTAAATAAGATTGTGGATCGTGATACAATACAATAAATTTTGTGTGGAAGCTTTAAACCAAGGTATGAGTCCGAGTTTCATCATTTCAAGAGGTTACGGTATTAAAAGATCTAGTAATATTAGACTATGTATGAAGGAATCATTTTTCTTTATGAGGGTATATGTTAAGGGGGAGCCTAAGTCCCCACTAACTCAATAAAATTAAGCCATGAAGGACATATGGCAAATATGAATTGATAAGTGAACTATGTTTGGTCTCGTAAGACTATGATAGAGTATAAAGCATGCCTAAGAAAGTCTTCAAAGGCAGGGGAAGATTTATTTTGACCTCAATCAAGGGTGTACGAAGCCATGAAGGCTTGTATGACAAAATGAATGATGATTACAGGATTTGTATGGATGTTTTCTTACATTATGAGTGAATTTTGTATGATATTAGGGTACCAAAATTCCATGTTACAGTCTATATGAGGCTCTTAAGGTAGGTGGAGCTTGTCTAATCATGGATCAAAGGACTTAGGTTCTCTAAGGTGTCTATAAGTGTTACACTAGCCAATTCAGCCATAATTACAATTATACTTCATGGGGAATCTTATTACAAGATTATATAGGTATGATGTGATGCAAAGAAGGATGAAAACACTGAAAAAGTGTCTCAAAAGATAGTAATGATGTGCTTGAATCATCTTAATGGATTGAGTACAGGTATGGGCTCAATTTTTTGTGTTTTTAGTTAGATATGGATAGCATGATTTCAAGGAAGCTATAAGGAGTGGATTCATGTTGTGTATGGGGTTTCATGATTATTAGAAGTTGACCTAAATTACACTAAAGAAGTTGTTTAGGAATCTTAGTCCTAAATGTTGTGTGTAACCATTGTATGGAAGAAACAACCAAGTTGGTGAGCATGATTATTTGAGATGGATCAAGAAAGAGGTAACTCATGCATGACAATCTAAGCTCAAATTCATGATTGTTAGCATATATGAGTGTCATGTATAGCTCTTCCCATGTATGCTACAGTGCTCTCATGATGTCGAAAAGAGCTCAAAATAAAGTTTGGTGCTTAAATGATGAATTTGGTGATGTTTTCATGAATAGAGGAGTTCCAAGAAGGATGAGAAATATGAATAACATGAGCCACAGGTATGCACTTTGTCATTAGTGTAAAAAAGGGGAGAAAACTAGGTGGTTTTCCATCAATGACAAAGGGGATATTATTGGCATGTGTGAATTTAGATGTTTTCATTGATGTAAAATATCATTAATGAAAAATATGATGATGGAGGAGTGTTATAGGATGTCTAGCATGATGTTGACATGGAAAATCAGGTGATGACATGATGGTAAGAGTGGACAAGGTGAGAATGGTTTGGTCTAGCAAACCTAATCAGGTGACCTAGCTAGTCTAGGTGATAGTGCATGGTGAGTAGAGATGTATAGTGACTTGAGGATCATGTTATAAGTGTGTTGATACACTCACATGATTTTCAAAGTGTAGGTACAAGTGGAAGACCCAATTGCAAGTGCTCATCTAGACCTAGTCTAGGTGCCTGGAAGCCAAATGGAGCATGCAAATGAGGTATAGATCCATGTGAGATCAAGAAGTCATACAAAGGTGTAAGATATGTTGTATCAAGTTTTTAAGTCCTTTTGGAGATCTAGGAAGTAGATTCATGGTGTTAGTCCACTTGGTATAGGTCTAAAGTAGACCTAATCCTAGTATTTGGAGGCCCAATTAAGCATAATAGTCACTTGTAGGAATTTTTGAGCTCTTAAGATCATTCATGGAGGTATGTTATGTTGTTTCCATAATGTAGAGACATTTTTCAGAAATTTAATGTTTGGTTATAGTGTTGGTTCAGTTGGTTTTGGCCTAGAACATGCAAAACCCTAAGGCATAGTCATGTAAATGAGATGGGATATGAAGATGCAAAGATATTTAAAATAATTTGGTGATTTGAGATGTTATTAGGGTGTGTTTTTATGGTTTGATAAAAAATTTAATTCATTGTGAAGATAAATTTGCAAGTTATGAAGTTTTAGACAAAATAGGGTCCAAGAAAGTGTGTTTTCCATCTCGATAGGAAACTTCATATACTTGTGAATTATTTAATTTTCATGGGACCCAGAGGTTTTCAATGATATTTTTCCATTGAGTTAAGATCATTTCACAAAATAAATGGAGTGGTTTCTTCGTCAGTTTTATGAATGAATGTTAAGAAGTCAAACTACTTTTTATGGCTTTGAAACCCTAGGTCAGGAGCGATGGAGAAGATATTCTTGGTAAGTGAAAATAATTTATTTATTTTGATAGTATGATGATTGGAGGTTTTATAGGACTCCTCCATATTTCCAAAAAGGTATGATAGAGCTTGTGACAGTATGTGGACCCCACTCAAACATGTAAGTTTTTGGATATTTTCAGTTTGTGGCAAAGTTTCCCATTGAAGGTATTGATTAAATCAACATTTTTGGAACTTGGGAGCTTTAATAGAAGTCTAATGTTTTACATCAGGTTTAGTTCCTAAAGGGAAAAAAATTCTCTATTTATGAAGACTGGTCTTTGGGCCTAAAAGGGCAGTTTTGAGCAATTGCAGAGATTAACTTGGTTAAAGGCCTTCCACTTAGAGTTGGAAGGAAATGTAATATGTTATGGAAATAATATTCAAATAAATTTCTAATGATATATGGTTTGTCTCTTGATGATTTGTTTTGATAGGTGAACCATCTTAGTTTGTGAAGACCAAGTTTGATTATTTCAGGAGAGGATTACTTTGGCTAGAAGAAGGATGTAGAAAACTCGTGTTTTGGATTAGCTGATGTTTTATATCCATTGGATAGTGAAGAGGGATGATTTTTTTCCAATTGAATTCATTTATAGTTCTTGAAATTGACAGCAATGATGTGAATTAGTTGATTTTATAAAATTGCTTTCTTGGTAGTTTAGTTTGGTGAAGAAGAAAATATGTGTGGTTTGCAGTGATGGATGTTTCATTAGGTATTAAAAACATGGATTTTTCTATAGGTTAATTTATTTCAATTATCACTTACATGGAATAGTTTAGGTGTTCTTTTTTATCATATTAGGTGAAGACTAGTTCCTAGAAATAATCTGTTTTGAGTAGGAAATGAGCCTACTTGATAGAGTTATGAAGAAAATGATTGGTGCAAGGTAATGTGTGAGAATTGATGATTTTTTTATGGTATTTTTGAATTATTTGAGGCATTTGGAGGCTTGACTAATCATGGTGATGAGTTTGGAGGTCTTTGTTAAGCCGATGATGGGGTTTTGAGCCTATATACGCTCAATTAGTTGTATTGGTGCATGGCTGACCTACATGGGTCCATTTTATGAATGTGTATGAATTTAATTTTATATTTTTAAGTTTTATCAGTTGAGATATTTGGTATGGACCGAATTGTGATATGTTTTTGAATTGAAAGGCTTATAAAACTGCATGTTTGGTTTAAATTTGAACTAGTAAGAATTGTGAGAAAAGTGTGATCAGATTGAGAGAGTGTAAGTGGTGCAATGGAATCAAATCAGAGCTAATCTGTATGAAAAAGTCTAAGGAGAGTTGGATAGCTTGTGTGAAATAGTTTGAGATCAAATCAGGTCATGAAAGTCCAAGTTTGAGCAAGTTAGAAGGAGGTGTGTTTGAAGAAGGGTTTGAAGGAATTTGGAGCTGAATTTTTGATCACCATCAACTGAGTGTTGGTAGAATATATTCAGTGATCTTCTTATCAAAATCTTGTGTGATGAGTCACATTCATGCAAGTCTCTTGTTGTGAGTAATATCAACAAAGGTTTAGGGTTTGTTGCTCCTTGTGGGCTTAGTGCCTCACTAAAGAAATATCTTGTGATGTATAGTATTAATTTGAGTACTTTATTTTGAGTAATATCAACAAAGGTTTTAATGGGTTTTAATCCCCTTGAGGGTTTCCCACTTAAATTTGGTGTTCTTGTGTTCTCTCTTGCATTTTTATCTTGTGTATGATATTTGAATGTTTAATGAGAACACAATAGTTTATGGTTTATGAATATTGAATGGATGGTTGATGTGATGTATGAAAACTAAGTTAAATGAAGTAAATTTTTTGAAGGATCAATTCACCGCCCTCTCTGTCATCATTGTGCTTCCAATAATTCATGCCCCTATAATTAATCTAGATTGAGTGGAATGGATATGAAACTACGTTATAAATGTGTAATTGTAGTTGAAATCCTAAAAATGCAAAGAAACTTGGTGTAAATTCCTCTAGAAAAATCATGTGAAAGGGGAAGGACCGTACTATATGGTCCTAAACAAACTATACATTTTTGACATGTTACTTTTTGGATCCTTGTGCTTGGTTATGTTTCGAGTACATGTACCTTATTGTTACTTATATGTTACTTCCCAGAATTTCACCTATATTTTCTATAGGTGAAAATATACCTAGATGAATGTTCCCTATTTTGAAGAATGTGCAAAATTCATGCTAATAAGTTGGCTCAAAAGATAAAATATGTGCATATGCACAAGATGTAGGAGAAGTTGTTTTAAGTATAACATGCAAAAAGAGGAAGCAACCTTAAAGAACATGTACTACTGCAACAAGGAAGATTTTTATGTATGGAATGTCTCTATATGGGGGTCAACTCCATTTTCTAACTAATATATTAGATTAGCCATCAATATTCCAAACACAACTCCATCACGTTGCCTATCCATGACAAGAATTAATCTACAATGATCTCATCTAGAAGATATATATGGAGAGATTGGAGTATTAACCTATGAAAATATTTTTCATAAGTACAAATATATAGGTATATGGTCAATTCTTGCTTTGGAATGACACATTACTAGATGATTCAACCACAGTTCTCCTTCCATTTCTATCCGATTCGCCACCTATCTCTATATTTATATTCTTTCAAGGTTGAGCCTTTGCACCTATAGGTGGTGGTATCGAGTGATCTATTATTCAAGCCCAACATATTCATTTCAATCTCACCAAGAAATCACTTACTCACATGATAAGGTGGGACATGCCCCTATGAAATATATTACAGGGGAGATAAAAGTGGCATCTTATGTTTTGATTAGATATATAGGTCATTGTCATACCTATATTTTGATTGGTGTTATCCTAATAGGGAGAGAGAGAGAGGGTGACTATACATAGTCTAGTTGGCACTTAACCACCAAATATCTAATATGGAGAGAGGCCATATGTTTCCTACATTACACTCAAAATACCAAAACCTATCATCATGTACCACTTTGTATATATGTCATTCATCGTGCTCAAAATACCATGTTAACACATGTGTGTAAATAGTAAAGAAGCATGTTAACTATCAAACCAAAGTTACAAAAACATGTACAATGTAAAGTGCCAACAACTCAAACAAAGTGTATAGGTCCTGGGTTTATATTTTTTTTAAATATATGAATGTTTTTGCATTTTAAAACTATGTTAATGTGTTTGTATTCTTTAATTTATTAGTTATGTAAAATAAAGAGGGGTAACACAATTATTACCGAGTTTGAGAAGGAGGAGATAACTTGGGGAAATTCATAAGCCAAGGTCATAATACCATATCACAAATAATAGGTGTCAGAGGTAAGACATGAAGCCATGAAGAATTAGTTTACATAGTGGTAGGGCATGTGGTTGTAATGTGAGAGTTAGGAAAGGATCGTGCCCTCTATCAAAGGGAGATGATCTAAAAGTACTAATAGTA
Organism: Taxus wallichiana var. yunnanensis; assembly: GCA_018340775.1. Classification (NCBI taxonomy): domain Eukaryota; kingdom Viridiplantae; phylum Streptophyta; class Pinopsida; order Cupressales; family Taxaceae; genus Taxus; species Taxus wallichiana. The sequence continues at coordinate 52,777,149 of CM031234.1, forward strand.
TCAAGAGTAGTATGGAGAGAAGTAAGATGTAACATGGGAATATAATTGGCAAGTATAGAGGTGTCATAAAGTAGCAAAATAAGGCCTAATGCATGAGAAAAAATAGAGTGACCTTTTTGTAATTGTAATATAAACTCATGTAAATTTGTACCAAGGGTTTTTAATGTATGTGTAATATGCGGGCGTAGAAATATTCATAGGAATATAGTGGAGTATTTAATAAAGTATCATGAGATCTATTTAAGAAGTCATAAGAGAATGTGCATTTCTAGGAAGTAAGGGTGGTAAAGTGGAACATGGGGATATGTATCGAGTGTGGTGGAAAGAGGTGTATGATCATTGAATATATATCTGGAATTATTCCAAGTAATCGACTGAAAACCCATAGTCATGGTGGAATTTTGAAGTGGAAGATGAGATTCCCAACGTCATTGGTATAATCATAGTAGCTATGGGAGGTAGAGTATGAGGAATGACTAAAGGGGCTATATGATCTGTGAATCGGCCAAAAACTTTCCTTGACCAACGGATCCTTATAGGAAACTTATTTTAATTCTGATTTTACCCCTAATAAATCAACTTAAACGAATGCAATGTAAGAAAAATAACCGACACTACACAAGAGTTAATAATGGATTTGAGAAATTTTGTACATCTCTAGGTTCTCTAATAGATGAGCTGATTCATTATAATCTTTTTATTATAAGTATAAATAAACTTACAATTCTATAATGAATGTGATGGCTCAACACAAACTCCGGTGCAATCGATTTGTGAGAATCCAGACTAGTCTTGAAGCATATTCGGTGTTCAAGCATAGCTTTTTGGCTTGACACCTCCTATTGACTTATACTCCATAACACAAAGCTAAGTCGTAAAGTGTCTTCAATCTCAATATCCGATCCTCTCCACGGCCTCCAAGAAACACGAATGTAGATGATCAATTCCCAACGTCAAGAATTAGAGCTCCAATATGCTTCTCTAGTACATGATATTCTCCTTCAACTTCACGATGAACCTCATACTCTACACAAGAAGGATAAGGCATAAAATAACATCTTATAATATCATGAGGAGTTACAAACATTTAACGCCCATTTACATGTTCCTATTAAAAATATATATCTTTTAATTACCCTCCCACTCCTCAATATTCCTATCTTCTCTCTCGGTTTGGAATTTGAGCCCGAGAGTGTTGTATAGAATGGATGGGGGAAGGGGGTCTATATACCCCTACTTGGACCTAAAAATCATGTTAAAGGCCTTATCATTTGAGTTGTCACCAAAAACCGAGCTAGATAGGATGGTTTGGCCACTTGCATCGCGGGTGGGAGGCTAATGATTTAAACCACATTACCTCCATTTATTTTGTCTCGATCAACCATGTACTACGTGTCCCACCATCTAACATTCCCACCGACTCGATTGACCGTAGCTTTTCCATGTCATGTCCCATTCTTTTGAGTTGTCCATACCACATTGTCATGTATTCATCCCGAGCTATTGAGTCCTCACATGCCGAGCCCGAGTCCACCTGTCACCCTCACCGATCACCATTGACCCTATCCACTGAAGCTGATCTTCTACCCGAGATGGTCATTCGGTTAAGTGGGTTTATCCCACATTCATCATGGATCAAGAGGGATAGGGCTTAATAATCTTGAACTCTCCAAATTTACAAGTGGCTTTGACCATAACGTTACACCGTTTTGCTCACCGAGTTGTATGGGTTTTCTAGTGGTTACATAAAAATTTGGTAACTCACCCAACTCGTCATGATATCCGTTGAGTAGCTCATCAAGGTGGCTTGATTAAATCACCAATATAAATCAGTTAGTAGCTCACTTTGTATTTTGATGCTAGCTTACCGAGTAGCTCAGTTTCTAACTCATTCTTGACTCACCGATCAACTCGACCTTATCTCGATGAGCCGCTTAAAGTACTATGACAACCAGTCACCTTACTAAACAAAATTTGACCCCATTGTTGCAAACCTTTTTATATACTTTTCAAGACCAAAGGTTTGCAAACAATTTCCTTTTTCTCCATGATACTATAATGACTCATTTTCTATTACACTCATGCCCAATACTACGTCGTGTCGTGTTCTAGCCTCATCATGCAAACACCTTGTTCCTATGTGAACTGCATGTGGAGCATATGATATCCATTTTTGATATTCCAATATGTGCTGGAAATCTCCCAAAGCCCTCTACCAAACTATAATAATCCTAGGATATTTAGGAAACCTTTCCCATTGATTTGATCTTTAGATCACTATAGGGAGGTATTGATCTAAATGTGTGGCAAGAGTAGATGACATAGTAGATTTCGGGAGGGTATCCCACTCAAAAGAATTTACATCATGAAGATATTATATAACATGATGAATTTGAGCACGTTGATCCATATGGTGTCGAATGCATCTATGATAGTTATAATAAATATGAGTAATGAATTTCTTGTGGGAATAATAACTTATATCAACCTCAAAAAATTGAGGGAGAGATGTAAGGTTACACATAAGTGTTTCAATAAAACATGTGGATGATAAGGAAAACACATGAAATTCCATATAGATATAGTGATATGAAGAGATGGGGTATGATCAATAATTGATTCTTTTCATTGGGGAGTATAGAATTTAAAGTTAGAAGGGTCCCATTTGTAAAGATAAGTAGAAACTCGATGATAAAATGTGAGACAATTAAATACTAAGGTTAGATTTGAAGTATGGAACCAAGGGTTCCTAAGGAGGATGTTATAGGTAAAATCATTGGGAGTAACATAATATATGGTGTCAAATGTCTTAGGACCAATAGTGATTGGGATACCGATAAAACTAAATACTTGGTGAGTAATATTGTCGAGTTAAAAATGTTGTGATGATTAAGGGAAAGATCATGAACAGAGAGTCCTAAAACATGGATTAAAAAAAGGGTATAAATACGACCTCCTCAATGTAGGGTCAAGAAGAACACACTTAACCAAGGTCTCCCACATAAAGACTTGAACATAGCCAAGAAGACCATTGTTAACCATTCTCGAGGAGGATTCGTAATAACATTAAAATAGATATCCTTTTGGAGGATATATTGAACATGTTCAATGGGTGTATTAATATGAATTCAATATTTGTGTAAAATTTGAAGGAGAATATCCTTAAAAATAGGTATTTTCTTGAGATATTCAAGGAATCATATGGTATGATCAAGAGAGGAATCCATTATCAGTAACTAGAAGTAAAATGAATAGAGCTATAAGAAGGATCACACAATAAGATGAGTCTCACGATAATGGAGAGAATGAGTCACGAGTCAGGTTCACCAAAATGTTTACACCCTAGTTAGATTATGTGAAATCTAATATTAGTGAATTAGGTACACTAAAGGATGTAAGGGTTAGCTACAAGAGGTTATTCTAATTAATTAACTTCCAACATTAATTATCAATATCATAACAATGCATTAATACTTGCAACTGATGTAATAAACAAGATATAAAATTGAAAATACAAGGGGATGAGTGCACTTAGTTGATTACAAATGGTTATGGGAAGTTCTGGGTGTGTGTAGCATCTTTGGAATATAGAGATATGGAACCGATGATGCTTCATCTATGGAATCTGTGAATGGAAATTGACCTAGTGTGGAGCAATACACTTCGGTTAGGGCCATACCATATGGTCGAGACCCTTTTATATGGTCTTGAACTTATTGGGATTCTAGCTTTACAAATTCCGAGATGGTTGCTTTCATGTAAATATATGTTGTTGCAAACCCTAATTTTTATCATGAAATAAATCTTTATGAACATCTTGAATGAGGTCTCAAACCCAAACCATGCAATAAAGACCCTACAAAACAAATGTTAGTTGGGTTGTGGGTAACCCCGTATATCATTGAAATTAGCACTACTCTAAAGAGTTCTCAAACTACACATCATTCTCCAACTTACATGTGATATCTGAATGAATGCTACTAGATTTGTCAAACCTATTTGCAATACTTGAGTTGAGTTTGGATCTTTCTAAAATACTTAGAGAAGGGATGTTTGAGTGCTTATAGATGAGATGGGATGACTCCTTAACTTGGTAAGAAGCTTCAAACCTATAACGATTGTTTTCTTAATGACTATATATGTGCTATTACAATATTTAGGAATCTTTGGGTGCCTTTTGCAAGTGTTGGAAGTGAGTGTATCAATGTAGTGCCATAGGATTTCTAGGTTAGCAAATGAGGTAGTGTTTACTTGCTTGTATAAGGTTTCGTAGGTGATTTATCAAGGAAATGCCGACCTAGAGGGATTAAAATACCCAAAGAAAGAATATGAAATTGAAAGAAAAGTTAGATAGCATGTTAGTGCAAGACCGCACAAGTCAGCTAGGACTAGATATAACATCTTAATAAAATTGTATGACCTTTCCCTGGATAATAAACATACAACCTGAAGTTTTCATTTTATAAATTGATATTTTTCTATGGATTGTATCCATTATACTCTAAGAAATTGATGATGTGTTAGTGTGTAAGGATAAAAAAGCTAGACAAGAGACCTCAAAATGTGTTAAGTGAGAATGGAAAGGTTGTAATTATCTTAGTAAGAGTGCATTGTCAAAATCAATAGTGTCAAAGAGTAAATTACCAATTTTGAGTGTTTACATGAAAATGATTGGCATACATCATTGATGATGTTAGCTACATTGTGCGGATTTATTGGTGAGTGTGAATCATGAGATCTTTGAGGCTATCTTAGATGATGTTGATACCTCGATGTACTTATGATTGGAAAAATAGAATCATTGATTCTCTCAAATACAGGATAATTTTAGCGGCGAATATTCGTAATATGGCGAAAATTTCATTTTAGGAAAATTTGAAAAGGTGAATTATTCGGAGTGGGTCGGTGTCCTGTTCGCCTAAAATATATAGTATATTTTTTTGGGGGGGTCGCCTTCATTTGAAAACATCTCCTATAAAAACCTATGTGATTCGCCGGGTAGTATACCTCAAGTAGCTTACCAAATTACCAATACTATGAAATTTGAACTCGCATACCCTTGAGCACCAGAGATTCATATTACTATTAGCCTGTGATTGTTAACGCCGCGAAAATGCGGTGTTAGTCGACGCGCGACAAGGGCATTATCGACGCGTGACAAGAGTCGCAGATCGACGCTGCGCCGACAAGAGTTGTATCGACGCACGACTTGGGCCAGGAAGTGACGCGCGACGAGAGGAAGGGTCGACGCACAACATGAGAGGAAGTGTTGACGCGTGACTTGGGTAGTGTTGACGCGTGACCTCAGACAGTTCACGCGTGACAAGACCTCAGACCTGGACAGAGTCACTTGGTTCTTTTTGTTGACGCAGACTCTTTTCGTAATAATGGAAGGTGCCACCAAAGAATACGAATAACCTAAAAGTAAGTAAGAAATCTCGTGAAATCACTCTTCAAGTATTTTAGAAACTCTACGAATACGATATTGTAAATACCAATCATATAGATGCCACCAAAAAGAATCGAATAATCGATCGTGTGGAAGGTATTATTGAGGTGGACATGCATTCTACACACAGTATCACGGTCAAACAAATGAAACCTACGATAATATGCCGATCTTGAAGATATTGTTCTGTTGGGTGCAACAGAAGTGCATTTAGATATCAGATATAAACACTCAAAGAAAATGGAAAGTAAATCAAAATCAAACTCGGTCCAAGAAAGGAAACCAGGGTGATTGTGATATTGCTCAAAATTCTACTCAAAAAGTAAAGCATTGAAAACGAACAAGAATATGTGGACCATTGGGGACATACAAGTTTGATTGGGCAGCTAAATTTCCATTTATTGAACCTGTACAATCATCTAATTCTGAAGAAATCCCATGTGAATGTACATGTACAATATGTACGTGGAAATTGGGAAAGCAACAAAAATGCAATCAAGTTTGGACACTATAGAAAAATATTGTGGAAAACAATATTTAATCAGAATGTGGGGCGGATGGCCAGAAAATCAAAACACATAGGTGGAAAACTGAAAAGGAGTGCATGCATGTTAGATACGCAGTGGAATATGAGGCAGAGCAGAAAAAACACAGACATCTGTTGGAAAAGGGAGGAACGATCACATCGCATATTGGTAAGATGAAAGAAACAAATCTACATGCAAAATTCATACAATTCTCTACTCTTTTTCAAATACTTAAAAAAGGAAGAGCGATGTCGGATTTCCTCGATTTCAAAGTTTTGTATCAATTTAACGGAATCTTTGAATGTACCTCGCCTCATTGGTCCGAGAGTAGTGGATGGGAAATGGCAAAATGCCTCTCGATGATAGAGAAGGAAGATTTGAAAGAGAATGTAAAAAAGCAAACTTTATCTCTCTTTCAATTGATGAAGTGGCACAGCATTGACAACACCGCATGGGTATGTATCCACATCTATACATTAGAAAATCATATAAGGACACCTCATCCGTTGGGTGTTATGAAAATGGTTGAAAAAACTCGCAATGCTAAAAACCTATATAAAATAGTTGTTTCTCAATTGAAAGATGTTGATGGTATGACTGATTATGAAATTGATACGAAGTTGGTATGCGTTGGAGCGAGATGGTGCATCTGTCATGTAGGGTCACCAACAGTAGCGGTGTGTGTTAGATTACAAACAACAAGTGGCCCCATATATGCTACCAATTCACCGTATGGCTCACAGGATGAATTTAGCATATAAAATGGTAAGCAACCACGAAAATGTTGCTAAATTAGAAGACCTCATAAGAGAAATTCATGCCTATATGTCAAGCAACCCAAACCGTTTTCTCGAGTTCCAAAATTTGCAATTGGAATTACAGATGGCAAAAACTTCGAAGGATGTGGAGACTAGATGGATATCTTTGTATGAACTCGCATGCAGAGTTCGTGAGGAGTATCCTTCATTGGTTAGTTTCATGCACAAATACCGTCATGAAGTTGATAGGGCAAGGGACCTGTTGTTCCGCTTAACTGATTTGGAGACATTGCTTACATTGGTTGGTATTCTTCCAATGTTAAAGGAGATCAATACATTGATGAAGCATGCACAGTAAGGCGATTAATCTATATTGTGGATTTTATATGGATGAGGAAAATGGTATGTCAAAGTCTTTATTTATTGTCTTGTTCCCGTGATAGTTTTGATGCACTGCTTTTGAAAATTGGAGAGATTTATTAGATCTTAAAAATCCTAACACCTTTTTGAGATTTAATATCCATGATCACCTATGCATCTCTGTTAATGGGAGGGAAATACCAATGCACATTTTGCAAAAACATCAAGATATTACAGGATCGAATGAGAAGATGTTCCCGTGACACGTAATTTGTTTGAGTCTCGTGATAGTTGAAACCAGAATAAAGCTTAAAAAAATTTAGAAACCTTGTCATCGTAAATTAGGAACGTTTCAGTAAAGATAAAATTGAAGCCATGGGTGTGATGAATCTGAATTTTGGAATACGTAGAAGGTGGCGCAAGCAGACTTTTGCACAAGAAGCATTTCCATAAATCAATGGGTACAATAATGGAACAATTTACAAAGACGTCGAGCTCAAGGGTATGGAAATCAAAGGTATTTGAATGCCGGTTTATTAAAGTTTCACCAACAAATTTTACAACAACAATGAGGAACCAATATAGGAATTTAGATCAACCTTCAAAGTGGTGCTATTACAAGGCTGTGGCGAGGAATCTATCAAAGTTCTATCTTACAAGAAGATATCAGTGAATATTTCAGACTATATGAGTTATGCCAGACAATGATTTTGGGGTCTGTGGAGGATGAAAGGGTTTTCAGTGCATTGTCATTTATAAAATCAAAACTGAGAAACAGGTTGGATAAAAATCTGGAAAGTTGCATGAGGTGTTACGTTTCTCGATACTCCCTCGAAACCTTTCCGTTTGACAGAGCAATTGCGCACTGGAATTCCCTTTGTGAAAGAAGAGGTGTAAATAATACAGCTACAAGTACAAATATTCCCAACCTTGAGAGTGTAATTGGCTCTTCGTCACATTCTACAGAAGACAACATCGACTTTGATGAAGCTATTGATAATGGATTGTTTCAACTTTAAGTAGGTATCTTCTTTATCTATCTTTTATCTTTATCATTAAAGATGTTACAGGTCTATATACTAAAAATGTCAGGCAATTCACCCATCTATCTACTAATCCATTTCTCGTGTTGGATTTTTTTAAAACACAGATCTAGCTCATTACCAGTGGCAGTGATGATTTCAACTTTAAGCAGGTATCTTTTTCCCCTTAATCTTATTGTTTGTTACTATTCATTTTTTGACAGAGCAATTGCTCACTGGAATTCCCTTTGTGAAAAAAGAGGTGTAAATAATACAGCTACAAGTACAAATATTCCCAACCTTGAGAGTGTAATTGGCTCTTCGTCACATTCTACAGAAGACAACATCGACTTTGATGAAGCTATTGATAATGGATTGTTTCAACTTTAAGTAGGTATCTTCTTTATCTATCTTTTATCTTTATCATTAAAGATGTTACAGGTCTATATACTAAAAATGTCAGAAATTAACCCATCTATCTACTAATCCATTTTCGTGTTGGATTTTTTTAAAACAAAGATCTAGCTCAGTCAAGTGGCAGTGATGATTTCAACTTTAAGCAGGTATCTTTTTCCCCTTAATCTTATTGTTTGTTACTATTCATTTTTTCAGCTATGGTTATAATTAAAGATGTTACAGGTGTATGTATTTACATTTAGTTAAATACAATCTTTTTATTTTTTGAAAACGTGGGTTGACATCCATCCGAGGAAGCTGTTACTTCTCGGGACTGACAATGTCAGGCAACTCACCCATCTATCTACTAATCAATTTTTTGTGTTGAATTTTTTAAGACAAAGATATAGCACATTACCGGTGATGATTTCAATTTTAAATAGGTATCTTCTTCAACATAATCTTATTGTTTGTTACTTTACATTTTTTCAGCTCTTGTTATCATTAAAGACGTTACAGGTCTAATTCTTTATATTTACATTTATTTAAAGATATTGTTGGTTTATATATTTAAAGATGTTGTTGGCACTTCTCAGACTGACAATGTCAGGCAACTCACCCCTCCATCTACAATGTCATGTTACCCTTGATGATTGCAATACGCAAGAGGTAAGCTAAACCCTAGCATATTTGCAATTATGTTTAATTTCTTACCAGTGATGATTCTTTCTTGATTTCTTAGAATTATATTTAATTTATTTTTAAATACAAGTCCACATAAAATTCCTAATAAAATTCACATAAAATTCGGGATAAACAATACATTATATGATTTTAAATATAAAACCACATAAAATTCCTCATCATCCATATATATCATATCATCACCATATCATTATCATATCCTCATTATCATCATCTATCATTAATTATCAATTATCATCATTCATCATCTACATCCACATACAATTCATGACAATGCAAGTAAACAAGAAACATACATATAATTCATGATAATCAACATCTAATGCAATTAAAATTAAAGATTGTATGTAAATCCATATAATTAAATTCAAATACCATAGTACATACTCAATAGTAGAAGTTTTCAAATTCATTATTTAAAGTTTCCACAATAATAAAAGTTTCTAGTTTTCAAAACCCTCTTTTTCTTTATCCAATTCTACAGTCTACTCTTCTGCACTATTCCCCAACGGCTTCTTCCACTGTGGCTATACCTCTTTCCCCAACACCAGAAATCTCCATGCGACAGCAAATTTGGATCAGCTGCAGCGTATAAACTATCCCGTTGCCAATAATTTTCATAATGACTAATAATCTCATTGATAAGAACCTTAGCCCTTCTGTCCCATTCTATAAGCTGATTGATATGAGGAAGCATCTCCATCTTTCTCATCAACCCACACAAAATCTTTTTTGTGCTTGTCCAGATCTATGAAATACTCCTTGCCCTCTTTAGAAGTACTTGTGCCCAAACCGGGAACCCTGTATGGTCCAAGCAACAAGTGATACCTAATCAGCAAGTGAACAAAACCATAACTTGAAAACATATAAAGAGAAAACAAACTAGCATTACTTTGTTGTACTATATGGTCCAGCCGGTTATCGATCCACTCAATGATTCTCTCCAAGCTTCATACTCAGGAATTGTGTAGAAAGATAACACATTTCCATTTTTGTGAGTTGCCTACATCAACATGTGCCGACATTAGACATGGAGATACATAACATCTGGAGGCTTAGAAAACAAATATAAAAAGTCTCGAAACACAACCAAATATACAGGGGGAACATTTACAGAAACTAAACAGCGCTATACAAAGATCATGTACCTGGTCTGTCATTATCATCAGATGGCCATATCTTAAAGATTTAATGCTGTCATATATTTTATCTTCCTGTAGACCAAGGATTTTTTTTCTATTTACTATCTCTTTATTCTCCATTTGTTGGTGAGTGGTAGCTTCCCAAAAAATAGATATTCCTGCCACCTGATAGGATAAAGATAACTAAAATAACAAAAATTAAATTGGAAAGTGATGTCAAAACATGTCACAATACTACCAAATTCAAAGTATTCACATTTCCCCGATTCAAGGCACAAACACTTACAAATGATCGCAAGAGCCTTAATTGAGTCACCCTCCGTTAATATTAAAGTACATTGATCGCAATTCTTCCCCCTGCTTGATTTGCATCATGTGTTTGGGAACATCAATTAATTTCCTTCTTGGTTCCATCGCTTTCTTAAGATCTTTTTTTGTTTAAACTTTTCCACCGCACTCATCGTGTAAAACAAAGTTACAAAGCTCATCTTAGACACTAGAATTGCAAAAATTACATGTACTCATAAATGCTACATATTAGACACCACGCCTGGATATATGGACATGGGCTAAAAATGTGAAACAGAATAAAAAATATGAATTAAAACGAATTATACTTACAATCAACATGGAAACCAAACGTTGATTCGAGAAAATTCTTTTCTTCCATGAGTGTTGCCTTGTCAGAATAATTGGTAAATTTTTGAACGGAAGGCCCAAAAATGATGGATGTCATTTGCTTCGATACTGAATTGAAAAATTCGGCAATCGTTCAGAGTCACATAAAAAATGCCGTCCTCTGAATTGTAGGATGACAGAAAGTAATTCAAAATATCCGGATCTGTTTCGAAATGGGGCATATTAACGATATGGATGTGAGGGCATAAGGGACATCGATTGAATTGGATTCTCTTGATTTTTGTTACTGAACTTGCAGTTGGGAAGCATTGAGACCTGCAAAAATTCAAGAGCCGGAAGATGAAAACGAGAAAATGACCGGTTGAAGGGTATTTATAGGCTAAATCGGGCGTCAATGGCTTCACTTGACGCGCGTCAATAGATGCCAGTGACGCGCGTCAATAGATGCCAGTGACGCGCGTCAATAGATGCCAGTGACGCGCGTCAATAGATGCAAGTGATGCGCGTCAATAGATGCCATGCTGACACGCGCCAATACGCGCTGCGACGGCGCGTGCGGTGATGCCGACGTGACGCTGCGCCAATGAGATGACGATGACACACGCCAATAGGGCGTGTCGCGGCGTCGGTCAAAATAATTGACGTTCCATTGACGCGCGTCAGGAGTGATGAGTAACTAGATGAATGTCTTTATACACAGAAAGAATGAGACTACCAAATAATTGATTTCTTATCCAAAATTTAATGGAATTCGAAGTTTTCACCTCTTTTGCACTAGAGGAAATTCCCTTCATGTTTGCAATGCAGCCAATTGAGATGAAGCCTTCAAATTTATCCCCAGACCAAAGAAACAAACAGTGATTGGTGTGTACTTGATGATGATAGGGTCTTGTTTGATAAGTTCATAAAGAAACTTCATGATATATGCTAAGACTGAGTTTGAGATGAGGTACCAGTAAGGCACTCTTGACAAAATTTACACAATGTTACCTTTTTAAGATGATCCAACCTTGCACAGAGAACTTTATGTTGAGCTGTAAATTTTTTTTCAATATTTGAGACAATTGATTTTATAGATTGTACTTCAAGAAGATCATGATTAATCAATTCAAGGCATAGAAATGGGGGAGCTTCAAGAAAATTGTCTTCAAACATACACTTGAACATTGTATCTTCAGCAAAGGAAAACAAAACAAGGTGGTAGCAGGAATTTTATACTTTGATACTCATTGCATGGGTCAACCAAGTATTTCATCAGCTCAACAATGATAATTAGAAGAAAGTAAAAACAACTTTCCGTTACACAACAATTTTGATCACTTTACCCTTATTGTATCTTTCAAACCTTCTTGTAACTAATACGATATGTAAACAACCTTATTGAACTATGATCATATGCACCACCTTAAAAATTTGAAAAAAAAGAGATTTTTTAATTCAACCACTCCAAGAATCAGTCCCGAAGAGAGAATCTCAATATGTGAATCCTATACAACATATTTTACTATGATCAAGTTTGCAACCTTCAATATTTTCTTATACACTCAAAATTATTCCAACTTATAGCCTCCCAGTTCTAATCCACAATTATTCTTCACCCTTATCAAATATAAAAAAATGATCCAGTTCTTCAACCTATGAACTTGATCTATACAGACTAATCTTCATGATAAAAACCTTATATGTTTTACATTAAACTTCAAAGTTCTATATCGAGCTTGACCTATCTTTTAATCACATGGTTATTCCAACTTTGGTTAATCTAGCCTCCATAGCCTCCATAATCTACTCTACACAAAACAATATCCATGATAAAAAAACCATATCTTTTAAACCATGGTCTTGATTATTTCCCAAGCTCTAATTCTTATGGCCTGGAATTTAACTATTTCATAATTGGCTAATCTAGCCTCTACATCAATGATTGTTTCCAGCAAAACGTTATTTTCTGACAAATGGTCTTGACTATTTTGGATGTCAAACAAGCTCTGTAATGAGAGATTATGCACTAATATAGAGGTGAATCTCTTTAAAATAGAATTTTCCTACACCATAAGTCTATTAAGGAGAAATCCTAAATAGTAAAGATCTGTTTCAAATCTTAGTTGCTATTTTTTCCCAAAGACATAATTTTCAAGATAATTAAAGTCCCACAAGATATTTAGGCACTAAATTTTACATTATACACATTAAATTGATCATCGTCTTTCATCATCATCTATCATTGATTATCAATTGTCATCATTCATCATCTACGTCCACATACAATTCATGACAATGCAAGTAAACAAGAAACATACATATAATTCATGATAATCACCATCTAATCACCATATAATTAAATTCAAATACCATAGTACATACTCAATAGTAGAAGTTTTCAAATTCAATATTTAAAGTTTCCTCAATAATAAAAGTTTCTAATTTTCAAAACCCTCTTTTTCTTTAGACAATTCTACTCTGCTCTCTTCCCCAACGGCTTCTTCCATTGTGGCTGTACCTCTTTCCCCAACACCAGAAATAACCCCTGAACTTATAAGATCTTCAGCACTGTCCAGATTTTTTAAAATTCTTTCTTCTTGATTTGTTGCATCTCCATGCGACAGCAAATTTGGATCAGCAGCTGCTTTGGCTTTGAACAATATGTCAGGGTCGAGACCATGCTCTTTAATTATCCGCTTTAGTGTATTGTTTTGTTTGTTAACCAAAACAATATTTTGCTTCAAATTTTTTGCTGCGGATAAGCTGTTCTTTGCTGTTTCCAAGTGAACTTGCAAAACCTTCGCCTGACTCTTCAAATTTTCATATTTCAACTGCACAAAAAGAGTAATGTCAATTCAAAATATTAATGTAAATTCAAATTTTCAAATTAACAAAAATGATTGTTTGAATGTAATAGTACTTACAACCGCTCTATCTCTTTCGGCATTTGCGATTGATACCAAATCCTTGTCCTTGGACCATTTGTTAAAATATGCCTGGGCCTCGGCACTAATATTTTCCAATTTGTTTAGTGCCTTATCTAAAATGTCGTCTTTATAGTTGTTGTTAAACGTGACAGTCCCACATCTTACTTGGGTAAGTAAGGAATCCATCTTCGCAGGTTGATTCTGGACTGCAGCGTATAAACTATCCCGTTGCCAATAATTTTCATAACGACTAATAATCTCATTGATAAGAACTTTAGCCCTTCTCTCCCATTCTATCAGCTGTTGGATATGAGGAATAATAAACTCACTGACATGGGATTGACAATCATTACCAATTAAGTTCTCCAAAGGAAAAGGTGGGAACTCTTCACTATCTGAATCTGATGCAGACGATCTTGCTGGAGAAGAATGGGGGCTTTCACCAAGATCAACTGCTCCTTGTTTCTGCCTTTGGGTGGGCTGATCCTGTTTTTGAAAAAATAAATCAAGATTTAGATAAATAAATTTAAATCAGAATGTAATTCAAAATTGTAAAGCATATTAAAATTGAAATTTGAAGTATACCTTCTGGCCTTGAATCATCTCGCGGGTATCGAAAAAACCAGTTGGGTCATTGCTATCAATGCCCAAATAATCTTCATCTAAATTTATATTGTTCAAAACAGATATGCCCGTTGCACTGGGCAAGCCACCAAGTGAGAGAGTTGGAATTCGAAACGAGGTGTCAAGGTTTAGTGTCCCACTAGGGGCCGGAGCAAAACTCATGCGTTTACCAATGTTCTTTTTCACTGTTCCTCTGGTTGGCATTTTAAAAATTAATGGTTGAGTGGGTGTCGGTGCCGTGGTTTGATCATGACTGACATGTGCTGAAAAGTACAAGAAAAAAATGAAAAATATTAAAACAATTCATAAAGTGAAAACTACGAAATTAAACGTACTATAGAAAAGTTGTACCTTGTTGTCGAGGGGTTGTTTTTTTCGGTGCTATGGGTGGCCTTGTAGGAGTTGAACTCAGTGGCTGTTCAGAAGATATGAATGCATGCAACTGTATGGAGTGAGTTGGGGAAGAAGGTTCCAAATTCCCTGCAATTCATCAATATTAAATGTTGTCAATTCATTTGGTTAAAATTTAAATTGAAAAATAAATATGCAACTTTGGAATTTGTAAATAATATATGAGAATGTATTACTTCTCTGGCGTTTAACGAGTTCAAATGCTTGAGGGTTTGGAGAGTGAGCTTCCATTTCAGATTGGGAGTCCCCCGAAGCCTCCGCGTGTTGTTGGCCTCTTCCTCTCGACATCTTTTTTTTTCTTGGAATGGCTTCAAGATATCTTCTCTGCAAAACATTAAAATTTAAGTTTTAATAACTGTGCATTGTAATGACGAAAATTGTAATACAATTACAAACTAAATAGTTTATACCTATTGTTCATCAAATGGAATTGAGAATTTCTTCAAAGCCTCATCAGAGCAAGTAGGAATTTGTTTATGTTTTAAATTTAAAAGTGCCTCATAGTAGAAGCCGAGGAGATAGTTTGTTGAATAAATGAAAGGTTTATCTGAGAGTTTTGAATTTGTTATGTCAGTTCTTATTTTTTTGGATAGATATGTGCACCAATCAAATTTTCATTTTGAGATAGTGGCACAAATATATGCAATGGCCCAATTTGGTATATCCGTTTGGCGACCCTGCAAAACAATTCTGGCTTGAAAAAATGAAATAAGTGCAGCAAGAAAGTGGTGTGAAATTGATTGTGTATCTACACCACGCTGGATTTATCGACATGGGCTGCAAATGCAAAACAGGTGAAAATTACTATAAATTTATAACAGCAAATTGTATCGAATAAAAAAGCATTAAAAAATATGAATTAAAAGGAATTATACTTATAATCAACATGGAAATCGTATATTGATTCGAGAAATTTCTTGTCTTCTTCCAGAGTGTTGCCTTGGTTGTAATAATTGGTAAATTTTGATAGGAAGGCCAATAAACCGATGTATGTCATCTACTTCAATAGTGAATTGGAACATTTGGCCATCGTCGAGTCACATAAAATATATCGTCCTCTCGAATTGTAGCATGATGAAGGTAATTCAAAATATCTAGATCTGTTTGAAATGGGGCATATTAACGAGCCCCGTAAATTCACACTCTTCAATTATAGCTTGATATTTCAAGACATCTTTAAAGCCGTATGGATGTGAGGGCATAAGGGATTCTCGTAGTTGATCTGGAAATCTATTGAGTTGGATTCTCTTGATTTTCTTGCTGAACTTGCAATTGGGAAGCATGTGAAGTCGACATTATAGTTGTTATTGCGTCTTTGTCAAAGATTTAGACCTGCAAAAATTCAAGAACGGGAAAATGAAAACGAGAAAATGAGCGGCACAAGGGTATTTATAACCTAAATAGGGCGTCATTTGGGTACACTGTCGTGCGTCAATAGAAGATAGTGTCGCGCGTCAATAGAAGATAGTGTCGCGCGTCAATAGAAGATAGTTTTCGGCGCGATAGAAGATAGTGTCGCGTGTCAATAGAAGATAGTGTCGCGCGTCAATAGAAGATAGTGTCGCGCGTCAATAGAAGATAGTGTCGCGTGTCAATAGAAGATAGTGTCGCGCGTCAATAGAAGATAGTGTCGCGCGTCAATAGAAGATAGTGTCGCGCGTCAGTAGAAGCAAATGATGCACGTCAATAGGAGCAAGTGACGCGCGTCAGTAGGAGCAAATGACGTGTGTCATCAGGGGCTAGTGACGTCATTACGAGCCAGTGTCGTGCGTCATTTCGAGCTAGTGTCGCGCGTCATTACTATCTAGTGTCGCTCCAGTGTCGCGCGTCATTACGAAACAAGTGTCGCGCCAGTGACGTGCGTCATTACGAACTAGTGTTGTCGGACGTCACTGATGGAGCCTTGAAAAACCAGGTGAAAATTTTGTTTTTAATATCACAAATTCACCTTTCATTAAAGCAAGTTTACGAGGATATTCACGTGTATTTTCCACCTTCAATTTTATAGGGGTGTCTTAAAATGAACCCCGCTCAAATATATGTTTGAGGATGTCATGAAAGATATAATCAAGGATGAGGGGGAGAATGATGAGAGTGTTTTAACCCTTTTTATGGTTTGATTAGGGTTTTTACACTATAATCAAACAAGGAATGAAATAGGAGCTACAAGGGGTTATTATGACTAATTAACTTCCAACATTAACCATTCAATATAAGAATAAAACTTTAAAACATTCAACAAATGTACATGATATAATTCAAACTCATAAATACATGTGATTAAGTGTACTTACTTGATTATAATTGATCCCAAGTAGATTTTGGTGATTTGGATCTTGAAATAGAGGGATCTGGACCTAATAATGCCGTGAAACTCAAACTATGACTTGAGAATCTTCCTGGGAAGGATTTTACAAATAGGGAAATGAATGTTTGTATGGTCTTGACCTCTTTATACAATTTTTCACCTACTTAGAACTATGGTTTATGAATTTATAGGTTTGTCACATGTTTTTTTAATCTTTGTCATTCTATGTTGGTTACTTTTAAGAATGATGGGTTGCTATGATATCCAATAATTTAATAAACTAGATTGAATTTGATGTCATTTTAACCAAGGATGGTGTCCAAGGTAATATAAAATAAAGATATTAAACATATAACTATCGTTAGTGGTTTTGGTTTGTTTGAGGGTTTTATCTATCTATTTGGGTCTATCTATTCACCTCACTACACTGCTGAAAGCAATCAATTTCTAAAACTAATGAAATAAACAATTTTAAACTATTTAAACAACAATTCAAATAACATTTAGTCTCTTTGAAACTAACATGCAAGAAAGAAATGATTTGCAAAATAAATATACTTTGAAATGAAACTTGTTGGAATTAAAAACAAGATACAATGAAATAACTACTCAAATATAAATGATGATTCAACTGGAATATTGAAATTGATGAGCATGATTTTTGTTAAGATCACTACAAAATTAAACAATTCAAGAAAAACATGAACATAAATACCAAAATTAGCCAATTCCTCACTTGGGTGGACCCTTTCTCTCCCTTGGATTGGACTAATGACACAGCTTTTCTCTCAAATTAATATGCTTTTATTCATTCAAAAATGAGTCTCTTAATAAATAAACTAGAAATAAATATATATGATACTACTTTCCTATTACATTCCTCTCTTCTATTACATATCTTGATTAACTAAAATAGAATTTATTCTAGTGTAATATAATGTTATAGGAGCAGTAAAATAACTGAAATAAATGAAGTAATAAAATATTGAAATAGTACCCAAGCAATCTAAGAAATAAAATGTAAAACCCTAATGTGCAAAGAGGGTTGAGAAAGCCTTAGGTAATTACCAAATGTCATGGGACTATATCAAATTTTTTACAGTGAATGAGGAGGAAACAAAGCCACAGAGAGCCTCGAGAAAGTATAGATCCTGGACTATCTGGATAGAGTGGGATGCCCGGAGAGGGGTAGGGGTGCCTATAGGTACCTTGGTATGAGATCTAGGCACCCTGGTTTACAGAAATTGCCAGAAATCTCCTCTAGAGTGTCATTAGATGTTCATCGGTGTTCACTCCCTATCACGTGAATGTCTTTGTGTGATTTCCAAAGCACCTGGTAAACTTGCAATGGAAGAATCACCTAAAAACCCACAAACAACCCATCAAAACCCTAAAAAATAAAGATCCATATAACGGGGTCAAATTATCCTCACTTTCCAAATGGATGGACTTATCACTGAGTATTGCACTACATCTTAGACCCCATTATTTCTAGGTGTGTGTGTGTGCAATTGTGCCCTTGGTTGCTCTTGTGCCAGTCACACTTTGTGAAGTAACGAGCCAATAACTAGATGTAGAATGTAGTAAATGTGTGCATGGAAATAATAGACTCCCCTCTATGAAGTGTTATGTAGATGAACCAGCCTTTATGCCTTGTGATGGAGCTAGATGGATGCAAATGTAACTATAGATGCCTTGGATGGATGCAACCTTATGTGGAGATAGTAATGCTTAGTGTTTGGTCCCTCATTATGGTCACATAACTTTATATTTATATGGTTTTCTTGCTTTAATTTTGTAATTAACCCCGAAAAGGCCGACCACAAAAAATATAAGAAGCTCAAATGGCTAGAAAGTGCCCAAAAAGTGAGAGGAAAGTACAAAGAGGATCAAGGTACCTAGAGGGGAGCTGGGCACCCAAGTCTGGCCGAGTGCCCCATCAAAA
Organism: Taxus wallichiana var. yunnanensis; assembly: GCA_018340775.1. Classification (NCBI taxonomy): domain Eukaryota; kingdom Viridiplantae; phylum Streptophyta; class Pinopsida; order Cupressales; family Taxaceae; genus Taxus; species Taxus wallichiana. The sequence goes on from CM031234.1 coordinate 52,796,344, forward strand.
ATAGGAAAAATGTAGTATGAAAGTACAGACTAGGAAAGTACATGTGTAAGATCTAAAATAACGACAGAAAGCAATGCAACAATGTCCAAAGACATGGGTTAGTTATTACTCTTTTCACTTAAGAACCATATGAATAGTAGTATGATACCAAGACTAAATAATGACTCAAAGTGTGTGATTTTTGTCTACATGAATAACAGAGAGAAAGGGAAAGTAACTGTGAAGGGAAATGAATGGCGATAATAGGTGGATGGGGGATGGAGAGAAATGAAGGCCTCATGATCTTACAAGGGTTGAATTTCTCGGCATTAGAATTAGATTCTACTTAACATTGTAGTTCCCCAAAATGTGACCATATACAACGTGACCTTAGCTAGGATAAAAATAGTATTCCTAGTCATGATAGATCCTTTGCTTCATGGTGAGGATCAGAAGAAGTATGGATTTAGGAGTGTAAGATGTGGATAGGGATGAAAATATGAGAAGGATGAAGGGGTGTGCCCCCAATGTGTTGATTGCATTGGTAGGGAACTAGTGGACATAGGATCTAGTTTACCATAGTTTCGGGAACTAGTTTTCACCATGGTACTTTCCCAAGGTGCCACCAAAGTGGTTTTCACCATTGGACGGATTATTTTTATTTATTTATTTGTTTTTTTTTATTTTTTATTTTTATTTTGATTAGTGGGCACTTAGGCATAGAAGTGTTTGAGATGCATGATATTCATAGGCTCATCCAACTCATACCAATCTTGAGTAGCAAGCTTATAAGCACCGAGATGAACTTGGCAATGATGACGTAAAGTCTGAGCTAGTTTGATTTAAACTTTCCTTTCTTTGTATGATCGGAATTAGTATTATGTTGGTTCTCTTTGAGGACTATGTCACCAACTTCAAACTCACGGTTTTTTATGCACTTGTTGTAGTTTCTGCGGAGGTGATTTTGATAAGATTTTAGGTTGTCCAGGTGTGATGGCATTTCTTATCTAGCAAATTGAGTTCTTGTAAGAGATGCACTTGATATTCCTCGTCATCAATGAGGTATCGAGAGAGACACACAAGGAAGGGACCTCGATCTCAATAGGTAGGATTGCTTAAGTGCTAAAAATGAAAAAGTACTGAGTAGAGCCAATAGGGGTACGGATGGATGTATGATAGGCCCACAAAGTAGGATATATTTTTGTATGTCAATCTTGTCCTACTTGACTAAAAATTTTACCAAGGATGTGCTTTAGCATTTTATTAGATGCTTCAGATTGGCCATTGCCTTATGGGTAATATGGGGTGGAGAATTTGAGCTTGATGTGGAAATGGTCACAAAGCTCACAGACTTCTTGATTTTTAAAGGATTTTCCATTATCTATGATGAGGGCAGATGAAATACCATAGCGGTAAATGATGTGATTAAGGATGAACTTGGATATTTGTTTTCCAGTAACATAGGTAAGTGGGATGGATTTGACCCATTTAGTGAAGTATTACGTGGTAGTAATGATAAACTTTTGACCATCGGATGAAGTGGGATTTAATTTTCCCATGAGATCGAGACCCCAAGTGGAAAAGGGTCATGGAGTAGTAATAGGTTGCAAAGCTTGGGATGGCGCATGGATAAGGTTGGCATGTTTCTAGCATGGGACACATTTGCAGACGTATAGACATACATATTTCTCCATGGTTGGCTAGTAGTAACTAGTTCACAAAAGTTTCTTAGAAAATACCACACCAGTGGTGTGAGCGATGCAAATTCCATCATGAAATTCCTCAAGTGATAATTTGGCATTTTGGGAATCAAGGCATCGTAATAAAGTTTCGCCAAAGCCTCTATAATAAATGGTGTCACCAAGGATGGTGAAGTGGGAGGCTTTTTGGATGAAGGATTTACAATGGTTACGGGGAAGGTTAGATGGAAGGGTGTGATCATGGAGATAGGTGTAGATGGTATGGTACCATGGGGATTTAGGACCAAAAATCTCACATAACATCTCAGATTGAGAGATGTCATAGGATGGAACCATAAGTTTTTCAAATAAGAACTATGAATTTGGAGCATCTGAAGGCATGTCCAGTAGAGAACTAATGGTTTCCATTGCATTTTTTATTTTTTTACTTGCTCAAGGGACCTGCTCAAACTAAAGGTGTTATAAGTAAGTCTTGAAACTATCCACCATTCACTTTTAAGGAACCAATTTTTCTTCTTTGGTGTAATATTTATCATTAACTTGTTTGATTATGAGTGTGAGTCACCAAAGACATTGAGTGTTTTTATGTTCCATTGGATGGCCATTCTTAGTCTAGGTATGAGTGCCTCATATTCAACTTTATTGTTTGCATAGGGAAATGCAAGCTGAAAATTCTTAGGGATCATATCTCATTGAGGTGTAATAAAAAAATGCTTTCTCCTAAGTCGTGATGTGTAAAAGATCCATCAAATTATAATGTCCATGCATATGATTCTTTAATGGTGAATATAGATTCATCTAGAAACCATGTATTTAGTGGCATGGAATCAGAAACTGGAGCTTCTACTAATTGATCTGCTAGTACTTATCCTTTGATAGCCTTTTGATTAACATATTCAATGTCAAATTCACTCAAGAGCATGATCCATTTAGCCATGCATCCTATTAAAGCCAATTTGGAGAGTAGATATTTGAGTGGATCTACCTTGGCTATGAGCTTGATGGTATTGTTAAGCATATAATGTCGCAACGTTTAAGAAGTAAAGACAACAGCAAGGCATGACTTTTCATAGGAGTGTAATTGAGCTCATAGGTGACTAGTGTTTGGCTTAGATAATAAATGGCATGTTATTTTCCGTGGTCATCATGTTGTGCTAAGAGAGCTCCTAAGGCATGTTGAGTAGCTGAAATGTATAGGAGGAGAGGAATTCCTAGAGTAGGAGGCACTAGGACTGGAGGATGCATTAAATATTCCTTCAGTTTGTCAAAAGAGGTTTGAAATTCTTCGTTCTAATGGAATATTGTTCCTTTTTGAGTAAATGATGAAATAGATGGCACTTATCAGTGAGTTGTGCTATGAATCTTCTGATGGCTTGGATTTTACCATGTAGGCTTCTTAGTTGTTTTATATTTGTAGGCAGAGGCATTTCAACCACATCTTTAACCTTATCGGATCAATTTCTATTCCATGCCACGAAACCAAAAACCAATAATTTTTCCATATGTGACACAAAAAACACATTTCTTAGGATTACGTCGAACTTTGTATTCTTGGATTCATTCAAAGATGTGGTGAATAACCATGGGATGTTCTTATATGGTCTTATATTTCCCCAAAATGTCATTGACATAATCTTCAATGATGTCATGCATCATATCATGGAATATGATAGTCATGGCACATTGGTAAGTGGCTCCAACATTTTTAAGGCCAAAGAGTATGACTTGGTAGAAAAATGTGCCCCACGGCGTGGTGAAATTGGTCTTATGTTGATCTTATTTGGCTATTTTGATCTAATTATATCCAAAGAAGTCATCCATGAGGGATAACATTTCATGCCCGGCTGTAGAGTCTACAATCATGTCAATATTTGGTAAGGGAAAATCATCTTTTGGGAAAGCCTTGTTAATGTCGTGGAAGTATGTACAAATACGGATGCCCCCAGTATTTTTGCTTACTAGGAAAATGTTAGAGATCCAATTAGAATAGTCAATGTGTCAGATGAAATCGACGTTAAGTAACTTCTGCAATTCTTATTTGACAAACAAGAAAACCTTTGGATGTATTTTACATAATTTTTGCTTAACTAGCTATTTATCTTTACGTACTACAAGATTATGGACCACTAAAGATGGATCAAGACCAGGCATATCCTCATAGGACCATGCGAATACATTTGAGAATTATTTTAGGAGTGTTGTAAAGATGGCTTGTTCTTATACTCGATAAAGATGCCTCTAGCTTGAGGGTCTTAGGGTCTTCTTCAATGTCAATGTTAGTGTCAATGGTTTCCTCAATTAATTATGTTGATCCATCTTGTATTGTTTCGTGAGCCGAAAGAAGTTGATCCATAGTTGGAGCCTGTTTGGGATTTAGGGGATCTTGGAAGAATTCTGCAAGGGAATCCTCCTTGTCAATATGGAAAGAAGAGTTGGGATGAGGGATATTGGATTGGGATTGAATTGAGAGGGTAGACTCTTGTTTTTCAGAGTAGGTATCAATGTTTAGACATATTTGGAAACCTTTCTTATGGTCACCTGGCAGGTACATCATCTCAAGTTCCCATAAACTCAAGAATTACCTCATCATTTTGGAATGTATCAAGAGAGATATGTTCATATTTTTGGTCCCATTGGATGAGTTGAGGGTAGGTAAGAGATACATTGATGGCAAAGGCAACGGTGTCATGGAAGAGATTAATAGTGGTGAGGTATTCATATTGGCTATAGAGAGAACTTGTTTCAACGGTGTCCATGGCCTCCTCAGCTGTGTTGGTAGTGTCAATAAGGTCACTCTAGATACTCTTACCTGTGGTGATACCATAGTATGTGGCCATCCGGTTTTGGGATGATAGTAAGAGGTTTGGGGATGCCTTGCTCATTGCGACTATTATCCAAAATTCCCCTTTAAGGTATTTTGATAACTTACATTGATTTATTTGGACTTAAACAAGCATAAAATTGAGTAAAATGGAAAATTGAAGTGTTCTAAGGCTTCTCCTCTCTTTTTCCTAACTCCTTAATTCCATACTTGGCCTAAATATTTAGAAAAATCAAGAAAAAATGGATTTTGGGGTCTTTTCTAGTGTATTGTGGAAATGCAGTCCTTGGGAAGAACAACAAAACAAGTTCCATTGGGTCATGGGTTCCCCACATCTCCAAAATTTCCACAAGGTGAAGGGGTTAATGTAATGTGGGTTGGGAGGCGGTGTGGAGAATAAGTTTGGATAGGGAATTGTTCTCGGGAACACTTAGTTCCCCACAGAGGCTTAGGATTCGATTATTATGGGAATAGCGAGAGTTGGGGAACCAAAGGCCCGAGGAACTAGTTCCTTGCAAAGGTAATTGACTCATGAAAACAAAGGTAGTGGTGTGGAGGTAAAGCGGTTGTGGGACGAACCGGGGTTTGTGGGTGATTCAATAAAATTTGATTATTTTATTTAAATCTAAATGCAAAGATATGTTATAAATGATATACAATGAAATATAAATGCTACACAATTTATTTAATTTTAACTATGAAAGGAAATAAGAGGGGTAAGGTACTTATCTTAATTTTGCTTATCCTGCAGTGAGTCTAGACTGGACAATGTGATGAAATAGAAGCACAAACCATTGCAACAAACCACAGAAAAATGCAGTAGAGGTGGAAATGGCTAGATTAGGGCACCTAGAGAGGGATAGGGGCACCTGTGGCCACCCTAGGCATGTTTCTGGCACTGGTCTACAAAAAGGTTGAAACCTAGTTTCAATATGGTCGCTAGGATTTCACACTTATTCACCTTTGGTTACTGTATGTTGCACTTGGATCACCGAGGTACCTGTAAACCTGCACACAAATATCCTCCTACAAACCCCTAAAAAATAAAGATACAAAATGAGGGGTTGGATTGTCCTTAGTTGTCACAATGGTGAACTTACGACTAAGCACTATAATACATCTCGACTCCAATGTAGTTTTGTGTGCAATAGTTCTCCTCGGCCTCCTCGTGTCAATGACTCCAAGATAATAAATGGTAGCTAGATAAAATGTAAATGTGTGGATGGAATAGAATGCACTCCCCTTCCTATACATTGCATATGCATCATAATGTGCTCAAATGTAGTCCTTTGATCTATGTAGATAGTTGAGCCTTGATAGAATTCCCTCCCTTATAATGGTATGCATGTTGTGTTTATATAGGGATCTCTTGCTCAAATTTCAACACTAATGACCCGACATGCCGACTAGTACCTCAGGATATGAGAGGGAAAATTGAAAAGACCGACCTCAAATGTCAAAAATAAGATCAAACATAAAGAAGACACAAGCACGCAAGATGGACAGGAGCGTAGTAGTGCCCAATCAGGCGTTAGTGTCAGAGACAAGTGACGAAAAATGAGTGAAGATTGACAGACATGGGATCCCTATAACCTAACCAGAACTATGTGTGAGAGTGAAAATGTAAAAGATAAAAGCAATAGAAACCAACAAGATAAGTGGATGGACTATGGAATGAGTCATTAGTGAATTTTTTTTATTGAAGATCCATATATAAAACAACATACTTAGCGGTATAGTAAATAATTATAAGTGCGTGATTTTGTGTCTACATTTTTCCCCACTTTATGTTGGTGAGTGAAAGCTCGGTAACATAAAGTAGCTAGAGATACATACATGAGAGAAGTTAGGAGAATCCCATGTTGTAAAAGTATGCACAAAGGTGGCGAAGTACATGTCAAATGGGAACACATGACATGGCAAACCATGGATCGATGTGTCTATCCATACAGCACAACAAGAGATGTGGGACCATTATGAGGAACACTAAGCGAGATTTATTATGGTGTTGAATGATTTGAGATTTTGATTTTTTTCGTTGATGGAGATGTGATGGGGTAGGGAGTGATCAATTCCCAACCCAATGTGTGTGTGTGTGAAAACTAAGGATTTGGGCATCCTGCCGCCAGAGGAAGAGTGTAGGAGAGAGTTCTAGTTTTACCCTCCAACTTTAACTACATCCTCAACAGATCTAGCCATTGTAGGTGGATAAAAACTAGATTTTGCTGATTTGGATCCATTTTGATTAAATATGATAACCCATATAGGAGAATTATAGGAAAGGAAATGGAATCTCATTGCCCCCACTCTATGGGTGTCGCCACAATGTGTGTATGGTGGCTTCCATGTTAGGTCATCCGGAAACAAATCGGAAAATGTAGAAAACTTCCCATGTTAGGTCATCTGGGAAAGTGGTGATGAAAGTCCCAAGTTAGGTCATCTAGGAGGATAAATACATTGTCTCGTGTTAATTGATCTAATATTGGTATATTTGTGTGATTTGTGATTGATTTATTTCTTGATTTATTGATTGATTGATTTACTCATGGAGATATTTTATGCTTGTTCCCCCATATTAGGTCATTAGGGGATTTGCTAGAAACTGATGTGAAATTTCGCATGGTGTACGAGCAAATGATGAGTTAGAAATGTGGATTGATCATGTAATGGTGTAAGGGGAATTATAAGATCACCCTTATTATGTGTCCCCCTTTAGATGAAAGGGGGAGTGGTGATGAATACGAACATTAAGCCGAAATTGAACGCATAATTATATAATAGAGAATGTATGATAGATATCGAAAAATTGTGTGTATATCAAATGGAAATGATTTCAAGGAAAAATATTATGTGTGAAATGTGTATAGTATGTTAGTAGGTGGAATTTTGAAAAGAACAATGTGAATGGGATAAAAATCGAGTAGGGATGCTCAAGATATGATTGAAATCGTGTAATATGTATTAGTTAAGAAAATGGTCGTAAATAATGACCATATTAAGGTAGGTAATGGAGAGTTACTATAAATAGTAATGTGAAAAAGTGAATAGGTAATTCATTTGATTATTGCGCTAGTGTGATTGTGAGCTCTGGGTGTGCAAAAGATGCCTCAAGTGAGAACACCACGATTAAGTTGGGTGAGATGGTAGCAGGTTGTGTCATCACGTATGATGAGAAGTAGTAAGTGTGATTTTGTTTTGATATTATTCATTTTGATGAATTTTCCTAAAAAAATTGTTTTGAATTTCTCGGCATTTTGGACCCGGACAAGAGTGGTGAAGGCACTAATGACCTTCGGGACACAAGTACCCAGAGTTATGGAGATGTGAAATTTGAAGAGTTTTGATGTTATAGGTAGGTGTATTTGCATGTGTATGATGTTCTAACGATGTTTATTGTTGTTTTGTGGTGTGTAGAGGGACATCCATTCAAGAGAGTTTCATGGTGGCCGACACTTAAGTACATTGCTAGGATTGGGGTTTTCAGATGATGAGTGGGATGTTCTAAACTATGTCGGCTTGTGGCACATAGAAAGGATGGGGATGTGACCCATAATATTCCTATGATTACAAATTTTACGAGAGGTGGTGTGCATATACTTGCACCTTTTAGTTACCTACAAGGAGATGATAGCGACTCGAAGGATGTGTATCAGATACTATGATTTCCTATCATTGGTGAGATGGTTCAAGTTATGGTCGTGGATGATGAAAAAAGATAGATGAGGGTCATTAGGAGGTATTTTGGGGACCCGAGTTCATATTGAGGTCCATATTAGCCTAGATATTATTATGAGATTAGGGGTTCCATGATTGTGGAATTTTATTATCATGGTGATTGCTTCATCGATTATGGGGGAGGGTGATGGTGTATGCATATTGTATAAGATGTATGATATCTCGTCATCGAGATAGAGGAGGAGAGCATGAGGTATGCTTGGGCATGATGTGTATTGGCCCACCTATAAAGGGATCTATATAGATTTATACATGAGGAGCATGGAGGTGGTATTAGAGTGACTACATTATTACATGTATGGGCCTATGAGCACATAGCAAAGAGTGAGGCCATTTAGTGGTCCACGAGGAGAGTGGGCTACTGTGATTTATTTGTTGGGAGATGGGTAGGTGTTCATGGAAGGAAGATGGATACAAATACCTATAGAGTAATGTTAGATCACATGGGGCTAGAGGTCGTGATATGGAGGCCATACTGAGACTACGGAGAATGTAGTAGAGCTACAATATATTTGATGACTATGTGGTTAGAGGACCGCTTTTAGGGGTGACTGAGTTATTTTAGGTGGAGCACGTGTCGTGACATTTTGGAATGGCCTAGGATATTCCCCTAGAGCCATATGTATGGGTGAGAGCCATTAGGTAATCAAGAGGGCAGATCTGACTGGGGGCCATAGAAGCGTAGTTAGTATGCAAAGTGATTGAGCCAATAGATGTGGATGACGTGGGGTGTACAGAGGCCTACCGCACATGGTGGGCATCACATTGATGGGTGTTTTTGTTTCCATTTTTTCGATACAATGGAAGCACCGCCGAGAGGAGTACAGGTAAAACATGTGCCCCGATAGCGTAGTGGTAGTGGTAGTAGAGCATGAGTATTTGTATAGTGATGTTTGATGATTTGTTATTTGTTTGATTGATTATTCCTATTTTTTCTAATTTTTCATTCTATGGATGTGGGTGATGCATATTTTTTTGGTTTTGGACACATATATCCACACATTCGACACGAGAATGTGCCCACCGATGTACTCATGGGTGGAGGAATGTTGGAGCGCATGGATGATATTATGGGTGATCATGCCCATTTGTTCAAGCTATTGGCAATATCGGTAGTGACGTGGACCATGCTACTAAGTGAGAGGTATGAGGCATGCAAGGAAACACAACGAGCTAGAGAGACTACGGGTAGTGGCCCCTAGACAGGATGTATTTGCGTAGTACGTGGAGTTACGGTGGTCGGTTCGCAAAGCATTGACCGAGGTGACATTATTACATAGCAGTAGAGAGATATAGGGGCTGTGATTAACGACATAGATTGAGTAATTAATCTTCTAGTTCTAGAGCTCTCACAATGGCAGATAGTGATAGCGATGACGAGATATGATATGTATTGATGTATCGATGTAGGGGAGTTTCCCTCAGCGATGAGATGTTTTGTAACTATTATTGTGAACAATATATATATATGGACTTATTGGTGTATGATCATTGTGTTTGATGTTTATTAATGTGATTATGTGATGATTGGGACTTGTATCTTGATGTATGATGCATTGATTATTGTTTCGATGTGTGATTTATTGAATAGGGTTTGTATTTGTTTAATTGAGTTAGTAATGGGTAGTTATTGAAATTGAATAATTTATGGTTAATGTGATTATAGATAGAAAATTGATGAGATAATGTATATGATAATAGGTGATGTATGTAGTATGATTGTGAAAAAGTGTATTGTATGTATGAATAGAGTTGTGATGAATGATAAAGTAAAAGTGTAAAAGTGTGAGATGGTCATAATAGTTTAGTGAAATGCATATTAGTATGATGAATATGGCGGGGGAATAACAGTGATGCCCCCAGTATATAGATGATAAGTTTCATTTATATAATACCCTTTAGCAGTTAAGAATGAACCATAAAGAAAGAGTGAATCATTGAGAAGTTATATGATAGTGTAGACACCTAAAATCCTCTTACAGATTTTTAACGAAAAATTGGTACCAATTATCCTCCAACTCATCATTTTCATTATAATTAATGATTTCTACTAATTACCTAATGTTTCCCTCTATTTTGGTCAATTAACGACACTTCGTTAATTAACTAGCTTCTATCACATTTTGAATGCCAATTAATGACAATTTGTTAGTTATAATCCTCTTCCAATCAATTAATTAACTATTATTAGTTAATTAAGCATTTTTAACATTGTATTTAATCATTAAACCATTTTATTGGCTAAATCCCTCTTTCAAATACTTTGAATCATATCAAATTCCTCTTAAATCGCCTCCAAATAGCCTAAAAAATCTTATTAATTAAGCTAATTGATTAATTAAAGCACCTCCAACTCCCATGAGTTGCTAACTCACTAGTTAAATCATCTAATCATGGTTAATTAGTCTAAAGTTAATTTATCCTTTATCCCACATTCATTGTGATTCAAGCTTTCCCCAAATAGAAAACTATAAAAAGGACTAAGCTCCTACCTTCACACCTTACACCATACTTTGAATAGTATTATCATATAAAACATATGATCAAGAGCCTTACTCCATTAATGGAATAGCTTGCATCATCCATTTACATCCATTTCTTCAAGCTTGGTTAGTAAGAGAAGATCTAAACATGGCCTTGTTGCCATTTTAGTGAGATCTCTTCACCATATTGAAGTAGCAACATCTAATTTGATTTCTTGTGATCTTCTTAGGTCCATTTTTAGAATGCAATCATATACTAAGTAGAAATTTTGTAATTAGATGAAAAATTTCATGTTAATTCATTATAGGCATTTCAATAAGCTATGATCTTGATGGTTCATTGATAAATTTGAGCTTAGCTCTAGACTACTAGGTGTTAGTCTATTTTAGTTAGTTATTGCAAAAGTTTAACATGTTCACATTTGGCATGCCCAATGGGACTTACTCCATTTTCCTTTGAATTAATTTTCAATCTTTTTAGATTAGTTTCAAATTTTTGATTTACTAACCCTCTTTTGCATTTTTAGATAAATATGAAGTTTCTTAACTAGTTTGGTTAGGATTGATTTGTTTTTTCTCTTTTAGGATCAAAGGAGGTGAGGTGTTGTCAAATTTGGACCAAATTGACAAAGTTTTGAAATTTTTGACAATTGTTTGTCAAAATTCCTATGTTTTGGTTATCTACAGGAAGCTCGCACTACTACTTAATTGCCTCACGTTACTTCTGAAGTACCTCGCACTACCGCTCTACATCTCGCTCTTTAGTAAACCCCACGCACTCGCGTGTATGATCCCTCTTTGGACGCTACGCTGGTGAAAAAAATATATTTTTTATACAAAATCGTGCTATCTTGTTTGACCCTTGTGCGCTACTTCTTAACCCTCATGCACTACGACTTAACTCATGTGTACTACTACAAGCTTATAAGCACTAGCACAAGCCTATTGAGTGCTAGCACAAGCCTAGTCGTTATAGATGTAGGGATCTTAGGAGGCCATAAATTTTGCTCCCGAACTCCAAACAACTCTATTTGTTTTCATTGGAAAGGTATTGAATCAAACTATGCAATAAAAACATAAATTTAGGTTTTTACTTACAGAAAATGTATAGTTTCCTTTATTATAAAACTAGTCATTTTCTAACATGTTGATAAGATTTAATGAGAATCATGTTTCCATGATTTTACTTAAGTTAGACTAAATCTTTTGTATGCTCTTCTCTTGCACCTTAGGGTGATCTTGAGAATTAAAAACAACTTTTAGTTTTCATTTTTCTAACATTTGGTTAAATTGGAAACTTAATCTTTCATTTTTGTCTTAAGGGAATGAACAATTTATCAAGCTTTATTTAAAGTTCATTTGATTTAAAGTTTTCCTTTGCATTTATCTAGTTAGATCAAATTATTGTGTATGCTCTTCTCTTGCGTCCTTAGATGATCTTGAGAATCAAAAGAAACTTTGGTTCACTTTCTATTGGAAATTACTAAAATCATTTATGTGTAGGACCTAACACTTGTTAAAGACTTGGGATCTAAACAAACTCTAACTACATGTGTGTGCAGGTAAATTTCCAATAGTATACTACCCTCATTTATTAATATGAAAGATAAAAATACACCACATTATTCAACACATTGTATTTTCATGTTTGGTTAAAGGGTTAAAACCTATTCCACTTTAAATGGGGAAGTATATTAGCATAAGCCATAAAATTCATTATGAGGATTACCCTAGAACCCTAAAGTAGTTCACACCTTGAGAGAAATGGTGAACCAAACCAAGAAGTGCTATGGTACCCAATTTACTAATACACCTATGTAAGATTAGCGTCAAAATTATCTTCATGTGACCCTAGTGTGATATAATTGAATGCAATTTATTTTCATTGTATCAAAGGGGGTAAAGTAAAGTCGGGATACTCCTTGATTAATCAATGTGATTTTCTTGGCAAACCGCACTCACAGAGATAGTTTGTGACACCTAGAGAGTGAACTAATAGAAGATTTTGGCTTGAGCCAACTAGAATTTATCCATCATGTTCCAAAGATCTCTCACAACATGACAACTTTTTTGGATTCAAAACCTTGTTATTCGAACAAGGGGAGAGTCCATTTAAGTTGAAACCGCATGTTATTTCATCACGAAATTTGCAAAGTGTTACTTTGTCCTAGTTTTTCACTTTTCTTAAGACAAGGTGAAACTCTACCAAAATTACACCTAGTATTTTTCATCACCACTTGGTATACTCCTTTTTTTCTTGTTAACTATTTTGGGACAAAAAAGAAACTACATATGTAGTGCTATCAAAGATTGTGTGCACCACTTTTACACTCGATTACATCCTTCCTTATGTGACTACGATAGTAAGCGTTGAAAGTGTGTTGGTACGTCTTTGTATCTTGGTATCCATCATCTCGATACCCATATTGATACTTCATTATAGTTAGGTTGTCTCATCATTGACTTCCTTTGAGTTTTTACGCTTCTCATATCATATCAATACAATTTTGATACTTACGTCTTGTTTCCTTTGTGAAACTTGATCTAAGTCTCTAAGTTGTATTATTACGCTACTCATATAAATAAAAAATTATTTCTATAATTAGATTTGTTTTTAATCCTAACATTTCCTTAATTTTTGAAAATCTTCGTTACATTTGCTTTCGCTTGTATTATATAACATCATTTTGATACTAAAATCTTGTTTTTCCCATAAAGCTTGATTAACGTGTCTAAATAGTGTTGTTGTGTTGCTCGCATTTGTAGCCTCCATTTTCAAGACTTAGACTTTGTTTGTATTTAAAACTATTTTTAGTATACCTTTTAGGAGATTCACACAACACGTTCTTAGTATTTAGGTTTTATTTATTTCAAACTTGACCTAAGTAGTGATATTGTGTTATCACTATTTACACTAAAACATATACTTTAAAAATGTTAGGAGTAGTTATTCTTGTGATTAGATCATAGTCTTGTACTTCATTTTTTTTCTGGATGATTCTTGTTATATAGTACCTTATTTGGGGGTCATTATTTATTCTTTGATTCCTTGATTCAATTTTCCTTTATTTTTTGCAATCAAAATGTCTTGTTGGTGGTTTGTTATATTAAACCAAATTGACATGGAACTTCCTTCCATTTTAAAAAGTTCAATCACACTATCTAGGTCTATGGCATTTGGACCCATAAATGCCAACAATAACCAACTATCACAGGTTTCCTCACACTTATGAAAATAGGGAACCTAGGTGTCTAACATTCCCATCAAAGGATGTCTATCATGACTAAACCTCGATTGGTTATTCACGCTAAAGAAGCTATTTTGTAGGACCTCCTCTTGATGCTTCGATCCGAACTATTATTCAAATTCCTCTAATTCAACTCCTAATTCATGGTCCTCCCTTTCTTCATAGGACCCCATTTATCATTCGACCTCAACAACATATTCGTCCTTTAAATATTTATGCAACTCAAAGTCCTTCTAATCAATCATCCAAGTTAACTCCTATGTCACAATCTATTGAATTTCTACATGGCCCTCTTTGTTTCCCATAAATATGTCATCTTCTCAAAAATCCAATAACAACCAATTTCAAATTTACATCTTCTTCCACTCACGAGACATCTGAATCCAAATCTACTTCATCTCTTGAGTCATAATCTTTTAAGTCTTCCATGCCAGTTGGACCCCTTTCTTTTAATCAACCTACTATGGTTGAAGAACAACAACCCATGTCGATTGATTTCTTTCATAATGAAGAAGTGATCAAATAATTCATGGGGTTACATGAATATATTCCTCTAGAGGACCATGAGCAAGAATTCTCTTTAGACCTCAATGCATTCAAGTATTGTGGGGAAGGAGTTGATTCCTTTTTTCAGGAAACAATGGAATATCCTTAGATCATCACACTTGATAATCCTCTTGTTCTTCCATCTTCTCATTCTTCATTACATGATGAAATGCTTGGATCTATAATTGATCCATGATCTATCTTTTCATAACCTAATCATTATTTATCTATCAATATTCCTCAATCAAAATCTCACCTTGGTTCACCAACCAGTATCCCATCGTCTTCTTCTATATGTGGGCCACCTCTAAGTAGCCCTTCATCTTCTATTTGTGGGTCACATTTTTGGTAGCCCATTATCTTCTATTCTTGGGCCATGTCTTAGTATCCCTCCATCTTCTATTAGTGGATATTCTCTCTGGGTAGCCCCTTATCCCTCTATTCTTGGGCCAAATCCTAGTATCCCTACATCTTCAATCTATGAGACACCTCCTGGTAGCCCATCCTCTTCAATTCTTAGATAGTATCCTTTTCGTCTATCACATTATCCTTCTATATATGATTGTGGCAAGCCCACCATCATTTCTCACATCAATTCTCAACATCCACTTTCTTCTCCCACTTCTCGAGATCAAAAATGTCGATGTATTAGCTTATAGAAACACAAAAAAATTCTTCATCAAGCTAAGATAAAAAATTTCAAGAGCTCCAAAGCTCCCAACAATTTAAACGATCATAAAGTTCAAAATCAAATGTGATTCAAAAATACACACCAAATGCAACCATCAAGTATGGCACAAAGTGCATAAACCTCTAGATAGGGAACTCAAGCTCCCACATACAAAATCCACATTTCAAGATAAATCACATTCATTTGTTGAGTATGAGCTCACCATGATCATTGAGATCGGGGATAATATGACTCTTGATAAGTAAACACACCTAGTCTTCCTTATCAAGGAAATCACAAAAAATGTTGTTGGATCTTATCACGTCAAGTGACATTGCTAGTCCCAATTTCCAAAAAATACAACAAAATTAGAAAACATTACAAAAATCAAAGGTAAAAATATCAAACATTTAATTAGGTATTACATACACATGGATGTTCTTTCTTCCCTTTCTTGTCATTCCTCTGCAAGTCATCCACCATTTTCATCCCTTGGATGATATTTTGGTTATTCTATTCACATGCATTTTTTGGCATTTATTTCTATGTTATCCATTTGATCTTGGTCTTTCATCACCTTAGTAAATTAAAGAACTTAGAGATCCTATTCCTATGACATCTACATCTACATCTAATAAACTGAGGCTCACTATCTACATCTAATAAACTTGTTGTGAAAAATTTTGGACGTATTTTTTGACACTAGACCAATGTCATCATCGCAATCACTTCCACATCCTTCCATCAAGCCATAAGTGGTTCTTAACCCTTTATCAAAATAATTGAGAGAGCTGAAATAAATTTTTAGAAAAGCAAAAAAATCAATAAAAAAGCAAAAAGCAAATTGATATATAACTCTCTCTTGGGGTATTTCTAATATCTCTATTGGGGCTATGGACACTGGATGGCAATAGAGAAAGTATTGTGATTAGAATCAAATACATCTTCGTCGGGGATATGGACACATGGCTATGCAATGAAGAACAATGTATGGCTCTCCTTCCACCCTCCATTCACAAATCAAATTTGAAAATAAATCATTCCTACACATTGGCTAGGGTGTCTTCATTTGTTGTCTATCAAATCTTCCCTCTGAGAGGTAATTAATTTTCATGTGCACACGTTGGATCTCGATGAGCAAACATGATTAGTATGTTACCAAGTGTCTCTTTTTGTACCTTGTTCAAACTCTTATTTTAGTCCATATCTTGTCTCATGATTTGTGTCTTTGGCTAATCAATTTTTCATTTCTAATATTCTATCTACATTTTCCATATCCTTTCATAATATTTTATGTTCTTACTTTCATTCAAAACATCCATGTGTATAAGATTGCCTTTTTCCATGTTTGAGGGAAACTTTATCCCTTCTTTCACTAAAATAATCTTCTACTTCTTTCTATCATGTGTTTCTTGGCCAACTTACACTGGGGGCATGTTTTCTCCTTCCTAACACTTCATTGGTTTAAGTTCATCATCATGTTGAACCTATCCATATTGGCCCTGATCCAACTTCTATGTGTGAAGAGTTTTCCTTTGTATATTCCCATCTAACATTGGGGGCAACTTTGCATCTTCACCTTCTTGCACATACGCGTGGCATTTTTCCCTTATACATCCCATCTATCACTGGGGGCATCCACATTTCTTTGTTTTCTTATCGTAGCTTGAGAAAACTTTCAAAAAAAAATCACAAATTTTTAAAAAATTCAAAAAAATTGGTGAACATCAAAATCTAAAAAATTAGTAAACATTCAAAAATCCAAAAAATTGGTAAAACAATTTCAAAAATCCAAAAAAATTGTAAAAAAACTCAAAAAAATCCAAAAAAATGGTAAAAATTCAAGAAATCTAAAAAAGGTTAAAATTGTAAAAATCCAAAAAAAAATCATTTTTTTCAAAAATTGGCAAAAAGCATTCATGCCAAATCCCGTATTAAATGCATTGTCCTAAAACATAGAAATTTTTCCTATAAAACATCTTTCTTTGGTCCTCACTTGTTCTCGCACAACGACTCGTGATTCATTTTGATCTGCCTCCATTTACAAAGTCGGTTAGTTAGTTATGTCTGTATTATATCTTGGCACAATGAATTGACTGGTACTATTTCGTAGTGCACAAATGATTTTTCATAATACCCATGTGTCCTCTGTTATTCCCCTCACATGTATCCTTGCTTGGGGTACCATTTCCAACCCTTTTCGTTAAACACAAACATTCAGGAACTGAAGCTTGATAACAAAAACATTAGTGCAATTGTCTTGAACATTGTTTGTTTGAGTATGTGTGTTTGTACTTGTTTCCTATTAGGTTAGCTTGTTTACTTTCTCATATTGCATTGCATTATGTATGTTGCATGGAGTTAAGCATTTTTAGCAATGAACAAATGTTAGTATTATAGCTTTACATGTTATTTTACACTTTTGTTGTATGTGTACATTTTAATAAGGACCGATGATGTCGATCATTTAAGCAAAGTGATGAAACAAATTTTTTTATTAAACGAGTTGGATGCACAAGCTATTTCCATTTTCATCTATCAATTCTCATTACTAGTGAAGTTTCTTCCATCCGAATTCTTTTATATGTTTCCTTCATATTTTTTATCATCGATCAACTTTCTATCACCCCATTGACACTCGAGGGGGCATCCTTCATTCTACTATTTTTTCTTCAAAATTTACTTGTTTATACTTGTCTACTATCTTTGAAGTGGTGTCACTTATATCACTTCAAAAGGGGTGAATGTAGGCACCTAAAATCTACTTATACGAGTTTAATGCAAAAGTGGTACCAATTATCCTCTATCTCATCATTTTCATTATAATTAGTGATTTCTTCTAATTAACTAACATTTCCCTCTATTTTTGTCAATTAACAACACTTCATTAATTAACTAGCTTCTATCACATTCTAGATGCCAATTAACGACACTTTGTTAGTTATAATCCTCTTTGAATCAATTAATTAACTATTATTAGTTAATTAAGCCTTTTTAACATTGTATTTAATCAATAAACTCTTTTATTGGCTAAATCCTTCTTTCAAATGCTTCAAATCATATAAAATTCCTCCTAAATCACCTCCAAATAACCTAAAAATCTTATTCTAGCCTATTAATTAATCCTAATTGATTAATTAAAGCACCTCCAACTCCCATGAGTTGTTAACTCACTAGTTAAATCATCTAATCATGGTTAATTAGTCTAAAGTTACTTTATCCTTTATCCCACATTCATTTTGATTCAATCTTTCCCCAAATAGAAAGCTATAAAAAGGACCAAGCTCCTACCTTCACACCTTACACCATACTTTTAATAGTATTATCATATAAAACATATGATCAAGAGCCTTACTCCATTAATGGAATAGCTTGCATCATCCTTTTACATCCATTTCTTCAAGCTTGGTTAGTAAGAGAATATCTAAACATGGTCTTGTTGTCATTTTAGTGAGATCTCTTCACCATATTGAAGTAACAACATCTAATTTGATTGCTTGTGATCTTCTTAGGTCCATTTTAGAATGTAATCATATACTAAGTAGAAATGTTGTAATTAGATGAATAATTTCATGTTAATTCATTGTAGGCATTTCAATAAGCTATGATCTTGATGGTTCATTGATAAATTTGAGCTTAGCTTTAGACTACTAGGTGTTAGTCTATTTTAGTTAGCTATTTCAAAAGTTTAACACGTTCATAGATAGTGTGCGTGAGATAGATTGATTGATAATACATGTATTGCGAGAGTGAAGAGAGTTTTGTATTGTAACATATCCCTCAATAGTCATGTAAGAACTATAAGAACATGAGTGTGTCATAATGGGTAAGGTGATAGAAATCACCTACCGTGGAGTGGTGGAAGCATGTGGAATGAAAGCAACATGAGTGTATGAGCCGAATCGAATGTTGTGCGGAATGGTGCAATGATCGGTGATACTGACGAAGTGGTAAGTAGAGATGTTGATGGTTGTGGAAGCCCATGTATGGTATTAGCATGATGCAATGGATGAGATGGAGAATGTGCATGAGTAACAACCTATGGTAGTGGAAAAATAAAAACCTTAGAACTAGACGAAGGAGATAACTCAACTAGAATAAAAACATGCCGACGTGGGAGTGGAGACATAGACCGCTCATGAGAGCAAGAGCCAAAGGAAATGACACCCTTATCTTCTATTTTTTCAAGCGATCATGAAGGGCGTAACAATCATTATCGTGAAGGTCATTGATACAATGATAGTTGCAATAAGGTTTGTCCACTAGCATTGCAAGTGATGAGGTGGATGATGTTGATTAGAAGGTAAGTGGATCAAACACTTGTCAAGCAAGGTACGTAGCACATCATGAGGTCTAGCATGATGAGAAAAGTGTAATGGATCCCATGAAACATGTGTAGAAGTCTAAGGTGTAGCCCGACGCGGAGGAGGAGATGAAGGACACTTATGTAATGGAGAAGACTGAACTTGCTTACGAGGTGGAGGAGATGGAGACCATGGAGGCTACTCAATAGATGGGAGTGGAGAAGAACTAGATAATGCAGTAGTAATAATGATAGGAGGATGATTTATAACATGTGTAGCAATGAGATCTTGTTCTAGATCAATGAACTTATAACATAAGAGTGTGAAGGATTGACATGTGTCATATTACAATCATTATTTTAAAATAGGAATAAAACCACAACAGAAGATGAATTGATTCTCTAAGTCAACGGATTAGAAGACTAACTGATGCATGCAAGCATTGAATCACAAAATGTAATCAATGATAGGTTCTGTTTGGCCTTGGTGTAAGCCAGGTAGATGATCATATGTGAATCTAGGGACATTGTTGAGTATGAAGCAATGAAGAAAAGCTTCTTCCGTCTCATAATAAATACTAATATATCGAAGGGTAAATGTATGTACCTGGAGAGCATCATCAAGTAAGGTTATGGCGAAAGGATTTGAGCAACAATCAATCATTAGAGTATGAGGCCTGCCATACGGTAATGATTGAGATGAACTTGAGGATTTCAGTAGCATTAAAGCATGAAAATGTAGGCATAATGAAATCCTTAGGAAATGCTGAATTATGAATATTTTTTGGAATAGGATTTCCATGCAAAGAATTATTATCGATAGAAGCATAATAGGCCTTTCTTTCTAGTGTGAGAGATTGGACTTGAGATTGTAAGTGGCCAACAACATGCATGAGTGATAAGATGTCCTATGGAGGAATGGTAGAGGATGGCAATAGTGTATTGAGTGGTTGTAATTTTCCATTATGAGTGATCATAGGAATGTCAAGAGGAGACATAGAAGATGTTGATGCTAAGGGCACACTAGATATGGGTGCCGAAGAAGTAATAGGTGGTGAAGAACATGGAACATCAATAGAAACTGTAGGAATAGCATCGAAACATCATTAGGAGATGATGTAATAGAAGGAGATGAATCATGCATGTTATTAGAGATAATCTCAGAAGAAGATGAAAGTGGAGCAAGGGATTCACACTCAAAGAATATACAAATAAGTAGAATCATGACTATCAGGTGTCTCATCAAAATCAAACAAAGATTTAGATGCAAGGATTTCATTAAGTATATCATCAACATATAATGAAGGAGGAGGAGAACTAGTATGCAATGCATCATGAGAAACATTTTCAGAAATGGAAGGAGTATGAGATGCAACTATAGAATCATCTGAACTAGTATGAGAAACATAATCATGCACATGTTTATTGTCTTCTTATTTGTTAGCTACAACATTATCATCAAGATTGAGCATAAAAATAAGAATAACATCATATAAGTTCTCATTATAAATAAGAAGAGTGTGGATAACAAAATAACAAGGTCTACAACAAGAAAAGCTTGCCAGACCAGAAACAATGTGAATGGTAAAATGATCAAAGCTAGTAGACACATTGCATTCATTAGCTAAGAGTTGTCTTTGAGTATCATCTGGAAGAACAACATTACGATATAGAGCGGTGAATTCAACTATGGTTGTTTCATCATAGATAGGATTGACACTCACATGAGGCATGACTAGAGAAGGAGAAGAGTTATCCTTAGCCATTATGGTTTTAGTGGATCCTAGGGAAAGAATTTCTAAGCTACGAGGTTCACAAAAATGATTTAATAAAATCTGATTATTTTATTTAAATCTGAATGCAAAGATCTGCTATAAATGATACACAATGAAATATAAATGCTAAACAATTTATTTAATTTTAACTATGAAAGGAAATGAGAGGGTAAGGTACTTATCATAAAAAAATTATCTCGCATGATGATTCTAGACTGGGCAATGTGATGAAACAAAAGAACACATCATTGTAACGAACCACAAAAAAATGTAGTAAAGGTGAAAATGGTTGGACTAGGGCACACGGAGAGGGATAGTGGCATCCGCGGATGCCCTAGGCATGTTTTTGGGTGCTTGGGTCTACAGTAAAGGTCAAAACTTGGTTTTGATATAGTCATTAGGGTTTCATACTTGTTTCCCTTTGGTCACATGTATGCCACACTTGGATTTCCAGAGTGACTGTAAACCTTCACACAAATATCCTCCTGCAAACCCCTAAAAAGACATCAAATCTTTAAAAAGAAAGATGCAAAATGAGGGGTCAAACTGTCCTCAGCTATCACAATGGTGAACTTATGACTAAGTGTTACACTACATCTCAAACCCAATGTAGTTTTGTGTGTAATAGTTCTCCTAGGTCACCCTCACGCCAATGACACCAAGATAACAGGCGATAGCTAGATAAAATATAAATGTGTGAATGGAATAAAATGAACTCCCCTTCCTATGCAGTGTGTATGTAGAATAATGTGCCAAAATACAATCCCTTGATCTATGTAGATAGTTATCCCTTAATAATAATTGGTTGCCCTTATAATGGTATGTATGTTATATTTATATAGGGATCTCTTGCTCAAATTTCAAGACTAATGACCCGACATGCTGACTAGTACCTCGAAATATGAGAGAGGAAACCAAAATACTGACCTCAAATGTCAAAAATAAGATCAAACATAAAGAGGACATGGGTGCTCAAGATGGACATGAGCGATCTGGTGCTAGTGTCCAATGGGGTGCTAGTATCTAAAGACAAGTGAAGACAAATGAGTGAAGCTTTGATAGATAGAGATCCTGTAAACGACCAAAATTGTTTGTATGAGTAACAAGTGTAAAAGATAAAAGCAATAGAAACCAACAAGACAAGTGGATGGACTATGGAATGGGTCATCAGTGAATACTTTTCTTACGCAAGATCCATATATAAAATAACATACTTGGCTAGTATAGTAAATAATAGTAAGTGTGTGATTTTGTGTCTACAACGGGCACCAAGGGTCGGAATGGAATAGTTCCTTAGTTCCACCCGACGGCTAAATCACCAATCAACACATAAAATTCGACCATCATGCGGACGTGACAAATAATAAAGGAACAAGTGGAACACTTCCCTCCCTTCCTTAGTTCTCTGCATACCCAAAATACTCCCAAGACAAATGGGAAATAAAGGATTAATGCGGACTTTGATAAGGCTGAGAGAACATGTGTTCCTCCTGACCCCTCCAGATGCACATGATAATATCTTTTGCTCAAGTGCTCCATTTTTCAAAAAAATTATATCACTAGAAATGTCTCTTCATCCTCTATGCCACGGAAATATATAATCTTGAGTTAGGTAAGAGTGGGTGGGTGAAAGAGGAAAACATCCCCAAAATTAAAGATGCACTTGCCTACCGGATTGGATGAGTTAGATTTAATGAAGTTGGTACCCATTTCTTCTCCAACAAGTAAATGATCATGGAGGGATTGATTTGGCAGGGTGCCCATGATTATTTTCAAACATTTAATGCACTTTGTTCGTGGGTGAAGTTCTGAATTGAATTTCCCTCTTTTTCCTCTCTTTTTCTCTTTAATTTTTTATATATTGTAAAGAAAGACTCATTTGTAAGGGTTGGACATTCTTGTAATGCTTTTGCATTCTTTTTCAAGTGCTACACATGTGTGTATGAGCTGCAAGCCTCGATTTGGGTTTCTCCATGGTGAATCTTGCCTTTCACCTTCATTGTAATGTATTGTGCATCCTTCTAAAGCAATAAAATACTTGTTTTGTGGTTATTAATTTGTCCTAGCTTGTGTTCTATTGCAATTTCTTTCCTTTCATTGCATTTGTAGGTATTTTGTGCATCTTTTGTTCTCCTTGCAGGATCTAAATCTATTGTGCTCCTTGAAAATGGAGGTTTGAAGGTTGTTTTGGACTGTAGCATGTTTTTCTACCCTTTCCTTCATCATTTTTATTCAATTTTGCTCATTTGAGAGTGTCTCTCCACCCTTTCTTGGTGTTATCACCTTTGTTAGTATAGGATTTCCCATTTTCATGCATCTTCCTCTTTCCATGGTCCCTTGGATTGTTAGAGTAGGATTAGATAGCTGCATTTCCTTCCTTAGGAGTAGTTTAGCATTAGGATTAGGTAGAGGAACCTGCCTTCTCTGGAGGTTTGTCACAAGTAGCAAGTTCCAAAACTTGAGAGACAATCCCATGCTACCCAAAAACATTGATTGCTCATCCACACATACATGACAAATCAGAGGGTGTTGTTTTTGGTGATAAAAGTGACCCGGTCCTTATGACAAAATAACATGTGCAAGTCATCATCTACTTAGGGATAGGATATTTGTTGTTTGAGTAGCAGGATGGTATAGAGTCATCGATGAGCCATGTGGTGTTAGATGGCTCAAGGTACTCGTCAGTGAGGTACCTAAAATGGATAAAAGTGGAAGAGCCTAATGAATATTTTTGCATTTTTCTTTACACATGTTGGGCCTGCCATGTTGTTTAGGTAATAGTGAAAATTATTTGATGCTAAAAATTTAATATTCCCTGCACCCTATGGATTTCAGCTTGAAATATGTAGTTAGAAGAGGAGTGGATATGGATGGAGTGGGTAAGAGAGGAGTGGATGATGATGAGGCATTATGTGATGTGGATGGAAGATTATCAGGTGAAACGTATGAAGTAGTGGATGATGATGGAGATGGAGATTGTGATGGCACAATTTTGGTGATAGGACAATATGGTTCTCGATAACCTTGTGCTTCAAGTGCTTGGAAATATTGGAAGGGTTGAGGGTCACCATGGATGGTAACATCTACATCGACATGCTTGAATTTGAGACATTGATGTAATGTAGAAATTACAACATGCATTTCATGGATCCATGGTCATCGAGTAGTAGATTATATGAGAACTAAATTTCCACGATGTGTACCAAGGTGGGAGCATGATAGGCCCTAGATTGATAAGAAGATATAAGGTGCCCACAAATTTTCACTCAATATTATAATACGCTTTAATGGTAATTATATATTGTCTTAGATCTAATTCATTATACCCTAATCGTTGGATGAGAGATAGGGTACAAAGGTTAACTCCAAATCTATTATCAACAAGTACCCTTTTGAGACTAGTGTGTAAGATATGTACCTCAATGTGTAAAGGAATATTGCGTGTCAAGTCGTGTAGTGGCAAGTCATGTTGGGTGAAGGTGAGTGGTAATGTCAGATGGGGGTAAAGATGAGCAACAAGGGCTTGGAATTGTGTGGGATCGATGTCATTTGGGACATATATTTCTTGAAGGGCATGATAAAGGATATATTTGTGTATGGAGGATGTTTTGAGAAGATCCATAATGGATATTTGTGTGGGGTCTTCTCAATTTGTTTAATGATGTTATACTGAGCTTGCGGTGGTGGATTTGAGGAGAATGGAGCAGCTCCTTAGACCACTACATAGCTTCTTTGAGTGGTAACTACATATTGAGGGTTTTGTGAAGGGCCTTTAAGCTTGATAGTGGCTACTTGATGTGGGAATGGTGGATGCGGCCAACAAGAGACTCATACTAGAATGGTATGCTGTGGTTGTAGTTGGTGTGATTAGAATGGTGGGTGGATGACTCGGGGTTTTTTCTAGACTTTTGTTGACCTTGATTCAAAGCATGGGCTAACCATGATTAGGAAGTGGATTTTGATAGATCCCAAGCTTTTGATTTTGAGAGGAAGAATATACATTGTCCTCAATTTCAATTTCACCTTAGTCAATTAGATCTTGGATATAATTTTTGAGTTTCATACACCTATTGGTGGCATGACCCTTGATTCTATGGAATTTGTAATATTTGTTTTCCTTAAACCAAGAGGGTTTTGGTCCTGGAATCATCAATTAATTGAGTCTGGGGAAAATGACCATATTGGCAACAACTAATTTGTCAAGGATTGCTTCAATAGACTCACAAGGGGGTGTATGTCCTTCGTTTTGGGTCTTGGGTGGACTAAGGTTGACCTTTGGGGATGGATATAGTAGTGGCTTTGTGGACATGTTGGACATGTTTGGTTTTCGTCACTCCATTGCCGATGACATTTTTATTCTTATTGAAGTATTTGGGCTTCTCGGATGTGGAAGGTTGATTGGATTGGTTGTAGTTATCATGGAAATACAACTTAATGAGGCCTTTGGTGATAAGGGATTTTTCAATTTGCATTCCCTTCTCTATTATTTCATCAAAGGTATTAATGTAATGGACTTGGAGATGGAAAGCTAACTCTTGATGGAGATTGGTGACGAAAATGGTGACTAATTATTTTTCAAGGATATGCCACAAAATTTGGCTATGAGGATCATCATCATTGTAAGAAGAAGGACAAGAAGCTTTCACCATTGCGTTGTTTAGTGTTATATAGGTTGATCATAGTGAAATTGTGTTCCACATTATAGGAGAAGTGTTTGACAAACTTTTCAGACAAGTTGGCGAATGTAGTGACGGAACCTTTAGGTAAGCGAAGGAACCATTCAAGTGCAGGACCGCCTATAATTCTTGAGAAGCATCTTAATAGGTAGGAGTTGTCATAGGCTACTTCTTGGCATAACATAAAAAGCTCCTTGAAATGCTCACGGGGATCACATTTTCTCTTATATTTTCGAATTTAGGTGGCTCGAAATATGGTGGAAAAGGGACCCATAAGATATCACAGTCAAATGGATAGGGAAAAAGTTCCTCAAACTTGTATTGTCGTCCATGTTTTTCGAGTTGCAACCCCTAAAGTGTTTCCTTCATAGACTTTATTTCTTTCTCCAAGGTAGGTTCTTGAGGATTGGTCGGTGGTGGATTGAAGTTGGGTTGTTGGGAATGTTGTGATCCATGATCATTTGATGGCTTTGGGATAATTTGTGAGGTTGTTGCCCCCTAAAAAGTAACTTAGTACCTAAGGTGTGAAACCTTGCGGTGTGCGAAACAAAATGCGAAGGCACGCACAGAAGTAGTCCTTGGAGAGGCATGAACAATCATGACATGACAAGATGGAGTTAGGACTTGGTGAGTTTTAGACAACGGGAAAAAGAGGCGCATAGGGAGTGAATGGAAAAACAACCAGATACATATGTGGATAAGCTATGGAGACTTGCGATTCAAGAAAAGGATATTCTAGGGCATCATTATGGTTATCATGAGAGGATAAGGAGTCGAGGTTGTTAAGGATTAGTTGGCACATGTATGCTAAAGACACTCGATTGAGGGAAATGCATGACGACATCTAGCATATTCCTAGGTAGTGGTAGAGAAATCATAAGAAGATTCTGCAAGATTTCACATATGATGATGGATGGTTAGGAGAAGATTCCTTCTAATGCTTGATATAGAGGGTATTTCTAGATAAAGGAGCAGAGATAGAGAGATAGAAAGGGGGTATGTGTGGAAAGAGACATGTAATGGCGAGCTCTGTGATGTAAATAAATCTCTGCTAGTATGAACATAAAAGAAAAATAATGGAACTCTCTTGATGTAATCTTGGCTACCATATTTTGGCTTATGAATATAATGAAGTAATTTTGTAACACTTTTGTAATGGATCTTGATCTATGTATTTTTCCTTTGTGTTCATGTGTGTGTTACGGGTTTTCTTGATGATGCTCATGGGTTGATTCTACTTTCCTTTAGTTGATCATGTTAATCCATGTTTACAATGCATTTAGGCTAGGATTTAGTGTTTACATCTTGAATTCCATGAATGAATGCACTTGTTTTCTGGTTATATTACATCCTCATGTTAAGAAGGAACGTTCTCATGAGGCTCACATAAAGGAGGGACTTGACACCTACACGCACCTTAAGTGAGCTTCCAAGCTAAGACTGGATGATATGTTGGCACGCTTGGGATTGGTTGTTGAAATAGGTGGTGATAATAGAGACTAAATTTTGGTTCCATTTTGGGACCTATTTTTGAAGTTATTGTGAGAATGATGCGTGATGACAGAGTGCTTGACCTTGGACAATGTTGAAGCATGGCTTAAAATCACGGAGGATGAGTTTAATCGGAGATTTAGTTGGACTCGAGTTTAATGCATGAAAAATGGGTAGAAGAACATTTGTATCATGAGTTGTATGAGACATTCTTTTGTTGCTTTCCAGTGGAGTTGTATGAATGGCTTTGGCGTATGCATCTAGATCAATTTGGTACTATAGATCTCATGTGTGGACCCAAGATGAGTATCAGAGGCTACATGATGTTGATTTGGCTTGGACACGTGTTGTTGATCATTGGTGGAGTAGAGTGTTGACAAGTTACACCTTGGAGTACGTAATTTCTACATATTCATGTCCAGAGATTGTTGAGTTTGAGTTTTTGAGAGAGCCAAGAGGATCATTCTTACGTGTTATACCCTTAGCTATAAAGATCTTGATCATTACACTAAGTTTGGAAGCATTTCCTATGGCCAGCTAAGCTTCTTATGAGAGTTGGGAAAGGAAGATAGGGTGGAGAGAAAATGGCTAAAGTACCTGAAGCATGTGAGAGGGAGTTTGAAAAGGAGAGGGAAGAGAGATGACTCAAGTATAATGAATCTCATGAGAGGGAATTAGATAGATCAATGCGAAGTGTGAAGAAGACCCCCCTCGGCTTCAGAGAAGGATCGCCATATGAAGAAAGGAGAGGAGTAAGTCATTGCACATCGGAATCCACCTTGTGACCAACCCCTAATGTTTAGCTTTCCAAATCTAGAGATAAGTATTACTAACCTAGTTGGTATTGGTGGAAGTGATCAATCGGCACCTATGAGGTATAATTTTTCATTTGGTACATCTATGGTTACACAATCATTTCCTATGTTTGGAGGTATATTGTCTGGAATGACATTTGGGAAAAGTACGGGTACACAAAGCTTGGTAATTACATCTAGAAGCAGTGCATGACACACATCTAGTAGTGGTGCAATATCACAAACTGTTGGTGCACAGTTCAATGCAATATTGGGGACACAAGGTGCAACCACTTCAAGACCTTTACCAGCTACGAGAGGTGGATCTGGTGGAATAGGAACTTGCAGACCTGGTGGACTGGCAGATCTAGAGGATCGGTAGATCAAGAGGGACACATCTAGATGAATCTAATGGATCGGTGGTGGAGGCAACACTAGAGGGAATCAAGGTTCTGGATCAGGCAGATAAGGGCCTCAACCACCTTAGCAAGTATTTTTTGAAATGTCTTTGCATCTACCAGACTACAAAGGTGTTGAGGATGCTACAGAGCATGTACACAAATGTGAGTTGTTATAGCACACGAAGGGGATCACTACCCCTAACAGAAGGCAAGTCAGTTTGCAACAACATTGCAAGGATGTGCACATAGTTGGTACTAGAAGTATGACCCCCACCAGACAGTGGTAGATTACACTACATTGCGGAATGCCTTCTTAGTTGAATTTCATATCCCTGAGTTTGAGTAGAAGAGTATTAACATTTGAAGGAAATTCAACAAGGTATGGCAAAGAGTGTGTGGGAGTATGATGTGCATTTTAAGACTCTCTTATCAAAATTATCTTATGATATTCATCCCTCTCAACATGCTCAATGGTTTGTTGGAGGGTTGATAACACCTTTTAGAGAGAGATTTCACACAAGACTTTCACAGACCCGCGTGAGGACTTGGAGGCTTCTCTGCGTGACTGAGGCTATTGGAAGCATGGATACTGGTGTTAGCCCTTTTCTTGAATCTTAGATTGCTGCAATGGCCAAGAAAGCTGGAGAAGCTATCTGTGAACTTGGTGCATGAGACTCGCAGTGGCCTATGGTGCATGGATTATGAGGTAGAGGGGCATACAAAAGATAGTTGTCCTCGGAGATCGGTATACGCCATGATAGTAGACTGTGAGATTTGCCACGAGAGATCATGATGCAAGTAGGTGTCTGCTCTTTGTAGCATGTGATTTGTAAGAGTGTGTCCTTTTATTACAAGATTTACACCTCCACTACTCATGACACCAAGGATTATATATTGATTGACCAGATACATGATGTCATTGATATTGGTGTGTGCAGGACCATTGCAAACAATTCCAAGGATGATGGTCATCACTATGAAGGGCGTACGGATGGAGGAGCCCATGGAAGAAGCTTCATGGAGGATTTGAGGTCGAGGAAACCGTAGAGGTGGAAGAAGTGAGTTCCCATGTGGAACTTGTTACAATTGTGGGTCTATGGAGCACTATAAGCGTGAATGCCCGATCTATTACAATTCTCTTGGTGTGGAAAGAAGCACAAGTATGAGGAGTGCCTAGATTTATTTGAACACATGAACCAAAAAAAGCGGAAGAATAAAGGCGCAAGAATGGTGAGAGTGAAAAAGGCTAACTCGCATGATAGATGTCAAGGGTGGCGTGTGAGTCGAGAGTTAGAACTCTGTCTTGGTGACAATGCGAGATGAGGTTACACATGCGGGAAATACCAAAGCAAAGGCCATTGGTTACTAGAGAAGAGGTGGTGCATGGGAATTATCTAAACCCTACTCATCAGAAAGAGGTTTATTAAGAGACCATGGATGTAATTCGGAGCCTACAAGGAGAGATCCAATGCCTAAAGGAGAAATCACGATAGTTATAGAAAAGAAAGAAAAATTGAGGCTTCCATGAAGGATCTGGATGAGGTCAGGGAAGTATGTAAAATGTTGAGGTAGGAGAATATCATTCCTTTGTTAGGGAATGGTTATGGGAGAAATTACCATGCACCAAAGGAGAGCATGAGTGATAGGTCTTGAATGATAACCTTCCCCTTACACCATTGATTATGATAAGGAGATTACCTTGAATGCAAAGTAGTCGATGGATGGCTCCTAAGTAATATTCTAATAGATACGGGTGCAAAAGTTAATGTTCTTACCTTGGACGCATGGAATCAAATGGGAAGGCCCCCATTATAGCCATCTTCAAATGTGTTGTATATGGCTAACAAGACAAAGGCGATGCCCATTAGTGTCTTGAAGGATGTTGCTATCACTATCCAAGGGGTGAAATTCACTAGAGACTTCAAATTCTTGGCGCTAGCTAAGGTGGACAACTTTCTAGCGTTACTTGGGTGCCCCTGGTGTTATAAGAACAATGTTGACCTATGGTTCAATAAAGGGTACATAAGTTTTGAAAACAAGGAAGAATGGGTTATTATCCCTCTAACTGATGGGAAGTCAGCACCTTATACTGAGCCTTTGGGAGAAGAAGTCCTCGATAGAATCTATGTGCACACTATCA
The DNA here is from genome assembly GCA_018340775.1 of Taxus wallichiana var. yunnanensis. Taxonomy (NCBI): domain Eukaryota; kingdom Viridiplantae; phylum Streptophyta; class Pinopsida; order Cupressales; family Taxaceae; genus Taxus; species Taxus wallichiana. The sequence goes on from CM031234.1 coordinate 52,827,106, forward strand.
AGGACCTTGAGGTGATTAATCCTATGGAAGGAATTATTCAGTTTGAAGACACTCAATCTATGAGTGATACCACTAGTGTAACATGTGACAATTGGGTGCTCGGGAATTAAAAGTTAATTGGGTGGTAATTGAGAGGCTCTGTTATAAGAGTGACAAGGGCACACCCACTTAGGCACCTGAGAGGTAAGAATTTACCAAGTTACATTGGGATGATAACCCTGATGTTTTCCTATGAGCCATGAAAGCTCAATGAGATGTGAGATCAAACAAAGGAGCATGCTTGTATATACTTTGCGTGAAACCACATCACGTTGGTGGATGGCACATTAGGATAATCTTCTAGTGTGGTGTGAAATGAGGATTACACTCTCTATTAGATTCTTCAGGAGCAACGCGCCAACTAAAATTTGTGTCTATGATGGGAAAGAATCCACCTCAGAACATGTCCAGGAGTGTAAGAGGATCTGGATGGAAGGGTCTTGAGGCTTTACCTCCTTCCCTTTAGGTGCACAAGTTTTATTCCACACTACAAGGTTGTGTGCGCACGTGGTATGTTCATTTAGAGTTACATCGTCAGACAGGGAACTAGTGGGAGTTAACAAATGACTTGATTCAAACTTTTAAATATAAAAAATTGTTAAGCCCTTGGTGAATAAGAAGTGCGGGTTGTTAAGCACCTAACTATGGGAGACAGTGCCATGACAGAGGATAGAATACTAAAATTATTGGGTGAACCTAGCTTAGAAGTGCACTCTAATGAGGGAGAATTAGACGAGATATAGCTTGAGTGTGCTTGCATGGAGAAAGAGAAGGGAAAGATGGTCTATGTGATAAATGGCGAGGAAGTAGAGAAATTGGATGTTAACCATACTATGGGTACGTGCAAAGTAACAGATAGTGTTGATGAGAAAGTGCGCACCTACCATCAACCCCTCAAAACAAAGAGGGTTAACATTGGCTCAAAAATGGAACCTAAGGAGGCTACTATTGGGGACTATTGGTTAGAAAAGGAGGTTTCAAAGATCATTGATCTATTGCGTGAAGTTTCAAGATTTATTTCCGCATGGGTACCATGAGCTTAAGGAGTTCACCACTCTTTAAGAGAGATGTGGATCAAACTAAAGGAGGGAGCTCACCTAATTCATAAGCAACTTACTTGAATGAACCTAAATCTGTGTGTCCGGGTCAAGGAAGATATAGACAAGATGATCACTTTAGGTATCATTGAAGTTGTTGAGGAATCAGAATGGATAAGCCCAATGGTCATTGACATTAAAAAATATGGGAGAATAAGGATCTATGTTGATTAAAAATATTTGAATGTAGTAGGTATGTCATTGATCCCTTCCTAAGTCCTTTCACCAAGGAGATCCTGGAAGGAGTATTGGGAGTGAGATCTATTCTTTCACAGATGGTATCATTTACAATTGAAAGGAAGAAAAAGAAAAGACAACTTTCGCCACTGAATGGGGAAACTTTTCCTACACGATCATGCCTTTTGGACTAAAGAACATGCCAACTATGTTTTCACGCATAATGGTCCAAGAATTTTAGGATTTTATCCATAAGTTCCTTCAGGTCTACCTTGATTACTAGACAATGTATGGACTAGTGAAAGACCATTGTGACAATTTATGGTTGATGTTCGAGAGATGTCGGTAGTTGTGCATATCTCTCAACATCAAGAAATGTCTCTTCGCTACTCCATTTGGAACCTTGTTGGGGCATATCATATATAAGGAAGGTTTATTGGTGGATCCTGCCAAAGTTGTCATTATTGTGGGATTGGGGGAACCTACCAGCCAGAGCGTAGTGCGTGGATTCCTTGGGCATACGAGGTATTACCAAAAAATTATTAAGGGGTATGCCAAAATCATTACACCACTGAAGGAATTTTTAAAGCATGGATGTACATTCCATTAGGAAGAGGCGGAAAAGATGGCATTTGACACATTAAAGAATAAGCTTATCACTACGCCCATATTATGCTTTCCCTCTTGGGATAAGCCATTCCATGTACATGTTGATGCTTCGGGAATGGTGATTAGGGAAATCTTAGCACAACCTAGAGAAGGAATTGTTAACCACCCCTTGTGTTTTGCTAGAAAAAAGTTGACACCAACAGATTAGAACTATATTACTACTGAGTGTGAAACATTATCAATGATCTACGCATTGCACAAATTCAAGCAATTTATGTTGGAAACACTTTTCATATTCTACACAGACTGCATGGCATTGAAGTCCTTGGTGAACAAGCTCATTTTACAAGGTCACACATGTTGTTGGGTCCTATTATTTCAAGAGTTTGAGTTTACAGATTGTTGTGAAACAAGGAAAGAGTAACTCAGGGCCTGACCATTTATTAAGGATTGACTCAGGGGAGGACATGTAAAGCATTGAGAATACAATATCAGATGTGCAACTATTTAGATTACAACATGTACCCTCTGACTTGGAAGATATTGTTGTGTTTCTCAAAATGGGTGTGGCACCAGAGGGAATGAAGACCTTAGAAAGGAAGTAGTTAGCCATATGCGCTACACCCTACATGCTAATTAGTGGAGACTTATACAAGCTAGGTCGCATGATGAGGTTTTTGCGCGGTGTGTGTTAGAACATGAGCGCGTTGTAATCATGGAGGAAGCACATGGTGGGATTGCAGGAGGACACTATGTAGGGAATTCCACCATACGGAAGATTCTACTAGCAGGGCTTTGGTGGGAAAGCATCTACCAGGATTGTATTGAGTTTTGCAAGGCCTATGACCATTTCCAGCACCTTGGAAAACCAAGAAGAAGAGATAAGATTCCCTTGAGACCGATAGCTAGCATGAGAACCATTTGAGAAGTGGGCCATTGATTTTGTAGGACCGATTTCACCTGCCGTTGAAGGAATGGTTCATGTTATATCATTACTTGCACTGATTACTTAACAAGATGGGAAGAGGAAACACCTACAAAGGATTGCACAACAACCATAATAACAAGGTTCTGTGGGAAAACATACTCAACAGGTATGGGTGCCCTTTAAGTTTGACTAGTGACAGAGGCACACACTTTTTGAATGAGATGGTCAAGATTTTATTAGCAGAGTTCATGGTGGCCCATCACAAGACCACCCCATATCACCCCCAAGCTAATGGAACCACTGAAGTATTTAATAAGATATTAAGTCACACGTTAACCAAAATTTATGATGTGGGAAGACAGGTTGGGATGACAAAGTCTCAGCCGTACTATGGGCGTATAGGACAACCTACAAGAGATTGAACAAGGCCACACCATTCCAATCATTGTTTTGGCATGAAATTTATTTTACCAATAGAGTTTATGCTACCGTCCCTATATATTGCGCACGCAGGAGGATTAGCTAATGAGCAAGCACTACAGGAGCACATGGAGAAGTTAATGTAGTTGGAAGAAAGGTGACCACTTGTTAAGTGGAGTCAAAAGACTGAAAAGGCACACAACAAAAAGCATGACATGATCACCATATTAAAAACAAATAATTCGAGGTTGCGCAAATGGTCTTGCTTTATGACTCCAACTTTCAGTGCCATCTTGGGAAATTGAAAGTCCATTGGTTAGGACGATACATCATCTCATACATCCTCGATTTAGGTGCATGTCGCCATTACGAGCACAAGATGGGATGAGGTTACTAAGTTACTTCAATGGGAGTAGCTTAAAGCCCTACTATAAATAAGGCTTATGTGTAGTCAAAAATAAGGTAGTTTTTCCAATTAGTTTAGATTTATTTTAGTCTTTTTGTTTGTTTCCTTTGTCATCATTTTCAGCCTTGTGTTATGCGTTGGTGCGCCAGTAACTAATTGCATTGTAAGAGGTTTTATGCGTAGGGGACCGCGCATACATTTTTGTATGGGGTGAGGTAGCAGATATTTTGAACATGGAGGCCAACAACTTCAATAGTGGACTGTTGGGGAATTAATGTGAAGACAAAAGAACGAGCAACGTAATGGATAAAATGTGTAAATTCATGCAGTTATGAAGGTGGGTTGAAAGAATTTGAAGACCACAAGAAGGGAAGGATCACATGGTATGACATAAGATAGGTAACATTATAGGGAACTATTTAGCAGAAATTCGTGAGGTTATGTACTTGACGTGAAGATATGTGCAAAGGAGGTCTATGGCGAGTCTAAGTGGTATTGGAGCACCATAAGCTTATACTACGAAGCATGTGAGGAAGTCACAAAAATTGCTTTAAGTGAAGTAAAGTGTTTTATTAAAAAGTGATTAGGACACGTGGTTGGAGTAACTCTAAGGCATTTATAAAGTATAAATAAGAGATAAGGATAGTCATTTCGACTACCTTGCCTTATAGAATTTCTTTTGTGCTCCCAAGCTCGAAGTGCGATGAGGGTTTTTAAAGAAGAGCAATGCAAAGTACTATCACAAACCAGTGGACTTGTGCAAAGCTACAGTAAAATTTGTGACATAGCACGGAGGGAAGAAGACAACAGAGTAGGAAGGAGGTGACGTGAAAAAGAATTGGATAAGTTGTTGAGTTAGGGCAGTCGAAAGAAAGGAACATAACATTTAGGACACGAGCGAAAAAGGAGAGGGATATGGCACTAAAGAAGGCTCAAACAAAGAAACCAGTGGTGGAAAAGGAGGAGCTCATGGAGATCTACTCGGAGATGCAGTACCCACTTAGAGTTATTAAGGCCAAAAATGGAGCTCAAAGCTATATAAATGTAAGATCAGTGAGTAAAACCACAAAATGACCAACAACGAAAAAGATGATGTGAGTGGACCTTGTATCAAACACCTCGATGGTGGGTCAAGCTTGGAAACCCTAAGGTTGATGACTCGGTGAAAAAGTGCTATAAAATATTGGGGTTTTATAGCTATGGGAGATTCCCTTATTTTCCAAACCCACCCCACTTTTTAGGTGGTTAATGTCATGGGTGCACGAAGATTTCTTCTACTTCACAGGAATAAGAATGAGGATCACAAGCTAATTAATTCCAATGGTTACGAGCCTTCAAAACACTAGAGAAGATATGGCACTTGATTTATGTGCCACAAACAAGATTGAAGAGTTGGTGAAAAATTTGAACTATGAGAAGGGGGGAGGGCACAAGTAATTGCAGATCTCCTAGACCCAACATTGAGAGTCACCTCCTGACTCATTAGCTGTAAATTGGGTGCATCAGAAAGGTGGACGGACATTAACTAGAGGTTCTTGTACGTGGCCTACAGGGTATCCAAGAGGGCACACTACAACTTTTCCCAATTCATTATGAATGGCATCATCAAAGAGGCGCAGTACAAAACAAGGCGGAGAGCAAAGATCACTTGGGGCTCCATCTTATTATTGATCGTGTTCTGGGAGATTGGTGTCCTAGATGGACCAGATGAGAACATGTGGGTTTACCCACTGTGCATGCATCCCCTGTAGTATAATTTGCAAAGTTCACCTATGATGGGACCATCTTAAGTGCTTACAAGGCTCGAATGAATAAATGGTTCAAGTGTTTACGTGGGGCTTTTGAGAACGAGTGGTGCATCCCCCATGAGTTACCACAAGTTGTTGGGGACAAGGTAAAAATTTTCCTTACCCAACATTTCTATCTAGCGAAGTTTATGATGGCCAAAGGAGAGATGGGGCCATGGTGCAAACTCCTTTCGCATTCATATCCAGATATATGAAATGTGCCACCAACTGGATCAAGGATGTGAAACAAGTTAATTTTTTATGTAGATAAGGTAGATGTTGATGTCCACACGTTGCGCGCCACATACAAGTATAGCGCTTGGTCTACCTACGTCGAGGTTTTGGAGCTAGATTTCCTAGACTTACACCCAAAATTTAGTGTTGTCATTAAGGGATATGTCCATCGGGTGTTCATGCAGTTGTGCCCCAAAACACAGGGAGGGATTAAAGTGGAGGTTACAAACTCTCCCTTTCTAAAGCCACGGAGACACCAATCCCACCCATGAAGGCAGTACAAGAAGAAGAACAAGAACAAGGATAAGAACAAAAAGGAAAGTTAGACACTTCAAGGAAGAGGAAGTACTACACGCGTTGGAATCATAGCAAGGGTGCCAACACTTCAGAACAAGGTGGCACCAACACCTCATTACCAAGGCGTGAGGAAGAGGAAGAAGAGAAGGAAGAGCCTGAGGAAAAGAAACAAAATACACACAACGCATCAAGCCCCACAACAAGCTCGAAGGAAGGAGAGGAAGAAGACCCCACCACTTTCAAAGAAAAATTGGAAGTGGATTTGGAGGGGTAGGAGGCTAAGGAAAAGGTAACAGATGCAAGCGAGGAATGGGAAAAAGGAGAGGAGAATTTGATAGGGGCTGAGAAGAGTTTGATGCATGAATCCGCTACACCATAGAAAGCCAACTTGAAGGGAGATAAGGGAGACTCCTTTACTATAAAGGAGAATAAGGGATTCACCCTTGGGGAAAAGAAGCAGATGATAAAGCACAAGGATACAAGGAAGAATTAGGACGTTAGTGTCCCAACACATGGACTTCAAGGATGAACCCGTGAAGGTATTGCATGCAAGATTCTAGGCCACCCTCCCACCAGAAAAGTTGCATGGTTGGGATTTAATGGATCAAGACGAGGGCTTTCCTAGGACAAGGAAGATGCTCAGTTGGAGCATGCAATTCCATGCCGAGGAACTTGAGTTCGAGGTCAACAATCATGTGATCGAGATTGTTCACTTAAAGAAGAAGGGAGGAGATACATACAAAGTGGTGGATCCCAACCACCTAACAAACGAGAAGGCGTGCAATGCATTGAAAAAGATGTCGTAAGATGTAATCGACATAACTGGATATAGGGGCCACTATTTAGACCTAAGTCATAGAAAGAAAGAGCAAGCAAAAGGAAATAGATATGTTGCATCGGGGTTAAGGGGAGAGCAGGCATGTACTAAAGGAGGTGTACTACGAGAGTTGAAACCCTCGTGCGGAACATTACGAGGCAATGTTTGGTGTTGGTAATCTAGGCTAAGACCAACTATGGGGATGAGATGGAGTACCTTAAAGACCTCATGGGGATGTCACTTGTTAACATTAAGGATGGCACAGCCCCACAACAGTGTAGTGTAAAGGAGAAAGAAGAAAACAAGGTCGTAATTGAATCCTAGATCACAGAGTTGGAAGATTTTCTCTCCCAACTCAAGGAGGTGAATATATTGGCGGATAGGGGCTTCAATAGTTGTAGAAAATGTGAGCCAATCATCGACATGTAGGTGAGCATAGTTGGTCGTTAACACCATGACCCAGAAGGAGAAGATCAAGACAAATCATGAAAAGTTAGATTTCAGAATCAACAAACTCTAAGACTCCATCACTGAATGGATGGATGAGTTCGAGAGTGTTTGCGTGGAGCTAGGAGTGGCCATTAACATGTTGAGGGGAAAATTAGAATAAATCAACCCAGACCAGGTACCAAATGTCTTGGGTGAAGTGCCATGTAGGGCCTTATCAAAATTGAAGGCCTCGAAATATTGAAGGATGAGATAGATGCGGGTTCCCCAAACTCCTCCAATTATTTGTATAGCATGCCCCACCCATTCCTCAAATTCTTTGTTCAATTTCTCTCCCAACCTCTATTCTTTATTCTTTTTAGCAATATTTCGGTTGATATAAATAAATTGTTTAGAAAGTGCGGAGAATTTTTGGGATGACAACCAATTTAGTGTGGGGTGATGTTGGGCCCCTAAAAAGTAACTAAGTATTGAAGGCGTGAAGCTTTTTGGCGCATAAAAATAGGGTGCGAAGGCACATGCAGAAGTAGTCCTTGGAGAGGTGCAAAGGATCACGTCGGGGTAGGATGGAGTTAGGACTTAGTGAGTTTTGGACAACAGGAAAAATACGCGCATAGGGAGTGAACGGAAAAATGACCAGATACTAGATGTGGATAAGCTATGGAGACTTGTGATTCAAGAAAAGGATATTCCAAGGCATCATTACGGTTATCATGAGAGGATAAGGAGTCAAGGTTGTTAAGGATTAGCTAGCACATGCATGCTAAAGACACTTGATTGAGGGAAACGCATGACGACATCTGGCATATTCCTAGGTAGTGGTAGAGCAATCATAAGAAGATTCCTACAGGCTCCATAGATGATGATGGACGGTTAGGAGAAGATTCCTTCTAATTCTTGATATAGAGGGTCTTTCTAGATAAAGGAATAGATAGAGAGATAGAAAGGGGGTATGTGTGGAAAGAGACATGTAATGGCGAGCTCTGTGATGTAAAGAAAGCTCTGCTAGTATGAACATAAAAAGAAAAACAATGGAACTCTCTTGATGCAATCTTGGCTACCATATTTTGGCTTATAAATATAATGAAGTAATTTTGTAACACTCTGTAATGGATCTTGATCTGTGTATTTTTCCTTTGTGTTCATGTGTGTGTTACGGGTTTTCTTGATGATGCTCATGGGTTGATTCTACTTTCCTTTAGTTGATCATGTTAATTCATGTTTACAATGCATTTAGGCTAGGAGTTAGTGTTTATATCTTGAATTCCATGAATGAATGCACTTGTTTCTGGTTATATTACATCCTCATGTTAAGAAGGAGTGTTCTCATGAGGCTCACATAAAGGAGGGGCTCAGCGCATGCGCATGCCTCTGGTGAGCTTCCACGTTAAGACTGGATGATATGCCGGTGCACTTGGGATTGGTTGTTGAAATAGGCGGTGATAACAGAGACTACAAAGGCTAATTGAGCAATATGGTTACTCCTTTGTTGCAGTTGAGACAAGATTTAATTCCTTTAATACATGTGGATTATTAGTGTGCTCTCTATTATCCCGTCCATACGCAGGTGTGATGGTTATTTTGGATTATTATGATGATGTGATGATGGTGGTTTTTGTCCAATGCGTCACTTTTATCGTGGAGGAGACTATGAAGTTGGTTGTGAGTATAATCAGGATGAATTTTTGCTCCCATATGATATAATTGGAGTAAGGGACCGTCTTTTTTATCAACAAATCGAGTTAAGCATTTATTATCTTCTACCTTCTACGTGAAATATGTGCTTGAGTCATCATCACTACTGGTATTGACCATGGTTTCTTCTTCTTCTCATCCTCTGTGACGGTTGTCTTCTCGCATTGGCATCATAATAGTTGTGATTGAATATGTCGTGTCCTATTTCTTGGTGGCTATTTTATTCATCATTTCCTGATTGGGATTGAGTAGGCAACCTCCTAGGTGCCATAAGACCCTAGTGGTGTTGGGATGTGTGGATGAGATGAGGGTGTGTTAAATTGATGAGAAATGTGTAGATGAGGAAAAGTTAAGATTTCTTATTTGAATGATGTATAATATTAATAATCAAACCCTATTTATAGGATGGAATAATTTGAGGAGATATTAAGGGGATGGAGGAAGGATTTTCCTCGATAGTAGAGGGCTTAGGATGTGCCTTGATGTAAGGGCTTAGAGGAATATAATAAGTGATAAGGATATTTTTTTTGTACGCAAGGTGTCGATTAATAAGATTATATTAGTTGTGTCAATAGGATATCATAAATGGGGTGTTTATATGGAAATATATCTATAGATTTGAATGAAGATGTAAGGATGTAGAGAGCATTATGATTAAAAGAGATACGTGATATGATAGGTTTTGGGGATCCCTTGGACCTAGGTAAGTATGGGGATACCAATAGGAAACGTTAAATTATTAAGAGGGGGATTTTATGATGATGAGAGGGGTGATCTTTTAGATTACGTAAGGTTGTATGGGAAAAATTACATGGATAAGATGAGATGTATTAAGCGGACTTTGTAAAATGTGTTTTGTGAAATGGGGAGGGATGTTTATAACTATGCTTTTGTAGATTTTTTTAAATTTTACTGATGGGGTGGAAATATTTGATTTATATTAATAGGGTGATGTGAAAAGGGTGGATGATGGTAGGTGAATGAAAGGTAAATGGTGTGTGATCAAAGTTTTTGTTGTTATGAAGTTTATTAATTAGGTGGAAAGGTTTGTTAATTATTTGGATTTGTATTTATAGGATGACGTGAAAGGTGTGAGTGATGGTAGGTGGGTGATGATTAAAAATATGGTCAAAAGTATATGGTAAATGATGTGTGGTCAAAATTTAGGTCAAATGTCGTAGTCAAAATGGATGAATGATAGATGTATGGTTTGATTAGAAGGATTGGTGTGAGGGTTATACATTGGTTTTGACAAAAACACTCAAACAAGTAAAAACATGCAATCACAATCCTAGCTATTTAAGTGGGATTGCAACCGAACTATAACTTGCTTTCAATACCTCACACCAATGGTGATGGAACAATTGGCTCTCCACCTATATGTCAATGTGGGTTTATCTAGCGAGTGATCTTGGGAAGTGTGGCCTCCTTGCACTATAGTTTGATATGTGGCTAATAGGTTACCTACTCTAGGTTAAACAAACTCACTAGGGGAGTCCCCGATATACCTCATGTACATGGGGCCCAAGTCCATGTTACAAGGATGATGTCTGAGGCTTGGGTATTGGGATGTGGAAGCCCCTCACTTCATGATGCTCTTAAAACAAGTGAGCACCTAGCCAATAACGATAGATTCCCAAGAATTTATATACCCCAGGAACACGAGGTGTGTCTATGTGCGTGGAGGTGAAGCCCATGGTCATGAGACCCCTAGGACTACAAGTAAGTGCATGGATGTCACTTCCACATCACGTTACCCCTAAAAATAAAAAAGGGAAGGAAGAATAACCACTTTTGATCCTCAAGATCATCCTAGGATGCGAGAGGAGAGCATACACGGTGTCGTCTTCGGGATATAAAATAGGCAACAACACGTAACACAAAAGATGATAAATGCAAGATAACAATAAAAATTAATAATAAAGTTTATATAATGGGGTCTTCGTAAAAGAGGTCCTGTAAAACAAAGGATTAGTAGTTTTGTTGTTTATACCCCAATATTCTTAGACCACTCAAGCTACAAAAAGGATGGTTAGTAGTTTTTAATTAATCAAGATCCTGCAACCACAAACATTAGGCAAAAACAAAATGAGTATTAAAATGGGCGGAGTTTCCCCTTATCCTTGTGATTTTTTTGAAAAAAATAGAATGTAAAACCCTACAAAACACCACCAAGACACCAAAAATGTGATTAGATTGATTAATATCAACGCAAAATTGAAAAACAAAAAGGTGCTAATTGTTAGAGCAAAGGTGTTACTTCAATTCAAAGGTGTCAAAGTACAGCAAAGGCGCTAAACTATTAACATAGGCACTACAATATTAAGAAAAGTATAAACTATCAAGTAGAGGCACTAAACTATAAACAAAGGCACTAAAATATAAGAAAAGTCACTAAACTATAGGAAAAGGTGCTAAACTATCAAAAAAGGCACCAACATAGAAAAATAAAATGTTAACAAAGTTCATTTTTCAAACATTAAGCATAAGCGCTAAAATATAAACAGAGGCACCAACAAATGCCCAAACAAAGGCGTTGAACCAGACATAATGTAATGTTAGTAATAAAGGTGCCAAAAGCCGAGACAAAGGCTCTAAACCTACATAGTTAGAATATTAATAACAAAGGTGCTAAAGCAACCACAAAGGCGCCAAAATCCAGATAGAGGCGGTGAACTTGTGGAGTCGGAATATTAGTAAAGAAAGGCACTAAAGTAACCACAAAGGCGCCACAGTTGACAAAGGCACTAAAGTATAACCATGTAACCACATAAGTCAATATACCATGCAAAAGCATTGTTTTAGGTCAAAGGCATCAATTTTTAACATAGGCACCGAATGACAGTGGCATAGCGCCACTCTGTCTTGAAAACAACATTAGACACACAATTCAAATTTTCAAGGTGTAAACCGAAATGAATTTTTTTCAAATTTGAGTAGCTTGTTTTAAATATGAAATGTTATTAAAAACAAGAAATATTTTGGGGGTAAGCCCCACGGTGGGTGCCAAAATGTAGACAAAAAGTGGTGTTAGTTGTAAATGCAAACTAAGAACTAAACCAAACTAGTTCCTAATCTAACACACCTATTATCTACCTCTAATTAAGCAAGATAAAAGGGAGAAAGAGTGTTATACACCTGTACTTACCTACAAGCTCCAATGCTCTTCCCTTGTTACTTTGGATGTGCTCAAGATAGTTGTTGTATTGCTTCAGATTTGTGGGATGAGTTGGACAACACCTCCCCTTGTTGCTTGATGATTTTTCTTGATGTTTGATGGATATGAAGGTTTACTTAGAAGTATTTTTGACAAAGATATACTGTAATCACATAAGTTGGTTGTCATGGAGGGTGGCACTCCTATTTATAGTTAGAGGAAGGAAGAATGGAGGGTTGAGATATTTCCATGTAAATGGTAGATCAATGGTGGAGAATTGGTGAGAAGGAGAAAGATATAGAATTGGAAAATTCTAGAAATTAGAAGAAGCCTCCATTGAATTTTTAAGCCTCCATTCAATGGAGGGAGGGAAATATATTTAATTTTTAAATATAAAGGAGGGAAATTTGGAGAGGCTTCTAGAAATAGAAGCCTCTAGATTTAGAGGATTTGGTTAGCTTAGGATTAGGTGAGATTAAATGTGATTAGGGAAGTGATTAGATGGAGAAGCTAGGTGTAGGGTAGGTGGGTAGGTGAGTAAAAAAATTAATTCTTAGAAATTGATAATATGGATTAGTTAATGGGATAATGAAATATTAATGATGTATTAATATGATTAAGGATGAGATGGGATTATTGGGTGAATAATGAAAATAATTGAGGTATGATAATAGGGATAATAATAATTAATCTTACGATTAATTATTATATGGTTAGTGATGGGGGATTAATAATGTATAATGAGTATGTTATTTGTTGAATGAGCATGTCGACATTTTACATGTCTATAAAAGGAAAAATAAGTGTTGTTAATGTCTAGTTTTCTTACTTAGGAATCATGCATATAATGACATACTTAGAGGCATGATATAAATAGAAAGTGCATGATTTCATGACTATATGAATATACACTTACATTTTCGTATATACTTTTTAGAGTTCACTTACCATATCAACTAACTAACATGGTTTCTTTTGACCTTTGTTTTTTTTCATGCTTGTATGCTCTACTATAGTTTTCTTTGTTTATTTCAATGTTTTATTTTATTTATCCCCCTCACCACAAATCCCGCTAATATGGTGTAGTAAATGTCCAAAAGAAAGAGTTTTTTCACACACTCATTTTTTAATTTTAAAAACAATGTTGTTATTGAATATACAATGTTGTTATTGAATATACAGTGTTTTTATTGAAGATACAATGATATTATTGAATATATATTGCTATTATTGAATATACACTTACATTTTCCGATATACGTTTCAATTCAATTACTATATCAAAAATTAATGGGTTTTGTTCTTACCTAATATTTTTTCAACACACATGCACTTTGAACTATTGTTTTAAGTGTATATTCACTTATTTTAATGCATTTTTAATCCTTTGTTCACTGTGAACTCTATTAATATAATGTAGTAAATGTCTAAAAACAAGATTTTTGCACGCATTCTCGTCTTATAGTTTCAAATTACAATATTGTTATTGAATATACAATGTTACTTATTGAATATGCAATGGTGTTATTGAATATACAATGTTGTTATGAATATACAATGTTATTATGAATATAACAATTGAAGAATATTTGCATATATACGAAGTGTTGTGCTTTTTTTGAATTTGAAACTTGAATATAAATAAGTGTTGTGTTTGTTTATGCAATTAATATTTGAATATCCATGGTTAACTTTATATTGAGTGGTTGAATATACATTGGAATTACTAAACATACATTGAATATACAATTGTAAATTTTTCATTTTTAATACGCATTCAAACTTTTAATGTGCATTGAAATTACTGAATATCCTAGAGTTAGTTCAATGCAAGTTTTTATTACATTGCTATTATTGAATAAATAATTATATTTCTAGGGAGCCCACATATTCATGAGGTAAATGACAGTTATCTTTTTAATATTCAAAGTATTCAAAGAATGTTTGAATATGTGAAGAATGTCATAAAATAGACATAATGTTAAATAAATGAAGAATGTCTGTATATGCAATGGATATGTGAATTAATTACCTTAACATCTGAGGAATATTTGAATATAAATAAGTGTTGTCTTTGTTTATGCATTAACTGAATACACCCCACCCTAACATAAATTAGTTCATCAACTACTTTGTGCTCACCAATTGTTGCCTTTCACTCAAGCATGTAAATGATGAATATATGGTTGTAATTATGTCATTGAAATGTATGTGTTCAAAGGTAAAATTTACACACATTTATTCAACATACATTATGTAGTTTTAGTGTATGATGATAGTTTTTAGCTACAAATAAATACAATCAAATTGTGCAATCAATTTGCTCCTCTCACTATGCATTCCTCCTTCGTCATTTCTAACTGTGCACCAATGCCCCATTCAAAGCTACAATTAACTTCTATCATCCATTCATAGCACTTGTTGAGTCCTTCTAACCTATAATGACACAATTGGGAAACAAAACCAATGTGTCTCGCATGATTTCATCATTATTTCTTCTTCTATTTTGCTATCTATTTTTAAATGCCAAGTTAGTCATGAGGTTGACCCAATTATAATTGGTTTTTTTATTTCTTCTTTACGCTCTTCATGCACTGATCACATTCACAGAAACACCAAGATTCCATCAGTATTTTCAATGTGTATTCAATAATTTCAATTTGTTAATATGCAAAGAAAAAAGTGAACATGTAAACAATGTTTGTTTATACATTGAATATATGTAAAGAATGTTCATTTTTACATTGAGCATCATTTAACATAAGGTGAACATGGTTCTTATTTTAGTATTTGTTTGAATATAAACTAGAATTCATGAACATAGATAGAATATACGGTTCTAATTTTGCATTTTTTCAACTACAAATGTTGAAATTGGTGTTGCCTGCAAATGTGCTCATTGCTCCTAGGTTCATTTTAAAGAAACCCTATCAAAAGAATGTTTACAAAGGATTGTCCCTCCGTGAGGATAAGAGAATGTCACAACAACATATTTTGACGCCATTAATCTATAGGAAATCGTAATGGCTCTTTCTATAGGTAAGGTCATTTATGACCATATTTAGGCAAAGATGAACTATTTTCCTTTGTTGTCATTATTCTAAAAAAGTACAAAAAGATAAAAATACCTATAAGAAGATAATTCTTGTTTATACACATCACCAAAACTTCTACTTTTATATCAATACAATGAAATAAACTACAGATACTTATGTGTATTGATAGGATGTAAAAACTAAGTAATGTTTGCATGTTTTCCCAAAAAAAAGTACAAAAAGATAAAAATACCTATAAGAAGATAATTCTTGTTTGTACACATCACCAAAACTTCTACTTTTATATCACTACAATGAAATAAACTACAAATACTTATGTGTAATGATAGGATGTAAAAACTAAATAATGTTTGCATGTTTTCCCAAAAAACTACATAACTAAGTTCATATATTGTGCATGAAGGTTATAACTTTCGCATTCCAATAAGGTTCTATTTATGGATAACACTCACATAATAAGGTATCATAATTCAACTATGTGTATTCCATGCATCTAAATTTTACCAAAACTGAATTCTTTTTCATTTCCGTGAAAGGTTTCACTTGTTCTATTGTTTTCTATTGTTCCATTCTCCATTTGGGGTGTCATTGGCATGCGGATTGCTTGTATGGTTTGATTGCATTTGGTTAATAACATTGACATGCATGGGACTAGAAGTAGGAAATTGCATGTTTGTTGTACTTGTTGGAGAAAATTACATATTACATGTGTGAGCAAACCGCATTTGTGTTGTTGGAAATTACATTTTGTTCAAGGAAATTGCATTTGATTTATAGAAGTAGATGTGTTGTTGACTTGGTAATTGGTCACATTTGGAAAATCCAGAGTGTAAATGTTGTATAAATCCATCATAATTGGATGTTGTGAAGGAATATGATTTTTTGGACTGCTCAATCGTCTTTGCCTTTGCATTTATTTTTCTATCCTCTTTTTCTCCCATCAGAGGTTCTCATGTTCCTTTTTTCTCTCCTTTTCATGTTGTTTTTATCTTGTCATGTTCTCTCTACGTTTAAAGTTGTCTTTTGAGTTTGTTTGTTTCCCTTTTTCTTGTGCAATGATTATGTTGTCCGGTTAATATAACAAATGACAAAGCTCTATATTCCTCTCCTCGAGGTACTCTTTCTTCCTCACTTTCAACTCCTCTAGTTCCTTCCTTCGTGCTTCTTGTTCATCAAGCATTTTCAAGTAGTTGGTCGATGTGAGAATTTATGAATACCTGCTCAACCTTAGAGTCCCTTTGTTTGCACATTCTGATCTCTCCTTAACCCTTTCAATTGGAAGCTTAAGAAAGTTTAAATAGTTACCCACCAACCTCGGTTTATCGATTCGCATTGTACGGTTGTTTTGTTGTGTCTTGTACAAATGCTTGTGAGCACCCCAAATCTGCAACATCCAATTGACTATCATCTTCATTTTTCCATTTGTTACATTTTGCATAGTAGTGAACTATTCCACTTGGCATGTTAGGAGGAGGGGATGAAGTGGAAAGCAATATGTCCTCATTGAGAATGTTGATTGGAACAACTCGACTATCATCTTCATTTTTCCATTTGCTACATTCTACATAGTAGTGAACTATTCCACTTGGCATATTAGGAGGAGGGGATGAAGTGGAAAGAAACATGTCCTTATTTGGAATGTTGATTGGAATCCCCAAATTTGCAGCAATTTCTTTCAACCATTCAAGTGGCTAATCGGGGTTGACACACTCATCTTGTCATCCGCTATGATAAGTTCTCGTGTTTGACTCACATGACTTGGTGTGTTCTCTTGAACTTGAACATGAATTATAACTTGATTGCCTTGCCCAATCTGACTCAAACATGTTCTCTGTCTTGCTGATTTAATTTTGTCACCCCACCTTTGGTTCTTGAATTATATCGATTGTTGTTGGCTAGTTGCATCTTTTGTTTGCTATATTTGATCAACATTCATTGATTGCTTCTCCATTATCTTTGATAAATCATTCAATTTCATCTCTGTTATAAATAACCATCTCCTTAATGCTCTCTAAAGTTGTTTCCTCCTCTTGTTAACTCAACATTGAATGCATTAGAAGGATACATATCATTGATCAATACATATCTATTAAGAGACCATATTTCAATCCTCCTAAAACCAATATTTTATATTGAATGGAATTAAGTATGCAAATGACTTAATATATGGTCAGAACTATGTTATTGAAAGTACACATGTTTATTCAACATACAATATGTAGTTTTAGTGTATGATGATAGTTTTTAGCTACAATTAAATACAATCAAATTGTGCAATCAATTTGTTCCTCTCACTATGCATTCCTCCTCCGTCATTTCTAATTGTGCACCAATGCCCCATTCAAAGCTACAATTAAATTCTATCATCCATTCATAGCACTTGTTGAGCCCTTCTAACCTGCAATGACACCATTGGGAAACGAAATCCATGTGTCTCGCATGATTTCATCATTATTTCTTCTTCTATTTTGCTGTCTATTTTTAAATGCCAAGTTAGTCATGAGGTTGATTCGATTATAATGGGTTTTTTATTTCTTCTTTACGCTTCTTCATGCACTAATCACATTCATAGGAAACACCAAGATTCCATCCATATTTTCAATGTGTATTCAATAATTTCAATTTGTTAATATGCAAAGAAAAAAAGAGAACATGTAAACAATGTTTATACATTGAATATATGTAAAGAATGTCCATTTTTACATTGAGTATCATTTAACATAAGGTGAACATGGTTCTTATTTTAGTATTTGTTTGAATATACACTAGAATTACTGAACATAGATTGAATATATGATTGTAATTTT
Source organism: Taxus wallichiana var. yunnanensis (assembly GCA_018340775.1). NCBI lineage: Eukaryota > Viridiplantae > Streptophyta > Pinopsida > Cupressales > Taxaceae > Taxus > Taxus wallichiana. The sequence goes on from CM031234.1 coordinate 52,845,079, forward strand.
ACATTTTTTCAACTACAAATGTTGATATTGGTGTTGCTTGCAAATGTGCTCATTGCTCCTAGGTTCATTTTGGAGAAACCCTATCAAAAGAAGGTTCACGAAGGATAGTCCCTCCGTGAGGATAGAAGAGAATGTCACAACAACATCTTTTGACACCATTAATCTATAGGAAATAATAATGTTTCTTTCTATAGGTAAGGTCATTTATGACCTTACTTAGGTAGTGAACTATTTTCCTTTGTTGTCATTATTCTAAAAAAGTACTAAAAAATAGAAACACCTATAAGAAGATAATTCATGTTTGTACACATTACCAAAACTTATGCTTTTATATCAATACAATGGAATAAACTACAAATACTTATGTGTAATGATAGGATGTAAAAAACTAAATAATGTTTGCATGTTTTCCCATAAAACTACATAACTAAGTTTATATCTTATGCATGAAGGTTATAACTTCTTACATTCCAATAAGGTTATATTTATGGATACCACTCACATAATAAGGTAGCATAATTCAATTATGTGTATTCCAAGCATCTAAATTATACCAAAACTAAATTCTTTTTCATTTCCATGAAAGGTTTCACTTCTATTGTTTTCTATTGTTCCATTTTCTATTTGGGGTGTCATGGCATGCGGATTGCTTGCATGGTCAGTTGCATTTGGTTAATAACATTGACATGCATGGGACTGTAAGTAGGAAATTGTATGTTTGTTGTACTTGTTGGAGAATATTACATATTACATGTGTGAGAAAACTACATTTGTGTTGTTGGAAATTGCATTTTTGTTGAAGGAAATTGCATTTGATTTATAGAAGTAGACGTGTTGTTGACTTGGTAATTGGCCACATTTGGAAAATCCAGAGTATAAATGTTGTAGAAATCCATCATAATTGGATGTTGTGAAGGAATAGGATTTTCTGGATTGCTCAATCATCTTTGCCTTTGCATTTCTTTTCTATCCTCTTTTTCTCCCATTGTAGGTTCTCATGTTCCTTTTTCTCTCTCCTTTTCATGTTGTTTTATCTTGTCATGTTCTCTCTACGTTTAAAGTTGTCTTTCAAGTTTGTTTGGTTCCCTTTTTCTTGTGCAATGATTATGTTTTCCTTCCTCTCCTCGAGGTACTCTTTCTTCCTCACTTGCAAATGCTTGATGAACAAGAAGCGCGAAGTAGTTGGTCGATGTGAGAATTTATGACTACCTGCTCAACCTTAGTGTCCCTCTGTTTGCACATTTTGATCTATTCTTAACCCTTTCAATTGGAAGCTTAAGAAAGTTTAAATAGTTACCCACCAACTCGGTATCCCGATTACGCATTGCACGGTTGTTTTGTCGTGTATTGTACAAATGCTTGTGAGCACACCAAATCATGCAACATCCAACCGAGTATCATCTTCATTTTTCCATTTTCTACATTCTACACAAAAGAGTGAACTATTCCACTTGGCATATTAGGAGGAGGGGATGAAGTGGTAAGCAACATGTCCTTATTTGGAATGTTGATTGGAATCCCCAAATTTGCAGCAACTTCTTTCAACCATTCAGGCTGGCTAACTAGGGTTGACACACTCATCTTGTCATCCGCTATGATAAGTTCTCGTGTTTGACTCACATGATTTGGTGTGTTCTCTTGAACTTGAACATGAATTCTAACTTGATTGCCTTGCCCAATCTGACTTAAACATGTTCTCCTGTCTTGCTGATTTAATTTTGTCACCCCACCTTTGGTTTTGAATTATATATCGATTGTTGTTGGCTAGTTGCATCTTTTGTTTGCTAGATTTGATCAACATTCTGTTGGATTGCTTCTCCATTATCTTTAATAAATCGTTCAATGTCATCTCTGTTATAAATAGCCATCTCCTTAATGCTCTCTAAAGTTGTTTCCTCCAGGGTCGTGTGTTAACTCAACATTGAAGGATGAATACATATCTATTAAGAGACCATATCTATTAATGGAATTAATGCTCTCTTAAAAGTTTGTGATGGTTGACCATCCATTTGGATTTTGAAATTTGGTATGCTACACACGAGCCTACTAGTTAAGGCATATTCCAGTGATGGAAAACACCTTGGCACGTGCCTTATAATGTAGGTTAACAAATTCGCAGGTGCAGTTTTGGAAACCATACCTCCGTCAACGGCGTCAAAAGTAAGAAGAATAGTTAACGCGTAGGAATAAGAACAGAAACATGTTGAGACGGAAATAAAAAAGTTCCCAAAAGGCGGCAAGTCAAAAGAGAAAATTAAGTATAACTATTTTGGCGTTAAACAGTTGGAATGTCAGGTGACGGAATTATCAAGTTCCGAGACCCCTGGAGCAGTGTTAGGAAAAATAATACAAATAAATATATATTTACCGACCCTTCTTGGTTGGTAGGTAGGTAGGTGGAAATTGGAATAGCTTGTGACCAATTCATCGACCTGGACCCCAGCAGCGTAGTAGCTACTCATGTGACCACCGGCTTGCGTGGGTCTCTCTCTCTGCTCTCTTTCTTTTTGCTTTCTTAGCCTTTCTCATTGCCTGCATCTTCTTCTTCTTCTTCTTCTTCTTCTGGTATCGTGTTTGACCCAGTATGCGGCGGTGGCTGAGGTTCGAACCTGCCACCTGCCACCACTTTGACCTCTGCCTTTGCGCGTTTTCACGGAATTCTTCTCGCTAAAGAAATACAGAGGAACGGAGGGAGCGAAAACGCATGTTTGGCCTGCGACGAATGCGATGATACTTGCAATATCCTAACTGTATGCGTCTCTTGTTTTCTTAAAACTAGATTTTGTTCTATTCTTCTTCAAAGATCACATCTTTTGTTCGTTTGGAAATTGGTTACATTGCCATCAAATCCATCGTTTTTTTTCTCAGTAGGTTTTTCTTTTCCTGTTTTACACGCTTTTATCAATAAACACAGGGCCTGCCCCTCAGCATGTACAACTTTTATAGTCTGGACTGCAAGGCCCAACTATGCTTTGAAAAATAACAATGACAGCATTTCGGTTGCATATATAATTTCTAGATCTAAATGTGGTGTTGCTTGTATATATTTCAGAGACCTACATTGCTTACCAGTTTCCCAAAAAACATAGCGATCACGGACGAGAATTTCGCCTAAAAATGGATCCTTTAGACAAACAGAGAGACCTCCAACATGCCACCCAAAACCTCTAGGCACCCACAAGATAAACTTTCCAAACTTTATGTACAACACGACCCGGCCGTGGTCTAGTGCTATAGACATGTGGACGGCTCCTTGCAAGTTTAGGCAGATTAGATATTCCTAGGGCAGGGATCCTTAGCCGGTGTGCTACTCTACTCTCCAATGGTATGCTAATGTTTATCAATTCCCCAAGCCGAAAACAATTCCATTTTGCTCTCCAAAATTTTTATGCTCTGGTTTTTCCTCACGAAAACCACTTATTTTTTGTTTAAACAGATCTGTAGAGAATGGAGGGTTTGAGTTTGAAAATATTTACTCAATGCTTGGTGTATTGAAATGCATTTGTTGTTGTACTTGGAAGGAAGGTTGGTAATAGTGCAAATGCTATTCCTATTAGTTGCCAAGAATAGACTTCCCATGCCTTGGCACTTATGCAATTGGCTTCCTGCGATGATTTAGAAAATTAGCTTTGGGTTTTCTAGATCCATACCTACATAATCAGTCCATTTTTCCTACCAAAACAATTGTTCAAAGGATTGTTTGATTAAATTTTAACAGCCTGACTAGTATGTACTAGTTGTAAGGCAGGAAAATGGACTGCGAAAATGAAATGTAAATGGAAGAGTGAAACCCGATTCCCATTTACTAGAAAATGTGATACAAAGTACATATTTATCAACATGAAATGACTGTTCAGTTCATCTAATAACGTATCTAGGTAATAATGATATAAAAATTTATTATTATATTTATTGCCTACACCTAGGATTATGTACAATATTGTTACATACCCCCTTAATCCACAGGGGTAGTTGTGAAACCAATGTTTGTGTTGCCCATTTGGCAACTTTTTCTATGTATTTGGCACCTCATTTTCTTGATACAAAGCTCCTTCTCCTTGCTAGGTCTTGATCATCTTTCAAATTGTTGTTCCGAAACACATTTATCTTCAGACTGTTTTGAAATACAGTCCTCTACAAAAGGTATTGCCTAAGTGATAGCTTGTTCCCTTCTGCAGTTTTAGAGTTTTCATCAACCAAGGTATTGACTTGGTGAAGACTTGAGTTTGCGGGATGAGAATTGAATGAGGGTTTCAAATAGATAGTATTGAAGGATTAAAAAAATGCAGCAAATAAATTGACTGCTAATTTATTTGTTGTGAGTGAAAATTGTCGTAGCATGAAATGGAGAATTGAAAAAATTCAGCAAATAATTTTTTCTGCTAATTTATTTGCTGTGAATGGAAATTAGTCGTACCTCTGAATGGAGGAATGGAAAAATGCAGCAAATAAATTATCTTTGAATGGATATTTGCCCTGGCCCTCTGATACTAATGTAAGACCAGGAAATGGACCATGAAAATGAATGGAAATTAAAGAGTGAAATCCAATTCCCATTCACTAGAAAATATGATACAAAGTATATATTTATCAACATGAAATAGCTGTTCAGTTCATCTTCAAGATGACTGTTCAGCTTTTAATGTATTTGTATTTTATTACATTTACTGCCTACACCTAAGATCATGTACAATACTGTTACACTAGTCAGGTTCATATGCCTAATTCTTGTATTGAACTGTAGCCTTTCCTCGGGAAACGTTAGGGAATGAAAATGTTTTATGGTGAGAGCATAATTAGCAAATCTTTTTATTTCATATCTAGTTACTTGGTCAAAGTTTAATGTGTAAAATTGCAGCCATTCATTCCTTGTAAGCCATATTCTTGAAATGGAGTATACATTTTATTCTTGGACTTTTCGAACACAAGCTTGTATTTTATATATTGTTAACTGGCATTCAAGGATTTTCATAAGTTCTTGTTTATGCTTCTTTCATCAATTACTCTTTGCAAGCATGGTTTTCTGTTTATTTGGTAGCTAGTTTAATGATTGCCTTTCTTCAAATAGCATCACTACTTTAGGTTGCGTTGAATTTCATTTTAATTTTTCATTACTGCTATAGATAGTGCATTTAGCATGAACGATAAAATGTCTTAAGGAATTCAAGACCTGTTACATGTAGCCGTGGATGTTCAACTGAAAAACCAAACTTGGGTATTGACTCCTCAGTAAGGTACCCACTGTTCATTGTCTTTTGTCAGATAGACTTGCTATGGATGCTGAGGTGGGGAGTGTAACTTGAGACATCTTAGACACGGACATGGATTCTATAAAAAAATTAAAGATGAAAACCTGAATAACATTCTCAAACAGCAATAGCTTAGTGCATAGTTCAGCCATTTTTGCTGTATTAAGGGCTATATAACGTAATTCCTTATAGCTGGAAAATTTAAGGATTTTGATGTTACCGCTGAATGTTTGTTTTATTTCTGTCTGTATTATGCACCAGTCCTTGCATGGTATTTTGCTAGATGCAAATGTCATCCTATAACATCTGCAGTTAACACCAAGAGTATTAACATTATTAATCTGAGGTTGGCATGCTGATGCGGCATTGCATCTTTATGTCTACCTGCATGTTTAGACAGCTGTTTGCCTAGTTCAGTGTTCTAAAACTGTGCATTTGAGAGTGCATTGCTGCTGTATAATTGACATGATAGAAAGTTATTGTAGGATATATCACCGTAGTGTGTAATGTCTTTAGGTAAGTTGGAGTTTCATCCTTGAACTGCTGCCAAACTTTAAGAATATTGGCTAAGAACAATTCTACCTTGATTGTCACCCCTAATGTGTTTTGGAATCTCAACGGAACTTACGTTTTTACTGTAATACTATATTTGTTCATTGTCTTATCTAACTTAGTGTAGCATAACCTTTTCTTTTTGCTTTGAATTTCTGTTCGCATAGCTTGGAATTTTTATGGCAAGTTTTAGTAGAGAGGAATTTCTTCTAAAGATCTGTTTCTGAGCAGGTGAAGAGCAAGTTTCTTTCGAGAGAAGGAAAAAAATTGGTTTGAAGAATTTAACTGGAAAAGGAATCTTTTTAAGATATAGATGATCCATGGTAAGAAGCACATGTGTACATCTAGCATGGCTAGAAGTGGAAGAGACGCTTTAGGATCTCCAAAATCAGAGAGGATGTTATTGCACCGGAATGACAATAATGCACAGAACAATGACATGTCTGAAATTAAGGTCAATTACTCAAATGGAAAGGTTGATAAGTTTGATACTCACGATTTCAGCTGGATTGATGATATCCCTTGCTGTCCAGTGTTCCTTCCTACAAGGAAGCAGTTTGAAGATCCCTTGGCATATATTTCGACTATTGCACCTGTTGCATCCAAATATGGTATGTTCCATGCATATATGTAAAATGAGATTCATCTTTAAGTCTTGTTTATTGGTTTTGAATCTTGATGTTCTTGTACTCTATATTAAATCAAAGATGACTTTCGATGTACAATCAGTTCTTTCTGTTAATGGATTACCTGTCATTGATTTCACTTTTGTTTATCTTGTGGCGTTCCATGCTTAAGAAATCACAGTAAGAGAAAATGAAATGACATATGGTAATTGGAGCAATTGAGTGTACTTCAATGCATCCAAGCTTCAATGCACTAACTAAAAAAGCATTTTCTTCGATGCATAGAAATACAAATTACTTGATTGATACTGCAAAAAAATTGGATGTAATTTTAAATGTGTAAATTTAAGCTCCTTATAGAAGTTATATGAATAAGTATTAGTTCTAACTTCTAAGTTGGAAATGATGATTTCCAGGTATTTGCAAGATAGTTTCTCCCTTGGTTGCCTCAGTACCTGGAGGAGTGGTTTTGATGAAGGAGAAAAGTGGCTTCAAGTTCACAACTCGAGTGCAACCTTTGAGACTTTCAAACTGGGATTATGAGGATAAAATCACATTTTCCATGAGTGGAAGGCAAGTTAATGGACAGTTTATTTTGATTGAGATGCACATGCTTCATTTGTTTCATTAAAAATAAATATCAACGTGTTTGTGAAGTTGCAATATTTGATTGGTGGCAATGCTAATCCAGGAATTATTCCTTTCGTGAATATGAGAGGATGGCAAACAAGGCATTTGCTCGCAAGTTTTCAACTGCTGCAAACTTGCCTACCAAGTTTGTGGAAGGGGAATTTTGGCGTGAGATAGCTTCTGGGAAGATGTCAACTGTTGAATATGCATGTGATATTGAAGGAAGTGCTTTCTCAGTATCACCAAGTGATCCACTAGGAACCAGCAAATGGAATTTAAAGGTCATTTGGTGCACTTTTTTCCTTACTTAGACTAATATTCTCTATCCATATATACATATTGTTTGTTGTTTATATCAGTGAGAGATCATTCTTTTCCTCTACTGGATTCCGACATTTTCAATGATGTTTATGCAGGACCTGTCAAGAAATCCAAACTCCATGTTGCGCCTTCTTGAAACGGCTATTCCTGTATTATGCCATCCTTTTAAATATCTTTCATTCTTTTGTAGACTGTTGATACTATTTCCACGCTTTGTAGGTTCAGATCCATGACTGTTGCAAATATCTAATAGGAGTTTATGCTTGTTGTACAGGGTGTGACGGATCCTATGCTTTACATTGGAATGTTATTTAGCATGTTTGCATGGCATGTTGAAGATCATTATTTGAACAGGTGCAATTGATTTCATATCCATTATTTTAGTGGAGATACTTATTGAGAAGTAGCCGCAGAATTAGAGTTTTGTAGGCTCCTAGAATTATACTTTTGTTTACTATTTATTCACTTATTGTCCTTATTACTATTGCAGCCTGAATTATCACCATTGTGGTGCACCTAAAACATGGTATGGTGTTCCTGGCCATGCTGCTCATGATTTTGAAAATGTAGTTAGGGAGCATGTTTATGATCGAGAAATGCTCTTAGATGAAGCAGAGGGTACACTTTATGATTTACTAATAGGAAAGACGACAATGTTTTCTCCTAAGACTTTATCCGAATATGGAGTTCCTGTTTACAAAGCTGTGCAAATGCCTGGCGAGTTTGTCATCACTTTCCCTCGAGCTTATCATGCAGGTTTTAGTCATGGTAAGATATGGTTGCATTCCTTTGTATATAAATTGAATGGCTTTTAATCTTTTGACATGATTGCTCCTCACTCTAGTATTAAGAGGCTATCAAAAGTTGTAACATTTGTTACTGGGGTTTATTCCCATTATTTTTCTAACTATTTGGCTACTTTTTCAGGATTCAATTGTGGAGAAGCTGTGAACTTCTCCACGATTGACTGGTTTCCGTTTGGGGCAGCAGCATTTAAGCGTTATGAGTTTCTCAACAAGCCAGAACTTTTGCCCCATGAGGAGTTACTCTGTAAAGAAACGATGATTCTTGTTGGGGAGAAGTCAAGTTCTCAAGCTGGAGCTTACAGTTCATTTTCTGTGGATTTGGGAGGGCAACTTCATTTAAAGATTGCATTTGTTAAGCTTATTAGGTTCCAGCATCTGGTGATTTGGCTACTAAAGAAGCTAGGGGCACAGACAAGTTTTTCGCTGGGACACACAAGCACCACTAGGTGCTGTCTCTGCAAGCATTTTTGTTATGTGGCATATAATATGTGCCAGTGCAATATCCATCCAATGTGTCTCAATCATGGTATGACATGCCTCCACCTTAATTACCCTCTAGGATATGCAGTAAGTCTTTGATAGTTGCATCTGTGGCTTCCATTGTCTCTTATGTTTGAGTTGGCTTTATATTGCACAGCAAGGGAGATAAGAGAATGTAACTGTGGCAGCAGGCGAACTGTTTTTATAAGAGAGAATTTTGTGGAGATGGTCTCCGTAGCACAGAGTTTGGAGAAAGAAGGAATTCTCGGTAAAACACTGGTAGAGCTACCTGTAAGAGATCATACCGAACTAGATGATGACACGGATTTGAAAGAAAGGTTGTTTGGTTGTGATGACTTTGTGGAATATAGTCCATATTGTCATATAGATTTAGAGGAACGTATTTCTGCAAATAAGAGCCTAACTGGTGAAAGTAGTAGCAGTTGTGAACCACTATTTCAGAGGAAAAGACAATTGGAAAGCACTATTTCTTCAGGAATAGATGGTGATGCATGTACATTCAATATTTCTGATAAGAAGGAGCCGTCTTATGCTCTGAAACAAGGCAACATTGTTCGGTCTTCAAAAAAGTTGCATAACAAGATCTGCAGTGATTCGGAGGTAAATAAATTTTGGTTGTAATCTTTTTTCGGTAAGGATTCTTGTGTACTTAATGAAAGTCAGAGGGACTCAATTTCTCAATTTTCATTCACTCACAGCATGGAAAGAAGCTGATTCTCAATGGCAGGGGAGGATCCTGGATAAATTGAGCTTGGTTAGCCATGGTCCTCCTGCTTGCAACAAGAATTCTTTGGAGGGACCGCCCAGCGGTTTGCTAACTCTACTACAAATTTAGATGGCAATGGACACCAAAGCAATGATGACTCAGACTGTGAGGCAGACAGAGTAAAGTGTCGCCGCATATTGGCTCCAAAGAAAAAGTGTTTGGGAAAAAGTATTTCAAGGTTGAATGGATCTGAACCACAATTGGTATGAGCTGATATTTCACTCTAACTTTTTTATCTATCTGTTATCTCTCCAAGTGCTGAAGCTTCAACAATTTTCTCAACATTTTTAAAGATTTCTTAGAGTTATCTAATGACCATCACGCTCTTTTAAAGAATTTTTACAAATGTAATTAACTAGCTCAACTGATGTAACAGGTTGAAATGTCTTCCAAAAGCGTTTTGGGTAACCAGAGTCGACGTGCAGTAGAGCAGGGCAATAAAAATTGTGGCCTGCTTCGAAGTCCAGATGGGAGATACGTGCTTCTGATCTCTGATATACTATCAGAGATAAAAGTGGAATCTTCGCCTTATAAGGTGATTAAAACGGAGACCACATTTTTTTATTTCTCTCAAAATATGTTTTCTATTTTTTAAGCTGGGGAGATTTTTTTTTGTTGCAGATTCTCAATAAATGGAAATCAAAGGCAATGTCCAAAGGATTGAATCTAAAGGCACATCGGGTGGATATTCAACTGGTATCTGGCTTTGACAAGGTTGATGCCAATAAGCAATGGGGACTATCCCATAAGGTATTCAAGTTTATTTTGTTTCCCTGTTTGCTTTTGTTGTAAACTTTAGCAATTGGAAAGTGATTGCTTAATGCTTACATAGTTATGTTTTCTTTTTAAAAGCATACTGTTCTCATAATTCCTTTTAAAATTTAAACGTTAAGTCGTGTATGCGCACTCCTAATCAATCTAATTTGGAATAGACATAGGGACTGTATTGTTGTCATTCCTGTTTAGAACTGATGACTCTGATTGCTTTTTGATTATACATTACATTTAGCAACTATGATCAGATTACAATATATAACTATCACGACCTATCAAGTTCACTTAACACGGTGGGTTAAAGCGGTTGTTTATTACGAGCACTCTGCTTCACTACCAAGGATTTATAAAATGTTGGCCTAGTTTTTCTGGTTTCCAAATCCATCCAAATGGAGCTGAAGAGAAAAGTCAAAATGGACAAAGGTTTGGAAGTGCTTCAGGACACATAGTGGGATTCCTTTTTCTTCCGAAGCTGTTTAAAATTTTAAATAGTGTATTGTCGCCAAACTATAGGTCATAAGAGCATTTAATTAGTAATTACATCAAACTAAATTTCAAATATTTAGTCAATTGAAATTTGAATAACCTAAAATTGTTTTCTATCCCGAAGCATCTTTTCTATATTTATTAATTATCATCTTTTAAGCACTCATGATTCTTGTTGCATCTAAAGTAGTTGCTTATGAATCAATAATTATACTCGAAACTAGACAACTGGATACGGATGCAGTGCAGTGCAGTGTACGCCGATACGGCAAATTTTAAAAATCTTGGGTACGGTACGCTTTTGGGTACGTTTATATTTATATATATATATATTTATATTTATATATACATGTATATAAATATATAAATATATAAATATGTATATAAATTATAAATTTAAAGAAGCATTTGCATACTTATTGAAATTTATTATTTCTCTATCACATGATTATTTATTTTAGTGACTGTGATAAGATTCAAGGACTTTTGATTGTTCATGGTGACCTTCCTTGATCCACTCAAAGACAATAGTATATTCGACATATTTCTGAAACATCATAACTAGCAGAAAATATGGATCCAAGCTAGCAGGTGAGACGATTAGTCCGAGCACGGAGAATACTCACCGAAGTTTTGGAAAGCTATCCAAGATTTTTAATTACTAATTTGCTATGTTACCGGAAACGCGGGTTTTGGGGCTGGAGCGGGAGCGCGCGGCGGAGAGCGACCCGAGGAGCCGGCACCTTGTGGAAACGGCGGGCACGGGCGCAGCCGCACCCGGCCGTTTCCACAAAGGCCGGCCGCTGGCGCTCCTGGCGCGCAGCGCTGCCCGCTGCAAAAACACGCTGCTTTTTTAATTTTTTTAATTTTTTCCACTTTTTTAAACGCGCAAATCAATAAAAAATAATAAATTCTTCTAATCTAAAACCTAAAAGCTACATCTAAACAATAAAACAAAAGAACAACACACAAACATAACATAAAGCAAACAAACTCACATTGTGGCTCTCCAAAATTGCATTGTGCTTGTCTAGGGTTTTGAGGAGTGTGAGGAGCTATTGCTAAGCTTGGAGGAGTGTGAGGAGCTGCAAAGGAGGATTTGTGAAGGATTTGATTTGTGGTTTACTAAGTGAAGGTAAGTTTTTTTTAATTTCTAGCCTTGTTCCTCTATTTTTTTTTTTTATTTAATCTTTCACACATTACATTTTTTTGCTTATGTTCATTTTTATTTTGCTCTTTCCATTTAATTTTTTTAATTTTCATTGTTCAATCACAATGCAATTGCATGCCATTGTTTTCTTTGCTTAATTTGTTTTTTAAACCTTGTAGGTATTTCTACAATGGCAACAAGTTCTGCTTCTTCTGGGCAATCTTTGGCCAAAGACTTTGACCCAAATTCACCGTTATGGAGGCACGTAACAATAGTTCAACAACTTGCAGGTGGTGGTTGTTTTGAATGGAAATGCAATGAGTGTGATGGAATATTCAAAGGCTCTTACAGTAGGGTGAAAAGCCATTTGTGTGCCATAACGGGTAATGGTATAAGAGTATGTAGGGGGAGGAATAATGCTGGGGTGCCAAAAGAAAATGTTTTGGCATTTATCAAAGAGCAGGAGGATGCAGAGGCTAGAGTGGCTATGAGAGTGGGTCATCCATTGGCCAAAAGAGGAGGTTCATCTCGTTCAGCAAGGCCTCCAGTTGCTCCATCACCTAGTGGATCCCCAATTGTGGCCATGCCACATCCATTTGTGGCTCCTATCTCCACAAATGAGGATGTTTCCCTTGCACGAAAGAAAAGTAAGACAAAAGGGCCATTGGAAAAGGCCTTTCAGAATGAGTACAGGGAGATTGCAGATGAATGCATTGCAAGGTGTGTATATGCTAATGGTCTTTCTTTTAATGTTGTGAGATCACCTTATTGGCATGAGATGGTGAAAGCCATCAATGAGGCACCAAAAGGGTATAAACCACCAGGATTTGAGAAGATCCGCACCACCCTTTTGGATAGACAAAAAAAATATGTGGAAACCTCCTTGCAACCAATTAGGGACTCATGGACCAAAACTGGTGTGTCCATTGTTTCTGATGGATGGAAAGATGCAAGAAACCGCCCTTTAATCAATGTGATTGCAGTATGCCCTAAGGGGGCAATGTTTTTGAAAGCGGTTGATTGTGAGGGGCAAGTGAAGGATGCCCAATTCATAGCCAACATTCTCTTTGAGTCCATTGAGGCAGTGGGGCCTGAAAATGTTGTCCAAGTGATAACGGACAATGCCAAAAATTGCAAAGCTGCGGGGATGTTAGTTGAGGCACGGTATGGGCATATTTTTTGGACACCTTGTGCTGTGCATTCATTGAATTTAATGCTAAAGAAAATGGCAAACAAAATAGAGTGGATCCGGCAAGTGTATGCAGAAGCTGAAGAAATCCAAATGTTTGTCACCAACCACCACATGTCACAGGGCATTTTTAGATCATTCTCGCAGTTGGAGCTACTGAAGGTAAGGACAAGCTTTATTTCTTTCTTTCTTTTTAATTTAATATTTAATATAAGTTTTTTAGTATTCTTTTAGCTTTCAATTTTATAATTTAAATTTTATTTTTAATTTTTGTTCCTCGTTCTTATTAGGTTGCTGAGACTCGGTTTGCATCACACACAATCGTCTTGAGACGACTAGTGAAGGTGCGAGAGGCACTCATGAGGATGGTAACATCCAATCTTTGGACTGTATGGAGGCAATCAAACACTGAAGGGGCTCAAAAAGTGAAGAACTTGATCTTAGAGGACTCTTGGTGGGATAGAGTGGGTTATCTGTTGAGATTTACGGAGCCCATTATGAGCATGATCCGGCCATCGACACGGATCAACCATGTCTAGAGAGATATATGACGGCATCGACTCAATGATTGAGAAGATAAAAGCCGTCATAAATGCAAAAGAACAAGATCTCGAGGAAATATTTTTCAAACAAGTGAAGTCAATCCTCATTGAGCGGTGGAACAAAATGACCACCCCATTACATCTACTAGCTTTTGCATTGACTCCTAGATTTTATAGCACAGAGATCCTTTCCTTGCCAGGGAGGGTAGCACCATACAGGGATGCGGAAGTCAGTGAGGGATATATGGTGGCATTAGCTAGGCTCTTCCCTGATCCTGAGGCCCAAGACCAGGTTATGGTAGAGTTTGGCAATTTCATAGCAGAAACGGGTCATAGCCTTCTCGCTCTTCGGAGCAAATACAAGATGGATGCACATATGTGGTGGTACCTCCATGGTACTTCATCGGCTTACTTGCAACCTCTTGCAATCAAGGTCTTGGCACAGGTAAGTTTTTAATTTTTTTATTCTCTTTTCTTTTAGTTTTTTAAAATTTAAGTTTGAGTGTTTAAATCTGAAGTTGAACTTTGCATTGACTTTGAAGTTTGGGTTGCCTTAATAGGTTGCAAGTTCATCTTCCTCTGAGCGCAACTGGAGTACGTATAATTTCATCCACTCACAGAAGCGCAACAGATTGGGGGCTAAAAGGGCTGAAGATTTGGTATACATACATTCCAACTTGCGCCTTTTATCCCACAAGCAGCCGGAGTACAAGGAAGGGTCAACAAAACATTGGGACATTGATCCAGAGATAGTTGACTTGGATGCTTCCATTTCCCACCATGGAGCATATGATGATGAGGCGAGTTCTGTGGCACCACGAGACCTACATGCACAAGGGGGTGCAACTGGCAGTGGCCCTAGTGCGAGTGGTTCGAGCCCATGTGGTTCTAATGAACCACATAATGATGATGATGTAGCTGGTTTTGATCCTCTTGATGAAGAGGAATATGATGAATATTGACAATGAAAGATAGTTTGAGCTTTGAATATTGATCTATGATTGAATTTAATATATCATGAGATTCATGACATTCACATTGTGTTTGATTTAAGTATTTTAAATTTTAATTTAACTTTTAAACTTTTAAGTTTCTAAGTTTTATCGGTATCCTAGCTTGTTTGTTGTGGTTATTCACTTATTTACCTTATAACTTGTCTTTCATATGCATAATATGTGGTTAATAATTAAATTCCTATTTAGAAGGCTGAAATTTATATATTTTTTAATTTTTATATAGTTTTTGTACTGTCGTATCCTACGCCCTACGCCGTATCCGGGGTCAAAAAAATTTGCCTTTCAGCGTATCGGATACCCCGCTCCGCTCCCGTATCCAAAACGTTTTGGTAACTTAGCTAATTTGTCTACAGACGATCAAAGCTCATGATTCTTTCAGAAGATTGCAAGAAGTTGCTTGGTCCAAAAAGGTGCAAAAATGGATTTTATGAAAATAAGAAAAATATTGCCATCAATGCGTAGAGCTCGAGAAAATATACACTTTTAGAGAAAACGACACTTGAAACGGAGTCACAGAATGAAAGTTATGGCACATGCAAGTTTTTACTGCTACATCTTCCCGGACCCTTTCCAAAAATGGCAAATTTTTTTCTATGCTTGTGATTTTTCCACCAAAAATCCAAAAAAGGAAAGAATTGCCAAAAAAGGAAAGAAACAGTCTTTGGCAAGGTTTTTTTTGACGGGTACGCTTGGAAACATACCCACAGGGGACAGGGTACGGTCTGGGTACGGCAAAACCGTACCCTGTCCCCTGTGGGTACGTTTCCAAGCGTACCCACAGCGTACCGTACCCCGTACCAGTACCTGGTACGTTTCCAGGCTGGTACGGGGGGGCCTTAGGCGTTTCCAGACAGTCTAGCTCTGAAACATTGAACAACACTTTCCTGAAACGCTGCCAGTGCTCC
This sequence comes from Taxus wallichiana var. yunnanensis, assembly GCA_018340775.1. NCBI lineage: Eukaryota > Viridiplantae > Streptophyta > Pinopsida > Cupressales > Taxaceae > Taxus > Taxus wallichiana. The sequence goes on from CM031234.1 coordinate 52,860,592, forward strand.
CACGTCAATGATCATCAGTACTGAAGAGTTTCTTAAATCTATTCCAAACCTACTGTTGCCACCCAAGATTGACAGAAACAACCTCATGAATTGAAGGTTAGGAGTCTCTAAAAGAGCTTTTGGAGGTAAAATTTCTTGATCATCCAATTCATTCTGATTTTTTTGAATAAATAATTGTCTATCCTGTGATGGGCATCTACATGAGACCTCCTGCGCATGTCTGGTGGGTTAAATTTCATTCAGGGTTTGAATTTTGACTTTAAGAATTTAGTGTATTGATGATTAGTCTTCATTAAGTCCAGCCTCAGCCCATATGGATAGATTCTGGTCAATGTGAATCAAACCTGTTAAGGTTCTGCTATATTACTAATTTACTATAAAGAGAGCTACCTTAGGACTGAGAATCATATGAACTACGATACTCCCAAATGCCAGTTGTCTGGCAGAGAATATTTTGTCAAATGCCCTATATATGGTACTTTTGATTAGAAAGATATTGCAAAACATTATGAGGAATGATGCTCGGCAAGACCAGATATCTGAGATGCATCATTTCTTGGAGCACAAGAGCACAAAGTCAATGTCAATAATGTCTGACCCATGACATGGAATAATTAATTCCTGTGCTAACTGCCTATTGCACATATGCCTAAGTGCTCATTTTACCTTTTGAGTATTTCTGACACACTGATTACAAAAGCACACAATCAGAAATCTTTAACTCTCAAAGAAGTCTTCAAAGTTCAAATTAATCATGGGTAGCATGGTAGGATTGAGGCTATGTTTTGCTTTCCTTTTCCATGTGGTTATTCGCTTCATTTGTGATAGTAATAAATGACATGTATTACTCAAATGCAGTGCTAGAGCACAATTAACTTACCTTATTGTTGAGCTTAGGATAGAAAGAGAATTGTAGCATCCAAATGTCAAGACGCTACCCTTTAGAGAAAAGATGATAATTGTAAACCTTAGTAGTCGTATGCTGATTTTTTGGTAGGACTAGAGACAACCTTGGAGGAAAGAATGTTGAGAACAGGAATGTGAGAGATGAAGAGCATAAGATTCAACAAGTTTAAAAACGAAAATAGCCTGGTTATGAGCTTGAAATGACTTTGGAAAACAAGATAAGTAAATTGCAGCAGAAATGTTTGTAGTAGATTAGTAGATTGTTTTCCCATTTAATTTGAGTACAACCTCATATTTATATGGCATGCCATTTGCGGTGGTCCTATCTGTTCACAGTGGTGATGAAAAGCACCACTCATGAAGGGTGGATGAACATGGGAATATATGTTCAGATGCTTGCATGGATTTAAGAATCAAGAAGTATTTTTCTTTTGATGATTTTCCAATAGGATGGTATTATTATGCATTGGATATGCCTGTTGTCAATATTTATGGCCCTTGATGCACTGTAATTTAATATTCAGATGCTTGCATGAATTTAAGAATCAAGAACTATTTTTTCTTTTGATGATTTTCCAATAGGATGATATTATTATGCATTGGATATGCCTGTTGTCAATATTTATGGCCCTCGATGCACTGTAATTTAATATTATCTCTAGTAAATATACTACCCACAAGGGGCATGCATTTACATAATGATATATCAAACTATTTCTGTGACAGCCAGTGGCCTGAATCCCTTAGCAGGAATGCTCATGTTCTTTTCTTATTCTCGTTGTATCAAGTTTGCTTTGTAGCAACTAAATTTAGAGTAGAGAATTTATTAGTTTGCTACCCCTCTCCCTTCACATTAATGAGTCAGTGACTATTACCACTATTATCAATTTTAGTCCCCACGGTATTGGTGGTGCATGGCAGTTTGTTAATAATTTTATATATTAGAAACTGAACTGTTTAGCGAGCTCGTAATTTTGTCCAAGTATAATTATCAATCACAAGAGGGAATGCCAATTTGCATGTAGCTTTTAGCAATTTTACAGTCATTTAAGTGGACAACTCATACCAAACTTCAATTTGTTTCACAGGGATGTATACAGTTAAAGAAAGTCCTACAGGGACGTGAAGCCCATTTGTTGGAAAAACTGGTAGAGAAGACATTTGGCAAGCTCTTTTATACTACTAAAAATGCAGAACAAGGTTTAAAGTCTATAAAACTAAATGGCATCACAGGCAAGAAAAGAGATTTTGACACTGTGAACATGATTTCTAACACAGGGGTGGTAAATCATCAGTAAGTAAGGATAGTGATAGCATGTCAAAACTATCCCGAAGAAGTCTGCACAAGAACTCAACATGAGAATTCCCTCTATCAATCGATCTGCTGCCAGAAAATGTGAATTATTTCCAGCAGACAAGGAAGTGAAGGATGCTTTTCGGAGTTATGTTGACAAATTTACATTATCTGCTGCCAACCAGGAGCAGACTAGATCAGTACGCAGGAGAATAATTAAGGAATCAATGCAATCACATGGAAAGAGAGAAAAGCTCTCAGTAGAGAAAGAGCACCCAAATTTGTTAATTGATAATATGAAATCCCAAATGACAGAACTGAAGGCTTCAAAAATCTTACCCCGTCAAAAGACAACAGTATTCAGGAGAATACATTCTCTGCCAATGTGGTTTTAAAGCCAGACATAGACTCTGGTTCAAAACTGAGAAATAGAAAGAACTTTGTAACTGATGACAAGAGAAATGGCTTGCGGGATAAAAATTCTGGAAGCCTATCAGTGAAAGGAGCAGAATGTAGAAATTCATCTGTCCCAAACAGTTTTCCTCTTAAGTGTAAGAAGCTTGAGCATGATGAGTCATCTTATAAAGACATAAACATCAACAAAGAAGCCACGTTACAATTTTGTGGAAAGCCAAATTCAAGGGAACCAAATTGTGAAGTATCAAATGTACAAAAGGTAAATCCTGAAAATCAAAGAGAGAATAAAAAGGTTAAGTGGTCTTTTCCAGAACACCTGAATAGTGATACTTGCACATTCTTTGAAAGAACATCGACCCCGCATGTCAATCGCCTTAAAATGAAAGGTCCGTCTCTACCAAATGTTTCTAAAACTCTCTCTGCTGTAGGCAACAAAGTTCACCAAGGTTCGACTGGCTTGAGCATAATTCCAGCTGCAGATTCTTTCACTGAAGGAATTGATAGCAGATTGGTGATTCCAAAGAGTAATGATGCGGAGGAACAAAATCAGCTGCAAAAAGCAGGGAAGGATATCAAATTATATATGCACGAACAAGTTGATATCAATATAGAGAGAGGAAAGAGCCACCAAGAAATTTAATTAACACTGATATCCATTTGGCTGGTTTTAACTCAGATGCAGGCTCTACAAGATCAACATTTTCAACTTGGGTCAATAATGATAAGGTTGAGGCCATTGATGGTAAAGCACAATTAAAAGAAATTTCTTCCCAGAATTTGCAGCATGAAAATCATTGGGTGAGATTAACTGGGCAAAATTCAAGTTTTGCAAAGCATAACGGCACTGCTAACGTCTCAAATTATGGTTCTGAACTAGGCAACCCTGTTGGTATTGGGGTTCAAAATTTTCAAAAGCTTTCAAACCATTATAATAGTGGGGTGAAGGTTGGTTGCCATATTAGCAATTCAGGCGCTTCAAATGGGTCCACACCTATGTTACCTCAACACAGAGTCTCTCCAGATTCAGGGTGTGGCAGTGGCATGCTGAATGGTGGGCCTTATTTTAACAAACAACAGTTATCAGGCAAGATAGACGCATCTGGACTTGGTCACATACGGGGCTCAGCTGTCGAACAAGGGAAATTTCCAAGATACATGGATGTTGAAAGACCTGCTATTTGGAAGTTGTCACAAAAACTAAGTTTCCAAATTTGCCACCAATAGCAGTGTCCAGACATCCTTTTGATAATGCTTCACCTATAAGGAAGCGTCCATCAAGTGTTTGGAGAGAGTTGGAATGGAAGGATCAGCTTCTTCAGGTGCAAGGTAAAACTTTAAGCCATTTAGGTCATAAATATGACAGTTTGAACTCCGGGAAATGTTTTCACAGGACTGAGTTGGAGCTGGGAATTTCTTCTCAATTAAAAGAGGCCTACAAAAAGGAAAATTCAGATGTGCAACTCAGATCAGTCAGAAACAAGTGGGGGATGTAGCATCCACTTTACTCAAAGAGTGCGTAAGTGCAGAGCCATCAGTAGATGAAAACTGTTTATCTGAAAGACAAGTTGTACATGTAAGTAGTACCCCAGATGCCCATGTTTCATTCAGATCTAAGGTCTATGATAGATCTGGATCATTTAAGAGGGATTCAGGGGGACATCAATCAACTACACTAGCAAAAAATCCAGTTCTCCCAGTTTAACAAAACAAGCAACAGATGGTAATCCAAAAGCACCAAAGAAAGTTTTATATTGGGTTTTGAAAACAATAGCAGCTTCTTCTACCCATATTCTCCACGTGCTTCTGGTCTAGATTATCTGAAGGAAACTAAGGCACAAAAAGCAGTGGCGACTGATGAAAATTCTTTCTGTGTGCAGGCTGATTCAAAATGCTATCTTCCTCAAAGAGAGGATTATCCAACATCTCTAAATACAAATGATCAAGAGATGAAACATAATCATTGGACTGATTTGTCTGCGTGTCAGATGAGCCCTGTCAGTACTCATGTTGGTCCATATGTTTCCAAGAGCAAAAACATGTCTGGAAGCAGAGATGAATGGCCAAGTCATCAGAACTGGATTTTAAATGAAAGGAAGGATAATAGAATGCAAAATTCTGAAACAGTCAACAATTTGCATCCAGATCCACATCAGACATCTTCCTCGGTAGAATATTCTGATTTACAATTTGATAATGGTGTTGACCAAGAGATGATTAGAGAGACTTTTAGACTAATTGATTGTGCAAAAGAATCCCAAGCTCAGACAGAGTATAGCCAGGGCAATGTCTTATGGCCAGATGTGAGACAATCTGCACTAGAGGAAGAAGCTGAATTTGCAATTGATCTTCAACCTACTAACAAGAGCTGGCAATGCGAGGATAACTTGTCGGCAAAAGTTGAATTGGTGTCACAGCATGGTTATGCATCAGAACATGGCTATTGGCCATCTTTTGTTAACACTTCAAAGCAAGGAGAACAGTTAACCCGTCAGCAGCTTCTAATTGAAAAGTGGGGTAGAGCATGATCCAAATGTAACCCCCCTTGCTAGCTGATTACATAATGACAAAGGTCACTATGTATTAGCAATCTAATTCTACATGGCAATTCTATTGAATTTTTTTCATTCCTTGAAATGACTACCATCTTGGTAGGGTCAAGAGAAGTAAGCTTTTTATTTGCTGCTTGGCCTAGGTTGTTTTTTGCTAGTCAGGCCAGTTCAATTGCGGAGGACTGAAGACAAGACAAGGGCATTATCATCTCATATCATCCTCAGAATGACGTGGGTTAAGTTTCAGGGGATTATTTGACAAATAGCAATATAAACAGAAGCTAAAAGTTAGTGGTATGATGAATAATTTACAAGTGACAATTGGCCAATTCTTTTATTGACAAGAGAGATCTGAGAATGGCTACCAGACCTGCTGACTATGCTGTACAATATATTAATCGATTCTTTCATTTTTGTTGTAAGCCTGATGACTGCAATGCACATATGTTGTTTATAAGCATTGAATTTACGGTGATCAGGCTCAAAATTCTTTCTTCAATCATGGTGCTGTGGCACTTGGATGTGAATAAAAAGAAATTGACCTGATACAGATGGCTTATGGATTGCCAGCTTCCCTTTTTGTTGGCACAAAAGGGGGAGAGTATTGAAGCTATGACATTTTATATTTAAGCCCGTGCTAACATTTAGTTTTGTAATGATGCTATTGCTGGATGGCAGAACAGGCATCTACTCGTCTGCATTTTCCATTGTCACTTCATTATAATTGCACTCTATTTTTATGTTTTATATTTAAAAAACATGGCTCAATAAAATGTTTAGCTTCTAATGAAAGTTCCCCTCCTGCTCTAGTGTTGGGTGAGGGAAGGATAAACTCAGTTGTCGCAGTGTAATAATACTGATGATGATAGACAACAATAATATTAATGAATTTAGTTTAAAAACTAAAAAGAAAAAGAAAAAGAATGTAAGCAAAAATTTAAATGGGAAAGCATGGCAAGTTATGAGTTGGTGAGAAGGTGTGCCTACGGTGGTCAGTGGAGTGTGAGGTGGGCACACAAGAATGCACTTACAAACATGTATTAAATGTGTTTGACAAAGCATATTTGTGTGATTGAATTGGAAATTGGCATAGAAGAATTATAATAGGAGCGTTGGAAATGCACATTGCTATTCAATTTATTTCTACCTTAATTTATTATGGGGATTCTCTATGGCCTATCAGTGTGTTTATGAAATGATAAATAACACCCTTATTTCAGAATTTACATCTCATTTTTAATTTTATTTTTAATCTCTTCCTAATACAATTTTCTCTTTATAAAATACCCTCCATTTTACCATACATCTAAACTACCTATTTTCACTATGACATATTTTATACTCCTTTTATTTTCACCTTTTTAGTGTTGGTTTCAATAACTTATAGTTTCACTAAATTTAATTATATCTCCACTTAAAATCTTGATGAAATTCATATTAGACTCAACAAGCTCAATTCTTCAATCTGGATAATTTGATCTCTTTTTCATTTTTCATCTACATTTATCACACTAATCAAATTTTGTATACTAATGTGAAGAGTCATGTATGGTTGTATTATTGTGAATTAAATTAATTAATTTTTATGACACCCATTCTCCTTTTTTTGTGTGAATAAAATCACAAAAAATGTACCTTAACAATGAGACAATGAATGATGTCCTAACTTTTGAGAGTCATATGTAGTATCGTTACTACGAAAAACATGTGCTTCTTTAAAACTTTTGCCACTATTTTGAAAAAATACACAATAAAAATGATATGAATTTAGAACTTCTTAATCTACCCCATGACTACTCCCTCCTCCCTAATATATTTTTAAAAACCTTTGTGCTTCAACCTATTATACCCCTTAATACGAGACAATATATTGGGTCCATTTTGACTAATATATGTATCGCAATGCTTTGGCTTGTGAATTACCCGTGGGTTTAATGTATGGGTATGGAGTTCTATCAAAACATAATGGTCAATGGCTTTTGGTCAAATGTTGTAGCTATTGGTGCCAAGGGAGATGCGTGTGCAAACATGGATGCAAACATAACAAACATGAATTGTTTGACTTGCCCACGCGTGAATGTGGGAAGCACATGAACCCCTTTTTAGTAGAATGCCTCAAGAAAATATGGTTTTATGGATTGTGTTGGTTGCGGGATGGTGTTCTTGCCAAGACTTAAGGATTTTCAAGTAGTACCTCTTTCACACCTCATGAAATGCCATGCCCTATTCCAAAGATTTTATTTTGGCAAAAATCTCATTTATAGGAAAATAGGTTTACAATAGTTTGGAGGTGGTAGAATGGGGAGTTTGGCCCTCATAGACATGTCAACATACTTGCAGTGACACCATGTTATGGATGTTATCAAGACATCAATAGGAAGCACCTTTGTGTCGATGTGTAGATGTAGGTGTCTTGTAAGGTATGCACATAATGAATTTGTTAAAAAGCCTTGAAACTTTTGAATGCCAAAATGGGAGCTTTGTACATGGATGCCAAGTGTTTGACCAAATGACATGACATATTTCATGGAATATTCAACTACCCCCAAGAGCCATTGGGACATCTTCAACAAATGCAATAGGTGCCCCAACTCAATCAGCCCACCTTTTCCAACATACTCTTAGCCTGCGTTAAAATGTGGTCTTTGAGAACCGTGTTTGGAGATCCATCAAAGAATAAATTGAAATTAATTTGTTATTAATAGTTATTGTTGAAAATACCGCCATAGATACATATGCAAAGTGTGAAAGCCTTATTTAAGGCATGCAAATTGTTTGACTAAATGTTCAACTAATGTGGCCTCATTGGAATGCGTGATTGTTGGATACACAAAATTGGGTTTGTTGAAGGCTTTGGAACACTGAAACTATCTTAGATATGATTACATTGTAGCAGAGATATTATCCCAATGGTAGATGGAGAGACATGTTCATATTGTGGTTCCGCTACGTGCTCAAATCACCACCACTGTAGTTGTCACCTCTTCTTCGTTTTACAGGGATGAGTCTCTCCTTTTCCTTGAGCTTTCTTTCATACTTGCATTCTCATTTTGAATAGAGTAAGTTAAATTGACCCCAAAAACTCCTTATCTTAGGGTATTGTTGCCACTAACTTAGACATGTACTTCGTTAAAAATAAACCCAAACATGATTACCCATGTGTTGTGGTTTGGGTCTCCAATCTGTGAAAGTTAAACACTTGAAACCGAAAACTCTTCAGCATAAAAAGAACCTTTATAAAAATTACAAATCCTCTCCGGAATTGATGAATGGAAAGCGTCTACAATCTCCCATTTACAATTTATCCCTTGAACACTTTCTCTAATACTTAGTGATATATGCATGTACCATAGTTGCACCTAGTCATTTGTTGAGGCCCTTTTGAAGCGAATTTTGGAGACACTTTGATGAACTGATCGTAGGAGGCAACTGTTCAATGTTGCGAAATCAAATTGGAATCACCTTTTGAGAAATACATGCAGGGCGAGAAAATGTGTCCTACCACCTCAAACCTCTTCAATTCCGTATTGATAATTGTGAGCAATGTAGAATTTCATCTTATCTCCTTGGGAAGTACTTTTTCTACGCCATTTTCAGAGCTAGAATGGCGTATGGTGCCTAAGTGCAAATTGTCAAAATTTGCCAACTTGCTTTAGAAAGGTGCCTCTAAAATGAGCACTAATCAATTTTCAGTTCCGTTAGTTTCCTTGCATTCTCACCATATAGGAAAACGAGTTCAAAATTATGCAATCTCTATTCGGTGACTTGATAACCTTTTCAAAAGCCATTACATAGTTGTTTGAGCTAGTTTGAACGGAAGTGTGACCAAGTCCTGCTAACCACATTTTGATTTTATTGGACACCCTTGTAGGGTTTAATTAGACCGATGTTTGGAATACGTTTAGTAATTATAAATAACCATTGTGAACACCTATGACCAAATAGTATAATAAAATTATGATTGCATGAAAAATGATGTTCTCCTCTCTTGAACCTTCTTTAATTGCAATGAAAATGAAATCTCGTGAGATGAAATTGAAAAATCCCCTTTGGAATGAAATTACTTGGATAAATTTGAATATCAACAACAATATAACACCTGAAGAACACCAAATTATGGATAAATGATCACAATATGCAAGTAGAATAGCTTAGCCACTTCGAGGGAGCAACTTCCAAACCATACAATAAGACTCAAGTGTTCAATATGATGATTAACTACTCCTTACTACCACATATATATACCATTCCTATGCTATGTCCAACACCAAGGTCGACCCACTACACCTATGAAAACATAAATGAATAACACATGATAAGAAGAGAGATTATGTAAGCCACAAGTCGACACTACATATCCAATATAAGCTATAAGACTAAGGGCGTAGCATGCCCTTCCCCTTTGAAGCAACATTGTCCCCAATGTTGGCCAACCCTAGATGTTGCTACAGAAATGCTTCATCTTCCCATGTTGCATCCTCAATATTCATATTCTTCCACTTGATCAGATACTCGGTAATGACTCTGGTCCTCAATCTTTTGGTGCGTGTTTGAAGAATACCTTTAGGTTCCAATATGATCCTTCCTCATCCAGTTCAGGAAGAATTGATTGGGTTGAAATGTCATTCCCAATGACTTTCTTCAAGCAAGAAACATGGAAGACTGGATGTATTTTACTTCCTTGAGGGAGCTCCAACTTATATGCCACACTACCAATTTTCTCGCAACACTTGGTAAGGACCATAGTATTTAGGTGCAAGCTTATTATCCTTCTTTTGTTGTTTTAAGGACAACTTCTTATATGGCGCAACCGTACAAAAACAAAGTCTCCCACTTCAAAGTGTCACTCACTACGGTGTTGATCAACTTGTTGCTTCATGCAGTTTTGTGCCATTTCCAAATTCTCTCTAAGGCTAGAGAGTACCTTGTCTTGTGTTGAATGTGATCTTCGATTGCTCTCACCTTAGGTTTGACCTTCAAGCTAGAGATGAGTGATGGAGGATGGTACCCGTAAAGTGCCAAAAATGGAGACATTTTGGATGAAGTATGAAATGAAGTATTATACCACCATTTTGTAAGTGGCAACCATTGCACCCAATGTTCTTGTTTATCCGAAGTAAAACATCGAAGATACCCCTCAAACATTTATTTACCACCTCAGTTTTCCCATCTGACTGGGGATGATAAGATGAACTTTGGGCCAATTGGGTACCCAAACAAGAGAACAAATTAGTCCAAAAATTGCTCGTAAATATCGGATCGTGATCATTTACTATAATTTTTAGTGTGCCATGAAGCTTTTGAACTGTGTCCATAAAAGAGATGACAACTGTACTAGTTGTGAAAGGATGAGACATGGCACAAAATTGAGCATAATTGGTAAGTCTATCCACTATGACCATGATGACACTTTTCCCTTCTAATTTAGGCAATCCTGTGATGAAATCCATAAATACCTCTTCCCATCTCTAGCTAGGAATAGACAAGGGTTGTAGGAGACCCAATGTATTAATGGTATTGCCCTTATTACGTTGACACACCAAGCATTTTGCCAAAATATTTTGAACATCACCTTTTTACCCCTCCTAGAAGAAATCTTGTTTACCTTTATGATAAGTTTTCAAGAACCCAGAATGACCACCTAGTGGATAAGAATGGAGCTATGAAAGAACATGGTGTTTAAGTGCGAGTTCTTACACAAATACAACCTTTCCTTGTACCAAAATGCATCATCCTTCCATACATATATTTTTGGATATGGTTAGATCTTTCTATAGATTTTGGGTCTTTGCATCTTTTGCCACTCTTCCCTTGCTTGATCTACTCAATCTGCCTTTAGTTTAGAGATGACACATAACAATGCTTCTATGGTATCATCCTTTCTAGATAGTACATCAACGACCACATTTTCCTTCCCTTTCTTATAAATATCTCAAAGTCATAACCCAACAACTTTGTGACCTATTTTTGTTGCTCTTTTGAAGACAATTGTTTCTCCAAGAAGTATTTCAAACTATCATGATAAATTTTTACCGTGAAGTGTCTACCCATCAAGTATGGCCTCCATTGTTTGACCACATGTAAGATTGTCATCATTTCCTTCTCATAGGTGGGTTTTAACAAATTCTTTCCTTTTAGTTTCCTTATCTCAAATGCTATGGGATGTCCTTCTTGCATAAGTACTACCCCGATCCCATTTCCTGAAGCATCGCATTCAACTATGAAGGTCTTGGAGAAATCTGGGGTTGCCAATACTAGGGTGCCGCACATTGCCGCCTTCATTTTCCAAATGCCCCGAAGCTTCCTCATTCTAATGAAAGGAGTCTTTCTTCAATAATGTTGTGAGTGGTATTGCTATATTGCCATAGTTCCTTACAAATCTGCGATAGTACCTTGTGAGACCTAAGAAACCTCATAATTGCTTAAGGGTTCTTGGAACTTCCCATTCCACCATGGCCTTAATCTTGTGAGGGTCCACCTTAACACCTTCATGAGAGACAATATGGCCCAAGTATTCCACTTCATGTACCCCAAAATAACACTTGAAGGCTTGGCATATAGTTGATGTTTCTCTAGGGCTTCTAAGACTGTATTTACATGATGTAAATGTTTCTCCCATGATTTTCTGTAGATGAGGATATCATCAAAAATACCAAGACAAACTTCCATAGGAATGGTCAAAATACAAAATTCATCAAACTTTGAAATGTGGATGGCGCATTAGTAAGACCAAAAGACATCACTAGAAATTCATAATGCCATTGATGAGTTAGAAGGTTGTCTTATGAATATCCTCTTTCTTTACTCTAATTTGGTGGTATCCAAAACAAAGATTTAGTTTTGTAAAATAAACTCCACCATGGAATTCATCTAACAAATCCTCAATGCCATGAATATGAAACTTATCTTTGATAATGTACTTGTTAAGTTCTGCAAGTATGGACACATGCGCCACCTTCCATCCTTGTGATGCACCATCACCACTAGAGAAAAATAAACACTCGACTATGATGGATAATAACCATTTCCAACATTTCCTCCACCATCTTCTCAATATCACTCTTTGGATTGGGCATGCTCAAAGATTCACCATGGCTAGTTTGCTTATTACTTTGACACGAAGATCCACCTTGATTGATATGACTATGATTAAGTTGTGGCTGATTTGGAAGAAGATGACGACCCTTAAGATTTGTATTGAGTTGCTGCATGAAATCATCCAATAGTTTTCCAATCTTTTCTACATATTCTTTGTTGGCCATCTTAGACTATAGGATTTGCAAATCATACTCATGTTGGCTTATCCTATGGCCCGTCAGAGTAAACCCTAGCTCACGGAGAATCCATAGTTACCGATTATGACTCCAAATCCTTAACTATTATCTCATACTTGTATGGAGTTTTACCTAGAGTGATGAGATTCTTTTTCCTCTTGTGGAAGGCCCGCCATGATGCCCCAAAATAGTAGGATTTAGGGATCAAGGTCAAAATTTAGGGTTTGGGATTTCAATAGGAATTCAACCAAATATGAAAAAACTTAAAGAACAAACTCAAACTAATTTTTATCCTCTTTCTAAAAATGTAAATAACTTGGAAAAATTCCACAATTTGTAGCCGATAAAGAAAATTTATCAAAAACCTAAAATTGATATAACTTTTGCAAAATAAGTCAAAATATCTTGAAATTTGGAGAGGATCTTACTTGACTGATTTCACAACAACCCAAAAAAATTGCATAAAAATTCACTACCAATTTGGAGATATATCCGAGTCTTCACAATTAGGGTTTTGACGCAATTATGTCCGAGATCAAGCTCTGATACCTCTTGTAATGAAATTACTTGGATAAATATGAGTATCAACAACAATATAAGACCAAAGAACACCAAATTGTGGATAAATGATCACAATATGCAAGTAGAATATCTTAGCTACTTAGGGGGCAACCTCTAAACTATACAATAAGACTTAAGTGTTCAATATGATGATTAACTACTCCTTACTACCGCTTATATGTACCATTCCTATGCTATGGTCAACACCAAGGCCAACCTACTACACACATGAAAGCATAAATGAATAAATTATGACAAGAAGAAATATTATGTAAGCCACACGTCGGCTCTACATATCCAATATAAATTTATGGGGACCGAGGGCGTAACACCTTCTCAAATTCCAAAATGTGAATAGATTATGAAATAGTGTAAAAAAGATCTATTATTATCTCTCTCTCTCCCTCTCCCTTTCCTCTTTTCAAAATTGTAAATATAATCATATGATATTTATTGCTAGATAGGGAAGTGAGATCCATGTCACTTGTTATGACCCATGTTTCAGCAGGTGGTAGGTGTTGTGGCAAAAACACAATGAGTGACGTTACCTAAGAGATTTTAATTACAATTAGCTTTCCTTAAATTATACAAGTTTATTTGAAAATGAAATTGTAAAGCTTACTTTGTAGGAAATGCAATCAAGTTGTAAATTCAATATCCCTCATTATTGTGTGGATGATTATTGATGATTCTTATGGTATCGCTATTGTTATAACTTGAGTAGTGGTACCCATAGTATTCCTATTAATAAAATGAATTGTTGATATCCTACATTTGCAAGAGTATGTCACATCTAGTTAATTTAGTTATTTGTAGAGTAATTTATAACCGCAGTTATTAAATGGTGGGGATGCACACTCAATTACGTGTTAGGTGCTAAATCACCGAACCATAATGTAAATGAACTAACTCATTATATCTCAACTTGAAATGATATTTCCCATTCACTATTATTGGCTACAATCTAAGTTCTAAACTTTATGTGAATTATTCTACTCTTGACTTACATATAGGATAATTCGATGTGGTGCAAGAAGATGCTAAAGCTGAAACCTACCTCTTAATGAATGCAATTCTCCACTTAATCTATGTAACAAGTGTGTGTATAACACATTTCAATTTTGTGTAAACTCCTACGAAGTGGGCCACATGTATGCAACCTTACGTTAGTCTTAACCCAATGAGCCCTTGCTTGGGCATTGTCCCTCTTGAACTTATTATTAGAATTACTCCATTTCAGTGTTTATGAAGAACCTTAAGATTCGTTAAGCATTGAAATCTGATATAGGAACTTTAGTTGTGTTGTCCCTTGGTGGGCACCTTGTGCCGTTGATCTCTCTTTTGTGAATCACTCTTGCCGAATATTTTATCTTTGCTTTGTATGAAAAATTGAAAGGACATGGCCTCATCTGGTACTTACCATGTGGCATGATAATTATTTGAGTATGGGTTGTTCTTTGATCTATGATTATGGTACTTGGAAGCTTATAAGACCTAATGTGTTGTTACCTTTGAGAGAAATATGATCTTGTTTCATAGAACTCTTCATCCTTGGGTTTCTTCTCTAGTTAAAGCTAAGAAGGGATCCTTGTGTTTTATTTCTTCTTACAAGTAATAAATGAATGATTAATTTAAATCATGCAAGCTATGTCAAATAAAGACATTGTGATAATCTTGGTGGCATTTATTTTGAGAATCGTAATAAGTTTGGAGTTGGGATGATCCTAACCTTAGGACCTCTTTAGGAGGGTGCTTACTGGTGGAACATCGTAACTTATAACAACCAAATTGTGTTCAACCAAAGTGTGTAATTTGGAACTTGAGACACTCCATATTTTAACTTGTTGATAAACCTTTGGATCACTTAATAAAAGTAAAGTGAGTGTTTTCTTGGGGGAAACTTGTTAAATTGGAAATGAAATTTTGTAACTTGGAAATATTTTTATGCCTCATTATGTACTTTATATGTCTTGCAAAGAAAAATATTACATTATATAATAATTGTATTAAGTGTGTAAGCTAAGTTAGAATCTATGTAAAATTGGACAAGATCCTTCCTTCTCTCTCTCTCTCTCTCTCTCTTATTGGTTTAGCTATTGTGTTGTGAATCACTCTTTCGAGTAAATGTTGAACTTAAATTATTGTTGTCAAGATTGTATGTAAGTGTGTATGTATGTTTGGGGTGAGACTACATCATTGATAATGAAGGGAAAATAAGGTGTTAGTTAAAGGGATGAATACAAATTTGTGTATTGTTATATTGGAGGAACCAAGGGAATTCATGGCTAGTCTTAGTGGAGTGAAAAGGGGTGGTTTAATTGGAGGGAAAAGGGTATGTTGTGTGTTTTGTCTTGGAGGAACCAAAAGTTAGTTAGGATTCCTTTGTGAGGGAAATTAGGTAGTGGATGTGATGGTATCTCCCTTTTGTAAGCCTTATGGTCTAGGCTTGGTAGTATGTGTTGTCCTTATGTTAGTGTAATGTTATCTCTTCTCTTTTATTCCAAGTAAAAGTTAAATCATTGCATGAGTGGGTTCATGATCTTGTAAGTGTTTTAGGGGTTTTTGTGTTGTAGTAAGTATACCCAAGTGTTTGTGCTTGAGCTCACGGTGTGACTGGATAACAAGGGTACTATCTCCAAGTTGTGGGACTTGCTACTTGAGATAGACCTCTAGAGAAAGCTAGTTCTTGCCCCTAGACTATCTCGCCCCAATCTACTCTAATGCGAGACAAAACTACCTTATCCTAATCTACCTTTCCAAGGGACCAGGGAGAGAGATGCATGAAAAAAACCTACACTAAAGTGGTGATACACCAGAAAAGGAGGGTGTGAGAATAGTATTCAATGTGTGAAAACAAAAGAAAAGTGCATACTAGAAGGGGTGATAAAAGTTCTCCACAATCTAGCAAATGCATTCACAACAATATTTCATGCACACACAATGATAATGAATCCCTACAACAACATAAAATAGAAACAATATATTTGTAATGAGGTTGGAGAGACAAGAAGAATGTAAACAAACACAATAGGGGAAGACACATCCACAAACTTGTATCTATTGCTTCATTGACATACACGTTCAATCTATTGAAAAATAAAGGCACGAATCACCATGCAAGGATTTCAATACAAGGGCTGCAACACATTGGCTTCACAAAACAATTTTACAGAGTTTTGCTATTAAAAAACTATCTCCTTTTACAATGAATCCAACACTCTAATTTATAGAATTTTGAGAGAGAGAGAGAGAGAGAAATGAAAATCCTGAAATCCACCTTCCCACCACTTAAAAGATGTCATAAATGGAGTGAAATGATGGTAAGTTTCTTGCAAAAGGTTCCCCATGCTATCCCATAACTGCAACAAATGCGATGAAAAATGTCCGCCCATACTTTATTGAATGCATCCCAACTACTAATTAAAACACTATTATGAACCTGACCACATTTTCAGAAATATCACCATAAATTCTTCATCAAATTCCAAGTTTCTTAATTTTTGTGCGTTGTGCTCAAATTCACGATTACAATGGTACCAATTTTGTGTGATTTTGTTGAGAAATGCAAAAGATATGGCATTCGAGCGTGAGCGAGCTACTTTGGGTCCGTGGACATTTCTTACATTTTACGGGGTGGGAATTTAATTTGTTGGAGCTGGAGATGTTTATTTTATTTTCATATATCTACCCTAATTTAAATTAATAAATCCATTTTTGTGGCGTAGAGGATGTTGTGCCCTTTCGAAAAGTCAAATTTTGTGAAAATCGGAGCTCTGGGTCAAAAGTTATGACCGTTTGAAGTTCGGGCATCGGATGTTGAATTTTTCTTTGTATTGTGGCTATTATAGGTTTTGAGTAACTCATGTCCATGTGGTACTTGAACCGTCAGGGCCTCCTTTCTCAAATCGCTTGATTTGGGTTTTTTCTGTCTCGTTCGTCCGCCGTTGATTTGGGCCGTGAGGGCCGTTGACTTCCGCTCCACCGTAACACTTTGAGTGCGATGATTTCAGCTTTTTGGGTCCTGTACATACCTTTGTCCCGGGTATCCTGAGGCCAAAGTGAGACAATTTTTTCCAATTTTTCCACAATTCACTTGGTTTTGCTTTTGACTTTTTTGAGCCCGACTGTCCGAACATATTTTTTACGCCTTTTTCTGCAATTCACTTAGTTTCAAATTTTTAGAATTTTTGTGCCCAACCTGTCCCACACATATTTTTTCGCCTTTTCCGCAATTCACTTAGTTTTGGCTTTTTCGGCCTTTTTGAGCCCGACTGTCCGAACATATTTTTCTCGCCTTTTCCGCATTCGTTTGGTTTGATTTTTCACCTTTTGAGCTTGTCCTGTCCGAGACATATTTTTCGACTTTTCCATGCAATGCATTACCTCCTTTATAAATCAGACCCGAACTTGGTATGACAAACCCTGGTACGAACCGCATTGGTTCCATCCGCAGCTCCCAGGACCGATTTGCATTAAAAGCAGGCTTTTGACTTCATTTTTCATATTTTTGCAATTTTTCACTAACTCGGATTTTTATAAGACAACGAAGTTAGAGAAAAGAAAAGGGGTCACCAAAATCTGAATTTTGGCCTTTCACCATTTCTGCTTGCTCCAGCCTAAAGAAATTGTGCAAGTCATCAAAATTACCTTGGGGGTGAATTTTAGATAATTACTGTAAATTGTGCCAAATGAAGTGATCAGTGGCCTTGAAGTATCCATTGGGCATGGAGTCTACCTGGTAATCTTAAATCTGATATGGAACTTGAAGACCCACATCCTTGAGTTATTGAAACACTATTGTTTGAACCTAGAACCGCTCTCCCTGCTGTACTCTCATCTTTTATAAGAAAATCTTGAAGTCAAGGTTTGTGAGAGTAGAAAATTGCTTGAAACCTAGATTTCACCCATTCCTGCAACTTTGATCCATGAGGCTGAATGATGAGTACCTATGAATGTTGCCTCAACATCTGATTTTAGTTGCTCTGCATTTGTTTGAATTTTAAATTTGCAACTATTGCAAGAAACTATGAGCTTCCCACTACAACAGTTTCTCTTTCTTGAAGCATGATGAACTGTATACAAAGCATACACTAGAAGCAATAGAACATGTGCACCAACACTTAGGAAATTAAACCTATCCTAATAATAACAACAATGTGCACCAACAATTAGAGAGATTGGAAATCCTATACTAATATGTACAAGGTTGAGAAATTGGCCTTTTAGTAACAATGTTTGAGATGGATTCCATTCACTGGATTATGTGATTCCTCACCATCCAACTTAGCCAGCCGGAAGGAATTTCTACCTTTGCATTCAGTGATCATGCATGGACCACTCCATATGGCATCGAACTTGGAATGCTTGATTGACTTTGCACGATCAACATCCCGCTTGATGCAAGTCTTCTGCATGGAATGTTCTAGCTTTAGCTTTCTTGTCAAAGCTCCTCTTGATAAATGCTTGATCCTTTTCCATGGACTGCACTGCATATTCTCTTGCTTCCTTTAATTCCATCAGCTCTAAATACTTGATTTCTATTGGCTCAAATTCATCTAGTTCCAACTGTTTCATGAGTTCCAATGATGGAAAATCAAGTGATATAGGTAATATTGCATCCTTCCCATATACAAGCTTGCATGGAGAGGCCTGTAGACCTCTTAGGTGTGATTCTATCAGCCCATAGAGCTGATTTGAGCTTTGTGTGCCAAGTTCTCTGATTCTCATCAAGAGTCCTTCTGATGATTCTCAGTAAGTTTTTGTTTGTAGACTCTACTTGGCCATTACCCTGGGGTAATAGTTTGATGAAGTGCTGAGGTATATACCATTCTTGATAGCCCATTCAAGTGATTTTGGTGCCAAGGAATGCCAATGCATTATTTGATATGATAGTGGCGGGGACACCAAACCTCATGACTATCCCTTCATAGAAATCCAATATGTTGGATTCATTTACCTCCTTGAGTGCCACTTGCTTCAGTCCATTTGGTGAAATAGTCTGTTGCCATAAGTATCCACTTGTGGCCTTGACTTGAATTTGGATTGATAACTCAATGAAGTCCAATCCCCATTGCATGAATGATTGATCTATTGAAATTGGATGAAGGGGCAACACTTGCTAACCTTTCTTTCCCCTGTGAATAATGCACATTTTTTCATTTCTTGATCCATGAGTAGCAATCACCAAACATCGTAGGCCAATAATAACCAGCCTTCATGATTTTGAGAGTTGTTACTCGTGGAGAAAAGTGGCCTCCTGCTTCCCGTCATGGAACTCATGTAATATCTTCCCAACTTGACTTGTTGGGACACACCTCAATAACACCCCATTCACATCCTTCTTGAATAGGATGCCATCAATGAGCACATATGGGATGGATTGCAATCTAAAATATCTTCTCTTAGCTTTGTTCCATTTTGGAGGGCACAAACTGTTTGGAGATAATGCACCAAGTCTTGAGTCCAACATGGAATGGGTGCATTGTTAGCTAGTTGTTCTTGATCATTCTGCAGTAGTAGCAGGACAACCTCTTCTTCACCTTTTGACTCAGCTTGGTGTTTGGAAGTGAGCTGCTCACACAATCCTTTGCCATGAATCAACTTGGTCACTTTTATTTCAATATCAGATTCCATTACATGAGTGATCTAACCTGCTCTCTTCTCGTTTAGATCTTTGTTTAGGAGAAAGTCCTTGACACCAGCATGAGACACTAGCAGTTGAATTTTATTATTTGAGACCAAGTGTTTGAACTTCTTCAAACTCCTAATGAAAACAAGGACATGCTTTTCAATAAAAGAATACCTTACTTCATAATCTTCCAGGATCGATTGAAGAATGCTATGGGCTGTTCTGAACCTTCTCTATTTTTGTACCAAGAGAGTTGAGATTGTATCGATCCTTCAAAAGCATACATCATGAAGTCCTTTGAAAATTATGGATTGATAGAGTTGGAGCTTGTGATATTGCATGCTTGATAGCCTCAAAACTCTCTTTGCCTTTTGATGTCCATTTGAATGCAATAATCTTCTTGAACACTATTGTTAATGGCTTCATAAGAGTGGAAAAATCAGGCACAAATTTGCGGACAAATTTCATCATTCCCAAGAAGTTTTGGAGGTATTTCTTGTGGTGTGGCAATGGAAGTGTTTAGATGGCTTCAACTCTTTTAGGGTCAATTATCAACCCTTCTCTTGAGACAATGTGGCCCAACAATTTTTCCTCGTGTGCCAAGAATACACACTTTTTCATATTCAATGACACTCCAAACCTTCTACACCTCTGAAATACTTGCCTTAGGTGAAATAGGTGGTCTGCTATGTTCTTTGAGAACACAAAGTGATATCATCTAGATATACAAGCATTATTTTTTTGATTAGTCCTTTGAACACCATATCCATAGCTCGCTAAAATGTTGCTCTAGCATTTGATAGTCCAAATGACATCTTCTTATAAGCATATGTGCCCCATTTCGTAGTGAAGGTTGTCTTGAACTGATCATCTTCTTTCACCATTATTTGGTTATAGCATGAGTAGCCATATAGCAATGAAAACCTTTCAGAACCAGCTACAACTGTAAAATCTACTTCATTGATGCAAGTTGATAATGATCTTTGAGTGAAGCTCTATTCAAGTCATGGAAGTGTACACACAATCTGATTTCTCCGTTTCTCTTTCTCACCGGCACCAAGTTTGTAACCCAACTTGAATGTTTGATAGGGAAGATGATGCTAGCTTCAATTATCTTGTTCAACTCTTTTCTCATGAGAGGTTCAATGTGGGGATTCACTTGCTCTTTGCTTCTGTTTGATAGGATTGGATTATGGATCTAGCTCAATAGTATGTTGCGCTAGCTTGGGTTGAAACCTCTTAAATCATTATAATTCCATGCAAAGATGTCCGGGAATTCTTGACAAAGTTGAAAAAAATCAGATTTCTCCTGTGGGTTACTTACTTTGCCAATTTGTAATGTCTTGCCTTGGCCTACTGAAATGTGATCTGAATCTTCACCCTTTACTTGAATGTTTGCCTTTTCCTTCCGGAATTGATCATTTGGGTTGAATATTGACTCCAAATTTAAAAGAAATTTTGGTAATTTGTTATACCTCAGCTACA
Source organism: Taxus wallichiana var. yunnanensis (assembly GCA_018340775.1). NCBI lineage: Eukaryota > Viridiplantae > Streptophyta > Pinopsida > Cupressales > Taxaceae > Taxus > Taxus wallichiana. The sequence goes on from CM031234.1 coordinate 52,881,706, forward strand.
CCACTTGATCACCATATTGTTGTTCCAACTTGTCTTAGTTTCTAGCAGAGAACTCAACTTCTTCTTGTAGAAAATTGACAATTTTTGATCATTCTCGAAGACTTTCCAACTTGTGTTGTTATCTGGCACAATTGGTCTCACAACCACTTTGATATGAGGTTGATGTTTCTCACTTTTGATATTTTCTACAACATCAAATGCTGCCCCAATTGTTGCAAGTCTATCTGTTGCTTCATTCTTCTTTCTCGGGATGGAATTGATGCTAAAAGCTTCAAAATCTTCAATAAGATCCCATACCCGATTTTTGTAGTTCTTCAACAGATCATTCTTGGTAGCATTTTTTCCTCTAAATTGGTTCATAATTAGCTTGCTATCTCTAAGGACTTGTAAGTTCTTGATACCTCTCTTTCTTGCCCAATGCAATCCATGAATTAAGGCTTCATACTCAGCTGTGTTGTTTGAGAAAGCAAAATGGAAATGGAAAGATGAGTAATATTTTGTACCTTGTGGTGAAATGAGCATGGCTCCTCCTCGGCACCTTGTCTACTCCTTGAACCATCAAAGAATAACTGCCACACTTTGTTATCATCTTTGTGATTTGGCTTGGTAATGCTAGGGAGAGGTTGATTCTCTTCATGCAAATAATAGACTCCTAATTTAGATTCTTCCATTTATTTGTAAGGGTCAAAAGCATGTCTCTTTTTGCCCATTCATTGAGAGTCAAGTTTGGAATGCATTTGACTTTGGTATCTACTTAATGCGTGTTTGGATAATCCTCTTGATCAAATGTTGAACAATTTACATTGATTGAAGTTTGGGTGCATGAGGCTCAATATGAAAGTTTGCAATAGGATCAGATCTGATTGTAGCCTTAGCTCCATACCTTGTTCTGAATAACATGTGTGACCAATCAATAGAAAAATAGCCTCCAATTTTAGTGGTGAAGTCTCTTGACAAACACAATACAAAGAGTGGTGGCAAGTCTATGACTGATACATCTTGTAACACTGTTACATTGGGACAGGACATGTAATGTGAGGCTCAAATATTTGATTACTCCAACTATTGTTACCGTTGTCCCATCCAATTGCACCACACCTTTAGAAATGACTTCATATTGAAGGCCCAATTGATCAGCTATCTGTTTTGGCATGACTGAGCTACTTGCTCCGAATCAATCATGTAATTATGCACCAACTTATCTCTCGATGATCAATGAGATATAGAATGGTGGGGGATTCAAATTTTTACCTTGGTGGCCTCCTTGATTTCCTTCTTGCTAAGCTGCATTAGTAAGCACTTTTTCTTGTTGATTGGGTGATTGAATTGATGTTGACCAATTTTCCATACCAACTTGCAATAGGTCTCTTTGTTTTGGGATAGCTAATGAATACCACATTAAGATGTTTACATTCATTTTATTCATCTATTCAATGATGTTAAATGGAGATGAGATATCTCTATGCTGCCCCTTGCCTTGCACATTCTTCTCTTGCCCATGGGTTGTTAAAACCGGTACTTGGGCTGGTCTAGAAGGTGGCTTGGGTTGACCTTGCACATTGGGAGCTACACTTTGATTACCAATACCTTTTTGAGTGATAGAGGGTCTGTGGATCATTTGAATTTGATGATTGTCCTTCCCCAATGTTCCTTTTCTTTGACCATGTATTAGCTGTTACACTTTGAGAAGGGGCTTGATTAATTTTGAAGAAATATTCAGCCTGCCAAGTGACAAGTGCGGTCTCACTTGGAGGTGCCTCTTGAGTCATGTCATGTTGCTGCTTTCCTTCTTGGTATGTCTCTTTTCCACACCCATTGTTGTCACCATAAGAGCTTGATTCAAAGCACCATTGAAACACATCGACTTGTTATGAGGTTGATTATGTGGGAAGCACCAATCATATTCTTGAGCCATGTTATTTTTATCGGTACCAAGGCTCTAGATGTGGATGCAACATTAAGTTGTAACGCTGAAATGTCCTATTAATAGGAGGTTTTACTTGATTCGATTTGATGTTTGAATGTGTGTGTGGCCTATTAGGCTGATATGGAGGTCTATTGGGTTGGGTTTAAGGCTGGTATGACCTAAAATTTTGAGCTTCTTTGCCTCTTAAGTGTCACCAACTCATTACCCAAGTTTTGCAGTTGCTTCATGACTTCTTAGAGCTCACTTGAGGTACTAGAAGATGAGGTAGAAGCTTCATTCAAACTCTGATTTCTTGGAGTAGGAATGTGAGCTAATGTAGGTTCTTGACTAGTGCTTGGGGTTCCTAATTCTTGATAAAGAGGCATAGGTGGCCTAGGTGCAAGTTTACCAGCTTGAATTAAGAAATTTTCAGCTCTAATAGCAATGTTATAGGTGTGGGTAAAGTTATACCTCCCATGGATTGAATCATCATGGAAATATCAGAATTTAAAGCTTTTAGGAAGTATAGAAAGACACCTTCAACTGTTAGCCTCACAACCAACAAAATCCTATCCCACGTCCAATGGAATCTTAAGTTGAAGTTGGTCATCTGTTCATTAGGAACCCTCTTAATTGTTGTCAATTGTTCCAATAAAGATAGATTATCTCTCTTTTCTCCAAATTGATTGTGAAGAGCTGTGCACAAATGGCCCCAATTCTAGATAGATCTTCTTTGTTAGGCTTCAACCATTGTCAAAGATTTACCTTGAAAGGAGGATGCCAACAACTTAAAATAATGTCCATTTCAACAATTTCGTGAATTGCAAAGACATTAGCGATATCTTGGATGTGGCCAATTGGAGTTGTTTGGTTTTCTCCAGTGAAATACGAAATGTTCTTCAATGCAGAATCTGGAACTAAATTTTCGCATGGAGAACAAGTGGGAAGTGCCAATGAATTTGACATAGGGATTGGGCTACACCATCCTGATTGGTCGAGAGAACTCTAGTTGATTGAACGAAAGGCCTTCTAGGTGGAGGTGTTGATAAGGTTCTATTTGGTGGAGATGGATACCTTTGAGCTCTTCTTCCCCTTCTTGCTCTATCTGGGGATAAGTGTAGATAGATAAATAGTCCCTCTTCTCTAGTTCTTGACCTTGTTTGAATTCTTCTCATGAATCTGCCAAGTTTGGACTGTTGAAACCAAGTGGATTATGCCCCTTTGGAGTCACCAGATGTGCAATTCAAAGCTTCTTACAAGTTGGAAACTTACAACAAGTGCACATCAATCTTGCTTGTAATTAAAATAAAGACTTCTTCTCCCACCGAGCGTGCCAGAACTATTATCACCCAATCACAACACCCTATGATTTACACAAGTGCGTGTGCTTGAGCTCAATGTGTGATTGGATAACATGGGTACTATCTCCAAGTTATGGGACTTGTTACGTGAGATAGACCTCTAAAGAAAGCTGGTTCTTGCTCCTAGACTACCTACCAAAATCTACTCTAATGCATGCAAAACTACCTTATCCTAATATATCTTTCCAAGGGACCATAGAGAGAGATGCATGAAAGAAAAACCTACACTAAAGTGGCGATACACTAGAAAAGGAGGGTGTGAGAATATTATCCAATGTGTGAAAAATTGAAGCAAAGTGCATACTAGAAGGGGTGATAACAGTTCTCCACAATCTAACAACTACATTCACAACAATATTTCATGCACACACAATGATAATGAATCCTTGCAACAACATAAAATAGACACAATATATTTGTAATGAGGTTAGAGAGGTAAGAAGAATGTAAACAAACACAACAAGGGAAGACACATCCATAAACTTGTATCTATTGCTTCATTGATATGCACAGTTCAATCTATTACAAAATAAGGGCCTAGATCACCATGCAAAGAGTCCAATACAAGGCCTGCAACACATTGGCTTCACAAAACCAATTTAATAAATTTTTATACTAAAAATTATCTCCTTTACAATGAGCCCAACACTCTAATTGAGAGAGAGAGAGAGAGAGAAGAGAGAGAGAGAGAGAGAGAGAGAGAGAGAGAGAGAGTAAAATCCCAAAATATGCCTTCCCACCACTTGAAATATGTCATAAATGAAGTGAAATGATGGTAAGTTTCTTGCAAAAGGCTCCCCATGCTGTCCCATAACTTGCAGCAGTGAAAAATGTTTGCCCATGCTTTATTGAATGCATCCCAACTACCAATTAAAACACTGTTATGAACCTGGCCACGTTTTCAGAAAAATCACCATCAATTCTTCATCAAATTCCAATTTTCTTGATTGATGTACGTTGTGCTCGGAGTCATGATTCCAATGGTACCAATTTCACGTGATTTTGTTGAGAAATACAAAAGATATGACATTCTAAGCGTGAGCAACTACTTTGGGTCTGCTAGACATTTCTTGCATTTTACAGGATTGAGAATTTAATTTGTTGGAGCTGGAGATGTTTATTTTATTTTCATATATGTTCCCTCATTAAAATTAAGAAATCCCTTTTTTTGGCGTAGAGGACGTCGCGTCCCTTTTGAAAAGTCATTTTTTTGGAAATCAGAGCTCTGGGTCAAAAGTTATGACCGTTTGAAGTTCGGGGGTCAGGCATTGAATTTTTCTTTGTATTGCAGCTATTGCGGTTTTCAGGGAACTCATGTCCCTATGGTACTTGGATTGTCCGGGCCTCCTTTCTTCGCATCACCCGATTCAAGTTTTTTTGTCCGTGCGTCCGCCGTTGATCGGCCGTGAGGGTCATTGACTTCCGCTCTACCCACAACACTTTGAGTGCGGTGATTTTGGATTTTTGGGTCCGCATGTACCTTTGTCCCAATTGTCCCATAGACCGCACGGACAATTTTTTTCTCGCTTTTCCACATTCGCATGGTTTCGGCTTTTCAACCTTTTTTGAGCCTCGACTCCTAGACATATTTTTGCCTTTTCTACTATTCGCTTGGTTTCAAAAATTTCAGCCTTTTTGAGCCCAATTGTCCTAGACATATTTTTCCACCTTTTCCGCAATTCGCGTGGTTTCGATTTTTCACCTTTTTGAGTTCGATTGTCGAGACATATTTTTGTGCCTTTTCGCAATTCGTTTGGTTTCGGCTTTTGGCCTTTTTGAGCCCGATTGTCCCGGACATATTTTTTCGCCTTTTTGCAATGCACGGCCTCCTTTGCAAATTGGACCTAAACTTGGTATGATGAACCCTAGTACGACTCGCATTGGTTCCATCTCGCAACCCCCAGACCCGATTTGTAGTAAAACATGCCTTTGACTTCATTTTTTCAGATTTTTGCAATTTTTCACTAACTCCTTGGATTTTTTAGGACAATGAAGTTAGAGAAAAGCAAAGGGGTCACCAAAATCTGAATTTTGGCCTTTCACCATTTCTACTTGCTCCACTGAAGAAATTGTGCAAGTTATCAAAATTACCTTGGGGGTGAATTTTGGATAACACTCCATTTTTGACATGTGAGTGGGGATAAATCCCACATCCATTGGGTTTGACCGAGAATAGGATTCAAATAACATGTTGACCATTGATGTATTCATGGCTACGACCACGGTTGCATTTTTTTCCGTGTTGAGAGATAATAGTCTCGTCGCGAGCTCTACGTGGACTATTTGGATTAACATCCCCATCGAGTTGGAAGTGGGCTATTGGGAGTTCATTAAAACGGTCTCAATCGTGTTGGTTTATTGAAAAGATGGGTATTGATTCACAACAAGGTGATTGAGAGCTCTACCAAGTTGGTTCGGTTTGCATTGACCCATCCAATGTGGAGGTAGCTCAGTTGTTTTGGATATAAGGTGAGTTAAGTGGCATGCCACATGGTGGCCTAAGGACACACCACATGAAACTCTCTAAAATTACCAAATTGATGAGATTCTCACCTTCCACATGTTAGCACAAGAGAACACAAAAATAATATGTGGTAAACTATAGTGTAATTAAATAAAAATTCACACTAATTACCATACGATACGATGACAGCCCCCTTAGACATAAAAGTGAACCCCACTAGCTAGCTCTCGTAGCCTGGACTCTTGCAAATCGATCATCAAAGACCAAAGGAGTAAAAACATGTCCACATACCATTTTTTACCTCGGCCAACCTTTATTACGTGAATAGGCTCTATGCACGAGCCGAGTACTTCTAGACATGCACTTGCCTATTGACCTAGTTTGACCTTGAACTTTGGTCAATAACATATGGAGCACCCGATGTCGATTTATGTGTTCCAATAGGCATTGAAAAGATATCAAAACTTTCTTCTCGTATAGTCATGGCTTAGGGAGAAATAGGGAACTTATGACCACCGAAAATGTCCTCCAAATCACACCTCCCCAATAAGAACCTTTTGGTCTCTAAAAGGAAAGTAACCCATTGAATCTGCTAAACGAATCTCTACATCACACCAAAGTACATAAACTAGAATATAACATAGTGGTTAAGGTTTCCAAATATTGAAATGCCAAAAATATCACAGAAAATGGATTAGTGTAAATAGACACAAAACACCTTCCAAAGAGGCAATGTCTAATTGAACCCGTGTGAATTGGCCAATACTGCAACTACAAAAGTAGATTAGTATGAAATGATGACCAAATTCCAATAATAGGTAGTGTCCATTGACCCTACAAAACTACCAATATACTTTGCAAAATATCACTGAAATGAATCAATATGAAATGATGACTCAAATGCCAAACATAGGCAAGTGTCAATTGACCTCGTGAAACTATAAGTATTGTAAAATATCATTCAAAATATCATGGAAATGATTCAAAAATTAGACTACACAAATTCTTATAAGGAGGCGAGAGTCGATCGAATCCTTGAAACTTCCAATGAAAGTAAGTTTTTACACAAATGTCACATTCCCAAATGGTGAAACTTATAACAATGTAAAATGTTAGGTTGTGGAGCATGTTTTCATGAGTGAAAGTGTTGAAGATCAGTACACTTTTCATGTATCCTCGCCTGTAGGTGGTTCGGGGCCATAAGGGAAAAATTGAAGTTGTGTTCAGCTTTGGTTGGTCTTCATGGAAACTAGTGAAGGGTTGAGAAGCTTGCTCAGAGGAAAACTAGTCTCCAAGTGGGATATTGTTAGGTTGTGGAGCCTGTTTTCATGTGTGAAAGTGTTGAAGATCTGTACACTAAGAGTATTGTAAAATTTTCATGTATCCTCACGGGGTTTTTTTTTGGGCCTTAAAACATGCCCGATATATCGGGAAACGTGATTTTCTCATATGGGTGGGATTTTGACCCATAGGTTTATGGGACAATTTTTGCCCATGGTTTTGATACCCACAGTTTTGTAAAACTGCTTAAGCAGTTGTCTATTTATATGGTTTTATGCATATGATAGATGTATGAAAAACATTGCAGATGTGTTTTGAATTCGGGTGTGAATTCTATAGAGTTTGTTGAGCATAGCTCCAAACAGATCTGGGTATTGTATTGAGAGAGTGATGGCTTGTAATAAAATATGAGCAAGTGATTCTTGGTGGATGTAGCCCAAATTGGGTGAACCACGTTAAATATTGTCTCTTTGTGTTGTGTTATTTTATTCTACACTTTTATTTGAGATTTGTAATATTTTCTGCATATTAGTTTCTATTGTTGCGATTCTGTGAGGGATTATTCTCGCATATTTTATCCCTTATTCCCTAACAATTGGTATCGAGCCGGTTTGGTTTCTTTGAAGTGTTGAATTGCATGGAAATTTTTATCTTGAGTGGGAGCTATGGTAGATGATGGAAGATCTAGGGTTGATAAATTCAACAGGTAAAATTTCGTATTTGGAAGATGCGAGATGGAAGATTACCTTTATCGAAGGATCTTTATACTCCATTGTGCTTGAGAAGGTGAACAAACCTCGAGCATGAAAGATTGAGAATGAGATTTTCTAGATAGGAATGCACTTGGGACAATCCGGTGTATCTTGCATCTTCGGTATTATTTAATGTTTCAAAGGAAAACACTACAAAAGAATTGATGGATGCATTAGGGAAGTTGTATGAAAAACCCTCTGCCTCTTATAAGATATTTTTAATGAAAAAGTTGTTTAATATGAAGATGTCTGAGAATGGTTCAATAGCAGATCATCTAAATGATTTTAATACTGTTGTAAATATGCTAGCTTTGGTTACAATAGAATTTGATGAAGAAGTTAGGGATTTATTAGTTCAGTGCTCTTTACCTAAGAGTTGGAATAACTTGGTAATGGTGGTAAAAAATCGGTTCCCCTGCTAACTCAAAGTTGAAGTTTGAGGATGTTGTAGGGGTGATTCTAAGTGAAAAATGCAAAGAAAAAGCTCGTGAATCTTCTACTGGGGAATGCTTTGTGATCGAAACTAGAGGGAGAGAAGAATAGAGGAAACCGTGGAAAATCAAAGGATTGGGCGAGGTCAAAATAAAAAAGCAAGATAGTATGCTGGCACTAATGTGGAAAGTCCTGGGCATGCAAAGAAGGACTATAGGGAGCTTCGGGAGAAGAAGAAACAATAGGAAGAAAACAAGGAGGAAAATGTGGCAACAGTAATGTATGTATGTTAGGATGCTTTGATTCTTTCTTTGCACAATATTACTGAATCTTGGGTTTTAGATTCAGGGGCTTCTTTCCATGCTACTCCACATATGCATTATTTTGTTGATTATGTTCAAGGAGATTTTGGGCATGTTTTTCTTGGTGATGATGAGCCTTGTAGCATAGTTGGAAAAGGTTCTATTCAGGTTAATATGCAAAATGTGAATACTTGGCTATTGGAGGATGTTAGACATGTGCCTAAATTAAGATGAAATTTGATATTGACAGGGTAGTTGGGAAGTGATGGTTGTACTGTGATATTAACAACAAACTCTTGGAAGGTTTCCAAGGGTGCTCTTGTGGTGGTAAGAGGTAAGAAGGTTGGAACCTTGTATTTAACCACTTATAGGACTAATGTTTGTAATCTTGTGGCTTTAGAAGTAGATACAACATTGTGGCACTATAGGCTCGGTCATATGAGCCATAAGGGCATGGAGATCATATGAAGGATTTTCTGGATATACGAAATAGGTTTGGAGTTCTCGTGAGGACTGGATATATGGGAAGCAAAAGCGAGTAAGGTTTCTCAAGGTTGGACCTACAAAGAAAGAGAGTAAGTTAGAGCTGGTGCATTCTGATGTGTGGGGGTCGGCTCAAGTATCATCTCTTGGGGGTTCAAGTTATTATGTTACTTTTATTGATGATGCAACAAGGAACATTTGGGTTTATTGTATTAGAAACAAATATGATGTATTTGAAACTTTTATTAAATGGAAATCCTTGGTAGAGAATGAAACATGTCTTAAGCTAAAGTGTCTCAAAGTCAGATAATGGAGGGGAGTATTGCAGCAATGAATTTGATGATTACTGTTATAAGAATGGAATCCATAGGTAAAAGACGGTTCAAGGAACTCCGCAGTAGAATGGGGTATTAGAAAGGATGAACATAACAATAATGGAACGTGCTAGGAGCACGAGGTTACATACAGGACTGCCTCTTTCTTTTTGGGTAGAAGCGGTGAGCACGGTGTGTACTTGATAAATAAAGGACCCTCAAGTGCCTTGGATGGAGGCATACCTGAGGAGGCTTAGTATGGTAAGAAAGTTGATTATTCATTTCTTAGAGTCTTTGGATGTGAGGTGTTTGTTCATATAGACAAGGATGATAGGACCAAGCTAGAGGCTAAGTCAAAAAAATGTACTTTCATTGGTTATGGTGGTGATGAATTTGGATATAAATGTTGGATTATTGAGGACAAGAAATTCATTTGATCTAGGGATGTGGTGTTTAATGAGAAAGTCATGTCTAAGAAGCGAGATTGCGGGGAAAACAAGGAAGAATCCAAGAAAGAATATGCGAAGCGGTAGAGGATCTTCCGGTGGAAAAGTGACACATGAATCGGTTTAGGAACCTCTTCAACAGAACCCCAAACTCCTATATTGAGGAGGTCTTCTAGGGTAAGAAGACAACCTCGAATATTTTTCTCCTCTTTATTATTTATTACTCACCGATAGTGGAGAGCCGAGAGCTTTGATGAAGCAATGCCTGTAGATGCTAGGAAGAAGTGGGAGAAAGCCATGGATGAGGAGCATTAGGCTCTCATGGAGAATTAGACATGGGATTTGTTGAAGCTACCGAAGGAAAAAGATCATTACGGAACAAGTGGGTGTTCAGAGTCAAAGAGGAAGAAGGAGGCAAGAAAAGATACAAGGTCCAGTTAGTGGTCAAGGGGTTTACATAGAAAAAAGGTATAGATTTTGATGAAATTTTTTCTCCTGTAGTAAAAATGACTTCTATTAGAACTGTTCTAGGAATAGTTGCAGTAGAAGACTTGCACTCAGAACACCTTGATGTAAAGACTGCATTTCTCCATGTTGATTTGGAGGAGGAACTATATATGCAATAACCAGAGGGCTATGAGGTCAAAGGTAAAGAGGAGATGGTGTGCAAACTGAAGAAGAGCTTATATGGCTTCAAACAAGCTCCACGTCAATGGTATAAGAAATTTGATAGCTTCATGATGGAGTAAGGTTATATTAGATGTCATTCTGACCATTGTGTGTATATAAAGAAATTTGAGGATGGCAGTTATATTATCCTGTGTCTATATGTGGATGACATGTTGGTTGCAGGTAAAAACATACAGAAAATAAAAGTACTCAAGAAGTAGCTAAGTGAATCCTTTGATATGAAGGATTTGGGGGTAGCCAAAAAAATCCTTGGTATGAGGATATCTTGGGATAGGAAGGAATGGAAGTTGACTTTATCTCAGGAAGAGTACATAAATAAAGTCTTGGAGAGGTTTAATATGCAGGATGCTAAACCGGTTGGGACTCCTTTGGCAGGCCATTTCAAGTTATCAAAGGAACAGTGTCCTAAGATAGAGCAGGAGAGAAATAAAATGTCCAAGGTACCTTACTCATCAACAGTTGGTAGTTTGATGTTTTCTATGGTGTGTGCAGTCCGATATTGCCCATGCAGTGGGAGCGGTGAGTAGATTTATGAGTGATCCAAGCAGAGATCACTGGTAGGTAGTAAAGTGGATCCTTCAGTATTTAAGAGGGACCATGGGGACATTTTTTTGCTATAGTGGATCAGACACCACTTTGTGTGGTTATGTAGATTCAGATATGGCTGGAGATGTAGACAACAGGAGGAGCACGACAAGTTATGTTTACATTATAGGTGGGACAATAGTGAGCTGGATTTCACGACTATAGAAGCTGGTGGCTTTGTCAACCATAGAGGCTGAGTATGTTGTTGCCACAGAGGCAAGCAAATAAATGATTTGGTTACAACAATTACTTGAGGAGTTGGGGCATAAGCAGGAGGAAGGAAAGCTACATAGTGATAGTCAGAGTGCTATACACCTAGCTAAGAACTTTTCTTTCCACTCTAGGACGAAGCATATACAGTTAAGGTACCATTTCATCAGACAACTTTGGAGGAAGAGAAGTTGAATCTGGAGAAGATCCATACCAGTCGAGAATCTGTAGACATGATGACCAAGGTGGTCACAAGGGAAAAACTGAAGTTGTGTTCAACTTTGGTTGGTCTTCACGGAAACTAGTGAAGGGTTGAGAATCTTGCTCAAAGGAAAACTAGTCTCCAAGTAAGAGATTGTTAGGTTGTGGAGCCTATTTTCATGTGTGAAAGTGTTGAAGATCTGTACACTAAGAGTACTATACACTTTTCATGTATCCTTGCGGGGTTTTTTTGGGCCTTAGAACGTGCCCGATATATCAGAAACATGATTTTCTCAAATAGGTGGGATTTTGACCCATAGGTTTATGGGACGATTTTTGCCCATGGTTTTGTAAAAATGCTTAAGAAGTTGTCTATTTTTATGGTTTTATGCATATGATAGATGTATGAAAAACATTGTAGACATGTTTTGAATTCGGTTGTGAATTTTGTAGATTTTTTTGAGCATGGCTCCAAATAGATATGGGTATTGTATTGAGAGAGCGGTGGCTTGTAATAAAATCGAGCAAGTGATTCTTGGTGGACGTAGCCCAAATTTGGTGATACACATTAAATACTATCTCTTTGTGTTGTGTTATTTTATTCTACACTTTTATTTGAGATCTGTAATATTTTTTGCATATTAGTTTCTCTGCTATTATTGCGATTCGTGAGGGATTATTCCGCATATTTTATCCCTTATTCCCTAACATAAAATATCACCGGGTGCAACTTGCAAACTAGGTAATTAGTATAATAAAAATATACTCTAATTGTAACCACATATGATAGTTACAAATAAATAAATGCCCAAATATGAGGGTCTTTAATATATGTGCGAATATCATGTATGTGTACGACAACGTTGTCTTATTATCATTTTTACAAACGATGCCCAAAAAGGTCTTGTGTGCGTCCATAATTTTGCACAATAAAAAGCGACAACAAATACTCTGAAAATGTAAATCCAAAATTAGACATTCTAAATATGCCCACTGAACCTACATACTCTGATGTCAAAATAAAAATAGAAATTTTCAACCATAAATGTGAGAAGACATTCTGAGTATGATAAACTTGTCACTTAGCTCTTTCTTACAGGTGACTCCAAAAATCATATTCAAAGATGAAAATGAATATGGGAAAATTTCCTTTCAACATACAACAAAATCCCACAAAATTACTTTGAAAAATTACAAGTTATTTATCAATCACAACTATGCAAACATGAAACTAAGGAATTGTTTACCAATCCACTTAATTATATTTTCCTATTTAGGTGGTTTTACTTCCTCCGTGAGTTCATGGGGATCTACATGGGTTAAATAAAAAATCATTGGTTTTACATTGCTTTCTTTCCTAACAACTCTCCATTGTTGTTTTGGATGAAGCTGCCAACACTTGTCAACCTCATGACCTTTCTGTTACAATGGACACAAAAATGTTTGTCCACTCTTTTGGAAAACTTACCCTTACAACCATTCTTAGAACCCTATTTAGGAGAATGGTCTTTCAAAATCTTACCCAACAATGATTTCCTTTTCCAACACTTAGCTACACAGTGGTTAGAAAATCCACCGAAAAACTACATGGATAAACATACCAAATTATGTGTATCTAATCCATAATCAAAAGGAACGTTGGAATATTTATGTTGTTTATAATCAACACTTTTAGAATTTTTCCCATTACCATTTTTACCTTTCGTGGGCTGTGGTGGAGGTTTCTCCCTTGCAGTCTCAATTATCCTAGAGCATTCACTTATTTCATTATGACCACTAAAAATGAATCCCAAACTCGCATGACGAGGCCTATCCTCTACTTGAATAAGGTTTGTAATACCTTGGACTTCTTTTCCAAGATTTTTTCCATTAAATCCCATCTTAAATAGTAAATTTTAACCTATTCTTATAGTATGTTGTTTAAACTTACAAATTTCATGTTCAACTGATTTAAAATAGGAAGATTCAACAACTAGTGATATACTTACAATGCTTATCTCATATTCACTACCTGCACTTGTGGGAGAGGAAGGTCTTATTTGCATAATGTACTTGTTTTTCCCCTTCATGTCACCACTAGTTTGTAACATTTCCAAGATCTCATCCTTGGATTTAAATTTTGTTTTAGGTTTTTCACATTCCTCTTCCAAGGAATAGTGCATCGATATCCAAAGAGCATTGTATTCGAGGATTTGGTGATTATATAACTCAAACTCATTGAGCTTCTCCTATTTTGACAACTTTCCCATAGTGCACCTGTAGCTATCTAATCACAACCGAACCAAATTACCAATAATGGAAGAAATAATTTGTTATATTAAATTGTTAATCATAGGAAACAACTTGCAAAATCCTATTGATCAACCTCAATCGATACCAAAATATGATCTATTAATCGTATTAACACCTTAATTTTTCAAATCAGTTTACAAATGGATACTTAGAAATGACATGTTAAATATCCGATAAAATTGATTTTAATGTGTTTAAGATGGATTTGGAACTAAATATGAGTGATTTAAACTCATTCATACCAACTACACATAAAAATGATCAACACATTTTTCCGTAAATGTTGTAATTTGGTTGAACTTGCATTCAAAATTAATTAACTGATTAAAATATGAAAAAATATGAATGCAAAACTGAAAAAATGACATAGAAAGTGTTTAAGGAGTTTGGCGTAAAATGTCTACATCTCTGGGTTCATTCAAACCGATCCATTAAAAATTGATTGCAAGTACAATTTAAAGACTTAAAATACATTTTTAAATCTATCAAACTTGAAAATAATATACTATCGGACCTTAGAGTACTCGGATTACACCCAACAATGTATTCTACCTTCCTTTAGCACTTGTATGTTAAATTTTCCTTAGTTATCCATGAAAAGTAAATTGAAAATGCTTCCAATAACAGGAGGTGTGATCCAAACTACCTTGGAGAAGTGTTTAGAACTTAGAGACACTCTATATGGACTGATTCTTTTCCCCTTGTGGTGTTAATTTTCCGTTATCGGAAGCATTTTCGAGTTACTTTTGATGGAGAACTAAGAGAAACCGAATGTGAAAGTGCTACAAGAAGGTATAGGATGTTGTTGGGCATAATCCGAGTCCTCTTAAGGTCCGATAGTATATTATTTGTAGGTTTAAGAGATTCAATAACACATTGTAAGTCTTTAAATTTTACTTGCAATCAATTTTTAATGGATCGGTTCGAATGAACCTAGAGGTGTAAGTATTTTATGCCAAAATCTGTAATTAATTATTGTGTCATTTTATTTCAGTTTTGCATTCGGATTTCCACAGATTTTAATTAGTTAATTAATCTTTGAATGCAAGTTAAACCAAATTATGACATTTATGAAAAATGGTATAAGTGGCTATTTGATCATTTTTATGTGCAGTTGGTACAATGAGCTTGAATCAATCATGTTTAGTTTTGAATCCATCTTAAACACATTCTTATAAGTTTTCTCAGATATTTGACACGCCATTTCTAAGTATACATTTGTAAACTATTTTTAAAATTTAAGGGGTTAATACAATTTACGATCAATATGTTATGTGATAAATACGTTTCCTTGTTAATTGAGGGCATATTGTGAGGTTATGAGCCTTATTCTATTGTACTTGTTATATTAATATATTATGTGATAACGTGTCATATTGTGAACCTTGAGAATACTCGGGGTTCATTTTAAGAAGACCCCTATGAAAAATTACTTTCGAATCATTGGCAAATCTCATAAATCGACTTTCGAATCGTTGGAAAATTTCTGAAAAAATGTTTCGTGGCAAAGGCGATTTCACAGAGCATTGTTCCCTCATTTTTGCAATCTTGGCTAGGTAGGTTTGTGAGACAGGTTGGATGGGTGGGTTAGATGGAGGTTGGACGGTCAACGGTTAAGCGGTCAACGGTTGGATGGGTGGGTTAGACGGTCAATGAATAGACAAGGGGGTGGATGGGGGTTGGACGGGTGGTTTGGATGAGATAAGAGTTGGATGGGGCGGGGTTGGATGACAAGGGTGTTAGGAAATAAATGATAAAATATGTAGAATAATCCCTCATAGAATCCCAACAAGAGAAACTAATATGCGGAAAATATTACAGATCTCAAATAAAAGTGCATAATAAAATAACACAACACAAAGAGACAATATTTAACATGGTTCACCCAATTTGGGCTACGTCCACCAAAAATCACTTGCTCAGATTTTATTACAAGCCACCACTCTCTCAATACAATACCCAAATTTGTTCGGAGCTATGCTCAACAAACTCTACAGAATTCACACCCAAATTCAAAGCACATCTGTAATGTTTACATTATATCTACCATATGCATAAAACCATATAAATAGACAACTACTTAAGTAGTTTTACAAAACTATGGATATCAAAACCATGGTCCAAAACCGTCCCATAAACATATGGGTCAAAATCCCACCCATATGAGAAAAACACGTTTCTCGGTATATCAGGCACGTTTTAAGGCCCAATTTTTTTTCTCGGGGCTGCCACCCCGGACCCCACTCGGGGCCCGACCCAACCTCGAACCCCAACAAGACAAAGCATGGAAAGTGTACACTACTCTTAGTGTATAGTCTTCAACACTTTCACACATGAAAACAGGCTCCACAACCTAATAATCTCCCACTTAGAGACTATTTTTCCTCCGAGCAAGCGTCTCAACCTTCACTAGTTTTCGTGAAGACCAACCAAAACTCGAACACGGCTTCAATTTTTCCCTTGTGACCACCTTGGTCTTCATGTCTGCAGGATTCTTACTAGTATGAATCTTCTCCAACTTCAACTTCTCTTCCTCCAAATCTCATCCGATGAAATGGTACCTTAACTGTATATGCTTCATCCTAGAGTGGAAAGTAGGGTTCTTGGCTAGGTGTATAACACTATGACTATCATTATGTAGCTTTCCTTCCTCCTGCTTATGCCCCAACTCCTCAAGCAATTTTTATAACCAAATCATTTATTTTCTTGCCTCTCGTGGCAACAACATACTCACCTCCGTGGTTGATAAAACCACCAACTTATGTAGTCGTGAAATCCGACTTCATCGATGTCCCACCTACAAAGTGTAAACATAACCTGTTGTGCTCCTCTTGTGTCTACATCTCCAGCCATATCTGAATCTACATAACCACACAAAGTGGTGTTTGATCCACTGTAGCACAAAACTGTCCCCATGGTCCCTCTCAAATACCAAAGGATCCACTTTACTATCTACTAGTGATCTCTACCTAGATCACTCATAAATCTACTCACCACTCCCATTGCATGGGCAATATCAGGCCTGGTGCACACCATGACATACATCAAACTGCCAACCGATGATGAGTAAGGTACCTTGGACATTTGGTTTTCTCTCTGCTCTATCTTGGGACACTGTTCCTTTGATAACTTGAAATGGCTTGCCAAAGGAGTCCCAACCAGTTTAGCATCCTGCATATTAAACCTCTCCAAGACCTTCTTAATGTACTCTTCCTGAGATAAATTCAGCTTCCGTTCCTTCCTATCCCGAGATATCCTCATACCAAGGATTTTTTTGGCTGCCCCCAAATCCTTCATAGTAAAGGATTCACTTAGCTGCTTCTTGAGTACTTTTATTTCCTGCATGTTTTTACCTGCAACCAACATGTCATCCACATACAAACAAAGGATAATATAACTGCCATCCTCAAATTTCTTTGTATACGCAATGGTTAGAATGACATCTAATATAACCTTGCTCCATTATGAAGCTATCAAATTTATTATACCATTGACGTGGAGCTTGTTTCAAGCCATACAAGCTCTTCTTCAGTTTGCACACCATCTCCTCTTTACCTTTGACCTCATAGCCCTCTAGTTGCTGCATATATAGTTCCTCCTCCAAATCAACATGGAGAAATGCAAGTATTTACATCAAGCTACTCTTAGTGCAAGTCTTCTGCTGCAACTATTCCTAGAAAATTCTAATAGAAGTCATTTTTACTACAAGAGAAAAAATCTCATCAAAATCTATACCTTTTTTCTGTGCAAACCCCTTGACCACTAATCGGGCCTTGTATCTTTTCTTGCCTCCTTCTTCCTCTTTGACTCTGAACACCCACTTGTTTTGTAATGATCTTTTTCCTTCAGGTAGCTTCACCAAATCCCATGTCTAGTTCTCCATGAGAGCCTAATGCTCCTCATCCATGGCTTGCTCCCACTTCTTCCTGGCATCTACCTGCATTGCTTCATCAAAGCTCTCTGGCTCTCCACTATCAGTGAGTAATAAATAATAAAGAGGAGAAAAATGTTCAGGTTCTCTTCTTACCCTAGAAGACATCCTCAATATAGGAGTTTGGGGTTCCTGTTGAGGAGGTTCCTGAACTGATTCATGTGTCACTTTTCCATCCGAAAGATCCTCTACCGCTGCATATTCTTTCTTGGATTCTTCCCTATTTTCCTGCAACTACTTCTTATACATGACTTTCTCATTAAAGACCACATCCCTAGATCGAATGATTTTCTTGTCCTTAATAATCCAACATTTATATCCAAAGTCATCACCACCATAACCAATGAAAGTACATTTTTTGACTTAGCCTCTAGCTTGGTCCTATCATCCTTGTCTATATGAACAAACACCTCACATCCAAAGACTCTAAGAAATGAATAATCAACTTTCTTACCATACCAAGCCTTCTCGGGTATGCCTCCATCTAAGGCACTTGAGGGTCATTTATTTATCAAGTACACACATTGTGCTCACTACTACGCCCAAAAAGAAAGAGGCGATCCCCGCATGTAACGTCATGCTCCTAGCACATTCCATTATTGTTCTGTTCATCCTTTCTAACACCCCATTCTGCTGCAGAGTTCCTAGAACCATCTTTTGCCTATGGATTCCATTCTTAGAACAATAATAATCAAATTCATTACTGCAATACTCCCCTCCATTATCTGACCTGAGACATTTTAGCTTAAGACCTATTTCATTCTCTACCAAGGCTTTCCATTTAACAAAAGTGTCAAATACATCAGATTTGTTTCTAATATAATAAACCCAAACTTTCCTTGTTACATCATCAATAAAAGTAACATAATAACTTGAACCCCAAGAGATGATAAATGAGTGGCCCCACACATCGAATGCACCAGCTCTAACTTACTCTCTTTCTTTGTAGGTCTAACCTTGAGAAACCTTACTCGCTTCTGTTTCCCATATATGCAGTCCTCAAAAAAATCCAAACCTATTTCTGTATATCCGAGAAAATCCTTCTTTATAATCTCCATGCGCTTATGGCTCATAGGACCGAGCCTATAGTGCCACAATGTTGTATCTACTTCTGAAGCCACAAGATTACAAACATTAGTGCTATAAGTGGTTAAATACAAGGTTCCAACCTTCTTACCTATTTTCACCACAAGAGTACCCTTGGTAACCTTCCAAGAGTCCGCTGTAAATATCAAAGTACAACCATCACTTCCCAATTGCCCTGCCGATATCAAATTTCATCTTAACGTAGGCACATGTATAACATCCTTCAATAGCCAAGTATTTCCATTCTGCATCTTAACCTGAATGTAACCTTTTCGAACAATGCTACAAGGCTCATCATCACCAAGAAAAACATGCCCAAAATCTCCTTGAACATAATCAACAAAATAATGCCTATGTGGATTAGCATGGAAAGAAACCCCCGAATCTAAAACCCAAGATTCAATAATATTGTGTAAAGAAAGAATCAAATCATTCTAACATACATTACCCGTTGCCAAATTTTTCTCCTTGTTTTCTTCTTGTTGTTTCTTCTTGTCCCGAAGCTCCCAACAGTCCTTCTTTGCATGCCCATACCTTCCATAGTTCCAAAGATACTATCTTGCTTTTCAATTTTGACCTTGCTCGATCCTTTGATTTTCCATGGTTTCCTCTATTCTTTTGTCTCCCTCTAGTTTCTACTGTCAAAGCGTTCCTGAATAGAAGTTTCACTTGATCTTTTTCCTCACATTTCCTCGCTTAGAATCACCCTACAACATCCTTAAACTTAAAATTTGAGTTATCCGAACCGAGTTGCTTACCACCATTACGAGGTTATTCCAACTCTTAGGTAAAGAGCATGTAACTAATAAAGCCCTAACTTCTTCATCACATTCTATCAGAATCGAAACTAGCATATTTACAACCGTATTAAGATCATTTAGATGATCTCGCTACTAAACCATTCGCAGACATATTCATATTAAAAAACTTTTTCATTAAAAATATCTTATTAGAGGAAGAGGTTTTTCATAGAACTTCCCTAATACATCCATAAGTTCTTTTGTAGTATTTTCCTTTGAAACATTAAATAATACCGAAGATATAAGACACAATTTGGATATTCCTAAGTGCCTTCCTATTTAGAAAATCCCATTTTTCATCCATCATGCTCGAGGGTTTTTCACCTTCTCAAACAACGGAATATAAAGATCCTTCCGATAAAGGTAATCTTCCATCCGCATCTTCCAAAGACTAAAATTTACCCGTTGAATTTATCAACCCTAGATCTTTCATCATCTAACATAGCTCCCACTCAAGATAAATTTTTTCCCGCAATTCAACACTTGAGCAAACCAAACCAAAGCTCGATACCAATTATTAGGAAATAAAGGACAAAATATGTGGAATAATCCCTCATAGAATCGCAATAAGAAGTAAGAAACTAATATGTAGAAAATATTACAGATCTCAAATAATTTCACCCAATTTGGGCTACGTCCACCAAGAATCACTTGCTTAGATTTTATTAGAAGCCACCACTCTCTCAATATAATACCAGATCTATTTGGAGCTATGCTCAACAAACTCTACATAATTCACACCCGAATTCAAAGCACATCGTAATGTTTACATTATATCTACCGTATGCATAAAAACATATAAATAGACAACTACTTAAGCAATTTTACAAAATAGTGGGTATCAAAACCATTGGCCAAAAGCTGTCCCATAAACCTATGGGTCAAAATCCCACCCATATGAGAAAAACACATTTTCCAAAGATATCGGGCACGTTTTAAGGCCCAATTTTTTTTTTTCTCGGGGGTTGCACCTCGAACCCTCGCATCGAGGGCTGCCACCCCTGCACCTCTACTCGAGGCCCGGCCCGGACCACAAACAAAGACAGACAACGTGGAAAGTGTATAATACTCTTAGTGTACGAGTCTTCAACACTTTCACACATGAAAAGATGCTCCACAACCTAACAAAGGGGATGGATGGGAAATGGTTGGTCGGTGTGGGTTGGACGGGTGAGGAGTTGGATGGAAAAGGGTTGGACGGGGAGTGTTGGATGGGTGGGTTGGAAGAATGAGGGGTTAGACGGAGTTCGTGGGTTGGGCATTGTTGCCAATGAATTTAATGATCGTTAATGATACCTCGGTGCTCTATAAATACCCTTGAAGGTTCATTTTTTCACTTTTATACGTAAATATACAAAGTGATTCAGAGCTCTCCAATTTTACACCCAAATTTTACTTCTCCTAAATTTCAGCAATTTCCAAGTACTATATCTTCTCCTACACCCAAATATTAATACAAAAACCTCATGTTCCCACATATTTTAGCTCTACTAAAAGCAAAGATGCTTCAAAGGATTGTCGTTGTACATCGTCCTTGATTACCTCCTTGCCTCTAACAATGACAATGATGGACAATTTTCCATTCTTCTTGTGCATCTGAAACGTCATCAAATTTATTTTTTTATTGAACCCGAGGACGTGCATCGGTTAATAGGTTTACCTTTCAAAAATAAGCCACCTGTTACTACAAAGGTTGTCCTTATAGATGAAGACAAAAAGTTTTTGGAGTCTCATTACAATGTACAAGTTGATGGTAAGTTTATTATTTTCAAATTATTTTTTCTTAACATTACTTGACCACACAAAGGATCTAATGTTTCTTTTCTGTAATTGTAACTCCTCTTAATCATTCATCAAGAGGCCTTCTTCTACAAGGTATTACAAACAAATTCTTTATTGTAGTTGCTTCACTTTTTCAGGCCAGGATTGTATTATAGGGTAGATCTATAGACATTTCGTATTGGGTAGTTCAATATTTATTACGACACTAACAGTCAACAATTTGATTAGTGCAATTATTTGTCCAATAGAAATCCCATGCCCGCAAAGCCAATCAAACTGATAAATCGAGGATTGTATTTTCTTGTTGCAATTTTATTCTTTCTTTCTATAATGAAGCATACTACGAATTGATGCAACATAAGATTCCTACTGCAATCAATGATAAGATGATTGGTCTTAGTCTCGAAGAACAATAGGTAACAATTACTTTTACTATTTACTTGTTATAACGATTTCAATTTGAATATTTTAAATAAAATAATAATTGTATGATTTTATTTTGCAGAGAAAAATTATAGCTGCAACATCGCATAAGGAGGCAATTGCTAGAGGTAAAGCCCCTCAGAGGTTTGTGTTGATTCGACATGGATTTAGCAGAATCAACACCAATAAGACCTCGTCAAAAGTAACCTAGGGGGTCGATATGCACAACATGTTTACCATCACATTTAACTACAGGTATGAATAATGAAGTTATCTTTTATATAAATTACAAATTCAAACAATTACTATAGATTATGTATTCTAATATTTCTATTGATCTTTTCTACATGTATTGTATTAAGAAACTACTGAGTTTGATGATGAAGATCAAACTCATTCCGGGTGTGGAGATCAAAATGTCATGATTGTGTCTCCATCTATGCAAGGTATATTATATGGTAGTTTGATTTGCATGTTTTGTTTCCTTACAATTTTTTAGCATTTACAAAGCCCAACCATTATATTCTAATAATTTGTTGTTTGCTTCATGTAGGTAATATGGCTTCAGGTCATGTTCTGCTTACAAGGAGGCCACCAATTCCTCCAACATGTCAAGTACAAACACAAAGGAGGACTTCAGGAAAGAATATTAGGATTCCTGTAGAGTCAAGCAGGAACAGTTCATCCTGCTACAACCAAATTTCTTGGGTTGTCACTAGGTGGTGTTTTAAGTGTAACAACCACACAACTTTTCAACAACATCACCCTTGATGAGGAGTATTTAGGCTTCAATAGTGGGGATGCAGACAAGAGTAACTATTTTGACACCCATGACATGATTCAATCTACTCCACCTCAACAAAAAAATGTGTATGGAATACAGGGCAGTGACTCTCCTCCTCCCCAAGGGTTGCTCCATAAACAAATGATGAAAAAACACATTTTATATTAAAAATATAATATCAGATAGTATGGGGGCAAAAATTCAAGAGGTCGTAATGTCTGATGTGGATTTGGTTCAGTCTTGGGAGAGGAGAGAAATTTTTTTGATAAAAGAAATAAATACTAGATACCATAATCATGCTCAAAGGAATTCATTGTTCATTCTGTAGAGAGCCAACCAACATGGCATGATGTTTTTCTAAACAAAGATCAATCAGGGGAAATTTCATGTAGTGATGATTACAATGATGAAATTATAGACATAATGTTAAACATGTTGGAGAATCTCAATGCTGAAGCACATGCTTACTACAACAAATGGTCTAAAGACAAGACTAATGTTTTAATAACAAATATAGAAAAAGAGAAAGCTGTTGTGAGTGGGCATTTACTTTTACATGAAAAACTAAAAATTATCTGATATTATAACCACTGCGAAATATTTTTTTCATATTATCTAATAGACTAAAAATTTAATATTTCTATTTTGTAGGCAAAATATGAAAATTTAAAGAAAGAAGCAACTATTTTGAAGCACATTTGAAGAATGCCTACAAAATCCTGAATTCTTTTATACAGTTGAAGGAAAAACTCATTGTTATTAATAAACAAAATAATACATTGAGAAGGATAATAAAGGAGCATAAGATGGATCCAGAAGTCTTACTGAAGGAAAAGATAGATGCAGATGCAACACTTTTGTCTGCAGGAGATGTAGCGAGGGAGGAGCTGAATATACTAGAAAATATCAACACTGTAGCAGGAGATCTTTAGGAATCAAGAGTTATTCCTCCATCTATTACGTAGGAAAAATAAAAACCTTCACTTGCATCATAAAATTTGATAAGTTAGTAAAGTTCACCATGTGACAAGTGTGTTGTCACAATTCGACACTGGTGTAGGAATTAAAATATAGTGGCCAACCCCTTTTAAATTTTTATTCCGTGTGGCAGACGTAAGGACAACTCTAATTTTGAATCATAGGTAGAAAAGAGGATGACCTCGTAATGTGTCCTTATATGACAGAACTTGTCCTAAGCTTTGAGATGTTATAACAACCCCTTTTTTGAATTGTATTGGCGAAAATGCTTTATGAATTTGTACTTTTTCATAAAGTAATCCACCACATGAGAAATCAATTTCAAAAGAACTTTGGAAGTTAGAATTGTATAATGTTACTATATATTAATACAAACTATGTTTCTTTTCTATTGTTTACGTAAATGTTGCTTAAATTTACACTATTTTGTTTCTTTATGTTTCTGAATTGTTGCAGATGTAAAATAAATAAATTAATAGATATAAAAGATGAATGTGTCCTTATTTTAGTCTGAATTTGAAAACCAAACATAAAAAAACAAATGGCATAATTGAAACATAGATAATGACATTGTTGCAATGGCGAAGGATCAAATAATGACAAATATAATATTGCATTTATTGAAAGTTGTAATCACTGAATGAAGTACATAAGTAGTCTCAATAATGTATAGAAGAAATGAAATCTATGTGAATTTGAACAGTCCTGGAGCAACACTTTCATTTGTGTCTTGGAAATCAACTGCAACATGATTTGTGGATGTGTCTCGATCCCCTGGGTCAGGAAGAATATTACTTACTCCTCTTCTATCTACTAGTGAATTCCACAATGCCAGTGCTCTATCATAAGGAAAAGAATCCACTAAGTAACTTGATACATATAATCTGAGATAGATTTCTAGATTCCTATCTAATCTATTTCAAAATTTTGACTTTAAAAAGGATAGTGCACTGAAAACCCTCTCATCTTCCACAAAACCCAGAATCATTGTTTGACAGAGCTCATACAACTTAATATACTCGCTCAAATCTTCACTTAGAATACTACTAGAACATATATCCTTCCAAATCCTTTTCATGGCACTATAATCCTATGGGTTTTGTAGAAGCTGAACTTGTCATATCATTGTATTAGAAAAATCCATTGACTATGAACTAAGTAGTTTTATTTCCAAAATTCCTTCTACAGAAACTCCATTTATCTCTTTAGTCTTACAGAAATGATCAGTAAGATCACCCATGTTTTTGAAAAATAAAGGACTGATAGATGTATAAGGTTTTCCGCCAGACAAATTCCAAAACTGTGGATTTACAACTCCCATTGCTTCAAGTATTTTATCATTTTTGAATCTTTCCTAAATCTCTTTAGCTAACAATTCAGAGATCTTTCTCAACTTATTCCTAGTTTCCATTAATACTGCATCATATAAATTTTGTGTCACTTTTACTTCTTCTATTTCTGAGTTAGCCATATCAATTCTTTTTTGGTACGTATGAAGTGGAATCTCTTTTCCATGTGCTTTGTTATACAGATGATCATTTATATTGTACTTTAAGAAGCACATGGAATTTTTCAAATCTTTCAATGCATTCCAGTTTTCAAAAGTAGCACCTTGAAAACTCCCATCAGAAATATATAAACTTTCTAGACTCCAACAAACACGTCTTCTAAGTCTTATAAATTATGTAATGTAGAAAGACCGATCTTGAGCATGCTTCGTTAAAATATTAAGCTCCCTCAACATGGGAAAAATACCGCAAAGTGTGAGTAAAGTTTCTATGTCAGTTAGACGACACAATAGATCTTTAGCTTTATCTACATCCTTGTGGTATTTAAACATAAATCTGTCAGTGAAGGATATTCATCATATATTCTATAGGCAGGTTCGTACATAGATATCCATCTAGTATCTACATCTTTGAGAAGTTTTTTTCCCTCTGTTAGTCCAATAGATAATTTTTGAAATTATAAAAATCTCTTAGACTGCTAGAATAATAGGCATGCAGATTACGTATCAATTCCTCCACTTTAGCTACATTTTCAAATGTGCTCACAATTTTGTAGGTGAGATTCATTCTGTGAGCCATGCAGTGGACAACAACCATATACGAAGCAATAGTTGTCTAAAGTCTAACATAAAGATCATTTATGGATCCCTTCATTATAACTGCACCATTGGTTTTGACACAAACTATTTCTTTTTCGCAATGACAAAGTCATCCATTTCGCAATATCCTTGATTTGATACCACCAATTTATAAATATTCTCAGAATTGCAATTCTCTGTCATTTTATGAATTTCCAAGAGGTGTGGAGTCCTCATTTCATTAGTAAATGTGTAAACATGAATACATATCCATGAAGTATTATTGACTTGATAACCTCATCTAAAGAAAGGGAAATATACTTTGCCTTTTGAACACACAGTTTCAGATCCTCCTTCTCTACCAGAGATAGACATTTTGCATTCTCCCAACCCACTGGTATCTGACCAATGAGATTAAGGAATGTTATTTAAACCAATAACTTGATACAACATTCTATTTTTTCTGAAATCTGACATTGGTCTTCTCCTTTTCATTATATGAAATACGGTTGCAAATTGAATACCCTTTGCTTGCATTTCTGCCTCCATAGCTTTGCTCAATTTTGCCACTATGGTCCCACCTTTTTCATTTACATATTTGATATGTTTTTGTTCCTTTTTGTACTCTTCTACATATTTGACATGTAGAGAATATTTTCCATCTTTCCATTTATGTGTTTCGACTATGCTACCATCTGTTATCCAAAAAAAGTCCCTTGCTTATTTTGTCTAACTCCCCTTCGTTTCTTCCTTCCTTGTGCCTCAGCCAATTTTTTTCACTTTACAAGAACTCAAAATTTTCTAGAAATAGTTTCATTGGATAGGGAATCTTCTCAGCTTTCCAGAAAGGTAACATTTTTCCTCTAACTCCTTTTTTTTTTTAAGTTATGGCTCGACAGAGTTTTGGAGGAAAATTTTCCCATGGGAGGTCCGCCGGCGAATCAGAATGCGCCATGTCAGCGGCGGAATGGCGGGAGGTGGGAGAGAATTTGAAAAAATTCCAAGGATTGGTTGAGGAAGTCAAAGGAATTTTTTGGCCCGAAGGTCTGCCAGCCAATAGGAGGAGGCCACGTGTCCTCGGGGTCATTGGAGGTCGAGCGGTGGGAGGAAGTTGAAAAAATTTCCAAAGTTGGCGCAAATGGAATATCTCGGCCCAAAGGCCCACCAATAAATCAAAGCCTGACACATGTCCTCGGAGCATCGAAAGGCATAGGAGCAGAAGGAAATTTTCCTTTTTGCCAAAATATGGAAAATAATTGAATGGAAGCCCACCCCCGATGGCCCGCGCCAATCAGAGCATGCCAGTGTCCATGTGGCCAGCAAAAACCTTAAGGTAGGCCCGCAGAGGAGAAAGAGCTTGTTTAGGCCCAAGCCAATGACAAGGTGCCATGTGTCCCATTCGGGAAATGGTCAGAGTCAAAGGAAAATTTGGAAGCATGCCCCCGAGGGCTAATAAGAACACGCAATGTGTCCTCGAAGAGATTCGTTGACGGATTTTTTTGGAAAAATTTCCAAAGACCGAAAAGGCGTAAAAGGTAAGGGGAAGGCCCGCGACCAATCAAAAGGTGCCACGTGGCATCGGACTAGTGAGAGGCGGAAATTTTGGGGAATTTTTCCCAAAGGTCAAAAAGAGGGAAAATTTTAAATTTTCGGCCCGCCAATTCATTTTTGCCCTAGTTTTGCCCTAAATCTTCAGAAGGGCATAACTTTTGATCCAGAGCTCGATTTCCACATTCTTAGTGGCGTTGGAAAGCTAGTGAAATTATCTACATGATGGAGGGTTCAATTTTGTGTTTTGGTGGGGTTTAAAGAGAGAAAATCAAAAACACCTCTAGCATGGGAAGGAGAATAGAACTGATGTTTCAACCACCAATTTTAATGAAGTATGGCTCGCATTCTTCTCCAGCATGGTTAAAAACATTGGAGAATGAACTTTTGAGGGTGTCCATGCTATTTTAACACAATTTGGTTGGTGGTTGAAGCATCCTTTCACGTTTTCCCGTGTTTCTCCTTCTTGAGGTCAATTTTTCACCATTAAAAGCCAGATTTGGCTCTTTTGTAAAGGGTTGGACATTTTTATGTTTTACAGCTCCCTCTTTCACCCTAGAAAGTGATTTTGTGGAATATCAGACCTCTTTCAGGACTACAACATGTTTTCTACCTCTCTGCTATTGTAATGCATGTATTTTTGATATTGAAAATGACAATGCAAGCTCTATGAATGAGTTTCAGTCCTCTTCTTGTGTTGTTTGATTCATTTATGATCTTTCATTAAATTTTATTAGTTTGTGCATGATGTTTGTTGCATCCCTATAATATGTGTCAATTTTTAGAAGTAAATGTTCACCACTCCTTTGGTGTATCACCTTATTAATTTTAGTCTTATTTATTTGCATCTTTATCTCTCGTCCCCTTTGAATTTAGAGTAGGATTTTGAGTTTAAACCTCTAAAAATTTCAAGCAATACATCTGATCAGAGGAGTTGAGGAACCAACCTCTAATCTAGAGATTCTTTTCCCATTTTCACAAGTCCCACACTTGGGGAAAAGATTCAATGTTGTGCAATCACACTAGATGTCCATTATCAAACTAGAAATTTGATAAACATTCGGGGGTGCTGCTGATTTGCACTAACAGTTTTGGCACACTTGGTTGGACCTTAGAGGTATTCATCTTCATTGTAAAAAATTTGATGTGCTTTGTTGTAATTTCTTGCTTGAAAAGAGCCCCGATTTGCACATCCGGTGACTCCCAACAAAAAAATTGGTTTTGTGAGTCCAAGTCTAAAGATTCATGAGAAGAATCAACATAAGATCAAGAGCCGAGAGAAGAAGGATTGTCTCGAGTATCTACAGCTATCTCCTAAAAGAGGTCATAGAGGAAGGAGGATTCAAAGGTCTTCATCTCCACCAAATAGAGTTCTATCAAATCCTCCACCTTCTAAACATTTCACTCAATCAACAAGGGTTCTTAGGCCAATCGAATGGCACAACAAAACCCGATGTCAACTTTATGAGCAAAGAGCCCACTTGCTCTCAATGCAAAAATCCAATTCCAGTTGCAGCATTGAAGAACATTCCATATTTCACTGCAGAAAATCAGACCACTCCTAGTGATCATGTTAAAGACATTGCTAATGTTTGTGCAATCCATGAGATTGTTGAGATGCAAATTGTTGTCAAATTGTTGGAATATTCATTCAAAGGGAAAGCATTACAATGGTTTAGGAGCCTTGGGGCTGGTTCTATCCAAAATTGGAATTAGTTATGCATAGCTCTCCATGAGCAGTTTGGAGAAAATGGAGATAACTTGTCTCTATTGGAACAACTGACTACCATCAAGAGAGCTCCCAATGAGCAATTGACAGACTTCAACTTCAGATTTCAAAGGACTTGGGATAGAATTCCAGTGGTAGTAATGCCAATAGCTGAAGGTGATTTCTTATACTATCTTAAAGCTTTGAATTCGATATTTCTATGTTAATTCAAACCATGGGAGGTGTAACTATACCTGCTGCTTATAGCATTTCCATTAGGGCTGAAAATTGTTTAATTCAAGCTGGTAAGCTAGCTCCTAGGCCTCCCATGCCCTTGTATCCAAACTTAGAAAATCCAAGCACTAGTCAAGCACCTACTATAGCTCCTATTCCCACTCCTAGAAACTAGAGTTCAAATGAAACTTCTACTTCATCATCTAGTGCTTCAAATGAGCTTCAAGAAGTCATGAAACAATTGCAAAATTTAGGCAATGAGCTAGTTACACTTAAGAGGCAACAAGCACAAAGTTTTAGACCTTCTTATCAGCCTCAAGCTCAGCCTAATAAGCAACCATATGCAAATCAAAATCAAGTAAGGTCTCCTACCAATAGAGCATTTCAGCCCTATAATCCCAATGTTGCATCATCGCCTCTAAAGTTTTAGTGCCGGTGCAAAATAATGTAGCACAAGAGTATGATTGGTGTTTCCATGCAATGAACCTCACAACCATCTATGTGCTTCAATGGTGGCTTCAACTAAGCCTTGATGGTGACAAAAACTAGAATAGAAGGTGATGTGAGCTAAGAAATAAGCCAACAACAAGGAACATCTCAAGTAAAAATGCAACTCCAAATGAGACTACACTAGTGAATTGACAAGTTGAGGATTTTTGTGGCATGAATCAAGCAATGTCTCAGAATGTGGTAGCCAACACAAGGTCAAAGAAGAGAAATATTGGTGAAGGGTAGTCTTTGGCTCCAGGTGATCCACAACCTTCCATCACTCCCCAAGGTGTTGGCTTAGTAGAATGCATTTCTAAACATGCAAGGACAACCCAATCTACCTTCTAGACCAGCTCAATGCCAGCTATTTCAGCCCATATACAAGAAAAGAATGTGTAGGCTAGGGGGCGTAAAATAGATGTTTCATCCCCATTCAACATCATCGATCAGATGAAGAACACAAATGTGAATATATCAATGTGGGAATCACTATCCATCCTAGGCCAAAGAGATCTACTACAAGCTTCCATGAAGAATT
This sequence comes from Taxus wallichiana var. yunnanensis, assembly GCA_018340775.1. Classification (NCBI taxonomy): domain Eukaryota; kingdom Viridiplantae; phylum Streptophyta; class Pinopsida; order Cupressales; family Taxaceae; genus Taxus; species Taxus wallichiana. Next base: position 52,911,812 of record CM031234.1, read on the forward strand.
GGTCAACTTAAAATCAGCAAGTTCATATGCAAGAGAAGGTACTCATAAATGCTGCTCAGCTTGACAAGAATCATGGAGGATAGAAAGGTAAAGTCTTGAAACCTCCTCCATTCTATGTTTCATTGATCATTGGGGATAAACTAGTACACAATTGCATGATTGATTATGTGGCAAGTAGTTATGTAATGCCCAAGCAAATAGCTGATCAGCTGGGTCTCCAATACGAAGTCATATCCAAAGGGGTAGTGCAATTAGATGGAACAGTAGTAGCAACAGTGGGAGTAATTGAAAATTTGAACCTTACTTTGCATGCATGCCCCAATGTCACTATCTTGTAAGATGTGTTAGTGATAGATTTTCCACCACTCTTTGCCCTATTCTTATCAAGGGACTTCACAGCTAGAATTAGGGGCTACTTATCTACTGATTGGTCACACATGTTGTTTATAAAAAGATATGGAACTAAGGCCACAATCAGATCTGAACTTATTGTAAACTTTCACATTGAGCCTCATACTCCAAGCCAAATCAATGCCAATTGTTCAACATTTGATTAAGAGGATTATCCAAGCACAGATGAAGTCGAAACAAAATTTAGAAGCATCCCATATTTTAATCTTGATGAGTGGGAAAGAAATGCACATACTTTTGATCCCTACCAAGAAATAGAAGAATCTGAGCTAGGATTCTATTGTGTACATGAAGAAAATCAGCCTATTCCTAGTATCACCAAATCAAACCATAAGGATGACAATGAGGTATGGCAGCTTGTTCTTTGATGGATCAAGAAATAGACAAGGTGAAAATGGGGAGCTATGTTTCTTTCACCCCAAGGCATAAAATACTATTCAGATTTTAGTTTTCAGTTTGCATGTTCTAACAACACTACCGAATATGAAGCTTTGATACAAGGATTGCATTGGTCAATCAAGAGAGGTATACAAAACTTACAAGTCTTTAGTGGCAAAGTGAGCTGATTTTCAATCAAGTTAGAGGGCAGCATGCTGCAAAGAACTATCTCCTCAAGTGTTATAAGAATAGGGTGTGGGACCTCATTGAGGATTTTGAGGGCTTTCACATCATTTCCATCCCTAGGAAAGAAAACCAAGCAGCTAATAGACTTGCAGTAGTTTGGGAAGTCTTTGATGTTGTTGAAAGCATCAAGGAAGATAAAGTATAGCCAAGCATTCATGTGATTGTAAGGCCATCAGTGCCAGACAATAATGTAAGTTGGCAAGTGTTTGAAATGACCAAAAAATCATCAATTTCTTGCAAGAAGAAGCTGAGTTCTCACCAAAAATCAGAAAAGTTAGATCAAAAGATGGTGATAAAGTGCTATAGCTGAGAACCAACAAACCGCCAAAAGGACTTGTCACCTTGGAGTTCATTTTTAATCCTAATGATCAATTTAGGAAGAAGAAAGAAAATATCCAAGTCAAGGGAGAAGATTCAGAGCCCATCTCAGTGGGAAGGGTAAAATCACTTCAAATTGGTAAAGTGACAACCGAGCAAGAAATGTATGAGTTCATGCAACTTTGCCAAGAGTTCCCGATATATTTTCTTGGAGATATGAGGATCTGAAGGGTTTCCATCCCAAGCTAGATCAACATACAATTGAATTGGATCCAAGTGCTAAACCCATCGAGACAAAAACAAAGGCCACCAATCCACACATGGAGCCTCTCATGAAGAAGGAATTGAATAAGTTGATAAAGGTAAATATCATATTTCCCATCAAGCATTCTAGTTGGGTATAGTTAGAAAGAAGAGTGGGGAGATCAGATTGTGTGTAGACTTCAAAGATTTGAATAGAGCATCTCTCAAGGATCATTACCCACTTCCTTCTATGGAGCAGATTTTGCAAGTTGTTGCTGGCTCTGAGAGGTTTTCATTGCTAGATGGTTATTCAGGGTACAATCAGATCATGGTAAAGGAAGAGGATCAGTTCAAGATAGCCTTCACAACCAAATGGGGGACTTATGCATATAGAAAAATTCCATTTGGGTTGTCCAACGCTGGAGCTACCTTCCAAAGGGCAATGGATATGGTGTTCAAGGGATTGATCAACAAGATAGTGCTGGTATACTTAGATGATATCACTATTTTTTCTAAAAGTACAGTAGATCATCTCTTTCATTTGAGGCGTGTTCCAAAGATGTAGAAGATTTGGGGTGTCCTTGAATCCCAAGAAATGTATTTTCCTAGCTCATGAGGGAAAGCTCCTAGGCCACATTGTTTCCAAAGAAGGATTGGCAATTGATCTAGAGAGGGTTGAAGCCATAAAATCACTGCCATTACCAAGTCATAAGAAGGCCCTTCAAAGTTTCTTGGGAAGGATCAATTTTGTTCAGAGGTTTGTTCCAGATTTTACAGCCCTTGTCAAGCCAATAACCATGATGTTGAAGAAAATTATGGCTTTCAAATGGACAACTGAAGGTAAGGCAAGTTTTGAGGCAATCAAAGAGGCTATCTCACAAGCTCCAACTCTCATTAACCTAGATTTCTCCAAGGATTTTATCCTTTATGCATTTGGAGGTGATGATACAATCTCTGTAATTTTAGTACAACAGAACAAAGAAAATGCAGAGCAACCAATTGCTTTCTTTAGCCAAAGCCTAGAGGACTATGAGGTGAGATATTCTTTCATTGAGAAGCAAGTTCTTGCAGTGATTAGGAGCTTGAAGAAATTTAAGCATCTAGTTTCAAACAACAAGGTTCAACTGCTGGTTTCTCATGTGGGAGTTAAGGACTTCCTCCTCAACAAAGACTTAAATGAAAAACGTGCAGGGTGGATTACTCATGTCATGGAGTATGAAATTGAGATCAAAGTCACCAAGATGGTCCGAGGAAAGGGATTATGTGAACAACTGGTCTTGAGCAAATCAATGGAAGCAAGCAATGGGAAAGATGTTGTTTTGGTGCTACAAGACAACCAAGAACAAAGAAACATTTAAGAAGAGAATGATGGCGTCCTCACTCCTTGCTGGACCCAAGACATAATGCAATTCCTACATAGAGGCTTATGCCCTTCGAGAGATGAACAAAACCAAGAGAAGACACTTCAGATTGCAGTGTCCCATATGTACTTATTGACGGTGTCTTGTTCAAAAAGATGTGAATGGAGTGTCACTTGAGATGTATCGAGACAAACCAAATTAATAGAATACTAGAAGAGTTCCATGGTGGATTAGCTAGGGGCCACTTTTCTCCAAGAGTGATAGCCCTCGAGATCATGAAGGCTGGCTATTATATGCCCAAGGTATTTAGTGATTGTTATGCATGGATCAAGAGGTGCAAGAATTGTGCATTCTTCATGTGCAAGGAAAGACTAGCTGCCCTTCCATTTCACCCAATCTCGGTTGACTAACCATTCATTGAATGGGGTTTGGACTTCATTGGAGTCATTAACCCAAACTCAAGCCAAGGGCACAAATGGATTCTAACAACCACAGATTACTTCACCAAATGAAATGCAAAGTGGTACTCAAAGAAGTGAATGAATCTAGTATTATAGACTTCTATGAGGGGATAGTAACCAGATTTGGTGTACCTGCCACTATCATATTAGATAATTCATTGGCATTCATAGGATCAAAGGTAACTAAATGGGTTGTTAAGAATGGGATCTATCCGAGCACTTCATCAAATTATTACCCTCAAGGTAATGGCCAAGATGAGTCTATAAACAAGAACTTGTCAAGCATCATCAAGAGGAATCTTGATGAAAATTAGAAGACTTGGAATACTAAATTGAAATCAACCTTATGGGCTGATAGGATCACTTCCAAGAGATCCACAGGTAATTCTCCATTCAAACTTGTTTATGGAAGAGAGGGAATTTTACCTATGTCACTTGAGTTGCCAACGTTGGAACTCATGAAGCAATTGGAGTTATTGGAGTTTGAACCCATGGAGGTTAGATATGTAGAATTAGTGGAGCTCAAAGAAATCAGAGAGTATGCAGCCCAAGCAATGGAGAAGGACTAAGCCTTGATCAAGAGAACCTTTGATAGGAAGGCTAAGGATAGGGTCTTCCAAGTTGGGGATCTAGTATTGAAATGGGATGCAGAGCGAGAAAAGCCAGGAAGGCATTCAAAGTTTGATGCCATTTAGAGTGGCCCCTACATGGTCACAAAATGTGAGAACAACAATGCCTTCTAATTGTCTACATTGGATGGTGAAGAATTGCTGATTCCAGTCAACGGAATCCATTTAAAGCATTGCTAATAGAAGGGAAATCCCCACCTTGTACATATTAGCTTAGATTTTCATTCCTCCAAGTGCTTATGCACAATGTTTTTTTGTAGCTTAGTTTTCCATTTCCCTAAGTGCTTTGGCACAATTTTGCTTTCCCGTAAATGCATTTTTGCTGTGCCATGTTCCAGTCGTGTGATGTTCTACTCACAACTCTTCTTCCTTGTAATTTCTATGTGGTTCAGTACAAATCAGTATTTTGATGACTCCATGCCCAATGGATTGCTTTAGGCAACTGGTAACTTCATCCAGTAGGCAGATGACCCCTCTGAGTCGCTAAAAATATTATCCAAAATAAGCCCCTTGCTTATTTTGTCTAACTCCCCTTCATTTCTTCCTTCCTTGTGCCTCAATCAATTTTTTGACTTTACAGGAACTCAAAATTTTTTGGAAATGGTTTCATTGGATAGGGAATCTTCTTAGCTTTCCAGAAAGGTAAAGTTTTACCTCTAACTCATATTTTTCAAGTTATGGCTCGACGGAGTTTTGGAGGAAAATTTTCCCATGGGAGGTCCGTCGGTGAATCAGAATGTGCCACATCAGCGGTGGAATGGCGGGAGGTGGGAGAGAATTTGAAAAATTCCAAGGATTGGTCAGGGTAGTCAAAGGAATTTTTTGGCCCGAAGTCCCACCAGCCAATATGAGGAGGCCACATGTCCTTGGGGTCATCGAGGTCGAGCAAGCAGGAGGAAGTTGAAAAAATTTCCAAAGTTGGCGCAAAAAAAATATCTCGGCTTCAAGGCCCGCTAACAAATCACAGCCTACCATATGTCCTCAAAGCATCGAAAGGCTGAGGGGTGGAATGAAAATTTCCTTTTTGCCAAAATATGGAAAATAATTGAATGGAAGCCCGCCCCGATGGCCCGCGCCAATCAGAGCATGCCACGTGTCCATGTGGCCGGCGAAAACCTTAAGGCGGGCCTGCAGAGGAGAAAGAGCTTGTTCAGCCCGAGTTAATGATAAGGCAAAAATTTTCCCATCGGGAAATGGTCGAGTCGAGGAAAATTTGGAAGCGTGCCCTCAAGGGCCAATAAGAACACGCCACGTGTCCTGAAGCGTTGGGCCGGTCGAGATTTTTTTGGAAAAATTTCCAAAGACCGAAAAGGTGTAAAAAGGTAAGGGAAGGCCCGTGACCAATCAAAAGGTGCCACATGGCATCAAACTAGTGGGAGGTGGAACTTTTGGGGAATTTTTCCCAAAGGTCAAAAAGAGGGAAAATTTTAAATTTTGGCCCGCCAATTCAATTTTTCCCTAGTTTTGCCCTAAATATTTAGAAGGGCATAAATTTTGATCCAGAGCTCAGATTTCCATGTTCTTGGTGGCATTAAAAATCTAGTGAAATTATCTACATGATGAACGGTTCAATTTTGTGTTTTGGTGAGGTTTGGAGAGAGAAAATAAAAAATGCCTCTGGCATGGGAAGGAGAACAGAACTGACGTTTCAACCACCAATTTTAATGAAGTATGGCTCGCATTCTTCTCCCAAGATGGTCAAAAACATTGGGGAATGAACTTTTGAGGGTACCCATGCTGTTTTAATACAATTTGGTTGGTGGTTGAAGCATCCTTTCATGTTTTCCCGCGTTTCTCCTTCTTGAGCTCGATTTTTCACCATTAAAAGCTAGATTTGGCTATTTTGTAAAGGGTTGAACATTTTTATGTTTTACAAGCTCCCTCTTTCACCCTAGAAAGTGATTTTATGGAATATCGACCTCTTTCGGGACTATAACATGTTTTCTACCTCTCTCGCTATTGTAATGCATGTATTTTTGATATTGAAAATGACAATGCAAGCTCTGTGAATGAGTTTCAATCCTCTTCTTGTGTTGTTTGATTCATTTATGATCTTTCATTAAATTTTATCAGTTTGTGCATAATTTTTGTTGCATCCCTATAATATGTGTCAATTTATGAAGTAAATGTTCACCACTCCTTTGTTGTGTCACCTTATTAGTCTTAGTCTTATTTCTTTGCATCTTTATCTCTGTCCCTTGGAATTTAGAGTAGGATTTTGAGTTTAAACCTCTGCAACTTTCAAGAAATACATCTGATCGATCGAGGAGTTGAGGAACCAACCTCTAATCTGGAGATTATTTTCCCATTTTCAAAATTCCCACACTTGGGGAAAAGATTCAATGTTGTGTAATCACACTAGATGTCCATTATCAAACCAGAAATCGATAAACATTCAGGGGTGCTGCTGATTTTCACTAATAGTTTTGGCACCACGGTGGGACTTTAGAGGTCTTCATCTTCATTACAAAAATTTGATGTGCTTTGTTGTAATTTCTTGCTTGAAAAGAGCCCCGACGCACATCCGGTGATTCCCAACAAAAAAAAACAACTTGTTTCAGCAGTCCAAGTCTTAAGATTCATGAGAAGAATCAACACAAGATCAAGAGCCAGAAGAAGAACGATTTTACGAGTATCTCGCAGCTATCTCCTAAAAGAGGGCATAGAGGAAGGAGGATTCAAAGGTCTCCATCTCTACCAAACAGAGTTCTATCAAATCCTCCACCTTCTAGACCTTTCACTAAATCAATAAGGGTTCTCAGCCAATCGAATGGCACAACAAAACCCTTATGTCAACTTTACTGGGTAGTAGCCCACTTTCTTTCAATGTAAAAATCCAATTCTAGTTGCACCATTCAAGAACATTCCATATTTCATCTGCAGAAAATCAGACCACTCCTGGTGATCATGTTAAAGACATTGCTAATGTTTGTGTAATCCATGAGATTGTTGAGATGCAAATTACTGTCAAATTGTTGGAAACTTCATTCAAAGGGAAATCATTGCAATGGTTTAAGAGCCTTGGGGATGGTTCTATCCAAAATTGGAATCGATTATGCATAGCTCTACATGACAAGTTTGGAGAAAAGGGAGATAACTTGTCTCTATTGGAACAACTGACTACCATCAAGAGAGCTCCCAATGAGTAGCTGCCAGACTTCAACTTTAGATTTCAAAGTACTTGGGATAGAATTCTAGTGGCAGTAATGCCAACAGCTGAAGGTACTTTCTTTCACTATCTTAAAGCTTTGAATTCGATATTTCTATGTTAATTCAAACCATGGGAGGTGCAACTATACCTGCTGCTTATAGCATTGCCATTAGGGCTGAAAATTGTTTAATTCAAGCTGGTAAGCTAGCTCCTAGGCCTCCCATGCCCTTGTATCCAAACTTAGAAAATCCAAGCACTAGTCAAGCACCTACTATAGCTCCTATTCCCACTCCTAGAAACTAGAGTTCAAATGAAACTTCTACTTCATCATCTAGTGCTTCAAATGAGCTTCAAGAAGTCATGAAACAATTGCAAAATTTAGGCAATGAGCTGGTTAAACTTAAGAGGCAACATGCCCAAAGTTTTAGACCTTCTTATTAGCCTCAAGCTCACCTAATAAGCAACCATATCAACCCAATTGGCCACCCAATCTAGCTATAAATCAAAATCAAGTAAGGCCTCCTACCAATAGACCATTTTAGCCCTATAATCGCAATGCCGCATCTGCCTCTAAAGTTTTAGTGCTAGTGCAAAATAATGTAGCACAAGAGTATGATTGGTGTTTCCCATGCAATGAACCTCATAACTGATCTGTGTGCTTCAATGGTGCCTTGAACCAAGCCTTGATGGTGACAATAACTAGCGTAGAAGGTGAGGTGAGCTAAGAAATAAGCCAACAACAAGGAAAATATCAAAAACGCAACTCCAAATGAGACTACACTAGTGAATTGACAAGTTGAGGATTTTGTGGCATGAATCAAGCAATGTCTCAGAATGTGGAAGCCAACACAAGGTCAAAGAAGAGAAATATTGGTGAAGGGGCAAGATTTTCTCCGTGTGATCCACAACCTTCCATCATTCCCTAAGGTGTTGGCAAGCAGAATGCAATTCCAAACATGTAAGGACAACCTAATCTACCTTCTAGACTAGCTCAAATGCTAGCTATTTCAGCCCATGTACAAGAAAAGAATGTGCAGGCTAGGGGGAAAAAAAGAGATGTTTCATCCCCATTCAACATCATTGATCATATGAAGAAGACAAATGTGAATATATCAATGTGGGAATCACTATCCATCCTAGGCCAAAGAGATCTACGATAAGCTGCCATGAAGAATTGGTCAACTTAAAATGAGTAAGTTCATATGCAAGAGAAGGTACTCACAAATGCTACTCGGCTGAAGGGAATGGGAGGAACGCAAGGTAAAGTCTTGAAACCTCCTCCATTCTATGTTTCGTTGATCATTGGGGATAAACTAGTACACAATTACATGAGTGATTATGGGGAAAGTAGTTCGTAATGCCCAAGCAAATCGCTGATCATTTGGGTCTCCACTATGAAGCCATATCCAAAGGGGTAGTGCAATTAGATGGAACAACAAGAATAACAAGTGGGAGTAATTAAAGATTTGAACATTACTTTACATGTATGCCCCAATGTCATTGTCTTGCAAGATGTGTCGGTGATAGATTTGCCACCACTCTTTGCCCTATTCTTGTTAAGGGACTTCACAACTAGAATTGGGGGCTACTTATCTACCGATTGGTCACACATGTTGTTTAGAACAAGATATGGAACTAAGGCTGTTAGGGCGAGAATCATAGCATCCTTGAGTGTCTGCAACTCGATGGGTTGAGATTCTCAGTGTGATTGCATAACATGGAGCTTTTCCCAAGTGTGGGACCTTGCAAAATCAAAAAAGCTCTCCGGATGAAGGCCGGTTCCTATTCCTCTATTCAGATGCACACGAAAAATGCAGAGGGTTTACTCAAAAATAATCTAACTTGCCAAGGAGACAGGGTAAGAAGATGCATAAAAATAAACCTAAGCTAATAGAGGTGATGCACCGAGGAATGAAGAACACCTATCTTGCCAATAAACACAAACCATTCAAATGTGATGCAAGATCATGCACAGATAACAAAATTTGTAGTGAAAGATCAGGAGGATGCAAATGAACACAGAGAGGGTTGAGAATCATCCACAGACATGCATTACTTGCTCCAAAGATTGATACAATACACTATAAAAATTCCAAGAGGTAAAGTTGCATTACAGTTTTAAATGGGAGGTTTGAACTCCACAAATTCACCTGCCAAAGAGAAGAAGGGAGGGGCAAAACAAGAATGTCCAACATTTAGAAAGAAGCCCCTCTTTACAATTTATAGGAAGAATGAGAGAGGGAAGAGAAAGGAAATCCAAATCTACCCCAACCACTTCTAAGTTGCATTTAATTCATTTCATTATGGTGGTAGGTGAAAACCCTAGCAAAAGCGGTGAACTGTATTTTGCATTTAAGCTGGTTGTTGAAACGTCATTTCTGGCCATTATCATGTGCCAGAGGAGTTTTTCAATTTTCTCTCTCCAAACTGAACCAAAATGTAAGATTGACCCGGAATCATGTAGATAATTTCACCAGATTTCCATTGATATAAAGAACACGAAAATCGAGCTCTGGATCAAAAGATATGGTGATTTAAAGATTTAGGGCAAAAACAGCCCAAAACGGATCGACGGGAATTTTTTTGAATTTTACCTCTTTTTGCATTTTTGGAAATTTTTTAAATTTTCCCCGTGCTCCGCCACTTGGATGACACATGCTAGGCTCTGGTTCATCCACAGTTCATCCTTTGAAAATTTCATACCACTTGGACACGTGGGCATGATTCGTTGGCACACGGGCAATGCCCAAAACACTCCTTTTGGATTTTTGGTGAAACACTTAGCCAAATTTCCAACTTTTCTTCTTCTGACACGTGGCACATTCTGATTCATCCGCGGGCCTCCTTGTCTCTTTCTCGTGGCTTTTTCACCTTTTCGCGTCCCACATGTCCCTCGCATACTTTTGTCCCAACTATCCCGGACTGCCTGGGACAAATATCTCCGAACCGCCCGAAATGGACTGTCTTTCGGAAAACCGGCAGATTCACGCTTCCTTCTCTCGCTCGCGGATTTTTCACCTTTTCGCGTCCCACGCGTCCCTCGCGTACTTTTGTCCCTACTTGTCCTGGATCGCCTGGGACAAATATCTCCAACCACCCAAAATGGGTGTCTTTCGGCAAACCAGCTGATTCGCGTCCCACGCATACCTCACGTACTTTTGTCCCAAATGTTCCAAACCGCACAAAACAAGACTTAGATGATTTTTCTTTGTTTTCGGCCATTTCAGCTTTTCACGTCCCTCGCGTCCCGACATCCCAACTGTCCCGCGGACCGCCTGGGACAAAAGACTTAGCTGATTTTCTTGCTTTTTTGGCCCCAAGCTTGGTACGACGAACCTCAGTACGACCCGAACCCTTCAGACCGAAATGCTTTAAAACAGTCCTGCAACCTTATTTTTTGCATTTTTTCCATTTTCTCAACTTGTTGGGATTTCTTCTTGGATGAGAGAGTTAGGGAGAAGCCGAGGGGACCCCAAAAAACATGATTTTGGGCCTCCAATCAATCTACTTGCTCGGGACTGAATAATTTGATGCATGTTAGCAAAATTACCTTGAGGGGTGAATTTTGGATAACAAGGCCATAATCATATCGAACCTATTGCAAACTTTCACATTGAGCCTCAAACTCCAAGCCAAATCAATGCCAACTGTTCAACATTTGATCAAGAGGATTATCCAAGCACAGATGAAGCTCACACAAAAGTTGGAAGCATCCCAGATTTGAATCTTGATGAGTGGGCAAGCAAGGCACATGATTTTGATCCCTACCAAGAAATAGAAGAATCTGAGCTAGGAGTCTATTGCATACATGAAGAAAATAAGCCTATTCCTAGTATCACCAAATCAGACCATAAGGATGACAATGAGGTATGGTAGCTGTTTTTTGATGGATCAAGAAGTAGATAAGGTGCAGGAGGGAGAGCTATGCTTGTTTCACCCCAAGGCATCAAATACTATTTAGCTTTTAGATTTCAATTTGCATGTTCTAACAACACTACTGAATATGAAGCTTTGATACAAGGATTGCATTGGTCAATCAAGAGAGGTATAGAAAACTTACAAGTCTTTGGTGACAGTGAGCTGATTGTCAATAAAGTTAGAGGGCAGCATGCTGCCAAGAATTATCTCCTCAAGTGTTATAAGAATAGGGTGTGGGACCTCATTGAGGATTTTGAGGGCTTTAACATCAATTCCATCCCTAGGAAAGAAAACCAAGCGAGATGACATGAGACTTGCAACACTTTGGGAAGCCTTTGATGTTGTTGAAAGCATCAAGAAAGATAAAGTATAGCCAAGCATTCATGTGATTGTAAGGCCATCAGTGCTGCATAATAATGTAAGTTGACAAGTGTTTGAAAATGACCAACAAATCATCAATTTCTTACAAGAAGAAGATGAGTTCTCACCAAAAATCGGAAAAGTTGGAACAACAAGATGGTGATCAAATGGTGTAGCCGAGAACCAACAAACCGCCAAAAGGACTTGTCACCTTGGAGTTCATTTTTAATCCTAATGATCAATTTAGGAAGAAGAAAGAAAATATACAAGTCAAGGGAGAATATTCAGTGCCCATCTCAGTGGGAAGGGGAAAATCACTTCAAATTGGTAAACTGACAACCGAGCAAGAAAGGTACGAGTTCATGTAAATTTTCCAGGAGTTCCCTGCTATATTTGCTTAGAGCTATGAGGATCTCAAGGGTTTCAATCCCAAGCGAGCTCAACATAAAATTTAATTGGATCCAAGTGCTAAACCCATCGACAAAAACAAAGGCTAGTCAATCCACACACGGAGCCTCTCATGAAGAAGGAATTGAATAAGTTGATATTGGTAAGTATCATATTTCCCATCAAGCATTCTAGTTGGGTAGAAAACTTGGTTCTAGTTAGAAAGAAGAGTGGGGAGATAAGATTGTGTGTAGACTTGAGAGATTTGAATAGAGCATCTCTCAAGGATCATTACCCGGTTCCTTCTATGGAGCAGATTTTGTAAGTTGTTGCTTTGGATCTAAGAGGTTTTCATTGCTAGATGGTTATTCAGGGTACAATCAGATCATGGTAAAGGAAGAGGATCAGTTCAAGACAACCTTCACCACCAAATGGGGGACTTATGCATATAGAAAAATTCCATTTGGGCTATCCAATGCTGGAGCTACCTCCCAAAGGGCTATGGATATGGTGTTCAAGGGATTGATCAACAAGATAGTGCTGGTATACTTAGATGATATCACCATTTTTCTAAAAGTATAGTAGATCATATCTTTCTTTTGAGGCGTGTTCCAAAGATGTAGAAGATTTGGGGTGTCCTTGAATCCCAAGAAATGTATTTTCCTAGCTCATGAGGGAAAGCTCCTAGGCCACATTGTTTCCAAAGAAGGATTGGTAATTGATCCAGAGAGGGTTGAGGCCATAAAATCATTGCCATTACCAAGTCATAAGAAGGCCCTTCAAAGTTTCTTGGGAAAGATCAATTTTATTCGTGAGGTTTGTTCCAGATTTTACACCCTTGTTAAGCCAATAACGATGATGTTGAAGAAAAGTATGGCTTTTAAATGGACAAATTTGAAGGTAAGGCAAGTTTTGAGGCAATCAAAGAGGCTATCTCACAAGCTCCAACTCTCATTAATCTAGATTTCTCCATGGATTTTATCCTTTATGCATTTGGAGGTGATGATACAATCTCTACAATTTTAGTACAACAGAACAAAGAAAATGTAGAGCAACCAATTGCTTTCTTTAGCCAAATCCTGGAGGAATATGAGGTGAGATATTCTTTCATTGAGAAGCAAGTTCTAGCAAAGTGATTAGGAGCTTGAAGAAATTTAAGTATCTAGTTTTAAACAACAAGGTTCAACTACTGGTTTCTCATGTGGGAGTTAAGGACTTCCTCCTTAACAAAGACTTAAATGAAAATGTGCAGTGGTGGATTAGTCATGTCATGGAGTATGACATTGAGATCAAAGTCACCAAGCTGGTCCGGGATTATGTGAACAACCTGGTCTTGAGCAAATCAATGGAAGCAAGTAATGGGAAAGATGTTGTTTTGGTGCTACAAGACAACCAAGAACAAAGAGACATTCAAGAAGAGAATGATGGTGTCCTCACTCCTTGCTGGACCCAAGACATAATGCACTTCCTACACAGAGGCTTATGCCCTTCGAGATGAACAAATCCAAGAGAAGACACTTGGATTGCGCAGCTGTCCCATATCTACTTATTGATGGTGTCTTGTTCAAAAGATGTGAATGGAGTGTCACCGAGATGTATCGAGACAAACCAAATTAATAGAATACTAGAAGAGTTCCATGGTGGATCAGTGGGGCCACTTTGCTCCAAGAGTGACAACCTCGAGATCATGAAGGCTGGCTATTATATGCCCGAGGTATTTAGTGATTGTTATGCATGGATAAAGAGGTACAAGAATTGTGCATTCTTCACGTGCAAGGAAAGACTAGCTACCCTTCCATTGCACCCAATCTCAGTTGACAACCCATTCATGCAATGGGGTTTGGACTTCATTGGAGTCATTAACCCAAACTCAAGCCAAGGGCACAAGTGGATTCTAACAACCACATATTACTTCACCAAATGAACTAAAGCAGTGGCACTCAAAGAAGTGAATGAATCTAGCATTATAAACTTCTATGAGGGGATAGTAACCAGATTTTTTTGTACCTACCACTATGATAAGAGATCCACAGGTAATTCTCCATTCAAGCTTGTTTATGGAAGAGAGGCAATTTTGCCTATGTCACTGAGTTGCCAATGTTGGAACTCATGAAGAAATTGGAGTTGTTGGAGTTTGAACCCATGGAGGTTAGATATGTAGAATTAATGGAGCTCCAAGAAATCGAGAACATGCAACCTAAGCAATGGAGAAGGACCAGGCCTTGATCAAGAGAACCTTTGATAGGAAGGCTAAGGCTAGGGACTTCCAAGTTGGGGATCTAGTATTGAAATGGGATGCAGATCGAGCAAAGCTAGGAAGGAATTCAAAGCTTCATGCCATTTGGAGTGGCCCCTACATGGTCACGAAATGTAAGAACAATAATGCATTCCAATTGTCTACATTGGATGGTGAAGAACTGCTGATTCCAGTCAATGGAATCCATCTAAAGCATTGCTACTAGAAGGGAAATCCCCACCTTGTAAATATTAGCTTAGATTTTCATTCCTCCAAGTGCTTGTGCACATTTTTTTGTTGTAGCTTAGTTTTCCATTTCCTAAGTGCTTTGGCACAAGTTTGCTATCCCGTAAATGCATTTTGCGAGGCCATGTTCCAGTCGTGTGATGTTCTAATCTCACAACTCTTCCTCCTTGTAATTTTCTAAGTGGTTGGGTGTACCAAGTAGTATTTTTGATGACTCCATGCCTAATGGATTGCTTCAGGAAACTGTTAACTTCATCCAGCAGAGATGACCCCTCTGAGTCACCAAAATTGTTATCCAAAATAAGCCCCTTGCTTATTTTGTCTAACTCCCCTTCATTTCTTCCTTCCTTATGCCTCAGTCAATTTTTTTCAATTTATAGGCACTCAAAATTTTCTAGAAATGGTTTAATTGGATAGGAATCTTCTCCAGCTTTCCCGAAATGTAAAATTTTGCCTCTATCTCCTTGTATTTTTCAAGTTATGGCTCGGCGGAGTTTTGGAGGGAAATTTTCCCATCGGAGGTCCGCCGGCGAATAAGAATGCTCCACATCAGTAGTGGAATGGTGGGAGGTGGGAGAGAATTTGAAAAAATTCCAAGGATTGGTTGGGGTAGTCAAAGGAATTTTTTGGCTTGAAGGCCTGCCAGCCAATAGGAGGAGGCCATGCGTCCTCGGGGTCATCGAAGGTCGAGAGGCGGGAGGACGTTGAAATTTTTTCCAAAGTTGGCGCAAATGGAATATCTCGGCCTGAAGGCCCGCCAAAAAATCACAGCCTGCCATGTGTCCTCCGAGCATCAGAAGGTGGAGGGGTTGAATGAAATTTTCATTTTTTCCAAAATATGGAAAATAATTGAATGAAATCCCGCCCTTGATGGCCCGCGCCAATCAGAGCATGCCACGTGTCCATGTGGCCGGAAAAACCTTAAGGCAGGCCCGTAGAGGAGAAAGATCTTGTTTAGGCCTGAGCCAATGACAAGGTGCCATGTGTCCCATTCGGGAAATGGTTAAAGTCAAAGGAAAATTTGGAAGCATGCCCTCGAGGGCCAATAAGAACATGCCATGTGTCCTCGAAGCGTCAGGCCGATGGATTTTTTTGGAAAATTTTCCAAAGACCAAAAAGGCGTAAAAAGGTAAGGGGAAGGCCCGTGACCAATCAAAAGGTGCCACATGGCATCGGACTAGCAGGAGGTGGAACCTTTTGGGGAATTTTTCCCAAAGGTCAAAAAGAGGGAAAATTTTAAATTTTCGGCCCACCAATTCATTTTTGCCCTAGTTTTTCCCTAAATCTTCAGAAGGGCATAACTTTTGATCCAGAGCTTGGATTTCCATGTTCTTAGTGGTGTTGGAAAGCTAGTGAAATTATCTACATGATGAAGGGTTCAATTTTGTGTTTTTGTGGGGTTTGGAGAGAGAATATAAAAAAAAAAAATTACCACGGGAAGGAGAAATGTAATTGACATTTCAACCACCAATTTTAATGAAGTATGGCTCGCATTCTTCTCCAACATGGTCAAAAACATTGGGGAATGAACTTTTGAGGGTGCCCATGTTGTTTTAATGCAATTTGGTTGGTGGTTGAAGCATCCTTTCACATTTTCCCACGTTTCTCCTTCCTGAGCTCGATTTTTCACCATTAAAAGCCAGATTTGGCTCATTTGTAAAGGGTTGGACATTTTTATGTTTTGTGCTCCCTCTTTCACCCTAGAAAGTGATTTTGTGGAATATCGAACTCTTTCAGATGCAACATGTTTTCTTCCCGTCTGCGCTATTGTAATGCATGTATTTTTGATATTGAAAATGACAATGTAAGCTCTGTGAATGAGTTTCAGTCCTCTTCTTGTGTTGTTTGATTCATTTATGATCTTTCATTACATTTTATCAGTTTTTGCATGATGTTTGTTACATCCCTATAATATGTGTCAATTTACAGAAGTAAATGTTCACCACTCCTTTGGTGTATCACCTTATTATTCTTAGTTTAATTTCTTTACATCTTTATCTTTGTCCCCTTGGAATTTAGGGTAGGATTTTGAGTTTAAACCTCTGCAACTTTCAAGCAATACATCTGATCAGAGGAGTTAAGGAACTAACCTCTAATCTGGAGATTCTTTTCCCATTTTCACAAGTCCCACACTTGGGCAAAAGATTCAATGTTGTGTAATCACACTGGATGTCCATTATCAAACCAAATCGATAAAAATTCAGGGGGTGTTGCTTATTTGCACTAACACCATTCTTGAGCTTTTTGGAAATGTATATTTTCCCACAGTGTTTTTCAATTGTGTCTAGTTTGAGATGCATCATGTGATCCTTCCCTTATTTCCAACCACATATTTTGCATTGACATTGTGTTAGAACATCATTACAATTTTTAGTGTACATAGGTTCAATAAAAGGATATTTTGCAGCCCATTCAAACTGGAATTTCCTTCCAATTGTCTAGTTTGCCATCTTTATTATAACATATTTTCTTTTTTTCCCTTGGGATTCAACTTCTACATCTGGGCTGTCAGCAGAAATATTTTGAATCTCATGTCTCCTCTTTCTGGAAATAGACCTTGGAGTAGAAGCTTCCTCTGTTGGTGTATCCTGAGAGTTTAATGAATTTTCTTGTACTTCTATTTCATCAAGGGACAAAATGTTTGCCTCAACATATATTGGATCATCAATATCTATAAATTGATTATTCTGTGAAGGAATTTCTGAAACGTTTGCAAATAATTTTATAAAATTGTTACTTATATAGTATTAATCTTATCTATAGTTAAATTTTTACAGAGTACAAATGTCAAAGAGTTCCAAGAATAATATCATAAACATAATTATTAAATTTTGTAAGATAAAATAACTAGTAAATAACACTTGCCACATACTCGATATTTTTAAGTCAAGGGAAACCGACTTCATTTTTGTGATTTTCCAAAATATCCAAGAAAAGTATTGGCACCCTTTTTTGAACTTGTTGAATTTGTAATCTTCTTGCCCTGATTTCTAGTATCCATGATTGCTTACTACTTAGGGCCTTAGGGGCAGCTCTTATGTTCCAAGGCTCGAGAATGGATGGTAAAGGGTTGGATGGCTATAGGTTGGATGGTTTAGGGTTGGATGGCTAGGGGTTGGACGACTAGGGGTTGGATGGCTAGGGGTTGGATGGCTAAGGGTTTAAACGGCTAGGTGTTGGAGGGCTAGGGGTTGGATGGCTCAGGTTGGATGGAATAGAGTTAGACATTTTAGATTACAGAGTTTTTCAGGTCAATGCTAGATGACTCAGAGTTAGACGCCTTACGGTTGGATGGCTCGGATTTTAGAATTCAATGTTGGTGGTGAGGATTTTCTTATGTTTACTTCGGTGAATATGCGTATGATATGATTTGAAACGCTAACAAATTACATTCATAACCTCTTATATACGTGTAAAATCTAGGCAAAAGGAATAGTATAAGGGATATGTCGGCCAATTTTTCGGTGAATAAGTCATCTTTAAACAACATAATATTTTCCATTTCAAATTTCCATAATCCTCAATTTTTGCAAGTTTACGAAAATTCGCCACTAAAATTTTCCCGAGCATACTTGATGTTGTATCACCTTGTTTTGTAGTACTATGCATATAACATTATTGTTACAAATTGTGTACTAAATACTTATATTAGTGATGTAATTTTGTGTTGTGTTGTGTTACCCTACACCATAAATTTGTACGAATAATATCAAGGTGTAAGTGTGGAGTGAGAAAAAGTGAACGATTGTCCATACGTGCTCAAGCTAAGTATGTGATAGGAATTTAACTCTTGTGTAGATGGAAAACCCACTTTTTTTTGTTTGGTATGCATGATATTTTCTCAATGAGTGTTATGCATATTGTGTAGCACACACCTTAGGCTTAACAAATGAAAACTTGTGTCATATTCTCTCACTCCATAACCCATTGTCTTAGGGACAACATTTGTGTGAATACCAACTATATTGAGCCTTATGGAGACTTGAGATGACGATTCAAAACTATTTGATCTATGTATTATGATTATTGTTCTCATTTTTTAAACTAGGTTTGGTGATCGAGGTGCAAAAATTTATAAAAAAACCTTTGAGTGGATGCGAGAGGCTACATAGTGATTGTAATGTAATATTTTTAATCTACCTTTAATTTGTGAACTTAATTTTACCTAGAACTAGCAGTTCCTTTAAAAAAATTAATTTTCCTTGCTTTTAAAGCTTTGAGGTTCTTTGCTTATTTAATTATTATTTCCTTTTAATTTGATTTGTATTATGATATTTTCTTGGATTGGATACGACTATTTAGCCACAATTTTCTCTTTGATTTAAGATTTTTTGAGTCACTTTTATTTTCTTGACTCAAGATCTATGAATCTGTATTCCATTTGACTCTTCATCATCCAATGTATAAAAGTGGTTTTCTTGAAGCACTCGATATGTTGGTTCTAATATTTGTGTAATGTGCATTACTAGGTTTATGGACCATTATCATGGATTGATAGGGTTTATGAACCCAATTCGTTGTATGGGAGTACACCCAAGGTGTGATATGACTACTTTTCTTGGGGCTGCAGGGAACTATGCCCTTAGTTTTAAGGTGATGCAGCTATATGTGTCCAGGACCATAACATAACCTGACCTCACTTTGATATTATAATTCAATTATTTGTGATGGAAGGCATATAATTTTTTTAATTATGATGTATTGAGAAACTAATGAGTTACTTCAAGCAGTCCCTTTGTTATGCACTTGTGATACTTGAGAATTGACACCCCTTATTGATAAGATGTGATATTTAGATCCATATATTGAAATTGTGTTGAAGATAGTTGCTATTTCGAGTCATGTGAAACATGTTACAAATATATTCTGGTGATTCCTTGTTGTTTATGTTGAGAATGTGTCATTTATATATGTCTATGTATGAGGCTTGTGATCGCGAGTATTATGATATGTGGACTATATATTTCTTCCCCTAGTGGGTATGTGACATTTTCTTGAGTAATTGTCATGTTAAATTTGATAAAAATATTTTTGGAGTTAAATTGTGTTGAGTTGTTGGGTATTGTATGATGTTGAGATGTCAATTATTGTATGAGAAATTTTGTTAATGATAAATTTCATAAATGTGAAAATTATTTGAGAAATGAACTAATTGGATAAAATAACGAGAGAACTATCAATTGTATGCGGACCAAAATGTGTCTCAACAATATGCACTCTTACTCATCCTGTTCAACTAGTGTATACGAGGCAATGAGTAGGAGACACACATGTACCAACATATAAGGGGGTATACTTAAAGGGGCTACAATGAGTGCTAGGGTTGCATATCTAGAGGGAAGTAACCCTTACACTAGGTCAACCTAGGGTTTCCAAGGACCACAATTGAGATAGAGGAAGGAAATGTTATCTAAAATGTGCCCCCTGCTCATTTTGTGGCTAACTCCTCTCATTCTTCCCTCTCTTGTGCCTCAGTCACAAAATTTTGATTTTTAGGCACTCAAAACCTTCTAGAAATGGCACCATTGGATAGAGCTCTTTCTCAAATTTCCAGAAAGGTAAATTTTTCCTCCTAACTCCATGTATTTTTGAAGTTATGGCTCGGTGGAGTTTTTTGGAAAAATTTTCCCCTGAAAGGCCCGCGGCCAATGAGATGCCGCCACATGGCACCTAGAGTGGCGGAGCGTGGGAAATTTTGGAAAATTTTCCAAATGACCAAAAAGGTGCAAAAATTTGAATTTTTTCCCACCGACCCGATTTGGCCCTATTTTGCCCTAAAACTTCAAATCGCCATATCTTTCGATCCAGAGCTCAGTTTTTTGCGTTCTTTATATCAATGGAAATCTGGTGAAATTCTCTATAAGATTCTGAGGTTATTTTTGCATTTTGGTGGAGTTTAGAGAGATAAAATCAAGAAATTCCTCTGGCATGTGGTCATGGACAGAAATGACGTTTCAACCACCGTTTTTAATGAAGAATGGCTCGCATTCTCTCCCAGCATGGTTAAAAATGTTAGGGAATGGGTCTGTCAGGGTACCCATGTTGTTTTGATGGCATTTTGGTCAATGGTTGAACCCCTTGCATGTTTTCCTATATTTCTCTCTCCTGGGGTCGTGGTTTGCACTGTAAAAGTCAGAATGAGTTCATTTTGCAAGGAGAGACACTTTTTCAGCTCTGCAACTTCCTTTTTCTTCCTCCTTGGTAGAATTTGTGAAGAAATTTTACCTTTCCATGTAATGTAGCACCTTTTCTTGCCTCTAGATCACTGTAATGTACTGTATTGGATCTGAGATGTTGATATATGTTCTGTGATTAAAATCCCTCAATCCTTTCATATATCTATCATTGCTTTCTTGATCTTTCATTACATTTTGAGCATTTGTGCATGTTTTGTGTTGTGTTTCCTTGTGGATTATGTATTTCATGTAGCATTAGGTGTCTACAACTCCTTTGGTGTATCACCTATTAGTTTAGTTTTAATTTTTACACTTTCTATCTCTCGTCTCCTTGGAATTTAGAGTAGGATTAGGATTCAAACCTCTCGCAATTGTGCAAAAATAATAGATCTCGATCGAGGAGTTTGAGGAACCAGCCTCTAATCTGGAGATTCCTCTCTCATTTTACAAGTCCCACACTTAGAGAGAGGTTTCAATGTTGTGCAATCACACTGGATGCCTGAAACATCAACTTAGAAACCTGATTTGCATCCAGGGGTGCTGCTGATTTGCAACAACAGTTTTTGGCACGCCTAGTGGGACCTTAGAGGTCTTTCACTTTATCTTTGATAGGTTGGTGTGTTCCTATTAAAGATTCAACCTTTTGGAGGCACTTTCAAAAGCACATCTGGCGACTCCATCTGGTAAACAACTCATTCTCTAAGTTGCAAACCTGTTTTCCATTCATTTCCATCCATTCTTCTTTCCATCATTTTCATTCTTTTCCATTCCATGAAGTTGTGCAATCATGACTTCATTTCCATCATGGAATTCACATTTACAACAGCAGTATATCACACCTCCAACATGTTTTACAAATCCTCCAAATCAGCATTTTGATCAAATTCAAAATCAACATGTCTACCCATATGAGCAGCAGTGCCAAAGTTAGTTTGGATATGAAGCATGTCAAGCACAAGGGTATGCTGGTTGTGAGGGAAGTCAAGAAGAAAATGTAGATCTACTGGAACAAATCCAAAAGATGGAGGTAAACATGGTGCTATCTAGGGCTCAAGCACAAATGAAAGCTTTTAGAATTGGTTGCAGGACTCCTTGTCCATGGGGAGGCCCTTTTCCAAGACACTTCAGCCCTCAGGAGAAGTTGGACTTCATGATGAAGATGCTGCCCCAACTTGCACAATGGACAACAGAAATAGAGGCCTATACACTTGGTGTTGAACAACCTTGTCAATGGGTAAGTTCTACACCATCATCTGGTTTTTCTCTTCCCATTACTCAAGTAACATCATCTCATTTGGAATTTCAAATTCTAAATCCATCAATCAATGCTGCCTCGAAGTTAATTCCATTTCGCATTCCCTAGTCTTCCACCACATCTCAATTCTTCCTTCCCTTTCCTTCCAAATAGTCATCCCCTCCACAAAAGCTAATAGAAATACCCTCTCCTCCAAAGAAACAAGAGTTTCTACCTCCTCCACCACCACAAAAAATTGCCGAGCCATTTGAGTTACAATCCACTTCTCCTCTTGCATTCCCAAATCCATGTTGGGAGGATAAAAATTAGAATTCTAGTCAAGGAAAACAACAACAAAAAGAAAATCCAAACAAGGATGAAGAAATTTGAAGTCTCAAGAGTTGGGCTCTTAAATTTGGGATGAAAAAGATCCCCTTGATGGTTAAGCCTTTAGAAGAGGTTGGAGTTGGAAAACAAGTGGTGGTTAGGACTGAATTTGTGTCAGCAGGAGAAGAGCAAAAAGAAGAAGTAGATCAACAATCAGTTTGCTCAGAAATTAGTGTCCATGTTAGCATTCTATTTGAAGAGAATGCTGATTCAATTCAAGTTACACAATCAGCCATGGAGGAAGAAATCTCTGAAGAAGATCCTACAGTCCCAACTTGTCCTCTAGAGCAGCAGATCGAAGAGTTTGACTTAACGAACTTCATGCTAGAGGAAGAGTTCTATCAAGAACAAGATTGTCTTCAAGTAATAGAAGAGGGAGAAGCTGCTCCAAATCAAAAAGAAGAGGAGCACATTCTAGTTGTGGAGGAGAAAATTGCAGATCCAAGGGCTTTGAGTGCAAAGCAGGCTACAAGAGAACCTTCAATTCTTCTTTCTACTTCATCTCTCTCAAGTTCTAGTGCTAAAGAAGATTTTGATCTCTCAAACTCAATGTTGGAGGATGAAAGAAACCATGATGATCAAGTTACAGATCAAGAGGATACCGTGGAGGAAGTTGAGCATTTGCAGTAGGACAACAATGAGGTAGTTTATCTGTCAGATTTGGAGGATTGTTTTGATGAAGAAGAACCGGTTGAGTTCCTACCATTCTCTCTTTCATCATCCACGTTCCAAACACCTGAGCCTACTGTCATGAAGGAGAGCACCCATTTGTAGCAGCCTGCATCTTATAGCAGCTCTTTGGAACCAAGATTGGAAGATTTTAATCTTTCATGTCCTTCATTGGAGGAAGAGAAAGGGCAAAAAGGTTCTACCTTTGCTTCTGCACCATCCATTCAAAAGGGTTTACAAGAGAACTCCATTCTTGGAGTTGAAAATCAGGGCAATGGGTATACTCAAAGGACCATACCTTGCCCAATCAGGTATCTAGCTTCATTGGAACCAAAGGAGAAGTCACAACCAGTCATGCTTGCTCCTAAGCATGAGGATGAGCTACAAAGAACCAAGGATCAACTGTCATACCTCTCCAATCCAAATGCAGGAAAAATAAAAGAGGTATTGAATTTGCCTTTCACCTGATACCTTGATGATTTGGGTGGAAGACCAGCTTCTTGTTGATTTTCCATTCATCCAATCAGCCATGTTCAATGCCAAATCAGTTGCATGGTTTCCAATTTTGAAGAAATGAAGCTATTTTACACAACCGATTCTGCAGTAGGTTTGTTTAGCTTACCTTTTCTTCTAGTTAGAATAGAGTAGGTAGGTTTGCTTTCAGTAAAATAAGTGCTTGTGCACACTCTACATGTTCCATTTGGAGCATGTATGATTTTTAGTTTTGTAAATAGTTTTGGTGCTGCTGGTTTTGCTCTTGCACAGCTATTTTAAGTGGCATTTTGGTGAGAACAACTCTAAGTTCAATGGGTTTCAAGTGGCTCAGAGGGAAGTTTTCAAGATATCAGGTTGGTTTCAGGTTATTTCTTATGACTCCATACCCAATGGATTGCTAAAAGGCAACTGGTAACTTCATCCAGCAGGCAGATGACCCCTCTGAGTCGCCAAAATTGTTATCCAAAATGTGCCCCCTGCTCATTTTGTGGCTAACTCCTCTCATTCTTCCCTCTCTTGTGCCTCAGTCACAAAATTTTTCTTTTTAGGCACTCAAAACCTTTTGGAAATGGCACCATTGGATAGAGCTCTTTCTCAACTTTCCAGAAAGGTAAAGTTTTCCTCCTAACTCCATGTATTTTTGAAGTTATGGCTCAACGGAGTTTTTTGGAAAAATTTTCCCTTGAAAGGCCCATGGCTAATGAGATGCCACCACGTGGTGGAGCGTGGGGAATTTTGGAAAATTTTCCAAATGACCAAAAAGGTGCAAAAATTCAAATTTTTTCCCACCGACCCGATTTGGCCCTGTTTTGCCCTAAAACTTCAAATCGCCATATCTTTCGATCCAGAGCTCAATTTTTCACGTTCTTTATATCAATGGAAAGTTGGTGAAATTATATACAAGATTCTAGGGTTATTTTTGCATTTTGGTGGAGTTTGGAGAGATAAAATCAAGAAACGCCTCTGGCACGTGGTCATGGACAGAAATGACGTTTCAACCACCGTTTTTAATGAAGAATGGCTCGCATTCTCTCCCAACATGGTTAAAAATGTCAGGGAATGGGTCCACAAGGCACCCATGCTGTTTTGATGGCATTTTGGTCAATGGTTGAACCCCTTGCATGTTTTCCCGCGTTTCTCTCTCCTGGGGTCGTGGTTTGCACTGTAAAAGCTAGAATGAGTTCATTTTGCAAGGAGAGACACTTTTTCAGCTCTGCAACTTCCTTTTTCTTCCTCCTTGGTAGAATTTGTGAAGAAATTTTACCTTTCCATGTAATGTATCACCTTTTCTTGCCTCTCGAATCACCTGTAATGTCTTGTATTGGATCTCGAGATGTTGATATATGTTACGTGATTAAAATCCCTCAATCATTTCATATATCTATCATTGCTTTCTTAATCTTTCATTACATTTTGAGCATTTGTGCATGTTTTGTGTCTGTGTTTCCTTATGGATTGTGTATTTCATGTAGCATCAGTGTCTACAACTCCTTTGGTGTATCACCTATTAGTTTAGTTTCAATTTTTGCACTTTCTATCTCTGTCTCCTTGGAATTTAGAGTAGGATTAGGATTCAAACCTCCTAATCATTGTGCAAATAACAGATTTGATCGAGGAGTTTGAGGAACCAGCCTCTAATATGGAGATTCCTCTCTCATTTTACAAGTCCCACACTTGGAGAGAGGTTTCAATGTTGTGTAATCACCTTTGGATGCCCGAAACATCAACTTAGAAACCCGATTTGCATCAGTGAAGTCGCTGATTTGCAACAACAGGAACCCTACTAAGATATCGATGGTTAGGTGTGGAGAGGTATGAATCAACAATAAATGAAAGAATCATGCAATAACTGAAATGAAAGCAACTAAGGAAATAATATTAGAGTACCAAGCTAGCTAGCATGTAGACACTACTCGATTTGATAGTGCTTCAAAATGAGATTTAAAAAAATCCTTCCCAAAATAAATTTATGCCTTCCATAATTTAAATACATAACATTTAAATCTAGCATTTATTTAACATTCAATCCATATGATAACATCAAAAACCATGTGCAGCTGTATGGGTCAACTAGATCTTCTCGATCCCCCATAGTACAATCTTTTAAGAGCACGTATACGAAGTATACCATTGGTTTAACATGAAACAAGTTTTGATAATCAAGTGTAGTTCCTAAGTGTCTACTAGTGATTTAGTCATTCTAACTCCACGTGGCATCTCAAACCTCAATTGGGAACTTGGTGAATCTAATAGTGTAATCAACAACTTACACTACTTTGGCCAAAGTTTATGAGACATACATGCATGCTTAGTCTCATGATGACGCATTTGTCAATCAAACTGTTGGCATGTGGTCCTAATAGGTGTTGTCATTGATGAAAAACTACATTAATGAAAAATTGGATGTTGGATTATGGTTTTATGATGATGTACATGATGTTAACATACTGATTCAGATGTGTTTGTGCTAGTATAGTGAGATTCAGTGAGGATTGCTTGCTCTTGTAAGCCTATTCAGTGCCTAGGTGAAATTGCATGAAGGTAGGAGATTATTTAATGCTTGGGAAGCATGTGAGATGATTGATATCATATTTTAAGGGTGCTTGGAAAATCACAAAGTAGTGGCATGATGCATTTATAGTTGGTTCACTATGTTACGGTGTGCTCATTGGGAACAAATATAACAACTTGGAGATGTGAAAGTGTGGTTTGAAGCCATATGAGATCATGGAAGCTTGAATTCAGGTATATCATGGTATATTAAATATGTTTTGGAAATTTTTAGAGGTTTTATGATCAGTTATTGTACTCTTTTAGTTAACCCTATCTTCTACAGTGAGGAACAAACATGCAAACAAAGGTAAGTCTTAATGACTAGAGAGATTGAGGTATGGATTTGAAATTATGATGATTGGATATGTTAGAGGGATGTGTCATAGTTATTTGAGAAAAAATTAAGGTTTCCATGATGATAATTTTTAAGATATGATAGTTTATGTGAGACAAGGTCAAAATCAAGTGAAATTCCAGCTCGAATTTAGACTTGATGCTCGTAGAATTATGTGCTTTGCATGGGACCTTTTCAATTTCTAGGATGTTTATATGGTGAGTATAGAATGTTTCAAAAAAATAATCAGGTTAGTTGATCATCATGTTTGTAAGAACGAATGTTAAGAAGATAAAGTGGTCTAAAATCCTAGTTAAACCCTAGCTAGGAACAATTTGCAGAAAGAGAGTTATAATGACTCAGTTTTGATTGATTCATCAAAAGTGATGATTGGATGATGTATAAGACTCTTCTATATTCCCATAAATGTATGGTTGAAGTCATGGTGATGAGTGGGCCCCAGTCAAATAGGTCAGTTTCTAAAGAAGAAGGTTTTAGGACAAGGTTGTCCAAAGGCAAAGAATGCAAAATTGATGGTACATGATGAATGGGAGATGATATTGATGTAAATGGATGTTTTAGGACATGTTCATGTAGGTACATGGTCATTTGAGGTCCATATAGGTTGACTGGTCAAAGGGCAGTTTTGGGATCTCAAATAACAGGGTTCAGTAAAATGGGCATAACTTGAGCTACATGTGGAGTTTAAAGATGATTCAAGCTGTATTGGAAAGAGGATTCATATATATTTATAGTGATATTTTATTTTACACATGATGAGGTCATTTGATATGGTTTATAGGTCATTCTTTGGACATGAATATTTTTGTAGTTCAAGACTAGATGTGTTTTGGTAAAAATTGGAGGTGTTTGAAGCATAAGATGGATTGGGTGATACTTGCTATCACCTGGAATGTGAAGAGGGATATTTGGAATCTAATGAATAAATATTGAGGTTTTTAATGTGTATATAATTTTTTTTTGAGCTAACAATTGGAAACAAATCTTTTGGCAGGTTGTTTTGGTGAAGGAAAAAGTAGTTGTGGTTTGAGTAGGTGGATGATTCAAGGCTTCCAAATTTCTTAAAAGTGTTCTACATGTTCTGAAATTTTGATCAAGTGGCTACATGGCATGGTTTTCTCATGTTGAAGTGATTTTGTAGCCTTATGAAGTTTCGTGGAATCTTGAAGGGTGAAGGAAACAACTATTTTGAGATTTGCAAAGTGAACTGGGCCCAGTAAATGAATTAATTTGATTGGTTGATAAAATGTACAAAAATTAATGAATGTAAAATGATATTTTAATCATATGTAAGGGGTTTTCGGAAGGGATAATTTTAGTGGAAAATATTCATAATATGGAGAAAATTTCATTTTAGGAAAATTTGAAAAGATGACTTTTTGAAGCAGGCTTGTGTCATGTTCACCTAAAATTTATAGTATATATTTTTTGGGTTCGACTTCAGCTAAATTTGAAAACATCTCCTATAAAAACCTAGGTGATTCTCTGGGTAGTATACTACCACCAGTACCTTACCAATACCATGAAGTTGTGAACTTGCATACTCTAAGCACTGAGCACAATACAAATTTATCATTTGATTACTTAGTAGTTTGCAATTGGGAGACATATGTTATTTTTTGATGCACGAATATAAATATTTAATGATGTGCAACAAAGGTTTTCTATGGATGGGTGATAAGGAGATCTTACTAATGCGTGAAAAAGGGTTTTTTGTTGACTCATATCAAGGATATATGTTAACGCGCGACTCATTGCATTTGCTGATGCGTGACTTGGGTTTGTTTGTTGATGCACGAATTAGTTTTTGTTGATGCATGAATCTGTTTTCTTAGAAGTGTGACGTAATGAGTTTACTAACACATGACTTAGTCCTCTCGATGCATGACTCAACGTATTTGCTGATGCATGAATCAATTTTCTCTAATGCGTGACTTAGTGTTTTTGATGACACACGAATCAATTCGAGAATAATGGAAGGCACTAGTGCTCAGAATGAGAAGACCCAAAAAGTAACTAAGAAATCTCAGAAGTCCATGTTCAAGTATTTTGGAAACTCTGCTGCTACAGATAGTGCAACCACTAGCACCCATATAGTTACCACCGGAAAGAATCAGAGTAGTAACTGTGTGGAAGGTCATATTGAGGTGGACATGCATTTACGCACGTGATCAACCAAATGAAACCTATGATGATACCATGTCAGATCTTGAAGATATACTGTTGAGATGCCAGATCTTGAATATATTCTTCCTATTGGGGTGCAACCAAGAGTGCATCAAGATATAACACATACAAATACCCAAAAAATGGAACACAAAAATAAAATTCAAATTATGGTTCATGAAAGAGGAAACTAGGTGATTGTGATATTGCTCGAGAATTCTACTAGAAAAATTAAAATATTGAAAATGAACAAGAATATGTGGACAATTAGGAGGAATTACAAGTTTTATTGGGCTGAAAAATTTCCGTTTATCAAACCAATAAAACCATATAATTTAGAAGAGATCCCATCGAATGTACATATACAATATGTACATGGAAATTGGGAAAACAACAAAAATGTAATCGAAAGTTTGCTGACAAGACAGAAAAACACCGTGGAAAACAATATTTGACTGTAATGGGGAGGATGGCTAGAAAATCAAAACATATAGGTGGAAAATTGTAAAAGAATGCATGCATGTTAAATATACAATAGAGTATGAAGTAGAATAGAAAAAACACATACATCTCATGGAAAAGGGAGGAATGATCACATCACAAATTGGTAAGATGAATCAAACAAATCTGCATGCAAAACTCATACAATTCTCTACTTTATTTCACATACTAAAGAAAGGAAGACCGATTTCAGATTTCCTCAATTTCAAAGTTTTGTATCAATATAATGGAATGCCCAACGTACCTCAGTCTCATTGGTTTGACAGTAGTGCATGGGAAATGGAAAAATGCCTTTCGATGATAGAGAAGGAAGATTTGAAAGAGAATGTAAAAAAAGCTAAGTTTATCTCTCTTTCAATTGATGAAGTGACAACAATCGACAACATTGCATGGGTATGTATCCACATCTATACTTTAGAAAATCATATAAGGACACCTCATCTATTGGGTGTTATGAAAATGGTTGAAAACTATAATGCCAAAAACCTACATAAAATAGTTTTTCTCATTTGAAATATATTACTAGAATAACTGATTATGAAATTGATACGAAGTTGATATGCGTCAGAGAAGATGGTGCATCGGTCATGCGCAGGTCACCGAACAAGGTGTGTGTTAGATTACAAACAACAGTGGCGCCTTATATGCTAGCAATTCATTGTATGGCTCACATAATGAATTTAGTGTATAAAATGGTAAGCAACTACGGAAATGTTGCTAAAGTAGAATACATTATAAGAGAACTTCATGCCTATATGGAAAGCAACCCAAAGTGATTTCTTGAGTTCGTAAATTTGCAATTGGAATTATAGATGGCAAAAAACTTCTAAAGGATGTTGAGATGAGATGGATTTCTTTGTATGAACCTACATGTAGAGTTCGTGAGGAGTATCCTTCGTTGGTTGGTTTCATGCACAAATATTGTCATGAAGTTGACATGGTGACAAACTTTTTGTTCCATTTAAATGATTTGGAGACATTGCTTACATTGGTTGGTATTCTTCCAATGTTGTAGGAGATCAATACACTGATGAAGCATGCATAGGGGAGATTAATCTATATTGTGGATTTTATACGGATGAGAAAAATGGTATGTCAAAGTCTTGATGTCTTGTACTATTCCCAAGATAGTTTTGATACACCTATTTTCAAGAATTGGAAAGCTTTATTAGATCTTAAAAATCTTAGTAACTATTTAAGATTTAATATCCACGATCACCTCTACATTAATGTTAATGGGAGGGACATACCACTACACATTTTGCAAAAACGTCAAGATATTACAGGATCGGAACGAGAAGATGTTCCTATGACATGTAATCTCTTTGAGTCTATTATAGTTGAAACAAGAATAAAGCTTAAAAAAATTTCAGAATCCTTATCATCATAAATTAGAGAATGTTTCTCCAAAGATAAAATTCTTGAAGCAATGGGTGTGATGAATCCTAATTTTTGGAATATTGAAGGTGCTCATGCAGACTTTGTAAGAAAGCATTTCCATAAATCCATGGGTACAATAATGGAAAATTTCACAAAGACTTCAAAGGTTAAGGGTATGGAAATCAAAGGTATACTTGAATGTTGATTTATTATAGTCTCAATCAAAAAAATTTGTAATAACAATGAGGAACCAAATTAAAATTTTTAATGAACCTTCTGAGAGTGGTGCTATTATAAGGCTATGGTGAGGAATCAATCAAAGTATTGTCTTACAAGAAGACATCGGTGAATATTTAAGATTATATGATCTATGCCAAACAATGATTTTGAGGTCTGTGGAGGATGTAAGGGTTTTTAATGCTTTATCATTTATAAAATCAAAACTGAGAAAAAAGTTGGATAAAAATAGGGAAAGTTACATGAGGTGTTATGTTTCTCGCTACTCCATGGAAACCTTTCCTTTTGACAAAGAAATTGTGCATTGGAATTCCCTTTCGAAAGAAGAGGTGTAAATAATACAACTACAAGTACAACTGTTCCCAACGATGAGATTGGAATTGGTGCGTCGTCACACTTTACAAAAGAGAACATCGAATTTGAAGAAACTATTGATAATGGATTATTTCAGCTTTAAATAGGTATCTCCTTGACCTTACTTTTATTGTTTGTCACCTTACATTTTAACTATGGTTATTTATTCAATTTCATATTAACTCTACAGATGTAAATATTGACTGAGGAGGATTTTTATCATTTTTTTCAGCTCTTGTTATCATTAAAGATGTTACATGTATATATATTTACATTTATTTAAATACAATTATTTATAAAAAATCATTTTATATAATTACTATTTTGGATTTGTCGAATATGATTTAAAAAAAAAAATCATTTTGTTACATGCATTTGTCGAATACTAATTTACAAGACCTTTAGAGTTCAGATCTGCATATTCTTCCATTGTTATACTCTTTTAGACTTCTAGACTTCTACTGTCAGACATGTACAAGTTATCATTTGCATTTTTCTTTAATATTTTGTTTCTTCCTTAATCCGATCAATCATTATTTCATATTTTTTTGAAAACATGGGTTGACATCCATCCAAGGAAGCTCTCACTTCTCGGGACTGACAATGTTAGGAAACTCACCCATCTATATACTAATCCATTTCTCGTGTTGAGTTTTCTTGAATCGAAGATCTTCTAGCACGCTACGAAGGATGATTTCTCATTTTCCTTCCATATGCTTTGTCACAACCATCTAAAAGACAAGAGGTAACTTAAACCCTATCATATGACATTGCTTGAGTTTTTACAATTATGTTTAATTTATTTTTGTATTTGCAAAATGCTTTGATAAAGTGTTTAAACTTTGTGGGATAAAATCACACATTCAAATTTTACAAGTAGAGAGAGGAAGATTTTTCCATATTAAGATGTTTCTGTCATAACACATTCCAAATTTTCTTAAAACAATTATCCATTATACAATTCATCATCCACGATCGTGCTTGAAGCTAAATCTACATCCACATACAATTCATCATCCAAATCTAATGTCATCATATCATTGATTCATTACAAGTAGAGAGAAGAAGATTTTGAGAAGGTTTAAATGCAAAGAAACCTCATACAGAGTTCTAATTTTACAAGTAGAGAGAAGAATATTTTATTGTATTAAGATGTCTCTGTCCTAAGACATTCCAAATTTTCTTAAAACAATTATCCATTATCATCATCCATGATTGTGCTTGAAGCTAAATCTATGTCCACACAATTCATCATAATCCATATCTATTTTAATGTCATCATCCACATCTAATGTCATCATATCATTGATTCATTACAAGTAGAGAGAAGAAGATTTTGAGACAAGGAGAAGGTTTAAATGCAAAGAAACCTGATATAGAGTTCATTACAAGTAGAGAGAAGAATATTTTGAGAAACCTGATACAAAGTTTGAATTTTACAAGTAGAGAGAAGATGTCTCTGTCCTAGACTCTTGACACACTCCAATTATTCTTAAAACAATTATTTATCCATTATCATCATCCATGATCATGTTTGAAGCTAAATTTAAGTCCACACAATTAATCATCATCCATATCTATTTTAAATGTGTAGAAATGTCTATGTCCTAACACATTCTAATTTTTCTTAAAACAATTATCCATTATCATCATTCATCATCATCTATATCCATTCTAATGTCATCATATCATTACAAGTAGAGAGAAGAAGATTTTGAGAAGGTTTAAATGTCTCTATTGTACCACATTCCAATTTTTCTTAAAACAATTTTCCATTATCATCATCTAAATTCCATGATTGTGCTTGAAGCTAAATCTATGTCCACATACAATTCATGATAATCCATATCTATGATTCTATTCTAATGTCATCATCCACATCTAATGCAATCATCATTACAAGTAGAGAATATTCTGAGAAGGTTTAAATTTTAAGAAACCTGATATAGAGTTTGAATTTTACAAGTAGAGAGAAGAAGATTTAACTCTATTAGTATTAAGATGCCTCTATCATACCACATTCCATATTTTCTTAAAACAAATAATTAACCATTATCATAATGCCATCACATTCAAATGAAACATAAACACCATATACAATCTAGAAATTCTATACATAATATATAAGAAGATATAAAATTCCAGATTATAAAGTATTTCAAATTTTCAAATGCCATCACATTCAAGTTTCAAATTTCAAATCCAAATAATAAATTATTTCAAATTTTCAAACGCCATGACCATCACACTCAAGTTTCAAAATTTTAAATACAGATTATAAAGTATTTCAAACTTTCAAATTTAAAGTTTCAATTTTTCAAGTTTCAACCCTCAATCATGAAAATTTTCAACCCTCAATTTTCGTACCCC
Source organism: Taxus wallichiana var. yunnanensis (assembly GCA_018340775.1). Taxonomy (NCBI): domain Eukaryota; kingdom Viridiplantae; phylum Streptophyta; class Pinopsida; order Cupressales; family Taxaceae; genus Taxus; species Taxus wallichiana. The sequence continues at coordinate 52,945,034 of CM031234.1, forward strand.
TTTCCCCAATGGCTTCCACTCCTGTAGTTGTACTCCTTTCCCCAATGGCTTCTCCTCATGTACCCCTTTCCCCAATGTCTTGAATAATCCCAGAAATAATCAGATATTCCGCATCATTATCTAGATTCTTTATGATCCTTTGTTCTTCCTTTGTCACATCTCCATGGGATAGAAAAATGGGATTTGCAGCTACCTTGGTTTTGAATAAAATTTTAGGGTCGAAGCCATGCTCTTTAATTATCCACTTTAGTGTATTGTTTTGTTTGTTAACTAAAAATATTTTCTTTCAAATTATTTGTACTGAGATAAACTGATCTTTGTGGTTTCCAAGTGAACTTGGAACACCTTTTCTTGACTCTTCAAATTTTCATATTTCAACTACACAAAAAAATGATCTCAATTAAACATATTACTAAAATAAGAAAATTTCAAATCAACAAAAAATATTGTTTCAAAGTGATAATACTGCAACTGCTCTATCTCTCTCGACATTTGTAATTGCTACCAGATCCTTTTCCTTAGACCATTTGTTAAAATATGTCTAGGCTTCAGCACTAATATTTTCCAATTTGTTTAATGATTTATCTAAAATATTATCTTTATAATTGTTGTTATACGTGACAGTCCCACTTCTTACTTGGGTAAGTAAGGAATCCATCTTCGCAGGTTGATTCTGGACTACAATGTATAAACTTTCCCTTTGCCAATAATTTTCAAAATGACTTATTATCTCATTGATTATTACTTTTCCCTTCTCTCCCATTTTATGAGCTAAATGATATGAGGTATAATAAACTCCATGAAATTGGATTGAAAATCATAACCAATTAATTTCTCTAAAGGAAATGGTAAAGAATGTTCACCATATGTATCTCAAGAAGATGGTACCACTTTGGAGAGGTATGGGGGAATTTGGGTTGATCATCGATCACATCTGTTTTTGCCTTTGGGTGGCCTGATCCTATTTGCGATAAAATAAATCAATATTCAAATAAATAAATCTAAAGTGAAATGTAATGAAAGTTGAATAAATTACGTTGAAATAGAAGTATACCTACTGGCCTTGAATCATCTCACATGTATTGAAAAATCTTGATGGGTCATTGCTATCAATGCCTAAGTAATCTTCATCTAAATTTATATTATTTAAAACTAATACACCCGTTGTACTGGGCAAGCCACCGAGAGAGAGGGTTGGAATTCAAAACGAGGAGGAAATGTTTAGTGTCCACCAAGGTGGAGGAATTGGCATGCATTTACCAATGTTCTTTTTTCCTGAACCTCTGGTTGGAATTTTGAATCATATTGGTGGAGGAGGGGGCGGTGCTGCTGTTTGTACAAAATTCAAAGAATTGCAATGTGCTGAAAAATGCAAGAAAAATCATATGAAAAATAGTTAAACTATTGAAAACTTGTACTAAAGCAATAAAATCATACCTTGTTGTTGAGGGGTAACGCATCATGGTGCTTGAGGTGGCCGTGTTGGAGTAGTAATTGGTTGTATTTGAGCTATGTGTGGCTAGTATTATTGAGCATGCTATTGAGAAGAGACAATTGCATGTGACTGAACTGAGTGAGTTGGTGAAGACGGTTGACTTTGAGAAGCACGCATATTGTCCAAAGTTCCTGTAATGTCAACAACAATTGATTGTATGTCAATTCAATATGGTAAATGGTAAATTGAAAATACAAAATGGGAATTTGTAAATAGTAAATGTTAGGGTATTACATCTCTGAAGTTTAACTAATTCAAACACTTGGCGGTTTGAAGATGAGTGAAATTCCATTTTAGATTACGAATTTGCCGATGCCTCAGCATGTTGTTGGCCTCTTCCTCTTGATGCAACTTTTTTTCGCGGAAGGGCCTCCAAAAATATTCTCTGTAAATAGTCAATATTTAATCAGATTCTAGATGAACATAATGTTAGTCTAATGTCAAAATACAAAATTATACATGTTGTTCTTGAAATGGAATTGAAAAATTCTTCATTATATCGTCTCATGTGCAAGTGGGAATTGGTTTGTCTTTTAAATTAAAAATATTCTCGTAATAAAGACCAAGGAGATAGTTTGTGGAGTGAATGAATGGTTTTTCCAAAAGTGATGCATTTGTAATGTCAATCTTTATTTTATTGGATAAAAAGGTGCACCAATCAAATTTTTACTTTTTGATAGTTGTAAGAATGTATGCAATAGCCCAGTTTGGTATATCTATTTTCCGACCCTACAAAACAATTCGGCTTGAAAGAAAGAAATCATAGTAGTAAGAAAGTGGTGTGCAATTCCTTGTGTATCCACACCATGTCTTGATTTATTGACATGAGCTACAAATGCCAAAAATCCATTGGAATTAATATCGATTTCAATTGTATCAAAATAAAAAACTGAAAATATCAAATGAAAATTGAAAACAAATTACACGTACAATCAACATGGAAACCGAAAGTAGATTTGAGGTACTTCTTATCATTTTCGACAAGGGTTGCTTTTGTTGTAACAATGGGGGAATTTTTGTATGGAAGGCATGTTAACCGATGAATATCAACTAGATCGACATTGAATTGAAACATACGACCGTCATCCATAGTAACAATAAACATATTGTCCTCTGTATTGTATGAGGAGAGTAGGTAATTCATAATGTCATGATCTATTTCAAACTAGGGCATCTTAATGAGCCCATCAAAGTCACATGCATCAACCAAATCCTTGTATTCGAATTCATTTGCAAAATTGTTTGAATGTGGGGGCACAACAAGTTCTCTGTAGAGTATCTTGCCCTTAGATAGGGCTTGTGGGTTAACTAGATTTTCTGATTGATTTTGGTCTTGAGCTTGGCCTTGGGCTGCACTTGTAGTCACCATTGTACTTGTCCTTGAGCTTGATTGTACCTGAAATTGATTCCTGTAAATGAGAAAATTTGGGAGCTGGAGAGTGTAAATGTGAAAATGACTGGTGGGAGGGTATTTATAGGAAAAAATTAGGGTTTTAAATCCGTAGATGCACGTTAGAAAGGCTTGTTGATGTGTAAAAGTAAGATGTTATGTCACATGTCAATAAGCTTTACCGACGTATGAAAGAAAACCTTTTTGTCATGTGTCAACAAGCCTTGCTGAAGTGTGATAGAAAACCTTGTTTTTACATGTCAAAAAAATTGTTGACATACGATAGAATGCCTTTGCTTTGTCACGTCAACAAGCCTTGCTGACGCGTGAAATGAAACCTTTCTGTCGTATGACATAAAGGTTTTCTGTCATGTTTCAGCAAGGCTTGTTGATGTGCGTTAGCAAGGCAATCTATCATGCATCAACAAGTTTTGCTGATGCACAACAACAAGGCTTGTTGACGTGTGACATAAAGGTTTTCTATCGTGTGTCAACAAAGCTTGTTGACGTGTGAAAGAACTCCTTGCTCTCGCACATCAACAAGCCTTCACGACGTGTGACATAAAACCTTTTTGTTGCATGTCAACAAGCCTTGCGATGCATGACAACTATGTGTCAATGTCTACATAATTTTTCCATCTGTGTAGTCACTCTCCCTCAAAATAATAGTAGGTGAAAATTCAGTTCTCAAAAAATGGAAAATTCACCTTTACGCGAAACTAGACCCAGGTATATTCACCAGGATTTTTCACCTCCATTTGACCAGAGGCTTCTTAAAATGAACCCTGGTTTTTGATCATGAATATGTATACATTTGATGTAAGGCAATTTTTATATTTGTTACCATAGGGTTTTGAGCCATTTTGGCACATGCAATGGGGTTTTAGTTAGGTCTACCTAATTAGGTCACTTGTGTGATTGTATTTCAAATTTTAAAATTTTCCTTGATGCATGGGTTGAACAAAACAATGAAAAAATGTTGTGCCTAAGTTTGCAACGATAAAGAGCTTATAAAAGCATGTTTTTGGGTGTTTTTAAAGCTATGTGTGTGTGTGTGTGTGTGTGTGTGTGTGTGTGTGTGTGTGTGTGTGTGTGTGTGTGTGTGTGTGTGTGTGTGTGTGTGTGTGTGTGTGTAAGAGGATCGACCTAGGTGAGAGTTGATTGCAGGTATTGGATCATGAATTGAGGCTGATTCAAGTATGTTACAGGTTGAGAACAATAAAAGAACATGTGTGTAAGGGTTTGATGATTTTAGAGTGAATGAAGAGCTTATTTTGTGAAGTGTAATCACCTAGGGTTTGAGTGAAGAAGTGTGAGATGGATATTGGATCTCCATAAGTTGTGGCAGAGAAAAAATCAGAGATATGAACATCATAAGGTGGTTTAGTGGGTGCTTTATCATCTTGGGAGGTTTTAGCCTCCTTGTGGAGTTGGTGCTTCACAAAATTAGGGGTTGGTGCTCTTTGTAGGGTTGGTGCTCTACTAAACTAAGGGTTGGTGCTCCTTATGGGGTTGGTGCCTCACTAAATTAAGAAACATATCAATATAAGATTGTGTTTCAATGGGTTTTCTTCCCCTTGAGGGTTTCCTACTTACATCTTGTGTTGCTTATTTGTTTCATGGTTGCTAAATTCTTTGATGGTTTATGGTATGCACACATTAAGTATTGATTAAGTGGATATTGTGATTGAATGGCTACAATTTTTTTGAGTTTCAGATATGAAATATAATTTGAAATATTGTAAGGAATGATTCACCCCCTCAATCCATTGTGATTTTAACATTAACTTTTCCTCTCATCACATCACTTTCATTAGTTATCTGGATTCAAATTAGTTAGTTCTGAAATTTATTTTACCAATTCATGCACAAGGTCTCGCAACCCATCCACATGCATTAAAGGTAACTTTAGCACTACTTAATTGCGGTGGTAAGTTTTTAAGTCAATTTATGACTTGATCCTTTCTTAGGAGATATTATCCTAATAGTTATGGTAATGATAATGAGTAAGTGATACTTCAGAGGCTTAAATAGTCATTCAAGTTAAATTGATAAGTTCACTAACTATGTGGTCACCTATGATGCTTATAATATGTTTTCTTCCTTATTCAATTTTCCATATAGTAAATTAAATGTCCTTAAATAATTTTATGTACTATAGGTGCATTTATCTCGTTCTCCTTTCTTACCAGGAACTTAAATCTCACCCATGTCAATTCATTATTTAAAAGAAACATTTTCCAACCGATCTAAATAATAAATATTATTATAACCAGCATCCCGATTTCCATCCATAACATTTCAATTTTTTTAACAAGTAACATCAACCTTATTAAATAATAATAATTCCAAATACATTAGATTTCAAACAAGTAATACTCCATTTACAAAAGGCTTTACTGCCCCTTCTTCATCTTAAATATGGAAACAAAGTATAACTTGCTTTACAAAATGTCATGTATTTGAGTATGATGGATTCAAATTAATCATGAATATCAAGTGGCTACACATGCATATAATTTCTTTATCCATCCACAAAAAATGGCACACCTGCTTCATCTGTAGGAGCTAGAGAGGGTAAAACATGGCCAATTCAGAATGAACTGACATAAACTTTCATTCTCATCATCCCTCTAGTTTATCACATTAAAAAATACATGCTAAACACCCCCTACAATCCGACCATTTCAATTTTTCATAAACATCAAGATAATAGGAGGATTAAATAAGGAAATTCTCATCATCTTTAAACCTTCATAACATTGGGAAGCAACACATATCATAATAACTAGAAAATAAGATTTAATCATCTTATATTATTTCAACATCATAACATAGATTCAGTTCTCGAGAATAACATAATTGCATAATCCAAGAAGATTTTACGATCCCCATTTATAACCACTTCTGCTAACAATTTCATATACGCATAGAATCACTGCATGCATCTCAACCTTATTATTCACGAAGATACTATTTCCTTCATTATGTCAAGAATAATATAAAATAGGATTCCCAGAAGTACCCAGGAATATTTGAGATACTGACCAAGCCTGGTCATTATAGAAAATACCAGACATTTTCCAGCGGCTAATACCTTAGTCGACGCTACCGACTTACACCATCAAATTGCAACTAGCCAATACTTTCCAAATTGTAACCAACCATCATGGGAGTAATAGGCTACCGAATGACACCATTACCCATATGTAACCATCCAAGCAGTGGTCCAACCCTACTACGGCGGCGGCGTGGCGAAAGTTCTTGGACGATAGCATCCAAGAATGCTCTTTGGACGACGATAGCAAAAATTCTACTAGATGACAAGATATAAGGATGTTACTAGATGATGGTAGAGAAAATGATACGGACGACAACATCCAAATATGCTACCAGCCTATGGTAGTAAAAATGCTCTTGGCCGTTCCAAGCACAAGTTTTTCCATAACCCGAAATTTCCCATTTTGTAGATAACCAACATTTTCTACAGAACACTCCTAGCAAGGATACAAGGTTTAGGGATAAAAAAGTAAAGGGTGACCCAAAAAGCTTTTATATCTAAAGCTCTATACTATGAAACCCTATTAGTTTAGAGACAGAAAAAAAAAAAAAGTGGAGAAGAAAACAAATTTTTTTAGACCTAATCAACCCTAGTTCATGACTACTTTTAAGAACACATGAAAAACCTTGCTAATGTACACAAGAGTCATCCAATATTCATAAAATAAATAAATAACCACATAGGAGAAAAATTTAACGAGTTTATGCCTCGAAAAGGGTGTCTCGAAAATTTCTTGTCACGCTTCTACATGATTTTCTAGCGAATGAGCAACTCAAAGAAGTTCTTCTCCCCATGTTTTTACAACTACACCTCCAAATTGAGAAACCCACAACTAATAAATAACTCCGTAACTTTAATAATGATGTAGGTCTTGATTATCTTTTATCACCATGAACAACTTACTAAAAATTCAACAACTAGCTCAAACTTGCATGCATAAATGATGGCAAGAATGGAGCTCTCAAGGAAATGAAACTCCAAAACCAACACCAAACAGGATAATAAAGACTCCTCATACAAATGGTTAGCTTCAAAGGAAAATTTGAGGTTCCCTATGTCATTAATGTCATTAAGTGCTCAATCTACCAAGCAAAAGTTTCGTGATTCCCACCATCGCCATCTTTTCCTTGAACTCACATCAACTTTGGCTTAGCTAGATGCATGGCATTTAAAATCGATGGTTCAAAGATTAGGGAGATAGAATCCTAATTTATCTAAGTTAATTTGATATAATTTTATTTAATTCCAAAAATTTTACTGCTGATAAGGATATTCAATTTAGCATACCATAAAAGACAAATAACTGACGGTAAGATAAAACATCATCCACAAAAATAATGAATTAATCATTACCAAGGAAAATAATGAAATAAATTTACAATAAGGCGGGTGTTACATACTTCCCCCTTTAAAAATCATCATCCGAGAAGATTAAATTCCAAACCAATTATATATATGACAAGATTAGATAAGCATACCCATTCTTACATCAAAAGTAATCACCAGATTTAAATAAAACATGGCTGCTCAATTTACAAAAGATTACCACGAGAATTCATTATTGTAACAACCCATATTCGATTGAATTTGAATCTTTCATAGTTTTTTAGTCAACTTTAACAATAAAATATTAAATATATCATAATAGATATCAAAATAAAAGTTCCTATCACTAAAATGAGTGTGGATTTTTTTATATCATCAAGGTTTTCCCATGTTGCACTTTCTTTAGAAAATTTGTCCCATTAGACCTTGCACAGAACAATATCCTGATTTCTTAAGTGCAACCTACGATTTTTCAGCACTCGATTGGATTAACCACATTGATTCATGGATCTTGAACCTATAAGGAGTTCCAGTTCAGGAAATATGATATATTAGATACATAATTTTTAAGAAAATAAATATGAAAAACATCATACATTTTGGACAATGCGGGAGACAACGCTAAACGATATGCCACATGATTGATCACTTCAATCACTTCAAAAGGTTTGAAAAATTAAGGTGATAGTTTGGTTGACTTTCCAAATGATATTGAAATTTTCCCAGATTAACCCTTAGGAAGACCTTATCTCCTTGTTCAAACTTTCTGTCAACCCTCTTAAGATCTGCATAGCTCTTCTGCCTATTGACAACTTCCTTTAATCACTCACGAATGAGCTTGACTTCTTTGTTCCATTTTTCGTCAACATCTTGGGTCCTACCACTTCTTTATCCTCCATATTATCCTACCTAATAGAGTCCTACAATTTCTCCCATATAACACTTCAAATGAATCTATTTGCAATGATGAATGGTAATTTTTATTGTATGCAAGCTCAACCATTGGAAGATATTCTTCCCACTTGAACCATTGTTCCATACAATACATCCTAAGAATATCTTCCAAAATATGATTTAATCTTTCAAGTTTCCCATTAGTTTCAGATGGTACATAGAACTGAAATTTAGCTTCTAAATTCAAGGTCTACTAAAAGAAAGAATTCATTCTAGGATCCCGATAATAAATGATCAATTTTGGTACTTAAACCTTTTTCCAAAGCATTGGAGAATCATCTTTCAGATTTCTGGTATAAAGTGAGCTACTTTAGTTAGTTTATCAACTATAACTAAGATCACATCATGCTTATTCTTTGACATTGGCAATCCTTGCACAAAGTCCATGCTGATTACTTACCACTTTGAAATTGTGGAATGCTGTGAGGATACAAAAATCCTATTGGATGCAAATGTTCATGCTTAACATGCCAAAATTCCAAGAAATGAGATACATAGTTTACTATATCCTTTTTCATCCCTTTCCAAAAATACTTGATGTTTCACATTAGCCAACATTTTAGGCACTCCAGATGTCTACAATAAGGAGTTTTGTGAAATTCATTTATCACCTTTGTCCTTAAATATTTTTCCAACAATACATAAAATTGGTTCTCATACCTTAGGACTCCTTCATTATCAAATTTGAAGCCCTTATACCTCCTATCATTCAGATTAGTAGCTAGTGTTATTTTAACATGTTGATAATAAGAATCAACCAACATTGCCTTCTTAACTTCATCCTTGAATTGTTTTCTTATAGTCACTAGAGAAGAGATGTGCTTCCTATGAATCAATGCATATGCCACCCTATTTTCCTTACCTTTGATATAACTAATATCAAATTCATACTGAGATAAGAAATCTAACCATATTTGCTGCCCCACATTTAGGTTGGGTTGTGTGAAGATTTACTTTATCCCGAGATGACATGTTTTCATCTCAAAGGGCTTTCCTAGTAGAGAGTGCCTCAAAAATTATAAAGAATGTACAATGGAAGCTAGCTCCAAGTCATGGGGAACATATTTTAGCTCATGAAATTTGAATTTCTTGCTTTAATAGGTGATCACATGATCATTTTGTAGTAAGATACCTCCCAAACCTTCATCAAAGGCATCTGTCCCCACGGTGAAGTTTCCATTAGGATCTAAAACATTTAAAATAGGTGCTGAAGTTAAATTTTCCTTTAGCAAACTAAAGGCAATTTCACACTTTTGAGCTGAGATAAATTTCTTATCCTTCTTTTAAAGGGAGGTGATTGGAGCAATGAATTTAGAAAATTCCTTCAAAAATTTCTGGTAGTACCCAACCAATTCCATGAAACTTCGACTTCATGCACATTTTATGTAGCTAGCTTGTCGAGTTATAGCACTAATTTTCAATGGATCCATAGAAATTCCATCTTTATTTATAATATGCCTAAGGTATTGTACCTCATTTTGATAAAATGAGCACTTTGAAAGTTTACCATACAATTTCCTCTTCCTTATCACTTCTAAAACATTTTTGAGATGCTCATCATGTTCCTCCACACTCTTGGAGTAAATCAGAATATCATCCAAGAATACCAGCACAAACTTGTCCAAGTAATCCTGAAATATGTTATTCATCAAGTTCATAAATGCTGTAGGAGCATTGGTAAGTCCAAATGGTAACACAATGAACTCATAATGCTCATACCTTTTCCTAAAGGAAGTCTTATGAATATATCCTTCTCTTATTATTAGCTGATGGTATTGTTATGAAATATTACAACACCCGTGATTGCTAGTGATTTATGTGTGATGCAATAAGTGTAACTTGCATAACATGGGATTATCATACAATGTGGGACTTGGTCCGAAATGGGATGCAGATCAGGATAATCCGGGAAGGCATTATAAATTTGATGCCATATGGAGTGGCCCCTACATGGTCACAAATGTAAAAACAACAATGCTTTCTTGCTATCCAAGCCGGACGGAGAAGAACTTCCGATTCCATTAACAATATATATCTCAAGAACTACTACTAAAATGATATCCTCACCCTTGTATATATTAATTTAGGTTTTGAATTCTTCTAAGTGCTCACAACACATTGCTCTGTTGTAGTTTTATGTTTTCTTTTGTAATAAGTGTCTTTGTGCATGATCTCGCATGTTTCCATTTGGAACATGTATGATTATGTATTTTTGTACATAGTTGTGCCTTTGTTACTCTTACATTTTTCATTTTCGAGTGCAAGGTTTTACGGCATCTCCATATCAGCACCAATCCATATAGTAGTTTAGAAGAATTTAGGGAGATTTTTCAATGAAAAAACAATTTAGGTTGTATAATGAATCCATTCCCAATGGATGTTTAAAGGTAGCTGGTCTCTCCATCTAGGAGGAAGATATCCCCTGAAGGTTGCCAAACTAGTATCCCAAATTTGCACCCTGCAAATTTGGATAACCTATTCAAAATTTAAAGTACAGGATTGTGACGTGCGTGTGGCCATCAAATTCAACCCGGTCATAAGAGAAAGAAAACTCATGTTTTGGCTTGGCCACTTTGGTATTTACTCGCAGTGAACCATGACGAATGTTTGAGTTGGTGGTTGGGCTCATTATGGAAGTTGAAAAATTTACAGGGTTCGATGGGTCTTGGGTTGGTCGGCCATCCAACCGGGTTGGTCAGTTGAGATGGGGGTTAGTCAGTGATGTTGAGTATAAACAAAATTATACGGTATATGGTTAGACGCTTTGGTTTGTCAGGTGGAGCATTGTACATAAGAGGTTGGTTAGACGGGTGTGTTAGATGGGTTGGTCAGTCAAGATGGACAGATAAATTAGTCACCTAGGTTGGTCGGATAACTATTGAAGCAATGCAATGATGAGCTCATGGTTGGAAGGGTTAACGACTTATAGATAAGATGTATGACATCAAACCCCCTTGGTTTAGACGTCACAGAGTTATACGCCATCCAACACCCGAGATGGATGACACGAGTTAGATGGATCATCGGGATGGTTGGTTGGCATATTGTAAAACATAGGGTTGATTACTATATAACCCCATCAACTGTACATTTTATAGATAGAAAACCATCCAACCTCCTAGGTTCGATGACCCACAAAGTGTGAAAATGGTGACTCTCATAGTGGTTGGTGAATAGAAGAATATTTAGCCTAGAAATTTGACACAGTCTCACCCCACCAAGGTTAGATGGAAAGGAGGTTGGACATCCCACTCATATTTTATATGGCCCATATGGTTAGAAATCATCCAACCCCACATAGTTGGGTGACTTGCGGGATGGATGAGTCACGAGCCAGAAAAGGTAGCTAGGTGAATGAAAGCTCAACAACTAGAATTAATGAGGCATGTCACCCATGACTGCCCATGTAAGCAAAGTACCAAAGTATATGGCTCCCCATACCTCTTTAATGCACCTAGCTAGTTGGTGACCCAAATTGCATATATATTTATTTATGTATCTAGCTAGTTGGTGACCCAAAGTACCAAATCCACCTCATTTTGAGGGGATTCATTCATTTTGCAAAGGAATTTTTTCAAAATTGTTCCAGATCCATTGTGAGCTAAAGGCCTCAAATTTGTTATCACATTAGCATGATTTATTAACTTGTTGTAATGGATTGTCCATGTTTTTGAGTAATAAAACTCATGTTTTGTGGTTTTTTCTTGCCCTAATTTGGGTTATATTACATGTTTTTCCTTCAATTATGTTGCTTTGGTATATTGTGCATGTTTATATTTCTTTACAAGACCTTTAATTTGTTGTGCTTTATGAATCTAGGGAACTAAATATTGTTTTAGCTTGTGGCGATTCTACTCACCCTCTCTCACTTTGTTTACTCCCTATTTTTCAATCACTTAGAGTATCTCACTCCCTTTATTGGTGTATCACCTTCACTTAGAGTATGTTTACTTTTTATGCATCCTTCTATCCTGTATCCTTGGAAAGGATTAGGGTAGGATTATAATAGTTCATCATTATCTACGCTTTGGATAAGTTGGCACTAGGTTAGGAGATAAATCCAACTTTCTCTAGAGGATTATCCTACTTGCAAGGTCCCACACTAAAAATAATCCCATGTTATGCAGTTATAATGATTACATCACACATAAAGCGCTTGCAATTAGGGGTGCTATGATTTTACAATAATAGTTTTGGCATGACAGTGGGACAAAATTCAATATTTTCAGGTTTATTAAGATTGGATATGCATCTTGGTGTATTTACAACCTTTAGAGGCTTTGTAGTAGCACATGTGGTGACTCCCATGGCTAGGTCTCATTGGTTTCAATAGTACGAGTGGCCCAAGTACATGAGATGGATCCAAACTCGGTCCAAAATAAGAGAAGAAGGTGTATTTGAATACTTGCAGTTATCACTAGGAAGAGGAAGGAGAGGAAGAAGAGTACAAAGGTCTCCATCTCCACCAAACAAAACATTATCCACACCTCCACCTGGTCGACCCTTCCTTCAATCAACTAGGGTTCTCAAGCCAATCAGGATGGCGCATCAGCCACCACCACCACAAGGACCACCAAATCCCTATGTCAACTTCACAAGAAGTAGTCCACTTTCCCTCAATGCCTAGAACCCTATTTTGGTTGTAGCATTAAAAAATATTCCCTACTTCATGGGGGAGAACCACATGACTCCCATTGACCATATTCAGGATATTGCAAATATCTGTACCATTCATGAGATCAATGAAGTGGATGTTACAGTTAAATTATTGTCTTCCTCTTTCAAGGGAAGGCCTTGTAGTGGTTCAGGAGCTTAGCAATGGGGTCCATTACAAATTGGGATCAAATATGCACAACCCTCTGCAACCATTTTGGAGAAAGAGGAGATAATATGTCCCTATTGGAGTAGCTGACTACAATCAAGAGGGATCCCAATGAACAAATGACATACTTTAATTTTTGATTTTAGTGGATGTGGGACCGGATCCCAATTCTCATAAGGTTGGATGTTGAAGGTGCATTTCTCTATTTCCTTAAAGCTTTAATTTTTATACATTTGATATGATACAATCTATGGGAGTGATAACCTTACCGTGAGGCTCATGCCATAAATATTAGAGCTGAGAATAGTCTAATCTAAGCTGGAAAAATAGCACCTTGGCCACCTATGCCCCTATATCCAGAGTTAGGAAACCCCTCTACTAGTCAAGAACCTGAAATAGCCCCTAGAAATCAAAGCAATAGTAGGGCATCCACTTATTTGGGAAATTCACTCAAGCTTCAAGAGCTCACAAAAGTGCTGTAAAATTTTGGGAATGAGTTAGTGACACTCAAGAGGCAATAGGACCAGAATCTCAGACCCTTTCAGCCTCAATATCAAGCTAGGCCCCCATATCAACAAAATAAGGCTCTCTCTCAAGCTACCAATTAGAATCAAGGGCAACCTCATGCTGCTAAAACTTCTCAACCTTATAATTCAAATGCAACATCAACATCAAGGGCTCTAGTTTCAGTTTAAAACAACATGACACAAGAATATGAATGGTGTCCTCCATGTGGATACTATTATGATCAAATAACATACTTATAAGATATGTAAAATTAGGCTTTATTGGTGCAGATGATTGGCGTGCCTTAAGAGGTGAACCAAGAGTAAAATTAGTAGTAAGCAAGTCAACAGGGAGGCACCTCGAGTGAAACCATATTGGTCAATTAGCGAGTAGAAGATTTATGTGGAATCAATCAATCTCCTTTCTTGGGTGTAGCTGCTAACACATGATCAAAGAAAATGAACATAGAGGAGGGGAAATCATCTAACCCATATGATTCTAAACCTACTCTCACACAATAGGGATTCAAAAGACCAAATTCCACTCCCAATGTACAAAACTAGCCTAAGGAAACTGCTGTTGCATCCCCGAATATGCAGAATTAGTCTAGGATTCCAGTTGCAGCTACTCATGGACCAATCTACATTCCATAAAAGTTCATGCCCATCAAGGGAAAACTAAAGGAGAACCTTCCCCGTTTAATATCATCAATCAGATGAAGAAGACCAATGTCAACATTTCCATGTGGGAATTATTGGCAATTCCAGGGCAACGAGATTTATTACAATAAACTATGAAAAATTTGTCCCCTTCTAATGAGCCATCCAAAAATCAGGAGAGGGTTTTTAATAATAATGCACAACAAGGAGAAGGTCACTTAGGTAACAATGTGAAGCCTCCACCATTATATGTCTCATTGATTGTTTGAGATAAATTAGTACACAATTACATGATCAACTTAGGGGCAAGCAACTCAGCAATGACGAAGCAAATCATAGATAAATTGGGCTTAAAATATGAGGCAATATTGAAGGGATTAGTGTAATTAAATGGGAAAATAGTAGGGATAGTTTGAGTGATCAAGGAACTAAGCCTTACGCTCCATGCTTGCCCCAATGTCACAATTATACAAGATGTATCGTGATTGATTTTCCATTGCTCTTTACCTTCGCCTTTCGAAAGGGATTTTATGCTAAGATCTGGTGGGTACCTATCAAATAATTGGTGCCACATGTTATTCATAATAATATATGGAGCTTAAGTAAATATCATGTCGGAACCAATCACACACTTTCACATTAATCCCTATGTGCCAAACCCACTAAATGATAATTGTGTAGTAATTAAACGGGAGGATTGTTAAGATGCCTATGAACTAAACACCAAGGTTGGGACTATTCTTGATCTGACACTTGATGAGTGGGCTCACAAAAGGCATGGATATGACTCATATAGGGAGATGGAAGAAGTTGAGTTAGGAGTTTATTTTCTACATGAGGAGAACCTACCTTCCCCAAAGACCTCACAAATCCATAAAATTAGGATATTAATGAAGTGCGGTGGCTGTTATTTGATGGTTTGAGGAGTAGGAAGGGTGTTGGAGGAGGTGCAATGCATTTTTCACCACAAGGTATGAAGTACTACTCAACTTTCCATTTTCAGTTTACTTGTTCAAACAATATAGTTGAGTATGAAGCTTTGATACATGGATTACATATAGGAAAGGAAAAGGGGTATCAAAATATTTCAAGTGTTTGGGGATAGTGAGTTAATTTTCAACCGGGTTCAAGTGTTTGGGGATAGTGAGTTAAGTGGATTTAAGGACAACACAAGTGGCGGGTGTTTGAGAATGATAACCAAATCATTAATTTTTACAGGAGGTTGAGTTCTCAACTAGAAATCAAGAGAAATTGGAGCAGAAGTACATGGATCAAGTGGTGCAGCTGTAGACAAACAAATTTCCAAAAGTTTTAGTGACTCTAGAGTCAATATTCAACCCAAATGATCAATTCTGAAAAGAGAAGGCCAACATTCAAAAGTTAAAAGGGGAGATTCGTAGAACCCATTTTGGTTGGAGAGGATAAGATGCTCCAAATTGGAAAGGTGAGCACAAACAAAGAAAAATCTGAATTCATACAACTTTGCCAAGAGTTCATGGATGTCTTCTATTGGAGCTATGAGAATTTGAAGGGTTTTAACCCAATATTGGCACAAAATACCATTGAGCCGAATTCAGAAACTAAACCCATCAGGAAAAAGAAAAGATCAATCAACCCTCACATTGAGCCTCTCATGAAGAAAGAGCTAAATAAATTGATAGAGGAAAACATCATATTTCCAATCAAACACTCGAGTTGGGTAGCAAATTTGGTACCGATCAGGAAGAGAAATGGAGAGATCAGGTTGTGCATGGACTTTCGAGATCTAAACAGGCCTCCCTCAAAGATCACTACCCACTTCCTTCCATGGAGAAGATATTATAGGTAGTGTCTAGTTCAAAAATATTTTCCCTCCTGGATGGATATTCGGGCTACAATCAGATCATGCTGAAGGAGGAAGATCAATTTAAAATGGATTTCACCACAAATGTTGGCACTTATGCCTATAAGAAGATGCCATTCGAGTTGTCGAATGCCATAGCAACATTTTAGAGGGCTATGGATATGGCGCACAAAGGGATTTTAAAAATAATAGTGATTTTCTATCTTGATGACATCACTGTGTTTTCCAAGAATGCAGAAAGCCACGAATTTCACCTCAGGCAGGTATTCCAAAGGTGCAGGAGGTTTGGAGTGTCTTTGAACCTAAAGAAATGTATATTCTTGGCTCATGAAGGAAATTTTTTAGGCCATATCATGACTAAAGAGGGGTTGACTATTGATCTAGAAAGGGTTAAAGCAGCTTTTGAGTCACAAGAAGGTTCTCCAAAGTTTCTTGGGGAGGATTAACTTTGTACAAAGGTTCATGCCAAATTTTCTTGCTCTGGTCAAGCCGATAATGAGGATGTGAAGAAGAGTATGGAATTTAATTGGAAAATAGAGGGAAAGAAATATTTGAAGCTATCAAGGATGTTATATCTCAAGCTTCAACTCTCATCAATCTGGAATTTTCCAAAGACTTCATGCTCTATGCTTTCAGTGGTTTGGATACCATCTCTGCAATTATGGTGTAGTAAAATAAAGAGGGACTGGAGCAGCCTATTTCCTTCTTGAGAAAAATCTTAGAGGATTATGAGGTAAGATATTCATTCATTGAAAAACATGTCCTCGTAGTTATTAGGATTTTGAAAAATTTCAAGCATTTGGTCTCAAATAATAGGATTCAACTTCTAGTGTCCCATGCGGGAGTTAAATACTTCCTCTTGAAAAAGATTTGAATGAGAAGTGGGCAGGTTGGATCACCCGTGTCATGGAGTATGACATAGAGATTAAAGTCACCAAATTGGTCCATGGAAAGGGGTTGTATGAGAAGCTAGCTTCTATTCAACATGTTGAGGTAAGTGATCAAGGAGAGGTTGTTTTGGTATTATAGGATAATCAACAATAGGTAAATGATAACATGCATACTCCTTGTTAGACTCGAGATATGATATATTTCCTACAAATAGGTCTATGCCCTCTAGGGATGAGAAAATATTAGACTTCAAGCCATTCCACATGTTTTGATTGATGGTTTTTTATTCAAGAAGGATGTGAATGGAGTCCTATTGAGGTGCATTGGGAAAAACCAAGTTGAAAGGGTGTTGTAGGAATTTCATAATGAAGAAGTTGGAGGTCATTTTTCTCCATGAGTGATGACTCTCAAGATCATGAGAGCTGGTTATTATTGGCCTACACTCTTTAGTGACTTCTATGCTTGGGTTAGGAAGTGTAAAAAATGTGCCTTCTTCATAGGTAAGAAAACAACAACACCGCCAATTCATCCCATTTTAGTAGACCAACCTTTCATACAATCGGGATTGGACTTCATCAGGGTCATTAATCATAATTATAGCTAAGGCTATAAGTGGATCCTAACTGCAATAAATTATTTCACCAAGTGGACTGAGGTAGTGGCACTTAAGTAAGCAAATGAGGCTAGCATACTAGAATTTTATGAAGGGATAGTGACAAGATTTGGGTACCAGCCACCATTATATCAGAAAATGCTTTGGCATTTCTTGGCACCAAGATCACATAATGGGCTATTAGGAATGGAGTATACCTCAGCACCTCATCAAATTATTACCCCTGGGTAATGGGAAAGAAGAGTCCACAAATAAGAATTTGCTGAGAATTATCAAGAGGAATCTAGATGAAAATCAAAGAACATGGCATACAAGTTAAAATCAGCCTTGTGGGCTGATAGAGTCACACCAAAAGTGTCAATGGGAAACTCACCTTACAAGCTAGTCTACGGGAAGGAATCCAGGATTCCCATATCACTTGAGTTTTGGCATTGGAGCTCTTGAAGTAGCTAGAGATATCTAAGTTTGAGCCCATTGAAGATAGGTATGTAGAACTCATGGAGTTGGAAGAAATAAGGGAGTATGTAATGCAAGACATAGAGAAGGACCAAGCCTTCATCAAGAGGAGATTTGATGAGAAATCCAAAACAAGTACCTTCCCAGCAAGGGGATCTGGTCTTGAAATGGGAGGTGAATCGGGATAAACGGGAAATCATTCCAAATTTGATGCCATATGGAGTGGCTCCTACATGGGCACAAAATGTAAAAACAATAATGCTTTCTAGCTATCCAAGTTGGATGGAGAAGAAATTCCAATTCGAGTTAATGGAATCTATCTCAATACTACTACTAAAAGGATATCCTCACCCTTATACATATTAGTTTAGGTTTTAAATTCCTTTTAGTGCTTGTAACACATTGCTTTGTTGTAGTTTTAGGTTTTATTTTGTAATAAGTGTTGTGCACGCTTAGCATGTTTCCATTTGGAACATGAATGATTTCGTATTTTTGTAGATAGTTGTGCCTTTGTTTCTCTTGCATTTTTCATTTTTCAGGCAAGGTTTTATGGCATCTCTAGATCAATACCAATCTATGTAGTACTTTATAAGAATTTAGGGGAGATTTTTCAATGACATAACAATTAATGTTATATAATAACTCCATGCCCAATGGATGTTTAAAGGTAGCTGATCTCTCCATCTAACAAGTAGATATCCCCTGAAGGTCGCCAAAATGTTATCCCAAATTCGTACTCTTGCAAATTTGGATAACCTATTCAAGATTTTAAGTACAAGCTTGTGATGTGCAGACAACTGTAAAATTAAAACCCAATATAAAGAGAAAGAAAAATTGTGCTTTGGCTCGAGCCATTCGGTTATTACTCACGGTGAGCCACTTTGTGAATGTTCGAGTTGGTGGTTGGGCTCATTGTGGAAATTGAAAAATTCACAGGGTTGGATGGGTCCCGGGTTGGATGGCCATCCAACCGAGTTGGTTAGATGAGATGGATGACCCAAAGGTTTGTTGGTGATTTTGTGTATGGAAAAGGTTGGATGACATATAGTTAGATGCTTGGGTTGGTTGGGTGGAGCATTTTACAAAAGAGGTGGGTTGGCCGGGTTGGTTGGATGGGTGTATCGGGTGGGTTCATTGGTCAAGATGGACAAAGAGGTTAGTCTCCTGGGTTGGTTGGCTAACTATTACGGTAGCTTGGTGATGAGATCATGGTTAGATGGGTCAACAACATATGGATAAGATCACCAACATTCAACCCCATTATGTTGGAATTCATAGGGTTATACGCCCTCTAACCCTCCGAGATGGATGACACAGAGTTAAACAACTCATCGGGATGGTCGGTTGGAACATTGTACAACATAGGGTTAGACAACCATCTAACCCCATCAGTAGTACATTTTAGAGATAGACAGTCATCCAACCTCTTAAAATGGTGATTCCCGAGTAGTCGATGAACAAAATAATGTATGGCCTAAACGTTTGACACCGTCTCACCACCCCAAGGTTGGACAAAAAGGAGGTTGGACGTCCCACTCATATTTTGTATGGCCCATATGGCTAGATGTCATCTAACGCCACATGGCTGGGCAACCCACATGATGGATGAGTCATAGGCCAAGAAAAGGTAGTTGGGTGAATGATAGCTCAAAAGACAAAATTAATGCGGCATGTCACCCATGACTACCCCGTAAGAAAAGTACCAAATCGTATGGCTCCCCATACCTCTTTAATGCATCCTTCTGGTTGGTGGCTCAAATTTCTTATATATTGTAAAATCCACCTCATTTTGAGGGGATTTATTTATCTTTTCAAAGGAAATCTGTCAAAAATTATTCCAAAGCCATTGTGAGCTAAAGGCCTTGAATTTTTTGAGTTGTGGATCTTAATTGCTTCACATTAACATGATTTATTAACTTGCTGGAATACACAATAACCGAAATTGGTCATCGACCAACATCATCACTTGGGACCGGTATCGAGTCAAGGCAAGGAAGAACCTACATCATTTAGGGTAGCTGACATTGGTTACCAAAGTGCATGATTGTTTTATTTAACTCACGGGGAATTAGATCTAACATTTGATATAAAGTTGATCTAATGGTTGGAATAACATAGCTAAGTTGCACTAAGTTTGTATATGGTTATATAAGATAGAAAACTAGGGTTAGAGGTTGGTATGAATGAATTACAAGAAGGAATTATTGGAGAGATAAAAGAGAAGCTTGTGAGGAAAAACATACTTTACATCTAGGAGATGTGGCAGATTCGAGATCTTCATTATATATTCTGTACAAAGATTTAAATAATAGATTGGCTATTTCTTGGTGGATGTAGCCCACATTGGGTGAACCATGCTATATCTTGTGTATTTTTCTTCTAGTTTATTTATGTATTTATTGCTTGTATTCTTAGATTTAAATAATATATTTGTCTAACTGGTGTGATTAACCTCGACAAATGGTATAAGAGATTTCTTGTTTGAGGGTTTTGTGTGTTGACATATTTAATCATAGAGGGATTTTTGATTGAGTGGGAGCTACAATAATGATAGAATATGCATAATACTGAGTTTAGAAATTTAATGGGCATAATTATCAGCTATGGAAGATGCGGGTGGAAGATTATTTATATCAGAAATATCTATACTTACCATTGGATGAGAAGACAAGACCTACAAAGATGATTGATGAAGAATGGAAAATTATTGACAGAAAGGCTCTGGGATCTATAAGATTGAGCTTGAAAAAATTTGTGGCTTCAAATGTTACCAAAGCAACAACCATGGTAGATTTGATGAAATCGTTAGCTAATTTATATGAACAACCTAGTGCTTCAAATAAAGTTTATTTGTTGAAGAAACTATTTAATTCAAAGATACAAGAAGGTGAATTTGCATCAAGCCATTTGAATGATTTCTGGTCTATTGTAAATCAATTAAAATCGGTGAATATTCCATTTGATGATGAAGTGAAAGCACTTTTATTTCTATGCTCTTTGCCAGATAGTTGGGATAAATTAGTAATGGCTATTATTAATGCAATGTTTGCTTATAATATTTTAAAGTTTGATGACGTGGTTAGTATAATCTTGAATGAAGAAATATGTAGGAAAAGTACAAGAAAATTATCATCTGGTAATGCTTTGAATGTAGAAATAAGAGGAAGGAAAAAGGAGAGATTTGTTATCTAATTTCACTACCTTGATGAAATTCGATGACAAGCAAGCTTATTATGATAATTAACCAAAGGGCCCACATGCAACATGAATGGAAAAATTTGACATTATGACTTCAAGGAACTCTCTGACATTGATCCTTAGATCCCTGTCATTGGAGAAGTGCAATAGCCTCCTAGGATTAGAAGAATAAAGGGGTTGTATTCTCAGCACAATGGAAGCATGTTTGGAGCCTAATTGAGCTTTTCCTTGGCTCACCGACCTGTCATCATTATACACTAAGTTACACATTTGAGAAGGACATCGAGTTCATGATGAGAAGTGCTAATATCATATGATAAAGACTGATTTATTTTTTAGCTCCCCAAACCCGTGCATGGTGATTGAGCTCTTGTCATCATTCACCAAGTTGACATAAGAACTAAGGTGAGTTTCTTGATTTTTATACATGTCGAGTTATTTGGTAGCTCCACCAAGCTTAGGAGAGAAAAGAATGAGTCATGTTTCATTAGGAAGGTGTTGAAATGGTCTTTGGACCCCACCAAGCCAATGCATCCCCAATAGATATCCTCAGGAGGTCGAGCTTAAAGGAGAGTTAAGTTCGGGCATTTTGAAGGACCGAACTATGCTTGAAATAGGAAATTGAATCGATGTGTTACATAACATGGAAAATCCCATGAAAAAGTGTGGTGGAAGAGCTGTTGAAATATTCCTAAGTAACGTGGAAAGAAAAAGGGGTTGAAGCACCGAGGCTCATTTGAAGAGGAAGCCATAAATGGCTCGGGGTGGTCGTGTAAGGATAAAGAAGCTCAACATTGGGCTCTGTCGGCTCATTAGAAATAGCTCAAAGTGTGGGTAGGTTGGGAAAAGTCATTGTTAGAAAAATTTAAGCTAGCACAAGAGGAGTGAGCTTGGAGGATGAGAGAAGTGGATTGTAGACAACATAGACATGGTGGCCAAGCTTTACAAAGGAGCTTGGGTCGGGCACATTACAAGAGCCAAGGGATAGGAACCCGTCCTCATTAGATGGAAGTTGAGATTAGTCCGAGAAAACTTGGATAGTCATGTAAAGACTTAGGAAAAGTAGAAAGTGAAATGAAGAGACAACACAAGCAAGATAAGTCCCACGGAGGTCTCCACGTGTTTCAAGGCACAACTTCTAAAAGTCAAGAAGCAATGGAGACCTTATAATTATGTGGGGCCTCCACATGGAGATTAGCATGGTAGGATGAGTGACTCACCATTTGATAAGTGAGTTGGTGGATGAGAGAGGTGGCTCAAAGTGGGGTTGATATGAGTTGGACGATGTAATGTGATAAGAGGAGTCGGTGGGTAGCATGCACAAGGTGGTCGCCGTGTGGGTGGAATATGATAAGAGGACTTTGTGGTGTGTAGGAATTGGCATAGAAACTAGTGGACATGTGGGAGACCATGCAAAGTTAAATCAATGTATTGGAAAAGGATCTTGCCGATGTAAAGGCCGAGCCGATGTGCATATAAGACAAGCCCGACGTATTGAACTAACTTGGTATAAATGGGGTGAAGAAGTTTGAATGGGAGTGGCCAATGAAATATATGGGGAGCCAACATGGCACCCAATTTGTATGAAGTGTGGGTCGAGTGACATGAAATGGTATAACCCCATAAAAGGGGCAAGGAATCGAGTGTATGTAACTAGCTCGTAAACCAATGCAAGTGAAGAGCCACTTGGCTAAGCTAGAAAAGGTGTAGAAACATTTAACACATTCCCCATTATTTTAAATGAAAATGATGAAATCCTCGATGGACCCACAAAAATATAATTCACAAGATTTGTAAAACATTGGAGAAAGAAGAAAAAATATTAAATTGACTTTTCCACTAAAGGATTAATTCTTAGTCCCGTGATAGTCAAGAAGTGTCTGGAAGACTCAAATTACCTACTTGGAATTAGAAGCTCATAACTTGAGAATTTATTAATGAAATTACACAAAATCGGTGTCATTGGAATCATGATTCTAAGCCCGATGTACAAAAATAAGGAAATTAAGAGATTGACGAAGATTTGACGAATAATTTCATGGAAAACGATCCCAATTGAAAGGGACAGTTGGAAAGTGGTTGGGAATGCATTAAATGAGTATGGCCATCATTTTCTCCAACTATAGGTTATGGGATAACATGAGGAATATTTTACAAATCTATTTCTATCATTTCACCTCATTTATTGCAACTTACAAGTGGTTGAAAGGAAATTTCGGGATTTTTCTTTCTCTCTCTCCTCATTCTATAAAATGTAATCTGGGGCTCATTTGTAAAGGGAGTTAGTCATTTTCTCCTACCCCTCTCTCTTTCTTCTCTCTTGGGTTGAATGTGGAGCTTAGACCTCCTTCCCAAGATTTGTAATGAAATTTTCTTTCCTTTTTCCCATTGATGTTGTACTATGCATATTTATTGGAGCAATATAATATGTCTGTGATGCATTTTTTCCATCCTTTACATGTTTTATTGTCTCTACTTGCCTCTCCTCATTTGTAGGGTATATTGTGCATATTCTTGATGTCTATTGTAGGTTTTGGGAGCTATGTTTGATGGGTAACAAATGGTGCTTTGTGTGAATCTATCTTTGGCCTGTGGTGCATTTTGTCCACCCTTTCCATTGCTCACCTCTCTCCATTTTGGAAGTTGAATCCTTGGCTAACAACCCTCCTTTTCTGGTGTATCACCACTATTAGTGTAGGATTTATTTTTGATGTAATCTCTCAACTTGACCTCTTGGAATGTTAGAATAGGATTAGATAGATTTTCTTGCATTAAGAGTAGTTTGTGGTAGGAAGTTTAGGAGCAAGATCCATCTTTCTCTGGAGGGTTATCTCAAGCCCGCAAGTCCCACAGCTTGAGAGATAACCCAATGTTACCCAGAAGTAGTGTTGATGGTGAATCACAACACCCCTGAATGCCTACAACTTGATGGGTTGAGACTCTCAGTGCGATTTCATAACATGGAGCTTTTCCCAAGTGTGGGACCTTGTGAATCGGGAAAGCTCTCCGGATGAAGGCCGGTTCCTATTCCTCTGTTCAGATGCACACATAAAAATGTAGAGGGTTTACTCAAAAACCTAATCTAACTTGTCAAGGAGACAGGGTAAGAAGATGCATACAAATAAACCTAAACTAACAAAGGTGATGCACCAAGGAATGAAGAACACCTGTCTTGCCAATAAACACAAACCATTAAAATGCAATGCAAGATCATGCACAGATAACAAAAATTGCAGTGAAAGATTAGGAGGATGCAAATGAACACAGAGAGGGTTGAGAATTATCCACAGACATGCGTTATTTTCTCCAAATATTGATACAATACACTACAAAATTCCAAGAGGCAAAGTTGCATTACAGTTTTAGATGGGAGGTTTGAACTCCACAAATTCACCTTCCAAAGAGAAGAAGGGAGGGGAAAAACAAGAATGTACAACCTTTAGAAAGAATCCCCTCCTTACAATTTATAGGAAGAATGAGAGAGGGAAGAGAGAGGAAATCCAAATCTACCCCAACCAC
This sequence comes from Taxus wallichiana var. yunnanensis, assembly GCA_018340775.1. Taxonomy (NCBI): domain Eukaryota; kingdom Viridiplantae; phylum Streptophyta; class Pinopsida; order Cupressales; family Taxaceae; genus Taxus; species Taxus wallichiana. The sequence continues at coordinate 52,969,768 of CM031234.1, forward strand.
CTCTAGATTGCATTTAATTCATCTCATTATGGTGGTAGGTGAGAACCCTAGCAAACTCAAAAATTGGCGAGCTGTATTTTACATTTTAAAGAATTTTTTCTCACCCAATTAAAGATATCTAGTCGTAGTTGGACAAAGGACTTCGTAAGCTTTAATGTGTCACCAAGGTGTGAATTTTTCCATGTTGACACTCTGTGTCATGTGCCCTTTATGTGCACCAAGGTGTGACTTTTTCCATGTCGACACTCTGTGTCATGCGCCCTTTACGTGCAGCCAAGGCGCAAATTTTTCCATGTCGACACTCTATGTCATGCACCCTTTACATACACCTTGGGCACGAATTTTCCCTTGTCGACACTCTGTGTTGTGCTATATCGACCCGAGGGGGAAAATATATACAACAATTTGGTGACTCAACGGGATCACCTGCCTGCTAGGTAGAAGATCAGTGGCCTTTTAGCAATCCATTGGGCATGGATTCATAAGCAATAACTCGAAACCAACTTTGATATATGATCCCGAGCACCGATACCACAACTCCCCTCTCGAGAGCATCTTTGAGCTATAGAAAAACAACCTGAGAGCAACAAAACTTGTGCCGAAGCACTTAGGGAAATTGAAACCTAACTACAACAAGACAATGCGCATACACACTTAGAGGAAATGAAAACTAGGCTAATATTTACAAGGGTAAACCTTTTCCTTTTAGTAGCAATGTTTAAGATAGATTCCATTAACCGAAATCAGGAGTTCTTCTCCATCCAATGTAGACAATTGGAAGGCATTACTACTTTTACATCCCGTGACCATGTAGGGGCCACTCCAAATGGCATCAAACTTGGAATGCCTTCCTGGTTTTGCCCGATCTGCATCCCATTTCAGAACTAGGTCCCCTTCCTGGAAGGTCCTTGCTCTTGCCTTCTTATCAAACCATCTTTTTACTAAGGCCTGATCCTTTTCAATCATTAGAACTACATGTTCTCTTATTTCTTCCAATTCCATCAACTCTGCATACCTGGCCTCCATTGGTTTGAACTCAGACAACTCCAACTGCTTCATGAGCTCCAATGCTGGAAATTCTAATGATATAGGCAATACTGCCTCTTTCCCATAGACCAACTTGTAGGGAGAATTACCTGTAGATCTCTTTGGCGTTATCCTGTCAGCCCATAATGCTGATTTTAGCTTGGTATGCCATGTCCTTTGGTTTTCATCCAGAGTCCTTCTGATGATTCTTAGCAAATTCTTGTTCGTGGACTCTGCCTATCCATTACCCTGTGGGTAATAATTTGAAGAGGTGCTCAAATAGATTCCATTCTTGACAGCCCATTTTGTAATCTTGGAACCTATGAATGCCAATGCATTGTCTGATATGATTGTGGCCAAAGACACCGAACCTATTCACTATTCCTTCATAAAAGTCTAGTATGTTAGACTCATTTGCTTCTTTGAGCGCTACTGCTTCGGTCCACTTGGTGAAATAGTCCATTGCCGTGAGAATCCACTTGTGGCCTTGGCTTGAGTTTGGATTTATGACCCCAATGAAGTCTAATCCCCATTGCATAAATGGTTGGTCAACTAAAATTGGGTGCAATGGAAGCGCTTGACTAGTCTTTCTTTACTGTGAAGAGTGCACATTTCTTGCACTTTCGTGTCCATGTATAGCGATCGGCTGAACACTGTGGGCCAATAATACCCTGCCTTCATTATCTTAAGAGCTGTTACTCATGGGGAAAAATGTCCTCCAGAATCTCCATCATGAAAATCTCATAACACCCTCTCAATTTGACCTGTCCCAATGCACCTCAATAGAACTCCATTGATGTCTTTCTTGAACAAAACACCATCAACAAGCACATATGGAATGGCTTGTAATCTAAAGTATCTCCTCTTCACTTTGCTCATTTCTGGAGGGTATAAGCCTTCTGTAGAAAGTGTATCATATTCTGAGTCCAACAAGGAGTGGTCACATCATCATTTTCTTGTTCTTGACCATCCTGTAGTACCAAGACAGTCTCTTTTTCATCACCTACTTCAACTTTCTGACTCAAAGCTAGTTGTTCAATAGTCCTTTCCACGTACTAGCTTAGTGACCTTAATTTCAATGTTATATTCCATGACACGAGTGATCCATCCTGCGCATGTTTCTCATTCGGATCATTGTTTAGAAGGAAGTCCTTGACTTCGCGCAGAGACCAACAATTGGATCTTGTTGTTTGAGACTAGGTGCTTGAATTTCTTTAAGATCCCTGATCACGCGAGGACATGATTTTCAATGAAAGAGTACCTATTTTTGTATTCCTCCAAGCCTTGACTGAAGAAAGAAACTTATTGTTCTAATCCTTCCTTGTTTTGCTGTACCAAGATTGCAAAAATTGTGTCTCCACCACCGAAAGCATATAGCACGAAATCCTTGGAGAAGTCTGGATTGACGAGACTCGGAGCTTGAGATATAGCCTCTTTTATTGCCTCAAAACTTGCCTTGCCTTCAGATGTCCACTTAAATGTCATGCTCTTTTTCAACATCAGCGTTATTGGCTTTACGAGAGCTACAAAGTTTGGAACAAACCTGTGGACAAAATTGATCCTTCCCAAGAAGCTTTGAAGAGCCTTCTTGTGACTTGGCAATGGCAACGATAAAATTGCTTCAACTCTTTCTAGGTCAATCGTCAATCCCTCCTTTGAAACAATATGGCCTAGAAGTTTTCCTTTGTGAGCTAAGAATATGCATTTTTTGGGATTCAATGATACCCCAAATCTTCTACACCTCTGAAATACCTACCTCAGATGAAAGAGGTGATCCACTACATTTTTAGAGAATACAGTGATGTCATCAAGATATATCAGAACTATTTTATTGATCAACCCCTTGAATGCCATATCCATTTCCCTTTAGAAAGTGGCTCCAGCATTTGATAGCCCAAATGGCATCTTCTTGTAGGCATAGGTGCCCCATTTGGTGGTGAAAGCCATCTTGAACTGGTCATCTTCTTTCACCATTACCTAATTATACCTTGAGTAGCCATCTAGGAGAGAGAATCTCTCTCGAACCGGATACCACTTGCAATATTTGTTCCATTGAAGGAAGTGGGTAATGGTCTTTGAGAGATTCCTGTTGAGATCTTAGAAGTCCACACACAACCTGATTTCTCTACTCTTCTTCCTGACCGGAACCAAGTTTGTAACCCAACTTGAGTGCTTGATCGGGAATATAATGCTTGCCTCTATTAGCTTATTTAGCTCTTTCTTCATTAGAGGCTCAATGTGAGGGTTGACTGGTCTGCTTTACGCTGATGGGCTTAGCATCTGGATCCAATTCTATGGTATGTTGTGCCAACTTGATTGAATCCTCTCAAGTCCTCATAGCTCCAAGCGAAGACATCTGGAAATTCTTGGCAAAGTTGTATGAAATCTGATTTCTCCTGCTTAGTGGCCACTTTACCAATTTGAAGTGTTTTGCCTTTCCCAACCAGAATTGGCTCTGAATCTTCTCTCTTGACCTGTATGTTAGCCTTTTCCTTATGGAATTGGTTGTTAGGGTTGAAGATAAAATCCAATGTTACTAAACCCTTGGGGAGCTTGTTTGTCCGCAGTGCACTACTTGATCCCCATCTTGCTACTCTAATTTGTCTTGATTCTTAGCTGAGAATTCAGCCTCTTCTTGTAAGAAATTGACAATCATTGATCATTCTCAAACACTGCAAGCTTGTGTTATTATCTGGGCTAGATGGCCTCACAATCACATGGATATGTGGTTGCATTTTTTCCCTTTTGATGTTGTCAACCACATCAAATGTTGCTCCAACTACTGCAAGCCTATCCGTTGCTTCATTTTTCTCCTAGGTATGGACACGATATTGAAAGCTTGAAATCCTCAACGAGGTCCCACACCCTATTCTTGTAGTTCTTCAGGAGTTCATTCTTTGTAGCATGTTGTCCCCTGACTTGATTGATGATTAGCTCACTATCCTCGAACACTGCAAGTTCTTTATGCCCTTTTTCGTGGCCCAATGAAGTCCATGAATCAAGGCCTCATATTCAGTTGTGTTGTTTGAATAGGAAAACTAGAAACAAAAAGCTGAATAATATTTGATGCCTTGAGGTGAAACAAGCATAGCTCCTCCTCCTACACCTTGCCTACTCCTTGATCCATCAAAAAATAATTGCCATACCTCATTGTCATCCTTATGGTCTAGTTTGGTGATGCTAGGAATAGGCTGGTTTCCTTCATGTATGCAATAGAATCCTAGCTCAGATTCTTCTACTTCTTGGTAGGGATCAAAAGCATGTACCTTGCTTTCCCATTCATCAAGAGTCAAATCTGGAATGCTTCCAACTTTGGTGTCAGCTTCATCTATGCTTGGATAATCTTCTTGATCAAATGCTGAACAATTGGCATTAATTTGGCTTGGAGTATGAGGCTCAATATGAAAGTTTACAATTGGTTTGGATCTAATTGTGACCTTAGTACCATATCTTGTTACGAACAACATGTGTGACCAATCGCGAGATAAGTAGCCTCAATTTTGGTGTGAAATCCCTTGATAAACATAGGGCAAAGAGTGGTGGCAAATCTATCACTTGACACATCTTGCAAAGCGGTAGCGTTGGGGCATGCATGCAAGGTAAGATTTAAAATTTTAATCACTCCTACCATTCTCTGCTGTCCCATCCAATTGCACTACCCCCTTTGATATGACTTCATATTGGAGGCCCAGCTGATCAGCTATTTGCTTGGGCATGACAGAACTACTTGCCCCAGAATCAATCATGCAATTGTGTACTAGTTTATCCCCTATGATTAATGAGACATAGAATGGAGGGGGCTTAAAAACTTTACCTTGTTCTCCTCCGTGATTCCCTTCGGTGGCTTGAGCATTTGTGAGGACCTTCTCTTGTATATGGACATGTTGGTTGAAGTTGACCAATTCTTCATTGCAGCTTGTAGAAGATCTCTTTGTCCTGGGATGGATAAAGATTCCCACATTGATATATTCACATTCGTCTTCTTCATTTGATCAATGATGCTAAATGGGGACGAAAGATCTCTTTCTTTGTCCTTTGGCGGCACATTCCTTTCTTGTGCATGGGCAACAACGGTGACATTTGAGTTGGTTTAGAAGGTGGTTTGGGCTGTCCTTGTATGTTCGGAGCTGCATTTTGCTTACGACACCTTGTGGAGTGATGGAAGGTTGTAGATCACTTGGAGCCAATGACTGCCCTTCACCAATATTCCTCTTCTTTGATCTTGTGGTAGCTGCTACACTCTGAGAAATTGTTTGATTCATGCCACAAAAATCCTCAGCTTGCCAATTCGCAAGTGCGGTATCATTTGGAGCTATGTTTTGCTGAGATGTCCCTTGTTGCTGATTTGTTTCTTGACTCACTTCACCCTCAACACCGATGTAGTTGTCACCATCAAGGCTTGGTTCAAAGCACCGGTGAAGCACATAGATTGGTTGTGAGGTTAATTACATGGGAAACACCAATCATACTCTTGAGCTATGTTGTTTTGCACTGGCACTAATGCTTTAAAAGCAAATGCAACATTACGGTTATAGGGCTGAAATGATCTATTAGCGGGAGGCCTTACTTGGCTTTGATTTGCAGCTGGATTGGGTGGCCTATTGGGCTGGTATGGTTGCCTAGCATGGTACTGTGCTTGAGGCTGATACGGTCTAGCACTTTGAGCTTGTTGTCTTTTGATAGTCACTAGCTCATTTCCAAGGTTCGGTAATTGTTTCATAACCTCTTGGAGTTCATTTGAAGCACACGAGGATGAAGTAGAAGTTTCATTTGAAATTTGATTTCTAGGAGTGGGAATAGGAGCCAAGGTGGGTGCTTGACTAGTGCTTGGATTTTATAAGTTTGGATACAAGGGCATGAGAGGCCTAGAAGCCGACTTACTAGCTTGAATAAGACAGTTTTCAGCCCTAATGGCAATGCTATAAGCAGCGAGTAAGGTTGTGCCTCCCATAAATTGAATTAACATAGAAATATTAGAATTCAAAGCCTTAAGATAATATAGAAAAGCACCTTTTATTGTTGGCACGATGACCACTAGAATCCTATCCCAAGACCTTTGAAATCTGAAGTTGAAGTCATTCGGATGCTCATTGGGAGCTCTCTTGATAGTTGTCAATTATTCTAGTAGAGACAAATTGTCTCCCTTTTCCCTAAACTACTCATGGAGGACTATGCATAATCGATTCCAATTTATGATAGAACCAGCTCAAGGCTCCTAAACCATTGCAATGCCTTCCCTTTGAATGAAGATGCGAGTAATTTGTGAGCAACATCCATTTCGTTTATCTCATGGATTGCACAAATGTTAGTGATGTCTTTGACATGATCACCGGGAGTGGTATGATTTTCTCCGGTGAAAAATGGAATGTTCTTTAATGCTGCAATTGGAACTAGATTTTGTGAATTGAGGGAAAGTGGGCTACTGCTAGTGAAATTGACAAAGGGATTCGGTGGTTGTGCCATTCTGATTGGCCTGAGAACCCTTGTTGATTGGATGAAAGGTCTACTAGGTGGAGGGGTTGATAAAGTCTGTTAGGTGGAGATGGTGATCTTTGTGGTCTTCTTCCTCTCCTTCCTCTTCCTAGTGATAGTTGCAAGTGGAAAAATAGCCCCTCTTCTCGGGTATCAGACCTGGTTTGAATTCTTCTCATGCGCCTGGGAAACTATTGCTGCTAAACCACTTGAATTCTATCCCTTTGGAGTCACCAGATGTGTTAGATAATGAGCCTCAAAAGGCTAGATCTGCCAAGTTACACACCAAACCTGACAATATTAAAAATAAATTTAAAACTTTGAAGGATCCGAAAGATATAGTTCTTTAATTCGGTTATCGGGTCCTGTTGTGTAGCTACTAATCCCCGAAAGGTACAGGCAAAACTCAGGTCATGCAAGGAAACTGGGAAAACCCAAAATACTAAAAACCATGAAATTTTGAAAGTCAAAATATCAAAAATCTAAGAATACCCTTTTGAAGATTATCCCCTGATCTATCAACTGGAGAAATTTTGACTTGTTTCAGGCAAGTTAAATCCTTGAAAATCGATTTCAAAGTTCAGCCTAGAAGGTGAAAAATCTGAAATTGTAAAACCTGCAACTTTTAGTCCAAACTTCTTGAAAATTCCTTCAAATCTTGTGGAATGACCTCTGGTCCCCACTGGGCATGCCAAAATTGTTGATGGCAAATCACAACACCCCTGAATGTCTGCAACTCGATGGGTTGAGACTCTTAGTGCGATTGCATAACATGGAGCTTTTCCCAAGTGTGGGACCTTGTGAATCGGGAAAGCTCTCCGGATGAAGGCCAATTCCTATTCCTCTGTTCAGATGCACACATAAAAATGCAGAGGGCTTACTCAAAAACCTAATTTAACTTGTCAAGGAGACAGGGTAAGAAGATGCATACAAATAAACCTAAACTAATAAAGGTGATGCACCGAGGAATGAAGAACACCTGTCTTGCCAATAAACACAAACCATTAAAATGCAATGAAAGATCATGCACAGATAACAAAAATTATAGTGAAAGATCAGGAGGATGCAAATGAACACAGAGAGGGTTGAGAATCATCCACAGACATGTGTTATTTTCTCCAAAGATTGATACAATACACTACAAAATTCCAAGAGGCAAATTTGCATTACAGTTTTAGATGGGAGGTTTGAACTCCACAAATTCACCTGCCAAAGAGAAGAAGGGAGGGGTAAAACAAGAATGTCCAACCTTTAGAAAGAATCCCCTCCTTACAATTTATAGGAAGAATGAGGGAGGGAAGAGAGAGGAAATCCAAATCTACCCCAACCACCTCCAGGTTGCATTTAATTCATCTCATTATGGTGGTAGGTGAGAACCCTAGCAAACCCAAAAAGTGGCGAACTGTATTTTTCATTTTAAAGAATTTTTCTCACCTAATTAAAGATATCTAGTTGTAGTTGGACAGAGGACTTTGTAAGCTTTCGAAAAGTCCAACCTTGCATGAATCCGAGCTCCCTGTGAAAAGTTATGGCCGTCTGAATATCTGGGTCAGGGTCTGCTTCCTGTCAGCGCTCAAAATGTTGCACCTCCTAAAGGTGTGCCTTGGCGCATCCATCCTTATGTCGACATACCTTTATGTGCACCAAGGTGTGAATTTTTCCATGTTGACACTCTGTGTCATGCACCCTTTACGTGCGCCAAGGCGCGACTTTTGCCATGTCGACACTCTGTGTCATGCACCCTTTACGTGCACCAAGGCACGAATTTTTCCATGTCAACACTCTGTGTCATGCGCCCTTTACATGTGCCAAGGCGTGAATTTTTCCATGTCGACACTCTGTGTCATGCACCCTTTACGTGTGCCAAGGTGTGACTTTTTCCATGTCGACACTCTGTGTCATGCACCCTTTACGTGTGCCTTGGGTGTGAATTTTCCCTTGTCGACACTTTGTGTTGTGCTATATCGACCCGAGGGGGAAAATATATACAACAAGTAGGGATCCATAAAAAAATCCCAGGGTGCTACTTTTGGCAACAACGGTTCTATGACACTCGGTGGGACAGGTTTGAAGCACCTTAACACTTCATTTCATCAAGTTGGTGTGTTATTGGTGAGATTCAATCTTTGGAGGCACATGCAAAGCACATATGATGACTCCATTTGGTCCGAACAACCCATTCTTTGAAATTGCAGACCTTTCTTCCATCCATTTTCATCTCTCTTTCCATATCTCTCATTTTCTTTCATTCTATGAAGTTGTGTAACCATGGCTTCATTCCCATAGTGGAATTCACACTTTCAACAGTGCAATCCTCCTCTAATGAGCTTCATAACTCCTCTAGATCAACATTATGACTAGATTCAAAACCACTATGCTTACCCATATGAGAAATTCCAAAACTAGTTTGGCTATGGAACCTATCAAGAACACGGTATGCATATGATGAAAACAGTCAAATGGAGAATGTTGATCTACTAGAGAAAATCCAAATAATGGAAGCTGGCATGGTTCAAACTCGGGCTACAACACAAATGAAGGCATTCAAGATTGGTTATAGGGCACCTTGTCCATGGGAAGGTCCTTTTCCAAGACACTATAGCCCACAGGAAAAGCTAGATTTCATGGATGAAATGCTGCCCCAACTTACATAGTGGATTGAGGGTATTGAAACATATGAGAAAAGTTTAAGACAATCTTGTCAATGGGTAAGTCAGTCATCAGCTCCTTGCTTTTCTTTTTCCCCTTCCCGTCTCTATCATCTCGGAATGTCATGAGTCAAGCCCATTGTATGTTCTCCCAAGTGTTGATTCCCATTCTCCATCCTCTGATCTTCCATCTCATCTTAACTCTTCAGCCCCTTTCCTTCCTAAATGGTCACTCCCTCTATATAAATAGGAAGTTCCATCCCTCCCATGAATACAAAAATTACATCACTTGAATCTCAACCCACATCTCCTATTGCAACCCTAGATCCATTTTGGTAGGAACATGATCGAAAAATTATGCAAGGGGGCAACAAATTGAAGAACCAAGAAAGGAAGAAGTTGCAAAAATAAAAGAGTGGGCTGCAAGGTTCAATATTAAGAAAATACCACTAATAACTAGGTCTTCAGAAGAGGTTGGAGTTCAAAAAAGGTGGAAGCTTAGCTCATAGAAGAGGAAGAACAACTAGCTCCAAGTTTAGTTGAAGAAGAGCACATGGAGGTAAGTAAAATAAATTCAGAAGAATTGAATCTTGAGTCGGTTGCACAAAAAATTGCATATCTCTCCCATTCAATATTTCTAAGGATTTGATTTTTAGAAGAGTTTGAACACACAAGCTTCATGTTTGAAGATAAAGCTACACACAATGAGAAATTACCCAATTTAGAGTTCATCATGCAAAAGGGAGAGACCTTAGCACATCAGGACATCGATGAGCTTGATTTCTTATCTAACTTGGAGGAGTGTTTTAATGGAGAAGAGCCCATGGAAATCATGACCTTTTCTGGTCCATCATTAATTATCCAACAATAAGAGCCCACTGCCATGGAAGAGAACATTCAAGAACAACCTGCTGCTCATAACATTCCCCTTGAATCAAATTTAGAAGCTCTTGATGAAGATACAATCATTGAAGGATTTTTGCTTTCAGTTAAGGAGTCTAGTTTTGCTGATGAATCTTCCATGGAGAAGAAGAAAAAAATGACAACGATAACACCACTTTCATACAAGTCATCAAAATAGAGGACCAACTATCTAAAGGCACACACGAAAGTCAAAATTAATGTGCAAACAACTCCATTTAGGAAAGTATGCAAGAAAGCCTCATCTTGGAGGTTGAAATTTAGAGAAATTGGAAAATGCAGTGGGTTAGAACATGCTCCATCAAGTATTTGGATTCATTGGAGCCAAGGGAGAAGCCAACACTAGTCATGCTCACTTCAAAGCATGAGAATGATATTTAATGCACCAAGGATCAGCTACAACACCTCCAACCAAATGATGAGCATCTTGAGGAGGTATTCATTTTTGCTAATACTTTGGGTGGAAGAGTGGAAGGTAAATTTTCACTCTTGTTATAGGCCATGTCCATTGCTAAATTAATTACATGGCCACACTTTGTAAAGAAGGGAAGCTATTTTTCCCTTCCTTATGTAGGATTTTTGGATTTTCCTTGTTTCAGTAGTGTAGGAGTAGGAGTAGATTTTCTTTTAGCAGAAGAAGTGCTTGTGTACACTCTGCATGTCTTACTTGAGGCATGTATGATTTGTCTCTTTTGTATATAAATTTTATCTCAGTATTGCTCTAGGTAGTACATTGTATAATGCCACTAGTTTTGTAGTAGGAAAATTGTAGTTGTATGTAATAGTTATAAACTACAAATAAAACAAATGCAGAGCAACTAAAATCAATAAACATGAATCCTATTGATTCCCTTTAAGAATAGCTGGTACAAGTCTCTATATCATGCAAACAGAATAAGAATAGATGGTAGACCAATTCGAGAATCAGCTCCATCATTCAACCCGGAAGATTGTAGCTATGGGTATGAGTTAAATTCAAGCTCAAAAATTTTTTCTACTCTCTGCAACGTCCTCACAATGTAGTTATAAAATGAGTGGCCTTACGCTATGAAGCTGCTATTCCTTTCACATGCCATAATATCTCACACATATGCACATGCTTAGAAAAATATTCTATTCCCCTATACTTTGGGAGATGAAGTGACATCTCCATGTAAATATTTTGGGGCTAGTGAGGACCATTACCACTAGATCCATAACCTCCTGTGTTACCTCCACCTCCAGATCCACTAGATCTACTAGATCCTGAGTTGCCTTCTCCACCTAATCCTTCATCCGTAGTAGGAATTGGAATAGAGGATGCACTACACTATGTCCCAATAGTGGTGCTAAATTGAAATCCTACAGTGTGTGAAGTTTTTCTACTCCACGATGTGATTCCAAATTTCTGCGCACTTGTGTTCTGTGCGGATGACATGCCTACAAATGTTCCTCGAACTAGTCCTAAAAAAATAGGGAAGATGTCTTCCCAACCATAAATACACTTGCTATATGATTCACTCCTGAACTTGTTGATAAGTCAACTCTACCTATTGCTACTCTACTACCCAAAATAGCTTGCTGACTACTGTTTGTACTAGAAACTAGAAAACCAAAAGCAAGGGCTACATTGCTAGGTAGATTTAGATTCATGCCCATGGTCAAATTTTTCTCTTCGGTGCACTATCATAAAAGGATGACGAGGGTTCCCTTTCATGCTTTTCCAAATGGGGAGTTCCGGATGCTCGGCTCTAGGTCCTCTATGTGAGCTCTAAATCCTTCATGAGTCATCGCTCTCCTCAATGCCATCTATTTTGTAATCTCGCATTGCTTCCTTAAATCCCTCTAATGTGCATCATTGTACTTGATCATTGTTTCTTCTCTTTTCCTCTCGCCACTAGGTCCACTATCCGTCACCACATCTACTCCTTCCCCCTACGCGTGGTGGGGTTTAGCTAGCCATCAAATTTTCTTCCAAATTTAGTGTTATAAACAAGATTTTGATTGCCGGTGGAATACCTTATAGATAGATTCCCCTGTGATAATGTAAAAAAATAAAATCAGCCACCTCAGGAAAGAATAAGTGGAAATCGAGTACTAAAAAGATAGCTATTTAGAACTCCACAAAACCAAGTGTCCATAGTGTGCATAAAAATCAGATACATATCATAGAGGGCCTAAAATTATTCTTGGATTGAGACAAGTGTGTGAAACCTCTAATTCCTTTTAGATGCGTAAGAAACCAACCACCTGTATAGCTCTATTGGGAAGATAACAAATAAGCTCTCATATAAGCGAGTCATCTGATTCTACTCCACCCACATGCATGCATCAACCCACGATCCAGTGCTAAATATCTAAGTTTACTCTTCTTCTAGATCTATTATCCACTCCTTAACACTTGCCAAGGTCAACTAGTATGTATTCATCACACAAAATCCTGAAAACAAGCTGAAAAAGAGGTCTCGACAATAGAACCAATGATGCGGCATAGAATTTATGTGAATAGCCCGGACATGCTTGGAACATCAATCACCCTAAGTAGAGATCTCACCCAAAGAGCGCAAAGGCACCAGGTCCCTCTTTAGACTTGCTTGAACAAAATGTTAGCATGTTGGTGCATATAGATATCTAGATTCATTATGAATAGTAAACAACACACAATGCATAAACCAGATCTACTTCTTAGAATAGATATAAAATGAACAAAACAATAAATATAACAAGATTTACTATGCAAGAACCATATTCAGCCATATTCAAAACCATTATCCAGCCAATATGAACCACTTTAAAACACAAAATCTTTTTACATTACATAAGTATATCTATGAGTCATGCACGTGAAAAAACTAGCAACATAACTCTACCATGGTTTTTCACACTAACCCGTGCAAATCAAAACATATATATAGGGGTGGGGACTTTCCCTTCATTGCCCATGCACTTCTCAAAATAGGTCACAAAGCTAATAATAACCACACACCTTCACAATAAGATGCACAACACCTTCACACACTTAGCAAGTGCACAACATGCAAGTTCTATAACAATAGATTTCCTATAGTTAACTATGAGTAGAAATCATATTATTAGCTAAAACTATGCATGACATTCATTTGTCACTTGTTCCCAAAAAAACATTACATGGACTGAAAGTATTCATGTATTTGTGTGCTCAACATGCTATCTCCCGAGAATATACCTTATCCACAAAATAGATAAGTCCACGAATTCAAAGTGATTTTGTGGGAGCTCATTCTTTTATTCTTCCACACCCTCAAATGCACCTTTCTCCAACACGCGCATCCTTTATGTGTCTTCACCTTAGAGAAATATATTATTTTCTAAAGATTACCCCACACTAAAGTACATTTCTATCCCAAAAATGTGAATTCATTATTATGTCTCTAACAATAAATAATAAGGAATGAAAGAATGAATGAAGTACTATATAAAAGAGTGAAGTTTACTCTACAGTACCCTCTTCCTCAGGAAAGACTAACTCTAGATATCCTTTTTTGAGTTCAGCCTCCAAGGTCTTGTAGTCATTTAGCACGCTCCCTGTTGTTTCTAGAATGTTTGTCACTATGGCATCCATTTCATCTTGAGTGATATTTTCCTTCTCATTTTGCAAGTACTTGGACAACATGTGCCATACTTGAGACCATTCCCTCTATGGAGTCCATTTTATATGCTATAAGTTTCCCAAGTTCATCGATCCTATCTTTGTGTGGATCTTGGGTTGCTGTAAGGGCCTTGTAATTTTGTTTTACCAGGATAACTCTCTATGCACCCAAGTGTTTCATCCTTCATTTCCTTCAACACTTCATTATCCTCTGCTATATTCCTTAGTCTTATTTAGGTGTCCGATATTTGCACACATGTTCAGATCTTGATCTAATTTCTTCAGCTCATATTTCAATGTTTGGAGCAAGGCCTCAGAACTTGAAATTTTCCTAACAATGGTAGCATTTGCTCTTGTTATTTATTTTGAAGGATCATTTGGTGTGGCCATAATAATAGACTCTTCATTCAAAACCATACCCACCAGAGTGCGCAAATAATGCATTGCAAAGGGAAAATTTTAAGGAACTTTAAAATCCAATTGAGGCCTTACCTTAAGAATATGATCACCAATTTCCTCATCCATGCTAACAAAGGTCTTGTTATTTTTGTCTTCTCATTCCTTCTATGCTTTTAAGCACTTTATTTCTCTAGTGTTATCCTTGTTTACCTTCAAGTATCTCTCGAATGGTTGCAGCCTTATAGATGTTCCTCTGCACCACTTAAGTAGATACCTTGACCAAGGAATTACTTACTTGCTCATCGGACATTACAGAAGGCTTGATAGTCATGTGCCTAATATGTGGTTGCTTCTTTACTCAGCATGAGACACATGACTCCTCACACACATCAAAATCTGGTTCATCCATGTGTGTCTGCATGGACCAGGACAACTATTTTCTAGTCCATGCATTGGCCTTTTCTAGGTCCATTAACTCCCAACCATATAAATCCTTTAGCCCCTACTGTGCTCTAGAACCTGGTGTGAATGATCTTTTTAGTGTCCTCTATGTACCCCATAGTCGGAGTCACATAGTCCTCACCTACTTTTCCTTTCTTTTCCTTCTTGCCCTTGGGAACCCGGGCACTAGAATTTGTAGTGGGTCCTTCACCTTCCTATGTGGAGTGAGGTGCGCTAGATGGCTCACCCATCTCCTCTTTTGTCTCCTTGACCCCTCTTCATCATCTTTCATTTCCTCATCACGAGGCTCCTCTATATTTTTGGGCTACACGGGTTCCTAGTGCGCTTTCACCAGACTCATCCTCTTCATCCTCTTTGAGCTTTAACTTTATCCTCCTCTTCTTCTCAGGTACTTCTTTTTGAGGGGAGATCTAAGGTGATCTGCATGGAGGTTGTGATGGCCCCATGCTCTGAGTCCTTTTCCTTCTAAATACCCTTTTAAATTAGTGTTCCTCATTTATTGGGTCTGCATCTAAGGCTAGCGCATTTGTTTCTAAGTCTTCCTCCTCTTGTTGCTTCTTGGGAGGAGTAATATCAATCTTAATTTCCTTAATCTCGAGGGCTTCCTCCATCTGCTATGCACTAAAAAACCACTGTCCTCCTATTCATCATCATCATCTTCTTCTAATGGTGAAGTGGGATTTTTAACCATCAGGTTCCCAATTATATGTTTCCCCTTTGGAGGGCTGGTAGAGTACATTCATTTTTGACATACTTACCAATTTTCTACCTAGGCTTAAGATGGATTTAAATTAACATGGCCTAGCTCAATACTACGTGCCCTAACTTGAAATCACATGATCTAGCTTCTTCTCAAATCTTGGCACCCTATTTCTCCTCTCTCGATGCCTATCCTTCACTCAAACCCTTATCTAAGGGGGATCCAAGCCAATTTCATGCGCAAATCCACTCTCCTCACCTGGTTCCACATCTCTTTACACCTCAATGCATATTTCTCATCCTGCTCACAATTAGATCGCTTAAATACTCATGATTGCAAAAGTAGAAATAAACCTACATCACATCCTTATATAGATTTAGAAAAATTATCGTATTTATTGCTCCTACACCTACCACCAATCCTCTTAGTAATTGACCATTTATCAATTTTCCACATGATACACATGTGTGCCATAACTATAACCTTCTAATGTGACTTTCTACCTTTTGGCTATAGACCTACTTTCACACGCTTCCATGCGCTGAAGTACCTTGCCACTGTTCCTTCCTCTAAGTAGTTTCTATGGCCACAACTTACCTCGTGTTACATTGGGCATGCATTTTTTCCAACTAGGGTCTTCTTTAGGAGCAATTTTCTTTCTAGCAGCACCTTTCCATACTATCTACACTTTCTAACAAGAGAAATCACATGCATCGGTGTTTCCTTATGCATACCCATGTTTGAATGAAAAACACCCCACACTAAGTGTATGTGTAGTCCTTTATGAATAAAAAAACTTTAGATTGTAATCATCTTCTAGCGCACAAGCACACTTATTATACAAAACAATGAACTAAATTAACAAATCATAGTGACGAAGAGAAGGAAACACATTAAGGAAAAAAATTACAAGAGGTAAATCTATTCTAAATGGAAATACTTCCTTATTACAAACAACAAGAAGGATTATTTATAGTAGGGCTTCAACCTAATCCTGTTAAAGTAAACGGGTAACCATGTTCCATCAAGAACCTCTAATTGGAAAGTGCCTAATTCAAGTATGTGAGTGATAACATACGGTCCCAACCAATGCACCTTAAGCTTTCCTGGGTGGTGCAAAAAATTTGAATCATAAATAAGTACCATCTACCCAACCTCAAGCTTCTTGTGTTTGATGTGTCTGCCGTGCCATGCCTTACGCCTCTATTTTTCTTTCTTTCGAATCTAACGTGCTATGACATGTCTCTCATCCACCTATATCAACTTGTCAATTATTTATTCCAATACTTTCTCGTCAGCTAGACCTCATGTGCACATGATACACAAAGAAGGTAACATGAATTCCATGGGAAGAACTACTTCTACGCCATACACCAATTGAAAAGGGTGTTACCTTATTCAAAAAATTATAGGTTGTTCTATATGCTTAAAGTACAACAAAAACTTTATCATCCTAGTCTGTCCTTCCAACATCAAAAATCTTTGTCAAAGTCTGGCTCAATATCTTATTGAAAACCTCAATAGTCCCATTTTCCTAAGGGTGATAAGTGTTGTCTTGTGGTGTGTGACCATAAATTCATGCAATATTATCCTGATTATTGCATTCAAGAAATACTATAAATTTTCAAAATCAAAGGACATCAATACTTGCTAAGAATATTTTGCCACAAAAACCTTACTCTTGTAAAATCCTTTATAGGTGATGCTTCCGTCCACCTTGTAAGATAATATGTACAAGTGATGATGTAGTGCAATCTAGTTCTACATGTGGCTAGGGAAATAGGACCCATAAAGTCTATTACCCATTTTTCAAAACGCTCCACACTAGTAATGGGCCTCAAAGGAATTTCATCTCTCTCGCCCTGGGTTTCCAAGGTACTGACAGTGATCACATGCCTTACAATACTCCTTGAAATCCTTGTATAAGGTTTCCCACCATAAACTAATAAGTAGAATCTTGCACGTGGTGGTGTTACCTGCATAGTGTCCACCGAAAATATCGCCACGAGCCTCCTCCATGATTTCCATGCAATCATGCTTCAATACACACCAATGCAATACTTCATCTCGACCTAGTTTGTATAAGTTAGCACTGATTGACATGAAAGGTGTGACATGAATTGCAATTTGTTTCTTTTCCAAGACTTTCATTCATTCTCGGCACCATACCTATGTTTAAAAAGAAAACAATATCCTCTAATTATGAGGGGTATGGGTTTAACTGTATACTATGCATCTAACATTGTATCTTCAATACTTTGCACATCCTTTCCTATTTGAATCCTTGATAAGTAGTACGGGATAGAATTAATTTTGCCTGGTTTACTTGAATCGTAAAGTGAAAATATTGGAATAATAGAACCCATAAACATATGCGCCCTATAAAAAAATAATAATTTACCAAGTATTTAAATGCCATGTGATCTCGTATAAAACACAAAAGGTGTTCTTAGCAAGTACCGTCTAAACTTATGCAACACATAGATAATTGACAAAGCTTTGCACTCTGTAGTTGTATAATTCTATTATGCATGAGTCAAATTTTTACTAGCAAAATAGATAGGATGATCTACAATACCATCTCTAGGCTGAGATAAAACTACACTAATGGCCATGCCAAAGGTTTTCACATGTACATGAAAAGGGAGTTTCTAGGAAGGAAATCGTAAAGTAGGCACCGTAGTTAGCCTCTCTTTTAGCGTTTCAAATGCACGCTGCTGCGGTTCTCCCCAATAGAACTTCCCTTTACCTTTTAATAAATCCTTCGAGGGCATGAAAATATGAGCATATCCTTTGATAAATTTTATTTAATACCTTGTGTAGCCCAAGAATCCACACACCTCACTCTGACTGGTGGGTTCCTCCAAACCTAAAATGAATGCAACCTTAGCTGGATCTACTAACAAATCCTCCTTGCAGATGATATGCCCTAGCAGAGTTTCAAAAGGTGTAGAAAATACACACTTCTTGATATTTAAAGAGATGCTTAACTTTCAGCACCTCTCAAATGTTAACTATAAATTGTCACAATGATCCTTGATAAACCCATACACGGTCCAATCATCCAAGTAAACCTATAAGAATTTGTGAATAAACTCTTGGAATACTTGAGCCAAAATGCGTGAAAATACTACAGGCACCTTCTTTAATCCAAAGGGCATCACTGTGTATGCAAAAATTCCCCATTCAATGGTGAAAGTTTTCTTCTCTTGATCCTCCTTAGCAATTCTTGCTGATGATACCTAGAGAATCCATCTATAAAAGAGTAAATTTTGCACCCTACAACGCCTTCTAATATTTCCTCAGTGAATGGTGTAGGGAAAGGATCAATCATACATGTAGCGCGTCAGCTCCATGTAGTCCATAAAAATCCTGATTCTTCCATCTTTGTTTATGCTGATTACCATAGGGCAAACCCACTATGATTCCTCTATGGGCTTAATAATTCCAGATTCCAACATCTTGTCTATTTCTTCTTTAAATTTTACGTGCAGGTTAGGGTTCATCCTGTAAGGTCTCTTCCTAACCGGGTGTGCATCTTCCTTTAACTTAATTTTCATCTCACCCAAAGATTCATGTACCCCTTTCAACTCATCGTAGCCCCTAAGAAACAAGTCCTGGAAATCACGTAGCAATTCAATTATCTTAGATACTTCAGAGTCGACCAATAATCTCCAATTATGGCCTCCTTAGGTTCAACATCTATGCCAATGTTCACTTTCTTCATCTTCATAGGTTCATGGTAGGTGCGTGCCTTCTCATCCACACTATCTAAGACCTCATGTGTACCCTCTGAATGATCTATGTCCAACTATTCCACTTCTTCATTATCCACCATATAGACCATCTTTCCTTTCTCCTTCTCTAGGAAAGTGCACTCAAATAGTTCTACATCTGTCTCATCTACTTTGTCAAAACACGCTTCTAGATATGACTCACCAAATAACTCCTAAATGAGTTCTTCAACCTTTACACTATCTCCCATGGTCAATCGCTTCATAACCTATAATGCCTATTTCACTGGAGGTTTAGTGGAGAAGTATTCAAAAGTATAGATCATTCATGTAGTCAAGTATTACCAATTCCCGGTCTCCTTATATAGCTCTGCATAAACATATAAAGCATGCGCTCAACCTTGTAAGGTGAAATAAAGTTTGTGCACCCACAATGAAGGTGGTAAATCTTCCTTCCCCTTTTTCTAGAGTCTCTCACACTACTGAATGTGGTGCTGAACAAGATTATTACCATGATATTCAAATATTTGAGTAGGTACATTACTCCTAAGAAATTGGGTTGATAAAGCAATTCTCACTTCTCTCCATTTTATGATATTATCCCTATGAACCATCCACCGCACTACTATCTTGTGTAGGGTATACACTAACAAATTCCTTCTATCTATTTGATCCTTCCATTTTAATTCCATGGCTCGCAGAGGACTACCTTAGGGTTTCCTTCACACGTATTGAGGTATAGGTTTGTTACCTATCCTCGTAACACAATGCGGCCTGCTTACATGTGCAACAACGCTTCTTACACCGTGCCCAACCATATCATAAGTTTCATGTGTCTAATTGTCATAGGAAATAATTGTAGTATCACCGATAGATTGTGGATCATCCCATTGGAGAATTCCTTCCTTAGATGGTGCAAGTGCTTCTCGATCCCAAATGGTGTGCACATAAATTATGGTAAGGTTTTCTTCACTTAAGGGCTCAACATAAGGTGCAGATTTCCCATCCGTCAAAGGGATAATAACTCATTCTTCCTTGTTCTCAAAATTATTATATCCCTTATTAAACCGTAGATGAAAATTATTCGTATAGTACCAAGGGTGCCCAATTAGATCCGGGAAGCTATCTACTTCTACAAATGCTAATACCTCAAAGTCTCCAAAGTGAACTTGGCCCCATATATAGTAATGGATGCATCTTTCAATACTCCAATTAGTGTGGCATTAGTCCAATTTTCCATATGCAACACATTGGAAGATGGATGTGATGGAGGTCTACCCATCCGAACCCATACATCTAAGGTAAGCACATTCACTTCCACACATGTGTCAATCAAAATATTGCTCAAAATCCATCCATGTACAAAAACATTCGAGTGTTCTCCATGTCATAATATAAGCTATGGGGAGGAAGATTAACATGCAAAATCTTGCATCTAGTCTCAATACCACCACAGGGAGTGTTTCATTTCAACGAACTCCCTAGTAATGCAATAATGTTCTCCTAACGTATCATCTTGCAAAATTCGTTCAGATCATCAACATTTAAATGGAAAGTCTCAGCTGCCTTCTTCTATTTGAACTTCTGTGACTGTTCCTTTAAACATTGTATTTCACCATGTAGATTTATGAGTACCTCCACGGTTTTCTGACAAAACTCATTCTGATGTGTAGGGTCTAGGTATTTTGCATGTAAAACCTCCTCCTTAGTGATGGTAGGATTTTGATGCAAGTTTGTTTCTCCGGGTGCACACAACCTCGTGCTTGTAGTAATATTCATAGGTACTACCTCAGGATCTAGTGCTAACTTTGGCATCCATTGCTTTTCCTTGGCGCGTTATATCCTAACCATCCCTGCACCCTTTTTCTCCTGCTTGTTCTTCTTGCTTAGATGTTCATATAAGTATAGAAACTCTTCATAGTTCATATTCTTTCAACAAAAAGAAAGAGTAATTTTTTGAGGAAATTCACTTTTGTAATGGTCATGGGATCCACATGTATAACTTGTTCCATAAGGGAACTCACCTCATCCACTACCATGGCCTTGGCATCCTAATCCACCATGGTATCCTCGACCTCTATCACGACCTCCCTCAAAGTGACCTTCATTTTTATCATAACGCCCTTGAGTGTGTTCATGGTCATGTCACTCACATTTATCCTTAGAGTTATTTGAAACACCCATCTATCGTACACCAATATCAATGGCATCATGGATCTGATCAATCAACCTACAATCTTTTATATTGTGAGTCGTGGACTAGAAAATTTTACAGTAGCAGGACATGTTCTTTCTTACTACACATTGAAATAATGGACAATGACTTGTATCATGGTCTAAATGACATATCCCACATTCCAATAACAAGAAGCACACCAATCTGCGAGGACAACTATCCTTAGTATGCCCCTCTACTTCACAATATGTGCACCAAATTCCACTACGTGTCTCATGTGCTATATTGGTTGATAGCTTCTCCAATTGCTTTGTCATTTTGTAACTGAGATTCAAAGTATGGGCTCACTAGTGTTTATGCTCCTAACTCGCCTTAGTGGGAAAATATTCTTCAAGTGCATCACGTAGGTTTATATAAGTCTTATGTGAGAGTGCCCTCCTAATAGGCATAATCAGGCCCTCGAAAAAGAACTATGCATGCTGAATTACATGGATATCATATGATAGTTTAGACAAGAGTGTTTTGAAATGAGAATCATATTCTCAGACTCTCAAGTAGTGCCCTACTTGATTTCCTTGAGCGTGCTTATACTTTTTTCTCAAATTAAAGTATATTAAATTCCTTAATGAAAGCATTCCATATGTTTGTATAATCCATACCTTTCGTACCAACTATACGTGTTTCCTTGCAATATAGTTACAAAATGACTAGCCTTACACTCTGAAGCTATTATTCCTTTCGCATGCCATAGTATCTCACACATACGAACATGATCAACAACATATTCTATTCCCCTATACTCTAGGAGATGAAGGGACATATCTATGTAAATATTTTGGGGTTGGCGAGGACTATGCCCACCAGATCTAGAACCTCCCATGTTACCTCTCGCCTCATGATCCACCAGATCCACCAGATCCCAAGTTACTTATTCCACTTTATCCTCCACCTATAACAAGAATTATACTAGAGGATGCATTTCCTATGTCCCAATAATGGTGCTAAATTGAAATCTTATAGTCGGTGAAGTCGTGTTACTCCCTGATGTGAGTCCAAAGTTCTATGTGCCTCGTGTTCTATGCCAATGATGTGCCTGAAAATCTTCCTTCAACCAGTCCTCCAAATAATAGGGAACATGTCTTCCTGACCATAAATGCACTTGATATATGATTCATTCTTGAACTTTCTGATAAGTCAACTCTACCTCTTTCTACTCTAATGCCCAAAATAGCTTGATGACTACTGGTTGTTCTAGAAACTAGAAAACCAAGTGTAATGGATAGGTTTCTAGATAGATTCAGATGCACACCCATGGCCCAAGTTGTCTCTTCTGGCTTGCTCTCATAAGAGGCTGATGAGGGTTCCCTATCATGATTTCCAAAATGGGGAAGTTCCAGATGCTCTGACTCCATGTCCTCTGTGTGAGCTCCAAATCCTTCATGAGCCATCTCTCTCCTCAATGTCATCCATTCGCAATCTCACGCCGCTTCCCTAAATCCCTCTCATATGCCTCATTTTCCTTAAGCTACCTTTCTTCTCTTTTCCTCTCTTCTCGCTAGGTCAGCCATTCTTCACCACACTTGATCCTACCCCCGCATGTGGTGGGGTTTAGCTAGACATCAACGTTTCTTCTAAATTCAAGGTTACCAATAAGATTTTGATCTCTAGAAAAATTCCTTGCGAGATAGGTTCCCCTAGGATAACGTAAAAATGAAAATCATCTACCTCTCGAGAAAGAATAAGTAGAAATTCAAGTACTCCAAAATATAGCTATTCGAACTCCACATAACCAAGTGTCAAAAATGCACATCCAAATCAGATTAGGATCATAGAGGGCCTAAAATTATTCTTGCGTTTAGATAAGTGTATGAAACATCCAATTCCTTTTAGACGTGTAAGCAACCAACCACTCATATAGATCTATTAGGAAGATAAAAAAATCTCTCATATAAGCAGACATACAGATTCTACTCCACCCATGCACATGCATCAAACCCAAATCTAATGCTAAATCTCCGAGCATAATCTTCTTCTAGATCTATTATCCACTCAACACTTTCCAAGGTCAACTGGTACATCTTCATCATGCAACATCCGAAAACAATTGAAAAAGAGGTGCCAACAATAAAATTAATGATGTAACCTAAAATTTCTATTGTGAAGAGCTTAGGTGTATCGACACATCACTTAGCCTAAGCTAAGCACTCACTTGAAGTGTGCAAAGGCACTTGGTCCTCTTTATAGTTTCTTGAAAAAATGTTAGCATGATGGTGCATATAGATATCCAAATTCATTATCAATAGTAAACAACACACAATGCATAAACCAGATCTAGTTCTTAGAATAGATATAGAATGAACTAAACAATGACTATAACAAGATTTACCATGCAAGAACTAGATTTAGTCATATTCAACACCATTATCTAGCCAATATGAACAATTGTATTAAGTATTGTAAAACACAAAATCTTCTTACATTACATAAGTATCTCCATGAGTCATGCGCGTGACAAAAACAAAGAACATAACTCTACCATAGTTTTCACACTAACCCGTGTAAATCAATACATATATATAGGGGTGGGGAATTTCCCTTCACCACCCATGCACTTCTCAAAATAGGTCACATGCTAATAATAACCACGCGCCTTTACAATAAGATGCACAACATGTAAGTGCTCTAACAATAGATTTCCTATAGTTAACTCTGAGTAGAAATCCTATTATTAGCTCAAACTATGCATGGCACTTAGTTGTCACTTGTTCCCAAAATACCATTATGTGGACCACAAGTCTTCATGTATTTGTGTGCTCAGCACGCTATCTCCCAGAATAGCCCTTATCCACAAAACGACTAAGTCTTGAATTCAAACTGTTTCACGCACACTCATTCTCGCTATTCTTCTCGCACCCTTAAATGTGCCTTGCTCAAAGACGCACATCATTTATGTGCCTTTAAATTAAAGAAATATATTATCTACTCAACAACCTATCTCCATTTTTATAGTTGAATCCTTGGCTAACAACCCTCCTTTTCTAGTATATCACCAGTTGCTAGTGTAGGATTTATTTTTCATGCACTCTTTCTCCTTGACCTCTTGGAAAGTTAGAATAGGATTAGATAAATTTTCCTGTATTAAGAGTAACTTATGGTAGGAAGTTTAAGAGAAAGACCCACCTTTCTTTGGAGGGTTATCTTAAGCTTGCAAGTCCCACAGATTGAAAGATAACCCAATATTACCTAGAAGAAGGGATCAAAATAAAAATCCCTGTGGTGCTACTTTTTGGCAATAACAAGATCCAATATCAAGAGTAATGGGAAATAAAATTATAAGAATGAAAGATCTAAATATAGAATAACATACTTAAATTCTAGAAAAAGGACATATAAAGAAGGGTTCTTTGGTTCAAGGAAAACAAAGAGAATGTACGAGAGAAAGGTAAAGAGGAAAACATTGCTGCATCCGAGGTAATGCATGATGCCCTTATTCTCTCTTTGGATAGTAAATTTGAATAATGGGTTTTAGGTTCATGAGCTTCTTTCCATGCTACCCCTAATAAGGGATATTTCAAAAGTTATGTCCAGGTAATTTTGTGCATGTTTATATAGGATATGATGAACCATGCAATATTATTGGTAAAGGAGAAGTTCATCTAAAATTTTAGAATGGAAATACATGGATATTGAAAGATGTGAGGAATGTGTCAAGCCTCAAGAGAAATCTAATTTTTGCAAGACAAATACGTGAATCTAGTTGCATGGTTACATTCACAACCAAATCTTGGAAGGTTACCAAGGGATCTCTTGTTGTAGAAAAAGGAAAGAAGGTAGGAACATTGTATTTGTCTACCTGTATTACTGATTCCTTTTCTATGCTATCTACTTCAAATTTAGATGCAAACATGTGGCATAATCAGCTGGGCCATATGAGTCAAAAAGGAATGCATATCTTAAAGGCTAAGGGTAAGTTATCAGATTTGAAAGATGTAGATCTTGATTTTTGTGAGCATTGTATATTTGGAAAGAAAAAGAGAGTGAGATTTCTCAAAGTTAGGTCAACAAAGAAGGAGCAAAAATTGGAGCTTGTGCACTCAGATGTGTGGGGACCAGCCTATGTAGCTTCTCATGGAGGATCCCAATATTATGTGACTTTCATTGATGATGCCACAAGAAAGGTATGGGTTTATTGTATTAAACATAAATATGATGTTTTTATACTTTTAAAAGATGGAAAGCCCTTATGGAAAATAAATCAAATTCAAAGTTAAAATTCCTTAGATCTGAAAATGGTGGTGAGTATTGCAGTAAGGATTTTAATGATTATTATTTAGTAAATGGAATACACAGAGAAAGAATGGTTCCTAGAACACCACAGGAGAATGGTGTTGCAGAAAGAATGAACATGACAATCATGGAATGTGCAAGAAGCATGAGGATACATGCTGGATTACCCTTGCAGTTTTGGGTAGAAGAAGTAGACACAATGGTTTATTTAATTAACTATGGGCCTTCAAGTGCACTAGATGGTGGAATACCATAAGAAGCTTAGATTGGAAAAGAGGTAGATCTTTATTTTCTTAGAGTATTTGGTTTAGAAGATTTTGTGCATGTTGATAAAGAAAATAGAAAGAAGTTGGATGCTAAATCCAAGAGATGTACTTTTATTGGTTATGGCTATGGTGATTTCGGATTCTGTTTTTGGGATTTAGAAGATTCTAAGATTGTTAGGAGTCATGACATTGAATGGAATGAAAAGAGAATGTACAAGGATCAAGTTTTGGTACCCAAAGACAAACCGGTTGGAAAGTTTGTGGAAGAAAACTCATTCTCGGATTTAGAAAAGACATCTACATGTATCGGTGTTGGTATTCCTGAACCAAGATCGGTTGGACATCAATGGCATCACCACCTGGACTGATGTTAATTAAAAAGAGCGAGATTGATGTCGATTAACCAAACCGGTGTCGGCTATAGGTGACTAGCATCGGTTGCTTTCTCGAGATAGATATAAACTTGTAGAATGAGAAAGCTGAGCCTCCAACACCCCAAATCTCAGTGAGAAGGTCACAATGGGTAAGTAGACCTCACAAAATATTTTCACCTTCCTTATATTATTTATTATTGATTGATAGTGGTGAAACAAAGAGTTTTGAAGAAGAAATGTAGGATGAGACCCATGTTAAGTGGGAACATGGCATGGATGAGGAGATGGACTCCTTGAAACAGAATCAGACATGGGATTTGGTTAAGTTTCCAGTAGGTAAAAGAACATTGCAGAACAAATGGGTTTACATGATCAAGGAAGAAGAGGGTGGACATACAAGATACAAGGAAAATCTTGTTGTAAAATGATTTGCACATAAATCAGGGATTGATTTTGGTGAGATATTTTCTCCGTAGTAAAAATGACTTCCATTCGTATCGTATTGAGTTTAGTTGTAGTAGAAGATTTGCATTAAGAGTAAATTGATGTCAAGATGGATTTCCTTTATGGTGATTTGGAGGAAGAGATTTATATGCAACATCCTTTTGGTTATGAAGTTAGGGGTAAGGAGAAACCTATGTACAAGTTGAAAAAGAGCTTGTATGGGCTCAAGAAAGATCCGAGGTAATGGTATATGAGGTTTGATAGCTTTATGTATGAGCATGGTTATATGAGATGTGAGTCTGACCATTGTTTTTATTTCAAGAAGCTTAAAAATGGGAGCTATATTATTTTGTTATTATATGTGGATGATATGCTTATTGCATGATCTAGTAAGTAGGTTATTGGTTTTTAAAGAAAAGTTAGCACATACATTTGCAATGAAGGATTTAGAAGTTGCAAAGAAAATCCTCGACATGAAAATACATAGAGACATGAAAAACATGAAATTGTATTTGTGTCGGGGGAAGCTTATATCAATAAGGTGTTGGAAAGGTTTAATATGTAAAATTCAAAACCTGTAAGTACACTTATGGATGGACACTTCAAATTGAGTAAAGATCAATGTCCTACATCACATGAGGAGGTCGAGTACATGGCACGAGTTCCATATGATTTAGTAGTTGGAAGTCTCATGTATGCTATGGTTTATACCAGACCAGACATTGCACATGCAAAGTGGGAGTTGTGAGCAGATTTATGGCCAATCCAGGTAAAGAGCATTGGAAAGTAGTCCAATGGATTCTCAGGTATTTGAGAGGGACATCCAATATGTAATTATGCTATAGAGGGTCAAATATTTATTTATGTGGCTATGTTGATTAAGATATGGATGGTGATTTGGATAGTAGGAGAAGAACCTGCTGGATATGTTTTCACAATAGGTGGCATGACATGAGTTAGTTGGATTTCAAGATTGTAGAAGGTTTTGGACTTGTCTACTCCAGATGTGGAATATGTTGCAACTACAAAATATAGCAAAGAGATGATATGGATGAGCAGGTTCATCGAAGAGTTGGGAAATGAGTAAGAGGATTCAGATGTACAGTTGATAGTTAAAGTGTAATTCATATGGAAAAGAACTCAACATTTAATTTAAGAATGAAACACATTCAGTTGAGATATAAATTCATATGACAGAGTGTTGGAGGATGGGAATATGAAACTAGAGAAAATCCATAAAGATAAGAACCCTACGAATATGCTAACGAAGCCGTTGGAAAAGGAGAAGTTCAATCTACACTCCACTTTTGTTGGTCTTTGAGGTTGACACTTGAAGAGGGAGAAACAAGCAAAGGAAAGGATCCAAGGATGGAGCTATATGGTACATTGCAGAAATTTATCTCCAAGTGGGAGATTATTGAGTTGCGGAGCTTAATTTCTTCACATTAGCATGATTTATTGACTTTCTAGAATACAAAGTAACCTGAGTAGGTCGGACCGACATTGGTCACTGGGACTAGTATCGGTGAAGGAAAGGAGGAAATGACATCGTTAGGGTAACCGACATCGTTACCCATGCGTGATTATTTTATTTAACTCACGGGAATTAGATCTAACCTTTGATATAAATTTTATCTAATGGTCGTAATAACATAGCTAAGATGCCCTAAGTTTGTATATGGTTATATAAGCTAGAAAACTAGGGTTAGATGTTAATATGAATGAATTGTAAGAAGGAATTCTTGAGAGAGAAAAGAGAAGCTTGTGAGGAAGAAAATATTATACATCCAGGAGGTGTGGAAGATTGCAGATCTTCATTGTATATTCTCTATAAAGCTTTGAATAATAGATTGGCTATTTCTTGGTGGATGTATCCCAAACTGGGTGAACCACATTATATTTTGTGTATTGTTCTTTTGGTTTATTTTTGTATTTATTGCTTGTATACTTAGATCTGAATAATATATCTATACAACTGGTGTGATTAAACCCAAAAAAATTTGGGCTTATTCTAAAGTATTTTTGCCTTGTGCCTATATTGTAATGGATTGTGCATGTTTCTAAGAAATAAACGGTGTTTTGTGGATTTTTCTTTCCCTAATTTGGGTAATATTATGTCTTTTACCTTTCATTATGTTTACATGTATATTGTGTATGTTTATATTTCTTTACAAGACCTTTAATTGGTTGTGATTTATGAATCTAGCAAATTGAATATTGTTTTAGCTTATGGCACTTATACTCGCCCTCTCTCACTTTGTTTACTCCCTATTTTTCACCGACTTAAAGTGTCTTACTCCCTTTCTTGGCACATCACATTAGATTAGAGTAGATTTAATTTTTATGCATCCTTCTATCCTGGTATCCTTAAAAAATTGGGAAAGGATTAGAATAGTTTGTCATTCTCTCGCAATTTAGAGAAGTTGGCACTAGGTTATGATAAGAAGCCAAATTTTCCAGAGGATTATCCTACGTGCAAGGTCCCACAATGTAGGATAATCCCATGTTATGTAGGATACACTAATTACATCACACATAAATCACTAGCACTAAGGGGTGCTATAATTTTGTAGTAACATGTACCCTAATCGCAGATTGATCTTGGAATAAATCGATGCACCATGCATCTAGTCAAAGAGGTCATCTATCCTTGGAAGAGGGTATCTATTTTTGATAGTGGCCTTGATAATCGATGCATAACCTCAAATTTACATCATTTTTATTGACAAAGATTCTGGTGCCCCCCAGAGACACACTTAGTCTAATCAATCCTTTGGATAAAAATTCATGAAGTTGTGATTTTAGCTTGACAAGTTTAGTTATGGTCATTCTATAGGGAGCCTTAGAAATTGGTTTGGTTCCCGATTTGATGTCAATAATGAAATCTAAATCTCATTTGGGGAATATCTTGGAAGCTCTTCCTAAAGACATCACCGTACTCTTGTAAAGCGGTGGATGGTCTTTCACCAATGTTTTATATTCTTCCCCAAAATATGAAATTTTTATAGCGAAAATCATGCAACCTTTATTCTTGGATTTCTTGAGTTGCATTACTGAGATTTTCCTTACATTAAATCCTCTCCTTATTCCCTAAATTTTTGCCACTTTCAACAAATCATCTTGACGCTTTATTTGTTTTTCAAATAAGTCTATAGTCACTTAGTCTTTGTGAAAACTAGTTTATTTCGATGACTATGTCATAAGAATCCAAGGGAGCTACATAAAGATCTAGTTCAGTGGTGAAACTTGGCAGTTCTAATGCTACTCCAAATAGACATTGGTTCACCGTATGAATAACGTTGTTCCTAAAATGTAAATTCCACGAGTTTTTCTTATGACCATATATATTTTTAGTTTATAAGCTAATTTGTTGGAAACAAAACATTTTGTTGTGCCATTATCAAATAAAAATGTTATAGGAAGTCCATATAACTTACCCGCGACCTTGATCAAGTAGCTTATTTCTCTCCGCCTACCTATCAACCATGACATCATGTATCTTGTGTTCTTAATTGTTGTCCTTCCTTTGCGGACTTTCTTGCATAATGATCTAAGACACATATAAAACATCCCGCTATAGGTCTATTTCTTTCAAACTTGTTGCCAAATTTTTCTAAATTGTTATGCTCATTCTTCTTAAATTTTCAACAAGATTTGCTATTGCATATTTCTTTCTATTTCCAGGCTTATTATCAAAATTTTTCCATTTTTATTTCTTAGGTGCTAATGGGGAGGTGAATAATTTTTTTCTTTTTCTATTCTTCACAGTGAGGATGACATAGCTTGCAAATTTTTCAATTGCCTTATAGACTTTTCAAACACCACCTCCATGGTTGATGGTCCATGCACATTGACTTCTCTCGCATGTGATAGGGTTCAACCTTATAATAAATTTCCTTATGAATAATTTCTCATCAGCCCTGTATCTTGAATGACATGTTTAAGCAATTTCGTAATATTTTCCCAATACTAAGTTACCATCATCTTACCTTGGGCTAGCGTTTAAAATTATGACATCATTTGGTCATATATTTAGAAACCAATGTTTTCTAAAATAGGCCTTGAACCATTCCCATGTTATGTTAGCATCATAAACCCCCGGTTCTATCTTTTGAATTTCCCACCATGAGGAATCCTGGTTAGAGAAATGATAAGCTCCCCAAAAAACCTTAGTATCTTGAAAAAATTCTTGATGGTGAAATACTTCTCCACCTCACTGATCCAATTCTCGGTCCCATCACCTAAAGTCATTCCATTGAACTTAGGTGGGATTATCCTCTTAATATCATTGGACAGCTCTACCGTCTATCATGCCCTCTTGTTCTTAGGTGGTTTTACAAAATCCACATTCATATTCACAACATCATGTGGCCCATAAGGCTACTCAATATTTCCACCTTAATTACCACCATCATCATCTATCACATGATGCTCTAGAGTAGCCATACAATTGTGTGTGTCTTAAAGGACAATGAGTATTTCATCTAACTTCAGTAATGTAGTTACCTCATCATCCAAAGGTTTATGATTCACAATGACACCTCTTGTCCTAACCATCTTACTATGTTAAACATGAATTAAATTCTAGTTAGTCTAAGAGTCAGTAACCTTCGGCTCGATACCAAATGTAACACACCACTCATTTAATAATTCTTGAAAATGGGATTATTATTATTATTATTATTATTTTAAATATCCTTCCCATAATAATTTATGATGTCTATGATTATAATACATAACATTTAAATCTAGCATTTATTTAACATTCAATCCATTTGATAACATAAAAACCATGTGTAATTGTATGGGTCAAATAGATCTTCCCGATCCCCCATAGTACACTCTTTTAAGAGTGTGTATATGAAGTATACCATTAGTTTAACCTGAAACATGTTTTGATAATCAAGTGTCTACTAGGGATTTAGTCATTCGAATTCCCTGTGGCATCTCACACCTCAACTAGGAAATTGGTGAATCTGATGATGTAATCAACAACTTACACTACTTTGGAAAAAGTTTATGAGACATGCATGCATGCTTAGTATTGTGACGACACATTTTTCAATCGAAAATTATCCTCTCACAACATCACTTTCATTATTTATCTAGATTTAAATCAGTTAGTTCTCTAATTTATTTTACTAGTTCACACATAAGGTTCATGACCCGTCAACGTGTATGAAAGGTCACTTCAGTGCTACTTAATTGCAATAGTAAGTTTTTAAGTCAATTCATGGTTTGATATGTTCTTAGGAGATAGTCTCCTAATATTTATGGTAATGATAATAAGCAAATGATACTTTTGGCTACTTAAATCATCATTTGAGTTAACTTGATAAGTTCACTAACTATGTGGCCACCTATGATAGTTATAATATGTTTTATTCCTTATTCAATTTTCCATATACTAATTAAATGTCCTCACATTATTGTATGTAATGTAGGTGCATTTATCTCATTCTCCTTTCATAATAGGGAACTTAAATCTCATCCAATGAAAATTCATTATTTAAAAGAAACATTTTCTAACCGGTCTGAATAATAACATATTATTATAACCAAAGATCCCGATTGCCATCCATAACATTTCAATTTTTTAACAATAACATCATCTTTATTAAATAATAATAATTCCAAATACATTTGATTTCCAACAACAATAATCTAATTAAAAAAGGCTTGACTACCCCTTATTCATCTTAAATATGACAATAAATTATAACTTGCTTTAAAAGCTGTCATGTATTTGAGTACGATGGATTCAACTTAATCATGAAAATTAGACGGCTACACATGCGTAAAATTTCATTATCCATCCATGAAAATGGCACACCTACTTCATATGTAGGAGATAAATAAGGTAAAAATGCCCAGTTCAGAACTAACTAGCATGAGATGTCATTCTCATCATCCCCGTAGCTTATCACATTAAAACATACATGTTAAACATCCCTACAATCCCACCATTTCCATTATTCGAAACATCAAGATAATATGAGGAGTAAATAAGGACATTATAATCATCTTTAAACCTTTATAACATTGGGAACAAATATCAAAATAACTTGATGGAGAGCAAAATAAATGCATCAAACATATACTTAATAAACAAGAAGATTCAATCAATTTAACTAAAATTGGCTCTCTGCATGGAGGATCTTTAATAAGACCAAAAAGTCTTAAAAATAATAATGCTGTGAAGTAAGCTCTTAGAATTCTTCTTACACTTCAAACACCTACCTACAATGTTCATTAACTTCATTCTTTTACCATACAATCATCACACTCATCAACATGCAATAGAATCCTAAACACGTACCTTGTAATCTTTTGAGCAATTCTGGTTCACTAACCTCTTGTCTCAAGGGTATACTTAGATCCCTGTTCTCTTTAAATATTCTCAAGTTCTCTCTCTTGTCTCTTATCTCAAAACATAGTCAACATCACCACAAATATAACCAAAAAGGAAACCTCACTACCACTCTACCCTTACTTGGCCAACTATTCACCTTAAGCTTCCTTGCATTTAGACACACTTTAGTATTTCCTTTCCTTTATACCCTTTCAAAAATTCTATAGTCTTTCCTTAAATGTATAAAATTAAAATACATTTTAGATTCAATAAAGAAGGAATTCAAAACTTCAACATTCCACATTAATCTTCCTTTGTATAAGACTGCGCTTTTTCCTCTGTGCAATAGTCTGGAGTGAAAATTTGATATTAATATATTATTATAGGTTATTCAAATTACTAAACCATTTAAAACCCACTTGAAAAATGTTTCTCTAATGCTACTTTCCAAATTTCAGGTATTAACTCATAAAAACACAGGCACATGAGATATACTCTTTTAAACATGACATACATTTTGTCAAACAAGTTGTATGCATCCTTAGCCCTACTAGTAAAACACATCATATCTCACAAAATACTGATCATCAAGGAAAAACCTTCAAAATATATCTAAACAATTATGTTTTCCCCATATGGTTAAAATTTTAGCTTCATTAGACTTAAAACCAAAAATTTATGGCAATTGGTTCAGAACACACACAGCACACCCACACATAGTCTATCATATCTCAATTTATGCAATCTTATCCATCAAAATAGGTATCAACTTTTTCAAGTTCACAAACAAAATTATTAAGGTTTATAGAGTTATAATTTCATGTTGATGAGACCATGATTCTTAGTTCATTAATGCAAAACTTAGAAAAATACTAGTAAGCCAAGAAATATACCAAAACAAAGACAAATATCTATTCATTATCAAAGTTCATATAAAATATTGAAATCCTTTTTCACTTCATGACTCTCTTCCTTCTCTATAGCAGGGACAATGTCTGAAAACTCCCTCCTCCCATCTCCTTATTTGAATACATACCCATACATGTAACTTCCATTAAGTGTAACGCCTCTTACATATGCTATGATGATTCCAAAACTGAAACTTTCTAACTCTTGGACTTCCTTTTATGCTATGACCACTCACACACACATTTATCATCTTATTCACTTACATAAATGACCAAACACACACCCTAAGACTTAGATATAATCTTACACAATTTACAATATTTTAATCACCCTTAGATATGCCTTTTACAACTTGAAGTACATTTTTGATGTAAAGACCCTCATTCAAAATTTCAAATTCTTTACTTTTACCTCTCTCCAAAACATGACTCACCCACACCTAACTGACCACATGAAGAAACAATGAAACTTGAATTGACTCTATGCGATGCTCCTGCATCATACTCCTAAGGTGGAGAAAATAAGTCCTTTATATATCTTCCATGAAATTTTCTTGCACAATAAAGTTCTCATCTTCCTAACAACCACTAGAGTCCCACATGGTTATATTTTTCCTTCCATTTATCTTTAATCATTCTCTTTCCTATGTGATCTTCATCTTCATTTTCTTCCTTTTGTCTTCATCTTCTGAAATGATATTTTCAAGTCTTCTTCTCTTCATTTGAGCTCTTAAATGAGATTGTATTTCAATGTCTTTGACTATACCTACACATTCATAAACACACAAAACCTTAGATTAAAAAAACAAGAGACATTTGAGCCTCTTCATCAGATTTTCCTTCAATTTCTTCTTCTTTTTCAATCTTCTCTTCCATGTTTTCATATCCTTCTTCACCATACTTCACCTCTTCACCTCTCAAAGAACATTCAAGTGCATACCTTTATGCTTCTAATTGTTCTTGATTCATGTATACAAAATGAAAATCATTATTTACTTGCTCTCCTATGAACTCTTCATTAACAATAAAGGATTTATTGTAATCATCTATGATTTCTTCTCTCTCTTGTTGATTATCTTTTCTATCTTGTCTTCTTCCTCTACCATCTTCTTCTTTTGCTGCAATATCTTCTTTCTATTCATGAGTGACCTCAATAACCACTTAACAAAATTTCTCAATACTATTTTCATCACATTATTCATTTCTTTACTCATGACCATTCTTTGTATTTCTCTTATTTTCCTCTCTAATTAATCAAGCTGCTCCAAGATTCTTCTCATCTCTCTTACCGCTTGTTCTTACCACAACTTTATTTTCCTCTCTTATTACTTTATTTTCTCTTCTTTCTTCCTTTTCTCACTATTCTTCATCTACCTAAGCAACTTATTAGCTAATTTAGCCTCCATATCTTCTTAACTTGACAAATTTTCACCCACCTCACCTTAGCCTTATAAGGTCTTTTGGTGTCTTCTCCTTACCTTTTCTCTACTTCACTCTTCCTAAAATTTCAAAAGGAGAAACCTTCTACAAAATTCACATACATCCACTCACAAGAGAGAATTAGTTCACTTTACTCAATTTCAAATCACTAAACATCTCAAATTTACATATATACCAAACTTGTATTTATAATAACTTTCTTCAAGAACAAAATAACTCACCAACTTGATTATCCAAGCTCGATACCACATAATGCATAGAAAAATAAATGTATAAAGTATATACTCAATAAACAAGAAGATTCAACCAAATTAAATACATCCGGCTCTGCATGGAGGATCTTTAACAAGCCCAAAAAGGCTTAAAACTGATAATCTTGTCAAATAAGCTCTTAGAATGCTTCATTCACTTCAAAACCTACCTATCATGTTCATTACCTTCATTATTTGACCATATAATCATCAAACTCATCAACATGCAATAGAATCTTGATCACTTACCTTGTACTCTTTTGATCAATTATAGGTTCACTAGCCTCTTGTCTAAAGGGTATACTTAGATCCCCATTCTCTTTAAATCTTCTTAAGTTATATATCCTATCTCTTAACTAAACACACAACCATCATCACCAAAAATGAAACCTCACTACTACTCGCCCTTACCTAGCCAACTAGTCACCTCAAGCTTCTTTGCATTTAGACAAACTTTATTATTTCCTTTCATCTATACCCTTTCAAAATATTCTATAGTATTTCCTTCTATGTAGAAACTTCAAATACATGTTAGATTCAATAAATAAGGCATTCAAAACTTCAACATTCCACATTACTCTTCCTTTTTATAAGACTTCCTTTTTTGTGTTAATAGTCTACAATGAAATTATGATATTAATATATTATTATAGGTTATTAAAATGAGTAAACCATTTAAAACCCACTTGAACAATGATTCCCTAATGCTACCTTCCAAATTTCAAATATTAAATCATAAAAACACAGGCACAAGAGATATACTCTTTTGAACATGACAGAAATTTTGTCAAATAAGTTGTATGCATCCTCGACCCACTAGTAAAACACGTCATATGTCACAAAATATTGATCATCAAGGAAAAATGTTCAAAACCCGTTTGAAAAATTATCTTTCCCCCTATGGTTAAAATTTCAGCTTCATTGCACTTAAAACCAAAATTTAATGGCGACTAGTTCGAACACACAGTACACCCACACACCGTCTAACATATCTCGGTTTATGCGATCTTATCCATCAAAATAGGTATCCACTATTTCAAGTTGACAAACAACATTCTTAAGGTTTCTAGAGTTATTATTTCATGTCAATGAGACCATGATTCTTAGTTCATGTTATCCATTTTTACCCCTAGTAAAAATGGAAAACTCGAGAAAAATGGACTTGAGTAGTTGATTAGGAGCTTCATGGAGAATCTAGAGAAAAATAGGTAAATTCTATGATTGTAACACTTGCGCAGTTATTTGGGAGCACTTGGGGGTCATTTGGTGCATTTCTTCTAGAGGCAAAAGAGTTCAATTCTTAGCCAAATGTGAGCAAAAATGAGTAAAATTGGGAAAATTTGGATTTGGGGGAACTCTAATTCATTTTTTCTAATTGCATAAATCAAGAGAAATCCAAAATGTTAGAGAGAATTACAGAAAAATGCAAAACTGAAAAATCTGCACAACAAGGGAAAAGTCGACAACAAAGGGAAAAACCACGCAATAAAGGAAAAGCCACACAACAAAGGAAAAACCACACAACAAAGGAAAAATGTGTAACAAAGGAAAAATCCACCCAGTAAAGGAAAAGCCATGCAACAAAGGAAAAAGCTGCACATCAAAGGAAAAAGCCGCACAACAAAGGAAAAGGGTAGGTTTTTCGCACGAATTTAGAATGGCCACAACGTTTGACCCATCTTTGCCGCTTTTTCACAAAATTTATATTGCTGGAAAGGTATTTACATCCTCTATGTAATAAAAATTATATTTATTAATTTTATTTAGGTTTAGTGGGAGAAAAATTGGGAAATTTATTCAGCACGAAAATGTATAGTTTCAGGCATCCAACTACCAACCTTAATGAGATATGGTGCCCATTTCTTCTTCCAGAAGCTAGACTAAATTAAGGAATGTGTTTTTAGAGGTGCCCATGCCTTTTTAGAGAATTAAATGAATTTTTTTGGTGGGTGGGAGTAGAAATCCGAGTTTCATTCTTTCTTTCTTCTCTCATTCACTTTTATATATTGTAAATAAACTTCTCATTTTGAGAAGGATGGATATTATGGGTAGGGGAAACTCTTACAAATTTGTTTCTCACATCCATTTGAGCTCTAAACCTTCACATGGATACTGCAAATGTAATCATTCCTTTATTTTGTAAATGTAATGGAATGTGCAACTTTGTGGAGCAATAAAATTGTGTATTGTGGTGTTTTCTCAACCCTTTCTCATTTTCTTGCATCTCCTTGCCTCTCTATTGTTATTTGTTCTATTTTGTGCATATTTCCTTTCATTTGTAGGTAAATTTTGTTGTGTTTAATGGAGATCTGGTGGTAAATGAAGCTTGGTTTCCTACCACAACCTGTTTGGCCTTCCCTTGTTGCATTTTCCACTTCCATTCTCCCTCAAGCAGGATATTCAAGCCCCTTTTCTGGTGCTATCACCACCCTTAGCTTAGGATTTCCCTTTCATGCATCTTTCTAACCCTCTATATCTCTCCTTGGTTCCTTAGAATGATTAGGATAGGATTAGGTAGTTACATTTTCCCTTCTAGGAGTAGTTTAGTGCTAGGATTAGGTAGAGGAACCAACCTTCTCTGGAGGGCCATATCAAGTATGCAAGTCCCAAAACTTGAGATATGGTCTAATGTTAGAAAATTACATTGATAGATATGCACACACACATGAAAAATTAGAGGGTGCTGAAATTTTGTACCAACAGTTATGGAACGCATGGTGGGAAAATACTGAAGAACTTTACATCTTCATTTCAACAAGTTGGTGTGTTCTTGTTGGAATTTGGCCTTCAAAGGCACATTCAAAGCACATCTGGTGACTGATGATCCACACAACCCATTTTATGGGTTGTAGACCTTCCCTTTCCATCCATTTTGTTTCCATATCTTTCATTTTTCTTCCATCCATGAAGTTGTGCAATCATGACTTCATTCCCATCTTGGAATTATTACTTGTAATAGAAAAACCATTTCAATCCACCTTTAGATCAGTGTTATAATTAGATTTAGAACCAATATGCCTATCCCTATGAGCAATATCAATATTACTTTGGATATGGAGATTATCAAGAACATGGGTATGCAGGTAATGATGACCATTCTACGAAGAACACTAATTTGCAAGAAAAATTTCAAATAATGGAGGAAAATATAGTGCAGACTAAGGCTACATCTCAATTGAAATAATTCAAGATTTGTTTTAGGGTCCCTTGTCTATGGGTTGGCCTTATGCCAAGACACTACAACCCTAAGAAAATATTGATTTCATGGTTGAAATGCTACCACAACTTGCAAAGTGGATTGAGGAGATAAGCTTATGAACTTAGTGCCATGAAACCTTGTCAACGAGTAAGTCCTACACCACTAACTCATAGTATTTCATTTTTTATTTCCTAATATACATCATTTCAACCTAAATGTCATGATTCTAGCTTCTTGCATGCTACCCCCATTGTGGAATCCATTTCTCCACCTTCTACCTTTCCATCTCATCTTGAATTTTCTACCCTTTTCCCTTCTAAAAATCCATCCCCTCCACAAAATCAAGAAATTGAGCCTTCCGTTCCACCACCAGAAGTAATGAAAAAATTAGTTGGATCCCAACGCACCCCTCCTATTGCATTCCCAAACCTATTTTGGGAAGAATAAAATCAGAAAATTAGTCAAGAAGGGAAGAAAATTGAGGAGCTTACTGGGAAGAATCAACACAAAATTTGAGAAATTGGGCTACCAAGTTCAATATTACTCAAATTCCATTAATGAATAAGCCTTCAAATGGGAGTTGAATTCAAAAACAAGTGGAAAAATGCTACCATCCAACAACATCCAAGGATGTTACCAATCGATCAGTAGGAAAATGCTACCTACCGATGGTAGCAAAAATGTTACCAATTGACCCAAGCATAGGTTTTTCCATAACCCTGAAAAAATGAAAATTTCCCATTTCTTAGCTAAATTTTTTTACATAACACTCCTAGCAAGGATACAAGGTTTAGGGCCAACAAAAAATAAAGGGTGACCAAGAAAATATTTTATATCTAGAGCTCTATACTATAAAACCCAACTAGTTTTAGATAGATAAAAAAATCAGCAAAAGGGGAGGAGGAAACTCGAATCTTTTAGACCCAATCAACCATAGTTCATGACTAATTTCAATAACATGCCTAAACCCTTATTAATGTACACAAGAATAATCCAAAATTCATAAAATAAAGAAATAACCACATAGGATAAAGATTTAACGAGTTCATGCCTAAAAAGGAGGCATTTGAAACTTTCATGCTACTTCTACATGATTTTCCAAAGTAGTCAAGAAACTCAAGCAAGTCCTTATCCCCACGTTTTTACAACTACACCTCCAAATCAAGAAACCCATAATTAATAAATAATTCCACAACTTCAATAGTGAAGTAGGGCTCAATTATTTTTATCACCATGAACAACCCGCTACAACTTCAATAACTAGCTCAAACTTGCATGCACAACTCAATGAAAGAATGGATCTCTCAAGGAAAAGAAACTCAAAACCAACACCCCAAAAAAAAAAAGACTCCTCATGTGAATGATTAGCTTCCAAAGGAAAATTTGGGGTTCCCTATGTCATTAATTTCATTAAGTGCCTAACCTACCAAGCATAGGTTTCGGATTCCCCACCATTGCCACCTTTTCCTTGAACTCGCGTCAAATTTTTCTTAGCTAGATGCATGAAATTTAAAATATGATGGTTCAATGATTAGGAGATCAAATCCTAATTTATCCGAGTATATTTGATATAAATTAATTTAATTACTAATATTTAACCTCCAACAAGGATATTCAATTTAACATACAATCAAAGACAAATATTATGATGGTAAGACAAAACATCACCCAAAAAAATA
This sequence comes from Taxus wallichiana var. yunnanensis, assembly GCA_018340775.1. Taxonomy (NCBI): domain Eukaryota; kingdom Viridiplantae; phylum Streptophyta; class Pinopsida; order Cupressales; family Taxaceae; genus Taxus; species Taxus wallichiana. Next base: position 53,010,113 of record CM031234.1, read on the forward strand.
ATGAATTAATCATTACTAAGGAAAATAATGAAATAAATTTCAATAAGGTGGGGTGTTACATAACATCAATCATGTATAATACTAAAATAACATAGAAAAATGAATAAGTGAACTAATCTATGTAAAGTGACAAAGAAATGTTAGAGCACTTGCTTGCACTATATGGTGGTTGCTGATGCATCTATATCCCTTGAGAAGCAAAACATAGAGATAGTTACTATTATTTGGAGTAGGGGAAGACCGTTCCTATTTTAGAATCAACATACAATGACCTAATAGTGAAATCAATCATCTAAGAAGAGGGGTGTCTAATCCAATCTAACAAAAATACAACATGAACTAAAAGTAGAACAAGCGAGATGTGAAGATGGTGCAAAAGAGCAGAGAAAATGGTAGTTCATATGTCTTAACTTATTTTTTCTCATGAGTTTTAAATGATATGTAGGTATATATATGATACCATCAATAACAGATGATGATGTCGGCCACCGAGAAAATGTAACACCAACAAAATCTCTTACGAGTGATTGTGTCGACCAAAGATGAAAAAATGAGGTAATGTGTCATGAAAGGTAAGAGAAATGTGTCACAAGTCATGAAATTGGATGAACAAGATATAACATGGTGGAATGCAAGAAATAATTCATGAATATGATATGCATTCAACCTAGGAGGACAAGGATACCTAGTGCAATGAAAACTAAGGCCAAGAACAAATAGTGACACTCTCTTTGTGTACTATCTCTAACCCATAATGGTTATGTGAATAACCATTTCCCATTCCCTGACATCCCCCTTAAGACACCCGCTCAGAAATAGATGCATCAGTGACCCTTATCTACACAAAGGAAATTGTTAGTAACAAGTATGAAAGATGAAAAATGAAAAATTAGTTGTATACACCAATCTTCACATAACATAAATATTTAGAGATTTTTTTAATTTTCCAAGTGGCTTGAATTTCAATGAAAAGGTTTCTTTCTATGGAAAATAGTGGTTGTTATTTTCCATTCACTAGTTAACTTGTTGTCCAATTTTGCACCCTTGTAAAATTGAACAACTTGGATAAGTATGGATTTAAAAACTTGATGAGTATTCAATACCACAAAGGTTTTAAGAAAGCCGTAACCAAAGGAGAAAAGCCATGGAAAAATTTGAGCATGTCACGGAAGGATACTAGTAAAAGCCATAGATAAAGAAAAACAAAGGAAGACACGAAACCTAGAAGTTAAAAGCCACAAAAATCTAAATAACTATGACACATTTGAAAATCTGTGATGCATGTATAACAAAAGCCATGGGAAAAAGGAAAAACAATTAGAGGCCACGGGATGAAGCAGATAAGTTACTAATTTTGTAGAATGGGGAAGTCAAGTTGTGGCTATGAGAGCAATATCCACGTCACATGTGGGAAATCCACGGAGGACACCAAACTCCGCATATAAAAGGGAAATGACAATTTTCCACTTGGGACTAAAAATAGATGTAACTTTTGATCTAATGATCTAATCTTAATGATATTATAGTATTGGAAATATTTCAAACTCCTCATGTAATGAAGTTTGTATTTCTCTACACAAACAGAGGTAAGTGGGATGAACAGAGGAAAACATCCCAGGACATGCAAAAAAACTACTGGGGACACAACCACTAGAAATTAATGTAGTATCAGCTCTGTTCCTTCTTCAACAAGGAAAATGACATGGAAAAGTGGGTTTTTAGAAGTGCTTAGATCTTTTCAAATAATTTAATGAAGTTGGTTGGATGGTGGAAGGAGGAATTCAAATTTCCCTCTCTTTTCTTCTTCTTTCTTCTTCTTCCATTTTTCTATATATTGTAAAATGATGCCTAGTTTTAATGTTGGATACTTTGGGAATGCAAGGGCATCATTTTTAATGTTTCACAAGTGTTCTAAGAGTTGCATGACTTGAATAAAAATCTCGTAATGCATTTTCACCTCCTTTTTTATTGTTTGATTTGTACATAATCTTCAAGTAATAAAATTACTAGTTTTGTGGCTTGTATCTACCTTAGCTAGTGTTTCATTACACTTATTTTCATTTTCATTAATTCATGGGTATGTTGTGTGTGTTGTTTTAGAATATATATCTACTGTGCATCGTGAAAGTGGGAATTTAAACACCGTATTGAATTGTGGCCACTTGTTTCGCCATCTTCATCATCATTTTATTTCATTTTCTCTCTTGTTTAAGTATCTTTCCCCTTATTTTTGGTGCTATCTCCTTTGTATTTTAGAAACTTTGTTTTATGCATCTCCTCTTCACCCTGGTCCTCTTGGAATGTTAGATTAGAGCTAGATAGTTGCATTTCAATTCCTAGGAGTAGTTTTAACATTAGAAATAAGTAGAGGAAGCTGAATTTATCTCGGAGGTCTCTGTCTCAGTTCGAGTCCCACAACATTGAGATAGTCCCATGTTTCCTCAAAGCCCTATATTATCGTGATTTAGGACATGTGCAACTTTGAGCTCCAACAAATTGTGCATGCTTGTTGGAACATTAGAAATTAATATTTCTATTTTTATCAAGTTTGGATGTGTCTTAGAAAAATTCTATCCTTTGGAGGCTCAATAGCAACACATCTGACGAATCCATTAAGAAAATTAACTGGTTTCAACAGTATTAGTGGTTCAAGTTCATGAGAAGGATCCAAACACGGGATAGAACAAGAGAAGAAGGAACATTTTAATATTTACAGCTATCTCCAAGTAGAGGGAGAAGAGGAAGATAACTTCAAAGATCTCCATCTCCACTAAATAGAACTCTTTCAACACCTCCTCCTAGTAGGCCCTTCTTACAATCCACTAGAGTTCTTAGACCTATCGAATGGATCAACAACCACCCAATCAATTTTTAACTTCATGGGTAGCATTCCACTTTCCATGAATGAACACAATCCCATCCTCTGGTAGTAGCCGTGAAGAACATCCCATTCTTCACAAGAGAAAATTAGAATACTCCAGTTGATCGTATCCAACATATAGAAAATGTATGTGTAATTCATGAAATTACCGAGATGGATGTGGCAGTTAAAATTTTAGCTTCTTATTTCAAGGGAAAATATTTTCAAGTGTTTCAGAGCCTAACAATAGGCTCAATTCAAAATTGGAATGAGTTGTGTACAAATTTTTGCAATCAATTTGGAGAAAGAGTAGAAAACTTGTCTTTATTAGAGAAATTAACCACCATCAAAAGCACTCCAAATGAACAAATGGAGGACTTCAATTTCAAGTTCCAGAGAACATGGGACATAATTCCAATCCATATAAGACCAGATGGTTAAGGTGTATTCATCTATTTCTTAAATGCTTTAAATTTTGATATATATGTAATGATACAATTTATAGGAGGGATTACACTACTAAAATCCTATGAAATTTCAATTAGAGTTGAAAATAGTTTGATACAAGCTGGGAAATTATCCCCTAGGTCATCCATGCCCTTGTATCCCGAATTTCCTCTAGCCTCTCAACCCTCTATTGTTCCTATCCTTGAAGAAAATTCACAACTTGCCGCTTCCACATCCTGCACTCTAAAAAAAAAAGGAAGATGAGGATATGAAGGATCTAATCATAAGCTAAACCAAAAAATTTATATCCCTAGAGAAACAACAAGACTAATCCTACAAAAATTTCAAAATCAAGGGCAATCTTCAAATTAGGGGTGTCAACCATATAGAAATCAAAAACCTAATCAAAGATATACAAAAATAAACAAAAATAATAGATGAAAAGGTCAAAGTGCTCCTCTTCCATTAGAAACAATTCCTCCTCCACAAGAACTTCCTACTCCTAGCTCAAGCCAAACATTGGTTCCAATACAAAATAACATGGCTCAAGAAACTGAGTGGTGTTTCCCATGTAATTTTCTCGCATAATCAATTAATTTGTGAAAGGGAAATGCATCTTCAAGCATACATGGTTCAAGGTTCTTCCAGTCAACAAGAGCCACTTCTAGAAGCACCCAACCCAAACACATAAGCGGTTTAAGAAGCTAATGAGACACCAATATCAAGTTCTTTGGAGTTAAGGATTTTTGTGTGGTTAATCAAGTGGTGGGTAGCTCTAACAAACCTCAAATCAGCATTGCTGATAATACACAACATAATAAAAGGATTCTCACAATCTACATCTTCACATGATCATGGTAATGTTTTTGGTAAGGAGAAAGAGCTTGGATTGATAAAAATAAGCCGATTGAGGCACCTAGTAAAGTTGTGTTGGACAAAGAGGTTGTTGTTTAAATAAAACCGCCAATTTAAATGCCGCAACAATAGAAGAAAGAAAATAACATGCTGTAGATGGATAAATCCACGGGTTTCTATTTAACATTGTTGAGAAAATGAAGAAGACCAATGTTAATGTGATAATGTGGGATGCATTGGCTATTCCATCACAAAGATATCTCTTATGTGAAGCCCTTAAGAAAAGCGCTTTAGGTGGATCTAATAATGCAAAAAAATTATGCCGTGGTTCATGTATGTCAAGAAAAGGAATACCAAGTAAGTAAAATTTTCAAAACCCCATCCTTCTATACCTCATTAATTGTGGGAAAGCACCTGGTTCATAAATTTATGATTGATTTAAGGGATATTACCTCTATAATGCCTAAGAATTTTTTTGATATTCTAGGTCTCAAATATTGTCTGGTGTCTAAGGGAGTTTCGTAACTTGATGGGTAAACTGTAGGTTTATTAGGAGTAATTAAAAATCTTGAGTTAACACTTCATACTAGCCCAAGCCTCACCATAACCCATGATATTTCAGTCATTGAATTGCCTCCCATGTTTTCCATTTGACTATCTAGAGATTTCATTGTTAAGGTAGGCGGCTATTTGTCTTCAGATTGGACTCACATGATTTCGAGAACTAGATATGGTACAAAGTTTATAATACAAGCTGAACCCATATTTTCCTACCATATTGACTCATATGATCCTCACCCCATCTAATCAAATTATCTAATACAAGAAGAACAAGAACAAGGTTTAACTTCAGATGGACAACATATCTCTCCTTCCATGCCTGATTTTTTGCTAGATGAATGGGCTAAGAGTGATAATAAATTTTATCCTTATGTTGAAGAGCTCAAAAACTTTGAGATCGGTCTTGAAACCTATTGCATTCTCTAAGAGGAATGCATTATACCCACACCATTAAAGTAGGAAAAGGAAAATTCTTCTTTACAATGGCGGATATTTTTGATGGTTCTAGAAGAAGAAATAGAGCTAGGGTGGTGTTGTCATGTAAATGTGCAACATGGAAATTAGAGGTTTCCAAGCATGAAAGCTATACCCCTGTGCCGAAAGTTTCATGTTTTATCATTCCTAGGCACCCCATGTCAAATCTGTCAGTCTGGTCACCCCTTATTTGATGTCAAATTTTTCCCTTAGGTGATTTAGGAAAGTATATTCATTCCCCTAGGTGATTTTAGGGAGTTCTGAAGAGATCCTATCTTCTGGTAGTATTGGGAAGGGCTATCGTTGGCCTTCCTAGGACTGGATCAAACCCCCTGGAGCATAACAAAATAGCCAAATTCAAAATAGAGGTGAATTAAAGACCTTAAAACATCATGGAAATGATTTTGGAAGGTTTGGGGAAGTTTTGAAAGACTTGGGGTAGTCTGAGTAAAAACAGGGTTCACAAGCCTAAGCAGTACACATGCCTACAACAATTGTTGGGATTCATAAGCCTCCGGATGGAGTTAAGAGTAAGAAAAAACATCACCGAAAGAGGATTCAAAGAAATACATGATGGTGAAATAATATTTTTCACAACACCTTGGCGCATAGGATTGGCAGGTAGTTTTCTCAGGCATAAGTAGAGTCTCAAAAAATAAATCCATTTTTTTATGGATAATATGGATGAATAAAGACATGATATCCCCACCATTGGATCCAAATATATATTTCTATTCAGGATCATATAATATTTTACCAAGAAATTCCACCGGGAGCTCAAGTTATCATCGTTCAAAGTTACCCTCTCAAAGGTAGTTCAAGACTTAGTCATTTTTTGGGAGGACATGTGTCAGCACTAGGAGCCTAGCAGGATTTCATGTCCCCAAAGTCCCTAAGGTAAAGTACAAAAAACATTTAAAAATTAACCCAACCCCCTATGGGGATCCTTTTGGACATCAATGTGACCGACTTTTATCCCCCAGGTGTATTTTTGGAGCATTCATTCCCGCCGTAGTCGGATCAAGCGCCACATTTTAGCCCTTGGAACACCATGGAAACCGACTTCCCTTATATCCCTAAGGTGAGGGAAATCACACATGGAAAAATGTGCCCATCCCCTATAGTAAGCCTTTTGGACATCCATGTGATCTCCAAACTTGACAATTCAGCCCCCAAGTGCATTTTTGGAGCATCCATTCCCTGCCATCGGATCAAGTGCCATGTGTCAGCTCCAAGACCACCGTGGAAAATGATGTCCCTTATGTCCCTGAGGTGAGGGACATCAGACATGGAAAAATGCTCCCATCCCCTATGGGGATCCTTTTGGACATCCATGTGACCTGCTTTCAACTCCCAAAGTGCTTTAAAGTAACTTTTCTCACCTTCATTCCCTACCGTCGGATCACCGCCACATGTTGTCCTCTTGACCACCATGGAATTTGATGTCCCTCATGTCCCTGAGGTTAGGGAAATCAAGCATGGAAAAATTCACCCAAGATTCTCCTCTCATAATTTCAAAAATTCAAAAAATCTAACTGTCGCTTCAGTGTTTCTAGTGCTTCCAATTGCTTCCACTCTTGTACATGAGTTTTCCAACATTCTTCCCTTGTAACTTCTCACCTACACTACTCCATTGCTAAATCTCATACCATAACTACCATAGATGTACTCCTTTTCCACCCAAAAATGTACGCAGGTCCTAAAGGAAAATTGGAGCAAACACAAAAGGAGAAGCACATAAAAGAAGGAGAAGCATAGAGAAAACTCCATGGCCATGAAACAAAAATTTGAAGAAATATCCCAAATGGATGTGTGAAACAAAAAGATATATTTTTATGTTCATTCCTCTACCCAAGGCCATCAAGAAGACACCTTCAAACTCTCCCCTCGTGTTATAAAGCATCCATAATGAAGAAATCCCACTTCTGGCTCAACGAAGAAAAAATCCAATTTCCCATCAAACTGTTGGGTGAAATGAAGTAGAATTACACGTGAAGCATCAGAAGAAAAAACCTATCACAATGAAATTTATTTTTCACAAATGGAGGAGAAAACTAGACCTATAATTTTGAGGTCCATTAATGGTTCGCATCCAAAAGCACTGCCAGGTCCAAAAATTAAAACTTTAAAATCTCTTGGACTATTAAGCGGGTGGGCCCAAAATTTTAGAGGGGTGATATTGGGAAAAACCCATATCCAAAAAAATTTGTTCCACATCAATACAACTCCTAGAAGCCAAATTTCTAAAAATAGTAGGTGTACTACATATGAATTGCTATTTTAGGATAGTCTTTGACATAAGAACCTGCGAAGGAGACAAAGTCATTGGAAGTGCACTACAACTGAGAATTCACTAGAATGGACTGTTGTTGCAAACTCACAGCACCCCTGGATGCAGATCAGGCTTCTAGGTTGATCACTCTAGCATCTAGTGTGATTGCACAACATGGAAACCTCTCTCCAAGCGTGGGACTTGTGAAACTGAGAGAGGAATCTCCAGATTAGAGGCTAGTTCCTCAAACTCCTCTGATTTAAATCTAATGCTTACACAACTACAGAGGTTTAGATCCTAATCCTACTCTAACTTGCAAGGAGACAGGGGTAGAAGTGCAAAAATTGAAACTAACTAAAGATGGTGATGCACCAAAAGGAGTGGTGAAACATATTTTTCATGCAAATAGACACAGACCAAAGTTCACAACATAAAACATACACAAACTGATAAGGTATAATTTAGGATATGAAATGAAGCAAATAATACAACAGGGGACTGAAAACCCATTCAAAGAGCTTGCATTATCATTTCAGTGTCAAAAAAACATGCATTATACCCTCAGAGAGGTAAAAAAACTATTACAATCTTTGGAGAGGTCTGATCCTTGCATCAATCACTTGCTGGAGGTGAAAGAAGAAGTTTGATATGCCCAAAAAATGTTCCCCCTTTAGAAATGAGCCAAATCTACCTTTTACATTGTATGGATCGAGCCTAGGAGAGATGAAGCGTACAAAAACGTGAGAGTCCATTCCTTCTTGACTACAGTGCATTAAATAGGCATGGGAACCTTACAAACCCATACCCTATCATTTTGACTGAATTACAAGAGAATGCGACCCATTCTGCATTAAATCTGGTCGCTGAAATGTCACTTCTGGCCATGAACACATGTCAGATCCATTTCTCAATTTTCTCTCTCTAGACTACACCAAAATTCAAGATTAACCCTGAAATCATGTAGATAATTTCATAAGCTTTCCAATGATATAAAGAACGTGCAAATCCGAGCTCTGGATCGGAAGATATGGCGATCTGAAGATTTAGGACACAAAACAGGCAAAAATGGATTTTTTTAAATTTCTTCCCGCGCTCTGCCACCTGGATGACACGTGGCATGCATTGATTGGTCGTCAGGGGCACGGGGCAGACCTTTACTTTTAGCTTTTGGGTGAACTTCTTGCCAAATTCTCTAACTCCTCCCCGAGCTCCGAGCTTCCCTTCCTCATTGGACACGTGTCCTCTTTTTATTGGCTCGGGTTAGTGCTTGAAACCTCGCCCTTTGAACTTTTGGACTTTTCTCCTTGTGACACGTGTCATGATTTGGTTGGTCCGCAGTCTGTTGGCTCTTTCACGTCTCCCACGTCTTTTTGTCCCGGATGTCCCAAGACTGTTTGGGACAAAAACCTCTAATCCGCTTGAAATGGGATTCCTTGTCCCTCATTCGGCCGATGACGTGGTGTTGCTTGATTGGCTTTCGGCTCCTTCGGCTATCTGCGTCCCACATGTCCCTTTGTCCCAACTGTCCCAGTGTGAAAGTTCCCCTTTCGGCCGAACCGGCTGGTTTGCATCCTTCGCATGTTTTTTTCCCAAATGTCCCAGAGCAATTAGTCGATTTTCTTCTCCTTCGGCTGAACCAGCTTTCTGCGTCCCGCGCGTCCCGACGGCCCGGATGTTCCTTTGCTTTGCAAACTGCCTGGCGGCCTTTCATCTGATTCGCGCCCCGATGTCCCTCATGTCCTGATCGTGGCGAGGACTAGGACTTAGAAAATTTTCATGATTTTTTCTCGCCCAAGCTTGCTTTTGCAAATTTTCACCTTTTCTCAGAACTTGCTCTTTTCAACCTGGACAGGAGAGTTAAAAAAATCTGAGGGGACCCTGGGAACATGATTTTTTCCTGAATCAATCAATTTTCCTGGGGCTTGAGAATTCAATGCATGTTATCAAAATTTACTTTGGGGGTGAATTTTGGATAACAATTGGCGACTCAGCGGGGGTACCTGCCTGCTAGGTGAAAAGACCAGTAGCCTGAAGCAGTCCATTGGGCATGGAGTTATCAAACATTCAGTTTAGAATCCCAACTGACTTAGAATGTGTAAGGAGGAAGATGGAATATCACCTAATGGGAGAAAAGACTGCAAAACATCTCCATGGACAGCAAGCTATGCCAAAGCACTTAGGGAAAACAAAACTAACCTACAACAAAACAATGTGCACAAGCACTTGGAGGAAAGAAAATCTAATCTAATATTTACAGAGGTAGTGAACTTCCCTCTAGAAGCAACGCTTGAGATAGATTCCATTGACTGGAATCTAAGTTCTTCACCATCCAATGAGGCCAATTGGAAAGCATTGTTGTTCTTGCACTTTGTGACCATGTATGGGCCACTCCAAATGGCATCAAATTTTGAATGCCTTCCCGGTTTTGCTCTATCCACATCCCATTTCAACACTAGATCTCCAACTTGAAAAGATCTATCTTTGGCCTTCCTATCAAAGGTCTTCTTGATCAATGCTTGATGCTTTTCCATTACTTGGGATGCCCGATTTCGATCTCTTGCAGCTCCATCAACTCGCATACCTCACCTCCATAGGCTCAAACTCTAAAGCAACTCTAGCTACTTCATAAGTTCCAATGTTGGCAACTCAAGTGACATGGGCAAGATTGCCTCTCTTCCATAGACAAGTTTGAATGGAGAGTTACCTATGGATCTTTTGGGAGTTATCCTATCAGCCCATAAGGCTGATTTCAGTTTGGTATGCAAGACCTCGATTCTCATCGAGAGTCCTCCTAATGATCCTCAAAAAGTTTCTGTTTGTAGACTTGGCCTAGCCATTACCTTGAGGGTAATAGTTTGATGAAGTGCTTAGGTAAATACCGTTCTTCTTGACCCACTCGGTCACCCTAGATCCAATGAATGCCAATGCATTATCGAGAGATTATTGTAGCAGGTACACCAAATCGGTGGTCGTTATTCCCTCATAAAATTCTAAGATGCTAGACTCATTTGCCTCTTTGAGTGCACGCTTCATGTCCATTTGGTGAAGTAGTCTATGGTCACAAAATCCATTTGTGCCCTTTGCTTGAAATGGGATTAATGACTCCGATGAAGTCCAAACCCCATTGCATGAATGGTTGGTTAACTGAGATTGGATGCAATGGGAGGGTAGCAAGTCTCTCTTTTCCTGTGAAGAATGCACAATTCTTACACCTCTTGATCCATGCATAGCAATCACTGAAGATTTTAGGCCAATAATAACCAGCCTTCATGATTTTTAGAGCTGTCACTCTTGGTGCAAAATGGCCACCAGCTGGTCCACCATGAAACTCTTCCAACACCCTTTGAATCTGATTTGTGCTAATGCATCTTAGCAACACTCCATTCACATCTTTCTTGAACAAAACTCCATCAACAATGGCATACGGAACAACCTGCAACATGAAGTGTCTCCTTTGGGTCTTGCTCATCTCCGGGGGGCATAGGCCTGTACCTAGGAAGTGTATAATGCCTTGGGTCCAGCAAGGAGTGGGGGAAGCATTGTCTTCTTCTTGATTGCCACTTGGCTCATGGCTGTCCTGGACTGTCAAAACAACCTCTTCTTCGTTGCATACTTCTTTTTGCTTCCCCAAAACTAGCTGCTCACACAGTCCTTTCCCTCTTACCAGCTTGGTGATCTTGATCTCAATGTCATATTCCATGACACGGGTGATCCAACCTGCCCTTTTCTCATTCAAATCCTTGTTGAGGAGGAAGTCCTTAACTCTAGCATGTGAGACCAGCAACTGGACCTTGTTGTTTGAGATTAAATGCTTGAATTTCTTCAAGCTTCTGATTACTGCAAGCACATGCTTCTCAATAAAAGAGTACCTCACCTCATAGTCATCTAGGCTCTAGCTGAAGAAGGCAATTGGCTGCTCATCATTATCTTTGTTCTGCTGTACTGAATGGCAGAAATAGTGTCATCACCTCCAAATGCATAGAGGATGAAATCCTTGGAGAAGTCTGGGTTGATGAGAGTTGGTGCTTGAGAGATAGCTTCTTTGATTGCTTCAAAACTCTCCTTGCCTTCTGCTGTCCACTCAAAATCCGTGCTCTTCTTTAACATTTTGGTGATGGGCTTGACAAGGGCTGCAAAATCTGGGACAAACCTCCGAACAAAGTTTATCCTTCCCATGAAACTCTGAAGGGATTTCTTGTGGCTTGGCAGTGGTAGTGCTCTTATGGCTTCAACTCTTTCTGGATCAATTGCTAATCCTTCTTTGGAGACAATATGGCCAAGCAGCTTTCCTTCATGTGCAAGAAAGATGCACTTCTTAGGATTCAAAGACACTCCAAATCTCCTACACCTCATGAAGACTTGTCTCAAATGAGAGAGGTGGTCTGCTGCATTCTTTGAAAAAACAGTGATATCATCAAGGTAGATCAGCACCACATTGTTAATCAAACCTTTGAATGCCATGTCCATTGCCCTTTGAAAGGTAGCACCAGTGTTGGACAGCCCAAATGGCATTTTCCTGTAAGCATATGTGCCCCATTTGGTTGTGAAGGCTGTCTTGAATTGGTCTTCTCCCTTCACCATAATCTGATTGTAGCCTGAGTAGCCATCAAGTAGTGAGAACCTTTCTGAACCAGCTACAACTTGCAATATTTGCTCCATGGAAGGGAGTGGGTAATGGTCCTTGAGGGAGGCTCTGTTCAAGTCTCTGAAGTCAACACACAGTCTGATTTCTCCATTTCTTTTTCTCACTGGCACCAAGTTTGCAACCCAACTTGAGTGTTTGATGGGGAAGATGATACTGGCCTCAATAAGCTTGCTTAACTCTTTTCTCATGAGAGGTTCAATATGGGGATTCACTGGCCTTTGCTTTTTGCCTGACAGGCTTGGATTCCGGATCCAGCTCAATAGTATGTTGTGCCAACTTTGGGTTGAAACCTCTTAGATCTTTGTAAGTCCAAGCAAAGACATCTGGGAACTCTTGACAAAGCTGAACAAAATCAGATTTCTCTTGTGAGGTACTTACTTTGCCAATCTGCAATGTTTTGCCTTCTTCCACTAAAATAGGCTCTGAATCTTCACCCTTTACTTGAATGTTCGCTTTCTCCTTCGGAACTGATCATTCGAGTTAAAGATTGACTCCAAGGTTATGAGGCCATTTGGTAATTTTTAGTTCTCACTGCACCACTTGGTCACCATATTGCTGATGCAGCTTGTCTTGATTCCTGGCGGAGAACTCAGCTTCTTCTTGTAGGAAATTAACAATTTGTTGATCATTCTCAAAGACTTGCCAACTTGTATTGTTATCCGGAACAGCTGGTCTCACAACCAATTTGATATGAGGCTGAGATTTCTCACTTTTGATACTTTCTACAACATCAAACGCAGCCCCAATTGCTGCAAGTCTGTCAGCGGCTTCATTCTTTTTTCTTGGGATAGAATTGATGCTAAAAGCTTCAAGATTTTCAATAAGATCCCATACCCGATTTTTGTAGTTCTTCAACAGATCATTTTTGGCATCATTTTTTCCTTTGACTTGGTTTACAATCAGATCACTATCACCAAATACTTGTAAATTACTGATGCCTTTCTTCATTGCCCAGTAGTTCATGAATTAAGGCTTCATACTCAGCCATGTTGTTTGAACAGGAAAACTGGAAACGGAAGGCTGAGTAATACCTTATACCTTGCGGTGAAATGAGCATAGCTCCTCCTCCTGCACCTTGTCTACTCCTTGACCCATCAAAGAAAAATTGCCATACTTCATTCTTGTCTTTATGATCCGGCTTGGTGATGCTGGGGAGAGGTTGATTCTCTTCATGTAAACAATAAACTCCTAGTGCAGATTCTTCTACTTCTTGATAGGGATCAAAAGCATGTATCTTGTTTGCCCATTCATCAAGAGTTAGATCCGGGATACTTCCAACCTTGGTGTCAGCCTCATCAGTGCTAGGGTGATCTTCTTGATCAAATGCTGAGCAATTGGCATTAATCTGACTTGGAGTGTAAGGCTCAATATGGAAGTTTGCAATAGGTTCAGATCTGATTGTGGCCTTAGTTCCATATCTTGTTCTGAATAGCATGTGTGACCAATCAGCAGACAAATACCCCCCAATCTTGGCTATGAAGTCCCTTGACAAGCAAAGGGCAAAGAGTGGTGGAAGGTCTATGATTGATACATCTTGTAAAACAACAACATTTGGACATGCGTGCAAGGTAAGACTCAAATTTCTAATCACTCCAACTGTTGCTATTGCTGTCCCATCTAGCTGCACTACCCCTTTAGATGTTATTTCATACTGGAGCCCTAGCTGATCAGCTATCTGTTTAGGCATTACTGAGCTACTTGCCCCGGAGTCTATCATGCAATTATGTACTAGCTGATTTCCAATGATTAATGAAACATAGAAAGGAGGGGGCTTCAACATTTTACCTTGTTGTCCTCCATGACTTCCTTCAGGCTGGGCAACATTTGTAAGCACTTTGTCTTGCATCTAAACCTACGCGATTCGAAGTTGGCCAATCCTTCATGGCAGCTTGCAGCAGATCTCTTTGGCCTAGGATGGATAGGGATTCCCACATAGATATATTGACGTTTGTCTTCTTCATCTGATCAATGATACTGAATGGTGATGAAGGATCTCTCTGCTGTCCCTTGGTTTGCACATTTACTCCTTGCATGTGGGCAGCAACAACTGGCATTTGAGTTGGCCTAGGGGCTGTTCTTGGCTGCCCTTGTGCATTTGAAATGGGACTTTGCTTGCCAATCATTTCTGGAGTCATAGAAGGTTGTGGGCTGGTTGGAGCTAGTGGCTGCTCTTCACCCAAATTCCTCCTTTTTGACCTTGTGTTGGCTGCAACACCTTGGGAAACTACCTAGTTCATGCCACAAAAATCCTCTGCCTGCCAATTTACCAATGTGGTGTCATTTGAAATGGGACTTTGCTGTTGGAATGTTTCTTGTTGTTGCTGTTTCCTTGACTGCCCTCGCCCTCCACTCCAGTAGTTGTCACCATCAATGCTTGATTGAGAGCACCATTGAAACACATGGATTGGTTATGAGGCTCATTGCATGGAAAGCACCAATCATATTCCTAAGCAATGTTGTTCTGTGTTGGCACTAATGCCTTAGAGGCAGATATGGCATTTGGATTATAGGGCTGGAATGGTCTATTGGCAGGAGGCCTTGTTTGATTCATATTTGTAGCTAGATTAGGTGGTCTTTGTGGTTGGTATGGCTGCCTATTAGGCTGAGCTTGGGGTTGATAAGAAGGTCTGAAACCTTGGGCTTGTTGCCTCTTGAGAGTAACTAGCTCATTGCCTAGGTTTTGCAATTGCTTCATGACCTCTTGAAGCTCATTTGGGGCACTTGGAGATGAAGTGGAAGCTTCGTTTGAACTCTGATTTCTAGGAGTGGGAGAAGGAGCCAAATTAGGTGCTTGATGGGTGTTTGAGCTCTCTAAACTTGGAAACAATGGCATGGGAGGTCTAGGGGCAAGTTTTCTAGCTTGGATTAAACAATTTTCAGCCCTAATGGCAATGCTATAAGCCATAGGGATAGTTATGCCTCCCATGGACTGAATTAACATAGAAATATCAGAATTTAGAGCTTTGAGATAATAGAGAAAAGCATCTTCATTGCATTGGCCTCGACCGCCACTGGAATCCTTTCCCAAGTTTTTTGAAATCTAAAGTTGAAATCGGTCAGCTGCTCATTGGGAGCCCTCTTAATGGTTGTCAGCTGCTCCAAAAGAGACAAGTTGTCTCCCTTCTCTCCAAATTTCTCATGAAGTGCATACACAAACTGATTCTAGTTTTGTGAGAACCAGCTCCAAGGCTCCTAAACCATTGCAATGCTTTACCCTTGAAGGAAGATGCCAAGAACTTGATGACCACTTGCATTTCATTGATTTCATGAATTGCACAAAGGTTAGCAATATCTTTAACATGATCACTTAGAGTAGTCTTATTTTATCCAGTGAAGTAGGGAATGTTGTTCAAGGCTGCAATAGGAATCGGATGTTGTGCATTGAGAGGAAGTGGGCTGCCACCTGTGAAGTTGACGTAGGGGTTGTTCTGAGCCATTCTAATTGGTCTTAAAACCCTTGTTGACTAAATGAAAGGCCTAGTGGTGGAGTTGAGAGAGTTCTGTTTGGTGGAGATGGAGACCTTTGAATCCTTCTTCCTCTTTGCCTTCTTCTTGGAGATAATTGCAGGTATTCAAACAACACTTCTTCTTCTCCAACTCTTGACCTTGTGGTGATTCTTCTCATGAGTTTTCAGGCCTGTACTTGGAACCAGCTGATTCTTCCCCTTGGAGTCGCAGATATGCAAATAATAGCTCTTATAAGCAAGAAAATTGCAGCAGATGCACATCAACCTTGCTACAATAAAAGTGAGACCTCTAGGGTCCCACCGGGCGTGCCAAAACTATTGTTGCAAACTCACAACACCCCTGGATGTAGATCAGGCTTCTAGGTTGATCACTCTAGCATCCAGTGTGATTGCACAACATGGAAACCTCTCTCTAAGTGTGGGACTTGTGAAACTAAGAGAGGAATCTCTAGATTAGAGGCTGGTTCCTCAAACTCCTCTGATTTAGATCTAATGCTTGCACAACTACAGAGGTTCAGATCCTAATCCTACTCTAACTTGCAAGGAGATAGGGGTAGAAGTGCAAAAATTGAAACTAACTAAAGATGGTGATGCACCAAAAGGAGTGGTGAAACATATTTGTCATGCAAATAGACACAGACCAAAGTTCACAACATAAAACATACACAGATTGATAAGGTATAATTTAGGATCTGAAATGAAGCAAATAATACAAACAGAGGACTGAAACCCATTCACAGAGCTTGCATTATCATTTCAGTGTCAAAAACATGCATTATACCCTCAGAGAGGTAAAAAAACTGTTACAATCTTTGGAGAGGTCTGATCCTTGCATCAATCACTTGCTGGAGGTGAAAGAAGAAGTCTGCTATGCCCAAAAAATGTTCCCCCTTTAGAAATGAGCCAAATCTACCTTTTACATTGCATGGGTCGAGCCTAGGAGACAGAAGCGTACAAAAACATGAGAGCCCATTCCTTCTTGACTGCAGGTGCATTAAAACGGCATGGGGGACCTTACAAACCCATACCCTGTCATTTTGACCGAATTACAGGAGAATGCGACCCATTCTACATTAAATTTGGTCGCTGAAATGTCACTTCTAGCCATGAACACGCGTCAGAGCCGTTTCTCAATTTTCTCTCTCCAGACTACACCAAAATTCAAGATTAACCCCAAAATCATGTAGAGAATTTCATAAGATTTCCAATGATATAAAGAACATGTAAATCGAGCTCTGGATCGGAAGATATGGCGATCTGAAGATTTAGGACACAAAACAGGTAAAAATGGTTTTTTTAAAATTTCTTCTCACGCTCTGCCACCTGGATGACATGTGGCATGCATTGATTGGTCATCAGGGGCACGGGGTAGACCTTTACTTTTAGCTTTTGGGTGAACTTCTTGCCAAATTCTCTAACTCCTCCCCGAGCTCCGAGCTTCCCTTCCTCATTGGACACGTGTCCTCTTTTTATTGGCTCGGGTTAGTGCTTGAAACCTCGCCCTTTGAACTTTTGGACTTTTCTCCTTGTGACACGTGTCATGATTTGGTTGGTCCGTGGGTCTGCCGGCTCTTTCACATCTCCGCGTCTTTTTGTCCCGGATGTCCCAAGACTGTTTGGGACAAAAACCTCCGATCCGCCCGAAATGGGCTTCCTTGTCCCTCATTCGGCCGATGACATGGCGTTGCTTGATTGGCTTTCGGCTCCTTCGGCTATCCGCGTCCCACGCGTCCCTTTGTCCCAACTATCCCAGTGCGAAAGTTCCCCGTTTCGGCCGAACCGGCCGGTTCGCGTCCTTCACGTCTTCTTGTCCCAAATGTCCCAGAGCATTTAGTCGATTTTCTTCTCCTTCGGCCGAACCGGCTTTCCACGTCCCACGCGTCCCGACGGCCCGGATGTTCCTTTGCTCTGCAGACTGCCTGGTGGCCTTTCAGCCGATTCACACCCAGATGTCCCTCACGTCCCGACTGTTGCGAGGACTAGGACTTAGACATTTTTCATGATTTTTTCTGGCCCAAGCTTGCTTTTGCAACTTTTTCACCTTTTCTCAGAACTTGCTCTTTTCAACCTGGACAGGAGAGTTAAAAAAATCTGAGGGGACCCTGGGAACATGATTTTTTGCCCTGAATCAATCAATTTGCCTGGGGCTTGAGAATTCAATGCATGTTATCAAAATTTACTCTGGGGGGTGAATTTTGGATAACATGGACATTTTTAGAACTTACTAAAAATAGTAAGTGGGCCCTTGAGCACCTGATAAAAATAGAAAGTTGATCCAAAAGGAATGAGGAATGCAGGGATACAGAGGAAAACTGAGCCGCAACATCCAGTTGAAGAGCGGGGACTTTATTTTTCACACTTACTAAAAATAGTAAGTTTGTTTTTTTAAGGGAGACATGAAGCTGAAATGGATGGGTTAGAATCGACACAACCCTTCACCTATGAGTATGATGTGGAAGACAACGATGTCTTATACATGGACCTGAATGACCTTAAGAATCGCATGGCCTCTAATAACCGAAGGAGGATCAAAGACCAATTATTCACAAGTGGCTTATTCACCGTTGCAGGACACCCAATGTCTTTTCAGAGTCTCGAGCTATTCCTAGCCTGCTCTTTCCACTATGAGCCCTAGACAAGAACCATCCAATCTGAAAATGGTACCACAAATGTGATCATCAACAAAACAATTCACTCAACTTGGAGAGTGATTCTTGAGCATATTTGAAATAGTTTCACAGTGTGCAAGGAATTAGACAATTCAAAATTACACTACATTTAGAGCTTTCCATCAACGAGGATCAACGACCTTCATCAGGAATGAAATATCCTCTTCTTCTTCTTCTCTCTCTCTCTCTCCTCTTCTCCCCCCAAATTTCTCTTAGTTTCTAATATTCTAATTTCACATTGGGGTTTCACCTTTTCATATGTCCTAATGTTCCTAATGTAATAAGTCACGTTTATGTTATAAAAAGGGACTTAATATTCTCCTAGGAATTATAAAAGTTTCAAGTTTCACAAGGACATGAAAATCCATTGGGGGGTAGATGATAAGTCACCTCTCATTCTATAAATTTTAAATCCATTCCCATCTCAAAGGGTTGGTGATTGATCTTGTAAACTCAAGGGTGCATTGTACATAGAGAAAGCAAAGGAGATGGCCATTTTCTTCTACTATCCTCTACTCTCAATTTTTCCTCTATTTGCACTTTATGTACAACTTTGATTTGAGAAATCAATACAAGAAGAAGGATTTTCTAGCTTTCTTTGATTGAGGGGTTTCTTGATACTTGGTGATCAATGAATTCTATTTGGTCTTGTTTCTATTCACAAAGTTGTTTCTTATGAATTTTCTAACTAGTGTGTGTGTGTAGGAATATGATTTTCTACCTATAACATTAGTTCTCCTACCTATTTTCTCACTCCCCTTTCCCACTCTTCAGACAAATTCTTCCCTAGCAAGATATTTCTAGCTTTTCCGTATGGTCAGTGGAGTGCCCCTATTTAATCCCCAGTCAAAAGGTCACCTTAGAAATCCACTTTTCTTGTGCATGCATATACTGATTGCACACCGATTAAGTAGAGGGACTTAGATTCCTAGAGCGTTGGCAAGAAATCCACAAGTTTTTCCACCCGACAATTTTTCTCGCCAATGGTGGGTGTTGTGCTAATCCATCCATTGAATGAGAAATTATTTTTTCCTCATAGATCTGTAGTTTACATGTTCAAATAATGTAGCCGAGTACAAAGTATTGGTACATGGTCTTTTAATTATCAAAAGAGGAAAATCAGAAAATTGTAGGTCTTTGAGATATCTTGAATTTATCCTTCACCAAGTCGAGAGGTAAATGTGCAAAAATAACAAAATGTTAAAGGATTACAAAGATAGAGTTTGGGATCTGCTAGAAGGATTTGATGCCATTAACCTACAAGTTGTTCCTAGGAAGTTAAACAAGGATGATGATCAAATGGCGGCTCTGGGTTCTCAATTTTCACCAGTGAAAGACCTTGTCAAGGGAAATGTGTAACATATCAAAATGGTGGTCAAACCTTCCATTCTAGATAATGAAACCAGCTAGGAGGTTTTTGAAAATGATGAATAAATTTTCCAGTTTATACAAAATGAATCTGATTTCTCCTCAAATATGTAATTTGAGTTACAAGAAGTCTATGGTGATTAGATAATTCAACTAAAAATGAAAAAATTTCCAAGGATTGGTCACTTGGAGCAGATCTTCCAACCAGATGATGAATTCAAAGGTATGAAGAAGAACATGGTGGTGAAACAAGAAGATTTCCAACCGGTCATAATTACACATGGTAAAAAACTTCTACTTGGGAAGGTATGCAGAGAGAGTGGAAATTAAAATTTTATTTCCCTATATCAAAGTTTCAGTGATGTGTTTTCATGGGATTATGAAGATTTAAAATAATTTAATCTAGATATATTCCAACATTCTATTGACCTTGATCCCAATGTTAAGCCAACTAGACAGAAATAGAGGCCAGTCAATCCCAAAATTGAGCCCCTCATGAGAAAGGAGTTATCCAAACTTATTCAGGCCAAGATAATTTTTCCTATCAAATACTCTACCTAGGTAGAAAATCTAGTTCCAGTAAGGAAGAAAAATAGAGAAATTAAGATTTGTGTGGATTTTAGAGACTTGAATAAAGAATCTCTAAAGGATCATTATCCTTTACCTTCCACAAAGAAGATCCTACGAGATAGTACCATGAAATGAAAGGTTTTCAATTCTTGATGGCTATTACGGTTTCAACTAGATCAAAGTCAAAGAAGAAGATCAATATAAAAATGTGTTCACCACCAAATGGGAATGTTTACATATCAAAAATTCCCTTTGGCTTATCAAACGTAGGTGCCACTTTCCAAAGAGTGATGGACATTTATTTCAAGGGATATATCAATCAATTCATCTTGGTTTACCTAGATGACATCACTATCTTTTCGAGTAGAGTACAAATCATATAAAGCACCTAGAAAAAGTATTTGAGAGATGCGGTGAGTTTGGTGTGTCCCTTAATCCTAAGAAATGCAGCTTTACAAAAGTCCCTAGGGGTAATATTTTTGTTCACATTTTTTATTAGATTAGGTAAAAATAGGGATTAGCTCCCATGGGCGATCAAAGATAAAAAGAGAGGAACGCAACAGAAACAAAATAGAAAGAAAACCCAGAGAAAGGGTCCAGAAAGATGAGTTAAATAGGCTTAACTCTTACATTGCAAGATCTGGACCCCAGAGAGGACAAAAATACCAAGAAGCAACAGGGCACCATAGTTCGCTAGTAACCCCACATAGTTCAGAGACTAAAAATCCTCCGCAACAAGAAAAAAACCACCAAAGGCCCCAGGCCAATAGCAGCCATCCTGGATTCCAGTACCATCCAACACCTACTCCTCCTCCGAGCTACTTATGTGAAGGTTGAATCTCCTCCTTTTCTTTTCCCCTTCAATCTCCTCCACTCTGTCAATCAGAACTTTAACCTGAATCTCCAGCTCCCTCATTTTGTGTTTTATCTAGACCTGATCGTGACCATCTTCTTCAAAATGTTGATGATGTTCAGGATGGACTCCCTTTGCCCCTCGTTTGTGTCCTCCATGGATTTTAGGACCCCTTCTAAATACAACATCTTCCTGCTCCATTCTTCAAAAACAATGGGGTCTCCCACACATTCATTCTTCCTAGAAGCACTGGCTTCCCCACCACCTCCCTCATTTTTATCTTTATCTTTCTCATTCCCCCGGAGGGTACCCTTACCCTCTTTCAATTTAGTAAGACACTCCATGCAAGAGTAATTTCATCTTCCTCGTCTTACTCCTCTAGGGCCATTGTCAAAGGATGATCTAGAACCGGCTTGCCATTCTCAAATAGAAGAAGAATTAGACCCTCATGTAGGGGCATCTCAACTTTCTCATTCTAGAAGGCCATCAACAAATTTGAAAGAGAGGTGGCCAGAAAAAAGGGAATACTAACCATAAACTTGTGATGGAACATGTTGAGGAAGGTCATGTGATGGGTATAGATTTTTCTATACTTACCCTCTAGTGTAATATATTTCATAACTTGAAGGCAAACATCCTTCCAGACTCCAGGAATGCATGGACATGCAATACCATATGTGAAGAAGAAATAAGTCTTCTTTCCAACAAAAATTCGCTCAATCTCAAGGTCTCTACGGGTTCTTTCCTTGTAGATTTTTAACCCATCCATCTTCATATCAGTCACCCTAGCAATATTGGACTCCGAGACCTCAACCTCCACACCGTGGATAGTAAAAACCCCCTCTTTCCAAGATTTTCTAAAGTCCTTAGATAGAGCTGGGTCGTGACCATGTAATTTAGCAATATAATTGCTAAATCCGCCAAATTTAAGCTTGTTCCAAAGATCCTTGTTGCTCTCCTCCATGTTCTGACTGGCGGGTTCCACACGAATCCTGTCTCCACCCATCTACACTTTGCCAAAGTTTCCATTCTAGTGAAATATTTTCACAACCCACAAGCTGTTCTCCCTATCAAAGTTCAAACTGGAACAATGATTTTTGTATAAGCTATCTTGGTACCTGAAATACTTTCCCTGTTCATCCGGCATCATTAATCTTAGCACCTTCTATCCTTAATGATTTCATCATTAATATTAGAGGGTAATCTCTCCCCTTTACACCAAATTTTGTACTCATTACTAAGGACTCCCACATTGGCCATCTTGTCTGCGCATTTATTTCCCTGCCTCAAGGTATGATTGATAGATATCTTGTCAAAAAACTTTAGCAATTCCTTGATATCTTGAATGATATTTTTAACGACCAATTGATCTTACTCCTATTGAGGAGAGAATTTATAACAATTAAGGAATCACCTTCAATCTGAATGTCCTTAAGGCATTATTCCTTAGTGACCAAAATACCCCAAAGGATGGCTCGACTTCAGCCATATTATCGATCCGCTTTCCTAGGGGACCCACATAGATGAACAACCAATCACCCTCACTATTCCTTAAGATACCCCTGCCCCTAGATTGACCAGGATTTCCCTTTGAAGCCCCATAAAAATTTATCTTGATCGTATTTCCCATAGGTCTAATCTAGTTAACATCCTTACAGGGCTTTTGTTCTTGGTGGACTATAGGTGAACTTATCCAACACTTCTGCTCCCATTTCGAGCAAGGAATTTTTGTTTTACCTTTAAACACTTTGAGTTTTCCTTAGTGGAAGCTAGGATTTTCCTTTTAGCCACCACAATCGGAGGTTTTGATCTCTAAAAACACTATCATTCCTTATTTTCCACAAACCCCATAAAATATGAGGTAGAGTAATCTTCTAGGCCGAGGCCGAGATAAGGAAACCTAAAAGGGTTGTCCCATTGAGTACAAAAATCCTCCATATTCGAAGGCATAATCCATTACATGTTGAAAAGTTTTGAAATTAGCGAGAAGACACCTTTAGAGAAAGGGCAATGTAAAAAAAATGAGTCACATTCTCTTCCCTCTTCGACAAAGAGTGCACCTATTAGGGATCGACATTCTTCTTTTTATAAGATTTTCAATTGTTAGGATTCTATTTTGAATAGCCAACTAATAAAAAATATTGATCTTAGGGATTAAGTCCTTGATCCATAACTTACCCCAATACTCTTTTTGAAAATCTTTCTTGAAGTGTAAGTTGTAGGCAGATTTAACAGAATAGTTTCAGAGTCTTCCTCTTTCCAAATGATGGAATCCTCCTTAGTTTGGAAGATGGGGATGTGGAATTCCTTGAGTTTCTTATTGAGATCTTGAAAGGATTTGATGTCACCATCATAATCGGGGAGGAACTATGGTTTCCCATTGGACCTCATCATCATGACTCTAGAAATCTCTTATCTAGATTTTACCATTCTCCTCATAGAATTGAGCAACCTCCTTCCATATATCCTGATCTACTAAAGGGGAGTCTTCTATCCAACTATCCCACCAAAATCTGATCATGTTCCCCTTTCCAATCTCCCATAGGGATCCCTTTGAGAGGATATATTTTGAATCCAATGAGATAATTCCAGAAGAAGGATCCTCTAGGGATATTTTCATGAAATAAGAACGAGTCAATTTTGCCTAAATTCTATAGATATTTCTTTTTTATTATATCAATCCATAGTCCTTCCTCTCTAGCAATTATCCAACCAGATTTAGCAACCAAAGCTTTGTTCATGATAGGTATACTTTTCAAACCTAGACTCGCCACACATCTTTGGCACAGTGACCTTTCCCAAGCCACCGGAGGGAATTTAAACTTTTCCGAGGCCCTATCCCGGAGAAATTTCTGAGATTTTTGTTCACATTGTTTGAAAGAAGGGAATTTCCATTGATTCAGAAATAATTTCAATCATCTTGGCTATTTCCTTGCCAGACTCACAAGAAGGCCTTACAATCATTATTTGAAAAAATCAACTTTGTTAGATGTTTCATTCCTAATTTTGTGGGTTTGGTAAGACATATTACTCTCATGCTTAGGAAGGATTAATCTTTCAAGTGGACCGTGTAAGGAAAAGACATCTATGAGAAGAGAAAATAAGAGATTAATCATACTCCTACGTTGATCAATCCCGACTATACCAAAGACTTCCTTGTATATGCTTACGGGGTGGAATCCTAAAGTATTTTGATGGTTTTAACTCAATAAAATAATTAATGATTGGAGTATCCTATGGCTTTCTTCAATTAAAAATTGAAGGATTATGAGCTCAAGTGTAGATTGAGAAACATGGGACTAAGCTTCGTGATATTTTATTAATCTCAATCAGTAAACAATTACAGAGAATGGGCTGCAATATTTATAGATATTGCACAGCCAAATACATCCGGGAAAATGAGTTGCACAGGTGCAACCAAAAACCAGATTTCACAAGCTTCCAATAACATCCGGGAAGCAAAATTACATAAAGACAAATATATTGTTTATAACAATATAACAATGTGCAAACAGACAAATATGGTTGTTTAACCATATAACAATTTAATCATTAATTATTTAATTAATAAAATTAATTAAATAATCCTACTATGCATAATTAATAATAGGATAATAAAATTTATCCTAACATTCCCCCCCTTAATTGTGCATTGTCTGAAGAGATGAGGAGAGAAATGCTCTGAACAACTCGAACTTGTCACGTGCAAGTGACTTTGTGAAAATATCTGCTCGTTGTTCAGCTGTTGGACAAAATTGAAGCTGGATGTTGTGCTTCAATACATGTTCGCGTATGAAATGAACCTGAACTTCAATGTGCTTTGTTCTCTCGTGAAAAACTGGATTGCGAACAAGTTTGAGAACACCTTCGTTGTCAACATACATGGTGGTCGGTTTATCCTGTGGTATTCCAAGTCCTTCCAGTATGCGACGTAGCCAAATCGCTTCACAGACAGCTTCTCCTGCAGAACGATACTCGGCTTCTGTGGAAGAGCGAGAAACAAAGTGTTGTTTCTTACTTCCCCATGATATTGGTCCAGATCCCATAAAGAATACAAATCTAGAAGTGGATTTTCTATCATCAATGTTACCTGCATGATCTGAATCCGAATATCCAGTCAAGAAGAAGTTTTCGTTCTTCTTGTATTCTAGACCAAGATCCACTGATCCTTTGAGATATCTCAAGATGCGCTTTTGCTGCTTTCCAATGACAAACTTTGGGTTCTGCATGAACCTGGATAGATAGCTCACTGCAAAGCTGATATCTGGTCTAGTGTAGGTCAGGTAAATGAGACTCCCAATCAGCTGCCGATAGAGAGTGGCACTTACCTCAGGAGATGGATCTGAACGAGATAACTGTAATCTGTTCTCCATAGGTGTAGCAATTGGTGTGCAATCCATCATCCTAAACTTCTCGAGCATTGTCTTGGTATATTTCATCTGAGAAACAAAGATGTGATTCTCTTTCTGCCATACTTCCAGTCCAAGACAGTAGTGCATAAGCCCGAGATCTGTCATGTCGAATGATCGCTTAAGATCTGTCTTCGTTTCATCAATCATCTTCACTGAACTGCCAGTGATGACTAGATCATCGACATAAACTACAACAATCACCATCTCCCCCCCTTGCTTTTTTAGGTAGAGATTGGGATCGTATGGATTTCTGACAAATCCATGTTGTACGAGATGCTCATCAATCTTGATGTACCATGCCCGGGGTGCTTGTTTTAGGCCATACAGAGATTTCCTGAGTCTGCATACCTTTTCTTCTTGACCAGGTACTACATATCCCTCAGGTTGAGTCATGTAGACTTCTTCTTGCAAATCTCCATTCAGGAAGGCACTTTTTACGTCCATCTGGTGAACTTTCCATCCAAACTGAGCAGCTAGAGCAAAGATCATCCTGATCGTTTTGATCTTAGCTGTGGGAGCAAATGTCTCCTCATAGTCAATGCCTTCTTTCTGTGCATACCCCTTTGCTACAAGTCTTGCTTTACACTTGTCTACTGTCCCATCTGCTTTGTACTTAGTTTTGAATATCCATCTGCAACCAATGGGTTTCTTCCCTGGTGGAAGATCGACAAGCTGCCAAGTGTTATTCTTCATCACTGATTGATATTCAGAATCCATGGCATCTTTCCAAGCTTTTGACTGTAGGGCTTCCTGGACTGTAGATGGCTCGTCTGTTTCAATAACTCTACTCATCAAAGCAAAGTTAACTTCTTCTCTTGCTTTACTGCGAGTCCGTGGTCCAGGGGTGGATGTATCCGGTGGAGCATCCAGTCTTGCATCTCGTAATGTGCTTGTACACCATTTAGGCATACGTTGAGCTGTTCCCATGGGTTGTGGTCCTATCTGATCAACACCATCATCCCCATCATCACTTTCATCTTCTGAGGGAACATTTGCTTCAGTTTTTACAACTGGTGAAAAATCTACATCTTGCGAGTCCGGAGGAGGAGTCTCTGCTTCCTTCTTCTCAAAAAACTCAACATCTCTGCTTGTGTAGACTTTTCTCGGTCTTAGGATCCATCGGATCTATACCCAAGAGTCTCTTCTTCACCGTATCCAATGAAGATGAGATTTTGTGACTTCATGTCCAATTTCTTTCTATTCTGTTTGGGTATGTGCATGCTGGCTTTGCACCCGAATACTCTGAGGTGTGCAATGGATGGTTTCCTTTTTGACCATGCTTCTTGTGGTGTAATTCCATCAAGAGCAGTTGTGGGCGCTCTGTTTAACAAATACACTGCTGTTTTTGCTGCTTCTGCCCAAAATGTCTTTGCAAGTCCGGAATCATCGATCATGCATCGCACCATTTCCATGATAGTACGATTTCTTCTCTCAACAACACCATTTTGCTGCGGTGTGTGTGGAGGAGGCATTTGTCGACGAATCCCGTGAGTTTGTAGATAGTCTCTGAACTCATCACTGGTGAATTCCCCCCCTCGATCTGAGCGGAGAGTTCTGATGTGACGACCAGTTTCTTTCTCAACTGCCACTTTGAACTTTTTGAATGTTTCAAAGGCTTCACTTTTCTTGCGAAGACAAAAAATCCACATTTTTCGTGAATAGTCGTCAACACAGAGCATGAAGTACTGGAACCCTGAATGACTTGGCTGCATTGGACCGCACAGATCGGTATGAACCAGGTCAAGTTTTCCATGAGCTCGAAAAGTACTTGTTTGGAATGAAACTCTGTGTTGTTTCCCTGCTAAGCAGTGAGGACACTTGTCTGTATCCTTCTGAAGAGATGGTAGCCCATGTACCATATTGCACCGGCGAAGTGTGTCGAGATATTTGAAACTTACATGACCAAATCTCCTATGCCACAACTGAGCTGAGGTGGAGTTTTTAGCCACGAGTGCTTGATCATTTTTGTGAATGAAATCAAGTTGAAACATTCTTCCCACATTTGAGGCTTTTGCAATTATTTTCGAGCCTCTGGATTTATCTCGAATCAAACACATTTTCTTGCCGGATTGACTATCAAAGTCAATTTTCAGGTTGTGATCTAGGAGTTGACTGACCGAAAGAAGGTTCTTTGTCAACCCAGGGACATATAGAACATCTGATAGTTTGCATTTGCGTGAACCAAGGGGTAGAGAAATGTTTCCAATCCCCTGTACTGTATATGAAGAATCATCTCCCAACGAAACATGATTTTTCGATGGCGTGTCCCTCATTGAAATAAACCAGTCTCTGTGGCCGGTCATGTGTCGAGTGGCTCCCGAATCAACATACCAGACTTCACTAGATGACGTGGATGGTTCACTTGATCGAGCAGTGAACAAGAAGTCTTCATTGTCTGACTGATCTTGTTGCTCAGCAATATTACCTTGCTGGTGGGGTCTTCTTTTCCAGTTCCCCTTTTTCTGCCCGTGATAATTGTTTGAATGTCCCTTGTAAGTTTGTTGTTGTTGTGGTCCAGCATTGCTTGATGAACCTTTCTTATATGTGTTAAACCAACATTCTTGCAAGTCATGTCCTCTTTTGCAAATGGGACATCGCTTCTTCTGTTGATTGTCCCCATGATACTGATTTTGATGTGGGGACTTCTGATAGGATTTAGGTTTTCCTTTACCTTTTCCTTTCCATTTTTGATGTGAAGACAGTGCCTGCTCCTCTTCATCATCCTTGTTGTGCATTGCTTCCTCTTGTTGCAGTAGGTTTACTAACTTGTCAAAACTAATTGTCGTATCTGACAAGTTTAGAGTTGTGACAAAAATTCGGTAAGAAGAAGGGAGAGCTCTCAGAACAATGGGAACGAGAGACTCATCTTTGACCTCTTCTCCTAGGGCTAGAAGTGAAGCCCTCAACTCTGCAACTCTTCTTAGGAAGGCTTCAATTTTCTCATTCTGTTTGAATTTCAACGTATGTAACTGACTCTGCAAATTGAGTATGACATTCTTGTTCTTGGCCTCATATATTGTGCTCAGTTTATCCCAAGCTTCTTTTGCTGATGTAGCATCTCGAATGTGAACTTGCACATCGTCGGATACTCCAAACAAGATGATGAGCTTTGCTTTCTGATCTGCTCTATCAAATTGTCGTTGTTGTGTTGCATCCGTTGGTGATCTGGTTAGAGTACCAGTCACAACAGGCCAGATTTCTTCAAACTCAAGCTGTGTCTTGATTTTTGTCTTCCAAGCAGCATAGTTGCTTCCTCTGAGCAATTGTGAATCCGGAAGAAAAATTTGGGGCATTGGTGCCCATTTTGCAGAGATCACTGACAGGGTTTGGCTCTTATCACTCCAGGTATAAGGTCTCCCAATCTATATACCGTCAG
This sequence comes from Taxus wallichiana var. yunnanensis, assembly GCA_018340775.1. NCBI lineage: Eukaryota > Viridiplantae > Streptophyta > Pinopsida > Cupressales > Taxaceae > Taxus > Taxus wallichiana. Next base: position 53,038,942 of record CM031234.1, read on the forward strand.
TCCGATATACCGAACCTTTCTATATACGCGCCCTTCCGATATACCCGTCGGTACGTGGAAGAAGCTCGCCCTTTCTATATACCCGGTGGTACGTGAAAGAGGCGTTAACGTACGTGAAAGAATTCGATACGTGGTACCAAGGCAAGATCGATGGGGTGCATGCGATTATTGACACGGCTCAAAGAAATATCCTCACGCGCGCGTAACTTCGCTATATACTCGGATAATTTCTCGATCGGATTTATGTCTTGCAATCGTTCACAGACGGATGGGATGGTTCATAGTGTGTGCACTGTGACCTTATTACTCCCCGTCGATTTATAGGGACGATGCCCAGACGACGTTGTTGCAGCTATATTAGGCGTTAAGTGCAGTAGTAGTCGCGACGGCTTTACCCGTAAGCGCTTCCCAGAGGCACTGTATATACCGAACGCTGCGAATGAGATCTAGGATCTCGTGAGTGTTACAGAACCAAATTTACTATTTTTGATTACAATTCTGTCAGTTTCTTAGCAGTTACAAAGTTTTGCAGTTGACTATGGCAACCTGCAAATTAGTACAATATATAATACAATTTGAATGACAGGCAAAAATTTACAATTTCGGGGTCCTGGTGACCTCCTGAGCCCTAAATGCTAAAAATTGCAAAAAAATAGCTGAAAATGCAATTTTTAGGTGGGTCTCCTTTTGCAAAAAATGTCTGGAATGAGAAAACAGACCAAATGGGAGAATTTTTTTTTTTACCCTAAATTAGGGATTCTCCGCTAAATTTAGTTAGTTATAACTAAATTCAAAAAAGCTGCTAAATTTAGCAGTTCTGCCAAAATTTCCGCCAGATGCAAAAGGAGAGTTTTTGAGTGTTTTTTGTGGGATTTGATCCTCAAACCTCTCACTCCTAAGGCACATGCAATAACCAACTTGGCCACTTGGGGCGCTTGGACTATGAAAGGAAGAAATTTGTATTTATTGTCAAATAAATTGACTTACCTCTTGAAAAATGAATGCCACGTGGCGCATGCTGGTGGAGGGGCGTTTTTAGGGTTCTATTTGCCCAAAAAACGGATCTGAGACTTTATTTCTTTGCTCAGGCCGCAATTTCTCCTTCCCAGGCCGCGTTTTTTGTGTTGGGGCGCGTTTTTCTCCTTTGGCGCCATTGACCGCACTGTACAAGCCGTTTTTGCTGTATTTTTCTCCTTGGGGCGTTTTTTTACATGCTTGGCCGCATATTTTAGTTGCTGGGCACGTTTTTTTGCTGTATTCTTTGCCTGGGACTGCGTTTTTGATCACTGGCCGCGTTTTTTCAATGCTGGGCGCGTTTTTTGCGTTGTTTGCCTTTGTACAGGCCGTGGGAGACTAAAAATGGCACCTTTTTTGCTTTGGCTGCGTTTTTTTTTGATTGCTGGGCCGTTTTTTTACTTGCTGGGGGCGTTTTTTACTTGCTGGGGGCGTTTTTTAACAATCTAAGCTTTATTTGCTTGTTGTTTGCATGTGCAGGCCGTGGCAGATGGAGAAGGGCGCGGGCTTGAGGAGAATAGTGCGTTTTTTTTGCTATGCAGGCCGTGGGGGACAGCAAAGGGCGCGGGCGAGAGGAGAATGGGGTTTTTTAGCTCCAAAAAAACATTTTTTTTACCTTGTGGCCGCGTTTTTTATCATGCCATGCACCTGTACAGGCTGGATTTTTGCTGTTCTTCCTTCGCTGGCTGCTTATTCTTCCTCTTCCACTGTATATTTTTTTGTGCAGGGCGCCTCCTTTTTTTTTTTAATTTTCTTTGCTCTGTTTGATGCTGCAGGTGCATATACACAGCAAAGAAATCCTCCAAAACAAGATATACCTCTAAATGCAGTAAAAACAAAACCCTGATTGGGAAAAATTATATATATATTTTTAAATTAAATACAGTAGCAATTTTGCTCAGTGTCTTTGAGTGCACAAAGTGCAAAAAAATTTGCCTTCCAAGTACTTGGAAGGAACAGGCGGATGTGGGGGAGGCAGGGATGGGGCTGGGAGTTTGCACGAGGCTGCACAGGCTCTCGAATGCTGCAAATACGTCTCCAATCTCCTCTCTCTCTGCTGCTCTCTCTTCCACACCTTCACAGGGCCAGAATTTCGCTCTGGTACCAAATGTAGATTGAGAAACAGGGACGGAAGCCTGTGATATTTTATTAATCTCAATCAGTAAACAATTACAGAGAATGGGCTGCAATATTTATAGATATTGCACAGCCAAATACATCCGGGAAAATGAGTTGCACAGGTGCAACCAAAAACCAGATTTCACAAGCTTCCAATAACATCCGGGAAGCAAAATTACATAAAGACAAATATATTGTTTATAACAATATAACAATGTGCAAACAGACAAATATGGTTGTTTAACCATATAACAATTTAATCATTAATTATTTAATTAATAAAATTAATTAAATAATCCTACTATGCATAATTAATAATAGGATAATAAAATTTATCCTAACATCAAGTACATCCACATTGAAAAAAGTGTTTGCTATCATGAGAGATTTGAAGAAATTCAAAATTATGATTGCTACTAACCACATCAAAGTTTTAGTATCACATCCTAGCATCGGAGACTTCATCATGGGAGTAGAAATACGTGATAATTGAACTGGATGGGTAACTAAAATCATGGAATATGATGTGATCATCAAAGCCAAAAAATTGGTAAAAGGAAGAGCACTTTGTGAGAAGTTAGCTTTATATGCCCAACATCATCAAGAGATATCCCTCATGAATGAAGAGCCTTCAAACAATGTTGAATGGCTAGAAAGATGAAAGAAATGTATTCAATGATCACAACTAGATTACGGATATGACTAAGTTTTTGTCTACTAGTGCATATCCTTTGGGGTTGAACAAAGCAAAAAGAAGACATCTCAGTTACGGTCTATTCCCTACGTATTGGTTGGTGGCATATTGTTCAAAAGACATATTGATGAAGTGTTGCTTAGGTGCATTGAAGATGATCAATGTGTCAAGGTTCTTATTGAGTTCCATGATTGTTTTATCACATGAAAATTTCTCTGCTAGAGCCATAAATATGAAAATCATAAAATCATATTAATTTTAGCCTTCCTTGTTTGCAGATTCTCACAAATGGGTGAAGAAATGTAAGGAATGTGTGCTCTTCATTGGAAATAAAAAATTAGCAGCTCTCCCACTTCATCCAATTCAGGTAGATCATCCTTTTTCACAATGAGGTCTTGACTTCATTGGTATGATTAATCCTCCATCTAGTGCCAACCACAAATGGGTTTTAACAACAAACTATTTCACTAGGTGGATGGAAGCCACACCATTGAAGGAAGCCATTGAATCAGTCATCCCAAAATTTCTTGAAGAAATAGTTACAAGGTTTAAAGTCCCTCAGAATATCATTTATGATAAAGTAAAATATTTCTTAAGGATTCAATATTTCTAATTGGGCTCTTGGTCTCAAGATTTATCTTAAGACTTCTTCCAATTATTACCCCCAAGGTAATGGATTGGATGAATCTACTAATAAGAATCGATCGGGACCATGAAGAGGAAAACGGATATTAACCAAAGGTAGTGGCACAGAAAAGTGAGAAATACTCTCTAGGAAGATAGGATGACAGTGAAGAAAGCTATTAGAACTTCTCCCTATAAATTGGTATATGGTAAAGAGGCAAGATTTCCATTGTCACACTGGAATCACTTTCACTTGAATTAGCTCAACCGTTGGAATTTGAAGGTGCAGATTAGAGGGAGATCCGAATGGAGGAATTGGTGGAACTAGAAGAGTTAAGAAAACCACCATGTCTAGGTTAGAGAAACATTAAAAATCAACCAAAAATGGTTTGATAGAAAGGATAAGTTTCAAACATTTAGGGTTGGAGATCTAGTCTTGAAATGGGGCACAAATCGAGATAAACCAGACAACACTCTAAATTTGATACAATTTGCGGTGGACCGTACATAATCATCACTTGCAAGGTAGATAAATAATTTGAGTTATCCGATCTTAATGGGAATGTATCTCAAATCTTAGTCAAAGGGATTTACCTCAAACCTTATCATTAAGATATTTCATTGCATCTTGCACATAATAGTTTAGGTTTTCAATTCCTTTAAGTGCTCTCAACACATTGCATTATTGGTAGTGTAGGTTTCTTTCGTGAGTGATCCGAACATTATTAATTCTTGAGGATGTTCTTGTGCATAGTTTCATCACATTTCAGGACCGCTATAAGGAGAGATTCAAGAAAATTAAGAATCATGTTGCAATCATCGAGAAAATCAAATCCGAGAGAAACTAAAGTCGAGTTTAGAAATTAAAATTTAGGTTCGAGATCAAACTTCAAGTTTGCTAGGTAGACTCCATGCCTAATGGACATTGCAAGGCTATTGATCAATTCATCTAGCAAGAGCAGATGTGTCTTGTGAGTTGCAAAAATATTTTCAAATTTTACACCCTTTCAAAATTGAACAACTTAGATAAGTATGGACTTAAAAATTTAATGAGTATTCAATACCATGGAGGTTTTAAGCAAGTCTGTGGTCAAAGGAGAAAATTTGTGGAAATATTTGAACATGTTGTGGATAAAGAAAAACAAAAGAAGCTGCAAAAAACGGAAGTTAAAAGAAAAACTAAATAGTCACACACATTTGAAAAGACGTGATGCATGAATAGTAAAATCCGTGGGTAAAAGGCACAACACCTAGAGTTTTTAGGTTCAAGCAGAGAAGTTTGTAATTCCATAGAATGGGGAAGTCAAGTCACGGCTAGGAGATAAATATCCATGTCACATGTGGGAAATCTGTAGAGGTTAGCAAAAGTCGTATATCAAAGGGAAATAACAATTTTCTCTTGGGACTAAAAATGGATGTAACTTTTGATCCAATGATCTAATATTTGCAGATATTATATTATTGGAAATATTTCAACCTCCTCATGTAATGAAGTTTGTATTTCTCAATGAAAATGGAGGTAGGTGGGTGGAACAGAGGAAAAAATCCCAAACACGCAAAATAACTGCTCCAGGTGGTGCATCAACTAGAATTTAATGCATCATGGGTGCCATTCCTTCTTCAAAAAGGAAAATGACGTGGAAAAGTGGGTTTTCAGAAGTTCTTAGATCTTTTCACAGAATTTAATGAAGGTGGTTGGATGGTGGAAGGAGGAATTCAAATTTCCCTCTCTTTTCTTCTTCTTTCTTCTTCTTCCATTTTTCTATATATTGTAAAATGATTCCTAGTTATAATGTTGGATACTTTTGGAATGCGAGGGCATCATTTCTAATGTTACACAAGTGTTATAATAATTACATGCCTTGGATAGTGATTTTGTAATGCGTTTTCACCTCTTTCTTTGTTGTTTGATCTATGTATAATCTTCAAGAAATAAAACTACTAGTTTTGTGGTTCATATCTGCCTTAGTTGGTGTTTCGTTACAATTCTTTGCCTTTTCATTCATTAATGGGTATGTTGTGTGTGCTGTTTCAAATCTATATCTACTGTGCATCGTGAAAGTGGGAATTTAAACACTTTCTTGAATTGTGGCCACTATTTTTTCCCTCTTCATCATCATTTTCTCTCATTTTCTCTCTTGATGAAGTATATTTCCCCTTTTTTTGGTGCTATCACCGTATAGTATAGGATTTTTGTTTTATGCATCTTATCCTCACCATGGTCCCTTGGAATGTTAGATTAGAGCTATATAGTTTCATTTCAGTTCCTAGAGTAGTTTTAGAATTAGAAAGAAGTAGAGGAAGCTAACTTTCTCTGGAGGTCTATCTCAATTCATGTCCCACAACTTGGAGACAATCCCATGTTGCCTCAAAGCCCTAGAGTCTCTTTATTTAGTACGTGTGTAATTTTGAGCTCCAAAACTAATCTTGGAATTGTTCTTGCATCAAGAGAGATAATATTATAAGGAGAGGGAGATGTATTACCCATCATGTTTTTGCCTCACCGAATCTACTTGGGAGCACCTCTTAAGCTGCTCAATATGAGAAAGATTGAGGATAAATTGTTAAATTTAATTTTTACAATATAATAATAATGAAAATAATAATAGTGAATTTAATTGAAAAATATAAAAAAAAGAAATTGTAATTTAAAAAAATAAGAATGTGAGAAAATGAAATTTAAATGGGAAAGTGTGGCAAGTTAATATGGGAGATACGAGTTGGTGAGAATGGTGGAAGTGGGCCTTGAAGGCGGGATAGTTAGTGAAGTCTTGGGTAGGGTGAATGCCTCATTAAATGAACATAGGGTGAGACATTTATTATAGTCTAGTAGTTTCCTTGATATGAGAAAACCCACCCCTACACATAAATTGCTTAGGGAATGCACTTACCAACATGTATGAAAATTATAGAAGTTTTGGATGCTTACAACATGTTTGAAAAACATTGTGTAAACACCTCCCTCTGCGAGCACTTTAATCTGCCAAAATCTTTCGAGATTGGAAGTAGAAAACCTTGATATTGTATGATTATAATAGAAACACTAGAGATGAAACTTTCTATTCAATATATTTCTACTACAACAATAGAGAAGAAAATTGATTTAGTTTATGGCTATGAAATTCAATCAAAACATATTGGACAATGCATTTTAGGTCAAATTTTATAGCTACAGGAACTAAGGGAGATGTGCATGTAAACATGGATGAAGTTATAAGGAATGGAAATTATTTGAATTAGTTATATGTGAATGGAGGAGTAGGAACAATATAATGCCCCACCTAGTTGTAAGCTATACCCATGCGTATCTCGGTCCTCGTTGCTAGGGAAAATTTTAAGATCCCTTACAAAAATCCAACTTAGATCTTTTGGAAATTTTGTAAAAATGGATTTCATGGTTATGGTGAATAAGAGAAAATGTATGTAATGACATGGGAAAATAAATTTATGGGAAAAGTCACATCGGGAAGTAATTATCTAGACCGATTGCATATGTGTGTATGTAAAAACAATCTATAGTAAAGGGCATACATACGGAAAGATGATATAGACAAGGCATATGTACAAAGGTTTTGTGTAGTTAGGTGTCTACATATGCAGACACTCAACTGCGCTTGGCCAATTTATTTCCACCACATGTCCTCACTCAGATATATATGTAGGCTTGGGACATCATTCTTCCTCACTTTATCCTCCAGGATCTACTCGAATCTCTACCTCCGTGCTCATACAATTATCGGACTAGAATCCAAACTCAAAAAACAAGATTGAAGCCTACATCTACAATCCAAAAATGACATCCATTTCTACATCCTCTCAGTATCAACTCAAAATTTAATTCTGAAACCTTATGTGCTCGCGTATTTACACCTTGGTGAAATTGTAGGATACATTTTGTGATTAGGTAGATATATGTTGTTTTTGAGTACTAATTTACATGCCTTAATATCACACCGATGTCATTTTTTTGTATTTTTAGCTAATTACTGACAGATACACATGTATCTTCACTATAACATTTTCATCACTTAAGGAAATGGATTAGCAAGTTTCATAGAATAAACAATTAGAAATTATATTCAATATGCTCCGTTAATATTTCATATTACATACAACCATTTATATAGGAAATAACTTTCCTAAAATATAAGACATCTATAAAATCTCCTATAACCACTCACTAACAACTCGTAGCATACTCTCATTAAATTTCTCACCAAACTCCTATTTACGTGAGTTGTTTATTAACAACTTCATGTATTACAATATCATTACATTCCATATAAATATATTTTCTCATTAATGTGAGCACTAAATATTATTTTCCTAACAATCACAAGAATTTTATTTTGGAACATATCCATAAGATATTCATCGCTTAACAAGACTTCCACACATTAATGTTAACCCCACGAGAAAAAAGTCTTACTCTTTGACACAAATAAAAAGTATCCGGAGTCCCACGTTGACGTATAGGTTTAAGGTAATAATCTATTTTTACAATTTTTCTTTTTATTATTATCACAATAAGATAATAACATGTATTTTTATTTTGTGAAGGTATTGATAACTTGACTAAATCAAGAAGGGGGTTATCTCGTGCAAGTGTTCTACACACATTTTTGTAGGGCATGATTAATTTTTTAGGATAGGATAGTATTTTAGGAAGACAATCGACATCCCATACTCGGCTCGTTGTCTACATCCTCCATTCTCTAAGTTTCCAACAATTTGATTGGTGTACATATATATCCAATATGATATGAAATTATTTGTCATATACTATTTGCAATGACACTGCAACATTTTCATGTTGTAATTATATAATTGCATTATATTATGAAGCCTTTCATGAGTTACACTCACAAAATACTAATATTTTGACTACACTTGATGAAAAAATTAGAGTAAATTGTCTTTCAAATGATGAGCAAGAGGTAACTTTAAAGTTTAAATTATTGCAAAATAGCTTCATGTATTTATTTGAAAAATAGAGCTAATTTTCTATTTTCTTTCAGAAGAGAGAAATTGTATCACATGCAAGTAGATAAACTATAGTTAGAGGTCATCAACCTCCTGAGGATTCTCGAATATTCATACGTGGATGCAAAATCATCTCCAAATCCTATTACAGTTTCGAAACAAAAATGCTTGAGGAGTTCGATTACACCCTGTCAATTACAAGTGCAACATACAACTTCATATTTTTTTATAGCCCTAGGTATTACTACTAACAATCTATCAAGTTATGAATACTTTGGAACATACATTGTTTTAATTTTTTATTAATGTTATTATACATGTTTTAATAATTATTAAACATTTACTGATTTCTCAAATAATTTTCATTACACTTCCCCACATCAATATGAACAAATAGAAACCACAAGGATTTAACCAATGATAAGGGAAAATACTCTTAGATAGACTCTACAAGGTAAATTATAAGTATCACTTCAAAGTTTAAATTTTATGCAATATTTACTAAACATTGAATTCTAATTTTTGTGTTTTGTTCACATTTTATTTTTGCAGTTCCACTTCCCTCTTCCAAAAATAAAACGATGCCACCACCACCGCCACCTAGAAAAGTTTAGAAAAAGGGGAAATGAATATATTTTCCATCCGAAAGTGGTGGCATGGTTCATCTGACAACAATAGAGTTTCCAAATTTCTCTTTTGGTGGTCTCCCTAGTGCAATGGGCACCACCATTTTACAACAAATTGATCTTGATGATTATTTCTTGGGTATCAAGAGTGGTACTAGTGCCCCAACTACTTTTAATCCACATGATATGATTTAGGGCTCACAAGTTCCCCAAATAGATCCTGTTTTACAGAAAATACACCCAATTCACCATACAACACACCCTCTCCAACACATATACTAGTACCACCATTTGATGATCAATTAACTAATTTTTCATTGCATATTTTTTTGGAAGAGATCTATTATGCTAATATTAATGATATTGTTCTGAATAATATATAGACTTTGAAAACATGGGAATTCCGTGCCAAAGCTTTGATGAAGGAAATAAATTCCCATTTTCACAACCATTCCGAAAGAAATATTTTATTTGATTTAGTTGAAAATGAGCCAACAAAGATAGATGTATTATTTAATAAAGCTCTATTAGGTGCCATTACAGTAAGCAATGAATATAATGATAATATTTTGGATGTCATGTTAAATATGTTGGAAAATTTTAATGGTGAATACAAAGCTCACTATAAAAATGGGATAGATATAAAAACCTTGATGTCATGTATTCTAGATGTGGGGAAGAAATTTCCTCACCTCATAAGTCTTTGAAGATTTTAGGGAATCAAAAGGATCAAATTGGGAGGTATGATCCAAAAAATGGATCTAAAAATACCCAATTATATGTATTCTCCATATTTGATAATTACACCGTAGATTCTTAGCATATTATTTCTTTAGCAGGTGGTCTAGTTAGGTGAGGGTGATCTGGACACCTTAAAATGACATTTAAGGCCACATTTGTTCTATTCAAGAATTTTTCTACGTGATGGTTACACAACTACCCTAGTGGATACAGAACTGACACTCTTCACAGAGTGGTGTTTGCACAAATATCGTGGAGGCTACACAAATTATGGTAACATGTATTGGCGGTTGTAACCTGTCGGTCTATCTTCATCGGCGGTTCTATCTCGATGACTCCAAAATTTGGGAAACTCAACAGTTACAAATATTTGGTCTTCCAAAATGGTTTGATTCATCTTTCCATCCATCTTTGGGAAAAACAACTATAAATGCATTTTTATTCTTTATTCTATTAAATGATTTTGAGTGAATTCAAGTGTGAGAAAAGAGGAGTTGGAGTTATTTCTTGTTTTGTTCATTAAGAGTGAGTTTTTCATTGTTGAGAAGTTGTGAGAAAGAAAATACAATTAGAAGGAGTTTGAATCCTTCTTGAAGGCCAATTTTTCTAGTACTTTGTATTTTTGGAGAATTACATAGTGAGAGGGAAGTAATTTTCTTACCCACTAGAGTTTTTCCCACCTTGGGTTTCTCCAGGATAAATTCTTGTGTCTCCTTTGCATTCTATTTCTCAATTTGCAGTATAGTTGTGATTATTTCATGCACATTATATTGGTTAAAAGGAACTTAGTCAATTTCCATTCAATTATCACTAAACAAGATCTATTAATTGTTGAAAAGAGGAATTTTACATATCACGAGAGACTAAGGAAAAAACTTCAACCTTAACAAGATAAGGTTATAGGATGCATGTATAGGTAATTTTTGGGTGGTATCTTGAATTTTTGGTGAAACTTAGTGGAACCATCCATCGAGAATACTATTCTTTGGTATCATTCATATACAAGCTCTTAGTTAGTTCCTTCAAATCAACTTGATTATCTAACCTGAGGACTTGGTAAATAACACTTTGTAATTATAATTGTAATTGGTGGTATAATCGTGGTGTAGGAATGAAACTATAAGCTTGTTAGTTACGAGAAATCCTCCTCACTTGTAATGTCAAAATATTTTTATTTTGTATCTTAATGGTTTGGAAGAATCCTTGAACCAAAAGTAATGATAGTACCACTCCTATTCTTTATTACCGATATATAACCATGACAGTAGCTTTTACTTTTCATAATGGATCTTACAATCTATTATATAATATAGTTCTTTTATGAAGTTGTGTTATTCAAAGATAATTAAGTTGCATAACTCATTATAGGGATTCTTGGTATTACGTTGACTATAATACATAATCCCATTGATAGGAAAACTTATAGTAATGTACAATGATGGTACTATTATTGATCGGTCTTAAGTAACAAGTGGAAATAAGGTGGATCTCTTCAGTCATGAGATAAATGTCCATTCCTCTTAAATATAAGTAGAACCTTGAGGGTTTGATGTGAGATGAATTGTTAATTCATGGTTGGTATCGAACAAAATAATATTGTAATATATTCAAGTTATTTTCATCCCTTCCTAATATGAAAGGACAAAATGAGGTACATCTCTTTATATTTCAACCTTATCATGAGATGCTGATACTACAAGTAACAAGGATAAGAAATTTTATGGTATTAAGTAGAAAGATAATATCTCATGCTCATAACTTGCGATGATAACTTCCGGGAGTTATCTCAAGAATAATGTTATCACACCCTTTTATCAAATGAAACCCTATTCCTATGTTAATATGTGAGTATAGTTTTTACCTATATTTATAATATTGTATGACCTAGAATAATGTGTGAATTATAACTTGAGTCACCTCTTAAGATTAGTGTTGAGCCTTCATTATGTAATACAATAGAACTAATGGTCCCATGTAGGTTCCTAACTTGGTAATCATAGAATCCTTATTTAAAATAACTTGTATGGGATTTATATACATCATATGAATGGTACAACTAGATGGTTAAGCTACATAAGCTAATTGCAGTAAGGAATGACAATAAATGAAATGAGGATTTTTTTGAAAATGATAACATGTGTTGTACCCATAATGGTGATATGATCAATGATCAAAACCATGAAGAATTTCCCCACTATCAATATTACCTGATGGGATGGAATCATTGCAAAATGTGAATATACATGACCTCTTTTATTAGATGGCCAACTTTACATTGTTTAATAACAGTAAAATGTCTCTTTTCCACATTGGAATGTGTCTCTTGGGAACATGAATTCCCTACTCATAACAAGTGCTACGTGAATCATGTGACCTTAATTTTTGTCAAAATAAGTAGAATTACTAACATGGTCATCAAAAATGAAAATAAATGGATTGGTTCCTTACTAACCAATTTTTTTAATGAAATGGAAAAATTACAATTTTGAGACATGAGAAAACATTCATGCACACAAACATTGTTTCATCAATAATTTTTAATGAAGGAAACTAATTAAATAGAGAGAACATTAGCATCATGGTTTGGGATTATGAATTGATGAATGATGGTTTGAACCTTGGAGACAATCAAATCTAAACTTGTATTTATTATTATAATAATTAATAATGTAACAAAAAAATTACCTTGGTTTTAGTGTTGATTTTGGATTATTAATTTATGGGCATTAAAAATCTAATGGAATGGATGTTTGATTTTATGATTTTGCAATACATGTGATGATGTATAAATTGATATATATATATATATATATATATATATATATATATATATATATATATATATATATATATATATATCAATTTATACATCATCACATGTATATATATATATATATATATATATATATATATATATATATATGAGATACCATTGTTTGGAGAGGTATTGTGTGGATTGATGTTGATGTATGTTTAATTTTATGATTCCATTTCCTATGTATGTATAAATGTATGGACATTTATGATTAAGGAAAATGAAATGATAAAAGGGTTTTGGGATTGATATAGTAGGGATTATATATAAGATAGGATGGGATGAGGACCAATGATAGGGCCATCTAAAGTAATCATAGATAAACCCAATCTAGATATGAGAGGAAAGTAGAGACCATAGTATACAAAATGGGAAGTCATGGTCATATGAACCCAAGAGGGTTGGTTGTACCCAAGTGAAAGATAAATGGGAATTACCAAAGTATCCAAGATATGAAGAAATGGTCATATAAACCCAAGTGGGATGGATGAGCCCAAGTATGAGATGAATATGAATTTACAAAGTATCCAAGATAGGAAGTAATGGCCATAAAAACCCAAGAGGGATGGATAAACCCAAATGGGAGATTAAAGAGAATATACCAAGTAAGATAAAATGTCTCAAAGAAGATGTGTGAACACTCGACATGCATCATTCATGATATCATATACATCATAAAGGATTTTTGTTAAGTATGAATAACGAGGTATTCATGGTTTTCTTAGATGATGTTGATACCTTGATGTACTTGTGATCATTTGGAAAATATAGAATCTTCGATCCTACAAAGATCCTTGTGAGGATGTTGCAATAGGTATCATCAATGGAGGGATGAGGGGGAAATTATGGGATCTATAAAATGGCATAGAGTCTGTGTGATGGGGATTTCAGTCTTGACACATAGGAACACAAGGATAAATATCTCAGAATCCATGCTTAGACACATGAGGAGAAGGATCTCAAGATCAATGCTTGCTGTAAAGAACCCAATAAGTGTCATTTATATACGAGAGAAAACCATGACGAGATTTTAATAATGATGTATCAAAAGAAGATTGTGAGGCCTTTTTACATTTTTATCACCTAAATTACACTTTGAGTTTCTTCATATGTCATCTATAAGATTTACAATAAAAACATCATGTTCAAGAGCCTCATGCCATGTGCACTATAAATCACCTTTGGGTGGGATAGAGCCATGATAACTAGAGGAAATGGTGGTGATGTTGTAGAAGGTAGAGATATAGTAGTATGTGGATAAAGGAAGGAACAAGGGATGGATATGTCATAAAATATTACCTATAAGGGCTAACTAAAGGAGCATATTAAATATCGGGCATCAAATTGCTAATTAGGGGTGTAGTTGATAAGCTTATCCTTGGACTCAATTTTGAAATAGATATATTTTTTATCCATAAGATCACCATTCTATAGACCGAAGGAAGGATGTGCATCTTGCATGTATACGATGATAGTATTTATGTTTTGAATAAAGGTAGAGCATAGGGTGTCATGGTAGCGAATAATTTCTACACTAGCATCTTGAGAATAATATTATAAGAAAGGGTCATCAAGAAAGTAGTTGTCATTATAATAATGTGTAGTAATGATTTATTCTAATTCAAATGAAATCTTATTTCAGAGTAACTTACTATAACCAAAAATATTTAGATGATTAAATATAGTAATGTACAAGTAATAAGCATTCAAAGATGTAATACCCTAAACAAATGAAGGGGAAAGATAATTTAGCTGATATTGTGCAACTTGGGAATGATTGGGACTGTGTATCTACTAGAAATGGCTAGAAAAATGTCAAAATGGATTTACGAGGGTTCAAAAACCCAATAATGTATAGGGTAGGAGTGCCCGTAGGGGACAAGAGCACCTCGAGTGTTAATGACTAATTTGGATGCATGTGTTTGATTAGATGCTTAGAACCTAATATTTTATAGGTCATAATATATTTGATATTATTTTATCTTTGTCACTCTGGTTTTACTTTTAGATCACCAATCACACTTGTAACCTAGAAAACAAATGACTTCCTACACATGCCCACAAACCATGCAAAATATAATAAAAATATGTAGAATGGGAAGTGGGACTAACCCCGATGGTCACCCAAAGAGTGAACTTATGAGAAAGAGATGTACTACATCTCAGACTCCATGTAGTTCTCCATGTGTATGTGTATCCATGTCCCATTCCCTAGGTTTCCCTTGTGTAAGTTACACAATGGTTGCGTGCTAAATCTAGATTGTCTTGAATATGAAAAATGTGTGTGATGGAATAAAATAAACTCCTCTCCTATGCAGTGTATGCAAACCAATACATCCATTAACCTTTGTATGGATGTACTAGATATGTACTTTATAGTTCTCTTGTGACTTTTGAAAGCTTAGGTGGTGATAGATAATGCTTATAGTACTTGGCCCCTTTATTTGAAAGAAGTAACTAAGTATATATATGATTCCCTTGTTTTAATTTCATAAAAGACAACTGAAAGGATGACCAAAAGTATTAAAGGGTGACCAAGAAGTGAAAGGAACCCAAAAGAGTAAGAAGAATATAGAGAAGGAGAGGATCACCCAAGAGGGACAAGAGTACCTCGGCGCTCCGTCCTAACTAGGTGCTAGTGTCCAAGGCCATCAAAAGGGAAATTAGTCAAGCTCCATTAGAACTGTAAGATGTGTAAAGCCAAAAGGATGCTCAATCAATCTTAGAAACAATAAAGTGTAAGAGATAAAGAAACCAAAATGCCAAAAAGGAGTTGTCAACCACTATTTTTATTGCTTAGGAATCATGTATACATTAGTATACTTTAGGACCTAGAAACGTACCCAAGTGCATAGATTTTATGTCTACATTTACCCCCACTTTATGTTGTTGAGTGAATACTTGATAGAATACAGTAGATATTAGATTCTTACCTTATAACTGGAGAGGATTATAGCTTATAGCATGCTTTGAGTGGAAAAATAGAAATGTCAAGTGTGAAGTGATCACAATGTGAAGCATTGTAACTAGGAAAAGGAGGTAGACCCCAAGGGTGAATCATATGTGTAATAGTGTTTTGTTGGGGCTTGTGCTTGTTGATGTGAGCCACTTCTTATTTCTTGTAAGGAAGGATCTACATATTATTTCTTGTAAGGAAGAATCAGAAAAGAAAAACAAAAGAGTAGTCAAAGTATGTATGTGAAAGATTAGAAAACATATGTATAAGTGAGTAAAAAGTGTGCAAAAAGTAGTAGCTAAGGAAAGAGTACACCTGATGTATGAGAGATTATAGGATAGAAAATTGTCTTATTTGTCTAGGATATGTTGTTGGCTGGGGTTGGGAGTGATCAATTCCTAATTAAGAAGCTTCGAGCTAGGGATTTCAGCGTCTTGTCACCAAGAATGATGTTTTGGGTGATCTCATGCCAAGGAGAAGAGAATTGGGGAGAGAGGTATAATTTTATCTCCTTCCATGATGGTTCTCAAATGATATGTGCCACTATAGATTGACACATCCTCATTTGTAACTGAAGCCAAGTGTATGATACCGTACATCTGTATTATACACTCCTAGCAATTGTTTTAAAATGAGAAAACATTTGTTTTTCCTTAGGACACAAGTGTCTAGGTGGGAATCAAGTGCGCACTGTTCATTTATGTTATTGGGTGCTAGTGTCTTCTCTATGTTTGTGATCCAAGTATGATTCTAGAGTTTTTACTCTTAGAAGGGTGATTTGTCCACCTAATAGTTTCCCCCTCATTTGGGGTGCATGTAATGAATGTAGGAGGATGTGTTCCAAATGAGAGGACTTGAAACTGATATGCATATCGTATATTGAATACTTGTAGGAGATAGTGGATGTGCATTGCGAAACCAAGGAAAATGGAAAGAAGATATACTATAAAACAAGTGTTAGTATAAAATATCTAGGATGCAATAGGATACAATGTAGAAAACAACTATGAAGACAAGAGGTATTGTGAAAAGTAGGGTGAATCCATGAGACATCACTCATAATGTCACAATACAATCAAGGCCGAAGTGTTTATAAGCAAAAAATGATCAAGCAATACATAAGGCATAACCCGAAACAACGACAAATAATAACAAAGAAGTAATGAGATAACCATGGTTGCATATACTCATGAAAGTCAAAGTCTTTACATAAAGCACCTGTTAACATGTTATATAGATAAGTAGTATGTCAAAGCATGTATATATAAATGAAAAGTAAAGTGATAGTAAAAAGAAGTATTAAATACTTCAAAAATGGGACCTGTGATTGTGGACTAGGATAGTAGTAAAGGTAGATACTCCCAAGAGCCTCAACGGGACTAGTAAAGAGTGGTATCAAACATCATACATCATGTAAGAAATTTTAAAGGTATTGCATTTACCTCAAGATACCATGTGAATGTGCATGTGTGTATAGGAAAAGATAATGACATACTAAGAATGTGAATAAGATAGCAAAAAAGTGTAATATGTAAGTAGTATAAGTTAACAAGAGTAAATACAACCAAGATGTGCATATGCTTGTGTGAAATTTATGGGGTACTGTAATATGAAATATGTGTAGATGAAGGGATCCATTTTTACCCTAGTGGATATGTGTTACGTGGGGTTCATTTAAGAATTATGCCCTCAAGCTGTTAAGTATGAACCATAGAACAAGAGTGTGTCATCGGGTAGCAATGGTATTTATGTCAGATGTTAGTTATTGTGAAACAAAGAGTGTGAAGTGTATTAGATAATATATGATTAAAAAATAGATAAAACAAATAGTGATGGGGGGAGAAAGTGTGATTTCCCCCAATTGTGTGGGTGATGGAGAGTTATCCGATGATAACGAAGAGCGAGGGTCCTTTATATAGTATTCGAGAAGGAGAAGACATGTGACTGTGGTGTAGGACCGGTGGTGTAGGAGAGTAAATAGGTGTACGTGGGGAGAACGGTGTGGTAAAGGAGGTGTAGAACACATATAGTAATGGGCTACCCACGTAGGAGAATTAGCCAAAAGGGGTGGACTAATGGACCAAAAAGGATGATGGGGTCATGATGTAGGTTGTGTATGAATGGGAGAGCTAGGTATAAAGATAGATGTAAAATGGAGAGGTTTAGTAGGCCTTGATGACATGAATGGGGATGAAACAAAGGGGATAATGGGCCAAGGTAGTGGCATGTGTGGTGGAATAGCATTAATAATGACAAAGTGCTTGTTGTGAATGAACTTAAGGCATACGTGGAACATGGAAGGGATATATTATGCACCACAAAGAAAAGGGAGACAAAATATTGTGTCACAATGCTTGATTTTATATATAATGAGGAAATGTGTTGGTATGGCAAGGGACTTAATAATAATGGGAAATATGACACATCCGTAAGAATTGGGGGTGGGAATGTGATTTGAGAGATTGGAAAATTGATATCAATAAGATTTCTAGATAATATGCATTGGAAGGCACAAAGGATGAACCATAATATTATCGACTCGATGAGAACCAATGGAAGCATCAATATGCATCAAATAAGAAGAAAGCTGTATCATGGTATTCACAATATAAGAATGTAATAATTGGTGGTGGAGCATCAAAAACAACAATACGAAAATTAAAGAGTGTCGATGAGGAAGGAGACACCTTATGATATGCGTGATTGAAAGAGGAATTAGTATTCGATTTTTCATGATTCGGTAATGGGTCATTAAATATTTTAAGATTTTTATTATCATTGAGTGGGTTAGAAGTAGATGGATCTAGAAGCATGATTGCAATGTTGTTGATCAGATCTTGAATGGAATGTTTGAGCTTAAAATAATGATCAATAGAATTCCCATTACATTGGTGATAATCATAGTGTGTGTTTTCATTGTAATTACGTACACATGGTCAATAAGGATCTAGATTGAGTGATGGAGGGAGAGTAATCAAATTGCTTTGAATGAGTTGCAGTAATAAGAACCAAGGTGCATAAGGTAGCTTAGTAAAAGTGTTCGTCGTTGATTACAATTGAAGCTTGGCTAGTGTAGAAATAGTGTTGACAATAGCATTAGAGTTGGTAGGTTTAGTGGCTGGTTTGAATGTGGATTTTCTCGAAACTTGTAAGATGAGGTGGAAGAAGTATCATAATACTTCAATTTTCCCATAGATATTAATTTTTTTCCACAAAATTTGAGTGTGTGATATAATTGATCAAAATAAGGAGAAGTATAAAAATGACACTCTTTTGGAGTGGAGGAAAAATACTTTGAATGAATAGGTATTGCAATTCTAAATCATCTAGAACATTGGTCATTTTGGAAAGGTTGTTCTTATACCACAAGACATAGTCTGCAAGATGTTCATTAGATCCTTGTTTTATTTTATCTAGTTGTGCATAGGATATCTTAGTGTTGATATTCATAGAAAAATGAGAAAGGAATGTATCGTCTAAATATGTAAAATATGTTACCGAATGGATAGGTAGATCATAGAACCATCACATAACATAGTCATGTAAGCTTCAAGGAAATAATTTTTCCAATAGTGTAAGCTCATTATCATATTTAAGACATACAACATTAAAGGAGTGAAGGTGTTCTTGAGGGTTACCATGACCATTTAATATAGGAAAATCAGGTGTGAAAATTTTAGGAGGTGGTGGATAAGAGGAAATGGTGGGTGAAAATGGGATATAAAGGAAGAGTGAGTGATATAGAGATGGAGAGGAGGATGAAGAGGCTTGTTATAATTGGTGAATTTGGGTTTATAAATCATGGTATAATAAGGTTAGGTCATGAGTGCCTGAAGAGGAGATAGGTTGAGTATGGGAAGTATTGGGAGGAATGAAAGGAGTGGTGGTTGTAGCAATAAAAACTTGAATGGTAGAATGTGGGGTGGAAGTTAGGGAGACCGAGAAGGAGACAAAAAGAGGGAGTGTGGTATCATCTTGAGAATATTTAGCAATGATTAGAGCATTTAGGACATGCAAAATATGCGTAGGGTCATTATGTAAAGAAGAATAGAAATTATGGAGCTTGTCAAGTTGATATTGATCAACATTAGTGTCTTGATCATATGAGTTTTCACTATAAAAAGCTTCAATGTTATCAAGAGGAATGTTGGTTGAGTTGATGAGTGGACTTTTAGAGTCAGCGATTGGTTTAGAGAGAGCTTACAGGAAAATGGGGAACCTCGGTGTGCTCAAGGGGACCAAAATCACCACTACGGGTGATGGGCATAAAAAGGCCTTGAAGTAAGGTATGGTTCAAGTGAATGGGTTCACCAAATGATTTATTATAGCTTGAATTAAATATTATTTCAGAGTAACTTACTATAACAAATAATGTTCAGATCATTAAATACAATAATGTATAAGCAATAACCATTTAAAGATGTAATACCCTAAGCAAATGAAGGGAGAAATATGACTTAGTTGATTATGTGTAACCTGAGAATGATCGAGACTATGTATCTGCTGGAACATGCTAGAAATAGTGTCAAAATGGCTCGTTGAGGGTTTGGAAACCCATGAATGTACAGTGGTAGGAGCACTCACAAGAGGATAAGAATGCCCTAGGAACTAATGAATGATTTGGGCACCTGTGTCTGCTCAGATGCTTAGAACCTAATCTTTTGTAGGTTAGAATATATTCACTATTATTCAATCTTTGTCATTATCCTTTTTACATCTACGATCACACTGTAACCTACAAAACAAATGACTACCTGTACATTCCCACAAATGATATAAAATTTAATAAAAAAGATGTAGAATGGGGATTAAAACTAACCTTGGCGGTCACTTGAAGATTGAACTTATGACCAAGCACTACACTACATCTCAGAATCCATATAGTTCTCCATGTGTATGTGTATCCATGTCCCATGCCCTAGGTTTCCCTTGAGTAAGTTACACGATATTAGCGGGCTAGATATAGATTGTACCAAATATGCAAAATGTGTGTGATGATATAGAATAAACTCCCCTCCTATGCAATGTATGAAAACCAATGCAACCCTTTACCTTAGTATGGGTGTGCTAGATATGTACTTTGTAGTGTTGTTGTACCTTTATGCAAGTCTAGGGGGTGATAGATAATTCTTATAGTGCTTGTCCCCTTTATTGGAAACAAGTAACTAAGTATATATATGATTCCCCTATTTGAATTTTGTAATTGAACAGTGAAAGGATGACCCAAACTATTAAAAGGTTACTAAGAATAAAAAGGAACCCAAAAAAAGAGTAAGAAGAAGATAGAAAAGGATAAGAGTGTCCTGGGAGGGATAGGAACTCCTAGTCATTCTTTCCTAACTGGGCATTAGTGTTTGAGGACATCAAAAGGTAAATTAGTCAAGTATTGATAGAATTTTAAGATGTGTAAAGTCAAAAGGATTCTAAATCAAGCTTAGAAACAATAAAGTGCAAGAGATAAAGCAACCAAAAGGAAAAAAGGATTATAAACCACTAGTTTTCTTGCTTAGGGATCATGTATACATTAGTATTCTTTAGGACCTATAAATGTACTCAAGTGCATAAATTTTTTTTTTGTCTAGAAGGAATATCAATAGTAGATGCATCGATGATAGTCTTAGGTTGGGTGAGATGTTATAAAGGATGACATTGAGTGAAAGTGATGGTGATTGGGACATGATTGATATCCTTTTTATCAATCGTTTTCATAAGCCAAGAGGTAATTGGGTAATAATGGCATCAATAATATCATAACTATGAATTCAAATGTTAATTTAATTAATCTTGTAATTTTTAATTCAAGAAGGTTTGGAAGAGTATAGCCCAAAACCTCAAGATGAGCACTATAGCCAAAAACAAAGTCTACCAAATAGTTGAAGCATTGGTATTCTGAAAATGGGATGGTAGGAATTTCTTCAAGAGTAGAAATTTTGAATGTCCCACATTATTAAAATAGGCCACATTTCTAAGGGTTTGTGTCACCTTTTACCTTATATATAGATCCTGAGTGTGTAAAATTAATGCATTGGTAGGTGGATGATGCAACTACACACATTTGATGAGCTCATAATTGTCTTAGGAGGATACTATAAGATAATGGTAAATGGAATAACTTAACTTTGATGTAAATGGTATAAAGAGGTATAGTGATAGGGATCCAAAAACAACCCATAAAGGGAATCTATCTATGATCTTATCTGTGACATGTGATGAGAGTGAATTTTATATTATCTATAGAGTAACCCAATGTCTTGATGAAATCAAGAGAAGTGAAATATGTGTCGAAACCTTTGCCTATAATATATCTCTTAACCATTGTGTTGCCAATCTAAATTGAGATAAAAAGGGGAGGATAATTTACAAAAAATAATAGTTCATCGGGGACCATGTAATCAAGAAATAAGATACATGAAGAATGGTTGGTGGAAAGGTCATTAGAGATGGATAACTCTTCATATTGTTGCATGCTACTCTCTTCTGAACTAGGAAGCGAAGTTTACTACCCAAAATTTTGTGGAACATAAATGTTCATAGTGAAGAGTGTTGTCATAATATGTTCATGATGTTGTGGTGAGGTACGAATGAGCTCTAAGAATAGAATTTGACTGGAGAGGAAATTAAATTCCACAAGAGGATCCTACTCTTCAAGATTTGGATATGGAGTAGTCCGAAACTGGGAAATATCAGTTTGAATAGGTTATGAAGAAGAGGAATTAGAAAAAGGTTTTGGAAGTGGAATTTTAACCAAAATTTCTATGAGACCAACCTTGGTAAAAGTGTTACCAAAGGGGTTGATGGTGTAGGAATTGTTAGGAGACGAGAGAGATGAGATTGGTCCTATAGGAATGTCTATACAAGGGATAATGGAATTCAATAAACTAAGGATTTGGGTATAGGAGGTTGTTCATGAGGTGTTTTTCATGAAAAAAGATAAATGGTTTATTAGGAGTTATTATGATCTACACGAGGATAAGAGGGTTCAATATAGGTGATAATGCATTTATAAGTATCCATATGAATTAAATTTTAAGTAGATGAACCGTAGAGGGATATGAGGTATAAATAGTGTTGGTAGTTTCTTTACCGACATCATCAATGTTAGAGTTAATTTTTTATAATGATCAAGAAGTGGTTCATTGTAGATTTTGAGATGCTCATTAGCTTGATAAACTACTTCATGTCGATCACATTGTTGGAATTTTTCAGGTGCCTTGATGGCTTCATCTAACATTTCGTGGGTGATAACTTCATGATAAAAGTTGTTGCGAAGGATAAATGTATAGGAAAAGTATTGAAGAGAACAATAATTGTCATATTAATGGCCCCAATTGATATGTCACTAAAATAATTTAATCTCATCATGTCATTAAGGGAGAGGTAAATAAAGGTATACCACCATTGTAAATGGGGAGGTAAATGTATTTACATCTCTCCTTTGGATAGAGGTTGGTGAAAGTCAGCATGGGAGGAGGTAGAATGTGATTAGATGGTATATAAATCAATGTTATGGATGATTCTATTAGAAGAATTACTTTCGGGAAGAGTATTTGTGACTCCACCATCAAGGCAATTCTTGTGTTTAGGACACATAAGGACTTGGATGTTCTTAGGGGATTATTGATTTAGAGAAGGATTTTGAAACTATTTCATGAGAAAATATTGACACTTGGCCTATTTGAATAATTATTCCAAAGAGGAAGGGGAAAATGTTTGAACCTTATATCAAGGTGAGGCTCAAGTTATTTAAGGAATAGTTGGAACAAGATCCCATCATTCATGTTATGCTCAACCTAAGTGGACAAGGTTTTCCAACATTTGATGAAGTCTTAGGCAGATATGATTTCCATGTATTTGTAATTGATGAAGAAATTAATGTTGTTTTTTAGGAATATTTTGAATTGTAATTTGTTGAATTAGGTAGTTAAATTTCTAGCTCAACACTACAGGTTGGTTGGGAGGGTGTGATACTAATCCAAGGAATCTCCTATAAGGTTCTTAAATAGGATATTTGTGGCATCATAAGTGTTATTATTAACCCAAACCTTATAGATATTACCAAATTTCTTAATATGGAGAGTGGGGTTTGTTGAACCATCATAAGTGATGGAAGGGGAAACACAATGACAAAGGGAGTTAATGTTTCTCTTTGAATAACTTGAAGGGTTTTGTTTTGAATGTGAAGTTGTGTAATGGGAAGTCCATTATGTCCAAACATAAGTGGAGGAGGCTAAACTTGGTTTTTCATTCCCAAGAGACCATTTTAGGTCGATAAACAAGCTGAGTTAGGCTGATTTGAAATTGTAGAAACTGAATTTTATCCGTAGTTTACTATTAAATTAGATGGTCAATGAGTTGCACAATGAGTTGGGTCAAATTCATATTCAGAGGATTGTTGGTATTGTTATTTGGATTAGGAATTAATCAATCTGGGGAGGCTCGGGATGGTTAATATCATTATCTAATTTCGAGAAAGATATTCCTTAAGATTTTTGATAGTATTTCATGGGAATTGCCTACATACTCATGAAATTTTTGTAGAAATGTTTGCATAGTAGGGGTATAATCAGATTAAGGAACATCCTTATGTTCCCATTATTTTTCAATATCAAATATAGGGTTTCAAATGTTTTATTTGGTTTGTATGTTTCAAGGTGGGGGTTTGAAATTCCCAACATTGGCTCTAATTGAAAGGTAATCAACATAACGTGGAACTAGATTAGGAAGGCCATGATGATAAGATTTGTTATGATGAAATAGAGATGGTTAAATTAGATATGTAAATTATTCACTAAGAAAATATTCCATGGTAAAGTGAAAATGATTAGAGAAAGCTTATTAGAGATGATTTTCAAATGGGATCAGTTGTATAGTAAGCTTCAGACTTTGGGGAAATGACATTAGGAAGAGAAGATGTAATAAAATTAAATTTTCCTAATGGGATTGGTCATGTAGGGAATATGCACGTGATATGATGGCATCTAAAAATAAATAATTTTGTTTTTAGAGGATCATCCATACAACAAGGTGTTGCATAGGGGATGAGGGCATTTGAAAATGAAATAAAAATAAAAGGAGGTGAATTTGAACTAGTTTGAGGTAGAGTAAGATTCACTTTGAGTTCACATAAATATATAGATGGGTAAAAGAGAGGTTCCCAACTATTTTCTCAAATATGTGGATCTAATATAAGACTAGACAAACTATGTAGATATAAAGGTTCTCATAGAGCACTAAATTCATAAATCTAGAGGATAATAGCCATATCCTGGGATAGTTACGGTGTTTCCAAGTTATAGAGATAAGATATAGATAGGTATCATACTGGGATTCTAAAATAAAGAGGGAAGCAACACACGGGGTGGATAAATGTAAGGTGCATAGTAATAATAAGATAAGGTAATAAACCAAAGTAAACATACATCTACTCTATCCTATAACAATGAATGGCTAAAGACAATAAGAACATATATAAAAAATGAGATACTAAAAAGGGTTATAGATACTTACATGTAGTGAGTGTGTGACCATTGATGCATAATCCTCCCTAGAGAAAAAAAAAAAAGAGATAGAATAACTATGGGTGTAGAAGGGAAAGATCAACAAGAAGGTATCCAGACACAACTCACTATGTTCACCAAAATAAAAAAGGGGAAATCTCCAAGAATCCAAATTCAGATAATAAGAGTAAAATAGTGTGAGCAAGAGAAAATTATGCACAAATTCTATGTAAGCAAGAAGTTATGAAGTGGAAATACTAATTGGAAAGATTATAAGTATATATATCCAATTCCATTGCCCATGGGAAATGACATCAACCTTGCAGGAATTACATAGGTAAAATGATGAAAAACATGAGGAATAGAGGCCACAAGATAAATGAGGATAAATGACAAAGGTTTAGAATGACCAAAAGAAAGGGTAGTACCATGCAACAAGAAGTAAGTAGACATAATGGAAAAAGTGTACATAATGAGTGCAATATGTGAATAAATGGGAGAAACAAGGAAAGTATGGGGTGACAAAGGATAATAATGATATCTTAGAAATTTTTGATCTAGCCCACATGACCAAGTTTGATCATACCCCAATCCTGGTAGGACCCTTAAGATAGCGACTTAGGAGGATAATGCATCAACATCCCCTACAAAAAAAAAAAAAATCGTTAGCAAGTGTCATAAATATGGTGTATACAAGGATCCAATGGCATAAGGTGGGAGACATCAAACAATTGATTATGTAATCCTTTGATTCATACATAAAGAATCACTTATTTTGTGTATGGTATCATAAGTCATTTTCATAGGTTTTTACCAACAAATATTCATCTCAATGACACACACTTATATTTGAAACCATAAATTCATCTAAGGTTATTTGAGAAAATATGAAAGGATTCACTTGAAGGGCTAGTCCATATTTTTATGTGCAAGGGTGTAACATGTGTGTTATCTTTGGGAGTGTGAGAATTCAATTTAAAGTTGTTTTTTCACAAAGAAAGGATCCAATGAGGATTCACAAAATACGTAATTTTATGTATTGATTTGACTTGTATCCATTGAGTTGTGTTATTATTATAAATGCATTAAGGAATTTGGTCATTATATTATATAGTGTATTATGGAACATTTAATTAGGTAGGCTTCAATAAATGCCATTTGGGTATCTTGTAGCTTTGAAGTAATATCATAAGGGTAAGTGCAACAAGTTGGTGGAAAATTAAGTGGACATAAAAATCTAAAATTTACCTACCGCGATTGTGGTTTTTAAACCGCGATCATGAAATATTTTTTATAGGTTTGGTGATTTTGAACCTAGAACTGCAATCACGTTTTAAACCGCGATCACAGTCCTCTAAGACAAAAAAACAGGCCCATGAACCCTCATTTCCCCATTTTCCCTTGCGAACCATGATTTATCCTCGACCTTTGGCACTCAAGCTTTAAATACCCCCTGAAAATTGCTCTTCAAGCTTCTAGATTGTGAAAGTTTCAACAATTCTGCCGAGACGAAGAGGTAATCCCTCGATTTTGATCAAATTTCTTGCATTTTAGGTTAGTTTTTGTGATTTTCATGGGTTTTTCAATTTTTTATTTATGTATACAATTTTTTTGTTTTGTCAGGTTGCTCAACAAGCTCATAAACCGTGAAAACCATCCAAATATTATTCAAAACCCTCCTCCAAACATAGATCCACCTCCTATGGCTCCTTCTATCCCCATAGAACCAATAGGAACACAAGTTGATATCATTGGAAGAATCCAACAAAATAAAATTTCCATTGAGAACCTTATTTAGACTATAAGACAAAATCATGCCACAAATCCGTCCCGCATGACTTTAGCTAACACATTGCAAATATTGATTGGAAAATTTGACTCCATAACCAACCAAATAGACATATGGAATACCTTTAGAGGTGATTTTAGGTGGTGGTATGTTGATAAATTATCCCATGTAGCCGTAAAAGATAAAAATTGTAAAATACCACATTTGTGCAATATTTACTGACCCAAGAACCAATGCCCCCCATAACTACTTGCAAATGGTTCCCAATCCATTGGTGTCATGATGACTGAATCAAGAATTTTTTTGGGACTGATCATAGATGGTTTTTTATTATCCACCATAATAACAATGAGGTTCCTCTCTATTTTTTGAAGAAATTATATTGCAAGTTTGTGCTTAATGAGGTCCTAAATTATTTTTTCTCTTTCTAAGTTTTATGGGCAAGGAGGTGGCTCTTCATGATTAGACCTCTTGTATGCATTAGTCAACTAAGGATCCCCATGCCCCAAAACCCCCACGCCTTGATTATCCCTCCTACAGTGAAGGCGGTTATGGAGATTGACACACTACATGCATTAAGGGAACTCATTGACACTCTGACCCATCATAGTGACTAGATTACATCTATTGATATTGGTGGAGTGGCCAGTTCTAGCGCACCACACTACTATGGATCATATGGTGCCGTATGCATTGTGAGCGAGACATGATTTCTTTTCTCTAGATGAGATGATGACAGATGTTTTTGGAACTGGTGCAAATGATCTTGGTCTTTCATAGGTAAATGTCAAATAAATATTATATATCTATACAGTAGTTTAATTCATTTGAGATTTTAATATATATGTATTTGATTACGTCATGTACATACATGTAAAAACTATTTTTTTAATAAAATTTTAAATAACAAGAGCAGATGAAGGACACATCTAGCATTAACATGCTAGCTACTGTATTTGGGCGTGTTACAGATGTAAGTTTCAAGTTGTACTTACATTTCAAATTTCATTTGATTGCACTTTTATTATTATAATGTTTCACATGTACATGTACATATTAATATGTTTGTCTTTTATACGTAGGAGCCTGACGGGTCATCATCTACTCTGGGCACTGAGGCTATTGGCATGCCTCACGTGAATTTTACATAGGTTAGTTTCTCTTTACACTTTGTTTCTAATTGTGGAAGTTCAGTTGTGTATCTACTCTTGTAGGAATTTTGGAGACTCGAGTAACATCAAAGCTTCCCTAGAAGATCATTAAACCTAGATTCCTTGGTTGGTTTCTATTAGCAAATTAATATGTATTGGTCTGTTATGTGTCAATTATGCTTTGGGTCTATTATGTGGCAGTCATGTAGATTAATATTGATATGTACATGTTTTTTGTATAGCTTATGACTTCTAAATATATTCCTCCATATATGCAGATGTGGAGGCTACGTAGATCTTGCCATTGCATCTCGTAGATCCACTAGTTGGGGTATAATTTTTCAAATTTGTTAAATTTTGGAGGATTTTTTTCTTATTACTTAAATTTACAATATCAAATTTTGCATATGAAATATTTAATTTGAAATATTTATTTGTATTTAGCTTACCCTCGTGAATTTCTTTGTTGGCCCTCCGACGCATTGAGGACAAATTGATAGGGATAATGAGATTGCGGTAAGATTTCACATGTATGAACAAAATTCTAAGTTTCTAAATTTTGAATATATTTTAAAAATTTGGGTGTTAAAACTTGTTGTTTATAAGTGCGAGGCTAGGTTTTAAGCCTTTTTAGAGATGCATAGGACCACACAAATGAAATTCATAGTGGCATCTCCCTCCACTACATCCCGAGTTGTGGACATGCTTCTTCTAGCAAGGTGAAGAGAGGGAAGATGTTTCATGATTAGATTCATAGGACCTGGATGTATAGATATATATGCCATCTAGTCCTAGTTCATGATTCTTCATATAGTCCATGTATATAGCCTTATGCGACTGCATGTGGTCCTATATGTATGACACACTTAGTTCGATACATGTTATGAACTTATATTTTCAGAGACATGTCCAACACACTTATTTTGATACATTATATCCATGTTGGTTTTCATAATGATATTACTTCTATGTTTGATTTGATTTCATTGCACATGATATCCTTCTATGTATGTTTTCATAACCATATTAGTTCTATATGTTTGATTTGATTTGATGGCCTCAATTATGTGACCATTATGGATATGATATATGATATATTAAATGTTATTGTTAAATGATATATGATATATGATGTTATGTTATATAATGGTTTTGAAGGTTCTTGGGTGCAAGATCATTTTTTTTTTTCAAGAGATTCAAGTGTGTAATTATATTAATTTTCTTATTTTAAGCACGTGGTTAACACACTCCAAAGTGGGACAAAATGTATACAATTAAAAATGGTCTTAAGGGATTTATTACAAGTCATTTTATATGTTTTTAGTGTACTTACAATTTATTTGTTAAGTATTAGTCCAAATTAAACTTGTTATTGATGTGTGTAACAATAAGGTCCTAATTTGAATTCACTTGTAAAAAAATATAGAAACATTGTAGAACTTAGTTGGCACAAGATATGCAAAAAATATTCTTAAGACTCTATTGTGTATTAACATGCTTTAAAAAGAGATCATTTAACAATCATTAGAGTATTTACATGGTAATGTGTTAACCTTGTTGCAATCTCATTGATGCGAGCTGAGTAGCATGAGAAGTCATGCCGGGGACGTTTGGTCCAACAAATTGTCACAAAGAAATGCATTTGATTGGGGGTCATGGAACCAAACTGATTATGTCAACATGTCTCGGGTGGCTAGG
Source organism: Taxus wallichiana var. yunnanensis (assembly GCA_018340775.1). Taxonomy (NCBI): domain Eukaryota; kingdom Viridiplantae; phylum Streptophyta; class Pinopsida; order Cupressales; family Taxaceae; genus Taxus; species Taxus wallichiana. Next base: position 53,068,649 of record CM031234.1, read on the forward strand.
TGAACACTAGAGGATGCATCATTTTGGTGCATGACAACGTTGTTTGCACGCTACGTTGTTCGAGTGTAGTCCCTTAAGAGCCCTGAGACCAAAAAATCATTCAACTTCGATGGGTGACTACTCAGATTCTATGGCACATATAGACGTAACATTAGATCCTTCATCTCGGTGTAGGGACCCTCTAAAATATCCTATCTTGATTTTTTCCATCTCCAATCGGTGCTCTCGTTGCCCTATTATTTGTAAATGCACAAAATAGTACAGTTTGAGCTAGTGTAAGGTTTTCAAATGCTATATTTTTCAAATGGTGGGTCATGGCAAAAACCGAATGTGAAAACACATCTAGGTGGCTAAATGAACACTAGAGGAAGAGTTGTTTTGGTACATGAAAATGTCGTTGCTTTCCGGGCTACTTCATTCGGGTATAGTCCCTTAAGAACCCCGAGACCAAAAAAGCTGCATTCAAATTCAACGGGTGACTAATCGAGACTCCATGGTACCTAGACATCTCATGAGATCCTACACCTCAGCGTATACACTCCTTACAATAGTTTGTCTTTGTTTTTCCATCTCCAACCGGTGCTCTCGCCACCCTATTGTTTGTAAACACACGAAATAGTGTAGTTTGAGCCTGTGTAAGGATGTCAAACACTATATTTTGAAAATGGTGGGTTGTGACTTTGAACCAACTCGCACCAAAACATTTGGGTGGCTAGGTGAATGTTATAATATGCATCATTTTGGTGTGTGACAACGTCATTGCTTTCAGGCTACTTCATTTGGGCATAGTCCCTTAAGAGCCATGAGACCAAATAACCATTCAACTTCGACGAGTGACTACTCAGAATTTGTGGCACCTAGAGACATCTCATTAGATCCTATACCTTGGCATAAGGACCCTATAAAATATCCTGTTTTGATTTTTTCCATCTCCAATTGGTGCTCTCGTTGCTCTATTATTTGCAAATGTTCAAAATATTGTAGTTTGAGCCAGTGTAAAGTTTGTCAAACGCTATATTTTGCAAAGCAGTGGGTCATGGCACCAAAAATATGCACACGCATAGGGATGGCCTTGTAAACACTTGGGAGGTGTATTTTTGGTTCCCTACGCTCTCGGTGCTTCGGGATACCTCCTCCAGAGCCAAGAACCCCCTCCACAGGTACATAAATTGTTTTTAATTGCTTCTCTTTTCTTGTAAAACAATGAAAGATTCTCTTAGCTTTGAGAATATAAAATTATCTACTAATAGTGCTAACCACGTGAAGGTGGAAGCTTTTCTAGCACCACTAACCTGCATAAAAGTGTTAGTCAAAGAAATTTAAGTTTCGAATCAAAACCATACTAGATATATAAAAAATACATAAATTTAATAAAATATATGAACTTGAATCTAGAACTAAAAAATTTAAACAATTCAAAGAAAAATTATATATCAGATGAGCTCAGGTAAATTCATTCCAATGTTCACCATCAGGATGTGAAAGTGTCCAAGCTTTTTTGGCACCACTAACCTACATAAAAATGAACTAGTCAAAGAAATTTAAGTTGAATCAAAACCATGTATACTAGATATATACAAAATACACAAATTTAATAAAATATATGAACTTGAATTATCTGGTTGAAAAATTTAAACACTTCAAAGAAATTATATATACTAGACGTGAGCATGTAAATTCATTCCAATGAACCATCAGGATCAGATCTACTCTGAATAAAAGACAAGATTGCTTCATGATATGACTCTTAAACCTTCAAAAGAATATTGTTATTAGGTCTTCCTCGATATCTATACAACTGAATATTTTTGCTAGAACTAGATGTGAATATTAGAGTATTTTCTTGTGTGTCGCAAAGTCTTCAAACACCCAAATAGAGGAGTTTTTTAATGGATACCGTCAAAGCCAAGTTCCAAAGAACTACCACTAACCCCGTAGGGTACTCAATATCTTCACCATATATAACAGGAGAAGTCAAATTCTTTCTTTCCTTGATGCAATGACATAAGAAATAGTTTGCTCCTTATTCATTTTCTTCTGTCGTAATAACTGCAAACACATGACCTACAAAAAATAAAGGTTTCAACTAAAATTCAAATTACATATTGATTTCAATGGACATAACTCAATACAAAAATTGTAAATAACCATTTACCTTATCACACCAAAATAATTTTTTTCAAAGACCTTGGATGTTGCAAATTCATCTATAGAAACAAATTGCAATGCCCATGGAGGTTGATAACTAGGAAGTAGAGTTAGAGGCCTACAAATCCATCCATCCACCCATTCTTGTGAATCAAACTCAAAAGTGAAAAATTCAATACAAGATGCATAAAAACATGTTAAATTTCTTGTCCATTTGTCCCACAAAGTAGCATTTGAGCTACAAAATGAGTGCATATTATGGACCCTATGAGTGTTATAAAATCCTTGTAGTTAGCAATTTGTTGTTCCTCTATCAACCAAAAATATTTGCGAATGTGGAATTATATTGAGAACCTTGGGCCATGTTGTCAATACAACATTCCACTATGCTCTTTGCATCTTTCAATTTAGTACCATAGTTTTTTCTTGCAACTCTTCTCTTGCAAGAGCTCTTTTCACACATGCCCCTACACCGTCATGCTCTCCTTTTCAATGTCCAACCTTAGCTAAATTCTAAATATATTGCACAACCATCTTGACATGCATCCTTCTCATCCAATAAAACATACACAAATTTTTAAACTGATACATGTAATTATCTCGACCTTTTATAATGTTGTTTGAAGCAGATGTCTTTATCGGACAAGTTTCTATAAAATACTTGGAAACAACCTTACGAGAAATTTAGTAGAATGAGTACGATCATCACTCATATAAAAGTGGTACTCTCTTAATTTTTTTCGATCATTCTTTGTACTATCAGGAGAATGTATAAATGTTATATGCACAAAAATGACAACTTGTACTAAGTTGTAATATTGTGATTGAACCTCCATTTGTGGTTGTAATGTGTAATTCTCTACAAAATTGACCTTTGAAATAATAGTACCAATAGGAAATTTGTCCTTATATATCTTGAACCATTCATCTAAGCTGTTGTTTTAAGCTCACAAAGACACCCCTGGACGCACATCAGGCTTCTAGGTTGATGTTTCAGGCATCCAGTGTGATTGCAAAACATGGAAACCTCTCTCCAAGTGTGGGACTTGTGAAAATGAGAGAGGAATCTCTAGATTAGAGGCTGGTTCCTCAAACTCCTCTGATTTAGATCTATATTTGCACAACTACAGAGGTTCAGATCCTAATCCTACTCTAAATTGCAAGGAGACAGGGATAGAAATGCAAAATGAAACTAACTAAAGGTGGTGATGCACCAAAAGGAGTGGTGAATATTTTTGTCAAGCAAATAGACACAAACCTGAGATTGTAACATAAAACATACACAGGCTGATAAGATATAATTTAGGATCTGAAATGAAGCAAATAATACAAACAAAGGACTGAAACTCATTCACAAAGCTTGCATTATTATTTCCAATGTCAAAACACTGCATTACAACCTCAGAGAGGTAAAAATTGTTACAGTCTTTGAAGAGGTTTGATTCTTTCCTACAATCACTTACTGGAGGTGAAAGAAGAAGATTTCTATGCCCAAAAATGTTCCCCCTTTGAAAATGAGCCAAAACTGGCTTTTACATTGCATGGGTCGAGCCCAGGAGACAGAAACGTACAAAAACGTGAGAGCCCATTCCTCCTTGACTACAGATGCATTAAAATAGCATGGGAGACCTTACAAACCCATACCCTATCATTTTTGACCGAATTGCAGGAGAATGCGACCCATTCTGCGTTAAATTTGGTCGCTGAAATGTCACTTCTGGCCATGAACACACGTCAGAGCCATTTCTTAACTTTCTCTCTCCAGACTACACCAAAATTCAAGATTAACCCTAGAATCATGTAGAGAATTTTATAAGCTTTCCAATGATATAAAGAACGTGCAAATCTGAGCTCTGGATCGAAAGATATGTCGATCTGAAGATTTAGGGCACAAAACAGGCAAAAATGGATTTTGAAATTTTTTCCCGCGCTCTGCCACTTGGATGACACGTGTCAAGCGCTGATTGGATGCGTAATTCTCTCTCCTTCGCTTACCCGTGGGTTTTCCCTTGAAATTTGACCTTTTTGTGATTTTGGAAAATTTTCCACTTTTCCCCCACGCCCCCGCCACTTGGGACACGTGGCATGATCTAATTGGAGGACAGGGGCGCGGGGTCATCCTTTACTTTTTAGTTTTTTGCCAAAACTCTTGCCAAATTCTCTAATTACTTCCCGAGCTCCACACTTCCTTGCTCCATCGGACACGTGTCCTCTTTTATTGGCTCGGGTTGACCCTTCAAACCTCACCCTTTGAACTTTTGGATGTTTTCCCTTGTGACATGTGGCATCTCCTGATTCGTCCGCAGGCTTGCGGCTTTTCGCGCCCTTCGCATCTTTTCGGCCCAGATGTCCCAAATTGTCTAGGAAAAAAACTTCCGATCCACCCGATTCGGGCTTCCCTGTCCCTCTTTCGGTGATGACACGTGGCGTAATTTGATTGGCTCTTGGCTCCTTTAGCTCTCCGCATCCGCCACATACTTTTGTTCCAACTGTCCCAGTGCTGTCTGGGACAGATTCTTCCGAACCGCCCGAAATGGGCTTCCTTGTCCCTCTTTGCATCCGCTTCGCCTTTTCGCGTCCTTCACATCTTTTCGGCCCAGATGTCCCAACCTTATCTATGCAACAGTTAGTCAATTTTCTTTTCTCCTTCGGCCGAACCGGCTTTCCGCGTCCCGCGACCTAACTGTCCCAGTGCTCGTGGCCCGCTTTGGCGCCTTTCAGCCGATTCATGCCCCGACGTCCCAAATGTCCCGACTATTGCGAGGACTAGGACTTAGCCAATTTTCATGATTTTTTCTGGCCCAAGCTTGTTTTTTGCAACTTTTTCACCTTTTCTTAGAACTTGCTCTTTTCAACCTGGACAGGAGAGTTAGAAAAATCTGAGGGGACCCTAGAAACATGATTTTTTGCCCTGAATCAATCTATTTTCTGGGACTTGAGTATTTTGATGCATGTTATCAAATTTACCCTGGGGGTGAATTTTGGATAACAATTTGGTGACTCAGTGGGGTTACCTACCTACTAGGTAGAAGATACCAGTTACTGAAGCAGTCCATTGGGCATGGAGTCATGAAATATTCTATTTAGAACCCCAACTGACTCAGAATGTGCAAGGAGGAAGATGGAATATCACCTGATGGGAGCAAGGATTGCAAAACATCTCCATGGACAACAAGCTATGCCAAAGCACTTAGGGAAAACAAAACTAACCTACAACAAAAAAATGTGCACAAGCACTTGGAGGAATGAAAATCTAATCTAATATTTACAAGGCAGTGAACTTCCCTCTAGAAGCAACGCTTGAGATAGATTCCATTTTGGAATCATGTAGTTCTTACCATCCAATGAGGCCAATTGGAAAGCATTGATGTTCTTGCACTTCGTGACCATGTATGGGCCACTCCAAATGGCATCAAATTTTGAATGCCTTCCCGGTTTTGCTCTATCCACATCCCATTTCAACACTAGATCTCCAACTCAGAAGGATCTATCCTTAGCCTTCCTATCAAAGGTCTTCTTGATCAATGCTTGATCCTTTTCCATTACTTGGGATGCCTGATTTCTGATCTCTTGCAGCTCCATCAACTCTGCATACCTCACCTCCATAGGCTCAAACTCTAGCAACTCTAGCTACTTCATAAGTTCCAATGTTGGCAACTCAAGTGACATGGGCAAGATTGCCTCTCTTCCATAGACAAGTTTGAATGGAGAGTTACCTGTGGATCTTTTGGGAGTTATCCTATCAGCCCATAAGGCTGATTTCAGTTTGGTATGCGAAGACCTCTGATTCTCGTCAAGAGTCCTCCTAATGATCCTCAAAAAGTTCCTGTTTGTAGACTCGGCCTAGCCATTACCTTGAGGGTAATAGTTTGATGAAGTGCTTAGGTAAATACTGTTCTTGACAGCCCACTCAATCACCTTAGATCCAATGAATGCCAATGCATTATCAGAGATTATTGTAGCAGGTACACCAAATCTGGTTGTTATCCCCTCATAAAAGTCTAAGATGCTAGACTCATTTACCTCTTTGAGTGCTACTGCTTCTGTCCATTTAGTGAAGTAGTCTGACTGCCAAAATCCATTTGTGCCCTTGGCTTGAATTCAAATTAATGACTCCAATGAAGTCCAAACCCCATTGCATGAATGACTGGTCAACCGAGATTGGATGCAAGGGAAGGGCAACAAGTCTCTCTTTTCCTATGAAGAATGCAAAATTCTTACACCTCTTGATCCATGCATAGCAATCACTGAATATTTAAGGCCAATAATAACCAGCCTTCATGATTTTTAGAGCTGTCACTCTTGGTGCAAAATGACCACCACTGGTCCACCATGGAACTCTTCCAACACCCTTTGAATCTAATGTGCTAATGCATCTCAGAGCACTCCATTCACATCTTTCTTGTACAAAACCCCATCAACAATGGCATATAGAACAACCTACAATCTGAAGTGTCTCCTTTGGGTCTTGTTCATCTCCATAGGGCATAGGCCTGTGCCTAGGAAGTGTATTATATCTTGGGTCCAGCAAGGAGTGGGGGCAGCATTGTCTTCTTTTTGATTGCCACTTGGCTCATGGCTGTCATGGACTGCCAAAACAACATCTTCTTCATTACATACTTCTTTTTGCTTCCCCAAAACTAGCTGCTCACATAATTCTTTCCCCTTTACCAGCTTGGTAATCTTGATTTCAATGTCATACTCCATGACACGGGTGATCCAACCTGCCCTTTTCTCATTCAAATCCTTGTTGAGGAGGAAGTCCTTATCCCCAACATGTGAGACCAGCAACTAGACCTTGTTGTTTGAGACTAAATGCTTGAATTTCTTCAAGCTTCTGATTACTGCAAGTACATGCTTCTCAATAAAAGAGTACCTCACCTCATAGTCATCTAGGCTCTGGCTGAAGAAAGTAATTGGCTGCTCATCATTATCCTTGTTCTACAGCACCAAAATGGCAGAAATAGTGTCATTACCTCCAAATGCATAGAGGATGAAATCCTTAGAGAAGTCCAGGTTGATGAGAGTTGGTGCTTGGGAGATGGCTTCTTTGATTGCTTCAAAACTCTCTTTGCCTTGTTGTCCACTTGAAAGCCATGTTCTTCTTTAACATTTTGGTGATGGGCTTGATAAGGGCTGCAAAATCACGGGACAAACCTTCGAACAAAGTTTATCCTTCTCAAGAAACTCGAAGGGCTTTCTTATGGCTTGGTAATGGTAGTGCTCTTATGGCTTCAACCCTCTCTGGATCAATTGCTAATCCTTCTTTGGAGACAATATGGCCAAGGAGCTTTCCTTCATGTGCAAGAAAGATGCACTTCTTAGGATTCAAAGACACTCCAAATCTCCTGCACCTTGTGAAGACTTGCCTCAAATGAGAGAGGTGGTCTGCTGCATTTTTGGAAAAAATAGTGATATCATCAAGGTAAATCAGCACCACATTGTTAATCAAGCCTTTGAATGCCATGTCCATTGCCCTTTGGAAGGTAGCACCAGCGTTGGATAGCCCAAATGGCATTTTCCTGTATGCAAAAGTTCCCCATTTGGTTGTGAAGGTTGTCTTGAACTGGACCTCTTCCTTGACCATAATCTGATTGTAGCCTGAGTAGCCATCAAGTAGTGAAAACCTCTCGGAGCCAACCACCACTTGCAAGATTTGCTCCATGGAAGGGAGTGGGTAATGATCCTGAGAGAGGCTCTATTCAAGTCTCGAAGTCAACACACGATCCGATCTCTCCACTTTTCTTTCTCGACTAGAACTAAGTTGGAAACCCAACTAGAATGCTTGATTGGGAATATAATCCTTGACTCAATCAGCTTGTCCAATTCTTTCCTCATGAGAGGCTCCATGTGTGGATTGGTGGTCTTTTTTTCTACCTAACAAGCTTAGTATTTGGATCCAATTCAATGGTATCTTTGAGCTAAGTTGGGATTGAAACCTTTCAAGTCTTCATAGGTCCAAGCAAACACGTCGGGAACTCTTGACATAGTTTTGTATGAACTCATACTTTTCTTGTTCGATTATCATCCTTCCAATTTGCAATGGTTTGTTCTCTTCTAGCAAGATGGATACCGAATCCTCTCCTTTGACCTGAATGTTTGCTTTCTCCTTTCTAAACTGATCATTAGGGTTAAAAATGGACTCCAAAGTGATAAGTCCCTTGGGCAGCTTGTTAGTTCTCAGCTGTACCACTTGGTCACCATACTGCTATTCCAATCTTTCTTGATTCTTGGCTGAGAACTCAACCTCTTCTTGCAAGAAATGGATGATTTGCTGGTCATTTTCAAACACTTGCCAACTGACATTGTTATTTGGCACTGAAGGCCTCACAATCACGTGGATGTTTGGCTATACCTTGTCTTGTTGAATGCTTTCCACAATGTCAAAGGCTGCCCCTACTGCTGCAAGCTGTTATGACTTGATTCTCTTTCCCAGGAATGGATTTGATGCCAAAACCCTCAAAATATTCCATGAGGTCCCACACCCTATTCTTGTAGCTCCTGAGTAGATAATTCTTGGTAGCATGTTGTCCCTTGACCTGATTTACAATCGATTCTTTGTCACCAAAGACTTGCAAGTTCTTTATTTTCTTCTTTATTGCCCAATGCATCCCTTACACCAAGGCTTCATATTCAGCAACATTATTGGAGCATGCAAACTGAAATCTAAAAGCTAAATAGTAACTTACTCCTTGAGGTGAAACAAGCATGGCTCCACCTCCTACACCTTGTCTATTCCTTGATCCATCAAAAACCGCTGCCATATCTTATTGTCATCTTTGTGGTTTGGCTTGGTGATGCTAGGAATAGGCTGATTTTCTTCGTGTATGTAATAGACCCTATCGAGATTCTTCCACTTCTTGATAAGGATCAAATGCATGTATCTTGTTTGCCTATTCATCAAGAGTTAGATCCGGGATGCTTCCAACCTTAGTGTCACTTCATCGATTGCTTGGGTGATCTTCTTGATCAAATCGTTGAGCAATTGGCATTAATCTGACTTGGAGTGTAAGGCTCAATGTGGAAGTTTGCAATAGGTTATGACTTGATTGTAGCCTTAGTTCCATACCTCGTTCTAAACAGCATGTGTGACCAATCAGTAGACAAATATCCCCCAATCTTGGTTATGAAGTCCCTTGACAAGCATGGGGCAAAGAGTGGTGGAAGGTCTATGACTGATACATCTTGTAAAACAACAACATTTGGACATGCATGCAAGGTAAGACTCAAGTTTTTAATCACTCCAACTGTTGCTACTGCTGTCCCATCTAGCTACACTACCCCCTTGGATATGGTTTCATACTGGAGCCCTAGCTGATCAGCTATCTGTTTAGGCATTACTGAGCTACTTGCCCCAGAGTCTATCATGCAATTGTGCACTAGCTGATTTCCAATGATTAATGAAACATATAAAGGAGGGGGCTTCAAAATTTTACCTTGCTGTCCTCCATGATTTCCCTCAAGCTAGGCAGCGTTTGTAAGCATTTTGTCTTGCATCTGAACCTGCTGATTAGAAGTTGGCACCCTTCATGGCAGCTTATAGCAGAGATCTCTTTGGCCTGGGATAGATAGGGATTCCCACATTGATATATTGATGTTTGTCTTCTTCATCTAATCAATGATACTGAATGGAGATGAAGTATCCCTTTGCTTATACATTCACCCCTTGCACATGGGCAACAACAACTAGTATTTGAGTTGGCTTAGGGGCTGTTCTTGGCTGCCCTTGTGCATTTGAAATTGGATTTTGCTTGCCAATCATTTGTGGAGCCATGGAAGGTTGTGGATTGGTTGGGGCTAACGGCTGTTCTTCACCCAAATTCCTCCTTTTTGACCTTATGTTGGCTGCAACACCTTGAGAAACTACTTGATTGATGCCACATAAATCTTACGCTTGCCAATTCACCAACATGGTGTCATTTGGGGCTGATTGTTGTTGGAATGTTTCTTGTTGTTGATTGTTTCCTTGATTTCCCTCACCCTCCACACAAAGTAGTTATCACCATTAGTGCTTGATTCAAAGCACCATTGAAGCACATGGATTGGTTATGAGGCTCATTGCATGGAAAACACCAGTCATACTCCTGAGTAATGTTGTTTTGTGTTGGCACTAATGCCTTAGAGGCAGATATGGCATTTTGATTATAGGGCTGAAATTGTCTATTGGCAGGAGGCCTTGTTTGATTCATATTTGCAACTGGATTAGGAGGCCTTTGTGGATGGTATGGCTACCTATTAGGCTAAGCTTGGGGTTGATAAGAAGGCCTAAAACCTTGGGCTTGTTACCTTTTGAGAGTAACCAACTCATTGCCTAGGTTTTGTAATTGCTTCATGACTTCTTGAAGCTCATTTGGGGCACTCGGAGATAAAGTGGAAGCTTCATTTGAACTCGATTTCTAGGAGTGGGAGAAGGAACCAAATTAGGTGCTTGGCTGGTGTTTGGACTCTCTAAACTTGGAAACAATGGCATGGGAGGTCTAGGGGCAAGTTTTCCACTTGGATCAAATGATTTTCAGCCCTAATGGCAATGCTATAAGCCATAGGGATAGTTATGCCTCCCATGGACTGAATTAACATAGAAATATCAGAATTTAGAGCTTTGAGATAGTAAAGAAAAGCACCTTCTTTGTTGTTGGCCCGACCGCCACTTTGGAATCCTCTCCCAAGTCTTTTGAAATCGAAGTTGAAATCGGCCAATTGCTCATTGGGAGCTCTCTTGATGGTTGTCAGCTGCTCCAAAAGAGACAAGTTGTCTCCCTTCTCTCCAAATTGCTCATAAATTGCTATACAAAGCTGATTCTAATTTATGATAGAACTAGCTCCAAGGCTCCTAAACCATTGCAATGCTTTCCCCTTGAATGAAGATGCAAGAACTTGATAGCCACTTGCGGCTCATTGATTTCATGAATTACACAAAGGTTGGCAATGTCTTTAACATGATCACTTAGAGTAGTCTGATTTTCTCCAGTGAAGTAGGGAATGTTCTTCATGGCTGCAATAGGAATCGGATGTTGTGCATTGAGGGCAAGTGGGCTGCTGCCTGTGAAGTTGACATAGGGGTTGTTTTGTGCCATTCTAATTGGTCTTAAAACCCTTGTTGACTGAATGAAAGGCCTACCAGGTGGAGGAGTTGAGAGAGTTTTGTTTGGTGGAGATGGAGACCTTTGAATCCTTCTTCCTCTTTTCCTTCTTCTTGGAGATAATTGTAGGTATTCAAACAACACTTCTTCTTCTCCAACTCTTGACCTTGTGGTGATTCTTCTCATGAGTTTTCAGGCCTGCACTGCTGAAACCAGTTGATTCTTCCCCTTGGAGTCACCAAATATGCAAATAATAGCTCTTTTTAAGCAAGAAAATTGTAGCAGATGCACATCAACTTTGCTGCAATAAAAATGAGACCTCTAGTGTCCCACCGGGCGTGCCAAAACTGTTGTTGCAGGCTCACAAAGCACCCCTGGATGCACATCAGGCTTCTAGGTTGATGTTTCAGGCATCCAGTGTGATTGCACAACATGGAAACCTCTCTCCAAGTGTGGGACTTGTGAAACTGAGAGAGGAATCTCCAGATTAGAGGCTGGTTCCTCAAACTCCTCTGATTTAGATCTATATTTGCACAACTACAGAGGTTCAGATCCTAATCCTACTCTAAATTGCAAGGAGACAGGGATAGAAATGCAAAATGAAACTAACTAAAGGTGGTGATGCACCAAAAGGAGTGGTGAATATTTTTGTCAAGAAAATAGACACAAACCAGAGATTGCAACATAAAACATACATAGGCTGATAAGATATAATTTAGGATCTGAAATGAAGCAAATAATACAAACAAAGGACTGAAACTCATTCACAAAGCTTGCATTATTATTTCCAATGTCAAAACACTGCATTACAACCTTAGAGAGGTAAAAATGTTACAGTCTTTGAAGAGGTCTGATTCTTGCCTACAATCACTTACTGGAGGTGAAATAAGAAGATCGCTATGCCCAAAAATGTTCCCTCTTTGAAAATGAGCCAAAACTGGCTTTTACATTGCATGGGTCGAGCCCAGGAGACAGAAACGTACAAAAACGTGAGAGCCCATTCCTCCTTGACTGCAGATGCATTAAAACAGCATGGGAGACCTTACAAACCCATACCCTATCATTTTTGACCGAATTTCAGGAGAATGCAACCATTCTGCGTTAAATTTGGTCAGTTGAAATGTCACTTCTGGCCATGAACACGCGTCAGAGCTGTTTCTTAACTTTCTCTCTCTAGACTACACCAAAATTCAAGATTAACCCTGAGAATCATGTAGAGAATTTTATAAGCTTTCCAATGATATAAAGAACATGCAAATCTAAGCTCTGGATCGAAAGATATGGTGATCTGAAGATTTAGGGCACAAAACAGGTAAAAATGGATTTTGAAATTTTTTCCCGCGCTCTGCCACCTGGATGACACGTGTCAAGCACTGATTGGATGCGTAATTCTCTCTCCTTCACTTACCCATGGGTTTTCCCTTGAAATTTGAAATTTTTGTGATTTTGGGAAATTTTCCACTTTTCCCCGCGCCCCCGCCACTTGGGAAATGTGGCATGATCTGATTGGAGGACACGGGCATGGGGTCATCCTTTACTTTTTAGTTTTTTACCAAAAATCTTGCCAAATTCTCTAATTCCTCCCCAAGCTCCACACTTCCATACTCCATCAAACATGTGTCCTCTTTTTATTGGCTCAGGCTGACCCTTCAAACCTCACCCTTTGAACTTTTGGATGTTTTCCCTTGTGACACGTGGCGTCTCCTGATTCATCCACGGGCTCGCCCTTCGCGTTTTTTTGACCCAGATTTCCCAAACCTGCTCTGGGACGAAACTTCCGATCCACACGATTGAGTTTCCTATCCCTCTTTCGGTGATGACACGGGGTGTAATTTGATTGGCACTTGGCTCCTTCGGCTCTCCGTGCCTGCCGCGTACTTTTGTTCCAATTGTCCCAGTGCTGTCCGGGATAGATTCTTCCGAACCGCTCAAAATGGGCTTCCTTGTCCCTCTTTGCATCTGCTTCACCTTTTCACGTCCTTCGCATCTTTTCGGTCCAAATGTCCCAACCTTATATGTGCAACAGTTAGTTGATTTTCTTTTCTTCTTCGGCCGAACCGGCTCTCCGCGTCTCGCAAGGCGTCCCAATCTCGTCCCAAGACTGCTCTGGCCGCCCGCCTGGCGGCCTTTCGTCCGATTCACGCCTTGACATCCCAAATGTCCCGACTGTTGCGAGGACTAGGACTTAGCCAATTTTCATGATTTTTTCTGGCCCAAGATTTTTTTTTGCAACTTTTTCACCTTTTCTCAGAACTTGCTCTTTTCAACCTGGACAGGAGAGTTAGAAAAAATTTGAGGGGACCCTAGAAACATGATTTTTTTCCCTGAATCAATCTATTTGCCTGGGACTTGAGTATTCTGATGCATGTTATCAAATTTACCCTGGGGGTGAATTTTGGATAACACTAACCATTGAGCTCTGTGTGTATACCTAGCATACTCATAAACAATTTCATCCTTAAATTTTCTCATAAATTGAAAAACAGGCATATGTTTTGTAACTAGCTCACACCGTTTAGACTCCTTTTCATATTTCAATTGGTATGGTACTGATTTATATTTATCAAACTCAACTAAATTATTTCCTATTGCACCTTCATTTTTCTCACGGATGGAACTTTCCAATTTAGGTAATCCGCCGCATGTACCACAACTTCCATCTAAACAATCTTGACCATATAAAATTGTCCAACTTCTCTTTCACAAAATATCGTAGGAATGAAATCCCTAGAAGATATTGGTGGAACTTGAACATTACATTCTGATAACATATTTTCAAAATAAAAATTAGAACGAATATGTAAAAATTTAGCATAATGCATCACAAATTCAACATGTTGCCTACAACAAGTGGTGCGAGCATGGTTGATTTTCACATATAATGGTTTCAACATTTCAAAAAAGCGTTGAATAATTTTAATTTCTAGATGCTCTTGTTCAAACTTATGAAAAAATTGAGTTTAATTTATATCTAAGAAATGGTTTGGATGTGGTTCACGATTAGTAGAACCAACTCTCCATTTTACAATATCTCTTGTATTAGGTGAAACTCTAGTGTTATCATGCCAAAATTGAATAACAAATTATCTTATAACATCAGATTTATCTTTTTCCTTACATGGTGCTCTAGCAGAAAATGCCCAAAAATTAGTGTTATTGAGTGATTAAAGGATATTACGTCTTTTAATTACTTTCATTAAATTTTTCAATTAACTTTCAACATTCGACTTGTTTGCATAATCAAACGTCATGTTTTATTGATTCACTTACAACACTAGTAGTAAGTACACGATGCACAATATTACTATCCCTAGTGTGTCTCTTGACACAAAAATGTTATATGCATCATGAAGGTTTTCAAAAATTGTAGAGGTTTGACCATGTATATTAGATGTTGTCAATCATAAGGTATTTAATGTAGGTCTCATTTTAATCAATTTCATCAAACTAACCAAAAATGACATATTTAGGAATCATTTAAAATTTCAAAATGATTATCCCAAATTTCAGTGGCTTTTCTTTTGATTTTCCATTCAGAAATTTTGTTAGACATTGGTTTCAAAATGTTTTCATCAATTTCAATAAAATAATTAGGTTTCTTACGTAAAATCCTAGGAGGTTTTTTTGTCAATTTTTTCTTGTCTATAATTTCAACATGAATTTCCTTATTCACATTTTCATTGTCTCCTTCAATTTCAACATCAGCTACATCACGAGTATTTAATTCTTCTTCAACATTGACATTAAAAACATATTCATCATGACTATTTAATTCAACTTCAACATTGACAGTAGAAACATTACCTGGTTCCTCATTTCTTACAATAGTAGGGGTTGAAGATGAACCTCTTCTTGATTCATGAAGATTTCACATTCACTCAACATTTTGAAATATGTTTTCCTCTAATTCGTCTAGTTTTTTTACTTAATGAATTCCTTTTTTGACTTTGTTTTTTGTCTCCTATGATGTTTTGTTTTGGTGATAAGAAAAACGTGTAGAAAGTGACAAAATTTCATAGTAATTCATATGGTAAGGTCAAACAGTAAAAATCACATGGTAATTCAAACATTGGGATGTGTGTAAATATGATTTAAGAACCATGATCACACTTTATAAAGCATGATCATGGTTTATAAAGTGTGATCATGGTGCTTGTTATCAAAACCATGATCATGGTTTACAAACCATGATCGCGGTTCTATCTGTATCATCAAATCTGACCCTAAGGCTTGGGAAATCTTTGTTTTCCCCAACCAAAGCTATGGGAGGTCATTATGGTGTGTAAAAGGTCAAAAACTTCAAATTTTCTCTTCCGTAGACTTGAACCATGCTGAAAAACTAAAAATATTTCACAAAAATGGTTCCATTACGTAGGGAGACTGTTAGCTTCGTATAAATATTGATTTTAAAGTGAATAGAATAAGATAAATATCATTTTATAATTTTTACTAACAATAGGTCTTTAAGACATTTTTTCCCGCAAATGTTCATGTCTACGTTTAAGACTACAATTTTGTTTTGCTTATCAAAATGTGATAAAACTTATACCATCCCAAGCATGGAAAAATTCTATACATGTTAAAAAAAAATTGATTTCAATATTTTTTGATATAGTTATGGCGGGAAAATGGAAAGCACTCCATTTTCTTAATTTTTTCAGACCACTTTCCTAGAAAAAATCATAAAAAAAATTCTCAAAAAAATACAAAATAAAATCCATTCTAAGATAGACAACGACATCTAATTTTTCACTAAATGAAAAAAAAGCAAGATTTGGTCGTCAAATCGTGGGAAAACGGACTACAATCTTATAGTTTTTTTAAAAAAAAAACCAAGACATATACTTTTGAGTGTTTAATATAGCTAAAATTGTCCATTTTTAAAAAAAATTCTTAGTTTAGAAACTAGATTTCGGATGCTACAATTCATACTTATATAATTTTTTCTAATTTTGAGTGCGTGTATTGCTAATAATCCCTACAAGTTGAGATTTCTCTGTTGTTTGCAATATGATGTCCACTTATGACCCCTTTTTTCCACCAACTTGGTACACTTACCCATAAGTAGGTGGTTCTTGTTTCTATAATAACTCACTCTTACACTTAAACAAAAGGTGGTTCCTTTTAGTGATGAAGAGTTAATAAGTTTTTGTTAAGGAAATGATAACCCTAAGATTGGCATAGAGTATTTGATTCTTAGTAATTGATATACTCATATCTATATTAGTGTTTTGTTGTATCTCCTCAAAACACAATTTATAGGTTGTATCAATTGTTATTAGTATCATGTTTATGTAATATTTTATTTCCTTAGATATGATTAATAAAGTTTGTTAAACTTATTTTTTCAATTTTCAAAGTTTGTAATTCAAGCTAAAGTTGTGTTGGTTCATAACAATATATGGTTTAATGTTGTTCTTAATTGGACTCCTTAATCATAACTTCATCATTAACCCTGAGATAAGTAATGGTAAATTTTACATACAAGAACACTATTATAGTCACCTTGAGGATTATCTTAAGGAAGCCTCTCTCGCTTAAAGAGGTGAACATTGAGATAGAGGGGGAGGTATGTATAGAGATTTTGGGGGATCATTTTTTTGATGTTGAGATCTCAAAGATATTGGAGGCACTAAAGGAACATGCAAACCTATTTCCATGTGTGCACCTTGAGACTTTCACCCTCACTTGGATTTGGTTAAATATTGATGCTAAACTTATAAAAAGGAGGCCTTGCTATTTGAACCATAATGTTGTATGAAGTTTAAGTAAGAGATCAATATGATGTTCAATTTTGGAGTGATCTTATAAGTGGATGGTTTTGAGTGGGTTATCCAAGTACTCATGTTTCAATCAAGAAGGATGTTCATATCCACTTTTTATGGATTACATAAAGATTAATTTGGCACGTAATATTGATTTATTCATAAACCATTTACTAAATCAATACCATAATGTGTGATTGGGAACAAGGTGTATAGTTTCAATGATGGATTATTTGGGTATCATTAATTTCAATCTAAGGACAAGGCCAAGACCACATTTTCTAATAAGGGGTTAATTTTCATATAAAGTGATGCCATTAGGTTTGAAGAATGTGTGAAAATTATTCCTAAAAATTATTATTAAAGCCTTCACAAAATTTATTCATGATTTCCTTTGGGTATCCTAGATGATTGGATGACATATAGCTTATTACAAAACCATGTGTAGATGATGAGGCTCATGTTTGATATTTTTTTGTAGATGAAAATTAAATTGAACCTGAAGAAACAAATTTTTATGACCCCTTTTTCTACTCTTATTTTTCATGTAATCTACAATGAGGGAATATTTATTAATCCTACCAAGCTTGTAGTTATTTGACACTTGGATGTCTCGAAACACCCACCGAAGTTTGTGCCATATCGGGTCACAAAGGTTACCATCATAAACTCATCATAAGTTATGAATGGATAGTGGATCAATGGTTTTTCTTGTATAATCCATCATCCTCCACTCCATTACGCATGTGGGACCAAGTTGATACTGATATGGCCAAATAAATTACATGGCCCACTTGTTAAAGGGTTTGTAGGCACATAAAATAATCAATATAAGAGGAATATAATAATATAAATGAGTATGTATTTGGGTGGGGTAGTGCATTGTTCCAAATAGTATATTCGGTTGGAGTTGGACCCCAACTCTTAGGATTTACACTTGCGCTTATAATTTTAATGCATTTGTATATTGGTATGACACCACAACCCAAATTCCTTCAACATGGTGGAGTACGTTAACATGGGTTCATTTGATTACAAGACATAATACTATCACATAATGAACATTAGCAACAACACTAGTATTAGCAATAGAATGTAACTGGTATGAAGGTAGTGTGCATGTATTACAAAGAGTATTGTTAAAGGTTGAATTTTGAATCCATACGGTGGGAACCGTATTATTCACCGATATTGGAATATTTTGAGTAAATTTTTATTTTTAAAACTAGATGAAGAGTGAACTATGCAAAACATATACACCTACACTCAAATTTGTGTGGATATTGACCTTAGTAAGGAACACCCGGATAGGGTTATTCTAAATAAAGGTAACTTCAAATGGATCTAAATATTGGAATATAAAAATACAACGTTGATTTTATTTTCATCAAATAGGAATCTTTAAGAATATTTCAATCAAGGCCAAGGGATTCCTAATAGGTAAGGGAACAACTTATCAAACCTATAAGTTGACAACCATTTGAGCCTTCTCTTTCAAAATTAAAAATAGAAAGACTAAAAATATTTACACCCTTTGGAGGGAGAGATAAATAATAATTAATTCACATAATTGGAATCACAATGAAATGAGAGGGGGGAGTGAATAAGTCCTTTCAAACTTATATCAATTTCATATTTTCTTAGTTAATTTAAAAACCAATTAACCATTCATTTATGTGTGAAAAAATCAAATACCATACATTCACATAACCATAAAGAAGAGAGAGAACACCATAACACAATATATAAGTGGGAAAACATCATGGAGAAGAAAAACCACTAATTTTTTTTATGATATTACACAAAACAAAGACTCAAGTGAATATTACACATCATAAGATATTTCTTTAGTGATGCACCACCCCCACAAAGAGCACCAACCCCTAAACCCTTGTTGATATTAATGAAAATAAGATAATTTAAATAATATGAATCACAAAAAAAAAATATTTTTGAAGATATCACTAAAGATATGCTGCTACAACTCACCTGATGGTGATCACAAAATTCAGATCTAAACTCCTTCATATCCTTGCTCAAACCCTCATTCACCTAGCTCATTTTTTATCTTTTCTTCTTCACTTGTATTGGCATAAAAAAAATTTGCACACACTTTCAAAAAAATTTCAACCTCTAAAACACTCTTGCATCTCTCAAAAAATTCCTTCATACCTGTAACACACATTCATATAGTTTGCACTTTTTCCTTCTCGCTCCACTAGTTCAAATTTAAACTACAAATTCACTTTTATATGAATTTAATTTCACCAAGACAAAGGAGGTAAGTCCTATACCTTTGGTTTGACTAATAAATTATAAAAAAAATCCAAAAAATTCATTACAATGTCCACATATGACCCATATAGGTCGACCATACCCTAAACCACTCAACTTGCACAAAACAATCTCAAAACCCTATCACTAAGATGAGTAAAATACACTTACACCAAAACCATGATTGGTAAAGATATAAAATTTATAAAAAATGTGTAATATATCATTAAAACATCATCCATATCTGTTAATTATCTTTTACCAATAAATTAACTCATAACAGAATCCAAAAGGCTCATATCCTTCACTAAACAATTGCTTTCAACACCATGTCTTCACCTTTATGGATCTATACCACCCAAAAACAACTCAAATATGGCATGTAACCACTATATGGAATCCTTAGGACCTTTACATCACATCAATTCATTATATATCTCATGAAGCATCCATGTGTTCAAACCTGTAAACAACTTTCCTCTTCACCAAATCAAGCTTCCTAGAAAGTAGTTTTACAAACTCAACTAGTTTTCACTCTTTCTGCCACTTCCAAGAACTCAAAATGAATTTAATAGGAACAAAATTCATATTTATTAAATCTCAAACTGATATAATGAAGCAAATAATCCATCTTATGCCTCATTCACTTCATTCTTTCATCATGAGCAATCCTATCCTAGAAAACCAACAATCTTCTTCCTCAAAAATTGACCTGGATGACCCATAAAATATCATCATCATTAGAAAATATATATACCATTATAATTATATCTGAATCATAATTTTATAACATATTGGAACTCTTTCCAACTCTAAGTGGAAGGCCTTCAACCAAGACCATCTCTGCAAATTGTTTGAACTACCCCAAAACTGCCCTTTGTCTAGTCTTCACAAATAGGGTAAACTTTTCCATTTAGATGAATCACCATGAATTGAAACCACCATGGATATTATGAAAAACTACCATACTAAAAATAATGTTTATTTATTTTGCAACTCATTTGGACAACCTTGTCCCAAACTAAAATTATTCGAAAGAATACTGTTTGCATTGGGTTCACTCATTACCAAAAACTCTACCATACATTTTTGGAAACCTATAGGATTACTATACATCATAAAATAATAATAATAACCAATAATAATCAACTCTGGTCACTTATGAGCAATATCTCTCCTATTGCTTTTGAGCTAGGGTTTTAAACACACAAAAAGTAGTTTACCTTCTTAACATTCATTCATAAAAGTGTGACGATTAAATAACCTAATTAATTTTGTGAAACCTTATATAATAAATTTATAAATATCACTGAAATCCACAAGGTCCCATGTAAAGCACACAATTCAGGGTGAGCATCAGAAGATGCAATTCAAGCTGGAAATGACCTTCTTCTTGACCCTATTTCACTAAAACTGACATAAATTACAAAATACACATCATGGAAACATGAAAATTTTACCACATCATCATGACACACCCTAATAACATATCCAATCATCATCATATCACAAATAGGTCTCCATATCTCTAACCACTAGGACTTTCATGACTAACCCTTGGGGTTTTGCATGGTTGAGGCTAGGATTAATGAAACAACGAACATAAACATCTAAAAAATGTCCTATCATACTTGGAAAAAAATTATGGAAACCTTGTATGCATTCATGAGCTTAATTGGCTCCATAACTCAACATCATGCGTCCAAAGGCCTAAACCTATTCTAGATGAGCACCTGAATCTTGGTCTTCAAATTGTACTTGCACCTTGAACCTCATATGAGTGCCTAAAAACTCCCCAAACATGCTCTCCATGCTTCCAATATTCCCTGTAAGATATCAAGACAATCCAACCATCATGCACCATCACCTAGACTAGTTAGGTCACCTGACAAGGTTTGGTAGAACAAGCCAATCTCATTCAATTACCTCATGTAACCTCTAACATACCAAAAAACTATATCATCCATATAATAAGCCTCCTCTTATACTTCACCACCATCATATTTTTCATTAATGGGATTTTACATCAATGAAAACACCTAGAACAAAACATGCCAATAATCTACCCCTTTGTCATTGATGGAAAACCTCTGAATTACTCCCACTTTTTACATTAATGAAAAAGTGCATACATAATACCAAATTATCTCCATCATTCTCATCCTCTTAAGATCCCAACTTGGTTATAAACATCAATTAAATTCTTCAAATTATGCAAACACACTTGTTTTTCTTCATCTTGACCTGATTTGACTACTTGCATATCTTGAAATAACTAACCCCCCTGGGAAATAACATACACAAAATCCACACATGTAAAAATGCTAGAATAAGGATATAAACATCATACATACCTTATTATTTCCTTATCTCATCTTATTTTTCTCAAACTAGGCTCAATCTTGAATAGCCTCAACCAATCTTGTCTTCAAATTACCTTGAGAACCTGAAATCCCTAACCTAAAACTTCAAGTACATTTATAACCAAATTTATCTTTCTAGAGAATCATAATTACCCAATGACATGAATATTCATCACTCCCCTTGGACTCATACCATCCCATTCTAGTAGAAAGAGAAAAAATGAAGCTCCTTACCTTGCTTGTTAGTCATAGAAACAACTTAAACACTTTGACCCAACATTGAAGCACTCTCTCAAGTAATTTCAACTTAAAAGACACGCCAACTTGAAATTCTTGAGTCAAGAAACCATCTACCTTTGGCATGGGATTGAATGTCATCAATCACCTTGCCTTATATACCTTATATACATATGAAACTCTAACTAAATAAGTAACTCAATCTCCCCTTTCTTGGTGAGGTAATCAAACCTATAACATACCATCTTTTGACTACCATGAGCTTGAAATATATTATCAAGAAACAATCCAATGTTGGAACATAATGATTAAGTGGTTTGGATAACCCTTAATAAATATGGGTCCATCACTAATTATAGGTTAATATTTAATAATATGAAATATGTATATTTCTATTATTAAATATGCTAACCTAGGTATATATTTTAGGTTAAATATTTAATATCATGAAATGATTATATTTCTAAATATTAAATATTATAAACCTAGGTGTATGTGTCAACCATTTTAGGTTGAAAAGGTGGGTCGGGAGACATACTGATCACTTTATATAGAAAGGACTTTAGGTCCTTATTTGATATATTCAAGAAATATATCAAAGGTGTACAAATCAAGTGATTTGGTTTTACCCTTGGTAAATAGGGTTTGAAAGGAGGAGGTGATCTTACTAGATGTAAAATAATTTCTCTGAAGTAAATGTTATTTTCAAAGTGGTTTTATCCTATTGGGGTTTTCCACTAAAAATAATGTGTCACCTTGTTATTTATTTCTGTAAGTATTTCTTTATTTACTTATGTTATGATGTAATATTTATTGAAATATTTATTATAAAATTATGTAATATGTAAGTTGATTAAATTCGTATTTATTAGAATCCTAAAATTCTAACATCAACACACTATACGAAAAGAATCAACCAAGTAGTTCTTGCATTACTCTTATCTCAGCCCCAAACAATTTTCATATCACCTTTCTCACGATCTTGAAAAAATAAATTGCTCCCCCTTCTTTAGACACCATTTACAAACACTGTAGATTACCTTTTTCACTTATTTCTCGATTCTTTTGTACCATGGTAACTAGTAATATTTGCATGAAATCATCATTACAAGACTTGTTAAGAAGCCTTCTTCACATCTTAAGAGAAATAGGTCTTCATATACCCTTATGGCTTGATGGAAGAGTGAAACCAACTCCCCCTCAACCTATGTCATCATACTAAGACCTCCAACACTCATATATAAGCTTGAAAGATTACACAACAACTTAGATACCAAATACTTTGACCTATTAGAAAAGAAATAGATTCACAATAGAAAAATGTATCAAAATTTTTGTAGAATGTCAGCAAAAATGTAGCAAAAAAAAAACAACAACACTCAACGGAATCAAAAAAATTCCTTTAAGACTTGATATTTACACCATTTAGACTTGTATCACTGTCAACAAGCTAATATAATACTTTCATTGAAAAATCATATATTTTTTACCCATGATGCCTCCCTATAAGCCTTGTAATCCTTCCACAATATGCAACATTTCGTTCTGAGCATTTTCATCCCATATTGATAGCTATAGACATAGTTTATGATACTACTTGGACTCAACATGATTGATACATAACACTTAATTACTTAAAAATCAACTAAAACACTTGACTCTACCTTTTACAAGCAATAACCAAGAACACACTTCCCATGACATCATACCATGATACATACACAAGATGGACTTTATTTAGACCAACAAAACCTTATACTCATACCCAGAATGTCAACTTATCCAACTCTTGACAATGGAGTAACACTTCTTGATTATTATGCAAGCCTAAAATATTTCTACCACTTCTTATGACATCATGTCATGACTCATACTTAAGCTCAGACCTTAAATTTCATCATAGACACTTGACTTCTCATGATACACCTTTTCTCATACTTGACTTTGAGCTTCATTCACCAACTTACCAAAATTTCTCAAACCATAGAATTCATGATTCATGTATGGATTAAGATCAACTCAGATATCCTAACCATACCCTAAAGGATCAAAACAAAAACTTCATACTAACATCAACCATCAGAAACCTATCACATGACAAATGAAAAGAAATATATGATCACTTGTATACACATTAGGATGACTCCTCGACCAATTTAACTCATTTTATTACATAAAACATCACAAACCAACAACATAAGACTATGATACATACCTCAAGATAAAGAAGACACAATCTACAGTGGCATACCATTGAATAATCAACTCCTCCTTTCTCCAATGCTTCATATGGAACAATACACCTCTAAGAATCCTAGTAGAGGCATATGACATCATGATAGATATAGAAGAAATATTTGAAAAGGTCCCAAGCCTTCTTGGACATCTAAAAATAACCTCCATTAGCTTGTTTGTGATCTGAGATCTAAGTCATGTATTCCTTTGTATCAACACCTTCTCTTGATGAGACACCATCATCCCTTCTATGCTCTAAAATATTTCTTTGACTTTTATCATGCATCCTAGATCTCTAAAAACTTCTTCCTTGCACTCTAGGAACTCAAAACTATTTTTTTTGTCTTGAGTATCCATAGTGACACTTTACAACATCATGGCCAACTTCATTGAAACTAAAACACACCACTAAAATCATCCCTTTGTAGCCTTAATTATTCCAATACTGATTTGAGGATTCATATAAACAATACTCGGAAACATTACCTCTCTTATTACAATTGTAAAAAACTACACTCTTAGCTTTCTCACTCCTACTATCCCTCAATGGATGATAATATCTAACAAACCTATTAAACTCCTTTTCCTATGATCAAATCCATTAAAAGTAAAATAGTAACCATTTAAGAATCTCTCATACCTTAAAGCATTGAGTTGCCTAACTGATATGATCTTATCATTGTATTTGACATTGTTCTCCTTCTTTCCTTGAAAATTTATTCTTTATCCTTGTTTCTTAGAACACTATCTTCTTATATATTCTCTTTTTCTCTTGAGGTCATTACTGAAACCCCAATATTTCGTGTCACTTGATGCTCTCTATTTTCCAAGAAGATCATCTATATCCTCGGTGGTTATCTCAAATTTTTGAAAGGATTTTTCCTTATTATCATCCTCTAACAAATCTTCCCTTAAAAAATCTACATCTTCTTCAAATTTTGAGCACATACTTTCTTTTTCTTGCAAACTTGAGACAAGGTACTTTACCTTTTCTTCTAATAATCTAATTGACTCATTTAGCTTGCTTGATTGAGACTTATACTTGTCTTCTTGATTATGAATCTTATTTTTATACTCTTTGACCTATAAAATCAGCTTCATGTTATTATTTTCAACATGCCTGAACTCTTTTTAAATACATTCTAGATCATCTACAACAACATCTTATTCTTCCTCAGAATATCTGCTATAACCTGATATGAAATCACCTAATAATGAAGAACCATCACTAGTAGATCTCATGGCATATTTAGTCATGAACAACACCTCATTTACAACATCTTCATGATTAGATTTAAACCCAAAATCTAAAACCCCACTACTAATATCAGATAAGTTGTCCTCTTCCTTTGAGAAAAATCTTCTTGTTGTCACAACTTGATTAAAGATTTTCTTGATCTTATCATATATGTTCTACTTATTTTCATGATCTCTATCATTCTCATGTTCATCAAGATATTCCTTCCTATGATTATGAGGACAATTGATAGCAAAATGTCTTACTTTATCACATTCAAAACATTTATAAGGGAACTTACATTTTTATTTTCCATATCCAACCTTCAATCTTATGACTATTATTGTAAATAGTTCTTCATCTTCAAAATTAGCAGCCTCATCAACCTCCTTAGTCTTCATTTCAGATCTAAAAGTAACCTCTATCTTATCTAGTTTGGAATCAACAATACTCATTTCATATGCAAAGTCAAAGTACCATGTAACTAATCCATCTTTAAGGTAGTCAAATACTTGGATTCTTTTATA
The DNA here is from genome assembly GCA_018340775.1 of Taxus wallichiana var. yunnanensis. NCBI lineage: Eukaryota > Viridiplantae > Streptophyta > Pinopsida > Cupressales > Taxaceae > Taxus > Taxus wallichiana. Next base: position 53,094,515 of record CM031234.1, read on the forward strand.
GCGAGACACTTTGAAATCAAAGTTAACAATTATATATCTCAAAATATTTTGAAAAACTGTTTCTTCCTTCACATATTCACCTAACCCTTTCATGGTATTGAAAACCTTGCCAACCCTAAGAAAATATGAAGCAATGGACTCATCATTACTCATCTTAAGACTTTCAAATTGATTTCTAAAAGTCTTAAGATTAGCTATATTTACCTTTCTGTCTCCTTCATATAGGACCTGAAGTTTCTCCCATGTTTCTTTTGTTGACTTGCAATGCATTACCTTAAATATCTTAAATTCTCCTAGACCACACAAGATAACATTCAAATCATTCGAATTGTCACTACATGCCTTCTTGTCTACATTATTGGTTGGAGGTTTAGCAGGAACATTATAACCATCTTCCAAAACTTTCCAAATATCAAAATCTAGGGACATGATATGAGTAATGATCCTCGACTCCAAAAATTACAACTCACTCCATCAAAAATGGTTCCTTCTTGGTGGAAAATCCACTCGATGACTCGCCATTTTTGTGCTTCAAGGATCTCCTTTCAAGTGATCAAACTTATCTAAAAGGACCTGCTCTGATACTAATTATTAGAAGCACGATGGACTGAGAGGGGGTGAATTAGTCCTTACAAAATTAAATCAATTTAATATTTTCTTACTTAATTCAAAAACTAATTAACCATTCATTTATGTGTGCACAACATCAAATACCATACATTCACATAACCATGAATAAGAAAGAGAACACCATAACAAAATATATAACTGAAATTTTTTTAAGGGGAATAAAAACCACTAAATTTTTGTTGATGTTACATAAAACAAAGAATCGAGTGAATATTACACATGATAAGAGATTTCTTTAGTGAGGCACCAACCCCATAAGAAGCACGAACACCTAAACCCTTGTTTATATTACTCACAACAAGATACTTTCATGAATATGAATCGTCACACAATATTTTGATGAATATATCACTAAATATATGCTGCTGCAAATAAGCTGATGGTGATCAAAAAATTCATCTCCAAACTCCTTCAAACCCTTGCTCAAACCCTCATTCACCTAGCTCACTTTTTCTCTTTCCTTATTCACTTGTCTTGGCCTCAAACACATGCACAAAAATTCTAAAAATTATTCAACCTATCAAACACTCTCTAATCTCTCAAAACATTCATTCATACATGTAACACACACTCACATAGGTCACACTTTTTCCTTCTTGCTTGACTAGTTTAAATTTGAACTACAATTTAAATTTTATATGCATTTAATTTCACCAACACAAAGGAGGTTAGTCCTATACATTTGGTTTGAAAAATGCATCAGAAAAACATTACAAAAATTCATTACAATGTTCACATATGACCCATATAGGTTGGCCATACCCAAAACCACTCAACTTGCAAAAAACAATCTCAAAACCCTATCGTAGGACGAGTAAAATGCAATTACACCAAAACCATGATTATTAAAGATCTAAAATTCATCAAACATGTGTAATATAGCATAAAAACATCATCCATGGTCGTTAATTATCTTGTACCAATCAAATAATTCATAACATAAGCCAAAAGACTCATATCCTTCACCAAACAACTACTTCCAACACCCAGTCATCACCTTTGGGCATTGAGACCACTCACGAACAAATCAAATATGGCATGTAACCACTCTATGGAATACTCAAGACCTATAAATAAAATCCATGCATGTTAGATCTCATGAAACTACTGGAAATTTCAAACACTAAGAGGGGGTGAATTAATGTTTATCATACTTTTAAAAACAATTTCCAAATATTTCAATCATCCAAAGTAAATAGTCCTAACCATGATAAGGAATATTTAAAACAAGAGAGGAAAACAAATATGAACATAATATGTAATGTGGGAAACCCTTCAAGGGAGAAAAACCCCGTGAAACTAGAGAACTAACTTGGACAAATTGTCCTATCGTAGTTACAAAGATTTCACAAGTTGAGAAACAACTAAAAATGGAGCTAAAAATCCAAATTTTAAATAAGAAAAAAATTATTATTTATAAATATTCTACTTTCATGGAAGATTCAATTCCCAACTTCATAAATTGTAAGATTAAACTTGCAAGGAAGCTTCAACTACCTTATTGTTGAGCATCTACTTAGTCTTCTTCATAGGAAATTTTGATCATTTTTCTTGTGTTGTCTCTCACAAATGATTGTGATCACTTATCAACTCATTCTTCTTCCATTTTTACTCATTCTCACCACCTTAACACATTCAATATATTTCATACCAATCATCTCTACATACACCTTTGTCATACTTCGATTGTCAATCTACCACATACACCATTTGATAAGAGGGCTTCAAGAATGATTTTTCACACTAAATCATGCTCATGTCCCCATAAGGATGATAATATCATTCTCCTATATATCTCTTTAAATGATTTCATCTAATATAATTCATTCAAGTTCACCTATGCCTTCTCTCGTCCTCACATACATTGACAACACTTCATGATTTCAACAACAACAATACATTCACCAAAGAAAACTATATAATAATATAGACTCACAAGCATGTCTCTCAAACTTCAAATTATTATAACACTTCACTTACTGAATTTTCAACTCGCATGCAAGGATTTAAAAATATTTGTATGAAACGCACGTCAAAATGTTATGATTGCATTTGATCATGCTTCACTTATGCTTTCATTGTTTGTAGGCTCTTTTAAGGACTCTCTGAAGTGAAATGATGAATAAAGAAGCCTCCCGAACTCCCTTACATTCTACCACACATGACAATATTCCTTTCAGACTTTTGCTAACTATTTTGTAACTAAAAATTCAGACTTTATCTTATCTCTCAATAAGTAAACTTTTGTCTTGTAACTAAAAATTAACTCTTCCAAGTGCTTGCACCATGAAGGAACGTTATAAGATCATTTAGAAATTCTTTATAACCTTATTTTCACCTTCATACTATGCCATTTAGTCTTTAAATTTCACTTGAGAACATATGAGCACCTTAAGAGTAGGTACTAATTTTCACAATCTTGCATCATGAAAAAGGATGAAATTACGAGGAGTCGAGGAGTTCATACGATCACGAGGATTAAATACTAAAGAGCTAGAAATTACCCACAAGAGATTAAAGAGAATAAATACAGGGAAAGGAACCACTTATTCATATCTCCTATTCATTCTTCAACACACAATAATGAAAATATTTCTCACAAATAAGAATGAGATTAAAAACATATAAAGCACATGTTTTCAAATACTTTCACATCTTGAAGAGGATGATTTGTGACTTTTTATCATCTCAATCAAGAAATAAGGAGCAAGACATCATTGATCTCTTCACGAGGCATGCATTAGAGTAGGAAGTCACAATTTTGTTAGCACATATTTTTATCTTCTTTGTTTGGACAACCACACACCATTTCTTAGTTTGTCATGGTATCAACATCACATTTCACAGATGGTTAAGATGTTTTTCATCTCCTTATTCTTATACCTTTCTTTACTTCATAGACAAGTGATCAAATATTACATGATCTTCTGTGGTACCCTATGCCAGTGGTTTGGATCTTCAGGACCAGTCTCATTCCACATTAATTTTAGCATGTAAAACCTTATTTTTGTAACCAACTATGATAGAACGTATTCAATAAAATGCTATACACAATCTCCAAGGATTTGTATGGATGATTTAGTAAGGAAAATTTACTAGTGCAATTTAGATTGTTAGCCTTCTTAACTAAAAAAATGGGATAGTTAAAAACCAAGATGATTTAGAATTCAAACCTCTTCCAAAAGCATACTCCATCTAGTCACCTTGACCTTTTAATAGGTATTCATAGCCATTTCATACTTTAATATCAGGCCTAAGTAACAAAATTTTCTTGCCATCATGAATGGTCATTGTATGCATGGTCTTCTAGTAGTAGGAAGGAGAAATACACCCACCCTTAAAAATGTTATCATATAACCTGTCTCATACAAATTTATGATAATTTAAAGGACACCACGAGATATCTAAAACACTAAGGATTTCTTCATGAGACACCAAGTACACACTTGTACATGATTTTTTTTTTATTGAAACTAGTGTTTTCCTATACTTTGCACAATCATACTTATAGCTGCATATTTGAATTTTTTTGAGCTCTAAGACATTAAATGAGTTTTTCCAATTCATTTTGTGCCCATACCTTTCTTATTTATCCTATCTCTATAGGTGACGGTTTTGAAGGGTTTGAAAAGCAGTTCGAGAAAAAATGGTTAGAAATATTTTATTTCACCATCATTTGATCTCAATCATTTTGCATTAGAATTTTATCCTAATTTTCTCCAAAAAGTCATGATTTATGTAAATAATCACTTTCAATTTAAAAAACTTCTAATAAGTTAAGGTGTTTAGTTTACATTTTTAAAAACCTAGTTTTGGTAAAACTTGAATTACTTGCATAAAACACCTTGTAGTCCTCAAATTTTGACCAAACCTTCAAAAATACCTCCATGAGTTACAATGATTTTTTTTTCATAGTTTTCTCTACAAAGATCTACCCCATCTCATTTAGTTAGCATTTTTCTATAGTTCCGAGAAAGAGTTCTATTTATACCTATATGAGTGCTCAATTCACCTCCTTAGATAATCTTGAATCCTCATACACATCATTTATCATCATATCATGCTTAGGCCATGATTATTTTTCATTATCATGCCTTACAAAATCATCATCTCTTTCCTATTGGGATTATCTTCACTAAAAATCCTTAGAATGACCAACTTCATGCCTTATAATCTTGATTATTGAACTGATACTACTCTTATGCATGCTAAGCCAACTCAAACTTCTCAATACCTTAGCCTCGCTTTGGTTTGATCCATTTCTGAAGATTCCATGCCACCGCTTGATTTGGGACTTTGATTAAGCTTGGAGCTACCCGATTCTTCATGAATTTACCATGTTTTCTTGTTACATAATCATTTACACCTCACACACATTTCATTGACCATTTTTGACCTTATGATGTATTCATACGAATTTTGGAGGAAACATTCAATCAACTTGTTTTCTTGACCATACACATGAACCGTGCTGAATCCATGACATCATGACTTGACACTTTATGAAGAAACCACGGGAAATTTGGGAAGAAACCTAGACATCTTGTGCATCCTATGACATCATTGAACACTTGACATCAATGAAAACACATCACTATGACATCCAACAATATCCCCCTTTGTCATTGATGAAAACTACCACAAAAAGACCTACACTTACAAGCCCTCTTTCTCATGTTTCTGGGTTCACACTCCCTTTTGATATCTATGAGGTAACTTGAATACTTGACATGAAAGAAATGAAAACCAAAGACAACAATGTGTGTAGGTAGACTTATTTTTTCATAAGCTCCCCTATGATTGTACTCTTCCTTATTGACTTCAAACAAAAAAATTGGGATTGATAGACCTATCTTACTTCTCTTCATAATGACTAAAAACCACCTTACGGACTTTTCCTTTCAAGAGCTCATTGCCAAATTAACATATTCTATCTTCATACTTTGTTTTCTCATTGTTTTGTACCTTTACCAACTTTGACTGACTCTTTTCTTCACTAACCCAATCTCCCCATGACTTGACAATTTTTAATAGCCAAGCTCACATAGAACATTATCTTCTCATCATCTCCATCTTTTCCTCAACCTTCTCGTATAGATCCTGAAGCACATTTTCATTGAATTTTGACTAAACGTTTTTAGCCTCTAGGAGAAAATATATTTGATGTTACCTTCTTTAAATATTTCACTTGGATGTAGGTCACCTTCAACTACTAGAGGGAAAAAATTTTGAGGTTTGAACCATGATTATGATATCAATAGAGTGGTCACAAGGTTTATCATGGTCCTGAAATTTTCTTGCAATGTTCTTCACAATATTTGAAAACATTTCCATAAAGTCATTTGAATCCATAAAAATACCTAAACCACTAGATCCTCCTTTGTATGTGATTTCTTCATAGAAGGTCATGATCAAGTGAGGAAGTTCAACTTATGATTGTCTCCACAATTAGAATTGTGCCAATCATACTCATGAATTATCTCCAAATATTGTGCCTACATATTTTCATAGATTACCACTTTTATTCCACATGGTATGTACTTGTAGGTCTCTATTAAGAATCAAAAGAGAACATGAACATATCATAATAACCTTGTATACATGATTGTATTGTACAAACCTAGAAGAGACATTTTTTCATGTTCTCTAACTTTTAGGGTTATGAGATGTAGCCAAACAAACCATATCATGAAGAAGTGTTTGTAAAGAACTCCTAAATTTCCTCATAGGGATCCAATAGACTACTAAGCCAAACATACATATTTCCTTTACAAAATAACTTCATTTTCAATCACATTATAAGGAAACAAGTGCTATCACAACCTTGTTTGTCATGTATTTTTCTTCAAATGGGTTCTCTCGATCACAAGAATAAATAACATACCTTAAATTTCCCTTAAAGAATATTTCATTTTATTGGAATAAGATTTAACTAATTCTCAGGTCATCATCTTCACTTTCCTTCTTTGTAGGCCTCTCAATTTGCAACTAACCCTTACAAATGATAAAATTTGAGGTATTTGATAAAATATACACCATCTTATCTTGTCGATAAATTTTTAAGTATCCTTATTTTGAAATATTCCAAAGTTGCAGAGGCTAACTCCTTGTTTGTGAAATGTTATCTTCTTTTTACTATTTCAGTTAACATCTCCAATTAGCCCTTCACATAGCTAAATCTTGCATATAGGAGCAATGTATAGGTTTATGTGCCAAGAAAAATATGTTTTTGATACCCTTTTTGGAGTTCTACCTTTATTCCAATTTTTCATCTTTTAACTCTTTCTTTATCATCTCATAACCAAAAACCCTCCTTTCACTAGGTTTCACGAACCCTTATCTATGGTTTTAAGCCAAAAATTAGGTTGTTGATATTTAATCACCTTGTTCCACTTATGAGATTCCTTAGCCTTCATTTTCATACCTCTTTCAGAGAAAATTTGTATCACACACACTTCCTTGTCTCCATTTGTTCATTTTCATGATTTGGCCTTCTAGATCTTCACCCTTATCTAGGTCTTAACAGTCTTCTCAATCTCTTATTTTGGTTTCTCTTCTTTGAATTGGTCTTGAACCTTTGTAGCTCATAATCCTTCACCTCTATCTCTCATTTTCTCCAAATAATTTAATTTGGTCTAGTTTATAGTTTTCATTATCAAATGGTTCTTGATTGCTCCTCTTTTGAGCCTCTTCCTTTGATTGGTACATGTCAGTCTATTTCACTCAAGATTATAAGCCTCTATGGATTATTTAGTTATTTTATTGGAATTCAATCATCATTTCACTCATTTTTTGAACTTTATTCATCATTTTAATGATTCCTTCCTCATGGATTTGGTGTCTAGGACCCTAGTTTTTTAATTAGACAATGCAATTTACCTTCCTAAGTATGTGCCTCAAAATTCTCCCTTTCTCAAGCACTTTTCACGTAAGATTTTTATAGCTTTCACCCTCCTCAAATCCTTCAATCTTACTTTTAAATAAGACCAAGACCTCAAGGTAAATCAGTCAAGAACCAAGTGATTTTAGAGCATATTTATCATGTAAGACCTTCTTGATGATCTAGTACAATTTGATTATCCTTGATAGCCTCTTTAAAACATGCAATTTATCTCTTCTATGAAATAGAAGTACTTTGATGATTGTAAGGTTATTTTGATGAAAAATTCAATTGTGACATATTGATGACCATCATCCTCATAATTTTTATGTCTAGCTAGCTTGCTTGACCCTTAAGATAGACCGTAGCTTAGCACAACAATCCTATACTAAGGAGTGATGTCTTGAATTCTTTTGCATAAGTTCCAAAAACACCACCCTAAATGCATAACATCAAGTAGCACTGGTGATGATCCTTTTGAGGGACATACTTATTCCATCTAACATCTTGATAGATAATGAAAAAATTTACACATCATTCTTACTTGATGGTTCTTTAACTTCATCAAGTAACTCATGAATTTTCCTTCTTGTGAGTAATCACAACTCGTATGAACATGCGAGGTGTATACACATTTTTAGAAAAATATTAACAAATACTTACTCAGACCTTGGCGGAATTTACACACTTTCACTAGGATCAACATTGTATTTCTAATATTTCTATAAGATTAGACTAGGGACTTGTGTGAGATTATCAAAAAGTGACATGATGCATTAACTACTACAAATGAAACGAAAAATAATGATATACTACCTCAAGAAAGGACTCTTATTCAAGCATCAATAATAAATGTAGCAAGATGAATTGACTTAGCATGACACACCTTATGAACTCGATTGGAAAAAAAAATTGAGCGTGGCCAACATTGAGCACTTGACACTTTCATGAAGATATCTCTAACCTTTACATGAGGTTAAGAAAATGACCAAGTGATGGTTCACATTAGAAAACATGAGATAAGGTAGTAAATACCTTGTACACTCCAACTTCTAATTTTACAATAAAATATAACTTTCAAACATTCAATACATACTAATCATACATCATGACTTTATTAATGGGATTAGAGCATACCTCTTAAATTTTTACCTACATGCATAATCTTGAAAGTCCTGGATTAACACCTCCGTTGAAAATGAGAACTCAAGACCACACAATTCTTCTTTCAAATAGTATATGCCTCCTAAAAGCCTAGAGAAGTAACTCTATTCTGGTTAGACCACCTTAGAATAGTAGATATTCATCAAAAACACATGATGACTCTATCCTTTCTCTTATTGTCTTTGAAACCTCATTTCCCGTGTTTTCTTCTCCCGATTGGATGCCGAAAAGAACATGTGATGTATCTCATATATTTTTCTACCACATCTGTAGCTAATATTTCTTCTTGGATTTCATCATATTTTTCTACCTAAGTTGAAATTTATTCTCCTATAATTGTCATTTCTAGTCTTATCTTTTCATCATCTGCCCATGATAGTTTCCTATCATTATTTTTTTGTTCAAGATTAGATTTGGTTTCCTTGTTTCGTATATGTAATTTGGTGGTAGCACAATGGGATGGGGGGCTAATTAATTCTTACTGAGAACAAATTTAATTTCAAATTACTAATTTAAATCACAAACCTCTTATCCAACCATTAACGTTTGCACATCATCAAATAACATACATGCAATCAACCATGAACAATAGAATAAACACAATAATACAAGATATAAGTGGGAAAACCTCATGGGAATAAAACCCACTAAAACACAATCTTTATATTGATATGTTTCAAATTTAGTGAGGCATTAACCCCATAAGGAACACCAATCCTACAAGGAGTACAAACCCATAGATTTGTGAAGCACCAACTCCACAAGGAGGCTATAACCCCAAAATATGATCAAGCACCCACTCAACCACCTTATGATGAATATCTATGATGTATTGTTGTTTTCACAACTTATTTGAGATCACTTATTCAACTCTCTCTCCTTCAAACCCTTGTTCAAACCTTATGTCTTGAAAATTGCACTATCTTCAATTCTCAAAGCATCAAACCCTTACACACACTATTTATATTATTATTCAACTTGTCACATACCTTGTCAACTCTCAAAACATTCCTTCAAATCTGCAAATCAATCACGCATACATCACACTTTTCATACACACACAAAAATAACAACCCAAAACATCACTTTTATAGGATCTCCTTGATTGAAATAAAAATAGGTTGGTTTTCCTACTTTGGTTATACTAAACAAAATTATAAAAATAGTATATGAATCAATAAAACATTTACATTTGACCCATGTAGGTTGGCCATGCCAAATCCTCTCACCTTGCACCAAAATTCCCCAAAACTCCATCACTAGAATGGAAAAAATACACTAATAAAAAAACATGATTATTAAATCTCCCATATCCACAAAACATTTTTAATGTAACATATTTTCATCATACATGGTCACAAATTTACTTTAACCAATCAAATATTTCATTAAATGGACCCATTGTCTCATTTCCTTCATAAAACAACTGCTTCTAGCATCTTGATTTCACCTTTGGACCTCAAATACCACCTAAGATGATCTAAAATATGGAATGTGAAAAATATATGGAAACCTAATAATCTTTATAAAAATTATATAAAAGTAATTTATCATGAAAAATTCATATGCTCAAACCACATCTACTTTTGTCTTCACCAAAATAAGCTACCCAAAACTAGTTTTGAAAACACAACTAAATTGCACCCTTTATGACAATTTAAATAAATATAAATGAATTAAAAGGAAAATTTTTCATCCCTATTCAATATCTAGGTGGTCGAAAGTATCAATGCATTCATCTCATGCTTCAATCAACTCAATATTTTAGCAAAAGCAGTCCACCCGCCTGAAAATAAGAAACCTTCTTACTCACAAACTGACCTAGAAACCACATCAAATCAACTCACGATGAGAAAAAAATTATACCATTGGAAATACCTATTAATGCTATTTATAGAACATATTATAAATCCTTCTAAATCCAAGTAGAAGGCCTTCAACCAAGATCATCTTTACAAACTATATGAAACTACCCCAAAACTACCCTTTGACTAGTCAACACAAATGAAGCATAATTGACCATTCACCTACATAAAAATGACCTATATCCATAATGGAAATAAACAATAAATCACATACTCACCATAATTTCCATTTAATTTGCAACTCCTTTGGATAACCTTGTCCCAAGATGAACTTATGAAGAAAAATGCCTATTTGAGTGGGGTCAACTCATCACCACAAGCTCTACCATACATTTCTGGAAACATGGAGGAGTCCTCTACATGATACACCAATAATCCATGGAATATCAAGTAATTATGTCCACTTATGATCATTTTCTCTCCTACCACTTTTGAGCTAAGGTTTTAAATGCATAATTTTTTTACCTTCTTAACATTCATTCATAAAAACATGACGATGAAATGAACTCATTATTTTTATGAAACCTTATAGAATAAATTTAGAAACATCCCTAAAATCCATAAGGTCCCATGAAAATAACACAATTTAGGGTGAGCATTAGAAGATGTAATTCAAGCTGGAAATGACCTTCTTCTTGACCCTATTTCACCAAAATTGATATTAATTGCATAATACATGTATCATAAAGCAACCTGAAAGTTTTCCTGCAACATCATGACACATATTAATAAAATATTTAATAATCACCATTTCACAAATATATATCAATATTTCCATGCCATCTCATTTACATAGCTAGCCCTTAGGGTTTTACACTGTCTAAGCTATGGTCAACTGAAATAACATCATAAATAACCATATAAACTTTCCAAAAGGTTATAACATACGTGGAATAGATTTTATAACTTCCTTTCATGCTTCCATGAGCTCACATATCTCTACAAATCATCCTCATGCCTCCTAACAGACATACTTGGTCCAAATGAACACCGAAACTTACTCATCCAATTATATTTACATCCTAAAAATCATGTGAATACCTAGATAATCTATAATAATTATCTCCATACTACCAACATACTACTCAAGCTATCAATAAACTCCAACCACCTTTCACCATCACCGAGGCTAGGTAGGTCACCTGAATAGACTTGCAAAAATAAGTGATTCTCACTAAATCAACTCAAGAAACCAATAAGACATATGAATCTCTATGTCATCATCACTCTGAGCATCATATGACTCTACTCCATCATCAAATTTTTCATTAATAGAATTTTACATCAATGACAACACCTAAATCACAACATGTCAATAATCTCTTCCTTTGTCATTAATGGAAAACCTCATGAACTTATCTCCCTTTTTAAATTAATGAAAAAGAATACCTAAACCTATATGTTTTTCAAATTTCTCAGCTTCATAGGATCAGCTAATTTTTGGAAACATCAAAAAAATATCTCATTCTAGCTCACAAGTTTGAAATTGCACTCAAAAATTGATTTTTAGCCATTTTCAAGCATAAAACCACTGAACTCCCCTTGGGAAAAGCATATAAAACACCTAAACATGCCAAAAGGATGATATACCACAGATAGACATATATATTATCTCTTTCATTGATGTTAAAGCACATAACCTCCTTGTTTAAGCTCAAGAACATGATTTTCATGACTTCATACCCTATTTTGACCTCTTGCAACCTCTAAGAACATTGTAGTAGGCATATAACTGATGGAAACATCTCATGAACCTGTAAAAATAATGACCGAGGACCAAAAATACCATTCTTACCTTTAGTCTTGAGTTGTCTTAGCTTTACAAGGCATAAACTTGTCTAATCACATGCATCTCTTGACTTCTTCTCACCTTGAGAACACAAATCCCTGAATAGACCCTTCTAGTAGTTTTGGAACCAACTTTGACAAGCTCTAAAGCACCATTCACCCTATGAATCAACATTCCATCACCCCCTAAGATAGTACTATATAATTCTATTGAAATACATAAAAATTTGATTCCATATCATGATATCTTGCCTAAGAAAAGATCCAACCACTTTGACAAGTTCTTAAAGCATTTTCTCAGCCTTTGTCACATTTGGATGAGACAATGCAAGTTTTGGTCCTAACATGATTTCCCTTGAATACAACAATCAAATCATAAATTTTATGCCTTAGAGACATCTATAACACCTTTTAGGAGTAAAAAATCATGCTCCCCCTATCATGGTTACAATCTATAGACCTATGGCCACTCATTCTTATCCTTTCGTTGATTGTAACTCTTGTCAAGGATGATCATCACATAAGAAGCAAAGAAAAAACATATGGATCTTACATCATTCATGATTTGGAGCAATATACTTTGATGATTCTTTACTTAAGACCTAGAATAAACCATTTCTCCCCTTAATTTATTTAGACCATGCACACCATTCACACCTGTAGAAGCATATTTAAGGATTGTAGCATCACAAGTAACATTGAACTTACCTTTACCAATGTTACCATCCTTCAAACTTGTTTATTGCACTCCTAGGATGATAATACCCCTCATGACTTTGCATATTGTACATCAGAGCATCAAGGACTATCGCATTTTTTATCTAACACCTCGAGACATATATGGATTATCATAAAGCACACTAAGCCTTTGACACATAGTCATAAAACAACCTTGTCTATAGACCAAGCCAAATAGACACATACTTGGCTTCTTTTGAGATAAAATTCACTTTCTATATAACATGGACACATCATAGAATGACTTAACACACAGATACTGTGGAAACATCATACTATTCCTCTTGCACATACATTGTACCTTTAACAAGTCATTTGGCTCAAGATACAAATAAGGACATCATACAAGATTTTCCATACCTGAGATCATATTTTAAACAAATTCAAAGCCCATAGACATCTTCACAACTGCATACTCATTTTATTTGAGGATCATACCAATCAAGTAGGTTACAAACTTATCCTTAGACATATAGATGCACAAAGCAGACCACTGAGACTCACTTTACCTTGATATCACACACTTTCCTTCACTGTGAATTACACATTTAGATGAGATGACATAGGCCTCTCCTCTCTTACTCAAGATACAATCTCAAATCCATTAAAATCATGTTCAAGCATTAGAAGATCTCGAGACGACCCCAAATACTAACATAAAAGTCGTCAGCAATTCAAGACACTGTTCATGATGCACCAAGAGTACACAAGAGCAAATAACCACACATTTTGACCTTAAACCATCTCTTTAAACTTTTACAAAGTTTTTCCACCATATTTATGCTTGCTATTTACATTCTCAACCTTGCAACACTATAGCTTCAACTTTATAATACTATAGCACCCCATCGGACCTATTGAGGTCTTTAATCCATCTTTTTGACCTTCACTCAACAACCTTACACTCTATAGGCTATATAAGTTTCTCAAAAGAGATTGATAATAAATTCATACAAGTGGATACTCAAGCTCTACCTCTTGAAAATTCTCTATACCTGTAGGCACCCAAGACATATCAATGTGCTAACGGTGCCTTTAATAATTAGTCAAAAAGTATCTTCTTTATCATCACACAAGCTCATTTAATATTTAATATAAATCAAGACACTTGATAGGGATTTAATCATGATACCGCTTGACGAGAGTGAGCAATGTAGAGATTATTACACCTATAGGATGCAATCCCGAGTTCACAACCTTGATGTATAGTAAAATTACCTGAGAAATTTTCTTCTACCCATGACAACTTCTTGTTCTTCTTATGTAGTTTTGTGAAGTATGCACAAAAACTAGGTCACTTATAATAAACCATAAATATTTTTAGTGACATAAAAAAATCTTTCTCAAAGTATTATATAATCAAGTACAAGATTAAAAACATAAATATAACAAAGTAAGATGCATAAGCTTTGACTTTTGAGGTCAAATTAGGCTTCCATCACATCAAGTTCCCTTACTTTTACATTTATCCATCCTAAAAATCCTCATAAGTCTTTTAAAGACATCAAGAAACCAAATTTTTTTTTCACAAATATCATTTCCCACCGATTGACCATCTACATGACTATACAATCATACAATTGCATTTATTTAATCTTGAGCTAAGCTTTCAACATAGGATTCACTAAAGGAGACATCTTAGAGAAAATAATAATGATTTCAACACACTCAATATTCTAATTCAAGAATAAGTAGTCACTTCCCAAACTTTAAGGACACCATACTCTCATTTTTTCTTTGTAGATCACACACACACACACACACCTATTATCCCGATTGAGTAGAAAATAATTCTAAATTTTAATATAAACACTAACATAGAGAAACACCACCTGAGTTGGGTACCCATTTAGCAATTTTATCACCTCTTTTATCATTGATGCATAGTCTTGAAGAAATATGAACACATGCAATTTTACTCTTTAACAATTACGTCTCCTCCGGACTTCTTCACTGTCGTAATGAAGAATGTCATGAATTTCTAGAAACCTAACCTTTTCAAGGCATAAAACCTTTTATATCTCAATGTGCTCCATTTCTAGAATATTTTCTCCAAGTTTTAGCCTTAAACTCAATCATTTTCTCTTTCAAATGTGAGATTTCCACCATACCGCCTCTTAAGAACTCCCAAAACCTAGTTAAGGTAAAATTAACTCAAAGATGCAATTATTTGATATCAATGTTTCAACGTATGCCACCAAATATGTATGACCATCCTTTAAATTCCTTAAGAAATCTTTCTTTGATTAAGTTTCATGAACGCCACTTACATGCTTTAATTCTCCTTGGTTTGTACTTTTCAATATTCAATAATGTTATCACAATCTATTTCAACATGATAGTATAATCATTTAATGACTCATACCTTTTCATCTTTTATTTTATGAGACTTGAACCTCCTTTTATTCACTTGAGTTGTGACATTGTGACACATAATCTAGCTTGATGATGAGAAGAAAATCATTTAACTCATACCCAAACCTAGACATCTTGAACACTTGACACTGCTCCATGACATGACTTAAAAAACTTGACACATTAGATTGCAATTATTAAATCACACGAAATATATATTTTAATTCATGAAATATTAAATTTTGTAATATTTAACACAACATATGATTCTTGACTTGGCCAACTAGGACTCGAGAACCATCTTAATGAATTGACACAAACCTTTGACTCTTTCATCGACACAAACCATTGACTCAGATTATGAGAGGATCCGTTTCATGAAAGTTATGACCTAACGAACTCCATTGAGACATCAATAGGATCCTCACCCATACATCATGACATATTATATCCAAGCTCAAGAACACCGTCATATTGCACTTGAGACACTAGAATAGTGACCTAATAATCTTTACTTCTTGTTTAAAAAAATAGAACGATAAAAAATTGCTTAAGAACTTAAAACACCTTACCTTGAAACAATGGAGGAGTCACACACATACCTAGATAGCTCCCCCTCATGCCAATGCTTCATATGAACTGGTATACCTCTAAGAAGCATAACAAAGACATATGGACACCATGATCATATAAAATAAGGTCTTGAAGAGGTACCAAGCCCTCTTAGACACCTAGAGAACTCCTTCTTTCTTCTAATATGAGCTCTAAATTATTCCTTTCCTTCCATCAAATCCTTCTTTTGATGAAAAACCATGATCTCTTATAGGATCCCAAATCCTTCCTTGATTGTTATTATGCATTATTAACCCTTTATATCTCCTTTCTTTCACTATAGGACCTTACACCCTCTGATTTTTCCTTGAGTAACCATATAAACACTCTCTAGCCACATGACCAACCTCATTATAGCTAAAACACACCATTGAGTTCTTTCCTTTTTGGTTCTCAAAATTTCTTGGTGGATCATTTAAAAAAACTATAACGAGATGACCTTTTTCGTTGCAATTATAACATACCACACTCTTAACATCTTCACTCTTATTGTCTCTCCATGGACGAGTATCTCTAGTATAACTTACACACTCTTTTTATCTATGACTAAATGCATTACAAGTGTAATAACCATGGGAAGTTATTTCATACCTTGAGGCATTAGGTTGCCTAATAGGCTTAGTCTTCTCATTTTCATTGATGAGAACCTTATTATTTTCTTCCTTGATGCTAGTTTCAATTGCTTTCTTGCATGAAATAAGGTCTCGCTTGCTTCAATTCCTTTCCTTTGGATTCCTCTTTCAAACCCAAACCAACTCTATCACCTGATGGTATTTGTTTGCCAAGAAGATCATCTAGATCATTGAAACTTTTCTCAAACTTTTGAAAAGACATATTCATATTTCTAACCTTTAGTAGCTCTACCATTAGGAGGTCTACATCTTCTTTAAATTTTGAGCACATTTATTCTTTATCTTGTAGACTTAAGACAATATACTTTACCTTCTCTTCCAACAATTTGATTGACTCATTTTTCTTTCTTGATTCATATTTATAATTCTCTTCTAGATTATGAATCTTGTTTTCATACTCCTTGATCTGAAGACTCAACTTCTTATTCTCTTTCTCATCATGCTTTAACTCTCTTTGCATGACCTCAAGATCATATTTGACCTCCTCTTCATCCTCATCAACATAACTAAGATAAAATTTTCTAAAATCACCTAATAAATAATATCCATCACTAAAAGAACTTATTACATCATTGGTCATGAAAAAAAAATAATTTCCTACATCCTCATGATCTAATTCAAATTTAGAATCTGAAATACCAATACTAACATTAGACAATTCATCATCTTCCTTTGAATAAAAGCTTCTTTTTCCCTTATTCTTGTAGTCAAATCTCTTAAAGTTATTTTTACCTTTGTTGAACTTATGATTCTTCTTATTATGATCATCCTCATGATTTTCATCTCCTTATTTTTCATTCCTACGAGGAAACTTAGCAGAAAAATGAACTACTTCACCATAATTAAAACACTTAAATGGAAATTTACCTCTATAATTACCAGATCCAACATTCAATCTTCTAGCCATCATTACAAAGAGTTCTTCATCATCAATTTCAGAAGCAACATCCTATTTTTCCTTCTTGCATTTGGTATTCATTTTATATTTGAAAGAAACCTCTCTCTTGGATAGTTTGGAATCACATGTCCTCATCTCATATGCATTCAAAGTTACATGTAACTAATACATCTTCAAATTAGTCAAATACTTTTCCTCTTCAATAAAAGATACTTTAGAATAGAAATTAGGAGTTATGGATCTCAAAACCTTTCAAATAATAAATTATTCTTTCACATCTTCTCATAACCATTTCCTGATATTGACAACCTTGTCAACTCTAAGAAGATATGCAGTAATAGACTCATTATCATTCATCTTAAGACTCTCAAACTGATTTCTAAAAGTTTAAAGCTTAGAAATTTTTACCTTTGAGTCACCTTCATACAACACTTGAATTTTCTCCCATGCTTCTTTTGCTAACTTGCAATGCATTACCTTTCCCATTTTATATTCTCCAAGACCACATATGATAGCATTAAAGGCCTTTGAATTGTCATCACATGCCTTCTTGTCTGCAGTACTAGTAGGAGGAGTAGTAGGAGTAGTATATCCATTTTCCATAGCTTTCCAAACATAAAACCCTAGAGACATGATATGATTATTCATCCTTAAACTCCAAAAAGAATAGTTTGTTCCATCAAACAGTGGTGCCTTGCTAGTAGAGAAACCACTATGCTAACTCACTATTTTTGTGCTTTAAAGTATATCCTTTCAAGTGATCAAACTTCTCTGAAAGGAAATTCTCTGATACCAATTTTTGGAAGCACAATGTAATGGGGGTGAATCAGTCCTTAAAAAACAAATTTAATTTTAGATTACTTATTTAAATCACAAACCACTTATCCAACCATTAATGTGTGCATATCATCAAATAACATACATGTAATCAACCATGAACAAGAGAATCAACACAATAACACAAGATATAAGTGGGAAAACATCACAAGGAAGAAAACACAACTGAAACATAATATTTATATTGATATGTTTCAAATTTAGTGAGGCACTAACCCCACAAGGAGTAATGTAAGATAGAAAAGTGACATGTGAGCATGAGAATCTACAAGTAGCCCTTCTTTGTACCCGACCTCCCGAGGTCATGCCGAGATAGCTGGTGGAAATGGAATATATGTGGATATAGAAAAACTAGTTGGGAAATCTTATATCCTCAACACGCAATAAAGGGATCTGCAAATCTAAGGCAAAGAAAGATCTCCTAACCTGAATTGGTGTAATGGATCGTTAAGATATAATAGCTGCTCGGAGGCTCCAATCAATGTCGAGCTCTACCGAGATCCTATCTATTGGCTGTTGGATATGTGGAAAGTGACATGTGGGTGCTTCATGTATATTTCCAGAAAAGGTCATGGAAAATGGTAGTGAGAGGTGTAGTGGATTTATAATAAACTATGGGTGGTTTTCTGGTCTAGCCTAGAAAATATTAGCTTGATTGGATTCTATGTTTAATGCGGAAAATTACATTATGATGTTTGGTGGGAGTGGTGAGGATATAAATACCTAGCGTGCATAAACTGGTGTCAATACTTAATTGACTAGTAGGCCCATTGGGTTGTGGGACCTGGGGATCACAACCATGAGTTCCTAGTTGTGGACCTTTTATGGTCATGTGAAGAATCAATCTCTTCTTTCGATTATCGATAGTCATAAGCCTTTTCAACTTCTATGTTTAATATCAGGAGTTGTGTAATCTTCTCGTAATACCTTATGGGTGTTCGGTAACTTGTATATGTAATCCCGTGTCTATGTAATTGAGAAGGTCTCATGTGTTTAGTCTGTGGAACTAATGGATCAAAACCAAATATTTGTTCTCTTTCGGCTTCTTGTATGGTCATGCAGATATCCTATTAAGGAAATATATAATTGGGTTGACTTGACGAGAATGTGTATGCTTTGTCATCTTCAATATTCAATTGTCTCAATTATTCACTAATCCGCTTGCAGTTTATTTTCATTTGAAAGACC
Source organism: Taxus wallichiana var. yunnanensis (assembly GCA_018340775.1). NCBI lineage: Eukaryota > Viridiplantae > Streptophyta > Pinopsida > Cupressales > Taxaceae > Taxus > Taxus wallichiana. The sequence continues at coordinate 53,114,102 of CM031234.1, forward strand.
TGAATCCTAAGCCCTTGATCTATATCCATTAATGTTGTGAAGAGATTTGGCTAAGGTACTAGTGGTTCGAATACATAATCCCTGGGCTCTCTGGGTCCCATAATTGTCATGCAAGAGATAATCAAACTTTAAGCTGAAACAAGTAAAATAACTATGAAAGATATATCTAAACTATGTTTATATTTCTTTTATTTTTGTATTTTCAATGATACGCATTTGAACAAAATTTAAAAGAGCATCTATTCTAATATATTTAGATAATGAACAATTAATCTAATAAGAGAATTGAAACAAGTAAGTTAGCCTGATATAGCTATTTGCCTGTGCACTTGTGAATTTATCTTAAATGTTTAAATAACTAACTAATCTAATCAGAAGACCTTCAATCTCACCTCAGAAGTGAGGAATAAATCACAGCTTCTCAGAAGCTATCATTCCCCACAACTTCCTTGGTAATACTGAAAGCAAGATTTAACTGAAATAAAATGATTTGCTACTCTATTTGATATATTGTAACTACAAATTTGATAGTTCAAACTTGGAGTTTTATAGAATAGTGGTAAATCTAGTTGTGTCGTGACTTTTCCCCTTAGTGTGATATCTTCATTCCTTCATGTTCTCGTGAATCCAGAAAAATGTGAATGTGATATCGTCAATAGAAGATGATACTCGAACAATGGTAGCTTTGGATATAAACCAAATAAAATGCAAGTAAGAGAGGGATAGTGCAAGTGAACAGAGCTTGACTATGTGATTCCTAGCAAGATTTATTACGGGGATACAACACAAATATACCGAGAATTCTAGGATCTATTTCTTGTGACAAAATAACAACCTACAACTCTAAGATTATCAAAATGAACTCTAATCTAGAACTGAAACTATCTTATGCTAAGCTAACTGTGTAGGATAACAATGGAGAAAAATGAAAGTGTGAAGATCAAATGATCTCTAAAGCATAAAGGAGAGGCTGAGAATTCATGCAAAATCCAAACCTATTGAAACTTATGGGAGAACTTAAAAACACATTGAATAATAATTCATAGAGGGAGAAGGGCCATTTTATTGTAAACAAAATTGGTATTTATAGCATTTGGATTTACCAGAGGGTAATTTTTAATTGAACTCTTTTATCATAAACAAAGAGAAATCACTATTTACCAGGTGGCTAAAACATAAATGCAAGAAAGAGTGGTTGAAGAATGTGAGTGCCACTTGAATTTTTCACGTTGATGAAAGTGTTAGAAATTTCCTCAAAACATGCATAGGATTGCCGCCCCTGCGGTGGCGGCAATTACATGACCACCGCCCTATCCTAGCCGGCGGTCATGGGACCGCTACCCAGGTAGAGCAGCGGTCCTAAAACTTAAAGACTAAAATGCAAGGAAAAAGGGGGCAGAGGTTAGAAAAAAACATGCAAAATCTGGACAAGGATTTTTAGGATGCAAATGTATACTTGGTGAGCTTTTCTAGATTTCGAACACCTTGCGAAGAGATCTGAATCATCATTGGGGTTTCTGAACCAATTTTTGATTGTACTTTACATACAATTTTGAGTACTTACATATTTTCCCTCGGAGAAGAATTTTAACCATGAAGAGGTGTAAAATGGTGGGTTTGAGTATGGTGGTCCCGAAATGTAGAGTTGGAAGCTATACCTGACACACCCGTGTGCCGAAATGTCACCATCCAAATTCCCGCAATCTGCATAATGAAAAAGGGACTCAAGTGTAGATAGATAAAATAAATTGAAAAATAAATACTAAACTAAAATGAAATGAGGACTTACCATTTTTGTGAGGATAAGAACTTACCTCTATTGGCACTCCAACTCTACGTAAAAACACTCAAAACAAGATTAGAATTATATATATAATGAGCTCATTTTACTATTCATTTATGCGTATTGATTTGGTGGTTTTTGAGCTCTGGGACCCATGGTAACCATTTTCGATGAGGCTATAGTCAAAATGTTTGTTGTGAGATCATGATCATGCCTCCGAGAGTAGGAGATCGACCGCATGAAGTCTCAGGTTAGTTCTTCTCAATTTATCATTTTTAAACCTAAAATATAGAAATGTTGAAAAATTTGTCTTAGGGGGATTATTTTTGGAAATGTTAGTTTTAAATGAGTCTCTAGGGGGGTGCCCTAGGGTAGGTCTTTATTTTGTCAAAAAAATGTATTTTTTCTTTTTAAAGTGTTTTTAGGGCTTTGGGGGCGTTCGTTGATTCGGGACAGATCAACGCCCGCATAGGGTGACGGTCATGGGACCACCACCCTATGATGGAAGTGGTTATAGGACCGCTAGTTTATGAGGTGGTGGTTATAGGACCACCACCTTAGAAGGTAGTGGTTACGGAACCGCCACTCTGTATAGGGCGGTAATTCTGAACATAATGCAAAAAGATGTATTATTTAATTGTTTTTGCATTTTTGACATTTTTATATGTTTTTGATGATTTTTCCAGTTGGATTATGTTACTAACTTACTCTTTTTCTCTATTTTGGGTGGATGCAGAAGAAGGAGGAGTATATCATATGGAGTAGAGAGAGGGAGTGTGATTAGCTCCCAGTAGTGTTAGAGGCATTGACCTAGATAGAGCGAGACACTCTGCAGAGGGCCGATATTTGGAGGATCACACAGGTTCCTCATGTTGCATCTGCTAGTCACATATTATGTGACTTATTTTCATACTGGGATGCAGACCAGAATACCTTCTGGTTACCAGGTGTTAGGGGTGAGTGGACTATCACCCTGGAGGATGTCTATTGCATACTTGGGGGGTTCCATTCTTGGGAGGCAACTGTCTCTTAAGACAACAGGATACAAGTCTTAGATAGTTCAATCACCTACCTACATGGGAGATGCTATTGTCTCCATGAGATCGAAGAAGGGGGTGAAGGTCCATTCCATTGCTATCTGCTCCTATCCCCACCATCCGTAAGGCCATTATGGGTATCCTGGCCTCACGGTTGATTGGGGATAAGGGAGGGGATACTCTACTATACTGTTGGTCTCCCATGATTGCACAGATTGAGGTTCATGGCTATGTTTATGCTTGGGGAGCAGACATTCTTGGGACCACCTACCATGATTTATATAGGGTGGTCAAATTACATGGGAAGTCATTGAGTCACCGTAATCTAGTTATGAGTTGGGTGTATGAGCGCATCATTCCCTATGGGAGAGGTGTATAGGTAGAGGATTCGAGGGCTGTCAGGGCAGCGAGGTGGATAGGGATGACTATACTCAGGATGCCACACTAGCGAGTGGCTTCTCTAACTATTACAGACATGCAGGCCACTCCTTATCAAGCCATGATAGGGTTATGGGGAGAGGAGACACATACACCGATTGCTTGCTATTTCACTGTGTCGGTTGGTAAACAAGATAGGGAGGTTGGAGACTCACTGTTTGATAGAGTACCTCTATAGTTTGGCCTCCTTATGTCGATATACTTCCTCTAGTGGGGCTAGTGTAAATGTTTGTTCATGAGGCTAGGGGAGGTCCCAGAGGCCTAGGTTGAACCACAGTTACTCTCGGAGTTCCCATTGTAGTTAGGCGGGTGGTTTGGGCCCAAGGGGCAGCCAGTGCTCCTCGAGCACCTTTACTTCAGATAAGAGCCACTCCTACTTTTAGCAAGGGGGAGGATGAGCCCATTGACATGGAATCAGACTCTGAGGAGTTAATAGGAGGGGAGACAAAGGAGGAGACAGTGGGAGGAAAGACCAGTGGGTTGATTGAGGAGGATGTTAGTGATTCTAAGTGGCATGATACTCAGGATATCCTGGGGACCAAGATGGTGGAGGAGAGCACAGAGAAGGTGACCCTGATCTGAGAGGAGTTTCCTTCTCAGGACATTGGGGGAGATGATGAGTCCATGGAAGGATGTCATTTCTTTCCTAATTTAGGGAGGTTCTACAATCCGTAAAGTTGTCTCGTAGTAGGCATAGAAACCAGGAGCCTACTTGGATGCGGGAGATCCGAGTGAGTTACTACTCTTTTCTTGACCTTATTTGTTAGAAATATTAGTTGATATTTTCATTTTTGTTGTTTCATTTTTTTGACTTTATTTTTGGTGATTTTCTAACTTGTTATTTCTCTTTTTATTTGTAGCAACTGCTAAGGGATGGTGAGACTTGATTCATCGAGTGTGTGCGGACACCCTATTGCTCCCCTTGGAGAGTACTCGGGCCAAGCTTACTGCAGATGTTGGAGAGCCTTTAGAAGCTGATTGACATACTGATGTGTTTGCCCCTGTTTGGAAGGTGGAAAAGTTAGTGACCTCCTTGCGCTGAGGTAGCTGGATATAGGACTGCTGAGCATCTGATGAGGTGGAGTCATTCTCGTAGTGAGACCATAGCCAGTGGCCATGATCATGAGCACTCATTTCATTCAGAGCATCATCGTAGCAGGAGTCCTAGACATGATCATGCACCCTCTGAGGGATCCCATAGGGATTGAGAGGCCATTTGGTCTTTTTGTAGTGATTCTGCTAGATGTTTATATGGGTTGTTTTTGTATTTTCTGGGCTCATTGAGCGTTTTGACCATGCCTAGTGCATGATGGCATTGTATGTAGAACATGATATATATATATATATATATATATATATATATATATATATATCTTTTGGATCTAGATCTTCTTGTATCTAGAATTTTGTGATTCATTTCCTATGTGTACACTAGATGTTTTTAGAATCTTTGTTTTTATATGCTTTTCAGAATGTATGCAATGGATGACAAGTGATAACAAATGTTGAACATAATGTTTCTCTTTTATTTATTTTTGTAATGCTGACATGTGATGATGTAAACATATTGTAGTACTGAAATTTTGGCTTCTTTGGGCAATGTTTGTTGCTTCTTCTTGTTTTGGCAAAATGTGATGAATATATAGTGATAATGAGATGAACTTTCCCCACTCCTAACTCCACGCAACTAGTAAGATGTGAGGGCTCAACACCAAGAGTTGGGAAGGGCGCAAATTATATGAGTTTGAATGAATGAAAATGATGAGAGAAAGATGAGGTTTTGATAGAAACCAAATTTAGACCTCCGTACTTACTCTTACTTGAAACTACTACATAGTTCAGAATGTAACTTATTTTCCAGTTTATCTAGACTTAGATCCATGGATGGAAATTTGGTTGACAAAATATGGTTTTGAGGATTTGATCTCTTTGGAATTTAGATACTTAATTTCACTTAACACATTTGCTTTACATTTTTAAAATGCTAAGATTCATTGATTTACGTGAATGGACCCCCTACGCCCTGTCTCATGCTACTGGTAGGAAGCATGGGCTCATCACCAAAGGTAGGACATAGGCAAGTAAGGGAACTTATTTCCTTTCTCAACCTCATATCACTAGTAAGAGATGCGGGCTCATCACCGAAGGTTGGTGGGGAAAAGAAGTGTGTAAAATAAAATATTCTATTTTGTTTAGTATTTTTGATTTAATTTGACATTTCTGATTTGTGATTTTGGAGTATCCTTGTTTCAAAGAGATGTAAGAAGGATAGATGTGACACCAAGAATATTATAGAACAAATCATAGGTAAGAACAAATTAACCAAGTAGAAAAGAATGAGTATGACCAAAATATGCAGCCTTGGTATGGTTTTTGTCAAGACTTTTCTCGTAGAATTGATGAAATGATTTTGAAACTATTTGATGATATTATGAAAATTGAAGAGATATGATTTGAATGCTTTTGCTATATTTTCATAAGCTTATAATGAATTTCTTAAGAATAAGTTCCTTGACCACAAAATTTACGAAATGAGTGAAAAAAATGAAACAACTAAGTGACTAATGTAATGTAGGTAGATATAATATACAAATGGTGACACTGATGACTTATACGTAAAATCATTTAAGATGCAAGGAATTGAGTTTCATTGAATTCCTCACCTTCTAGTGTACATAAGAGATACACACCATTTCCATAGTCTTTCATGACTCGGTATGGGCCCAACCACTTGGGCCGAAATTTCCTTCCTTCGCCGGTTTTCTTATCAATCCAGCTATCTAGTCTTAGAACTAGATCTCCCTCATATATTTCTCATTCGTAGACCTTTTTGTTATATTTTTGGCACATCCGGTTAGCATAGGCTCTGTGCTATTGTTTGGCATTTAGGCTAGCCTCATTAGGGCTTTCTAGTTGAGAGAGGCATGCTTCTCTATAGGCTTCTTCTCCCAAGATCCCTTGTAATGAGATGCAGAGACTAGGTATTTCAACCTCAAGTGGGAGAACTACTTCTGCCTCGAATACTAATGAGAAAGGGGTTTCCCCTATTGGTGTTCTTATTGAGGTTTGATGGGCCCACAAGGCCGGGTATAATTTTAAATGCCAATCCCATTTGTTCTCCTTAACTATTTTGAGGAGAATAGATTTTAACATTTTATTTGTGGCTTTAGCTTGTCCATTGGCTTGAGGGTAATAAAGAGAGGCCGTATGATGGTTTATCTTGAATTTACTACATAACTCATGGACCTCATTGTTCTTAAAGGATGTGCCATTATCTGAGATAATGACTTGCGGGACACCATACTTGTAAATGATTTGATTCAAAATAAACTTAGTGATTATAGAACCTGGTACGGTGGTGAGAGGCATGGCCTCTACCCATTTGGTAAAATATTATGTGGCCATGATTATAAAGTTATGGCCATCTATTGATGAGGGAGAGAATTTCCCTATCAAATCTAGGCCCCACATGGAAAAGGGCCATGGGGTTACGATTGGTTGCAGAGCTTGTGTTGGCATGTGAATCTTGTGAGAGAATTCTTGGCATTTATGACACTTGCGCACAAATTCTACTACGTTGCATTCTAAAGTAGGCAAAAAATAACACATTTGATGTTTTTTGCGAGTAGTGGCTTGGCCACCGAAGTGGCCTCCACATATCCCACTATGGGATTCGTAAAGAATATTTTTGGATTCTTCAGTGTCAACACATCTTAAAAGCATTCCATTGAAGGCTTTACGATAGAGCACATGTTCTAAAATAACATATTTAGCAGCGATAATGTGTAACCACCTTCTTTTTATGATGTGACACCTTCTGGGTATGTATGGTCTATGATAAAATTGATGATGTCAGTGTACCAAGGAAATATAGAGATGGGGGGTCTGGTTTCAACAAAGTATATACATTCATCAGGAAAGTCTAGATCTACTAGATCACCTCCATCTAATGGATTGTTAGCTAACCAGTCTGCAATGATTTATCCCTTAACGGATTTCTAATTTACAAATGTTAATTCAAATTCACCCATTACGGTTATGAATCATCCATCCTTTTTAGATAAATACCCTTTCATGAGGAATGTTCATAAGTGATCTATATTTATAATGACCTTTGTTTCTTTATTTAACATGTAATGTCTTAAATGTTTCATTGCGAAGACTATGGCAAGGAATTCTCTTTTTACCTGTGTGTAACATGTTTCATAATCAAGCAACATCCGACTAATGAAATAGAATACACGTTCTCGTTTATCATTATCTTCCTAAGCCAACATGCAAGGTTAGCGAGACATCAGTAGCTGTGAATATAGGATCAAAGGATGATCTAGTCTAGGAGGAATTAGTGTGGGAGGAGACAACAAGAAGCATTTAACTGCTTTGAAGGCCTCGTTGTATTCTTTTGTCCAATCAATGCTATAATCTTTCTTTAATAAATTGTTGATTGGATGAACAACAAAACTTAAGTCCTGGAATGAATCTTTGAATTACACTGAGTTTCCCAAGAAATTATCTTATACTGACTCATGTGATAGTGGAATGATTTCAAGAACATCTCAAATTTTGGTTGGATCAACATAAATCCCTCGTGAGGATATAACGTAACCTAGAAGATTTCCTCTTGTTACACCAAATACACATTTATATAGGTTTAATGTGATTCCATACTTTATCAATCATGAGAGAATGATGCGAAGTACTTCTAGGTGATCGCAGCGCTTCTTGGCTTTCACCAACAAGTCATCTACATAGGACTCCACAATCTTATGAATAAGGTCATGGAATATGTACATCATTGTCTTTGGTATGTAGTGCCAGATTCTTAAGACCGAATGGCATGACAACGTAACAATAAGTTCCCTAAGGAGTTATAAACGTGGTCTTCACTTGATCCTGGTCAAATATTTTGATTTGATTATATCCCAAGAATCCATCCATGAGAGAGAAAAGCTCAAATCCAGTTGTTGTGTCAACAATGATGTTAATGGATGGCAATGGGAAGTCATGTCCCGAAGTCTATGCAAATGCGTATTTTCCCATTATTTTTTAGAACATGGATGATATTAGATACCCATTGTTAATAGTCGATCTGGTTTGATGAATCCCACCTAGAGAAGTTTCATTACTTCTTCTTTCACCATGAGAGCCACTTTTGGTTTCATTGGTCTCAAATTTTGTTTAATTGGATTTGCATCTAGTTTGGTGACAAGATTATGTACCGTGATATGTGATGTAATTACCGTCATTTCTTTGTAATAAAATGCGAAAGAATTTTGATGTTACTTGAGGATTTGGGTGTGTATTTTTACCTTCTTTGGAGTTAACAAGGATCCCAACTTCAAAATATTTGGTTCTTCCTCTGTTTCAATGATTATATCAATTTCTCCTTCAATTAAGGAAGTGTTTCCTTCTTCAAATTCAGGTGGGGCCGGAGGTAGTTCCAAAATTTCTCCATTCTCTACCTCATAGCTATCAAGATTCTTTTGTGGGGGAGATTCTATCATGGGATTTCCAAAATAGGAATAGGAATGTGGGATTGGGGAAAAATATACTATTTGATGAGCGAGATGTAGCTCCACATAGGTGTTTAGATATCCAAGAGTGACTCTATCATTGTCAAATTGATCCAAGATAGAAAACTCATTCTCAGCTTCTATACGTGTCAGGAGTGGGTTTGTTGGTATTTGACACACCAATGGTTCCAGTACGAAGTGATACAATGAAATTTGTATTTTACAACTCACTGCTTGGAGTGAAATGGGAAGATGATGTTGCTATTGAATCCCTGAGATGGTTTCGTTCTCGTGGGATTGCTTTGATTGATATGAAGCTGAATTATTTGGTTAGATCTAATACCACCGTTTTATAGAGTTGTAAGTGTTCGGCTCTAGTCTCATATACCTCGAGACTTGGTTTGTGACTAGTTGCAAGTCTTTTAGCACTCTAATGTTATTAACACCCATCCTTTGGGCTATGATGAGGCCAAGGAGGATAGCTTCATAATCAGCCCCTTTTTTTGTACATTCAAAGTTTAACTTAAAGGAAAAAGGTAGGATCTTTCCCTCGAGAGAAGTAAAGATCACGCCTGCTCTAGCTCCAAAATGACATCTAGCTCCATTGAAGTGGAGAGTCTAATATTTTCTTGGAAAATGGATGTTGGGACATTCCTCATGTCTTTTTCTTCTGCCTCGGCTACTTCTACCATACAAACTTCGCCGACATAAGGGAACCAATTCCTAGGGTGTATCCCATACCTATGGAATCAAACGGTAGGAGAATGGGTAGATTTTTCTCTAGTAACTCGATATTTTTTTTGTTATTCCCTAATGATACCATTTCTATGATGTTAGTCTCATTTTTGAGTGCTGGAATGCCTTATACTAGATTTGTAATTTCTAATTCTGTTGTAGGTATCAATTTTTCTTCTAGTTTTGAATTGATTGGTTTGTTAAGTTGATTTTTTGGGAGTTCAAACTTAGAGTGAACTCCTGGTCTCTTCTTCAAGTTTTCTAGGTGTATATCAAATGGTTTTGGGTCACCTTGCACCACAAATATTTTCCCTAGGTGCAAAAATATTATTTCTTGGAATAACATGGAAGGGATTGCCTTCATGCGGTGTATCCATGGTTGACCGAGGATCATATTATAGTTGGTTTCCCAATCTATAATATAAAATTCAGTGAGGAATGTCTTGGGTCCTAAGGTGACTGGTAAAACTATGGTCCTAATTGAAGTGGCCTTGAGGCTATCATAACCTCTTAGCATATTTTGTGTTGTGGAACAATTTGTTTCTCCATATCCTAGCTTTTGAAGAAAAGAAAAGGGGACTATGTTAACTACTGCCCCATTGTCAATCATTTCATGCTTAACATAATTATTGTAAACCCATACCTGTAAATGTAAAAGGGATCACCTCTACGCACAATTTTAGCATCTGTTGGCATTTTTCTTATATCAAATATAAACTCAATATCCCTATCTGGATGTCGTGGAGGGTAGACATCAAAGTCTACATGGTTTACTTGTGTTTCAAGAGGAGGAGGGATGTTAATTAAATGACCAAGACCTAATGATTAAAAGAGAGCAACCCTATGGGTGGGAGATTTCTTCAACAAATCCAAGAAGGAAATGTGAGAGAAGGTCTTTGTTAGGTCATTAATTAGATTGTAAGTGCCTATGGGTTTTACCAATGTTTGTTGAATGTTGTCTGGTTCTAATGGATAGTTTAAAACTGGTTGAGAAGAATAATCTCATGTTCTTGTTATGGTTTCTACGTGTAGCTTGATATCTAACTCTACCAGACCAACTATCTTGGTTTGTGGTCGAGTTCCTAATTGGGGTGCGACCGATGGATTTAATGAAGTTGAGGCTTCATGATCATTATTTCCTATCATAACACCCTTGTTCGTCTCATTTGGATCTAACCTGTTATTGTTAGAGTGATTTGGGAGTGGATCGTTAAAAATCTTGAGGGGTGCATTTTGAGGGGAAACTACTCCCATATAAGTGTTTGGCGTGGGTACTACAGAATTTGCTAAAAACATATCTATAAAGAGTTGTCTTTGGTCTTCTAGAAAATGTTGCATGAATTTATTGTAGTTGTGACAAGTCCTAGTATCATGGCCTTGAATCTTGTGGAAACCACAATACAAGTTGGGATTATAGTTTTGAGGTTGTTGATTTGAAACCTATTGTGGTCCAAGACTTTAATTAGATTGTTGGTTATTAGAGTTAAAATTTTGAGGCTGTTACCTCTGGTTTTGATTTTGATATCCATTTGGGTTTCAATTTGGACCTTGTGTCTAGATTTTCCATTGTTTTTGTTGTTGTTGTTATTGTTGTTGTTGTCATGATGGACAATTAAAATCCACCACATTGATTGTTGGAGTAAAGTTGTTATTTTGCTGATTGTTAATGGGTGGTGCAATGTTTACGATGTTTTCCCTTTTAACCTCGGTCTCATTACTCCATCCTGTTGTAACCCCACGGTTTTTGTTAAGGATATTGAGTCCTTGATTGGTATTCCCGACATTAGGATAGGTTGTAGTGTTTTGATTGGGAGTGATTAATTTTCCATTTGTTCCATATGTCTTACAACCACTATCTATTGCAGCTTGATCGATTCAGAGGGCACTCTTAAGTACTTCATCATAAGTCCTTAGTGGGAACTTCTAGACTTCTTCCTTTATCTCTCTATTAAGAGAATGAAGTAATAAGTCACGTAATTACATTTGATCCATGTTTGGAGCACTTGCGATGAGTAGAATATTGTACACCATCTTTGAATAAAATGAGCAAAGTGGATTCATTGTGCTCTTGTTTAATATGTAAGAATTCCCGATCCCTATTCTTAACAATATGTAAGAATTCCCGATCCCTATTCTTAACAATTTGTTCATATCAAAAGACTTGATAAATTCTAACATAAGTTATTTGAACGAGTGTATCGAGGCTTCGGGTATTCTATAATACCAATAAAGGGAAATTCCCTCTAAGGTTTTAGGAATATCTTAGAATAACTACATCCCAAGAGGAGTAATTATTGAATGACCGTGGCATAGGCCTTGGTATGTGCATTTGGATCTCCCTTCCCTTTGTATTTAGGAAAATTGGGAAGATATCTTGGTAGCATGACACTTCGTATGGTGAAATCTAGAGGTTATTTTAAATATTCTGAGTAAGTCTCTACCGCATAGGTTTCGACCATCAATGGTGCTTGCTGAGGGGGTGGAGGTGGAATGGGTTATTGATATGGCATAGCATATGTATTTTTAGGGACATGAGGAAATCCCTGTGGTTGAGTGAACATCTCGGGAGAGGAGAACATGTCTCCTTGTGGTGAATTTGAATAAATGTTTAAGTAGGGAGGAGCATTTCTCTGATATGGGTTGTTTGGTGCTAAGCCGGGAGGTATCATACCTTCAACTGGAGCAACGTTTGAAAACATGTTTCTAGTTGGTGTTTTCTATAGATAGTTATACAAATGTTGAGGAGGCATGCCTAATGTTCCCTGTTCCTGTAAGGAGGTCAACTTGGCTGGGATGATGTGGAGGGTTGGGAGTTCCTACTTGCCCAAAATGTGAATTTTGATTTACCTGAGCAAGCTCTAATCCTCTAACCTTCTCAACTAAGGCTGAGATGACCTCAATTGGTGAAGACACAATATTTTTCCTTAATGGTGGTTGTTGTACACCTTGAGGTTGTAAAGGGGTATGGTACCCTGCTATGAATTGATCATTACCCTACCAAGCTTCACCGAGAGTATTTCCCATAGGTGGAGGAATGGGGGTGTTTTCTTGGAGCAGGGTATTGGGTTGTGTTTGCAAACTTTCTATTGGTGGATACATGTTTTGGAAGCATTGTCCACTTCTAGCATAGCATGCTAAATACTCCTCATCCAAAAATGGGAGTGGATTTGACCGTCTACTGATTTTTGGTCTGAAAAAAAACCTGAGGAGATGAAATGGATTCTCCAGTAAACATCATATTGTTAGAGCCTAAGTGCTCTAGTTGTGTTCATGTGAGCTGATCCAGATCCTCAATTTGGAATGAAGAACTAGAGCTAGTTCTTTGAGGAGGAGTTTGTGATGATAAGTAGTTGCTTGAATAGTTGTCAGCCCATGCATAAAGTGATGGGTGACAATTATCTTTTTTTTACTGTAATGTGCTTCGAGACCTGAGAGATGTCTACCATATGCATCGTATCCTGAAATATTTGGGGGTATATAAATACCCATAGAATAATGGGAAAGAGCAAAGGTGGATGAAAGAAATGATAATAAAAGGGGAATGGTTGTTTGATTCATGTCGGGTTCACCAATTTTGTATGATAGAAAAGTGACATGTGAGCATGAGTATCTACAAGTAGCCCTTCTTTGTACCCGACCTCCCAAGGTCATGCTGAGACAACAGTGGAAATGGAATATATGTGGATATAGAAAAACTAGTTGGGCAATCTTATATCCTCAACACGCAATAAAGGGATCTGTGAATCTAAGGAAAATAAATCTCTCTTAACCTAAATTGGTGTAATGGATCATTAAGATATAATAGCTTCTCGGAGGCTCCAATCAATGTCGAGCTCTACCGAGATCCTATATATTGGCTATTGGATATGTCGAAAGTGACCTATGGATGCTTCGTGTATATTTCCAGACAAGGTCATGGAAAATGGTAGTGAGAGGTGTACTGGATTTATAATAAATTATGGGTGGTTTTCTGGTCTAGCCCAAAAAATATTAGCTTGATTGAATTCTATGTTTAATGCAGAAAATTACATGACGATGTCTAGCGGGAGTGGTGAGGATCTAAATACCAGCATGCGTAAACTTGTGTCAATACTTAACCGACTAGCACTTTGTTGGGTTATGGGACACGGGGATCACAACCATGAGTTCGTGGTTGTTGTAAACTTATTATGGTCATGTGAAGAATAAATCTCTTCTTTTGATTATCCATTACTCATAAGCCTTTTCGATTCTATGTTTAATATCGGGGTTGTGCGATCTTCTATGAATACATTACGGGTGTTCGACAACTTGTATACGTAAGCCTGTGTCTATGTCGATGAGAAGGTCTCCTACATTTATCTTCAGAATTAATATATCACAACTAAATATTTTTTCTCTTTCAGGTTCTTGTATGGTCATGCGGATATCCTGTCAAGGCAATCTATAATTGGGTTGACTCTACCAAGTATGTGTATGCTTTGTCATCTTTAATATTCAATTGTCTCAATTTTTCACTAATCGCTGCTTGTAGGTTTATTATCATTTGAAAGATGTCAATCCTAAGCCCTTGATCTATATCTGTTAATGTCATGAAGAGATTTGGTGAGGTACTACTTGGTTTGAATACGCAATGCCCTGGGCTCTATGGGTCCCGTAATTGTCATGCAAGAGATAATCAAACTTTAACCAAAACAAGTAAACTAAATATGAAAGATATATCCACACTATGCTTATATTTCTTTTATTTTTGTATTTTCAATTATATGTATTTGAATGAAATTTAAAAGAGTAGCTATTATAATATATCCGGATAATGAACAATTAATGTAATAACATAATTGAAACAAGCAAGTTAGCTTTGATATAGCTATTTACCTATGCACTTGTAAATTTATCTTAAATATTTATAAAACTAACTAATCTAATCAAAAGACCTTCAATATCACCTCATAAGTGAGGAATAAATCACATGACTTCTCAAAATCCATCATTCCCCACAACTTCCTGGTAATATCGAAAGAAAGCTTTAATGAAATAAAATGAGTTGCTACTCTATCTCGATATATTGTAACTATAAATTTGATAGTTAAAACCGGAGTTTACTGAGATCGTGGTAAATCAATTTGTGTCGTGACTTGTCACCTTAGTGTGATATCATCATTCCTTCATGCTCTCGTGAATCCAAAAAGTGTGAATGTGATAGCATCAACAGAAGATGATACTTGAACAATGGTAGATTTTGATATAAACCAAATAAAATACAAGTAAGAGAGGGATAATGTAAGTGAACAAAGCTTGACTATGCGATTCCTAATAGAATTTATTGTGGGGATACAACGCAAATATACCAAGAATTATGGGATCTATTTCTTATGACAAAACAACAACCTACAACTCTAAGATTATCAAAATGAACTCTAATCTAGAACTGAAACTATCTTATGCTAAGTTGATTGTGTAGGATAGCAATGGAGCAAAATGAAAGTGTGAAGATCAAATGATCTCTAAAGTAGAAAGGAGAGGCTGAGAATTCATGCAAAATCTAAACCTATTGAAACTTATGGGAGAACTTCAAAACACACTGAATAATAATTCATAGAGGGAGAGGGGCCATTTTCTTATAAACAAGCTTGGTATTTATAGCATTTGGATTTACCAGAGGGTAAGTTTGAATTGAACTCTTTTATCATAAACAAAGAGAAATCACTATTTACCAGGTGGCTAAAACATAAATACAAGCAAGATTGGTTGAAGAATGCAATTGCCACTTGAATTTTTCACGTTGACGAAAGCATCAGAAAGTTATGGAAAATGCACATAGGACCACCGCCTGTGCGCGGGCAACGATTACAAGACCGCCACTCGTGTAGGGTGGTGATTATAAGACCGCCATCCTATCTTGGGCAAGTGATCATGGGACCACCACCTAGGTAGTGTGATGGTCTATTAACTTAAAGACTAAAATGCAAGGAAAAAGGGGGTAGAGGTTAGAACAAAACATGCAAAAGCTGGACAAGGATTTTTAGGATGCAAATGTATACTTGGCAAGCTTTTCTAGATTCTGAACACCTTGCGAAGAGATCTAAATCATCATTGGGGTTTCCGTAACCAATTTCTGATTGTACAGTACATACAATTTTGGGTACGTACAAGCACTAACCCCTAATTTAGTAGAGCACGAACCCCTTGTTTAGTAGAGCAGAAGCCCTTAGTTTAGTAGAGTACCAATCCATAGTTTTTGGAGAACCAACTCCACAAGGATGCTACAACCCCCAAGATGATCAAACACCTAATAAAACACCTTATGATGAATATATATGATGTATTATTTCTTCCAAAACTATTTTGAGATCATTTATTCAGCTTGCTCTTCTTCAAACCCTTTGTTCAAACCCCATGTCTTTAAACTTGCACAATCTTGCACTATCTTCACATCTCAATGCATCAAACCCTTGCACACACTCTTGCCATAATTATTAAACCTATCAAACACATTCTTATCTCTCAAAACATTTCTTTAAACCTGCAAATAAATCACACCTTGGTCACATTTTCACACACACACACAACTAGTGCAAAACAAAATCCAAAACATCAATTGTATAGTCTTTACTTGATTCAAATTCAAAAGATATCAGTTTTCCTTCATTGGTTCGAAAATACCAACTTAAAAATATCATATGAATCATTAAAACATTCACATTTGACCCATGTAGGTCGTCCATGCCAAAAACCTCTCACCTTGCACCAAAAATCCTCAAAACCCCATCACTAAAATGGAAAAAATCCACTAATCACAAAACCATGATTATTAAAGCTCCCATATTCACCAAAAATGAGTAATATAACATATATTCATCATACATGGTCACACATTTACTTTAACCAATCAAATATTTCATTAAATGGGCCCACTTGGCTCATTTCCTTCACAAAACAACTACTTTTAGCATCTTGATTTCACCTTTGGACCTCAAGACCACCCAAGATGATATAAAATATGGTATGTGACCACTATATGGAAATTGAATAACATTTAGAACATTTATATGCAAGTTATATATCATGAAACATTCATATGCTCAAACCACTCGGTACTTTTTCCTTCACTAAAACAAGCTTCCCAAAAACCAGTTTTGCAAACTCAACTAGTTTGTACCCTTTCTAACAATTTTAAGATCTTAAAATGCCTTCAATAAGAACAATTTTCATCCGTGTTCAATATCTAGGTGGTGGAAAGCATCAAATCATTCATACGATGCTCTAATCAACTCAATCTTTCAGCAAAAACAATCCTATCATGAAAAAGAAGAAACCTTCTTACTCACAAACTGACCTATAAACCACATAAAATGAAGTCATTATGAGATGAAGATTATACCATTAGAAATAAATATTAATAATACTTCCATAACATATTGTAAATCCTTCTAAATCACAGTAGAAGAGATTCAACTAATCTTATCTTTACAAACTGTATGAAATTGTCCCAAAACTACCCTTTGAATAGTCAACAAAAATGAAGCATACTTGACCATTAAAATGCATGAACATGACATAAATAAATCATGGAAATAAATAAAAAGTCACATACTCACCATAATGTCAATTTAGTTTGCAACTCCTTTGGACAACCTTGTCCCAAACTGAACTTCTTCATAAACATGCCTATTTTAGTGGGGTCCACTCATCACCACAAGCTCTAACATACATTTATGGAAACATGTAGGAGTCCTATACATTATAAAATCATAATCCATGCAATATTAAGTAATTATGGACACTTAGGATCATTTTATCTCCTACCACTTTTGAGCTAGGGTTTCAAACACATAAGAAGATGTTTACCTTCTTAACATTCGTTCATAAACACCTGATGATGAAATGACCTCATTATTTTGTGAAACCTTATAGAAAAAATTTAGAAAAATAATTTAATTCCAAAGGGTCACATTCAAAGCACACAATTTAGGGTGAGCATCAAAAGATGTAATTCGAGCTGGAAATGACCTTCTTCTTAACCCAGTTTCACCAAAACTGATATAACTTATAAAATACACATCGAACAACCTAAAATTTTTCCCATAGCATCATGAAACATACTAATAACATTTAAAATCATTAACATTTCATAATATCTCTTAATATTTTCATCCCATCTCATTTAGATAGCTAGCCCTTAGGGTTGTGTATTGTCTAGGATAGGGTCAACTAAAATAACATCATAACTCACCATAGAAACTTTCTAAAAGGTTATAATATAGCTATAATATATTTTATAACATCCTTTCATGATTCCATAAGCTCACGTAGCTCTAAAAATCATCCTCATGCCTCATGCTAGTCATCCCCGATCTAAATGAGCACCTGAAACTTGGTCATCCACCTGTATCAACATCCTAAAAATCATGTGATTACCTAGAAAATATCTAATCAATATTTTCATACTTCCAACATGATCCTAAAACTATCAATAATTTCCAATCACCATGCACCATCACGTAGGCTACCTAGGTCGCCTGAATAGGCTTTCAAGAACAAGCAATTCTCATTGAATCAACTCAAGAAACCAATAACAAATCTGAATCTCCATGTCATAATCAATATGATCATCATATTTCTATAATCCATCATCCAATTTATCATTAGTGGAATTTTACATCAATGAAAACACGTAAAAAAACATGCTAAAGCATACTTTACTTTCTTCTTTCTAACATCTCTCTCAACCATGACTGTCTTGGTTTCATATCTAGAGTTTTCATTCACTTTGAATACCTTTAGCCTTGCATTTTGAATGCATGAATCTTATTTCTATATCTAGGGGACTCATGAAAATGTTTTTCCATATGTCCTTTCCCATGAAAGTTGAAACATATAGCATAGTTCTTGCATCTTGAGTCTTTTTCTTCCAAAATTGACTTGATGTCTCTTCTAAGAAATACTTGACAATGTGACATTTTTCTTGGAAATTGGAAAAAATATATTATTTTCATATTCAGTCCTACAGTCTCTCTTTGTGTTTTTTTTGTATTTTCTTCATACAGTCCCTAGCTCTATGTCTAAAAACATGGCATGCAAAACAAACAACATAAAACTTAATTAAGAATCTCCTTGCATTTGGCTTCCTAATGATCTTCTTGTGTTCTTTGATATCCTTCTTGATCTCAGAATTTCCTTGACATGATAAAATCACCCTTCAAATCATTTTTTTATTGTTCTAGTTCCTCCCTTAGAGTCTTTATATTTGTACTTATTTTATCACATTCTTAAACCTTGGATTTGATAAGTTGCTTGACATGGCTTATGACTGGACCCATGCTCCAATTTATAATAATTTTATTCACCTTTGAAAACAAAATCTGATTTTTCACTAGGATGTATTTTTTTCTTAGAAAGCCATCAAGATTTCTTGAACTTTCCTCAACTCCTTGATATATCATCAATTTATTTTTGGCTTGTTCTAGCTCATCCTTTAGGGTATTCAATTATTCTTCATAGTTAAAGCAATATTTTTCTTTCTTTCAATTATTTTGACACATTCACAACAAATTATGCCATATCATTGAGTTCTTGGCCATTATTAGCTTCCATGATATTTATTTCCTTATTTAATTCATTAATTAGGGCTTGCAAAATATCATACTTATTTTTTAGAACTGATTCAACTAGTGTACCCATGCTTTTTCTCTAAAGATATCCTCGAAGCTGTTAAACTTGATTCAAGAGGACTTGGCTCTGATAGAATTTTTTTGGAAACTTTAGACACTAAGGGGGGTGAATTAGTATTTATAAAACTTTTAAAAACAATTTCCAATTCTCTCTATCATCTAAACTAAATAGTCCTAACCATGATAAGGCATCATTAAAACATGAAAGAGAGAGAGAGAGAGAGAGAGAGAGAGAGAGAGAGAGAGAGAGAGAGAGAGAGAGAGAGAGAGAGAGAGAGAGAGAGAGAGAGAGAGAGAGAGAGGAAAACCTATATGAACAAAGTATGTAATGTGGGAAACCCTTTAAGGGATAAAAATCCCATTGAAACTAGAGAAATAACTTAGAAAATTTTCCTATCGTGAGTTACAATGATTTCACAGTTAAGAAATAACTCAACATGGAGCTACAACTCCAAAATTTAACCAAGCAACAACTTAGTCTTCATCAAGATTCTACTTGCATGGAAGCTTCAACTCCAAAATTCAATCACACTTTGACCTTACAGTATGCTTCAAATTACAAGGAATCTTCAATTCCCTTCTGCTGAAAATCTACCCAGTCTTCTTGAAATTAAATTTTGGTCACTTTACTTGTGTCATCTCTCACAATAGATTGTGATCACTTCTCAACTCAATCTTCTTCCATTTTCTCTCATTCTCACCACTTAAAAAATATTTGATCTTATTCATACGAGGCCTCTCTACATGTAAACTGTCATACTTAACTCCTTTAATCTCCTACATACACCATTCATTATTAGGGCTTCAAGAATTTTTTTACACTAAATCAGCTCACTTCCCCATAAGGATTATACTCTCATTCTCCTAAATATTTCTTAAGCTGATTTCATCTAATATAATTCATTCAAGTTCACCTATGCCTCATTTATCCTCACATACATTGGTATAAATTCATGGTTTCAACGACAATACAATCACCAAAGAAATCTTTATAACAAGATAGACTCATAATTATGTCTCGTGCACTTCAAATTCTTATAACACTTCACTTACGGCTTTTCAACTCGTACAATGAGTTAACGGTATTCATATGAAAAATACCTCAAAATTCCATGATTACATCTAATCATGCTTCAATTATTATTTCGTAGTCTATAAGATCTTTCAAGGATTATATAAAGTGAAATGATGAATGAATAATCCTCCCGAACTCCCATAAATTCTTCCACATCGATAATATTCCTTTCAAAATTATACTCACTATTTTATAATTGACAAATAAAACTTTTTCTTATCTTCCAACAAGTAAATTTTTTTCTTGTAACTAAAAGTTAACTCCTCTAAGTGTTTGCACCATGAAGGATTGTTACAAGATAATTCAGACATTATTTATAACCTTATTTTCACCTTCATACTACGCCATTTAGTATTCAAATTTCACTTGAGAAAATATGAGCACCCTAAGAGTAGGTACTAGTATTCACAACATTTATTCATGAAAAAGGATAAACTTATGAGGTCTGAGAAGTTAATAGAGTAATGAGTATTATATATTCAATAGGTAGAAATCATCCACAATAGCTCGAAGAACATCAAAACATGGAAAGGAACCTCTTAGTCATCTATCCTATTCGAGTATTCAACACACAATAATGAAATGCTTTCTCACAAGAAAGAATGAGATTAAAAAAATGTAAAGCATATGTTTTAAACTAATTTAACATCTTGAAGAGGATGATTTGTGACTTGTGTATCAGCTTGATAAAGAAATGAGTAAGACATCACTGATCTATTCAGGAGGCATGCATTGGAGTAGAAAGTCACAATTTTGTTAGCACATATTTTTATCTTCACTATTTGAACAACCACACACCATTTCTCATTTTTTCATGGTTTCAATATCTTATTTCATAGATGATTAATATGTTTTTCATCTCCTCATTCTTGTACCTTTCTTTACTTCATAGAAAAATGATCAAATCTTGCATGATCTTTGTGGTACCATATGATATAGTTTATATCTTCAGGACCAGTCTCATTCCACATTAATTTTAGCATGTAAAACCTTATTTTAATAACAAAATATGATATAAAATTTTCAATGAGAGGAAATAAAGCATAGCTAAGGATTTTTATGCATGATTTATTAAGGAAAATTTACTAGTGTAGATCAGATTGTAAGGGTTCTTAAAAAGGAAATAGGGATAGTTGTAAACCTAGAGGATTTAGAATTCAAACCTATTCCAAAAGCATACCTTGGAATCCATCAAGTAACCTTGACCTTGTAATAGGTATTCATAACCATTTCAAACTTTAATATCAGGCTTAAATACAAAAAAATATTCGAGACATCATGGGTTATTGTATACATGGTCTTCTAGTAGTAGGAAGGAGAAATACACATGACCTTCAAATTTTTTTCATAAAACTTGATCATAAATTTTTTGATCATTTAAAGGAAACCATGAGCTATTTTGAACACTAAGGATTTCTTCATGAGGCACCCAAAGTACACACTTATACCTCTAACCTTTTTTTTAACTCAAAACTAGTGTTTTCATGTACCGTATAGTCATACATGTAGTTGCACATTCAAATTTTATTGAGACCTTGAGATTAATTTACATGTATAATAAATTAAATGACCTTTTAAAATTCATTTTTGGCCCATACCTTTCTTATTTCTCCTATCTCTATAAGTGAGGGTTTTTGAGGGTTCCAAACTAGTTAAGAAAAATGGTTAGAACTCTTTTATTTCACCATCATTTGATCTTAGACCTTTTGCATTATATTTTTATCCCAATTTCCTCAAAAAAGTATCTTATAATTCATATGAAGAATCCTTGTAAATTTAAAACAATTGCTAAGAAGTTAAGGTTCTTAGTTTACATTTTTCAAAAATCCAGTTTGGTAAAACTTGAATAACTTACACGAAACACCTTCTTAGGTCATAAAATTCTGACCACATATTTAAAAATACCTCCTCCATGAGTTAAAATGAATTTTTTTCATAGTTTTCTCTAAAAATATCTTCCCATCTCATTTGGTGAACATTTTTCTTTCATTTTGAGCAAGAGTGTTATTCGACACTGTATGAGTGTTCAATTCACCTCCTTAGATACTTATGAATACCTATACACATAATTTATCATCATATCATGCCTAATTTGTATTATCATTCCTTATGGGGAAGGGGCATCACCCCATACATATAAATAAGTCATGAAGACATTATTTTTTGATTGTGAAGTGTGATAACAAAATCCTAGAGGTCATTACGTGTCATTTAGTTGTCTTTGTTAGTGTCTAGGATTTTCAAAATTCAAAAGAGGCATTTTACCTCTTAAATGAAAATTTGAAATTAAGGATCCATTTTGGCTTGATTTTGATGTTGTAATGGATTCTTGAATCTTATGAAATTTTAAAAAGAGTCGGATGAGGGAAAATGTGGTGTCATTAGGTCATATCTAGGGTCATGAGTCATGAAAAAATCTATCCATGCTAATTTTAAGGCATTTTAGGTAGATATAAACTCTAAGAGTGAATAGACATCATGAATTATATATTTAATTAGCTTAATGAGCCAAGAATCTCGAGAAGGTGGTGAGTATAAGAATATAAAAGGTAATGATGTAACTTAAACTAGGCATTTCCATTCGAATGAGAATCTTGAAGAAGCTTCAAGTGTAAATTGATGTGGTGTTTGTGTGAATATACTTTTATGTTTGTGTGTGTGATATTGTATTTAGAAGTAGAGATGTATGTATGTGATGGTAACATAGATCATGTCTGGTAGTAAAATCTATGATTAGAATTCTTGGTAAACATTTGTATAATTTTAGTACTTGGGTGTTAATACATGTTTGGGGAACTGTGAAACCCTGTAATAGTGATGTGAAGCCTTCTTATTAGAGAAAAATATGTATAAAGGAATAAATTTAAACATTAGCAAGGATTTTAGGATTGTTAAGATTTCATTATGTGGTGTTACTCAAGTTTGAGAAGATTGGATACATGGTGGCAGAGAGAGGTATATCTTTTGGTACACAAGATTTAGTCTTAAGAGAAATTTTAAGAGACCGTGACCAATCCTTTAAGAAAGTTGATTTATATACATGAAATTTTCATAATAGGAGAGAATATGAAGTTAATGAGGGCTCCTAAGTTGTGTGTATGTCGAAATCTTTATGAGAGTTGTAGTGGGGAGTTATGTGTGCTTGGTAGTAGGATTTGTGTGAACTATATCAACAAATTGGGGTTTTGTATATATATAGTGGTATTGACATGCATGAAAGTGATTTGTTAAAGAGAGAAATCTTGACATTAGGAGAGGCTTGGTTCACCTATAGGATAATTTTATTCCTTTGGATATCTTGCAATGTTTATTGGAGAGTTGTTTGATTAAAGAGGCTAACACAAAGTTGTGAGCCTCGCCTCTCGATCTGGGAGAGTGAAAATTGAGAAGATGCACATGATTAAGAAGAGACAAATACCTACTAGTCAGAATATCACAAAAATGTGTTCTAATAGAGGTAAGGTATACTTTTTAGCCTTTTAATCTAAGTCTTGACCAAGTTATTGTGAATTCTCTTTTATTGGGTTCATAGGAGCCATAGTGAGAGTTTCATCTAGGGTTTGAGGTTTTGAGGGCTTAATGGTGAAGATAAGACTTAAAAATTGAGAAAATAATCTTTGCATGTCCCCCTTGAGGAATATTGAGTTCGTAGGAAGTTTATACAGATATGTTTTACAAAGTTTTGACAGTGTGCAAATACAAACCGTGTCATTCTTAGAGGCCTAATTATAAGGCTAGAACCATGGGATAGGAAATAATTTGGTGAGAAAATATCATTTAAGTTTTTCCATTCAAGGATAAGCCCTTAATGGGTATTAGAAACGAGGTTTTTATTATTAGAGGATTGAGTAGAGCCAAAGATATAAGGGGAAACATGACTAGGTAGGGCTAATTAAGGTCTAAGAAGCAGTCAAGAAGGAGTGTGCTAAAAGGTGTAATTTCTCAAGGAAGTAGATGAATAAACTTGGTACACTCTATTAGTGAGACACAAGTACCTAGATAATGAATTGAGTTTGCATGAGGTACTTTTATACCCACCCAACCAAGAAGTAACCAAAAGACCTTGTTCTTGAGCATTGTTAAGAGGTAGTTTAAGTGAAATGAGTAAATTTGAAACCTTTGAATGTGTTTGTTCAATTTTATAGTGAAAATAACTTATATGTGGTTGTAAAGGATAAGAAAAATGTTTTAAAAGTAAAAGTAAGGGGAAATACCTCAAAATGGTCATGTTTTAGAAGTTTTTCCATTAAGTGTAAGGGGCCAATGGAGGCCATAAGAGTAGTCTAAAAGAAAAAGGGAGTAGTGGAATTTATTGGACAGTGAAGAAAACATATTGGAGGTGGAAGGGACCTTTTGAAGGAGAATAGAGTGTAGGGTGTGAAGATGAGTATGAATAAATATGCTTGAGGAGACCGCATGACAACATGCTAGAGATTAATCAAAAACTTCATGAATGGTAAGAATGTTCATACTTATTCTCAATGATGATCATTTTGAATGAAATTAAATCCCCCAATTGTGATATATAATCAAGGAGTATTGATTGTATAGTACATTGTAGGTTGAAGATTTAGATTTTTTTATAGTCAAGATTGGAAATGACAGGATTTAAGATCTCTAATCATAGAGTTGAATTTGTTTGTAGCTAAAAATGTATTTAATAAATGAAAAATATTATTACTCTACATCATTTGGTATTAGAGAGTGGAATATGGAAGAAAGAGATAAGTTCATGAAGAATATGAGAGAGGAAAAATAAATAAAGAGAAAATAAGAGAGAGATATCAAGAAATCAAGAGTTGTGGGTTGAACAAGAACTCAAGGAGCTCAAGAGAGATGTGGATAAGTGAGGGGATTTGATAGAAGACACAATCATGATGAGAGAGATAAATATTCTTTTCTTTGAGATGAATAGGGGTGTTAAGTGGCCTCTAAATCTACTTATAGATAAGAGACAAAAGGAGAAGCTTAGAAAGATCATAAGAAGGGAAAAGAGAGAGATGAAGAAGATGGAGAAGAGGATGAGTAAAAAAGATAAACATGTTGCTAAGGAAGTGGTTCAGAGATTGAATGAAGAAGATATAATTGTAAGCTTCTTATCTTGTCTTGAGGAAGAACAAGGGAGTGGAAAAGAGGAGCAAAAAAGTGATGAAGGTAAAGAGTTTGTTTATGGAGCTTCTCAAGGGGCTAAAGAGCCTCAAAGTTTTAAAGTTTATAGTGTATTTTATGTGTGAATGTAGGTACCAAAAGTGAATATGAAAAAGAAAGAAATGATTCCTTAAATGAAGAGATAGAGAAAAAGAGTGAAGAAAAGAAAAAAGAGTAAGTTTTTGAGCAAGTGCGATCTTACTATGGATCAGTTAAGGATGAAAGTGAAAAATTAGTGTGATGAGAGGATATTGGAGAGCGCTCACAAGCATGCAGAGCTAGATTAGTTGAAATGATGAGGTCAAAGTCAAGAAAAATGCTAGAGAAACCTTGGAAAAAGAAGAATTCAAAGAATATGAAATCATGACGGAGTTTCCAAAGGAAGAAACAAGACAAAAAATTGATAACTTGCATAAAGAAACATTGATCTTAGTAAAGGAAGATCAATAAAAGGATGACTAAGACCAGTTGGTGAGGAGAGAAGACAAGGAAATGACTAGGTTTTGCATTCTAATGTGGCTTTTCAATTTTTTTTTGCAGGTATAGACCAATATGTGAATGATAAAGATGAATAAATTTGTGACATGGATGAGAAAAAGAAAGTGAACCATGCAAAAGAAGAAGACAAAGGTTAAGAAAGAGAGAGAATGAAGTAAGAGGGTGACAAAGAAAGAAATAAAGGAACAATCAAGTAAGGAAAAGAGAAATAAAAGCCAAAGAATAAGAGGATGCGCTCAAGAATAGCTAAAGAGGAAGGAATTAAAAGAATCAAAGAGATTGGAAGAAGAAGAAAACAAAGCTATAGAGTGCAATCTTTCCTACCCCTAGAGTATGATGCAGAAACATCACTCCATACATATAAATAAGTCATGAAGACATTAGTTTTGGATTGTCAAGTGTGATAACAGAGTCCTAGAGGTCATTAGGTGTCATTTAGTTGTCTTTGTTGGTGTCTAGGATTTTCAAAATTCAAAAGAGGAATTTTCCCTCCTAAATGCAAATTTGAAATTGAGGAGCCATTTTGGCTTGATTTTGATGTTGTAATGCATTCTTGAAGCTTGAGAAATTTGTAAGAGAGTAGGATGAGGAAAAATGTGGTGTCATTAGGTCCTCTCTAGGGTCATGAGTCATGAAAATATCTATCCATGCTAAATTAAAGGTATTTTAGGTAGAGATAACTTCCAAGGGTGAATACACATCATGAATTATATATGTAACTAACCTAATGAGACAAGAATATCAAGCCGGTGGTGAGTAGAATAATATAAAAGGTATGATGTAACTTAAACTAGGAATTCTCATTCGAATGAGAATCGTGAAGAAGCTTCAAGTGTAAATTGATGTGTTTTTTTGTGAATATAATTTTGTGACTTTGTGTGTGATCTTGTATTTAGAAGTAGATATTGTATGCATGTGATGGTGATAGAGATAATGTCTCGAGTAATATCTGTGATGAGAATTCTTGGTAAACATTTATATGATTTTAGTACTTGGGTGTTAATACATGTTTAGGGAACTATGAAACCTTGTAGCAGTGATGTGAAGCCTTCTCAATAGAGAAACATATGTATAAAGGAAGCAATTTAAAAATTATTAAGGATTTTAGCACTATTAAGATGTCACTGTGTGGTGTCAATAAAGTTTGAGAAGATTGAATTTTGGTAGCAGAGAGGCATATCTTTTGGTAGACAAGATTTACTCTTAAGAACAATTGCAAGAGCTGTGGCCAATCCTTTATATACATGAAATTGTCATAAAATGATAGAAGGTAAAGTGAATAAGGGCTCTAAGTTGTGTGCATGTCAATATATTTATGAGACTTGTAGTTTGTGAGTTATGTGTGTTTGGTAGTAGGACCATGTGAACTCTAGCAACAAATTGGGGTTTTGTATATATATAGTGGTATTAACATGCATGAAAGTGACTTTTTAAAGAGAGAAATATTGACATTAGGAGAGTCTTGGTTAACCTACAAGATCATTTTATTCTTTTGGATATCTTGCAACATTTGGAGGAGAGTTGTTTGATTAAAGAGGCTAAAAACATTGTGAGCCTTGCCTCTCTCGTTTAGGACAATGGAAATTGTGAAGATGCACATGATTAAGAAGAGAAGCATCCTTAATGGTAAGAATAGAACAAATAATGTGTTATAACATAGGTAAGGTATAATTTGTAGCCTTTGGATCAAAGTCTTGATCAAGTTATTGTGAATTCTCTTTTACTAGGTTTATAGGGAGTCACGGTGAGGGATTCACCTAGGGTTTGAGGTTTTGAGGATTAATGGTGGAGATACGACTAAAAATTGAGAAAAATAATATTTTCATGTTAACCTTGAGGAATCTCGATATTGTATGAAGTTTTACATAGTTCTTGAAAGTGTGCAAATACAAATCATGATATTCTTGGAGGCTTAATGGTAAGGGTAGAACCATGAGTTAGGAAAGAATTTTTTGAGGAAAATCATATAAATTTTTTCATACAAGAAGAATCTCTTAATTGGTATTAGGAATGAGGCTTGTATTGTTAAATGAGTGAGTAGAACCAAATATACAATGGGAAACATTATGAGACATGGTTAGTTAAGGTCTAAGAAACGAGTTAAGGACTGTGCTAAAAGGTTTACTTTCTCAAGGAAGTAGATGACTAAAATTGGTACACTCCATTAGTGAGGTACAAGTACTTGGAATATGAATTGAGTTTTCATGAGATAATTTTATATCTACCCAACCAAGAAGTAACCAAAATACCTTGTTCTTGAGCATTGTTAAGAGGTATTTTTAGTGAAGTGAGTAAATTTGAAACCTTTGTCTGTGTTTGTTCATTTTTTTGTTAAAATAACTTAGATGTGGTTGTAAAGGATAAGAATAAATGTTTGACAAGTACAAGTAAGGGGAAAGACCTCAAAATGGACATGTTTTAGAAGTTATTGCATTAAGGGTAAGGAGGTAATGGAGGACATAAGAGAAATTTAGAAGAAAAAAATAATAGTAGAATTTCTTAGATATTGAAGAAAGCATAGTGGAGGTGGAAGGGGCCATTTGAAGGAGAACATAGTGTAGGGTATGAATATGAGTATGAAGAAATATGATTGAGGAGACCCCAGGACAACATGATAGAGCTTAATCCTTGGGGTATTAATGAAGATAATCTTCATGAATGGTAAGAATGTTCATAATTATTCTCAATGATGATCATTTTAAATGAATTTAAAGTTCCCAATCATGATATCTAATCAAGGAGTATTACTTGTTTAGTACATTGTAGGATGAAAATTTAGATTTTTGTATAGATAAGCTTGGAAATGAAAGGATTTAGGGGTTCTAATGATAGATTTGAATTTTTTTGTAGCTAAGAAGTGTATCTAAGGACTGAAAAATATTATTTCTCTTCTCCACCTTATATCATCATCCTCTCTTACCTACGGGGTTTGTCTTCACTAAAAATACTTAAAATGAGAGACTTCATGCCCTATAATCTTGATTATTGACCTGATACTTCTCCTATGCATGCTATGCCAACTCAAACTTCTCCAACCATGCTTTACCTAATTTACCTTGATCCATTTCACATGATTCCATGCCAACCTACTTGATATGGGGCAAGGATTAAGAATGGAGCTATATGTTTATTTATGAATTTACCATGTTTGCTTGTTACATACTCATTTAAACCTCACACACATACTTCATTAACCATGTTTGACCTTATGAATCCTTCATATAAATTTGGGAGGACACATTCACTCAACTTTCTGTCTTGACCATACATCCGAACCATGCCGAATCTATAAAATCATGACTTGACACCTCATGAAGACACACTGGGTAACTTGGAAGATACCGAACACCTTGGAAATCCTATGACATCATTTAACACTTTACATATATGAAAACACATGACTATGACATCCAACAATCTCCCCCTTTGTCATTGATGGAAACTACCACCAACAAGACCTACACCTACAAGACCTCTTTCTCATGTTTCTTGGTTTACCCCCACCTTTCAAATATATGAAAAAGTTAACTTGACTATTTGACATGAAAGAAATTACAATCAAAGACAAAAATTATTGTAGGTAGACTTACTTGTTCACAAGCTCCCCTAGGATTGTACTCTTCCTTCTTGACTTCAACCAACAATAAATGGGATTCATGGAAATATCTGGGGCATTCAAACAAATCCTCTGATAGTGTATTACTCTTAATTTTCTTCATCTCAGATACAAACCACCTTTTGGACTTTTTCTTTCAAGAACTCAATGTCAAATCAACATATTCTTCCTTCATACTCTGTTTTCTCATTGTTTGTACATGTGACAACTTTAAGTGACTCCCTTCTTGACTAAACCAAGCCCCCTGGACACATACAACCTCCTTTGAGAGAAAAGAATATTTTTGAATATCCAAGCTCACATATACCCTTATCTTCTCATCATCTCCATATTGTCATCAACCTTCTATATAGATCCCTAAAGCATATTTTCACTACATTTTGAATAAAATTTGGTATTCTCTAGGAGAAAACATATCTCATGTTACCTTATTTCAATATTTCACTTGGATGTAGGAAACATTCAACTAATTTAGGGCATAAAATTTGAGGTTTGATCCATGATTATCATATCAAGTTAGTGGTCACAAGGTTTATTATGGTCCTGAACTTTTCTTGCAGTGATCTTCACAATATTTAGAAAAATTTCCCTAAAGTCATTTGAATCCATCAAAATACCTAGACCACTAGCTCCTCCTTTGTTTATAATTTATTCTTATAAGGTCATGATCAAGTGATAAAGTTAAAATTATGATTGTCTCCACAATTAGAAATGTGTCAATCATACTTAGGAATCAACTCCAAATCTTGCACTTAAAGATTTGCATGGATTACTAATGTTATTCCACATGGTATGCACTTATCTAGGAACCATAGTATCTCTTTATACTAATTTTCATGAACTTTTAGGTCTCCATTAAGCATATGTAGAGCTCATTAACATATCATAGTAACCTTGTATACATTACTATGTTGTATAGACCTAAAAGACACAATTTTTCTCGTTCTCTTTCTTACGGGGTTATGAGATGCATCCAGACAAAACATATAATGAATATATTTTTGTAAATCTCTCCTAAATTTCCTCATAGGAATCCAATAGACTACTAGGAAAAATATACATATTTCCTTTGCAAAAGAACTTCATTTTTAATCACACTCTAAGGAAACAATGCTATCACAACCTTGTTTATCATGATTTTTTTCTTGAAATGGGTTCTCTCATCATAAGAATCAATAACATACCTTAAATTTACCTTCAAGAATATTTTTTTCCTGGAATAATCTTTAACCAATTCTTAGGTCATCATCTTCATCCGCCTTCTTTGTAGGCCTCTCAATTTACAACTAGCCCTTATAAATGATAAAATTTGAGGTATTTAACAAAGTCTTACTACTAAAATTTCCAAGTACCCTTTTCATTATTTTGAAAATTTCCAAATTTGTAGAGGTAAACTCATTATTTTTAAATTTTATCTTCTTTTTACCATTTCGAGGCAATGTCTCCAATTAGCCCTTCATAAAGCCAAATCAAGCTACCCATAAAGAAATTTTACAAACTCAACTAGTTTTCACCCTTGCTGCCACTTACAAGAACTAAAAATGACTTTAATAGAAACAACATTCATCCCTATTAACTCTCCATCGATAGCAAGAATCAACCAATCCATATCATGCCTCATTCACTTCATTATTTCATCCTGAGCAATCCTGTCCTTGAAAACCAATAATATTATTCCTCACAAATTGACCTAGATGACACATAAAATATCATCATCATGAGAAAAAACATATACCACTAGAAATATATTTGAACCCTATTTCCAGTACATATTTGAACTCTTTCCAACTCCAAGTGGAAGGCCTTCAACCAAGACCATCTTCACAAATTGCTTGGAACTTCCCTTTAACTAGTCTTCACAAATAGGGCACACTTTTACATTTAAATGAATTAACATGACCTAAAACAACCATGGAAATTATGAAAAAATATCATAGTAAAAATAATGTCCATTTATTTTTCAACTCCTTAGGACAACCTTTTCCCAAACTAGTTTTCTTTAGAAATAGACCTATTTAAGTGGCTTCCACTCATCACCATAAAATATACCAAAACTTTATAGAAAATTGTAGAAGTAATATCATAATAAAATAATCATAATAGTAATAGAAATAAATTTTGGGTACTTATGAGAAATATCTCTCCTATCGCTTTTGATCTAGGGTTTCAAACACACAAAAAGTAGTTTAGCTTCTTAACATTCGTTCATAAAAATTTGACGATGAAATTACCTAATTAATTTTGTGATACCTTATATAATAAATTTAAAAACATAAATTAAAGTCAAACGGTCCCATAAAAAGTACACAATTTAGGGTGAGCATCATAAGGTGCAATTTGAGCTAGAAATGACCTTCTTCTTGACCCTGTTTCACTAAAACTGACATAAATTACAAAATACACATCATGAAAACCTAAAATTTTTCCCACAACATCATGACACACCATAATCACCATGTCCCAAATAGGTTTCCATCTCTCTAGCCACTAGGAATTGCATGACTATTCCTTGGGGTTTTACATGGTTTAGGCTAGGGTCAACTGAAACAACATCATAAATCAACATTAATAATTTACAAAAGGTCCTATCATACTTGGAACATAATATATGAAACCATTTAATACATTAATGAGCTTAATTGGCTCCAAAATAAACATCATGCCTCATAGCACCTAGACCTATTTTAGATGAGCACTGAATCTTGATCTTCAACTTGTACCTACACCTTGAACCTCATATGAGTGATTAAACACTCCCAAAACATGCTATATAAGATTCCATTATGCTCCTCAATATATCAAGAATATCCAACTATCATGCACCGTCACCTAGTCTAGCTAGGTCACCGACAAGGCTTACTAGAATTAGTCAATCTCACTTAATCAACTCATGCAACTATGAACATACCTAAAACACTATATCATCCACCTACTGAGCCTCCTCTTATACTTCACCATCATCCTATTTTTCATTAATGGGATTTTACATCAATGAAAAAACATAGAACACAACATGCTAATAGAAAAAGTATGGAATGAAGATTTAAATCAAGCTCTAGAAGAAACAATGTTTGTGGAGGATCCTTTCTTGAGAGAGTTAATTGTTAATTAAATGATAGAAAGAAGAATGAAAAGAGCCCATAAATATGAATTTTTGAGTCTAATAAAGAATAAACCTTAATTGAGATGAAATATTCACACCTCTAGGTTATTATCATAGAACCTCCTCTTAGGAGTTAGATCGTTGTAAAAAATAAATGAAAAAAAAGGAAAGACTAATTTCATCTCCTCTTGACAACTTTGTTTTTTTTTTACACTTTTTTATTTTTTTAAGTTAATTTTTTTCACTTTTTATTCTTTGTTTATGTCATTTATCTAAGATGAACTAGCCTTTGTTTTGACACCTTTTTGATTTTATATTCTAGGATATGAATTTTTCCACCCATTTTTACGATCAAAGTTGTACTATTTTTTATATTAATAAAATAATGCTTTTTCAATAAAAATGGTTTTTTTGGCCGTGTTGTCTTTACAAATTCCCTGTGATTGTTGCAAGTGTGAAAAAATGGGACTTTTTAGTTGTGTTGTGTTTTCAAATTCCTTATGCCTATATGTGAAGTATAATCGTATTAGAAATTAGAATGATATTGAATAAATTGGTAAGGAATTACAAAATTGGGTTGATTAGTCATGAAATCACACACTTTCTACTTACATTAGTGCTGCTATGTATATCGTTATATGCATGATTCATGAAGTGAGAAGAATATACATCAACAACATGTGTTTTACTCTTTTATTGATTTTATCTTTCCTACACTCTTACTATTTACTTTTCTAGAATGATCACTTTGCTTTTGGAAACCGGAAGATATGTGACCCAGATCTGTATTTCTCATTATATCTTTGGAGCATCCTAAACACTACCACCCATTAAGGATAGGAGTTCCCAAGTCCTACTATCACCTTTGGGCACTTTTTTCCCTTTCCCTCCCTTTCTTGATTTTTAATTCCCACATCATTTTGTATATTTTATAGATTCTCTTTTATCACTTTGGGTCATATTTTTAGTTGTATATTATGAAATTCAAACAAGAGAATCATATATATACTTTATTTACTAATATTACTAGTTGGGTGACTAGGAGATAATACTTACTATCTATTACTTGGGAAAGGAGCAATATTTAAAGACTGTATTTGGGATGCATCATTCAATGTATATAAGGGATTATTTTAAATTTCATCTCACAAATTTATCTTAAGGGAAAATAGTTTTATCCCACTATTTTGGTACGAATGACATAAGGGAAACCTAGCTTAAAGGGACACAATTAACATCACACACTCACAAGAACTACATATAGTCTAAAATGTAGTGCAACAATCAGTGATAATTAAATTTGGGTGACTACAAGGTTAGTCCAACTCAAGAATATGCATTATTTGTTTCATCTAATGTTTTCTTGAGCTTTGTGTAGGTGGATAGGGTTTTTCTTTCAAGAATAGGCATAATAAATGAACCCTAATCCAAATCTAAAGTGATAGACAATGAAAGGAATGAACCAAGTTCAAACCCGAAAATGTCAGAAGTAGAGCTAAAACAAGAAAAATAGCACCAAAATCACACATTAGTGCTTGGGTGGTCCTTTCCTCCTGTGTGTGTTCCTATCTCGAAGAATTCTTAGATCCCGGTTTCTTTGAAAGATCCTACACATTCCAAATCCAACATGTTCCAATAAATTTCTAGCCCATATCTTCTAATACAAGTTAAGTCACTCTTATCTCACTATTTCTTAAACTTACTTTAACTTTACATGCTATATATTTATTATTACGACTATATTTATTTGATATCAGTCCTATGATATGATATTTAATATTTATTTAAATCATTTGATGAAGCCATATCATGATCATGCACTAAATCCCTTTTCCTTATTATTCATCTTGAGCTTATGGCTAATTATTTATGTTTCCTCCCTACTAATGTTTATTCCCAAGAGGCCATCCAAGATGCATATATCATTGTCATTTCTCAACATACACCTCACTTCACAACAAGCTTTGTGGATCCCATCGACAATGTCATCACTACTCTCCGAGACTAAAAACTTATACAACTTCCTATTTAGCTTCCTCCTCCTTTCATTACACTACTTCCTCAGCCCTTCATTCCATCTAAAGAGTATGATATCATTAATAAATTAAAGAATACGAAAGCTAAAATATATCTATTTGATATTCTACATAAGGCCCCTTATTTTCATCACACTCTCAAAATTGGATTACAAAATTTTCAAATATAAAGTGATGACTCTCTTATTATCTTTGCTATTCTCATGGAATATTTTAAACACATTAGCAATTCTATTACATTTATTGATGAGGATATTCAACTTGTGTCACCAACTGATTCTCCTCATCTTCTCATCCTCTCTCGGATCAAAGGTTTTGAAATTATGTTTTGTACTCATTGATATGTCTCTATATTAAATATTTTTCCTCTATCCTTACTATCCCAACTCAATATCCCTCATAGTGCAATTGAAAAATATACTCTTGTTTTCTATGGCTATGACACTACCACCCATGCATGTATAAGAATTATCAATTTGGAATGACAAGTGGGACCCCATAAGATCATTACTCCTTTCTATGTCATGGATTTCCCATTGAAATTTAACCTTCTCCTTAGTGGAGCTTGGATCAATGACATGTAAACTATCCCTTATATGGTCCATCATTGTGTCAATTTTATCTTTGATGGCTATGAACATACTATTACTACTGATCCAAAACCATTAACATATTGTCGTATGGACTCGCCACCTCTATGGTTATTCCCCTAGCTCAACCAATCCCCTCACATTATCTTGATACATATGATATTTGGGAGCCCAACCATTACACTCATATATTACCACTTCTCATCAATTCCTCTATTTAGGAACACTAATAATCTCATCTCTCTTGCAATTTCCTACCATACACCATCCATAATTATTTCCACACCCCTAATTTTTTTTGAATAATACTACCATGTTGAGACTGATGATTCTGATGATGATGTCAATGATTATATTAATCTTACTGATGGAACTCTTTACACTTTGTACTTCACCCCCATGGAATTTGATTGAATCCTTATTTAATAATCATGACATTCTTATAGGACTTGGTGAAAACTAGGTTAAATCTCCAACTCCACCAACTACTACTATTGTATAAATTCATTATCATAATAATGTGTACACCCTTGAGCCCATTCCATCTCTAATTTTTGGTTCTTCTTGGCCACCCTCATCTTTTTATTGATTTACTTACATGTTATATATTAATAAGGAATATTGGTAGCATGTACCTTATGATCCTCATTTCTCTGAAATTGTATGTACCTATGAGGCTCTAACCCACTTAGGCCTCACTCTTACTGATATCATACATTTTTTCACACCACAAAATGAATATCAAGGCTATAT
Source organism: Taxus wallichiana var. yunnanensis (assembly GCA_018340775.1). NCBI lineage: Eukaryota > Viridiplantae > Streptophyta > Pinopsida > Cupressales > Taxaceae > Taxus > Taxus wallichiana. The sequence goes on from CM031234.1 coordinate 53,150,080, forward strand.
ATTTCTCCTAGTAGCTTATGGTACCAGGGTCTTCCACATACAGGTTTGGGTTGCACTTGATCCCTAACCTTTTCTACTTACACTTGGGAAATCTTGGTTGGATTACATTGGTGGTACTATTGATATGTATAATACTATTCTAACTTATCGTATGGAATCCAAGACCATCACTATTATTAATAATCCATTCATTAATTATATTCCTAATTTTTATGATGAAATGTACATAAGTGTTATGATACACCTTTACTTTGATGAATAATATGTCATGAGCATGTATGACTTATAACTCACGGGTTTCTTCAAAAATAGGCCAAAATACTTTACATACCATGTATCTAATCCAAATCATGTTGGCTGTATTTATGATTTTAGGATTATCTTGATGACATTACTTAGACCACCATAACATTCAATCTTGGGGGCATATTCTCCCATCTGCTACTTGATGGTGCACTCTTGTTCTAGGTCCAAACATAACTATTGAGGGCACACTTATCTACATGGAAATCACTTTGCACACAAAAAAATTGGGGAAACCTTGCTTCCCTCTCATATTTATTCAATTTCATGTTCACATATTTACAAAAATCAAAATAACTAGCTTAGATCTTGATTAGATATACTCTTTCTTACTTTTATTATTCTCTATTCCACGTTTCTTATCATGTTACCTCGATTCTTATATGTTATATATTTTTCCATGCACACATGTGTGTTCACATGGTACTATTGAGGTGAATGAAAATTACTTAAAAATGTTCTTACACAATGAATGATGTTTGGCATTGTACCTTACTAGTCCCACTGAGGCTCTTAGGGGCATCTACCTTTCTTATTTTCTCTATATTTAGGTTCTATCATATAAACATATAATAATTTTATTCCTATTTATATGTTGTATAAATTGTGGCATACTATATATTTTTCTAACATGTTAACATGTGCTTCATGTGTAGAATTTGTCTTGTAAGCCCACTTCTAATCATAATTATTTGATTAGCTTATATCTTGTCTTCTTTGATTATCACTTGATTTTCATTGTTTATGGGCTATGCCCTATGCTAATTTCTTGTTTTCTTGTACCACCTTGAAGGATTTTATTGTATTGTGACATCTTGAGTGATATCCCATGCATTTAAATATCCACTCATATCTTTTGCAATTTCTTGTCTTGTGACTTGATTCTATTACATCATGTATGTTTATTTGTGACTAACAATTTTGGCTATCCCTTTTCCCATTATTTTCATATGCCATGGTTGTTACCATGTGTATTCCCTATACCCCCTCTATGAGTTATATTACAAATGTTGACATCATTTTCATCTTTTCTTATTTGGAACATGCTCACCTTGAATCATCTCACACACCCCAAATGAGTGCGGGAAATCATCAGGTGACTATCTCATCCTCTCAGCAGTCCATAGACCAGATACATGTTGAAAAAGTAAAATTGGGATAAACAAGAGATAAGAAACATGTTCGAGAACAAAACTTGAGCCAAAACTAAGTGCAATACAAAAGCACCCGGCTCGGAGACAGAAAGGTGGGCACTAGTGTCCCACCTGGGAACTCATGTTCTAGAGAGAGAAATATGAACATTATAGGATTAGATTTGTTTCTAATGACATTTTTATTTTATTCCAATAGTATATACTTAGTTACATATTGCAATCAGTTACCAACATGAACAAAATCAGTGGCAAGCTATAAGGGAACTAATTATCTTTTATTGAAATCAAATAAGGAAGTGGCGCCTAAGGCATATGTAGGATAACGATATGTCTAGAAAAATGTGTCACCCATAGCAAGTTTCAATCAGGTCGGTGAACATATCCAGTGTTACTTAGCCATAGGGAAGTGTTAAGGGTTAGAGGAAAAGTGAATACTCTCCCAATACTCTTCCCTTTGTGGAAGGATGCTCAAATCCATATTTTAGCAACATGATGCTCAAATCCTCGGTTTGGTGATAGGAAACAAATATATGTAGTACTATTACAACTATCTCCAAGGAAGTAAACATACAAGAACAATTCTATCTCTTCTCTTGTAGAACAAAAGTATATTCTACCCTCTATTCAATTATTTTTCAATATGTAATTCTATTTTGACATTTAATTTCAATTACCATTGAGCATTGACTACACTTAATTTCTTTTATAAGTCTAACCTTACTCCGAAAAAAGGGAAAAAAATGGAACAAGGAATAATCTCAAGCACAAGAAGATTTGGCAAAAGAAGTATCCAAGGAACACATGCATACATCACTTCTACTATGCGCACAAAAGTCACCCCTAGGATTATTATCCTCTTTTAGATTCTATGATGCACATTCTACTACCTCCATTCAACACGATATCAAATACAACCCTCATTTGACACTTTATTGGTTACAACTATCTTTAGATATCCATAAGGTACACTCTTCTTAGCTACTTTATGCTACCAAATATTCATTCACCAACATAAAGTGGGGGCACATGTATTCACAAAATCACACACTTTATACTTACATCAGTGCCTCTAGGTATGTCATTATACGGATGCTTCCCAAAGTGAGAATACTAGACATTAACAACACTTGAATATATAAAGTTTTCATAGTTCAACATTAAGAGATATTATTTTTAGTACTGTGTATTAATTTTTGGAAATTTGATGTTTTAGGTTTCAAACTAGAACCATCATCGGGAGAAAAATAATTGAGGTAATATTGTAAATCTAACTAAGTATAAATATAAATGAATGAAAAATATAAAATAAATACTATGGTCATCTTATCATGTAGTTAGAGAATTGAGAGAATTAAAAATCAAAAGAAGAATAAACAAGAAATGAAAATTTGAAAATAATAGTAAATTACGGGACAGGAGTAAATAAGAAAGAAATAAAGGTTTTAAACTATAAAAATGAGATTTACTTAATACGGAAAAAGAGAATAATTTTTTTTTATAAGAATTTTAAATTAAACTTCCAATTATCAAATTAATATTAATTTTAATTCTAATATAAAATTAATATTAATAACAATTGTTCTAATCTTTTTACTACTTTTATCTTTCCTACACTCTTACTATTTTATTTTATGGAATGATCACTTTAATTTTGGACAATAGATGAAATGCGACCCAAATATGTATTTATTCTTATATCTTCCGAGCATCCTAGACAATATTGCCCATTAGGGATAGGAATTCCCTAGGTGCTATTATCCCCTTTGGAATTTTTTTCACTTTCCCTCCTTTTCTTGATTTTGAATTGTCACATCATTTTGTATCTTTTCTATAGTCTCTTTCAACACTTTGGATCAGACTTCCAATTGTTAATGACAAAATTAAAACAAGAGAATCACACACACACACACACACACACACACACACACACACACACACACACACACACACACACACACACACACCTATTAGGGGTTGGGAAATGGGAGCTAATACTTACTATCTATTACTTGGGAAAGGAGAAAAATTTAAAGATTGAATTTGGGATGCATAAATCATTACATAGGAGGGATTATTTTGAATTTCATCTCACACATTTATATTTGGGAAAATAGTTTTATCCCCTGTTGTCATGTAAATATGAAACATGAAAATGTAAATTTTCAAGCATGAAAAATATACTAAAATTGAAAATTTTGTTCCCAAGTCTTCTCGAAACCCCCTCCTAGCTAGTTTTTCACTTGTGTTATGTCGAAATTGACATTTAAGGTACTTACAAGATGATGAAAAAGTAAGTACAAATGTTCGGAATGATGTGATAAGATCAACAATTTAAATGCAGTAAAGTGTTTTCAAGCTGCTAGTTTCTTAGTAGGCCTAGAAATCCTAATTCGAGCATTCAAGGGTTGGTGTTACTCCTTCATGATAGAATGAAAGGATAAAACTCATAAAAAGGTGGTTATGAAGAGATATGAACACATTACAACTGATTTAGGAAAGTTTAGGAAAGATTTAGAGGTTTAGGAACAAGTTGAGCAACATTCGTGTTTTGAGGTGTAAGGAGTAGACGGTTTTAATAGGGACCTGATCTTACGCAAATGATTTCATAAGATCCATAAGGAGTTAAGAGGAAAAAATACTCATTGGAAATATTGGATAATTATCTAAATGATGAAATTTATAACTCCTTGAAAATATACATGTTTTTATTAACACAACTCATGTTTGATAGACATACCTTGTTGTCCCAATAAAAATTGAGATCTTTCATTCAGTTTTAGGAAGAATTGGAAGTTAGGACCCATCCCATTGTATTCAAAAGGATATTGGGATTAAAAATAATATATGGTTTGTGTTATCCAAAATTACCCCATCGGGTTATTTTGGCCTTAACAAACTTTAAAAATGGACTTATCCATTTTTACAGTCTGTGATGGTCAAACGACCATCAAATTGCACTTCCCAAAATCCCTAGCCATTGGCATTTAAAAATCCATGTGGTCTGGCTTCATTAGCGGGATATATTAAGAAAATATGACTAACATTAAAATTCCCATCAAAATCAATGACAATATCAGTGGGGCTACATGGCAAGAGCTTAGCGGTTTGGCTAAGTCAAATAGGGTCAAAGACAGCTGACAAAAATTCAAAGGATCTTGGTTAAAAATGAAGGAGCTCGGTTGAAGACTTAGGCGGGTATTACTTAAACCCATGGGACATTGGAAAATTTTGATGCAAAGGAAGTAGAAAAGATCTATGTGGCACCATTTCATTAGCTCACCTTTCACAAATCTAAAAATTGTTAAGGATCCTCCAATAAGATCTAAGTACAAAGAAAAATACTAACAACGTCAAAGCGTGGAGCTTTCCTATTGGCTCACACTTCACATTTGTCAGAGGAATCAAGGCATGTAGTTTCCTCATTGGATAATCTTTTATGGATGGCGAGAAATTTGGAAGTTTAATGGGTGAAATGCAAAGTGTGTGGATCCTTCCCATTGGCTTGCATTTCAAATTTTTTTAGTCAAGAGGAAAATCCTCGAAGGAACGTGGTATAGTTTTATTGGTTTGTATTTTCATAAAGGTAGCCTGCAGAAGGTAAAAAGACAAGGAAAGATGGCTAGCAGAGAAGTAAAGCTAGATATTGCAAACCAACAGGAGGTAGACACTATGCAAAAGGAAAATAAAGTACATGTTGGTAGTGTTCAATCTCCGAGCCAATCCAGCTGCCACATGTCAAATTCTTCTGCCTCTCGACTGGTAAATCTTTAAATGGCCATTATTTCAACCTTGAGCTCTAAATTAGACAAAAATTATATCACTAGAAATATTTTATTGATCCCTTCAATTTGACATCAGAAAAATCTTATTTTGGTGGCTTTTGGAGGGTCAAAATGGAAAACATGGTTTTTGGAGACAGGAGAATGCTTTTTTGGCACGTAAAATTTTAAATCAGGTGCCTCAACCACCAAACTTGATGAAGCATGGCTCTATTTTCTTCTACAAGATGAAATAGACTAGATGATGGCCCTGTAAGGTGCCCATGTGCTTGACAGAAGGTTTTAATGTGGTTTGTTGGTGGTTGGAAGTTAGAGAATCTGTCCCTTCTCTCTTCTCTATCTTCTTTCTTTCTTGCTTAGGCTATATATAGAAGGGGCTTTCATTTTGTTAAGAGAGGATAATTTGAGTAGCAAAACTCTGTCATTTTGGTTTTGTGAAGCTAATGTGCTATAGGCCTTCATAGTGGACTCCTTGCATGGTGATCCAGGCCTTTCATTTGTAAGATTTTGAACTATGCATATCATGAAGCAATAGATGCAAGTTTGTGGATGTATCTTCCCTTGTTGTGTTTATTTGCATTCTTCTTGCCTCTTCAATCTTATTGCAGGTGTAGTGTGTCTATTCTATGCTCTTGTAAGGTTCATTATTGTTGTGTTTCTTTGGAAATGTTTTTGTGAATGTTGTTGTTAGATTGTGGAGAATTATTATCATCCCTTCTAACCTACATTTTATTCCATTTTCACACATTGGAGAGTTATTCTCATTCCCTTTTCTTGGTGCATCACCTATGTAGTGTAGATTTATTTTAGTTTTATGCTCTTTCTCTCTCTTTGGTCCTTGGAAATTATAGGATAGAGATAGTCAGTAGTTTTATGTCATTAGAGTTAGTTTGCATTAAATTAGGTGAAGGAATTAGCCTTCTCTGGAGGTATATGTCAAGTAGTAAGTCCCAAAACTTTTAGATAGTACCCATATTGTCTCCAAATTCTTGGTCTTTCATGATCATATTCGGGGTAAAATTTTGAGCTCCAACAATTTCATCAAAAATGACTTGGAGCTCCATAAACTTCACCAACAAGTTTCTCTCTTGTGAGGTGTGTTTCTTGTACTTAGTCACATTTTCACCTCCAATTTCATGACTCATTTCTCTATCCATCTTGTACCTACCCCTTGGGGATAAAGGGGAGAATAAAATGCACCCCACCCCAATTTTTCCTCCTGGATATTCATATGAACTAAAACTAGCTATCAAAATGCTAAAATACCTCTTTCTAGAACTTTCCTCATTTCCCCTCACCAAATGATGTTACCCACTTGTCACAACTAGGTGAGGATGCACTTTTCTGCCCCTCCTATCCTTGTTTTGAGGGGATAAAGGGGACAAAAAATTCACCCCTCTCTTGCCCTCAGTTTGGTCTTCTATATGACCCCATCTCAACCTCGAGTGCTTAATGGATTGTTTTTCCTCATTCCCTTCTCACCCAATCATAATGTGACACATGGCGGGACCAGGTGAGGGTGAAGTTTTGTGTCCCTTATGTCCCTATACCTTGGGGATGATAAAATTTTCCCCATGTTATGAAGAGTGGGACTTCAAGAGATCAGGGTGGACCTTCATAATAAAGAAGTGGAAAAAAATAAGGTAGTAGTTAAGATAACACAATCCTAGGAAGATATAGAGAATTTTTTTTTTATGGAAGATGAAATTTTTACTCTTAAAGAGATATCCAGACTAAAAATCAAACACGACCTTGTAGATAAGTTAAATTTTTTTATTAAATATTAAACAAGGAAGAGGATAACTTTCATTTCCAGAGAATTGAAGCTAGAAATCACAAGAAAAAAATAAATGTCTTCCACGCACAACAAACATGGCATAAATCCACTAGATACTTGGATGTAGACATATTCAACACTACTATTACGAAATTAATTCTTGATCTTGGCACAAATGTGAATATGATGTCCAAAAATACTTGGGAGAAATTAGTCAGAACTCCCTTGGAGCCCGCAAGATACTATATTGGATTAACATATGGTTCATCAAAGCAACTGTTAGGAGAACTAAAGAATGTCGAAGTTAACTTTATGTGGATTAATAAGATATTCAAATTTGATGTTATTAAGAATGTGGCTTTAAAACCATAATACAATGCCATTCTATCCTTAGAATGGTTTGTTGATTGTAATAGGATGTTAAATTCAGATAAAGAAGAAGTAACATTAAAATTAGATAGAATTTGTGTCCATGTACTACTACATGTAGGAATGGGTACTGTATGGTCTAAAGAAGATTGGCATGATATCAAGAGGAACATTTCGATGATATATAATGGGTATAGGCCCTTAAAAAATATTCCAATAGTGATAAAGAGTTTGAACTCAATTCGAAGGAGAAATCTCTCGGTCAAGACTTAATCTACAACTGAGAGCTTAGACAATGTTGTTGAATCATTGATACATGGCTTCACGAAATCTAGAATAAGAAAGCTACATTATTCATGAAGAGTACCACCATGTGTTATCACCTTAGATGATGATCCTAGAGATCCTACGAGATGAAATCTTCAGTACGCACAAGACAAATTTGAAGAATAAGATGGATATTAATCCAAAAATAATAACTAGAAGACTAACCAATGAAACAAGTATATAGATTGATCCGGAGAGCATCCCACCAAAATTTACCAAAGTACTCAAGGTTTAGATACTTGGAAGGTTATTTAGACAAAATGGAGCAAATAATTATGAATGAGAAAGCTATAATGAAAGCCTTAGATGATACCCTAAAAATTAATGTTGCAGGATGGTGGGAAAATCACAAACCTAACATATCTCATTAGAATTATTCAACCACATTACTCAAAAATATATATTTGGAGAGTGAAGATTACTATGCACCCATACTTGAGGACACCGGTGAAAGCGATCCACAAAGGAACATCCAAATCTACGATGCATCAAAAAATAAGATGGGAAAAAATTATTCATATGGAAATTAGGACCCATACCATGGTCATGGTAGATGCATCAAAAATAAGATTGGAAACAAGGAATTGGGACCGATTGTATTTTTCTTTTCATACATTCAATTTTTGGGATGCGGATTTTAATATCCTTTAGGCACTATAGAAGATAAGGACATTTCTATTGTTGAATCTAGAAGAAGCCACCAAATAATTCTCATAAAGAAAACCAGAACTTAAAGAAACCTAGTAACAATAAATTCTAAATAAAAGTCTAGAGATGGCATATTGCTTTGTAGTTGAGAAACAAGAAAGAGATGAAAAACCTAAAATTTTAGATACAAGACAATAGAAGGAGAAAGGGAAGTAGTAGAGACCAAAAAAGAAGAGAAAAATACTACTATCATCCATCCTTAGAAGATAAGGATTGAAAATATTGGCATTAATGGAGATGAGAAGCTTGCTAAGATAGGAGACTACTGGTCAGAAGAAGAAGTGGCCAAAGAAGTATAACTTCTTCAAGAATTCTAGGATATATTTCCCAAATATTTTAAGGAGTTGTGAGGCATAAAATAATAATTTGGAACCATGAAGATTCAAATCAAGGAAGGATTTAAACCATTAAAGAAGAGGCCTTATAGATTAAATCCTAATCTCAAAGTTAAAGTGAAGACAAAGATAGATAAAATGTTGAATGCAAGAATCATCAAGCCTATTGAATATTCAAAGTGGATAATTCCTATGGTCATTTAGAATAAGAAAATAAGATAAATACACATATGTGTGGACTATAGAGAGCTTAATAAATCCTGTGTGCATGACCCATTCCCTACTCCATTCACAGAGGAAGTTTAGAAAACGTAGTAGGAAGAGAGGTCTATTCTTTCACTGATGGGTTCTTTGGTTACCATCAGGTCAGGATTTCCCTAGAGGATCAACCAAAAACCACATTTTCTATAGAATGGGGATCCTTCATGTACACTTTTATGCCATTTTGGCTAAATAATACACTAGCAAAGTATTTAGTAGAATAATGATCAATGCATTCAAATAATTCATCCACAATTTATTGGAGGTATACCTAGATGACTAGACATTATATGGCCTATTGAAAAACCATATCCAAGTATTGAGAATCATGTTACAGAGATGTAGGGAATTACAAATATCCCTCAACTTGAAGAAATGTATATTTTTGACTCCATTTGGCACACTTTTGGGGCATATAATTTGCAAAGAGGGTTTATTAATTGATCTAGTAAAAATTTAGTCATTGTCAATTTACCTCCTCCCAAGACACAAAAAGAGGTAAGGAAAATTATTGGGTATACAGGCTACCATATAAAATTCATAAGAAACTATTTTGAGATCAGTGCACCTTTGGAAGAGTTGTTGAAGAAAAGAACAAATAAACAAATACAATGGACAAAACAATGTGTGGATGCTTTTGAAGTCTTAAAAGATAAAATATTACATGCACCTATTTTAATATTTCTAGATTGGAAATTTCCTTTTCATTTCCATGTAGACACATCTGACATTTCTATTGGAGCAGTATTGACACAACCAAGAGAAAAAATGGATCATCCGATAGATTTTACAAGTCGAAATTAGCTAAAGCTAAAAGGAATTATTAGAATACAGAAAGAGAGGTGTTGAGTATGGTATATGACTTACAAAAGTAAAAACAATATCTGTTGGCTACATCATTTTTTTCTACATAGACCATGAGTCACTAAAATATATATTAAGCAGACTAATCTTGAAAGGTAGGATATGTCATTGGTTAATGTTATTCCAATAATTTAACTTTACCATTGTAGTCAAACTGGGTAAATTGAATAATGTACCCTACTATTTGTCAAGAATAGAAACATGAGAAGATGAATGACCGATTGATGATGATTTCTCTAGAGAATATATATTTATAATTTAGGCCATTTCAAAAGAATTTTCTCGACATAACATAGTTACTAACTATTGGATAATTCCCTAGTGAATATACAAAACAACAGAAGAAGAAATTACTAAGTTAGGATTTCCCTTTACTTTGATCTAAGGAAAATTATATAAGAAAGGAAAAGATGATGTCCTTAGAAGGGTGGCCTAGAACATGAAAGAAAGAATATATTAGTAGAGGCTCATGAGGGTATAGTTGGAGGACACAATGGAGGAGAAAAAATAGCCAAGAAGATAATGATGGTAGGATTATGGTGGCCTACATTGTTTAAGGATGCACATAAACACGCAAGGTCTTATGAAATTTTTCAGCAGGGAAAAATAAATGCCCAAGATGAGATGCCCTTAAAACTAGTCTTGGCACTAGTCCCATTTGAAAAGTGGGCCATAAATTCAATTGGACCTATTAATCCCGCCACTAGACAGGTCTTAGTTGAGATTCATTATCAAAGGATTAGAGTATCTAACTAGATCGAAAGAATAAAATTAGAAAACAAGGGTGGAATCATGATACTTTTATTAATGTTCAATCAAATCAGAATTACAATGGAAGGCTACAATATTTATAGATATTGCACATCCAATTACAACTATATGATAAGTTGCACAGGTGCAACCAGAAACCATACTGATATAATACAAACAAATAATATGTTGCAACTATGCAACAAACTATCCTACGTACAGTTCAAACAAACTTACATAAAACAAAATAAATGGTTATACAAATATAACCAAATAATAATATCAAACTACCTAGTAAATGCATAATTAATCCTAGGTAAACTAAGTTTTACCTAACATTCCCCCCTTTAATTTTGCATTGCCTCAAGGGATGAGGAGAGGAACTCTTTGAACAACTCAAATTTTTCACGTGCAAGTGACTTTGTGAAGATATATGCCCATTGTTTGTCTATTGGGAAAAACTAAAGCTGTATATTATGTTTCAAGACATGATCATGTATGAAATGAACTTTTACTTCAATGTGCTTTGTTCTCTCGTGAAAAAATAGATTGTGAACAATTTTGAGAACACCTTCATTGTCTATACACAAGGTGGTTGGTGTGTCCTATGGTACTCCACGTCCTTTAAGTATGTGTCATATCCATATCACTTCAAAGACAACTTCACCTACAGAATGATACTCAACTTCTATAGAAGAGCAAGAAACAAAGTGTAGTTTCTTACTTCCCGTGATTTGGTCTAGATCCCATAAAGAACACAAACCCTGAAGTGGATTTTATGTCATCAATGTTTCCTGCATGATCTGAATCTAAATATCCAGATAAGAAGAAATTATCATTCTTCTTGTATTATAGACCAAGATCTACTAATCCCTTGAGATACCTCCGATTCAACTTGCTGCATTCTAATGAAAAATCTAAATAGATCATTGCAAAGGTGATATTTTTTTAGTGTAGGTCAGGTAAATGAGATTCCCAATCAACTACCGATAGAGAGTTACATTTACCACAAGAGATTGATCTGAATGAGATAACTACAATCTATTCTCCATAGGTGTAAAAATAGGTGTGTAATCCATCATCCTAATTTTCTCGAGTGCCGTCTTGGTATAATTAAATTGAGAAACAAATATGTGATTCTATTTTTTCCATACTTCCAATCCAATACAAGAATGCATTAGCCCAAGATCTGTCATGTCAAATGATCGATTAAGATATTTCTTCATTATATCGATCATCTTTACTAAAAACTTGAAGTGATGACTAGATCATCGACATAAAAAAAAATCACAATCTCCCCATTGATTTTTGAGGTAGAGATTGGGATCATATGGATTTCTAAAAATCCATGTTGTATGAGATGCTCATCAATTTTGATGTATCCAGCTCGGGGTGCCTATTTAAGGCTATAAAAAGATTTCTTGAGTCCGCATACCTTTGATTCTTGAAAAGGTACAACATATCCCTCAAGTTGAGTCATGTAGAATTATTCTTGTAAATATCTATTCAGAAAGGCACTTTTACGTCCATCGACGATGACTTTCCAACAAAACTATGTAGCTAGAGAAAATATCATCCTGGTCATTTTGATCTTAGTTATGGGAGAAAATGTCTCCTCATAGTATATGCCTTATTTTTGTGCATACCTCTTTGCTACCAGTCTTGTTTGTAATTTTCTATGGTCTCATCTACTTTTACTTTATTTTGAATATCCATCTGCAACCAATGGGTTTCTTCCTAGTGGAAGATCAAAAACTACCAAGTGTTGTTTTTCATCACCGATCGATACTCAAATTCCGTGACATATTTCCAAGCCTTTGAATGTAGGGCTTAGGAAATGTAGAAAACTCATCAGATTCAATAACTCTACTCATCAAAGAAAAGTTTACTTCTTCTCATGCTTTAATGTGAGTGCATGGTCTAGTGGTAGATGTATCTGGTGGAGCATCCAATTTTGCATCTCATATCATGTTAGTATACCACTTGGACATACGCTGAATTTCTCACATGGGTCATGGTTCTATCTAAAAATCACCATCATCACTTTCATCATCTATGGGAACATCATCTTATGGTTTTACAACAAGTGAAAAATCTACATCAGGTGAGTCTAGAGGAGGAGTCTCTTCTTCCTTCTTCTAAAAAAACTCAACATCTTTGCTGGTGTAGACTTTCCTAGTCTTTGGATCCATCAATCTATACCTAATAGTATTTTTTTTGTAGCAATGAATATGAGTTTGTGTGATTTCGTATCCAACTTATTTCTTTTCTACTTGGGTATGTGCATACTTTCTTTGCACCTAAATACTCTTAGGTGTGTAACAGATGGTTTCCTCTTCGACCATGCTTCATATGGCGTTACTCCATCAAAATAAACTATGGGCACTCTGTTTAATAAATAAATTGTTTTTTTGCTTCTTCTACCTAAAATGTCCTCGTTAGTCTAGAATCATCGATCATGCAATGCACCATTTCCATGATAGTATGATTTCTTCTCTCAACAACACCATTCTTCTATGGTGTGTGTGGAGGAGGAATTTGTCGACGAATCCCGTGAGCTTGTAGGTAGGATTTGAACTCATCACTGGTGAATTCCCCCTCGATCTGAGTGGAGAGTTCTGATGTGATGACTAGTTTCATTCTCAATAGCCACTTTGAACTTCTTGAAAGTTTTAAAAGATTAAATTTTCTTACGAAGACAATATATCCACATTTTTCTCAAATAGTCACCAACATAAAGCATGTAGTACCAAAATCCAGAATGAATCAGTTGGATAAGACCGAAAAGATTGGTATGAACAAGATCAAGCTTAGCATGAGATTGATAAGTACTCTTCTGGAATGAAGTTGTGTTTTTTTCCTACTAGGCAGTGAGGACACTTATATGTATCCTTCTGGAGAGATGGAAATCCTTTTACCATGTTATACCAGTAAAGTGTTTTGAGATACTTGAAACTAATGTGACCAAGTCTCTGATGCCACAATTGTGTAGAGGTAGAATTCTTAGCCACAAGTTCCTGATCATCTCTATGAAAAACATCAAGCTGGAACATACGTCCCACATTGGAGGATTTTGCAACAATTTTCGAGCCTCGTGGTTTGTCTTGAATTAAACACATTTTCTTACCGGAATGAATATCAAATTTAATCTTTAGATTGTGATCTAGAAGTTGACTTATAGATAGTAATTTTTTTGTTAACCCAAGGACATATAATACATTTGAGAGTCTACAGTTATGTGAACCAAGAGGTAGAGAAATGTCGCCAATCCCCTGTATAGTGTATAAAGAATCATCACCTAATGAAAATTGTTTTTTTGAAGGTGTGTCCTCATTGTGGTGAACCGGTACTGCTTTCTAGTCATGTGTCAAGTGGCTCACTAATCAACATACCGGACATCACTAGATGATATGGAAGGTTAACTTGAATAAGTAGTGTAAAATAAGTCTTCATTATCCGATAGTTCTTATTACTCGGCTATATTTCCTTGTTGATGGGATTTTCTTCACTAGTTCCCTTCTTCTACCCTTGATTTTAGTTAGAATGTCCCTTATAAGATTGTTGATTTTGTAGTCCAGAGTTACTTGATGAACCTTTCTTAGAGGTATTGAAACAATAATATTTTAACTCATGTCCTCTTTACAGATAACACATTTATTCTTTTGTTGCTTTTCCCCTTGCTGATGTTGGGATTTTTGATAGGAATTAGGTTTGCCTTTTCCTTTTCCTTTCTATTTCTAATGAGAAGATAATGCCTTCTCCTCTTCATCATATTTTTGTACATAGATTCCTCTTGTTGAAGTAGATTCACTAACTTGTCGAAACCGACTATTGGATATGCCAAGTTTAGTGTCGTTAAAAAAATGTGGTGTGAAGGAGGGAGTGCTCTCAGAATAATGGGAATAAGAGCTGTATCAGTGACCTACTCTCCTAGGGATAGAAGTGAAGCTCTCAATTCTGTAACTCTTCTTAAGAAAGATTCTATTTTTTCATTTTGTTTGAACTTCAGTGTGTGTAAATGACTTTGTAAATTCAATATGACATTCTTGTTTTTGGCCTCGTACACTATACTCAACTTATCCCACAATTCTTTGGCTGATTTGGCATCACGAATGTGGGGTTGCATGTTAAGTTGTGTCTTTATTTTTTTCCTCCATGCTACATAGTTATTTACTCGTAGCAGTTGTGAATCTGGAAGAAATAATTTAGGGGCGTTGGTGCCCATTTTGTAGAATCAACTGACAAAGGGTAAGGCTCTTATCATTCTAGGTATATGGTCTCCCAATCTATATACCGTTAGTTTGATATACCGAACCTTTCTATATACATGCCATTCGATATATATGCTTAAAGTACGTGGAATAAGCTCACCCTTTTTATATACTTAGAAATACATGAAAGAGGAATTAACGTATGTGAAAAAATATGATATGTGGTACTGAGATAATACTGAAAGGGGTATGTGTGATTATTGACACTAACTCAAATAAATATCCTCATATGCACGTGTAACTTCACTATATACGTGGATAATTTCTCGATCTGGATTTAAGTCATGTAATCATTCGTAGATGGATGGGAGGGTCAAAGTGTGTGCACCGTGTCCTTATTACTCCCTATTGATTTAAAGGGTCGATGCCTAGATGATGTTGTTGTAGCTATATTAGGCGTTAAGTGTAGTAGTATTAGCAACGAATTTACCCATAAGTGCTTCCCAGAGGCATTGTTTATACTAAACGCTGCGAATGAGATGCAAAGATCTCGTGAGTGCCACATAACCAAATTTTTATTATTTTTGAGGACAAATATTTTCTAGTTTTAAAGTAGTTACAATGGTTTGTATTTGAATATGGAAAACCTGCAAATTAGTACAATACACTAAAATATATAATTACATCCAAAATTCTGAAAAAATTGAATGTCAAACATTTTTTTGCAAGGCCCCGGTGGCCTTTAGAGCTCAATATGGCTCTCTAAGCATAAAACCACAAAAAAATGGCTTAAAATATATTTTTGAAGTACTCATTTGGAAAAATATGCTCGGAATCAAAAAATAAGCTAAGTGGAAGAAAAATAAATTTTTCCCTCTATTTTAGGGTTTTCTCCGCTATTTTTAGTAGCTTGTTTAGTTATGACTAGGGGTTTAGAGGGCCTCTAAAGTTGAAAGATTTTTCAAATCTCCCGCTAAAAGGAAATATTATAAAATATTGGGTTTCGGGTGGGGTTTGAACCCTACACCTCTCACTTCCAAATCTTTCTACTTAACCAACCAGATGCTCTAAGAACTTGTGTAATGAATTGAACAAATTTGTATTTAAAAATATGCTCAAGATGATAACCTTACAGAATGATGATGTGGCTTGAGGAGGGTCTGCATGGTATTGGATTGAACTCCATGTGGTGAGAAGATTAAGGTTTTTTCGTGAAAAAGGATCGAGATACCCTTTTCTTATTTTCCTCCTCCCTTTTCTTTATCTCAATCGTTTTTCTTTCAACGCGCCATTGTTTTTTGATTTGAGCCGCTTATTGGATTTGGTTCCTTATTCCACCATCCATTTATTATTAATTTCCATTTTTTTTGTTTGTGCTGAAAAAAATTGATTCGCCATCGATCTATGTTTTGAGTGATCTCGTTGTTTTGTTTCTCATGCGGGCTTTGTATTTTCTTTGATTATGCGGCAGTTTGATGGTGAGGAATACTAGAAGGCTCGAATGGAGGGAGGCAAGTTGACCATGTGCAGGAGATTAGGATGTGACACCATTTGGAGGATAGCTCGAGCTATGCTTCAACGTTGTAATCACCGTTTGGATCGGTTCATTCCAACTCGTCCTCTTCAACTTTGTGCAGGGTCGGTGGATGGCTTGACTAACAATGTAACTCATTATTTCTTCTAACTCATGACCTTATATGTAGAGAACATTTATAAATCATGTTAGGAATCAATCTCAATGTTGTATAGGGCTCAAGTATGGCTCAAATTTAATTAGCTTTGGGCATGTATTGGGTGGGATTCACCACAACTCACTTGGTGAGGGTGATAGCTTGAGTCTGCAGGTCCGTTCCAATGAAAAAATAAGCAACACACCTATCTTTAATAAATCAGTCTCCAAAGGGGCTCAGAGAGCTCGGTTAGACCACCAAATTTGACACTCCCTCCAAATGCAGAGAGATATAAATTGAACCTATAAATTTAGAGGTAAAACCCCGATGGGGAAAAATATATATATTTTTTAAATTTTATTTTTTGCAGAAAATTTTTCATGGTGTAGAGGGCACCACTACAAAAAAATAATTACGTTTTGAACACCGGAACAAAATAGGGGGTTGTGAGGATGCAGGGATGTCTGGGAAGCTGCTGGAGGCAACACAAGCTCTCTTGGAAAGAGGTTTTCTTCTCCAAGACTTTTTCTTCCTTCTGCAACCTTTCTCCAACCTTCTCTGCTCATAGGTCCAGATCAACCTGCTTTGGTACCAAATGAAAGTAGCAAACAAGGGTGGAAGCCTAATACTTTTATTAATGTTCAATCAAATCATAATTACAATGGAAGGTTGCAATATTTATAGATATTTCACAGCCAGTTACAACCATATGAGAAGTTACACAGGGTTAACTATAAACCATACTAATATAATACAAACAAATAATATGTTGCAACTATGTAACAAACTATCATATGTAAAATTTAAACAAACTTACATAAAATACAATAAATGGTTATACAAATATAACAAAATAATAATATCAAACTACCTAGTAAATGCATACTTAATCATAGGTGAACTAAGTTTTACCTAACAAAGAATCCATTCCAACCAAAGATTGTACTACCAGACAACAACCAGATTTATCTATGAACACATAATTACTCGGTTTGGTTAAGGAAAACATTTTGTGAATGTCATGGTTAAGGAATTGTTAAGCCAATTTTTGATAAACCACAACTGTAGTACACCATACCATCCATAAGCTAATGGAATAGTAGAATATTTTAACAAGGTCTTGGAGAAGGTACTTTAAAAAATATGTTCACTATAAAAAGTAGATTGGGACCTGAAGATACCAACAACACTATGGGCTTACCGCACTACCTACAAAAGGCTAACCAAATACTCTCCATTCTAATTAGTATATGGGCTTGAAGCCACAATCCCAATAGAATTTTTCCTTCCAAGATTAAGAGTGGTAGTAACATTTAGAATGAATGAATACTCTTCATTGAGGAAAGACTTATTGAATTAGATAAATTAGATGAAAAATATTTATAGCAACATACAATCAAACTCGGGAAAAAGGAGACAAAAATCCTGGCATGACCACCACATAAAGAGGAAATAATTTGACATTGGAGACCAAGTACTATTATATGATAGAAAATGGAAGCATCTTGGAAAACTTAAATTTCGATGGCTAGGATCTTATATCATCAAGGACATATTACCCTTAGGAGCAAAAAAATTACAAACCTTGCAACTCAAAGAACTACCAAGGTTATGTAAATGGAGCAAGGTTAAAAATATCATAATTAGAATATATATATATATATATATATATATATATATATATATATATATATATTAGTAATAAAAAATATGACCTATCTAAAAATCAAAAATTCGGTGGATAGGACGAGGAGTAGGATGAAAACCCACAAGGGCATCCTTACTCTACTAAAAATAAGAAAACAAAAATTGAAAGAAGAGGAAAAATCCATAGAGGTAGGATACCCATGGTAAAAAAATAAAGCCACAAAGGAAGGATACCCATGGATGAAGAAAAAATCCATGGAGGTAGGATACCCATGGAACGAAGGGAAAAACTATGGAGGGAGAAAACCCGTGGAACTAAGGAGGAAAAAAACATGGAGGGAGAATACCCATGGAACGAAGGAAAAAAAGAGGGATAATACCCATGGAATGAAGAAAAAAATGTAGGGGTAGAATACCCGTGGAACAAAGAAAAAAACCATGGAGGGAGAATACCCAAAAATGAAGGAAAAAGACGTAGAAGAAGCAAGATACCCATGGAATGAAGGAAAAAACTATGGAGGGAAGATACCCACAAAAGGAAGGAAAAGCCGTGGAGGAAGCATACCCATGGAATAAAGGAGAAACCCACGTAAAGTGGATACCTGTGGAATGAAGAAAAATTCATGGAATGAGAAAACCCATGGAAGGAAGGAAAATCTTTGAATGAGAATACATGCAACATGAAGGAGAAAGTCACCAAAAAAATATATTCCACTAAAAAGACAATAAATACGGTACGTTAAAATTGGAGGTTTATAGAAGGCATTGACCCAAAAGGGCTTAAGGCATAAAAAGATAAAGAGGAGGAAAAACAAAGAATTCACCAACAAACTTACAACAAAGAAGTGAGTGTTGGGGTGATAATGTCAAGTGGGATCAACCACTGCACTATGCCCCAAAATTAAATATAAAAGTTTATTAGGAAAAATTTATTGTGAAGGCCTTTCACATTAAAGAGTGAAGTGACTCGACCGATTCACCCACCCACATTGATTTGGGTGATCCCTCTTGGGATTGGTTTTCTATCTATCTATAACATATACATGTTGTACAAACTAAATTAAATAATGAGATCTTATTATAAGATATAGTCGATGATCACTATATGATCTAATCAAGAAAATATCTAAGTAGACATTGTGAATGACTGTGAACTCGAAGTGGAAGTGTTGGGTTAAACTTGTGTTGAATTCTTAATAAAGATAATGCTTTACTAGTGGATTTTTTTCCTTCAGGTTTCTCCACTTAAATCTGGTGTTATTTGTCTCTTCTCTTGTTCATTATTTACTTTCAAGCTCTAGCTCATTAAGCTCTACATTTGCTATCTATTTTTAAGTTATTCATGTGTCTAATCGACTACATATCATAATCTATAATCTTTAGATTTAATGGTGGATATGTAATATGTGGATTATTTATCCCCTGCTAAATCTAACATGGTAACAAATCTTTAAATTCTTGAAATTTATATCATGTTTTTTAAATAAAATAGGACAAATTCATTCTAGAGTAATCATCAATAAAATAAATAGCATATAAGGCACCATTGAGAGAAGGAACCTCAAGTGGACCTCTCACATCACTATGAATTAGTTCTAGTAATTGAGAAGAATTTGGATCATGATGTTTTTGAAATGGTTGAGCATGTTTCTTATCACGTAGGAAAATTTCACAAGTCTCATGATCTAATTTTATCTTAGGAAGACCAAAAACAAGATTCAATCTAGACATATCATACAAGATTTTGAAATTTACATGACCAAGTATTTCATGCCAAAGCTGAATATCATTCCTAGAAGAGGAAGAAAAGCAATATTTAGACACAAAACCATCAAAGATATACAAGCTATTTTTATGAATTCCAAAAGCAATAACATTACTGAATTTATCTTTTACATACCACTTATCTTGCAATGAAATAACTTTATATTTTTCTTTGGTTAGCTAAGAGAAATACAAAAGATTCTTTTTCAATTAAGGAACATACAAGACATTCCTAATTACACCATTTGATAGCTTAACATTGTCACAACCTTCAGATATAATGATAGAGTTATCTCCAAGATATATATTCTCTTCAAATTTAACTACATCTGATAGGATTATAGGAGTACAAGTCATGTTCCTAGAGGCACCACTGTCAAGAATCCATTCATTATCATTTGAAACTGAAAGGGAAGTATACAAAACAATAGACTTCTTAGTCACATTTGTATGATTTTTCTTAAAATTATTAGGCTTTTTGTTCTTAGCATTCTTGACTGATTTTTTAATCTTGACTCTACAATCATAGTCTTTATGTCCAAATTTTCCACACTTATTACAAGTTCCATTAAATTTGACTTTAAATTTCAGATTTCTCTTTGCAAAATTAGTCTTAGTATTTAATTAAATCTAGATCCGAGATTGAATTTATGATTTGGATTAACATTAATCTTATTATTATCAGGATTATTATTATGAGAGAACAATGCTTGAAAATAAATATCTTTTGAATCAAATTTATCCGTAACTCTTTCATCTTGAATCAAAAAAGAAGATAAGGTTTCCAGATTAGGCAGATCATTCTCATTCTAATATTTGGAATTAAGAATTGAGATGTAATGTCTGAATTTTTCATGAATATTAATATGTATTATAAAATATAGCAAATTATCTTAAAACAATTCATAGTTACAACCATCTAGTTGAGCTTTAATGTTCTTAATTTTAGCTAGATAGTTTACAATTTTCTCATCCCCTTTCATGGGTGTTGTAAACAACTCTAGAACAAGCTTAATGATCTTAGAAAACCTAATTCCTTCATGCATGGTCTCTAATTGCTTCCATGTAGCAGAAGGTGAGTCTAAATGGCTTATATGCATCAAAACTCATCTCTAATGCTTTGTAACAGGATGGATAGAGCTTCTTGAGATCTTTGAGAAAAGGAGCTAAGATTTTTCAGGGGTGGCTTGTCTTCATATGGGATGGTTTTCAATACCAGTCACAAGATCCCAGAGCTTTCTAGTCATAAAACAAGCTTTCAAACACACTTTCAGATTCTATAATTAGTTCAATTCAAGAGATGAGACTTATCCATTGAAAAACAACAAAACTAGCCATTTTTGATGCTCAAACAAAAATGGAGACATATATAGCTAGAAAATGACTCAAAGAAGTTAAATAGAGACAAAAACAAGCTACAGATCTTTTAATTGTTATATGACAACAAACAACCAAAATTTGATAAAAAAATTAGTTGAATTGGTCAAGTTCTGGATCAATTTAACAAGGCTAGGTTGTGTTTTAGCTACAAACTATTTTAACAGAAAATTAATTAATTAATTATGAGCTTAAGATCATAGCACAGTTCATCAAATTTCCAAAGATAATTAGATTTGGTCTAAAAATAGCTTAAATTGGTCGATTTAAGATCAAGTCGATGTAAAGTAGTCGAGGTTGAGTTACAGGATCTCGGTGAGTTCTTTTGCAACTCGACTCAGTGAGCTAAAGGATGAGCTACATGAGCTCAAACCGAGTCGGGATAAAGTAACTTGATGATTTATTTAGCATCAACGAGATGAGCTAAAAATGAGCTACACGAGCTCAAAACGAGCTACACAAGCTCAAAATGAGCTACTTTAACAAATAAAATAAGTTAAATAATAGCTTATATAGGGGTTGACACGTGGCACAAATCAACAATACCAAGTGAGGAACATGTTGGATTTAAAACAGATCCTCGGGTAGATGTGACGCTTTAAAAAATTAAAGTTAAAGCCTCTTTGGGTCCAAAACTGATAAAAACCATGACAAAAGATAAATAAACACGCGTCAATACACGTAGATTTAAAATAAAGAAAATACATGTGTCAATTTTTAATTAGCTGAAATTTGAAAAAGTAGCTAATAAGACAGACTGAAAAATTAATAAAAAAATAGAACCGTATACATATGTCTTTAATTAATTGGATCAAATTTCACATTCTAACACAATGCAACAACAAAGTTTAAGTTAAACAAGCCACTTGCCGAAAAGTTACAGGCTTAAAAAATTTATAAACCAAACTTGAAATAAATTTTGGGTCTGGAAGAGGAATAAGACAATTTTCACAATCTAAATGGTGAAGCTAAAGCAAATACTTACACCCTAATACAATTATAATACGTGTTAAAAAATAATTAGACTGCATTTTGCAAGTCTGACCAGGACGTAATTTAGAATCCATTGAGTTAGGTGAGATGGATAGGACTATGATTCATGCATCTAATGTTCCTAAGTTCTTATGGGATAAAGCTACGAACACTACTGTCTATATTTGAAATAGACTAGCTACAAAACCTCTTCATGAAAAAACTCCTCATGAGGTATGGACAAAGCAAAACTAAATATTTCTCACTTAAGAATATTTAGTAGTCCCGATTCTATCTTCATTCCAAAAGAATAAAGGAAGAAGCTTGATCTAACCTCTTTCTTTTGTATTTTTGGCTATGACCATAGAACTAAAGGATTGAGATTCTATGATCCATTCAAGCATGACATTGTTGAAAACATAAATGTCCAAGTCTTAGAAAGAACTTTCTCTGCTGATCCTAATGAACCCTCCTTTATCTGCTATAGAGATAGATCCTGATAATCCTCCTACTGAAATTATGGAAACATAAGTTCAAGAGGCTGATTATCTTGATCTATATATGATGGAGATTGAGGGGGAGTCATCCCAAAATGTCTTGCAACCTAAGATTCCTAAATGGGCCAAAAATCTTGTTCAAAACTCTCATCCTGATAATCTTAGAAAACTAACTAGAAGTTAGCATACTTATCATGCCTTGATGAATCTCTATGAGGTAGAATCACAATGCTTTGAAGAAGCATCTCAATATTTTAGATGGCTTCAAGATATGAAGGGAAAGTACAATGCGTTAATAAAAATGACACTTGGTAACTAGTCCCTCCTCCTTCTAAAAGAATCATTGTAGGATCTAGGTGGTTGTACAAAATTAAATATATCTCTCTATGAGAAATTGAAAAATTCAAATCAAGGACGGTAGCTCATGGTTTCACTCAAAAACTGGGTATTGACTATGTTGAGACTTTTTCTCTTGTTGCTAAGATGAGCACTGTAAGAGTTCTTCTTGCATTGGCTACCCAATACGGTTGGGAGATTCACCAAATGGATGTCAAAAATGATTTTCTAAATGGTGACTTAAAATAATAAATATATATGAGTCATCCTAAAGGATGTGAAGTACTGAAAAGGAACTTTTGTATGTAA
The DNA here is from genome assembly GCA_018340775.1 of Taxus wallichiana var. yunnanensis. Lineage (NCBI taxonomy): Eukaryota > Viridiplantae > Streptophyta > Pinopsida > Cupressales > Taxaceae > Taxus > Taxus wallichiana. Next base: position 53,173,490 of record CM031234.1, read on the forward strand.
GCTAAAAAGTCTTTATATGGTCTTAAGCAAGCTCCTATAGCTTGGTATGCTAAAATTAACATTTTCTTTCAAGCTATTAGTTTTTCTAACTATTCTTCTGATAACAATTTATTTGTTAAATTTGAAAACAATCATATTATCATCATTGTCTTGTATGTTGATGATCTTTTGATCAATAATAGTGATAGAGATCTAATAGTTAGACTCAAATAAAGGTTAAAACAACGTTTTGAAATCAATGATTTAGGTTTATTAAATATTTCTCTTGGCATGATTATATTTCAAGATTTATGCAACAACCTTATGAAGATCATTGGAAAATGGCAACAAGGATTTTGAGATATATTAAAGGAACAATCAATTATGGTCGTTATTATTATCCTTGTAATGATGCACAATTATTTGGTTATTGTGACTCTGATCATGCTGGTGATACTACAAATAGAAAGTTTACTTCTAGATATATTTTCAAGTTTGGTGTAGGTTCCATCACTTAGAGTAGCAAGAATTAACCAACAATGTTTATATCTTCTACTGAGGCAAAGTATAGAAGTGCTATGGAAGCTACCAAAGAATCTATGTGGTTGAAAAGACTGTTGGATGAGTTGCACATGGGTGTCAAAGGGGTAATACTCTTTTATGTGATAGTTAGAGATGCATTGCTCTTGTAAAGAATCTAGTTTAACATCAAAGGACCAAGCATACTAAAGTTCATATGCACTTTATTAGAGAAAATGTCCTGAATGGCGATATTGATCTCAAGTTCTATTCAATCAAGATCAAATGCAGATATATTCACAAAACCTGTATGTTCTATCAAGTTTTATAAATTTCATGCCTTGTTGGGCCTATCAAATTTGCACTTGAGGGGGAGTGTGCATGAAAATTCCACCTCTTAATGGCTTGTTGAAAACTTCCAATACTTCCTCTATTTGTAATAAGTAAATGTGTCACATTTTGTGAAGTTAATTGTAAATCCTAGTGAAGCTTCAGTTATGGGTATGCCTTAGGTTATAAAAGGATCCATAGTCTGATGTAATTCTTCAAATTTAAAGCACTGGTCTTAAGAATTTCTAAATGGGAAGATCTTGATTTCCCTTGTTGGAATGCTAGATTGAATTGTCGATTCAAGGTCCGTAAATCCTTTTGTATAAAAAGGTAATTCTAGCTTGTCGATTTGTCTTCCCACTTAAAATTAATGGGGAGTTTTGGGGTGATAGTGTCAAGTGGGATTAGCCACTGCAGTATGCCCCAATATTAAATGTAAAATTTTGATAAACAAACTTTATTGTGAAGGTATTTCATAGTAAATAGGGAAGCAGCTCAACCGATTCACCCACCCACATTGATTTGGGTGATCCCTCTCGATATTGGTCTGTTTAGTTGTTTACAACATATACATGTTGTATAGAAAAAATTAAATATTGAGATCTTATTATAAGATATATTCGATGATAATTGTATGATCTAATCAAGAAAATAGCTGAGAAAACATCGTGAATGAATGTGAACTAGAAGTCGAAGTGTTGGGTTAAAATTTTGTTGAATTATTAATAAAGATAATGCTTTACCAGTGGAGTTTTTTCCTTTGGGATTCTCCACTTAAATATGGTGTTATTTGTCTCTTCTCTTGTTCATTATTTACTTTCAAGATCTAACTCATTAAGCTATGCATTCACTATTTATTTTAAGTTATTCATATGTCTAATCGACTACATATCATAATCTATAATCTTCAGATTTAATGGTGGATCTGTAATATGTGGATTATTTATCCTCTCGCTAAATATAATAGTGAGCTAGGTAAAACTAAGGAAAATGGGGAAGATGGATAATCCAATTATTCTTACACAAGATGAGATCCTAAATCCAAAGTATTAGAAGCATTCTCTCAAATCATATAAGCACGACCTGAGGGGCTTTTTCTCATATTCCATTCAGTGGTCACTTATACACACAACTTATAGAAATATATTCATTATTAGATTGTAGAATATGATCATACATGACTCAAGTGGAAAGAAAACTAATTCTTGAAGAAAACCACCATACCAAAGATATTGAATACAAAAAGACAACAAAATTCATCGCTGACCTAAAGATATATGCCTCGGAGCTGAATTTTGTACTTTGCTAGGCCTCGATCATGTAATTATGGTCCTTCTAAGCCATTTACATAATCAAATGTTATACATGGATCAGTTGTATCTAATTAATACAAAATTCATGGCCGTGGTTACAGGATTATGGGTAGAAGGATGTTCAAGAATCATGAAGAAAAAGAATACGTTGAAAGATACAACACATGTGATGGGGGTCAAAAATACAAAGCAAGGAGTACACATTACAAATATATCAAATCATACCTTCGTGCACGTCGTTAAGGCCATATGCTTAAATATTTATCATACCAATTGGGAGGATGGAGCTCATGGGCTTACTGCTCAAATTTCCCTAGACATGGTGAATTCACATTCAAAATATAATCTTGTTGAATTATTGGCCTCCAAATTTCATGAAAATACTAGGAAAATAAAGGAAGGGAAACATACCTTTTTCTATGGGTCGATATTTTTATGTTTGGCCATATATTTCACAAAAACCTCCCCACAAATCATAACTTATTGAATGGTGGTCAAATACACCTGTGGATGAATGTTTTTGGAATACATGAACACATTGGATAGGGTTACTCAAATTACATCCCCGATAATTTGGATGAATAGGATTAGAAAACCAGTAGCAAACATGGTCGTGGTATCCACCAAATTGTGGCAAGATATGAACAAGATGTGATTTTTATTGCTTACATTGATTATACCTTCCTTAGACCTTTAATTACATGAACATCACACATACCTCCATTTCCCTATGAATATTCAAATGATTTAGTGGCTACTTCTTTTCAAGCAATAAAAATATTCCTATGGACGATAAAGCCAACATGACCAAATTTTGATAAAGTAATTGAAGAAACATGGGAAGAATATAGAAAAAAAGACCCGACACAATATGGAAAGGCAGAACCAAGTAAAGAAAGCCCAAAAACATACAAAATAAGGCCAGGTAGAGGCCCTAGTGCTTTATAACCTGATACCAAATGCCAAAATCAAAGACATCAAAAGGAAAATTAAAAGAAGCCGAGGTTAGTGAAGAAGAAGAAGAGGAATCCCAAGAAATAGAGAAAATTTATAATTCTAAAGAAGAACAAACTCCCTCTCCCTCATTATCACCACAAGAGCAATTAGGGCCCCAATTTTTAGAAGAAGCAAAACCGTGGGAGGAGACACAAATATGCAAGCTATCATATGGATACTACAAGAAATGTTTATCTCCATGAGGCATTTTCAAGGTATCCCAAGAATATGAAGCCAGTAAAGCAATGTAACACATGTCTATAATAGAAGCTATAATTTACTACATGGAAAAATTTTTGTTGGTAATAGGGGATATTATTCAATTACTTCCACTAGAATTAGAAAAATAAATCCAAGAACAAGTAGAGGTGGAAGAGATAAACTACCTAAAATCCCTTCAACAAGAACAAACAAAGTTAAAACAAAAGAAGAAGAAAACCACCAAGGACCAAAACCACATCAAAGAGGTAGAAGAGTTAATTGGGCTTCTTATAAAAATAAGGAAAGAGAGAGAAGAAGAAGCCAACAAATATATGATACAAAAACCAGAAGACACAAAGGTGGACTTAGAATAAATGAAAATGAAAAAAAAAGAAGAATAAGAATAAAATAAAGTCATGGAAGAGGCTAAAAAAATAAGAATAAGGAAATGAAAGAAGAGAAAAATAAATTAAAAGAAGAAAAGAAGAAGGAGGTTGAGGAATAAAGAATAATAGAACATGAATAACAAAAGAAAAAGGATATGGAAGACACAACAGGAAACAAAAGTAAGAGAAGTAGAAGAAACATAAGGAAGAAGAGAAAAAGAAACAAGAAGAAGTAGAAAACAAGAAAAAGGAACAAGAAGAGATAGAGAGAAAGAAGAAATAAGAAGTAGAAAAGGAAGAAAATAATAAACAAGAAGTGGAAAAACAAAAACAAAAGAAAAAACAAGAAGAACAAGAGAGAAAAAGAAGAGAAAAGAGGAAAAGAAAGAGAAAGAGAAGAAGGAACAAAAGGAAAAAGAAAAGAAACAGAAGGAAGAAGAAGAAAATAAAATAAAGGAAAAAAATTGAAGGATAAAACAGAAAGAAAAGGAAGAAGAAGAAAGGAAAAATAAGAGGAGGAAAAGAAGAAAATAGAAGAAACAAAGAAACAAGAAGAAGCAAAGAAGGAAAAAGATAAGAAAGAGAGTGAACAAAAATAGGAACAGATGGGAAAAATCCCATACAAATGTTATCATCAACACCATCAATAGACACTTCTACTAGTATGGTACCTATACAAGCCCCTTGAGATTCATTGGAAATAATTAAACATGTTATCTAATAAATAAATAAATATCAATCTATCCTAATGCAATAAGGGGTGGTAGAACAGACAAACAAAGGATTCAAGGTACACTTGAATAAAATCTCCCCTCTTCAGAAAATTTCTTTTAGCTAGGTATTGGATAAAAGTGCAAATAAATATTGTATGCAATGATGTATAGACATTAAGGAATAAATACAGATAATAATCTCATCCATTCGAAAAAAAGGCCACGTACTCAATACAAATCCTAGTCTTCATATAGAGGTGGCAATAATATAAGTTGTTAAAGAGATACTAAAGGAAAACATAGTCATCCAGGAGTTGGGGAAGAAGAATATCAATGAGAAAGATGTTAAATAACATAAGGAACATATCCTAAAACCATACGTAGTAGAAAATTACATAAAAAAGTAAGGAAATGCAAGCCACTGTTAATAAACTAGAAACAAAAATTAACATACAAGAAAAAGAAAAACTATACATACACAATAGGGTGGCCAAGTGAGACCCAACAAGAAAAAGCAAAACTTGATAAATTAGAAAAACAAATACATTTAGAGTTTACATAGTATGATATTAGCAAGGAAAAATATGGAACTCAGAGAAGAAAACTTTCTGAACTCACATACAAATATCAAACCAAGTAACAAATGCGAACAAATAAAATCATTGATATGAAAGAATACAATGCTACCATGGACATAACATTAATCAAAATACAAAAGGAGGTCAAAATTAATCAACAAAGATTGGGTCAAATTCAAGCAAAATAACCACCCTATGAGATTCTTCCTTTGATCCAAGAAAATTCATAGCTTCAAGAATGGGTGAAACAGATTGACATCCATTTAGAGTTATGGTACAATTTTGAGAAGAACATTACTCCATAGATTACCAAGTACATCCCCAAGCTCCACCATAAAGAATAATAAGAGGCATGGCATCCCATAATTCCAGAAGAAAAGTCGAGAAAATTAACTCTTCCTTATGCCTAACATATAAATTTCTGGGGTTGATGCCTATGGCCTTTAAAGATGGCATCCCATAAATCTAGTCAAGGAAGTCGAGTGAGGGAACCTTTCCTTACGCTAGATGTCTAAGTTCTAGGGTTGATGCCTATATAACATTAAAGTCAAGACAATTTTTTTTTGGGAGAAAATTCAAAGAAGAAGAAAAGGTTCTTCATTGGTTGTTTTATTTGAGGATGAGAGAATGTTTGAAGTCATGGGATGATATTGATAGGGTTCTTCATCAAGTTTTCAGAAATCCATGGATATAAGGAGAAATCCCCCAAATTCTAGAGGAATCCACAAAGGATTAGATAAAACAATGGGTAAAATGACGAAGCCATGACTATAGGAAGTTGTGGGTAAAGAAGGAAATATGTAGTACACAATATAAATCCATGATACAAAGGAGGAATCCACATAATCAAACACAAAAGCCACAAAGCAAAGAAAAAACAAGATAGAAGCCGAAGAGGCATGACCAAAAGTAGTGACTTTTGGGTCATTTTGTATGAAGCATATTTATTGTAATTAATATAATGTATAGTATGTGCCACATGAATCAAGATATTTGTGCCATATGAGAACAATATGTATGTGAGTCTTTGAAAGATAAGATATGTGTTCCATTAATGAGCATGAGATATATGAAGTATAGAGAGATTTGTATTTGTGTATGAGACTGATGTAATCCATTTTGAGACATGAATAAAGATTAATGTTTAGAGAAAAGATTGTTATGTGTTTTTACATTCTTTTTGTTCACAAAATAGATTAGTTTACTTTTCTCGTGCACATCTATAACATAAGGGAAAACTTCTTAAAACTCACACTATTGTGTGGGTTAAGGTCAACATTACTTAATACAGAAAAAGAGAATAATAAAAATTTATAAGAATTATTGATCAAAATTTCAAATTATAAAATTAATATTAATTTTAATTATAATATAAAATTAATATTAATAAAAAAATTTAATTACTTTCATTGCTTTTATCTTTCCTACACTCTTACTATTTGCTTTTATGGAATGATCACTTTAATATTGGACACTATATGACATGTGACCCAAATATGCATTTATTGTTATATCTTTCGAGCATCCTAGACACTACTGCCCATTAGGGACATGAACACCCTAGGTGCTACTATCCCCTTTGGGAATTTTTTTCCATTTCCCTCCTTTTCTTGATTTTTAATTTTCACATCATTTAGTATATTTTCTAGAGTCTCTTTTATCACTTTGGATAAGAATTTCAATTGTTAATGAAGAAATTCAAATAAGAGAATCACACACACACACGCGCGCATACACATACAAGGCGCACACACACACACACACACACGATTTGTTTATATTTTGGGAAAAATATTTTTATCCCCTGTTGTCATGCAAATGTGAAACATGCAAATGTAAATTTTCAAGCATGAAAACTAGACCCAAATTGAATTTTTTTCCTATGTCTTCGAAACCCCCTCCCAAAGTAAGTTTTTAAATTGTTTCATGTTCATAATGACCTTTAAGGTACTTCCAAGATGATGTAAAATTAATTAAACATGTTTGGAATGATGTGATAAGATACACAATTTCTTAGGAAAAGTGTTTTCAACTACTAGTTTCTCAGAAGCATAAAAGGCCTAATTTTGACCATTCAAGGGTTGGTGCTACTCCTTTAGGATAGAATGAAAGGCTCAAAATAATTGAAAGGCGGTGATGAAGATCTATGAACATGTTGAAACTTATTTAGGAAATTTTAGGAAATATTTGGAGGCTTAGGAACAATTTGATCAACATTGGGGTTTTAAGGTGTAAGGAGCAAATAGTTTCAACAAGGACTCGATCTTCTGGATATGATTTTTTAAGATCCGTAATGAGTTAAGAGGAAAAAAATTCTCATTGTAAATCTTAGATAATTATCTAAATGATGAAATTTTGAATTCCTTTCAGTAAGATACAAGTGTGTAGTCACCAAAATTAGGTCAAACTCCCCTGGTCCCCTTTCAAATAACTCGGCTTACACACATTCACCTAACCATGACCCTTATACCCCACATTAATATTAATTTAATTTAATTAATACCCATCCTCACAATATTTATCATTTAATTATTTTAATTAAGCTAATTTCCACCTCATCCAGCCACCTCACCCTAGACCTATTCTTGGCATGTTTCCATAACTAACTAAGACCTAATATTACTTGCCTTTATGATCTAAGATTTGGTCTAACCCAAAAACACATGCTTAAGATTTCTCTAACCACACTCTTGCTCATTAAAAGGAAGCTTCCATTATGATCCGCAAGAATAAAGCAACCTAGCCCAAGAAATTAAAGAGATCTGCCATTTTTAGTAAACCTAGGGAATCCCGCCTTAACCGATGTTGGTCACCCCTAAACCAACATCATTCAACCGTAATCACAAGTTAGTTACCATTCATTCACCTTAACAACCTTGTTTTTAGGTTGGCACATTCTCGAAATCAAGGAGACGAGAAGAGAGCTGCATGTAAGTAGAACTAGAGTCTTTTCACGGACCTGCACATCCGCAGCCATCACTAGGACAGATCAAGAGGTATTTCATTCACAGAAACATTCCAAGAAGCACTATTGTGGCACCAAACACCATTCCTTTGATCAAATTCCATCGTCATTCAGCCATCAATCCTATATCATAGTAAGTATATCTTCTCTAGCATAGTTTGTTTCAAAGATAATAGCCTTATTACTTCAAGTTATCGCTTGTACTTTACAAGTTTTTTTTTCCCATCTTCTACCTACTTGTAGACTCAGCCATTATTCTACCCACACCACCAAATCACCCATTCTTTCCTACTACCCACCTCTGAGTATACCTAAGACCTTTATAGATCTCCCCATCCACCCTTCCATCTCTATTTAGCTCCATTTCAATCCCCATAATCAGATCTTATTAAATTCCTTTCACCCTGACCTTACCGTCTCTCGGTTATCTATGACCACCGCCGGTCCCTTCTAAATCATTTTCGGTTATACCTGACCGACGTCGGTCTCTGTGTTTTACATCTTTTCCAACAACAGAGCCAACCTACCTTTTACCAAGTGACCCAAACAACCTGTAATATGACCCCGACTAGTTCCAACACTCAAAACTACCTCCCCTTAAAATTTGACTATAGCCTAGCCTGTTATATTATATTTGCTTATTGTGCTTGAATGAGATACCTAAATCATATCAAATACAATAGGACTTTGCTTATTTCTCGCATTAAGTTTTTTTAAACAGTGGATTGACAACCATCTAGGGAGTATCACACTTCCCAAATCTAGCACACACTAGGCAACCCACCGTAATATATTATTTAACTCTCCTTTTGTGGTCTTGTTTTCTATTTTAGGTAGTTCCTCCTAGCTTAAATGAAGCTCTCACAATCAGCATCGGAACGAGAAGTCGAACGTGTGTAAAAACCATCAACTAACTAATAGAAATAGTAGTCCTCCTCAACCCTTACCTTTATCTGTTTCATCTCAATAACGTAAAGTAAACGATGAAACATTTTGGCATGCCCAGTGGGACCCATCAAGGGTTCTATTGCATTTTATTCATTCCTAGGTGAAAGTTGTGTATTTGTTTCCCTTTAAAAGGCTTACACATTATTATTTCCCTGGTAATCCTCTTTTCTTTCTAATTTCTCAAAAAGCAACATTTCTCTTGGTGCATTTAAAAGAATCATCCTTATTTCTTGCATTTAGTGAAAGAGAATACCTTCTCCTATTCATCATTTGCTTCATGAATGTAATATTTTTTATTTGGGCTTAAAATTGGTTGCATTACATTCTGATTTTTTACATTTAGCTCACATTAAAATGAGGGAAACCTATATGAGGGAAGTCATGCCCAACAAATGGTTGACATAAATAATCGTAGAAAGCACATTCTCTCTCTCTCTCTCTATCTGTGTCTTACCAAACTATAAATAATTGAAATATACACATATTTCTTAAACATCTTACTTGGGAACACTGTTAGTGATCACATGATTAGAGGATCGACATGTGTGCTCCCCACTCATTACTTTTGTTGAGTCATTATCTCGAGGACGACCCGCCCCACCATAACATAACTTGAAACCTCTCCTTTTAGATATCATTCTTCATAGGAATCCTTCCTCACCAAAAAATCTACTCTAAATTCATGAGTCATTCTTCTAAATAAGATAATCTCAACACATTAAAAATCACTTGTTAGGTATGTGTTTTTAGCATTTGATTGACGTTTGTTTTGAGGTGTGAGGATAAGTTTCTCCATTTTCTCATTCTTTTTCCTTACACACTCCACAATCACATTTGGAGTATTTTGACTTCTTCCGAGTGTGTCGGGATTCACCGCATCATCTCCAGGCCTCGGGTTGATTATTTAATTAAGTTAAATTCAAAACAATCCATTTTTCTACATTTTTCCAATTTTTGATAAGAATCGACATTGTTTTATCTACCGGAGTTGGTCCCCCCTGACCGGCATCGGTTTTTCTTAACCGGCATTAGTTTTCTGTTCTTTTGGGTTAAATTACCCAAAGAACACTTATTTCATTTTCTTTATTGTCAGAGTTCCTGTGAGTCTCTGTACTCTCTATGCTTTGATAAATAGTCATCATACAACTTTTTCATCTGAGCGTCACTAGTCTTTGCCTCATTTGGTAAAACTATATTTGTCTCACAAGAATCGACGTCGGTTACCCTCGAATCAAGATCAATCATCCTTAATCATTGTTGGTTACGCGTGCTAGAATCTCTACCGATACATTGCCCAAATCCACCTATAGATACCTATTTTCTTCATTCCCACTGCTCTCTGTGTCATCTGCAGGATACAACATTACCTGATATACATTCATTCACATGGTGTTGACTCGCAATCAAGCTAACACTCTTATATTCCATGCAAGTCATTAGCCACTCCCACCTAGTCCTTCACCACCCTATGTTCTATCACCCACGGATCTAACCATACCTACCACCATTTCCATAGACGATGAGGAATTTTCATGACTCCTTGATCATAACCCCGCGGCCTTACAGTTCTACCTTTCCCACTCCTCCACCCGGGACTCCTCAGGTCATTTGATATATGGCATGCCCGTATCCATCTCTCCTACCCTTATTCCTAATTCTACATCAACCCATACTAATGTGGCATTACCTTCACCTGATTTACCCCCAGTAGTTTCAAAACTAGGCCCCATACCCACTATGACCGCTGCATCTATAGTATCAGTCACACCCGTAGTATCTGTTATCACCTCATCAAACACTCAGACCATAACCTCATCCACACCCATTGTCTCACAGATACCAATTGCAACACAACCACCCATGCTATTAGCGACCCCTACTAAATTCCGGATCTTGTCCTCTCCATCCCCTAATCTTTTCCCCAATTGCTATTGGAGTCACTACGACTGTCCCACACACATACACATACTATCAACAACCCCTATCTCATCCATCACCCATCCTGGATATATGCCCTCTATGTCGGTCCCCTATTCTCAACCTTCCTATTTGGCACCGCCATACACTGTAATGCCACCCACATCACATGTTCCATACTAGCCCTCCTATGCCACAGGAGGATCCCTTCCATCACAACCTACCAATGACCTCATCAAATTAATGATGGAAAGGATGCAGATGCTAGAGGCATCGGTTTTCGGCTCACACAATTCTCTCACCTATGATGAAATCTGTAATGAGCCCATTCATCTATCCATCCCTATTCACCCATACCCTATACATTGGGAAATTCCAAAATTCAACCTTTTAAATTATAAAGAAGACCCATTAGAACATTTGTGGTCTTTCAAACATGGGTGTTACTCGATCGCCATGATGACACTTTACTCTTACAAACCTTCCCGATGTCCTAGACAAGACCTCGCATTAGATCGGGTGCAGGTGGGGTATAAATACACTCCATCTACTCATTTAATCAGGCAGCCCAAGCCTTCTTATACCACTTCTTAATCGACATTGTTAAGAAGGTCACCATGACTGATATTTATTCCATGCGACAATACAACGATGAGTCTATCGCTAACTTTGTCACTCGTTGGTGCAACCTAATTATCCAACTCACATTTCAATTACCTTAAACTAAACTCATAGAGTTGTTTACTTAGTCTTGCACTAGAAACATTTCACCAACCTTTCAAGTTCAAATCTTTCACACTTTTGACGAGGCATTCACCATGGCACGGAAATTGGAAATTTGTGCTATCAAAGAGAAGAAAATTAAGCTACGTAACAAGAACATCACATTCAAATAAAATGATGCTTCTTTATCTTTGAAACCCAAGAACACCTATTCCAAACCCAAAGGATTGTCCAACGATGTAGTTCTCAAGGCTGGACCTCTCAAGCCAAGCCTTATTCTAATCTCTCTCATGTCCAAGCTTTCTAGTCCAGATGAGAACAACGAAAGTACACTCCAATAGGAGAACCTTATTCTTCTATTTTGGAGAATATTATTAAGGTTGGTGCCATTACCCTTCCACCTATAAAACAACATGCTTGTTTTGACCCTGATCACCCCATACTTGCATGGTATAAAGAACACATGATTTTGTAATCATCATCATGTCAAAGGTCATAGTGATGGTAATCGCATCACCTTCAAGAATATCATCTAAGAAATGTTAGACAATGAAGATCTAGTCTTGGATATCCCAAATGCACCCACTAACCAAAACCTAAATATCTCTAAGAATCCATTCCCTAATCATGCCCCATCTTCCAACCAAGTTGGTGACACTTCAAACAATGATATAAATGTTCACGAGGTCCACACTATTTTTGATGACATACTAGTTTCTTCCCAATTCCCTCATGTTCCTTCCATCAATAAAATCTTAGCCCGAGCTCCCCTACCTGCACAAGAACCTATTTCATCTACTCCTCTACCCATAGAGGAACCCCCTTCATTTTCTCCTTCACCCGTGGAAGAGCCTATAATCAGCACGCCACCTTTGGCCCCTCAAATTACCGAGTAGTCATTAGTGGCACCTCTCCTACTCATAGGAGATACATGTCCACAACCCACACCATCATAAGGAGAGTCCACTGATCGACCTATCCTCTCCTCTACCCATAGAGGATCCTGTAAACACACCACTACCTTTAGATAACCACTCTCCATTAGACCTCCATGATCTTGCCAATCCACTTTTGGCTCTCTTACCCACATAGTTAGGAGTTAGCCATTTACCTATTTCTCAAACACATTTTACGAGGATTACTGCTCGATCCACATCGGCCCCACCTATAGCAATACCATTTTCATTCTTGGCCAACCACCTAGACTATGTTGATAGAGCCTTACTTTGGGGACGTCTTCTACTCCTTGATTCAACCCAAATGGAGTTATCACTCACTGATACCTCCACTATCTATCCAAAAGTGTTTCGAGTGACCAAACCAGAACCAATCATGACTATTGCAACACCCTCCATGTCACCACCCATAGCCCAACTCACATCTCTACCCATAACCAAACATACATCTACACCCAAACCCCTACTCATGCCTATATCATTCCCCTTACCTAAACCTATCACTACCTTATGGGTCATACCGACAAACTAGCCTTACTCACCCACCCATCAAATTAGATTTAGCCACATCTTCCAAAACTAAAACTAAACTTACTTCGGCCTCTAATAACCTCCTAGGCCTCATACACCAACCTCACCTACCACACCATTATCACCTTCACTCCTTTCGTCCATCCAAGGACCTCACCCCTTGACCTTGGGCAAGCAACCTCCATCCATTAGTAAACAAATAATACATTAACCCACATCCTCATCATGAACCCCTAATATACCCAAGTGACCCACATAACCTCTTCCATCATCTCGTAACCTTCTTACCACCCATACCACCACTACCATCCATAACTTCTTCACTACCCATGATACTTTCTTTCCCTTCCACTCACACCTTCTACCAAACCTCTACCGACCATCTCCACAATAAATCAGTTACCCCCATGGGTAATCCATCCTCTTCCATCATCCTCTTTTCCCTCTACATCATGTGCACTGTGTCACCTTTTCCCAAAAAGGTGCAACTAAAGCTAAGAATCCGCTACCCTCTAATAAGGTAGTTAAACCAAACAAGCCTTCTGTTGCTAGCTCTTCTACCATGCTCGTACCTAAAAATATGCCCACAAGACCTAAGACCACCCCACATGCCAAACTAGTAGACCAAACCATTCCCCTTTGTAAATCCTCTTCCTCCACAATCAGCCATACCTATGTCCAAACCCACATTCACATCCCATTATGACCCATTGGCGAGGATCCTACGCCAAAATCTTAAACAATCTCCTCAAAACTTCTATCATGATATTACCACCTCTTATACCTTACGACCCACTCAAACCAAAACCAAAAGGGTTTGAAAAAACTAAAATTTATTCCTACCATCGTGTGCCAGGACACGGTGTAGAGAACTGTAAGGCTTTAAAAAACCACTCTTGTCAAATTGTGTCCTTCCGAAGAAAATTTTGATGATGACGATATTCTTGATGAGGATCCTATTTCACCTTCACCAATTTCCATAGATTTTCTTCCATTACCTACTCAGCTTCAAAAATCTCCACCCGCACAATTCTTTGACCCACCCCCAAGATTCGAGATTAACATGGTTCGTATAAGATATTTGGCTAAACCACCACCCAAATGCCAATGCGCCCTACTCATTTCACAAGGATCGTATCCCCCACTAGGGTTTTGACCCTCATGCCACTATACCTTCCATGACACACCCTCTTCATCCACCTTCCTCAAATTAACATGGTTCACGTTTCCACCCATGCTCAGAAAGATAAGGGAAAATAAAAGGAAACTAGACCATCAACCAACCCTGTACCCAACATACCATTTGCACCCATACCTAAAGTCATCATTTGAGGTCCTGCATATCCTATTTTTGATGGGGTCATGCATCACATAATACTAAAACAACTACATAAATTCCCTCTCAAAATGTCTTTATATGACCTCATCCAAACCTCTCGAGTCACATCATAAAGCCCTCATAGAGGTCCTTCAATCTATTAAGGTTTTACCAAATGACCCCACACATATAGCCTCCATCATTACCACTCACCACGTTGCCTCTCTCAATAGGTCATCTCCATCCTCCATGCCTCCACCCACTCACCAAGTAATCACCCTCGGCTTTTCAGATTAAGAGATCACTTCCTTCCGGTTTGACGACCTCCGACCGCTCTTTTCATCTTCATCTTTATTGATAATATACACATACGATGCATTATGATTGATGGTGGTGCTAGTATTAACATCATATCCTCCCATGCATACAACCAAATATGAATACCTTCCAATTGCATACAAGGTAACCCAGTTATGTTGCCGTCCTTCAATGACGTAATGACCTCTACCCTAGGTATAGTCATTCTCCATGTCTGCGTGGGTCCCTGGACTGTCCTAAAACTTTTCTATTTCCTAGAAGGGGAGTTCCAATATAACTTGTTCCTCATATGACCTTGGATCCACACCATGGGTTGTGTCCCTTCGACTTTACACCACTGCCTCAAATTTGAACACGAGGGACATAATTATATCATCCCTGCTGACCCGTCAACTTTCAAGACTTGTAACATGCTATATCAGCCCAATGATCTGCTTGTACCAATCAAGGCATCTGCTACTATCCCTACTTAACCTTCACCTACAAGCCCATCCACCAAAACTTCCACTAGCTCTTTCTCGCATCTAACCTTGCTATCCCCCTACTACCGCTGCAACCTCTACCGCTAACCTACCTATTTCCCCATAATATAGTGAGCCGTCTATCCCCGCTACCCAAATACCAACTATTGATCCCTTAGAAGGTGTTTTCAATGCCTCACTATGGGGAATAACACGTATATAATATCGACACCTTCCTCACCCCGCAAGAGTATGTGAACCTACGTCAATAGCCCTGGCTTATGACATCTCGCATCAATGACATTTTTCCTTATGGCCTTCCCCACCTTCGCACTAATCTAATGTATGGGGACTTGATATGGCCACATATAAACCTGAACCTCCATCCCAAACCCAACCATTTTCATATGACCTACACTCCCTCTCGAACTGCCGCTTCACTCACACTTTCCTCCACCATTGCACATGGAAAGGATTTGGCTTCAACTTTTACAAATAGGGCTGCTATATCTCTGTCATTTCCTATACCTTTTATAAACAAAATGACCATAGTGGCATTGGTTTTGATGCACCACCTTCAAATAAGGTTCACGTCAACCTCATCTAGGATGAAAACCTTCCTCACCTCATTCACCCATGTTACCATCTTCACCCACGAAGTCCATAGATCCTGAATCTATTCCTCCTAACATTTTTTTTTCATAAACACCATTTCCCTGGGACCTATGACCTATCAATGTGATGGTGAGGCTCCCTCTTATCTCCCATTTCGTATCCTAACATGATCGATGATGATACACCTTATATTAATGTCACTCAATGTCAGGAAAATGAATTCATCCTCACTTACCTTGGTGAGGAAGATTCTTATATTCATCGGTCATTACCATCTGAGACATAAACCATGTGGAATGAATTAACCATCGTAATCAACATTAACACTCAAGATGATCCACACATTCTAAAGATCAGCCAATCCTTAGATGCTGCTGAATAGGAAGCCTTTACCTATTTCCTTCGGGACCATAGCAACACATTTTACTAGTACTATGCTGATATGCCCAGTATTGACCCAAAAATTGTGGTTCATAATATCATAACCATTCCTCATGCCAAACCCATCAAACAAAAGCTACGGAAAATGCATCCTCGCATTGTTGTTTCCTCAAAGAAGAGATTCAAAACCTTCTCTTAGTTTCATTCATCTTACCCATTGACTATCCCCAATGGATTTCTAACATTGTTCCTATCATAAAGGTGACAGGGGGACTCCACATTTGCATCGACTTCTGTGACCTCAACCTCGCTTGTCCCAAAGATGATTTACCCTACCCGACATCGACCAACTAGTTGATCTTACTCCGGCCATGAAATGCTATCACTTATGGATGATTTCTCTTGCTACGATAAAATATTACTAGCTCCAGAAGATCAACACAAGAAAACCTTCATCACCCCTAGGGGGAATTTTTGCTATCAAGTCATGCCTTTTGGCCTTAAAAATTCTAGTGCCACATATTTGTGGGCCATGACTTATATCTTCTATAACATCATGCATTGCATATTTGAAGATTACGTAGATGATGTTATGGCCAATTCTAAACATCGAACCAAACATATTCTCGTCCTTAAGGTCATCTTCAACCGTCTCATCAAGTATTGTGTGTTTCTTCAACCAAGGAAGTGCGTCTTTATGGTGTTTTCTAGAAAAATCCTAGGTTTCATTGTTTCTTTACGTGGCATAGAAGTTGATCCTACTAAAGTCAAGGCCATTTTGGAAATGCCTCCACCCACTAATCTCCGTCAACTTCGAAGCCTACAAGGTAAGTTGCAATCCATTTGTCATTTTATCTTAGAGCTTTCTGACCGCTGTCAACCATTTGATCATCTTCTCAAGAAAGAAGTTTCATTCAAATGGAATGATGAATGTCATAAAGCCTTTGAGGCCTTAAAACAATACCTCCTTCAACCACCAGTGTTAATCCCTCCTAGGGATGACCAACCCTTTACCTATATATTTCCTCCACTGACCACTCTTTACATAAGTTGTACCCTTATGGAATATGAAACTAGATATACCCACACCGAAAAAATCTACTTAGCCTTAGTTTTCATCATCACCAAACTCCGCCATTACCTCCTCAACTAGAAAACCTTTGTCATTACTAATACTCGACCCATTACACTATATGTACGCACAACCCTATCAACATCAACGTGACACACATTAGTTTATGCTTCTTTCTCGACCTCGACCTTAAATTCATTCATCAAAATTCCATCAAAGGATGGGCTATCGCTGACCAACTGGCCGAAGCACCTATTTCCGGGCCTTAACCATCTAACTTCGATTTCCTAGGTGATTCTATAGCTACCCTTTCCTTGGACAAACCCACTTATCAAATGACACTCTTTTTAGATGGCTCCAAGTGTCGCATGGGGAAGGGGCTAGTGTTATCCTCATTCCTATTAATGGTGAACCCATGCCTTTGTCTTTCAAACTCAATTTTGATTTTAGAAACAATATTGATGAATAAAAAGCATTCATATTAGGCCTCCAAGCTACTTATGCCTTGGATGTTAGGTCCATCAATATCTTTAATGATTCTCGGTTGGTCATAAACCAAGTCAATGGTATATACGAGTTGTCATAATGAGATACTTCAAAAGTATAAGCATCACATAGATATAATTTTTACCACCTTTGACTATTATGCACTTTAAACCACCCCACGTTCTACCAAATAAATTTATGGATACCATGTCCTACTTTGCTTCTTAGATACTTGCTTCATCCATTGAATCTAAAATATTAGTCACAATATAAAGGTTACATTCACCCTATTATTTTCCTCATGGGGTCTACTCTCATCGAATGGTTTCCCCTCACCCATGTGACCTTTGGTATAAGAAATATGCAGACTATCTTTCCCTTTCCATTCTACCCGCTGATCTCACTCGTAATGGACAACGTGCCTTTATTAAAGGTGTCTCCCATTATGTTGTCATGGGTGTTCTTATTTACAAGCATGGCTTCGATGAAATTATCTTACGATGCCTTACAAGTTCTGAAATTCCCTACACCATTAAGGAAGTCCATGATGAAATTTTTAGAGGTCACTTTAGTGGTTTAGCTATTACAAATTGCATTCTTTTCCTAGGCTATTATTGGCCAAATATAAACTATGGCCGTTGTGACTATGTCAAACGTTTCATGAAATGCCAACAACATACTAATCTCCATCACACACCTAGTCATGCCTTATAGGTTGCACGAGACCTTTGGCCTTTCTCTCAATGGAGTTTGGATCTTGTTGGTGAGATCAACCCCCATTCTTCACATTGCTACTTTTGGATCACAACCGCTCATGAATATTACACTAAATGGGTAGAGGCCATTCCCCTCATTTCTACAAAATATGAGAAAATATGTGAATTCATCAACCATCACATCATTTTTCACTTTGGTGTTCCTCACCGCCTCATCACTAATAATAGAAAGAAATTAAAAAATAAAACCCTATGCAAACTATGCGACACTTTTGGCATCCAACTTAGTTTCTCATCACCTTATTACTTGCAAACTAATGGTTAATCCAAATCAACCAATAAAACCTTGAACAAAATTCTTATGAAAGTATTCAACAATATTGGAAAGGATTGGAATATGCACATTCCTTTCGCCTTTATGGTCTTATCACACTAGTATTTGCACTTTGTCTGCTGCCACACCTTTTTCTCTGGTTTATAGTACCGAGGCTATCTTGCCTCTCAAAGTCCAGATTCCATCTCTCTACATCTCAATACAAGACATGCTCAATGATGATGAATTTCACCAAGATCGTTTGGCATAACTTGAGTTATTAGATGAACACCGTCTCAATGCTCTTGACCATATCCAAATCTACCAAAAACATATCAAACATGCCTATGAAAAACATGTTCATGAATGAGCCTTTCAGGTTGGTGACCTCATCCTGAAGGAAAATCAACATGTAACCAAAGAGGAGAAAAGTAAATGAGGTAAATTTGATCCTAATTTTCTCAGATCCTATATCATTACCCATTCCTATGGATCGGGCACTTATCGTTTGTCCTCACTCGAAGGTAAACCCAAACTTGACCTCCTTAATTCCTTGCATCTTTAACCATTTTATTGCTGATGTCCGATTCTATACCACTTTTTGTCGAGGTTGATCGCTCGTCCCTTGAGCCTGTTCATCTTCCATATTTCCCATTTTGAGGATCCACGACTAAAAAGAATCATGTGATTCTCGTCACCTTTTCATCCTTATCTTTAATATGACTACCATGACTCTACTCATAACATGATTCTAATGGATACTTTTGTCTTCTTCAAGATGGAATCCCATGGTCATTCATCACTCGAAACCACCTCCTTCATAGTTAATATCTATGTGCTATGGTCTTGTCTTCTCGAACAAGAACCTCATCTTCCTCTATAGTCTTGTCCATAACTTAAACATCCAAAAACAAAAAGGGATACAACTCCTTGAGTCAAACTTCTATAAAAATATGACTCCTTGAAAGGGATATCTCTTCACTCTAAATTCCATTGCTATAAATAGAATGCTCCTCAAGGATAGCTATATCAAGTTATTTCGAAATCCAATAAAAATATAAAGAAGCTTCCCGCATCGATTAGCTTCACGAAGACGTTAATAAGTGTATTAAACACAAAAAAAATGAAGAAAAATATGAAATTTTCATCATGGAATTGCCTATTTTTGATCCTGGGTTTCTTGTTCTGAAGAACACATTGTCATACACAAAGTTATACTAAAATCACCCATTCTCACCTCATTTCACTTTTTAGCCTAATTTCCCATTTACTCAAGGGACTTTCTACAAATGCAACATTTTGTGATTATGTGACTTTATTCACCCTAATAATGGTCCATTATGCAATGCCTTTAGGGTATTAGGTTCATGAGCCCTTCTTAGGTATGGTCGACTCATCAGGGTTCTTTTCAATCAAGTGGCTCTTTTACCCCCTCTTACCCTTCACCTTCATCATTACTTATTGATTATCCTATACCAAACTAGATCATCAAAACCTATATTTACAAACCACTCAACCATGCCTACAAAATAAAATCAATCATGCAAATGACCTACATTCAACTAGGCCTAACACCTATCAACCCATTCCTTTACTTTATCATAATATTCTCTAGCTTATGAGAGAACTACATCGGCCTAAGGTCCCTTTTTCCAGGACTATGTAGGTAGCACTCGAGGGCATGGAGCCCTTGGAGGTTAGCTTGACCACTCTTTACCATAATCAATTCCCCATTTCCCTTTCATATTCACATGCTATCCTAGTTAGTTTTCATTTTAGATCAATAACTAGAAATTAAACCAATTAAGCCTCAAATAATACACATGTTTATTAGATCATCAAATCATTCATTTATCATTTTCACATTTCCACTATAGCACATATTTGGAAATTAAAACCATAACCTATATATACATCATGATTTGTTCCCCATGTTACCTACAACTAAGACATTACCTCATACCTAAACCAACCTAACTCAATCATACCTAAAAAAACTTGACTCCATCATGCCTATGGCTTGACTCCACCATCCCTATGACCGACTCACCATGCCTAAACATAACCTGAATCCATCATGCCTATGACCTGACTCAACCATGCCTATGACCTGACTCCACCATGCCTAAACACACCTATTTTCCATCCATCTATATATAACAATCAAATTCTTCCAACATATACATCATCAGCCAGTCATCCATCTCATCATAAAAATTTGTGTATCCATATAATATACACTGATGCCAAATAATAATCACAATCTCTCAAAACCTCTCATATACAGCCTCACCATCTTTGGCACATAGGCCAGTATATGATCAAAAATAACAAAAAATCTCATCTACATCCTCACTCTCTTTGGCATGCAGGCCGGTATATATAAAAAATAAACAACTATACAAAATAGGAGGTACATATGGCTATCAGACATCACCCTGCTGGATATCCTCCATATCTGTCTCACTTGTCTCCTCCTCCTCCACTACCATGCGACATCTTGCTAACATCTCACCACCCACCATGGGTCTTGGCCTAATCTCTACTAGTACCTCACCTAGGGCTGACCTCCGTGAATTGGTGGCCTCGCCTTGACCCTGTCTCGAGGCTCGATGGCCCTTGTGCTCTCCACACTGTGGGTACACGACCTAGTCCTCTCACTCAAGGCCTACTGTGCTCTATACTCTCCATAGGATAGGAAATCTATCCTTGCAGCCATCAAATGATCCTGATAATACCTCACCTCACCTAAGGCATCCCTCAACCTTTCTATAGGCACTGCCTCGTGGTGGTGCCATTGGACTCGACCCTGTACTGTCTCTTGGGACCCTATCCCTGTGCTTGTGCCTATCCTGAGGGACCCTATCCCACCCCTGTATGTATCTAGTCTTGAAGGGCCACAACTTACTCCTGTACAGTGGTCAATTGGCCTTGCAAACCTATAACCTGTGCCTATAGGGTGGCCACCTATACCCCATCCCCATCTCCACCCTATGCGAGTGCTTTTCCCTGCATTAGCTAGGCTTGTAGAGTGGCCACCTATGCCTATAAAGTGGCAACTTGTGCCTCGAACCTATCAATTACCCCTACACTATCCCCAAATGTGTAATTAGGGTAGCCACCTACCCTTATAGGGCATCCCTCTACACTATGATGGTGGCTAAATCTGATTACCTCGGCCTCGATGGTACTTCTCGTAAATATACAACCCACCACTATTTATATCTATCAGTAACCCCGACATCATTAATCTATCGGTCTATCAACTACTACTCGACTCGCCGGCACTGCTGGCAGCTATGGTAGAGGTAGAGGCCTCTCCACATCATCCCTCCTATACTATGGGAAGGGTGGGGGTATATCCTGAAAGTAGCCAAACCGTGGTTTGGATCATATCTACAGGTATCATCTTGTGCTCTCTTGCACATCACCCTTCTATCCATTAGAGTAATTGTAGCTCCTGTAGCTCCTCGACCATCTACCTATATGATGGGAAGCCCACATACAACCTCCAAATGATGTCCACACTAGAAAACCCTCTAGCAACCACTGTAATAGGCTACATCGTATGTAGCCCTGGTAGCCCGGTGCTCTCCAACAACAAGTACCCATCTCCTATATCCCAATCAGACCAAGCTAGCCTCAAATGCATCTAGATGGGGCATGCCAATTGGATGCACACACATGATGTGCTTGTATGCCCAACAATGTAGTAGAAATGTGCAACATAGGATGAACCTCCGTAGCCTCCCATAAGCCCATAACTCTTTGTATAGCTGAACCAAGAATGTTGGTGCCCATGAAAACCGGGTCATATCCTCCATCATGTCATGAAGAACCCCCATAAATGCCCATGGGAATCTCACACCCTCTACGTCTGGTAATGAAAAATAACAAATTGCTTCTATCAGCAACACCACTAGCCTCATCTCCTCCGGATGGGCCTGTACATATCTCTCGTAGCTCATATTGGTGCTATAGAACCTCATCTCCGCCAGCCCCTCACCAAACATGGTCAACATCAACTCCTCAGATGCCTCTGAGGAGATCAAATATATATGTGTCCCCACTATCAATAACCCGAGGATCCCTGTACACATCCTCCAGTGGTGATCTGTGATCTTACTGTCGGAAGATGGAAGGTATTGGTCACCAAGTCCCATTTTTTGATGAGGGTGACCATCAAACTCACCTTCTATACTACATGTCGGTATAGTTTAACCCTAATCAAGCCAACCTTTGCAACATGGCACCAATCATTGGCTATCATACTCCCTCATACCTCCACAAGTAGGGGTGGTACCCTATCTCACATCCGCACTGATCTCTCGCCTACATCTAATAAACCATCACATTAATACACCTTGACCATACCCACAATCACCCTTGACACCTCACCTATACCTATTACCCTACCTCTTTCCCCTCGTAACTTACCTTCTTATCACATGTCCTATCTACCCACCCCAACCCTAACCAATTACCGTTCCACCATACCTATTTAAACCTCTCACCCATGTTATTTTTCCATCCACAACATCTTCTTATACCATTACCTATCTCACCCACCCACCCTACCTCCTTTTTTGCCTAGTTTTCTCCAAATAATGACTCGGCACAGTTTAAGTGAGACTAACTACGGTCTAATACAACCAAGATGATCGGTCACCTCATCTATGACCATTACCGACTCACACCAACTAACATCGGCCAACCCTTGACCGACGCCGGCCACTATCGCGGCAACCAAATCCGTGACACCTTAACCTATTTCCCCAAAAACACACCATTTTCCCTCCCGACCTATCCTTCCCTACCCAAATCCCCCTGAATTCATCCCCACCCATCATTCACCTAAATATACCCTTCTCCCTTCCTATTTTACCCATTTTCACCCCAAATTCAAATTTACCTTTCCCCCAAAACCTATTTTCCCCTAACCCAATTTCTCTACACAAATCTACCTACCAAACTAGGAATGGGATTGAATCATACCTTGTCATGCTGCTGTCTCTACGGTGGCACATTGGGTTGCTACACCTTTGGTGGTCCCCCGATCCCTCTCCTACCTCTGTCATCACCAACTCGACCTCCTCACCTCCAACCAACCGAATCGATCAAACAAATCTAGTGGACCCACCTATGGCCTGTCAATCACCCGCTACGAGGCTTTCCAACTCGCTTATCCATCTTGTTTAGTTGCTTTCCACCTTTTCCTCTCTCCTCTGTCATTTTCTCCTATTTGGAAAATCACAAACGATTCCGCAAAATGAGGAAATTTCCTTTTTTAACCACACCCCAACTTGACCGACATTGGTTGTACCTAGACAAACATCAGTCCTGTGCCCTAACAAACCATGGTTAGTTTACCTAGACTGTCATCGGTTAAGCATGACCAGTGTCGAGCTTACCTATTTTTTCCTTATGGAAACCCCTTGCACCTTATCTACTTTCCCACAACCTTTTTCACCTAACCCACCATTGACCTTGACCCTCCACCTCATCCTCCTGACCTCATCATTTATCCCCCACCTCCCCATCAGTTGGGGCATATTTCTACCCCTCCTATGGCCTTACCTATGCCACACCTCCTTTTACCCACACCTGACCTCCTGTGCCATGACCTATATGCCTGGACCTAAAACATTTTTAGTGACCTTTGAACCATTATACTCGCTATACCTTGCGACACGGTTACCTGTATTTGTTTAGCCTACCGACCTTACCTTGCCTATTACTTTCGTGTTGTTTATCCTGACCTGACCTTTGGTGTACCGGAACATACCTAAACATTCCTACACCTGACCTTTGTTGTGTTTCCACACCATATCCTATACCTTGGATACCAGACTCACTTCAACCCTATTTGGATAGACCTATCGACCTTGGATGATGTAGAGTTTGCAAGCTTTTCACTCTGGTACCATGCCACAATTTATACTTGTACATACGTTTGACTGTCATGACCTTTGACCCCGCCCATTTCCTGTTTACCGAGTTGACCTTTTTCCCATTACCCATTTTTTCCTCCACCTACCCTACACACACCTACCTACCCAACCATTGATTAAGTGGATAATCTAATTTCCTCACCTGTTGCATCTTGTGATGATGGTACCTATTTTGTTCAGCCTAATAGCCTTACCTTGCCTATGGTCATGACCCTTATCCAAAAAAAACTTGATATTTTAACCTTTTGGATGTACCGGAACCACACCTACATGTTCTTACATCTTATCTTGTTGAGTGCCTAGACTCGTATCCTATACCCTAGATACCGGACCTCAACAACCCTTGTTTGGATTACCTTTACGACCCTAGCTAATGTACATTTGTTATGTTCAAAACCCTGGTATCTCATGGCATTTCAAAATGTGTGCATACATTTGAATGATCTACCTACTCACCCACCCTACCTCTTACAATCACCATACCCTCGACCATCACCTTCTTCACACCTAACCCTATTTTCTCAAACCACCCACCTCCTCATTTTATCAAACCACTCACCGCTTCCTTCTATCACCTCATTGGTTCCTAGTTTGAGGGGGGTTACCTTCACCCACACTTGGGGCAACATCACCTTCACCCACACATGGGGTAACCACATCTTATTTTTTTCAGCATCACTTACCAATACAAGCTACACAACAAAAAGGGGCAAAATGTAGACACCAAAATTGGGTCACACTCACCTTGGTCCCCTTTTGAATAACCATCTTACAAACATTCACCTAACCATGACCCTTATACCCCACATTAATATTAATTTAATTAAATTAATACCCATCCTCACAATATTCATCACTTAATTATTTTAATTAAGCTTATTTCCACCTTATTCAACAGCCTCACGCTAGACCTATTCTTGGCATGTTTCCATAACTAACTAAGACCTCATCTTACTTGCCTTAATTATTTAAGATTTGGTCTAACCCTAAAAACACATGCCTAAGATTTCTCTGACCACATTCTTGCTCATTAGAAGGGAATATTTCGTTCTAATCCATGAGAATAAACCAACCTAGCCCAAGAAATCAAAGAGATCTACCATTTTTAGTAAACCTAGGGAATCCCACCTTAACCGACGGTCGCCCCTAAACCAACGTCGGTCAACCTGGAACCATTGTTGGTTACCATTTATTCACCTTAGCAACCTTTTTTTTAGGTTGGCACATTCTGAGATCAAGGAGATGAGAAGAGAGCTGCATGTAAGTAAAACCAGAGTCTTTTCATGCACCCAGACATCCACATCCAACACCAGGATAGATCCAGAGGTATTGCATTAATGGAAACATTCCAGGAAGCACTACTATGGCACCAAACACCATTCCTCGATAAATTGCCATCGTTATTCAACTATCAAACTCGTATCACAAGAAGTATATCTTTTCTTGTATATTCTGTTTTAGTATAATAGCCTTGTTACTTCTATTATTAGTTTGTACTTTGCATGTTCTTTTCCCATCTTCTACCTACTTGTAGACTCATCCATTCTTCTACCCACACCACCAAATCACCCATTCTTTCCTGCTACCCACCTCTGAGTATACCTGATACCTTTATAGATCTCCCCATCAACCCTTCCATCTTTTTTAGCTCCATTTCAATCCCCACAATCAAATATTATTAAATTCCTTTCACCCTAACCTTACTGTCACTGGTTATCCACAATCTGTCGCTTGGTCCCTTCTAAACCGTCATCAGTTATACCTGACCAATATTGATCTCTATGTTTTACATCTTTTCCATCAATAGAGCCACCTACCTTTTATTAAGTGCCCTAAGCAACATAGAATTTGACCCTGACCAGTTCCAACACCCTGAAACCTACCTCCCCTTCAGATCTGACTATAGCCTAGCCTGTTATATTAGATTTTCTTATTGTGCTTGAATGAGATACCTAAATCATATCAACTACAATATAAATTTACTTATTTCTTGCATTAAGTTGTTTTAAATAGTGGATTGACAACCATCTAGGGAGTATCACACTTCTTGGATCTAGCACACGCTAGGTAGTCCACTGTCATATATATATGAACTCTCCTTTGTGGTCTTATTTTCTATTTCGGGTGGTTCATCCCAGCCAAAAGGAAGCTCTCACAATCAGCATTGGATTAAGAAGTCAGAATGCATGCAACAACCAACAACTGACTAGCATAAACAAGTAGTCCTCCTCAGCCCTTACCTTTATCTGTTTCGCCTCAATAACATAAAGTAAATGGTGAAAAAGTGCTTCTCAAAGCAAAACTCATGTTTGGTAGGTAAACCTTGTTGTCCCAATAAAAATTATAATTTTTATGTAGTTTTAGGAATAATTGGAAGTTAAGATGCATCCCATTGTCTTTAAAAGGATTGTGGGAGTCAAAACAATATATGGTTTCATCATAAATGACTTCTTGGAGCTCCATAAACTTCACCAACAAGTTTCTATCTTGTGAGCTATGTTTCAGGTACTTAGTCAAATTTTCACCTCCAAGTTTTCCCTATACATTGGGGATAGAGGGGACAATAAAATGCAGCCCACCCTAATGTTTCCTCATGTATCTTTGTATGACCTCAAACTAGCTATCGAAGTGCTAAAATACCTCTTTTCAACACTTTTCTCACTTCCCCCTCACTAAATGATGTTACCCCCTTATCACAACCACATGAGCGTGAAAGTTTCTAGCCCTCATATAATTTTCCCAAGGTGATATTGGGAAAATAAAATGTACCCCTCTCTCCCTCGGTCTAGTCTTCCATATGACCCCATCTTATCCCCAGATGCTTAGTGGATTCTTTTACCTCATTCCCCTCTCACCCAATCATACCGTGACACATGGCAGACCTAGGTGAGGGAAATTTTTTGTGTCAATTATGTCCATATACATTTGGGACAAGAAAATGTGCCCCATGTTATGAGGATTAAAAATAAAATTTTTCTAAGTCCTTTTACCTTGTTGCTTCTTTCTTCTTCCTCTCCCATGAACTAGAAGTTTTGCTCGAAATTCTAAAAACATGAAAGAAATTATACCCACCTCAATTTTTGATTATACCTCCATTTTTATGTGAAAAAACATCTAAGAACTTGAAAATTCATCATACAAACTATCAAATTTCTCTTAGAGCATCCATTGTCGGAAGTATGAAGCTTTTTAAGCGTAAAGTAAGCAAGAAAATCTCTCATACCAAGGGTTTGAGTTAAATTTTATTCTCCAGAGAATATATGTGATAAAAAGCTTAGTGAATCCATTAATGGGTTCCATGAAAAATTTATGCCTATATAACTTACCTCCAAAAATTCTTTTTGATTTCCAAGCATTTCAATGGTGAAACACAATGAAATTCGAGCACTAGATCGGGACAAAAGAAGAATATACAAATAATGTTTCCATCTTAAACAGAGTTAATTTTTGTAACTTAATAAAAATACCATATTCCATGCCCCTCCACATGATAAATATAGTAATTAACTTAAATTTCAAGGTTAGATCACCTAGAAAAGTAAAAAAGAGTGCATAATGTTAAGGTAAAATTGTTGATTTTCCCAAAATAACAGTATGGAAAAAGCACATGCTAAAAATAAATAGTGGATAAAAAAAATGAAATAATATATATATATATATATATATATATATATATATATATATATATACGGGAATGAAATGTTGTAGAAGGTTTTTAAGGTCAAATGGTGTAAAATATGTGATATGTCCCAAAATAGCGGGTCCTGAGTCCTACTTGCTAAAAATAGAAAGCATCTATTTTGGATGTAAAAAGTTAAAGTTAGCTCATATTTCACTCATATTTCCAATTTTTGACATATAAAAAGGTTTTTACGATGATATCATAGATCAAAAAGGAAATTCACTCTTTACTGAGAGGTCTCAAAACATCTTCTTGTTCACAATTTTTCCTAGGAGAATGGTGAAACATAACGGAGGAAAGTCCAAACACCGAGAACTGTAAAAAATTATAAAGGTGTCATGAAATCTATTCATTCATCACAGGACATCATCATATTCATATTTTTATCTTGAATTCATCATCATCTCATCAAGATGATCTGGTTAAAGTGAGATGGTTGAGCTAACTCGAGTGAGATCGGTGAGTGGGTGGTTTGAAGTGAGTTGGTTAGGAGAGTTGATATAGTTAAGTTCTAATGAGTTTAGTTGGTGAATCCAAATGACATTTGGTGAGCTAGAATATCTACTTTGATTTATCCTAATGAGCTTAGTGAGTTCGGTGAGCTAAGTGGGCTTAATGAGTGATCGAATCAATCAAGCATAAAGAGGAACATCAAACAACCTAAACACTATGAGGAGTGAGAGATTGATCCTTATTCTCACTATGAAGAAAATAAAATATCATCATGAGAAATGCTCGTGTTTTTCTAGATCACATCAAGAGGTCTTGTAATAGAGTTTCTTTTTACAAAATCATGCACTTTAGATATTATTTAATCCAGTTTCATACTACTATTTAGAAGGTTCTTGAGTGAAGAAAGTACTAATTAACCCCCTTCCTTTGGCCATCTTAAGTTATTTTATTTCACCATCCCATCCTTTTACACCCACATTCACAATCTGTTTTGGTCTTCCATTATTTTAGCCTCGACTAGGGTGCCGAGGCTAGTACTAGGGCACCCATGGTTGCCTTGGTCCTATCATGGATTCCCTTATCCTTTTTATCTTTCCCACCACTTTTTGGACTCTTTCTAGCCATTTTAGATTTTTATATTTTTGGTGGTCAGCCATTTCAGTGGTTAATTACAAAATTAGATCAAGAGAACCCTATAAATATAAAGTTATGAGACCATAATGAGGGACTGAGCACTAGTCACTACTATCATCCATCTAGAGTTGCATCCACTTGGAGATCATTTGCATCCATTAGCTCCATTACAAGGAAAAAGTTGGTTCATCTACATCACATAAGCATAGCGGGAGGGATTCTATTCTATTCCATGCACACATTCTATTACATTTTCTACATTTAGTTATTTCTTTCTACTTCACAAAGTGTGACTAACACAAGAACACCTAGGGCACACTATGAACACACACACACCAAAACTACATTTGGGTCCAAAATGTAGTGCAACACTCAGTTAGTAATTCCATTGTTGTGACAGATGAGGTCAGTCCAAACCATTCATTTACATTCTTCTTTTTAGGGTTTTGATACTTATTTTGGATTTTTTCACTTATTTCTATCCTCTTGGATTATCAGCTCAGATCCATCCTTTTCAAGGCCTCTGCATAGTCATTCCTACATTTTGTTTCTCCAGTCACTTACTTCGCAACACATTCCAACAAGATCATTTAATTAGTTGAGTCACTTACTAACTCTCCTTGCACTTTAGGGTTTATCATTTTCATTTTTATAGTTTCTTAGGTCATTTTCCATAGTAATTTACTACATTTATTTACTATATTTACATGTCGTTCTAGATTAGATTAACAACACTTATTCTTGTTTTTAGTTAATCATTTTGGTGAACCCCACATTTTAACAATTCATTTTGATCAAGTCATCTCCTTATCAAGTTATGGATCAATCCTCTTATCCTACCTTTGCACCAACTAAGGTCTCATGCATAATTACTAATTTTTTTATTTCATATGAGTGCATACCCAACATCCTCCTCGCTTTGTCACACCTCAGGTTGATCCATCCATTAATTCAGATTACTACTTTTCATTCTCGCCTTAATCCTCCTACTTCTCCACCAACCTCTATTCCTCCACTCATTAATTTGAAACCTCCTCTTACCAATTCTAAGGGCTATGAAGTTATTAAAAACTTAAAAATACACTCGCTAATATATATCTCTATGACTTTTTGTGTAATGCCAGATTTTCATAGCACACTAGAGGATATCCTTCGTGCCATTCATATTGAAATTGATAATTTTATGGTGGCCTTTGCATATCTCATACAGTCTTTTCGTAATTTACCACATGCTATATCTTTCATTGATGAAGATCTGTCACCTTTTGCTACAAGAAATATTTTTTCTCCTTTTCTCATTACTTCTATTATTATCACTACTTGCATTAAATGATTCCTCATTGATAATAGATCAACTCTCATTTTATGCAATCAATGTATTTTAAAGTAATAGGGTATTAACAACAATTTAGTTTCTAATAATTCTACCCTCATTTGAGGTTATGATTCTACCACTTGCACATGCCTAGGGACTATCTCATTACATATTCGGGTTGGGCCTAAGATTGTTCTCACTGAGTTCTATGTTATCAATGCCTCCTTTTAGTTTAATCTCTTGTTAGGTAGGCCTTGGATTCATGCAATGCATGTGGTACCATCTATTATTCACCAATGTGTCAAGTTCTTGCATGATGGCTATGAACATACTATCACCATTGATCCAGAGCCATTCAAATATTGTCACATAGATCCCATTACTTCTATGCCCATACCACCTTCGCAATGTATTCCATATAGCAGCCTTGACACATATGACATTGGTCAATCTAGCACTTCACAATCTCCTCCTACCACTCTCAATGCTCCAACTATCTCTACTCACACTACAACTATTATTTCACCTACAGTATCAGCTCCTATTAATGTCCCTTCTCCACCTATTACGGCACCCTCTATTACTCCATCTATGGTGGCACCTACCAACATACTTGATAGTGCTACACAACATGATGATGCTCACATTGATGATTCTAAATATTCTAATGACGAAGTTGACGCTATTGAACTTACAAATGAAGCATTAGGACAACTTGATTTTACTCCTCTTGGCATAGATGACTCTTATTTTGAAGAAACCTTTGTGGCTGATGGCCCAGGTGAATATAGGTTCAAGACCCCTCCCTCTACTAATGTTATGGTACTATACTGGGGTCTGTAAATAGTGTAGATGTTATTTCATCTTCTCCTCCACGGGTTGCAGCTTTGCTACCTCCTTTTACATGCACACTATTCATCAACAGGTCCTTTTGGCAACACATCCCTATCGATTCTACTTGCTTAGACACTATTTGTACATGTGACAGTTTGGTTAGGTTTGGCATGATGCTTAATGACATCTTACCACCTCTTCATTTGCCACATCTTTATCATGGCTATTTTCACATTACGACAACTTATGGATTGTGTGTCTTTCATTTTACGATCTTTGTTATGTGTACCCCTTATTTCTCCACTCACACTTAGACAGTCCTAGCTTGACTATATTGGTAGTACAATAGATTCTCATCACTCTTTGCTTACATTTCCTATGCCTTTTGGCAATATCTCTATTCATAATGATTCTTCTCCTACTTACGCTCCAAATATATCTCATTGGCATGCTCACGGTTTTCCATTGATCACATTTACTGATGAAGAATATGTAATGAATGTGTACACACTCTACCACAATGGGTCCCTGTATGACCCTCCTCACTCTATAGCTTATTAGGTTTCTGATGCTACTCCAGTAGGTTTCAATCATGACAACGATGATCTCCTTGATAGTGGCACATAGTCATCTTCTCTATCATACACTTGGGGGCATAACATTTAACACCCCCATTCTAGCATCCTTACATAGTATTACATCACACTCTTAGCATTTATGCATACATCATCTTAGCATCTACTCATATCTCATATTTTCATTCTCATACATCAATTTCCTAACATACACATATTCATTCATACTTTAGCATCTTCATTACCTAATGATACACTCTTGTGCTTCAATTCACACTTGAATGTTCATGGCTTGCTACATACGGACCCAACACAATACACTATAGACACCACACATCACGTTTCATGTCTTTCATTATACATTCTACATTTAGTCCATATCATTTCAATTTTCATATTTATACATCATACATCATACTAGTCTTCATCATACTCATCTAGCATTGCATCCTACATATTATATGCTCTTAGGTACACTACACATATTGCATTCAATACTATACACTACATACACATCACATGGTCATTTATCATCTTCATTACATATAATACATCATCTTATATGTGCTGCACTCACTACCCTATGATGCACTTTAGTTCCTTGGTCCATACTCGATTGTTGAGGGTTTACAAATCAAATGGACCTTACATTCATCACACATTTATCATTTGAACCTTTCATCATCAAACATTTCTAGGATAGTGGCACACACTATAGACTAAATCATCACTTACTCTATCATCTTGTAGTGGTACACAATTTAGGATACATCACCACTCCCTACTATTCATCTTATAGTGACACACACAATAGGCTAAATCATCACTTCCTCTACTATCTTGTTGTGATACATGATTTAGGGCTAAATAATCACTCATACGTTCAATTTTTCGTGATATACACTTAGGATATTAGGTTCAAGGACATCCCTTCCATATGTTGCATATCATCATGACTACGCATACATACTCATCAAAAAACACTAGACACAACACACACTATTTGACCATTTCCCGATGACACACTCCTATTTACATTTCATTCTTGCTTTCGGGGGAAAACCAAATGAATCTCACCGCATACATTTCCATTCACTTAGCGGGCACACGATTCCTATAATCCATATTACATTCCATTCCATCCATCCAAAACATACTACATATTATGGTTCCTTTTACTTTTTCTTAATTTTTCTTGTTCATGGTTGCTTTAATACACATGCTAGTTAGATTACTTGTATGCCATTTATTTATATCATCCACACATGCACATTCACGTAATTTTCTAGTTGTGATCATAGATATAGGTATCTTATATGAAGCACATATGCTCACCTTCTACCCTTCTTACACTGGTCACTAGGGGCATCCACATTCGTCTCTTCTAGGTGCTATTGTTTCATTTTATACGTAACACTTTACATTACTTGGTTATAAATTATTTGGACATACTAGTTATCTTTCTAACATGCTAAAGGGTGCTTCATGTGAATTTTTTTTTATGCAGGGATATTTTCTTCCATACTTGTTTGTTACATTGTATGTTATTTCTTGTTTTTGTATGCGGGCCTTTCCCTATGTTTGGTGTGCATACTTGTTTATCGTATGTAACCATGGTCACCTTGTGTGTCTTGTGACATCGTGATTGGTGTCCCATGTTTTTAGCCCAATTTTTGTGGCTTATTTTTCCTTCTTACATGTTTACATTACTACTTTTCTTGGTAACTTATACACTATTTGCATAGCTTCTACACTATTTTCTATATGCATGCTTATTCATACTAACACTTGTCTTTTGCTAGCCTTCTTGTTTGTGCACACCTTGGTTTCTACCAAGTGCATTCCCTTCCCTCTATATGGTAGAGTTTCAGAGTTCATGCGGTTGGTCCTCTTTTAGGGCCAAATTATCCTATCAACAACATCATATGCACCCCCAAAGAGGGGGGCATCATTTGGTGTTTTACATACTACACAACACATTTACAACAGTTAAATTCAGTGAACTTTCTGCCCTCGGCATTGTGTGTTACATACAATGAGTGTGTTCAGCACGGACCATTCTACGAACCTCATACACAACAAATTTTATAGGACATAGAGTCCTTAGCATTCTAGGAAGCAATTAAAGGTTGGAAGATACAACGGAATTCCTTCCTATACTTCTTCGGCCAATGGTGTCAGATCACCCAAAACACTAGGACATATAAATATCTCTTCACACATGTTCATGGAAGTAGTTAAGGTTTGGAGGCTACAACAAAATTCCTCCTTATAATTCTTCAACCTATGGTGTTGGATCACCCAAAAAACCCCAACAAGTATAGAATATCATTCTACACTCTCTTTCTCAACATGGATCAGGTGCACATGTTCAATTTACCTTTTCTATTTTCCTATTTTATGTTCACATGCTTTTTACATTTATATGCATGCATATTTTACATTACATTTTTACACATACATACATACATATTTGAATACTTGATCATTTTCTCCTTGTAGGTTCAGCCATATGAGAAATAAAAAGTCAAATGGGGGCAACAACAACCACGTCAGTAATAACATTTTGTGGCAGCACACACCATACTAACCATGCAGGTACATCACACACATCAACAGCTACACATGCATTTCCACCCTAGGTTCACTCTCATCACTTTTTTTGCACATTTTCATCTTTAGTTTCCACGCTCCACCATATTTTTGTCATTCCACACTTTGTCTAGTCCATCGACATGTTTTCTACTACAATATTCATGGACATCAGGTATGCATCTCTATCTACTTTATGTTACCAAGCTTTTCACTCACTAACATA
Source organism: Taxus wallichiana var. yunnanensis (assembly GCA_018340775.1). Taxonomy (NCBI): domain Eukaryota; kingdom Viridiplantae; phylum Streptophyta; class Pinopsida; order Cupressales; family Taxaceae; genus Taxus; species Taxus wallichiana. The sequence continues at coordinate 53,208,486 of CM031234.1, forward strand.
AAGTGGGGGAAAATGTAGTCACAAAATCATGCACTTTAGATATTATTTAATCTTGGTTTCATACTAATATTTATAAGGTTCTTGAGTGAAGAAAGTACTAATTAACCACCTTCTTTTGGCCATCTTTTCTTATTTTATTTCATCATTCTCAACCTTTTACACCCACATGCCCAGTCAATTTTTGTCATATTCCATTATTTTAGCCTCGATCAAGGGCACCCATGCTAGTCCTAGGAGCTCATGGGTGCCCTAGTCCCATCATGGGTGCCTTGGTTGCATCATGGGCACCCTTTTTAATATTTCCTACCACCTTTTAGGCTCTTTCTAGTTGTTTTAGATTCTTATATTTTTGGTGGTCAACCATTTTGGGGTTAGTTACGAAATCAGATCAAGAGAACCCTATAAATATAAAGTTATGAGATCATGATGAGGGACTAAGAAATAATCACTACTACCATCCATCAAGAGTTGCATCCTTTTGGAGATCATTTTCATCCATTAGCTCCATCGCAAGTAAAAGGGTGGTTCATCTCGCATCACACAAGCATAGGGGAGGGATCCTATTATATTCCATGTACACATTCTATTACAATTTATACATTTAGTTATTGCTTTCTATTTCACAAAGTGTGATTGGCACAAGAGCATGTAGGGAACATTATGCACACACATACACACACACACACACCAAAACTACATTTGGGTCTGAAATGTAGTGCAATTCTCGATTAGTAAGCCACTATTATGGAAACTAAGGTCATTCGACCCATTCCTTTGTATTCTTATTTTTTTAGGGTTATGATACTTCTTATGGCTTTCTTGTAGGTCTTTCCATCCTCTTGGATTACAAGATTAGATCCATCCTTTTTAGAACCTATGCACATTCGTTCTTGCTTTATTTTCTCTAGTCACTTCTATGACACGATCCTAAAAACTCTTTTAATCATTTGAGTCACTTCCTAACTCTCCTTGCACTTTATGGTTTAAAATTTCCATTTTTATAGTTGTTTGGGTCATTTTCCATAGTAATTTACTACATTTACATGTCATTCTAGATTATATTAACTAAAATTATTCCCCATTTTAGTTAATCAATTTCTAAACACTAATTCGATAACCCAAAATATCCATAGTACGAGGAAAGTGAGATCATCATGCCTCAAATCAACAAGTTCTAGATCAGAGAGAGATTCTTCAATAAAGAAGTCAATCCATTTCCCTCCTTCCCTTCTCTCCCTTTCTTCTAATTATTTGTTATATACAATCATTATATTTTTTTCTTATTTACTTAAGTGAAAATATTTTTAATTTGTAAAAGTATTCTCTTAAAATTATAAGAGAGATACTTAAATTTTTCTTCTAAGGACAATTGAAAGGTCACAAGTAGAATAGGAACATGAAGATTCATGTGGGGGACATGAAAGGTCATTCATAATGAAATAAATTGAGATGGCTTCTCCATCCTAAAGGATACTAGAATTTGATAATTTCTACTTTGTAGAAATTGTGAATTTTTTGTTTGGATGTTTAACTCTGTAGCACCAACAAAAGAAATAAAAGCTACATTTTTCCATTTCTTTTCTCATGTTTTCCTCTACTCTCTCTTTTCTACAAATTTTTAAGTATGGTGATCAATAAGGAACTTGGTGTCCTTGATGAATGATCTAAAGAACTCGTATGTCTAGATTTTTAGTCTCGCTAGGTGCTTCATTGTTTATTTCCTTGAATTTAATGTTGAACTACTCTCGTTATTGGGTGTGAACTATTATATTTCCTACTCACAACAATAACCTCCCTCTCCTAATTATTCTCCTTTATCCCTCATCACTGCAATTTTCTCCCTTATACCCCCCCGTATGATCACTTTTCCACAAGTTCAATGAAGTACTCCTATGTGATCCCAACCTATTTGGTCAACCCATAAAAATTAGAATTAGAATATTTTACATTCAATAATGGGAGCCTCCCCATATAAAATAACAAGAAGTGTAGCCCCGTGAGTGTTGGTGGAAACACATAATTTTCCATACAAAAAATTATTTCACCAACACGTTTTGGTGAATCCTCTATGGAGAGATCTACCCTCGTGCACTTGTAAAAATATTTGTAAACTAAAAAAATTTAAAAATTAAAAATACCATCAAAATCCTCTTTTCAATCTTTTTGAAAACTATGCACTTTTCAACTTTCCTTCCTTCCTAATTACTTGAGGAAAACCAAGAAATAAGGTACACCTAAGATGATTGTGTAGGTGGCATTGTTGACCCCACATGTGAGGAACAACAAAGTTTTATTTTAAACTTCCTATTGTACCGATAAGAAGATAAATATCTAAAAATCCTCTTGAAGGTCATACCAAAGAACCAGTTATTGAACCACGAGTCTTCATTCCTCCTGAAGGATAAGGAGAAGAAAAATAGGAAGAGGAAGAAATGACAACACAAGTACCTGTGCCATGGGGACAAAACACTGGTTAGTTGGCTTTAGGTCCACCACTCCATGAACTTCCACAAGGATCAATAAAGAAATTTCCAAAATTCTATGGAGATGACAAGCAACATCCCAAAGATCATATTACAACCTTCATCACATCCTATGACATCCTTGGAGTGCAACATGAAGATGTTGCAATATGGTTATTCATGGAAACATTGTAAAATGTTGCGGTGGATTGGTTCTGCTACTTTCCTTCATGCTCGGTTATTGATTGGGGTAGTTTGAAAAAATATTCAAGACCCATCTCCAAGTTCCACACCAATATTAAAGTATCCCTTCTTCTCGCTTCCGAGTCAACTCATCAATAATAAGATATGGTCCCTCAATAGGAACCTAAAATATTCAATATTGTTTTAGATGTCAAAATTAGACATGGAGGTATATGAGTAGAGGCTAAGGGAAGAAAAGTAAGATTCAAGATTTGAGGCATCGAAAAGACTTTTTCACAAAAATATTCCAAGAAAAATGGGGAAGGACAAACCTTTTTTCATGTGATTCTTGTACCTTTTATGTACTTGGGAAAACTTCCTACACAACTTAAACATCACTATGTTATCACTGAGATACTTGGATATTTTGTGAAGAGAAAGATCAAATCCCTGAAACCATGATGTAGTAAAAATTTACAAACTAAGTGAAGAAACATCCATACCTCTCAATTAGTTTTGTAGCTTAAGAGGATAACCTTATCTCCAGGTTGCCTTCCAAAAGTTGGATCATGAACATGGTGTATGCATAATTCACCTTGTAAAAATGGTGATTAATTTCCTTAAAAATGAATTAAGGATACCTTTCGAAGGCCGATTCTTTCTAAGAAACATTTTGGGTGAAAATTAGGCCTTTGAATTTCCTTTTGCTTGCAAGAGCATACAAAAAATATGAGGTCATTGTGTAGATTCTTGTAGGAGGTAACTAGAGAAATTTATAGTGAATGTTGTCATATATGGTTTGTCCCCAATCTACCACATAGTTTCTTTTATGAAAATAAGGACGAATTGGACCATACAATCCTAAAAATTGTTCTTCTTCTCTTTACCCATTACCCTTCTTAACAAGATGATAAAATTTGAGTAGCCCTCATAGAACTCACTTCTTGATAATTTTTTTGGCATATGAGAGGATTTCCTACCTTTTCGTAGCCATGACTCGAGTGTGATGCCCTAGAGGTATGGTTCAATATATTCCATTTAAGATATGTAAACTCTTTGGATATTATGACCATACTATTACTAGTTGAATTTTTCATACATTGCAAGATGCCCTTGGGTGTAAGCACTACATGAATGGAGTTATCATCTACCCTCACAATTCTAGAGTCAGGTTAACAATGTTGAGTATATTCTAAGACCAATTATACACTTTTCATCGATAGTGGATGGCCTCCTAATGCAAACAATCCACTCATGAAAATTTTCTCTTCCCTTGGCTCTCTTGGTCCTTTGAGAATCCTTTTTATAGGTCTTCTAGATCCATGTGAGTGACATCACTATCACCCACACATGGGTACTCACTAACGAAGGTTAAAATAGGATCTATAATTGATAATTATAACTTCATGTTTTCAAAAAGAAACAAGATGAGTGAAATTATAGCTACTAGTAACTTTCTACACCAAAATATGAAACTTTCTATTTTTAGCAAGAGAGGTGAAAACTGCTATTTTTGGAAATTATGAATATTTTACACAATTCTTGTTGTCTCAATCTCCTAATCCCCAGGATACATCTAATGATGATGATTTTCAATTTTTAGAAACTTTATATTTTAGGACATCTATTTTTTTAAAACTTACTCTTTTAAGAAAGTTACCCGATTGTCCCCATTTAGTGTTTCTCACTATTTTAGGATGTTTTGAATGCTAGTAGTTTGTTGTTTCATGAAAAATTACTATTTTAGCATGTAATTATTTAAAGCATATTTTATTTTTATAAGGTGGAATTACTTGTGTAAGATTGTAATGAAAACACCATCATTGTGTTTTGTTTTGCACAAGGATCTCGTGCTCCATTTTTCACCATTTTTCACCCCTTGGAACTCTTGGAAATAAAAAAGGAAACTCCTAGGGTTTGATTTTTCAAATTTTTGTATCAAAAATATAAGGCATCATAGGGAATGCAACAATAATATTCCCAAAGGTGTTTTGGAGAAGATCAATCTGACAAATTTTTAATGGAATCCAGTTTTTGGTTAGTGAGATACAAATAAACATTAGTTTTTAAGGCTTTGTATGTTATTGAAAATTTGTACTAGCATTTCTGGTAAACATTGATATTTTTCAAGGTTTTAGAATAGATGGAATGGTGAGAGGTCTACCCATGGTGAATAAATTCTTTAAAAATATGTTTTAAATCACTTTTATACTTGTAAACTCTCATTTAACCCCAAGTCAAATGAGAGTTAATGTGAGGTTAGAAAATCAGGTTTAATGGTGAAATGGGGATAAAAGGGATAAAAGGTACAAAAAAGTGTTCCTTGAAGAAATATTGAGACAAGTGATAGGACAAGAGAAAGTGAGGATGAGATGGAGGGGCTAAAAAATCACCTGCGGAGCCTGGAGAAGGTCATATGGAAGTATAAGGGCTAGGTTTGATCATAAGGTGAATTTTACTTCCCCCTCTATCCCCTTGGGGACATAGGGGACATAATGGACATAAAAGTGTGCCTTGGAGTAAGGTGGTGACATGTGGCATGGTGGAAAATTGGCTAAGTATGGATTTATAACTTCACTCGCAATCACAGTCACCCCGACTCAAATAGGGTTAGCTTAAATGCATGTAGAGGATTGCAAGTTTAAAAATGTCATAGGGAACATTTTCTTATCATTCTTGTCCCCTTGGGAAATGGGGACAATGGGGACACAAGGGACAACATGGACATCACAAAAACAAGTGTTATAAAGTGTGCCTCTGTGAAGAGTATGAGGGAATAATTTTATGTACTTCATGTCCCCCATGTCCCCAAGGGAAAATGGTTACAAGATGATCTCAAAAGTGGGCCTTACCATTCATGGAAAGCCAAGTTTTACACTAGTTGTACAACAATAACCTAAAAACTTACTTGCTTCACCCAGAGGCTTAGGATAATGTTTTGGGGTAAAAGTTTATATGAATGTGAATCCAAAACACATTATAAGACCAAACAAAGGTGGTTAAAGAACTTGAATCTTTGTGAAAAAAAATGTATGCCCCTTTTTTTCTAGAATGAAGGTGGATAGTTATCTTGTTTGGAATGTTTTAGGAAACCATTATACCTCGAGATAAAAATGAATACTCTTGTCATGTATATATTTATTCATGATTTCTATTTCCTACTTTTTCCTCCTAAATACTTACAGAGCTCTTGAAATCACTTGAAGAAGTTTAAGTTTGATTTTTAACTTCTCATTCCTTGCACTGAAAACCCGTTGTTGAACAAACTTACCCTGAATGGTCAAAAATTTCCTAAATATTCCTAAAATACCTCCAACACCTTAAATTATCTCTAATAACACCTCTAGATAATTAATAGTTTTCATAAATCACTCGGGGATTATGCACATGCTCAGAATGACCAAAATCATCCTTTCTAGGCTCTAAGGAAACTAGTCTTATGATGAACCTCGAGTACATCTTTTTAACATAAAGACATGTTTAAAAAATTCATTTGTATTACCTTCAAGATTAATATGATGATGATACAATAGGAATTTTGGATAGGGGGAGAGATTTAGGATGATCAAAAAGTAAAAATTTTCATTATGGCTTAGTTTTCATGGTTTGAATTTTGCATTTTTGGGCTAGTAAATTTACATGAAAATAGTTGGATCTTACTTGTGTACATTGAACCACAAGGGGAAATAGAGAACCAAAAATTTCTCATGGGTGATTAGATCAATGCTTTTTCACATTGGGCAATAAAGTGTTTATTACAAGCAATATGCAAAAATGGACAAAAATGCACACAAAACATGAAGGAAACACACCAAAAATGGAAAGGAAAGACACACACAACTAAAAGGAAATTATGGTACAAAGGATTGGGATGACCAACCTCACTACCTACAAAGTTTCAGGTGTTGGCCAATGTGAGGAACCCCAATGGTGTTCCATTAAGGTAAGGTAAGTAACACACATTCTCTTTATAGAAATGTTTGATTTTGAATGGTCTGAGCCATAGAGAATAAAATTTCCTATGTCTTCCTTGGGCTCTCTCTTTGTCCCAGTAGGACAAGATATTAGACTTGGAAGCTTATATATTGTGTCTTTTGATTGAAGATCCTTTTCACCTTGGATTGATGTCTTTTCAATGTGTCAACTGCTATAAACCTATCTTCATTCAAATTTTCCAGTAGCGGATATTTTTATCAAGAGCATATGAATACTCTCCATTTTCTACTACCTTTACAAGTTATAAGGCAGGTAACTCCTGAGAAATGGGAATTTTAGCCTCAATATCATATAATAACTAAAAAGAAGAGGTCCCTGATGGCCTTTTTAGAGTAATTCGGTTAGACCATAGGGTATCATATATCTTTTTTATGCTGATCCCTTTGATTAAAATCCAATAACTTTTAAACAATAGTGAAATTTTGTTTATTTCTAGAATTCACTTGGCCATTATCTTATGGGTAATAATTTTTATAATGAGACAAAGAGATATCATGGTTATAGCTGAAGTCCATTAGCTCACTGAAGAGAAGTAGGTGACATTGTCCACTATTATATTTTTAGACACTCTAAATTTGACAATAATGTTTTCTTTCAAAAAGTTACACACAGTCTCATAATTTGCATGCTTTGTTGGAATAGATTCTACATACTTTGTGAAGTAGTCAATGAAAATAAGGACATATATGTGGCCCACGCTGGAGTGTGGGTTTAATAAACCTATTAAATCAAGACCCCATTGTTGAAAATGTTCTTCAATGATTATGGGTTGGAGGGGTAAAATTGTAAGCCTTGGTCTTCCCATGAACTGTTGGCATGGATCAAACTTCCCAACCCATTTATATGCATCAAAAATAGAGTGGTCTAGTATTATCCACTCCTCAACATCTTGTGGGTAGTATTTTTATGCTTGAAATAAACACATGATTTCCGATTCACTCTACTTCTCAAGGTCATGAGGAGACAATCAGAATGTGTGGAATTAAGAGGATGTTTATTGTAAGGTAAAGGATATTTAGAGGCTAAGAATGGGTAGCATGAGTTCCTAAAATATGAGTTGGAGAAAAGGGAAATAGAGACTATGAACATGCAACATAAATTACCTATTGTTTGACTATTCAAGTTGATTTACTTTCTAAACTATGTTTAAAGTTCTTTTTAAGTAAATAAAGAAAGTAAATTTAGTCTAAATAAAAGACAAGTGTTTATAATTTTTTAGCCAAATTCATTCCGATTAATTAAATAAAGTGAAATGAACCATCTATTCTATTTTTTTAAGAAATAAATTAACCGAAAGAAACTAACTAAACAAACATTTAAATTTGTATTTCCTAAATTAATTAAAATAAAATAAAATCTACATCTACTGAGACACAAGAAACAAATTAAATTAAGATGCTACTAAATTAAAAAAACTAAACAGGAATAAGCTGGATGTAGCTATTCTTCTCGTTGCAATATTTTCAAGCTAAATCTAATTTAAATAGAGAATGTAATCTACAATTATTATTCAATAAATGAAATTTATTCCAATCACTTCTACCTCAGATTCACGGGAAAGAAAGAAAGATTCTAAAAGCATTTTCTTCTTCACCCGGATATTCCCCAACAAAATAAAATAAACTAGATGATAGCGGAAATGAAGAAACCTAGACAAAAATCCTCATCCAACTTCTTTCCCTTAAAAATACATAGGGATAGGAAGGGAAGAATATATCAATGGGAGATTTTTTTGTATGTAAAAATACTAGAGATGAATACGTAACAAATTCTACCACTTTTAAACAAATGTATTTCTTCTAATTTGAATTGACAATAATAAGATGAAAGATTGAAAGAAATTAATACATCCCCAACCTGTAACCATTTATTTTTGATAGTGTCTAGGTGTGGTGGTGAATTATGTGTCCTCAAATTACTTTTCCTTTCTAGAGATGGATTCTAGATGATCCAAGGCATGCAATGTTGACTAGTTTTAAGAAAATCAAGAAAGTGTTAGAGCTTGTTGGTTGTAAGAAAACTAGTCACAAATGTAGTATTGGAAAGAACAAATCAATGTTATTTGTTTTCTATGTGATTCCTAGCAAGATTTTGGCAGCATAACAGTGCCAAAACAAATCTCAAAACTCCAACCCATCATACAAGTAAAAGTCTAGTTTTTATAAAGTTTGGGGAAGAATAAGTCTAAACATGTGTCATTCAAGAAATGTAAAATCATCAAGAGAAGGGGAGTTAACTTTATAAAGATAGTAAACTGAGAAGAAGACTCCAATATGAATCCAACAATCCAAAAATAATGAAAAATAGTTAAGAAACAGGTGAGAAAATCACTCACGAATTTGAAACACGCATTCCAAAACACATAGTTTGAACTCACGGATAAAGTTCACAATACCTATAGTTTGCCATGATGGAGGTTACACAACAAATGCAGCGATTATGTAACAAAAGTCTATGCATACCGGAGGTTATGTAACCTCCACAGTGGCTATGCAACTTAAGCCAAAAACAAGTAGAAAAGGAGCAATATGTGGTTCATGACGACACGAAAAGCTAGAAAAGTTAGAGATATGAAGAGATAAGCTAAAACAAGAATGATGAAGGTGAAGAGAGAAGATATATATCTCATCAGTATTTTGGAAAATAATTCTTTCTTCATTAGAGACTTACCGTGTCTGTCAATGTAGCACCGTGTAATTTTGGGTGCGTATATATTGCCCCCAAAGGATAATTTTAGCCATGAATGGTTGTAAAACTTGATTTTCTTATTATGGAGCTCCTAAATGAGAGAGTTAGAAAATTTACATCATTCATCCATGTGTTGAAATCATGCCAATCCAATCTCCCACAACATATAGAAGTGAAACGGGAATCAAGTGCAGATATAAAATAAATTGAAATGAAATGACAAGATTAGTTACCATATCTCATGGGGATGAGAAAATACCTACTCTAGTGTACCATCCCTGCATATATTCACTCAAAGCAACATTAGAAAACCAAATATGAGCTATATATACCACTTTTTACTATTTTTAGAAATCATTTGTGCATACCCACTTAGCTAAATTTGGAGCTTTGGATTACTGGTGACCATTTTACTCATGAATATATCAAATCAAAGAGCACTCAGTCATGATGGTAGTGAAACTAATGATAGTGGAAGAGGGCAAGAACATTCAAGTTACAAGAATTTATTTATTTTACCCTAAAATGTAATGTTTTCTTGAAACTAGCTGTAGGAGGGGAGATTTTCAATAATTTTGTAGTCAAAATGACCATAAGGGGACACTTTTTACATTTTACAATTTGTTCAAACTTTTTTTTTTTAATCATTTTTAGTGTGATTTTGAGTTTTAAATTTCAAGGAATGATCACATCCTCGTGTGACGTGAGTTCCACAGAGGTTATGTAACTTCTACTCCAAGTAGAGTGAAAATTACGTAACTACCACTCTAATGAGTTGTGGTTTAACAATCGCCATGGCGGTTGCTCAACCACTACCCCTGCTAAGAGTGGAGATTTTATAATAGTGACAAATTTTTTTAGTTTAGAGGCTAAGTATAGAGTTTTTTATTATTTTTTCTTCATTTATATTGTTTTTGTGAGCGTATTATTCACTTATCAAATTATTATATGCTCTTTTTCCTAATTTTGGATGTAGGGGAGTCATATTGGGTGGATAAGAGCTCGGGAAAAATAGTGGCTACGTAGGATTATAAAGTTATTGACACCAATAGAGAGGGATTTTTATATAGGGCAAGTATATGGAGGTTATCTTAGATGCAGCCAGTTTCCCCAACATGTTTCCTTCTCTACGACTTCTTGTCCTATTGGGATGTTGATAAAAATACCTTATGATTTCCTAGTGTTAGAGAGGAGTTGTTTATTACATTGGAGGATGTTCATAGGATCCTCGAGTACCTATTACTGGTAGGAAGTTGGAACCGAAGAGCATCAACTCATCATTTGAGGCCCACAAATTTGTGTGACATACCTTGGTGATGCACAAGAACCTAGAATGGGTGCCAAGTAGGAGTCGACTAGTTACTATTGATACTACCCATATTACCACTTTACACAAGTCCATCATTGGTATCCTGGCCTTGTGTTTGATTAGAGACAAGGGAAGAGATATATTTCTAGTTTTCTAGGTGTCAATCATTGAGAGCATTGAGCTCTATAGTAGGGTATTTGTATGGGGTAATGATATTTTTTTCAATACTTACCACGACTTACATTATATTGTTAGATGCATGGCTATATCTCTTAGCCACCCCAAATTGGTGATGTCATTGATTTACAATTGAATTATCCCCTATCGAGAGAGTTGTTAAGAAAAATGATCCCATAGAGATCGGGGTTTTGAGGTGGGTTGATATGGATCTACTTATGGATACATCACAGTTAGTGTCTACACCGACCGTAGAAAATATGATAGCACAACCGTATTAGGATATGACAAGTCGATGGGGTGAAGAGGGAGTTATATTGACTACCCGAAATACTACTTCACCGTTATTTTTTTGTGAAAGTAGATATGAGACACATCCAAAGTGCTCGAGTTCTCCAAGTATTTTGGGTTTCCCTCTATGGATTCTCTCCCGGCAATCAATATTATTTATATGGGGATCCAAGAGGTGAGAGTCACTTATAAGGGATGATTCTAGTGGATAGTGAAGTGCCTTGTGTCACAACTAGGACTTCATGAGCTACACCTGACTCAACTACAGGTGTTGTAGTTATCTTTGAAGCATGTTCTACAGATTAGTGAGGGACTAGTCGGGAGTAAGGAGGAGGGGGAAAAGAAAGACTCGGGTCTAGAGTATGAGTCGGACCACGAGTGTTAGGGTTTAGGATAGGCATCGGTGGTTCTAGAGCCGAGGTAGAGGAGGAAACAATCCATCCCGAGGAGACAAAGGAGGAATATGTACATTCAAAGAAGAGGGAAGAGGAGGAGGAAGAGGCCGTAAATAATCCGAAGGAGGTGTAGCACTAACCACAAACTCGATCTTGATTCTTGGAGACTTGAGTGAGTACATATATTATTATTTCCTTCTACTTCCTAGATTATATGCTAGTAAAATATTTTTTTTTGTTACATCTTCAAACTTAGCTTTGGTTATCTACTCTTTGTAGCCACACTTTATGGATGAAGGGAGCTTATCATGCATACTAACCTAGAATTTCTCATTATGGGTACTAGTATGGCCCAAGAAGCCTTCTTTGGTAGACCTTGGAGCCATGATACATGCTAACCACCAAACTGATGTTTTTCACTAGCCATAAATGTAGTAGTAGAGATCAATTGGTTGAAGACCAAGATCACCATACTACATGATAGAGAGAGACGATGAGGATCTTCATGTAATGATGTTACACTAACTAGTTACTCACACATACGTTCTCACCATTCGACTCATGGAGGATCTCATGCTACACCAAGTTCTTCTCATCATAGGAGCTACATTAGGAGCCCTCACCTTGCCACTTTATGGGGATTTGAGAGGGAATAATGGGTGAGGGGGCTTTATTTTCTTGGGACCATTTTGTGTATATATCAATTTTTTTGTATTTTTGGCTCATAGTTGAGTTTTTGCCGCACTTTCCCATTAATTGTGATGACATTGTATCAGAGAAACTTTTACATATATCTACATATCTACATTATCTTTTTGGTTTGGCATTCCTTTACAAGAATTAATTTCTTATGGTTCATCTTATTTGTGTACTCTTACATGGTGAGGAATTTCCAATTTTTTGTGTTTTTGAAAACATGTTGTGGATAATGGTGCAATGTGATAAAAAAATTATATATATGACTATGCTTATGGTAACAAACCTGTAATTAGTCGACTCTATTTTTCAAGTAATGTTTAACATTTCTATTACATTGGTATTTTTTTGAAGATGGTATGATGATAAAATAACCTCAATCTATTCTTGACTCCATGAAAATAATAAGATGTGAGGGCTCATCACCAAGACCCAAGAAGGATGCGAGATATGTGATTTGAAGAGTGTGGAAAATAATGATAACTAAGAGACAAGAAATTTGACATAGATTTATTAATAAACTTACAACCCAACCCTAATCAAGATTAACTAACCAGTTCAAAATGAATTTTTCTTACAAGTTTTGACTAGAATTAGATCCATGGATGGCCTACTGATTGATAAGATTTGGTTTAAGAAATGATTGTCTCTCCTAACATATGCATCTAATTCATTTTCTTGGGAATTTCATACTTTCAAGCACTTTTATTTCTTTGTTTATTTAGAATTTTTTATTTTTGATATGACCCCCTACATCTTGCCCCATGCTACTAGTAAGAATTATGGGATCATCACCAAGGAAAAACATAGGTGTGTAAGAGAAATTTCCTCCTTTTCCAATCTCTTTCTACTTGTAAGAATCATGGGCTCATCACTAAAGGTTGGGAGGGATGAAAAGTGTATTTATTTACAATAGGAATATTTGTATTTATTTTTTATGTTTTTTTTTATGATTTAGATTGTGATTTTTAGGAGGGAGCATTTTCCCCTAATCTCAACCCCACATAACTAGTAGAATACGAGGGTTCATCACCGAAGGTTGAGATAGGCGAACAAAATTTCTAGGTGAAATGCTTAGAATTTTTTTCATGGAGGGAGATTTCAAGGGTAATATATATCATCAAAAAGATTTTAGAGAAAAATATGGGTGGGAAACATGTGAATTGAAAGTAACCATGAAGAAGATTAAACATGTAAGTCCTATTATTTATTTTTACCCCGGTAAAAATAGACAACTTAGGAAGACAAGTTTGAGAATTGGATAGGGCTTCATGAAGAAATCCAGATTGATAAAGGATTATTCAAGTGCTAGGAACATCAATGATTTGATTTTGGATATTTAGGGAAGTTTTGGAGGTTTTGGAGCCGATTCATCAAAATTTGGATTTTGGGCATAAAGGAACATGCACCGTGAAAGAGGACCCAATATTCAAGGAAAGATTATGGGAGCCGTGTAAGGAATCATAAGTCCAACTAAGTTCTTATGGAAGTAATATTCCATGCCCTAGATGGTGGAAAATATGATACATCTTGAAACATCATGCACTTCCTGAGGTAGCTAATTATTCTAGAGCACAACTAGCCATTGTGAAAAATAAGGAGCCATTTGGATGTGTTAAAGTAAAAATTATGTCTTGAGACCACCACCATTTTATTCAGTGGGTTGTTTAAAACTATAATCATATAAAATTTCACCCTAAAACTGATCCGGGAGCCCGAGATATTACATTCGCAAGTTCACCTCTGGGGGTTGGAAGGCCAGGGGGTTAGATGGGTGTTGGACGGTTCTCTAACCAAGGTTAGATGTCATACAGTGTCCTAGTTTGGATGAACTAAAAGTTGTATGAACATGAGGTTAGATGGTTTGCAAGGTTGAACAACCTTGTGGTTATATAGACAAAGGATAGACAAATGTCTAACCCAAAGAGGTTGGATGGCCCATAAGAAAATGATACAGTGTTGTAAGGAGGTTGGACGACCATCTAACCCAACATGGATAGACGACCACCCAACCTGGATATGATAGCCGATCCACAGGTTATACTGGCCATCAAGAATATCACATGTAAGTAGATAATTAATGGCAGTGGTTGAGGTAGTTCAACTACCTCTCAAGAATTTAATGTAGGGTAGGCGTGAAAATGTTTCCTATATAATGTAATCGACCCCCTCATTTTTGGGGGTATTATTTGAGAATTATAAAGTAAATCTTCCAAAATTATTCATGAATCTTTTTGTGAGTTGCAAGCCTTGAATCTAGCCATTCAACAAAGATTTCTTGCCTTGTATCTATTGTGTAATGGATTGTGCATCCTTTTGAGAAATAAATTTTTTATTTTGTGGCTATTTATTTCCTAGCTCTAGTTGAGTTGATTTTCTTTCCTTCTATTACATTTGCAGATGTATTGTGCATATGTTTTTCTATTTCATGACCTAGATCTATTGTGCTCCATGAAAATGGGGATCTAAATGTAGTTGTGGAATGTGACACTTTTGTCTTCCCTTCCTTGCTTCATTTTTTCCCTATTTTCACTCACTACGAATCTCTATAGACCTTTTCTTGGTGCTATCACCACCATTAGTTTAGGTTTTTAGTTTTTACATCTTTCTAATCCTCTCTCTCTATCTCCTGGTCCCTTGGCATGATTAGTTAGCTGCATTTTCACTTCTAGGAGTAGTTTAGCATTAGGATTAGGTAGAGTAAGCTAACCTTCTTTAGAGGACCATATCAAGTTTGCAAGTTCCAAAGCTTGAGATATGGTCCAATGTTGTGTAGATTACACGATTTCCATGCACACATCATAAGTAATTAAATTTTTTCTCTAACAGATTTTATTGTTTTCATCGAATTAGTGTACCCTCCGAATTCTCAACATGTGAATGTGTTAATGCAAGCAGTGTGATTGGGTAACATGGAATTACTTGAAGGTGTGGGACCTTACAGATGAATCAATTATTTAGAGAAATATGGATCTTCTTCCTAAACTAATGAAATAACCAGTTCTAATTGAAATAAATCTAACAACTACTTCTAACCTATGACTTCCAAGGAACTAGGGAGAGAGAAATAACATAAATGAAAGAAATCTAAATCTACATGATAGGTGATACACCAAAAGGGGAAAGTAGGGAATCTCTTGAATGTGTGGAAGTGATAGAAAATGAGGTGCAAAGAGGGTGTAATAGTCACCATAGTCAACAAAAACATCAAAATACATACTCCATGAAAGCAAAACAACAATGAAATCTGTAAAATAATTTATATTGACACAATACAACTGCAAGTGAATTGAAAAGGTAAGTAAAGACAACAGACATAAGAAAAGGGAAGAACACATCCACAATACTCAAATCCATAGCTTCATTGATTTACACAATTCAATTAATTATAGAGAAAGGCTAGGATCATCATGCAAGATGTCTAGAATGAAGGCTTGCAACACATTCTTTGTAGAGTTTTGGTAAGCAAAGAAATACCCCCATTCAAATGAAAGAGCTTACAACTTCTAGAAGAATTAAAGAGAGAGAGAAATTAAATTTTCTCATATGTATGCATATCTCACCTACTTACGAAAAATTCAATTCAAAACATCATGGGGCATCTGCATAGCCCATCACTACTATATTGTAGCTTATGGGACAAGAAATTTCTCCCCATGCCCTATTAATGGTGGTAGATGGTTGTATAGTGCCCTAGAGTTATAGGGAATAAATGACATATTATACCACTTTGCATTAACTAAAACTGAAAAATGAATTTTTATGATGTGTAGAGGACTCTGAGACCTTTCCAAAAGTCCAATTTTGCGCAAAATAGAACTCTGGGGAGAAATTTATGGATTTTTGAAGATCGCAGACCATCGGGAAAGATAAGAGCTATTACTACTGCTTCCTAGTTCATTGCATTGATTTGGTCATGCACTACTTCATTTTTCATTGTTATTTTCCATGTGCTTTACTTCACCCTTTTTGTGAAGTAAAGAAACTTTCTTTCACCGATAACTCTATTTTTCATCCGCTTCCTAGTCCCGTAATGAATTGAAGTTGTAAGACTTCCCTTGGGGTATAGACTAGATAGCTCGGGTTATAGGTTTCCACTAGCTCGGTTGCACTACTAAGGATTGAGTTACTTCTATGTTTGAGTTACCTTCATCACAATCACCTCTCAACTCCATGATGACTCGGTTGATCCCCCTTGTATTGCATTGAATGACATATGCTTTTGTTTTTTGTGGGTTGTCTCCATGTCAAGACTTTAATTCATGAAATGTCACTTCTAATTTCCATGACAAACTCACCTATATCCTATCAAAATCAGAAATTTACATTTGATTTAATTGAAAAACCCATATCCCATGTTAATTTAAAGTCCTTTAAATCATCTCTTCGCATGGAAAGTGCCCAACTCAGGCCTCGACTGATCATTGCTCACCTTCTCGTGGCAAATCCACATCACCTTACTTTGTTTGCATCAAACTCGGCCCACTTTGCTATTTTATCTAGAGCCCTCGGATTGATGTAACTATTAACTTAATCCCGGCTCGGATGTCCTTCATTTGCATCGATTTTACCCTCCTTTACTATTTTAGTAAGGGATCTTTTAATCACGAAAACTCTTCATTTACTCCTTTTCGCATTGAATTTGCCTTCCTTAACTTCATTTAGCTCACCATATCGAGGCATTGATTTTACTTGCTTCAAATTCATTTCCCTACCTCAAACTTGGCTTCCAATACTTGCTAAGTGGAGCCATCTAATTCACCGTAAATGAACCAACAACCATGCTCATTGAATCAAATATGAGATGCTTTTCTTGAATGAATTCTCCGCCCCACTTACTATTTATTAAGTGTGCCTCAAATCACCATAGCTACTCATTACATTCTAGAGAGTTGACTCAACCTCCTATGAGTCGTGTTGCCTTTTCTCCTCGTTGACTTTCCTATGATGAACAACAATGTGTTGACCCCGACTTGGCCAAGCCGGTTTCATTGTTGGCTCTGTGAGATCCGTAAGGATCTTCTCCTCCACTCTTCACAGGGCCACCGACATGGTTGAGATTTTGACGTTTCCTTTAGAAATATCCCCCTAGAAATCACCATACCATCATTTTGAGCCTTAAAACCAAATAAATTGATTACCACTTTTCCATGATCATGGATGACTTAACCCTAGTGTCTTCTCTGTTGGCATTTTGTTTCATCCCCTAGTGATTTTGCATGAATGCCAAATTGTTTCGTTGCATTGCCAATCATTGAAATCCATCGGCCAAGCTTGGGAGCTCATCCCTAGCTCACTGGTTGAACTCTCTAGCTCGGGGCTGCCAAACAATTTGACCTCCTTACATGCTCCTCCACACCAAAGACTTCTCCTCATGCCTATGTTTTCCTCACTCATGATGACTCACCTTGACAAGTTCCCTTATGCACTTTGTGAGCCCAAAATGACATTGTGGGTTAATTTACTTCATGGGGATTCCTGGTTGGCATTGTTTGTGGCCCAGTCTCATTTTCCATTAAAAAAATCTTGTAGGGTGAGATCCCTTTTCCATGGTCCAAGTTGTTTGGCTAAATCACTATGGTGATTCATTTCCTCCATGTGACCTGGCTCAAATTCTCACCTTCTACATCTTTATCTCAACTAAGTGAGCTCATCCTTCAACTCCTGAGATGGAAACCCCTCTCACCATTGGAAAATCAACTTGCTCCATGACTCACCTTGCTCATCTCCCATGAGCTATTTAACTTGCCAAGCTCAAGGAGCTCGATTCTCCACTTTTCAGGTGGTGTCTTCAACCCGTCTCACTAAGATACTCAGAGAGCCAATTTTGGATCAATCTCCATTTAGATCCCCTTTGCAATCTTGGAAAAAATTTGGACTTTATGGGGAACTGTCAAAGATAGAGGACCTTAAAGGTGATAGTTGGGTCCGTAGGAACTATCCTTTAGTTTTGGATATTTTTGGCTCAATGTGGGCCTCGCATGACATGTATTTTTTCATTTTTAAGTTGATTTCAAGGGTCAAAACCTAGAAGAGGAAAAATTCCTCAAATATAATTTTGTCTTTTGAATTCACCGAATGGGCTCTCGAATCCTCAAAAACCATCTATAAATAATTTCATCGTTGGGTGTCCCTCTTGGAATATGGGTCTAGTGACATCCTTGTTGTCCATTTTTCCTGGGGAAAATGGATAACAATTTTGGTGACTCGTAAGCCATCTTCCTGCTAGATGTTGTTGACCAACTACCTTGCAGCATCCATTGGGCATGGAGTCCTATGTATTAACCATGAACTGATCTTGAACCTATTACAATTGAACCTAGAGACTACTTGCACTTCGCTGAACCTGTATTTGTTTGGCTTGCTTGCACTCTCAATCTTCATAAGAAAATCTTGGAGTTAAGATTTGTGAGAGTGGAAAATTGCCTTAACTTGGGATCTTCACATGTTCCTCTCTGCAACCTTGTTCTGCGAGACTGAAATGGACCATCCTAAAACCTGATTCTACCAAGTATGAAGCACACAAAAATGATGATTGTTTGGCATGTCTTACATGTTGCATAGTTTTAAATAAGAAAATTCCCAAGTTTTTACATCATGGAACTCTATTAAAACTTGATTTTCTCCTTCTTCTAAAAATTAAACTTACGATATGTAGCTGGAGGATGATTTCTAGGGATGGAGATGTTTCTTCTATCTTGGGAAAGGTTTTCATGGCACCCTTTATCAGGTCTCTAATTTCATTGTAAGGGATGTTATAAGCTTAGCTATTGATCGAAGGAAAAAAGAAATGGAAACATTAAAATTTATCCCTTAACCTGATTTTAGTTGCTTTTCGTTTGAACAAATTTGAAGATAACAACTATTTCCTATGAGCTTGAACTTATTCTTGTAATTTTCTCTATTTTTAAGCATGGTGAGCTTTGCACGAGAAAAGAACACTGAAGCAATAGAACATGTGCCCAAGGAAATTAGGGAAATGAAAAATAATATAACAACATAACAATGTGCATAAGCTCTTAGAGGAATTTAAATTCTAAAATACTATGTATAAGGGTTATAAAGTGTCAAGAATTAGGGACACCGGGGACAACATGAATGAACTTATGTATAAGGGTTATAAAGTGTTATAAAGTGTGAGGAATTCGGTGTTAGGTCCTTGTGAATCTGATGTTGAAATCATGAATGAACTCTATTAGAGCCCACTATATCTTGTTAAGGTGTTCCATAAGGCAAATAACATTTTCATCCTCCCCGAACCGGTTGTGATGTTGTTCTCCCAACTTATTCAATGTGGAAATAGATTGTGGTACCAAAATATTGCACCAATATTTTGCTTTACCTTTGAGATATGAAACCATAAATCTGAGGAAAAAATTATCCTCCATGATGATGTGAATGGCACAATGGTTGGAAACATCCTGAATGTGATCAATCAGGGAGTGATCTCCATTTTCATAGAAGAGGGGAATATTTTTCAAGGCCGCTTTAGGGATAACATCCCATTGCTGCAAGTGAAGAGGACTATAACTGAAATGAGGAAATGGAAAATCTCATTAGATAACCATGAATGAAGTGAAAAGATTAAAAAAAATCTACAACCGGGGATGATGGGTTGTTTGAATAATTGGATTCGCCATATATGCTTGAAAGTGCCTCTAAAGGATGAAATCTTCACCAAGAGCACATCAACCTAATGAAGTGAAGTGGTAAGGTGCTTGAGACTGTCCCACCTTTGGGCATGCCAAAATGCTCATTGGAGCTTTCCCCTACTTCTTAAGATCCTTAAATTTTGAAATAATAGTGATGATACGAGTCTATGGGAGGAACCACGATGCCTCGAAGCTTATGTTATAGCTATTATAGTAGATAATTACTTAATTCATGTAGGAAAACTTGTGCCTAGGCCACTTATTCTTCTCTATCTGGAATTAGGGAATCCTATGACCATTCAAACACCTAAGTTTGCCCCTATTCTAGATCCTATAAATGAGAAAAACATCAAGGAATCCACTCCGTCTATAAATTCCAAAGAACTCTAAGAGGTTATGAATAATCTTAAAGAAGTGTTGAAGGGACAAAAATCTTTAGGAAATGAAGTTGTGACCATTAAGCAGTAACAAGCCCAAAATGTCAAGCCCTATCAGCCTTAGTAACAAACAAACATGCCTCCATATCAGCTTAATAGGCCTCCCACTCAGGTTCCAAATCTTAATCTTGGGCAACCTTCTTCTTCTAATCTTTCCAACCTTATAATCATAATCCACCATCTTTATCTAGGGCCTTGGTTCCAGTCTAGAATAATATGGCATAGGAGTACAAGTGGTGTTTTCCTTGTATCCAACCACATAATCAATCAACATCCTTACATGGTGTAGTAAATCAAGCTTTGATGGTAAAAATGGTTGGTGTGCCTCAAGAAGCAAAAGAGGAAGAAAATAAGCACCAAGATAGTAATCAAGAAGTGCCTCCAAGTGAGACAACACTTGTTAATTGGCAAGTAGAAGACTTCCATGGAATCAATCAGTCTCCTTTCCAAGGAGTAGCAACTAATACAAGGTCCAAAAAGAGAAATATAGAGGAAGGGAAGTCATCTAATCCAAGTACTTCCTATCCTTCTATCACACCTCAGGGTGTTAGCAATCCAAGTGTAGCCCCTAACATTCAAAATCAGCCCAAGCCACCTTCTAGAATGACTCAGGTGCTAGTTGCAGTAGCTCATGTACCAGAGAAAGTTGTGCCAAGTAAGGGGTAGAAAAAGGAAATCCCACTTCCTTTTAATATTATTGATCAAATGAAGAATACCAATGTCAATATTTCCATGTGGGAGTCATTAGCAATCCCGAGCCAATGAAACTTGTTACAAGTAGCCATGGCGAATTGGTCTGCATCTCAAGTGACCTTTTCAAATATCAAGAGACAGTGTTCACTAATGCAACTCAACAAGAAAGAGTTAAAGGAGGTCAAAAAGGTAAGAATATGAAACATCCTCCATTTTATATATCTCTAATCATTGGGAGCAGTCTCGTGCACAATTGCATGATAGATTCAGGAGTAATTAGCTTAGTAATTCCCAAGAAGATAGTTGATTAACTAGGACTAAAGTATGAGCCGATGACAAAAGGAGTAGTACAGTTAGATGGGACATCAGTTGGAATAGTTGGATTGATCAAAGGATTGAGCTTTACACTACATGTATGCCCCAATGTCATAGTATTACAGGATATATTAGTTATTGACTTAGCACCACTCTTTGCATTTTTCCTGTCTCGGGACTTCACAACTAAAATTGGAGGCTACTTCTCCGCTAATTTGTCTCATATGATTTTTATATGAAGGTATAGGGATAAATCTACAATCAGATTAGAACCTATTGTAAAATTTCATGTTGAACCTCAAGTGTCCAACCTAATCAATGTAAATTTCTCATCTTTTGATCAAGACGATTTCCTGAACATTTTAGATAAAAATACCAAGGTTGGAGGCATTCCATACTTGAATCTTGATAAATGGGAAAACAAGAGGCATGATTTTGACCCATATAAAGAGAGGAAGGAAGCTAAGGTGGGTATTTATTACATGCATGAAGAGAATACACCTATCCCTCGCATCACCAACCAAGAGGAAAAACATGAAAATGAAGTATGGTAGCTATTATTCTATGGCTCAAGAAGAAAACAGGTGTTGGAGGGGGATCAATGCTTGTATCACTATAAGGTATTAAGTACTATTATGATTTCCATTTTCATTTTTCTTGTTTGAATTACATAGCAGAGTATGAGGAATTAGTTCACGTATTGCATTGAGCAAGAAAGATGAGTATTAAGAACTTATAGGTCTTGGGAGACAACGAGTTGGGTGTGAACCAAGTAAGAGGTTTAAATGCTACTAAGAATGACCTCTTAAGGGGATATAAAAATAGGGTATATGATTTCATCAAAGACTTCGAAGCTTTCAACATCATCATCATACCAAGGAAGAAAAATGAAGTCGTTGATAGGTTCAAGCATTTGAGGCAATTTTTGACATTGTTGGAAGTATCGGGAGAGATCAAACTCAATGTCATATAAGAGTAATTATGAGGTTAGGTATTCCGAGATAAGCCCACAAGGCTGACTTGATATTGGTGTGCCATGTCCGTTGATTTTAATCAAGATTATTTCTTATGATTCTTAGTAATTTCTTATTTGTGGACTTTACTTTGCCGTTATCCTAGGGTAATAGTTAGAAAAAGTGTTAAGATATATCACATTCCTAAAGTCCATTCAAGTGATCTTTACACTAAGGAATGCGAGAGAGTTATTTGATATGATAGTGGCAGGTACAAAAAACTCATTACTATCCCCTCGTAGAATTCCAATATGTTGGATTTGTTAGCCTCCATGAGTGTTACTTGCTTGATCCATTTGGTGAAATAATATGTTGTCGTGAGGATCCATTTAAGGCCTTGGCTAGAATTTGGATTGATGACACCAATGAATTCCAATCCCCATTTCATGAATGAATGATTCACCGAGATTGGATGAAGTGGCAACACTCTTGCTAACCTCTCTTTGCTCATGCGTAATGCACACTTCTTACACTTTTTAATTTATACATAGTAGTCAATTAATACTATAGGCCAATAATAACTAGCTTTTATGATTTTGAGAGTTATTACTCATGGATAAAAGTGGCCTCCCACCTTTCTAACATTTAATTATTGTAGCACCCTCTCGATATGATTTGTTCCAATACACCTTAGGAGAACTCCATTAGTGTCCTTATTGAAAAATATACTGTCATTAAAGGCATATATAATAGACCGAAGTCTGAAATATCTCCTATTTTCTTTGCTCAACTCTTTAGGACATAAATTCATTTGAAGGTAATGCATCATATCTTGGGTCCAACATGGTGTAGGAACATCATATTTTGGATGCTCTTGACTATCCTACAACACTAAATTAATTTCCTCTTGACTACCGGTCCTATCCTGTTGTTTGGAAGATAGCTTCTTACATAACTCCTTTCCAAAGACTAGCTTAGTCACCTTTATGTCTATGTCATACTCCATCACATGAGTGATCCAACCTACTCTCTTTTCATTCAAATCCTTGTTCAGGAGGAAATCCTTGACTCCAACATGGGACATTAGAAGAAAAATATTGTTGTTTGAGATGAGGTGTTTGAAATTCTTCAATATTATTATGACATAAAGGACCTACCTCTTAATTAAGTATTACCTTGCTTCATATTCCTCTAAGATTTGATTGAAGAAATCTATGGGTTGTTCTAACCCTTCCTTATCCTACTACACTAAGATGGCTGAAATTGTATCTACTCGCCAAAGGCATATAAGATGAAATCCTTAGAGAAGTCTGGATTTATGAGAGTCAGAGCTCGAGATATAGCCTATTTGATAGCTTCAAATATCTCCTTGCATTCAGTTATCCACTTGAATGCAAGGTTCTTCTTTAACATCATTGTCAATGGTTTGACAAGAGTGGAAAAATTAGGCACAAATATGCGGATGAAGTTGATCCTCCCTAGAAAAATTTGGAGATATTTCTTATGACTTGGAAATGGTAGTGCTTGTATAGCTTCAACTCTTTTAGGATCAATGGTTGGCCCTTCCTTAGACACTATGTGGCCTAGCATGTTTGCCTTCATGAGCTAGAAACACACACTTCTTAGGATTCAGGGATACGCCGAACCTTTTACATATTTAAAACACTTGTCGGAGGTGGAAAAGATGATTAGCTATGTTCTTGGAGTATATTGTGATATCATCTAATTACAAAAGAATTATCTTAATTATCATCCCTTTGAATGTCATAGAGATCGTTATTTGGAAAGTCACTCTAGCATTTGACAATCTAAATGTCATCTTCTTATAAGTGTATGTGCCCCATTTTGTGGTGAAGGTTGTCTTGTATTGATAATATTATTTCACCATGATTTGATTATAACATGAGTAGCCATCTAGTAGTGAGAACCTTTCCAAACCAGCCACAACTTGAAATACTTATTCCATAGAAGGGAGTGGATAATGATCTTTGAGAGAATCTTTGTTTAAGTCCCAAAAGTCTATGCAAAACCTGATCTCTCCATTTATCTTCCACACCGACACAAGATTAGAAACCCAACTTGAGTGCTTGATTAGAAAGATGATGCTTTCTTCTATGAGCTTGTTTAACTCCTTCTTCATCAGAGGCTCAATATGAGAGTTGACCGGCCATTTCTTCTTCCTGATAGGCTTAGCTTCTAGATCTAGTTTGATAGTATGTTGTGATATCTTGGGATTGAAACCTCTCAAGTCCTTGTAGCTCTAGGTGAAAAATCAAGGAACTACTGAAAATTTTGTATAAATTCATATCTCTCTTGATCAGTGCTCACCTTGCCAATTTGGAGTACCTTACCTTCACTAATTGAAATTGGCTCCAAATCTTCTCCTTTGACCTAGATGTTGGCCTTCTCTTTATAAAGCTGGCCATTAGGATTGAATATGGATTCAAGAGTTACTAAATCTTTTTATCAAATTGTTTTTCCTCGGTTGGACTACTTGATCAAAGCATATTGCTACGCAGCTTGTCTTGGTTCCTAGCTGAGAATTATGTTTCTTCTTATAGGAAATTTATGATCTATTGATCAATTTCAAATACTTTATAGTTTGTGTTATTAGGAATAGCTAAACTCATAATTACTCTTATATGAGGTTGAGTTTGATCTCTCCCGATCATCGCTAAAAACGTCAAAAATTGCCTCAAATGCTTCAAACCTATCAACAACTTCATTTTTCGTTCCTTAGTATGATGATGATGTTCAAAGCTTTGAAATATTTGATGAAATCATATAACCTATTTTATAGCCCCTTAAGAGGTCATTCTTAGTAGCATTTAAACCTCTTACTTGGTTCACAGCCAACTCGCTGTCTCCGAAGACCTGTAAGTTCTTAATGCTCCTCTTTCTTGCTTAATGCAACCCATGAACTAATTCCTCATACTCTGCTATGTAATTCAAACAAGAAAAATGAAAATGGAAAGCATAATAGTACTTAATACCTTATAGTGATACAAGCATTGCTCCCCCTCCAACACCTTGTTTACTTCTTGAGCCATCGAATAATATCTACCATACTTCATTTTCATGTTTTTCCTCTTGGTTGGTGATGAAAGGGAGAGGTGTATTCTCTTCATGCATGTAATAAATACCCACCTTAGCTTCCTCCATATCTTTATATGGGTCAAAATCATGCCTCTTGTTTTCCCATTTATCAAGATTCAAGTCCTGGAATGCCTCCAACCTTGGTATTTGTCTCTGGAATGTTCAGGCAGTCTTCTTGATCAAAAGATGAGAAATTTACATTGATTGGGCTCAACACTTGAGGTTCAATATGAAATTTTACAATAGGTTCTGATCTGATTGTAGATTTATCCCTATACCTTCATCTGAAAATCATATGAGACAAATTAGTGGAGAAGTAGCCTCCAATTTTAGTTGTGGAGTCCCGAGATAGGAACAATGCAAAGAGTGGTGGCAAGTCAATAACTGATATATCCTGTAATACCGTGACATTGGGGCATGCATGTAGTGTAAGGCTCAATCCTTTGATCAGTCCAACTATTCCAACCGATGTCCCATCTAACCGCTTTACTACTCCTTTTTCATCGGCTCATACTTTAGTCCTAGTTGATCAACTATCTTCTTGGGCATTACTGAGCTACTTGCTCCTGAATCTATCATGCAATTGTGCACGAGACTACTCCCAATGATTAGAGATATATAAAATGGAGGAGGTTTCATATTCTTACCTTGTTGACCTCCTTGAACTCTTTCTTGTGGAGATGCATTAGTGAGCACTTTCTCTTGATATTTGAAAAGGTCACTTGAGATAGAACAATTCGCCATGGCTAATTGTAACATGTTTCATTGGCTCAGGATTTCTAATGACTCCCACATGGAAATATTGAAATTGGTATTCTTAATTTGATCAATAATATTAAAAGTGAAATTTCCTTTTCCACCCCTTACTTGGCACAACTTTCTCGGTACATGAGCTACCGCACCGGCACCCGAGTCGTTCTAGATAGTGGCTTGGGCTGATTTTGAATGTTAGGGGCTGCACTTGGATTGCTAAAATCCTGAGGTGTGATAAAAGGCTAGGAAGTACTTGGATTAGATTAATTTAATTCATCTATATTTCTATTTTTGGACCTGGTATTAGCTGCCACTCCTTGGAAAGGAGACTGATTGATCCCATAGAAATATTCTACTTGCTAATTAACAAGTGTTGTCTCACTTGGAGGAACTTCTTGATTACTATATTTCTGCTGATTTTCTTACTCTTTTTCTTCTTGAGGAATGCCAACCATTTGTACCATCAAAGCTTGATTTACTACACCATTTAAGCATGTTGATTGATTGTGTGGTTGGCTACAAGGAAAACACCACTCATACTCTGTGCCATATTATTCTAGACCGGAACCAAGGCCCTAGATGAAGATGGTGCATTAGGATTATAAGGTTGGAATGGATTAGAAGAAGAAGGTTGCCCAAGATTAAGATTTGGAGCACGAGTAGGAGGCCTATTAGGCTGATATGGAGGCTGTTTGTTTGGTACCGAGGTGATAGGGCTTGAAATTTTGGGTTTGTTTCTTCTTGATGGTCATAACTTAATTTCCTAAAGCTTGTTGTCCCTTCAACACTTCTTTAAGATTATTCATAACCTCTTAGAGTTCTTTGGAATTTCTAGATGGAGTGGATGCCTTGATGTTTTTCTCATTTATAGGATCTAGAATAGGGGCCAACTTAGGTGTTTGAATGGTCATAGGATTCCCTAATTCCAGATAGAGAAGAATAAGTGGCCTAGGCACAAGTTTTCCTACATGAATTAAGATATTATCTACTATAATACCTATAACATAAGCTTCGGGCATCTTGGTTCCTCCCATAGGTGTATCATCACTATTATTTCAAAATTTACCAAATGAGAATTTTGCATGCCGGTGGGATAGGTCTGAAGCACCTTACCACTTCACTTCATTAGGTTGATGTGTTCTTGGTGAAGATTTCATCCTTTGGAGGCACTTTCAAGCATATATGGCGACTCCAATGATTCAAAAAACCCATCATCCCTGGTTGTATATTTTTTTAATGCTTTCACTTCATTCATGGTTATCTAACGAGATTTTCCATTTCCTCATTTCATTTATAGTCCTCTTCACTTGCAGCAATGGGATGTTATCCCTAAAGTGGCCTTGAAAAATATGCCCCTCTTCTATGAAAATGGAGATCACTCCTTGATTGATCACATTCAGGATGTTTCCAACCATTGTGCCATTCACATCATCATGGAGGATAATTTTTTCCTCGATTTATGGTTATATCTCTCAAATGTAAAGAAAAATATTGGTGCAATAGTTTGGTACCACAATCTATTTCCAAATTGAATAAGTTGGGAGAACAACATCAGAACTGGTTCAAGGAGGATGAAATTGTTATTTGCCTTATGGAACACCTTAGCAAGATATAATGGGTTCTAATAGAGTTCATTCATGATTTCAACATTAGATTCACAAAGACCTAACACTGAATCCCTCAAGAATATAGACCCTCTCAAGGTATGGCATTCTTGTACTATTTGAGGTCCTTTGATGTTGATCTAGTTGTATTGATTCAGTCTCTAGGGGGCAGTGGTATTCCTTAGGATTTTCCATCACATCACAACCCGAGAATATTATAATTCAAACTAGAAAAGAAATCTCATCCATGATGCTACAATCCCTCCCTCACCACCTCAAGTTATTCCTTCCCCTTGTGCAAATATTGAAAAATCCATCATTCCTTGCTGAAATAAGGAAGCCCCTTTGCTTCCTTATCCTTAAATATTCCCCACAAGTTTTTATTCCTAGATCATTCCTAATCTTTGTAAATATCCCTCCCATTTCCAACCGAGCACTACCCAACTTACCTAAGCCATACACCAATGTACCTAGAATTTTTGGCATACCATATGCTATCCCTACCCTCTATCCAGATGTCACTAAACTAGGTTATCCTACAAGGATGGTAGAGAGAGATATATGTTATGAGTTTGGAGAAAGGGATATACCCATGCAATTCCCTAAACAACAAAGTTTTAGGAAGAAACATGCAATTGTTTTTGAGGTAGCATGTTAGTAGAATAAGGGGTCCATTCTAGAGGATTACTTGGCATTTTTAGGTGATCAAGAAAGGTCCCTTGAGCATCAACCACCCTAGCCATGATAAGATAGTAAAATCCAGCCTCTCTTTCTTACACCTCTCCCACAACCAGTCTCACCAAAGATGAAAATTTTGTATTAATGGGTAACTGGTCTAATTCAGATTGGGAGGATGAGGAAATTAAAAATGTGCCAAAGAAGGAGATGAATAAAAAAGTGGAGCAGATGGGAGAGAAGGAATATCACACTGGAAAGTTCGGGGAGGAGGAAGTGTTTTTAAACACTATTGGCACTCATGTCCTTGATGAGGGAAAATTTCAAGGTGAGCATGATTTTCCTATGGAGTGAAAAGATCCTTATTGCTCTTCTTTTCGGAACTTGCTACACTTTTATCAAAAGGGAAAGAGGGAATAGGGAATGAAGAGACCCACATATTACTAGTAGCCATCAACGTGGAGATAAATTTTTTCGAGGTGCAACAAAGTATGGATCAGTCTACAAACATCCATATTCAAGAAGAAGGTCTACATGAGATCCCTAGTTACGGGACCAAGAAAAAAATGAGTGGGTAAATCATAAGAATAAGGCCTTTCCTAATGAAATACGTAGCTTCACTAGAGAAAGGGTCAGATTTTCCACTAGCCATGTTCAATAAAGAGCATGGGAATGATTTTTAATGCACCAAGGGTCAGCAATAATAAATCCAATTGGATATAGATCAACCGATGGGGGTATTTTATTTATTTATTGATACCTTGGTAGGTTAGGTGGAATATTGTCTCCATGTAAGTATCTCATCCATGACCACACCCATTGTTAAATCAGTTGCATGGTCTAAAATATTGAGGAAGGGAAACTATTTTCCCTTTCCGTGTTAAGGTTCGTGTGAATTTTCCAATTCCTCTAGTTCGATTAGGGTAGGAGTAGGTTTGTTTTAAGAAGATCAAGTGCGTATGCATACTCTACATGTTCCACTTAGAACATGTATGATATTCCCTTTGTACATATTGTGTTGTGTGGTGTTTGTTTCTCTTTGACACTACATTTTAGAAGAGGCATGTTCTTGAGGAAAAATCAGGTTTTAACAATAGTTCCAGCCTCTCCCAATCATCTTGTGTTCCTAGAAATTCTGCATAGTGTTATGCTTGTCAAGAAATCATTAGTTGTTTGTGCTTCACACTTAGCAAGAAATTAGATTTGGGACATTTTCAGAGAGCTTCATCCTTCATTCCATAGATTAGATTTGTAGAGGAAGAGAATTCCATGTTCAAGATAGTTTTTCACTCTCACAAAACCTTAATTCAGAGAATTTCATGAATGAGATGGAAAATTTGAGCAATGATAGAAAGTTCCAGGTTAAAAAAAAAAGTTTTAATGGCTCAGGGGAAGAATTTAGAATTTATGATTAGTTTGTAGGTGTATCAGGTTGAATCCATGCCCAATGGATGCTTTAGGAAACTGGTCAGACATCTAGCAAGTAGATGTCTCGAAGAGGTCGTCAAACTATTATCTATTTTTACCCCCTCAGTAAAAATAGAAAACTTGAGAGGATGGGTTTGAGAACTTGATAGGGCTTCATGAAGCAATATGGATTGATAGATGAGTATTAAATTACTCAAGGAGATGATTTTGGAAGATTCAAGGAATTTTTGGAGGTTTTAGAGTTGATCCATCAGAAGTGGGATTTCGGGCCTAAAGGAGAATGCACCGTGAAAGAGGACTTGAGCTTCAAATAAATATATTGGAAGAAGTGAAAGAAATCATAATTCCAACTAAGTGTTCCTATGGAAGTCATTTTCCATTCCCTACATGGTGGAAAATATGAGACATCTTGAAACATCATGCACTTCCCGAGGAAGCTAATTCTTCTGGCACACAACTAGTCATCCCGAAAAAAGGATCCATTTGGAGGTGTTAAATTAAAAATATATCTTGAGACCACCACCATTGGATTTAGTGGGTTGTTTTCAAGTGAAATCATTTAAAATGTCACCCTAAAACTGATCCAAGAGCCCGAGATATCGCATTCGCAAGTTAGCCTCTAAGGTTTGAACGATCGTCCAACCCAAGGGTTAGATGGATAGGGGTTAGATGGGTTTTGGATGATGTATAACCAAAGTTAGATGTCATATAGTGTCCTAAGTTGGAATTCCCAAAATTTGTCCGAATAAGAGGTTAAACGAGTCACAAGATTGGATGGCACGGTGGTTGTATGAATAGAGGATAGATAGTCATCCAACCCAAAGCATGTTAGGCGAACCATAAGAAAATGATGTGGTGTTGTATGCATGTTAGATGGCCATCCAATCCAACATGGATAGACGTCCTCCAAACCCAGATATGATATCTATTCCACAAAGTTAGACGGGCCGTTAAGAGTATCACCTATGAGTAGAACACGATGGTGTGGATTGAGGTAGTTCAACTACCTATCAAGAATTTAATGCAGGGTAGGAGGGAAAAAATTTCCTATATAATGTAATCGACCCATTTATTTTTGGGGGTATTTTCTCAAAATTGTGAAGGAACTCTGCCAAAATTATTCTTGAAGATGTTTTGTGAGTTACGGAGCCTCAAATCTGGACATTTAGCAGATATTTCTTTCCTTGTATCTATTGTGTAAATGGATTGTCCATCCTTTTGAGAAATAAAATTTACGTTTTGTGGTTATTTCTACCCTAGCTTGAGTTGAGTTGATTTTCTTTCCTTATATTGCATTTTTAGATGCATTGTGCATATCTTTTTCTTTTGCGGGACTTAGATATGTTGTGCTCCATGAAAATGGAGTTCGAATGTAGTTTTAGACTATGGAACTTCTGTCTTCCCTTCCTTTTTTTGGTTTTTTCCTATTTTCACTCATTACGAATATCTCCATCCCTTTTCTTGGTGCTATCACAACCTTTAGCTTAGGTTTTTCATTTTTTCATCTTTCTAACCCTCTCTCTCTCCTTAGTCCTTTAGCACATTTAGTTTAGGATTAGTTAGCTACATTTTCCCTTCTATGAGTAGTTTAGCATTAGGATTAGGTAGAGTAAGAAAACCTTCTCTATAGGACCATCTCAATTTTTTAATTCCCACAAATTGAGATATGGTATAATGTTGTGCATGATTACATTAATTTCCCCATATAAATCACAAGAAATCGGGGTGCTATAATTTTGCTCCATCAAGTCCTTATAACACTAGTGTCAAAATTTGTCTCATGAATGGAAATGATGATAAGGATTATATAATTTGAATATGTGAAAATAATGTAGAAGAGGTATGATTGAGATATTTGCCAATGTTTGAAAGTTTAAGAATCACTTGAAAAGTAAGTTTCTATTTTACAATTTCAACAAAATGATAATGCATGTGATAAGACAATGTGAATGCAAGAAAGGATAGTGTGGAGATGTAAATGACTATATACAAAAACATTTCAGGTGACACAAGTTGATGGTTTCATCAAACTCCTCACCTTCCAAGGTACACAAATGATAAGAAGGATTCTTGAAGTTTTCATATGCTTGACAAGGGCCTAATATTTTACGCTTGAACTTACAACCCTTGCCCATTATCTTATCCATCTAAACATCTAGTATTCACCTAAGAGTGTTTGTTTGAATGAGAAATTATTATAATTATTTGTTGTGTTCTTGAATAATTACATCTACATGAATGTGATGATGTTGTTCAACTTTGTTCCCTACATAAGGAGGAATGATCACATTTGGCTTTTGTCGCACTATGGGGTCATGTCTCATGGATATGAAAAGTTTGGATTTTGACATGTTTCTAGCTTGACCAAGGTTTAGAATGGAAGAAACCATAGAGATGGATTTGGTGAAGGTCATTTCACTCTCAACATCCTATTCTTCTTCTCGACACTTATATTATATGTATGCTTACGAGATAATCAATAGGAAGAGAGGCTAGACTTAGAAAAATTTCAACTCCTTGTTGGCTATTTTTTGGTTGTGTTATCATTTATATCAAACCCATTCATGGAAAAGGGTTTGATGGTCTAGTATGTGTCCCCATATGATGTTATTCATGTGTCTAGCATGAATATTGAGTGGTTGTGCCAAGTTTGGTGAGTTGTCATGGTGTCCTAGAGCATGTTTGAGTATGCCTAGTCATGGTATGAGTCTTATTGAGGTGATTAGTTGATGTTATGAGGTTAAACATGGATGTTATGATGTGTTATGAGTGTACATAGGTCTGCATATGGTCAACATGGTCAGTTCATGGTTGCGTCAAGTCATTCTAGGCTTGTTTCTTGCTCTGGAACAAGTAGGTTGAGGTAGAGATGTGATATTTAGACTAGATATTTCTTGTTGGAGAATCGTATCAGAATTGTGTCAGTTTACCTAAGGTGTATGGTGTTTTTAGGTATGTATTCAGTGATTCACTACTTCTATGAGGTCATTGGGAAGCAAGTAGTGGGAAAAAAGGTAGTTTGGCAAATGCAAATGAGATTGTATAGAGAGTTATAGGCATATTTTGACAATATGGTGAGCATTGATAGTTATAGGATGTTTTCATGATGATTCATGACAAGTTTATGGTTATTTTTATAAAGATTTTGTAAGATATGGAAGTTTTGGTGAAAGCTGGGTAAGTTGCAATGTAATTTTCAAGAAAAGTCAAACCTTTTGATGCTCGTTGTGAATTTTATGCTTTGCATGGGGACCTGATCTCTTTGAGGTAGCCTATAAGGTCATTTATGAAGCTTTAAAAAATGAGATATTTTTATCATCACATTTTTATGAATGATTATTAATAAGATAAAATGGTTTGAAACCCTAGCTAAACCCTAACTAGGAGAAGATTGTAGAAGGGTGAGTATCTGAGAGTGTTTTTATTCCTTTTGAAAAATTTATGATTGGATGTTGTAGAGGTCTCTTCCATATTTCCAGTAATGTATGATAGAGCATGTGGTGATATGTGGGCCCCACCTGAAAAATGAAATTTTCGAAGATTTCTAGTCTCTGTGGAATCCAAAGAAGGTAAGGAATAAATTATCATTTATGATATACCAGGAGTTTTCCTTAATTTCCATAAAGGTTTAAGATCGTAGTTTCAGTAAAAAAAGTGCAAAGTGTGCCCTATTTGTGTTGACTAATTTTTGGGGTAGTTTGGAGTAAAATTGTCATCGCAAGAGCTACATGGGGAGTTAAGAATCCATTAAATTGTGTTGATAATATTTTTAAAAGAAATTTCCATTGGTATATCAAACTTGAATATTGGACATGGTATGCAAAAGTTATGAGTTGTTCTTTGAGGGTCAAGTTTGAAGGATGCTTGTTCTTGCAGGGTACAAATGGCTACATGAGGTAAAGTGATGATTCTGAGTTATTCATGATTGGTGAAGGTTGCTGAGGGATTAATAATAATTTTTAATTATGTTTCATTCTTTGGTTCAGTGTGGAAGTGATTTTTGGTATGTTGGAGCAAGTTGGGCTAAGTGTCAGTTCTTGAGTCCAAGTAGAGATAAAAAGTAGGTTCCAGATACTATATTGGTTGAATTACTTCCACTTGGATTTGGAAGGAGTTATAATATGTTATGTAAATTTAATTAAGATATATTTCCAATGAGGTATGGATTGTGTCTTCGTGAGGTCATTTGATGTGTCTTTCAGGCTTATTTGTGAAGAAGTTTGTAGTTTGCATTTTCAAGACAAGGTTGTTCTGTTATAATATTGAGTTGAATATTTATATCACCTTGAAATTTAAGAGGGATGAATTTGGAATATATTGAATTCATTAAGGTCTTGAAAGTATCAAAATAGTTGTTTATCAGCTGATTTTGGAAAACTAGTTTTTGGGCAACTTGATTTGGTGAAGATAAAAGTTGTTGTGGTTTGAACAAGGGGATGTTTCATGAGATATAACTTGAATATATGTGTTTTAAAGGTTATTTAATTTCCATGGAGTGGTAAAATTCCATATTTGAGGTGTTCTTGGGTGGTTTTGAGGCCCAAATATGAAATCAAGTTGTTGATAGTAGTTGTTTTGTGAAGGTAATGAGCCACTAGACCCATTAAATGAAATAATTTTATTGGTCCATTATAATTTCCACCATGTGTGATGTTTAAATTTTATTTTAAACATGTTTGATGATTTTTAGATCTTGGATAAAAATATTTTTGGAGTTAGGAGTTTTTTCTCATCTCAATGATGGGGATTTGAGGATTTTTGGTGCATTAATGAAGGGTTTTAGCTAGGCCGACCTATATGGTTCATATGTGACTATTGTAATGGATGTAATGAATTTAATAATTTTTTATGGGTTGAATTTATCATGAGGAACCAACATATCTCATGTTTGAAAGAATGAAAGAATATTTATGTGCTTGTTTGGTTCATTTTTGAACTAATGCTATTGGAGGGAAGAAGTACGACCTAAAGGAGAGAGTTTTGCAGGTATGGGTGAATGATTTGAAGGATGAGGAAGATCATGATAGGTTTAGGAATAATTTAATACTTGAGAGATATTTTAAATCCATGGCAAGTTGAGAAAGAATAATATTTTACAAGATTAAAGATCTAGGGTTTGAGCTAGGGTTTATGAGTGGAATAAGTGATCTCTATCGGTTATTATGGAAGAAATATTAGAGATCAAACATCTTAAAGAGGCTGAGTTAGTTATTATTCATAATAGGGGTTATTTCCTCCTTGTGGATTTGGTGCTTCACTAAATTAGGGGTTAGTGCTCCTTGTAGGGTTGGTGCTCTACTAAACTACGGGTTGATGCTCCTTGTGGGGTTCACGCCTCCGAATTTGAATCATGGAAATATAATTTTTATGTTTCAGTGGGTTTTCTTCTCCATGAGGGTTTCCCACTTAAATATTGTGTCTATGAGCTCTCTTTCATGTGTTATGGTTATTTGAATGTATTGTGTACACATAATAAGCTTGTGATGAATGTATGTGAATGGATGAATGTTGATCTATGATGTATGATGCAATAAATGGTAAATGAAATGTGTAATTTGTAGGAATGATTCACCCCCTCTCTTAGTCCATTTGATTTCCAACACTCCTTATCATTCAAATGAGATAATGATTTGTGAATCACTTTCTAAGAGTTTTACAATCTCTGTTGTGGTTTTTATGGATAAAATTTCTACACACACAACCCTAGTCTTAATTTTTTTGCCACTTAGAGTTTTTTTGGCTCATCAACCTCAAATTTTGGAACACCTTTAGTAGTTGTGACTAATTATTTTGAGGGAAATAGTTTGTTTAATTAGTTTGTAATGATTTCATACTCGGGATGAACTCTAGGTTTCTTATGAAGGATCTCTAAATGTATATCAAAAGGTTGAGGATCCCCTTGAGAAAAAAAAACTTTACCTAGATGGATGAATCTAACCTCTTGAAACAAATTGGAAGGAATGGAATCCATGGTGAATCCATGGTATTCCCATCCATGGTCTGCCCAAGAGCATATTATATTTCATTTCCTTACCAATGATATAAAACTCAGTTAGAATGGTGTTCAACCCGAGGGAGACAAGAAGAAATATAGTTCTAATTAAGGTATCCTTGAGACTATCATACCCTCATAACATGTTTCTAGTAGAGGAACAATTGGTATCTCCATAAACTAAATTATACAAGAAATAAAAGGGGACTGCATTCACAGAAGCCCCGCCATCGAGCATGGATCTCTTGATGAAATTTTTATAGACCCAAACTTGAAAATATAATGTAGGATCTCCTCTTTGGGATATTTTAGTGTTAGATGACATATTTCTTATATTAAACAAAAACTTGGTATCCTTTTCATTCTACCAAGGTTTTATGTCAAATTCAATATGATTGATTTGAGATTTAGGTAGAGGCATAACATAGACTAGGTGACCTGGCCCTAATGCATATAGAAAACAAGAATGATGCGCTCGGGAATTATTTAACAAATCTAGAAATAAAATGTGAGAAAAGGTCTTGTTCAATTCTGAAATCAAATCATAATCTCCTACAAGTTTTAGGACTATAAGAGTGCCATCTTGCAAGAGCTACCTTGAGTGGGAATAGGTTGAGAAGTTGACTCCCTTGTATATAATTTTTTGCGTTAATTTATGGTTCAATTTATAACTTGACTAGTCCCAATGAACAAGAAATATGTCTTGTTCTTTGGGTATAGGTTAGGAGAAACTCGAGAATTTTTAGATGTTAAGGCTTCATGGTAATTTTTTCCAATAGGAATAACATTGTTTATGTTTTGAGGAGATAATATTTCATCTTTATAAAATTTAGGGAATGGGTCCCAATAAATTCTTAGGTTTGCATTTTGAGGTGTAACAAGTCTTGTATAGCCAAAGGTTGTGAAATTCCTTAACGATTCACTAGAAACATGTCAATAAAGAGTTGCCTTTAATTTTCAGGGAGTATTTAAATGAACTTGTTATAATCCCTACAATACATAACATCATGACTAATAACATGGTGAAAAATACAATATATATTAGGATCACAGTCTCTCGGTATTTTATTCAGATTTTGTTATTGGTTATAACTTGAGTTCTAGTTTTGAAACTAGTTGTTATAATTATAATTTTTTTCCCCTTGGAAAAAATTTTGGTATTGGTTTGGCCTTGGGTTTGAGCCTATAGAGGAGGGAACAATCAACATCAACCATGTTGACAGAGGAAATAAAATTAGGACCTATTTTATTTCCCATGTTGTTGTTATTTGTTAGTGTTACCATTGTTTGTAAAAATAGTATTTTTTACTTGGTCGGTAACACCACAATTATGATTCAAGACCTTTTTTCTTTGATTGGATCCATTTTTTTGATGGTTTTTGTTTTTTTGGTTAGGGGATACCAATTTCCCATTGGGACCATAAGTATTATGTTTGTTTTCAATAATGGCTTTGTCAATTCAAAGTGCACCTTCCAACACTTACTCATAACTACAGAAAGGAAAATTTTGGACTTCTTCCTTGGTCCCTTGGTTAAGCGAGTGAAGTAAGATATCACAAAGTTCAATTTGGTCCATGTTAGGTGAAATTGTAGAGTAAAGAACTTGATGCCATCTCTAGATGAAATGGGCAACATATTCATTTTGTTCCTTCTGATATGCATAAACTCCATAATTCTCGTTCTAAATAACTTGTTCATGTCAAAATATCTAATGAATTTAGAAAAACATTATTTGAAGGAATGTATGAAATATTAAGGAATATGATAGTACTAATCCAAAGAAATTCCATTGAGAGTCTTAAGAAACATTTTAGCCACCATAACATCCCAAGGAATCAATTCCCTAATGGAAGTAGAGTAGGCCTTGATATGAGAGTTTGGATCTCCTTATCCTTTAAATTTAGGTAGGTTAAGAAATGTGAGTGGAATTACGACACGCTGTATAGTGAAGTCAAGGGGTTCCTTCAAGTATTCAACATAATTTCCCATCAGATAAGATTCTACCATTGAAGATCCTTGATGAGGGGGATGAGGAGGAGTTGGATAAGCCATAGTGTAAGCATTGGTGGGACCTATGGAGTTCCTTGATACTAAATGTAAGGACTAGGAAAAGTGTATGTGGCCATCGGTGGGACTTCAAATAATTAATTATATAGGGAGGAATAACAATAGGATATGGGCTAGTGGACGTAAAACTAAGTAACGTTACATTATTCGGAGGAACAATATTGAAGTATGCACTTTTGACTAAACATTGTGTAGGATAATCATGGGATGGGTGAGGACCCATCCCTAGTGTGTCAGATCCTGTGAGAAGATCACCACAGGTTAGATTAGACTAGATAAAATTCTTGCATAGGATTTTGCATTGGTATGGGTGTATCCTTTGTTATCTATAAGATACCCCATGTTCTACCTAATTACATGAGTTGGTCGTGAATTTGGGGTTCTCTCTAAATTTATAATCCTCCCAAATAAGGTGGAAATGAAATTGTTTTGTGAGGATTGAGTCCCTTGTGTGGGTGTATGTTTTTTGGGGTTTGGTTGAGAGGACAAGTGATACCCTGTTATAAATTATTCAGTGTTGCTATTATTATTTTATTTGAAAGTAAGAGTTTTAGGGTTTGTGGCCAATATATTATTGTTGAAAATATCGAAGGAATAATTCTTCATCCTTTCCAAGGACTTGTTTATTGTGCAAAGTGTATTAACAATTCACGTAAAAATTTCATCATTGGTTGACTGCATGCTAATATTAGGTCTTGACAATACTCTAGTATGAGGACCAATTTCACTTGTAAAGTTCATGTTGTTTGAATTGGATTGACCATATACAATGTTTAGGGGTTGGTTAACCTCATCTATTATCACATGACTAGTAGGATTTTAGATGTAGCTAGGGGAGGTTTGCACATTGTTTTTATAGTTATCAGCCCATCCTGAAGGGAAGGGGATTGTTGTGGTTGAACATTGGAATAGTACCTATCAAAGCCAAAAGGCCCACCAAATTCTCTACCAGACATATTTGAGGAGGTATAAAATACCTACCAAATAGGGGAAGAGGGGGAAATATGGACTAATGGAAATGAAACTAAAATGAAACAAGAAGGAATGAGTCCTTCATGTTTGGTTCACTAATTTTGTATGCTTGAAAATCAACACGTGATTTCAGCCACACTCGAATTCTCAAGGTCATGAAAATACATCCATAATGCATGGATTTAAGATGATGTTGATCAAAATGTAAAGGATAATCAGAGGCTAAGAACGGGTAGTGTGAGTTCATAATAGTTGAGTTGGAAAAAGGAAATAGAGGTGTGAATAGGTAGCATAAATTCCCTATTTTTATCTGTTTTCTTTGATTTTATTTTTAAACTATGTTGAAAGTTAGTGTTAAATAAATAAATAAAGTAAATTCAACCTAAATAAAAGAAATGTGTGTATATTCTTTTAATTATCCAAATTCATTCATGGTTAATTAAATAAAATGAAACGAACCATCTATTCTATTTTTTTGAGAAATAAATGAATTGAAAGAAGATAATAAAACAAACATTGACATTAATATTTTTAAAATTAATTAAAAATAAAAATATACATCTACAAACACATCAAACAAATTAAATTAAAATGTTACTAAATTAAAATGAACTAAACAAGGAATAGTTAGATGTAGTTATTCCTCTATTCCGAGATTGTGAAACTAAATCTAATTTAAGCAGATAATGTACTCTAGAGTTATTATTAAAAAATGTAATTTCTTATGATCAATTCTTTCTCATATTCACGATAAATAAATAAAACTTCTCATAATTAATTTCTTCTTCACCTAGATCTTCCTTGATAAAATAAAATAAACTATACGATGAATGGAAATGAAGAAATAAATGAAGAAATACGAGACACAAAATCCTCCTCCAACTTCTTTCCCTTGCATATCCACTTGGATAGGTAGGGAATAATATATTAATGGAATATTTTTTCATACACAGAAAATACTACAAATGAAGAAGTAACACATTCTACCATTTTTAAACAAATGTATTTCTTCTAATTGTAATCGATAATAATAAGATGAAAGATTAATAAAAAGTAATACATCCCCAACTTGTAACCATTTATCTATGATAGTGTTTAGGTGTAGTGGTTCATTACATCACCTCAGCTTCCTTTTCCTTTCTAGAGGTTAATTCTAGATGATATAAGGTGAGCAATTCTTGCTGGTTGCAAGAAAATAAAGAAAATTGTTGGCACTTTTGGGTTAAGAAAAGCGGTCACAAATGTTGTCTTTGTAAAAATTAGAGAAATGTATTGTGTTGTCTATGTGATTCTTAGAAATATTCTGGAAGCATAATAGTGTCAAAATAAATATCAAAACTCCAACCCATCATATCGGTAAAAGTCTTATTTTTATAGAGTTCGGGAAGAAGAAGTATAAACTCATGTGTCTTTCAAAAAATCCCAAATCATCAAGAAAACGGGAGTTAACTTTCTAAAGATAGTAAAATGAGAATAATACTCCAATATGAATCCAACGAGCCACAAATTAGATGAAACCATCAAGAAACAGGCAATAAAATCATTCACAAATTTGAAACATGCGTTCTAAAACACATAGTTTGAACTCACGGATAAAGTTAAAAGAACCTCCACTCTACAAAGACTAGAGGTTTCATAAATTATGCCAAAAATTTTATAAAAGGGGTGAAAAGTTGTTCATGAGGACGCAACAAGCTAATAAACTTATAGATATGAAGAAATAAGCTAAAACAAGCATGCTAAAGGTGAAGGGAGAGGATCTGGATCTCATTGTGTTCTGGAAAATAATTCTTTCATCATTGGAGACTTATCGTGTCTAGCGCTATAACACCGAGAAATTTTGGGTGCGTACGGTAACCATTGAAGATTATTTACCTCCACATGATTGATCATGGTATGCCTCAACAATTTTATTTTGTTGTTTTTCCTTCTACGCACCTCAAGAATGTGTCATCCAATACTTTCTTGTATAGAACATTTTCCCATATAAAACTTTTCTTCTATAAGGTGTAGAGTTCTCCTTTTCTTTTGATAAAGTCTCGGGAGGTAAATCTCCATAGGTCAATCAGTAATATATTTTAGGATACTATGTATTAGTTGTACTCACAAAAAATAACAAGAGGAATATCTCTGATCAAACATGCATAACAATTAGAGCATTTCACTCATTATTCTTGGGAAAAATGTTTACACAATCCATTACCCCACACCAACTTGGATGGTTTTATCTCAAGATCATAATATTCTTACACCTTAAAAAATCAATTTCCTATTTTTACACCTGGGTCTTATTACATTAGAATGGACTTTACTTTGCTCAACTTAGGACCGTAACAACAACATGAGAATTTAGAAGATAGAATCTGAAATTTTTCAATGCCCTTACCACTGCATAATCATGTTTTTCATGTTGTGATTAATTGAGCTCATGTTCCTTTAGAGGGGTA
This sequence comes from Taxus wallichiana var. yunnanensis, assembly GCA_018340775.1. Lineage (NCBI taxonomy): Eukaryota > Viridiplantae > Streptophyta > Pinopsida > Cupressales > Taxaceae > Taxus > Taxus wallichiana. Next base: position 53,249,767 of record CM031234.1, read on the forward strand.
CTCATAAATGCGATGGGTGACTGTACTTTATCTTCATTTTCTCATAGAAGAAAAACAAATATGGTATGCTTAGAAGCATAATAGTAGAGGAATAATTCCTTACCAAATTGGGGGTGTACAGAGTGGGTAATTTTGAAATGGAACTCGTAATATATTTAAAGGATTATTTACCTTTTTCTCCACTTACAAGATTCTTTAGGATTCATCATATTGAAAATATATTTTGTGAGCTCGGTAAAGTCTAGGGTGAACCTTATTAATAAATTGACCTTACCAAAGAAGGAATGTACACCTTTTTTGTATGAATAGATAGTATTTGAATATCCTCTACTCTCTATGGATAAATATTTTTAACTTTCTTTCTCATAATATGATCAAGGAGCTTTCCCTTAATAACCCTAAGTATTAAATTCTTTATGTTTAGGGAAATTTAGTGCCTCCTATAATGGATTAGAACTTTCTTAAGTTGTTGTACATGTTCTTCTCTTCTCTTGGAATATATTTCCATATCATCAAGGCACATCACTATACACTTTTCCTTAAAATACTTGAAATCCAAGTATATGGCCCTCGAAAGGTGACACCTACATTGATCAAGATGAATGGCATAAGATGGTAAGTGAAGGTGCCCCATGAGATGGTGATGACAATTTTGAATTGATATTGTTTAGAAAATTCAATATGGTTATATTGTGAAAATCCATCCAATATATACATCATTTCTAAACCATTAGTCACTTGTGAGATATGGTCCATGAATTCTAGTACGTAGTTTTCCTTCAAAGAATCTTGGCTCATGTTTCAAAAATCCACATAGATGCAAATTTCACAACTATTCTTCTTTATGGGTATAATATTGGTTATCCACCTTGAGTGATGGATAGTAAAGATGGTGTGGGAATTAAGTAGCTTCTCAACCTCTACTTTGATTATTTCAATTTTTTGGGGTTGTACTACCTTTTCTTACGCGAGAATGCTTTTACACAGCTTTAAGGGTATATAATTTTACATTAACTATGGTTTGGAGGAATCTAAATCATCATATGAGTATGAGAGCACAATATAGTACCTTTTCAATAAAGATGTGAAATTCCTTTGTTCCTAAAGTGAACAAATTTTTTTGGTGTTCACCATCCTCAACTCGCTCACTTTTTCTAATATTGATTTTGTCATACTCTAAAAAATACCTAAGTTTATTCTTTGATTTATCATGAATTAAAATGTCATTCTTGTGAAAATATCCTCCACGTAGACACTAGTCCCTTTAATGATCCCATTTCATTTCAATTGAATCACTCCTTATTCATCCACCTAATCAATTGAATTATCACCACTATCGTTCTTTGTAAAATCTTTTGGGATTGAGTCACTTCCCTCAAAATACATAGACATGAAGTCCCCTATTTTTGTAAGAAGGATAGAATCTAGTTATCATCATCAAAAAAATTCTAGCTCTATGAGTTGTTTGGAACATTAGGCCAAAATACTATTTCCACCAAGAAATTTCTCCTTTGAAGCCAAGATGTGGAATCAACAATGATGTAGATACGACCAATGAATCATCTCTAACATTCGAACGTTAGGGATTTATTTAAAGTAAAATCCATCAAAGGATTCAATAGAGTCCCATAACCTAATCTTGTAATGGCAGAGACGATAATTATTTACTTGTAAAATGTCTCTCAAATGTTTTACAATCAATTTAATATTTCCTTGGACAATGAGCTTCTTAATTCCCATCTCTTCGGAAACCCTCAACCTAAGAAAAAAATACATATTTGGTAGTATTTTTGGTTTAGATAATTGTAACTTGTACGCCTAATGCAAGCAAGTCTCCATGTGGAGAAGATAAGATAATTCATATTCCTAAGATAGTTCTAGAACTACTCCCATTGAAATCTATGTTCTAGAACTCATTAGTATTGTTTATTGTCCTTTCCTATAGAAAAGGTAGTTTTTCAATCTATTCGAAACTCATAAAGTAGTTCACATTTCCTCTTTCTTCATATGGAACTTTCCCTGACTCTTTAAAAGAATTTTTTCCCAACTCTCTACTTTGAAATAAGATGTGGTCCCTAGGTTTATATAACTTTTGCATTTTATTCTTCATCTTAGGCTCTGGAAGGAGTTTCTTCATGTCACCCTTATCGGTACTAATGAAAAATAAAAATCCATTTTTATTTCACCTCCCATCATTGAGGAGCATTCCATATGTAGCTAGCATGTCAGCTACTAGGATTGTTGCCTTCACCCGTTTCTTTAGATAATCCATAAGGGCCATCACTGCATCTCTAATGCTCTTAACAAGTGGAAATTATTTCGTCTCCATTGAACATCAATTGCCAAATTCTTGAGAGAGACTCAAAACGAGGGCTTGAGTAACTTTCGCAAGCATGACATTATCTAAGGCACCAAAATTGATGATACCATTATTCAAACAATATCCATTTATCAACAAGGAAACATAGAAGCTTTCAATATTTCTGCAGTACGGGAATAGGTAGAGGTTAATAATTTTTGGCTTGGAATCGACTGAAGTAGGAAGCAGATGTGATGCCTTTCTTTGTGTTGATATCTATACTTGCTTCTTTGAATGAAGTTGGAAAATATTGACATGTGATTGTGTTCTGAGTTGTTGTGCTCTTTTGAATTGTTTGATCATGTTTTCTAGAATGATATCAATTTCCTATGAAATCTGATTGTTAATCATTCTTATGGCATTGTTATACTTATGTTGATTTATCATTAAGTACTTACTTGACTAGTTTTGAAATAAACTTAGTGATTTTAGCTTGTGGGAAGTGAAATCAAATTCTTGGGACAATTAAACAAATAGGTAACCTGGTAAGCTATCTAATTTTTTGATATAAATTATGTTCCTAAGACTATCGAATCAATATTAGATGAAGGACAATACCTTGGATCAATTTCAATGATCCAAGGCATTCTCCTTGATCGTTATGTTATTATGACTATAATTGTTAAGTCTATTTGACTTCCTAATGTTTTATGATATGGAAATTATATGCAGACTTGGTTGAATATAAACTAACCTAAGTTGTTGAATATTGCCTTATATTTTGTAGTCATACTTCTACTTAATCTGATTTGTATCCGTTTAAGGTGATGGTGATATTTTGTTGATAGTATGAAGGCCTAATCTAGCCTATGCTAAGGTGATTAAATTCCAAAGGACCTAACTATATCCTATTTGCATTTGAATTAATAATATCAACCTAAGCTAAGGTTGACACATTAATATTAATGGGATCCTAAACCTATCTAAGGATCCTATGTTCTAAACCTATGACCTAACCTAAGGACCTAATCGTGGTTAACATTAAGGTGAAGGGTTAGTTGCATGGTCACGATGTTTGGCGCCAACCCATACTTTGGTACTTAATGAATTTAATGAGGTTTTATTAGTATGCACTGCCACCTTTGGCAGGGACCAAGTCTTACTTGGCCATGCATGCTAAACTATGTTACTAAAGGTTTAACAGTGGCATGGATAACTATTAGTTGGTTTCTATTTTTGAATTGGTGATTAGCAATTGGTGGGAGCTGTGGGAAGTAACTGGAAATTTTTCCATGGAAATTAATGATCTTGAAGAAAATGAAAACCACCTTGGAATGGGCATGATGGTTTTGGGAGAAAAGATAGGGGTTAGTTTTCATTGCACATTTGGTTTTTTTTTCAAGCACGTGGGATATTCATGTAGACTTTCTGGTTTTTGAACTGTTAGTTTGTTTTTGGTTGATTTATGATATCTTTATTACATGGAGGAATTAGTGGAGAAAATTTATTGTGTGGGCTATTAAAAATGAAGAGAAGGAGAAGAATGGGTTTTATATGGAATCTATTTTAAAATATTTGTGGAATATTTTATAAATACTTTGGAGATTGGAAAGGATTTGTAGGAGCTCTACTAGGCATGATAGGCTCTAACTCCTTGAAATAATTTTCTCTATTTAATGGCTTCATGAAAATAACTTTACTCTTGCAATGAAATTGTGTTCTTTGGTTCTGAGGTTTGTGTATTTGTATTATTATTTGTTAATCAAGTTGTATTATGAGATATTGCTTGAATCTGGTTGTATTTTGATTATAATGGTTTCTGGTTTTGTATGCGTGATTATGAAGTATTATTGTAAAGTAATACTACAAAGTTTAAATATTCTGGGTTGTGTTTGAAACCCTATTACTTATATAAACTAGGTGTTGGTGTTTCTTTTGAAGTAGTGTTTTATAGTTCGTGAATACCCATATTTTGCAGGGTTTAATGAAAATTTGCATGAACCATTCTCTAGTTGGGAATGGGTGAATAAGGAGACATAAATCAATTTGGATTCTTTTATGTGTTTTTCCTATCGGCCCTGTTATGTTAATGGGTGCTTGTGTTTTTCCTTTTGGATATTCGACCTTGTAAAGGTTTTTCAATTTGATATATATCAACTATATTTTGTGGCCTTGGATTATGTTTTAATGAGCCTAAAACATTGAGTTGATACCCTAATGGGATTTTGATTTTTAACTCCATGATTGACATCTTTGAATTTGATCTGGGTGTGCTAAGTTGGAGTACTAGATCCATTGAGGATTATGGGTAGTTAAGTTTTTACAAATTCCTTATACTTCTTATTCCTTGAATGGACACCTCTATAATTTTAACCCATGCCACAGATTGGCGGCTCATTGTCTATTCAAGTTTCATAGACACCAAACTATAATTTTATCATTTCTCCTTCATGGAATTCATTCAATTTCTTTAGACTTTGTGTTTGTACCTTCTTCACCGACAAAATAAAAAAGGAAATGGGAATTATATAAGTTATTAGAACTCTTAATGATCCTTAGGCTCACTCAATTTTAATGATTTGCATCGTCTTCCCTTAATCCTTAGGTTGTTACCAAATCTTATATGGATTGATATCATTTATAAATGGTTGCAAGATATTTGTGATGAGAAGTCGAGATGGATCAACTTCACACTCCTATATTGGTAGAATAACATCTAGAACCTATATGTGATGTTCAATTTGAAATGATTTTACTACAATTATATTATTTTATTCTCATTATCTGATATAAACTAGTTTAAGTGTGTATTGGGATCAATCTTAGATTAGTTATGTATGATCTTTAACTATTATAGAACCATGTTTAGTTGGATGATTTGGAAAGATTTATAAGGAAAAAAGGAGTCTTGAATGAAGCAAACATACTTGTTTACTTAAATAAGTTGATGTTATACTATGAGTTCTTAAGTAAAAGGAACTCAGTGTGCAATGTAAATGATTGAAATTTACTTGACTGTTATAATGAGTTAAAATATATAAATTATATAAGGATGGCTTGTTGAATTATTACCTTGTATATTCATTGCTGGAATAAGTATAACAAAAGTTGACTAATTAAGTTGTATAAACTTTATTAAAAATATATAAGACTACAATCATATAAGTATGGGCTTATATGAATGTAATCTTATTAATCTTGTACTTATATTTATATGATTGATTAGGATCAATTGAATTTTTTTGGGTCACCTTTGTGTGACTTAAATTATTATTATCTAATTTGAATTACTTAAATGAATTTCATGTGTTAACTTGTCTTCTTTAGATGGTTTCATTTATGATGTTCTTGTGGCATGATCAAAAGAGTTGTGTACTTTATTTTGAACCTTAGAATAATTTCATTTAAAAGAAGTGTTCCTTTTATGAAATTATTAAGTTAGAGCATGATGTTATGAAGATTTAGTACCTATCATGCTCAGTTCATATGAACTGATAGATGCTAACAATCTTATAGATGGACTTCATGAAAGATGAAAGAAGGAAGACATATAAAAAGTTGCATTTATTTTATTGATTGAAGTTAATTGAATTGGTTAAATGATTTTTGTATAAACTTCTTGAAGTATTTTTGTTTTGAAAACATGAAAGTCCTATGGCCCATTTATTGTAATTACTTGGATACATGTTGACTTTCATTGATAGAAATATGTTTGATGATATTTAAAGTTGAATGAAATAAAGATGGTTACTTGATTTATATTGTTTAAATGGAAATGATTGAATGTTAAGTGTTGGAAATTAGTTGTGATTTCAATTATAAAAGTGAAGTAGATTGTATTCATAACATTTCTATACTAAGCATAAGTATGTTTTATTGAAGTACTATATGCATTTGTGATTACTTACTCTTATGAAATAAAAGAGATATGATCATTATCTATGTAGCTTGGGTAATAAGATAAGTGAAGGACTATTGGATTAAGTTCGTTAGTTGAATGGAATATGAAATGTACCATTAAATTTATATGAATATGATAGTATGTTCATCAAATTTAATGTGTTGGAATATACTTATATGATTAGAATGGGTCTTTAAGTATTGATTCTTAAATACCTACTTGTTGATTAAACTACTCAATACAGTTTGACATATAACTGAACATAATGAAGATATGTACAAGTGAATACTTAGAACCAAAATCTAAGTAAAGAATAATGAATGCTTGTGTTTAAAGTGTTTGAAATATATTTGATAAGGTATGATACTTGATAAAAGTATGAAACATACCTAAACGTATTAGGTATGTATAATTGAACTATTCCTAGTAATGTTGAAGTAAAGTGACTTTGTCTTAATGTTTCCTATATTTGTTATAACTGAATTATGGGAATGGAACTTAACTGAATTAATGAGAAATGTATGCTTAATTGATTAAGCTTAATGCAAACTTAAATATGCAATTTTGTACTTAAATGAATAGAATGTTACGATCCTTACTTTAAGGGATATTCGTATCGAATCTTAAACGATCCTTAGGAATGTCACCTAGCGATTAAAATATTAATGAAAAAGTTTAATAGGATGTAAATTAAATGAACTAATGTAATTTTTAAGATATCAATCCCCACTCGGTGGAACTCAATGAACTATTTCCACATAGTTGATTTTGTGTAATACCCACTTAATGACGCAAGTCATTAATTGGATATTGTGGAGCAACCACTATGGCATGACTATCCACATATCTCCCTTAAGCAATGATTTTGTATACTATTGATCCAAGTCACTGTTATGCACTAATTAGTGATAGTGGCATAATCTGGTGCTATGGTCATCTTAATGATGACTACGGGAAAGGAAGTGGAACCAAAGTGATGTAAGTCAATTTGGTTGCACTTGATTTCCTTAGCATCCTTAAGCATACCATTAGCACTTGACTATGCAAACTATCCCTACTCAGTACATAACATGGACATGGAAGTGTTGATGAAGATAAAGTAATTCTAATATAGATAACAATTTTGAGTGTGGTGAAGGACATATCCCTTTTGCCAAGTATGTTGTCTAGGAATAAAAACATGGCATACATGTCTTAAAACTTTGGCCAAAGTATCACAAGTTGTTGATTGTGTTGTCTTGACTTCACATGGACTAAATATGCATGATATAAGATGGGTATCTATAATGATACCCGATAGTATCTTTAGATGGTTGCACTTGAATGATCCTTAATTATTAAGGAAACCACTAGTATACTTTGTATACACTTGTTATAAATAAAATGAGAGATCAGTTTAACACCGAGTCATTACAGTTGCATATGGTTTTCTATTATGTGATGGATTAGCTAAAGGAATGTTTGTTCTAAATTATGTGAATTTAGAACAGTGAACATTATGCAAAAAAAAAAAAAATCCCTTGTTATTGAAGTCATAAATGAGGATGTTACAATGGACCTTTGGAATTAGATGATAATTTTTAATATGATGAAAATTTGGACTTAGGGCTTCTACCCTTGATGAATTTAACAAGTTTCTCAAACTTCTTTGGATGGGTTTGTAAGTATTCAGACTCTAAGATATGGACCTTATCATTTTTTAAATGATCAATAATATCAAAGTTTGTAGAAGGATTTTCAATAACATGGTAAACATTCACTTGGTTTGAATTCTATCAGGTACTTGCTAATTTCTCATCATTCTTATGATTTGTATAAGTATAAACATCATTTTTGGTAGTATATTACTTACTTTTCTTGGAGGATGCCTTATGATGGGGTGCAACTTCAAGATTATTCTTTGTAGATTCTATAGTTGGGGGGAGTGTAGATCCTCTCTTTGTTATGATATTTTCAGGAAGTAGAGTCACCGATTGAGGATATTTTCTCTCCTTATATTTAGGATTAGAATACTTCTCCTCCTAAAGAGTATTCAAAAGTGGAAATATAAAAACGTGATTTTTCATATAAACAAAAATTCCTCATATTCATTATTTGAAGATAATGTATACTCATAAAAACCTACCTCGGAGATCCAACCTCTTCTATCAATATCTCACCTTCTTCTTCTTCTTCACTTTATAAACCTATTTATTCTTCACTTTCTTTATCTAACTCTGGGTTCCACATTTTGTATTCGTGGGAGGGATTCAAGATAAAGAATCTGAAATGGAGGAAAATTTTCTTTTTTTTCAAAATTTCTTTCTCGAAATGTCCTTATACATGTAAGTCTAAGCTATTTAGACAATTTTTGCACTAATGAGTATGTGGCTCCGGAACTTGAACTCGAGCCTTTTCCTTACTTGGGACTTTATTGATTTTACCAAACATTAGTACATCATCTTCTACATCAACTGCAAGTGTCTACACCTTATCCAAAGAGGCATGTTGCATTATAATTAACATGAAAAAACTTTGGGAAACTTTTTATTAGTGAATAACCTTAGTTGGTTATCTTCTATGGGTTTGGTAGCTTCTTTTATTTTGTAGAGCATCCTGTTAAATTTGGATACAAACTCTCCTATAGGTTCACAGGATCCTTTTTAGAATAATACCATTGGGTGAGGGGAAAATGGGCATAATCATCTGGTTTAAATTTAGATTCAAAATTATATTTCATACCTTCCCAATTTTTGATTGGTCTTCTTAAAAATAGGTAGAACAAAATCCACAAAAACATCTTGTAGAGATTCCATGAATACGTGGTGAAACATCTTCATACTCCACCCCAACACCCCGTAAGCTATTAGAATGTTATGATATAATCATCGTGATGTTGTTTTCCATATCCTCGAACATTGGAAATTTATTCCTATATCCCTTTGGTAGGTCATGAAATGGAGGGTTCAAGGCTAATAGGATTGTGTTATATCCCCAAGGCACATGTGCATCCATTATCTATTCTTCTTCCTTTGGTTCTTCTTATTCTCCTTATTCTTCCATATGAATAAGATTTATTGGTTCGAGTAGCTCATTATTTGATGTGACCTTCAAGATGAAAATTAAGATAAAACTCGGGAAAATACTTGTTGATGCAAAATCACAACACCCCTGGATATAGATCAGGCTTCTAGGTTGATCACTCAGGCATCCAGTGTGATTGCACAACATTGAATCCTTTCTCCAGGTGTGGGACCTGTAAAATGAGAAAGGAATCTCCAGAGAAGGCTGGTTCCTGCTCCTAAACTACCTGCCACAAGCTATTCCAGTGCAGGCAAGCTAATCTAATCCTAATCTAACCATGCCAAGGAGACAGAGAGAGAGAAGGGAAAAACAGCAAAAGCCTACACTAAAACGGTGATACACCAGAGAAGGAGAATGTTGAACCTCTATCAAAACTACCATGGGACAAAGAGAGGTGAGCAATGGGAAGGATGGACAGATGCATCACAGGCCCAAGGATAGATTTCACACAGAAAATGTCCCAAAACTCCATGAACACAGCTCCAGACCTGCAATGAACATTCAAACATGCACAAATACCTGCAATGAAGAGAGGCAAGAGGAAAACAAGCGAAGAATGAGCAAGGATGGACAGATGCATCACAAAACATGTTTTTGTTGCTCCAGAAGTTTGCACAGAACATCATTTCATTAGTAAAAGGAAAAAATGCCATTACAGAGCAGGGAGGAGGTTCGAGCTCCATTTTCAACCCTAGAGAAGAAAAGAAGGGAGGGCAGAGCAGAAAAGATGAACAACTTGTTATGTCCCCCTTTTGAAAGAAGCCCCTCTGTACAATATATAGGAAGAAAGAGAGAGGGAAGAGAGGAAATTTGAAACTACCACAACCACTTCTAGGTCGCATTTTAAATCATCTCATTATGGTAGAAGCGGTGGATCCTGGCAAAACGGCGGGCTGTCTGCTGCATTAAAGCTGGTTGTTGAAGCGTCACTTCTGGCATTACCATGCGTCAGAGCCATTTCTTAACTTTCTCTCTCAGACTACACCAAAATGGAAGATTGATCCCAGAATCATGTAGAGAATTTCAACAGCTTTCCATTGATATAAAGAACGTGCAAATCCAAGTTCTGGATCAAAAGATATGACGATATGAAGATTTAGGGCACGAATGACTAAAACGGATTTTGAAATATTTTCCCATGCTTCGCCACCTAGATGACACGTGGCAGGCTCTGATTCACTGAATAATTCTCTCTCCTCCACCTTTCTCGTGGGCTTTCCTTTGAAATTTCCTTGTGGGCCCTAGCTGGGACACGTGGCACTATCCCATTGGTTCGGGCTGACCCTTCAAAACTCGCCCTTTGACTTTTTGACCTTTTCCCTTGTGACACGTGTCATGATTTGATTGGTCCGTGGGCCTGCCGGCTCTTTCGTGCCCTTCGCGTCTTTTTGTCCCGGATGTCCCAGTGCTGTTTGGGACAGAAACCTCCGATCCGCCCGAAATGGGCTTCCTTGTCCCTTATCTGCCGATGACACGTGGCACAATCTGATTGGCTCTCGGCTTTTTCGGCTATCCGCGTCCCTCGCGTCCCTGCGGCCCAGATGTCCCAGTGTGAAAGTTTCCCGTTCCGGCCGAACCGGCCGGTTCGCGTCTTTCGCGTCCATTTGTCCCAGATGTCCCTTTGCTGCTTGGGACAAATTCTTCCGAACCGCCCGAAATGGGCTTCCCTTGCTTCACCGCTTCGCCTTTTCGCGCCCTTCGCGCCCTCGCGGCCCGATTGTTCCTTTGCGAAAATTCTCTGTTTCGGGCGAACCGGCCGATTCACGCCCTTCGCGTCCCTCTGTTCCAATTGTCCCAAAGGCGACCTTGAGCAGGACTTAGCCAATTTTCACGATTTTTCCTGGATCAATCTACATGCTTGGAACTGCAAAACTCTGATACATGTTATCGAAATTTACCCTGGGGGGGTGAAATTTTGAAAATAATTTTAACGACTCAGCGGGGTCACTTGCCTGCTAGGTGAATGATCAGTAGCCTGAAGCAATCCATTGGGCATGGAGTCATAAGCAAGCCTGAAAACTGATCTGAACTTTGAAAACTTCCCTCTGAGCCACTTGAATCCCACCGGACATGGAGTTGTTCTCACCAAAATGCCACTGAAATGAACTGTGCAAGAGCAGAACCAGCAACACCAAAACTATGTACAGAACTAAAAATCATACATGCTCCAAATGGAACATGCAGAGTGTGCACAAGCACTTCTTCTACTGAAAGCAAACCTAGCTACTCTACTCTAACTGGAAGCAAAGGCAAGCTAAACAAACCCTGTAATTGGTTGTGAGAAATAGCTTCCTTTCTTCAAAATTGGCAGCCATGCAATTGATTTGGAGCTGATCATGGTTGTTAGGATGAGTGGAAAATCAACAAAAAGCTGGTATTCCACACAAATCATCAAGGTATCAGCTGAAGGCAAATTCAATACCTCTTTTAGTTGCTCTGCATTTGGGTTGAAGAGGTATGACAGCTGATCCTTGATACTTTGTAGCTCACCCTCATGCTCAGAAGCAAGCATGACTGGTTGTGACTTCTCCTTTGGCTCCAATGAAGCCAAATACCTGATTGGGAAAGGTCTGATCAGTTTGATATGCCCATAGCTCTGATTTTCAACTCCAAGAATGGAGTCTTCTTGTAGACCTTGAATGGATGGTGTGGAAGCAATGGTAGAACCCTTCTGCCCTTTCTCTTCCTCCAATGAAGAACATGAAAGATTAAAATCTTCCAATCTTGATTCCGAAGAGCTGTTATAAGATGCAGGCTGCTGCAAATGAATGTTCTCCTTCAGGACAGCAGACTCTTGTGTTTGGAATGTGGATGATGAAAGAGAGAATGGTGGAAACTCAACCGGCTCTTCTCCATCAAAACAGTCCTCCAAATCTGACAGATAAACTGCCTCATGGCTGTCCTGCTGCAAATGTTCAACTTCCTCCATGGTGTCCTCTTGATCTGTAACTTGACCACCATGGTTTCTTTCTCCCTCCAACATTGATTTTGAGAGGTCAAACTCCTCTTCAGCACTGGAACTTGAGAGAGGTGAAGTAGAAAGAAGAACTGAAGGTTCTCCTGTAGCCTGCTTTGTGCTCAGAGCTCTTGGATCTGCAACTTTCTCCTCCACAGCTAGAATGTGCTCCTCTGCTGCTGGATCTGGAGCAGCTTCTCCTTCATCCAATGTTCGAAGACAATCTTGCTCTTGAATGAGCTCCTCCTCCAGCATGAAGTTTGTCAAGTCAAACTCTTCAATCTGCTGCTCTAGAGGACAAGTTGGGACTGCAAGATCTTCTTCTTCTGCTGCAACAGAATCAGTCCTGACCACCATTTGTTCTCCAACCTTAGCCTCTTCTGTAGGCTTAACCATCAAGGGGATCTTTGTCATACCAAACTTGGCAGCCAAACTTACTAAGCTCTTAATCATTTCTTCTTTTCTTGGCTCTTCCTCTTGCTGTCCTTGATGACTGATTTTTTCAATTTCTTCTTCCCCACATGGAATTGGGAATGCAAGAGGAGGGGTGGGTTGCAACTCAATTGATTTGGCAATTTTTTGTGGTGGTAAAGGAGATGAAATCTCTTGTTTCTTTAGAGGAGGGGGGATTTCTTTTAGCTCTTGTGGAGAGGATGACTGTTTGGAAGGAAACAGAAAGAAGAATTGAGGTGTGGTGGAAGACTGAGAGGTGGAGACATGGGATCAACATTTGGGACAGCAGATGGAGAGTTTAAAATTTGCAAGTCCAAATGAGATGATGTTGCTTGAGTAATGGGAAGAGAAAAACCAGATGATGGTGTAGAACTTACCCATTGACAAGGTTGTTCAACACCGAATGTATAGGCCTCTATTTCTGCTGTCCATTGTGCAAGTTGGGGCAGCATCTTTATCATGAAGTCCAGCTTCTCTTGAGGGCTGAAGTGTCTTGGAAAAGGGCCTCCCCATGGACAAGGAGTCCTGTAACCAATTCTGAAAGCTCTCATCTGAGCTGTTGCTCTGGACTGCACCATCTTTGCCTCCATCTTTTGGATTTTCTCCAATAGACCAGCATCTTGGATCTGATGGTCTTCATTGTATGCATACTCTTGCTCTTGGAAGGCTCCATAGCCAAACTGACTTTGGCACTGCTGCTCATATGGGTATGCATACGATCTTGAATCGCTCAAAATGTTGATTTGGAGGATTTGTAAAACATGTTGGAGGTGGAATATACTGCTGTTGTTGATGTGAATTCCATGATGGAAATGAAGTCATGATTGCACAACCTCATGGAATGGGAAAGAATGAAAGAGATGGAAAGAAGGATGAATGGGAATGGATGGAAAATGGGTCTGCAACTTCAGAAATGGGTTGCTGATCAGATGGAGTCGCCAGATGTGTTTGCAAGTGCCTCCAAAGGCTGAAATCTTCACAGGAACACACCAACCTGCAAAAGATGAAGTGGAAGACCTCTAAGGTCCCACCGGGCATGCCAAAACTGTTGATGCAAAATCACAGCACCCCTGGATGCAGATCAGGCTTCTAGGTTGATCACTCAGGCATCCAGTGTGATTGCACAACATTGAATCCTTTCTCCAGGTGTGGGACTTGTAAAATGAGAAAGGAATCTCTAGAGAAGGCTGGTTCCTGCTCCTAAACTACCTGCCACAAGCTATTCCAGTGCAGGCAAGCTAATCTAATCCTAATCTAACCATGCCAAGGAGACAGAGAGAGAGAGAGAAGGGAAAAACAGCAAAAGCCTACACTAAAACGGTGATACACCAGAGAAGGAGAATGTTGAACCTCTATCAAAACTGCCATGGGACAAAGAGAGGTGAGCAATGGGAAGGATGGACAGATGCATCACAGGCCCAAGGATAGATTTCACATAGAAAATGTCCCAAAACTCCATGAACACAGCTCCAGACCTGCAATGAACATTCAAACATGCACAAATACCTGCAATGAAGAGAGGCAAGAGGAAAACAAGTGAAGAACGAGCAAGGATGGACAGATGCATCACAAAACACGTTTTTTGTTGCTCCAGAAGTTTGCACAGAACATCATTTCATTAGTAAAAGGAAAAAATGCCATTACAGAGCAGGGAGGAGGTTCGAGCTCCATTTTCAACCCTAGAGAAGAAAAGAAGGGAGGGCAGAGCAGAAAAGATGAACAACTTGTTATGTCCCCCTTTTGAAAGAAGCCCCTCTGTACAATATATAGGAAGAAAGAGAGAGGGAAGAGAGGAAATTCAAAACTACCACAACCACTTCTAGGTCACATTTTAAATCATCTCATTATGGTAGAAGCGGCGGATCCTGGCAAAACGGCGGCTTGTCTGCTACATTAAAGTTGGTTGTTGAAGCGTCACTTCTGGCATTACCATGCATCAGAGCTGTTTCTTAACTTTCTCTCTCCAGACTACACCAAAATGGAAGATTGATCCCAGAATCATGTAGATAATTTCAACAGCTTTCCGTTGATATAAAGAACGTGCAAATCCGAGCTCTGGATCAAAAGATATGACGATCTGAAGATTTAGGGCACGGAACAGACCAAAACGGATTTTGAAATATTTTCCCACGCTTCGCCACCTGGACGACACGTGGCAGGCTCTGATTCGTTGAATAATTCTCTCTCCTCCACCTTTCTATGGGCTTTCCTTTGAAATTTCCTTGTGGGCCCTAGCTGGGACACGTGGCACTATCCCATTGGTTTGGGCTGACCCTTCAAAACTCACCCTTCGACTTTTTTACCTTTTCCCTTGTGACACGTGTCATGATTTGATTGGTCCGCGGGCCTATCGGCTCTTTCGCGCCCTTCACGTCTTTTTGTCCCGGATGTCCCAGTGCTGTTTGGGACAGAAACCTCCGATCCGCCCGAAATGGGCTTCCTTGTCCCTTATCTGCCGATGACACGTGGCGCAATCTGATTGGCTCTCGGCTTTTCGGCCATCTCTGCGTCCCTCGCGTCCCTCGCGGCCGAGATGTCCCAAAGTGTGAAAGTTTCCCGTGCCCGGCCGAACCGGTCGGTTCGCGTCTTTTCGTCCATTTGTCCCAGATGTCACTTTGCGCTTGGGAAAATTCTTCCGAACCGCCCGAAATGGGCTTCCCTTACTTCACCGCTTCACCTTTTCGCGCCCTTTGCGCCCTCGCGGCCCGATTGTTCCTTTGCGAAAATTCTTTGTTTCGGGCGAACCGGCCGATTCGTGCCCTTCGCATCCCTCTGTTCCAATTGTCCCAAAGGCGACCTTGAGCAAGACTTAGCCAATTTTCACGATTTTTCCTGGATCAATCTACATGCTTGGAACTGCAAAACTCTGATACATGTTATCGAAATTTACCCTGGGGGGGTGAAATTTTGACAACAATACTCTTGGCCACTTTTCCTTTCTAGTTGAGAAATGGGAAGTCTACTTCTAGATTGTTTTTCACAAATCCATCTGAGTTAAATAAAGAAGAAGAAGAAAAACATCTCTTTTTTCAACAATATATTTCAAATAGAAGGTATACTTTTCATTTAGAAGTAATTTATAAAGCTATTATATTAGCACTATGATTATTATCATCATCATTATCTTGATTTTGATATGATTTATTCCATTTCTGATTTTTGAAATTTGACTTATTTTTAAATTTACAATCCTCTTTCTTATGTCCAAATTTCTCATAATTATGACATTTACCATCAAAACTAACTTTTAAGTTTCTTGGTTTCTTGTTTTTATTAGGAGTTTTAAAAGTTGATTTTTGATTCAAGTAACGGGTTGTTGTGATGTTGTTTTTGGCTACGATGTGGTTGTCATCCGGAGCTATTTTTTGCAGAGCTCTTTATGTTGTTTCTCTTTTGGTTCCTTTTTTATCTTTCCTTCTCATTTCTAGATCTTTGTACGTTTAGATCCTTTTTTCAATTATATTGTAATATTTGGCTGTTGAGCCTTCCTTGGTTGATTGTTTTGGCCTTCTCTGCTGCTTCTCTCATCTTTACTATCTGGCTTTTGAGCCCTTTTGTATACAGGGTATAGTCCTTTCAAAACTATTTGCCCTTAATATAAAAAAATCCTAGAAGGTTTACCTTTTTTTTCGAGAAAGAAGTGCCTATGTGGCATTTTCTTTTGAATCAAAATTAGTCATAACCTGCTCTTCCTAAACAAGGAGATTACTAAGGGTTTGAAAATTTGGAATGTCTTGTTCGGATTGATACTTTGAATTCAAAATTGAAATGAAATTTCTAAATTTTTCATGAATATTTAATTGGATAATAAAATAGAGCAATTTATCATGAATCAAATTATTGCCAGATCCATCTAATTGTGACTTAATATTTTTTATTTTTGCTAAATAATTAATCACTTTTTCATCTCCCTTCATGGGAGTTGTCATAAGCTCTAAAACCAATTTAATAATTTTTGATAAACACGTACCTTCATGCATCGACTCCAATTGTGTCCAAGCTTCACTAGGACTCTCTAGATTTCTGATATGAAGCAAAAATCATCATGTACGCTTTGCAAGATAATGGACATCACCTCTTGTACTTTCTGTTGATATGTGACGACGTTATCAACAGTTGTATGTCTTCCGGTAGGAGCTCTCTCTGTTCCATTTACAACTGCCCATAGTTCATGAGACATGAATTCTCGCTTTTCAATGAATCTTCCAAATGTTATAGTTATTTCCATTCAAAATCGAGATTTATCAATTGAAAATTG
The DNA here is from genome assembly GCA_018340775.1 of Taxus wallichiana var. yunnanensis. Lineage (NCBI taxonomy): Eukaryota > Viridiplantae > Streptophyta > Pinopsida > Cupressales > Taxaceae > Taxus > Taxus wallichiana. The sequence continues at coordinate 53,266,697 of CM031234.1, forward strand.
ATTAGACCCCATTTTTGTGTAAAATAGAAATAAAAATATTTAATAAACAAGGATTAAAATAAAAAAATTATATAAATTACCCATGTCATATTTTAATTCTCATAATTGAACACAATCAATTTATGACAAAAATGGAGGTCCTGTTAATTAAACAATCTATACACGAATGTGTTGGTATGATATCATTAATAAATTGAAATGTGAATTTTTTTGGTTTTCTATCCAAATGATGACGACGATCCATTGTCGTGTCATAAAAAATATATCATTTCAAAAAAGAAATGATTATATTATTTGACCATTTTTCTCAAAAAGAAATAACTTTAAAATTAATTTACATTTTTGAAAAAAAAAGATACTAATATATATATATATATATATATATATATATATATATATATATATATAATAAAAATAAAATTGGAGCTCTTGCTTCTTATTGGTTGGAATTTTTATCAACTCGACGAGTTTATCACGGAGCCAATTTAATCAATGTTAATTTATAACCACCAATGATATTAAGTCATCGAACTATATATTATACCCAACTATCACATTTCAATTTACAAGTTAAACCGAATCATATTAACCAATTGAGTCACATACACTACCAACTCACTCTCATATAAATTATACAACTATCTAATTAAACTAATTATTTTCTTAATTTAAAAACTAAAAAAATAAATTATATTTAATTTTAAGAATAAGAAAATAGTTTTAGTGTGTGTGTGTGTACCTAACCCATGCGCTATTTACTAAGCAGTATTTTAATATTTGGAGATCGCCCCCTTTACAAACACTTCGAATTTTTTTGCATTTAAAATTTTAAATGGTGACCACCAAATAAGTAAAAACGGTTAGGAGGAGTTAGAATAGGGCCGCCCCCATACCATACGCAATGCCTAATATACTAAACTTATAAAAAACATATATGTGCCACTTCATAAAAAAATGGTCTCCACATTAACTTTCTTTTCATTTTTTTAATAAAAATAACGTGTGCCATTTTTTAAAGTTTTAATGTATGTGGTTTCTAAATTTAGAAAAGAAAAAGGAAAAAGGCCGATGTGGAGAGTGAAATTTTAATTTTAAGTTTTAATAGTTAAGAGTTATAGGTTTTGAATTAAATATAAATAGGCATAGGTTTATATAACCCATATATATATGTGTGTGTGTAGTTGTATGTATATAACAACTATATTATATATTTTTATAAAGTATGAAAATTATATAAATATTTTTATATAATTTAAAAAAAAAAAAGTAAAATAGGGTTTCCTATTTTAAATTGTAAAAACAATATTACCAGGAGACAATGGTTTTTACATGACCAATGAAAAAATTTAAATGGCCTATTTTCTCGAATTTTGTCTCTGTGTTCTTTTATTTTCACTTGGAATTTTACTTTTGATTTCTTGAATTCTTGTATACCATAGAAAATTCATAAAATATTTCGAATATATTTAATAACCCTTACCTTGATTTTGTAGGGTCGAGTAATTCATGAAGTTGAATTATTTTTACGTAGTTGAAAATCCACAATGCCTTTTCACCTATGTAATAATCATCCAACCAACTATGCGGAATGGGAAGGGGGGATTAAATAATATTTCAAATATTTCAACTACCTTCCCAATGGTTATGACCTTATGTTACATTAGGATTATATTTAATTTATTAAACTCGCTCCGGTCGGAGACGAGGTGAAAAGGTATATTTACAAATTACACAATGACACTATATGTAATGTGGAAAACCCATACATGGGTAAAAAACCATATTAAGTGACGGGGCACACTATATGTAATGACACAATATGTAATGAAAATGACCTACAATCATATTTAAATAATGCGAAGGATTATGTCCATATTAAGTGATGGGGCACACCCGATTTAATAAATAATAAGTTAATTAATAACTAACAAAATCTAAAGTTTATATTTAAATAATAAGAATATAAACTATTCTATATTATTTAACTATAAACTAAACATTATGATGCACTTAACATTATAGTTCTAACAGAATGTTCATGTTTTATATAAACCATTTTTAAAATCTTCATATCTTCCTCCTCTATGTGCCTTGAGTCCGAAACTCTTTAATTCTATAATCCATCTTTAAAAATATAGAAACTGATTTCCAAGAGGCCTATCATCCTTATTATTATATGATGGGTGTAAATATTGAGGGGGAGTCTTTTTAACATGTGTATCAGTCTAGAATTCCTAGATGGTCTCGAATACAGATTTCTAATTCTCGGTGTTATAATCTAAGAAGTTTGTCCCAAAAGTATTAACATTCTTATCATGCATTTTCAAATTTTATTAAGGTTGAACCTAAATATTTTAAATAATCCATCCTAGATGGAAGGTGGGTTAAAGCTATGAAAGTTTAATATAATGCTCTAATAAAAATAGTAGTTGATAATTAAACCCTCTTCCCCTTAACAAAATCATTATAAAATATAGGTGGTTATATATAATTAAGTATAACTTTGTTGGTATGATTGAAAAATTAAAGGAAATATTATTTGTTAGAGGGTTTACTTAGAAACCAAGTTTATATTATGTTAAAACCTTTTCTCCTTTTGCCAAAATGAGCATTGTTAGAATTTTTCTAGTTTTTCTAGCTCTATTTGCTCACCGTGGATAGGATATTCACCAAATGGATGTGAACAATGCTTTTTTAAATGGTGATTTGAAATAAAAATTTGCATTCATCAACCTAAATGGTTTAAAGAACATGGTAAGGAATTATATGTGTGTAATCTTAAAAATATTTATATGGTCTTAAATAAGATCCTAGAGCTTGGTATGTTAAGATAAATAGTTTCTTTCAAGATCTTGGTTTCAAAAACTATTTTGTTGATAATGACTTGTTTGTAAAATATGAAAATAGTCATGTTATCATTATTGTATTATATGTTGATGATCTCTTGATTACTAGTAGTGATAAAAATATAATTCTTAAAATCAAATAGAAGTAAAGAAAACTTTTTGAAATGACTAATTTAGGAATATTAAATCATTTCGTAGGCATAGTTATTTTTCAAAATCATAAATCTATTGTTATATCTCAAGCACAATATTCCTTTTCCTATGGAAGATCAAAAATATTTTCATGTATGATTTATTTTAATATCACTATGCTTGATATATCCTATGCAATTATAATTGTTTCTAGATTAATGTAGGATCCTTATGAAAACCATTGGAAAAATAATAAAAGGATTCTAAGGTATATCAAAGGTACAAACAATTATGGTATGTATTATTCTTCTTGTGAGGATGCAAATTCATTTGGTTATTGTGATTCGACCATGTGCAGTATATTGTGGATAGAAAATATACTTATGGATATATGTTTTAGTTGGGTTTAAGTGAAATCACTTAGATTATAAAGAAGCACCAACAATTTATATCTCTTCTATTGAAGTAGAGTACACAATTTTTATAGAAGAATAAAAATTAATTTATGTAGCTAAAAATAATGTTGGATGAACTTCATATGGGCGTTAAAGGAAGTACTCTTATTTTTGTGATACCCAAAGTTTAATTGCTCTTGCAAACAATCCAGTTCAAAATCAAATAAAAATCATATTGAGATCCATATACACTTCATTCAAGAGAAATTATAAATGGTGACATCAATATCAAGTTTTTCCTATTGAAGATTAGGTTGCGCGTCATTTTTACAAAGCCATTTTATACTACAAGGTTCTGCAAATTTCATTGTATTTTGAGAATTTCATATTTTGGCTCAAATGATCATGTGAATGACATTGATCTTCACCTCTAAATCAAATGAGCATGGTTCAAATGATCATGTGAATGATGTTGATCTTCACCTTTGAATCAAATGACCATATGATATTTTGACTCAAATGATCATATGAATGACATTGATCTTCACCTCTGAATCATATGAGTGTATGGATTTTCGAGTTTCCCTTGAGGGAAAAAATAAAGAGAAATGAGCATATTTTTTCAATTTCACCTCTTATCAAGATGATTGTGCTAATTGTTAAACTCCCTATACTATTTCTATTTTGTTTGAGTAAATTATCACTTTATATGATTTTACTTATAATACCCAGTGAAGCAGTAGATATGAGAGATCTTGGACTCCATAATCTTATGTAAGACTTTATAGTTAATGAATTGATCATGAGAATTTTGTTTGTTTCTATGTACTATGGTTTTTACAGAAGTTGTGGAACACTTGCTTTGTGCTACAGTTTCTTGAAGTTTGCATAATAGTAAAGCAATGTACTGTGGATGTTATAAAACCCTGGAATGATTGAATTTGTTTCACGACTTGTTCAAGTCTACGGGAGACTAAATTGGTTTATTTCATAGTTTCAAAACCCATAGAACACTAAAGTAGTGTACCACAGAATTACAAAATTTGCATACAAAATATTTTGTTGCATGCTACCCTAAATCACTTAGATGATTTCTAGATTGTAATTCCTTATGTACAAAAAGGTGACTTGGCGTGTGTTATTTAGGAAATTTTTTATATATTTAAATGTCATCCTAAATCTTCATATGATGATTTATGGATTGTAAGTACTTTTTTATAAAAGGAAATTTTACATGTTTCCCTACTTAACATTAAGGGGGAGTGTTGGGTTTGTAATATGAAGAGGGAAATAGGGTTAATAAAAATCCACCAAAGTATAAATATTTTGGCTTATAGATTATATTCAAAATATAAAGCATGGCAAGATTTCATAGGTCGACATGTGTTTGAATTTAAAACATAAGATTGACCCAAACAGTCACCCACTATGTATAAAACATGGTGATCTCATTAGAAATTGGTTACAATGCATGTAAAAGTGAAAAGTAGTGAAGAACAAAAAGTAACATGTTTTAACAACCAAGAAATGCGAGGAAGTGAAGATACATGATGTGAATAGAGTAATGAGTTATATAAACCCATGAGTGAATGTATTTGACTTTCTATAATTCATCCCTGAAGGTATAACAACTACATATTTAAGGAAATAGGGGAGTGTTGGGTGAAATGTTTATTCTCAATAAAAGATAACGATTTTGCACGTGTTTATTAATGAAAGGTTTTCCCACTTAAATCTTGTGTCTTTTGTTATGTTGATTTTACTTCATGTTTATGAATACAACCTAATATCTAATTCATTATGATCTAAATTGACATAGCTTATTGTTCATTCATAAACTATAATTATTGGCTTGTTTATTTTGGTGGATATATAAATATGTGTTATTGTTTATCCCCACATTTTCCGACATATTTTTTATGCAAATAGTACTTATCCATCAACATCAGATATATTAGTCCTGATATACATAGAGTTCTTTATGAAGTTGATTTTTCAAAGGATTTGGTGGAGTATAATGATATTTACATGTTTCCACAAGACTATGATCATGTATAATGTGTTCTTCTTGTAATTAATTCCTATATGGTTTAATTTTATGGCTCAAAATTTCCCATTGTTTTATTTTTGCATAGACTTTCTTCTATCATGATTCTAAAATGTATTGATGGGATTTTATAATATATCTTGATCCAAGGTCAAGACATATCTTCCAATAAGGTTCTAGGAAGGAAAACAATAGAATATAAAATGTTGGGTTGAAGAAGAAGATGTTCATGAAGATGAAGAAGACCCACAAGATGAAGATGTTATAGAATTTGAAGAGCATTGAGAGGATGAAGATGTTGATGCAAAAGATGAGGATGTTCTAGAAGATGAAAATGAAGAATTTGAAGCACACGTTCTCTTAGAAATAAAAGGAAATGATCAAGAAATGGGTGAATTAGCACAAAGGAAACTTTAAATTAGTAAAATATTAATTGAAAATAATGTAAATGTGTCACATGATACATTAGATGACATTGAAAATTATCGAATGGCCATTATTTTTTGAATTCCTAATTATTGCATGTATTGTAATTTTGGTGTTTATGAATATGTTATGCATATTCTATGAATTTGATATGTATTGTAATTTTGGTGTTTATGAATGTGTAATAGATATGTCGTAATTTTGATGTGTATTGTTATTTTGGTGTTTATGAATGTGTAATGATTATGCCTTAATTTTGATGTGTATTGTAATTTTTATTTTTGAATTCCTAATGGATACACCCTAATTTTACCTAACATATCTCCTAATTTGACATAACCTCTCCAAAAATATCATAGTTTCACATAAGTTACCCTAATTTTCTAGAATTTATCATAGTTTGACATAAGTTTCCCTAAGTCACCTAAATTGATGTAATGAAACATAATTGTAAATATGAACTCGACAACATGGGATGATGCACTAACATGACACCATTTCCCTTAATTTTGATTCGTCCCCAAATTCGATCTAATTTCCTCAAAATTTACTTAATTTCACCAAATTTAACTTAATTTCCACACACTAACGTGACACCCTAACAAAAAAACTAATGTGAAAGCCTAACATGACACCCTAATGTGACACCTTAACATGAAACACTAATGCAACAAACTAAGACAACATATCAACACAATACACTAATATGACACCCTAATGTGACACACTAACATGAAACATTAATATGACACCTTAACATGACATAATAAAGCAACACCCTAATATGACACAATATAACAAACATTAATCTCCCTAACTTCCCAAAACTTTACTTGATAAAACTTGAAATGAAACCCTAATTCGATAACTTATAATGACACATTAGCATGACACCCTTTCCCCTAATTTTCACTTATCCCCCTAAACCGACCTAGTTTCCCGAAATTAACCTATTTTCCCCAAATTTGACCTAATGAAACCTGAATCAACACCCAAATTTGACAACTTAGAATGACACACTAATTTCATTTGATTTGACCTAATTTCTCCAAATTTTACCTAATTAGCCCAAAATTGAACTAATACCTAAAAATTTGACGTAATTTTCCCAAATGTGGCCTAGTTTCTCTAAAATTGAATTAATTTCCCCAAATTTGACCTAATTTCCACACACTAATATGACACCCTAATGCAACACAATAACATGAAAACTTAACATGACACCTCAATGAAACACACTAGTACAACACCCTAACATGACACAGTAATGTAACACCCTAACGCAACATACTAATGTGACACCCTAACACAACACCCTAATACAACACACTAATAAAACACCCTAATGTGACATCCTAATAGAGCACCCTAACATGAAACAATTACATGACACATAAACACATCAACTTAGTATTACACATTAATATAACACCCTAATATGACACACATTCTTGTTTTGACTCAATTCCCCTAATTTGACCACATTCCCTCAAATTTGAACTAATTTCCCCAAATTTGACCTAATTTCTCCAAATTGGACATATTTTCCCCAAATTTGACCTAATTTTCCCAATTTTGACCTAATTTCACCAAATTTGACCTAATTTTCCCAAATTTGACCCAATTTCCCCAAATTTGACCTAATAAAATCTGAATCAACACCATGATTTCATGATTAAGAATGACACACTAACACAACACCCTTTTCCCTAATTTTTATTTATTCCCCTAATTTGACCTATTTTCCACAAATTTGACCTAATTTCCCCACATTTGACCTAATTTCCTTAGAATTGATGTACTTTATCTTAATTAGACCTAATTTACCTAAATTTCTCATAGTTTGACATATCTTACCCCAATATCCCCTAATCATGAAGCACTACTATGATAGACTAATACAACTCCCAAATGTGACACCTTAACATGCCACACCGACATGAAACAATAATGTGACATGATGGCATGACTCTCAAATATTATACCCTAACATGACAAAAAAACATGACCCACCGACACAACACACCTAAAGCACAACACTCTAATGTGACACCATAATGCCACATCATAAAGCATACTATCATAGCACAACAACATTCATTTGGTATCTTTGTTGCAAAGCTTAGTTGTAATTTCTAGTTATTACGACAACTACACTTCATTATTTAACTACAAAACATTAAAATATACATTATTTTTAGAAATAAACAAATTGAGACCTTAAGCACACATTGATAGAAGTCATAATGCTAGCTTTAGAATAAATTTTAAAGTTGTGATGTTAGGGTGACATTAGGGTGTCTTTCCTAACATCCCCCAACATCTCAACAACACATAAATAAAAACATGAATAAAAAAAAGCAAAAAAAAGCCCTAGCATGCCAAAAGCATCGTTATCATTAATTTACTTCACATTAAGAGAATGTTTTGGCCTCCAAAACAATTTGTACTCATTTATTTTTTTTGGTAGTATGAATATTTTTGTAGGGGTTCAAAATATATTTATGGGCCATTTTTAAGGGTTTGTTCTAGATTTGTGGCCCATTTTTCAAGTGGTTTTTATTTTAGTACGAGTTTAGGATTTATTTTTATAAAGTTAAACAAACCACTAAAAATAAAAAATAACATGGTTTAACGATGCCTGCATGAATGATGACAGAAAAATGTAGATCAAAACATACACACTAATATTATTTTCCAAAGAGTCACGAACCTACATAAACACAAATTGCTTTGACAAGAAATATATTAGATAATAATGAGGATATTTTCTTGGAAAATACCAATCCCAGAACCAAAGGAATTCCTTTGAAGGGTGTCAACTTTATTTATGATAATTAAGCAGGAAATAATGATAAAAATACAGATAATATCAAAAATGTAGATTAAAAACTATATATGTGTAATGCTTGGATGTCGAGGACTCAATCAACAACCTCAATGATAAGATGAGGAGGTTTGAAAATGTTTTCCTAGTAGAGTTTGGCTTTGTTACTTTGTTCAAGTAGAACCTCTAACCGTTTAGTGATGTCATCTAAATTAGGTGTGAAGGAAATGATGTAGAGACTTAGCTTGTACTCGATATATCGATTGTTCGCACACAAATGGTTGGTGGAAAATTGGTAGATAAAAAATAGTGTCGAGTTCATAGGATGCTTCTAGAAGGGTCATCCAAGAAATACAAGCTTACAAGAAATAGATGATTAGGGATGATTATAGATTATTAGGAAAGTATGTCAAGATATATAAGAAGGTAAAATAAGGTAAACTCTAGCAAGGATCGATGTTAATCCGGTGGATCGGTGTCGATCTGGGTGATAAATTTTGATTATTAATAAAACTTTGTTGATTAAAATATGTTTTGTAGTATTAATGATTTGTAATAGGATATTTGGATATCTCGAGATATGAATTTTGGGATTTTAATTATAACTATTATCTATTTTTACACCCCTTGCCAAATTGGATAACTTCCAAAAATTGGACTTGGGAAAGTTCATGGGACTTGAGTGATGAATATGGGGAAAAATAGGTACTTGAGGATCCTCAAAAGCACCCTCATTAGATTAGAAATTTCTCCCTCTTTCCAAAAAGGTAAAAATACTTCTAATTCTCCACATTTTTCTAGTTTCGGGCTTTCAGAGGTTTTCTATAGTTTCATAGTGGTGCGAGTTCTAGATTTCGGGCCATGGGGAGTGTTTTGCAAGTTTTAGGCCCGTAAGAGTGATTTATAAAGTGGAGGTCAATGTACATATTGAAAAATCATCCCCATATCCTGTAACCAATGGACAACTAAAACGTAGAAGGTTTTGGGTCCATGGGTGGATATAATATGTAGGGTGACCATCAACATTCAAATACAAATGGATCCTCCTCACCCAAATCTAATGAGGGGCAGAAACATGTGTAGTTTTAGGGCTTGAGTACATTTTTACAGTCTTTCATTTCACAGAACTACATGTTCACCATGCATAATGAAAATGGATCCCCACCCTCTGAAGCCAATAGAGGATTGACACATGGAAAGGTCAAAGTGAATCTTTGAGGACAATCAATTGTTTCCATGCATCATGATATCTTTGTGCTCCACGGCCTATAATTTTTCAAATAGCCATTAATTTTGATCTTGTACTCCAAATTTGATAAAATTTATATCACTAGAAATTTCTTGACAAGTCTTTTGCATCATGAAATCTAGAAAATCAGATTTTGGCGAGAGGTAAATAGATGAAAAAGACCAAAAATATCCCTAGCTCCAAAAGTGTAGTTCCAGCTTTTCTCGAAGCCAAAATTTAATGAGGTATGGCCCCTTTCTTCTTCCATAAGGTAAAATACATTAGGGAATGGATATGATTGGTTTTCATCTACATTTTAAGAGAATTCAATGAATCTTGGGAGAAAAAAATTCAAATTTTCCCTCTTCTTTCTCTCTCATTTCTTCAATATATTGTAAAAACCTCGCATTTGTGAGGGGGGATATTTTGGGATGTAATGGAACTTTTTCAAAATTGTTCCAAGGAAGCCAATGAGTTATAAGCCTTCATTTGGGCCTAGAAATTGTTCTTGTGCCTCTATCCTTCACTTGTAATGGAACATACATATTAGAAAGCAATAAAACCTCTATTTTGTGGTGTTTCCTTCAACCCTAGCATATGATTTATTTTATTTCCGTACCTCTCCATTATTGATGTTGTATTATGTGCATGTATTTCTCATTTGCAAGTTTAGATTATTGTGTTTCATGGAGAACCGATGGTGAATGAAGCTTTGGGTCTATGTTACACTTTTCGGGCCTCTCTTTACTACATTTTCCTTCTCTCTTCTCCCTCAGAAAGATATTTCCACACCATTTTCTTGGTTCTATCAGCTTTGTTAGTGTAGGATTTCCCCTTTTTGATCTAATTCTCTCTCTCCCTGGTCCCTTGGAATTTTAGGATAGGAGTAGATAGTTTCATTCCCCTTCTTAGGTGTATTTTAGCATTAGGATTAGGTAGAGGAACCAACCTTATCTAGAGGTTGATCTCACTTATGCAAGTCCCAAACTTGTGAGATCATCCCATGTTACCAAAAAGTAGGGATCTCGTAATGTTCAAATCCCAAGGTGATACTTTTTGACATAAATTTTTTGGCATGCCAGTAGGAGATGTTTGAATAGTTTTGAAATTCATATTTCCAACTTTGATGTGTTCTTGGTGATATCCAACCTTTGGAGTCATTTTCAACACACTGGTGACTCCAATGATTCAAGTAACCCATTTTTTATGTTGCATACCTATCCCTCGGGAAAATTTTAGTGGTGAATTTTTGTAAACTCGTGAATATTAGGGATTTTGGAAATTTGAAATGGTGAATTTTCAATAGCCAGCTATTGCCCATTTCACCAAAAAATTCAACCGACAAGTCATTTGTATGGGTTAGTTCCCTACTATTTATATGTAAAAATTAACTTATACATGTATTTGATGAGGTATAATACATAGCCTGGGGGTTCTAAGGGGTACACAATAAATAATGAAATCTAACAAAGAGTGACTATCTATCTAACTTAGGTTAGACAGACAACCATTATCTACCATCTAACTTAGGTTGGACGATGATGTTGGACGAAAAACCATTGTTTGTCTTCCGACCTAGGTTGGACCCCGGGTTGGACAACGAGATAATGGAAAATCATCGAACCTAGGATATTCGACTAGGTTTGATGACCGGGTTTGATGGTGGGTTGGATGGTCGGGATGGATGGCTAGGTTGGATAGATGGGTTGGATGATTACGTTAGACAATTGGGTTGGACGGCTAAGTTGGACGGATGGGTTGAATGACTAGGTTGGACAACTAGGTTAGATGGATGGGTTGGACGGTTGGGTTGAATGGATGGGTTGGATAGTTGGGTTGGATGGCTAGGTTGGAAAAATGGGTTGGATGACTGGGTTGGACAACTAGGTTGAATGGATGGGTTGGACAACTAGGTTGAATTACTAGCTGGATGGATGGCTAGCATGGATGACTGGGTTGGATAGTTGGGTTGGATGGCTATGTTGGATGGCTGTGTTAGATGGCTACATTGGATGGTTGTGTTAGATTGCTACGTTGGATGGTTACATTGAATGGATGCATTGGATGGTTGGGTTGGATGATTGATTTGGACGGCTGGGTTGGACATCTAGATCGACGACCATCCATCATCTACGGTACAAACTAAAGGCCTTCCAACCTAGGTTGTACAATTGGGTTGGATGACAGACAATGGAAGACCGTTCAACCCAAGTTGGATGGGCATCCATCATCTGTCGTATAACCTCAATTAGATGGCATCCAACCTAGGTTGTATGGTAGACGATGGATGACCTGTCCCACCCATTCGACTTTGCCATGAAATAGTTTTTCAGAAATTCACCATTGATGTGAAATTCAATTTTTGAAATTCACCACCAATTCTAAACTAATGTTTTGTAGGGGGTCTTAAAATGAACCTTTTTATCCCTTTTCTTTCCATTCATTTCCATTCCTTCATTTTCCTTTCATTCGTGAAGTTTTACAATCATGACTTCATTTCCTTCCTATAATTCTCATTTGTAGTAGCAAAACCAATTCCTTTCATCCCCATATTTTCAAAATTATCCTCCAAATATATTTTATGAGCCCTATCATGAAGAATATGCATATAACCCACCCCCATTAAGCCATATGGTTATTATTCTAACCAGAATGTTTACGAAGAATAGGGTTATACAGATTATGGTAGAAACTTTATGGCAGATGTTGATTTCCATAGGAAGATTCAAAAAATGGATGTGAACATGATGCAGACCAAGGCTAAATGTGTAATGAAGGAATTTAGAATTGGTTTTAGGGTCCCTTGTCCATGGGTTGGCCCTATACTAAGCTAGTTCAACCCTCAACAGAAGCTGGATTTTATAGTTGAGATGTTGCCCCAAATTACAAAATGGGTTGAGTTAATGGAGGTTCATGAATCTAGTGTTAGGAAACCCTATCAATGGGATAACTCTACATAAGCATCATAAAATCCTCTCATTCCTCTTCCCCAACCTACACCATCTCAATCTGATTTTTATGTTACTAGTTTTTTTACCGCTCTCTGTTGAGGATTTCCTTTCTTCATCTTCTTCCCTCCAATCCCACCTTCATTTTCCACCCTATTTTCGTATAAACCTCCATCTCCTTCACAAGAAAACATTCCACCTTCCACACCATCTAAACCATTACAAAACTAGCCAAGGGTTACATATTCTCCAAAATTTATAAAATCACATCCACATGTGCCTGAAATTCATGAAAAATCAGTTGAAAATCATGAAGTAATGGAGCTTAACCAACAAACTAAGGGCCCAATTTCTTGGTTTCCTAAGGATCCATTCATAACCAAACAAGATATTTAATCTTTCATAGTAGCAAGGGTTGAAATTCCTTCTTCGAATAATATGATGCATGTGTAGACCTAGAGGGGTAGGTTGAAAAGGATCTAATCATAACAGATCAGATTCAGAGCTTCAAATATAGGAGCCATGAATTTGAATCTAAAAGGATTGATCACCAAGAACCTAATAGTAATCCTTCTCCAAGTTCATCAAAATCAGCTGAGGTGAGTCCTATTATTGAAATTCATGAAATACTTATTGAAGAATGGACTTATTATGAGATCATAGTGGGTGAAGAAGTATCCTGAGACCATTGTATAAATCCATCCTATTTTAATTGAAAAAGATGAACTAAAGGAAGATGAAACTAAAGGGCTGAAAGTAAAGGAATATGAAGTGTTTTGAACACTAGTGCCACCCAAGGAAGTGAGGAAGAATTTATAGAAAATGAGAAAGGTGCTTTAATGGAATGCAAAGATCCTTATTACTCTACATGTTTGGAGATTGTTGCAATTTTAATGAAAGATTAGAATGGGATAAAGGATGAGGAGACCCATGGTTAACCAATTTCAAAATCAGAAGTCATTATGGGGAGGAAAAGTTTTTGTAGAAGAAAAATAGATTCCAATCCAACTTGAAAATAGTCTCCATCTTCAAGAAGGTCAATAGGATGAATCAATTCATGGGGTTGAGCTTCAAAAGAATGGATAAACCATAAGGATTATCCCATTGGATCCCAAATCCCCTTCCCCAATCAGGTATCTAGATAGCTTAGATCTAAAATTCTGAGTTGCAACTAATCATTCTCACTTCATAGCACGAGGAAGAGCTATAATGCACCAAAGGTTAGTTGTAATACCTCTCAAATCTAAATGTTGAACAACTAAAAGAGGATTTTTTTTAATTTCCATCTAGTATTTTGATGAATAGGGTGGAATACCATCTTCAAATCAGTTTTTAATTCTTACTAATGACCATGTTCAGTGCCAAATTAGTCACATGGTCCCAATTTGTGAGGAAGGGAAACTATTTCTCCTTGCCTATTGTAGGATTTTTAGCTTCTCAATATTTTGGTTCGAATAGCGTAGGGCTTTTTTTTTTTTTTCGGCATAAGAAGTGAATTTTGCACACTTTGCATGTTTCCACTTGGAAAATATTTGATTTTCACATTTTGTATATATTTTTTTATAGTGTTTTGTTTTTGTTGCATAGTACATTAGAGGGTGAAGTGATCATGATTGGGAAGAAAGGTGTTGAGGTAGTTCCAAGATCTCCATAAGATAAACATGACATGTAGAGCTCTAAAATGATTCATCCTTTACCAATATTCAATTCATTTTTCTTCAAAACTTGGAAAAATCATATTTGGGATAACATCATATATTCATCCTGGTCTCAACATTTCATTTGCAGAGGGAAACAAGGTGAATTTTCAAATTCAAAATAAGTTTCCACTTATATAAAACATAACTTAGAAAATTTTTGTAATGAGATTAGTCAATTCAAGATTCATATGAGCTCTAAGTGCAATCATTGTGTTGGGTGGTTTAGGGGTTTATTCTTTGAATAATCGATCAATTCCATGGTTATCAAAGTTGACTCGATGCCCAATAGATGCTTTAAGCCCACTGATCAACTCATATAGTAGGAATATGTCCCCTATAAATCACCAAATTGTTATCCATTTTTGCACCACTTGGAAAATTGGATAACTTCAAAAAACTTGACTTGGGAAAGTTCATGGGACTTTAGTGATGAATCTAGAGAAAAACGATACTTAAGGATCCTCAAAAGTACCTTCATTAGATTGGAAATTCATCCCTCTTTCTAAAAAGGTAAAAATTCCTTCTAACTCTACATATATTTTTGAGTTTTAGGATTTCAAAGGTTTTCTATAGTTTTGCAAAGAGTGTAGTTTAAGTTTTCGAGGCCCCGAGGAGCATTTTGTGAGTTTCGGGCCCATGGGAGTGATTTACAAAGCGGTGGTCAACATACATATTGTAAAATCATCCCAAAACCCCACAACCAATAAAGATAAAGCACATAGAAGGTGTCGGGTCTGCGGGTGGAGTATGCAAGGTGACAATAAATGTTCAAATGTAAATGGATCCCCAACCCCTACGTCTAATTAGGGGTAGACACATGGTGTAGTTTTGGGGCCTAAGGAAATTTTTGTAGCATTGCATTTCATAGAACCTCATGTTCACCATACATGATGCAAATGGATCCCCACCCCTACGTCCAATAGAGGATAAACACATGGTAGGTTCAAAGAAAATCCCCGAGGCCAATCAAATGCTGCCACATGTCACGATCCTGTGTTTGATGACCTGTAAATTTTCTAATGGCCATAAATTTTGATCAAGTGATTCAAATTTGATAAAATTTATATCAATGGAAAGGTCTAAAAAAATTATACATCATGGAATCCTGAAAATATTATTTTGGCAAAGGTAAGTGGATGAAAAAAAAAAAATGTCCCCAACTCCAAAAGTGTAGTTCCAATTTACCTCGTGTTGGGCCCCAAAAATTTATATCAATGGAAAGGTCTCAAAAATTTATACATTATGGAATCCTGAAAATATTATTTTGGCAAAGGTAAGTGGATGAAAAAGGAAAAAAATGTCCCTAGCTCCTAAAGTCTAGTTCCAGTTTACCTTGTGTTCACCATACATGATGCAAATGGATCCCCACCCTACATCCAATAGAGGATAGACATGTGGCAGTTCAAATAAAATCCTCGAGGCCAATAAAATGCTGCCATGTGTCATGATCCTATGTTTGATGACTGTAAATTTTCTAATGGCCATAAATTTTGATCAAGTGATCCAAATTTGATAAAATTTATATCAATGGAAAGGTCTCAAAAATTTATACATCATGGAATCCTGAAAATATTATTTTGGCAAAGGTAAGTGGATGAAAAAGGAAAAAATTGTCCCGGCTCCAAAAGTGTAGTTCCAGTTTACCTCATGTTGGTCCCCATAATATTGGCTAAGTACAAGAAGGCGCGTGGGCACGCGAGACCTATTGGAAGAAGGGTGGATGAGGTGAAGGAGCACGGGGAAGGGTTCTAAAAGGGTTTTATAGAACACACGACACACACGCAAGACAAGATGGTGTTGGGACTTAGCCATATTCAGAGTTATAGACAACACGTGAGAAAAGCGTGACCCATATAGTATGTGGAGTGGATAAGGTATCGGTGGTTTGTAGGATCAAAAAGGTAATATTCCACGTATGCAATGGAAGGATCTAGAAGGACATCATTACAAAGAGTGGAGAGTTAGGAACAAAGGAGGTATGCTCCATTTGATGACCACTTGGATACTTGGCAAGTGATCTTTTACCTTAGAAGGCATGGTGGTGAAGGCGGAAAAGCTATATATATATATGTGTGTGTGTGTGTGTGTGTGTGTGTGTGTGTGGATAAAAAAATAGATAGAAAGATATACAAGGGATCATCCCGAGAAAGCGAGAGGTGGTGGAAAAGAGGTGAAGCTCTACAGAAATATAATGGAGGATTCTAAGGGTTGGGAATAGAGAAAATAGGAGAGATAACATATATAGAGGGATGGGTCTATGATTTTCCTTGTAATATGAAGGGTGTAGTTTTGATGCATGACCTTGCTATGCATTGTTAAATGGGTTTGTTATGACCTTAAGGAATGTAATGTGGTTACTAAACTCATTAATATCAATGGAAGGTTCTATTCTAAAGCATATATCAGTTCATGAGCTTAAGTCTAACTTCCTTTGTGTTATGAATCATTTATATATGTTGTCTGTTATTTATCTTTTATAACTCATCCTAGGTTCTCAGAATGAATGCATGGTTCCTTCCTTTCTTTTGCACTTAAGTATATATCATAGATGGTGTATTCTCACAAGACTCACATAAAGGAGAGGATCATCACCCACACGTGCCTCAGGTGAGTTCCCAATGCCCGCTGGGTTATAGGCCAATGCACATGGGATTTACTATTAATCTAAGGGTATAAAAATGACTACATATTGGTTCTATTTCTAGGACCTCTTTTTGAAGTTGTTGTGAGAAATGACATACATCTTGGTCCCTGTGATGCGTGATGATAGAATTTTTACCTTGGAAAGTATTGAAAGATGGTTCAAGAGCATGGAGGACAAGTTTTCTCAAAGATTCAACACTGGACCTAAGTTCGATGCGTGTAGATGAGTAAAAGAGAACCTATACCATGAGTTGTACAAGACATTCTTTTATTGTTTTCCAGTAGAACTATATGAATGGATTTCAACATATGCATCCAGATCAAGATGGTACTATAGATCATGTGTATAGACCCAATATTATTATTAGAGGTTGCAAGATACATATCTAACTTGGACGTGTGTTTTTGATCATTGGTGGAAAGGAGTGCTGACCAATTATACTCTAGAATACACCATTTCTATGAACTCTTGCCGGAAGTTGTTGAGTTTGAGTTTCTGAAGGATCCTAGAGGATCATTTTTACATGTTATTCCTTTGGATATGAAGATCTTGGTCATTACCTTAAGGTTAGAGGTATTTCCCATGGTTAGATAAGCATCTCTAAGCGCTGGGCAAGGAAGCTAGGGCATAGAAAGAAGGAGGAAATTGCAGCTAAGAAGGAAAGGGAGGAGAGATGACTAAAGTATAGCAATGCTCATGATTGGGAGATGACTAGACAATACGAGGTTGCAAGTGTGATGGATCTATGGAGGTAGATGTTGTGGGAAGGAGTTGAAGTTCACACAAAGGATGTGGAACCTGAGTAGTCTATGCTACCCCATCTTGGCAAGTGTGTGAGAGAAGCCCCTTTAGCTTCTAATGATATTTCATTGAATGGAGAAGCAAAATCCATCAGAGTGCATTTGAAACCACCTAGAAACCAACCCCTGACACTTGGTTTTCTAGATCAAGGGAGAAGTATTGTTAACCCAATTGGTATCAGTGGGTGTAACTGATCTATGCCCAAGAGATATAATTTCTAGTTCAGAGCATCCACAGATGTGCAAACCATTCCAGTATTTGGAGGGATTTTTGGAAAAGGTGAAAGCATGCAAGGTTTAGGTATCACTTATGGGAGTGTCACATGACACACAACTGGCATTGGGACAATATCACAAACCATCAACGCGTAGTTTAGTGGGACATTGGGAACACTAGGCATGACCAATTTAGGCCATTTTTTGGCTACAAGAGGTGGATCTGGTGGTATAGGGGCTAGAGGACTGGTGGACCTATCGAATCTTGAGGATATTGTGGGTGAGGAGGAATGGGACCTAGTGGATCCATTAGATCTGGTGGAGAAGGAAACACCAAAGGAAACCAAGGCTCTAGGCCAGGAGGACAAGGGCCTCAACCACCTCCACAAGTATTTTTGAGATTTCATTGCACTTACCAGACTATACGGTATTGAAGATGCTATGAGCATGTGCACAAGTGTGATTTAATATGATGCACAAAATGGATCACTACCCAGTGGAAGACAAGCCAATTTGTAACAACATTACAAGGATGCGCACATATTTTATACCGGAAGTATGACTCCCATCAAATGGTGGTAGAATACACCGCATTGAAGAACACCTTCCTAGCAGAGTTCCATATCCTTGAGTTTGAGAAAAACAACATCATTGCTTTGAGGGGGATCCAACAGGGAATGGTAGAGAGGGTGCAGGAGTATGACGTGTGTTTCAAGACTCTCTTGTCAAAACTATCTTATGACATTCACCCTTCTCAATAAGCTTAATGGTTTGTTGGAGGATTAATAACACCAATTAGGAGGGATCTATCACACAAGAATTTCATAGACCCATGCAAGGTATTAGAAGCTTCCCTATATGTTGAGGCATGTTGGAAGCATTGATACTAGTGTTAGTCCTTTTCTAGAGGCTCAAATTATTGTAATGGCCAAGCAATTAGAGAATTTATCTACAAACTCAACGCATGAGGTTCGTAGTGGGATTTAGTGTACAAATTTTGAAGTGGAAGGGCATACAAAGGATAGTTTCCCTTAGAATTTGGTATGCACTATGACGGTAGACTATGACATTTTCCATGAGGATCATGATGTAAGTAGGTTCCCCTACTACATCACTCAATCCATAAGAATTTTCTTGCTATTGTAAGATCTATAACCTATGACCCATGATACCAAGGATTACAAAATGATTGATCAGATCCATGATGCTATTGATCTTGGTGTGTGCCAAACTAGTCTTGCAAGTAGTTCCAAGGATGATGATCATTGCTATGAAGGGCATACATGTGGAGGATCACATGAAAGAGGTTTTCATAGAGAATTTTGTGGTCATAGTAACCATGGAGGAGGATGAATTGAGTTACCGTGAGAAACCTATTAAAAATGTGGATCTATAGTGCATTACAAACATGAGTGTCCTAATTTGTTACAATGCTCGTGGTATAGGAAGAAACATAAGTACAAAGATTTTCCAGAGATTTATGAGCATATGAACCAGCAACACGGAAGGAAAAAGGCGCTAGGATGGTGAGCATCAAGAAAGATGATTCATAGTGGATAGTGGCACGTGAGTTGGGACTAGAACCTTTATTGGTGACGATGTGAGTAAAGGCCACATGCGCCAAGGAGATGCCAAGAAAAAGGACACTAGTTTCAAGAGAAGAAGTGGTACATGGAAAGTATCCAGATCCTACTCATTAGAAGGAGGTGTATCAAGAAACTATGGATGTCATTCAGAGTTTGTATGGGGAGATCTAATGTGTAAAGGAACAATCAAAGAAATTAGAGAAAAGGAAGAATGTTGAGGCTCCAAAGGATGACCCTAATGAGGTCAAGGAAGTATGTAGGATGTTAAGGGAAGAGAATATTATTCTCTTTCTAGGAGAATGGCTGAGGGAGAAGGTACCATGCATTAGAGCAAAGCACGGAAGGTAGGTTTTGCATGCAAACCTTCCTCGTCACGACCTTGACTATGATAAGGAAATTACATTGAATGTAGTTATTGATGGATGGCCTCCGAGTAATATCCTCAAGAGTGGAGGTTAATGTTATTACCTTGGATGCCCGGGATAAAATGGGAAGAACCACATTACAACCATCTTCGAATGCGTTGTATATGGAAAATAAGACAAAGGCAATGCCCATTAGAGTCTTAAAAGATGCGGTTATCACTATTCAACGGGCTAAGTTCACTAGGGAATTTGAAGTCTTGGCACTTTCTGAGGTAGAAAACTTTCTAGTATTACTTAGGTGCCCTTGGTGTTATAAGAATAATTCGACTGTGGTTTAACAAAGGGTATATCAGCTTCAAGAACAAGGAAGAAAGGGTGATTACCCCTTTAACTGATGGGAAATCAACACCCTGTACTAAGCCCTTAGGAGAGGAATTCCTCAAAATAATCTATGTGGGATCCATCTAATATCCCGAGATAATTTATCCCAAAAAGGGAGTTATCCAGTTTGAAGATGCTCAATCCTTGAGTGATACCACTAGCATGGCATGTGACAAGTGAGCACATGAGACTTATGAGTTGATTGGGTGATAGTTGAGAGGATCTATAATAAGGGTAATGAAGGTGCACTCCGTCAAGCGCTTGGGAGGGAATAATTTACCAAGTTACTCTCGAGGGCTTACCCTAGAATTTTCTAGCGAGAAATGGATGATCGGTGGAAAAATGAGGACGAGAGAAGGGTAATACTCGTTACAAATTTCTTGGGACTGCACCACACTAGTGGGCTACGCATTAGGAGAGCCTCCTAGAATGGTGCGAGGTAAGAGTCACATTTTCTATAAGGTTCTCCAGGAGCAACACGCCCACTATCATACAAGATTACCATGGTAAAGAGACCACTTCATTTCATATCCAAGCATGTGAAAAGGCTTGGATGGGAAGTGCAAAAGCATTACCACCTTCATTATGGGTGCATAAGTTATATTCCACCTTACAAGGTTGTGCACACGCATGGTATATTCATTCAAAGATGCATCATCAAATAGGTAATTGGCAGGAGTTGGCGGCTGATCTCATTCAATCTTTTGAATATAGGAGTACCAAGCCATCAGTGGATAAGGCGTTGCAAGTAATCAAGCACCTTACAATGGGAGATAGTGCTATGACAGAAGATAGGCTACTGGAATTACTCGGTGAGCCTAATTTGGAAATGCACCTCAATGAATAAGAATCAGAGGAAGTACAACTTGAGAGCACGTGCATGGAAAAAGAAAAGGGAAAAATAGTCTATGTAGTAGATGGTGAAGAGATGGAAACTTTGGATGTTAACCATTCTAAAGGTATGCATGCAGTCATAGATTACACTGATGAGTGAGCATGTGCCTACCATGAGCCCTTGAAAAAAATAAGGTTAACATTAGGGAGAGACATAGCCTAAGGAAGCTATCATTAGGGATTATTGGTTGGAAAAATAAGTTTCAAAGGTCATTAATCTATTGCGCGAGTTCCAATATTTTTTCCTTGTGGGTATCATGAACTCAAAGGAATCCACCATTCCTTAGGGGAGATGAAGATCAAGTTGAAGGAAGGTGTGTGCACCTGATTGGAAGAGGCCTTATTGGATGAATCCAAATTTGCACATACGTGTCAAGGAAGAAATAGACAAGACGATAGCATATGGTATCATTGAGGTAGTGGATGAATCAAATTGGATAAGCCTTATGCTCATTAGTATCAATAAGGATGGGAGGATAAGAATCTGTGTTGAATACGGGATTTGAATGCAAAGTATGTGTCATCAATTCTTTTCCAAACCCCTTTTTGCGAGGAAATTTTGGAAGGATTAATCGGGCACGAAGTCTACTCTTTCACAGATGGGTTCTCAAGGTATCACCAAGTCAGGATTGCAAAGGAAGACCAGAGAAAGAAAAATTTCACCACTAAATGGGGAAGTTTTGCCTACATGGTTATGCCTTTTGGATTAAAGAATGTGCCTATTGTGTTCTCGTGCATTATGGTACAAGCATTTCAGGACTTCATCCATAAATTTCTTCAAGTTTACCTTGATGAATGGACTATGTATGGGTTAGTGAAAAACCATTGTGGCAATTTGAGGTTGATGTTTGAGAGATGTCGACAATTAAGGATATCCCTCAAAATTAAGAAATGCATCTTTGCTACTCCATTTGGAACCTTGTTAGGACATATTATATGAAAAGAAGGCTTATTAGTGGATCCTACCAAAGTTGCAATTATTGTGGGATTAGGGGAACCTACTAATCAAAGCACATTACACAGATTCCTTGGGCATATGAGGTACTACATGAAATTCATAAAGGGGTATGCCAAAATCAACACTCCCTTAGAGGAATTACTAAAACAAAATAGTGCCTTTCATTGGGGAGAGGAATAGTAGAGGGCGTTTGACACTTGAAGGATAGGCTTATCACGAAGCCCATACTATGTTTTCCTTCTTGGGATAAGCCTTTCCATGTGCATGTTGATGCCTCGGGGAAAGTTATAGGAGTAGTACTAGGACAACTTTGTGAGGTAATTTTTGATCATCCTTTGTGTTTTTTGGTAGAAAGTTGACACCAAAGACAACAAAATTACACAACTCACGAACATGAGGCACTGTCTATGATCTATGTGCTACACAAGTTCAAATAGTACCTATTAGAAACACATTTTATATTCTACATGGACGACATGGCATTGAATTACTTAGTCAAAAATCCCATTTTCAAGGTCACATATGTCGTTGAGTCCTATTATTCCAAGAGTTTGAGTTCACAGTGGTTGTAAAACTAGGAAAGAGCAATTCATAACCTGACCACTTATCAAGGATTAAATCAGGGGAGGATACGCAAAGCATTGAGGATACCATGCCGGATGGGAAAATGTTTAGGTTATGATGGGAACCCTCAAACTTGGAAGATATCACAGTGTTCTTGAAAATAGGTGTGGTGCCGGAAGGGGTGAAGGATTTAGAGAGAAAGAAGTTAGTAATACGTGCCACACTCTACATGTTAATTAGTGGAGACGTATATAAGTTAGGTCGTAATGAGGTTTTGTGTTGATGCATATTGGAACATGAGCATGTGGAAATTATGGAGGAAGCACATGGTGGGATTACAAGAGGACACTATGCAGGAAATGCTACCACACAGAAGATTTTACTAGTAGGGATTTGGTGGGAAACCATCTACTAGGATTGTATTGAGTTTTGCAAGGCCTATGACCATTTCTAGTGCCTTGGAAAACCTGGAAAGATGGATGAAATTCCATTACGACCAATAGCCAGTGTTGAACCATTTGAAAAATGGGTAGTTAACTTTATAAGGCCAATTTCACTAGCTATGCAAAGAACTAGTTCGCGGTATATCATTACTTGCATTGATTACTTGACAAGATGGGCAGAGGAAGCACCTACAAAGGATTGCACCACAACGACAGGAGCTAGTTTTTTATGGGAGAACATAATCAGTAGGTATGGTTTTCCTTTAATCTTAACAAGTGATAGGGGTACACACTTTCTTAATGAAACGGTCAGGAGTTTTCTAGAAAAATTTATGGTGGCCCATCACAAAACTACCCCTATCACCCATAGGTGAATGGAGCGATTGAGGCATTTAACAAAATACTAAGTCACACATTGACTAAGATTTGTGATGTTGGAAAAAATATTGGGATGACAAGGTCTCAACCATTATATGGACATATAAAACAACCTACAAGCAAAGTTGAACAAGGCCACACCGTTTAAATTGGTGTTTGTTGTCGAGGCTATTTTTCCAATTGAATTCATGTTACCATCACCACGTATAGCACATGTAGGAGGGTTGGATGATGAACAAGCATTGGAAGAGAGGATTGATAAGTTGATGTAGTTAGATGAGAGGAGATCACTTGTTAGATGGAGTTAGAAGATAAAAAGCAAGACAAAAGGTATGGCATGATCATCATATCAAGAAAAAATAGTTTAAGGTTGGGCAGATGGTTCTGTTATATGATTCCAAGTTTTTGTGCCATCCTAGGAAGTTGAAATTCCATTGGTTGGGACCCTACATCATCTTGTACATCCTTGATTTAGGTGCTTGCCAATTACAAGCGCTAGATGGGACAAGATTACCAAGTCATTTCAATGGGAGTAGGTTGAAGCCCTACTATAAATAATTCTTCTTGGTGTTTGTAAATAAGGTAGTATTGCCAGTTAGCTTAGAATTTCCCTTTATGATTTTCTTTTCTTGTGTTTCCCTTTCTCATTTCTTGTTCCTTTCTTTGTTTCATTTTATGCCTTGTGCACTGGTAACCACATCATTATTTTTCCAAGGTTGTGTATGTGTAGAGGACTACACATCTGTTTTAGTGTGGGGTGGAGTAATGTAAAGCAAAGTATAGGCTTGTAATACAAGTTGAGTGGCCCAGTAGAAGGAAACATGTAAGGTTGAGAAAGCACATGAGGAAATGGTGGATAATGAATTATGGTGTCAAAAAGGTTGTAACAAAGACCACATACAAAGGATGAAGAGCACAGGAACAACATGAGGTAGGAAAGGGAAAAAATTAGGTAAAGGATAGAAGAAGTGCCTTCGGCACTGAATATGCGTGTGTAAGAGTTTTTGGCAATATTGGATTTTGGGTAATAAAAGGTTGTAGAAGGTTTTTTCACATAGGATTGAGCATGTGGGTAGTGGCGCTTAAAGTTATCCTAGTGGAAAAATCCAAATTTAATGTTAAATTAAGTTGTTAGGTGGTATATCATTTATTGCTGGAGGGAATAAAAAATATAAATATAAGGTTGGGAAAGTCATTATTCTACCTAGATATTATGAATTTGAAGTTCTCTTGCAAGCTAGGGCATCCAGAGAGATTTGTGTGAAGGAAGAAGAATCCTAGAAATCTAAGTGTGCGACTAGAGTGGATCTACAAACTAGAAGGAAGAAGCACACGGGCATGGGAAAAGGTTGTTTGAAGTACACCATCTTGTGGAAGGTTTTCTTAGTTAGGGTTTGGAAGCTAGGGCATGAAGATAAAAGGATTTATTCCAAGAGTTGAGCTTTGGAGTTGAGTTTGGAGTTAAGTAGAGTAGTAGAGTAGAGTAATAAGTTCTTAGGTTATCTTGATAGAAATCATGACACCTAAGAAGGAAACCATTTCACTAAAGAAACAGAAGGGAAAGGGAAATGGAAAATAAACCACTTCCATTGCAAGATTGAATGAGGAATGGTACGTAAAAATGTAATACCCAAATGGAGTGTTTCTAGGGAACGAGTGTGTGTCGCACTTAAGACAAATGGCCGTGAGAAATTATAACCATCACACAAGCACAACTGAGAATGAAATGGCATTAGATTTGGTCCATTCAACTAACAAAAGGAAACCATATGGTATGCCTATATACAACGACGAGGTGAAAGTCAAATTAACGAAAACAATATTAGTGCAAGCACTGTATGAGTTGCCTTACTTTGGTAAGCCCAAGTGACTATATCATTGGTTGATGTCACATGTACATGAGGATCACTTCTATTTTGTAGGGTGCAAGATGCACATAACACCACAGTTGATATCCAAGTTCATTGGCCTAAATTGTGAAGGGGAATCCATAGATGATGATCTGAGTGACAAGGAGGCTATCAAGGAGACAATAGTAGTGTATGACTACAAGAAGGGTTCACAATACTTTGACATCACAGAGATTCTAGACCCTATTATGAGGATGGATGCACACTTGGTGACCAAAATTGATGATCAAGAACGATGGATGCAACTGAACAAGGAATGGCTAAATTTATGCCAGAAGATATCAAAGGGAACAATCTATAACTTGCGCTTTCATTGATGAGATCATAAACAACGTGTAGGAAGGAGAGAAGATATTACTTGGAAAATTCCTCCTCACCATCATCTTCTCAGAGATTGGAGTGCCCGATGGGCCAAAAACAATTCATTTGGGAGTATCCAGAAAAGGATCCCTCACCCATAAAAAGGTTTGAAAAGTACACTTGTGAAACCATGATGGTCGCTCACAAGGTGCACCTAGAGAAGTGGTATAAATGAATGTGTGACAGATTTGGGGAATAGTGGAGGATGCCAGAGTAGTTTCCCACACTCGTGAATGGGGAAGTAGAATTTTTATTTTACCAACACTTTTGTATTGGCAGGTTCACTTTGACAAATGAGACTAAGATCCCATGGTGTAAGCTTCCCTTCTCCTTCACCACACAATACTTCCAAGAAGGGGTCAATAGGTTCAAAGAATCTTAAAGACTAAGGTTTAACCTTATTGAGGTGGAAAAAGACCACTGCGAGCTACGCCAAAAGCTTGTGTACCCTAAAAATCATGCATATGTGGAGAATTATGTCTCCCATGAAGTGTAAATGATGAAGCCCATGACACTGCCGATCATCGAAAGGACCGCAACAAGGGTGTATTTGTGCATAAGGCCTAAGTTTGAGAAAGGTGCCTATCTAGAGAGTGATGTCTCCATTCCAAAAGACCCCACAAGGAGAAATAAGGCCACACTAAAGAAGAGAGAAAGAGAAGAGGGGAAGGAGAAGAAGGCACCAAGTGTGTGGATAATAAAATCTGTAGACGCGCTGGAAGCAAGTGCTAAGCCTAACACTTACACGTGTAGGAAGAAGAACCCTGTCAAGGTAAATACCCAAGAAGAAGAATCACCAGATCAGGAAGAACCCCTCACACATGAGGAGTCACCAAGGAAGACATCGCCTAGTGAATAAAAATAAAAGGAAGAATCTCCTGTACTGGAATCCCCAGTAAGGAAGAAGCAGAAGGTGACAGAAGAGGTAGAATCAGAGGAGATAGAAAGTTTATATGCCTACATTGGTGACAAGGATGATGACGAGCCTAAAGGAGGTGAAGACCATCTAGTGTATGATGTACATGACTTGGAGGAGGAGGAAGATGAAGAGAAGTATAACAAGGAAGATGAGGAGAAGAATGACAAGGAAGAAGAAAATGATTAAGTCAAGGGGTGAGTGAAGAAGTAAGCACAAAAACCAAGGAGCCCCATGCCTCACCAAGTAAAAAGTGGATAAATCCATGGAGAAATTAGTGGTGGGAATCATGAAGAAGTTGGTGGAATAGGATTTGGAGAAGAGTGCAGACAAAATTTTGAAGGATATGGAAGAAGAAAGCATTGGGAAGGAGTATGGCAGCATGGGTGGGAATCCCAATTTGGCGGTAAGCTTCCCAAAATCTACATGAATAGGTGGGAAAGGCATAGTGGTGGCACAAGGGTAGGGAATGGGATACATTAATGATCCTAGCAAGGTGTTATGCATGTGATTCCAAATCACCATACTAATAGAGAAACTCTTGGCTATGTCATCATTTGATGAAGAAGGCACATATCCCCAAACCAGGAAGATGTTATCTTGGGCATTCGAGTCTCACGTAGATGAACTGAGTTTGAAGTAAGCCAGAGAGTGTTAATGAAGGTGCCAAAAAAAAGGAGTAAATCCCTTGGTGAACGCTCAATAATTATTAGATGAACAAGTTTGTAATGCATTCAACAAGGTGTTTGATTGAAGTTGAGGCGGACTATTCAAGAGAAATGATAGAGTGAGATTCTTGGAGGAGGAATTGGAGAAGAAAAAGGAGCTCATGGAAAAGAGAAAGGACCTAAAGCAAGAGGAGCTGATCAGTTCTCAGTTGAGGCGTGAACTAAAAGAAGAAAATACAAAGGTGTGCAAAGTCTCCAAGAAGGTGGAGATGATTACGGATGCCATTTTCTTGAAGAACCCCGACTTAGCACCACCCGAGCAGAAGTATGAATTAACCTTGCAATGTATGGAGGATTTGAATCACATTCTCATGATGGAGAGGATACCACTTGCTTTAGAGTCTATAAAATAGGTGCAGGTGTGCCAAGAGAAAGAGGAAAACATGAATTTTGTCAATATTTTGGCTTGATACACTAAACTTTTTGTAGGGGTCAAGGCCACCACACAAGTCATTGAAGTTGCTTATGATAATCTTTGCACTTGATTGGGGTGGAGTGGCAAGAATATTGGTTACCACCCATGAAACAGAACTCAAGGATTTCCAAGAGAAAAATAAGGGGAATAGAGAAGAAAGAGATAAGATACTAATCAAGGTGGAGAAGAAATCAGAAGCAATTGAGACCCTATGAGGCTTGATAAAAATCTGGCTAAATGAATTATACCCCGAGATCACCCGCAAGATGGATACGCTTGAAAAATTGGGAAAGAAGTTGGAAATTATTATTGATACCATGAGTTCTAAAGGGGAGGAGCTGAGTTTTGAGGAGGTGAGTGCCTTGGTGGGTGACCTCTATCAGCAAGCTCAAAATGAGGTCAACGCTTGGGAGAAGTTAGAGGTAGAAATAGGGAAGGATTTCCCTCTCCTCCTCCAACAATAAACAAGTTCCCCATTCTTTCATTCTTTCTCCCAATTCTTCATTCCTTTATTCTTTCTTTCCAACCATTTTAAGATCCCTCCATTATTTACTTTATTGAAGAGTGTTTCTAAGGACAGAGAATAGGCGTAGTGTGGGGTGATGTTGGGCCCCAAAATATTGGCTAATTACAAGAAGGCACGAGGGTGCATGGCACCTATTTGAAGAAAAGTCCATGGGGTGAAGGCATGTAGGAAAGGGTTATAGCAGGGTTTTACAAAACACATGGAATACGTGGAAGAAAAGAAGGTGTTGAGACTTAGCCATATTTAGATTTCTAGATAGCACATGAGAAAAGCATGGCCCATTTAGCATGCGAGTGGATAAGATGCCAAAGCATAGCGGTTGTAGGATCAAAAATGGAATATTCCATGTATATGATGGAAGGATCCAAAATGAGATCATTGTAAAGAGTTGAGAGCTCAAATCAAATGAGGCATGCTCCATTGGAGGACCACTTTCACACTTGGCATCCAATCACATTACTTGAAGGCATGTCGGTGAAGGAAGAAAATCTATAGATAGAGGTGTGCAAATAGTAGAAGAGATAGAGAGATATATAAGGGATCATCCGAGAAATAAGAGGTGGTGGAAAAGAGGTGAAGCTATCTAGAAATATAATGGAGGATTCTAAGGGTTGGGATTGGAGAAAACATAGGAGAGATAACATATATAGAGGGATGGGTCAGTGATTTTCCTTGTAGTATGAAGGTTGTAGTTTCGATGTATGACCTTGCTCTGCATTGTTATATGGGTCTATTATGACCTCAAGGAATGTAATGTGGTTACTAAACTCATTAATATCAATGGAAGGTTTTGTTCTAAAGCATATATGTGTTCATGAGCTTAAGTCTAATGCATTTCCTTTGTGTTATGAATCATTTCTATATGTTGTCTATTATTTATCTTTTATGGATGCATTGATATGATAACTCATCCTAGGTTCTCAGAATGAACACATGGTTCCTTCCTTTCTTTTGCACTTAAGTATCTATCATAGATGGTGTATTCTCATAAGAATCACATAAAGGAGAGGCTTGACACTCACATGTTCCTCGGGTGAGCACCTAGTGCCCACTGGGTGATAGGTTGGTGTACATGGAATTTACTATTAATCTAAGGGTATAAAAATTACTACACTCGACAGCTAAAATTTAGTGACGTATGGTCCGATTTATTCTTCCATAAGTAAAAGGAAATTGGGGAATGGATATGATAGGTTGTCATCCCCCTTTTTAGAGAAATTAATGAATATTGTTGGTGGGTGGAAGCAGAAATGTAAATATTCCCTCTTATTTATCTCTCATTTCTTCTATATATTTTAAAGATCTCTCATTTGTGAGGGGGATATTCTGGGATGTAATGGAACTCTGTCAAAATTGTTCCAAGTTGGCCAATGAATATTAAGCTTTCATTTTGGCATGGTAAGTGTTCTTGTGTCTCTATTCTTCACTTGTAATGGGTGTGCATATTCCGAAAGAAATAAAACCTCTATTTTGTGGTGTTTCCTTAAACCCTAGTATATGTTTTATTATATCTCCTTGCCTCTCCATTCTTGTTGTTGTATTTTAGGCATGTATTTTTCATTTTTAGGTTTAGATTATTGTGTTTCATGGAGAATAAATGGTGAATGAAGCTTTGGAGTCATGTCACACTTATGCGGCCTCACCCTAGTGAATTTTCCTTCTCTCGTCTTCCTTAGTAGCATATTTCTACACCCCTTTATTGGTGATATCACATTTATAAGTGTAGTATTTCCCATTTTTATGAATTTCTCTCTCTCCTTTGGTCATTTAGAAGTTTAGGATGGGAGTAGATAGTTGCATTTCCCTTCCTAGTAGTATTTTAGCATTAGGATTAGGTAGAGGAACCAACCTTCTCTGGAGGTTGATCTCACTTACACAAGTCCCACACTTGTGAGATCATCCCATGTTATCAAAAAGTATGGATCTGTAATGTAAAAATCCCAAGGTGCTACTTTTTGACATAACAATAACATTTAAGAAAAAAATAATATCAAAGACTTGAAGAAAATGGCATACCTTTGGAATGAATGAAATTGGAATGATGGAATGTGAAGAGAGATATTTATCCAAAAGGAGTGTGAGACAACAAGAGGTCCTGATCACTCCACATTTGGTCAATGCATGAAGTTAAAGATCTAGTTCTGCAACAAGAAAGATTGAAGGCTAGATGTTCGTATTGATTTTACAATCCTTGGGAAGAGTCTGAGTTGATTTTTATAGGATTCTTTGTTGTTTAAATAGATTTGTATTGATCGATCTTGATGGAGGGAAACTATGTTGATTTTTAAAAATTTGAGGAAATTGGTTGAATTTGATATCAACGATTTCCTTTTGTGGGGTTTTTAGTTTATGATGGTTTAGGGTTGTTTTAAGCTCGTACGAGGTTTTTGGGAGGTTAGGTTGTTTTGATTTTTTAATCTATTTTTATTTTTTTTAAGGTATAGGTGGTTACAGGTGGTAAAATGGTAAATGTAATTTTTTTGAAGTATGAAATGACCACGTAGAATTATGAAGGGTTTCCTAGATTACGTACATACCTATGGGAATTAGGGTTCCTTAATTCTGGTGTCTACATATTCCCTTTTTTTCAAGTGGTTTGTGATGGACAAACCATTGGATAAAACAAGTGAGATATTTGGATTTGTATTGGAGAGGTGATCCCTCCTCAAAATGTGGGCCATCACAAACCAAAGTGTGATGGTCACAAATTTGAATGAATGAATAGATGAATAAACATAAAATTATGTAGGATTGCATTGGTATATAGATGCATTTAAATTTAAGATGCCCCAAGACCATATATGAAATATCATGACACAAAGGTGGTCTTGCATAATCAAGAATTCAAGTGATAGGGGAACCGATGAGATATCAATCTATAGTCATATCACTTATAAGAAGTAGCAAGAAAATTTTCTTGAGAGGATGTGGAACATTCATGTTATCCAATTTTTCCCCTTAGAGTAAAATTGGACAACGAGAGCAATTGTACCCTTGGACCAGAAAATCCCTTCATGATCACTCTAGGTCATTTTAGGTAATTTTTTTGCTTAGGGAGAATTTACGGTATTCCAAGAGGTTTTGGGATCATCTTGGACTATTTTCCATTTTCTAGGTCTTAGGGTGAGGAAGTGATCCTATGACGGGTTCACATTCATTTGACATTAGTAAAAAAATGATCAAAATTGATGAGTTGTGTTTAAAAGGTCTTATTGTGCTTCTATTACCTCACCAATTTCTAGGAGAAACTCATGAAGTCTAAACACCAAGGTAAAATCAGATTTAGAGGGATGGATAACATTAAGTAAAGAACAAACTTAGCGAGATTCTTGACAAGATCAAAGTGAGTTGTTTTATTTTAACTCAACGTCAAGGATTGATATAGAACAACTCGGTAGGACTGGTCAAACATAACTCGATAGAGTTAACTTGCTCATGCTAAGTAATAGTTAATATGGGAAGGAGAGAGACCTGAGTGCATTGAGCTATGGTTTGGTCAAAGATCTCAATGTATGGATGAGGAGTTTGACGTCACAAGGTTTAAGAAATCGGTTGACAAGTCTCAGTGGAGAAACGTTAAGGAGGAAACTAGAGTGTCATGGTGAGCTCGGAGTTATGCACAAGGGAGACCGGCTCGAGTTGACCAAGTTATTTGGCCGAGCCCCGAGATGTTTGTATTGAATGAGAAGCTCATGTTTCCTTGATCATAGAGCTCGGTGAGCACGTAGGGCTAGGGTTAAGTCACAAAGTTCAACGATCTCGGCATGATATAGAAAGAAGGATTTGAAGCTTGATGGCTTGAGTGGTCAAGCCATGAGATGAAATCTCGGCTCGTATTCAAGTGAAATTTGGATTGAGCCACTCGATTTTGTTGAGTTAGTCGAGTTCAAATCACTTTGAAGTTATAAATTCATTCGAGATCGAACATGAGCTCATTTCATAAACACTAGGCGAGGGAATGGGATTCTCCTAAAAAGTAACATCATGGGAATGAGATTATCCCGAGGTGATTAAGTATGAAACACCATTTTTAGTGTCGACATGACGACATGAAATTTGGTTGTGCACCGAGTTATCGAAGAAGATCACGATTCTTTTGGCTAAGAGATTGGGAGACCCAAGTGAGCTAATGAGATGTTAATTCAATACACGTAAGATGGTTAAAAGAGATGGGATGAGTTGGGGAGATTTAATGTGATCACCGACAAAATCTATCAATGTAATATTGGTTGCGAGAGGTTGGGGCACATGTTTAGCAGAGAGCTTGATCTAAAAGAGGTCGTTATGGTGCATTGTGTGAAACTAAAGGTCGATCAACATAGCGGTACTTAGTGGTGTAAGCTAGGTGGAAGAACAATGGTAGATGATTGAAGTCTAAAAGGAGATTGATTCATGGAGCTAGGTCAAACAAGGAGTAGATCGGTGTTGAGCTCATCATTAACGAGAAAAATGGAGTGACTCTTCATTCTAAAATGAGCTCATAAGCGAGGAGGGGACTTGGTGGGGTCTTTGAGCTTGGAAGCTTGGAAGTCGAACACAAAGGATAAGTTTTATATGGGATTTTGAGCTCAGGTTGATCATGTCAAAGCCAAGAGAAAGACGTCACTTTCCATGCATGGAAAATAAGTAAGATGCTCGTTTGAATTCAGAATTTGAGCTTAGATAATTTTTTGGATCATGCATTAGCTAGGTGAGATGGCTCATTTCATTGAGCCATGAAGCGACTAAGTCCACGGAAGGAAGAGCTCGAGGAACAAGCTCACAGGAGGTCAGCTTGTCAAGGGAGTTAGCTGAGCTTGGTTGATGATAATGGTGCAATCATGGCAAGCTCATAGGTGTGATCTTGGCGGTGGGATCATTTCAAGATCATAAAGCCGAGTCGAACTGAAAAGATAGTGAAGGTTAATGAGCAAAGCATGGGCTCATAACTTACCGAACCGAGCTGAGTTGAATATAGGAACATCATGGAGGTAGGCTCAACATTGGGATATAAGCTCATTGAGCTCAATCATGAAAATGATAATTGGCTTGAGGAACTGAGCTACACATGCATTGTGAAGGAAGGAGTTTTCAAGACAAGTTGGGAAATAGGGTGATGAAATTGGCAAGGCATGAAGAGAGTTGATCTCTGAGTTTCCAAGTCATGGAACAATTCATTTAATAGGATCACGTGCTCAATATTGCCATACATTTGAGATTTGATAAGGATGTATGTGGTGGTTAGAAATGCAGAGCTTAATGTGTTGGTCAAGGAGACTCGATCAAAGTGGGTTATCATTACATGCATTGAGCGAAAACAAAGCTATGTGTCAACTCAACTCGATGAGTCGAGCTAGTGGTGGAGACCGAGTTAACATATGACATGTGAGAGACCAACCTAATGAATGGAAAGAGGATATAAGGGGTGCCACCAAATGTAAATTTTATTTTTATTAAAATATATTAAAAATATTACTATTTTAAAACTATTTTATTAAAAATATTAATTTAATTAATAAAGGATAAGTTCAATTTTGAATTTATTAGACATGATGGAATGTTTTTAAGTGGTGCAATTATTGATGTAATTAATGGAGACCATCATGTGCCATTATTCATGCCCAAGAATTTAGGAATATCTCCTCTCTTCTCTCATAGGAATTTTTCTATAAATGTAGAGGAGGAATTCATTCCAAGGGGTTGGACATTTTTCAGTATTCCTCTCTCTCTTTTGCAAGCTAGTCTATTGTGGATTGTGGGGACTTTCAAGCCTCTTTTCCAACATTGTAATGGAAAATTTTCCTCTTCCTCATGTAATGATGCATTTTTCACGTGATTGAAGTAATAAAATTGTGTTTCGTGACTAATTATTGGTCCTTTCATTATTCCATCTACTTCTTCATGCCTTTATCATGATATGTAAGTATATTATACACCTTCAAGTTTCCATTGTAGGTTTTGGGAGTTTTGTGCTTATCTGAGAGTGAAGCTTTGTGTGTGGTTGAGCTATGGTACTTTATCATCCTTCTCATTTTTATCTTCCTTCATTGGAAAACTAAAAACTTGTCTAGAAACACCCTTTCTTGGTGCATCACCACTTCTAGTATAGGTTTTACTTCTTACAAATATCTCTCCCTAAATCCCATGAAAATGTTAGTATATGTCTAGTTAGTTGTTTTATTACATTAGAAGTAGTGTTTTGTTTAGTTTAGGAAGAGGAAGATGTACTTATCCAGAGGTTCACCTGAATCCCAAGCCCCACATCTTGAGAGGTGATCCCATGTTACCCAATCACACCAAATTCCCTATCCATCACTTGGCCATTCGGAGGGTGTATTGATTTGGTGATAACAATTTTGGCATGCCGGTGGGACCAAAAGAGTCATATGTTTCATATGTGTGTGTATTTTTTCACTTCATTTCATTAAGTTGTTGTGCTCTTAGTGAAAATTTAGCCTTATGAGGTATACCCAAGCATAATTGGCGAATCCATTGGTCAAAGTAACCTAATCTCTATGTTGCAGACTTTCAGTTTTTACCCATTTCCATCTAGTTTTCTTCCATATGTTTCCATTTTTCTCCCATCCATGAAGCTATGAAATCATGGCTTCATTCCCACAGTGGAATTCCAACTTGTGGAAGCAACAATTCTTTCCATCTTCACCCTATTATAATCCACCTCCAAAGCAATTTTATGATGAATACCAGTTTGAGCATGCATGTCCACATGAGCAAGATGCAAATCAATTTGGTCACCCACCAAACTATGGGGTTGATGAAGAAAAATGACATGGAGATTTCGAGAGGCTATCTTACACCGAAGAATACCACTTGCAAAAGAAGGTTTGAGATTTGGAGTATAACATGGTGCAAATAAGGATGAATGAAATGACAAAGGAAACCTAGATTGGATTCAACATTCCATACCCCTGGACTGGCCCTATACCATGTGAGCTTAATCCTCAACAAAAGCTTCAATTCATAATCAAGATGATGACTCAAGTTAGAGAATGGATCAAGAAGAGGGATGCTCAAGAATGTAATGTTAGTCAATCATGTCAATGGGAGGTCCTTGCATTACCACCTATCAACCCTCTTTCTGTGTTTCCATCCATGCAATTTCAACTTGAGCCCCATGGTCCTAACCTTCCAGTTGCTACCCCTATGGTGGAATTCACTACTTCATATCCTATTCCTCCATCCCATCATGAATCTTTTGTGCCTCATTATTCTAAAATTCCTTCTTTTCTACAAAGGCCATCAAGACAAGAGGATAAAATTCATTCATTACCTCAAGTGGTGAATGAAACTATTGAATCCCAACCCACCCTCCTCTTGCATTCCGAATACATTTTGGAAGGACCAAACAGATGATAGTAGAAAAGAAGAGAAGGATATGGTTGGTGAGACTAGAAAAGGAGAACTTGCAAATAATCTGAAGGAGTGGGCGGAAAAACTTAACATCAAGAAAACTTCATTCCTGACTAAACCTTCTACAGAGGTTGAAGCTCAGAAACAAGTAGAACAAACTATTTTTGTACCAGAAACAAATCTAGAGCTGAAGGATGAAGACCAACAATCTACCTTCTCATAATGTAGTATCCATATTAGTTCCATAACATCAAAAGAGATTGAATCGACACAAGTGGAAAAACCAGTTGTAGAAGAGCAAAAGTTAGCTCCAAATCTACCAGAAGAAGATCATGTGCAAGCTAAAGAAGAAAGACTCTCAAGTGTATAAGGTGATTCTAATGAGTGCAATGATCCTAATTTCTAGGCATGTCAAGAAATTGTAGCATTAATGGAACATTACAAAGTTTTCCAAGAGCTTCATTAGATGTTAAAATCAGCCACAAGGAGTTTCACGAGACTAAGGTGGACTCAATAGTCATTAATATAGATGAGGTCATGCAGAGGCTTTCAAATATTTTCCCCTCTCTACCTTCTCAAAAAAAAATTATATGAATTTGATCTTTCTAATTTCATGTTTGAGAATGAGGAATATCAAGGTGAAGGAGGTTCTAGTTCGGAGGATATCCAGATTGAAGAAGAACCCTTGACATAGTCTAGAGAATGAAGAATCGATTATCTATCAGATTTGGAAGAATGTTTTGATGGACAAGAGCCTATGGAACTTGACAATTTTTCTATTCCATCACTTATTTTTCAACACAAAGTTCCTAGTGTTGTGGAGGGAAATGCTCAAGGACAACTCATTACTCATAATTTTCCTTTTGAATCAGAATTGGAGGAATTGAATCTTCCATATCCCTCATTGCACATAGAGGAGGAGAACACAGGAGAAGATAGGGATGAGTTGGAAGAGTTTGAAGGAGATGATATTATTGAGAGTTTCTTGCTCTCAATCAGAAATCTAATTTGGTTAATGAGCCTGTGGTAGAGGAAAGTATTCTTGAAGATTTCGCTTCCCCTAACAATTTTCAAAATCTGAAAATAAGAGGGTTTGAATTTTCAAATTTCATGCCAAATGAGGGAGATGTCACTATGATACCATCATCTCAGGTGGAAGATCAATTACTTGTAAATGGGAAATAAGAGGGAAATCATGTCATGAACAACCACATTTTTCAAGGATGTCTTCAGCTAGACCTTCTTGTTAAATTTGAATTTCAGAGCAGCAGGAATATTCAATGGGTTAGACCATGTCCCATAAGGTATTTGGCTTCATTGAAGCTAGAGGAGAAGCTAAAACCAATCACATTCATTTCAGAATGTGAGGATGAGTTTCAAAATCCCAAGGATCAGTTGTAATGCCTCTACAGGACAAATACAGAGCAACTAAAAGAGGCATTCTTTCTATTCCCAGTTGATGCCTTAGTGGACTAGGTGAAGAGTTGGGCTTGTTTTAGTTTTTCACTATCATTTTCAGCCATGTCCATTGTCAAATCATCTACATGGCTGCCCATTGTGAGGAAAGGGAGCTATTTTACACAACCAGTTGTAGGGTTTTTTTATCTCACATGTGCCTCCAGTTAGCATAGAGTAGACATAGGTTTTTTTCAGTAGAATAAGTGCCTAACACACCCTACATGTTTCACTTGAAGCATGTATGGTTTTTAATTTTAGTGTGTGTTTTGTTCCATTGTTGCTCTTGCACAATGTGTCGATGGTGAAAGTTTTTAGAAGAAGAAGGGTTCAAGGTTTTAGAGTTTTCAGAATATCCAAGGTTCCTCAGATGATTCATTCAAAATTTTGTAGTGCTCTGTAGGTGTCAAGAATTTTTCGTATTCAAGTATATTACCTTCTTAGTGTTACCAGAGAGTTTAAGATAAGTAATGCTCGAGGAAGATTCAATATGTATCACAAAATCAAATCATTTTAGGATTCCAACATTGATTCCATGCCCAATGGATAACTTAAGGCTACTGGAATCATGCTTAGTAGGCAATCATCCCTGAGAAGTTTCCAAAAATATTATCCAATTTTTCCCCTTTGAGTAGAATTAGACAACTAGAGCAATTGTACCCTTGGAATGAGAAATCCCTTCATTATCACTCTAGGTCATTTCAGGGAAATTTTGTGCTTAGGGAGAATTTACGGTATTCTGGGAGGTTTTGGGACCATCTTGGAATTTTTTACCTTTTCCAGGTCTTAGGGTGAGGAAGTGATCCTATGACGGGTTCACATTCATTTGACATTAGCAACAAATAATAAAAATTGATCGAGTTGTTTTTAAAGGTATTTCTACACTTATATTACCTCACAAATTCCAGGAGAAACTCATGAAGTCTAAAAACCAAGGTAAAATATGATTTAGAGGGTTGGATAACATTAAGAAAAAAATGATCTCGACGAGTTGGTCGAAACGAGCTCAAAGTGAGTTGGTTTATTTTAACTCGGCGTCAGGGATCGATATGGAACAAATTAGTAGGAATTGACTCGAACATAACTTGGTAGAGTTAACTTGCTCAAACAAAGTCATAGATAACCTAGGAAGGAGAGAGCCATGAGTGCATCAAGCTATGGTTTGGTTGAAGATCTTAACGTATGGACAAGGAATTTTATGTCACAAGGTTTGAGCAATGGGTTGGCAATTCTTGGTGGAGAAGCGTTAAGGAGGAAACTCGGGTGTCATGGTGTGCTTGGGTTATGCACAAGGGAGACAGGCTCAAAGTTGAGCGAGTTGTTTGGCTAAGATGGGAGATGGCTATATTGAATGAGAAGCTCGTGTTTCCTTGGTTACAGAGCTTGGCAAGCATGTAGGGCTCAAGTCAGGTTGTAAATTTTGATGAGCTCAACATGATACAAAAAGAAGGCTTTGAAGCTTGATGGATCGAGTGGTCAAGCCATGAGATGAAATCTTAACTCATATTCAAGAAAAATTTGGAGTGACACGCTTGGTATTTTTAGAGTTATTCAGGTTCAAATAAATTCAAAGTTGGAAATTCATTTGAGCTCTAACATGAGGTCATTACATAAACAGTAGGTGAGGCGATGGGATTCACTCAATAAGTCGCATCATGGGAATGAGATTATCCCAGGTGGTTAATTATGAAACACCAGTTTTAGCACTAACATGATGGCATGGCATTTGGTTATGCACGAGTAATTAAAGAATATCCTAATCCTTTTGGCTAAGATATTGGGAGACTCGGTCCATGAATCAAGATTTCAATGCAATGCATGTAAGACGGTTGAAAGATATGAAACAAGTCATGCGAAGCTCTAATGTGATCATTGATAGAAGAGGTCAATTTAATACTAGTTGTAGAGGTTGAAGCACATGTTTACTAGAGTAGCCTAAAATAGGCCATTAGGATGGGTTGTGTGAAACCGAAGGTCAATCAACATAGTGGTACACATCGGTGTAAGCTAGGTGGAAGAAAAATGGTGGATGAGATAGAATTCTAAAGGGAGCTTGAGTCATGGAGCTTGCTCAAAAAAAAGAGCATCTCGGTATCGAGCTCATCAGTCTACAAAAAAATGGATCAAGTCACCATTCTAGAATGAGCTCACGGGAAAGGAGGCAACTTGGTGGGGTCTTTGAGATTGGAAGCTTAATGATCAAATATAGAGGATAAGTTTTGTATAGGATTTTGAGCTCGGTTTGATCATGTCGAAGCCAAGAGAAAGACGTTACTTGGCATGCATAGAAAAT
Organism: Taxus wallichiana var. yunnanensis; assembly: GCA_018340775.1. Classification (NCBI taxonomy): domain Eukaryota; kingdom Viridiplantae; phylum Streptophyta; class Pinopsida; order Cupressales; family Taxaceae; genus Taxus; species Taxus wallichiana. Next base: position 53,306,428 of record CM031234.1, read on the forward strand.
AAGTAAGATGCTCGGTTGAATTCAGAAGTTGAGCTTAGAGAAGTCTATGGATCATGCATTGGCTAGTTGAGATGGCTTGTTTCATTGATCCATGAAGCAACTAAGTCCACAGAAGGAAGATCTCAAGGAACGAGCTTGCGGGGAGGTCAACATGTCAAGGGAGTTATCTTATCTTGGGTGATGATAATGGTGTAGTCATGGTGAGTTGATTGCGGGTATGAGATCAAAAATCTCAAGTGTTATGATCATTTTAGGCTCATACAACCGAGTCAGAACCGAGAAGATAATGGAGCTTAATGAGTGAAGCATGGGCTCATAACTCACCCAAACGAGCTGAGTCGAATATGGGGACATCAAGGAGGTATAATTGACATTGAGATATAAGTTCGTAGAGCTCAATCATGAAGGTGATAATTGGCTTGAGGAACAAAGCTACACATGTGTTGTAAAGGATGGAGTTCCCAAGATGAGCCGGGTAGCAGGGTGATGAAATCGATGAGGCATGAAGAGAGTTGATCTACAAGTTGCCAAGTCGTGGACCAATGCATTCGATAGGATCACGTGCTCAATATTCCTAGGTTTTTACAGAGTTCCTCATGGGTAGTTAAAGCCAAGCTAATAAGGATGTGTGTGGTGGTTAAAAATAGAGTTTTCGATGTGTTGGTTGAGGATACCCCGGTCAAATCAGGTTATCATTACATTCATTGAGTGAAAACAAAGCTATGTGTCAACTTAACTCGATGAGTCGAGCTAGTGGTGGTGACTAAGTTAACATATGACATGTGAGAGACCAACCTAATGACTTGATGGAGGATACAAGGGGTCCCACCAAATGTAAATTATTTTTATTGAAATATATTAAAAATATTACTATTTTAAAAATATTTTATTAAAAATATTATTTTAATTAATAAAGGATAAGTTCAATTTTGAATTTATTAAACATTATGGAATGTTTTTAAGTGGTTAAAATATTTATGTAATTAATTGAGACCATCATGTGTCATTATTCATGCCCAATAATTTAACAATCTCTCCTCTTGTTCTCTAATGGAATTTTTCTATAAATGTAAAGGAGGAATTCATTCTAGGGGTTGGACATTTTTCAGTATTCCTCTCTCTCTCTTTTGCAAGCTAGTCTATTGTGGATTGTGGGGAATTTCAAGCCTCTTTTCCAACATTGTAATGGAAAAATTTGCCTCTTCCTCATGTAATGATGCATTGTACATGTGATTGAAGTAATAAAATTGTGTTATGTGACTAATTATTGGTCCTTTCATCATTCTATCTACTTCTTTGTGCCTTTCTCATGTATGTAGGTATACTATGCAACTTCAAGTTTCCATTATAGGTTTTGGGAGTTTTGTGCTTATTTGAGAGTGAATATTTGTATGTGGTTGAGTTTTGGTGCTTGTTCATCCTTCTCATTTTCATCTTCCTTCACTGGAAAACCAAAAAAATTCTACCAACACCCTTTCTTGGTGCATCACCACTTCTAGTATAGGTTTTACTTCTTGAAAATATCTCTCCCTAAATCCCATGGAAATTTTATTATAGGTCTAGTTAGTTGTTTTATTACATTAGAAGTAGTGTTGTGTTTATTTTACAAAGATGAATCCTTCCTTCTCCAAAGGTTTACCTCAAGCCCAAATCCCACAGCTTGAGAGGTGATTCCATGCTACCAGTCACAATGAATGCCCAATCCATCACTTGGTCATTCGAGAGGGTTGATGATTTGGTGATAACATTGTCGAGGGTTGATAAACACATGATTGGTATGAAATATATTTCCATAAATGTGGGCTCACATGAATGAGAATTAATGTGATAGGAAACCAATGTGTTCTCGACCTATATACATATGAATTCATTTGAAGCGGTGAGAAAAAGGTTCTGAGAGGATGAGAAATCCAAGGTGGATTGATAACCATATTTTGTTTATGTGGGATAAAATGTTTGATTTTTAGTGGGTCTTGGGGACTAAAAAGAAGCACATACTTGAAAAGTATGCAATTCATAAGGAATCAATGTTGATTGGGTGAATTGGTATCGATTTTAAGTGAATAAAAATTGATTAGAAAATGACACCAATCAAGTTGGTATGCCTATATATAAGCTTTGGATAATCGCGAGAGGTTATTGTGTTAATTGTACTTACTATGATAAGTTTCTATAAAAAAAATTATTTTTGCTACTTTGAGATATGGAGGCTAGCGAGAGTAGACAAAAGAGATGGTTTCCATCTCATATAGAGGTAGGTTTAGTTTTTTTGTATTTTTTCTTCTATATGTAGATATAGGATTGGTCTCGATTATTAGGATTGGTGTTGATTTATGTATGATTATTCTGATTTGTCATGTTTTGAAAAAAATGGATGGAGTTTGTATTCGATGACTAATACTTTTTTATGGTTATGGATGAAGAGACATCTGTTGATGGTGGATAGAGTGTCTTCATTTTTGGTGAGGTTATGAGATTATATGGGGGACAATGACCGAGAGAATTTGGAGGTGTTGGGGTTAGGTGTATTGTGCCACTATAGGCATGTTCACCATGATTTGCGACAATGGTGGCATTGTTAGAGTGGAGGGATCTAGCCATATGGACATTTTTATACATCCTCTAGGATTTTATGGTTGCTTATTTAGGGTGAGATGATTATGTTGATTAATGAGAGAGAATGGGAGAAATGATGAGGAGGTTGTATGGAGATGCTATGCTAAAGATGATATATGTTGCTATAGATTTTTTAATACTTTACGGGATGATAGGGTAGTAGGGAATACCTTGACCATGATGATTATGGTTGGTATCAAATGTTATGCTCTACTAGATTCTAGCGGTGGCCATTTTCCATGGGCACTAGTAGGGATGGTGGCGGATATGATATCATATCATACACATTTTATTTGGGGAAAAATCTACTAACACAAGTGTATATGGAGTTATGGGAGTGATCAATATAGAGGAGGTATGGATTAGATGTAACATTCATTCTATAATGTTGGGCCTATGAGAACATCAGTTGATCCAACCATGTGGTCTTCCTTGGGTGAGATAACATTAAAAGGATTTTTATGTTGGGTTTTTGAGATGGAGGAGTGTTTTTTCCCATGTTGTATTATTGCAGAGTCTAGAGTACTATGTGGGTTTGTTGGATGGGCTAGGGATTGATGATTTAATATGGAGGTCATATGTGGGTTTTCCTATCTATCATAAAGAGGAGGGTGAGATGTAGATGATGTAATATGAGAGATGGATATGGGGATGGAGGGAAGAGATGGTGGATGTAGTATAGTTCAGAAGCATGTGGTGGTATTTCATCCTATAATAAGATGTATTAGGAAACCCTATTTTCTATAAGAGAGTGGAGGGATATATAAATTTTCCTACGAAACAGATGCATGATATCCATGAGATGAGGGAGGAGGAGGTAACACGTGTGGTGATAGGTGATGTCGGGGTGACACCGAGTATGCATTGTGGTGGTATGGGAAGATACTAACCTAAGGAGAGAGAATTTTGAGGGAAAAACAAGAGTGAGGAGAAGATTATTTGGAGATGGGGGATGTATCAAAGGGGTAGGAAATAGGGGTTCATAGGTGGAGTTTGGATAGACTAGGGAATTTTTGGTTGAGAGGGATGGTCAAGAAGATACCTTAGAGGGTGATGTGGTGAGGTTTATGGGGGTGTTGGGATGAGCGAGTGAATACCTTGGAGACAAACTTAAGGAAGGTTTAGTAGGATTGAGACCAATCTTTGTCGGCATCGTGAGATTTTGAGGGGGTGGTTCACTATGATTTGGGAGTACATTTTGTTGGTTGCTAGTTTTACACCATATAAAATTGGTAGAAATTTATAATGAAATGGATTAAATAATGATAGATAGGAGATATGTCATTTGTAGCTAATAAAAAAGCTAACATTCTTTCATCACCAATTCCTTGAAATGACTAGGAGGTATGTATAAAGGAATATATATATATATATATATATATATATATATATATATATTGTTACTTTTGGATCTACCTAAAATAGGATCAAAGAACCCAAGGGTAGATTGATTTATAGCCACAAATTCAATCTACTAAAAATTATTGGTAGGTCAATCTGAGCCACATATAGCCACAAATGCAATGTTCTATCTAAGAGTTATCACACAAACATTGCACATACTCAATGCATCCGACACAAGATACTAGAGACAAATAAAATGTGATTCACAAACATCATCTCTTGATAAACAATTTATAACATGGAACTTGATGATACTTTGGAATACTAAACTTAAAATTATGGAAAATACATTCATAATCTGTGGGGTGAATGTAATTTGTAGGAAAACACATGTATGATAAATAAGGTTAACGTACTTGTAGGGGTAGAATGGCGAGAACACTTAGTTAGGAAATGGGGAAGGTGGATCTAAATGGGGAAAAATAATGGTGTTTTCCACTTCATCTTGCTACACCCGAGAAAGTGCAGGAAGACAAAGACATAAACAATGTAACTCTTAATGGAGCATTTCTATTCATTGATACCATATTCTTACAAATGCTACCACACAACCTTTATAATTTCAACAACAAATACTTGTGTATGAAACCTCAATAGAATATATACTACTTAAATCAAATGAAACTCAAGATATACTCACGAGTCTTGAAAAAAAAATCCCCAAGTAATAATTAAGAAAGGATTTTAAAATTGGATAAATGTAGTAAGTAACACTATAAAACATCACTTACTCGGTGACCAATTAGTTTCATATACTAAGAAAAATTCCTTTGCACTTAATCAACTCAATAGACACAAGACTATATCAAATATTATAATTCTCAATCATGATTCCATACAACTTAGAAATTCCTAACTGAAAAATGGCATACAACTCCATATATTTCAATTGAACAAGGGAGAAATACATTAGATGTTCTCATTTCTTGCTAATAACTATAAAAGTCACTTTAGCCTAAAAAAAAAATTTAGAAACCCTTATAATGAAGATAGGCCTTCATTCTTATACAAAATTTTCCCCTTAGGGAATATACTCAAATTCCCCCCAAAAGCATCAAAATCAAGAAAATTGATAGTTAGAAGATTAAGAATGCCAAAATGAATGGGGAGGTTATCCCAACTAAAAATATTCCTTTTGATATGCAAGTCTTTCATAATTATGTTTCAAATTCATTCTCATGGAGGAATAAAGTATATTATTCATTTTCTAACGAAATTCCTTATGTCCTTTCCATCTTGGCATTATCCCATTCATGTTTATTTGAAATTTTTGTTGTATCTACGCAATCATTCCATGTGCACATTCTTGAAGAGTCTTTTTGTAATAATTGGATTTGATTCTTTACCTTTTTAAAATTATGTTCAATAAAATGGTAAAGAATAAAAGTGGATGCGTTAACAATTCTTTTTTATGTGAATTCATATGAATATCAAACTGTAATCAAGTTCGAGAGATAGCTTCCTATGTGAATAACCTAATCCCCATCTCTCCAATTCATGCTAAACATTGGGAGGGATCTACATTTTTGTGTGAAATTAATTCCTTCTACATGTCATTCCAAGATCCATTCGCCTTATAAATATTTTTCTTCTTCATAAAGCTGCAATCCTTTCTTTTCACATAGGATCCTTACACATTTTCTAGTAAAATATACTTTAGGTAATGCCATCATCATCAGGAGTGGGAACCAATATGTTTGGGTTGTTCTATAAAGATCCCAAAACCATTTTTCATCTATCTTGGGCTGACAAAGATTTTTTTAAATTGTTGTTTCAAATCCTTGATCGAAATATCCTTCCCCTAAGATCATATCTCATAATTTTGTGAGGTTGGAATTGATGTGTAGAATTTATAAGATAACCCCTCCTTTTTACATCCTTCTAGATCATGTTTTACCATACCCTTCACTCACATAATCATATTCACACACGTAAACTAAATCATTTTTGGTTTCATAACCATCTTATCATCCGGGATGAAAGCTTGTTTGTATCAAGGACTTACTTCAACATTGCATTGTTAGAACATGATATTCATCAATAAGTGCTTACAAGTGAGCCTCAAAGTAATAAATTTCCAATCATTCAATGGTTGGATGAGCTATATAAAAATATTTACTTCCCTTGAGAAGGTTATTGCAAAGCCTTCGATTTAGGAAATAATTGCAAAAGAATTCCTATCCTTCGTTGAAGGAAATTTTATGGAACATCTCTCTCCTCCCTAGAGGTAATGTTAGAATATTATGAGCATACCTTAAAAGTTTTTACCCCAAGAAAGCATGAAAAATCACCCAAACCAAATCCAGTGCAAAACCAACTACTTGTTGTGGTACCAAGACATATCTCAAAGGGGGAGCCAATCTTCTAGAGTGGGTTACCTCCATTGAGAAAAAATCCTTGTTAATATGGATTCTTGAGGGACCTTAAACAAGCATTCTGAACTCATGGAGATGGGGATATCCCATGGTTTTGAAGGTGATAACAAGTATGTTTATGGTATAGTTGATGGTAAGGAATTTGAGATCTGTAAAGACAAACCCCTAGCTCCCCTTCCAATCTTCATGGGGAGTTTGTAATGGTTAAATATTGTAACATGATAATAGAAGCTTTTTGTATATTTTAACATATAATTTCAAGGGATGGAGCCATTATATAATCCCCATTTTAATATTTTAATTTATACAATATGTTCTACTAGATTGCAATATTTTACCCCTACTTTTCATTATTTCTCCTTTAATATATGTTCTTAGATTTTTAAATATTCAAAAGAAAGACATTAAATAAAAAATAATATCCCTTAAAAATAAATCCTACCCTTAATTTGAAGATATATCCTTATTATGGGAATCCTATATGCCTTTTCTATGTACGGATGCTTCCTCTATTTTATCCCCTTAAACTTAAGGGTTAAGGTGTACGATCTTATCCTTTGAATATGTCTTAGCTCTCTCATTGTATTCATCAAATATTTTGAACATTTCTATGAAAAATTCTTCCCGGGACTAGCATGATAATGAAATACCACTTCCTCTCTTGAGATAGTATTATTCACCATATAGGGTTCACTTGAATACTTCCACAACTTACAATTTTAATGAAAAATATTAATCCTCAATCAATCCTTGGTTATATATCACCACCATACGACTACATTAATGGCATGAAAGGATTATTGTCACTTTCTCCCCTTCTTGAGATTTATATTTTTTCTTGTTGTTACTTTTTTACTTGTCAAGGTGCCACGCATCCCTTCCTCATAGGTGTTGGTAATGTGAATGCATTATGCATGAATGCAAGATGTAATCGTACATGGTGTAATTTATAAATTCTTCCTCAATTCCCATTTTCTTTCCATATGCTTCCTCAATGAGATTTCTTATCATACCTTTGGGTCAAACTTGCATCTTACATGAGTGAAAGGATGCAAATTACAGAGTGAATTTGTGCCTTGAATCTATAGGATATCACCATGTCTTCATATCCTGCGGGTTTTAGAAATAAATTTATATTTTACATTTTACATGTAATGAAAAGATTAAAAAAGTGAAAAATTCCCTAATTTCTATTGATTTTCTAGATGTTCTCTTTGTCAGGGCTCAGTGTCGGGGATGCATTTTAGATCTTCGTAGAAATTTCAAGACTTCCAAACTACTTTGATGTGAAATGAAATGAAAGATTTTAATGACGTCCACGTGACTGAAGAGTTAAAGGGACCAAAAAGAAAGCAGAAACATTAAGTTGAAACCAAGTTATTATCCAAATCCTCTCACTTACTGTGAATCTTGAGCACAAAACCAGCAATCCTTTGAAGCTTTGCTTCCTCAAATAACTCATCTAGGTTGTCCACTTGTAAGTCATTTTCATACTAGAAGCGGATGTCATCATACGTTGAGCATTCCATGATGAAGTGCCATTCTGTTTCAACAACCCCTGTACTGCAGAAAAGACAAGTTCTCTTTTCCCACTCTTCTTTGGGAATAGTCCATCTGCCCATTTCACAGTGAAGATGATGTGACCCGGTCCTCAACTGAGCCAAAATAATCCTAGCCTTACCTTTGATATCCACCCTTAAGTAAGCTTTGTTATCATGAGCCCAAGTGGGGTTGAAATATTTGATATAGTGCACTTTCTTACGACCAATATTTTCTGTCCACATGATTTTCCTAAACTTCTCCGCCACATAATTTTTTATTTCCCTATTGTTGTTAGGGCACTCCTGGAAGTGGATGCCCCACTTCTCCATCCATTTGGTGTTCTGCTTCATCCAAGTTTTCTTTCTGTGCTCTAGGTTATCCTTTATAACCATTTTGGGCCAATGATGATTGTCCATGCTTTCCACTTTTTCAAATAGCTTATTAGCCGAGTGATTTCCGAAGATTCCATTGGTAAGATACCCACTTCAGCCAGTAAAATCTCATAAGGAACCATTGATTTAACTTTGAGAGTGCTTGTGATTAAATGTTTTTGGATTCTTTCTACCTGTCTCCATCCATGCTTTGACATATTACTTCCCCAGACTTCACACCCATAAAGGGCCACCGGAGTGACCAACAGACCAAAGAGGGTTTTCTTAGTATTCCAGTCCCAAAGCTCAGCTTTCCTACATCTATTTTGGAGCAAGTATGATGCTTTCCAACCTCCTTGAATTATTTTTTCTCTGCAAGTTTCCCAGCTCATTTTGTGGTGAAAATCAATCCCTAGATATTTATATTCTATAACAATTTCCAATGGCCTCCCTTCAAAAATAAAGTTAGTGTGTGTCCCTTTCATTTTTAGAGAAAAAATCATGATTTTTGTTTTTTCAATGTTCACTTACATCCCAACTTCCTGGTAAAAGAGTTCTAAGGCTTTTAGATGCTCTCTCAAACCTTGAGCTATTATTGATATTAAAATAAGGTCATCAGCATATAAGAGAAACTTCACCACATATTCTACGCTAACCGAACCCCCTCCCTCGGTATTGTGTAACCATTCTTCAAGCTTGTCAATGTATAAACCAAACAAAGTGGGAGAAAGAGGGCAGCCTTGTTTGACACCAATGTCACTACCAAAACATTCTGACATGCCTTCTCTAGTTCTGATTTTAGCTCTAACATTCTTATAAAGCCTAGGCACTACAGCTCTAAACTCATCTGGAATCCCAATTTCTTCCATCCTGTTCCAAAGTTTGTCATGAGGGACTGTGTCAAATGCTTTTTTAAAGTCAACAAAACAGCAAAAATCTTCCTCACCTTGCGAATCCCAACCCTTTTCAATAAAATGCCTAAGAGTTATGCAATGATCAATGGTTGAATGTTTAGGTCGGAAGCCTACTTGTCCTTTTGCTCTTTTACCCTCTATTTTTACCCAACTGCTGATTTGGCACTCTATCATGCCCCCAAACAACTTACCAAACAAAGGATTGATCATAATGGTGCGGTAGTTAGAAGGGTTATTGACCTCCACACTTTTAAATAGAGGAATAACCACACTAGTCATCCATTCTATTGGGAACCCTACTTGATTTACATTATTGAAGATTGTTTTGATATGTGGAGCAAGCACCTCCACCCCCCAATTTAAAAATTCATCTTGTAACCCATCAACATCTTGTGCTTTTCCATTTGCTAGATTTTGAATTTCATATTTGATGTCGTCTTCTAAGAATAGCTCAACTGAATTTTGGAGGATGGGAGGGCTATCCTGTTGAAGAGACCGCTCGTATAAAAGCTTTGTGTATTCTAACCAATGTGCTTCTGTGATATTATTTTCTATGTGTGTTTTATTTTGTTGCAACTCCCTCCAAAATCCTTTGGGATTGTGTTTTTCGAGAGAAATTAATTCTGACCTCCTTCTATTCACATAGGTTTCTTTTTTGTATTGAACCAGTCTCTTATAATTATTTTTATTTATTTTATTCCCTCCACTTTCCCTCATAGCTCTCTTGGCAGCCTTACAGTCCTCATCATACCATGGATTAGTGGGAAAAGTATTTGCAGCTCCCTTTCTGGGCTTAGATCTTTTGCAAGCACATAAATCTTGTGAATTAAAGGTATCATTAGTTTACTTTGCCAACACACCCCCTTGGTCTCTTGATCATATTGCACTCTAAATCATTTTTTCCAATTGAAATTGTTGCTCAAGGGAAGCCAAAAAGATTTCTTGATTTTCTTTATTCAAAATGATTTTGCCTTGTTTTGGATATGTCTCTGGCAAGTGATGGCCTTGGATTCCTTGTTGCTGATTTGTACTAGTGGCAAGTTTGATTGAGAGAGGTTTATGATCAGATTTGAGCTCAATAGGAGAATCTCCAATTTCAAACTCGAGCAGTCTACAAATAGAACTTTGAGTGCAAATAACATAGTCCACAACACTTTGACCGTTGTACATTTTGCAAGTGATATTTCTGGATCTCAGCTAAGTCTTCATGCCATTACAAATAACCATGTTGTGTAGGCTACATAGACCTAGGAGCTCAACCCCGAAGAGCATCACCCCTTCATTCCCATCACGGGTTATTCTTTCCCAAAACTTGTCATCTACCTCATCAAGCCAAAGTGGATTTCCATTGTTACCTTTGGTGTTGTCCAACTGAAGAGATTGACTATTTGTCATTCTTGCATTAAAATATCCCATCATAATAATTTCTCCGTCAGCACTAAACAAATAAATGTCTTTTTTTTTTATTGAAGCATAAGGGTCCTCACTATCTAGATTTCTTTTCTTATATGTCTCGTGATCCTTGTGGAGCAAAGTAGCAAGAAGCCAATCGATAGTTGTCTTGTTATTTGCTATTTTCAGCCATATATATTGCTTATTTGCATCTTCTTTTTCCACTTTAATGACCCCAAGCCATGTATCCTGGATTAGAATTGTGATTCCTCCATGCCCTTTCCCTATCTCAATCCCTTCATTCCAAACTGAAATTTTCTTGTATCCTTCAAAATCTGGAACTCTGCAACCATCATGTTCATGCGTTTCCGTAAGGATTATAATATCTTTCCCCTCTGCTATGGGCCCCAAACCAGGTCCTCTTCTCCACGGGTACCCCCTGCAATTCCAACTTACTATATGCATAGGATCCCGTGGGGCCCCGAATTCCTATTTCCTGTTTGTTGAATACTCGCTGATTTGAGCTTTGCCATTCCTTAATTATGCCCATTTTCCTACCTCTCTTGCATTTTTAGCTTTCTCCCATTCCTTCTTATGATCTTCTTGTTGTGTGAATTTCAAATCCTCATCTAGATATATATGTGTGCCTCGAATAATCCCCCTACTTTTTAGGATATCTTGCTTGTCTTCTATATTTCTCATGACCACTCACACATGTCGATCTCTTCCTCCTTCTATTCCCTTGCCAATCCTATTAGCTTTTTGTATATACCCTATGCATTTCAACTGATCTTTAAGAAAATCCCTTGTCAATATGTCAGTTATCTCTCTTTCACCAAAATCTCTCAAACCTTTGATGATAAAATTTAACACTTTGTCCTGCTGATCTTTTTCTTCTTTTATCTGAAATTTGACATGTTTCTCTAAGGCTTGCCTTTGTTCACTTGTTGACCTGCTTACCAATTGTGACCATGTTTTGGCCTCCTCTATCTGATCTTTTAGTTGATTTTCTTTTATTTCCAAGTTTTTGATTGTTTCTTGAAATTCCTTTATTTGTGTTGTTTCCTTTCCTTTTGTCATTTCAGTGTTTTTTTCTCCCACTACTTTTAGCTGACCTATGTCATGTTTTAAAGCAACTAATTCTTGTTGTCCTCTTTCCATGAGGTTCTGTAGAGTTAGAACCTACTCTTTGAGAGCTTTATTTTCCCCTTCTAGCTTGTGTCTATGTTCTGCACATTTTCTTCTTTCAATGTCTACTTGTAACATCTGATTTTCTAAGAGTCCTAGTCTCTCTTTCATGCTCATGAGTTCAGTTACATACAGTGCGGAAGACCAAAGCAGAGGCATGGATGTAGGACTATATAGTTGTTTGGGGTCTTGCATCACCTCCTCTTGTTCCTCGCTGTGTTTTACAAAATTTTCTGATTTGTTCAGCTTTGTAGCCTCTCTCCCTTCCTTATATACTGTTTTATTTCCTTGAATAAGTTGATCCAAGACAAAAGCACCTTTGTTGTTTGTCACTTTAGGTAGAATCAAAGTTGGATTTTTCTTTGGGTTTGCCTTAACTTTTGGCTTTTTTGTGCCCGTAAAATCCCCTTCTATTGCTTTTCATTCACAAAACTAGCTTGTTCCTCTGTCCCAGTGAATGCTTTTGAGAGTTTCTGAATTTCCTACATTTCTGTGTGCTTCTGCTAAATATGTGACTGGACCAATGTACTTATGTATCTCTTTGTTTAGGTTGTCATTAGGAAACTCATGTTTAACCATGGTTTTCTCGACTTGTTTAGACTGTGCATGTCAGTTTGAGCCCTCGGAGAAGAATCCACTCCCGGTTGCCTCTCCGATCCGGGCCCTCCCGCTGCCCTTCTATCTCGTGCTTGACCCCACTGTCTACTACCTTGTCTATGTTGTCTCCACACAATACTTCTACCGTGACCATCCTCTCTTTGTATATTGGCATGTGTTATCATCTACTAGCCTCAAGACTTGAGGTTTTACATACAATTTATAACCTCCCGTAAAATGCAAAATTACGTCTAAGGCCCACATACCCCAAAATTCTTTGAATATTATTTTTTCGAGTATCGGGATTAATTTGCAATTTACAATGACACAAAGCTACAAACCTAAAAAATTAGAGGGAGTGTATTTCTAAAGGTGAAAGGCCTTATTTTAATGGACCAACGAAACATTTAAGATCATCACAACATCACCTATGCCCTCAAGCATGAAAATCCTCCCACTAGTTCAATAAAAATGAGAAATGTTAAGTATGTTAGGAAAAACATGAACATTGGGTCGAGATCACAATAAAATATAGGATTCAAGGGACATTGAATATCACTTTAAAGGATCAAGTGGTGATGTAAGAACCGAGAATTAAAAACATGCCATGATTTTTAATATAATCAAATTAGGAACCGCACACTAGTAGCATCAGTCAAGTTAGATTACGAGTGGGAGTCTTGGAAAGGGCATGAGTGTTCAGAGGGGTCGGTGGACCTACACCTAGAGGTCATATGAGGCCACCTAGGATGGTGATCATGGATCAGTACCATGTCCTATGGGAGGAGATGATATATGATGATGGGGTGTTAGGGGAGAAGCTCCCAAAGGTGCCTCGCTAGGTGCATTATGTAGCAAGCCAATGACAAGTGTCTTAGTGGGGTCCTGCGGCGGCATGAGGAGTATTGGCAGGCCTAAGAGAGAGACCGATGGTGGAGTAGGGGTCTTGGATTATCAGATGTACATTTTACTATGTGATTATTGTATGGGCCATGGATCCTAATCATTTTTATATGTACATCAACTTTGATATATATATATATTTGATATATATATATATATTTGATATATATATATTTGATATATATATATATATATGATGTTTTGGATATATGGATGGAAAAAAATATGTTTCCATGAGATGATGTTTATTTATATGACTTTGTGTGAATAGATTTAGATATGGTTGAATTAACAAATATAAAAATTTGTAAATTAATAATTTCATAGTCACAACACAATAATAAACATTAAAGTAAAGATCATGATGAGGCCATAAATTGGCCATAAATTACCATTATTTTGTCCTTCCAAGTTACCTTTGAAAGTGGATTTAAATGTAATCTAGGAACTTATAGTTTGCTTAAGATAAAGTATAGGATATATATCTTGTTCATTATTTAGAAATATTTTTTTATCTATCTTGTTGACTAATCCTATTGATTATTTGGGAAAAGATGCAAAGTCTTGTGTATGTAGGCCATAAAGGAAAGATAATGCTAGTATTGGGAAAAGTGGAATTGATCATGAATAGTACATTTAAAATCAAATATGATTTCATATTCAAATTCCTCTTGAAAAATTATGCAAGTTCAAAAAAATAATCATCTCAATCGAGGTTGCATGAAAAAGTTATAGCTATTTTAAGTTAGTTGCAGAACTTGCAGAGTTAGTTCCAGAACTCACAAAGTTAGTTCCAGAACTCACAGGTTTAGTTCCAGAAATCACATATTTAATTCCATAACTTGTATCAATTGAATGATAGTTAGTTCTGGAAATTTCAATTCGTGGAAAAATTATATTTAGTTCCATAAATTACGTGATTTAGTTTCAAACTTGCATAAAAGGAATGACAACTTTAGTTCGGAACTTGCATCAATAAAATGACAGTTTTTGAGGGATTGTGAAAACTCAGAGATTCCAATGGGAAATATGAGAGAGTTTTTTTTCATAGAAATGTGTTTAACAAAAACCTCATTCAGATTTGCTATAGGTTTTACCAATGAAGAGAGATCTAACTTTTAGTGAGCTGCAGTCCAAGGAAAAGTGTATCAGACAAGCACTAAAAGTTCCATAAATAGAAACAAAAAAGTCAAATGGAAAATCTGAGAGAGGTTTTTATTTATAGAAATGTTTTTAACAAAAAAATTTAGATTTTCTATAGGTTTTACCAATGAAGAGAGATCTAACTTTTAGTGAGTTGCATAGTTCGAGGAAAAGTATATCAGACGAGCACTAAAAGTTCCATAAATAGAAACAGAAAAGTCAAATGGAAAATCTGAGAGAGGTTTTTTTCATAGCAATTTGTTTAACAAAAAAATCATTCATATTTTCTACAGGTTTTACCAATGAAGAGAGATATAATTTTTAGTGAGTCTGAAGATGCGAGGAAAAGTGTATCAGATGAGCACTAAAAGTTCCATAAACAGAAGCAGAAAAATTCAAATGGAAAATTTGAGAGAGGTTTTTATTCATAGAATTTTTTTAACAAAAACCTCATTCAAATTTGTTATAGGTTTTACCAATGAATAGATATCTAACTTTTAGTGAGTTATAGTATGAGGAAAAGTGTATTAGACAAGCACTAAAAGTTCCATAAATAGAAACAGAAAAATTCAAATGGAAAATATGAGAGAGGTTTTTGTTCATAGCAATGTGTTTAACAAAAATATCATTCATATTTACTATAGGTTTTACCAATCAAGAGAAATCTAACTTTTAATGAATTGTAGTCCGAGGAAAAAGCATATCAGACAAGCGTCAAAAGTTCCACAAGTAAAAAACAACAAAGTCAAATGGAAAATCTCAAAAAGGTATTTTGTCAAAAACATATTTTGAGGAAAAACATCCTTCTAATAATTTAGAAGAATAAAATCATTATGATTCTTATTACCAAAAATCAAGGAGAAGATTTGGGAGCAAATCTTCTAAAAAAGCAAGATAAGATTTGACTTCAATAATATATCTCTCTCCATATTTTGTGGAGATGGAGATCTTAGTTGTTAGGATTGGAATAAAGATAAGATCATATTTTATTTCCTAAAATAAGGAGTTGGTTGGATGCATGAATTATAAATGCAACCTTCCACACTGAGATATGTAATTTTCTTTCTCCCAAGAAATAAAGATCTATTCTTTCCTCTCAAATATTTTGTAGTTTTAAAATCGGAAGTATGATTTAAATCCTCTTCCAAGAAATGAGTTGGCCACTCATTTCAAGGAAGATGAATCTATGTATTTATGTTTATGTTTATTCATTTTTTTGTAATTCATTTTTTTGTTTTGTTTTTATTTTTATATTATGAAAATTCAGTCTGTTGTGAACCTACAAGTGTTTCTTTTAATTATGTTTATTTCCAATTCAAGAAATTTCAATTTTTGCAAGTTTGATTTATTGTATGCAAGTTTGGTTTATGTTTAAAGGAGTTTCTTTCCAAGATCTTCTTCTCTTAATGCATATAGCCATCGACACCAGCCTTGGATTGACATTATTAATGGTGAGGATTGACGACCCTCATCGATCGACCTAAGAAATAAGCTAAATAAAATTTATACCCTAGGTAGAAGAGATGGAATGGAATATTTAGTTGATTTTACAATTGATCCTGAAGTTGTCCAGACTGAAATACTAATGAATGGAAGGAGGAAATTATCACAACCACACAAAGAATATTGCATAACTATTAGAATAATCCAAACCAAGGTTCTTGAAATGGGTTAGGGGCACCTAAGAACTCGAGACATTTGCTAGGTTCCTGTGACTATGTAAATGGATAGAAATTGATTTCTTTTGTGTCACAAGATGGACTCTCACCTTTTTGTTTGTCACATTAAGCTCGCATAATTCTCCTATAACCTGCAAAACAAATGCTCTCCTTAAAAACCCCTAAAC
Organism: Taxus wallichiana var. yunnanensis; assembly: GCA_018340775.1. Taxonomy (NCBI): domain Eukaryota; kingdom Viridiplantae; phylum Streptophyta; class Pinopsida; order Cupressales; family Taxaceae; genus Taxus; species Taxus wallichiana. The sequence goes on from CM031234.1 coordinate 53,322,719, forward strand.
ACATCAAATCTTAAAATAAAAAGATGTAAATGGGGAGTCAGAATGACCCTAGTGGTCATCTGATGAAGTGAGCTTACAAATGAGTGCTACACTAGATTTCAGACTCCATGTAGTTCTCCTGCATGTGTGTGTAATAATTGTGCCCTAGGTGTCTCTTATGCAAGATGCACCTGAATGGTGAGCAGAGCTAGATGCAACAATGTACATAGATGTGCTGATGTTAAAAATGAAATTTCACTCCTATGCATGTATGCAAAAATGTAGTATCTTGTCCCTTGAATGAATCTATATGGATGCTTTTATGCTCTTTAAATGCATTTGGATGCAACCTTGGGTGAAAGTAGTATATGCATAGAGCTTGATCCTTCATTATGGTTACATATATTTATATGATTCCCTTGTTTAAATTTCATAAATTAAAAATAAAAGGTTGACCTATAAGAAAATTATATGCATAAAATATTAAAGATGCCCAAAATAGGCAAGTAAGATACAAAGAGGTCGGGGACACCCAAATGGGATGAGGGTGCTTGGGCGTTGATGTCCCGGCTAGGCACCAGTGTCTAGATTCAATAAAGATAAAAAGGAAGATTAGACTAGGATGTGGGGTGTGCAAGACCAAAGAGGAAACTAGAAATACATAAAAGTGGCCAAAGATAGATTTAAATTACCATTTTTCTTGCTAAGGAATCATATGAATAGTGATATGTGATTAGGACCTAGAAATGTACCCAAAGTGCATGATTTAGTATCTACAATGGTTATCGTATAGTGTTGATGATTTATTTTATTGTGATGGATTTTAGATATGATTATATTGTGTGGATGTTGATTTCATTGATGGGTGTATATATAATGATGGTTGAGATGTGTTTGTGAGATTTGTTTAGTTCTATATTATATTGAACATTGGTATGTATGTGATAGTAATTTCAATGGTAATGCAATTACAACCATAATGGATGGTAATATATAAATAAAAATGGTTAGTCTATTTAATATTATGTGATTGAAAAAATGAGATGAGATACACTATTTATTTATTTCTAATATGTTCAGGAGTTGCACATATCTTGTACAAGGAACTATGTTCCCCTTAGAGGCTCTAGACTTTACCTCATCTTTATTTTCTTTAATACTTATACCAATTGATCAATATCGGAATTTGACATTGTCAAGGGAAATTTGGTAGATGCAAGAAGTTTTCTTGGGATGATAAAAGATTATAAACATGTTTATAAAGTTGATAAATGCTAGAATATTTCCATTTGTTATTGTATATATAGATGTTTGAGATTTAGGTAGCCATTGTTCGAAGGAATAGTATATGATAGTATTTTTATTTTTGTGGCAATAGATAATATTTTTTTATAGTTTTCCTTCAAAGGATCAGTCTATAAGATGATTTTCATCCCATAGTAACTTTTATTCTTTTAGCTAAGGGTGAGCCTAAGAGACCATCTGAGAAGGGTGGGTTCGATATACAAAATAACATACAAATCCTTAGCATGTATTTTTTTGATGGATAGGGTAGAGTAGGGAGTAATGGTTATGGGGTATCTTACTATGAAGGAGACTTATCCATGTGTAATATGCTATGAGAAAGGCCATTGTGCCCATACTTAAGGTCATATTAGGTATATCGATAAGAGACCACATAATTACAAATCATTACTCGGTCGAGTGGTTTTAGTGGAGGATATTAGGTGCACTAAGGTATTATATGTAGATATGTTAACAATATAAGTGTTACAAGTGTGGGTCATTAAGAGGCTACTTTTAAGGTTTACCATCAAGAGAGGTTGAATGATACATCATAGATCTATATCTATGAGTGAAGATGTATGGTCCAATGCATTTTAGAGAAAAATTCACACATTTAATCTTTTCCATATTTATGATGTGTTGATTTTCTTTAAGGACAAGATCACCGATATTTAATTCACATTCTTTAAGATGTTTATTATATGCTAATTTGATTCATTCTTGATATATATTTATATGTTTGAGGGTGATTATCCAATGTTCGTATACCTATTCATGTTATGATATGCGTTCTTGATGATATTTTTCCTCAAGGATGAAATATTTAAGATAAATGCATAAGAATGTAATATGGAATTCAATTGGAAGAACTACTTTAGTGTCATAGAATAGAGAAAAAGGGGTGGTGCTTATAGTATTTTGAATGCTAGTGTAATAGGCCCATAGTGCAAAGAGAATCGAATGTGCCAATATTTATCACTGGTCAATAGTCTTGGTAAGGATCCTGTTATGGGTTTTTAGATGCTTCAGCTTAGTTTTTATCTTGTGGATAGTATGATGTTGAGAAACTGAGTTTGAAATTGTAAGTGTCAGAGTTTTTGAACTTTTTTATTTTTAAATGATTTACCATTATTTATGATAATTTTATAAGGGATGTCAGAGTGACATATGATGTGATGAGGGATGAAATCAATGATCTTATCTACTTTATGTTGGAGGAACAATGGACTAAGAGGGGGTGAGTCACTCCTTCAAAACATTTACTTCATGTAAATTAACATTCATACACTACATTAACCATTCATTCGTATTCATAAACCATTGTGTGTTTATTAAGATATGCAACATCAATCACAAGAGAATGAAAAAAATTACACCACATAAGAGCATCATATGTTAGTGGTAAAACCTCAAGGGGAATAAAACCCAATGAAAATTTACAACAAAGAAATTTAGTGAAGCACAAACTTCACAAGGAGCACCAACCCTATAAAGAGCACTAACCCCTAATTTAGTGATGCACCCATTCAAAAAGGAGGATAAACACGCTAGTATGACTAAGCACTAACTCATCCACCTGAAGATGATGATCTTAATTTTTTTTTCTTCCACAACTAATGGAGATTTCTAATTCAGCTCATACACATGACTTAAAACCCTCATTCCTTCTACTTGTTCTATCTTCTTCCTTATTAATTTATCTTGGCTCCAAACCCTTCCTTACATACCATAAAATATTATTAAACATGAAACAAACTTCCTCTAACATTAAATAATGCAATCATACCTATTAATCACTCACAATAGTGTCACACTTTTCCCTCGAATAGAACTAGTTCAAAAATGAACTCAAACTTTTCTTTTATACCCTTCTCATCTCAGAAACATAAGGGAGGTCTATCTTACATCACTAATTTAACCAAAAAAACTTAATAAAAAGAAATAAATCCATTACAACTTTTACATATGACCCATATAGGTTGGTCATGCCCAAAACCACTCAACTTGCACCAAATAAGCTCAAAACCCCATCACTAGGATGATCTAAAACCACTAATGAAAAACCATAATTATCCAAGCCCAAAAATTCATCACACACGTGTAATATATCATAAAATTATCTTCCAACTTCATTAATTATCTAATAACAATCAAATAATTCATAATATAATCCAAAAGACTCATATCCTTCACCAAATAGTTGTTTCTAACACCCTTTCTTCACCTTTGGGCATTAAACACACTGAAAATCAACTCAACTATTACATTTTAAAATATATATGGAATCCTCATGACCTTTATATAACATTCATGAATGTTATATCTGTTGAAACATCTCTTTGTTCAATCCACAACAAATTTCCTCTTCACCAAAACATGTAGCCCCAAAACCAATTTTACAAAATTAACTAGTTTCCACTATTTCTGTCACTTCTAAGACCTCAAAATTTATTAAATGGGAAAACATCCATCCCTATTCACTCTCCAGGTAATAGAAATTATCAACAAATCCATTTCATGCCTCAAGTAACTTCATTCTTTCAACTTGAGAAAACTTGTCCGAAAAATCAACATACCTTCTTATCCACAAACCGACTCGAAAGAGCCATAAAATAAAATCACCAAGAAACAAGCCATAAACTAACAAAAATAAATAGAAATAATATTTCCATAAAATATTATAAATCCTTCCAACTCCAATTTTAAGGCCTTCAACCAATCCAATCTCTACAAACCACTCCTTAAACTTTCTAAGAATCGAGAATTGACCTTGAACACAACTTACTCCATCACCTAAAAACAAAATTATAATCTTAGAACAAGTATGTAACACATTTATAAGCATTCATAAACATCCAACAATCTTGAACAACTCATAATAATCACTTTACCTCATGTAGCTACTTATCACCTCGTTAAAACAAGTACCCTCTAGATTTTACCCTCAAATATCAGGCCATAACTTCTAAATACCATATAAAACACAAAATTTTAATATACCAATGGAAATATCTCTAAACCAAGATCACAAAAAAACTTGAATGGAGTCCTAACTCCTTATGTAGCTCCTAAAATTCCACATTTAATGCTAGCTGCTCCAAACTACCCCAAAACTAGTCTTCATAAATAGGGAACACTTTTCCCTTTTTAAGTTCAACCATGGCCTAAAAATATCATAGAAATATATAAAAACTCAGGGCATAAGAATAATGCTAATTTATTTTTCAACTCTTTTTACAATCTTACCTTAAACAAAACTTCTTTAGAAACAAACATTTTTAGGTGGGACCCACATACTGTCACATGCTCTAATATAAATTTCTAGAAAGATAGAGGATTCATCTATAATATAAAATTATCAAATTTATAAAACAAATAAAAAATAGGCTGGTGCACTCAAACTTATCCAAGTTTATCTTAGTTAGGGTTTAGCTAGTGTTTCAAACCACTTTACCTTCTTAACGATCATTCATAAAAATGTGAAAATAAAACCACCTCGTTTTTTTGTGAAATGATAATAACTCACCTAAAACATTATTCCAAATATATCAGGTCCCCATGCAAATCACATAGCTCACAAAGAGCATTAGAAGGTCCACTTTTGCCTTAATCTTGTCATCTTTTAATTCCTTCTTTATAATGACCTAAAACTTGTCATAAAGCATCACGACAACATCATATAACTATCCAAACTCACTTTGGTTTTGTGATGGGAGAGATGAGAGTGAGTGAGGGTTTAATGAGTGTAGTTTCTATAGTACTGGCTATGGAATGTTTGTTAGTTGGAAATAATCCTACTGTTGAAACACCACCTTTATAGTCAGATACCACTAAAATCACCGGTACCAAGTATGATGTTTGGGTGGACATTTTTAAGGTACCTCTTAACAAACATGTGGGTCCCCATTCTATTTCATCTATGTAGAATCAATCATTATTCAAAATCACAAAGGAAAAATAGGGTGTGACCCACATCCATGTGCCTGATGTATGCCTGCATCGAGCATTAGGGAAAATAAATCTCACCCTTGTTGGTAAGTTCTTGGGTGTTAGGCCCAATATTGATGCCATCAGAAAGTGGGCCATGTACCATTAACAACCTAAAGGATATTTGATTATTACAACCATGTCTAGGTTTTTTTTCCTTTCCATATTCAATCAATAGGTAGATCTTGACACAATATTACTGGGTGGACCCTGGTGTATGGGAAACATGGGAATTTTCCTAAAAAATGGTACCCAGGATTTAACCCTAATACTAAAAATATTCACACTATTCCTATATGGTGTAGGCTACTAGAATCCCCTATAGTACTGGGATGATGAGATCTTACTTCATATTGTAAGATTGATCGGTGCTCCAGTTGGATTAGATGGGCCTACTAAAAATAGATCTTGACTAGCATTTTCTAGATTTTGCATCTCTTCTGAATGGAGAAAGAACTACCTGATCACATCATCCTTCAATTGAAATTTTTTACATTACAATAGGTGACAAAATATGAAACTTTTCAATTAAGATGCAAGAAATTCCATAAGTTAGGGAATTTCTCCAGAAAATTCCCTACGGATAAGAAACAAAAAAATGAGAGATCTGGGGATTCTTTAAAAGAGTTTGGAAAGAATCCTAAGAATAAAGAGAGCTATGAAGATAACATAATAAAAATTAATGGATCAGGGGTTTCAGTGAAAAACATCTCTCAGGAAGAAAAATGGAAGGAAAAGAGCCACCACAAGCCAAGAATCCACAAACCTAAGAATAAAAAGGTAAGGGGATAGATAAAAATATCTCTAACCCACCATATATGAAATACAAAAGGAAAAAAAAGGGTTTCAAAACCCCTATAAGGTAACCACCGGTTTGTAGGAAGATTTGGAGACCAAAAACTCCCTTAGTTAAAAAGGGAGGGGATGATTTGAAGGAAAAAGACAAGCTTAAAGATTTGGATCTTCAAAATCTTGTAAAGCTAAATATGGAAGTGGATGAAGATAACGCAAGGGTTTCCATTAACTTAGTAGTATCAGATCAAGAGAAGATGGAGGATTTGTTTGTTGATCAGCTGATTACTTCTTCTCAGGATGGGAATAAGGAATATGTATAAAGCAACACCTTAATAACATTAGAAGGACAGGAGATGAAGACTCATTCAAAAATTGAAGACTTACTAGAATCCATATTAGAAGATCTGGCTAAAGAAGAAGAGTATAAGGTACTGGATGATCTCATGAATGAGGAAAATCCCTCCATGTCTTTTGATATTGAAAATATTCTTACTCCTACTAGCGAAAATCTTTCATTCAATGTCAAATCAACAACTTCACAAAGTAGGAGGATTCAACTTGTGAAAAAGAAGAAGGGGAGCTTACCCCAGCCCCATCAAAGATACTTACTGACTATGAGAATGATTTGAATAATGGCTTCATTGAAGTTAAATCAAATAAATGAAGAATGAAAGGATTTGAAGGGATTCTTGATGCTTTGTACAATGATAAAAAGAAGAAAATTGGAAATTGGGAAGCCTCCACATCAAGGATCACTAGATCATCTGCTAGGAGGGTGGCAGATATTGGAGCTAATAGTAAAAAAGGAATTAAGAAAGAAAGAGACTGAGAAAGAGATTGTAGATGGGACCCAAAGTCAATTGGGTCATCCGGAAACTACTTCCCAAAAATTTTTAGATGAAGATCTTATCCTAGAATGTCATAGGACTGAATGGAGGTCCTAAACAAAGGATTCTTAAAGAGATTAGAAGATCCAATAGACCTAACATTATTTTAGTACAAGAAACTAAAATGAAGATAGAAACTTTGGAAAAATGTAAAAAAAATTTTGGGAGAACTCTAATTTTGCTGTTGTTGACTCACAAGGAGTGTTAAGAGGTGTAGCAATCTTCTAGGACAACAAATATCTCAATGGTAATGTGATTTTAACTTCCCATAATCATATAGCTATTAAATTTCATGCTTCTAAAAATGACTCAATATGGATCCTTTCCAACATCTACGCTCCCAACACTACTCTGGAAAAGAAAACTATGGGAGGAGTTAAAATACTTTAGAAGCATATTTAAGGATTATAATTGGTTGGTCATGGGTGATTTCAACACCCCTTTAAACCCGGGGAAAAATATGGTGGTAATTCTGATTTCTCAGTTGGTATGGGTGACTTTTCTGAGTTTGTATCTTCTCTCAACCTCATGGATATTGAGCTACATGGCAACCAATTCACTTGGTCTAATAGAAGAATTGGTGAGAGTTTGATATAGGTAAGATTAGACAGAGCTCTCATCTCTGCTAATTGGATTCTGAATCAGGATTTTCACCTCTCTTCGTTACCTAGGATTGGCTCAGATCATAACCCTATTGCTCTTAATCTTTTCAATTGGTCCAAGCCATCACATAGTTCTTTCAAATTTGAAAAAATGTGGCTGGATCATGAAGAAATTTTGGATAGGATTAAAGAATGGTGGCATTGGGATGGAGAAGGAACAATGCAATTTATGTTAGTAAAGAAATTAAATAATGTAGAGAAGCAAGTTAGAACCTGGAACAAAGAGGTTTTGGAAATATTTTTGAACAAAAGAAAGAGCTAAAACATCAGCTTGAAGAACTCGAGCTAAGAATATCCACCAAAGGTATGAATTATGAGGATCAACATATTGAAAATAAATTACTTTCTAATTTACATAACATCAATAATAGAGAGGAAACCTTTTGGAGAATGAAATCTCGTGCTTTATGGCTAAAAGCTGGTGATAGAAACACCAAATTTTTCACATGACCCGTAAAGCACAGGGCCTGCAATAGAATCACTGAGGTATCCAAAGGAAATAGAATTTTCACCAAGGATCAAAATGATATAAAATCATAAGCTCTCAAGTTTTATGAAAATTTGTTGACGGAAAGTAATATTTGTAATGAAGAAGCAACTTCTTTCCTTCTAGATGCCATCCCAAGTAACAATATTTCGATGAGAGATTCAAAAGCCTTACAAAATCTGTAACCATTGAGGAGCTGAAGAAGGTTATTTTTTCACTTGAAGGAGACAAGGCACTAGGACTTGATGGTTTTTCTACAAATTTCTTCCAAAAATGTTGGGATATTTGCTCGAGAAGATTTGTTGAAAGTTGTAAATGAATTTTATAGAACAGGAAATATGATGAAGGAGCTGAATAATATTCATATTATGTTAGCCCCAAAGAAGATGGATGCTAAATAATTCAAGGATTTCCATCCTATCAACTTGGTAAATGTTGTTTACAATTTTTTTACTAAGATTCTTTCTACTAGATTACAACCTTTGCTAGTTGATCTAATCTCTAAACAACAAAGTGGCTTTATAAAAGGAAGGATTATTCAAGATGGAGTAATCATGGTTCATGAAACCATACACTCCATGGATAAAAGTAAAAATTAGGTATGGAAATAAAATTGGACATGCATAAGGCCTTTGATAGAGTGTCTTGGAATTTTTTAGATAAGGTCTTGTCAAAATTTGGTTTTCAGAGCAAATTTAGAAAAATCATTCAGGCCTACATCGCCACTTCTAGATTTTTAGTTGTTGTTAATGGTACTCTGGTGGGATTCTTTACCAGCATCGGGGTATAAGACAAGGGGATCCCATATCCCCCTTAATTTTTATAATAATGGCAGACAACCTTAGTAGATCCATAACTAAGGTTGTGAATACTGGCATGCTAAAAGGGTTCAAACCTACTTCCACCAACCATACAACTTCACATCAACAATTTGTTGATGACACAATTTTTCTATTGATGGCTTCTATTCTTGAGGCTAAAGCTATAAAGACTATTCTCAGATTCTATGAAGCAACTTCTAGCTAGAAAGTCAACTTTGAAAAAGTTTGGTGTATTTTTCAATACTCCTTCAGATAGACAAAAAATAATTGCACTCATTTTGGGGTGTAAAATCAGCTCTCTACCCACTACCTATCTAGGCTTACCTTTGGGCACTAATAAAGTCTCTAATGTTGTTTGGAATGCCTTGTTAGATAGATTTCACAAAAAATTGGTTGGGTGGAAAGGTGTTGTTCTCTCTAGTGCCAGAAAATGCTTGTTAATCAAAAGTACACTATAGAACTTGCCCATATATATATATATATATATATATATATATATATATATATATAATATATATATATATAATGTCTATGTATATCCCAAAAAGAATTATTGATAGCATTGAGAGAATTCAAAAAAAAATTTCTATGGCATGGGGCTGAAGAAAGGTTCAGTGTACCATTTAGTTGCTTGGGATCAGGTTTGTACACCCAAAAAGATTGGTGGCTTGGGTATAAAGGATATCAGGAAGATGAATGTAGCTTTAATTGCCAAACTTGGTTGGAGACTACTAAAGGAAAAAAAACCTTGGACATAACTCATTAGGATCAAGTACTTGGCTCAACACAATATGAATTCTTTTATTTTTGAAGAACAACTTCCCAATGGATCCATTTTTGGAACAATTTGCTTCAAATAAGGCACATCCTTACTAAAGGTTATAGATGGAAAGTAGGAAATGGTCAGGATATACATTTTTGGCAAGACAACTGGACTGATTTCAAGTGAGTGACAAATTTGGCTCAATAAAAGATAGTCTAAGTGAGAAATATGGGACTAAAGTAAAAGATTACATAGAGTTGGGTGGAAGCAAGAGAACTTGGAAGCAGCTCAAAGTGGATAAGGAAAATTTAAAACTTGTTGTCTCCTCTCTACAATAACAACTTGCACTCATTCCTCTTAATCAAAAGGATTCTAAGGATGAGCTTATATGGGTTGATTCTTTTGATGGGGACTATACTATCAAATCGGGCTACAATGCATTTTTTTAAAATATTCAATGTGATATAAACTGGAGTAAAATCTGGATGCCTGAGTTAACCCCAAAAGTTAATTTCTTTCTGTGAATAGTATTAAAAGGAAATATTCTCACTAATGATAACCTAATTAAAAAGGGTTTCATTATACCTAACATGTGTTGCATGTGCAAAAAAATAGGCTGAGGACATCAAACATCTAGTTTTACATTGTTAATATGTCTCAAAGGTCTAAAGTCTCATCTTTTATAATTTTAATTTGTAGTGGAATTTTCCTAATATCTCTTTATAGACCTGGGAGCAATGGGATCCACCATATAAACATTACATGATAAGAAGATTATGGAATTTTTCCTACCTCATACCATTTGGAGATTGTGGAAAACTAGGAATGGAATAATCTTCAGGAACAACAGATAGGTATGCAACAAGATCTTTAAGGAAATTTTATAGTTGTCAAAGATAACATTGAAAGGTTTAGGCCTCCAAAAAATAGACCATACCCCAAGGAAGAAGAACCTATACTTGTTTCTTGGAAGATTGATATTGGCAATTCACATAGGAATGATCAAAATAACATTGACAGATCATTAGTTCATTGGATTCAGCCACCCAACTTATGGTACAAGTTGAATTTTGATGGAGCATCTAAAGGAAATCCAGGGGCATCAGGAGGAGGTGGGGTGATCAGGGATCATAGAGGCTATCTTGTTGCTACATTTGCTAGAAAAATGGGCCACCAAACAAACCACTATTCTGAAGCCTTAACAGCATTATGGGGGATTAGGCTTGTAAGAGATTGCAATATCTCTAATATTATAATTGAAGGGGACTCTTTGAACATAATAAATATTTTAAATCAAGCACAACCCCTAGTTGGACCATTAGGGATTTCATTTATGAATCTATTGAGATTTGTAAATCCTTTACAAACTGCCAAATCATCCACTCCTATCATGAAGGAAACAAAGTGGCGGATAGTCTTGCTAACTATGGAGTTAGTAATAACATGCAAACTTGGTTTAGTGATGACATTCTCCCTAGCAAGGTACATAATGACATCATCAAGGATAAATATGAAATCAAAACCATCATTAAGAAGTCCTATATTGTTTTGAGAGTGATTAACTCCTTATGCAGGGCTAATAATATCACTCATCCTTTGCATGCTTTATGGGTATGCAAAGGCATTGTTAAGAAGTGGTTTTGGGGGAGAAACATTGTCATTGGGAACCAAAGAAACAACAATAGAAAAATGGGTGGAGCTCCATGCCAAACTAAACCCACCTATGACCCAAATTGGAAGGATGATGTGACCCTATGGACCTATCTGCAAATGGGTGGGGTTTCAAACCTCATTGAAAAAATGTAGGGTCATGATCAAGAAATTTCTCTTCAATTCATGGCTAGGTGGAAGAAAATAATAGTAGAATATGGTGAGATCAACATTAAAATCACTGAAGAACTTATTGCAGAGGTCATGGGGCTTAGCTTAGAAGGTGTTAGATTCTTCAGTAAGAGGGTAGACAAGAAAATTGAAGCCAAGAAATTCCTAGCAGACGGAGAAAATATCAAGTTTGTTACTGCTGGCATAAAAGTGACCTCCATTCAGAGCTCTTTGATGAAATTTCAAGGATGATTGTTAGGTATGTCACTTTATAAGGTATATATGTGATAGTTCCTCTCAAACATTTGGTTTTCCTAAATCATTTTAGAAGGAATTTACATGTTAGCTTTCTGCATTATCTTTTAAACTCCCTAGAATGCTTTGTTCTTGAGTTCCAAAACCACACTCATGTCACCCCCTTCACCAAGGCCTCATTCTATTTCTTCACCACCATTTCCTTTCCCAACATCATTCAATCCTCACTACCCCTACCCCCTTACCCCGACTCCACTTCCCCTAAACTACTTGGTGAAGGAAAATTAGAACCAAAAACCCACTTTACCCTCTTAATCATCCCTTCCCCTCCCAAATAATCCTCATAGTAGAAAATAAATTGAGTCTACTAAAAATATGCTTCACATTAGCAATCCAGTTGGTGCTTCTACTACAGAAAGGGAGGAATTCCTTCTCAATAGAATTTTCAAACTAGAAAAGGAGGTTGGGGTTTTGAAAGAAGAAAGGTCTATAAGAGAGAAGGAAAAAGAAGATGCAAAATGACCCGAACAAGATAATGATCAGATTCTTGAAATATACAAGAATCTTAACTCACTAGATAACAGACTAGGAAATGTAAAAGGAAGACATGACTACACCATTTATGTTCTTAAGGTTATCTACAACTTCATGGAGCAACATGTCAAAAGTGTATGTGTGCTCAATGACATTCCTGCTACCATTTGGGAGCCGGGACCAATACAAGACTTGATTCTCTCATAGATTGGACAAGAAGGATCCCTCCCATGTCACTTCCCTAACACTCTTCACCTCTTTGCAGAAGGTAAGGACAAATATTGATAAAAGCAGACAAGTGAAGAGGACTGTCCTTACTTCTAGTTTTATGTTTCTTTGTTGCAGTTTTGTCACTGTTTTGATCCTTTTGTATAGTTTCTCAAATAACTATAGTTGGATTTTCATGTATAATCTAGATGCTAATCCAAACTTGATGTATTTATTGCATTATCTGGCTTTGGAGCCTTTTTGTAATAGGGTATAGTCCCTTCAAAACTATGGATTATTTTTTTCTCTATCTAGCTTTTGAGAACTTTTTGTAACATGGTATAGTCCCTTCAAAACTATTTAATGCTAATAAAAACACTATCCAAACTCACCTCATATCCTAAATGTATCTAAAATCTCTATCTAATCTCATTTACATGTGCTTACTTGTTTGTTCCTTCTTGTTTGCTTCCTAAGGACCTCAAACATGCACCTTTGTATCACTATATTTTGACCTAAAAATAAACACACCATATCACCATGCTTCTACCATGATATAACAAGACTTATCATCTCCAAACCTCATACCTCCTCATTCTGCATGCTTCAAGACTAGGGATAGGTTTGGAATGACCAAACTCAACCATGCTAACCCATGTGCTGACCTTGCTAACCGAATGAAGAATCATAAACACCTATAACATACTTCATGGACCATAAATTTACTCATGACACTCTCTAACAAACTCAAGAGGACTCATACTATGACCATATAGGATAAAACCATGTTAGGACATCATGACAATTCACCAAACTTAGACACTAGCAATCAACCTTCATCTTTAACACTTGACCAACACCTCATGGAGATACATATGACATCATGACACCCTTTTCCATTAATGGACTTGACATAAAACTTTGATGGAAACCAACAAGACCAACACCTACATGACCTCTTTTCTATGTTTCTAATGCTTCTCTCCCATTTTTACATCTATGAAAAAGGCTATACTGACTACTAGACATGGAAAAATTTAAACACAAAGTGATAGAAACAATGAAAAAACTTACTTAACATAGAAATATCCCCACGTGATTGAAATATCTCCTTTTACTAACCTCAACAGAGAAAAAATGATCCAATGGACCTATAAAAGCACAAAAATATCCCCTAAATTGATACCCCTAATTTTATCCTTCATTCACTCTTAACATCAACTTCTAAGTCTCTCTCATGCTCGGGAACACCAATTCTACCTCTAATGTTGTCAAAAACCATATTTAGGTCTATTTTCCCTATACAACATCTTCAATACATATGGGAAAAATTTATTCCATCCATGAGAAGCCATACACATCATGGAACTAATCCTTATAGCTTCCCATGAGCTTGCACCAAACCACTTTAATGGAAAACACACAATTGAGGCTCTTACATTGCTTACATGGCTTGAAAATGGACCAACTTTGTAATGCTCCCAAAGTAGATTCTCAGTGTTCTCTATCCTTTTTAGCATGAAATAAACACCTTCAGATCCAAAACATCTAATAACATGCTAGACATGATCATTTTTACCTCAAAATGTCATTCATTAGTCTCACATACCTATCAAAAATTCATACCTATTCAAGTTTCACTTAGTTGATTGTGAATCATGTTCATATCATATAGGATTTGTCTAAAACATAATAATGCACATTCCTTTTTCCATCATTTTCTTCTTGGAGAAATAAATACACAAGAAATTCTTGAAAAAAACTTAGATTATACTCTTTCATTAGGTCTTTACATGGCTTAGACCTACTATACACAGACCTAAACCTAGAACATGACTTCAACATAACATACTTGAATCAAGACACATCACAAAAATAATTTCTTAACATAGATACCACTTATTGATACTTCAAGTAGAGTAAGATCACTCACATAGGATGACTGGGGATACATTGACTTTGTGAGAAATATGAAGAGACAAAATTACCTCAAATTACATGACTCATGAATCTTCATGTTTAATCAAAGCTATGCTTTAGACAAAAACCCAACTCAAATATCATTTCTTCCATTTTTCAAACTAAAGCACTTTATACATATCCTTAATGAGGGGCCATAGATCCCTAACAAAAACCTAGTACTAGCTTTAAGACACATATTATGAATTGAGATACCTTAAGACCATGCCATAAACTTTACACATATGAGACATAACAGATCCAATGAGAACTCAAAACCATTGATAACTCATTACCCTTAAATACTTACTCATACTCTCATAACAAAGACCCTTTATGAATGGTACAAAACTTGGAGTGAGACACATCTTCTTTTGGAAACCTTAATGACTTCAAAAAGACAATAATGACACTTTTCATCAACAAAATGACCTTAAAATACTAACTTAACACCTTGGACTCATGACATGACTTTATTTTCTCATAGAAACACTTTATTAGGTGATCAAATGTGTACCTTACATAACAATATACTAGCATATGCATTGGAGGGACGAGTACTTCATATCCTAGAACTAATTTTACCAAGAATTTTTAGCACAAACTTCAAATAATTTGACTTTTGAGGCACTTTTACCTTTTGAAAAACCAATGACTTGATGAATACTTATACTTTGAAAATAAGTTTTAAAGAGCAAACACATACCAATATGTAAAAACTAATCTTGACAGAGCCCACAAACTTGATAAATTGTACAAATTCATGACCTTAAAATCAAACCAAACCAAAATCAAACTGTTACTGAAATCAAATACTTTAAGACACTACTTAAAAATAACCTAGACCTTGAATATGCATATTATCAAAACTCAAAACCTACTATAGACTAGAATACAAAACCATGTGGATATGTCACTTTACATACCTTATAGATCTTTAAGTATCCCACACACCTAGCATCTTCAATTTCTCATGAACAAGAGAATGAAAGGAAATAAGAAACATATACTCTTCTTCAACCCTTGATTATTCAAACAAAGAAAACATGCTTCCTAGATCTATCTTAGGATTGATGAATTTATCTCCTATCTTGATTGGGCTATATTCTCCTTTGAAAACCTTCATATGATTAGTCTTCACATAGAGAACCTATGATTTTATAGTATCCTTCTTTTCTTGACCTCCATGATTATATATTTTTACTATTTCTTTAGAATAAGAGCTATTAATGAACCTCCTCATTCTTGGACATAGTCTTGCTAAGTGACCTGATTTTTGAAATTTAAAGAAAACAACATCCTTGTTTCTCCTTAGCTCATATACACTTAAATTCTACCCAAATTCCTTGGCAATATGACCATGCTAACAACATGAAAAACATTCACCTTTTAAGTGATCTTCACCATTCCTAGGAGACCTCCTTTTGTAATCTCTAGCTCTATGACCAAAATCATGACAAACAAAGCAATACCCATTAAAGGAAGTACCATACCTCATAGCATTAGGTTTTCTAACTAAGTTATAATTTCTCAAATCAGTCTTCTTAGTCACCTTATCATTAGATTTAGAACTTGGACTAGCTTCACCATCACTTTCCTTTTTCTTTCCCTTGAACCCTAGGCCAATCTTGTCATTTTTAGCTCTTTGACCTTCTAAAATCCCATCAAGAGATTCATATATCTTCTCTAAATTCCCATACATCTTCAACCTATTGGAAACATCTTATAAATCATATTCCAAATATTTTAACCTCTCTTCATACCCAAAATATATGTCTTAATGATTCTTTAAGTCTTTATCCATATTCTCCACTTGAGATTCAAAACCCTTGATGGATAGGCTATGATATTTATCCATATATCACTAATTTTATATTACAATAAAAATACCAAAGACTCAGCAATCCCATACTTTATCCTCCAAAGATCAACTAACCTACCCATTTGTGCTTCAAGGATCTCTTTCAAGATATTAGAATTTCTCCATAAGGGCCTACTTATACCAATTGTTGGAAGCATAATGGATTGGGGGTGAATCAATCCTTAAAAACATTTAATTCATTTAACGTAACATTCATACATCACATTAACCATTCATTCAATATTCATAAACCATTTTGTGCTTATTAAGATATGCAACATCAATCACAAGAGCATGAAACAAAGTACACAACACAAGAACACAATATGTAAGTGGGAAACCCTAAAGGGGAAGAAACCCACTAATTTTTTTAATATTAATTTAAAAACATAAATTTAATGAAGAAATAACTTCATAAGGAGCACCAATCCCTACTTTAGTAGAGCACCAAACCTATAAGGAGCACCAAACCCTAATTTAGTGAATCACCCCTTCCACAAGGAGGCTAAAAACTCCTAAGATGACTACTCAATAACTCATCCACCTGAAGATGATGATATCTGATTTTTTTTCTTCCAAAACTGATGGAGATATCTAATTCAGCTCATACACACACCTTCAAACCCTTATTCCTTCTACTTGCTCTATATTCTTCCTTCTAAAATTTTCTTTGTTCTAAACCCTTGATCACATGCCCTAAAAATTATTAAACATGAAATCATGAAATCATACTTGATATTAACTCACACTAGGGTCACACTTTTCCCTCCAAGAACACTAATTCAAAATGAAATCAAACTTTGCTTTTATACCATTCACATCTCAAAAACATAAGGGAGGTAGGTCCTAAATCACTAATTTTACCAAACAAAACTTAATAAAATCCTAATAAATCCATTACAACATTCACATATGATCTGTATAGGTCGTCCATGCCCAAAACCACTCAACTTACACCAAACAAGATCGAAACCCCATCACTAAGATGAGCTAAAACCACTAATACCAAAACCATGATTATTAAAACCCAAAAATTAATCAAACATGTAATATAGCATAAAAACATCATCCATGGTAATTAATTATCTTTTAATAATCAAATAATTCATAATCTATTCATAATCTCATATCCTTCACCAAACGGTTGTTTCAAGATCGTGTCTTCACCTTTTGGAATCAAGCACATTATAAATAAACTCAAATATGGAATATAACAATTTTGTATAATCCATATTAACTTTCAATCACATCCATGTATGTTATATCTCTTGAAACATCCATGTGTTCAATCCACAAAAACTTTACTCTTCACCAAAACATGCTTCCTAGAAACCAATTTTACAAACTCAACTAGATTGAACCCTTTCTTTCACTTAAAATACCTAAAAATTCCTTCAATATGAAAAAAAGCATCCCTCTTCACTCTCTAGGTTATCTAAAGAATCAAACAATCAATTTCATACCTCATTCACTTCATTCTTTTAGCTTTGAGCAAACTCATCCCGAAAATAAGCATACCTTCCTCTTCAAAACCCAACTTGAAAGATCCATAAAATAAAATAACCAATACAAAGTCCATACACCACTATAAATACCTCTAAATTATATTTCCATAACATATTATATATCTTTCAAACTCTAAGTGGAATGCTTTTAACCAAACCACTTTACCTTCTTAACGATCCTTCATAAAAACGTGATAATAAAACCATCTCATTATTTTTTAAATTGTCATAACTCACCTAAAAGTATTTTCCAAAGATATAAGGTCCGAATTTAAATCACACAACACATAATGAGCATCAAAAAGTTCACTTTTTCCTTAAAATAACATTCTAAATCACCCAGTTTTACCAAAAATGAGGTATTTTGCAATTACTTCTTGAGAATGAACTTAAAATTTTCATGAAACATCATGAAAACATCCTATAACTATAAAAATCACTTAATAACCTAAATTTATGTCAAAATATCTATCCAATCTCATTTACTTGTGCTTACTTGTATGCTCCTCACTGTTTGCTTCCTAAGGACCTCAAACATGCATTACATCACATAATTCGACCTCGAAAATCATCACAAACCTACTACATCATGTAAAATTCTACTACCATGATCCTAAAATAATTCAGCTCAAAATATCATAACTCCTTATTATGCATGCTCCAAGGCTAGGAATAGGTTTGGAATTACCTAACTCAACCATTACAACCCATGTACTAACCTTGTTGACCCAATACAAACTCATAGACACCTATAACATACTTCAAGGACCATGAATGACCTTACGACAATCTCAAAAAAATTCAAGAGGATGCATATTATGACCATATAGGATACAACCATGTCAGGACATCATGACAACTAATAAAACTTGGAAAATACCAATCAACCTTCATCTTTAACACTTGATCAATACCTCATGGAGACACATATGACATCAATGAAAACTCATACAAACAATGGAAAACACTTTAGTGGAGATAAGAGGGATAGGTTCTAGCCATTTTGTGAAGTATTCAGTTGTTATGATGATGAAATTATGTCTTTGGGATGATTGAGGTTTAATAATGCTGATAAGGTCAAGTCCCTATTGTGAAAAGGGCCATAAATATTAACCTAGTTGAAGATAATGGTGGGGAAAAGTTTAATATTAGTGTATTTTTGAAATTTTATGCACTTTTCTACATATTTGTAACAATCTTGATTAAGTGTAGTCCAATAGTAACCCATGCACAAGATTCTTTGTGCAATGACTAAGTTGGTAAAGTTTCTGCAACATATTCCATTATGGACTTATCGAATAGCTTCTTGAGCCTCTATAGTTTTAAGACAACAAAGGAGAAAGGTCATCAAGTCCTATTTTATAAAGGATACACCCTAATATCACAAAGTGGGATGGAAATTGTTAGAAAGACCTCTTACCATGTATGGATAGGTCTGAGGGTATTATTCTTGTGGATAGATAGTCACTATAATGCCCCTCCTCTTTCCACCTTGCTAAATCTAATTACGACATATTGAATCGGACATGGTAAAGTTGAGTTCCCTTTTCTTTGCATTGTTCTTCGATCTAGTTAATTCAGGAAATGAAATAATAAAAATAATAGAGGTAACATTGTAAATGTTCCTCTCATGAAAAACCACCTAGACTCTCTAGAGTGTCTTATTTAACTTGAATGACATGTTGATGTCATTTTTAATTTACAAGTTTAATTTTTGAACTCGAAATCTCATCCTCGATTTGTTTGTATAATTTCGATATCATAATAATAGTGTTATTATCTTTACATACATACACATACACATACACATACACATACATACATACATATATATATATATGTATAAAATGTTTAAATAGAATTAGAAATGAAAGATATTATTTAAATTAATGGGATGTGTGTAACCTTGGTCTTGGGAGATATTATGCTTTTACCTTGGATTTAATTCATCCACTTATCTCTTGCTTATGAAACACTCCATTTTTTGTGCTTGACATTTTAGTGGTTTCTAGGCACATGCAGTACAACCTTATTGTAAAATAATAATATTAAAATCCATGTTTTAGTGTATGCAAGTAAAAGGGGGAATTTTGGTCAAGTGACCACTTGTCATGCTTGATTTGGGGGTCTTGTTTTGTACATTGTCTCAGTGGGAATTAATGCTTGATAGTTTCTTGACATACCGAGATTGGAGTGTGTTATGAATGCATGATTCTTATTGTGTTAGAAAATTTGGTGCAGCTCTTCAATATCAATGGTAATGTATTTCATATCATCTTGGAGTGCACATTTTGATGGAGGGAGTTCTAGTTAGTCATGATTACGTTAGAGATTTTAAGGAAACTCTAAACTTTAACGTCTTTTGTACCCAACTAAATATTTGGTAGCCTCATGGATGTGTTGTTGGGAGCTTGACATTATTACCAACTAATTGTTTTGATTTTGTTTTGGGTATTATGTTGGCATTGTATGGTGTTCCCTCTACTTCATTTAAGATACTCCTATTTGCACAAAAATGAGGATTGTAAACTATGTATACGATTCTATCAAAGAATAACACGGGAGTATCGATGAGGCACATGATTTGTTTGATAAATGTATTAAATAAATGTGGTTTCCTAGTAGGTCTTAGGTGCACGCATAAAAATAATAGATTTATTGAAAGTATGTTGGAAGCTTTCAAGTAGAGGCGGTTGATAGGTGTAAGCCATTTGTAAAAAAATTAGCTAGCATCCTTCTAACCTAGGCTTGGAGATTGTGTAAAGGGTATGGACATCTGCCAAAATTTAATAGAGTTGGGATCTTGTAATATATTTAGTTGTTATTGCAAGGGTAGAGATGTTTTATAAACATGGGATATTTTGCTTGATATAGGTAGCGTAGGGCATGTGAACTATTTCTTAAAATTCCTAAAACATTTATGATTCATGGCCCTAGGTAAAAACTCTCATATCTAAAAATCCATATTCTATATGCCCTATATATCTATCTAGAAAAAAAAGTCCAAATTATAGGTCTAGATGGATAATGAGACTAGACTCCCATCCCGTCCCAAATGGCTCTCACGTCATCACCAATCTGAATAAAAATATAAGGGAACTAGGGAAACACTAGGGATGATGGCCTACTCTATAGAATATAAATATATATAGTTAGGACATGCTCCCTATCCATTTTATTTCTCATGATTGTGATGAAAGGTGAAATGATTTTGCCCCTACAAAGTGAGCAAATTCCAACATCTCCCAATTTGTTATATTCTTTATTGTAGGATATGCACAAATGGGATTAGATAAGAAGGCTTTAGAAAATTACGAGAAAATAATTTGAAAAGGAAAATCCACACTCCATAGCTTAATCAACATAATTCCAACATGCACTAAAGTAGGAGACTTGGAACATATTTTTTTCTTCCATTAAAGAATAAAGGGTAGAGGAAATTTTGTCAAATGTTGATGGTTTTAAGCACCCTAGTAAATATGTATGCAAAGGTGGAGGCATACATTTGGCTTGGTAGGTGCTCTATTATATTTATTTGCAGATGTTGTAGTTGTTAAATTCTTTGGTGGACAAGTATGCAAAATTTGGAACTTCAAAAAGATGAGTGAACTATTTGACATAATTTCTGGAAAGGATGGGACACATCGAAACTCCCTAACCATGTAAAATTTAGTTTAAAAAAAAAAAAATAGCTTGTTTGACATTAGGTCGGGAGTATGGTGGTAGTCCCTAACGATACTTACTATCTTGAGGAAGCACAAAACTTTAGCATCATCTTACCATTTAAACTTGTGGAGTTTGTATGGTTGCATAGACAACCATGGTTGTAGGAGTTATAAAAAAATGGTTTTGTTAAGAAAAAGGGGGATTTTAAAATGTCAAGCTAACACATTTGGAGGATCAAAGGATCACTTAAGATATGATTGGTTGGCGCTTGGTTATTAGGGTTTCCACTTGAGATGGAACTTGATGTGTAGCTACCCATATGCTTGAATTTATCCACATAGACTTTGTTTGCTAGATCTTAGAACATTGATGAGTGGGAATTATAGTGGTGATTTAGAAGAGTTGGTTTGATTACTTTGGTTATGTTTTTTTATGTCAAAATACTACCTTTGTATTCGTGCATGGACATTGGTTGGTCTCTCCTCATTAGTAACATGTCTTTGCATGTTTGGTTACTAGGGTCTTCATGAAATTCCCAACTCGGCGGTGGGCTTGGTTGGTAGGGCTAACACTTGACGTTGTGATTTGGTCCTTGGCATAGCTCAACAATTTTTTTGCATCCACATAGCTTGTGCATGTTCATCTTGATTGGAACCACGTTACTCGATTTGATTTCTTTTTAGACATGGTTTTCTCTTCCCTATATTGCACGACTTTCATATTCTAGTTTTCCCTTTTTCAATGATATCAAAATTACAAAACAAAGGAAGAAAATGTTTGAGTGTAAAACCATTTTCTGATTACATATCTCTAGATGTTTAGATAGCTTGGATGATGGAAGCTACTTGAATGAAAATACAAAGTTATTTTCTAGTTTAAAACTACTTTGTTGTTTACCTTTGCAAAATTTAATAAACATAATTTTCAATGACATCTAAAACACCCCTCCATTCCCCAAAATGGTAAAGTCAAGTTTCTACTATGTTACCTAACATGAGGAGTGTTATATCAAACCTTGGAATGACCTCGCATGTTCATTTGTGCATTTTTCATCACCCCTCTAGGAGCCCTACAGACCTTTTTGCAGCTTTAGATTGCTGCTAAAAGTTAAAAGTTCAATTTGGTTTGGGTTTGTCATTAGGGCCTTGGGTGGAGAAATGAAACTTGGCTTCCACATACCTCTAGTTTTTTTTTCATGAAAATATCTTATAATTCTTAGTTCTAATAAAAAAACCTTGTTAGTTAGTTTTACAAGGGGTTTTGTAGGCCTCTGGTTGTTGGGTGACCAAGTCAAACTAATACAATAACGACTGGTTTCCCTAGAAAGGTTAGCACCATTCAAACCTTGTTTTCTAGTTTTGATTTCCTCAACTCCAGTGAATTCCATGTATATAGGAGAGTGTATAGGATTTGTCACATTTTACATTTGACCATCAGAAATTGGATTTTGAATGTAGTTTTATAACCATTTAGGCTAATTTGGATGTTTGTGCTAACTTGTAAAATGAGAAAACACTGTCTTGGACCTTTGTCAAGTCAAATAACTCGGCGGAAAAAGTTATATAAATGAACATATGATTTTATGGATCCCCATTTGGTTTCTTTTTTTAAGAAAATTGATTGTGGGAAAAATGATTTTATTTCTCTTCCTCTCTCTACCTCTCTCTAGTTTTGAAAATGAAATGAAATCAAAAACTATTTTCTTACCTATCTTGTTTTAACAAAGTTGTTTTATTTCTTTGTAAATAGAAAACTATTAATCATGAATTTATGTTAGATCATAGGATAATTCCATGCTAGCGTATTTTTCTAACCCCGCTTACAAAATTTTGTCATGTTGCAGTAGCAGGGTGACATATTATAATTATTAGAATTGGGTGTTAAAAATGTGTCTTTCTAACATGTTTGTCTTTCAAAGGTGAAAAATAAAACACTATTTTTCCTATTTATATATACTCTTGTATAGTTTTTATAATGAAAGAGTGGATGTAATTGTATTTGCAATGAAGCACCAAAGTATGAGAACTCTATAGTTAGTATATGAACCTTTATAAAATGATGTATTTGTAAATTCATTATTAACTTTTGTAATTTTGTATTATTTATGGAAGAAAGATTCACTCATTATGTATGTGTAGGTAATTTAAGGAATTGAAATATATTTTTGTTTTACCCTATAGGTCAATTGCATTGGATAAGTGTATGTTGATGATTTCGATGAATTCTAGTGATTTTTACTTAATTGCGAGTTGGTGAACTTAAACTTAAAGGATGAACCTATTTACTTTTATAATTGATGGCCCCTCTTATCTTGAAGAAAATAAAAGAAAAGAAATTAGGTTACTTGCATGAACATGTAAGTTTAACGTCAAAATACGTTAAAACGCCTCATATGAATTGAAAATGGATCAACATTGTTATAATGTTAATCTAAAGAACATGAGACCGAATCTAGCATAGAAATTCTTGAGAATACTATCCTCCAAAAATTAAATTCGTGTGTCATTCCTCCTTGATTGAAACTTAAGAGAAGTGATAACTTATGAATGATACAAAAGAGGAGAGTCTTGTTATTGAGTGAATCGGTCAAGAAACCAACACTCGTATGTAATCTTAGAGTGACCCGAGAAGAGGAGTGCTTGACTAGTGATCAATCTCCCTAGGAAGCCTCTTATCTATAAGATTTTTACTCAATCACTAACCTCTCATGTTTTTACATGGGATCCTTATAGTATTGTGTAGTACATGTGTAAATACATATAACATAAGTGCAATAAATGTGCTAATTCAACTATGCTCTAAATTTTGTGAACATTCACATTAAATAATTATAGACAAAGTTTTACCTTTTCAAGTAGAAAGAATACATTTGGATTTTAAAAGGTATTGTGAAATAAGGGAATTTGGTTACTCTACGGTTTTGAATTTAGTAAGGTCTATATTACTTGATTATAAATGAAATGATTAATACCTCTCATGAGGTTATTGGTGAAATCTATTTTGATGTATGTTTACCCCACACTTTAAAATATTACCTTATAAGTATTTTTAATGCACAAAAGCTGTCTCGTATGTCTCACTTGTAATACATATTTAACACTTGAGATCCCGAGAATAATGAAATGAATTGTGTTATGTGATATCACACTCCTTGTAGTATTGAATCACTAATTGAAAATAAAGTTTTATGAATCATAATTGTTCTAGAAATGATGTTAATATGAGATTTAGGTAACAATGTAAATATAACAAGAGTAAACAAGATGAAACTATGGAATGATTGTTACAAAAATCATATGCACCTTGAATGTTGTCAAACCAACTAAAATTCCTAAGAAGATATTTAAAAAATAAAAATAAAGGAGGACATCATTATGAGCCAAAACATTTTAGTAAAATGGGAAATATACAACCTGGAGGTATGACAACATATTTTATATGGATAATGTGGTTTAAATAATGATGTAAAATGAATTAATGAATATGTAGATTTGGGAATGAGAATATTTTCTTATATGTCAATTTTTATTCAATCTACAAGGTCAGATAATGGAATTGAACCATAATAAATATGTAATCATGAATGATGTGTTGTATAATATGGATAGCCTTAGGATTCTCATATAGGGTTGAGTCATTGTAACGTGTACATATTTTATAAGTAAGTTTGACAATAGTGTGTTTTGGTGTTATCCCATTACCTATGTGGGTCCATGCTTATTTAAGTGTCTTTTGTTATGTTAAGTTACTCTATTTTAGCCCAATTGGTGTTATGTAACAAGTAATGAAAGAAAAATTTATTTGATAATTTCTTTGTTGCTTTTGGGTGTGTAAATTGTGGGCATGAGAGTCATATATTTGAGTGTACCAAATTTCATATTAGATATATTCTATATGATTGATGCTAAGAAGATCATTATTATCATAAGATGGTTGATCAAATTTGTGTAGAAATATGAAGAGTTTGGTATTGTTTTGGGATAAAGGAATAATAGATGTGAGATACACCATAGTTTCTAAAAATTTATTGGATGAGTATGGATTCGTTTGGATTTCATAATGATCAGAGATCTTCAAGAGATTATCGATGATGGATTTATATTTTTATAGGGTTTCATTTTTACATTTATATGTTCCTTTTATTTTATTGATGACAAGTTGGGGATCACCGTAGATTTCAAGTATTATTACACCAAGAAATGTGGTGGTTTGAAGATCCATGCTAAGGGCTTTGTATTCCTCCATGTTATTGGTGCATTCAAAATTTAATTTGAAGGAAAGCGGAATAATATTTTCTATAGGAGGTGTTATGACTATTCCAACACACCCCTTGTCTACATTTATACCCATCAAATAATAATGTAATTTTTAGATGAGATTTATCATGATCAAGACTGTTAATAAATTCATAAGAAAATTATTCACAAGGAAATTGATTATTATAAGGGGAGATTATGCAAGATGTTCAGCAATAACTTTCCCTTTGATTGATTTTTAAGAGATAAATTAAAGATCAAACTCTATCATGAGCATGATCCATCGGTTATACAATCGCTATGATATGGATTAGAGTATGTGGATTTTCTTTGGATTTATGTTTGTGTCTACTTAATTTTTGTGATTGATAGGAAATGACATAGTTTGGAAGTTGTGAAGTATAAAGCACAACACAATTTTCCTACTTTTGAATAGTGTGTTTCATAATCATGAAGGGTATGAGTTATGTAATAAATAACTTGTTGCCTACCTTTCTTTTCCTGATGTGCTAGCATGGCTCCTAAGGTGTGGTTAGTAGTGTATATATACAAATATAAAGGATTCCCTCATTTGGAGGTATGAACACCAATGGTGATATGAGGTATTGTTTGAGAGCATCGAAATCTCGTTGATAGTCAATATCTCACTTAAATTGGATGTCCTTTCTAAGAAGGTGGTGGAAGGGTTGACATTGATCTGCTAACTAGGATACGAAGTAATGGATAGATTGAATTTTACTTTGGAGGCTATGAAATTATTTAATATTGGATAGAGGGATTTTGATTATGGCTTAGAATTTGGAGGGGTCAAGTTCAATTCCCCTAATAGATACTATAAATCCCAAGATTTTTCTGTCATGACCCCAAATATGCACTTAGGAGGTTTGAGCCAATAGGTAACTTGTATTAGATAGGAAAATATTATGTCAAGGAAAAAAATATGGTCTTTTCGGTGTTAGATTTACCTAAAATATCATCTACATAGTCTTCCATAGTTTTATGGATGAGGTCATAAAATATATATGTCATGCCATGTTCGAAGTTGCTCCTGTATTTCTTAGGCCAAAAGGCATTAATCTATAACATAATTTTCCCCATGGGATGATAAAATACATATTATGTGTTATCCAAAATGAGCCCCCTACTTATTTTGGCTAACTTGCCTTCATTCTTTCCTTCCTTGTGCTTTAATATCAAATTTTACAGATTTCTGTGCACTCAAGGGTTTCGAGAAATGGTTTCATCAAATAGGGAATTTTCTCACCTTTCCAGAAAGGTAAAATTTTCCTCCTAACTCCTTGTAATTTTAAAGTTATGGCTCGACGGAGTTTTGGGGAAATTTCCCTTGACAGGCCCGCGGCCAATGAAAAGGTGCCACGTGGCAGCGGAGGTCGGGTCGGAGGAGGAAAGTTGGAGAAATTTCCAAGGAGTTAAGCAGAGGGTGTAAAGGGAAAATTTTGGCTCACGGGCCTACAAAGAGAAGAAGGAAGCATGTTGGTGGAGGTAGGGGGAAATTTGAGCACTTAGCCTTTTTGGGTGAAAGTCAAAAAATCCAAAATTGGCCTGCAAGCCCGCAAGGAAGAAAATGGAGAAAAGTGGTCAAGGCCCGCGGACCATTTTGAAGCTGCCACATGTCATGGCGGAAGGGCGGAGGCATGGAGCTATTTGGAATTTTTTTCCAAAATCTAAAAAAGGCACAAAGGAAAATTCAAAGCACGCCCCTGCCGAGTGAATGAGAGGGTGACATGTGTCACTGGGAAAGCAGAGCGTGGGGAGAATTTGGGAAATTTTTCCCAAAATGAAATTAAAGGAGAAAAAGGTAGGTTTAGCCTGTGCTCCCATCAACGAATCGAGTCGACACATGTCACGGAGTGGCGGAGGTGTGGAGGCTTTTGGGAAAATTTTCCAAAGGGGAAAATTTTAAAGTTTGACCCCACCGACCTAATTTTAACCCTATTTTTCGTCATTTTTGCCCTAAATCTTCAGAGGGGCATATCTTTTGATCTAGAACTCAGTTTTTTATGTTCTTTATGTCATGGGAAAGATGGTGAAATTATCTACACGTTAGAGGGTTCAAGTTTGAGTTTTGATGGAGATTTGTAGGATAAAAATTAGAAAACATCTCTGGCATGCAAAAAATACAGAAATGACATTCAACCACCAAATTTAATGAAGTATGGGTCATTTTTGGATCTGCAGAGAAATGTACTTTGGCATATGGGTTTGTCCATGAATCCCATCACCTTGTAGGTGAAATTGAATGGATTTTATTTGTAGTTGAACTCATAATCATTTTTACCCGCATTTTTTTGCTTTCTCTTCTTTTGCTTGGCCATTAAAAGCCAGATTTGGCTCAATTGTAAAAATTTGGATGTTCTTGCTTCTCCAAGCTCTTCTTTCCTCCTTAGTAGGTGGATTTGAGGGATTTTTAGACCTCCCATGGATATTGTAACATGTTTTTTCCTCTTTTCTATTGCAATGTATCAGTATCAAATCTGGGCATGATAATGTATTTTTTGTGATCAATTTTCAATCCTCTCATACAGATTATTATTGTCTTCGATCCTTCATTGCATTATGGTAATTTGTGCATGTTTTAGTGCCTCATGTTTCATGATTTTTGTCTATTTTTGCAAAGAAGGAGTTCAGCACTCCTTTAGTGTATCACCTTTCTATTTTTGCTTAGTTTTGTTTCCATTTCCTTGTTTTTCTCTCAACCCTATCTCCTGGTAGTTTTAGAATAGGATTTTGAATCGGAACCTCTGCAATGATTGCATGCATACACCTAAATAGAGGAGTGAGAACTAGATTCAATCTGGATATTTTTCTCACCTTACAAGGTCCCACACCTTGGAAAAACTCAATATTGTGCATTCACACCAAATGACATTGCTTAGAAAAGTAGATCCATAGGTCATTTTGGGGGTGTTGTGAATTTGCACTAACATTATGTTTATCATCTAGTGGAATGATGATTTTATTATAACTAGATAAACCATCCCTAAGAAACAAAATTTCATGTCCTATCATTAGATCGACAAGATGATCAATGTTGGGTAAGGGGAAATCATATTTTAAAAAAGTGAGGTTTCAGTCTTGGAAGTATATATAGTTATGTAATTTCCTAGAGGTTTTGGTCACATGTACAATATTAGAAATCCATTATGGATAATTAATAGCTAGGATGAAATTTGTTGAGAGAATATGTTGTAGTTATTATTTAACTAGTAAGGCTATGTAGGGATGCATTTTACAATGATTTTTCTTCACTTACTTAGCATAAAGAATGGTGATGATAGTGTGGATAACAATGTTAGGATCAATACAAGTCATATAATTATAAGACCATGTGAATGATTGATCATGATTGGATAAGAATGTGGTGAAATCATGGAGTTCCCGTGGTTCTAAATATTTACCAATTTTGAAAATGTGTCATTCTTTTGTTTGTGTCTATATTAATGTCAACGATGGATTCATTGAAGAGTGTGGATGTTAGGTGGTATAATTTTCTAGAGGTAGTGGTCTTCAACACTCATATGTGTTAGGATGGCATTATCATCATGACATTGGAGGATGTCAATAATGGGGAATCCTCTTTTATCATAAGAGGTAATATTAATGGGGGTCATAATTTGGTCATTAGTTTGGTAAGTCAATGTCCCAAGAGTGATTATATTGATTAGAATTTTTTTGGGAGGAATAGATATGTTGAAATCAATGTCCGAAGGAGCATCCGATGATAGTGATGAGCGGGGGTCGGGATCCTGAGATTAGTGGTGGTGGACTCAAATGTTTCTTGAAGTTGATTCCAATTTTTTCATGATGTTTCCTTAAATCCTCAAAGGGTAACTCATGTGGACCTTTCTCGTATTTACCTAGAACAAAACCATTCCATGCATAGTAGTGAAGCTAGGTTTGGGAAAACTAAGGCTTATCTAAGAATTATAAGTATGAATTGAATGGTTTGGATTGTGGTTTATTATCAAGGTATGAAGAGGGGTGGTCAATGTCCTCGTAAATGATTTATGTTCAAAGAAAAGGAGGACCAAAGGATATGGTGTTTCCAATGTTAGGCTTGTAGAGAGGTTGTTTATCAGGTCTCCCATATGTTTTGGTGTAGGTAGTGTATTGAGAGATAAGATTCGGTACTCCCCCAACAAGAGACGTTGCATCATATCTTTGAATGTTTCATCGTGTGGTAATTTAGATGTGGGAATGGAAGAACACATGGAATAAAGAGGTGGTTCTTTATAATAGAATTAACATGTCATTTGATATATAGGTTGTTTGACAAGATTTGAATGGATTATGATTAGTAGGAACCAAAAATATTTTACCTTCATGTTCATATTTCAAGCACCCATGTAAGGTGGAAGGGAGATAACACATGGTGCATATCCAAGGGTGTCCAAATAGTATGTTATATTGAAATTATCATTTGATAAAGTAGAAGAGGTTATGGAGGAATTTTACACCTATTTTGATAGGTATAATTATTGTCCCTAAGGTGGGAGTGAAATTATCATTGAAAGAATGTAAGACGGAAGGTGATTGAGCCACAATAGTTTTAGGTATTTGAAGTTATTTGAAAGCATGGGATGATATTATGTTAATTTTGGTACCATTTTCAATCATGACTCTTTTAATGAGAGTATCATTGATTTGGGAAGTGGAGAACAAGGGGAGGTCATAATGTTTAAGTTGTAATTATGGGATCTCATAGTTTTCAAATTTGATGGTTACATGCATTTTTAAAGCACCAACAAAGTTGGAAAATGGTTAAGGTTCATCTAAAGATACTTAGATAGATCAAAGAGCTTCGACCATATCTTTTCTATGGTGAGGGGAACTTTGGATGAACTCATAGAGGGACATCAAGATAGGTTCTTGATGCAGCTACTTGAGAACATTATTCTGTATAAATGTGGTAGATTTAATGTGAGGTGATATAAGGATGGAGACCTTGGATTTGGAAGATGGTAATTCGGTGGAAGTCGTTGTGATGGAAATATTAGGCCTATCTTGATTATAAGATTTTAATTCTTGGGCACAAGATCTTATGGATATGTTAATGGTATCAATTTGAAAGACTAGAGAATCACTAGAGGGGGCCACAAATTTGTTTAGTAAGTTATCAGGTTATGGTTTAAGGTTAAGGGTTTTAGGGCGCAGTTTTAGCATGATGTTTTAGTTTCATTGTTTTCTGATGGATAGGTGTGGTAAGATAATTAGTATTTTCTAGAGGTCATCTTTCTTACAAATATTTCTTATTATATATTGGAGTGTTTTAAAATCTTCATTAAGATGCCCCAACACCTTATGATAAGTACAAACTACATCATAATTTTACCAGAAAGTCTTCTACCCTCAAGGATTGGAAGGTTTGAATAGGGGTAGTAATATGGCCAATTTCTAAAGAAGTTTGTCAAGAAGTGTGGTATAATATCCTTGTGGTGTATATTGAGAAGATTATGAGGTTGTAAGGATTTAATTTTCTTTAAATGTATTTAGAGTGGGGGACACAAGTAATTTTTTTGAATAACATGCTTAGATGGGGTCTTAAGGATGAGTTTGGATTCCAAGATGGCGACTGTGAGTTTTGATGAAGGATGAGGTCTTAGGATGGAGGGAAATGATGTAAAATTCATAACGATGTTTATAGTTTTCAAAATGAGAGTTTACTTTTGTAGACCCCATGAGATAAGATCATCAATATTGATGGGAGTAGTTGTTATGGATATTTTAAACCTGGGATACTTATTGATGTGGGGTATCACCAATAAGAAGGTCATACATGTCAGTTTGTTTGACTGGTGCATCTACTATAGATACATGTTTTTCATATGGTGGAAGTTGATTAATAGTGTTAATAACATGAAAAATGGGATTTTGGGATCTTGTAACATTGTCTTGGGATGCATTATTGGATGGAGGATGGTTCATAAAAGGTTAATTGACTATATCTATGGATTGGTGGGAGGAGCATTAGGATATTCTAACTATAGATCACCTCACCAATAAGGTATTGAGGATATTTTTAAAGGAGAAACATTTATCAATGTCATTTCCTTTAATATGATAGTACTTCTAATAATCCTCTTCTCTTTACTAGGATGGCTTAATACCAAATTCATTGACAAGTCAAATATGGGGAATATGATAGAATAACAAAGGATCGAGAGGGGAGTGAATTAGTCATAAAAATATTTTACCTATTTACATTCATCATACAGGTCATCCATTTAAAATTTAATATAAATGTGAGCTTATTAGTTATCTTAGAAATCATCAAGTAACATATCATCCATCTATACATGCTTGAAACATGATAGAACAAAAGAACACTAGATATAATGTGGAAAACCTAAAAGGGAAGAAAACCCCTTGAACCTTTTATTGGTGTTCATTTTTAGGTTGCACCTTAAAATAAATTTAGTCATCCCTGAATATTTCCCATGATCATCAACTCGCTTTACATAAGTTCATTATCCTATAAGAGTATCCTTCAAACTAGTTCCTCCAAATCAATGATTTCGTCGCTTAAAATTTATAATGTTATTTATATATTAATTTTTGTGTGAATTTTGCAAAATCTATGGGATAATATTGATCCAAATGGTTTGAAATAAATAGTAATGAAACTCAAATGCATTGATTATGGATGTGTTTTCATGAAAATATGCAACAAGAAAATTCCCAATTTTCAAGCATGACAACCATACCCTACCCGAAAATTTTTCACTCCAAAGGTCATTCTCGAGTCCTCCATCATATCACCCTAATCCTTGATTTTATCCTATTCCATATCTCTAAATAATTCCAATGCATCATATCAGTATTCCAATAGGTAATTTAGGGGTATCGAGACATTTCAAATTCTTATAAGAAAAGTTCCATCAAGAAATGCCTTTTAACAAGCTTTAGGAAAGGCTATTCTCTAGTCTTCTTAACATTGGTGCACACCCTCGGAGTGGAAAATAAGGCATAAAATAATTAGATATGTGTAATGAGATCCAATAATATTTTGCAATATGTTTTGGAAGGTTTCATAAGTTATGGAGTAGTTTTAACAAAAGCGGGGTTTGGAGGCCTAAGTAGTGCATAGTGCCAAAAACACTATTGAGCTTCAAAAAGTGATTCGGGAGCTCCATTAGTAGTTGGGAGTCAAAAATATTGTAAAAATTTATTTTAGATCCCTAAAGTATGGTAAAATAATGTTCTTCACAACACCTTTGAGTATTATGTGCACATCAAGTTTTTCTCATACACGACCTTGGAACCAAAACAAAAATCCTATTTTTAATGGATCAAATGGATGAATCAGGAGCTTATATCCCCACCATTGGATTAATAATTCCATTTACATACAAAATAGTATAAAATTTCATCAAGAAAATCCTCTGGAAGGTCAAGATACAATCCCGATAGGCTACTCCCCAAAGTAAGGGCTCCAATAATTAATCAATTTTTGAGTTGAAAATCCAACCAATCAAAATGTGGCACACTTTTTTTCACTAATTACACCAAATTATTGGTGCATATGGTGAAAAAAAAAGTGCTCCCCCTCCCTCTTAAGCCCCAAAGTCACGCATGCGCTTCTCGACAACATGACTTAAAGTGTTATTTTTCAGCCCCCTCTCTCATCCCCAATGACAAATCACACAGTGACAAGTGGCCCAATGGGGATGGGGTGAACTTTTTTACACCAAGTGCACTAATTATTTTGTGTAAGTGGTGTAAAAAGTGTGCTTCTCCCCAAAACATTAAAATTATTCAAATTTTCTAATTATCGTGTTGTCACTGCTTCCATTTTTCCCCGCATGCACACAAAAGTTTTCTCCAACCTGCCGATTCTTCTTCATATCACCATTACTTCTGCATCCATACCTTCCATATAATCCTATAAAAATTTATCAATCATTCCATTTTTCTACAGTGAATAAACAAAAAAATTCAAGCAACATCCATGATCAAGAGCTATTAGAAAACCTACAACACAAAATGAAGAAACGATCGTATCTCCCAAACCATGCATCCAATATCTATGAAATTTTGGGAATATATCCATCATATATGTGATTTTGAGAAGAAAAAAATATAAATATATGATATGTTTTTTATTTTTATGGTATCGTTTCAAAAAATTCTGCCCTATAGTGCATTTTGTCATTTTTCACAAACCGTGGAAGCTGCATTGAGCAAAAATTTAAACAGAGCATCCAAGAAAAAACCTAGAAAGAATCCATTAATTTTTTGTCAATCATATACCCAAAAGTTTAGCTTATGAAAATATCAAGTGTTTCTAGTTTACACTTGCCATTTTTAGTAAGTTTCCAAAAAATGATAAACTCCCTCCAGAAGAGAGAACAATGAAAATCATACAAACTGAATACTAGGGCATGTGGGTCAAAAAGTCAAAAAGGTTAAAAAATAAAAATAAAAACAAAAAGATAATTTTCCAAAAATAGAAAAATCTCTGAACTCACGCTAAGACATATACGATAAGACTTGAACATGAAGGAAGTACCTCAAAGGCAAAAGCAATAAGGTGAAAAAGTGACAAGTGTCCAAAATAGGAGTTCTCGAGACCTAGTTTCAAAAAAAATAGTAGGTTTTAGTCTCAAGAGCAGAAAGTTGCTATCATCTCGTACCAAAATATATTATTTATTTTTGCCACCAAGAAGTTCAAGTTAAATAGTCAAGAGCACCTACTCTCCCTTCGTGAGTTGGTTCAAATCAAGCTAAGTCGGTGAGCTCGGTGAGTTAGAAGAGTTGGTTAAGTGGGCTAAGGAGATTTGGTCAGATTGATATTATTAGGACAAGAATAAGTAATCCGTAGAATTATCTTCCTCTACACAAACATCTAATTATGTCTTCTTAGTGTGATTAAGATCTAGCTCCACGGAAAGATTTTGTAAGAACTCCGGTGACTCGATATTGCGATATCTTTCCAAGATCCATTTCCATGGATTCAAGAAGTTCTTGAGAGTGGGCCAAGAACAATGTAACTTGCTACCATTCCCAGTCTCGTGGAAATCTCTAGAATGTTGAAACCCAAGTAAAGAAAGAAATCCTAGGTAGTTTCTTTCTTCTTCAGCGACACCTCGTGTAACTAGTGTGTTGAATTTGTCAAACCTAAGACCGAAAATCCCATCAAATAAATAAATCCATATGATTATTAGTTGACTCGCATCTCATTAGGTCAAGCTTATCACAAAGGTAAAATTAAATTGTTAAAATTATCCTCTTCCTTCCTTCATGCTCGGACCAAAGAATACAAGCGAACCATTGTGAAATTATAGGAACATGTAAGAGGTCTTAGTGCATAAATTTATCCCTTCTCAGAGAAAATTAACACCACCCCTTCCAATCGAAGATATCCCCCCAATCAACATTATTGACACCAAGGAAATAAATAAAGCACATGAATACATGATGTGGGGAAAACCCTAAGAAAAGTGGGTTGATAAAATCATCGAGCAAGGAAATATATTGTGTCCGGACATCATTTCTCTCATCTAAAATTCTTGTGCAACATTTTCTAAAGTAAACAAGATGGAGGAGGAGTTTATTAAAGAGGTAAATCACTTAGAGGATATAATCCCAATGGTATCCAAAATGAGTTCTTTTTACTCTCAAGCCCTCATGAGAAAGGAAGTGTTTGTATCAATTTCAAGACTTGTACAAAATTTGGATACACATCATGGATGCCCAAAGATGTAATGCTAAAAGGGCCATATCTGAATTGATGTCCCACCGGTATTAGGTCTCTAAAATCTTGAAGGAAGTTTATCACTCTATTCAAAGGTTTGAGTTCCATCCACTCACTGAGGATTCATCATCATAGGAACTCATCATTGCTATTCAAGAGATGGTCAATAAGGAGGCATGTGACTCTCTTTCCTTTAATAAACACAATTTATAGTCCCCGGCCGACATCGATTTGCATTCTACAGCTTGCAATGGATCATGAAGAATGGTTTCATCAATGTAAAAGGATTAGTGGTGTCCCTGAGACATGGACCAAGGTGTTGGGCTATGTTTTCATTCATGGGAAAGATAATTTGATATCCGTGATATCTCAATTTGTCAAGGAATTCAAAGAAAAGGAGCCCACCTCGTGACTTCACCATCGTGAGGCATGATTCAATAAGGTTAATGTTAATAGGAGGTTTCTTCATTGAATGTGGAAAATTTTATTTCCTTCTCTTTTTCTTTGATCTGAAAATAATCAAATTTTTATTTACCTGATCTCGGACCCTTATAGGCTTTAATTATTTACCGATAATTTACTCCTTTTAAGTAATCAATTTAAAATAAATGCAAGACAATAAGACAATTACACAATGATTGATTACGGAGTTCGGCAATTGCCTACGTCTCTCGGGTTCATGGTCAAACTGTTCCACTAGTCAAAACTTGTAAGTTACAATAGTACTTTCATAAGAAAACCTAATGGAAACTATTTAAACTTGCTTAGAAGAATATCCAGACCTTCAGACGATAAGGGTGAAAGATAGCACCCGACTTCCACCTTCCTAGCGATTCGGCAAGCTTGATGGCACCAGCTCCACTGTTTGGAATCCTCTAGTTCTCGATCAGCCTTCCAAACACTTCGTAATGCCCTATGGAACTCCGATCGATATTCCAGGATTCAAAATTTAGTGTGGCACTATGGGCCGACTATGTAGTATTAATAACTCCTAGCCACAATAATGCCTATTTAAATAAATAGGTCTTCACACAATTACAATTTCTCATCCTCCTCTTGGATCCACCTTGCACCTTTCCAAGCTCTAGGAATGATCTTGTCTCCATTGTGTTGTGTGTGTGTTACAATAACATGGGTTCCCTATTTATACAAAAATTAGGGCCCTTAAAATAATGCACTTAACATCATCCTTAAGCTAGTATTAGCGTTACATGTACATAGAAATTGGGATAATATTTGGGTTACATTTTAAAATGGGATTAAATCCTATATTTTTGGTAGAATTCCATTTAGGAAGGGATAAAATCCCATGTTGGAGGTGAAGTGGGTTATAAATTCCACATTAGGTGGGAAGGATAATATTTTAGGCTTTAATAAGCCTTTTTCTTTTTTTTTTATAAAATTAATTTCTTTTAAAAAAAGATTCTAAACCTTTTTTACGTGGGTAATTCATAAACCCACATTCAATGTGCCCAAATCCACGTGCATCTCTGCTGGTGTGCCACTTGTCACCATATTATTCATCCACTTGGCGCGTCCTCTGCTTGTTGACTACCAATTGACCAAACTTTGACTGGTCATAACTTTCGCATATGGACTCGGATTTGGTCCATTCAAAATGTGTCAGAAAGGTGTTGGTGAGCTCTACGCAATGGTGTTGACTTAAAATGATTTAAAAATCATTAATTTTTCCATTGACCAATATTGACCAGTTGTTGACCAATCTTTGACCAAACACCATTTGCACATGCAGACTCCATTTTCGACGTTCAAATAGTCGTCGGAAAGCTCTCGAAATGATATTATACACTGACACCATTTAGGGATGTTTAGGGAACTTTTAAAAATGATCCCCTGATCACACCTCCCCACTGAGAAAGGATTTTTGTCCCAAAAAGCTTATATTGGAACATTTTGCCATGTTGTCCTAAATCTGAACTCTGCTACCACCTCGGAAGTTCTACTATAGTAGACCCTTGGGTATTCTCCTCTGCAACATTCTCACTTTGAAAAATTTTCTCTGATCCTGGGACTGTGGGTTATGGGCCCACGACACTTCTGATGCGCCACTCTGATATCTAAAGAAGACCTCCATGCCTCCACTGTATGGTGCTAAGTTTCTGAATGAAACCTCAACGCTCCTTCTGTGTGGTGCTAAGCTTCTTGATATCTGACAACAAGGATCTTCTTTTAATCTATAACACAGATCCTAACTCCAAGTTGATTATGAAGAATCCAAACTGGTTTGAAGGAACTCTATGTTACGTAGAGCTATGATCAACTCGATGTCGGTGATAGACAATGAATTGTCCCTTTCCAAACCTCAACGCATCTGATGCACGATGCTAAGCCTCTTCCAAGACCTCAAACCTCCAATGCATGATGCTAAGTCTTTGTAGACATCAACACCTCCGATGCACAATGCTAAGCCTCTTTCAAGACCTTGAGCCTCCAATGCATGATGCTAAGTCTGATACAGACCTCAACACCTCTAATACATGATGCTAAGCCTCTCTTAAGACCTCAAGCCTCCAATGCATGATGCTAAGTCTATTGATCAACTACCATTTATATGTGCGGTCACAATGCCTTAACACCGAATGATGTTCTGAGCTAATCCTTTTAGATCTCCTCTTTGTTGACACACTAATATCAGGTACCACTCTATTACATGGTCATAATGCCTCTACAAAGAATTAAGTTTTGACCTGACATCAATGGAAATGGTGATTCAGCTACCATTATGTTACATGGTCACTATGCCTCTATATAGAATGAAGTTCGAGCTGATATTTTGAGAGCTCCTTTTGTTGACAAACTATATCAGGTACCATTTTGCTAGATGCCCATGATGGCTTCTCCACAGAATGAAGTTCTGACCTGATGTCAATTCCCACAGTGAATCAACTACCATTTTGTTGCACAGTCATAATGCCTCTACATAGAATTAATTTCTGAGCTGACCTCTGGGAACTCTATTGTTTGCAAAAATGTTAGATCAATCTCCACACTCTATATTAGTCAAATCTTATATCCAAGCTATAACAGTACTCACCATCTAATTAGTAGATATGTTTGGAGCAAGAATCAAATTTCCTAAGTAAGAAAATCCACCGAGTATTGTAAACCTTTCTCTTAGAATTTCCTCACTGAGTAATCCGATCTCCAAACTTAATACGCATACTATTCATCAATCAATTATACAATATATAATTGAAAAATTCTTGACTTACCCATTTTAAAGGACTTTCACTTTCGGTATTACTCGGTCCCTGGGTTGACTTGTCAACTAGTGGTGGAGTAGAAACTTCCTTTCCTTTGCAATAGGCCTCCATTCAATCTTTGGCTTACCATTACTCGATGGTGAGAAGGATGCGACTTCCAAAAATTATCCACCCGATGCCCATTCCTCTCGGTAATGAGCACAAAATTCCTTTTAATCTCCTTCTTTCGGGATGAGGAACTCTTTCGCCATTTCTTGACTCTACATGACAAGATTGGTCTTTTGACTTTCCTTGTTCCCGACTTAATGACATCAACTTCTTCATCGTGTCCTTTCTCTTCTAGCATCCGCCACCGAATGATTATGCAATCCATAAAAGTACATGGAAAGGAATTCCACATCTTCTAAAAATCATAACCATACTTCTTAAGTTGAAAATTTGGATTAGAAGTTTTATTGTGTTGATGATTATGGTAAGAAACTCGGAGGTGGAATCTCATTACATCTTCGCTGATTTCTCTTACCACATCCTTCCTATGACGACGAAGAACAACTTTCCTACTTAGAATCTTCTTGCAGGACTAGTGGGTACTCACTTTTCTTTTAGAAGCTTATGTCCCGTCAAGCATTCTTGGAGCATTCTCCAATTTCCATTCCCACACTAGGATAACCCAAACCTCGAATCCGTAATCGAATGGGAGGAAGAAGATGATTCTAGTGGTGAACAACTTACAGTGCACTCATCTTTCATGGTCTCTAAATATGAAGTTGAAGGTATTTCCTGTCTCTGATCACCACATTACAATCTTGCCAAGAGCTCATCCTTGGTTTGAAGTTCTGATTTCAAGTGAGCATTCTCCTCTTCCAAGGAGTAATACATTGATCACAGGGAGAGATTCTCTTCTTGGATCTGGTGATTATAAACTTCAATTTCCTCAAGTTTTTCCTATTTAGACATCTTGCCCATGGTGCACATGTACCTGTTCACACAAACTGAACCAACTGCACCAACTTGAAGCAATCATCAACTTTCTTCAGAGATTAGAAAGTTTGCAAGGTTGATCACCTACTCTGATACCAAACTTGCTCGAAGATTAGCAAGTTTGCAAGCCAATAACCTGCTTTGATACCAACTTGATCCGAAAATAATCAAGTTTTTATTTACCTAATCTTAGACCCTTATAGGCTTTAATTATTTACCGATAATTTACTCCTTTTAAGTAATCAATTTAAAATAAATGCAAGACAATAAGACAATTACACAATGATTGATTACGGAGTTCGGTAATTGCCTACGTCTCTGGGTTCATGGTCGAACCATTCCACTAGTCAAAACTTGTAAGTTACAATAGTACTTTCACAAGAAAACCTAATGGAAACTATTTAAACTTGCTTAGAAGAATATCCAAACCTTCAGATGACAAGGGTGAAAGATAGCACCCGACTTCCACCTTCCTGGCGTATTCGGCAAGCTTTATGGCACCAGCTCCACTATTTAGAATCCTTCAGTTCTTGATCAGCCTTCCAGATGCTTTGTAATGCCCTATGGCACTCGATCGATATTCTAGGCTTCAAAATTTAGTGTGGCGCTATGGGCTGACTAGGTAGTATTAATAACTCCTAGCCACAATAATGCCTATTTAAATAAATAGGTCTTCACACAATTACAATTTCTCATCCTCCTCTTGGCTCCGCCTTGCACCTTTCTAAGCTCTAGGAATGATCTTGTCTCCATTTTGTTTTGTGTGTGTTACAATAGCATGGGTTCCCTATTTATACAAAAATTAGGACCCTTAAAATAATGCACTTAACATCATCCTTAGGCTAATATTAGCCTTACCCGTACATAGAAATTGGGATAATATTCGGGTTGCATTTTAAAATGGGATTAAATCCCAAATTTTTGGTGGAATTCCATTTAGGAAGGGATAAAATCCCATGTTGGTGGTGAAGTGGGTTACAAATCCCACATTAGGTGGGAAGGATAATGTTTTAGGCTTTAATAAGCCTTTTTTTAAATTAATTTCTTTTAAAAAAAGATTCTAAACCTTTTTACGTGGGTAATTCATAAACCCACATTCCATGTGCCCAAATCCATGTGCAGCTCTGCTGGTGTGCCACGTGTCACCATATTATTTG
Source organism: Taxus wallichiana var. yunnanensis (assembly GCA_018340775.1). Lineage (NCBI taxonomy): Eukaryota > Viridiplantae > Streptophyta > Pinopsida > Cupressales > Taxaceae > Taxus > Taxus wallichiana. The sequence goes on from CM031234.1 coordinate 53,363,528, forward strand.
TCCACTTGGCGCATCCTCTGCTCATTGACCACCAATTGATCAACTTTGACCGGTCATAACTTTCGCATATGGACTCGGATTTGGTCTATTCAAAATGAACCGTAAAGGTGTTGGCGAGCTCTATGCAATGGTGCTAACTTAAAATGATTTCAAAATAATTAGTTTTTCCATTGACCAACATTGACCAGTTGTTGACCAAACACCATTTACACATGTAGACTCCATTTTCGACGTTCAAATAGTCATCAGAAAGCTCTCGAGATGATCTTCTACACTCACACCATTTAGGGATGTTTAGGGAACTTTTGAAAATGATCCCCTTATCATTCTCCCTCTCATTTCTCCCCCCTTTCTAATTCTTTGTTGGGCATAATAATTTTCTTTTGTCTCATTCAATTAAGTGATGTCATAAATTAACATTGTAAAAGTCCCTTTAATTTATAAAAAGGGAACTTATTTCTTAGTTCCTAGGAAGGTGAAAAGTCACGAGTTGAATGAGACAATGAAGAGTCATATGGGAGGGTGATAGGTGAAGAGCCACTTTAGATTGCTATAAATTGGGATGGCCTCTCCATTTCAAGGATTCTAATTTTAAAAAAATTATACCTGTAGCATTGTTAATTGTGGTATCTTGATTGAAGCTTTGTATTCATCACTACACATGGAATAAAATTTAAACTTCTTCTATTTCCCTCTTGTATGCACTTTTTAAGCATGGTTATCAAAGAGAGATTTTTATATTTGATAAATGAGCCTCAAAGAACCGTGTCTATGTGGGTTTTGTTTGTCTCACTAATAGATTTATTGTTTCTTTCTTCAATACTAGATGCTAAACTACTCTGGTTATTGGGTGTGAGTTTTGTAATCTACTCACAACAGTAATATTTCTTGACTAATTTTCCCTCTTTCTCCTCAAAACTACAATTTCCTCCCTTATACTCTCATACAAGCATTTTTTGTGAGTTCGGTGGAGTTTCCTGTGTGATCCTTGGCCAAGTTTTCCACCCACAACATTTGGATAGGATTAGGATTATTTACATTCAATAATGGGAGTTTTACCATTCAATGTAGAGGGGCATAACCCCGTGAACGTTGGTGGAGACACCTAATTTTTCTATCAAAAAAATTTCTCACCAAAAATTTTTGACGAATCCACAGGGGAAATATTTTCCCAAGTGTACCCAAAAAATATCTCGCCAAAAATAAAAAGTTTAAAATTAAAAAAAAAACATTTTTGAAGGAAAATCTGTCAAGGAATGAATCTTTATCACGTTCATTTCCCACACACCATACCAATGAGTGATAGTGAAGAAGAACATGGTTTCTAAGAAATGAAAATTGTTGATCAACCATGGTTCTAAACTAGTCCTTGCAAAGTGGAAAATTTGAGAATGATAGAAGTGTCTCTTTCTTCATGAAGCTACATGTCTACAAAAATTAAGGAAATACGGGGTAGAATAAGTAAAATTTTTGCTTATGAAGAACCTTTCAACAAATCCTGGTGGCTATACTTTGTTAAAGGAAACAAAATGGGAATTTCTACCTCTGGCGATCAAGAATCCAAGAGACTTATGAAAAAAATATAAGGGAGGTATGAGATGTTGTAAAAATCCATGGAGATGAAGAATCAGATGAAGGTAATAATTTCAATCTTGCACAACTAAATTTAAGGCTCAGAGTCATGTCTTTCATTACCCTTACTTGGGATTATTTCCTTATGTATAGAAATGATGAGATGATATCCTTAAAAAATGAGTATGTGTAATGAGTCATGGGAATTTTACAAGGAGATTTTAAACCCCAAATCTACCTTGAAATTATTAAATATGCCAAATCCTTAAAAATATGTATGAGTAACTTTAATAATCCCATGGCAAGGAAGAAGAAGAGGATATTTTTCCTATGGAAGAAGACACTGATGAAAATCAAATTTGCACTATGGAAAATGATGAAGGGCCCATTGGAGAATATTTTTACAATCTCACACGAGATCACAATAAAATTAAGAACATTATCTTTCTTATGTCGATCTATAGATGACTTCCTTTCATATGGTGATGAAGAAATGGACATATTGCAAAGATAATATGTGGAAATGATTTTGAACATAATAGAAGGAAATTATGACCCCGAATCCTATAATGAAATTTGGAGGTATACTTTAGCTCTATAAAGAATGTATGAACACCTTGAAGCACTTTTCATTGTCAAAGAAGAAGAAGCTCAAGAAGATCCTGATGATTTTCTACACTACAATATGTTCATCAACAAAATATTCTTGGATGCTTCTAAGGAATGTCTTCTTCTTAAACTCCTTATTCAAAATAAAATAAATACCATTGAAGGTGATGAAACATACATGGAGTTAGAACTTTCATTCCTCAATTATTTTTTCTTGAGGCATAACCCATTGGAGGAGCAACGGGATTCAAGAGATGAATATTCTTGTTGTATGATGGATGATTCAATGCTTTCTAAAGACTCCACCAAAAATGAAGAAGTACAAGATGACCAGTTCAAGGTAATCATGGATAATATCCTTTCAAATTTTGATCTTTTGATTAATGATGGAATGAAGATATGTGAAGAAGTGCAAGAAATCCATCTTGTATCCCAAACTCCATAGGATGAATTCAAAATGATTATAGACAATCTTCCTTCCCATTTTAATTCTTCAAGTAATGTATAAATTTTGAATGAATAAATGAAGATAGTTGAAGTATAAAATTCACTTCTCAATTCAATCATGGATGATATAATGGAATAATCCAATTTCCTCTTTGAAGCAGGGAGGATGATTAATTTGATCATAACCTATACAAGGAATCAACTCTGTCACCAAAGGGGCATAACATTGATAAACAAGGTGAGTATGAAAAATTTCATTTTCTATATGAGAAATAATATATAAAAATAAATGATCAAGGTATAGCTGAAAATTATTCCTATAATGCTTCCCCAATATGGTCATCTACTTCCTACCAAGACAAGGATGATATGGATTTTGAACTTGAAGGAGTACCCTTCCCACAAAGCATGGAACTATTCTCCTTGTCAAAAGGTGTCATGAATCAAGTATGGTCGTTCTTGCAAGGAATTGAATATTGGGCAACGTAAATCATGGAAGAGATGAATGAGGATGTTTTAAATGAGCTATGGGCACATATAGATCAGATTTTCAGCCATCTCTTGGAGGCACAATGTAGAAATTATTTCAATAAGAATGAATATGAGCCTATGGAAATCTCAGAAGATTCATCCATGTAAGAATTTTCAAAGGATGCAGAAGAAACTAAATATCCCCAACTCAGTCTTGAGTTCCTGACCTAGGCCATGGAGATTCAAGATAGGTATGAGGCTATTTTTTCTTCTCATTTTTATACGCTAATGTTTTATGTTGATATAGAGCCAATGGATGATTTTGGTGTCTTACCTAATTCCTTGGTTGATGAGAGTGAATGTGAAATCACATCTTTCTCTTTCATACAAAGTGTGAAGAGGTTCGTGAGTGAAAAATAAGGAAGGTTCTTGAATCTCCTTTTGAATTCCTCAATCTTGAAGACACCATTTCTACCATAGAGGAAGGAAGTAGGAAAATGTTGATTTGATTTGCATTGAAGAAAGTTGTTTAGAACAAAGTGAAAAGTTTCAAGGTTATTGGGAGTATGCTCAACAAAAATTGTTCCCACCACCTCAGAATGCTCCTATGACCAAGCCAAGGATTGTAGTTTTGAGTTTGATGCCAAGATCAATTTTGAATGGATGGATATCCATAAAGATGGCTGTGGACAACAAAGTGTGAATGTGTATGATTCTCATGAAGGAATTCAAAATCAGATCACACTCACTTCCCAAGATCCAATGTGCTTTGAAAATGTTTTCATGTTGCATCAAGCTCTTGAGGATGATGAAGACATTTGGTCCAATGATGTGGCACACATTCTAGAAAAAAATTCTCGTGAGTGAAAAAGTGGGATGTTTAGAGAGGTTGTTGAATGAGAAGAAAATTAATTTGTTCCCACTCCTTCTGAGTGCCTTGTTGATATAGGAGATGATTCAAAAATGGTAATTCAAAGAGGAATTTGTTTTTCACACTCTTGAAGACATGGAAGAATGGTGTCTCATGGTCGTAGGGTGTCAAGCAAAAGCATCAAGGTACAAGAGTTTTGAGAAAGTGACAAAGTGTTCATTGGATGTAAGAATTTTCTCTATGCAAGTATGAGTACAAAGATGGAATTATGGTCAGACTTCTTCTTCTAGAGCCATTCCAAGCCATCAAAAAGCATGGTTTGATCAAATAACAATTTTTGTGCTTCAAAGGTTAGACTTTGATCCATTATTTCATTATGACATGTACTTCTCTCAACCCATTGTTAGGTATGTGTATATTATTTCCCCACCTCTGTGAATATACCTCCCCTATACATAGTTTCCCTTTTTGTTGAGTTTTTCTTTCCATGTTTCATATGTTTCCCTTCTATTTATGTGTGTGTGTTTTCAATAAAGAAAGTTGTGTAGTATATCTTTCTAGTGACTCTAAATCCCAATGGATAAGGCATTGATAGGTAAACTAAAATTGAGATTAAAAAGTTATAATGTTATTTTCTCATGTGCTTGATCTAAAACATGTCTCCAAGATAGAGCTAGCTATTTTCATGTAAATATGTAGTAATTAAATTCTTAATTTTCAAGCATGACAACCATACCCTACCCGAAAATGTTAAGCCTAAAGGTCATTTTGATTCCTCCTTCATATCACCATAATCCTTGAATTTTTCCTACCCCATCTCTCTAAATTAGTCCAATTTTTCATGTTGGTATGCCTATAGGTGATTTAGGGGTATCTAGTCATTTCAAATTCTTTTAAGACAAGATCCATCAAGACAAACCTTATAGCAATCTTTAGGAAAGGTTATTCTCTAGTCTTCTCGACATCTTTGGTGCACACCCCCGGAGTAGAAAAGAAGGCATAAAATCATCAAGGAGGTGTGACATAGAGCTAAGAACATTTTACAATAAAATTTGTAAGGTTTTGGAAAGTTTCAAAAAAAATTGAGCAGTTTAAAGCAAAAGTAGGTTTTGGAGGCCTAAGTAGTGCATAATGCCAAAAATGTTATTGAGCTTCGTAAATCAATTTCAGAGCCTGTAAGGAGTTACGATTCAAATGAAATATTTTGGAAATTTATTTCAGATCCCTAGAGGATGTTAAAATCATATTCTTCACAACACCTAGGTGCACTATGTCCACATCCAGTTTTTTTCATGCACAACCTTTTAGGAAAAAAAAATCCTATTTTAAATGATAAAATTTATGCATCGGGATCTGATACTCACACCATTGGATTCATAATGAAATTTACATAAAAAATAATATAAAATTTCATCAATAAAATCCTATGGAAGCTCAAGATACGGTCCCCAAGCAGTGACTCCCCAAAGTAAAGGCTCCAACAATTAGTCATTTTTTGAGTTAAAAATCCAACCAATCAACATGTGCCACACTTTTTTGCACCAAGTAAAAAACCTATTTGGTGTATATGGTGAAAAAAATAAATCCCCCCTCCCTATTAAGCCCTCGGTCATCATGCATGTGACCTCGACAATGGCTTAAAGTGCTATTTTTTAGCCCTCCCTCTCATCCCCAATGACAAATCATGCAATTACAGGTGGCCCAATGGGGATGGGGTGAATTTTTTTGCACCAAGTGCACCAATAATTTAGTGCAAGAGGTGCAAAAAAGTGTTCTTCTCCCAAAAACATTAAAATTATGCAAATTTTCTAACCTGTCATGCTATCACCAATTATTTCCATTTTTCCCGCACACACACACATGTTTTCTCAAAATACCAGATTATTCTTCATTCATCCATTGCTACTACATCCATAACTTCCATATAATCCTATCCCTCATATCATGTTTCTACATTGAATAAATAGAAACCATTTACGCAAAATCCATGATCAAGAGTTGCCAGAAAACCTAGGGCACAAAAATGAAGAAATGATCATATCTCCCAAACCGTGCATCGATCTCTATGAAATTTTGGGCAGATATCCTTCATCTAGGTTCCTTGGAGGAGAAAAAAATAGAAATATATTATACACTCTAATATTTTTATGGCATCGTTTTAAAAATTTGTTCCCTATAGTGCTTTCTTGCCATTTGTCATCAAATCGTGAAGCGTATTGAGCCAAAAAGTGAATAGAGCATCTGAAAAAAAAACCTAGAAATAATCCATTAATTTTTGTCAATATGACACCCAAAATATAAAATTATAAAAATATCAAGTTCCACTTGTTCACACTTTCCATTTTTAGTAATTTTCCAAAATGGAAAACTCCCTCTAGAAGAGAGAACAATGAAAACCATACAAACCGAAAACTATGGAATGCGAGTCAAAATTCTAAAGGTCACTAAATGAAAAAAAAATGAATTTCTAACAATAGAAAGTGATCTGAATTGACCCTGAGAAATCTATGACATGCCTTGAATGTGAAGGAAGCACCTCAGTGCAAACAACAAGGTGAAAAAGCAACACTGCCCAAAATAGCAGTTCTTGGGACCTAGTTTCCATAAATAGAAAACTTTAGTCCCGAGAGCAGAAAGTTAATATCATATCCATAGCAACATATATTATTTCTTTTTTCCACCAAGAATTTTAATTTCACTATTCAAGATCACCTACTCTCCCCTTGGTGATTTGGTTCAAAACATGCTAAGTTGGTGAGCTTGGTGTGTTGGAAGAGCTAGTTAAGTGGGCCAAAGAGATTTGATTGCATTGAGCTTCTCAGGAAAAGAAGAAGTAATACATACAAGTATATTCCTCTCCAAAAACATCTAATTATGTCTTCTTAATGTGATCAAGAGCTAGCTCCATGGAAAGCTTCTGCAAGCACTCTAGTGATTATTATCATGGTAACTCATGAAGAACCATTTCCATGGATTTAAGAGGTGCTTGAGAGTGGGCCAAGAACAATTCACCTTAATACCATTCCTAGTCTCACAGAAATCTCTGAAATGTTGAAACCCAAATGAAGAAATAAATCTTAGGTATCTTCTCGCTTCTTCAGTGGCACCTCGTAATCGATATGTATAAGTTTTTAGGTCTAAGACTGAAAAGCCCATGGAAAAAGTGACTCCATCTGATTATGAGTTGACTCACATCTCATTGGGTCAAGCTTCTAATGAAGGTGAAATTCACCTATTCAAAGAATCATCTTCCTACCTTTGTGCTTAGATCGAAGAATACAAGTGAACTATTGTGTAATTGGAGGAACATGTAAGAGCTCTCAAAGTGCATACATTTAGCCCTTCTTAGGAGTAGAATTAACATCTCCTTCCGATCAAAGATATTCCCCCAATCAGCAGTATCAACCCCAAGGAGATCAAGAAAGAACATCAATACATGATGTGGGTAAAATCCTATGAAAATTGGATTGAGAAAATCAATTGAGTAAGGGAGGCATTGTTCCCACGTGTCATTTCTCTCATCAAGTATGCTTGTGCAACATTTTCTGAAGTAAACAAGATAGAGGGGAGTTTACTAAAGATTTTAGTCACTTAGAGGAGATACTCCCACTTTGGTATTTGAAATGTGTTCTTTTGAATCTAACGTGCTTATGAGAAAGGAAGCGTTTGGATCAATTTCTAAAGATTTGTCTTAGTTTTATATGGGCATCATGGATGCCTGGTATGCAATGCTAAAAAGGGTCATATCTGAATTAGACTCCCATGGCTATCAGGTCTCTGAAATCTTGAAGGAAGTCTATCATTGTGTTCAAAGGTTTGAGTTCCCTCCGCTCACTAAGGATTCATCATTAGAGGAACTCATCATTGCATTTTAAGAGATGGTCAAGAAGGAGGCAGGTGACTCTCTTTCCTTCAATAAAGACAATTTGGAGTCCCTGGCCAACATCAAGAGTTACATTGTTACAATTGCAATGGATCATGAAGAATGGCTTCATCAATGTAAAAGGATCAGTGGTGTCCCTAAGACATGGACCAAGGTGTTGGGTTGCATTTTCATTCCAAGGGAAGATAAGATGACAGTTATGATAGCTCAATTCATCAAGGAATTCAAGGAAAAGGAACCCGCCCCATAGATTCACCATCAGGAGGCATGATTCAATAAGGTTCATCTTAGTAGGAGGTTTCTTCATCGGATGTGGCAGATTTTCCTTCCTTCTCTCTTTCTCCCTCTTTTGATCCCCACTTTCTAACTATTCATTCGGCATAATCATTGTATTTTGTCTCATTCACTTAAGTGATATCATAAAGTAATATTATAATAGTCCCTTTAATTTATAAAAGGTAAGTTATTTATCACTTCCTAGGAAGCTAAAAATTCATGGTTTTAATGAGAGAATGAAGAGTCATGTGGGGGATAGGTGAAAAACCAATTTATATTGTTATAAATTGGGATGACCTCTCCATTCCAAGGGATTCTAATTTTAAAAAACTTATACTCTATAGCATTGTGAATTGTGGTAGGTTCATTTAAGCTTTGTATTCATCGCTACACATGGAATAAAAACTACACTTATATTTCCCTTCCTTTTCCCCTCTATTTCCCTCTTGTATGCACTTTGTAAGCATGGTGATCAAAGAGAGGTTTTTAATATTTGATAAATGATCCTCATAGAACTTTGTGTCTATGTGGATTTTTTTTGTCTCACTAATTTCTTCATTGTTACTTTCTTCTATATTAGATGTTGAACTAATCCATTTACTGAGTGTGAGCTCTGTAATCCACTCACGGAAGTAATCTATCTTGACTAATTTACCCCCTTTCTCCTCAATGCTGTAATTTCCTCCCTTGTGCCCCCATACAAGCACTTTTCTATAGGTTTAGTGGAGTGTCCCTATGTGATCCTTGGGTAATTTGGCCACCCACATCATTTATATAGGATTAGGATTAGTTACATTCAATAATGGGAGTCATACCATTCAATGTAGAGGGGTGTACGTGAACGTTGGTGGACACATCTAATTTGTCCGCCAATTTTTTTCTCACCAATAGGATGAATATACACTTAAACAAAAGTTCCTTCCTTTTTAAACTTTATGTTTTGTTCGTATATGCATAATGTAATTTCCTCCCAATGTGTGATGATGTGGCACTTTTTGGGAGACTTCGCATTGGAAAAATCTCAGGTATACTTGTACTTAAGTACAAGAATGAAAACTGAAAAACATATCCACGGGGCCGACATGATAATATACCATGGAATATTCTAAATCAGGACCATGCCACTTTACAAAGTTACACTTTTATAATGTGCATCTCATATGCAAAAATTTAAACTGCACTCAAATCCTCACACCATGAAAAGGACACATGTCATCGTGGATAACACAAGGTGGTATCGATAATCTCATGAGTACTTTCACTTTGGAGTTTTACACTTCATGCAAAAATGTAAACCGCATTCGACCTTGATTCCCGACAAAGGATACGTGTCATCCTATTAAATAATCTTAGTATTAGGAACATTACTCATATTTACATTTTGTACTTTTCCATTTAATGCATGAATGTAAAATACACCCCACGATCTACTCCCTCCCAAAAAGGACATGTGGATGGTTCTCATATAAATAGGAAAAGGTGAAGATCAATGGATAAGGTTGAATATAATGCATTTATGGCTTATGCCATTTATGTTTTTTTACATGAAGGGATTAAAGGTTTAATATTTTACTAAGTATTTCCCATTCTTACCTTCATGTGATGAATTGAGCATTCTAGAGCCCTAAAGCTATGAATTTGGATTTCGGGATTGAGGGGGTTCATTAAAGAGAATGGTGTTTGAGAAAATTGAAATAGTATTGTGTATGTGTGACTAATATCTAAAAAAATGCAAATATGGGTAAGTTCCCTCAAAACTAGAAAATTACACGAGTTTTCATTTGCATAAAAGGGTATTAAGAAGCTCCCATTGTTTGTATTTCTTCTCTTACACATGGTTATTCCTATGATCCCCAAATTACTTGGATAAGAAATTGCAAATAGTTTATTGAGTGCAATGAAGATAAAGAAAACTAGAGCCCCTATTACTTTGCATATCACAAGCAATTTGGATGAAGTAACAGACACTAACCTAGGGAATGCTAACCTAGAATACTTCCTACAAAGATTGTGTGCTAAGGACATAAGTGATGACATGGAAACAATTGATGCCAATGGTATTACTATATCTTATACTCTTCCACCCTCTATACATTTCCCATAATTAGTGTGGGATTGTGCTGAAAACTACAACCAAGAAGCCATGGAGGTATTAGATGGAAGTGGTGCTAGAGTCCTCTATTTGAAACCTGAGGTATTTCGAAAAATATTAGGATTTCCCTAGGTTGATAACTCAGTAAAAATTGACAAACATATGACACAAGGAAAATTGAATGTCAAACATGCTTTGAAGAGGTTGAGCGCACTTTGTGGAAGAGGTTGAGCACATCATTACTCTAGTATGCGCAGGTTAGTAGTTTGAAAATAAACTTATTATTTCTAGGTGTGGATTTTTAGCTACATTTAGATCATCTTGAATAAAATTGAGAAGGTTTGTTGAGCCATAATCATAAAGAACATCCATCCATAATCAAATCATTAATTTTGTTGTACAAATCAGAGAGGGCACTACTATCAGGTGTGATTTATAAATGATGTCATACCTTGTTTACAATGTTGCATGTAACAAATAACTCCCTCGTATCCCATGAATAAAGGATTTCACCACCCTGTGTATATGATTTATACCCTCAATTAAATTTAGAGAGTTGGAAGGGAAATTTTATAAAAATAATGATGTCTTCTTTGCAACTATTATATGCCTCTTTAAACCGTAATAAGAGCAATATAAGATGTCTACAACTACCAAGAAGGAAATAAATGAGTGTGGATGGTAATTTATTTAGTATTAATTTAGATTATTTACTTACATAAGGGTAAGCGGTTTCTCAGGACACCCTTTTATGTTCGCTAGATACCTAGATGAAAAATGGGCACTGTTAGAACTCTTAAAGTAACTAGCAGAATGAATAAGTTGATAGATGCAAATAACAATACCAACATCAAGTTCCCCATCTCATCAGTGAGATACACCTACTCAAATATCATAAAATCCATGTTTTTAGGAGAGGATATGGATGAATTAAAGATGGTGTAGTCATTTTTGTACCCACCAAGAACAAGGGAACCTCATGCGCATCGGCCTATCACCCAACAGGTGATGGGTGCTCACTTGAGGCGTACGAGAGGGAGATGAGTCTCTCTTTTATGTGATTTTAATGGAAGGCATCATTCATGATCTTGAATTAGTGATTTAAAGGACATGAAAAAGCTATAGAGATGTGAACCCGATTCTATACCCTTTTAGTCATATCAAAAGCAAAGCACTTAATAGAATTAATCTGAACTAAGAAGTCCTAAATCTTAAAAGGAACTAAACTTTTTAGGTTCATTGATCATACAAAAATAAGATCATAATAGAAACATGTAGATAATATAGGAAGGAGATCTTAATATAAACGCAGTGGTAACCTTATCATATTCATTCATAATATTACTACAAAACATCACAGAGTGGTAGACCATAGTCATACACCATATATGGATCCATACATGTATGCTCACAAAACAAAATTTGCATTCCCCATTCCCTCATTACATCCTTCCTATAATCATCTACCCATTTTATCCCATAGTTCTCGTAGTAATTCTACAAATATTTGCTTCCTCACTTGTGTCCTTCTCTTTCTTTGCTAAGGGCACACATATATATAGGCATCTGGTCTCCAAAAACTCCTCTGCAACCTCAAATCTAGCCCCAAGTGTTAAGGTGTGGATCACCTCAGGTGCATGCCTCTCCATGTCATGATTAGATTTTTGGATCTTCTTATCACAAGGTATATTCCTTCCAGGACACCCTATTGCCAGGCTGGAACCTTATCCAAATGGAACACGTTCTTCATGTGTTCTATCCAAAAGGCTGAAAATGGCTAAGTCCCAAATATTGCTTTGTGGGTGCACGTCCTTGGTTCTCCAAGAACCCTTTTTGAATCCTGCCTTACATTCCTTAACTTGTGCGCTTCCTTTAGCCATGCACGCCTACGTGCCTTTAAGATTTGGAAGCTACAATAGGTTCCCAACATTACCCCATACTTCACCTGTTCTCCACCCTTAGGAACCTCTTCAAAGAATTTTGTACAAAAAGGCAAGGCCCTACCTTGGAAAAGAATGGAGGGAAAGAATAAAGAATGGGGGAGAGAAAGAATAGAAGGAGAATTGCCTAAAGAAGAAGAAGGGGGAAATTCTACCGTAGGTCGGCCTCCAACATATTCCATGCACTAACTTCATCCTGTGCTCTTGTGCAAAGGTTGCTAACCAATTCACTCACCTTGTTGAAGGTTAACCATTCCCCTTTTGTGTTTATGGTCCTTACTACCATCTTCAGTTCCTTAGATTGATCTTCTAAGGCATCCATCTTCCTCGTAATGACCTTATAGATCTCTTTTAGCCGGGTTTTGATTGAGACCCGTAAGATCTCAATAACTTCAGACTTCTTTTCCACTTCAGCTAGAATCATTTCTCGCTCAGCTCTATTGACTTTATTCTTTTCCCTAAGTCCTTCGACTCGGCCTCGTTCTTTAGCAAGTAGCATGCTTGTCACCTTATACCGATATGCACAATGGTCGTATATGACCTTAGTGGTTTGTGCAGATATTTTTACATCAGCGAGCACCTTGTTGTATTTAGCTATGAGCGCGATGAATTTCAACTTGTCCTCCTGCTCCAAGCATGCAGCTACATCCTCTGCCGACTCCAAGGCCAAAGGCTACCTTTCCATGGTGAGGATCCAAGTCAAGTCCTCAAGACACTCTAGGGAGGAACCATATTTTTACGCGGGAGGGTTAAGGTCTAGGTGCTTCATGATAATATCCTAGGAGATGAGCTCCACCTTCTTGGAAACTTCACGCACTTTAGCTTTCTCCTCTTGTAATTCTCACTGTAGTTGAGCACTGATCAACTTTTCAAGGCTGAATTCCTTTGTTAGCTTAACTTCTTCTTCCTTCCTCTTCTCTATAAGGTCCTCCAAGACTTTAACCCTATCATTTCTGTAGAAGAGCCTAGCCTCAACTTCCATGGAGACTTTGTTGAGCGTGTTACACACTTGCTCATCCAATAGTTGTTGCGTGTTTATAATGGGGTTGTCCCCTTTCCTTCAGACAATGCTAGTATCACTCCTTGGTTAACCTTGAACTTGGGCTCATCAAGGTGGGAGTTGAATGCCCACGATAAAATTTTTCTTGTGTGTGGGTATCCACCCTCAGGATCAAAGGACTCCATGGTGGTTAGCTCCTTGGTGGGCACGGTACTCTAGAAACACGTGCGTAAAACTTTGTTGGGGTCATCAACATATCCCATCATTATTCTTCCCCCTCCCACGCATTTACTTCCCATGTGCACGCCCTTGGGAATAGTTACTAAAAGAGTTGGGCCTTTTGTGCTACTTACACTCTTCTCCCTTTGCTCTTTCTTGAATTCACCGAGCATGAGCTCCACACTGCACTCCAATTCCTTATTGACCAAGGCATTAATCATCTTCTCCGCCTCCCTTGTCACTTTCTCATCCACCTCCTCCTGAGTGAGCTTGGGCATATCTGGCTCCTTAGTACTTTCCCCTCACTCCTTTCTTCATTCTGCGTGCCTTCCTCCCCTTGGGTGCCCTTCCTCCTTACAAATATGAAAGCATCATTTTCATCTTCTGCTTCCTCTCCCTCCAAATCATGGACATCAATCAGCTCCTGATTTTCCTCCAGCTCTTCCTCTTCATCATCATCCTTTATACCTATATAGCCATTCATGTCGCCTCGTATCCTCGACTACTGGTTCTTTCATCCCATGTCCTTCTTCCTTTTCGGAAAACTCGGAGTCGGGGATGTAGTCTTTTCTTCATCTCGAGCGTTCCTCGGGGATGGTGGCTTCGTAGGTTCTGGGGTCTTCTCCTTAACCACCATTCTCTTCTTCTTCCAGACGTAGGTACTTGTCCCCGTGGTACCTACATCCCGCTTCTCCACTTCCCTCTTTTCTTCTTTCTCTTCCCTCTCCTTACGCTTTGGTGTGGGATTCTTTCTTCTAATAGGGTCGTCTAGGATGGATATCTCATTCTCCACGTATGCACCCTTTTCAAATTTTGGCCTTATGTAAAGGTAAATCCTTGCGGCATTGCTCCCAGCAATAGGTAATTTCAAAGGCCTTATAATATGCACATCTTGCGACACATACCTTTCAATGTACGTGCGCTTCTTGGGTAGACTAGCTTCTTCCTCATTTCCTTGTGCTCTCTATCAAGGGTGGATAAGTCAAGGTATAATTTCTTCAAATCCTTGTATTTATTTACTCCCACTTGGAAAAATTGGGCGGTAAATGAGATGGGGAGTTTGCACTGTGGAATCCACTTCCATTGACCAAAATGATCCCGCAAATACTGGAAAGTTGGTAGACTCGCAAACTATGCTGCTCCTTCGCCATTACCGTAGGGAGTTGTTTAAGGATCCACCATTCAGCCTCAAATGTGTTCCTAAGGAACTTATACCATTTGTATAAGCATGCCTTGTGTACCCTTTTCATTGATTCACATGTGAATTTTTGAAATCTCTCCGCAGTGAGGGATCTTCACAGGTACTCCCACATGAACTTGTCGGATGCATCTGGCACCCTGATTTTTGAGAACACAATTGTGAAAAAAATGTTTCCAAATAGGATATTTCCTCCCTTCTCCATGCTCCTTATGATTCCATCTACAATATATTGGGAGATGTTGTATATGGTGCCCTCCTGACTTTCCTGTAGACATTCAGCCAGGGCTTGCTCACCTGGGTCCACCTTTCTTGTCCATTCAGCTTGGAGACTAGGTGTGCAGCCATCTTCATCACCGGATTGTTGATATCTAAGATGTCATAGTACCTTGATCCCTTCTTCAATCCCTAGGATGCTATGGTTTCTTTGATTTCCTCCTCATCCAGGAGGTCATCTTTGAGTGCATCCCCTTCATAGTTTAGGCCTGTGAAGCATGAAATTAGTTGGGGAGTTATGTGCATTTTGTACCCTACGAAGTAGAAGAAGTCTTCATGTACACGCATCATCAACCACTAGTACAAGCACTCGGGCTTCCCAAAATATGGTAACTTGAAAAGTTGGAGAAGCCCTACCTTCTCCATTTTCACCTTGACCACATTGTAGATCAACAACTCGTCAGGTGTTTGTTTATTTATGGGGTGCACCAGCTCCAGTGCCATTTCCTTCGTGATTGTACTTGACCGGTGATTGTAGTCGATCACATTCATCTGTCTTATGTGGAACTCCCACTCTTTCCCTAGAAAAAACCTATCCGGGTATTGCATCTCTAAGTACCATTCCTCATTTTCATCCAAGGGTATTTCTTCTTGTTTCATCTTTCCTTTTCCTTTACTCTTTCCCTTCTTGGATTTTTCTCGCAGGTTTATCGACTAGTTTTCGTGGCCGTCATTTCACCCTTTTCTTTAATTCTCAGGTTAACTTGTGATTTGTTTGAATGTTTTCCTCGTGACCCCATGCCTTAAAACACAAACCCTAATCTCATATTTTTCTCCTTTGATCATGGTGCTTCTTCACAATGTTCCTCACACCCGTGAATCACTTCTGCTCTAGTTTATAGATCCAACAGACCGATTGTGCTTAATTTCTTGGGATTTCCTTCACACAAGTCAGTTCTTGAAACCATAGCTCTTGAAATAAAATCGCTCTTCTTGTGTTCACAAAGTGAAATAATGAAATTCCCACTCTTGTATTTATAGCTTTTCCCACTTTTACACATTTAAGGCTCGGCTACCTACCACCATACAACAATATTTAATGCGGTGTTTTCAAACAAAACCCGACTTCAACGCTTCTCCTTACGCGCCCAATCCTTGTGTGAAAATTTTTCCACCCGCGCCCAATCCTTGCGTGAAAAATTTTCCAACCTTCTAGTGCGCAAACAATCCATCTTGACAGAAGACTCTTGTGTGCATGTTACCGGCACCAAAGGCACTTCTTCCATCCTCATGATTCTTTCTTTCACCTACCTTGTGTTTTTGCACTTTTTCTCCTTTGTACGTGGATTTCCAATGTAACCTTATTTTTCCACCGACCCAAATCCTCCTAGTAAAATAACTCCAAGTTTCTCTTCATCATCTCACCCCACACTAAAATGATGTGCGGTCCTCTACGCATTCATAAGTCAAAAAGTAATAAGGTTACTGGTGCCCAAGGCGTAAAACAAAACAACAAAATGAAAGGGAAATACAAGAAAGGAAAAGCATAAAAGGAAATTCTAAACTAACTGGAAAAACTACCTTATTTACAAACACCAAGAAGCATTATTTATAGTAGGGCTTCAACCTACTCCCATTGAAGTGTCCTGGTAATTTTGTTCCATCCAGCTCTTGTAGAATCGCACATGACCAAATCAAGAATGTATAAAATTACATAAGGACCCAACCAATGCACCTTCAACTTTCTAGGATGGCGTAGAAATTTTGAATCATATGGCAATACCATCTGGCCAACCTCAAACTATTTGTTCTTAATATGGAGGTCATGCCATGCCTTTTGCTTTTCCTTCTCAATTGTTTGGCTCCATTTTGCTAGTTAGTGCCTTTCATCCAACTCTATCAATTCATCTATTATTTCTTCCAAAGTGTTTTCTCATCGTCTAACCCTCCTGCATGCATTATACGTAGAGATGGTAGCATGAATTTGACGAAAAATTTCTTCCATGCTAAACACCAATTGAAATGGTGTGGCCTTGTTCAATCTTTTATATGTTGTTTTGTATGCCCAAAGAACTGCTGACACCTTGTCATCCCAATCCTTCCTACCCACATCACATATCTTAGTCAATGTGTGACTAAGGATTTTGTTGAATGCCTCTATAGTCCCATTTTCCTGAGGGTGATAAGGGGTAGTCTTGTGATGGGCTACCATGAATTCTACCAATAGAATCCTGATGGTTTCATTTAAGAAGTGAGTGCTCCTATCACTTGTTAATTTTAATGGGCACCCATACCTACTGATAATGTTCTCTCATAAAAATATAGTAGCTGTGGCTACGGTGCAATCCTTAGTGGGCGCGGCCTCTACCCACATTGTTAGATAATCAGTACAGGTAATGATATACTGTGAGTTATTCCTTCGCGTAGCTGGTGAGATTGGTCCAACAAAATCTATTATGCATTTCTTAAAAGGTTCCATGCTGGTGATGGGGCGCAAGGGCATCTCATCCCTTCTTCCAGGTTTTCCAAGGCATTGGCAGTGGTCACAAGCCTTGTAAAACTCAATGCAATCCTGGTGAATCATCTCCCACCATAGTTTGGTGACTAGGATCTTACACGTTGTTGCATTCCCGCATAGTGTCCTCTAGCAATCCCACCATGGGCTTCTTCTATTATGGACACATGTTCATGTTCTAATACACACCAGATGCAAAACCTCATCATGGCCCATTTTATACAAATCCCCATTGATCAACATGAAGGGCATGGCGTGTATGGCTGACCTTTTCCTTTCCAGTGTGTTCATCCCTTTGGGTGTCACACCTTCCTTGAGAAAAATAACAATGTCTTCTAACTCCAAGGGTGCACACCACAACCTGAATAGTTATGCATCCGGCATGGTTTCCTCAATACTTTGCGCATC
The DNA here is from genome assembly GCA_018340775.1 of Taxus wallichiana var. yunnanensis. Lineage (NCBI taxonomy): Eukaryota > Viridiplantae > Streptophyta > Pinopsida > Cupressales > Taxaceae > Taxus > Taxus wallichiana. Next base: position 53,381,245 of record CM031234.1, read on the forward strand.
CTCTCCCAAATCAATCCTTGATAAATGATCCAGCCCATAATTGTTCTTTCCCGGTTTTACCACCACTCTGAATTCAAATTCCTAAAATAAAAGTACCCAATGACATATGCGCCCTTCCAAAGATCGCTTTGTTTACTAGATACTTCAAGGCCATATGGTCAGTGTAGAATATGAAGGGATTCGCTAGCAGATATTTTCTTAATTTGTGGAGTGTGTAGATTATTGACAATTCCTCATGCTTGATCGTTGTATAATTTTGTTATATTAGTGTCAACTTTCTACTTGCAAAACACAAGGGATGATCAACAATCCCCTCTCCTAGTTGAGTAAGAACAGCTCCCATTGTTGTACCAGAAGCATCCACATATACATGGAAAGGTTTATCCCAGGATGGGAATCGTAGAATAGATACGGTGATAAGCCTTTCTTTTAGAGTGTCAAATGCCCTTTGCTGCGCCTCTCCCCACTGAAAGGCACTCTTATGTCTAAGCAATATTTCCAAAGGCACAGTGATCTTGGTGTATCCCTTAATGAACTTTTTATAGTACCTAGTGTGTCCAAGAAATCCACACACGACGCTTTGGCTGGTGGGCTCCCCTAATCCCATAATAACTGTAACTTTCACGGGATCCACCAGTAAGCCCTCTTTACATATGATATGCCCCAAAAACGTTCCAAAAGGAGTTGCAAAGACACATTTCTTGATGTTGAGGGAAATCCTCAACTACCGACATATTTCAAACATCAATCTCAAGTTATCACAATGGTCCCTGACTAATCCATACACTATCCAATCATCCAAATATACTTGAAGGAACTTGTGGATGAAGTCCTTAAATTCTTGTACCACTATGCACGAAAATATAGTGGGCGCATTCCTCAATCCAAAGGGCATGACCGTGTATGCAAAGATTCCCCACTCAGTGGAAAAAGTTGTCTTTTCTTGGTCTTCCTTGGAAATCCTTAGTGATATCTCGAGAATCCATCCGTAAAGGAATAGACCTCGCACCCAAAACTCCTTCCAAAATCTCTTCAGTGAAGGGGGTGGGAAAAGGATCTATGATACAAATAGCATTCAACTCCCTATAATCCACACATATCCTAATCCATCCATCCTTCTTTATGCTGATCACCATTAGACTTATCCATTTTGATTCCTCCACAACCTCAATGATACCGGATGCTATCATTTTGTCTATCTCTTCTTTAACCCTTACGTGCATGTTGGGATTCATCCTGTAAGGCCTCTTCCTGACCGGGTGCACACCATCTTTAAAATTTATCCTCATTTCCCCAATGAATGGTGGATACCTTTCAACTCATGGTATCCACGTGGGAATAAATCCTCAAATTCATGCAAGAGATCAATGATCTTTGATACTTCCTTGTCTGACCAGTAGTCCCTAATGATAGCTTCCTTGGGCTCCTTCTCTGAGCTGATGTTAAATTTCTTGGTTTTGAGTGGTTCATGATACACGTGCACACATGCATCTGCACTATCAACTACCTTGCATGTCCTAACCGAATGGTCGACATTTAGGCTCTCCATCTCCTCTCCATTAATAACGTATACCATCTTTCCTTTCTCCTTTTCAGCACACGTGCACTCGAATTGTATGTCTTCTAGTTCCTCCTCTTCAAACCTTGATTTCAAGCTAGGTCCACTAAGTAAGTCTACTAATCTATCTTCCACCATGGTGCAATCCCCCAGAGTGAGGCACTTGACAGCCTACAACACCTCATTAACCGGTTACTTGGTACTTCGATACTTGAATGTGTGAACTAGGTTAGCCACTAATTCCTGCCAATTTCCCATCTAGTGGTGAGTTTCAAAATGGATGTACCAAGCACGCGCACAACCTTGTAGTGTCGAATATAGCTTGTGCACCCAAAGGGAGGGTGGTAAAGCTTCCGCACCTTCTCCCTAGATCCTCTCACATGCCTGGATGTGGGAAGAGAAAGGTTCATTGCCATTGTAATCCTTGATAGCAATGGGTATATTACTCTTCAAGAATAGGATAGTGAGCAAAATTCTAACTTCACACCACTCCAACAAATTTTTCTATGCCCGTCCCAACACCTTGTTGTTGTGCCTATCAAGACATAACCCAACATACCTCGTTGCTTGTCCTCCCTCCATTGAGCTTCCATTTCTCTCAAAAAGACCTCAGGGTATACATCCCCAGAATACTTGGTTATTACCTTTCCTCCCAGGTGAACTGAAATGTATGTGTCATGGTTACCCTAGTCACCGATCCTTTCAGATGTCACCCAATCAATTCATAAGTCCCATGTGCCCAATTATTGCATGCTATACTAGTAGTATCACTAACTGATTGAGCATCATCAAACTGGATGACTCCTTTTGTAGGGTGGATGGTCTTTGAATCTCTTATGGAGCACACATATATTCTGTCTAGGACCTCCTCTCCAAGGGGTTTAGTATAGGGTGTGGACTTTCCATCAGCAAGTTGTATAATCATGCTCTCTTCCTTGTTTTCAAAACTTATGTACCCCTTGTTAAACTAGAGATCTGCATTATTCTTATAGCACCACGGGCACCCAAGTAACACTAGGAAATTATCTACCTTGGCAAGCACCAAGAATTCAAAATCCCTAAGTGAACTTAGTCCCCGAATGGTAATGGTCACATCCTTCAAGACACTTATGGGAATTGCCTTTGTCTTATTTTCAATATACAACACATTTGAAGATGGATGTAATGCAGTTTTCCCATTTGATTCCGGTATATAGAGTGAGAACATTAACCTCCATGCCTGTGTCAATGAGGATGTTGCTAAGAAGCCATCCATCCACTACTGTGTTCAAGGTGATCTCTTTGTCATAATCAAGGCTGTGAGGTGGGAGGTTTATGTGTAGGATTTTCCTCTCGTGTTATTCCCTAGTGCATGGTACCTTTTCTCTCAACCATGCTCCTAGTAGGGAATAAAATTCTCTTGCCTCAGTAGTTTACACCTCTCCTTAACCTCGTCTAAGTCATCCTTTGGTGCTTCTACTGGTCTTCTTTTCTCATCTTTTCTATTTTACTCTTTTAAGCCTTGGATCTCCCCTTATAAACTTTGAATTACATCAATGGTTTCTGGTAGACTTCTTTCTCGGTGAGCTGGCTTTGGATACTTCTTATGTACTACTTCTTCCCTGAAACTAGAGGTCTTTGCTTAGGTGCTTCCCTTGTGCACACGGACTCTTCCCTTGTTGTTACCATAACAAGCTCTAGTTCCGATTCATGTATTACGCGCAGGAACCATTGCACATCAGCCTTCTATTGATGGCAAATCACAAGACTTCGAATGTCTACAACTCGATGGGTTGAGACTCTCAAGATGACGATTTCATAACATGGAGCTTTTCCCAAGTATAAAAATGCAGAGGGTTTACTCAAAAACCTAATCTAACTTGCCAAGGAGACAGGGTAAGAAGATGCATAAAAATAAACCTAAACTAACAAAGGTGATGCACCGAGGAATGAAGAACACCTGTCTTGCCAATAAACACAAACCATTAAAATGCAATGCAAGATCATGCACAAATAACCAAATTTGTAGTGAAAGATCAGGAGGATGCAAATGAATACAGAGAGGGTTGAGAATCATCCATAGGCATGCATTATTTTCTCCAAAGATTGATACAATACACTACAAAATGCCAAGAGGCAAAGTTGCATTACAGTTTTTAGATGGGAGGTTTGAACTCCACAAATTCACCTGCAAAGAGAAGAAGGGAGGGGCAAAACAAGAATGTCCAACCTTTAGAAAGAAGCCCCTCCTTAAAATTTATAGGAAGAATGAGAGAGGGAAGAGAGAGGAAATCCAAATCTACCCCAACCACCTCTAGGTTGCATTTAATTCATCTCATTATGGTGGTAGGTGAGAACCCTAAAGAAACCCAAAAAGTGGCGAACTGTATTTTTGCATTTTTAAGAATTTTTCTCACCCAATTAAAGATATCCAGTCATAGTTGGATAGAGGACTTTGTAAGATTTCCAAAAAGTCCAACCTTGTGTGAATCCGAGCTCCCTGTGAAAAGTTATGGCCATCTGAATATCTGGGTCAGGGTTTGCTTCCTGTCAGCGCTCAAAATGTTGCGCCTCCCAAGGTGCGCCTTGGCGCATCCATCCTTATGTCGACATACCCTTATGTGTGCCAAGGTGCAAATTTTTCCATGTCGACACTCTATGTCATGCACCCTTTACCTGCGCCAAGGTGTGACTTTTGGCATGTCGACACTCTTTGTCATGCGCCCTTTACGTGTACCAAGGTGCAACTTTTGCCATGTCGAAACTCTATGTCATGCACTCTTTATGTGTGCAAGGGTTATTTTTTCCATGTCGACACTCTATGTCATGTGCCCTTTACGCCTTTACCTACATGTGCGCCCTTTACGTGTGTGTGACATTTTTGGCATGTCGACACTCTTGTCATGCGCCCTTTACTTGCGCCAAGGCATGCGACTTTTTCCATGTCGACACTCTATATCATGTGCCCTTTATGTGTGCCAAGGCGTGACTTTTTCCATGTCGACAAATCTATGTCATGCGCCCTTTACTCGCGCCAAGGCATGAATTTTGGCATGTCGACACTCTATGTCATGCGCCCTTTATGTGCCAAGGCGCGACTTTTGGCATAAATAAATGTCGGGTTTTGAGTTCCTTTGATTTCCATATTCTTCTGCTTGTCTATATCTACCCGGGGGGAAGATATTTACAACAATTTGGTGACTCAACGGGATCACCTGCCTGCTAGGTAGAAGATCAGTGGCCTTTTAGCAATCCATTGGGTATGGAGTCATAAGTAATAACTTGAAACCAACTTGATCTCTGATCCCAAGCCTGATACCGCAACTCCTTCTTCGAGAGCATGTTGAACTGTAGAAATTCAACCTAAGAGCAACAAAACCTATGCCGAAGCACTTAGGGAAATTGAAACCTAACTATAACAAGACAATGTGCATACGCACTTAGAGGAATTGAAATCTAGGCTAATATTTACAAGGGTAAACCTTTTCCTTTTAGTAGCAATGTTTAAGATAGATTCCGTTAACCGGAATCGGGAGTTCTTCTCCATCCAATGTAGACAATTGGAAGGCATTACTACTTTTACATCCCGTGACCATGTAGGGGCCACTCCAAATGGAATCAAACTTGGAGTGCCTTCCTGGTTTTTCCCGATCTGCATCCCATTTCAGAACTAGGTCCCCTTCCTGGAAGGTCCTTGCTCTTGCCTTCTTATCAAACCATATTTTTACTAAGGCTTGATCCTTTTCAATCATCAGAACTACATGTTCTCTTATTTCTTCCAATTCCATCAACTCTGCATACCTGGCCTCCATTGGTTCGAACTCAGACAACTCCAACTGCTTCATGAGCTCCAATGCTGGCAATTCTAATGATATAGGCAATACTGCCTCTTTCCCATAGACCAACTTGTAGGGAGAATTACTAGTAGACCTCTTTGGCGTTATTCTGTCAGCCCACAATGCTGATTTTAGCTTGGTATGCCATGTCCTTTGGTTTTCATCCAGAGTCCTTCTGATGATTCTTAGAAAATTCTTGTTCGTGGACTCTTCCTGTCCATTACCCTGTGGGTAATAATTTGAAGAGGTGCTCAAATAGATTCCATTCTTGACAGCCCATTCTGTAATCTTGGAACCTATGAATGCCAATGCATTGTCTGATATGATAGTGGCCGGCACACCGAACCTGGTCACTATTCCTTCATAAAAGTCTAGTATGTTAGACTCATTTGCTTCTTTGAGCGCTACTGCTTTGGTCCACTTGGTGAAATAGTCATTGCCATGAGAATCCACTTGTGGCCTTGGCTTGAGTTTGGATTGATGACCCCAATGAAGTCCAATCCCCATTGCATAAATGGTTGGTCAACCAAAATTGGGTGCAATGGAAGCGCTGCTAGTCTTTCTTTTCCTGTGAAGAGTGCACATTTCTTACACTTTCTTATCCATGTATAGTAGTCGCTGAACACTATGGGCCAATAATACCCTGCCTTCATTATCTTGAGAGTTATTATCCATGGGGAAAAATGTCCTCCAGAATCTCCATCATGAAAATCTTGTAACACCCTCTCAATTTGACCTGTCCCAATGCACCTCAATAGAACTCCATTGATGTCTTTTTTGAACAAAACACCATCAACAAGCACATATGGAATGGCTTGTAATCTGAAGTATCTCCTTTTTCTTTGCTCAATTCTGGAGGGCATAGGCCTACCTGTAGGAAGTGTATCATATTCTGAGTCCAACAAGGAGTGGGCACATCATCATTTTCTTGTTCTTGACCATCATGTAGTACCAAGGCAGTCTCTTTTTCATCACCTGCTTCAACTTTCCGACTCAAAGCTAGTTGTTCACATAGTCCTTTTCCACGTACTAGCTTAGTGACCTTAATCTCGATGTCATATTCCATGACACGGGTTATCCATCCTGCACATTTCTCATTCAAATCCTTGTTTAGAAGGAAGTCCTTGACTCCCACATGAGAGACCAACAATTGGATCTTGTTGTTTGAGACTAGGTGCTTGAATTTCTTTAAGCTCCTGATCACTGCAAGGACATGCTTTTCAATGAAAGAGTACCTAGTTTCGTATTCCTCCAAGCCTTGATTAAGAAAGCAACTAGTTGTTCTAATCCTTCTTTGTTTTGTTGTACCAAGATTGCAGAAATTGTGTCTCCACCACCGAAGGCATATAAGCATGAAGTCCTTGGAGAAGTCTGGATTGACGAGAGTCGGAGCTTGAGATATAGCCTCTTTTATTGCCTCAAAACTTGCCTTGCCTTCAGATGTCCACTTAAATGTCATGCTCTTTTTCAACATCAGCGTTATTGGCTTTACGAGAGCTGCAAAGTTTGGAACAAACCTGCGGACAAAATTGATCCTTCCCAAGAAGCTTTGAAGAGCCTTCTTGTGACTTGGCAATGGCAACGCTCGAATTGCTTCAACTCTTTCTGGGTCAATCGTCAACCCCTCCTTTGAAACAATATGGCCTAGAAGTTTTCCCTCGTGAGCCAAGAATATGCATTTTTTGGGATTTAATGATACCCCAAATCTTCTACACCTCTGAAACACCTGCCTCAAATGGAAGAGGTGATCCGCTACATTTTTTGAGAATACAGTGATGTCATCAAGATATATTAGAACTATTTTATTGATCAATCCCTTGAATGCCATATCCATTGCCCTTTGGAAAGTGGCTCCAGCATTTGATAGTCCAAATGGCATCTTCTTGTAGGCATAGGTGCCCCATTTGGTGGTGAAATTCATCTTGAACTCGGTCATCTTCTTTCACCATTACCGATTATACCCCGAGTAGCCATCTAGAGAGAGAATCTCTCCAACCTAGATACTACTTGCAATATTTGTTCCATCAAGGAAGTGGGTAATGGTCTTTGAGAGATGCCCTGTTTAGGTCTCGAAGTCCACACACAACCTGATTTCTCCACTCTTCTTTCCGATCGAACCAAGTTTGCAACCCAGCTTGAGTGCTTGATCGGAAATATAATGCTTGCCTCTATTAGCTTGCTTAACTCTTTCTTCATTAGAGGCTCAATGTGAGGGTTGATCGGGTCTCGCTTTCGCCCCGATGGGCTTAGCATCCTGGATCCAATTCTATGGTATGTTGTGCCAACTTCGGATTGAAACCTCTTAAGTCTTCATAGCTCCAAGTGAAGACATCTGGAAATTCTTGGCAAAGTTGTATGAAATCTGATTTCTCCTGCTCAGTGGCCACTTTGCCAATTTGAAGTGTTTTGCCTTCCCCAACTAGAATTGGCTCGAATCTTCTCTCTTGACCTGTATGTTAGCCTTTTCCTTACGGAATTGGTCGTTAGGGTCAAGATAGACTCCAATGTTACTAAACCCGGGAAGCTTGTTTGTCACAACCGCACTACTTGATCCCCATATTGCGCTCTAATCTATCTTGATTCCTAGCTGAGAATTCAGCCTCTTCTTGTAAGAAATTGATGATCTGTTGATCATTCTCAAACACCTGCCAGCTTGTGTTATTATCTGGAACTGTTGGCCTCACAATCACATGGATATGTGGTTGCATTTTTTCCCTTTTGATGTTGTCAACCACATCAAACGTTGCTCCAACTGCTGCGAGCCTATCCGCTACTTCATTTTTCTTCCTGGGTATGGACATGATATTGAAAGCTTCAAAATCCTCAACGAGGTCCCACACCCTATTCTTGTAGTTCTTCAGCAGTTCATTCTTTGTAGCATGTTGTCCCCTGACTTGATTGATGATTAGCTCACTATCCCCAAACACCTGCAAGTTCTTTATGCCCTTTTTCTGGCCCAATGAAGTCCATGAATCAAGGCCTCATATTCAGCTGTGTTGTTTGAACAGGAAAACTAGAAATGGAAAGCTGAATAATATTTGATGCCTTGAGGTGAAACAAGCATAACTCCTCCTCCTGCACCTTGCCTACTCCTTGATCCATCGAAAAATAACTGCCATACCTCATTTTCATCCTTATGGTCTGGTTTGGTGATGCTAGGAATAGGCTGGTTTCCTTCATGTATGCAATAGACTCCTAGCTCAGATTCTTCTACTTCTTGGTAGGGATCAAAAGCATGTACCTTGCTTTCCCATTCATCAAGAGTCAAATCTGGGATGCTTCCAACTTTGGTGTCAGCTTCATCTGTGCTTGGATAATCTTCTTGATCAAATGCTGAACAATTGGCATTGATTTGGCTTGGAGTATGAGGCTCAATATGAAAGTTTGCAATTGGTTCGGATCTGATTGTGACCTTAGTACCATATCTTGTTCTGAACAACATGTGTGACCAATCAGCAGATAAGTAGCCTCCAATTTTAGCTATGAAATCCCTTGATAAGCATAGGGCAAAGAGTGGTGGAAAATCTATCACTGACACATCTTGCAAAACGGTAACGTTGGGGCATGCATGCAAGGTAAGATTCAAACTTTTAATCACTCCCACCATTGCTACTGCTGTCCCATCCAATTGCACTACCCCTTTGATATGACTTCATATTGAGACCCAAGTTGATCAACTATTTGCTTGGGCATGACAGAACTACTTGCCCTGAATCAATCATGCAATTGTGTACTAGTTTATCCCCAATGATTAATGAAACATAGAATGGAGGGGGTTTCAAAACTTTACCTTGTTGTCCTCCATGATTCCCTTCAGGTTGAGCAACATTTGTGAGGACATTCTCTTGCATATGGACCTGCTGGTTCGAAGTTGACCAATTCTTCATGGCAGCTTGTAGAAGATCTCTTTGGCCTGGGATGGATAAAGATTCCCACATTGATATATTCACATTTGTCTTCTTCATTTGATCAATGATGCTAAATGGGGATGAAAGATCTCTTTGTTGTCCTTTAGCCTGCACATTCCTTTCTTGTGCATGGGCAGCAACAACCTGGCATTTGAGTTGGTTTAGAAGGTGGTTTGGGCTGTCCTTGCATGTTTGGAAGCGTATTTTGCTTACCAACACCTTGTGGAGTGATGGAAGGTCAGAGATCACTTGGAGCCAATGACCGCCCTTCACCAATATTCCTCTTCTTTGATCTTGTGTTAGCTGCTACACTCGAGAAATTGTTTGATTCATGCCACAAAATCCTCGCCTTGCCAATTCGCAAGTGCGGTATCATTTGGAGCCGTTTTTTTGAGATGTCCCTTGTTGCTGATTTGTTTCTTCGACTCACTTCACCCTCTACACCAGTAGTTGTCACCATCAAGGCTTGGTTCAAAGCACCATTAAAGCACATAGATTGGTCATGAGGTTCATTGCATGGGAAACACCAATCATACTCTTGAGCTATGTTGTTTTGACTGGCACTAATGCTTTAGAAGCAGATGCAACATTGGGGTTATAGGGCTGAAATGGTCTATTAGGGAGGCCTTACTTGGCTTTGATTTGAGATTTGAGCCCGAGCGTGGTGCCTATTTGGTTGGTATGGGCCTAGCCTGCATCGCGCTTGAGGCTGATAAGAAGGTCTAAAGACTTTGAGCTTGTTGTCTTTTGATAGTCACCAGCTCATTTCCAAGGTTTTGCAATTGTTTCATAACCTCTTGGAGTTCATTTGAAGCACTAGAGGATGAAGTAGAAGTTTCATTTGAACTTTGATTTCTAGGAGTGGGAATAGGAGCCAAAGTGGGTGCTTGACTAGTGCTTGGATTTTCTAAGTTTGGATACAAGGGCATGGGAGGCCTAGGAGCCAGCTTACCAGCTTGAATAAGACAGTTTTCAGCCCTAATGGCAATGCTATAAGCAGTAAGGTTGTGCCTCCCATAGATTGAATTAACATAGAAATATCATAATTCAAAGCCTTAAGATAATATAGAAAAGCACCTTTAGCTGTTGGCCTAATGGCCACTAGAATCCTATCCCAAGACCTTTGAAATCTGAAGTTGAAGTCAATCAGTTGCTCATGGGAGCTCTCTTGATAGTTGTCAATTGTTCTAGTAGAGACAAATTATCTCCCTTTTCTCCAAACTGCTCATGGAGAACTATGCATAACTGATTCCAATTTTGGATAGAACCAGCTCCAAGGCTCCTAAACCATTGCAATGCCTTCCCTTTGAACGAAGATGCCAACAATTTGACAAAGAACATCCATTTCATTTATCTCATGGATTGCACAAACGTTAGCAATGTCTTTGACATGATCACCAGGAGTGGTATGATTTTCTCCAGTGAAAAATGGAATGTTCTTCAATGCTACAATTGGAACTGGATTTTGTGCATTGAGGGCAAGTGGGTGGGCCTGCCAGTGAAATTGACAAAGGGATTCGGTGGTAGATGTGCCATTATGATTGGCCTAAGAACTCTGGTTGATGCGAGAAAAGGTCTACCAGGTGGAGGTGTAGACAAAGTCCGGTTAGGTGGAGATGGTGACCTTTGTGGTCTTCTTCCTCTCCTTCCTCTGCCTGGTGATAGCTGCAAGTGAACAAATAGCCCCTCTTCTCGAGTATCAGACCTGGTTCAAATTCTTCTCATGTACCTGGGAAACTTGTGCTGCTATACCACTAAATTCTATCCCTTCGGAGTCGCCAGATGTGTTAGAAAGTGAGCCTCAAAAGGCTAGATTCTGCCAAGTTACACACCAAACCTGACAATATTAAAAATAATTTAAAACTTTGAAGGACCCAAAAGATACAATTCTTCAATTCAGTTATCGGGTATTGTTGTGTAGTTACTAATCCCCAAAAGGTACAGGTAAAACTCAGGTCATGCAAGGTAACTTACAAAACCTGAAATACACCGTGTCAGAACTTGGGACATGCTCAACACCTGGGAAAACCCGAAATACTAAAAACCATGAAATTTTGAAAGTCAAAATATCAAAAATCTAAGAATACCCTTTTGAATATTATCCCCCGATCTATCAACTGGTGAAATTTTGACTTGTTTTGAGCAAGTTAAGTCCTTGAAAATCGATTTCAAAGTTCATCTGGAAGGTGAAAAATCTGAAATTGTAAAACCTACAATTTTTAGTCCAAATTTCTTGAAAATTCCTTCAAATCTTGTGGAATGACCTCTTGTCCCACGGGCATGCCAAAAATGTTGATGGCGAATCACAACACCCCTGAATGTCTGCAACTCGATGGGTTGAGACTCTCAAGTGATTGCATAACATGGAGCTTTTCCCAAGTGTGGGACCTTGTGAATCGGGAAAGCTCTCCGGATGAAGGCCGGTTCCTATTCCTCTGTTCAGATGCACACATAAAAATGCAGAGGGTTTACTCAAAAACCTAATCTAACTTGCCAAGGAGACAGGGTAAGAAGATGCATAAAAATAAACCTAAACTAACAAAGGTGATGCACCGAGGAATGAAGAACACCTGTCTTGCCAATAAACACAAACCATTAAAATGCAATGCAAGATCATGCACAAATAACCAAATTTGTAGTGAAAGATTAGGAGGATGCAAATGAATACAGAGAGGGTTGAGAATCATCCACATGCATGCATTATTTGCTCCAAAGATTGATACAATACACTACAAAATGCCAAGAGGCAAAGTTGCATTATAGTTTTAGATGGGAGGTTTGAACTCCACAAATTCACCTGCCAAAGAGAAGAAGGGAGGGGCAAAACAAGAATTTCCAACCTTTAGAAAGAAGCCCCTCCTTAAAATTTATAGGAAGAATGAGAGAGGGAAGAGAGAGGAAATCCAAATCTACCCCAACCACCTCCAAGGTTGCATTTAATTCATCTCATTATGGTGGTAGGTGAGAACCCTAGCAAACCCAAAAAGTGGTAAACTATATTTTGCATTTTTAAGAATTTTTTCTCACCCAATTAAAGATATCCAGTCATAGTTGGATAGAGGACTTTGTAAGCTTTCCGAAAAGTCCAACCTTGCGTGAATCCGAGCTCCCTGTGAAAAGTTATGGCCATCTGAATATCTGCGGGTTGGGTCTGCTTCCTGTCAGTGCTCAAAATGTTGCGCCTCCTGAAGGTGCGCCTTGGCGCATCCATCCTTATGTTGACATACCCTTATGTGTGCCAAGGCGCAACTTTTTCCATGTCGACACTCTATGTCATGCACCTTTACGTGCGCCAAGGTGCGACTTTTGGCATGTCGACACTCTTTGTCATGCACCCTTTATGTGCCAAGGTGTAAATTTTTCCATGTCGACACTCGTGTCATGCGCCCTTTACGTGTGCCAAGGTGTGACTTTTTCCATGTCGACACTCTATGTCATGTGCCCTTTACGTGCCAAGGCACGAATTTTGCCATGTCGACACTCTATGTCATGCGCCCTTTACGTGCGCCAAGGCACGAATTTTTCCATGTCGACACTCTGTGTCATGCGCCCTTTACGTGTGCCAAGGCACAAATTTTTCCATGTCGACACTCTGTGTCATGCGCCTTTACCTGCACCAAGGCATGAATTTTGGCATGTTGACACTCTATGTCATGCACCCTTTACGTGCACCAAGGCGTGACTTTTGGCATAAATAAATGTCGGGTTTTAAGTTCCTTTGATTTCCATATTATTCTACTTGTCTATATCTACCCGGGGGGAAGATATTACAACACCTTCTTAATACTCACCATGGCGGTGCCGTTATCCTTCATGTGCTGCTGAATCATATGTTCATATAACTCTAGGCACTCTTCATACTTTTTTTTTTCCACACGGGAGCATTGTAGAAGATCTAGACATTTGCACTTATAATGGTTTGTGGCCCAACAATTAAAGCATGTTCCACACGGGAACTCACTTATTCCCCCATGGTTACCACGGCCATGAAATCCTCTGTGAAATCCTCTTCCACACACACCTCCATCTACGCCATCTTCATACCGACGTTCATCTCCTTTGGAACTACTAGCAATGCCAGTCTGGCACACACCAAGATCAATTACCTCATGAATCTAGTCAATCAATCTACAATCCTTGGTGTCATGTGTGGTTGAGGTACATATCTTGTAATAACAAGATATGTTTTTACGGATCACATACTGTAAAAGGGGGCACCTACTTGCATCATGATCCCCATGACATATCTCACAATTTACTGCTACAACGCGTACCACCTTCCGAGTACATATCCCACCATTATCCTTTGTGTGCCCTTCTACGTTACAATCTATGCACCACATCCCACTGCGAGTCTCTGGAACTATGTTGGCAGATAATTTCTCCAACTGCTTAGCCATGGTAGCGATCTAAGCCTCCAGAAATGGGCTAACACTAGTGTAAACACTACTAATTGCCTCGGCGTGCAAAGCAGCTTCCAACACTTTGCGTAGGTCTGTGAATGTTTTTGATACAAAGCCCTCCTAAAGGGTGTGATCAACACTCTGAAAAACCACTAAGAATGTTGTGAAGGGTGGATATCATAAGATAGTTTAGAAAATAGAGTTTTAAAGTGTGCATCATATTCCCGCACGCTCTCTGCCATTCCCTAGTGGATTTCCTTAAGATAGATGATGCTCTTATGTTCAAACTCAAGTATGTGGAATTATACTAAGAACACATTTTTCAGCAAGGTATAATCCAAAATAGTCTGATGAGGGTCATACTTTCTATACCAACTATGCACGCATCCTTGCAAGGTTGATGCAAATTGACTGGCCTTTCAGTCCTGGGTCGTGATCCCCTTTGCACACCATAACAACTCACACTTATGCACATGCTCTGCGGCATATTCTATCACACTGTAATCTGTTAGTGTAGAGACATCTTGAAAAAGACTTGGGGAGATGGCCGAGGCCCTTTTCCTCCTAACCCAGTCCCTCCATTTCTCTCGGTGTTTCCTCCTCTGTTGGATCCACTAGATCCTAAGCCGATAGCTCCACCACTTCCACCTCTAGATCCTTAGGTGTTAGGTACATGGCCTATGTTTGTGTCATGCCAAACATCCCCGTCGTCCCACTAAATTACATGCCGACGGTTTGTGAACTAGTGCCACTCCCAGCCCTATTTCCTCCACCACTTCCTGATGCACTCCCAAAACCACCTATATATATGCCTTGTCCAAACATTCCACCAAATACTGGAATAGTGTGTGAAGCCATAGAAGTCCCAAACAAGAAGTTATATCTTCTAGGTGCCGATCGGTTGCTTCCACTAATATCAAATGGATCAACTATACTTTCCCTTGTTCGAAAAAACCAAGCGCCAAGGTTCGGTCACTAGGTGGGGTCAGATGTGTGCCAATGACTCTTCTTTCTCCACGTGACAAGCTCTCATCAGAAGCCAAGGGGTTCTCTCTTCTGTGCTTGCCAAGATGGGGTAGCACAGATTGTTCAGGCTCCACATCCTCCATGTGAAGCTCTTCTCACAAAAACATCTACCTCCATGGATCCATCATAAATGTAACCTCATGCCGTCTCACAATATCCCTCTCATGCACTTCACCATACTTGAGCCATCTCTCCTCCCTTTCCTTTTCAGTCATTATATAAGCAATATTTCCCCAACCTAGCTTCCTCGCCAAGTGCTCGAGTGGTTTATCTAGCCATTAGGATAGCTGCAAAAATAATCCTCTGGGCTCCCACAAAAATTCAAACTCAGCAACTTCCGGACAACAATACGTGGAAATTGCATATTCCAAAGTGTAGCTAGCCAATACTCCCTTCCACCAATGATCTATAGCACGGGTCCACGTTAGATCAGCATCTTGCAAGTTCGGTATGTTTCTTGGGTCCAAGGGTGTGATTTATAATACCACCCGACCTAGATGCATATGCCGAGAGCCACTCAAATAACTCTACTGGGAAACAATAGAAGAAGGTTTCATACAACTCATGATAGAGAGTGTCTTCCACCCATCTTCACGTATCAAACTCTGGTCCAGTAATGAATCCCTAAGAAAACTCATCCTCCGTGTTTTTAAAACAAATTTCAACACCTTCAATTGTTAAGCGCTCTATCATCACTTTTGCACTGAGACCACGATGTATGCCATGTTACACTACAAATTTTAAAAGATGTCCCAATAACGGAACCAATATGTAGTCATTTTTACACCCACCAAGAACAAGGGAACCTCATGTGTCATTGGCCTATCACCCAGCGGGCATTGGGCACTCACCCGAGGCGTGCGAGAGGGAGCCGAGTCTCTCTTTTATGTGAGTTTAGTGGAAGGCATCATTCATGATCTTGAATTAATGATTTAAAGGACATGAAAAAGCTATAGAGCTCAAAACGGCTTCTATACCCTTTCAGTTATATCAAAAGCAAAGCGCTTGATAGAATTAATCTGAACTAAGAAGTCCTAAATCTTAAAAGGGACTAAACATTTTAGGTTCATTGATCATACAAAAATAAGATCATAATAGAAACATGCAGATAATACATGAAGGATATCTTAATATAAACCCAGTGGTAACCTTATCATATTCATTCATAGTATTGCTACAAAACATGACAGAGTGGCAGACCACAGTCATACACCATATCTGGACCCATACATGTATGCTCAGAAAACAAAATTTGCATTCCCCATTCCCTCATTACATCCTTCCTATAATCATCTACCCATTTTATCCCATAGTTCTCGTAGTAATTTTGTAAAGCTCCACTTCCTCACTTGTGTCCTTCTCTTTCTTTTCTAAGGAGCACATATATATAGGCATCTGATCTCCAAAAACTCCTTTGCAACCTCAGATCTGGCCCCAAGTGTCAAGGTGTGGATCACCTCAGGCGCATGCCTCTCCATGTCATGATTAGATTTTTGGATCTTCTTATCACAAGGTATATTCCTTCTAGGACACCCTGTTGCTAGGTTGGAACCTTATCCAAATGGAACACGTTCTTCATGTGTTCTTTCCAAAAGGTTGAAAATGGCTAAGTCTTGAATTGTGCTTTGTGGGCGCACGTCCTTGGTTCTCCAAGAACCCTTTTTGAATCCTGCCTTATGCACCTTAACTTGCGCACTTCCTTTAGCCATGCATGCCTACGTACCTTTAAGATTTGGAAGCTACAATAGGGTCCCAACAAATGGAAATTTTTTATCCAATACAAAACTATGATATTAGATGGCTAGTGATCTCATTCCTTGGGAGCTCATATGAACATGAATCCCATTGTGAATATTTTTG
This sequence comes from Taxus wallichiana var. yunnanensis, assembly GCA_018340775.1. Lineage (NCBI taxonomy): Eukaryota > Viridiplantae > Streptophyta > Pinopsida > Cupressales > Taxaceae > Taxus > Taxus wallichiana. Next base: position 53,397,815 of record CM031234.1, read on the forward strand.
GATGAATTACATAGATGAAGAATAGGTCAGATTAAGATATATTTCTAGAATGACCTTACAACTAATTATTGATTACAAGATTGCAGTTACGCCCGAGGGATTTGTAGATGACAAATAAATAGTGAGCCCATGGCTCCATACTAAGCTGAAATGAATATGGCATCACAACCAATTACACCACTTGACTAGAAAGAGAAAGAAACAATAAGGTTACATACTAGAATGATACATGTGATGAGAAGGACATTGACATGGTCAACAGTAAAAGGTTTAGATTTATCATTACAAAATACAAAGGTGTTATAAGAATATAAGGCCACATGAATTCTAAAGGAAGATATTCCTCCTTTGAAGGAGGGAGTAGGCTAAATAGATCCATTAGAAGGAAAGGAACTCAACTTCCTTCCAAAAATCCAACCAATGAGATCATAGAGGAATGGACTATAGCCACAAGTAAAACTGAAATCTCCATATCCCTTTGAACACAAAAATCTAAAGAAATGTTGATGAAAACCATGAAGGATGCCCCCATTACCGGGTAGTCCTATTACGAGTCAATATAGTAGGTGCATCAAGGCTACTAACTCATGCAATAACTTTGTTAGGATCATCAAGTAAAGGTAAAATAATGAGGGGATTCCTACTTGATATTGACCCACTATTCAAAGTGCAAGGTATTAAAGAGAAATAGAAACATGAGATTGATTGTTTTGAAAGAACAAAAAGGGATAAGGTTGTTCATCCCGTAGAAAATTTTACCAAAAATTCAGAGGTAAAAACATCCCATCTATGAAAGGGCATGGGAAATAAATTTAATAACCATAGGTCATTGATCCATTCCCATTAGATAAGGTACATAATACTTTTATTACAACATTGGCTCAAGAAGTAGAAAATTCACAAGTTTGAAGTAATCAATTCAACCGCATCAAGTGAAGTGTAGAAAATTCTTATTGTAGCACAAAATCAAGAGGAAAAAAATCCACAAATCAAGATAGCTAAGGTAAAACATGCACCATACTCTATTGACTTAATGCAAATCCTAGCAATAGAAAAATAGGTTCATAATACTCCCCTGGATAGTCAGCTATTAGAAACCTCAAGAAAGTAGATGGGTTTATTTTGATCAAATAGGCCCCACCAAAAAATTGGAAAGAAACCCTTATCAAAACTACAACTCAAGAAGGGGTAAAACCACTAATTGAGATGATAGATATAGATAAGGAGGAGGAGACCCATCCACCAATTCTCAGTTACATTTGGAAATAGTAAAATAAGAGGATGTAACTACATCAAAAATCCAATTGTTAGAGACTTCATAATTTTAGAATGAAGAAACAAGTATGGAAATTCAAAGTGTACTAACTAAAGTTGTAGTGACAACAATTGGAATGAGTCTAGTTGATCAAGAAATTACAGGGGATCATCAAAATAAATGGTTATTTTCACACAAGTTTAGCCTCAAGAGGAGGCATGTATCACAACATCACAATTCATGAAGTGGTTAAGGGAAAGGAAAAGGATAAAGCAAGTGATAAATCCCAAAAATCAGCCACTACAATAACAATGACAAAGGAACTTGAAATTAGCAAGAAAAAAATGGGGTAGGAAAAACAAGTGTTCCTCAAATTGAACTAGAAGAGGTAATAGTTGAAACTAAAGTTAGAATAAAGTAGTTAACATATCAGATAGTACCTCAACCTTCTTTTGAGAAAATGGTAGTCTAATCCAACATACCACAACATGCACCACAAGCACCAAGAGGCTAAACAACCCCACAATAGGATGGTTGGGAACAATTATTCCAATGGAAAAGATAAAAGTATCCCAAGTGGATACTATTGATAGTAAAAATATTTTTTATCAAGACCTACGAGAGTCCTCAAGAAGGCCAAGATACTATCCAAAACCCATGTACACTCTCAAGGGTACATGACATTTGAGGTTAATTTCATGTAACAATGAGTGATTACCAAGTCACACATATTCCATTGGGGAGGAAAACCATTGATACTTTGAAATAGGATGCCACAATGGCCCTCATGGGCCTTATCCAAAAACTTGATAGGGATAAGGAGAATAAAAAGTATTTAAGAGATAAATTTGATATCTTGTCAACTTATGTGCAAAAATGGATACAACCTTATGTTGAAGGGCAAGAAATTTCTACTACCATAACCCCAGAGACCTTAACATTTGTTGATAGATCAAAAGAAACAATTGATGTTGTAACAAAGTGGAAGGAAGAGTTATCCAAGAAAGGAAACAAGACCATAGAAGACACCATGGAATGTTATAACTAATTATCTAAGAAGTTGAGTGAAGTAAATGAGTAGATTGAAAAGTGTCAAGATGAAGCTGTGTAATTGGGATGGAATCCTTCCCAAACTTGAATAAATAGTTAATCTAGATGATAAATTATTGGAAGAAGAAGGGATCTTCCCATTGAGGACAAAGGATCACAACGCATCGATGAGGGATCCAGAAAATTAAGAATGAATACCTTGAAAAAAAAGTATCAAAGAGATCACTCCAAGGAAGGATAAAATAATAAGGTGAAACAATGAAATTGACAATAAAATTGCAGGAATAGTATCTATCCAAGGCCGGTTAATATATGGATATTTGAGTTTAGATGACTTAATACGATGTATTTTACTCAACGGATTAATGGAGGATGAGATGCTATTACGTCAAGTTTCAATTACGACACCATTTATAAATTTTTTCACTCGGAGAAAAAGATAGCTAAATTAGAAAATATGGTAAAGAAAAATAATAGTGTAATAAGTAAATTTGAAAAAAAATTAAGAGTAGAGGGACTTGTATTTGTGTTTCATTTTGGACCAGATGAGAATTTCCTCATTCAAATGTTCAAAAGATTTCATTCATCCAAGGAGAAAATGAGTGAATCAACTAAAGATGCAACAATTGAGGTAGAATATGCATAAAATATTTTATAGGAAACTTGTAAAATATGTGTATATTGACAACAATGGGGATTCTATAGGGGCCTCTACCCTTGGAATTTATAAATACAATTTTTTTATATACATTTATACACTATTTTTTGTAACTAATGCATGGTTAATCAATGACTATAAATTACTCTATGAGAACATGAATACAAGACGGTAGTGTTTTCTTCCTAAATTCAAAATCCTCGTGGTCTTAAGCTTGTTTTACATATTTTACATCTCTTTCTAAGTCATGGGAATGTACCAAAGAGTTTTTTATTCCTAAATTTAACTTAATAAACTGAAATAACAAAAATAAATTAACCTCAAAATATGGCAGCGTTTACCAATACCCGTGATGAATGATGTCAATGTTGATGCGGTAAGAGTTATTTCTTCTTCCGCAAATGAAGAAACCTGTAGATCAAAGACACTAAACAATTTATATTAGATAAATGGGAAAATGATTTTCTTGGCAAAGGCCAATTCCAGGAATCCAAAGGGACTTCCTTGGAGGATGTTGGACAATAAGATCTAGAACTCAAGGTTGAATGGAATGTCTTCAACTTCAAAGGTGTCCTAAGTAAGGGTGGATGGACAACTGGCCAGGACTCAAAGTAGTCATACTAAAATTCTTATGTTTTTGTTGAATTTCATGGAGGAACTCAAATTGATCCTTGATATCTTCAATGTCAATGGAGAATCGTATTGGAAACAATGTCAAATTATGAAGGATATTGAATTGATCCCAAAATAAAGGATGTTAAACTATAGGAAGGTCATAAATGTTTGTGATAGGATGGGACCAGCTAGGAACTACCATCTAAAGAAAATCCATGCTTGCAAAAATCAAGTCAAATGAAAAAATATTGATAAAAATGATAGTAAAATGATAAATTATTAACAAGATGTTATTTTCAGGATCTCTGGTGATTCAGGAAATCACTAGTGATAAAACAAAATTACGGGTGGTTCAGGTGATCACTGATGATTACTGTGAAATGACAGACTTTGATAAAAATGATAAACAAATCTTAAAATGAGTATTTTTTATTTTTTTCTATTGATATGAAACTAAAATGATGACACAAGATATATAATTACCTTTTGATATAAAATTGAGGTGATAAAAGTATCAAAACCTTAGATGGAGTTCATTGAAGTTAATGTCCAATTCTTGAGCTTCGTGAGATATGATTGATGAGAGAGACTATCAAAATGTTGTGTTGACAATAGATTGAGGTTGATAAAGGCTCTTGGTGATATATGGAATGACTTAGCTTCGTTGTGGAGTCAGAAAATGAAGTTGAGGAATGAAAAAAGGTTTATGAAGATCCTTGAGAAAGGAGCAAAAACTCCTATTTATAATCACTAACGATTGGTTAGGATTGTCGGCGATCCGATTTTTTTGGGGAAAACATTTGGGAAGTGGTTGAAACCACTTCCAAATAGGGTTTTGAGTAAATGATGAGGGAAAATGGTTGAGGGAGGTTATGGATGAGTTGTGGAGGTTAGGATGTGAGAATAAAATAGATTTGAGTTGTTTTAAGATGGTTAAGGTAATTTCAAAGTGGTTAGGTGGTTTAGGATGTGTAAAATGGTAATTTATGAGAGTGTAAAATTGTTTTTATGGAGGTGTGGATAAAGTGACTTAGGATAATGATTTTTAGATAGGTTTTTATATTAAAAATGTATGTATAAGATGAAATAGGTGGGTTGATGAAAACCCAGTGTCTACATTTTCCCCTTTTTGTCTAGTAGTTTGTGATGACCAAACTAATTCAAAAAAATGGTGAGAAATAGTCTACTTAATGTTTAAATGGATGATCCCCCTCAAATTAGGCATGATTGCGATGCATTACAAGGATCATTAGTTTGATTTATTTGATTGGATATGTTTGACATGTGTGTTTCATTTGAAGTTTCCCCAAGACAAGGTATCAAAATAAGATGGATACCACCATAGAATCAAGTGATAGGGGAACCAAAGGGTTCATGTCCTATAGATGTATGATTCATAGGGATAACTAAAAGATCACAAATACAAGTGATAAGGAAGCCAAAGGGTTTGTAGCCTATACACGCATGGCTTCTCGATGTCGAGGTCATAAAATTATTCCTGTGAAGGATGACTAGGTTTGGTGTTTCTCAAAATGAGGAATATTGTTGAAAGATGTAATAATGTGGGTGAAGATAATCATTTGATATTGAAAAATGATGGTTTTTTATATATATGTTGGATCACCAAAGAACTTAGATGAATCACTAGTGATTAAAGTGAATCATCGATGATTAGGGCCAAATCACCAACTATTAAAGGAATCATTGGTGATTCTTGTGCATAATATTTGGGGTCTATAAATAGTTGATTTCTTAGTAAATAGTTCGTTTGCAATTTGTGAGTTGGGAGAGATTAATTTGGTGATTAAGTATTGAAAATTGAGCAATGGAAATGGTAAGACCATATTAACCACAGAGAAGGCGCACCCCTGTATAAGTATGTATATCTTTTTGTTGTTTTGTTTGTTTTACTTTATTTTTTTAATTTTGTTGCCTTTTAATGGTCATATGAGGGTATATTTAAAAATATTTAGAATTTACGGTGATTAGATGGATTGCCAAGTGATTTTGGTGGATCACTAACAATTGAGATGGGTCGGTAGTGACTTAGGTAATTCGTTAGCGATTGATGTTTTTGATTAAAATTTGATAAAAAAATTTATGGGGACTTGTTCTAATTCATGATTTTTTGTTTTTTGGATGCAGTGAAGGCTAAGTTGACTATCAGAGATAGGATTCTAGTGATTTTAGTAGAGGTGAGGGAGGATATGTTAGATGAGGATTGAGCACATATAGGTGAGGTGGGTTTTGTGGGGATGTGTGACTATAGATGTATCCATAGACACAAAGGGTTGTTGTTGGCATTGATGGAGAGGTGGGATCCTACCACCTATACTTTCTACAGTTACTAACAGTGATATGACCATCACCATGGAGGATTTCCATAAGATAACTATATTTCATGTACATGGAGAGGAAATATATTGTATTAATGATACTGAGAGGGAGGATGTTATGAGAAGATAGCGAAGCCTTCAAGGCTAGGATCACATGATTGACGGTCGAGAAGGAAAATGTAGAGGAAGAGTTGGCTATAGTGGCCAGAGAGAGAGATAGATTGAGGGACGACCTTAATGGTTTGGCGAAAAAATGGATGGGTTGAGAGCTAAGCATGATAGCCTTGGCCAACAGTTGGTATAGGTTATAGAAAATCATGATAGATATAGAGAGCACCTTGAGAGACCCTTAAAAGGGTTGTTAGCATTACAAGGAAATTGGTTTCTGGTGCCAAGTTGGTGGCTCAAGATCAGGCTAGTAGTCATATGGGGCCTTTAGGTATTGGTTATATTTGCTCAATATCAATCGGTGTGAGAAGAGTTAGCTTATTATAAAGAATTATTAGTGCATAATTTTCCTACCACACTTTTTAAAGAATAACATCTACCTCATCAAGGAGATGGTCCTAACATTAGTGAAGTGAGTGTAAATCAACCACCTCATGGTCAAGACAGATGGAGACTAGATAGAGGGCCAAAAGGAGGAGATAGTTGTGGATCTATGGAAGCTCAAGATGTTGGTGGTCAGGTGGATTAGGGAGAATTGTTTTTGGTAGTGATTTATTTGGTGGTGTTCGATTTCTTTTGGATAAATATAATGTATGGTATTTTAATGCATATGAATATTTTATTAATATTTTATTCGATTTATAGATTTTAATACATGGAGCTTATGAGACTCCAAATGATATAAAAAAATATTTTGACATGATTATATATATGATGATGATATGTTCTGATTCTTGATTTATGTATTTGATTATTATTTCTATGTGATGTGATTTGTTTTATGATCATATTTATTTGTTGATGGTTATTATAGATGGGTATTATGTGGATGTATGGATATCAATTTTTGATGAGTGATGATGTTTATATGTGATGTGTTAGGAATATTATGACTTTAATGTGATCAAAATGTATATAAAAATGTGCTTTAACATTAAACTAAGAATAAAAATGTAATGGTTTCTTTTATATTGGATTTGATGCATACATGATGGGAACAAATATGGTGAAGGAAATTTCACTTTTGTTCCTTATAAAAAAAGTTAACATAAGATGAATCAATAGGTAGTCACATGTAGGATCCTTGACATAAATATAAGTGATATGTATACATTATTAGGAAATGGTAATGGTTAACACACGTAGGTTACGTGGGAGGGTAGGTTCTCATATCAATGGTTTCAGAGAGATGCCCTAGATGTACATTTTATTTTTGATGTAAAATGATCGATGCGGGAAGTTTTATTTGATGGGAAAGATGATTGATTCAGAAGCTTTCCTAGGATGTTTTTTATATTTGACTTTTTGAAGGTTTATTGATGCAGGAAGCCTTGTTATATAGGTAGCCATCCTTCGATGGAATGGTCTACAATTTTGATTTCTTTATTTTTTCTCCGGATATCCATCCTTCAAGGGATCAATCTATAATTTTGACACGTAGTTGTACTTTGAGGGATCATTATACTTTTATTTTTAATATTTGATAGTTTTCCTTTGATGGATTAGTTTATATACTTCTTTGACAAGATGCATATGTAGATATTTTTAACTTTATCTTTAGGCGAGGGTAGACCTTAATAGATCAATTCAAGGAGGGGAGAAGAAATGTACACAAAATACAAATGTTTTCCCTTTGAACTCAGTTGATATACAAGGTGGATGGAAATAATGATTGTGGGGTTCCCACTAAGAAGAAAGTTATCCATGTGAAATATGCAATGAAAAGAGATGTGGTGCTCATCTTTAAGGTTTTTATGGGTACTGATGGAAAAAATAACATACTTTAAAATCATTATGATGATAAGATGGTTGGTTGATGGTGAAAGAATACCTTTGATGTAACTATTATCATGATGGTCGGGATGTCAATAGTAAAAAGGCCGCAAGTGCAAGGCATTCAGAGGTTCCTTTCTAGGTGTACCATAAAGGGAGGCTAGATGATAAGATCTTAACCCACACTTATGAGTGATAAATAACATATGGAACAATCAAACTAGGGAAAAAAATTCCACATTTAATCCTATCTAGAGTATTGACATTTCTATTCTCTTTGAGAATGAGATCACCTGGATCAAAGTCAATTTTTCACATGTTTTTTTATGATTAAATGCTTTTGGATTTGGAGCTATAAATTTAGAGGTGAGACCCAAACCATACAAAGAGAAGAGAAGAGAATAATAAAAAGGGAGAAGGGTGGGCTGAAAACAACCAACCGGAAGAAGGGAGGAGGAAGGAGAAAGAAGAAATAATGTCGGCAAGAACCGACATTGGGGAAGAACAGGAGAGAAGGGAAGAGACCAAAGAACACCGAATAAACAACGCCACTAGAGGCAAAACCAAAATATCAATGGTAATGCGAGTACTCACTTAGATATTTTCTTACCGAAGAAGAAGACAAAATACGTCACTAGCACAATCTTTGAGCTCATTCGATTGTTTCTATTGTGTTCTACCTTTTCACCTATTTAGGAGCAACTTTGTTGGACCCTAGACACATGGAGGGCTGCGCTCATTTGGGGACCGCCTTTGGATTTTACCTTTGAAGTTGCACCGATGAGGCATGTGGAGGCTTCCACTTGGTTCTTCCCATGCTTAGACTTTTCAATGACCGGTGTAACTTTCTCAGGATTTGACCACATGGAGAGCTTGTGCTCATTTGGGAATCTTTATTTTAATAAACATACCAAAAATGTACCAAAGAGACGTGGAGAATTCTACCGCCTTTTTATACTTAGCTGATATGGGTTTTTTCCTATTTCTATTGTGTTCTTCCTTTTACGCCTATTTAGGAGCAACTTTGTTGGACCATAGAAACATGGAGGGAATGTACATGTTTGGGGACCTGCCTTTGGATTTTACCTTTGAAGTTGCGCTGATGAGGCACATGGAGGCTTTCACTGGCTCTTCCCATGCTTAGACTTTTCAACAGCTGGTGTAACTTTCTCGGGCTTTGACCACGTGGAATCTTTCATTTAAGAATCATACCAAAATTGTGCCAAAGAGACACATGGAGGCTTCCACTGGCCCTTTTATACTTAGCCAATTCAAGCCTCGAGTGAAAAAAGAAACTTTGTTGGACCCTAGACACATGGAGGGTTTACACTCTGTTTGGGGACCCGCCTTTAAATTTTACCTTTGAAGTTGTGCTGATGAGGCATGTGGAGGCTTCCGCTAGATCTTCCCATGATTATAATTTTCAACATCCAAAGGCAACTTTCTCGGGCTTTAACCATGTGGAAACTTTCTTTTAAGCATCATACCAAAAGTGCTGCTGAAGAGACAGATGGAGGCTACATCCGGCCTTTTTATACTAAGTCGATTCGTGCATCGAGTAAATAAATAAGCATTTCAACTTAGAGGAGGAATGAGTATTAGAAGACTTCAGAGAGATGGTGGTGATCAATTTCAGCTGTCATGGCATCTTCCAGAAACTTGCAGTGCAGATAAATAAAAAGGAAGGCTAAAAATGCCTTAGTGTGAGGACGGGAGACCATATTACTGAGAAAAGCCAAAGCTAACACTTAAAAAAGAAATGCTCACATGGGGTAGCTTTGCATCATTTCTACATGGAAGCAAACTACTCATGTGAAATTATAAAAGGAACCCTCGCTGCATCTTTGCATCACTAGAAATTTTAGTGGTTGCAGGATAATCAATCACTTGGTTGGAAAGAAGATATGCTACATTATTTTTGGTTGGATATTTTGTCACACCAAAATATGAGGTTCAACCACATTGCATGGGATTAAATCCCTCCTCAAAGACAGGTGAGGCTGCTTGTTTATTACTAATCTAAAACACAAAAGAAATAATATGTACAATATTCACACTAATCTAACCATTAGGGTTGGGATAGAATCCCAATATCCAAATCCATACTAGGTAAAGATGTTGTTGTTTTCTGAAATGAAATGGATCAGAAAGAAATACACAATGGAAAGGAAATGATGGGAACGTATTTTCTTTCGAGCAAACACAGATCACGAAATAATCATACGAGTTCTAGATAACAAATGTAATGTAATGTTTGAAACAATTAAAATGATTGAGAATTCTAAACAAAGAATAGCTTAAGATCCTGAACATAAGAACAATATCTTAAGAGAGATGAATCTCACAACACAAAGTTTGCAAAAATAGCATCGATTTCTATTCCTCAAATGATTAAAAGAAAACAAAAAGTTTTTCTTCTTCACAATAGTTCTCAATATTCCAAAAATCTCAACCCTTTGAAATGCATAAGCATCCCTTATTTATAATAAAAGGTGTTGAGAGAAAATAGGATAAATCCTAGAAAATAGTCTTTTAAATGAGATTCCTATTTTGCTTGACTCTCACACAAGAGACCAAGTCAAAATTTGCTTCCTATGTGATGAAACAAAAATGAAAAAGACATGTCAATTTCAAGATTGAAATGACATGTTGCATTGTGCTTATTCTGTATCATCATCTTTATCTTCCTCCAACAAAGCCTGCTTGTTCTGAAATTCTTGGAATTTTCAGATTATACCCTGCATCTCATTCTCATCAGGCATGGTGGAATGATCACTCAGAACTTCACATGTTTCCTGAGTATCACTAGTGTTGCCAGGAAGATTTTTCAATCTCTTGTTGAGTTTCCTTAGGGTCTCCAAAGAATGTTCAATTTTTACAAACCTGTCAATGATTTCCATGCCAAATCCATAAGTTAGTTCATGTTGAATTGATTCTTGGATATGTTTGTAAAGGTCATCAACAGGTAGGATACCCGAGCCTTCACTCAACACCTTAGCACAGATTTTGACTAGCTCTTCTTCTAAGTCATTCTTGCCATCGACCAATTGATCTCTTGATTCTCTCAATTTGCTACAAGCTTCATTGAGAATCTTTATTCTGAATCTGATGGCTTTGGTTAGCTGAAAATGTTTATCCCCATGTGGAATGATGCCCTCTTTGACCAAGATGCGGGATGGAATCTGTTTTAGCGTTTGTAGAGCTTTGAAAGTCAACTCTAGGTTCCCAATTTCTGCTGAAAACTCATCATCCATTTTCTCTCCATCTTTCTTTATATCCTCTAAGGATTGGTAGACTTCCACAAAGTATCTTCGACTACTTATTTTCCTTGTAGGAGAAGCCTTTAGGTCCATTCATCGACTGTTCTCCCCTTTTCATTAATCTTCTCGATCATGGGTACCGATGAGAAATGAAACCCGATAGGAGTAGAGCATGATAGCGTTGACTCAGGAGGCTTTGTGAGCTTGAGTAGCACCTATGTTAGATATTGTACTTTCTCTTTTAACTCATCTCTGTTTGCCTTAGTTTCCCTCAGCTTCTGGCATAACACATTCATGGCATCTTATGCGTCCTACTATGCTCCCTCTATTGTTACTTTACTAAGAGCCACCCTTGTGATTTGATAATCTGTGACCATTATGTCATCCTTAGTTTTATCAGCCACGGGAGTAGAAATTTCTGTAAATTTATGCCCTGAGGCATCCACTGAAATCCTGGAGATTGTTTTGGGTTTCTTGGCCGACTTGGTAGGAGTGACCTTGAGGGAACTGAAATCAAAGGCTGGTAATGGAACAACTACCTTCCTCTTCCTCAGAGTCTAATCTACCAACCATTGAGGTGTATTGGAAGAATTTTCTTCCATTACAGGCATTATGGTCACATCTTCAGGTGGAGGAGGATTAGCTTGTGGAGTGGTAACCACCGTAAGTGTAGTGCCTGTGGTAGTGGATTTAAGGAATAAAGGTGTAGTAGGAGGAGGCATGTCCACGGTTAACTAGGGTCCAGTGGGGAGAGGTGAGAGGCCAGAGAAGATACTAGCCATGGCTGAGGAACTTGGTGAAGAAATCTAAGGCAAGGAAGGTTGAATGGGAGGAGGCAAGGATGGTTGAATGGGAGGAGGCAAGCATTTTGGAATTAGATCTTTAGAGTGGGAGGAAGACTTACCTTTGATGAACTGTCTACCAAAGGAGGAATGGAAGGTTGAATAATTTCTTCTCTTGAAGGAAGATTCCCTTGTTCTAGTTGTGGAGGTGAATCAAGAACCTCAATTTTTGTGGAAGAGTAGCCACTGGTGTAGTTACTTGGTCTTCTCCCTTTCTTACAAACTTAACCTTCATTGGCCTTTTGGAAGGGTTATTATCTTTTTCCTTTTTCCCCTTTGAGGGTCCCACTTCCAAAGCATCTAGCTTTGCAAAACTCCCTTCTTTATAACTCATTCCCCAAGAAATGAGCCACGCCTTAGTACGGGTGAGAATTTGAGTAGCTCTTCCCGTGATAGAAGCTTTCTCAGCAATGGACCAATCAATGGCTGGGAATACATATTGATCTTCGTTCAACCCATCATATGAGGCATCAAGGACACTCTCGTTGTCTTTAGTACCTTTTGGGATGTTAGATAAATCTAGCATCTGGATTTCTTCAATTGTCAACCTGTTATTATCCTTTCTTCGGATGGAAACTTCATCCCGAAGATCAACCCAAATATCTTCTATGTTGGGAACATGTAGATATAAAGTCTCGTATGACTTAAGGACTCCTCGAAAATCAAATCCATCTCTGTGCTTCATGTGCTTCTTCAATTTGTCCTGAAGCTCGTGCACTACATTCTTAGCTTTGACCACCATTGAGCACATGTATCTTCCAATGGAAATGGGGAAGGATACGGTAGCCTTGTGTTTGCTTTGTTGGAATTTGTGGAAATCCAACAATTGTCTTACCAACTCCATTAAGATTAACTTATCACCTGGGAATCTGGGAAATCGGAAAGGATCACCTAGGTACATGACCACTCGAAGGTATGTGAACTTCTTAAACTGTAAGAAGATACAACCCCATTTTGATACTTTGGCCCATGCTTCATCAGAGACTCTTCTTTTCCTTAGATCAGGGTTCATCCTGCAGATATTTTCATAAAAGAAAGCATCATTCACTCTTCTGAACTGATCTTCAGAACCTTTCATTGTCAGCTAAGGGAGGTACCGATATATGTGTTTTATAGCCCTATCTCCTTTTGCATCCAATCCTAGATAATTTCTCATGCCAGCTGCTACATAGGTGACATACGATGACATATAGAATTTTCCCGTAGTCAAGATTGTCTTCATCTAGGAATCAATCTCATCACTTATGAGACTGCTCCAATCGATCCCTTGTTCGTTCTTCTTCATAATCACCATGAATTGATACATCCATCCTTGGAAGTCCCTTGACTCAGGGAGTCCAAATACTTGACTTAGCAAGGTGATGATGTCATTGATTTCAAGGATGAAATCACTCCTGGGGACAAACTTGGGAAACCTTGAGACAACCGACTTGGCCTTGATCAAGAATTTTCTATTCACATGCCTGATGTAGTCTTCTTGATCCTTATCCTAGGATTTATGTGATGACTTAAGATCTATGTCAACATATTCCTGAAAGTTGGTAAATCTTAAGAGGTCATCAACATAACCTCCATCCAAATTCACTATGACTTATCCTTCTTGATTTTTCACTAAGTGAGAGTCTGAGTCATAATGGGAAGCACATGCCAAAATAAACTCAGGGAATCGAGCAGACATTGGGAATTCTATTGCAAGAGGGAGGCCATTGTTGGTTATTGACTTCATCTAAGGACTCTGAGAAGAATCCTTGGTTCTATTCCAAAATCCTCCATGTCAATGTTACCAAGTTCTGTATCTCAGATGTCATAATTACAATCTATATAGGAGGGGGATTCCATCTTCCGATACTTGTATTTCATCTTCCCTGACCTATCTGACTTGTCTTTAGATGATCTAGGATCTGACATGAGAAATCCTAAAGAAAGAATGCCTAGACAACTCTTATCTGAGTAATTGGACTTGGAAGCTCGCTAAGAAACCCTACAAATGTGCCACACTATCCAGATTTTAGGACTTGTAAAGCACCTGATGAAACCTAACACACTGGAGAGAGTGTTAGAACTTAGGTCTTGTTAGACACTTCACAAAACCTGACACATTGGAGAGAGTGTCAGAACTTAGTAGGTGTTGGACACTCTACAAGACCCGATACACTATGGGAATTGGAAGATGTTTAACACCTTGCAAGACCAAACACACCGCTTGATTTGGAATATGTTGGGCACCTCACAAGACCTCGACACACTTGTGAGAATCGAGATGATGTTGAGCACCTCGCAAGACCGACACACTGGAAATCAGATGTCGGATGATGTTGGATGTCCAACACTTAGAAAATCCCAAAACACTGCGGAACTTGGAGATTGTAAAACACCCTGCAAAACCCGAAATAAGGGATTGGGTTTTGAGATGTCAAGCCATGTAGTTTTTCCTTCATTTCAACAGTTATGATTTTTTATTCTTATCCTTTTCTTTACAAAAAAAAGGTATATTCCAAGGTATAGAGAAGGTAGACACACTAAGGGTGAACTCTTAATCAATAATTTCTATTGGAATACAACCCAAAAAAAAAGAAGAAAACCTAAAACCCTAAACCTAGAAGAAAAGCAAGAAAGGAAGGAGAACGTCACAAAGAACATCACAAAAACATATTCAACAAAACTTCACAAGTAAAGGGTAGAGAAAATACCTTTATCAAATTTGAAAAATAATAAAAACTGAATCACGCAATCAAGCACGAAATCAAATCGGGTTTGAAGGTTGAGAGATCATGCACGAGAAAATCCACGCAACCAAAATTACAATAGATACAAATGATGTGTAAATATAACTATTTTATAAAAACCCATGTATTTATTACACTTGGATGACACGTGCCAACTATTTGAAAAATCGAGTTAATGCCATGTCATCATGCTTGGAGTGCCTAAAAACCCGATACAAAGGATTAGCTATCGGGTTTTGGGTTTTGGAAGTCAAGTGACATGTAGCATGCTTTTTGCAAGTCATGTTCCGATGGTCATGAATTCTGAAAACCCAAAACACCGGTTAGTTTCAGGAAACAATTTGCATATAGCATGTAAAAAACATGTCTTCATGTTCGAAACCCAAAACCTCAAAATCGCTTCAAAAGGGCATTTTAGGAGATTTTCCCAAATAATTTCTACGGTTATCTTAATTTTATCTGGAATCACTAAAATGAGATAACAAGTGGCTCCATTGGGAATTTCTTGGTGACATCAAAGTAAGAGAACTTATAATCTTTGGTTTTATCCATTGGGCTATGGAGTCTGGAGAAAGAAGAAAGCCAAAAACAAAGAAAGAAAGAAAGAAAACAAAAAAAACAAACACACGACAAAAAACTAATTATGTACAATGCAAGAGAGCATCTTGCATTACTGATGGAACAAATTTAGATTTTGACCACTGAAAGTTAGAGGTAGAAACTCTCCATCAAGGTATGATAGACAGAAGCTATTTTCACCATTTAGCTGATGTATTTTGAAAGGTCCTTTCCATAAAGAATCAAACTTTCCATGCATCCCTTTCTGCTCTCTTCTCTTATCCCAGAAGTACTAGATCTCTAATTTGGAGGTCGTGTTGTTTTGATTTCTTATCAAATATCTTCTTTACTTTACTCTGATGATCTATAATGTGATTGATCACCTTGCTTCATTCCTCTTCTAGCCTAGCTAGATACATAACCCTCTTCTAGATCAAATTTTGAAAAGCTTCATCCTCAATTGCTTTAGCCAACTATAAGGTTGGTAATTCCACGGAGATAGGTATCTTGGCGTTAATCCCATATAGAACCTAGAATGGAGACATCCAAAAAGTTCATTTTAGAGTTATTTGATCATCCCACAATGCATCATACAATGATTTGTGCCATGTCCTTTGATTCTCATCAACCAACTTTCTAATTATGGTCACTAGGTTTTTATTGCCTTGAGGGTAGTAATCGGATGAATGAGCCAACGTGATCCCAAATCCATAAAAAAATTTGTCAACTCATGGGATGAAAAATTGGAGGTGTTTTCGGAAACAATCTTGTGAGGCATGCCAAATTTGACAATTATATTTTCTTTGAGGAAGTTACAGACAACTTCAGAGGTTGCCTACTTGATGGGTGCAACTTCCACCCACTTGGTGAAATAGTCTATGGTAGTGAGCACGTAGTTGTGTCCCACACTGGAGGTAGGATTCAATACTCCAATGAAATCAATTCCCCACTGGCAAAAAGGTTCTTCAATGACCACAGGCTTCAGGGGAAGAGCTGCTAACTTAGGGCGACCAATAAAATGTTGACACACTTCACATGTGGATACCCATTCTGATGAGTCTCAAAAGAGAGTAGGCTAATAGTACCTGGCTTGCAGGATCTTATAAGCTATCATAGAGGAGGATAAATTTCCTCTGCATGCCAGATTATGGAAGGACTCTAGTAACCTCACTTGTTGTGACTTATCAACACAATGACAGAATACACCATCAATACCTTTCTTGTACATTCCATTATCCCACAAAATGTATCTTGTGGATCTTAACTTAACTATCCTCTTCTCCTTTTGGCTTAAATGTAGGGGGCATTTTCCATAAGTTAGAAAGAAAGCAATATATGTGTACCATTTGTCGGTTATGCTCACAAAAATCACCATGGGAAATTCCGAAGAGGTATCTTCATTTTTTCACATTCTTGTCTCAACATTATTTTCTGCAATCAATTGGCACAGGCCCCTTCCTCATACTAACTTGGTAGGTCTGATGTCCAAGTCATACTCTTGGACTTTAGCTATCCAGTTACCCCATTGACTACCCAACTCTTGTTGAGTCAAAATGGATTTAACTGTAGTATTAGGAACAAGAACGAGGGTATGAGAACTTAGCATGTAATACCTGAAATGTTTCACTGCTCTCACCACCGCATAAGCATGCTTTTCAATTTGTGACATTTTCAATTCATGTTCTTTCAATGGGAAGCTCATGAAAGTGATGGGAGCTTCAATTCCTTCTTCATTTTCCTGCATCAAGATGGTTGATACTGTATGAGCGGAAGCATAGTTGTACATGATGAAATATTTTTGAAGTCTAGACATACTAGAATGGGGGCATGTGCAATTTCCTTTTTGACTTCTTCAAAAGCAAGCTTCCCTTCAGTGCTCCATCAAAATGGAGTTTTCCCTTTCATCATCCCAAGGATATCCTTGGTTTTATCAGCAAAATCAGGTACAAATCTTCTTAGGAAATTAACCTTCCCAAAAAGGAGTGCACCCCAGTTTTCTTGTGGGTAGGGTAAGGCTTTGAATGGCCTTCACCCTCTCTGGGTCGATCTTGGTTCCTTCTCTAGTCATAATATGACCCAGAAATTTTCCTTTGTCACTCCAAACATTGATTTCTCAAGATTTAATTAAATCCCATGATGCCTGCACCTTAAGAGTACCTGTTCCAGGTGATCATAATGATCACTTCATTTTTTAGAGAAGACCGTCAAGTCATCCAAATACACAACTATGACCTTGCCCATTAAATCCCTAAAATCTAAGTCCATAGCTCTCTGAAATGTGGCCCCTAACATTGATTAAACCAAAAGGCATCCTTCTATAAGCAAAGGTTCCCCATGGAGTGGTGAACGTTATTTTATGTTGATCTTCAGCAGCTACCTCAACCTGATTATATCCTGAAAATCCATCAAGCATGGATAATATTTATGCCCCGGTGAACATCTATGACATCCGGTCTATGATGGGAAATGGATAATTGTCCTTCAATGAAGACTGGTTGAGATTCTGGAAGTCAACACAAATCCGGATTTCACCGTTCTTCTTTCTCACAGGGACAATGTTCACAACCCAGGTGGAATGATGGATCGAAGATAATCCTTGCATCTAACATTTTCTGAATTTCTACAAGAATAGTCCCTGAGATCTTGGGGTTGTAATGTCTCTACTTCTACCTATGGGGTTTAACTTTAGGCTTCAAGGGAATGCTATGTTGCACATCCTTGGGCTTGAAAGACTTTAGATCCATGTATGACCATGCTAGGACGTCCATGTATCTCTTCAAGAGTGAAGAGAATCTTTCTTTTCCTCCGGTGAACAACATTTACCGATGTTTACCATCCATAGTTGATCAGACAGAACCTAGGTTAACTTGATCTACCTCTAACAAGGAAGCACCTTCAGCTTGCCTTTTATCCTAAATAAACCGGTCATGCTTATCGAACAAACCTTCCAGAGAAACCAATCCTTTAGGAATCTTGTTGCCTTTTAGCTAAATGAAATCACCATCAATCTCTTGATATGAACTCAAAATAGATTCATGGAAAGTTGATTCGATCCTTTGAAATATAGTTCACTAAAATTATCGATTTTTCAAGGAAAGACAATACCTATTGATCATCATTGAATACTTTCCAATGTGCTAAATTATCTAGAACACTGGGATGGTACACAATCTCGATGGTGTACATGTCTTGTTTGAACTGTGGATGAGGAAGGAGAAGAGATGTAGACACGACCAATGAATTAGCTTTGTTGCAAAATTGCCTTGATAGAAAAAGCATCAAAACATTCTATGTTGTCCCATACTTTGTTCCTGTAATGCTTTAGGTGATCATTTTTCACTTGATAAACCCCTTTCACTTGATTTACAATGAGCTCCATGTCTCCCTGAACTTTGAGGTTTCAGATTCCTTTTTTCTTGCCATTTCTAATCCTAATAACAAAGCCTCATATTCAGCTGTGTTATTAGTATTATCAAACTACAACTTGAAAGAAAAGGGAAATATATCGAAATCCAGAGATGTAAGAACTATGCCAGCACCTGATCCAATAGTTGAATAGCTCCCATCAAACTCAAGGGTCAAAATACCATTAGGATCCTCTTCCTTAACATTCATAGCTGGTATCTCTGATGTCATGAAATAATTCCCTAAGCCAACATCTTTGAAAATAATTTGAGCCTTGGGGTCATCAGACTTAGTGACTAAATACTTCGCTTGAGGCTTAGGATGGAGAATACAAGGAAATCCATTAACTGGAATTTTAGCCTTGGTCCAATCCATATTGATCTCCCCTTTGACATATTTACAAAAACCTCTTCCTAAGAGAATACCGTAAGTAGCTGGGATATCAACAACCAGAATGGTCATTTTTACTCTCTTCTCCGAGAAGGTGACAAATGCAAATTGTGCATCTTTGATTTGACCAATCAAAGGAACTTGCTTGGTTTCCATGGAGTAACACCATCCGTATGATTTAGTCAAAGTAAGTCCAAGGGCATGAGATACTTTTGCGGGCATCATGTTATCGGAAGCTCCTGAGTCAATTATGCAATTGCTTGAGTTTGAACCCATTTATGAGTAAAGACAAATAAAATGGTTTGATCTTTCCTGAAGAAGAAACAAAGGTCATATTGGTTGAAGGCGAAGGTTGAGTAGGACTTGACAAAATGCCTTTTGAAGATGAAGGAACAACAACCTTGCTTCTAATGAATTTGGCAAGCTTTTCAAATTACTCAGGATTTGACTGAAGATATTCTGTTTCTGACATTTGGATCTTAGTTCTTTTTGCATGGTCAATAATGTCAAAAGTAGTATATGAAGGAATGATGGTAGGCTCAGTTTTGGTTATATTGGTTTGAGTTGAGGTACTGGTCTTGGGAGTAGGAGAAGAATAATAAGAATAAGTTTTTACCTTTTTAGTTGTCTCCCTTTTAGTTTGTACTGAGATAGGAGAGCCTCTCTTCACCATGACTACATGAGATTCTTTATTCTTCTCCTTAGAGTATTTAATCGGTTTTCTAGGATTCGAGATTAGGATCGAGTAAAGACCACAAATGATTGACCATTATGTTTACTTGTCTTCCTCGTATTCCAAATACCCAATGTTGGAGTTGCCAATTTGAATCATCGTAAGACTCATCAAGTGTATCCCAAAGCTTCAAAAGCTTTGTGAGAATGTTGTTCTTCTGGTTCTTCCTCTTCTTCAACTATATCTACTGTAGCATTAACAGGACGAGCTTCAATAGCCAGTCTCAATTGAGCAGCAGTCAACCGCGGCCTATCTCTTATGGGAGTGCCATTAGTATTATTGAAATTCCATCTAGGAATGTCCCGATACGGAACATTGCTCACCTATTGAGACATTTGATTTTTCAAAGCGATCAAGTCATTAGCCATCTTTTGAATCATTGGATCAATAGTATTCTAAGAAGAACTCTAATTTTTAGGCTTAGATGATTCTTTTCTGATCTTTTGACCGAATAAGATCATCTTCTATTTCGGTGTCCGTAACTTGAGTAGTGGCCAAATTGGGGATAACAGATCTTCTTAACAAGAAGCTCACATCCGGAGGTTGAGTGTTGATGAAGAAACATTTCTGATTCTCAAGAGTAGGAACAACATGATTTGGAATCTTGTGAATCAACTTGTTGAATTTGGCTATGAAGTATAGCATGGGTTCCTAAGACTCCTTCTTCATGTGGGTAAGTTGTTCTAAAAGGCATGAGAATCTTCAACAAGTTTTAACCTTGCTTCAAATATAGATCTCATGGTAGCCCAGTTGCTAATGCATGCATTTGGGAGATGATAGAACCATTCTGCTGCTACGCCATACAATGTTTCAATGAAGAGTCAAACAGATACATCTTCATGGGCAACCCCAAGAACACTGCATGCAACAAAGAATGAGGCAATGTGTTCATCAAGATGTTGTTTAAACTGATCATCGGGATGATGATTCTTTAAGGAGGGAAGAATGTAACGCTCTGATTTTGTATGTTATCTTGGTGAATGTTTTACATGCTGTTATAACTGCTGGAATGAAGGCAAACATGTTAAGATAAACTCTGATCTTAAAAGAATGTGTTGCTAACTTGGATTCTTGCATGCTGTGATCTATTGTATAGGACAACAGTTATTGTACTTGTGTGTTTGTTAATGTGACGACAAATTGTCGTATACTTGCTATACTCTCGTTACTGATTGACAGCACACCTTGAATCAATTTCATTGATCCAAGTATGCTGAGGGCTTCTGGTGATTTCTGTATTGATTTACTCTTGAACCGAACCCGAGGTTGTCATGAACGTGCAGCGCCTAATCGCAGGTATGAGCAGCTGGCACGTAAATGCCAATGACAGGGGTTCGATTCTTGAGCCCTGTACTGTCGAACTTGGAACCTCATGAGGCAAGAAATTCTCGGAACGGGGTGGCCTTGACACGTAATCCAGAGGATGGAACGCCCCGCTTTGCATTAACGTGAATGTCTGTAGGAAGGCAGGATGGAGGTTGGGTTAGGAGTTGATTAGTGTTAGTGGTTAGTATGAATTAAAAACCTAAACTAATCCTAAGTCCTAACATGCATCCTACACTACTATCCTAAGTGGATTTTTAAATTACAAAAAAAAAAAGGGAAAATAAACCTAAGTCCTAATAACCTAAGGCTAAACTAAGACCTAGGTTGAACACTATATGCAACCTAAACTAATCCTAATCTAAAAGGGCGCGCAAACCCTTGGAAGGAGAGGATAAGGATGAGGAAGGGCATTCATTGGCATTTAATAAAAAGTCCATACGTGGACAGCGCCAGTTTTGGCGGGGCAGGTAAGAAATGGAGGCATCTATTTGGAGATAGAGCCAAATTCAGTTTTGCATGGGAAATTTGAAATTTAGAGTTCGCCAACTCAAGTGGCGGGCGTGGGAAGCTAGGAAAAGGCAGAGCCTTAATTGCATTGATTGTTCTTGGTCCTCGCGACCAGTTCGCCTTGGAAAGTGTATGAGGAAATTTTTTTTTTCATTTGGTCGATTCGAGCCTTTGCAAAGTTGCTCTGCATTTGGTTTTTCTGGCCTGGTTCAGTCAAACCAGCTCTTGGAATTTGACACTGTTCTTGGAGATTTTTAAGGCTGTTGCTAAGCCTGAAGAAGAAAGGAGGGTTGGGAAGTTTGTGTTGTCGCCGTGGAAGGAAATAACGTGGAAAACGAAGCTTTCTTCGAGTTCTGGAAAAGAGATTACAGGCATGTTAAGCCCTTCTCTTTAAAAATTCTTGCTTTGTTTAAGTGTCTCATTAAAACAACCCTGCTCTTGGGTTTTGATTCTGTGATTGTTGTCAAGTCAATATGATTTGGATTTTTTGGTTCTTGCTTCTTTTTTTTGAAAATGTTAAGAAGCATCGCTTCTGGTTGATTGGTCTTGATTTGTTTTTGCACGAATCACGTTGGAAATAGATATTCTCTTTCTCTGTTCGTGTTGTGTGGAATTGGAACAGGCTGTGTAATCGTTTCCTTATTGTGAAATTGTTTTCTTTGCTGTTGTGTTGGGAACTGTCCTTGTATGTAAAAAAAAGGAAGTGGAAATACAGCTGTGTATATTGCTATGATTTGGGTTTCGTTGAATCTTGCTGTCATTTTGGAAATAATAAGAAACATTGTCTTTGGCTGCATTGAGTTTAATCTGTCTTTTATTTCTCAAATGAAATACTTTCTGTTATCTTGGTTCGCATTTGACAAGAATAGAAATTCGTCCTATGTATCTTGAGACTATACACGTAATATGAGTTGTTTTCACTATTGAAACAATCGTTCATTTGCTAACGAACTCGAAGAAAGGAAATAATAGTTGTTGAAGTAGTTCTTATTGAAATTTTCTTTAAGGAAATAGATCCTTTCCTCAGTATCGCTTTTGGATTTTGATGGAAGTGGCATTCGGGTTTTCTATGAGTAATTGAACTCGATTTGAATGAAGTAATAGCAATATTTCCTTTGTTGTGCCTGTTCTTGTATAGGAAATGAACGAATACGTACGGGTATTCGTGAAAGTAGGAAAAAGTTAACTGTTTTTCCTTCTGAAGTTATTAATGAATTGTGTTTCTCCTTGCTGTGAGGATAGGATGGTTTTATTGTGTTTTATTGATGTTGTTCGGTCTTCCTGTTCGGATTGTAGACACGATTACAAATTGGTTTTGTATTCTGTGCAATAAATGATCATACTTTCTTCTTGCTGTGATGAAAGGTTGATTCCATTGCGTCTTGTAGTTGTGGTTTGACCTTCTGATTTGAACTGTCTTGTGAATGCGAACTTGACGTGGATTTCTGTATAAATAAATGGAAAATATGGGAATTAGCTTGTTTTCTGAGTCTGCCCTGACTGTACCAAGCTTACGCAATTAACACCCTATGCGGGTTTGCCTTTATAGAGGTATTGATATATGAATATTATATTTTGAGTTCTGTACCTCATTAAGAAAATGGAGAATGCTGTTTTTGGAGTTAACGGTTGATCGAGATAGAACTCGAATTGGATATTCATTGTTTGTGGTATATTGGATTGAAACTGTACAGGCTATGTGAGTTTGCTTTTCAATGAGAACGATTGTTCTGTTATCTTTATAAGTTGAGCTGTCATGCTAAGATGAACACGATTTGGATGTTTGATTTCATTTTGAACAAAATGATTGTTTCTTAATGAAATTATAGGAAATGAATTCTTCTCTTTTTGCTATTTTTGACTCTGAAAATAACATTGGAGCTTTACTGTGCATAAGAATTTGGTTTTGTTGTAGGTAACAGCAATGTGTAATTTGTTATTATGAACTGTATGCATCTTGATCTTGCTTGTTCCATGATGAATGCGATGTCTTACTAACCTGTTTCGATATTCGTATGAACCGGAATTAAAGGAAGTATTGGTAAGGGCGATAAGTTCTTCCTTGTTTTCGTTTAAAACGGATTATAAATGAAATTATTCTTGTTGCCGGAAAGTGAATTCCGAATGGATTTTGTAAGTTTCACTCTGAACTGTTATCTTGATTTGTCTTTCGTTTGGATTCCATTGTTAGGACAATCATGTGGAAAGAAATAGAGATATGGATGAAAGAATTGGAAAAATAATCTTTTCTTCTTTCATTCAATTGGAAATCTGTAATTCGTGAATAATGAATTTTGTAGTGCTTAGATAGGAGCAACTACATGCATTGCTGTTCGCTTTCTTGTCTGTACTTGATTGCTTGGAATCTAATATGATACATAAACTGAAAGGAAAGTAATGAGTTTACATTTCAGTTAGTTTCATCCTTTGCATTTATTATTAATGAAAGGCGTGGAAAGGATAACAGTATGTTATATCTGCAGTAAGCTGCTTGTATTCTTAACTTTACAAATATTGTGAATTGATACTTGTAACGATTATGTGGAAACGGGACAGCAGTTCCTTGGCTGATTGTGATGATATTTTGATAGCTCAGTTGTTATGCTGATCTTTCTTTTGTACCTATTTCGTGATTGATGTTTAACTGTCGTTTCATAAAAGCAGGGTTCTTTTATTGAGACAGTTAGTTGAAGCACCTTATTTTAAGGATAAGTGCTTAATATGCTCGGCCATCGAATCGACCGTGCGCAAATCATTTTGCAGATGGAATTTGATTTGAATGAAGACATGGTTGTTTTCTGATGCTTCTTGATTAGCTGAAAGATGAATTGTAATTGTTGCTTTTATTCCTCTTCGAGGAATTGTGAAAAGAAGAAAATATATTCTTCTATCTATGAGTTGTATTGATGTTTTATGTAAACCATGCCCATCTAGTTGGATTGGCAAATGTACAGATTATGACATGAAATGTTGAATACAATTACAAGTGTGATATTTTAATAATTATATCAGTTTGATATTGTTGACTAAATTGGAAATATAATGTTATTTCTTAATTTGGATTTGTTTCATTGTCCTTGGATGGATGTTAAATGGAAACTGATCTCTATTCTTACCTACATGCAACTTTTAAGTTGAAAAATGCAATTAGTTCATACTTGGGTAAAGATGAATTTTTAATTGACATTAAACAGGATTAGGAAGAATATGATTCCATAATCGAAAGGTATTCAGGATTAGCTTAGGAGCTAAGGAATATCAATTAACTTTGGAATAATCGAACTTCGCTTTCGAACTCCATTAATGATCTCGTATGTTGAATTCAGAATAAAGGATATAGGATAAGTATATCCACAACTAATGGACCTTAACTATATGACGTTAAGGAGAACAAATGAATACATTTCTCGGAATTTAGACCTCGTATGAATGACGTCTAATAAGTTAGTATTCTGAATTTAGTTGCAGTTGAGAAAATCTTGGCTAAGTTTAATAGGTTAAACTTATCACGTCCGTCGGTACGGACCGCTTAATCCAATGATTAAGAAGAGAACCAAGTAGGGAAATGCAGCCCTTCGACACGAAGGAGAAGATGCATAGCAAGATAATGGACGGATTTAGTCCCTCTTAGCCCTATACAACTGTAACGGAAATGAGGATCAAGGGATCAACGTGGATGCTGAAAGTTGATTTTAATTATTAAATCGTATCCAAATCACTTGAGCAGGATGTGTATTCTCGATGGGAGAATTTCAGAGACATTGGCATACGCCGCCATAAAGAAGGTGTCTCCATGAAGACGGGGTCTTCATGACGACACAATGTTGCAGCTGACATATTGCAATGCCCTCCCGAATTAAAACATCAAGAATACATAGGCTGAATGTGTAGCTCTTAACAGGGGATAGGGTATGATTTGGTATACGGAGTGACTCCGGAATACTAAAGATAACTAGAGACACGGAGTCATGGGGAACGACACCATATGTCTGCGTATCTTTAGTTACCAAGAGTGCCTTCCTATACCCGTTCATATTACTAGTTGGAATTGGAAGTTTAAAACTGACCTTAAACGAAGAGGACTGGTAGGAACTAGGAAAGACCATTCTAGATAACAGGTGAAGTGAGGTGAAGGACGACGTATTCGCTGATGTGTATCACATCCAGGAATATGATCATGCAAAGCATGTGAAAATCTTTGGCCAAAGTATCGCAATTTCTGGTTACATTGTCCTTATCACTTAATTTAAGATGCAGGATGTCAGATGAATATCAGTAACAGATATTCAGATAGGCTTCTTAAATGGATCACTTCGATAACCGGAACGGTTATGAGAACAGGTATATATAATATACTATGCATAAACGAACATGAAGGATCGGTTGTTGCCGAGTCATGAAATGAAGGATCGTTGAAACTCCGAGCCATGAAAATGGAAGATCGGCAGTTCCTCGAGTCATTTACAGCAGCATATAGAATCTGTTATAAGATTGAATGGCATTGAATGTGTGTTCCATATTGTAAATATGCGAACAGGGAACATTCGTTTTAAAAGAAATTGTGTGATCCAAACTGTGTTGTTTGGGTAGAGAACAATTATTAAAACTTGAACATGTGTTTGAATTTTTATAATTCATAACAGAGAACAATTATATAAAATATAATATATATATATATATTATTTCCTTGTATCTTAAAATGGGGATGTTACATCTTGGTATCGAGCTGAAGGTTGCAGCTCTTAGACCTAATGAGTCCACGATATTAATAAGGTTTACATTTTCTTATTGAAAGTAAAATGGTTGACAAGAGGGAATGTGGAAGAAGCAGGTGGAGAAGAAAGCGCCCAAAAGCTAGATGAAATCCTTGCTGCCCTACTTGATATGAGGGATCGTTTGACTGTACTGGAACAGCAGTCAATGGGCAATGAAGAGGAGGAGAATGAAGCTGAAATAAATGATCAAGCTCCTCCTGTGGACAACATCAACAGAGGGAATCCGGGTGTTGATGATAATAATGTAATTGCTCCTAATCCCCCTGAAAATAAAAGGGCAAGATTAGCAGCTGAACTTACAAATGATATAAAGAGAATAAGTCCTCCAAAGTTTGATGGAACAACTCTTGGGGATGGAGCTGAGAACTGGCTCAGTGAAATGGAGAAATAATTTGTAATAAGAAACTTCTCCGAAGAGACTAAAGCGATATGGGGAGCATATCAGCTTTCTCATGAAGCATCATCATGGTGGGACAACCGTAAGGTTGAGCTGAATATTGTCGAATCAGACATAACTTGGGATCAATTTAAGGGTTATTTTAGGCAACAATGGCTGCCTCAACTCTATTTTGATAGGAAAATGACTGAATTTTAGAACTAGTCACAAGGAAGGTTGTCGGTGATGGAATACTGGGAAGGGTTTACTAAACTCCTTAAGTATGTGCCACAATACCAAGCTGACGAGAAGTTCAGAATACGGAAATTCATAATGGGATTGAATCCCATCATTGGTGGCGAAGTGGATGTCCACGGCCCAACCACCATGGATGGAGTTGTCGAAAAGGCAATCAGACAGGAATAGAAATTAAGGGCAATATCTCGCTCATCGGGAAGAGATAAGGAAGAAGATTCCCAATCCTTCTTTGTCTCTTGCACCAAAAAGGGGACCTTGGAAAAGGTTTGGTGTGAAAAATAAAATTTTTGTAGATAACAACAAGAAACCTGTGATGAACAGACACTCAAATAGTGTGTGGAACACTTCACAAAAGTTAATGGCATTGGATGTAAGTCCTATGGAAGCCATAATGATAACTTCAAGGCTGGTAACAAATTTGAGCCTAGAAAAGGGCTAGATGGAGGATGCTTCAACTGTGGAAAGGACCACTATGCGAATCACTATCCTCTAAAGAAGGATGATTGCATGACAAAAGATAGGATACACGCTGCAGCTGGCTAATGAGACAAGTCGAAAACAAGTGACGCCCATAGAAGTTACGGGTAAGTTATTCGGTACACCTGTAGTTATACTTTTTGATACTGGAGCTACAAAATGTTTTATTTCTGCTAAACTTGCTATGAAATTAAAAAGAAAGGCTGCAAGAATGGATAAAACATGGACAGTGCATTATGGGAATAATGCTGTCCATACAGTTGAAATGTGCCTTTTTGGGGCAATTCTTGATCTGCCTGGTTTCTCCACCGAAGTTGACTTGTATGTCACTCCTCTAGGATCATATGATATCATTATTGGAGTTAACTGGTTGGCTGAACATAAGGCAAAGGTCGACTGTTATGAAAAAACAAATTGTTGCTTTGATGACCTGCAGAAAGCAGCAGTCATTCAAGGTGTAAAACGGGAAGTTGTAGTTAGGAAACTGACGGCTATGCAACTAAAGAGGGCTAAAAATAGAGGTTGCACTTTGTATGTGGTAAAAGTGACGGAAAATGTGGAAGAGGATAATGATTTCATGGAAAGATATCCATTGTTGAGGGATTTCCGTGATGTGTTTCGGAGGAATGCTGTAGGTCTTCCGCCCAAACGTGAGTTTGACTTCGCAATAGAGATCAAACCAGGAACGGAACCCATATCTAAGGTACCTTATAGAATGACTACCATTGAATTGGTAGAGCTGAAGGCTCAGTTACAAGAACTTCTGACTAAGGGGCTGATAAGACCAAGCATCTCACCTTGGGGAGCGCGAATTTTGTAAAGAAAAAGGATGGCACTTTGAGGTCAGGCATTGATTAAAGAATGATGAACAAAGCAAACTATTAAAAATCGATACCCACTTCCTAGGATTGATGATCTGTTTGATCGATGTGAGGAGCATCATTTATTCAAAAATAGATCTCGCGATCGTGGTACCATCACTGAGAATAAAGGAAGAAGATATTCATAAAAAGCTTTTAGAACGAGGTACGGCATTATGAGTTCACGGTGTTTCCTTTTGGGCTGACTAATGCACCTTCCACCTTCATGAATCTAATGAACAATATTTTTCAAGAATACTTAGACAAGTTTGTGCTTGTATTCTTAGACGACATTCTTATATACTCTAAAAATGTCGAAGAGCACCAAGAACATCTCAGGATAGTGCTGGAAATCTTAAGAAAGAGGAAGTTGTATGGCAAACTGTCCAAATGTTCCTTTTATGATGCAGAAGTGCATTATTTGGGACACGTTATAAGAAAAAATGGGATAGCTGTTGACCCTTCAAAGATCACAGCTATAACGGAGTGGCCTGCGCCTAAGAACGTGCATGAAGTGAGGAGCTTCATGGGCTTGGCTAGATATTATCGAAAGTTCGTTAAGGACTTTTCAAAAATTGCTGCCCCAATCACTTCACTGCAAAAGAAAGAAAAGAAATTTGTCTGGACGAAAAATGTGAATCTACCTTTAAAAAGTTAAAGAACAGTTAACTACAACACCTATTTTGACTGTACCTGATCCAAATGGAGATTTTATGGTGAATCTTGACGCCTCAGAGAAGGCCTGGAGGTATTCTCTCACATGTAATAACCATGTCATCGCTTATGAAAGTAGAAACTTAAGTTACATGAATAGAACTATGCTCCACATGATCTTGAGCTCGCTGCCATTGTTCATGCACTTCAAATGTGGAGGCATTATCTTTTAGGCAAGCCCTTCGAGTTAAAAACAGACCATCTAGGGCTGAAGTATATTTTCACTCAGCCAAATCTGAATGCAAGGCAGCGAAGATGGTTAGAATTTCTATCTCAGTATGACTTCGATATAAGCTACATTAAGGGCAAGGAAAATCGAGTAGCAGATGCTTTGAGTCGAAGGAAGCATATCTCTACTCTTATAACGTTAAGAACTCAGTTTAAGGATGAGGTGAAAGATGCCTTGGAATCAGATCCTTATTTCCAGCAAGTCAAATCAGCACTTGCCGTTGAGACCAGGACGTCAGGTATAAGGGATTCCATTTTGATAATGAAGGAATTCTGAGGTTTGAAAACAGGGTGTATATACCTGTGGCAAATGACTTAAGAGGGAAATTGTTAACTGAATTCCATAATTCACCTTTTTCTGGACACCCTGGCATTACAAAAATGCTCACTGATCTTAAGCAGCAATATTTCTGGAAGGGAATGAAAAAGGATGTGGCAGAGTTTGTAACACACTGCTTGGAATGTCAGCATGTTAAGGCGGAACATATGCACCCCGCTGGATTATTATATCCCCACAAGATTCGCAAAGATAAATGGCAAGTGATAACGATGGATTTTGTTCAAGGATTGCTTATGTCAAGAAATAAGCATGACATTATCCTAGTCAGTAGTCGACAAATTGACCAAAGTGGCACACTTCATTGCTGGTAATTTGAAGGACGATGCACCAGTGCTAGCAAGAAGATTTGTACATGAAATATTCAGATTGCATGGAATACCGGAATTAATCATATCAGACAGAGATCCGAGGATGACATCAAGGTTTTGGCAAACGCTTAATGCGGCCTTGGGGACTAAATTGAACTTCAGTTCTGCATATCATCCAGAAACGGATGGACAGACTGAGAGAGTTAATCAGGTTTTAGAGGACATGTTAAGGATGTATTGCATGGACCAGCAGTATAAATGGGAGGAATACCTTCCACTGGTAGAATTTGCTTACAATAACACCTATCATGCCTCTTTAAAAATGGCGCCCTTTGAAGCATCAGATGGAAGAAAATGCAGTAACCCCCGTCCACCGGGAAAGCGTTGAGGACAGAGAGGTAATTGGGCCAGAAATCCTTATGGAAATGGAACAGCAAATCAAAATGATTCGGGAACATCTAAAGGAGGCTGCCAATAGGCAAAAGAGCTATGCAGACTTGAAGCGGGTTGACAGGCATTATAAACTGGGAGAGAAGGTATTTCTTGGGTGAAGTTAAAAAGAGATCAATAACTTTTGGCAAGGCTGCAAGTTGTCGCCACGTTACGTGGGACCTTTTGAAATTGTTGAAATAATCAACCCCGTAGCTTATCGTCTCAAAGCATTACCTCCGCTTTGTCTCAAATGCATGATGTTTTTCATATTTCTTTGCTTAAGAAATACGTGACAGATTTATCACATGTGCTAAATTAGAATTCCTTGCAGGTCCAAGACCCAGGAATAATCGTGGTTAAGCCCATTCGAGTGCTGGGAACTCGCCAGTTGTACTTGAGAAATCGTGAAGTGAACCAATGTAAGGTCCAGTGGGACCAGTTCAGCGAAGAAAGTGCAACTTGGGAGAATCTCAAAGAAATGAGATCTACTTTTCCACACCTGTTTAATTGAATTTGAAATTCAAAGAACTGATAATTCTACCAAATTTAGACAATTATTAGTCTATTGTACAGTTGTCTTAAAACGCTGTTTTTAAGAGTGAATCTGTTTTTGGTATGAACTTATGAATGAAAGGACAATAACTGAACTTTGTCCTAGGAACTCCTTGATTTGTTTAAACTGATCATCAGGACGATGATTCTTTAAGGAGGGAAGAATGTAACGCTCTGATTTTGTATGTTATCTTGGTGAATGTTTTACACATGTTATAATCATTGAATGAAGGAAAACATGTTAAGATAAACTCGATCTTAAAAGAATGTGTTGCTAACTTGGATTCTTGCATGCTGTGATCTATTGTATAGACAATTATTATCAGACTTGTGTGTTTGTTAATGTGACGAAAAATTGTCGATACTTGCTATACTCGTTATCGATCGACAAAGACACCTTGAATCAATTTCATTGATCCAAGTATGCCGAGGGCTTCGGTGATTTCATCGATTTACTCTTGAACCGAACCCGAGGTTGTTATGAACGCAAAGGCTCGATCGTATGTATGAGCACTGGCACGTAAATGCCAACGACAGGGGTTCGATTCTTGAGCCCTGTACTGTCGAACTTGGAACCTCGTGAGGCAAGAAATGCCTGGACATGGGTGGCCTTGACACGTGATCCGAGGATGGAACATCCCGCTTCTCGCATTAACGTGAATGTCTGTAGGAAGGCAGGATGGAGGTTGGGTTAGGAGTTGATTAGTGTTAGTGGTTAGTATGAATTAAAACCTAAACTAATCCTAAGTCCTAACATGCATCCTACACTACTATCCTAAGTGGATTTTTAAATTACAAAAAAAAAAAAGGGAAAATAAACCTAAGTCCTAATAACCTAAGGCTAAACTAAGACCTAGGTTGAACACTATATGCAACCTAAACTAATCCTAATCAAAAGGGGCGCAGACCCTTGGAAGGAGAGGATAAGGATGAGGGAAGGGCATTCATTAGCATTTAATAAAAAGTCCATACGTGGACAGCGCCAGTTTTGGCGGGGCAGGTAAGAAATGGAGGCATCTATTTGGAGATAGAGCCAAATTCGGTTTTGCATGGGAAATTTGAAATTTAGAGTTCGCCAACTCAAGTGGCGGTGGCGTGGGAAGCTAGGAAAAGGCAGAGCCTTAATTGCATTGATTGTTCTTGGTCCTCGCGACCAGTTTGCCTTGGAAAGTGTATGAGGGAATTTTGATTTTCATTTGGTCGATTCGAGCCTCTTGCAAAGTTGCTCTGCATTTGGTTTTTCTAGCCTGGTTCAGTCGAACCAGCTCTAGAATTTGACACTGTTCTTGGATATTTTTAAGGTTGTTGCTAAGCCGAAGAAGAAAGGAGTGCTGGGAAGTTTGTGTTGTCACCGTGGAAGGAAATAATGTGGAAAACGAAGCTTTCTTCGAGTTCTGGAAAAGAGATTACAGGCATGTTAAGCCCTTCTCTTTAAAAATTCTTGCTTTGTTTAAGTGTCTCATTAAAACAACCCTGCTCTTGGGTTTTGATTCTGTGACTGTTGTCAAGTCGATTGAATTGGATTTCGTCGATTCTTGCTTTTTTTTGGAAAATGATATGAAGAATCGTTTCTGGTTGCTCGGTCTTGATTTGTTTTTGCACGAATCAAGTTGGAAATAGATATTCTCTTCTCTGTTCGTGTTGTGTGGAATTGAATAAGTATATGTAATCGCTTTTCCGATCGTGTTGTGAAATTAATTTTCTTATAATGTAATCGATTTCTTTGCTGTTGTGTTGGGAACTGTCCTTGTATGTAAAAAAAAAAGGAAGTGGAAATATAGCCGTGTATATTGCTATGATTTGGGTTTCGTTGAATCTTGCTGTCATTTTGGAAATAATAAGAAACATTGTCTTTGGTGCTGAGTTTAACTGTCCTTGTATTTCTCGAATGAAATACCTTCCTGTTGTACTGGTTCGTTTGACAGTAATGGGAAATTCGTCCTGTGTATCTTGAGACTATACACGTAATATGAGTTGTTTTCACTATTGAAACAATCGTTCATTTGCTAACGAACTGGAAGAAAGGAAATAATAGTTGTTGAAGTAGTTCTTATTGAAATTTTCTTTAAGGAAATAGATCCTTTCCCAGATCGCTTTTGGATTTTGATGGAAGTGGCATTCGGGTTTTCTATGAGTAATTGAACTCGATTTGAATGAAGTAATAGCAATATTTCCTTTCTGTGCCTCTTTTCAGTATAGGAAATGAATGAATACGTACTGGGTATTCGTGAAAGTAGGAAAAAGTTAACTATTTTTCCTTCTGAAGTTATTAATGAATTGTGTTTCTCTCCTTGCTGTGAGGATAGGATGGTTTTATTGTGTTTTATTGATGTTGTTCGGTCTTCCTGTTCGGACTGTAGACACGATTACAAATTGGTTTTGTATTCTGTGCAATGAATGATTATATTTTCTTCTTGCTGTGATGGAAAGTTGATTCCATTGCTCTTGTAGTTGTGGTTTGACTTTTTGATTTGAACTGTCTTGTGAATGCGAACTTGACTTGGATTTTGTGTAAATAAATGGAAAATATGGGAATTAGCTTGTTTTCTGAGTCTGTCCTGACTGTACCAAGCTTACGCAATTAACACCCTATGCGGGTTTGCCTTTATAGAGGTATTGATATATGAATATTATATTTTGAGTTTTGTACCTCATTAAGAAAATGGAGAATGCTATTTTTGGAGTTAACGGTTGATCGAGATAGAACTCGAATTGGATATTCATTGTTTGTGGTATATTGGATTGAAACTGTACAGGCTATGTGAGTTTGCTTTTCAATGAGAACGATTGTTCTGTTATCTTTATAAGTTGAGCTGTCATGCTAAGATGAACACGATTTGGGTGTTTGATTTCATTTTGAACAAAATGATTGTTTCTTAATGAAATTATAGGAAATGAATTTTCTTTTTGCTATTTTTGACTCGAAAATAACATCGAGCTTTTGTGCATAAGAATTTGGTTTTGTTGTAGGTAACAACAATGTGTAATTTGTTATTATGAACTGTATGCATCTTGATCTTGCTTGTTCCATGATGAATGCGATGTCTTACTAACCTGTTTTGATATTCGTATGAACCGGAATTAAAGGAAGTATTGGTAAGGGCGATAAGTTCTTCCTTGTTTTCGTTTAAAACGGATTATAAATGAAATTATTCTTGTTGCCGGAAAGTGAATTCCGAATGGATTTTGTAAGTTTCACTCTGAACTGTTATCTTGATTTGTCTTTCGTTTGGATTCCATTGTTAGGACAGTCATGTGGAAAGAAATAGAGATATGGATGAAAGACTTGGAAAAATAATCTTTTCTTCTTTCATTCAATTGGAAAGCTGTAATTCGTGAATAATGAATTTTGTAGTGCTTAGATAGGAGCAACTATATGCATTGCTGTTCGCTTTCTTGTCTGTACTTGATTGCTTGGAATCTAATATGATACATAAACTGAAAGGAAAGTAATGAGTTTACATTTCAGTTAGTTTCATCCTTTGCATTTATTATTAATGAAAGGCGTGGAAAGGATAACAATATGTTATATCTCAGCAAAGAAGTTCGCTTGTATTCTTAACTTTACAAATATTGTGAATTAAGATTTGTAACGATTATGTGGAAACGGGACAGCAGTTCTTTGGCTGATTGTGATGATATTTTGATAGCTCAGTTGTTATGCTGATCTTTCTTTTGTGCCTATTTCGTGATTGATGTTTAACTGTCGTTTCATAAAAGTAGGGTTCTTTTATTGAGACAGTTAGTTGAAGCACCTTATTTTAAGGATAAGTGCTTAATATGCTCTCGGGCCATCAATCGACCGTGCAAATCATTTTGCAGATGGAATTTGATTTGAATGAAGACATGGTTGTTTTCTGATGCTTCTTGATTAGCTGAAAGATGAATTGTAATTGTTGCTTTTATTCCTCTTCGAGGAATTGTGAAAAGAAGAAAATATATTCTTCTATCTATGAGTTGTATTGATGTTTTATGTAAACCATGCCCATCTAGTTGGATTGGCAAATGTACTGATTATGACATGAAATGTTGAATACAATTACAAGTGTGATATTTTAATAATTATATCAGTTTGATATTGTTGACTAAATTGGAAATATAATGTTATTTCTTAATTTGGATTTGTTTCATTGTCCTTGGATGGATGTTAAATGGAAACTGATCTCTATTCTTACCTACATGCAACTTTTAAGTTGAAAAATGCAATTAGTTCATACTTGGGTAAAGATGAATTTTTAATTGACATTAAACAGGATTAGGAAGAATATGATTCCATAATCGAAAGGTATTCAGGATTAGCTTAGGAGCTAAGGAATATCAATTAACTTTGGAATAATCGAACTTCGCTTTCGAACTCCATTAATGATCTCGTATGCTGAATTCAGAATAAAGGATATAGGATAAGTATATCCATAACTAATGGACCTTAACTATATGACGTTAAGGAGAACAAATGAATACATTTCTCGAAATTTAGACCTCGTATGAATGACGTCTAATAAGTTAGTATTCTGAATTTAGTTGCAGTTGAGAAAATCTTGGCTAAGTTTAATAGGTTAAACTTATCACGTCCGTCGGTACGGACCGCTTAATCCAATGATTAAGAAGAGAACCAAGTAGGGAAATGCAGCCCTTCGACACGAAGGAGAAGATGCATAGCAAGATAATGGATGGATTTAGTCCCTCTTAGCCCTATACAACTGTAATGAAATGAGGATCAAGGGATCAATGTGGATGCTGAAAGTTGATTTTAATTATTAAATCATATCCAAATCACTTGAGCAGGATGTGTATTCTCGATGGGAGAATTCTGTAGGACATTGGCATACGCCAGCTACAGCAAGGTGTCTCCATGAAGATGGGGTCTTCATGACGACACAATGTTGCAGCTGACATATTGCAATGCCCTCCCGAATTAAAACATCAAGAATACATAGGCTGAATGTGTAGCTCTTAGCAGGGGATAGAGTATGATCTGATATACGGAGTGACTCCGGAATACTAAAGATAACTAGACACACGGAGTCATGGGGAACGACACCGTATGTCTGTGTATCTTTAGTTACCAGGAGTGCCTTCCTATACCCGTTCATATTACTAGTTGGAATTGGAAGTTTAAAACTGACCTTAAACGAAGAGGACTGGTAGGAACCAGGAAAGACCATTCTAGATAACAGGTGAAGTGAGGTGAAGGACGTATTCCGTTGATGTGTATCACATCCAGGAATATGATCATGCAAAGCATGTGAAAATCTTTGGCCAAAGTATCGCAATTGCTGGTTGCGTTGTCCTTATCACTTAATTTAAGATGCAGGATGTCAGATGAATATCAGTAACAGATATTCAGATAGGCTTCTTAAATGGATCACTTCGATAACCGGAACGGTTATGAGAATAGGTATATATAATATACTATGCATAAACGAACATGAAGGATCGGTTGTTGCCGAGTCATGAAATGAAGGATCGTTGAAACTCCGAGCCATGAAAATGGAAGATCGGCAGTTCCTCGAGTCATTTACAGCAGCATATAGAATCTATTATAAGATTGAATGGAATTGAATGTGTGTTCCATATTGTAAATATGCGAACAGGAACATTCGTTTTAAAAGGAATTTTGTTATCCAAACTGTGTTGTTTGGGCAGAGAACAATTATTAAAACTTGAACGTGTGTTTGAATTTTTATAATTCATAACAAAGAACGTTATCAAAAAAAAAAAAAAAAATTCCCTTGTTCTGGTATCTTAAAATGGGGAGTTTACCATCACCGTTGAATGTAGGAATATTCTTCCGTGATCCATTAGGTAGGTCATGCAATGGTGGAATCTAAATGACCGGCAAGAATAATACATGACTTGTTGCGCGAGACTTCTTGTTCTTGATTAATCTGATTCCTTCGGATGGGTGAAGAACTTCTTTCCTGTTAGATGCAACATCGTTGGGTGAAAGTCTGAAATTATACTATTGAAGCAGATCAAAGAATGGATCGGTTTCACCCTTGGCTTCAGCTTAAGCGAGTGAAGATCTTCCCGACCATCTTGAACTAGAAAATGGATCTTCTCAAAAATAAGGCAAATATAGAGTCACGGACACCAAAAGGATAAGCTTAGTCTTATCAATCTGTATATTCCCAAGAAAGTCACCAAAACTGTTGGTTGGATATTTTTTCACGCCAAAATATGAGGTTTAGCCATAGTGCATGTTATTAAATCCCTCCTCAAAGACGGTGAGGCTACCTATTTATTATTAATCTAAAACACGGAAGAAATAATATGTACAAAGTATTCACACTAATCTAACCATGGGGTTGGGATAGAATTCCAATATCCAAATCCATACTAGGTAAAGATGTTGTTGTTTTCGAAATGAAATGGATCGAAAGAAATACACAATGGAAAGGAAACGACGTGAATTTATTTTCTTTCGAGAAAACACGATCACAAAATAATCATATGAGTTCTAGATAACAAATGTAATTTAATGTTTGAAACAATTAAAATGATTGAAAATTCTAAAGAAAAAATAGCTTAAGATCCTAAACATAAGAACAATAACTTAAGAGAGATGAACCTCACAACACAAATTTTGCAAAAATAGCATCGATTTCTATTCCTCAAATGATTAAAATAAACCACAAAGTTTTTCTTCTTCATAATAGTTCTCAATATTCCAAAAATCTCAACCCTTTGAAATGCATAAACATCCCTTATTTATAATAAAAGACGTTGAGAGAAAATAGGATAAATCCTAGAAAATAGTCTTTTAAATGAGATTCCTATTTTTCTTGACTCTCACACAGGAGAACAAGTCAAAATTTACTTCCTATGTGATGAAACAAAAATGAAAAAGACATGTCAAATTCAAGATTGAAATGACATGTCACATTGTGCTTATTCTATATCATCATCTTTATCTTCCTCCAAAAAAGCTTTCTTGTTCCAAAATTCTTGGAATTTTTGGATTATACCCTGCATCTCATTCTCATCAGACTGGAATGATCACTCAGAACTTCACATGTTTCTTGAGTATCACTAGCGTTTCCAAGAATATTTTTCAATCTCTTGTTGAGTTTCCTTAGGGTCTCCAAAGAATGTTCAATTTTCACAAACCTGTCAATGATTTCCATGCCAAATCCATAAGTTGGTTCATGTTGAATTGATTCTTGGATCTATTTGTAAATTTCATCAACAGGTAGGATACCCGAGCCTTCACTCAACACCTTAGCACAGATTTTGACTAGCTCTTCTTCTAAGTTGTTCTTACCATCGACCAATTGATCTCTTGATTCTCTCAATTTGCTGCAAGTTTCATTGAGAATATTTATTCTGAATCTGATGGATTTGGTTAGCTGAAAATTTTATCCCCATGTGGAATGATGCCCTCTACGACCAAGATGTGGGATGGAATCTGTTTCAACATTTGTAGAGCTTCGAAATTCAACTCTAGGTTCTCGATTTCTACTAAAAACTCACCATCCATTTTCTCTCCATCTTTCTTTATATCCTCTAAAGATCGGTATACTTCCACAGTATCTTTGATGACTTCTTTTCCTTGCAAGATCAGCCCTTGGGTCCATTCATTGACCATTCTCCCCTTTTCATTAATCTTCTCGATCATGGGTACCGATGAGAAATCGAACCCGATAGGAGTAGAGGATGATGGTGTTGACTCAGAGCCTTTAAGAGCTTGAGTAGCACCTCACGTTAGTTATTGTACTTTATATTTTAAATCATCTCTATTTACCTTAGTTTCCCTCACTTTCTAAAGACAACACATTCATGGCATCTTGTACATCCTACTATGCTCCCTCTATTGTTACGTTACCCAGAGCCACCCTTGTGATTTGATAATCTGTGACCATTATGTCATCCTTAGTTTTATTAGCTATGGGAGTAGCAATTTCTACAAATTTATGCCCCGAGGCATCCACTAAAATCTTGGAGACTATTTTGGGTTTCTTGGCCGACTTGGTAGGAGTGACCTTGAGATAATCGAAATCAAATGCTAGTAACTTAACAACAACCTTCCTCTTCCTCGTAGTCTGATATACTAATCATTGAGGCATATTGGAATAATTTGCTTCCATTGTAGGCATTATGGTCACATCTTCAAGTGGAGGAGGATTAGCTTGTGGAGTGGTAACCACTGTAAGTGTAGCGCCGTGGTAGTGGATTTAGGGAATAAAGGTGCAGCAAGAGGAGGCATGTCCACGGTTAATTGGGGTCTAGTGGGAAGAGGTGAGAGGCCAGAGAAGATACTAGCCATGGCTGAGGAACTTGGTGAAGAAATCTGAGGCAAGGAAGGTTGAATGGGAGGAGGCAAGGATGGTTGAATGGGAGGAGGCAAGGATTCTGGAATTAGAGCTTGAGAAGTGGGAGGAAGACTTACCTCTGATGAACTGTCTACCAAAGGAGGAATGGAAGGTTGAATAATCTCTTCTCTTGAAGGAAGATTCCCTTGTTCTAGTTGTGGAGGTGAATCAAGAACCTCAACTGTTTGTGGAAGAGTAGCCACTGGTGTAGTTACTTGATCTTCTCCCTTTCTTACAAACTTAACCTTCATTGGCCTTTTGGAAGGGTTATTATATTTTTCCTTTTTCCCCTTTGAGGGTCCCACTTCCAAAGCATCTAGGTTTGCAAAACTCCCTTCTTTATAACTCATTCCCCAAGAAATGAGCCACGCCTTAGTACGAACAAGAATTTGAGAAGCTCTTCCCATGATAGAAGCTTTCTCAGCAATGGACCAATCAATGGCTGGGAATACATATTGATCTTCGTTCAACCCATCATACGAGGCATCAAGGACACTCTCGTTGTCTTTAGTGCCTTTTGGGATGTCAGATAAATCTAGCATCTATATTTATTCAATTATCAACCTACTATTGTCCTTTCTTCGGATGGCAACTTCATCCCGAAGATCAACCAAATATCTTCTATGTTGGGAACAAGTAGATATAAAGTCTCGTATGACTCACGGACTCCTCAGAAATCAAATCCATCTATGTGCTTCATGTGCTTCTTCAATTTTTCCTGAATCTCATGCACTATGTTCTTAGCTTTGACCACCATCGAGCACGTGTATCTTCCAATGGAAATGGGGAAGGATATGACAGCCTTGTGTTTGCTTTGTTGGAATTTGTGGAAATCCAACAATTGTCTTACCAACTCCATTAAGATCAACTTATCACCTGGGAATCTGGGAAATCGGAAAGGATCACTTGGGTACATGACCACCTAAAGGTATGTGAACTTCTTAAAGCGAAGAAGATACAACCCCATTTTGATACTTCGGCCCATGCTTCATTAGAGACTCTTCTTTTCCTTAGATCAGGGTTTATCATGTAGATATTTATATAAATGAAAGCATCATTCACTCTTCTAAACTAATCTTCAAAACCTTTCATTATTAGCTAAGGAGGTACCGATATATGTGTTTTGTAGCCCTATCTACTTTTGCATCCAATCCTGGATAATTTCTCATGCTAGTTGCTGCATAGGTGAAATACGATGACATATAGAATTTTCCCATACTCAAGATTGTCTTCATCTGGGAATCTGTCTCATCACTTATGAGACTACTCCAATCGATCCTTTGTTCATTCTTCTTCATAATCACCATGAATTGATACATCCATCCTTGGAAGTCCCTTGACTCAGGGAGCCCAAATACTCGACTTAGCAAGGTGATGATGTTGTTGATTTCAAGGATGAAATCACTCCTGGGAACAAACTTGGGAAACCTTGAGATGACCAGCTTGGCCTTGATCAATAATTTTCTATTCACATGCTTGATGCAGTCTTCTTGATCCTTATCCTAGGGTTTCTGTGCTAACTTAAGATCTATGTCAACATATTTCTAACAGTTGGGTAATCTTAAGAGGTCATCAAAATAACCTCTGTCCAACTTCACTATGAATTCTCTTACTTGATTTTTCACTGAGTGAGAGTCTGAGTCATAATGGGAAGCACATGCCAAAATAAACTCAGGGAATTAAGCAGACATTGGAAATCCTACTGCAAAAGGGAGGCCATTGTTGGTTATTGACTTCATCTAGGGACTGTGAGAAGAATCCTTGGTTCTGTTCCATAAATCCTCCATGTCAATGTTATCAAGTTCAGTATCTCAGATGTCATAATTGCAATCTATATAGGAGGGGGATTCCATCTTTTGATACTTGTATTTCATCTTCCCTAACCTGTCTGACTTGTCTTTAGATGATCCAAGATCCAACATGAGAAATCCTGAAGAAATAATGCCTAGAAAACTCTTATCTAAGAAATCAGACTTGGAAGCTTGTTGAGTAACCCCATAGACCCGCCACACTATCCAGATTTTAGGACTTGTAAAGCACCTGATGAAACCTGACACACTGGAGAGAGTATCGGAACTTAGGTTTTGTTGGAAACTTCATAAAACCTGACACACTGGAGAGAGTGTCGAAACTTAGTAGGTGTTGGACACTCTGTAAGACCCGATACACTGTAGGAATCGGAAGATGTTGAGCACCTCGCAAGACCGGACATACCTGCAGGAATCGAAAGATGTTCGAAACCTCTCAAGACCTGACACACTGCGGGAATTGGAAGATGTTGGGCACCTCACAAGCCCCGACACAATGGAAATCAGATGTCGAGATGATGTTGGATGTCTGGCACTTAGAAAATCCTGAAACAATGTGGAACTTGGAGATTGTAAAACACCCTGCAAAACCTGAAATAAGGGATTGGGTTTTTGAGATGTCAAGACATGTAATCTTTCTGCCATTTCAACAGTTAGGATTTTGTATTCTTCTCCTTTTCTTTAAAACACAAAAAGGTATATTCCAAGGTATAGAATAGGAAAACACCCTAAGGGTGAACTCTTAATCAATAATTTCTATTGGAATACAACCCAAAAAGAAGAAGAAAACCTAAAACCCTAAACCTAGAAGAAAAATAGGAAAGGAAGGAGAACATCACAAAGAACATCACAAAAACATATTCAACAAAACCTCACAAGCAGAGGGCAGAGAAAATACCTTCAGCAAATTTGAAAAATAATCGAAAATGAATCACGCAATTGAGCATGAAATCAAATCGGGTTCGAAGGTTGAGAGAGCATGCACAAGAAAATCCACGCAACCAAAAGTACAATAGATACAAATGACGTGTAAATCCAACTATTTATAAAAACCCCTACATTTATTACACTTCACATGACACATGTGCCAACTACCTGACAACTCAGAATTAATGCCATGTCATCATGCTTGGAGTGCCCGAAAACCCGATACAAAGGATTAGCTATCGGATTTTGGGTTTCAGAAGTCAAGTGACATGTAGCATGCTTTTTTCAAGTCATGTTCTGATGCTCATGAATTCTGAAAACCTGAAACACTGGTTAGTTTTGGGTTTCGGGTTTCGGGAAACAATTTGCATATAGCATGTAAAAACATTTCTTCATGTTGTTGAAACTCGAAAACCCGAAAATCTCTTCAAAAGGGCATTTTAGGAGATTTTTCCAAAAAAATTCTACAATTATCTTAATTTTAGCTAGAATTACTAAAATGAGATAACAATTATTAGCTTCTTGGAAAACATGTGTGACGTACAATCGCTAAGTTTTCATGAGCCAATAGATAATGTTGGAAATGAATGGGTTGAGTTTCAAAGAGGAGGTCGACCCTTTAACAATCACCTATATGATTATTTAGGAGTCCCCTTCGATGAAAAGTGAGTCACAACTCAAGTGGATGGCTAATTTAACACCATCCAGGAGTGCTTGAGCTTCGGCCATATTGCACGTCTGACGAGTCAGCAGGGGAAAGAGCCGGCTGAAATAAGGAAACACTTATCACTTACGAGGATACTGTCAAGCACCTAATTTACCAAGGTTACCCTTGGAGGCCCCATCGAAATTCAATTTCCAAGAGCCCAAAGGGGGAGGCCGCCATTTAACACTCCTTTTCAGAAATTTCTCCACTTGGGAAAGGCCACATTTGACGATGGAACCGAAGTTGGGGATTTTAATGAGGGGCCAAGATTTCTTGATGACAACATCACACGAGGAGAAAAGAGGATTATTATGGCTATTTTTACTAACATTTTCAGAGATGGCTGCTTCTAATTTGACAAGAAAACTAGCAATTGAGAATACTACTAATAGAAAAGACATAAGTTACGCTCTCACCAAATGTGCCAAAATAGGAAGAAATCGGTTATGGCCCAAATAAAAATTAGGGAGCTCTCTTGTCCCATCTTGGGCCAAGAAAGGAGAGTATCAGTGATATTGTTACACGGAGCCCAAGCTAAATTAATCTTAGCTAAAATCCAGTTCCAGCTCTCGGAAGAAAAATTGCAGAAAAGGAGAATATGATCAATATCCTCCTCAGCTTCCCCACAAAGAACACATTTAGAAGGACCGAGAAAATCCCCAAGATCTTCATGCACTGAACTGAGTGAGGATTTTCCTTTTAAGAACAAGCCATCTGAACAATGCTACTTTGGGTAAGATGGAGGGATTCCAGCAGCCATAGGAATAGGGAGTACCTTTATCAGACATGGAAATAAGATTTTCATAACCTGCTTTCACAAAATAGGGACCCTGTAGAAGCACCAAGCCAAATTAAATGATCCTCGTTATCTTTAAAGGAAGTAGTTATGAATGAAAGATCCTTCATGAAAGAGGATGTCTTGAGAGGGGAAGTGCCAATGGTGGTGATATCCTTCCAAAGCCAAGAAGGTGAGCCATCATGATGTCTGTGACCATAATCAGTGATAGATTTTCCCTAAGAGGCCCTAGAAACATTCATAATTATATTGATATTGGGAATAATATTCAAAGGTGGATGTCCATTCCAACTATCCTCCCAAAAATTAGTCAACCTACCATTGTTGACCTACCAGGAAACCGAGTCCGTGATCATAAATCTGTAGTTGCAAATGAAGTTCCAAATGTGGGACCCTTTGGGGAGTTCAGTACTAG
This sequence comes from Taxus wallichiana var. yunnanensis, assembly GCA_018340775.1. Classification (NCBI taxonomy): domain Eukaryota; kingdom Viridiplantae; phylum Streptophyta; class Pinopsida; order Cupressales; family Taxaceae; genus Taxus; species Taxus wallichiana. Next base: position 53,441,701 of record CM031234.1, read on the forward strand.
AGAGCAAAAGTTCAGGATGGCTAGCCTCCAGATATTTATGGGAGAGCACTTGAAAAACCAACCTCTTGGCATCCGATAAAAAGTTCCAAACAAGTTTTGCACCTAGAGTAGAGTTTTGAAGAGCGAGGTCCATTATTCCCAAACCGCCTAAGGATTTGGGAAGTTTGATAGTTTCCCAGTTGACCAAGTGAAATTTTCTATCTTCGTTGTTCCCTTGCCACAAAAAGGATCGGATGATCTTTTCAATTTTTTTAGGACTGATTTGGGGATCAACAAAACTAAGAGCATGTAGATTGGGAGAGCTAGGAGGACAAAATTGATCAGAAGAGCTCTGCCAAGAGACAACCATTTTCCTTTCCAAGAATGCAATCTCAATGAGAGAGAATTGAGGAGATCATCCCAGAGATTAGCCTTACCTTTACCATAAAAATCAAAATACCTAGATATTTTTAGGAAGGGCACCCACCACAAAACTCAAATTTCCCTTGATTATGTGTTATAAATGAGGAGATACATTGAAAAAGAAGATAACAAATTTATGAAAGTTGATTACCTGACCAGCCGTGAGTGAATAAGAATTTAGAATATAGGACAGTCGCGAGCTTCCGGGATAGAAGCTTGGCCGAAAAGAAAGGTGTCATTCATGAAATTAGTGCGAAAGGGGAGGCAAATTGGTGGTGATGGAGATACCCATAAGGGAACCATCACTAATCACCGATTTGATACCACGACTCAAAGCTTCAGCGACAAGGAGAAAGAGAAATGAAGAAAGAGGGTCCCCTTTCCTTAAACCCCTGTAGCTACTAAAGAAACCTTCCGCTAAACCATTAACCAAAATGGAGAAGCTCAAAGAAGAAATGCAGTTGAAGATCCAATTACAGAAATGGATACTGAAACCCATAGCTTGAAGATATTTAACAAGGAACCTCCAATTGATGCGATCATAGGCTTTACTAAAGTCCAATTTAATCATCATGCCTGAGCATGAGGAAGAGTGAATAGTATGAATTAACTCATATTAGATGATGATACCATCCATGATGGATCTCCCAGGAATGAACCCACTGTTCATGTGCAACAAGTTTATGAAGAAGGGGGCTCATTCTGGAAGCTATGGATTTTGAAATAATTTTATATGAAGTGTTGCACAAGGATATGGGCTGAAATTCATCCAATTTCTTAGCCTGGAGACTTTTAGGAAACATGCAAATTAAGGTGTGATTCAAGGCTCCAAGGATCTTACCAGAGTGACAAGATTCCTCCATGGCAAGCCAGACATTTTCTCCAATGATATCCCAAAAATCTTGGAAAAAGGAAGCAGGAAAGCCATCCGGACCGGGGGCTTTGTCCCTTTGCATAGAGAAAACAATCAATCAAACCTCCTCCTTGGAAAAGGGGGAAAGGAGCTTATCATTGTCATTGGCATCAATTAACTTTGGAATCTGTGCTAAGAATGGAAGTTGAGCATCCAAAGAGGAGACACTGTCACCATTAAAAAGAAATTGGAAGTGAGACACAAACTCAACTTTAATATGGGATTGGGAGGAAATCAACAAATTTTCCTCCAACATCAGGGAGGAGATGTAGTTAACATTTCTTCTAGCTTTAACCAAGGCATGGAATAATTTAGTGTTTTTGTCCCCATCAGCCAACCAGACTTCACATGAATTTTATCTCTAAAAGGTTTCTTCTTTTAAAAGGAGGTCACCCAATTCGCTAAGAAGATATTTTTCTTTGAGAAAGTCATCCAAATTCATACCAAGTCTAAAAACGATTCATTGAGGGTTCATATTTCATTCTCAACTCTTAATTTTTCTTGAAAAATGTTTTTGAAGTTGGAGGAGTTCCATTCGGTCAGATGAGATTTGAGCAAAGAAAGTTTTTAGATAGGATAAACATCCATGTCCTTGACACCATTGAGGAAGCCCACCAAGTTTTAATAAGAGACCGGAGGGAGGGATCTTACATCCACATGACCTCAAATTTGAAGGGGGAATGGTGAGGCAGAAGGTTGAAAGAGATGTTGAGAGATAAAGGAAAGTGATCAGAACCGGAAAGAGGATTGACAGAACATTTGAGAAGGAAATTATGTTGAAGCCATTCTTCATAAATCAAAAAATCTGTCAAGTCAAACAACCATAGAGCTAAACCCAAGGCACCAATTGTTCTAAGTGAACCAGCCTGAGTAGGGTTCCACATCAACTAACTTAGTAGAATCCATGAAGGTGATGAAATCATCCTGAGAGCATGGCTGCCACTGAATACCTCCTTTTTTTTCTTTTTCCAAAAGAGTGTCATTGAAATCCCCTGCAATAATGATATTAGAGTCCGGGAGTGAGTCAAGCACATCCTAAATTTTAGACTAGGTTTCCCATTTTTTGATGGGATTATTTGGTCCATACACATTGCAAATTAAAAATATTTGTCTCGAATGCTTCAGGAAAACCTTGCACCAAAGAAAGTTAGGATTTTCAGAGAGAGGCTCAACATGCTTTTTGGTAATGACCTAGCTGTTTGCAGCGGAAGCAATAGTTAGAGACCACCTCATAGTCCACTTTCTGTACCCATTCCCCATAGGGGGAAGAGATAACAATAAACTCTTGAAGTTTCTTAGAAGAATCGACAGAAATACAGATCCTGGAAAAGGAAGAGAGAGTGCCTTCTAGAGTAACCGGATCTATGTGAATAACATGACCCAGGCTAGAGAAAATTTTAGTAAGGGTATTCGGAGACCAAAACTTGCTAGGGAGAGAGTACAACCGAATCCATACATGGATGCCTTCCATATCAACTTGTTCTGGATCGAAGTGGGCGGACCACTCACGTAGGTGAATCCTAGATTCTGTGAAGAGGAAGTCTTTCCTTGCCAAAGAATCGTCCCTTTGCGCTTCACTTCAGAAAATCACCAAGAAGAAGCCTTTATCCAAGAACTGAATATGAAGACCACTTCCCCATTGGATGTCGCACTAGCTATGAATGCCCTCAATCATTAGGTGACGACCCACAAATTTGGCTATTATAGCTCTTTTACCAAGAAGGGAAATCTGAGAAGCATGGTCAACTGAGTCTTCCAGAGAAACATAAACAAACTCCGACTGAACAAGGTTGGTTTGGACCAAGGCACTTCCATTTCTTCCTTCGAGATCTCTAGCCGAGTCAATGGTTCTGGGTCCCAAATGTTTCTGAAGAGCTTGCGACAGTCCATGGCCCACAGAATATTTCTTCACACCCACCGAGTCATAGACAGAAATAGACAAATGGTCGTTGCAACATTTGAAATTTGAAAAAGAACAACCATTACGAACCGATACCTTGTTACATTCCATCCATCACATACATGCCGGTGTTCAATAAATTATGTAATGCCATTTTTCACATGTTTTTATACACATGTTTGATATGATTTTGATATATGTGATGATGTTCAAGGGATGTTAAGAATTTTCATTTAATGAGTTCTAATTGTGACAGTGTTCTTGATGATAATCTTCATCAGAGATAAAATATCTAAGGGATATGCATATTGATGGGATTTGAAATTCAAAGGGGAGAACCATCTTGGAGCCATAGACTAGTGAGAAGGGCATAATACCTATAGGGGTACATATAATGGTATGATAGGCCCATAAAGAAAATAAGATTTGGAGATACCAATTCCTACTTGCTTTATCAATGGTTTTCATGAGAATTTTGTTAAGTGTTTTGTTAGAAGATTCATATTTTCCATTTGCTTGAGGATAATATGGTGATGAGAAGCTTAGTTTGATATTAAATGTGTCACAAATTTTCTTAACGTCCTTGTTTTTAAAGGATTTTCCATTATCAATGATAAGTTTGTGAGGGATACCAAAGCAACATATGATATGTTGATAGATGAAATTGACAATTTTATTTTCTTTAGTAGATGTTAAGGGAATGGATTCTACCTATTTAGTTAATTATTTATTGGTCTGTGATGATAGAGTGATTTTGTTGTGATGAACGAGGGTTGATGGTGACAATGAGGTCTAGCCCCTAGTGTGAGAAGGGTCATAGGTCCTGAGAAGGTTTGTAAATCTTGAGTGTGGATGTGAGTAAGATTTAAGTGTTGTTGAAATTTGATACATTTCTTGACAAATGCACAACAGTCCTAGTTAATAGTATGAAAATAATATCCCATTCGTAATTTTTTTAGTAATTTAGGATAGATCAAGGGAATTTTAGATTAGAAAGATAATCAAATATTTGATTATACTAGAGGTCTGTTGGATTATTTTTATGGTGGTTATAGAAGGTAGATAATTATTATGAGATATTTGGTTTAATCTATGGATGAAAACTTATAGTTTAGAACAATCTATCTATTTTTTCAGTTGATAAGGGGATGAGGGATGCTAGATAAGCCATGGTGTTCACAAACTTGTTAGAATATTGTGTGATGGTTTGGATGGTATAAAGGTTGAAAATTTCTAAGAGAAAGTCAACAATGGATTTATATTTTTGTAAAATATCATTTTTGCATTGATAAAATCTTATGACCCGGTTGATGACAAGTTGTGAGTCTCCGTAGATTTCCAATATTTGAACACCTAACATAATGGCTATTTGAAGACCCATAATTAAAGCTTATATTCGGCCATTTTATTGGTACATTCGAAGTTAAGTTTGAAAGACAAAGGGATAGGAGTCCCCAAGGAGGTATGATAAAAATATCATCACCTCCCCCTTGCTAACACATGGATCCATCAAAGAAGAGGGTCATTTTGACAGGGGTAAATTTAATTTCAATAGTGTTAATGGATTCGTTAGGAAAAAATTTATTTGGAGTGTGTTTTTAGGTAGAGGGCATCGGTGAGTTGATTGGAGATAGTTTATCCTTTGATATATTTTGGTGAGATAAAATCAAGGTAAAAATTAGTCATAAGCATAATCCACCAAGTGATGCGTTCACTATGATATGGTTTGGAGTGCATGGTTTTAATAGGGTTAAAGCTAGTTATGAAAAAATTATTGTGATTGAGAATATAATGACAAAGTTTAGATATCATGAAGTATAAGGCACAACACAACTTTTTGGATTTGGTATAATACATCTTGTATTCATGGAGAGTGTAACTTATATAAACAATATGTTCATAACCCTTCTCATCTTGATGAGCCAATATTACACCTAAGGTGTGTTCAAAAGAAGATATGTAAAGGTATAATGAATCCCTCGCGTGGGGTATGAGCATTAGAAGTAATAAGAGATGTTTTTAAGTTCGTTGAAGGCTTGTTGATAGTTAGAATCCCATTTATAATTAACATATTTTTGGAGAAGATGGTGGATGGGATGACAATGGTCTGAAAGTTGTGATATAAAATGATAGATGGATTGAAGCTTCCCCTTAAAGTGGATCTTCTTGAGGTTAGCTAAGGGATGAATTTTAATGATAGCTTTAATCTTGGCAGGATCCACTTCAATGCCTTAAGTAAAAATTATGAACCCTAAGATTTTTTTGGTGAGGACACCCAACACACACTTAATAGGATTAAGATGGAGAAAGTACTTGATGAGATGGGTAAATATAGTGACTAGGAAATCGAGATGATCTTTGTGTTGTTTGTATTTTCCTAGGAGGTTTTCAATGTAGTCTTCTACTATTTTATGGATAAGATCATGGAAAATTTATGTTATTGCACAATGGTAAGTGGATCCGACATTATTTAGTCTGAAAGGAATCACTCAATAACAAAAAGTCCCCCAAGGGGTGATAAAGTTTGTTTTGTGCTAGTGTTCATTAGAGATAAGGACTTGGTTATAGTTGGATAAGTCATCCATGAGGGAGATCATTTCGACCAGAAGTTAAGTCGACGAGTTAATCAATGTTTGGGTAGGGAAAATCATCTTTGGGATAGGTGAGATAAAGGTCTTAGAAGTCAGTGTAAATGTGTAATTTTCTAGAGGCCTTGATTACATGGATGATACTAGATACCAATTGTGGATAATCAATGGGTATGATTAAATTATTAGAAAAAAACATTTTAGTTCTTATTTGATGAGAACGGATATTCAAGGATGTATTTTACATAAAAAAATTAACTAGTTTTGTGTTAGGATAGGTGATGATATTGTGCATGATGATGTCGGGTATTTACCGGAATATTAGTAAATGACCATGTAAAGGCTTGAATATGTTTAGAGAGGAAGGAAATGAATTCTTGTAATTCTCGTGGATCTAAATATTGAGCGCATTTGACAATGTGAGGGTCCTTTGGGGTTCCTATGTTCACATCGACAATGGATTCATTAATAAGTGTTGATGTGTCTCGAAGGTAAGGTTTTCGTAGATAGTGGTCTTTTACTCCCATATAGGAGATAATAGACTAGTCATCGTGTCATTGAAGAATTTCAACAGTGGGAGATTCCTCTTTAATCATTTTGGGTAAAATGAGAGGAATGGTTTTGGTATCATGGCTAATATGATAATTCAATGGTACTTAGGTGATAATATTGACTAAACCAAGTTATGTGGGATGTATATAGTTTTTCTAGTGTCCATGAAGTCATCTTGTGTGGATGAAAAATATGGTTCCGACTCCATGATGGTTATAGGTGGGGTATATGTGGAGGATTTGGAGGTGATATTTTCATTTTCCAGTCCATATCTTTCATTTGGTTTGAGGAATACTCGATAATTAAGTTAGAGACACCTTATTCATAACATATGAATCTAAAGCCTTTCCAGCACAACGGTGAAGGTACATTTGTGAAAAGACTTGGTTGTACAAGAATTTGAAATTTGATATGAATGGTTTAGGGTGATGATGATATATAAGTGGTGGGGAGGGATGATAAATCACTACATAAATAATATTTTTTTTAAGATGTGGTGGACCAAAGGAGACAACATCCCTGATATTAGGTTCATACATTGGTTGGTTGTTAGGTTTTCCATATGTATTTGGTGTAGGAAGTGTGTTAAGTGTGAGGAGGTGATACTTCCCCAGTAAAATGTTTTTCATGGCATCACTAAAGGAGGTATCATTTGGTAATTTGGATGATGAGACTAATGAGATACTGGAGGATGCATTAGAGGATCATGTGTTGGTTTTGGGGACAAGTATGTCATTGGTTTTATATTTCATATGAAACTCTTTGAATGAGTTTGGATCTACAAGCACCTGTAAATTTTTACCTCTGTTCGTCGTACTTAAGACACTTATGAGGTGTGGATGGGATATAATATATAGTGTGTATCCATGGTCAGCCTAATAATATGTTATATTGAAATTAGACTTCTACCAAGTAAAATATTTTGTGAAGAGTTTTGATTCCAACTTTGATTGGAATAATTATTGTACCTAAAGTGGGAGCAACCGTGTCATTAAAATCTTGTAGTACAAAGTGGGTGATTGAGAGATGATATCATTGGGTAGATTAAGTTGGTAAAAAGTGTGTGAATATATTATTATAATGTTGGCATTGTTATCGATCATAACTCATTTAACTAGGTTGTCATCAATATGAGTGGTGATGAATAAAGGGAGGTCGTGATCTTTCGGTTGTAATGAGGGGATTTCTATACTAGAAAAAAATAGTTATGGATGTTTAACGGTACCTACTAGGTTTGCAAAACATTTTGGATCATCTTAAGGTACTAATATGGATTTGAGGGATTTGATCATGGTTTGTCTATGTGTATGCAAATTTTTCACAAGATTGTAAAGGGAAATCTTCATAGGGTCTTGATGGAGTTGTTTAATAATGGTATTTTGGATAGGGGTAGTAGAATGTGTAGGTGGGGCGGTAAGAATGGATACTTTGGATTTAAGAATTATTGGATTAGATTACTCAGGAGTGAGAGGGATGGATAATTTAGATTTTTAGCAAGTAATGGGTTGGCGGATTCGAGAGAGAGGATAACACAAATTTTGGAATTTTTTTGTTACGAGGTTCTTGGTTCATGGGTACATGCTCTAGTGGTAATCTATACTACATCTATTTGATGGAGGGAGGTTTTCTAATAAGATTCCTCATTTTTAGGAATGTAGATGTTAATAGTGCTTGAGGAGTGATGGTTTGATGGGTCCTTTTTATGGTTTCAAGTTTGTTGAAAGGAGGCCTTTGTTAGCAATGATTTCGATAGTCGTGTGAAGGGCCTTGCAATCTTCTAGAGTGTCTTGTTGTGTGATGATAATCACAAAAGCTTCAAAATTATACTAGGATGAATTCTATTCTTGAGATTCATATGGTTTGATATGGGGTAATGTGATGATGGATTGTTGAATAAGATCCTTAAGGGTTAATTTTTAATAACATTTGGATGCGAGATATTAAGGGAAGAATAGGATCTTCCAATGGTAGAAGCATCTTTGGGATTTCTTTTGGTGTGATAGTTTTAAGCTTAGGTTGATGAATGGTTTTGATTCTATGACAATAAATGATAGCTATGATGAAGGATGTAGTTCTAATATATAGGGCACAATATTTGAGATTGATTTCGAGGAGTTGGATAATTATGTGATATGAAGGTTACCTTCTTAAACGAAGGAACTTGTGGGTGCGTAGTGGGATTTTTAAGGCTATGGATGTAATGCTAAGTAACTACCTCTTCAGAAGATTTCTTACATTATAAAATGGGTTTCTTATAGGAAGATCTCAAATATGATGAGGTGGATGTGGATGATTGTGTGGTTTTTACAAAAAGTTTCCCAAGAAGCATAGATAATTCCATAGGCTTGTCTCGGTGTAGATGGAGAAGATGTAGTAGATGATTTATTTTTAGAAACTTGGGAATATTTTTGAGATGATGAGGTAAATAAAAATGGTTTTTTGATTTTTTCATTGATGGACCCTATAGATACACATGGTTCAAGTAGGTGTTTCCGATGTATAATAACTATAGTAGTAGAGGGTTTGTTCATTGTGGTCATAACAAGATTATTTGTGTTTGTTTCAAAGGATGAATTAGTCACAAGAGCCTTATATAATGGAAGTATAGATGATTGATCTTTAATGGTATTGATAGTATGATGAATGAAATTTGATTGTGTTTGGCTAGTAGATGGGGAATAGTTTGGAAAATGTTGTTTGAAAACAACCATATTTTGGTTTGGCGAGTGCATTAGGGTTATCTAATTGTAACTCACCTTTATCTATGAGATCATGAATGATATTTCTAAATGAGAGAAACCTTTTGATGTTGTGACCTTTGACCCTATGGTATTTACAATAATCATTATCTTGATACCAAGATGGTTTTGATACGGACATGTCAATGGGATAAATAGGGGAAGAGTGGTCATGTTTGCAATAAGGAGTTTGTTGAATACCATGCCATATGATTCATTGATGGGTGTGTAGTTATGTTGGGGTTGAGATAATTCAGTGGTAGAACGTTCTTTGGGGGAGATTTTGACAACAAACACATTGGTGGCTATTTAGATTTGTCATTTTTAGATGATAGTTTGGATGAAAACTCAGGTTTTGGATTTTTCAATTTAATTTTAACCCTACCATATTCGAGAGCATGTAACTCGATTTTGCAATCCATAGTAAATGCCTCATCAAACATCTAGAATGACTGGATTTGTAAAGTAAATGATATGTTTTTAGCACATGAGTGGGAGAATAATTTTATAAGCTCATTATGTGGGAGAGAAAATGAAATTTGGTTGACAATACCTCTCCAATGGGAAACAAAGTCAACATAGATTCATCTTAAAATTATTTAATCACGTAAAAGTCGGTGATAGTGATTTTTTTCTTAATTTTGATTGAGAAATATTTGAGGAAGATTTGGGTGAATTATGTGAAGGAAAAAGTGTATACTAAGGTATGATGTTAAACCAATCTAGGCGGGGCCAACTAGAGATATGGGGAATGCTATAAGAATCAAGTCCCGATCAAGAGCTATATGGTAATACGCATGTCAAAAATATAAGATATGCTATTGAGGGTCTTCTTTACTATAGAACTTGAGGAACTTAATAAATTCCCAATGTGGAAGATAAGCTTTGTAAGGTACCTTGTGACAGATGGATAGGTTCTTTTACATCTATTTGTATGATAATGTGTTTTTAGGACCCATGAAAGTGGCTTCGAGACTGGATATTCTATTCATCAAATCTCGGAGAGGGTTAGTTTGTGGTTGTGTATTGGATGATGATGAACCAGGTTGATTATATGAGAATTGATTAGGTTGTTGATATGGTTGATATTGCAAAGGGATATTATGTTGAAAGGGGATATTTTTCTAAGGGGGTATACTTAAGGGAATATTATAAAGGGTTTTGAAATTAATAGCTCGCAAAGGTTATATGTATTAATATGGAAAAGGAATAAAATTATTAGAGGGGTTGTGATTGTTGGGGTATATGCTAAAAAGGAATTGATGTGTGAATAAGGGGTTATGATTGTTGTGGAATATGTTGAAAAGGGGTGGAAGAATGAATAAGTGGTAGGGATTGTTGAGGCATGTTTTGAAATGGTATGGAAGTATGAATGAGAGGTTAATATTTTTGAGGTATGGATTGAGAAGAAGTAGGGATGGTAAATGATTGTTTTGAAGATGGGAAAAAATATAAATAGTGCTAGTATTGATGAGTGGAGTTGATGTAGGGATGGAAATATCTATGTTCTAAATGAAGGATTTAGGTTGTTGGGATGGAGGAGGTTGAACCACACTTGATGGAATGGATATGAAACTCATGGGATGAGTCTAAATAGTAGATGAAACTAGAGCGTTGATGTGGATGAAGATTTATTGGTATTATTTTGGGATGATGTGGAGCCACCAAGGGATCGGTGATGATGTATATTGTTGATTGGTCATGTCTTGTGAGGATATTACATTACGATCAAAAGTGATGATGTGGGTTGAAGACATGACATTAGATGTTTTTGATTGGCTTCTAGTGGGATAGGGATGTACCTATTAGATGAACAACTCATGGTTAGGATCAATAAGTCAGGAGAAAGCACATAAAGGGTCAGGTATAATAGGTCATGGTTTAGGTATGAATGGATGAAGGTGAACACCCCAGGTAAAAAGATATGCATTAAGGGAAATGAGGTTCAAATCTAAACTCTCAAAAAGACACGATCTCCACCATCGAAGAAACAAGGACTAGGTGGATCGGGTATTTCGCATGATTCATATTGGATATTAGGAGAATGGGGGTGTTCTTGATCTCTTTGGTCAAGGTGATAGATTTTCTCATCATTTTTCAAGTAGATGCAAATTTTCCTTGATGTGATTTTGAATATTTTTAATAGATTGTTAGAATTTTTCAGTCATATTTTTAGAGTTTTGAAGACAATATTGTTGTCTTATAAGTAACCATAAAAGTAAAAATCACCTAAAAATGAAAAATGAATCTAAATAGTTGATTACAAACATCAAACAACAAACAAGTCATACAAACAAAGTATTTGATTATCTTCATTAGTTAAAAGAAAAATGAAATATGAAAAATGGTTGTTAGGGTCCTATGAAATGGCAATCTATGGATGGTTTCAGGTGATGTTTAATGTTAGAGTCCTCGATATACCTGAAGGTACATGAGGACCTAATTTTTACTAGTGCCAGTATGGGGTCTGGTATTAGGGCCTACCCCCTCACTTCATGGTCCCACGGTGATAAAGGATTTGGGTTCTTAGCCAATATATCGACAAACAATTATTTATACTCAACTAGAATACCAAGTTAGATTATCCTCTTGGTGATGAAATCCAAGTAGGTCCACTTGGGTAGGAATGTTTTGATGCAAGTTGTGTTTAAAGTGATTTGGTTGTGTGTGGGGGAGATTAAGTGAATGCAATATGTTAACCTCCTAATTAAACTATGTGATCAAGAAGGATGAAAGGTTATTTTTAAACCCAAAAGAAATATTGATTTTGATGAGAACAATAAACAAAAATGTAATGCTTTGAAATAAAAATAAAGGAAAAATACACAACTATAAAAAAATTCCTTTTTAAACTTTTATTTTTAATTTTTAAGGAAAATTACAATGCAACAAACAAGATCCTAAGACAACAATCTACAAGGGTTAGATGAAAAAAGAACATAGAAAAGAAGCAGATGTTAGAAACTAGTTGAATAAGAAATTGGAGACAATCTATAGAGATCATCGGTAATTTATAGGATTCACTTGCGATTCACGAGAATATTTGGAAATCTAAAAAATTGCTATAAATTTGACTAGATCGTTAGTGATCGTAGAGAAGAGAACCTAAAGGTGAAAATTAATTAATTTGAAATGATAAAAAAGGTTCTTCGGGTCACACCGGACGTGCTAGAATGTACCATAGAGTTTTTCTTTCCAACTTTAACTTAATAAACTGAAATAACAAAAATAAATGACCTCAGAAGATGGAGGGGTTTATCGATACCCGTGATAACTAGTGTCAATGTTGATGTGGTAATATTTCCTTCTTCCTTGCGATGAAGAAAAGCGTAGATCAAAGACACTAAACATAAAATACTAGATAGATGGGAAAATGATTTGCTTGAAAAAGGTGGATTTTGGGAATCCAAAGGGACTTCCTTGAAGGATGTAATATCATTTCGATATAATTAAGTATATGATAAAGATACGAAATAGAAAGCGATAGATAGATAATGGAAAAGAATATCTAGAACTCAAGGTTGAATAGAAATTCTTACACATGCTTCAAATGTGGCCCAAGAAAGGGTGGATGTAATCTAGACAGACTCAAAGCATTCATACCCAAATTTTTGTCTCTTGTTGAATATTGCGGAGGAATTTGAACCGATCCTCAATATATTCAATTTCGGCTGCAAATTGTATTGCACGCACTTTCAACTCGTGAAGGATATTGAATTTTTCCCAAAAAATAGGTTGTTGAACTATAGGACGGTCATAAATTCTTATGATTGGATGCGACTAGCCAAGAACCTGTCATTTAAAGTAAATCCATGCTTACAGAAAAAAAACTAAATGTAAAAATATAGATAAAAATGATAGTAAACTAATAAATTATTGAAAAGATGTGATTTTCTAGGGATTGTTGGAAATTGGGGAAGTCTCTGGTGATCAAACAAAATTGTGAGAAATTTAGTTGATCGATGATGATTCTTGTGAAATGAAAGACTTTGATAAAAATGATAAATAAAGCTTCAAATGAGTATTTTTTATTCTTTTTTATATTTAGATGAAATGTATATGATGACACAAGATAGATAAATACCTTTTGATATAAAAGTGAGGTGAAAAATGTCTCAAAATGTTGGATAGAGATGGTTAAAGTTGATGCCCAATTGTTGAGCTTCCGAGAGATGATTGATGAGAGAGACTATCAAAATGTTGTGTTGACAATATCTTGAGGTTGATACAACATCTTGGTGATATTTATAATGACATAGGTTTGATGTGGAGTTGAAAAATGAAGTGTAGGAATGAGAAAAAGGTTTATGAAGATCCCTAAGAAAGGATCAAAAATCCTATTTATTATCTCTAGAGATCCATTTTTTTCGGGAAAACATTTGGGAAGTAGTTAAAACCACTTCCAAAAAGGATTTTTAGGTGATTAACAAGGGAAAATGGTTGACGAGGAGGAGGTTATGGAAAATTTTGGAGGTTGGGATATGTGAATAAAATATATTTGAGTGGTTTTAAGATGGTTAAGGTAATTTTAATGTGGTTAGGTGGTTTAGAAAGTGCAAAATAGTAATTTATGAGATTGTAATTTTCTTTTTTATAGAGGTATGGGTAAATTGACTTAGGATAATGATTTTTAGATAGGTTTTGGAGTAAATAATGTATGTATAAGGTGATGTAGTTGGGTTGAAGAAAACTTGGTGTCTGAGGACATACCCATAGCGAGAAGATCCTTAACACTCACCTTTGAGTTTCACAAAATATTAATCAATTCCAATTTCTTTGTGTAAGATGAATTCCATTCAAGAATATTTAGTCCTTTGAACAAGTCCATCTTAGTACCCTTATGCACACTAGTATTAGAAGATGCGAGACAAATTTGATGCATCGATTACTTTTCTAGAAACATATTGAGGTACATTAGTAAGAATGTTGGGCCTCCTTTACATTTCTTCAAAGTGGAGGTAAGTGTGCAGCATGATTCAATTAATAAGAGGGAATTGCAGAAGTTTTCAAAAATCCTTTTCAAGGAAACTATCCTTTGCTTTAATTTAACCAATTTATATAAATTAATTATGCATCTTGTAGAGGCTTTGAATAAGATGAAATAGGAATGATGACCGGGATTTATTTCTCCACCAATTCCTTAGTAAATAATGATGGGGATATGTGATAAGTATTCATATTGATATTTTCCTATAAGAAAGACAAAAATTCTTCAATTGTTCAGAACCGCATGATCTCGCAAGGAGAAACAAATGATTAATCAATATTTGAAACACTTAGAATAAGGGGGTCATTTTGGTGATTTTTCTCATCAAATTCACTTAAATAATATGGGATTTTAATGGTCTTATAGGATCCTCTTCATCCTCAATAGAGAACAACATCGAGACTAATGCCTCATCCAGATAGGAAATATTAACAAGTGAATGTATAACTTCGAAGATATATTTCTCAAATATCTTTCCAATTCTATGTCTGCCATTTCGAATAGAAGGATGTCATTATGTCTCTCATATAATATTATACTTACAATATCATAGATAATTTGAAAATTTATAACTAATAATTAAGAACTTATAGGAAAATAAATTCTGGAAAATTTGTGCAAAGTATCGTGACAAGAGTAAATACAAGATCATTTTGGATGTTCAACATAATATAAAGAAAGAGAGATATAAATAATATCGGAGAAAAGGAATTCATTTGATCTCAATTAAAATATTACATAAGGAAGACATTAAATTCAGATATTTACCTATAATTATTTCTTTCTCAAGGTATGGTTTCCAAAAACGGGTAAAAATCGAATTAATTAAAGGGATGACATCGGAGGCGAAAATGGTTATGATTAAGCACTTGATTGGTTGAGACAAAATGAAAAAGAAAGGAAGATGCCTGAAAATACAAGTTAATTACTTTGCGCATGTCCACATTTGTAATAAAAAGTAAAAAACCAAATATGAAGGTGATAAGCGAAAAGAGGATCTTCTGATTGAACATGATGTTTCCCGATCTAATGAGAGATCAAGCTCCTTTCTTGTGAATAAAATAATATTATATTTCTATTTTGGGAGGAGGAATTGAAATGTAAATCCAATAATATTTTTATAAATATGGGGTCTCTCATCATATTGAATGGGGGTTATTTTTCTATTTGAAAATTTGAAAGAGAAGTATTGTAACTCTTCATGTTTCCATTTTCTTATATGGAATACATATGAACTTTGAGTTTTCAATATTTTGTGTCAAGGTGGTTGCATTGTACAACCATTGGGAACATTGAGGGCATTTAATTCATGTCCCCTTATCAAAAAATTGAAATTTTGAATGACATATGCCTACTTATGATTCTAGCATTGTGTTCTAGATCTTGTATGTTGAAATTTGATTAATGAGTTATAATTTCTACTACAATTTTGTATTCATTACTTATGTATGTAACACACTAGATCAGTCCTTGGTTGTTACATTTTGGTTACTAAATCAATATTGTTTTGTAAGAACTTACTCTACAATATTTGATATAATTATAAAATCCTTATTGTAACCATCTTGTTGAGTGATTTTTATCAGCCTCTAAGTGTATCTTTGGCATGTGAGAATAGGAGCAATAGATACTTCATTAGAATACTTGCATGAGATTTTGTGTAAGGTTTTTAGATATTGTGTTGAAAATATTTGTATATGTTGAGTATCAATGAATAATTTTTTTTTGTATTAATTTGTCACCCACTTAATCATACATTCTTTACTTTCTAGAATAACATGTTGTCATGGTAATTGTTGTTGCTTGGTTATAAGAAATCAATCATCATTTACTCCCCTTATTTTACAAAATCAAATCTACTATACCTTTCCCCACACCATCACACTTCTAAAAAATACATTCACTACCTTGGTTGTTTTATTTCCAAGCATCATTGAAGACAATTCTTCATACCCAAATTCCCATCAAAAATGATGCAAGAACAATTTTTTTGTCTTTAGTAACTTATGTCTGATGCACTAAATATATGTAATACTCTTGTGAAAAATCTTGTGAGTGGGTTTTACATTCATTGTCATGTTTAGCTCAAATTAACCCATCATTTTCTAGATTAGAAGGAAATAAGTGAAAATCATCTCCCCTTTATTCAAGTTACCACATAGGTCTTCTCACCCTAGTCTAGGTAGGACCAAAAACAACAGATCAATCTTAGAACGTAATATTAAATTCTTATAAAATTTAGTTTATAATTAAATAATTTAGAATAGATTATATTCTTAATTATTTAATATAAACTTTAGGTTATGTTTAATTGGTTATTTAGTAACTAATTTATATTAAATTAGGGTATAATTTAATCATACCCCATCACTTAATATGTTCATGACCCGTGGGGTCATTTAAATATGGTCATGGATCATATTATTTTCACTTGGGGTTAATGGATTAAAGAGAAGTGAGGTAAAGGATATTATTGGACTGTGTAATGCTTCTCACATAAATGGAATATTCTTATTTTTCCATGGTTTTTTCCCCATTGGGGGTTTTCCATGTGAATCTTGTGTACAATTTTATTTACATTATTTTTTATTTATTATGCATTCACATTAATGTTTTGTTAATGTTAAATTAATATGGTTAATATGGTTTATTATCCTTTTCCTAACAATCAAGCCATCCCATTTTACGTGCCTTTCAATCATCCTAGTGCTTGGTTTTAAAATAGGATGTTAGAAATCTCCTCACTGCAAATGACATATAACATTCACAGTCTAATATCTCCTTAAGAATTCCTACCCTGACAAGTGTTGACAGGCCTAGGGGGTGTAGATTTGGAAACCAACATACTTCCAACACCGTTGTCAGGGAAATTTTTCTCAAAGAAAGGTTAAGAATACTTACCTTTACAAAACTTTGATTAAATTTTGAAAATAAAGACCGGATCTGCTAGTATTATTGCATGCTTGCCATAAAACCTAATTTTTGATAGTATACTAAAAGTTGGTTTCTAGAACTATTGTGAAAGCCATAAATATATATATAAATTAATTTTTCTATGAGGTTGTGAAGAATGTTTTTGGATATTTTGAGTTAAAATATACAACTAGGGTTAGAATAGTGTAATTTTTTCATCCTACCCACCTTGTTGATTAACTCTCCCTTTCACAAAACTAGAAGGATGAATATCCTTTTTCAAGTTTGATCCTACTAAAAGATTACTCCTAGAATTGGAAACTTCACATTTAAGATGGAAAAAAATTTAGAAACATGTGGGTGGTAAAAATTTGGGAGAAACATGTGTTTTACCCTATGAATTTGATCCTCATTTGGTGGAAGACTACTCTAGTACGTCAACTAGTTTTGATACAACTATTCCTCAAGCTTATTTACATTCTTTGTTTCAAGAACATTCAACTTACGCTAAAAACAAAGGTATCCCTTAGCTTTCACATTTGTTGACCTGTGAGAACAGATTATTTTGTGAGACTGAATCCTCAAAAGATTTCCATTGTGTGGATCATAACCCTCTACCTTAGAGACCTCCAATTCCCCATCGTTTTAATCCTCCATTTGAAAATCCACCACCAAATAATATGGAACAACCTCATCTAAGAGCTCCTTTTATAGTCATTACATATAAACCAATAAGGTTAAATGGAATGGTGGGCTATCCTAATGAAGTTCCAAATGAGATCAAAATTAGGTTGCTCTGCATTTTTATAGGAATAATGTCATGAGTGGGGATCAACATCTTAAATTGATCCATAGGGATATGAAAATAACACCAATTCATCAAAAACAATGATTACCAAAAAGAAAAGTTAGAAAAATGTAGAATAGACTATAAAGTTACGGAACCACCCCTTTGTGTAAAGAGGTAGTTGCATAACTTCCTTGGCATTTGTGTAGCTTCCCCCTGCATATAAAAATAGTTTTGTAACTAACCCGAAGGTTGCACAACTATTGATCTAAAGACACCGGTGGTCCTATCACTAATGGACAGAAAAATAAAAGAGCCACAAACAATCATAGATTTGGAGTGTCTGGACTATGTCTCTTCCTCTGTACAACCCTTCTCATTCTCCAATGCATGGGAGGACATGAGAAACAACTATAAATACATGGAGAGCAAGTGGAGTTGGATATCAATTCATGAGAGAAGTAAGCAAGAATAATTCAGTGTTGGAGTTGAATTGTAGAAGCAAGGTGTGTGAGAATAAAGAAAATGGGTATAGAGGGGAAGTGTCTACATTGTTTAATTTTCTTAATCTTGTTGTAATATGTATCTTTTGAATTGGCCAATACATATAAGTGGGAAGAAAGAGAATTTTACCTTCTTGACTAGTTTTCCCTCAAATTTAGGGTTTCAAAGATAAAAATATGGTTGTCTTGTTTTTTTAATTTATTTCCCTTCGCTGAAAATAATTCTAAGCACAAAGATATTTTCAATAACTTCAAACAATATGTCATTTTCAAAATTAAAAGTAGAACAGTAATTTATTTTGTGGTCTTGTAAATTTCCAAAGCTAGAGGTTTACAAATCATTTTGGTATTAGAGTTGATAAGTATCCAGGATTGTGGTATTCATTCTTGTGGTTTGTATGACAATGAAAAGGTATAAAGGAGAATAATTTTTACCTTGTTATCCATAAATATCTACAAAGAACTAGAAATAAGGGGTTTGAGATCAATGGAGGAAGGGAACTTGGTCCATAGAATTGAGATGGTATAGACCATGATCGATCACGTTGTATGAGATGCGACGAGAACTCTCATATCTGCAAAAGATGGCTTGATCAAGAAAGATTCCATGGAATCAGTGGTCCGAGCCTTGGAAAAAAAATCATAGGGAAGATCCATGAAGAGGAAGAAGATACGGAAGAGAGGGAAGAAATTCCACTTGAGAAGGTAAAATCTGATCATGCTCCTTTTAAAGTTAAAAATAAGGTTGAGATAAAAATATTTGAAGGAAAAATAGATGCGAGTTATTCGATAAATGGTTAAAGTAATGGAATTTTACTTTAGTGTGCATAATTTCACAGAGGCATAAAGGATTACCTTTGCACATCTCAAAATGGAAGGAAATGCTTTGATTTGGTGGGAAACCTATCTAGCCACTTGTGAGAAGAGGAAACATCCTATTGTCAATACTTGGGAGGGTTTTAAAGAATTTTTAGAGGTAACCTTTATCCTATTGTCCATAAGACTAACTAGATGATTAAATGGTATTATTTTAGACAAGGCGGTAGTCAAAGTGTGTAGGATTATACTTTGGAGTTTTGGATACAAACCATGTTGCTCAATATGGACTTAGAGGATGAGGATATTCTGACCAAGTATTTGGGAGGAATTTAGACTCACCTTCGAAGGAAGGTTATCTCCAAGAAGCCAAAGGCTATCAAAAAGCATGTGTGCAAGCCTATTGTATTGATGATGAAAAGAAAAAAGTATAAGAAGAGTAAAAGACAAAGAATACATCAAATCGGCCAAAGAAAGAGTAGGAAAAAATAAGTAAAAAGGTAAATGGAAAGGTAAAGGTAAACAAAATTCCACTACTTTGAATACTTGTATAGATCTCAAGAATTTTTTAAAGAATTGTGATATCAATAGTCATACTAATGCTATATGTTAGAAGTTACATACAGAGTTACATCTCAAGAACCGAACCAAGTATTCCAAAAAATCCATGAAAAGTGTAAAGATAGACAAGGAGGTGTTAATAGAGGATGATTTTGATGCAGATGAAATTCTTGGATGCATGAAAACCAAAATGAATAGCCAAGAGGAGGAAGAAGATATGAGTAAGATATTCCGAGATCAAAATCCAAATCAAGAGAACTAAGGTAAATACTTTAGTTGATATTGGTTCTTAGTCTAACTTTATTTCTGATGCGGTTGTAAGGAATATTGGTCTTAGAAATTACTAAGCATCCATATCCATATCCTTTGGGATGGGTGAAGAAGGGTGTAGAGATTCAGGTAACAAGAAGATGCAGGTTCAAGTTTAGGATTAATTCTTAGTATATAGATGTATTGTAAGTTGATGTAATTCTAATTGATGCATTTGATGTTGTTATTAGGAGTCCTTACTTGTATATAATGGATTCTATATTCATGAGAAGGGATAAACAATACAAATGGGTCAGGGATGGAATTAGTTACAACATCCGGGCATACCATCGTAATTAAAAAAATTCTATGGTAAGTTTTAACTAAGCAAAAATACTTATTTAGGAACATCATAATCATTTTTTTTTACTTTTATTAAAGGATAAACAAGATGGGGTGGAAATTTCAGATGTTTCTAACTAAGGGATGAATAATTTGGATAAAATTATTCAATATTTTTAGGAAGTATTACATACTCCCAACGAGTTACCACCAAAATGGGAGGTAGAGCATGAAATTCGGTTGTTCTTTAGAGTCTCCTCTACCAAACACCGGGTTGCATAGGCAATCCTTACTAACAAGTACATAGGTAAAGAAACAACTCCATGAGCTATTAGACCAAGGGGTAATATACCCAGGAACCTCACCATATGGTTCACTTATTGTGATGGTGCCGAAGAAGGATGGTTCTTAGAGAATGTGCATCAACTACCGCACCTTGAATAAGATCACCATAAGAACATATCCACTCCCACACATACATGACCTCTTAGACAAGATTTAACATGAAAATTTCTTCACAAAGTTAGATCTCAAGTGGGTTATCACCAGAGTCGGGATAAAGGAGGAAGATATATGGAAGACTACCTTCAAGACAAAACAAGGTTTGTATGAGTGGTGAGTACTTCCATTTGGTTTTTATAATGCACCCGCTACATTTATGAGATTGATGAGTGATGTATTGTGGGAATTCATATATTCATGTTTCATTATATATCTGAATAATATTCTAATTTTTAGTGCCACATGAGAGGAACATGTAACACATTTATAACAAGTCTTGTAAGTTCTCGAGAGAGAAAAAATTGCTATGCAATATGAAGAAGTGTGAAGTTTCCAAACAGTCACTTGTCTATCTTGGGAACATGGTTAGAGGAGGAGAGCTATGAGTAAATCTGAATAAGGTGGAATCCATCACCAATTGGCTAAAACCAATGGGAGCCATAAAGACTAGAAGTTTTGTGGAAGCATTATAATACATGAGAAAGTTCATTCCATAATTCTCCATTATTACAACACCTCTACACAAATAGAAATGAGTAAGGGTTTTTCTTGAGGTAAAGAACAAGATAAGGCTTTTGAATTATTGAAATACAATATTATTCATACTCTAGTACTTTCTCTTCCTAATTTGCAACAACCCTTTGAAGTAGAGTCAGATGTCAGTGATTATGCTATGGGGAAAATGTTTCTATAGGGAGGCAATCCAATATGTTATCTTTCAAAAAAATTCACTATCGAAGTTAGAGGATATTTTGTTTATGATAAATAAATGTATGCACTAGTTCAGGGAAATAAATAAATCGAAACATTATTTTTTGGGAAAAGAAATTATTATACACACTAACCAAAAACCTCTCCAGTATTTACAAGAACAATCTAAGTTGCAGTGGGAAAGGCACTACAAGTGGATGGGGCTCCTTCAGTAGTTCCATTTGGTGATCAAGTATAAGAAAGGTAACAAAATTTTTGTGGTAGACATATTTTCTAGACTTCCCAAACAATATAGAATATCTTATTTGGCCACTATCTTTCAGATTGAGCCCTTTCCAAAGGAAGCTTACGGGGAGGCATATGCTCAAGAAAAATATTTTTGGGTAACATATCAAAAATTCACTATCAAGGGACTGAAAGGATGGGTATTGAAGATTTTTATCTCAAATATGGGTTATTCTACTGATGGGGGAAGCTTTGTGTGCCAAAAGAAGAAAGAATTCTATTGATGAGGGAAGAACATACCTTGAAATTAGTGGGACATTTCGGTGTTGGTAAGACCTTATCCCACTTGTAAAGGTACATGTATTGGCCCAATACACAAGAAGAAGTATATAAATTCATAAGAGGGTGTAAATGTTTTTGTACAAGTAAGCCTAAAATATGGAAGGAAGGTTTATATATGCCTTTACCAGTACCTACTCATCCTTAGGAAGATAATTTTATGAATTTTGTAGGAGGAATACCTATGTCTAAACATGTCCGTCATTATCTATATATTGTTGTAGATAGATTCAATAAGATGTGTGTTCTTACGACATGTAAAAATACAATAAAATCATATGAGGCAATGGAAAATTTCTTTGCTAATGTATGGATGCATTTTGGTTTACCAAAGACCATTGTTTCGAAAGAGATTACAAGTTGTTGGGGAAGTTTTGGACTACTTTATGGGACAAGATGAACACCAAGTTATAAAGGAGCATGACCTTCCATCCACTAGACAGATGGGAAAACAAATGTGGTGAATAGGACTTTGGTGTAATTGATTAGAGGATATAATAGAAAATATCCACGGACTTGGGATGATTCCTTAGCCTACATTCAACATTCCTACAACTGGGTAGTACACACATCCACTATGAAGTCACCATTTTAAAGCATGCTTGGGATATCTACCTATGAATCCATTGGACATAGTAGTTGGGTAGCAAGAAGAAGGGGAGATATGTGATTTAGAGGTGACTAGAGAAACAAAATTCATTAAGAGGATCCAAAAATCCATCTCAAGGTAAAAGAACATTTGGAAAGATCTCAATCCAAGTATAAGGATAAACATGATCAACATAGGAGAGAGCAAAAACTTCATGTTGGAGACAAGGTTTGGCTTTACTTAAGCAAGGATAAATTACAGGGCCAAGCAAGGAAACTCAAGCCACTATGGTATGGACCATTCACTATACTAAATCAGGTTGGAGAAAATGCCTTGGGTATAATTTACCACCATTCATGTGAATTTACTTAGTGTAAATTATGATAACTTGCACCTATATGAGCCATCCATGCTTGATGAAGAAGGAAAATGTCATTTTCTACCTTCAATAGAATATTGCATCTTGGAATCCCGAGGAGAATTGGTGTGCTACAAAAAAATGTTAGAGAGATGAGGAAAGGTCCATAGGAGTCTTGGTGTGTTGGACTAAAATGGAATACACCAAAGCAAGCCCAATAGTACTCAAAGGAGTAAGTGAGGGAATTGTTTCCTCATCTACTCCCCCACCAATCTTTTATGGGACCAAAAGCCTCTTGAGTAGGGGAGGTGTGATCCATAGGGATCTAAAAATAACACCACTTCATCAAAGATAAATAGTACCAAAAGAAAAAGTTTGAAAAATGCAGAAAAAATGTAAACTTATAGAACTACCCCTCTATGCATAGAGGAGGTTGCGTAACCACCCCTACACAGAATTATGATTGCATAAGTGCCATGATGGTTAAGCAAATGGTAGTCTAAAAACATCGGTGGTCATGTCACTAACGTATGGAAAAATTTAAAAAAATCCATGACCAATAACGAATTTGGAGCATCCATACTATGTATCTTCTTCTATATGACCCTTCTCATTCTCTAGTGCACAGGAGGACATGAGAAGAAATTATAAATACATGAAGAGAAAGTGGAGTTAGATATCGATTCATGAGAGAAATAATCAAGAAGAATTCAATGTTGGAGTTTAATTCTAGGAGAAAGTTGTGTGAGAACAGACAAAAAAAGTATAGAGGGGAAATGTTTACATTTTTTACTCTCCTTCATCTTATTATAATCTCTATCTTTTGAATTGGAAAATACATATAAGTGGGAAGAAAGAGAAATTTCCCTTCCCAATGGTTTTCCCTCAAATTGGGGGTTTCCAGGATAAAAATTTGGTTGTATTGTTGGTTTAATTTATTTCCCTTTGCTGCAAATAATTCTAAGCACAAAGATATTTTCACTAACTTCAAACAATATGTCATTTTCAAAATTGAAAGTAGAACAATAATTTCTTTTGTGGTCTTGTAAATTTCCAAAGATAGAGGTTTATAGATCATAAATTCTTCCAAAATGTCATGGATGATTATGAACTTCAATTTGAATATATTTATGTTAATTTTTTTATACATACATTAGAGGAAGATGCTAGGGAAAGGTATAATTTATTTCCTAAAAATTCAACTAATTATTGGGCTGAAATGAAGAATGCTTTTAGATTGCAATATAGTGATAGAACTGACTCCAGTGCTTCTTCTATCGAGTTTGAAAAAATTAATAAGAATCCTAATGAATGTGTACATGATTTTAACACTAGGTTCAATAATACCTTGACTATATTACCAACTAATATAAGGCCTAGTGATGAGTCTTGTTTAATTAAGTACTTTGATGAATTTGATAAAAAAGTAGCTTATTATTTTGAGACAAGCCCCCCATACTTTGAGGAAAAATTTCTCTATGGAAATCCAAATAGAGAATAATATAAAAGTAGCTAGGAAGCCTCCCAAGTCAGAACATGTCAAGTAGATCAATCCAGATAATCCTTAAGAAGGTAAATTTATTGATTTAGAAGAGGTGGTTAAAATTTTGGTTGGGGGAGTCAAGGAGATGTCATACAAAATAACTAGAGCATAGAAGGGGTTGGCCCCAAATATTCAGGTTCAACATCAATCTTGTGAACATAATAGATTTTGGAATCATCCTAAAGGAGATCACCAGGTGGAGGACTAAGGAAAAAGGCCTTTGGATTTAGGAAACAAACAAAAACCTTCAGAGAAAAAAAGACAATCACAGATCCATTGGTTGTAAGAGTGTCAATGGTGGAAGAGGAGCACACTATTTATTGGTATGATAAATGTTTGTTGCCTCACCCTCTCTGTGATCATCCTGTTGAAGAGGATGACCATAATGATGAATCTTATTTTTGTGATATATGCATGATGGAATTTCCAAAATATTCATTACAAGGGGATACTCTATTGGTGTCATGTATGTTAAAAATATGGAAGACTTTTGGGCTTACACCAATCAAGTATTCTCCTCCCTTATGTAGTTAATGTTGATGTTGATATGGCTCAATCATTTGAGCTCCCAAATCATGAATTTGAATATCTAAGAGAATTAATGATTAAAAATATGATGGTGGAATTCCTTCAGAAGAGGATAGGAAATTGTTGATGAATGATGTAGTTTCCCAAGAGAAATAATATAACCTTCGTAGAAGAAAAGTTAAAGGATCCATCCCTAATCCTAAGATAAAGTTGCCTCTCTTAACTAATATCCCTAAAGATATTCCCAAGATAAACATGCCATATAAAGGCCATATCAATACATTAATACCAAGAAATTATGCTTCCACCAAAATAATAAGGGATAATATCCCATCATAAAATATAGTCACCCTTTCCCCTAATACAACCTTTCCCAAGTATGATCAAATTCTAAGTCAAATCAAAAAAAATATTATCCCTATTATGGAGTTACTTAGGATTCGGGGCATAAAAGAAGGTAATTATAGTATTTTGGGTTGAATAAGGATGTTGTTGTCAAAGAAATGAGTTCTAATAATGTGGTAACTCCCCACTATTTTTGAATTTGAAATAAAAGAATACTAGGAGAACACAAAAGAACCCATGTGAGTGTATTTGGGTACTTCCTTGGTAGAATCAAAATTGGATTTAGATCATTTCTTTATTATCCTTATTGTCAATGAACAACTTATCCATAATTATATGTTTGAATCGGGGTCTCCTGCAATATCATTTCATTAGAGGTCATGAATGAGTTGAATATTAAGATAACATCTAATTTTGGGAAGTTTTTTTCCATGTATTATATGGTGGTACCTATTGTTAGATATGCTAAAGGTTTGGTGGTACAAGTTGCTCCTTATCCTAGAAAATATTTAACTATGAATGTGGTTATAGTTTATTTCCCTATAAAATGGGGCATGTTGTTATCAATAAAATGGGCTACTAATATAGGGGAAATGTTCAAATGGACATTTCCTTTTCTTTCATATCCTTGGAATGAAATATATTCAAGTTATATAGAGAGTATAAAATGTTGTACCTTATTAAATACCCTCTCAATGCTTCTTGTGAAGTATTGTTTGTTGATACTGAGACTTAGGTAATTTTATAGGTTGTGCTGATTTATAAGATCAATGTATGGATATAAATTCAAACCTAGAAGATGTAAATATCCCATGGACCATGAATTTTGAAGGAGAATTTTATAATATTGGAAATGGATTTGGAGTGGTTTTGAGTTCTCTAAAAATGGTTCCTTCAATTTCTCTTTCAAATTAAAATTTGAATGTACTAATAATACAATGAATTTATCCTCAATTTAAAAGTTGCATGGAGGTATGGAATTAAAAGATCTCATTGTCAAAGGAGATTATAAGTAAGTTGTAAAATAAGTTAGAAAGATATATGCAACTAAAAACTAGAGGTCAAAACAATATAAACATGCGGTCTGGGATCTCATTGAATTATTTGATACCTTCAATCTCCTCTACCATAAGAGAAGCTAAAATGTAGCAACTGAAAAATTGGATATCCTAAGTTCTAGTATGATAATGAAACAATGTATCCATATTACAATTATGAGGTATAAGTTCTAGTAAGACCTTCAATCCACAGCAACATTCAACATTGGTAGGTTTTTGAAGACGATGCTTAGATTCAAAGGTTCTTAAACTATAGAGGTGATTTTACAAATAAAATCATTGACCTGTAACCTATGGTGGTGATATGTGAAGGAAAGGAGGCTCTCTTTGGAAAATATTTAACTCATTTGAAGACAAATACTATTCCTAGAGGACTCATCATCCTTAAATAAAATTTTGATAGTGCAGTTTGAGTAATGATAAAACCTATCCATGTATCTAGGGATGTTGAGGAATACAACTTGGGAATGTCTCAAAATCCAAGAAAATTTTGGTTAGGAAGAAACATGAATAAATAAGAAAGGAAAGCTTAAAACAAGCTCCTAAGGAAATATCAGAACTATCTTTCATGGTCCTATTCTCGAGCTCAAATCCTACATGGAATATTTGTTTCAACATGAGATACCATTGGAGCCTCATACCAAGCCCTTTAGGTAAAATCAAAGGCATATCAACCCCATCCTTGCAACTAAGATGTAAGAGGAGTTAAAAAAGTTACAATATGGTGGGATAATCTAACCCACTAGGTACTCCTCATGGGTGGAAAACTTAGTACTAGTTAGAAAGTAAAATGGGAATATTTGGCTTTGTGTGGATTTTAAAAATTTAAACAAGGAATCACTAAAAGATAATTACCCATTACCCAACATGGAAAATATGTTACAAAATGTAACATGATCCGAGTTACTATCTACATTTGATGGTTTGTTAGGTTATAACCGGGTTGTGGTGAAACAATCGAGAATAGTTCAAAACTACTTTTACCACCCCTTAGGGAATATATTTCTATGTTAGGGTGAACTTTGGGTTGATGAATGTTGATTCAAATTTTCAAATAGCCATGGATGTGGCCTCCTCTATTTTTATTAATGATTTTATTGTAATTTTATCAAGATGATATAATTTTCTTCTCTAGGAAAAAGGGGTAATCATTTAAAACACCTCAAAAAGATATTAATTAGATGTATAGAATATGGGATTTCATTAAACCCAAAGAATTTTCATTTTGGAATATAAAAGGAAAAATTGTTGGGACATATAATATTACAAGGAATTATGATAGACCCTGAAAGTGTGGAATCAATTTATAAAATCCTGATCCTTATGTCTAAGAAAGGAGTCTAGTCCTTATTTGGAAAAATAAATTTTGTAAGAAGGTTTATCTCTAAATTTTCCATGATCACTCTTCCCATCAAAATAATGCTAAAGAAGGATCAATTCATCAAGTGCAAAGAAGGATATCTTCAATAATTTGAAGGAATAAAGGAGGCACTCAAGACTTCCCCCCATATTAACCGGGCCCGATTATATGGAGTGTTAGATGTTATCTTTTGCTTCAGAAAATACAATTTCTTTTGTGTTATTGCAAAAGGATGAAGAGGGGAACTAGAAATCATTTAATTTTTCAATAAATCCTTGTAGGGATCTAATTTGAAATATTCCATTATGGAGAAAAAACTTTTTCCTTGTTGAAATCTACTAAAAATTTAATACCTTATATTTTGAGTTCCAAAATCATGTCCTATGTGCCTCATAAAATTGTGAAACACATCTTATCACAAATGGATATGTAAAATAAGAGGTGTACATGGGTAAACAAGCTTCAAGAGTAGGACATGGAGATTCAGACCACAAAACTAGTTAGATGTTTGGGCTTAGTAATGATGATGGCATACATTTATTTACAATTGTTGTCGAGATACACAACATTAAAGAGAGGATGAGGAACATCCTCATGAAAATGTATTTTCCTCGGCTTGGTATAAAGACATAGTGTACTACATAAGGACCTTGAATTTCCATGTTCTCCTAAACAAGAATCAAAGGAGGACACTCAAGTTTGTTTCCAAAAAATATATCTTAACTAATCATGGATTGGCTTGGAAGAAACTAGAAGGAATCATATTGAGATGTGTTACAAAGGATGAGAGTCCTTTAAGATAATTTTGAGTTTCATGGATGGTTGTGTGGAAAACAATTTTCTAGAAGAGTTAATGGCCATAAAATCTATAGAGTGGGCTATTGGTGGCCTTCCCTTTTCAAAGATGCAGCCCTCCTAGTTTGAAAATGTGAAAGTTGAAAACATTTCTCATGAATGATGAAAGCCTTAAGATCTCTTCCCATTCATCTTGTTTCTATGGAGGCTCCATTTAAACAATGGGGATTAGATTTTATAGGTGAGATATCAGATTCCTTAAGTGTTATGGCCATAAATGGATATTGGTAACTATTGATTAATTTACCAAATGGGTTGAAGCTATCCCTGCCAAGAAGGCAACTCATTGGGTACTTATATTTATAATCCTTAATCGCATAATTTACAAGTTTAGGGTCCCCAAAAGTTATTTTTGACAATGCCATGATTTTTAGAGAAATCCATTAGCATCAATGTGTCATGAATATGGCATAACCTTGGCCTATGTATCAAATTATAATCCCCAAGGAAATGGCCAAGAATAATCAAACAATAAGAATTTTCTTAAAATCCTCAGGAGAACATTAGAAACAAACAAAAATAAGTGGGGTGAGCAACTCAAGTTTACATTATGAGCAGATAGAGTTACCACCAAGAGAGCTACTAGAAAGATCCCTTTTGAATTATTTTATGGTGTTCAAGCTCTTTTTAACATTCACTTACAAGTATCTACTTATTATTTCATGAGGAGTTAGAGGATTGGGAAGGAGTGAGTCCTTATGAAGCTAGAAACAATCAAATTATGGAGTTGAATAAAGTAAGAAGGAATGCCATCAAAGGCATGTTAAGTTTAGGGATAATCTCAAGAACATATTTAAAAAAATGTTACTCAAAGAACGTTCAACATGGGAGATATGGTTCCATTATGGGATAGAAGACATGAGGAAAAGGTAAATCATGGAAAATTTGATGTCGTGTGGATTGTCCCTTAATCCATATACATTAGGATTGGAGAGCACGCTTTATTCTTGAGAGATTTTGAGGGACACTTTCTGGAATTTATTGTCAATGGTAGGAATCTCAATCACTTATTGGACTGAAAAAATATCAGATATGTCCCTTTGTACATTGTATAGTTTTGTGTTTATTTTTTCTATTTCCATTTTGTGTTATAGTCTAGAGTGACCGAGGTTTCATTAGTTTTAGTATACCCATGACCGGTTATATATCTTTTTAAAAGGGTTATGTGTTTTTTCCTCACGAATCCTTACCTAATGGATTAGACATGTGGTATATTTGTTTTGATGTTTTTGGTTCTTTTTGGCACACACAAAGGTTCCCAACCCCGATTTGGTGCTGACATGGTGCTCATTTTGAGCCCACACCTTAAACTAAATTGACTCACCTTGAATCTTTCCCATGTTCATCAACTCTACTTTACATAATTTTATGATCCTAGAAGATACTCCTTTGAACTAGTTTCTCCAAATCTGAATGAGCCCATGTTAAGTCAAATTTTCAATGTTATTTATACATTAACTCTTGTGTGAATTTTGAATGATTTGTGGGACATTATTGTTCCAAATGGTTTGAATTAAATGGGCCTAAAACTCAAATGAATCAATTATGTATGCATATACACTTAAACAAAACTTCTTTCCTTTGCAAAATCTATGTTTTGTTTATATATGAAAAATGTAATTTCCTCCCAAACGCTTGATGATGTGGTGATTTTTCAAAGACTTTGCATTGGTGAAAATTTTAAGTATACTTTAAATTTTGTATAAGAATGCAAAAATGCAAACATATCACTGGGCCCCAACACTAGTATACACCATGCAATATTCTAAATAAGGATCAAGGCCACTTTACAACATTAAACTTTTACAATTTTCATCTCATATGAATTTTTTTAACTAAAATCAAAGCATTGTGCCTGGAAATGACACAAGGTTGTATAGGATGACACAAGGTCAAGGTTGTATCGGGAATCTCATGAGTATTTACATTTAGAACTTTTACACTTCATGTAAAAATGAAAATTATATTTAGACCCCTAAATCTCGATGAAGGAAATGTGTTGTCCTATTAAAGCAGCTCGGTATTGGGCACATTATTCAAATGTGTAGTTTTACACTTTTCCAGTTAATGCACGAATTCAAAATACACCTTGAGCTCCGCTCCCCATGAAAAAGACATGTGGACGGTTCTCATTCAAATAGGATAAGGCAAAGATCAATGAATAAGATTGAAAATAATTCATTTATGACTTCCTCCATTAATTTTGTTCACATGAAGGGATTAAAGGTTTAAAATTTTACTAAGCATTTCACATTCTTACCTTCATGCAATGAAATTGAGCATTTGGATCCTTAAAGCATCGAATTTGGATTGTGGGATTGAGGGAATTGATTACAAGTGAATGGTTTTGAGAAAATTGAAGTAGTTAGCATGCATTTACATTTGGTATCTTGAAGAAACATAAAAACATGGGTAAGTTCCCATAAAAACTATAAAATCACTTGATTTTTCATTTACATAAAAAGGTTTTAATAACCTCCCATAGTTGGTATTTTTTCTCCTATACTGGTTATTCTCATGATCCCCATATTACATGGATAAGAAATTACAAATTTTTACTAATTGTAATGAAGATAAAGGCAATTAGAACCCATGTTACTTCACATATATCAAGAAATTTATATGAGGTAATGAGACACTAACCTATGGAATGTTAACCTATAATACTTCATGTAAATATTTTGTGCCAAGGACAAAAGTGATGACATGAAAGTAATCAATGTCATTGGTATTGTTTTAGCCACCACTTTTCCACACTCTATATGTTACCTGAAATTAGTGTGGGCATGTGCTGAAAGCTACAACCTAGGATCCAGGAAGGTATTAGATGGAATTGATTCTAGAGTCCTATCTTTCACACCTGATACATTTCAAATAATATTGGGATTACCCTAGGTTGATAAGAAAGTAAAAATTTAAATACATATGATATAATTCTAATGGAATGTCAAACATATTGAATATGCCAAAATTATGAACAATCAATGGTTGATAAAGAACATAGGTTCTTCTTCTAGGGTCCAAATATATTAACCAAATCACACTTTTGGAATAGGTTGTGGATGTCATTACTCTACTAAGTAGGGTTTTAGGTTTGAAATCAACTTATGATTTCCAAGAATGGATGTTTAGCTACATTCAAATCATCTTGAATAACATTGAGAAGGTTTATTGAGACACATTCATAGATACATCCATACATAATCAACTCATTAAGATGATTTTACAAATCAGAGAGGGAATTATTATTAGGGGTGAGTTATATATGATGTCATACCTTGTTTACAACATTGCATGTCACAAAGACCTCCCTGGTATCCCAAGAATAAAGGATTTCACCACCCATAGGGTATATGATATATACCCTCAGTTAAATATAGAGAATTGGAAGGGAAATTTCATAAAAATCAATGATGCCTTCTTTGTACCTATTATATTCCTATTTAAACTAGAATGGGAGAAATATAGGATGTCTAAAACTACCAAAAAGGAAATAAATGAGTATGGATAATACTTTATCCAATTTATATTCTTTACTTACATAAGGGTAAGTGGTTTCCAGGGACACCCTTTTATGCTTCCCAGATACCTAGATGAAAAATGGGCACTCTTAGAACTCTCAAGGTAATTAAAAGAAGTGCATAATTTGATAGAAGAAAAGCACAAGACCAACATCAAGTTCCCCATCTCAATAGGGAGATACACCTACTCAACTATCATAAAATATAGGATTTTAAAAGAGGAGATGGACAAATTAAAGTTGGAAAAGTTTTGTCCTAGGCAAACTATGATATTATATGGGTGGTGAGCTCGGTCCTAGGGATCTCATTTGAACATGAATCCCATTATGAATATTTTTGGATGAATCATAGAGATGAGGAAGAGGTCTAGTTAAGAGATTTTTCTATAATGAACTTATGCAAAGTTATTTATTACAAGATTGTATTTATGACCTAGGGCTTTATGGATAACAAACAAGTAGTGAGCACATACAATGCTGACATGAATTTGGCATCATAACCAATTGTACCACTTGACTAAAATGAGAAAGAAACAAGGCTTCATAATAGAATAACACATGTTAAGAGAAGAACATTTTGATGGTTAATAGTAAAAGGTTTACATTTATCATTGCATAATGCTTAGGTGTTGCAAGAATATAGGGCCAAAATAATTCCACGGGAAGATCTTCCTCCTTTGAAGGAGGGAGTAGGAAAATTAGATCCATTGGAAGGGAAAAAGCCTCAGCTTCCTTCCAAAAGAATAACCACTAGGATCATAGAGGAATAGACTGGAGACACAAGTAAAATAGGAACCTCTATGTCCCTCCTAACCCAAAATGTTGAAGAAGTGTTATGAAAACCATGAAGGGCACCCCTATGACCCAAGAAGTCCCATTAAAAGTCAACATATCTAGTGCATCAAGTCCAAATACTCATGCACTAATTTTTCCAAGATCATAAAAGAATGAGGGGAGCCCTACATGATATTGACCCACCATTAAAAGTGAAAAGTAACTGAAGAGAAGAGAAATATGGTCGAGACCTAAAATAACAAAAAGGGATAAGGTTGTTCACCCCTTGTAGAAAATGATGCCAAAACCTTAGAGGTCAATAACATCCCATCTATGAAAGGGAAATGGGAAATAAATTAAATAACCAAAGGTCATTAATCCTTTCCCATTAGATAAGGTACATAATACTATTATTACAACATTGGCTCATGAAGTAGCAAAGTCACAAGTTGAAGTAATCAATTCAACCACATCAAGTGAAGTTCATAAAACTCATGTTGCAACACCAACTCAAGAGGAAACAAATCCACAAATCAAGATATCTTAGGTAACACATGCACTAGACTCTATTGACTTAGTGAAAATCCTAGCAATATAAAAAGAGATCTGGTAATAATCCCCTGGATAATCAACTACTAAAACCCAAGGAAATCATGAAAAGAAAGTAGATGAGTTTATTGTGATCAAATCAGCCCCCCCAAAAAGGGCAAGCAACCCCTATCACAACTACAACTCAAAAAGGGGTTAAAAACTAATTGAGATATAATAGATATAGATGAAGATGAGGAGACCCATCCACCAATTCTCACTTAATTTTGTAAATAGTAAAATAAGAGGATGTCACTACATTATTCATCCAATTTTTAAAGAATCCATAATTTTAGAATGAAGAAACAAGTATGAAAATTCAAAGTGTACAGATAAAGTTCAGTAGTGAAAAAATTTGGAATGAAGCCACTAACCAATAAATTGTAGGGGAATCATCAAAAGAAATTGTTATTTTGACATAAGTGCAACCTCAAGAGGAGGCGTGCATCACATCATTAGAAAAACTAGATGTTATTGTAATCCCTATAAAGGAAACACTGAAAGAGGTCACTAAGGAAATTACAAGTCATGAAGTGGTTAAGGGAAAGAAAAGGAACAAGCTAGTGATAAAGCCCAAAAATCAGCCATTGCAAGAATAGGGACCAAGGAACTTGAAATTAGAAAGCAAAAAAATGGGGCATGAAGAAATAAGTGTTCCTAAATTGAACTATAAGAGGTAATAGTGGAAATTGAAGTTAGACTAAAATAGTTAACAGATCCAATGGTTCCTCAAGTTTATTCCAAGTAAATGGTAGTTTACTCTAGCACACCACAACATGCACCACAAGCACCAAGAGGGATAAATTCCTTCACAACAGGATGGTTGGGAATAATTACCCAAAGGGAAAAGATAGAAATATCCCAAGTGGAAACTATTGATATGGAAAATATTATGTTTTCAAGACCTACGAGAGCCCCTAAGAAGGCCAAGATACTATCCAAAACCCATGTAGACTCTCAAGGGTACAAGACATTAGAGGTTTCCACCCCACAAGAAGACATTAAAATCTTATGTAACAATGAGTTATTAACAAGTCACACATATTCCATTGGGAGGCTAACCATCGATAATCTAAAACAGAAGCTACAATGGCCCTTAGGGGACTTATCCAAAAAATTAATATGGATAAGGAGACTAAACATTGGTTAAGAGAGAAATTTTATATCTTGTCAACGTATGTGTAAAAATTGATACAAAATTTTGTTGAAGGGAAAGAAATTTCTATTGCCATAGCCCCAAAGAACTTAACATCTTTTGATAGATCAAAAGAAATAATTGATGATGTAAAAAAGTATAAGGAAGAGTTATCCAAAATAGGAAATAATACCATAGAATACACAATGAAATTCTACAAGAAATTATCTGATTAGTTGAGTGAAACAAGTGACTAGATTGAAAAGTTTCAAGATGAACTCCATTATTGGGATGGAATCCTTCTCAAACTTGAAGAAATAGTTAATCTAGATTATTAATTGGTGGAAGAAGGATTGTCTTCACCGAGGAAAAAGGGGAACAATGTACTTATGAGGGTTCCATCAAATTGAGAATGAATACCCTAAATCAAAGTATCAAAGAGCTCACTCCAATGAAGGATAAAACATCAGAGTGCATTTATGACATTGAAAAATAAACTTGGAGGAATAGTATCTATCCAAGGCTGGTTGACATATGGAGATTTTACTTCAGATGAATTAATGCAATATTTTCATCAATAAATTAATGAAGGATCAGAGGCTACTATTTCAAGTTTCAATTATAGAACCTTTAAGAAATTGTTTCACTTGGAGTAAAAGATAGCTAAATTAGCAAAGAAGGTAAAGAAAAACAATAGTGCAATAAGTAAATTTGACAAAGTTTTAAGAGAACAAGGACTTGTATTTGTGTTTCATACTAGACTAGATGAGGATTTCCTCATTCAAATGTTCAAAATATTTGATGCATACAAGGAGAAAATGAGTGAATTAACTAAAGATGCAACAATTGAGGTAGAATCTACATAAAATATTTTATAGGAAACTTGTAAAATATGTGTATATTGAATACAAAAATGGGGATTCTATAGGGGCCCTACCCTTAGAATTTATAAATACAAATTTTTGATATACATGTATACACTATTTTTTTGTAATTAATGCATGGTCAATAAATGACTATAAATTCCTCTATGAAAATAGTAATACAATCCAGAGCAAATTATTCCTAAATTTAAAATTCTTTTAGTCCCGAGCTTTGTATACATATTTTACATCTCTTTCTAAGCCATGGGACATACCCATATCTAGAAGCTCCTTAACGCTTGCTCTCGTGTTTCCCAAAAATATTAACCAATTCCAATTTATTCTTGTAAAATGAAGCCCAATCAAGACAATTGAGTCCTCCTAAAATGTCCATCTTAGTACCCCGATGAACACCGGTCTTAGAAGATGTGGATGGCTTGGATGCATTAGTTCCTTTTACAGAAATAGAATGAGGTGCATTAACAAGAACTGTTGGGCCCCATTTACATTTTATAAGTGGAGCTAAGTGTATAACATAATTCAATTGAGAAGTAGGAATTACATAAACTTTCACGAGGAAGAAGACTTCACGAAGCCTTTTCAAGGGAAACTATCCATTTCTCTAATTCATCCAATTTGTTAGAAATTGATGATGTATCTTCTATATGATTTGAATTAGATGAAATGGGAATGATTACAGGATAAATTTATTTTCCAATTCCTCAAGTAAATAATGATGGAGATATTCGAACAGTATCCATATTGATAAGAGGCCTACATTGAAGCCAAAATTTCTTCAACTTATCACAAACCGCATGATCTTCAAGGAGAAATAAGTGATGAAAAAAATTGAAACACCGAGAAGAAGGGGATCATTTTGGTGATTTTTTCCATCAAAGTCACTTGAGTTATACGAGAATTTAATGGTACCACAAGATCCTCTTAATCCTCACTAGAGAACAACATCTTGACAAGTGCCTCATCACAACCAGAAAGATTAAAAAGTGAATGTAGAATTTCTGAAGATAGACTTCTCAAATATCCTTTCAATTCTATGTATTTCATTTCTCGAATAGAAGGATGCCACTATTTATTTCACGGAAAATTCTACTTACAATCTCTGAGATAATTTGTAAGTTCAAAGTCGATAAGTAATAATTCATAGGAAAATGAATCCTAGGAAATTTTTGTGAAGTATCATAGAGGAGTAAATATAGGATTGGCTTGGATGTTCATCATGAGTTAAATAAAGAGGTATTTAAATGATATCTGGAGAAAAGGAATCCCTTTGATCTAAATTAAAATATTACTGAGGAAGGCATTAAATTCAACCAGATTACCCATAATTATTTCTTTTCTCAATGTATGTTTTCCAAAAAAGGGTAAAAATATAATTAATTAAAGGGATGACGTCGGGAGGAAAACAATTATGATTAAGCACTTGATTCATTGATACAAGATGAAAAATATAGGAAGACTTCTAGAAATACAATTTAATCACTTTGCACACATCCACATTTGCAACAAAAAGTATAAAACAAACTCCAAATTTGATAACTGAAAATGGGATCTTTATAGCTGGACATGATTCTTTCCCACTCTAATGACAGATCAATCTCATTTACTACAAAAAAAAATCTCTTACTAGTTTGAGGGGGAAATTGAAATGTAAATCCAATTCAATTTTTATAAATATGGGGGTTTTTCCTCATACTTGAAAGGGTGGGGTTAGTTTTCTATTTGAAATTTTGAAAGAGAAGTATTGTAACTCTCCATGTTTCCATTTTATTATATGGAATACATATGAAATTTGAGTTTTCAATCTTTTGTGTCAAGGTGGTTTCAATGTACAACCTTTGACAAACATTGAGGCCATTTAATTCAAGTCCCCTTGTCAAAAAATTTAAAGATTGAATGACATATGCCTACTTATGATTCTAGCATTGTGTCTTGGATCTTGTATGTTGAAATCTGATTAATGAATTATAATTTCTACTGCAATTTTGTACTCATGTATTTTGAATGTAACACATTAGATTAGTCTTTGGTTTTTACACTTTAGTTACTAAATCAATGTTGTTTTGTAAGCACTTACTCTACAATATTTAGTATGATTACAAAATCCTTATTGTAACAATCTCGTTGAGTGATTTGTGTCAACCTTTGAGGGCATATTTTGCATGTGAGAATAAGATCAATGGATACTTCATTAGAATGATTGCATATGATTTTTTGTTAGGTTTTTTAGAGATTGTGTTGAAAACATTTCAGAATCGATGAGTGTCAATGAATGCAAATATTTTTGTATAGGAATTTGTCACTACTTAATCATACATTATTTACTTTTTAGAATAACATGTTCTCATGGTGATTTTTGTTTTTTGGCTATAGGAAATCAATCATTATTTACTCCCCTTATTTTACAAAATCAAATCTACTATACCTTTCCCCACATCATCACCCAGGTTCTAAAAAATTCATTTACTACCTCATTTTTTCTATTTCCAAGCATAATTGAAGACAATTATTCATACTTAAATCCCCATTAAAAAATTATGCAAGAACAACCAGCTTTGTGATAATTCAAAAATATGCCTCATCAATGTGCAATAAATGATCTCATTTTACTGTCCTTCTATTCAAGTTTGATTGCATTTTGTGGCATTTGTTTGATCTAGTATAAGTTAGGATGTAATTTTCCATATTTTGTTTGATTTAGTTCTAATGTCTAAAACTATGTAAATCCTATGTTTAGCTATGGAACTTTCGCAGTTAGTTCTGGGATGTTTCCCTTTGGTTCCAGAACTTCTCCAAAATTATGAAATCAATGGGAATCTATTTATGTTCACAAAATTTAGTGATAAAGAAATTAATGGGCCCTCTAATCAAGAATAGATCAATGAGTTGTTGATTCTTCATACTCCATAAATACTTATGTAGGACCAAACAACTATATGTCCAAGAGGTTTCTAAATTTCACATCTACTTTGAGCACTATTTTGTTTCACTAGAACCTATAGATGGATGGACAACTATTGAGCACTTATGGTTGTAAATGCATCTTTGGATGATGAAATATATATAAATACCTGAAGATATATTATATATATATATATATATATTATAGATATACGACACATACACAATGAAGTTTTGTAAGACAGAACAATTCAGTAATAAGATAGCCATTTCATTTTGAGAGTATCATACTTTGTCAACTCCTGATTCAAGGTGGAGCAAGGGCCCACTCCTCTAAGAAACAAGATCCTTTATTTTATTGGTATTTATATTTTTAAGCAATTCGTGTAAACCTATTAAGTATTAATTTTGTAAGTTCTTTTGATTCTTTAGTTGAAATTTGTTATGTAGTCATCCCTGTAGGTGTTGTAGATTAAAATCTTATTTCTTTGCAAGAATTTTCAACAACATTTTAAAACATGTGTTTATTTCAAGCAATGTGTTTAATTCTACAACGTACATTTAATTCCAGCAATTTGTTTCATTCTCCAAAAGTTTGTTTATTCCTAAAGCAATTTTTTTCGTATCGCAAAGAGTGTTTATTTCAAGCAATACATTCAATTTTGAAAGATTTATTTATTTTAGAAATGTGTGTTTATTTCAGAAAGTTTCTTATAGTTTAGATTTAATAAGACTTTGGGCCAAGAAATCTTAAAGACACTTTTAAAACCCCCAAAAAATAAAAATAATAAATACCTACAATCAATTACTAGATCACTAAGATTATTCTTGTTGCATATAGCTTTAGACACACCCCTGGTTTGAATATGACATAAACCAAGAGTTGATTAAATGAAGGGAATAATGACACCCATCACTTTGTTTTCTTTAGTAACTTGTCTTATGTACTAAATATATGTTATATTTTTGACAACCCTTGTGGGAGGGTGTTACATGGATGGCCATGTTTAGCTCAGATTTACCCACCATTTTCCGAATAGATGGAAATAAGTGCAAATCATCTCTCCTTTATTAAAGTTACCACATGGGTCCTCTCACCCTAATCTAGGAAGGACTAAAATTTGTAGGATTAGGCTATCATCTTTTTACGTTCCTCTCAATCATCTAAGATCCCGGTTCTAAAATAAGATGTTACACACATCCTTGGATGTAAATGACATATACAAATCACATTCTGACATATCCTTAAGCCTTCCTACCATTTACAAGTTATGTCAATCCCAAGGGGTGTAGATTGGGAATGAATATCTCTACTTATATTACACAAAATAAAGGACTTTTTGAATATTACACATATAATAATATTTCTTTAGTGAGATACCAATCCCACAAGGAGAACCAACCCCTATTTAGCAAGGAACAAACCACACAAGTAGGATACAAACCCCTAGAATGACCAAACAACAACTCATCCACTTGAAGATGAGATAACCTAATAACTTGTTGCTCCAAAAACTGATTATGATCACAAGTTCAACTCCATGCACTCAAAACCTTCTCAAACCTGTCTTCTTTCCTTCTTTTCTCAAACTTGCATCTTCATATGTTGATTATCTCTAATGAAATTTAAACCCTATTCCTCTACTCTTCTTAACCATTCATGACATCTCTTACCTTGACCCCTCTATACTCTTATTTCACCTCCTCTAGCTCGCTCACATCCCCATCATCACAACTCTCCCAAATGAACTAATACAACTCTCCTTTATACTTGAAAAGAGATACCCTTAGGTTTTCAAGAAAATTAAGGTAGGTAATCACAAAATTATAACACATCCTATAATTCAATATAAAACACCAAAAGAGACCACATAGGTTGGCATAGATCTATGTACACTAAATTGCACAAGACTACTCAAATAAGCC
This sequence comes from Taxus wallichiana var. yunnanensis, assembly GCA_018340775.1. Lineage (NCBI taxonomy): Eukaryota > Viridiplantae > Streptophyta > Pinopsida > Cupressales > Taxaceae > Taxus > Taxus wallichiana. Next base: position 53,482,089 of record CM031234.1, read on the forward strand.
TAAAACAAAGGCATCATCTCCAACAAATAGAATCTAAACTTCAAAGGAACATATAAGCTTCACCAGAGATCTAAAATCTCAGGAAAAATCTACCACAAACTCTTAGCATTGGCTACAAGCTCTATTAACTTGCAACACCAATCTTCACCATGAAATACACCAAGAAGCAAGTTATCTAAAACTAGGTCTTTAACACCAAAAAATCACTCCACAAGATTGAGATACTTCACCAAGAATCATATGCCATATCAAAAGGAATATATTTACCTCTACTAGCTCATCGACACATAATAATCATCATCTCAAGGCATAAGGCACAAAAAAACTCCATGTCTCAAGTATCTCAAATCAAGATGTAGGCCTTAGAAATAGGTCACCAAGAACAAGAAACTTGGCACACCAAATCACTTCACTATTCCACAAATGAAACATCATTGGAAATATCATTATGTCTACTAACTGATCTAACTAATAACAACCTCCAAATAAAAACATAAGGCATTAAAATAAGTCCGTCTCTAAAACTACTCAATCTTGCTTCAAGGACTCAAGAACTAGTCTTGATCTAATCAAACTACAACACATCAATCATCACTTCCAAGAACTGAAATGAATTGTAACACTTCACTAGCATACCTACCAACATGATTAAGCACTCACAACCATATGTCACATGGAGAAAACCATATAAGCATACATGTTCCAACTAGCTTCTTGACAATCCTAATAGGGTTGATTAGGCCATTAGGTCTAAAAAATAAATCACCTCTCCATATAAAAAAATAATAATTCAACAAATCATATTATAAATCAAAAATTTATTCATTACCAAATACCACGTCTACATCATGTAAAACTTCAAAGCACACCTCAAACCATAAGACTAGTTTTAACCCGTATAGGAAAAAGAGGTAGGGTAACTTAGAGGACCTATTTATAAATTTTTCTCCACAGTAACCTGCTCAAAACATTTCATGGAAACTTATCAAACCTCCCAAGATATCTGTAAAAATTCATTTCTTTTCATGAAACCTTCATCTCAGCTTTGAAATAGTAAATATCCACAAAACTAAGGTTTTTCTATATCTTACCACCTGACCTAGAGCATGAAAATACCACCAACAAGAGCCCTAAAGAGTCTTGTATGTCCTCAAAGATTCAAATTTTCTTTCCTAGTCCATTTAGAGATACAAATATTCATTTCTTTCTTATCACTCTAAGTCTAGGGTTTAACTAAGGTTTTAAGCATACATGGCTTGTTAATGATTGTTCATAAATATTTGATGATCAAATTGATTCATTCCTTTTGAAAAATATTCTTTAACCCATATAAAAACATCCATGAAAGTATCAAGATCCCATACATAACAAACATAGTTTGGTGAGAATTCAAAGTTTACCATCGAGCAAGTTTTTTCCTTTCTAGGAGCTCGGTGTGACTAAAAAAGACACTTCTTACTTTCTCCTCAATTCCTTGAGCTAAATTTTTTTCTCAAATCACTATCAATACTTCCTTCAACTATCCCAAGTATCATTTATTTTTGCACACTTCTGAATCTCTCCAACCACTAAGACATACCCATGTAAACTAACTTTGTATTCATTGCCTTGCTTCAAAATGACCTTGTATATGCCCTATACCTCTGAATTATGAAATGATAATCCATTCACACATTCTATGCCATGTCACAACACCTTTCACATGTTTATTCTAACCTAATCTACCTTTTTTTATCAAGAAACCATATAATCTTGTTTGTGCTAGGTATAGGAATGAGCCTAGAATGACTTGAATCAACACATGACTCTCGTGAAATGACATTTTTGACCTATTAAAAAAATAATTAATAACTTTTAATCATCACTCTAAGCATGTTATACCTCATGAATACCTCATACAACCTCTAGAGTACACTCACTAGACCATACTAGTTTGATCCATATATATGGACCATGGAAATAGACTAGGACAACATATGAAGAAACCAGAATCGAAACTACCAATCAACATTTAAGATAGAACATGAATAACACCTCATACTAAATCATATGTATCATTTACACCCTTTTCCATCAATGACATTTGACATCAATGATAACTACTTAGACACAATTTCCAACAATATTTTCTTTTTCATTAATGTCAACCACCTTCGAAACATTGATGACAACCAAAAATGAAAACAAATACAAGACTCTTTTTTCATGTTCTGAGCATACTCTCCCCTTTTACATCTATGAAAAATAAAACTATGAGAATATGATAACAAACAACACCAACAATTCATAGAGGACTTACTTGCAATCTCTTGGTATGTTTTCACCCTCTCGATCAAGACAACATTTTTAATCATTTATTCTAACCCTCATGATTCTTATCACTATGTTTCAGACCTTCAAATGGTACTGAGAATCCATGGTCCTATTATGAATTACCTTCAATTATCTCCTGGACATATGCATAGTAATCAGTACTTCCTCCTTGTTGTAGGTATCGTCTTTGATTCAATTCAGCTCTCCCTGAATAGTTGCATTCTTACAACTCAAATACACAATGGAAAACCCTATGAACTTACTCATGATGGAAAATCCCCTTGTTTCATACTGCAACACTTAAAATCCAAATGTACTTATATATCCATCTCCCCATGAGATGATATAATCATACATAATTACTTAGATCATTTTTTATTATTGCAACATCAAAATTCTCATGTATGCTACTTCAAAATGATTAATTCCTAGTCATAAATACCATCATAACTTCATGTTATTCTAAAAATCCTAGTATTTTATAAAAATCCTACTAGTAAAATTAATTTTATTTTAAAGCTTCTTGAAATTCCCTTGATTCCTAAGACTCTCAACACTATTCACATACCCTAACAGAACTTAATGCTCACTTATTACTTTCATGAGACAATAGATGCATGGTACATCTTAAGACTTCCCTTCAATCTTATAAAATAATTCTTTAAGACTTACTCCATGGACGCATTGAGGCTCAATAAGAATCATTCACACATCAAAACTATGGAAAAATATCATACCTTGAACTCACAAACCTCTTCTCGACCATCACATGCTCAAAACTCATAGATCTACACATTTCATAGTCTTGATTCAAACCTCTATTATCCCCCTGGGATGATGTATATATTATTTTTTCATACCTAATTTGATACTAACTATAATATTTAGACCTTTAATACCATCTTCAATCTTGATATAGTGCACAATCCTTCTCTCAAAGAACACTAGATCTTGACGTGTCATAAGTTGGAACCAAGACTAAAATATGACATATAAAGCACACATTGTAACTCATAATTTTATCCTTGATGAAGCATGATATATTTAAATCTTAATAGAGCTATACCTCCTAGAAATTATGATCTCCTTGTGTAATCATAGGAGTTCAAAACTTGTAACACTGTTCATCAAACCAAAATAGATCACAGAGATTTTTATTCATAACATGAGACACCATTCATAGATCCATACATATCCAAATTTGATTTTCTCATTTGTTACAAGAAATATTGTATCCTAAATTTGAAATCCACTATACACCCTTAGAGCCACCTTTGGACCTTGTAACATTACTATTTTGACAACACAGTCTTCCTCAACACTATTAATGTACTTGCACATGAATTTCAGTACTTAGAGCACTTCATAGATCTTATTCATCTTGTTGAGATTACCTTTGAAGCCTTGAACAATCACACAAGGCACAACTAACTCCCTCTTTATGTCATTCAACCTCTTCACAACTAGTCAACCTAAAAGAGAACTTAAGATGCACTCTTTTAGCTCCAATTCACATACTACAAACCTTGACTCATGCAACCATTGATCATGATCATATTGCCTTGCATATGCTCTATTTCACTTAAACAATTCTTGTTGGTTTATATACTTACCATGCCTCTTAGTCACTACCATGTCCTCATACACAACAATTTTAGGAACTTTCTCTTAAGATCACTTTATTCTAGGCACACCAATCAGACTATGCATAACCATAAAGTAATAAAGGTAACATACCTTGTTTATAGCTCAGAATACCTTCATGACATAAATATTCTCTCTTTGAGATATTTTACTAACTCAGAGTTGTTAGAACCAATATACACCTCACTCATGTGAAAAAATTCTTGAATTTTTACCTATGGATTAGTAAACCTTCATTTTTTCCATCTCAAGACCTCATAAAACAACATATAATTTTTGAAGAAACCATTTGCACCTTACAAGATCTCATAAGTGATGACATATCTTTTGATACTCTTAGTATCAGAACTTCAACCTATCTTAATGTACTTGTTTATGGCCAACATAAGGATATGAAATTATTCAACCCATCTAGAACAATCAACATACCCAATCATAGAAACTTGGGACCACTAAAACATAACCTTCATGACCTTCATGTACATGCCTCTGCTTTGAGATATTTTATTCAAAATTCATGTAAAGGAAAACACACATGATCATCATGGGACTGAAATCCCCTAGGAGCATACATTTTATAACCTTGGACTAACTCTAGGACACTTCTCATAAATTGAGATGATAATATCATGAAAATCATACCCCTATCTTGACTTGAGACATAAACACAATGCAAAAGACCTTTATAATTCTCATGACCTCAAAAATACACTTTATTTTGCTCATACAATCTTGAAACTCTTTTAAGGACTCAAATATGTAGACTTGGTAATAGAACTATGACACCATAAATGCATTACCCTTTATAGACAACATAGAATTTTTGACTATAAACACAGTCCTTCTCATAACTTGGATAATATAACATGATTTGATAAACCAAACATACATTGTTAAGAATGGAACATCGGAACTTCAAATAACTTCTAGGAGCACATAATACAAACCTTGTACCTTCATAAGTCAAAAAAACACACCCATGCTTCCTTTAATAGATGAATGTATTTAAGAATCCTAGTGAAGACACTTCATTGATTCTTAGGGCACTATAATAGTATGAAATCATCAAAATAACCAAAATACCCCACCTTATTTTCAACTATCTTGTAGTTATCCTTGAAGGTATTCTTGGTCATCTTAGATGGATTTCCAGGCATGATAATATACTCATTCTTTTATTCTTATGATTGATGTCCTATCAAACATATATGATCCTCCTCATATAATAGCTTGTTTGTAATCATAACAAACATACCTCCTTAACTTGATGACTGGACAAATTTGAACTTTCTTGACTTAACTTCCTCCTTCTCAGCATTTTTGAAATATTTGTATTTTTATTGAGCTTAACCCTTCTTTGACAAACTTTATTAGATCAGATCTTATTTTATGCACCTCTACCTTTGGATAATCCTCCTTAGCTTGATCTTCATGATTAGATACCTTAATTGTTGTGACTATTTTATGCTCTTCATTGACTATTTTTTTATCCTTATCTTAATTCACATATTAATACATTTTGGTGTACATCCTTTTTTTCTATCTTCTTCCTTGAACATTCTAATTTTATCTAGATAGCCTATTAATACAAAACCTTACAATATGACCAACATTCTAACAATTATAATGCACAACATTATTCTTACCACTTTAATGATAATAGTTAAAATTACAACTGAAATCCATAGCCTTATGACCATATTCACAATATGAAAAACACTGACCTTTGAAAAATATTTCACCATTCTATGAATATTCATTCCTAGAGGGCCTTCTCTTGCAATCTCTAGCTCTATGACCAAATTCATGAAAAACATAACAATAGCCATTGAAAGATCCATACCTCATTGTATATGGTTATCTAACATGGTTAACCCCTCGGAATATATCTTCTTGGTCTCCTTCATGTATTTACTAAAAATTTGACCTACCATGTTATCAACACAACTCTTCTCTAACCTTTCATATGTCTATAACCTAATGGATGTATGTTCTAACTATAATTTCAAGGATGTCAACTCATATTCATATATGATATTATCTTCCTCTATAAATATTAGGTTTTATACTTCATACTTAACCTTGAAACATTATTCTTCTTTTCCTTTGAGGGATTTTTTCACTAACCTGTTTTGAGATTCCATCTCTTTGATGGCCTAGTTATGCTCAACCTCTATACAAGTGATTGGTTCTTGTAACCCATGGATCAAGGAATCTTCAATTTCATACTTCTTTCTTAAATTTTCTTCAAAAATAAGATGATTTTCCCATGCTTGAGCTTCAAATATATCCTTTAATTGATAAAACTTTCTTTAAAAGGACCTTCTCTCGATAGAAATTATTAGAAGCACAAGGATCGAGAGGAGGCATGAATTATTCATACAAATATTTTACTTATTTACATTCATCATACAGTTCATTTGTTCAACATGTAATATAAATATGATCTTATTAGTTATCTTAACAATCATCAAGTAACATAACATCCATCCATATATGCATGAAACATGACAAAACACAAGAACACCATATATAATGTGGGAAACCCTCAAGGGGAAGAAAACCCACTAAATCTTTGCTTATATTACACAAAATGAAGGACTTTTATGAATATTACACATCACACAAAATTTCTTTAATGATACGCCAATCCCACAAGGAGCACTAACCCCTATTTAGCAAGGCGCCAACCCTATAATGAGGCTATAATTCCCTAGGATGACCAAGAAAAACTCAACCATATAAATATGAATATCACCTAATTACTAATTGATCCAACAACTGATTGTGATCAAAAGTTCAACTCTATTCACTCAAAACCTTCTCAAACTACCCTCTTTCTTTCTTCGTTGAAACTAACACCTTTATATTTTGATTAGGTATAATGAACTTTAAACCTAGTTCCTCTACTCTTGTTAAATATTCATTCCTATTCTTAGATATACCCTTGAACCCTCTATACTCTTCTTTCACCTCTTCTATCTCACTCACATCCCTATCATCATAAATCTCACAAATGAACTAATACAAGACTCCTTTATACTAGACACTAGATACACAAACCTTAGGTCATCCAAGACCATTAATTTTGGTATTCAAAACATTACAACACATAATATACTCCAATATGAAACAAAAAAATAGACAACATCGGTTGGCATAGATCTAAGCACACAAACTTGTAGAAGGCTACTCAAATAGGTATAAAACAAAGGAATCATCTCCAATGAATAGAATATGAATTTCAAGGGAGCATAGAAGTTTCAAAAAGTTCCAAAAGATCAAGAAACATATGCCATAACCTATAATCATGAGCTAAAATCTCCATCAACACTACAACATCAATCTTCACCATGAAATACACTAAGAAGCAAGCTATCTCAAACTAGGTTTCTAACACCCAAAAATCACTCCACAAGACCAAGTTAATTCACATAGAAAAAAACTTCACCAAGACTTGTTTGGCATATCAACAGGAATATATTGACCTCGAATAGCTCATCGACACATAATAATCACCATCTCAAGGAATAAGGCACAAAAACAACTCCATGTCCGAAGTATCTCAAATCAGTATGTAGGCCTTAGAAATAGGTCACCAAGAACAAGAAACTTGGAAAAAAAATCACTTCACCATGCCACAAATGATACATCACTAGAAATATCATGATGTATATTAACTTATGCAACTAATAAAAACCTCCAAATTAGGACACGAGGCATTTAAACAAGTCCACCTCTAAAACTACTCAATCCTTCTTCAAGGACTCAAGAAATAGTCTTGAGCTAATTAACCTACAAAAACTAGATAATAACTTCTAAGAAGTGAATCAAATTGTAAAAATTCACTATAATTCCTACCAACATTATAAATTACTCACAACCATATGCCACATGGAAAAACCTCATAAGCATACATGTTCCAACTAGCTTCTTAACAAGCCTAATAGGGATGATTAGGCCATTAGGATTAAATAATAAATCCTCTCTGTAGATAAAACCAAATTATTCAACACATCATATTTTACATTAAAAATATATTCATGACCAAATACCATTGCTACATCATGCAAAACTTCACATCACACCTCAAACCACAAGACTAGTTTTAGCCCTTCTATGCCAAAAGTGCTAGGAAAAATTGAAGGACCTATTTCTTCAATTTTATGCATACAACCTACTAAAAATTTTAATAGACACTTAGCACACCTCCCAAGGTATCTGTAACATTTCATTTATTTTCATGAAATCTTCATGTCATCTTTGAAATAGTAAATATACATAAAACTATGATCTTTCTTTATCTTACCAACTGACTGGAGCATGAAAATACCACCAACATGATCCCTAAGGAGTCCTCTACATCCCTAAATATTAAAATTTTCTTTCCAATCCATGTGGAGACTAAACTCTTCATTTCTTTCATATTTGTCTATGTTTATGGTTTAACTAGGGTTTTAGACTGCTTTGATTGTTAATGATTGTTCATAAATATTTGACGACCAAATTGATTCATTATTTTTGAAAAATATTATTTAATCCATGTGAAAAAATCCTTGAGATTCTCAATACCCCATGCAAAACACACGTGTGTGGGTGAGCATTCAAAGTTCACCATCGAGATGGTTTTTTCCTTTCTAGGAGATTGGTATGACTAAAAATCACATTTCTTACTTTCTCTTCAATTCCTTGACCTAAAATTTTTATAAGAGTTCTATCATGACTTCCTTCAACTATCCTAAGTCTTTTTATATAAGTTTACTTCTGAATCTCTCTAACCACTAAGACTTTCCCATGTAAACTAGCCTTGTTCTCAATGTCTTGCTTCAAAATAACCTTGTACATGCACTATACCTCTGAATTATGACTTGATATTCCTTCCACACCTATTATTCCATGCCACAACAGATTTTACATGTTCATACTAAATTTATCTGCCTTTTTTTCTCAAGAAACCATATAATCTTGCTTGTGTTATGTGTAGGAATAGGCCTAGAATGACTTGACTCTACACATGGTTCTCGTGATATGACTTTTTGACCTATTATAGACTCATTAAAACCTTTTAAATAATAATATTAAGCATGTTAGACATCATGGATACCTCATAAAACCTCTATAGTACACTCCTTATACCATACTAGCTTGACCCATGTATTTAGACCATGAAAATGCACCTAGACAATATATGAAGACACCAAAACCAAACACTACAAATCAACCTTCAAGCTAGAACATGGATAACACCTCATATTGAATCCTCTATATCCTTGAAACCCTTTTCCATCAATGAAATTTGACATCAATGAAAACTACTCAAACATAATATCCAATAGAATATTTATCAAATGAGTAGGCATGAGCTTGTTGAAGACATAATTGTAAGATTATCTTAGAGGTGTGTAGTTTCGAGGAGGTAGGGATCATTTAGAGTCTAAGTGACTCTTAGATTAATCTTTTAGGAAAACACATTCAACAAGCCTATGTTTTATCACCATTGGAGAAATTTTTAGAAGAATCTAGTTTAGGCTTTTAGATCGTAATTTAACTTTAGCATCTTCGAGGGCTTGGAGTTCTAATTTCCTATACATGGTAAAGGATTCATTAAATATTTAAATGAATATATTTGGAAGGTGAATGATATGTATTTAGAAAAATAATGAGAAATATATCTATCAATTCAGTTTGGGATAGAGAGAAGGATAACTAATTAATGATTCCACTCCATTTAGGGACAAAGTCCGCAACAAATTTGTATTCAAATTGTTTGATAGAATATAAGTCGATAATTGATAAATTACATGTTATATTGATAGAAACAATTTCTACAAAAATTTATGATAATTTTTAAATGAATAAATAGAATGTTGAGTAATGTTGTTATACCAATCAAGAGTGGGCCAAGCTAAGGACATTGGGAATTTCCTTAACATGAGGTCTTTATCATGAGCTATGAGGTAACAAGAGTGATGGAATGCCTTGACATGTTATTGTGGATCTTTCTTGTTATAGAATATGGTGAGTTTCCAAATATCCATATGTGGAGGGTATGGTTTGAGAGGTATTGATCGGTTGATGGGCTCATTACAAATTTATTTGTAAGAAAATGAATTTTTAGGTCCCATGGTAGCGAATTCTATGCTAGTGATTCTACTCATCAAGGCTTGCATGGGATCATTCTGAGGGGGTTGGATGTTTGAAGAAGGATTATCTTGTCCATAGATAAGAGGATTTTATTTTTAATAGTTCGATATAGTAAAAGAGGATTGTGAAAAGAGGGAGGCTTTTTGGTATATTGTAAATATGCTAAGAAACTAAGGGTTGCAAGGAAGAGTTGATATATTGGTAAGGTTGGGGGATAGAAGTGTTGAGAAGGGGCTATGAGGTTTGTAGATTTTGTTGAAAAGGGGTGTAACCATATTGTTGAACACCAGTTGTAGATGTTAGTTGTGAAAGGGGATGAGCACTAGTGATAAAACTCATGTTGATAGGTGTAAAGGATGTGGAAAATATACATCTAAATTTTGGATTGAGGATGTGGATTCAAGAGAGGAAACAGGATGGGATGGGACTAGGGAACCCGTAGAAAAAGGAATACTAAAATATCATGTTGATGGAGGAGGAGGAGTGGACACCAAGTGACTAACTACATGTGGTGGGGTAGTCATATAAACTTGAGTACTAGGGGAACTAGCTGAGGAGGTAGATGATAAGGGTCCTTTCTAACTACCTGTGTTTTTTATGAGGTAGTATTAAGTTAAAATCTAGCTACATGGCTGGATGAGATATGTTTTGATGTTTATGTATGACTGGAGGAAATATAGGGATCAATTTATTTGATGACTAGTTGATATATGGGGTTAATGAGTGTAGAGTAGGCATAAGTAACGATGGTGATAAGTGGTGGAGATTCCTTCCTATAATGGGGAATTTGGAAGGCTCGTGAAGTGAGATAACTACTAAAAGGTGACAAGATCTCCACTAGAAAATAACTATGGGAGCGATGGAATAGGGATTTCAAAGGCATATGATCAAATGTCGTGAAAGTGTGGTGATTCTTGAGTTGTGTCTATGGATTTTTGTAGTGGGCCTGACATATTTGTAATATTCTAGATACGAGATTGTTTCCTAGTTAACATTATGAAACAAAAAGTAGGTAATAGAAAGAAAGTAATCATTTAAATAAAAATAAAACAATCAATATGACTTAAAATATGTGAAAAGAAAATATGACTTGTAGAAGGTACTAAGAATTAGGCTTACTAGGGCTGGTTTCTGTATGTTTAAGGCTAGAGTTCTCAATATACATGAGGGTACAAGAGGCTTGAATATATTTTTGTCGATGCACGATGTGTGATATTGGGGCCTACCTCCGACTTCTTTGTCTCATAATAATAAGGGTATCGGTGCTTAGCTAATATACCACCCAGCTATTATTTATACTCAGCTAGAACACCAAGTTAGACTCCCTCTTAGTGATGAAATCCAAGTAGGTAGACATGGAAAGGATTGTTTAAAATGTAATTTTGATTATTTATTATTTGGTCGTGGTGTGAGGGGAAAATGCACAATACAGCCCCTACTTAAACTAAATTATTATGAAAGGATGAAAAATGTGATTTTGTTTTAAAACCCAAAAGGAAAGTTTATTTTTGATAAGGATAACTCACAATACAATGTTGAAAAGATACTGAAAGCAGAATGAAAATGAGAAAAGGTAGAAATACCTCTATTTGATAAATATTAATTTTTATTTTACACTTTTCAGGAAGCCACCAGAAGACTCCGGGTTGAAAATTTAGTTGATCTTGTATAAAATAAATAAGAAAGATGGATTATACTATGGAAATGTAGAATTTTAATCAAAAGGAGGTTTGGTCCCACCAGAGTGCCAAAATTTTTAGTATATTTTATGATTTGATTTTATTAAGTGAAATAAACCACTAAAACTCAAAAATAACAAGGTTTATTGATACCTGCATGAATGATGACGGAATAAGGAAGATCTCGAACGTGCAAACCAAGCTTTTTTTTTTCCAAAGATCCACAAACCTACACACACACACACATTTCTTTGACAAGAAATATATTAGATAATAATGAGGTGATTTGCTTGGAAAATTCCAATCCAAAGAACCAAAGGGATTCCTTTGAAGGGTGTCAACTCACTTTTTGACAATTAAGCTAGAAATAATGATAAAAATATATATAATATCAAATAATGTGAAAGAAAAACTTGTTGAAAATGTGTAATTGTTTTTATTGTTGATGTCAATTAGCATTGGTGTCAAATGGATTCTTGGTGTTCATAGGATTTAACATGAGGTATCATGAAGTGTTACATTGGTAAAGTGGCTTGGTGTTTAGGAGTGAGTGCATGCTCTTGATCCATGGTTCAAGAAAGCAATGTGTTATGTGTGAAGCTACACAGGTTGTATGAAGGTGTTATACGTTCTAGATGATGTAGAGTGAGTTTTTAAATGTGTTAGTGAGATTGAATGATGGAGAACAAGTCAGGATCCATGAAGCATGTGTTGAAGCAAGTATAACTAGGCCTAGTCCTAGACCTAGTACAAAACAGGCATGGTATGGTATGGTATAATGAAGTATGGGTATGTTTGAGCTGGTCAAGCATGGATAGAGCATGAGGATCATGTATATGATGTGTGGGGACACTCACAAGTGTATGAGAGTGTAGGTTTGAGGTGAAGGCATGTTTTCTAGGTCTACACTAGACCTATTCTCAAACCCTAGGTGGCCAAATGAGATAGATTGGAGAGATTTGAGCATGGAAATGCAAAGGTAATATTTGGAAAATTTGGAGCACATTATTATTAATATTTATACCAATTTTCATATGTTGATTTGTAATTTTAAGCATGTTATGAGATTTTTTCCTTACCAAGTTCAAGGAGGTGAGATTTTGAGCTCAAAGTTGATGTTCTAATGCTCGTTGGAGAAAATGTTCTTTATATGTGAGGCCGAGATTTTGGGGAAAGTTTTATAGGTATCCTAAGAATACTTTCCAAGTGGAATGAGATATTTTAATATTCATATTTTTATGAACCATCGTTAACACCAAAATTGCTTTGTTATGACTTTAAAACCCTGGTTTGAAAGTCACTTAAGAAACCTTAATTGTACATGCCTAGAATTGATTTTTTTATAAAATTTTATGATTTGAGGTTGTATAGAAATTTTCCATATTTCTTATGGTGGTTATTTTGTTTCTTGACTCGAGTGGACCCCACTCAAATTTGTAAGTTTTTGGGTATTTTCAATTTGTGAAAAAATATTTCCATTGAACCTAATGCATAATTTAGAATTTATTGAATCATGGGAATTTTAATTCATTTACATGATGTTTTTATATCATGGTTGATCCTTTAGGATGTAAATTGTGCCCTATTTTTTAGGACTAGTCTTTGGGGATGAAATGACAGTTTCAGGGAAGTCTACTTACAAAGTTGATTTGAGACATCTAGTTTCTTATTTGTTGAAGTATTTTCACCTGGTGATATAGATGATATCAATAGATTTATAATGATATATAACACTTGCATATTTTACATCATCTAATTTTGTATTTAGCCTCATATTTCAGGTCCGAGGTTTGGTGCACAAGAATAAGAATGTCCTTGAGATGATTTCATGACATGAAGTGATGATGATATTTCCTAGTATGTTGGAAATATGATGAAGTATTTAATGTTTTTTTAAGTTATTCAAGGTTTTTGTGATGTTCATGTAGGCATTAAGTGGTTTGGTTCTAGCGAGAAGGTGTTTTTGTGTAATTAGGCCTAATAGAGAAAAACGAGTATATTGGTGATATGACCGACCTATATGGTGTTATGTATGATGTCCTCATGAATTGTTAATGATTTTTTTGTGATATATGCTCTATGAAGGCCGACCTACATGATGTGGGTGCATAAGAAAGGTATATAAGCAAGTTTAGAAGGATTATTTTTGAATGCCTAAAAGATAGGCATGTAGAAAATTTTGGAATAGGGTATGAATAGGTTGTGAGGGCAGAGTTGAAGAGTATGATGCCTTGAAAATTATGGAGAGTGATTCTATGTTTTTGATCTGAAAATTGCAAGCTTAAAGAAGGTCATCCATACATGACCTAGTTGGAGAAGAAGACCTAATTGGTGTGCATGAGGATGAACAAGCTAGAGAGATGATTGAGGATGTGTTGCAAATCTTAGTGACCATGATGAGAGGGAAGATATGATGTTCATGATTTTATGAGTGTGTTTATACAACTAGAGAGATGTCACTTGACCTAATCATGCTTGGTGAAGAATCCCTAGAGTGAAGAAGACAAGAAGGTTGTTTTGAGAGATTTTTGAGTGAAGAGGGCTGAAAAAGTTATCATAATAATTTAGTTGACCAAGAAGGAATATAAGATATCTTCATATCAGGTGGCGGAGTGGGTGCTTGGTCATCTTGGGAGATTTTATCCGCTTATAGATTTAGTGCTCTACTAAACTAGGGTTTGGTGCTCCTTGTAGGGTTGGTTCCCTACTAAACGAGATTTTGGTGCTCCTTTTGAGTTTTTTGCCTCACTACAGAAATATCTTGTGATGTGTAATACTCATAGGAATCCTTTGTGTTGAGTAATATATGTAGAGGTTTAGTGGGTTTCTTCCCTTTGAGGGTTTCCCACTTAAACATGGTTTTCACGTGTTCTCTCTTGTAATATGCTTATGTGGATGATTAATATGTTACTTGATGGTTTTATAAGTTTATTGATATTGCTAATTTAATGGATAATGAATGTTAAATGTTTAAACATGATTGAATTACAAGTTTTAAAATATTGATTCACCCCCATTCATTCCGATTCTAACATAATAGTATATGTGTACTTCTTGGATGTTTGGAATCAATAAAGATCCTCAATGATAGGATGAGGAGGGTTAAAAATGTTTTCCTAGTAGAGTTTTGACTCTTCACTCTATTCAAGGATAACCTATAACTACTTAATGAGGTAATTTGTAACAGGTGTGAAGGTGATGATGTAGAGACTTAGCTCATAGTCAATATCATATTTTTCCCAACAAAAATGGTTGGTTGACAATCAATAGATCAAAAATTAGTTTCGGTTTCATTTTCTTCTCTTGAAAGGGTCATTTAACATAAACAAAAGCTTACAAGATAAATATAATTATCCATGATTACATATTATTAGTAAAATATGTCAAGATATACAGAATTTAAAATAGGATAAATTCTAGTAGGGATCGATATCGATTTAGTGGATCACTATGAATCTTGGTGATCGATGCCATTCATTGGTTAAACTTTGTTGATTAAAATATGTTTTTAATTCTAAATATTTTAAATAGGAGGTTAGATATCTTAGATACCAACATTGGCATTATAATGACAACTCTTAATAATAACATAATTTTAGAGACTTGAAAACAATGGCATACCTTTAGAATGGATGAAATTGGGATTACGGGGTGTGAAGGGAGTGATTTCTCTAAAGGAGTGTGTCACGCCTTGTTCAAAGTGTGTGTCCAAAACAAGAAAAAAATACCAAATAAAATGTAAAAATTAATATATAATAATAATAAATGATTAAAAATGGATAATATATTAAGGTGAGATCAAAAAAATGTGATCATGTTGCGGTTACAAAATTTTAAAGGTGAAAATGACACTATTCCACTTACACAAATCAATTAAAATATTTTATTTAACAACAATTAAAATTGCTACAGGAATAAATAATTTGATTTATTTAAATCATGTATTTTAAAGTTTTCAAAAATAATTAAGGGCGATGGTGTGTTCCAAAGGTAACCTAAGTAGGGCATGGGTCCGATTCCCCCAAATGGACCCATACCACATTAAAATTAACATTTTCTTAAGTTAGAATAGAACAAGATCTTAATACGTAAATAAATAACATGAACAAATATTAAATGGCATAGATTCCCAAATCGAGAATAAAGTAGATCGCTTGGATCAAAGGGAACTCCACCATAAGATCTTATGGAATCTTAAAATTTCCTAATTTCCTTATGGGATAACACAAAAATACCTTTATTCAATTTCATTCTCATTTGATTGAAATTTAGTTTTATGGTTACAGGTATGTGGGAGAGGAAGGGAGATTTCATGAAGCTTAATCAAGAAGCATGGTTTCTCCTTTGTTTTAATTTTTTCATCTCAATGGAAACTCCATTTGGGTTTGATTTTTAAAGTTCTCGTGTTTAGATTTCTATCATTATTTTTGTATCATCCGAATGATCCACAAAAATATTTTAGATGAAGGGTTTTCATAGTTCTTTGTTTTGTTAAAATTCTTCCACATTACTTTTGAAAATAAGCAAGTTAATATTTCCCTTAGGAAGAGATATTTATATTTGTAAAAATAGGTTTTTTCCTCTTTTATATTTTTTATTTAAAAAATATCAATATCTATTTGTGAGTATATATATATATATATATGTGTGTGTGTGTGTGTGTGTGTGTGTGTGTGTGTGTGTGTGTGTGTGTGTGTGTGTGTGTGTGTGTGTGTGTGTGTGTGTGTGTGTGTGTGTGTGTGTGTGTGTGTGTGTGTGTGTGTGTGTGTGTGTGTGTGTGTGTGTGTGTGTGTGTGTGTGTGTGTGTGTGTGTGTGTGTGTGTGTGTGTGTGTGATTGAGTGAGTGAGAGTAAGAGATTGGGTTGCCACAGCCCAAATGATCTGTATAAAGTGACGTCATTGTGGGACTATGGATCGGGGGGAAAATTTAGTGGTAAAATTTCATAAACTCATGAATATTAGAGGTTTTGGAAATTGGAAATGGTGAATTTTCAGTAGTTGGATGCCACACAAATTGCCAAAAAAATTGGCCAATAGGTCATTTGTATGGGTAAGTTCGGATCATATTTATACGTGTAAATGAACTTAGGAATGCATTTCGCCAATGTTTTGAATCAACATGTGCTCACCTACTTCGCTCCTGTAGGATCTAGAGAGGGTAAAACATGGTCAGTTTAGAACAAACTAGTATGAACTATCATTCTCATCATCCCTATAGTTTATCACATTAAAAAATTCATGTTAAACATCCCTACAATCCCACCATTTACATTTTTGGAAACATCAAGATAATAGGAGTAAATAAGGACATTTTCATCATCTTTAAACCTTTATAATATTTGGAAGCAACACATATCATAATAACCATACAATAATATGTTCTCATCTTAGATTATTTCAACATTATAACATAGAGTCAGTTCTCATAGCAAAGATAATAATTGCACAATCCAAGAAGATTAAATGATCTCCATTTATAACCAATTCTCGCTAACAATTTCATATATGCATAGAATCACCGCATGTATCTCAACCTTATTATTCATGAAGCTAGTATTTCATTCATTTTGTTGAGAATAATATAAAATAGGCTTCCGAAATTACCAGAATAGTTGAGATACTCGACCAAGCCTAGTCATTATCGAAAACACGAGATAATTTCCGAGTGTCCAATACCATAGCCAAATGCTACCATCTTACACCATCAAATTACAATTGGCCAATACTTTCCAAATTATAGCAAGATGTCATGGTAGTAATAGGCTGCCAATGACACTATTCCTCACATAACCGATCGACGATGTGGTCTAACACTACTACCATCCGATAGACAAGAGAAAAAGCTACTAGCCGACAACATCTAAGGATGCTACCGGTCGATGGTAGAAAAAATGCTATCGCCAACAACATCCAAGGATGTTACCGATTGATAGTAGAAAAATTCTATCGGCCGACATCATCCAATCATGCTACCGGTGATGGTAGAAAAAAATGATCGGTCGATAAGCATCCAAGGATGCTATCACCTGACCCAACCATAAGTTTTTCCATAACCCAAAAAAATAATAATTTCCCATTTCTTATCTAACCAACATTTTCTACAAAACACTCGAAGTAAGGATACAAGGTTTAGGAAAACAAAAATAAAGGGTAACCTAAAAATCTTTCATATATAGATCTCTATACTATGAAACCCTACTAGTTTAAGATAGATAACAAAATCAACAAAATATGGAGGAAATTGAATCTTTCAGACCCAATCAACCCTAGTTCATGAATAATTTCAAGAACAATCCCAAAACCTTGTTAACATACATAGGAATCATCCAACATTCATAAAATAAAGAAATAACCACATAGGATAAAGATTTAAGTTCAATCGAAAAGTATGTGTCGAGACTTTCCTACTACTTCTACATGATTTTCTAGCCATCAAGAAACTCAGCAAGTCCTTTTCCCCATGTTTTTACAACTATGCCTCCAAATCGAGAAACAAAAACTAATAAAAAATCCACATCTTCAATAGCAACATAGGGATCAATTCTCTTTTATCACCATGAACAACCTACTACAACTTCAACAACTAGCTCAAACTTGCATGCACAACTCAAGGTAAGAATGGAGCTCTCAAGGAAAATAAACTCCAAAACAAAAAACAAATATAATAATAAATTATCCTCATGTGAATGGTTAGCTTCCAAAGGAAAATTTGGGGTTCCCTATGTCATTAATGTCATTAAGTTCCTAACCTACTAAACACAGGTTTCGGGATTCCCACCACCACCACCATTTCCTTGAACTCGCGTCAACTTTGGCTTAGCTAGATGCATGGCATTTAAAATATGATGGTTCAAAGATTAGGGAGATTGAATCCTAATTTATCTAATTTGATTTGATATAAATTAATTTAATTCCAATTTTTTTACCACTAATAGGGATATTCAATTTAGTATACCATCAAAGACAAATAACCTGATGATAAGACAAAACATCACCCACAACAAGACTGAATTAATCATTAGCAAGGAAAATAATGAAATAAATTTTTATCACTTGTACCTATTATCATTTGGATCGGTAGCTAGTGTTATTTTAACATGTCGATAATTAGAAACATCTAGTATTTCCTTCTTAACTTGATCCTTGAATTATGTTCTTATAGTCACTAGAGAATAGATGTTCTTCCTATGACTCAATGCATCTGCCACCATGTTTTCCTTAGCTTTGATATATCTAATATCAAATTCATAATGAGATAATAACTTCAACCATATTTTCTACCTCAAATCTAGGTTGGGTTACATGAAGATGTACTTTAGCTCAAGATGATCTTTCTTCAGCTCAAAGGGCTTTCCTAGTAGGTAGTGCCTCCACACTTGTAAAGAATGTATAATGGAACCTAGCTCCAACTCATGGGGACAATAATTCAGCTTATGAACGTTCAATTTCCTACTTTCATAAGTGTTCACATGATCATTTTTCAATAAGACACCTCTCAAACCTTTGTTGGAGGCATCTGTCACCATAGTGAAGTTGTCATTGGGATCCAAAACCTTTAAAATGGTTTCTGAATTCAAACTTACCTTTATCAAACTAAAATAACTTTCACACTTTTCTGACCAGATAAATTTCTTATCCTTCTTCTGAAGGGAGGTGATTGGAGCAGTGACTTTATAAAAGTCCTTCAAAAATTTCCGGTAGTACCCAGTCAACCCCATGAAACTTTTGACTTCAAGCACATTTTTCAAATCTAGCCAATCAGTTATAGTAGTGATTTTTGATGGATCTATAGAAATTCCATCCTTATTATAATATGCCAAAGGAATTGTACCTCATTTTGATAAAATGAGCACTTCATGGATTTTACCATACAATTTCCTCTTCCTTAGCACTTCCAAGATAATTCTTAGATGCTCATCATGTCCCTCATCACTCTTGGATTAAATTAGAATATTGTCCAAGAATACTAGCATAATATTATCCAAGTACTCCTAAAATATGTTATTCATCAAGTTCATAAACATTGTTAGAGTATTGGTAAGTCCAAATGCTAACAAAGTGAATTCATAATGCATGTGCCTTATCTTGAGGGAAGTATTATGAATATATCCTTCTCTTATTCTCAACTAATGGTACCTGATTGCAGATCAATCTTAGAATAAATTGATGCACTAGGTATCTTGTCAAATATGTCATCTATCCTTGGTAGAGGGTATCCATTTTTATAGTGAACTTATTAAGAATTTGATAATCGATGCATAACCTCAAAGTTCCATCCTTTTTCTTGACAAATATTAGTGGTGCCTCCTAGGAGACACTTGGTTTGATCAATCCTTTGGATAAAAATTCATGAAGTTGTGATTTCAGCTTGATAAGTTTAGTTGTGGTCATTCTATAGGGAGCCTTAGAAAATTTTTCGGTTCTTGATTTTATGTCAATAATGAAATCAAACTCTCATTTGGGTGGAAGTCCTAGAATCTCTTCAAAAATAAATTGTTATACTCTTGTAGAAGTGGATGGTTTGCCACCAAGGTCTTATATTCTTCCCCAAAATATGAAATTTTTATAGTGAACAACATGCAACATTTATTCATGTCCTTCTTGAGCTACATTGCTGAGTTTTTCCCCGAATTTCTCATGCTTTCAAGAGATCATCCCGACATTTAATTTTATTTTCAAATAAGTTTACAGTTACTTGGTGTTGTGACATATAGTTTATTATGATGAATACATCATATGAACCCAATGGAGCTACATAAATATCTAGCTCAGTGGTGAAACTTGGCAATTCCAATGTTGCTCCAAACAAACATTGGTTCACCGTATGAATAACATTGTTCTCGAAATGTACCATCCATGATTTTTTTATATGACCAGATTTTATTTTTAATTTAGAAACTAATTTATTGGAAACAAAACATTTTTTGTTACTCTAGTATTAAATAAAATAGTTACGTTAAGTCCATATAACTTACCCATGACCTCGATGGTGTAACCTATTTCTCTCTGTCTACCTATCGCCACGGAAACATGTATATTTTAATGTTGATTGTTGTCCTTCCTATGTGGATAATTGTTTACATAATGATCTAAGATGCATATAAAACATCCCATTACAGGTCCCTTTCTTTTGAATTTGTTTCCATAATTTTTGAATTGTTATACCCATTCTTCTAAAATTTACAAGCAGGCCTTGTTGTTACATCCTTCTTTCCATTTCCGGGCTTATTACCAAACTTTTTACATCCTTATTTCTTAGGTGTTAAGGGGAGGGTGAATTTAAATTTTTATTTTTCTATTATTTGTGGTGAGAAGACATAATCTGCAACTTATGCTCTTTCCTTATAGAATTTTCAAACACCATGGTTGATGGTCCATGCACATCGACTTCTCTTCTTATGACATGGTTAAACCCCATGATAAATTTCCTTATGTGGAATTTATCATCAGTCTTGTCCGAGGGAAATATTTTAGTAATTTTTATAATTTTCCCAATAATGAACTACCATCATCTTACCCTGGGCTAGGGTATGAAATTCCAACATCTTTGTGGTTATAGAATAACTTTAGAAACTAGCGTTGTCTAATATAGGCCTTAAACCATTCTCGGGTTATGTTAGCCTCATCAAACCCAGTTCTATCTTCTAACTATCCCACATGAGGAAGCCTCAATTGAGAAATTATAAGGTCCTAAAATAACCTTAGTCTCTTCAGAAAATTTCCTGATGGTGATTTAATTCTCCACCTCACTAAGCCAATTCTTGGCCCCATCACCTAAATTCGTTCCATCAAACTTAGGTGGATTGATCCTCTTAGTATCACTAGATACCTCTACTGCCAATCATGCCCTATTGTTCTTAGGTGGATTTACAACATCAAAATTTGGATTCACAACAACAAGTGGCCTTGAGGCTGCTCAATATTTCCACCTTCATTACCGTTGTCATCACCCATCATCTGCCGCTCTCAGAGCAGCCATACGATTGTGTGTGTCCTAAATGAAAATGATTATTTCATCCAAATTTTGTACGATGGTTGCCTCACCACCCACAATTTAATGATTCATAGCGGCACCTCTTGTCCTAACCATATTACCCTGTTAAACAAGAATTAAATTCTAGTTAGCATAGGGACTCAATAATTCCAATAGTTGTAACCTTTGGCTCTGATACCAAATGTAACACACCACTTATTTAACAAAGGCTTCAAAATGGGATTATTATTATTATTTTAAATATCCTTACCATACTAACTTTATGAATTCCATGATTTAAATACATAACATTTAAATCTAGCATATTTTTTAACATTCAATCCATCTGATAACATCAAAACCATGTGCAGCTATATGGGTCAACTAGTTCTTCCCGATTCCCCATAGTACACTCTTTTAAGAGAATGTATATGAAGTATACCACTAGTTTAACCTGGAATAGGTTTTGATAATCAATTGTAGTTCTTAAATGTCTACCAAGGATTCAATCATTCAAATTTTGCGTGGCATCTCATACCTAAAATGGGAACTTGGTGAATCGACATTGTAATCAACAACTTACACTACTTTGGCCAAAGTTTATAAGACATGCATGCATGCTTAGTATCGTGAAAACACATTTGTCAATCAAAAATCATCCTCTCACCACATCAATTTCATTAGTTATCTAGATTTGAATCAGTTAGTTCTATAATTTATTTTACCAGTTCATGCACAAGGTCCATGACTCGTCCATGTGTATGAAATTTAACTTTAACACTACTTAATTGTAGTAGTAATTTTTAGGTCAATTCATGACTTGATCCATTTTTGGTAGATAGTATCCTAATATTTATGGAAACGATAATAAGAAGCGATACTTCTTTTTAATTAAATCATCATTCAAGTTAACTTGATAAGTTCACTTACTATGTGGTCACTTATAATGCTTATAGTATGTTTTCTTCCTTATTCAATTTTCCATATACTAAATTAAATGTCCTCACATTATTTTATGTACTGTAGGTGCATTTATCTCATTATCATTTCATACTAGGGAACTTAAATCTCACCCAATGACAATTCATTATTTAAAAGAAACATTTTCCAACTAGTCTCGAATAAGAACATATTATTCTAACCAAAGATCCCGATTTTCATCCATAACATTTCACATTTTTTTAACAATAACATCATCTTTATTAAGTTATAATAATTCCAAATACACTTTGGATTTCCAATAGTAATACTCCATTTACAAAAGTCTTAACTTCTCCTTCTTTATCTTAAATATGATAACAAAGTATAACTTGCTTTACAAAATGTCATGTATTTAAGTACAATGGATTCAACTTAATCATGAATATCGATGACTACACATGCATATAATTTCTTTATCCATCTATGAAAAATGGAACACTTGCTTCATTTTTAGGAGATAGAGAGGGTAAAACATGGTCATTTCAAAACAAACTGGCATGAACTGTCATTCTCATCATCCTTGCGGTTTATCACATTATAACATATATGCTCAACATCCCTACAATCCTACCATTTCAATTTTTATAAACATCAAGATAATATGAGGAGTAAATAAGGACAATATCATCATATTTAAGCCTTCATAACATTAGGAAGAAACACATATCATAATAACCTGATGTAGAGCAAAATAAATGTATCAAGCATATACTCAATAAATAAGAAGATTCAACCAACTTAACTCGCAACTAGATTTGCATGGAGGATATTTAACAAGCCCAAGAAGTCTTTAAAATGATAATACTATCAAGTAATCTATTATAATGCTTCATACACTTCAAACACCTACCTACCATGTTCATTACCTTCATTCTTTTACCATACAATCATCACACTCATCAACATGCAATAGAATCCTAAACACTTACTTTGTGCTCTTTTGATCAATTCTTGGTTCACTAGCCTCTTGTCTCAAGGGTATACTTAGATCCCTACTCTCTTTAAATATTCTCAAGTTATCTCTCCTATCTCTTATCTCAACACACAGTCAGCATCACCACAAAAATAACCACAAAGGAAACCTCATTACCACTCTACCCTTATGTAGCCAACTAGTCACCTTAAGATTCTTTGAATTTAGACACACTTTAGTATTTCCTTTCCTATATACCCCTTCCAAATATTATATAATATTTCCTCCCTATAGAAAATTAAAATACATGTTATATTAAATAAATAAGGCATTCAAAACTTCAACATTCCACATTACTATTCCTTTTTGTATAAGATTGTATTTTCCCTGTACAACATGATCTGCAACAAAATTTTGATATTAATATCTTATTATAGGTTATTCAAATTACTAAACCATTTAAAACCCACTTGTAAAATTATTCCCTAACAATACCTTACAAATTTTAGGTATTAACTCATAAAAAGGAAGGAGATATACTATCTTTAACATGAAATACATTATGTCAAACAAGTTGTATGCATCCTCGTGCTACTAGTAAACCACATCAGCTATCACAAAATCTTGATCATAAAGAAAAAATCTTCAAAACCCATCTGAAAAATTATGTTTTCTCTATATGGTTAAAATTTGAGCTTTATTGGATGTAAAACAAAAATATTATAGTGAATGGTTTGGAACACAAAGTCACACCCACACACACGCCTAACACATCTCAGTTTATGCAATCTTATCCATCAAAACATGTATCAAATGTTTCAAGTTTTTTAAAAAAAAATTAAGGTTTATAGATTTATTATTTCATGCCAATGATACCATGATTCTTAGTTCATTAATGCAAAACTCAAAAAACTACTAGCAAGCCAAGAAATACACCAAAACAAAGACAAATCTATATTCATTGTCAAGCTTCATACAAAATACTGAAATCATTTTCCCTTAATGGCTCTCTCTCCTTATTTATACCATGTATAATGTCTAAAACTCCCTCCTCCCATATCCTTATTCAAATATATCCACATGCATATAACTTCCATTAAGTGTAATTGCTCTTAAATATGTTATGATTCCTCCGAAACTGAAATTTAGTGACTCTTGGACTTCTTTTCAAGCCATTACCACTCACACACACATTTATCACTATTACCCACTAACACATATGACCAAGTACACAACCTAAGAATTAGCTAGACTCTTACATAGTTCACAATCTTTTAATCACCTTTAGATATGCCTTTTACAACTTGAAGTACATTTTGGAGGGAAAGGCCCTCATTCAAAATTTCAAATTCTTTACTCTTACATCTCTCCCAAACAAGACTCACACACACCTAATTGACAACATGAAGAAACAAAGACACTTGAATTGATTCTATGAAGTGATCCTACATCATACTCCCAATGTGGAGAAAACAAATCCTAGATACATCTTCCATGCACTTTGCTTGTGCAATCAAGTTCTCAACTTCTTTACAGCCACCAAGGTCACATGTATGGTTATCTTTTTCCTTCCATTTGTCTTTACTCATTCTCTTTCCTATGTGATATTCATCTTCATTTTCTTTCTTTTGTCTTCATCTTCTGAAATGATATTTTCAAGTCTTCTTCTCTTCATTTGAGCTCTCAAATGATCTTTTCTTTCAATGTCTTTCACTATACCTACACATTCATACACACACAAAACCTTATATAAAAAGAAAAGACATTTGAGCCTCTTTATCATATTTTACTTCAATAGATTATTATTTCTCAATACTTTCTTCCATATTTTCATCTTATTATTCACCATAGTTGACCACATCACTTCTCGAGTACATTCAAGTGCATATATTTCTACTTATAATTGTTCTTGATTCATGTAGAAAAAATGAAAATCATCATCTAATTTCTCTCCTCTTAACTCTTCTTCAACAATAAAGGATTTATTTTCTTCATCTATGATTTATTCTCTTTCTTGCTTATTTGTATACACTTTTATCTTTTCCATATTGTCCTCTTCGCCTCTTTATCCTATTCTCTTGCTGTAATATCTTATTTCTATTCATGATTCACCTCAATGGCCACTTAAACACCTTTCTCAATACTATTTTCATTATCTTATTCATTACTTTACTCATGACCATTCTTTGCATTTCTCTTAATTTCCTCTCTATATCATCAATCTATTCCAATATTATTCTCATCCCTCTCACCTCTTGTTCTTCCCAAAACTTTATTTTCCACTCTTCTTTCTTTATTTTCTCTTCTTACTTCCTCTTCTCACTATTCTTCATCCACCTAAGCAACTCATTTTCTAACTCATCCTCCATATCTTCTTAACTTGAAAACTTTTCACACACATCACCTTAGCCTTGCAAGGCCTTGCAAGGTCTTTTGATGTATTCTCCTTACCTTTTTCTACTTCACTCTTCCTCAAATTTCAAAATGATCAACCTGCTACAAACTTCACATACACCCACTCACACGAGATAATTAGTTCACTTTACTCAATTTCAAATCACCAAACAACTCAAATTTACATATACAACAAACTCACATTTATAATAACTTTATTCAAGAAAAAAATAACTCACCAACTTGATTATACACACTTTGATACCACATGATAAAGAGAATAATAAATGTATCAATCCTATACTCAATAAACAAGAAGATTCAACCAACTTAACTACAATCGGCTCTGCATGGAAGATCTTTAACAAGCCCAAAAATGATTAAAACTAATAAAAATGTGAAGTAAGATCTTATAATGCTTCATTCACTTCAAAAACATATCTACCATGTTCATTACCTTCATTATTTGACCATACAATCATCACACTCATCAACATGCAATAGAATCTTAAACACTTACCTTGTACTCTTTTGATCAATTTTTGGGTTTACTAGCCTCTTGTATCAAGGGTATAATTAGATCCATGTTTTGTTTAAATCTTATCGAGTTATCTCTCCTGTCTATTATCTCAACATAAAATCAGCATCACCAAAAAATAGCCACAAAGGAAACCTCACTACCACTCGCCCTTATCTAGCGAACTAATCATCTTAAGCTTCTTTGCATTTAGACACACTTTAGTATTTCCTTTCCTCTCTACCATTTCCAAATATTATATAGTAATTAATTCCCTATATACATTTTATATTCAATAAATAATGCATTCAAAACTTCAACATTCCACATTATTCTTCCTTTGTATAAGACTTCCTTTTCTTGTGCCTAAAGTGTGGAGCGAAATTATGATATTAATATATTATTTTAGGTTATGAAAATGACTAAACCCTTACAAACCCACTTGATAAATGATTCCCTAATTATACCTTCCAAATTTCAGGTCTTAAATCATAAAAACACAGGAGATATACTCTTTTGAACATGACAAACATTTTTTCAAACAAGTTGTATGCATCCTCAACCCCGATGGTAAAATGCATCATATCTCATAAAATAATTATCATCAAGGAAAACCACTCATAACCCATCTGGAAAATTATTTTTCCCCTATGGTTAAAAAAATTATATTCATTGGACTTAAAAAAACTTATAGTGACTAGTTCGGAACACATAGTCACACCCACATGCAGATCTAACATACCTCATTTTATGCAATATTATATATCAAAATGGGTATCCATTGTTTCAAGTTCACAAATAGAATTATTAAGGTTTATTGAGTTATTATTTCATGTTAATGAGACCATGATTCTTATTTCATTAATGAAAAACTTAGAAAACTACTAGAAGCTAAAAAATACACCAAAACAAAGAAAAATATCTATTCATTGTCAAGCTTCATACAAAATAATGAAATCCTTTTTCCTTCATGTCTCTCTCTCCACTCTCTATACTAGGGATAATTTCTGAAAAATACCTCCTCCCATATCCTTACTCGAATACATCCACATGCATGTAACTTTCATTAAATGCAAATACTCTTACATATGGTATGACGACTCCCATATTATACATCAAAATGAGTATCCACTATTTCAAGTTCACAAACATAATTCTTAAGTTTGATAGATTTATTATTTGATTCTAATGAGACCATGATTCTTAGTTCATTAATGCAAAACTTATAAAACTACTAGCAGGCCAAGAAATACACCAAAACAAAGACAAATCTTTATCCATTGTCAAGCTTTGTACAAAATACCAAAATCTTGTTTCCCTTCATGGATCTCTCTCCTTTCTCTATAACAAGGATAATGTATGAAAAAACCATCCTCCCATATCCTTATTCAAATACATCCATATGCATATAACTTTCATTAAGTGTAACTACTCTTACATATGCTATGATGACTCCAAAACTAAAATTTTGTTACCCTTGGACTTCTTTTCAAGCCATGACCACTCGAGACACACATTTATCACTATTATCCACTAACACATATGACCAAGTACATACCCTAAGACTTACCTAGACTCTTACACACTTTAAAATATTTTAATCACCCTTAGATATTCCTTTTACAAATTGAAGTACATTTTGGAGGGAAAGAACCTCATTCAAAATTTCAAATTCTTTACTCTTACCTCTCTCCCAAACATGAATCACACACACCTAATGACGACATGAAGAAACAATGACACTTGAATTGACTCTATGAGATGCTCCTAATTCATAACTAGAAAATAAGATTTACTCATCTTAGATTATTTCAACATCATAACATAGAGTCAATTCTCACAACAACACAATTACATAATCTAAGAAGATTAAATGATCCCTTTTTATAACCACTTATGTTAACAATTCCATATACACATTGAATAACCGCATGCATCTCAACCTTATTATTCATGAAGCTAGTAATTCCTTCATTCTATCGAGAATAATATAAAATA
Organism: Taxus wallichiana var. yunnanensis; assembly: GCA_018340775.1. NCBI lineage: Eukaryota > Viridiplantae > Streptophyta > Pinopsida > Cupressales > Taxaceae > Taxus > Taxus wallichiana. The sequence continues at coordinate 53,510,645 of CM031234.1, forward strand.
GGCTTCTTGGAAGTACTTATGAACAGTTGAGATATTGACCAAGCCTCTTCATTACCGATAAAACTAGACATTTTCCAAAGCAGCCAACACCGTAGCAAAACGCTATTGGCTTACACCATCAAATTACAACTAGTGAATAATTTCACAATTAAAATCAGCCATCATGGTAGTTTTAGGCTACTATCCAACACCATCCCCCACATGCAACTGATCCATATGGTCCAAACCTACTAATATCCGATAAGTATCGAAAGCTACTAACTTATAACATCTCCTAGATGTAACTTGAGTTGATGGTAGCAAAATGTTATTGGCTAACGGTAGCAAAAAATGTTATCGCCAACAACATCCAAGGTTACTACCAGCCAACAACATCTAAGGTTCTATCTGCCAACAACATCTAACGATGCATCTTGGCCGACGGTAATAAAAAATTCTACCGATCTGAAAACATCTAAGAATTCTACCGCCAACAAGTGTAGCTAAAATACTACCGATCGACCCAAGCACTAGTTTTTCCATAACCTTGGAAAATGATGATTTCTATTTCTTAGCTAACTAGAATTTTATATGAACACTCCTTGTAAGGATACAAGGCTTAGGGCCAACATAAAATAAAGGGTGTCCTAGAAAATATTTTATATCCGGATCTTTATACTATGAAACCCTACTAGTTTTAGACATAAAAATCAGCAAAAAGGGTAGGAGGAAACTGAATCTTTTAGACCCAATCAACCCTAGTTCATGAATAATTTCAATAACATGCCCAAACCCTTTCTAACGTACACAAGAATCATCCAACATTCATAAAATAGAGAAATAACGACATAGGAGATGGATTTAATGAGTTCATGCCTCGAAAAAGAGGCATCTCGAAAATTTTCTACTACTTCTACATGATTTTTGAATAGTTAAACAACGCATCAAGTCATTCTCCTCACATTTTTATAACTACACCTCCAAATCGAGAAACCCACAACTAATAAATAACTCCACAACCTGTAATAGGAAGAACAACCTACTACAACTCCAATAAGTGTCTCTAACTTGCATGCACAACTCAAGGAAAGAATGAATCTCTCAAGGAAAAGAAAATCCAAAACTAACACCAAAATGAACAATAAAAATCCTCATAGAAATTATTATCTTCCAAAGGAAAATTTTGGGTTACCTATGTCATTAATTTCATTAATTTTCCGACCTACCAAGCAAAAGATTAAGGAATCCCACCATGCCACCTTTTCCTTGCACTTGCGTCAACTTTGGATTTGCTAGACACATGACATTTGAAATATGATGGTTCAAAGATTAGGGATATTGAATCCTAATTTATTTGATTCGATTTCATAGAAATTAATTTAATTCCTAATATTTAACCGTCAACAAGGATATTCAATTTATCATACCATCAAAGAAAAATAGTCCGATGGTAAGAAAAACATCACCCACAACAATAATGAATTAATCATTACCAAGGAAAATAACGAAATAAATGTGGAATAATGTGGGTGTTACATAACATCAATAATGTATAATACTAAACTAACATAACACAATGAAGAAGGAAGAAAACTAATCTATGCAAAGTGATAAAGAAATGTGTAGACACCTATAATTACGCCCAAACAATTTAAATACTTAAATTGCACTAATTATCCCCTTTCTCACAAATCGATGACATATCGTCAAAAGCATTCATTTTCCCTCATATCATCATTAATTAATTACACTAAGCTAATTAATTAAGTTGCCTATCCAACAAATACCCTAATTAACGACCTTTCGTTAATAAATCACCCCTTCTACCTAGACTAATTAATTATTATTAATTAATTAGTTTTCCCTTCCATTTAACCAATAAATCAATATTTAATTGATTTAATCCCCTTATAATAGTCTAAATCGTACTAATATTCATCTAATTATCTTCTATAAGCTTACATCTACCTATTAGTTAATCACCTTTGATTAATTAAAACACCCCCCAACTCCCATGACTTACTAAGCATAAATTAAACCCTTCTAAAGTAAGTTTACCTTTAATAAAGCAACCTTATCCATTCCTAATCATGTTTTACCTTTATCCCACATTCATGAGAATGTGTTGAATCCTTTATCCTTTGGGCTATATAAAGATCCCTCCACCTACCTTTTTAATTACACCTAAACTCCTTAAGAGAGCAAATGCAAAGCATATAGCAAAGAGACTAAGAGATTGTACTTTTTCCTCTTGAGAGTTCATCATCTTGAAGAGCTAAGCCTCTTTCTTAAAATGCTTGGGTCATATGGGAGGTGTCAAAAGGGTCTTATAGCCCAACTTTGATTAGCCCCCATTCCTAGGTTCTTGAAACATTAAGGACAACTATTTTTGATAGCCATGGAACCTACCTAGGTTCCTTAATTTATATGTTGTTAGAGAATAGAGGATATTTAGGTGCTTAACATAGTTAATTTCATAGTTTTGTATTGATAAATGTTAGCATCTAATCCTTGATTAATTCTTATCATGATGGTGTTTATAATGTTGTTTAATTCTTGCTAATTAAGACTATTTAGGTGTTAGTATTTGTTTACATTAGCATTAGTTTTAAAAAAAAACACTTGCACACATTTGGCATGCCTGGTGGGAGTTACTCCATTGTCCTTTGCACTTAATTTCAAGTTTTTGTAGTTAAGTTTCATTTTTGGTTACTAACCCTCTTTTACACATGTTGATCTAACTTATTTTTCTTAACTTGTTTTGTTGAGTTTACATGTGTTGAGTATTCCTTGTAGGTATAAAGGAGGTGAAGTGCTGTCAAAATTAGAATTGATGGGAAAATTTCAAGATTTCTCCATGTTTTCATTTTTAGAGCTTACTTTTTCAACATTCTACATGCTAGTTTTGTCAATTTCTTGAAAATTTTAAATTCTTGAGTATGTAGGTTAGTGTTTGATAGTGTTGAGTCTTCTATTTACATATTAATGTGGTGGGTTGCTATCAAAATTTAATCTTGGTGAGAAAATTTCAATATTTCATCATGTTTTCATTTTTAGAGCTTACTTTTTCATCATTCTACATGTTAGTTTTGTCAATTTCTTAAAAATTTTAAATTCTTGAGCATGTATGTTAATGTTTGATAGCGTTGAGTCTTCTATTCATATATTGATGTGATGGGTTGTTGTCAAAATTGAATCTTGGTTGGAAAAATTTGCCCATTTTGCAGATTAAGAGATGTTTTTTTGACATTTTTGAATGCTGTCAAGTGCATACCCATGAGCATAAGAGCATATGCGTAACCCATCTTCCGAAGGCCATAACTTTTGCTCCCAAAATCAAAATGACTCCATTTTTTTGCGTTGGAAAGGTATTGAATTTAAATATGCAATGAAAACATAAAGTTGGGATTTATACTTACATAAATTTTATGTTTTTATGTTAGTTTAAAACTGGTCATTTTCTAACATGTCTAATGTTTTGATGAATGTTGTATTTCCATGCTTCCTTGATTTAGAGAAAATCGTGTGTATGCTCTTCTCTTGCACCTTTTGGTGATCTTGAGAATCAAAAAATAACTTTGACCTATATATTTTTAACATTGGGATTAAACTTGGAAATTTGATTATTCATTTTGCTTAAGGGAAAGAACCTTTTATAAATCATTTTTCAATGGTCCTTTGATTTGAAGTTTTCATTTCTATATAGTTGGGATAAAGTTTTGTATGCTGTTCTCTTGAACTTTAGGGTGATCTTGAGAATAAAAAGCAACTTTAGTATTCATTTTATAATATTTGGTAAATTGGAAACTTCATCTTTCCTTTTGGTTTAAGGGAATGAACCTTTTACAAAGCATTTTTCAATAGTCCTTTGATTTGAAGTTTTCCATTTCTATATAGTTGGGATAAAGTTTGTGTATTCTCTTCTCTTGCACCTTAGGGTGATCTTGAGAATCAAAAACAACTTTAGTTTTCATTTTATAACATTTGGTAAATTAGAAACTTCATCTTTCACTTTTGGTTTAGGGGAATGAACATTTATCAAGAATTTTGTATGGTTCATTGATTGAAAAAATTTTCTTTACTTTTTAGTTGGATTATTTGTTGTGTATGCTCTTCTCTTGCATCCTTGGATGATCTTAAGAATCAAAAACAACTCTTAATCCTCTTTTAAATAATGTGATTTTCTTGGAGAACTACTAACACTTGAGTGCAAGACCTAAAAATGCTTGTCAAAGAAAGGAGGAATCAAAACAAAATAAAAAACTACTAATATAGGTGTTATACGGAGTTACCAAAAGGTGTTAAAGAAAACCACACCTAATTAAACAAGATAAAAAGAACAACATATTCAAAACATTGTATTGCAGGTTTCAGAAAAGGGTACATCCCTCTCCACTCAACTGGAACATAACCCCTTTGGCATAACGCCTTAAGCTACAACAATGGGGGTGGTTCCAGAGATCCCCAAAGTAGTCCACGCAAGAGAGGAACCTTGTGGATGAAATGGGAAGTTCTCGCACTACCTACTTTACTAGTGATTCCTTTGTGAGATAGTGTTACGGGTTGTCCATTGTGGTGACCCGGTGCATAGTACACGTAGATGCACTAGTTGCCTACTAATCTTGAAGGGGGTAAAGTAAAGCGAGATACCCAAACTAGTCGAGTGTAACTTTTTGGGTAAATCATGCTCGCTCGTGGCAACTTTGTAACACCTAGGGAGAGAGAACCACCTAGGAGAATATACTTTTCCAGAGCCCACTTTGACCATTTTAAAACAGTGTTGAGTTGTGAACCTTATTTTTGAGAAACGTGTGATGTATTACTTTCACCTAGTTTTTACTTGCCTTAGGGCGAGGTGAAACTCTGCTGAAGTGAGGCTAGCATTTTTCGTCATTTTTCTTGATTTATTTCCTTCATATTATTTTGACACTTTGTTGATCAAAAGAGGTGTGATTACCTTTGTGTTTCCATTCGACTGTTTCTCTCACTTTTATGTTTGTTTACGCCCATCCATGTTTGAATTTGGGTTAGTTAAATGTCTAAAGTGAGCGGAGGCATTTTCACATCATTTGGTAGCCATTGTGATCTTGATACCCATGTCAAGATCATCATTGTAGTTAGGCATGGTTCATCATCGTGGAATTCCATAGAGGAGTTAGCTTGTTTGTCTCGTATCATTACAATTTGATATTTACGTCTTGTTTCTTGTAAACTCGACATAAATACCTATATTATACGGTTATGTTGCACACATTTTAAACTATTCCTAGCTATACTTTGAGATTTTTAGTTCGGTTCTATTATTACCTTGATTTCAAAGAGTGTTAGGTGTTACCATTTGTGCGTGTTATATCAATAACACCTCGATATCAATACTTCACTTTCTAGCAAAGTGGGTTAACATATCTTGGTGATATTGTTGTGTCATTCACAAATTGTAATTGGCACTTTTTGAGATATAGGTCTTAATCGAGTTTGAGCTCGCTCATCGTATATCTTGATTGGGAGATCGCATTGACTTCTTGTATTTACTTACGTTTTGTTCATTTCCTTGAACTTGGCATAAGTGAAAACATCTTGTTGATCATCTTGCGATGAAAACTACTTTTTGAAACATAGTCTAGGAAGTACTTCCTTTGATCAACTTTTAATACCAAAATCTTGTATCACAGGTGATTTATCACTCTATCATATTAGTATTCTCACATTGTTGACATATTCATACTCTTAGCAGTTTCATTTTGCATTTCACTTAGGGGTAGTCACTAATCTTTACACATATCTACAACTACCCTAGTGAAACTATCACGAAAACATGGCTCCCAAAACACATGTAGGGTTGAAGAAATAGACATATGAGGAACAATAAGCACATGCTTGGGATACCTCTAATAGACAAGGGTTAAACCCTTTCATTGGAAATGACTTAGGGCCATTATTTTTGCAGAAAAGGAAACCGAAGAGATGGTCGATCATAGTGGAAATGAATTAGAATCACCACATGTGGAATTTGATTTTGACCCCACTCTACTAGATGAGTTTCTCCTTAGAAAAAAAGATAGAGTTTTAGCATGGGTCATGGAATTAGGGGCCAAATTACCCACCGAGAATGAACCAATATTACCTACAAATGAAACTACTAAGGAAGAATGCCCCCTTATCAATATGGAAGATATTTTAACATGTGGGCATGCTTCCACTTCTTACGTAGAAAATGATAAAGTGGTAGGGCATAGAATACCCCTCATCAAAGTGCCACGAAGAAACAAGATAGAATATGAGACAAGGGGAAGAACCTTCATAATACAAAGAGGAAGAACCTTTAGAAGAAGAAGACACAAACCAAGTCACAATCCAACCAAAACTCAAGTAACCTAAGCCGAAAACTAGCTTTGCTTACTTTCCAGTACTGAGAAAGACACAAACAAGAACGTTCAAAAGTCAAGGCCTAAGTTTAGGATCCATGAACTCCATCAAGAAAACCAAGGAGAAGAAGACACGGGGTATCATCGTGTACACATCCCCACTTCTCCCACTAGAGAAAAATTACTCACACAAGAAGTGCAATCTATGAAAGCAACACTTGCGAGCATACAAGAAAGCAATATAGGGAGTATTAGGAAATACCAATATAAAGAACTATGCTCCTATTCTTTTGACAAGACAATGACCCTTCAACCCTTTCCAAAGAAATTTGATATGCCAAAGTTTGAAAAATAAAAAGGAAAGGGAGACCCAAGGGATCATGTTAAATATTTCTACATGGCATGTCAAGAGGTGTCTTATAGTGATAATTACCTCATAAGACTTTTTCTTAAGATTCTTGGAGGTCAAGCATTGGAATGGTTTACGCGCTTACCATGAGGATCAATTTTCACCTGGCCATAATTGGCAGAAATATTTGTGCATCATTTCTCGTATAACATAGAGAGTGACATCACCATGGCAGACTTGTGCGGTGCAAAAAAACACCCAAATGAGACCTTCACTAGCTTCCTCCAACGATGGAGAGGGATAGCTAGTCACTTCCCTTGTGCTTTCCCTAAGAAGCAGCTGGTCAGTATTTTCATCCCTAATCTCAACCCAGATATAGCTTTCCACCTCCAAATGCATTGTGTCCGCACCTTTGAGGAGGTTATCAAGAAAGAGATTCAAATAGAAAAGGCTCTCATTGCCAAAGGAACCCTCAAAACCCAATCTAAAGACAACTAAAGTGTTAAACCCACTAAAAATCTAAAGATATTTAACAAAAACAAACATATGGTGGGAGACAGAATCACTGATTCCAAACGTGTTCAAATGGTCCAAACTAGTCAACCTTTTAAAATAACCAAGGGCCCAATTCAACCACCACCAAAGTGATGAACATTCACCTCTCTCAATGAACCATTGTCCATCATACTAAAACAATTAGATGCAGCCCACATGATGACCTATCCTACAACACAACCATTTGATGACAACACTCCTAAACCTTCATGGTATAAGGAGCATGAATATTGTGAAATGCATCGTGTTAAAGTTCATAAGATAGACAAATGTTTGTAGCTTCACCACTATATTTAGGACCTCATTGATAATGGGGAGATAGAGGTGGATAACCCTGGAAAAATGCAAACACCTAACGAGAAAATGGGGATTTATAAGGAACCATTCCCTAAGCATGATAAGTTGGAAAAGACAAAGCCGAATCGGGGAGACTCATCCCAAACCTATAAATCCGTGAATTACTTATATACCAAAAGAGATAACAATCATTACGATTCACTTATCGGATGTATTCACTCCCCTACTGACCATGTCAATACCATCCGGATCAAGGGAAATGACTGCACTATGGTAACAAGGCATGCCGGCCTCGTGATTTCAGAACCCTCTTTATTGAGCTCGTAAACTGGTAAATATAACCTTTTAGAACAACTTGAGAGGACACCTACTAAGATCTCGATCTTAGATCTTCTCAAGATATCAATGTGCATAAGGACATTTTGTATCAAACTCTTCAGGGTCGGGAGTTCCTTTAGAAGTTGATCCTACGTACCTTCAAGCCGCGGTGGCAAATATTACACCAAGTAAGCATCTCACTTTTAACCATAGGGAGGTCCCTACCGAGAATCCTAAACATAATCTTCCCTTATACATTGAGGTAGTTGTCACCTATAGGAAAATCAAACGGGTGCTTGTGGATAACGGATCTGGATTAAACATTTGCACGCTTAAATTAGTCAAATAATTGGGACATACGGATGTAGATCTTGATTCCCATATCATCACCATTACCGCATACGATAATGCAGAAAGAGAGTCAGCAGGCACCATTACGTTTCCCATGGAGGTGGGCCCCACTTGCCATCAGACAAAGTTTCACATCCTAGACTTGGAACTTCCATATAATATGCTTCTAGGCCGACCATGGATCCATGTCATGCAAGCCGTGCCATCAACATTTCATCAATGCATCAAGCTGAAGCATGAGGGACATATGGTAACAATACTAGGAGACTCAGAGCCCTTTGCTCATTGTAGAGATCTCAATAGCTTTGCATGAAATGGTACATACGCATGTCCCTCCATGGATATGGCCATTCCTTTTCAGTCTGAGGCTATGGAATCCCTTGGATTCAGATTCTCTTAGGTCTTGCGCTCATGGGGCGTCCACTTCCACATCTCCATTTGATTCATGGGAGATGAAAATTCTGGAATATGGCTGTGGGGAGTATAATGTACAACAAGCGCTCTTGGTTTCTAACCTCTCCTTGTCACCCAAGACTAGAGGTTGACCCAACTACCACTTCAGGAGACCTAGAGAGGAACACACTATTGGGTCATTCCTACCTGGAGGCTTGTTAGCTGAGGAAAAATTGCTTGATCCACCTACTACTTGGGTCCCTGAGGACACTCAGCCATCTTGTTATCAAACCCCAGAATATGAAAAATCTAGTAGAATGATGTACTCCATGGGCTACAAAGGCCTAGGATGTGGGAGGAATGAACAAGGACAAAGAGAACCAGTCCCTCTTCCACATTTCAAAATAGAAAGATATGGCATTGGGATTCGCCCTTATGGAGCACACCCCAATGATCAAGATGTGACTTGTTCTAAGCATGAGGATAGCTTTGAGTACCTAGACAAAGTGATACGGATTCCCATTGTAGCCTATATGAGGATCTGGCCTCCACAAACCTTTTCATGAATAATGTTATCCCGACCATAACCCTCACCGAGGCTGACCCTTGACCTTGTGTACCCTTCCCTTGTTGAATGGGACCAACAACGTCACGTGCCACTAGATTTATTCGAGAATGATGAGGCTATTGTAGATTTCATGGGCATAAGGGATACAATTCCCATTGGAGATCATAAGAAGGGTTTCTTTATCAACTTAAACACCTGTGCCTACTTTGGCAAGGAGGCTAAACTTCATGGTCAGCAAAATTTAAAGAAAAACAAGGGCAAGAGTTATAAGGAAAATCCTTAGCAAAAATCAAAGTCCAAGTCACACAATGAAAACCTATTTGAGACACTGGGGTGACAATGACAAACAAATAAGAAAATCAAAGGATAAACAAAGTTACCACGCCAAGGATGAAAATCTCATAGAGACATCCTTGGATGAAGATCTCAACCTACCTCCCGATCCTACGCATATGGAGGATTTATCAAAATTGTTAGTCGAAGAAACCATTGATGTCAACATTGGTATTGAAGAAGATCCCAAGATAGTAAAATTGGGGGCATCACTCTCAGCTAGAGAACAAAAGACGTTCACTATGTTGTTGCGAGAGTTCATTGATGTGTTTGCATGATCTTACCAAGACATGCCCGGCCTAGATCTGACTTTGGTCATGCACATCCATGCACGCTAATCCTATCAAACATAAACTCGAAAGCTACATCCAAGAGTGGCCTTATTGGTAAAGGAAGTGTTGGAAATATTGCTTGTAGTACGATTCATCTCGACCAATTGACTATTCTAAATGGATATCAAACATTGTTCTGTCTAGAAGAAAACTCGATCGATTCGAATGCATAATTTTAGAGACATCAATAAGGCTTGCCCTAAAGATGAATTTCCATTACCCAACATGATATGATTTTTGACTCAACAGCAAGATATGAAATGCTATCACTCATGGATGGCTTTTCGGGTTATAATCGATTAAAATCGCTAAGGAGGAACACAAAAGAGATTTCACAACTCCTTAGGGAACCTTCTACTATCGTGTGATGCCATTTGGCCTTAAGAATGTGGGAGAAACTTATTAGTGGGCTATGAAAGTAATATTTCATGATATGATTCATGACATCATGGAAGACTACGAGACGACATCGGGAAAGTCCAAAATAAGAGAGGATCATCGTATCATTTTACGGATATCTTTGAATCCCTGCGTGAATACAAAGTCGGGTTGAATACAAAGAAGTGTGTCTTTGGTGTGCTATCTCGGGAAACTATTAGGCTTCATCGTGTCAAGATGAAGTATTAAGGTAAACCACCTGCTAAAGTGTCTCGCCATCATAGAAATGCCTCCACCTTCGAATATCATCAAGCGTAGCTATTGTAAGGGAAAATTCAAGCCATTCGTCACTTTATCTCCTAGCTAGAAGATAAATGTCACTCATTCTCTCATTTTCTTAAGAAGGAAGTCACTTTCATCGGGAACGAGCAATAGAAACCCTTTGCTTTGCTTAAATAGTACTTGGCTAATCCCCTGTCCTCATGCCTCCCACTGGGAGAACCATTTGCTCTATATTTCCACTACACAATACACTGAAATTCCACCCAATACGACCTTATCCATAAAGAGAAATTATGTACTATCCGAGTTACACCTCATCACCTATGAACTTAATTATCCTCATATTGAAAGGGCTTGCTTGGCATTATTGTTTTTACCTTTGAAAAATTCACCATTACCTACTTAAATAATTAAGACCAAGCTCATATCCAAGGTCGACCCACTCAAGTATTTGTTTTCTAAACCTGCCCTCACGGGTAGAATGGCTAATTGGATCATTCTACTCAGTGAATTTGATATAGAATTTGTCCATCGAAAATTAGTTAAAGGACAAACTTCACAATACTAGCTAGCGGAAACACCTTTGTAAAGCATAGAACCTTTGAGTCTGGATCTTCCAGATGCATCTTTTCTCTACATTAAAGAATCTATCATATGGCAGATACATTTTGATGGATCTTTTACATTTCATGGTTCAGGTGCAGGAGTGGTCCTTATTACTCCTTCGGGTGATCCTATACCACAAGCTTTCCGCCTCCTTGGATTGCATGAACAACATTGTGGACTATGAAGCACTCATTACAGGGGATGAAGCTAGCCATCAAGTGGAATCTTCAACATGTTAAGGTTGTAGGTGATTCACAACTAATCATCAAATAGGTTAATGATGAGTATAAAGTTAAGGATGACAAGCTCATACCTTACAAGAAGTTGGTGGAAACTCGAAGGAGTATTTTGTTCACATTACCTTTGAGCAAGATCCAAGAGCATAGAACAGATCGAGAAGATTGACTTACACAAAGCCATGGAAATGGTGGGATCTATGCTTCGATTCGCTAGGGAACAATGATATGCCATTTTTGTAGAAAATTTGCTTGATTAACAACCCATAATGACATGATGAAATCTTTCCTAGCTTGTGAGGTTTTCTCACTATTCTCGTAACGAACCCATTTTCACCTATCTTAAGGAAAGTACTTTCCCTCCCAATATATCCCATTCGAAAAAGGGAAACTCTGATTCGCGATAAAGTTACACTCTTTTAGGAGGTACACTTTATCGTCATGGCTATGATGGGAATCTGTTACATTATATGGATTGCACAGAGTCAATCTAGGTAATTAAATAAGTACACGAAGGAGTATACGAAGCACATACATTTGGAATGGTCTTGGCTAAGAAACTATTAAGAGTAGGTTACTATGGCCCACCATGGAAACTAATTGTTGTAATTATGTTAGAAATTGTGTTCTTTGCCAAAAGTATGGAAATTTCATCTGTGATCCATCGCAACCATTCAATGCAACCAATCACTACCCCCCGTGGCCATTCTCTAAATGGGGACTTGATCTAATAGGGAAGCTTAATCCTACCTCATCCGATGGTCATACAATCATCACGGCTACAGAATAATTTACAAAATGGGTGGAGGCTGTCCCTTTAACCTATGTCACGGGAGCACATATTTCTAAATTCATCATGAACCACATTATTTTTGATATGGTATTTTCACATTATCATCACGAGGATAATAGGAATTCATTTAAGAACAAAACTATGAAAGGTCTTTGCCAATGGTTCCAAATCAGATTAAAATGGTCCACACCATATTACCCTTAGGGTAATGGACAAGTGAGGCAACAAACAAGACTTTGGTAAGGATAATGGAGAAGATGGTTAGCAAAATTGGTCAAATCCGATGCACCCTTGGATAAAGAGCTCAACCAAGGATGAAAATCTTGTAGAGACATCCTTGGATGAAGATCTCAACCTACCTCCCGATCCTACACGTATGGATAATTTATCAAAATTGTTAGTCGAAGAAACCATTGATGTCAACATTGGAACAAGAACATCCCAAGATAGTAAAATTGGGGCATCACTCTCAATTAGAGAACAAAATACGTTCACTATGTTGTAGCGAGAGTTCATTGATGTGTTTGCATGGTCTTAACAAGACATTCTGGCCTAGATCTACCTTTTTCATGCACAACTGGTCATATATATGTATGCTAAGCCTATCAAATAGAAACTCTAAAAGATGTATCTAAGAGTGGCCTTGTTGGTCAAGGAAGAGTTGGAAAGGTTGCTTCGGTAGGATTCATTAGACCAATTGACTATTCTCGAATGGATATCTAACATTATTCCTGTCCAAAAGAAACCTATCGATATTGAATCTTTATGGATTTTAAAGACATCAATAAGGCTTTCCCTAAAGATGACTTTCCATTACCTAACATTGATATGATTATTGACTCAATAACAAGATATGAAATGCTATCACTCATGGATGGCTTTTTGGGATATAATCATATTAAAATTGCTTGAGGAGGACCAACACAAAATAGCTTTCACAACTCGTTGGGGCAGCTTACGTTATCGGGTGATTCCATTTTTCCTTAAGAATGCGGGAGCAACTTATCGATTGGGCCATGATAGTAATATTTCATGATATGATTCATGACATCATCGAAGACTACGTAGATGACATCCTAGGAAAGTCCAAAACAAGAGAGGATCATCCTCTCATTTTGCGGCGTATATTTGAATGCCTACATGAATACAAAGTTAGGTTGAATCCAATGAAGTGTGTCTTTGGTGTGTTATCTAGGAAACTATTAGGCTTCATCGTGTCAAGACGATGTATTGAGGTAGACCTGCTTTAAAGTGTACGCCATCACGAAATGCCTCCACCTGAGAATATCAAGCAACTACGTAGCTTGTAAGGGAAAATTCAATCCATTCATCGCTTTATCTCCCAGCTTGCTAGATAAATGTCACTCATTCACTCATTTTCTTAAGAAGGACATCACTTTCATCTGGGGACCCGAGCAACAACAAGCCTTTGCTTTGCTTAAATAGTACTTGGCTAATCCACCTGTCCTCATGCCTCCCACTCCAGGAGAACCACTTTTGCTCTATATTTCCACTACACAATATGCTATTGGTGCATTGCTCACCCAATATGACCTTAGCCATAAAGAGAAAGCAGTGTACTATCTGATTCACACCCTCATCACCTATGAACTTAATTATCCTCAGATTGAAAAGGCTTGCTTGGCCATTGTAATTACCTTTCAGAAAATATGCCATTACCTGCTAAATACTAAGACCAAGCTCATATCCAAGGTTGACCCACTCAAGTATTTGTTGTTTAACCCACCCTCATGTAGAATGGATAATTGGATCATTCTACTCAGTGAGTTTGATATAGAATTATTTCCATCAAAAATCACTTAAAGGACAAGTACTTTCCGACCTGCTAATGGAAGCACCTTTGCAAAGCAGAACCTTTAAGTCTAGATCTGTTAGATGCATCTTTGCTCTACATTGAAGAATCTATCATATGGTAGATACATTTTAATAGATCTTTAACATTTCATGGTTCAAGTGCGGGAGTGTTCTTTATTACTCCTTCGGGTGATCCTATACCTGCAAGCTTTCCACTGGCCTTCCCTGCACAAGAAACAACATACGGAATATGAAGCACTCATTGCAAGGATGAAGCTAGCCATCAAGTGGAATATGCAACAAGTTAAGGTTGTAGGTGATTCATGACTAATCATCAAATAGGTTAATGATGAGTATAAAGTTAAGGATGAAAAGCTCATACCTTACAAAAAGTGGTGGAAACTCGAAGGAGTATTTTGTGTGCATTACCTTTGAGAAGATCCCAAGAGCACAGAATAGATCGGCAGATGCCATGAAAACAGTGGGATCTATGCTTCGTATTCTGCTAGGGAATAATGATATGCCATTTTTTGTAGAAAATCTACACCAGCTCGCATATGACGTGTCGGAATCTTGCTTGGCTTGTGAGGTTTTTGGTCCCTATTCCCCATGGTACGAACCCATTTTCACCTATCTTAAGGATAGTACTTTCCCTCCCAATATCTCCCATTCTAAAAGAAAAGCTGATTCACGGATAGCCCCTTACACCCTTTTAGGAGGTACACTTTATCTTCATGGCTATGACGATGGGAATTGTTATTGTTATCTGGATGTGTGGAGTCAATCCGAGCAATTAAAGAAGTACACGAAGGAGTATGTGGAGCACATAAAAATGGAATGGTCTTGGCTAAGAAACTGTTAAGAGTAGGTTACTATTGGCCCACCATGGAAAATGATTGTTGTAATTATGTTAGAAAATGTGTGCTTTGCCAAAAGTATGGAAATTTCATCCATGCTCCATCGCAACCATTGTAACCAATTAGTACCCCATGTCCATTCTCCAAGTGGGGACTTGATCTAATAGGGAAGCTTACTCCTACCTCATCTAATGGTCATACACATATCATCACAACTACATAATACTTTACAAAATGGGTGGAGGCTGTCCCTTTAACCTATGTCACAAGAGCACATATTTCTAAATTCATCATGAATCACATTATTTGCTGATATGGTATCCCTGTAGCCATTATCACAGATAATGGGAAGTCATTTAAGAACAAAACTATGAAAGGTCTTTGCCAACGGTTCCAAATCAGATTGAAATGGTCCACGCCATATTACCCTCAAGGTAATGGACAAGATGAGGTAACAAACAAGACTATGGTAAGGATAATGGAGAAGATGGTTAGCAAAACCAATCGAAACTGACACCTACAAATCCACCCAGCCCTCCGGGCCTACCGAAAATTAATTGGCACTCTACGAGTGCGATGCCATATTCCCTATTGTTCGGGATATAATCTATCATCCCTTAAGAGATCGAACTCCCATCCCTACGAATTTCTGTTTGGGACTATTTGGATGAGGATGAAGATTATCGAGTGGCAAGATTGGATGAGTTAGAGCTCCTGGATGAGAGGCACATTTGCGCTCTTAATCACCTAAAGGTATATCAACACAGAATCTCCCGCAACTACAACAAGAGAATCATCCCTCACCAATTTGAGGTGGGTGATTTAGTTATGAAGGAGAACCAGTTCAATACCAGAGCAGAGCGAGGAAAGAAAGGGAAGTTTGAACCACATTGGTTAGGACCCTATGTCATAGTTGCCAAGTACGGCACTGGGGCATACAAACTGGCTCATCCCAATGGTGATGAGCTCGAGAGCCAATGAACGCCATGCATCTTAAGAAGTTCTATGCTTGAACATGGCACAAAAAATAAAAAAATAAAAAAAAGAAAAAGAAAAAGAGAAAACAGGTCGTCCACTAGTGAAAACCATACAATTGTGGCACTTTGGACAAGTCCTTGGGTGAAAACCGGTTTCGGCACCTCGGGAGGATTCATTGTTCACAAGCATTCTATATTAGAAGGGTAGTTGTCTTTGGCCTGGACCTAGTTCTGCCTTCGAGTTTCCTTGTGCACACCATCTTGTCGGCCTTGATCCGGCTTTGCCTTTTCTATTAAATGCAGTAAGGGACGTGGTCTTTCGTTATTTCCCATCTTTTCTGGGGCAACTCAACGACTTCACCTTCTTGTTCATAAGCGTGTGGCTTTTGCCCTTGTATATTCCCCACCCTGGGGGCAATGCTTTCTTGGGCACATAGCTTTCTTAAAACCATAAAAACAATATAAAATTGTTTCGATAAAAACACAAAAACAATAGAACATTGTTTCGAGAAAACGCAAAAACAATAGACAATTGTTTGAGAAAACACAAAAACAATAGAAAATTGTTTCAAGAAAACATAAAAACAATAGAAAATTGTTTCGAGAAAACACAAAAACAATAGAAAATTGTTTCGAGAAAACACAAAAACAATAGAAAATTGTTTCGAGAAAACACAAAAACAATATAAAATTGTTTCGAGAAAAACACAAAAACAATAGAAAATTGTTTTGAGAAAAACACAAAAACAATAGAACATTGTTTTGAGAAAACACAAAAACAATAGAACATTGTTTTGAGAAAACACAAAAACAATAGAAAATTGTTTCACAAAACACAAAAACAATATAAAATTGTTTCACAAAAACCTAAACAATAGAAAATTGGTTTATGAAAACATATCTTACAAAAATATTTACTTGCATTGTCTTGTTTTCTTGCTTTTTTGTTGCTTGTATAGTGTTTTTGCGTGTTTATTTTTCAGTTGTTTGTTGCTTGGGTGTACTTTTTCATAGTTTATCTTTTCTTTCTTAGAATAGATTCATTCTTGCTTGTGCATATTGTAGTGGGTTTGAAATGCTAGTGTGTTAATTATTTATTTATTTCTTAATGCATTTGGTTGTGTTTTGTTACTTGTTAATAAGGCATGGTGATTCATGGTGTATTGCATTAATTCCTGGTGTTCTTTGTAGCATTTGGCTATGTTTCTTGCATGTGCTCTATTTTGTTATCATTCACATCACATTACCATCACTATCATCACATCTAGCATCATCTATACATCATATATAAAAAAAATGTGAAGTTTTACATCATGCATGTATGCTAAGCTAATCATCACATATCATATCATCAATGGGGACAAGAGGGGTTGCGCATAGTAAAAAATATGTCCCCCCCGCACCAATATCATCATATTATCCCATCCATATACATCAAAATAACACTTGAAAACAACATTTGATATTGTCTACAGATCTATCATCTACAATCTACAGCATGCCTCAAACGATCACGTGCGATCAGCATCTCTCCTGAGTGTCAAAGCCTCACGGTAAGTTTTCTAAACCGAGCGGTTAAAATGAAGTGAAAACGATGTTTTTACCCCTCTGGGGGTATATTAACCTTTTTTTCACCGATCGGATGGCTGGGACACCCATTTAGCTCACCTTTTTCTCCTCTATTTGCTGTGGAATAATTATTTTTCTCTTATTTTTCACCGTATTGGGGCATTTTTTATCCAATACCCCTTTTTTCTCCCCTGGACAATTTTATTGCTCCCTGGCGATTTTTATTCTTCTTCACACCCTCGTAAATAATGATTTTTCAAATAATTATTTTTTCTTAATTTTTCCACTAAACAAGGACAATATTTGTTGTTTGTTTCTCTTTTCTTCCACCTAGGGCACTTTATGTTGCCCCTAGGCCCTTATTTTTCTTCTTCTCCTTTCTTATATTGTTTATCATAGTTCAGAAAGCCAAAATAATACAAACATTTACTATATCAAAAAAATCCAAAAACAAGGCAAAAATTTTCAAAAAATTCCTAAAAAGTAAAACACCCTACAAAATGGTAACTTGCTTCTTATGGCTGAAACTTGTGTCTTACGCATGGTATTTTATCCATATCTAGTTGGTTTGTCTCACATCTTCCCGATTAATATGACTCATGGATCATGGAATCACAACCATTCACAAAGGCTAGCTACTTGTTTATTTGTACTCTGGGGCACTTTTGGTTACTTGGTGTTGTTTCATTGTGCACAAACACTTTTTATGGACCCCGTGTCCATTTTCATTTCCCCTTGCATGTATCCTTGCTTGGGGCATCATTTTTTAACCCTTTTCATCAATCATGAACTTGTGGATCTCTCCAGCACTGATAACAAAACATTTGTACAACTGTCTTGACCGTTGTTGGGTTGGATATGTGCGTTCGTACTTGTTTTCCCTATTAGATGAGCTTGTTTCCTTCTCATATTGCATTGCATTTTTTTATGTTGTGTGGAGTTGATATTCTCAGCAATGGAAAATTGTTCGTATTATGGATTTTCATGTCATTCTACCTTTGTCGTATGCTTATATTTTTCATAAGGACCGATGACGTAGTTCCTATGGCAATATGATGACATCCAAATTGTTTCAAACAAATACGCGGCTAGAGGCTAAGATCTTCTCCCCCCTCATCCATATTTCTTCTACACCACTTCCCTTTCACCCCTAATTCTCCCTCTCATCGAGGCATCCTGCCTCATCCCCCTTCTTCTGCCTATATCTCACCTTTTTCGATCGTCGATCAGCTTCTTCCATCACCCCATCGACACTCGAGGGGGCATCTCTCCCTCCTACTAATTTTTCTTCTATCCCTTCAAAATATCTTCTATCTACTATCTTTGAAGTGGCATCACTTACGCCACCCCAAAGAGGGGAAAATGTAGACACCTATAATTACGCCCAAGCAATTTAAATACTTAAATTGCGTTAATTATCCCCTTTCTCACAAATCGATGACATATCGTCAAAAGCACTCATTTTCCCTCATATCATCATTAATTAATTACACTAAGCTAATTAAGTTTCCTATCCAAAAAATACCCTAATTAACGACCTTCCGTTAATAAATCACCCCTTCTACCTAGACTAATTAATTATTATTAATTAATTAGCTTTCCTTTCATTTAACCAATAAATCAATATTTAATTTATTTAATCCCCTTATAATATCCTAAATCGTACTAATATTCCTTTAATTATATTCTATAACATTACATCTACCTATTAGTTAATCACCTTTGATTAATTAAAACACCCCCCAACTCCCATGACTTACTAAGCATAAATTAAACCCTTCTAAAGTAAGTTTACCTTTAATAAAGAAACCTTATCCATTCCTAATCATGTTTTACCTTTATCCCACATTCATGAGAATGTGTTGAATCCTTTATCCTTTGGGCTATATAAAGATCCCTCCACCTACCTTTTACTTACACCTAAACTCCTTAAGAGAGAAAATGCAAAGCATATAGCAAAGAGACTAAGAGCTTACACTTTGTCCTCTTGAGAGTTCATCATTTTGAAGATCTAAGCCTCTTTCTTAAAATGCTTGGGTCATATGGGAGGTGTCAAAAGGGTCTTGTAGCCCAACTTTGATTAGCCCCCATTCCTAGGTTCTTGGAACATTAAGGAAAACTATTTTTGATAGCCATGGAACCTACCTAGGTTCCTTCATTTATATGTTGTTAGAGAATAGAGGATATTTAGGTGCTTAACATAGTTAATTTCATAGTTTTGTATTGATAAATGTTAGCATCTAATCCTTGATTGATTCTTATCATGATGGTGTTTATAATTTTGTTTAATTCTTACTAATTAAGACTATTTAGGTGTTAGTCTTTGTTTACATTAGCATTAGTTTAAAAACAACACTTGCACACAAAATGTTAGAGTAGTCAAAATGGTAGTTTAGATGTCTTAGATTCCTATTTCTCATGAGTGTAAAATAATATGGAGGTATATATATGATACCATCAACAATGGATGATGGCATCAGCCATGGGAAAATGTAACATCTGAAACAATCATCTGTGGGTGATTATGTCAACCAAAGATGCAAAATGAGGTAATGTGTCATGAAAGGTAAAAGCAATGTGTCATGAGTCATGAAAGTGGATGAACAATATATTAAATGGTGGAATACAAGCAATAATTCATGAATATGATATGCATTTGACCTAGAAGAATATGGATACCTAGTGAAAAGAAAACTAAGGCCAATAAAAAATAGTGACACTCTCCTTGTGTATCTGTCTCTAACCCATAATGGTTACATGAATAACCATTCACCATTCCCAACACTCCCTTAAGGCAGTCACTCGGGAAATAGATGCATCAGTGATCCTTATCTACACAAATTAAATTGTTAGTAACAAGTATGAAAGATGAAAAGTTAAAAAATAGGTGTATACACTAATCTTCAAAGAACATAAATATTTATATATATATATTTTTTCTTTTCGAGTGGCTTGCATTTCAATGACAAGGTTTCTTTCTATGGAAAATAGTGGTTGTTATTTTCCATTTACTAGATAACCTTGGAATTGTTCTTTCATAAATAAAATGATCTTATAAGGATAGGGAGATGTAGTACCCATCATGTTGTTTCCTCACCAATTCTAATTGGGAGCACCTCTTAAGCATTCAAGTATGAGAAAGACCAAGGATAAATTGTTAAATTTATTTTTTACAATATAAAAACAATAGTGAAAATAATAATAATGAATTTCATTGTAAAAATATAACAAAAACGAAATTTCAATTTAAAAACAGAAGAATGTGAGAAAATGAAATTTAAATGGGAAAGTGTGGAAAGTTAATAAGGAAGAGATGAGTTAGTGAGAATTGTGGTAGTGGGCGTTGAAGGTAGGATAGTCGGTGAAGTGTTGGGTATGGTGAATGCCTCATTAAGTGAGCATAGGGGGAAAAAATAATTATAGTTTAGTAATTCACTTAATAGTGGAACACCCACCCCCACACATAAATTTCTCGGAGAATGTACTTACAAATAGGTATGAAAATTACATAAGTTTTGAATGCTTTCAACGTGTTTGAAAAGCATATTTTTAAAACACCTCCTTATATACAGTACCGTCTACAAAATGTTTTTAGATTGAATTGGAGATTGGAAGTGGAAGGACTTGACAACGTATGATTATAATAGGAATGCTAGAGATGAAAATTTATATTCAATATATTTCTACTATAATAATAGAGAATAAACTTGATTTAGTGTATGGGTATGGAATTTCATCAAAACATAATGGACATTGTTTTTAGGTCAAATATTGTAGCTACATGAACCAAGGGAGATGTGCATGCAAACATGGATGAAGTTATAGGGAATGAAAATTATTTGACCTAGTTGTATGTGAATTCAGGAGTAGGCACAATATAGTTCCCCTCCTATTTATAACCTATACCCATGCTTATCTCGATCCTCATTGCTAGGGAAAACTTTAAAACCCCTTACCAAAATCCAACTTGGATTTTTTTGGCAATTTTGTAGTAATGGATTTCATGTTGATGGTGAATAAGATAAAATGCATATAGTGACATAGGAAAATAAATTATGGGAAAAGGTGCATTGGGAAGTAATCATCCAGACCGGATGTAGATGAGTTTAAGTAAAAATAATTATAGAAGAGGCATCTGTACCGAAATATGATGTAGATGAGGCACTATACAAAGGTTATGTGTAGTCGAGGAATCTACATATGCAAACAACCAATTGTGCCTATCTAATTTCTTACTACCACATTTCCTTACTCGCCTATATATGTAGGCTTGGTGAATCATTTTCCCTCACTTTTTCCTTTAAGATATTCTCAAGTATCTACCTCTAGGCTCATACAACTATCGGACAGAATCCAAACTCAATAAACAATCTTGAATCATGCATCTATAATCCAAAATTGGCATCCATTTCTACATCCTCTCAGTATCAATCCAAAATTCAATTTTGAAACCTTATGTGCTCGCATATTTGCACCTTGTTGAAATTGAAGGATACATTATGTGATTGAGTAGATAGATGTTGTTTTTGAGTACTAATTTACATGCCTCAATATCACACCGATGTCATTTTTTTGTAATTTCTTTTAGCCAATTACGAAATATCCACATGTATCTTCACAATTAATTTTCCATCATGAGAATTTTATTTTAGAACATATCCATCACTCAAAAATACTTACACACATGAATGTTAACCCTATAAAACGAAATCCTTACTCTTTGATAAAAACAAATAGTATTTGTAGTCCCATGTCGGTGTATAGGTTGAAGATAATAATCTATTTTTACAATTTTTCTTTCTATTATTATCATAATAAGCTAATAACATGTTTTTTAATTTTGTGTAGGTATTGGTACTTTGACTAAATCAAGAAGGGGATTATCTGTGCAAGTTGTTCCACACACATTTTTGTAGGACATGATCATTTTTTTCAGGATAGGATAGTATTTTAGGGAAGACAATCGACATCCCATACTTGATCAAGTGTCTGCATCCTCCATTCTCTAAGTTTCCAACAATTTGAATGGTGTACATATATATCTAATATGATACGAAATGATTTTTCATATACTATTTGCAATGACACTACAACATTTTCATGTTGCAATTATATAATTGCATTATATTATGAATCCTTTCATGAGTTACACTCACAGAATACTAATATTTTGAGTTACTTGATGAAAAAATCAAAGTAAATTGTCTTTTAAATGATGAGCAAGAGGAAACTTTAAATTTTAAATTATTGCAAAATAGCTTCATGTATTTATTTGACAAATAGAGCTAATTTTCTATTTTCTTTCAGAAGAGAGCAATTGTATCACATGTAAGAAGACAAGCTACAATTAGAGGTCATCAACCTCTTGAGGATTATGTAGATTCATACATGGATGTACAATCATCTCATAACCCTATTATAGTTTTGAGACAAAACTGCATTAATATTTTTATTACACCCCCTCAATTGCAAGTGCAACATGTAACTTCATCAAATTTTCTATCCCCGAGATATTACTACTAGCAATCTATGAAGCTATGAATATTAAAACATACATTGTTTTAATTTTTATATTAATGATACTATACTTGTTTTAATAATTATTGAACATTTACATATTCCTCAGATAGTTTTCATCAAAATTTCCCACGTCAATATGAACAAACAAAAACCAAAATTATTCAACCAATGATAGAGGAAACTACTCTTAGATAGACTCTGCAAGGTACATTATTAGTATCACTTCAAAGTTCAAATTTTATGCCATATTTACTAAACATGGAATTATAATCTTTATGTGTTTTTTTCACATTTTCATTTTTCATTTCCACTTCCATATTTCAAAAATAAAACGATGCCACCACCACCGCCAATTATAAAATTTTATACAAGGGGGAAATGAATATATTTTCCATCCGAAAGTGGTGGCATGGTTCATCTGAAAAAATATAGTTTCTAAATTTCTCTTTTGATGGTCTCCCTCATGCAATGAGCACCATCATTTTACAAAAAAATGATCTTGATGATGATTTATTGGGTATCAAGAGCGGTACTAGTTCCAAACTAATTTTAATCAACATGATATGATTAAGGGCTCACAAGTTATTTAAATAGATCCTATTTTATAGGAAAAGACACCCAATTCACCATATAACACACCTTATCTAACACATATACTAGTACCACCATTTGATGATCAATTAACTAATTTTATGTTGCATAATTTATTGGCAAAGATTTTTATGCTACTATTAATGATATTGTTATGCAGGATATAGAGACTTTGAAAACATGGGAATTCTAGGCCAAAGATTTGATGAAGGAAATAAATGCCCATTTTCACAACCATTCCCAAAGAAATAATTTATTTTATTTAGTTCAAAATGAGCCAACAAAGATATATGTATTATTGAATCAATTTCTATCAGGTGTCATTACAGTAAGAAATGAATGCAATGATAATGTTTTTGATGTCATGTTAAATAGGTTGGAAAATTTTAATGGTGAAGACCAAGCTTACTATAACAAATGGGCTAAAAACAAAAACCTTGTTGTCACGTATTCCAGAGAATATGAGGGGAAGAAATTTCCTCACCTCATAAATATTTGAATATTTTAGGGACTTAAAAGGCTCAAATTGGGGAGGTATGATCCAATAAATGGATATGAAAATACCCAATCATGTGTATTATCCATATTTGATAATTGTAGTGTAGATTATTAGCATATTATTTCTTTAACAAGTGGTCTTGTCGAAAGCCGTGAGGGTGATATGGACACCTTCAAGTGACATCAAAGGCCATATTTTTCTATTTAGGAATTTTTCTACGTGAGGGTTACACAACCAACCTAGTGGCTACATAAGTGCCACTCTTCATAGAGCGGTGATTACATAACCATCGTGGTAGTTACATAAATTTTTGTAACATGGACCGATAGTTGTGCAACTTCCAGTCTATCTTCACCGGTGGTTCTATCCATGATGACTCCAAAATTTGGGAAACTCAACGATTGTAAATATTTGTGCTTCCAAAATTGTTCGGTTCATATTTCCATCTACCTTTGGGAAGAGAAACTATAAATACACTTTGATTCTTCATTCTAGTAAGTGATTTTGAGTGAATTCAAGTGTGAGAAAAGAGGAGTTAGAGTTTCTTCTTGTTTTTTTCATTGAAAGTGAGTTTTTTTTCATTGTTGTGAGAAATAAAATACAATTAGAAGGATTTTGAATCCTTTTTGAAGGCCAATTATTGCCAAGTAATTTATATTTTGGAGAATTACATAGTGAGAGGGAAGAAATTTTCTTACCCATTGGAGTTTTTCCCACCTTGGGTTTCTCAAGTATAAATTCTTTTGTCTCCTTTGCATTATATTTCTCAATTTGTAGTATAGTTGTGATTATTTTATGCACATTATATTGGTTAAAAGGAACTTAATCAATTTCTATTCACTTATCACTACACGGGGTTCATTCATTATTGAAAAGAGGAAGTTTATAGAATATAGAGGCTAAGGAAAAAAGTTCAACGTTCACGAAATCAGGTTGTAGGATGCGGTGTTGGTAATTTTCGGGTGGTATCTCGACTTTTAGGTGAAACTTAATGGAACCATCCATCGAGACTACTATTCTTCGATATCATTCATATAAGAGCTCTTAGGTAGTTCCTTTAAATAAACTTGATTATTTAACCCTTTGAGGACTTGGTATATAACACTTTGTAATTATAATTGGTGGTATAATTATGGTGTAGGAATGGAACTATAAACTTGTTCGTGTTGATAAATCCTCCTAACTTGTAATGTCAAAATATTTTTTATGGTGTATCTTAATGATTTGGAAGAATACTTGAACCAAAAGTAATGATAGTGACCAATCTTATTATTCATATACATGATATCTGACCATGGCATGGATCTTGTACTTTTCATAATGGATCTTACAATCTATTATACAATATATTTCTATTGTGAAGTTGTATTCTTCAAAGCTACTAAGTTGCATAATTCATTATAGGTATTCTTGGTATTACATTGACTATAATATGTAATTCCATTAATAGGAAAACTTATAGTAATGTGCAATGATGGTACTATTGTTGACCGGTCTCAGTAATAAGTGGAAATAAGGTGGAACCCTTCATTCATGAGATAAATGTCCATTCCTCTTAAATCTAAGTAGAACCCTGAGGGTTTGATGTGAGATGAATTGTTAAGTCATGGTTGTTATCGAACAAAATACTATTGTAATGTATTCAAGTTGTTTTCATCCCTTACTAATACGAAAGTACCAAATGAGGTATATCTCCTTATAGTTCAACCTTATCATGAGACGATGATACTACAAGTAGAAAGGATAAATTTTTTTAGGGTAATAAGTAGAAAGAAAATATATCATGCTCATAACTTGTGATAATAACTTATTAGGAGTTATCTCGATAATAGTGTTGTCACACCCTTTTATCAAATGAAACCCTATTCATATGTTAATATATGAGTATTGGTTTCCCTATATTTATGTCATTGGATGACCTAGAATAATGTGTGAATTATAACTTGAGTCACCTATGGAGATTATTATTGAGCCTTCTTTATCTAATAAAATAGAAATAATGGTCCCATGTAGGTTTATAATTGTGTAATCATATAATCCTTATTTAAAATAACTTTTATAGGATTTATATACATCATATGAATGGTTAAACTAGATGGTTAAGCTACATAGGCTAATTACGGTAAGGAATAATAATAAATGAAATGAGGAACTTATTATTGAAAATGATAACATGTTTTGTACCCATCATGGTGATATGGTTAATGATATAAACCATGAAGCCTTTCCCCACTATCAATTTTACCACGATGGGATGGACTCATTTAAAAAAGTGAATATGCATGATCTCTTTCATTAGATGGCTGAATTTACATTGTTTAATAATAGTAAAATGTCTTTGTTCTCGCATTGGAATGTGTCTCTTTGGGAATATGAATTCCCTACTCAGTAAATATTGCTACATGCATCATGTGACCTTAATTGTTGTCAAAATAAGTAGAATTCCTAACATAGTCATAAAACAAATGAAAATAAATGGATTGGTTCCATTCGATCAATTTTTTAAAGAAATGGGTGACTTGCAATTTTAGACATGAGAAAACATTCGTGCACATAAACATTGTTTCATCAATAATTTTTTTAAGAAAGCTAATTAAATGGAGAGAACATCGGCATTGTAGACACCTAATATATGCTTACACTTAGCATTTCATCCAATTCAAGCAATTGACGACACTCCATTAATCAACCCTTCTTCACTCCACTCTCGGATGCCCATTCACAACACTCTTTCAGTCGTATTCCTCCTATAATCAGCTTATTTGGCTAATATCTCTCTTACTAGCTAAACATTCCTCCTTTTGATTAAAAACTTCCCTAGTTCTCTCTAAACCACTTCTTTTGGCTTCGTAGGTTATCTATCAGTCACAATTGGCTATCTATACCCCTCGTAACTCTCAATGAGTCTCTAATCACTTGATAATCAAGTTTAACTAGCCTAAACCCTAGTTAACTAGCCTAAACCAAGCTTAACTAAGCCTAAAGCATGTTTATCCTAATCTAA
Source organism: Taxus wallichiana var. yunnanensis (assembly GCA_018340775.1). Taxonomy (NCBI): domain Eukaryota; kingdom Viridiplantae; phylum Streptophyta; class Pinopsida; order Cupressales; family Taxaceae; genus Taxus; species Taxus wallichiana. The sequence goes on from CM031234.1 coordinate 53,537,612, forward strand.
TCCTAAAGTTATTTTTAGAATTTAGTCCCACATGCACCCAAAGTTCAAACTCTTCCATTTGGAAAACTATAAATACAAGGCTAAGCCTACCCATTCAACTTACACCTTCACACCTAGGATATCTTATTAACACTAAGAACACCTAGTTTTGGGATTCCATTTGTATTAGATTTAAGCTATAAGACATTTTATCTTAAAATTACTCCCTTCATTGATCTTGAGCTAATAACCTCCATTTGCATCCATAATCCAAGTTTTGAGTAAATAGAGAGAACCATTGGCCTTGAAGCCATTAATGGTGAGACTCCATTCTTGAAAGCTTGAGAACCATAAAACAACTAATCACACCTTTGATTGCTAAGTTGATCTTCTTAGGTTCAATGTTTAATTAAGTGATCTAAAGAGTAGAGAGTAGCTTTATCATGTTAGTTTATATTTAATCTAGTTCATACAATGATAGATGTTAGTCTTGTTTATCTCTTATCATGATGGTTTAGTGTAGATTAGCTTCATGCTTTGAGGTTATAGGTTTTAACTTCATTTCCATAGCATATCTAATTTCTCCAAGGTTTAAACCATCATGCATCATTGCATAAGCACAAACCATGATGTGATACCATTGTTTGGATGGGTATTGTGTGGATTGATGTTGATGTATGTATTTTCCTATGTATGTATACATGTATTAAAATTTATGATTAAGGAAAATGAAATGATAAAAGGGTTTTGGGATTGATATAGTATGGATTAAATATAAGATAGGATGGGATGAGGACCAATGATGGGTCAGCCAAAGAAATCATAGATAAACCCAATTTAGATATGAGGGGAAATTAGTGACCATAGTATCCAAAATGGGAAGCCGTGGTTGTATAAACCCAAGAGGTCTGGTTGAACCCAAGTGAAAGATAAATAGGAATTACCAAAGTATCCAAGATATGAAGAAATGGTCGTATAAACCCAAGTGGGATGGATGAACCAAAGTATGAGATGAATTTTAATTACCAAAGTATCTAAGATAGGAAGCAATGGCCATAAAAACCCAAGAGGTATGGATAAACCCGAATGGGATATTAAAGAGACTAGGCCAAGTAAGATAAAATGTTTTAATGAAGATGTGTGAATACTTGGAATGAATCATTCGTGATATCATATACATCATAAAGGGTTTTTTGTTTATTATTAATCATGAGTTATTCATGGTTTTGTTGGATGATTTTATACCTCGATGTACTTATGATCATGTGGAAAATATAGAATCATCAATCTTACAAAGATTCTTGTGAGGATGTCACTATGGGTATCATCAAGGGAGGGATGAGGGGGAATTATGGGATCTATAAAATGGCGTATATTTTTATGATGGAGGATATCAGTCTCGATGCTTAGGCACATGAGGAGAAGTATATTGAGCTCGGTGCTTGCTAGAAATAACCTAATAAGTGTCATATATATGATAATAAACCATGATGAAAATGTAATAACGGTATAGAAAAAGAAGATTGTGATGTCTTTTTACATTTGTATCACCTAAATTACACCTTAAGATTTTAAATATGTCATATATAGGATTTAAAATAAAAAACATCATGTCCAAGAGCCTCATGCCATGTGCATTATAACTCACCTTTTGGTGGGCTAAGAAATATGATAGATAGAGGAACTACTAGTGATTTTTGTAGAAGGTAGATATATAGTGGTATATGGAAAAAGGGAAGGAGCAAGAGAGGGATATGTCATAAGAGGTTATCTATAAGGTCTAACTAAAAGATCATATTCCATCTCGGGTATCGTATTACTAATGCGGGGTGTAGTTTATAAGCTCATCCTTGGATTCAATTTTGAAATAGAGATATTTTTCATCCATAAGATCACCATTCTATAGATCGAATATAGGATGTGCATCTTTCATAGATATAGTAATATTATTAATGTTTGAAGAAAGGTAGAAGAGCATAGGGTGTCATGGTATCAAAGGATTTTTACATTATCATCTTAGGCATAGTATTCTAAGAAAGGGTCATCAAGAAAGTAGTCATCATTCTAATCATGTGAAGTAATGATTTATTCTAATTTGAATTAAATCTATTTCAGAGTAAATTATTATAACAAAAAATATTTAGATGATTAAATACAGTAATGTACAAGAAATAAGCATTTAAAGAAGCAATACCATAAATAAATGAAGGGAGAAAGATAATTTAGCTAATCTTGTGCAACTTGGGAATAATTGGGATTGTGTATCTCTGCTAGAATAGGATAAAAACAATGTCAAAATGGATTTCCAAGGGTTCAAAAGCCTAATAATGCACAAGGAAAGAGTGCTCACATGGGGACAAGAGTGCCTAGGTGGTAGTGACCGATTTGGGTACTGTATCTACTCGGATGCTTAGAACCTAATTTTTCTAGGTTAGAATATCTTTGATATTATTTTCTCTTTATCACATTGGTTTATATTTTAAATCATTGATCACACATCTAACCTATAAAACAAATGGCTGCCTGCATTTTTTCACAAACCGTACCAAATATAATAAAAACATGTAGAATGGGAAGTAGGACTGACCCTGATGGTCACCCAAAGAGTGAAATTACGACTGATATATGTACTAAATATTAGACTCCATGTAGTTCTCCGTGTGTATGTGTATCTGTGTCCCATTCCTTATGTTTCCCTTATGTAAGTTACTCGATGGTAGCATGATAGATCTAGATTTTCCCGAATATGGAAAATGTGTGTGATGGAATAGAATAAACTCCCCTCCTATGTAGTGTATGCAAACCAATAAATCCCTTGACCTTTGTATGGGTGTGCTAGATATGTACTTTATATTGCTCTTTTTCCTATATGCAATCTTAGGTAGTGATATATAATACGTATAGCACTTGGCCTCATTATTTGAAAGAAGTAACTAAGTATATATATGATTCCCTTGTTTGAATTTAATAAAAGTCAACTAAAAGGCCAACCAAAAGTATGAAAAGGTGACTAAGAAGTGAAAGGAACCCAAAAGAGTAAGAAGAATATAGAGAAGGAGAGGAACACCCAAGAGGGATAGGAGCACTGGGCGCTTCGTCCTAACTGGGCGCTAGTTTCTGAGGCCATCAAAAGGTAAATCAGTTAAGTGCGAGAAAAATTGTAAGATGTGTAAAGAAAAAAGGATGCTCGGTCAAGATAAGAAATAATAAAGTCCAAGAGATAAAGCATAAAAATCCCAAAAACGAGTTGTTAACCACTAGTTTTATTATTTAGGAATCATATATACATTAGTATACTTTAGGACCTAGAAATGTACCCAAGTGCATAGATTTTGTGTCTACATTTACCCCCACTTTATGTTGTTGAGTGAATACTCAATAGAATAAAGTAGATATAAGATTCCTACCTTATAATCTAGAGAGGATTGTAGCCTATAGCGTGCCGAGTGGAAAAATAACCATGTCAAGTGTGAAGTGATCAAAATGTAAAGCATGACAATTAGGAAAAGGAGGTGGACCCCGAGGGAGTGAATCGTATGTGTAGTAGTGTGTTGTTGGAGATTTTTATTGTTGATGTGAGCTTCTTCCTTATTCTTGCAAGGATGTACCTATAAAATAAGAGCAAGAGAGTATTCAAAGTTTGTATGTTAAAGATCATAAAAACATATGTATAAGTAATAAGTATGTAGAAAGTAGTAGCTAAGGAAAGAGTGTACCTGATGTATAAGAGAGTATATGATAGAAAATTTTCTTTTTTGGCTTGGAAATGTTGTTGGATGGGGTTTTGAGTGATCGATTCCCAATGAAGAAAGCGTTGAGCTAGAGATTTGAGCATCCTATAGCCAAGGATGAGGTTTTTGGGTGATCGCATGCCGAGAGTGATGTTTTTGGGTGATCTCATGCCAAGGAGAAGAGTGTTGGGGAGATATATCTATTTTTCTCTCCTTCCATGACACTTCTCAAATGATAAGTTCCACAATAGATTGTCACATCCTGATTTATTATCAAATTTGTAACCAAATGATTGAATTCTATAATTGAAGCTAAGTGTATGATATTGTAGATTTGTACTATAACTACTAGAAACTATGTTGAACTGAGAAAATATTATTTTTTTCCCTAGGACACAAGTTTCCATATGGGAAAAATGTTCCCACCATTCATGTATGTTTTGGGCACTAGTGTCTACTCTATGTTTGTGATCCAAGTATGATTCTAGATTTTTTTATTATTAGAAGGGTGATTTTTCTACATAATAGTTCCACCCCTTATTTGGGGTGGATGCGATGAATGTAGGAGGATGTGGTCCAAATGAGAGGATTTTAAATTGATATGCATATCCTATATTGGATACCTACAGGGGGTAGTGGATGTGTATGGTAGAAACCAAGGCACATGTAAACAAGATAAATAATAAAATAAGTGTTAGTATAAAATATCTATGATGAAATAGGATACACTATACCAAATAACTATGAAGACAAGAGGTACCACAAAAATTAAGGTGTATACATGGGACATCGCTCAAAATTTCACAAGAAAATCAAGACTGAAGTGTCTATAAGAAAACAATGATCAAGAAAGACATAGGGCATAACCCAAAAATAATGGAAAATAATAACAAACAAGAAGTAATAGATAACCATGGTTTTATATAGTCTTGCAAGGAAAATGCTATACATAAATCACCTTTTAGAATGTTTGAAAGATAAGTAGTATGTCAAATAATGTATATATCAACAAAAATTAAAGTGATAGTAAAAATAAGTAATAAATATTGTAACAATGGAACTGTGATTGTGGAGTAGGAGAATAGTATAGGTAGATACTCCCAAGAGCCTTGACAGAGTAGTAAAGAGTGGTGTTGAATGTTACACATCATGTAATAATTTGTAAAGGTATTGAATTTACCTCAAGATACCATGTGAATGTGCATGTGTTTATAATAAAAGATAATGACATACTAAGAATCTGGATAACATAGGAAAAAAGTTCAACATGTAAGTAGTATAAGTTAACAAGAGTAAGTACAACTAAGATGTGTAGATTCTCATGTGAAAGTGATGGGGTAATACGATATACAAGATGTGTAGATGATGGGATCCAAGTTTCCCTAGTGGATATGTGAGACATGGGGTTTGTTTAGGAATTGATCCCTCAACAGTTAAGTATGAACTATATAACAAAAGTGTGTCATTAGTACCAATGGTATTTATGTTATTTGTGTCGAGATGCTAGTTATTATGAAATAAAGAGCATGAAGTGTAAAATATAATCTATGAGTAGACAATAGATACAAAAATAGTGATGGGGAGAGAAAGTGTGATTTCCCTCAAGTTTTTAGGTGATGGAGAGTTATCGGTGATAGTGAAGAGAGATGGTCCTTTATTTGATATCCGAGAAGGAGAAGACATGTGACCATGGTCTAGGACCAATGTTATAGGAGAGTAAATATGTGTATGTGAGGGATACTGATGTGGTAAAGGAGGTGTAGAACACCTATAGTAATGGGATACCTGGGTATGGAAGTTAGTTTGAATGGGTAGACTAATGGGTGATAAGGATCACGGGGTTGTGATATAGGTTGTGTACGAATGTGATAGCTAGGTGCAGAGATAGATGTATACTTAGGAGGTGTAGTAGGCCTAGATTATATTAATGGGGCTGAAACAAAGGGGATAATGGGCCAAGGTAATGGCATGCATGGTGGAATACCTTTAATGGTGAAAATTTGCTTTTTTAAATGAACTTAAGGCATAAGTGGAGCATGGAAGGGATATCTTGTACACCCCAAAGCCAAGGGATACCTAATACCATGTCGCAATGCTTGATTTTAGATGTAATGATGAAAGGTGTTTATATGGTAAGGTACCTAATAGTAATGGGTAAGAGGACATGTCTGTAATAATTAGGGACTGGGAATGTGATTTAATAGATTGGAAAATTGATAGCCAATAAGAGATCCAAATAAAATGCATTGGAAAGGAATGAAAGATGAACCATAATATTATTGACTTGATGAGCACTAATGGAAGAATCAATATTCATCGAATCAGTAGAAAGTGTAGCATGGTATACATGATTCAAGAATGTAATACTTGATGGTGGTGCATCATAAAAAAGAAAAATAAAATCAAGCGGTTTTGATGAGGGAGGAGGAACCACATGATATGCATGATTAATAGAGAGGAATTGATAGTCTATTTATCATGATTTGATAATAGGTCATTAAATATTTTAAGATTTTGATTATCATTGACAAAGTTAGAAGTATATAGATCTAGAAGCGTGATCGCAATGTTGTTAATAAAATCTTGATTGAAATGTTTGAGCTTAAAATAATTATCACTAGAATGTCTGTTACATTGGTGATAATCATAGTGTGATTTTTCATTGTAATTACATCCACATGGTCGAGAAGGATCTATATTTAGTGATTAAGGGAGAATAATCAGATTTCTTTGAATGAGTTGCAATAATAGGATCTGAGGTGCGTAAGTTATCTTAGTAAGAGTGTGCCTCATTGATTGCAATTGAAGTTTGGATGGTGTAGAAATAGTGTTAACAATAGCTTTAGAGTTAGTAGGCTTAGTGGATGGTTTAAATGCGGATTTTTCTTGAAACTTTTTGTAAGATGAAGTGGAATAAGTATCATAATACTTATATTTTCCCATAGATAGTAATTTTTTTCATGTAATTTAAGTGTCTGCAAAAAAATTGATCAAAATATGGAGATGTATCAAAAATGACACTCTCTTGGAGTGGAGGAAAAATAATTTGAATGAATATCCTTTGCAATTCCGAATTAGCTAGAACATTAGTCATTTTGGCAAGGTTGTTCTTACATTGTAAGACATAGTTCATAATATGTTCATTAGATCCTTGTTTTATTTTAGCTAGTTATGCATAGGATATCTTAGTGCTGATATTCATAGAAAAATTAGCAAGGAATGCATCGACTAAAGATGTTACTGAATGGATAGGTAGATCATAGAACCACCACATAACATAGTCATGTAATCTTCGAGGAAACAATTTTTCCAATAGTGTAAGGTCATTAGCATAGTCAAGACATAAAACATGAAAGGAGAAAAGGTGTTTCTAAGGGTTTTCATGGCCATTCAATATAGGAAAATTAGGTGTGAAAAATTTAGGAGGCAGTGGATAAGAGGAAATGGTGGGTGAAAAAGGGATATGAAGGATGAGTGAGTAATCTAGAGATGGAGAGGAGGATGAAGAGGCTTGTTATAATTAGAAAAGTTGGGTTTGTAAATCATGGTATAATGAGGTTAGGTCATGAGTTCATAAAGAGGAGTTGGGTTGCGTATGGGAAGTATTATGAGGAATGACGGGGAGTGGTGGTTGTATCAATAGAAAAAAGAATGATGAAAGGTGGGGTGGAAGTCGAGTGATCGAGAAAGAACAAACAAGATGGAGTTTGGTATCATATCAAGAATATTTAAAAATATTAGAGCATTTAGGACATGCGTAATATGCGTAGGGTCATTGTGTAAAGAAAAATAGAAATTAGGAGCTTTTCAAGTCGAGCTTGATCAACACCGGTGTCATCATCGTATGAGTGTTCACTGTCACAAGCTTCAATGTTTTCAAGAGGAATGTTGGTTGAGTTAACGATGGGAATTTCAGATTCATTCAATATTTTAGAGAGCTTACTGGTAGATGGTGGAATCTCAGTGTGCTCAAGGGGACGAAAATGACCACTACAAGTGATGGGCATAAAAAAAGGACTTGAAGCAAGGTAAGGTTTAAGTGAATGGGTTCACAAAATAATTTATTATAATTTGAATTAAATCTTATTTTAGATAACTTTCTATAGAAAATAATATTCAGATGATCAAATACAATAATGTATAATAAATAATCATTTAAATATGTAATACCCTAAGCAAATGACTAGGGAAAGATGACTTAGCTGATTTTGTGCAACCTAATAATGATAGAGACTATGTATCTACTCGAGCATGCTAGAAATAGTGTCAAAATGGCTCACCAAGGGTTTGGAAACCTAAGAATGTACATGGTAGGAGTGCTCATAGGAGGACAGAGTACCCCACCCACTAATGACTGATCTGGTCACCCGTGTATGCCTTAGATGCTTAGAACTTCATATTTTCTAGGTTGGAAGATCTTCACTATTATTTACTCTTTGTCTCTCTATTTTCACTATTAGATCTCCAAGCACACTTGTAACCTCCGAAACAAATGACTACATACACATTTCCACAACTCACATCAAATATAATTAAAAAAATTGGAATGGTGAGTCGAGAATAACCCTAGCGATCACGTGAAGACTAAACTTATGACCGATCACTACACTACATATCAAATTCCATGTAGTTCTCTGTGTGTATCTGTATCCATGTACCATGCCCTAGGTTTCCCTTGTGTAATTTACACGATGGTAGCGGGCTATATCTATATTGTATAGACTATGAAAAATGTGTATGATGATATAATATAAACTCCCCTCTTATGTAGTGTATGAAAACCAATGCAAACCTTGACGTTTGTATGGGTATGCTAGATATGTAATTTGTAGTTTTCTTGTGCCTTTATGAAATCCTAAGTGGTGATACATAATGCTTATAGTGCTTGATATATTTATTTGAAAGAAGTAACTAAGTACATATATGATTCCCTTGTTTTAATTTCGTAATTGAAAATTGAAAGGCTAACCAAAACTATTAAAAGGTGACCAAGAATCGAAAGGAACCCAAAAGAGTAAGAAGAAGATAGGAAATGATAGGAGCACCCGGGAGGGATATGAGCACCTGGGTCTTAGTGTTTGAGGCCATCAAAAGGTAAATTAGTCAAGTATCAACAGAAATGTAAGATGTGTAAATCTAGAAAGATTCTCATTCAAGCTTAGAAATAGTAAAGTGCAAGAGATAAAGCAACTAAAAGGAAAAACGGAGTTGTAAACCACTAGTTTTCTTACTTAGGAATCATGTATACATTAGTATGCTTTAGGACCTATAAATGTACCCAAGTACATAGATTTTGTGTCTACAAATAATATCAATAGTAAATAATTTGATGATAGTCTCGGGTTGCATGAGATGCTTTAAAGGACAACATTGAGTGAAAGTGATGGTGATTAGGACATGATCGACATCATTTTTATGTAATATTGATCATAATATAAGATTTAATTCGGTAATAATGTTATCAATAACATCATAGGTATGAATTCAAATATTAATTTCATTAATCTTGTCATTTTTAAGTCAAGAAAGTTTGAAAGAGTATATCCCACAACCTCAAATTGAACACTATATCTATAAACATAGTCTACCAAATAGTTGAAGCATTGGTATTCTCAAAATGGGATGGTAGGAAGTTATTCAAGAGTATAAATTTTGAATGTCCCACATTACTAAAATAGTCCAAATCCAAGGGTTTTGTCACCTTTTACCTTATAGATAGATCCTAGGTGTGTAAACTTAATGCATTGGTAGGTGGATGAAATGACTGCACACATGTGATGAGTCCACAATTTTCCTAGGAGGATATTATAAGACAATGGTAAATGGAATAACATGACTTTAATAAAAATTGTATAAGGAGGCATAGTGATAGTGATCTAGAAACAACCCATAAACGGAATCTATCTACAATCTTATCCGTGACATTTGATGAGAGTGAATTTTATATTATCTATAGAGTAACCCAACGTCTTGATGAAATCAAGAGAAGTGAAACATGTGTTGAAACATTTTTCTATAAGGTATGTATTAACCATTGTGTGGCCAATCTAAATTGAGATAAAGAGGGGAGGATAATTTACACAAAATAATAGTTCATTGGGGACCATGGAATCAAGAAAGAAGATACACAAAGAATGGTTGGTGGAAAGGTCATTAGAGATGGATAACTCTTTGCATTGTTGTTTGATGCTCTCTTCCAAACCAAGTAAGGAAGTTTACTACCCAAAAGTTAGTGGAAAAGGAATGTTCATAATGAATATTTTTGTCATAATATGTTCATGATGTTTTGGTGAGGTACGAATGAGCTCTAAGAATATAATTTGACTAGAGAGGAAGTAAATGTAGGAAAGAGGATGTTAATTTTCAAGATTTGGATATGGAGTAGTCCTGAAACTAGGAAAGATAAGTTTGAATAGGTTATGAAGTAGAGGAATTAGCAAAAAAATTGGAAGTGGAATTTTAACTACCATTTCTACAAGATCAACATTGGTATAAGTGTTACCAAAGGGTTTGATGGTGTAGGAATTTTTAGGAGATGAGAGAGATGGGATTGGACTGATAGGAATGTATACAAAAGGGCTAATGGAATATAACTAAACTAAGGATTTTATTATGGGAGGTTGTTCATGAGGTGTTTTTCGTGAAGAATAGGGATAAATGGTTTAATAGGAGTTAGTCTAATCTACAAAAGGATAATAGGTTTCAATATATATGATAATGTATTTAGAACTTTCCACATTAACTAATTTTTAGTAGATACACTAGTAGAGGGATATAGGTATCAATAGTGTTGGCAGCTTACTTATTGGCATGATTAATGTTAGACTTATTTATTTTATTATAATGATCGGGAAGAGGTTCATTATAGATTTTTAGATACTTAGAGAGGAAATAAATTTAGGCAAGAGGATGCTAATCTTCAAGATTTGGATATGGAGTAGTCTAAAACTAGAAAAAGATAAGTTTGAATAGGTTATGAAGTAGAGGAATTAGCAAAAAAATTGGAAGTGGAATTTTAACTACCATTTCTACGAGATCGACTTTGGTATAAGTGTTACCAAAGGGGTAGATGGTGTAGGAATTTTTAGGAGATGAGAGAGATGGGATTAGACCTATAGGAATGTCTACAAAAGGGCTAATGGAATTTGACTAAACTAAGGATTTTAGTATGGGAGGTTGTTCATGAGGTTTTTTTCAAGAATAGGTATAAATGGTTTAGTAGGAGTTAGTATGATCTACAAGAGGATAATACATTTCAATATACATGATAATGTATTTAGAACTTTCCATATGAACTAATTTTTTAGTAGATGCACTAGTAGAAGGATATGAGGTATCAATAGTGTTGGCAGCTTACTTATGGCATGATCAATGTTAGACTTATTTATTTTATAATGATCAAGAAGAGGTTCACTATAGATTTTTAGATACTCATTAGCTTGATGAACTACTTCACGTTGATCACATTGTTTTGATGGCTTCATCAAACCTTTCGTGGGTGATAGCTTCATGATCAAAGTTTTTTCCAAGGAAAAATGTATAGGAAAATGATTGAAGAGAACAAAAATGTCATATTAATGGCCCTAATTGGTGTGTCACAAAAATAATTTACTCTCATCATGTTATCAAGGGAGAGGTAAATAAAGGTATACCACCATTGTAAATGGGTGAGGTAAATGTCTTTACATCACTCCTTTGGATAGAGGTTAGTGAGACTCGGCATGGGAGGAGGTAGAATGTGATTGGATGGTATATCCATCAATGTTATGGATGATTCTATTAGAAGAAGTGTCTTTAGGAAGATCATTTGTGACTCCACCATCATTGGCATTCTTGTATTTAGGACACATGAGGACTTGGATGTTCTTAGGGGCTTGTTGATTTGGAGAAGGATTTTTAAAAAATTTCATGAGAAAATATTGGCACTTGTCTTATTTGAATAATTCTTTGAAAGAGACAGGGAAAATATTTAAACCTTTTATTGAAGGTGAGGCTCAAGTTATCTAAGGAATAGTTGGAACAAGATTCCATCATACATGTTGTGCTCAACCCAAACAAAAAAGGTTTTCTAACATTTGATGAAGAATTAGGAAGATATTTTTTCCATCTATTTGTAATTGATGAAGGAATTCATTTTATTTTTAGGAATATTTTGAATTGTAATTCGTTAACTTATGTAGTTAAATTTCTAGCTCAACACTAGATTTGGTTGGGAGGGTGTGATACCAATCCAAGAAATCTCCTATAAGGGTATTAAATAGGATATTTGTGGCATCATAAGAGTTACTTTGTTGACAAAATCATTATATATATTACCGAATTCCTTAATATGGAGAGTGGGGTTTTTGAACCATCATAAGTGATGGAAGGGGAAACACCACCAATATCTATAACAACGATGAAGGGAGTTAATGTTTCTATTTTAATAGCTTGAAGTGTCTTATTTTGAATGGGAGGTTGTGTATTGAGAAGTCCATTATGTAAAAATAGAAGTGGAGGAGGTTTAACTTAGTTTGTCATTCCCTGCGACCATTTGATGTCGATTAGCAAGACAAGTTAGGATGATTTGAAATTGTAGAAATTGAATTTTATCCATAGTTTACTATTAAATTAGATGATCAATGAGTTTCATGATGATTTGGGTAAAATTTGTATTAGGAGGATTGTTGGTATTTTTATTTGGATTAGGATTCAATCCATCTAGGGAGGCTCGGGATGGTTAATATCGGTATCTCATTTATGAGAAAGATACTCCTTAATATTTTTGATAGTATTTTGGGGTAATCTCAAACATACTCAAGAAATTATTGCTGATATTTTTTCATAGTAGGGGTATAATCAAATTCAGAACATCCTTATGTTCCCCTTATTTTTCAATATCAAAAATAGGGTTTCAAAATTTTGATTTTGTTTTTATGTTTTAAGGTGGGGCTTGAAATTCCTAACATTGGCTCTTATGGAAAGGTAATCAACATAATTTGGAACTAGAATAGGAAGGCCCCGATACCGAGATTTGTTATGATGAAATAGAGATGGTTCAATTAGATATGTAAATGAATCATTTTGAGAAAATATTCCATGGTAAAGTAAAATTGATTAGAGGTAGCTTACTAGAGATGATTTTTAAATGGGATCAATTGTATAGTAAGCTTTCACTAGGGGCAATGTCATCGGGAAGATAATATGCAATAAAAATGAAATTTTCCAAATGAGATCGGCCCTGTAAGAAATATGCACAAGGTATTATGACATCTAGAAGGGAATATTTGTGTTCGGGAAGATCGTCCATATAACGAGGGTTCTACATAGGGGCTAGAGGCATTTGAAAATGTAGGAAAAATAAAAGGGTATGAATTTGAACTAGTTTGAGGCAGAGTAAGATTCACTTTGAGTTCACATAAATATATAGATGGGTAAAAGAGAGGTTCCCATCTAGTTTCTCAAATATAGGGATCTAATCTAAGACTTGACACACTATGAGGATATAAAGGTTCTCATAGAGTACTAAATTCATACATATAGAGGATAATAGCCATATCCCTAGGATAGTTATAGTTTTCCAAGGCCTAGAGATAAGATAAAGATAGGTATCTTTCTAGGATCATAAAATAAAGAGGGAAGAAACCACGAGGTGGATAAATGCAAGGTGCATAGTAATAATAAGATAATATAATAAACCAAAGTAAACATACATCTACTCTAGCATATAACAATGAATGACCAATAACAACAAGTACATACATACAAAATGAAATACTAAAGAGGGTTATAAATACTTACTTGTAGCGTGTGTGTGATTGTTGATGCATAATCCTCCCTAGAGACAACAACACTAAGAGATAATCACTATGGGTACAAAAGGGAAATATCAATAAGAATACATCCCATATTAACTCACTATGTTTTCACAAATACAAAAGAGGAAATCTCCAAGACTTCAAATTCGGATAACAAGAGTAAAATAGTGTGAGCAAGAGAAAATTATGCACAAATTGTATGTAAACAAGTAGCTATGAAATGATGATACTAATTGGAAAGATTATAAGTATATATATCCAAATGGGAAATAGAATTAGCCTTGGGGGAATTCCTAAGGTCAAAGGATGAAAAATATGAGGAACAGAGGCTAGAAAATAAATGAGGATAAATGATGAAGGTCTAGAATGACCAAAATCAAGGATAATAGCATACAACAAGAAGTAAATATACATAATGGAAAAAATGTACATGATAAGTGTAATGTGTGAATAAATGGGAGAAACAAGGAAAGTATGGTGTGATAAAGGATAATAATGATATCTCTCAATTGTTTTGATCTATCCCACATGATCAAGTTTGATCATACCCCAATCTTGACACGTCCCTTAAGATAGTCACTTAGGAGGATAATACATCAACATCCCCTACACAAAATAAATCATTAACAAGTGACATAAATATGGTGTATACTAGTATCAAATGGCATAATTCTGGGAGACATCAAACAATTAACTATGTAATTGTTAAATTTATACATAAAGAATCACTTATTTTGTGTATGGTATCATAAGTCATTTTCATAGGTTTTTACAAACAAATATGCATCTCAATGACACACGCTTATATTTGAAACCATAAATTCATCTAAGTTTATTTGAGAAAATATGAAAGGATTCACTTGAAGGGCTAGTCCATATTTTTATGTGCAAGGGTGTAACATGTGTGTTATCTTTGGCAATGTGAGAATTAAAATTCAATTTTTTTTTGCACAAAGAAAGGATCCAACGAGGATTCAACAAATACATAATTGTATGTATTGATTTGAATTATATTCATTGAGTTGTGTTATTATTATAAATGCATTAAAATAATTTCGTCATTATATTATATAGTGTATTGTGTCACATTAAATTAGGTAGGATTCAATAAATATTAATTGGGTATCTTGTATCTTTGAAGTACTATCGTAAGTAGGTGGTGCTTGTTTATTTAATAAATCACTCTTACACTTAAACAAAAGGTGGTTCCTTTTAGTGCTGAAGAGTTAATAAGTTTTTTTGTTAAGGAAATAATACACCTAATATTGACATAAATTATTTGATTCTTAGTAATCGATATACTCATATCTATATTAGGGTTTTGTTATATCTCCTCAAAAAACAATTTAGAGGTTGTATCAATTGTGATCAGCCTCGTGTTTATGTAAGATTTGTTTTCCTTAGATATGATTAATAAATTTTATTGAACGTATTGTTTCAATTTGAAAAGTTGTTAATTCAAGCTAAAGTTGTGTTTCTTTATAAAAATATATGGTTTAATGATGTTCTTAATTGTACTCCCTAATCATAACTTCATCATTAACCTTGAGATAAGTAATGGTAGATTTTGCATACGGGAACACTATTATAGTTACCTTGATGATTATCTTAAGGAAGCCTCCCTAGCTTAAAGAGGTGAACATTGGGATAGAGGGGGAGGTATGTATAGATATTTTAGGGGATCATTTTTTTGATGTTGAACTCTCAAAGATAGTGGAGCTAATAAAGGAACATGAAAACCTATTTCCATGTGTGCACCTTGATAATTTCACCCTTCACTTGGATTTGGTTAAATCTTGAGGCTAAACCCATAAAGGAAGGCCTTACTATTAGAACCATAATTTTTAATGAATTTTAAGAAAGATATCAATAAGATTTTAAATTTTGGAGTGATCTTCTAAGTGGATGATTCTGAGTGGTTTATCCCAATACTCATGTGTCAATAAATAAGGATGTTAATATCCATTTTTAAAAATAGGGAGTCATGTGGCATGTAATATTGACCTATTTGATAAACTATTTACTAAATAAATACCATATTGTGTGATTAGGAACAAGGTGTATAGTTTCAATGATGGATTATTTGGGTATTATTAATTTCAAGCTAAGGACAAGGAAAATACCAAATTTTCTAATAAGGGGTTCATTTTCATACAAATTTACGCCATTAGATTTGAAGAGTGTGTGAAAATTATTCCTAAAAATTATTATTGAAGCCTTCACATAATTTATTCACGATTTACTATGGGTATCCTAGATGATTGGATGGTATATAACTTATTACGTAATCATGTGTATATGATGAGGCTCATGTTTGATATTTTTTTGTAGATGAAAATTGAATTGAACCCAAAGAAAAAAAAATTTATGACCCCTTTTTCTACTCTCATTTTTCATGTCATCTACAATGAAGGAATAATCATTAATACTACCAGGATTGTAGTTATTTTACAGAGTTGGATGTCTTAGAAACACCCAATGATGTTTTTGTCATATTGGGTTTGAGAGGTTGCCATATTAAACTCATCATAAGTTATGCATGGATAGTGGTTCAATGGTTCATATCTGTATACTCCATCATCCTCCACTCCATTACACATGTGGGACCAAGTTGATATTGATATGGCCAAATAAAATCAATTCCTACTTGTTAAAGGGTTTGTAGTCACACAACATCATCAATATAAGAGGAATATAATCATATCAATGAGTATGTATTTAGGTGGGGTAGTGCATCATTCCAAATATTAGAATCAGTTGGAGTTGGACCCCAACTTTGAGGATTTTCATTTGCACTTTAATTTTAATGCATTTGTAGATTGTTATGGCACCACAACCCAAATTCCTTCAATATGGTGGAGTACATTAATGTGGTTTCCTTTGATTTACAAGACATATTAATGTTTCATAATGAACATTAAAAAAACACTAGTATTAGTGATAAAGTGTAATCGGTATGAAGGTAGTGTGCATGTATTGCAAAGAGTATTGTTAAAGGTTGAATTTGGAATCCATACAATGGGATCCGTATAGAACAACTCAAAAACAAATCAAATATGGCACGTATAAACTCTATGGAATCCTTGGGACCTTTAAATCACATCAATTCATTCTATATCTCATGAAACATCCATGTGTTCAAACTACACAACTTTCCTCTTCACCAAATCAAGCAGGCCATAAAGTAGTATTACAAACTCAACTAGTTTTCACCCATTCTGCCACTTACAAGACCTAAAAATTACTTTAATAGGAAAAAATCCATCCCTCTTCAATCTCAAACTGATATACAAAATAAAATAATCCATCTCATTCCTCATTCACTTCATTCTATTATCCGCAACAATCCTATCTTGGAAAATGAACAATATTCTTCCTCATAAAATGACCTATATACCCATGAAATCTAATAATCATGAGAGAAAAAATATAAAAATATAAATATCTATGAATCATCATTTGATAACATATTGGAACTCTTTTCAACTCTAAGTGGAAGGCCTTCAACCAAGACCATCTCTCGTAAACTATTTGGAACTACCCCAAAACTACCCTTTGACCAATCTTCACAAATAGGGTATAATTTTCAATTTAGATGAAACAACATGAATTCAAACCACCATGTAAATTAAGAAAAACTCCCATACTAAAAACAATTTCTATTTATTTTGTAACTCCTTTGCACATCCTTGTCCCAAATCGAACTTATTTAGTAACATACATGTTTGTATGGGGTCCGTTCATCACCACAAAATCTACTATACATTTCTAGAAACCTATAGGATTCATCTACATCATCCAATCATAAAACTAACAATATAAATAAATTTTGGGAAGTTATGAACAATATCTTTCCTACGCGTTTGATCTAGGGTTTCAAACACACAAAAAAGTTTACCTTCTTAACATTCATTCAAAAAAATGTAAAGATTAAATAACATAAGTAGTTTTGTGAAACCTTATATAATAAATTTATAAACATCCCTGAAATCCAAAAGGTCCCATGAAAAGCACACAATTCAGGGTGAGCATCAGAAGATCCAATTCGAGCTAGAAATGAACTTCATGTTGACCTTGTTTAAGTAAAAATAACATAACTTTAAAACAACATCATGGAAACATGAAATTTTTCCCACAACATCATGAAACACCCTAATAACATATCCAATCATCATCATATCACAAATAGGTCTCCATATCTCCAACCACTAGGACTTGCATGACTAGCCCTTGGGGTTTTGCATAGTTTAGGCTAGGGTCAACTGAAACAACATCATAACTCAACATAAACATCTAAAAATATCCTATCATACTTAGAACATAATATATGGAAATATTTCATGCATCCATGATCTTAATTGTATCCACAACTCAACATCATGCCTTCAAACACTAGACTTATTCTAGATGAGCACCTAAATATTGGTCTTCAACCTATATATACACCCTGAAAAATAATGTGAGTGCCTAAAAACTCCACAAAAATGATCTCCATGATTCCAAAATTCCCTTTAAGTTATTAAGAATATCCAACCATCATGCACCATCACCTAGGCTAACTAGGTCACCTGACAAGGCTTGCTAGAACAAGAAAATCTCACTGAATCAACTCATGCAACCATGAACATACCTAAAACACTATATCATCTACCTACTGATCCTCCTCTAACACTTCACCATAATCCTCTTTTTCATTAATGGGATTTTACATCAATGAAAACACCTAAAACACAACATGCCAACAATCTCCCCCTTTTTCATTAATGGAAAACCTCATAAACTTATCCCCCTTTTTACATTAATGACAAAGTGTATACCTATACCAACTGATATCCATCATTCTCGCCATCTTAAAATCCCCATTTGTTTGGGAAAATCAACCAAAGCCTTGAAATTAAGCACACACACTTGTTTTTCTTCATCTTGACCTAATTTGACCACCTTGCATAGCTTGAAATAATTGAGCTCCCCTAGGAAAGAGCATACACAAAATCCATACATGTAAAAATGTTAAGCTAAGGATAAAAATGTCATATATACATTATTATTGCCTTATCTCATCTTATTTTGATCAAACTAGGCTCAATCTTGACTAGCCTCAAACAAATCTTGTCTTCAAATCACCTTAAGGACTAAAATCCCTAATCTGAACCTTCAAGACATTTATAACCAAATTTATATTTCTCTATAATCATACTTACCCAATGACATGAATTTTAACCACTCCCCTAGACTCATACCATCCCATTCTAGTAGAAAGAGTAAAAATTAAGCTCCTTACCTTGATTTCTAGTCATAGAAACAACTCAAACACTTTGACCCAAACCTGAAGCACTTTCTTAGTACTTTTAACCTAAAAGACATGTTACCTTGAACTTCTTAAGTTAAGAAACCATCTACCTTTGGCATGGAATTGAATGTCATCAATCACCTTACCTTATATACCTTCTGTACATCATATAATATTACTAGAGAAGTAACTCAAGCTCCCCCTGTCTTGGTTAGCTAATCAAACCTATAACATAACATATTTTGACAACCATGAACATGAAATATCTTATCAAGCAAAATTCCAACACACTAGAAGCAAAGAATCAACCAAGTAGATCTTGCATTACTCTTAACTCTTCCCAAGCAATTTTCATGTCACCTTTCTCATGATCTTGAGCACAAAAACTTTCTCCCCTTCCTTAGACACCACCTACAAACCTATAGGTTACCTTTTTCACTTATTTCTTAGTCATTGTACCCTGGTAACCAGTAATCTTTGCATGAAATCATAATTAAAAGGCATGTTAAGAATCCTTCTTCACATGATGGAAGAGTGACACCAACTCCCCCTCAACCTATGTCATCATAATAATACCTACAACACTCATATGTAGGCTTGAAATATTTAACACCAACTTAGATACCTATTTCTATGACCTATTAGAAAATAAACATATCCACAACACAAATGTAGAAAATGTTAGCAAAAATGTAGTAAAAGAGAAAGAGTACCAAGTGGACTCAAATAACTTCCTTTCAGACTTGATATTTACACCATTTAGACTTGTCTCATTGTCAACAAGATGATACAATACTTAAATTGAAAAAATCGTATATTTTTACCCATGATGCCTCTTTATAATCCTTGTAATCCTTCCACAATATGCAACATTTCATTCTAAGCATTTTCATTCTATATTGATAGCTGTAGACATACTTTCTAATACTACTTAGACTCAACATGACTGATACACAACACATCATTTCTTAACAATCAACCAAATACACTTGAATCTACCATTTAAATGTAATAACCAAGACCACACTTCCCATGACATCATACCATGATACATACACAAGATGAAATTTTGTCAAACCAAAAAAATCTTATACTCAAACCCAGAATGTCAACTTACTCAATTCTTGACAATGGAGTAACACTTCTTGATTCTTATGTATGCCTATAATATTTCTACAACTTCTCATGACATCATGTCATGACTCATACTTAAGCTCAGACCTTAACTTTCATCATAGACATTTGACTTCGTATGATACACCTTTTCTCATATTTGACTTTGAGCTTCATTCAACAACTTACCAAAATTTCTTAGACCATCGAATTCATGATTCATGCATGGATTAAAATCAACTAAGATATCCTAATCATACCCTAAAATATCAAGACAAAAACTTCATAATGACATGAACCATCAGAATCCCATCACATGATAGACATAAAATCAATACATGACTATATACACATTAGGAATACTCCTTGACCAATTGTACTCATTTTATTTCATGAACCATCACCAACCAACAACACAGGACTATGATATATACCTCAGGATAAAGAAGACACAATCTACAATGGAATACCATATAATAATCAGCTCCTCCTTTCTCTAATGCTTCATATGCAACAATACACCTCTAAGAATCCTAGTAAAGGCATATGACATCATGATGGATCTAGAAGAAAGACTTGAAAATGTCCTAAGCCTTCTTTGACATATAAAAATAATCTCCATTAGCTTGTTTTTGATATGATATCTGAGTCATGCCTTCCTTTTATATCAACACCTTCTCTTGATGAGACACCATCATCCCTTCTAGGCTCCCAAATCTTGCCTTGACTATTATCATGCATCCTAGATATTTGAAAACTTCTTTCTTGCACTCTAGGAACTTGAAAAATCTTGTTTTGTCTTGAGTATCCATAGTGAAACTCTATATAAACATGAACAACTTCATTGTAAATGAAACACACCATTAAACTCATCCCTTTATAGTCTTCATTACTCCAATACTAATTTTAGGATTCATACAAATAATACTCGATAATATGACATCTATTATTACAATTGTAACAAAATACACTCTTATCATTCTCACTTCTACTATCCCTCCATGGATGATCATCTCTAATAGATCTTCAAGAATCCTTTTCCCTATGACCAAATGCATTACAATTAAAACAATATCCATTGAATGATCTCTCATACCTTGAAGCATTGGGCTTCCTAACTGATTTGATATTTGTATCATCATTGATTTTGTTCTCCTTATTTCCTTATTTGAAACTTTATCATTCATATTTCTTTCTTGGAACACTATCTTCCTGCATATTATCTTTGTCCTTGAGGTTATTACTAAACACCAATCATTCTCTGTCACATGATGGTCTCTGTTTCCCAAGAAGATCATATATATCCTTAGTGCTTCTCTCTATTTTCTAAAAGGATATTTCCTTCTTATCAACCTCTAAAAACTCCACCCTTAAAAACTCTATGTCTTCTTAAAATTTTGAGCACATACCTTCTTTGTCTTGCAAACTTGAGACAAGGTACTTTACCTTTTATTCTAATAATCTAATTGAATCATTTATCTTTCTTAATTCATACTTATACTTTTCTTATAGATTATGAATATTATTTTCATACTCTTCAACCTAAAAAATCAGCTTCATGTTATTCTTTTCAACATCCCTTAATTGTTTTTTAATACATTCTAGATCATCTACAACAACATATTCTTCTTACTCAGAATGTCTATTATAACCTGATATGAAATCACCTAATAATGAATAACCATTAATAGTGGATCTAATGGTATCTTTAGTCATGAAAAAAACCTCATTTCCAACATCTTCATGATTAGATTCAAACCCAGAATCTTAAACACCACTACTAGCATTAGACAAGTAGTCCTCTTCCTTTGAGAAAAATATATTCTTCTTGTTGTCAAAATTCTTAAAAAAATTCTTGATCTTATCATACATGTTATAATTCTTGTCATGATCTCTATCATTCACATGTTCATCATGATATTCCTTCTTGTGATTATGAGAACAATTGACAAAGCAAAATTTCTGCTTTACCACATTTTAAACATGTATAAAGGAGCTTACCTTTGTATTTTCCATATCCAAACTTCAATATTCTAGAAATCATTACAAATAGTTCTTCATCTTCAAACTCAGCAGAATCATCAACCTCCTTGGTCTTCTTCTCCTTGGTCTTCATTTCAGATCTGAAAGCAACCTCTATCATAGTTGGTTTGGAATCAACAATACTCATTTCATATGCAGTCAAATTCCCATGCAACTCATCCATATTTAAGGTAGTCAAATCCTTGGCTTGTTTTATAAAAGACACTTTGGAATCAAACTTATAAGTTAGAGATCTCAAAACCTTTTGAAAAACTACTTCCTCCTTCACATCTTCACCTAACCCATTCATGGTATTGACAACCTTGTCAACCCTAAGACAATATACAGCTATGTACTCATCATTACTCATCTTAATATCTTCAAACTGATTTCTAAAAGTCTTAAGCTTAGCTATATTTACCTTTGTGTCTCATTCATATAGGACCTGAATTTTCTCCCATGCTTTTTTTTTGACTTGTAATGCATTACCTTAACCATATTATACTCTCCTAAACCATACAAGATATCATTCAAAGCATTTAAATTGTCACTACACGTCGTCTTTTTCTCAGTATTACTTGTTGGAGGTGTAACAAGAAGAATATAACCATCTTCCATAACTTGAAAAATATCAAACCTAGGGACATGATATATGAGTCCTTATCCCAGTCTAAAAAGTATAACTCACTCCATCAAACAATGGTGCATTCTTTGGTAGAGAAACCACTATGTTGACTCACCATTTTTTTGCTTCAAGTATCTCCTTTCAAGTGATAAAAATTCAATAAAAGGAATTGTTTTGATACTAATTATTAGAATCCCAATGGACTAAGGGGGTTGAATCAGTCTTTACAAAATTAAATGAATTTAATATTTTCTTACTTAATTCAAAAGGAAATTAACCATTCATTTATGTTTCCACAACATCAAATACCATACATTCACATAACCACGAAGAAGAGAGAGGACACCATAACACAATATATAAGTGGGAAAATCTCAAGGGGAAGAAAACCCACTAAAATTTTGTTGATATTACACAAAACAAAGACTCAAGTGAATATTACACATCACAAGAGATTTCTTTAGTGAGGCACCAACCCCTAAACCCTTGTTGATATTACTCACAAAAATAGACTTTCATGAATATGAATCATCACAATATATTGATGAAGATATCATGAAGATATGCTGCTATAACTCAGTCATGGTGACAAAAAAATTCAGCTAGAAACTCCTTCAAACCCTTGCTTAAACCCTCGGTCACCTAGGTCAGTTTTTGTCTTTTCTTATTCACTTGTATTGGCCTCAAACACATGCACACAAACTTCCAAAAATTATTCAACCTATCAAACAATTTATCATCTCTCAAACCATTTCTTCATACCTATAAAACACATCCACATAGGACACACTTTTTCCTTCTTTCTCCACTAGTTCAAATTTGAAATATAATTTCACTATTACATGCATTTAATTTCACAAACACAAATGAGGTTGGTCCTATACGTTTGGTTTGATGAATGCATCATAAAAAATTCCAAAAATTCATTACAATGTTCATATATGACCCATATAGGTTGGACGTGCCCAAAACCACTCAACTTGCACAAAAGAGGCTCAAAACCCTATCACTAGGATGAGTAAAATCCACTTACACCAAAACCATGATTATTCAAGCTATAAAATTCATCAAAAATGTAATATATCATAAAAACATCATCCATGGTCATTAATTATCTTTTACCAGTCAAACAATTCATAACACAAGCTAAAAATCCCATATACTTCACCACACAATTGCTTTCAACACCTGTCTTCACCTTTGGGCATAGAGACCACTTAATAACAACTCAAATATGACATGTAAAAATATATGGAATAATAAATACCTGTAAATAACATCCATGCATGTTAGAGCTCATGAAATTGTTGGAAAATTTAGACACTAAGAGGGGGTGAATCGGTGTTTATCAAACTTTTAAAAACGGTTTCCAAATCATTCAATCATCCAAAATAAACAGTCTCGAACCATGATAAGGCATAGTTAAAACATGAAAGAGAGAGAGAGAGACAAACACATATGAACATAGTATGTAATGTGGTAAACCCTACAAGGGAACAAATACCAAAGTGAAACTAGAGAACTAGCTTGGACAAATTGTCCTATCGAGTTACAATGATTTCATAGTTGAGAAAAACTCAATGTGGGGCTACAACTCAAAATTTTAACTAAGCACAAACTTAGTCTTTAGTAAGATTCTACTTGCATGTAATATTCAACTCCTAACTTCAGAAATAATTACCTTTCGTAAGATTCAACTTACAAAAAAGCTTCAACTCCCTTACTGTTGAGCATCTACTCAGTCTTCTTCACATGAAATTTTTATCACTTTTCATGTGTTGTCTCTCACAACAGATTGTGATCACTTATCATAACATTATTTTTCCATTTTCTCTCATTCTCACCACCTAAAAACATTTAATATATTTTATACCAGGCCTCTCTATATACACACTACCATAATTCACTCTTTCAATATATGCATATACCATTTGATATCGGGGCTTCAAGAAAGACTTTTCACACTAAATCATGCTCTCTTCCCCATAAGGATGATACTCTCATGATCCTATATATCTCTTAGCTGATTTCATCTAATATACTTCATTCAAGTTCACCTATGTCTTCTTTATCATTACATACATTGACATCACTTCATGGTTTTAACAACAACAATACATTCACCAAAGAAAGGTATATAATAAGATAGAATCATAAGCATGTCTCTTAAACTTTAAATTATCATAACACTTCACTTACCTACCTTTTCAGCTCATACAAGGAGTTAAAGGTCTTTGTATGAAAAATACCTCAAAATTTCATGATTTCATGTGATCATGCTTGATTATGCTTTCATAGTCTGCGGGATCTTTCAAGGATTCTCTAAAGTGAAATGATGAATAAATAAGCCTCTTGAACTCCATTACATTCTGCCACACATGATAATATTTATTTCAGACTTCTACTCACTATTTTGTAACTCGAAAAGTCGAGTTTGTCTTATCTTCCAACAAGTAAATTTTTGTCTTGTAGCTAAAAGTTAACTCCTCCGAGTGTTTTTACCATGAAGGATCGTTACAAGATCATTTATAAATTATTTATAACATTATTTGTACCTTCATACTATGCCATTTAGTCTTCAACTTTCACTTGAGCACATATGAGCACCCTAAGAGTAGGTAATAGTCTTCACAGTCTTACATAATGAAAAAGGATTAAATTATGAGGTATGAGCATTTCATACAGTCATGAGGATTAGATATTATAGAGGTAGAAATCATCCTCAATATATTGAATAGAATCAAGATAGGGAAAGGAACCTCTTAGTTGTCTCTTGTATTCGGTCTTCAACACGCACCATGAAAATATTTCTCACAAGTAAAGGATGACCTTAACAACATGTAAATCATATAGCTACTTTCACATATTTAAGAGGATTATGTGTGACTTTTTTATCATCTTGATCAAGAAAAAAGGATTAAGACATCATTGATCTCTTCACGAGGCATGCATTAGAGCAGGCAATCACAATTTTTTTAGCACATATTTTAATCTTCACTTTGTTTGAACAACCAAATAGCCTTTCTCAATTTTTCATGGTATCAACATTACATATCACAGATGGTTAATATGTTTTTCATATCCTTTGTATTTTACCTTTCTTTACTTCATAGATTAATGATCATATCTTGCATGATATGTAGGGTACCCTATGTCGTGGCTTGGATATTCAGGATCTACTCTCATTCCACATTAATTTTAGCATGTAAAACCTTATTTTCATAACCAACTATGATATAACATATTCAATGAGAGGTTATAAACCATCTCCAAGGATAGGTATGCATGATTTAGTAAGGAAAATTTACTAGTGCAATTCAGATTGTTAGCCTTCTTAACGAGGAAAATGGGATAGTTAAAAACCAAGAGGATTTAGAATTAGAACCTCTTCCAAAATAATATTATGGACTCCATCAAGTCACTTTGACCTTTTAATAGGTATTCATAGCCATTTCATACTTTAATATCAGGCCTAAGTATAAAATATTTCTTCAAACATCATGAATGGTTATTGTATTCATGGTATTCTAGTATAGGAAGGAGAAATACACTTTCCTTAAAATTTTATCATACAACTTTTTGATCATTTAAAGGACACCATGATATTTCTAAAACACTAAGAATTTCTTCATGAGACACGCAATACACACTTGTATGTGAAACTTTTATCAAAAATAGTGTTGTAATGTATCATACAATCATACTTGTATCTACATATTTGAATTTTATTGATCGCTAATACATTAAATGATATTTTCAAATTCATTTTGTGTACATACCTTGCTTATTTCTCCTATCACTCTAGGTGAGAGTTTTAAACCAGATTCGAGAAAAATGGTTGGAACTCTTTTTTCACCATCATTTGATCTCATAACTTTTGCATTATATTTTTATCCCAATTTTCTCCTAAAAAGTATCTTATGATTTATCTAAAGAATCCCTATCAATTTACAAGAACTTCTAAGAAGATAAAGTGCTTAGTATGAATTTTTCAAAACCTAGTTTTGGTAAAACCTGAATTATTTGCATAAAACACCTTCTTAGGTCCTCAATGTTTTACCAAACCTGAATAACTCACTCCTACATGAGTTCAAATGAATTTTTTTCATATTTTTCTATAAAAATATCCACCCCATCTCATTTTGTCAACATTTTTCTTTATTTCTAAGCAAGAGTGATATTTATACCTATATGAGTGCTCAATTCACCTCCTAATATACTTGTGAATCCCTGTACACATCATTTTTCATCATATCATAATCATGTCATGATTATTTTTCATTATAATGCCTTAGATCATCATCCTCTCTTACCTCTGGGATTATCATCACTACAAAACCTCAAAATGACTAACTTCATGCCCTATAATCTTGTTTCTTGACTGATACTACTCTTATGCATGTCAAGCCAAATCAAACTTCTCAAACCATGATTTCCATGCTTTTCCTTGATCCATTTCTCAAGGTTCCATGTTAACTCGCTTAATATGGGACTGGGATTAAGATTGAAGCTACCTGGTTCTTCATGAATTTACCATGTTTTCTTGCTATGGAATCATTTACACCTCACACACATTTCATTGATCATGTTTGACCTTACGAAGTCTTCATACAACTTCTAGAGGACACATTCACTCAACTTGTTTACTTGACCATACACATGAACCATGCCTAAATCTATGACATCATGACTTGACACCTCATGAAGAAACCTTGACAACTTGGGAAGAAACCTAAACAACTTTGGCATCATATGATATCACTGATCACTTGACATTAATGACAACATATCACTATGACATCCAAAAATCTCCCACTTTGTCATTGATGGAAACTACAACCAACAAAACCTCACCTATAAGCCCTCTTTCTCATGTTTCTTGGTTCACTCTCCCCTTTGAAATCTATGAAAAAGGTAACTTGAATTCTTTACATGAAAGAAATGACAACCAAAGACAACAATGAGTTTAGGTAGACTTATTTGTTCACAAGCTCTCCTAGGATTGCACTCTTCCTTCCTGATTTCAACCAACAACAAATGGGATTCATGAACCTATCTTGGGAATTAAAATATCTCCTCCTAAGAGTATATTCCTCTTACTTCTCTTCATAATTTCTAAAAACCACCTTATGGACTTGTCCTTTCAAGAACTCATTGCCAAATCAGCATATTCTACCTTCATACTTTGTTTTCTCATTGTTTTGTACATATAACACCTTTGAGTGACTCCTTCTTGACTAAACCAAGTTCCCCATGACTTGGACAACCTCCTTTGAGAGGAAATACCATTTTTGAATAGACAAGCTCACAAACACCCGTAGCTTCTCATCATCACCATCTTGTCCTCAACTCCGCTATATATATCCTGAAGCATATTTTCAGTGCATTTTGAGTAAACTTTGATAACCTCTAAGAGAAAACATATCTGATGTTACCTTATTTCAATATTTTACTTGGATTTAGGCCACCTTCAACTACTTTATGGAAAAAAATTTGAGGTTTGAACTATGATTATCATATCAAGAGAGTGGTCACAAGGTTTATCATGGTGCTGAAATTTTCTTGGAGTGTTCTTCACAATATTTAAAAACATTACCCAAAGGTCATTTGAATCCATAAAAATACTTAGATCATTAGCTCTTCCTTTATATGTGATTTCTTCATAAAATTTAGCGATTAAGTGAAAAATTTAAACCTATGATTCTCTCCACAATTAGAAATTTGCCAATCATACTCATGAATTAGCTCCAAATCTTGCACCTACATATTTTCATAGATTACCATTGTTATTCCACATGGTATGTACTTATCTAGGAGCCATAGTCACTCCTACTAACTTTCATGATCCCAAAGGGATCTTGGACTTGTAGATCTCCATTAAGAATCGAAGAGCACATGAACATATCATGGTAACCTTGTATACATGACTGTATTATAAAGACTTAGAAGACACAGTTTTTCATGTTCTCTTTCTTCCATGGCTATGAGATGTAGCCAGAAAAATAAATTCATGAAGAAGTGTTTATAAAGCACTCCTAATTTTCCTCATAGGGATACATTAGACTAATAGGCCAAACATACATATATCCTTTGCAAGAGAACTACATTTTCAATCAAACTATAAGGAAACAGTTCTATCGAGAACCTTGTTTGTCATGTGTTTTTATTCAAATGGGTTCTTTGATCACAAGAATCAAGAACATACTTTAAATTTCCTTTCAAGAATATTTTATTTTATTTGAATAAGCTTTAACCAATTCTTAGGTCATCATCTTCACCTACCTTCTTTGTAGGCCTCTCAATTTGCAACTAGCCCTTACAAATAATAAAATTTGAGGTATTTGAAAAATTATTCACCATATTATCTTCCCGATAAAATTTTCAAGTACCCTTTTCCTTATTTTGAAATATTCCAAACTTGCAGAGGTCAACTCCTTGTTTGTGAATGTTATCTTCTTTTTACCGTTTTAGGAAATGTCTCCAATTAGCCCTTTACAGAGCCAAATATTGTATTTGGGAACAATTTATAAGTTTATGTGCTAAGCCAAAACATGTTTTGGATACCCTTTTTGTATTTCTACCTTCAATCCAATTTTAATCCTTTAACTATTTCTTTATCATATCATAACACAAAACCCTCCTTTCACTAGGTAACACAAGACCATCTCTAGGGTTTTAAGAAAAAAATTAGGTTTTTGATCTTTAATCACCTTTTTAGCTTCTGAGATGGCTTAGCCTTCCTTTTCATACCTATTTTTAGAAAAATTCACATCACATACACTTCTTTGTCTCTATTTGTTCATTTTCATGATTTGGCCTTCTAACTCTTCACCCTTATCTAGGTCTTAACAATTTTCTCAATCTCTTATTTTGGTTTCTCTCCTCTAAATTGGCCTTGAACCTTTGTATATCATAATCCTTCACCTCTATCTCTCATTTTTGTGCAAATAATTCTACTTGGTCTAGTTTATAGTTTTCACTATCAAATGGTTCTTGATTGCTCTTCTTTTGAGCCTCTTACTTTGATTGGAATATGTTAGTCTATTTCACTCAAGATTATAAGCCTCTATTTATTGTTTAGTTATTTAACTAGAATTAAATCATCATTTCATTCATTTTATTTACCTTTCTTCATAATTTGAATGAATACTTCCTCATGGCTTTGGTGTCTAGTTTCCTAGTTTTTAATTAAACAGTCAAATTTTAACTTCCTAAGTCTATGCCTCAGAATTCTCCCTTTCTCAAGAACTTTTGCACCTAATTAATATTTTTCTAGCTTTCATCATCCTTTAATCCTTCACTCTTCCTTTGAAATAATACCAATACCTCAAGGTAAATCAATCAAGAACTGAATGATTTTAGAGCATGTTTATCATGTAATATCATTATCCTTTATAGCCCCTTTAACACATGAAAATGATCTCTTCTCGAGACACAAAAATAATTTGATGATTGTAAATTTATTTTGATGAAAAAATCAAGTGTGACATACTAATAACCAAAATCCTCATAGTTTTAATGGCTATCTAACTTGCTTGACCCTCAAACTAGACTTATAGCTGAACACAAAATCCTATACTAAGGAGTGATGTCTTGAATTCTTTTGTATAAGTTCCAAAAACACCATCCTAAATGCATAGCATAAAGTAGCACTGGTGCTGATCCTGTTTAGGCACATACTTATTCCTTCTAACATATTGATATACTATGAAAACCTTTGCACATCATTCTTACTTTATGGTTCTTTAACTTCATCAATTAACTCATGAATTTTCCTTCTTGTGAGTAATCAAAACTCTGTATGAACATGAGAGGTGTATGCACATTTTTATAACAAGGATTGACAAATACTTAGTTAGACCATGGAAACATTTTCACACTTTCACTAGGATCAACATGGTATTTCTGAGCTTTCTCTAAGCTTAAACTGGGGACTTGTGTGACATTATCAAATAGTGACATGATGCATTAGTTTCTACAAATGCAACTAAAAACTATTGACATACTACCTCAAGCAAGGACTCTTATTCAAGCATTAATGAAACTTGTAACAATCTGAATTGACTTAGCATGACATAACTTATGAACCGATTGGAAATTTTTTTAACTTGGATAAAATATAGATCATTTGACACTTTTATGAAGATCTCTAACCTTTATAAAGGTTAAGAATAATGACCAATTTATGGTTCACCTTAGACAACATGAGATAAGGTTGTAAATACCTTGTACACTCTATATTTTAATTTGACAACCAAATAGAACCTTCAAATATTCAATACATACTAATCATACATCATGACTTTATTAATGATGTTAGAGAATAACTCTTATATTTTTTACCTACATGCATCATCTTAAAAGTTTGGATTAGTACCTATTATTTATATTAAGCCCTCAAGACCATACAATGCTTCTTTAAAATATTATATGCCTCTTATAAGCCTAGAAAATCCACTCTATTATGGTTAGATCACCTTAGAATATTAGATAGTCATAAAAAACACATGATGACTTTATCCTTTCTCTTCTTGTCCTTAAAACCTAATTTCCCATGTTTTCTTCTCATGATTAGATGCCTAACAAGAACATGTGATGTATCTCATATACTTGTTGTACCACAGCTGTATGTAATATTTCTTCTTGGATTTCATCATATTTTGCTACCTAATTTGAAATTTATTCTCCTATAACTATAATTTCTTGTCTTATCTCTTCATAATCTTGCCATTATAGTTTCTTGTCATTCATTGTCTTTTCAGGATTAGACTTGGTTTCCTTGTTTCTATATATGTACTTTGGTGGTATAAAAATGGACCGAATGGGGGTGAATCAGTCATTACAAATCAAATTCAATTCCAGATTAATAATTTAAATAACAAACCACATATCTAACCATTAATGTTTTCACATCATCAAATAACATACATGCAATCAACCATGAACAACAACATCAACACAATAACACAGGATATAAGTGGGAAACCGTAATGGTGAAGAAAACCCACTGAAACAAAATATTTATATTTATATGTTTCAAATTTACTAAGACACCAACCCCACAAAGAGCACCAACCCCTAGTTTAGTAGAGTACCAACACTATAAGGAGCATCAACCCCTAGTTTTGTGAAGAACCAACTCTAAAAGGAGGATACAACACCCCAAGATGATAAAGTACCCACTCAACCCCTTATGATGAACATATCGATGTATTGTTGTTAGCACAACTTATTTGAGATAACTTATTCAGCTCTCTCCTTCAAACCCTTGTTCAAACCCTAGGTCTTGTTGGGCCCTAAAATATTGTTTGAGTACCAAAGGGTACACATGAAAAGGAGCAGTGAGAAGAAGGGATATCGGGGAAAGCACGCATGATAAAGGGGTTTAAGAAGGGTTTAAGTGAAACCAATGTGCACTGGGAGGAAAACAAGAGTTTAAAAGACTTAGCCTTATTTGGCATTTTAGGGGCACTTGTCGAAAAATGTGAGGACTGACTAGGCATGATGAGTGGATAAGCTACCATCCTGGAACCTTGGAGGTCAAGAAAATGATATTCCACATAGGAAATATTCCCAAAAGACATCATTACAAAGAATGGAGGGTTTTCAAAGGTATACGCATTTACCAATGGAGAACCACATCGACACTTGGCATGTGATCTACTAAGAAGAAAAGGTATGGTGGTGGTCAATGGTATTATATAAAGAGATGTTTATATTAGGGGCAGATATGAAGACAAAGATATGGGAGATAGAGAGAAGGTAGGGACAGACACACATAGAGAATGCAGAGAAAGAGAGAGAATAACGAAGTGCTGCAGTAATGCTAGGGTTTAGATCACTTAGTACCAAGGGTTGTAAGGGATGCCATAAGCATATGCATGGGTACTGGGATCTATAACAAGGGTTAGAGCATGAAAAATTATAGTTAGGGTCTCATATCAGGAAGATTTGTGGGAGACAAGTCTCTATCATTTAATATATATGGTTTGAGATGACCCTTTTGACTGTAATGTGGCTACCAGAACTATTTTAAATCAATATATATGTGGGTTAATTCTATATAAATTATTTATGGGTGTAAACCCTCATGTTATATGACTTATCATGGCCTAGATCTAGTTTATTATGCTTCTTACAAATGTTATTTAGCTTCTGTAATGCATTAATGTGTGGATCGCTTAATTACACCATCTAGCTTTTTAAATAAGTGAATGTACTTCTACTTCTGCAAACCATCCTCCATTAATGGTAGAACCTTCTCACAAAGCTCACATAAATGAGAGGATTGGTGCCCACGTGTGCCTTGGGTGAGTGCTAAATTCCCATTGGGCGATAGGCTAGCGTGCTTGGGGTTAGAAAATAATATTAAGGGTAAATAAATGACTACATCTTGGTTCCATTTTTGGGACCTCTTTTCGAAGATGTTGTGAGAATGGTGCATGATGACAGAGCGTTTGACCTTGGACAGTGTCGAATCATGGTTTAAAATCATGGAGGATGAGTTTTCTCAGATATTTAGTGATGGACCTGAGTTTGATGCACGTAAATGGGTAGAAGAACATATGTATCATGAGTTGTATGAGACCTTCTTTTGTTGTTTTCTAGTGGAGTTGTATGAATGAATTTCGCGTATGTATCTAGATCAAGTTGGTATTATAGACCTCACATATGGACCCAAGAGGAGTATCAGAGGCTACATGATGTTGATATAACTTGGACACGTGTTTTTGATCATTGGTGGAGTAGAGTGTTGATGATTTACACCTTAGAGTACGTGATTTCTATGTATTCCTATCCAGAGATTGCTAAGTTTGAGTTCTTAAGGGATCCAAGAGGATCATTATTGCATGTTATCCCTTTATCTATAAAGATCTTGATCATTACACTGAG
This sequence comes from Taxus wallichiana var. yunnanensis, assembly GCA_018340775.1. NCBI lineage: Eukaryota > Viridiplantae > Streptophyta > Pinopsida > Cupressales > Taxaceae > Taxus > Taxus wallichiana. The sequence goes on from CM031234.1 coordinate 53,571,062, forward strand.
TTTGGAAGTATTTCCTATGGTGGCTAAGCTTATTCTGAGTGTTGGGTGAGGAAGCTAGGGTGGAGGAAGATGACGAACCTTACGGATGAGAAGGAGAGGTAAGAGAGATGACTCAAGTATAATGAATCTTGTGAGAGGGAATTAGATAGAAAATGTGAAGTTTCAAGAGTGATGGATTTATGGAGGTAGACATTGTGGGAATAATTCAAGTTCACATGGAGGACATGGAGCACGATCAATCTATGCTACCCCATCTTGGCAAGCACGGAGAGAGACCTCTTCAGCCTTCTAATGAGAGATAATCACTTGGAGAAAGGAGATCTCTGTCACCTACATCTAAATGCACCTGGTGACCAACCCTTGATGCTTAGTTTTCTAAATCTAGAGATAAGTATTACTAACCCAGTTGGTATTGGTGAAAGTAACCGATCAACACCTAGGAGGTATAACTTTTCATTTGGCACATTTATGGATGCACAATCATTTCCTATATTTAGAGGTATATTTTCTGGAGTGGTATTTGGGAAAAATATGGGTACACAAAGCTTGGGTATCACATTTGGAAGTGATGTGGGACACGCATCTGGTAGCGGTGAAATATCACAGACTGTTGGTACACAGTTTAGCACTATAGTGGGGACATAAGGCGTGACCACTTGGGACCCTTGCCGCCTACTAGAGGTGGATTTGGTGGGTCATGTTAAATAGGAACTAGTAGACATAGTTGACCTCGTAGATCTGGAGGATCGGTGGGTTAGGATGGATAGTCGTTAGTTGATCTAGTGGATCTAGTGGTGGAGGTAACACAAGAGGGAATAAAGGTTCTAGATCAGGTGGACAAGGGCCTCAACCACCTTAGAAATTTTTTTTTGAAATGCATTTGTATCTACTATATTACAAAGGTGTTGAGGATGTCATGGAATATGTACACAAATGTGACCTACTATGGCACGCAAAGGGGATCTATTATCCCATATTCACCCCCTGGAAAATTTGGTCAAAACAAGCGCCGCACATAAAGAAACTATGAAGGAAATGATTCAGACCCACAGGCTCACTTTCCAGAATGAAAAATAGGGTTGCAAGAAAGATTAAATCAAGGAGCACAAGAGAAAAATGAGGTAAAACAACACAAGAGAAATCAGAGACCCAAAAGAGTTAGATTCGACCCTGCACAGGAAGAAGTTAAAGAAAATGACTTTGTCGAGTGAACCTGTGCTTCAAATCTAGAAAATAGATTGCTGTGTGGGCTCAAAATGGAATAGAAAGGTTGGAGAATGATAAAATAGTGTCAAAAAGAACTAGAGGCCCAAAGGAAAAGAAATAACGAAGTTTTGAAGTCTTTGGGGTTCACAAATGGTTCGAGATAGGGCCCAAAAATGAATAAATATGGATGAGACATCGAGAATGAGACAAGTTTCTTAACAACGCACCTCCAAAGATTAAATCCAAAGGGAAAGATCCAAACAAGTGTCAAGCTTCCACGTGTCAAGAGCCCCAAAAAGTTTCTTTGGGTGTTGAAAATTCTTCGACTTAGCGGAGGGTGCCAAGTGTCTTAACGATGCACAGTAAAAGTAGGATTCAAAGCTAGAGACTCAAACTTACACCAGCCCTCCACAAAGGTAGAGTCAAATCTAAAATTCAAAAGGTAGGCGTGGTGGGCCTAAAAAGGGCTAAGTATAGAAGTGCTAGTGGAAGCTACCACATGTCAGCTTGGTGCATCTCTAAAAGTTAGTCCAAAAGCGAGACCCAAATGAGCGCGGGCTCGCCATGTTGTCTAGGGTCCAAAAAGGTAAGGGAGGCCATTGAAAATTCCAAAGAACCTGTAGAGGCTTCCACATGTCAACCTAATGCTCCTTCAAAGGAAAATCCTGAGTGGGCTTTTAAGTGAGTGCGGAGCCTCCACGCATCTAGTTTTATAAAGGGATAAGGTCGGGTTGAATAGTCAATACATTGAGACAGGCCAGTGGAGGGTACCAAGTGTCAATACGACGCTAATTAAAGAGCAAAATTAAGGGAGGGTTTTTAGATAAGCACTAGGCCACCGCGTGTCCTTGGTCGATATATGACCCCACCGAGCAAAGGACTTAGCCAAAAACATAAGGAAATCAAGTAGGTCACATAAGAAGCCACGTGTTAACCTCACACCACTCAAAAATAAAAATACAGAGGCTTCCCTCAGACATGTGCCAGCCCTCCACGTGTCTAGTTTCAAAAGGGGGCCCGTTTTTGAACTGGTTTTCCCACTATTTTATATGAACCTGATCCAAATTTCAAATGGGCATATCTTTCGACTCGGGGCTCAAAATCTAGCAAATATGGCACTTTGTTAGAAAGATCCCGACCACATCTATGCCATGAAGTTATGAAACTTTAAGTTTGGATAGGTTAGGTGGGATAAAAATGGAGAAACATATTTGGGCCTTTAATACAGGATCTATTTTCCCCAACAACCCGATCGGATTCGATCTAATCTGCCGTTTCCCCATCCTTTGAGGCACCAAACCAATAATTGATGCAGTCAAGATAGATTTAGGGTGGATTTGAGAGAGGCATTTATTGATAGTGGTTGAGCTTTCAAAGTAGGATTCAATGCGTCTTGAGGTGGTTGAAGCAGGATACAATTTTTTTCCCTCTTCTCTCTCATTCTTCCTATATATTGTAATGAAGGGGCATATTCAAAGGGTTGGTCATTGTTTCTCTCCTACCCCCTCTCTCTTTCTTCCTTAGGGTAGAATGCGAGTCTAAGCCTCCTCCCATGGATCTGTAATGGAATTTTCTTTCCTCTTACCCACTGATGATGTACTGTGTAACATTTTGGAGCAATAAAATCTATTTCATGATGCATCTATCCATCCTTGGCTTATTTTGTTGTCTCTTCTTACCTCTCATCATTGTAGGGTATACTATGCATATTCGATGTTTGTCACAGTCCTAGGAGCTGTGTTTAATAGGTTTCAAAGTGGTGTCTGTGTGAAATCTATCTCTGGTCCATGGTGCATTCTGTCCACCCTCTCCTCTACTCACCTCTCTCCACTTCGGTGGTCACGCCTGTGATTCAACCACTTCCTTTTCGGTGTATAAATTTTAGTGTAGGATCTTTCAACCTCTCTCCCCTCTCTCTCTATCCTCTTGGAATGGTTAGATTAGGATAGAATAGGTTCTTCCTACACTAGAGTAGCTTATGGCAAGTAGATTAGGAAGCAAGAACTGAATTTCTCCGGAGGTCCATCTCAAGTTTTTCAAGTCCCACAACTTGAGAGATGGTCCCATGTTGTGCAATCAAAATGAATGCCCCACTTCACACCGTGCCATTTAGGGGTGCTATGATTTTTCACTAACAGTTTTGGCACGCTCGGTGGGACAGGTCTGAAGCACCTTACCACTTCATCTTAGCAAGTTGGTGTGTTCCTATTAAGGTTCATCCTTTTGAGGCACATGCAAGCACATATGGTGACTCCATCTAGTCAATAACCCATCCTATGAGTTACAGATATTTTCTATCTATTTCCACTCATTTTCATCCATTTTCTTCTTCCATCTCTTTCATTTTTTCCCATTCCATGAAGTTGTTCAATTATGACTTAATTCCCTTCATGGAACTCACACTCAGCAACAACAGCAGTGTAATCCACCTCCAATGCATTTCCTAACTCCTCCAAATCAACATTATGATCAGATCTAGAACCATTATGCTTACCCATATGAGCAGGGTCAAAATTAGTTTGGCCATGGAGCTTATCAAGAACAAGGGGACACATACAATGGTAGTAACAACTACATAGAGGATGTTGGTTTGCTAGAGAAGATTCAAAAATGGAGGCTAGCATGGTGCAGTCTAGGGCCATAACACAAATGAAGGCATTCAAGATTGGTTCTGAGCAAACTTGTCCATGGGAAGTCCCTTTTCCAATACATTACATCCCTCAAGAGAAGCTAGACTTCATGGTTGAAATGCTGCCCCAACTTACACAATGGACTGAGGAGATCAAGGCTTATGAGTTGGACACAAGACAACCTTGTCAATGGGTAAGTCCACCACCTCTTAGCTCTTCATTTTCTCTTCCTCAGTCTTTATCATTTTAGCATGATCAAGAGTCAATCCCCTCATTTTCTGCCCCAAGTGTTAGTTTCTCTTCTCCATCCCCTGGTCTTCCACCTCATCTTATTTCTTCTGCCCTTTTCCCTTCTAAACAATCATCCCCTCCAAACAAATAATAATTTCAAACTCCTCACCACCAAAAACAATTTCAAATATAGTTTAAACCTAACTTGCCACTCCTCTTGGTTTCCCAAGTCCATGTTGGGAAGAGATTCAAGAATCTAGTTAAGGAAAACAATAAGAAGTGGAGCCCAATAGAGAAGAAATGACAAACACTCTAAAGAGTTGGGATGCAAAATTTGGGTTTACAAAGATCCCCTTGATGATCAAGCTAAAAGAGGAGGTTAGATTTGAAGAACCAATGGTGGCTGATGCTGAGTTTACAGCAGAGGAAGAGGACCATACATTTTCAAAGGCCCCAAGTGTGAAGCAGGCTATAGAAGAACCTTCAGTTCTTCCTCCCACTTCATCCCCTTCGAGCTCTGATGTTGAAGAAGAGTTTAATCTTTCAAACTTCATGTTTGAGGAAGAGAAAAACCATGGTGAACATGTTTCAAATCATGAAGACACCATGGAGGAGGTTGAGCACATGCAACAGGACAACAATGAGGTAGATTATCTGTCTAACTTGGAGGATTGATTTGATGGAGAAAATCCCATGGAGATCACATCATTTTCTCTTCCATCATCCATCTTCCAAGCATATGAGCCTACTGCCATGGAGGAGAACATTCAATGCAAGCATCCTATGTTCCACAATGTCCCTATGGAACCAAAGTTGGAAGATATGAGTCTTCCATGTTCTTCACAAGAGAAGGAAGAAGAACAACCAACTCCAAGCCCAATTAAAAAGGAGCATATGGAGGTGACCAAGAAAAATTTAGAGGCACTAAATCATGAGCTGGTTGCACAAGAAAATACATCCCCCTCTCCAAAATTTTGACATTTTAGAGGAGCCTAAACTCATTAGCTTCATGTTTGAAGATGAATCTTCATATGGTGAAGATAACAAATATTTTAAGATCACCATGCAAAAGGGAGAGACCTTGTTACAACAAGACAAAGAAATGATTTGATTTCCTACCAGACTCAAAAGAATGTTTTGATAAGAAGGAGCCAGTTGAAATTACAATATTTTCTCCCCCATCATTCATTCTTCAATCACAAGAACTTGTTGTCATGGAAGAGAGCGTGCAAGCACAACCTACAGTTTGCAACATGCCTCCTGAATCAAAGTTGGAATATTTTGATCTTCCAAAAGTCACACTTGTTGCAGAGGAAGAGAAAGAGTATGAGGCTATCATTCCTCCCACACCATCCATCCATGAGGGTCAACAAGAAGGCTCCATTCTTGGAGTTAGATTTCAGAACCATGGGTAGATTCAAAGGACCATACCTTTCCGGTAAGATATTTGGGTTCATTGGAGCCAAGGAGAAGCCAAAACTAGTCATGCCTACTTCAGGGCATGAGGATGAGTATCAAAGCACCAAGAGTCACCATCAACACCTCCAAGAGTCCAATGCAAATCAACTTGAGGAGGTATTTTCCATTAATGTTGATACCTTGCTGATATGGGTGGAGGATCGGCTTAAAGTCAGTTTTTCACTCACACAGGTAGCCATATTCAGTGTCAAATCATTTACATGGCTGCCCCTTTTGAGAAAAGGAAGCTATTTCTCCCTGCTTGTGGTAGGATTTGTTTAAAGCTTTTCTTTCTCTCTGGTTAGTTTAGGAGTAGGAGTAGATTTTCTTTCAGTAGAAGAAGTGCTCTTACACACTCTGCATGTCTCATTTGAGGCATGTATGATTTGATTTTGGTACATAACATTGTTGTTGTGTTTTGTTGCTCCAAGGTTGTACCATTATGTAGTTCAATATGCCCTAGGTAAGTATTGTAACATTCCATTCTCAGGATAGACCAAGGCCAGACTCTTTAGTATTCATGGCAGAAAGATCCTTAGTGCATGTCTGTAGCAGTTGTTAGTTCCAAAACAAACAAATGTAGAGAAACTAAAGCTGCCTCGAAATAGTCCATTCAAGGACAGATGAAATCCCAGTTGATACAATTTTCTACTCTCATAAACTCCATTTCCAATATTTTCTTATGAAAATTGAGAGTGCAGATGCATGGGTAGGCTTAGGGTCAGGTAGAGCATAGAAAAGCAAGAAATCAGAGAGTCCATTTTGAGAAAAGGGTCGATTTAGCCCATTAATTGTGACTCCATTCCCAATGGATACTTCAAGGCTACTGGTCTCTTCATCTAGTAGTCAAATGTCCCCTTGAGTTGCCAAATTGTTATCCCAAATTTTCCCCTAGAAAATTTGGTCAAAACAAGCCTCACACATAAAGAAACTATGAAGGAAATGATTCAGACTATTTGGCTCACTTTCCGAGAATGATAAACAAGGTTGCAAGAAAGCGATGAGGCCAAAATATGTCCGATTAATGTATAATATATGATCTCATCTTACTCTCCTTTTTATTAAGTTTGATTGCATTGTGTGAATTTTAGTAAATCTGATATGAGTTAGGATGTAATTGATCGTATTTTGATTGATTATGATTCTAATGTTTAAAAGCTTTGAAATTCTTGACGTAATGTGTTTTTGAATTTAGTTTTGTAATAAAGTAGGTCTAATTAGTTAAGGAAATGAAGCGGGTGGTGTTCAGTATATTTTTGATAGCATCTATTCTTACACAAACTTAATGCAGAAACTTCTAAGCTAGTTTTGGAACTCCATCACACAGTCATCATCTAGTTTCGGAAATTTCAGAATTAGTTCCAGAACTACGTATTTAGTTCCAGAATTTTTCGACTTAGTTCGGAACTCCTGGGGATAGCTCCAAAACTCTCATGGTTTTGATCCTTAACAAATTCCTATGGTTCTGGAACTTCTCGAAGTTCCGGAACCGATGGGAGTTATCTATTCTAACCACATCCAGATATTTTTCATCTACGACCCTTTCAATCAAGAAAGGATGAGAAGATTTCTAAACACAGATCCAGGGAGAGTTATCCTACAGCTATCTGATCAACCACAATCTGACTCAGCATCTATTTTGGGCATGATTCGATTTCATCAGAATTGATTGAGACAGTTGTGATTGTAAACTATATATAAAATCAAACTCTGTAGATATATATATATATATATAATAGAGATATAGAATCTGATAGGAGATAGAAATAGAACAAAGAAGAGAAATAGACTAAGTACTCATATCTAGTACATTTGTAATTCGAATGTTTTATTATGATTTGTTAAATCCTTATTTGAGGAGGAGCAAGGGCCCATTCCCCAAGGACCAGGATATTCATTTATTTGGTATTTATATTTCTTCATCAAATAGCTTAGATCTGTTAATTCTATATTGTTTTAATTCTTTTAGTTAAAATTTGTTGTATGCTTGTTCGCATGAGGTGTTTAGATAGATTCTTGTATTTCTTACAATTGTTTTCAAGCATTCTAAATTGGGTATGTTTATTTCCAAAAGCAAGTGTGTTTACTTTGAAGCAAGTGTGTTTCCATTCTACACAGTGTGTTTCCTTTTAGCAAATCTTTTAGTGTGTTTACTTTCAACAAGTTTTCATAGTTTTATTTAAATAATGTTTTACCAAGAAGTCCTTAAGACATTGAAAAGATCCCCCAGAAAATACAAAAATAACTATAGTCAACTACTAGATCGATGAAATTACTCTTGTTGCATATAGCTTTAGACACACCCCTAGTTTGATATGACATCAATAAGAAGTTTGAAGGGAATAATGACACCTACCATTTTTGGTGCCATTTTCAAGGATCACTAGTTGGAACTTTCTAATTAAGTGTTAGCAAGAGCAACAAAACATACATTTAGTAGTTGAAGGATCTTCCCTACTATATCACAAAACATATGAGTAGACCAAGAGACTCATAGGGTATATTGCTTCCAAAAACATCTTCATAAGAATTCATAACATCCTCTAGTCAAAGTAAGTAAATCGATCAAGAATTGGAGGCATCATCATCCCCTGTTAGACAAGAAACATAATTTCCATTTTTGGAATTCTTAGATCAGTCACCTAAAGGAAGTGGAAATTTTAGGAGAAATATTATTACTCAAGATCCATTTAGGGTGAGATTTAATTCTCAATTGAGTAGTCAACCTCCTAATCCTAATTTTTCACCTTCCCCAAGGAATACCACTTACCAAATTGATTAGGAGGAAAATTCAGAAAATATTTTTAAAATGGCACAAGAAGCTGAGAGAGAACCTGATGGGACCTTTACCTATCCAATCCAATTAGGAGAAGATGATACATCAATGAAAAATATCCCACTTGCACATTTACCCACATTTAGAGGGATGTCATCTCGAAGATCCCGACTAGTTTACATTTGAATTCAAGGTACTATGTCAAACCTATGATTATAAAATAAATAATCAAAACTCAAGTTGTTTCCATCCACTTTGAAGGATGCAATAATGAGGTGGTTCATGGGATTACCATCCAACTCTATTAGCACTTGGGCACAAATGGAGACTACCTTCCTAGATAAATACCAGGATTATTGTAGAGGGAGAAATAGGAAGAATTCTTCAAAATCAAGCAGGAGGATGATGAAAACATAGAAGACTATTTAGATAGATTCCTCTTTGTTAGCAAAAGATGTGGATTTTTTCTTATAGAGGAGTTAAGTAAAACCATTTTTCTTAAAGGTTTGGATGACAAATCTAGAGAAGCCCTTAACTTGATAGGAGGTGGAGACATTGATCAGATAAGAATAAATGAAATTAAAGAGATTTGTAGAAGCTACTCCAGAATGAGAGGTGGACCTAGAAAAGAAAAATCAGTGAAAATTCTGAATCCAGATATGAACAAACTAATGGATGAGTTAGCAAACTTTAAAGCATAAATTTTAGTGCAATTAACCTCTACTATGGATGGATTACAAGCTAAAGCAAATTCCAAAATTGAACCATTGGCTATGTATTGTCCTAGATGTAGGAAGAAGCATGCATTAAGAGACTATCCTTTGGATAAAATAGAAATGTGTCTTATCTGTGAATCTAAAGAACATGATATTGATGTTTGTTCTTTACTTCCCATTATTTAGAATCAACTTAAACAAACTAGTGCCTCATATACAATAGAAGAATTGAATTTTGTTTAGAGACAACCTAACTAAGGGTAGTTTATGCCAAGATCAGTCCCTAATCCATGGATGATGCCATGGGATACTTAGTCAATCTTGTAAAATTGGGGACAACAACCTTGGGTATCTCAAACAACTTGGAACACTAAAGATTGGGAAAATCAAGCTTGGTATGCTCGGGGCATCAAAACCATGGGTTGGTTAAGGAAATCCTTATGCTTGGTCACAACCTAGATGGAACCCTAGTAATTATGCTCAAGGAAGAACATATACAAATCAGAATCAAGGCCATCATTTGATCCCCTACAAAAATTCACAAAATGATAATGTAGTCCAAACACAAATGCCAACACAGTACCCAATAGCAAATCCAAGAAACAACCAAACTCCTGTTTATGGAACATAACCATAAAAATCAGTTGATTTACATGCTATGGATTGTAAGGATATTCAAACTAGATCCGGGAAAATCATTAATAGTCCACCCTTATAATCGCTAAAATGATGAAGAAAATGAAATCCCTAAGTTGTTATTCTAAAATAGGATATAGAAAGAAAAGAAAAGGAGCCAGATAAAGCAACACTATTGAGACTCCATTTCCAGAAAGATTCAAAGAAGCTATAGAAATCAAAGAGTCTGAATTGGTACAGGAATTAAGGAAATTGAATATTGAAATACCACTATTACAAGCAATTAAGGACATTCCAGAATTGAACAAATTAATCAAAATATTATGTCTGAAAAATCTTGGAAGAAATAAACAATACCCCAAGACTATCAAAGTAGATGGGAAACTTACTGATTTATTTGCAGGAAAATTTTACTTCCCAAATATGGAGATCCTGGAAGTCCTATTATTTCTCTCTCTATAGGAAATAAGAATGTACATAATGTTTTGATAGATTTGGGAGATGCTATCAATGTAATGACAATGGATACTTTGAAAACATTACCATTAACGGGTATATAACCTATTAATACCATATTGCAGATGAGAGACCAGTTTGTAGAAAAACTAGAAGGAATTATTGAAGACGTGGTGGTTATGGTGGAGTCATGGGAATATCCAGTTAACTTCCTTATACTACAGCCAAAAGGTAAAACATTGGGTTATCCCATTATTTTGGGTAGACCATGGTTAGCTAAAGTTTCTATTTTAATAGATTGCAAGTCAGGTGATATGACAATCTCGAATGGTAAGAACTCTAAAAAAATTTCCTTATATCCTACTACACGACCTTTTACTAAAAATCATGAACAATTGTGGGTTGATTCTCCTAAAACAGATAAACAAAATTTGTCTTCTTTGGGTATGATCACACTGCATCATCATGTAAGAGAAGTAGAAGAGATGATTCATCCACCATTTGATGAGAACCTATTTTCCTCAAAGCAATAAGAAATAGTTCCAGAACCTATGAACTTAGTTTACGGAGGAATCGGTGAAATTAGTTCTAGAACCCATGAACTTAGTTTTGGAACCCACAAACTTAGTTCTAGAACCTGCGGCTATAGTTTCGGAACCACCACATTTAGTTCTAGAACCATGACAACAATAGTTCTCTTTGATTGAAAATGATTTCACTCTGGAGGAATGATATTTCTTGTGGGGAGAGGATGAATTAGTAGCTTCAGTTTCAAGTACATCAGGAAGTGGTGAAGAATTTATGGAAAGTAGCAGTGACGAAGAATTTTTCCTGCAAAGAGATAAGTATCATAATTCTCATTACTGTCCTTTTTCCAGTATTTTGTCTCAAGGAACTTTTAGAGATGTTGCTACATACCATATGATGTTACCACATGCATGTCCATTAAATACTTTAATGAAACCCTTCCCATAAATTATTTCATCACATATTGGAACCAAGCATGTTGAAATTCAACTGGGTAAAACTTTAAACATTAACAAGCTGGTTGAAGGAGGATGAAGAAGCTAAATTGTTTGATGTTCTAAAAAATCATACTAAAGCTTTTTCTTGGGATTACAAAGACATGAAGGGATTCATCCAAGTATCTACACTCATCACATCTATACTGAAAACATTAAACCAGTTAGGTAGCCTCAAAGAAGGATTAACCTAACTTTAAGGGATATAGTCAAACAAGAAATTGAAAAAATATTACAAGTAGGTTTCATCTACCCTATCTTAGATAGCTAGTGGGTATCTCCTCTTGTAATTGTTCCCAAAAAAATGGAAAAAGGAGAATATTTTTGACTATATAGGACTCGAATAAAGCCACAATGAGAGATTATTTTCCCTTACCATTCATAGATCAAGTCGTAGATAACCTTTTAGGTAAACAATAATTTTATTTCTTGGATGGCTTTAGTGGGTATAATAAGCTTAGATTTGTTTTTGAAGATCAAGACAAAAATACATTTACATGCCCATGGGGAACCTTTTCCTATAGAATGTTACCATTTGGTTTATGTAATGCTCCCTGCAACTTTCCAGAGAGCTATACTTGAAATGTTTGCTAATCTAACAAATGATTGTGTTGAGGTATATATGGATGACTTCACTGTACATGGAGATACATTTGAAGATGCTTTGAAAAATCTAGACAGAGTGTTAACAAGATGTGAACAACACAACATGTCTCTTAGTGATGAAAAGTGTTTGATGATGGTGGATGAGGGGATTGTATTAGGACACCATATTTCAAAAAAAGGAATTCAGGTGGATCAAAACAAAATTAGAATCATTTCAGATTTACCTATTCCTCATACCCCCACAGATATCAAATCATTTCTAGGGCATGCTAGGTACTATAGGTGCTTTATAAAAGATTTCAGTAAAATTTCTACCCCCATGTTTAATTTTCTAACCAAGGACTGTGAATTTATTTGGGATGAAAAGTGTCAGCATGCTTTTGAAGAAATTAAAGAAAAATTAATCAGTGCCCCAATATTGAGAGGACCTAATTGGGAAAAGCCATTTCATATCCAAACAGATGCCTCAAATTATTCCATTGGTGCAGTATTGGGACAGAAAGATGAGGAAGGAAAGATGTATGTCATTTATTATCTTAGCAAGAATCTTACTCCCACTGAAAATAATTACACCACCACTGAAAAAGAATTTCTTGTTGTGATTTATGTAATCAATAAATTCAAACATTACATTACAGGGTATAAGATATTTGTACACACAGATCATTTAGCAATTAAGTATTTAATGAACAAACCAGTGGTTGGAGGAAGAATAATTAGATGTTTATTAATTTTGCAAGAATTTTGTATCATCATTGTGGACAATCCAGGTAAATCTAATGTGGTAGCTGATTTTTGTCAAGACTAACCACCACAAGGAGAAAGATCCAGTTAAGGATAACTTTCCAGATGAACAATGTTTTTAATTTCAGCAAGTACACCATGGTTTGCTGATATGGCCAATTATCTTGCAATATGGAAGTTTCCTCATTCTTTCACTAAGAAACAAATAAAGAAGTTAAGTAAAAATAGTGCACAATTCAAATGGTTAAAAGGAATGCTATTTAAATGTGGTCTTGATTTTTTCTTATGCAAGTGTGTAAGAGAGGATGAAATCTTTGACATCCTCATGATGAACAAAGTGGAGCACACTATTCAATGAAAATAATAGCTCATAAGATACTTAGCACTAGTAATTATTGGACATCTCTATACAAGGATGTGAAGAAATATATCAAGAGGTGTGATCCTTGTCAAATGATGGGACAACCAACTTTCACCAATGAAATTCCCTCTTCAGCCTCAAGTTGTGGTTGAACCATTTGAGAGATGGGCATTAGATTTTTTTGGTCCCTATAATCCTCCCTCACAAGGGAAGGAGTATATTATTGTGTGTACTAACTATATAAAAAAATGGATATAAGTGCATGCATTGACAAATTCCACCGAGGAAGCGATTCTTGATTTCTTGTGGAATAGAATTATAATAAAGTTTGGAGCACCAAGGAGCATAGTTTCAGATCGGGGACCACAATTCATGTCTAATATGATCTAAGCTTTCAAAAGGTATTACCAAATCAATTATAGGAAGTCATCTCCTTACCACCCATAGTCAAATGGACAAGTGAAGTAACCAACGAGAATTGGAAAAATCCTTACCAAAATAGTTGAAGTTGGGAGAAAAGATTAGGTAAAGAGACTACCTGAAGCTGTCTGGGCTCATAATACAACTTGGAAAGCTACAACATGGTTTTTACCATATGAATTAGTCTATGGGAAAAATCCCTTGTTGCTTATAGATTTTTAACTTTAGACATTGAGGATAAGTAAAGGTGGGAATTGAGTTGAATGCAACTCAAAAAGAAAGAATCCTTCAACTCAATGAGTTGGATGAATTAAGGTTAGAAGCAATTCAACAGAAAAAGATAATTCAAGAGAAAAGGAAGTAATGGCATGACACACATATCAAGAAAAGAAAATTCAAAGTAGGAGACTGGGCATTGCTATTTGATTCTAAGTACCAATAGTTCAAGGGAAAATTGAGAACCAGATGGTTGGGACCCTATCAGATTGAGCAAATATTTGACAATGGTTTTATTCAGTTACTTCCCATTGATGGCAGCAACAGAACACTCTTGGTCAATGGAAATAGGCTGAAAATCTATAGGAAGCCTCCCACTAAAGATGAATTCTTGAGGAAGATTGAAGCAGACAAAGAATTTGATCATATGGAAGAACCCAGTTCTTCCAAAATGATCAAATAACTAGATGATAGATCTAGAATAAAGGGAAGAAGATGAAAACCAAAAATGGTGTTTTCTTCCCCCAAAAAAATCATAATTAAAAAATAATAAAAAATTCTCTCAAAGGTCAATTGAAAACCAACAAATGGCGGTTGACCTCTTTTTGGCTAGTTCAAATAAGGGAATTCTTTTGAATTCTAGCTGTCTTATCTAATCATGTTTTATTCCACTTGTAGGAATGACGAGTCATCATAACAAAAATATTACATCATCAAGGATGGTAATTATGTCTTTTAACTTATTTAGGGTTGATTAAATGTTTGCATGTGTGATTTGACTTAATTTAAAAGTAGGTATGATGAGTCATCTATTTATACATTATGATTACAAGTGTGTAATCATGAAATTTATTTGGATGGAATAAGTGGAAGCATGGTTATCATTAGTAATTATTATTACAAAAATCAAGAGAAATAAGTTATAGAGATATTTTGAGGAAGAAGCATCGAATTAAGTTTTTGTTACACAACTAAGAACTAAGGTTCCGTAGCTAAGAACAGAGGTTCCGTAGCCAAAGTCATCAGTTCCATAGCTAAGAAAAAGGGCCTACAACCAATTCACACAAAATCAAAAGAGACAAAACTCAAGCTGATATGGGGATTAAGAAGAAATAAAAACTAGAGGATGATTCCCAGCTACTCATAGATGAAGAAGTGGCATCCATCTTTGAGCATGCAGGATGGCTAGATTTCTGAAGAAATTTTCAAGGCATAATGATGAATTGGTAAGAGAATTCATCATAAACCTAGAACAATCTAGAACAAAGGTGAGAAATATCTTTATTCCTTTTTCTGTAAATACTTTGGAAGTAATGTGTCTGGAGTGCCAATTGTGCATGTCCCACAACCTGCCAAGGGGACTTTTAAATAACTAGTTGAAGTCTTACTGAAAGAAGGAGAAACTGAACCCTAGTACATCTATAATACAAAGAAAATCATAAAAGGGGTTAGAAGGGCCAATTTTCCCAAACCCTTTGATAGGGTAGCATTTTGGGTAGTGAAATATTTAACCTATGATGGTCAATTTTGTTACGTGGGGAAAAGAATTCCTAAAAATTCTCATATATCTGAAGTATGGAGCCACAAAACCTGATTACATAATAAATCTTCAAGGGTTTCTTTTTTATTCTATCCATACCATGGCTCTAGAGGTATTCCTAGGGTTTGGAACAATTAGGCATCATGGTCTAATTCATTTAATATGCCAGCACCATTTTCTATCAAAGAAGAATGGAGAAGAAATTTGGGACAAGTTTCTTGGCAAGTTCAAGAAAAACCCTAATATTATCAGAAGGACAATTCCAACCCCATTCTCTCCTTCAACTAATTTGGAAATTGATGCCCATGTAGAAGGATAGAGGGAAATGGAAAGAGAAAATATACCAAAAAGAAGAAGGTCAGTGAGGAAGATAAAAACACAGAGCCTTTTGTACCTGTGAAGGAAATTTCTTCTTCTACAGTAGCTTCAGGGGAGCCAATATTTTTCTCTAACGGTGATAGCTCACCCATGCAAGAGAAAGAAAGAATGGTAAGAAGAAGCTTTAGAAGGAAATCCACTGCTGGGAATGATGAACTTCCCCAGAGAAGAAAAATTCATGAGAAGTCAAAGGAAACCCCAGAGGAAGAAGTGAGAAAGAAAGGATGGAAAAGGAAGCTGCGATATTTTGGGCAGCATGGCCATGACTCCTCCTGAGCCAAGTCAAGATGAAATGGATAGAGGAGAAGAAATATTTGAAGAGTAGGATTTTTAGGAATTGGCTAAACCATCAGTAGTGCCACATGAAGAAGAAGAGTTATCATCCTAGAGAAGAAAAGGAAAATTTTCTTTGATAGAGGAAGAATGCCCAAATCCTCAAGTAATTTCAGAGGAAGAAGAAAGACAACAAGTTAAACAGGCTTTGTTCTTGTCTAGAGCATAGCTCATTATCAGAGAAAAGGAAAAGGAATTATATTTCCTCAAACTTAAGTTAGAAAAAGGAAATTCTCATTGATGAGTTAACAACTCGGCTTGCAGCCAGATCGAGGAATTATCAAAGAACCAAGAAGTAGGCGATAGAAAAAGAGGAATAATTTTAGACTTCTAGAAAATAGAGTGTTGTGTCCACAACCTCTGCATAGACCGATTTGACATATTTTCCACTCAAATATCTATGGAATGATACTTTTAGGGAGCTCAGAGAAGCCAAAACCTCAAATAAATAATTGAAGACCAAGATGGAAGAAGAGATGAAGGCAAGAAAAGAATGGGAAGAAAATTTTTATGAGGAAGGAAATAAATATAAATGTCTTGCCAAAATTCATATGGTCTATATTATGAGTGAGAAATTGCTTGCATGTAGGAGGCCCTCTCCTGCATATAGTGTGTTTTTAGAATAGTAGTTCATTCGCTAGCAGCTATCAAGAATTGCATGTGGGCTTCCAAAGGAACTAAAAGATGAATCTAAATTCATGATAGCTTACTCTCTCTCCATCCCTGAGAAGAAAAATATTCTATGTGAATTTTATCTTTGCAATTTTATGCTAGAGAAAAACACAGGATTTATGATCAATTTGTATGTAGGGGATAGCCAGATCAATGCATTTTCTCTATTCTGTCAGAAACCATATTGCATGGAAGGAAAGGGAATCTGAATTTTTATTGAAAGCTAGCTCAACAAGTATCTGTATGAGAGATCATTATGGTAAACCCTTTGCCTTCCTCACACATTTTAGAACTCATGCCTTTGATATGAGATTCAAGACACATTACCTTGCCATTCTGCAAAAGAGTATTGATGCCTTCACCTTCTATGAGGAGGAAAAAATTGAAGATATTTATGAAGGATTCTCAAAGAGGTGGGAACTCCTTACTATTTCTTTGAAAAGAAGGGAAGTAATTTCCCCTAAAAATCTGATTTGGAGTTTAGAAAGGGAAAACACATTATGCATAATAATTCCCCAAGTCAATGAAACCTATGGGAAAATATGGATGGGAATGTGAACAAGCCCCCCTCTACTTCTCACCCCCATGTCTCCTTGAAAAAATAGAGAACCTCAAGACCCTACTGAATTTGAACAGTGGGAAAGGAAAATAGAAGTAGGAGCTAGGTTCAGTACATCCGAGCTTAAGCATTGGGAAATACAGTTTCAGCCATTTGATCTGAGCAATCAAATGGAATGCAGAACATATGACCCCACTTTTGAAGAATGAAGTTTGTAAAGGGACTTAAAAATATGTAAGTTTGGGGAAATGATGAGGCGAGAATATGTCGATTAATGTATAATATATGATATCATCTTACTCTCATTTTTATTAAGTTTGATTGCATTGTGTGACTTTTAGTTAAACTAATATGAGTTAGGATGTAATTGTCTTTATTTTTATTGATTGTGATTCTAATGTTTAAAATCTCTGAAATTCCTGACGTAGTGTGTATTTGAATTCATTTTTGTAATAAAGCAGGTATAATCAGTCAAGGAAATGAAGTAGGTGGTGTTCAGTATGTTTTTGATAGCATCTATTCCTACACAACTTAGTTCTGGAACTTCCAAGCAAGTTTTGGAACTCCATCACACAGTCATCATCTAGCTTCAGAATTTTCAAACTTATTTTTGGAACTCCAGTATTTAGTTCCGAAATTTTTGGACTTAGTTCCAGAACTCTTGTGGATAGCTCGGAACTCTCATGGTTTTTTGAGCCTTAACAAATTCATATGGTTCTAGGAATCCTCCAAAGTTCCAAAATCGATGGGAGTTATCTATTCCAACCACATCTGGAGATTTTGCATCTATGACCCTTTCAATCAAGAAAGGATGAGAAGATTTCTGAACACAGATCTAGGGAGAGTTATCTATAACTATCTGATCAACCATAATCTGACTCAACATCTATTCTGGGCATGATTTGATTTCATCAGAATTGATTGAGACAACTGTGATTGTAAAATGTATATAAAAGTAGACTGCAGTAGAGATATATATATATATATATATATATATATAAAATAGAGATATAGAATCTGATAGGAGATAGAAATAGAACAAAGAAGAGAAATAGACTAAGTACTCAGATCTAGTATGTTTGTAATTCTGAATGTTTTATCAATAAAATAGCCATTCTTATTTGAGAGAATTATGAGTTGTTAAATCCTTATTCGAGGAGGAGCAAGGGCCCACTTCCCAAGGACTAGGATATTCATTTATTTGGTATTTATATTTCTTCATCAAATAGCTTAGATCTATTAATTCTGTATTGTTTTAATTCTTTCAATTAAAATCGGTTGTATGCTTGTTCCTACGTGTGTTTAGATAGATTCTTATATTTCTTGCAATTGTTTTCAAGCATTCTAAATTAAGTGTGTTTATTTCCAAAAGCAAGTGTGTTTACTTTCGAAGCAAGTGTGTTTCCATTCTTTACGTTGTGTTTTCCTTTCAAAGAAAGATTTTAGTGTGTTTACTTTCAACAAGTTTTTATAGTTTTATTTAAATAAGGTTTTACCAAGAATTCCTTAAGACATTGAAAAGATCCCCTAGAAAATACAAAAATAACTACAATCAACTACTAGATCGATGAAATTACTCTTGTTTCATATAGCTTTAGACACACCCCTGGTTTGATATGACATCAACAAGAAGTTGATTAAATGAAGGGAATAACGACACTTACTAGTAAGCTTGACTCAAAGAACACAGGATAAAAATGAGGCAGAATGACACAAGAGGAATCAAAGACCCAAAAGAGTCGATTCGACCCTAGACAAGAAGTTAAAGAAAAGATATTTTTGAGTGAACCCATGCTTGAATCTAGCAAATAGATTACAGGTGGGCTCGGAAATGGAATAATAAGGTCGAAGAATGAGAAAACAATGTTGAAAGAACCAAAGGCTCGAAGGAAGAAACGGAAAATTTTTGAATTCTTCGGGCTTCGCAAATGGTTGAGAATGGGCCCAAAAATGACTAAGTATGGAGGAGACAACAAAAGGAGCCAAGTGTCTTTTTTTTTTTTATTAAGGGTAAATAGTTTTGAAGGGACTATACCCTATATATAGAAAGGCTCAAAAGCCAGATATCAAAATAGGTAGAAACAACCCAAAAAGAGCAAAACAACCAACACCAAAGGGCTCAACAAAGATAAGACAACATAGTAATAAAAAGGATCAAGACGTACAGTGATCTGAAAAGTAGCAGAAGAGACAAAAAACTAACAAGAGACTGGTCATCTCAGCCAAAAATAGAACCAAAACCGCCAGTCAACAACAACTTCATAGCCAGTAAATAGCAACAGAGTGCCGCTTCACTTGATAGCCCAGTCAATCTTGGATTTGATCATTTGAAGCGAGACAAATAATGCAATGGTGGTGGCCTGGGAAGGGTCTTTCAGATCCACCTGAGAAATTTCAATATCTCTTTTCTCCTTGGAGCCCCAAATGTCCTCAGTAATCCCGCTGAGACTGCAGATACTATGAACGTGTTGTTCGATGAAATTGTAAATACTTTTAAGGGTAGAGAGGATACAGTCATTACGTCCTTTTACGTTTCCAAGTCTTCCATCCAGAGATTGAAGCTTCTTGAAAATCTCAGCAGTGACATCCTCTTCTTCATCATTTTGCAGTTTCCTTTTCCCCTTAGCTTTTTCCATATCTCTAATAACACTCTTAAGCTCTTGAATTTCCTTTTCCATCTTTCCCACTCTTCTCAACAAGTCCTCATCCTTAGGCTTCTCCACTAGATTGCTAATGTGTAGGATATTCTCAGCAAGCTCTAGGTCTTTGTGGTTTTTAAGAACTCTCTACGAAGCAGGGACCTTAGTTTTCATCCCCTTCCTTTTCTTGCTAGATGAAGCAATGTCAATCTTCCTTTCGAGCAGGGGAGGAATGGAGGTAGTGGGGGCAGGGGGAGGAATGAAGGTAGAGGGAGGAGTAGAATCCAAGTGGGGACAGGCTGAGCAGTGGCGGTGAATAAGTAGTATTAACCCTTGATGCGGGGAACTGCCCTAGTATGATTTTGCACTTCCCGAATGGATTTCTCCAGTGAGTTTATCAAGTAATGAGGGAAGTTGATAATGATGTTTCTACGAAAGTGATTGAGAAAGATCAAATTTTTAGAGGAATAGTGACAAATCTCCCCTCAAGAGTTACATACCTTACTACCATTCTAGCAATCTCAGCAAAAGGCTCAGGAACCGAAGCCAACTTGATGCCTGCCATCACAAATTCAAGATCTTCCCCTTCATCCAAGAATTTCTTTGTCTCCACCTCTCTGACCACCTTCTTGTTAAATAATTTGGAGCCATCAAGACTGAGTCGGTGAATTGAGAAATAAGCTCCTCTGTAATCTCAACCTCAATGTTGTTGTATTTTACCACGCGATTCCTCCATCCCTGAGTAAATTTAATAGAGATATCCTGATCAAAACCTTGGATTTTTTCAATGAAGTTAGCAAGACCCCTATTTGAATATAGTTCCAAAGAACCGTATCATCTTTCCAATCTGGATTATGGGTGGGTTATGTCTTGCAAGGCGGTCCCCCCATTTTTCTAGTGGCTCTTCCCGTAATGGTAAAAATTTTTGGAACTATGCGATGACCTCACCTCAACTCGTTTTTGAATCTCTCCCAATCATGCAGAAAGATATAATTATTAGACCTTACTTTGTAATTAGTGACCCACTCCTTAGCATCCGCCCTATGACTAGTAATGATGTCACTCTAGGTTGCACAAATCTTAGGAGATGTCATCATTTTGTACTTAAAAAGCCGCTCCTTTGCATCAACATTACAACCATTAGTGATTACTTGCCAAGTCATGTAGATCATTGATGATGTCTTCATTAACTTGAGTGGGAATAATGTCACCCCTTAGCCAAGTTTGAAAAGTATTATTTACCCCAAAGTTTTCCAAACTATCTGCGACCCTATTGCCTTCCTGGTAGGTATGTTTGATTTCAAAATTTTCAAAACTCTTGCAAATATCAGTAGCTTCAGCAATAAAATCTCTGATTGACCGGTTGGGGGTTGTTTTTGGTTCAAGAGATTGATGATGTTCATCGAATCACCCTCAATTATAATATTTGGAATATTACAATCCCTGGCTAGCCTTATTCCCCAAAGAGTAGCAAGAGCTTTAGAGTAATGGTTAGTTTGCCTTCCCATCTTTCCAGAAAAAGTAGCAACTAAACAACCTCTATGATCTCTAATGACTCCCCCACCTCCAAAATCTCTAGGATTTCTTTTGAGGCCCCGTCAAAATTCAATTTATGCCAAGCATTGGGAGGCTTAATCCATCGGACAGTGGATCTATCAATACCATTATTATTCTTATTCAAGACAGTGCCAATATTCCAAGCAGCCAAAATGTTCTCTTCTTCCTCAGGGAAAAGTCTATTTTTAGGAGGTTTAAATCTTGCAATGTTGTCCTACACAGCAATGATAATTTCTTTGTAGACTTTGTTACATAAATTTCTAGTATTCCTGAAAATGACATCATTACGAGCCTTCCAAACTTGCCACATGGTGTGAGGTAAAACTAGTTGCCATAATCTCCTCACCACACAATGTTTGTAAGGAGAGTTCCATTGTTCCTAGGCCTGAAGACAAGTAAGGGGAAAGATCCATTCCTGATTAAAGTTTTTAAATATAAGATGCCAAATTTTGGAAGTATACTTACAATGAAGAAATAAATGTTTAATGTCTTCTGCTTCTTCCTGACACATGCAACATCTATTCGGCATGATAAATCCTTTCCTAATGAGATTTTCATTGGTTAGTATCTTGCCTTTAATGATGAGCCACTAGAAAAAGTTCACTCTAGGGGTTAGCTCTGGCATCCACAGCTTATGCCACTCAGTATCACTTTCAATAGAGGTAAAGAAAGAATTGTAGCCTGATTTAACCGAGTACTCTCCATCAAAAGAATCTTTCCAAATGAGCTCATCCTTATGACTTTGTGGACTGATATGAATTAGGGAGAGTTGATTCTGCATAGATGAAACATCAGACTACACATTCTCCTCCTCAACTTTGAACTGTTTCCATTTTCTTTTGGTTTCATCCACCTCAATATAGCCCTGTACTTTGTGCCCATAATTTCTAATTAAGTTGTCTTTAATGTGGCCATAAGAGGAAATCTAGTTAATATCTAACCATTTATCAGTCCAAAAATTAATGTCTTGACCATCCCCAAGCTTCCAGCTACATCCTTGAGAAATAATCTGTCTGCTGTGTAGAAGATTGTTCTAGAAAATAGAACCATTCGGAAGAAACGGATCAGAAATAAAGGAAATCTTGCTTTGGTTAGAAAGGTATTTGATTTTAACCAATTCTGTCCAAGGCTTGTGTTCTTTTATAAGTCTCCAACCTAACTTTGCAATAAGAGCAGCATTCATATGTTTGATGTCTTTGATTCCTAACCCCCCAAGCCTCTTAGGTTTACAAACCTACTCCCAAGCCACTAAATGGTATCTAAACCTGTCCTTAGTACCATGCCATAAAAATTAATTTTGTATTTTTTCAAGGAGCCAAGTGTCTTAACAAAGTGCACCTCCAAATATTAAAGCCAAAGGGGAAGATCCAAATGAGTTTCAAGCTTCCACGCGTTTAGAGCCCCAAAATGTTGCACTGGTGTTGAAAATTCTTCAACTTAACAGAGGGTGCCAAGTGTCTTAACGGAGGACAGTTAAAAGTGGGATCTAGGTGAAGAATCAAACTTGCACCAGCCCTCCACAGAGGTAGAGTCAAAGCTAAAATTCAAAATGTGGGTAGGGCGGGCCTCAAAAAGGCTAAGTATAGAAGTGCTAGTGGAAGCCGCCATGCGTCAGCTTGGCGCATCTCCAAAAGTTAGTCTAAAAGTGGATACCTAAATGAGCACGGGCTCGCCACGTTGTCTAGGGTCCGAAAAGGTAAGGGAGGCCATTTGAAAGTCCAAAGAACCTATGGAGGCTTCCACATGTCAACCCGACGCTCCTTCAAAGGCAAATCCTGAGCGGGCTTTTAAGTGAGCATGGAGCCTCCATGCGTCTAGTTTCATAAAGGGACAGGGTCAGGTTGAATAGTCAATGCATTGAGATAGGCCAATAGAGGGTGCCAAGTGTCAACATGGTGCTAATTCAAGAGTAGAATTAAGGGAGGGTTTTAGATAAGCATCAGTGCATCATGTGTCCCCTGGTCGGATATATGACCCCGCCGAGAAAAGGAATTAGCAAAAACTTAAGGAAATAAAGTAGGTCATGGAAGAAGCCACGTGTAAACTCCTTTCCACTCAAAAATAAAAATACAGAGGCTACCCTCAGACATGTGCTAGCCCTCCACGTGTCCAGTTTCAAAAGGGGACCTATTTTCGAACTAGTTTTCCCTCTATTTTAAACGGAGCTGATCTAAATTTCAAATGGGAATATCTTTTGACTCGGGGCTTGAAATCCAACAAACTGGCACCGTTAGAAATATCTCGGCCTCATCTACACCATGAAGATCTAAAACTTTAATTTTGGATAAGTTAGGTGGGAAATAAATGGAGAAATGTCTTCGGGCCTTCAATATAAGATCTATTTGTGTAGACACATATAATTACGCCCAAGCAATTTAAATAATTAAATTGGGATAATTATCTCCTTTCTCATAAATCGACGACATATCATCAAAAGCGCTCATATTCCCTCTTATTGTCATTAATTAATTACAATACGCTAATTGATTAAGTCGCCTATCTAACTAACACCCTAATTAATGACCTTCCGTTAATGAATCACCTCTTCTATCTAGATTAATTAATTATTATTAATTAATTAGTCTTCCCCTTCATTTAACTAGTAAATCAATATTTAATTGATTTAATCCCCTTTAATAGCCTAAATTGTACTAATATTCCTCTAATTGGCTTCTATAAGCTTACACCTACCTATTAGTTAATCACCTTTGATTAATTAAAGCACCCCCAACTCCCATGACTTGGTAAACATAAATTAAACCCTTCTAAAGTAAGGTTACCTTTAATAAAGCAACCTTATCCATTCCTAATCATGTTTTACCTTTATCCCACATGCAAAGGTATGAAGTGCTTCCTTTATTTATTGGGCTATATAATTATCCCTCCTCCTACCTTTATACCTACACCTAATTCCCTTGAGAAAGCAAAGGAAAGCACATAGTCTTGCACTAAAAGCCTTTTTCCATTCTCAAGCCCTTCCATCATCCATCTTGAAGAGCTAGGCCTCACACCCAAGCATCCTTGAAGGATCAAAGCAAGCAATATTGTTTATTTCCATTGGACTACATAGGTCCACTTGATTTAGATAGGAAATTAGAAGAATAGAGTTCTTTATTTGCATTATGCTTGATTTCATTATTTCAAAGTTATGATGTTAATGTAGCCCTTGTTAATTTCTTCATCTTGATGGTACTCCTTTCTTGTTTCTAGCTAGGTTAGGGAACTATTTTAGGTGGTAGTTTCTTTCTTTCAATCTAACCTAGGAAAAATAATAATTGTACACATTTGGCACGCCTAATGGGAGACTTAGTCCCATGGCATTTTAGTTTAAGTTTCATTGTTTTGGCTAACTTTTGATATACACATGTAGTAATTAATGTCCATTTTCTTGGAATTTTTCTCATTTGATAGGTGTAACCTCATGTTCATAGCCATAATTTTAATGGGTTATTGCCATTCTTAAGCTAACTTGTAAAAATTTGAGATATTTTGAGTTTTCTTGTGTTTGTTCCCGTATTTTGGTTGTAGGTTTGATGTAGGTACACTTTTAGGGGCACAGGCACAATTTTCGTGGCGCAGGTGTAGTTTTCATGGTGCACACATCTCTCTGGTGGTGCAGGCACACTGGTAAAACTTGTTACTCTATTTTCTGACCCCGACGCATACACGCTAACCCTGGCGCACACACCCTAACCAAAGTGCATAGGTGTGCTAACCCGGGCATAGATTTCGTTTCATACTATACCTTCACTACATTGTGAAACCTGTTAGATCAGTGCACACACCCTAACAAGATGGCGCATGTTGTTTTGGTGGCGTATACACCGTTTTCTAGTAAAGCAGTTGTTCTATCTGTTTTTCTCGGGAGTGGCGCATATGTTGCTTTTGTGGTGCACATGACTCTCTAGTGGCGCAGGTGCTTGGTGAGTCAAAAAAATCCACAAAGTGGTGCATACACTATTTTCATGGAACATATGCTATTTTTCATGGCACACACATATCTCGGGGGTGGCACAGTGCACTTGTGAAGCGAAACAACGTAGAGTGGCACACACGCCCTAACTCGTGCCAGTGCTTTAAAAAAGGGCTTATGTGTCCTTTTGTATTTTTTAAATTAAGGTGTTGATGTGCTAACATTCTTGTAGGTTTATCTAATCATATATTTTTCTTTATAGGTTGTTTTTACATGTTTTTATCTGATTAGGTAATATTTTGAGTTATTTACTTATAGGAATAAGGATCACCTATGCTCTTCCCTCACATCCCTTGGGGTGATCTTGGGAATCAAAAATGATTCTTAAGTCCTTTTTGATGCTTTGATGTTGTTAGGAGTATTTGAGTTGGAATTGGTTAATTTGGCATAGTTGAATTAAAGTGTTTTTCCATTTGATAACTTTTTGGATTTAAAAAGACAATCACGTATGCTCTTCTCTTGCGTCCTTGGATGATCGGAGAATTAGAAATGATTCCTTCTCTTTTGATGGAAAACTAATAAAAATCATCATATAGGACCAAAACACTATTTCTTGTCAAAGAACGGAGGAATCAAAACAAAAAAACTACTAATACATTTGTTCTACGAGTTACCAAACGGTGTTCGAGCAAACCACATCTAATTAAATAATAATAAAATAAACAACACATTCAAAACATTATATTACAGGTTTTGGAAAAGGGTACATCCCTCTCTGCTCAACTGAAACATAAATCCTTTGGCATAACGCCTTAAGCTACAACAATGGGGGTGGTTCCAGGAACCTCAAAGTAGACCACGCAAGAGGAAACCTTGTGGATGAAATAGGAAGTGCTCCACACTACCTATCTGACTAGTAAATCGTTTGTGAGATAGAGCTAAAAAATTTCCCTATGCAACCCTTTTAAGTACACAATTGGATGCATTTATTTCCCACTTTTCTTGAAGGGGGAAAAGTTGAGATACTCCTAAACTAGTCATTGCGACTTCTTGGGTAAATCGTCCTACTCTGGATAATATTTGTAGCACCTAGGACAAGAGAACCACCTAGGAAGATATACTTTGGGTAGGAGCCCACTTTGACCATCCTAAAAATAGTTTTTAGTTGTGAACCATATTTTCATTGTGAAACGTGTGACGCGTTACTTTCACCAAGCTTTTACTTGCCTTAGGGCGAGGCGAAACTCTGCCGAAGTGAAGCCAACATTTTTCATAATTTTTTTCTTATTTACTTCCTTCACATTCTTTTGAAACTTTGTTGATCAGAAGAAGGGTGACTACCTTTGTGTTACCAATCGATTGTTTTGTCACTTTTATGTCCGTTTACGCCCATCCATGTTTGTGGCTGGGTAAGTTAAACATCTAAAGTGTGCAGAGGCGTATTCATGTCATTGGTAGCCATTGTGATCTTGATACCCATGTCAAGATCATCATTGTAGTTAGGCATGGTTCATCACCGCAGAATTCCTTAGAAGAGTTAGCTTGTTTGTATCGTATCACTACAATTTTGATATTTACATCTTGTTTCTTGTAAACTTGACATAAATATCTATATTGTAAGGTTACACTACACACATTTTTAACTATTCCTAGCTATACTTTGAGCTTTTTAGTTCGATTCTATTATTACCTCAATTTTGAAGAGTGCTAGGAGTTACCATTTGTGCATGTTATATCAATAGCACCTTGATATCAATACCTTACTTTCTCTTAAAGTGGGTTAACATATCTTGGTGATATTGTTGTGTCATTCACAAATTGTAATTGGCACTTTTTGAGATATAGGTCTTAATCGAGTTTGAGCTCACTCATCATATATCTTGATTGGGAGGTCGCATTGACTTCTTGTATTTACTTATGTTTTTTTCATTCCCTTGAACTTGGCATAAGTGAAAACATCTTGTTAATCATCTTGCGACGTGAAACTACTTTTTGAAATGTAGTCTAGGAGGTACTTCATTTAAAATAGGTTTTGATACTAAACGCTTATGTTATCAGGGATTTCTCACTCTATCACATTGGTATTCTCACATTGTTGACTTATTCATACTCTTAACAAATACATCTTGCATCTCACTTAGGGGTGGTCACTAAGCTTTGAACACATTTACAACTTACCCTAGTGAAACTATCATGAAAACATGGCTCCTAAAACACATCTAGGATTAAAGAAATAGACATACGAGGAACAACAAGCACAAGCTTGGGAAACCTCTAATAGACAAGGGTCAAACCCCTTCATTGGACATGATCTAGGACCATTGTTTTCTGTGGAAAAAGAAATAGAAGAGATGGTCGATCATAGTGGAAATGAATTAGAATCCCCACACGCAGAACTCAATTTTTACCCCACTTTACTAGATGAGTTTCTTCTCAAAAACAAAGATAGAGTGTTGGCATGGGTCATAGAAT
This sequence comes from Taxus wallichiana var. yunnanensis, assembly GCA_018340775.1. NCBI lineage: Eukaryota > Viridiplantae > Streptophyta > Pinopsida > Cupressales > Taxaceae > Taxus > Taxus wallichiana. The sequence continues at coordinate 53,598,603 of CM031234.1, forward strand.
TAGGGGCCAAATTTCCCACCGAGAATGAAACAATACTACCTACAAATGACGCTACTGAGGAAGAACGTCCCCTTATCAATATGGAAGATATTTTAATGCATCAGACATGCTTCTACCTCTTACGTAGGGAATGATAAAGTGGTGGGGCATAGAATACCCTTTATCAAAGTGCCACAAAGAAATAAGATAGAACATGAGATGGGTGAAAAACCTCCACAATACGAGGAGGAGGAAACTTTAGAAGAAGAAGCCACAATCCAACAATAAATCAATAACCTAAGCCAACAACTAGCTTTGTCACTTCCCTTGTGCTTTCCTTGAAAAATAGCTGGTTAGTATTTTCATTCCCAATCTCAACCCAGATATAGCTTTCCACCTCCAAATGCATTGTGTTTACACTTTTGAGGAGGTTATCGAGAAAGGGATTCAGATAGAAAAAGCTCTCATTGCCAAAGGCACCCTCAAAACCCAATCTAGAGACAACCAAAATGTCAAACCCATGGAAAAGTTGAAGATCTTTAACAAAAATAAAAATGTGGTGGGAGACAGAATCACTGATTCCAAACGTGTTCAAACGGTCCAAACTAGTCAACCTTTTAAACTAACCAAGGGCCCAATTCAACCACCACCAAAGCGAAGAAAGTTCACCTCTCTTAATGAACCTTTTTAGTTATACTAAAACAATTGGATGTGGCCCACATGATGACCTATCCTATAATGCAACCATTTGATGACAATTCTCCAAAACCTTCATGGTTCAAGGAGAATGAATATTACAAAATGCATCGCATCAAAGGACATAAGATAGAAAAATTTCTGTGGCTTCATCATTATATTCAGGACCTCATTGACAACAGGGGAGATAGAGGTGGATAACCCAGGCAAAACACAAACACCTAACAAGAAAATGGGGATATATAAAGAACCATTCCCCAATCATGATAAGTTAGAAAATTCAAAGCTAGATCGGGGAGAGTCATCCCAAACTTATAAAGACATGAACCACTTGTACACCAAAAGAGACAACAATCATTATGATTCAATTATCAGATGTATTCACTCTCCTGCTGACCATGTCAATACCATCCGGATCAAGGGAAAGGATTGTGCTACGATAACAAGGCATGCCTACCTCGTGATTCTAGAACCTTCTCTATCGACCCCACAAACCGGTAAATATAACCTTTTAGAACAACTTGAAAATATGTCTGCTAAGATTTCGATCTTAGATCTTCTCAAGATATCCAATGTGCATAAAGAAATTATGTACCAAACTCTTTAGGGGTTGGGAGTAACTTTAGAATTCGATCCTGCATACCTTCAAACTGTGGTGGAAAACAGCGTACCAAGTGAACATCTTGCTTTCAACCATAGGGAAATCCCTACTAAGAATCCAACACATAATCTTCCCTTGTACATTGAGGTAGTTGTCACCCGTAGGAAGATCAAATGGGTGCTTGTGGATAACAGATATGGGTTGAACATTTTCATTCTCAAGTTGGTTAAACAGTTAGGACATATTGAGGAATATCTTGAGTCCAATATTATCACTATCACCGCATACAACAATGTGGAAAGGGAATCAGTAGGCACCATCACACTACCCATGGAGGTGGGTCCCACTTTCCATCAGACAAAATTTCATGTCCTAGACTTGGAACTTCCATATAACATGCTTCTATGCCAACCATGGATTCATGCCATGCAGCCATGCCATCAACACTTCATCGTGCATTAATTTGAAACACGAGGGACATATTATCACAATACAAGGAGATTCAGAACCCTTTGCTCATTGTATAGATCTCAATAGCTTTACACAAAAGGGTACATATGCATGTCCCTCTGTAGATATAGCTGTCCCTCTCCAGTCTGAGGCCATGGAATCCTGGGTGGATTTGGATTCTCTTAGTTCTTGCGCTCATGGTGCGTCTACTTCAACATCTCCATTTGATTCATGGGAGATGAAAATCCTTGAATATGGCTATGGGGAGTATAATGTACAACAAGTGCTCTTGGTTTCAGACCTCTCATTATCACCCAAGACTAGAGGTTGACCCAACTACCACTTCAGAAGACCTAGAGAGGAACACACTATTGGGTCATTCTTACCTGGAGGCTTGTTAGCTGAGGAAAAATTACTTGATCCACCTATAACTTGGGTCCCTGAGGATACTCAGCCATCCTGTTATCAAACCCCGGAATATGAAAAATCTAGTAAAATGATGTACTCCATGGGCTACAAAGGCCTAGGATGTGGGAGAAATGAACAAGGACAAAGAGAACTAATCCCTCTTCTACATTTCAAAATAGAAAGATACAAAGCATTGGGATTCACCCTTATGGAGCACACCCCAATGATCAAGACGCTACTTGTTCTGAGCGTGAGGATAGCTCTGACTATCTAGACAGTGATACAGATTCCCATTGTAGCCAATATGAGGATCTAGCCTCCACAAACCTTTTCATGAACAACATTGTCCTAACCATAACCCCCATGGAACCAACCCTTGACCTTATATACCCTTCCCTTTTTGAATGGGACCAACAACATCACATGCCGCTAGATTTATTTGAGAATGACAAAGCTATAGCAGAGTTAGGCATAAGGGATACAATTCCCATTGGAGATCACAAGAAAGGTTTCTTTATCGACTTAGATACGTGCCTACTTCGGTGAGGAGGTGAACTTTTGGTTAGCAAAACTTGAAGAAAAGAGAGGGAAAAAGTTCTAAAGAAAATCCTCAACAAAAATTGAAGTCCAAGTCACACGCTTAAAACCTCTTTGAGGACTAGCTGAAAAACAAATAAGAAAATCAAATGACAAACAAAGTGACCATGCCAAGGATGAAAATCTCACGGAGACATCCTTGGATGAAGATCTTAACCTACCTCTTGATCCTACACGTATGGAGGACTTATCAAAATTACTATTCAAAGAAACCATTGATGTCAATATTAGTACCGAAAGAAGATTAAGATAGTAAAATTGGGAGCATCACTCTCAGCCTAGAGAACAAGAGACATTCATTATGCTGCTATGAGAGTTTATTGATGTGTTCGCATTGTCTTACAAATACATGACCGACTTAGATCTGAATTTGGTCTTATGCAAACCTAGTCGTGCACGGAGATGCTAAGCCTATTAAATAGAAGCTCTGAAAGATGCACTCAAGAGTGGCCCTGTTGGTTAAAGAAGAGTTGGAAATATTGCTTACAGCAGGATTCATTAGGCCAATTGATTATTTTGAATGGATATCGAACATTGTTCCTATCTAGAAAAAACCTATCGGTATCTGAATCTGCACGGATTTTAGGGACATCAATAAATATTTCCCTAAAGATGATTTTCCGCTGCCCAACATTGAAATTATTGTTTACTCAATAGCATGGTACGAGATTCTATCACTCATGGATGGATTTTTAGGATATAATCAAATCAAGATAGCTAAAGAAAACCAACACAACACAGATTTTACAACTCCTTGGGGCACCTTCTGCTATCAAGTAATGCCATTTGGCCTTAAAAATGTAGGATCTACCTATCAGTGGGAAATGACAGTAATTTTTCATGATATGATTCATGATATCATGGAGGACTACGTGGATGACATCCTGGGATAGTCTAAAATGAGAGAGGATCATCCTGTCATTTTGCGGCGTATCTTTGAACGCTTGCGTGAGTACAAAGTTAGGTTGAATCTAAAGAAGTGTGTCTTTGGTGTGCTATTAGGGAAATTTTTAGGATTCATTGTGTTAAGATGAGGTATCGAGGTAGACCCTGCTAAAGTGTTTGCTATCACTAAAATGTCTCCACCGAGAATATCAAGCAACTACACAACTTACAGGGAAAAATTCAAGCCATTTGCTACTTCATCTCCCGACTTGCAAATAAATGTCACTCATTCACCTACTTGCTTAAAAAGGACATCACTTTCATCCTGGGACCTAAGAAATAACAAGCCTTTTCTTTGCTTAAATAGAACTTGGGTAATCCACTGCCCTCATGCCTCCCACTCCTGGAGAACCACTCTTGCTCTATATTTCCACTACACAATTTGCTATTGGTGTGCTTTGCTCACCCAATATGACCTTGGTCATAAGGAGAAAGTAGTGTACTATCTAAGTCACACCCTCATCGCCTATGAGCTCAATTATCCTCAAATTGAAAAGGCTTGCTTGGCCGTTGTTTTTACTTTTCAAAAACTTCACCATTACTTGTTGAATACTAATACCTCATAGGTAGAATGGGTAAATTGATCATTCTAATCAGTGAGTTTGACATAGAATATTTCCATAAAAATCGGTTAAAGGACAAGTACTTGTAGACCAGCTAGCGGAATCACATTTGCAAAGCACAAAAGATTTGAATATGGATCTTCGGATGCCTCCTTGCTCTACATTGAAGATTCCGTCATTTGGTAGATACATTTTGATGGATCCTTTATGTTTCATGGTTCAAAAAGGAGTTGTCCTTATTACTCCTTCAGAAATCCTATATCACAGGATTTTCACCTGGGCTTCCTTTGCACAAACAACATTGTAGAATATGAGGCACTCATTGCAGGATGAAGCTAGCCATCAAGTGGAATTTTCATCATGTCAAGGTTATAGGTGATTCGCAGTTAATCATCAAATAGGTTAATGATGAATACAAGGTTAAGGATGATAAGCTCATACCTTACAAAAAGTTAGTAGAAACTCTAAAGGAGTACTTTATGCGCATTACCTTTGAACAAATCCCAAGAGCACAAAACAGATCGGCAGATGCCATGGAAATAGTGGGGTCTATGCTTCGTATTCTGCCAGGGAATAATGACATGCCATTCTTTGTAGAAAATCTATGCCAGCCCGCGTATGACATGCCAAAATCTTGTCTAGCTTGTGAGGTTGTTGGTCCCAATTCCCCGTGGTATGAACCCATCTTCACCTATCTTAAGGACAACATGTTCCCTCCCGATATCTCCCATTCTGAAAAGAAAATCCTGATTCACTAGATATCTGTTACACCCTTTTAGGAGGTACACTTTATCGTCATGGCTACGATGGGAATCTATTACGTTGTCTGGATGTGACGGAGTCAATCCAGAAATCAAAGAAGTACACGAAGGGGTGTGTGAAGCACATACAAATGGAATGGTCTTAGCTAAGAAATTGTTGAGAGTAGGTTACTATTGGCCTACCATGGAAACTGATTGTTGCAATTATGTCTAGAAAATGTGTACTTTGCCAAAAGTATGGAAATTTCATTCATGCTCCATCACAACCATTACAACCTATCACTACCCCATGGCCATTCTCCAAGTGGGGACATGATTTAATAGGAAAAATTACTCCTACCTCATCTAATGGTCATACACATATCATCACGGCTATAGAATACTTTACAAAATGGGTGGAGGCTGTCCCTTTAACCTATGTCACAGGAGCCCAAATTTCTAAATTTATCATGAATCACATTATTTGTCGATATGGTATTCCTGCAACCATTGTTACATATAACGGAAAGTAATTTAAGAACAAAATTGTGAAAGGTCTTTGCCAATGGTTCTAAATCAGGTTAAAATGGTCCATGCCATATTACCCTCAGGGTAATGGATAAGTTGAGGCAACAATCAAGACTTTGGTAAAGATAATGGAGAAGATGGTCGTGCAAAATAGGTCAAAACTGACACCTACAAATCCATCTAGCCCTTTGGGTTTACCAAACATCCATTCACAATCCTACGGGTGTGACACCATATTTCCTAGTGTTTGAGACAAAATCTATCACCCCTTTAGATATCAAAGTTCCGTCCCTAAAAATTTCTCTTCGGGACTATCTGGATAAGGATGTGGATTATCGAGTGGCAAGAATGGCCGAGTTAGAACTCCTAGATGAGAGGCACATTCACACTCTTAAACACCTAAAAGTGCATCAACATATAGTCTCCGAAACTACAATAAGAGAATCATCTCTCGTCACTTTGAGGTTGGTGATTTAGTCATGAAGGAGAACCAGTTCAACACCAAAGCAAAATAAGAAAAGAAAGGGAAGTTCAAACCACATTGGTTGGGACCCTATGTTATAGTCTCCAAGTATGGCACGGGGCATAAAAATTGGCTCACCCTAATGGTGATGAGCTCTCGGGAGCCCACGAACACCATGCATCTTAAGAATTTCTATGCTTAAACATGGCGCAAGGAAGTTAGAAATCAATCAAAAATTAAAAAATCAAAAAATTAAAAAATTAAAAAAAAAAAAAAAAAGAAAAAGAAAAAGAGAAAATAGGTCATCCATTAGTGAAAATCACACAATTGTGGCACTTTGGACAAGTCCTTGGGTGAAAAATGGTTTCTAGCACCTCGGGAGGATTCGTTGTTCACAAGCATCCTACATCTAGAGGGTAGTTTTCTTTGGCCTACACTTGGTTCTGCCTTCGAGATTTCCTGTGCGCCCATCCTGTCAAGCCTTGATCTAGATTTTCCTTCTTTTATTCGTCTGTGAGGGGTATGGTATTTCTCTATTTCCCATCTTATGCTGGGGGCAACTCAACAACTTCACCTTCTTGTTCATAAGTGCATGGATTCTGCCCTTGTATATTCCCCATCTAATGCTGGGGGCATCCACACTTTCTTGGTTACCTGCACATAGCTCGGAAAATCTTACAAAACCCCAAAAACAATAGAAAATTGTTTCACAAAAAACCTAAACAATAGAAAATTATTTCACAAAAAACTAAACAATATAAAATTGTTTCAAAAAGGCATAAACAATAGAAAATTGTTTCACAAAAACCTAAACAATAGAAAATTAGTGCATGAAAAAATATCTTACAAAAAACATTTACTTGCATTGTCTTGTTTCTTGTTTTTCTTGTTACTTGTATAGTTGTTTTGTGTTTCTACTTTTTGAATTTTTTGTTGCTTGGGCATACTTTGTTAGGATTCATATTTTCTTGCTTAGATTAGATTTATTCTTGCTTTTGCGTATTGCGGTATGTTTTTGCATGCTAGTGAATCTTAGGAAATCATGATGTAATGTGTTAATTCATTATGTTATTTCTTAGCATTTGATTGTGTTTATTACATGTTAATAAAGTGTAGTGAATCATGGTGTATTGTATTATTTCCTAGTGTTCTTTGTTAGCATTTGATTGTGTTTATTGCATGTGCATTATTTTTGTTATCATTAACATCACATTACCATCATTATCATCACATCTAACATCATCTATACATTATATATAAACAAAATGCTAAGTTTTACATCATGCATGTAGGCTAAGCTAATCATCACATATCATATCATCAATGGGGGCAAGAGGGGTTGCACATGATCAAAAATATATCCACCCCACACCAGTATCATCATATCATCTCGTCCATATACATCTACAAAAACACATGAGAAATGCATTTGATATCATCTAAGGATCTATCATCTAACATCCACAAAGCACATGTATACATCAAACATCGAAATCAGATACATACAAAGTACAAAATTAGATAACATCATAACGCATCCATAAGTGCTGAATCAAAACACGTAACGTGTAATGAGAATCAACATAGAGTAATTTCTGAAAAGGGTATTTTACATCATAAAATTATCCCACTCGGTCAGAAATAACTCTATGTATTGAAATCAGATACATACAAAGTACAAAATCAGATAACATCTTAACACATCCATAAGTGCTGAATCAAAACATGCACACATGTAATGAGAATCGACATAGAGTTATTTCTGAAAAGGGTATTTTACATCATAGAATTATGCCCACTCATGTCACATGCATCAGGACACAAAAACAATAAAGTACATCATCTCATAAACATGTGTATTTGAGCCCAAAAAGTAATCCTCATATATATACATGTGTGTCATATACATCTGTATCAACAAAACTAGATACAAATCAGTGCTCTATATCAAAAATGCCTTCAGATGAGGTGTACAAAAATGCTACATCAAAAATGTCTATACAAATATACAACATCTAGATCGATACTCAATATAATCAATCATCGATACAAAATGCCATCAAAAAGGGGCATGTATCGAAAGAATCAAGCCTTCATCATGAGGCATCATCAAAATACAAGTATACAAGAATGTACATCAAAATCAGCCTTCATAAGAGGCATGCATACAAATAATTTGTACAACAAAAATGTAGATCTCAACTGCACCTCTCGCCCTCGATGGGGCTCCTAGATCTGTCATCTGGTCAACGGAACACTAGAGGCTACGATGGTGCTAGTCCAACCGGCTGGTCTAGAATTGGTTGTCTCACTGATCTAGTGGACTGACCTGATCTCCATGATCAAGAGCCTGATGCAATCGACCCTGACTGTCGTGGTAGTACTACGCGCTACTTTAGAGGAACTACCCTGTAATAGGTAGTCCTATAAAATAAGGCCTCACAACCAAGCCTGGTTGTGTCACGTATCAGGTCGGCATATCCAGAGGTGAGCGTTGCCTGAAGGGTAGTATCTCACTCACCTATCACTTGACCCAAGTGGAAGCAGTCTCTTGGTCTCTCTATGTAGTCACAATCTATAGCTCAGATGGGCCTGGTCCCTCTATGCAAAGAGTGCATGTGATTCTGCATATACATGATCTCTCTGCACAAAAACCATCCACACCTGTGACTTGGACTGATGAAGAAGGCTCAATATTTGAGCCCCCTATGTTGTTATCTCCCGAATCTGGCTCCGCCATGCCACTCTATCATCTCTTAGGCCAGCCTGGGCTTGAGTCTAATCCCGCTCTAAAAGTAAGGTAATAATGTGAGCTCGAGCCTCATCATACTCTGCTATAATAGTCACACACTAGCCTCGAGCCTCATCTCTCTCTACTCTGGCCACGTCTCTCTTAGCTATGACCTGCTGTAACTATAACTATACTGTGGCTATTTGTACAACTAGTGGGAGGTCAGTGTGTGCCGCAGGGACTGGTCCCTAAGGTTCTCTAGATGACTTTCCCTACTCTAGGACCCTACCTCTGGATGGCTGCACTGCTTTCTTGTATTGGGCCTGCGGCCTCGGTCCCTATGCTTGTGAGGCACCCTACCCATCATGTGAAATACCATCAAAAGGATCCTCTGGGTCTGGCCCCTGTGCCACTGCTCTCACCCGTACTCTGCGTGACCGTGCCATATCTCTACAGGTGGGCGAATGCATGCTACCCAAGCCTCCTTTGGAATGATGAGGTGTCAGGGTAACACTGTAGCATACCAAGCTACATGGTCAGTTGTGGTCCTTAGATCTCTCACCTATCGTACTAGGTCCCATACCTATGGGACCACCTATGTGAAACTTGCACCAGGCTCGGGCCACCGCATACGAGGCCCCATGGTCAGCCTCTCTCCAATCACTACGTGCATGCCATATATCTTACTAGGGGACCCCTTGTACTTTGCCAAGTTGCCACCGACACTGTCTACTCGATACACCTCCATAATATAACTATGGCTACCAATGATGAAATGATCCACTAGGCACACACTAAGCTCGTGGCATCCTCCTCCAGCCACCGGAAATTCTCGTATGGCCGCTAGATGACATCTATCTCTACCAACTCATCAAACTCTCACCTGTATCTGAATAGGCTATTAAGATGGCCACGCACATCCCCCATCACTGCTACCCATACCATATATGATGGCTCCTCAGGATCTTGGACACGAAAAGGGCCCACAGGGCATCCGATCGCAATATGATCCCATGACCATATCTGTAATAAGGAGACTAGACCCATGGTCTTTTGATCGTGGTATATGATCAAGTTTAAATCCCAAGATAGGTGGGCCGATATGCATTTCCCCAGAAATACCTCTCGCCGCATAAATTCCATGAACCAAGGGAAATAGTCCTCTTAGGAATGAGGTCCCTGTCTTATCAGTGAGTAAGAACCCACTAATAAGAGACATGATGTAGAGGGCCCCGATGTAGTGTGGGGTCAGAGATACACTCATGTAATGCTATGGTCATCCCGTCATGTGGTATATCATCAACACCAAATGAAGAGCACTGCAAGCTACTCTAATCAACCCTGCATCGAGAACTATACTCAATCAAGGTTCCCATCATTGCACGTGAAGAATCTACCATACATCCTCGATGATGACAAATCATCTCTCCTATTGGTAGTTTGAAGCACTAACTCTTGTTATGTCATTGCTTGGCTAGCACAATGGTAGGTTGTGATCTAGTATGATAGAAGGAATCCGTGACATGGGGCCAAGTGCCCTACCACCTCGAGAAGTATCGCCATGGCTCGTTAGTCACATCAGTGCATACTACCCTCTAGCTCAGATATCTCTGTGTATGTATCTCCCACTTCTATAACCTTTGGTAATCGTCTCTACAAAATAACATGATGCTAGTCAATTCCTAACATTTCTTCTAAAAATATATCTCCCCTTTTAGGGTTAACCCAAAAATCCTAAAAATTCTTCTAAGTGTCATGTTTTTGACACTTTCCCATCTTTTCTCCACCTGTCTAGGGAACTTGCATGCCCTTTTGGGCATGTGTGCCACATTTTTGGTGCTTGTGCCCTCTTTTCAGTGCCTGCATGCCTTTTTGGCATGTGCGCCACACATTTGGTGCTTGCGCTTGCACACATGCACTCCCGTATGTGTGTTCCCACATTTTCATGCATGCACCATGATTTTTGCGTGTGCACCCCATTTCTGTGTGTGTGCATGCATGCACATGTGTTTGTGTGTGCATGAGCATGTGAGTCTATGTTTTCTATGCCTTCGCATGTGCATGTATGTGTTTTGGCACATGTGCCCCCAAAAGGACACCTGCACCCCCAATATGATGCCTCTACCTATGCGTAGGTGTGCCAACACGATTTCCTAGGGCTAAAGGCCTAATTTAACACATTAATTACTAAAGTCACTAGGCTAGGGTTCGATACTCACAAAGGGGTCGTCGTCTGTGTGTCGCTGGTACCCCCGGACTGCATCTGTGTGCCTCAATCAGTCTCATGTGATCACCATGGTTCTCCTCAATATCAGAGCCTCATGGTAAATTTTCTAAACAGATCGGTTACAATGAATTGGTTGTGATGTTTTTAAACCCCCCTGGTGGGGTATATTAATCCGTTTCGATCACTGTTTTCTCCTCTAATCACTGTGGAATAATTATTTTTATTAAATAATTATTTTTCTCTTATTTTTCACCATATTGGGGCATTTTTTTTGTCCAATACCCCTTTCTTCTCCTTGAACAATTTTATTTCTCCCTGGTGATTTTTATTCTTCTCCACACTCTCGTAAATAATTATTTTTCAAATAATTTTTTTTTCTTAATTTTTCCACTAAACAAGGACATTATTTGTCATTTATTTCTTCTTTCTTCCACCTAGGGCACTTTCTATTGCCCCTAGGCCCTTCACTTTCTTCTTCTATTTTATTCTACTATTCACCACAATTTGGAAAGCAAAAACAATAAAAAGATATATATGTCAAAAACCCAAAAATAGGGAAAAATTTTCCAAAAAAATCCTAAAAAGTAAAAAACCCTACAAAAATGGTAACTTGCTTATTACGGCTGAAACTTGTGTCTTGCGCATGGTATTTTCTCCATATCTTGTTGGTTTGTCTCACATATTCCCGATTAATATGACTCGTGGATCGCTGGATTTACAACCATTCACAAAGCTATATGCTTGCTTCATCTCGTACTATGGGGCACTTTTGTTTCTGGTGTTGTTTTGTTGTGCACAAACACTTTTCATGGACCCCATGTCCATTATCATTTCCCTTGCATGTATCCTTGCTCGGGGCATCATTTTTAACCCTTGTCATCAATCACAAACTTGTGGATCTCTTCAACACCGATAACAACACATTTGTACAACTTTCTTGATCGTTGTTGGGTTGGATATGTGCGTCGTACTTGTTTTCCCCTGTTAAATGAGTTTGTTTCCTTCTTGTATTGAATTGCATTATTTTATGTTGCATGGAGTTGGTGTTTTCAACAATGGACAATTATTCGTAGTATGGATTTTCATGTCATTCTACCATTGTCGTATGCATATATTTTTCATAAGGATCGATGATGTAGCTCTTATGGCAATATGATGACATCAAAATTGTTCCAATAAACAAGTGGCTAAAGGCTAAACTCTTCCCTCCCCTCCATAGTTCTTCTACATCACTTCCCTTTCACCCCTAATTTTCTCTCTCACCGGGGTATCTTGACTCTTCTCCATTCTTTTGCTTATCTCTCACCTTTTTTGATCGTCGATCGACTTCTTTCATCACCCAATCAACACTCGAGGGGGCATCTCTCCCTCCTACTAATTTTCTTCTATCCCTTCAAAATTTTCTTCCATCTACTATCTTTGAAGTGGCGTCACTTACGCCACCCCAAAAGGGAAAATGTAGACACCTATAATTATGCCCAAGCAATTTAAATACTTAAATTGCGCTAATTATCTTCTTTCTTGAAAATCGACAACATATCATCAAAAGCGCTCATATTCCCTCTTATTGTCATTAATTAATTACAATACACTAATTGATTAAGTCACTTATCAACCTAACACCCTAATTAATGACCTTTCGTTAATGAATCACCTCTTATATCTAGATTAATTAATTAATTAATTAATTTTAATTAATTAGTCTTCCCCTTCATTTAACTAGTAAATCAATATTTAATTGATTTAATCCCCTTTAATAGCCTAAATCATACTAATATTCCTCTAATTAGCTTCTATAAGCTTACACCTACCTATCAGTTAATCAACTTTGATTAATTAAAGCACCCCCCAACTCCCATGACTTGTTAAACATAAATTAAACCCTTTTAGAGTAAGGTTACCTTTAATAAAACAATCTTATCCATTCCTAATCATGTTTTACCTTTATCCCACATGCAAAGGGATGAAGTGCTTCCTCTATCCATTGGGCTATATAAGGATCCCTCCTCCTACCTTTATACCTACACCTAATTCCCTTGAGAAAGCAAAGGAAAGCACATAGTCTTGCACTAAAATCCTTTTGCCATTCTCAAGCCCTTCCACCATCCATCTTGAAGAGCTAGGCCTCACACCCAAGCATCCATGAAGGATCAAAGCAAGAAATATTGTTGATTTCCATTGGACTACATAGGTCCACTTGATTTAATTAGGCAATTAGAAGAATAGAGTTCTTGATTTGCATTATGCTTGATTTCATTATTTCAAAGTTATGATGCTAATGTAGGCCTTGTTCATTTCTTCATCTTGATGGTACTCTCTTCTTGTTTCTAGCTAGGTTAGGGAACTATTTTAGGTGGTAGTTTCTTTCTTTCAATCTAACCTAGGAAAAGAATAAGTGTACACAATTTTCCCCAACAACCCGATCGGATTCGATCTAATCCGTTGTTTCCCCATCCTTTGAGGTGCCGAACTAGTAATTGATGCAGTCAAGATAGATTTGGGGTGGATTTGAGAGAGGCATTGATTGATAGTGGTTGAGATTTCAAAGTAGGATTCAATGCATCTCGAGGTGGTTGAATCAAGATACAATTTTTTCCCCTCTTCTCTCTCTCATTCTTCCTATGTATTGTAATGAAGGGGCATATTCAAAGGGTTTGTCTTTGTTTCTCTCCTAACCCCTCTCTTTCTTCCTTAGGGTAGAATACAGAGTCTAAGCCACTAATGATGTACTGTGTAACATTTTGGAGTAATAAAATCTATTTTGTGATGCATCTGTCCATCCTTGGCTTATTTTGTTGTCTCTTCTTACCTCTCATCATTGCAAGGTATACTATGCATATTTTGATGTTCATTGTAGGTCATGGGAGTTGTGTTTAATGGGTTTCAAAGTGGTGTCTATGTGAAATCTATCTCTGGTCCATGGTGCATTCTGTCCACCCTCTCCTTTGCTCACCTCTCTCCACTTCAAGCGGTTGGGTCTATGATTCAACCACTTCCTTTTCTAGTGTATCACCACTTAGTGTAGGCTCTTTCACCCCTCTCTCCCTCTCTCTTTGTCCCCTTGGAATGGTTAGATTAGGATAGAATAGGTTCTACCTGCACTGGAGTAGCTTGTGGAAGGTAGATTAGGAAGCAAGAACTCGACTTTCTCCAGAGGTCCATCTCAAGTTTTGCAAGTCCCATAGCTTGAGAGATGGTCCCATGTTGTGCAATCACACCGAATGCCCCACTTCACACTGGGCTATTCGGGGGTGCTGTGATTTTTCACTAACATGATCACTACCCCATAATGGATGGAAAGTTAGTTTGTAACAATGTTGCAAGGGTGTGCGCATAGTTGGTACCGAAGGATGACCTCTACTAGAAAATATTAGATTATATCACATTGCGTAATACCTTCTTAGATGAATTCCATATTCCTAAGTTTGAATAGAAGGGCATTATCACGCTGAAGGAGATTCAATAAGGTATGGCGAGAGTGTGACAGAGTATGACATGCATTTTAAAACTCTCTTGTCAAGATTTTCTTATGATATTCATCCTTCTCAACACACTCAATGGTTTTTAGAGGATTAATAATGCCTTTCAGAGTGCACTTTCGTATAAGAATTTCATAGACTTGTGTGAAGCCTTGAGACCGACCTCCATGCACCAAGGCCATAGGAAGTTTGGATATCGGTGTTAGCTCTTTTCTTGAAGCTGAGATTGCTATAATGGAAAAGTGGTTAGAGAAGCTATCTCGTGAACTCGGCCCTAAAAGGAACGATAACCAGATCGTACCAAGCCAAGAACATATATGCTAATCAAACACCATGATCTATAAGATGAAAGAAATTCACTAGAATAACTTTACATAAACCTTTGCAAACAAATGAGCAACAATATTATATATTATTATGGAACTCAATACAATACATTAAGAATGGGCCTTGCTTAAATAGGAAAGGAATAACAATCTCATAACTAGTCAATATCGTAGATAAAGCCATAAATCAAGGAAATAACTAGTCATGAAAGAACTAGTCAAGACCATAGATTTAGGAGAGAACTAGACATCAAGGATCTAGTCAATACCATAGATCAAGGAAAAACTATACCTAAAAACTAGACAATATCTCCTAATATCTAAATAAAATAAAGTAAATATCCACATACATAAGTGGGTGAGAATAAATACAATAAAGGTAAATAAAGTACCTAGGTGAACATGAGCTAAGATAAATACCGCTCTAACAGCCCATAAGACTCCCAAGTGGCCTATGGTGTATATATTGTGAGGTAGAGGGGCATACAAAGGGTAGTTATCCTCAAATATTGGTACATGCCATGACAATAGACCGAGATTTTCCACGGAGATCATGATGCAAGTAGTTTTCCACTATTGCATCACGTGATCTGTAAGAATGTGTCTTTCTATTACAATATTTACACCTCTACTACTCATGATACCAAGGAATGTAGATTGATTGACTAGATACATGATGCCATTGATATTGGTGTGTGCTAGACCATCATTGCAAAAAATTCAAAGGATGATGGTTATAAGTATGAAGGACGCATGGATGGTAGAGCTCATGGAAAAGGATTTCATAGAGGATGTAGAGATAGTGGAAATTGTGGAGGTGGAAGAGGTGAATTCCCTCATAGAACTTATTATAATTTTGGGTCCATAGATCATTACAAGCACGAATGTCCTGACCTACTACAATGCTCTTGGTGTGGAAAGAAACACAAGTATGAGGAGTTCCTGGAGCTATTTGAACATATGAGCCAACAACACCGGAAAGATAGGGGCACCGAGATGGTAAGTTTTAAGAAGGCTAACTTGTAATGGATTGCAAGGGTGACACACGAGTCGAATTAGAACTTGTACTTGTGATAACGTGAGTTGAGGTTGTGTGCGCTAGGAGATACCAAAGTAGAGACCACTGATTACAAGAGAAGAGGTGTTGTATGGGAATTATTTGGACCCTACCCATCAGAAGGAATTCTATTAAGATACCATGGGCATAATCAATATTCTTCAAGGGGAAATGCAATTTCTAAAGAAGAAATCTAGGAATTTGGGGTAGAAGAAAAGCACCGAGGTTCCTTAATCAGATATAGATGATGTCAAAGAGGTGTGTAAGATGTTGCACTAAGAGAATATCATTCCTCTATTAGGAGAATGGTTGAGGGATAAGATACTAAACACTAGAGAAGAGTGTGAGTGGCATGTTTTTCATGCTAACCTTCTTCCCCACAACATCAACTATGATAAGGATATTACCTTGAATGCGCTTGTGTATGGATGACTCTAAGAAATATTATGATTGACACGGGCATGGATGTCGGTGTTCTTACCTTGGATTCTTGGAATCAAATGGGAAGGCCCCATTACAACCATATTCAAATGTTTTGTATATGGCCGATAAGAAAAAGGCCATGCCCATTTTTGTTTTAAAGGATGTCACTATCACTATCCAAGGGTCAAAATTCATTGGATACTTCAAAGTCTTAGCACTTGCTAAGGTGGAAAAATTTCCAACGTTACTTAGGAACCCATGGTATTATAAGAACAACTATGAATTACATTTCAATAAAGGGTATATAAGTTTTGAGAACAAGGAGGAATGTGTTATCATTCGTTTGATATATGGGAAGTCAACACCCTATATTGAGCCTTTAGGAGAGGAATACCTAGATAGAATTTACGTGTGCACTATCCGGGACCTTGAAGTTATGAAACCAATAAAGGAGGGTGTTATTTAATAGGAAGATGTTGTATCTATAAGTGATACAACTAGTGTGGCATGTGAAAACTGGGCACATGAGACATATGAGTTAGTCAAAAGGTAGTTAAGAGGCTTTGTGATGAGAGTGCCTAAGAGGAAAGAAGTTTCGAGTTATTCGGAGGAGCCAACCCCGATGTTTTCCTATGAGAAATGGAGATCCAGAGGAGATGTGAGATCAAAATGAGAAGGATGCTCACCTATAACTTGCTCAGACCATAGGAAATTTGTGGGAGACCCATCGCAATAACACTCTAGAGTGAAGTGAAGTAAGAATCTTGTTCTCTGTTAGGGTTTCCTAGAGAAATGCACCTACTATCAATAAGATTATCATGGGAAGGAATCAACATCATTTCACGTCCAAGCATATGAGAAATCCTGGATGGAAGGCGCGAAATCCTTGCCACATTTTTTATGGCTGCATAAGTTAAACTCCACCTTACAAGGCTAGCCACATGCCAGGTACATTCACTCAGAGATGAACCATTAGATAGGAAACTCGGTAGGAGTTGACAACTAACCTCCTTCAAGCCTTCGAATATCATAGTACCAAGCCATCAGTGGATGAGGTGTTGTAGGTTGTTAAGTTCCTAACTATGGGAGATAGTGCCATGTGGAGGATAAAATAATGGAATTATTGGGTGAACTTTGATTATAAGTGCACTTTGATGAGGAAGGATCAGAGGAGATACGGTTTGAGTGCGTATGTATGGAAAAAGAAAAAGGAAATTTGGTCTATGTAATCGATGGTGAAGAGGTAAAAATTTGATGTTAACCATACTATGGGTACGTGTAAAGTTATGGATTGTGATGATGAGTAAGAAAACACTTACCACAAACCCCTAAAAACCAAGAAGGTTAACATTATTTTGTAGGCCAAACCTAAGGAGGATACTATTGGTGATTACTAAACATAAAAGGAGGTTTCTATGATCATTTAATTTTTACGCAAGTTTTAGGAATTATTTCCGTGTGGGTACCATGAGCTTAAGGGGATTCACCACTCCTTGGGAGAATTTAAAATCAAGTTAAAGGAGGGAGCATCCCGATTCGAAAGAGACCTTATCGAATGATTCCAAATTTACACATCTCGGGTCAAGGAATAGATAGATAAAATGATTACATCATGCATCATTAAAGCTATAGAGGAATCATAATGGATAATCCCAAAGGTCATAAGCATTAAAAATTATGGGAGGATAAGGATCTTATTCAATTATAGGGATTTGAATGTGATATGTTTCATTGATCCCTTTCCAACCCCTTTCACTAAGGAGATCCTAGGAGTAGCTTCAAAGTGCGAGATCTATTCATTCACGGATGGCTTCTCAAGATATCATCAAGTAAGGATTACAAATGAGGACCAAGAAAAGACAAAATTTGCGACTAAGTGGAGAATATTTTCCCACACATTCATGCCTTTTGGACTAAAGAACGTGCCTATTATGTTTTCATGCATAGTGGTCCAGAATTTCAGGATTTTATCCATAAGTTCCTTTAGGTCTACCTTGATGACTGGAAAATGTATGGACTATTGAGAGACCATTGTGAAAATGTTCGGTTGATGTTCGATAGATGCTTGATAGTTGTGCATATCCCTCAACATTAAGAAATGTCTCTTCACTACTCCATTTGGAACCCTTTTGGGGCATATCATATGTAAGGAAGGCTTGTTGGTGGATCTCGCCAAAGTTATCATTATTGTGGGATTAGGGCAGCCTACCAGCCGGAGCATAGTGCGTGGATTCCTTAGGCATATTGGGTATTAACTGAATATTAGTAAGGGGTTTTCTAATATTTTTGCACCATTGGAAGAGTTTTTGAAACATAAAAGTGTATTTCACTAGGGAGAGGAAAATCAGATGGTGTTTGATACATTAAAGAATAAGCTTATCACTATAACCATATTACGCTTTCCTTCTCGGGATAAGCCATTCTATGTATATGTTGATGCTTCAGGGATGGTGATTGGGGCAATATTAACACAACTTGGAGAGGGAGTTATTGACCACCCCTTGTGTTTTGCTAGTAGAAAGCTAACCCCAACTAAATAGAACTATAATAATACTGAGTGCAAATTATTGTCAATGATCTACTCACTACACAAATTTAAGCATTATCTGTTGGCAACACCCTTCATTTTCTACACAAACCACATGGCATTGAAGTACTTAGTAAACAATACCATTTTACAAGGGCACATATGTCGGTGGGTCCTGTTGTTTCAAGAATTCGAGTTAACGGTTGTTGTGAAACTCGGTAAGAGTAATTTGGGAATTGACCATTTATCGAGGATTGACTTAGGGGAAGGCTCATAGCATTGAGGATAAAATTTTAGATGCACAAATGTTTATATTTCAACATGCACCCTCTGACTTAGAAGATATTACTATGTTTTTTAAAAATGGGTGTGGCACTAAATGGAATGGAGACTTTGGAAAAGAAGTAGTTAGCCATATGTGTCACGCTCTATATGTTAATTAGTGGAGACTTGTACAAGGTAGGTCCCAATGAGGTTTTGAGCCTGTTATCCCGTAAAATTGACAAGGGCAATTTTACCGATAACCATACTGAAATTTTGTCCCGATCCCTTGTTAGGGATGCCTTGCATTCGAAACATTGTAAAATCCCTTCCCGGGAAAGCTGGTTTTTCAAACTTAGTCTTTTGAGCCTTTTTTGGCTGGGCGCATGAAACTGCTATGTAACACCAACTTTTGGTGTGCCCCCTTTAAAACCTTTGGCGCATGATTTTCAGTGTCAACACACCTTTTGGTGCGCCAAAGTATGTTGAGCCTTCCTGTGTGCGCCAAGGCGCATGCGCCTTTGTATTGGCATAACTTTTGTTGTGCCATGTTTTGGTGCGCCAAAGGGAACACATAACTTAATGTCGACATAGCTTTTGGTGCGCCAAAGGCGCGCTTAATTTCCTACTAGAAAAAGTTTTCATGCACAAAAGGGCACACGCTTTTCCCTGTCGATAATAATTTTCATGCACTTTTCAAAAGGTGGGTGGTGCATTTATGACCAGCTCACCTATATATTTGTGTTTGCGCACCCAAAATAATATTTTCACTATTCACCGAGCACGTTTTTTTTTTTCGAGCACACGGCCTGCCGCCTCGTCGTTTTCAACGCGTTGTGGACCCGTTTTCTAGGTTTTCTCTATTTATCTGGGTAAGTGCTCTCTTATCTCTTCCATGTGATTTGTTTTTGGTTCTTCGTGCTTGCTGGTTGGTTTTTGAATGCATCTTTTGAGCTAGCCCCCCCGTGCTTTCTTTCCTTATTTTCATCTTTCCAGATCTGCTGGAGGAAGATGTTATTTTGAGGGCATAGTCTGAACCCCTTTTGATTGAACCATTGTATATTCCAAAACAACCTTGGAACTTAAAAGGAAGAAGGGTTGAACCATGTGAAAAACTCTGTTTTTCCCTTTTGGCGCATCATCATGCAACATTATAAATAGTTGCGCCCCCATGGCGCATCTGTCCCCCTGCAGCATAACTAAAACCCGCGCCAATGGCGCACCCACCTTGCGTGCTGCATCGTAAACACTTGCGCCCCTTTGACGCACAATCCTTCTCTGCTGCATCACTTTTCCATGCGCCAATGGCGCACCCAGCATCCATGCAACACAAGCTTTATCTGCGCCAAGTAAAAGCACAGGCGCATCCCTCCTTACAGTAACATTCGTGTTGTGCAAACCCTCCGTGCGCCGCGCCATATTTCCTTTGGCGCACGAAAAGTTCCTGTTACACACTTTTCCCATGTGCCAAAGGGCACACCAAATCCCAATGTAACATGAAAAGTCCATGCGCCTTTGGCGCATCCTGTCTCCATGCAACACACAACTTTCATGCGCCCTTTACTAAAATGCACTTTGCACTATGCATGCGCCATGCGCCTTTGCGCGCCAGCTTTAGCCTTTCGCAACATCCTCTTCCCCGTGCGCCTTACCTATTTTAGCCCTGTAAGCTGTAATTTTCCTGCGCCCTGGGCCTGAAAATATCTAACTCTTTCTTCTGCTAACATTCCAATGGAAGATCAAATGGCTAATTCAACCTTTTTGGATTGGGTCTCACTTCTTCTCTATGCAAATTAGCAATCGAGTTCGAAAGGACATATGTCTACATCCAAGAAGAGACCCACCAAACCAAAAGGAAAGGCCAAGCTTACAGAGGAAGAGATGAAGTACAAATATCAAAGGGTCAGAATGCCCGAGTCACAAAAGCCGAGTGCAAAGATGGACGCGTGAGTCTCGAGGTGGGGCATATCGACATGGAGGAATTTCGGGGCGAACTCGAAAGTTACAAGGAGTGCATGGATGGACAAACTAATGGCGCAAAGTGCTCCCGCACTTCACAGGAGGAATCCCCGTCAATGCCGTCAACAATGAATTTATGATGGTGGTTGCCAAAGACATTACAACAAAGACACAAGATGTGTCGAAAACAGTAAGGGCGAGGTAGTCATTAACCTCACTGCCCATCATTTTGAGATCATACTGCATCCCTCACGACCGGCACTTTGTGGCCGTTAGCCAAGCAGAGTGCATCAAGGCCTGGGAAGACCATGAAGACCAATGTATGCAGCTAATGAACGAAGTATATTTGAAAAATAAGAAGGTGGTAACCCGGTGGCCCCAAATCATCCACCGCAGTGACTTCTCAGAAGAGCTCAGCGATACCATTACCTTCCTGAGCAGGGTCTTTGGGCTTTCTGACACCCATTACTTCCATAAATGGATGCTGCGCTACTTGGAAACAATGAACAAGAATTTTCCTGATCAACGCTTTTGTTGGGGGAAATTATAAGCAGCACCATCTCCAAGCAGCTACAATAATTCGGCACAACGGGAGTATTCCATATGAACTCCTACGTGGTCTATGCTGCAGCGTCAGAGAGGGATTATCCAGGCCTAACACGGAGTGGAGTTTGGCCTCAGGTCAAAATATACGAGTATTATCTAGAGTTGAGGCTGGAGAATAGCATCTCCCAGTTCACAAAAGTTAACGATGTGTTTTTCTATCACATCATCTGCCTGCTGAGGCCGAATATGACTCATAGTCGTACAACCAAAAACATAGTGGCAGCCACGGAGAAATGGGGAGCCCTGTTCACCCAATTTCCTACATTCACCTATCTAAGGGCTGCCAACTTTTTGGGAGAGCCAACCAGGCTACCAAGGTATGCTGGGCCTAAGCTGATTCTGCTGGAACTATCAAGGCAGCTGGTCACATACCACGAAAAATGCCTGAAAAGGAAGAAGGGTGGAACTCCTTTCCCCCTCACAGTGGGCCGATACACATGCTCTACCCACCACAAGGCGAAGGAAATGTTTGCAGAGCTGGAGTTACTCAATTTGAAGCATGACTTCCCAGCCAGGCCTACCTTCGACCCAAGGGGCTGCCTGCCAAGAGCAAAGCTTGATCCAATCCATGTTCCTCAGATCGAGGATATTTATATTGACGTCCTCCATGAGGTAGAGCTCAGAAGAAAGGATCATTCTCGCCTAGCATTGGCAGAAATCATCCAATATGGGGTAGCCATTGTCCCCAAAGGCTACCAAACAACAGAAGATGAAGTAGACAAGGTATATAATGATACAGATGGGGACGATTGGCCCTTCCCGGCCATTGATAGAACTAAAGCTCCTCAGACAATTGAGGAGAGGGTCAAGGAGACTTTGCGGAGGACAGAACATTGGTGCCGGATGAACGGCCTAATCTACCTCGGGGTTGATTTCACAACATCCCCATTGGGCAACGCGCCTCCACGATCCAAGAAGCAGCTTAAAGGCAAAGGTGTAGAAGGTGAATCCAGCACCATTCAGGAAGAAGCCCCTGAGAGTCCTCCTTCCACAGCGCCAGAACAGGTAATAACTCTGGATTCGCCAGAGAAAGAAGCAGAAGAGGAAGTTCCAATCGGCCCATCCACTCAAGATGTCGGCATTGCTACCACAACAGAGGTCCCTTCTATCCCTTCTTCTTCTCTTCCTTCCCCTCCTCGAGAGACTCAAGCGACCATCCCTTTGGTCATGTCCTTTGTCCCTTCTTCTACTCTTTCCCCTGCTTCTTCGTCTATCTTCTCCTCCCTCACTGATCTATCCTCCTCCATTTCTTCCCTCATCTCCGGGCTCCCTTCCCTTCCTATGTCTTCCACAGCTGCAGTTTCCCTTCCTCCCGTGGACACTTCTTCGGCTATTCTCTCAATGCCGCCGCCGCGTGTCTCCACGTTTTTCCCCTCTTCTACTGTAGCTGCCTCCTCCTCTGTCTCTGGTCCTTCTTCCATAGGACCAGCCTGGATCTCTCAGCAGCTAAGCCAACAAAAGAGGAAAGTTCCCATCGCTCCGATGGACTTTTTAGTGATCCCAGCCAAAGGGGTGAAGAAGCAGAAGCCTGTTACACGCTTCTCTAAAAGTGCTGCAGGTGAGAGAATCATGGAAATTGCATACCCGATCCCCTCAAAGAGAAAAAGGATCTGTCTCCGACAGATTTTACTGTGACCCAAGTCACAATGGGGACATCTTCTGAAAGTCTCCAGGGGGAAGCTCTTTCCGTGGTTGACACCCTCTGTCAAAAGCTTCAAGAAACAAAAGAAGAGAAAAGGCTACTAAAAGAGCAAAACAAATATCTGCTCCAAGCCTTACAGAAGATGGGTAGTGCACCTCCCACAACTTCCGCCAAGACTTCTGAGCTTCTCAGCCAGGAGAAAATCAACGAATATGCAAAGATCGGTGAGCAGGGTATGGCCGTTTCCACTTGGAGGAGCCAAATCCTCAAAGACAGTGAAAAAGTGATCACCGAGTTCTCTGACTTATACCTGAATATCAGTAAGGTGAATAAAGAACTCCAAGCATTAGCAGGGCCCATATCAGAAGAGCTGGAACATGCTAGACTGCAGCATGAGGCCTTCCAACAGATGTTTGACTGTTCAGTCGAAGATCTGGTCATGTTTGGCATCTTTGGCCACCCAAGGGCTCTCAAAAAAATCATGTCCACTCTGGACTATCGGGTGGATCAGCTAGAATTTATTCTAGAAAAGATTGACAAAGTCAAGGAAGAAGCCCTGGATGCGATGCATCAAATGGAGCGAATTGTTCTCAACATGTCACCAGGGTTGCTCACTCCTTCCTTTACCTTAAGGTCAGCTGATGAAACCATCCGGATCTTCAAGGAGATCACTTCTCAAGGAATGGGGCCAGAGGTCACATTTGACACTGAATCTATCAACAACCTGCTGGCCTGTAGGGACTTCGTCGGGTTCCTCATTGAGGCGGAAAAGGACTTTTCCAAACTCCCAGAGAAGCTCATAGATGAGTGGGAGACTTGTGAGGCAATAAGCGATAGGCACAAGGATCCTTCTCAGGATCAACTTGGGCCAATAATTAACAAGTTTTTGGAATACCGCGCTCAGTTCCATATCTCATCACCTGAGCAACATCAAAAGTAGGCTACCCCCTTTCGGCCGCAGGATGATGATGACGAGTAGCTTCTTCTTCTCTCTCTTCTATGACTTTCTGGTTGAAATGTCTAAAGTATGTTGGCACAAATGATGACATCATCCATGTTGCGTCATGGGATGATGTCATCCATCAAGTTGTCAAAAGTCAACATGACTTTTAGATATTTTGTAAATATCTTTGTAAATAGGTGGTTGGCTCCTTTTTGCCTTCTTTCCTTCTCCTCTTCTATATATATTGGAATACTTGTTGTATTCGGGGTGAACATTTTTAGATGAAAATAGAAGTGAGGAGAGAAAGACTTTGAGCTTTCTTGAATGTAAAAAAAGAATACAAATATTGAGACTTTGTGCTGAATACCTGTGTTATGTGTCAGAACTTTCTTATGTTAGATCTGCACGTGTTTATTCTGTTAGATTCATATCTACTTTTCTGTCATTTGCTCATCAGTATTGCTTTGTTTATTTATGCAAGTAGGTTTGGCTCTGTTTACTACCAACCCAAAAACATAAATCTTCTGACCTTTCTGCTTTGGAATTCATTTCTTTTCTCCCTTCGGACCTGTTCCTTCTTCCTCCTCTCTTTCATTCCTTTCTCTTCGCAGCCGGAAATAAACCTACTGGGATGAGATCCCAAACCCCCGAAGGTAGAATCTGTGAGACTTGCATAGATTCCTGCTGGTAGAATAGCAATAAACCAGTTTCGCTTTCTTTGAGTCAAAGAGGGCTATGCCCCACACCGTTGTTAGCTCATTTATCCATAAATCGCCCTGCGTGATTTTCGAAAATAGTTTTTGGTGACTCCACTGGGGAACGAATAGATCTGTCAGATCTATGATGGTGGTAAGATAGAAAAATAAAAAAATAAGAAAATCGCTGCCTGTTTGTAAATCTGAACTTTTTGATAAAAATCCAAAAATTTGCAAAAGTGCTCTGATTTGAAAATTTTCTTCTGAGATCCATAGATCTGGCCTTGTTACAAATCTTTAGTTCACTGAGTTTTTTATAAAAATTAGTATTTTGCCGTAGATCTGAGTTTTTAGCTGTTTGCAAAAAGTTTGAAACCCTCTGAAAAAAGTCAAAATCAGATCTGAAAATCAGCTTGCTAATCTTCCCTGCTACCTTATCCTCATTGTTATTTGTCATTTAACCACAATCGATTTTCTGAAGAGGATAGGTTTTAAATATTTAGAAAAGTATTTGCTGCTGGTTTTTATCAGAAAAACCAGAAAATCAGCAAGTACAACCAAAAAGAAAGTTTGAATCTGTGCCATAACGTTACAGATCTGGAAGGTACACTAGCGAGTGAACCTTTTACGCATGAGCAGGAGAGCCCATGGAGAAGCTGATCCTACTTTCGATCTGCTTAAAAGGCACAATTTCAGCGTGACACCGCACATTTTTCAGTGCTAAGCTCGGCTAGCTGGTCATCCAGGAGTGTCTCACCTTCACGAAGAAAAAGTCTTTCGCAGGGGGCATCCACATCCCTTTGTAGTGCCTTGCTACTCAGCGGAACCACACTTCCAGCTCGTGTTCTCTTTCCAGCTTTTCAGATGGTGGTACCATGGGGAAACGTGATGGGTCCTTTGGCCTTACCGCATCCAGTTCACGCGCTCCCTCACAGAAATCGAAAGAATTTTCCCAAATTCGATGGGAGCGGAAATCAAAGCACGGATTCCCACATATCTGCATTCATCATGTCATGCAGTATTTTGGATGTGACTCACGAAGATGTGTCGGTTCACCTTTTTCTGGAAACCCTACAAGGGCCTGCAGCTGAATGGTTTCAGCATTTGCCACCGGATCTATCACCAGTTGGGCCACCTTACGGGATGCTTTCGAAGACAGATACAAGCCTTCAAGAGGATGCATTTGCATTATTATCACGAATCACTCACCTGAAGAAAGAGGAAAATGAGACCATGCATGATTTTATCACCCAGTTTAATGCGCTAATCAACCGTGTCCCTGTTGCCATGCTTCCAACGCCGGAAAATCAAAAGTGTTTCTTCGTAAACGCTATGAGTTCAAAAGTTAGTTTCTTGCTCCTTCAAGAGTGAGTGGCTACCTTGATTCTCACCCAAGCCGCTGCCATTCGGATAGAAGATAATCTGATTATATCTGGCAAATTGAAAAAGGAATCAGCCAAGCCTAAATCTTTGGGCCCTTCGCCCACTACTTCGTCTGATCCGGCCTTTCAAAAGATGGTGAATGACTTGCTTGCATTGAAGAAGCAGTTGGCCCAGGCCTCCCCCAGTTCCTCGTACCGGGATATTCCGCGGAGGAATTTCATTCCTAACAATGTTTCACAAAGGCCGTGCCTACCTACAACTGCTCCACGGTTGGCACTTGAGGCTCCTCCGATCAACGCTCTGGCCGAAATCGAAGAAGAAGAGCAGTATTATGAAGAACCTTCGTCTCAAGGCGAAGATGATCAAGATGTCGGTGAACCGACTGGCGACTCTACTATCGGGTATATGGAATTTGATGAGGAAGAATCTGATGAAGAAGAGGGTACCCAGGGATACGCAAGCGGACAGTCATACGCTGTTTTTACTCGCTCGCAAGGAAAAGAAGCGGAAGTTGCTGCCCATGTCCAGCAGGAGAAGGCCGTGTCAAACACGCCTCCGATCATTGCTAAAAGAGGTAATCCTCTTCCTACTCAACTCCCTGGCAAATCTTTTACAAAGAAATATTTTCCCCCTATCTCTCCTCCAAATCAATCCTCTCACATTCCTACCAAGGCCACCAATCCTATTCCATCATCGCGAGGTGAGGGACTCATTCCCTCACCAACGCAACCCTTGGCCGCATTTGATATCATAGATCATGCAAAAAAGACCAAGATCCAAATGTCTGAAGCTGAGTACCTTCAGTCAAACCCCAAACAGCTTGTAAGATTGACCAAATATATTTAGAGCCAAGCTGTTGCATCTAAGCAGGTTTCCCCAAAAGGAATCCTTTCCACTCCCCCTGAATCCCACATAAATGTTGCTTCAACATCGGCGTCAGGAAAGATAGAGCCTTTCTATCTCTCTCTCCTAATCAATGGCCATAAGTTGAGTAACTGCATAATTGATTCCGGAGCTTCTGATAACGTCATGCTGGAAAAAGTCGCCCATGCTTTGGGCCTCACTCTTACCAAGCCTTTCGGCAGATGTTATTCATTGGAAACCAAGCAGGTTCCGTTGGTTGGCCAAATCAAGGATGCACAATTCACATTTGCGGCTTTCCCAGATAAAAGAGTAAAAATGACAGTCCTTGTTGCTGACATTCCGGCAGCCTATGGAATTTTGCTGGGAAGAAGTTTTTGCAGCGAAGTTGGTGGAGAAATTCATATGGACTGGTCTAAAGCTAGAATTCCAGTCAAAGGCGTAATGCAGACTTTGGAGCCGGAATCACAAAAGAAGTACTTGGTTACTAGTTCTGAAGACCCCAAGGCCCAAATCCTTTTTGAATCATCAGGGATGGGGAACTACTTCTTATCTACCAAGACAGATAAAATGGGTGTTCTCGTTTAGGAAAAGGATCTTAATGAGATCTGGACCTTGCAGTTTGATGGAAGTTGCGCGACTAGTGGATGTGGCGCTGGGGCTGTGCTGATATCTCCCGAAGAGGAGGTAATTCCTCTCTCGTTCAAATTGTAGTTTTTCAACACAAACAATACTGCTGAGTATGAATCTCTCTTACTCGGTATGCAAGCCGCAAGGGAAAGAGGGATTAAAAATCTAAAAGTACAAGGTGATGTAGAGCTAGTTGTAAATCAGGTCAAAAGGATTTACCAAGTAAAAAATGAGAGGCTCAGGCATTACCGTAATGCGGTATGGGACAGCATTGAAGAATTCGATGCTTTTTCAATAGAATCCATACCGAGGGCTCAGAATGACATGGCCGATTCATTGGATGTTTGGTGTCCCTCATGGTCCCACACCCAGGTTTGAAAACAAACAAGTACACCATTGAGGTGGTTTTCCGCCCGAGCATGCCAGACAATTCTCAGCATTGGCAGGTGTTCAACGACGATAATCAACTCA
Source organism: Taxus wallichiana var. yunnanensis (assembly GCA_018340775.1). Taxonomy (NCBI): domain Eukaryota; kingdom Viridiplantae; phylum Streptophyta; class Pinopsida; order Cupressales; family Taxaceae; genus Taxus; species Taxus wallichiana. The sequence goes on from CM031234.1 coordinate 53,626,794, forward strand.
TTGCTTTTCTGGAAAAGGTAGAAAATTTTAAAGAATTGCACTTTGAAGGGTCTACTTCCACTTGCCGTGAATCAGTCACCGATCAAGGTGACGATGAATCTGAAGGGAACGATGGCATATGTCAGCTCAAAGGAAATAAAATTCCAAAAGGCCTGGTTTCTCTGGAGCGGTTGTTCGACAGGCATGACCGTTTTGTAAAAAAGAAAAAGCGGGATGACCCTGACTCATCCCCGGAAACCGAACCGGTCAATATAGGTTCGATAGAGCACCCGCAATTTGTGAACATTGGCAAATGTTGCACGCCTGAGGAAAAGCGAAAATTTGTCAAGTTGCTGAAAAAATATATGGATGTATTGGCATGGTCCTATGCCGATCTAAAGTCCTTCAAGCCAAAGGACGTTCAGCATGATATCCCATTGAAAGAAGATGTCAAAGCCTTCCGCCAGAAGCAGAGGCACTATAATCCTAAGATCTCGGGTACCATCTAGGCTGAAATTCAGAAGATGCTGGATGCGAGAATCATCTTCCCGATCCATCACAGTACTTGGGTAGCAAACATTGTGCCAGTGCGCAAGAAAAACGGCGAGATACGCATATGCGTAGACTTTCGAAATTTGAATCAAGCTTCGCTGAAAGACAACTACCCTCTTCCGATAATGGATCAAGTTCTGCAAGCAGTAACTAGATCAGAGATGTTGTCCATGCTTGACGGTTTTCGGGATACTACAGATTGAAGTTTCACCTGAAGATCAGTTTAAAACAGCATTCACTACTCCCTGGGGTACATTTGCCTACAGCAGGATGCCTTTTGGCCTAACTAATGCTGGCACCACTTTTCAGCGGGCCATGGATTTCGCATTCAAAGGTATGATGGGGAAATTCATTGTGGTTTACCTAGATGACTTAACCGTGTTCTCTAAACAACGAAATGATCATTGTGATCATTTGGAGCAAGTGTTGGCCAGGTGCCAAGAACATGGGATTTCCCTAAATCCAAAAAAGTCTGTTTTTGGAGTCACAGAAGGGAAGTTGCTAGGACATGTGGTTAGCAAAGAAGGAACAAAGATAGATGCCGAAAGAGTTAAGGCTATTCAAAGCCTTACTCTGCCTACAAGCAAGACTGGTGTTCATTCTTTCTTTGGAAAGGTGAACTTTCTCAGGCGTTTTATTCCTGACTTTGCTGAAAAGACCCGTCACATATTGAACATGATGAAAGGGTCACCAACTTTCAGATGGAGTGACGAGGGAAAAAGGTCATTTGAAGAAATAAAAGCTTCCGTTGCTCATGCACCAGTCCTGGTATGTCCCGATTTCTCCAAGGACTTCATCATGTATAGTTACACATCTGAGCATCGTGTCCACAATCTTAATGCAAAAGAACTCGGAGGATGTTGAATCCCCGATTGCGTTCATGAGTTCTCCCCTCAAGCCTCACGAACTGAAAATGACTCAACTGGAAAAGCATGCCTTCGCCGTTGTCAAAGCAGTGAAGAATTTCAGGTATTACATTCTAAACTCGCATACGGTAGTGCTGGTCCCAGACACGGCGGTGAAATCAATTCTAACTCAGCAGGAGTTAGGAAGCTTGCAAGGAAATTGGATCGCAAAGGTCCAAGAGTATGACCTGGATATTAAACCAACCAAGCTAGTGAGGGGCAAGGGCATGTGTCAGCTAATGGCTGAAAACAAAGATTCAGAAAACCACGATGGCAGGTGGGTGACTACACCGACGAAACACACGGGACCAGCGGGAAGAGCCACGATTCTTTGCCTCGGTTCTATTTGTTGCAACTAGTGATGAATGGTACTCGACATCGCTTTCTTCCTTACCTACGGTGAATGCCCAATGCACCTAATTGCAAAGGAGAAACACGCTATAAAGCTCGAGAGAGGCTAAATATGTCATCTGGGATGACAGTTTATATAAACGTGGGATAGATGGCATCTTTTTGCGATGTGTTGACAAACCCCAGCAAGTAAAACTATTGGAAAGTTTTCACAATTCAGCTTGTGGAGGGCATTTCTCTTCCTCCATGACTGCACACAAGATCATTCGAGCCAGGTACTATTGGCCGACGCTCTTTCAAGATACAGCCATCTGGGTGGCGAAGTGTGAACCTGCCAAAGAATTTCGTCAAGAAGCCCAAGTTGGCTGCCTTTCCCCTAAGGCCGGTCATTATCAATGAACCATTCAGGCAATGGGGAATTGATTTTATTGGCGCACTCAATCCTCAATCGAGTTCCGGACATAGCTATGTCCTTACAGCAACGGATTACTTCACCAAGTGGGTGGAAGCCATACCTGTCAAGCATGCCACTTCTGAGGTGGTTTACAATTTCATTAAAGAAAATATCATTGTCAGGTTCGGCATTCCAAACAAAATCGTTGCTGATAATGCTTCTAACTTCTCCTCACGAGAAGTTATTAGTTTTTGCTATGAATATGGGATAACTTTGGCTCACGCCTCAGACTATTACCCTCAGGGAAATGGTCAGGTGGAATCCAGTAACAAGAACTTGGTGACCATCATACGGAAGTTAGTAGATGAGAATCAGCGAATGTGGCACAAGTCTTTGTACGACGCTCTGTGGGCCGATCGTATTACTCCCAAGAGATCTCTCGGCATGTCACCTTTTCAAGTGTTATATGGCACTGATGCCGAGCTTCCCATTTCTGCGGAACTTCCTGCTCTGCGTTTGGCACGAGCCATCGAAGATGAAACTTTCTAAAATTCTCTTGAAAAGAGAATCATGTATCTGGCAGAACTTGAAGAAAAGAGAGTAAGGGTGGTCGACAGGATCACTGAACATCAGAATCAAGTTAAAAGGCTTTTTGATAAGAAGGCCAAGCAAAGAGATTTTCAAGTGGGAGATCTCGTCCTTTTGTGGGACAAGCGAAGAGAGCCAAAGGGCATGCACGGAAAGTTTGATTCCCTGTGGAGAGGGCCCTTCAAGATCAACCAGCTCAGCGAAGAGAATAGCTTCTATCTCTCATATCTGGATGGAACCAAGCTCCCGCTTCCTTATAGCGGGCAACATCTGAAAATTTTCAGGAAGTAGAGCTTGCTCTCTTCTTTGTATAGTTTGCTTTATGTTGTGTGTTTGCTTTCGTCATGTGTTTACTTTCGGTTTGTTGTGTGTTTCTTTTGCTCCCCCTCCAGTCGCCCTTGTTTTTGACTCTGTTACCCAATGGATAGGCACATGAGAACTGGGATTCTCTACCCCCGAGTTTTCTCAGGGATAGTCCCCAGAAAGAGCCAGTTGTTATCCCGTAAAATTGACAAGGGCAATTTTACCGATAACCATACCGAAATTTTGTCCCGATCCCTCGTTAGGGATCCCTTGCGTTCGAAACATTGTAAAATCCCTTCCCGGGAAACCTGGTTTTTCAAACTTAGTCTTTTGAGCCTTTTTTGGCTGGGCGCATGAAACTGCTATGTAACACCAACTTTTGGTGTGCCCCCTTTAAAACCTTTGGCACATGATTTTCAGTGTCAACACACCTTTCGGTGCGCCAAAGTATGTTGAGCCTTCCCTATGTGCACCAAGGCGCATGCGCCTTTGTATTGGCACAACTTTTGTTGTGCCATGTTTTGGTGCGCCAAAGGGTGCACATAACTTCATGTCGACATAGCTTTTGGTGTGCCAAAGGCACGCTTAATTTCCTGCTGGAAAACATTTTCATGCGCCAAAGGGCACATGCTTTTCCCTATCAACAGCAATTTTCATGTGCTTTTCAAAAGGTGGGTGGCACATTTATGACCAGCTCACCTATATATTTGTGTTTGCGTGCCCAAAATGTCATTTTCACTATTCGCTGAGCACGTGTTTTTTTTTTGAGCCTGTCAGCCTCTGCCTCGTCATTTTCAACGCGTTGTGGACCCGTTTTCCAGGTTTTCTCTATTTATCCGGGTAAGTGCTCTCTTATCTCTTCCATGTGATTTGTTTTTTTGGTTCTTCGTGCTTCTTTGGTCGGTTTTTGAATGCATCTTTTGAGCTAGCCTCCCCGTGCTTTCTTTCCTTATTTTCATCTTTCCGGATCTTGGAGGAAGATGTTATTTTGAGGACATAGTCTAAACCCCTTTACTAAAATGCACTTTGCACTATGCATGCGCCATGCGCCTTTGGCACCAGTTTAACCTTTGCAACATCCTCTTCCTGTGCGCCTTACCTATTTTAGCCCTGTAAGCTGCAATTTTCCTGCGCCCTGGGCCTGAAAATCTCTAACTCTTTCTTCTGCTAACATTCCAATGGAAGATCAAATGGCTAATTCAACCTTTTCGGATTGGGTCTCGCTTCTTCTTCATGCAGATCAGCAACTGAGTTCGAAAGAACATATGTCTACATCCAGCAGGAGACCCACCAAACCAAAAGGAAAGGCCAAGCTTACAGAGGAAGAGATGAAGTACAAATATCAAAGGGTCAGAATGCCCGAGTCACAGGCCGAATGCAGCATGGACGTCAGAGACTCAGAATTGGGGCATATCGACATGGAGGAATTCTGGGCCAGAACTCAAAAAGTTACAAGGAGTCCATGGATGGACAAACTAATAGGCAGTGCCCTACACTTCACCGGAGGAATCCCCGTCAGCGCCGTCAACAATGAATTTATGATGGTGGTTGCCCAGTGTTACAACAAAGACACAAGATGTGTCAAAAACATTAAGGGCGATGTAGTCATTAACCTCACTGCCCGTCATTTTGAGATCATACTCGGAATCCCTCACCACCGGAACTTTGTGGCCGTTAGCCAAGCAGAGTGCATCAAGGCCTGGGAAGACCATGAAGACCAATGTATGCAGCTAATGAATAAAGTATATCTGAAAAATAAGAAGGTGGTAACCCGGTGGCCCCAAATCATCCACCGCAGTGACTTCTCAGAAGAGCTCAGCGATACCATTACCTTCCTGAGCAGGGTCTTCGGGCTTTCTGACACCCATTACTTCCATAAATGGATGTTGCGCTACTTGGAAACAATGAACAAGAATTTGCCTGATCAGCACTTTTGCTGGGGGGAAATTATAAGCAGCACCATCTCTAAATAGCTACAACAATTCAGCACAACGGGAGTATTCCATATGAACTCCTACGTGGTCTACGCTGCAGCGTCGGAGAGGGATTATCCAGGCCTAACCCGGAGTGGAGTTTGGCCTCAGGTCAAAATATACGAGTATTATCCAGAGTTGAGGTGGAGAATAGCATCTCCCAGTTCACAAAAGTTAACGATGTGTTTTTCTATCACATCATCTACCTGCTGAGGCCGAATATGACTCATAGTCATACAACCAAAAACATAGTGGCAGCCACGGAGAAATGGGGAGCCCTGTTCACCCAATTTCCTACATTCACCTATCTAAGGGCTGCCAACTTTTTGGGAGAGCCAACCAGGCTACCAAGGTATGCTGGGCCTAAGCTGATTCTGCTGGAACTATCAAGGTAGCTGGTCACATACCACGAAAAATGCCTGAAAAGGAAGAAGGGTGGAACTCCTTTCCCCCTCACAGTGGGCCGATACACATGCTCTACCCACCACAAGGCAAAGGAAATGTTTGCAGAGCTGGAGTTACTGAATTTGAAGCATGACTTCCCAGCCAGGCCTACCTTCGACCCAAGGGGCTGCCTGCCAAGAGCAAAGCTTGATCCAATCCATGTCCCTCAGATCAAGGATATTTATATTGACATCCTCCATGATGTAGAGCTCAGAAGAAAGGATCATTCTCGCCTAGCATTGGCAGAAATCATCAATATGGGGTAGCCATTATCCCGAAAGGCTACCAAACAACGAGAAGATGAAGTAGACAAGGTATATAATGATACAGATGGGGACGATTGGCCCTTCTCGGACATTGATAGAACTAAAGCTCCTCAGACAATTGAGGAGAGGGTCAAGGAGACTTTGCAAAGGATAGAACATTGGTGCCGAATGAACGGCTTAATCTACCTCGAGGGTGATTTCACAACATCCCCATTGGAAAACGGGCCTCCACGATCCAAGAAGCAGCTTAAAGGCAAAGGTGTAGAAGGTGAATCCAGCACCATTCAGGGAGAAGCCCCCGAGAGTCCTCCTTCCACAGTGAGAACAGGTAATAACTCTGGATTCGCCAGAGAAAGAAGCAGAAGAGGAAGTTCCAATTGGCCCATCCACTCAGGATGTCGGCATTGCTACCACAACAGAGGTCCCTTCTATCCCTTCTTCTTCTCTTCCTTCCCCTCCTCGAGAGACTCAAGCGACCATCCCTTTGGTCGTGTCCTCTGTCCCTTCTTCTACTCTTTCCCCTGCTTCTTCGTCTATCTTCTCCTCCCTCGCTGATCTGTCCTCCTCCATTTCTTCCCTCATCTCGGGCTCCCTTCCCTTCCTATGTCTTCCGCAGCTACAGTTTCCCTTCCTCCCGTGGACACTTCTTCGGCTATTCTCTCAATGCCACCGCCGCGTGTCTCCACGTTTTTCCCCTCTTCTACTGTAGCTGCCTCCTCCTCTGTCTCTGGTCCTTCTTCCATAGGACCAGCCTGGATCTCTCAGCAGCTAAGCCAACAAAAGAGGAAAGTTCCCATCACTCCGATGGACTTTTCAGTGATCCCAGCCAAAGGGGCGAAGAAGCAGAAGCCTGTTACACGCTTCTCTAAAAGTGCTGCAGGTGAGAGAATCATGGAAATTGCATACCCCGATCCCCTCAAAGAGAAAAAGGATCTGTCTCGACAGATTTTACTGTGACCCAAGTCACAATGGGGACATCTTCTGAAAGTCTCCAGGGGGAAGCTCTTTCCGCGGTTGACGCCCTCTGTCAAAAGCTTCAAGAGACGAAAGAAGAGAAAAGGCTACTAAAAGAGCAAAACAAATATCTGCTCCAAGCCTTACAGAAGATGGGTAGTGCACCTCCCACAACTACCGCCGAGACTTCTGAGCTTCTCAGCCAGGAGAAAATCAATGAATATGCAAAGATCGGTGAGCAAGGTATGGCCGTTTCCGCTTGGAGGAGCCAAATCCTCAAAGACAGTGAAAAAGTGATCACCGAGTTCTCTGACTTATACCTGAATATCAGTAAGGTGAATAAAGAACTCCAAGCGTTAGCAGGGCCCATATCAAAAGAGCTGGAACATGCTAGATTGCATGCACGAGGCCTTGTAATAAATGTTTGATTTATTCGATCGAAGATATGGTCAAGTTCAGCGTCTTCGGCCACCCAAGGGCTCTCAACAAAATCATGTCCACTCTGGACTATCGGGTGGATCAGCTAGAATTTATTCTAGAAAAGATTGACAAAGTCAAGGAAGAAGCCCTGGATGCGATGCATCAAATGGAGTGAATTGTTCTCAACATGTCGCCAGGGTTGCTCACTCCTTCCTTTACCTTAAGGTCAGCTGATGAAACCATCCGGATCTTCAAGGAGATCGCTTCTCAAGGAACGGGGCCAGAGGTCACATTTGACACTGAATCTATCAACAACCTGCTGGCCTGTAGGGACTTCGTCGGGTTCCTCATTGAGGCGGAAAAGGACTTTTCCAAACTCCCAGAGAAGCTCATAGATGAGCGGGAGACTTGTGAGGCAATAAGTGATAGGCACAAGGATCCTTCTCAGGATCAACTTGGGCCAATAATTAACAAGTTTTTGGAATACCGCGCTCAGTTCCATATCTCATCACCTGAGCAACATCAAAAGCAGGCTACCCCCTTTCGGCTGCAGGATGATGATGATGAGTATCTTCTTCTTCTTCTTCTTCTTCTTCTTCTCTCTCTATGACTTTCTGGTTGAAATGTCTAAAGTATGTTGGCACAAATGATGACATCATCCATGTTGCATCATGGGATGATGTCATCCATCAAGTTGTCAAAAGTCAACATGACTTTTAGATATTTTGTAAATATCTTTGTAAATAGGTGGTTGGCTCCTTTTTGCCTTCTTTCCTTCTCCTCTTCTATATATATTGGAATACTTGTTGTATTCGGGGTGAACATTTTTTAGATGAAAATAGAAGTGAGGAGAGAAAGACTTTGAGCTTTCTTGTAACAGAAGAAAACAGTAATACAAATATTGAGACTTTGTGCTGAATACCTGTGTTATGTGTCAGAACTTTCTTATGTTAGATCTGCACGTGTTTATTCTGTTAGATTCAGATCTACTTTTCTGTCATTTGCTCATCAGTATTGCTTTGTTTATTTATGCAAGTAGGTTTGGCTCTGTTTACTACCAACCCAAAAACATAAATCTTCTGACCTTTCTGCTTTGGAATTCATTTCTTTTCTCCCTTCAGACCTGTTCCTTCTTCCTCCTCTCTTTCACTCCTTTCTCTTCGCAGCCGGAAATAAACCTCTCTGGGATGAGATCCCAAACCCCGAAGGCAGAATCTGTGAGACTTGCATAGATTCCTGCTGGTAGAATAGCAATAAACCAGTTTCGCTTTGCTGACTCAAAGAGGGGCTATGCCCTGCACATTGTTGGCTCGTTTATCCATAAATCTACCCAAGTGATGATTTTGGACTAACGAGCCGAGTGTGTGTTAAATCATGAGTGCGGTGAAATCATGGAAGAAGCACATGTGTGGGACTCGGGCAGGAGGTAACTATGAAGGGAATGCCACCACTGAGAAGATTCTCCTAGGAGGGAATTGGTGGGAAAGAATCTACTAGGATTTTATTGAGTTTTGCGAGGCCTATGAGCATTACCAACACCTTAGAAACCTAGGAAGAAGACATGAGATGTTGTTGAGACCAATAGCTAGTGCAAAACCATTTGAGAAGTGGGCCATTAATTTTTTAGGACTGATTTCAGCTATCACGTGAAGGACTGGTTCATGCTATATCATTACTTGTATTAATTACTTAATAAGGTGGGTGGAGGAAATGCCTAAAAGGGATTGTACAATGGAAACAACAACCGAGTTCTGTGGGAAAACATAATCGAGTATATATGGATGCCCGAGTGATTTTAAAAAGTGATAGGGGTACTCATTTCTTGAATGAGACAATTATAATTTTGTTAGAAGAATTGATGGTAGCCAACAAAAAGACTACCCCTTATCACCCCCAAGATAATGGAACCATTGAGGCATTTAACAAGATATTGAGTCACATGTTGACCAAAATTTGTGATGTAGGAAGAAGAGATTGGGATGATAAAGTTTTTGTTGTGTTATGGTCATACTGGACTACTTATAAAAGACTAAATAAGGCCACACCTTTTCAATTGGTGTTTAGCATGGAAGTGGTGTTACCTATTGAATTCATGTTACCATCACTATGTATAGCACACGCAGGAGGATTAGCTGATGAACAAGTGCTTGAGGAGAGGATTGATAAGTTAATGCAGTTAGATGAGAGGCGGGCTATTGTTCGCTGGAGTAAGAAAATAGAAAATTCCAGGCAAAAGGCATGACATGATAGAAACATCAAGAACAAATAATTTGAGGTTAGGTAGATGGTTCTATTATATGATTTCAAGTTTCTATGCCATCCTGGGAAATTCAAAGTCCATTGGATGGGCCCATACATTGTATCATATATACTTGATTCGGAGCACTTGCTAGTTACAAGCACTAGATGGAACATAGTTACCAAGCCATTTCAATGGGATTAGGATCAAGCCCTACTATAAATAAGTCTTCATTGTGTTTATAAATAAGGCAATATTTCTAGTTAGCCTAGGATTTCCCTTAATACATTTTCCTTTCTTTGTGTTTCCCCTTCTCGTTGTTTGTTCCCTTTATTTTTTATTATGTGCACGTTGTGTTCCAGTAGCCACTTAAAATTTCAAAAGTTTCCTATACACATAGGACCACACATCTATTTTTGTGTGGGGTGAAGTAATGCAAAAAGCACTATAAGATGGTATTGGAAGCTATGTTTCAATGGCCGAGGTCAAAGGATAAAAAGTGCGTAGTTTGGAAGAGAGTGCTTGGAAAAGGTTAACATGAGGAGTTTGGTGTCAGGGAGGCTTTACAAAAACCATGTACAAGGGTGAGAAGCGTAGGAACAACATGAGGTAGGTGATGTTAAAAATTAGGATAAAGACAAAAGAAGTGCCTTTGGTGCTTAAAGCACATGTGTAAGGATCTTTGGTCACTAAGGGTTTTGTGTGCTAGAAGGTTGTAGAATTGTTTGAGTAGGATTGGGCGTGGGGGTAAAAGTGTTGAAGGTTAGAAGTAGGAAAAAACCACCTTTATTACAAGAGTACGTTGGTAGGTTACATGGCATTTATCACGGGAAAAATCAAAAGCTATAAGTAGAAGGTTGGGGTGCATTATTGTTTACCTTGCATTTGTGTTATCAAAGAGCTCTCGCAAACTAGGGAATCCTTAAAGAAAATTTGTGCGAAAAAGGGTTGTGAATATTTATGTACATAGCTAGTTTGATCAGTGAATTGAAGTGGAAAATACGTACACATGCATAAGTGGAGAAGGTTGTGTGGAATAATCCCATAGGTGATTATGTCATCTTGTGGAAAAGGTTTTTCCAGGTTAGGTTTCCGTAGCTAGGGCATAGGATTGAGGGGATTTTTGTAAAGGAGTGGAGCCAAAGAGTTAAGAAAATCCAGGATGAGGGGAAAGGAAGAAATTTTAGTGATGTGACAAAGAAATGACACAAAGAAAAACAACAAATATTTCACCAAAGAAGGGAAAGGGCAAGGGGAAACAAGCCATTTCCACTAGTTTCAATGAAGAATGGTACACGGAGATGTAATATCCAAATGGTGTATTTATTGGAAAATAATGGGTGTCTCATGTTAGAAAGATGGTTATGAGTGACTACAACCATTGAAAGAGCACCACAAAGAATGAGATGGCATTAGAACTAGTTCACCTTATAGATAAGAGGACATCAGATGGAATGCCTATCTACAATGATGAGGTAAAGGTGAAGATGGAGAAGTCTAGGTTATTACAACTCTATGAGTTTCCCTATTTTGGAAAACCTTAGTTACTATACTAGTGGTTAATGTCACACGTACATGTTACATATTTCAGAAAACATGAGCAACTATACTAGTGGTTAATGTTGCACGTACATGAAGACCACTTATACTTCATAGGATCAAAGTTGTGAATAACTCCCGAGACTCATTTCTAAGTTTACCGATCTTTTCTATGAAGGAGAATATTTTGATGATGACTTGGATAATAATAATGCCATAAAAATACTATTGAAGCTTATGGCTACAAGAAGGGTTTGCAATACTTTGACATTTATGTGATTTCTAACCTAGTAATCGGGATGACCGCATGCTTGGTCACAAAGATGAAAGGGTAGGAGATATTTACATAGATCAACAAGGATTGGTTGAATGTTTGTTGTAATATTTTAGAGGGGACCATCTATAACGTCTTGGCTTTCATAGAAGAATAAATCATCAATGCAATGTGTGATGGAGAAAAGATCATGTTTGGTAATGTCCTCCTTACCATTATCTTTTCAAATATTGGAGTGCCGATGGGCCAAATAAATTTTTGTGGGAGTACCTAGATGAGAACCCTTCCCCCACCAAAATATTTGAGAAATACACTTGTGACACCATGACGACCGCCCATAAGGCATGCCTAGAAAAATTGTATAAGAAAATACGCGACGCATTTGGCTTTCGAGTGGAAAACCCAAAAAATTACTTGTTTTACTAAAAGGCGAGGATAAATTCACCATATACCAACATTTTTGTATTGGCAAGTTTACTCTAGAAGATGACACCAAGGGTCCCTAGTGCAAATTTTCGTTCTCCTTCACAACACAATACTTCTAGGTTAGGGTCAATCAATTCAAAGAGGCAAAGAAGCTAAGGTTTGACCTTAGCACGGTAGACCAGGATTACCACAAGCTATGTATAACATTGATATATCCAAAGAAGCACTCATATGTGGAGAATTTAGTTTCCCATGATGTACATATGTTGAAGCCAATGAAATTTCCTATTTTTGGGAGGACCGCAACAAGGGTATACCTATGCACAAGGCCTTGGTATCGAAGGAGCTTACGTTGAAAATTATGTCTCTATCCCAGATGACCCCTCCATAAGGAAAAAGGCCACACCAAGGAAAAAGGAGAGAGAGGAGGCCCCTAAGAAAAAGGCACCAAGTACATATACAACACAGTCTGTAGGTGTGTAAGAGTTGGGAGTAAAAACAAGCACCTATGCATGGATGAAGAAGTCCCCAATAGAGAAGAAAGATAAGAAACCTGAGGAAGAGATGCCAAAGAAAGTGAATCCCCCTATGAAATAAGAATCGTTGGCAAGAAAGGAGTCACCTAGTGAAGAAGAAAAAGAAGAGTCTCCTATATTGGAATCACCGGTTAGGAAAAAGCAAAGAGTAACATAAAAGGTAGACTCATAAGAGAAAATGAACATGGAGGCCGACAAGGGAAATGAGGATGATGAAGAGGATGGTGAGGTTTAGAATCATTTAAGTATGATTTACACAAGAGGATGAAAGAGGCACTCACGGTAATGGGGAGGTGAAGAAGTCAACATAAAGGATCAAGAGACTCCAAGCCCGACTAAGGAGCAAATAGAGGATGCCACAGAAAGGGAGGTAGTATGCATTATAAAGGACTTAGAGGATCGAGAGGTGGAGTGTAGTGCTAAAGAAGTACTAAAGGAGATAGAGGAAAGTGAAAGTGTGGGAAAGGATTATGTGTTATGTTTGTGGAGCCTGTTTTCATGTTAGAGTTTGGTACACCTTCCATGTGTTACACTCGGATATTTTTACGGTGTTCTTGCTCACCGGTGAGCAGAGTCGAGGGTTCGGGGTGAAGCCCCAAAGAAAATTTTCATGGGTGGTTTATTTACCCATGGGTAATGGGTAACCATTATGGGCTGTTTTTGGGCCCATGGTTTTTCGGTACCCATTGTTTTGTAAAACAACCTCTTCAGCTACCTATTGATGTACTTATAAATAGATGGACATATAATAGGATTTATATGAGTTTTTTTGTGAAGGTGATTAGTGTGTGCGAATTCAAGTGCGAATTTGGGAGGGTTTGTTGAGTGCAACTCCAAACAAGATATGGTTATTGTAATTGTGAAGACTGTTGGCTTGTAATAAAATCTGAGCAAGTGTTCTTGGTGGATGTAGCCCACATTGGGTGAACCACGTTAAATATTGTCTTCATGTTTTGCATATTTCATTTCTATAATTTCTATTCATACTTCTTATTATTGTGATTCTGAGGAATTATTCCACATTAGATATTATTAATTCCTAACAATTGGTATCAGAGCTTGGTTTGGTTTGCTGAAGTTTTGAATCATAGGGAAAGTTTTTAGCTTGAGTGGGAGCTATGGCAGATGATGGAAGATCTAGGGTTGATAAATTCAACGGGCAAAATTTCAGTCTTTGGAAGATACAGATGGAAGATTACCTTTATCAGAAGGATCTTTATACTCCGTTGTCTGAGAAGGTGAACAAACCCTTGAGCATGACAGATGTGGAATGGGATTTTCTAGATAGGAAGGCACTTGGGACAATCCGGCTGTGTCTTGCATCTTCAGTATTATTTAATGTTTCAAAGGAAAAGACTACAAAATATCTAATGGATGCATTAGGAAGTTGTATGAAAAACCCTCTTGCCTCTAACAAGATATTTTTAATGAAAAAGTTGTTTAATATGAAGATGTTTGAGAATAGTTAATATCAGATCATTTAAATGATTTCAATATGGTTGTGAATATGCTAGCTTTGGTTACAATAGAATTTGATGAATAAGTTATGGATTTATTAATTCTATGCTCTTTACATGAGAGTTGGAATATCCTGGTAATGGCGGTAAGCAACTTGGTTCCACTAACTCGAAGTTGAAGTTTGAGGATGTTGTAGGGGTGATTCTAAGAGAGGAAATGTGAAGAAAAAGCTCGGGGAATATTCTACTTCAAGGAATGCTTTTGCATGTGGAAACTAGAGGGAGACAGGAAGAACGAGAGGAAGCTGTGGAAAATCGAAAGATCAAGCAAGATCAAAATCCAAGAGCAAGATTGTATGATGGAATTGTGGAAAGTCCTGGGCATGCAAAGAAGGATTGTTGGGAGATTTGGGATAAGAAGAAACAACGGGGAAGAAAACAAGGAGGTAAATGTGGCATCGGGTAATGTATGCCAAGATGGTTTGACTCTTTCTTTGCATAATTTCTTGAATATTGGGTTTTAGATTCGGGGGCTTATTTTCATGCTACTCCACATAGGAATTATTTTGTTGATTATGTTCAAGGAGATTTTGGGCATGTTTTTCTTGGTGATGATGAGCCTTGCAGTATAGTTGGAAAAGGTTCTATTCAGGTTAAGATGCAGAATGGGAATACATGGATATTGAAGGATGTCAGACATGTGCCTACATTAAGGAGAAATTTGATATTATCGGGGCAATTGGGAAGTGATGGTTATACTATGATATTTACAGTTGACTCTTGGAAGGTTACCAAGGGTGCTCTTGTGGTGGCAAGAGGTAAGAAGGTTGGAACCTTGTATTTAACCATTGATAGTACTAATGATTGTAATATTGTGGCTTCAGATGCAGATACAACATTATGGCACTATAGGCTCAGTCATATAAGCCATAAGGGCATAGACATCATAAAGAAGAATTTTCTTGGATATATAGAAATAGGTTTAGATTTCTGTGAGAACTGCATATATGGGAAACAAAAGTGAGTAAGGTTTCTCAAGGTTAGACCGATGAAGAAAGAGAGTAAGTCAGCCACTGGTACATTTTGATGTGTGGGGGCTAGGTCAAGTATCATCTCTTAGGGGTTCAAGTTATTATGTTACTTTTATTGATGATGAAACAAGGAAAGTTTGGGTTTATTGTATTAGAAACAAATTTGATGTATTTGATACTTTTTTTAAATGGAAAGCCTTGGTAGAGAATGAAACAGGTCTTAAGTTAAAATGTCTCAGGTTAGATAATGGAGGGGAGTATTGCAAAGCAATGAATTTGATGATTATTATTCTAAGAATGGAATCCGTAGGTAAAATATAGTTCCAAGAACCCCACAAATGACGAGAATGGGGTGTCAGAAAGGATGAACAGAACAATAATGGAACGTGCTAGGAGAATGAGGATACATACAAGACTACCTCTTTATTTTTGGGCAAACGGTGAGCACTGTGTGTACTTGATAAATAGAGGACCCTCAAGTTCCTTGGATGGAGGCATACCTGAGGAGGCTTAGTATGGTAAGAAATTCAATTACTCATTTCTTAGAGTCTTTGGATGTGAGGTGTTTGTTCATATTAACAAGGATGATAGGACCAAGCTAGAGGCTAAATCAGAAAAATGCACTTTTATTGGTTATGGTGGTGATGACTTTGGATTTAAATGTTGGAGTATTAAGGAAAAGAAAATCATTCGGTCTAGGGATGTGGTCTTTAATGAGAAAGTAATGTATAAGCAACAGTTGTAGGAAAATAGGGAAGAATCCAAGAAAGAATATGCAGTGGTAGAGGATCTTCCGGATGGGACAATGACCCATGAATCAATTTAGGAACCTACTCAACAGGAACCCCAAACTCCTATAGTGAGGAGGTCTTCTAGGGTAAGAAAATAACCTGAATGTTTTTCTCCTTCTCTTTATTATTTATTACTCACTAATAGTGGAGAGCCAGAGAGATTTGATGAAGCAATGCAGGTAGATGCTAGTAAGAAGTGGGAGCAAGCCATGGATGAGGAGCATAAGTCTCTCACGGAGAACCAGACTTGGGATTTGGTGAAGCTACAGGAAGGAAAAAGATCATTGCAGAACAAGTGGGTGTATAGAGTTAAAGATGAAGGAGGAAATAAAAGATATAATGCCCGGTTGGTGGTCAAGGGGTTTGCATAGAAACAAGGTATAGATTTTGATGATATTTTTTCTCCTGTAGTAAAAATGACTTCTATTAGAACTATTCTTGGAATAGTGGTAGCAGAAGACTTGCACTTAGAATAGTTAGATGCAAAGACTACATTTCTCCACGGTGATTTGGAGGAGGAGTTATATATGTAGTAGCCAAAAGGATATGAAGTCAAAGGTAAAGAAGAGATGATGTGGCGAAGAAGAGCTTGTATGGCCTAAAACAAGCTCCACGTCAATGGTATAAGAAGTTTTATAGCTTCATGATGGAGAAAGGTTATATTATATTTCATTCGAACATTGTATGTATACAAAGAAATTTGAGGATGGAAGTTATATTATCTTGTGTACGTATGTTGATGACATGTTGGTTGTAGGTAAAAACATGCAGAAAATAAAAGTACTCAAGAAACAACTAAGAGAATCCTTTTATATAAAGGATTTGGGGGTATCGAGACAAATCCTTGGTATGAGGATAACTTGGGATAGGAAGGAATGGAAGCTGAATTTATCTTAGGAAGAGTACATTAAGAAGGTATTGGATAGGTTTAACATGTAAGATGTTAAACCAGTTGGGACTCCTTTGGCAGACCATTTTAAGTTATCAAAGGATCAGTGTCCCAAGACAGAGCAGGAAAGAAACCATATGTCCAAGGTGCCTTACTCATCAGTGGTTGGTAGTTTGATGTATGCTATGGTATGCACTAGGCCAGATATTTCCCATGCAGTGGGAGCAGTGAGTAGGTTTATGAGTGATCCAGGAAATGAGCACTGGCAGGTAGTAAAGTGGATACTTTGGTATTTGAGAGGGACCATGGGTATTGTTTTGTGTTACAATGGATCAGACACTACTTTGTGTGGATATGTTGACTCAGATATGGCTGGAGATTTGGACAACAGGAGGAGCACAACAAGTTATGTATTTACTATAGGTGATACAAGTAGTGAGCTAGATTTCACGGTTACAGAAGGTTGTGGCTTTGTCAACCACTGAGGCTGAGTATGTTGCTACTACAGAAGCTAGCAAGGAGATGATTTGGCTACAACAATTTCTTGATGAGTTGGGGCATAAGCAGGAAGTTGGAAAGCTATATAGTGATAGTCAGAGTGCTATTCACTTAGCTAAGAACTTTACTTTCCATTCTAGGACAAAGCATATACAGTTGAGATATCACTTCATCAGGACAACTTTGGAGGAAGATAAGTTGAAGTTGGAGAAGATTCATACTAGTCAAAATCCTACAGACATGATGACCAAGGTGGTCACAAGGGATAAACTAAAGCTATGTTCAACTTTGGTTGGCCTTCACAGATGATAGTGAAGGGTTGAGAAGCTTACTCAGTGGAAATCAGTCTCCAAGTGGGAGATTGTTATGTTTGTGGAGCTTGTTTTCATGTTAGAGTTTGGTACACCTTCCATGTGTTACACTTGGATATTTTCTTGTGGTCCCACTCACCAATGAGTAGGTAAAGGGGGTTACTCTGGGGCGGTGAAGCCCCAGCGATGGGGGCTCGGGGTGAAGCCCACAAAAAATTTTCATGGGTGGTTTATTAACCCATGGGTAATGGAAGTAACCGTTATGGGCCCATGGTTTTTCGGTACCCATTGTTTTGTAAAACTGCCTCTTCGGCTACCTATTGATGTACTTATAAATAGATGGACATACAATAGGATTTATATGAGTTTTTTTTGTGAAGGTGAATAGTGTGTGTGAATTCAAGTGTGAATTCGGGAGGGTTTGTTGAGCGCAGCTCCAAACAAGATCTGGTTATTGTAATTGTGAAGACTGTTGGCTTGTAATAAAATCTGAGCAAGTGTTCTTGGTGGATGTAGCCCACATTTGGTGAGCCACATTAAATATTGTCTTCATGTTTTGCATATTTAATTTCTATAATTTCTATTCATACTTCTTATTATTGTGATTCTGAGGAATTATTCCGCATTAGATATTATTGATTCCTAACATTATGGAAGCATGGTCGAGATCCACCAAGTAGTAAGCTTCCCAAAGGAAATGCATACATGTGCAAAGGGTATGGTAGTAGAGAAAGACAAAGAAATTACTTACATCAATGATCCAAATAAGGTCTTGTTATCCAAAATGGTGCCCCAGCTCGTTTTTGTGGCTAACTCCTTGTGTTCTTGCCTCTCTTGTGCCTCAGTCTACATTTTTTGATTTTCAGGCACTCAAGGCTTTCTGGAAATGGCACCATCAGATAGAGCTCTCTCTCAGCTTTCCAGAAAGGTAAAGTTTGCCTCCTAACTCCTTATATTTTTCAAGTTATGGCTCGGTGGAGTTTTTGTGGAAAATTTTCCCATTTGAGGCCCACAGCCAATAGGAAGTTGTCACGTGGCAGAGGAGTTCGGGGGTCGGAGGCAAATATGAATTTTTTTCCAAAAGAGTATAAAAAGGTCGATTTTCAAAGGAAAACCCGCGGAAAAGAGAAGGAGAGAGAATTCCAGAGTGAATCAGAGCTTACCACGTGGCATCCAACCAGCGGAGCATGGGGAATTTTTGAAAAATTTTCCAAAGACAAAAAAGAGGTAAAATTTGAAATTTTTCCCGTTGATCCGTTTTTGGGCCATTTTTGCCCTAAATCTTCAAACGATCATATCTTTTGATCCAAAGCTCAGATTTTCACGTTCTTTATATCATTAGAAAGCTGTTAAAATTATCTACATGATTCCATGGTTAATTTCTTATTTTGGTCTAGTTTGGAGAGAGAAAATTCAAAAATGGTTCTGGTACGTGTCCATGGCCAGAAATGACATTTCAACAACCAAATTTAATACAGAATGGGTCGCATTCTTCTCCAATATGGTCAAAAATGATAGGGTATGGGTTTGTAATGTCCTCCATGCTATTTTAATGCATTTTCCATCAACGAGGATGGCTCCCATGCATTTTCACATTTTCTCTCTCTTGGGCTCGACCCATGTCTTTGTAAAAGCGATTTGGCTCATTTCTTGAGGTTGAACACTTTTGGCATTGCAAACTTCTTCTTTCACCTCCAGCAAGTGATAGTTGTAAGAATCGAGACCTTTTCACAGTTTGTAACGAGTTTATACCTCTTTGATGGTGGAATGCAAGAGATTTTTACATGGAATTGTGATGCAAACTCTTTGAATGCTTTTAGTCCTTTGTTTGTAATGTTCTACTTCATTTTAAGACCTCTAATTACATCTATCATCTTGTGTATGTTTTCCCTTGTTGCATTTCATGAATTTGTGTCTATTTACATGGCAAAAAATGTTTCACCACTCCTTTTGGTGCATCACCATCTTTAGTTTAGTTTCATTTTTGCATTTTTATCCATGTCTCCTTGCAATCTAGGGTAGAATTAGGATTAGAACCTCTGTAGTTGTGCAAAATATAGATCTAAATCAAAGGAGTTTGAGGAACCAGCCTCTATTCTAGAGATTCCTCTCTCATTTTCACAAGTCCCACACTTGGAGAGAGGTTTCCATGTTGTGCAATCACACTGGATGCTCTAAACATCATTTAGAACCTTGATTTACATCCAGGGGTGCTGCTGATTTGCAACAATAGTTTTGGCACACCCGGTGGGACCTTAGAGGTCTCATTTTTATTGCAGCAAAGTTGATGTGCATCTGCTACAATTTTCTTGCTTGAAAAGAGCTATAATTTGCATATCTGGTGACTCAAAGGGGAAGAATCAACTGGTTTCAGCAGTGCAGGCCTGAAAACTCATGAGAAGAATCACTACAAGGTCAAGAGCTGGAGAAGAAGAGGTGTTGTTTGAATATCTGTAGTTATCTCCAAGAGTAAGGCAAAGTGGAAGAAGGATTCAAAGGTCTCCATCTCCACCAAACAGAACTCTCTCAACTCCTCCACCTAGTAGGCCTTTCATTCAGTCAACAAGGGTTTTAAGACCAATTAGAATGGTGCAAAACAACCCCTATGTCAACTTCATAGGCAGCAACCCACTTGCCCTCAATGCACAACATCCAATTCCTATTGCAGCCTTAAAGAACATTCCATACTTCACTGGAGAAAATTAGACTACTCCAGGTGATCATGTTAAGGATATTGCTAACCTTTGTGTAATTCATGAAATCAATGAGATGTAAGTGGTCATTTGTCGAGTTCTTTGACATCTTCATTGAGGAAAGCATTGCAATGGTTTAGAAGCCTTGGAGTTGGTTCTATCACAAATTAGAATCAGCTGTGTATAGCACTTCATGAGCAATTTGGAGAGAAGGGAGACAACTTGTCTCTTTTGGAGCAGCTGACAACCATCAAGAGAGCTCCCAATGAGCAGCTGACCGATTTCAACTTCAGATTTCAAAAGACTTGGGAGAGAATTCCAGTGGCAGTTAGGCCAACAACAGAAGGTGCTTTTCTCTATTATCTCAAAGCTCTAAATTCTAATATTTCTATGTTGATTTAGTCCCTGGGAGGCATAACTATCCCTATGGCTTATATCATTGCCATTAGGGCTGAATTTTTTTTTATCCAAGCTGGCAAACTAGCCCCTAGACCTCCCATGCCATTGTTTCCAAGTTTAAAGAGTCCAAATAACAATCAAGCACCTAATTTGGCTCCTTCTCCACTACTAGAAATCAAAGTTCAAATGAAGCTTCTACTTCATCTCCAAGTGCCCCAAATGAGCTTCAATAAGTCATGAAGCAATTGCAAAACCTAGGCAATGAGCTGGTTACTCTCAAAAGGTAACAAGCCCAAGGTTTTAGACCTTCTTACTAGCCCCAAGCTTAGCCTAACAGGAAGCCATACCAACCACAAAGACCTCCTAATCTAGCTGCAAATATGAATCAAACAAGGCCTCCTGCCAATAGACCATTTCAGCCCTACAATCCAAATGCCATATCTGCCTCTAAGGCATTGGTGCCAACACAAAACAACATTGCTCAGGAGTATGACTGGTGTTTTCCATGCAATGAACCTCATAACCAATCCATGTGCTTCAATGGTGCTTTGAATCAAGCATTAATGGTGACAACTACTGGTGTGGAGGGTGAGGGCGATCAAGAAACAACCAACAACAAGAAACATTCCAACAACAATCAGCTTTAAATGACACCACGTTGGTAAATTGGCAAGCAGAGGATTTTTGTGGCATGAATCAAATAGTCTCTCAAGGTGTTACAGCAAACACAAGGTCAAAAAGAAGGAATTTAGGTGAAGAACAGTCATTAGCTCCAACCAATCCACAACCTTCCATGGCTCCACAAATGGTTGGCAAGCAAAATCCAATTTCAAATGCACAAGGGCAGCCAAGAACAACTCCTAGACCAACTCAAATACCAGTTATTGCTGCCCATGTGCAAGGAGTGAATGTACAAGAAAAGGGACAGCAAAGAGATCCTTCATCACCATTCAGTATCATTGATCAGATGAAGAAGACAAATGTTAATATATCAATGTGGGAATCCCTATCTATCCCAGGCCAAAGAGACTTGTTACAAGCTGCCATGAAGGACTGGCCAACTTCGAATCAGCAAGTTTAGATGCAAGAGAAAGTGCTCACAAATGTTGCCCAGCCTGAGGGAAATCATGGAGGATAGCAAGGTAAAATGTTGAAGCCCCCTCCTTTCTATGTTTCATTAATCATTGGAAATCAGTTAGTGCACAATTGCATGATAGATTCCGGGGCAAGTAGCTCAGTGATGCCTAAACAAATAGCTGATCAGCTAGGGCTCCAGTATGAAACCATATCCAAAGGGGTAGTGCAGCTAGATGGGACAGTAGTAACAACAGTTGGGGTGATTAGAAATTTGAGTCTTACCTTGCATGCATGTCCAAATGTTGTTGTTTTACAAGATGTATCAGTCATAGACCTTCCACCACTCTTTGCCCTATGCTTGTCAAGGGACTTCACAGCCAAGATTGGGGGATATTTGTCTGCTGATTGGTCACACATGCTATTCAGAACGAGGTATGGAACTAAGGCTACAATCAGGTCTAAACCTATTGCAAAATTCCACATTGAGCCTTACACTCCAAGTCAGATCAATGCCAATTGTTCAGCATTTGATCAAGAAGACCACCCAAGTACCGATGAAGCTGACACCAAGGTTAGGAGCATCCCAGATCTAACTCTTGATGAATGGGTAAACAAGGTACATGTTTTTGATCCTTATCAAGAAGTAGAAGAATCTGAGCTAGGGGTCTATTGCATACACGAAGAAAATCAGCCTATTCCTAGCATCACCAAGCCAAACCATGAAGATGACAATGAGGTATGGCAGCTATTTTTGATGGATCAAGGAGTAGACAAGGTGCAGGAGGTGGAGCCATGCTTGTTTCACCTCAAGGAGTAAAGTACTATTCAGCTTTTAGATTTCAGTTTGCATGCTCCAATAACACTGTTGAATATGAAGCCTTGGTGCAAGGGATGCATTGGGAAATCAAGAAGAAAATAAAGAACTTGCAAGTCTTTGGTGACAGTGAATTGATTGTAAATCAGGTCAAGGGACAACATGCTGCCAAGAATGATCTACTCAGGTGCTACAAGAATAGGGTGTGGGACCTCATGGAAGATTTTGAGGGTTTTGGCATCAAATCCATTCCTAGGAAAGAGAATCAAGCTGCTGATAGGCTTGCAGTAGTAGGGGAAGCCTTTGACATTTTGGAAAGCATTCAAAAAGACAAGGTACAGCCAAACATCCACGTGATTGTGACGCCTTCAGTGCCAAATAACAATGTCAGTTGGCAAGTGTTTGAGAATGAACAGCAAATCATCCATTTCTTACAAGAAGAAGTTGAGTTCTTAGCTAAGAATCAAGAAAAGTTGGAACAACAGTATGGTGACCAGGTGGTACACCTGAGAACTAACAAGCTGCCCAAGGGACTTATCACTTTGGAGTCCATTTTTAATCCCAATGATCAGTTTAGAAAGGAGAAAGAAAACATTCAGGTCAAGAGAGAGGATTCAGTATCCATCTTGGTAGAAGAGAACAAACCATTGCAAATTGGAAAGATGAAAACTGAACAAGAAAGGTATGAATTCATGCAGCTGTGTCAAGAATTCCCAGATGTGTTTGCTTGGATCTATGAAGATTTGAAAGGTTTCAATCCCAACTTAGCTCAGCATACCATTGAATTGGATCCAAATACTAAGCCTGTCAGGCAGAAACAAAGACTAGTCAATCCACACATGGAGCCTCTCATGAGGAAAGAATTGGACAAGCTGATTGAGTCAAGAATCATATTCCCAATCAAGCATTCTAGTTGGGTTGCCAACTTGGTTCCAGTCAGAAAGAAGAGTGGGGAGATCAGATTGTGTCTTGATTTCAGAGACTTAAATCGAGCATCTCTCAAGGACCATTACCCACTCCCTTCCATGGAGAAAATCTTGCAAGTTGTGGCTGGCTCGAGAGGTTTTCACTACTTGATGGCTACTCAGGCTACAATCAGATTATGGTGAAGGAGGAAGACCGGTTCAAGACAGCCTTCACAACCAAATGGGGAACTTTTGCATACAGGAAAATTCCATTTGGGTTGTCCAACGTTGGTGCTACCTTCCAAAGGGAAATGGACATGGCATTCAAAGGTTTGATTAACAACGTGGTGCTGATTTACCTTGATGATATCACTATTTTTTCCAAAAATGCAGCAGACCACCTCTCTCATTTGAGACAAGTTTTCACGAGGTGTAGGAGATTTGGAGTGTCTTTAAATCCTAGAAAGTGTATCTTTCTTGCACATGAAGGAAAGCTCCTTGGCCATATTGTCTCCAAAGAAGGATTAGCAATTGATCTAGAGAGGGTTGAAGCCATAAGAGCACTACCATTGCCAAGCCACAAGAAAGCCCTTCAGAGTTTCTTGGGGAGGATAAACTTTGTTCGAGAGGTTTGTCCCATATTTTGCAGCCCTTGTCAAGCCCATCACCAAAATGTTAAAGAAGATAATGGCTTTCAAGTGGATAGCGAGCAAGCAAGGAGAGTTTTGAAGCAATCAAAGAAGCCATTTCTCAAGCACCAACTCTCATCAACCCGGACTTCTCCAAGGATTTCATCCTCTATGCATTTGGAGGTAATGACACTATTTCTACCATTTTGGTACAGCAGAACAAGGATAATGATGAGCAGCCAATTGCCTTCTTCAGCCAGAGCCTAGATGACTATGAGGTGAAGTACTCTTTTATTGAGAAGCATGTGCTAGTAGTAATCAGAAGCTTGAAGAAATTCAAGCATTTAGTCTCGAACAACAAGGTCCAGTTGCTGGTCTCACATGTTGGGGTTAAGGACTTCCTCCTCAACAAAGATTTGAATGAGAAAAGGGCAGGTTGGATCACCCGTGTCATGGAGTATGACATTGAGATCAAGATCACCAAGCTGGTAAGAGGGAAAGGATTGTGTGAGCAGCTAGTTTTGGGGAAGCAAAAAGAAGTATGCAATGAAGAAGAGGCTGTTTTGACAATCCAGGATAGCCATGAGCCAAGTGGCAATCAAGAAGAAGACAATGCTGCCCCCACTCCTTGCTGGACCCAAGGTATAATGCACTTCCTAAGCACAGGCCTATGCCCCCAGAGATGAACAAGACCCAAAGAAGACACTTCAGATTGCAGGTTGTCCCATATGCCATTGTTGATGGAGTTTTGTTCAAGAAATATGTGAATGGAGTGATCTTTGAGATGCATTAGCACAAATCAAATTCATAGGGTGTTAGAAGAGTTCCATGGTGGACCAGATGGTGGTCACTTTGCACCAAGAGTGACAGCTCTAAAAATCATGAAGGCTGGTTATTATTGGCCTAAAATTTTCAGTAATTTCTATGGATGGATTAAGAGGTGTAAGAATTGTGCATTCTTCACAGGAAAAGAGAGACTTGCTGCCCTTCCATTGCATCCAATCTCAGTTGACTAGCAATTCATGCAATGGGGTTTGGAATTCATTGGAGTCATTAATCCCAATTCAAGTCAAGGGCACAAATGGATTTTGACAACCATGGACTACTTCACCAAATGGACTGAAGCAGTAGCACTCAAAGAAGCAAATGAGTCCAGCATCTTAGACTTTTATGAGGGGATAGCAACCAGATTTGGTATACTTGCTACAATAATCTTAGATAATGCATTGGCATTCATTGGATCCAAGGTGAGTGAGTGGGCTGTCAAGAATGGGATCTACCTAAGCACTTCATCAAACTATTACCCTCAAGGTAATGGCCAGGCCAAGTCTACAAACAAGAACTTGTTGAGGATCATTAGGAGGACTCTTGATGAGAATCAGAGGTCTTGGCATACCAAACTGAAATCAGCCTTATGGGCTGATAGGATAACTCCCAAGAGATCCACAGGTAACTCTCCATTCAAGCTTGTTTATGGAAGAGAGGCAATCTTGCCCATGTCACTTGAGTTGCCAACATTGGAACTCATGAAGCAATTAGAGTTGCTAGAGTTTGAGCCCATGGAGGTCAGAAATCAGGCATCCCAAGCAATGGAAAAGGATCAAGCTTTGATCAAAAAGACCTTTGATAGGAAGGAAAAGGATAGATCTTTTAAGGTTGGAGATCTAGTGTTGAAATGGGATGTGGATAGAGAAAAACCGGGAAGGCATTCAAAATTTGATGCCATTTGGAGTGGCCCATACATGGTCACGAAGTGCAAGAACAATAATGCTTTCCAATTGGCCTCATTAGATGGTGAAGAAGCTGCAGATTCGAGTCAATGGATTCTATCTCAAGCGTTGCTTCTAGAGGGAAATTTACCACCTTGTAAATATTAGATTAGATTTTCATTCCTCTAAGTGCTTTGCACATTTTTTTCTTTGTAGGTTAGTTTTGCTTTCCCTAAGTGCTTTGGCACAGCTTGCTGTCCCTGGAGATGTTTTGCAGTCCTTGCTTCCATCATGTGATATTCCATCTTCCTCCTTGCACATTCTAAGTCAGTTGAGGTTCTAAACAGAATATTTGATGACTCCATGCCCAATGGACTGCTTCAGGAAACTGGTATTTTCATCTAGCAGGTAGATGACCCCTCTGAGTCGCAAAATTGTTATCCAAAATGGTGCCCCAGCTCATTTTTGTGGCTAACTCCTTGTGTTCTTGCCTCTCTTGTGCCTCAGTCTACATTTTTTGATTTTCAGGCACTCAAGGCTTTCTGGAAATGGCACCATCAGATAGAGCTCTCTCTCAGCTTTCCAGAAAGGTAAAGTTTGCCTCCTAACTCCTTATATTTTTCAAGTTATGGCTCGGTGGAGTTTTTGTGGAAAATTTTCCCATTTGAGGCCCGCAGCCAATAGGAAGCTACCACGTGGCAGAGGAGTTCGGGGTCGGAGGCAAATATGAAATTTTTTCCAAAAGAGTATAAAAAGGTCGATTTTCAAAGGAAAACCCGTGGAAAAGAGAAGGAGAGAGAATTCCAGAGTGAATCAGAGCTTGCCACGTGGCATCTGACCAGCGGAGCATGGGAATTTTGAAAAAAATTCCAAAGACAAAAAAGAGGTAAAATTTGAAATTTTTTCCCGCCGATCCGTTTTTGGGCCATTTTTGCCCTAAATCTTCAAACGATCATATCTTTTGATCTAGAGCTCATATTTTCACGTTCTTTATATCATTGGAAATCTGTTAAAATTCTCTACATGATTCCATGGTCAATTTCTAATTTTGGTTTAGTTTGGAGAGAGAAAATTCAAAAACGGTTCTGGTACGTGTCCATGGCTAGAAATGACATTTCAACAACCAAATTTAATACAGAATGGGTCGCATTCTTCTCCAATATGGTAAAAAATGATAGGGTATGGGTTTGTAAGGTCCTCCATGCTGTTTTAATGCATTTTCCATCAATGAGGGATGGCTCCCATGCATTTTTCACATTTTCTCTCTCCTGGGCTCGACCCATGTACTGTAAAAGCCAGATTTGGCTCATTTCTTCATGGTTGAACACTTTTTGGCATTGAAAACTTCTTCTTTCACCTCTAGCAAGTGATAGTTGTAATAATCAGACCTTTTTCACAGTTTGTAATAGGTTTATACCTCTTTGATGGTGGAATGCAAGAGATTTTTACATGGAATTGACAATGTAAACTCTGTGAATGCTTTCAGTCCTCTATTTGTATTGTTCTACTTAATTTTAAGACCTCTAATTACATCTATCAGCTTGTGTATGTTTTCCCTTGTTGCATTCATGAATTTGTGTCTATTTACATGGCAAAAAATGTTTCACCACTCCTTTTGGTGCATCACCATCTTTAGTTTAGTTTCATTTTTGCATTTTTATCCCTGTCTCCTTGCAATCTAGGGTAGAATTAGGATTAGAACCTCTGTAGTTGTGTAAAATATAGATCTAAATCAGAGGAGTTTGAGGAACCAACCTCTATTCTAGAGATTCCTCTCTCATTTTCACAAGTCCCACACTTGGAGAGAGGTTTCCATGTTGTGCAATCACCTTTGGATGCTCTAAACATCATTTAGAACCTTGATTTGCATCCGGGCATCTTTGTTGATTTGCAACAAAGTAGTCTGCGTGTGCATTTCCAAAGTACTATGCCTTTAAACCAACTCCTTGCATGGTCTTCTTTCGATGAAGAGGGTGCGTACCCATGCACAAGGAAGATTTTGTCTTGGGATTTTGAGTTCCTTGGTGATGAGCTTGAATTTGAGGTAAAGCTGTGAAGTGTTGATAAAGATACCAAATACTAAGGAGTAAACCCTCTGGTGAATGCCCAATAACTATCTGATGAGAAAGTTTGCAATGCACTCAACAAATTATCGGTAGAAGTTGAGGCAAGGCTCTTCAAAAGAAATGATAGAATAAGGGTCTTGGAGGAAGAGCTTGAAAAGAAAAATGAAGAGATCATTGAAAAAGACAGGGAGTTAAAGTAGGAGGATCTGATCAACACACAATTAAGGTGTGAATTAAGGGAGGAAAAGGCAAAGGTGTGTGAGATCCATAAGAAGATAGAGACTATTTTAGACACCATAATATTGAAGCACCGGACCTGGCCCTGCTGAGAAAAATACAAGTCAACCATGCAATGCTTGGAAGACTTGACCTACATCCTCACCATGGAGAGGTGGCCACTTGCATTGGAATCGGAAGAAGAGGAAATGGCATGCCATAAGGAGGAAGAAAAAATGAATATTAGGGAGACAATTACTCTATATTTTGAGTTCATTTCTGCTATAAAGACCGTCGTGCAAATGGCTACGGATATTTATGATAATTGGGATGATAGAGATAGGGTAGTGAGCATATTGGTTGCTACACATGAGGTAGATCTGAAGGAATTTCAAGAAAATAATGAAGGCAATAGGGTAGAGAATGAAAATATCCTATCCAAGGTTGAGAAAAATTAGAAGCAATCAAAACCTTGTGGGGTTTGATTAAGAATTAAGCTTAAGGAGCTATATCCCTAGGTCACTCACAGAATGGACATGCTGAATGATCTCAGCAAGAAGATAGAATGAATTGTAGACATAATGAATGATAAGAGTGAAGAATTCATTTTTGATGAGGTGAGTTCTCTAGTAGGTGACCTACTTTAGCAAGCACATGGTGAGGTAGATTCTGGGAAAAGATTGAGGCAATATTGAAGAAGGAATTCCTACTCCTCCTATAGCAATAGTAGATTCTTCTATGCTTTGTAGTCATTTTTACTCCTATCACAAAATAAAGGAACCCGGTGAAATTTGAGTGCTCACGAGGCATACACAGTGCACCGAGTCTCTCTTTTATGTGAGTTTAGTGGGATACATCATCTATGATTAGTGTAAGAGATTTCAGAAGGGAAGTTAAGACATGCAAGAACCATAGGGCTCAGAACAACCTCTAGATCCTTGCATTCATTTCAGATCGAGTGCTTAACAGAATCCACAACATGTATTGTGACAGAAAGAAACATACAAGCATTCATACTTAGCATGAAAGGAAAGAGAACTCATAAGAGAGAAATATGCATCATAACCATTGATATTCATGTATATATTATAACAAGTAACCTCATTACATCCATGGAACCCATATAGAGGGCTGCAGAGAAGCAGACCGCATCATCATCATTACCTTTGGACTTAATGTAACTAAGCTACCCAAAAGAAAATTTACAACCCCTAGGCCTAGTGCATTCTCTCCCGAATATAACTATTCACTGACAGAGTCCTCGCAACATTTCTATAGAGCTCTGCTCACTCTCTAGGTGTCTATATGGATATTTGTATGTATATCTCCATGTGTCTCTATATCTATCTCTGTAGGCACTTGTATTTATAGCTTTCTTGGACTACCAACTCACCCTCCAATGCCCTCAAATCTGGTGCCAAGTGTCCGAATGTGGTCCTCCATGCAAGCATGCTTCTCGTGCCTGCTCTCCACTCCATTCCATGATGTTCTTCTAGAAGATTCCATCGCAAGCATGCTCCTTCCTAGGCCAACCTGTCACCAGGCTGACATCTTATCCATGCACAACCAGGTCATGCTTTTCACGTGTTCTACTCTGGACGTCCAAAATGACTAAGTCCCAATCCTTTTGTGCATCACGCATGCTACGTGCTTCCTTAATTCCTTCTCTTGTGCACTTTTTCCTTGCGCACCATTCCATAAATGGGACCTTGCATGCCTACGTGCCTTCATACTTGGTCAATATTCCAGGGGTCCAACATCACCCCACACTACGCTTGTTCTCCATCTGCAGAAACACTCTACTTAACCAAGATGTAGGCTGCCTCAAGGTGTAATCTTACATTTTGTAAAAGAATAAAGGAATGAAAGAATAGGGGAAGAATGAAGAATGGGGGTATCAACTCAGCAAGTTGGGAAAATCCTTTCGTAAGTCTTCCTCCAGCTTGTTCCAAATGTCAACCTCACTCTGTGCCTTCTGACAGATGTCGCCAATCAGATTCTCACCTCGTCAAAACTCAGGCCAATTCCCTGGGCACCCAAGGTGTCAACAATCTTCTCCATCTCCTTACCTAGGTCTTCGAGCATGTCCATCCTCCTGGTAATATGAGGATATAGTTCTTTCATTCGGGCCTTGATTAAACTCCTTAATGCTTTAATCACCTCATATTTTCTTTCCACTTTGGCAAGAACCTTGTCCCTCTCTATTTTGTTTCATTTTTTCTTCTCCTAGAACTCCTTGACTCTTCTTTGAGTGTGTTCCTTATCCCTATCTAGGCATGTATCATATGCGGCCTCATCAAATTAGGCAGCAATTTTAACTTCGTGAGAACTTGGCTATACTCTGCAATGAGCGCTACCACCTTCAACCTATCCTCCTCCTTTAAGTACGTGGCCAATTATTTTGTAGACTCCAGGGCCAAATGTTGTCTCTCCATAGTGAGGACACATGTTAGATCTTGTGTGGGTGATAATAATAAGTCAGGTGCTTTAAAAGGATGGCACTCTTGATAGATTCCATCTTCTTATACACTTCTTACACCTTTGTCTTTTCTTCCTTTAACTCACACCTTAGCTATGCGCTGATCAGTTCTTCCTACTTCAAACTCTTGGTCTTCTCTGCTAGCTCCTCTTCTTTCTTCCCTAGTTTCTCCTCCAATACTCTTATTTTGTCATTACGCATGAAGAGCCTAGCCTCTATCTTGACCATGCAACCTTGTTGAGCGTGTTACAAAATTACTCATCTAAGAGTTCTTGGGAATTTACCAAGGGATTATATCCCTTAGACTCTGGTACTATTATGATCACTCCTTAGTAGACTTCAAAGTCTAGCTTGTCAATGTGGGACTCAAACTCCCAAGAGAGCATCTTCTTTGTTCTGGGGTATGCACCCTCCTTCTCAAATGACCCCATGGATAAAATCCTTTCTATGGGTACTGTGCTCTAGAACCATGTACGTAGTACCTTTCTCAAGTCATTAATGTAGCCCATCACTTGTCTTTGTTCTGTATCGAGGGCCCTCCTTCTCAAATGCACACCTTTGGGAAAACTCACTGTTAGAGTGGGACCTCCTCCCATGTTGCCATGCTCCTTATCAGTGTTTTCCTCTCCTTCCTCCAGCACTATGTCAGCATTGCACTCCAACTCTTGGTCTACCTCGAGCATTCTCTTTTCTTCTCTCTCCACCACCTCAGTGATCTACTCCTTTGTGAAGCTTATAGCTTCCTACTTTTCCACGCCAACCTCTTCATTCCTTTCCATGTCTTGGGTGCATTCTTCATCCTGGGTGCCCTTGCACCGCATGAATACGAACTCCTGCTTCTCATCTTCACTCCCTTCTCCTGAGTCATACACGCTGAACACATGTGGCTCTGGTCCTTCTCAGGCTCATCTTCCTTGTTGTCATCTTCTTCACTCTCGCCTTCTCTTTTACCCATATACTTCTCCAAGCTATCGGTCTCCTTCGAGTCAACTTCCTCTTCCACCCTCTACTTTTTCCTAAGAGGTGGCTCCTTGATAGGGGATTTGGCCTCTTCCTCTTCCTCAGGAAACTTTTCCTTGGTGAGTGGTTGCCTAGGTGCCTCCACTTCTGGTGTCTTCTCCTTCACCGGGGACTTCTTTCTCTGTGTGTAAGTACTGGGCTTGGTGCTTGTTGTTGGCATGCTCACTGTCTAAGTAGTCTACACACTTGGTGCTTCTTCATCTTCTCTTCCCCTCTTCTTGGGCACGGGCTTCTTCCTACCCATGGGATCCTCAGGTATGGAGACTTTGTTCTC
This sequence comes from Taxus wallichiana var. yunnanensis, assembly GCA_018340775.1. Classification (NCBI taxonomy): domain Eukaryota; kingdom Viridiplantae; phylum Streptophyta; class Pinopsida; order Cupressales; family Taxaceae; genus Taxus; species Taxus wallichiana. The sequence continues at coordinate 53,658,195 of CM031234.1, forward strand.
CAGGTACACACCCTTTTCAAAATTTGGCCTTATACAAAGGTACACACATGTTACGGATCCTCCTACAATGGGTAGTGTCATCAGCCTTGTCATCTAGACCTCATGTGACATGTACCTTTCCACATACATGTGCTTACCGTTGGGGTAGTTCAATCTTTTCCGCATCTCTCTATGCTCTCAGTCTAGACTACCTAGTTCAGTTTTAACTTCTTTGATTCCTTAAATCTATTTACTCTCGCTTGGAAGTATTGAGTAGTGAATGTGAAGGGAAGTTTACACCAAGGGCTCCATGATTCATCTATCAGCCTGAACCTGCCCAGGAAGAAATGTTGATATACTAGTGAATTTGGCTTCCCCTTCAGTGGCTGCTAGGAGTTGTTCAAGGATTCTCCACTCTACCCCAAACGCATTCCTTAGGTGCGTATACCATTTCTCCAGTCATGCCTTGTGGGGTGCTATCATTGTGTCACAGGCATACTTCTTGAATCTCTTCGCGGGAAAAGGATCCTTAGCAGGGTACTCCCATACAAACTTGTCTGGTGCATCAGGCACTCCAATCTCTGAAAATACGATGGTCAGGAGGATGTTTCCAAAGAGGATTCTATCCCCCTCCTTCGTGCAACTGACAATCTCCTCTGCAATGTAAGCAGACAAGTTGTATATGGTGCCTTCTACAATTTTTTACAAACATGTAACCAAGGCTTATTGACTGGGTCCATCTCTCCTGGCCATTCAACTTTGTTACAGATGTGTAGCCATTTTCATCACGGGGTCCTTGATGTCTGAAATGTCATAGTACCTTGACCCCTTTTTGTAGGCATATTCATTTATGGTCTCCTGAATTGCCTCCTTGTCACTCAGGTCATCCTCCAAGCTATTTCCTTCACATATAAGGCCTATGAATTGAGAGATAAGCTAGGGAGTAATGTGCATCTTACACCCTACAAAGTGGAAGTAATCTTTGTGTACCCGTGACATTAGCCATTGATATAGGCACTCTGGTTTCCCAAAATAAGGCAACTCATAGAGTTGTAACAACCCTGCCTTCTCCATTTTGACCTTTACGTCATCATCGTAGATTGGCAAGCCCTCTGGTGTTCATTTACTCATGGGGCACACTAATTCCAGTGTCATTTCCTTCTCGATCATGTTTTTTTGGTGGTTATAATCACTTATAGGCACATTTCTTAGGTGGGATTCCCACTCCTTACCCATCATCACCCCATCTGGGTATTACATCTCCGCATACCATTCTTCATTTGTGTTCATGTCGGGTTCTTATTGTTTGGCCTTGCCCTTGCCCTTTCCTTTCTTGGGTTCCATGGTCGAGGTCTTCTTATCACTCTACTCCCTCCTTGTTACTCTATCCTACTACTTCTAATCTCTAATCTCAAATCTATGATATAAAATATCTTGGACTCGTGCTCTAGTTTGTTGAACCCTAATTGGGATAAAATTTCCACAAGACAATGCCTCACAACTTTTTTCACACCCGTGTAACCCCTTCCTTCTAGTTTGCAAACTCAAATTGGCTGCTCATGCTTCAATCTCAGATCTTTCTTCCCTCGATCGAATATGGAAACCCTAATTTATAAAACTCACTTCTTTCTCTATAGTTTTTCTTTGTTTGAACATTAAATGATACTTCACCTACCACCATACTTTTTTCATTTAATACGGCTTGTTCAAACAAAGCCCATATTTAGCGCTTTCACTCACGTGCCCAACTCGTGCAAAAACTCCTCCAACCTTTAAGGCGCATAACCAATCCAACATGACAGGAGACTCTTGTGCACACGTAACCCATGCTGAAGGCACTTCTTCTATCCTTATTCTTTCTCTCACATACCTCATGTTGCTTAAATGAATTATTTCCTTCTTAGTACGTGGGATCTATAAGTAGCTTTAGCTTGGCACCAACCATTCTTCTTACATCTTTTCTCTTCATATACCTCTTTCAACTGGGCCATTCAACAGGGATTTTCAACACAACTTCCTTGGCACTCTAATCATGTTCTCCTTCATATTTCTCCACCCCACACTTAAAATTATTTGTGGTCCTCTGCGCACTAAAAAATTCTCCAAAATAACAATAAGATTACCAGTGCCCAAGGTGCAAAAAAAACAACATGAAAGGGAAACAAGGGAAATGCATAAAGGAAACTTCTAAACTAATTGGCAAAACTACCTTATTTACAAACACCAAGAAGACTTATTTATAGTAGGGCTTCAACCTACTCCCATTGAAGTGTCCAGGAAACTTTGTCCCATCCAACGCTTGTAATTGCACACACGCCCAAATCAAGGATGTATGAGATTGTGTAAGGACCCAACCAATGGACTTTCAATTTCCCAAGATGGCGTAGAAACTTAGAATCATATAGTAACACCAACTGCCCAACCTCAAACTTCTTATTTCTAATGTGGCGATCATGCCAAGCCTTCTAATTTACTTTTTATGTTGTTTGGCTCCACCTAGTGAGTGATCGTCTTTCATCTAGCTTCATTAACTCATCAATTCTTTCTTCCAGCACTTGTTCATTGGCTAACCCTCTTGTGCATGCTATTCATAGAGAAGGAAACATAAATTCAACCGGTAAAACAACTTCCATGCCAAACACCAACTGAAAAGGTGTGGATTTTTTCAGCCTTTTATATGTTGTCTGTAAGCCCACAATACTGCTGATACTTTGTCATCCCAATCTTGTCTTTTGACATCAAATTTTTTGTCAGGGTATGACTTAGTATTTTTTTGAATGCTTCCATGGTTCCATTTTCTTGTGGGTGATAGGGCGTAGTCTTGTGATGAGCTACCATGAACTTTGATAATAGGATCCTCATGGTATCATTCAAGAAATGTGTACCCCTATCATTGGTCAAACTCAATGGGCATCCATACCTTGTGATAATGTTCTCCCACAAGAACCTTTCCATTGTTGCTGTTGTGTAATCTTTAGTTGGAGCTGCCTCTACCCACCTTGTTAGGTAATATGTGCAAGTGATGACATAACGTGACCTAGTCCTACGTGCCACTAGTGTAATAGGTCCTAAAAAGTCTATTGCCCACTTTTCAAAAGGCTCTGTGCTAGGGATAGGGTGCAAAGGCATTTCATCTCTCCTTCCTAGTTTTCCAAGGTGCTGACAATGGTCACACACTTTACAATAGTCTCTACAATCCTTGTATAGGGTTTCCCACCATAAACCTTCCATTAATATCTTACGCACGCAGTGGCATCACCTAAATAATGCCCACCCGCACTTCCTCTGTGTTCCATCTCCATGATGGCCAAGCACTCATGCTCTAATACACACCTACGCAAAAATTCATATCGTCCCAATTTTTATAAGTCTCCATTGATTAACATGTAGGGAAGCACGCATATGGCCAACTATTTTTTTCTCTAAAGTCTTCATTCCTTCCAACACCACAACTTCCTTTAAAAATTTTACAATCTCTTTTAAATCCGAGGGTGCGTGCCACAATCTAAGCGATTGCGTCGGCATTTTTCCTTAATACTCTACACATCCTCTCCTAAATCAATTCTTGATAGATGATCAGGCCCACAATTACTTTTTCCAGGCTTCACTACAATGGTGAATTCAAATTCTTGAAACAACAACACCCACCGACATATGCGCCCTTGTAGGATGGGCTTGTTCACCAAATATTTTAATGCCATGTGGTCGGTGTAAAACACAAAGGGTGTTACCGGTGAATCTTGTATAAACTTGAAAAGCACATAGATCATTGATAATACCTCATGCTCGGTTGTGGTATAATTTTTCTCTCGGTGTCGATTTCTACTTGTAAAACATAGAGGATGATCAACAATCCCCTCACTGGTTGTGCAAGCATTGCTCCAATGGTGGTCCCTGAGGTGTCTACATGGACATGAAAGGGCTTGTCCCAAGAGGGAAAATGTAATATAGGTGTGGTGATAAGCCTATATTTTAATGTATCAAATGCCCTCTGCTGCGCCTCTCCCCAATGGAAGGCACTTTTATGTCTAAGCAGCTCCTCTAAAGGTGTGGCGATCTTGGCATATCCCTTAATAAATTTCCTGTAATATCCCGTATGCACAAGGAATCCGTGTACTGTGCTCTGGCTAGTAGGCTCCCCTAACCCCACAATAACTACAACCTTAGCAAGATCTACCAACAAGCCCTCCTTACATATGATATGCCCCAATAAAGTCCCAAAGGGTGTAGCAAACACACATTTCTTGATGTTGAGGGATATTATCAACTGCCTACACCTCTCAAACATTAACCTTAAATTGTCACAATCATCTTTAACTAGACCATACATTATCCAATCATCCAAATAGACCTAAAGAAACTTATGGATGAAGTCCTGGAATGCTTGCACCACTATGCGTGAAAAGACAATAGGTGCATTCTTCAACCCAAAGGGCATGACCATATATGCAAAAATTCCCCACTCGGTGGTGAAAGTTATCTTCTCCTAGTCCTCCTTTGCAATCTAGACTTGGTGGTACCCTGAAAATCAATCCGTAAAGATATAGATTTCATGCCCAGCAACTCCTTCCAAAATTTCTTTAGTGAAGGGGGTCAGAAAGGGATCAATGACACAAACTGCATTCAATTCCCTATAATCCACATAGATCCTAATCTACCCATCCTTCTTGATGTTGATTACCATCAAACTTATCCACTCCAATTCTTCCACTGCCTCAATGATCCTAGAAGCTATCATTTTGTCTATCTCCTCCTTAACCTTCACGCAAAATTGGGATTCATTCGGTAGGGTCTTTTCCTAACCGGGCACGCACCATCCTTCAGTTTTATCTTCATCTCCCCCAAGGAATGGTGAATGCCTTTGAGCTCATGGTACACTTGCACGGGAATAAATCCTCAAATTCATACGAGAAGATCAATGATCTTAGATATTTCTTTCTCGACCTATAATCTCCTATAATAAATTTCGTAGGTTCTTCTTACGAATTGATGTTAAATTTCTTCATTTTTAAGGGCTCATGGTAGGCACATGCACGAGTATCTGTACTATCTACTACCCCACATGTCCCTACAGAATGACTAACATCTAAGTTTTCTAATTCCTCTCCATCAATCATATATACCAACTTTCCTTTTTCTTTTTCCAAACACATGCGCTCAAGCTATAGCTCTTCTATTTCCTCTACTTCTTCAAAGCACACCCCCAACCTTGGTTCACCTAGTAATTCCAACAACCTATCTTCCATCTTGCACTATCCCCCATGGTAAGGCACTTGATACCTTACAAGGCCTTATCAACCGATGGTTTGGTACTCCGATACTCAAAGGTTTGAATAAGGTCATTCGCGAGCTCTTGCCAATTCCTTGTCTGGCAGCGTGTCTCTGAATGAATATACCATGCGCACGCGCAACCCTGCAATGTAGAATACAACTTGTGCACCCAAAGGGATGGTGGCAAAACCGTGCCTTCTCTCAAGATCCATTCACACTCCTGAATATGGAAAGAGGCGGGCTCCTTCCCATGGTACTCCTTGATGATGGTGGGTACATTGCTCCTAGAAAATTTGACAAAGAGAGTAATTCTTACCTCGCGCCACTCTAAAAGGCTCTCCTAATGTGTAGCCCACCACCTGTACTATTGTGTTGAGCAAGACATAACTTAACATCCCCCTCTGTTCCTTCTCATCCTTCCACTAAGCTTCCACCTCCTACAAAAATATCTCAGGGAAGGTTCCTTCTGAATACTTGGGTAGTTCTTTTCCTCCAAGGCATTGAACTATGCACACCTTTGTTACCTTGGTCACTGACCCTCTCAATTACCATCCCATCAATTCATAAGTCCCATGCACCTAATTATCACATGCCGGGTTGGTGATATCACTCACCGATTGAGCATTTGAAACTGGATAACCCCATTAGTAGGGTGTATCATCTCGGGGTCCACGATTGAGCGCACATATATCATGTCTAGAAATTCTTCCCCAATGGTTCAATATATGGTGTCAACTCCCATTAGCTAGAGGTATAATGACCCCTTCCTCCTTGTGCTTGAAGCTGATGTACCCTTTATTGAACCGAAGGTCCACATTGTTCTTGTAACACCAAGGGCGCCCAATCTTGCTAGGAAATTGTTTTCCTTAGCAAGCGCAAGAATTCAAAGTCCCGAGTAAACATGGCTCCACGGATAGTAATATTTGCATCCTTTAAGAAAGCGATGGGAATTTACTTAGTATTTTTGACATATACAACACATTTGAAGATGGCTGTAATGCAGGTCTTCCCATCTGATGCCATGCATCCAAAGTTAGAACATTAACCTTCGTGCCTGTTTCAATGAGGATATTTGAGGAGCCATCCATCTACAACTACATTTAATGTAATCTCCTTGTCATAATCGAGGCTATGAGGGGGAAGGTTTTTTTTCAATACTTGTCTCTCGTGCTCTCCTCCATCATGTGGTACCTTCTCTCTTAACCGTGATCCTAGCAAGGGAATGATATTCTCCTACCTTAGCATTTTACACACCTCCCGACCTCATCACAGTCATCCTTTTGTGCCTTGACTCTCCTTCCTTGTTCCTCCCTCCTAGATTATTCCTTTAGACACTAGATTTCCCCTTGTAAGCTTTGAATGACATCCATGGTGTCTTGATATATCTCCTTTTGATGCGCAGGGTCTAGATACTTTCCATGAATGACCTCCTCCCTTGAAACTAGGTTCTTTTGTCTTGGTACCTCTCTTGCGTGTGTGGCTTTTTCCCTTGTTGTTACCAAGATAGGCTCTAAACCTACATCCCATGTTACCGAGGCATCCACTGTATGTCTACCTTCTTGATACTGACCATTACAACGCCCTTTTCCTTCTAGTGCTATTAATTCATATGCTCAAACAATTCTGGGCACTCCTCATACTTATGCTTCTTTCCACACCACGAGCACTACAATAGGTCCGGGCATTCCCATTTGTAATGTTTTGTAGATCCATAGTTGAAACATGTTCCATGCAGGAACTCACTCCTTCCTCCTCCATGGTTACCACAACCACAAAATCCTCCTCGAAAACCTCTTCCATGTGTGCCTCCATCTGTGTGCTCCTCATAATGGCGATCATCACCCTTAGAACTACTGGCAACGCTGGTTTGGCACACCCCATGATCAATGGCCTCATGGATTTGATCAATGAGCCTATAGTCCTTAGTATCATGGGTTGTAGAAGTGAAAATCTTACAGTAACAAGATACATTTTTCTTGATTGCGTGCTATAGCAAGGGACATCTACTTGCATCATGGTCCCCATGAAAAATTTCACACTCTACCACCACAACACATACTGTCCTTCAAGGGAAATTATCCTTAACGTGCCCCTCTATTTCACAATTTGTGCACCACAAACCACTATGAGTCTCATGGGCTGAGTTCATAGATAATTTTTCCAACTACTTAGCCATAGCAACAATCTGAGCCTCAAGAATGGGCTAACACCAGTATCCACACTACCAACAACATCAATGTGTAGGGTAGCTTCCAATGCCTCGTGCAGGTCTGTAAAAGTTTTATGAGATAAGGCCCTTCTAAAAGGGGTGATCAATCCTCCAACAAACCATTGGGCATGATGTGAAGGGTGAATATCATATGATAATTTAGACAAGAGAGTTTTAAGACACACATCATACTCCCGCACACTCTTTATTATTCCTTGTTGAATCTCCTTCAAAGTGCTGATGCTTTTCTACTCAAACTCGGGAATGTGGAACTCTGCTAAGAATGCATTCTTTAAGGTAGTATAATCCACTACTATCTGATGAGGGTCATACTTCTTATACCATATATGCATGCGCCCTTGCAACATGGTTACAAACTGACTAGCCTTCCGTTATGGGGTTGTGACACCCTTCGTGTGCCATAGAAGTTCACACTTGTGAACATGTTTTATAGCATCCTCAATACCTCTATAATCAGGCAAATGTAGAGACATTTCAAAGAAAACTTGTGGGGGTGGTTGGGGTCCAAATCCTCCTCCACAGATCCTTGGTTTCCACCTATGTTTCCTCCACCACCTGATCCACCTAGGTCCTAAACCACTAGATCCACTAGGCCCACCAGGTCCTAAACCACCAGATCCACCAGACCCACCAGCTCCTATTCCTCCTGAACCACCAGATCCATAAGGCCCACCAGGTCTTGAAGTGGTTGTGCGAGGTTCCTGCTCCAGTTCCATTTGAGTTATGAAACTATGGTCTATGACAATGCCCCACTACCAATAGTATACCCCACACCACTTCCAGATGTGAGACCAAACACTTGTGTGTCTATACCTTTCCTGAAAATTCCTAACACTGGGTTGGTGTTTGCAGCCATAGAAGTACCAAATGAGAAATTATACCTCCTAGGCATAGAATGATCACCTCCAATGTAATCAACTAGATTAGCAATATTATCCCCCTAATTTGGAAAACCAAGTGCTAGGGTCCGGTCACTAGGTGGGCTTAGATGCATTCCAATGATTATTATTTCTCCATGCGATAAACTCTCATCGAGAAGTTAAAGGGGTTTCTCTCACATGCTTTCCAAGATGGGGTCACACAAACTTCTCGGGCTCCATTTCCTCGGCGTGGACCTAAAATCCTTCCCATAATGTCGACACCATACATCCATCACTCCTACAACCTCACGACATCTAGAAATCTCCCTTTCATGCACTTAACCATACTTGAGTCGTCTCTCCTCCGTTTCTTTCTTTCTTTGCTGCAACATCTGTCATCTTCCTCCACCCTAACTTCCTCACCTAGCACTCGAGAATGGTTTATTTGGCCATTGGGAAATCATCTAAACTCATGGTAATCATCAAGATCTTCAAAGCCAAAGGGACAACATGTAGAAATGATCCTTTGGGATCCCTCAGAAACTCAAAATCAGCCACCTCCAGACAAGAATATGTGGAAATGGCATACTCCAAAGTGTAGCTAGCCAATAATCCTTTCCACCAATGATCCACAACATGGGTCCACATCATATCTACATCTTATAGCCTTTGGTACTCTTCTTGGGTCCACAGATGTGATCTATAATGCCAACTTGATCTAGATGCGTAGGCTGAGAGCCATTCATACAGTTCCACAGGGAAACAACAAAAAAATTCATATAGATCATGGTAGAGATTTTCTTCTACCCATCTACGTGCATTAAACTCAGGTCTAGTGTTGAATCTTTGAGAAAATTCATCCTCCGTGCTTTTGAACCATGATTCAACACTCTCCAACATTAATTGTTCTGTCATTACTCATTACATAGATCATGATGTATGCTAAAATCCCACTACAACTTCAAAAAGAGGTCCTGGAAATGGAACCAAGATGTAGTCATTTTTACTCCTATCACAAAAGAAAGGAACCCCATGCATGCCGACCTATCACCCAATGAAAGCTGAGTGCTCACTCGAGGCACCACGGTGCGAGTCTCTCTTTTATGTGAGTTTAGTGGGATACATCATCTATGATTAGTGTAAGAGATTTCAGAAGGGAAGTTAAGACATGCAAGAACCATAGGGCTTAGAATGACCTCTAGATCCTTGCAGTCATTTCAGATCGAGTGCTTAACAGAATCCACAACATGTATTGTGATAGAAAGAAACATACAAGCATTCATACTTAGCATGAAAGGAAAGAGAACTCATAAGAGAGAAATATGCATCAGAACCATTGATATTCATGTATATATTATAACAGGTAACCTTATTACATCCATGGAACCATTATAAAGGGTCATAGAGAAGCAAACCGCAGTCATGCATTGCACTGGACTTAATGTAACTAAGCTATCAAAAGAAAATTTACAACCCCTAGGCCTAGTGCATTCTCTCCCGAATACAACTATTCACTGATAGAGTCCTCGCAACATATTTCAGAGCTCCGCTCACTCTCTAGGTGTCTATATGGATATTTGCATGTATATCTTGATATGTCTCTATATCTACCTCTGTAGGCGCTTGTATTTATAACTTTCTTGGACTGCTAAATTTCCCTCCAGTGCCCTCAGATCTAGTGCCAAGTGTCTGAATGTGGTCCTCCATGCAAGCATGCTTCTCCAGGCCTAAGCTTTCCACTCCATTCCATTATGTTCTTCTAGAAGATTCCATTGCAATCATGATCCTTCATGGGCTAACTTTGTCACCATCTCGACATCTTATCCACATGTAATCGGGTCACACTTTTCATTTGTTATACTCCAAACGTCTAAAATGACTAAGTCCCGATCCTTTCACGTGTCATGTGTGCTACGAGCTTCCTTAATTCCTTATCTTGCTACGTGTGATAAGTGAATAAGGTACCATGCTGGAACCTTGGAGGTCAAGAAAAGGATATTCCATGTAGGTAATATTCCTCGAAGACATCATTATAGAGACTGGAGAGTTTTCAAAGGGATAAGCATTCACTAATGGAGGACCACGTCAACACTTGACACGTGATCTACTCGGGAGAAAAGGAACAGTGGTGTTCAATAATCATATATAAAGAGATGCTTGGGTCGGGAGCGAGAGAAAAAGACAAAGATATGGTAGATAGAGAGTAGGTAGGGATAGACACACATAAAGAATGTAGAGAATTAGAAAGAGGGTAACGAAGTGTTGCCATAATGCTAGGGTTTAGATTACTTAGTGCCAAGGGTTGTAAGGAATGCCATAAGCATATGCATGGGTATTGGGATCTGTAACAAGGGTTAGAGTAGGAAAAATTATAGTTAGGGTCTCATATTAGGAAGATTTATAGGAGACAAGTCTCTGTCATTTAATATATATGGTTTGAGATGACCCTTTTGACTATAATGTGGCTACCAAAACTATTTTAAATCAATATATATATGTGGGTTCATTATGTATAACTTCTTTATGGGTGTAAAACCTCATGTTATATGACTTATCATGGCCCAGATCTAGTTTATTATGCTTCTTACAAATGTTATTTAGCTTTTGTAATGCATTAATGTGTGGATCTATTAGTTGCACCTTCTACCTTTTAAATAAGTGAATGTACTTCTACTTCTGCAAACCATCCTCCATTAAAGGAAGAAAATTCTCACAAATCTCACATAAAGGATGGGATCATCTCCCACGCATGCCTCGGGTAAGCTCCTAGCACCTGTTGGGTGATAGGTGATGTTAAGGGTTAGAAAATAGTATTAAGTGTAAATAAATGACTACAAGTCTTCAAACTTGCACTATATTCACTTCTCAATACATAAAAACCTTATAAACACTCTTTATATTATTATTCAACCTATCACGCACCTTTTCATCTTTCAAAACATTCCTTCAAACCTATAAATCAATCACACCTAGGTCACACTTTTCATACACACACAACTAGTATAAAATAGCACCTAAACATCACTTTTATAGGTTATCCTTGCTTCAAAGAAAAAGAGGCTGGTTTTCCTCATTTGGTTCTACTATACAAAATTGAAAAAATCCCATATAAATCTTTAAAACATTTAGATTTTACCCATGTAGGTCGGCCATGCCAAAACCTCTCACCTTGCACCAAAAATCCTCAAAACCCCATCACTAGAATGGAAAAAATCCACTAATCACAAAACCATGCTTATTAAATCTCCCATATTCACAAAACATGAGTAATATAACATATATTCATCATACATGGTTTCACATTTACTTTAACCAATCAAATATTTCATTAAATGGGCCCATTGGCTCATTTCCTTCACAAAACTTGATTACTTCTAGCATATTGATTTCACCTTTGGACCTCAAATACCACCTAATATGATCTCAAATATGGAATTTTAACACTATATGGAAAAATAATAACCTTTATAAAACTTCTATAAAATTATATATCATGAAAAATTCATATGCTCAAACCACATCTACTTTTGTCTTCACTAAAACAAATTGCCCACAAACTAGTTTTGCAAACTCAGCTAAAATTGAACCCTTTATGCCACTTTGAATGCATATAAATTCCTTCACTAGTAACAATTTTCATCCATATTAACTCTCTAGGTGGTATAAAATATCAATGCACTCATCTCATGCTCAATCAACTCAATCTTTTACCAAAAGTAGTCTTGTCTGAAAAACAAGAAACCTTCTTGCTCACAAACTGACCTAGAAACCACACCAAATAAAATCATCATGAGAAAAAAATTATACCATTGTAAATCCTAGTGAATCCTATTTATATAAAATATTATAAATCCTTCCAAATCCAAGTGGAAGGCCTTCAACCAAACTTATCTTTACAAACTGCATGAAACTGCCCCAAAACTGCCCTTTGCCTAGTCAACACAAATGAAGCATACTTGACCATTAAAATACATAACCATGACCTAAATACATCATGGACATAATTAATAAATTTCATAATCACCATAATTTCCATTTATTTTTCAAATCCTTTGGACAACCTTGTCCCAAACTAAACTTCTTCATAAACATGCCTATTTAAGTGGGGTCCACTCATCACCACAAGCTATACCATACATTTATGGAAACCTAGAGGATTTATCTACATGATAAAATAAAAATAAAAGTACTATCAAGTAATTATGGCCAATTAGGATCATTTTCTCTCCTACCTCTTTTGAGCTAGGGTTTTAAACACATAAGAAGTTGTTTACCTTCTTAACATTCATTCATAAAAACCTAACGATGAAATGACCTCATTATTTTTGTGAAACCTTATAGAATCAATTTATAAATATACCTTAAATCCACAAGGTCTCGTGAAAATCATACAATTCAAGGTGAGCATTAGAAGATGTAATTCAAGATGGAAATGACCTTCTTCTTGACCCTATTTCACCAAAAGTGATATAACTTACAAAATACAAATCATATCAACCTACAAGTTTTCCCACATCATCAAGACATATCTTACTAACATATATAATCATCGCCATGTATTAAATAGCTTTCAATATTTCCATCCCATCTCATTTTCATAGTTAGCCCTTAGGGTTTTACGTTGTCTAGGCTAGGGTCAACTTAAATAACATAATAATTCAACATAGAAACTTTCTAAAAGGTCATAACATACATATAATAGCTTTTATAACTTACTTTCATGATTCCATGAGCTCGTATAGCTCTAGAAATCATCCTCATCCCTCCTAGTAGCCATACCTAGTCCAAATCAGCACCTAAAACTTTCTCATCCAAGCTGTATCTGCATCCTGAAACTCATATGAGTACCTAGACAATCTCTAATCATGGTCTCCATGCTACCAATATGCTACTCAAGCTATCAAGAAGCTCTAGTCACCATTCACCATCACCTAGACTAGCTAGGTCACCTGAATAGGCTTGTAAGAATAAGAAATTCTCACTAAATAAACTCAAGCATCCAATAACACATATGAATCTCCATGTAATCATCACTCGAGCATCATCTAACTCTATTCCATCATCTAATTTCTCATTAATGGAATTTTACATCACCTAAAACACAACATGTCAATAATCTCCCTCTTTATCATTGATTGAAAACCTCCTAAACTTATCACCCTTTTTAAATTAATGATAAGGAATACCTAAACTTTCATGATTTTAACCTTTCTCAACTTCAAGGGATCACCTCATGGTTATAAACATAAAAAAATTCATTCTAGCTCGAAGCTTGAAATTGCACTCAAAAGTTGATTTTAAGCCATTTTCAAGCATAAAACCACTTGAAATCCCCTTGGGAAAAACATATACAACACCAAAACATGAAAAAATTATGATATAAAACAAAAATACATATCTCTTTCCTCTTTCATAGATGATAGAGCACATAACATCCTTGTTTAAGCTTAAGAACATGATTTTCATGGCTTCATACCCTATTTTGACCTCTTACTGACCTCTAAGAACACTTTGTAGTAGGCCTATAACTGATGGAAACATCTCATGAAAATGCCAAAAATACTGACTGAGGACAAAAAATATCATGCTTACCTTTACTCTTAAGTTTTCTTAGTTTGAGAAGGCACAAACTTGTCTAATCACATGCATCTCTTGACTTCTTATCACTTTGAGAACACATATATCTAAATAAACCCTTCAATTGTTTTGAAACCAACTTTGAAAAAATCTAAAGCACCATTCACCTTATGGATCAACGTTTTATCACTCCCTAAGCTAGTTCGATCTCATTATATTGGAAGACATTAATATTTGATTCCATATCATGATATCTTACCTAAAAAAAGATTCGAGATGTAGACACCTAACTTCAGTATCTATATCGCGTGCACATATTTATTCAATCATCCCCTTTGTAGTCATTTTTACACCCATCACAAAGGAAAGAAATCCCATGCACGCCGGCCTATCACCCAGCGGGTGTTGGGCGCTCACCCGAGGCATGCGTGGGCACCGAGTCTCTCTTTTATGTGAGTTAAGTGGGAAACCATCATCTATGTCATGAACTTAATGAATAAAAGTGGAAATGAGACATATAATCATCATAGGGCTCAGAACGACCTCTAGACAAATGTATTCATTCCAAACAGAGGGTACTTACATAGATAACAGATAGAACTACAGTAGAAAGGAAAATACATAAGGATTTACATCTACTCCATAACATCCATGAACATAAATGAAAATATATAGATATGAACTGAATCAATTACACTCATACTCATTCATATTTATAACCTCATTACATTCAATGGATCCATTAGACTACCACAACTTGATCAAACTGAAGTCATGCATCACAGTAAGGATCATGTCCTTCATCCATACAAAGAAAAATTTATATCCCAGCCCCTTAATACATTACTCCTTTATATAACATCTACAAAATCCCACAGAGTTCTCGTATTTTTTGTAGAGCTCTACTCTCTATAATATCCTCCCATCTATCCAATCTATATCTCTTTTTCTCCTGTGGGTCTCGCATATATAGGCATCCCAAAGTGCCAACTCATCCTTCTACGTGGCCTCATATCCGATGCCAAGTATCTAAATGTGGTCCTCATGGGAGCATGCTTCTCTAGGCATGAGCTATCCACTTTTTTCCATGATGTCTTCTAGAACCTTTTATCGTAGGGAATATTCCTTTTGTGGGCATCACATTGCCAAGCTGACACCTTATCCACTCTGCATGCGCATTCAAGTCAAGTGTTTCTCTTGTCCTACTCAAAATTCCCAATATGGCTAAGTCTTGAAACCTTGGCTCTATCACGTGTGCCACGGGTTTTCTTAAACCCTTCCTTAAATCCTATCATGTGAGCCTTATCCTTGCACGCCCTTCTTCAACTAGGCCTTGCACGCCTATGCACCTTTTGTACTTAGCCACTATTTTGGGGTCCCAACATCACCCCACACTATGCCTATTCTCCATCTATGGGAACACTTCCCAAAGAATTACAGTATGTTCCAGAAGAATAAAATAATTTTGGAAGAGTAAGAATAAGGGGATGAAGGAATGGGAAAGAATAAAATAATGGAAGGGTAATTATTGTTGCAAAAGGAGTGGGAAGTCCCTCTTTAGGTTGGCCTCTAGCTTGTTCCAGGAATCTACTTCACTTTTTGTGCTCTCGAAGAGGTCGCTAACCAAGGTGCTCACTTCCTTAAAGCTTAACCCATCTCCTTGGGTATTCATAGTCTCAACTACCCCTTCCAATTATTTTCCCATGTCCTCAAGTGCGTCCATTCTTCTCGTGATTTATAGGTATAGTTCCTTCAACTAGTTTTTGATTGAACCCCTTAAGGTTTCAATGGCCTTGGATTTCTTTTCAACCTCGGCAAGGATTTTTTCCCTCTCTCCCTATTTCCCTTATTATTCTCTTGAAACTCCTTCAACTCTGCTTCATGAGTGGTGACCAAGATGCTTGCCACTCTATCCCTTTTCTGCGTAATTATCATACGTAGCCTCAGCAGATTGGGTAGTAATCTTGACATCCGCAAGTACCTTGCTATACTCAAAGCAATGATTGCTACCACATTTAATTTGTCCTCCCTCTCCAATTATGCTGCCACTTCTTTAGTGGACACAAGGGCTAATGGATAACTCTCCATGGTGAGGATGCGCGTCAGATCTTCTAAGCATTCAAGAGTGGATCCGTACTTTTGTGTGGGTGGTGTTAGGTCTGGATGCTTCAACATAATGGTGCTTGTGATAGTCTCCATATTTTTATATATTTCATGCACCTTTTCCTTCTCATCCCTTAGTTTGCACTTCAGCTGTGCACTGATCAAATCTTCTTGCTTCAAGCCCTTAGTTTTCTTAGCCAGCTCCTCTTCCTTCTTTCTAGCTTTTCCTCTAGAAATCTTACTCTATCATTTCTTCCGAAGAGCCTAGCCTTAGTCTCTTGACCATGACCTTATTCAGCACATTACATAACTTCTCATTAAAGAGCTACTTGGGAATTTACCAAGGTACTGGTATGATTTCCCCTTGGTATATTTCAACCTTAGACTCTAGTACTAGGTATGATTTCCCCTTGGTATATTTCAAACTCGGCTCATCAATATGGGACTCAAATGCCCAAGAGAGCATCTTCCTTGTCCTAGGGTACGCACCCTCTTTGTCAAATGACTCCATAGCTAGAAGTTCTTCCATGGGTATAATGCTCTAGAAGCATGCACGTAACACCTTCCTTTGGTCATCAACATAGCCCATGACTTGTCCTCATTCTGTATCAAGGATCTTCCTTCCTAAGTGCGTGCCTTTGGGGAAACTCACCGTTAGACTGGGACCTCCTCCCATACTGACTTTTTCTTTCTCAATGCTTTCCTCTTTACCCTCTTCCATCACTATGTTTGCACTACGCTCCAATTCTTGTTCTACCAAGGCCTCGATTATTTTTGTTGCTTCTCTTTATGTCGCCTCATTTACTTATTCCTGCATAAGGCTTGGAGCTTTCTTCTTCTACATGCCAACCTCCTCACTTCTTCCCATGTCCTAGGTGCCTTCCCCCTTATGGCTACCCTTGCGTAGCATGAAAAGGAACTCCTATTCTTCTTCTCTGACCTCTTCTTCTAAATTGTGCACACTAAAGACAGGTGGCTCTTGATCTCTTTCAGGATCATTCTTCATTGTCATCATCCTTTCACCTATGTATCTTTCCAAGCTCTTCATCTCCTCCGAGTTAGCTTCCTCTTCTATCCTCTGCTTCTTTCTGAGAGGTGACTCTTTAGTAGGGATCCAACCTTCTCTGCTTCCTCTGGTGACTTATCCTTGGTGAGGGGTTTCTTTGGTGCCTCTTCTTTGGGGTCTTCTCTTTACTGAGGATTTCTTCCTCCACATATAGGTGCTAGGTTTGGATCTTTCCATAGGTACGCTTACTAGTTGGGTAGTCTGCACACTTGGTGCTTTTTATTCTTCTCTCTCCCTTTTCTTGAGCACAGACTTTCTTCTACCCATGGGATCTTTAGGTATGGAGACATCATTCTCTAGGTATGCACCTTTCTCAAATTTTGGCCTAATGTGGAGATATACACGTGCGAGGTATTTCCTATAATTGTTAGAGTCAGGGGTTTCATCATTCTGATTTCATGCGCTATGTAATTTTTCCATGTGTGCTTCTTGGGGTAGACTAGCATCTTGCACAACTCCTGTGGTCTTGATCAACTTCACTAAGGTCAAACCTTAGTCTCTTTGCTTCTTTGAACTGTTAACTCCCACTTGGAAGTACTGGGTGGTGAAGGAGAATAGGAGTTTACACCATGGGCTCATGGTTTCATCCATCAACTTAAATCTACCTATGCGAAGTCTTTGGTACATAGCAAACTCAGCTTCTCCCATTGTAAGCACTTGGTAGTTGTTATGGGATTCTCCACTCTACCTTGAATGCATCCCTTAAGTGCTTATACCACTTGTCAGGTGCACCTTATGGGAGGCTGTCATTGTTTCACATGTATACTTTGAAAATATTTTTCGCGGGTGAGGGATCTTCATTCGAGATACTCCCAAACAAACTTGTCTATTGTGTCAGGAACTCCTATCTCCAAAAATACAATTTTTAGGAGGATATTTCCAAAGAGTATCTTGTCTCCTTCTTGTGCTGTACTGATTGATTATCTCATCTATAATGAAGGCTGATAAATTATAGATTGTGCCCTCTGATATTTTCTGCATACATTCAACCAGGCCTTATTCACCTACGTCCACCTTTCTTGATCATTTAACTTTGTGACTAGGCATGTGGCCATTCTCATGATGGGATCTAGGATTTTTACAATATCAAAATACCTTGACCCCTTCTTGTAATCATATGCAACGATGGTTTCTTTGATGGCGTCCTTATCGCTCAGGTCATCATCTATGTTATCTCCTGCATAGATGAGGCCTGTAAACTTAGAAATCAGCTGAGGGGTTATGTGCATCTTGTGCCCCATGAAGTAAAAGTGATCCTCATGCATGCGTGACATCAGCCACTGATAGAGGTGCTCAAGATTTCCAAAGTAAGGAAACTCATAGAGTTGCAATAACCCTGCCTTCTCCAACTTCACTTTTACCTCATCACTATAGATGGGAAAACCCTTTGGTGTCCTTTTTTTTCATTGGGCACTAACTCCAGTGCCATTTCCTTCTCTGTTGTACTTGTGCAATGGTTATAATCACTCATTATGCCATCTTTCTCAAATGGGATTCCCACTCCTTCCTAAGCAAAACTCCATCCGGGTATTGCATTTATGCATACCACTCCTCATTCATGCTTTTGGTGGTTGTTGCTGGCTCTCTGCCCTTGCCCTTTCCCTTGCCCTTTGGATTTTTAGGTGACACGGTTGGTTTCTTGGGTGCCATTGTCTAGGTCCTCTTATCACTTCAATCTCTTCTTGTTACTCTGCTCTTCCACTCCTTAAGATCTCAAACTTGTGAAGAAAACCTCTTAAACTCGTGCCCTATTTTTTCAAACCCTAGCTGGGATAATTCCTTCACAAGATGACGCCTTCTCACAACTTCTCCTATGCCCATGATATCCCTTCCTTCTAGTTCACAAATCCAAACTGGTTATTCACACTCAAACTCTTCAAATTTTTCTTCACATGGATTAGTTCTGGAAGCCCTAGTTTGCAAAGATGCAAAAGTGCTTCTTTCTTCATATACACAAAGTAAATAATGAAAGGCCTTGACCCTTCTATTTATAGTTTTTCCCACTTTGTAACTTTAAATGCTACCTTACCTACCACCATACTTTAACACTTAATGCATATTTTTCAAACAAACCCAACTTTAGCACTTTAACTCACACGCCCAACCTTACATGGACAATTCTCCAACCTTCTGGCATGTAACCAATCCATCTTGATAGGAGACTCTTATGTGCATGTAACCAAGTGCGAAGGCACTTCTTCTATCATGATTTTTTCTCTCACCTACCTTGTGTTTCTTAATGTGCTTCTTCTTCTCTTGTACGTGGATCCCCAATGTAGCCTTATCCTAACACCAACCATCCTTTTTCACCTTTTCTTGCATGTACTTTCTTCACAAGCTAATTAACTAGGCTTTCCAATGCAATCCTTCCTAGCACTTCATACTTCAATTTCTTCCACCTTACTCCACCCCACACTAAAATTATGTGTGGTCCTCTATGTAGTTACAACTTCAAAAAGTAATGAGATTACTCGACACCCAAGGTGCAACACAAAACAACAACAAGAAAGGGAAACACAAGAAAGGAAAATGCATTAAAGAAAATCCTAAACTAACTGGAAATATTGCCTTATTTACAAACACCAAGAAGACTTATTTATAGTAGGGCTTCAACCTACTCCCATTGAAGTGTCCTAGAAATCTTGTCCCATCCAACACTTGTAATCGACATGCGCCCAAATCAAGGATGTATGAGATGGTGTAAGGACCCAACCAATGCACTTTTAACTTCCCAGGATGGCACAAAACTTAGAATCATACAAGTAAGACCATATACCCAACCTCAAATTTCTTGTTCCTAATGTGGTATCATGCCATGCTTTTTTCTTTTACTTTTTCTATTGTTTGGCTCCACCTAGTGAGTGATTATCTTTCATCCAGCTTCATTAATTTATCAATCCTTTCTTCTAGTGCTTTCTCATCAACCAACCCTCTTGCACATGCTATATGCAGAGAAGGTAACATAAACTCAACTGGAAGGACAACTTCCATGCCAAACACCAATTGAAATGGTGTGGTTTTGTTTAGAATTTTATAAGTTGTCCTATAGGCCCATAATATGGCTGATACCTTATCATCCCAATCTTGTCTTCCGACATCACAAATATTTGTCAGGGTATGACTTAGTATCTTGTTAAATGCTTCCATGGTTCCATTTTCTTATGGGTGATAAGGTGTAGTTTTGTGATGAGCCACCATGAATTCTACTAATAGGATCCTCATGGTATCATTCAAGAAATGTGTACCCCTATCATTGGTTAAACTTAAAGGGAATCCATACCTCGTGATAATGTTCTCCCACAAAAATATTGTTGTTATAGTTGTTGTGTAGTATTTAGTTGGGGCTACCTCTGCCCACCTTGTCAAATAGTCTGTGCAAGTGATTACATAGTGTGATCCAGTCCTACACGTTGTTGGTGCAATAGGGCCTACAAATTCTATTTCCCATTTCTCAAAAGGTTTAGCGCTAGGGATAGGGCACAAAGGCATTTCATCTCTCCTTCCTAGCTTGCCAACATGCTTGACAATGGTCACATGTTTTACAATACTCCTTGCAATCCTTATATAGAGTTTCCACCACAATCCTACCATTAATATTTTACGTGCGGTGGCATCACCTACATAATGTCCACTTGCACTTCCTCTATGTGCTTCCTCTATGATGGCGAGGTGCTCATGCTCTAGTACACACCTACGCAAAACTTCATCATGCCCTAGTTTGTATAAGTCCCCATTGATCAACATGTAGGGCACATGTGTATGGCTAGTTTTTTTTCTCTAATGTCCTCATCCCTTCTAGTGTTATACCCATTTTAAGGAACACAACAATATCCTCCAAGTCTAAGGGTGTGCGTTGTAACCTAAATAGTTACACATCTGACATGGTATCTTCAATGCTTTGTGTGTCCTCCCCCGAATCAATCCTAGATAAATGGTCAGGTCCAGAATTACTTTTTCCTAGTTTGACAACCACCATGAACTTGAACTCTTGGAATAACAACACCCACTAACATATGTGCCCTTGTAGGATGGGATTGTTCACCAAATATTTTAATGCCATGTGGTCAGTGTAGAAGACAAAGGGAGTTTCCAGTAGATACTACCTAAACTTATGAAGCACATAGATCATAGACAATGCCTCATGCTCGGTTGTAGTATAATTCTACTCTACTGGTGTCAACTTCTTACTTGCAAAGCATAGGGGGTGATCAAAAATTCCCTCACCAGGATGTGAAAGCACTATCCCAATGGCCATTCCAGAGGCATATACATAAACATGGAAGGTCTTATCCCAAGAGGGGAAACGTAATATAGCACGGTGAAAAGCCTATCCTTCAATGTGTCAAACACCTTTTGTTGAATCTCTCCCCAATGAAAGGAACTTTTATGTTTGACTAACTCCTCTAAAGGTGCGGAAATCTTGGCATACCCCTTGATGAACTTCCGATAGTATCCACATGTCCAAGAAACCCACACACTGCACTTTGACTAGTTGGCTCCCCTAATCCCACAATCACTGCAATTTTGGTAGGATCCACCAGCAAGCCTTCTTTGCATATGATGTGTCCCAACAGGGTCCTAAACAAGGTATAAAATACACAATTCTTGATGATGAGGGATATCCTCAACTGTTGACACCTTTCAAACATCAATATTAGATTTTCACAATGGTCCTTGACCAGTCCATACATGGTCCAATCATCAAGTAAAACTTGGAGAAAATTATGGATGAAGTCCTAGAAGGCCTGCACTACAATGTGTGAGAACACAATGGGTGCGTTCTTTAACCCAAAAGGCATGACCAGTATAGGAAAAAATTCCCCACTCGGTGGTGAAGGTTGTCTTTCTCTAGTCTTCCTTTGCAATCCTCACCTAGTGATAGCCTGAGAACCCATCTGTGAAAGAGTAGACTTCATGCCCTGCCACTCCTTCTAGGATCTCTTTAGTGAATAGGGTTAGGAAGGGATCAATGACACACACTACATTTAGATCCCTATAATCAACACATATCCTTATCCTTCCATCCTTTTTGATACTAATCACCATTGGAATTATCCACTCTGACTCCTCCATAGCCTCTATGATTCTGACGCTATCATCTTGTCTATTTCCTCCTTGACCTTCATGCACAGATTAGGATTCATTTGGTATGGTCTCTCTTGGCCCAGGCAGTGCACCTTCCTTCAACTTAATTCTCATTTCCCCAAGGAATGGTGAATGCCTTTGAGTTCATGATACCCACATGGGAATAAATCCTCAAACTCACGTAAAATATCAATGATCTTAGAGACTTCCTCTCCGACCAATAATCTCTAATGATAGCTTCCTTGGGTTCTACCTCGACCCAATATTAACCTTCTTTATCTTTAAAGGTTCATGATAGGTGCATGTTCTTTCATCAAGCACTATCCATCACTTTGCACGAGCCTAGAGAATGGTTAACCTCCAAATTTTCCATCTCTTCACCATCTATGACATAGACCATCTTGCCTTTTTCTTTCTCTGTGCACATGCACTCAAATTACACCTCATCAGACTCATCTTCACCAAATTATCCCTCCAAGCATGGCTCTCCTAGAAATTCTACAAGCATATCCTCTACCTTTGCACTATCCCCCATCGTAAGGTGCTTGACCTCCTATAATTCCTTATCCACCGATGGTTTGGTGCTTCGATACTCAAATTATTAGACTAGATCAACCGCTAGTTCTTGCCAATTCCTTTTTGGTGGCGTGTCTCAGAGTGGATGTACCATGCACGCGCACAACCCTGCAGTGTAGAATATAATTTTGTGTACCTAGAGGGATGGTGGAAAAGCTTCCACGCCTTCCCTCCAGGATCTCTCATAGGCTTAGATGTGGAAAGAGGCAAGTTCCTTACCATGGTATTCCTTGATGGTGGTGGGTGTTTCTTCTAGAGAAACAAACAAAGAAGGAAATTCTCACTTTGTGCCATTCCAAGAGATTATCCCGATGTGTTGCCCACCAGCACGTAGTAGTTATGAGTAGGATGTAACTTAACATCCCCCTTATTTCATTTTCCTCCTTCCACTGAGCTTCCATCTTCTGCAAAAATACCTCAGGGGAGGCTCCTCCCGAGTACTTAGGTAGGTAGCTCCTTTCCTCCTAGGTGCCGGATCTATATGCGCCTTTGTCACCTTTATCACAAATCCTCTTAAATGTCATCTGATCAACTCATAGGTTCCATGTGCCCAATTATCACATGCTATACTGGTGGTGTCACTTAGGGATGAGAATCCTCAAACTAGATAATTTCGTTTATGGGATGAATTATCTCTGGATCCTTGATTAAACACACATAAATTCTATCTTGGACATATTCTTCCCAAAGGTTTAGTATAGGGTGTTGACTTGGCATCACCAAGGGTATGATGAATCATTGCTCCTCATTTTCAAATCTTATGTACCCCTTATTGAACCGAAGATCTACATTGTTCTTATAACACCATGGGCACCCAAGTAGTGCTGGGAAATTTTTGCCTCGTGCAAAGCACGAAGAATTTGAAGTCCCTCAGTAAACTTAGCTCCCTGAATGGTGATAGTTGCATCCTTTAAGACATTGATGGGCATTGCCTTCATTTTTTTTCATATATACAACACATTCAAAGATGGTTGTAATGTAGGCCTTCCCATCTGATGCCATACATCCAAGGTGAGAACATTGACCTCCGCACTTGTGTCAATGAGGATATTACTAAGGAGCCATCCATCCATGACCGCATTTAATGTGATCTCCCTATCATAGTCAAGGTTGTGATGGGGAAGGTTTGCATGCAAGACTTACCTCTCATGTTCTTCTCTAATGTGTGGTACCTTCTCTCTCAACCATGCTCCTAGCAAGGGAATAATATTATCTTGCCTTAGCATTTTACATACTTCCTTGACCTCATCCAAGTCATCTCTTGGCACCTTGACCTTCCTTCTTTGCTCCTCCCTCCTAGAATTCTCCTTTAGACACTGGATTTCTCCTTGTAAACTCTAAATGATGTCCATGGTATCTTGATATACCTCCTTTTGAATACAAGATCCTGGGTACTTCCCATGTACCACTTCTTCCCTTGAAACTAGGTTCTTCTGCCTTGGTATTTCCTTTGTGCATGGCCTCTACTCTTGTTGTTACCATAACAGATTCCAAACCCACATCATGTGTCACCCATGGCATCCATTGTGTGTCCGTCTTCTTAATGCTTACCATTACAAGCACCCTTGTCTTTCTACGGTGTTGTTGATTCATGTGCTCAAACAACTTAGGGCACTCCTCATACTTGTGCTTCTTCCCGCACCATGAGCACTACAATAGATCTAGGAACTCTTGTTTGTAATGCTCTGTAGACCCACAATTAAAATAGGTTCCACATGGGAACTCACTTCTTCCTCCTCCATAGTTACCATGACCACAAAATCCTCCATGAAATCCCCTTCTACACGTGCCTCCATCGTGCACTCCTCATAATGGTGATCATCACCTTTAGAACTATTGGCAATGCTGGTCTTGGCGCACCCCATGATCAATGGCCTCATGGATCTGATCAATAAGCCTAAAATCCTTAGTATCATGGGTTGTAGAGGTGTAGATATTACAATAACAAGACACATTCTTCTAAATTGTGCATTGTAACAAGGGACATCTACTTGCATCATGGTCCCCATGACAGATTTCATAGTCTACTGTTATGATGCGTACTATCCTCTAGGGGAAACTATCCTTGACATGCCCCTCTACTTCATAATCTATACACCATATACCACTACGCAAGTCTCATGGGCTGAGTTCACAGATAACTTCTCCAGCTACTTAGCCATAGAAAGCAATTTGAGCTTCCAGAAATGGCTAACACTAGTATCAACACTTCCAACAACTTTGGCATGCAGAGCAGCTTCCAACACCTCACACGGATCTATGAAAGTTTTATGAGATAGGGCTCTTCTAAAAGGTGTTATCAACCCCCTAACAAACCATTGAGCATGCTGTGAAGGGTGAATGTCATATGATAATTTTGATAGGAGGGTTTTGAACCATGCATCATACTCCCGCACACTCTCTGTCATTCCTGTTGAATATCCTTCAGGGCACTAATGCTCTTTTGTTCAAACTTAGGAATGTGGAATTATTCCAAGAAGGTGTTCTTTAAATCAATATAATCCACACCATGTTTGATGAGGTTCATATTTCCTATACAAGCTATATGCACGTGCCCTTGCAAAATCATTACAAATTGCTAACCTTCTGCGCTATGGGGTTGTGATCCCCTTCATGTGCCATAGCAACTCACACTTGTGAACATGTTTTGTAGCATCTTCAATACCTCTATAATCTGGAAAATGTAAATACATATAAAATAAAACTTGATGGGGTTATTGGGGTTCTTGTCCTCCGAGCTAGAGCATTGGTTTCCTCAGTGTTTCCTCCACCCTCGAATCCACCAGATCCACTAGGTCATGTGCCTCCTAAGCCACTAAATCCACCAGATCCAGGTCTTGTGCCTCCTAACCCACCAGATCCACTAGGTCCACTAGGTCTTGTAGTGGTCGTGCCAAGGGTCCCCAAAGTTCCACTAAACTATGCACCGATGGTCTGTGATAATGCCCCACTACCACTAGTGTACCCCCGCACCACTCCCAAATGTGAGACCGAAGGCTTGTGTACTTTCTCCTTGTCAAAAATTCCTCTAAATACTGGAATAGTATAGGTATACATAGAAGTGGGAAATGAAAAATTGTATCTCCTGGGCGTAGATTTGTCACTTCCATTGATACCAACTAGGTCAATGATACTCCTTCCTTGATTTGGAAAACCAAGCACCATGGTTTGGTCACTAGGTGGGTTTAGATACGTGCCAATGACTCTTCTCTCTCACATGATGAAATCTCATCAGAAGCCAAAGGGTTCTATCTTACATGCTTTCCAAGATGGGGTAGCACAAACTTCTCAAGTTCCATGTCCTCTACATGAACCTCAACTCCTTCCCAAAGTCTGCCTCCATAGATCCATCACACTTGCAACCATGCATTATATAGAAATCTCCCTTTCACATGCTTCACTATACTTGACACGTCTCTCCTCCCTTTCCTTCTCCATCGTAATATCTTCCATCTTCCTCCACCCTAGCTTCCTTGCCTAGCGCTCAAAATGGTTTAGCTAGCCATTGGAAATGCCTCTAAACTCAAGGTAACAATCAAGATCTTCATTGCAAAGGGATAAAATGTAGAAATGATCCTCTGGGCTCCCAAAAACTCAAACTCAGCAACTTCTAGACAAGAATATGATGAAATATCGTACTCCAAAGTGTAGCTAGCCAACACACCTTTCCACCAATGATCCACAAAACGAGTCCATGTCGATCTCGCATCCCGCAACCTCTAGTATTCTTATTAGGTCCATGTGCATGTTCTATAATACTAGCTTGATATAGATGCATATGCCAAGAGAGCATTCATATAGCTCTACTAGAAAGTAACAAAAAAAACTTTCTTCTAAATCATGGTAAATCTCTTCTACCCATCTATGTGCATCAAACTCAGATCCAGTGTTGAATCTCTGAGAAAATTCATCCTCGTGATCTTGAACCATGATTCAACACTTTCCAAAGTTAAACACTCTATCATTACTCATTACATAGATCAAGATGTATGCCATTTCCCACTATAACTTTGAAAAGAGGTGTCCAGCAATGGAACCAAGATGTAGTCATTTTTATACCTATCACAAAGGAAAGAAATCCCATGCGCATCGGCCTATCACCCAGCGGGCATTGGGCACTCACCCAAGGCATGCGTGGGTGCCGAGTCTCTCTTTTATGTGAGTTAAGTGGGAAACCATCATCTATGTCATGAACTTAATGAATAAAATGGAAATGAGACATGTAATCATCATGGGGATCTTAGAATGGCCTCTAGACAAATGTATTCATTCCAAACAAAGGTTACTTACAAATAACAGATAGAACTACAACAGAAAGGAAAATACATAAAGATTTATATCTACTCATAACATCCATGAAAAAAATGAAAAGATATAGATATGACCCAAATCAATTACACTCATACTCATTCATATTTGTAACCTCATTACATTCAATGGATCCATTAGACTACCATAGCTTGATCAGACCAAATTCATGCATCACAGTATGGATCATGTCCTTCATCCATATAAAAGAAAAATTTATATCCCATCCCCTTAATACATTACTCCTTTATATAGCCTCTACCCAATCCCACAGATTTCTCATAGTATTTATATAGAGCTCCACTCTCTATATTCTCCTCTCATCTATCTGATCTATATCTCTTTTTCTCTTGTGGGTGCTCACATATATAGGCATCCCAAAGTGCCAACTCATCCTTCTATGGCCTCAGATCTAATGCCAAGTGTCTGAATGTGGTCCTCCATGGGAGCATGCTTCTCTAGGATTGAGCTCTCCACTTTTTTCCATGATGTCTTCTAGAACCTTCTATTGCAGGGCATATTCCTTTCGTGGGCATCACGTTGCTAGGCTGGCACCTTATCCACTCTACATGCGTAGTCGGGTCACACTTTTCTCGTGTCCTACCCAAAATTCCCAATATGGCTAAGTCCTAAAACCTTGGCTCTATCCATGCACATGCCACAAGTTTTCTTAAACCCTTCCTTAAACCCTATCCTATGTGCCTTATCCTTGCGTGCCCTTCTTCAACTAGGCCTTACGCACCTACGTGCCTCTTTGTACTTGGCCACTATTTTGGGGTCCAACACCCTTATTTAATTAAATTCCCTCCCAATCCTCATTAATTAATTAAGTGACATTAATTAATTAATCATTTTAATATCTTACATGCCCAATTATCCCATCCACATTAATCTTTATGCCCATTAATTAATTAATTCATATTAATTAATTAATCTTCATCCATTTCCCTAACCAACCTTCTAATTAGGATGATTTTATCCTACACACAAATCACCTTTCTTTTATAGCTTTTATCCTATCTATTTTTATGCCCTAACTAACTTAAATTCATCCCTAAGTAACCCAATCCCACCTACATGATTTAAAGCATTCGACCAATCCTTAAAAACACCAAAATCTCATCAAAAACATAAAATCATGCTTAAAGGGTAAAATTTCCCCATGATCGGCGGTGACCTAGCCTAGTCGCCATCAAACCTATAAAACTAGCTTCTTTCCTTCTATTTGGTATCATAAAATCAGATGCATGTCATTCTCAAGATTTCTTTGAGCACGAGCATCCTTCCTGGTGCTTGAGAAGTTCGAGACATCCATAGACCTCTTGGACATCCCTCCAGTGTGCTTGCATTGCTCATGATCATTGTTCATGAGATATTCTTATCATTATCATATCCCTTTCCATATCTTTATCATATTATCATATATGCTTTGTTTTTAACATCTTGTAGGTATAGAGCAATTTCGAAACACTTAGCATCCTTCTCCTACAACTCCTTTTGCTTATAGGTTTCCATTTTTATCTTCTCATCCATGGCTTTGAAATTTCCTTCTATAGTCTCTGTCGATCCCCCTAGTCGTCATCAACCAGGCCCTATTTATCCATTAACCTATCCTAACTACTCTTTTCCATCCTTTATCCTACTTCCCTACCTCTGGTTCTCTTCTGCAGATCCTTTTACAATAATTACAGGCCTTGATCAACTTCCAAATCACTCTTAGACCTTGTAGGTCTGCATATTTCATTTATAGGTTCAGATCCATCCTCCCAGGTCACCGTCGACCTACCTCTACATAGTTTGGGTCACCATCAACCCAGACCAAGAAACAATTAATTCATAACTATTGCCATCTAATCAACTTTAGATCAATTTCTATCATTTTTTAGATTTATTACTATTTCTATTTTTGCATGCTCTTGTTGTTTTATTTCACTTTATCTAAACAAATGAGGGTTGAAATCCACCAAGGAAGTCAAAATATTCTTGGGTCCATTTAATCAGGTAGCCCCTGCACATGTCTATCTAATCAAAATCATTTTCAGTCTTATTTGTAGGTATATCAAGTTGCAGCAGCAAGAATCAGCCATCTAGCACCCGTATCACATCCGAGGTAACATAAACCCTCCATCATTTCTGAGTTGCTAGTTTCTTTAGTAGCTAGTGCATTAACTTCATTACGAATGAGAAATTTGGACAACATTCCTAGCATGCCTGGTGGGACCCCATTTAGGTGGTATCTTTCTTTTCTATATTTTTTTTCCTACTAACACTATAGTGTGAGGCTTCACTTTATTACTTGTTCATGTTGGGTTCGTGGCTTGGATCGCTCATCACTCGAAATGCGAGATAAATAGGAAAAGTGCTATCTAGGTATTCCTCTTTTCCCTATTTTATCCTTTTGCATCAAAATTTTCCTTCCTATCTGTGTCCTCATAAAAAATAACACTTCATTTTGGCTTTAAAATAACCCTTCTTTCTACATCCTTCTTTCTCATATAGTTAAGTAGGGGTTCAATCTTCTGCATCTCACATTTTTCACACATAACTAAAACTACACGAATCAATTAACACATCAAAACATTCCCTTTCCTAGTAGACTGATTGGGATTTGATCACCTAATAGAAATCCTCCTCAGACATTTCCCAGCCACAACTTACCTAAAACCAAACATATATCACCTTCTTCTAGGTCCTTTATTATCCATCTCCCTTTTCTTTTTCACATTCTTAATCAAAACATAAAAGGAATTGTTTTCTTGACTTGTCTGTTTAATAATGGAACCAAAATTTTCCTCGAGTAGTTCTCAACAGTCCACCATGACCCCATCTAAACCCTTGGTTGCTTCCATACCTTCTTCTAGTCCTATCTATGATTATCTCCACCGTATGCCCTCTGCTTCTCGACCACATCGACCAATAGCCCTTGTTTTACCCCCATCACCTTACACCATTCCTATTTCTACCCCACCATATTTTTCTCCATTACCTCATACCCTTCTTGGGTCATCCGACATCACCATACCCACTTCACTTATGGATATTCCCCATGAGAACCCCATTTGTGACTTCCTCCTCCGTAGATATCAATCAGCACATCATGTTTCACCTTATGACATTTCCCCTTCATCCGACATACTTGTCTCACTTAGGGACATCCTTGTGACCCTTCTATATCAAATATTCTCATTATTTCTCCACCCCCATCATCTTTCCATGACCTTACTCCTATATCCCCCAAACAATCCCATCTTCACCACGTGACATTTTCAAACAACCATTTCCTAATCCCCCACCAAAAATTCATCTTCACCTTCTACATCACATCAATTTAACCCATTCTCAATCAACACCATACATCAGACATCTTCTCCCACATCTATTTTACCATCTTCATCATCTACCCCTATCTTAGATATTGTGCCAACTGCCCCTTCAAGGGATATCCTCACATCCACTATATCCATGATCCCACTACCTACCACCTTAACCTCCACTACTTCTCTTTCATCTACAACTAGTCCTACTCTTACCACATCCACACTAGCCTTGACTGCACCCATCTCTCTATCCACACCTATCATGCCTAGACCATTATCTACATCTCTCCCACACACACCTATCACCACAATTATTTCTTCCACATCCACAAGTCCATCCCAAGTATACCTTGACATCACTATCACATATTTCTCTACCCATGCCCACATCATCCAGTCCTCCAACATCTACCATTCCCACATCCACATCTGTTATCACACCCATCACATCTCCTCAATTACTCTATGTGCCTCTTGAGACACCCAAAATAAACATATTTGACACTCATCCCTCTTCCATCTCTACCCAAACCCATCTGCCATCTACGCCATCTCACATAGAAATTATTAACCACATGATCCAAACACCCCTTTCTATTTCCATATTCCCATTTACTCCTCTTATTGATTCTCGCACTGAATCTTCTTAATCCACTACATGAGAGCCTATTCCCCCATTCATATCTCTTCCACCTTTTCCTATCATATTGTCCTTGGATTCCATACTAGATCCTCTTTCTTTGCTTCTTCCCACACCTACCGCTTCAATTGTAGTGACCACATCCCCCTTATCTCCTTATTCTTCTACACCACCTACATTATTTGAGAAATATTGAAGATAAATTCAACTTGCAAATATCATAAGAAACCATCCCATCTCATCCACATCACCAAATGTTACCACATCAAACCAATTCTCATCCTCCACAGAAGAAATCATCAAAAATTACTTCCTCCATCAGCCCACAACCTAACCTTCCGATCCTCCAGACAAAACCATTGTTATCCTTGTCAAGGGAACTCCTCAAGAATCCAAATATTAAATTCTTGTTATCCTCCCATAATGATCCCTTGAGCATCCTCATAAGAAGATTAACATCCCTCCTATTAAGACCAAATATACATCTTCCATCCTGGGGCCTCATCCCTCTATCTTAGGACCCCCTCCTCCATCATGACCAATTAACCAATCCAAATCTAAACAATCTGATTCCCTCCTAGGACCAATCCCCTCATAAAAATACCTCTAATTATCTAGTCATCTAGGCCTAAATCATCCACCACTACGTCTTCTTCTAGACCACCTAGACCTCGACCCAATCCACCTTCACCATCGCCATCCACACCATCTTATAGAACCTTCCCTAGTGCCCACATCAAATCATATAAAAAGTTCCTCCAACACTTGCTTCATACTTCTTCCATCATGCTCCCACCTATCAAGGCCTTTGACCCAAACTTTCCAAAGCCCTCATGTTTTGATCTCTATTGCATCTATTTTTTTCACCAATAATTTTTAAACTTTCTAGGACAAAACAGATAAAAGGTAAATGGTTAAGGAGGAATACCTATGAGGTGAAGGTGGAAGGTAGAATGTGCACCTTGTTGATGTTATCCTAGTTGATTATAGAAAACTCCTTTTTCTCCTGGGAAGGACTACCTGTAGATGAAAATAAATACCACAAAAGAGTATAAAATAGCATATGATAGTGGACTACTTAGCGTATGCTAGATCTAGGAAGCATGGTGCTTCCTAGAGAGGCTATCAATCCATTATTTAATAAAAATTCAATTTGAATAAGAAACTGAAATAAATAGGTCATATTGAAATGTAATGATTTAGGTTTCTCATACACACAATAAACTAGATTTTAGGCTAGATATCAAAATAACACTAAATATAATTAAAATCGGGGTTTTTTTAGGTCATATAGGTTTGTCAAAGGTCTGGTAAGGGTCTGGGGCTGATTGGTTGAGGTCTGGTTTGGTTGTGTGATTGGAAAGCTTATTGGTTTGAGAATATAAAATGACACAGAGAGTGATATCAATCAAGTGACTGATGGCAAGAGGGTAAACTGATGATAGCAGATAGGGTAAACCGACGTTGGTAGGGGTAATTTGTAATAACATAATAAAAATATTTTTTAGGATTCTTTGTGATTACACAAAGAGTGCAGAGGGTGTGGTTAGGTTCATAATATAACTGAGAAGACTCAGGAATATAGAGGGAGAGGTCACAAAGGGTGAAAGGGATTGAATTTGTTGGGTTGGTGGATTTGTGAGAAGATGGATGTATCCGGATAATAGTAAAAATTTAAAATGATGGAGGAAAAAGATATGCTATAAAGGAAACACAAATTATTAAGATCACTTTACTTACTTATGCTATAAAGATATCATAGTTAGATGGAGGCTAACGATTGATTGGTGAGGTGGTAGCTGTTTCAATATCGTGGAAGCATGACCCGTGTGTTCCCGTGAATCTTCCAATGATCTTGAAGGGAATTCTTGGTCTAGGTTTCTCTTTTTTGGTGTGTAGACGTCTCTTAGATGAAGTAATGGCTTTGAGATCTTTGCTTGATTGTAATATCACTCTCAAAACTCAAAATTACCAACTTGGGTAAAGGGTTGTAAAATTCTATATAAAGGAACTGATGGTGGTTTAGGTGACTAATGTCACCAAGGATAACTTGACTTTGGTTAGGGTGAAATACTCTTATTTACCAAAATTAAGTAGATTTTCCCAGATTTGGCATGATTTCCTTGTTATGTCCACTTAGGGAAGTAGAGGCCACGTTGGAGAAGGAAAGAATATCTTAGAAGAATACCAGTTAGGTTTAGGAAGAATTCTTAGTTAGGTCAAGTAGTGACTCAACACTGGGAGTGATGACTCAATGCTAAGAGTGATGACTTGGTCACTGTGAGTTAAATTCCCTTGGAATGGGTCTAGGGTGAGGTGTCATGATGAGGTGGAGGTGTGAGGATGAAATTAACTTAATTAAAATGATTAAATTAATTAATAATGTGAGGATAAATATTAATATGGGGTAAATGGGTCATGATTAGCTAAATGTGTCACGTTAATTAATTGAAGGGGACCAAGGGGAGTGTGACCCAAATTTGGTGTCTACATTTTCCCCTTTTTTCACGTAGCTTATATTGATAAGCGATGTTGACAAAAATAGGAATTTGGTGCTCTAGGTATGAGTGAAGGTTAGGTTTCCCCAAGTGTGGGTGGAGGTGATCCCCCTCAAACTAGGAATAGATGAGGTATTAAATGGAGTCGATAGTGGATTCATAAATGAGGGTAGTTTAGTTGTAGGTGAGGGTGATTTTGGTCGGGTAATAGGTAGTGGCAGTCTAATGCACACACACATATAGAATGCGATAAGGTACTAAGTTGAAGAGCTTACAAACTCTATGTGGTTAAAGGTTGATAGGTTTATCCAAACAAGGGTGAAGTGGTTTATGTATGCAAAGTATAGGATATGGTCCTAAAACACAACTAGCAAGGTGTTGGAATAGGAAATAGGTTTGTTCCAAGGCACCAAAGGCTAGGTTAGGATAAACAACACATCATTAAGTAAGTTAAGGTAAGTAGTGAATAAAACGAGTAGCAACATCGCAAGGTATAACGAGTAAACAAATTCTAGGTTAGGTGATTTAGGTAAGGACATAGGTAAGGCTATGGTAGGGGAAAAAACATGCCCCAACTTATTCTGAGGTTAGGTGATAGGTAATAAGGTCATGAGGGCAAGGTGTAAGGTCAGGGTCAACTTTGGGTTAGGTGGAAAAAGGTTTTGGGCAAGCAGATGTGGTGTCATATGGTGCAATGGGGAAAAAAGGCTAACCAATATTGACTATGGTCAAAAATGTTAGTAAAGGGAAACCAAGTGTGGTGTACTAGGGCATAAGACTGATGTTGGTAATGGATAACCAATGTCATTTAGGTCGGGGTTGGTTAAAAAAGAAAAATACACATTTTACGAATTCATTATAATATTTTCATGTTTAGAAAATGACAGAGTGAAGTTTTTTTAGAATTTTCTGTGAAGAAAAGGATGAGGTGTTGTAACAAGTTGAGTTGGAGGTATCTGAGTGGTTGGAGGAGGTAGGTGGACAGGTCCACGAGATCATTCAGAGTGATTGGATTGGTTATAGGACCGAGAGTTCAATTGGAAGAATGGATACAAAGGTGGAGGCACGAGAGTTCAACTAGTTAAGAGACCGAAGGTTCCATCAAGGAGGAGGCAGTGTGTTAAGGTAGGAATAAATCCATATCATGTTATTTTCAATTGAAATTTGAGCTAAAATTAAAAAATGGGGTGGGAAATTAAAAATTTGAAATGTGGGTAAAAATGAATGAAACTGGGTATTGGGAGGGTGCAATATAGATTAACTAGGTGGGAAAATGAATTGGGGTTGGGTTTAGGTGGGATTGGGGTAGAATTTAGGGTTTTTTTATTATTATTTTTTTAAATGTGGGGCATGAGGGTTTGACCTTAGGGCCAAACCAGAGACTAATGATGGTTTGGTGTCAACCAACTTCAGTTGGACATACTAGCATCAGTTGTTAGATAGGTAGGTGACTGGTGTCGGTTTAAGGTAACTAATGTCGGTCACTATGAAAAGTGACCTAGGGTAGAAAAGGGTAAATGATGGGAAAAATAGATTTAAAAACAAATAGGTAGTTGAATTTAGAGATATGAGAGGTAGATTAGAATAGAAGTAGGTGGGTTGAAGGTAGATATAGCTAGGAATAGGTGGGTATGGGTTAGGTCAAATATCGAAGGAGAGAAAATGATGAAATGGAACATGGGGACTTGTGTAGGTGAGATAAAATGGATGATAGGTTAGCAAAATAGTTAGGAAATAGATAGGTAGGTAGAGTAATGTGGGTGTGGGGTGGGGGTAGGTAGGGGTGAATAAATGAGTAAAGTAGGTAAGTACTTGACATTGTTGAGTTTCCTAGATGCAGGCACAACATTAGTTGATGATGCGGGACAAGGTCCCACCATTGTTAGTGGAGATGCAACCCAACATCACTGAGGATGAGTGGACGCACATGTGAGAGGTTGGATTGGTTGGGATTATGCGGTAGGTGGATCGATGGGATCATATTCTCATGGTCACTCTCATCGATAGATGGGATGCAATGACCAATACCTTCCACCTACCCACTGGCGAGATGACGATCACACTGGAGGATGTTTATAGGATTCTACACTACCAATTTTTGGTGAGCCTATTTACTTAGTGTCAATAGATGGGGATTTTGAGGCGATGATTGTAGTATTTGGGGAGATGGCGAGTGACTTGACTAAGCACAATACCATTCTTGTTTATGGGGCTTTATATGATGCACACCCACTGGGGAGACATGGTTAACAATATTGATGATGGTAGCAGTGGGGTGTTATGCACTTCCAGATTCAGAGGGTGGCTGATTTCCTAGAGGATTGATGGGAGTGTTGCGAGATATGATTAAGGATTGGGTCTGCTTTGCATGGGCACCTACATATTTAGTACAGCTATACATGGAGTTGTGGGCTTACCAGAGGATGTGATGCTACAACATCTATTGTACGTTCCTACTACACTACTAGGCATATGAGCATATTATTATAGTGCATCCAAAGGACTACCGGTACTAGATTGGCACCGTGGGGGACAGAGGTCAAGTTATAGGAGGTGGGTGGCTATAGGTGGTCATCCTTGAGTAGAGGAGGTAACTCATGACATAGTATACTACAGGTGGGAGCTGGAGGGTGGAGGGCTTGTATGCGATGGACATAGTTTGGTGGCCCTATGTCAATTTTCTAGCTTTTAGAGGGATGGCTCAGGAGCTACATGAGTTATAGTTATTACGGTGGATAAAGGTAGATGTGCCAGCGAGCATGAGATGAACTCGGTCGATAGAGTCTCGAAGCTAGTTTAGATTACACAAGGATGTACCACCACCCTTCCCAAAATACCCGCAGGATGATGTGGAGAGACCTTTATCTCCACCTTGAGCCACATACCCCACAAGACAAGAGGAGGTACAAGTGGATACGAGATTAGATGATGTAGGGACCACTATGGCATATAGAAAGTGGTGGGAAACAGAGTTACAGGAAGCACCACCAAAGCCAAGTTAGCTAGACTTAGCCACAATGTTGGTTTAAAAGGATGCCCTATAAGGACAAGTGACCACGTTGGGAGTTTAGTTGATAACGGCACATGAATTGGTAGTTACTTTAATAGGGAAGGTGACTACATTATAGGGTCACTGGACTTCGGCTAGACATAGGTACATGTATAGGTATAGGATCTTGTAGGGGATGGTACACGTGTAGCAAAACTACATACACATGTCACTAGTTTACAGGGATAGTTGGTAGCCACACGGGCATAGGTTGCATCCTTATACGCCTAGGTAGGTGCACAGTACTAACACAGAACCGGGATAAGGACTCGTAGTATAGGCACGAGAACTAGGACAAGGTCTTCCATTGGTAGGGAATAGTTCATAGGTTGTAGTTAGGCTGATGGTACAACCCTAGATCGTATCTATGGGGAGGTTTAAGGATGCCCTAAATGAGGCCTGTTATTACCAGGACCATCTAGCCACTGTAGGTATTGATGTTCCCTCTTATTTCAAGCATAGGGCTCAACATGTAGGAAGTGAGATGACCAGATCCAAGACTCATAGCTCGGGTGCCCTAGATACGGGATCAAGGTGAGGTCACCATCTCTTAGAGACCGAGAATGGGTAGAGGGAAAGGAGGAGGAGATGGAGGTTAGACAGGGACCAATAGAGGGTGGAGAGATGTTAGCAAGGTGATTGACAGGGAGAGAGGAGGAGACATGTGAGAGTGGAGAGGAGGGCCTCAGGTGGGGCTGAGATATTTATGAGATTGTATTATGATTTTGATTTTGATATATATACTGGCCTACATGCCAAATATTGTGAGATTATATATGAGATTTTTTGAGACACTTATATCCCTGTGTACATATGTATTGATACATAGACATTCCCCTTATATAGTTGATGATTATTATTGGATGGATGATGTAATCTTTTTAATTTCCATTGTTATTATGTATTATGGAAACTAGGTGAGTTAGGCATGGTTGAGTCAGGTATAGGCATGGTTTGGTCAGGTATAGGCATGGTGGAGTTAGGTATAGGTATGGTTTGGTCAAGTATAGGTATAGTTGTGAGTATAGGTAATTTCAAGTTACTTATCTTATAGAAATAATGTGTTGGATGTATGTTGTGTTTTAACCTTCCAAGTAATTAATATCATGGAAATATGAAATTATTTAAGTAGAATATGGTTCGGGGATAAAATGGTAGGTATTTATGTTGATATGATATATTAATTTCCAAGTTTTTGTGTAAATGGAAACTAACTAGGGTAGAAAGTGAACGTAAAGGGGGAAATTGGTTACAGGTAAAAGTGACTGAGCTAACCTCTCGGTGCCCCATGCCCACGGAGAGCTTCGTACATAGACCCGAGTAAAAAGGGGCCTCAGGCCGATGTAGTTCTCCCATAAGCTAGGGAAGAATATGATAAGGGAGATGAATGGGTCGGTAGGTTTTAGGCATGATTGAGTCAAGGTCATTTAGGCATGGTTGAGTTTAGGTCATTTAGGAATGGTTGAGTTTAGGTGAAATAGGTGTGGGTGATTGTAGTGGGAGAGGAATTCCTAATATGTAGGTGTGGAAGGTCTAGTCTCTCGTGTAGCATAATTAAGTAAGAAAAGAGGTGAATGGTAAGAGGAGACAAAAAATCCACCTAATTAGTAAGAACTATTATGAGTCTATCATACCAAAGATTGGCGTATGAACGTAAGACCCTAAAGGGGCTACATGATTGACTATTCTAAGGGTGAATAAATTCACATGATGAAATGTCACATTTGTGGAACATCCTTTGAGTAGGTAAACTATTAGAAAGGAAATACAATGAGGTAAAATGGGTTGTTTTATCATAACCTTGGTGGGAGACAACATGCCTCTTCTACAAGATATCCAAGACCAAATAGGCAAGTCCATGACAAAAAAGTTATCTTTTTGTTTTTTCTTTTTTTTTATAGAGTGATTGATGTAGGAAGTCTATGTGGGATGATTATAATATATCCTTGAGGTCTTTGTGAAGCTGATTGACACATGAAGCTTGAGAATATTTTTCTTTTAATTTTTACGAAATAGTCTTCTTTTTGGGATAAGCTATGTACAATAAGGCTAGTTTTTTAAAGTTTTCCTTCACAGAGTAGTCTATTTATATCAACAAGATGGAAAGATAGATGTCCTTTTGGAGGGATTCATCTATTTACAATAATTTTAACTCAATGAGTTTGAATTTAAAAATCATGTACATTACTTTTGAATTTTTGAATTTTTTTTGACTTTTAGGTCATGGACAAGACGAGTAAAAGCTTCTTTTATGAAGAAAAACCATAACACAAAGAGGTTTTAAGTGAAAAACATACATGGGATTTCATACTGAAAAACATGAAAAGTATCCATAAGAATCATGCCATGAGTAGAGACACTGGTACTTACATTTAAGATAATGCTAAACGGTGATGGATAATTAGACAATTCGGTGTAGTCATTGGTCCTTAAAAGAGGTAGATGGAAGGTGAATGTTACTAAAGGGATGAACATTTAATAGAAATAAGTTTATATAGGACTTGATTCAATAATATAATTATCAAAGATGCAAGGCATTAAGGGTCTCAATTTCTGGTTTACCTTCAAGTGAAGATAAATGATAAGCATCCAATCCATAGGAATGTGTCACGATATAGGGTCCAAGAAAATTAGGAGTGACATTTCCCATTTACTTTTCTCCACTTTTGTTACATGCTTATTTTCCTTTAAGACAAGGTCTCGACCTTGAAGGTTTGTTCTTGGACATGTTTATCATAGACACGGTCGATACATTTTTGGTATATTTGAAGGTGATCGCGAGCTATTAAATGACATTGGTATAATAACTCAAGTTGTGCCAAATGATCCTAGTAAAAATAATCATCTTTGAGTATATCTTTGAGTGAGATCCGAATAGATGGAATTTGGAATTTTGAGGCAAAACAACTTCTATACCATAGACCAAAGAGAAATTTGTGGAAATGGTTGAGGTATGAATACTAGTGCAATAAGCCCATAAGGCGAAAGGAAAGTGCATGTGCCAATCCTTATGAGTGTCTTCAACTACTTTCAAAATAATTTTATTTAGGGTTTTGTTAGTTGATTCATCTTGGCCATTTATTTGAGGATTATAAGGTGGATTTGAATGTCGAAGGTGTTATAGAGTTTCCATAGGTTTTTTTTGAATTGTTTTCCATTATCGGTCATGAGGTGGTGAGGAACACGAAAGCAAAAAATGATTTGATGGTTGGTGAATTCAAAAATTCCTTAGATTTTGTAGAAATGAGAGGTATGGCTTTGACCCATTTAGTGTAATATTCAATAGCGGTAATTATCCATTAATTATGTTGGGAAGAATGAGGGTTAATCTCTTGACAAGATCGAAACCCGATTGAGATAAAGGAAAACTATCTCATGTAACTTGTAAGGCATGACTATGGGTGTGATGAATATTAGTATGTTGCTGAAAATTTACACAACACTTGACATAGTCACAACAATCGTGGTTTAGGGTTGGCGGTAATATCCAAGGTGAAGGATGCGCTTAGTGATAGCTAAGCCTTTGAAGTGACCCAAACAAATCCCTTCGTGAACTTCCTTGATGTTATATGGAATTTTATAACTTGTAAGGCATCATAAGAGGATCTTGTCAAATCCCGGTTTATAGAGAAGACCACCCATGATGACATCATGAGAGGAAATTTTAGGGAAGGATCATTATCCATTATGAGTAAGATCCGGAGGCACAATTAAAGTGGAAAGGTAGTAAAAAAACTACTTATACCAAAGGTCATGTGGGTCAGTTTCAATGTGTCCTACAAAGTTAGTGTCTCATAATAGATAAGAAGGTGATTACAACCTTTGTATTATGAAAAATATTTTTGAGTCAGAGGGTGAAGCAAGTATCGATAAGAAAGACAAGAAATGGTACCTACAACTACAAATTTATTAATAGAACTTTGGGTAGTTTGAAGTTCATAATGGTCAAAGGTAGTCAAAAGCATGTCAACATGATGTTTATACTTTTGAAGTATCTCGTTATGACACTAGTATATACCATTAACTTGGTTCACAACCAGTTGAGAGTTGTCAAATATATTAATTGATTTAACATCTAAGGTTATGGTGGTTTGAAGACCTAACATGAGTGTTTCATATTCAATGATATTGTTAGTACAATCAAAATCTAGTTTGAAAGATAATGGTATAGGCTCACCATCAAGAGGAATGAGGATAACTCCTACACCACCCCATGTTGACATTTGGAACCATCGAAGAATAAGGTCATTTGGTAAATGGTATCATTCAGGGAGAGGGTAGTGA
Organism: Taxus wallichiana var. yunnanensis; assembly: GCA_018340775.1. Taxonomy (NCBI): domain Eukaryota; kingdom Viridiplantae; phylum Streptophyta; class Pinopsida; order Cupressales; family Taxaceae; genus Taxus; species Taxus wallichiana. The sequence goes on from CM031234.1 coordinate 53,699,038, forward strand.
TGGATTCATCAGGGAATTCAATGTTAGAAGATTTGTTTCGAAGAGAGCTGCATTTGCAAATTGGTCACCAATGGTTTGTCCTTTGAAATATTTTTGATCGATGAATTTGAGATCTAGGTTTGCAAGAACCATGAGACAATGTGCACCATGTTGATGTTGGTAGGGCTTAGCATACATGTAATGTAAGGGGTTAGTATTGGTGACAATGAAGGTTTTGTGGTTGAGTAGGTAATGGAAAAGTTTAGTGGCAACAAATACTAAGGCTAGGAAGAGTTTTTGGCGTGAGTATATCTAGTTTTGTAGTATAAAAGCATATGAATTATATAATAAACCACTTTCTCCCTGTGTTTCTCATCATGATGAGTGAGCATGACACCTAGGGAATGATCAGTAGCATAAATATAAAGGTAAAATGGTTGGTCATCCTTATGTGGAATGAGAACAGTGGTTGGAGCAGGTATTGTTTTAAAGCATCAAAGGATTTGTGGAATTCATCATCCCAATTGAAGGATACATCCTTTTGAGAAGATCATGAAATGGAATGGTAAAAAATCGGAAAGTTGATAAATAAAGAGATGAATAGATTGAAATTTTCCTTTCAAACTATGAAGTTGATGATGGTTAGTAGGTAGATGCATCTTGAGAATATCCTTGATTTTAGTGGGATCAACTTCAATGCCATGCAAATAAACAACAAAACCAAGGAGCTTTCTTGAGAGCAACAGTGAAGACACACTTCTTAGGTTTAAGGTGAACACAATATTTGATGAGACGGTAAAAGACAACCTTAAGGACTGAAAGGTGTTCAACCCAATGTTTAGATTTGGCAAGAAGATTATCAACTTAATCTTCCAATATGCTATGCATGATGTCATGAAATATATAAGTCATAGCCCGTTGATATGTAACACTAACATTTTTAAGGCCAAAGGGCATGACATGATAATAGAAGGTCCCCAAGGAGTGATGAAGGTGTTTTTGTTGATCTTATGGGGTGAGTAATATTTTGTTATAACTCAAGATATTTTCCATGAGTGATAGCATCTCATGGCTACTGGTGAGATTAACTAGTTGGTCAATACTAGGTAGAGGAAAGTCATATTTGAGGAAAGCTAAGTTAAGGTTGTGGAAATCCATGTAAATGTGGAGTCCACCTATCACTTTCATGACATTAACAATGTTAGAGATTCATTGGGGATAACTAATGGGTAGAATGAAGGAAACCAAAAGGAGGTGCTAGATTTCTTCTTTTACAAGAAGGATAATGCAAGGATGTATTTTCCGAAGCTTTTATTTCACTGGTTTTGCATCAGGAATGGTTATGATATTATGAACCACAATTTTTGGGTCAATACCAGGCATATCAGTATAGGACCAAGAAAAAGTGTTTCTATGATCTCAAAGAAAATAATTGAAAGCTTCCTATTCATCAGCATCTAAATATTTTCCTATTTTTAGAATGTGTGGTTCATCCTGAGTGTGAATGTTTATTTTGATGGTCGATTCATTCAACATGGTTTGTGTCTTAGAAGGTAACGATCGGTGAATATAATAATATTCCACACCAATGTAGGTGAGAAAATACTCATTTCCTTGACATTGAAAAATGTTAATAGAAGGTGTATTGTCATTGATCATGTTGGGATATATGAAGGGAAGAGAAGAAGGAGCCTCGCCATCATGCCGATAAGTCATAAGTCCTAGAGAAATGGTTTTAACGATAAATTTTTTTATGAGGAATGGATTTTGAATCCATATACTCTATAGGTGAAGGTGGTGAGGTACGTGAATGGGTTGGGGAATATTTATTGTCCTCAATGAGTTCAACTTGGGCCTTCTTAGAAGGTGGTTCAAAAAATATAATACCACTGCGATATATATTCTTACTAGTGGTACAAGAAATGATAGTATGGTGGAATTTTTCATAGAAACCAAAGACAAAGCCCTTCCAAGAACATTGATAGAGGAAGGTGTGGGTGAAGTGGTGATTGGTGAGATATTGAAGGTCATAAGAAAATGGTTGAGTTTGGGAAGGTGGCTCAGGTGAGTAGGTAAAAGAATCAAGTCCCCCATACATTAAGTTGGTGTGAAGGTGGGGAGGCTGTAGGGGAAAATTTTTCTACGCGGTGATCATATCAGGGATGTTGGTAAAGGTTGACATACTCTTAAGGAGTAAGGAATGTGTCAATGTTATAAAGGAGGTGCTCCCCAGTGAGTTGTTGAAAAACACCTTCTAAGGATCGATGTATCTGGTATGTGGGTAGTGGAAATGGATGAATCACTGGGAATATACGTAGAATAATCATTAGATGTTTGAGAAGTAAATGGATTGGCTAATGGGTCAGTTGTAGAGAGGCTGTAGAAGCACTGGTAATAGAGGAGCTAGTTGCAGAATATGTAGCAACATAATTTGTAGATGAGGTAACAACTAAAGAAGAAGTGGTAGTGGTGGTAGATGCCTTAACTATTATAAGGAAAGAATTGGGTTGATACAACATGTTACATGTCTTGAAAGGTGAAGGGTCATTTGGAATGGTATAGTTTTGTCTTTCATGTTCAAATTTCAAATAACGATGTAAGGTTGAAGGAACACAATCCATGGCATGAATCGAGGGTTGGCTAAGCACCATGTTGTACTGGAATTCCCCCTCTAAGACATATAATAATTTAGGAATGGTACGGGGGCCCATGAGAATGTGGATAATGATGATGATGAGGGTGAAATTAATGGCCTCATTAAATGAATGAACCATAATTGGGTTATTATGCATGCAATTGGTAGGGATGTGCATTTGGTTGTATGCATGGGAGGAAATTATGTTGATACTAAGACCTCCATCAATCATAACGTGTCAGATGCATATATTATCAACGTAGAAAAAAATAAATAGGTTGGGGTCAAGATCACCCAATTGAGAGGTACAATCTCATCGTTAGAAAAACTAAGAGTGGATACTTGATGAGTGGTAGTGGGAGAAGAGGAAGGGGGTTAAGTGGTGAGAGAGGCCACATGGTGAGTAGTGATAATGGATGCAACATGTGTAGGGTCATTAAGTATAACCTCAATAGATTGTAGGATCTCAATGAGGGACTAAGGATGAGACTCATAGGTTTGGATGAGGTCCTACATACAAATTTTGAGAGGATATTGGTGCAATTTTTTAAGCATTATACGATGGGAAACCCCATCAAAAAAATGGTATGCGGGTCCACGGATGGTGATTTTGGGTGCAAACACAAATGGAATATTGGGTAAAAGAGTAATAGATGATCTGGTTGTTTTCTCCTTCCCTTTGTCCTTCTGGGATTGAGTCGAAACTTGAACCATATTGATCTGTGGTAAAGGAGAAGGTGATTTGTGACAGGTGTAGCGATAGGAAGGGTAGAAATAGGGTGAGGGAATATACTGATTTTTTGAAAGTAATGCAGCACATTGGCATTTTGGTGGAGGTTTCTCTAGCTCTCTTATGCGGACCATATTGATCTCAAATGTTGGATGAGGATAAAATTGTTGTGGAGGTGGAGATGAAGGTCACTGAATAGGTAAGGGGAGAGGATGTGTCTTGATAGGTGTAGGTGGAATAGGGTCCTCATCTAAAATATCATCATCGTAAAATTTTTCTTTAAGAGAACATAGTTTTAGAAGAATAGTCTTAAGAGTATTATAGTTTTCCACATCATAATCTAACACACAATTGTAACCTCAAATTTTGGTATCATCAAAACCTTGGTTTAGGTTTGATTGGGATGTAAGGTCTAAGTGATGGAAATGTGATGATAGAGGTTTCCAAAAGGTTATCTAAGATGTTGACATAAGACCCTACCAATGTATCACAAAGTGAAGTAATTGTGGGTCTAGATGGAAGTTTGGCTGATTTTGGTGGGAGATGCATCACTGGAGGTGGAATCATAGGTTGAGTAAGTTTGACCATTTTTTTGGTACATAGTATGGTTTTAGGTTAGGATTGTACCTTCTTGGGTAAAGGTGTAGCAAGTGAAATAGTTGTTGAAGATGGTGTAGATTTAACTACCTCTTTAGAAGGTAGTGGGTTTTGGGATTTTGTTGCACCTTCTTGGGTAAAAGTGAAGAAGAAGTGTGTGATGTAGAAGGAAGGTAGACTTCGGAAGGGGACAGGTTATCCAAGGTGATAATGGAGGTGTGGTGAAGGTTTTGGTAAGAGGAAATGTTGAAGGGACTGGTTGAGGAGAAGGGAATGACATGGGTAATGATGAGGATATTGGAAGTGGTGTAGGTATAGGAGGTAGAAAGGATGTAGGTGACGGAGAAGGCATAAGTTGTGTAGGTAATTTGTGTGTGTAGCAGAGGATCATGATGAGGTGGGCTACTATGTTTTTAGTTTACTTTGGGTACGAGGATACTTGACCAAGGTTGATGGGTTGGGACCTAGGATAGATGGAAGTGGTGAAGGTGACAGAGGGGTAGTGGACGAAGCTAGTGTATGCATCCTAAAGGGTTGGGTCATCCTCTTAGGTGGGGGAATAGTATTTTTTATGGTTTGTGAGGATGTGGCTAAATCTAGTTTAATAGGAGGAAGGACTAGACTTGATGTCGGCATGAATCCTAATGTGGTAATAGGTCTAAACGTGGAGGAATGTATAGGTGTAGGTAATATTTTTGGCATGGGAAAAAAAAATTGTTGGTAAAGGTTTAGGTGTGGGTGAGGGTGATGAAAAAGGGGCCTTTATAATTGGTATGGGCATGGTGGGTTTGGTTGTCTGAAACACCTTTGGATAGATCTTGGAAGTGTTAGTAGAAAACATTTGCATTTGAGTTGAGATAGGTAGTTGAAGGTGTTGCTAAAGCATAGAATTCTCAACATAATCCAAGTGGTTATCGAAACATGATAATGCCAATGATGTAGGGGGTGCTTTGTTGATTTGGTAGTAATCCATGTAAATAACGTAAGTGAGATAGGGAAATGGTTGGCTTTAGAATATGTGGGTAGAAGAGACGAGAGTATATTAATAGGATCCTTAAAAGCTAATGGATAATTATCACCAATAGGAAGGGATGCTGCCAATGGATCCCATATGGGTAGGGGAGATGGAAATTTGGATGAGGTAAGCTCATATTTTGGAAAATTATAAGGTAAACATGAATCTCCTGTGGGAAGAAGAGTAAGTACTACGGGTTGTTTATAATGTTGAGAGGTGAGTGGGGAAACCGCATCGACATATATAGTAAAATCCTCCATGGGTGAAGGAGAAGATAAGGGAGTCTCATCTCGTAGGTAAAGTACCAGATGAAATAGGTCCCTCTATGGATGAAGGATCTTGTGGAATAATCTCTTCAATAGATGGAGTAGGATGAATTTGAGCATGAAGAGTTGGTATGATTTCTAAAACAACATGAACCTCATGAGCATTACTATTATTGGTCGAGGTTTTGCTGGTATAGTTAGATGATGGGGTGTGATTTGGGAAAAAATTCTTAAAGATGTGAAGATTTTTATTAGCCGATGTATTAGTATTATCCAAGACGATATCTCCATTATCTAAAATTTCTTGGACGATGTTTTTAAAGTTATACGATTACCATCACTATGACATCTAACACGATGATAGTTACAATAATAATTTTATTTGTATCATGTAGGCACAAGATGAGAGGGGTCAAAATCAATATGTGGTCTGATTGGTGGAAGAGTGACTACTCTGAATTTTAGAATATTTTTTAAAACTAAATATTAGGGTTCTCCTATGGGAGTATATTTTTGTTGCTCCCACTTGAACTAAAAATCCTAAACATGAGAAATATTGGAAGAAGGCTTTGATTGGTTGGATGGATGAGATGGGCCAACTTTCAAAACTATTGCATTGGTAGATCCTTTTACTTTAGAATAATTATTTTGTAGTTTGGAAGAAGAAGAGGTATCGTTTGATTTAAACACAACATTCTTGTTACGTAATTATATCTTCTTCTCTTCAATGGAACAAATTTCAAGTTTTCAAGCCATGGTGAATGCCTCGTCAAACATGCAGAAGGTTTGAACTTGGAGAGTTGGAAAGATGTGTCTAGCACAAGCTCTGGTGAAAAACTCTATTAACTCGGTTTGAGGTAGTTGGAATGTGAGTTGGTTGATCAGGCTCCACTAATGAGTGAAAAAATCTATGATAGATTCATCTTCATATTGGTGTGTCATGTACAAGTCATTCATGGTGACCTTTTTGACAATGTTGATAGAAAATTGGTCTAGAAAATCCTAAGCTACCTGATTAAATGAAAAGATGGAATGCTTGGGTACAACACTATACCAATCTAAAGTTAGTCCTATCAAGGAAATTGGGAATTTTTGTTAGAGCAAATCACCATCGTGATTGATCAGATAACACACATATTTAAAATACCATAAGTGCTATTGTGGGTCTTCTTTATTGTTGAATTAGTTGAATTTAGGAATTTCCCAATGGGGAGGGTATGGATGAATCATAATGGATGGGTTAATGGGCTCATTATAAATCTCATCATATGTCAGAGAGTTACGTGAGCCAAAGACAGATGCTTCTAATGTCTGCATCTTTTCCATCATCATTTTGATAAGATCATTGGTAGGTTGTGATGACTGGGCACCCCTTGTAGTATAAGGGGGTAGATGAGGTAGGTATGACATGGGTGACATCCTAGTATGTGGTGGTGCCAAGTATGAAAATTGTGAGGAAGGAACATAGGCCAGAATAGATGTAGATGACAAGTATCCTAAATAATTTTGGGGTTAGCACCTTTGGTTGTACAAATAATATATCAAACCAAAGCATACAAGCAAATAAAAGTGGATATTCTACCGAGAATAAATATATAAAACAAGATATATAAATAAACACCATATTTAATGTGGTTCACCCAAAGTGTAGGATATGCCCACTAAGAAACAAGCCAATATATTATCCAAAGATTTGACAAGATATACAATTGAAGATTTACAATCTTCCACACCTCTCAGATGTACAATACTTTCTTTCACTCAAGCTTTTGTTTCTTCTCCAAGAATTCTCTCCCTCACAATTATTCTCACAATAATCATCAACTTTTGCAAGTTCTTCTTAATTCTTACTTCTAAACCCTAGCTTTCATGTTTATATAGGCATATAAAAAGTTAGGGCACTTAGTCATGCAATTATAATTAATAGATATGCTTTAATACTAAAAATAGATCTAATTCCGAGAGTTAATTAAAACACTCCCACACATCTAGAAAATGTGCATGATTTAATCAATCAATAAATAAAACATTGCACAGTAAAATAATAAAACCAAAGATATTGTATTTCATTTGGGACATCTTTATTCAATATTTGATATGCCTTTATACAAGTAGCTTGATCCTATTGATTAGGAGTCAAAGCTTATCATGTACAACTCACACACAATCCCACTTATCTCTCTAAGAGACTTATTCTAACTTCTAGATCTCTATGAGTTGTTACTAACAACTCATTTACACACATAATTAGATATTGTTCACACTAAAATATATATTTTTCCTAACAATCACCCCCTTAGTGTGAACATGGGGAAAAATTATCTTGAACTGTAACTTGTCGCACTGATGCTGACTCATGACCTAGATGATTTTCAAAGTGGTTTATCATCAACCAATGAAATGGTTTTTCAAAGTGGTTTACCATAAACCAGAAAAGGGTGGTTTTCAAAGTGGTTTACCACAAACCAAGGAAGTGGTTTTCAAAGTGGTTTACCACAAACCAAGAAGATCATGATGTTTACAGTTTATTTTTAGCCCTCATCATATTCCCATTTTAGGAGATTACATATAGGAAATTTATTACAAACGTGAACAAGAATAATCCACTGTTCATTATTACAACAGAAAGAAAACACACAACTGAAAAAAGAGGTCACCAATACACTTGAAGCAGTCTCTTTGTTGGTGACTAACAAGAGATGTTGATCAGCCTCCTCCTCCTTTGCCTCTTACCTCCAATAGTTTGCTACTTAGTTAGAAAATATATCTTTTAGGCTCATATTACAATTCTCTTGGGTGTTAGTTTCAACCGATAATGCACCCCCTCACTATGGACATTTTGCACGTGAAAGTGCATCCAAACAAAAGTGAGACAAAAATTTTAATTTTTTAAATTTTTTTGCCAAAAATGGAAATAAATTAAAATTATCTAGTAGAAAAAGAATAGGATCAATGCGTAGAACTTGAAAAAATACACATTTAAAAAAATGATACCTCAATCTGAGTTATCAGCTGAAATTTATCATGCTTACAAGTTCTAAATTCAACTTCTTTCCAGACCCTTTCCAAAAATGGAAAATTTCTTTTTCTTGTGTTTTTTTCTTGTATGTCCATAAATGGAAATAAACAAATAGAATACCTTTGTTACAACGAATTTGTACTATAGTTGAAACTAGATTCCTAAACTACTTTGTGGATTCACCTAAAAAGATGTAGACACATCCAAATGTCCAAACAACTACGGTTCACCCGAGAGAGATGCCAACACATCCAAACATCCAAACAACTACGGATTCACCTGAGAGAGACCCCGTCGAACTTAGATGATCTGTTTGTTTTGAAACTCAAACAAAGACTAAATTTATTCCTAAAACTGGCGTTGGAAGAAAATTAATTCCATATCTAAATACCTCACAAACTCCTACAAGAAATCATTTCAGTCTAACCTACTCTGATATTAAATCTTGAAAATGTGCATGATTTAATCAATAAAAAATAAAACATTGCATGGTAAAATAATAAAACCAAAGATATTGTATTTCATTTGAGACATCTTTATTCAATATTTGATATGCCTTTATACAAGCAACTTGATCCTATTGATTAGAGTCAAACATTATCATGTACAACTCACACACAGTCCCACTTATCTATCTAAGAGACTTATTCTAACTTTTAGATCTCTATGAGTTGTTACTAATGACTCATTTACACACATAATTAGATATTATTCACACTAAAATATATATTTTTCCTAACAACACAGTAAGCGATGCTAGTTAGCCCTAACGAGATGTTGGTTCCTCCTTTCCTAGTTGATCTTTGGTCCTTCCATAATTGATGATGGTTACTATGTTTTCAAGTAAGTTTCAGTAGTGCATGCTAATCCAAAGTAATTGAGATCCACAACTCAAAAATCTTCCACTTGGGGATTAATTTCTACACCATACCTGTACAACATCATTCTTGGATCCTTCTTTAGCTTTGTTTCTTCCTATTCCAGTCTCAAACTTAAAGACCAAAAAAAGTGGAGTGTAGATCCAAATTCTCTTTTGCTAATGGCTTTGTTAGCATATTTTAAAGGTTCTTTCTCATATGAATCTTTTCTAGATTCAATTTTCCATCCTCCAATACCTTCCATATGAAGTGATACCTCAATTGAATGTGTTTCGTTCTTGAATGAAACACTGAGTTATTTTCCAAATGAATTATACTTTGACTATCACTAAACAATTTGCAATCATTTTTCTCCTTTTCCAACTCTTCCATAAACTTACTCATCCATATCATCTCCTTGCTAGCCTCTGTAGCTGCAACATACTCTGTCACCTTTGTAGTAGACAAAGCCACAACCTTCTGCAATATTAAAATCTAGCTAACTGTCATCCCACATACTATGAAAATATATCCACTAGTGCTCCTACCATCCAGATCTCCAACCATATCCAAATCAACATAGCCACATAATGAAATATCCAAACCTCCATAGCATAACTACATGCTAGATGTCCCTTTCATATATCTACTCACAAATCCCACTACTCATGCAATGTTTCGATTTGGTACAAACCATAGCATATATGAGACACCAAACTGCTGAAGTATATGGCACTCATGTCATATATTTGACCTCCTCATGTGATAAAGGACATTGATTTTTACTCAATTTGAAGTGTCAAATGATAGGTTTACTAACAAGTTTTGCATTCTGCATCTTGAACCTTTCTAACACCCTGTAGATATAATCCTCTTGAGACAAAAAAATCTTGTTCTTTCTATCTCTATGTATTTGCATGCCAAGGATTATTTTTTCATATCCTAAATCCTTCATAGAAAATGTGTGAGCTAGCTTTCCTTAAGCTCACCAATTTCCTGCATACTAGATCCTACAATAAGAATATCATCCACATATAGTAACAAAATAATATAGCTCCCATTTTCAAGATTCTTGAAATAAACACAATGGCCATATTCACATTTCAAGTAACCATTCTCATGCATAAAACTATCAAGCCTCATGTACCATAGCCTTGGAGTTTATTTTATACCATATAGGCTCTTTTTCAACCTGCACACTAATTTATCCTTACCATTGACTTCATACCCAAGTGAATGATACATATAAAAATATTCATCCAAATCACCATGAAGGAAAGTCATCTTCACATCTAGTTTCTCTAAATGCAAATTTTCTACTACAACTAAACTCAATACAAGATTTGCGAATAAAATTCATATTAACAACAAGAGAAAATATTTCACCAAAGTCAATACTTGCTTTCTCGTGAAAATACCTTTACTAATAGCCTTGCCTTGTACCTTTTCTGTCCACCCTCTTCTTCCTTTATCCTATAAACCCACTTGTTCTCGCAATGTCCTCTTACCTTCCGGAAACTTAACCAAATCACAAATCTTTTCTATTCCGAGTCCATCTCCTCATCCATGTCATGCTCCCACTGGATGTGGGTCTTATCCTGCATTTCTTCTTCAAAACTTTTTGGTTCACCATTATTAGTCAATAATAAATAAAATAGAGAAGGTGTAAATATTTTTAGAGGTTTACTTACCCTTTGTGACCTTCTCATAGGAGTTTGGGGTACCGAGAGGCTCATTTTGGACCTCCTAGACATTTGTATCCAAATTTTTCAGTGAACAACGCCCGTCACTTGTAACCATCGTCGGTTCTGCTAACCAATGTTAGTTTGGCTCTTCTATAACCGATACGATTCTGGCGACCGATATTGGTTAGGGTCAACGACTCCAATTATTGTGTAACCATGTCAATATTAATTTTAAATCCAAGAGTTCATTTTCATTCACAAACTTCTCAACTGGTTCATCCTTGGGTACCAAAATTTGATCCTTATACATTCTCTTTTCATTCCATTCAACATCACGAATCCTAATAATTTTATAATTCTCTAAATCCCAAGAATGAAATTTGAAATCACTAGATCCATAACCAATGAAAGTAAATCTCTTGGATTTTGCATCCAACTTTTTCCTATTTTCCTTATCAACATGCACAAAATATTCTAAACCAAAATAATTAAAAAAGAAAGATCTACCTATTTTCTCGGTCCGAGTTTCCTCTGGTATTCCTCCATCTAGTGAACTTGAAGGCCCTGATTAATCAAATAAACCACTATATCAACTACTTCTAACCAAAACTACAAGGGTAATTTAGAATGTATTCTCATACTTCTAACAAATTCCATGATTATCCTGTCCATTCTCTCTGTAACACTATTCTCTTGTGGTATTCTTGGAACCATTCTTTCTATACATATCTCATTTACTTAACAATAATCATTGAAATCTTTACTACAGTATTTACCAACATTGTTAGATCTAAGGCACTTTAACTTTGAATTTGATTCATTCTCAACAAGGGCTTTCCATATTAAAAGACTCAAAAAAAAAGATTTACATTTAATACAATAAACCCATACCTTTCTTGTAGCATCATCAATGAAAGTAACATACTACTAGGATCCTCTATGAGAAGCTACCGAGATGGTCCCCACACATCCGAGTGTACAAGTTCCAATTTATTCTCCTTATTAGTTTCCCTAACTTTGAGAAATCTCACTCTCTTTTGCTTTCCAAAGACACAATTCTCAAAAAAATCAAAATCTAAATATTTCAAATCGATAACTTACCCTTATTATCCTTTAAGATCTGCATTCCTTTTTGAATCATATGGCCCAACCAATTATGCGACATGCATGCATCTAAATCTGAAGTAGATAATAGAAAATGAATCAAGAACATAGGTAGATAAATATAACATTCCTACCTTCTTATCTCTTTGCACAACAAAAGCACCCTTGGTGACTATCCAAGAGTCTCCTCAGTAAATGTAACCATGAAACAAACTTCATCTAGTTTCCCAAAGAAATAATATTCCTCTTGAGGCTTGGCACATGCCTCACATATTTCAATACCCATGTATTTCTATTCTGTAATTTTAGATGAACTTACCCTTTACCAATAATACTGCAAGGTTCATCATCACCAAAATAAACATGCCCAAAATTTTCCTAGACATAATTTCTAAAATAACCCTTATTAGGGGTTGTATGGAAAGAATCTCATGAATCTAAAACCCATGATTCAATTCTATTATCTAAAGAAAGAATAAGAGCATTTTGCATTACCTCTGTTGCAACAAGATTCACTTATTTACCTTTTTTTGGTTGTTAGTTCTCTTTATCCTTTGACCAACAATATTTCTTTACATGTCCTTTCTTTCCACATTTCCAAAAAGTAATTCCCTTACCTCTGGATTTAGATCTACTATCCCTTGACTTTTATTTCCCATTACTCTTACTCTTGGATCTCTCCTTCTACCTACCCCTACTTTCTACATTAAAAACATTCCCAGATGATGATTCCTCTATACTCTTCCTGTAAATTTCTTCATTCAAGATTATACTAACCACATCATCAAACTTCAAAATATTATTAGGAGATGTTGTATTACTAAAAAAGTTATCCCAACTATCGGGTAAAGTACATAAGAATAAAATTTATTTCACTTCATCATCAAATGGTATATCAACCAATTTAAATTGATTTACAATAGATCTGAAATAATTCAAATGACTAGATGCATAGCCACCTTCATGCATCTTAGAACTAAATAGTTTCTTCATTAAATAAATTTTATTTGAATCACTAGGTTTTTCATATAAATTAGCAAGAGATTTCATTAACCCTACCGTAGAAGTCACTTCTATAATATTGGAAGCCACGGATGTTGCCAAGCTCAATCTTATAGATCCTAAAGCCTTTCTGTCAAGAATATTCCATTCTTCATCAGTCATCTTCGTAGGTCTAGACTTCTCATCCAACGGTAAATACAAATCTCTTTGATATAGATAATCCTCAATCTGTATCTTCCATAATTGATAATTTTGGTTGTCAAACTTCTCTACCTTGTATTTATTTTCTTCTACCATTGTTGTAGCTCCCACTCAATCAAAAAACCTCTATGAGTAAATCTTTCAATACACAAAAACTCAAACAAAGTTTCGATACCAATTGTTTGGATTATCACACTAGTTGTATGAGATAATATATCACATTAAAGCATACAAGAAAATAAAATTAGATATTCTACTAAAAGAAATATACAAAACAAGAGATATAAATCAACACCAGATTTAACGTGGTTCACCTAGTGTGGGCTACGTCCACCAAGAAACAATCCAATCTATTAGCCAAAGCTTTGACAAGATATACAATTGAATATTTACAATCTTCCACACCTCTCATATGTACAGTACTTTCTTCCACTCAATATTTTACCTTTTCTCCAAGAATTCTCTCTCACAATTATTCTCACAATAATCATCAACTTTTGCAAGTTCTTCTTAATTCTTACTTCTAAACCCTATCTTTCATGCTTATATAGACATATACAAAATTAGGGCACTTATCCATGTAATTACAATTAATATATCTCCTTTAATAATAAAAATAGATCTAATTCTTGAGAATTAATTAAAAACTCTCGCATTGTAATCGATGCTAGTTAGGCCTAACCGATTATGGTTCCTCCTTACTCGATCGATTCCGGTCATAGGTGACCAATTCCAGTCCCTCCATAACTCGATGATGGTTCTTGTGTTCTCCATTAAGTTTTATATTGCATGCTAATTTTAATTAATTGAGATCCACAACTCAAAAAATAAGCGATAAATGAAATAGGGGTTTTGGTGATAAGTGTAGGTAGGTAGAGTGGACGTAAAGACCCTTGTAGAAATCAGAGGAAGAGACTAGAAGATGGAGAGGATGATGTTTTGGAAGGGAGTGTGGGTTGTGGACACCAGTGGTGGTTGAGATGTAATAGGTATATGAGAGGTAGTGGGTGCAAAAAGATATACACTCAAGGCGGTTGATAAAGGCATGGTTGACATCGTAGGAGTGACAAATTTCAAATGTGCAATATATGTCGTAGGTGCAGTAAATATCGATGATGTAGGGTCAAGATGGGAAATGGTGGTAAGGTGGAAGAGAGTATGGCCAAGCTAGTACTAACTAATGCGAAGTGGGTGCGAAGGTAGGAGGAATGGACATAGGCATGTCATCTACAAGTTGCCATCATGAATTATGGGTAGATGAATGAGCAAGATACGGTTGCAGAGTGGCAAGGTTATGATCAAGGAGTCTCGCAAACTCCTCATCACCAGTGGGTATGGAAAGATCCTAATTGGGGTCCATAGGTGATGAGATGGAAGGGGGTGATGGGCTAGGTGGGAGCGGTTGGTGAATAGCATGAAATGCAAGAGTGTTAGCTTGTTTACGAGTCAAAACCATGTGACTAATGATAGAACAGGTATTCGAGCTTCACTGATAATGCAAAAACATAGAAGGAATGGAGAAAAATGGGTTTAAAATGTGTGATTTGATCATTGTTCTAATTGGAAAATCAAAACATAGAGAGACCGATGTCGGTGGGGTAACCGATGTTGGTATGAGGGGGTAACCACTACCAATTAGATAGACCGATGTTGGTGATTGGGGAAAATGTCAGATTGGTAACTCTGGTAATAAATGGTGAAAACGAGATAGAACTGGACTTTGAAGGTAATATCAAAGACTCAAAGACTAGTAAGATGACCAAGGGAGTCACAAAAAGAAAATAAATGAATATTTGATGCTACTTTGCAAAAATGACCAAAACAGCCTAAAACCAATGGCGTTCAATGAACTGATGGTGGTAAGATGATGAAATTGATGGCGGTCATTGGACCGACACCAAGTTACTATGAAATCTGTGAAAGATGGAAAAAGTGAATTTTTGGTGATTTAGGTCAAATAACAAGACCAAATCAGATAATGAGTATGGCAATGATCATCCCTAACACACTCAGAAATAGTTGGAATACACCAACTATGATGGTGGAGTGTGTAGGGAGAGAAAAATGAAGAGAACAAACTCGCACCTCAAAACAAAAATCAAGAAAGCTAGCAAAACACAAAATCCTATGATGTAGATTTTTTTTTTTTTATGCCATTTAGGACTGACTTGTGAATAAAGTAGATTTTTTGGTTACCGAGGGTACACTATAGAAACTGATAACTATGGCTAGTTTCAAGTAAGTTTCTTGCAATGGGGATCCTTCTTAGATATGATAACTCACCGAGAAAACCAACTAGAGCCCACCTGTCAATCTTCTCATTGTGTGATAGTTTACAACTTCTTCCAAGAAATATCTTTTTAAAGAAATTTGTAGTTTATTTTAGTGATTTGGTGTAAAGAGTGTGTAAAATTTGAACTACAGTTTAGTTTTTCAACCATTAGCTGGGCATGAATTCTAGTATATAGGTTGGCCACAATTTAGATGAGCTAGAATGTAACATACAAAAATGAGATGCAAATGTTTTAAAACCAAAATCCACAATGAAATTCAATGAGAGAAATAATTAATAGGAAAGAGTATGTCTTTCACTAATGCAATACAAAATAAAAAGAAGAGTTCTTTTTAATCCAAAATACAAGTTTCACTGAGATCAACGGAAGAAGAAGAATGTTTCCAAGGGAGAATATTTTTAATGTGAAGTTTCTATCAAAAATAAATAAACAAAAAATTATTCCCTAAGAATAAATAATGTAAAGAACCCCAAATGGGTCCTACCGGACGTGCAAAAATGTTTCACCAATAAGTTTTACGCTTTCTAAGATGAAACAGATAAAAGGTAAATGGTTAAGGAGGAATACTTGTGAGGCTAAGGTGGAAGGTAAAATTCACATGTTGTTGACATTATCCAAGCTGATCGTAGAGAAATCCTTTTTGTATAGGAAGGACTACCTGTAAATGCAAAGAAAGACCAAAAATATTATTAAATAACATATGACAGTGGACTTCCTAACATATACTATATCTAGGAATCATGGTGCATCCTAGAGAGGTTGTCAATCCACTATTTAATAACAATTCAATGTGAATAAGAAACTAAAATAAATAGGTCCTATTAATGTAATTATTTAGGTTTCTCATACACATAATACACTATATTTTAGGATAGATATTAAAATAAAAATAAATCTAATTAAAACCGGGGTTTGTTCGAGTCAGACAAGTATGTCAAAGGTTGGGTAAGGGTCTGGGGCCGATTGGTTGAGGTCTGAGTTAGTTTTGGGTGAGTGGGAAGCTTACTGGTCTGAGAATATAAAATGACATAGAGATTGATATCATTCGGGTGGTGATGTCGAGACAGGGATGAAACCGATGGCTATAGGGTAAACCAACATCGGTAGGGGCAATTGGCAATAACTTAATAAAAATGGTTTTGGGATTCTCTATGATTACATAGAGAGTGAGGAGGGTGTGGTTAGGTTCGTAATATAACTGAGAAGACTCATGAATACAAAGGGAGAGGTCAAAAAGGGTGAAATGGATTGAATTGGTTGGGTTGGTGGATTGGTGAGAAGATGGAGATATCTGGATAACAGTAAAAATTGAAAATAATGAAGGAGGAAAGAGATCTACAATAAAAGAAGCACAAATTATTAAGATCACGTTACTTACTTGCTGCTATGAATATCTCATGGCTGGATGGAGGATGGTGATTGATTAGTGAGGTGGTTATTGGTTTAGTACCATAATAGTATGACTTGTGTGTTCTTGTGAATGCTCCAATGATTAGAAAGGGAATTCTTGGCCTAGGATTCTCTCTGGTGATGCGTAGATGTCGCTTGGATGAAGAAATGGCTCTAAGATCTTCACTTGATTGCAATAGCACTCTCAAACCTCAAAATTACTGACCTAGGTAAAGGGTTGTAAAATTATATCTAAAGGAACCGATGGCGGTTTAGGTGATCGATGTCGGACGAGGATAAACCAACATCGAGTTAGGGTGAAATAGTCTTATTTACAAAAAATAGGTAGATCTTCCCAAATTTTGCATGCTTTCCTTGTTGGGTTTGCTTAGGGAAGTAGATTTAACATGAGAGAAGGCAAGAAGATCTTATAAGAAGTCCAAGTAGGTTTAAGAAGAATACTTATCTAGTTAGGTTAAGTAGCGACTCAATAATATCAATGGTGACTCAAATCTTTGAGAGTGATGACTTGACCACTATGAGTTAAATGCCCCTGGAATGGGTTTAGGGTGAGGTTTCATTATGAGGTGGAGGTGTGAGGATGTAATTAACTTAATTAAAATAATTAAATTAATTAATAATGTGTGGATGAATATTAATATGGGGTAAAGGGGTCATGATTAGTTAAATGTGTTACGTTAAGTAATTTAAGGGGACCAAGGGGAGTGTGACCCAAATTTGGTGTGTGCACTATGTTTATCATCACACTCGAACCATGACACCAAACATTTTAAGGCCCTTCAGACCATTTTCCATGATCTTATTGAGCATGAGGACCTTCTCACCAAGTCCCCTTCTCCACCTTTGCTTCGTCCATACCAAATCCAATCCCTTTTACCACATCTTCATTTGATCAGCTTCTTCATTCTCTTCACCTATCTACATCATCTCATATCACTCCTTTTAACGAGGACCCTCCCTTGTTTTTCAATATTATTTACCTTGATACACCATCTTCTTGACACCCATATAATTTTACATCCATTATCTTATCCAAATCCCTTTCACTTGGGGGAAAATCTTCCCCCGTTATCGATCCTTTAACATATTTCTTCTCATCTTCATCGATTCATCCTCCTACACTAGGGGACTTCTTTCTAGGACTTGTTTGTTCACATATTAGTTCCTTTCCATATTCGACATCATCCTATCTCATCTAGCTTAGTTTATTCGATCATAATTTCATCCCCTCTTCCTACGACCACCTTTGTGGCCATATTTGTGTTTCCCTTTAGAATCACCATGGCTTTGAGCCTGCCATTACATCACCTTTTCATAAACTTACTTAACTCATATTATCTAGTATTAATTTATTTTTCCCTCTAGGGGGACCATTTATTTATCTTAACGCATACAATTTCCTTCCTTAATAAGAAACACTCACTCTTATTTTTTTCCTATCTTCCTAATGCAATGCTAACCTCATAAGCCTCATCAATACTCTAAAAAGGAGCCAACATTGAAGTTTCACTCCTAGTCATATTAGACCATACATTATTATATAAAAGTATGGGTCGAGTGCCTATCGTTTGGCCTCCCTTGATGGTAAACCAGATGTGGAACAACTTAATGCATTACATTTTTGACCATTCTATTGTTATCACATTTACCAATGTGCCCTTAGTCATGTATTCAAATCATTCCTCAATGTTAGCCCCTTCCATATCTCATCGATATGATTTGTAATTATGTGGTCTTCTATCACTTCCTATATGTGACCTTAAATATGGGCACCACAACTCTTCCCATAACATATTCCTTATGGATAGGTTCTCCCCTTTGGTGAGAACTCTATAATCATCACATTCATCACCTTCTTATTCACCTATTGGAAAAATGCAAAGGGTTTAGGGGCATCTCTTGTACATATTTATCCCCTCCTAAGCGGTCTACTTAGCTATTCCTAGCTCTCTCCCATATAAAATAAAAATTCATGGATGCTTAAATCAAAAATTAAAGTTATCAAAAATAGACAAATCCCTCGAAGGACAGTTGTTCATGCAAAAATAAAAATAAAAATCATGAAATCAAAATAAAAATACAATCTGATAAAAGAAATCAAAATAAAATAAATAGACCAATCCCTCAAAGGATGACTATCATTTATTCTTTCCATATACATATTGTATAAAGTAGACCATACCCTTGAAGGATGGCTACTCCTTATGGAATTTGAAGGCTTCCCACATTGATCAACTTTCTCTTTCGCTCCATTGAGTTGGAGCATAGTTTAGGAATGACTCTTTTGGAGAACCCTCTTTCCTCCATACAAGTTACATCTCAAACCCTTTTTTCATGTCAACATTAGGTTTATGAGATCATCTCATCCATCATTTCCTTATGATATGTGAAATGACTAACTATTGTTGGTTATTTGCTAGCATTAGTTTTGGTTGCATGTGCCTTGCGTTACTTGGATCCCCTTTTGTTTACCTCCAATGTAGTTGGAGGCATATTTTCCTCATACATTCCTCACTATAATGTAGTGTTTTTCACACCTATATGTTGCCACTATTGCGAGGCATTTTTATCCTAATCTTATCGCATCTATCTTTCAACACATATTTCTTCATCTCAATCACCTATATGTTATCTATCTATCTTATAACACATTTATCATTAATCACATTCATTATTAATTTGTTTCCATCACATCTTACCCATATACATTCTAATCATCATGATCAAATTTAAACACAAAACATGTTACCACATCACACATTTATATCATCATCCATACACATGCACATCCAAATAAACATCTAATCATACATCTATTTCACCATCATCATCAAATATAAAACAAACATATAATCTAAAATCACCATCACATCTAATCTAAAATCCATCATCATGACATATAATCTAAAATCATCATCACATCAAATTAAAATCCATCACATCACATAATGAACACATGATAATCCATGAAAAAACCATATATCATATATCAAAATGTATATAAGTACATCATGGCCCTCTAAGGGTCTCCTCAAAGTAGAAATGCTATCAAAATATGTAAAGTGAATATCGAGGCTCTCAAGTCCTCATCTCCTAGGAAAGCACAACACCTGATCCATGTGCATCTCCACCACCCTCGTGGCCTCCCTTTACTCACTATGACTGTTCCAAACTAGCCATACTCCTAGATGGTGTTGTTCCTCCAGTTGGAATCCTCTAAAGATTCTCACAATAGCACAGGTCTTGAAAACTTCTCAAAAAATCCCCTCATAATATCTAGCCTCTATGGCTAGTGCTATATATCTATCCATAGAAATCATGCCATGGGGTTTCATCTATCCTGATCCCTAAGGTACTGCTTGAACAATGTTGGCTGATTCTGTCACTACAATAATAGCCAAATCTCCAAAATGGGTCCTATAGGCCTCCCTCTTCTTGCGGTAGTGGTCCCTCTCCTGAATTCACATCTTGAATTATATATGTAATTGACCTAATGAGACAAGTATCTTGAAAATGTGGTGAGTATAAGAATATAAAAGGTATGATGTAACTGAAACTAGGCATTACCATTAGAATGAGAATCTTGAAGAAGCTTCAGTGTAAATTGATGTGGTTTTGTGTGAATATACATCTATGACTTTGTGTGTGATATAGTTTTTAGAAGTAGAGAATATATTCATCGATGGTATCAGATCATGTCCAGTAGTAATATCTGTGATGAGAATTCTTGGTAAACATTTGTATGATTTTAGTACTTGGATGTTAATGCATGTTTGGGAAAGCTGTGAAACCTTGTAATAGTGATGTGAAGCCTTATTAGTAGAGAAAAATATGTATAAAGGAAGAAATTTAAACATTATCAATTACCCTTGAGGAATCTCAATGTTTTAGTAAGTTTGTATGGATAAGTTTTACACAATTCTTAACAATGTGCAAATACAAATCATGTTATTCTTAGAGTCCTAATGATAAGGGTAGAACCATGAGTTAGGAAATAATTTTGTGAGGAAAATTATCTAAGCTTTTTCACATAAGGAGAAGCCATTAATGGGTATTAGGAATGAGGCTTTTATTTTTAGAGGAGTGAGTAGAACCAAATATACAAGGGTAAACAATACTGCGGGGCTAATTAAGGTCTATGAACAATCAATAAGGATTTTGCTAAAATGTTTACTTTCTCAAGGAATTAGATAAATAATCTTTGTACACTCAATTAGTGAGGTACAAGTACTTGAATAGTGACTTGAGTTTACATGAGAGACTTGTATATCCACCTATTGGAGCTCCAATGTGCACCCGTGCCGAGTCATAGATAACTCGGGATTTGAGACAACATGGGACTGTCTCTAAGCTGTGGGACCTAAAGTGAAGCAGACCTCGAAGAAAGTTGGTTCCTCTACCTACTCCTAATGCTAAGTTACTCCTAGCAAAATAAATGCAACTAACTACTAATGCCAAGAGACCAGGAGAAAGAGAGAGTGCATGAAATGAAATCCTAGACTATGGAGGTGATAACACCAAAAGAAGGGTTGGAGAGATTCCTAGTGAGTGAAAATGGAAGTAAAACGAAGAAAGGAAGGGAATACAAATGTGCAATAGTCATAAACCACATTCAAATTCCCATCTTTGTGGAGCATAATAGATCTAGGTCCTACAAAAGAACAATATATACACAATACATTTGCAAATGTAATAGAAGGCAAGAAATGCAACTCAACTCGAGCTAGGGAAGAAATAGCCACAAAACACAAATTTTATTTCTCAAAAGGATGCACAATCCATTACATAATAGATTCAAAAACAAAAATCTTTGCTAAATGGCCATATTTGAGGCCTACAACTCACAAAAAGCTTTTGGAACAAATTTGGTAGAGTTCCTTTACAATTCTAAGAAAATCCCCCGAAAAATGAGGGGGTCGATTACATTATATAGGAAAATTTGTCCCACCTACCCTACATTAAATCCCTGACAAGTAGTTGAACTACCTCAACTACCACCATCAATGTTTTTCTCGCAGTGATATTCTTGATGGCCCATCCAAACTATGGGTTGACTATCATATCCGATTTAGGTGGATGTCTATCCATTGAGTTGTACAAATTGAGTGGGTCATCTAACCTCATTACCATCCAATCTAGGATGGTTAGAGGGTCGTCTAACTACTAGGCCTGTACATCTTGTGGTGGCTGCCCAACTAGAATATTTCCATAACTACATGTGGGCCATCCAACCAACAAGGTTGGAAAACCATCTATCTTGGTTTATTGAATATGATGGGGTTGGACAACCATCCAACCCTATGTTGTATAATGAGCCATCGACCATCCTTTCATTTATATAACCTACCCGTAAACTATCCAAACACCAATCCACTATCGAGTTACTCAAATGAGTCATCTAACTAGGGGGTTGGACAACCGTCCATCTCTCCCATCCAACCTAGGGGTTAGATGGTCATCCATCTTTTCATCCAATTTGGATCCTTTTCCCTATGCCAACTTCACCCCAAGATCATATTCAAATGTCAACGTCACTCTGCCCCAGTTATTAACCAACTAGGTTCATTGTGGCTCGTTAGATCGCACACACATGAAGATTAACTTAGTGAGCCATCCAACCAACCATCCAACCTAGCCGTCTAACCAAGTCATCCAACCCAGCCATCCAACCTATTCATCCAACCCATCCATTTAGCCTAGATAATGGGACTAAAATTGATGGTCGTCGAATGTCATATGCCCGTACCTCAAATTTTGAATGGGTTATCCGAGTTTGCAGGGTGAAAATTTGGGATAACAGTTTGGTGACCTCCAGGGGGCATCTACCTACTATATGGAGAGACCATCTTCTTTTAAGCATCCATTGGGCATGGATTTAGTATACCACATAAATTGTTCTATCATTGAAAATTATCCCCTGAATTTCTCTGAAGTACTACATGGATTGGTAGTAATCCGGATCTGCCATAAAATCTTTCTGAAAAATAAAGGTACAAGAGAAAAAAGGAAAAAATATGTATAAACATGAAATATCATACATGTCTTAAACCATAAAGAGTGTGTACTAACACTTATCCAAAAGCAATGCTAAACTACCAAAAACAATGTGTTGTAAGCACTTCAAGGAATTGAAATCTAAACTATTATGTACAATGATGCAACAAACTATCTTAATGAGAATGCTTAAGATAAATCCCATTGACTGGGATTGGTAGTGCATAACCATCAAGATCAGTAAGCTCAAAAGAATTTACTTCCTTGCAAGTTGTAATGGTATATGGACCACTCCAAATTGCATCAAACTTGGAGTTTCTTCTTGGTTTGGCCTGATCAACATCCCACTTCAAGACCAAATCACCAACCTTGAAACTCCAAAATCTATCCTTTTTATCAAAACATTTCTTAGTGGATTCTTGATACTGCTCTAACTTAGACCTTGTAGAGTTCCTCATTTCTTCAAGCTCCACTAGCTCTGCAATCTTGATTTCTCTCTGATTTCCCCCTTCTAACTCCAACTATTGGGATAATTCAAGTGAAAGCAATTCTAATGACAAATGTCATCTTACTTATATGGTGAACTAACCATTACCTTTTTTATGGTAATATTGTTAGCCCAAAGAGCATTCCTCACCTTTGTGTGCCATTTCCTTTGATTGACATCCATTGTCCTTTTCATAATCCTAATCAGATTTTTGTTAGTAGATTCCACCAAGCCATTACCTTGTGGGTAATAATTGGAAGAATTTTTCAAATAGATGCCAAGTCTTAGAGCCCAATCCAAAATTTTAGCTCCTAAAAAATCCTTTCCATTATAAGAAATTATGGTTTGTGGGACACCAAACCTTGTGAAAATATCCTTAAGGAATTCAAGAATAATTGATTCAGTTGCTTCCTTCAATGGTACAACTTCCGTCCACCTCATGAAATAATATGTGGCTATTAAAACCCATTTATGGCCAACACTTGATGGAGGGTTGACCATGCCAATAAAATCAAGGCCCCACTAAGTAAAACTCAGATATTTTTGAATTTGATGTAAAGGAAGAGCTTCTAACCTCCTTTTTCCAGTTGAAAAAAGAACAATATTTACATTTTACGACCCATTTGTGACAATTAAAAACAATGTGGGCCACAAATATCCTACTCTCAAAATCTTCATTGTTGTGGCTTTGGCTGAAAAATGACCACCGGATAAGCCACCATGAAATTATGTCAATATTTTCTCCACTTGTTCTCCTTCAATGCACCTGAGAAAGATTCCATCAATGTTTCTTTTGAATAAAATACCATCCACAAAAACATAGGGAATGGACTGCAGCCTTAAACGTCTCCTTTTTTATTTTCTCAAACCAAGAGGGTATGCACCTATAGATAAAAACATGATCATATCACTCATCCAACTATGACCATTGGCTATGTGTTCTTCACTGTGATGAATTTCAGCATCATGTGAAGGTTGGTTGTTCATGAAGGAGGTATCTTTATCACCTTGAGCATCTGAAGCAAGCTTCTCACATAATCCTCTCCCTCTTACTAGTTTTGTAGCCTTGATAGTCACATCATATTCCATTATATTTGTCACCCATCTGACTCTTTTCTCATTAATATTTTCCCCCATAATGAAATCTCTCACACTAGAATGTGATACCAAAACCTTGATGTGATTGGAGGACAACATGCTCTTGAATTTCTTTAGAGCTCTCATGATGGAAAACACTTGTTTTTCAATGTGGTTATACTTTAATTCATACTCCTTTAGTGTTTGACTAAAGAAGGCCATTGGATGTTCCATTCCTTTGTCATTATGTTGTGTCAAAACAAAACCTATACTAGTGTCAAAACAAAACCTATACTAGTGTCAGCTCCATATGCATACAAAATAAAATCCTTACCATAGTTAGGATTAACCAAAGTGTAGGAGCCTGAGTAATTTCCTGCTTGATTTTCTCAAAAATTTCCTTCCCTTCCATTGTCCATTTAAAATTTGCATCCTTCTTTAGCATTAAGGTGATGGGATTGACAAGTCCTGCAAAATTAGGAATAAATATCCTGACGAAGTTAATCTTGCCCAAAAAATATTGCAAGGATTTTTTATGAGTAGGAAAGGAGAGAGAGAGGATGGCTGAAATTTTGTCTAGATCAATAGCAATGCCATCTTTTGAAACAATATGCCCCAAAATATTACCCCTAGAAAAAAAAATTACACTTCTTGGGATTAAGAGACACCCCAAACTCTCTACACCTCTCAAAAACCTTCTCCAAATGGCTGATGTGATCCTTGCTTTGCTTTGAGAAAATGGTAATATCATCCAAGTAAACAAGGATGAACTCATTAATGTAACCTTTGAAAGCAATATCCATTTCTCTCTAAAATGTGGCACCTGCATTTGACAAGCCAAAGGGCATATTTTGATAGGCATATGTACCCCATTTTGTCATAAATGTAGTTTTGAACTAATCCTCTTCCCTAACCTTGATTTGATTGAAACCTGAATATCCGTCCAACATGGAAAACCTTTCTACCCCTGCAACAGTTTGCAAAATCTGCTCCATAGAGGGTAAAGGGTAGTGGTATTTTAGGAAGCTTTGTTTAAATCATGAAAATCAACACATACTCTGATTTTTCCATTCTTTTTTTTTGATTTGGGACCAAATTGGCCACCCAAGTAGAATATTTGATTGGAAAAATTATTCTAGCCTCTATGAGTTTGGATAACTCCTTCCTCATAAGGGGTTTTATTTTAGGGTTGACCGACCTTTGCTTTTTCCTTACCGGATTGACATTGGGATCAAGGTCTATAGAATGTTGCACAATATTTGGATTAAATTCCTTCAGATCCTCATAGTCCCAAGAAAATACATCACTGAATTTTTTACACAAGGAAACAAAATCTTGTTTCTCATTTTCATCACATACCTTTCCCAATAGAATCTATTTCCCCATGTAATGGTGACTGATTGAAAGTCTTCTTACATAGCTTCCATATTATTTTTGAGCCCCTTTGAATTCATCGTTTGAGCCAAAATATGCTCCAAAGTAACCAAACCCTTTGACAACCTATTTTTCTTCAATTGAATAATTTGCTCACCATAAATTTCCTATAAATCAGATTGCATATTTGAAGAAAAATCAGCTTCATTTTGGATGAACTAAACAATTTGTTCATCACTAAAAAATTTCCAAGTGGTTTTAGCATTATCTGGAATTGATGGCCTAACCACCATTTTAATGTGTTGTACATTTCCCTTGATCAAATCCTTAGCATGTGAGAATTGTGATCCAATTGCCACCATCTAATTTGCTTCTTTATTTAACTTTATTTGTATCACATATAAATTAAGAGCATTAAATCTGTTGGTGCTCAATTCGATCTCACCCCATTTGTCATTTAAATTCTTCAGTTTGTGGGCTTTATTGTGTTTTCTATCTCCCGTATTGATGCATGAAAACTTTTTCCTCCATTTGGTTTCCATGATCAGTCCCTTCCTTGGTCGAGGATCACTTAAAAGTCCATAATTTGTTTTTCGTTCCTCTGTCCATGTGAAAGAGTCTATAACTTGGGCGTAAACTCAGGTTTTTTCCCTTCCTTCCATTTTCCACAGTCACGTTTTGTTGTCCCTATCTTTTTGTCCCAAGTATCTGTGAAAATGTGATTAGATGTGGCTCGGAGGATCATATTTTTCCTTATATCATTTCCAAATTCTTTGTCTTGAAATAAATATTCATTTCCTAGATCAAATGGTGATTTTCTTGAATTTTATAGTTTGTGGTGTGTTTTTCCTTGTAAAATTTATATCTTAGCATCTATAGAAACATGGCCCTTTCTAGTTAGATGTGGCTTGGTGGGACACTTTGAAAACTCTAAGGCTTGATTCAACTCAAATATTATCCACGTGGAGGATCGGTGCTCATTTGAGGATCTGCTTGTGGTCCCACCTTAACAATTGTGATAGGGAGACAGGTGGAGGCTTCCACCGGGTCCAATCTATAATTAAACTTTATAAAACAATTTTGAAAGGCCTGGGACATGTGAAGGGACCACGCCTATTTGGGGATTGGCCCCTAAGTTTTATTTTGAAGAAGCGACAGGAGGACACTTGGAGGATTCTGATAATTTCTTCCCTTGCTTGGACTTTTCAACAGCTAAGGAAAAATGTCTCGGACCCTAGACACATGGCGCCTTCTACTGATCCTTCAATTTTTTTAACAACTCTGCTAGACTAAGACACATGGTGAGCGTGCACTTGTTTGGGGTCTCTGCTTTTGGGGACCATCTCAAAGTGTGCCATTTACACATGTGGAGGCTTCTGTTGGCTCCTTTTTTACAGAGATTTTTTTTAAATACCAAAAGGTGTTTTTCTTGGGCCTGGGGCATATGGATGGCTCGTGCTTGTTTGGAAAATTTCCAAGTACTTATCCTTTACAGTTTCACCAAGGAAACAAGTGAATGGTTGTAAAATAAAGTGGAGAAGGGGTAGAATCAATGCTTGTTATGCATTGTGTCTATTTTTCCACCATTTTTTTCTCCAAGAATTCTGGAGATGCGAATATGCACTATTTTTCATCATTTTTGATGAAATTCCTTATAAATCTCTATTTTTAAAGTGTCATTGAATGGATTCAGAACTTAATTTTTGAGTCTAAGGATTGTTAAGGTCAATATTTTGAAGTTGGAATTTCTCAGAACTTGAAAAAATGGGAATTACTAGAGAAGCTGGATGTGGGACATAGTTGCAGAGGAAAGAAAGGGAAAAGGATGAAATAATGAAATTTACAAGCACAAAAGATGAAAAAGGTGTTGCCTCGAGAGTAAAAGGATTACCTGTTATATCCAGTTGTGCAGAGCCTCCAGAAAATGATTAAAAAGGGGATTTCTCACATGAAAAAATCAGAATGATTAGAAGGATTGCCAAAAATTTGTGGCATGACATCCTATTCATTAGTCAAGGGCCCAAGAAATGTGATCAATTCACAATTGGTCCACCTGGCAGCTTTCGGATGTGAATTTGTTAAATGTCACTTTCTGAGGCAAATTGGTAACAAGCAAAGGTCCCTCGAATATTCTTCTCTTTTGGGGGAAATTTTGGGATGAGTGAGTGAGTGAAATGTATAAATGTAATGAGAATATTCTTGCAAAGGGTTAGGGTTTGAATTATTAAGAGAAAATTTGAGAAAAGTTATCTTCCTGAGAGACCAATCCAAGATAACCTATTAATTTCTTCTATTTTAGATTTTCTTTCAGTTCAAGTTGGTTACAAATGTATAGCCATTAAGGAGCACTAAGATTTCTCTTGAAGCTTTCCCCTGTTGATGAATTTAAGCAATTTTGAAATTAATTTGTGTCAATCTTAGAGAAATTAGTGTCTGCTTTGTTTTAGAATGTCTGTAAATGGTTTCTTTCATTCCTATTGCAATCTTACATTGAAATCTTTGTGAAATCACACATGATCTCATCCCTGTGATAGTTTAGTGGCATTTGCAATTTCATTTCAAGAAGATCCTTCATCCTGTGATGAGATAAATGATTTAAAATCACTCCACTATCATTTGTTGATAAAGATTGTCTATAAGTCTTTGGGTGTACCTTAGCGCGATTGATCAGAGATTTTGGTGTTTAATTGAGTATTTTAACTCGATCCTTCATGTTATATTCTCAAATATTATGTGAAAATGTGTTGATCTGGGCCTCCATTGAAGCACACCTTCTGGTTGAAGGAATGTCTTAACTATTTTGAAGCTTTCTGTTGTTGAGTTGTCCATTGTTGTGAATTTTCTCAAAGATTTAGTATAATCAAATTTATCCTGCTTAATCTCCCACCAAAATCATTCAAAAAACCATGAATCCATCTTGAAATACCCTTGTTTTTCCCGTATATCCATAAAGGAACAAAATCTATTTACTAAAATATGTAGAACAATCAGGATTTCATAATGTCTTCAATAACCTTAGCCTTGTTTTGAAAGTATCTCCATCTTTTAGAAGTGATAACTCTTGAGAGTTAAATTATGGAGTATTGATCGTACTTTCCCAAGGTTTTCTTCATAAAATTTGTGCAAAAGAAGGATATCTCCATCTCCTTCATCAAATAGAGGTTACACTATGGGTCCTCTCACCCTGGTTGAAAGGCACGACCTAAAGCAGTGAGGATAGGTCAAATCCTCTTAAAGGTGCTATCCATCTCTCCACAAATCTGAGTGACAAAGGGCTAGTTAGATCTCATCCCAGCTATAAAACGAAACACATCATGATCTATCTATCTCTAAGATCCATGTCGAATTTGTGATGTTGCTCAACTTGAAAAGGAGAACAAATTTGGATACCAACACTCGTGGCGCCATTACTAGGGACTATTTGAACAAAGGTATATGCATATAGACCCTGGTAATGTTTCTTACATGATCTAAGTGCAAATACATTGCTGAAACATCATTATCTGTTTAGATCTGTAAGAATTGTTCAAAGTTGTAAGTTTTGAGTGCAATATTTCCATCTTATACAATTATTGCACTAAATTTTGTATCATCATTGAAAAATTTGGGTAGAAGAAGAGCAGATCTTGTAAGATTTGCATGAATCTAGTATTGACAGACATTTGATAGATCTTTCATAGTGCATTTACACAAACTAAGGTGAAAATCCTTAGTGGCGACTCTGTGTTGTTTAAATTCTTAATAAATACCAGTGTCTTAACATATATCAAGTAAGATTTGTCATTAATCTCTACAAAGCTGGAAGGAAGAAGATATGTCTTCACCGGGGACCCTAGTATAAGGTTGTTTCAAGAGATGGGAAATTATAATTCAGAAGGAAGAAAAATTTGGAAGGTTGTTGGAGATCAAACATCAAGAAAAGAGATCTCCATTCATGAAATTGATCACCTGTGATTGAAGATTGCAATACTTCCTCAAGTTCTTCGAATTAGGTAGTCTCTTTATTGAATTAAATTCTCCATTTGGAGAAGTGCCTTCATTTGTATTTGAAAAAATTGTTCTCAATCTACCCCCGTATATTTAAAATCTGATATATTTTTCCAAGAAACAAAGCCTTAAGAGGGCATTCATTCCGATAATTACATCCCTATACCATGCAAACCTCTCACTCCTCATCAGTTTGCATCTTCTCTAAGGTCACCTCCTCAAAATAATATGGCTCAGCCTCCATCCAGACCTCCATTTTTTGTTAATACTTTTGGTCCCATCAATTTTAGAGGCATGGCTAGTTATCTATATTTTGTGCCACAAGATGTAGGAAATAGATTGCCTAAGTTTCAAGGAAATAATGTAATCACTGGTGATCAACACTTGAAGCTCTTTGTCAATATGATGGAGGACTTTGAAATATAATTTGAGAATGTATACATTAAATTATTTATCCATACTCTAGAAGAAGATGTAAGGGACTGGTATAAATATTTTCCAGATAATTCCATTGATTCTTGGACTGAGATAAAGAATGCTTTTAGAATGCAATATGGTGATAAAATAGACCCTAGGTTTCTTTTATCAAAATTTGAAAATATAAAAAATAATCCTAATGAATCAGTGTATGATTTCAATAGAAGATTTAAAAAAACATTGAGAAGTCTACTTATTAATTTGAAGCCATGTGATGAATCATGTCTGATAAACTATTCAAATGCATTTTATAAGAAAGTTGCTTACTATTTAACAGATAAGAACCCTGGAACTTTGAGGCAGGCCTTTACCATGGCTCTACAAATTGATTACAACATTAAAGCAGTTGGGAAACCTCCTAAGAGGGAGGGTGTTAAACTGATTAACCTAGAGAAGCCTCAATCAAGTAAGGCTATGGATCTTGAGGAAGTTGTAAAGACTTTTTGGGGGCTGTCAAAGAAATATCTTACAAGCTATCCAGGGAAGAGAAAGGAATTGGACAAGGTTCTCAAGGTCAGCATAGGCAACAAGGACAAGATAGATTTGTAAATCATCTTATAAATTATC
Source organism: Taxus wallichiana var. yunnanensis (assembly GCA_018340775.1). NCBI lineage: Eukaryota > Viridiplantae > Streptophyta > Pinopsida > Cupressales > Taxaceae > Taxus > Taxus wallichiana. The sequence goes on from CM031234.1 coordinate 53,729,795, forward strand.
AGAGATCTGATGATAGAGGTAAAGGACCCATGGGAGCTAGACAACCCCAAGCTAGGGAAAATAAAGTAGTGCTTGATCCTCTAAATACTATAGTTGTTTTTGAAGAGACAAATGAAATTGATTAGTGTGAAAAATGTTTCTTACCCCACCCACCATGTGAAGTAGATCAGCAAGTTGAAGAAGCTGATGATGATGATAACACTGATGATGATGCATGCATGGTGGACTGCTCTACAAGCTCACAAGAAGGAGCAACTTCAACTGAAGTAATAAGTGCAAGAAATATCGCAAGTTTTAGGATTGCATTCACTGTACCTCTTCTTCCCCCTCTCATACTTTAAAAATAGATATGGTACAAGCCTTTAAACTTACTAATAATGATTTTGAGTACCTAAGATCTCTAAGGATTAAGAAGTATGATGGAGGAATCCCATCAAAAGAGGATAGATAACTATTAATGAATGTTGTTGTTTCCCAAGAAAAAGAGTATAACACAAGAAGTAAAGTTGTCAAAGGGGCAGGGCCTCAAGCCAAACCAAAGACCCATGTTCTCACCAATGTCCCAAAAGAAAATCTAAAGAAAGATGCATCTAGAAAAGGCCTTACTGTCTCAAGTAGAACTGGTGTTCCCACCCATGCCTAAAATATGAAAAATCTTGTGCCATCCAATGAGTTTTTCAATCATTCTCCAAATGCTACTTTGCCCAAATACATTCCTTATGACATTTCCCAAGTCTTGAGTCAGATCAAGATTTTTGTCCCAATTGTTGAACTACTTAGGATTCTGAGCACAAGAAGAGGGATTTTGAGTATTTGGGATTGGAAGAAGATAGGAGTACCCAAGGTAGAAATATTAATAATGTAAACACTCCTCCTCCAACCATTGCAGACCTAGAAAAACCACCTAGCATTAGAGGAGATAGGTGAACCACCTAAAGTTTTCTTGGGAACATCTTTGGTTGAGTCTCAATTAAATGTTGATCCATTTTTACAACACTGATTATTAAGGACATACTGTTTCACAATTGTATGTTTTATTCCAGAGAATCATGCAATGTTATGCCTCTAGAGGTCATGAATGAATTGAACATTAAAGTGACAACAACTTATGGCAAGTGTACTACAATTGATTCTAGAGAGGTTTCAGTTGTAGGATGTGTAAAAGGTTTGGTGGTACAACTTGCAACTTATTTGGGTAAGAACTTGAAACTTGATGTTGTTATTGTTGATTTCCCTACCAAATGGGGCATGTTGTTATCAAGAAAGTGGGCTGCAAGTGTTGGTGGAAGTGTTCATATGGATATGTCTTTTGCCACCATTCTAATTGAAGGTAGCCTTGTAAATCTGTATGGAGAGAAGAAGATGTTACACCTCATTGAAGATCCCAATAATGCTTCTTATGAAGTGTTGTATGCTGATGTAGATGCTGATAAATTTGTTGGGTTTGCTGATGGCAAAGAGCATAAGATTGATCAATGTAAATGTATTGAACAAGTAGGTTTACCTTGGACCTTGTTATTTGATGGAGCTTGTTCCAAGTTTGGAAATGGTGTTGGCATTGTTCTAATTTCTCCAAGCTAGGAAGAATTTTTTTTTCTTTCAAACTCAACTTTGAATGCACTAACAACATTGCTGAATATGAAGCACTATTATTAGGATTGATAATTGCATGGAAATATGGTATAAATGATATCATTGTCAAAGGGGATTCAGAACTGATTGTCAAGCAAATTAGAAAATTGTATGCTACTAAAAATTAGAGAATGAAAAATACAAACATGCAGTCTGGGATTTAATTGAAATGTTTGAATCTTTTAATATTGTGCACCATGATAGAAAGTTTAATTTTGTTGCAGACAAGTTATCAGTGCTAGGATCCAGATTTAGGAATTGTACAGTATCTCCATTTTGTGAGTATGATGTTGAAATAATAACACGGCCATCTGTCTTTAACAATGTTAAAAATTGGTAAGTGTTCGATGATGATTCCCATGTGAAATGGTTTCTATAGAACCAGGGTGATTTTTCTGACCAAAATACAAATTGGGAACCAATGGTGTGTGTTGCTAAAGGAAAGGAAACTTTATTTGGTAAAGACATCATCTAATTGAAGACAAAAACAATTCCCAGAGGTCTTGTGGCACTTGAATCAAACTTTGATAATACATATTGCATTATTAAAATAAGTATGTCAGTTTCAAGAGATGTGGAAGAGCACGACATGGGAACAAAGGAAAAACCACGTAAAATTTGGTTAGGAAGCAATCTCATCAAGGAAGAGAAGCAATCCTGTGTTTAATTGCTGAAGAAATATCAAGACTTCCTAGCTTGGTCTTACTCTGAGTTGAAGGCATACAGGGAAGATTTGTTCCAACATGAAATTCCTCTTGAATCTAATGCCAAGCATTTTAGGAAAAAAATAGAGGCCTATCAATCCGCTCCTTTATTTGAAGATGCAAGAATAATTGAAGAAGTTGAGGGATGGAGGGATCATTCAACCCACAAGGTACTCATCTTGGGTTGCAAACTTAGTGCCTGTCAGAAAAAATAATGGTGATATAAGGTTGTGCGTAGAATTTAGGAACTTGAATAAAGCATCATTGAAAGATAATTACCCTTTGCCAAACATGAAGAATATGCTACAATTGGTAACTAGTTCTAAATTATTATCCACTTTGGATGGTTTCTCTGGATATAATCAAGTTGTTGTGAAGGAGTCAGAAAGAATAAAGACTGCCTTTACCACTCCTTGGGGAACTTATGTCTATGTCAGGATGCCTTTTGGATTAATGAATGTTGGAGAAACTTTCCAAAGAGAAATGGATGTAGCATTTGCTGGTTATATCAATGATTTCATTGTTGTTTATCAAGATGATGTAACTGTGTTTTCCAGAAAAAGAAATGATCACTTGCAACACTTGGAGAGAATTTTGTTAAGGTGTAGAGAGAGTACCATTTTGGAGTGCAAAAGGAAAAACTTCTTGGTCACATTGTATCAAAGGAAGGGGTCATGATTGATCTCGAGAGAGTGAAAGCCATCAGCAAGGTTCCAATTTTGAGAACTAAGAAGGGAGTTCAATCCTTCTTTGGAAAAATAAAATTTATCAAAAGATTTGTGTCTAACTTTGCTAAGTTGGCCATCCCCATTACTATCATGCTGAAAAAGGACCACGTTATCAAATGGGAAGAAGCTTTCATTCAAGTTTTCAATGGGATCAAGGAAGCACTAAATCATGCCCCTGTTTTGGAAGCTCCAAATTACAAGAAACCTTTTCAAGTGTTTTCTTTTTCTTCAGAAAACACCATTGCACCTATTTTTTTACAGAAGGATGATGAAGGGGTGAGAGACCAATTTCCTTTTCAAGAAAGGCATGTAAGGAGATGAGTTAAATTACACCATCATGGAAAAGCAAGAATTTACCTTTGTAAAAGCAACAAAGGTTTTTAGAACCTACATCTTGAGCTCTAAAGTTGTTGCTTATGTTCCCCACACCATGGTGAAAGACATATTATCAGAGATGGAGGTCTCAAGAAAAAGATGTAGATGGGTGAACAAGTTGTAGGAATATGACATGGATATCCAAACCAAAAAATTGGTAAGAGGTTTAGGCCTAGCTAAGCTTATGGCTGAGAGCAACTTGCAGACTATTGAGGTGAATGAAGTAGAAGGAGAAAGGGTGGATGTCCTTGAAAATTTGGTAAGCTCTGAATGGTACAAAGATATAATATTTTATCTTAGACATTTATGCTGCTGAAACATTTGAGTAAAAATCATAAAATATCTCTTAAGTTAGCCTCTCAAAAATATGTCATTACTGATTTTGGGTTAGCTTGGAAGAACCCAGAGGGAGTTCTCTTAAGATGCATTGCTAAGGATGAAGCCCCAAAGGTAATTTCTGATCTCCATGGAGGATTTTGTGGGGGACATTTTGCTGGAAGAGTTACAACACATAAAATCTTGAGGGCTAGTTATTGGTGGCCAACTCTCTTCAAAGATACAACTCTATTGGTTAGGAAATGTGAAATTTGCTAGCATTTTTCTAGAAGAATGAAAGCTTTAGGCTCCCTTCCTTTACAACCTATGTCAGTTGAAGCCCCATTTAAGCAATGGGGAATGGATTTCATTGGCAAAATTTTTATCCTTCTAGTGCTGGTCATAAATGGATTCTTATAGCCACTGATTATTTCACTAAGTGGGTGGAAGCAATCCCCACCAAGAAAGCAACACACTAAGTTATCATGGAATTCATGCTAAATCAAATCATATGAAGATTTGGAGTGCCAGTTAAAATTGTTGATGACAATGCCATGAGTTTCAGAGCCAAACCTTTGGTGGCAATGTGCAAAGAATATGGAATAAATTTGACATATGCTTCTAACTACAATCCCTAAGGAAATGGAAAAGCTGAGTCTAGTAATAAAAACTTGTTGAAGATCATTAGAAGAACCTTGGAGCTGAACAAAAAGAAGTGGGTGAGCAACTAAAGTTTGTTGTTTGGGCTGACAGAATCACTATCAAAAGAGCTACTGGTAAGAGCCCATTTGAGTTGGTATATGGAACTCAAGCTTTGTTGCCCCTTCATTTGCAATTGTCTTCATTTCAGTTTGTTCAACAAATTGAAGATCAAGAATTTAGTCCATATGATGCTCGAATCAATCGATTATTGAGCTAGATGAAGAAATAAGGGCATACCATCAGTGACATGTGAAGTTCAGAGAAAAGTTGAAGAAGTTATTTGACAAGAAGGTGACTCCAAGAGCTTTCAACATTGGGGATCTTGTGCTATTATGGGATAGCAGGCATGAAGATAAGGGCAAGCATGGTAAATTTGATGCATTGTGGATGGGCCCTTATTCAATTGATATTCGAATTGGTGAAAATACCTTCTTCCTAAATGACTTAGATGGGGAAATACTTAAATTACATGTTTTTTTGGATTGAGGGTGTTTGAAAGGACCCACATCCTTGTACAATTGAGGATTTTTCTTGAGAGGAACCACAACCTGGTTACAATGAAGGGGACCACTATTTAGGAACCTAATTGGAGCAACCATGAAACCATAGTGAAGATGCAGCGACCAAAGACAATGGCTGCAGTGAGTGGGACAAATATCAATGAATGGAGCGAGAAGAATAGCCACTAGCATCAGCAGTGAGAGGAGAAGCCACCAAAATCAGTAGCAAGCGGAACAACCACCAATGATAGTAGTGAGAGCATCAATAGTGAGCAGAGAAGCCACCGGTTTTAGCAAAGTGAGAGGATAAGCAAGTGTCAACAATGAGAGGAGAAACCACCAGCGTCATCGGTGAGAGGACCACCACTAGCGTTAGCAGTGAGGATTAACCACCAGTGTCAGTATGAGCAGAGAAGCTACATCCAATGGTGAAACCACCTTCAAGGAGGATCATGCCTCGTGGGGATTTGAACATGGGTGGGAAAACACACAACCATGTGACTTGACCACACCACTCCCACCCCATCGGCTACATAAATTACATGTTAATGGTAGGCATTTGAAACATTTCCTTGATTGATTTCTCAAAATAAAGGTATACTCCATTACACAATGTATAGTGTTTTTGTTTCTTTTTCTGCTTTCATGTTTTCTATTTTTATTTGTCTTAGTCCTTTGCGACTATTTTGTTGGTTTCTTGGTTCGTCCTTGGGGGAGTTGGTTATTATTGTTCTGATCTGCAAGCTCATTATTTGAATTTTTTTCCCAATGGTCTATTTTGGAACTTGGTTTACTATTTTTTCTTGTGGCACTCACAGGGAGTGCCCATCCCTGAGTCAGAGCCAATGTTAGTGCTCAATTTTGTCTTGCCCCATTTTTCATTGAAATTATTCAGTTTGTGGGCTCTGTCATGTTTTCTATCTCCTCGTATTGATGCATGAAAACTATTTCCTCCATTTGGTTTCCATGATTAGTCCCTTCCTTGGTCAAGGATCACTTAAAATTCTAGAATTTTTTTTTCATTCCTTTGTCCATGTGAAAGAGTTTGTAACTTGGGCATAAACTTAGGTTTTTCCCTTCCTTCCATTTTCCATAGTCACGTTTTGTTTTCCCTGTATTTTTTTCCCAAGTATCTATGAAAATGTGATTGGATGTGGCTTGGAGGATCATATTTGGGCCTTATATCATTTCCAAATTATCTTTCTTGAAAGAAAGATTCATTTCGAGATCAAATGGTGATTTTCCTGCATTTTTCGGTTTTACGGGTGTGTTTTTCCATGTCAAATTTACATCTCAACATCTTTGGAAACATGGCCATTTCTAGTTGGATGCAGCTCGGTGAGGAAATTTGAAAACTCTAAGGCCTAATTCAACTCAAAGCTTGTCCATGTGGGGGGTTGGCGCTCATTTGAGGATCCGCCTTAGGGTCCCACCTTAACAATTGCAAGAGGGAGACATGTGGAGGCTTCCACCGGCTCCACTCTATACTTAAACTTTCCAAAGTAATTTTGAAAGGCTTGGGACAAATGGATGGACCACACTTGTTTTGGGACCATCCCTAAGTTTTATTTTGAAGAAGCAATTGGAGGACACTTAGAGGCTTATACTCACTTCTACCCTTGCTTGGACTTTTCAACAACCAAGGAAAACTGTCTCAGACCCTAGACACATGGTGCCTTCCACTGATCCTTCAACTTTCTTAACAACCCTGCTGGACTAAGGAAAATTGTCTATACTTTTGGGGACCATCTCAAAGTGTGCCATTCAGACATGTGGAAACTTCCACTGACTCCTTTTGGCTAAGATTTTTCTTAGAGACCAAAAGGTGTTTTTCTTGGGCCTAGGGCACGTGGAAGGCCTACGCTTGTTTGGAAACTTTCCCTGTACTTCTCCTTTGTAGTTGAGCCAAGGAAACACATGGAAAGTTGTAAAGTAAAGTGGAGAAGGGGTAGAATCAATGGTTATATTGCATGGTGTCTATTTTTCTACCAATTTTTCACCAAGACTCCTAGAGATGTAAATATGCACTGTTTTTCATCATTTTTTGATGAAATTCCTTGTCGTCTCTATCTATAAAGTTTCATTGAATGGATTTAGAACTTAATTTTTGAGTCTAAGGATTGTTAAGGTTGATATTTTGAAGTTGGAATTGCTCAGGCACTTGCAAAAATGGGAATTACTAGAGAAGATGGATGCAGGACAAAGTTGCAGAGGAAAGAAAGGGAAAAGGATGAAATGATGAAAGTTGTAGGTGCAAAAGATGAAAAAGGTGTTTCCTCGAGAGTAAAAAGGATTACCTATCATATCCAGCTATGTAGAGCCTTTGGAAAATGATTAAAAAGGGGATTTCTCACATGACATAATCAGAATGATTAGAAGGATTGCCAAAAATTTATGGCATGGCATCCTAGTCATTAGTCAAGGGCCCAAGAAATGTGATCAGTTCATAATTGGTCCACCTAGTAGCTTTCGGATGTGAATTTGTTAAATGTCGCTTTCTGAGGCAAATTAGTAACAAGCAAAGGTCCCTCGAATATTATTCTCTTTTGGGGGAATTTTGGGATGAGTGAGTGAGTGAAATTTATAAATGTAATGAGAATACTCTTGTAAAGGGTCGGGGGTTGAATTCTTAAGAGAAAATTTGAGAAAATCCGTCTTCTTGAGAGACCAATCCAAGATAACCTGTTAATTTCTTCTATGTTAGATTTTATATCATGTCAAGTTGGTTACAGATGTATAGCCATTGAAGAGCACTAATATTTCTCTGGAAGCTTTCCCCTATTTGATGAATTTAAGCAATTTTGAAATTAATTTATGTCAATCTTGGAGCAATTAGTGTCTACTTTGTTTTAGAATGTCTGTAAATGGTTTCTTTCGTTCTTATTACAATCTTACATTGAAATCTTTGTGAAATCACATAGGATCTCGTCCCTGTGACAGTTTAAAGGCATTTGAAATTTCATTTCAAGAAGATACTTCATATTGTGATGAGATAAATGATTTAAAATCATTCCACTTTGTCATTTTTTGATAAATATTGTCTATAAGTCTTTGGGTGTACCTTAGGCGTGATTGATTAGAGATTTGGGTGTTTAATTGAGTATTTTAACTCAATCCTTCATGTTATATTCTCAAATATTATCTCGATAACGTGTTGACGGGCCTCCATCAAGCACACCTTCTAGTTAAAGGAATGTCTTAACTATTTGAAGCTTTTTGTTTTTGATTCATCCATTGTTGTGAAGTTTCTCTAAGATCTGGTATAATCAACTTTATCTTGCTTAATCTCCCACCAAAATAATTCAAAAAACCATGAATCCATCCTGAACTAACCCTATTTTTCTCTCGTATATTCACAAAGGAATAAAATCTATTTACTAAAATATGCAGAACAATCAGGATTTCATAATGTCTTTAGTAACCTTAGCTTTGTTTTGAAAGTATCTCCATCTTTTAAAAGTGACAACTCTTAAGAGTTAAATTATGGAGTATTGATCATAATTTCCCAAGGTTTTCTTCATAAAATTTGTAGAAATGAAGGATATCTCCATCTCCTTCATCAAATAGAGGTTACACTATGGGTCCTCTCACCCTAGTCAAAAGAAATGGCCTAAAGCGGTGAGGATAGGTTAAATCGCTTAAAGGTGTTATCCATCTATTCACAAATCTAAGTGACAAAGGGCCTGTTAGATCTCATCCCTAGCTAAAAAATGACACACATCATGATCTATCTATCTCTAAGCTCCATATTGAATCTTTGATCTTTGCTCAGCTTGAAAAGTAGAAAAAAATTGGACACCTACAGAATCTGTGAATCTGTCAAATGTTGTTTCTCATTTTCATCACATACCTTTCCCAATAGAATCTCTTTTCTCCATGTAATGTTGGCCGATTGACATTCTTCTTGCATAGCTTCCATATTATTTTCAGCCCCTTTGAATTCATCGTTTGAGCCAAAATAATTCTCCAAACTAACCAAACCCCTTGACAACCTATTTGTATTCAATTGAATATTTTTCTCACCATAAATTTTCTGCAAATCAGATTACATACTTGAAGAAAAATCAGCTTCATCTTGGATGAAATAAACAATTTTTTCATCACTATAAAGAAATTTCTAGGTGGTTTCATCATTTGGAATAGATGGCCTAACAACCATTTTAATGTGTTGTACATTTCCCTTGATCAAATCCTCAGCAAGTGAGAACTACGATCCAAGTGCCACCATCTGATTTTCTTCTTTGTTTAACTTTCTTGGTATCACCTATAAATTAAGAGAATCAAATCTCTCCAAAAATCCCAAACTCTATGCTTATAAGCTTTCAATAGCTTTTTTTGTAGCACACCTTCATATGACACAGTAAATTACCAATTCCATGTTCCCAACAATTTGTAGCATTTTAATTTTCTTCTTTTTAAAAATCAACAAGCCATGGAATAATTCTTCATACTCTATCACATTGTTGGAAAATCTAAATCTGTAACCTATGATTAGAGAAAAAAATTTCCTCCTTAGGATAAATCAACACAACACCTGCTCCAACTCCATTCCTACTCCTAGAACCATCAAAAAACATTTTCCATAATCCTGAAGCATCTTCTTCTCTTTGTTAAAGCATGATGGGTAGTAAACATTCCTCTTCAAGAATACAGTATGTATGTAAACCAGATTCATAGGATTTAAGTTCTTCATAATAGGGATCAAACTTATTATCTCTTTTAGCCCATTCATCTAGCAATAGATCTGGCATGGGAGGAGGAGTAATTTTTTCTTCTGCAACTGAATATTTTTCCTAATTTTCTTGGATTAGATAGTTTTCTTGAATAAGGGTGGGGTCATATGACTCAGTATGATAATAAAATATAGGCTCAACCTGTATGGTAAATCCCGTACCATACCTAGTTCTCAAAAAATGTGAGTCCAATCTAAAGACAAATAACCATTGACTTTGGCAGTAAAATCCCTTAACAAACAAATGGAAAACATTGGAGAAAATTCAATGACTGATATATCATGAGTTATGGTTAGGCTTGGGTAGGAATGAAGGGTTTATTTTAGATCTTTAGTGAATCCCAAGATGTATACCATTGAACCATCAAGCTGCAAGACACTTTTTAAAAATGGGTTGTACTCTAGACCTAAGGGGATCAATAATTTTCTTTGGCATAATTGAGGTACTAACACCTGATTCTACCAGTAATTATGAACTAAGTGTTTAGCCACGATCAATGAAATATTAAATGTTGGGGTTTTAATGAAATTAATTACTTTTTCCTCCTTTGAATAACAAATATTAACAACAACAGTTGCCTTTTAAATCACTGGGTCAACAAGGGGAAACTTCTTCATAGCTTCACATAAGAGGTACCTTTGTGATGGGATAGCCAAATCATACGACATTATTACATTGACATTTGTCCTCTTCATTTTCTCCAAAATTTTGAAGGTAAGGCCCATTGATTTCTACAATTTTGGTACATGATTCTCATTTCTTTATTATTGCAATGTTTGGATATGACCCTTTTTTGGGAAGATACCTCCTTATTAGGATCCTCAAGTGATTTACTTTTTCTCCCATCAACCTCATTTTTCATGTTAACAAGATTTACCTAATTAGAGGAGGATGCATGCTATGATTCCAACATTATTTTCTTAGACCTGGTATTATCAACAACCATCTGATTTAAGGCACAAAAATCTTCAGCTCTAAAGAACATAAGATTTACATCCTAGTTAGCTTCATAAGCTCCTTCCAAATTAAAATTGGGTGCCGAAACCAATGGCTCTTGTTGATTGGAAGATACTTTAACCATTAAATCCTAAGCATGCAATTCCCTTTCACAAATTAGTTGATTGTGTGGCAGATTGACAAGGAAAACACAATTTTGTTTCTTTAATAACATTATTCTGCACATGAATCGACACTTGACTAGAGTTGGCAACGGGAGATGGCTAAGGAGCAGTGACTAGTACAAGTGGAAAAGAGGCATTTTGACCCTGCCACCTATTATTCTACTTATTATGTCCATACCTTTGATTTTGTTAATTTTTGTAAGGCTGATAACCCTGATTGAATCCTTGGTTCGAAGATTTCCCTTATTCGAATAACTTATATATGATTGGGCTTATACTTCTCTAATGATATAACCTTATTACAAAAATTCATTATCAAGAATTTCATTTATGCAACCTCCTTTTTCTATGTAGGATAGTAGGATGTAGACACACTAGGCTAGTATATTTTCTCGGGAATAGGGGAAATGGAAGGTTGAGTTGCTTGGGGTATCTCACGTATAATGGCATAGGTGGCTAAGGAGCTAACTTTCCATATTGGATCAAAAATTTCAGCCCTAATGGCATTAGCATATGTACTGCAGACAATGTTGTACCACCCATATATTGAATCATAAAAAAATCAGAATTTAATGCCTTTAAAAAATAAAGAAATTCACCTTCAGAAGCTGGTCTTACTTGGACTGGAATCCTCTCCAAAGTATTTTGAAATCTAAAATTTAAGTCTGCTATATGCACTCATTGAGAGCCCTCTTTATAGCCGTTATTTTCTCAAACAAGGAAAGATTATTTTCCTTCTCTCCAAATTGATTGTAGAGAGCTATCCCAAGTTGGATCCAATTAGTAATTTACCCTACTATAAGACTCCTAAACCATTGTAAAGCTCTACCCTTGAATGAAGAGGCCAATAACCTAATAGCTACATCTTGTTCAATAATTTGATGAATAACACAAACATTTGCAATGTCTTGGATATGATCTAACAGAGTATTTTGATTCTCCCAGTGAAGAAAGGGATGCTCTTAAGAGAAGATGTTAGAATGGGATTGTTGGCATTGAGGGTAAGAGGACTGATGCTAGTAAAATTTACAAATCCCAAATTCTATTGCACTGCCATTGTAATAGGTCTGATAAATCTAGTAGACTATAAGAAAGGCCAATCATGAGGTTAAGTGGAGAGAGTTATCTTTGGTGGTGATGGTGACTGTTGAATAGTTCTTCCTCTTCTTCCCCTCCTAGGTGATAACTGTAGATACTCAAAAGCTCCCTCCTCTTTTTTGGACCTTTTCTGAATTCTTCTCATGAACCTGGGAAGTAACACTATTGAAACTTGATGATTTGAAATATGGAGTCACCAGATGTGTCACACAAATCCTCCAAAGGCTAGCAATTACTAAGTCATACACCAAGACTTAGAAACGATGAAATTATAGACCATACAAAATATGACCTCAAGTGATCCCATCATGCATTCCAAAATTGTTCGAGCTAAAATGTATACCCGCACTTAAGTCATGACAACTCGGATTTAAGGCAACATGGGAATTTATCTAAGTTATGGAACTTGAACCAAGACAAACCTCTAGAGAAGGATGGTTCCTCTACCCACTCCTAATGCTAAGTTCCTACTAGGAAATGAAATGGAACTAGCTATTAATTCCAAAAGACTAGGGAGAAAGATAGAGTGCATGAAATCAACTCCTAGACTATGGAGGTGATAGTACCAAAATTATGGTTGGAGAGATTACTAGCGAGTGAAATTAAAAGTAAAACTAAGCAAGAAAGGGAAGAAAAAGGTGCCACAGTCCAAAACCATATTCAAATTATCATCTTCATGGAGCATAATAGATCTAGGTCCTGCAAAAGAACAAGATATGCACAATACATCTGCAAATGTAATAGAAGGAAAGAAATGTAACTCAACTCGAGCTAGGGTAGAAATAGCCAAAAATACAAATTTTATTGCTCAAAAGGATGCACAATCCATTACAGAGTAGATACAAGGAAAGAAATCTTTGTTGAATGGCCAGATTTGAGGCCTACAACTCACAAAAAGATTCTAGAACAAATTTGGTAGAGTTCCTTTACAATTCTTAGAAAATACCCCAAAAATGAGGGGTTCAATTACATTATATAGGAAAATTTGTCCCACCTACCCTGTATTAAATCCCTGACAAGTAGTTGAACTACGTCAACTACCACCATCAATGTTTTTCTCGCATGTGATATTCTTGATGGCCTATCCAAACTGTGGGCCGGCTATCATAGCTAGGTTAGGTGGATGTCTTTCCATTGAGCCGTACAAATTGAGTGGGTCATCTAACCTCATTACCATCCAAACTAGGATGGTTAGACATCCATCTAAATACTAGGTTATACATCTTTTGTTGGCCACCCAACTATAAGATTGTCATAACTACACAGTGGGTCATCCAACCAGGGGGGTTTGACAATCGTCTATCTTGGTCCATACAATGCGTTGGGATTGGATGATCATCCAACCCTATATTGTATAATGTGCCACCGACCATCCTTGCATTTGTGTAACCTACTTCTATGTTCTCACAACATTGAGTTGCCACTAATTTTTCAAATGAGCCATCCAACCATGGGGGTTGGATGACCGTCCATCTCTTTCATCTAACTCCGGGGTTGGATGACCGCTTATCTCTTTCATCCAATCCGAGCCTTTACCTTGTGCCAATTCATGCCAAGCTCATATTTAAATGTCTGCTCTTGCTCGCAACCCGACTATCGACCAAATCAGTTTGTCATGGCTTTTTAGCTCATCACACATGAAGATTAACTCTACTAATCCATCCAACCAGCCATCTAACCCAGCCATCCAACCTAGTTTTCCAACCTAACTATCCAACCCAACCGTCTAACCTAGATAACTCGGGACTAAAATTGACAATCATTAGAATTTCATATACACGTACCTAAAATTTTGAATGGGTTATCTGAATTTGTAGGGGTGAAAATTTGGGATAACACCACTAACCAAGAAGTAACCAAAATACCTTGTTCTTGAGCATTGTTAAGAGTCATTTTTAGTTAAGTGAGTAAATTTGAATCCTTTGAATATGTTTGTTCAATTTGCTAGTGAAAATATCTTAGATGTGGTTGTAAAGGATAAGATCAAATGTTTGATAAGTATAAGGGGAAATACTTAAAAATGTGAATGTTTTATAAGTTCTTGCATTAAGGAAAAGGGGCTAATGGAGGCCATAAGGGTGGTCTACAAGAAAAACAGATTAGTGGAATTTATTCGACAAATGAAGAAAGCATAGTGGAGGTGGAAGGGACCATTTGAAGGAGAATAGAGTGTAGAGTGTGAATATGAGTATGAATAAATTTACTTGAGGAGACCCCATGATAACATGCTAGAGCTTAATCCTTTGGGAGTTAATGAAGACAATATTCATGAACGGTAATAATTTTCATACTTATTCTCAATGATGATCATTTTGAATAAAGTTAAATCCCCTAATTATGATATCTAATCCAGAGTATTTCTTTTATAGTATATTTTAGGATGAAGATTTAGATTGTTGAATAGACAATCTTGGAAATAAAATAATTTAGGGGCTCTAATGATAGATTTGAAGTTTTTGTAGCTAAGAAGTTTATATAATGAATGAAAAATATTATTTATCTTCTCCACCTTATCTCATCATCCTCTCTTTCCTACTAGTTTGTCTTCACTAAAAATCTTAAAATGACCAACTTCATGCCCTACAATATTGATTCTTCACCTGATACTACTCATATGCATGCTAAACCAACTCAAACTTCTCCAACCATACTTTCCCTACTTTACCTTGATCCATTTCTAATGATTCCATGCCAACTTTCTTGATCCGGGATATGGATTAACCATAGAGCTATCTGATTATTCATGAATTTGCCATATTTTCTTATTACATACTCATTTACACCTCACGCATATTTCATTGACCATTTTTTACCTTATAAATACTTCATACAAATTTTGGAGGACACATTCAATCAACTTGCTTACTTGACCATACACAAGAACCATACTTCAGATCTATGAAATCATGACTTAACACCTCATGAAGTCACCCGGGTAACTTGGGAAGATACCTAAACACCTTGGACATCCCATGACATCACTCAACACTTGAAATATATGAAAACACATAACTATGACATCCAATAATATCCCCTTTGTCATTGATTGCAACTACCACCAATAAGACCTATACCTACAAGCCCTCTTTCTCATGTTTCTTGGTTCACTCTCACCATTTGAAATATCTGAAAAAGGTAACTTAATTACTTTACATGAAATCAATGACAACAAAATACAACAATGAGTGTATGTAGACTTACTTGTTTACAAGCTCCCCTACAATTGTACTCTTCCTTCCTAGCTTCAACCAAAAACAAATGAAATCCATGGACCTATCTTAGGAATTGAAAAATCCTCTTGTGATCCATAGGGATCTAGAAAAACATACCACTTCATCAGTTTCCCATCAACACCAAGAAGGAAAAGTGAAGAAAATTAAGGAAAAGATGGTTATGTCAAAGCATTTTAATATAACCGCCACTCGCACAGAGCGGTAGTTGCATAACTACCACCCAACCTTGGTTGGGTCTGTAACCATTTCTAGCCAAGGTAGTGGTCTTTAACCACCACCAGCCAGGGTAGTGGTCTTGAAACCACCCAGTTTGCAGAGGGCAGTAGTCCCGACATGTCCGAAAAGAAAAGAGAAATGAAGCTACGAATGGACATGAATTTGAAGTTCCCGACTGTGTCTCTTCCTTCCCTAACCTTTCCCTTTCTCTAGTGCATGGGAGGACATGGGATAAGGCTATAAATATAAGAAGGATCAAGATAATTAAGGACTCGTAGATCAAAAGAGATCAAAAGACTAAAGGTTTAAGTTTAATGAGAACAAGTGACCAAGATCTTCAATGTTGGAGTGGAATTGTAGGACCAAGGTGTGTAGAACAGAGTAGACAAACATATAAAGGGATATGTTTACATTTTTGTTTCCATTTTATACTTCTTGTAATATGTAGTTGTCTATAATTGACCAATAAAAGTCGAAGAAAGAGTTTTTTTCCTCCCGACTAGTTTTCCTCCATAGGAGGTTTCTAGGATAATTTTTTTGGTGTTGGAGTTTGAATTCTTTCTTACTCTTTGAAATTTCCTTCTATAAAGACTAGATGATCAAACAATAAAGCTCTAATCTTCAATAAAATCTATCATTTTCCAAATTTGAAATTAGAATAACATAATTGTGTGATTTTGTAGATTTCCAAAGTAGAAGTTTATAGATCATTTTGGTATCAGAGCTGATTATATGTCTAGGAATGTGGTATTCAATTATTTCTTGTGATTTGTATGATAGTGAAAAGGTCCAAAGGAAATAATTTTTACCTTGTGAGCTAGATATTTGTATGAAGAAGTGGAAATAGAGAATTCAAGCTCAAATGGAGGAAGAGAACTTGGTCCGTAGAGTTGAAATTCTAGAGACCATGATGGATAGGTTACATAGATAACAAGAAGAGATTTCACATATGCAAAAGACAACTTCAGTTAAGAAAGATTCCATGGACTCATTGGTTCGAGTACATGCTATAGATACTTATAATTATGCCCAAGTAATTTAAATACTTAAATTTCTCTAATTATCCCCTTTCTTGCAAATCGACGACATATCATCAAAAGTGCTCATATCCCCTCTTATTGTCATTAATTAATTACAATACGCTAATTGATTAAGTTGCATATCCAACTAACAACCTAATTAATGACCTTCCATTAATTATTTACCCCTTTCTATCCAAACTAATTAATTATTATTAATTAATTAGCCTTCCACTTCATTTAACTAATAAATCAATATTTAATTGATTTAATCCCCTCATAATGGCCTAAATCGTACTAATATTCCTCTAATTGGCTTCTATAAGCTTACACCTACCTATTAGTTAATCACCTTTGATTAATTAAAACACCCCCAACTCCCATGACTTGCTAAGCATAAATTAAACCCTTCTAAAGTAAGGTTACCTTTAATAAAACAACCTTATCCATTCCTAATCATGTTTTATCTTTATCCCACATGCAAAGGGATGAAGTGTTTCCTTTATCCATTGGGCTATATAAGGAGCCCTCCTTCTACCTTTATACCTACGCCTAAACTTCTTAAGAGAGCAAATGTAAAGCATATAGCAAAGAGACTAAGAGCTTGCCTTTTGTTTCCTTGAGAGGTCACCATTGTTAAGAGCTAAAGCTTCCTATTATTACATTCTTTAAGGATCAAACAAAGCAATTTTTGATTGCCATTGGAGCTAAATAGTTCCATTCATTATTTTTGGTAATCTAGAGAGTAGATATGTTAAAATAACATGCATAGTTTTGATCTCATGTTTTCAAAGTTATAATGTTAGTTTAGATCTTGCTTAGTTCTCTATCTTGATGGTGTTTATGCTTTTTTTTAGATAAATTGTTGAACTATTTTAGGTGGTAGTTCTTGCTTCATTTGATTTAGAATCAAGCAAAGTATACATGCACACACATGCCAAAAAAATTGGTATCAGAAAAATCCATGAAGAGGAAGAATGGGAAGAGCGTGAAGAAGAAATGTCAATTGTAAGAGGAAGGTAAAATCTTCTCATACACCTTTTAAAGTTGAAATAAAGATTTGTGAAGGAAAAGTAGATGCAAAATTAATGGAAAAATGGCTAAAATAGTTGGAAGTATATTTTAGTGTGTATAATTTTACTCCACCCAAAGAATTACCTTTGAACATCTAAAAATGGAAGGTCATGCTCTGGTTTGGTGGGAAACCCATCAAGCCACTTTTGAGAACAAGAAACGTCCTATTGTCAAGACTTGGAAAGGTTTTAAATAATTTCTTAGAGCTAACTTCTATCCTATTGGCCATAAGACTGACATGATGATTAAGTGGCAGTACTTTAGATAGGGAAACAAGCCAAAGCATACAAGACTACACTATGTAATTTCAAAGATAAGCCATGTTTCTTAATATGTAATTTGAGGAGGAGAACATTATGACCAAGTATTTGGGAGGACTTCACAGTCACCTTCGGAGGAAGGTAATATCCACGAAGCTCAAGGATATCGGTGAAGCTTGTATACAAGCATACTACATTGATGATGAGAAGGATCAAGTAGAAATAGAGCCAAAGGGATATTATTCAATAGATTAGTAGGAAAAATAACAAGGGAAGACAAGTAGTAGAGGTAAATGGAAAGGTAAACATGTCTCTCTTTGCTTTTACATACTTGTAAAGATCCTAACAATTTTTCTAATAATTGTGATATAAATGGACATACCGACACCACATGTTGGAATTTACATCCATAATGGTACCTAAAGCACTGAACCAAGGATTCCAAGAAATCCATGGTCACTGTGAAAAAAAGGAGAGGTGGAGATTGAGGATGATTTAGATGTAGACGAAAGGTTGGGATGCATGGCCACTAACATGTACGGGGGAGTAGAAGAAGAAGAGATGAGTAATATTTTTCAAATTAGAATCCAAATAAAGAAGACTAAGGTAAACACTTTCGTAGATTATGGTTCTCAGTCAAATTTGATTTCTAATGTGGTTGTAGAATAGATTAGCCTAGAGACTTACGTGCATCCACATCCATACCAATTAAGATGGGTGACAAGGGGTATAGAAATACAAATTACAAGAAAGTGTAAGTTTTAGTTTGGGATAAATACCCAATATCTTGATGTATTAGAGTCTGATATCATTCCATTTGATGCATTTAATGTTGTCTTTAGAAGTCCTTACTTGTATGCAAGCAAGGACATTGTGTTCACAAGGAGGGAGAACCGGTACATATGGGTCAAGGATGGAGTCATTTTTAACCTCCAATAATACCGAGAGAAAATCAAAGGAGGCTATGCTAAGTGGTACCAAGACTTATTTAGGAAAATCATCAATTTTGTTTACTTTCATTAGAAGAAGAGAAAAATGGACTTGAGATCACGAATATTTTGGATAGAAATTGTTAGTTTTTGTAGAAGAAGGCACCACAAGAACTACTCATTCAAGGAGAAAAAGAAAATTCCGCTATGTAGTCATCGTATCTACCCACGAACTCACTGGACTTGACCATGGGTAGCAAGGAGAAGAGGAGATACAAGGAACAATGGTGACTATAGAAACAATGTACATGGAGAGGTTTCGACCAATCCATCTTAAGAGACAAGTACAAGCAAGAAGGACTAAACAAATATAGTATGGGACCTTCGCCATACTTGATTAGGATGGAAAATAAACCTTCAAGCCCTATTTTATGTAGATGCATGTGATAGCAAGATGAAAGAGCGCACACCTACTAAAGGAATCTATGCATGACAAAGAAGGAAACATACAGAAGCTTCCTTCCAAAGAGGATTGTACTCAAGGAAACTCAGAGGAGGATGTAGCACTGGAGTAGAAAACTAGAGATCCACAGGAGTCTTGGTAGGTTAGATGAGAGAAGACACCAAGGCATACCCTGTGGTACTCAAAGGAGCAAGAGATGGAGTTGATTTCTCTACTACTTGCCCACTAATATTTTATGGGACCAAAACCTCCTAAATAGGGGAGGTATGATCTATAGGGATCTAGAAAAACACACCACTTCATAAATTTCCATCAACATGAAGAAGTAAAAGTGAATAAAAATGAGGAAAAGGAGGTTCTATCAACATTTTAATAGAACTGCCACTACTGTGAGTGGCGGTTGCAAAACGCCGCCCAACTCGGGGGTGGCGATCCTGTAACCATAGCCTAGCTAGGGTGGCAGTCCTAAAACCACCAGTCTTCATAGGTTGGAGGTCCTAACATTTCTAAATATAAAAGAGAAATGAAGCACAAAAGGACGTGAGTTTGAAGTAATCGACTATGTCTCTTATCTCCCGACCTTTCCCATTATCCATTACACAAGAGGACATGGGAGAAGGCTATAAATACAAATAGGAGCAAGAGAATTGAGGACTCGTAGATCCAAAGAGATCAAAAGAGGAAATGTTTACATTTAATGAGAGTAAGTGAGCAATATCTTCAATGATGGAGTGGAATTGTAGGAGCAAGGTGTAGTAGTAGGCAATAACAAGAAAGCATATGAAGGGAGAGGTTTACATTTTTGTCTTCATTTTCTACTTCTTGTAATCTATAATTGTCTATAATTGACTAATAAAAGTGGGAAGAAAGAGCATTTTTCCCTTCCCAACTTGTTTTCTTTAATTGAAGGTCTCTAGGATAAATTGTTTGTGTTTGGAGTTTGAATTCTTTCCTACTCTCTGCAATTTCTTTTTGTAGCACTAGATAATTAGTCACTAAATCTCTAATCTTCAAGCAAATCTGCCATTTTCCAAATTTAAAAGTAGAACAACATAATTGTGTGATTTTGTAGATTTACAAAGTAGAAGTTTATAGATCATCTAGAGAGTGTATTCCTCTTACTTGTCTTCATCTTGGCTACAAACCACCTTCTAGACTTTTCCTTTCAATAACTCATTTCCAAAGCAACATATTATGACTTCATACTTTTTCTCATTGTTTTGTGCCTATGCAATATGTAAGTGACTCCTTCTTGACTAAACTAAGCTCCCCTAGTCTTGGACAACCTCCTTTGAGATAAAAGACCATTTTTGAATAGTGAAGCTCACATAGACCCTTAGTTTCTCATCATCTCTATATTTTCCTCAACCTGCTATATAGATCCTGGAAGCATATTTTTAGTGCATTTTGAATAAACTTTGATATTATCTAGAGAAAACATATCTCATGTTACCTTATTTCAATATTTCACTTGGATGTAGGCCACCTTTAACTAACTTAGGAAAAAAATTTGATGTTTTAACCATGATTATCATATCAAGAGAGTGTTCAAAAGGTTTATCATGGTCCCGAACTTTTCTTGCAGTTGTTCTTCACAATACTTAGCAAAATTTCCCAAAATTAATTTGAATCCATCAAAATACCTAGACCACTAGCTCATCCTTTATTTTTAATTTCTTCTTGAAGGACATGATCAAGTGATAAATTTTAACTTATGATTGTCTCTACAATCGAGATGTGCCAATAATACTCGGGAATTAGCTCCAAATCTTGCCCTTACATATTTACATAGATTACCAATGTTATTCCACATGGTATGCACTCATCTAGGAACCATATTCACTCTTTCTACTAAATTTCATGATCCCAGGGGATCTTGGACTGTAGGTATCCATTAAGCATTAGAAGAGCTCATGAACATATCATAATAACCTTGTATACATGACTCTACTATACAGACCTAAAAGACAAGATTTTCACGTTCTCTTTCTTCCGAGTCATAATATGTATCCAAAAGAAAAATATCATGAATAATTTTTTGTAAATATCTCCTAAATTTCCTCATAGGAATCCAATAGACTTCTAGGCCAAACATACATATTTCCTTTGCTGAAAAGAACTTCATTCTTCAATCATAGTCTAAGGAAACATTGTTATCACAACCTTGTTTGTCATGAATTTTTATTCAAATGTGTTCTCTATTAACAATAAGAAATAAAATAACTTAAATTTCCTTCAATAATATTTTATTTTCTTGGAATAAGCTTTAACCAATTATCAGGTCATCATCTTCACCTACCTTCTTTGTAGGCCTCTCAATTTACAACTAGTCCTCGTAAATGATAAAATTTGAGGTATTTGAAAAAATATACACCATATTGTCTTGATAGTAAAATTTTCAAGTACCATTTTCTTTATTTTAAAAAATTCCAAAATTGTAGAGGTCAACTCCTTTTTGTGAAATTTTATATTTTTTTTACTGTTTCAGGCAATGTCTCCAATCAAGCTTCCCAAAAAGTAGTTTTACAAAATCAACTAGTTTTCACCCTTGCTGCCACTTCCAGCAACTCAAAATTCATTTAATAGAAATTAAATTAATCCTCTTAACTCTCAAAATTATAGCAAGAATCAAATAATCCATCTCATGCCTCATTCACTTCATTTTTTCATCCTGAGCAATCATGTCCTTAAAAACCAACAATATTCTTCCTCACAATTTTGCCTAGATTACGCATAAAATATCATCATCATGAGACAAAAATATACCACTATAAATATCTCTAAATCTTATTTCTATTACATAGAGGAAATCTTTCCAACTCCAGTGGAAGGTCTTCAATGAAGACCATCTTTGCAAACCTGTATTTGGAACTACCCAAAAATGCCCTTTAACTAGTCTTCAAAAATATGGTACAATTTGAAATTTAAATCCATCACCATGACTTGAAAAAACAATGGAAATCATGAAAATATCTCATACTAAAAACAATGGGCATTTATTTTTCAACTCCTTCGGGACAACCTTATCCCAAACTAATTTTCTTGAGTAAATAGACCTGTTTGAGTGGCGTCAACTCATCACCACAAACTATAACACACATTTTTATAGAAACATGTAGGAGTCCTATCCATCATACAATCATCATAATATCACTATAAATAAATGGTAGGAACTTATGATAAATATCTCTCCTACCGCTTTTGAGCTAGGGTTTCAAACACACAAAAAGTAGTTTACCTTCTTAACATTCATTAATAAAAATGTGATGATGAAATGACCTGATTATTTTTGTGAGAATTTATAGAATCAATTTAAAAACATAATTTAAATCCAAAAGGTTCCATACAAAGCACACAATTCAGGGTGAGCATTAGAAGGTACAATTCGAGCTAGAAATGACCTTCTTCTTGACCATGTTTCACTAAAACTGACATAACTTGCAAAATACACATCATGAAAACTTAAATTTTTTTCCAAAGCATCATGACACACCCTAATCACATATCCAATCACCATCATGTCACAAATATGTCTCCATATCTACATCTAATAGGACTTTCATGACTATTCCTTGGGGTTTTCCATGGTTTAGGCTAGGGTCAACTAAAACAACATCATAACTCAACATAAAACATCTCCAAAAGTTTTTATCATACTTGGAACAAAATATATGACACCCTTTCATAAATTCATGATATTACTTGGCTCCACAAATCAACCTCATGCGTCCAAGGACCTAGACCTATTTTAGATGAGTACTTGAATCTTGATCTTCAACTTGTACCTATAGCTTGAACCTCATGTGAGTTCCTAAAAATCCCAAAACATTCTCTCCATTCCTCAAACATGATCTTAAATATATCAATAATCTCCAACCATCAGACACCATCACCTATTCTAGCTAGGTTACCTAACAAGGCTTACTAGAATAAGTCAATCTCACTGAATCAACTCATGTAACCATGAACATAATCTGAAACTCTATGTCATCAACCTACTGATCCTCCTCTAAAACTTCATCATCCTCCTCTTTTTCATTAATGGGATTTCACATAAATGAAAACACCTAGAGCATAACATGCCAATAGATAGAAGTATGGAATGAAGATTTAAATCAAGCTCCAGAAAATACAATGTCTGCGGAGGATCCTTTCTTGAGAGAGTTAATTGTTAATGAAATTATAGAAAGAAGAATGTAAAGAGCCCATAATTATGAAAATTTTGAGTCTAACAAAGAATAAACCATAATTGAGATGAATGATTCACACCTCTAGTTTATTATTTGTTGTCACCCTCAAATTCCCCCCTTATTTTTTAAGTCAAATTCAAAAATTTGAGCTCGCGCCCTCAAGAGGTGTTCAAGTACAGCTAGAAGTCCAAAAAGATAGAGAAATTCATGCTTTGAAGTTGTTTAAACTCTCTAGTCTACACATTTTGATAAATTTTCTGTTTTCTTGTCTAGACACATGAAAATTTTATTGTTGTCCTCATTTGAATGAAATTTTAAATCTTTCTATGGCCATGGATCATCAAACCTTGCATTGTTTTCAATCCCTTGGTTCATGAAAGATATTTGAAAATTGGGCACGAAATGGTGGATTTTTCTTCTTCTATGCATTTTTTCCACATTCGTGAATGATGAGCATTTTCTTCCCTGTCAAATTTTGGCCCCATTATCCATGGGTATATGGACATATCTAATTGGAGGCAGGCTGATGGAGCAATTTACATTTTGATCCTTTTTGTAAAAGGGCTAAAAGTCATAAAGTGACATACAACCCCAATCATGCTATGAGGGAAAAGGTCAAATGTTGAGTCCGCATCAAAAGAGTCAAAGTGGGGAGGCGGATCATTGGGGAGATTTGAGAATTTTAGCCTTTTTCATTAAAGGGGCTTGAAATTATAAAAGTGGCCCGCGACTGTCTCCTCTCAAGTGAAGCCACGTGTCAGGCTTATATCAAAAGTGAAAGGGTGGACCAAAAATGTAAAGAATGTTGAATCTCTATAAAGTCACAAAATGCAAAAGGCATCCTCCACGCCTGCTCCAGTAAATTTCTCCCACGTGGACGAATTTGGTTTAAATTTTAAAAGGAAAGATGAACGGTTCAAATTCAAAGTTACAAAATGAGTGTAATGGCTGCATTATGAAAAGTCTAGTTTTTTCCACCATTGGTGTTTCTTTGTGAATCAAGAATCTAAACAGACACAAATGACTGAAAAGATTGTAAACCATTTCTTGCTAACAAAGAAGAAGTTGTAACTATTTCTTATAAGATATTTAATGGCTTCTTCACATCATTATACGGGGTTGGCAATTGATCTTGTAAACTCACAAGTGCATTGTACTTAGAGAAAGAAAAGGAGATAGCCATTTTCTTCTACTTTCCTCCATTATCAAATTTCTTCCATTCCTACATTATGTACAACTTCTGTTGAAACATCAATACAAGAAGAAGGATTTTTTAGCCTCTTTGATGAGGAGATTTTAGAAACTTTGAGTTTGTAGTATTATCTCATCTTGTTGCCATTTGTATGATTGTTTCTTCTCATAAATGCATGTGTTGAAGTTTCTAACTAATGTGTATAGGAATCTGATTTTATACCTGCAACATTAGTTCTCCTACCTCTTTTCTCACTCCCTTTCCCACCTTCATAGTGAATTTCCTCCTTGTAGATAATTGCAAGAGTTTTCTGCAGGTTAGTGGAATGCCCCGTTGGATCCCCGGCTAAAAGGCCACCACATAAATCCACACTTTCTCACGCATGCATACACGGCAGCTACACCGGTTAAGTAGAGGGACTTAGATTCCCAAAGCATTGGCAAGGAATTCACAAATTTTTCCACCCGAAAAATTTCCTCACCAACAGTTTTTGCACCCACCGTGGGGAAAATTTAGCAGCATCTGCACCTGAATGTGACCGCAAGGTCAGAAAATTCAAAAAAGAGAAAAAAATTGTAATTCAAATGGTTATATGAGCCACATGGATTCAAATCATGGCTATTCTAGGAAACCCTCCTATTGAAAGACCTGAATTTCTCTTCCATATCCAAGAAGATGTTGCTTCAGATTTGAGGGAAGCTATCTAGCATAATAGACAAAGTGCCAATCACTACTTCATTACCATGAGAATTTTGGACCTTGAAGAAGAATGTGTTGCTAAATTGGAGAGGCAAAGACAAATTCCAACACCGAAAAGAAGAGCATAGATTTTCAAGCTAGCGGATAGAATATTCACCCAACAACAAAGACAAGGAGGACAAACTAATCCCATTTTTGAGGAACTTCAAAGGAGATAAGAGCTACTTGGAATCTAGAGGCTTCCTTTTCAAGTAACCAGTCACGTTGGGAACCGAATGTTGCCAATCATTTGGTCTGGTGAATTTTCATACATCAAAGAGAACCTTGTAGACTTCATTGATGTGAAGACCAAAGAAGAAGATAGAGAAAGAGAGGAGAGATTTGAGAAATAAATAAGAGCTCAGCTCAAAGAAATTGAGATACTTAAAGTCGAGGCAAATGAAAGAGCAACATCAAAATCAGAACCTTAACAAGGTTAGAATCTATAAATAGAAATAGAATGGGGGGTCATGATCATGAGCATGAACGTGATCATGAGGCATGTAGGCCTAATGTACCATGGGGAGGAAACACCGGTCCACTAGTTCTTTCTCAACCACTCCATGAGCTACCAAGAGGCTCAAGAAAAAACATCCCAAAATTCAGAGGGGATGGTTCTCAACTCCCCGAAGAGCATGTATCAACATTTATCACTGCTTTTAGTGTGTTGGGTGTTGAGGATGAAGATGTGTCACCGACTCTATGTGGAGTCACTTTAATAGAAATCTACCAAATTTTTCTACATGCTACCACTAAGGTCTATCACTGTTGGGAGGATATAATAAGTGCATTCAAACATGGGTTCAAGATCATAGAAGATTTTCAGGATCTTCTGGTCCAATTAGTACAAATGAAGGAAGAAACCTTTGAGTTAATGAGGGACTTCGTAGCAAGATATAACAGAGTGATAAGAAGAATCCTGAAGATGTGGTGCCTCCTAAAAATAATTTGAAGAGATTCTTCATCAGCGCCTTACCATCAGAAGTAGGTTTCTTCCTTAGAAGAACCCAACCAAGAACATTAAGGGAAGCTTAATACCATGCAATAGAAACTGATGATGATCTAATCTTGTCTAGTAAAGTGAAAGGCCCAAATGGGAAACAAAATGGTCAAAATTCAAACTCAGTCACCATGGATCAAATGTTCCAAAAAATGGCAAATGACTTGGTTTCCTTGAAGAAGTAGCTATCTCATATGACAATGCGAGAATGCTTCAAGGAAACCAAACCCTCCAGATAGGCCAAGGATTGGTCCACCTCCTTGTCGGCTTGCTCTTGAAGCACCACCATTCAATTCCATCTATGACACCAAAGAGCCAGAGGAAAAAGCATAAATTGATGAAATCAAGAAGAAAATATAGAAGACTATGAAAACTATCTTGAGGTCAAATAAGTTGATGTGCACAATGGCCTAATTGAGTACATTGATGATGAAGATGAGAATGATGAAGAAGCTCCAAATTTCTCATGTGTTGTTTTCACTTTTGCACAATACAGAAATATGTTTCATCCTCAACGGTTGCGGTAAGGGATAAGAATAATAAAGAATATTCTCCTCCAGAGGTCACACAAAATAAAATCATCAGTAGAGGATCACCATTACCACCTTCTATGGAGTTGGCCAAAGAAAAACTAGACTCACTAGTTGTCAGGGATCATGCTACTATGCCAAGTAAGTCATCTAATTCTTCTCCCAGCTCAAAAGTTGCTAAGAACAATTCTCCTTTAAATGTTGTTCTTATAAAAATCTAAGATTCAGTTAAAAGCTACACCCTCACCCCCTTCCAAGCCAATTGCTACACCCAAAAAGGAGAATTCAACACCCAAAGTAGCAAAGCCTCTACCATGTAAATCTTCCTCCATTTCTGGAACCTCTTCCTCGCTCACCATAACCCCATTTGACTTTGTGGAACATGTAAGCAAAACCAAAGTCTAGCTCTCAGAAATAGAAAACCTACAAACACACCTTGCCTAGTTTGACAGGTTCATTAATATAGTTTATGGTGGTAACCCTATATCCTTGAGTCCTAATTCTAAATGATTACTACCCACATCATCCAAACCACCTTCCCAAAACATGTTATCCCTCAGTGCCTTCAAAACCAACAGGGTTGAACCTTTCTACCTGTCACTCCTCATTAAAGGCTTCTAGCTAAATAATTGTATCATAGATTCCGAAGCCTCAGACAATGTGATGTTAGTCAAAGCTGCAAATTCTCTAGGCCTCACCTTGACCCAGGTAAATGGCATCTGCTACTCAATGGAATCTAAACAAGTTCCATTGGTAGGAAGAATCAAAGATATATAGGTGGAACTAGCTGATTTTCTAGACAAGAAGGTGCTCCTAACCATACTGGTTTCTGACATCCCAGCATCCTTTGGTATGCTATTGAATAGGAGTTTCTGTAGAGACCTGGGTGGAGAGATAAAAAATGGATTGGTCATCTACAACTATCTCAAAAGAGAAGGAAAGATGAATAAGTTGCTACCAGTAAGAAAGATGTTGTTCACAGTATGAAAGTCGATGATCCGAAAGCAAACATTCTCTTTCGAGATTGTGGGCTAGGAAACTACTTCCAAACATCAAAAAAGAGGAGAAATTTCCACTTCTCATGGAGGAAGAGGAAGATTAAATTTGGAAAATGGAATTTGATGGTAGTCATTCTAGTGCGGGCTTGGGAGCTGGTGTAGTATTTTACTCTCCTTTCAATGAGTTGTACCCATTTTCCTACAAGCTGAAATTTGATAATACAAATAACACTGTAGAGTATGAAGCATTAATCTCAGTCATGAGTGCAGTAAAAGGACATGGGAATAAAGAAACTGAGATGCTGAGGTGATGCAGAGGTTGTAGTAAAGTAGGTCCGCCAACAATATCAGGTGAAGAATCCAAGACTTTGGCATTACAAAAATAGAGTGTGGGACTGCATTGAATCTTTTGATGCATTTTCCATTGAAGCTATTCCAAGGGAACATAATGAAAAGGCCAATTCTCTTGCAATGTCAAATTCCCTAGTGACACCTCATCCTTCTTTTGGTAAAGACAAAGTGACCATTGAAATGGTATTCAGAGCCTAGTGTACCAGATAATGCAAATCATTGGCAAGTCTTCAATGATGATAACCAAATTCTAGCCTTTTTAGAGAAAAGTGATAATTTCAATAATATCTTCTTCGAAGGAGGTGAAAATCCACATCAAGAAGTAGTCCCCAAAGAAGAGAAAGAAGTAATTAAAGGGATCGATGATGAGGAGTAGTCAAATTGAAAGGGAATAAAATTCCCAAAGGCCTAGTCTCTTGAGAAGACCTCTTTGACAAACACGACATGATTCATTCAAGAGAAAGAAAATCAATTTTCTCGGTTCTAGCTAATTTTGATAAAGAAAAAAATTGGTACCCTGAGGAGCCAAGGATGGTCAATATTGGAAAATGTTGCTCACCTGAAGAAAAAATAAGGTTTGTTGCATTACTTAAGAAATACTCATATGTCTTGTCCTACTCTTATGATGAACTCAAATCCTTCCAGCCAAAGGAAATGCATCACTTGAATTCTTTTGAATTAGGGTGTTAAGCCCTTCAAGCGTAAACAAAGGCCATACAACCCAAAGATTGCTGATACCATCAAGGAGGAGGTAATGAAGATGCTTAATGCAAGGATCATCTTTCCCATCCACCATTCAATGTGGGTGGTTAACATTGTGCCGGTGCAGAAGAAGAATGGTGAAATAAGAATATGTGTAGATTTTGCAACTTGAACCAAGCATCACTAAAGGAAAATTATCCTCTTCCTATCATGGACCATATCCTGCAAGTAGTCACTGGATCTGAAATTCTTTCATTACTCAATGGATTCTCATGATATAATCAAATCAAAGTGCTAGAGGAGGACTACACCAAGACATCCTTTACAACACCTTGGGGTACTTTTTCCTACAACAGAATGCCTTTTGGCCTAATCAATGTAGGAGCTACATTCTAAAGGGTGATGGATTTGGCCTTCAAATATCTGAAGAATTACATTTTCATATATCTTGATGATCTCACATTATTTTCAAAGAAGAGGGGAGATCATATCTATCAATTGAAGAATGTACTTGCAAGGTGTAGGAAACATGGCATATCACTAAATCCAAAAAGTGCATTTTTGGAGTCACAGAAGGCAAGTTATTGGGGCACATTGTGAAAAACATGGAGCACACATTGATCCTAAGAGGATTAGATCCATTTAATCATTATCCCTGCCCACAAGCAAGAAATGAGTTCATTCATTCTTTAGAAAGGTGAAATTTCTTCATTGTTTTGTGCCTAAGTTTGCTGAGTTGATGAAGCACATCACTTCCATGATGAAACCAAAAGCAAACTTTGAATGGAACAATGAAGGGAAGGAAACATTCAAAGAGATCAAGAAATCCATTTCTAGAGTTCCAACTCTTGTATCTCTAGATTTTAACAAATAATTCATCATGTATTGTTATGCATCAAAACATACACTCTTTTTCGTTCTCATTCAAAAAAATGATGAAGGCATGGAAGCACCAATTTCCTCCATGAGTTTTCATTTGAGAAAGCATGAGCTAAAATACATACAATTGGAGAAGCATGCCTATGTAGTGGTCAAGGCTATAAAAAAATTTAGGTTTTACATTCTCAACTCTCATATGGTGGTGATGGTCCCTAGCAGTGCAATCAAGTCCACCTTGACATAGCAAGATCCCAGAGATAAAAGAGGAAATTGGATTGCAAAGACTCAAGAATATGACTTGGATATTTGACCCTCCAATCTGGTAAGGGGAAATGGTTTGTGCAAGTTTATTGCTGAAGATGAAACACTCAAAGTTCAATATGGCGAATAAAATTGTGCTTGCTCAACTTGTTCAGAAGATAACCCACAAGTTCTCTTTGTACACACTACTGATTAGTGGTATGCCTATATTTCCTATTACCTAAATTATGGAAAATTCCCTTCCCATATTCTTTACAAGAAAAGGAGAAAACTCAAGCTGAAGGAAGCTAAATTTGTAATCTAGAATCATGTGGTTTACAAAAGAGGCCTAGATGGTTGTTTCCTCAGGTGCGTAGATAAAGAGAAACAAGAAAAGTTGTTTAAATCATACCATGACCAAGCATGTGGTGGAAATTTTTCAGCAATGGTTACTACACACAAGATCCTCCAAGGAAGGTATTATTGGCCCACCATCTTTTGAAACTCAATATTGGGTTTCTAAATGCAAAGCATGCCAACAGTTCATTGGAAGACCACAACTCACTGCATTACCACTTAGGCTTGTGGTTATTGAAGAACCATTTCAACAATGGGGGTTGGACTTCATTGGTGTTCTAAACCCTCACTCAAGTGCATGACACACCTATGTACTCACAAAGAACAGACTACTTCACCAAATGGGTGGAAGCAATTCGGCCAAACAAGCCAACACTAAAACAATATGCAACTTCATCAAGGAGAATATCATAGTCCGTTTGAGTGCCACAGAATATTGTAGTAGATAATGCTACCTATTTCTCTTCAAGAGAGATAACCACATTTTTCTATAGCTACAAAATCTCCCTATCTCACTCTTCTGACTACTATCCACAAGGAAATGGACAGGCCGAATCAAGCAATAAGAACATTGTGACAATTATCTACAAACCTGTAAATGAGAAACAAAGGAATTGGCACAAAAGGTTGTATAGCGCATTGTGGGTGGATAGGATCACTACCAAGGAGGAAATAGGTATGTCACCATTCCATTGTTGTATGGAGTTGAAGTAGAAATTCCTCTCACAATTGAGATGATAGCTCTCAAGCTGCTATGGTCGAGCACAAGGACTCCATTGACAAGAGGATCCTCTTTCTTGAGAAGCTGGAAGAAAATAGACTCCAAGTGGTAGATTGCATTAAGGAGCACAAATTGAAATTAAAGAATATTTTTGATAAGAAGTCCATGAAAAGAGAATTCAAATTTGGAGACTTCATCCTAGTATGGGACAAGAGAAGAGAACCAAAAGGTAGCCATGGAAAGTTTGATTCATTATGGCTCGGTCCATTCCAAATTCGTGAAGCTTACGGAAAGAAATATTTTATTCTCTCATATTTGGATGGAATGCTACTATAATTGCCTCAGAGTGGGAAATACTTGAAATTTTATCATCAGTGAAAGTGGGTTATTTACCCACCTTATACCATAGGTGTGTTTCCCCTTTCTGTTGTGTGATTGTGTTTCCCTTCTCTGTTGTGTGTCGTGAGTTTCCTTCCCGTTGTGTTCTTGTGTGTTTCATTCTTTTGATATTTCTTTCTCAAAGTTTTACATGAATCTGCAAGGCCCAATGGATAAGGCATTGGTCAACGAATTATAAGGTCTAGAGATTGAGATTTGGATTCACATGTCATGTCTTCACTATGCTCATCCATGTCATGTCCCCAAGATACATCCAGTTGGTATAGCCTCAAAATCCCCCGTCATTTTTTAATTCAAATTCAAAAAATTTGAGCTCACACCCTCTAGAAGTGTTCAAGTAAAGTTAGAAGTATGTAAAGATAGAGAAACTTATGCTTTGAAGTTATTTAAACTCTCAAGTTTGCACGTTTTGATAAATTTTCCATTTTCTGCGGGCGCGTGAAAATTTTATTGTTGTCCTCATTTGAATGAAATTTTCAATATTTATATGGCCATGGATTGTCGAACCTTGTATTTTTTTCAATCCCTTGGTTTTGAAATAAATTTGAAAATCGGGTGTGAAATGGTGGAGTTTTCTTCTTCTCTAAATTTTTTCAGTCGTGAATAACAAGAATTTTCTTCCCCATCAAATTTTGGACCCATTATCCATGGGTACATAGACATATCTAATTAAAGGTAGGTCGACAGAGAAATTTTTGTTTTTTATTCTTTTTATAAAAAGGGCTAAAAGTCATAAAGTGACCCGCAACCCCGGTCATGTTATGAGGGAAACGGTCAAATGTTAAGCCCGCATCAAAAGAGTCAAAGCGGAGAGGTAGATCATCGGGAGATTTGAGAATTTGAGCCTTTTGCATTAAAGGGGCTTAAAATTATAAATTTACCATGAATCTATCTCCACTCAAGTGAAGCCATGTGTCAAGCTTATATCAAAAGCGGAAGGGCGGACCAAAAATGTAAAAAATGCCAAATCTCTATAAAGTCACAAAATGCAAAAGGCATCCTCCACACCCACTCCAGTAAATTTCTCCCATGTGGACAACTCTAGTTTAAAGTTTCAAAGGCAAGATGAATGGTTCAAATTCAAAGTTACAAAATGAGTGTAACAATTTGCATTATGAAAAGTCTATTTTTTCCGCCATTGGCATTTCTTCGTGAATCAAGAATCTGAATGGACATGAATGATTGAAAAGATTGTAAACCATTTCTTGCTAACAAAGAAGAAGTTGTAACTATTTCTTGCAAGATATTTAATGGCTTCTTCATGCCATTATAGGGGTTGGCAATTGATCTTGTAAACTCACGAGTGCATTGTACTTAGAGAAAGCAAAGGAGATAGCCATTTTCTTCTACTTTCCTCCATTCTCAAATTTCTTCCATTCCTACATTATGTACAACTTCTGTTGAAGAATCAATACAAGAAGAATGATCTTGTAGCCTCTTTGATGAGTATATTTTAGAAAATTTGAGTTCACGAGTCTTATCTCATCTTGTTTCCATTTGTAGGGTTGTTTCTTCTCATAAATGCATGTGTTGAAGTTTCTAACTAATATGTATAGGAATATGATTTTCTACCTGCAACATTAGTTCTCCTACCTCTTTTCTCACTCCCTTTCCCACCTTCATAGCAAATTTCCCCCTTATAGATAACTGCAAGAATTTTCCGCAGGGTCAGTGGAGTGCCCCTGTTGGATCCCTAGCCAAAAGGCCACCATAGAAATCCACACTTTCTCATGCATGCATACATGGTAGCTACACCAGTTAAGTAGAGGGACTTAGATTCCCAGAGCATTGGCAAGGAATTCACAAATTTTTCCACCTAAAAAATTTCCTCGCCAACATTATCATAGAACCTCCTATTAGGAGTTAGACGGTGGTAAAAAATAAATGAAAAAAAGGAAAGAATAAGGTCATCTCCTCTTGAAAGATTTGTTGTTGTTTTTCCACTTTTCAATTTTTTCTTTTGTTACTTTTTTTCATTTTTATTCTTTTTTATGTCATTTATCTAAGATGAAATGGCCTCTGTTTGAGACATTTTTGGTTTTATATTCCGGGATGTGAATTTTTCCACCCATTTTTATGATCAACATTGTACTAATTTTTATATTAATAAAATTGTGCTTTTCAATAAAAATGGATTTTTTTGGTTGTGTTGTGTTTGCGAATTCCCTGTGAGTGTTGTAACTATGAAAAAGTGGAATTTTTAGTTGTGTTGTTTTTTCAAATTCCTTGTGCCTATATGTGAAGTATAATTGGATTAGAAATTAGAATGATATTGAAGAAATTGGTAAGGAAGTATAAAATTAGTACATGTAGTCACAAAATCATGCATTTTATACATACATTAGTGGCTCTCAGATATATCGTTATATGCATGATTCCTAAAGTAAGAAGAATAGACATCAACAACACTTGTTTTAATTTTTCATTGTTTTTATATTTCCTACACTCTTACTATTTACTTTTATAGAATGATCACTTTAGTTTTGGACACTAGACGATTTGTGACCTAGATA
Organism: Taxus wallichiana var. yunnanensis; assembly: GCA_018340775.1. NCBI lineage: Eukaryota > Viridiplantae > Streptophyta > Pinopsida > Cupressales > Taxaceae > Taxus > Taxus wallichiana. The sequence goes on from CM031234.1 coordinate 53,763,707, forward strand.
TTTATTGACCATTATATATTTTGAGCATCCCAAACACTACCACCCATTAAGGATAGGAGTGCCCCAGGTGCTACTATCCCCTTTGGAAACTTTTTTCCCTTTCCCTCCTTTTCTTGATTTTGAATTCCCACATCATTTGGTATCTTTTCTAGAGTCTTTTTTATCACTCTGGGTCAGCTTTTCAGTTGTCAAATATGAAATTCAAACAAGGTAATCATATATATACTTGACTTATTACTATTATGGGTTGGGTGAATGTGAGCTAATACATATTATCTATTACTTGGAAAAGGAACAATATTTAAAGACTGCATTTGGGATACATCATTCCCTATATATGAGGGGTTATTCTAAATTTCGTCTCACACATTTATCTTAAGGGTAAAATAGTTTTATCCCACTATTTTGGTATGAATGGCACAAGGGAAACCTAGCTTAAAGGTACAAAATTCAATCACACACTCACAAGAAATACATATATTCTAAAATGTACTTGTTACACTTAGTGATAATCATATTTGGGTGACTATCGAGGTTATTTAGGCTCAAGTATATGAATTATTTGTTTCATCTAATGTTGTCTTGAGATTTTTGCAATTAGCTAGGTTTTTTTACAAGAATAGGTGTGATAAAGGAAGCTGTACTCAAAATCTAAAGTGATAAACAATGAAATGAAGGATCCATGTTTAGACCCTAAAAATTCTAGAAGAAGAGATAAAACAAGGACACTAGCACCTTTATCAGACACTAGTGTTAGGGTGGTCCTTTCCTCCTATGGGTTCTTGTGTACGAAGATGTCTCATATCACAGTTTCTCAAAAAAATCCTACACGGTCCAAATACAATGTGTTCCAATAAATTTACAACCCATATCTCCCGATACAAGCTAAGTCACTCTTATCTCACTATTTCTTACAATTAATTTAACTTTACATGTTATATATTTATTATTACTACTATATTCATTTGATTTCAGTCATATGATATAATATTTAATATTTATTTAAATAATTTGATGAACCCATATCATGATCATGCACCAGATCCCTTTTCCTTCTTCTTCATCTTTTGAGGTTATGGATAATTCTTCCTCTTTCCCCCTACTCATTTTTATTCCCAAGAGGCCATCCAAGATGCATATATCACTATCATTACTCAACATCCACCTCACTTCACAACCAACTTTATAGACCCCACTTTCGTTAATGTAATCACTACTCTCTAGACTAAAAGACTTGTCCAAATTCCTCTTTATCTTCCTCGTCCTCTCATTAAACTAATTTTTCAACCTATTATTTCATTTAAAGAGTATGATATCATTGAGAAATTAAATAATTCCAATGCTAAAATATCTCTATTTAATCTTCTACATAAGGCCCCTGATTGTCATCACAATATCAAAACTATATTACAAACTTTTCAAATATAAAGTGATGACCCTCTTATTTTCTTTTATATTCTCATGGGATATCTTAAACACATTATCAATTCTATTAAATTTTATTTATGAGGATATTCCACTCATGTCATCTATTTATTCTCCTCCTCTTATCATCCTCTCTCGGATCCAAGGTTTTCATATTAAGTGTGTACTCATTAATAATGTCTCCATATTAAATATTTTTCCTCTATCCTTACTATCCCAACTCAATATCCCTCATAGTGCAATTGAGAAACCTATCCTTATTGTGCGTGGCTACGAAAATACCACCCATGCATGTATAGACATTATCAAATTGGAATTACAAGTGGGACCCCATAAGATCATTACTCCTTTCTATGTCATGGATGCCCCATTGTAATTTAATCTTCTCCTTAGTTGACCTTGGATCCATGACATGAAAACTATCACTTATATAGTCTATTATTGTGTCAAGTTTATCTTTGAAGGATATGAACATAGTATTACTACGATCTGAACCATTAAAACATTGTCGCATGAGACACTTCCACACCTATATGGTTACTCCCTAGCTCAACCAATCCCCTCACATTGTCTTGATACATAAGATATTTGGGATCCCAACCATTCCACTCATATATTACCACTTCCCATAACTTCCTCTATTTAGGAACATTAATAATCTCATCTCTCTTTCCATTTCCTACCATACACCCTCCACAATTATTTCTACACCCAGAAAGTTTTTGAACAATACTACCATGTTGAGACTGATGATTTTGATGATGATGTAAATTATTATATTAATATTACTGATGGAAATATTTTCACTTTATACTATACCCCTATGGACTTTGATTAATCCTTATTTAATAATCATGACATTCCTATAGGCCTTGGTGAATACTAGGTTAAATCTCCAACTCTACCAGCTACTACTATTGTATTGATTCATTATCATAATACTATGCACACCCTCGAGCCCATTCCATCTCTTACTTGTGGTTATTATTCATGGACACCCTCCTCTTTTGATTCATTTACTTGCACATTATTTATTAAAAAGTAATATTGGTAGCATGTACCTTATGATCCTCATTTCTCTAAAATTATATGTACCTATGAGGCTCTAACACACCTATACCTCACTCTTACTAATATCATACATTTTTTCACACCACATAGTGAATATCAAGGCTACATCTTTCTCCTAGTAGCTTATAGTCAAGGTCTTCTACATACGGGTTTGGTTTCCACTTGATCCCTTACCTTTTCTAATTACACCTAGGAAATCTTAGTTGGATTACATTGGTGGTATTGATGATTTGTATAATACTATTATAACTTATTGTATGGACCCCAAGACCATAGCTATTTGTAATAATTCATTCATTAATTATAGTCCTATTTTTCACAATGAAATGTACATAAGTTCTCTAATACACCTTTTACTAATGAAGAATATTTCATGGGCATGTATGACTTAAAAATCATGGGTTTATTCAAAAATAGGCCAAAATAATTTACATATCATGTATCTAATCCGAATCATATTAGCTATATTCATGATTCCCTCAATGACACCACTTAGATCACCATATCATTCACTCTTGGGAGCATATTCTCCCCTTCGCTACCCGATGACACACTCTTGTTCTATGTCCAAACATGATTGTTGAGGGTTCACTTACCTACATGGACCTCACTTTGCACACCTAAAATGGGGGAAACCGTTCTCCCCTCTCATATCTATTCAATTTCATGTTCACATATTTATAAAAATCAAAATAACTAGCTTCGATATTGATTAGAGATTAGATATTCTCTTTCTTGATTTTATTATTCTCTATTACATGTTTATTATCATGATACCTCGATTCATAATATGTTATATATTTTTTCTAGACACACATGTGTGTTCACATGGTACTCTTGAGGTGAATGAAAATTACTAATAGGTTCTTACACAATGAATGATGTTTGGCATTGTATTTTATTAGGCCCACTAAGGCTCGTGGGGGAATCTACCTTTCCTATTTTCTCTATATTCAGGTTCTATCATTACAACATTTACTACTTTCATTCCTATTTCTATGTTGTATAAATTGTGGCATACTATCTATGTTTCTAACATGTTAATAGGTGCTTCATGTGTAACATTTGTCTTGCAATCATACTTCCAATCATAGTTATTTGATTAGTTTATATCTTGCCTTCTTTGCTTATCTCTTGATTGTCATTTTTGTGGGCCATGCCCTATGCTCATTTCTTATTTTATTGTACCACCTTGAAGGATTTGATTATCTTGTGACATCTGAGTGATATACCATGTATTTAACTATCCACTCGTTATATCATTTACAATGGTAATGTGTCTTGTGACTTGTTTCTATTACATCATGTATGATTGTTTGTGACTAAAAATTTGGCTAGCCTTTTTCCCATTATTTGCATATGCCATGGTTGTTACCATGTGTATTCCCTATTCCCCCTCTATGATTTATATTGCAAATTTTCACATCATTTTTATCTTTCCTTATTTGGGACATGCTCTCCTTGAATCTTCTCACACACCCCAAATGAGTGGGGAAATCATTAGGTGACTATTTCATCCTCTCACTAGTCCATGGATGAGATACATGTTGAAAATAAGTAAAATTTGGATAAAAAGAGCTAAAAACATTTTCATAATCAAACTTGAGCCAAAATTAAGTGTAAGACAGAAGCACCCAACTTAGACAGGAAAGGTGGGTGCTAGTGTCCTGTCTGGGAACTTATGTCCTGGAGATAGAAATAGGAACATTATAGGATTAGATGGTTTTCAATGAAAATCTTCTCTAAGTATAGAATTATATACTCAATTACATATTGCAATCATTTACCAACATGAAGAAAATCAGTGGCAAGTTATAAGAGAACTAATTAAGTTTTCATCGAAATTAAATAAGGAAGTAACACCTAAGGTATATGCAGGATAATGATATGTCTATAACAATTTGTCACCCATAACAAGTTTCAATCAGGTTTGTGAACATATCCAATGGTACTTATCCATAGGGAAGTGTTAAGGGTTGGAGGAAAAGTTGACTACTCTCCCAATATTTACCTTGGTGGAAGGATGCTCAAATTCATAGTTTAGCAACAAGATTCTTGAATCCTCAGTTTGATGATAGGAAACAAAATATGTAGTACTATTACAACTATCTCTAAGGAATTAAGCATAAAATAATAGTTCTATCTCTTATGTCATAGAACACAAGTATATTATACCCTTGATTCACTTATTTTTTAATACGTAATTCTATTTTGAAATTTAATTTCAATTACCATGAGCATTGACTAAAATTATTTTCTTTTGTAAGTCCAGCCTTACTCCAACAAAAGGAAAAAACACAAATGGAACCAAGAATAATCTCAATCACAAGAATATTTGACAAAGGAAGTATCTAAGGAACACACGCATTCATCACTTCTACTATGCACACAAAGGTCATTCCTAGGATTATTATCCTCTTTTAGATTTGATGTTGCACATTCTCCTACCTCCATTAAGTAGGATATCAAATACAACCCTCATTCAGAATGTTATTGGTTACAAATCTCTTCGGATCTCCACAAGGTACACTCTTCTTAGCTACTTTATGCTACCAAATATTCATTCATCAGCATAAAGTGGCGGCACATGTAATCACAAAATCACACACTTTATACTTATATGGATGATTCCCAAAGTGAGAATATTAGACATTAAAAACACTTGAAAATATAAAGTTTTCATAGTTCAACCTTAAGAGATATTATTTGGAGTATTGTGTATTAATTTTTTGAAATTTGACATTTTAGGTTTTAAACTAGACCCACCATCGGGAGAAAAATAATTGAGGTAATATTGTAAATATAAATAAGTATAAATATAAATGAATGAAAAATATTAAATAATTACTATGGTCATCTTATCATGTATATCGAGCATTGAGAGAATTAAAACTCAAAAGAAGACAAAAAAGAAATGAACATTTTAAAATAATAGTAAATTAAGTTAGAGGGGTAAATAAGAAAGAAATAAAGGTTTTAAATTATTAACAATGAGATTTTTTTAATAATATAAAAAAGTTTAGTTTTGAGGGGACCAAAAACCCCATACATAGAAAGGAGCCATTTTAACAAAAACCAACAAAAATACAAGGAGGAAAAGTCAAAAAAAGCTTGACAACAAACCACCACATAATAGATCCAGACATCACCATGTCTGAATATTAACCATTACATTTTTTGAGAGAAAATAACCACCAAAGAAAACAAAGCTATAGTCCAAAGGAACAAGAACAAAAAGGACAACAAAAGGCCTACCATTAGTTCTCCTTAGCCTTGTTGTGGGTTCTAGCACACGGCCCGCTATCCTTCCTACCTGCAACTTTGATGATCACACGTTTAGGTATTTTCTCCTCCTTTTCCACAGATCTAGGTGTCCACAATCTCAGGTTCTTTAGGAATTTTCTCCTCCTTGTCCTCAGTCTGGGTGTTTATCGTCTCAGAATCAGTATTACCATCAATCTCAAAATCTGACGTTTCTTCACTATCAGAACTACTAAGGGCCATCTCATATTAGGCTTGTTGTTTTCCACTTTGGCCACTTGGTCCTAAAGGATAGAAACCCTCTGCTCCTACATGATGAAGTCAGCTTGTATTCCCCCAATTCTTGTTCTCTGGACCTCAATTTTATGGTGGCACTCCTTTAGTTCCTAGATCATATTCTTATTAACCGTGAGAATGGTATCGACAGTCAACTTAGAAAGCATAAGCCTAGCCTCGTAGTATTCAAATTTTATGTCCCTACTACCATATCTTTCACCCAAATTTTGAACACCACATTTCAGATTAGAAAGATCTTCAACAATCCCTTTTGGGGTGTCTTTCCCCTTCATTTTCTTCATGTGTTTACTTAACAATGAGATTTACTTAACACAAAAAGAGAATAATAAATTTTTACAATAATTGTTAATCAAAATTCCAAATTATAAAATTAATATTAATTCTAATTCTAATATAAAATTAATATCAATAACACTTGTGTTACTCTTTCATTTCTTTTTCTTTCCTACACTCTTACTATTTGCTTTTATGGAATGATCAATTTACTTTTGGACACAAGATGACATGTGACCCAAATATGTATTTATTTTTATATGTTCTGAGCATCCTAGACACTACTACCCATTAGGAGCAGGAACACCTTAGATGATGTTATTCCCTTTGGGAATTTTTATCCCTTTCCCTCATTTTCTTGATTTTGAATTGTCACATCATTTGGTATCTTTTCTAGAGTCTCTTTAATCACTTTGGATCAAACTTTCAATTGTTAATAAATAAATTTAAACAAGAAAATCACACACACACACACACACACACACACACACACACACACACACGCACGCACGCACGCACGCACGCACGCACGCACACGCACACGCACACATAGACACGGACACACACACACGATTTACTCACTACTATTAAGGGTTAGGAAATTGAGAGCTAATACTTAACTATCTATTACTTGGGAAAGGAGCAACATTTAAAGATTGAATTTGGGCTGCACCATTCACTCCATAGGAGGGATTATTTTTAATTACATCTCAAAAATTTAAATTTGAAAAAAATAGTTTTAGCCATGTTGTCATGCAAATGTGCAACATGAAAATGTAAATTTTCAAGCATGAAAACTAGACCCAAATTGAAAATTTTGTTCCCAAGTCTTCCCAAAACCTCCTCCTAGTTAGTTTTCCAGCTGTTTCATATCCAAATTGAACTTAAAGGTACTTCGAGATGATGAAAAGGTAAGTACAAATTTTTGGAATGACGTGAGAAGATCAACAATTTCATACGGTGAAGTGTTTTCATTCGCTAGTTTCTCAAGAGTAGGCTTAGAAAGCCTAATTATGACCATTCAAGGGTTTTTGCTACTCCTTCAAGATAGAATGAAAGTATAAAACTCATCCAAAGGTGGTTATGAAGAGATATGAACATGTTTTAACTTATTTAGGAAAGTTTAGGAACTAGTTGATCAATATTGGTTTTTTAAGGTGTAAGGAGCGAGATAGTTTCAACAAGGACCCGATCTTCTACAAATGATTTTGTAAGCTCTGTAAGGATTTAAGGGGGAAAAATAATCATTTTAAATATTGTATAATTATAAAAATGATGAAATTTTTAACTCCTTAACAAGATACGAGTGCTTCTCAACGTAGCTCATGTTTGGCAGACACACCTTGTTGTCCGGATAAACAACGAGATTTTTATAAAGATTTAGGAATAAGCTGGAAGTCAATAACCATACAATTTTCTTAAAAATTATCTTGGGAGTAAAAAAAAATATGGTTTCATAAAAATGACTTTCGGAGCTCCATAAACTTCACCAACAAGTTTTCTCTTGTGAGGTGTGTTTTACGGTACTTAATCAAATTTTACCTCCAAGTGCATAACACATTTCTATGTCCCTCTTTACCCCATCCCTTGGGGATATAGGGGACAATAAAATTCACCCCAACCCAATTTTTACTCCTAGATCTTTGTATGACCTCAAACTAGTCGTCCGAGTGCTAAAATACCTCTTTACAGCACTTTCCTCACATCCCCCTCACCGAATGACATTACGCCACTTGTCACAACTAGGTGAGGGTGAAATATTATGCCCTTCCTATCATTTTACCAAGGTTATATAGTGGAAAAGAAAATTTACCCCTCTCTTTCCCTTATTTTGGTCTTCCATATGACCCCATCTCAAACCAGTGCTTAATGGATTGTTTTGTCGCATTCCCCTCTCATCCAATCATATTGTGACACATGGAAGGCCTAGGTGAGGGAAAATTTTGTGGCACTTATGTCCCTATACCTTGGGGACAATAAAATTTTCACCATGTTATGAGGATAAAAATAATAATTTTGGCTAAGTCTTTTTACCTTGTTGTTTCTCTCTTTTTCCTCTTCTCGTGAACGAGAAGTGTTGCGGAAGTTATAAAAACATGAACAAAATCCTACCCACCTCATTTTTTTATCATAACTCCATTTTTATGTGAAAAAAATACAATAAACTCAAAATTACTCATGGAAAATGTAAAATTTCTCTTAGAGCATCCATGATTGCAAGGATGAAGCTTTTTAATTGTCGATAAGCAAGAAAATTGATCATACCAAGGGTTTGAGTTGAATTTTCTTCTCTAGATAATATCTATGATAAAGGAAGTTCAGTGAATCCATTAATGGATTCCATGATATATTTATTCCTATAAAAATACCTCTAAAAATTTATTTTTGATTTCCAAGCATTTTGGCAAAGAAACACAGATTAAATTTGAAGCCGTGATCACGACGAAAAACAGAATATACAAATAATGTTTCCATCAAAAACCAAGTTAAATTTTTTAATTTAATAAAAATATAATATTACATTCCACTCCACATGATAAATATATTAATTAACTCAATTTTAAAGTTTGAATCACCTAGAACAATAAAAAAGAGTGTAAAATAGTAAGGTAAAATTGTTAATTTTCCCAAAATAGCAGTATGGAAAAAATACCTATTAAAAATAGAAAGTGGATAAAAATGGGAAATCATCATCAATATATGGGAATGAAATGTTCCATAATTTTTATAAATTAAAATAGTGCAAAATAGGTGATATGTCCCAAAATAATAGGTCTCGGTCCTACCTGCTAAAAATAGAAAGTTTTTGTTTTAGATGCGAGAAAGTTGCGGTTGGCTTAGATTTCACTCATATTTCCACTTTTTGACATACCAAAAGGTTTTTAGGATGATATCATATATAAAAAAGGAAATATAATCTTTACAGAGTTGAAAGGTCTCAAAACATCTTCTTGATCACAATTTTACAGGAGCATGGTAAAGCATAACGAGAGGAAAATACAGATCACTAAGCAACTGGAAAAGATTCTAAAGGTGTTATGAAATCCATTTATTCATCATAGGAGATCATCATGTTCATCATTTTTTCTTGAATATATCATCATCTCATCAATATGAGTTGGTTAAAGTGAGATGGTTGTGATAATTGAGTTGATATCGGTGAGTGGGTGGTTTGAAGTTAGATGGTTAGCAGAGTTGAGCTAGTCGAGTTCCAATGAGTTTAGTTGGTGAATTTGAATTATCTTTGGTGAGTTATAAGATCTAGTTTGATTGATCCCAATGAGCTTAGTGAGCTCAGTGATATTAGTGAGCTAAGTGGGCTTAATGAGCTAATTATATTAATCAAGCATCGGGAGGAACATCAAACAACACGAACACTATGACGAGGGAGAGATTGATCCTTACTCTCACTATGAAGCTAATAAAATATCATCATGATAAATTATCATTTTCATCTTCAACTCACATCAGGAGGTCTTGCAACAGAGTTTATAAACACTCATTTGACAATCCAAAGTATCCATAGGAGGAGGAAAGTGAGATCATCATCCCTCAAATCAGCAAGTTCTAGATCGGGGAAATTCTTCACAGATTATTCAATCCCTTTCCCTCCTTCCATTGTCTCCCTTTCTTCTAAGTCTTCATTGTACATAATCATTATATTTTTTATTATTTAATTTAGTGAGAATATTTGTAATTTGTAAAATTATTCTCTAAAAATTATAAGAGAGATACTTAATTTTTCTCTTCTAAGAGAAATTGAAAGGTCACAAGTAGAATAGGAACATGAAGAGTCATTTGGGGGAGATGAAATGTCTATTCATAATGATATAAATTTAGATGTCTTCTCTATCCCAAAGGATACTAGATTTTTATAATTTCTACTTTGTAGCAATTGTGAATTTTTTTTGGATGTTTAACTCTGTATCACCAACACAAGTAATTAAAGCTACATTCTTCCATTTCTTTTCTCATGTTTTCCTCTACTCTCTCTTTTATGAAACTTTATAAGTATGGTGATCAAGAAGGGACTTTGTGTCCTTGATGGATGAATCTAAAGAAATATATGTCTAGATTTATTAATCTCGCTAGGTGCTTCATTATTTATTTCCTCTAATTAAATGTTGAACTACTCTAGTTATTGGGTGTGAACTCTTCTATTTCCTACTCACAATAATAACATCCCATCTCCTAATTCCTCTCCTTTATCCCTCATCTCTGAAACTTACTCCCTTGTACCCCATATGATAAATTTTCCATAGGTTGAATGAATTATTCATGTGTGATCCCAAGTCTATTAGGCCACCCCATAATAGTTAGATAGAATTAGAATAGTTTACATTCAATAATGGGTGCCTCCCCATACATAAGGAGGGACGTAGCCCCATGAGTATTGGTGGAAAAACATAATTTGTCATATGAAAAATTATTTCACCAAGTTTTGGAGAATCCATTGTGGATAGATCTTCCTTGTGCACCTATAAATATATTTGTAAAATACAAAAAAATCAAAAAATTAAAAAATACCAAAAATCCATCAAAATCCTCTTTACAATCCTTTTGAAAAATATGCACTTTTCAACTTTCCTTCCTTCCTAATCACTCGAGGAAAATTGGGAGAAATAAGGTACACCCAAGATGATTGTGCAGGTGGTATTATTGACCCCACATGCATGGAACAACACAAGGATGATTTAATACTTCCTATTGTAGTGATAAGAAGAAAATACCTGAAAATCCTCTTGAAGGTCATACCGAAGAACCATTTATTGAACCAAGAGTCTCATACCTCATGAAGGATAAAGAGAAGAAGAAAGAGAAGAAAAATAAGAAGAGGAGGAAATGGCAGCAGAAACACCTGTTTCATGGGACAAAACACTGGTCTGTTGGATTTGGCTCCACCACTCCATGAACTTCCAAAATGATAAAAAAAAACTTTATGAAATTATATGGAGATGACAAGAAGCATCTTGATGATCATATCACATCCTATGGCATCCTGGAGTGCAACATAAATATGTTGTAATGTGCTTATTCATAGAAACATTGCAAGATGTTGTGATGGATTGGTTCTGCTACTTGCCTTCACACTCAATTGTTGATTTGGGGTAGTTTGAAAAATAATTTTGAAGAAAGATTCAAGACCCATCTTCAAGATCCACACAATTTCCAAGTATCCCTTATTCTTCTTCCGAGTCAACTCATCAAGAATAGGATGTGCTCCCTCATCAAGAATTTGAAAGTTTTATGATTGTTTCAAATGTCAAAATCAGACATGGAGGTATATGAGTAGAGGCTAAGGGAAGAAAAGTAAGCTTCAAGATTTGAGGCATCCACAAACGTTTTTCAAAAAAATATTCCAATAGAAATGGGGAAGGACACACCTTTTTCATGTGGTTCTTGCACCTTTTATGGACTTGGGAAAGCTACCTACACAACTCAAACATCATTGTATTGTCACTGAGATACTTGGAGATTTTGTGTAGAGAAAGATAAAATCCTTGAACACTAGTGTCAGAGAAATTTACAAACTAAGTGAAGAAACATCCATACCTCTTGATTAGTTTTTTAGCTTGAGAGGATAACCTTATCTCTCGGTTTCCTTCAAAAATTTGGATCACAAACATGGTGAATACATAATTCACCCTGTAAAAATGGTGATTACTTTCCTTAAGAGTGAGTTGAGGATACCTTTCAAAGGCTGATGCTTTCTAAGAAAAATTTTGGGTGATAATTAGGCCTTTGAATTTCATTGTGCTTGAAAGTGCATACACCAAATATGAGGTCATTGTGAAGTGTCTTGTAAGAGGTAACTAGAGAAATTGATGGTGAATTTTTTCATGTATGGTTTATCCCTAATCTACCACCTAGTTTCTCTCGATGAAAATAAGGATGAATTATGCCATACAATCCTAAAAATTCTTCATCTCTTTACCCATTACCTTTCTTAACAAGATGATATCATTTTAGTATCCCTCATAGAACTCACTTCTTGACAAAATTTTTGGGCATATGAGAGGATTTCCTACCTTTTCTTAGCCATGACTGAGTGTGCGTCCCTAGAGGTATGATTCAATATTTTCCCATTAAATACATGTAAAATATTTGGATATTATGGCCATATCTTGTTACTAGTTGGAATCTGCGCATACATTGCAAGATGACATTAGAGTAAGCACTACATGAATGGATTTGTCATCTACCCTCACAATTCTAGAGTCATGTTCAAAATTTGGAGCATGTACTAAGACAAAATATGTAATTTTCATTGATGGTGGATGACCTCCTACTGTAAAAATCCACTCATGAAAAATTTCTCTTCTATAGGCTCTCTTGGTCCTCCAAGCATCCTTTTTAGGTCTTCTAGATACATGTGAGTGACATCACTATCACCCACACATGGGTAATCACTAACCAATATTTAAATAGGATCCATATCTGATAATTTGAGCTTCATGTTTTCAAAAAGAAACAAGATGAGTGAAAATAGAGCTACCAATAAATTTCTATACCAAAATTTGAAACTTTCAACTTTTAGCAAGAGAAGTCATAAACTACTATTTTTGGAATTAATGGAAATTTTACACAATCCTTATTCTTTGAATCTCATAATACCCATAGGATACTTCCATTGATGATGATTTTCAATTTTTAGAAATTTAATATTTTAGGACATCTATTTTTTCAAACCTATTATTTTAAAAAAGTTGCCTATTGTCCTTGTTTAGAGTTTCTCCTTTGTTTTAGAATGTTTTGAATGCCGATAGTTTGTTGTTTCAGGAAAATTACTATTTTTATCATGTAATTATTTAGATCATATGTTATTTTTACAATGTGGACTTAATTATGCTGGATTGCAATGAAAACACTTTCATTATGTTTTGTTTTTCATAAGGATCTTGTGCTCTAATTTTCTCCATTTTTCATCCCCTGGAACTCTTGGAAATCATATAGGAAACTCCTAGGGTCTATATTTTCAAAGTTTTGTATCAAAAAATATAGGGAATCATAAGGAATGCAACATTAATATTCCCAAATGTGTTTTGTAGAAGATCAATCGACAAATTTTCAATGGATCCAGTTTTTGGTTAGTGAGATACAAATAAATCTTGGTTTTCAAGGATATGTCTATTATTGAAAAAAATTACTAGTATTTCTAGTAAAAATTATATTTTTCAAGGTTTTACAAAATGTGGAATGGTGGGAGGTCAACCCATGGTGAATAAATTCTTTAAAAATATGTTTTATATCACTTTTACATTTCCATACAAACTTTGAATTAACCCCAAGTCATGAGAGTTAATGTGAGGTTAGAAAATCAGGTTTAATGGTGTAATGGGGACACAAGGGAAAACAATTACAACAAATTATGCCTTTAAGAAATATTGAGATAAGTGATGAACGTGAGCAAATGAGGATGATATGGAGGGGCTGCAAAATCACCTATGGAGTGTGGAGAAGGTCATATGGAAGTCTAAGGGCTAGGTTTGATCATGAGGTGAATTTTATTGTCCCCTCTATCCCATTGGGGACATAATGGACATAAAAATTTTCATAGGGTGCATTTTCTTGTCACTCTTGTCCCCTTGGGCAATGGGGACAATGGGGACACAAGGGACATGACAGACAACACGTGTTATAAAGTGTGACTATGGGAGGAGTATGATAATTTTGTGTACTCCATGTCATCCATGTTCCCAATGGGACAATGGGTAAAAATTATCTCAAAATTGGGCCTTACCATTAATGGAAAGCCAAATTTTACACTAGTTGTCCAAAAATAGCCTGAAAAATTACTTCTTTCACCCCGAAGGCTTAGGATAATGTTTTGGGGTAAAATTTTATATGAATATGAATAAAAACACATTATAAAACCAAACAAAGGTGGTTACATAACTTTAATCTTCATGAAAATCAAAATATATGCCCCTTTTTGTCTAGAATGAAGGTAGATAGTTAGTTATATGTCTGGAATGTTTCAAGAAACCATTATACCTTAGATAAAATTGAATGCTCTCATCATGTATATATTTATTTAATATTTCTATTTCCTATTTTTTTTTCTCCTAACTCCTTATGGCACTCCCAATCATCTAAATAAGTTCAGGTTTTATTTTGAACTTCTCATTCCTTGCACCTGAAAACTCGTTGTTGAACAAACTTACCACGAATGGTAACAAATTTCCTAAATATTATTAAAATAACTCCAACACCTTAAATTATCTATAATAACACCTACAATTAATTAATATTTTTATAACTCTCCTAGGTATTATGCACATGCTTAGGAATGACAAAAATCATCCTTTCTAGGCTCTAAAGAAACTAGTCTTATGTTGAACTTCACTTTGAATGGAATGATGAATCTTATTGCACATTTTTAAACATAGAGAAATGTTTACAAAATTTATTTAGACCACCTTCAAGATAAATATGATGATGATACGGGAGGTAACTTGGATAGGGAATAGATTTAGAAGGATAAAAAGTAAAAATTGCATTATGGATTAGTTTTCATGGTTTGAATTTTGCATTTTCGGGCTAGTAAATTTATATGAAAATAGTTGGCTCTTAATCGTTACATTGAACCGTAAGGGGAAATAGAGAACCAAAAATTTCTCATGGGTGATTGGCTTAGTGATTTTTCACATTGGGCAATAGAGTTTTTATTACAAGAAACTTACACAAATGGACAAAAACCCACACAAAACATGAAGGAAACTCACCAAAAATGGAAAGGTAAGACATACAAAATTAAAAGGAAATTATGGTACAAAGGATTGGTATGACCAACCTAAATGTCGGTATTGTTTTAGGTGTTTGCCACTTTGTGAAGTAACTCCAATGGTGTTTAATCAAGGTAAGCTAGGTAAAACACATTCTCTCTATAGAAATATTTTATTTTGAATGGTCTGAGCCAAAGAGAATCAAATTTCTGTGACTTCCTTGGGATCTTTGTTTGTCCTAGAAGCAAGAAAATATCTGGGGAATTGAAAAATTCTATCTTGTGTCTTTTGATTGAATATCCTTTTCACCTTAGATTGATGTCTTTTGAATGTGTCAACTGCTACCAATCTATCTTCATTCAACTTTTCAGTAGCGAGATATGTTTATCAATAGAATATGAATAATCTCCATTTTCTACTACCTTTACAAGTTGTAATGTAGGTAAGCTCATTTGAGAAATTGGAATTTAAGCCTTAATATTGTATAATAACTAGAAAGGAGAGGTATCGATGGCATTTTGGGATTAATTTGGTCAGAATGTAGGGTATCATTTATATTTTTATGCCAATCCCTTTTATTGAAATCCACCGCCTTTTGAACAATATTGAAATTATGTTTATTACTATAATTTTCTTGACCATTATCTTATGGGTAATAATTGGTATAATGAGACAAAGATATATCATGGTTATAGTTCAAGTCCATCAGATCACCTCAAGAGAAGTATGTCACATTTTCCAATATGATCTTTCTAGACACTTTGAATTTGAAACTAAGTGTTTTCTTTCAAAAAGTTACACACAATCTCATAATTTACATGCTTTGTTGGAATGGATTCTACCTACTTCATGAATTATTCAATAATGATAAGGACACATATGTGTCCCACATTGGAGTGTGGGTTTAATAAACCTATGAAATCAAGACCCCGATGTCTATAAGGCTCTTCAATGAATACAATCTAGAGGGGTAGAATTGTAATCCTTGGTCTTCCCATGAACTATTGGTGTGGATCACACTTCTCGGCTGGTTTATATGAATCATGGAGCAGATTGGGCTAGTAATAGCCCTCAACATCTTACGGGTAAGTAATCGTATACCTAAAAATAAACACATGATTTTAGATGCACTCGTCTTATCGAGGTCATGCTTGTCTGATCGGAATGTGTGGAATTGAGAGGATGTTGAATGTAAGGTAAAGGATAATTAGAGGCTAAGAATGGGTAGACGAATTCCTAATATATGAGTTAGAAAAAGAGAAATAGAGGATGTGAACATGTAGCGTAAAGTGCCTATTGTTTTACTATTCACTTTGATTTACTTTCTAAACTATGTTGAAATTTTATTTTAAATAAATAAAGAAAGTAAATTTAGTCTAAATACAAGACAAGTGTGTATAATCTTTTAATTAGCCAAATTCATTCCTGATTAATTAAATAAAAAAATGAACCATCTATTCTATTTTTTTGAGAAGTAAATGAACTAAAAGAAACTAATTAAACAAACATTGACATTTATATTTCTTAAATTTATTAAAAAATTAAAATATACATCTACAGACACAAGAAACAAATTGAATTAAAATACTACTAAATTAAAATAAACTAAATAGGAATAACCAGATGTAGTGATTCTTGATTGCAAGATTATGAAGCTAAATATAATTTAAATAGAGAATTTACTATACTGTTATTATTAAACAAATGCCATTTCTTCTAATCAGTTCTTCTCGAGATTCACGGGAAGGAAATAAAGCTTCTTAGAAGGAATTTCTTCTTCACCCATAACTTCCCCAACAAAATAATTTAAATTATATGATGACTGGAAAAGAAGAAATAAATGAAGAAACACAGACACAAAATTCTCCTCCAAATTCTTTCCCTTGCAAATCCATAGGGATAGGAAGGTAAGAATATGTCAATGGAAGATTTGTTCATACGTAAAAAATACTAGAAATGAAAAAGTAACAAATTATACCACTTTTAAACAAATGTATTTATTCTAATTTGAATCCACAATAATAAGATGAAAGATTAAAAGAAATTAATACATACCCAATCTTTAACCATTGATCTTTGATAATATCTAGGTGAGTTGGTGCATTATGCCTCCTCAACTTCCTTTTCCTTTCCATAGATGAATTCTAGATTATCCGAGGTGTGTAATGTTGAATGGTTGTAAGAAAATCAAGAAAAGTTTTGGAGCTGTTGGTTGTAAGACAACTAGTCACATATGCAGTATTGGAAAGAATAGAGAAATGTGTTGACTTGTTTGTTTGATTTATAGAAATATTCTGGAAACATAATAGTGCAAAAAAATATTCCGTAACTCCAACCCATCATACAGGTAATAGTCTATTTTTTATGAAGTTTAGGGAAAAATAAGTCTAAAGATGTGTCATTCAAGAAATGAAAAATCATCAAGATAAGGGGGTTAACTTTTTAAAGATAGTTAACTAAGAATAATACTCCATTATGAATTCAAAAATAGAAAAATAAGGCAAAAAGTCAAGAAATAGGTGAGAAAATCACTCATGAATTTTAAACACGTGTTCCAAAAATGCAGTTTGAACTCATGGATAAAGATCATTGAACATTCAATCATGTAAACTAGAAGTTACGAAACCATGATGTCGGCTTGTGTAACTACTACTCTATACTGACCGAAAGTTATGTAACTACCGAGTGGCTATGTAACTTTAGCCAAAAAAAAAGAAAAGGATCAATAAGTGGTTCCGATGACATGACAAGCTAACAAAATTAGAGATATGAAGAAATAAGATAAAAATCATGTTGAAGGTGAAGGGAGAAGATATATATCTTGTGATGCCCACTTCAAACTACCATTTGAGACCAAGAAACAAACTAGGTTTAGCTAGGAAAATTATGGAATAAATTTGTTTTTGTTAAAGGAGTTTCTTGTATGAAGGTTACAAGGTCATAGTTACCACAACCAAGTTCAGGTTATCAAACAATATTGACCTACGAAATGGTTCTACAACATCTTACAACAAGCACAAGGTCAAAACTAGGATTAAATTCCTCACTTAGGTTAGGAGAGTAAATTCTCACTCCTCCGTCTGCCCTAACAAGCTTATAGGATTCAACCTGATTTTTCACACAACTAGAGTCATCAAAACTTTCCTAAATCATGCTCATTGGATAGGAAATTTTCTCACCTTTCCAACCATATAAATAAGTCCTCCTAACTCCCAATAAAACTCAAGTTATGGGGGCGGAGTTTTCGGGAGAAATTTTCCCTTCCTTAGGCGCAATGCACAAAACACCTCCACGCACCCGCGGGGTCGATGAAGGGGACACGTGGCGCCATCCGATTGGTGTAGGGAAGAGTGGAGTGGTGGAACATTTAAGGATTTTGAGAATTTAGGCCAAAATCCCAAAGGAAAAATTGGACGCGCGCCTCCGCCGAGGAAATCCCCATGCCACATGTCGAGAGGCTATTGGTTGTGGGGAAAATTTGGGAATTTTCCCAAATCCAATCCTAAATTTTTCTAAAGGAAAATTTTCTTTCCTCCTCCACCATTATGCAAAATTCCATGTGGCATCCTATGATTGGACACGGGTCTAAGTCGGTGGAGTGTGAGGGAATTAAAGTTTTGCCCCAAAAGGGTTTTAAAAGGCCAAATGGCTGCGGGCACGTGCTTCCACCGGACACATGTAATCACCCCATTGGTTGCGGGGGTGGGGCCATGGAGGGAAAATTAAATTTTTTCCCAAAATGCGGAAAAAATTTAAGGTTTCAAATTTCATTTGTGTGCCCCCATACCCATGTGTCGCACGTGATTGGCTGGGCTGCGGAGTTGTGGAGAAAATTGGGAAAATTTTCCCAAGAGAATTTTTTTCAAAAGTTAAGTTTTCAAGGTGATTCCACCCTCCGAAGTGCCACGTGGAAACTTCTGAATTGGTTGAAGGGTTTGCGGGGTGGTGGAATTTTTGGAGAAATTTTCCAAAGTTCAAATTTTGATTTTAATATAGTTAGATTTATTTTTGGTTGGCCATTTTGAAGTAAAAACTTCAAATGGCCATAACTTTGATAGGAACTCCATTTTGGGAAAACAAGGACTTTCTGGAAAGATCTCAGAGTCCTCTTTGCACAGAAATCATTAGTTTTGGATTTTGATGAATTTTTGGGGGTTAATTTTAAGAAATAGATCTGCAGGCTTTAAATTCAAAACTGGTAATTTTTCCAACTTTCAATTTGATTAAATTTGAACTCCTCCTTCACTCAACATGTCAAACAGACATGGAGGACCAGTATAGGTAATGTTTAAATTGTTTTAGTGAAGTCAATTTGTTCATTTATACAAGTTTGCATTTTTTCGATAGTTGATGGGAAAAAACGACCGTGCAAGCTCCGATTTGAAATTCCTTGAGTTTTAGAGATTTATTCTTGACTATTTTAGTGAATTTGAATTCCTCAAGTCTTCTAAGTATAAATTTCAAATTTCATAATTTATTGTTGAGTATAAAGTCGAACTGCTCATTTTTATTAAAGTGTGCATTTCCAGATTTGAGTTTAAAATAGTGAACTATTTCTTTTAAATTTGTTCATCAATTTTTGGTAATTTGGATGTGCATATGATTCCTAAGATTAGTCAAATACATTTGATTGATTAAGAAATCCATTCAATTCTAAATTAAATTACAATTCAGATTTCAATTCGAATGCACAATTCAAATGAGAACAATATAGTTTAGCTTTCTCATACGTATTTTCTTCCAACACAAAAATCTCAATTTTCTTGACAACAATTCAATTCTAGCATACAATACAATTTGAAAACTACTTCAATCCTTTATTCAAAATTCAATAACACTTTTACAATTGATCTCTTTTCAAATTTGAATTGGTATCAAATTTCAATTTACAAAGCATGGAATAACATTTACATTTTCTTTCCAAAATAGAACAGAGATCAAATATACTTCTTCTTTACATTCTCAATTTCAATTTCAAACATCTACTATCAATACAATAACTTCATATTACAACATTTATACACTCATCCACTCAAAGTGGGAAAGGTTACATTGAATTTGCTCCAAAGGAAAAGACTGTCAAACTGTATTTCTTCTCCAAACAACAACATGCTGATTTCTTCTTCTGTAACTTTGATCACAACAAGGAAGGGGGAAAGGCAATGCTCTCCACCCAACCAAGACATCCAATGGGAAAGGAGAAGCCATCTTTCCCCATTGGCTCCTAAGCCCCAACCATATTGAAAATGGAGTATGAACTACAAAACATGGCAACATAGGATTCTTTCACATACAAGCACATTTCTTTCACATGCAAAGAAACATAGGATGCACAATTCCAAAAAAAGATGTAGTTCCTCAACTACATTTTAAACATTTAAAAACAACAAAATGGCTTCTTCAAGCAAGCCAAACAAGAGCAAAGACTCATGGGAATCTCCTTATGCCTCCCAATTTGGAAATTGGGCATCCACCAAATGCATACCACCAATAACAAGTCATACCCATAAACCTTATATCTCCCAACCCCTCCTTATCCCCCCCAAAATTTATCCCTTATTACCCCCAAATAGTAAGAAATGCAAGTTGTTTCTTTTCCTAGGTGGATCCCAATCCAAAACTCCCTCCAAAATAAAACAAGTGCCTTTGGAAAACCCTTATGCCCCCATATGAAAACCCCATAGTCTTTATCCTAACACCATGCCTTAAGCATTCTACCCAACCAACCAAAGAAGTAACAAAAACACCAGTTCAACAATGCATGCAAGAAAAAGGAAAACAACATAGCATAAAAAGAATAAGATCCTACCTCTCCATAATGGAGATTGTTTTCCAAAATAATAGTTCCAATGATGCTCAAAATGCAGTCCAAAAACAACAAGGTGTATGCATGCAAAGTAATTTCCAAGCTCCTTCCACAAAGCAAGCTCCATAGTAAAAAATTCAACCCAAGCATAAGAGAAAAAGTTTCAACAACCCCAAAAAGAGAAGAAATTTACATTTTAAAAGGAGAGGGAGGGAGAGGATGATGTGGATTCCAAGTGGGATGCCACATCATTCTTTCTCAACCCCCAAAAGAGAAAAACAACTTCCCAAATAAATCATAATAAATGGAGATGACAAAAGCAACTTACACACTCAAAATTAACCCATACTTTAAAAGGACTGAATTAAAAATTTGTAAGGAAAGTGCATTAAAACTTACACATAGTCATTTCAAATTTTAATTATAAGGCTAAAATTTACTCCCAAACCCATAGGCATGGTTGGTGGATGATTTTAAGAGGTGTGGGACAAGTTTAACTTGTCCCACAAGCCTCCAATTTTGGCTTCCAAGATCAAATCCGAATTTAAAGAGGATGGAGTGTTCTACACTCCAAAATCTGACTTACACAAACTTCACATCACTTACACATCTCTTACATCCTCTTACACATTCTTACAACATGAATTAATATCTATGACTTCATTTATTACATACTTTTGACATAATGATTTATTTATCTATCATATGGTTATACATAATATAAATCAAATTTAATTATTAACTAAGACAATAACATTATTTCTTACATTCCACATCCCAATTTATTTAATTAAAATTTAACTTTATGATTCTCACAATAAAATATCATATTTAAATTAATTAAAAGAAGGAACACATTACAAATAAAATACATACAACAATAATTAAAAAGGGACACATAAATAAAACACCTATATCCCATGGTCACAATAATGGAAATCCCCCATGGGAAATCCTAACATAACACAACACACAAACTCATAACACAGTTGCCATGGTGACCTTGTTGATTTCACATGGAATTTCAATATGGTTAGTCTCCAGTCCCCGACATTGTTGTGATTTTTAACCTACAAAATAACAATACCTCCTTTGGCCTCGTGGCCATATCAGAACATCCAAAATGATATAAGCAACATATAAATATTAAATCCAAATCACAACAATATCAAGAATTTAACATTATCATTTAAATTCAATTTGTAACTATATCATCATCCAATGAATCTCTATAATAGAGCTATTCATAATATCAAATGTCACATGTCTAAATCAACAACAATAATATATCCATGTCAACAGTATATCATCATCCACATAATAATAATGTCTCCAATAATCATCAAGCATACTAACTGAATCCAGATCAATACTAATCCATGATCTAACATCTAACCATCATACTAAAATAAAACATAATAGTGTCCATAATATGATCAATAGTATCAAAAGCAGTATTCTAAATAGTGTCAAAGGGAAGTGGGCACTACATCCCCCTCCCCTTAGACTCGACTTCCTCCTGGAAGTCACTAGAACAAATGTGGAAACTACACTCGTAACATAGTAGCATCCTCCCAAGTGGTTGTAGTCTCATCATATCTATCCCACTACACCCATACCTGATCAATCTCTCTACCTCAAAGGTCCAGGGTCCTGTGATCTATGATATACGGATGGGCTCCACTATCACCTGCCCTAATCCTACACCTACAATGATGTCTAGTCCAACACATGAGAAGGATTTGTAACATACCTCCTAAGGACAAAAACATGAAACACATCATGTATGCGAGACAAGTTGGGTGGCAATGCTAGATGGTAGGCCAAAGGGCCGATATGCTCCAAGATCTCAAAAGGACCATGAATGAGGAGCTAACTTAGAACCTTTTCCATAGTGGATAGGGCTCTTATGTGGTCTAACATGAAGGAACACCTTCATGCCCACATTAAAGCTACGATCAATCCTATGCTGATCCATACTTCTTCTGTTTTGTGCCTCCTGTAATCTCTGCCTGATCAACACTACCTGCTGCTCCATGTCCTACAAAAGAGCTAGCCCAAGAGATACTCTATCCTCCAACCTGTCCCAACTAAGGGGTGTCCTGCACTCCCTACCATATAATGCCTGAAAAGGTGCCATGCCTATAGAACTCTGAAAACTATTATTGTAGGAAAACTCCACTAAGTACAGGTACTCCTCCCACTTAGACTGCTGATCCATCATGTACATCCTGAGCATATCCTCTAAAATATGATTTACTCACTCGGTTTACCATCTATCTTAGGATGATATGTTGTGCTGAAATTAATCCTCATCCCGAGGACATACTACATGGTAGTCCGAAATGTGAAGTGTACAAAGGATCATGGTCACAAATGATCTTCCAGAATCCCATGTAACCTAACAATCTCATCCAAATATACTTGTGCCATTGCTCTAGCTATATAAGTGGTCTTCACCAAAGAAAAGTGAGCTAACTTTTGTTAATTTATCCACCGTGACCATAATGGCATCGTGGTGATATCTCGACATAGGTAGTCAATAATGAAATCCATGGAAATGGTGTCCCACTTCCATTCCGGTATGGCATGAGGATAAAGAAGACCTGTTGGATGTTGATGCTTGGCCTTAACCCTCTGGCACTCTAAACACCATGACACAAACTGAGCTACATCTCGATGAAGTCCTCTCCAGTGATACAACTATCGCAAAGTAGCGTGCATCTTCTTCACCCTGGGATGGGTTGAATAGGGTGCACAATGTGCCTCTACCAAGATGTCCTACCTCAAGCCTCCATCTCTAGGAACATATATCTAGCCTCTGTGTCTAAGAAGACCATCTGCCTCTAAGGTGAAACCATCAAAATTCCCCTCAAGGGGTCTCTGTGACTCTATCTCTGCTTGTACTGTCATGTAGAAGCTGTCAAGAGGAAGCTGTTGAAGAATCCTACTCCGTAAATCTGTGCTCACTGTAGTGGCCATAGCCACATGTCTCTATCTACCGAGATCATTACGCTACTACATTCTCCTTCCCTTCACATGCTCTATCTCCATGTCATACTCACAAAGCAACTCCATCCAAACTTGTTTGACGAGCGTTTAGATTGGGCTGCATGAAGAGGTGATGAAGACTCAAATGATCTATCCTGAGTGTGAATCTTCATCCAAGAAGGAAATGTCTCCATCTAACCAAAGCATGCACAACTACCACAAGCTCAAGGTCATGGGTAGGATAATTAAGCTCGTGATCCTTGAGTTTTGAGACTCAAAAGCTACAACCCTGCCATCCTGCATCAACACACCTCCAAGCCCTGCTAAAGAAGCATCTGTGCAAACAAAGAATTCACCTATGGATCCGGCACTACAAGAATGGGTGCTGATAGTGAGGCACTCCTTCAATGTCCTAAAGGCCTGCTCACATCGTCTCATCTAAACAAACTTCTTCCCTTTCCTCTAAAGGGAAGTGATAGGGTGTACAATCCGAGAAAAGTCTGAACAAATCTCTCGGTAATATCCTACTAAACCCATGAAGTTGTGCACCTTGGTCACTATAGTGGGTGCTGGCCAATCCATAATGGCTCTAATCTTGGAAGGATCAACTATGATACCTTCCCCAGAAATAACATGTCCCAAATACTGCACCTCTGTCTGGAAGAAAGCACACTTCTCCAAGTTCCCGTAAAGTTGTTGCTCACGAAGACACTAAAGAACCTATTGAAGGTGCCCCTTGTGCTCCTCATGTGTATGTGAGTATATCAAAATTTCATCAAGGAAGATGAGCACAAAGTGATCTAAAATGTCCTGAATACCCCATTCATCAAACTCATGAACACTGTAGGGGCATTCGTCAAACCAAAAGGCACCACTGTGAACTCATAGTGCCCATACCTCATGCGGAAGGTGGTCTTATGGATGTCCACCTCCGAAATCCTCAACTAATGGTATCCTGACTTGAGATCGATCTTAGAGAACACCGTGGCTCCCTTCATTTGATCAAACAAGTCATTGATACGAGGAAGAGGGTAATGATTCTTGATCGTCACTTTGTTCAACTGGTGGTAATCAATACACAACCGCAATGATCCATCCTTCTTCTTCATGAAAATCACTAGTGCACCCCAAGGGGATACACTAGGATGGATAAGGCCCTTCTCTAGAAGGCCTTCAAGCTATAACTTGAGCTCACAAAGCTCGGGTGGTCATCGATAAGGTTCCCATGAGATAGGCTTTGCTCCTGGGACTAGGTCTATATGGAAATCAATCTCACGTGGAGGTGGCATCCCGGTAGCTCCCTTGGAAAAACATCGAAAAAACTCTCTCAGAGATGGGATGATCATCTAGTGATGGTCCACTAGACCCATCCTATGACCTATCACTAACTGTAACAGCGTACATCTGACAACCCCATCGCACACACCACTTAAGCTGCATAGCGGAAATGGTACAAATAGAAATGGGTCTCCTGACCCCTGTAATCACCGACTCAACTCCAAGATCATCCACACAAGTTATAGTCTTGTGATAGCAATCCATCCTAGCCTTATGTGTAGATAACCAATCCATGCCTAATATGACTCCATACGAGCCCAAAGGAAGAATACGGAGATCTGAGGTGGTGGTGAAAGGTCCCAAATCCACTACACACTCCTTAACTAAGGAGTCCACAGAGATCTTGGCTCTAGAAGCCATCTCGACATCCCAACTATGACCCTACCTAACTGCCACCAGCCTGCATCACTCTACTAAAGATGGGGCAATGAAAGAATTAGAAGAGCTAGAATCAAATAATATAGAGATAGGAATACCACCAATGCTACCTGTGGTCTCAATGACTGTGCTCTGGTGCTCTACTTGGTGGTTCTCAACCACTGCATAGATCCTATGGCTGTGTCCCATGTCACCAACTGTCAGCTTAAAATCGGTGCCTTACCCTTGTTAGGGTTTTGAGGGAAATCTCTCCAGAAATGTCCAGCTACTCCACATCCAAAACAACCACCTGATCCTCTCCAAGGAGTTTACACCCCAATAGGTGCCCTAGAAGCCTGCTGTGGTGTGGATCTTGATGATCTGGCTGTAGTCTGTTGTGGCCTCTGCTAGTGAGCTCTAGTTGACTAAGCTCTAGGTCCACCTGTGTCCTGATGGGACCCCTAGGAGGAGGCCCCATGCTCCGACCTCTCTATGCATCAACTCTTTGTGGAGGTCTATATGGTGGGTGGGACTATTGCTTGTTGTTGTGGCCTAAAGGATGACTATGTTGAATGTTACCCACCATGAGGGAGAGGTGTTAAACCTCTGATCTACCATCCTGCATCTACCTAAATGTGGCTCCTGACTCGGTCTCTAGCCTGTTGGGTTTTACCCCGAGTCTCCTCTGTAATATAGGCCTTCTCGACGGCCTCTGCTAATGTCTGTGGGTAGTGAATCCAAACTGCCCCTCCAATGTCCAAATTTAGGCCCTGGATGAACCTGTGAATCCACACCTACTCATCCTACATATACTCTACATACTGAAGTAGATCTAGAAACCTACTCTCATACTCTGCTATAGAAAGGGTAGCCTATCGAGGTCATGGAACTCATCAATCCTCTGCTGGATGAACCTCTCGTGATAGGTACCTACTCTGAATCTCTCCTCAAATAGCTCCCAAGTCACTATCTTTGAATCAACATGGAGCTTCTACTCCTCTATCCTCCACCATACTCCTGCTCCATCCCTCAGTAGATGGATCGCAACATGAGCTTTCGTGTTGCTAGAACAAGGACAAAGCTTGAAGTAACCACTCAAGCTCACTAGCTAGGCCTCTGCCTGAAATCCACCTATATCACCTAAGTAGTGTGAGGTCTAAGCTTTAGGATCTCCTAATGTGATCCACTACGGTGGCCTGTCGGCCTCTAGGCCTCTCTGCAATCTCATCCCTAAGCCTAGGGCTCCGAGACCTCTCTCTATCCTCGGAACACTCTGTCACCCTGCCTCCTAGGTGGTGAATCCTCTCTAACTAACTCCACATGGAAGTTCTCTCCTCTATGCTCCTCGCTGAGTGGAGGAGGTGCATGTCCCTAAAGAAGTAACTAGTCATGTCTTCCGAATTCCCTCCTAATGATCTCCAGTAGAGTGGCATTAACATCCTGAAGGGTTTGTAGAATCTGAGGTAGAATGGCTGCTACACCCTGATCCGGTGGTGGTGGTGGTGGTGGAAATGGTGGAGGTGGTGGTGGTGACTCCAAGCCTCTGTGAATGTTCCTCATACTCCGTCTAAGCCTCCTGCATAGACCAAAGTGAGAGTCAGTTCACTTGTTAAGTTATACAACTTCCATGTTTACTAAAACACTCAAATTCTCGTTAAGTTGTTTTCTAGGTTTTCAGTGTGCTAGGTTTAAGTTTTCATGTCTCAAGTTTTCTAGTGTGCCCAATGGTCCAAGCCTTTGAACCACCTCTCGATACCAAGTGTGATGCCCACTTCAAACTACCACTTGAGACCAAGAAACAAACTAGGTTTAGCTAGGAAAATTATGGAATAATTTTTTTTTTAAAGGTGTTTACTACGAAGGTTACAAGGTCATAGTTACCACAAACCAAGTTTAAGTTATCAAACAAGATTGACCTATAGAAATGATTCTACAACATCTTACAACAAGCACAAGGTCAAAACCAGGGATTAAATTCCTCACTTAGGTTAGGAGAGTAAATTCTCACTCCTCCCTACCCTAACAGGCCTACAGGGTTCAACTAGATTTTTCACACACTTAGAGTCATCAAAACTTTCCTAAATCATGCTCATTGGATAGGAAATTTTCTCACCTTTCCAACCATATAAATAAGTCCTCCTAACTCCCAATAAAACTCAAGTTATGGGGTGGAGTTTTCGGGAGAAATTTTCCCTTCCTTAGGTGCAATGCGCAAAATGCCCTCGCGTGCCACGGGGTCGACAAAGGGGACACGTGGCACCATCCAGATTGGCATGGGGAAGAGTGGAGTGGTGGAAAATTTAAGGATTTTGAGAATTTAGGCCAAAATCCCAAAGGAAAAATTGGACACGCGCCTCCACCAAGAAAATCCCCATGCCACGTGTCGAGAGGCTATTGGTTGCGGGAAAAATTGGGAATTTTTCCCAAATCCAATCCTAAATTTTTCTAAAGGAAACTTTTCTTTCCTCCTTTTATGTCACCCAAAAATTCCACGTGGCATGTTTTGTGATTGGATGTGGGTCGGTGGAGCAACGGAGGGAATTAAAATTTTGTGCCCAAAGGGTTTTAAAAGGCCAAATGGATCACATGGGCCCGTGCGTCCGTCTGGACATGTGTCATCACCCCATTGGTTGGGGGTGTGGGGCCATGGAGGGAAAAGTAAAATTTTTCCCAAAGGCAAAAAGTTAAGGTTTTAAATTTCATTTGCACACCCGCCAAGCCACGTGTCAACACGTGATTGGCTCTGGGGCCGCGGAGTTGTGGAGAAAATTGGGAAATTTTCCAAATAGAAATTTTTCAAAAGTTAAGTTTTCAAGGTGAGTCTACCCTCTGAAGTGCCCATGGCAACTTCTGATTGGTTGAAGGGTTTATGGGGTGGTGGAATTTTTGGGGAAATTTTTCCAAAGTTCAAATTTTGATTTTAATATAGTTAGATTTATTTTTAGTTGGCCATTTTGAAGTAAAAACTTCAAATGGCCATAATTTTGATAGGGAACTCCATTTTGGGAAAAAAGGACTTTTATAGAAATCTCTTGGAGTCCTCTTTGCATAAAAATCATCAATTTTTGAATTTGGTGAAGTTTTGAGGGTCAATTTTGAAAAATCAATCTGTAGGGTTTTAAATTTAAAACTGGTAATTTTTCCAACTTACAATTTGATTAAATTTGAACTCCTCCTTCACTCAACATGTCAAATAGACATGGAGGATCAGTCTAGGGAAGGTTTAGAGTGTTTTAGTGAATTCAATTTGTTCATTTATACAAGTTTTCATTTTTTCTGACTGTTGACGGAAAAAATGACCGTGTAAGCTCCGATTTGAAATTCCTTGAGTTTTAGAGATTTATTCTTGACATGTTTTAGTGAATTTGAATTCCTAAAGTCTTCCTAAGTATAAAATTCAAGTTTTCATAATTTATTGTTGAGTATAAAGTCAAACTACTTGCTTTTTATTAAAGTGTGTATTGCGATTTGAGTTTAAAACAATGAACTGTTTCTTTTAAATTTGTTTATCATTTTTTGGTAATTTGGATGTGCATATGATTCCTAAGCTTATTCAAATACATTTGATTGATTAAGACAACCATTCAATTCTAAATTAAATTACAACTTATATTTCAATTCGAATGCACAATTCAAATGAGAACAATATAGTTTAGCTTTCTCATACGTATTTTCTTCCAACACGGAAATCTCAAATTTTCTTGACAACAATTCAATTCCAGCATATAATAAAATTTAAAACTACTTCAATCCTTTATTCAAAATTAAATAACACTTTTACAATTTATCTCTTTTCAAATTTGAATTGGTATCAAATTTCAATTTACAAAGCATGGAATAACATTTACATTTTCTTTCCAAGATAAAATAGAGCTCAAATATACTTCTTCTTTACATTCTCAATTTCAATTTCAAACATCTACTATCAATACAATAACTTCCTATTACAACATTTATACACTCATCCACTCAAAGTGGGAAAGGTTACATTGAATTTTCTCCAAAGGGAAAAGACTGTCAAACTGTAATCTTCTTTCTCCAAATAGTAGCATGCTGATTTCTTCTCTGTAACTTTGATCACAACAAGGAAGGGGGAAAGGCAACAGCTCTCCACCCAACCAAGACATCCAATGGGAAAGGAGAAGCCATCTTTCCCCATTGGCCCCGAGCCCCAACCATATTGAAATGGAGCATGAATAACAACACATGGCAACATAGGATTCTTTCACATACAAGCACATTTCATTTCACATGCAAAACAACAATAGGATGCACAATTCCAAAACAAGATAGCAGTTCCCAACTACATTTTAAACATTTCAAACAACACAAAGGCTTCTTCAAGCAAGCCAAACAAGAGCAAGAGCTATGGGGAATCTCCTTATGCCTCCCAATTTGAAAATTGGGCATCCACCAAATGCATACCACCAATAACAAGTCAAACCCATAAACCTTATATCTCCCAACCCCTCCTTATGCCCCCCCCACAAATTTTTATGCCTTATTGCCCCCCCCCCAGTAGTAATAAATGCAATCATTTCTTTTCCTAGGTGGATCCCAACCAAACTCCCTCCAAAATAAATAAGTTCCATTGGCAAACCCTTATGCCCCCCATATGAAATTCCCATAGCCTTCTCCTA
This sequence comes from Taxus wallichiana var. yunnanensis, assembly GCA_018340775.1. Classification (NCBI taxonomy): domain Eukaryota; kingdom Viridiplantae; phylum Streptophyta; class Pinopsida; order Cupressales; family Taxaceae; genus Taxus; species Taxus wallichiana. The sequence goes on from CM031234.1 coordinate 53,793,892, forward strand.
CACCATGCCCTAAGCATTCTACCCAACCAGCCAAGGAAGTAATCACAAACAAGGTCAATAATGCATGCAAGAAAAAGGAAAAAAAGCATCATATAAAAGGGAAGATCCTACCTCTCCATAATGGAGATTTGTTTTCCAAAATAGTAGTTCCTTGATGTTCAAAATGCATTCCAAAATAGCAACAAGAATGTATGCATGCAAAGAATTTCCAACTCCTTCCACAAAGCAAGCTCCAACAGCCATCAAAAATTTGACCCAAGCATAAGAGAACAAGGTTTCAACAACCCCAAAAAGAGAGGAATTTGAATTTTAAAGGAGAGGGAGGGAGAGGATGATGTGGATTCCAAGTGGGATGCCACATCATTCTTACTCAACCCCAAAAGAAAAACAACTTCCCAACAAAATCACATAAATAAATGGAGATGACAAAACTTACAAACTCAAAATTAACCCATGCTTTATCAAAAGGAATGCATTAAAAGTATTTTAAGGGAAGTGCAATTAAAACTTACACATAATCATTTCAAATTTAATTCTAAGGACTAAAATTTACTCCCAACCCATAGGTATGGTTGGTGGATGATTTTAAGAGGTGTGGGACAAGTTTAACTTGTCCCACAAGCCTCCAATTTTGGCTTCCAAGATCAAATCCGAATTTTAAAGAGGATGGAGTATTCTACACTCCAAAATCTAACTTACACAATCTATCACTTCACTTACACATCTCTTACATCCTCTTACACACTCTTACAAAATGCATTAATGCCTATGACTCCATTTATTACAAACTTTTGACATAATGATTTATTTATCTATCATATGGTTATACATAATATAAATCAAATTTAATTATTAACCAAGACAATAACATTATTTCTTACATTCCACATCCCAATTTATTTAATTAAAATTTAACTTTATGATTCTCTCAATAAAATATCATATTTAAATTAATTAAAAGAAGGAACACATTACAAATAAAATACATACAACAATAATTAAAAAGGGACACATAAATAAAACACCTATATCCCATGGTCACAATAATGGAAATCCCCCATGGGAAATCCTAACATAACACAACACACAAACTCATAACATAGTTGCCATGGTGACCTTGTTGATTTCACATGGAATTTCAATATGGTTAGTCTCCAGTCCCCCAACATTGTTGTGATTTTAACCTGCAAAATAACAATACCTCCTTGGCCTGTGGCCATATCGAACATCCAAAATGATATAAGAAACATATAAATATTAAATCCAAATCACAACAATATCAATAATTTAACATTATCATTTAAATTCAATTTTTAACTATATCATCATCCAATGAATCTCTATAATAGAGCTATTCATAATATCAAATGTCACATGTCTAAATCAACAACAATAATATACCCATGTCAAAAGTATATCATCATCCACATAATAATAATGTCTCCAATAATCATTAAGCATACTAATTGAATCTAGGTCAATACTACTCCATGATCTAACATTTAACCATCATACTAAAATAAAACATAATAGTGTCCATAATATGATCAATAGTATCAAAATCAGTATCTAAACAAATTGTCAAAGGGAAGTGGTCACTACATATCTCATCGTTGTTTTGGAAAATAATTTTTTCATCATTAGAGACTTACTCTATCCGTCAATGTATTACCATGCAATTTTGGGTGTGTATATATTCCCCCACCTAAGGATTTTTTAGCCATGAATGGGTGTAAAACACAATCTTATGAGTATGGTGATCCCAAAGGAGAGAGTTATAAATTTTACCTCATCCACTCATGTGTTGAAATAATGTCAATCCAATCTCCTACCACCTAAAAAAGTGAAACAAGAATCAAGTGCAGATATAAAATAAATTAGAAAAATATATTGAAATGAAATGACAATATTACTTACCATATCTATGGGGATGAGAAATTAATTTTCTCCACCTTTCCATCCCTATAATAAATCACTCAAATCATCATTAGAAAACCAAATTTGATCTATATATACAACTTTTTACTATTTTTAGAAATCATTTTTACATACCCACTTAGCTAAATTTAGAGCTCTAGATTACCGGTGACCATTTTTCTCACAAATATAGTCAAATCAAAGAGAACTCAGTCATGATGGAAGTACACCAAATGACAAAGTAGTAGAGGGCCAATAAAATTTAAGTTACAAACATTTATTTTATTTTACCCTAAAATGTAATGTCTTCTTGAAAATAGATGTAGAAGGGGAGATTTCAATAATTTGGTAGTGAAAATGATCGTAAGGGGGACACTTTTTACATTTTACAATTTATTAAAAAAATTGATCGTTTTTAGTGTTCTTGTTGATGCAAAATCACAGCACCCCTGGACGCACATCAGGCTTCTAGGTTGATGTTCAGGCATCCAGTGTGATTGCACAACATGGAAACCTCTCTCCAAGCGTGGGACTTGTAAAACCGAGAGAGGAATCTCCAGAGAAGGCTGGTTCCTGCTCCTAAACTACCTGCCACAAGCTATTCCAGTGCAGGCAAGCTAATCTAATCCTAATCTAACCATGCCAAGGAGACAGAGAGAGAGAGAGAAAGGAAAAAAACAACAAAAGCCTACACTAAAACGGTGATACACCAGAGAAGGAGAATGTTGGACATCTATCAAAACTGCCATGGGACAAAGAGAGGTGAGCAATGGGAAGGATGGACAGATGCATCACAGGCCCAAGGATAGATTTCACACAGAAAATGTCCCAAAACTCCATGAACACAGCTCCAAACCTGCAATGAACATTCAAACATGCACAAATACCTGCAATGAAGAGAGGCAAGAAGAGGACAAGCAAAAACGAGGAAGGATGGACAGATGCATCACAAAACATGTTTTGTTGCTCCAGAAGTTTGCACAGAACATCATTCCATTAGTAAAAGGCAAAAACGCCATTACAGAGCAAGGGAAGAGGTTCGAACTCCATTTTCAACCCTAGAGAAGAAAAGAAGGGAGGGCAGAGCCGAAAGAATGAACCACCTCTTCAAAATGAGCCAAAACTGGCTTTTACATTGCATGGGTCGAACCCAGGGGACAGAAACGTAGGAAAACGTGCAAGCCCATTCCTCATTGACTGCAGATGCATAAAAACGGCATGGGATACCTTTCCAACCCATACCCTGCCATCTTTGACCGATTTTGGAGGAGAATGCGACCCATTTGTATTAATTTGGCCGCTAAAATGTCACTTCTGGCCGTGCAGAAGAAGAATGCGACCCATTAGCATTAAAACGGGTTGTTGAAAGGTCGCTTCTGGCCATTACCACACGTCAGAGCCGTTTCTCGATTTTCTCTCTTCAGACTGCACCAAAACTCGAGATTGATCCCATAATCATGTAGAGCATCTCAACAGCTTTCCGTTGATATAAAGAACGTGGAAATCCGAGCTCTGGATCAAAAGATATGGCAATCTGAAGATTTAGGGCACGGAGCAGACCAAAACGGATTTTGGAATTTTTCCCGCGCTCTGCCACTTGGATGACACGTGGCATTATCTGATTGGTTCGGATCGGTGGTCGAAAACTCACCCATTGACTTTTTGAATTTTCTCTTGTGAGGACACGTGGCAGCTTCTGATTGGTCCTCGGCTGATTCGGCTCCTTCGCGTACTTCGCCTCCATTTGTCCCGGATGTCCCATTTGATTTTGGGCCCTTTGTGCTCATTTCGGCCGGTTCGGGCATTTCGCGTCCATTTGTCCCAGACGTCCCATTTGATTTTGGACCCTCTGGACTCATTTCGGCCGGTTCGGCCGGTTCGCGCCTTTTTGGCCCGATTGTCCCACAGGCGTCTCTCTCAGCAGTTAGCCAATTTTTTCCTCTCGGTCGAACCGGCATTTCGCGTCCACCGCGTACTTTTGTCCCAGATGTCCCTGTTGCTTTGCAGGCTGTTTGTGCTTACTTCGGCCGAGCCGGCCGGTTCGGGCCTTTTTGTCCCAAATGTCCCGACTGCCCCTAGGGCTAGGACTTAGTCATTTTTATGATTTTTTCTGGATCAACCTACTTGCCTTCGCAACCCTTCTACATTTTCTCGAGCTTGCTCTTTTCCTCTCGAGACATGGGGACTTAGAAAATATTTGAGGGGACTCTAGCAACATGATTTTTGGCCCCGAATCAATCAATCTGCCTGGGACTTGAATACTCTGATGCATGTTATCGAAATTTACCCTGGGGGGAAATTTTGACAACAGTTTTGACGACTCAGCGGGGGCATCTGCCTGCTAGATGAAAAGACCAGTAGCCTGAAGCAATCCATTGGGCATGGAGTCATGAGTTGTAACCCGCAACTGATCTGAACTTTGAAAACCTCCCTCTGAGCCACTTGAAACCCACCGGACATGGAGTTGTTCTCACCAAAAACCACTGAAAAGAACTGTGCAAGAGCAAAACCAGCAACACCAAAACTATGTACAGAACTGAAAATCATACATGCCCCAAATGGAACATGTAGAGTGTGCACAAGCACTTCTTCTGCTGAAAGCAAACCTAGCTACTCTACTCTAACTGGAAGCAAAGGCAAGCTAAACAAACCCTGCAACTGGTTGTGAGAAATAGCTTCCTTTCTTCAAAATTGGCAGCCATGCAATTGATTTTGGCATCGATCATGGCTGTTTGGATGGATGGAAAATCAACAAGAAGTCGGGTCTTCTATCCAAATCATCAAGGTATCAACTGAAAAATCCAATACCTCTTTTAGTTGCTCTGCATTTGGATTGGAGAGGTATGGCAGCTGATCCTTGGTACTTTGTAGCTCATCCTCATGCTCAGAAGCAAGCATGACTGGTTGTGGCTTCTCCTTTGGCTCCAATGAAGCCAAAACCTGATTGGGCAAGGTCCGATCCATTTGACATGCCCATAGCTCTGATTTTCAACTCCAGGAATGGAGTTCTCTTGGAGACCTTGAATGGATGGTGTGGAAGAAATGGTGGAATCCTTCTGTCCTTTCTCTTCCTCTAATGAAGAACATGGAAGATTTAAATCTTCCAATTTTGGTTCCAAAGGGCTGCTATAAGATGCAGGCTGCTGCAAATGAATGCTCTCCTTCATGACAGCAGACTCTTGTGTTTGGAATGTGGATGATGAAAGAGAGAATGGTGAAAACTCAACCGGCTCTTCTCCATCAAAACAGTCCTCCAAATCTGACAGGTAAACTGCCTCATTATTGTCCTGCTGCTCGTGTTCAACTTCCTCCATGGTGTCCTCTTGATCTGCAACTTGACCACCATGGTTTCCTTCACTCTCCAATATTGAGTTTGAGAGATCAAACTCCTTTTCAAGTGCTAGAACTTGAGAGAGATGAAGTGGAAAGAAGAAGCGAAGGTTCTTTCAGTAACTTCGCTTTGTGCTCAAAGCCCTTGGATCTGCGTTTTTCTCCTCCATAGCTAGATTGTGCTCCTCTTCTTTTGGATTTGGAGCAGCTTCTCCTTCCTCCAATGTTTGAAGGCAATCTTGCTCTTGATTGAACTCCTTCTCCAGCATGAAGTTTGTCAAGTCAAACTCTTCAATCTGCTGCTCTAGAGGATAAGTTGGGACTGCAAGATCTTCTTCTTCTGCTGCAACCAAATCAGTCCTAACCACCATTTGTTCAACCTCAGCCTCTTCTGTGGGCTTCACCAGCAAAGGGATCTGTGTCATCCCAAATTTGGCAGCCCAAACCTTCAAGCTGTCTGTCATTTCTTTTCTGGGCTCTTCCTCTTGTTGTCCTTGATGACTGATTTTTACAATTTCTTCTTTCCCACATGGAATTGGGAATGCAAAAGGAGGAATGGGTTGAAACTCGATTGATTTTACATTTTTTTGTGGTGGTGGAGGAGGTAGAAACTCTTGTTTCTTTGGAGGAGGGGGTATTTCTGTTAGCTCTTGTGGAGGGAATGACTGTTTGGAAGGGAAAATGAAAGAAGAATCGAGATGAAATGGAAGACTGAGAGGTGGAGACATGGATTCCACATTTGGGACAGCAGATGGAGAGTTTGAAACTTGACACTGCTGAACTGAAACAGATTGGGAAAGAGGAAAAGAAAAGGCATGAGATGGTGTGCTTACCTGTTGACAAGGTTGCTGAATACTTCTCTCATACACCTCTATTTCTTCAATCCACTTTGCAAGCAAAGGCAGCGTTGCAATCATGAAGTCAAGCTTCTCCTGAGGGCTGTAATGACTTGGAAAAGGTCCCACCCATGGACAGGGTGCTCCACAACCGATTCCAAATGCTCTCATCTGTGCCTGAGCCCTGGACTGCACTATGTTTACCTCCATCTTTTGGATTTTCTCCAACAGACCAGCATCTTGGATCTGATGGTCTTCATTGTATGCACACCCTTGCTCTTGGAAAGCTCCATAGCCAAACTGACTTTGGCACTGCTGCTCATATGGGTATGCATACTGATCTTGAATCTGCTCAAAATGCTGATTTGGAGGATTTGTAAAACATGTTGGAGGTGGAATATACTGCTGTTGTTGATGTGAATTCCATGATGGAAATGAAGTCATGATTGCACAACTTCATGGAATGGAAAAGAATGAAGGGGATGGAAAGAAAGATGGATGAAAATGGATGGAAATGAATGGAAAGGAAGGTCTGCAACTTGAGAGATGGGTTGTTGACCAGATGGAGTCGCCAGATGTGTTTGCAAGTGCCTCCAAAGGCTGAAATCTTCACAGGAACACATCAACCTGCAAAAGATGAAGTGAAAGACCTCTAAGGTCCCCCAAGGCGTGCAAAGCTGTTGATGCAAAATCACAAAGCACTTCGGACGCACATCAGGCTTCTAGGTTGATGTTCAGGCATCCAGTGTGATTGCACAACATGGAAACCTCTCTCCAAGCGTGGGACTTGTAAAACCGAGAGAGGAATCTCCAGAGAAGGCTGGTTCCTGCTCCTAAACTACCTGCCACAAGCTATTCCAGTGCAGGCAAGCTAATCTAATCCTAATCTAACCATGCCAAGGAGACAGAGAGAGAGAGAGAAAGGAAAAAAAAGCAAAAGCCTACACTAAAACGGTGATACACCAGAGAAGGAGAATGTTGGACATCTATCAAAACTGCCATGGGACAAAGAGAGGTGAGCAATGGGAAGGATGGACAGATGCATCACAGGCCCAAGGATAGATTTCACACAGAAAATGTCCCAAAACTCCATGAACACACTCCAAACCCTGCAATGAACATTCAAACATGCACAAATACCTGCAATGAAGAGAGGCAAGAAGAGGACAAGCAAAACGAGGAAGGATGGACGGATGCATCACAAAACACGTTTTGTTGCTCAGTAAGTTTCACTGCAGAACATCATTCCATTAGTAAAAGGCAAAAACGCCATTACAGAGCAAGGGAAGAGGTTCAAACTCATTTTCAACCCTAGAGAAGAAAAGAAGGGAGGGCAGAGCCGAAAGAATGAACCACCTCTTCAAAATGAGCCAAAACTGGCTTTTACATTGCATGGGTCGAACCCAGGGGACAGAAACGTAGGAAAACGTGCAAGCCCATTCCTCATTGACTGCAGATGCATAAAAACGGCATGGGATACCTTTCCAACCCATACCCTGCCATCTTTGACCGATTTTGGAGGAGAATGCGACGCATTTGTATTAATTTGGCCGCTAAAATGTCACTTCTGGCCGTGCAGAAGAAGAATGCGACCCATTAGCATTAAAACGGGTTGTTGAAAGGTCGCTTCTGGCCATTACCACACGTCAGAGCCGTTTCTCGATTTTCTCTCTTCATACTGCACCAAAACTCGAGATTGATCCCAGAATCATGTAGAGCATCTCAACAGCTTTCCGTTGATATAAAGAACGTGGAAATCCGAGCTCTGGATCAAAAGATATGGCGATCTGAAGATTTAGGGCACGGAAAGCAGACCAAAACGGATTTTGGAATTTTTCCCACGCTCTGCCACTTGGATGACACGTGGCATTATCTGATTGGTTCGGATCGGTGGTCGAAAACTCACCCATTGACTTTTTGACTTTTCTCTTGTGAGGACACGTGGCAGCTTCTGATTGGTCCTCGGCTGATTCGGCTCCTTCGCGTACTTCGCCTCCATTTGTCCCGGATGTCCCATTTGATTTTGGGCCCTTTGTGCTCATTTCGGCGGTTCGGGCATTTCACGTCCATTTGTCCCAGACGTCCCATTTGATTTTGGACCCTCTGGACTCATTTCGCCGGTTCGCCGGTTCGCGCCTTTTTGGCCCGATTGTCCCACCTGGCGCGTCTCTCTCAAGAAGTGATTAGCCAATTTTTCCTCTCGGTCGAACGGCATTTCGCGTCCACCGCGTACTTTTGTCCCGAGATGTCCCTGTTGCTTTGCAGCTGTTTGTGCTTACTTCGGCCGAGCCCGGCTGTTCGGGCCTTTTTGTCCGAAATGTCCCGACTGCCCCTACAGGGCTAGGACTTAGTCATTTTTATGATTTTTTCTGGATCAACCTACTTTCCTTCCTCGCAACCCTTCTACATTTTCTCAGAGCTTGCTCTTTTCCTCTCAGACAGGGGACTTAGAAAATATTTGAGGGGACTCTAGCAACATGATTTTTGGCCCCGAATCAATCAATCTGCCTGGGACTTGAATACTCTGATGCATGTTATCGAAATTTACCCTGGGGAAATTTTGACAACAGATTCTTTTGAGTTTTAAATTTTAAGGGCATGACCCTATCATCAGGTGAGGTGAGTTTCATGGTGGTTACTTGAACATCGCTCCACGCAGAGCAGCGGTTATATAACTGATGCTCTAGCAGAGTTATGGTTTCAAACCTGCCGTGGAACTTACGCAACCACCACCCCCGCTAAGGGTGGTAGATTTATAATCGTGGCAATATTTTGTAGTTTATAGGCTAAGTACAATTTTTTTTTTTTTTCTACATTTATATTGTTTTTGTTACCATATTATGCACTTATCATATTATAATATGCTCTTTTCCCTAGTTTTTGATGTAGGGGAGTTATATTAGGTGGATAAGAATCTAGGAAAAGATTTTTACTTAGGATTATATAGTTATTAACACTAGTAGAGACGGGATTATTAGATAGGGAAGGTATATGGAGGTTATCTCAAATGCATTTGGTTTAAATACGTACCCAAAATTTTAAGGTAATGTACTACCAAAACAATGTAACAGTGCCCCAATGATGATACAGCCTCTCTTGAAGGTATTCAAGATCCGTAAAAGATCTCCAAGTGTGCGTTAACATCCCGCATGCCCCACTTATCCCCTGCGTGCTTTATTTTTCCCTTTTCCCCTCAATTCTTGGCCTTTTACTCTTCAGTGACGAAATCACCGCCATGCCTAGGCGGTGGTCTCGTGACCGCCACCCCGAACAGGCGGAGGTCCTCAGAACCGCCACCCTGCTCAGGGCAGCGGTCCTTTACATGTTTTCTAGAAAGCTCTTTTAACACGACTCACATAATTTCAATGTTTTACCAGCTTTCTTTCACCGCCATAAGCTTGCATTTATGATTCTAGTTCCCTGGAATAGTGTTTTTCCATTGTTTATAGTTTAAGAGTTCTATTTGGTTTTTACCTTGGGTAAATAAAAATGCTATAAATAGTTGGCTTGTGCTCAAGCAAATGGCCCCTCAAATTTTCCTCTGATTTCTCTTTGCAATAGATTTAGTTTTCATTTTTGCTTAGAATGCTTAGTTTCTTTCATTGCATGCTTAGTTAGCATTGTTTTACTGTTAGTAAGCCACATATCCATCTTGTGCAAGTGCTGCTGTTATTTCATCCAATCCATTGGAATAGGATAGTCTGTTTATCAATAGGAAGCCATTAAAGTTACAGGTTTTGTTCTTCAAACAGGATAGTTTCAGGTTCTGGATGTTTCATGTTGCATGACTCATAATAAATCCCGCTAGGAATTGCATAAGCCAAGCTCTATACTCTTGCGCTATCCCTCTCCTACTCACATTGTATTCAGTCTGTATCTTGAGCTACCTTTGTCCCAATATCTACTTCTGTTGATGCTAGCATCACACGCTTTTTTGGATCCACGTGAACATGAAGGAACAAGGAGATCACACACACCATTAGATTCTCCACTGTTATGCGGAATCCAGGTTCTAGCTTTCAAAGTTCTAAATTAGAATCATATCAAATAGAGTAGTTAATTGATTTATCTCAGTTAATTTTACTTTCAATATTGCCAGGGAAGTTGTGGGGATTGATAGTTTCTTAGAGACTATGATTCATTCCTCACTTCTGAGGTAGGATTGAGAGTCTTGCAAATAGATTAGATTAGTTATTTCATTGTTTAGAGTAGATCTACAAATTACACAGACAAATAGCTATACTTGGTTATCTTGTTTGTTTTAAATTGTTATCTTAGCTATCAATTTCTAGATGTATTAAATTAGTTGCTAAATTCATTCGAATAGTTCATCAGAAAATACAAAAATAGAGAAATCATATATGCTATAGATATATTTCACGTAGTTAAATTCACTTTATTGCAGTTTGTTTACATTATTGCTTTTGTATGACAATCACGGGACCTAGGGAGCCCAGAGAATATGTATTTGAGCCAATCATGCCTCAACCCAATCTCGTCATAGCAATAGTTGACATAGACCAGAATCTTAGAATCCAAGTCTTCCAAACAACAATAGACTTACAACAGATCAGCTCTCAGTTGAGGGGATTAAACATAGAAGACAATCAAGCACATACGTTTTGGTCAAATCAGCCAAATTATAGATTACCCTAGAAAAATATCCACATGACTGTAGAAGGGCTTGAAAGAGAGAAAATGTTTGGTTGTGATCCTTTGGTCCCACAGCCAGACGTAGGAGACATTCTCACTAGACATAGACACCGGCCTACGCACACTAGTATTAAGATCTACTCCACTTCCACCTATCATCATCACACAGTTATCCTTATTAGACATAGCAGCTAACAAAGCTAAGGAGTTCTAGACTAGGCCAGAGAATCACCCATAGAGTCAACTATATTTACCATCTGCCCTATGACCTTATCTGGGGATATACATGAAACTATCCCAGGACATTTTCCATGTATTCCACAACCTATAGACCGAATCATGCCAGAGCTTGATATTGATTGGAGCCTTCGAGCAGTCATCCTTGTTGATCGATCTATCACACCAGTTCAGGTTAGGAGGGCCTTCTTTGCCTTAGATTCACAATTTCCACTAGTGCGCGTCGAAGACATTAGATTTCCTAACTAGTTTTTCTGTATCCCATACATATTTCATCCCCACCGGCTGTCTCGGCACGACCTCGAGAGGTCAGGTGCGAGGAAGAGTTACTTGTAGATTCCCAAGCTCACTTGTCACTTTTTCATCGTACAAAATTGGTGAACCCAACGTGAATGTTCTACCTTCTGATTTGGAGTCAGATTTGTACTACCTCATCAATTTTCACTATCACCTTCGCTCCTTCCCATTATTCTGCGGGTATTCATATACCCCCCGAATATGTCGGGATTTGATGCATATGGTAGGCCCCTCTTGGGCCTTGAGGCATACTACACCCAACAAAATAGACAATCATCACCCTCACTCTCAATATGGGGTGACAACTACTCAGCTAACCAGTTGTTAACATAAACTCCAAGGATCAGATATAATTCATCTTTTCAAACTGAGGAGTTAGATCAGCTCGCTCAAACACAAAAAATAGAGCCTTCAGGCTCAAATAATATGACATTCACCGAGAATCTGGTTCATCTCCTCAAGCGATTCTTAGACCACAAGTTAGTAGATAATCAGATCCATACCTGGTTTTAGATGATGAATAGTCAATACGTTATCCTAGGAATGAACAATGCTCTCGGAGTATGTACCCACCTATAAGGAATTTACAAACACAACCCGAGGCTTCTTTTCAAGAAAATACCCCTATACCACTGCATATAGGAAATACCCTCGAAGAAACTTGGAAAGACAATGGTCAGTTCATAGCAGGGTATCATATACCTATACAACATCAGAATATACAACAAATGCTGCTAGGGAAAAATATCGTGACTTCACCCTATGAAGTCATTTCGACTCTAGTAGACAAAGTTAAGGGATTAGAACTTGCCCAAATAAGCCAAAATTCTCAATTCATGCAAACAGGAAGTTCTAATCCCCCACACCATCCTAGCCAAGTAGACCTCCTCATAGGAATAGGCACGTTACGCATGCCTCCTCAGTATTCACAACAAAATCCAACTAGACCCACCATCTCTAACACCGTTCCTCCTGGTCTAGTACAAAACAATCCATTCCTGGACAATACCTTGTCATACTTAAAAATGTACTCCAAATCACCACAAGGGGATATGTTCTCCTCTCCCGGCATGTTTTCTCAAACACAAGTGTTTCCTTATGCCCCTACCAAAGCATATACGCTATGCCATATCAACAACCTATTCCACCACCACTCCCTCAGCAAGCACCATCAATGGTCGAAACCTATGCAATAGGGACTTATTCAGAATATTTGAAAGAGCCCTTAGACTTCACCATACGAAGCGTCATGCTTCCAAGACCCCTTCCCGATTTACCCAAGTACAAAGGTGAGGGAGATCCGAACGCACATATCAAGGCTTACGCTACAGCCATACGAGAACTACTCCCTTGGGATGGGGTTGTTGCTAAAATATTCCCAAAAACCTTGGAAGGCATCACTCTCAATTGGTATTATAGAATACCTGAGGCTTCCATCCATTTGTTTAAACAACTCATTTCAGAGTTCATTAAGGCATTTGACATGAACAAACTGTTAAGAACAGGAATCAGGGAGTTCTTGCACATTAAGTAGGAACATAATGAATCTGTTGCTCATTTCATCCAGAGATGGCATACAATTCTTTATTCTTTAGCCAGTGCTCCAAATATGGACCAAATGGAACTATGTGATTTATTCCTTCATTCTCTCAGCAGAGAAGTGAAGGAAGAAGTCCAGAAGTTCCCACTAAGGACTTACGATGAAGTACTTGAGAGCACTCTCCGAATAGATCAAGCAGCAATAGATAGTGGTCATAAGACATATGGAACAAACGGGAGGTTAATCACCTCCAGCCAGAACACTACAACTTATCCTACTACCATGAATGTCAATCAAGGACCTAAAATCCTTAACAAAAATCGCGGGGTGACAACAGATGGAGTAACCGATCAGCCTAAAAAGGTAAATACTGTGAATACTTCACCACTAATGAATAACCAACGAAACAACAACTTTACCCCAACAATCAATACAGTGGATTTTAATCATCCTCATCAACAACAACAACAATGGCGAAGCCCTACACAGGGCCCAAGCCAAAATTCAACTAGGTACCAAAACCAGAATTCAAACCAAAGACAACAAACGCAAAATTTTAATCCTAATAGGCAATGGTTTGATCAAAATTTTGGGCCACAATATATGCCAAACCAACAAACCAGGAATTACAATCCCAATTCATATTGTGGTTTCCACAAAATTCGAGGTCATGACACTAGAACGTGCCGTGACTACAATAAATTCATGCAACGTTTTCCAGAGGAACAAAGACAATTCTTCATAGATATGTTCTTGGTAGATCCTATGTCACCACCATCAAATACGCTCATAGGGGCAGTTTCCCCTCAGAATGCTCCCCTCAAGATCTTTAATGATCCACTCCCAAATCACAATAACAACAAGGCTAAATCTAATGGGACGAACAAAAGCATAATGACGGGAAACAATGATCATGAAGCCTTAACTTCACAAAATCCATCAGTTGCGCCAAAACTAGGAAGTCAGCCACGACCTAAGATAGTCGATTTAGTAGAATTAGATTCGAACTACCCATCGAAGCTGTAACAAGGACACGAGAGTATTTCTCTCAGCCAAGCCCAAGTCACCTGCCAAGAACAGATAAGATCCAACAAATAGTAGAAAAACCCGTAGGTGCCTATGATTTAATTAGTGACCTAACAAAAACCTTCTCACACATTTCATTTTTGGACTTACTGAAGAATTCTCTTGCCCACAGAGCTTCTCTTTTAGAAGCATTAGGTTTAGGTCATTTAATTAACATCACTCAACCTCCTGAAACACAGGTAAATCATATAGACTTTGATGTTCATCCTCCGGGAAGGCAGATAGATAGGGATGTCGAATTCATATTTGATATAAACAAAATGCCGAAAGATGCTTTGAGATCACACACCGAGGTGATCCAACCTTACATTTGCAAGTGTGGGTTTATAAAAACTATGTAAAGCATACAATGGTTGACAATGGGGCGGCGTGTTAACCCCTTCTCTTTCCTTCAAAAACTAGGATATGGGGAAACAAATTGTTCCATGACTCAAAATACATTGAGAGCCTATGATAGCCTTAAAGCCACTTCGATTGGGACTATAATACTACCAGTCACCTTAGGACCCAAACAATCCTGACTAAGTTTTATATTATAGATCGGGAAACTAACTATAATATGATCCTCAGCCAGACCATGGATACACCGTATGAAGGCAATACCTTCTACATTATTCCAAGAAGTAAGATTCTTGCATCTAGGAAAGGTTTTTGTAGCCAAAGGTGATCTAAAGCCATTTGATACACACCTAGCTGACTTAAAGAAAAGACCAGGCGTACACTCGAGAATTTGAACTTCCAACAAACCAACTTAATAAACCCACTGACGCAAAACCAGAGGAAAAGTTGGTACCTACAACGGATCTTGAGACTATGAGTCTAGTCAAGGCAACCCCAGCCCCCAAAGATGAGGCTAACACTGTAGAAACAATATCATTAGGAACTACTGCAAAAATCATTGAATTGATAGAACAAGATCTACCAATGTTCTTACCATTTGATTATGTAGGCATGGGATATTCCCTAGGTGTTGGTTCTCTTCCAGCAGAGGATCTCTGTATGGTGGAAGTAGAATGCGCAAACACAATAGATATCCTAGCATCCATATTCCTAGCTAAATACTAGACACTCTATTTTGATGGAGCTAGATTCCGTTACGGAGTGGGGGGGGAGTGTAATATTTACTTCCCCTGGAGGAAAAGTCCTACCGTTCTCCTTCAAACTAAATTTTGAATGTACAAACAACGATGCTGAGTATGAAGCCCTCCTCCTTGGCCTCATTTTAGCCAAGAGGATCGGTGTTAATAAAATCAGGGTGTTATAAGACTCATAATTGGTAGCAAACCAAGTCTCTGAGATATATGAAACCAAAGCTGGGAACTTACAACTTTACAAAATAGCTGTGTTAGATCTAAGCAAGGATTTTGACTTCATATCAATTGAAGCAATCCCATAAGAACACAATATTCTCACCATTCTATCGCAACCTCGGCATCATGCTTTACTCCAAACAGTAAGTTAGAGGATACCCATTTCATGGTATCCCTTCGTGATAAACCATTGATATAAACAATGAAAAATTCTCTTTTAAATGAAAATGAAAACAAATCTACTATCCTAGACCACATTGATAGTGATATGGCCACTCTGAATTACTTAAACGCCTATGCGGCATTACATCTCTCCTATCATGTGATAGATTTGTCCTTAATCCCACATTCGTCTTCCTACTTCGGAAATCCCATGATGGAGCTTCCCTCGCAAATGGAACCTAGCGTATACACAGTAGAAAATGGGGACGATTTGGATTTACCTCCAGCCCCACCTGAGTTTGAAGAAGGTAATGCCTCTTTAATCGAAGAAACGATTGATGTTAACATCAAAACGGAGGATGAACCAAAGATATTGAAACTAGGATCCTCGCTAACCCCAGAAGAAGTAGAAATACACACTCAAATCCTCAAGGAACATCAGAAGGATTTTACATTTAATTATAAGGAAATGACAGGAGTTGCACCCCACATTGCGGTGCACAACCTCGTCACTAAATCTGATGCAAAGCCAGTCAAACAAAAGTCGAGACCGATGAAACCTAAGGTAGCTCTCATGGTGAAAGAGGAGGTGATAAAGCTCCTCCAAGTAGGATTCATCAAACCAGTCGATTACTCTCAATGGGTATCTAATATCGTTCCCGTTCTCAAAAGAATGGGAAGATACGCATCTGCATAGATTTCGAGACATTAACAAAGCATGTCCTAAGGACGACTTCCCATAGCCATCCATAGATGTCATTATTGATGCAACAGCTAGATTTGAAATTTTGTCTCTCATGGATGGATTCTCGGGATACAATCAAATTAGAATATCTGAACAAGATCAAGCTAAAACCACGTTTATAACTCCTTAGGGAACTTATTGCTATGTTGTTATGCCATTTGGTCTCAAGAACACTGGTGCTACATACCAGCGAGCTATGACATATATATTTCATGATCTAATTCATAAAATTGTGGAATCCTACGTAGATGACTTGTTGGCTAAGGCCAAGAAGTGTTGTGACCATCCGGAAGTACTTCGCATCATTCTTTCACGTCTGATAGAATACGGAGTCATGCTAAATCTAGAAAAATGCATCTTTGGTGTAACAAGAGGGAAGCTCCTAGGTTACATCATATCGTCATGAGGGATAGATGTTGACCCAACCAAAATTTGGGATATCCTCGAAATGGTCCCACCTTTGAATGAATCTAGAATCAGGTCATTTCTCGAAAAACTTGGTGCAATTTGGAGATTCATCCCGGACTTAAGCTTTTCCATCCATCCAATCAACAATCTACTCAAGAAGGATTATAGTATTGATTGGACCAAAGACTATTAATGAAGCTTTTGATGCAGTTAAGCATTTCCTGTTATCACCACCTACGCTAATGCCACCTAAGCGACTACCTGTTAATTTTATATTCACGAGCTACCGATGTCTCGCGAGCCTGTATGTTGGCTCAATAAGATGATGAAAAAAGAGAACGAGTGATTTATTTCATTAGTCAAATGTTGCTCAACTATGAAACATGTTATACACAAGCAGAACGAGAATGCCTCACCATAGTCTTTGCTACTAAGCACTTAAGACACTATATGTTGAATCAAGAAATAAGGGTCATGGTAAAAATGGACCATTTATGAACTTTCCTCACACAAGGGTCCTTACCTAAAAAGGATGGATGTTTTAAACCTTAATGGGAGAATTCGAATTAACATTTGTAAATCAAAAATCCATTAAGGGACAAATAATTGCGGATTGGTTAGCTGATAACCCATTAGACGGAGGTGATCTAGTAGATCTAAATTTTCCAGATGAGTGCGTATACTACATTGAAACCAAACCTCCTATCTCTGAGTGTCCTTGGTACACTGATATCATTAATTATATCATGGACCATACGTATCTAGAAGGGGCTACACTGCAACAAAGAAGGTGGTTACGCATTATCGTAGCAAAATACGTCATTATAGAGCAAGTTCTCTATCAGAAAATGTTCGATGGAATGATCCTAAGATGTGTCGACACGAGAAGAATTCAAGAATATTCTCCATGAACCTCACGGTGGAATGTGTGGAGGTTACTTCGGTGGCCATGCCACCACTTGTAAAATACATCGAATGGGCTATTTCTGGCCCACTCTAGAGCACGACGCAGAGAGTTTGTACGTAGATGTCATAAGTGCCAAGAATTCTCCCATGAGATCCACATGTCGACATAAGCTCTGCAACCAATTGCTACTCCATGGCCCTTTTCTACGTGGGGTCTTGATTTGATAGGGAAATTCTCTCCCTCATCTAGAGATGGCCATAATTTTATAATCACGGCCACCGAATATTTCACCAAGTGGGTAGAGGCTATGCCTTTACTCATCTGTATCGGGTTATGTAATCGCCAAGTTCATTTTGAACCAAATCATTTGCAGATACGGTATCCCGCAAGTCATTATCTCAGATAATGGAACTTCTTTTAAAAATGATGAAGTTCGTGAACTATGTAATAAATTTAGAATAAGCCATCATACGGCTTCCTTGTATTACCCTCAAGCCAACGGACAGGCTGAAGTGAAAAACAAAATAATGAAATCCATTCTCCTTAAAATGGTGAAAGAAAACAAACAAGATTGGCACTTGAAGTTATATCCGGCCTTATGGGCCCACCAAACCTCAACAAGAACACCAACGGGAGAAACTCCTTTCTCACTAGTATTCGGGGCAGAGGCAGTTCTCCCACTTGAGGTTGAAATACCCAGTCTCCTTATTTCATTACAAGGGATTCTAGATGAAGATGCTTACAGGGAAGCATGTCTCTCCCAACTAGAAAGCCTAGATGAAGCTAGGTTAGATGTTGAATAGCGACATAGAGCCTATGCTGACCGGATGTGCTGGTAGTATAACAAGAAATTCTATGAATGCGACATATATGAAGGTGATCTAGTTCTAAGGCTAGACAGCTGGATCGACAAGAAGACCGGCGAAGGAAGAAAGTTCCGACCCAAATGGTTGGGCCCATACCGAGTCATGAAGGACTATGGAAATGGTGCATACCTCTTATGTACATTGGAAGGTGAGGAATTTGGTGAAACAGTCAATTCCCTACACCTCAAGCGGTTCTACGCGTAAGCAACTAGCACTATTTATAATTATATTTACATTGCATCTTCATATAGATTAAGATCATTTTGTCCACTTGTTTCGTACACAAATTGTGATCAAGGAATTTTGTTCTCAAAGCAATTCATTACAAACTCATGATGGTATTGGCATAAACACTCTAATCATATTTATCCATCTCCATGATATCATCAAGTTATTTTGGAATCATGTCATCAAATAAAGCTAGATATGACAAAGTCTTAATGGTAACCATACCAAGATCTACGGGTTTATTCTCACTTTTGGTTTCTTCTTAGGATAGGTGTCTTACCTATGGTCTATTCTAGAAGCTTCATGGTGTCACATCTATCCCATATGTATATCTCTTTGGAAATAAGCACATACTAACATTTTACTCAAGTAAACAAGTCAAATATTGATCAAACAGAAAATTTTAATTTTACACATTTCCTTGCCCCACCAACCTTTGGTGATGAGCTTGCATCTCTTACTAGTGACGTAGGGTTGGGAAAGGATGGAAATTCCCTTACTCGCCTATGATTTTCCCACGGTGATAAACCCGCGCTTCTTACTAGTAGCATGGGACAAAGTGTAGGGGGTCCTCTTGACAAATAAATGTAAAAGGTCATACACAAACAATTCAAATCTCGAAGTCTTTGAGTCAAAAACAAATGAATCAGATGTCCAAAATTCCAAAAGAGTTCAAAATCCTAAAAACCCAGATTTTGTCTACCATGTGGCCATCTAAGGATCTAAGTCTGGATAAACCGCAAAGCAAGTTGCATCCAAAACTATGAAGTCACTCGAATGGAGTAAGCTTGTGGCATCCTAATTTGGTTCCGCCAAAGCTTTGTCTATCTTTCATCACTATCATTTCAACACATTTCATGACTTGCACCCTTTCCAACTCTCGGTGATGAGCCCTCGCATCTTACTAGTTGCGTGGAGTTGGGGTAGGGGCAAGTCTATCTACTCATCATATCAGTTTATCTTCACCACTTTGCCAAAACAAATATGAAGTATCCAAAATTGCTTACAGAAACTGAGATTCAAAATCACATTGTATCTACATTATCATATATCAGCATCATGAAATACAAAAGGAAAATAAACACTTGCATCATTTGTTCTCCATTGCATACATTCTAAGGAGCATACATACATACATTGTAATCTACATAAGGAAACTGGAAATGGAAATTAAGCCATAAATGCCAAAAGTATGATCCAAAAAGAATATATATATATATATATGATCAAATATTTATATATATAATGCCATATGTGACAATGCCATGCACTAAGCATGGTCAAAACGCTCAAAGAGCTTGGGATATACAAAAGAATATATCATACAAAATCTACAAGAGCCAAGTGGCTTCTCAATCCCTACGAGACCCTCTCAAGGCACACACCCACACCAAGGAATCGGCCACGCCGAACTCGAGTGCACGGAGGGCTCGGGATCCCAAGGGCAGCCGTAGTCTCGCCACGAGAATGGCTCCTCATCAAGCGCTCGGCCATCCTATACCCTGCTAGCTCTTTATGAAGAGTCGATACCATCCTATCCACATGCCGCCGGGAAAAGACGTCGCAGTGTGTCTACCACCTGCCAAGGGCTCCCAAAGATCCATAGATAACTCGGCACGGGTCCTCTCCATGGGGATCATCAGGGTATCGGTGCATACCCTGCGAATCAAGTCTCGCCACTCGTCGGCGGTCTCTGCAAAACAAAGGAGAAAAAAATTAGAAATCAAACAAGAGATTAGAAATACAAGATAAAACAAAAGGAGAGATAGCAACTAAGGAGATCCTAACTAAAAACAAACATTAAAAGGAGAGAGGGTAACTTACTCGGATCACTAGGCCTCCAGGATGGATCTATAGGATCGCACTCCGCCATGGATGCCACCGCGACCGAGGGGCTACTCCCGTGGATCGGAGCAATGTAGCACCCCGCAACGGACTCATCCTCCCGCCATGGCCCTGGGAGAGTGGATCCTCTGAAACTAGAGTCACTCTCTCGCACTCGCTCGGTCCTCGCCGCCGCATAATATCCCGAGTGTCACGCCACTCGAATCGCTCTCCTCCTCTATCTCTCCTCCCGTAAACTCCTCGACTTGGATTCTATGTCAATGGGGTCATCGCCGCTATGGGCGGGACCCATGGCAATCGAAGAAAGGGTGCCAAGGCACACCGGCTCTCCTCCGGCATGTACTACCCTCCTGGCCGCAATAGGAATGCCAGGAGTAACCACTGTCCAACCCCGGCCTCTAGGTCCCCTTTGGCCTCTAGGACTGATCTCAGTATATCTGGCGCACTGGGGAAGCATACCCATGTAAGGTAGGCTAAACTACCGAGGAACTTGGCAAAGGGGTGTATCTCCACTTGCCCCACTCTATCAATAAGCTGCCCTGTAGTGGAGCAGGAGATCAAAGTAAGAGCCTCCTCGCCCCATATACCTGCCATAGTCTGATACGGTGTGGCCTCCATGTCAGCAGTGGTCAGAGAAGCAACTGGCTGATGAGGTGCTCGGAGCACCGACATATCTGTCCATCTAGCTGCCCTCACAGCTCTGGGATCGGCCACCTCTACACCTCTGCCATAGGGGATGAAGTGCTCATAGACCCAACTCATGACCAGGGTCGGGTGGCTCAAGGACTGCCCCTGTAAACGGACTACCCTGTATAAATCATGGTAGGTGGTCCCAAGTATGTCTGCTCCCTAGGCATATATCCAGCCATGTCCCTCTATCTGTGTAATGATAGGGGACCAACAATATAACAATGTGTCTCCTCCCTTGTCCCCGATCAGTCTCGAGGCAAGGATCCCCATGATGGCCTGGTGAAGTAGGGGGATGGGAAAACTAGGAATAGATCAAACTCTAACCCCTTCTTCAACCTCGTGGAGATGACTGCATCTCCCATGTATGTAGCCCACTATGCTATCTGGGCCCGCGAACCTGCTGTCTCAAGGGTGAGACGTCTCCCAATAATCGGGACCCTCGAATGCGATAGACATCCTCCAAAGTAATGGTCCACTCACCGCAGACCCCTAGCAATTGAAAGGTGTTCCGATCAGCATCCCAATATGAGAACAAGTAACAAAGAATGTGACTGGAAGGAGCAACGTGGGGCATACATGATATATTCAGTATACCAGCCCGCTAAAGAGTATTCTCCTCATCTTGTGAGAGGGCATCTAACACTCCTGGGAGCTAGTCACACTCCCTCTCTCGGCTCCACCGGATATACTCCTCTCTCACCTGCATACACCCAAAAAAACACAAAACAGAGCAAGTTAGCATCCGAATAATACTGGAAAAATCGTGAAAACATGTAGAAATGCTAAAAATGTAAAAACAATCTCAAACAGATGTTCTTTTGGCATTCTGTGTGAAACTGCCACCTTAAGGGTGATGGTCATGTAACTGCCACCCTGAATAGGGCGGTAGTCATGTAACCGCCACCCTGGGCAGGGCGGCGGTCGTGGCCCGAAAACCCACGTGGGTTTTTAAACCTAAAAAGCCTAAAAGCACTAAAAAACAACCATTTTACCTAAAAACAAAGCCTACCCGAGGCACCCCCTAGATGGACCTTTTAACACTAACATTTTCAAAAATTACGCCCCCATAACAAAGATTTTAGCATTTCAAAATTAGGGGGTAAAAGGATAAGTTGAAGAAAACTAACTCGTGATCTTCGGGTCGATGTTCCACTGCAGAGGCATGATCACTATCCCGTCACGAAGTTTTAACTCTACTCACATAAGAAACCGTCACCGTGGGTTCCATAACTCAAAATCAATCAAATCAACTCACGCAAATGAATAGGAAAATGGGCCCACTTTCATATATATAGCACCCGATTTGTTTTAAATGCCTTTTCACAAGTTTGGAGCGCCGACGGAGGTAATTTCTTATCCCCACACAAAAGGTAGTGGGAATTTTGTACGGCATCATTTCAACACACGGACGTATCAGGTATAACTTCTAACTTCCCATTTCAGGACTGCCATACTCGGACCCACTGTTTTACACCTCTTCATGGCTAAAACACTTCTCCGAGGGGGCAATATGTACGTACCCAAAATTGTAAGGTACTGTACTACCGAAACAACGTAACAAGTGCCCCAATGATGATACAGGTCTCCTCGCAAGGTGTTCGGGATCTGGAAAATATCTCCAAGTGTGCGTTAACATCCCGCATGCCCCGCTTAGCCCCCGCGTGCTTTGTTTTTCCCTTTTCCCTCTTTTCTTGGCCTTTTGCTCTTCAGTGATGAAACCGCCGCCTACCTGGGTGGCGGTCCTTACACATTTTCTAGAAAGCTCTTTTAACACAACTCACGTAATTTCAATGTTTTACCAGCTTTCTTTCACTACCATAAGCTTGCATTTATGATTCTGGTTCCCTTGAATAGTGTTTTTCCATTGTTTATAGTTTAAGAGTTCTATTTGGTTTTTACCTTGGGTAAATGCAAATGCTATAAATAGTTGGCTTGTGCTCAAGCAAATGGCCCCTCAAATTTGCCTCTGATTTCTCTATGCAATAGATTTAGTTTTGTTGGTTGGATATTTTTTCAATCCAAAATATGAGGTTCAACCATAGTATATGGGATTAAATCCCTCCTTAAAGACAAGTGAGGCTACCTACTTATTACTAATCTAAAACACAGCAAAAACAATATATACAAAAGTATTCACACTAACCTAACCATTGGGCTTGGGATAGAATCCCGAAATCCATATCCAAACGTTGGGAAGACGTTTTTTTTCTAAATGGACTGGGTAGGAAATTATTACAATGAAAGAAGCACAATGGAAAGGAAATGAGAGCAACGTATTTTCTTTCGAGTAAACATAGAGCACAAAATAATCATACGAGCTTTAGATCATAAATATAATGTCTGAAATGATTAGAAACACCAAGATGCTAAACAAAGAATAGCTTAATATTATGAACGTAAGAACAATGTCTTAAGAAAGATATATCTCACAACACAAAGTTTGTAAAATAATATCAACTCCTATTCTTCAAAATGATTAAAAGAAAACACAAAGTTTTTCTTCTTCCCAATAGCTCCCAATATTTCAAAAATCTTGACCCTTTAGAGTGTACACACATCCCTAATTTATAATGGAAAAGAGTAGAGAGAAAATAGGATAAATCCTAGAAAATAGTCTTTTAACGAGAGTCCTATTTTGCTTGACTCTCACGCAGGAGACCAAGTCAAAATTTGCTTCCTATGTGATGAAACAAAAATGAAAAAGACATGTCAATTTCAAGATTGAAATGACATGAAACATCAAGACTCAGTCTGAATCGTCGCCTTTTTCTTCCTCATCTTTCCCTTCCTCCAACTGAGCCTGTTTGTTCCGAAATTCTTGGAACTTATGGATTATACCTTGCATCTCATTTTCATCAGCACATGTGGAATGATCACTCAAGATTTCACACGTTTCATGAGTGTCACTAGACTACCAGAAGCTTTTTTTCAATCTTTTGTTGAGCTTTCTTAAGGCCTCCAAATAATGTTCAATCTTTACAAACCTATCGATGATTTCAATACCAAATATGTGAGTTGGTTCATGCTGAATAGATTCTTGGATTTGTTTGAAAAGATCATCGGCTGATAGGATGCCTGAGTTTCCAACTGACACTTTTACACAAATTTTTAACAGTTCTTCTTCCAGGTCACTCTTGCCATCGATCAACTGATCTCTTGATTCTCTCAATTTACCATAGGCTTCATTGAGAATCTTCACCCTGAACCTGATGGCTTTGGTCAGCTGGAAATGCTTATCCACATGTGGGATGATGCCTTCTTCTACCAAGAGGTGTGATGGCATTTGCTTTAATGCCTGGAGAGCTTCAAAAGTCAAATCAAGATGTCTAATTTCTTGGGAGAAATCATCGTCCATCTTCTCTCCATCACTCTGAATGTTCCCCAAAGATTGATAGACTTCCACGATGTCTTGAATCACTTCCTTCCCTGTTGGAGCAGTCTTTGGATCCATTCATCGACCACCCTTCCTTTTTTATTAATCTTCTCAATCATAGGCACTGATGAGAAATCAAATCCGACAGGGACAGAGGAAGATGGTATGGATTCAAGGGGTTTTGAGAGCTTAAGAAAAACCTCAGTCAACTACTCCACCTTTCCTTTAAGCTCATCTTTGTTGTCTTTTATTTCTTTCAACTTCTGGCACAACACATTTGTGGCATCCCGTGCATCCTGTTGTGCTCCTTCTATTGTCACCTCTCCTAGAGCCACCCTAGTTATCTGATAGTCAGAGGCTGTTATGTCCTCTTTGGTTTTTTCAGTCACAGGAGTGGCGATCTCTGTAAACTTATGCCTCAAGCGTCCACCAAAACCCTTGAAACTATTTTGGGTTTCTTGGTTGATTTAGTAGTAGAGGCCTTGAGTGAGCTAAAATCAAAGGCTGGTATGGGTACAATCACCTTCCTCTTCCTCAGAGTTTGCTCAAGTAGCCATTGAGGCGTGTCAGAGGGAGTTGCCACTATTGTAGAAGTTGGTATCATACTTTCAGGAGGAGAGGGATCTAATGGCAAAGTGGGGATAGTTACCAGTGTGGCAGCAGATTCAATAAAAAGAGGCACAGGAGGGGGTGTGTTGGTGATTACTTTGGTACCAGCAGAGAGGGGTGAGAGTCCAGAGAAAATTCTGGCCATGATTAAAGAAGTTGATGGGGAATGAGGAGGTAGAAGTGGTTATGAGGGAGGAAGCACAGATCTAGACTCCAAGGCCTGGGATGCAAGAGATAAGGTCTCTTCAGTTGGGCAGTCAACAAATGGTGAAACCAGAGGCTGGCTTCCTTCTCCTTCCAAATAAATTTATCCTATTTCTGGTGGCATATGGTGATTCTCGGCACATTCACGTTTCAACCGGAGAAATAATCAAAGAGATTTCTTGTTCTCTTCTCTTCTTGAAAAACTCTACCTTTATAGGCCCCTTAGAATATCTTTTGTCTTTTCCTTTTTGGAGGGCCCCACCTTTGAAAGCAACCAACTTTGAAAAATTATCATCTTTAAAACTCATTCCCAAGAGGCGAGCCATGCTTTGGTGCGTGCAAGAATCAGAGCTGACCTATCTGTAATGGAGGCTTTTTCACTGATTGACCAATCAATAGGTGGGAAAACATATTGATCTTCATTCAGTCCATCATAGGAAAGGTCCAGAACACTTTCATTATCACTAGTACCTTCTGTTAAGTTAGAAAGTTCAAGTGTTTAAATCTTAGCAAGTGTTAATCTGCTATGATCTTTTCTTCAGACAACAACCTCATCACGTAGATCAATCCAGATGTCCTCTATGCTTGGTCTGTGCAGGTGCAGAGTTCCATACGCCCTGAGGACTCCTCGAATATCAAACCCATCTCGGGGCTTCATGTGCTTCTTCAATTTATCTTGAATCTCATAGACAACGTTCTTTGCTTTCACCACTATTGGACAAGTATACCTTCCAATAGAAATTGGGAAAGATACGGCGGCCTTGTGTTTACTCTGTTGGAACTTGTGAAAATCCAACAATTGCCTGACCAACTCCATCAAGATTAGTTTGTCCCCTGGATATCTGGGCAAATGGAAAGGATCCCCTGGGTACATGACTACTCGAAGATATGTGAACTTCTTAAATTGCAAGAAGACACAACCCCATTTTGAAACTTCAGCCCATGCTTCATCAGATACTCTTGTTTTCCTCAGTTCGGGACTTAACCTGTAGATGTTCTCGTAAAAGAAGGCATCGTTTACCCTTCTGAATTGGTCTTGAGACCCTTTTCTTGTCAGCTGAGGGAAATACTGATAAACATGTTCCACTATCTTGTTTCCCTTGGTGTCCAACCCGGGATAATTCCTCATACCGGCCGCTGCATAGGTGACATACGAGGACATGTAAAATTTTCCTGTAGACAGGATTGTTGTCATTTGAGAATCTATCTCATTACTGATAAGAGTACCCCAATCAATTCCCTGTTGATTCTTCTTAATAGTGATCATGAACTGGTACATCCATCCTTGGAAAACATTTGATTTGGGGAAACCAAAAACCGACTCAACAGAGTAATGATATCATTGATTTCCTGAATGAAATCACTTCTGGGAACAAGTCTTGGGAACCTGGAAATAGCCGGTTTGGCTTTGATTAGGAACTTCTTATTCACGTGCTTGATGCAATCCTCCTGATCATTGTCCCAAGCTTTTTGGGCTGACTTGAGATCCATATCTCCATATTCTTCAAAATTAGGTAGCTTAAGAAGGTCATCAAAGTAACCTCCGTCCAATTTGATCACAACTTCTCCCGCCTGGTTTTTCACAGAATGAGAAGCAGAGTCATAATTTGAAGCACAGGCCAAGATGAACTGAGGCACTGAGCAGACATAGGGAAGCCTGCCACAAGAGGTAGGCCACTGTCGACTATCGATTTCATCCATGGAGTTTGAGAAGGGCTCTTGACCCTATTCCAAAAATCCTCCATATCCATGTTTCCGAGCTCTGTATCTCGGATGTCGAAATTACAGTCAATATAGGATGGAGACTCCACCTTCCTGAATTTGTATTTCATCCTCCCTAACTTTTCAGTCTTTTCTTGTGATGGACCAGGGTCCGACATGAGGGATTTCGAAGGAGGAGAGTGTCGGAGATCAGGAGATGTTGAACACTGCGAAAACCCGACACACTGAGGAGGATGTCGAGGAGTTTGGAAAATCTGACACACTAGAGATGCCAGAGGCTTGAAATAACCCGACACGTTGGGAGGATACCAGAGACTTCAGAAAACCCGACACTTTAAATTTTCGATATACTGCGGGTTTTGAACACTGCAAAGCACCCTGCGAAACCCGAGAAGAGGGAATAAGGTAATTATTGAGTTGAAACATACGGGTTTCCTTCACCATTTATATCCCAAACATATTTTTTAATTATAACAACATTCTGAGGGATAAAACAAAGTGCTAATTCCAAAGGGGGAAAACCCTAAAACATAAACCTGATTTTAGAAAACAACCCCCAAAATGGAAAAGATAAAAACCCCAAAACAACCCTGATAAGAAACTTGGAAGAATTCCTCACATAATTAATCCACAAAAACCACAAACAAAGAATGAAGAAAAATACCTTCAACTGGGACAACGAATGATCAAAAACGAGCAATGCAATCGGGCACAGAGGTGAGTTTTGGGTTTCGGGGTCGAAGATGCATGCGTGAAAATCCACGAGGTAAAAAGTACGTCTGGTAAAAATGACGTGGAAATCTGAATATATATAAGAAAATTTACATTTAATACACTTCAGTTGACACGTGCCAACTACCCGACAACTCGGCATTAATGCCATGTCAGCATGCTTGGGATATCTCGGAAACCCGACACAAAGGTTTTTAGAGTAATTCAGGTTTCGGGTTACGGGAAACAATCGACATGAAGCATGATGTTTGATAGCCTCGGAAACCGAAACAAAGGAGTAAACCGGGTTTTGGGGATCGAAAGACATGTGACATGAATCATGTTTTTATGAAGGCATGTTCCGATGCTTAGAAGATCTACAAACCCGACTCGCCTTTCTTGATGCAGTTTGAGGTTTCGAGGAACACATGACATGAAGCATCCAAGACACATGTTGTCTTGCTTGTGAAACCCGAAAACCGATTATCTCTCTGAAAGGTAATTTTTAGAAAACCAGCTCAAAAATTTCTTAGGGTTATCTCGATTTTGGTGTAAACTCAAAATGAGATAACAAGTTTTCATTTTTCTTAGAATGCTTAGTTTCTTTCATTGCATGCTTAGTTAGCATTGTTTTTGTTAGTAAGCCACACATCCATCTTGTGCAAGTGATGCTATTATTTCATCCAATCCATTGGAATAGGATAGTCTGCATTTATCAATAGGAAGCCATTAAAGTTGTAGGTTTTGTTCTTCAAACAGGATAGTTTCAAGTTCTGGATGTTTCATGTTGCATGACTCGCAATAAATCCCGCTAGGAATTACATAATCCAAGCTCTGTACTCTTGGACTATCCCTCTCCTACTCACATTATATTCAGCCTGTATCTTGAGCTGGCTTTGTCCCAATATCTACTTCGTGCTGATGCTAGCATCACACGCTTTTCTGGATCCACGTGAACATGAAGAAACGAGAGATCACACTGAGGGGAAAAAATCACACACACCATTGGATTCGCCACTGTTATGTGGAATCCAGGTTCTAGCTTTCAAAGTTCTAAATTAGAATCATATCAAATAGAGTAGTTAATTGCTTTATTTCAGTTAATTTTACTTTCGATATTGCCAGGGAAGTTGTGGGGATTGATAGTTTCTGAGAGACTATGATTCATTCCTCACTTCTGAGGTAGGATCGAGAGTCTTGCAAATAGATTAGATCAGTTATTTCATTGTTTAGAGTAGATCTACAAATTGCATAGACAAATAGCTATACTCGGTTATCTTGTTTGTTTTAAATTGTTATCTTAGCTGTCAATTTCTAGATGTATTAAATTAGTTGCTAAATTCATTCGAATAGTTCATCAGAAAATACAAAAATAGAGAAATCATATATGCTATAGATATATTTCATGTAGTTAAATTCACTTTATTGCAGTTTGTTTACATTATTGCTTTTGTATGACAATCACGGGACCTAGGGAGCCCAGAGAATACGTATTCGAGCCAATCGTGCCTCAACCCAATCTCATCACAAAGCAATAGTTGACATAGACCAGAATCTTAGAATCCAAGTCTTCCAAACAACAACAGACTTACAACAGATCAGCTCTCAGTTGAGGGGATTAAACATAGAAGACAATCAAGCACATACGTTTTGGTCAAATCAGCCAAATTACAGATTACCCTAGAAAAATATCCATATGACTGTAGAAGGGCTTGAAAGAGAGAAAACGTTTGGTTGTGATCCTTTGGTCCCACCCGATGCAGATACATTCTCACAGACATAGACACCGCCTACACACACTAGTATTCAGATCTACTCCACTTCCACCTATCATCATCACACAGTTATCCTTATTAGACATAGCAGCTAACAAAGCTAAGGAGTTCTGGACTAGGCCAGAGAATCACCCATAGAGTCAACTATATTTACCATCTGCCCTATGAGCTTATCTGGGGATATACATGAAACTATCCCAGGACATTTTCCATGTATTCCACAACCTATAGACTTAATCACGCCAGATCTCGATATTTATTGGAGCCTTCGAGTAGTCATCCTTGCTGATCAATCTATCACACCGGTTCAGGTTAGGAGGGCCTTCTTTTCCTTAGATTCACAATTTCCACTAGTGCGCGTCGAAGACATTAGATTGCCTAAATAGTTTGTATGTATCCCATACATATTTCATCCCCATCGGTTGGCTCGGCATGACCTCGAGAGGTCAGGTGCGAGGATGAGTTACTTGTAGATTCCCAAGCTCGCTTGTCACTTTTCCGTCATACAGTTTCCCTAGTATATTGCCTTCTTTGTGACTTCTTTTCATATTGGGATGTCAATCGGAATACCATATGATTTCTTGGTGTTAGAGAGGAGTGGTCTATTACATTGGAGGATGTTTATAGGATCCTTAAATTACATGAAGTTAGTGGTGAAGATATTCACCTCATCATTTGAGGCTCATAGATCTGGGTAACATACCTTGGTGATGTACAAGATCCCGACATGGGTGCCAAATAGGATGTCATAATGGTTATTGTTGAGACTACACATATTACCACTTTGTAGAAGTCCATCACCGGTATCTTGGTATCACATTTGATTAGGGACAAGGGTGCAGAGATATTTCTATTTTTATAAGTGTCGATCATTAAGAGAATTGAGCTCTATGGTAGGGTATTTGCATGGGGTATTGATATTCTTGCCATTACTTACCACAACTTACATCAGATTGACATATGTGGGGCTAGATCTCTTAGCCACCCACATTTTTGATGTCATGGATTTACGAGTGAGTTATCCCCTATTAGAGGGTTGTTGGGACAACATATCCTATAGAGATCATGGTTTCTAAATGGGTTGATATTTCTCCTCTTAGGGTTGCATCGAGTTATTATCTTCAATGACCATAAAAACACGATAACACAACCGTATCATGATATGGCAGGTTGATGGGGTGAAGAGGGAGTTATATTGACTACTTGCACTACTATTTCATTGTTAGTTAACCGTGGAAGTAGATTTGAGCCACATACAATGCTCCAAGTTCTCTAGTAGTTTGGTTTTATCATTTTGGATTATCTCCTTAACTTGCTATTATATACATGGGGATTTGAGAGGTGAGAGAAATGTAAGGGATAACTCTAGTGGATAGTGAAAGTGCATGGTGTCATGACTGGGATTCCACAAGTCTGCACTGCAGACACAACTAAAAGTGTTTTAGTTATAATGAGGTAGGTTCTATAATTTTTGAGGGGCTAGCCAAGAGTGAGGAGGAGGGGGTTAAAAATACTCGAGCTCAAAGGAGGAGTCATACCCCGAGTGGTAGAGTTTAGGAGAGGTATTGGCTGCTTTGCGAGTTGAGGCAAAGGTTGAGGCAGAGGATGAGATAGTTTAACCCAAGGAGATGGAGGAGGTTTCCATGCATTAAGAGTAGAGGGAGGAGGAGGAGGCCAAGGAAGAGGATATTTTAGCTGCTCCTACAAGAGGTGTGTAGCACCACTGTGTAGACTCGAGATAGGTTTTGGAGACATGAGTGAGTGCTTAAACACTTAATTCCTTCTATTTCCTAGATTATATGCTAGTAAAATATCTTCTTTTATTTTTGCTTTTTTATATTTTATTTTTTACATTTTCTAACTCGACATTTTTTTCTACTCTTTACAGCCACACTGAGGGATGTAGGGACCTTATCATGTGTACTAACATAGAATTTATCATGATGGATACTAGTATGACCCGAGAGGCTTTACCGGTAGACGTTGGATCCCTAGCACACTCCAACCACCATATTGATGTCTTTCACTAGCCAAACATGTAGTAATAGAGATCACTTGGTTAAAGAAAAATATGACCATACTACGGGATAGAGATAGATGATGAGAATATTCATGCAAAGCGAAGCTACAATTACCTGGTCACTCACATGTATGTTCTCACCATTAGACTCATAGAGGCTCTAATGCTACACCCAGTTCTTCTCATCATAGGAGCCCTCACCTTTCCCCTTTGTAGGGATCTCAGAGGGAAGAATGGGTGAGGGACCTTTATTTCTTTGGGACCATTTTTTGTTTTTTTGGATCACAATTGAGCGTTTTGGCCACAATTTTCCTTCATTTTGATGACATTGTATTGAGACACTTTGACATATATCTAGATATATACATTATCTTTTGGTTTGGCATTACTTCATAAGAATTAATTTCTTATGGTTCATCTCATTTGTGTACTCTTATATGGTTAGGAATTTCCAATTTTTTTATGATTTTGAATACATGATGTGGATAACGGTGAATTGTGATAAACAAAATGATATATATGACTATGCATATGGTAACAAACTGTAATCAAGAGACTCTATTTTTAAATTAATTTTTAACATTTCTATTACATTAGAAAAATGTTTTGAATATGGTGTTATACTAAAATAACCTCACTTTATTCTTGACTCCATGAAACTATTAAGATGTAAGGGCTCATCACTGAGTCCTAAGAAGGATGTGAGATATGTGATTTAAAGAGTGTGAACAAGAATGATGACTAAGAGACAAGAACTTTGACAAATATTTATTCAAAACTTACAACCCAACCCTAATCAAGATTAACTAACCAGTCCAAAATGAATTGTTCTTACAATATTTGGCTAGAATTAGATCCGTGGATGGCCTATTAATTGATAAGATTTGGTTTAAGAAATGATTGTCTCCTAAAATATTCATCTAATTCATTTTCTTGGAAATTTCAGACTTTCAAGCACTTTTATTTCTTTGTTTATTTAGGATTTTTTTATATGACATCTTTCCCCATGATACCAGTAAGAAGCATGGGATCATCACCAAGGGAAAATTATAGGAGATTAAGGGAAATTTACTCCTTTCTCAATCTCATACTACCTATAAGAAGTATGGGCTCATCACCAAAGGTTGGGAGGGATGAAAAGTGTAGTTATTTGTAATAACAATAATTTTATTTATTGTTTATATAATGTTTTTGTTTGGATTTAGATTGTTCTTTTTAAGAGGGATAATTTTCCCCTAATCTAAACCCCACATAACTAGTAGGATATGAGGGCTCATCACCAAAAGTTGAAATAGGTAAAAAAATTCTAGGTGAAATGCTTAGAATTTTTTTGTCATGGAGAGATATTTTTAGGGGAATATCTATCATCAAGAATATTCTAGAGAAAACTATGGGCAAGAAACACCCGAATCGGAAGAAACCATGAAGAAGATGAAGCATGCAAGTCCTTATAACACCAATGTCAAAATTTGTCTCATGAATGGAAATGATGATAAGGATTATATAATTTGAATATGTGAAAATAATGTAGAAGAGGTATGATTGAGATATTTTCCAACGTTTGAAAGTTTAAGAATCACTTGAAAAGTAATTTTCTTTTTTACAATTTCAACAAAATGATAATGCAGGTGATAAGACAATATGAATGCAAGAAATGATAGTGTGTAGATGCACATGACTATAAAATAAAGTATTTTAGGTGACATGAGTTGATGGTTTCATCAAACTCCTCACCTTCTAAGGTACATAGACGATAAATAGGATTCTTGAAATTTTCATTTGCTTGACAAGGGCCTAATATTTTAGGTTTAAACTTACAACCCTTTCCCATTATCTTATCCATCCAAACATCTAATCTTAGCGTAAGAGTGTCCATTTGAATGAGACATTCATATACCTATTTGTTTTATTCTTGACTCATTATTTCTACACAAACGTGATGATGTTTTTCAACTTTGTTCCAAGGAAAATTTTAGTGGTGAATTTTCATAAACTTGTGAATATTAGGGATTTTGGAAATTAGAAATGGCTAATTTTCAGCAATCGGCTCCCATCCAATTCACCTATAATTTACACCGATAAGTCATTTATATGGGTGAATTTTCCTACTATTTATATGTTAAATTAACTTATGCATGTATTTTCCAATGTTTCTTATCATTGTACCTCATCCAAGAAAATTGTGCCCTACCAAATTGCCTTCACCACGATACATTTTTCAGAAATTCACCATCAATTTGAAATTTGATTTTGAATATTCGCCACCCATTCTAAACTAATTTTCAGAGGGAAGTTCTTTAAATGAACCATGCTTTGTTCCCTATATAGGAGGAATGAACGCATTTGGATTTTTTTCACACTATGGGGTCATGTATCATAAACATGATTTTTTTGACACATTTTCATCTAGACCAAGGTTAGGAATGGAAGAAGCCATAGAGATGGATTTGGTGAAGGTCATTTCACTCTCAACATCCTTTTCTTCTTCTGACACTTATATTATGTGTATGATTCTAGGATAATCAATAAGAAGAGAGGATAGATTGAGAAAATTTTCAACTCCTTGTTGGAAATTGTGCAGTTGTGTTTTCATTATGTAAACCACATTGATGGAAAAGTGTGTCATGGTCTAGTATGTGTACCCATATTATGTTATTCATGTGTCTAGATTGAATATTTAGTGGTTATGCAAAGTTTGGTGAGTTGTCATGGTGTCTTGTTGTATGTTTGAGTATGCCTAGTCATGGTATGCATCTTCTTGAGGTGATTGGTTGATGTTATTAGGTCAAACATGGATGGTATGATGTGTAATGATTGCACATGGGTCTGCACATGGTCAACATGGTCAGTTCATGGTTGAGTCAAGTCATTCGAGGCTTGTGTCTAGCCCTAAAGCAAAACGATTAAGGTAGAGATGTGATATTTAGACTAGATATTTCTTGTTGTAGCATTGAAGATTTTTTTGGAAATTTATCTAAGGTGTATGGTGATTTTTAGGTATGTATTTATTGATTTATTGCTTCTAATAGGCCATTAGGAAGAAAGTAGTGGGAAGCTTGATAAGTTTGACACATGCAAATGAGATTGGATAGAGAGTTTCGGGCATATTTGGACTAAATGGTGAGAATGGATACTTATAGGATTTTTGTGATGCTTAGTGACATGTTTATGGTTATTCGATGAAGATTTTGTAAGTTATGGAAGTTTTGGTGAAACCAGGTAAGTTGTAATGTGATTTTCAAGCAAAGTTAGACCTTATGATTCTTGTTGTGAATTATATGCTTTGCATGGGTACCTGTACGCACCCAATATTGCACATGCTACATTGTCAGGAAAATAGTTACAAGAATCCCAAATGATGATTCAAAAAACTTTCAAGAAGGTCTTTGAGCTCCAAAACCCATTCACAATGTATATTTTTATCCTAGATGGCCTTACTTAACTTTTCCATGCATTTTTCCATTTCCCGCCTCTTTCTCTTCTTGTTTTAGCCTTCTTGAGTTCCAGGACCACAACCTTTCCTAGGTGACGGTTCTCAAACCACCGCCTGTAGGGAAACCATCCCGAAACCACTTCCCTACATAGAGCGGTGATCCTACCCTCTTTTCTAGATTCTTCATGCGTGTTTCGACATGCAACAATTCACTTAAATTTGTTTTTAGAATGCATCCATGAGCCAAATTGGCTAAAAATAGATTTTTTTCTTGGTTCTCCTTGCTCCTTCTATTTTAAATAATATTTAATTAGTTGGAACTACCTCTTCTTTCCTTGTGCATGAAGTAACCTCCTAGCCTCCATTCCTATATATTCCATGCCTATACTCAAGAAAAGCCCCGAGAATTTTTTCTATTTTGTATTATTTTGTTGTCATAGTCTCGCTAGGAATTGCATAGCCAAGCTCGATCTCTTGTACTATCTCTTCTACTTGCATTACGTCCAGATTGCTTCCAAGATACCATTGCTCAAGCGTCATCCTCTTGTTTTTTTTATTTTCATTCCTAATCCCTTGGACTCGCATGAACACTCAAAGAAATAAAGGAAAGAACTGAGGGGACATATATTGATACTACTGGATTTTCCAAGGTTCTTTCTCTTCTAGGTTGGAGTTGTGTATTTGTTTGCTTTGTTTATCAAATTGTCAATTACGAATTGTTAATTTCAATTACATATCAAATAGAGTAGAAATCAATTTCTTTTCATTTGTAAGTAATTAGCTAATTTCCAAGAGGGTTTGAATCTTTCATAGCAACCACCAAAGTGACGTATCCTCTTCTTCCCACACCCGTGGATTTGAAGGAGAGAATATCTGTAGGAGGTTGTCTACATATTATAGATAAATTGGAAAAGATCTTTTTTAAAGTTAGTTTAGATTCAATACATTCAACACATGTGAATAACCACACTAGGTTATCTCACTTGTTTAGTTTTAGTGAAGAATTAGATTTGATTATTTAGAATAGAAGAAAATCATTGTTTGTGATTGTAATATTTTAATTTTGTGAATTGTTTAGATTAGTTTCCTTTCAGCAGTAGCATATATTGTTAATTTCATCTTGATTAATTTGGACACTTCAAACAAGTTTAGCACTTAGATTTAGTTAGGAAAATGAACCATAGGGAATTTACACTACCCTTTCATAGCCTCTAAATCTCCCCTTTTCCAGCTTAGCTACCAGGAGATCACACTTCCATAGCTTAGTCACTAATCCTCTTATAGTTAGCCACACACATTCAACATCGGATGCTCCAACACGCCCTCTTGGGGTCGAGTGCAGTTGAAGATCATGTGTTCATTTTCATCCATAGAGTACCTGATCTCTTTGGGGTATCCTTTAAGGTTATTTATGAATCTTTCAAAAAATAATGAGGTGGTTTTGTTGTCACATTTTTATGAACAATTGTTAACAAGCTAAAGTGGTTTGAAACCCTATCTAAACCCTAACTAGGATCATATTGTAGAATATTGAGTATACTGAGAATATTTTTATTCCATTTGAAAAATTTATGATTTCATGTTGTAGAGGAATCTTCTAGATTTCTAGAAATGTATGATAGATCATGTGGTGATATGTGGGCCCCACTTGAAAATGAAAATTTCTCAATATTTCAATTTTTTCGTAGAGTTTTCCAAAGAAGGTAATGAATAAATTATCATTTATGATATCTCAATATGTTTCCTTAATTTACATGAATTTTTAGAGAATAATTGTAGTAAAAAAGTACAAAGTGTGCCCTATTTGTGTTGACTAGTTTTGGGGTAGTTTGGAGCAGTCTAGAGTAAAATTTTGATTACAAGAGTTACAGGGGGAATTAGGACTCCATTCAATTTGTGTTGTGAATCTTGTTTAGTGATATTTCCATTATTATATCAAAATTTAATATTGGACATGGTATACAAAATTTATGAGTTGTTCATTGAGGATCAAGTTTGAAGGATGCATGTTCTTACAGTGGTACAAATGACTACTTAAGGTAAAGTGATGAATTTTAAGTTCTTAATGATTGGTGAAGGTTTTATGAGGACTTAGGAATAATGTTTAAGTATGTTACATTCTTTTTCAGTGTGTAAGTGAGTTTTAGTATGTTGGATCAAGTTGGGCGAAGTGTCAATTCTTGAGTCTAAGTAGAGATAAGAAGGGTTGCGCAGAGATTGGATTGGTTGAAAGCCTTCCACTTAGATTTTCAAAGAGTTATAATATATTATATAATTATAACTCAGATTTATTTTCAATGAGGTATGTATTGTGTCTTGGGAAGTTCATTTGATGTTTCTTTCAGGATTATTTATGAAGAGGTTTGTAGCTACATTTTAAGGACAAAGTTGTTCTTGCTACAATATTGAGTTGTTTGATGCATGAGATGGTTGATTTGAAGCTTTATATCACCTTAAAAGTGAATAGGGGTGAATTTTTCATCTATTCAATGCATTTGGAGGTCTTGAAAGTATTAAAAAAATGTGTTTATCAGCTAAGTATAGAAAACATGTTTTTGGGGAACTTTATTTGGTGAAGAAAAAAGTTGTTGTGGTTTGAAAAAGGGGATGTTTCATGATATATAAATTAAATATTTTTTTAAAGGTTATTAAATTTCCATATAGTGGTTTCTTTCCATAGGTGAGGTGTTTTTGCGTGATTTTGAGGCTAAAATATGAAATCAAGTTGTTGTTAGTAGTTGTTTTGTAAAGGTAATGAGCTAGTGGGCCCATTAAACAAAATAATTTTATTGGTCCATGATAATTGTGACCATGTGTGATATTTAAATTTTATTTTAATGGATAAAAATATTTTTGGAGTTACGATATCTTTCTCATCCCAATGATGGGGATTTGAGGGATTTTAGTACATGGATGAAGGATTTTGCCTAGACAACCTTTATGGGTCATATGTGACCATTGTAATGGATGTAATTGAATTTTATAATTTTTTATGGGTCAAATTTATCATGAGGACTGACCTCTCTCATGTTTGAAAGAAGGAAATTATATTTAAGTGCTTGTTTGGTTCATTTATGAACTAGTACTCTTGGAGGGAAGAAGAGTGACCTAAAGGAGAGATTTTTGCAGGTATGAGTGAATGATTTTAAGGATGAGGAATATCATGATAGGTTGAGGAATGATTGAATACATGATAGAAATATTTTAAATCCATGGAAAGTTGAGAAAAAATAATATGTTAAAGATTAAAGACCTAGGGTTTGAGCTATGGTTTGTGAGTTGAATAAGTGATCTCCATCAGTTATGGTGACAAAAATATCAAAGATAAAACATATTCAGGAGGCAGAGTTAGTTCTTTATCATAATATGGGGTTGTTTCCTCCTTGTGGAGCTATTTCTTCACTAAATTAGGGTTTCTACTCCTTGTAGGGTTAGTGCTTTACTAAACTAGGGGTTGGTGGTCCTTGTGGGGTTGGTGCCTCACTACATTTGAAGCATGGAAATATAATGTTTATTTTTAGTGGTTTTTCATCCCTATGATGGTTTCATACTTAAATATTTTGTTTATGTTCTCTCTTGCATGTGTTATGGTTATTTAAATGTATTGTGCACACATAATAAGCTTGTGATGAATGTATGTGAATGGATGAATGTTGATGTATGTTGCAATAAATGGTAAATGAAATGAGTAATTTGTAGGACTGATTCACCCCCTTTCAGTCTATTTTTCTTACAATGATCCTTATGGTTCAAACGAGATAATTATTGGTGAATCACTTTCTAATATTTTTACAATATTTGTTGTGGTTTTTATGGATAAAATTTATATATACATAACCTTACTCTTATATGTTTTTTCCACTTCAAATTTTTTTGGCTCATTGACCTCAAATTTTGGAACACCCTTGGTGGTTGTGACCAATTATTTTGTGGGAATATTTTTTTAATTGGTTCACAAGTATTTCATACTTATAATGAACTTTAGGTTTCTTATTAAGGATCTCTAAATGTATATCTAAGGGTTTGGGACCCCCTTGAGAAACAAAAAATTTACCCAGATGGAGGAATCTAACCTCTTGGAATAAATTAGAAGGAATGGAATTCATCTTGTGAATCCATGGTCTTCCCAAGATCATATTATATTTTGTTTCCTTATCAATGATATAAAACTCAGTTAGAACCATTTTCGGCCTAAAGGAGACAAGAAGGACCGTAGTTTTGATTGAGGTATCCTTGAGACTATAATACCCTCGCAACATGTTTCTAATAGAAGAACAATTGGTCTCTCCATAAACTAACTTCTGTAAGAAATAAAATGGGACCACATTCATGGCATCCCCACCATCAATCATGGCTCTCTTGATTTAAATGTTATAGACCCACACTTGCAAATATAATGCATGGTCTCCTCTTTGGGATATTTTAGTGTTAGATGTCATCTTGCTTATATAAAACACAAAATTGGTATCCTTTTCATTCTACCCTAGAGGGTTTATATCGAATTCAATATGATTGATTTGATCTTCAGGTGGAGGCATAACATACATTAGGTGACTTAGCTCCAATGCATATAGAAAATAAAAATGATCACCAGGAATTCTTCAACAAATCTAGAAATAAAATGTGAGAAAAGGTCTTGTTTAAGTCTAAAATCAAATCATAAGCTCCTACAAGTTATAGGACAATAGGAGTGTCATATTGTAAGAGGGAATGAGTGGGAATAGTTTTATAAGTATAATCCCTTGTTTTATTTGTTGTGTTAATTTATGGTTCGATTTCTAAATTTACTATTCCCAAAGAACAAGAAGTATGTCTTGTTATTTAGGTTTAGGTTAGGAACAACTCAAGAATTTTCATAAGTTAAGGCTTCATGGTTTTTGTTACCAATACGAATACCCTTTATGTTTTAAGGACCTTGTTGGGCCTTAGAATATTGACTAAGTCCGAAATGGCAAGTTCACGTGTGGGGCCAATAAAGAAGATGGGTGTGCATGGAAGAGTGCGTAGGACAAAGGTTTTATAAGGGCTTAGTAGAAACCATGACACATGTACAAGGCAAAGAAAAGGATTTTAGGACTTAGTCATATTCAGCTTTCCAAGAGGCACTTGAGGAAAAATGTGACCCAACTAGGTGTGCTGAGTGGATAAGGTGATAGCCTGGTGACTTGGTGGTCAAGGAAAGAATATTCCATGCATGGAACATTCCTAAAGACATCATTAGAAAGTGGGGAGCTCGTATTAGAAGAAACATGCTCCATTGGAGGACCACCTTGACACTTGGCAACCGATCTGCTACTTCAGGAAGGCATGACGGTGGGTGTTAAACCTATTTATAGAGATGCTCAGGTAGAAGAAAAGGGTGTGATAGATAGAGGAAGAGAAGAAGAGGGCCATGGTGTGATGAACCATACCAGAGTAGGTGAAGCCCTGTAGAAATGAGAAGAAGATTCTAGGGGTTAGGGTTCTCATTAGAGGACTATAGGAATGTTAGCATATCTAGGGAATGGGTCTACTAAATTTTTGTAATAGGGAAGAATAGCTAGAGCTTTTGATGTGTGAGTCATGATATATTGGTCTAATATGACCCTTTTAGATGTAATATGGTTACTAAACTATGATCAACATAAATATATGGTTCTGTTCTAAATATATTGTTCATGGGTGTAAACCCTAGTGCCTTTTTCTTTATGTTATGGATCATATCTACTATCTATATGATGTTTATTTTATGGGTATGTTGGTGTAATGATTCATCATATGCTTTCAAAATATATGCATGATCATTTACTTTTCTGCACTTAATCCATCATCAATGACAACATCTTCTCACAATGCTCACATAAAGGAAGGCTTGGTGCCTGCGCACACCTCGGGTGAGAGCTCAATGTTCGTTGAGTGATAGGTTGGCATGAATGGGGTTAGAAGGTTATTCTATGGGAATAAAAATGACTACATCTTGGTTCTATTCTTTGAGACATATTTTCAAAGTTGTTGTGAGAGATGACTACATCTTTGTTTCCTTTGACGCATGATGAAAGAGTGCTTGACCTTGGAAAGTGTCGAAGCATGGTTTAAAAGCACAAAGGATGAGTTTACTCAAATATTTAGTGCTAGGCATGAGTTTGGTGCATGCAGATGGGTAGAAAAACACCTATATCATGAGTTGTATGAGACCTTCTTTTTTTTTTTCTAGTAGAATTATATGAATGGCTTTTAGCATATGCATCTAGATTAATTCGGTGTTATAGATCACATGTATGGACCAAAGATGATTACTAGATGCTGTAAGATGTGGATCTGACTTGGACACATGCTATTGATCACTGGTGGAAAAGAGTGCTAACTAGTTATACCTGGAATACACCATTTCTATGTATTCCTATCTAGAGGTTGCTAAGTTTGAGTTCCTAAGGGAACCTAGAGGATCATTTTTGTGAGCTATCCCATTGGCTATGAAGATCTTGATCATTACACTAAGTTTGGAGGCATTCCCCATGGTTAGATAAGCTTCTCTGAGTGTTGGATGAGGAAGATAGGGTGGAGGAAGATGAAAGACATTGTGGCGGAAAAGGATAGGGAAGAGATGTGACTCAAGTATAGTGAAGCATGTGAAAGGGAGTTGGCTAGAAAATATGATGTTACTGAAGTGATGGATCTATGGAGGTAGATGTTGCGAGAATGAATTAAGGTTCGCATAGAGGATGTAAAACCTGAGCAGTTTGTGCTACCCCATCTTGGAAAGTGTGAGATAAAAACCCCTTTAGCTTCTGATGAGAATTCATTACATGGAGAAAGGAGAGCCATCGATTTGCATCTAAACCCACATGGTGACTAATCCTTGGTGCTTAGTTTTATAAATCAAGAAACAAGTATTGTTAACCCAGTTGGCATCAGTGGAAGTGACTGATCTACACCTAGGAGGTATAACTTCTCATTTGGTACATCTATGGACACAAAATCGATTCATGAGTTTGGAGGGATTTTTGGGTAGATTGAGAGTACACATAGCTTGGGTATCGTGTCTCGGGAGTGGTGTAGGATACACGTCTGGTAGCGGAGAAATATCACAAACCATTAGTGCATAGTTCAATGGGACATTGGGAACACTAGGTGTGACCATTTTAGGACCATTATTAGCTACAGGAGGAAGACATGGTGGATCTAGTGAATCTAGAGGTAGATCAAGAGGAATAAGACCTAGTGGATCTAGTGGATTTGG
This sequence comes from Taxus wallichiana var. yunnanensis, assembly GCA_018340775.1. Classification (NCBI taxonomy): domain Eukaryota; kingdom Viridiplantae; phylum Streptophyta; class Pinopsida; order Cupressales; family Taxaceae; genus Taxus; species Taxus wallichiana. Next base: position 53,836,015 of record CM031234.1, read on the forward strand.
TGGTGGAGGAAACACCAGAGGTAATCAAGGTTTTGGATCAAGTAGACAAGGGCCTTAGCCACCTCTACAAGTATTTTTTGAGATGTCTTTACATATACTAGATTAAAAGGGTGTTGAGGATGTTGCAGAGCATGTACACAAGTGTGAATTTCTATGGCATTCAAAGGGGATCATTATCCCGAAGTGAAAGGAAAGTCAATTTCTAACAACGTTGTAGGGGCATGTGCATAGTTGGTATTGAAATTATGACCCCCATCAAACGGTGGTAGATTACACCATGTTATGGAATGCCTTCTTGGTTGAATTCCATATCCCTAAATTTGAACATAAGAGAATGAGTGCTCTAAAAGAGATCCAACAAAGAATGTCAAGGAGTGTGCGGGAATATGACACATGGTTCAAAACTCTCTTGTCAAAACTATCTTATGATATTCATCCTTCTCAACATGCTTAATGGTTTTTGGAGGATTGATAACACCATTCAAAAGAGCACTTTCACACAAGACATTCATGACCCTCGAGGCCTTAAAGGCTGCTCTATGTGCTGAGGCTATTAGAAGTATAGATACTAGTGTTAGCCCTTTCCTTGAGGCTCAAATTTCTATAATGGTGAAGTAACTAGAGAAGCTATCTGCGAACTCGACACATGAGACTCGCAGTGGTCTATGGTGCACAAAGTGTGAGGTAGAGGGGCATACAAAGGATAGTTTTCCTCAAAGGTCAGTATGTGCCATGATAATGGATTGTGAAATTTTCCATGGGGATCATGATGTAAGTAGGTGCCCACTACTGCAGCACACGATCCGTAAGAATGTGTCTTGCTATTGTAAGATCTATACCTCTATGACCCATGACACCAAATATTATAGGCTAATTGACTAGATACATGATGCCATTGATCTTGGTGTGTGTCAGACCAGCCTTGCAAGTAGTTCTAAGGATGATGACCACCACTATGAAGGGTGCACAGATGGAGGAGTGCATGGAAGAGGTTTTCACGGAGGATTTCATGGTCATAGAAACCATGGAGGAAGAAGTGAGTTTCCGTGAGGAACTGTTATAACTATGGGTCTATAGAGAATTATAAGCATGAGTGTCCTAATCTATTGCAATGCTCATGGTGTGGAAAGAAACATAAATACAAAGAGTGCCCTAAAATATTTGAGCACATGAGCTAGTAACACCAGAAAGATAAGGGCACTAGGATGGTAAGCATAAATAATGCCAACTCACAGTGGATGCCAAGAGTGGTGTGTAAGTCAGACTAGAACTTGTATTGGTTATGATGTGAGTAGAGGTCATGTGCACTAGGGAGATACTAAGACAAAGAACACTAGTTATAAGAGAAGAAGTGGTACATGGAAATTATCCGGACCCTACTCATCAAAAATAGGTGTATCAAGAGACTATGGATGTGATTTGGAGTTTGCAAGGAGAGATCCAATTAATGTCGAAGGAGTAATCAAGGTAGAAAGAGAAAAGGAAGAATGCTAAGACTTCCCTTAAGAATCTAGATGAGGTTAGGGAAGTATGTAAGATGTTAAGGAAAGATAATATCATTCCCTTTCTAGGAGAATGGTTATGGGAGAAGGTACCATGCATTGGAAGAGAGCATGAGAGGAAGGTTTTACATGCTAACCTTCCTCCCCATAGCCTTGACTATGACAAAGAGATCACCTTAAATGTTATTGTAGATGGATGGATTCTAAGAAATATTCTAATCAACATGGGCATGGAAGTCAATGTTATCACTTTGGATGTATGACATCAAATGGGAAGGCCCACATTACAGCCATCTTTGAATGTGTTGTATATGGAAAACAAGATGAAGGAAATGCCCATTGGTGTCTTGAAGGATGTGGTTATCACTATTCAAGGGGCCAAGTTCACTGGAGACTTTGAAGTCTTGGCACTAGCCGAGGTGGATAACTTTCTAGCATTTCTTGGGTGCCCCTAGTGTTACAAAAACAATGTTAACCTATGGTTTAACAAGGGGTATATCAATTTTGAGAACAAGGAGGAACAAGTCATCATCCCCTTGACATATGGGAAATCAACACCCTATACTGATCCCTTGGGAGAATAATTCCTTGACATAATCTATGTGCACTCTATTAGAGACCCTAAGGTAATTCATCCTACAGAAGGAATTATCTAGTTTGAAGATGCTTAGTCTATGAGTGATACAACCAACATAGCATGTGAAAATTGGGCACATGGGACTTATGAATTAATTGGGTGACAATTGAGAGGATTAGTGACAAGGGTAAAAAAGTGTGCTCGGTAAAGCACCTAGGAGGGAAGAAGATACCAAGTTACTCTAGAGGAGCTAACCATGATGATTTATTATGAGAAATGCGGGCTCGGTGGAAAAGTGGTAATGAAAGAAGAAGTATGATCAACTATAACCTGCTCGGGACTGTAGCACGTTGGTAGGAGACACATTGTGAAATCCTTCTAGAATGATGTGAGGTAAGAACCAAGTTCTCTATTAGGTTTTCCAAAATAAATGCACCCACTATCATACAATACTACCATGGCAAAGAACCCGCCTCGTGTCATATCCAAGCATGTGAGAAGGCCTAGATAGAAGGTTCGAAGCTTTACCACCTTCTTTATGGGTGCATAAGTTGTATTCCACCTTACAAGGTTGTGTGTGCGCATGGTACATTCACTCAGAGATGCACCATCAGATAGGGAATTGGTAGGAGTTGGCGGATGATCTCATTCAAGCTTTCGAGTATCGGAGTACAAATCCATCAATGGATAAGGCATTTTAGGTGGTCAAGTGCCTCACAATGGGAAATAGTGCTATGGTAGAATATATAATACTTGATCTATTAGGTGAACCTAGTTTGGATGCATGTTTTGATGAGAAACATTAGACGAGATACAACTTGAGTGCACATGCATGGAAAAGGAAAAAGAAAAAATGGTCTATGTAATAGATGGTGAAGAAATGGAGAGTCTAGATTTTAACCATTCTGAAGGTACATGTGAAGTTAGGGATAATGTTGATGAGTGAGTGCATGCCTACCATGAGCCCTTAAAAAAAATAATGTTAACATTAGTTTAAAGGCTAGAACCTAAGGAAGCTATCATTGGGGATTATTGGTCAGAGAAAGAAGTTTCTAAGATCATTGACCTTTTGCACGAGTTTCAGGATTTGTTCCCATGTGGGTACCATGAGCTCAAAGGCGTTCACCACTCCTTAGGGAAATGAGGATCAAGTTGAAGGAAGGTGCACACTGATTCGGAAGAGACCGTATCGAATGAATATGAACTTACACGTACGGGTCAAGGAAGAGATAGACAGGATGATAAAATTAGGCATTATTGAGGATATGGAGGAATTAGAATGGGTGAGTCTAATGGTCATAATCATTAAGAAGGATAGAAGGATAAGGATCTATGTTGATTATAGGGACTTGAATGTAGTGTGTGTCATTGATCCTTTTCCAACCCCCTTCATTGAATAAATTCTAGAAGGAGTAGCCAAGCATGAGGTCTATTCTTTTATAGATGGGTTCTCAGGGTTCCACCAAGTTAGACTTACAAAGGAAGACCAAGAGAAGACAACTTTCTCCATTGAATGGGGATTTTTTCATACATGGTCATGCCTTTTAGAATAAAGAATGCACCTATTGTGTTCTTTTCCATCATGGTACAAGCCTTCCAGGACTTCATCTATAAATTTATTTAGGTCTACTTGGATGAATGGAATTTGTATGGGCTGGTAAAATACCATTGTGACAATTCAAGGCTTATGTTTGAGAGATCTCAATAGTTGAGAATATCCCTCAACATTAAGAAATGTATCTTTTCTACTCCACTTCAAACCCTATTGGGGCATATTATATGTAAGGAATGATTGTTTTGGATCCTACCATGATTGTAGTTATTGTGAGATTAGAGGAGCCTACCAATCAGAGCACTATGCATGGATTCCTTGGGCATACGGGTACTATAGAAAATTTATTAAGGGATATGCCAAGATTTTTGCGCCTTGGAGGAGTTAGTTAAACATAAGAGTACCTTTCGTTGGGGAGAGGCACAATAACAGGAGGAATTTGACACATTGAAATATAGGATTGTCACTATGCCCATATTATTCTTTCCTTCTTGGGATAAGCCCTTCCATTTACATGTTGATACCTTAGGAACAACCATTGGAGCAATACTAGCATATCCTGGCGAGAGGATTTTTGATCACCCCTTGTGTTTTTCCAGTAGGAAGTTGACACCAAAAGAAAAAAATTACACAACTACTGATCATGAGGAACTATCAATTATCTATGCGGTGCATAAATTCAGGCAATATCTACTGGCAACACCATTCATATTCTACATGGACCAAATGGTACTAAATTACTTGGTGAACAAACCCATTTTACAATGGCGCATATGCCATTGGGTCCTATTATTTCAAGAATTTGAGTTCTCAGTTGTGGTAAAACCAGGAAAGAGTAATTCAGGACCTGATCATCTATCAAGAATTGACCCAATAGAAGATGCACAGATCATTGAGGATACCATGTCAGATACACAATTTCTTTTTCTATGGCATGTGCCCTCTAACTTAGAGGATATTGTAGTGTTTCTTAAAATGGGTGTGGCGCTAGAAGGAATGAAGGCTTTGGAGAGAAAGTAGTTAGCTATATGCGCCACACCTTACATGTTGATTAGTGGATATTTGTACAAGCTAGGTTGTGATGAGGGTCTACACCGATGCATATTAGAAAATGATTTCATTGCAATCATTAAGGAAGTGAATGGTGGGATTACAGGAGGACACTATGTAGGAAATGCAACCGTGTGGAAGATTCTACTTGTAGGGATTTGGTGGGAAAGTATCTACTAGGATTGTATTGATTTTTGTAAGGCTGTGACCATTTCCAATGCCTTGGAACATGTCAAAGGAGGGATGAAATGCCCTTATGACCAATAGCCAACACTGAACCATTTTAAAAATGGGTGATTGAATTTGTAGGACCAATTTCACATGTCATGCGAAGGACTGGCTCATGTTACATCATCACTTGCACTGATTACTTGACAATATGGATAGAGGTAGTGCCTACAAAAGATTCAATAATGGCAAAAGAAACAAGATTCTTATGGGAAAACATAATCAACAGGTATGGATGTTTGTTGAGTTTAACAAGTGATAGGGGTACACATTTTCTAAATGAAATAGTTAGGATTTTGTTGGCAAAGTTTATGGTAGCCCATCACAAGACCACCCCTTATCACCCGACAAGTGAATGGGACTGTTGAAGCATTTAACAAGATACTAAGTCACACATTAACTAATATTTTTGATGTTGGCAGACAAGATTGGGATGACAAGGTATCATCCATTCTATGGGCATACAAAACAACCTACAAGAGATTGAACAAGGCAACACTATTTCAATTGGTGTTTGGGCATGGAGGCTATTTTTCCGGTTGAATTTATACTACCATCTCGCATAGCGTGTGCAGGAGGATTATTAGATGAAAAATTGCCCAAAGAAAGAATTGATAAGTTAATTTAGCTAGACAAAAGGTGATCACTTGCTAGATGGAGTCAAAAGATAGAGAAGGCAAGACAAAAGCATGGCATGATTATCATATTAAAAACAAAAATTTGAGGTTGGGAAGATGGTTTTGTTATATGACTCTAAATTTCTGCACCATCTTGGGAAGTTGAAATTCCATTGGTTGGGACCATACATCATCTCATACATCCTTGATTCAAGCACTTGTTAGTTACACGTGTTGGATGGGACGAGACTACTAGGTCATTTCAATGGGAGTAGTGAAGCCCTATTATAAATAAGTCTTCCTTGTGTTTGTAAATAAGGTAGTTTTGCTAGTTAGCCTAGGATTTCCCTTAATGTATTTTTATTTTTCTTGTGTTTCCCCTTCTCGTTGCTTGTTCCTTTATGTTGTGTTATTTTTGCACTATGTGTGCCAGTAACCACATTAATTTCTAAGGTTGTGTATGCACAGAGGATCACACATCATTTTTAGTGTGGGGTGGAGTATAATGAAGAGAGAAATAAGTTGGTAGTAGTTGTGATGTCATGGATTGGAAGATAAAAAGTGCGTATGGTAGAAGAGCACATGGTGAAATGGTGGACAAAAAAGTTGGTGTCAAGAAGGCATTAATGAATACCATGTACAAAGGATAAGAAGCAAAAGAACAACATGAGGTAGGTGAGGGAAAAAATCAGGTCGACAGAAGAAGTGTCTTTAGTGCTATAGACATGCATGTAAGAGTATTTGGTCAGTAATAATATTTTGTGCACTGAAGATTGTAGAGGATTTTTCATACAAGACTTTTCACATGGGTAAAGGTGCTTAAGATTGGCTTTAGTGGAAAAATCTACATTCAATGCTGATTACGTTGGTACGTGGCATAACATTTATTGTGGGAGATAGGAAAAATAATATAAGTAAAGGGTAAGGCACATTATTATTTACCTTGCTATTATAAGATTGAAGATCTTTGCAAACTAGGGAACCCATAAAGAAAGATTTGTGTGAAGAAAGAAGAGTGAAAATCTGAAGTGTGTGACTAGGGTGATCTGTGAACCAAAGTGGAAGGAGTACACGGGTGTAGGGAAGAAGGTTTTAGTGGAATATGCCATCTTGTGGAAGAGTTTTCTAGGTTAGGGTTTTGCAGCTAGGGCATGGGAATAGAAGGATTCTTTCACAAATTTGAGCCATATATTTGAGTAGAGTGAGGAAGGAGAGAAAGGAGTTTATTCTTTTAACTTGACAAGAAGATGACACCAAAGAAGGTGACCGTTTCACCTAAGAAGGACAAGGAAAAGGAAAATAGACTACCACCACTAGTTTCAATGAAGAATGGTATGTAGAGATGCAAAGTACCTAGATGGGGTGTTACTTGGGAAAGAATGGGTATCCCATGTTAGGAAGATGGCCATGAGTAACTATAATCATCACACAAGTACCATAGAAAAGGAAATGGTGCTAGAACTAGTGCATCCAATGGATACAAGGACACCAGAAGGGATGCCAATTTATAGTGATGAAGTGAAAGTAAAATTGGAGAAGGTCAGGTTGCTGCAACTATTTGAGTTTCCCTATTTTGGAAAGCCCAAGCGATTATACTAGTGGCTGATTTTGCATGTGCATGAGGACCAATTCTACTTTTGCTGGCCACAGAATGTGCATAACTCCTTAGCTCATCTCCAATTTTACCAGCCTTATCTGTGAAGGGGATTCATGGATGATGACCTAGAGGATAAAGAGGCCATTAAGAAGACTGTGGAGGAGTATGACTACAAAAAGGGTTCGCGTTACTTTGATATCTTAGATATCCCTAACCTTGTGATGAGAATGGTTACATGCCTAGTAACCAAGCTGAATGGTCAAGAGAGGTGGACACAAATAAACAAGGCATGGTTGAATGTATGCCAAAATTTTTAGAAGGGACCATTTATAACTTGTCCACCTACATTTCGAAGAGATCATCAGTGCCGCACAAGAAGGAGAGAAGATAATGTTTCAACAATGTTCTTCTCACCATTGTCTTCTCATAAATTAGAGTTCTTGATGGGCTAGAGAAGTTTGTATGGGAGTATCCAGATGAAGATCCCTCCCTCATGAAGAGGTTTGAGAAATACACATGCGATACCATGATGGCCACCCACAAAGCACACCTAGAGAAATGGTACAAGAATATGCACAATGTATTCGTGGTGAGTGGAGGATACCAGAATAGTTTCCAAATCTAGTAAATGGAGAAGTTGAGTTCATTATCTATCAGCATTTCTACATTGGTAGGTTCACTCTGTCAGATGGGACCAAGAGCCCATGGTGTAAATTACCCTTCTCCTTCATTGCACAAGTATTTCCAAGTAGGGGTAAATCACTTCAAGGAAGCTAAAAGACTAAGGTTCAACCTTAATGAGGTGGACTAGGACCACCGTGATTTTCGAAGGAAGCTGGTATATCCAAAGAAGCATGCCTATATGGAGAAGTATGTCTCCCATGAGGTGTGCATGACAAAACCCTTGACATTGCCAATTGCTAGAAGGACCACAGAAAGGGTATATTTATGCATTAGGCCCAAGTATGAAAAGGGTGCTTACTTGGAGAATGATGTCTCCATCCCTGAGGATCCCACTAGTAGGAAGAAGGTTGCACTAAAGAAGAGATAAAGGGAAGAGACATTGGAGAAAGAAGCACTGAAAAATAAAACACCAAGTATGCAAACAACACAATTTGTGGGCACACCGGAGTTAGGTTCCAAGCTAAGCACATACACACAGAGGAAGAAGTATCCCATCAAGGAGAAGGAAAAGACACTGAGGAAGAGGTTAAAAAGAAGAGTCACCTAGAAGGGAATCTCATACTGAGGAAGAGGAAGAATCCCTAGCTAGGAGAAAATAAAAGGAAGAATTAGAGGAGACAGAGAGCTTGGAGGCCTACAGGGGTGAGAGAGACGGTGATGAGGATGAATAATTTCATAATCACCCTGTGTATGATGTACATGATTTAGAGGAATAAATAAGTGAGGGGAAGGGTGGAGAAGAAGAAGGCACCCAAGGAAAAGGGGAGAGTGAAGAAGTAAATACGAAGGATCAAAGGACCCCCAACCTCACCAAGGAGAAGATAGAAGAGGCTGTAGAGAGAGAAGTAGTGGGCATAATCAAGAAGTTAGTAGAGCAAGAGGTGGAGTGAAGAACGAATGAGATACTCAAGGAGATAGAAGAAGAGAGCATAGGGAAGGAGTATGGAAGCATGGGTGGAGATCCCAACTTAGTGGTGAGCTTTCTAAAGGCTACGTGTATAGGAGGGAAGAACATGGTAGTAGCACAAGGGCAGGGAATGGGGTATATCCATGATCCAAACAAAGTGCTACATGTATGCTTCCAAAGCACTATGCTGATAGATCAACTCCTGAAAATGTCTTCATTTGAGGAAGAAGGCACATACCTATGAACCAAGAAGATGTTATCTTGGGATTTTGAGTCCCATGTCAATGAACCTGAGTTCAAAGTTAACCAAGGGGCTGATGAAGGTGTCGAGACCAAAGGTATAAACCCATTGGTGAATGCTCAACAATTATCTAATGAGAAAGTTTGTAATGTGCTCAACAAGGTTTTAGTTGAAGTTGAGGCAAGACTTTTTGGAAGGAATGACCAGGTGAGATTCCTAGAAGGGGAATTGGAGAAGAAAAAGGAGGATCTTGTTGAAAAGAGAAAATATATGAAGCAAGAGGAACTAATCAACACATAGTTAAGGCATGAGATAAAGGAGGAAAAGGATAGGGTGTGTGAGGTATATAAAAAGGTAGAAATGATTACAAATGCTATTGTCTTAAAGAATCCAGACCTAACACTTCCCGAGAAGAAGTATGAGTCAACCTTGCAATGCTTGGAAGACCTAACTCACATCCTCACCATGGAGAGGCAACCTCTTACTTTGGAATCAACGAGAATAATTGTTAGCACGCTAGGAGAAAGAGGAGAAGATGAAGGTGGTGGAGATAGTCACTTGGTACACTAAGCTCCTTGCCAATGTAAAGTCCACACACAGATAGCCGAAGCTACTTATGACAATTGCGTGGATAGAGATAGAGTGGAAAGCATTCTAGTTTCCACCCATGAGGCAGACCTCAAGGAGTTTTAGGAGAAGAATAAAGGGAATAGGGAAGAGTAGGATAAGATCCTAGCTGAGGTAGAAAATAAGTTTGAAGCCATCAAGACCTTGAGAGGCTCGATCAAAAATTAGATGAAGGAATTATACCCTCAAATCACCCACAGGATGGATGCATTGGATGACCTCAGAAATTATTTGGAAAACATTTTTGATACATTGAATGCTAAGGGTGATGAACTAGGCTTTGAAGAGGTGAGAGCTTTATTGGGTGACCTCTATCAAGAGGCACAGGGTGAGGTGGATTCCTAGGATAAGATTGATGTAGAACTAAGGAAGGATTTCCCACTCATTCTTTAACAATAAATAAATTCCTCTTCATTCCTCCATTATTTATTTATTCCATTTATCATTCCTCATTTCTCAATCTTTAGTCCTTCCATTCTTTATTATTTGGATAGGATGTCTCCGAGGACAAAGAACAAGCTTAGTGTGGGATGATGTTAGGCCTCGAATATTGAATAATTCCCAAAGGGAACATGTGCATGTGGGATCAGTAAATAAGATGAGTGTGCATGGAAAATTGCATAGGATAGAGGTTTTAGAATTATTTAGTAGAAATCATGATGCATGCGCAAGGCAGAGAAAAGGATTTCAAGACTTAGTCATATTCAGATTTCCAAGAGGCACTTGAGAAAAAATGTGACCCGACTAGGCATGTTGAGTGGATAAGGTGACAACTAGGAAACTTGGTGGTCAAGGAAATAATATTCCACACATGGAACATTCCCAAAGACATCATTACAGAAAGTGGGGAGATCAAATCAGAAGAAGCATGCTCCATTAGAGGACCACCTTGACACTTGGCAACCGATCTGCTACTTTAGCAAGGCATGGTGATGGGTCTTAAACCTATTTATAGAGATTCCCAGGTAGAAGAAAAGGGTGTGATAGATACAAAAAGAGGAGAGGGACATGGTGTGATGAACCATACCAGAGTAGGTGAAGCCATCAAAAACAAGTAGGAGACTCTAGGGGTTGGGGTTCTCATTAGAGGACTATATGAATGTTATCATATCTAGGGAATGTGTCTACTAAATTTTTATGATTGGGAGGAATATCTAGAGCTTATGATGTATGAGTCATGAGACATTAGTTTGATATGACCCTTTTGGATGTAATATGGCTATTGAATTATGATCAACATAAATATATGATTTTTTTCTAAATATATTTTTCATGGGTGTAAACCCTAGTGCATTTTTCTTTATGTTATGGATTAGATATACTATTTATATGATGTTTCTTTTATGGGTATGTTGGTGTAATGAGTCATGATATGATTTCATAATATATGTATGATCATTTACTTTTCTACAATTAATCAATCATCAATAACAACATCTTCTCACAATGCTCACATAAAGGAGGGGCTGGTGTGCTGTGTGCACCTCGAGTGAGCACTCAAAGTGCCCGCCGAGTGATAGGCCGAAACACATGGGGTTATAAGGTTATTCTATTAGCATAAAAATGACCACATACCTAATTTTTCATCTTCAAAAAATATAGGGAATGTGTCCTAATATATGCTTAGGTTTGCATTATGAGGTGCAACATGTCTTGTATAGCTAGGTTGTGAAGTTTCTTCAGATTCACTATAAACATGTCCAAAAAGAGTTGCCTTTAATTTTTAGGGATTATTTGAATGAACTTGTTGGGATTCATATAATACCTAACATAATGACCAAAAACATAGTGAAAACCACAATATAGATTAGGATCACAATCTCTCAGTATTTGATTTGGAATTTTTTTTGTTATAACCCCTGTTGTAGTTTTGAAACAAATTGTTATAATTGTAATTCGTTTCCCCTTGGACATGATTTTGGTATTGATTTGGGCCTTGGAATTGAGCCTATTAAGGAAAGGGATAGTTTACATTAACCATGTTTATAGAGGAAACATAATTAGGACCTCTTTTATGTCCCATGTTGTTGTTAGTGTTATTATTGTTTGTAAAATTAGTATTGTTTTATTTGTTGGTAACACCCTCCATAGTAACACCGAAATTGTGATTCAAGAATTTGGTTTCTTTTTTGTTGGGTCCATTTTTTTATGGTTTTTGTTGTTTTATTTATGTGATACCAATTTCTGATTAAGACCATAAGTATTACGACCATGTCAATATCAAATTGGTTAATTCAAAGTGTGCCTTACAACACTTACTCATAACTACAAAAAGGAAACTTTTTAATTCCTCCTTGGTCTCTTGGTTAAGCAAGTGAAGGAAGAGCTTGAAAAGTTCCATTTGGTTGATGTTAGGTGAACTTGTAGAGGAGTAAGGAACTTGATGCCATCGCTAGATGAAATAGGTGGCATATTCATTTTGTTCCTTCCCGATATGAAAAAAATCCCTAATTATTTGTTTAAATAACTTGTTCATGTAAAAATATCTAATGAATTTATATAAAAAAATTGTTTGAAGGAATGTATAGAATATTCGGGAATATGATAATATTAATCCCAAGAAATTCCCTCAAGATTCTTCGAAATATTTTAGCCACCAAAACATCCCAAGGAATCAATTCCCTAATAGAAGTAGCGTAGACCTTGATATGAGAGTTTGGATCTCCTTATCCTTTAAATTTAGGTAGGTCAAGAAGTGGGAGTGGAATCATGACACTTCGTATATTGAATTCAAGGGGTTCCTTCAAGTATCCAAAGCATAATTTCTCATCACATAAGATTCTACCATTGAAGATCCCTAATGAGGGGGAAGAGGAGATGTTGGATAAGTTATAGTGTAAGCATTGGCTCAGACATATGGAGGTCCTTGATACTACATGTAAAGACCAAGAAAAATGTATGTGTCCATCTAGTGGGACTTTGAATACATAAGGATATATGGAGGAATAAAACTTGGATATGGGATAGTGGGCATAAAACCAAGTAACGTTACATTATTCAGAGGAACAATATTCAAGAACAAACTTCGACTATAAATTTTGTAGGATAAGCACGAGATGGTTGAGGAACCATCCCTAGTGTTTCAGAAGATCACCCTGTGTTTGATTGGACTCTATAACCTTCTTACACAAGTTGTTGTATTGGTTGCACATTGATAAGGATGTATCCTTTTTTTCTATAAGATACCCCATGTTCTATGCTATTACATAAGTTTTTTGTGAATTTTGGGCTCCATCTAACTCTCTAAACCTCCCTACTAAGGTAAAAATGACATTGTTGGTGAGGATTGAGCCCCTGTGTGGGTGTCTGTTTTGTGGGGTTTGGTTGAGAGGACAAGTGATACCCTATTATCAATTATTCAGTGTTGGTATTCTTATTTTCATTGAGAGTGGGATTTTCATGGTTTGTGGATGATACATTATTTTTAACATCTCGAGGAACAAGTCTTCATTCTTTCCAAGGAATTGTTTATTGTACGAAGTGGATTAGAAATTCACGTAAAAATGTCATTCTCTATCAATTACATGCTAATACGAGGTCTTGACAAGACTCTAGTATGAGGACTAGTTTCACCTGTAATGGTGAAGTTTTTTTAATTGGATTGATTTGTATAGAATGTTTGGGGTTGGTCAACCTCTTATATTCTCACATGACTAGTAGGATTTGAGATGTAACTAGGGGAGGTTTTCACATTGTTTGTGTAGTTTTTAGACCATCCTGAAAGAGAAGGGGATCGTTGTGGTTGAAAATTGGAATAGTACCTATCAAAGCCAAAATTCCCACCAAATTCTCTACCAGAAATATTTAAGGAGGTATAAAATACCTGTAATAATTACTCTGATCTAATACATAGAATACATGAAAAGCTAGCTACATAGAGATAATAATTGAAATCAACAACTCTATTATATTGTTTATTTATTCACTATTTCATTACACTCCATTATATAGGAGATGTATAATAACAATCCTCACAACAACCTTTGTCTGCATATACAACCATACACCCATATGGTTTCAACCTCTCACCAATATAATAATAAAACAATACTAATTGTTTTATTATTCTAACTTACTAACTTACCACATACTAACCACATTCTACTTTTACTATTTACATTTACATAGTAAATGTACTTTCACTAATTTACCATAATAATAATTACACATGTAATTATTATTCACCCATACATACAAATGGAACACTAAGATATATTTCCTAACAATAACTACCAAATAGGGGAAGAGGGGGAAATATGGACTAATGGAAATGAAACTAAAAGAAAATAATAAGGAACTAGTCCTTCACATTGGGTTTACTAATTTTATATGCCGAAAATCAACACATGATTTTAGAAACACTCAACTTCTCAAGGTCATGCTTTGAGACATCCACAATGTGTGGAATTAAGAGGATGTTGATAAAAAAAAAAGGATAATTAGAGGCTAAGAATGGGTAGTGTGCATTCCTAATAGTTGAGTTGGAAAAAATAGAAATAGAGGCTATGAATGGGTAGCATAAATTCCCTATTGTTTGATTATTTTCTTTGATTTTCTTTCTAAATTATGTTGAAAGTGCATTTTAAATAAATAAGGAAAGTAAATTCAACCTAAATAACATACAAGTGCATATATTCTTTTAATTAACCAAATTAATTCTCGGTTAATTAAATAAAACAAAAAGAACCATCTACTATATTTCTCTAAGAAAGAAACTAATTAAACAAACATTGACATTTATATGTGTTAAATTAATTAAAACAAAATAATATATACATAGATAAACACATGAAACAAATTAAATTAAAATTCTTCTAAACTAAAATGAACTAAATATGGAATAACCATATGTAGTTATTCTTATTCTAGGATTGTGAAACTATATCTAAATTAAAATCAGAATGTAATCTACAATTATTATTCAAAAATGTAATTTCTTCTAATCACTTCTTCCTCGATTCACGAGAAATAAATAAAGCTTCACAACATTAATTTATTCTTCACCCAGTTCTTCCCCGAAAAAATAAAATAAACTATACGATGATTGGAAATGAAGATATAAATGAAGAAATACAGACACAAAATCCTCCTCCGACTTCTTTCCCTTGCAGATCCAAAGGGATTGGCAAGGAATAATATATCAATGTGATATTTTTTCATATGCACAAAATACTAGAAATGAAGAAGTAACAAATTCTACCACTTTTAAACAAATGTATTTCTTCTAATTTCAATCGACAATCATAAGATGAAAATTTAAAAGCAATTAATACATTCCCAACTTGTAACCATTTACCTATGATAGTGTTTAGGTGTAGTGGTGCATTATTTCTCCTCAACTTCCGTTTCCTTTCTAGAGATGAATTCCAGATGATCTAAGATGTGCAATGCTAGCTAGTTGTTGGAAAATCAAGAAAATTGTTGAAGTTTGGTGGGTTGTAAGAAAACCGGTCACAAATGTCATACTAAAAAGAACATAGCAATGTGTTTTTCTGTGTGATTTTTAGCAATATTCTGGAAGCATAATAGTGTAAAAATAAATCGAAAAAATCCAACCCATCATACGAGAAAAAGTCTTATTTTTATAAAGTTTGGGGAAGAAGAAGTCTAAACTCATGTGTCTTTCAAGAAATCCCAAATCATCAAGAGAAGGTGGAGTTAATTTTCTAAATATTTTAAAATTAGAATAATAGTCCGATATGAATCCAACAAGCCAAAAATTGGACGAAACAGACAAGAAATGGGTAAGAAAATCACTCATAAATTTGTAACACATGTTCCAAAACACATAGTTTGAACTCAAAAATAAATTTGATAGAACCTCCAATTTGTGTAGACTAGTGATTGCATAAATTAAGCCAAAAAATTATAAAAGGGGTGAAAAGTGGTTCATGAGGACACAAAATCTAGGACATTTAGATATATGAATAAATAAGCTAAAACGAGCATGCTAAAGGTGAAGGGAGAGGATCTAGATCTCATTGTTGTTCTAAAAATAATACTTTCATCATTAGAGACTTACCTGTATCCGGTGTTGTAGCACAGTGGAAATTTTGGGTGATTACAAGAACCATTGTAAAGTATTATCCTCCACATGATTGATCATGGTATGCCTCGACAATTTTATTTTGTTTCTATTCCTCTACGCACCTCAAGAATGCATCATCCAATCCTTTCTTATACAAAACATTTTCCCATATGAAAATTTTTCTGCTCTAAGGTGCAAAATTATCCTTTTCTTTTGATCAAGGTTAGGAGGTAAATATCCATAGGTCAATAAAAATATATTTCAATGTACTATGGATTGGTTGTACTCATGAAAAGTACAAGAGGAATATATTTTATCAAACATGTATAACAATTATATCATTCCACCCATTCTTACCAGAAATAAATTTACACAATCCATTACCCCACACCAACTTGGATGGTTTTATCTCAAGATCATAACATTCCTGCATCTTAGAAACCCAATTTCCTCTTTTTGTACTTGGGTCTTACTACATTATAATGGAATTGACTACTAAACTTGGGAACATAATAACAACATGATAATTTAGAAGATAGAATTTGAATAAAATTCAATGCCCTTACCATCGCATAAACATGTTTTTCATGTTTTTATTAATTTAACTCATGTTCCTTTATAGGGGTACTCATAAATGTGATGGGAGACTATAATTTATCTATATTTTCTCACATAATAACAACATAGATGGTATTATTAGAAGCATAATAGTAGAGGATGAATTCCTTACCAAATTTAGGATGTACCAGAGTGGGTACTTTTGAAATGGAACCCTTAATAGATGTAAAGGATTATTTACCTTATTTTCTCCACTTGAAGGATTCTTTAAGATTCATCATATTGACAATATATTTTGTGAGGTTAATAAAGTTTGGGATGAAACTTCTCAAGAAATTGACCTTACCAAAGAAGGAATGTACACCTGGTTTATTGGTATGAAGAGATAATATTTGAATAGCCTCTACTCTCTCTGGATCAATCTTATTACCTTTCTTTATCATAATGTGATCAAGGAGCTTTCCCTCAATAAACCTAAATATTGAATTATTCATGTTCGAGGGAAATTTGGTGCCTCCTACAATGGATCAAAACTTTCTCAAGTTGTTGTAGATGTTATTCTCTTTTCTTGGAATATATTTCCATATCATCGAGGTACATCACTATACACTTTACCTTAAAATACTTGAAATCCGATTCCATGGCCCTACGAAATGTGACACCTACATTGATCAAGTTGAATGACATATTATGGTAACCGAAGGTGCCCCATGGGATGGTGATGAAATTTTTGAACTTATCTTGTTTAGAAACTTCAATATGGTTGTACCATGAAAATCCATCCAACATAGGCATCATCTCTAAACCATTAGTCACCTGCAAGATATGGTCCAAGAATTCTAGTGGGTAGTTTTCCTTCAAATAATATTGGATCATGTTTCAAAAATCCATGAATATGCAAGTTTCACCACACTTATCTTGCAGTGGTATAATATTGGCTATCCACATTGAGTGATGGATAGGAAAGGTGATGTGGGAATCAAGTAGCTTCTCAACCTCTACTTTTATTTTTGAAATTTTGGGATTGTATTGCCTTTGCTTCTACCAAAATGCTTTTACATAGGGATTCAAGGTTATATAATTTTGCATCAACTATGATTGGGAGGACTATAAATCATCATACAATTATGTGATCACATCAAAGTACCTTTTCAATAAATATTTGAAATTCCTTTGTTCCTTAGGTGAACACCGGTTTGTGATGTTCACCATCCTTGGCTGCTCACTTGTTCTAATGTTGATTTTTTCATAATATAACAAATACCTAGCTTTGTTATTTTATTTATCATGAATAAACCTACCATTCTTAGTAAAATCCCTTGGGAGTGAGTCACTTCCCTCAAAATACATGGACCTAAAGTCCCCTGTTTATTGTAGGAAGGAAATAATTTTGTTATCATCATCAAAAACTTTCTAGCTCTCTGAATTGTTTGGAACATTAGGCAAAAAGACCATTGCCACCAAGAAATTTTATCCTTTGAATCCAGGATGTGGAATCAACAATGATTTGGATACGACCAATGAATCATCTCTAACATTCGATCTCTAGGGATTGATTTTATGTCAAATGCATTAAAGGATTGAATAGAGTCCCATACCCTATTATTATAATGGTGGAGATGAGAATTATTTAATTGAAAAATGTCTCTCAAATGTTTCACAATCAATTTAGTATTTCCTTAGACAATGAGCTTCTTAATTCCAATCTCTTTGGCATCCCTCAACCTAAGAAAAAATCTTCATATTCGGCAAGTATTGTTTTTCTTAGATAATTATAACTTATACGCCAATGGGAACAAGTCTCCCTATGGAGAAGATAAGATAATTCTTGTTCCTAAGTTAGCTCTAGAACAACTCCCATCAAAATCCATGTTCAAAACCTCATTATTAATGTTTTTGGCCTATCCTTTAGAAAAGGAAGTTTTTCACTCCATTCGGAACTCATAAATTAGTTCCCATTTCCTCTATCTTCATATGGTACTTTCTGTGACTCTTCAAAATATTTTTTCCCAACTCTCTAATTTCAAATAGGATGTTGTCACTAGGTTCATCTAACTTCTGCAATGTATACTTCATCTTAGGCTCTGGAAGGAGTTTCTTCATCTCACCCTTGACTAGTAATAATGTAAAAGACCAATCCATTTGTATTTCACCTCCCATCGTTGTGGAGTATTCCATATGTAGCTAGCATGTCAGCTAATAGGATTTTTTCCTTCACTTGTTTCTTCGGATAATCCATAAGGGGCATCACTTTGCATCTATAATATTCTTGACAAGTGGAACCTCTTTCGTCTCTATTAAATACCAATGGTAAAATTCTTGAGAGAGACTCAAAATGAGGGCTTGAGAAACTTTGATATGCATGACATTATCTGAGGCACTAGAATCAATGATATCGTTATTCACATGATATCCATTTATCAATAAGGAAACATAGAAGGGTTCAATATTTTTGGTAGAGGAAGGGGTAGAGGTTAAGAAGTTTTTCCTTGGACTCGTCTCGGGAGTAGGAAGAAGACGTTTGGAAGTAGATGGTACTTTTGAATATGATGACAAAGGTTTACACTTAGAGCTTCTACCATTGATGAACTTAACAAGTTTCTCAAACTACTCAGGATGGGTTTGTAAGTATTCAAACTCTAAGATTTGGACCTTATCCTTTTTAAATGGTCAATTATATAAAATTTTGAAGAAGTATTTTCAATACCATAGGAAACATTTTCTTGGTTTGAATTATATTAGGCACTTGATAATTTCTCATCATTCTTATGCTTTGTAGAAGTATAAAAATAATTTTTAGTAGTATATTAATTAGTTTTCTTAGAGGATTCCTTATGATGGGGCACAATATCGAGATTCTTATTTGTAGATTCTAAAGATAGGGGAGTGTAGGTCTTCTCTTTATTATTATGTTTTCAAGAAGTAGAGTCACCGGTTGAGGATCTTCTCTTGCCTTATCTTTAGGCTTTGAAGTATTATCCTTCTCAAGATTCTTCAACCAAGTGGAAATAGCAAAAGAGTGACTATTCATATCAACAAATGATTCCTTATATTCATTATATGAAGAGAATGCATACTCATAAAAACCTACCTCTGCAGATCCAACCTATTCTATCAAAATCTCACCTTCTTCTTCTTCACTTTCTTAACCTATTTATTCTTCACTTTATTCATCTGAATGGATCCCACATGTTGAATTCATGGGAGGGGATTCAAAATAAATATTATGAGGTAGAGGAACATTTCTCTTTTTGTTTGAAAATTTATTTCTCAATTTTTTTTACATGGAAGTCTAAGCTAGATAGCCAATTTTTGCACTAATAATTTTGTGGCTCCAGAACTTGAACTTTGAGCATTTTCCTTATTTGGGACTTTTTGATTTTACAAGACATTAATAAATCACATTCTACATGAACTGCAAGTGTATGTGCCTCATCCAAAGAGGTAGGTTGGTTTATTTTTAGCATGAAAAAAACTTTTGAAATTGTGCATTAGTGAAGAACCTTAGTTGGTTATCTTCTGTGGGCCCAGTAGATTCTCGGAATTTTGTAGAGAATCCTATTGAATTTTGATACAAACTCTCCCATAGGTTCATAGGGATAATTTTTCAATTAATACCACTAGGCGAGGAGAGAATGTGCATAATCATCTGGTTTAAATATAGATTCAAATTTATATTTTATACCTTCCCAATTTGTGATTGATCTTCTTAAAAGAGGTAGAACTAATATACAAAATAATCTTGTAGAGATTCCATGAACATGTGGATTGAAACATCTTCATAATCCACCCCAATACCCCATAATATATTATGAATGTTGTGATACAACCTTCATGATGATTTTTTCCATATCCTCGGAACATTGGAAATTTCTTCCTAGATCCCTTTAGTAGGTCATGCAATGGAGGGTTCAAGGACAATAGGATTGTGTTGTGTCCGTAAGACACGTGTGCATCCATTATCTCTTCTTCTTCCTCTATTTCTTATTCTTCTCCTTATTCTTCTAAAGGAATAATATTCGTTGATTCAACTGTTGGTTCTTTGATGTGACCTTCAAGAGGAAAATCAAGATCAAACTCAGGAAAATACTTTAAACTGTTTTTCCTTTCTAGTTGAGCAATGGGAAGTCTAAAATTAGCTAGTTTTGTCTCTTTAGATATTGTATTAGTTGTGCCACCATATCTAGTAGACCTTTTATATATTATTTCTACCATTTTTTATGGTTGATATATAGCTCAAAATAACTTTTTCTATGCCATATTTTTATATTCAAGTGCAAGTTATTAATAAATGTTATTTTCCGAGAAAAGATAATTCCATTATCATATATGGAAGGACAAAATATCATAATCCTTTTGTATTTCATCTTTAAAATATGATTTTTGTTTCAATGATTGTGTATTATTCATGAAAGGGTATGAAATTTCTACAATTTATCCAAAACCTAAGTGCAAGGCATGACATTTTTAATGTTGGTGTTAGTGAATATTAAATTTTAGTGAAGGTTTTGGGATATCTCCCTTTAATCATTGTATTGCAAAATAATTATCTTTGTAAGTCACATACATAGCTAATGATCGACACTACCATAATAGAAGTTTTGATGGGGTGATGTGTGTACCTAGTGATTACTAGGCTATGAAACACATTGATTACAATTGGCATGAAAATTTAAATCCATTGCAAGAAGTTTTCGGATAGGTCTTGTAATGGATGGATTTAATCCATATTATAACTTATCAACAATATATTTAGCTTGTCTTATTGTATTGATAGATTAAAATATTCCCCATGGTTTATGTTACAAAAAGAACATCTATTTCTGTCACTACTAGTCCTTAGAAAGAATCAAGTGAAAAACATGGATATTTACCTTGAACATCTTATAGATGAGTTGTATACTTTGTGGAATGGGGTGCATGTGTATGATGCTTCAAAACAACTTGACAACAAATCATTTAAATGTTATGAAATTATGTGTTGGACAATCCATGATTTTCCAAGAATATCATTTTGTTTGGGTTTGACTAAAAAGGAGATCATGCATGCCTAAGGTGTGGGGAATAGATATTATCAAGATACTCCCATAATTTGATAAATCATGTTTATGAAGAAAAAATATGTTAATGATGGATCAAGAATATTGTAGTTTCAAAATAAAAAATTCAATGGTCTTGTGGAAATGAGAGTTACACAAAATTCAAAGTCTCCTAGAGATTAGTTGTGATGTTATAATGCTTCTTGTGATGCTTTATAAATATTTTTGTACCAAAAATATGGTGGAGATATGAGTGGGAAAATGAATTTGGTGTAGTTGATCAAACACACATAGATTTAATTCCTAAGGGAATGAAAATATTATCTATATTTTACAACCTTCCATACTGATATTTTTAGTAGGTCATCTTCTTGACATGATGCATATATTCAAGAATGTTATTGTATTAATGTGGTTGCATATTGCAACAAAAGACAAAGATAAATTAGAATCATGAAAAGACCTCAAAGTTTCTAAAATGAAGAAAAAATGTGGCCCAAGAATAATGAAACATATGAAAAGGCATTGTGGATTATAAATTAGCCCAATGTTTCATAATTCAAAATCAGTTATACGTGTAATGTGCCGACCTCAATTTTATGGGTTATACCTAAAAATAGTGCTTCTACTAATGGTCATATCACAAGGTTGAAAATGCATGATTAAGAAAACATTTTAAAGGTATGTTAAAAATAATTTTAATTAATGTAAATTACTTTATATATATATATATATATATATATATATATATATATTTGTGTGTTTGTTTTCTATCTTTCTATATCGACATTATCTAGTAATTTTGTTTAACACCATAAAATATATTTCCTATTGGTTTAAGAGGAGAGGATGTGCTTCCAAAATATATTAGAAAGGCCATTTTGAGGCTTTTCAAATTCTTGAAATGGTTGTCTACAAAGGAAATTTACATGTCTCGAGATAGAGGAGATGAGAAACAAGATTGAAGATATTATTTGAATTTTTTTATTTTTTTACCAACTTCATTTTTGATTCCATATTATCTATTATTCCACTTATTGAATGATATTGAGATGATTCCATTTGACCAAGCTAATCGAGAAAGTACAAGTGACAAAACTTGTTTAAAGGGAAGATAGATTATGTTGGAAAAATTCATAAATAATTAGTTCAGATTATTAAACTTTTAAAATAATATTTTGTTGGGTTTATAATATTAATCACGAAACAGGATTAATAAAAATCCACCAAAGTCTAAAATTTTTGGCTTATACATTATATTTAAAATATAAAGCATGGCAGGATCCCACATGGTCGTCATGTGTTTGAATTTAAAACATAAGAGTGACCCAAATAGTTATATTCATTATTTTACCCTTAATAATTCTTTCTAATCCTAAGCGCAGCGACCTATCACCCAACATACGCTAGGAAATCACCTGAGGCACACGCGGGCATCAAGCCTCTCCTTTATGTGATATTTTTAAGAGAGTTCTGCCATTAATATAGGATTATTTGCAGAAAAAATGTACATGCATATACTCAAAAAAATAAAAAGATATAACTAACAAATCTACACATCAATGCATCACAAAAGCTAAAGAAAAATTGTATGAAGCACAAGAAACTAGATTTGAGTCATGATAAGCCAAATAACATGAGGGTTTACATAACAGATCCATGATATTGATTTAAAAGAGTCTTTGGTAGCCATACTACATTCAAAAGGTTCATCTCAGACCATATACATCAAATGACAAAGATACTTAACCCCTAAAAACTAATTTTATTAGAGATCCTACCTATGCTTTCCCCATTATAACCCTTGTTACAAACCTTGGTACCCGGACATATGTTAAATGCTATCTCTTATAACCCTCTAGTGTCAAGAAATCTAAGCCCTAGTATCATGAGCTCCAAACCCTTAGCATTTCCTAAGATTTTTGTAGCACTTTGTTACCTTCCTTCTCTCAGCACTCTTGTACCTTCTAGTTCCTTTGCACTACCTTCTTCCTTCCCCCATTTTCCCTTCTCCTCTCTCTCTTTTCATTGTCCCAAGAACTTCTTTAAATAGGATCAAAATCCACCACCATGACTTATCTTTTGAGTAGATCATGTGCCAAGTGTCAATGTGGTCCTCCATTGGTGAATGTTTATCCTCTTTGCAAAACTTTCCCTAAGCGGAATGATGCCTCTGGGAATATTCCCTTCATGGAATATGCTTTTCTTGGCCTCTAAGGTTCTAGGATGGCACCTTATCCACTTATCATGCCTATTTGGGTCCTCATGTTTTTCCTCAAGTGACTCCATGATGCTAAATATGGATAAGTCCTTTAAACCCTTGTTCTACCTCCCACGCGCACCATGGTTTCACTTAAACCCTTCTTAAACCATTTTTCTTGTGTTCTTTTTCCTAAGCACCCTTCTATTTATTGATCTTAAGCACGTGTGCCTCTTGGTACTTAGCCAATATTTAGGGTCCAAAGCATCACCCCACACTACGAGTGTTCTCCATCCTCGAGAACATTATGCTTCTTCAAAGAATAAATAATTTTGAAATTGAAATAAAGAAATAATGGAAGAATACTCTTGTTGCATGAGGAGTTGGAACTCCTTCTTTATGAATGCCTCAATATTCTCCTAGACATCCACTTCTCCCTGCACCTATTGAAGTAGGTCACCCACCAATGCACTTACTTCATCAAAAATTAGTTCACCACTCTTACCTTTCAACATATCTACAATTCTTTCCAGTTACTTGCTAAGATCGCCTAGTGCATCCATCTTGCGAGTTACTTAGGGTTATAGTTCATTTAGCCTAATCTTAATCAAACCCCACAAGGTTTTGATTTCTTTAAACATCTTCTCAACTTCAGCCAAGATCTTATTGCACTCCATCCTATTGCCTTTGTTTTTCTCCTAAATTTTTTTAGATCCACCTCATGTATAGAAACCAATATGCTTGCTACCCTATCTCTATTGACACCATTTTCATACATGACTTTGACCATCTACATGTTTGTCTTTACTATGGAAAGGATCTCAGAGTACCGAGTCATTGTATCCCTAATATTCATATTTTCCTCCTCCTTATGGCATGTCATCACCTCCTCTACTAACTCTAATGCGAGTGACCGCCTTTCCATGGTGAGGATGTGGGTCAAGTCTTCCAAGTAGTGCATGACTGACTCGTATTTCTACTTAGGAGGGGCTAAGTCTAGGTGTTTCAAGATAATGGTATCTAAAATTTCCTCTATCTTCTTTTGGACTTTGTGCACCTTCATCTTTTCATTCCTCAGCTCATGCCTAACTAAAAGATGATCAATTCCTTATGTTTTATCTTCTTGTCCCGCTAAATGATCTCCTCATTCTTTTTCTCAAGCTCTTCCTCCAAGATTCTTATTCTATAGTTTCTACCGAAGAGTCTTTCATCCACCTCCAACGATACTTTATTAAGTGCATTCTAAATTTGCTCATCTAATAGTTGATGCACATTTATAATAGGTATTATTCCCTTGACATCTAGTATCCTCATCAATGCATCATGATTTACCTCGAACTTTTGTTCATAAACATGGGACTCAAAATACCGGGATAGCATTTTCCTCGCATGCGTAGGTACGAACCCTCTTCATCAAAAAGAAGACCAAGCGAAGAGTTGGTTAGTGGTTATAGTACTTTAGAAGCATGCATGCAGTACCTTTCTTGGATCATTACTATAAGTCATCTCATGTTCCTATGCTACTATTGTGCGTGCTACCGTAGGGAATTTTCTTGCTAAGATTATGTCTCCGCCCATGCTCCCATACTCCTTTCCTATACTTGCACTCTCCTCAGTTTCCTTCATCACTTCTTTGGTGCTTCACTCTACTTCGTGCTCCACCAACTGTTGGATAATACCTACCACCTCCCTCTCTATAGTGTTATCCATTTTCTCCTTGGTCGGGGTCGGGGTCTTTTGATATTTCATGTTTACTTCCTCACTCCCCCATTTTTCATGAGTGCCTTCCTCATTCTCATCCCTTTCTTCATTTCCTTCTTCCTATGACTCATGTACATCATACACAAGATGATTCTGATCCTCACCATGCTCTTCATCATCTTCATCACCCTTTCGACTCCATGATTTCTCGTTCCTCCTAATTCCAACCCTTTTGTCACCCTTTTCTTCTTCCTTACAAGTGACTAAAATTTAGGGAATTCTATCTTTATTCTTTCTCAAGTGAATCTTTCTTTATCGATGACTCTTCCTTCTACAACAACTCTTTTCTAATAGGATAACTCTTCCAGAAGTACTTTTTCTTGTGCTTGACTCTTGTGCCCCAACTATTTATACTATCTGCGTGCTTGACGCATTTTTCTTAGGAGCCTCCCCTCTTTCTCTTTTCCTAGGCACAACCTTTTTCCTCGTGGTGGGGTCTTTAGGAATGGATACATCATCTTCAATATAAGATCCTTTTTCATACTTAGGCCTTAGGCACAAATAAACCCTTGTTGTTTTCCTCCCTGTATAGGAAATTTTATAGGTTTTAATATGTGCACGTCATGGGAGACATACTTCTCCACATAGGTATGATTTTGGGGGTATATTAACTTCCTCCCAGTACTCGTGGTAATCTTGATCTACTACAATTATATCAAACTTGATTTTCTTGACCTCTTTGAATCAATTGACCGCATCCTTGAAGTATTGTGCCGTGAAGGAGAAAGGAAACTTACACTAAGGACTCTTGGTGCCATCTATCAAATTAAATCTGCCGATAAAAAAATATCGGTATATGACAAACTCAACCTCTCCTTTTTCTATTGAAGTTAATTGCTAGGGTATTATCCATTCAACCCCAAATGCATCACACATCTTCTTATACCACTTTTTTAGGTGTGCCTTATGAGTGGTCATCATGGTGTCACAAGTATACTATTTAAACCTCTTGGCGGGGGAGGGGTTATCATCTAGGTATTCCTAAACAAACTTATCTAGCCCATCGGGCACTCTACTATTTGGAAAGACAATGGTGAGGAGGACATTACCAAACTTGATCTTCTCTTTTTCACATGCGGCATTTATAGTCTCTCTACAATAAAATCGAGAGGTTATAAATGGTCCCCTCCGAGATATTATGACATACATTCAATCAGGCCTTGTTGATCTATGTACATTTCTATTTCCCATTCATATTTGTGACCAAGCATGCGGCCATCCTCATCACGAGGTCAGTAATTATAGAAATGTCAAAGTAGTGTGAACCCTTCTTGTAATCATAAGCCTCAACAGTGATTCTTAATGGCTTCCTTGTCTCCCAAATCACCATCTAATGATTCTCCTTCATAGATAAGGCCAATGAACTTAGAAATGAGTTGGTAGGTTATGCACATCCTACGACCTATGAAATAAAATCAGTCTTCATGCACGCGCCACATCAACCATTGGTATAACTACTAAGGCTTTCCAAAATAGGGAAACTCATAGAGTTGTAACAACCAAGCGAGTATCCATTTTCACCTTCACTTCGTCATCATAGATTGTCATTCCATCTAGTGTCCTCTTCTCTATAGCGTGAAACAATTATAGGGTCATCTCATTCTCTATGGTACTCGCTCGATGGTTGTAATCTCTTATGGCCATAATTGTGACATGAGACACCCATTCCTTACCATGTAATACACCATTTGGAAACTATATTTCCATGTACCATTATTCAATTAAACTAGTAGAAATGGCTTGTTTTCCCTTTCCCTTTCCCTTCTTCGCTGAAACATTTAATAATTTCCTTGGTATCATTCCTTCATCAGGTACTTAGAAATTCTTCTTTTCTCCTAGTCCTAGCTCTACACAACTTCATGGCTCCACTCCTTTGAAAAATTTTCTTCAAACCCCTTGCTCTATCTATGCAAACCTAACCTAGAAAACCCTTTAACCACAAGATGGTGTAACACCGGTGGGATTCTTCCAAATATCCCTCTCTACTTACGCCCATGTACTCCTTTCCACTATGGTTCACTTTGATCAACATATATATGCATGTAAATATTCAGAACTCTTCTCAAACCTTCTTTGCAAGGATGCCCTAGTTCACGAGAGATCTTTGATAACTTAAAATGAAAGGTAGGAAATAATGCAGCCCCGTTCTTCTATTTATAACTTTTACTTTTCTCCACAATAAATTCCTTGCCACCTACTAACTTACTTTCACAATAAAGGTAGATTTTTCCAATTCCAACCTTTAGGACTTTTCCTTCATGCGCAATCCTACATGAAAAACTTTGGAAACCTTTAGGTGCACAAAAATACTTTACTCGACCATAGATCCTTATGCTTTCATGTACAACACCAAAGGTATTCTTACTCGGTGTCCTAATCTTGGTTCTTTACATCACCTACCTCATGTTATTACTATGCTTTTCATTATTCTATAAGGTATCTATAAATCCTTTTGACACCATCCTTCCCTTATGTTCACCTCTTTTACACGTGATCTTCCAATCCATGTGTTTTTTTATTTTTCATCCTTGGCCATCCACAATGATAACTCCCAACACTTTTCATATCAATCCACCCTACACAAAAATGGATGCATGGTCCTCTGCACATAGAATTTTTTTGAAAATAAGAAGTGGCTACCATTGCGAAACATGCAAAAAAAAAAACAATAAGAAAGGGAAACACAGAGAAAGGAAACTACATAAAAGAAAATACTAGGCTAAGCGGCAATACTACCTTATTTATGAACACAAAGAAGACTTATTAAAAGTAGGGATTCAACCTAATCCCATTGAAATGGACTAGAAACTATGTTCCATCTAGGACTTGAATGTGTAATCACATGAATCAAGTATATAGGATATAATTTACAGAGCCCAATGACCAATGGACTTTGAATTTCCTAAGATGGTGCGAAACTTGGAATCATACAAGAGAACCATATGCCCCACCTCAAACTAATTTTTATTGATATTTCTATCATGTCATGCCTTCTTCGTGATTTTTTCTATTTTCTGACTCCATTGAGCAATAGCCCGCCTCTCATCTAACTACATCAAGTTATCAATCCTCTCCTCAAGTGCATGTTCATCATATAACCCTCCCGCGTGAGCTTTATGTAGAAATGGTAACATGAATTCAATAGGTAACACAACTTCCATGCCAAACACCAATTGAAAATGTGTGGCCTTATTCAGTCTCTTATAGGTGGTTTGATATGACCATACCAAAACAAAACTTTGTCATCTCAATCCTTTATTCCTACATCACAAATATTGGTTAACTTGTGATTTAAAATGTTGTTAAACACCTCAAAGTGATCCCATTAGCTTGTGGGTGATAAGGGGTAGTCTTGTGATATGCCACTGTAGACACTTAAAATTGGTTATCCAATTTAGTGTCCCTTCTCATCCGTTTACCTTGCTTAGGTAACCACTGGGGCACGTTACGTCACCAACTATCCCCTTGGGATATTATCCAATTTGTGATTTAATCACTTACTCTAAATTTAATTCATCACATCACATCTTACCCATGAGTAATTAAATAATTAAATATTTAATTACGCTTCTTCCCATGCATCTTAATCACTTATCTACCCCAAATTTATTCTACCCATGTATCACATCTATTTTTAATCTTCCCTAAGCGGGATATTTCCCGTGGTCGGGATAAGTCTTGTCTTTCTCGAATCGATCATTTTTAGCCATCTCGGGAGTCTTCTCTCCGTGATCGGCGCCGACCCATATGGTCGGCGCCGATTTTCTAGGAGCGGCGCCGATTATAAAAGCAAGCCCAGAACTCAGTTCTAGGGACGGAAGAGAGCAAAGAGACCGAAAAAGAGACTAACGAGCGAAAGAAAGCACTTACGCACGAACAGAGAGCGAGAAAGATTCGGGTTGCGAAAGAGGGATCTTTTTAACATCAATTGTCTCAGTTAGGGCAGATCCTGTCCTAATCAATCCCTGAGAGGAGCACCGTTACTCTGCCCGTATCATATCAACATCATACACCACCATCTATCATCTGGTGACTCTGTTCCAGCGTCTCTCCATCTTCGGCACATCTTGCAGACTACATTCACCTTCCAATCCCCGAATCTCATCGCACAGTCCCGATTGGTTGATCGCCTTGATTGACATGATCTTACCCGATCGGCGCCCGATCAGTCGATCGGCGCGCCGATTATATCGATCGCGCCGATTATACCCAGTCGACGCCGATTTCACTGCAGACAGGTAAAAGGTCACAGGTAACACAAATCCAGCATTATTTCGCAGTTCCCTGTTTTACGTACTTTACATGCAACATTGGTTTTGTTTTATTACTGCAATCAGAAAATCTAGTCTTTATTTATATCTTTTATCATGTATGCTTCTTTTCTTTATTGAAAATGTGGACTGACATCCGCCAAGGAAGCTCATCACTTCCGGACCGCTTCTCGGGCAGTCCACCCAAATATCTTCTAACGCCATCTTTTTCTGTCAAGCACCGGTGTTTTGCAGGTTACTCGGATCTATTGTGCAAATTGCTCGTGTGCGCCGTCTTGTCTACATCAGCTTCCTCATCCGTCTACATCTTCATCGTGTATCGATTTCATTGGAGTTTTGGGGTTTTTGTGTTTAGTTTGGTACATTAACTTGGACAGGTAACAAGCACGAAATTCTTGATCTACATTCTGGCACGCCCGGTGGGACCCAACCAAAGTCCCTTATTGGTAAGTTCATTTCTTTTCTAGTTTTGAACTTTGTTCCTTTTCTTCACTGATTTCTATCAGTCCTATTTGAGCATTTCTGTTCATCATTTCAATCTTGCTTTTAGGCGAAATCATTATCTTGAAATTTTTTATTTCCTTTAAATAGAAATTTTTGTTTCACCACTATCTGGATGTATCTTTCCGGATCTTGTTTGTTGTTTGCTTGATCTTTTCTTGCGGAGCACTTTGCTTGATCGTGGGATTGTTCGAGGGGAAGAGCTCAACAACGCGCTTTTTGAAGTCCACACACCTTGGAGAGCTAAATCTACAGGTATTCCTCTTTTTCGGTGTTTTCTCCTTTTTAGGATTTCTTTGTTGGTTGTCTATCACATCCAAACACTTCAATTTTTGGTGCTTAAAAGGAACTTAATCGCATTTGGGAAAGAACTTGTTTGATTTGTCTTCATCGAAATCAAACATTTCGTTTTAAGTGCTTAAAAAGAACCTTTTCTTTGTCATTGTTGCATGCTTTTTCATCTAGTTTTAATTAGGTTGGAGAATTGATCAAAATCGGTAGTGACACTATTTGATTTTTATTTTTCACCCTTGCACACAAAGCCAAAATCACTAGGTATAAAGCATTTAAACAAAACTCCTTCCCTGGCCTCGCCTACTTGGAAGTGATATCCAAGAGGAAGAGCCTACGCGGTACTCGGGCCGCGCTATAAATTCACGGAAGATTTTGGTATATATTGGCAAAGCACCCGACTCCCTTATCGCAGCGGTGTGTGAAGTGCGGGGGTAGGCCCCTATATCAAGCCACGTACCGGTCTTTTACTGAAGTGCCTTCGGGACTCCTCACCAAACATTACCCAAACCATCCTTAGTTTGGCTATCTGAGTAGTTCCTGTTCTAAAAAGCCTTCCCTAACATTTTCTTTTCTTAAAAGCATCAAAATTTAAAGGAGATAATCACTTGCGCTGCTTGAATTGTTTGTGCATTAGTTAGGACAATCTTCTTTCTTGCTTGTTTATGACGGTTATCACCCGGTCACAATCTAGGAAAATGGCCCAACAGGTTCCTTCTTCCTCCGAAATCACCACCAGCGTGGATGTTTCGGCACCCCTCCCATCTTCCTCGGGACCACTGTTAGTTGGTTCCCCCTCATGGTCGTATAATCCCTTCTATCAAGCCAAAACAATCCCATCACGTCCAGCTTCTCCTAGTCCATCAGAAATATCTTCTGACTCGGAGTCTATTCCTCGCGGGGATCCTGAATTTCAGGCTCTCCTTGATCGCAATCCGGTAGCCCTCATGGACTACCTAGTACACAAGTCCATTCGAATATCTGATCAAGGACCACCAATCCAACAAGTGTACGATTATCCTCGTGGTCCATCCCAGGCCTATGTAGAACAGTTTTCATCCTCTCTCCCGCCTCGAGCCACGGAAAAGGGGGAGGCTCTTGTGCCTCCTTTTTCTCTTCCACCAACCATGTTGACTAGTTCTCAAATTGCCTTACCTATTCCTAATACTGCAGTTACCTCAACTATTCCTCAACCTACCTTTGAGAGGTCTTCTGCCTTGGCGATAACGAGTGCGTCTGTGCACCCGCATATCGCTGTTAATTCATCTATGCCCTCTATTGTGTCTCAAGGTCAGTACCTCTTCATGAGCCAACCCCCTCCGGCTAGTCAGTTGGTTCCTACTTCTCGTCCTCCGGTCAATCTTTCTTCCAATATTCCAGCAACTGTGACCTTCGCCCATCCCCTAGTATCGGCACCCTTGGTACCAAATCCGGCGGTAGAAGGCCCCTTTCAGGTCTTGTTCCCCAACATGTCCAATCTAACCAACACCCATGTTCCTCAATCTGTCCCTATTCAATCAACAAACATAGGAGTCCACCAATCACAGGTTCCATCCGTCACCCAACCTATATTTTCTCAACCACTTATTATCTCACATGGCTGCTATCTGAGTGCCCACATGAAATACCCCACCCGGTGTCACCTGAACACCTGGTTATTCCTCTTATCATCCTATCCATCAACAGATGAATCCTCCATTGACACCTCAACAACACCCACTACTTGCTTCTTATGTAGGACATACCAATGTACCTCCTCCCCAATCCGACGTAGTTCAAATTCTCTTCAAGAAAATTGCAGACTTGGAAGCCTCCACAAAAGGAACCCGTCCTTCATACTCCTTTGAAGAAGTGTGCAATGAACCCATTCATCCTTCGGTGGCTTTTAAGCCTTATCCTCCCCAATGGGAACTTCCCAAATTCTCAAAATTTCATAGTCGGGAAGACCCCCAACAACATCTGCGAGCATTCAAACATGCTTGCTACCTTATCGTCCAGGATCAGGAACTCATGCTCCGTACCTTTCCTATGTCTCTAGCGGGTCCCGCTTTGGACTGGTACAATAATATTCCTCAACATTCCTTATTTTCTTTCTCTCAATTGGCCCAGATGTTTGTTGAAAACTTTTCAATAAATATTGCGCATAAGATCTCAATCACAGATCTTTATAACATTCGCCAATTCGACGATGAGTCTATAGCAGACTTTGTCGCTCGTTGGAGAGGGATAATCAACCAATTGTCTTTCTCCCTTCCCCAATCCCAACAAATCGAGTTGTTCACCCGATCTTGTGCTAATCACATTTCTTCCACTCTAAGGATCCAAACTTTTCATACCTTTGAAGAGGCCTTTACGATGGCACGCAAACTTGAATCTCGTGCCATTGAACAAGGAAAACTAAAACTTCGCTCCAAATCTAAACCAGATTTCTCTCGGTTCACCAAACCAAATTCTTTCCCTCCTAAAGATAAGAATCAAGGGTCCACAAATGCTATCGTATTAAAAACACCAAGAACCGATAGTACTCCTAATCAACCATCACGAAGAGACCCTTCATCTACTCGAAAAGGGGCTTCATCATCTCGATCCTTTGCTCCCTTGGGGGAATCATATTCCTCTATCTTAGAAAAAATGTTGGAAGTTCGCATGATCGAACTTCCACCCATTAGGGATATTGATGAAAGCCGAGAACGCCCGTTCTGGTATAGGGAAAACGATTTCTGTCATTATCACAGAACCAAAGGTCATGACATCGAACGATGTCAGACTTTCAAAAATCTTGTCCAAAAATTCATTGATAAAGGCGAGCTCATTCTGGATAACCCAAATGCTCCCCCAAATCAAGCACTGGACGTTTTTAAACAACCTTTCCCCAATCATGCCCCAAATCATAATTCTTCGGAATCTCAAAAACCAAACACCCACACTATTAATTTCATCTCTACCGAGGACTCTTCTTCTGAAACCAATCCATCTGCAAACACATCAATCGAATCAGATCCTCCTTCCTCTTCATCAATCACGGGAGTTCCAATATCTTCAGATAGTCCATCTTTGAATATCCCTACATTATCAAGCACGGAGTTATCTCTCTCCGCTCCTTTGTCTGACCTTCCATCTATACCCGAGACAGTGTCATCCTCATCTGTCTCATCATCAGACATTCTTTCAATGCTCGAAGCAATCACATCCCTCCGAGTTTCCACTACGGACACATCCACTTCTGTTGCTCCCATTCCCGCTGCAACTATACCCTTGGTAAACGTACCTATCATTGTGCCAACTTCAACGGAAGCGTCTTCAATTTTGACCCTTCCTATCTCTTTTCCTACAGTAGTTTCACCCATGATTACTGCATCAGAAGTAGTCCCTTCGCTAGGAACTGCTTCGTCATCACCCCCTTCTTCCATCACCAATGTTACTTCACCTATTCAGGAAAAATCAAAAGAAGTAGCACCAACATCTATACGCTCGGTTCCCGAACCTAAACCGAGACAACTAAAATCTAACATTATACCATCAGTACCTCCCCACTTGCTTCCCCAAAAAGGTTACAATCACCTTATGCCGTTGAAGTTGTCACCATCCCTGAAAAAGGAAAGCCCATATTTCGGACCATCAAAACCCTTGGTGCTCTTCCACAAAAATCTCTCTCCACGCCTCATAAACGATTGGATTTGCCCGCTGAAAAGGCGTCTTCTTCTACACATCCATCAAAGCCATCATCTTCTTCCACAACACATTCTTCATCAATACCCCTAAAAGTAGACTTACCTACTAAACAGACGGCACCTCTTCTATCAAGATCCTCATCTTCGTTACCAAAAACCAAAGCACCCTATATTCCTCCTATTACACCTACCTTGAGGACTTCTTCCTCATCTAAATCAACATTATCTAAATCATCCGTAAATCCGACTAAGCAACCCCCTTTGTCTCCAAAGACCGCAAAATTTGTCGCATATCCCTCATCTTCAAAATCTATCTTAGGGGCTCCCCCTCCACCAAAGTCAATCATGTCTCATTTACTCCCATCCCAAGCACCCAAGACTGCTCCTCCAAATGTCCAAACAAACAAGAGGATCCCTAAAGAGACCGTTAAACCTAACATGCAAGTTCTCTTACCTCGGCAGTCGATTAAGGTAAAAGAACCATCTTCATCATCTCTATCCTCCTCTTTGTCTACCGGATTCTATACCGAAATCCTTCATCAACTCATCCAATCTTCATCCATAACCCTTCCTCCGATTAAACCTTATAATCCTAAAGGAGTGAAACCTACTTGGTTTAACTCTGATCTGATTTGTGCTTACCACCGTACTCCGGGTCATGATACTGAGGGATGTAAAGCTCTCCAAGCCGTTATCAAGAACCTACAGAAGAAAGTGACCTTTTTTTGGAGGAGGAACAATTACCTCCTGTCATCTTAGCCCCATCCAAACCTCAACCATCCACTCAGACCTCTAGTGGTTCCATCCCACTTGATCTTCCACCTTCCCAAATTGACACAATCCATATCGCCACTAGAACCCAACACTATGATAACCCATCTTCATCTTCAGCATCTCGACCACGGGTTGTCATTTCTGCAGCCCCTAAAGACATTTCTCCTTCCCATCAGCCCCCGACCCGGGTCTCTATTCGTGCTTTGCACCTCGGGCTCAAGTTCCCATGTCTGTTGAGGAGAGTGTTATGAAGCAACTCACCCAAGCTCCGGTCAAAATGTCTCTTTTTGACCTCATCCAATCCTCTCCACAACATCGCCAAGCTTTGATTGATAATCTGCGTCGCATCGCAGTAAATTCCGATGAGCCCCAGCCCTTCGAGTTGGTTGTTGGACTGAATGGACCATCAACTACCATTTCTTTTGAAGATTTGGAAATTCCTTCTCTTTCTTCCGAAGATTTGGAGGCTCCCCTCTTCATCACAGTCCAAATCAATAACACTACCTTAAAATGTGTTATGATCGATAGTGGAGCTGCACTCAACGTCATCTCCTCGCACACATTCGAACAACTTAAGTTACCAAAGAATGTGGTGTCACCTCCACCCTTCGCCCTTCGATCATTTAACGATCAGCTAGCAGTCACTCTAGGAACTGTGGTCTTACCCATTCGAGTAGGTAAGAAGCTGCTCCATGAACTCTTCTATATTGTCGAAGGAAAATTCCACTATAACATGATCCTCGAGACGCTCCGGATTCGCGCAATGCATTGTGTCCCATCCACCCTCCATCGATGCCTAAAATATCAATATGCTGAGGGCAAAATATATACTCATCCGGAGATCCTTTTCCTTCCGCACAATGCGACATGACCACTAGTCGCCCTTTAAAAGAAAATACATCTTCTCCGGATAGGGCCTCATCTTCTTCCATACTGCAACCAAACTACGGATTTACAAAATGCGGAAGAGACATTGCAGCGTTTCTCACTGAGGGAGCTTCCTCTCTTATCTTTCGATGCCCATCTCAAACCTAATGAGTATGGTAGACCAGACAAACAACCTGAATATCAACCAGGTCTCGGTCGCATCGTCACCATCGGTCTGCCCAATCAACAGACCAATTTCATCTACGGTGGCCTTGATACACCTCATTATCACCCGGATTCTCCTCCTAGAGCCAAACCTTACTTAACAGGGTTTGATTATCTACAGAATCCCACGTTTGCAAAAACTTATCTATATCGATGCGCGTGGAAAGGTTTTGGCCTTGGAAAATATGAACAAGGTATACATGATCTCAAATCCATTCCTACTCTCATGCCACATCAAAAATTTGGGTTAGGATTTAAACCCCTTTCAGAGGCCACCGTCACTATTCTTGATGAACCTCTTCCTACTGAAGAACCATCTTCCCCGACCAAGTCAGAAGCATCACTTGATGTGGATGATGACATTTCCATCCCACCTAACTTTTTTTTTTGATCAATACCATTTCCTTAGGGCCGTTGGTCTATGAGACTAACAATCGGTCCGCTTCTATACCATTAACCTTCCCTGAAATAGTTGGAGACGACTCTCCTACTATCAACACTATCCACTGTGTGGATGATGATTCTGTCCTCACCTATCTAGGGGCGGAGGATTCATACCTTCCCAAGACTATTCCTTCGACACATCTACCCTTCTCATGAAGCCACTATCGACCTTAATATAGGGACTTGAAGACCCTCGCATCATCAAGGTCGGCCAATCCCTTAATCCACAGGAATTGGGGACTTTACCGCTTTTCTCCAAACATCGTCAAGCCTTTGCTTGGTCATATGAAGATATGCCAGGACTTCGATCCCGATATTGTGGTCCACAATATCGTTACCCTTCCCAACATCAAACCAGTTAAGCAAAAATTGCGTAAAATGCACCCTAGAGTAGCCCTTCTTGTTAAAGAAGAATTACAACGCTTGCTCTCGGCTAGCTTCATCCAACCCATCGATTATCCACAATGGGTGTCCAATGTAGTACCAGTAACTAAGGCTCTTTGGGAAAATTCAAATTTGTACCGACTTAGGGATCTTAATCTTGCTGTCAAAGGATGATTTTCCTCTTCCTAATATCGACCAACTCGTAGATTTAACTGCGGGTCATGAGATGCTTTCTCTTATGGATGGTTTCTCTGGATATAATCAAATCCTCATCGCACCAGAAGACCAACATAAGACTTCCTTCATAACCCCTTGGGGGACCTTTTGCTATCGTGTCATGCCTTTTGGCCTTAAGAACGCAGGGGCAACCTATCAACGAGCAATGACATACATCTTCCATGACCTCTTACACAAAGCGTCAGAGGATTATGTTGACGACCTCCTCGCGAGTCAAGCGCCGTCGGGATCATCTTTTCATCCTGCGCCTCTCTTTGAGAGGCTTATCCGCTTTTGTCTTCGTCTAAATCCAGCTAAGTGCGTGTTTGGCGTTCTCACTGGTAAACTTTTAGGTTTTATCATTTCCATCAGGGGCATTGAAGTCGACCCCGCAAAAATAAAAGCTATCCTTGAGATGCCTCCCCCGTCTAACTTAAAGCAACTCCATGAGTCTCGAGGCGTCTTGATCGGTCGTCGTTTTATCTCCCAATTGTCGGACCGTTGTCAACCTTTTCACCATCTTCTCCGTAAGAATGTTCATTTTGGATGGGATGAGCATTGCCAAAAGGCCTTTGATGATCTCAAAGCTTATCTTCTTTCTCCACCTGTGCTTACACCTCCACGCGAGGGGGAGCCTTTCTATCTTTATATCTCTGTGACTGACCATGCTCTGGGAGCCATGATTTCGCATCGGGACACTTGTGGTAAAGAACAAGCTGTCTATTACATCAGTCGCACCCTCCATGAGTATGAAACACGTTACTCCGAAGCTGAAAAACTATGTTGTGCTCTCTTCTTCGCAACTTCTAAGCTTCGTCATTATCTCCTTAATCACAAAACTTACATTGTCACAAGTGTCAATCCCCTCAAGACAATCCATGCAAAACCTTATCACAATGATCGCATCACTCGTTGGCTTATGCTTATGACTGAGTTTGACCTCGAGTTTATCCCGCAAAAGGCTATCAAGGGTCAGGTTATTGCAGATCAATTAGCTGATGCTCCTCTTCCGGACACTCAAGACCCCCTTGCTCAATTTCCCGATGAGTATATCCAACAAATTGATTTTGGTCTATCTCCATTTAAAGTAAAGCTCTTCTTTGATGGATCCAAATGCCAGCAAGGGGGAGGTGCGGGTTTTGTGATGATTCCTCCTTGGGGTACGCCCATCCCAGTCGCACACAAATTAAACTTTGAGTGCACCAATAATATGGCTGAGTACGAAGCTCTTGTCTTAGGTCTTCAAAATGCCATTAATCTCGGCGCTCGTCATATTGACATCTTTGGTGATTCTGAACTCATCGTTAACCAGGTCACGGGTGTCTATCAATGCAAGAATGATATCCTTCAGAAATATCGCGACATCGTTCTTGCCCGACTCGATCTTTCGATAACTTCACTATCAAGCCATTCCTCGTCATCTGCAAATCGATTTCGAGATACCATGGCTTCTTTAGCCTCTCTTATCCCGCCTTTTACCGAAGACTCGCGTCTTTATGTGGTATGAAATGATTGGATCAACCATCTCATCTTGGGAAACTAACACCAATCAATGTTGTCACAACCCATACTCAGGATGAGTGGTATCAACAGATAGTTGATTATCTATCTTATTCGGTCCTTCCTCCAGATCTGACTCCCAATGGTAGAAGGTCTTTTGTCCAACGCGCCAACCGCTATACTATTCTAGGTGGCCTTCTTTACAAACGCGGCTTTGATGGTATTTTGCTTCGATGCCTCAAAACCCATGAATCATCTAAAGCTATTCAGGAGGTCCATGACGGTATCTGTGGTGGACATTTTAGTGGTTTAGCTGTAGCCAAGCGCATCTTACGTTTGGGATATTATTGGCCTTCTCTTAATCAAGATTGTTGTGAATACACTAAGAAGTGCATCAAGTGTCAGCAACATTCCAATCTCACGCACATCCCTAGTCAGGCTTTGCAACCTGCGGCAGATTTGTGGCCTTTTTCGCAGTGGGGTCTCGATCTTATTGGTCTCATCAATCCTCGTTCTTCACAACGTCATCATTCTATCATTACCGCCACTGAGTACTTTACTAAGTGGGTAGAAGCTATCCCTCTTTCTTCAACAAAGGCTAAGCCCATAGTTGATTTTGTCTATCAACACATCATTTGTCGCTTTGGCGTTCCACACAAGCTAATCACAGATAATGGTAAGTCTTTCAAAAACGCTGATTTGCAGAATCTCTGCAATGCTTTCAATATCAAGCTCAGTTTTTCTTCTCCATACTACCCTCAAGCTAATGGTCAAGCCGAAGCTTCAATAAAACTTTGCGTAATATCCTCATGAGTAACTAGTCATTTGGTAGGGATTGGCATCTACATATCCCTTTTGCTCTCTGGGCTTATCGGACTAGCATTCGTACTCCTTGGTGCTACTCCCTTCTCTCTCGTCTATGGAGTGAGGCTGTCCTTCCTTTGGAAGTCCAAATCCCATCTCTCAGTGTTTCTCTCGGAGAATTTGTCTCCGATGAGGATTATCGTCAAAATCGTCAGCACATTGGAATTATTAGATGAGCGGCGTCTTAACGCTCTTGAGCATCATCGGGTCTATCTCGGCGTGTCAAACGTGCTTATAACAAGCACTTGCAACATCGTGACTTCAAAATTGGTGATCTTGTTCTTAAGGAAAATCAAAATGTCACTACACTCGAAAGGAGTCAACGTGGTAAGTTTGCTCCCATTTGGATGGGCCCCTACATTATCACTCATAAATATGGAGTGCAGGGCTTATCGTTTATCTTCCATGGATGGTATCACTGAGCGGAACCTCTTAATGCTTTGCATTTACGGCCCTTCTCTTTGTTAAAATCTATCTTATACAAATCTAGTCATGACTCGGATCTTCCATCCGTCCTAATAACTTGAGTCATCTACTTTCGTGGTGATTTGAAATTGTGTGGTTCTCCACCTATTGCCTCGCTTACCTTAAATATGAGTATCGTGGCTCTACTCATTGCACGTTTCTTTTGGATATGTTCCTCCTCATGGTAGGAATACCTTAATCACCACTTCATCTGTCCCAGTACTTATCTTCATCGGATCTACTCGGGTCATGAGTGCATGTTCTTATGTTCTCTTCCCTCCATCCGATCTATCTAGGTCTCGAACTCGACTTCTTCCAAAAAGTTTCCAAAAAAAAAAAAAAAAAAAAGAGAAAAGAAAAAGATGCTATCAAAAAGATGGTGATCCCTCGAAGGACACTATCCATATATTACCAAGCGAATCAAAATTCTAAAAATATAGACCATACCCTCGAAGGATGGCTATCATTCAAATCAAATACTGAGCACCGCTCCCTTGAAGGGGCTGTTTCTCAAAGAAAATATTCAAGGCTTCTTGTAATTAATCGGCCTTCGGTCGAGTTTATAGCATCACTGAAAGACTTCCCGCATCGATCAGTCTTTCCATATCAAGCAAACTTCCCGCATTGATCAGTTTGCTTTTCTGTCAAAATCATGAAGCTGAGATTTAGGACCTTTTGTCGATCATATGGAGAATCCTATTTCCCCACTATGGACATGTATTCTGTCCCTTGTAGGTTCCGACAAGATACTTACTTACTTTTCTTTCCATTTCTATCCTAGATCTGGTTTGCGACTAGTTAGTGTCAGATTTATTTTAATCTTATATAGGGCCTTGTATGCTTGGTCTTTTGGTTCCCTTTCTGGATTTTATCTATGGTCGGTTGGAAGTCCAACTTATCATTTTCTTCTTCTCCGAGTATCTTCTCTTCTAAGTCACGGTTGTTTCCGCTTTCATCTTTTGCTCTTGTAAGGAGTATTCCTCATTTCTTTGTCTTGCATCCTGTTAAATTGGCATTTCACATGTTAATTCAATCAAAATTTATCTTCTATCAAAATTCATCTTATCTATCAAAACTCCTATCTGTATTCATTTCTCCTTATAATTACATCCATATATCCAACACATTTATCTATCTATCCATCAAAATATCGAAAAATACGTACATCTCAGGTACATGACATCTATTTATATCTAATCCATACATTAAGTACATCTGTATATCTATCCATCAAAATATTTAAAAGCTATATCCATCCAAGATACATCACATCTATCTATCAAAATTAAATCAATCTATCTAATCACATCCATCTATCATCTATCCGTCTATATCTATCCAATCACATCTATTTTATCCACATTTCAATCTATCTAATCACACCTATTTCCATCATCCATCAGTCTATATCTCTCTAATCACATCTATTTTTCTATATCTATCTATCCATGTATATCAAAATCAAAAAGGCATGAAGTACAATCATATGACCAATAAATCTATATATATATACATGTGTGTTTGTACAAAAATGGGTGGCTTCCAATCGAGCCATCTATACAATGCCTTCCAATCGAGGCTACATCGCTATACAAATACACAATCTATCAAGTCTCTATATAGTGAAATCAGAAGCGTGGAGGACACTGTCCCCTCCACCCTCCTCTGCACCCGGCTGTCCCTCCTGACCGCCGCCTATCGAGCTCGAAGCACCTGCTGCTGGAGGTCTCGGCCCACCTCGGTCCCTCCCAGTGCTCCCTCCCCCTGAGGCTCCGCTCGCTGTAGCTGTCGCTCCTCTCCTCCTCGCCCCGTACCGAGGCACATCTGGGGCATGCTGCGCTAGAGCATCCTCATAATATCTCACCTCAGCAAGGAGAGACTGGTATGTGCTCAGGCTCACCATACCCGGTGCTCGTAAAGGTGCTGCTTGGTGGTGCCCCACCTAGAGCCGTGCCCTGTGTC
The DNA here is from genome assembly GCA_018340775.1 of Taxus wallichiana var. yunnanensis. NCBI lineage: Eukaryota > Viridiplantae > Streptophyta > Pinopsida > Cupressales > Taxaceae > Taxus > Taxus wallichiana. The sequence goes on from CM031234.1 coordinate 53,877,618, forward strand.
CCAGACTCTGATGTGGCACTAGTCTCTCCGTATTTGGCCCTAAGGGCCTCCCTGTGCCGAAGGTAGCGATCCCTCTGCTGGATCGCTGTATCACGCTCCTGACGGGCGGTGTCTCTCTCCACAATCAGGGAATCTCTCTCCTCTGTCAAGGCCCTGATCTCCTCCAGAGCTACCTGATGCGTCTGTACCAGCGTGGCATGCTCTCCCTCTAATCTGTCTAGTGTCGCAGCTATGTCCTCCTCATCAGCATCTATCGAGGGCGGGAGATGTCGTGGAAGCTCTGTGTCATACCACGCTGCATAGCCCTCATCCACCCCCGCGTCATCATCAGCACATGCTGTGGAGGGTGGAGCCTCTCTCAATGGGTCTGCCGGGATCAAAATCGGCAAATCTGTCTCTCTGCTATCCCGCCTATATGGCGTGTATGTGGCCGGTACTGTCTGTACTAGGCCAAACTGCCTCAGTATCCGCATGAATGGGACTCGCTCCCACATATCTGGTCTGCGACCCCTGACCACTCGACTCGTCTCAATCTTTGCCCAAGTGGGCGTCGACCGGCCATGTCGGGAATGCCGATATGGTCTCGGATAACTTTGATGCGGTGTAAGCATCTGAAACGCTCAGTACCACTCAGCTGATCTACCTGTGTCTCCTGCGGCCATGTCAGCCCGCCATCTCCGAAATCCATAGTCCACACCCCCCACTGCTGCTGGCATCCACGGAAGCCCGGATGGCCTAATCACTGCTATGTGCTCATACGCCCAGCAATGGAGCACAAAGCTGACATCGATCCCTGTCCTCCGACCAGTGGTGTACATCCATAGCTCATAATATACGAGCTATCGGGGCATCGTGAAGGCAAAACACATGCTGCATTTACAAGATGTCGCACACGCAGTCTAGCAGTAGCAATGGGAATCTCCCACCTCCTGAGTCTGGCAAGGCAAAATAAGATATAGCCATCTGAATCAAGGCTATCCGCCTGCTCCGAGGGCTATCCTGTCTGTACTGTGAGGCTATCCTCACTACCCCAGATACTATCTCCGAGTCATCTGATCTGTCTCTGTACAATCGCACCAGGGCCCTCTGCTGCTGCTCTCGGGGTGTGATCTCAATCGGGTCCCCGTAGTCGGTAATCGGAGGATCCTGTATACATCCTCATGGGTGATAGTCATCTCACCCGTCCTAAACCAAAATGTGCACGTGTGGCTGTCCCACCGTCGCACTAATGCCCGCATGAGCTCCACATCCCGTGGCACTCGTCTGTAATATCTAAAACCCCGAGGCGGCTAGCTCTAAATCTTTGCCGTCTGCATCGGTCACGTCGGGAAGGATCATCTCGATAACTCGGGGATGGCATCCCTCATATGAAGAGCCTCTCGTGCCTGCATCCACGACATCAAAAGCATAATCAGTCTCTGTTCCATAAATCACATCTTCCAAAACCATAACATCCAAAACAAGAAGGAAATGCTAAGCATCTTTCAATCGGCGTCGATTTGGTCAAATCGGCGTCGTTCATTCTAGTCGGCGCCGATTACTACCAATCGACGCCGATCCAAACCAATCGACGCCGATTATACCAATCGGCGCCGACTGCCAGGCCAGGCGTAAACCAGACCCTGGCCTCCCATACGCATGAAAAATCAAACAAAAAAAAAAAAATATAACGACAAAGGTGGGTTCGAGAATGACCACTTACCCCAGGACGTGTCCTCCTGCGCTTCTGTCCGCTCCCAGAGGCTTCCATTGTGTTCAAATCTCAAATCTATCTCTCTCTGAATCAATCGTCACGTTGCAAATAAATCGTTTACGTTTTCCGTTCGCATATTTATATGCGTCGGATTAGTCGGCGCCGATTTTTGGGTCGCGCCGATTGTCTTGGTCGGCGCCGATTATTTTGATCGCGCCGATTTTTCATGTCTGTTTGCCATAGTGTTGATACTTGGCTTTCTCATCTATCTATCGATCATTGTTGTGTCTTTGAATCTTGCCTTTTGGCACATCTTTTAGATGTCATCGTCTCTTTCGGGTTTGTTCCCTTTGCGTGGGACACTCGTATCTTCGGCAGACTTAGAGTTAAATGGAGTGCACGTAGGCACTAACGTCGTCTCATGAGGAGACCGTCTAGTTGTCCCTACCAATGTGTCTCTCTTTAGATCTTTGGCTTTTTTTTGCAGTTCTCCTTGCACTCATGGGTGCAGCAGGCACTAACGTCGTCTCACGAGGAGACCGGCTAGTTTCCCTACCAATGTGAGTTCCTTAGGTTCTTTGCCCTTGTGTTTATTTTTTTATGCGTCCTCAATGATCGAGTTCTACTCCGGACATTCGTTGGGGCATCTGCATTTTTTATCTACCTTTTCAACCTTGGGATCGTCTGTTCTATCATCCATCCCATCCCTAGTTTGAGGGGGATCACATCACCACAAAATTCTTCTCTTCTTCCATCCCTTTGTTTTTGTCTCATAACCTTGCTTATCGCAAGTTACTTGACAAAAAGGGGCAAAATGTAGACACTTAAAATTGGTTATCCAATTTAGTGTCCCTCACGTTCGTTTTACCTGCTTAGGTAACCTGGGGCACGTTTACGTCACCAACTATCCCCTTGGGATAGTTTTCCAATTTGTGATTTAATCACTTACTCTAAATTTAATTCATCTCATCACATCTTACCCATGAGTAATTAAATATTAAATATTTAATTACGCTTCTTCCCATGCATCTTAATCACTTATCTACCCCAAATTTATTCTACCCATGTATCACATCTATTTTTAATCTTCCCTAAGCGGGATATTTCCCGTGGTCGGGATAGGTCTTGTCTTTCTCGAATCGATCATTTTTAGCCATCTCGGGAGTCTTCTCCGCGATCGGCGCCGACCCATATGGTCGGCGCCGATTTTCTAGGAGCGGCGCCGATTATAAAAGCAAGCCCAGAACTCAGTTCTAGGGACGGAAGAGAGCGAAGAGACCGAAAAAGAGACTAACGAGTGAAAGAAAGCACTTACGCACGAACAGAGAGCGAGAAAGATTCAGGTTGCAAGAAAGAGAGATCTTTTTAGCATCAATTGTCTCAGTTAGGGCAGATCCTGTCCTAATCAATCCCTGAGAGGAGCACCGTTACTCTGCCCGTATCATATCAACATCATACACCACCATCTATCATCTGGTGACTCTGTTCCAGCGTCTCTCCATCTTCGGCACATCTTGCAGACTACATTCACCTTCCAACCCCCGAATCTCATCGCCATACGAGTCCCCGATTGGTCGATCGCCTTGATTGGTGCGATCTTACCCGATCGGCGCCGATCGGTCCCGATCGCGCCGATTATATCGATCGCGCGCCGATTATACCGGTCGGCGCCGATTTCACTTTGCGAGGCAGGTAAAGGTCACAGGTAACACAAATCCAGCATTATTTCGCAGTTCCCTGTTTTCTGTACTTTCTGTCTGCTGTTCAGTTTCTGTTTTATTACTGCAATCAGAAAATCTAGTCTTTATTTACATCTTTTATCATGTATGCTTCTTTTCTTTATTGAAAACGTGGACTGACATCCGCCAAGGAAGCTCATCGCTTCCCGGACCCGCTTCTCGGGCAGTCCACCCAAATATCTTCTAACGCCATCTTTTTCTGTCAAGCATCGGTGTTTTGCAGGTTACTCGGAGCTATTGTGCAAATTGCTCGTGTGCGCCCGTCTTGTCTACATCAGCTTCCTCATCCGTCTACATCTTCATCAGGTATCGATTTCATTGGAGTTTTTCAGGGTTTTTGTGTTTAGTTTGGTACATTAACTTGGACAGGTAACAAGCACGAAATTCTTGATCTGACCACCATGAGTTCTACCAATAAGAGTTTAACTATCTCATTAAAAAATGAGTACCCCTATCACTTGTTAAGCTCGGTGGGAATCCATATCTGTTGATTATATTTTCCCAAAAAAAACTAGTTGTTATTGTCATTGTGTAATCCATTTTAGTTACTGCTTCTACCCACCTTGTAAGGTAGTCTATGTATATAATGATATAGTAGGAACATGTCCTTCACGTGGCTAGAGAAATAGAGCCTACAAAGTTAATTTACCACTTTTAGGATGGTTTTGCATTGGAAATTGGTCTTAATGGAATTTCATCTCTTTTTTGTGGTTTACCAAGGCACTGATAGTGGTCACATGCATTGCGATACATGATATAATATTGTTAAATGATTTTCCACCAAAGACCTTAGTAAAATCTTCCACACGGTGGCATTTCAGCATAGTTTTCTCCTGCCATTCTACCATGTGCTTCCTCCATGATTGCAACATTCTCATTCTCTAAAATGCACCAGAACAAGATCTCATCATGACCTAACTTATATAAGTCTCTACCAATCAACATGTAGGGTGTGGCGCATATGGCTAATTGCTTCCTTTCCAAATTCTTCATTCCCTTTAGCACCACACTGATTTTGAGAAACACGTAATATCTTCCAAGTCGAGGGCACACACTAAAATATAAATAGTTTCATATCTAGCATTATATCCTTAATGCTCTACACATCCTCTCCTAATTTTATCCATAATAAATAGTCAAGCCCCAAATTACTTCTACCCAATTTTACAACCGTAAACTCAAACTCTTAAAATAATAATACCCACTTGCATATGTGCCCTTGTAAAATGGGCTTGTTTACTAAGTACTTTAATGCCATGTGGGCCATGTGAGACTATAAAGGGTGTTTCAATAGATACTTCTTGAATTTGTGTAGCACATAGATCATTGATAATGCCTCACTCTTGGTAGTAGTATAGTTCTACTCTATTGGTGTCAACTACCTACTTACAAAAAAAGGGTGATCAACAATCCCTCACAAGGTTGTGCCAACACTACTCCAATTTCCATCCCTAAGGAATCAACATGTACATGGAATGGATTATCCCTGGAAGGAAAGCGTAATATGGGTGAAGTGATAAGCCTATTATTCATTATATCAAACACCATCTTTCGCGCTTCTCCCTAATGAAATGTACTTTTGTGCTTCAAAAATCCCTCTAATGGCACGGTGATCTTAGCATATCCCTTAATAAATTTTAGGTAGTACCACATATGTAGAAGGAATCCATGTACTATGTTATGGATGGTAAGTTCCCCAATCCCAAAATAAAGAAAACTTTGGTAGGATCCACCAACAATCCTTCCTTACATATGATATTCCCAACCGAGGTTAAAAAAGGAATAGTGACAATACATTTCTTAATGTTGAGAGATATACTCAATTGTTGGCATCTCTCAAACATCGACCAAAAAAAATTTTGCAATGGTATTTTACTAGTCCATAAAATATCTAATCATCAAGGTAGATTTGAAAAAATGTATGGATGAAGTTTTGAAACATCGAACCACAATGCGCGAAAACACAAGTGCATTCTTCGAGTCAAAAGGCATGACCATATAGGTAAAAATTCCCCATTTAGTGGTGAAATTTGTCTTTTCTTGGTCCTCCTTTGTAATTATAACCTGATGATATCCTAAGAATCCATCTGTGAAAGAATAAATCTTGTACCCGGCTACTCCTTCCAGGATCTCCTCGGTGAAGGGGGTTAGAAAAGGATCAATGACACATACCGCATTCAAATCCTGTAATCAACACAAATCCTTATCCTTCCATCCTTCTTAATGTTGATGACCATCAGACTTATCCACTATGATTCCTCAATAGCCTCAATGATGCCTAATGTAATCATCTTGTTAATCTCCTCCTTGACTTTGATGTACATATTTAGATTCATTTGATAAGGTCTCTTCCGAATTAGGTCCGCACATTACTGTAACTTGATCTTCATTTCTCCTAAGGAGTGGTGAACTCCTTTAAGATCATGGTACCCACATGGAAATAAACCCTTAAATTCATGCAACATATAAATGATATTTGAAACCTCCTTTTCTATCTAGTAATCTTCAATAGTAGAGTCCTTAGGTTCAGCCTCTGAACCAATGTTAACCTTCTTGGTTTTCAGGGCTTCATGGTAGGCACATAATTTTTCATCAGCACTATTCATAACCTTGCACATGGCCACCGTATGTTTAATATCCAATTTTCCACCCCTCACCATCTATTACATAAAAAATATTCCTTTATCTTTTTCCATGCATGTGTGCTCAAGTTGTACCTCCTTTGATTCTTCCTCATCAAAACGTTCTTTGAAACAAGTTCACCCAACAACTTGAGTACTCTGTCCTCCGTCATGGCACTATGTCCCATAGTTAGGAACTTAAAAACCTGTAGTGCCTCATTCACAAATGGTTTAATAATTTGATATTTGAAATATTAAAGGAGATCATCCGTCGACTCCTTCAGTTTCATGTCTGGCGACACAACTAACACAACCTTGTAAGGTGAATTAAAGCTTATGTACCCATAAATATGGAGGCAATGCTTCCACACCTTTCATCCAGGCCTTCTCACATGCCTAGGCGTGAAGCGAGGTGGGTTACTTCCCATGATAATCTTGTATAATAATAGGTGCATTTATTTGAAGAAATCTAATAGAGAACACAATTCTCACCCCACGCCACTCTAGAAGGTTATCTGATGGGTCGTCCACCAACGTGTTGTGTTCCTAAGCAAGGTATAGCTAATAATTCTTCTCATTTTAATCTCACATCTCCATTGGGTCTCCATTACTTTTAGGAAAAAATTAGGGTTGGCTCCCCCAATGTAACTTGGTAAATGTTTTCCCCAAGCACTTTGTTGAGCACGCCTTTGTTACTCTCATCACATAACCTCTTAAATACCTTTTGACTAACTCATATATCTCATGTGCCTAATTATCACATGTCACACTAGTTGTATCATTTATATATTGAGCATATTCCCACTGAACAACACCTTCTTTTGTTGGTTGCACAACCTCAAGGTCCCTGATAGTGCACACAGATTATTTCTAGGTCTTCTTCTCCCAAGGGATCATTATAGGGTATTGAATTCCCATTCGTCAAAGGAATGATAACATGTTATTTCTTGTTATCAAAACTTATATACCCGTTATTGAAACATAAGTTAGCATTGTTCTTATAGCACCAAGGTGCCCAAATAATGTTGGAATGTTTTTCAACCTCAAAGAAGCTCCAAGACTTTGGAGTTTCTAGTGAATTTTTCACCTTCGATAGTGATAACAACATCCTTTAAAACACAAATGGGAATTGATTTTGTCTTATTATACATATACAACACATTTGAAGATGGTTATAATGGGGCCTTCCCATTTGATTTCGTGCATCCTGGGTGATAACATTAACTTCTACACCCATGTTAATCAAAATATTACTTAGGATCCATCCGTCAATAACTACATTCAAGGTTATCTCACTATCATACTCAAGGATGTGGGGAGGTATGTTAGCATGCAAAACCTACCTCTCATGCTCTCCTCTAGAACTTGGTACTTTATCTCTCAATCATTCTCCTAACAGAGGAATGATATTCTCTTGGCACAACATCTTACACACTTCTCTGACATCATCTATATCTAAGCGGGGACCTCGGTGCTCTTCTTCTGCTCCAACTTCCTAGATTACTATTTTAGACATTGAATTTCCCCTTGAAGACTTTTGATTACATCCATGGTATCTTGATAGACTTCCTTCTGATGCATAGGGTCCAAATACTTCCCATGTACCACTTCTTCTCTTGTAATCAATAGCCTCTACTTTGGTATCTCCTAGTGCATGCAGCCTCGGCTCCCATTGTCACTAATACTGGTTCTAACTCTGAATCACATGCCATTCTTGGAATCCAATGTTTATCAACACACTTTATGCTAACCATCCCAGTTCCCTTATCCTTCTATTGCTTTTGGCTCATGTATTCAAACAATTCAGGCATTCCTCATACTTGTGTTTTTTTCCACACCAAGAGCACTATAGAAGATCAGGGAATTCATGTTTATAGTGTTTTGTAGACCCATAGTTGTAACAAGTTCCACATAGGAACTCACCTCTTCCACCTTCATGGTTTCCACAGGCTCTAAATAATCCACGAAAGCCTCTTTCGTGACTCCCTCCATCTGCACACCCTTCATAGTGATGGCCATCATCCTTAGAACCACTTACAATACTAGTCTGATGCACACCAGTATCAATGGCATCATGTATTTGGTCAATTAATCTATAATCCTTGGTTTCATGAGTAGTAGACGTGTAAATTTTACAATAGTAAGACACATTCTTATAGATCACGTTTTGTAGTAGTGGACAACTACTTGCATCATGATCTCCAGGGAAAATCTCAGATTCTACCGTCATTGTGTGTACTGATCTCTAAGGATAAATTTTCTTAGTATTCCCTTCTACCTCACAATCCATACACCATAACCCATTACACATCTCATGAGTTGAGTTCATAGAAAATTTCTCCCACTACTTTACCATTGCATTAATTTGGGCTTCTAAGAACATATTAACTCATGTATCAACACTTCTTACTACCTCTACATGTAAGGCAGCCTATAAGACCTTGCACGGATCTATGAAAGTTCCCTCTTGAATGGTGTGATTAGTCCTCTGAAAAACCACTGAGCATGTTGTGAAGGGTGAATGTCATAAGATAACTTGGATATGAGAGTCTTGAAATGTGCGTCATACTCCCGCACACTCTTTGTCATTCCTTTCTGAATCTCCTTCAATGCACTGATGTTTTTTTGTTCAAACTCAGGTATGTGGAACTCTACCAAAAAGGCATTACACAGCACAATGTAATCCACCACTATCTAGTATGTGTCATTTTTTCTATATCATATATGTGTGCATCCTTGCAACATGGTTGTAAACTAACTTACTTTCCACTTTGAGGCTATGATTCCCTTTGTGTGCCATAGTAACTTGTACTTTTGTACATGTTATGCAACATCCTCAACACCCTTGTAATCAGGTAAGTGGAGCAACATCTCATAAAACACCTATTGATGGTGTTGTGTACCTTGTCTGCCAAATATAGGACCTTCATTCCCTCCGATGTTACCTCCACCACCAAACCCACTAGATCCACTAGTGCCAACTCCTCCAGATCCACTAGATCCTCCTCCTATCATAGGTAAGGTGTCGATGCATTTTCACCCTGTGAACCCATCGTAGTGCTAAGCTGTGCACTAACGGTCATGATCTTGAACCACTCCCGGATGTATTTATTGCACCAATCCCATACGTGATACTCAAACCTTATGATCCCACACCTTTCCCAAATTTTGTGCTAGATAAAATACCCCCAAACATAAGAAATTATTATGCAGCCATAGATGTACCAAATGAAAAATTATACCTCCTAGGTGTCACTTGACTACGAATACCGATACTAACTGGATTATCAAAACTTATCTCTCAGAACTAGAAAACTAAATGCAAGGATATGGTCACCATGTAGGTTAAGATGTGCACTTATGGCTCTTCTCCTTTCTTCATATGACAAGCTCTCTCTAGAAGCCGACGGGATTTATCTTCCGCACTATCCAAGATGGGGTAGCTCAGATTTCTCAGGTTCCACGTCCTCCACGTGAAACTCAAATCCTTCCCACAACATTTTCCACCATAAATCCATCAGTCATGTAGCTTCACACTATATTTCTAACTCCCTCTCCTGAGCTTCATTATACTTGAGCCGCCTCTCCTCTCTCTCTCTCTCTCTCTCCATTTTTACCGCAAGGTCCGCCATCCTTCTAGCACACCATCTTCCCGCGTCTTGCGCCTAGCAATAGTTTAGCCAGCCATGGGAAAGGATTCAAACTCAAATTAATGACCAAGATCTTGATAGCCAATGAAATAACATGCAAGAACAATCCTCTAGGCTCCCTCAAGAACTTGAACTTAGCAATCTCTGAGAAAGAATACATAGAAATAATATATTCTAGGGTATAACTAGTTAGCACTCTACTCCACCAATGATCAACAACATGGGTCCAAGTCATATCAACATCATGCAACTGATGATATTCCTCCTAGGTCAAAACATGAGGTCTATAGTATGAACTTATCCTTGATACATATGTTGATAGCCATTCATACAACTCTACTAGGAAACAACTAGAAGAATGTCTCATAGAGTTCATGATACAAGTTCTCCTCTACCCATTTTCATGCATCAAACTCAGATCTAGTACTGAACCTCTAAGAAAACTCATCCTCCATGATTTTAAGATAGGTCTTGATGCTTTCCAAGGTCAAGCACTCTGTCATTACACATTTCTCTCATAATAGATTCAAAATAAATTCAGCAATGGAACCAATATGTAGTCATTATTTTACCCTCAATACTTCTTTTTAACCCTAAGCATATCGGATTATCACCTAGCATACAATGGGAACTCACCCAAGGCACGTGAAAATGTCGAGCCCCTCCTTTATGTGATATTTACAAGAGAGTTTCTCCATTAATGGAGGATTATTTTCAGAAATGAAGTACATACATCTACTCAAAAAGGTAGAAGATATAACTAATAGATCTACACATCAATGCATCACAAAAGCTAAATAAACATTGTATGAAGCACAAGAAACCAGATATGAGTCATGATAAGCCAAATAATATGAGGGTTTACACCCATAAACAAGATGTATAAAATAGATCCATGTATATTGATTTCAAAAGAGTCTCTGGTAGCCATACTACATTCGAAAGGGTCAACTCATACCGTATACTTCAAATGAAAAAGATTCAACCCCTGCAAACTAATTTGATCATATCCTCATTATATCCCTTGTTATAGACCCCGGTACCCATACATATGCTTAATGTTATCTCTTATAACCCTCTATTGTCAATAAATCTATGCCCTAGTATCATGAGCTCCAAACCCTTATCATTTCCTAACATTTCGCAGCACCTTGTTACCTTCCTTCTCTTAGAACTCTTATACCTTCTAATGCCTTCACACTACCTTCTTCCTTCTCCCCTTTTCCCTTCTCCTCTTCTCTCTTATCCATATCCCAAGAACTTCTTTAAATAGGATCAATGTCCACTTTGTCATGAATTATCTTTTGAGTAGATCACGTGCAAGTGTTAATGTGGTCCTCCATTGGTGAATTTTTATCCTCTTTGCAAAACCTTCCATTAACTGTAATGATGCCTCTAGGAATATTCCCTATGTGGAATATCATTTTCTTGTCCTCCAAGGTTCTAGGTGACACATTATCCACTTATCACACCTAGTTGGGTCCTCACATTTTTTCTCAAGTGACTCCATTATGCCAAATATGGCTAAGTATTTTCAACCCTTGTTCTTCCTCCCATGCACACCTTGGTTTCAATTAAACACTTTTTCCTATGTGCTTTTCGGTGAGCCCCCTTCTATTTACTAATCCTATGTGCACATGCCTCTTGGTACTTAGCCAATATTTAGGGTCTAACAACAGCCACCCACCATGTATAAAACAAGGTGATCTCATTAGAGACAAGTTCTGATGCACGTGTAAGTGAAAAATAGTGAAGAACAACAAGTAATAAGTTTAAGCAAACAAGAGATGCAAGAAAGTGAAGATACATAATGTGAATAGAGTAATGAGTTATCTAAAACCATAAGCAAATATATTTTACTATTTATAATCAACCCTAAAGGTGAAACAACCGCATGTTTGAGGAAATAGTGATAGTTCTAGGTGAAGTGTTTATTCTCAATAAAAGATAATTGATTTTTTAGTGGGTTTATTACTTGAAAGGGTTTCCCACTTAAATTTTTTTCTTGTGTTGTGTTGTGTTGATTTTACTTCATGTTTATGTATACAACCTAATATCTAATTCATTCTATGATCTAAATAGATATAACTTAATGTTCATTCATAAACTATAATTCTTGGATTATTTATTTAAGTGGATATAAAAATTTGTGTTATTATTTATCCCCAAAATTTCTTGACATATTATCGAGCTGGTTTTTATGCTTGTGTAGGATAGATCTAGTTGTTTTTATTTCAGAAGTGCAAAAATATTATATATCTGAATTACTTAGAAAATTTCAAGATCCACAACACCCTAACTTGTGTTGTATGGATATTTAAGTCCTACAAGGTATAAAGACCCTAATTAAGGTGAATTAAGATAAATGTGTAGTGTTATGATGCTTTAAGTTAGTGTGGATGATCAAAACCTATTTTTTTATGATCTCTACATGGTTAGATCTTTTAAATCATCTACTACCTTCATCTATTTTTTCTTGTCTTTCGTGGGTTCCTTCTTAGCTTCATGGTATTCTTAAGTGTATCGTGTCTTATTCTCATGTTTCATGGCCTTCCTTAGTATTTAATATTCATCCTTTGATTTTTATAGTCTGTCATGGGTTTTTGTGGATTTTTACGTAATTTTTATGGCTTACTTCAATGTATTGTGGCTTATTTTAGTACTTTGTTTCTTTTTAAGTGCTTTGTGACATCTCTATTTGTTGCACGGTTCATTTGAATTTTGTGTGACTTATTAGAGTGTTTTACAACTTTTTTGTGTGTTGTGTGGCTTTTAGAAGTGTTGCACCTTGTTTTTTAGTGTTTTGTAAATTTTCATAGTCTTGTGTGGCATTTTTATTATTGTGTAGCATTTTAAGTCTTGTGTGGACTTTTGAAGTATTGTCTGAAGTTTTTTTATTTTGCATCTTTCTAAATTGTCTGTTGTTGTCTAAAAATGTTTTATTTGTAGTTCTTTTTATATGTTCTATGGAATCCCTTGATTCGTGGACTCATTTATACTACATAGTCCTTTTTTATGAATTCCTTTGTTCAATTGGTACTAATATTGGATTTATAATATATTTGTGTATATTATATTTTAAACCTTTACGGTATGTTTTTTGTTTTGCGGCTTCTCCTTTTTTTTTTTTTTTATTATTGGCAAATAGTTTTTTGAAAGGGACTATACCCTTGTTTACAAAAGAAGGCCTAGAAGCCAGAATAAGCAAGAGAACCAGAGAGAAAAGGATCAGAATCCAAATGTGACAATGAAGTTCAAAGTAGCCAAAAAAGCACTACCAAGATGAAACAAAACAGCAAAATTACTACAAAAAAGTAGTAAAGAGTCCGTAAAAAAATAGAAAAAGAACAAACAAGGACAACAAAAGCATCTATAACTACTTTTTAGTAGCTTTTTCAATGATGGTTTTGATATTCTTCCAATATTTGAACATACGCAAAGTTATCATGTGGGCAGCGTCATTATTATCCAATTTACTCCACGGTCTTCTTACTTTCCTTATCATTACCCCAAAGTGTTGCCGGAACTCCGCTTAGGTTGGAGACACTTTTGACGTGTTGCTCAATGAACTCCTCAATCGCCCTAAAGATGGCTATGTTGTAATCATGTCGAGTTTTGGCCTTCCCTAAATGGGAGTCTAAGGAGTGCAGTTTCTTGTAGATATCTTCAATTTGGCTACTGTCAACATCCTCCTCCTCCTCCTCCTTCCTCTTTCCTTTCTGTTTTGCCAAGTTTTTAACTTCATCCTTCAACAATTTCATATCAGCCTCTAAGGCTTCCAGCCTTCTTGAAGAGCTTTCCAAGTGCACTTCCCAGGGGCTGGCACTGCTGATGTTCAGGAGGTCATGAGCAATTTCAAATTCATGAGAACCCTTCTCCACAGCAAGAGTCTCAAGGTTAAGCTTCCTAGAAGCCCTGGTAACCAGTCTCCGCGAGGAAGAGGCTAAGTGGGGGTGGGAGAAACAGAAGGGGGAATGGGAGAAGAAGCCTGAATGGCTGGCAGGGGGGTGACAACAGCGGTGGCGGGGCAGAGAAAGGAGAAACAGGGCTGGCAGCAGAGCCTGGCAGAGGGGGAATCGAGCTAGGGGAGGATGGGAGACCAGGAAACTTGAGGAGACAACATTTGTGCAGCAACAAAATGAGCCCTTGGTGTAAAGGAACCACCGGAATGCTTTTGAAACTCTAGAATGGAGTGTTCAAGAGAGTTCAGCAAGTAATGGGGGAAACATACCAAACGATCCCTACGAAAGTTTGTTCATATTCTTCTTATATATTTTTATCAATTTGTAAAATTCTTCAATTTTGTAAGTAATTACTTTATTTATTCCGTATATTTTCTTTTTCTTGGAGATTTTTTATTTGTTATGTGGAATTTATTCTATCTCTAGAACAAATATAATAATAAAACCCATATTAAAAATATGCTAAGTTTTTGTTAAATGGCTAGTTCTTCTAATTTCTCCATGGATATTTATATATTTCATTAAATGGTACAAATAATAGTATTTGGAGAGCTAGGCTTAAATCCATACTTATGGCTAGAAATATATGATATCTAGTTAGGGGTGTTGAAAATATACCCACTAGGAGATAAGCTAACCTTGAAAGCTTGAGTATATTCTCCCAAAAATCCCAAGAGGCCATGTCAATCCTATTACAAAGTATCAAAGATGAATTCTTGTTGCATATAGGACACATGGAGTCTCCATTAATGCATGGAATCAATTACAAACTATGCATGAAGGTAGTTACCTTTATAAGATAATTAAACAATTATGGGGCTGTTTACAACTCTAATGAAAGGAGATGAGAATATAGTTAATTATCTAGCTAAAATTAAGAACATTAAGGATCAATTAGATGGCTGTAATTGTGAATTATTTCAAGATAAGTTGTTATACTTTATTATTCAGATTAATATTCATGAGAAATTTAGAAATTATATTTCTATTTTGAATTCTAAGTATCAAAATGAATTTGATTTACCTGATTTAGATACATTGTCTTCTCTACTCATTCAAGAAGAAAGAGTAATGGAGAACTTTGACTCAAAATATAATGCCTCATAGTAATTATACTCCCAAAATCATAATTCATTTGAAAATAATAAATATAAGTTCAAACCTAAGAATAATAAAAAAGGTTAAGTGTGATGGCACTTATACCAAATGTGGTAAATTTTGTCATAAAGTAGTCAATTATTATTTTAATGCTAATAAGGTTCATAATAATGCTATAAAAATAACTCTAATGATAAAAAGAAGAATAATACATCTCAGAATCATTGTAAAAATCAAGCTAGTAATTATGAACAATCTATTTCTCTTTAAATTCTCTTTCAGCCTCTAATGACAATGAATGGATTCTAGATAGTGGCACACATCTAGGCATATGACATATATTCGTGAAATTATTTTTGATATTTTTGATTTTCATGAGAATATACAACTTGGTGATAATTTTGTCATTATATATGAATATTGTGGTAATGTTAAGTTAGAAAATGGAACCAATATTAAATTTTTATTCATCCCTAACTTAAATAGTAATATTTTATCTTGTTCTCAACTAGCTAGAGAAAACTACAAATTTGTGTTATTAAAAGATAAATGGTATGTAAATAATGAGCTTGGTAATATTATTGTTGTTGGTTTTCAAAAGAATGGCTTGCATATATTTGGAGTATTTTTTACTGAATATGGTCTTTATTATTCTTCTTGTAATGATGTTTAAGTATGGAATTAAAGGCTTGACCATGTGAACTTTAAGAGTTTATTTCAAATTTCCCTCCTTAACCTTGTCGGAGGTCATCCTAAGTTTAAATTAGTCCATAAGTATTGTAAAATTTTCTTGTGTGCTAATAAACATGTTGAACCATTTCATAAACATCATGAGTCTAATTCCTCTAACATTCTTGAGTTAATTTGTAGTGATGTAAGAGGTACTTTGGAAGTTCCTTCCATTTGTGGAGCCTTGTATGATGTTAGTTTCATTGATGAATTTTTTAGAATGACTTGGTATTATTACATTAAGAAAAATATGAATTTTTGTCTAAGTTTCAAGAGTTTAAAGCCTTAGTTAAAAATATGGCTAATCTGAAAATTAAGAGAATCAAAACTGATAATGGAGGTGAATATGTCAATAAGAAGTTTGATGAGTTTTGTGTGTCTTGTAGAATTCAAAGAGAGTTAACAAATCCATATTCCCCACAACAAAATAGCATAGCTGAAATTAAGAATAGGATAATCATAGAAATGGCTAAGACCATGCTTTATGCATCCAAAGTCCCTAAGTTTCTATGGGTTAAAGCCATGAACATTTTTGTTCATATCCTAGATAGAGTTCCTACTAAATATTCACATAAAACTACACCTCGTGATGTATGGAAAAAATAAAAACATGATGTATCTTATTTTAAGATATTTGGTAGTCATTATTCCCTACTCATTCCTAAATTCAAAAGACAAAAAAATTATCCTACGTCCCACTCTTACATTTTTTTGGGTATGGCGGTCATACAAAAGGATTAAGATTGTATGATCTAGTAAAACATTTGATTATAGAGAATATGAATGTTCATGTTCTAGAGAAACCATTTTGTGAATCTTCCTCTCTTCCCTCCTTTGTGTGCCACGAGTCCGATACTCTTCAATTCGATAATCCATATTTAAACTATATAGAAAATGATTTCCAAGAGGTCGATCATCATTTATTTTTATATGATGGATGTAGATATTGAGGGGGAGTGTTTTCAATATGTGTATCAATCTATAATTCCTAAATGAGCTAAAAATTTAGTTTCTAATTATCAGTCTAATAATCTAAGAAGATTGACCCACAATCAACATTCTTATCATGCCTTATCAAATTTGTATGAGGTTGAACCTCAATATTTTATAGAATCCATCCTATATGGAAGGTGGTTTGAAGAGATGAAAGTTGAATACAATGCTCTAATAAAAAAATATAGTTAGGAATTAGTCCCTTTTCCTCATAAAATAATCATTGTACAATGTCGATGGTTGTATAAAATTAAGTATAACTCTACTAGTATGATTGAAAAATTCAAGGAAATATTAGTTGTTAGAGGGTTTACTCAAAAACCTGGTTTAGATTATGTTGAAACCTTTTCTCCTATTGCTAAAATTAACAATGTTATAATTCTTCTAGCTCTAGCTGCTCAACATGGATGGTAGATTCACCAAATGGATGTGAAAAATGATTTTTAAATGGAAATTTGTGTAGTCACAAAATCAAACACTTTAGAAATTATTTAGTCCCAGTCTCATACTACTATTCATATGGTTTTTAAGTTAAGAAAGTACTAATTAACCTCCATCTTTTGGCCATTTTACTTTGATTTATGTCATTACTACCGACCTCCCATACACACCTTTGTCCAGTCTATTTTCATTATTTTCCATCATTGTAGCCTTAAATGGGCAACCCATGCTTATATTAGGGTACTGTAGGTGCCCTAGTCCTAGTTGAGGCACCTTAATCCTTTTCTCACATTCCCACAACTTTTTGGGCACTTTCTTGTTTTAGTATAAATAGTGACTTTGTCACCTTTGCATCCTTTCATGGATTCTAAGGTAAATCCTATGCCTAAGTTATATCAAACCATGAATATATTTGTAGATGTCATCTAAGAAGCTGTTAATGTTCCTTCGGTATCCATGACTGGTCAAAAGCTTATAGTAGAATTGGGGACTTATATATATCAGAGTATCAAGTTGTTGAGCATGATTATATCTAAACTATATAATAAGTTATTAAGTTTATGCTTTGTTCATACAAATGGTGATATGAAATTATCTAGAAATGGGTATATAGCTTATTAGGTTAGAAGGATAAGAATTTTATTGGGATCCTTAAATAACTTATACTTCTTGAAGTATTATTCTATCCTAGTAGTTATCTATTTTTATCAAGAACTATTGGCTTGTAATACGTGATGATGGTCGAGATAGCTATTTTATGGTACTCAAACTATATGAATTATATGGATTAATTATTGATTGAGTTTTATGATGTAATAGTATCTATCAAATAAATAAGGACTGTTGAAGCAAGATAGGTGAGAGATATCTTATAACAGTAATGTATTATATTATTAAGTTATTAAAACATTGATATTATGATTGCACTCGTTATGGAAGCAATAATTGGTTAAATGACCTTAAATGGTTATATTATATCCATTTGAGTTGTTAAATGTAAGCTATTATAATTGCATGAATTTAACATCAATGTTTTACAAAGTTCTTTTTGGAAAGATACCGATATGATTTGTACTCTTTTGGTTCATAAAACCATGCCAAATTTAAGGTGCAATCTGATTACATATTGGCCTTCTTGGTGATCCTTTGGAATTTTTAATATGTGATAAATATGATCTATTATTTATCAAGGAATTATTAGTAAAGTTAGGATGTTTATGTTAATTTGGCAGAATCTAAATGAACTTATAACTAAGTTATGTTTCTGGTCATTATGATTAGACAATGTTAATACAAACAATGATATGCGAATAGTTGATAAATAAACTTGAATACTTTGGAATGATATTAAACTAATGATTGATACTTGTAGAAATTAAAGTGATTTAGAATCATTGTAATTATAGTATCTATTGGTGTGAAGTATGAACTGTTGGAATCTTGTATAACGTACTTATGGGTGTACAATATGCCTATAATTCGATATTGTGAAGTTATAAAGTAATGATATAGCTAATACACCCATTATGTTAAGTTGTGATTGGTTGTTTGGCATTAAATGGAGTTGTAATTTATACTTGAATTTCTACATTCATGTAATTACATTTATATGAAGTAAACATTAATGTGAATGCGTAATGCCTTTTAGAAATGTTGTAAATATGAATTATGTCCTAGTAGGTCATTTTTGGATTCTAACTTAATGCAGTATTTCCTATATGCAAATACTAGTTGGCGTAAGTTATTAAAGGAGGTATAGATCTTATCATGTCAATTCGTATGAACTAATAGTTGCTAAAAAATTTGCAGATGGACTTCGTGGAAGGTGAAAGATGGATAAAGTTTAAAGATTTCATTTGTTCTAATTGGCTGAAGAAAGCTGAATTGTATCACTTGTTTGTATTTATCATTAAATGAAGTACTCTTGTATTGTTTGATAAATGATAGGCCAAGTAGCCTAGTTATTGTATCAATTCCAAAAAGGGAAATTATAAGACTTATTCTATCTTAGGGCAATTATGTTGTATCTAATTCTTGAAATGAATAAGAGGATGTTTTTATATTCATTGTGACATGAATTTCTTGGATGTGAAAAGGATTTTTATTAAACCTGGTTCATGTATGACATGTATTTAAGATAAAATATTATATTATATAATACAAATGTGAATGTATTGTGTACTTGGATTAATACAAGCTCACAATATTAATGTTATTATGTTCTTTAAATGGTCTATAATGATGTTTGATTAAGAATGATAAAAAATCAATCGGGAATAGTAGTGTATCACTAATCTCATACATCTACAAGGGGGTATATATATATATATATATATATATATATATATATATATATATATATATGTATGTATGTATGTATATGTATGTATGTATATGTATGTATGTATAATAGCTACCGATTGAAATTAAGGTGTAAGAGTACACCTGGACAACATAATTCAATAAAAAAAAATATGTTGATTAATATGGATAATGAAAGTGATAAAATGTATCATAACTAATGAATAGTATGTAAGCTTTACATGATGATATATGGGTCAAGTAAAACATTGATTAATGTTTACTCACTTGATAAATAGTTGGTCATTTTTACAATTTGGGAATAAAAATCCAAGGCAATGAGATAAAATTAAATCTACAATTGATAGGTAAAAATGGAATGTAAAGTACAACAAGGACTACATTCAACCTACTGGGATACTATGAGATAGGACCTTAGGTATGATTCATTCATGGTGAAAGTATCGTGAGATCTAGGGTAACCTATCATGATTTAATTAATTACTTGGAAATAATTAAGTTACGATGTTCCAATTTATGGAACTTGGTAGGCCAACTCACTATGGCCACTACGTAGTCATATCCATTTAATGATGGTGGTCATTAATTGGATATTGTTTCTTAGCAACTATATTGAGTTTCCTCGTCAAGTCCCTCAAATTGTGACAGTCATAATGCATTTAAGAACAAGCTTCATTAAAGTTATAAAGGTAGATGGAACCTCATAGATACATACCCGATGCCAACTTATGATGGCTACAGGAAGGGAAGTGGTCTAGTAATGATGCAAATCATTACAGAGACACTTAATTTCCCTTAGGCATCCTAAGATGACATAGTGGTATGTCTTCATGTAGGTTAATCTAGATTTGTACCTTGTACACAACTTATAACTATCTAGTCCAATTCTAGATAATAGAAATTAATAAGGTGATGGACAAGTTCCTAACGATGAGTGTGTCATCACGGAACCGAGCATGGAAAACATGTCTCTAAAAATTTGTGCAAAGTAGTGTAAGTTGTTGATTACATTATCCCAAAGTCACCAAGGATCTAAGTGTAGGATGTTAGATGGGATTTAATGAGATACCTATGTAGACACTTAGAATGCAATATTTGACTATCTTTGATAGATGAAGAAACCATTAGTATACTTTTTATACACAAAACCAAATGATACACTTGGTGTAATTTTTCGTAAAGAGTGTTGAGAGGATCGAGTAGGATCTGTATACTCTCATGAAACTACACATGGTTTATGACTATTATAAGATGGATTGACTAAGATGATGTTAGTTCTAAATCATGAGAATTTAGAACAAGGAAACATGAGATAGGAAATTAACATTTATCTGGACTTAAATACATGGGTATTTGAATCAATGAAGCATGAAATTAAAAAAATCCTAGAACTGAAGTGACAAAAGAGGTTGTTACATTTTGGTATCGAGTGAAGGTTGGAGCTCTTGGACTTGTTGAGTCCTTACGCTTACTAAATTTTTATTTTTATTAATAAGATAAAAAGAGTGGGAGAAGAATATATAATGGATAATGAATGAGACAAAATTATGCTTCATGTTTGGTAGTAAATAATTTAGACAACACACTCTAACAGTCCATTGTGACACACGAAGCAAGAAGGATGCAGGAACAACTAGTCGAGTGTGTAAATGATCATTTATTTGTAGATTAACTTGAAGGCTGAATGATGAAAATTAGTAAGGGAGCTGTTTGATTGTTGAAGCTGTCATGATGAAAATTTTTAGAACTTAAATCCAATATGAAATAGAACCCACATAAGGTAGATGAAGTAGATAGAGAAGAGGAATATTTTTGTAGCAATAATGTTTTGAAAGGCCAATCTATTAGAGATTCATAAGCACTAAGAGGGGAGTGAATCAATGCAAATTAAATTTTTCACTTTAATAATGCTGATTCAAAATTTCTTAATAAGTGCAACAATAAATCATAAGCATTAAAAAATCACATGCAAGATAGAAGAACATTGAACACAAAATTTATAGTGGGAAACCCTTTTAGGAGAAAAACCCACTTGAAACCACAAATTTATTAGGAACACCAATTCCAAAGCTTACATTGGTTTTGGTTGAGCACCCACTCAATAAATTTAGCAAGCACCAACTTGCAAGGAGCACCAACCCCTAATTTAATCAGCTACAATTGATATTTTGTAGGAACCCACCCACAAGGAGGATACAACCCCCTAAATATGCTAAGCTACAACTTAGACTTGATTTACATAAAAAATTTGATCATCTAGTTACACAATTTCTTACACAATAGATTTTTATCACTCTTCTACATCTGTTCATTCTCTCTCTATCAATCTCTTCTTCTCATCCGATTCAAACTCTTCTTACTCGATAATTCTTCCACACTAATTTTATTCTCATCGATCTTATTCACATCATCTATTTTCTTTGCTCCTTTCTTCTCTCTTTTCTCTATGTAGCTATATTATCTTAAATGCATCGTCTCCTCATTCAAGAAACTCATTTATTCACATAAAAATTTATCTATATATACTTTCAAATCATTCTATTTCTTCGATTTGTGTTTCATGGAGCTTTCTGCTTTGTCACTGAAGAATATAGTTTATTAAATGTAGTTGGATAAGTCCAAATTTTTTCTTTTCATTAACGACTTGATTTCACATTTTTCTATGCATCAATTCAAAAATATTGTGAGCCGACATCTTAAAAATAAATTTCTCATACTTCTAGAATTTCCATGAGCAAGCCACTTTCTCCTCGGCATTAATTTTGCCTTGAAATTAGGAAACACATAGATAATGTAACTGGGTCAAAAACATTAAATGTTGACAACTGGAATAGTAGATTTCATCGATCCTTGTGGAGTTCAAGTTGTATACTTATCCATAATCATCTGACAATCAAAATCACAATCAATTTTGGAGAAAAACATCTTTCTTAACCATGTCCATCTCAATTTATTGTCCTTGAGCCCTTTCTAGTTCTTATTTGTTTGATCCATAGCTTCCCTTGGCTATTTTGACATTTTCCTTTGTATTGCGGCTCTATACTTTGTTCTGTGGATTTTTAGTTATCCATGGATTTTTTTCTTGACGGATTTTTCAATGCTTCGCAACTCTTCTTCCTTGTTCGTTACCTTCACATGGATTTGGTTCATGTCCATGACTCTCTCCCTTTACCTTGTGGCTTATATAGTTTTCGTGGATCTCTCTATTCCTTCATATCTTTTCCCTTTATGCATGGATTTCTCCAAAATTCCCTTCATTTTGTGGTTTTACCTTCATTTCATTCTTTATTTCATGCATCTTCCTTCAAATTTGTGGCTTTACCATCCTCACTCATGGCTTGTCCTTTAGCTCTGTCTACTTAGGTGAATTCATTCATTTACCCATGGCTCTTACTAGACTCTTGTGGCTTCTCCTAGAGCTCTGCAGCTTCTCCAAGTCTTTGGCGACTTCTACAAGACTTCGACGGATATCTTCTTATGTCTGTGGTTCACACAAAAACTAATTAAAACCCTTAGAACTTATCCTTGATCATCATGAATCCTTTGTGAGCTGATACTACAAATCAACCACCATCCTTCTCACTTTCTCACTTTACCAATTAATCATTTTTCCACTAATTTTTCTTAACATCAAATTATTTTGTTGTCAATGCAACTTGACATCAATGACAACACATATGAAAATGAAAAAGATTAAAAATATCCCCCTTTTTCATTGATGGAAACACCTTAACATTTCAATGTTGTAGAAACCTACAACCTTTTGATGGAAAAATAATACTTGCATACCTGGTTTCCATATCTCCCCCTTTCTATATGACTGGTTGGTTTCTAATTGCAGTATTTCTCCCCCTTTTTGACGATGATGACAAAGGGCCAACTATGCCACATAAATTTGAATATGTTGGTAAGCTAGATCCATCATGTTCTTACCTTAATAATATATCCCTAGGATTATGCTTCTGATCAATATATTTTTGTGTGTCCGTGACAATGCTCCCTCTGAGCTAATGATACCAATTGTTAAAATAAGCTAGCATACTAGCTCCCCTTGTTACAAATATTGTTTGGAAATGATTAGGAGATGATAATTCATGAGAATGCTCCCTTTATTTTTTTGCACATTTTCTAGTTGTTGGCGGGATCAAGAATGACCCCCAATTCATTCCTTAAATGCTCAAATGTGGCTTTTGGCGTGTGGCTTAGTCATAATGTCTGCAATCTCTTCTTTTGTGCTCACATATTCTAGACTAATTTTCTTTTCATTCACTTGTTCCCTCAAGAAATGATATCTAATTGGAATATGTTTGGTCTTTAAGTGGAATACGGGGTTGTTGGAGACACTTATTGCACTTGTGCTATCACATAACAAAGGAATTGGATTTTTAGATTTTACCTTATAATATTCCAATGTCTGCTTCATCAAAATAACTTGAGTGTAACACATTGTGGTATTCTAATTCACATGTTAAGAGTGCCACTGATGAGTGCTTTTTGCTCAACTAGGAGACTAAACAATTTCAAGTAAAGAATATTCTTTGACTTGTACTCTTTCTTTCATCCAAAATTCCTTCCCAATCAACATCTGTGTATGCTTTCATGCTGAAGTCATTTCTCTTGGGATACCATAGTCCATAATCAATTGTTCCTATGAGATATCTCAAAATTATTTTGATCGCAAAAGTATGTTTCCCTCGTATTTTCTTGGAATCTTCCAACAAGACCTACCACCTACATGATATCTAGTCTTGATGTCGTGGAGTAAAGTAGACTTCCTATCATGGATCTATATAGTGTCTTGTCTACTTTTGGCATGTTATCATCTCTTCTCAACTTGCATCCAACTTCCATTGGTGTCCCAATAGGTGCATTCTTCCATCCTAAACTGTTTCAACATTTCTTTGATATACTTAGTTTGGGATATGAAAATACCTTGATCTGATTGACTGATTTGCAATCCTAGAAAGAATGATAGATCTCCCAACATGGACATTTCAAATTCTTCTTTCATCATATCAGAAAACTCATAATTCATTTTATCATGATCTCCTCCAAATATGATATCATCCACATACACAATGACAATGAGAAAATGATCTCCTTCTTCTTTGACATAGAGATTACTATCAGCAACACATTTTCTAAAACCTTGCTCAATGAGGTATGAATATAGTCATTGTATGTAGCAAGCTATGGGATCTTGTTTTCATCCTTATAAATATTTCTTCAACTTTGCACACATAATCTTTATCTTTGTTAGTGATAATCCATCACATTTTTCAATACATACCTCTTTGTCCATAAAACCATTAAGGAAGGTAGATTTCACATCCATCTAGAACACTCAGATCCTCTTTTAAGCCATGTAAGCTAGAAATAGTCGATTGCTTCATTCTTGCAAATGTTTCATAAAATTCAATTCCTTCCATTTTTGTGTATCCTTTTCATACAAGTTTGTCCTTATTTCTCGTTAATTTTACTTTCTCATTTCACTTATTTATGAAAACCCATTTGGTTTCTAATTACATTATTTTCCTGTGGTCTAGGCACCAGCTCCCATATCTCATTCTTTTTAATCGATCAAGTTCTTCATTCATTGCATCTACCCAATTTTGATCCTTATTTTCTTCTACAACATTCTTGGGTTCTATCATTGACAGGAGTGATATGTCTTCATGGTTATGCTAATCTTGTTAGAATGCCACCTTTTTTTTTTCCAATAATCTGATTTGTTAGATGGTCTTTTTGACTTTCCTTGAGGGTACCTTAGTGTCTAGTCTTTCTTCCTCTTCATTTGCTTCTTCACGTAGACTATCCATGTCACAATCATCTTTTTTTCTTCATGATTGTTATTATGACGAGTGATGGACTTAAGAGTCTCATCTACCTTTACATTTTTCTTTCAAAAATCTTCTGCAACCTCTTATTGTAGTACCTTTAATTCACATTAATATTTGAGTATCCAAGGAATATGCCTTCATCACATCTTGATTCAAATTTTCTTAGGTTATCTTCATCTCATTTGATGTAACATTTACTTCAAACACTCTTATGTGATTCACATTTTTAAGCCTATTCTTCCACATTTCATAAGGAGTCTTGTCATTATTTATTCTCGGGTGAGCTATGTTAAAAATGTAGACTGCAGTGTAAATTTATTCACTCCAATATCTTTCAGGAAATTTCGATTCATTCAACATTATTCTCACCATTCCTTGCATATTCATGTTCTTACTTTCAATAACTCTATTTTGATGAGGTGTTTGGGCGCGGCGAGAATTTTCTTATAATTCCATTTTCTTCACAAAATTCATCAAACTCATTGGACCAAAATTCTCTACCTCTGTCTCGATCTCGGGCATGACATGTTTTTGTTTTTCTCATTCTCAACTAGTGCCTTAAATTTATTGAATCTATCTAATGCTTCTAAATTTTTCTTTAAACATGCTACCCATGTCATTTTGGTGTAATCATCTATTAGCAACATGAAATACACTTCTCCTTGTATACTTTTAGTTCTGGTAGGACCAAAGAGGTATGTGTGAATCATTTCTAGAGGTTTGGTTATAGATTATTCATTCTAATTGAATGATCTTCTTGTTTGTTTACTATGCAAGAAAGCTTTGTAAAGAGTATATGATGGTTTTATGATATTTGGCATATGTTTTACACACCCTTTGGCACTTAGTCTTACCATATTCTCAAATATTACATGTCCTAACATTCTATGCCATAGCCAGTTGTAATCAACCTTGTGAAGTATTTTTCATTATTTATTTCATTTAGCACATACATGTTGTTCTTGGTCTTCTTAGCCCTTTTAAATTTCTTTCCTATTTTTCCATTGATGATATCACAACCTTTATCATGAAATATTAGATTGTATCCCCTCTTGCACATTTCACTTACACTCAACAAATTTTGTTTAAGCTCTTCAACATACAAAACATTTTTAGTGACTGTCTTTCCATTATCTAAGCTCAAAGTTCCTTTTCCAACTATGTTTGTTGAATTGTTGTCACCAAATCTCACAACACCTGATGTATTTTTAATAGAGTAATGAAATTAATTTTCTCACTTCTCATATGGTCATTTGGAACATCCACTAACCGTGAGATACAAAATTTTATGTTCATTTTTGAGATAAAAATTGGTCTCGAACTATTGAGAATGTATCTTTTCTCATTTTCTTATAATTCTTTACAACATACATCCATTTATTTTGTTTGGGTGGCTCTTGTTTGCTTGTTGAACCCACATTTCTTTTCTTGTAGTAATTGTGGTGAACATTATTGTAATCCAATCTGGTGTAAGATGGGCCAAAGTTTCTTCTATAGCCTCTAGATAATTTCCTACACTTAGTAGCCTTATGTCCAAATTGATTACATGAATAACAATAACCATAGAAAGAATGTGTGTACCTCATAACATATTTGATTATGAGAGAATTAGTCCTCTTCAAAAAAATTCTGAATTCTTTATTTATTGCAAACAAAGTGCTTGGAATTGATGCGAGTTGTTTTTTCTTAATTATTTGCAAAATCCTCTACCTTACTTTCCACTTTGAAACCAATTCCAGACTTATCATTTGTATCATGTTGACCACTTAGTATACTAGTTAAAACATTTGAACTCTTCTCTAAATTTTCATACATTACCAGCTTGCTGCTCATTTTTTCCATCTCAAATTTTAGTCTCTCTAGTTCTGAATTCAGTTTTGTGTACTCATCCTCCTTTGATTTGTAAGAGTTTGAGATCTTCTCCAACTATTTTTCAAGTTCCTTGAGTTCATTGACTTCTTCTTCTTCTCTTAGAGTCTATTTTTTCTCAAAGACATGGATTTTATCTTCATAATATTTCAAAGTACATCTTATCTTTTGATTTTTTTTTCTACACAGTTTCAGTTCTTTAAGAGAACACACAAGTTCAGCCTCAAGATTTAATTCAACCTCTTCTTCATCAGAGTCTTCGAAGTCAACTACACTCTTTCCTTTGGAGTCGAGTCGCATTCGTCGGATGCATCTATTTCCATAAATAAGCATTCAAACTGATCTTCATCATTTTCACTTTGAGAGTTGTTTGGGTTGTTAGAATTAGATCCACTTGATTCTTATTTTGAATAGAAGTTTCTTTTGTTCTTAAAGAACTTCTTCTTGATGTTTTTCTTCTTGTACCCAACTTCTTTCTTGTTGTGTTTATGAATATCCTCTTCATGTTTAGTGATATTCTTTATTTTTTTCAAAATTTAACAACAAACTATCCTACTTGTCCACATGAG
Source organism: Taxus wallichiana var. yunnanensis (assembly GCA_018340775.1). Taxonomy (NCBI): domain Eukaryota; kingdom Viridiplantae; phylum Streptophyta; class Pinopsida; order Cupressales; family Taxaceae; genus Taxus; species Taxus wallichiana. The sequence continues at coordinate 53,905,144 of CM031234.1, forward strand.
AAGCATTTGAAAGGAATTTTTCCTTTATACTTACTTGAACCTCTTTTTAGTCTTCTTACGAACATTACTTCAATATTTTCATCATCTAACTCATCCTCTGAATCTGATTCTTCTTCTTCTTCTTGCTTGGACTGGGTTTCTTTCTTGACCTTAAATGCTACCTCTTTCTTAGTAGTATTTGATCCAATAGTACTCATCTCGTATGTTGAAATAATTCTCTGTAATTCATCCATAGTGAGAGTCTTCATATCTTTGGCTTCTTCTATAGCTGAAACTTTTACATCATATTTTTCAGTCAAAGATATCAAGATATTTTGGACTATGAAATATTCTTCTAGTGTCTCACCTAAGCCTCTGATGATATTAATGACTTCATCTATTATCTACATATAGGACACTATGTTTTCATCATCTTTTATTTTCATTTTCTCAAACTAAGCTCTTTAGGTATGTAATTTTTCTAGCTTGAATTTTTCATATCCTTCATAAATACTCTATAGTTTGGTCCATATCTCCTTTGTTGTTGTGTAGTGCATGAATTTTACAAATTCTGTCTCAGTCAGACTACATAGTAAGGTATTCATTTCTCTTGAGTTGCATTCATATTATTTTTTATCCACTGAAGAAGTGACAGGCACATACGTAGGATTGTATCCTTTCTCAATGCATTCCTAGATATTAAAACCAAGTGACATCAGATATGTTTTCATTCTTATTCTCTAGAATGCATAATTTGTTCTAGTGAAGAGAGGTGATATTGACAGTGATAAACCACCTTGTGCTTGATTTTTGTCATGCTTATGAAAAGAGGATCTCCTTGAAGATGTTAAGCTTCTACTAGAAGTAATCACTCGATACCAATTGTTAGAGATTCTAAAGAATTAAGGGGGTGGGTGAATCAATGTAGATTAAAATTTTCACTTTAATAAATTTGATTCATAATTTATTAATAAGTGCAACAATAATTTCTTGAGCAGAAAAGAGTATGATGCGAAGGAGAGGGTGCACAAAATATTTGCACGTAGGGGTAAAACATAGTCAAAGGCGTGAAAGGATAGGGATGGACACACGCGCAAAAGACAAGGGTGGATTCGAGACTTAGTTGTTTTCACATGTATGGGATATTTTGGATATAGCATGGTGAGAACACAAAACAAATAAATATTTTTGCAACATGCATGGGCTATTATTGAAAGATCGGATACTAAGTGCTTTGTATGGGTATAGGCTAAGAATATAATTGCTACTACTAGTTAGCTAAAAGAGGTTTTTATTAGTTCACTTGTATGTGTGGCTATTATTATAAAGGTGCATGGCTATTTTCAGCATGTGACCTATTTGGGAATTATGCAAGTGGTGAAGGGTAAGTCCCCACCCTTATAAATATGTAGTGATACGAGTAGAAAAAGAGAGCGTGTGAGAGAACCGAATTCTTGTGAGGTTATGCTACCAAATTTGTTACACGCATGAGCTTATGGTATTATGTATTGCAGTAACCTTTTGTGTATTTATTTTATTTAATATAATGGAGTGTATTGGCTAAATCAAGGTATTAATCATGAGTATAATTTTTTTCTTGCATGATTGACTTCATTATGGTTATTATTTAAATCTATTACTCTTTAGATCTAGATCTAGATGTGCTCTATAGAATGTTATGTTAATTATGGATCTGAATGAATTAAGTCTTGATCATGCTAACATCTTGAAATAGTAACCCTAAAGAGGGCTTGGTACCTTTACATGCTTTGGATGAGCGCTCGGTCTAGGATGATTGATGTGCCAATGCACATAGGTTTTTCTTGGTAAATTCTAGGTGGATCATTAGTTCCATTGTTGAGACCTCTTTTTTAGTTGTTTTTAGGATGGTTCACAATGAAGATATACTGGTTAACCCTAGCAAGTGTTGAGGAGTGGATACATGATCTAGAAGAAGAATACACATGGAGGATCAACACGGGATCTGAGTTTAACGCACGTGCATGGGTGGAACAAAATATGTATGATAGTTTGTATGAGAGATTCTTCATTACATTTCTAGAAGAAATGTACGATTGGATGGTTTATTAAGTGTCTAAAAGGGATCGGAGGTATCACACACTTGTTTAGATGCATGAATAATTTCGAGCCCTCTATGATCTTGATCTAATTTAGACACGCACTATGGATAATTTGTTTCATGGTACTATAAACAACTATATTCTTGAGTAATCAATTTCAACTTATTCTTGCCCAGAGATAGCGAGAATTCCAATTTTACGATATCCCAAGGGAACTTACTTATAAGGCATTCCACTTGTGATCAAAATCTTGATAGTAACCCCGAACTTAGAAATTAAATTGATGGCTAAGTAAACCCACACACGCGTGAGGGAATGAGTAGATTTGGTGAAAGATGGAAAACCTAGTTACGAGAAATGCAGAGAGAGGAAAGGTGTCTTAAGTATAATGAGGTGCGCGAGAAGGAGATAGAGAAGTAGTAGGATGTTGTAGAGTGAATGGCATTGTGGAGAGAGATGGCTCACGAATTATTTGAAGTTCACGAGAAGATGTGGAGCGGAGCATCGGGAACTCCACCATTTGGGAAAGCATGACAAGGAACCCCCTTGGCCTCATGCGAAGTGCACTAATAGAGATGACCTAATTTGTATGCGTGCATCCGAATCTACCTGAAACCTTGACCTTGCACTTGGTTTTCCATTATCTAGTATGACAAATAGTCAACGAGATAATTTAGGCGAGTGGGAGAGTAGGAGTAATTCATATAGAAAGTAAATTGATGGCAGGGAAAACTTCTTCATTGTTGTTTGGAGGTACCCTTTTAGGTGTATCATCCACACACGGAATTCAAGTGTGCATAATTTTGGACTCACTTCTTGGAGTGGTAACACTTCACATGATGTAGGGGTGTATTTTAGTACTATTTTTGGGATATAGTGAAGTACATATTCTAGTCCATCTCTAGCTACAAGTGGAGGATCAATAGGTATATGTGGTTCTAGTTACGGTGGATCCGGTGGTTACGGAGGTAGAGGAAATACGGGAGGTTCTAGATTAGATGGGAAAGGTTTACACCAACCCCATAATATTTACATGGAAATGTCTCTTCATATTTTAGAGTATAGGGGTATATAATATGCTTCTGAACACATGCACATGTGTGAAATACTATGTCGTGCAAAAGGAATCATGACTTGAGCACATGGCCAATCAACTCGCCACTACGTTCTGAGGGCACACACATAAGCTGGTACAAAATTTTTGACCACGATCGGACTTTCATAGACTATGTAGCTTTAAACTAAGCTTTCCTTAAAGAGTTTCACATCCCTAAGTTTGAATAGAAGAGTATAATAATGCTCAATGATATTAACCAAAGAACTACCGAGAGTGTCGGAGCGTATGATGCCCATTTCAAAATACTTTTATCTAATATTTCTTATGATATTAATGCAAGCCAAGAATGCAAAATGGTTCATTGGAGGCTTGATTACACCTTTTAGGAGGGTTCTATCACATAAGACATATACTAATCTGTGTGAACTTGAAGCAGATTTACATGCTAAGGCATTGAAGTATAGGAACTATGGTGAGCCCATTTTTAGAAGCACATATCACGGCCATGGAAAAGCAGTTGGAGAAGCTATCGGAAAACTTAGCACATGATACACACACAGGGATTTGGTGTATAGATTGTGAGGTTGAAGGTCACACCAAGGATAGTTGTCCCTATAAATCAATACGCTCATTGTTGCTTTAGACTATGATATATGTCATTTAAACCATGATGCTAGCCACTTCCCATTATTACAATGCGTAATAAGGAAGAACATCTCTTGCTACTGTAAAATTTACAGTCCACAACTCATGACATGGAGGACTATTGATTGATTGGTCAGATCCATGATGTTATAGATATTAGTGTATGACAAACAAGAGTATCAAATAACTCTAAAGGCAAGAATGAGCATTAGGATTGGGATCACAATCAAGCGTGTTATGATTATAATGAAGCGTATTTTGAAGGAGGTTATAGTAGAGGTTGAGGATGAGGCCGTGGTGGTGGATGACATGATTTTCCTCATGAAACATGTTATACATTTGGATCTCGACCACTACGGGAGAGTGAATTTCCTCATAATATTACATGTTTTTTCTGTGGAAAGAATCATAGTTATAAGGAATGTCCAGATGTATATGAGCATCTTAGTAAGCAGCATAAACAATAAAACAAGGGCACATGGATGGTTAGGATACAACACGTCATGGAAAATAGTGGATGCCCAAGATGGAACTAGAATCTAAGGAATTTTTTCTATAAATATCACTACCCATGCTAAAGCGGCACACGCTAAAGAAGCATTGCAGCAGAAGCCTACCATCACTAAGGATGAGGTTCTACATGCACGGTACCTAGATCTTGTCCATCGAGAACAAGTTTTATCAAGAAACCATGGAGGTACATAGAAATCTTGAGGGTGAAATACAATGTTTAAAGCAATAATGATGTAAGATGGATCAAAAGAAAGAAACATAAACGATCTAATCGATATGGATGACTTGAAAGAATTGTGTAAGATATTGCACCAGGAGAATATCATTCCACTGTTAGGGAATTTGTTAAAAGGAAACACTCCTTGTGCAATTATTGAGGCTGGATGGAAAATCCTACATACAAACCTTCCCCCTCATAGATTAGATTATGATAAGGAAATCACTCTAAATGTTGTTGTGGATGGATGAATTTTGAGGAATATATTGATTGATACAAAGTGCGAAGTCATGTTATTACTTTAGATGCATGGGTACAAATTTGGAGACCTCCATTAAAGTCATCTTCAAACGTACTATTCATGGCTAACTAGACTAAGGCCACTCACATCAGATTTTTAAAAGATGCATCCATTACCATACATGGAGCCAAGTTCATTGGGGATTTTGAGGTTTTGGTGCTGATATAGGTAGCTAGTTTCCCATCTCTACTTGGACATCCTTGGTGCTATGTAAATAATTCGATATTCGGTTTAACAAGGGTTATATCAATTTGAAAACAAGGAGGAAAGAGTTATTATCCCTTTAAAAAATGGTAAATCTACGCCCTATGTTGAGCCTTTGAGTGAGGAAGACCTTAATAGGATTTATGTATACGTCATCTGAGACCTAGAGGTACTTGAGCCATGTAAAGAAGGAATCCTTTAGTGGGAAGATGCAGTCTATTAGTGATACTACAAGTGTTTCTTGTGATAATTGGGATCATAGTACTTATGAGTTGGTAGGGTACAAAGTAAAGAGAAACTTTGTGCTGGAAAATAGACCTCATTGTATCAAGAGAATAAATAACAACTCAGTACCTCGTTACACTAGAGAATGGGATCCTACGGTATTTTTGCGTGCCATGGAGGAACATTGGATACAATAGTTAGAGAGACAAAATATGATAGCATATACCCTGTGCAGGACAATAACATGTTGTGGGTGGTTCATAAGGAAAATATTGTAGGATGGCATGTAATTAGGTTTTCTCTTGCTAATAGGTTCTTGAAGCAATGCACCTACTCAAATATGCACTTATCATGGTAATCAACCTGTTCAGCACCACGTTCAGTAGTGTGAGAGACTATGGACAGAGGGGCATGAAGATTTACCACCTTCACTCTGGGTGCAGAAATTTTATTCCACTTTACAAGGCTATGCACATGATTTGTATGTATATGTGGAATTCCATAGAGAGACTGGAAATTAGTAGGATTTAATTGTAGGAATGATCTAGACATTTGACTATTTCTCTACTAAACCTCTAGTAGAAGAGGCATTAAAGGTTATAAAGTGCTTAACTATGGGAGATAGTTCCAAGGCGAAAGAACTCATTCAGGATTTATTTGATGAAGAAGACTCAGGGGCGCATTTTGCTAAAGAAACAAAGACAGATGCCACATTACTTAGGCACGCTTTCCTTGAGAAGGAAAAAGGAAAGATGGTCAACTTAGTGGATGGTGAAGAAGTAGAAAATTTAGATGTAGACCATTCAATAGGTAGGCATGAGGTTTTGGACAGTGCAGATAAGACCATGCATGCCTATCATGAACCTATGAAGAAAAAGAAAGTGAATATTGGATCAAATGTTGAGCCTAAGGAGACCATAATTGGGGACTATTGGTCTAACTCTGAAGTGGAAAAAATCATTGAGTTACTATGAGATTATCAGGACTTATTTCCTTGGGGATACCATGAACTCAAAGGTGTGCATGAATCATTAGGATAAATGAAAATAAAGCTTAAGGAAGCTACATGCCCAGTCAGAAAGAGACCCTACAGGATGAACCCCAACATGCGCAAAAAGGTCAAAGAAGAAATTGACAAAATGTTGAATTCTAGAATCATCAAGCCCCTGGACGAGTCGAAAGGATTAGCCTAATGGTGATCAGTATCAAGAAGTATGGTCAGATTAGGATCTATGTGGACTAAAGGGAGGTGAATGTTACATGTGTGGTGAGCCCTTTCTACCCCATTCACTTGATGAAATACTAGAAGTTGTTGCGGGGTGTAAAATCTATTCGTTTCTGAGATGGATTCTCTTGGTATCATTAGGTTTGGGTTGCACAAAAGGATCGGGAAAAGAGTACGTTTACTATTGAATGGGGAAAATTTACCTATATTGTGATTCCTTTTGGTATGAAAAATACACTGTTGTATTTTTGCGCATAGTTGTTCAAGCATTCAAATATTTTATTCACAACTTCTTTCGGGTTTATTTAGACGATTGGATAGTGTATGAACTTGTTAAGTATCATTGTGACAATTTACACCTAATTTTTGAAAGATTTCAGCATTTAAGCATCTCTTTTAACATCAAGAAATGTGTATTTGCTAAACCATTTGGAATAGTGTTAGGGAACATCATCTACAAAGAAGGTTTGTTGGTTGATCTAGCTAAGGTTGCGAGTCATTATCGGCCTTGAAGAGCCTACGAGTCAAATTGAGGTATGTAGATTCTTTGATCACACTAGGTATTATAGAAAATTTATAAATGGGTAAGGTAAGGTTTATCCATTCTTAGAGGAGTTACTAAAAGGAAAAGTGATGTTCTCTACTAGGAGAACCACAACAACGCACATTTGAGACATTGAAGGAGAAACTTACTATAATGCATATTTTGCACTTTCCTTCATGGGACCAATTGTTTCATGTACATGTGGATGCCTCTGGCATGACCAAAAAGTGTTGGTTTAGATTTGAGAATGTGTTATAGATCATCGTATCTTTTTTGCTAGTAGAAAGTTGAATCTTACAGAGCATGGAGCTTTGTTAATGATCCATGTGCTACATAAATTTAGACAATGCCTACTGCTTATGACACCATTTGTATTTTATACCGATCACATGACATTGTATTATTTGGTAAGCAAGCCCATTTTACGGGGACACATATGTAGATGGGTACTCTTATTCCAAGAATTTGATTTCACAGTTGTGGTAAAACCAAGGAAAAGTAATTCTAGACTAGATCATCTATCTAGAATACGATTAGGAGAAGAAGCACATGAAATTGAAGATACCATGCTCGGTGCATAGTTATCTGAGTTCAATGTGTGACATCAGATTTAGAAGACATTATTTTCTTTCTATGAATATGTATGGCACTAGAAGGGATGAAATCATTAGAGAAGAAACAACTTGCCATTCATGCGGCACCATTTATGTTGATTAGTGGTGACATGTACAAGTTAGGTCGGGATGAATTATTGCATCATTTTATACTGGAACATGAGTGCACATATATCATGGAGGAGACTCATGGTAGTACTACAGGTTGCCACTATGTAGTTGATGCCATTGAATGCAAGATTCTACTCATTGGATTATGGTGGGAGACCATGTATAAATATTATAAGGCATATTGTAAGGCTTGTGATCATTTTCAGCACCTTGGGAAACCATGTCAAAGAGATGAAATGCCTCTAAGACCTATTACTAGTGTAGAACTATTTGAAAAATGGGATATAGATTTTTTGGGTCCTATTTCACCAGCCGCATGCAGGACTGGATCATGCTCTATCATCACTTGCACCTATTATCCGATCAGTGTGCGAAACAACACCTCTACAAAGGATTATACAACAACTACAACATTTGGGTTCCTTTGGGAAAATATTATTACAAGGTATGGATGCCCATTGAGTTTGACCAGTGATAGGGGCACACATTTTTTGAATGAGACAATCAGAATTCTATTGGATGAATTCATGATTGCACACCATAAGACTACACCATATCATCCTCAAGAAAATGGGATTGATGGGGATTTTAACAATATTTGAGCCATACGGTGACAAAAATTTTGTTGTTGGAGGAAAGGATTGGGATGATAAATTTTCTGTAGTAATTTGGGCATATAGAACAATATACAAGCAGTTCAAGAAGGCCACACCCTTTAAATTGGTTTTTGGCATAAAATCAGTTCTTCCTATGGAATTCATGTTACCTTCTTTGTGTATTATGTGCATTGTAGGTCTAGATAATGAGAAAGCATTATAAGAATGATTTGAAAAGTTGATTAAGTTGTATGAGTGATGAGAAATAGAACACTAAAGTAAGAAGAAAGAAAAATATAGGTAGAAAGTATGGCATGATAGGCACATTAGGGATTAAAATATTGAGTTAGGATAGATGGTTCTTATTTATGATTCTAAGTTTCTACGCCATCTAGGAAAACCCAAAGTACATTGGTTAGGACCATATGTTATCACTCACATACTTGAAACAGGAGCTTATCGATTATAAATTCTTGATGGAATAAGGTTACTTGGTTACTTTAACGGGAGTAGGTGGAAGCCCTACCATAAATAAGTCTTCTTTGTGTTTGTAATAAGGAAATTTTACCATTTAGATTAGGTTTTCAATTATGTATTCTCTCAATGTATTTCCTTCTTTTTCGCTATGATTTGTCAATTTAGTTGGTGTTTTGTGAAATAAGCATATTTGCACGCCATAAGCTGATTACCATTTACGGTATTTTTATGCACGGAGGACCACACATACCATTTGTGTAGGGTGGTTATTGAAAAATGGGTACACATAAAGGAACAACTGCTACAGGTGTTATTCAAGTTTGAAGAGTTGGTGAACAGAAGATTGCTTCCAAATAAGGACCATAGATGGAGATAAATGAAGGAACAATATAACGCCAAGTAAGTAGTGGCCATAGAGACTACCGGGAGAAGGCGTAGTGTCGAGGTACTTAGTTGGATGGAAGTGCGTTGAAGAGAATATTGTAGAAAAAGGTAGGAAGGCACACTAAAAGGTTATAATTTGAGACACGAAGATGTACCACATGGAAAAATATGAAAAGGGTCAATTAATGAGGATTCTTGGTAGGTGAAGGAGTAAAAAATGCACTAACTTTTAAAAATCTATATAAGGAAGGGATACGAGTTCATTTTTACCATTTTAAATAAAAAAAATTGAGCAGCAAGTGCAAAGCATGTTGAGAAAATCGTGTTAAGGTGTGGAGAGTGTGAAGCGAGATGTGGAGAGTAGATTTGTGCACGGGGAGAAGCTTAAGTCCCCATTGGTGAAGGGTTTGAGTGAAGCAAAGCATTGTGAAAGAGCTAGGGCACATGATTTCAACTAGGGCACATGGATTTGAGCTAGGTTTTGAACTTTCTTATTACGAGGAAGGTAGAAGGTAAGATTTTGCACACTACAAAGAAAAAAAAGTTACGATTTGTAGATGGAACCAAAGAAATTACCTATAGTAGGATTCAAAGGGAAGAAGAAAATGGAACTATTAGTGCAAATCAACAACACCCCTAAATGACCTTGGATCTACAAGTGAAAAAGGGTCATTTAGTGTGATTACACAACATGGAATCTTTTCCCCAAGTGTGGGACTTGAGAAAATGGAAAAAGACTCTAGATTGAAGGTTAGTTCCTCTACTCCTCTGATCATATGTATGCATGAAATTTGCAGAGGTTTAACTCAAAATTCTACTCTAATTTTGCCAAGGAGACAAGGATAGAAAGGAAAGAAGATAAAACTAAACTGATAAGGTGATACACCAAAGGAGTGGTGAACATATATTTCTATAGATTGACAAAGATTATGAAAATACAACACAAATCATGCACAAATTGCTAAAATTGTAATTGAAGGATCAGGATAGAGCAAACAACACAAGAAAGGATTGAAAATTCATTCACAGAGCTTGCATTGTCATTTCCATTTTTAAATATAGTGCTTTATAACAGTAAGGAGGTAGAAAATGTGTTGAAGTCCTAAAAAGGTCTGATATTCAACAAATTCACTTGCCATGGTGAAGGAGGGAGCCTACAGAACATAAAAAAACATCCAACCCTTTACAAAATGAGCCAAATCTAGATTTTAACAATGAAAACCCGAGTTCAGGAAAGAGAAACGTGGGAAAAAAATGAAATGAATGATTCAACCACAAACTAGATCCATGAAAATATCATGGGTACTCTTAAAAGTTCATTCCCCATGATTTTAGACCATGCTGGAGAAGAATGGAAGGCATATTGCATTAAAAATGGTGGTTGAATGTCGGTTCTACTCTTTTCCCCATGCCAAAGACGTTTTTCTCATTTTCTCTCAATAAAATCCACCAAAAAATAAAATAGAAGATTTCATCATGTAGAGGAATTCAATAGCTTTCCAATGACACAAAAATCAAGAAAAAATGAGCTCTGGATCAAAAGATATTCCCTTATGAAGATTTAGGGCAAAACTGGGGCAAAAATTGGGTCGGCAGGCTGAAACCTAAATTTTTCCCCTTTTTTGAAGTTGGGAAAAATTCCCCAAAAAGCTCTGTGCCCTACCACTCCACTACCACATGGTACTTCCTCATTCATCTGTGGGTTCAAATGGTCATTTTACCCTTTTTGAATTTTTGAAAAAATTCCAAAATTTCTCCACTCCCCATCGCTCCATTGCCACGTGGCACACTCGATTTGGCGTGGGCCTTAATCAAATTTATTTCCTCTTCAGGCCTGTGGGAAAAAATCTTCCTTTACACCCTTTTGAACACTTTGGGAAATTTCACCAAATCCTTCTGTGCCTCGACTCCCGCTACGACTAGACATGTGTTATCCTCGGTTGTTCTGTGGGCCTTCACAAATTTCTTTTCCTTCTCCTTAGCGGGCCTGCGGGCCAGTTTTTTCCTTTTCGCCCTTTGCTATTTTGGCAAAAATCCAAAATTACTCCTTCCCTCTTACTTCTACCGCCCTCATGGACATGTGGCACATTCTCATTCGACGAGGGACTTACGGGCCAAAATTTTCTTTTGTGATTTTGGAAATTTTTCAACCTACCTCCATTGCCACGTGGCGCCTTCCTCATTCGTCCATGGCTTCAAATAATTTCTTTTCCTTCTCCTTGGTGGGCCCGCAGGAAAATTTTTTCCTTTGCACCTCACCCACTCCTTTGCAGATTATTCGACTTACCTCCTTTGACCGCCATTCTACCCTGCCACATGGTACATTCCTATTGGTTGTGAACTTTCCCATGGAAAATTTCCCTCAAAACCTCCACCGAGCCATAACTTGCAAAACATAAGGAGTTAGAAGGATAATTTTACCTTTATAGAAAGGTGAGAAAATTCTCTATCTGATGAAGCCATTTCTAGATAATTTTGAGTGCCTAAAAAGTGGAAACATTTAACTGAGGCACAAGGAAGGAAGGAATGAAAGAAAGTTAGTCAAAAATAAGAAAGGGGATTATTTTGGATAACAATTTTGGTGACTCAGAGGGGTCATCTGCATACTGGATGAATGATCAGTGGCATTTGAAGCATCCATTAGGCATGGAGTCATCAACTTAACTACTTGTTACTCTCAACTCATTAGAAAATTTCTAGAAAGAAGATTGTGAGAGTAGAACATCACTTGATCTGGAGCATGGCCTACAAAGATGCATCCTTGGGACAACAAAGCTTGTGCCAAAGCACTTAGGGAAATATAAAACTAAGATATAACAAAACAATGTGTACAAGCACTTGGAGGAATGAAAATATAAGCTAATATGTATCAGTTGAGGAGTTTCCCTTCTAGTAGCAATGCTTTAGATGGATTCCATTAACTGGAATCTACAGTTCTTCACCATCCAATGTAGATAATTGGAAGGCATTGTTGTTCTTACATTTTGTGACCATGCAGGGGCCACTCCAAATGGCATCAAACTTTGAAATCCTTCCTGGCTTTTCTCGGTCTGCATCCCATTTCAACACTAAATCTCCAACTTGGAAGGTTCTAGCCTTAGCTTTCTTATCAAAGGTTCTCTTGATCAAAGCTTGTTCCTTCTCCATTATTTGGGTTGCATACTCTCTAATTTCTTGGAGTTCCATCAATTCTACATATATAACCTCCATGGGTTCAAAATCTAATAATTCCAATTGCTTCATGAGTTCTAACTTTGGCAACTCAAGTGACATAGGCAAGATTGCCTCTCTTCCATAAACAAGTTTGAATGGAGAGTTACTGGTGGATCTCTTGGGAGTTATCCTATCAACCCATAAGGCTGATTTAAGTTTAGTGTGCCAAGTACTCTGATTTTCATTGAGAGTCCTCTTAATGATCTTTAATAGGTTCTTGTTGGTGGACTCAACTTGGCCATTACCTTGAGGGTAATAATTTGATGAAGTGCTTAGATAGATCCCATTCTTAACAGCCCATTCAGTTACCTTTGATCCTATGAATGCCAATGCATTATCTGATATTATAGTGGTAGGTATACCAAATCTGGTTACTATCCCCTCATAGAAGTCTAGAATGCTAGATTCATTTTCCTCTTTGAGTGTCACCACCTCAGTCCATTTGGTGAAGTAGTCTGTTCTTTGTTAGAATCCACTTGTTTCCTTGGCTTGAGTTTGGGTTAATGACTCAATGAAGTCCAAACCCCATTGCATGAATGGCTGGTCAACTGAAATTAGGTGCAATGTAAGGGCTGTTATTCTTTCCTTTCCTGTGAAGAATTCATAATTTTTACACCTCTTGATCCACGCATAACAATCACTAAACACCTTGGGCGAGTAATAGCCAACCTTCTTAATCTTGAGGGTTGTCAATCTTAGAGAAAAATGACCCCACTGATCCATCATGAAACTCTTCTAACATTCTATTAATTTGATTTTTCCTAATGCATCTCAATAGTACTCCATTTATATCCTTTTTGAACAAGACACCATCAACAAGTGCATATGGAATAGCCTGTAATCTAAAGTGTCTTCTCTTGATTTTTTCCATCTCTGGAGGGAATAGGACTATTTGTAAGAAGTGCATTATGTCTTGGGTCTAGCAAGGAGTGATCATACCACCATTCTCTTTTTGAACACCTCTTTTTTCTTGGTTGTCTTGCAACACCAAAACAACATCCTTCCCATTGCTTGCTTCCATTGATTTTCTCAAGACCAGCTGCTCACACAATCCCCTTCCTCGGACCAGCTTAGTGACTTTGATCTCAATGTCATACTCCATAACATGAGTAATCCACCCTGCATGTTTTTCATCTAGGTCTTTGTTGAGGAGGAAGTCCTTAACTTCCACATGAGAAACAAGCAGTTCAACCTTGTTGTTTGACACTAGAGGCTTAAATTTCTTCAAACTCCTAATCACTACAAGAACATGCTTCTCAATGAAGGAATACCTTGCCTCATAGTCCTCCAAGCTTTGGGTAAAGAAATCAATTGGATGCTCTACATTTTATTTGTTTTATTGTACTAAAATTACAGAAATTGTGTCATCTTTGCCAAATGCATAAAGGATAAAATATTTAGAGAAATCTAGGTTAATGAGAGCTGGAGATTATGAAATAGCTTTGTTTGATTTCCTCAAAACTTTCCTTACCTTTAGCTTTCCATTTGAAAGCCATAATTTTCTTCAACATTATAGTCACCGGCTTGATAAATTTGTAAAGTCTAGACCAAACCTTCGAAAAAAATTGATTCTTCCCAAGGAACTTTGAAGGGCCTTCATATGACTTGGTAATGGCAGTAATTTTATTGCTTCAACCCTCTCTGGATCAATTGTTAATCTGTCTTTGGAAACAATGTGGCCTAGGAGCTTTCCTTCATGAGCTAGGAAAATATAATTTTTGGGATCCAAGGATACCCCAAATCTTCTACATCTTTGGAACACTTGTCTCAAATGAAAGAGATGATCAATGCACTTTTACAAAATACGGTAATATCATCTAGGTATATCAGCACTATTTTTTTGATTAATCCCTTGAACGCCATATCCATTGCCCTTTGGAAGGTAGCTCGGCGTTAGATAGCCCAAATGGAATTTTCCTATATGCATAGGTTCCCCATTTGGTGTTGAAGGTTGTTTTTAACTAATCATCCTCCTTTACCATAATCCGATTATAACTGAATAACCATCTAGAAATGAAAACCTCTCAAAGCCAAAGAACAACTTTCAAAGTTTCTCCATAGAAGGAAGTGAGTAATGATCCTTAAGGGATGCTCTATTCAAATCCCTGAAGTCTACACACAATCTAATTCCTCCACTCTTCTTTCTAACTGAAACCAAGTTTGTAACCCAACTTGAATGCTTGATGGGAAATATGATACTTGCCTCTATTAACTTATTCAATTCCTTCTTCATGAGAGGCTCCATGTGTGGATTGACCGGTCTTTGTTTTTGCCTAATGGGTTTAGCACTTGGATCTAATTCAATTGTGTGTTGAGCTAGCTTGGGATTGAAACCCTCAAGTCTTCATAGCTCCAAGAAAATATATCTGGGAACTCTTGGAAAAGTTACATGAACTCATACCTTTCTTTCTTGGTTGTCACTTTACCAATTTGAAGTGATTTGCCTTCTCCTACCGAGATGGGCACTGAATCTTCTCCCTTGACTTGGATGTTTGTTTTCTCCTTCCTAAATTGATCATTAGGATTAAATATGGAATCCAAAGTGACAAGTCCTTTTGGTATTTTGTTGGTTCTCAGCTATACCACTTGATCACCATACTGTTGTTCTAACTTTTCCTGATTTTTGGCTTAGAACTCAGCTTCTTCTTAAGAAATTGATGATTTATTTGTCACTTTCAAACACTTGCCAACTTACATTATTATGCGGCAGCGATGGCCTTACAATAACATGAATACTTGGCTGCACTTTATCTTCCTTGATACTCTCCACAATATCAAAGGTTTCTCTAATTCTTTGTACACCTATCGGTAGCTTGGTTTTCTTTCCTAGGGATGGAGTTGATTCGAAAGCCTTCAAAATCCTCAATGAGGTCCCACACCCTATTATTATAACTCTTGAGTAGGTCAATTTTGGTGGCATGTTATACTTTAACTTGATTAACAATCAGATCACTTGTCACCAAAGACTTGTAAGTTTTTATACCTATCTTTCTTGACTAATGCAATCCATGTATCAAAGCTTCATATTCAGTAGTTTTGTTAGAACATGCAAACTGAAATCTAAAATCTGAATAATACTTAATGCCTTGAGGTGAAACAAGAATAGCTCCACCCCTTGCACCTTGTCTACTTCTTGATCCATTAAATAACAACTTCCATACCTCATTGTCATCTTTATGGTGCGGCTTGGTGATGCTAGGAATAGGCTGATTTTCTTCATGCATGCGATAAACTACTAGTTGATTCCTCTTTTTCCTTGTAGGGATCAAAAACATGTACATTACTTGCCCATTCATCAACGATCAAATATGGGATACTTTTAACTTTGGTGTCGGCTTCATCAATGCCGGATAATCCTCTTGATCAAATCTTTGAGCAGTTTCCATTGATTGGGCTTAGAGTATGAGGCTCAATGTGAAATTTTGCAATAGGTTCAGACCTGATTGTGGCTTGGAAGTAGATTTAATGAAGCTTGAAGTAGATCCCTTTGGCCTGGGATGGATAGTGATTCCCACATAGATATATTCACATTTGTCTTCTTCATTTGTTTAATGATGTTAAATGGGGATGAAACATCTCTTTTCTGCCCCTTAGCTTGCACATTCTTTTCTTGTACATGGGCTACAATAGCTAGCATTTGAGCTGGTCTAGAAGGTGGCTTCAGGTTGTCCTTGCACATTTGGAACTACATTTTCTTACCAACACTTTGTGGAGTGATGGAAGGTTGTGGATCACCTAGAGCTAATGATTGCCCTTCACCAATATTCCTCTTCTTTGACCATGTGTTAGTTGCTACATTATGAGAAATTGTTTGATTCATACCACAAAAATCTTCAGCCTGCCAATTCACAAGTGTAGTCTCATTTGGAGTTGTATTTTGCTGAGATGTTCCTTGTTGTTGGTTTGTTTCTTGACTCACCTCACTCTCTACACCAGTTGTTGTCACCATCAAAGCTTGGTTCAAAGTACCATTGAAGCACATAGACTAGTTGTGAGGTTCATTACATGGGAAACACCAATCATACTCTTGAGCTATATTATTTTGCACTGGAACTAAGGCTTTAGAGGTAGATGCAACATTGGGGCTATAGGGCATAAATGGTCTATTAGCAGGAGGCCTTACTTGATTTTGATTCGTAGTTGGATTGGGTGTCCTAGTAGGATGATATGGTTGCCTATTAGGCTAAGTTTGAGACTGATAAGAAGGTCTAAAACTTTGGGCTTGTTGCCTCTTGAGTGTAACCAGCTCATTGCCTAAATTTTGTAATTGTTTCATGACTTCTTGAAGTTCATTTGAGGCACTAGAGGATGAAGTAGAAGTTTCATTTGAACTCTAATTTCTAGGAGTGGGAATAGGAGCTAAAGTAGGTGCTTGACTAGTGCTTGGGTTTTCCAAGTTTGGATATAAGGGCATAGGAGGCCTAGGTGCCAGTTTACTAGCTTGGATCAAACAATTCTCATCCCTAATGGAAATGCTATAAGCTGCAAGTATATTTACACCTCCCATGGATTAGATTAACATAGAAATATCAAAATTTAAAGCTTTGAGATAGTATAAGAAAACACCTTTAGCTGTTGGCCTTACTGTCACTGGGATTCTATCCTAGGTCCTTTGAAATCTGAAATTGAAGTCTATTAGTTGCTCATTGGGAGCTCTCTTGATAGTTTTCAGTTGTTCCAATAGAGACAAATTATCTCCCTTTTCTCCAAACTGCTCATGGAGAGCTATGCACAATTGGTTCCAATTTTGGATAGAGCCTACCCCAAGGCTCTTGAACCATTACAAGGCTTTCCCTTTGAATGAAGATGCCAACAATTTGACAACAATTTGCATCTCAACAATCTCATGGATTGCACAAACATTAGCAATGTATTTGACATGATCACCAGGAGTGGTCTGATTTTCCCCAGTAAAGTATGGGATGTTCTTGATCTGTATTTGGAACTATGTTTTGTCCATTGAGAGCTAGTGGGATGCTACCAGTGAAGTAGACTTAAGGGTTGTGTTGTGCCATTCTGATTGGCCTGAGAACCCTTGTTGATTGGGTGAAAGGTCTGGCAGGTGGAGGAGTTGATAGAGTTCTGTTTGGTGGAGATGGAGACCTTTGAATTCTTCTTCCCCTCTCTCTTCTTCATGGGGATAATTGTAGATACTTGAACAATCCCTCTTCTCTTTCCCTTGACCTTGTTTGGATCCTTCTCATTAATCTTTAGACTTTGAATGCTGAAACCAGTTGATTTTATCTCTTTGGAGTCGCCAAATGTGCAAATCAGGGCTCTTTTTAAGCAAAAAAATTACAAAAATGCACATCAACTTTGTTATAATGAATATGAATACCTCTATGCTCCCACGGGCATTCCAAAACTATTAGTGCAAATCAGTAGCACCCCCAAAATGACCTTTAGATCTTCAAGTGAAAAATGGGTCATTTAGTGTGATTGCACAACATGGAATATTTTCCCCAAGTGTGGGACTTGAAAAAATGGGAAAAGACTCTAGATTGAAGGTTAGTTCCTCTACTCCTCTGATCATATGTATGCATGAAATTTGTAGAGGTTTAACTCAAAATTCTACTCTAATTCTGCCAAGGAGACAAGGATAGAAAGAAAAGAAGATAAAACTAAACTGATAAGGTGATACACCAAAGGAGTGGTGAACATCTATTTCTATAGATTGACAAAGATTATGAAAATACAACACAAATCATGCACAAATTGCTAAAATTGTAATGAAGGATCAGGATAGAGCAAACAACACAAGAAAGGATTGAAAATTCATTCACAGAGCTTGCATTGTCATTTCCATTTTTAAATATAGTGCTTTATAATAGTAAGGAGGTAGAAAATGTGTTGAAGTCCTAAAAAGGTCGATATTCAACAAATTCACTTGCCAGGGTGAAGGAGGGAGCCTGCAGAACGTTAAAAAAGTCCAACCCTTTACAAAATGAGCCAAATCTAGATTTTAACAATGAAAACCTGAGTTCAGGAAGGAGAAACGCGAGAAAAATGAAATGAATGATTCAACCACTAACCAAATCCATCAAAAATAGCATGGTTACCCTTAAAATTTCATTCCCCAAGATATTCAACCATGCTACAAAAGAATGGAAGCCATACTACATTAAAAATGGTGGTTGAATGTCGGTTCTACTCTTTTCCCCATGCCAAAGACGTTTTTCTCTTTTTTCTCTCACTAAACTCCACCAAAAAACAAATTCGAAGATTCCATCATGTAGAGGACTTGGTGTATTTCTAATGACACAAAAATTGAGAACAAATGAGCTCTAGATCAAAAGATATGCCCTTCTAAAGATTTAGGGCAAAGCGAGGCAAATATTGGGTCGTGGGCCGAAACCTAAAATTTTTCCCCTTTTTTGAATTTGGTAAAAATTCCCCAAAAGCTCTGCACCCCATGACTCCACTACCACGTGGTGCTTCCTCGTTCGTCTATGGGTTCAAATGGCCATTTTACTCTTTTTAGAATTTTGGATAAAATTCCAAAATTTATCCACACTCTGTTGCCACGTGGCACACTCTGATTTGGCACGTGCATTAATCAACTTTCTTTCCTCTTGAGGCCCGTAGGCAAAAATCTTCCTTTTCACCCTTTTGAATACTTTGGTAAATTTCACCAAATCCTTTCATGCCTCTGACTCCCACCATGACTAGACACGTGTCATCCTCCGGTTGGTCCATGGGCCTTCGTAAATTTCTTTTCTTTCTCCTTAGCGGGCTGCGGGCGGTTTTTTTCCTTTACACCCTTGGCTATTTTCATAAAAAGCTAAAATTTACTTGGCTCCTCCGACTCCCACCACCCCATGGACACATGGCACATTCTCATTTAACATGGGGCTTCTGGGCCAAAATTTTCTTTGCACCATTTTGGAAATTTTTTCAACCTACCACCATCGGTCCGACCTCCACCACCATGTGGCGCCTTCCTCATTCGTTAGCGGGTTCAAATAATTTCTTTTCCTTCTCCTTGGTAGGCTCGCGGGAAAAAAATTTCCTTTGTGCCCTGTCCACTTCTTGGCAATTATTCCAACTTACCTCTGGTAACCCGCCATTCCATCCTACCACGTGGTGCATTCCTATTGGTTCTGGACCTTCCCAGGGAAAATTTCCCTCAAAACCTCCACCGAGCCATAACTTGCAAAATCAGGATAATTTTACCTTTCTAGAAAGGTGAGAAAATTCTCTATCTGATGAAGCCATTTCTAGATAATTTTGAGTGCCTGAAAAGTGGAAAAATTCAATTGAGGCACAAGGAAGGAAGGAATGAAATAAAGTTAGTCAAAAATAAGAAAGGGGCTTATTTTGGATAATAGGAAGCAGATGTTGAAATTTCTCCGAGAGTAATTTCTTGGAGATTGCAATACCCAAAAGTCATGAGAGTGGGACAAGAATTGGGTTCTCACATCCGAAGTGCAAGATAAATGAATACAACCATCGCACATCGGATAACAAAAAGGAATTGGATACAATGTTGAGTACGAAGATGAACAAGTGCACTGTGAGAGGACATGTCACTTTGTATGATGATCTTTGGAGAGAAGTTATTACTGAGAAGATTGTAGTTTACTATTTTATGAGCTCCCATATTTCAACAAGTATGAACCTTTGTACCAGTGGTTGATGAGAAGGGTACATGAAGACTTTTTCTATTTCTCCGGACGTAGGTAAGGATAACAACCGCTTTGATTTCAACTATAACAAGATTAAGGGGCACAAGAGTGGATTTGAATAGTGAATTGATAGATAAAGCAACAATCCTAGAGATGTGGAAGGAGTTAGGGTACACTAAGGGTCCATGTAGAATGGATATTGAAAAATTGAAGAAGTACCCAGTGGTATAGGAAGCTGCACATTTAGTGACCAAATTGAATGATCAAGAGAGATGGTCCTAGGTGAATATAATGTGACTACACATTACAAGGAGAATGTCAGAGGGAATAATTTACAACATATCAGGCTATAATGTGGAGACTATCATCAAGGAAGCAATCATAGGTGAGAAAATCAATTTTGGCACTATCCTATTATCCCTAGTATTTATGGAGATCGGAGTGCTCGATGGGCCAAAGAACAAGATTTGGGAGTTACCCATGCAAAATAAGTCCCCTGCGAAAAGATTTGACAAATACTTTTGTGAAGGGTCAATGAGTTTTCCATTCAAGTAGATGACAAAGATGTGGTATGATAGGCTTTGCATGGCATTCGAAGAGGAGTGGCGCATCACCAAGGAGTTACCTTCGGTGGTGGGAAAGGCAGTGCAGTTCATGGTATATCAACACCTCGGCAACACATGATTTGTGATGAAGGATGTGACTTGTATCCCCTACCGTAAGCTTCCATATGACTTCACATCCCGCTACATCCAGGCATCCTTCCATCAGTTTAATAATGTGTGATGCCTAAACTTTGTTGTAGACAAGGTAGACTATGACTACCACATGCTACGTAAGACATATGTATATCTAGGTCATATTGCATACATTGAGGGGCTAATTTCATATATGATAAACATGAATCGGGTGAGTTTATAAATTGGAGATAGTGGATCCATGCTTATATATCTTCAGCTTAAGCCTAAGTTGCAGGGTAAAAAATATGTTGAGAATGAGTTCGTGCTCCTAGGACCGCCTAAGGGTAAGCATACATTAGAGAATGTACCAGCTTCAAAGCGCACTAAAACTATAGAGGTAGATGATGAGGAGGAAGAGTGTGAAGATAATGGCAGCTTGGTACATAGAGGATGAAGGAAACCCTTGGATAGGGTAGAATCTAAGTACGCAAGTACTCCACCCCACTTACAAGAAGAAGGAGAAATAATTAGAGGTAGGAGCTGACCCTAAAGAATTCCACTTTAATAGGGTCTTCAGATTAACAATAACTCAAGGTGCTACTCCACAATGAATATGAAGATCACCAAAAATATCTCCATAGAAGGAGACAACTGAGAAAAGAAGGAGAAAATTGAAACCGAATGAGGAGGCGGAGGAGTCTAAAGAGAGGTGCCTAGATCTCAATACAAAAAGAGGATGTGGAAGAACCCAAGGACATAGAAATGAGGGTTGATGAAGAAGGGGTATGAAATCTAGAGGAGATAGAGGAAGATACTACTCAAGAAATAGAGGATCCAACTCCAAACCTTGGCGCTCAAGTGCCTAAGGGGCCAAGATCAAGGAGGGAAAGTTGAGAGTATGATGCACCAGTTATGGGCTATGAGGAGGAAAAAGTAAAATTATTTACACATGATTCTAGAATATAGTGGGCCTAAAGGACTTATACGGATGGGATTTAATAGACCACGACATAGAAACCATGCATGTGAGGAAACAATTATCATGGTCTATGCAAAATCACATGGATGAGCCTTATTTTGATGTGTGTGAAGAGTCTTGTGTATTATGGAGAATGAAAAAGGAACCAAAGAATATGATAATAACCATTAAACCCATGGTTATGTATAATGAATAGATGAGTAATGCCTTAGTCAAGGTGTTCACAGAGGTGGCACGCAAGAATGTAGATAAGCATTCCATTATCAAAGCGCTAAGGAGGATATCAAGGCCAAAGATGCAGAGATCACGTGTTTGAAAGGAGAGAAGGACCTAGAGTAGAAGAAGAATGGGGTCCTTATCGGCATGGCAGAGGAGATCGGGGATCATGTCCTACAAGAAAGACCATACTTAGAGCCCAAGGTACCCAAAAATTTCCCTTCGGCTATGCAATATGTAGGTACCTTAGTTGATCGGTGCTTGAGGATGGACCAGTTCCGATCCCAAAGCACCAAAGGAACTTGAGAAGGAGGTAGAGAGGGAAAAGGCTGCGCAGTAGCTCAAAATATTTAATCATATGAGGCATTTCTCCAAACCTTGTTGGAGGAGCTTAAGAAAGCAAAGTAGGTACTAAACATATGTGCAGCTCTAGAGGCAATAATAAGGATCAAGACAATAGTAGAAGATAATGAAGTCCTAAAAGAAATGAAGGATGACACATTGGGATGCGTGGAAATATTGGCGCTAGTCAAGAAGAAGCTGAGGCCCTTGCAGTAGCACAAGACCCCCATAAGGAAAAATTGGATGAGATTGGGAAACGTATAGCGTAGAAGATGGATCTGTTAGAGGGAAGAATGTCTGCTATGTCCAACATTGTTCTAGTGCTACAAAACAAGAAGGGATAAATTTCCCAAGATGAGTTGGAAACTATTGTAGTGGACATCCCAGAGAAGAAAAAAGCTGCACTAACCGAATGGCAAATGTTAGAAGTGGAGATAAAAGAAGAGTATCTGGAATTAATTCTTCCGATTGAGACATAGGATATTGCACAGTGAGAGTTCATTGTTTATAAATAAATTCTTTCATTTCTTTCCATTCTGTATTCTTTATTATTCAATGAGTAGTCATTGTCGGGAGAAAATATAGTTTAGTGTGGGGTAATGTTGAGCAGAAAAGAGTATGATGCGAAGGAGAGGGCGCATAGAAAATTTGCATGTAGGGTTAAAGCACGATTAAAGGTGTAGAACGATAGGTAAGGAAACGTGCATGAAAGACAAGGTAAGATTCGGGACTTAGTTATTTTAACATGTACGGACTATTTTTGGAGATAGCATGCCGAGCACACAAACTAGATAAAGACTTGCGTGACACACATGGGCTATTATTGGAAGAGTGGCTACTAAGGGCTTTGTATGGGTGTGGGCTAGGAAAATAATTTCTCCGCTAATTATCCGAGAAGAGGTCTATTGTTAGTGAACTTGCATGTTTGGTTATTATTCTAAAGGTGTATGGCTATTTTCAACATGCAACCTATTTCGGGAATTATGCAAGAGGTGAAGGAAAAGTACCCACCCCTATAAATATGTAGTGATTTGTGTAGAAAAAGAGAAGCGTGTCGAGAACTAAATTCTTGTGAAGTTATGCTACCAGATCATTGCGCACATGAGCTTATGGTATTAGGTATTGTAGTAAGAAATTGTGTTTAATATAATGGAGTGTATTGGCTGAATCAATGTATTAATCATGAGTATAATTTGTTCTTTCATGATTGAATTCATTATGGTTGTTATTTAAATCTATTACTCTTTAGATCTAGATCTAGACATGCTCGTAGAATGCTATGTTAATTAAGGATCCGAATGCATTAAGTCTTCATCATACTAACATCTGTAATACCAACCCTAAAGAGGGGCCTATTACATTTGTGCACTTTGGGTGATTACTAAGTCTAGGTTGAGTTATATTCCAGCACTCCTGGGTTTTTACTAGTAAATTATAGGTTGCATCATAAATCATAAGCATTAAAACAAGCACATGCAAGATAGAAGAACATTGAACACAAAATTTATAGTGGGAAACCCTTTCAAGAGAAAAAACCACTTGAAACCATGACTTTATTAGGAACACCAATTCCAAAGCTTGCACTAGTTTTGGTTGAGAACCCACTCATCCTATGAATCACCCACTTCACAACTCTAATCACCTACTCAAATATTTTCTGAGCACCCAGTTAGTAAATTTAGTAAGCACTAACTTACAAGGAACACCAACCCTTAATTTAATCAGCTATAACTAATATTTTGTAGGAACCCACCCCCAAGGAGCTACAACCCCCTAAAATAAAATAAGATAAAACTTAGACTTGATTTACATATAAATTTTGATCATCTAGTTACACAATTGCTTACATAATAGATTATGATCACTCTTATATATCTGTTTGTGTTCTCTCTATCACTCTCTTCTTCTCATCGATTCAAAATTTTTTTGCTCAATAAATTTTTCACACTAATGTTCTTCTCACCTAATCTTCACAACATCTTTTTCTCTATTCCTTTCTTCTCTATTTTCTTTGTGTAGCTATATTAGCTTGAATTAATCATCTCCTCATTTGAGAAACTCATTTATTAACATCAAATTTATCTATATATAATTTTGACCGATACTATTTCTTCAATTTGTGTGATGTGCACCTTTCCTACTTTGTCACCTAAAGAATCTAGTTTATTAAATGTAGTCGGCTAAGTCCATATTTTTCTTTTTATTAACGACTTGATTTCACATTTTTCTATGTATCAATTCAAAAATATTGTGAGCCAACATCTTTAAAAATAAATTTATCATACTTCTATAATTTCCATGAGTGAGCCACTTTCTCCTCTGGCATTAATTTCTCCTTGAAATTAGGAAACACATAGAGAATGTAACTAGGTCAATAAACATTACATGCGAGATAGTTAGAATAGTAGATTTCATCCATCTTTGTGGAGTTCAATTGTTGTACTTAGATTTAATCATCTGAAAATCAAAATCATCATTGATTTTGGAGAGCAATATACTTCTTAACCAATTCCATCTCATTTTATTTTCCTCGAGCCATTTCTAGTTCTTATTTTTTTGATCCATGGATTCCCTTGGATATTTTGAAATTTTCCTTTAAATTGCGGCTCTATAATTTTTTTATGCAGCTTTTTAGTTATCCATGGTTTTGTTCTTCTTCGGATGGATTTTTCAATACTTTGAAAATTCTTGCTTATCTAATGCCTTCATGCACCTTTGGTTCATGTTTGTGACTCTCTCCCTTAACCTTGTGGCTTATATAGTTTTTCAATACTTTGCAAATTTCTTGCTTATCTAATGGCTTCATGTGGCTTTGGTTCATGTTTGCGACTCTCTCCCTTAACCTTGTGGCTTCCATAGTTTTTCATGGCTCTCTCTAGTCCTTCACAAATTTTCCCTTTATACATGGATTTGTCCAGAATTCCCTTCATTTTGTGGTTTTTCCTTCATTTCATCCTTGCTTGTGTGGCTCTTCCTTGAGATCCATAGTTTTACCATCCTCACTTGCAGATTTTCCTTTAGCTTTGCCTTCTTGGGTGACTTCATTCCTTTACCTACGTCTCTTGTAGAGCTCTGCAGCTTCTCCAAGTCTTTGGTAGATTCTTACAGGACTTTGGCAACTATCTCCTTATGTCCGTGATTTGAAAAAATATGATTAAGTTCCTTAGAAATTATCCTTGATCATCCTAAATCCTCTGTGAGGTTACACTACCAATCAAACTTCATATTTCTCACTTTCTCACTTTACCAATTAATCCTTTTCCACTAATTTCGCTTGAAATCGAATCCTTTTGCCATCAATGACAACACATATGACAATGAAAAAGATTCAACACAATCTAGATAGAATGAGATCTGCAATAAGTTATGTATCAAAAAGAGAAAAAGTATACAAGATCACAAGCTCTTCTCCACCTGTAACTTTAGGAAA
This sequence comes from Taxus wallichiana var. yunnanensis, assembly GCA_018340775.1. Classification (NCBI taxonomy): domain Eukaryota; kingdom Viridiplantae; phylum Streptophyta; class Pinopsida; order Cupressales; family Taxaceae; genus Taxus; species Taxus wallichiana. The sequence continues at coordinate 53,930,802 of CM031234.1, forward strand.
AGTGGTGGAAATAGTGAGGCAGAAAATGTAGACTCCCAGAATGATTTTCAACAATAAAGACTTGTTGTGATTTCCATTAAGTAGCGAGAACAACGTTGTAGTGACAAAAAAGCTAAGTTGAAGGAATAAGATTTCCTAATGAGACATCAGGTAGGTTATGTAGAGATTCTTGTTTCTCATTTTATCTAACACTAAATGCAGTTAAGTTCTTTGTATCTAGTTATTAGCTTAAACAAATATGAAATCTGATTTATCCTTTGCATATGAAGAAGAAATTGCAATTTTTTTATTATCAATGCAATGATCACATTGATGTTGAATGATCCTCATCACGAAATTTAGGGTTAATGATTTCTTAAAGGACTTAAGACATACTTCAATATATTTTACATATTGGATGTTGGAATGACAAGGATTTTATCTTATTCCAGATTGTTCTTCATTAATTGAATGAATAAAATAACAGAAATAATGATCTGTCAGGGTGAAACACAATAGTAAAGCACGTTGTAGTTTTTGGAAGAACAAGAACAAGTCATTCCTAACGTAATGTCAGGTAAGTAAGTTATGGACTTCTTGATACTGATTTAGTACAACTCTAGAATGATTAAGGTCATTGTATCTATTTATTGATTGAAAACAAAAATAGAATTCTAATTTTCATTAGTTTTTTATAAGAAAATTTTCTTAAGCCACAAACTTTTTTTCGATCATCACGACATTGAAATTTATCAACTTCATTGTTGAAAATTGGATGTGGTAATTAAAATAGGTTGTTTGGTTGAAAATTAAGTACCCTAACAAACTTTTCAGCTAGAAAAGGAGTAGGGGAAGTAAAACCAGCGTATTCCAATTTAATTTTTCTTTAAAATAGAGATAAATATTGATTGTTCTATCACCAATCAATGTTTTGTTGATAAGAAAGACAGTAAATACCTAGAGGTTATGTGAAAATTAGCATGCCAAAAAGGAAAAGAGGGGAACAACTAGATGATATAAGTAATCATTGACCATGAACTTATGATGATGATATCTCAAGGGTGAAAACTACAAATATATTTTAGTAAAACCAACCATAAAAGGGAAATTGTGTGCGAATTGCAAAGAAAATTTAGGATTGCAAAAGCAAAGATATAGAAAATAAAGTGAGTAATGAAACAAAAAGCGAGGAAGACTTGTGGGAAAGTTAAAAATCATGTTTTCCTTGTTTGTTTCTATGGAAAATAACTTGTTTTAGATTATGTGATATTTATATATTAAATAATATTGCGCATTCGTAATTTCATAATGGGGTTTAATACCATAATTGGAGGTGAAGTTGATGTGTATGGCCCATCAACAATGCAATCAGTATTCGAGAAGGGCATTAGGAAAGAGCAGAAGCTTCAAGCCCTTTTTGCTCACAAGGATGAGAAGTGTAACTGAATAACACTCCTTCACCATTGTCACCTAGAAGGACATGGGGGAAGAAGGATGATAATAAAACTCATAATAGTGGGAGTAATACTATTGTAAACTTTAAAATAAATGGAAAAGAAAATGCTACTGGTGGGAATGAAAATTTTGAAAGGAAAAAGGCCTTTTGTTGGTTGCTTCAAATGTGGTGGCAATGGTCATTACATTAGAGATTATCCCTTGAGAAAAATAGGAGAACAATCTGTAGCAGAGGATTTCGCTGCATTTACAAATCAAAAGGATAAAAAAGAAGTAACAAATGAAGAAGCTAAGGACTAAGGATTTTGAAACTGTCATAGTGAGACTAGTTAGACTATTGGTACAGTCGGGGAAGAAATTAAAAAGTGGTTTTTCTTGATTTTCTTAATGTTAAAATCATTTTTTTAGTAATTTACTTTGTATTATGTCATTTATTTTACATATTTGATATTATTGTAATTAATTGATGTAGACGTAATAAGTAAATTATCATATTTCAGAATTTTTGTCATTGTTAAAATGAATAAAGTATTGATTACAGCCAATACAACGCTACTATGAAATTTTAAAAACTTGTTTTTTTACAAGTTCATACTATATTGTTTTGATATTTGAGGATCGAATAAGTAATATTTTACATGTTTACTTATATTTTGTTATGATTAAAAGTGAATCATCAAGATGATGATGCTTTTAAGGGAGGAGGTATATAATACCCCTGCTATTTTATTAGTTGTTCTTTGATTTTTTTGTTGGTTGACATATATTTATAGTGAAATTGCATTCTTCTTGATGATATTTGTTGGGACTGTATGAGAATGTTTTTCTAGACAAGACTATTTACTCTATTGATCTAGGACACTTCTATATCTTGGTTAACAAAATTTATACTTAATGTTACATTTTGAAATAACTATGATCAAATTGTTGTTATGCTTACCTTTGGTTTATTGATAATTTTGATGAGCTTAGTAACTCCGGAACTTGGATAATGTGATTTGGGTCCAGGAGCGAGAAGTAATATTATTGATGGGGTAAAATCTATAATGTTAGGAAATAAGGGATAAAATATGTGGAATAATCCCTCACAGAATCACAACAATAGAAACTAATATGTAGAAAATATTATAGATCTCAAATAAAAGTGCAGAGTAAAATAACACAACACAAAGAGACAATATTTAACGTGGTTCACCCAATTTGGGCTACGCCCACCAAGAATCACTTGCTCAAATTTTATTACAAGCCACCGCTCTCTCAATACAATACCCATATCTGTTTGGAGCTATGCTTAGCAAACTCTACATAATTCAAACCCAAATTAAAAACACATCTGCAATGATACATAATACTTATCATATGCATAAAACCATATAAGTAGACAACTGCTTAAGTAGTTTTACAAAACCGTGGGTATTAAAACCATGGGCCAAAATCGTCCCATAAACCTATGGGTAAAAAATTTTGCCCATATGAGAAAAGCATGTTTCCGGTATATTCAGCACATTTTAAGGCCAAAAAAAAATCGGGGGTTGTGCCCCTGAACCCTTGCTACCGAGGTATACCACCCCTGGACCCCTGCTCGAGGCCCGACTTAGCCCCGAACCCCAGCGAGACAATTGTGGAAAGTGTATAGTACTCTTAGTGTACAGTCTTCAATAATTTCTCACATGAAACCAGTGCTCCACAACCTAAGATATAATTATTACTATTTTACTACACGACCTTACCGAGATAAGTGTAGACATCAAAATTGGGTCACACTCCCTCGGTCCCTCGTCAAATAACCAAATCGAACACACTCACCTAACCATGGTCCTTACAACCCACACTAATATTAATTTAATTAAATTAATCTACGTCCTCACAATATTTTTATTTAATTATCATAATTAAGATAATTCCCACACCACCACCTCACCTATACACCTCACCAAACCACCTCACTCTAAGACTATTATTAGTATGTTGCCATAACTAACTAAGACCCAACTAAATCCTAAAAATCAAAGCCTACATTCCCTCTAACCACATTCCCACCCATTAGAAAAGAATCTTTTGTTCTAATCTATGAGAAGAAACTAACTGGATCCAAGAAATCAAGCAGATCTGCCCATTTTAGTAAACATAGTAACCGATTTCAGTCACCCTAAACCAATGTCGCTTAACCTGGAACCATCATCAGTTACCCTTTATTCCCTTTGGTAACCTTATTTTGAGGTTGGCACATTTCGAGAGCAAGAGAGAATAATCACATCTACATGTAATCAGAGCGAGCATCCATTCATACCCAGACATCCAGAGCCGTCCAAGCCAACAGTTGATTCATCCAAGCAAGGAGAAAATCCCAGGAAGCTCAACCAAGAGTCTCCTATCAACTAGTGGCCCTTCATAGGAGAAATATCTCACCACCATCTCCTATCTGCATCCACAATCAACTAGTAGAAAATTTAAAGTAAGTATATCACTCTATTCAGTCCAGTTTTGTCTGAATAATTTCAGTATTTAGATTATTTTGTGTGCTATTGATTTCCTGGACACTCACTGCTTCCCCCTAATTACTATCCCCCTATACCTCTTCCAAAACCCCTCAAAACCCCATCCTAGCAATCCAACACTCCATTTCAACCTACCCAACCCTTTGTGCAATCACAAAGAAGATCCAAAATCCATTCTAAAACATCTCCCACTTTCCCACAGTCATCGGCATTGGTCTCCCTAAGCCACCATTGGTCGAGCCTATATTGGCATTGGTTTACCTACTCGACATCGCCCTTGGCTACCATTCACTAAATAAACCCAAAACTCCTACCAACTTCACCAAACCCTACAGATCTACCAACTAACCTACATCCCTACTCACACCTCCTAGACACCTCACTTAGTTCCCCATTAACAAGGAAAACAAATCTAGACCCATGTTCTTAACCCCTTTCATTTCTTCAATGACCGCCATCAGTCACATTTAACTGGACATCAGTCAAGACTAGACCGGCATCGGTCTCTGTGTCTGTCAACATAGTATAGATTAGAAACCTACCTACTTACTCCCAAGTTACCTATAATCACTTGTGACCTTCATCGAACTCTCTCGGACTGCGCAAAACCCACAACCATTTACCGTGCTCGGATCTGATCCTAACCTAGCTTGTTAGATTAGATTTTACTTATTGTATTTATATGAGATGCCTAAATCATATTGACTACAATAGGACAATATTTACCTTATTTCTCACATTAATTTGTTTACAACAGTGGATTGACAGTCTTCTAGGAAGTATCATACTTCCTGGATCTAGAATACACTACGAAGACCACTGCATATACTATTTAACTTATATTTGGTGGTTTTGTTGTTTATTTTAGGTAGTTCCTCCTAGCCAAAAGGAATGTCTCACGATCAGCTATGGATTAAGAAGTCATACGCATGCAACAACCTTCAACTAGCTTCAATAAGTATTACTCATAGCCCTTTTACCCTTATTTGTTTCATCACATTCTAAGAAACGCTTTAAGAATCAGGTGAAACATTTTGGTAACCTAGTGGGACCCATTTGGGGTTTACATTTCTTCATTCCTAGGCAAAAGTTGCATGTTTTTTTCCTTTCCAAAAGGTTCTCACATTAAATTTATCCCTTGGAATCTTCTCTTCTTTCTATTGTCTCAAAGAAATCATGTTTTGGTGCTATAAAAATAACTCTTCTTCTCTTTCATTTGTACTACATTAGTGAAAGATCATATTCTCTCTTGTTCATCTTTTGTGTCATTGAATTTAATATTTTGATTTGGGCTTAAAATTAACAACATTTCATTCTTGTATGTTGCATTAGTGCACATTAAATGAGGGAAACCTATATGCTAGAAGTCATGCCCAGCTGATGGTTGACAAAAGAATCATAGAAAGCACATTCTCTTTCTCTTTGAGTCTTACCAAACTACACAAATTCAAATTAACACATCTTTCTTAAACAACATCTTACTCGGGAACATCTGTCAGTGATCACACGGTTCGATTGGTAGGTACTCCCTAGCTCATTGCTCCTGTCGAGTCATTATCTCAGGAGACGGCCTGCCCCCACCATAACATACCTAAAACCTCTCCTTTTAGATATCCTTCTTTGTAGGATGCCTTCCAAACCAAAAATTATGTTCTAAATACACACAGTCAGTCCTTAATAGCGTAAGCTGAACAAACATAAAGGAAAAAGCACTTTTAGGATCATATTTTTCTTAGTGTTTCTACTTGGCTTGTGTTTTGAGGTGAGAGGACACATTCTTCATCTTTTATTTCTCCTTGCATGCTCCTCATCATAGTTGGTGTATTCCAACTTCATCTAAGTGTGCCTAGACCCCATTTTTATCATTCTCAGAGTTCTGGGTTTGATTCCACACTTGATTTTAAATCACAACCACCTTTTTCTTCATCTCTATTTCAATTTCACAATAACCAGTGTCGGTCCAATGACCGTCATTGGTTACCCTCTGACCGTCACTAGTTTTATCCAACTCGGCATCAGTTTACTATTCTTTTGGTTAACCTACCCAAAAGGACACCGATTCATCTTCTTTGTTGTTCAAGTCTCTGTAACTCTCAGTATCTACTCTGTCCTAATAAAATCCATCCTACAACTTATCTACCTGGTAGATTATCAGTCTTTTGCCTTATTTGGCAAACTGTTCTTTTCCATAGTGACCGATGGTGGTTACCTCTAACCGACATCGATTTACCCTAGTAGTTTTCCAGCTGACATTTTTATCTAATCCACCTACCACTACCTTTTTCTTCCCATTTTCTATTGTATTTCTATGTCATTTATAGAAAGTAGTCCTACCAAATCAGCACTTGTTCACATGGTGCTAACTCGTAGCCAGAAAACTCCCTCATATTCCATGCTAGTTGTTAACCACTCCCACCTAGTCCTTCACCACATTCCATTATATCACCCATGGATCCTACCTAACCTATAACTAGCACCATAGGTGATGAGGATTTCACACAACTCCTTGATCGAACCTTTCCGCCCTACGGTTCTATCTTTCTCACTCATCCACTTGAGATGCCTTGGGTCTAGTTGATATACGGCATGCCCATATCTATCCCCCGACACTTGTTCCTACTTCTATGTCAACCCCTTCTAGCTCTACACTACCCGCACCTACCTTGCCCCTAGTCATTTCATAGCTAGGCCCTATACTTGCTATGACCACCGTGCATCTGCCACATCTATTACACCGCAACATCCACTATACCTTCATCGACCACCCAAAACGTAACCTCATCCATGCCTATTGTCTCACATATACCCATAACAACACAACCACCCTTGGTGTCGATGACCCCTACCCCATTTCAAAACATTTTCCTTTCTATTCCACATTCCTTAGCCCCCATCACTACTAGAGTCACCTCGACCCTTCCACCTTCATATGTGTACTATTAATAGCTTCCCATTTCATCTATTATTCATTCTGAGTATGTACCCCCTATCTCATTCCCTCATTCTTAACCTACCTATTTGGCATCATCGTATACTAGAATTTCACCTCCATCATATGTCCAACATCAACCCTCTTACACTACATGAGGTACCCATCCATCACCACCTACCAATGGCCTCATCAAGTTAATGATGGACAAGATGCAGACATTGGAGGCATTGGTTTTAGGCTCATGCAACTCTCTCACCTATGATGAAATTTGTGATGAGCCCATATACATATCCATTCCTATTTTTCCATATCTCATACATTGGGAGATGCCTAAATTTAACGATTTAACAACAAAGAGGATCCACAACAACATTTGCAGTCTTTCAAACATGGGTTTTATCTAATCTCCCATGATGATGCTTCACTTCTCAGGACCTTTCCCATGTCTCTGACTGGGCCTGCATTAGCCTGGTATAGTGGATTACCTAGACACTCTATCTACTCATTTAATTAGGTATCCCAAGCCTTCTTGGAACACTTCTCCATCAACATTGTTAAGAAGATTACCATTACTAACCTCTACTCTACGCGTCAATATGACAACGAGTCTATCACATATTTTTTCGCTCATTGGCATAGCCTAATCAATCAACTCACATTCCAATTACTATAAACTGAACTCATAGATCTCTTCATGCGGGATTTTCGTACAAAATTCACCGACCCTACAGTGCGAGAATTTTCGAACCTTCGATGAGGCATTCACCATGGCACAAAACTAGATATTTGGGCCATTAAAGAAAATAAAATCCAACTAAGAAATAAGAATGTGACATTTCAATCAAATGACACTTCTTATTCTTCAAAACCATATAATAATTATTCAAAATCCAAGGAGCGCTAATGCGGTGATACTCAAGGCCGGCTCATATCATCCACCAAATTAGGCTAATCCCTTATCTAATATTTCCCTGTCTGACTTTTAAGTTCGGGACGAGAACAATGGAAATACATCCCAATTGGGGAGCCTTATTCTTGTATTTTATAAAATCTCATTAAAGATGGGGCCATCACCCTTCCTCCTATAAAACCACACACTAGTTTTGATCCCGCTTACCCTACACACGTGCATGGTACAAAGAGCATGACTTCGCATCTACCATCGGGTAAAAGGTCATAATGACAAAAATTGCATCACATTTAAGAACATTGTCTAAGAAATGCTCGAGAGCGGTGAGTTAGTCTTGTATAATATGAACGTACTTGCTAGCCAAAACCGACACATTTTCAACAAAAATTTCCTAATCACGCCCCTTCTTCGACCAAATTGAGGAGACCTCAACTAATGATAGCAATACCTGTGAGATCTATGCTATTTTCAGTGAGGCACCAAGTTTTCCCAACTTCCTCATCATTTCCTTCCATAGAGGAAATCCTAGCCTCAAGTCCTCCACCTATATATGAACCCACTTCACCTATTCCTCCACCCACAGAGGAACACCCTTCATCTCCTCCCTCACCTGCAAAGGAGCCTTCTGTTAACATCGAGACCACTTCACCTTTGGTTTCTCCACCTAGAGAGCCATCACCCAGTAGTACCTCTCCGACCCATGGGAGATGCTTGTTCATCTCCTCCACTCATAGAGGAGCACCCATCATCTCCTCCACCTATCAAATATTCGGTAGAAATATCGTTACCTCTAGGTGACCATTCTCCATCAACTCCCCAAGATCCTACCGACTTACTTTTGGCTCTCTTACCCACAGAAGCTAAAGCTAGCAATTTACCTATTTCTAAAACACACTTTACAAGAATTGCCATTGGATTCAGATCGACCTCACCTATAGTAGTTCCATTCTCATGCTTAGCCGATGACCTAGATTATGTTGATAGAGCCTTACTTTGGGGGCATCTTCTACTTCCTATCTCAACAGAAATGCAGATGTCACTCACTAACACCTCCACTATCTATCCAAAAGTGTTTCGGCCGACCGAACTAGACACAACCACAATTATCACAAATTCTCCCACGACACCAACCATAACCCAACATGCATCTACATCCAAACCCACACCTACATCATCTTCCTTTCCTAAACCTATTACTACTTTAGGGGTCATCCTAATGGCTAGCCTTACTCATCCACCCATCAAATTAGATTTAGCCACGTCTTCCAAAACTAATACCAAATTTCACCTGGCCCCTAAACAAAAGAACCAATCTCCTAGATCTCATACCCCAACCTCACCAATCACACCTTTATCACCTTCACCTCTTCCGTCCATCCTAGGACCTCACCCCTCGACCCTAGCTAAGAAACCTCCATCTACTAGTAAACCAAGTACGCAGCAACCTATTTTCCCATTGTAGACCTCTAATATATCCAAGTGCCCCACACAACCTCTACCCACACCTGTAACCTTTTTACCACCCATACCTCCAATACCATCAATAACTTCTTCACTACCCATGACACTTCCTTCCCTTTCCCTCATACCTCCTACCCAACCTATGTCACCTGCCTCCGCAACACCTTAGTTACCCCCATGGGTAACCCACCCTCTTCCACCATCCACTTTTCCCTCTACATCTCATACACCCATATCACCTTTACCCAAGAAGGTATAACCTAAAGGAAAAAATCCGCTACCCTCCAATAAGGTAGTTAAACCCACCACACACTCTATTTCCAGTTCATCTACCATTCCCCTACCCAAGAAGACATGACCAACACCTAAGACCATATCCCAACCCTCTCCCCCTCTTACAAAGACTCTACCTATACAATCAACCACACTTGCACCCAAACCCACATTCATATCCCATTGCAATCCACTAGTGGGATCCTATGCCAAAATCTTAACCAATCTCCTCGAAACTTCTGTCATCACATTACCATCACTTAGACCTTATGACCCACTCAAACCCAAACCAAAAGGGTTTGATGAAACCAAAATTTTCACCTACCATTGTGTGTTAGGACACGATGTAGAGAAATGTAAGGCTTTGAAATTCACTCTTATCCATTTGTGTCCTCCGGAAGATAACTTTGACGATGATGACCTTCTTGATAAAGACCCCATTTTTCCAGCACCAATTTACACAGTTTCTTCCCTCATTGCCTACTCAGGGACAAAAATATCCACCCCCATAACTCTTAGATCCATCCCGAGATTCGAAATTAACATGGTTCATATCAGAGAACTTGCCAAACCTCCACCCAACTGTCAGTGTGCCCAACTCATTTCACAAGGTTCCTTCCCACCTCTTGGCTTCTTCCCTTCTTGTCATTACAACTTTCATGGCTCATCTACTTTATCTACCTCCCCACCTCAAAAGAACTTGATCCACATTATTACCCATGCTCAGAAGGACAAAGGAAAGGAAAATGAAGCCAACCTACTAGCCAACCCTATACCCAACATACCATCTGTACCCACACCTAAAGTCACTATCTGTGGTCTCACATATCCTATTTCTAATGGGGTCACACATCACGTGATGCTCAAAAAATTACACCAATCCTCCCTCAAAATGTCACTATATGGACTCATCCAAACCTTTGAGTCCCATTGCCAAGCTCTCATGGAGGTTATTTAGTCTATTGAGGTTTTACCCAATAACCCTACACCCATAGCCTCCATTACTACACCTCATCATATAGCCTATCTCATCAAATTACCACCTTCTACACCTACACCTACTCGCCAAGTAGCCACCCTCAGCTTCTTAGATGAAGAGATCGCACCACACAAAACCGATGACCCTGATCCATCCCTTTTCATCTCCATCCATATCAATAATATATGTGTACGATGTTTTATGATCGATGGGGTGCTAGCATTAATATCATTTCCTCCCATGCATTCAACCAAATGTGCATACCCAAAAATTTCATACATAAACATCCCATCATGTTACATTCATTTAATGATGCTATCACTTCTACACTTAGCACCGTCATCCTCTATATTTGTGTGGGCCCCCGTACTATTCCAGAGTTATTTTACGTCTTAGAGGGGGAGTTTCAATATAACCTATTGCTTGGTAGACCCTAGATTTGTGTCATGGGTTGTGTTCCTTCTACTTTACATTGTTGTGTAAAATTTGAGCATGAAGGACACACCTATACCATTCCAACTGACCCATCACCTTTCAAAACCTGCAACATGCTTTACCGACCCAATGATGTGCTTGTACCCATTAAGGTGTCTACCTCCATGACCACTTCCTCTTCATCCACACCTCCACTCACCAATGCCGCCGCTACCTCAACCACACCTAAATCCTCCATTCCTACCGCTGCCATGACCTCCACTGACAACCTGTCAGCCTCCCAATTAGTTGGCTCCACCTCTAATCCAACCTCTAACACATCATCTATCCTAGCTACCCACATATCAACCACCGATCCCTTGGAAGGAATTTTTCAACGCCTCATTCTAGGGAGTATTGTCTATAAAATGTCAACACATTCCTCACTCCATAAGAGTATGGAAGCCTTCACTAACACCCTCACTATGATCACCACATAGGAGAGTGTCTCCTTTATGGTCCTCCCCACCTTCACACCAATCTCACCTATGGGGGACTTGATACTTCCACTTATACACCTGAACCACCATCACAAACCCACCCCTTTTCTGTCAACCTCTAGTCACTCACCAACCGCTGCTTCACCCACACCTTCTTGCACCGATGTGTGTGGAAAGGTTTTGGTTTTGGATTTTATGAGAAAGGTTGTCACACTATTATTCCATGTACTACCCACAAACATAATGACCGTAGTGGTATCAACTTTTCTAAACTACCTACCAAGAAGGCCCATATTGAACTCATTGAGGATATCAATCCTTCTCCACCTTCTTCACCACCTTCATCAACAGAGTTGATGGATCCAAAATCCATTCCTCCTAACATTTTTTTCATAAACACCATTTCCTTGGGGCCTTTGACTTATCAACATGATGGCGAGGCTCCCTCTTCTCTTCCCTTCCTATATCCTAAAATGATCGATGACGATACACCTTCTATTAATGTCATTCAATGTCAGGATGATGAATCTATAATCACCTATCTTGGTGTAGAAGACTCTTATATTCACTAGTCGTTACCATCTAAGATGTAAACCATGTTGAATGAATCGACTATCGAAGTCAACATCCATACTCAGGATGACCCACACATTCTAAAGATCGGCCAATCTTTAGATATTGTTGAACATGAAGCCATCACTTCTTTTCTCAAAAATCATAACCATGCTTTTTCTTGGTCTTATGATAACATGCCCGGTATTGAACCCACCATAGTAGTGCACAATATCATAACCATTCCCGATGCCAAACCCATAAAATAAAAGATGAGAAAAATGCACCCTCACATTGCTCTTCTGGTCAAAGAATAACTTCAACACCTTCTTTCCATTTCCTTCATCTTACCCATTGATTATCCCCGATGGATTTCTAACATTGTCCCTATCACTAAGGAAACAGGGGGACTTCACATTTACACAAATTTTCGTGACCTCAACCTAGCTTTCCCAAAAGATGATTTTCCTCTACCTGGTATTGACCAACTGGTTGACCTTATTGTGGGCCATGAGATGCTATCACTCATGGATAGTTTCTCATGTTATAACCAAATATTTCTTGCCCTAGAGGATCAACACAAATTCACATTCATCACCCCTTGGGGGACCTTCTACTATCGATTCATGCCTTTTGGCCTTAAAAACACTGGTGCCACATATCAGTGGGCTATGACTTACATATTCCATGGCATCATGCACCGTATATTAGAATATTACGTAGATGATATCCTTGCCAAATTTAAATGTCATTTTGAGCACCTCGTCATCCTAAAGACCATATTTGACTGCCTCATTAATTATTATGTTCGACTTTAGCCCAAGAAGTGTGTCTTCATAGTTCTCTCGGGAAATATCCTTGGATTTATCATTTCCTTATGTGGTATAGAGGTTGACCCTACTAAAGTCAAGGTCATTCTTGAAATGCTTCACCCACTAACCTATGGCAACTCAGTAGCCTACAAGCTAAGTTACTGATCTATTCACCATTTCATTTCGTAACTTTCTGATCGATGTCATCTGTTTCATCATCTTCTCAAAAAGGATGTCTCCTTTAAATGGGATGATGATTGCCGAAAGCTTTGAGGCCTTAAAAAATACCTTCTCCAACCACCCATACTCATTCCACCTAAATACGATCAACCCTTCTACCTATACATCTCTACTACATGATCACTCCTTAGGGGCCATGCTCGCTCATCGCGATGAACAACATAGGGAGCATGAGGTTTATTACATAGTCCATAATATTCTAGACTATGAAAGTTGATACAACCATGCTGAAAAATTTTATTAGCCTTAGTTTTTTTGGCCACTAAACTCCGCCATTACCTACTCAACCACAAATCCGTGTTGTGACCAACACCGACCCCTTACACTTCATGTATGCCAAACCTTATCAACACAAACAAGATACATGCTTTGGCTTATGCTTCTGGCCAACCTCAACCTCGAATTCATCCATAAAAATTCCATCAAGGGACAAGCTATCACCAACCAATTGGTTGACACACCTATTTCTAGGGATCAACCCTCTAACTTTGACTTTCCAGATGAGTCTATTGCTACCCTTTCCTTGGACAAACCCACTTACCAAATGACACTCTTCTTCGATGGTTCCAAGTGTCAGTGTGGGGGTGGGGTTGGTGTTATCCTCATTCTGCTTGATGGTGAACCCATGCCTTTGTCTTTCAAACTCGATTTTGATTGTATAAACAATATTGTTGAATATGAAGCACTCGTATTGGGTCTCCAAGTTGCTTATGCCTTAGATGTTAAGTCCATCAAAATCTTTGGTGATTCTCAATTGGTTATAAACCAATTCAATGGTATATACTAGTGCCATAATGAGGTACTCCAAAAGTATAAGCATCATGTGGACATACTTTTGACTACCTTTGACTATTACACCCTTTAAACCATCCCACGTTCTACCAACAAATTTGTAGATACCATGGCCTGCTTGGCTTCTCAGATACCCACTTCGCCCACTGAATCTAAAATATTTTTCACCATACAAAGACTCCAATCACCCTCTTATTTACCTTGTGAAGTTTACTCTATCGGAACCGCTGCTCCCGACCCGAGTGACCTTCAAGATAAATAATACTCGGACTATCTTTCCTTCTCCATCTTACCTCCTAAACTTACTCGTAATGGACAACACACATTTCTCAAAAGGGCCTCCTGTTACATCATCATGGGTGGCCTCCTCTATAAGCATGGATTTGATGGTATTCTCTTACGATTGCCTTACGAGTTTTAAAATTCCCTATAGCATTAAGGAAGTTCATGATGGCATATGTGGAGGTAACTTTAGTGGTATCGCGATTACTAAGGGTATTCTTTGCTAGCCTAGGCTAGTCTTGGTCGACTCTTAACCATGATTTTTGTGACTATGTTAAGCGTTGTGTAAAATGCCAACAACATGTCAATCTTCATCATACATCTTGTAAATATCTATGATTTAATCAAATAAAAAACAAAACATTGCACAGTAAAATAATAAAACCAGAGATATTGTAATTCATTCGGGACAAATTCCCAATGGAGATATTACATATAAATAGCTTAATGAACTCATATAAGTAAGAATTGAAGGCTAATCTTTAAGTCCTCTCAATATCTCAAATATCTCTTAACTATGGGTTGTGCATTACAACTAGTTTTCACATTCATATTATTTTATAATTATTAAAAACCTATTACTACCAAATAACCCAAACCACTCCTAAGTGTTCACACTATGAACAATATTTCTGTAACATTCACCCCCTTAGTGTGAACATGGGGAAAGCTATCTCCTATACCCGCTCATGATCTACAAAGAAATGAAGGTTTTCAATGAGTACCAACAACTCAAACAATATGAGGTTTTCAAAGAGAACCTCCAACTCAGAAAATGGTTTTCTAGTGGAACCAACCATTACATAGTAGCATACATTATTTTGATCACATCATTGTTTCTAACTTAGAGGGATTACAAAACAGAAATTATGCTCACGCAGAAGATTTGAACAGGAATATTAGTTTTGTTCATTATTACAGTGGAAAGAAAACACACCACACAATTGAAACAAAAGGTCACCAATACAATGAATCAATCTCTTTGTTGGTGAATAACAAGAGATGCCAATTTTCCTCCATCCTCCTATGTCTCCATCCTCCATCAGGCACTACTTAGTATAGGTAGTCATCTTCATCCTCATTTTGTTCAGGTTCATCTTCTTCTTCATTCTCTGACTCTTCTTTAATAGTTGTATTAGCTTCATTCATTTTTAGCTTTCCTTTTCTGATGTCCTTGGCACGAGTAATACAAAAAGAATATTTATGTCCTTTTTTCTTACAATAAAAGCATTCTAATTCCTCTTTGTTTTTGAAAAAATTAGTATGCTTCCTTTTAATATAAAGAGCAGTTTCTTCCTCAATATCTTCTTTTGTTCTTTTTCTTCAGACTAGTAATGCATAAATCATACCTTCAAGTGAATGAGAAGGCATTTGACTAAGAGTAAAAACTACATTACTGTATTTTGGAGGTAAAATATTTAATAAAATAGCTTTTGCTACTTCTTCATCTACCTGAGCACTTACTTCTGTCAGTTGTCTTAGAAGAGATCTAAGATCGTTAATATGACTTGACATAGTTGCACCCTCATTCATTTTCAACTTGAATAACTACAACTTAAGTGATAATTTAGCATTCACAGCCTTTGCACCAAATGTCTTACTTAGTAAATCCCATATATATTTAGACTTTTTCTAAGTCTATATAATGCAACTCAAGATTCGATAAAGCAAGCCAATTAATGGATTTTGCTTTTTCATCCCTGGTTTGTCATTCAAGAAATTTTGCAAAGATCTCGTTGGTTCTCGGGTTCTTTTCCACTCACAATTCCCCAAAGGTTCTTACTCATTAATTGCATTTTTATTTTCACCTTCCATGTGTGAAAATTTAATCCATTGAATTTATCTAATGGAATTTCCATAATAAGTGTTGAACTCAGTTGAAAATGCACCCTTACAATAAAATTTAAACACTGAAAGTAAAATTTTCTGACATATTTTCCAAAAAGGAAAAAATATTTTTTTTCTAGTAATAGAAAACACAGGATCAATGTGTAGAGATCAAAAAATACACATTTAAAAAAATGGCACATTAATCTAAGTTACCAGCTGAAAGTTATGACAATTTTAAGTTATAACTCCAACATCTTCCCGGACCCTTTCCAAATTTGGCAAAAAAATTCTCTCCTATTTTTTTCATCTACGTCCAAAAAAGGAAAGAAACACAATACCTCTATTACTACGGATCCGGATATTGAAAGAATTCATGTCACAACCAAGTATGGATTCACCTGAGTGAAGCCTCACCATTGTTGGTAGACAAACACGCAGGTCACAGATTTGACTCCAATGAAACACGCAGGTCACAAATTTGACTCCAATGAAACACGCAGGTCACAAATTTGACTCCAATGAAACAAATTTGATCCAGATCTAAACACCTCATAAATTCCTACAGGTTATCATTGCGGTCTAACCTACTCTGATACCAAATCTTGTAAATATCTATGATTTAATCAAATTAAAAAAACATTGCACAATAAAATAATAAAACTAGAGATATTGTAATTCATTCAGAAAATTCCCAATGGAGAGATTACATATAAATAGCTTAATGAACTCCTATAAGTAAGGATTCAAGGCTAATCTCTAAGTCCTCTCAATATCTCAAATATCTCTCAACTATGAGTTGTGCATTACAACTATTTTTCACTCATATTATTTTATAATTATTAAAAACCTATTACTACCAAATAACCCAAACCACTCCTAAGTTTTCACACTATGAACAATATTTCAGAACAATACACCCAAATCATGCCTTACAGTTGCCCGTGACCGTTGGCCTTTTTCTCAATGGGGTTTGGATCTTGTCGAGAGATTAATCCCCATTCTTCCCAGAGACATCAATGGATAATCACCACTACCGAATATTACACCAAATGGGTTGAATCCATACCTCTCATCTCCATTAAAGCCAATTAAATATGTGAGTTCATCAATCGTCACATTATCTTTCACTTTGGTGTTCAACATCACCTTATTAGTGATAACAGAAAACAATTCAAAAATAAAACCTTTTAAAAAATTTGTGACACCTTTGGTATTTAGTTAAGTTTCGTCACCATATTACCCAAAAACTAATGACCAATCCGAATCAACTAATAAAATCATGAACAAAATTCTCATGAAATTAGTTAATGATACTAGGAAGGACTGGCATATGCACATTCCTTTTGTCCTGTGGGCATACCGTACTAGTATTCATACTTCCACTATTGCCACTCTTTTTTCTCTAGTCTATGGTACAGAGGCTGCTCTACCTCTCAAATTCCAGATTCCATCTCTTCGTATTTCTCTCCATGACATGCTCAATGATGATGACTTTTGCCAGACCGTTTAGGACAACTTGAGTTATTAGATGAACGTCATCTTAATGCTCTTGACCATCTCAAAATCTACCAAAAATGTATCAAATGTGCCTATGAAAAATGTGTTCATGAACGAACCTTCCAAGTTGGTGATCTCATCTTAAAGGAAAATCAACATGTAACTAAAGCAAAAAAAAGTAAACGGGAAATTTTCTCCTAATTGGCTTGGACCATACATCATGACTCATACTTATGGATCAAGTGCTTATCATTTATCATCACTTGATGGTAAACCCAAACCTAAGCCCCTTAATGCCTTGCATCTCCGACCATTTTACTATTGACTTTCAGTCCTACCTCACCTTCTTCCTCTTTTCATGCTCGTCCCTTGAGCACTATTCACTTCCCTCCTTCCACCATGCCATCCCCAACAAATAAAAAGAATCATGTGTGTACCCATCACTCTTTTACCTTCTCTTAAATATGTGTACCACAGCTCTGCACATGGCATGATTCTCATGGATACTTTTCATCTTCTTTCGATGAAATCCCATGGTTGTTTGACCTTGATTTCTAAACAAGAATCCAATTCTTCACCTTAGTCTTTTCCATGACTTAAAATCCCTCAAGTAATTTCCACATGGGATTCAACTCCTTGAGTCAAACTTCCAATAAAAAATATGACTCCCTCAAAAAGACATCTTTCTCTCTACATCATTGTTATAAATAGATTGCTCCCTCGAAGGACAGCTATGTAAAACTTGCTGCAAAAAAAAAAAGAATCTAAATTTTTCCGCATTGATCAACTTCATGAAGACCTCAAGGAGATAATTTCCTCATCCCATATAGACTTCCCACATCGATTAGTCTATCTCAAATACAATTCAAACAGAAACTTTTTCATCATGGACTTGTTCATTGTGATCTTGGATCTCTTGCCAAAAGGCATGCTACCTCATACCATATAACCTAACCATTTTTCACCTTCTCACCACATGCACCATCATTTCCTACCGCCTCAAGGGACCTACTGAAACTTTGAAATTTGGTGATCATGTGACTATTCTTCACCTTTAGAATAATCAATCATGAAATGTCTTTAGAGTCTTACGTTCATCAGCCTATCTAAGGTATGGTCAACCCATTATGATCCTCACCAATCAAGTGATCTTGGTAGTAACCTCCTGCCCCTATAGGGCATCTCTCTAAACTGTGATGGTAGCTAAATCCGGCTGCCCCGACCTTGGTGGTACTACTCATAGCTATACAGCCCACCATTTTCTATATCTATCTATCACCTGGAATCATCTATCTATCGATCGACCAGCTCCTCCTCCTACATGGTCGGCCTTTGTAGGTCATGGTGGAGACATCAACCTCTCCACATCATCTCTCCTATAATGTGGGAAAGGTGGAAGTATATCTTGTGGTAACCTAAACTACCGTCTAACTCAGTCTACGAGTATCATCTCATGCTCCCCTACCGCCGCCCCTCTATCCACCTGTAAATCTGTAACCCAGACAGCTCCACCGCCATCTCTGTGTGTATGAAGGGAATCCCACATATGGCCTCTAAATGATGTCCACGCCAAAAATCCTCCCTGTAATAGGCTACATCATGTGTAACTCTCATTGCTCGATGCTCTCTAGTAACCAAAACCCATCACTTGTAGCCCACTTGAACAAAACCTGGCTTGAATGCATCAGCCCAGGGCATACCAACTGGGCACACACACATAATGTGCTCATAGGCCCAATAATGTAATAGGAATGTGCAACACAAGCTGAATCGTCGTAGTCACCCATAAGCCCACAGACTCCCTGTATAGTTGTACTAAGAACACAGTGCCCATGTAAACTAAGTCCTACTCTCCACCATATCGTGTAGGACCCCCATCAGTGACCATGGGAATCTCCCACCCTCTGCATCTAGTAGTGCAAAACAACATACTTCCTCCATCAGAAGCACTACTAGCCTCATCTCCTCGAGGTAGGCTTGGTACATTGCCCCGTAGCTCATACTGGCACTGTGGAATCCTAACAATGCTAGCCCCTCTCCAAACACTGTAACAGAACTCCTGAATGCCTCTAAGGAAATTGAGCAAACCTATGTACCTACTATAGGTAATCGTAGGATCTTATACACATCCTCTAGGGTGATCGTGATCTCACCTATCGGTAAATGGAATGTATTGGTCACCAAATCCCATCTATCGATGAGGGAAACCATCAAACTCACCTCCCGAATACATATTGATATCTTCGACCCCAATCAGGCCCACATCTGCAACATGGCTCCACTCCTTATGTTTCGTGCTCCCTCATACCTCCATGAGCAAGGGAGGTACCCTATCCCTCATTCGTAGCTGGTCCCGAGCCTACATATAACCAATCATATTATTAACACTTGACCATACCTACATGTAACCTTGCCACCCCCACTATACCACTTACCCTAACTAAATCAACCTTTCACCTATATCTATGCCCTAAATCAACACTACCTATCTACCCACACCTCGGCCCCTCACCTATTTTCATTTTACCTATCTATCCATGCCTCAGACTCTCACCTATTTTCATTTTACCTATCTACCCATACCTTGGACTCTCACCTATTTTCATTTTTCCCCTCTCACCGATCTTCCTTATTCACCCACCTACCCATACCCATAACTCTTCCCCTACCTAACTCTCCCTACCCCTACCTATCTATCCGTAACCCATCTATTTTAGCTACTTTTGGGCCTGCCTCTCTAGCTTGATGACTAAAATTGGCCATCATCAACCAACCATGGTCCAACAATAATCGACATCGATCACGCATCTCTGTGACCGATATCGGTCTTCACCCACCGACACCTGGCTAAGAGAAGACTCGACATCGGTCACTATCGTGGTGAAAACCTGCGATGCCCTACCCTTTTTCTACCCATAATTCTCCTTTCTACCCATTTCCCCCACCAATTCCTACCCAATACCTATTCCCACCCCTCATTTACCTAAATCTACCCTCCCTTGTTCCCCTTTTCTCATTAAATTCCCGCATTCAAATTTTAATATTTTCCCCCAAAACCCACTTTCCTCCTACCTGATTTCTCTCCTCCACCTACTCAAAACAAACAATAATAGGAATGGATTCTTACCTCATCACACTGCTGTCATCTATGTGGTAGCACCTCAGACTATTACACAGGTCCACCCAATCCCTCCCCTACCTCTGTCATCATTGATTGCCCATTGGCTCTCCACCCAATCAAATCGATCACATCATGCTCGTAGAACTACCTATTAACCAATGATCACTTTCTCTATGGCTCGCCAACTCAACTCTCTGTGTCACTTGGTCACTTTCCACTTCTTTTCTCTCTCTTATTATTTTCTCCTATGTGGCAAATGACAAATTATTTTCAAAAATGTGGAACTTTTTCTTTTTATAACCATCCTAACTTGATCGGTGATGGTTTCACCTCAATTGACATCGGTCCTGTGCCCTAGCCCTACTTGTGGTGAGTTCATGGTGATCGACATCAGTTAATTATGACCATTGTTAGTTATCTTGCTCAGTCTTATTACTACCCATTACCCCTAATTTGTTGGCTTGAATCCTTTCTACCTTACCCACACCTAACTTGGACACTTCACTTTACCCTTCGACCTCATCATTTACCACCTAACCTCTTCATCATTTGGGGACTCATTATTTTACCCATAACTTGGCCCTACCTTTACCGTGACTCGGCTATTTGGACTGTAACATTACTAGTGACCTATGACCTCATGTTCTCACTATACCTTGTGACACTATTACCCATGTTGTTTGACCTAATGACCTTACCTTGCCTCTTTCCATGACTTTTTATCCTGACCTAACCTTTGGTATATCGGAGCATACCTAAATGTTCCTACACTGACACGGGTCGTGTTTCCGACCATATCTTATACCTTAGATATTGGAATCACCTCAACCTTGTTTCGATAAACCTATTAACGTTGGACAATGTAGATTTTGTATTCTCTTCAACCTGATACCATGCTTAAGTTATACATGTGCGTGCGTTTGACGGTTACTACCTTTGACCCTGACCCATTATCTAGATTACCCGATTGGACCTTTAACCCTTTACCCCCGTTGTCCACCTTCCTATTCATCACATTCTCCCTTTTATCAAACCACTCACCGATTCTATCTTCTGCCTCATTAATTCCTAGTTTGAGGGGGATCACCTTCACCCACACATGGGGCAACCACATCTTATTTTTGTCAGCATCACTTACTAATACAAGCTATGCAACAAAAAGGGAAAAATATAGACACCAAAATTGGGTCACACTCCCCTCGGTCCCTCGTCAAATAACCAACTCAAACACACTCACCTAACCATGGTCCCTTACACCCCACACTAATATTAATTTAATTAATTTAATTAAATTAATCTATGTCCTCACAATATTTATTATTTAATTATCCTAATTAAGATAATTCTCACACCACCACCTCACCTAGACACCTCACCTAGCCACCTCACCCTAAGACTATTCTTAGTATGTTGCCATAACTAACTAAGACCCAACTAAATCCTAAAAATCAAATCCTACATTCCCTCTAACCACATTCCTCCCATTAGAAAATAAGCTTCCATTCTAATCCATGAGAATAAACTAACTGGATCCAAGAAATCAAGCAGATCTGCCCATTTTAGTAAACCTAGGAAATCCTACCCTAACCGACATCGGTCACCCTAAATCGACACCGGTCAACCGGAACCATCGTCGATTACCTTTTATTCCCTTTGGTAACCTTATTTTGAGGTTGGCACATTTCTAAGAGAAAGGGAGAATAATCACATTTGCATGTAATCAGAGTGAGCATCCATTCATACCTAGACATCCACAGCCATCCAAGCCAAGAGTTGATTCAGCCAAGCAAGGAGAAAATCCAGGTAGCTCAAGCAAGAGTCTCCTATCAACTGGTGGCCCTTCATAGGAGAAATATCTCACCACCATCTCATATTTGCATCCATAGTTGACTGGTAGCAAATTCCAAGTAAGTATATCACTCTATTCAGTCCATTTTTGTCTGAATACTTTTAGTATTTAGATTATTCTATGTGCTATTGCTTTCCTAGCCACTCACTACTTCCCCTTGATTATTATCCCCCTATACCTCTTCTAAAACCCCTCAAAACCCATCCTATCAATCCAACACTTTATTTCAACCTACCTAACCCTTTGTACAATCACAAAGAAGATCCAAAATCTATTTTGCAACATCTCCAATTTTCCCCACTATCATCGGCGTTGGTCTCCCTAAGCCATTGTAGTTCAGCCTATACCTGGCATCGATTTACCTACCCGATACTACCCCTTGGCTACCATTCACCAACTAAACCCATAAATCCTCCCAGCTTCACCAAAACCCTACTAGACATGCCCACTAACCTGTATCCCTACTCACACCTCCTAGACACCTCACTTAGTTCCCCATTAACAAGGAAAACAAACCTAGACCCATGTTCTTGACCCCCTGCCATTTCTTCAGTGACCACCATCAGTCACATTTAACCGGCATCAGTCAGGACTAGACCAATGTCAGTCTCTTTGTCTTTCAACATAGTATAGATCGAAGCCTACCTAATTACTCCCAAGTTACCTATAATTTCCTATGACCTTCATCGAACTCTCTCGGACTGCAGAAACCAGAACCATTCACCGATCTCTCGAATATGATCTTAACATAATCTGTTAGATTATATTTTACTTATTGTATTTATATGATATGCCTAAATCATATTGACTACAGTAGGAAAATATTTACCTTATTTCTCGCATTAATTTGTTTACAATAGTGGATTGGCAGCCTTCTAGGAAGTATCATACTTCCGGATCTAGCATACACTAGGCAGTCCACTACATATACTATTTAACTTCTATTTGGTGGTCTTGTTGTTTATTTCAAGTAGTTCCTCCTAGCCAAAAGGAAGCTCTCACGACCAAGTAGTGGATCAAGAAGTCATACGCACGTAACAACCTTCAACCAGCTTCAATGGTATTCCTCCTAGCCCTTTTACCCTTATATGTTTCGTCACATTCCAAGAAACACTCTAAGAATCAAGTGAAACAATAAGGAAATAGTTTAATTTATCGTCAAATGTATTAGATTATTATGCAAATATGATGCTTCATAATAATACCTTGGATCAATTTGAAATGACCCACGCTATTACCTTGAGTCATGATGATGATGATGATGTGGACTGTAGTGATTAAGGAATTTCTTAACTTTCTAATTCCTTAAAGGATATTATATCAAAAGGCCTAATTTGATAATAAAACCTAACCTAAATCCAAGCTATTGTTTATATTTAGTAGTTCATGAAGGTTTTTGTTTATAACAATTGAACCTTGTCATAGATACATGTAGAAGGGACCTATGTATTTGCACTATGAACTTAAGTTTCTTGTGATCAAAATTATAAAGTCCTAGACAAATACCTAAGGAAAAACTAATGTTGGGAACCTAATCTTTATTTAGACTAAGGTTTACATTTTTATTCAAAATCACTAAGGCTTGTAATCCTTGGCATACCTATGTCGAATAGGACCTAACTATGTGTGACTTTGCTGGGTTTGAATTTTCAAAATCTCAACTATGCTTTTTATTGTTGGGCCAATATCATATTAAACATGCTTCAAGATTAAGATAGGGGTGATGAGGTGAGCTTGCACTACTTCCTCCTCTGCATGTACTCTACCATATTAATGAGAAAGTAATAAATTACCACTATTATTATCTTAGTTTGAAACTTAGCTAAAGTTGGAGGTCACGACCACAAGCATAGACGAGTGGATAGTGGTTGTTTGGGCTATTTTTGAACTCCACTAAAATTTAAAGTGGAAGTGGATGTGGGAAATTAGGGAAGGAATGAAAATCCTCTTAATCATTGAATGTGGACCTCGAACCTACTTCGCCATTTTCGGGAATGAGCAAGTGGTTTTGGGGGAAAAAGAGTGAATTAGTTTCATTCTTATTGTTTTACTTTTCGAGTTCATGGAGCTCTACATGTTTTTATTCTCCTATTTGTATTGGTTGACCTATTTTAACTAGGGCATGTTGTTTTTGTTACTATGGAGAGAATATAGGAAGCTACTATTAGTATCTTTGGGCAATAAATGAAAAGAGATGGAAGTTAGATGATTTTAGGTAGTTTTTATGGATTTGATTTCTGGTTTGCTGGAAAGTTAGATTATGGTCGAGCTTGCAAAAATGTTATAAAGGAAATAAAAGTAGGAATAAGAACTACAAGGTATGATAAGATCTATCCCTTCCTTAATATGTTTCTTCATCTATTATTTTCTCTTATGAAATCATGTATTAAGTTAGCACTATGTGGTTTTGGGTTTTATTATTTAGCATTAAACTAGAAAATTCATTGTTATTCTCTACATATGAATGATTTGGGAAAATAACTTATTATTATAGTGATATTGTATGTTTGGATTAAGAGGTTTTGATTATAAATTTGCTTTTGCGATATATATATTTGAAAAGATAAAAAAATAGTCTACATTGTATGAACTTATAGTCGGGGTTTATTTTTATTGAGGTCTATATTTTTGATATATCAAATCGTTCCTCCTTTAAGGGATATGTGACTAAATAGTCAATATGATTTAATGTTATGAGTTGTATGAAAGCTTTGCGTAATTTTATGTAGGTATTCATTACATTATTTGAATCTTGTCCCATATCATTATTATTATGGGGTGATTTTAGCTATATGGTTGTATTAATGATTCCATTTTTGTTTGGTCAATTAAATGAAAACACCCAGATGGGTTGGGTATGGCGATTGAGAAATACATGTGATCGGAGGTAGAAATCTTGAAGGTTTATGAATGATAAGTTGGATTCCATTCTGGGCATAATCATGGCATTTTACATATTATTTCATTTCGGTTTATGTAACAAATTGGTCCTTTTTATTATTATGAAGTTTAGTGTTTTCATTTTAGTTGGAATCATGTCATATTTATGGCACTAATGGAATGAAATCGTATTGATTTCATATGTTTATACCTTACCTTCTATGGCTCATTTGGTTTATGTGCTTTCCATAATGAATGTGAATTTCCCCCCTTAGGAAGATTACTCTCCACATCTTCAAGTTGCATGAATACTACGTGGTTTTTAATTTTATGTTGTTTTGGTTTTTAATGTTGTAGACCTATCTTGAGGTTTGTATGTTTTGTTGGTGCACCTTATCTTGTTTTAGTATAAACAATGATTGTTTCACTATGTCCTTTTCATGGATTTTAAGGTAAATCCTATGCCTAAGTTATATCAAACCATGAACCTCTTTGTAGATGTCATCTCGAGAACTGTTAATATTCCTTCAAAGTATCCATGATTGGTCAAAAGCTTATTGTAGAATTTGGGACTTATATATCGACTATCAAGTTATTGAGGATGATTATATCTAAACTATATTCTATGTTATTAAGTTTATTCACTATTCATAAAAATGGTGATATGAAATGATTGGGAAATGGGTATATAACTTGTTAGGCTAGAAGGATAAGTATTTTATTAGGATACTTAAATAACTTATATTATCGGAAGTATTATTCTATTCTAGTAGTTATCTATTTTGATCAAGAACTATTGACTTGTAATACATTATGATGATTAGCTATTTTATGGTACTAAGGCTATATGAATTATATGGATTTAATGATTGATTGAGTATTATGAAGTAATAATATCTATAGAATAAATAAGCACTGTTGAAGCAAGATAAGGTGAGAGATTATCTTATAACATTAACCTTATATTATTAAGTTATTAAAACATTGATATTACGATTACACTCGTTATGGAAGCAATAATTGGTTGAATGACTTTAAATGGTTATATAATATACATTTGAGTTTTTACATGTAAGTTATTATATTTTCATGAATTTAACATCAAGTTTGCAAATTGATTTGAAAGATACCGATATGATTTGTACTCTTTTGGTTCATAAAACCATGCAAAATTTAAGGTGCAATCCGATTACATATTAGCATTCTTGGTGATCCTTTGGAATTTGTAATCTATGATAAGACGATCTATTATTGATCAAGGAACTATTGGTTAAGTTATGATATTTATGTCAAGTTGGAAAAAGCTAAAAGAACTTATTACTAAGTTATGTTTCTTGGTTATTATGATTACACATTGTTATGCAAATAAGTTGAGAAATAAACCAATACTGGAATGATATTAAACTAATGATTGATACTTTTAGAAATAATAATGATTTAGAATAATTCTAATTCTAGTATCTATTGGTGTGAAGAATGAACTATTGGAATCTTATATAAGATATTTTTGGGTGTACATTATGTCAAGAATTCGATTTTGTGAAGTTATAAAGTAATGATATTGCTAATACACCCATTATGTTAAGCTTTGATTGGTTGTTTGGCATTAAATGGAGTTGTAATTTATACTTGAATTTATACATTCATGTTATTACATTTATATGAAGTAAAAATTAATGTGAATGCATAGTGCCTTTTAGAAATACTACAAATATGAATTATGTCCTTGTAGGCCCTTTTTGGATTCTAACTTCATGTAATATTTCCTATATGCAAATACTAGTTGGCGTAAGTTATTAAAGGAGGTATAGTTATTATCATTCCGGTTTGTATGAACCGATAGTTTGCTAACAATTTTACAGATGGACATCGTGAAAGGTGAAATATGGATAAAGTTTAAAGATTTAATTTGTTCTAATTGGATAAAGAAATTTGAATTGTATCGGTTGTTTGTATTTATCATTAAATGAAGTACTCTTATATTATTTGATAAATGATAGGCCACGTAGCTTTGGTTATTGTATCAATTCAAAAATGGAAATTGTAATACTTATTCTATCTTAGGTAAATTATGTTGTATCATATTCTAGAAATGAATAAGAGGATGTTTTATATTAATTGTGACATGAATTCCTTGGATGTGAAAAGGATATTTGTTAAAATTGGTTCATGTATGACATGTATTTAAGATACAAGATTATATTATATAATACAAATGTGAATGTATTGTATACTTGGCTTAATACAGCTTACTATATTAATGTTATTATGTTCTTTAAATGGTCTATAAGGTTGTTTTATTAAGAATAATATAGAATCAATCAGGAAGAGTAGTGTATCACTAGTCTGAGACATCTACAAGGAGGTATATATATATATATATATATATATATATATATATATATATATGCATATATAATAGCTACTGATTGACATAAAGGTGTAAGAGTACACATGGAAAACATAATTCAATAAAATAGAATCTATGTTGATTAATATGGTTTAATGAAAGTGATAAAATGTATCATAACTAATGATTAGTATGTAATCTTTACATGATGATATATATGTGTCAAGTACAACATTGATTAATGTTTAATCACTTGATAAATAGTCGATCATTTATACAGTTTGGGAATACAAATCTAAGGCAGTGAGCTAAAGTTAAATCTGCAATTGATAGGTAAAATGGAATGTAAAGTACAACAAGGAACTACATTTGACCTAATGGGATACTATGAGATAGTACCTTAGGTATAATTCATTCATGGTAAAAGTGTCATGAGATCGAGGGTAGCCTTTTGTGATTTAATTAATTACTTAGAAATAATTAAGTTACAATGTTCCAATTTATGGCACTTAGTAGGCCAACTCATGATGGCCACTACATAGTCGTATCCATTTAATGATGGTGGTTGTTAATTAGATATTTTTTCTTAGCAGCTATCCTAAGTTTCCTCACCAAGACCCTCAAATTGTGATATTCATAATGCATTTAAGAATATCCATCAAATTTACAAAGGCAGATGGAACCTCATGGATATGTACCTCGATGCTAACTTATGATGGTTACGGGAAGGGAAGTGGTCTAGTAATGATGTAAATCATTATGAAGACACTTAATTTCCCTTAGGCATCCTTAGATGACATAGTGATACATATTCATGTAGGTTCATATGGATTTATACCTTGTACGTAACTTGTGACTATCTAGTCCAATTCTAGATAACATAAATTAATAAGGTGATGGAAAAGTTCGTAACGACGAGTGTGCCATCATGAAAGTGAGCATGGAAAACATGTCTCTGAAACTTTGCCCAAAGTAGTGTAAGCTGCTAATTACACTATCCTAGAGTCACCAAGGATCTAAGTGTAGGATGTTAGATGGGATTCAATGATGGATACCTATGTAGACACTTATAATGCAATATTTGACTATCTTTGATAGATGAAGAAACCATTAGTATAATTTTTATACACTAAACCAAATGATACACTTGGTGTAATTTCTTGTAAAGATAAAACACACTCATAGAGTGTTGAGGGGGATCGAGTAGGATCTATATACTCTCATGCAACTATACATGGTTTATGATTATTATAGGATGGATTGACTAAGATGATGTTAGTTCTAAATCATGAGAATTTAGAACAAGGAAACATGAGATAGGAAATTAAGATTTATGTTGGATTTAAATATATGGGTATTTAAATCAATGAAGCATGAAATTAAAAAAAAATCCTAGAACTAAAGTGATAAATGAGGCTATTACATGATATTCATGCCTATAGGATCCCCACTCTTTGTCATCTTAGAGCCTAGTCATCATGAACATATCAATCACTGATTATTTTATTACACATCATGATGTAAGGTATAGATTCCAACATCTTCTAACTACTACCCACATTTGTGCTGACATGCATCTTGAATCAGTGTATCAAACTTTTTTAGATGCATTTTCTCAACACTTATCATTCAAATATAATCTTCCCACTGATTTCAACACTTTTGATAATGACCCACCCTTGCATATTATGATTTGCATTCTCAATATGGGTATTAAGCACACTTTAATTGATAACGGGTCTGAACTCAACCTATGTCCCATGTCATTCCTTCAACACCTCGGTCTTTTAACTCATGACATTATTCCATCTTGTCTTTCATTATGTGCTTATGATGGTTCTTTTCATCCATGTGTTGGTCACATTACACTACCTATCACTGTAGGGCCCAAAACTATCCCCACTATGTTTTTTGTCATTGATTTCCCAGTATCCTATAATTGTTTACTAGGTAGGCCATGGCTTCATGCCATGTAAGATATCACATCTATTGTGCATCATTATGTTAAATTCCTCCATGAAGGCATTGAATATACTATTCTTCATGATCATGACCCATTCTAATATTGTGTTCATGATCCTAATACTAGTCTTCATTTTCCACTTATTGATACTATAGATGATCCTTAACCTATGGATGAAAAACCTCACTTGCCACCACTTGAAATTTTTATTTCAATGATTGATTTACTTGCTTCTCTACCAACTACTACTATTAGTGTTATGATTCCCTATCACTTGCATATCCAGTCCATGGATGTCACTCTATCACCTACGCCTTCACATATATTGCCTCTGTTAACATGTTCACCTTTCACTTGCACACTTTTCATGAATGAATCATATTGGGAACATATTCCATTTGATCCCACTTGTGATGTTACTATCTATTCACATGATGGTCTAGCTCGACTTTTTTCTTTTGAATACCTTTATCCTCCTACTCATGATCCTCATCTATATTATGGCTTCATCATTATTACCAGTACTTATGGTCTAAGTGTCTTTCATCTTATGGTCTATCTATCATGTAATATACGCTCTTCTCCACTCACATTAGGATAGTCTTGGCTTACTTATATAGGGGGAACATTAGATCTTGATCATATTGATATTTCATTTCCTATGCCCTTGATCGCATATTCATTTACAATAGTTCCTTTCTTGGCTATACTTAGAATATCACTCATTGGTATGTGTATGGTTTCCCACTTCCTCCATTCACCAATGAGGAATATGCCATGGGTATGTATAATTTATGCCTTAATGGTTCATTACATGATCAACCAAACACTATCGCTTATCAGGTCTCTAATGCCTATCCACATGACTTTGACCCTAAAACTGATGATCTCTTAGATGACATTACATGATCCATCCTTCATCATCCACACTTGGGGGCATAACATCTAACATACCCCCCCAACCTAGTAGCATCATCCATCACAACATAGCATACTTATAACATACACATTGCACATCCTCATCACATTACACGCTCATCACACTTATACCAATATCATCATTACCCGATGACACACTCTTGTGCTTTGGTTCACACTTAACTATTGAGGGCTTATTACACATGAACCCCACACACTACACATTGGCTCATTTCACACGGTTTGTGTCATACGACTTACATCTTACATCATACACTCTACATTTAGTCTACATCATTTGTGAATTTACACATCATACATCATATTAGTCATCATCATACATATATCACAATATTTGGGTCTATATTATATGTTTCTCATATTTCATATCACACACCTTACATGTTTAGTCTACATACACACACCGTATGTGCATCTTATACATCGTACATTACACATTCTACACATCATATTAGTCTTCATCATACATACATCTATACTAGGGTTGATTACACACTTTGCATTTCATCTTACAACATTACACATTACATTCATCATATGGTCATCCATACTCATCACATAGGCTACACACATTGACTACGTTGCATCTACATTTCATGTGCATTTTACACTCTCAAGCTATCTATATATCTTTCATATTACATCTTGCATTATGTCACATCATTCATGTTTTCACACTTCTATACACCATACATATCATCTACACCATCCTTATATTCATCATATTACACTTCTATTATTTACAAGGTTAGCATCTCATACTACTCATCCTCCATACTACATCACATGCATTTTTCATACTATTTTCCTATTTCCACACATTGCATTCTAACTACTACACATATCACACATTATATAATTCTCACATGGTCGATTATTCTCAATAACACATCTACGTTCTGCACTCATTACCCTATGATGCACTTTATTTTCTCATTTTATACTCGAATGCCAAGGGTTTACAAATCAAATGGGAATTATCATACTCACATGTTTACATTCGACCTTCCATCATGCAACATTCCTAGGTTAGTGACATACGCTTTAGGCTAAATGATCATCTATTCCCATCATCTTGTAATGGTATACACTTTATGCTACATCACCACTCCTTTTATTCATCTCATCATGATATACAATTTACGCTAAATCATCATGCATTCATTTCTAGGCCACATATTATCATCACAGTGGGTTAGACATAATTCACACTATTCAACTATTTCTTGATGACACACTCTTGTTTTTGGTTCATTATTAACTACCGAGGGGAAAACTAAATGAACCTCATTGCATAAAAATCCATTCACTCGGGGTCACATGGCTCCTATAATTCCATCTTGCATTCCATTCCATCTATCCATGTTGCATATTGCATATCTTGGTTGTTTTTACTCTTTCTTACATTTTTTTGTATATGGTCATCTTATTCTTGCATTCTCGACCACGTTTCTTACATTTTAGATAGAAAATATACTTCTAAATATATTTTTAAGTTGGGTCTAGGTTAAATCACTTAGAGTATAAAGAAGAACCAACAATATCTATCTCTTTTACTAAAGTAGAGTATAAAAGTGTTATAGAAGAAGTAAAATAATTTATGTGGCTAAATAGAATTTTGGATGAAATTTATATGGGTATTAAAGGAAGTACTCTTCTTTTATGTGAAAACAAAAGTTACATTGCTCTTGCAAACAAGCCAATTCAAAATAAACGAACAAAGAATATTGAGATCCTTATGTACTTCATTCAATAGAAATTCTAAATGGTGATTATTTCACCATTTTCTTTACGTTTTTGAATGATGAAATTGTGAGATATTCCTTTTGGCTGGGAGGAACTACTTGAAATAGAAAACAAGACCACAAAAGAATAGTTAAATAATATATGATAGTGGACTACCTAGTGTATGCTAGATCCGGGAAGTGTGATACTCCCTAGATGGTTATCAATCCACTGTTTAAAACAAATTAATGTGAGAAATAAGAAAATTCCTACTGTAGTTGATATGATTTAGGTATCTCATTTAATCACAATAAGCAAATCTAATATAACAGGCTAGGCTATAGTTAGATCTCGAAGGGGAGGAGGTAACTATCAAGGTACTGGGTCTGGTTAGGGTCTGATTCTAGGTTGTTTAGGTCAATTGGTAGGAGGTTGTTTGGCTCTATTTTGGGAAAGGTATAAAACATAGAGACCAGCGTCGATGTCTTGTATGACCGATGATGGTTTAGTAATAACCGATGATGGTTACTATGGATTTTCAATAACTCAATATTTCATGGTTTAGGGATTTGTCTGAGACTGATTCGGGGATGGTGAGGAGTGGGTGTAAGTTTGGGGAGGTGTTGGAAATACTCAAAGATGTCTAATGGTTAGGTATGGGTGATTTTATGGTGTGGGTGAAGGAATGATCAAACTTGTATGGAGATAAATGGTGGGGAAGTGAGAGTTCAAGTAGAAACTAATAATGAAGTAATAAAGCCTACTAGAATGAAAATAGAAGAATGTTGGTTAACAAGATACTTACTGTGATGTAGATTTGATGGATGGATGGAGGTGATGGTTGATTAGAGGAATGGTGTTTGGTGTTGTGGAAATGCTTCCTGAGGAATGCTACCATGGGTGCAATGCTCCTAGATATGCCTGGATGATGGTTTTGGATGCTTGGATACATGGAAAGATGTTGGTTCTACTTGCATGCAGCCTCTCGATCTTGTTCTCCTCTGGTCTCTGAATGTGCCAACCTCTCAAACAAGGTTGCTAAGGTGAATAAATGGTAACCGATGATGGTTCCATCTTGACCAACATCGGTTTAGGTATGACTGACGTCGGTTAAGGTGGGATTCCCTAGGTTTACTAAAATGGGTAGATCTTTCTAATTTCTTGGGCCAAGTTGGTTTGTTTTGTGGATCAAGAATGGAAAGCTTCCCTTCTTATGAGCAGGAATGTGGTTAGAGAAATCTTAGGCATTGATTTTAGGGTTAGACCAAATCTTAGCTCATTAAGGAAAGTAAGACTTAGTTATTGTTAGTTATGGAAACATGCCAAGAATAGGTCTAGGTGAGGTGGTTAGATGAGGTGTCTAGGTGAGGTGGAAATTAGGTCAATTAAGGTAATAAAATAATGGATATTGTGAGGATGGGTATTTAATTTAATTAAAAATAATTAAATTAATTATTAATGTGGGGTGAAAGGGGGCCATGGTTAGGTGCCCATGTTTAAGTTGGTTATCTCGATTAGGGGCTAAGGGGAATGTAACCAAATTTAGGTGTCTACATTTTCCCCTTTTTGTCACGTAGCTTGTATTGGTAAGTGATGTTGACAAAAATAAGAAGTGGGTGCCCCATGTGTGGGTGAAGGTGATCCCCCTCAAACTAGGAACTGGTGAGGTGGAAGATGGAAGTGGTGAGTGGTTTGATAAAAGGTGGATGTGGTGAAAAGGAGCGTAGATGTGGGTGAATGTGGGAAAGGGTAGAGGTCAAAAATAGCAAACAGTAAATGGGCTAGGGTCAAAGGTAGTGGTAGTCAAAACACACACACACATTATAAACTATGACATGACATCCAGGTTGAAGAGCTTGCAAACTCTACATCATCCAAGGTTGATAGGTTTATCCGAACAAGGTTGAAGTGATTCTAGTATCCAAGGCATAGGATATGGTGTGGAAACACAATGTAGGTCAGGTGTAGGAATGTTTAGGTATGTTTTGGTACACCAAAGGTTGGGTCAGGATAAACAACATGAAATAGGCAAGGTAAGGTCATTAGGTCAAACAACATGGGTAATAGTGTCACAAGGTATAAAGCACATGAGTTCACAAGTCACTAACAATGTTTCTAGGGTCTAGGTAGCTAGGTCACGACATGGGTAGGGCCGAGGTATGGGTAAAATAACAAGTCCCTAAATGTAATTAAGGATAGGATAGGTAATGTAGGCTTGGAGGTAGGTTGCGATAAGGGTGGGTAAGGTCAAACGGTGGTGGGGAAGGGTAAATGTTGGTCGGAAATGGGGAAAGGGTATTGACAAGAGTATGTATAGTAACTGATCGGTCATACTTAACGATGATGGTCTAGGTAAACTGATCATGGTTTGTTAGGGCAAAAGATGATGTCAGTTTAGGTAAATGACCATGGTTTGCTAGGGCACAAGACCGATGTCAGTCTAGGTATAACTAAGTCGATCAAGTCGATGTGGGTATATAAAAAGGAAAAATCCATATAATATGGATTCATTTGTACATTTTTGACTTTTGGAAAATGACAGAGCATTGAACGAGTTGTGCTTTATCGTGAGAGAAGTATGTGGGACCATACCGAGGTGAGGTGGAGAGATCCGGGTGGGGAGAGGAGTTAGGTAGATGGGCCCACATGAGATTAGGTAGAGTGAGTGGATTGGTGGAGAGGTTAGAGGTAGAGGTGTTACATGGCGGAGGAGGTAGGAGAGGGTTGGGTGGACCACAAAAGCACATAGTGGTGGATGTGCCACCACGTGGAGGTGATGTTGAGATGAGGTAAGAGATAATATTTTCTATGTATTGTTGTTAAATGTAGAAGGGAATATGGGTCATAGGGGGTGTGGGTAGGGTAGAGAATTTTAAATTTGGTGGTTAAAATGGGTGAGAGGAGGGGTGGGAAAAGGCATAAGTAGGTTGAATAGGGTTGGGGAGGGATTTGGGGGAAGTTTGGGTAGGTGTTCTAGGAGAAATGGGAGAGAAATGGGGGAAAAAATTGGGGTTCAGGTTTGGGCATAGTAACAGTGACCGACGTCGAAAGTAAGGTATATGGACGACATCGGTCTATATATACCGACATCGGTCAAGATTGAAGAACCGATGTCGGTTTAGCATGGACTCGGTGTTTGTTAGGAGTGATCCATGCTAGTTAGATAATTTAGGGTGTAGGTTTTGTTAGGGTTAGTTTAGGTTGAAGCATTTTTGTTTTAGGGTGTTTAGGGTTTGAGGTTTAGGTTGAAGGGTTTATGGGGTTTGGGGTTTAGGTCGGAGGGTTTAGGTTTGAGGGGTTAGGTGGGGGTTTTTAGGGTTTAGGTTAGGGTTTAGGTTTTGGGGTTTAGGTTTAGGGTTTGGTGGGGGTGCTTTTAGGGTTTAGGTTGGAGGGTTTATGTTTGGAGGGGTTAGGTGGGGGTTTAGGGTTTAGGGTTTAGGTTAGGGGTTTAGGTTCAAAGTGTTTAGGGTATGGGTTTTAGGTTGAAGGGTTTAGGATTTAGGTTTGGTTTTAGTTTAAGGGTGTTTAGGTTTAGGTTGAAGGGTTTTAGGTTCAGGGTTTTTAGGGGTTGGGGTTTAGGTTGAAGGGTTTAGGATTTAGGTTGGAGGGTTTAGGTATAGTGTTTAGGGTGTGGGGTTTAGGTTGAAGGGTTTTAGGTTTAGGGTGTTTAGGGTGGCGGTTAGGTTGATGGGGTTAGGTTTGGAGGGGTTAGGGTGGGGTGGTTAGGGTTTAGGGTTTAGTTGGAGGGTTTAGGTTTAGGGGTTAGGTGGGGGTGGAGGAAATGTTGGTTAAAGGAAAGTTGAATAATGTTTGTAATGTGGTGGATGTAGGCCAGAGAGCAGCTATGGATGAGGGATCATGTACCTCCTTTATTATTGTTGGTATGATCGAGTGTCACCACCGATGAGTGGAGGCACGTGATGGACGTTAGGTCATCTTGATAGGAATGAGATGTTACAGGAATATAGTATGAGGAGCCTAGCCTTATGGTCACACTCATCGATAGATGGGATACATGACCAACACATTCCATTTTCCGATGGGTGAGATGACAGTCACCCTAGAGGATGTCTATCGGATCCTGCCTACCGATAGTGGGACAACATGTGTATTCTATCTCCTCGGAGGCCTCCGAGGAGTTGATGTTGACAATTTTTGGTGAGGGTATGGTAGAGATGAGGTTCCATAGTGCCATTCTGAGCTATGGTGAGATGTATACAGCCCATCCAGAGGAGATGAGGCTAGTAGTTTTGATTGGAGAAGTGTGTTGTTTTACACTACCAGATGTAGAGGGTGGGAGATTCCCATGGGTTGATGGGGTCCTCCATGACATGATGGAGGAGAGGACCCGATTTTCTTGGGCACCAGCATACTTGGTGTAGTTGTATAGGGAGTTGTGGGCATATAGGAGATTATGGTGGTTCAGCCTATGTTGCACCTTTCTTCTCCACTATTGGGCATATGAGCACATTGTATGTGTGAGGCCACTAGGTATGCCCCAGGATGATGCATTTGACATCGGTTTTGTTTGAGTGGGTTAAAGGTGCTGGGTGTCGGTTATTAGAGTGTGCACAGAGCTGCTAGGGCTACACATGATGTAGCCTATTATAGGCATTTTCTAGAGGGTTTTCGGTGTGGACATTATTTGGAGGCCCTATGTGGGTTTTCCATCATATGGGTGGATGGCCATGGAGTTAGATGAGTTACATGACTGGTTTGATGGATAGAGGGGCATCATGTGGGAGAGCATGAGATGATACCCATAGATAGGGTTAGATGGTAGTTTGGGCTATTACAAGATGTACCACCTCCCTTCCCACAGTATAAGAGGGATGACGTGGAGAGGCAGATGTCCCCTCCATGACCTACCATGCCGACAGGGTAGGAGGAGGCACCAAGTGGACCGACACATTGATGATGTTGGGTGTACTGACAGATATAGATAGTGGTGGGAAGCTAGCTGGGAGTATGAAGTGCCACCCACTAGACAGAAAGACTAGATGGCCACCCTCATAGTCCTAGAGGACATGTTAGGATGGATAGGTGGTCACCTTATAGGGCTAGGTTATAAGTTTACAGGATACTAATGGGGTCACAGGTAGAGGTGGCCATGTTACAGGCAGGTGGTGGCCCTTCAGGCCCAAGTCACAACATTATAGGGGTAGGTACCCACACAGGTGGGGCCAGAGATGGGGAGAAGGTGGCCACCCTATAGGCATAGCATGTGACAGGGTTGTCAGGTTAGTTGGCTTTGCACACAGCAAAGATTGTGGCCTTATAGGCCCAGATTGCTACGCAGCACCACGGCACCGGAACAGTAGGGTAAGATAGGCTAGGGATAGGGTCCCATGGTACAGTATATACAGTATAGGGTCAGAGACCCTTATTGATAGGGAAGAGTACAGGTTGTGGTGAGACCCATGACACCTCCTCAGACAAAGTGCCCATGGTGAGATTTAGGGATGCCCTAGGTGAGGTGAGGTATTATCAGGATCATTTGGTAGTAGTAGTAGGGATAGATGTCCCTTCATATGTGGAGTACAAGAGCACAAAGCCTCGAGTGAGAGGACCCGATCCCACACTCACAGTGTGGAGAGCATAGGGGGTCGGTGAGCCCAGAGGTAGGAGGTGGTGAGGCCACCAGTGTACATGGAGGCTAGATCTAGGTGAGGGGCCATCGATGCTAGATCGAGGCCCACAACAGGTGGTGAGGTGGGGGTATGGGGCACCACACATAGGAGTAGCAATAGGATTTGGGGAGAGACCGACTCAAAGATCCGAGGGGTAGGTGAGGGATATCACCATTTTGGATAGTATAGGATTATCTGTGATATGGACTAGCCTGTGTGCCGATGATTTTTTATATGTATAGGATACCGCGCATGCCAATGATTTTGTATATGATACCGATCTAATCGGCCTACGTGTTGATGATGTTTTGTATATGATATGCCTATGGTGATGATTTGTATATTTATATGATATGCCAACATGCCGATGATCTTGAGACATTTGTATTAGAGACATTATATATTGGAGATATTTTGAAGATAGGTAGAGATGTTGATGATATATATATATATGGATATGATGATGATGTTTATGGCATGATGTGTATATATATTGATGATGATGATATGTACATGTGATGGAATGTAAGTTATGTGCATGATAGAGTCAGGTCATAGGCATGGATGGAGTCAGGTCATAGGCATGGATTGAGTTAGGTTGGTTTAGGCATGGATTGAGTCAAGTCATAGGCATGGATCGAGTCAGGTCATAGGCATGGTTGGAGTCAATCAGTAGGCAGGTGAAGTCAGGTTATAGGCATGGATTGAGTCAGGTCCTAGGCATGGATCGAGTCAAGTTAGTTTAGGCATGGATCGAGTTAGTCCTAGGCATGGATCGAGGCAAGTCATAGGCATGGATTGATTCGGAGTTAGGCATGGATCGAGTCAAGTTAGTTTAGGCATGGTCGAGTGATTTTAGGCATGGAGTTAGGTCATAGGCATGGATGAGAGTTCATAGGCATGGTAAAATTTTAGGTCATAGGCATGATGGTGGAGTCAGGTCATAGGCATGGTAGGATGGATCGATGGAAGTCATAGGCATGGTGGTGTTAGTTTAGGCATGGATTGAGTCAGGTTGGTTTAGGCATGGTGGAGTCAAGTTTTGGTTTGGATTTAAGTTCCATGTTATTGGTAACAAAGGAAACAAATGATGATGGATATGCATGTTATGTTTGAAATTTCTAAATATTTGTGAATTGTGGAAATTGGTGAATGTTATGATGATGTGTGGAAAAATGGTTGATAGTGATGTTTGTTAATTGGTGTTTTTTGGTTTAATTTCTAGTTATTGATATATAAAAGGAAACTAACTAGGGTAGAATGTGAATAGGAATGGAAAAGGGGGAATGGGTCAGGGTAGAGAGTGGCTGAGCTAACCTCCAAGGGCCCCATGCCCTCGGAGTGCTACCTACATAGTCCCATGAAAAGGGACCTCAGGCCGATGTAGTTCTCCCATAAGCTAGGGAAGATTATGATGAAGTAGAAGAATGGGAATGGTGTTAGGATAGGAAATTTAGGCATGATTGAATGTAGGTCATAGGCATGGTTGAGTTTAGGTCATAGGCATGGTTGAGTGGTTTTTAAATATAGGTATCGATGATCTGGTCCTATATAGGATAATCAATAAGAAATGAGGAAGGTGAATGGTAAGAGGTGGTAAAAGAGCCACTTAATTGATAAGAACCCTAATGAGTCGATCATACCTAAGAGGGGCTCATGAACAAAAGACCCTAAAGGCATTGCATAATG
This sequence comes from Taxus wallichiana var. yunnanensis, assembly GCA_018340775.1. Lineage (NCBI taxonomy): Eukaryota > Viridiplantae > Streptophyta > Pinopsida > Cupressales > Taxaceae > Taxus > Taxus wallichiana. The sequence continues at coordinate 53,970,354 of CM031234.1, forward strand.
GACCATTCTAAAGGTGAAGAAAGTCACATTATCATGAAATGTCATGTTTGTGGAAAGTCCCTTGAGTAAAGAGGAAATTAGGCAAAAAGGAAAGGAGGTGAGAATGGGTGATTGAGCGTAACTTAGTGTACGATAGTGTGTCTTTCGGAACAAGAGACCCAAGATCAAGAATAGGCAAGTCCATGACAAAAATTTCATCTTTTTTTCATTTTTTTTTTAATAATAGACTGATCGATGTGGGAAGTCTATATGGGATGAGTATATTATCTCCTTGAGGTCTTCGTGAAGCTGATCGATGTGGGAAGCTTTTGGATATTTATTACATTTTGTAATGACCTTGATATAGCTATCCTTCAAGGGAGAAGTCTATTTATAGTGGTGGAATTAGAGTGAAGAGATGTCCCTTTTGAGGGAGTCATCTTTTTTTGGAAGTTTGACTCAAGGAGTTGTATCCCTTTTTGTTTTTGGATGTTTAAGTCATGGACAAGACTATAGAGGAAGATTAGGTTCTTGTTTAGAAGACAAGACCATAGCACACAAAAATTAACTATAAAAGAGGTGGTTTTGAGTGATGAATGACCATGGGATTCCATCTTGAAGAAGATGAAAAGTATCCATGAGAATCATGCTATGAGTAGTCATGGTACTCATATTGAAGATAAGGCTAAAAGGTGATGGGAATCACATGATTCTTTTAGTCATGGATCCTCAAAATGGGTAATATGGAAGGTGAACAATGCTCAAGGGATGAGTGATCAACTGATAAAAAGTGATATAGGACTTGATATCAACAATAAAATGGTCAAAGATGCAAGGCATTAAGGGGCTCAGGTTGGGTTTACCTTTGAGTGAAGACAAATGATAAGCACCTGATCCATAGGCATGGGTAACGATATAGGGTCCAAGCCAATTAGGAGAAAATTTTCCCCGTTTACTTTTCTCTTCTTTAGTTACATGTTGATTTTCTTTTAGGATGAGGTCACAAACTGGAAGGTTTGTTCATGAACATGTTTTTCATATGCATGTTTGATACGCTTTTGGTAAATTTGGAGATGGTCAAGAGCATTGAGAACATTCATCTAATAACTCAAGTTGTGCCAAATGATCTTGGAAAAAGTCATCATCGTTGAGCATGTCTTGTAGTGAGATGCGAGAGAGATGGAATCTAGACTTGAGAGGTAAGACAACCTTAGTACCGTAGACTAGAGAAAAGGGTGTGGCAGCCATCAAAGTGTGAATACTAGTACGATAAGCCCACAAGGTGAAAGGGATGTGTGTATGCCAATCTTTCCCAGTATCATTGACTACCTTCATAAGAATTTTGTTCAAGGTTTTATTGGTTGATTGGCTTGACCATTGGTTTGTGGGTAATAAGGTGATGAGAAACTGAGTTGGATGCCAAAAGCATCACATAGTTTGCGTAGGGTTTTGTTTTTTTGAATTTTTTTTCCATTATCAGTGATAAGGCGGTGAGGAACACCAAAATGAAAAATGATGTGATGGTTGATGAATTCACATATCTTCTCAGATTTTTGTAGAAATGAGGGGAATGGCTTCTACCCATTTAGTGTAATATTTGGTAGTGGTTATGATCCATTGGTGGCGTTGTGAAGAATGGGGGTTGATCTCACCGACAAGATCCAAACCCCATTGAGAGAAAGGCCAAAGGTCTCGTGTGACTGTAAGGCATGACTAGGTGTGTGATGGAGATTAGCATGTTGTTGGCATTTCACGCAATGTTTGACATAATCACAATAATCATGGTTTAGGTTTGGCCAATAATAGCCTAGGTGAAGGATGCATTTTCATGATGGCTAAACCACTAAAGTGACCTCCAAAATTCCATCGTGGACTTCCTTAATGGTGTAGGAATTTCAGAACTTGTAAGGCATCGTAAGAGAATGCCATCAAAGTCACATGCTTGTAAAGAAGACCACCCATGATGACATAATGGGAGACACTTTTAAGAAAGGCTCGTTGTCCATTATGAGTGAGATCAGTGGGTAAAATGGAAAGGGAAAGATAGTCTGCATATTGCTTATACCAAAGGTCACGTGGGTAGGGGAAATGGTTCAATGGAGTAGACCTCATGAGGTAAATAAGAGGGTGATTGTAGCCTTTGTATGGTGACAAATATTTTAGAGTCAAGTGGGTGAAGTAGGTATTTGAGAAGCCAAAGCAGGCCATGGTATCCACAAATTTATTGGTAGAACATGGGGTGGTTTGAAGTGTGTAATGGTCAAAGGTGGTCAAAAGCATATCTACGTGATGCTTATACTTTTGAAGGATCTCATTACGACATTGGTATATACCATTGACTTGGTTTATGACCAACTGAGAATCACCAAAGATATTGATTGTCTTAACATCTAAGGCATAAGTAGCCTAGAGACCCAATATGAGTGCTTCGTATTCCGTAATATTGTTTGTACAATCAAAATCAAGTTTGAAAGACAAAGGCATAGGTTCACCTTCAAGAGGAATGAGGATAACACCAGCCCCACCCCCACGCTGACACTTGGAGCCATCGAAGAAGAGTGTCATTTGGTAAGTGGGTTCATCCAAGGAAAGGGTAGCTATAGACTCATCTGGGAAGTCAAAGTTAGATGGTTGATCCCTGGAAATAGGTGTGTCGACCAGTTGGTCAGCAATAGCCTGGCCCTTAATGGAATTTTGATGAATGAATTGAGGTCAAGTCAGCAGCTAGAAGCATAAGCCAATGTGCAACACGTTGATGTTGATAGGGTTTGGCATACATATAGTGTAATGGGTTAGTATTAGTAATGATGAAGGTTTTGTGGTTGAGTAGGTAATGGGAGTTTGGTGGTGATGAAAACTAAGGCTAAGGTAGAGTTTTTTTTGGCATGGGTATATCTAGTTTGTAGTCCATAAGGGTATGGCTTATGTAATAAACCTTTCTCTGTGTTGGTCATCGCGATGAGCAAGCATGGCACCTAAAGAATGGTTAGTGGTGGAAATATATAGGTAAAAGGGTTGGTCATCTTTAGGAGGAATGAGTATTGGTGGTTGAAGAAGGTATTGTTTTAAGGCCTCAAAGGCTTTATGGCATTCATCATCCCATTTGAATGAAACATCTTTCTTGAGAAGATGATGAAATGGTTGACAATGGTCGTAGAAAGTTGTGAGATAAAATGATGAATGGATTGTAAGCTTACCTTGTAGGCTTCAAAGTTGATGGAGATTAGTGGGTGGAGGCATTTCTAGAATAGCCTTGACTTTTTAGTAGGATCAACTTCTATGCCACATGCAAAGAAATGATGAAACCCAGAGTTTTTAGAAAGTACCACAAAGATGCACTTCTTTGGTTGAAGATGAACACAATACTTGATGAGGTGGTCAAAGATGACTTTAAGGATGGGAAGGTGTTTGGTTTGATGTTTGGATTTGGAAAAAGATCATCTACATAATCTTCCAATATGTGATGCATGATGTCATGGAAGATGTAAGTCATGGCTGCGTTGGTATGTAGCACTAGACATTTTTAAGGCCAAAAGGCATGACTCGATAGTAGAAGGTCCCCCAAGGGGTGATGAAGGAAGTCTTGTGTTGATCTTCTAGAGCTAGTAATATTTGATTGTAACCCGAGAAACCATCCATGAGTGATAACATTTCATGGCCAGTGGTGAGATCAACTAGTTGGTCAATGCCTGGTAGGGGAAAGTCATCTTTAGGACAAGCTAGGTTGAGGTCATGGAAGTCCATGTAGATGTGGAGTCCCCTATCACCTTTGTGATAGGAATGATGTTAGAAATCCATTGGGGATAATCAATGGGTAGGATGAAGGAAACTAGAGAGAAGGTTGAATTTCTTCTTTGACTAGAAGAGCAATGCGAGGATGCATTTTCCATAGCTTTTGTTTGATGGGTTTGGCATTAGGAATGGTTATGATATTGTGGACCATGATTTTTGGGTCAATACGGGCATATCGGCATAGGACCAGGAAAAAGCATTGCTATGGTCCCGAAGGAAAGAGGTGAAGGCTTCCTGTTTAGTAGCATCTAAGGATTGGATGATCTTTAGAATGTGTGGGTCATCCTGAGTGTTAATGTTGATTTTGATGGTCGATTCATTCAACATGGTTTGCATCTCAGAGGGTAATGACCGATGAATATAAGAGTCTTCCGCACCAAGGTAGGTGAGGATGGACTCATCATCCTGACATTGAATGACATTAATAGAAGGTGTATCATCATCGATCATGTTAGGATATAGGAATGGGAGAGAAGAGGGAGCCTTCGCCATCACGTTGATAGGTTAGTGGTCCTAAGGAAATGGTGTTTATAAAAAAAAAAAGTTAGGAGGAATAGATTTGGGATCTATGGACTCGTGGGTGAAGATGGTAATGTGGGTGAATGAGATGGGGAAGATTTCTCATCCTGGATAAGGTCGAACGTGAACCTTCTTGGAGGGTGGAGCATCAAAACCAATGCCACTATGGTCATTGTGTTTACGAGAGGTACAAGAAAATGATAGTATGGTGGCCTTGTTCATAAAATCCAAAGCCAAATCCTTTCCACGTGCCGGTGGAGGAAAGTGTGAGTGAAGTGGTGGTTAGTGAGGGAGTGTAGGTCAGACAAAAATGGTTGGCTTGGGATGGAGGTTTGGGTTTATAGGTGGAAATATCAAGTCCCCCATATGTTAGAGTTGGTGTGAAGGTGGGGAGGGCCATAAGGAAAAACATCACCGATGTGGATGTCATAGCTGGGGTGTTGACGTAGATTCCCATACTCTTGTGGGGTGAGGAAGGTGTCGATATTGTATAGTGGTATTCCCTAGAGTGAGGCATTGAAAAACACCTTCTAAGGGATCAGTAGTCGGTATGTGGGTAGTGGGGATAGATGGCTCGCTAGATGATGGGGAAAAAGTGTCAGTGGTAGAGGCTACAGCTATAGTGGGGATAACAAGGTTAGATGTAGTAGAGGTAGTGGTAGTTTTGGTGGATGGGCTTGTGGGTGAAGGTGAAGTAGTGATAGTGGCAGATGCCTTGACTAGTACAAGCACATCATTGGGCCGATATAACATGTTATAGGTCTTGAAAGGTGATGGGTTGGTAGGGATGGTGTAATTATGTCCCTCGTGTTCAAATTTGAGGGTGATGTAAAGTGAAGGGACACAACCCATGGCATGGATCCAAGGTTGGCCGTCAAAACAAGTTATACTGGAACTCCCTTCTAGGACATAGAAAAGTTTTGGGATAGTGTGGGGACCCATGTGGACATGGAGAACAATGGTACCTAGGGTAGAGGTCATGGCATCATTGAAGGAGCACAACATAACTGGGTTACCATGCATGTAATTGGTAGGTATCCACATTTGGTCATATGCATGGGAGGAGATGATGTTAATGCTAGCACCACCATCGATCATAACATGTCATATGCATATATTATCGATAAAGATGGAGATGAAAAGAGTGGGGTCGGGGTCGTCAGACTGGAAGGGAGTGATCTCTTCATCTAAAAAGCTGAGGGTGGCCACTTGGTGAGTAGGTGGAGGTGTAGAGGAAGGTGATGATCTAGTGAGAGAGGCTACGTGGTGAGGGGTAATGATGGAGGCTATGGGTGTGGGGTCATTTGGTAAGACTTCAATAGATTGAAGGACCTCCATGAGGGCTTGATGATGTGACTCGAGGTTTGGATGAGGTCATATAAAGACATTTTGAGGGGGATTGGTGTAGTTGTTTTAGCATTGTGTGATGTGTGACCCCATCGGAAATAGGATATGCAGGACCTCGAATGGTGACTTTGGGTATGGGTGTGGATGGTATGTTGGGTACAAGGTTGGTTGATGGGCCAGTTGCTTTTTCCTTTCCCTTGTCTTTTTCTGAGCATGGGTGGAAATGTTGATCATGTTAATCTGAGGGGAGGTGGATGAAGAGGGTGTGTCATGGAAGGTATAGTATAGCGGCATGAGGGAAAAAACCCTAGTGGGGGATATGATCCTTGTGAAATGAGTAGGGTGCATTGGCATTTGGTGGTGGTTTGGCCAACTCTCTTATATGAACCATGTTAATCTTGAATGGGGGTGGATCAAAGAGTTGTGGGGGTGGAGATTTTGGTCACTGAGTAGGTAATGGGAGAAGATCTATGGAAATTGGTGAAGGTGAAATGGGGTCCTCATCAAGAAGATCATCATCATCAAAATTTTCTTCAGGAGGACACAATTGGACAAGAGCAATTTTTAAAGCCTTATAGTTCTCTACATCGTGTCCTAGCACATGATGGTAGGTGTAAATTTTGGTTTCATCAAACCCTTTTGGTTTGGGTTTGAGTGGGTCGTAAGGTCTAAGAGGTGGTAATGTGATGACAAGAAGTTTGAGGAGATTGGTTAAGATTTTGGCGTAGGATCTGCTAGTGGATCACAATGGGAGGTGAATGTGGGTTTGGGTGTAGGTACAACTGATTGTGGAGGAAGAGGCTTTACAGAGGGGGGGGTGGGTTGGTTTACTAGTTTGGTGTGTGAAGTGGTCTTAGGTCTTGGTTGCATCTGCTTGGGTATGGGCATGGTAGAAGAGCTAGCGATGGAAGGTTTGGTTGGTTTAACTACCTTATTGGAGGGTAGAGGATTTTTAGCTTTAGGTTACATCTTTTTGGGAAATGATGATGACATGGTGTGTGAGATGTGGATGTGGAGGAAAATCTGATGGTGGAAGAGGATGGGTTACCCATGGGGGTAACGAGGGTGCTATGGAGGTGGGTGGTGTAGGTTGGGTAGGAGGCGTGAGTGAAAGAGAAGAAAGTGTCATGGGTAGTGAAGAAGTTATGGATGGTAGTGGAGGTATGGGTGGTAAGAAGGTTACGGGTGAGGTGGAAGTTGTGGGTCACTTGGGTATATTAGAGGTCTGTGATGGGGAAATGGGTTGTTGCGTTCTTGGTTTACCGGTGGATGGGGTTTCTTGGCTAGGGTCGAGGGGTGAGGTCCTAGGATGGATGGAAGGGGTGAAGGTGATAATGGTGTGGTAGGTGAGGTTGGTGTATGAGGCCTAGGAGATTGGATCTTCTTTTTAGGGGTGGGGTAAGTTTAGTGTTAGTTTTGGAAGATGTGGCTAAATCTAATTTGATGGGTGGGTGAGTAAGGCTAGTTATTGGTATGACCCCTAAGGTAGTGATAGGTTTAGGTAAGGGAGATGATATAGGTGAGGGTAGGTGTTTGGGTGTAGATGTATGTTGGGTTATGGGAAGAGGTGTGAGTTGGGCCATGGGTGGTGACATGGAAGGTGTTGCAATAGTCATGGTTGTGTTTGGTTTGGTCACTCGAAACACTTTTGGATAGATAGTGGAGGTGTCAGTGAGGGACAACTGCATTTGTGTTGAAACAAGAAGTAGAAGGCATCCCCAAAGTAAGGCTCTATCGACATAGTCCAGTGATGGCCAAGTGTGAAAATGGTGTTGTTGTAAGTGGGGCTGATGTGGATTGAGTTGTAATTCCCGTAAAATGTGTTTGAGACATAGGAAATGGCTAGCCTCGGACTCTGTGGGTAAGAGAGACAAAAGTAGATCAGCGGGATCTTGAAGGTCCGATGGTGAATGGTCATCTAAAGGAAATGGTATTTCTATAGGATCCTCTATGGGTAGAGGAGAGGATGGGCTAGATGAGGTGGACTCTCCTTGTGATGGTGTAGGTGGTGGACATGCATCTCCTATGAGTAGAGAGGTGCCATTGACAACTTGCTTAAAAATTTGAGGGGTCAAAGGTGGTGTGCTAATTATAGGCTCTTCCATGGGTGATGGAGAAAATGAAGGGGTTCCTCTTGTGGGTGGAGGAGTAGATGAAATGGTTCTTGTGTAGGTAGTGGAGCTTGGGCTAAGATTTCATCTATGGAAGGAACATGAGGCAATTGGGAAGCAACTGGTATGTCATCAAAAATAGCATGGACCTCATGGACATTGCTATCATTGTTTGAAGTGTCACAACTTGGTTGGAAGATGGGGCATGATTAGGGAATGGCTTCTTGAAGATATGTAGGTTTTGGTTAGTGGGTGCATTTGGGCTATCCAAGACTAGATCTCATTGTCTAACATTTCTTGGATGATATTCTTGAAGGTGATGTAGTTATTATCACTATGACCTTTGACATGATGATAGTTGCAAAATTCATGTTCCTTATACCATGTGGGCATGGGTGCTCAGGGTCAAAACCAGTATGTGGTTTTATAGGTGGAAGGGTAATGGCACCAACCTTAACAAGATTTTCCAAAATAGAAGAGTAAGATTCTCCTATCGAAGTGTACTTTCATTGTTCTCATCTGAACTGGAAAGCTTGGATGGGAGAGAGATTAGAAGGAGGTTTGGTTGGGTTTGATTGATGAGGGGGACCAAGCCTTGAGAACTATGGCATTGGCTAGATCCTTTGGGTTTTGAATAGTTGTTTTGGGGTTTTGAAGATGAAGAAGCATCATTTGATTTGAATGTGATGTTCTTGTTATGAAGTTGAATTTTCTTCTCTTCGATAGCATGAATTTCCAATTTTTGTGCCATGGTGAATGCCTCATCAAAAGTGTGAAAGGTCTGCACCTACAGAGTTGGTGAGATGTGTCTTGCACAAGCCAAGTAAACAACTCTATGAGTTCAGTTTGAGGTAATTGAAATGTGAGTTAGTTAATTAGGTTATGCCAAGTAGTGAGAAAAAAAAAGTCATGATAGCTCATCATCATCATCTATTGTGTGTGGAATAAAGATCAGTCATGGTAACCTTCTTAACAATGTTGATGGAGAAGTGATCTAAGAAGGCTTGGGCTACTTGATTAAATGAGTAGATGGAGTGTCTTGGTAGCCCACTGTACTAGTCCAAGGCAGGTCCTGTCAGGGACATCGGGAAGGTTCGTAGGAGTAAAGCATCATCATGGGTGATCAGGTAACACCCATGTTTGAAAGACCACAAATGTTGTTGTGGGTCTTCTTTACTATTGAAATGGTTGAATTTTGGCATTTCCCAATGTACAGGGTATGGGAAAATAGGGATGGATGGATGAATGGGCTCATTATAGATTTCATCATAGGTGAGAGAATTATGTGAGCCCAAAACCGATGCTTCTAGTGTCTGCATCCTTTCCATCATTAATTTGATGAGGTCATTGGTAGGTTGTGGTGGAAGGGTTCCTCTGTGGCATAAGGGGGCTGGTATTGAACTTGTGACATGTGGGTGGCATTCCATTATATGGTGATGCCAAATAGGGAGGTTGAGAATAGGGGACCGACATAGAGGGTATGTATCAGAATGGGTGACAGATGAGATAGGGGGTTGTTGATAGTATGTGTATGTAGGTGGGATGGTCGTAGTGACTCTAGTAGTGATTGGGGGTAGTGTTTGTGGGATGGAGAGGACAAGATTCTGGAATGGAGTAGGGGTCACCGACACCATGGGTGGTTGTGTTGTAATGGGTATTTGTGAGACAATGGGTGCAGATGAGGTTATGGTCTGGGTGGTGATGAGGGGACAACAGATACTATAGGTGCGTAAGTGATACTACAGATGCAATGGTCATGGCATGGGTATGGGTCCTAGCTGTGAAACCACTAGGGGTGAAGTAGGTGAAGGTAACACCACATTATTAGGGGCTGATGTAGAAGTGGGAATAAGGGTAGGAGAGATGGATACAGGCATGCCATATATCAACTGACTTGAGGAGTCCGGGTGGAAGAGTGGGAAAGGTAGAACTGTAAGGCCATGGGATTCTGATCAAGGAGTCATGCAAATTCCTCGTCACCTGTAAAAAATGGTGGTAGGTAGGTTGGATCCATGGGTGATAGGAAAAAGGGTGGTGAAGGACTAGTGGGAGTGGTTGATGACTTACGTGAAATATAAGAGTGTTAGCTTGATTATGAGTCAACACCATGTGAATGATGTATATAGGTGATTGTATCCTACAGATGACACAAGGGAAGTAGTAAGAATGAAGAAAATAGGTGTCTATAGGTAGATTTGGGTAATATATCAGTTGATGTTCAATACAAGGTAAACTGACGCTGGTTAAGGATGACCGATGCCGGTTAAGGGGTAACCGAGGTCGGTTACTGTGAGATAGGAACAATTTTATCAAATGAGGAAAAGACTGGTGATGGTTAGATGAACAAGTTGTATGATGACTGTTTATCAAAGAGAGAGAGTACAGAGACTCACAGAACTCTGACAACAAAGAAAATGAAATAAGGGTTCTTTTAGGCAATTTAACCCAAAAAGAATAGAAAACCGATGTCGGTTAAGAAAAAAAATCGATGGATTAGTAAGGGTAACCGATGTCAGTTATTGTGAAAATTGGAAAGATGTAGAAAAATGGATTGTTATGAATTTTAGTGAGATAAATAATCAACCCAGAGGTCTAGAGATGATGCAATGAAGTCTGACACACTCAAGAAGAAGTTAGAATACTCCAACTGTGATTGTGGAGTGTGTAAGGCAACAAAATGGAAAAATGGAGAAGCGTATCCTCACACCTCAAAATGCACATCAATCAAACACTAAAAACATGTACCTAACAAGTGATTTTTAATGTGTTGAGCTTATGCTATTTAGAAGACTGACTCATGAATTTTAGAATAGATTTTTTGGTGAGGAAGGCTTCCTACGAAGAAGGATATCTAAAAGGAGAGGTTTAGGTATGTTATGGGGGGGGGGCCATCCTCTGAGATAATGACTCAATAGAGGTAATGAGATGGGGAGTACCTACCAATCATGATCATGTGATCACGATAGGTGTTCCCTAGGTAAGATGTTGTTTAAGAAAGATGTGTATATTTCAATTTTGTGCAGTTTGGTAAGACAGAGAGAGAGAGAGAATGTGCTTTCTACGATTCTTTGTGTCAACCATCAGCTGGGCATGACTTCCAGCATATAGGTTGCCCTCATTTTAATGTGAGCTAAATGCAGCAAATCAGAATGTAATGCAACCAATTTTAAGCCCAAATTGAAAATATTACGTTCGATGAAGCAAATGATGAATAGGAGAGGGTATGCTCTTTCACTAAATGTAGAAAGCAAGAAAGAAGAATGATTCCTTTTAAATGCACCAAGAGAAATGTTTCTTTTAGAGAAATTAGAAAGAAGAGAGGATTATTAGGGAAGAAAATTATTATGTAAGCCTTTTAAAGGGAAACAAACACACAACTTTTCACCTAGAAATGAAGAAAATGCAATAGAACCCTGATGGGTCCCACCGGGTGTGCCAAAATGTTTCACCATTTTCTTTATGTTTTTGAATGATGAAATAGATAGGGTTATGGGCTAGGAGGAATACTGTTAAATGGGTTGGTTGATGGTTGTTTGCATGTTTGACTTCTTGATCCAATGCCGATTGTGAGAGCTTCCTTTTGGCTAGGAGGAACTACCTGTAATAGAAAACAAGACCACAAAAGAGAAGTTAAATGATATATGATAGTGGACTACCTAGTGTATGCTAGTTCCAGGAAGTGTGATACTTCCTAGATGGCTATCAATCCACTATTTAAAAAAACAAATTAATGTGAGAAATAAGTAAATTCCTACTGTAGTTGATATGATTTAGGTATCTCATTCAAGTACAATAAGAAAATCCAATCACAACAGGCTAGGTTATAGTTGGATCTAAAGGATGAGGTAACTGTCAAGGTACTGGGACTAGTCAGGGTCTGATTTTGGGTTGTTTAGGTCAATTGGTAGGAGGTTGTTTGGCTCTATTTTGGCAAGGGTATAAAACATAGAGAGATGATCGCGTTGGTCTTGTATGACCGATGATGGTTTAGTAAGGAGATGATGGTTAGGATAATGATGATGATGGTTATTGTAGATTTTCAATAACTCAATATTTCATGGTTTAGGGATTTGTCTGAGACTGATTCGGGGATGGTGAGGAGTGGGTGTAAGTCTGGGGAGGTGTTGGAAATACTCAGAGATGTCTATCGGTCAGGTATGGGTGATTTTATGGTGTGGGTGAAGGAATGATCAAACTTGTATGGAGATAAATGGTGGGGAAGTGAGAGTTCAAGTAGAAACTAATAACAGAAGTAACAAAGCCTACTAGAACAAAAATAGAAGAATGTTGGTTAACAAGATACTTACTATGATGCAAGTTTGATGGATGGATGGAGGTGATGGTTGATCGGAGGAATGGTGTTTGGTGTTGTGGTAGTGCTTCCTGGAATGCTACCGTGGGTGCAATGCTCCTAGATCTATCTGGATGATGGTTTTGGATGCCCTGGATACATGAAAAGATGTTGGTTCTGCTTGCATGCAGCTCTGATCTCTTCTTCTCTCTAGTCTCGAATGTGCCAACCTCTCAAACAAGGTTGCTAAGGTGAATAAATGGTAACGATGATGGTTCCGTCTTGATTGGCATCGGTTTAGGTCTGACCGGCGTCGGTTAAGGTGGGATTCCTAGGTTTACTAAAATGGGAAGATCTTTCTAATTTCTTGGGCCAAGTTGGTTTGTTTTTTTTCATGGATCGAATGGAAGCTTCCCTTCTAATGAGTGGGAATGTGGTTAGAGAAATCTTAGGCATTGATTTTAGGGTTAGACCAAATCTTAGCTCATTAAGGCAAGTAAGACTTAGTTATTGTTAGTTATGGAAACATGCCAAGAATAGGTCTAGGGTGAGGTGGTTGGATGAGGTGTCTAGGTGAGGTGGAAATTAGGTCAATTAAGGTAATAAAATAATGGATATTGTGAGGATGGGTATTTAATTTAATTTAATTATTAAATTAATTATTAATGTGGGGTGAAAGGGGGCCATGGTTAGGTGCCCATGTTTAAGCAAATGTTTTGTTGCATGCTACCCTAAATAACTTAGATGATTTACGAATTGTAATTCCTTATGTACAAAAAGGTGACTTGGCATGTGTTATTTATAAAAAAATATGTATTTACATTTTATCCTAAATATTCATGTGATGATTTATGGATTGTAAGTACTTTTGTATAAAAATGAAATTTCACATGTTTCCCTACTTAATATTAATCATGATTTTTGGGTTTATAATGAAGAGGGAAATAGGCTTGATAAAAATCCACCAAAGTCTAAATTTTTTGGCTTATAGATTATATTTAAAATATAAAGAAAGGGAGGATTCCATATGGTTGACATGTGTTTGAATTTAAAACATAATATTGACCTGAGAAGTCACCTACCATGTATAAAACATGGTGATCTCATTAGAGATTGGTTACAATGTATGTGCAAGTGAAAATTAGTGAAGAACAGCAAGTAACAAGTTTATGCAAGCAAGAAATGTGAGCAAGTGAAGATACATGATGTGAATGGAGTAATGAGTTATCTCAACCCATGAGTGAATGCATTTGATTTTTATAATTCATCCTTTAAGGTGTAACAAGTATAGATTAAAGGAAATAGTGGGAGTGCTAGGTGAAATGTTTATTTTCAATAAAGGATAAATGATTTTTCAATGGGTTTATTACCAAAATATTTTTCCACTTAAATTTTGTGTCTTGTGTTGTGATGTGTTGATTTTATTTCATGTTTATGCATACAACCTAATATCTAGTTCATTTTGTGATCTAAATTGACATAGCTTATTGTTCCTTCATAAACTATAATTCTTGGCTTGTTTATTTTGGTGGATATACAAATATGTGTTATTGTTTATCCTCACATTTTCCTGACATATTTTTATGCAAATGGTACTTACCCATCGATAACAAATATATTAGTATTGATATACATAGAGTTCTTTATGAATTTGCTTTTTCAACGGATTTGGTGGAGTGTAATGATCTTCACGTGTTTCCACAACACTATGATCATGTATAATGTTTTTTCCTTGTAATTAATTCATGTATGTGTTAATTTAATGGTTCACGCTTTCCCATTGTTTTATTTTTGCATAGATTTTATTCTATCCTAATTCTCGAGATGTATTGATGGGATTTTATAATACATCTTGATCCAAGTTCAAGACATATCTTCCAATAAGGTTCTAGGTAGAACACAAAAGAATATGAAGATGTTCTAGTCAAATAAGAAGATGTTCATGAAGGTGAATAATACTCTCAAGATGAAGATGATACAAAATTTGGAGAGATTTGAAAGGATGAATGTGTTGATGCAAAATATGAGAATGCTGAGAAGATGAAAATGAAGAATTTGAAGCACAAGTGCTCTTAAAAATAAAAAGAAATGATCAAGAAATGGGTGAATTGACACAAAGGAAACTTATCACTACTCAAATATTAATTAAAAATAATGTAAATGTGTCACATGATACATTAGATGACATTGAAAATTATCACAATGACCATTATTTTTTTGAATGCCTAATTATTTCATGTATTTTAATTTTTATGTTTATGATTATGTTATGCATATGCCGTGATTTTTATATGTATTGTAATTTTGGTGTTTATGAATGTGTAATGGATATACCCTACCTTTTATGTGTATTGTAATTTTGGTGTTTATGAATGTGTAATGGTTATGTCGTAATTTTGACGTGTATGGTTATTTTGGTGTTTATGAGTGTGTAATGATTATGCCTTAATTTTGATGTTTGTGAATTCCTAATGGATCCACCCTAATTTTGAATCACTTCCCCTAATTTGACCTGACATCTCCAAAACTTATCATATTTTCACATAAGTTACCCTAATTTTCCCAAATTTATCATAGTTTGACCAAATTTGCCTAAGTCACCCAATTTGATGTAATAAAACATAATATTATATATGAAGTCAAAAACTTAGAATGATGCACTAACATGACACCGTTTCCCCTAATTTTGACTCGTTCCCCCCAATTTGATCTAATTTCCTCAAAATTTACTTAATTTCACCAAATTTGACCCAATTTCCACACACTAATGTGACACCCTAACACAAAACACTAATGTGAAATCCTAACATGACACCCTAATGCGACACCTTAACATGACACACTAATACAACACCCTAATATGACATTTTGACATAATACTCTAATACGACACCCTAATGTGACACACTAACATTACACTTAAACATGAGACACTAATGAAAAACCCTAATATGACACAATATAACACATATTAATTTCCCTAACTTCCCAAAAATTGACCTAATAAAACTTGAAATGAAACCCTAATTCACCAACTTAGAATGAAACACTAACATGACACCCTTTCCCCTAATTTTCTCTTATTTCCCTAATTTCCCAAAAATTGACCTAATTTTCCTGAAATAAAACTAATTTCCATAAAATTAACCTAATTTTCCCAAATTTTACCTTATTTCCAAAAATTTACCAAATGAAACTTGAATCGACACCCAAATTTGACTACTTAGAATGACACACTAATTTCCCTTATTTTTACCTAATTTCTCCAAATTTGACCTAATTACCCCAAAATTGAATCAATTTCTAAAAAGTTGACCTAATTTCCTCATATGTGACCCATTTTCCCCAAAATTCACCTAATATCCCCAAAATTTACTTAATTTCCCCAAATTTGAACTAATTTCCACACACACTAACATGCCACCCTAACACGACACAATAACATGACACCCTAATATGACATACTAATATGAAACCCTAACATGACACACTAATATAACACCTTAACACAACATACTAACATGACACCCTAACACAACACCCTAATACAACACATTGACATGACACAATGACATGACACCCTAATGTGGCATCCTAAAAGAACACCCTAACATGAAACAATTACATGACACATTAATACATAAACTTAATATTAAACATTGGTATAACACCCTAATATGACACACATTCCTCTTTCTTGACTCCATTCCCCTAGTTTGACCGAATTCCCTCAAATTTGAACTAATTTCTCCAATTTTGACCTAATTTCCCAAAAAAATTCCTAATTTACCCAATTTTGACCTAATTTCACCAAATGTGACCTAATTTTCCAAAATTGACCTAAGAAAATCTATATCTACACCAGAATTTCACAATTTTGAATGACACACTAACACAACACCCTTTTCCCTAATTTTTATTTATTCCCTATTTTGACCTATTTTCCACAAATTTGACCTAATTTCCCTAAATTTGACCGATGTCCCTAAATTTGACCTAATTTCCACATATTTAACCTAATTTCCCCACATTTGACCTAATTTCCCTAAAATTGATAGAATTTCTCTTAATTGGACTAGGATTTATTTTAAGAGACCTCTAGGAAATCGAAGGTGGAAAATTCATAGTGAATATCCCCAAAACCACTTTCGCGAGATAGACAAAATTTCTTGGGTTTATGTGTATCATTTTTTCCTGATAGAAGCTTTCATTTTCCGGTCGTATGATAGTAAACTTTATGTCGAATGAATCTAAAATGTAAATCTCCCATCATGCAATCGCAACCTCATGTCGTGTGTCAACAACATAGGATTGTCACACGTGAACAATCTCCTATCGTGTGTCAAAAAATTCCTATTGTGCTTCAACAACCTCCTCGTGTATCAACAAATTCCCGCCATGCATCAACATCCTTCTGTCGTAAGGCGTCAACGAACCTACAAGTTCACGATAATTGATACACTTGGTACCTTAGTAAGCTAGTAGTAAGTTAGTAGTATACTACCCAACGAATCACCTAGGTTTATATAGGATATTTTTCAAGGGGTTGGTGAATCGACCCCTAAAAAAATATATTGTAAATTTTAGGTGAACAGGACACTGACCTGCTCCAAAAAAATTACCTTTTCAAATTTTCCTAAAATGGAATATTCTCCAAATTAGGAATATTCGTCACTAAAAAAATCCATGAATTGAACATAATTTACCTAAATTTATCCTAGTTTGACATATCTTACCCTAATTTCCCTAATTTGGCCTAATGAAATTTGAATTAATACCTTAATTTCACCTAAAGAAGCTTAAATTGACTCTGAATTTCTCCTTGTTTGACATGATTTACCCAAATGTCTCGCTAAATTCCCTAATTTCCCCAAATTTTACCTAATTTCCTTGAAATTGAGCTAATCTCCCAAAAATAGACCTAATTTCCCCAATTTTGACCTAATCTCCCAAAAATTGACCTAGTTTCCCCAAATTTGGCCTAATCTCCTAAAATGACCCAATTTCCCAAAAATTGACTAAATTAGTAATCGTGAAACACTAATATGACATGCCCTTAACATGACACAGTAACATGAATCCCAAATTTGACACCCTAACACACCACACCGACATGACACAATGATGTGACACACCGACATGACTCTCAAATATGATACCCTAACATGAAAAACAAACATGACACATGAACTCGACATACCGACACAACACCCTAATGTAACACACCGATGAAACACCCTAACACAACACTCTAATGTGACATCATAATTCCACATCATAGCACAATATTGTAACACAAAAACATTCCTTTGGCATTTATGTTGCAAAAATTAGTTGTAATTGCTATTATTACAACAACTACGCTTCACTATTTAATTACAAAACATTAAAAATATACATTATTTATAGAAATAAACAAATTGGGACGTTAAGAAACATTAATAGAATTCATAATGCTACATTTATAATAAATTTTAAAGTTGTAATGTTAGGGTGACATTAGAGTGTATTTTCTAACACCCCCCAACATCTCAACACATAAAACAAAACATAAATAAAAAACCAGCAAATATAAAAAACCCTAGTATTTCAAAAGCATCATTATCATTTATTTCCATTAACATTAAGAGAACTTGTGGGCCTCCAAAATAATTTGTACTCATTTCCTTTTTTTAGGTAGTATGCAGAATTTTTACAGGGGTTCAAAACATATTTGTGGGCAATTTTTAAGGGTTTGTTCTTGATTTGTTGGCCATTTTTCAGTGGTTTGTGTTTTAGTATATTTTAGGAATTTTTTATTAAGTTAAAAAAACCACTAAAACTCAAAAATAACATGGTTTAATGATAATGACATGAATGATGATAGAAAAATGCAAATCCAAAAGTGCGCACTAAGATTCTTTTCCAAAGATTCACAAACCTACATAAACACAAATTTATTTGACAAGAAATATATTAGATAATAATGAGGTAAGTTTCTTGGAAAATACCAATCCTAGGAACCAAAGGGCTTCCTTTGAAGGGTGTTAACTTAATTTTTGATAATTAAGTAGGAAATAATGATAAAAATACAAATAATATAAAATAATGGAGATTAAAAACCATAGATGTGTAATTTATAGATGTCGGGACTCAATCAACATCCTCAATGATAGGATGAGGATTGAAAAATTTTCCCAATAGAGATTGGATTCGTTACTCTATTCAAGGAGAACCTCTAACTTCTTAGTAATGTTTTCGGGTTAGGTGTGAAGGAAATGATGCGAATACTTAGATCATACTTGATATCAAATTGTTCCCACACAAATGGTTGGTGGAAAATCGGTAGATCAAAAATAGTGTTAGGTTCATAGGTTACTTCTAGAAGGGTCATCTAACATAAATATAATCCTCCAAACAACATATGATTAGGGATGATTATAGATTATTAGGAAAATATGTCAAGATATACATGAGGGTAAAATAAGAGAAATTCTAGCAAGGATCGATGTCAATCCAAAGTGGATCGTGTCAATCTGGGTGATCAATGTCGATTACTAATAAAACTTTGTTGATTAAAATATGTTTTGTAATGTTAATAATTCCTAATAGGACATTGGATATCCAAGATATGAATCTTTGGGGTTATAATGATAATTGTTATCTAGTTTTACACCCCTTACAAAATTGGATAACTTCTAAAAAAATTCTTGGGCAAGTTCATGGGACTTAAGTGATGAATATGGAGAAAAATAGGAACTTGAGGATCCTTGAAAGCACTTTCATTAGATTAGAAATTTCTCCCTCTTTCCGAAAAGGTAAAAATCATTCTAACTCTGCATATTTTTTTATTTTTGGGATTTTCAAGGTTTTCTGCAATTTCAAAGTGGTGTAGTTTAGGTTTTCAAGCCCCGAGGAATGTTTTGAAAGTTTTGGGCCCACAGTGTGAATTACAAAGTGGCGTTCAATGTACACATTGAAAAATCATCCATGGACCCTACAACTAATGAATATCCAAAGACGTAGTGAGTTTTTGAGTCTACGGTGGAATATGTAGGGTGGTGATCAATGTTCAAATACAAATGGATCCCCTGTCCCCATTTCCAATGAGGGGTGGACATGTGGTGCGTTTTGAGGCTCGAGGAAATTTTGCAGTCTTGCATTTCACGTAACTGCATGTTTTCCATGCATAGTGTAAATGGATCCCCACCCCCACATCCAATACGGGACCAACGCATGGAAGGGTAAAAGAAAATACTTTAGGCCAATAAAATATTGTCATGTGTCATGATCATATGCTCTACGACCTTCAAATTTTCAAATGGCCATAAATTTTGATTCAGTGCTCCAAATTTGATCAAATTTATATTAGTGGAAATTTCTCAACAAGTACTACATCCTACAATCAGGAAAATCAATTTTGGTAGAGGTAAAATGGATGAAAAATCCAAAAAAACGTCCCGAGCTCGAAAATGTAGTTCCAATTTTCCCGACGCCTAAAATTTAATGAGGTATGGTCCTCTTTCTTATTCCATAAGGAAAAAAAAATTGGGGAATGGATCTTACAGGTCTTCATCCCCATTTTTAGAGAATTTAACGAATCTTTTTGGTGGGTGGGAGAAAAAATTTAAATTTTCCTCTTTTTTTTTTTCTCTCTCATTTTTTCTATATATTATAAACACCTCTCATTTGTGAGGGGGATATTATGGGATGTAATTGAACTCTGTCAAAAATATCCGAGGAATCCAAGGAGTTGTGAGCCTTTAATTGGGCCTTGAAAGTGTTCTTGTGCCTCTATTATTCAATTGTAATGGACCATGCATATTCTAAAAGAAATAAAAACTCTATTTTGTGGTGTTTCCTTCAACCCTAGCATATTTTTTAATGTATTTCATTGCCTCTCCATTCTTGTTGTTGTATTATGTGCATGTATTTATCATTTGTAGGTTTAGATTATTGTGTTTCATGGAGAACAGAAGGTGAATGAAGCTTTGGTTCTATGTCACACTTGTTTGGCCTCTCCCTAATACATTTTCCTTCTCTCTTCTCCCTCAACAGGATATTTCCATACCCATTTCTTGGTTCTATCACCTCTATTAGTGTAGTATTTCCCTTTTTTGATGCATTTCTCTCCCTCTGTGGTCCCTTGGAAGTTTAGGATAGGAGTAGATAGTTGAATTTCCCTTATTATGAGTATTATAGCATTAGGATTAGGTAGAGGAACCATCCTTCTCTGGAGGTTGATCTCACTTATGTAAGTTCCATACTTGTGAGATCATTCCATGCTAGCAAAAAGTAGGGATCTATAATGTTAAAATGACAGAGTTATACTTTTTTACATAAATTTTTGGCACACCTGATGGGAGAGGTTTGAAGAGATTTAAAAATTCACATTTCCAATTTTGTTGTGTTCTTGGTGTTATCCAGCCTTTGGAGGCATTTTTAACACATCTGGTGACTCCACTGATTCAAGTAACCCATTTTTCTAAGTTGCATAACTTTCCCTTTTCTTTCATGAATTTTTGCAATCATGACTTCATTTCCTTCCTAGAATTCTCATTTGCAGCAACAAAACTACTTCCCTCCATCCCCATATTTTCAAAAATCTCCTCGAAATTAGTTTTATGAGCCATATCATGAATAATATGCATATAACCCACCCCCATTTACCCATATGATTATTATTCTAACCAAAATGTTTATGAAGAATAGGGTTATGCAGATGATGGCGGAAAATTTATGTAAAATCCCTCCATATCCCTCCTATTTTAATTGAAAAATATGAATTCAAGGAAGATGAAACTAAATGGTGAAAGAAAAGGAAGAGGAAGTGTCTTTCAAAAGCGGGTGCCACCCAAGGAAGTGAGGAAGAATGTATTAAAAGTGAGAAAGGTTCTTTAATGGAATGTAATGATCCTCGTTGTTCTACATGTTTGGAGATTACTGCACTTTTAATGGAAGATCATAATGGGAAAAAGTATGAGGAGACCCATTATGAACTAATTACAAAATAATAAGTTGTTATGGGGAGGTAGATTTTTTTGTAGAAGTAAAACAAAGTCCAATATAACTTGTAAACAATCTCCATCTTCAAGAAGGTCAGCAGGATGAATCCATTCATGGGGTTGAGCTTCAAAAGAATGAGAAAATAATAAGGATCGACACATTGGTTCCCAAAGACCCTTCCCCAATCAGGTATCTGGCTATCTTTGAGCATAAATCAGAGTTACAACTCCACTTCATAGCATGAGGAGAGCTATAATACACCCAAGGTCAGTTGCAATACCTCTCAAATATAAATGCATAACAACTAAAAGAGGTATTTGTTTTATTTCCATCTGGTGTTTTGATGAATAGGGTGGAAAACTAACTTAAAATTAGTTTGTAGCTCTTACTAATAACCATGTTCAAGTGCCAAATCAGTCACATGGAATGAAATTACGAGGAAGGTGTTGGAACTCAAATGTGCACCCATCCCTAAACCATAGAAAAATTGTGATTTGAGACAACATGGGAATGTATCTAGGATGTGGGGCTTGAACCTAGATATACCTTAGAGAATGTTGGTTTCCTCTACCTACTCCTACAAATTAAAATGCATTTATCTAACTCTACTCTAAAATGTTAAGGTTCCGGGGTGAGAAGGAGATGCATAGAACAAAAATCCTAAACTAAGGCTAGTGACATCACTAATAACAAGGTTAGAGAGATTCCTAGTGAGTTAAAATAGGAACAAATTGAAGTAAGAAAGTGCAAACAAAAGTGCCATAGTCCAAAACCACATTAAGATCCCCATTTTTGTGGAGCACAATAGATCTAGGTCTTGTAAATGAAAAATATATGTACAATACATTTGCAAATATAATAGAAGGAAATAAATGCAAATTAACTCAAGTTAGGGTAGAAATAGCCACAAAACACAAATTTTATTACTCAAAAGGATGTAAAATCCATTACAAAGTAGACACAAGGCAAGAAATCTTTGCTAAATACCCAGATTCGAGGCCTGTAACTTGCAAAAGTATTTTGGAATTTTTTGACAAAGTTCCTTTAAAATTATTAGAAAATCCTTTCTCTCAAATGAGGGGGTTGACTACATTATATAGAAAATTTGTCTCACCTACCTTGCATTAAATTCCCTGACAGGTAGCATTAAAAACCTGACAGGTAGTTGAACTACCTCAACTACCACCATTAATGTTTTGCTCATAGCCGATATTTTTGTTGATGGCTGATCCAACCCGTGGGTCTTCTAACCTGTAAACCACCCAATAAAAAATCTAGAAAAATTTTGGGTCATCCAATCATGACAAGCGAACCATAATTTTCCCACCCGCCTTCACACACGATCTCGAGGCCCGTCCAACCCTTGAGTTGACCAACCTTTACAGTGATTCGTACAACCAAGAAGTCGGTTGACCTATGAGCCATGAGCTATCCAAATTTGAAAACAAACCCTCCAACCATGTTGGGTTGGAATGTCATCCAACTTCTAGGTCATACAACCAGAAAAATGAGCTACCAACGGCCCATCTAACCCCCAGGACGTCCAACCCGTGAAGGTGATATCTCGAGCTCCCAGATGAATATTGGGGTGAAATTTTATATCATTCATCCTAGAAATAACCCGCTACATACAATGGTGATGGTATCAAGATACAATTTTGACTTCAACACCTCCAAAATTGCCACTTATTTTTGGGATTTTTAGGTATACACTAGAAGAATGATATGCCTCTTTAAAGTGTATGATGTTTCAAGATGTACCATATTTTCCACCATGTAGGGTATGTGAAATGATTTCCATAAGTACTTTGTTGGACTCATTTACCCCACCATTGACTCAACCAAGCCATCATAAACTACCTTTCTCTTCTGATACCCAAGACTGAAATTTAATGGTTGTCAGAACGTCACATGCCCGTACTTCAAATTTTTAATAGATTATCCAAATTTGTAGGGGTGTAAATTTGGGATACCAATTTAATGACCTCAAGGACATCCCTACTAGATGGAGATACCATATTCCTATAATCATCCATTAGGTATGGAGTCATTTTTAATGGCCCAAATTGAATCGACCCTTTGAATTTCTTATCCCGAGTTTGCTAGATGTTGCCAAACCATGGGTTGACCTATTGTTGCCTACATTTTCCAACTCTTTATAAGGAAATATTAAAATTAATATGAGTGGAATTTTTATTTATTCTAGGATTCTCTTTCTCTATAAATCTAATTTATGGGATGAAGGATGAAGCCCTCGAGACTATCCCAAATCTAATTTAGTTGCTCGCATCTATATTTTCTCGGAAGATAGCATATTTTTCTTACAAAATCAAACCCCTTACTACAAAATTTCCCTCATGTAAATCATGATGAATTGCACAAGAGAAACAACCACACAAAAACTATGTACAAAAAGGAAGATCATACATTCCCCAAGTAGATCATACAAAGTGTACACAAGCACTTATTCTATCGGAAATAAACCTACCTACTCTACGTTAACTAGAGAACTAGGTAACTCAAAAAAAACCTCGACAGTGGAAAGGAAAAGTAGTCACCCTTCCTCAAAATTTGGGACCATAGCACAGATTTGACACTAATCATGGCCTTAGATAAGAGTGAAAAATTAACACAGAACCAATTCTCCACCCAATTCATCAAGGTATCATTTGGAAACATAAAAAATACCTCTTTTAGTTGTTTTACATTTTTATTGAAGAGGCATTGCATCTGATCCTTAGCACATTGAAGATCTTCCTCATACTCAAAATTAAGCATGAATGGTGGAAAGTCTTATTTTTCTCCAAACTAGCAAGATATTTGATTGGGAAAGGGGATTTGGGAACCAATGGGCTAATTCTTATGATTTTCCCACTTTTTGAAGCTCATCCCCATGGATGGGGATATCCTGAAGACTTTCTAGAAGGTGGTTTCTTGCAAACTAATGTGTACTTTCTTATACTTCTATAAATATCCCCTGTAAAAGATTCTTCCTCCTCCATGATGGCGTCGATTTTGCAATTATGTCATCATCTTCCCCTTCCTCCATGGCAGGTTCATCAACAACATCATATCCAAAAAAGAATTCAATAATCTCTCCATGAAATCTTCTTCATCTAGAACCTCTGAATCTGATTTTTTTCCTTCATGTGATCCTCTTTTGGATTTGGATATGACTCCTCTTCCTCATCAACTAATTATGCAACTGATAATGGTCCAACAACCTACAAAAATATAGTTCCATCATGCACACTACACTCGAAAAAATGGGTGATGATTATCATTTTCCTATTAATTCTCTACCAATGTTGTAAAGTTAGTTCTCTCCACCTATTCTCAAATTCCAACCTCTTGAGAAGGATCAGTCATTAATGGTATTTTTGATATTAAACTTGGTAGCCCAATTCCTCAAATATTGTGTTGATTCTTCTATGCTAATCTCCTCAACTACCTTTCCCCCTTGACCGATTTTCTATTTTTTCTCCCTAAAATGGGTTTGGGACTACAAGAGGAGGGGTGGGTTGGGATTCAACTAGTTTTTGCAATGCTTTGGTGGTGATAGAAAAGTTGTGAATTCTTGATTTTTTGGAGGGGGATTTTTTTAGAGAGGAAAAGGAAAAAAATTTGAAGAGAGATGGAAGAGTGTAAGATGAAGAAATCAACTCCACGACGGGATTAGCAGGTGAGAAGCTAGGGATATGAAAATCGGGCGATATGGTGTAAGTGGGGAGGAGGAATGGGATGGTTATACGGAATTGAAATGAAATAGACCCATGTTGTCTCAATTCCTCGGTTGTCTATGATTCAGGATAGGATCACATTTGAGCTCCAACATAAGAGAATTTATTTCTCCCTACCTATTGTAGGATTTTTTAGCTTCCCATTCCTTTGGTTAGAGTAGGATAGGACAGTATTTTTTTCAATAAAAGAAGTGCATTTTTCACACTTTTCATGTTTCCACTTGGAACATGTATGATTTTCACATTTTGTATATTTTTTTATGGTGTTTTTATTATGTTGCAAAGTACATTGGAGGGTGAATTATTCATGATTAGGAAGAAAGGTGTTAAGGTAGTTCTAAGAGCTCCATCGATTAGCATGACATTTAGAGCTATGTAATGCTTCATCCTTTGCCAAGATTTAGTTTATTTTTCTTCAAAAATTGGAAAAATTCATATTAGGATAGCTTGAGATATTCATCCTTATCTCAACAGATCATTTGCAGAGAAAAATAGGGTGATTTTCAAATTCAAAAAAAAATTCCATTACATATAACATAACTCGAAAATTTTGGTAACGAGATTGGTCAATTCAAGCTTGATTAGCTCCAAGTCCAAGTAGTTCTTTGGGTAGTTCAAGGGTGTATTCTTGGAATAATCAGATCAGTTCCATGGTTATCAGGATGAATCCATGCCTAATATATTCTTCAATACCACCGATCAACTCATCTAGCAAGAATATGTCCCCTATGAGTCACCAAATTGTTATTCATTTTTGCACCCCTTAAAATTGGATAACTTCAAAAATTAGACTTGGAAAATTTCATGGGTATTCAGTGATGAATTTGGAGAAAAAAAGGTACTTGAAGATCCTAAAAGCACCTTCATTAGATAGGAAATTTATCCCTCTCTGAAAATGTAAAAATCCTTCTAACTCTGCATATTTTTTGAGTATTAGGCCTTTAGAGGTTTTCTAAAATTTCACACTTTGGTGTAGTATAGGGAGTGTTTTGCAAGTTTCATGCCCACAAGAGTGATTTAAAAATGATGGTCAACATACATATTTCAAAATCATCCCTAAACCCTACAACCAATGAAGATACAACAAATAGAAGGTGTCGGGTCCGCGGTGGAGTATGTAGGGTGATGGTTAACGTTCAAATGTAAATTAATCCCCATCCCCTGCATCTAATGATGGGAGAACACCATCCAATAGAGGACCGACACATTGCAGGTCAAAGAGAATCCCATGAGGCCAATCAAATGTTGCCACATTTTATGATTATGTGTTCCACAACCTACAAATTTTCAAATGGCCATATTTTTGGATCCAATGCTCCAAATTCAATAAAATTTATATCACTAGAAAGGTCTTGACAAGTACTACATCATGGGATCAAGAAAATCAGATTTTGGTAGAGATAAGTGGATGAAAAAGGAAACAAAAACATCCCCAACTCCAACAAATTGTAGTTCTAATTTTCTGGTAGCCAAAATTTAATGAGGTATGGTTTTGTTTCTTCTTCCACAATGAAAAGAACATTGAGGAATGAATCTAACAGTCAACATCCAACTATTCTAAGAATTTAATGAATCTTGTTGTTGGGTGGGAGAAAAAAATTGAATTTTCCATCTTCTTTCTCTCTCATTTATTTTATATATTGTAAAAACCTCTCATTTGTGAGGGGGATAATCTAGGATGTAATGGAACTCTGTTAAAATTGTTCCAAGGAATCAAATGAGTTTTAAGCCTTCATTTGGTCCTAGAAAGTGTTCTTGTATGTCTATTCTTCACTTGTAATGGACTGTGCATATTCTGAAAGAAATAAAACTTCTCTTTTATGGTGTTTCCTTCAACCCTAGCATATGTTTTATTGTATTTCCTTTCCTTTCCATTCTTTATGTTGTATTTTATGCATGCATTTCTCATTTGTAAGTTTAGAAGGTTTTTGTTTCATGGAGAAAGAGATAGTGAATGAAGCTTTGGGTCTATGTCACACTTTTCTTACATCTACCTATTGCATTTTCCTTCTCTCTTCCCCCTTAATAGGATATTTCCACACCCTTTTATTGGTGCTATCACCTCTATTAGTGTAGGCTTTCCCCTTTTTGATTCATTTTCTCTCTCACTTTGGTCATTTGGAAGTTTAGGATAGGAGTAGATAGTTACATTTCGCTTCTAGGAGTGGTTTAGCATTATAATTAGGTAGAGGAAACAAACTTCTCGGAGGTTGATCTCACTTATAAAATTCCCACACTTATTAAAGAAAATGGCATACATTTGGAATGGATGAAATTAGGATGATGGAATGTGAAGAGAGAGATTTCTCCAAAGGGAGTGTGAGATAACAAGAGGTCCTTATCACTCCACATCGGTTAGTGCATGACGTTAAATATCTAGTTCTATCATGATTAATATTTGAGATTAGATGTTTGGATTGATTTTAGAATCCTTGGGTAGAGGCCTAATTTGATTTTTATAACATCGATGTCATTTAAATAGATCTGTATTGATCGGCACGGTTGTGGGAAACTAAGATAGTTTCTATTAAATTTGAGGAAAATGGTTGAATTTGATATCAAAAATTTCCTTTTGTTAGGTTTTTCATTTTTATGATGGTCTATTGTTGTTTTAAGCTTGTAGGAGGGTTTTTAGGAGATTAGGTTGTTTTTACTTTTTAATCTATTTTTATTTATTTATTGGTTATAGGTGGTTGCGGTGGTACAAATGTAATTGTAATTTTATAGGAGGAAATGAATGTGTGGAATTATGAAGGGGTTTCTATATTACGTACACACCTATGGGAATTAGGGTTCCCTAATTTTGGTGTCTACATGTTACCCTTTTTCTCAAATGGTTTTTGATGGACAAACCACTAAATAAAAACAAGTGAGATATTTGGATTATTGGAGAGGTGATCCCCCTAAAACTAGGGTCCATCTCAAATTAATGTGATGGTCACCAATTTGATTGAATGGATGGATGAATGCACATAAAATTATGTAGGATTGTGTAGGATTACATTGGTAGATAGATTCATTTAAATTTAATATTCCCAAGACTAGATATGAAATATCCTGCCACAAAGGTGGGCTTACATAATCAATAAGTCAAGTGATAGGGAAACCAATGAGATCTCAACCTATAGTCATATGACTTGTAGGAAGAAGTGAGAAAAGTTTCCTAAGAGGCTATGGAATCTATTGAGGGTTAATAAAAAATGATTAGTATGAAATATATTTCCATAAAAGTGGGCTCACACAAATGAGAAGTGAAGTAATAGGGAAACCAATGGGATATCAACCTATATACATATGAATTCATTGGAAGAGGTGGTAAAAAGATTCACGGGAAGATGGGAAATCCAAGGTGGTTTGATAACCATAGTTTTTGTCGAGGATAAAATGTTTGATTTTTAGTGGGTCTTAGGGACCAAAAAGAAGCACATACTTGAAAAGTTTGTAATTCATACGGAATCAATGTCAATTGGGTGAATTGGTATCTATTATAAGTGAATCAACATTGATTAGAAATCTTAACCGATCAGGTTGGGATGCCTATATATAAGCTTTGGACAATTGTGAGATGTCATTATGCTCATTGTGCTTTTTATGATAAGTTTTTATAAATTAGTGATTTTTGCTACTTTGAGATATGGAGGCTAGTGGGAGTAAAAGAAAATGGTTTCCATCTTAGATAGAGGTAGGTTTAGGTTTTTGTATTTTGTATTTTTTATTTTTATTTTTCTATATGTAGATACGTAATTGGTGTTGATTATTAGGATTGGTGTCGATTTATGTAGGATCGAGTTGATTTGTCATGTTTTGAAAGAAAAATGGATGGAGTTTGTAATGTGATGACTAATAATTTTATATTTTATTTTTGTGGCTTTGGATGAAGAGGCATATTTTTATGGTGGATAGAGTGTTGTCATTGTTTAGGAGATTATGGGAGTATATGGGGGAAATGACTACGAGAATTTGGAGGTGTTAGGGTTAGATTGATTGCACCACTATAGGTGTGTTCACCATAATTTGGAGATGATGGTGGCATTTTTAAAGTGGAGAGATCCATCCATATGGACATTTTGTATACATCATCTAGGATTTCATGGTTTCTTATTTAGGGTTCTCAACAATTATGCTGATTGATTAGATAGGAAGAGAGAAATGATGAGGTTGTTGTATGGAGATGCTATGATAAAGATTACATATGTTTCTAGTGTAATGCCTGCTTCAACTACCACTTGAGACCAAGAAACAAACTAGGAAAATTATGGAATAATTTTTTTATAAGAAGAGTCTACAACCAAGTTACAAGACACTAGTTTGAAACTAAATAGGTTCCAGAAAAAATTCTGATTAACCAAACACAATATTTCCATTTTTATCTTATAACAAGTTTACAAGGTTCCAATTTGGAGGTTACAAGTTTTACTAAGGTTTAGGGAGAAATTTATCGCTAGGCCTACTCTCTATCAAGCCCTGAAATTCAATTAGATTTTTCACACACTTATAATTATCAAAAATTTCCTAAACTAGGCTCATTGGATAGAAAATTTCCTCACCTTTCCAACCATATAAAGAAGTCCTCCTAACTCCTTGTAAAACTCAAGTTATGGCCGGGTGGAGTTTTAGGGAAAATTTTCCCTTGGAGGTCCACGTGGGGTTAGGGAGAAAATTGGGAAAATTTTCCCAAATGCCACGTGTCATCACATGATTGGTTTGGGCCGGCGACATGTGGTCACGAGGAAAAAAAGTGAAAATTTTACAAGGGAAAAAATGGTTAATTTTTCCGTTTTGATCCGCGCACCCCCGCCACGTGTCATCACGTGATTGGTTGGGGGCCGCGGAGTTGCGGGGAAAATTGGGAAATTTTTCCCAAGGATTTTTTTTTAAAAGTTAAGTTTTTATTAAGGGTCTACCCTCCAAAGTGCCACGTGGAAAATTCTGATAGGATGAGAGGGTGGCGGGGCCGTGGAACTTTTTGAGAAATTTTTCTAAAGTTCAAAATTTAAATTTTTCTAAGGTCAAATTATTTCATTTTTGGTTTGGGATGGCCATTTTGAAGTAAAACTTCAAATGGCCATAACTTTTGATAGGAAGCTCCATTTTAGGCAAATGAGGACTTTCCGAAAAGCTCTCGGAGTCCTCTTTGCACAGAAATCATCAATTTTAGAATTTGGTGAAGTTTCAAGGGTAAATTTTAAGAAATTGATCTGCAGGGTTTATAATTTTAAAACTGGCAGTTTTTCCAACTTGGGAGATTTGTTCAATGTTGATTTCTTTTCTTCTCAACATGTAAATTGAACATGGAGAACTGGTCTAGGGTGAGTTTAGGATTTTTTTCAAGGTTCAAATTGTTGTTTGCTTTGCCATTTTCATTTTTACATCTTTTGACAGGAAAACTGATATGCAAGCTGCAATTTTGATTTAATGAAGATCTTAATAGCCATTTTTCATTGTTGAGTTTTCAAGAGGTTCCTTAAGTCTTATTACACCTAAATTTCATTGTTCCATTTCTCAATTTAAGTCATAAAACTAAACTGTACATTAGTTACATTATTTTTAAAAGCCAGAGTTATAAATTAAAAGAGAGTTCTTTCTTCCATGAGTTTACAATTTAATGTGCAACATTCAAGTGTGGAAAAACATATCAGTTTTGTTCCTCAGACATCTAATTGATTCAACACACCCTTACATTCAATATGCAAAGTGAATTTCAATTCTAAAACTCATTTCAAAGTATCCAAATTTCTTTCATTTCCTTTATACGGGATTCTCTTTTCCAACATAGAATTCATAAGATATAACAATCATTAAATTTCTAATACAACAATGCAATACATTTAATGACAACACTTTTTTATTTATTCTCTTTTAGAACAGAGTCTCATTCTTTCACATGATTTTCAAAACAGAATATGAGTAATATTTCTTTTCATTTCCCAAATGAGATTCAATCTTTCATTTCTAATGCAAAGTATCTTTTCATTACAACCATGTAAGTCAGAATAGCTACAATCCTTTTATTGAATTCTAACAAGGACATCTTTACAACTGAACTCCTTTCCAATTTGTATTAGATTTCCAACTTTCAAAATACAAGTATAAAACTCCTTTCACATTTTCTTTCCAAGGTAAAACAGAGAGATATGATTCTTCTCTACATTCCTCAATGCAAATACAATCACTTCACATTACAATATATATATACACTCATCCACTCGAAGTGGGAAGGGTTACATTAAAATTGCTCAAAGGAATGACTGTCAAACTGTGATTTTTTTTCTCCAAACAGCATGCTGATTTCTTCATTCTTGCAACTTGAATCACAACAAGGAAGGGGGAAAGGCAACACTCTCCACCCAACCAAGATACCCAATGGGAAAATAGAAGCCATCTTTCCCCATTGGCCCCCGAGCCCCAACCATATTGAAATGGAGCATGATAATTCAACTCATGGCAACATGGACTTCTTTCACATGCAAGCAACACTCATGTATCACAAAAAAATCAATGAAGACACAAAACAAAACAAGGTAGTAGTAGTTCTCAACTGCATTAGAAAACAGTCATACAATCACAAAGGCTTGAGCAAGCAAGCCAAACAAGAGCAAGAACTATGGAGGTCTCCTTATGCCTCCCATGTTGAAATTGGACATCCACCTACAACAACCACCAAGAACATAACCATCCCATAAACCTTATCCCTCCTCAACCCCTCCTTATCCCTCCTCCAAATTTATCCCTTATACCTCCCCCAAAGTAAGAAATGCATGCATATTCTTTTCCTAGGTGGATTCCAACCAACACTCCCTCCTCAAGACAAGTGCCAATGGAAAATCCCTTATCCCTCCTCTGATTAACCTCATAGTCTTCTCTCCACACCATGCCCTAAGCATTCTACCCATCCCTCTAAGAATTGCAAACACAACACATTCAAAAATTCATGCTAAAAGAGGGAAAAACAACAATTTTAAAAGAGTGAGAGCCTACCTCTCCATAATGGAGACTTGTTTCCAAAACAATAGTTCTTTTGATGCTCAAAACACAGTCCCAAAATAGAAATGTACAAGCATGTGAATCAATCCAAGCTCTTCCACAAAGCAAGCTCCAAAGGCAAGAGAAAAATTTGACCCAAGAGTGAAATAACAAAGTTTCAACAACCTCAAAATGAGGAGGAATTCAAATTTTAAAGGAGAGGGTGGAAGAGGATGATGTGGATTCCAAGTGAGATACCACATCATTTTTTTCATTCCCCAAGAATGTAATCCACATCAAAACAAATCACCATAAAAGAGAAATGACAAAATTACTTACGCACACAATAGCCCATACCCCAAAAGGAATGCATTTAAAATTACAAGACAAGTGCAATCAATACTTGCCCAAATTTATGTCAAAATACAATAAAATAGATTGATTTTGACTCCAAAACAATAATCATGGTTGGTGGAGGTTTTTGAGAGGTGTGGGAAAAGTTTAACTTGTCCCACAAGCCTCCAATTTAGGCTCCCAAGACCAAATCCGAGTTTCAAAGAGGATGGAGTGTTCTACACTCCAAAATCTGCCTTACACAATCTATCATTTTACTTACACAACTCTTACATCCTCTTACAATTTCTTACACATGCATTTATATTTATGACATTTATTTATTACAATCTTTTATAAAGATTTATTTATTTACCACATGGTTATATATATATATAAGTCAATTTTCATTTTCAACCAAGACAATAACATTTAATTTATATTCCACATCCCAATTAATATAATTGAAATTTAACTATAAGACTCTCACATTATACTATCACATTAAAATAATTAAAATAAAGAGCACATTACAAATAAAATACATACAACAATAATTTTAAAAAGGGACACAACAAATAAAGCACACATATACCCCATGGTCACAATAATGGAAATCCCCCATGGGAAATCCTAACAAAACACAACATACAACTCAAACATAGTTGCCATGGTGACCTTGTTGATTTCACACTAAATTCCAATATGGTTAGTCTCCAGTCCCCCGACATTGTTGTGATTTTTAACCTGCAAAATGCAATATACCCCTTCGGCCTCGTGGCCATATCAGAACATCCAAATGATATAAGCAACATACAATTATTAAATCCAAATCACAACATTATCAAGAATTTAACATTTATCATTTAAATTCAACTGCAACTATATCATCATCCAATAGATCTCTATACTATAGCTATTCATAATATCAATGTCACATGTCTACAATCAAAAGCAATA
The DNA here is from genome assembly GCA_018340775.1 of Taxus wallichiana var. yunnanensis. Taxonomy (NCBI): domain Eukaryota; kingdom Viridiplantae; phylum Streptophyta; class Pinopsida; order Cupressales; family Taxaceae; genus Taxus; species Taxus wallichiana. The sequence continues at coordinate 54,003,374 of CM031234.1, forward strand.
ACCTGTCCATGTCAACCAGTATGTCATCATCCACATAATAATATTGATGTCTCAATGATCATCAAGCAAAATATCTGAATCCAGATCAATATTAATCCAGGATCTAACATCTAACCATCATACTAATCAAAACATAATAATGTCCATAATAATCCCTGATACATCATACTACATCAAAACATAATAATATCCAAAATGTGACCAATAGTGTCAGGATCAGTATCTGAATAGTGTCCAAGGAAAGTGGGCACTACATCCCCCTCCCCTTAGACTCGAACTTCCTCCTGGAAGTCACTGGAACAAATGTGGAAACTACACTCGTAAAGCAGTAGCATCCTCCCAAGTGGCTGCAGTCTCATCATATCTATCCCACTGCACTCGTACCTGATCAATCTCTCTGCCTCGAAGGCCTAGGGTCTTGCGATTGATGATACAGATGGCTCCACCATCACCTACCCCGATCCTGCACCTGCAATGATGTCCAATCTAGCACATGAGAAGGATCTATGATGTATCTCCTAAGAACAGAAACATGAAACACATCATGTACGCGAGACAAGCTAGGTGGCAATGCTAGACAGTAAGCCAATGGGCCGATACGCTCCAGGATCTCAAAAGGTCCAACGAATCAAGGAGCTAACTTATAACCTTTTCCATAACGAATCAAGCTCTTATGTGGCCTAACATGAAGGAAAACTTCATGCCCACATCAAAATTATGCTTGGTTCTATGCTAATCAGCATACTTCTTCTACCTATCCTGTGCCTCCTGCAATCTCTACCTGATCAACACTACCTACTGCTCCATGTCCTGCAAAAGAGCTGGTCCTAAGGATACTCTATCCTCCAATCTGTCCTAGCTAAGGGGTGTCCTACACTCCCTACCATACAAGGCCTGAAAAGGAGCCATGCCTATAGAACTCTAGAAACTATTATTGTAGGAAAATTCCACAAGATACAGATACTCCTCCCATCTTGCTCTGGTGATCCATCACGTACATCCTGAGCATGTCCTCCAAAATCTGATTCACCCTCTCAGTCTGTCCATCTGTCTCTGGGTGATAAGTTGTGCTGAAGTTAATCTTCATCCCGAGAACATACTGCATGGTGGTCCAGAAATGAGAAGTGTACAAAGGATCGCGGTCACAAATGATCTTCTGTGGAATCCCGTGTAACCTGACAATCTCATCCAAGTAAACACGTGCCACTGCACTAGCTTTATAGGTGGTCTTCACTGGGAAAAGTGAGCTACTTTTGTCAATTTATCAACCGTGACCATGATGGCATCATGGTGATATCTCGACATTGGTAACCCAACAATGAAATCCATGGAAATGGTGTCCCATTTCCACTCCGGTATAGCATGAGGATAGAGAAGGCCAGCTGGATGTTGATGCTCAGCCTTCACTTTCTGGCACTCTAAATAGCATGTGACACAAATTGAGCCACGTCCCTGTGAAGTCCTCTCCAGTGATATAACTGTCTCAAGGTGGCGTGCATCTTCTTCACCCCAGGATGGGCTGAATAGGGTGCACGATGTGCCTCTGTCAAGATGTCCTACCTCAAGCCTCCATCTCTAGGAACATAAATCTGACCTCTGTGCCTGAGAAGACCATCTGCCTCTAGTGAGAAACCATCAAATTTCCCCTCAAGGGGGCTCTGAGACTCAATCTCTACTCGAGCTGCAATGTAAAAACTATCAAGAGGAAGCTGCTAAAGAATCTGTTCCATAAATCTATGCTCACTAAAGTAGCCATGCTCAAATGCCTCCATCTACTGAGGGCATCTGCAACCACATTCTCCTTCCCCTTCACATGCTCTATCTCCATGTCATACTCACAAAGCAACTCCATCCAATGCCTCTGACGAGTGTTTAGATTGGGCTACATGAAGAGGTGGCAAAGACTCAAATGGTTTGTCCTGAGTGTGAATCTTCGTCCAAGAAGAAAATGTCTCCATCTAACCAAAGCATGCACAACCACCACAAGCTCAAGATCATGGGTAGGATAATTAAGCTTGTGATCCTTGAGTTTGTGAGACTCAAAAGCTACAACCCTGCCATCCTACATCAACACACCTCCAAGCCCTGCTAAAGAAGCATCTGTGCAAACAAAGAACTCCCCGTGGATCCGGCACTGCAAGAATGGGTGTTGTAGTGAGATATTCCTTCAGTGTCCTAAAGGCCTTCACACCTATCTGACCAAACAAACTTCTTCCCTTTCCGCTGAAGGGAAGTGATGGGGTGTGCTATCTCGAGAGAAGTCCTACACAAATCTCCTATAGTAACCTGCTAACCCCATGAAGCTGTGCACCTCTGTCACTGTAGTGGGTACTGGCCAATCCATAATGGCTCTAATCTTGGAAGGATCAACTGTGATACCTTCACCTGAGATGATATGACCCAAGTATTGAATCTCTGACTGAAAGAAAGCACACTTCTCCAAGTTCCCGTAAAGCTGCTGCTCACGAAGACACTGAAGAACCTGACGAAGGTGCCCCTCGTGCTCCTCATGCATATGTGAGTAAATTAGAATGTCATCAAGAAAGATGAGCATGAAGCAATCTAAAAGGTCCTGAATACCCCATTCATCAAACTCATAAACACTGCGGGGGCATTCGTCAAACCAAAAGGCACCACTGTGAACTCATAGTGCCCATACCTCATACGAAAAGTAGTCTTATGAATGTCTACCTCCGTAATCCTCAACTGATGGTACCCTGACTTGAGATCAATCTTAGAGAACACCGTGGCTCCCTTCATTTGATCAAACAAGTCATCAATGTGAGGCAGGGGATAATGATTCTTGATCATTACCTTATTCAGCTGGTGATAGTCTATGCATAACCGTAAGGATCCATCCTTCTTCTTAACAAATATAACCGGTGCACCCCAAGGGGATACACTAGGATGGATAAGGCCTTTCTCTAGAAGGCCCTCCAGCTGTAACTTGAGCTCATAGAGCTCTGGGGTGGTCATCGATAAGGAGCTCGTGAGATAGGCTCTGCTCCTGGAACTAGATCAATATGGAAATCAATCTCACATGGGGGTGGCATCCCCGTAGCTCCCCTAGAAAAACATTTGCATACTCTCTCAAAATGGGATGGTCATCTAGCGATGGCCCACTAGATCCATCCTCTGTCTAGTCACTGACTGTGACTACATACATCTGACAACCTCGTCGCACACACCACTTGAGCTACATAGCGAGAAATGGTGTAGATAGAAACATGTCTCTTGACCCCGAAATCACCGACTCAACTCCAAGATCATCTACACAAGATATAGTCTTATGATAGCAATCCATCCTGGCCCTGTGTGTAGACAACCAATCCATGCCTAAAATGACTCCATACAAGCCCAAAGGAAGTACGCGGAGATCTGAAGTGGTGGTGAAAGGTCCCAAGTTAATAACACACTCCTTTACCAAGGAGTCTACAGAGACCTTGGCTCCCAAAGCCATCTCGACATCCCAACTATGACCCTGTCTAACAGCCACCAGCCTACATCACTCTACTAAGGATGGTGTAATAAATGAATCAGAAGAACCAGAGTCAAACAATATGGAGGTAGGAACACCTCCGATACTACCTGGGGTCTCAATGACCATGCTCTAGTGCTCGGCCTAGCGGTTCTCAACCGCTGCACGTAGATCTGTGACTTCGTCCCATGTCTCTGACTATAGGCTCGAGATGGGTGCCTTACCCTTATTAGGGTTCTAGGGGCAATCTCTCCAAAAGTGTCCCACTACTCCACACCCGAAGCAACCACCTGAAGTCCTCCAAACTGCAGCACCACCAGAAGGTGCCCTAGAGGTAGGTGTTGTGGACCCTGATGATCAGCCATAGTCTATTGTGGCCTCTGTGGTCGAGCTCCTACTGACTGAGCTCTAGCTCCACCCTGTGTCCTGGTGGGACCCCTAGGAGGCCCCATGCTCCGACCTCTCTGTGCATCAACTCTCTGAGGAGGCCTAAAAGGTGGGTGGGACTGTTGCTGCTGCTGTTGTGGCCTAAAAGATGACTGTGAAGAATGCTGACCACCATGGGGAGGAGGAGCTGACCCCCTCGATCTGCTATCCTGTAACTGCTGAATATGGCTCCTGACTCGGTCTCTAGCCTGTTGGGTTTTACCCCAAGTCTCCTCTGCAATGTAGGCCTTCTCAATGCCTCTACTAATGTCTGTGGGTAGTGGATCTGAACTACACCTCCAATGTCTATATTAAGGCCCCAGATGAACCTGTGGATCCGCACCTACTCATCCTACATGTAATCAACGTACTGAAGTAGGTCTAGGAACCTACTCTCATACTCGGCCACTATAAGGGAAGCCTGTCGAAGGTCATGGAACTCATCGATCCTCTGTTGTATGAATCTCCGTGGCAAGTATCTACTCCTGAATCTCTCCTCAAACAAATCCCAGGTGACTGTCTCTAATTCTATGTGGAGATTTTGCTCCTCTATTCCCCACCATACTCCAGCTCCATCCTTCAGTAGATGGATCGCAACATGAGCTTTCATGTTGCTAGAACAAGGACAAAGCTTGAAGCAACCACTCAAGCTAACTAGCCAGGCCTCTGCCTAGAATCCCCCTGTGTCACCTAAATAATGTGATGGCCTAAGCTTTAAGGATTTCCCTGATGTGATCTACAGCCGTGGTCTGACGGCCTCTAGGCCTCTCTATAAGCTCATCCCTAAGCCTAGGGCTCGAGACCTCTCTCTATGCTCCAGAACTCTGTCACCCTACCTCCTAGGTGGTGAATCTACTCTGACTGACTCTGCATGAAAATTATCTCCTCCATCCTCCTCACTGAGTGGAGGGGGTGCATGTCCCTCTATGGAAATATCTCTGTCATGTCTGCCTGAGTGCCCTCCTACTGATCCTCCACGTAGGGCAGCATTAACATCCTAGAGAGTCTACAAAATCTGTGGTAGGATAGCTACTAAACCCTGATCCGGTGGTGGTGGTGGTGGTGGAGGTGGTGGTGGTGGTGACTCTGAGTCTCTGTGAACATTCCTCCTACTCCGTCTGAGCTCCCTGCATAGACCAGAGTGGGAGTTAGTTCATTACCTTGAGTTTCCTTTAGTTTTCTAAGTTTACTAACATGTTCAATTTTCAAACGGTTTTGTTTTCTAGATTATCAATTTGCTAGTTTTAGGTTTCAAGTCTCAATGTTTCTAGTGTGCCCAATGGTCCAAGATTTTGAACCACTACTCTGATACCAAGTGTAATGCCTGCTTCAACTACCACTTGAGACCAAGAAACAAACTAGGAAAATTATGGAATAATTTTTTTATAGGAAGAGTCTACAACCAAGTTGCAAGACACTAGTTTGAAACTAAATAGGTTCCGAACAAATTTTGATTAACCAAACACAATATTTCCATTTTTATCTTATAACAAGTTTACAAGGTTCCAATTTGGAGGTTACAAGTTTTACTAAGGTTCAGGGAGAAATTTATCGCCAGGCCTGCTCTCTATCAAGCCCTGAAATTCAACTAGATTTTTCACACACTTAGATTTATCAAAAATTTCCTAAACTAGGCTCATTGGATAGGAAATTTCCTCACCTTTCCAACCATATAAATAAGTCCTCCTAACTCCTTGTAAAACTCAAGTTATGGCTGGGTGGAGTTTTAGGGGAAAATTTTCCCTTGGAGGTCCGCGGGGTTAGGGAGAAAATTGGAAAATTTTCCCAAATGCCATTGTCATCATGTGATTGGTTCAAGATGGAAGGTCGTGGGTTAAAAGGATAAGAAAAAAATTCAAAGTTTTCCAAGGGAAAAAATGGTTAAGTTTTTCGTTTTGATCCGCGCACGCCCTGCCACGTGTCATCATGTGATTGGTTGGGGGCCGCGGAGTTGCGGGGAAAATTGGGAAATTTTTCCCAAGGCAATTTTTTTCAAAAGTTAAGTTTTTATTAAGGGTCCACCCCTCCAAAGTGCCACATGGAAAATTCTGATAGGATGAGAGGGTGGTGGGGCCGTGGAACTTTTTGAGAAATTTTTCTAAAGTTCAAAATTTAAATTTTTCTAAGGTCGAATTATTTCATTTTTGGTTTGGGATGGCCATTTTGAAGTAAAACTTCAAATGGCCATAACTTTTGATAGGAAGCTCCATTTTAGGAAAATGAGGACTTTCTGGAAATCTCTCGGAGTCCTATTTGCACATAAATCATCAATTTCAGAATTTTGTGTAGTTTCAAATGTAAATTTTAAGAAATAGATCTGCAGGGTTTAAAATTTTAAAACTGGCAGTTTTTCCAACTTGGGAGATTTGTTCAATGTTGATTTCTTTTCTTCTCAACATGTAAATTGAACATGGAGAAATGTCTAGGGTGAGTTTAAGATTTTTTTGCAAGGTTCAAATTGTTGTTTTCTTTGCCATTTTCATTTTTAAATATTTTGATAGGAAAACTGATATGCAAGCTGCAATTTTGATTTAATGAAGATCTTAATAGGCATTTTTCATTGTTGAGTTTTCAAGAGGTTCCTTAAGTCTTATTACACATAAATTTAATTGTTCCATTTCTCAATTTAAGTCATAAAACTAAACTTTACATTAGTTACATTATTTTTAAAATCCAGAGTTATAAATTAAAAGAGAGTTCTTTCTTCCATGAGTTTACAGTTTAATGTGCAACATTCAAGTGTGGAAAAACATATCAATTTTGTTCCTCAAACATCTAATTGATTCAACACACCCTTACATTCAATATGCAAAGTGAATTTCAATTCTAAAACTCATTTCAAAGTATCCAAATTTCTGTCATTTCCTTTATACGGGATTCTCTTTTCCAACACAGAATTCATAAGATATAACAATCATTAAATTTCTAATACAACAATGTAATACATTTAATGACAACACTTTTTTATTTATTCTCTTTCAGAACAGAGTCTCATTCTTTCACGTGATTTTCAAAATAGAATATGAGTAATATTTCTTTTCATTGCCCAAATGAGATTCAATCTTTCATTTCTAATGCAAAGTATCTTTTCATTACAACCATGTAAGTCAGAATAGCTACAATCCTTTTATTGAATTCTAACAAGGACATCTTTACAACTGAACTCCTTTCCAATTTGTATTAGATTTCCAACTTTCAAAATACAAGTATAAAACTCCTTTCACATTTTCTTTCCAAGGTAAAACAGAGAGATAGGATTCTTCTCTACATTCCTCAATGCAAATACAATCACTTCACATTACAATATATATATACACTCATCCACTCGAAGTGGGAAGGGTTACATTAAAATTGCTCAAAGGAATGACTGTCAAACTGTGATTTTTTTTTTTTTCTCCAAACAACAAGCATGTTGATTTCTTCATTCTTGCAACTTGAATCACAACAAGGAAGGGGGAAAGGCAACACTCTCCACCCAACCAAGATACCCAATGGGAAAATAGAAGCCATCTTTCCCCATTGGCCCCCGAGCCCCAACCATATTGAAATGGAGCATGATAATTCAACTCATGGCAACATGGACTTCTTTCACATGCAAGCAACACTCATGTATCAAAAAAATCAAAGAAGACACAAATCAAAACAAGGTAGCAGTTCTCAACTGCATTAGAAAACAGTCATACAATCACAAAGGCTTGAGCAAGCAAGCCAAACAAGAGCAAGAACTATGGAGGTCTCCTTATGCCTCCCATGTTGAAATTGGACATCCACCTACAACCACCAAGAACATAACCATCCCATAAACCTTATCCCTCCTCAACCCCTCCTTATCCCTCCTCCAAATTTATCCCTTATACCTCCCCCAAAGTAAGAAATGCATGCATATTCTTTTCCTAGGTGGATTCCAACCAACACTCCCTCCTCAAGACAAGTGCCAATGGAAAATCCCTTATCCCTCCTCTGATTAACCTCATAGTCTTCTCTCCACACCATGCCCTAAGCATTCTACCCATCCCTCTAAGAATTGCAAACACAACACATTCAAAAATTCATGCTAAAAGAGGGAAAAACAACAATTTTAAAAGAGTGAGAGCCTACCTCTCCATAATGGAGACTTGTTTCCAAAACAACAATTATTTTGATGCTCAAAACATAGTCCCAAAACAACAATGTACAAGCATGTGAATCAATCCAATCTCTTCCACAAAGCAAGCTCCAAAGGTAAGAGAAAAATTTGACCCAAGAGTGTAATAGCAAAGTTTCAACAAACACAAAATGAGGAGGAATTCAAATTTTAAAGGAGAGGGTGGAAGAGGATGATGTGGATTCCAAGTGGGATGTCACATCATTTTTCTTCATTCCCCAAGAGTGCAATCCACATCAAAACAAATCACCATTAAAGAGAAATGACAAAATTACTTACACACACAATAGCCCATACTCCAAAAAGGAATGCATTTAAAATTATAAGACAAGTGCAATCAATACTTGCCCAAATTTATGTCAAAATACAATAAAATAGATTGATTTTGACTCCAAAATAATAATCATGGTTGGTGGAGGTTTTTGAGAGGTGTGGGACAAGTTTAACTTGTCCCACAAGCCTCCAATTTAGGCTCCCAAGACCAAATCCGAGTTTCAAAGAGGATGGAGTGTTCTACACTCCAAAATCTGCCTTACACAATCTATCATTTTACTTACACAACTCTTACATCCTCTTACAATTTCTTACACATGCATTTATATTTATGACATTTATTTATTACAATCTTTTATAAATATTTATTTATTTACCACATGGTTATAATATATATAAGTCAATTTTCATTTTCAACCAAGACAATAACATTTAATTTATATTCCACATCCCAATTAATATAATTGAAATTTAACTATAAGACTCTCACATTATACTATCACATTAAAATAATTAAAATAAAGAGCACATTACAAATAAAATACATACAACAATAATTTTAAAAAGGGACACAACAAATAAAGCACACATATACCCCATGGTCACAATAATGGAAATCCCCCCATGGGAAATCCTAACAAAACACAACATACAACTCAAACACAGTTGCCATGGTGACCTTGTTGATTTCACACTGAATTCCAATATGGTTAGTCTCCAGTCCCCGACATTGTTGTGATTTTTAACCTGCAAAATGCAATATACCCCTTCGGCCTCGTGGCCATATCAGAACATCCAAATGATATAAGCAACATACAATTATTAAATCCAAATCACAACATTATCAAGAATTTAACATTTATCATTTAAATTCAACTACAACTATATCATCATCCAATAGATCTCTATACTATAGCTATTCATAATATCAATGTCACATGTCTACAATCAAAAGTAATAACCTGTCCATGTCAACTAGTATGTCATCATCCACATAATAATACTGATGTCTCAATGATCATCAAGAAAAATATTTGAATCCAGATCAATATTAATCTAGGATCTAACATCTAACCATCATACTAATCAAAACATAATAATGTCCATAATAATCCTTGATACATCATACTACATCAAAACATAATAATATCCAAAATGTGACCAATAGTGTTAGGATCAGTGTCTGAATAGCATCCAAGGAAAGTGGGCACTACATCTAGAGTTTTTTTAGGCTTGATAGTATGATAGGGTATCAGGGAATACCTTGAACATGATGATTATGGTGGGTATCAAATGTTATGCTCTACTAGATTCAAGTGGTGGAAATTTTCCATGGGCACTGGTAGGGATGGTGGCGGATATGATATAGTATAATACCATTTTTATTTAGGGGCCAACTCTACTGACACAAGTGTATAGGGAGTTGTGGGAGTGATAGATAGGGAGGAGGTATGGATTATATGTGACATTCATTTTGTATTGTTTGGCATATGGCCATAACAAGGTGATCCAACCGCGTGGACTTCCTTGGGTGAGATGGCATGACCGGGATGTTTGTGTTGGGTTTTTGAGATGGAGGAGTGATTTCTCTCATGTTGTATTATCATAGAGTCTAGAGTACTATGCATTTTTGTTATATGGGGTTGGGATTGATGATTTAGTATGGAGGACATATATGGGTTTTCTTATATGTCCTAGAGAGGAGGGTGAGTTGTGGATGATGGAGAAGGAGAGATGGATGTGGGGATGGAGGGAAGAGATGGTTAACAAACCAATTGTTAGTAAATAAGGGATAAAATATGTGGAATAATCCCTCATAGAATCATAACAGTAGAAACTAATATGCAGAAATTATTACAGATCTCAAATAAAAGTGTAGAATAAAATAACACAACACAAAGAGACAATATTTAACGTGGTTCACCCAATTTGGGCTATGTCCACAAAGAATCACTTCCTCAGATTTTATTACAAGCCACAACTCTCTCAATACAATACCTAGACCCGTTTGGAGCAATGCTCAACAAAATCTACAGAATTCACAGCTGAATTCAAAACACATCTGTAATGTTTACATTATATCTACCATATGCACAAAACCATATAAATAAACAACTGCTTAAGAAGTTTTACAAAACTGTGGGTAACAAAACCATGGTCCAAAACCATCCCATAAACCTATGGGTCAAAAAACCTTCCCATATGAGAAAATCATGTTTTCTGATGTATCGGGCACGTTTTAAGGACCCGGCGAGACAACTATGGAAAGTGTATCAGTACTCTTAGTGTACAGTCTTCAACATTTTCTCACATGAAAATAGGCTCCACAACCTAACAATCTCCCACTTGGAGATTATTTTTCCTCTGAGAAAGCTTCTCAACCCTTCACTAGTTTCTATGAAGACTAACCAAAGCTGAAAACAACTTCAGCTTTTTCCTTGTGACCACCTTGGTCATCATGTACAGGAGGATTCGATTGGTATGGATCTTCTCCAGCTTTAACTTCTCTTCCTTTAAATTTTTCCTAATGAAATGGTACCTTAATCAGTATATACTTCATCCTAGAGTGGAAAGCAGAGTTCTTAGCTAGGTGTATAACACTCTGACTATCACTATGCAACTTTCCTTCCTCTTGTTTATTCCCCAACTCCTCAAGAAATTATTATAACCAAATCATTTCTTTTTCGCCTCTGTGGCAGAAACATACTCAACCTCTATGGTTAACAAAGCCACCGATTTTGTAGTCGTGAAATCTAGCTCACTGTTGTCCCACCTATAGTGTAAACATAACTTTTTGTGCTCCTCCTGACTGTCTACATCTCCAACCATATCTGAATCTACATAACCACACAAATTGGTGTTTGATCCATTGTAGCACAAAACTATCCCCATGGTCCCTCTCAAATACCAAAGGATCCACTTTACTGCCTATCAGTGATCTCTACCTGGATCACTCATAAATCTACTCACTGCTCCCACTACATGGACAATATCAAGCCTAGTGCACACCATGGCATACATCAAACTACCAACCACTGATGAGTAAGGTACCTTGGACATCTAGTTTCTCTCCTTCTCTATCTTGGGACATTGCTCCTTTGATAACTTGAAATAGCCTGCCAAAGGAGTCCCAACCAGTTTAGCATCATGCATATTAAACCTCTCCAAGGCCTTCTTAATGTAATCTTCCTGAGATAAAGTCAGCTTCCATTCCTTCTTATCCCGAGATATTCTCATACCAAGGATTTGTTTGGCTGCCCACAAATCCTTCATAGCAAAGGATTCACTTAGTTGCTTCTTGAGTACTTTTATTTCTGCATGTTTTTACCTACAACTAACATGTCATCCACATACAGACACAAGATAATATAACTGCCATCCTCAAATTTCTTTATATACATGCAATGTTCATAATGACATCTAATATAACCTTGCTCCATCATGAAGCTATCAAATTTCTTATACCATTGACATGGAGCTTGTTTCAAGCCATACAAGATCTTCTTCAGTTTGCACACCATCTCCTCTTTACCTTTGACCTCATAGCCCTCTAGTTGCTACATATATAGTTCCTCCTCCAAATCACCATGGAGAAATGTAGTTTTTACATCAAGCTGCTCTAAGTGCAAGTCTTCTGCTGCAACTATTCCAAGAATAGTTCTAATAGAAGTCATTTTTACTACAAGAGAAAAAATCTCATCAAAATCTATACCTTTTTTCTGTGTAAACCCCTTGACCACCAGCCGGGCCTTGTATCTTTTCTTGCCTCCTTCTTTCTCTTCGAATATAAACACCCACTTATTTTGTAATGCTCTTTTACCTTTGAGTAGCTTCACCAAATCCCATGTCTGGTTCTCCATGAGAGCCTGATGCTCCTCATCCATGGCTTGCTCCCACTTCTTCTGGCATCTACTGCATTGCTTCATCAAATATCTTTGGCTCTCCACTATCAATGAGTAATAAATAATAAAGAGAAGGAGTAAAATGTTTAGGTTCTCTTCTTACCCTAGAAGACCTCCTCAATATAGGAGTTTGGGGTTCTGTTGAGGAGGTTCCTGAACTAATTCATGTGTCACTTTTCCATCCAGAAGATCCTCTACCACTGTATATTCTTTCTTGGATTCTTCCCTTTTTCCCTAATCGCTTCTTATACATGACTTTCTAATTAAATACCACATCCCTAGATCAAGAGATTTTCTTGTCCTTAATACTCTAACATTTATATCCAAAGTCATCACCACCATAACCAATGAAAGTATATTTTTGTAATTTATCCTCTAGCTTGGTCCTATCATCCTTGTCTATATGGAAAAACACCTCACATCCAAAGACTCTAAGAAATGAATAATAAAATTTCTTACCATACCAATCCTCCTCATGTATGCCTTCATCCAAGGTACTTGAGGGTCCTCTATTTATCAAGTACACAGTTGTGCTCACCACTTTTGTCCAAAAGAAAAAGGCAGTCCTGCATGTAACCTCATGCTCCTAGCACGTTCCATTATTGTCCTATTCATCCTTTCTAACACCCCATTCTATTGTGAAGTTCATAGAACCATTTTTGCCTGTGGATTCCATTCTTAGAATAGTAATCATCAAATTCATTGCTGTAATACTCCCCTCCATTATCGACTGAGACATTTTATCTTAAGACTTGTTTCATTCTCTACCAAGGCTTTCCATTTAACAAAAGTGTCAAATACATCAAATTTATTTCTAATACAATAAACCCAAACTTTAATTGTTGCATCATCAATAAAAGTAACATAATAACTTGAACCCCAAGGGATGATACCGAACCGCCCCCACACATCAGAATGCACCAGCTCTAACTTACTCTCTTTCTTTGTAGGTCTAACCTTGAGAAACCTTACTTACTTCTATTTCCCATATATGGATTCATCACAGAACTCCAAACTTGTTTTTATATATCTAGGAAAATCCTTCTTTATGATCTCTATGCTCTTGTGGCTCATATGTGAGCCTATAGTGCTAAAATGTTGTATCTACTTCAAGCCACAAGATTACAAACATTAGTGCTATAAGTGGTTAAATACAAGGTTCCAACCTTCTTACCTCTTACCACCACAAGAGCACCCTTGGTAACCTTCCAAGAGTCTGTTGTAAATATCATAGTATAACCATCACTTCCCAACTACCCTTCCAATATCAAATTTCGTCTTAATGTAGGCACATGTCTAGCATCCTTCAATAGCCAAGTATTCACATTCTGCATCTTAACCTGAATAGAACCTTTTCCAACTATGCTACAAGGCTCATCAACACCAAGAAAAACATGCCCAAAATATCCTTGAACATAATCAACAAAATAATGCCTATGTGAAGTAGCATGGAAAGAAGCCCCTGAATCTAAAACCCAAGATTCAGTAATATTGTGCAAAGAAAGAATCAAAGCATCCTAACATACATTACCTGTTGCCACATTTTCCTCCTTGTTTTCTTCTTATTGTTTCTTCTTGTCCCAAATCTCACAACAGTCCTTCTTTACATGCCTAGACTTTCCATAATGCCAACATACTATCTTACTTTTGGATTTTGACCTTGCCCGATCCTTTGATTTTCCACGGCTTCCTCTATTCTTCTATCTCCCTCTAGTTTCCATTGTCAAAACATTCCCTGAAGTAGAAGATTCACTAGAGATTTTTCTTCACATTTCCTCGCTTAGAATCACCCCAACAACATCCTCAAACTTCAACTTTGAGTTAGCTAGAACTGATTTGCTTACCACCATTACCAGGCTATTCCAACTCTTAGGTAAAGAGAACAAAACTAATAAAGCCCTAACTTCTTCATAAAATTCTATTGTAACCAAAGCTAGCATATTTATAACCGTATTAAAACCGTTTAAATGATCTGCTATTGAACCATTCTCATACATCTTCATATTAAACAATTTTTTCATTAAAAATATCTTATTAGAGGTAGAGGGATTTTCATATAACTTACCTAATGTATCCATCAATTCTTTTGTAGTCTTTTCCTTTGAAACATTAAATAATACCGAAGATGTAAGACACATCTAGATTGTTCCAAGTGCCTTCCTATCCAGAAATCCCATTTCACATCCTTCATGCTCGAGGGTTTGTTCACCTTCTCAGACAGCGGAATATAAAGATCCTTTTGATAAAGGTAATCTTCCATTTGCATCTTCCAAAGACTGAAATTATTCCCATTGAATTTATCAACCCTAGATCTTCCATCATTTTCCATAGCTCCCACTCAAGATAAAACTTTCCCTATGATTCAAAACTTTAGCAAACCAAACTAGGCTCTAATACCAATTGTTAGGAAATAAGGGATAAAATATGTGGAATAATCCCTCATAGAATCGCAACAGTAGAAACTAATATGTAGAAATTATTACAGATCTTAAATAAAAGTGCAGAATAAAATAACACAACACAAAGAGATAGTATTTAATGTGGTTCACCCAATTTGGGCTATGTCCACAAAGAATCACTTGCTCATATTTTATTACAAGCCACCACTCTCTCAATACAATACCCAGATTTGTTTGGAGCTATGCTCAAAAAACTCTATAGAATTCATAGCCAAATTCAAAACACATCTGTAATGTTTACATTATATCTACCATATGCACAAAACCATATAAATAGATAACTTCTTAAGCAGTTTTACAAAATAGTGGGTAACAAAACCATGGGTCAAAATCGTCCCACAAACTTATGGGTCAAAAACCCATCCATATGAGAAAATCACGTTTTCCTATGTATCGAGGCACATTTTAAGGCCCCTGGAAAGACAATCGTGGAAAGTATATAGTACTCTTAATGTACGAGTCTTCAATAGTTTCTCACATGAAAATAGGCTCCATAACCTAACATAGAGTACTATGCATTTTTGTTATATGGGCTTGGGATTGATGATTTAGTATGGAGGACATATATGGGTTTTCCTATATGTCCTAGAGAGGAGGGTGAGTTGTGGATGATGCAAGAAGAGGATGGATTTATGTGGAGATGAAGGGAAGAGATGGTGGAGGTAGTAAATATTGGAAAAGTGTGGTGGTAGTTTGTCCTAGTAGAAGATATATCAGTAAGCCCTATTTTCTACAAGAGAGTGGAGGGATGTATAGAGCTTCCTACAAAAATGATGCATGATATCTAGGAGATGAAAAAGAGGAGGTAGCACTTAGGGAAATAGGTGATGTCAAGGTGACACGTGAGTATGCATATTGGTGGAAGGGTCAGATGTTACCATGAGGACAAAGGATTGTAAGGGCACAACAAGAGTGAGGAGAAGAGTATTTGGAGATGGGTGAGGTATCTAAGGGGTAGGAAAGAGGGGGTTCATATGTGGAGTTAGAGAGACTGGGGTAGTTTATGGTGAGAAGGATGGTAAAGTGGATATCTAATAGGGTGAAGTGGTGAGGTTTATGGGGGTGTTAGGATGAGTGAGTGACTACCCTAGAGAAAGAGTTAGGGAAGGTTTGGTAGGATTGAGACCAATACCATCAGCATAATTAGATGTTGATGGAGCTGTTTGGTGTGACTGGGAATACACGTTTTTGGTTCCTATTTTTATACCATATAGAAACTGGTATTAATTTAGAAGGAAATGGCTTAAATAATGAAATATATGAGATATGTCGTTTAGAGCCAAGGAAATATCTAGCACTCTTTCATCACCAAGTTCTTGAAATCACTAAGGGGTATGTATAAAGGAAATGTCTAGATATCTTTGTTACTTTTGGCTCTGCATAAACCATGGTGAAAGAACCCAAGGGTAGCTCAAATGAAGGATGGATACTATAATTAAATATCCTACAAATTATTAATAGGTATATCTGAGCCAAGTATATCCAAAAATGTAATTTTATGTCAAATATTTGTCACACAAACATTATACATACTTAATACGTTAGACACAATATATTAGAGATAGATAAAATGTGATTCATAGACATCATCTCTACATAAACAATTTATAATATTGAACTTGATGATACTAGAATACTAATCTTAAAATCATGTAAAATGCATTCATAATCTTTGGGGTAAATGTAATTTGTAGGAAAACACATAATGATAAATAAGGTTAATGTACTTGTAGGGGTAGGATAGAAAAACACTTAGTTAGGAAAGGGGGTAGGTGGATATAATTGGGGAGAAATAATGGTGTTTTCCACTTCATCATATTTCACCTAGAAAGTGCAAGAAGACAAAGATCAAAACAATGTAACTCTTAATGGAGCATTTTTATTCATTGATACCAAATTCTACCACATAACCTTCAAAATTTCAAAAACAAATACTTTTGTATAAAACCTCAATAGATATCTAAGGCTTATATCAAATGACACTCAAGATACACTCATGAGTCTTGAAAAATAATCCTCAATAAATAATTTAGAAATAATTTTAAAACTAGATAAATGCATAAAAGTAACACTACAAAACATCACTTACAAGTGACCAATTAATTTCATATACTAAGAACGATTCCTTTGCATTTAATCAAATCAATAGAAAAAATACTATATCAAAAATTATACTACTCAATCATGCTTCCACACAACTTTGAAATACCTAACTGAAAATGGAATATAACTCCATATATTTCAATTGAACGAGGGATAAATACATTAGATGCTCTCATTTCTTGTTAATGACTATATAAATGCAATCACTTTAGCCTAGAATGAAAAATTAGAACCCTTGGAATGAAAATAGGCCTTAATTATTATAAAATAATTTCCCCTTAAGGAATATATCCAAATTCCCCAAAAGCGTCAAAATCAAGCAAACGTGAGAGTTAGAAGATTCTAAGTCCACCAAAATGGATGGGGATGTTTTCCCAACTGAAAATATTCCATTTTGATATGTAAGTATTTAATATTTATATTTCATATTCATTCTCATGTAGGAATAAAGAATATTCTTCATTTGCTAACAAATTTCCTTATGTCCTTTCCATCTTGGCATTATCCCATTTATGTTTATTTGAAAAAATGTATCTACACAATAATTCCATGTGTGCATTCTTCAAGACTCTATTTGTAATCATTGGATTTGATTCTTTCCCTTTTTAAAATTATGTTCAACAAAATCATAAAGAATAAAATTGGATGCCTTAACAATCCTTTTTATGTGACTTCATATGAATATCAAACTATAATCAAGTTAGTGAGATATCTTCCTACATGAATCACCTAATCCCCATCCCTCAATTAATTCGTGCTAGATATTGGGATAGATATATTATTTTGTGTGAAATGAATGGATTCTACATGCCATTCGAATATCCATTCCCCTTATAAATAGTTTTCTTCTTCAAAAATTGTAATCATTTCTTTACACATAGGATCCTTCCAAGTAAAATATAATTTATGTTATGACATCATCATCAGGAGTGGGAACCAATATGTCTAGGTTGTATTCTAAAACTATGAGAACCAATTTTCTTCTATTTGACCCTAAAAAATATTTTGTTACACTCATTGTTTCAAATCCACGATCAAAAATATCCTTCCCTTGAGATCATGTCTCATAATGTTGTGAGGTTGGTGTTGATGTGTAAAATTTCTAAGATAACCCCCTTTTGCATCATTTTGGATCATGTTTTACCATCTCATTCACCCACAAGATAAAATTCACACACGTATACTAAAGTATTTTTGGTTTCATAACCATCATATTATCCAAGATGAAATCTTGTTTGTATCAAGGAATTACTTCAATATTGCAATCTTGGAACATGAGCTTCCTCATTAATTTTTTGTAAGTGAGCCTCAAAGTAATAAATTTCCAATCCTTCAGCAGCTAGATGAGATATAGAAAAGAGTTACTTCCCTTGAGAAGGTTATTACAAAGTCTTCGATTGAGGAAACAATTGCAAAGAATTACTCTCCTTATTTTGAAGGAACTTCTACAATTCATATCTCTCCTCCTTAGAGGTAATGTCAGAATATTCTGAAAATACTTGAAAATTTTATACCCTAAGAAAGAATTAAAAATCACCCAAACCAAATCCAGTTCCAAAACATACTACTCATTATGGTACCAAGACATATCTCAAAGGGGGGCCAATATTCTGGAGTGGGTTACCTCCATTGAAAAGAAATCCTAGCTAATATAGATTCTTGAGGAACCTCAAACAAACATTCTTGAACTCATGGATATGGGGATTTCCCATGGTTTTGAAGGTGATATCCGGTGTTTTTATAGTACTGAGTTGATAGTAAGGAATTTGAGATCTGTAAAGACAAACTCCTGGCTCCCCTTCCAAACTTCACGGGGGAGTTTGTAATGGTTAAATATTATAATAGTCTTGGTACCTTTTTCAAAAAAATTCATATATAGTTCCATGGGATAGATCCCTTCTATAATCCCCATTTTTTTCTTTCAATGTATACAACATGTTCTCTTGGATTACAATATTTCTCCCCGCTTCTTCATTGTTTCTCCTTTAATATATGTGCTTAGACTTTTAAATATTTGAAAGAAATGCATTAAATAAAAAACAATATCCCTTATAACATAAATCCTACCATTAATATGAAGATATATCTTTATTATGGGCATCCTATATGAATTTTCTATGTATGGATGTTTCCTCTATTTTATCCCCTTAAACTTGGGGGTCAAGGTCTACCATATGCTCCTTTGAATCTGTCTTAGCTCTCTCACTCTATTTATCAAATATTTTGAAAATTTCTATGAAAAAAATATTCCTTGGGCCCAACATGATAAATAAATTCCACTTCCTCTCTTGAGATAGTATTCTTCACCATATTGGAAATAATTATTTCTTTCTTTCCTTTATTGCTCAATTTTTCTAGGATTTTTTCAAAGTGATAAAAATCTTTGGATGGTAGACTTAGTTAAAATATTATATAGACCAGGCCTACTAGCCCCATTAGTCCTCAATTTTTAATCAATCCTTCCAAATCTTTGATGAAATTTTCCCTAGTTAATTTTTCAGGACCCTAGAAGAAGAGCCCCTTATCTTTATAATCCATTTCTCATTTAGTAATTTTTTTAATCTTCTAGAATTAGCATTCCAATAATCTTTTTCCATTTTCAACACTTGTGTCTCAAATTGGTCTCACATCGGGGAGACCCAACACTGTCGAGATAAATATGATGTTAGGGAAAAAAAAGGGCACCGCTTATATCCCCGACCTCCTTAGTCATTGGGTTGTAATTTTTTTCGCATGTCCATATTAGTTTTGGGAACAAAGAGGAAGGGGAAATAAGTGGCCAATTCTATCCCACATATATCAATAATTTTCATCATTTCATTTCTCTTAGGGGCCTTCAATATTTGTTTGAAGTGAACAAAATTGGCTCCAAGCATATTTGTGTGAATTATTTTGTCAAAAGGGGAAGCGAGGTTTGAAGTGGTTTGGGGATAATTTGGTAATGATTTTGTTTTGGAATCACCATGACTTGATGACTAAAAGGGAGTAAGTATTGTTGCAGCTTCTACTAGAATAAAATTCTGTATAGTCACATTCTTGAGATTCAAGAACTACACAAGAATCTACATAAATTATTATACTAGGGAACTTACTTGATGAGATGACTTCAAAAATTAGTCAAGAGAGAGGGAATAGATTGTACTCTACCTTATCTCTCGTACAATATCATTTAGATCTAGAAATCACTTAGGGTTCACTTTAATACTTCCGGAACTTACAATTTGAATGAAAAGTATTAATCCTTGATCGATCCTTGGTTATATATTACCACCATACCACTACATTAATGGCATGAAATTATTCTTGTCACTTTCTCCCCTTCTTGAGATTAATATTTTTGACTATTGGTACTATCTTAACTTGTCAAGGATCCATGTATACCTTCTGGTGGGTGTTGGTAATGTGAATGCATTATGCATTAATGTAAATATGTCATCGTACATAGTGTAATTTAAAAATTCTTCTTCAATTCCCCTTTTCTTGTTACATGCTTCCCTCGACAAGATTTCTTATCGTACATGAGGGTCAAAATTGCATCTTACATGAGTGCAAGGATGCAAATTGTGATGTGCATTTTTTCCTTTAATCCCTAAGATATCACCATGTCTTCATATCCTGGGAGTTTGGGAAATAAATTTAGATTTTTCATTTTGTATGTAATGCAAAGATACAAAAAGTGAAAAGTTCCTTGATTACTCCTAATTTGCGACGTTTTCTCTTTGTCGATGCTCAGGGCCAAGGATGCATTTTACATCTTCGTATAAATTTCAATACTTCCAAACTACTTGGTGTAAGATACTTCCACTTGTTGACCTTCCTCCATTCCTATGTTGTCATGTATTGTCATCTACTATGCCTTGGGGCTTGAGGTTGTGCATACAATTTGCAACCTTGTGTAAAATGTGAAATTGCGTCTAAGGCCTATGTACCCCAAGATTATTGGGATATTGCTTTTTTAGGTGTCGGGGATAAATTTGTAATTTACAAATACACAAAACTACAAACCTACAAAATTACGGGGAGTGTATTTCCAAAGGCACAAGGCCTTATTTTAATGGAACAACGACATGTTTAATATCACCATAACATCGTCAATGCCCTCAAACATGAGAATCATCCCACTAATTCAATAAACATGATAAATCTTAAATATGTTAGGGAAAAAATGAACATTGGGTCAAGAGCACAAAAAAATTGGTGAATTTCAGATTCAAGGTACACCGAATATCACTTTAAAGGCTCAAGTGGTGATTTGAACAAATAATATTACAAAACATGTCATGATTTGTAATAAAATCAAATTAAGAACTAAAACACTAGTATAATTAGGATCAGTTGGATCAGAAGTGGGAGTCTTGGCAAGGACATGAGTGTTTGGAGGGTGGGTCGACCTACACCTAGAGGTTAGATGAGGTTATACGGGATGGTAATCATTGATCAATATCATGCTTTGTGGGATGAGATGAGATACTATTAGAGGGTGGTAGGGGATAGGCTCCTAAAGGTTCCTTTTATGTGCATTATGTAGTAAGCCAATGAAAGGTGTCTTAGTGGGGTCTTGTGGCTAGCATGAGGAGTATTGGAGGGCCTAGAAGAGATCCCGAGGGTGGAGTAAAGGGTATTGGATTATAATATGTACATTTTACTATGTGATTATTATATCGGAAATGAATCCTAATCATTATTTAGATGTACAATAAATTTGATATGATATATAATATGTGTGTGTGTGTGTGTGTGTGTGTGTGTGTGTGTGAGAGAGAGAGAGAGAGAGAGAGAGAGAGAGAGAGAGAGTGTGATATTTTGGATATATGGATGGAAAAAATGTGTTTTACGAGATGATGTTTATTTTTATATGAGTTTGTGTGGATAGAGTTATATATGTTTTATTTAACAAATATAAGAATTTGTACAACCCTAATTACAGAGTCATAACACAATGATAAACAATAAAGTACATATCAGACCTAAATAATAAGCTAAATAAAATTAATACCATAGGTGAAAGAGAGGGAATAAAATACTTAGATTATTTTTTAAATTGATCCCAAAGTATTCCAAACTGTAATATTGATGAATGGGAGGAGGAAATTATCACTACCACACACAAAATATTGCACAATGTTGTCGGAATAATCTGGACTAGGGTTCTTAAAATGGGTCGGGGGAGCCTAGACACTTTGGAGAGCTCTACTAGGTTCTCATAACTACATGTCGCAAGATGGTTACTAATCTTCATTTTTTTGTTTCGTATGTGTCACAAAGTATGCGCACAAAATTCTCCTGTAACCTAAAAATAAATGATCTCCTACAAAACCCCAAAACACATAAAATCTTAAAAATAAAAAGATGTTAAAGGAGAGTTGGAATGTACCTAGTGGTCACCCGAACAAGTGATATTACAACTGATTGTTACACTACATTTCATACTCCATGTGGTTCTTTGTGTGTGTGTGTGCGAGAATTTTTTTCTAGGTAGCTCTTGTGTAATATGCACTTGAATGGTGAGAAGTAGCTAGATGTAGTAATGTACATAGATGTGTGATGTTAAAATAAAATTTCCCTCCTATGCATATATGTATAAAATGTAGTACCTTGTCCCTTGAATGAAGATATATGGATGCTTTAATGCTCTTAATATTCCTTTGGATGCTACCTTGGGTGATAGTAGTATATGATTAGATCTTGATCCTTTATTATGGTTACATAGCTTTTTATTTATATGATTCCCTTGTTTGAATTCCATAAATGAAAACTAGAAGGTTGACCTATAAGAAAACAAGATTCCTAAAATATTAAAGAGACCCAAAAGAGGAGATTAAGTTACAAAAATGTCGGGGGCACCTAGAGGGGAGGAGAGTTCTGGGCATTGAAATCTGGCCGGGTCATAGTGTCCAAATTCAATAAAGATAAAGTAATGAAGATCAGACTGGGTTGTTGGGTGTGTAAGACCAAAGAGGAAACTAGAAAGACATAAAAGAGGCCAAAAATAGATGTCAGTTACTATTTTTCTCACTTAGGAATCATATGAATAGTGATATGTGATTAGTACCTAGAAATGTACCCAAATTGTGTGATTTAGTGTCTACAATGGTTATGGTATAGTGTTGATGATTTATTTTATTGTGATGGATTTAGATATTATTATATTGTGTGGATTTTGATTTCATTGATGAATGTATATATAATGATAGTTGATATGTTTTTGTGAGCTTTGTTTAGTTCTATATTTGATTAAACATTGGTATGTATATGATGGTAATTTCAATGGTAATGAAATTACCACCCTAATGGATGGTAATAAATAACTAACAATGGTTAGTCTATTTAAGATTATGTTATTGATAAAAGGATATGATATATGCTATTTATTTATGTCTAGTATATTTAGGATTTTCATATATCTTCTACAAGGAACAATGTTCCCTTAGAGGCTCTAGGATATACCTCAACTTTATTTTCTTTAATACTTGTACCAACTGATCGATATGGGAAGTTGTAATTGTCAAGGGAAATTTGGTTGATGCGAGAAGATTTCTTGGGATGATAAAACATTTTAAACATGTTTATAAAGTTGATCAATACAGGAATATTTCCATTTTTATGTATATATAGATATTTTAGATTTAGGTAGCCATCCTTTGAAGGAATGGACTACGGTGGTTTTTTTATTTTGGTGGTAATAGCTAATATATATTTTATATTTTTCCTTTGAGGGATAAGTATATAATATGTTTTCCATCCCAATGTAACTTTGATTTTTTTAGTTTAGGGTGGGCCTAAGAGACCATCTGAGAAGGGTGGGTTCGATATACAAGATAACATATAAATCCTTAGCATGTCTTTTATTGATGGATAGGATAAACTACGGGAGTAATGGGTGTGGGGTCCCTTCTTTGTGAAGGAGAATTTTCCATGCGTAATATGCTATGAGCAAGGATGGTGTGCCCATATTTAAGGTCATATTAGGTATAATGATGGAAGACCACACAATTATAAATCATTACCTAGGTGAGTGGTTTTAGTGGAGGATCTTAGTTGGACTAAGGTCTTGTATGTAGATATGTTAATATTAGAAGGGTTGCAAGTGTGGGGCATTAAGAGGCTACTTTTTAGGTTTACCATCAAGATAGGCTAAAGGATACACCCTAGATATACATATGTGAGTGAATATGTATGGTCCAATCCATTTTAGAGAATAATTCCCATGTTTCTTGTTTTCCATATTTATGTTGTGTTGATTTTCTTAAAGGAAAAGATCACCAATATTAAATTCACATTCTTTAATATTTTTATTGTATTCTCATTTGATTCGTTCTTGATAGATATTGATATGTTTAAGGGTGGTTAGTCAATGTTTGTCTAACAATTCAAGTTATGATAGACATTCTTGACTATATTTTTGTCATAGATGAAATACTGAATATAAATGCATAAGGATGTAATATGGACTTTCATTGGAAGAAAAACTATAGTTTCATATAATAGAGAAAAAGGGTGGTGCCTGTAGGATTTTGAATTCTAGTGTGATAGGCCCATATTGAAAAGAGAATTTAAAGGTGTCAATCTTTACCATCCTGGTCAATAGTCTTATTAAGGATTTATTTATGGTTTTTTTAGATGCTTCATCTTGGTTATTATCTTGTGGATATTATGGTGTGGAGAAACTGAGTTTGATATTGTAAGTGTCACAGAGTTTTTGAACTTTTTTATTTTTTAAGGATTTACCATTATTTATGATAATTTTATGAGGGATGTTAGAGTGAAATAAGATGTGATGATGGATGAAATAAACAATATTATATAATTTATGTTGGAGTAACAATGTACTAATAGGAGTTGAATCAATCCTTCAAAACATTTACTTCATTTAACTTAACATTCATACATCACATTAACCATCCATTCAATATTCATAAACTATTGTGTGTTTATTAAGATATGAAACATCAATCACAAGAGCATGAAATAAATTACATGACACAAGAACACCATATGTAATTGGGAAACCTTAAAGGGTAATAAAACCCACTAAATTTTTTTCTATTACTCGGAACAAAGAAATGTAGTGAAGCACCAACTTCATGAGGAGCACCAACCCTATAAAGATCACCAACCACTTATTTAGTGAAGAAACCACTCCAAAATGAGGCTACAACTCCCTAGTATGACTAAGAAAAAATTAATTCACCTAAATACGGTGATCTCTAATTATTTTTCTACCACAACTGATGGAGATCTCTAATTCAGCTCATACACATACCTTCAAACCCGCATTCCTTATACTTGTTATATCTCTTCCTTCTCAACTTATCTTGGATCCAAACCCTTACCCACATGGCCTAAAACATTATTAAACATGAAACATGATTCCTAGGATCTGAAATCATGTAATCATACTTATTATTCACTCACACTTGGGTCACACGTTTCCCTCCAATAGCACTAGTTCAAAAATGAACTCAAACTTTATATTTTACCATTATCATCTCAAAAACATAAGGAAGGTATGTTCTACATCACTAATGTGACCAAAAAAACATAATAAAATCCTAGTAAATCCATTACAACGTTCACATATAACCCATATAGGTCGGTCGTTCCCAAAACCACTCGGTTTGCACCAAACAAGCTCAAATTCCCATCACTAATATGAGATAAAACCACTAATTCCAAAACAATGATTATTCAAGCCCATAAATTCATCACACATGTGTGATATAGCATAAAAATATCATCTATGTTCCTTAATTATCTTGGACCAATTAAATAATTCATAATATAAGCCAAAAGGCTCATATCCTTCACCAAAATATTATTTCTAGCACCATGTTTTCACCTTTGGGCATCAAACACACTAAAAATAAACTCAAATATTACATGCAAAAAATATAAGGAATCCTCAAGACTTGTACATAACATTTATGAATTTTAGATCTCTTGAAACATCCATTTATTCAATCCACGTTGACTTTCCTCTTCACCAAAATATGTTGTCTAGAAACCAATTTTGCAAAATTAACTAGTTTGCACTATTGTTTTCACTTCTAAGACATAAAAATGCCTTAAATATAAAAAATAAATCCCTATTTAATCTTCAGGTAATATCAAGCATCAATCAATAGATTTCATGCCTCACTAGCTTCATTCTTTTAGCCAGAGCAAACTTGTCCTAAAAATTTAGCATACCTTCTTAATCACAAACTGACCTGAAAGATCCATCAAATCAACTCACCAAAACACAAGATATATACCAATAGAAATAAATATAAATCATATTTCCATAACATATTATAAATCATTCCAAATCCAATTTTAATGCCTTCAAACAAGCCAATATCTACAAACTACTCCTTAAGCCTTCTAATACTCAAGAACTGACCTTGAGCACAACTTGCTCCATCACCTCAAAACACACCTATAATCTTAGAAAAAGTATGTAACACATTTATAAATAATTTATAAGCACTCGAAACCTCCAACAAGATTTAAATATTGAGAATCATCACTTTACCTCATGTAGTTATTTATCACCTTTTAGAACAAGCACCCTCCAGATTTGACCCTAAAAGATAAGGTCATAACTTCGTATACCATATCAAAAACACAAGTTTTATATACCAATGGAAATATATATAAACCAAAATAAATAAAAAATTGAATGCAGTCCTAACTCCTCATGTAGCTCATGAAATTCTACATTTAATGTTAGTCATTCCAAATTGCCCCAAAACCGGTCTTCAAAAATAGGGCACATTTTCCCCTTTTAAACTTAAACCATGACTTGAAACTATCATGGACATATATAAAAACTCAAGGAATAAAAACTATGTCAATTTATCTTTCAACTCGTTTTTACAATCTTACCTTAAACTGAACTTCTTTAAAAATAAACATTTTAGTACAACCCACATCTTGTCATATGCTCTAATATACCTTTCTATAAATCTAGAGGAGTCCTCTATAATATCCTGTCATCATATTTATAAAACCAATCACAACTAGGTTGGTATACTCAAAATTCTCCAAGTTTCTCTTAACTATGGTTTCAAACCACTTTACCTTCTTAACGATTGTTCATTAAAAGTGACAATCAAACCACCTAATTATGTTTGTGAAATTATCATAACTCACCTAAAACGTTATTCCAAATATATCAGGTCCCCATTTAAAGCACATATATTACAACTAGCATTAGAAGGTCCACTTTTTCCTTAAAATCACAATCTTAATCACCGGTTTTACCAAAAATGAATTATCTTTCAATTCCTTCTTTAGAATGACTGAAACTTGTCATGAAGAATCATAACAACATATTATAACTATCCAAAATCACCTCATATTAGAAATTCATCTTAAACTCTCTATCCAATCTCATTTACTGTGCTTACTTGTTTTTTCTTTACTGTTTACTTCCCAAGGACCTCAAACATGCAATGTATTACTGAATTTAGACCTAAAACTCATCAAACACCTGTTACATCATCTCACCATGCTTCTACCATAATCTAACAAGACTTATCATCTCCAAATACCATACCTCCTTCCCATTTTGCATGCTCTAGGGCTAGGAATAGGTTTGGAATGACCTGACTCAACCATGAAAACCCATGTACTGACCTTGTTAACCCAATGTAGACTCATAAACACCTATAACATACTTCATGGACCATTAATTTTCTTATGAAACTCTCTAACCAACTCAAGAGGACTCATACTATGACCATATAAGCTAAAACCATGTTAAGACATCATGACAATTCATTAAACTTTGAAACTACCAATCAACCTTCATATTTAACACTTGACCAACACCTCATAGAGACACATATCAAATCATGACACCGTTTTCCATCAATGGACTTGACATCAATTATAACACATACACACAATGGACAACAATCTCCCCTTTGTCATTGATGACAACCACCTTCAGAAATATTGATGGAAACCAACAAGACCACACCTACATGACCTATTTTCCATGTTTATGATTTTTCTCTCCCCTTTTAACATCTATGAAAAATTATATACTAACTAATAGACATGGAAAAATGACAATAATGCTCAAAACAACTTAATTGACATAGAAAGCTCCCCACGTGACTGAAATATCTCCTTTTTGACCTCACAAGTAGAAAAAATGATCCAATATACCTATAAAATAATTAAAAAATCTCTCACTAAATTAATACACCTCAATTTATCCTTCATTTACTCTCAACATAAAATTCTAGGTCTCTTTCATGCTCAAGAACACCAATTTTGCCTCTAATGTTGTCAAAATCATATTTAGGTCTATTTTCCTAAACAACATCTTTAGTACATATAAGAGAAACTTATTACATCCATGAGAGTCCATAAAAATCATGTAACTAATCCTTATAGCTCCCTAAGCTCGTACTAACCTACTTTAATGTAAAACACACAATTTAGTCTTCTTACCTTGCTTGCATGGCTTGGGAATGGATCAACAAATTCGTCATTGTCTGAAGTAGATTATTAGTGTTCTTTATCCTTTTTAGCATGAAATAAACACCTTTTGAGTTATCAATGTTCTCTTCAATCCATTATACTTCCAAACACCATGTATTCTACAACACAATACTTCTAAGCATCTTTCTTACTTAATCAAAGCGAGATTTAATATCCACATGTTCTAACATGACTTGCAAACTGTAACATGTATTTCATGACATCAATCATTTTTACTAAGCGTGAAACTATATTCACAACCCGAGAGATGTTCTCTTTCTTAGGTTAATGTGACTTTTTACTCTAGGCACATCTTCACAGTCCTAACTCAAGCTCAAACATAGTTTTTTCTATCTCAAGATGACTTTACAAACATCAACTCAAACATATTCAACTCTTTGACACCTTACAGCTAGAAACATATTCTATTTGAATTAGATTTGATTGATATCAATCAATTGGCATAATATGTATCATACCTTTGACTTGTATAAAATGCATAGAATCCTAGACACATGGAATCATTTTCCATCGATCTGAGACTCATTCACAATAAAATGATTACTCTCACCTTTTACTTCTATGAACAAGCTCCCTTGTAGTACAAGTATCATAATCTAGAAGCAAAAGAGGAATCATATTGGAAACAAAATTCAAGGTCTTTATGGTTAAAAGAGGGTGATAGGAATACAAAAAAAATTCATCTGACTACTTCTATTCATAAATAGAGTAATACAATAATGGAAATTGAGGATAGGGGAGGAGTGAGGTTGAAGAATCAATGAGATATTTCAAATGAATTTATAAGTTTCTTCAGTGATTTTTTGATTGTTGGTAAGTACTATGACCTTGTCAAGGAAAGTAAAATCGTTGATTTCTTCACACCTGTTATCACTCTCTAGGATAATGTTGAGTTGGTCAAAATTCCCTCCCCAGGAAATAAAAGAGGTTATTTTTATTTAGAAGGGGATAAGTCTCTTGGGCTGGATGGTTTCCCTAATTTTTTCTTTCAGAATTTTGGGACATTGTTCATGATGATGTGGAGGAAGCGGTCCAAGAATTTTTCATGACTGGTAAGTTGTTGAAAGAGGTTAATAGCACTTTTATAGCCCTTGTGCCTAAGATTCCAGGTGCTGGTAAAGTTACGATTTTAGACCAATTAGTCTATGTAATACTATCTACAAAATTATTACAAAGATAATTTCTTTCAGGATCAAAGATCTATTGGATGGTTTTATTTCTCCAAATCAGGGAGCCTTTGTTGAAGGTAGACAAATTCTTGATAGTGTTATTACTATTCATTCTGTGGATGTTTCAAAGAGGGAGGAAATGTTGTTAAAACTTGATATGAATAAGGCATATGATAGAGTGTCATGGAGATTTCTTAGGATTATTCTGGAAAGGTTGGGATTCCATGTTCATTTTATAAATTTGATTATGGAATGTATTACCACTCCTAAATACTCTATTCTTATCAATGGTAAGTCTGAGGGGTTATTTTCATCTAGGAGGGTTTGAGATAAGGGGATCCTTTGTCCCCTTTTCTTTATATTATTATGGTAGAGAATTTAAGCTGACTTTGTGTTGACCGAAGGAAAAGGAGGATTCTGAATGGTTTAATTATTTCTAATGGTTTGGACCCTATTGCTTTACAGTAGTTTGTGGATGATACTTTTCTATTGGGTAAGGAAACTACCTCAGAAGCAAGGGATTTCAAGGATATTCTTCAAGACTTTGAAGAAGTTACTGGTCAGCTTATTAATTTTCAAAAAAGTTCTATAATTTTCTTGAATGTGAATGAGGAAGTTCAGAATAGAATTGCGGTTGTTTTGGAGTGTCCAATCATTTCATTTCCTTGTGCATATTTGGGAATGCCTTTGTTTAAGGGAAGGATGGTTCTAGATAATTGGAATGCCCTTGTTAGTAGGTTTCAAAAGAAGCTTGCTACCTAGAAAGGTACTTTGTTATCACAAGATGGAAAATTACAACTCCTTTAGAGTTATTTACAGAGCCTTCTAGTGTATCTTATGTCAATCTTTAAAATTCTGCAAAGATAAGAACTGTGATTACCTAGATTCAAAGGATATTTATTTGGTCAGGTACTGAATCAAAGGATAGAATTCCCCTTGTGGCCTAGGATAGGGTCACTCTACCTAAGAATGTGGGAGGCTTGGGTTTGAAGGACTTAAAGAGTATGAATATGGCTCTTTTGGCTAAGGTTGGGTGGAGACTGCAGCAGGAGGATGGTTTGTGGGCTAAGATTCTTAAAGCTAAATACATGTATGCTGAGCAGATCTCTTTTATTTCAAATGATATCATCCCTAAAGGATCTTGTTTTTGGAATGGTTTGGTAAAGTGTAGGGGTTTGTTGATGAAAGGGAGTAAATGGGAAATTGGTGATGGTAACAAGATTAATTTTGGTAGGATTGGTGGATTGATGAAGGACCTTTGTTAAACTAGCCGTTATGGAGAAATGTTTCTAATCATTTCATTTCTACAATTGGCAGCCTTTTGAGAGACTATTGGATTAGAACAGATTGGGGTTGGTCTTGGAGATCTCTTCATTGGGATGGTGAAGATGAGAATATCAAGGAGGCTCTTCAAAATCTCAATACTAATCTAGGTGGTGTTTATATTTCATCACGTCCTAAACCATATGCTCTAATGGTAGGGACAAAGGATGGTGAGTACTCTATGAGAACTAGATATTGTATTGCTCATAATGGTCCTCAACCAAACCCATGGTGGAATTATCTCTAGGACAATACTCTTATTCCCAAGGTGAATTTATTTTTGTGGCATGCCATTCAAAATAAAATCCTTACAGTTGATAACTTGCAAGATAAAGGTATGTTGATTCCAAATAGGTGCATTCTGTGTAAATCTGATAATGAAACAATTCAACATTTGTTCCTCTAATGTCCCTTTGCTCAAAATTTTTCTCGAAATTATGATATTATTTTAAGTCTCGTGGGTTTTTTCGGAAACTTTTTCTGACTGGTATGAACAATGGAATTGTTCTTTTTTTCTAGGTGTTTGTCAAAATCCTAGAAGTTGGTGTTACCCCATTTCATATGGGGAATATGGCTTGAAATAAATCATAGGATTTTTAGGGAAAAATAAAACTTTTGATAGAGTGGGGAATATGATTATGGGAGATTTGATTAGTAATCTTTCCATTATTAGATTCAAGGAAGAAAAAAGTGTTCCTAATTGTGAAAAGGAAATCATTCAAGCTCTGGGAGTTGGTAAAAGCATTCAACAGAGTTTGTTATGGAAGAAGAATATCAGGGAAAATGTGAAGTGGGAAAAACCTATGGCTGGATGGATGAAACTTAATTTTTATGGTGCTTCCAAAAGCAATTTGGGTTTAGTAGGTGTGGGTGGTATTATTAGAAGGGACAATGGTTCTTTCTTTATAGCCTATGTTATGCCTATAGGCAATAAAACTAATAATTATGTGGAGGCCTATGCAGTTTTGTATGGTTTAAAGTGGGCTAATCATTATCAAATTAGGAAAATTTATGTGGAAGGGGACTCTATGTACATTATTAATGCGATGAAGGGTAAATCGAAATATCATGTTAATTTGAATGCTATTATGGATGATATTAGGAATTTATTATTGAATTTTGAGGAGATTCATATTGCACATGTGTATCGGAAGTGAATTCTTGTGCAGACACGTTGGCCAGTTATGGTGTACAAGCTCATCATAATCATATATGGCAAGATGAGGTGGATATGCCACCATCAACTAGGGTTTTCCTTCATGCAGAGTGACATTTATGGCAAGCATGGGATTTGGATTTGTGTAATCCTTGCTCTCATTAGCATATGTGTGGGCCCAAAGTTCTATTATTTTACTCCCAGTTTGGTTTTATGCGGGCAATTTTCTATTTTTTTTTTTAAGGTGTTGTATAGTTCTTCCATCATGGGTGGTAATAGAGTGAGGGTGGATCCTTTGTCTTGTTTGGCTATGGAAAGGGATACGACTATCTGGGATATTTTTAAAATGGGGGAGTTACTCATTTCTTTCAGAAGCTTTAGGGTTATGATGAGAATGTTTTGAAGGAGTTTGCGTAGGTCTGGGATAAAGGGGTTGTGACTATGTGTGGTGTGAGCTTGTTGGTTTTGGAGGAGTTGATTGGTAAGGTTACTAATATGGATTGTAATAGATGTAAGGTTTTTAAGGACAAAAAGTGGTTTCAGGAGGAATTTTTCAATTTCCTTGATATTGATGAGAATATTGTTCATATGGATGATGATATAGCCCGAAACTCTCTTTTTGGCACTTTCCGAGGTTTTTTTATTATTATGAAGTATTTCACTCTTGATGGGAAGTTTAGGAAGCTCTATACCCAACATTTCATGTTTTTAAATCACTTTCATAGAAATAGGAAGGTGAGCATTCCTTTCTATTTATTTAATTCCTTGTAAGATTTAGTGAAATATTTTTAAGCGAAGACTGTGGATGTTCCGTTGCACCAAGGGTTAATTCTACTACTGCTCAAGTTGGTACCCCAATTCTTGCCAAAAGTGTTGGAATTAGGTATGGTGAAGATTGGGAAGAACATTTGACTCTGGTTGATAGATGCAGGCTCAATGTTTTGAAAGAGAAGGCTAAGAAGGAGTTGGATGTGGTGTCTTCTCTTCAATTTCTTGTAGGGAAGAATCCAGATGTGAGTACTTCAGAGGGTTAGAGTGAGGGAAATGTTTTCATAAATTTCCTTTCTAGTAAAATTGAAAGCCTTGAAGATATGGTTACTCGCTTGAAAGTTGAGAATAAGAGTTTAATCAGAGGAGCTCAACATTATGGTGCAGAGCTTCAAATGCTTAGCAATAGGGTGGATATCCTTTAGGAGATGGTAGCGGCTAAGAAGGGGAAGAAAATGATGTGGGAGGTTAGTAGCTCTGAGGATGATGATGATTGTGCCAATAAGGGTGGGGTTGTAGGACCGAGTTCGAGGACTCAGCCAAAAGTACCTGAGGGGTCATTTGTGGCCTTTTTTTTGACCTTTGTTATGGGTCTTTTTGTTTTTTGGGTTTGTTGTTGGGTTGGGTAGTCTTGGTTTCTCAGTTTTATTGCTCATGTAGAGTCAAACCCTTCTTGACTTGAGCAGGGTTTATTTTTTGGCTGGGTTTTTTTATAGTTTTTTTTATGGATATGATCTCACATTGTAATATCTTTATGTATATGGCCCTTGGAGCCTTTCCAAACTTTATCTATTAAAAAAATAATAGTGACATCTTACTCTTACTTTGAAAAGGTAAGACTTAATGAGCTTCAAAACTAATGTCATGACTTAAGTTTACATAGTTATCAGAGAACATTTAGATAGTAACAATACATCTTTCATACTTTCACATGATAGCTTCTTGCGTTAAGATAACATAAAACCTATATCTCAACATTAATAAGCACATGATCAAAAACTACTTCAGCATATAGATGATCTAACAAGGAACTTAAATCTTCAACCATCGATTTGACTTCTTCGCATTATCGACATGTAGAAGATGATTTTACTCCTTACAAACCATTTTACCTCTTTTTATGAACCGATAACATTTGTCCCGATCCTAGTAGGTTCTTATGAACATGAATCATACTTAGCAAAAAAATTGAGTCTCAAAAAAATCTTGTAGGACATCACATAAATGTCACACACTATGTATGGGAAAATTGTATCCTTATGAAGCACTTTCACCGCCTTCAAGACTTAACCTTCAAAATTGAATGCTAGAAGACCTTAAGATGTATTCACACTTCAAGAAATCACTACACCATACATTGAAACTTCATTTAGATCCATATATACCTCTATTTTCTAGAAACAATATGATACTTTGTTTAACTTCCTTAAGAAAATCTTCTCGGTCATGTAGCATTTTCGTTA
This sequence comes from Taxus wallichiana var. yunnanensis, assembly GCA_018340775.1. Taxonomy (NCBI): domain Eukaryota; kingdom Viridiplantae; phylum Streptophyta; class Pinopsida; order Cupressales; family Taxaceae; genus Taxus; species Taxus wallichiana. Next base: position 54,037,534 of record CM031234.1, read on the forward strand.
TAACTTCTTAGTCATGTAGCATGTCCTTTTATAACTTCTCAGTCATGGAGAACATACATTTCTTATTTTATCATGAGTTACCAAGGATAAATTTCTCATAGTATTTCCTTATAGATTCTTATAGCTTACTTCACTTCACTCAAACTCCATTAGATAACCACACAAGCCTAATATCTCCTTCATCATGAAATCTCATGACTTCACAAAGTACATTTAACCATCTATACATCCCTTCAAACATTGTCAATACTTACACAAATGTGAATCATAAAATTTCTAAAAGAACACTTGACTCAACCTAGGATTGTATATCTCATCATGATACATTATACTACCCTTATTCAACAACTCGAGCCTTTTTAATGAAATTATTAGACTTTTCAATGCTTAACCATCTCCATGTCACATCCATTATGTAAGATAGGTTTTCAAACAATATAAAATACCTAAAGATGCCACCATGATCCCCTTAATCATATATTAACGTTGTATAGAACTTGTAGACCTGTAGGTTACCATCTCACAGTCCACACTGATCTTTTGTCTTCTTCATTCATTTTTTACTACCAATCCTTGCATTTATACTTAGCCTTGATGGATTTACCATTGTCATAATTTTCTCATCCAATTTTGCTGTAGAAAACTTCAAAAAATCATCAATTACCTCAAGAACATCTACACAGAATTTTGATGACCTCAACAAGTCAAACTTAAGATCTTCGGTCTTGGTCTAAGGAGATCACACTATTCACTTTTCATAGCTCTATCACTGATCTTGTAGACCATTGTAGCATTATCATACTTGGTCTTCAAAAATCTCTTGAAGACCTTAAAACATAGATGAGATCCTACAAAATTATTCATATACCTTTCTCATAGCCAAAAATCTAATAACATGCTAGACATGATCATTATTACCTCAAAATGTCATTCATTAGTCTCGCATACCTATCACATGATTCATACATATTCAAGTTTATCTTAGTTGACTTTGAATCATGCTCATATCTCTAGGATTTGTCTAAAACATAATAATGCACCTTCCTTTTTCCATCATCTTCTTCTTAGAGCAATAAATCCATAAGAACTTATTGAAAAAAACTCATATTATACTATTTCATTATGCCTTTACATGGCTTAGACATACTATACACAAACCTAAACCTAGAACATGATTTTGACATAACATACTTAAATCAAAATACATCATAAAAAGAACTGTTTAGCATAGATACCACTTATTGATACTTCAAGTAGAGTAAGCTCACTCACATAGGATGACTGAGGATGCACTAACTTTGTGAGAAATATGAAGAGACAGAACCAGCTCAGATTACATGAAACATGACTCTTCATGTTTGATAAAAGCTATACTTCAAACCAAAACCCAATTCAAATATCATTTCTTCCATTTTTCAAACTAAACCACTTTATAGATATCCCTAATGAAAGGCCAAAAATCCCTAACACGGACCTAGTACTAGCTTTAAGAAACATCTTATAATGCTTCTTTCACTAAATTAGGACTTATTCTAGTCCAAGTAGCAAAAAGATATATCTAATATTGGAATCCAAAACTAATTGTCTTGGATTCCAAAATGTTAAATATTGGAATTATCTAGACTCCAAAATCGCACATATTGGATTCCAATTTAGAATCCAAAATCACATATATTGGAATCAAATATCGCATATATTGGAATCGAGAATCACATATATTGGAATCCAAAATCATATAAATTGGAATCCAACATATATTGAATTTTCTGCACTCAACATCCCATACATTGGAATCCAAAAAGTAAAATATTTGAATCCATTATACGGGCTATCATCCGCTAGGTATTGTCTATGCTTTGGACTAAACAAAACATGTATATGTTTTATACGAGCTAGCATCACTAGGCATTATTTATGATTTGTTATGTACAGAACATGTTTTTATTTTAAAAGGGCTAGTGGTTGCCAGCCATTATTTATGCTTTGTTATATAAAGAAAAAAATTATGTTTTAAATGGGCTAGCGGTTGCTAAGCATTATTTATGCTTTGTTATATACAAAACATGTTTTTGTTTTATATGGTCTAGTGGATGCTAGGCATTATTTATGACATGTTATGTACAAAACATGTTGTTTTTATATGGGATAGTGAACATATTTTGTTGTCCTTAAATGGTTCCAATAAAGGCCATAGTGTGGTGTTAAATTTAACGCTCGTTTAGACATTTCTTTATTTTTTTATCCTTAAAACAGATGTGAAATATTTGAAATAGCTGTCACATATGAATTGGATATTATAGATGTGACTATCAATTCTTATAGACATTTATTTATATATTAATTAGATTAAAATATATTTTAAAAAATTAAGTATATACATTATAATATTATATTTATTTTATGAACAATGTAAAAAAATACTATTCTCTAATTTTTCAAAGGCGATTTTTTTTCGATAATTCACCACAAAAGTTATTCAATCATAGTGTCAACTTATAATTCAATGAAAATATAAATCCTCCCAACTTATATTTTTAAAATCTCATCATAATATAATAGAGTTACGTTGTAATTTCATAATAACATATGTATGTATATATTATTGACAATGTTAAGCAAAGTACCATCATAACAACATTCTAACAAAATAAATAATTTTTTAGCATTTTCTTGCTCCAAGTATTTGATGCCCTCTACCACATTCAATCCCTAAGACATTATTTGTGATTTTTTTTGTAAAAATTAAAAAATCAACCATTTATCTTTTGTACAATCTTTGCATCTACTTTTCATCCCCACCATAAAATTTTCAGGAGGGTTTCCCTTTGCACCTAATGTAATACACAAAGTGTTTTTAGAATTATATGAAAAATCGTTTCTACTCCAAACCTTTTCTAGGTCTCTTATTGTTATTCCCTCAACTATATTGCAATGTTCCTTTCCCCAAGTGAGTCTTGGATTCAATATGGTTGATATTTTTTATTGAATCCTGTTGATATCTTTTTAACATCAGTAGAAATGAGATTGTCAGACCAGAATCCCAGTTCACAGTATGGTGATAATAATTTTATAAATTCGATGACAGCCACCTCGCAAGTTGACAATTTTCATGCCAAACCTGAATGACATCTTCCTATTGTATGTTTTTTTATCCCATATAGCAGGTCCTCCATATAAAAAATAAGTAAATAACTCTTATCAATACCTGTAAGGAAGTAAACAAATTTTATTTTTTCCGGCCGCATATCAATTACAACCAATTGAAATAAACAACATTTTAGCTTATGGATAATAGTTACTGATTGAGATTGTGGCTTGGATTACACCACCTTTACATGTTGTTAGATCCATTGATGCAAGATCTATTTCAAATAAATAATCATCAATTCATAATCTATTTCTTGTTATGAAAATGTGAGCATATTGTATTTGAAATAAACATTAATCAATTCATAATCGATTTCAGGTTATGGTAAATGAAAAATTAAATGAACAAACATAGTGGTTTTTTTGGTGATATGGTAAGTACAATATCAATTATTCTGTCTTATAATTCAAATTTAGCAGTCATTACACTATGCTTATATTCATCAAACCACCCATTGACGGAAAACAATCCTCAACTATTGATGAGGATTTGCAACCACTAGGATATGCCATCATTTTCAAATGTACACTTACTTGGACAATCTTTATTGAGGCTATCTAAGTGTTTTTTTACATACGTATGAGCTGGATCAAGCCATATGTAGTTCTTTTTAGGATGATGTTGAATCCAAAACAATGGTAATTCAATGTAAGTAATTAGTATGCAATAGTGAATTAGTGAAACATTTTAGATAGTATGCAGTTGTAAATCAATGAGATATTGATGAATGTAAGGTTTTTAGTCAAACCATTATTGTATTGAACATGGATGCATAGATTCCACTAAGCTCTATATACTTATTTTAGGATTGTTATCATATCTTACAAATTTATTTCCTAAAACTTTTCTTTGACCCTATGCCAAGCATATAAACTAATGTTTGTTAGTTATCATTTCCTATAAATTTGTGGGCCTTATAAATAATTTTTTTGTAAAATACACATGGATATCATACCAAGTTGTGAGTGTTTATTCATGTTGGATACCTTTGTGCCCTCTACTGATTACGTTTTCTGGTTGTTGGTTGTCTGCATAATCATTTATTGTCTTATAAATTTGTGGGGATTATTAGTAGTTTTTTTGTAAATTCACATGATTAACATACCTAAATCTGATGATGTATTCTAGGATGATGTGTCCGCATCCTCCATATTTTTCATCTAAAATGTAAAAAAACATAAGTTTGATAAAAAAATTGAAAATCATGGAAATTGAAGATAGAGCTCATTAAACATATTTATAAAATGATTGAAAGTAAATCACCATATTGAATTGGTTGTGTATCATCACGGTGAAATGGTTATACATATGTTTTTATAGCTTTGTGGTTGTTTGCATAAACAATAATTTTATAAGTAGAATATTTAGGTTAAAATCCATTAAACAAAATCACTTGTTAAATTTGTTTTTGGAGACAAACCTTTATTTATATGAGAATAGTAATGTTTCATAAACATTTCTTGACTATGTGTCTCAACAATAAAAACAACAGATAGTTTGGAATCCACCAATGCACAGAGTGTGACACTACTGTCTGTAAAGCACTAGTACTAGAGAATTTTTGGAACAACATCAAGTGAACATCTCATCCCATAACTCATACAATATTTCACAAAGAAAAGGATGGATGTTTCCTTATAGGCCAATTTCACTTGCAGTTACCAATTTTTGTGGTAGTTTCTCCATCCAATCCATAGTGACCTCTTCTCTATAATCATCGTTATTGTCACGATTGTGCACACAATATATTGTGTACATAAGACACAAACTTTTGAATATCATGTTGCTATCATAGAGTCTGTAGCATCCATTCAAAATTGATACTCCAATGTCTTTAACCTTTTCCATGTATCTTTGTATTGTGTTGCTTAACATTTTTGAATAACCAATTGGTATTAGAACAATAATAATATAATCCAACACACTGATTCGATAACTGTTAGAAGCTCCATTATGACTTTAGAAGAAATATCGTTGGACAAATTGAAAAAATCAGCAATCACACATTCAACATTGAAAGGATTAGTTGAAGGAATAGCTGATAAATTTGATGGAATCTGGAATGGATATGCACATTTAAAAGAAAGAATTTTTGACTTCCATCCTTGTTGGTATATTTCCTTCTAGTGACATCACATAGTTGTTTAATATTGTTTGATCCATGATGAGAATAATTTCTTCCACCTCATGATCTATTTTCCATTTTTCTATTTTTCCCCTCTATGGGAATCAAATTTTATTTTTCCATTTCTCTCTTCACTCAATGGTATAGAAAACTGGTAGTAGTGTGATTCATGCAATTTAAACTTTTTTATTACATTCAATTCACTATAGGATGTCAATATAATATTATGTGGATGATTATTTCTCGAGATAATGTAGAAATTTTGCTCTCATTTTGTTGTCTCCTTTTATTCTTTGGAATTAAGAATCAAATTTCTCTACTATTATACTAGTCTCAAAATACCTAGTTGATTTAGTATTCCTTTTCATACCATGCAATTTTGATTTAGATGGGTCTATCTCCAACTTAGTAAAATATGTTTTCCGCAGTATAATAAACAACTTGGCATGTTTTGGAGGTGAAAAAAACCTTTTCTATGTAAGAAATGACAAATAGAAGATGTTTTCTTATTTCTATATAATTTTCTGAATACTGTAAATATACCATTTTGAATGTCTTCTGCATTTGAACAACCAATTTTGTCAGAATTTATTAGAATCCCCAAATTCCTAGCATATTTCAAACAAGAATATGCTCTAATGTTTATGAATGCATGCATAACCTATTTCCTAAAAAAAGAAACATCCAACTCCATATCCAGAATAAGACACTTATTGTCTTCAAAGTCAAAGTGTTCCACCTAGACATGTAGTGTCCCCAAATCAATAACTTATAATGATAGAACAATACCAAATTCCTCGTTATTGTCATCTATAATGAAAAATAACCACATGTCAATGTGGTAGTTTTCAGAGGAATTAATTTCCATAAACCATTCCTTGTCTCTTTTCTTCCAACAAATATCACCTACGATGAATGGAATTGTTCTAGATGGAGTGCGAACAATGGAAGATATTTTACCTATATTTAGAGTACAATACATTAATAATTAGGTCATTTCCAAACTTTAAATGTTTTTCTCACTTTTTCACCTTTTTCTTAGATTGTTTCTTTGAAGTGTTGATGAAACAGATAGGGTAACAAGCATAGGAGGAATACCTATTCAAATGTCGGTTGATGGGTTGTTGTACGCATATGACTTCTAAATCCACAACTGATTGTGAGAGCTTCCCTTTGGCTAGGAGGAACTACCTGTAATGAAAACAAGACCACCAGAAAGAATTAAACAATATGGGCAGTGAACTGCCTAGTGTAAGCTAGATTTGAGAAGTATGATACTTCCTAGATGGTTGTTAGTCCACTATTTTAAACAATTCAATGCTGTAAACAAAGTAAATCCTATTGTTATTTTAAAATGATTTAGGTATCTCACTTAAAAACACAATAAGAAATAGATCTAATCTAACAGGATAAGCTAGAATAGAATCCAAAGGTCAAATGATTGGCTCGGGTCTCTGCGCAGTCTCATAAAGGTCTTAGGTAGATCACATGTGAATGAAGGTGAGATAAAATTAGGTGGGTAGGTCTCTATTCAGGGCTATGTGGGAAAACATAGAGACCGGTGTCGGGGGGGTGACCGATGGTGGTTATATGTAACAGTGCGGTTCTTGTGAGATCTAAAAATGTCACAGAATAGGCTTTTTCCTTTGTGATTGCAAAAGGACTTTGGTTGGTTGGGGTGAGGTATTGGGTGAATAGAGTAGGATTTTGTGAGATTAGAATGGGTATATGGAGGTGAAAATGTGGAGAAGGTCAATAGGGGCAAGGTAAATAATGGATGATAAAATGTTGATGAAATGAAATAACCGGGAAGGTATGATGTTGTACTTACTTGGATTCCGTTCTGAAGTCTTGTGTGTGAGGGATGGAGGTATTGATGATGGGTTTGAAGGTTATAATTTTTCACCAACTGAAGAAAATATTTTACATGGGATGCATGTACACTCCTCTTTGCTTGGATATATCAAATCGTGGTGGGATGGATGTGGGAGAAGATGCTCAATACCCTTCCTTGGATGCAAGTTTTGCTAGAATTTGCTCTCTGAAAATGTCTTATCTCTCTAAGATGTGTTCTTGATCATCAAATTTTTCCCAATGTTTTCCAACCCCGAGAATAAGGTAGTTTAGGGGTTAAAGGGGGTAACCAAGAAGGCAGTCAGCTTAACAGGGTGATGGTTAGGGGTAACCGACGTCGGTCAAGGCGGGATTTCCTAGGTTTACTAAACTAGGAGATCCTCTTGATTTCCTTAGATTTCATGTTCTTATCCCACATATTAGACTCGGGAGCTTCTTTTGAGCATGTGAGAATGTAGTTAGAGGGATTATAGGCATTTATTTTTAGGGTTTGGGTAAGTCTTAGTTAGTTATGGGAACTTTGCTAAGAATAGGTCTTACGTTGAGTTGGCTTGGTGAGGTGTCTAAGTGAATTGTATGTGTGGATATTATTTAAATAAGATATTTAAATAATAAATATAGTGAGGATAATGCATTAATTTCATTTAATTAATTAAATTAATATTAGTGGGGTGAAGGGTTTCATCGCTAGGTAAATGTAATAAAGGGTGCTTATTGGTCACGGACCAAAGGGGAGTGTGGCCTAATTTTAGTGTCTACATTTTGCCCCTTTTTTTGTAGCTTGTATTGGCAAGTGACTCTAACAAAAATAAGATGTGGTTGCCCCATGTGTGGGTGAAGGTGATCCCCCTAAAACCAGGAACTGACAAGGCAGCAGGCTGAAGCAGTGAGTGGTTTGATAAAAGGAATATGTGAGGAAAAGGTAGGTGGGCATGGGGAAAAAGGGTGAAAGGTCTACTCAGGAAATCTAGGTAATGGGTCAGGGTCAAAGGTAGCAATAGTCAAATGCACACACATGTATAAACTGCATCACGCTACCAAGTTGAAGAGCAGGCAAACTCTACATCGTCTAAGGTTGATACGTTTATCCAAAAAAGGTTGCAGTGAATCCAGTATCCAAGGTATAGGATATGGTCAGGAAAACACAATTTAGGTTAGGTGTAGGAACATTTATGTATGTTCCGGTACACCAAAGGTAGGGTCAGGATAAACGGTCACAACAATAGGCTAGGTAAGGTCATCAAGGTCGATCAACACAGGTAACAGTGCCATAGTTTATATCAAACACATGAGATCAAAGGTCACTAGCGATGGTCTATGTCCAAATATATAGGTTGTGGCACGGGTTAAGGCCAAGGTAGGGGTAAAATAATGAGTCCCCAAAGGAGGAAAAATGGGAGTAGTAAATGATGAGGTCAAGAAAGGTAGGGTAATGGGTTGGGTAAAGGTTGGATGGGGTAAAGAGAAAGGTAGAGGGTGGGGTAAAATGGAAAAGTAGGGAAATGTGTAGATTAGGGTGACTGATGGCGGTCATGGATAACCGACATCGATATGGGAAAACCGACGATGGTGAGGTAGGGCACGAGACCGATGCCGATCAAGGGGAACCGACATCGGTTAGGTCGGGTTTTGTATAAAAATAAAAAAATCCATGTTTTTATTATTCATTTATGATTTACGAAGTGAAGAAAGGACAAAAAAGAGAGAAAAGTGAGAAAAGTATCTAGAGGAAACGGGACAGTGAGTTGGCAGTGTGATTTGACGGTGGTTGGGTTGGTGAGTAGTGGGTCCACGAGATCAAGGTAAGAGAGTTGATTGGTCGAAGGGTGTGGGTAGATATTTGGGGATGGAAAAGGTTGGAGAGGGATAGGGAAGACTACTCGCATAGCAGCTAGACATGCCACCAAGACAAAGAATAGCGTGACGAGATAAATGCCTAACTCTATACTGTTAATGAGATAGAGTAGAGGTTGTAATAGTTGTTATTTGTAGGGTTTTGTGGGTTTTTGTATTTTGTGGGTGGGAAAAAGTTAAATCAGGTATGGGGAATAACGGGCCAAAAAAGAGGGGGAGGGTAGTAAATTATAAAGGTGGGGTGGGTAGGGGTTTTGGAGTAGTATAGGTTATTGTAGGTGAGGTAAAAGGGACATGTGGGAGGGTTTTTAAAAAGGGGGTTTGGGAAGTCACAGATTTTTCTGCGCACAGTGGTAAGTGTCGCCAAGCTTGGCCGACGCGTTTTGTAGAACCGAGATCGGTCACCAAAAAGGTGACCGATACCGGTTACATGGTAACCGTGGTCGATTAAAGAGGAACCACTATCGGTCACCAAACAGGTGACCGATGCCGGTTTAAGGGTGATTGGAGTCACTTAGGATGAACCGACACCAATCAAGATTTTAGGCACAAGGGTACAAGAGGGATGTGGGCCAAGTAGTGGAGATGGGTAAAGTAAAAATAGGGTGGAGAGTAACGATAATTGGTGAATATGGTCATGATAAATGTAGATTAATATTGTGCTTGGATTGGATGCAAGGGAGATCGCAGTTACATATGTGGGATAGGGTTCTGCCGCTATTGGTGACATTATGCGGCTGAAGAACCCCCTTAGAGCTGAAGCACATGGATGCAAAGTGGGATTGAGTGGTATTCGGCGCTACCGACATGTTGTTTCGTAGCCTAGTTTGATGGTTGTGCTCATCGATAGATGGGACTCCGTGACCAACACATTCCACCTTCCGACGGGGAGATGACTATCACCTTGGAGGACATGTTCTAGATTTTATGGTTACCCATATTGGGGGCCCAAGTGTACTCTATCTCACCCGAGGCCTCAAAGGATCTAATTGGGACCAGTTTTGGTGAGGGGGCGGCAGAGCTAAGATTCTATAGTGCCAGTTTGATCTATGGCGAGATGTACCTAGCCCGTCCGGATGAGATGAGGCTAGTTTTTTTATTGATGGAGGAAGTGTGCTGCTATGCACTGCCCGATGTAGAGGGTGGATGCTTTCCCAATCAATGATGGGGGTGATTCACGATATGATGGTGTATTATACATTCTTTGCATGGGAAACAACATTCTTGGTGTAGCTATACATAGAGTTGTGGGCGTATGGGTTGTTGCGCAGGTTTAGCCTATGTTGTACATTCATACTGCACTGATGGGCCTACGAGCACATATTCTATGTTTGACCTATAGGGATTCCCCAAGTAGATGCGTTTTCCATGAGATGTGTGTGGTTAGGATATAGGAGATGGGTGCCGGTTGTAGGAGAGTGGAGATCGAGATAGGTCGACATATGATGTGGCCCATTTTCGGTAGTTATTGGAGGGGTTGTCTAGAGTGGACATTATTTGGAGGCCATATGTGGGATTCCCCTCATATAGGCACATGCATGAGGAGCTAGCTAAGCTCCAGCTAGAGAGGTGGATACAGGGTCACCGTGCCAAGGAGGATGAGATGATCTGGTAGGTGGTCGATGGCGATTCAAGCTTGTACAGGATATCCCTCCATCCTTCCCACAGTATCAGAGAGATGACGTGGAGAGGCCTCTACCTCTACCATAGCCTACAGTGCCTACAGAGGAGGAGGAGTAGCTAGTGGATCGATAGATTGATGATGCCGGATGTACCAAAAGGTATAGGTAGTGGTGGGTGCTTAGTTACGAGCCATACCACCTAGACTGGGGTAGCCTGACTTAGCTACCGTTACAGTGCAGAGAGACACCCTACAGGGGTAAGTAGCAATGCTAATCATGTAGATAGGTATACTGTAGACACAATTGGAGGGGTCAGAGGTAGAGGTAGCAAAGCTATGAGTATAGGTGGCTAGTCTGCAGGCCCAGATGGCGGAGGGAGAGGGTGGAGGAGATGGAGGAGATGGAGACAGAGATGGTTAGGTGGCAGCCTTACTAGCTCAGGTGGTAGGTTTATAGGGCCAATTGGCCACAACCTAGACACATATTAGGGCCTTACAGGAGGCCTAGATGCGAGCACAAAGGGGTAGGGGAACCACACGGGACGTGGGGGACCACCACAGGCATAGGGAGCTAGTCCTAGTTCATAGGCTAGTACAGGGCATGTATAGGGGCCAAGACCTAGGGGACCACCATATATTGTGCCTATATCCATGTTATGGGATGCCCTAGGTAAGGTGAGATACTATCAAGACCAGCTCATGGCAGTCGGGATAGAATTCCTCTCTTACGGAGAGTACAGGGCATATCAGGCGTCTAGTGAGAGGATGAGATCCCGTACATAGAGTGTGGAGAGCACAGGAGGTCAGCGAGCTCCAAGGCTTGATCAAGGAGAGGCCACCAACGTATGGCAACCAAAGCTAGGTGAAGTACTAACCAAGACACAGGAGGCCGAGGGTGTAGGTGACATAGATATGGAGGACATCCGGTGAGATGTCTGATATGTGGCCACCTGATTTTTGATGTATACTAGTGATTATGGTTGATATATATGCCAGCCTGCGTGCTAAAGATAGTTTTATTTTTTATCACACACCGACTAGTGTGCCGAAGACAAAGTGAGGATATACGAGTGAGTTTTGTATATTGTGAGCATATACCGCTGCGTGTCAAGATTTTTTTGTATTGATTTAATCATTATTTTTGTATATATGAGACCGGCTTGCATGTTGGTGATAGTTTGTATTGTATATCAGCATGTGTGCTAACATTTTGAGATAATAGCCATGATGAGATAGGCATGTATTTTGAGATACACATTTTTTGATTTATATGATGAGATTCATGGTATTTTATGATGTGTTAATATGTCTATGAGATATTGGATGTATGGCTTGTGTTAGAGGAGAGATGGATTTGTTACTTTAATGTGGTTTGAAATTAAGTGAGTTAGGCATGATGGAGTTAGGTCAGTTTAGGCATGGATCAAGTTAGGTTATAGGCATGGATCGAGTTAGGTTATAGGCATGGATTGTGTCAGGTTATAGGCATGGATTGAGTTAGGTTTGGTAGGCCTAGTTGAGTCAAAGGTTATGGTTAGGCATGGATGAGTCAGGTTGGTTTAGGCATGGTTGAGTTAGGTTATAGGCATGGATTGAGTTAGGTTATGGTTAGGCATGGATGAGTTAGGTTGGTTTAGGCATGGTTGAGTTAGGTTATAGGCATGGATTGTGTCAAGTTATAGGCATGGATCGAGTTAGGTTTGGTAGGCATGGTTGAGTCAGGTTATGGTTAGGCATGGATGAGTTAGGTTGGTTTAGGCATGGTTGAGTTAGGTTATAGGCATGGTTGAGTTAGGTTATAGGCATGGATTGAGTCAGGTTATGGTTAGGCATGGATGAGTCAGGTTGGTTTAGGCATGGTTGAGTTAGGTTATAGGCATGGATTGTGTTAGGTTATAGGCATGGATCGAGTCAGGTTTGGTAGGCATGGTTGAGTCAAGTTATGGTTAGGCATGGATGAGTCAGGTTGGTTTAGGCATGGTTGATCTAGGTTATAGGCATGGTTGAGTTAGGTTATAGGCATGGTTGAGTTAGGTTAGTTTATGATTCATTATTGTTTGCAATGAATGATATTATAGGTCATATGTGAAATGTTGTATAATCTATGCATAGTGATGATAGAGGGATGGTAGGTGTAATAAATGTATGCTATGGTAAGCAACTTGTTATGTATGTGGCTTAATTTCTAATTTTGTTAGAAAAGGGGAACTAAGTGAAATGTGATGTAAATGGTGAGTTAGGCATGGTTGATGAATTGTTTTAGGGTAGAGAATGGCCAAGCTAACCTCTAAGGGCCCCATGCCCTCGGAGTGCTACCTACATAATCCCGGTGAAAAGGGACCTCAGGCCAATGTAGTTCTCCCATGAGCTAGGGAAGAATATGAAAACAAGTTGGTAGGTTTTTGGGCATGTTGTGGGTTTAGGTGTAATATGTGTGGGTAGATTATAGGTAAAATGATGTAGGGGAAGGTGATTATGGCAAAAGGGGAGGATTACCCCAAAGGTAAGCATCAAGGACCAATTCCTATATAAGGTAATCAAAATGTAAACAAAAATGGTTAAAAGATAAGAGGGGGTAATAAAGCCACCTGATGGGGTAGGAACATACCGAGTAGATCGTACCTTGGAGGGGGTGATGAACACAAGACTTGAAAGGCATTGGATGATTAACTATGCTATGATGAAGGTATTCATAGAATCACCAAATGCCAAAATTCCAAGATGTCCCTTGAGGTGATTGAGGAAATGAGAGTGGAAATGGTAAGGTGGGTGAAAGGTAGTTAATTGTATATTTTTGGAGTGACATGGCTTTTAGACAAGAGGTCCGAGGTCACAATGGGAAAGTCTATGACTAAAATGTTTTTGTTTTGATAGACTGATCGATGCGGGAAGTCTATATGGGATAAATAATATGGTACTCCTTAAGGTCTATGTGAAGTTGATCGATGTAGGAAGCTTGGTTTCTCTCATTTTTTTAAGCTTCACATAGCTGTCCTTCGAGGAGAAGTCTATTTATAGTAGTATTTTTTCGAGAGGAAGATGCCTTTTAAGGGAATCATCTTTTTATTAGAAGTTTGACACAAGGAGTTTGGTCCCATGTGAGGTCTTTGAAATCATGGACAAGACCAAGGTGAAGGATAGGAATCTTGTCCAAAAGGCAAGGTGGAGCGACCATGGGATCTCATCTAAACGTAGATGAAAATTATCCATGAGAATCATGTTATGTGCAAGTGCCGTGGTACACATATCAAGAGAAGATAACAAGTGACATAAACTCACATGATTCTTGTTTAATTGTTAGGAAATGTATGGAGTGGATAGCGCTCAAGGGACGAGCCTCAAAGAGATAAAGGGTGAGGTAGGACAATGAGTCAACAATAGAATGTTTGAAGATGTAATGTGTTAAGGGGCTCAGTTCAGGTTTACCCTCAAGTGAGGATAAATGATAGGCACCTGATCCATAGGTATGAGTTACGATGTATGGTCCAAGCCAATTAGGAGTGAATTTTCCCGTTTACTTTTTTTCTACTTTGGTTACGTGTTGATTTTATTTCAAGACAAGGTCATTGACTTGGAAGGTTCGTTCATGAACACATTTGTCATAAGCACGTTTGATACATTATTGGTAAAATTGAAGGTGATCCAGAGCGTTAAGACGATGTTTGTCTAATAACTCTAGTTGTGTTAAGCGGTCCTGACAAAATTCATCATTAGTAAGCATCTCTTGAAGAGAAATGCAAAGTGAGGGGATCTAGACTTCAAGAGGTAGAACAACCTCTGTACCATAGACCAGTGAAAAGGGTGTGGCTGCAGTGGAAGTGTGAATACTAGTACGGTATGCCCATAGGGCAAAAGGAATGTGTGTATGCCAATCCTTCCCAGTATCATCAACCACTTTCATGAGAATTTTTTGAGGGTTTTGTTAGTGGATTCAGCTTGGCCATTGGTTTGTGGGTAATAAGGTGATGAGAAACTAAGCTAAATGCCAAAGGCATCGCAAAGTTTTTGTAGTGTTTTGTTTTTGAATTGTTTTCCATTGTCAGTGATGAGGTGATGAGGGACACCAAAGCGAAAAATGATGTGATGGTTAATGAACTCACATATTTTCTCATCTTTCATGGAGATGAGTGGTATGGATTCCACCCATTTTGTGTAGTATTCGGTAGTAGTTATGATCCATTGATGGCGTTGGGAAGAATGAGGATTGATTTCTCTAACAAGATCCAAACCCCATTGAGAGAAGGGCCAAAGGTCACGAGTGACCTGTAAGGCATGATTGGGTGTATGATGAAGGTTGGAATGTTGTTGGAATTTCACACACCATTTGACATAGTCGTAACAATCATGGTTAAGGGTCATCCAGTAATAGCCTAAGCAAAGAATACACTTAGCAACAGCAAGGCCACTAAAGTGACCTCCACATATGCCATCATGAACCTCCTTAATGGTATAAGGGATTTCAGAACTTGTGAGGCATTGTAAGAGAATACCATCAAAGTCACACTTATAGAGGAGTCCCCCAAAATGATAAAACAGGAGACCTTTTTAAGGAAGGAGCGTTGTCCATTACCGGTGAGATCAGGAGGTAAGATGGAGAGAGAAAGGTAGTTGGAGTATTGTTTATACCAAAGGTCACTCGGGTCAGGGGTGTCATTTCTGATTGATTAAACATCATGACGTAAATAAGAAAGTGAATGGAGGCATTGTATGATGAAAAATATTTTGGAATCGGCAGGGGAAGCGGGTATTTAGGAAGCTAAGTAGGCTATGGTATCTATAAATTTTTTGGTTGAACGTGGGATGGTTTGAAGGGTGTAACGATCAAAGGTGTTCAAAAGTATGTCTACATGATGTTTATACTTTTGAAGTATCTCGTTACGACATTGGTACGTACCATTGACTTGGTTTATGACCAATTGTGAATCACCAAAGATGTGGATTGATTTGACATCTAGGGCATATGTGGCCTGGAGACCTAGTATGAGCAGTTCGTACTCAAAAATATTTTTGGTGCATTCAAATTCTAGTTTGAAAGACAAAGGCATGGGTTCTTCATCCAGAGGAATGAGGATAACACTAGCCCTAGCCCCGCCCCCACACCGATACTTGGAACCTGTCAAAGAACAATGTCATCTAGTAAGGGGGTTCGTCCAAGGAAAGAGTAGTAATGGACTCATCGGGAAGGTCAAAATTAGAGGGTTGATCCCCAAAATAGGTGCATCGAGTTAGTTTATCCGTGATAACCTGGCACTTGATGGAATTTTGGTGAATGAAGTCGAGGTCAAGATCAGCTAAAAGCATAAGCCATCGCGCGACACACTAATTTTGATAAGGTTTGGCATACATGAAGTGTAAGGGATTGGTGTTGGTCATGACATAGGTTTTGTGGTTGAGTAGGTAATGGTAGAGTTTGGTGGCAATGAAAACTAAGGCTAAGAAAATATTTTCTGGATGGTTGTATCGGGTCTCATAGTCTAAAAGAGTACAAATTATGTAATAAACTACATGCTCCCTATGTTTTTCATCGTGATGAGCGAGCATGGCTCCCAAGGAATGATCGGTAGCTGATATGTATAGGTAAAAAGGTTGATCGTCTTTAGGTGGAATGAGTACGGGTGGTTGGAGAAGGTATTGTTTTAGGGCCTCAAAATCTTTGTGACAATCATCATCCCATTTAAATGAGACATCCTTCCTAAGCAGATGATGAAATGGTTGACACCAATCAGATAATTATGAAATGAAATAGCGAATGGACTATAATTTACCTTACAAGCTATGGAGTTGTTTAAGGTTAGTGGGTGGAGGCATTTCCAGAATGGCCTTGACTTTAGTAGGGTCAACTTCTATACCACGGAGGGAAACAATAAATCCCAGGAGCTTTCCTGAGAGAACCGTGAAGATGCACTTTTTAGGTGAAGGCGGATGTAATATTTAATGAGGCGGTCAAAGATGGTTTTGAGGATGAAAAGGTGCTCGAGAGAAACATTTAGACTTGGCCAAGATATCATCCACGTAATCTTCCAATATGTGATGCATGATATCATGGAAGATGTAAGTCATAGCATGCTGATATATAGCACCAGTGTTTTTAAGGCCAAAAGGCATGACTTGATAGCAAAAGATTCCCCAAGGGGTAATGAATGTGGTCTTGTGCTGATCTTCTGGGGCAAACAAAATTTGGTTATAACCCAAGAATCCATCCATGAGTGAGAGCATCTCGTGACCAATGGTGAGGTCAACTAGTTGATCAATACCAGGTAAGGGAAATTCATTCTTCGGGAAGGCTAGGTTGAGGTCACGGAAGTTCATGCAAATGCAGAGTCCCCCTATTGCTTTAGTAACAAGGAAAATGTTAGAAATCTAATGAGGATAATAAATGGGTAATATGAAGGAAATTGAAAGAAGGTGCTAAAGTTCTTCTTTTATGAGAAGAGAAATGCGAGGGTACATTTTCCTCATCTTTTGTTTGATAGGTTTGGCATCGAGAACGGTTACAATATTATGGACCACTATGGTGGGGTCAATACCGGGCATGTCTATGTAAGACCAAGTGAAAGCATGGTTATGATCTCAGAGAAAAGAAGTGATGGCTTCCTATTCAATAGCATCTAAATATTGTCCGATCTTTAGGATGTGTGGGTCATCCTAAGTATGAATGTTGATCTTGATAGTCGATTCATTCAACATGGTTTACATCTCAGATGGTAACGACTAATGAATATATGAGTCTTCTACACCAAGGTAGGTGAGTATGGATTCATCATCCTGACATTAAACGATGTTAATTATAGGTGTGTCGTCATTAATCATTTCAAGATACAGGAATGGAAGAGTGGAAGGGGCCTCACCTTCACGTTGATAAGTCAAAGGCCCCAAGGAAATGGTGTTTATGAAAAAATAAAGTTAGGGGGGATAGATTCAGGATCCATCGACTCTATCGGTGAGGGTGGTGATGAAGGTGGAGTGGGTGAAGGTAGTGATGAAGATGAAGGTGGAGGAGGGATAGGGTATTCAATGAGTTTAATGCGGTCCTATTTGGTAAGAGGTTCGGGAAGCCGATACCACTACGGTCATTATGTTTGTGGGTGGTACATGGAATAATGGTATGACAGCCTTCCTCATAAAATCCAAAACCAAAACCCTTCCATGCACAATAGTTCAGAAAGTGTGGGAGAAACGGTGATTGGTAAGAGATTGGAAGTTAGCGGAAAATGGGCGGGGTTGTGATTGTGGTTCTGTATGTATGTGGTAGTATAAAGTCCCCCATAGGTGATACTAGTATGAAGATGAGGACCATAAAGGAGGAATTCTCCTATACGGTGATCATAGCGAGGGTTTTGGTGAAGGATTCCATACTTGTGTGGAGTAAGGAATGTGTTGACACTATATAGGTGGTACTCCCCCAGAGTGAGGCATTGAAAAACACCTTCCAAGGGATCAGTGGTTAGTATGTAGGTAGCTAGTATGGATAATGTGTCAAAGGTTGATGCAGAGGTGGAGTTAACAGATTGGGAAGCTAATGGGTTAGCCATGGAGGTTATAGCAGTGGTAGGAATGGAGGAGGTATATGTGGTGAAAGCAATGGCTGTACTAGTAGGTGGAGGTGTAGGTGAAGTGGTATTGGTTGTAGAGGTAGACGGCTTACGGTATGAGAACATCATTGGGTCGATAAAGCATGTTGCATGTTTTGAAAGGTGATGGGTCAGCTGGAATGGTATAAGTGTGTCCTTCATGTTCAAACTTTACAAAATGATGCAAAGTGGAAGGAACACAACCCATGACATGGATCCAAGGTCTACCAAGCAACAAGTTATATTGGAATTCCCCTCCAAAACATAAACAATTTCGGGCAGTTCGGGGTCCCACGTGAATGTGAAGGATGACAGTGCCTAGTGTGGAGGTGATAGTGTCGTTGAATGAACGCAACATGACCAGATGTTTATGCATGTAATTGTCAGGTATGTGCATTTGAGAAAATGCATGGGATGAAATGATGTTAATGCTAGCGCCTCCATCAATCATCACACGGTGTACCCGTATGTCATCAATGTGGATGGAGATGAAGAGGGCTAGGTCCGGGTCATTGTTTTGGTGTGGCACAATCTCCTCCTCTGAGAAGCTAAGGGAGGCCACTTGGTGAACAAGGTGAGGTGAGGATGAAGGTGGTAATTTGGTGAGAGAGGCTACATGATGGGGTGTGATGATGGAGGCTATGGGTGTAGGGTCATTGGGTAAAACCTCAATAGATTGAAGAACCTCCATGAGGGCTTGACGATGGGATTCCGAGGTTTGAATGAGGTCATATAAGGACATTTTGAGGGGAGATTGGTGTAATTGTTTGAGCATGGTGTGATGTGTGACGCCATTAGAAATGGGGTACGTGGGGCCACATATAGTTATTTTAGGTATGGGTGCAGATGGTATGTTGGGTATAGGATTGGTTGGTGGGTCAGTTTGCCTTTTCTTTGCCCTTCTACATGCGTGTAGTGACATGTATCATGTTGATTTAAGGGAATTTGGAAAATAAAGAAGGTATAGGGTGAGTGGTATAATGACATGAAAGGAAAAAACCTACAGGAGGAGAAAAGCCCTATGAGGTTAGCTAGGCACAACGACATTTGGGTGGTGGCGTGGCAAGTTCTCTGATGTGAACCATGTTAATTTCAAATGTTGGGTGTGGCTCTAGGAGCTTTGAGGGTGGAGGTTGTGGTTTTTGATTGGGAAATGTGGGAATGGGTGTTGGTGAAGAAGGATCCTCATCGAGAAGGTATTCATTGTCAAAGTTGGTTTCTGGTGGACACAATTGGATAAGGATAGTTTTCAAGGCCTTGCAGTTCTCCACATCATGCCTTGGCACACAATGTATGCACAAATTTTAGTATCATCAAACCCTTTTAGCTTGGGTTTGAGGGGGTCATAAGGTCGGAGTGGCGGTAATGTGATAATATAAGTCTCGAGGAGGTTTGTTAAAATTTTGGCATAAGACCCTGCTAGTGGATCACAATGGGAAGTGAACGTGGGTTTGGGTGTAGGTGTGGTTGATTATCAGGGAACTATTTTTGGAAGATTAGGAATGGTTCAAGCTATGGGTTTAGGTTTTGGAGTGGTTTGAGGTATCGGTCGGGATCATTTGGGTAGGGTACAGTAGATGGACGGGTAGGAGGGTGTGGGGTTATTTTGACTACCTTGTTGTGGGGTAGTGGGGTTTTGTTTTTGGGTTGCACCTTCTTGGGTAAAGGTGATGTGGGTGTATGAGGTCTAGAAGGAAAAGCAGATGGAGGAAGAGGGTGAGTTACCCATGGGGATAATGGGGTGCTATGAAGGTAGATGACGTGGGTCATACTTGGGGTGTGAGGGAAAATGATTGAAGTGTAGTGGGTAGTGAAGCAATAGCTGAAGGTATTGGAGGTATTGGTGGTAAAGAGATTGTAGGTGTGGGTATAAGTCATGTTGTGTTCTTGGGTAGGTTAGAGGTTTGTGAAGAAGGAATGGGTTGTTGTGTTATTGGTTTATGGATGGGTGAAGGGTGCTTGACCATGTTGGGCAGCTGAGGTCTTAAGGCAGACAGGACAAGTGTGGGTGTGATTGGTGTGGTCAGGGTATGAGGTCGATGAGTTTTTTTCTTTGGTTCTGGTGTCGAGTATCGTGGTATTGATGTTGGAAGATGTAGCTAAATCCAGTTTAATAGGTGGATGAGTAAGGTTGGTGGTCGGGTGACCCCAAAGTGGTAATAGGTTTAGTGGAGGAAAATGTTGTGGGTATGGGTTTGAGTTTAGATAAAGGTTGGGTTATGGGTAAGGGTGTGGTGTGAGTGCTAACGGTATCGTGGAAGAGGTTACGACAGTAGTGGTTGTATTTGGTTTGATGGGTCAAAATTTGTTTGGGTAGATAGTGGAGGTATCAATGAGGGATCTCTGCATCTATGTTGAGATAGGGAGTAAGAGGTGCCCCCATAATAAATCCCTATACACATAATCTAAGTGATCAACCAAATGTGACAAAGACACGTCGTGATTGGATTTGGTGAGGACCTAATGGGAACTACCGTAAAATGTGTCTTAGAGATGGGGAATTGGCCAACTTCAGCTTCCGTGGGTAAGAGAGCTGAAAGTAGGTCTGTTGGATTTTGGGTAGCTAATGGAGAATGCTTGCCAAGAGGAAAAGGTATCTCAATTGGGTCTATGATGGGTGGAGGAGATGATGGGAGCTCCTCTATAAGTGGAGGTAATGGGTGCTCCTATGTGGGTGGAGGAGGTAATGGGTGCTCCTCTGTGAGTGGAGGAGGTACCGTAGGTAAATATTCTCTAAGTGGTGAAGCTAGGGGTGAGATGGTCTCAATGTTAGCGGATTACTCCTCCGTAGGTGATGAAGGAGATGAAAGGTGTTTCTCTATTGGTGAAGGAACAATATAGGTTGGTTCCAATGTGGAAGGAGGATTTCAGGGTAGGATTTCCTCTATGGAAGGGATGTGAGGTAATTGAGAGGTGTCATGTACCTCGTTAAAGATAACGTGAACCTCGCGGGTATGGGTATCATGAGTTGATGTCTCACCATTTTGATTGGATGAAGGGACATGGTTGAGAAGCAGTTTTTTCAAGATCCGAAGATTTTGGTTAGGGGTGGCATTGGGATTATCCACAGTTAACTCACCTTTCTTGAGAATTTCTTGGACAATATTCTTAAAAGTGATGTAGTTTCTATCACTATGACCCTTTACTCGATGATAGTTACAGAAATCATGTTCTTTATACCATGCGGGCATGGGGTGAGTAGGGTCAAAACTAGTGTGTGGTTTTATGGGTGGAAGGGTGATGGCTCCAGCTTTGATAATATTTTCTAAGATAGAAGAGTAAGGTTCCCCAATTGGGGTATATTTTTGTTGCTCTCATTTAAATTGAAATTTCTAGACAGGTGAGAGATTAGATGAGGGTGTAGCCTGATTCGACAGATGAGTTAGGCCGGCCTTGAGTACCACTACATTAGCGGTGCCCTTAGCTTTTGAATAATTGGTTTGTGGTTTGGAAGAGGAAGAGGTATCATTCAACTTGAATGTCGAATTCTTATTGCATAATTGGATTTTCTTCTCTTCGATGGCCCGAATCTCTAACTTTTGTGCCATAGTGAATGCCTCATTGAATGTTCAGAAGGTTTGGACCTACAATTTCAGGGAGATATGTCTAGCGCAAGCCCATGTGAAGATCTCGATGAGTTTAGTTTGTGGTAGTTAGAAGGTAAGTTGATTGATTAGGCTACACCAGTGAGTGACAAAATCTGCGATAGATTCATCCTCGTACTAATGTGTGGAATATAGATCGATCATGGTAACCTTCTTGATGATATTGATAGAGAAATGATCTAAGAAGGCTTGGGATACCTAATTGAATGAGAATATATAGTGTTTAGGTAACCCACTATACCAATCTAATGCAGTCCTGGTGAGGGACATGGGAAAATTTCTCAAAACCAAGGCATCATCATGAGCGATTAGATAACACCCATGTTTGAATGAGTGAAAATTTTCTTGTGGGTATTCTTTGCTATTGAAATGATTGTATTTAGGCATTTCCCAATGCACATGTGGTATGAATGGATGGATGAATAGGCTCGTTGCAAATCTCATCATAGGTGAGAGTGTTGCGTAAGAGCTAGAAACCGATGCCTCCAATATCCGCATCTTGTCCAACATCAATTTAATTAGGTCATTGGTAAGTTGTGACGATTAGATGCCTCCCGTAGCGTGAGGAGGTTAGTTTTGGGCATATAACAAGGGTGGCACTCCAGTGTATGGGGATTCCATGTAGGGTGGTGGAGAATAAGGAAGTGAAATAGGGGGTACATACTAGGAATGAATAATGGATGAAACAAAGGTTGTTGGTAGTATGTATATGGGGGTGGAAGGGTTGCGGTAACCCTAGTGGAAATAGGGGCTAATGATTGTGGAATGGAAAGAACCACATTCTGAAATGGGTAGGGGTCACCAACACGGGAGGTAGGAATGTAGCTATAGGTATGTATGAGACATTAGGGGCAGATGAGGTTGTGTTTGGGGTAGTCGTCGAGGGTACGATGGATGTAATGGGTTCCACAGAGGTAATAGACGAAATAGTCATAATGGGTATAAAACCTAACCGCAAAATGACCGGGGGTAAGGTGGGTGTGGGAAGCATGGAGCCGATGGGGCCAATGTAGAAGTGGGTGCAAGATTCGAGGGGGATAGATACGGGCATTCCGTATATCAAATGACCCGAGGCATCTCAAGTGGATGAGTGGAAAAGGTAAAACTGCAAGGCGACAGGGTTCTAGTCAAGGAGTCATGTGAACTCCTCATCTCTGGTAGCGATAATAGTAGGCTGGATGGGATCCATGGCTGGTGATAAAATATAAGGTGGTGAAGGACTAGGTGGGAGTGGTTGAAAAATAGTGTGAAATACAAGGGAACTTTCTTGTCTTCGGGAAGCACCATGTGAACTAATATTGATCATGTAGGACTAATTCTTTGTAAATGATATAGAGAATAGTAGGAACAGGTGAATCTGGTGATAAAAAATGGATAAAGTACCAACTGGTGGCTAGAATTTGAAACAGGCAACCAATTCCAATTAGGGAAAGCGATGTCGGTCGGGGTGACCATCACTGCCGATCACTATAGAAAATGGATAGTGAGTAAACATCGAGGCAAAAAGTATGCAAAATCTGAATATGCTTAAAACCTCAATGGGAAAAATGACAAGTGATAGAGACTGTTAAAAGTGAAAGAAAGTGAAGTAATATGTCCTTTTGAGTAGATTAGCAAAAGGACTCAAACCGATGTCGATTGGGTATAAGCGATGGCGGTTAGAGGTAATTGGCGATTGTTCATGTGAAATTAAAACAATGATCGAGAGAAAGTGGTTGTGAATTAAAATCGATGTAAAATCAGACCAGAATTCTAGGAATGATGATGACATGGCCCAGACACACTCAGTGAAGCTGAAATACATCAGCTATGATGAGAAGTTTGCAAGGATGAACAAAAAATTTATGAACGTGATCTCTCACCTCAAAACGCAAGTCAAGAAAAAAATTAAGAAAATTTGATCCTAGGAGTTCCTTTTCTATTATGTTTGTTTAGCTTATGCTATTTAGGACCGACACATGAATTGTGAAATAGAGTTTTTGGTGGGGATGGCTTCCTAAAAAGAAGGAGATCTAAAAGGTGAGGTTTTAGGTATGTTATGGTGGGGGCAGGCTTCACTTTGAAGTATGACTCGATAGAGCAGCAAGTTGGGTTCCCACTGTGTCATGATCATGTGATCACCTATAGCTTCTTCCAGGTAGGATGTTTTTTAAGAATGTATGTATTTTGAATTTTTGTGTGGTTTGGTAAGACTTAGAGAAATAGAAAAGGATAGAAGTTCTTTTCTATGATTTGTTTGTCAACCATCAACTGGTTATGACTTCCAACGTATAGGTTTCCCTCAATTAATGTGAGCTAATGCAATAAATTAGAATGGAATGCACTTTTTTAAACCCAAATCAAAAATGTGAAATTGGATGACACAATAAGATGAAGAGGAAGAGGGATTCTCTTTCACTACAATGCAGAAAAACATGAAGAAATGATTCCTTTTAATTACACCAAAAGAAAATTTTCCTTTAGAGCAAATAGAAAGGAGAGGTGGATTACCAGGGAAGAAAATTAGTGTGTATGCCTTTTAGAAGGGAAACAAACACACAATTTTTCCTAGGAATGAATGAAATGCAAGGAACCCCGGATGGGTCCCATTAGGCATGCCAAAATGTTTCACCTTTTTCTTAGATTATTTCTTTGAAGTGTTGACAAAACAAATAGGGTAACGGGCATAGGAGGAATACCTGTTCAAATGTCGGTTGATGGGTTGTTGTGCGTGTATGACTTCCGAATCCACAACTGATCGAGACAGCTTCCCTTTGGCTACGAGGAACTACCTATAATGAAAACAAGACCACCAGAAAGAATTAAACAATATGGGAAGTGAACTGCCTAGTGTAAGCTAGATCCAGGAAGTATGATAATTTCTAGATGGTTATCAGTCCACTGTTTTAAAAAATTCAATGCTATAAACAAAGTAAATCCTATTGTTATTTTAAAATTATTTAGGTATCTCACTTAAAAACACAATAAGAAATAGGTCTAATCTAAGTGAAGCTAAGCTAGAATAGAATCTAAAGGTCAAATGATTGGCTCTGGGTCTCTGTAAGTCTCATAAAGGTCTCAGGTAGATCATAGGTGAATGAAGGTGAGATAAAATTAGTTGGGTAGGTCTCTATTCGGGCTTTGTGGGAAAACAAAGAGACCAAAGTGTTGGTCGGGTGACCGATGGTGGTTAGTCAGAATCAAAAGCAGTGCGACATCGAGAGATCTGAAAATGTCATAGAATAGGATTTTGGTCTCCTTTGTGATTACACAAAGGACTTTGGTTGGTCGCGGAGATGTATTGGGTGACTGGAGTATGATTTTACGAGGTTTTAATGGGTATATGGAGGTGAAAATGTGGAGAAGTTCATTAGGGGGGAAAGGTAAACAATGGATGATAAAATGATGATGAAATGAAATAACCAAGAAGGTATGATGTTGTACTTACTTGGATTCCATTCCTGAAGGCCTATGTGTGAGGGATCGAGGTTACGATGATGGGTTTGAAGGTTTCAAGTGACCACCAACTGAAAAAGTCTTTTCATGGGCTACATGTACACTCCTCTTTGCTTGGATAGATCAGATCATGGTTGGGATGGCTGTGTAGGAGAAGATGCTCAATCCCCTTCCTTGGATGCAAGTTTTTATTGGAATTTTC
Source organism: Taxus wallichiana var. yunnanensis (assembly GCA_018340775.1). Classification (NCBI taxonomy): domain Eukaryota; kingdom Viridiplantae; phylum Streptophyta; class Pinopsida; order Cupressales; family Taxaceae; genus Taxus; species Taxus wallichiana. The sequence goes on from CM031234.1 coordinate 54,062,949, forward strand.
TCTCTAAAGATGCATTATCTCTCTGAGATGTGTTCTTGCTCATCAAATTTTTCCCAATGTTTTCTAACCTTGAGAATAAGGTAGTTTAGGGGTTAAAAGGGGTAACCAACATCGGTCCGGCTTAACCAAAGAACGGTTAGGGGTAACCGACGTCGATCAAGGTAGGATTTCCTAGGTTTACTAAACTAGGGAGATCCTCTTGATTTCCTTGGATCTCGTGTCATTATCCCACGGATTAGACTAGGAGCTTCTTATGAGCATGTAGGAATGTGGTTAGAGGGAATGTAGGCATTGATTTTTAGGGTTTTAGGAGGTCTTAGTTAGTTATGGGAACTTGCTAAGAATAGGTCTTAGGTTGAGTTGGATTGGTGAGGTGTCTACATGACTCAGATGTGTGGATATTATTTAAATAAGATATTTAAATAATAAATATAGTGAGGATAATGCATTAATTTAATTAAATTAATTAAAATTAATATTAGTGGGGCGAATGGGTCATGGCTAGGTAAATGTAATAAAGGGTGCTTATTGGTCATGGGACCAAAGGGGAGTGTGACCTAATTTTAGTGTCTACACTCACATTGTCTATTAAGGAATTTATATACTACCCTAGTGAACACCAAGTTATAGATTTATTTACTATGTATCATAAAATAGTAATTAACTTAATGGTTAGTAACCGCTAGGCTTCGATAGGACATATTATGTATCATTCAATTGGTTACACTAATTATATTTTATGGATCAAATAAATAATAATAGAATTTTTCCAAAATTTATAAATTGAATTATGATGCATTGAAACATACGAAACCATTTGCAACTTTAGAAATTATTACATATGAGTGAGAAAATCAATAATATTATATCGATGGCATGATAAGAACGTTAAAAAATACACACTTTAGTGGCAGATAGACTTCTAGTCAACATATAAAAGAACAACCTAAAACATTTTTAAATCCATTGCACCGGTTTAATGATAAACCATAGCGGATGAAGAGAGTTTGCAGTAGCTTGGGATTAATTGTTTTAGAAGACAATGTGATTTATGTGTATATCACCATACCTAGTAGTAGTGAGGAGTAGATGTCTTGTAATGAGACTAATGAACATGTTTACAGGATAGCAGTTGGAAGATCTAATGTTTGGTATTTTGAGGAGAGTATTTGAGAAACAAATCACATTAACAGAGTTAGTGATAGCTCATCATTTTTGTTATATAAGACAATGTGAAATATATGTATATCGGACATACTTTATTCATTATGTCTAAATGTCTATAACTACTCTAAGTATGATATTTTAAGCGTAGAATTTGGTGGGAAATTCCACAACAAGCTATAAAAACAAATGGGAAGGATTACACTTTTCCTAAACATAAGTATGGCCCTCTTCATAATAACCATTTTGTGGAAACAATTCTCTCTATAAGGTCATGGTGGGTTATACCTATTTGAGAAAAGATTTGATTATTAACAATGTTTTTTTAGTACCACTAAAACAAGGGTCTATTCTCTCTTACTCTGACTATAAGTTAGATTTACAATACTAATTGAAGAAATTTATTCCAAATTATTTGAACTTATGTTAACTTATTTATAGTTCCAGTCTTCTTAGGATGCAAACATTTATTGTTTGATACATTGTATCCATTGAGGGTAAAAAGCACTAAGAATTTAAAAATAGCGATAAAATAACAAATCACGACCTAGCTTAGAAGCTAGGGTCCCACCATTTCATCTTGTCATTGTAATCACTATCTATACACTTTTGGCTCACTAGTGATTTTCATTGATTATAATTCTATCATATTTGATATGGCGGAAATAAGTGATACACTACAAATCCTTAATAGGGATCAAGCCATATGTATTGTCCATAAAATATATTGTTTGTAACATATAATTCACAATGTTTCGTATCGGAAAAATTGTTTACCTAATGCTTAGTTTCATTACTTATCGAAAGTAATGGCATAGTGGATGCTAGTTTCGACAGTTTCTTTTATTGAAAATTATGGTAAAATAATAAATCGTGACCTAGCTAAGCGACCATGAGGCTCCTACCATTACGGTCATCAAAAACTATCTTTACAACTTTGGATCGCTAGTGTTTTTCATTGATTATAATTATATCATGTTAGTTGGAATGTATATTGGATCAAGTCTTATATAGTTCCTATAAGGTATATTGTTTAAAACACATAATCCACATTGGATCTTATGGGAGAAAATGCTTATCGAGCACTAAGAATTTTTTCCTTAACAAAAGTAATGGAATAGTGGATAGAGGTTCAAAAATTTAATAATTTTAAAACAATGATAAAATTTAAATATCATGCTCTAGTTTAGTAGTCGCTAGCTCCCACCATTACCACCGGTCATTATAAATACCATATGTATATAGCTTTGGGTCACTACTGTGTTTTCATGGATTATGTAGTACTCATAGGATGTAATATTTTTAACATATAATTCACATATGTTCATGCAAGAGAAAATTCTTAGCGACCACTAGGATTTTGTATGTATTGGATGGAATGCCATAACGACCACTAGGATCAACCGATTTCACTATGTGCATGATTTTGAACAATATTTTTATCCATTTTTAAAATTGTATTGTATTTACTAGGCTATGTGTGGCAGAGAGAAATTCCTACATTACACACCCTCCAAAATGTATCGAGACGTATTATGTATTTCGCATAGACTCAAAAGTTTCTTATTTTTAAAATAGCCATAAAATATTAACCCATGGTATAGCTTAGCAGCCGCTAGCCTCCGACCTTTACCTCTTATCAATATAAACACCATCTTTACTATTTTGGATCGCTAGTTCCCATAAGATAAATGGTTTTCAACTCATAATTTACATCGTTTACTATCAAAGAAAATGTTTAGCGACTACTAAGCTCTTTTACTTATTAACAGAAATGGCATATGAGACCCTAGTCTCAAAAGTTTCTTTTATTGAAAATAGCCATAAAATAACAAATCATGGTATATCTTAGTAGTCGCTAAGCTCTTACCTTTACCTCTTCTCATTTTAAACACTATCTTTATAGTTTTGGATCACTAGCTTTGGTATGTAGTTTCTTGTTGATGCAAAATCACAACACCCCTGGACATTGATCATATTTCTAGGTTGATCACTCTAAAGCATCCGGTTTGATTGCACAACATTAAATCCTTTCTTTGAGTGTGGGACTCATAAAGATGAGAAAGGATTCTCCAGAGAAGGTTGCTTCCTGTTATCCAAATTTCACCCCAGGTAATTTTGATAACATGCATCGATTATTCAACTCCCAGAAAATAGATTGATCAAGGCCCAAAATCATGTTTTGGGGTCCTCAACCTTTTCTAACTCTCCGTCCAAGAAGAAAAGAGAAAGTTCTAAAAAGGGTGAAAAAGTTGCAAAAAACAAGCTCAAAGAAAAAATCATGAAAATCGGCTAAGTCCTAGTCTAAAGGCGGTCCTTGGGACAGTTGGGACAACGGCACCGAACCGGCCGAAAAGCCTCCAGTGGTCCATGCAGCAATTGGGAAATCTGGGCCGTAGGTACGTGTGGGGACGTGAAAAGCCGAACCAGCCGAAAAAATGAAGAAAAATGCCCAAGTCTTTGTTTCGCATACGGTTGGGACATCCGGGACAAAAGGATGCAAAAGATGCGGATCATCCGGTTTGGTGCAAGTCAATCCATTTTGGGTGCTTCGGAGAAATTTCTCCCGCAGCAACCGGGACAGTTGGGACAAGAGTACGTGGAGGACACGAACCGGCCTGGTTCGGCTGAAATAGAGAACTTTAGTTTGGGACGGTGAGCCAAAGATACGCGAGGGACGCGAAGACCCGGAAAAGCCACCAACGAATCAAAGCAAGACACGTGTCCTAAGGTGGGGAGTTCGGAGCTCGGGGAAGACTTAGAAAATTTTGTAAAAGTCTTAGGCCAAAAGATTAAAAGACAAGGATGACCCCGCACCTGTCCTCCAACCAGATCACGCCACGTGTCCCAAATGGCGGGGGCGCGGGGAAAAAATGGAAAATTTCCCAAAGTGATAAAAATGTAAAAATTTCAAAGGGAAACCCATGGAAAGGTGGAGGAGAGAGAATTGTGTGGCCAATCGATTGCTCGACATGTGTCATCAAGGTGGCAGAGCTTGGGAAAAATTTCAAAATCCGTTTTGGCCTGTTTTACGCCCTAAATCTTCAGACCTTCATATCTTTTGATCCAGAGCTCAGATTTGCAAGTTCTTCATATCATTGGAAAGCTTATGAAATTCGCTACATGGATTCCATGGTCAATCTTTAATTTTGGTTCATTTTGAGAGAGAAATTTCAAAAATGTTTCTAGTACGTGTTCATGGCCGAAGTCACATTTCAAATGACCAAATTTAATACGTAATGGGTCGCACTCTCCTCCCATTTGGTCAAAATTATAGGGTATAGGTTTGTAAGGTTCCCCATGCCGATTTAATGCATTTTACAATCAATGAGGAATGGGTTCCCATGTTTTGTACATTTTCTCTCTCATGGGCTCAACCCATGTAATGTAAAAGCTAGATTTGGCTCATTTTGGAGAATTAAAACAAGTTGTTCATCTTTTTGGCTCGCCTCCCTTCTTTTCTTCTCCGGGGTTGAAAATGGAGTTCAAACCTCCTCCCTTGCTTTGTAATGTCATTTTTGCCTTTTACTATTGAAATGATGTTCTGTGCAAACTTCTGAAGCAACAAAAATGTGTTTTGTGATGCATCTGTCCATCCTTGCTCATTTTTCACTTGTTTTCTTCTTGCCTCTCTTCATTGCAGGTATTTTTGCATGTTTGAATGTTCATTGCAGGTCTGGAGATATGTTCATGAAGTTTTGGGACATTTTTCGTGTGAAATCTATCCTTTGGCCTGTGATGCATCTGTCCATCCTTCCCATTGCTCACCTCTCCTTGTTCCATGGTAGTTTTGATAGATGTTCAACATTCTCCTTCTCTAGTGTATCACCGTTTTAGTGTAGGATTTTTTTGTTTTTCCCTTTTCTCTCTCTCTCTGTCTCCTTGGCATGGTTATATTAGGTTTAGATTAGCTTGCCTGCACTGGAATAGCTCATGGTAGGTAGTTTAGGAGCAGGAACCAGCCTTCTCTGGAGATTCCTTTCTCATTTTCACGAGTCCCACACTCAAAGAAAGGATTCAATGTTATGCAATCACACTGGATGCTAGAGTGATCAACCTAGAAATATGATCAACATCCAGGGGTGCTTGTGATTTTGCACTAACATTTTGGCACGCCCTTGGGTGGGACACCGAGGTTAGATTATTTCATCTTTCGTAGAGGTGTTTCATTACCAACAAGCAAATCTTAAGCCACCATGTGACTTGCTTAACAGTTTTGGCATGCACGGTGGGACACCGAGGTTAGATTATTTCATCTTTTAGAGGTGTATCATTATCAACAAAGCAAATCTTAAGCCACCGTGTGACCTGCTTAACAGTTTTGGCACGCCCCGGTGGGACACTGAGGTTAGATTATTTCATCTTTCAGAGGTGTCTCATTATCAACAGCAAATCTTAAGCCATAGTGTGACCTGCTAAATAGTTTTGGCATGCCCGGTGGGACCTTAGAGGTCTTCCACTTCTTCTTTTGTAGGTCGGTGTGTTCGTGAAGATTTCAACCTTTGGAGGCACTTGTAAATACACCAGTGCCTCCATCCGATCAAAGCAACCCATTTCTGAAGTTTCAGACCTATTTTTCATCCATTCCCATCCATCCTTCTTTCCATCCCTTTCATTCTTTTCCATTCCATGAAGTTGTGCAATCATGACTTCATTTCCATCATGGAATTCACATTTTCAACAACAGCAGCAATGTTTCCCACCTCCAACATGTTTTTTAAATCCTCCAAATCAGCATTTTGAACAAATTCAAAATCAGCATGCATACCCATATGAGCAGCAATGCCAAAATCAGTTTGGCTATGGAGCTTTCCAAGAGCAAGAGTATGCATATAATGAAGACAATCAGATGCAAGATGTTGGTCTGTTGGAGAAAATCCAAAAGATGGAGGTAAAGATGGTGCAGTCCAGAGCAACAACTCAAATGAGAGCTTTTAGAATTGGTTACAGGACTCCTTGTCCATGGGGAGGCCCTTTTCCAAGACACTTCAGCCCTCAGGAGAAGCTAGACTTCATGATGAAGATGCTTCCCCAACTTGCACAATGGACAGCAGAAATAGAGACCTATGCACTTGTTGTTGAACAACCTTGTCAATGTGTAAGTTCTACACCATCATCCGGTTTTTCTCTTCCCATAACTCAAGCAGCAGATCATCTTCTTGTGCTAAATGTTGAATCTATTTCTCCATCTCTCGGTCTTCCACCACACCTCAATTCTTCTTTCCTTTTTCCTTCCAAACAGTCATCCCCTTCACAAGAGCTAACAAAAATACCCCCTCCTCAAAAGAAACAAGATTCTCTACCTCTACCACCACAAAAATTGCCAAATCAATCGATTTAAAATCCACTTCTCCTCTTGCATTCCTAAATCCATGTTGGGAGGATGAAAATTAGAATGTCAGTCAAGGAAAATAATAGCAAAAGGAGAAGCTAGACCAAGATGAAGAAATTCAAAATCTAAAGAGTTGGGATGTTAAATTTGGGATGACAAAGATCCCCTTGATGGTTAAGCCTTTAGAAGAGGTTGGAGTTGGAGAACAAATGGTAATCGGGACTGATTTTATTGCAGCAGAAGAAGAAGATCTTGCAGTCCCAACTTATCCTCTAGAGCAAAAGACTGCTTGAAGAGTTTGACTTGAAAAATTCATGCTAGAGGAAGAGTTCTATCAAGAGAAATATTGTCTTCAAGTAGTAGAGAAAGGAGAAGCTGCTCTAGATCCAAAAGAAGAGGAGCACATTCTAGTTGTGGAGGGAAAAATTGCAGACCCAAAGGCTTTGAGCACAAAGCAGGCTATAGGAAAACCTTCAGTTCTTCTTTCTACTTCACCTCTCTCAAGTTCTAGTACTGAAGAGGAGTTTGATCTCTCAAACTCAATGTTGGAGGGTGAAAGAAACCATGGTGATCAAGTTGCAGATCAAGAGGACACCATGGAGGAAGTTGAGCATTTGCAGCAGGACAACCATGAGGTAGTTTATCTGTTAGATTTGGAGGACTATTTTGATGGAGAAGAGCCGGTTGAGTTTCCACCATTCTCTCTTTCATCATCCACATTCCAAACACTTGAGTCTACTTTCATGGAGGAGAACATTCATTTGCAGTAGAGCTCGCATCTTATAAACATCTCTTTGGAACCAAGATTGGAAGATTTTAATCTTTCATGTTCTTCATTGGAGGAAGAGAAAGGACAGAGGAATTTCACCATTTCTTCCACACCATCCATTCAAGGTCTACAAGAGAACTCCATTCTTGGAGTTAAAAATCAGAGCTATGGGCATATCAAACGGATCGACCTTTCCTAATCGGGTATTTGGCTTCATTAGAGCCAAAGGAGAAGTCACAACCAGTCATTCTTGCTTCTGAGCATGAGGGTAAGCTACAAAGTACCAAGGATTAGCTGTCATACCTCTTCAATCCAAATGTAGAGCAACTAAAAGAGGTATTGAATTCACCTTCAGTTGATACCTTGATGATTTGGGTGGAAGACCAGCTTCTTGTTGATTTTCCATTCATCCTAACAGCCAGATCGAGATCCAAATCAATTGCATGGCTGCCACTTTTGAGAAAGGGAAGCTATTTCTCACAACCAATTGTAGGGTTTGTTTAGCTTGCCTTTGCTTCCAGTTAGAGTAGAGTAGGTAGGTTTGCTTTTAGCTGAAGAAGTGCTTGTGCACACTCTGCATGTTCCATTTGGAGCATGTATGATTTTCATTCTGTACATATTTTTGTGGTGCTGGTTTTCTCTTGCATAGCCCATTTCGGTGGCATTTTGGTGAGAACAGTTCCATTTCAAAAATTTCAAGCGGTTCAGAGGGAGGTTTTCAAAGTTTAGATCAGTTTGCAGGCTACTACTCGTGACTCCATGCCCAATGGATTGCTTCAAGCTACTGATCATTCATTTAGTAGGTAGATGACCCCGCTGAGTCGCCAAAACTGTTATCCAAATTTCACCCCCCCTGTGGTAATTTTGATAACATGCATCAGATTATTCAAGTCCCAGGAAAATAGATTGATCAAGGCCCAAAATCATGTTTTTGGGGTCCCTCGGCCTTTTCTAACTCTCCTATCCAAGAAGAAAAGAGCAAGTTCTAAAAAAGGATAAAAAAGTTGCAAAAAACAAGCTTGGGGTAGAAAAATCATTAAAATCGGCTAAGTCCTAGTCCAGGCGGTCCTTATGATAGTTGGGACGACGGGGCGCGAACCAGCCGAAAAGCCTCCAGGTGGTCCACGCAGCAATTGGTACATTTTGGCCGTAGGTACGCGGGATGCGAAAAGCCGAACCGGAAAAAATGAAGAAAAATGCCCAAGTCTTTGTTTCACACAGTTGGGACATCTGGGACAAACGGACGCAAAAGACGTGGATCGGCCGGTTTGGCACAAGTCAGTCCATTTCAAGTGGTTTGGAGAAATTTTTCCTAGGTATTCCAGGGACGGTTGGGATAAGAGTATGCGGAGGATGCGAACCGACCAGTTCGGCTGAAACAGAGAACTTTAGTTTGGGACAGTCGGGCCAAAGATACGCGAGGGACGCGAACACCCGTAAAAGCTGCCAACAAATATGAGTAGGACACATGTCCTAAGGTGGGGGAGTTTGGAGCTCAAGGAAGACTTAGAAAAATTTGACAAAGTCTTGGGCCAAAAGATTAAAAGACAAGGATGACCCCACGCCCCATCCTCCAACCAGATCACGCCACGTGTCCCAAATGGCGGGGGCGCGGGGAAAAAATGGAAAATTTTCCAAAGTGATAAAAATGTAAAAATTTCAAAGGGAAACCCACGGAAAGGTGGAGGAGAGAGAATTGTGTGGCCAATCAGTTCCGACACGTGTCATCCAGGTGGCAGAGCGTGGGAAAAATTTCAAAATCCGTTTTGGCCTGTTTTTTGCCCTAAATCTTCAAACCTTCATATCTTTTGATCCAGAGCTCGGATTTGCACGTTCTTCATATCATTGGAAAGCTTATGAAATTCTCTACAGGATTCCATGGTCAATCTCTAATTTTGGTTCATTTTGGAGAGAGAAAATTCAAAAATGTTTCTGGTACGTGTTCATGGCCAGAAGTGACATTTCAGCGACCAAATTTAATACAGAATGGGTCGCACTCTCCTCCCATTTGGTCAAAATGACAGGTATGGGTTTATAAGGTTCCCCATGCCAATTTAATGCATTTTTCAGTTAATGAGGAATGGGCTCCCATGTTTTGTACGTTTTCTCTCTCATGGGCTCGACCCATGTAATGTAAAAGCCAGATTTGGCTCATTTTGGAGAATTAATTACAAGTTGTTCATCTTTTTGGCTCTTCCCTCCCTTCTTTTCTTCTCCAAGGTTGAAAATAGAGTTTGAACCTCCTCCTTTAATTTGTAATGGTGTTTTTGCCTTTTACTATTGAAATGATGTTCTATGCAAACTTCTGAAGCAACAAAAATGTGTTTTGTGATGCATCTGTCCATCCTTGCTCATTTTTCACTTGTTTTCTTCTTTCCTCTCTTCATTGCAGGTACTTGTGCATGTTTGAATGTTCATTGCAGGTCTGGAGCTGTGTTCATGGAGTTTTGGGACATTTTCTGTGTGAAATCTATCCTTGGGCTTGTGATGCATCTGTCCATCCTTCCCATTGCTCACCTCTCCTTGTTCCATGGTAGTTTTGATAGATGTTCAACATTCTCCTTCTCTGGTGTATCACCGTTTTAGTGTAGGATTTTTTTGTTTTTCCCTTTTCTCTCTCTCTCTGTCTCCTTAGCATGGTTATATTAGGTTTAGATTAGCTTGCCTGCAATGGAATAGCTCGTGGTAGGTAGTTTAGGAGCAGGAACCACCTTCTCTGGAGATTCATTTCTCATTTTCACGAGTTCCACACTCAAAGAAAGGATTCAATGTTATGCAATCACATTGGATACTAGAGTGATCATCCTAGAAATCGATCAACATCCGAGGTGCTTGTGATTTTGCACTAACAGATTTTGCATGCTCGGTGGGACACCGAGGTTAGATTATTTCATCTTTGAGAGGTGTCTCATTACCAACAACAAATCTTAAGCCACCGTGTGACCTCGTTTACATGATTTTGGCATGCCGGTGGGACATTGAGGTTAGATTATTTCATCTTTCGAGAGGTGTCTCATTATCAACAAGCAAATCTTAAGCCACCATGAGAGACCTTACTTGATTTTGGCACGCTTGGTGGGGACACCGAGGTTAGATTATTTCATCTTTCAAAGGTGTCTCATTATCAACAGCAAATCTTAAGCCTTTGTGCAACTCGCTTAATAGTTTTGGCATGCACTGTGGGACCTTAGAGGTCTTCCACTTCTTTTTTTTGCAGGTTGGTGTGTTCCGTGAAGATTTTAGCCTTTGGAGGCACTTGCAAATACATGTGGCGACTCCATCGATCAACAACCCATTCTGAAGTTACTGCACCTATTTTTCATCCATTCCCATCCATCCTTCTTTCCATCGCTTTCATTCTTTTCCATTCCATGAAGTTGTGCAATCATGACTTCATTTCCATCATGGAATTCACATTTTCAACAACAGCAACAATGTTTCCCACCTCCAACATGTTTTTAAATCCTCTAAATTAGCATTTTGACAAATTCAAAATCGCATGCATACCCATATGAGCAGCAACGCCAAAATCAGTTTGGCTATGGAGCTTTCCAAGAGCAAGAGTATGCATATAATGAAGACAATCAGATGCAAGATGCTGGTCTGTTGGAGAAAATCCAAAAGATGGAGGTAAAGATGGTGCAGTCTAGAGCAACAGCTCAAATGAGAGCTTTCAGAATTGGTTACATGACTACTTTTCCATGGGGAGGCCCTTTTCCAAGACACTTCATCACTCAGGAGAAGCTGAACTTCATGATCAAGATGCTTTGCCCCAACTTGCACAATGGACAGCAAAAATAGAGGCCTATGCACTTGTTGTTGAACAACCTTGTCAATGGGTAAGTTCTACACCATCATCTGGTTTTTCTCTTCCCATTACTCAAGCAACATCATCTGCTATCCCAAATGTTGAATCCATTTCTCCATCTCTCAGTCTTCCACCACACCTCAATTCTTCTTTCCTTTTTCCTTCCAAACAGTCATCCCCTTCACAAGAGCTAACAGAAATACCCCCTCCTCCAAAGAAACAAGAGTTTCTACCTCTACCACCACAAAAAAATTTAAAATCAATCGAGTTACAATCCACTTCTCCTCTTGCATTCCCGAATCCATGTTGGGAGGATGAAAATCAGAATGCACGGTCAAGGAAAACAATAAAGCGAAAAGGAGAACCCAGACCAAGATGAATAAACTCAAAGTCTGAAGAGTTGGGCTCTTAAATTTGGGATGACAAAGATCCCCTTGATGGTTAAGCCTTTATAAGAGGTTGGAGTTGGACAACAAATGGTAATCAGGACTGATTTTATTGTAGCAGAAGAAGAAGATCTTGTAGTCCCAACTTATCCTCTAGAGCAACAGATTGAAGAGTTTGACTTGACAAACTTCATGCTAGAGGAAGAGTTCTATCAAGAGCAAGATTGTCTTCAAGTAGTAGAGAAAGGAGAAGCTACTCCAGATCCAAAAGAAGAGGAGCACATTCTAGTTGTGGAGGGAAAATTTGCAGACCCAAAGGCTTTGAGCACAAAGTAGGCTACAAGAGAACCTTCAGTTCTTCTTTCTACTTCACCTCTCTCAAGTTCTAGTACTGAAGAGGAGTTTGATCTCTCAAACTCAATGTTGGAGGGTGAAAGAAACCATGGTGATCAAGTTACAGATCAAGAGGACACCATGGAGGAAGTTGAGCATTTGTAGCAGGACAGCCATGAGGCAGTTTATCTGTCAGATTTGGAGGACTGTTTTGATGGAGAAGAGCCAGTTGAGTTTCCACCATTCTCTCTTTCATCATCCACATTCCAAACACTTGAGTCTACTGTCATGAAGGAGAACATTCATTTGTAGTAGCCTGCATCTTATAGCAGCTCTTTGGAACCAAGATTGGAAGATTTTAATCTTTCATGTTCTTCATTGGAGGAAGAGAAAGGACAGAGGAATTTCACCATTTCTTCCACACCATCCATTCAAGGTCTACAAGAGAACTCCATTCTTGGAGTTAAAAATCAGAGCTATGGGCATATCAAACAGATCAGACCTTGCCCAATCAGGTATTTGGCTTCATTGGAGCCAAAGGAGAAGTCACAACCAGTCATGCTTGCTTCTGAGCATGAGGATGAGCTATAAAGTACCAAGGATCAGCTGTCATACCTCTTCAATCCAAATGTAGAGCAACTAAAAGAGGTATTGAATTCACCTTCAGTTGATACCTTGATGATTTTTGTGGAAGACCAGCTTCTTGTTGATTTTCCATTCATCCTAACAACCATGATCAGCTCCAAATCAATTACATGGCTGCCACTTTTGAGAAAGGGAAGCTATTTCTCACAACCAATTGTAGGGTTTGTTTAGCTTGCCTTTGCTTCCAGTTAGAGTAGAGTAGGTAGGTTTGCTTTTAGTGAAGAAGTGCTTGTGCACACTCTGCATGTTCCATTTGGAGCATGTATGATTTTCAGTTCTGTACATAGTTTTTGTGGTGCTGGTTTTGCTCTTGCACAGTCCATTTCAGTGGCATTTTGGTGAGAACAGTTCCATTTCAAAATTTTCAAGTGGTTCGAGGAGGTTTTCAAAGTTCAGATCAGTTTGCAGGCTACTACTCATGACTCCATGCCTAATGGATTGCTTCAGCTCACGATCATTCATCTAGCAAAAGCAGATGACCACTGAAGTCACCAAAACCGTTATCCAAATTTCACCCCCAATGTAATTTTGATAACATGCATTAGATTATTCAAGTCCCGGAAAATAGATTGATCAATGCCCAAAATCATGTTTTTGGGGTCCCTCGGCCTTTTTCTAACTCTCTTGTCTAAGAAGAAAAGAGCAAGTTCTAAAAAAGGGTGAAAAAGTTGCAAAAAACAAGCTTCAAAGGCAGAAAAAATCATGAAAGTCGGCTAAGTCCTAGTCCGGGCGGTCCTTGGGACGGTGGGGCGATTTTGGGCATGAACCGGTTGAAAAGCCTCCGGGTGGTCCATGCAGTAATTGGGACATCTAAGCCGTAGGTACACGCGGGACGCGAAAATCTAAATCAGCCGAAAAAATGAAGAAAAATGCCCAAGTCTTTGTTTCGCATAGTTGTGACATCAGGGACAAAAGGATGCGAAAGACGCAGATCGCCGATTTGGTGCAAGTCACGGTCCATTTCGTGGTTCGGATAAATTTGTCCCAAGCACTCGGGGACAGTTGGGACAAGATTACGCGCGGAGGACACGAACCATCCGGTTTGGCCAAAACAGAGAACTTTAGTTTGGGACATTCGGGCCAAAGATACGTGAGGGATGCGAAGACCCAGAAAAGCCACCAACGAATCAGAGTAGGACACGTGTCCTAAGGTAGGGGAGTTCGGAGCTCAAGGAAGACTTAGAAAAATTTGACAAAGTCTTGGGCCAAAAGATTAAAAGACAAGGATGACCCCGCGCCCCGTCCTCCAACCAGATCACGCCACGTGTCCCAAATGGCGGGGGCGCGGGGAAAAAATGGAAAATTTCCCAAAGTGATAAAAATGTCAAAATTTCAAAGGGAAACCCACGAAAAGGTAGAGGAGAGATAATTACATGGCCAATCAGCACTGACACGTGTCATCTAGGTGGAAGAGTGCGGGAAAATTTTCAAAATCTGTTTTGGCACATTTTCGCCCTAAATCTTTAGACCTTCATATCTTTTGATCCGAGCTCGGATTTACACATTCTTCATATCATTGGAAATCTTATGAAATTTTCTACAGGATTCCATGGTCAATCTCTAATTTTGGTTCAGTTTGGAGAGAGAAAATTCAAACATGTTTAAGTACGTGTTCATGGCCGAAGTGACATTTGATGACCAAATTTAATACTGAGAATGGGTCGCACTCTCCTCCCATTTGGTCAAAATGACAGGGTATGGGTTTGTAAGGTTCCCCATGCTGATTTAATTCATTTTGTAGTCAATGAGGAATGGGCTCCCACATTTTGTACGTTTTCTCTCTCATGGGCTCGACCCATGCAATGTAAAAGCCAGATTTGGCTCATTTTAGAGAATTAATTACAAGTTGTTCATCTTTTCAGCTCTGCCCTCCCTTCTTTTCTTCTCGGGTTTAAAATGGAGTTTGAACCTCCTCCCTTGCTCTGTAATGGAATTTTTTTCCTTTTACTATTGAAATGATGTTCGTGTAAACTCAAGCAACTAAAACGTGTTTTGTGATGCATCGTCCATCCTTGCTTGCTTTTCGCTTGTTTTCTTCTTGCCTCTCTTCATTGCAGGTATTTGTGCATGTTTGAATGTTCATTGTAGGTCGGAGTGTGTTCATGGAGTTTTGGCACATTTTCTATGTGAAATCTATCCTTGGGCTCGTGATGCATCTATCCATCCTTCCATTGCTCACCTCTCCTTGTTCCAGGTAGTTTTGATAGATGTTCAACATTCTCCTTCTCGGTGTATCACCATTTTAGTGTAGGCTTTGCTGTTTTTCCCTTTTCTATCTCTCTCTGTCTCCTTGGCATGGTTAGATTAGGTTTAGATTAGCTTTCTGTCTTTGGAATAGCTCGTAGGAGTAGTATAGGAGCAGGAACTAGCCTTCTCTGGAGATTCCTTTCTCATTTTCACGAGTTCCACACTCAAAGAAAGGATTCAATGTTATGCAATCACACTGGATGCTAGAGTGATCAACCTAGAAATTTGATCAACATCTACGGGTCTTTGTGATTTTGCACTAACAGTTCCTCTTCCTAAACTACTCGCCACAAGCTATTCCAAAGTCAAGGGCAAGATAATCTAAACCTAATCTAACCATGCCAAGGAGACAGAGAGAGAGAGAAAAGGGAAAACGGAGCCTACACTAAAACGGTGATACACGTAGAAGGAAAACGTTGAACATCTATCAAAGCGCCATGGGACAAGGAGAGGTGAGCGATGGGAAGGATGGACAGATGCATCACAGGGCCAAGGATAGATTTCACACGTAAAATGTCCCAAAACTCCATGAACACAGCTCCAACCCCGCAATGAACATTCAAACGTGCACAAACACCTCGCAATGAAGAGAGGCAAGAAGAAAATAAGTGAAAAACGAGCAAGGATGGACAAATGCATCATGAAATATGTTTTTGTTGCTTTACAAGTTTCTACGGAGTAACATCATTTTAATGGTAAAAGGAAAAAAATGCCATTACAAAGTAGGGGAGGAGGTTCGAACTCCATTTTCAATCCTTGAGAAGAAAAGAAGGGAGGGCAGAGCCGAAAAGATGAACCACCACGTAGAAATAAGCCCCTCCTTACAATTTATAGGAAGAATGAGAGAGGGAAGAGAGAGGAAATATGAATCTACCCCAACCACCTTATTTAATTCATCTTATTATGGTGGTAGGTGAGAACCCTAAAAAGTGGCGAACTGTATTTGCATTAAAGCTGGTTGTTGAAACGTCGATTCTGGCGATGATCACATACGTGAGAGGCATTTCTTGATTTTATCTATCCAAACTGAACCAAAATGCAAGATTGACCCTGGAATCATGTAGAGAATTTCACCAGTTTTACATTGATATAAAGAACGTGAAAATCTAAGCTCGGATCGAAAGTTATGGCGATCCAAGATTTAGGGCAAAAAAGCCAAAATCAGATCGGTGGGAAAAAGTTTGAATTTTTCCCATGCTCGCCACTTGGATGACACGTGTCGTGCACTTTCGATTCATCCACGGGTTCATCCTTTGAAAGTCCCTGTCGAGGCCCTTCCTTAATTTCTTACCACTTGGACATGTGGCACTATTTTATTGGCTCGGGCCTGAGGGGCGCACTTTGTCCTTTGAAAATTTGGCATTTTTCACTTTGGAAAAATTTCCCATTTCTCCCCCGCGCTCCACCACTCAAGTGCCACATGGCACAATTTCATTAGACGTGGGCCCTTCCTGACCATTTCCCTTTTGTTCTTACCTTTGGAAAACTTTTCAAAATTTTCCCACCGGGCCGATGAGGTGAAGACACGTGGCGAGATTTGATTCATTGGTGGCTCTTTCAGCTTTTCGCGTCCCACGCGTCCCCGCGTAGTTTTGGCCTAGCTCTCCCAAACTGCCTGGGACAAATATCTCTGAACCACTTGATTCGGGCTTCCTTGTTCCTATTTGAGGTGAAGACACGTAGCGAGATTTGATTCATTGGCGGCTTTTTCGTCTTTTCACGCCCCACACCTACTTTTGGCCCAACTATCCCGGACGAAAGTCTCTTGCTTCGGCAGTAACCGCCGATCCGTGTCCCATGCGTACCTTTGGCCCGGCTGTCCCAAACTCGCCTAGGAAAATTTTTTTCCGAACCACCCGAAATGGATTGACTTGCGCCAAACCGGTCGATCCGCGTACCATGCGTACCTTTGCTCCGCTTATCCCGAATCGGCCGAAATGAAGACTTAGGCAATTTTCTTCATTTTTTCGACCGGTTCGGCTTTTCACCACCCCACGCATCCCGATGTCCCAACTGTCTCGGATCTGCCGCGACCACCCGGCGGATTTTCGGCCGATTCGCGCCCCGACGTCCCAACCTGTCCCAAGTCTTTGCTGGCTAGGACTTAGCCGATTTTCTCTGTATTTCGGCACCAAGCTTGGTTTTTTGTAATTTTTTCACCTTTTCTAACTCGTTGGGTTTTCTTCTTGGATGGGAGAGTTAGAAAGAAGCTAAGGGGACCCCAGAAATATGATTTTGGGCCTTGAATCAATCTACTTGCTCGAGACTGAATATTCTGATGGATGTTATCAAAATTACCCTGGGGGTGAATTTTGGATAACAATTTTGGTGACTCAGTGGGGTTATCTGCCTGCTAGATGAAGTTACCAGTTGCCTGAAGTATCCATTGGGCATGGAGTCATGAGTTGTAACCTACAAACTGATCTGAACTTTGAAAACCTCCCTCTGAGCCACTTGAAACCCATTGAAATGAAGTCGTTCTCACCAAAATGCCACTAAAATGGAGTGTGCAAGAGCAAAAACAGCACCACAAAAACTATGTACAGAACTGAAAATCATACATGCTCCAAATGGAACATGCGAGTGTGCACAAGCACTTCTTCCGCTAAAATCAAACCTACCTACTCTACTCTAAATGGAAGCACGAGCAAGCTAAACAAACCCCTGTAATTGGTTGTGAGAAATAGCTTCCTTTCTCAAAAGTGGCAGCCATGCAATTGATTTGGAGCTGATCATGGTGTTAGGATGAGTGGAAAATCAACAAGAAGTTGTTCTTCCACCTAGATCATCAAGGTGTCGGTGAAGGTGAATCCAATACCTCTTTTATTTGCTCTGCATTTGGATTGAAGAGGTATGACAGCTGATCCTTGGTACTTTGTAGCTCACCCTCATGTTCAGAAGCAAGCATGACTAGTTGTGACTTCTCCTTTGGCTCCAATGAAGCCAAATACCTGATTGGGCAAGGTATGATCCGTTTGATATGCCCATAGCTCTGATTTTCAACTCCAAAAATGGAGTCTTCTTGTAGACCTTCTTGAATGGATGGTGTGGAAGAAATGGTGAAATTCCTCTGTCCTTTCTCTTCCTCCAATGAAGAACATGAAAGATTAAAATCTTCCAATCTTGGTTCCAAAGAGCTACTATAAGATGCAAGGCTACGAAAATGAATGTTCTCCTTCATGACAGCAGACTCAAGTGTTTGGAATGT
This sequence comes from Taxus wallichiana var. yunnanensis, assembly GCA_018340775.1. Classification (NCBI taxonomy): domain Eukaryota; kingdom Viridiplantae; phylum Streptophyta; class Pinopsida; order Cupressales; family Taxaceae; genus Taxus; species Taxus wallichiana. The sequence goes on from CM031234.1 coordinate 54,080,841, forward strand.
GGATGATGAAAGAGAGAATGGTGGAAACTCAACCAGCTCTTCTCCATCAAAACGAGTCCTCCAAATCGCAGATAAACTGCCTCATGGCTGTCTGTCCTGCTGTCAAATGCTCCACTTCCTCCATGGTGTCTTCTTGATCTGTAACTTGACCACCATGGTTTCTTTCACCCTCCAATATTGAGTTTGAGAGATCAAACTCCTCTTCAGTACTAGAACTTGAGAGAGGTGAAGTAGAAAGAAGAACTAAAGGTTCTCCTGTAGCCTGCTTTGTGCTCAAAGCCCTTGGATCTGCACTTTTCTCCTCCACAACTAGAATGTGCTCCTCTTCTTTTGGATTTGGAGCAGCTTCTCCTTCCTCTTGTTTGAAGACAATCTTGCTCTTGATTGAACTCTTCCTCTAGCATGAAGTTTGTCAAGTCAAACTCTTCAATCTGCTGCTCTAGAGGACAAGTTGGGACTGCAAGATCTTCTTATGAGCTTTCTTCCTTTATGGTTGAATCAGCATTCCCTTCAAATAGAGTGCCAACATGGACACTACTTTCTGAGCAAATTGACTGCTGATCTGCTTCTTCTTTTTACTCTTCTTCTGCTGCCACAAAATCAGTCTTAACCACCATTTGTTCAACCTTAGCCTCTTCTATAGGTTTAACCATCAAAGGGATCTTTGTCATCCCAAATTTGGCAGCCCAAACCCTCAAGTTGTCTGTCATTTCTTTTCTGTTGGGCTCCTTTTCTTGCTGTCCTTCATGGCCAATTTTTGCAATTTCTTCTTCCCCACATGGAATTAGGAATGCAAGAGGAGGGATGGGTTGTAACTCAATTGATTTGGAAATTTTTTGTGGTGGTAGAGGAGGTGAAACCTCTTGTTTCTTCAGGGGAGAGCGTTTTCTTTTAGTCATTGTTGTGGAGGGGATGACTATTTCGAAGGAAAAAGGAAAGAAGAATTGAGGTGTGGTGGAAGACTAAGAGGTGGAGACATGGGATCAACATTTGGGACAGCAGATGGGGAGTTTAGAATTTACAATTCCAAATGAGATGGTGCTTGCTTGAGTAATGGGAAGAGAAAAACCAGATGATGGTGTAGAACTTACCCATTGACAAGGTTGTTCAACAACAAGTGTATAGGCCTCTATTTCTGTTGTCCATTGTGCAAGTTGGGGCAACATCTTCATCATGAAGTCCAGCTTCTCCTGAGGGCTGAAGTGTCTTGGAAAAGGGCCTCCCCATGGACAAGGAGTCCTGCAACCAATTTTGAAAGCTCTCATTTGAGCTGTTGCTCTGGACTGCACCATCTTTACCTCCATCTTTTGGATTTTCTCCAATAGACCAACATCTTGTGTCTGATTATCTTCATTATATGCATACTCTTGCTCTTGGAAAGCTCCATAGCCAAACTGATTTTGGCATTGCTGCTCATATGGGTATGCATGCTGATTTTGAATTTGTTCAAAATGCTGATTTGGAGGATTTAAAAAACATGTTGGAGGTGGGAAACATTGCTGCTGTTGTAAATGTGAGTTCCATGATGGAAATGAAGTCATGATTGCACAACTTCATGGAATGGAAAATAATGAAAGGGATGGAAAGAAATATGGATGGGAATGGATGAAAACAGGTCTACAACTTCGAGAAATGGGTTCTTGATCGGATGGAGTCACCGGATGTGTTTGCAAGTGCCTCCAAAGGCTGAAATCTTCACAGAACACACCAACTGTAAAGATGAAGTGGAAGACCTCTAAGGTCCCACCGGTGTGCTAAAATCTGTTGATGCAAAATCACAAAGCACCCTGGACTTTGATCAGATTTCTAGGTTGATCACTCTAGCATTCGGTGTGATTGCACAACATTGAATCCTTTCTTTGAGTGTGGGACTCGTAAAGATGAGAAAGCATTCTCTAGAGAAGGCTGGTTCCTCTTCCTAAACTACCTACCACAAGCTATTCTAGTGCAGGCAAGCTAATCTAAACCTAATCTAACCATGCCAAGGAGATAGAGAGAGAGAGAAAAGGGAAAAATAGAGCCTACACTAAAACGATGATACACCAGAGAAGGAAAACGTTGAACATCTATCAAAACTACCATGGGACAAGGAGAGGTGAGTGATGGAAAGGATGGACAGACACATCACAGGCCCAAGGATAGATTTCACACAAAAAATGTCCCAAAACTCCATGAACACGGCTCCAACCTTGTAATGAACATTCAAACGTGCACAAATACCTGCAATGAAGAGAGGCAAGAAGAAAACAATCGAAAAATGAGCAAGGATGGACAGATGTATCACGAAACACATTTTTTGTTGCTTCAGAAGTTTGTATAGAACATCATTTTAATGGTAAAAGGAAAAAAAAGCCATTACAGAGCACGGGAGGAGGTTCGAACTCCATTTTTAACCCGAGAGAAGAAAAGAAGGGAGGGCAGAGCCGAAAAGATGAACCACCACGTAGAAAGAAGCCCCTCATTACAATTTATAGGAAGAATGAGAGAGGGAAGAGAGAGAAAATATGAATCTACCCCAACCACCTCATTTAATTCATCTTATTATGGTGGTAGGTGAGAACCCTAAAAAGTGGCGAACTGTATTTGCATTAAAGCCGGGTTGTTGAAAACGTCGATTCGCCATTATCATGTACCAGAGGTTTTTCTTGATTTTATCTCTCCAAACTGAACCAAAATGCAATATTGACCCTAGAATCGTGTAGATAATTTCACTATCTTTCCATTGATATAAAGAACATGAAAATCCGAGCTCTGGATCGAAAGTTATGGCGATCTGAAGATTTAGGGCAAAAATAGGCCAAAATCGGATCGGCGGGAAAAAGTTTGAATTTTTCCCGTGCTCTGCCACTTGGATGACACGTGTTAGGCTCTGATTCATTCGTGGGTTCATCCTCTAAAAATTCCTATCAGGCCCTTCCTTAATTTCTTGCCACTTGGACACGTGGCACTATTTTATTGGCTCGGGCCTGAGGGGCGCACTTTGTCCTTTGAAAATTTGGCATTTTTCACTTTGGAAAAATTTCCCATTTCTTCCCCACGCTCCGCCACTCAAGTGCCACATGGCACAATTTCATTGGACACGGGCCCTTCCTAACCATTTCCATTTTGTTCTTGCCTTTGGAAAACTTTTCAAAAAAATTCCGTCGGGCCGATGAGGTGAAGACACGTGCCGAGATTTGATTCGTTGGCAGCTCTTTCACTTTTTCAAGCGTCCCACACGTCCCCGCTTACTTTTGGCCCGGCTGTCCCAAACTACCTGGGACAAATATCTCCGAACCACCTGAAATGGATCGACTTGAGCCAAACCGGCCGATCTCGCATCCCGCGTGTACCTTTGGCCTTGGCTGTCCCCGAATCGGCCAAACGAAGACTTAGGCAATTTTCTTCATTTTTTCGGCCGGTTTGGCTTTTCGCGCCCGCACATCCCCGATGTCCCAATCTGTCCGGATGTGTTGCAGATCGCCTGGCGGCTTTTCGACCGATTCACGCCCGACGTCCCAATCTGTCCCAATTGTTGCCGGGCTAGGACTAAACCGATTTTCTCTGTATTTCAGCTCCAAGCTTGGTTTTTTACAATTTTTTCACTTTTTCTAACTCGTTGGGTTTTCTTCTTAGATGGGAGAGTTAGAAAGAAGCCGAGGGGACCCCAGAAACATGATTTTGGGCCTTGAATCAATCTACTTGCTCGGGACTGAATATTCTAATGCATGTTATCAAAATTACCACAGGGGTGAATTTTGGATAACGATTACAATGATGAGATACATTGTTTTCAACTCAAACTTCACATCATTTCCTATCAAATAAAATGCTTAGTTCCCGCTAAACTCCTTTACTTATTGATAGAAATGACATATCAGACCCTACACTCAAAAGTTTTTATTTTGAAAGTAGACATAAAATAATAAATCACGGTTTAACTTAGAAACCGATAGGTTCCTACCCCTTACCTCTTTTCATTCTAAACAGTAAATGTGAAGTTGTGGATCGATAGGATTAGTATGTAGTTTCCATAAGACACATGGTTTTCAAGACATATTTCACATTGTTTCTTAACATAGAAAATGCTTAGTAGTTTCTATGATCCTTAAATTATTTACAAAAAGACATATCGAGCCGAGGCTCAAACATTTCATATTTTGAAAATAGCCATACAATAACACTATCCATACAATCTTGGATCACTAGCCTTATTATGTATCCCAAATAGCTTGTTCAAACTTTCCACATGGCACATTTTAATTGGATAATTATTTTAAATTAGGGAACACTATATCTAACAATGTAGAAATCTATTTTGATAAAGAATGGAATGTAAATGTCTATATATTATTCTAATAAACTTCAAAACTATGTTTAGGATTTATTTCTTCTATTTTCTTATAATATATTTTTGCTATGTTTATTTTAATATATGTTTTATAATATATTTGTTATTATGTTTATATTATTAAAGGCTATGAAACGGTAAAAAAATGTTTAGTTTTTAATTTTTAAACCATGGAAAAATAAAAATATGGGGAATTCCCCGCTTTTTAGATATTTGAAATTTCAATAGCCCACCCTTTTTTTTTTAAGAGGGGGAAAGTGAAAATTTCAAATTTTCATATCCCGCTCTTTTTATATTTTTGAAATTTATTTTGTAGAATGTGATAAAAATATTATTAAATACCTCAAAGAAATATTGAGTAGGGTTTCTATTTTTTTGGTCAATCAGAAAAGCATGTCTTTAAAATAAAAAAATACACACATGTCATAAATTATAGGGTTGAGTGTTCGAATCCTGGTTTTTCTTCATGTGATTATAATCTTGTTTGCAGAGAAGCAAGTTTCATTTTAAGAGACCTCTAGGAAATCGAAGGTGGAAAATCCCTAGCGAATATGCCCAGAACCACTTTCGTGAAACATGAATTTTTTTTGGGGTTTGTGTGCAACATTTTCATGTAAAAGAAGCTTTAATTTTCAATACATGTGATAACCTTATTGTCGGTGATAATAAGGTCTACGTCATGCGATGACAAGACTATTTTCCCATGACAATAACCTTGTTGTCGCATGTCAGCAAAGGTGCTTTCCAAAATCATCCTTGCTTACGTATGACAATAAGGTTGTTGTCGTGCGACAACAACCTTGTTGTCATATGATAGAGACCTTATTGTCACCTAACAACAAGGTTGTTGTCGCATGATAGTAAAATTTCTATGGCATGACAAAAACCTTGTTGTCGCATGACATCAAACATACTGTCGCGCAAATGCAAAATTTAAATCTCCCATTAACAAAATATCCTTGTCATGGGTCAAAGAAATACTATGTCATCCATCAACAAGAGTACTATCATGTGTCACTAATAAAGCAATGTCATGTGACTACAAAACCCCTTGTCATGCGTCAATGAAATCTCCTTGTCACGTGTTAGTGAAATATCCTTATCGCACATCAATAAATAGCACTTGTCACCCAACTACAAACTTTAAAACAGATCTGCATTGTGCATTGATGCTTAGAGTACACAAGTTCATAGTACTTGATATGTTGATACCTCAACTAGTAGTTAGTTAGTAGTATACTACCCAACGAATCACCTAGGTTTTTATAGGAGATGTTTTCAAATGTAGGTGAAGCCGATCCCTAAAATAATATACTATAAATTTTAGGCAAATAGGACACTGACCTGCTATGAAAACATCAACTTTTCAAATTTTCCTAAAATGAAGTTTTCACCATATTACAAATATTCACCACTAAAATTATCCTTGCAGAGAAGGCACACAAAAGAAGCACACAAATGATGCACACAAAAGACGCACATGAAAGAGGATAGAAACTGAGGTTTCAAAAAGAATCACACAAATTTCTCGATTGAGGTAGCATATGGAAATTTCACAAAAATAATAAAGCATGAAATAATCCCAGATGTTACTAAACCAGGTATTTATAGTAAAGGTGTACCTTGTTTAATTGTAGGATCTATTAGTTTTTCTAGTCAACTGGTTCATGTGTTTTATATGGCAGTCCAATCATGATCCACAAAAGCCCTGCTTTGTCTTATTGAATCATGCTCCACAATCAAGCCTTGATTTTTAGTTGCTTTTGATCTCCACGCCAAACTGCCTTGTTCTTCATGAAAACTCACTTTTTTGTGTGTTAATGAAATAAATTTTAATCACTTTTTTTATCTATGTTTAATGTTTTCCCATTTCCACCAGTCTATGTCTCTCTTTGGCTATTTTCATTTTGAATTTTTGTTCTCATTCATGTGATTTTTTTAAGGATAATGATAGATTCTAGCACAATCACCTTATTTTTAATTTTATTTTTGTATGGTTTAATGTTGTTCATTAAGATGATACAAAGAAACATTGCTAATTAATGCATATTACATTTTTACAGTTTCTTTACTTAGATATTTTAGGAAAATATATGAGGTTAAAAATTAATCCAAAACTATTAAACTATATTAATAATTCATTCGTATGATAATTATTTCCAATTATATACATGTTTCCATGTAGAATTAACCAAATGTAATGTCTTCATCATTTTTATGTTATGTACATTGGAAGTTAAACACATTATATATGCAATGATATTATTAAATTTAATTTTAATCACTATACATTTTATAATTAATTATTTCTTTCTTTTGAGCCTACTAATCTATGCCAAAAATTAACATAGCTTTTAGGCTTCCATCGTATAATTGGTTGTTTTGACAACCTATAAATGAAACCCCAATTATATTTTGAATTATATATATGTTTCTACGCGTATATTTATATATCCATTATATAAATTCGGATTTATTTTTATCATTCGTATCTTTTCAATATGATTTCTTTTCTATGAATAAACTCTACCATAGGAAAAAATTTCTACCTTAGCATCCACTAGGCTATAATTCTAATTTGGAAAAAGCATTATTTTTCCTTGGCCCCCTCGAGGATCAGTTGTTTTTATGTAGGCAACAAAGTGTTTTTGGTGATAGCAATCAATTTTGTTCTTTGTTTTCTATTATATTCAAAAATATTAACAATTTAGATTTATAAAACAACTTCATTATGAACACGATATATTTAGCTTTAAGAATAGATTAATGCAGTTTAGGAACAACGAGTAGATCGCATAGTATGTAAAAACTTTATTTTTATAGATTTTCATTTGCAATTCCAAGATTCCATATTTTTCATAAATGTAAAATAATTCTACCAAAATATTGTAAGAAGTAGATAAAACTATGTGTATACTTGTTTAACACATTAAAGATATGATTTTACACATATCTTTATGTATTCATTATATAAATGTCGATTTATTTGTTATCTTTTCTATATTTTCAATATGATTTCTAGAAAAGATTAAGAATTTATATTTATAACATAGCTTCATTATGAACATGATATATTTACCTTTAGGAATATCTTAGCGGTCGCTAGGGTGCAATGAGTAGATCGTGTTGTATTTAAAAACTTGTAGTATAACTTCTTGGTTGCTAGTCTAGGTTTCTTTTCTTGTCCTAAATGTAAAAATATTATGCCAAAATCTCATAAGAAATATAGAATTCTAGACATATAGTTGTGTAACACATGAAAAACTTGATTTTAAACATACACAACTTCATTATGATCATGATATATTTACCTTTAAGGATAGCTAAGCGAACTGTTAAGGTACAACAAGTCTAATTCTATGCATATACTATTATATAAATTCTAGATTTATTTTTTACCGTTTATATAAACTCCTTTTTTAATACGATCTATATGAAAAAAAATTCCTACTCTGACAACCTCTAGGCTATAATTCTTATTTGGATTCATTCTTTGTTTACCTTTTGCAGACTCAAGAATAAGTGGATTTTGTTATAGGAAATTGTACAGATGAAAATTGACATGAAACCTTCAACTACAATCGACCCCCCGAGGTTGTGCTAGAGTAGTTGATGTTGAATGTGTGTGGCTAACTATAGGAGGATCAGTTAATAATATTTGGTAGTGTGATCTCTCGGTAGCTGAGTTGGCAAAGGCGAGATTTAGAGGCTATGAATGGGTAGCGTAAATTCCCTATGGTTTATTTTCCTAACTTAGATCTAAGTGTTAAAATAGTTTAAAGTGTCCATGTAAACTAAATGAAATTAATAATTTATGCTACTGCTGGAAGGAAACTAATCTAAACAAATCACAAAATTGAAATATTACAATCACAAACAACAATTCACTTCTATTCTAAATAATCAAATCTACTTCTATATTAAAACTAAACAAGAAAAATAAGCCGGTGTCGTTATTCACCTATGTTGAGTGTATTGAAAATAAAATAACTTAAAATCATAACTTTTCCAAATGACCTATGATATGTAGACAACCTCTTACAGATATTCTCTCCTTCAGATGCATAGGGATTGGGAGAAGAGGATCTCTCACCCAGAGCTGCTATTAATGATTTAAACCCTCTTGAAAATTAACTAATTACTTATAAACAAAAGGAAATTGATTTCTAATCTATTTGATATGATGTAACAACAATAAATTTAGAGAATGAAGGAAATCAAACAACAAATCCAACCTAGAATTCACAAAATAGAGGTAAATCCAACTATGTAGTAATTTGTCCCCTCAGTTTGTTCCTTTCTTTCTCCAAGTGTTCATATGAGTCCAAGGGATTAGGAATGCAAGAAAAGCAGTAGGAGGATGGTGCTTGAGCAATGGTAGCTTGATGGTAGTCCGGATGCAATGCAGGTAGAAGAGAGATAACACAAGAGATCAAAGCTTGGCTATGCAATTCCTAGCAAGATCGTAGCAGCAATACAATGCAAGATACACAAAATTCTCAGGCCTTTTTCTTGAATACAAGAATGGAATATATAGGAATGGAGGATGGGAGGTTCCTTCATGCATAAGGCAAGAAGCGTAGTTCCAACCAATTAAATCTATTTAAAAATAGGAGGAAGGAGAAACAAACACTTAAAGATAATTTTAGATAATTTGGCCCACGGATGCATGCAAAAAGTGAAATTAAGTGAACTGTTCCATGTTAAAACATGCTTGAAGTATTCAAGAAAAAACGGGCATGATAGTTTTAGGACCATCGGCCTATTTTGGGCGGCAGTTTTAGAACCACCACCTAGGCAGGGCGGTGGTCCTAGCACTAAAGGCCAAAACATGTACAAAATGAAGTACAAATCTAGAAAAAACATGGGTAGGATAGGTAAAAACATATAGGAAAAAAATATATACTGCGAATGGAAATTGGAGCTCGAAAACCTTCTTAAAAGGACCTGAATCATCATTGGGGACTTTTGTAGCCATTTTCGATAATGTAGCACATGCAATTTTGGGTGCATACATATTACCCCTCAGAGAAGCATCTTAGCCATGAAAAGGCATAAAATGTAGATTCTCGAGTATGGCGTTCCCGAAATGGGGAGTTAGAAGTTATACCTAACACACCCGTGTGTCGAAATGTCACCTTGCCCAAACTCATGCTCGCCTATAAGAGAAGAGATGACTCAAGTGAGGATAGATAAAATATCAAAAAATAAACACTAAATCAAAATGAAAAGAGGACTTACCATCTATGCGTGGATATAGAAATATATCTCGCACCAACACTCTAGCCCAAAGAAACAAGTACACTCCAAATGAGGTCAAAATAACATGTATGTATGTATATATATATATATATATATATATATATATATATATATATATATATCGAAACAACTCATTTTCCAATTCATTTGTGTTATTTGATTTGGTGAATTTGGAGCTCATGACCCACAGTGACCATTTTTTATGAGAGTACGGATGAAATGACCACTACATAATAGTGATCATACCTCCATGTGCGGGAGATCGACCAACGTGATCAAAGGTAGGTTATTTTCACTTTTTTCTTTTTATACCCTAAATGTAAAAATGTTAAAAAGTTCACCTAGGGGGATTATTTTCAAAATAATTTGTCTTAAATGAGTCTCTAGGGGGTGCCCATAAGTCATTATTTTATTTGTCAAAAGTAGTCTTTTCTTTTTCTTTTTGGGCATTTTTAGGGTAAAAGACGCGTTTGGAAAATTAGTCCAGGACCGCCGCCCAAAGCAAGGTGGCAGTCACGGGACCATCGCCCTGCACTGGGTGGCAGTTCTCAACAAAATGACCAAAACGTGTCTTTAACTTGATTTTTTTTGGATTTTTCATGTTTTGTAATGTTTTTTGTGAGCTTATTATTTAGTACGTGTTACTAACTTGCTCTTTTTCCATGTTTTGGTGAATACAGAAGAAGGAGGAGTACATCAGATGTAGTTAAGAGAGGGAGTGTGATTGGCTTCCTAGTATCTTAGATCGTGGACCCGGGATGAGATGGACCTCTTCCGGAGGGTCAAGTATCTCAGAAGATTTCATGGGTCCCCCATATTTCTCCTACCAGTCATATTCTATGTGACTTATTTTCTTATTGGGATGTGGACTAAAATAATTTCTGGTTGTCAGTGTCCTCAGGGTGAGTGGACCATCACCCTAGAGGATGTGTACCGCATTCTTGGGCTCTTGATACTTGGGAGGAGGCTGAATTTTGAGACAGTGAGGTCTATATCCGTGATGATGCAGTGGGCCATATACATGGGAGATGTCATTGTCTCATCTGATTTAAAGAAGGGGATGAAGGTTGGGTCCATTGCCACCGTTCCCATTCCTATCATATACGCAGAGCCATCATGTGCATCTTATCCTCATGATTTATTAGGGATAATGCTTGTGACGCCCTTTTATATTGTTGGGTTCCTATCATTGCACAAATTGAGGGAAACGACTATAAATATGCTTGGGGCGTAGATATCTTAGGGACTACCTACCATGATTTATACAAGGTAGTCAAATTGCAAGGGTAGTCATTGAGCCACCCCACTCTTATTATGAGTTGGGTTTATGAGTGTTTCATTCCCCATGGTAGTGGATTACAAGTGTAAGATCTAGGGGCTATTTAAGAAACTAGATGGATGGGAATCTTAGTGCTTAGGACACCACATCAACCAGTGGCTTCCCTGACAATGAAAGACATGACTATTACACCCTACCAGGACATGGTAGGGATATGGGGATAGGAGGTGACTATGATGGTATCTTGTTCTTTGTCAGGTCAGCTTGTTGATAGAGCAGGGAGACTTAAGGCCCGCCCATTTGATAGGGAACCCCAACATTTTGTCCTTTTGTACCTTAATATGCTCCTTCTAGTTACACCATTTTATAGGACTATTCAGAAGGCTCGGAGGGGCCCTAGAAAGGATCCCGGTTGGATAATGGTCATTCTAGGTGTGAATATTGTGGTTAGATGGGTTTTCCATGCTCAATGGGTAGTAGGTGACCTTCAAGCACCCCTACATCAGATTACAACTGCTCCTACTTAGATCAAGGAGAAGGATGAGCCCATTGATCTAGACTCCAACTATGAGGAGGATATAGGGGATGAGATAGAGGAAGAGTCAGTTAGAGAGGGAACGAAGGATGAGGGAGTTGTTGTTGGGGATCTGGAAAGGTATCCCACATAGAGGACCCTAAGTGGCATGATAGTCAGGAGATGTTGAGAGCAGCATATGAGGAGGCCAGTGTTGAGATAGAGACCTTAGTCTCAAAGACGACACTTCCTCAAGATGGATAGGGGGATAATGAGTCTGTCATAGGACAATGATTCACCTCTAGCCTTGGAGAAGCCCCATAGCCACCGAAGCATCAAAAGTAGCAGCTACCGATCCTACTTAGATGCCTAGAGACCCAAGTAAGTTTAATACTATTCTCTTGACTTTGTTAGTTAGGAATGTTGGCTTGTATCTCTTACGTTCCTTTGTTTATCTAACTTATCACTTCTTGTTCTCTTCTTTTGGTGACTACATAGGAGTGTAGAGAGATCATTTGATGGGTGTACATGGACACACTTCTGATCCCCTCAGGGAAGACCTAAGCTGAGATAACTAATGATTTGGGTCAGCTATTAGTTGTTTGCAGACACACTGACGTGTTTTCTCCCGTTTAGAGGATAACGGAGGTGGTGACCTCCCTTCACACTATAGTGGCTAGATATGAGGCCGTTGAGCACTTGATGATGTGGATCCATTCTCGTAGTGAGACCATAGGTAGTGAATGCCACCATGAGTACTCACATCATTTGGCTCACTCCTAGTGTCTTCAGAAAGCAGCAGTAGGAGCCCTAGATGTGGTAGGGCACCATCCGAGGGATCCCACAGGGAATGATAGGCCATGGGGCCATTTTTATTGCTTTGATGACATTTTTTTAGGATTTTTTTTTAAATATATTTCGAGCTCGGTTCAAGCATTTTGACCACACCTTAGCACGTGATGGCATTGTATAGAAACTTGATTCACTATGATATATACAGACTCTTATTTTTTGTTCAGTAATCCATTATATCTGAGTTGACTCTCTTTTGGTTTATTTCTCATGTGTACTCTAGATGTTTAGAATTTTAGATTTTCTATGCTTTTTAGAATGCATGCAATGGGTGTAAAATGATAATAGAATGATTTCTTTTTATATTTCATAATGTCGATATATGATAATGCGAACACAATGCGATGTTTGAATTTTATCTTCTTTAAGAAATATTTGATAATTCATATTATCTTGGCAAAAATTGGTGATACAATGATATAATAATATGTACTTGCCCCACTCCTAACCCCACACAACTAGTAGGATGTGAGGGCTCAACACCAAGAGCCAGAAAGGGCAGAGGTTACGAAAGTTTTTGAATGGTAATGATGAGGGAAAAACAATGGTTTGACAAGACCAAATTAATCCACTAAAACCTAACCCTACTCAAGTTACTTCATAGCTTAGAATGTGATTTACTTTCCAGTTTATCTAGACTTAAATCCGTAGATGGCTACTTGGTTGACAAAATCTAGTTTTGAGGTTTTAAACTCTTTTGGACTTTTTGACTTTTTGACATCTAACTCATTTTTCTTTTGAATTATGATTTCACAATATTTGAGAAAATTAATTGTAACTTTCAATTTTGTTAAAGAGACCCCCTACTCCTTTCCCCATGCCACCAAAAGGAATCATGGGCTCATCACCACAGACAAGGAATAGGTGAGTAAGGGAATTTCTCTCCTTTCCCAACCCTACATCACCAGTAAGAGATGCAGGCTCAACACTCGAAGGATGGTAGGGAAAATAAATGTGTAAAATAATTTTTTTGTGGATTTTCATCTCGACTTACTTATTTGGGAAAAAAATTAGAATGTTCCTATTTCTAAAGAATTTTTATGGGATATATGTGACACCATGAAGCTTCTAGAACATACTATGGGCAAAGACACCTAATCCAGAAGGAGGCTATAAGTAGAACCAAGTATGTAGGCCTTGGTATGATCACGGTCAAAAATTTGTCTTATCCTACTTGAACAGATGAAATGATTCAGAAATAATTGATGATACTATGAAGGTTTGAAGAGATATTATTTGAAAGTTTTGCCAATGATTTCAGAAGTTTTAGGAATTGCTATAAGAATAAGTTCCTTGATCACAATATTTACAAAATAAATAGGCGGATGAACATGCAATGCAAATGAAGTAATGTACATATGAAAATGTTGGTGGATCATGCGTAGTACCTCTTTAGGCGAAGAGATTTTGTGGATTCACAAAATACCTCACCTTTTAGTGTACACAGGAAAAATGCCCTACTTTTTGTAGTCTTCTATCACTTGATATGGACCCAACCACCTAGGTCTGAATTTTCTTCCCTCACCAATGTTCCTTGTCTATCTAGATGTCAATTCTTAATACCAAATATCCCTTATATATTTCACATTCGTAAACCTTCTTATTGTATTTCTGAGCCATCCAGTCAGCATAAACATTGTTTTGTTGTTCAACATTAAGTCTAGCCTCATCGATACTTTCTAACTGAGAGAGTCATGCTTCTCAATAACCCTCTTCTCCCAGGATACCTTGTGTAGTGAAATACAAAGACTAGGTATTTCAAATTCAAGCGGAAGAACAACCTCAGCACCAAACACTAAAGAAAATTAGGTTTCCCCAATTGGTGATCTAATTGATGTTCGATAGGCCCATAAGGATAGAAAAAAGCTTTAGGTTTCAATCTCATTTGTTTTCCTTAATGGTTTTAAGAAGGATGGACTTTAATTTTTTATTCATAGCCTCAGCTTGTCCATTAGCCTGAGGATAGTAGAGAGAATCTATGTGATGACTTATCTTTAACTTTTCACACAATTCACACAACTCGTCATTTTTGAAAGACGTGTCATTATTCGAAATAATGAGTTGTGGTACCCTGTACCTACAAATGATCTGGTTCAAGATGAGCTTAGTGATTACATAGATAGGTATAGTGGTAAGAGACATGGCCTCTACCCACTTAGTAAAGTACTTTGTGGCCGTGATTATGAATTTATGGCCATCCATTGATAAGGGAGAGAATTTCCCTATCAAATCAAGGCCCCACATGGAAGAGGGCCATGGGGTTGTGATTGGTTACAAAGTTTGTGCCGGTATGTGGATCTCGTGGGAGAACTCTTGGCATTTGTGGCATCTGCACACAAACTCTACTACATCATGTTCTAGAGTGGGCCAGAAATAGCCCATCCAATGTATCTTCCAAGAAGTGGTGTGGCATTTGAAGTGATCTCCACATCCTTCGGTATGTGACTCATAAAGAATCTTTTCAGATTGTTTAGTGTCAACACATCTTAACAACATCTCGTCAAAGGCTTTACAATATAGTAATTCTTCAAAAATAATGTACTTAGTGGTAATGACGTGGAACCATCTTCTTTGTTGCAATGTTTCTCCTTCAGGTATGTATGGTCCATGATGAAATTGACAATGTCGGGATACCAAGCACATATACGAGATAGGGGCTTGGTTTCAATAAAGTAAATGCACTCATTGGGAAAGTGTAAATCTACAAGATCACCTCCATCTAATGTATTCTTCACTAACCAATCCACAATGATTTGTCCTTTGATGGATTTTTGATTAATAAACATTAACTCAAACTCACCCATTAGGGTTATGAAACACCCGACCTTCTTAGACAAGGACCCTATGTGAGGAATTTCTGCAAGAGATCGACTTAACAATATCCATCATTTCTTGATTCAACATTTAATTCCTTAAGCCATTTTTGCAAAGACTATGGTAAGGAATTATTTTCTTACCTAGGTGTAACATATATCATAATCAAGCAACGTCGACTAATGAAATAAATTACATGCTCTCATTTATCATCATCCTCTTTAGCCAACATGTAGGCTAGTGAAACATTTGTAGCTTGTGAATACAAGATCAAAGGGAGATCTGATCTAGGAGACATTAGCGTCGGAGGGGATAACAAGATTTTTAAACTTCCTGAAGGCCTCGGTGCATTCTTACGCAAATCAATGCAGAAATCCTTTTCAATAAATTGTTGATTGGATGAATAGAAAAGGTCAAGTCAGGGATGAACCTTCGGATGGCACCAAGTTTCCCAAGAAAATATCTGATACCAGATTCATCTGATGGTGGAACCATTTCTAGCACATCTCATATTTTTAAGGTTGACATCAATTCCTCATGAAGATATAGTGTAACCTAAAATCTTGCCTCCCATTACACCGAATACACATTTCTCTCGATTCAATGTAACCTAGAATCTTTTACTCGATTAAGTGAGAAAGGATGACATGAAGAACCTCTAGGTGGTCACAATGCTTCCTAGCCTTAGCCAAAAGGTCATCCACATAGGATTCCACAATCTTATGAATAAGGTCATGGAATATATATGTCATTTCTTGTTGGTACATGGCACTAGCATTCTTAAGATTGAATGGCATAACAACATAACAATAGGTTCCCCAAGGAGTTATAAACGTATTCTTGGCTTGATCCTCCTTAGAGATTTTGATTTGATTGTACCTAGAAAACCCATCCATGAGAGACAAAAATTCAAATCCAGTTATTGCGTCAATAATAATGTTGATGGGCGGTAATGGTAAATCATCTTTATGGAAAGCCTTGTTAATGTCTCGTAAGTCTATACAAATTTTGATCTTTCCATTCTTTTTAGAACAGGATGATATTAGATACCCATTCTTTATAATTGATTGGCTTGATGAATCCTACCTGGAGAAGTTTTGTTACTTCTTCTTTCACCATGAGGGCCACTTTTGGCTTCATGGGCCTCAACTTTTTCTTAATCATATTTACATCTGGTTTGATGACAAGATTTTGCATCGAGATATGTGGTGCAATTCTAGTCATTTATTTGTAACTAAATGTGAAAGATTTTTGGTGTTCCTTGAGGATTTGGGTATGTATTTCCACCTCCTTTGGAGTTAAGGAGGATCCAAGCTTTAAGTTTTTTGGCTCCTCCTCTATTCCAATATTTATATCAATCATTCCCTCAACTAAGGATGTGTTTCCCTCCTCAAACTCATGGAAGGCCGAAGGTAACTCTAAATCCCCTTCTTCTTCTACCTTGTAAATTTCAATATCTTTTCCCGGGAGGATTCAATCATGGGATTCCCAAAATAAGAAGAGGAACGTAGAATTAAGGAAAGGTCTATCTCGTGATAAGTAATATGTATCTTTGCAAAAGCATTTAAATATATTAGATTCATTTCATCACCATCAACATGGTCTAAAAAATTAGGTTGATTCTTGGATTCTACATACGTCAACATTAAGGTCATTGGTGATTTACAAATCAAGGGCTTGGCATGGACTAAAACTATGAAGTTGGTATCTTCTAGGTCACCACTAAGGGTGAAGCGTGAATTATAAGTTTCTATATAATCTGTAGAATTATCTTTTCATGTGGAACTTCTTCGATTGATATGAAGTTGAACCCTTTTGTCAAACCTAGTATTGTTGTTTTCTAAAGTTGTATATGCTCATATCTAGTCTCATATAGTTAGGATATTTGATTTTTGACTAGTTGTGAATCACCCAACACCCTAATATTGAGGATGTCCATTTTTTTGGCTACAATGATACCTAATAGAAGAGCCTCATATTCAGCCCCATTATTTGTGCATTCAAAATTTAACTTGAAATCAAAAGGTAGAATCCTTCCTTCAGGAAAAGTAAGGATCATGCCTGCCCCAGTGCCAAAACGACCCCTGGATCCATCAAAATGGAGAGTCCAACAACTACTCAGAAAGATGGATTTTGGGTCATCCTTTGTAACTTCTCCCTTTTACCTTGGTCACTTCAACCATGAAAACCTCATATGCTAGAAGAGAACCAAGTCCCAGAGTATGTCCCATACCCATAGAATCAAAGGGGAGGATAGTGGGAAAATCCTTCTCCAATAGATCGAAAATATTTGTTATGGTTTGTAGCGAAACTATCTCTACAATAACGGTTTTATCCTTGACCTCAGGAATGCCCTCAATCAACCTCATAACTTCTAAATATGTCGCAGGGCTATATTTTCTTCTCGGTACCATTATTACAAATTTTTTAACTGCTTTATGGGAAGCTCAAACTTAGAGTGGACCCCTGACTTCTTCTTTAAGTTAGCCAAATGTATGTCAAAGGGTTTTGGATCACCTTGTGCCATAAAGACCTTCCCTAAATGAATAAATCTAACCTCTTGGAATAGAATGGAGGGGATTTCCTTCATGTGGTGGATCCAACGATAACCAAGGATCATATTATAGTTAGTTTCCTAGTCTATAATATATAACTTAGTTAGTACCATATTAGGCCCGAGAGTAACTGGTAACACTATTGTTCTGATCAACGTTGCCTTGAGGCTATCATATCCTCTCAAAGATGATTCATGTCGAGGAGTAATTGGTCTCCCCATACCCTAAATTCTAAAGACAAGAGAAGTGAACTATGTTAACTGCTACCCCATCATCGATCATTGTACACTTTACATAGTTATTATAAATCCAAACTTGCAAAAACAAATCCGGGTCACCCCTATGAGCTATCTCAACATCTATGGAAATCTTGCTAATGTCAAACACGAACCAAAGATCTCTCTCGAGAATTCCTTGGAGGACTAACACCAAAGTCTATGTGATTTATTTTTGCCTTTTGCAAAGGGGTAACATTAATCAAATGGCTGAGACCTAATGCTTCTAATAGAGTGGCTCTATGAGTAGGGGAATTCTTCAGTAGATCCAAGAAGGAAATGTGTGAAAAGGTCTTGGTTAGATCATTGATTAGGTCATAAGCCCCCTCTTGGCTTACTTATTGTATCATGAAATTTTTTGACATAGTAGGATAAATCGGGATTGGCTGTAAAGAATAATCCTTGGTTCTTGTGGCAGCGTTAATTTTGGGTTCAATGTCTAACTCTACCAACCCCACAATTTTTGTTTTTGATGACCATCCAAAGGAGGTGCCACCTGTGGGTTTGATGAAGTTGAGGCTTCACGATCATGAGTCCCTATTACAATACCTTTATTCAAACCATTGGGATCTAATCTACCATCCTTTGGATGCATGGGGAGAGGATCATTAAAGATCCCTAGTGGTGTGTTCTACGGAGACACTGGTCCCATGTAGGCATTTTGAGTGGGTGTTGTTAGGTTTTCCAAAAACATGTCAACAAAACATTGTCTTTGATCCTCTGGAAAGCACTATAAAGACTTATTACAATTACATAAATTTCTTGTGTCATGCCCGTGAACCCTATGGAAACCACAATATAAGTTAGGATCATAATCTTGAGGCCTTTGGTTTGTTCCTTGTTGTGGTCCAAAACTATGGTTATTGTTTGGTTGTTGGTTGTTATAATTAAAATTTTGGAACCCTTGCCCTTGGTTTTGGAATTGGTTAGGATACCCACCTAGGTATTGACTAGGGCTTGGGGTCAGTGTTTTTCTCTATTGCTGAGGTTGTTGTTGTTGTTGTTGAGGATGATTAAAATCCACAACATTTACCGAGGGTGAGAAATTATTGTTTCTCTTATTATTGCCATTATTGTTGTTGTTATTTGTAGCACATGTACTGGTAGGATTAACAACATTAGGCTTTTTGGGCTGGTTAGTCACACTGTCGGTCGTGGCTCCATGATTCTTATTAAGGATCTTTGGTCCTTGATTATTTTTTGTGTTATTGGAGTAACCGGGATTATTTATATTAGGAGTGACTAACTTCCCGCTTGCTCCATAATTCATATGACCACCTTTGTCAATGGATGTTTGTTCAATCCGAAGAGCACCCTTGAGAAAATATTCATAACTCTTTAGTGGGAAATTTTGAACCTCTTTTTTTGTCTCTCTGTTGAGGGAGTGAAGGAAAAAATCACAAAGTTCTATTTGATCCATATATGGAGTGCTTGCAAAGGAGTAGAGAAATTTTTTCCACTTTTAAATAAAGTGGGATGCAAACTCATTGTGTTCTTACTTGATGTGATGTAATTCCTGATTCTTGTTCTCAAAATATTTTTCATATAAAAATATTTGATAACCTCTGATACAAGTTGTTTGAATGAGTTTATTGAAGCCTCTGGTATCATATAGTACCGAGTTGATAGAAATACCTTCTAACATCTTAGGGAAAATTTTTGCAATTGTGTCCCATGGGAGAAGCTCTCAAATGGTTGTTGTATAAGCCTTGATGTGGGTGTTAGGATCACCCTCCCCTTTAAATTTTATAAGATCATGCAAGTGTCTCGAGAGCATGAATTTCCAAATGGACAAGTATAGGGGTTCCTTCATATATTTAGAATAAGTACGCATTGCGTATGTTTCCACCATTCAAGATCCTTGTTGGGAGATGGGGGCTGCATTGGTTGCTGAAATGGGATAGCATAGACATTTTTTTGGGTGTATGGCATCCTTTGTGGTTTTCGATATGGTCCTGGGTAGGTATACATGTCCCTCTATGGAGATTTAGAATACATGTGCAGATAGGGGGTTGATTACCTTGATATGGAATAAAAGTAACGGCCAGGGAACATTGTTTTTCTGGTTGGTATGATGTTTGAGAATGCACTTTTGGCTAGTTCGTGTTGTATATATCCATATGTTTCTTGGGGGGGCATACCCAAGGTTCCCATCCCCATAATCAGATCTCCAAGGTATTTAGTATTCATATAAACTGGAGGATTCTATGCAATAGGTATTTTTCCGTAAATCTGTGGGTATGAAGAAGTTTGTGCTTGCTCTGCGTATGAATTATGAGTATTTTAGGAAAAATATAACTCCTTGACTTTTTCTACCAAATCTAAAATGACATTTCTCATTGACGGGGAAGTGATTTTCTTAGGTACGCTTTATTGAATTATCAGAATTTGTTGAGGAGTATGGTATCCTAATATGAATTGTTCACTATGTTGTCAGCCCTCATTGGTAGTATTTTGGTTGGTAGAGGGTAGTGTAATTGTTTTGGAGAATTATTGTTCACTCCTAGCATATTGTGTTAAATACTCCTCATCTAGATGGGGGAGTTGATCAGATTGCATGCTAATGGGTTTTCGAAACAATACCCAAGGAGATGAACTTTCTTCATTAGTAAAATTCATGTTATTTAAACTTGATAATTCATGGGGATAGGTCTGAGTGACCTAGTCAAGTTCCTCAATACATACAGAGGAACCAACATTGGTTCCCTGGAGTAGAGGGTTTTGAGCAGATGAGTGGTTTTCTGCCCATGTTAAAAGAGAAGGTGATTGTTCGGTATACTTGATTGGTAGTGGTACATGTCAAAACCCAGGATGGGCTAACTGTACTTGTCATATCCCGACATATTTGGGGGGTATAATAATACCTGCAGAATAAAGGATGGACAAAGAAATTGGAAATGTTTAGAGACTAACTCTTCATGTCGGGTTCACCAATTTATAGTGATAAAAATTTACATTAAACCTTCAACTGCACTTGACCCCCTAAGGTTGTGCCGGATCAGCAAATGTTGAATGTATGTGGCTAACTATAGGAGGATGAGTGACTAAGATCTAGTAGTGTGATCTCCTAGTAGTTGATTTGGCAAAGGGAAGATTTAGAGGCTATGAACAGTAACATAAATTCCCTATGGTTTATTTTCCTAACTTAGATCTAAGTGTTAAACTAGTTTGAAGTCTCCATTTAAACTAAATGAAATTAATAATCTATGCTACTCTTGGTGGAAGGAAACTAATTTCAACAAATCACAAAATTGAAATATTACAATCACAAACAACAATTCACTTTTATTCTAAATAATCACATCTACTTATATACTAAAACTAAACAACCAAAATAACTTGTTTTGGTTATTCACTTGTGATGAGTGTATTGAAACTAAACTATCTTAAAACAATAAATTTTCCAAATGATATATGATATGTAGACAACCTCTTAAAGATATTCTCTCCTTCGATCCATAGGGATGGGAAGAAGAGGATCTCTCACCAGGAGTTGCTATTAATGATTTAAACCCTCTCGAAAATTAACTAATTATTTATAAATGAAAGGAAATTTATTTCTACTCTATTTGATATGATGTAACAACAGTAAATTTCAAGAATGAAGGAAATCAAACAACAAATCCAACCTAGAATTCACAAAATAGAGGTAAATCCAACTGTGTATTAATTAGTCCCTCGTTTGTTCCTTTCTTTCTCCAAGTGTTCATATGATTCCAAGGGATTGGGAATGCAAGAAAAGCAAGTAGGAGGATGGTGCTTGAGCAATGGTAGCTTGATGGCAGTCCGGATGCAATGCAGGTAGAAGAGAGATAACACAAGAGATCAAAGCTTGGCTATGCAATTCCTAGCAAGATCGTAGCAGCAATACAATGCAAGATACACAAAATTCTCAGGCCTTTTGCTTGAATAAAAGCATGGAATATATAGGAATGGAGGATGGGAGGTGCCTTCATGCACAAGGAAATAAGGAGTAGTTCTAACCAATTAAATCTATTTAAACGATTGTCATGGAATAGTTATCATGCCTCCACATGCGGGAGATAGACCATCACCATCAAATGTTGGTTATTTTCACTTGTCTTTTTATACCCTAAATGTTAAAAATGTTAAAAATTCACCTAATGGGGACTATTTTCAAAATAATTTGTTTTAAATGAGTCTTTAGGGGTGGCACCCATAAGGAATTAATTTATTTGGTCAAAAGTAGTATTTTTTGTCTTTTTGGGCATTTTTAGGGTAAAAGATGTGTTTGGAAAATAGTTCCAAGACCTTCGATGCCCAAAGCAGGCAGCAGCGGTCATGGGACCCTTACCCTTTCGTGGTGGTGGTTCTAAATAGAATGACCAAAACGTGTCTTTAACTTGATTTTTTTGGATTTTTGATGTTTTGTAATGTTTTTGGTGAGATTATTATTTGGTATATGCTCCTAACTTGTTCTTTTTCCATTTTTTGGTGAATGTAGAAGAAGGATGAGTACATCAGATGGAGTCAAGAGAGGGATTGTAATTAGCTCCCTAGTATATTGGATCATCTAACCCAAGATGATATGGATATTCACTAGAGGGCCAAGATTCGGAGGATTACACGGGACCCCCATGTTTCTCTTGCCAATCATATTCTATATGACTTATTTTACTATTGGGATGTGGACAAGAACAATTTTTGGTTGCCAGGTGTCTGGGGTGAGTGGACCATCACCCTGGAGGATGTGTACCACATTCTTGGGCTCTCGATACTTGGGAGGAGGCTGAATTTAGAGACAATGGGGTCCAGGGCCGTGATGACGTAGTGGGCCACATACATGGGAGACACCATTGTCTCATCTGGTTCAAAGAAGGGGATGAAGGTTTGGTCCATTGCCACCACTCCCATTCCTGTCATACGTAGAGCCATCATGGGCATCTTTTCCTCCCAACTGATCGAGGACAAGGGTGGTGACACCCTTTTATATTGTTGGGCTCCTATCATTACGCAAATCGAGGGGCATGACCATAAATATGCCTGGGGCATAGATATCCTAAGGACTACCTACCATGATTTATAAAGGATAGTAACATTGTAGGGGCAAAGTCATTGAGCCACCCCACTCTTGTTATGAGATGGGTTTATGAGTGTTTAACCCCTATGGTAGGGGATTACCAGTGTTAGATCCAGGGGCTATTCGGGAAGCTAGATGGATGGGTATATCAGTGTTTAGGATGCCACATTAGCCAATGGCTTCCCTGACAATGAAAGATATAACTGTTATACCCTACTTGGACATTGATGGGATATGGGGACAAGAGGAGACTATAATGGTATCTTACTCTTCAACATGTCAACTGGTTGACAGATTAGGGAGACTTGAGGCCCACCCATTTGATCGGGTCCCCCAGCAGTTTGGCCTTTCATAACTTGATATGCTCCCTCCAGTTACACCAGTTTATAGGATAATTCAAGATGACCTGGAGGGGCCCAGAGGGGATCCGGTTGACAAAGTGGTCATTTTAGGTGTTCCTATTGTGGTTAGATGGGTGGTCCACACTAGATGGGAATTTGGTTCCCTCGAGAACCCCTAATTTAGATTACATTTTCTCCGCTCACAAATGGGACCAGGATGAGAGCATTGATCTAGAATCCTACTCTGAGGAGGATACAGGGGATGAGATGGAGGAGGACTCAATTTTAGAGGGCACTCGATGATGAGGGAGTTGGTGTTAGGATTAGTGAGGCAGCCCATGTGGAGGAGGAGAGTTACCTTGACTGGCATGATACACAAGAAATGTTGAGAATATCATACGAGGAGGCCAAGTGGAGAGAGAGACCCGAGTCTCGAGAGATGAAACTTCCTCATGATGGAGAGGGGATGATGAGTTATTCATAGGACATCGATTCACCTCCATATTTTAGGAATCCCAATAGCCACTAGAAAAATTGACATCAACAGCTACCAATCCTACTCGAATGCATGGAGAACCGAGTAAGTTTAATAATTTTCTCTCAACTTTGCTAGTTATGAATGTTGTCTTATATCTATTTCCTTCCTTTATTTTTCTAACTTATCACTTATTTTCTCTTCTTGTAGTGAATGCAGAGGATTGGAGAGAGATCATTTCAACGGGTTTCCATGGACACCCTATTGATCCCCTCAAGGAAGGCCCAAGCTAAGCTAATCGATGATCTCGGTTAGCCACTACTTACTTGGCAGACACACTGATATGTTTTATCCCATTTAGAGGATAGTGGAGGTGGTGACCCCCCTTCATACTAAAGTGGCCAAAAATGATTCCGTCGAGTTCTCGATGAGGTGAAGCCATTCCAGTATTAAGACCATAAGCATTGAATGTCACCATGAGCACTGATATCATTCGGTTCACTCCAACTATCATCGTAGCCATAATAAGAGCCCTATATGTGGTAGGCACCAACCGAGGGATAACATAGGGAATGAAATGCCATCAGTCCATTTTTATTGATTTGATGACGTTTTGTCGGGCATTTAATTTTTTTTTGTATATTTCAGTGCTCATTTCAAGCGTTTTGACCATGCCATAACACGTGATGACATTGTATAGAAACTTGATTCACCATGATATGTATACAGACTCTTATTTTTGGTTCAGCAATCCATCAGTATCCGAGTTGACTCTATTTTGGTTTATTTCTCATGTATACTCTATATTTTTAGAATTTCTACTTTTCTACACTTTTTTAATGCATGCAATGGGTGTGAAATGATAACATAATGATTTATTTTTATATTTCATAATGTTGATATATGATAATGTGAACACAATGTGATGTTTGAATTTTATCTTCCTTAAGCAATATTTGATACTTCATATTGTCTTGGAAAAGTGTGGTGATATCACAATATGATAAGATGTACTTACACCACTCTTGACCCCGCACAATAAGTAGGATGTGAGGGATCAACAACAAGATCCAGTAAAGGGCACACGTTACAAAAAGTTGTTGAATGGTAATGATGAGCGAAAGATAATGGTTTGACAAGACCAAATTCAGACACTACAACCTCACCCTACTTAAGTTAATTCATATCTTGGAATGTGATTTACATTCCATTTTATCTAGAATTAAATCCATAGATGGCTACTTAGTTGACAAAATCTATTTTTGAGGTTTTAAACTCTGTTGGACTTTTGGACACCTAACTCACTTTGATTTTGACTTATGATTTCACAATATTTTAGTGAATTGTTTGTAACTTTCAAGTTTGTCAAAGAGACCCCCTACTCCTTTCCCCATGCCACCAGAAGGAATCATGGGCTCATCACCACGTAAAAGGAATATGCGAGTAAGGGAATTTCTCTCCTTTCCCAACCCTACATCACCAAAGAAGAGATGCAAGCTCAACACTGAAGGCTGGTAGGGAAAATAAATGTGTAAAATAATTTTTTTGTGGATTTTCATCTAACTTACTTATTTGGGAAAAAAAATTAGAATGTTCCTATTTCCAAAGATATTTTTATGGGATAGATGTGACACCATGAAGCTTTTAGAAATGTACTATGGGCAAAGACACCTAATAGAGAAGGAGGCTATAAGTAGAACCAAGTATGGAGGCCTTGATATGATCATAGTCAAAACTTTGTCTTATCCTACTTGAACAGATGAAATGATTCAAAAATAATTGATGATATTATGAAGGTTTGAAGAGATATGATTTGAATGTTTTGTCAATGTTTTCAGAAGTTTTAGGAATTGCTATAAGAATAAGTTCCTTGATCACAATATTTACAAAATAATTAGGTGGATGAAAATGCAATGTAGATGCAGTAATGTACATATGAAGATGTTGGTGGATCATGCGTAGTACCTCTTTAGGTGAAGAGAGTTTACAAATTCACTAAACTCTTCACCTTCTAGTGTACATAGGAGAAATGCCCCATTTTTGTAGTCTTCTATCACTTGATATGAACCCAACCACCGGGTCCGAATTTTATTCCCTCTCTAATCTTCCTATCTATCTAGCTGTCAAGTCTTAATACCAAATTTCCCTCATATATTTCACTTTTTCAAACCATCTTATTGTATTACCCAGCCATCCATTCATTGTAAACGTTGTGTCATTGTTCAGCATTAAGTCTAGCCTCATCGATACTTTCTAATTGAGAGAGTTGTGCTTCTCGATAACCCTCTTCTCCTAGGATCCCATGTAGTGAAATATGGAGACTAGGTATTTTGAATTCAAGCGAAAGAACCACCTCAACACTAAATACTAAATAAAAGGATCTTTCCCCAAAGTGGTGTTCTAATCGATGTTCAATAGGCCCACAAGGCCAAAATAATTTTAAGTTGCCAAAATCATTTGTTTTCCTTAACATTTTTAAGAAGGATGGACTTTAATGTTTTATTCATAGCCTCATCTTGTCCATTATCCTGAGGATAGTAGAGAGAATCCGTGTGATGAATTATCTTGAAATTTGCACACAATTCATGCACCTCTTCATTTTTGAAAGATGTTCCATTATCGAAAAAATGATTTTTGGAACCCCGTACCTAAAATGATCTAGTTCAAGATGAACTTAGTGATTATAGAGCCTGTGTATGGTGGTAAGAGGCATGAACTTTACTCAAATAGTAAATTACTTTGTTTCCGTGATTATGAAGTTATGTCCATCCATTGACGAGGACAAAATTTCCCTATCCAATCCAAGGCCCACGTGGAAAAGGGCCATGGGGTTGCGAATGGTTACAAATCTTGTGTTGGTATGTGGATCTCATGGGAGAACTCTTGGCATTTTTGGCATCTCGCACACAAACTATACTACGTCATGTTCTAGAATGGGCCAAAAATAGCCCACTGATGTATCTTTTGAGAAGTGGTGTGGCTATCAAGTGACCTCCACATACTCTACTATGTGACTCATAAATAGTCTTTTTGGATTCTTTGGCATCTTCACATCTTAAATACATCCCGTCAAAGGCTTTGTGGTAGAGAAATTGTTCCAAAATAACGTACTTAGAGGCAATGATGCATAACCGTATTCTTTGTTGTAATTTTGTTGTCTAGGTATATATGGTCCATGATGACATTAACAATGTCGTATACCAAGGACATACAGAGATAGGGGGCCTGGTTTCGATAAAGTACATACACTCATCAGGAAATTATAAATCTACCAAATCACCTCCATCTAATGGATTGTCACTAACCAATCTGCAATGATTTTTCCTTTGATGAATTTCTTATTAATAAGCACTTTGTTGCAAATACTATGGAAAGACATTCTTTTCCTTCCTAGGTGTAACGTGTCTCATAATCAAGCAATGTCCGACTAATGAAATAAATTTCATGCTCTCATTTATCTTCATTCTCTTGAGCCAACATGTAGGCTAGAAAAACATTCATAGCTCATGAATATAAGATCAAAGGGTGATCTGATCTAGGTGGCATTAGCTTGGGAGGGGATAACAAGAATCATTTAACTACCTTAAAGGCCTCATTGCATTCTTTTGTCCAATCAATGCTGTAATGTTTTTTCAACAAATTGTTTATTAGATGAATAAAAAAGGTCAAGTCGGATGAACCTTCGATGGAGTCAAGTTTCCGAGAAAAATATCTCTTACCAAATTCATCGATGATAGAACCATTTCTAACACAAATTTTGATTTTGGTTGGGTCCACATTAATTACTCGTGAAGATATAATGTAACCCAGAAGCTTGCCTCCCATTACACTGAATACACATTTCTCTAGATTCAATGTGAGACTGTACTCGATTAAGTGAGAAAGAATGACACGAAAAACCACTGGGTGGTCACAACACTTCTTGACCTTAGTCGGATGGTCGTCGACATAGGATTCCACAATCTTATGAATAAGGTCATGGAATATATATGTCATTTCTCATTTATATGTGGTGCCATCATTCTTAAAACCAAATGGCATAACATCATAATATTAGGTCCACTAAGGAGTTATAAACATAGTCTTGGCTTGATCCTCCTTGGATATTTTGATTTGATTGTACCCAGAAAACCCATCCATAAGAGACAAAAATTCAAATCCAGTTGTTACGTCAACAATAATGTTGATGGATGGTAATAGGAAATCATCTTTGGGGAAAACCTTGTTAATGTCCCGGAAGTCTATGCAAATACAGATATTTCCATTATTTTTTAGAATGGGGACAATATTAGATACCCATTGTGAATAATTGACTAGCTTGATGAATCCTACCTAGAGAAGTTTCATTACTTCTTCTTTCACCATGAGGACCACTTTTGGCTTCATGGGCCTCAAATTTTTCTTAATCGGTTTTGCATCTGGTTTGGTGATGAGATCGTGCACCACAATATGTGGTGTAATTCCTGTCATTTCTTTGTAACTAAATACGAAGGATTTTTGGTGTTCCTTGAGGATTTGGGTATGTATTTCCACCTCCTTTAGAGTTAAGGAGGATCCTAACTTTAATATTTTTGGTTCCTCCTTTGTTCCAATATTTATATCAATCATTCCCTCAATTAAGGAGGTGTTTCCCTCCTCAAACACAGCAGGGTCGAGGTACCTCTCAATCCCCTTCTTCTTCTACCTCGTAAATTTTAATATCTTTTCCCAGGAGGATTCGACCATGGGATTCCCAAAATAGGAAGAGGAATACGGAATTAAGGGAAACATCTACCTCGTGATAAGTAAGATGAATATTTGAAAAAGTATTTAAACATATTAGAAATGATTCATCACCATCAACGTAGTCTAAATAATCGGGTGATTTGCACTTATACATATCAACATTGGGGTCATTGGTGCTTTACGAATCAAGGGCTCAGCATAGATCAAACCGTGAAGTTGGTATCTTCCGTGTGACTACTTGGCATGAAGCGCGAAGTAGAATTTTCTATAGAATCTTCAAGAAGGTTCTATTCTAGTGGAATTGCTTTGATTGATATGAAGTTGAACCCTTTTTCAAACCTAGTATTGTTGTTTTGTAAAGTTGTAGATGCCCATCTATAATCTCATATACCTTAGTTATCTCATTTGCGACTAGTTTAGAATCACCCAACACCCTAATATTAAGGATGCCCATTCTCTTGGCTACAATGAGACCTAATAGAGAGCCTCATATTAAGCCCCATTAATTTGTGCATTCGAAATTCAACTTGAAAGAAAAAGGTAGAATCCTTCCTTCAGGAGAAGTAAGGATCATGCCTGTCCCGATGCCAAAATGACACCTGGCTCCATCAAAATGGAGAGTATAACAACTACTCGGAAAGATGGACATTGGGTCATTCTTTTTACCTTCTCCCTTTACCTTGGTCACTTCAACCATGTAAACTTCATCTATTGGAAGAGAACCGAGTCCTAGAGTATGTCCCATACCCGTAGAATCAAAGGGGAAGAGAACAGGAAAATCATTCTCCAATAGCTTGACAATATTTGTTGTGGTTCCTAACAACACTATCTCTATAATAACAGTTTCATCCTTAACCACTCGAATGCCCTTAATCAACCCCGTGACTTCTAACTCTGTTGTAAGGACTAGATTTTCTTTTGGTACTACACTTACAGGTTTGTTTAATTGATTTGTGGGAAGCTCAAACTTAGAGTGGACCCCTGGCCTCTTCTTTTAGTTATCCAAATGTATGTCAAATGGTTTTGGATCACCTTGTGCCCTAAATACCTTCCCTAAATGCATAAATCTAACCTCCTAGAATATATTGGAGGATTTCCTTCATGCGGTCGATCCAAGGACAACCAAGGATCATATTATAGTCATTTTCCTGATCTATAATATAAAACTTAATTAGTGTTGTATTAGGCCCGAGAGTAACCGGTAACACTATGGTTTCGATCGACATTGCCTTGAGGCTATCATAGTTTCTCAGCATGTTTCGTGTCAAGGAGAAATTGGTCTCCCCATACCCTAACTTCTAAAGAAAAGAGAAGGGAAATATGTTACTTCTTCCCCATCATCGATTATTACATGCTTTACGTATTTATTGTAAATCCAAACTTGTAAAAAAAAATTTGGGTCACTCTTATGAGCTATCTCAGCAACCGTGGGCATCTTGTTGATGTCAAACATGAACCCAATATCTCTCTAAGGATACCCTAGAGGACTAATGTCGAAGTCTATGTGATTTATTTGTGCCTCTAGTAGAGGGGTAACATTAATCAAATTGTTGAGACCTAGTACTTATAACACGGTGGCTCTATGAGAAGTGGAATTATTCAAGAGATCTAAGAAGGAAATGTGTGAACAGTTATTGGGTAGATCATCGATTAGGTCATAAACCCTATTATCTAGCTTAGCATATCATGAACATTTTTCGACATAGCCGAGATAAATCAAGATTGGTCTGTGAAGAATAATACTTGGTTCTTATAAGCAGCGTTAATTTGGGGTTCAAGATTCAACTCTACCAACCCCAAATATTTTGTTTGAAGAACCACCAAAGGAGGTGCCACTGTGGGTTTCACAAAGTTGAGGCTTTGTAATCATGAGTCCCTATTAAAATACCTTTATTCAAACCATTGGGATCTAATCTACTATCCTTTGAATGCATGGGAGAGGATCATTAAATATCCTATGTGGTGTGTTCTATAGATACACTGGTCCCATGTAAGCATTTTGAGTGGGTGTTGTTGCATTTTCCAAAAACATGTAAACAAATAACTATCTTTGGTCCTCTGGAAAATGTTATAAAACTAGTTACAATCACGGAACGTTCTTGCATCATGCCCAGGAACCCTATGGAAACCGTAGTATAATTTGGGATTGTAATATAGAGGGATTTAGTGTTTTTCTTGTTGTGATACAAAACTATAGTTATTGTTTGGTCATAGTTGTTATAATTAAAATTTTGGAACCTTTTCCCTTGGTTTCAGAATTTGTTAGGATACCCACCGGGTGTTGACTAGGGCTTGGGGTCGATGTTTGTCTCTAATGTTGAGGTTGTTTTTATTGTTGTTCGGAGGATTAAAATCCAAATAGTTTATCAAGGGTTATAAATTTTTGTTTCTCGATTATTTCCATTATTGTTGTTATTTGTAGCACTGTACTAGTAGGATTAACAACATTAGGATTGTTGGGTTGGTCGGTCACACCATCGGTCATGTGTCCAATGGGTTGTCAAAACAATACCTGTTATCCAAAATGCCCTTGTTGCACATTTTGTGGCTAACTCCCTTCATTTTTCCCTCTCTTATGCCTCAGTCATAATTTTTTGCTTTTAGGCACTCAAGACCTTCTAGAAATTACACCATTAGATAGATATTTTTCTCATCTTTCCAGAAAGGTAAATTTTTCCTCCTAACTCCATGTATTTTTGAAGTTATGGCTCGGTGGAGTTTTTGTGGGAAATTTTCCCCTGAAAGGCCCGCAGCCAGTAATATCATGCCACGTGTCCTTAGAGTGGTGGAGGGTGGAGGTAAACTTGGAATTTTTACTAAGTGATTCAGAAAGTTTTCAAAAGGAATATTTCACCCCGAAGGCCCGCCGATGAATGAGATGTTGCCACGTGTCCAAGGGGAGAAAATAGAAAATTTGACTAAGTGTTGGCACCATGGAAAAATCTCCAGAAGGCCCGTACCCAATCACATTTCACCACGTGTCCTTAGGCCAAGGGAGTGGCAGACGGTGGAGGAAAGATTGAAAATTTGGTGAAGTGATTGACAAATGTGCAATGTTAATTTTTTGGCCCGCCACCCTACCGACCAGTCGAGCTCGCCATGTGTCCCTGGGGGGGTCAAAACGTCAAGCGTGGGGGGAGATTGGGAATTTTTCCCAAAGGTAAGAACAAGAGAAGATGTTTGCCCCTAGGGACCACACCCAATGGGATCCCGCCACATGGCATCGGAGCTTCAAAATGCAGGGAAAAATTTGGAAATTTTCCCAAAGAAAAACGAAGGAAATTTCAAAAGGAAAAGTTTTCCCCCCAAACACGAGCCAATGGAATCATGCCACGTGTCCACCGGGCAAAGCAAAAATTAAAGGACAGCCCGCATGGAAAAATCTCTAGGAAAATCCCATAACCAATTTGGTTTCACCACATGTCTAAGTAAAAAATATGGCCAAAAGCGACGGAAAAGTTAAGGGGTAGAAGGCCCACAACGAATCATATCATGCCACGTGTCCTCAGATCATCGGCCCGATGGAGATTTTTGAAAAAAATTCCAATGACCAAAACATTGGAAAATGAAGTGCAGAAGGCTTGCATCTAATCAAAACTTGCCACATGGCACTAGGAGTGGTGGAGCGTGGTGATTTTTGGGAAATTTTCCCAAATGCAAAAAGTGGGAAAATTTCAAATTTTTGGCCCGCCAACCCGTTTTGGCCCTATTTTGCCCTAAATTTTCAAATGGCCATAACTTTCGATCCAGAGCTCAATTTTTCACGTTCTTTATATCAATGGAAAGATGGTGAAATTATCTACAAGATTCTGGGGTAAATTTTGTATTTTGATGGATTTTGGAGAGAGAAAATTGAAAAACACCTCGGGCACGTGGTAATGGATAGAAATGACATTTCAACCACCATTTTTAATGAAGAATGGCTTGCATTCTCTCCCAAAATGGTGAAAAATGTTAGGGAATGGACCTGTAAGGATGAAGATGTTGTTTTATTACATTTTTGGTCAGTGGTTGAAGCTCTCTCATGTTTTCCCATATTTCTCTTTCCTGGGCTTGTTTTTGCATTGTAAAAGCCGATTTGGTTCATTTTGAGAGGTTGAACATTTTTCATGTATTTGAAGGGCTCCCTCTTTCACCTAAAAAGTGATTTTGTGGAAAAATTAGACCTCTTCCAAGACTATAACCTATTTTCTACCTCTCAGATGTTGTAATGCATGTGTTTTGATGTTGGAAATGACAATGCAAGCTCTGTGAATGAGTTTTAATCCTCTGTTTGTGTTGTTTGCTTCATCTCTGACCTTTCATTACATTTTATCAGTTTGTGCATGATGTTTTGTTGCATTTCTATGATCTGTGTCAATCAGAAGTAAAATTCTCACCACTCCTTTGGTGCATCACCTTATTAGCATTATTTTCATTTTTTGCATTCTCTATCTCTCGTCCCCTTTGGAATCTATAGTAGGATCTTGAATTCAAACCCTCTCGTAACTCGCAAGTAATATACCCGATCGGAGGAGTTAAGGAACCAACCTCTAACACGGAGATTAGTTTCCCATTTTTACAAGTCCCACACTTGGGGAAAAGATTCAATGTTTTGCAATCACACTTTGGATGTCCAAAGTGTCAAACTAGAAATCGATCAACATCCGGGGTGTTCTTGATTTGCACCGACAATACCTAAGGAGATAAAATTACTCGATTAGTGAAAGTCATGTTGTTTGAACTTGATTATTCATGGGGATAGGGTTGATTGACCTGGTTGAGTTCCTTAATACATATAAAGGAATCAACATTGGTTCCTCAAGTAGAGGGTTTTGAGCAGATGAGCGCTTTTTTGTCCATGTTGAAAGTGAGGGTGATTGTTATGGTATACTTGATTGGTAGTGGTACATGTCAAAAATCAGGATGGGCTGACTTTACTCATCGCATCCTAACATATTCGAGGGGTATAAGAGTACCCATAGAATAAAGGATGGACAAAGAAATTGGAAAATTTTAGAGATTAAATCTTCACGTCGGGTTCACCAATTTATATGGATGAAAATTGACATGCAACCTTCAACCATACTTGACCCCCCCAAGGCCATGCTGGATTAACTGGTGTTGAATGTGTGTGGCTAACTATAGGTGGATTAGTGACTAAGATCTGGTAGTGTCATCTCCCGATAAATGAGTTGGAAAAGGGGATATTTAGAGGCTATGAATGGGTAGCGTAAATTCTCTATGGTTTGTTTTCGTAACTTAGATCTAAGTGTTAAACTAGTTTGAAGTGTCCATGTAAACTAAATGAAATTAATAATCTATACTACGTTGTCGGAAGGAAACTAATCTAAACAAATAAGAAAACTGAAATATTACGATCGCAAATAATAGTTCAATTTTATTCATGTCGAATCACCACAAGGTCAAGAGTTGGAGAAGAAGAGGTCTTGTTTGATTATTTTCAGTTATCTCCAAGAAGAAGGCAAAGAGGGAGGAGAATTCAGAGGTCTCCATCTCCACCAAATAGAACTCTATCAACTCCTCCACTGGTAGGCCTTTCATTCAATCAACAAAGGGTTCTAAGGCCAATCGAATGGCACAACACAACCCCTATGTCAATTTCACTGGCAAAGCAGCCCACTTACTCTCAATGCACAAAATCCAATCCTAGTTACAGCATTGAAGAACAT
This sequence comes from Taxus wallichiana var. yunnanensis, assembly GCA_018340775.1. NCBI lineage: Eukaryota > Viridiplantae > Streptophyta > Pinopsida > Cupressales > Taxaceae > Taxus > Taxus wallichiana. The sequence goes on from CM031234.1 coordinate 54,114,976, forward strand.
TCCATACTTTATCGAGAGAAACAGACCACCCCGGTGATCATGTTAAGGATATTGATAATATTTGTGCAATCCATGATATTAATGAGATGCAAGTTGTTGTCAAACCGCTAGCATCTTCATTCAAGGGAAAAGCTTTACAATGGTTCAGAGTTTTTCCTCAAGTTCTATTCAAAATTGGAACCAACTATGTATAGCCCTCCATGAGTAGTTTGGATAAAAGGGAGACAACTTGTCCCTTTTGGAATAGTTGACAACCATCAAGAGAGATCCTAATGAGCGGTGATCGACTTCAACTTGTGTCTCAAATGACCTAGGAGAGAATTCCGGTGGTAGTAAGGCTAGTAGCAGAAGGTGCTTTTCTATATTACCTTAAAGCTTTAAATTATGATATTTCTATGTTAATTCAATCCACGGGAAGTACAACTATCCCTGTTGCTTCTAGCATTGCCATTAGAGATGAAATTTTTTTGATTCAAGCTGACAAGCTAGCTCCTAAGCCTCCAATGCCATTGTATCCAAGTTTAGAGAGCCCAAGTACTAGTCAAATGCCTATTTTAGCTCCTATTCCCACTCCTAGAAATCAAAATTCAAGTGAAGCTTCTACTTCATCTTCTAGTGCCTCAAATGAACTTCAAGAAGTCGTGAAGAAATTGCAAAATTTAGGTAATGAGCTGCTTACACTCAAGAGGCAGCAAGCCCAAGGTTTTAGACCTTCTTTCTAGCCTCAAGCTCGACTAACAGCAGCCATACCAACCTCAAAGACCACCCAATCTAGTTGCAAATCAACATCAAATAAGACCTCCTACCAATATCCCATTTCAGCCCTATAATCCCAATGTTACATCTACCTCCAAAGCAATAGTGCCAGTGTAAAACAACATAGCTCAAGAGTATGATTGGTGTTTCCCATGTAATGAACCTCACAACTAGTCTATGTGCTTTAACGGTGCCTTAAATCAAGCATTAATGGTGACTACAACTAGTGTGGAGGGTGAAGGGAGTCAAGGAAATAACCAACAACAAGAAACATTCCAGCAACAATCAACTCCAAATGATACCACACTAGTAAATTGGCAGGCAGAATATTTTTATGGCATGAATCAAACAACTTCCCAAAGTGTTGCAGCCAACACAAGGTAAAAAAGGAGAAATTTGGGTGAAGAACAGCCATTGGCTCCAAGTAATCCACAATCTTCTATCACTCCACAAATTATTGGCAAACAAAATGCAGTTCCAAACATGCAAGGACTACCTAAAATAGCTCCTAGGCTAACTCAAATGCTAGTTGTTGCTGCCCATGTGCAAGGAATGAATGTGCAGGCCAAGGGACAACAAAGAGATGCTTCATCTCCATTCAACATCATTGATCGATGAAGAAGACAAATGTAAATATATCAATGTGGGAATCACTATCCATCCTGTGCCAAAGATATTTTCTACAAGCTGCCATGAAGGATTGGTCAATTTCAAACCAAGAAGTCCAAATGCAAGAGAAGGTGCTCATAAATGTTGCCCATCCTGAGGGGAATCATGGAGGACAACAAGGTAAAATGTTGAGGCCCCCTCCATTCTATGTTTCATTGATCATTGCAAACCAAATAGTACACAACTACATGATTGATTCCAGAGCAAGTAGTTCAGTAATGCCCAAGCAAATAGATAATTAGTTGGGGCTTCAGTATGAAGTCATATCCAAAGGGGTAGTGCAATTGGATTGGACAACAGTAAAAATATTTGGAGTGATAAAAAACTTGAGTCTTACTTTGCATGCATGCCCCAATGTTGTTGTTTTGCAAGATGTCTCAGTAATAGATCTTCCACCACTCTTTTCCCTATGTCTCTGCCAAGAGATTTCACACCAAGATTAGAGGGTACTTATCTCGCTAATTGGACACACATGTTGTTCGTAACAAGATATGGAACTAAAGCCATAATCATGTCCGAGCCTATTGCAAACTTTCACATTGAGCCTCACACTCCAAGCCAAATCAATACCAATTGTTCAACGTTTGATCAAGAGAATTATCCAAGCACCGATGAAGCTGACACCAAGGTTGGAAGCATCCCATATTTGAATCTTTATGAATGGACAAACAAGGTGCATGATTTTGATCCTTATCAAGAAATAGAATAATTTGAGCTAGGATTCTATTGTATGCATGAATAAAATCATCCGATCCCTAGCTGGCGTCACCAAGCCAAAACCATAAGGATGAAAATGAGGTATGGTAGTTGTTTTTTGATGGATCAAGGAGCAGATAAGGTGCAAGAGGGGGAGTTATGCTTGTTTCACCTCAAGGAGTTAAGTATTATTCAGCTTTTATATTTCAATTTGCATGCTCTAATAACACTGCTAAATATGAAGCTTTGATACAAGGATTACATTGGTCAATCAAGAGAGGAATAAAGAACTTGCAAGTCTTTGGTGACAAGTGAGTTGATTGTCAACCAAGTTAAGGGGTAGCATGCTGTCAAGAATGATCTGCTCAAGTGTTACAAAAATAGGGTGTGGGACCTCATTGAAGATTTTGAGGGCTTTGGCATCAAATCCATTCCTAGAAAAGAGAACCAAGCTGCTGATAGGCTTGTAGCAGTTGGGGAAGCCTTTGACATTGTTGAAAGCATCCAAAAAGACAAGGTATAGCCAAACATCCATGTGATTGTAAGGCCTTCAGTGCCAGAAAACAATGTAAGTTGGCAAGTGTTTGAAAATGATCAACAAATCATCCATTTCTTGCAAGAAGAGGCTGAGTTCTCAGCTAAAAATTAGGAAAATTTGGAGCAGTAATATGGTGACCAAGTGGTACAGCTGAGAACCAAAAAACTACCAAAGGGACTTATTACTTTGGAGTCCATTTTCAATCATAATGATCAGTTTAGGAAGGATAAAGAAAACATCAAAGTCAAGGGAGGAGATTCGGTGTCCATCTTGGTGGAAGAAGGCAAACCACTCCAAGTTGGTAAAGTGACAACTGAGCGAGAAAGGTATGAGTTCATACAACTTTGTCAAGAATTCCCTGATGTGCTTGCTTGGAGCTATGAATATTTGAAAGGTTTCAATCCCGAGTTAGCTCAACATACCATTGAATTGGATCCAAGTACTAAACCCATCAGGAAAAAACAAAGGCCAGTCAATCCACACATGGAGCCTCTCATGAGAAAATAATTGAATAAGTTGATAGAGTCAAGAATCATATTCCCTATCAAGCATTCTAGTTGGGTGGCCAACTTGGTTCCAATTAGAAAGAAGAGTGGGGAAATCAGATTGTGTGTTGACTTTAGAGATTTGAATAGAGCATATCTCAAGGATGATTATCCACTTCCTTCTATGGAGCAGATTTTACAAGTTGTTTCCGGCTCTGAGAGGTTTTCATTACTTGATGGCTATTCAGGGTACAATAAGAATATGGTGAAAGAAGAGGATCTATTCAAGACAACCTTTACAACCAAATGGGGAACTTATGCATATAGGAAAATGCCATTTGGGCTGTCCAACGCTAGAGCTACTTTCCAAAGAGCAATGGACATGGTGTTCAAGGATTTGATTAACAACATGGTGCCAATATATCTTGATGATGTCATTGTTTTTTCAAAAAATGCGGCAGACCATCTCTTTCATTTGAGACAAGTGTTCCAAAGGTGCAGAAGATTTGGAGTATCCTTGAATCCTAAAAAGTGTATTTTTCTAGCCCATGAAGGAAAGCTCCTTGGCCACATTGTCTCCAAAGAAGGATTAGTAATTGATCCAGAAAGAGTTGAAGCCATAAGAGCACTACCATTGCCAAGCCACAAGAAGGCCCTTCAAAGTTTCTTAGGGAGGATAAATTTTGTTCAGAGGTTTGTCCCAAATTTTGTAGCCCTAGTCAAGCCTATCACCAAGATGTTAAAGAAAAGCATAGCTTTCAAATGGACAACAGAAGGCAAGGAAAGTTTTGAAGCAATCAAAGAAGCCATCTCTCAAGCCCCAACTCTCATTAACCCATATTTCTCCAAGGATTTCATCCTCTATGCATTTGGGGGTGATGATACTATTTCTATAATTTTGGTACAGCAGAACAAAGACAATGATGAGCAACCAATTGCTTTCTTTAGCCAAATCTGGAGGACTATGAGGTGAGGTATTCCTTTATTGAGAAGCATGTTCTTGCAGTAATCAGGAGCTTGAAGAAATTCAATCATCTAGTTTCAAACAACAAGTTTCAATTGCTGGTTTCTCATGTGGGAGTTAAAGACTTTCTCCTCAACAAAGACCTGAATGAAAAGAGAGAAGGTTGGATTACTTGTGTCATGGAGTATGACATTGAGATCAAAGTCACCAAGTTGGTTAGAGGAAAAGGTTTGTGTGAGTAGCTGATTTTGAGAAAACAAAAGGAAGCATGCAATGAGAAGAAGATTGTTTTGGCATTGCAAGACAGCCATGAGAAAGGAAGCACTCAAGGGGAAAACAATGGTGTCCTCACTCCTTGCTGGACCCAAGACATAATGCACTTCCTAAGCATAGGTCTATGCCCTCCAGAGATGAACAAGACCAAAAGAAGACACTTCAGATTGCAGGTTGTCCCATATGCCCTTGTTGATGGTGTTTTGTTCAAAAGGGATGTGAATGGAGTGTTGCTGAGATGCATTGGTAAAAATTAGATTCACAAGGTGTTGGAATAATTCCATGGTGGACCAGCTGGTGGTCATTTTTCACCAAGAGTGATAGCTCTAAAGATCATGAGGGCTAGCTATTATTGGCCCAAGATTTTCAGTGATTGTTATGCATGGATCAAGAGGTGCAAGAATTTTGCATTCTTCATGGGTAAGGAGAGGCTAGCTACCCTTGCATTGCATCCAATTTCAGTTGACCAGCCATTCATGCAATGGGGTTTGGACTTCATTGGAGTCATTAATCCAAATTCAAGCCAAGGACACAAGTGGATTCGGCGGCAAGAGATTATTTCACCAAGTGGATCAAGCAAGTGGCGATTAAGGAAGAAAATGAATATAGCATCCTGGACTTCTATGAGGGAATAACAACCATATTTGGCATACCTACTACAATAATATCAGATAATGCATTGGAATTCATTAGGTCCAAGGTAACTAAATGGGTTGTCAAGAATGGGATCTACCTAAGCACTTAAATCAAATTATTACCCTCAGGGTAATGGCCAAGTGAAGCTACAAACAAGAACTTGTTAAGGATCATTAGGAGGACTCTTGATGAAAATCGAGGCCTTGGCATACCAAATTGAAATTGGCATTATGGGCTGATAGGATAACTCCCAAAAAATCTACAGGTAACTCCCTGTTCAAGCTTGTTTATGGAAGAGAGGAAATTTTTCCCATGTCACTTGAGTTGCCAACATTGGAACTCATGAAACAGTTAGAGTTGTTGGAGTTTGAGCCCATGGAGGTTACATATGCAGAATTGATGGAACTCTAAGAAATCAGAAATTAGGCATCCCAAGCAATGGAGAGGGATCAAGCTTTGATAAAGAAGACCTTTGATAGAAAGGCCAAGGATAGATCTTTCAAATTTGGAGATCTAGTGTTAAAATGGGATGCAGACAGAGAAAACCGGGAGGCATTCAAAATTTGATGCCATTTGGAGTGGCCCATACATGGTCACAAAGTGTAAGGATAGCAATGCCTTCCAATTGTCTACATTGGATGGTGAAGAATTGCAGATTCCAGTTAATGGAATCCATCTAAAGCATTGCTACTGAAGGAAATTCTCCACCTTGTACATATTAGCTTAGGTTTTCATTCCTCTAAGTGCTTATGCACATTGTTCTGTTGTAGATTAACTTTGCTTTCCCTAAGTGCTTTGGCACAAGCTTGCTATCCCAGAAATGTGTCTTGTAGGCCTTGCTCCAATCAGATGGCGTTCTACCTTCCATCTTCCTCCATGCAATGTTCTAATCAGTTGGGGTACCAAGAAGAGAATTTGATGACCCCATCCCCAATGGATTGCATCAGGAAACTAGTAACTTCATCCAGTAGGTAGATGACCCCTCTGAGTCACAAAAATTGTTATCCAAAATGTCCCCCTTGCACATTTTGTGGCTAACTTCCTTCATTTTTCCCTCTCTTGTGCCTCATTCATAATTTTTTGCTTTTTAGGCACTCAAGACCTTCTGGAAATTGCACCATTGGATAGAGATTTTTCTCAACTTTCCAAAAAGTAAAGTTTTCCTCCTAACTCCATGTATTTTTGAAGTTATGGCTCGGTGGAGTTTTTGTGGGAAATTTTCCCCTGAAAGGCCCACAGCCAGTAATATCATGCCATGTGTCCTCAGGAGTGGTGGAGGGTGGAGGTAAAATTAGAATTTTTACTAAGTGATTTGGCAAGTTTTCAAAAGGAATATTTCATCTTGAAGGCCCACTAATGAATGAGATGCTGCCACGTGTCCAAGGGGAGAAAATAGAAAATTTGACTAAGTGTTGGTGCCATGGAAAAATCTCCAGGAAAGGCCCGCACCCAATCACATTTTGCCATGTGTCCTTAGGCCAAGGGAGTGGTGGATGGTGGAGGAAAGATTGAAAATTTGGCAAAGTGATCGGCAAAGGTGCAATGTTAATTTTTGGCCCGCCGCCCGCCGACTAGTCAGAGCTCGCCACGTGTCCCGGGGGTCGGAACGTCGGAGCGGGGGGAGATTGGGAATTTTTCCCAAAGGTAAGCACAAAAGGAGATGTTTTCCCCTAGGGCCCACACCCAATGGGAGCCCGCCACGTGGCACCGAGCTTCAGAACATGGGGAAAAGTTGGAAATTTTCCCAAAGCAAAACGAAGGAAATTTCAAAAGGAAAAGTCCGCCCCCCAAACATGAGCCAATGGAATCTTGCCACGTGTCCGGTGGCGGAAAAAAATATAGGATAGGCCCACATGGAAAAATCTCTAGGAAAATCCCACAACGAATGGGGTTTCGCCACGTGTCCGAATAAAAAATATGGCCAAAAGCGACGGAAAAGTTAAGGGAGAAGGCCCGCAAAGAAATCATATCACGCCACGTGTCCTTAGATCATCGGCCCGGCAGAGATTTTTCAAAAAAAATTCCAATGGCCAAAATGGTGGAAAATGAACTGCGGAAGGCCCACATCCAATCAGAACATGCCACGTGGCACTAGGAGTGGTGGAGCACGGGGATTTTTTGGGAAATTTTCCCAAATGCAAAAGTGGGAAAATTTCGAATTTTTGGCCCTGTTTTTCCCTAAATTTTCAAATGGCCATATCTTTCGATCCAAAGCTTAGTTTTTCACGTTCTTTATATCAATGGAAAGATGGTGAAATTATATACAATATTCTAGGGTCAATTTATTATTTTTATGGGTTTTGGAGAGAGAAATTTTAAAAACACCTCAGGCACGTGGTAATGGACAGAAATGACGTTTCAACCACCATTTTTAATGAAGAATGGCTCGCATTCTCTCCCAGCATGGTGAAAAATGTCAGGGAATGGACCTGTAAGGATGCCCATGCTGTTTTATTACATTTTTGGTCAGTGGTTGAACCTCTCTCATGTTTTCCCACATTTCTCTCTCCTGGGCTCGTTTCTTGCATTGTAAAAGCCAGATTTGGCTCATTTTTGAGAGGTTGAACATTTTTCATGTATTGTAGGCTCCCTCTTTCACCTAAAAAAGTGATTTTGTGGAAAAATCAGACCTCTTCCAAGACTATAACCTATTTTCTACCTCTCAGATGTTGTAATGCATGTGTTTTGATGTTGGAAATGACAATGCAAGCTCTTTGAATGAGTTTTAATCCTCTATTTGTTATGTTTACTTCATCTCGACCTTTCATTACATTTTATTAGTTTGTGCATGATGTTTTGTTGCATTTCTATGATCTGTGTCAATCTGTAGAAGTAAAAAATTCTCACCACTCCTTTGGTGCATCACCTTATTAGCATTAGTTTCATTTTTTGCATTCTCTATCTCTATCCCCTTTGGAATTTAGAGTAGGATCTTGAATTCAAACCCTCTGTAATTTGCAAGTAATATACCTGATCAGAGGAGTTGAGGAACCAGCCTCTAACCTGGAGATTATTTTCCCATTTTTACAAGTCCCACACTTGGGTAAAAGATTCAATGTTTTCCAATCACACTGGATGTCCAAAGTGTCAAACTAGAAATCTGATCAACATCTAGGGGTGTTGTTGATTTACACCAACAATACCCAAGGAGATAAAATTACTTGATTAGCGAAATTCATGTTGTTTGAACTTGATTATTTGTGGGGATAGGTTTGATTGACTTGGTCGAGTTCCTCAATACATACAAAGGAACCAACATTGGTTCCCTGAAGTAGAGGGTTTTGAGTAGTTAGCGCTTTTTTTTTCCATGTTGAGAGTGAAGGTGATTGTTGTGGTATACTTGATTGGTAGTGGTACATGTCAAAACCTGGGATGGGCCAACTTTACTCATCACATCCTAACATATTCGAGGGGTATAAGAGTACCCATAGAATAAAGGATGGATAAAGAAATTAGAAAATTTTAGAGATTAACTGTTCACGTCAAAGTTCACTAATTTATATGGATGAAAATTGACATGCAACCTTCAACCATACTTGACCCCGAGGCCATGCCGAGTAACTAGTGTTGAATTTGTGTGGCTAACTATAGGTGGATTAGTGACTAAGATCTGGTATTGTCATCTCCGGTAGCCGAGTTGGCAAAGGGGATATTTAGAGGCTATGAATGGGTAGCCTAAATTTCCTATGGTTTGTTTTCCTAACTTAGATCTAAGTGTTGAACTAGTTTGAAGTGTCCATGTAAACTAAATGAAATTAATAATCTATACTATTGTCGAAGGAAACTAATCTAAACAAATAAGAAAACTGAAATATTAAAATCGTAAATAATAATTCAGTTTTATTCTAAATAATCAAATCTACTTCTATACTAAAACTAAACAAGAAAAATAACCGGTGTGGTTATTCACCTATAACAAGTGTATTGAAACTAAACTAACTTAAAACAATAAATTTTACAAATGATTTATGATATGTAGACAACCTCCTACATGATATGCTCTCCTTCGAGATCCACATGGATGGGAAGAAGAGGATCTCTCATCGGGAGTTGCTATTAATGATTTAAACCCTCTTGAAAATTAACTAATTACTTGTAAACGAAAGGAAATTGATTTCTACTCTATTTGATATGATCTAACAATAATAAATTGCAAGAATGAAGGAAATCAAACAACCAATCCAACCTGGAATTCACAAACCAAAGGTTAATCCAACTGTGTAGTAATTTGTCCCCTCAGTTTGTTCCTTTCTTTCTATGAGTGTTCATATGAGTCCATGGGATTGGGAATGCACGAATAGTAGCAGGATGATGGTGTTTGAGTAATGACAGCTTGATGGTAGTTCAGATGCAATGTAAGTATAAGAGAGATAGCATAAGAGATCAGAGCTAGACTATGAAATTCGTAGCAAAATCATAGCAGCAATACAATGTAAAATACACAAAATTCTCAATCCTTTTTATTGAATAAAAACATAGAAATATATAGGAATGGAGGATGGGATGTGCCTTCATGCACAAGGCAAGAAGGATCAGTTCCAACTAATTAAATCTATTTAAAAATAGGAGGAAGGAGAACCAAGCAATCAAAGCTAATTTTAGACAATTTGGCTCACAGATGCATGCAAAAAGTGAATTTAAGTGAACCATGGCATGTCAAAATATCCGTGAAGAATTCTGAAAAAGCGGGTAGGACCGCCACCCTATGCAGAGTGGTAGTTTCAGGACTCAAATAGAACCACCACCTGTAGGGCTGCGGTACTAGAACTAAAGGCCAAAACATGCACATAAAGAAGTACAAAGCTAGAAAAAGCATGGGAAGGCTAGATAAAGACATCGAGGAAAAAAATATATACTACAAATGGAAATTGGAGCTTGAACACCTTCTTAAAAGGACCTGAATCATTATTGGGGATTTTTGTAACCATTTTTGATAATTTAGCACATGTAATTTTGGGTGCATACATATTTCCCCCTCGTAGAAGTGTCTTAGACATGAAAATGTGTAAAACGTAGAGTCCAAGTATTGTGTTCCTGAAATGGGGAGTTAGAAGTTATACCTTACACACCCATGTGTTAAAATGTCACCACCCAAATTCTTCGCTGCAAGAGAAGGGAAGACTCAAATGCAAATAGATAAAATATCAAAAAATAAACACTAAATCAAAATGACAAGAGGATTTACCATCCGTGTGGTGATATAGAAATATACCGTGCCAACACTCCGATCCCGTGAACAAGTACACTCAAAATGAGGTCAAAATAACTCGTATATATATCAAAACAACTCATTTTTCAATTCATTTTTGCTATTCGATTTGGTGAATTTGGAGCTCTAGACCCACATTGACCATTTTCGATGAGAGTATAGACGTAACGATCGCTACAGAATAGTGATCATGCCTCAATGTACGAGAGGTAATTCACTGTGCGATCAAAGGTTAGTTATTTTCACTTTTGTCTTTATATACCCTAATTGTAAAATTTTTGAAAAGTTCACCTAGGGGGATTATTTTCAAAATAATTTGTCTTAAATGAGTCTCTAGGGGGGTGCCCATAAGGCATTCTTTTATTTGGTCAAAAGTAGTCTTTTTTGTCTTTTGGGCATTTTTAGGGTAAAAGACACATTTGGAAAATTGGTCTAGGACTGCTGCCCAAAGAAGGATAGTGGTCACGGGACCGCCACCCTTCAAGGACGGTGATCTTGGATCCGCCGCCCTGCACTGGATGATGGTTCTAAATAGAATGACCAAAACGTGTCTTTAACTTGAATTTTTTTGGACTTTTGATGTTTTGTAATGTTTTTGGTGAGTTTATTATTTAGTATATGTTACTAACTTTCTCTTTTTCCATGTTTTGGTGAATACAGAAGAAGTAGGAGTACATCATAATGAGTTGGGAGAGGGATTGTGATTTTCTCTATAGTTTCTTAGATCAACTGACCTAGGATGAAATGGACCTTATCCAAAGGGGCAATATCTGGAGGATTACACGGGTCCCCCACATTGCTCGTGCCAGTCATATTCTATGTGACTTATTTTCCGATTGTGATACGAACCGGAACACTTTTCATTTACCAGGTGTCCGAGGTGAGTGGACCATCATCCTGGAGGATGTGTACCAGATTCTTGGGCTCCCGATACTTGGGAGGAGGCTAACTTTGGAGATAGTGGGGTCCAGGGCCACGATGAGGTAGTGGGCCACATACATGGGAGACATCATTGTCTCATCTAGTTCAAAGTAGGGGATGAAAGTTTAGTCCATTGCCACCAAAACATTCATGTCATACGCAGAGCCATCATGGGCATCTTGTCCTCCTGAATGATTGGGGATAAGGGTGGTGATACCCTTTTATATTTTTTGCCTTCTATCACTACATAAATCAAGGGGCATGACCGTAAATATGCTTGGGGTGTAGATATCTTAGGGATTACCTACCATAATTTATATAGTGTAGTAAGCTTGCAGTGGCAGTCATTGAGCCACCCCACTCTTGTTATGAGCTAGTTTTATGATCGTTTCATCCCCTATGGCAGGGGAGTACCAGTGTTAGATCCAGGGGCTGTTTAGGTAGCTAGATGGATGGGTATGTCATTGCTTAGGATGCCACATCACCCAGTGGCTTCCTTGACAATGGTAGATATGAATGCTACACCCTATCAAGACATGGCATGGATATGGGGATAGGAGGAAACTATGATGGTAGTTTTCTCTTTGAAAAGTTAGCTTGTTGATAGAGTAGGAGACTTGAGTCCCACCCATTTGATTGGGTCCCCTAGCAGTTTCTCCTTCCGTACCTTGATATGCTCCCTCCAGTTACACTAGTTTATAGGACTATTCGTGTGGTTTGGAGGGGCTCTAGATAGGATCCTGATTGGAAAGTGGTTATTTTAGGTATGTCTATTGTAGTTAGATGGGTGGTCCACACTCGACAGTCAACTAGTACACCTCGAGTGCCCCTACTTCAGATTGTGGCCACTCTTACTCACACAGGGGAGTAGGATGAGCCAATTGATCTCGACTCTGACTTTGAGGAGGATACAAGGGATGAGATGAAGGAGGATTCAATTAGATAGGACATAGAGGATGAGGAATTTTTATTGGGACTAGAGATGCAGCCCACACGGAGGAGGAGGAGAGTGACCCTAAGTGGAAAGATACTTAGGATATGTTGAGAGTAACATAAGAGGATGTCAGTTCTGAGAGAGAGACCTTAGTCTTAGAGATGACACTTCCTCACGATGGAGAGGGGGACTATGAGTATGTCATAGGATAATGATTCACCTTTGGATTAGGGGAAGCCTCGAAGCCATCAATAAGAAGTTTATCGATCCTACTTGGATGTCTGGAGACCTAAGTAGGTTTAATGCAATAGCTACAAATATTCTTGTGACTATTACACAGGAGTGGAGAGAGATCATTAGACGGGTTTACATGGACACTTTTTGATCCCCTTGAGGAAGACCTGAGCCAAGATGACTGATGATTTGGGTTAACCACTAGATTTTGGCAGACACACTAACATGTTTTCTCCCATTTGGAGGATAGTGGAAGTGGTGACCTCCCTTTGTACTAAAGTGTCTAGATATGAGGCTGATGAGTGCTTGATGAGGTGGAGCCATTACCGTAGCAACACCATAGGAAGCAAATGCCACCATGAGCACTCACATCATTTGGTTCACTCCCCAAGTGTCGTCAGAATGTAGTAGGATCCCTAGACATGGAAGGGAACCATCCGAGGGATCCCATAGGGACTAACAGGCCATGGGGCCATTTTTATTTCCTTTATAAAATTTTGTCAATCATTTACGATTATTTTTTATATTTTGAGCTCGTTGTGAGCATTTTGACCTCTCCTTAGCGCGTGATGAAAAAAATGGTGATACAATGATATAATAAGAAGATGTACTTGCCCCACTCTTGACCCCACACAACCAATAGTATGCGAGATTTAACACCAAGAGCCATAAATGGCACAAGTTATGAAAAATTGTTGAATGGTAACAATGAGGGAAAGATAATGGTTTGATAGGACCAAATTGAGACACTAAAACCTTACCCTACTCAAGTTACTTCATAGCTTAGAATGTGATTTACTTTCTATTTTATCTAGAATTAGATCCATAGATGGGTAATTGGTTGAAAAATCTAGTTTTGAGTTTTTAAACTCTTTAGGACATCTAACTCACTTTGCTTTTGACTTATGATTTCACAATATTTGAGCAAATTATTTGTAACTTTCAAGTTTGTCAAAGAGAACCCTTACTCCTTTCCCCATGCCACTGTAAGGAAGCATGGGCTCATCACCATGGAAAAGGAATAGGTGAGTAAGGTCATTTATCTCCTTTCCTAACCCTACATCACCAAAGTAAGAGATGTATACTCAACACCGAAGACCTGGTAGGGAAAAGAAATGTGTAAAATAAAAAATTTCTATGGATTTGCATCTGACTTACTTATTTGGGAAGAATGTTTAGAATGTTTCTATTTCCAAAGATATCTTTATGGGATAGATGTGACACCATGAAGCTTCTAGAATAGACTATGGACAAAGACACCTAATCTAGAAGGAGACTATACGAAGAACTAGGTATGGAGGCCTTGGTTTGATCATAGTCAAAACTTTGTCTTATCCTCGCTTGAAAAAATCAAATGATTCGAAATAATTGATTATACTATGAAGGTTTGAAGAGATATGATTTGAATTCTTTTCCAATATTTTCATAATTTTTAGGAATTGCTATAAGAATAAGTTCCTTGATCACAATTTTTACAAAATGAACAGGTGGATGAAAATGCAATGTAGATATAGTAATGTACATATGAAGATGTTGGTGGATCATGTGTAGTACCTCTTTAGGTGAAGATATTTTACAAATTCGCTAAACGCCTCACCTTCTAGTGTACATAAGAGAAATTCCCCACTTTTGTAGTCTTCTATCACTTGATATGGACCTAACCACTTGGGTTTGAATTTTATTCCCTCATCGGTCTTCTTGTCTATCCAGATAATGAGTCTTAATAAAAAATATCCCTCATATATTTCACGTTTGTAAACCTTCTTATTGTATTACCAAGTCATTTGGTTAGCATAAACATTGTGTTGTTGTTCAGTGTTAATTCTAGCCTCATTAAGACTTTATAACCGAGAGAGTCATTCTTCTCAATAACCCTCTCCTCCCAGGATCCCATGCGGTGAAATACAGAGACTAGGTATTTTTAATTCAAGCGGAAGAAGCGCCTCAACACCAAACACTAAATAAAAGGGTGTTTCCCCGTTGGCATTCTAACTAATGTTCAATAGGCCCAAAAGGATAGAAAAAGATTTAGGTGCCAATCTCGTTTGTTTTCTTTAATGGTTTTAAGAAGGATATACTTTAATGCTTTATTCATAGCCTCATCTTTTCCATTACCCTAAGGATAGTAGCGAGAATTCATGTGATGACTTATCTTTAAATTTGCACATAATTCACACCCTCATCATTTTTAAAAGACATGCCATTATCTGAAATAATGACTTATGGCACCTTGTACCAAAAATGATCTGGTTCAAGATGAACTTAGTGATTATAGATCCAGTATGGTGGTAAGAGGCATGTCCTATAACCACTTAGTAAACTAATTTATAGCAATGACTATGAAGTTATGGCCATCCATTGATGAGGGAGAGAATTTCCTATCAAATCCAAGCCCCACATGGAAAAGGGCCATGGGGTTGTGATTGGTTACAAATTTTATGTTGGTATGTGGATCTCGTGGGAGAACTCTTGGCATTTGTGGAATTTACACAGAAAATCTACTACGTCATGTTCTAGAGTGGGCCAAAAATATCCCATCTGATCTATATTCCAAACAGTGGCATGGCCATTGAAGTGACCTCCTCATACTTCATTATGTGACTCATAAAGAATATTTTTAGATTCTTTGGTGTTAACACATCTTAACAACATTCCATCAAAGGCTCTGCGACAACGACGCATAACTTTCTTCTTTGTTGTAAGGTTTCCCCTTCTGGGTATGTATGTTCCATGATGAAATTGACAATGTCGGTATACCAAGGACATATAGAGATAGGGAGGCCTGGTTTTGAAAAAGTACACACACTCATCAGAAAGTCTAAATCTACCAGATCACCTCCATCCAATGGATTGTCAGCCAACCAATCCACAATGATTTGTCCCTTGACGTATTTCTGATTTATAAATGTTAACTCAAAATCTCCCATTAGGGTTATGAAATTCCCTACCTTCTTAGAAAAGGACCCTTGTGTGAGGAATGTCCACAAGTGATTAGACTTAACAATAACCCTCATTTCTTTATTCAACATATAATGCCTTAAGCGCTTTATTGCAAAGACTATGACAAAGCATTCTTTTCATGTCTGGGTGTAACGTCCCTAATAATCAAGCAATGTATGACTAATGAAATAAATTGCATGCTCTCATTTATTTTCATACTCTTGAGCCAACATGTAGGCTAGTGAAACATTCGTAGCTCGTGAATGCAACATAAAAAAGTGATCCGATCTAGGCGGAATTAATTTGGGAGGGGATAAAAATATCATTTAACCGCCTCAAAGGCCTGGTTGCATTCTTCTTTCTATTCAATGCAATAATCCTTTTTCAATAGATTGTTGATTGCATGAATAGAAAATTTCAAGTCAGGGATGAACCTTTGGATGACAACAAATTTCCCAAGAAAATATATGATACCAAAGTCATCTGATGGTTGAACCATTTTTAGCACAACCTAGATTTTTGCTAGGTTGACATCAATCCCTCGTGAAGATATAATGTAACCCAAAAGCTTGCCTCCCATTACACCAAATACACATTTTCTGGATTTAATGTGATGCCGTACTCGATTAAGTGAGAAAGGATGACACGAAGAACCTCTGGGTGGTCACAACACTTTGTGGCCTTAGCCTTGAAAAGGTCACCACATAGGATTCCACAATCTTATGAATAAGGTCATGGAATATATATGTAATTTCCCTTTGGTACGTGAAACTAACATTCTTAAGACCGAATGGAATAACAACATAACAGTAGGTCCCCAAGGAGTTATAAACATAGTCTTAGTTTGATACTCCTCGAATTTTTTGATTTGATTTTACCTAGAAAACATATCCATGAAAGACAACAATTTAAACCCAGTTGTTATGTCAACAATAACATCGATGGAAAATAATGGGATATCATCTTTGGGGAAATCCTTTTTAATGTCCCAGAATTCTATGTAAATATGCATCTTTCCATTCTTTTTTATAATGGGGACGATATTAGATACCCATTGTGAATAATCAACTCATTTGACAAATCCTAGCTGGAGAAGTTTCATTACTTTTTCTTTCACCATGAGGGCCACTTTTGGCTTCATGGGCCTCGAATTTTGTTTAATTGGCTTTGCATCTAGTTTGGTAATGAGATTGTACACTGCGATATGTGGTGCAATTCCTGTCATTTTTAAAACTAAATGAAAAGGATTTTTGGTGTTCCTTCAGGATTTGGGTATGTATTTCTACCTCCTATGGAGTTAAGGAGGATCCCAACTTTAAGATTTTTGGTTCCTCCTTTGTTCTAATATTTATATCGACCATTCCCTCAATTAAGGAGGTGTTTCCCTCCTCAAAATCAGGAGGGGTCTGGAGGTAACTCTAAATCCCCTTCTTCTTCTACCTCATAAATTTCAATATCTTTTCCCAGGGAGGATTCAACCATGGGATTCCAAAAATAGGAAGAGGAATGTGGAATTAAGGAAAGGTCTATCTCATGATAAGTAATATGCATTTCTAAAAAAGTGTTTAAATATCTTAGAGTTTCTTTATCACCATCAACGCGGTCTGAACAATTAGGTTGATTCTCGGCTTCTAAATACATCAATGTTGGGGTCATTAGTAATTTAAAAATAAAGGGCTTGGAACATACTTAAACCATGAAGTTGGTATCTTTCAGGTCACTACTTGGGGTGAAGCATGAAGTAGAAGTTGTTATAGATTCTGTGAGAAGGTTCTATTCACGTGGAACTGCTTTGATTGATATGAAGTCGGGCCCTTTTGTCAAATATAGTATTGATGTTTTGTAAAGTTTTATATGCTCATCTCTACTCTCATATACTTTGGATATCTGATTTACGACTAGTTGTGAATCACCCAACACCCTAATATTGACGATACCTATTCTCTTGGCTAGAATGAGACCTAATATGAGAGCCACATATTCAGCCCCATTATTTGTGCATTAAAATTTTAACTTTAAAGAAAAGGTACAATCCTTCCTTCTAGCAAAGTAAGGATCATGTCTCGCCCTAGTGCCAAAATGACACCTAGCTCCATCAAAATGGAGAGTCCAATAACTACTCAAAAATATGCACATTTGGTCATCCTTTGTAACTTCTCCCTTTACCTTGGTCACTTCAACCATGCAAACCTCATCTGCTAGAAGATAACCGAGTCCCATAGTATGTCTCATACCCATAGAATCAAAGGGGAGGATAGTGGGAAAATCCTTCTCCAATAGCTCGAAAATATTTGTTGTGGTTCCTAGTGACATTGTCTCTACAATAATGGTTTCATCCTTGACCTCTGTAATGACCTCAATAAACCTTATGACTTCTAAATCTATCATAGGGACTAGATTTTCTTTCGTACAAAGTGCTTACAAGTTTTTTTACTAATTTATGGGAATCTCAAACTCAGATTGGATCCATGTCCTCTTCTTTAAGTTATCCAAATATATGTTAAAGGGTTTTGGATCACCTTATGCCACAAAGACCTTCCCTAAATGTAGAAATCTAACCTCTTGGAATAAAGTGGAGGGGATTGCCTTCATGCGGTGGATCCAAGGATAGCCAAGGATCATATTATAGTTGGTTTCACGTTCTATAATATAAAACTCAATTAATACCATCTTAGGCCCAAGGGTAACCGGTAACACTATGGTTCTCGAAAATGTTTCCTTGAGGCTAGCATAGCCTCTTAGTGTCTTTCATGTCAAGGAGCAATTGGTCTCCCCATACCCTAAATTCAGAAAAAAAGGGAACTATGTTAACTACTGCCCCATCATCAATCATTACACGCTTTACGTAGTTATTGTAAATCCAAACTTGTAGAAACAAATTTGGGTCACCCCTATGAGCTATCTCAACATCCATCGGCATATTTCAGATGTCAAACATGAACCCAATATCTCTCTCAGACTTCCCTCGAGGACTAACGTCGATGTCTATGTGATTAATTTGTGCCTCTAGAAGAGGGGTAATGTTAGTCAAATGGATGAGACTTAGCACTTCTAATAGAGTTTCTCTATGAGCAGGGTGATTATTAAGTAGATACAAAAAGGAAATGTGTGAAAAGGACTTGGTTAGATCACTAGTCAGGTCATAAGCCCCTACCTTGGATTACTTAGCGTATCATGAACATTTTCTGACATAGTCGAATAAATTAGGATTGGCTATGAAGAATAATCCTTGGTTATTTTGGCAATGTTAATTTGGGGTTCAGTTTCTAACTCTACCAAACCCACAATTTTTATTTACAGAGACCATCCAAAGGAGGTTCCACCTATGGGTTTGACGAAGTTAAAGCTTTGCGATCATGAGTCCCTATTACAATACCTTTATTCGAACCATTGGAATCTAATCTACTACCCTTTGGACTCATGGGGAGAGGATCCTTAAATATTCCCAATAGTTTATTCCAGAGAGGCCTTTGCTCCCATGTAGGCATTTTGAGTGGGTGTTTTTGGGTTTCCCAAAAACATGTAAACAAAAAAATTTATTTGGTCATCTAGAAAGCACTTGTAAAAATTGTTACAATCACGACATGTTCTTGGGTCATGCCCGCGAACCCTATGGAAACCGTAGTATAAGTCGGGATCATAATCTCGAGGCCTTTGTTTTGTTCCTTGTTGTCATCCAAAACTACGGTTATTGTTTTGTTGCTAGTTGTTATAATTAAAATTTTGGAACCTTTGCACCTAGTTTTTGAATTGGTTACAATACCCACCTCGGTATTGACTAGGGATTTGGGTCGGTGTTTGTCTCTATTACCTAGGTTGTTCCTATTTTTTTAGGATGATTAAATTCCACAACATTTACCGAGGGTGAGAATTTGTTGTTTCTATGATTATTTCCATTATTGTTGTTATTTTTAGCACTTGTACTTGTAGGATTAACAACATTAGGATTTTTGGGTTGATCATCACACCGGTGGTCATGGCTCCACAATTCTTACTAAGGATCTTTGGTCCTTGATTATTTTTTGTGTTGTTGGAGTAACCGGGATTATTTTGATTGGGAGTGACTAACTTCCCATTTTCTCCATAAGTCTTACGACCACTGTCAATGGTTGTTTGGTCAATCCAAAGAGCAACCTCAAGAACCTCTTCATAGCTCCTTAGCAGGAAATTTTAAACCTCTTCCTTTGTCTCTATGTTGAGGGAGTGAAGGAACAAATAACGAAGTTTCATTTGATCCATATTTGGAGCAATTACATAGGAGTAGAGAACATATCTCCACCTTTGAATAAAGTGGGCTACAGACTCATTGTGTTCTTACTTGATGTGAAGGAATTCCTAATCCTGTTCTCAAAAGATTGTTCATATCAAAAGATTTGGTAAAATCTGATATGAGTTGTTAAAATTATTTTATTAAAGCCTCCAAAGTATCCTATAGTACTAGTCGAGAGCAATACCTTCTAGCATCTTAGGGAAAAATTTTGCAACGACTGTGTCCCATGGGAGTAGCTCTCGAATGGCCATTGCATAAGCCTTAATGTGGGTGTTAGGATTGCCCTCCCCTTTGAATTTTGGAAGATCAAGAAAGGGTCTCAAGAGCATGATTGTCCAAATAGAGAAGTCTAGGGTTCCTTGAGATATTCATAATAAGTTCCCATTGCGTATGTTTCCACCATTGAATATCCTTGTTGGGGAGGTGGGGGCTGCATCAGTTGCTGAAATGGGACAACATAGACATTTTTTGGGGCATATGGCATCCCCTGTAGTTGTCCATATGGACTTGGGTAGGTATACATGTCCCCCTATGAAGATTTATAATACATGTGCACATAGGGGGTTTGATTACCTTGATATGGAATAAAATGCACGAAGGTAGGGAACGTTGCCTTTCACGGCTAGTACGACATTTGAGAATGCACTTCCAGCTAGTGCTTGTTGTAGATATCTATATGTGGCTTAGGGGGGCATACCCAAGGTGCCCTTCCTCATAAGAAGATCTCCAGGGTTTTTGAGTTTTCATATAAACTGGAGGATTTTGTGTAGTAGTTATATTTCGTAATTTTGTGGGTAAGGAGAATTTCGCGCTTGCCCTGCATATGAATTTTGATTATTTTGGGCAAGCTCTATCTTCTTCACTTTCTCTACCAAATCTGAAATGACATCACCCATTGATTTGGAAGTGATTTTCTTAGGTACTCTTTTTTGAATCATTAGAGGTTTGTGAGGAGTATGGTATCCTGCTATGAATTTTTCACTATGTTTCCACCCCTCATTAGCAGTATTTTCGGTTAGTGGAGGGGTAGCGTTATTGTTTTGGAGTAGGACATCACCTTTTCCTTGCAACCTATCAAAATTTTGGTTCATGTTCTAGAAGTTTTTTTCACTCCTAGCATATCATGCTAAATACTCCTCATCTAGATGGGGGAGTTGATTAGATTGCATGCTAATGGGCTATCAAAACAATACCTAAGGAGATGAACTTGCTTCACCAGTGAAATTCATGTTGTTTGAACTTGATTGTTCATGGGGATAGGTCTAAGTGACCTAGTTAAGTTCCTCAATATGTACAGAGGAACCAACATTCGCTCAAGCAGAGGGTTTTGAGTGGATGAGCGGTTGTCCGCCCATGTTGAAAGTGAAGGTGATTGTTGTGGTATACTTGATTGGTAGTGGTACATGTCAAAACCTGGAATGGGTCAACCATACTCATCATATCCCAACATATTTGGGGGTATAAGAATACCCGTAGAATAAAGGATGGATGGATAAACTTGAATTGTTTAGAGACTAGATCTTCACGTCGGGTTCACCAACTTATATGGATGAAAATTGACATGCAACCTTCAACCAAACTCAACCCCCCAAGGTCATGCCAGAGAAGATGATGTTGAATGTGTGTGGATAACTATAGGAGGATCAATGACTAAGATCTAGTAGTGTGATCTCTTGGTAGCTAAGTTGGCAAAGGGGAGATTTAGAGGCTATAAACAGTAGTATACATTCCTATGGTTTATTTTCCTAACTTATATCTAAGTGTTAAACTAGTTTTATGTGTCCATGTAAACTAAATGAAATTAATAATCTATGCTACTGCTGGAAGGAAACTAATCTAAACAAATAAAAAAACTAAAATATTACAATCACAAACAACAATTCACTTTTATTCTAAATAATCAAATCTACTTCTATACTAAAACTAAACAAGTAAAATAACCCAAAGGTGGTTATTCACCTGCTCCGAGTGTATTAAAACTAAACCAACTTTAAACAATAAATTTTCCAAATGATCTATGATATGTAGACAACCTCCTACAAATATTCTTTCCTTCAGATCCACATGGATGGGAAGAAGAGGATCTATCATCGGGAGTTGTTATTAATGATTTAAAACCTCTTGAAAATTAACTAATTACTTGTAAATGAAAATAAATTTATTTATGCTCTATTTGATATGATGTAATGACAATAAATTGTAGGAATGAAGGAAATCAAACAACAAATCCAACTTGGAATTCACTGAACAGAGGTAAACCCAGCTATGTAGTAATTTGTCCCCTTAATTTGTTCTTTTCTTTCTTCGAGTGTTCATATGAGTCCAAGGTATTAGAAATGCAAGAACAACGGTAGGAGGATGAAACTTGAGCTATGAAATCTTGATGGTAGTTTAGATGTAATGTAGTTAGAAGAGAGATAGCACAAGATATCGAGCTTGGATATGTAGTTCCTAAGCAAGATCATATCAGCAATACAATGCAAGATACACAAAATTCTCATGCCTTTTCTTAAATACAAGCATGGAATATATAGGAATAGAGGATGGGAGGTGCCTTCATTTACAAGGTAAGAAAGATCAGTTCCAACCAATTAAATTTATTTAAAAATATAAGGAGGAAGGAGAACCAAGAAATCAAATCTAATTTTAGATAGTTTGGCCCACGGATGCATGCAAAAAGTGAATTTAAGTGAACCGTCGCATGTTAAAACACATGAAGAATTATGGAAAAAGTGGGTAGGACTGCTTCCCGCATTGGTGGTGGTTTGTGGTCAGCACCCTATTTTTACGATGGTTTTAGAACCCCCTCCTAAGCATGGTGGTGGTCCTGCACAAAAGGCCAAGATGCATAGAAAGAAGTATGAAGCTAGAAAAAGCATGGGAAGGCTAGGTAAAGACGTCTAGGAAACAAATATATACTGTGAATGGAAATTAGATCTCAAACACCTTCTTGAAAGGACCTGAATCATCATTGGGAATTTTGTAACCGTTTTGCACAATGTAACACGTAATTTTGGGTGTGTACAAAAACACACTATTTTGGGTCAAGTGAATGCTTTTCTATTTTTCTTGTGTTAAATATGAAAAGACTAACAATTAAATTCATAACACAACTACATTATAAAAACAATATATTTACTTTTAAGAATAGCTTAGCGGCTACTAGGCTTCATTGGGTATATCATGTTGTATCTAAAAAAATTGTTGTAAATCTTCACGGTCTCTTGTCCACTAGGATAGCCAAAGATATAACATTAATACCTTACGGTGGGTTGGATTAAACAAATTAAATTAAAATAGTTTGAGCTAAGAAGATTCTAAGTATTTACACACTTTAATATTTTGAGCTTAGTGGGTGCTATAATCTATTCAGTTACCCAATTATATTTTTTTACTTAACTTCCACTAGTTTATGACACAACATAATATTTAGATATTATAAGTCTCTATGTTTCAAGTAAAATGAAGTAATATATTATAAGCATAGTGGTGGGTAGGTTATGCCAACACATAATAATACGATCTTAGTGAATATGGGTAGTAAGAGCTTAGCAAACACTAGGTTATGTATCACAAACATGATATTTATCACAAAAAAAATATGCAACCAAGATGTGTTAAAATTAGTTGAATTTATCATATGATTTTAAGATTTTAAAATAAGATATTTTGAGCTTAGTGCCCGCTAGGTTATGCTACCACATACTCATTGGAACCTAGTGGTGGTTAGGATTTAATAAACTAAATTAAGGTATTCAGAGCTTAACGATGGCTAGGTTATGCAACAAAATATTATTTGGGTATTCAATTTGGTTGGTTACTTATCGCAAAACATGCTATATATTGCAAAGAAAATTTCGAGAAGATGTGTTTAAATTAGTTGAATTTATGGTATGATTTTAATATTTCAAATTAATATATTTCAAGCTTAGCGCCCTTTAGGTTATGCTACCACATAATCGTTGGAACCTAACGGTATTTAGGATTTGAAAACTAAATTGAGATATTAATATCTTAACGGTTGCTAGGTTATGCCACAACATAGCATTTGGGTATTTAATTCACTAGCATATGTATCAAAAACATTATATGTATCACAAATAGGATATATATAAATTATTTAAATTCATTCTACGATTTCAAGTTTTTAAACTAGGATATTTTAATGATAAGTCTTCAAAAAAATTACATGAGCAATCATTCCATGATAAGTCTTCCAACGGTGGACTCCCATGATTATTACAAGAAACTTATCATACTAAATACATGCCAAAATAAAGGGAAGATCTGTAATCAACTTCACTTCACCAAAAATACTCATATATCTATACACTTCACTATAAAGACAACCATTCTGACCCTTAATCTAAAACTAAAGAAAAATGCATCTAGGAAAGATTAGGAAATTCAGCCTCTCGGATCCACCTCGCCGATGATCTCGACATCCATGTGCATTTTAATTTGATCGAGAGGAGGAGGACGAATAAACACAACATTCCAGCATTTTCATTTTAGAGCCAGCAGGGAGTTCTATACCCTAATTTTCCGTAACTACCTCTAGACCATGTGAAATCACTTGAATCCCCCAGCGTCAAGGCATGGACATGATATTGAAGGATGACTAGATGCTATTCCAACTTCTCATTCTCCTTATGTAAGATAAACTACCCGAAGAGTTAGACAATATGTTTTTCACACTCAACCCTTGTGTCATGTCAAAAACATTCCTCCACCCTTTGGACTGGTTCATTTCAAGCATTAGCTTGTGCATTCTCTCACAAATATCACTGTCATATTCTTCTTCGAATCTCTCCATGACCGACCATACCTTCTTGAGCTAATTCCGCATAGTTACATTCTGAATTTTCTCATCCATCCAAGAAGTAAACGATTCCCTAGTGTCCTTTCCTATCATAGCTCTCCACCTCTTCCTACTAGGACCACACTCCATGCTACCCAAGAAACCACCAACACCCTTGTCACCGTCACAAAGAGACATGAAGAAAAATGACAAAAATGAAAAGAGGAAAGGGGTAGTGAAATGTCCAGCCAGCCCAGAGATATAAAGCCACTAGTGCACAACACATGAAAGGAGGTAAGTGTGACAGTATCGAAGATCATTGATTAGATATCCTAATCATAAATATCATGCTTCCCATTAAAACTCTTAAATTCCCAATGCCATCTTACATCTCACATGCATATAACCCTTAATTGATTATGACAATCAAACGAAGGCAATCTATTAATGTCATAAATGACCATTAAATACGCAGATGCCATATCCTCTTGTCTCCACCAAAAAGGTTACCCCTCAGAATAATCTAACATTTTTATTAAATCTCATAAGTCATTACATTTTGAAAAATTAAAGTAAGTTGTTTTGATTTTATCGACCTCTAAGTTAATCAACCACGTTAACTTTGGATAAATGTATAGAAATCAAGATCTATATAATTAGTTTATTTTATTGTATAATTTTAAGATTTCAAATTAGGATATTTCGAGCATAAGCACTGTTAGTTTATGTCACCACCCAATATTTGTAGCCTATTGGTGGTAAGGATTTAATAAATTGAATTAAAATATTTTCAACTTAGAGGCCAATATGTTATGCCACAACATAATATTAGGATCTTAGCAGTCTCTAGGTTTCAACAAAATAAATTAAGAACTTAAGAATATAATATTTTGAGCTAAAAATTCAATAGTATTTAACAAACAAAAGAAAGACATTAACTTTGGAGATATTTATAGAAATCAAGACCAGTATAAATTAGTTGAATTTTTGTATGAATTTAAGATTTAGAATTAAGATATTTCGAGCTTAGTGCCTCGCTAGGTTATGCCACCACATAATATTTGGAGACTACTAATGGTTTCAAATACTTTGAGCTTAGCATCCGGTAGCCTATGCCACAACATATTATTTGGAGATTGAATTCACTAGGGTTCAATAATTCATAGTTACGATATTTTACAGTAGTTAACAAATTATAGGAATATATTTTGAACTTATCTGATGCTAGTTTAAACAACGACATAATATATGGAGGTTACGATCGAAAATATTAAAAAAAATAAATTAACTTATTTTTAACTAAGTAGAGACTAGGTACTTCCATAATATAATATTTTGAGCATAGTGGTTGTTATCATTTAACATGTTACTAAATGATATTTTGAGCTTAGAGTTCTCGTTGGTTGGATATTTTTTCAATCCAAAATATGAGGTTCAACCACAGTACATGGGATTAAATCCCTCCTCAAAGACAAGTGAGGCTACCTGTTTATTACTAATCCAAAACACAACAAAAATAATATATACAGTATTCACACTAATCTAACCATTGGGGTTGGGATAGAATCCCAAGTCCACATCCACATGATGCGAAGATGCTTTTTCGTAAATGGATTGGGTAGGAAATTATTACAATGAAAGAAGCACAATGGAAAGGAATGAGAGCAACGTATTTTCTTTCGAGTAAACACAGAGCACGAAATAATCATACGAGATTTAGGTCATAAATATAATGTTTGAAATGATTAGAAACACCAAGATGCTAAACAAAGAATAGTTTAAGATTATGAACGTAAGAACAATATCTTAAGAAAGATATATCTCACAACACAAAGTTTGCAAAATAGTATCAACTCCTATTCCTCAAAATGATTAAAAGAAAACACAAAGTTTTTCTTCTTCCCAATAGCTCCCAATATTTCAAAAATCTCGACCCTTTAGAGTGTACACACATCCCTAATTTATAATAGAAAAGAGTAGAGAGAAAATAGGATGAATCCTAGAAAATAGTCTTTTAACGAGAGTCCTATTTTTCCTGACTCTCACGCAGGAGACCAAGTCAAAATTTGCTTCCTATGTGATGAAACAGAAATGAAAAAGACATGTCAATTTCAAGATTGAAATGACATGAAACATCAAAACTTAGTCTGAATCGTCATCTTTTTCTTCCTCATCTTTCCCTTCCTCCAACTGAGCCTGTTTGTTCCAAAATTCTTGGAACTTTCGGATTATGCCTTGCATTTCATTTTCATCAGGTGCAGTGGAATGATCACTCAAAACTTCACAGGTTTCATGAGTGTCACTGGCACTACCGGGAAGTTTCCTCAATCTTTTGCTGAGTCTTCTCAAGGCCTCCAAAGAATGTTCAATCTTCACAAACCTGTCGATGATTTCAATACCAAATCCGTGAGTTGGTTCATGCTGAACAGACTCTTGGAGTTATTTTAAAAGATCGTCAGCTGATAGGATACCCGAATTTCCAAATAACACTTTTACACAAATTTTAAGAAATTCTTCTTCGAGGTCACTTTTTCCATCAATCAATTGATCCCTTGATTCTCTCAATTTACCACAGGCTTCGTTGAGAATCTTTACCCTGAATCTGATGGCTTTGGTCAGTTGGAAATGCTTATCCGCATGTGGGATGATGCCTTCTTCTACCAGGAGGCGTGATGGTATTTTCTTTAATGCCTAGAGAGCTTCGAAAGTCAAATCAAGATGTCCAATTTCTTGGGAGAAATCATCGTCCATCTTTTCTCCATCACTCTGAATATTCCCTAAAGATTGATAGACTTCCACGGTATCTTGAATTACTTCCTTCCCTTGCTGGAGCAGCCTTTGGATCCATTCATCGACCACCCTTCCTTTTTATTAATCTTCTCAATTATAGGCACCGATGAGAAATCAAATCCGGCAGGACAGAGGAAGATGATATGGATTCAAGGGGTTTAGAGAGCTTTAGCAAAACCTCGCCAATCGCTCCACCTTTCCTTTAAGCTCATCTCTGTTGTCTTTTGTTTATTTCAACTTAAGCGTAACACGTTTGTGGCATCCCGTGCATCCTGTTGTGCTCCTTCCATTGTCACCTCTCCTAGAGCCACCCTGGTTATCTGATAGTTAGAGGCTATTATGTCCTCTTTAGTTTTGTCAGTCACAGGAGTGGCGATCTCTGCAAACTTATGCCCTGAAGCATCCACCAAAACCCTTGAAACTATTTTGGGTTTCTTGGCTGATTTAGTAGTAGAAGCCTTGAGTGAGCTAAAATCAAAGGCTGGTATGGGTACAATCACCTTCCTCTTCCTTGGAGTTTTCTCGAGTAGCCATTGAGGTGTGTCAGAGGGAGTTTCCACTATTTTAGAAGTTGGTATCATACTTTCAGGAGGAGAGGGATCTAATGGCGAAGTGGGGACAGTTACCAGTGTGGCAGCAGATTCAATAAAAAGAGGCACAGGAGGGGGCGTGTTGGTGATTACTTTGGTACCAGCAGAGAGGGGTGAGAGTCCAGAGAAAATGCTGGCCATGATTGAAGAAGTTGATGGGGAATGAGGAGGCAGAAGTGGATGTGAGGAAGGAAGTACAGATCCAGACTACAAGGCCTGGGATGTAAGAGATAAGGTCTCTTCAGTTGGGTAGTCAACAAATGGTGAAACCAGAGGCTGGCTTCCTTCTCCTTCCAAAGAAATTTCTCCTATTTCTGGTGGTGTTGGTGATTCTGGCACATTCACCATTTCAACTGGAGAAACAATTGAAGAGATTTCTCATTCTCTTCTCTTCTTGACAAACTTGACCTTTATAGGCCCCTTAGAAGATCTTTTGTCTTTTCCCTTTTTGGAGGGCCCCACCTCTGAAGCAACCAACTTTGAAAAATTATCATCTTTAAAACTCATTCCCCAAGAGATGAGCCATGCCTTGGTGCGTGCAAGAATCAGGGCTGACCTATCTGTAATGGAGGATTTTTCACTGATAGACCAATCAATAGGTGGGAAAACATATTGATCTTCATTCAGTCCATCATAGGAAGGGTCCAGAACACTTTCATTATCGCTAGTACCTTCTGGTAAGTTAGTGAGCTCAAGTGTTTGAATCTCAACAAGTGTCAATCTACTATGATCTTTTCTTGAACAACAACCTCATCATGTAAATCAATCCAGATGTCCTCTATGCTTGGTATGTGTAGGTGCAGAGTTCCATATGCCTTGAGGACTCCTCGAAAATCAAACCCATCTCGGGGCTTCATGTGCTTCTTCAACTTATCTTGAAGCTCATGGACAACATTCTTGGCTTTCACCACTATCGAACAAGTATACCTTCCAATAGAAATTGGGAAAGATACAACGGCCTTGTGTTTACTCTGTTGGAACTTGTGAAAATCCAACAATTGCCTAACCAACTCCATCAAGATTAGTTTGTCCCCTGGATATCTGGGCAAATGGAAAGGATCCCCTGGGTACATGACTACTCGAAGATATGTGAACTTCTTAAATTACAAGAAGACACAACCCCATTTTGAAACTTCAGCCCATGCCTCATCTGAGACTCTCGTTTTCCTTAATTCAGGGTTTAACCTACAGATGTTTTCATAAAAGAAGGCATCATTTACCCTTCTGAATTGATCTTCGGACCCTTTTCTTGTCAGCTGAGGAAAATACTGATAAACATGGTCCACTGTCTTGTTCCCCTTGGTGTCCAACCCGGGATAGTTCCTCATACCGGCCGCTGCATAGGTGACATATGAGGACATGTAAAACTTTCCGTAGATAGGACTGTTGTCATTTGAGAATCTATCTCGTTACTGATAAGAGTACCCCAATCAATTCCCTATTGATTCTTCTTAATAGTGATCATGAACTGGTACATCCATCCTTGGAAAACATTTGATTCGGGGAAACCAAAAACCTAACTCAACAGAGTAATGATATCGTTGATTTCCTAAATGAAATCACTTCTGGGAACAAGTCTTGGGAACACGAAAAAATGCCGGTTTGTCTTTGATTAGAAACATCTTTTTTACGTGCTTGATGTAATCCTCCTTATCATTATCCCAAGATTTTTAGGCTGACTTGAGATCCATATCACCATATTCTTCAAAATTAGGCAGCTT
This sequence comes from Taxus wallichiana var. yunnanensis, assembly GCA_018340775.1. Lineage (NCBI taxonomy): Eukaryota > Viridiplantae > Streptophyta > Pinopsida > Cupressales > Taxaceae > Taxus > Taxus wallichiana. The sequence goes on from CM031234.1 coordinate 54,144,403, forward strand.
GAGAAGGTCATCAAAGTAACCTCTGTCCAATTTGATTACGACTTCTCCCCTGGTTTTTCACAAAACGAGAAGTAGAGTCATAATTTGAAGCACAGGCCAAGATGAACTCGGGGCACTGAGCGGACATAGGGAAGCCTACCACAAGAGGTAGGCCACTGCCGACTATTGATTTCATCCATGGAGTTTGAGAAGAGCCCTTGACCCTATTCCAGAAATCCTCCATATCCATGTTTCCAAGCTCTGTATCTTGGATGTCAAAATTACAGTCAATATAGGATGGAGACTCCACCTTCCTAAATTTGTACTTCATCCTCCCTGACTTTTCAGTCTTTTCTTGTGATGGACCAAGGTCCGACATGAGGAATTTCAAAGGAGGAGGGTGTCGGAGATCAGGAGATGTTGAACACTGCGCAAAACCCGACACACTGAAAAGGATGCCGGAGAGTTCGGAAAACCCGACACTGAGAAGAATGCCGAGAGAGTTCAGAAAACCTGACACTGAGAAGAATGCCAGAGAGTTTGAAAACCCGACACTGAGACTATCTAATATACTACGGTTTTGAACACTACAAAGCACCCTGTGAAACCCGAGAAGAGGGAATAGGGTAATTTTTGAGTTGAAACATGCGGGTTTCCTTCACCATTTATATCCCAAACATATTTTTAATTATAACAACATTCTGGGGAATAAAACAAAGTGCTAATTCCAAAGGGGAAAACCCTAAAACATAAACCTGATTTGAAAACAACCCCCAAAATGGAAAAGATAAAAACCCCAAAACAACCCTGATAAGAAACTTGGAAGAATTCCTTACACAATTAATCCACAAAAACCACAAACAAAGAATGAAGAAAAATACCTTCAACCAGGACAAGGAATGATAAAAAATGAGCAATGCAATCAGCACAGAGGTGAATTTCAGGTTTCGGGGTCGAAGATGCATGCATGAAAATCCACGAGGTAAAAAGTACGTCTGGTAAAAATGACATGGAAATCCAAATATATATAAGAAAATTCACATTTAATACACTTCATTTGACACGTGCCAACTACCTAACAACTCGGCATTAATGCCATGTCAGCATGCTTGGGATATCTAGAAACCCGACACAAAGGTTTTTAGAGTAATTCGGGTTTCGGGTTGCGGGAAACAATCGACATGAAGCATGATGTTTGATGGCCCTAGAAACCCGAAACAAAGGAGTAAATTGGGCTTCGGGGATCGGAAGACATGCGACATGGAGCATGTTTTGACGAAGGCATGTTCCAATGCTCGGAAGGTCCGCAAACCCAACTTACCTTACTTGATGTGGGTTTCGGGTTTTGGGAACACATGACATGAAGCACCCAAAACACATGTTGTCTTGCTTATGAAACCCAAAATCTGATTATCTCTCTCTGAGAGGTGATCCTTAGAAAATCAGCTCCAAAAATTTCTTAGGGTTATCTCATTTTTGGCGTAAACTCAAAAATGGGATAACAACTGGCTCTAGTTGGGGACTTCCTTTGTGACATCAAAGGAAGAGAACTCAGAATCTCTGGCTATATCCATTGGGCTACGGAGTCAGAAAAGAAGAAAATTGAAACAAACAAAAAAAAAAAAAAAGAAAAAAAAAGAAAGAAGACTAAAAGCAAAAACACGACAGAAAGTAAAGTATGTACAAATCAAGAGAACGTCTTGCATTAGTGATGGAACAACTTTAGATGTTGGCCGCTAAAAGGCAAAGGAAGTAACTCTCCATCAAGATATGATAGATGGAAACTATTTTCACCACTCAGCTGATGAATCTTAAAAGGTCCTTTCCACAAGGAGTCAAACTTTCCATGCATTCCTTTCTGCTCTCTCCTCTTATCCCAAAGCAACACCAGGTCTCCAATTTGGAAATGACGTTGCCTTGATTTCTTGTCAAAAAAATTCTTTACTTTTCTTTGATGGTCTACAATGCGATCAACCACCTTGCTCTGTTCCTCCTCTAGCCTAGCTAGGTACATAACCCTTTTCTCGATAGAATTTTGAAAAGTCACATCTTTGACTGCTTTGGCCAACTGTAAGGCTAGAAATTCTACTGAGATAGGAATCTCAGCATCAATCCCGTACAACACTTGGAAAGGAGACATTCCTATAGCTCACTTTGGGGTAATCCGATCAGCCCACAATGCATCATACAATGCTTTGTGCCATGTCCTCTGGTTTTCATCTACTAGCTTTCTAATTATGGTAACTGTGTTCTTATTCTTGGACTCAGCTTGCCCATTGCCTTGAGGATAATAATCAGATGAGTGAGCCAGAGTGATGTCGAATCCATAGAAAAATTCTGTCAATTCATGCAATGAGAAATTAGAGGCATTGTCAGCCACAATCTTGTGAGGCACACCGAATCTGACAATTATATTTTCTTTAAGGAACTTGCACATAGCTTCTGAGGTTGCTTGCTTGATTGGTGCGGCTTCCACCCACTTGGTAAAATAGTCTGTAGCAGTCAGCACGTAATTATGTCCAGCACTGGAGGCAGGATTCAACATTCCAATGAAGTCAATTCCCCACTGGCGAAAAGGTTCTTCAATCACTACGGGCTTCAAGGGGAGAGCTGCTAGCTTGGGACGACCAACGAAATGTTGACAAGCTTCACACTTGGACACCCACTCAGCTGAATCCCGGAAAAGAGTAGGCCAATAGTACCTAGCCCACAGGATCTTATAAGCTATTACAGAGGATGAGAAATGTCCTCCGCATGCTAGGCTATGGAAGGATTCTAACAACTTTAACTGTTGTGATTTATCAACACAGCGCAGGAATACACCATCAATACCTTTCTTATATATCCCATTATCCCACAGGAGGTATCTCGCAGATCTTAACTTGACCGTCCTCTTCTCCTTTTGGCTTAAATGTAGGGGCATTCACCATAAGTTAGAAAGAAAGCAATATCTCATGTACCATTCATCAGTTGTACTCACGAAAAGCACCATGGGAAACTCTGAAGAAGTATCTTGGGTCTTTTCACATTCTGCTTCAGCATGATTTTCTATGATCAATTGGCATAGGCCCCTTCCTCGTACCAACTTGGTAGGTCTGATGTCCAAGTCGTACTCCTAAACTTTAGCTATCCAAGTACCTTGTTGGCTCCCCAACTCTTGTTGAGTCAAAATGGATTTAACGGCAAGTGTCAGGAATGAGAACGAGAGTATGGGAGTTTAGCACATAGTACCTGAAATGTTTCACCACTCGTACCACTGCATAAGCATGCTTTTCGATTTGTGACATCTTTAACTCATGTTCCTTCAATGGACAGCTCATAAATGCGATGGGAGCTTCAATGCCCTCCCCATTCTCCTGCATCAGGATGGTTGACACTGTGTGAGCAGAGGCGTAGCTGTACATGATGAAATATTTTTGAAGTCTGGACATACTAAGATAGGAGCGCAAGAAACTACCCTTTTGATTTCTTCAAAAGAAAGCTTCCCTTCAGTACTCCATCGAAATGGAATTTTTCCTTTCATCATCCTAAGGATATCCTTGGTTTTATCAGCAAAATCAGGTATAAACCTTCTTAGGAAATTGACTTTTCAAGAAACAATGAACTCCAGCTTTTACTTGTGGGTAGGGTAAGGCTCACGAATTGCCTTTACCCCTTCTCGGGTTGATTTTGGTTCCTTCTCTAGTCACGATATGACCCATCAACTTTCCTTGATCACTCCAAACATGGAATTCTTGGGATTTAATGAAATCCCGTGATGCCTACGCATCTCAAAAGTACTTGCTCTAAATGATCATAATGATCACTTCATTTTTGGAGAAAATGGTTAAGTCATCCAAATATACTACTATGAATTTTCCCATTAGGTATCTGAATGCCAAGTCCATAGCTCTCTGAAAAGTGGCTCCGGCATTGATCAAGCCGAAAGGCATCCTCCTGTAAGCAAAGGTACCCCATGGGGTTGTGAAGGCCGTCTTGTGTTGATCCTCTATAGTTACCTCAACTTGATTATATCCTGAAAATCCATTGAGCATGGATAGCATTTCTGATCTAGTAACGGTTTGTAACACCTGATCCATGATAGGAAAGGGATAGTTGTCTTTCAATGAAGACTGATTCAGGTTCCGGAAGTCAACACAAATTCAGATTTCACCATTCTTCTTCCTGACAGGGACGATGTTAGCAATCCAGGTGGAGTGATGGATTGGAAAAATAATTCTAGCATCTAACATTTTTTGGATTTCCACAAGGATAGTCCCTGAGATCTTGGGGTTGTAATGTCTTTGCTTCTTCCTGTATGGTTTCACATCAGATTTCAAAGGGATACTGTGCTGTACGTCTTTGGGCTTGAAGGATTTTAAATCTGCATAAGACCAGGCTAACACATCCATGTATCTCTTCAGGAGTGAAGTGAATTTTGATTTCTCCTTAGGGGAACAACATTTCCCAATATTCACCATCCGAGGTTGATCAGATGAACCTAGATTGACTTGATCTACTTCCGAAGAAGAAGCTCCTTCAACTTGTCTCTTGTTTTGAATAAAACAATCATGCTTGTCGAACAAACCCTCCAGAGAAACCAGACCTTTGGGTATCTTGTTTCCTTTAAGCTGGATAAACTCACCATCAACCTCTTGATATGGATCTAAGATAGATTCATGGAAATCTGATTCCGAACCTTAAAAGTATAGCTCACTGAAATTTTCAGCCTTTTTTAGAAAGGCCAACACCTGTTGATTGTCATTGAACACTTGCCAATGAGTTGCATTATCTGGGATACTGGGATGGTACACAATCTCAATGGTGTACGTATCTTGTTTGAACTGGGGATGAGGGAGAAGGAGGGATGCAGACATGGCCAAAGAATCAGCCTTGTCATTATAATCTCTCAAAACTACCTTAATGGAGAATGCATCAAAGCATTCTATATTATCCCAAACTTTGTTCCTGTAATGTCTCAAGCGATCATTTTTTACCTGATAGATTCCCTTGACCTGGTTGACAATCAGCTCCACATCCCCCTGAACCTTGAGATTTCGAATTCCCTTCTGTCTGGCCATTTCTAATCCTAGTAACAGAGCTTCATATTCAGCCGTGTTATTAGTATTATCAAACTGCAATTTGTAAGCTGATGGGAAAATCTCAGAATTAGGAGATATAAGAACTACACCAGCACCTGATCCGGTGGTTGAGAAACTACCATCGAATTCAAGGGTCCAAATAGCATTAGGATCTTCTTCCTTGACATCCACAGCCGGTATCTCTGAAGTCATGAAATAATTTCCGAAGCTAGCATCTTCGAAAAGAATTTGAGCTTTAGGATCATCTGATTTAGTTACCAAATACCTCGCCTGAGGTTCAGGATGGAGAACATGATAAACCCCATTGACTGGAATCCTGGCCTTAGTCCAATCCATATTAATCTCTCCCCGACATCTTTACAAAAACCTCTACCCAAGAGGATACCGTAAGCTGCAGGGATGTCAGCAACTAGAATGGTCATTTTCACTCTCTTCTCTGGAAAGGCAACGAATGCAAACTGTGCATCTTTGATTTGACCAATCAAGGGAACTTGTTTGGTTTCCATGGAGTAACACCATCCATATGACTTAGTTAGAGTAAGCCCAAGGGCATGGGCTACTTTTGTGGGCATAACATTGTCGGAGGCCCCTGAGTCGATGATGCAATTGCTGAGTTTAAACCCATTTATAAGCAAAGACAAATAAAATGGTTCAATCTTTCCTGAAGAAGAAGCAGAGGTCAGATTGTTCTGATGTGGGGGTTGAGTAGGATTTGGAAGGAGACCTTTTGAAGATGGGGGAACAATGGCTTTACTTCTAATGAATTTGGAAAGTTTTTCGAACTGTTCAGGATTTGACTGAAGGTATTCTGCTTCCGACATTTGGATTTTGGTTCTCTTTGCATGATCGATAATGTCAAAAGTAGTATAAGAAGGGGTGATGGTAGGCTCAGTTCTAATCACATGAGCTTGAGCTGGGGCACTGACCTTAGGAGAAAGAGAATGAGGAGAAGTTGCCTTTTTGGTGACTTCTCTTTCAGTTTGTGCTGAAATAGGAGTACCTCTCTTAACTATGGCTATGGGAGGTTCCTTATTCTTCTCCTTGGGGTTTTCAAGAGGTTTTCTTGGATTCTGAGATTGGGATTGAGTGAAGATAGCAAATGACTGACCATCTGGCGCACATTCATCTTCTTCATATTCCAAATACCCAATGCTGGAGTCACCAGCCGAATCATCATAAGACTCATCAGCATATCCTGAAGCTTCAAAAGCCTCGGGGAATCTTGTTCTTCTGGTTCATCCTCTTCTTCAACTATTTCTACTACCACGTTAATAGGAGGAGCTTTGATTGCTAGCCTCGGTTGAGCAGGAGTTAACCGTGGCCTATCTCTGGTAGGCGCACCATTGTTGTTATTGAAATTTTGTCTAGGGATATCCCGATACGGAACATTGCTCACCTGCTGAGACATTTGCTTTTTTAAAGCAATCAAATCATTAGCCATTTTTTGAATCATAGGATCAGTATTACCTTGGGAAGAACCTAGATTTTTAGGTTTGGGTACATCTTTTCTGATCCTTCCGGCCAAAATGAGATCATCCTCTATTTCAATAGTTGTTGACTGAGCGATAGCCAAATCTGGGATAGCCGACCTTCTTAATAAAAAGCTCACATCGGGAGGCTGAGCATTAATGAAGAAGCATTTCTGGTTTTCTCGGAGTAGGTACAACTATTTCTGGAATCTTCGGATCAGCTTGTTAAACTTTGCCATGAAGTCCCGCATGGGTTCATGTGATTCCTTCTTCATATGGGTAAGTTGAGCTAACAAAGCATGAGAATCTTCGGCTGGTTTGAAACGTGCTTTGAATTTGGTCCGCATGGTAGCCCAATTTGTGATGCATGCATTTGGAAGGTGATAAAACCATTCAGCTGCTGCACCGTGCAACGTTTCAATGAAGAGTCAAATAGAGACATCTTCGTGAGCTACTCCGAGGACACCGCATGCTATGAAGAAAGATGCAATGTGTTCATCAGGATGTTGCTTCCCATCCCCATTGAACTTGGGAATGTTTTTATGTGATCCATGTGGTAACTCATGTAATGGTGGAGTTAAAGAAAGAGGACCAATAGTTGTGCCCCAGGGCACAGGTTGTGCTGCCATCCTTCTGACAAGAGTGTGTATGGGGATCTCGAGTGTTGGACAAGAACAACGCATGACAAGTTGTAGATACGTCTCATTCTACAGGGACCTGGTTTCTCCGAACAGGCAAAGAACTTCTGGTTCGGTTAGAAATAACGTTGTTGGGGGAAAGACTGAAATTGTGTCATTGTAGCAATTCAAAGAGTGGATCAACTTCACCGGGCTCGGTGGGACCGAGTAAAGATCTTTCGCCAGTTTGAACCGGGAAAGAGATCTTGTTGAAAATAAGGCAAATACGGAGTCGCAGACACCAAGAGGATAAGCTTTATACTATTAATCCGTATTCCCAGTGAGTCACCAAAAATTGTTGGTTGGATATTTTGTCAATCCAAAATATGAGGTTCAACCATAGTACATGGGATTAAATCCCTCCTCAAAGATAGGTGAGGCTGCCTGTTTATTACTAATCTAAAACACAACAGAAATAATATATACAGTATTCACACTAATCTAACCATTGGGGTTGGGATAGAATCCTAAAATCCACATCCACATGATGCGAAGATGTTATTTTTGTAAATGGACTGGGTAGGAAATTATTACAATGAAAGAAGCACAATGGAAAGGAAATGAGAGAAACGTATTTTCTTTCGAGTAAACACAGAGCACGAAATAATCATACGAGCTTTAGATCATAAATATAATGTTTGAAATGATTAGAAACACCAAGATGCTAAACAAAGAATAGTTTAAGATTATGAACATAAGAACAATATCTTAAGAAAGATATATCTCACAACACAAAGTTTGCAAAATAGTATCAACTCCTATTCCTCAAAATGATTAAAAGAAAACACAAAGTTTTTCTTCTTCCCAATAGCTCCCAATATTTCAAAAATATCGACCCTTTGGAGTGTACACACATCCCTAATTTATAATAGAAAAGAGTAGAGAGAAAATAGGATGAATCCTAGAAAATAGTCTTTTAACGAGAGTCCTATCTTTCCTGAATCTCACGCAGGAGACCAAGTCAAAATTTTCTTCCTATGTGACGAAACAGAAATGAAAAAGACATGTCAATTTCAAGATTGAAATGACATGAAACATCAAAACTTAGTCTGAATCGTCATCTTTTTCTTCCTCATCTTTCCCTTCCTCCAACTGAGCCTGTTTGTTCGAAATTCTTGGAACTTTCAGATTATGCCTTGCATTTCATTTTCATCAGGTGTAGTGGAATGATCACTCAAAACTTCGCAGGTTTCATGAGTGTCACTGGCACTACCAGAAGTTTCCTCAATCTTTTGCTGAGTCTTCTCAAGGCCTCCAAAGAATGTTCAATCTTCACAAACCTGTCGATGATTTCAATACCAAATCCGTGAGTTGGTTCATGCTGAACAGACTCTTGGACTTGTTTGAAAAGATCGTCAGCTGATAGGATGCCCAAATTTCCAACTGACACTTTTACACAAATTTTAAGCAATTCTTCTTCCAGGTCACTTTTTCCATCAATCAATTGATCCCTTGATTCTCTCAATTTACCACAGGCTTCGTTGAGAATCTTTACCCTGAATCTGATGGCTTTGGTCAGCTGGAAATGCTTATCTCGCATGTGGGATGATGCCTTCTTCTACCAGAGGTGTGATGGTATTTGCTTTAATACCTAGAGAGCTTCGAAAGTCAAATCAAGATGTCCAATTTCTTGGGAGAAATCATCGTCCATCTTTTCTCCATCACTCTGAATATTCCCCAAAGATTGATAGACTTCCACGGTATCTTGAATTACTTCCTTCCCCTGCTGGAGCAGCCTTTGGATCCATTCATCGACCACCCTTCCTTTTTTATTAATCTTCTCAATTATAGGCACTGATGAGAAATCAAATCCGACAGGGACAGAGGAAGATGATATGGATTCAAGGGGTTTAGAGAGCTTAAGCAAAACCTCAGTCAACTGCTCCACCTTTCCTTTAAGCTCATCTCTATTGTCTTTTGTTTCTTTCAACTTCTAGCACAACACGTTTGTGGCATCCCATGCATCCTGTTGTGCTCCTTCCATTGTCACCTCTCCTAGAGCCACCCTGGTTATCTGATAGTCAGAGGCTGTTATGTCCTCTTTGGTTTTGTCAGTTGCAGGAGTGGCGATCTCTGCAAACTTATGCCCTGAAGCGTCCACCAAAACCCTTGAAACTATTTTGGGTTTCTTGGCTGATTTAGCAGTAGAAGCCTTGAGTGAGCTAAAATCAAAGGCTGGTATGGGTACAATCACCTTCCTCTTCCTCGGAGTTTGCTCGAGTAGCCATTGAGGCATGTCAAAGGGAGTTGCCACTATTGTAGAAGTTGGTATCATACTTTTAGGAGGAGGAGAGGGATCTAATGGCAAAGTGGGGACAGTTACCAATGTGGCAGCAGATTCAATAAAAAGAGGCACAGGAGGGGGTGTGTTGGTGATTACTTTGGTACCAGCAGAGAGGGGTGAGAGTCCAGAGAAAATTCTGGCCATGATTGAAGAAGTTGATGGGGAATGAGGAGGTAGAAGTGGTTGTGAGGGAGGAAGCGTAGATCCAGACTCCAAGGCCTGGGATGCAAGAGATAAGGTCTCTTCAGTTGGGCAGTCAACAAATGGTGAAACCAGGCTGGCTTCCTTCTCCTTCCAAAGAAATTTCTCCTATTTCTGGTGGTGTTGGTGATTTTGGCACATTCACCGTTTCAACTGGAGAAACAATTGAAGAGATTTCCCGTTCTCTTCTCTTCTTGACAAACTTGACCTTTATAGGCCCCTTAGAAGATCTTTTGTCTTTTCCTTTTTGGAGGGCCCCGCCTCTGAAGCAACCAACTTTGAAAAATTATCATCTTTAAAATTCATTCCCCAAGAGATGAGCCATGCCTTGGTGTGTGCAAGAATCAGGGCTGACCTATCCATAATGGAGGCTTTTTCACTGATAGACCAATCAATAGGTGGGAAAACATATTGATCTTCATTTAGTCCATCATAGGAAGGGTCCAGAACACTTTCATTATCGCTAGTACCTTCTGGTAAGTTAGCAAGCTCAAGTGTTTGAATCTCAGAAAGTGTCAATCTACTATGATCTTTTCTTCGAACAACAACCTCATCACGTAAATCAATCCAGATGTCCTCTATGCTTGGTATGTGTAGGTGTAGAGTTCCATATGCCTTGAGGACTCCTCGAAAATCAAACCCGTCTCGGGGCTTCATGTGCTTCTTTAACTTATCTTGAAGCTCATGGACAACATTCTTGGCTTTCACCACTATCGAACAAGTATACCTTCCAATAGAAATTGGGAAAGATACAATGCCTTATGTTTACTCTGTTGGAACTTGTGAAAATCCAACAATTGCCTAACCAACTCCATCAAGATTAGTTTGTCCCCTGGATATCTGGGCAAATGGAAAGGATCCCCTGGGTACATGACTACTCGAAGATATGTGAACTTCTTAAATTGTAAGAAGACACAACCCCATTTTGAAACTTCAGCCCATGCCTCATCAGAGACTCTCATTTTCCTTAATTCAGGGTTTAACCTGCAAATGTTTTCGTAAAAGAAGGCATCATTTACCCTTCTGAATTGATCTTCAGACCCTTTTCTTGTCAGCTGAGGAAAATACTGATAAACATGGTCCACTGTCTTGTTCCCCTTGGTGTCCAACCCGGGATAGTTCCTCATACCGGCCGCTGCATAGGTGACATACGAGGACATGTAAAACTTTCCGTAGACAGGACTATTGTCATTTGAGAATCTATCTCATTACTGATAAGAGTACCCCAATCAATTCCCTATTGATTCTTCTTAATAGTGATCATGAACTGGTACATCCATCCTTGGAAAACATTTGATTCAGGGAAACCAAAAACCCGACTCAACAGAGTAATGATATCATTGATTTCCTGAATGAAATCACTTCTGGGAACAAGTCTTGGGAACCTGGAAACAGCCGGTTTGGCTTTGATTAGAAACTTCTTATTTACGTGCTTGATGCAATCCTCCTGATCATTATCCCAAGCTTTTTGGGCTGACTTGAGATCCATATCTCCATATTCTTCAAAATTAGGCAGCTTGAGAAGGTCATCGAAGTAACCTCCGTCCAATTTGATTATGACTTCTCCCACCTAGTTTTTCACAGAACGAGAAGCAGAGTCATAATTTGAAGCACAGGCCAAGATGAACTCGGGGCACTGAGTGGACATAGGGAAGCCTGCCGCAAGAGGTAGGCCACTACCAACTATTGATTTCATCCATGGAGTTTGAGAAGAGCCCTTGACCCTATTCTAGAAATCCTCCATATCCACGTTTCTGAGCTCTGTATCTCGGATGTCAAAATTACAGTCAATATAGGATGGAGACTCCACCTTCCTGAATTTGTACTTCATCCTCCCTAAATTTTCAGTCTTTTCTTGTGATGGACCAGGGTCCGACATGAGGAATTTTGAAGGAGGAGGGTGTCGGAGATCAGGAGATGTTGAACACTGTGAATTACCCTACACACTAAAAAGGATGCCCGAGAGTTTAGAAAACCCGACACTGAGAATAATGCTAGAGAGTTTGGAAAACCTAACACTGAGAAGAATGCCAGAGAGTTCGAGAAAACCCGACACTGAGAAGAATGTCGGAGAGTTCGGAAAACCCGACACTGAGACTATCCGATATACTGCGGTTTTGAACACTGCAAAGCACCCTGCGAAACCCGAGAAGAGGGAATAGGGTAATTGTTGAGTTGAAACATGCGGGTTTCCTTCACCATTTATATCCCGAACATATTTTCAATTATAACAACATTCTGGGGAATAAAAAAGTGCTAATTCCAAAGGGGAAAACCCTAAAACATAAACCTGATTTGAAAACAACCCCCAAAATGGAAAAGATAAAAACCCCAAAACAACCCTGATAAGAAACTTGGAAGAATTCCTTACACAATTAATCCACAAAAACCACAAACAAAGAATGAAGAAAAATACCTTCAACGGGACAAGGAATGATAAAAAATGAGCAATGCAATCGGGCACAGAGGTGAATTTTAGGTTTCGGGGTCAAAGATGCATGCGTGAAAATCCACGAGGTAAAAATTACGTCTGGTAAAAATGACGTGGAAATCCAAATATATATAAGAAAATTCACATTTAATACACTTCAGTTGACACGTGCCAACTACCCGACAACTCGGCATTAATGCCATGTCAGCATGCTTGGGATATTTGGAAACCCGACACAAAGGTTCTTAGAGTAATTCAGGTTTTGGTTCATGGGAAACAATCGACATGAAGCATGATGTTTGATGGCCCCGAAACTCGAAACAAAGGAGTAAATTGGGCTTCGGGGATCGGAAGACATGCGACATGGAGCATGTTTTGACGAAGGCATGTTCCGATGCTCGGAAGGTCCGCAAACCGACTTACCTTACCTGATGCGGGTTTCAGGTTTCGGGGAACACACGACATGAAGCACCCAAAACACATGTTGTCTTGCTTATGAAACCCGAAAATCTGATTATCTCTCTCTGAGAGGTGATCCTTAGAAAATCAGCTCCAAAAATTTCTTAGGGTTATCTCATTTTTGGCGTAAACTCAAAAATGGGATAACACGTCCTCTATATTCTGACATAATGTAATATTTGGTGCTTAGCACTCACTAGGTTTAAACAAAATAAATAATATATTATTAACTTGGCTACTTGTGGGTTATGTGAAAACATAATATTTTGATCTTAATGGTGACTAGGATTTAGCAAATTTAAATTAATTGAGTTTGAGTGTAGTGGTCGATAGGTACTTAAAAATATATTATTTATATCTTCGGGCTGCTAGGTTTTTCCTCAACTTGTTATTTGGTGATTTCATCACTAGGTTTTAATAATTCATAAATAAGATATTTTACAACATTTAAAAAATTAGAGGTAGACATTCATAACTTTTCTAGTGCTAAACCCACAATTTAATATTCTAAGCTTAGTTTTCGCTAGCACCTAATCGGTAAGAGAATTATATTTTGATATTATATAATGGTACGTTATGCCACACCATAAATTTTTGGAACTTGGTGGTCATCAGGTTTTATCAAAATAAAGTAGGATACCGTGATATGAGAAGTCGCTAGATTATACCAAGACATAAAATTTGGAGTATAGTGATCTTAAGAATGTAAGAAAACTCATTATGGTATTAGGAGCTTAGCAGTGACTACGATATGCCAAAACATAAAACTATTTGGAATTAGAGTAAAAGTGGGGTTTCCCAAATGACCCACTTACTTACACAAAAATCCCCCATGACTAGATATTATAGTGAAACAAGAAGAGAAATATCTCGTATGCAACAAAAACTAAAAAGTCCCAAACTGAAAAAATCCAAATTACATTTTATGGATACTCATGAGAGTAGTTGCTTTATCCTTAACATCGGAAGTAGGGCTTCCTTAAACCAGCATGTCAACTAACTTAAAGTTTTCTAGGAATTCTTCACTAGTTTTCATTTAGGCCATGTCCATGTGACTTTTCCATTCCTTGATAGAGATATTGAGCATAACATAATCTTCAATGGAATTGTGTGTATCAAGAGAGATCTTCTCTAAATGCTCCTTGTGTTATGAAGCTACAGTGGGGGAGCCCATTTTCTCTTATAAACAAGAATCAAGGTAAACCAAGGAGAGATCCCATAACACATCTAGAATTTCTGAGTCCATGTTAACTTCCATGCAAAAATGTGGGAGGAAGTTGCACATGCTTTAATGATTAGGTGAGTTGAGTCATTTGTAGCCATTATAATATTCATGGAGATGAGAGGATAATCCAAAGAAACATCGGCAAGAAGTGTAGAGGACGGAGATCCCATGTTTGAAAGTGGTTTAGAGACCTCGGGAGAGTGTTCGAGGTTTCTAAATGGTTATGAATAACCAGAGAATATGAGGAGACCTAAGAGAAAATAATGGGGAGAGACCGGTGGACCGCTCTAATTAATGATCATGATGTCTGAATCAAATTTGGAAGGGATACAAAGGTGGCGGTGACAATGAAAAAAATAGGTAAAGTTACGAAGAGGATGGGGGACACGACACTGCTTTCTTGGCTTATAGGGGAAGTGTGAGATTTCTTTGTAGGAATCTACCATTTTAAATAGAAAATACAAAAGGCCTTAGTGTAGGAATGATGTTTATCTTCTCTATCCAGTTTAAGGGACCTCTCAAGCGATTAAAACAAAAAATCCAATAATTTTACCTTTCGATAATGTCAAAGATGCACAAGAAGAAAAATCTGAGGTCTATAGATCACTTTGTAGCGTCACCGCAACATGAAGTACCTCCTCTATTACTCAAAGAACCCTATCCTAAGGTTGTGGAAGCAATAACCATTTATATCCCGAGTGATACATTGTCATATTTTCACCAAGGATACAAGAAATCATCCATCTCCTCCTAAAGCGAGCATTTAAAATAAATGTTTCCCTCCACAGGGAGCCTTATTGCAGCATTGTAATGAACTCTGTTGAAATAATAGAAAAATTCTTGCCCACTTTAACTCTTCCTTTCTTCTAGGTTCACAAAGACACTTCTCGGTCACTTGAACAGAGTGAACATAAAGTCTTTCCATAAACGATGTAACACTACCATCATGAAAAATATTTCATACTACCGAGTCACCTTAAACTATTCACAAGAAGAACACTCAATCCATTTGACGGTGCCATCCATATTGAACAGGGCTATTGTGACAGTTATTGCCAAAGGCCTAATATAGACGATGCTTAAATAGAGATATTGAGCACCTTCATTCCAATATTGAACACATGTCTCCAAGATTTCTAAATGAAATCGACATAATTAGTAATAGTCATTAATTTATCCCACCCATCACACGAACACAATCTATGAATGCCATAAATGGCCAAAAAACCCACAAATGTTGTATCCTCTTGCCACCGCCAAAAGAGGTTATGCCTCAAGATAACCTAATAACATTTATTATAATGTTAGTTAATGTTATTTTAATTACTGAATTTAGTGGAGGTTAAAGATTTGAATGTTAGCGATATTAGATGTATTTAGTCAATATATATTATAAAGGAAGAATCTGCAAACAAAATGAAGCAAGGTGAATTAACTAGCATTGCTAGACATGATTTCATCTTGTGTAGATTATCAAACAACAAATCATAAAGAAATATCTTATTATAATTTCTTTATTGACACATCTATTTGTTACATTTAGGTTCTCCAAGGTTGTTCATTCTACACATGGAAATGAAGTGGGTAAGCACCCGAGATGTTACACGAAGAACAAACAACACTTGCAGGTGGCCATTTGTTTGTGAGATTTGGTGAGGTGATTTCACAAAACACTTGTTTTAATGGAGTGAGATGAGGACAATGTTATCTTGAAAAAACACATCCCCATGAGTCCTCACCATCCAGAGGTTTGATTTTTTCAACGAGAAAGCAACGTGTTTAATTCAGACCAAGATAAATTTAAATGTAGATATAATTACATGTACGTGGCAAGAGTAATCTGATTATTGTGTTTGTGTTCTCTTACAAGTACAATTATATGTACAATTATAGGTACATGACAAGAATAATATGCTTTTTCATATTTTAACTAGCCTCGTGGATGTTAAAATTTCTTCTTATATTGAACCCTTATGTGACTTCATATTGGTGTGGGTATATATATTAACTTGAATCACGATTGTTTTTTTCAGAGGTACAATCAACGGTTTGTTGTTTATATAACTTTGAGTGTAGTGGTCACTTTCATTTAAATAGTTACTGAATGATATTTTAAACTTAGCATCTACTAGCTTATGAAACAACATAATATTTGGATCTTCGTGGTCTCAATGTTTTGAAAAAATAAAGTGAGATATTATTTTGATTTTAGTGGTCACTGGGATTTAACAAATTAAATCAACATAGTTTGAGCTTAGTGGCCAAATGCATTTAAAGAATATAATATTTCGAGCTAAAGAGTCACTATCATTTAATGAGCTAAAGAAAGACATATCGATTTTATTTTCCACTAGTATCTCGAGTGTTAATATTGTAATGAACTTTTACCCGGTTCGAGGATTGAATTGATATAATACAAAAAGGTAAAATAGTTTGGGATTAAAGTGAAATTTGTAACTTGTTTTTCCAATTTGTTACTACTTGAACATAAGTACGACTATCATTATGGATGTTAAAAGTTCTTATTGGAAGGATTGTAATATTTTTAATTACTACAAAATTCCTTTTATGTTGTACTTATAATATGTTGTTGTTTGAATGAAAAAATATGGAACATGTTTCTAAAATAGTCGATGTATTTTAAACGTCATAGATCAATTGTTTTCACAAAAACACTTTGATTACATGTATTGATGGAGATCAATGACTAAAATTCTTAAGTATGACATGTGACATATCAGTTATTGGACCAAACATATTCATTGTCAAAACATATGTTGTCTTGCAAAGGATTTCCGGAGGAAAAATTGGACTAAGGATTTACTCCCCAAGGTCAACAACATGAAGATTGCCTGCCTTAACTAGAATTGAATTGTAAATATTGGAGGACAAAAATTGTATTTATTTGAAATATTTGTTACTTACTACAAAATACCTTTTATGTTTTACTTATAATATGTTGTTATTTGAATGAAAAATATTGAACATGTTTCTAAAATAATTTGATGTCTTTTAAACATCCTAGATCAATTATTTTTACATAAATTCTTTTCATACATATGTTTATGGAGATAAATGACTATAATAATCAAGTATAACACCTGACATATCAGTTCTTGGACTAAACATATTCATTTTTTGAACATATGTTGTCTTGAAAGAATTTATAGAGGAAAAAATTGATTAAGGATTTACTCACCAATGTCAACATATTTTTCGGTTAGTTAGTCAAAAAACAATATTTTAACCCTTTGGAATGTGAGAAAGGATATAATTAATAATTGGACCATAAGAAATATCCTTAAAGATACTAAATAATTTTTTTGAAAGAGTTTGATAAATGTAGTTATTCATACCCCTAGAAAGGGTAATAAATGTGTGGAATATCTTGCCAAAGTGGGGGCTAAAGGTAGTAATTTTAAAGTGTGTGAGAGGGGAGATTATATCACCAATGTTATTAATATCATTAAGAACATTAAGTACTAATGTGTTGGTGGTTGTTTTCCCTTGTTGGGATGTCATCCTTGTACTTATGGTTAGCATAACCCTTCATACGTGCAAGATATATGGTGGGATTTGTATTAATTTTTCTCTTACGATTCATTTTGGCCATTTTTTGTTCCATTTTCAATATCATTAGACTAAAACCATGAGAGGTGGTCATTTGAGAACTGATTCCATGAGCTATGGTTCCCTGAAGGAAAACCCCTCCTTGTGGTGCATTCGAGAATCGGGGTTTTAGGAATTTCATCTCAAAATCATGGGGCATAATCTTTATCTTACGTTGGAGTTTTGTCGAGAATGGAACAATGAAAAAATGGTGATATATGGCATGGAAATTCAATTTTGGAGGATTTAATAGAGTATGCAAGTGGAATGGAGATGAAGGGATTAAATATATTCAAATACCACACCAGATGTAAACATGAAATTAATACTTTCTTCCACGATAAATAAATGGTTTACCTTCTCCGGTAGATGGTACAACTAGATTCTACATCCCTGATATTTGGAATATGGTTTACTTCCACCTTATGAGCTACATTACTCTTGAAGATAATTATAGAAATATATTTACTCACCATCTTACTATGCTTAATATGTTTAGGAATAAGATTGTTATGAGCCTTCCCTTTTTCTTGTTTATGTCGCTCTCTATGCTTGTGAATGATTTTCAATAGGGAAATATTGATACCCGATACACCATGGACTAATTTTATTTTATTTTTAATAATGGTAAATTGGTGGTGGAAAAGGAATTAGAGCCCGAATTGGGGATTCAGATGAAAATTGTACTCTTGTGGACTATATGAAAAAATTGAGGAGAAAGAAGAGTAAGGAACCTCAAGGGAAATTCAATATTGGTATTGGGGATACAGTTATATGATTGATATGAAATGGGAGTCATCTAAAGGGAAAGAGAGAGCGGATTTGGGTTGGAATGTCACTTTCGAAAAAAATTCTCTTAGGGTAAGTCAGGTGGAAATGGATATGGAGGCCTTAGGTGAAGTTGGAACAGATATGGGAAACAATGTCATGCATTGCATCGATTCCTCTAATAAAATTTACATCACCCAAAACTCTATCAGGTTCAATATGGTAGAAATAAAAAGTATGGTTTTGGAGTTGTAGGGGTGTGTGGTCAAGATGGAACAAGGACAAAAAATTCATAGGTATAATCTCCACCTTAGTAGTTTTGACGAGGAATAACGGGGACATAAAATTCACGGGTATAATCTCCACCTCAAGTAGTTATAATTAGGAAGAGCAAAGTTGAAGACCACATCCCTATCACGAGCGAGAAGGATGATAATATGAAAGGACATGAAGAGTGTCAACCGGAGGAGTACAAATGTTTGAAGACTAACTAGTTTGTTGGCTCTTGGATATTTTGTTTGATTGTTTGTGGATTGTATCATTTGGGATGTTTTCCCCTCCATGTTTTGTGATTTTTCCTTGTATTGATATGTTGGGACTCCGGTTTGGGATAAAAAAATTTAACCCTTTTTTCACTATTGTAAGGTTTTGGGTTCCTTAATCACTATATAAAGAAGCCAATCATTATGGCCATGTATATTTAATAAACCTTGTTAATACTAATTTTGTTAACAAATTTTTAAATTAGATAAGACAGAGAATCAAGTTCATTCCTCATGGATGGGAGATGTGCTAGTTGTGCGATTGTTTTCTTAGAATTATGATTTTTATTAAATAGAATAAATCAATGTTGCAAAAAGGCATCATATTTGTCAAATCAATACTATCTAGAAGATAAAGAAAAATATAAATAAGTTTTGTAGTTTAAAAACTTATTTAAATAAGTTACAAACATTAGAAAATTAAAAAGTTATAGAATTTTTTTATTTTGATTGGTGGATTGAGGAGAAATTTTATGTAAGGTGTTTTGAGCTTAGTACCGCTAAGGTAACCTAATACTTACACAATAAAATATTTTGATCTTATGGATCTCTATCATTTAAAAATTCAAATAATATTATTTTTAGCTTAGCGTCCACTAGCTTATGTGACACCATAGTAATTGGATATTATCGATCGATAGGAATTAACAAAATAAAGTAAGATATTGTCATCATAGAGTCTGTTAGGTTATGCCACAACAACATATTTTGATGTACAAAAACTATGTCAATTTTTTTGTATAAGGGTGAATATGGGGGTTTTGAAAGGACCCACATCCTTTTACAAAAAGGTCCTTAAGGCAGAATATGACATTGAAACATAGAAGAGAGAAATATCGTAGGCAACAAAAGACAAAAATCCACATAGCCACAACCCAAACAGAGAAAATTTACATTTTGTGAAAATTTTTGAGGATAGTTGTTACTTCCATAGTAGCAGCATCTTAGAGTTTCCTTGTTCCTCAAATTCTCCTTTCACAAATTTGTATTTGTTATTTTTTTCTCCAAAATCTGTTTGGTTCTCCTACTCTTGCATTACCATATTTTTTCACAAATAGGTCACTGTAATCCAACACCAACACATTCAATCGGAAATCATTATTAACATGAATATCTTGTAAAATATTATCATTGATAATGTCAACGATGTCATAGCCATTGAATTTTTTTTGAGTATGTGCAATAGAGGACTATTTGCGGACAACAATAAGGCCAACAAAATAATATCAATTTTATAAAATACATTTTCTCTTCTATTCCTATGCACCACCATGACCATAAATCAATTCTGATATTCACTTTTTTACTGTGTAAATTGAGCCACCATCCATACCACCAGGATTATTTTTCAAGACACAACAAAACAAGTTCTTGGCAGGTGTTTTGGGTTTTTAAAATTCTGCCAATCTTTCTCTCATGTTATTACCTATTAAGATGCATCATTTCTTTGTCAATATGTGCTCCATTCCATCCTCTTTCATTTCTCTAACCAATGTTTACTATATTACAAAATTATTTATTTAATAAACAAAAATACTTTCTACAAAATATTGAATAAAAACTTGTTTCGTTTAATTATCTACAAAATCCCTACATGGATATAAGCCCTAATCAACTATGGAAAATTTTACATTTACAAAATTTCATAATTTTGGAGGGACTGAAGGTGAGAATGCATACCAATTTTTGACACAAAGAAGAAATCAAAACATTTCTAGAACTCAAGCACAAAATTTTCAATGCTTGTGTTGGTGATATTTTTCTATTGATGAATAAGCTTACACATTGACGAAGAGAATAGAAAGGAAAATGTTAAAAATATAAACTCAAAAACTATCTACTTATAGTGATATGTAACTGAAAAATCCAACCACCAATTTCATTAGCATGCAAATTTAAGAGGGCACGCGTATGATTTTACATTGCTTTTCATTAAATGGTTGATTAATGGCTAACAACAGTTACATGCTCCAAAAGGCACACATATTTTGAATGGTGCATGTAATTTTAAATGGTGAATTTTACATAGCTCGAATTAATGGATAATTAATGTTGAGGCAACCACAACATTAATTATCATTTTTCCTTACAAAATGGTTATCATTAATACTACATTTGGTATTGTAAAGAATTAATGTAAGAATTTAATATTATAATTTTTGTATTGTAAATAAAATCCCTTATATAATTCAGGTAAAAATAAAACCCTTGATTCTTGGTTTGCACTTTAACGTCGTATTCTTGACACTGTTTAGACGTTTTGGTCGATCAGTAGCCATAAAATACTTACAAATATTTGTAATAAATGTCACACCTGAATTGCATCTTTAATATTTAACCATTAATTATTAATATAGATTTACATAAAATTTTTAAAATATACATCAATATATATTAAAAATAATGAAATTTATACGTAACAATTGGTATAAATAAGCACTATTTTGTATTTTCAAGGGCAAGCGTTGAAAATTACCATTACCCAAAAATTGTTTGATAGGGCACATCCCCAAATATATATATAGATTTAACTCCCTCAATTATTTAAATTGATATAAGTAATGAATCACTTGAGTTATCACACTTATCTATGTGAATCAAGATGCACACTTAGTCATGTGCAACTCAAGAAACACACTTAGAAGTGTGAGTCAAGACTAACACTTAGAAGTGCGAGTTCGAGATCGACACTTGGAAGTGTGAGTCAAGACTCACACTTAGAATTTTGAGTCAAGACTCGCACTTTGAAGTATGATTACTTGCACTTACAAGTGTGAGTCGAGAGAAGTGTAGCTTGAATCTCACACTTAGACGTGCAAAAATTGTACTTGTAAGTACGATCACTCACACTAATACTACTTTCAAAATATATAAATCACAACTCCATATTTTTTAACCATGCTTAATATATACAAAGAAATTTTTTATACAAAAATTGACTGTCACCTTTTAAACATGTGAGTCACATGGGCCAAATCTATAAAATATTTGAGAGTAAGTTACATTTAAAATCATGAAAAATGTTTAAACAACCGTCAAATTTAACACCATTCGAGTCACAAGTGTCAGTTCTATAAAATATTTGAGAGTATGTTACGTCTACACTCATGAAAAACATCTAAAAAACCATCAAATTTAACACCATTTGAGTCACATGTGCCAATTCTATGAAATATTTGTAATTATGTTATCTCTAAAATCACGTAAAATGTCTACACAACCGTCAAGTTTAACACCAATCAAGAATGTTTAGGGATAGGATTTTTAACATCAACGTTTATTGTTTGAATAAGGTATCCATAAATATTTTTATATGTATTATGATATTAAGATTGATATGTGGCATAAATGATAGCAATAACTTACACACTATCTTGAAGTTAGTGGCCGCTTGGCTTATGTAAGTTGGTAGTCACTTGGCTTATGTAATTTGGCAGCCACGAGGCTTATTTAGGGAAATTAAATAATAATAATAAATATAAATCCTAAAATAACAAAACTGAAATCCAAAATTTGGGATTTAGAAATTAGATTCCAGTAGTGGTGAAATTGGAATCCAATAATAGCGCTATTGGAATCCAATATTAGTCAAATTGGAATCCAATAATAATTATATTCAAATCCAACAATAGTGAGATTGGAATCCAATAATACTGAAATTGGAACTAGAAAAAGTCCAATAATGACGATATTGGAATCCAATAATAGTAATAATGGAATACAGTATAGCCAAAAATGGAATCCAATATATGCAAAAATGGAGATGGATTTCTTCCAATAATTGTAATACTAGAGTCTATATTCACTAGAATATGTCCCGATTTAGTGAAATAAGAATTTTATGAATTGAGATACCTTAAGCCCAAGCCATAGAATTTACACATATGAGACATAATATATCCAATGATAACTCATTACCTTGAAATACATCCTCATACTCTAATAACAGAGACCCTTTATGAATGGTATAGAACTTAGAATAAGACACACCTTCTTTTGGAAACCTTAAGGAATTCAACAAGACAATAATGACACTTTACATCAACAAAATGACCTTAAAATACTAACTCACCACCTTGGACTCATGACATGACTTTATTTGCTCAGAGAAACACTTTATTAGGTGATAAATTGTGTAAATACTTTACATAATAATGTATTAGCATATTTATTGTATAGATGAGTACTTCATATTCTATAACTACTTTGACCAAGAATTTTTAGCACAAAATTCAAATACTTTGAATTTTTAGGAACTTTTACCTTTTAAAAACCAACCCTCGAGGTGATGAATAATTATATTTGAAAATAAGTTTCAAAGAGAGCACACATACTAATATGCATAAACTACTCCCGACAGAGCCCAAAAATTGATAACATATACACATTCATGACCTTAAACTCAGACAAAAAAAAAAGTCAAACATGTGACTGAAATCACATACTTTGAGACACTATTTGGCAATATCCTAGACATTTAACATGCATATTATCGCAACTTAGACACCTAATAAACACTAGAATAAAAAACCAAGTGGATATGTCACTTTACATACCTTATAGCTCTTGAAGTATCCCACATACATAGCATTTTTAACTTATCATGAATAAGAGAATGAAAGGCTATAAGACACATATACTCTTCTTTAAACCTTGATTCTTCCACCAAAGAAAACGTGCTTCCTAGATCTGTCTTAGGATTGATGAACTTGTCTCCCATATTGATTGGTCTAGACTCTCTTTTAGAAACCTTCATATGATCAATCTTCACACAGAGCACCTCTAATTTTATAGTATCATTCTTGGATAGACCTCCATGATTATATATTTTTATTTTTCTTTAAAATTAGACCTATTAATGAATCTCCTCTTGTTTGGACATTGTCTTACTAAGTGACCTAATTTTTGAAATTTGAAGCAAAAAACATCCTTCTTTCTTCTTAGCTCATATACACTTAAATTCTACCCACAGTCCTTGGACCTCTCGACTATACTCACAACATGAAAAACATTCACCTTTTAAGTGATCTTCACCATTCCTAGGAGACCACCTTTTGCAATCTCTAGATCTATGACCAAAATCATGAAAAACAAAGAAATATCCATTAAAGGAATTACCATACCTCATAGAATTAGGTTGTCTGAGTTATAATTTCTTAAATCAATATTCTAGGTCACCTTCTCATCAGATTTCAAACTTAGACCAGCTTCACCATTTCACTCCTTTTACTTTCCATTGAACCCTAGGACAATCTTGTCATTTGTAGCCTTTTGACCATCTAAAATCACAAAAAGAGATTCTGATCTCTTCTCTAAATTCCCATACATCTTCATCCTATTGGAAATATCTTCTAAATCAGATTCCAAATATTTTAACCTCTCTTCATACCTGGAAAAAATGTCTTAATTGTCCCTTAGGTATTTAGCCATAATCTCCGCTTGAGATTCAATACCCTTGATGGATAGACCATGATCTCTCTCCATATCACTAATTTTCTCTTATAGTACAAATACCAAAGAATAATAAATCCCATACTTTCTCCTCCAAAGATCAACTAACTTACCCATTTGTGCTTCTAGGATCTCCTTCAAGATGTTAGATTTACTCCACAAGGACCTCCTCTCGATACCAATTATTGAAAGCGTAATGGACTAAGAAGGAGGGTGAATCAATCCTTAAAAATATTACTTTATTTAAATTAACATTCATACATCACATTAACCATTCATTCAATATTCGTAAACCATCGTATGTTTATTAATATATGTAACATCAATCACAATACCATGAAACAAATTACACAACACAAAAACATAATATGTAAGTGGGAAACCCTTAAAGGGAAGAAACCCACTAAAAATTTGTTGATATTACTTACAAAATAGAAATTTAGTGAATAACCAACTTCATAAGGAGCACCAACCCTATAGCAAGCACCAAACCTTGATTTAGTGAAGCACCCACTCCACAAGTAGGCTATAACCCCCTAAGATGACTAATCACTAACTCAGCCACTTGAATATGATGATCTATGATTTTTTCTACCATAACTGATAGAGATCTCTAATTCAGCTCTCTCACACACATGTTCAAACCCTCATTCCTTATAGTTTCTCTATATTCTTCCTTATCGAATTGTCTTGGCTCTAAACCCTTTCTCACATGCCATAAAACATTATTAAAACTGAAACACACTTCCTCTTATCTGAAATCATGCAATCATACCTTCTATTCACTCACACTAGGGTCACACTTTTCCCTCCAAGAGCACTAGCTCAAAAATGAACTCAAACTTTTCTTTTATACCATTCACATCTCAAAAACATAAGGGAGGTAGGTCCTACATCACTAATTTGACCAAAAATTAATAACATCCCAATAAATCCATTACAATATTCACATATGACCCATATATGTAGTACATGCCAAAAACCACTCAGCTTGCACCAAACAAGCTAAAATCCCATCACTAGGATGAGCTAAAATGAATAATACCAAAACCATGATTATTCAAACCCTAAAATTCATCACACCTTTAATAAACCACTCATCTTGCACCAAACAAGCTCAAAACCCCATCACTAGGATGAGATAAAACCAATAATGCAAAAACCATGATTATTCAAGCCCCAAAATTCATCACACGTGTAATATAGCATAAAAACATCATCCATGGTCATTAATTATATTTTACTAATCAAATAAGTCATAATATTTAATCCAAAAGGCTCATATGCTTCACCAAACAGCTTGTTTCAAAGACTGTCTTCACTTTTGGGTGTCAAGAACACTCCAAATCAACTCAAATATGGCATGTAACAACTTTATAGAATCATTATGACCTTTAAATCACATCCATGCATGTTATAGCTCTTTAACAATACATGTGTTCAATCAACAACAATTTTCCTCTTCACCAAAACATGCTTCCTAGAATCCATTTTTACAAACTCAACTAGTTTGAACCCTTTATGTCACTTCCAAGACCTAAATATTCCTTCACTAGGAAAAAAATTCCCTCTTCACTCCGTAGGTGATATCAAGAATCAAACAATCCATATCATACCTCATTCACTTCATTCTTTCACCCAGAGAAAACATGTCTTGAAAATCATCATACCTTCCTCTTCATAACCTAATCTGAAAGAGCCACACATAAAATCACTAAGACATAAGTCATATACCACAATAAATATATCTGAATCCTCTTTCAAGTACATATCATAACTACTTCAAACTCTAAGTGGAAGGCCTCCAACCAATCCAATCTCGTAAATTTTTTCCTTAATCCTTAAAGGACTCGTGAACTCGAACTTGAGCACAACTTTCTCCATCACCTCAAAATAAACTTCCAAGATTATAAAAATCACGTAAAACACTTATAAATTATTTACAAGGACTCATAAACCTCCAATAAGCTTTAACAACTCAGAATCGTCACTTTACCTCATGTAGCTACTTATCACCTTACTAGAACAAGAAACCTCAGATTTGACCCTCAAATACCAGGTTATAACTTCTGCATACCATATCAAAAACAAAATTTTGATATACCAATGGAAATATGTCTAAACCAAGATCACAAAAAAACTTGTATGGGTTCCTAAATCCTCAGTAACTCCTATAAGTTCACATTTAGTACAAGCTACTCCAAAACTTCCCCAAAAACACTCTTCATAAATACGACACACTTTTCCCCTTTTCACTTCAACGATGACCTAAAACTATCATGGAAATTTATAAAAACTCAAGGGATGAAAAAAATTCAATTTAGTTTTCAACTCCTTTGGACAATCTTGCCATAAATTGAACTTCTTTATAAACAAGCATTTTCAGGTGAGGCCCACATATGTTCACATACATTAATATACATTTTTAGAAATCTAGAGGAGTCCTCAACAACATCCAATCATCACATTTTCAAAACCAATCAAAACTAGGTCTGGTATAGTTAAACTTCTCCAAGTTTCTCTTTGATAGGGTTTAGCTAGGGTTTCAAACCACTTTACCTTCTTAACAATCATTCATAAAAATATTACAAATAAAACCACCTCATTATTTTTTTAAATACTCATAACTCACCTAAAAATATATGCCAAAGATATTAGGTATCCATTTACGTAACACAACACACAACAAGCATCGGAAGGTACACTTTTGCCTTAAAATCACATTCTAAATCACCCAGTTTTACCAAAAATGAAGTATCTTGTAATTACTTCTTTAGAACGACCTAAAACTTTTCATAAATCATTATAAAATCATCATATAATCGTAAAAACTCACCTCATAACCAAAATTCATCTTAAGCTCTCTATCCAATCTCCTTTACATGTGTTTACTTGCATGTTCCTCACTGTTTGCTTCCCAAGGACCTTAAACATGTACTATATAACTTAATTCTGACTCGAAACTCATCACAAACCTACTACGTCATGTCCCCATGTTGATATCATGCTCCTATAAGACTCATAATCTGTAAATCTCATACCTCTTCATTTTGCATGCTCTATGGCTAGGTATAGGTTTGGAATGACCTAGCTCAACCATGAAAACCCATGTATGACGACTTGCTGACCTAATGCAAACCCATAGACACATGTAACATACTTCACGGACCATGAATGACCTTACAAACTCTCCAAAAACTTAGGAGGACACATATTATAACCATATAAGCTAAAATCATGTTGGGATATCATGACAACTCACCAAACTTGGAAACCAAAAATCAACCTTCATCTTTAACACTTGACCAACACCTCATGGAGACACATATGACATCATGACACCCTTTTCCATCAATTTAATTGACATTAATGACAACACATGAATATAATGGCCAACACTTTATTATAAATAAGAGGGATAACTTCCACCAATTTTGTGAAGTATTTAGTTGTTATGATGATGAAATTATTTCTTTGGGATGATCGAGGGTGTTTTTATTAGAGGTAAAAAAGGGTTGAGGGAGCCCTACCCCATACAAAGTGTTACCAGTTTCTTACAATGAGGCCAAGGAATTACCATTGAATCCCAATTAAAAACCCATAGTATCACAAAACAAACAATAAAGAGATACACCCATAAAGGAAAGTATCTAAACAACAGAAAAATAGTGAAATAACTAACAAAGAGCAATACATGAGAGAAATAATAGCAAGACAACATAGAACTAACAACAAAGAATACATAGAGAGAAACTAAACAAGACAACATAGAACTAACAAACAGCAACCACTATCACATTTTCTTCATCACTCTTTTATCATGTCCACCACTGAATTCATACATGCATCCCATTCTTTGATAAGGGAGTTGATGGTAGCTTTCAAATACTTGTAGTTAGGCTCAAGAATCTCCACTTTAAGGCCTTTTCCTTCTTTTATCTTCCCTTAGCAAGTTCCATAGAGTGAATCATCTCAACTAATAACTTGAGATGGTGGATGATGCTTTTGAAATTGAGGAGATGGACATCATGAATCTAGAAAACAGCTTCTTTCATCTTCGGCATATCCGTTGCCATCTCTATGATTCTCTCATTTGCATTCTTGAGTTGTTCACTAAGGAACAAAGAAGATAAATTTTGCACTTTATCAATACGTTACTTCAGATCCATGGAAACCATACTAATATTATGTCTATTAATATCAGTATCAAGCCTGCAATGCTCAAATTCCCGTATAAAAGTATGAGACTTGACATGCAGAAGTTCGGGCTGTAAATAATTTTGTTTGGGTAGTTTTAAGAGCATGCAGGCTCTCAATGGCCTCCTCTTATTTCTTAGAATGATTTTCTTCTGAGGTGTCTAGATATTTCTCACTCTCCATCTCCTCACTATTATCCCATTCAACATCTTCCTTATCCTTACTAAAAACTGAGAATTCTAGGTTCAATTCCCGGTTCTACTTTGAATCTATAGTCTCCACTTCCTCAACTCTCTTAGGAACCTCCTCAACCATGCTTCATTTCTTGATGCCACCATGAATCAAGTTAAATTTGGTTCTTTTAGCCATTGGTTTTCCAAACAGATCCTTATTAAAACTATGCTCCTTAGGCACCGAACATTCAAATGGCATAAGCCCTAAATTCATCATTTTTCCCCAAAAGGGGAGTTCCCAACCTAAGAAGGGATTTGATGAGGCCTTGGTGCAAAGGTAAGGAGAAGGTACCTTTCTCGACCATGAAAATAGATTTCGCAATGGAAATATATAGGAAGAAACGGGAATTATAGGGCTTTGCATTATAGACATGGTTCAACATAGGGAAGTGGCATACATATATCACTTTATACCGCCCTTCTAAGATAATGTAGGACATAAAAAACTAATCAATTTCATCAAAAGGATGGGGAAAATTTCCCGAGCATAACCATTATGAAGAGAGATAGGTGCTCCCTTACCTTGCATAAAGCATTCAATCTCCAGGCTGTAGTCCGACTTAGGTTTGTAGATGCATCTGCCTTCCAGAGCTAAACTTGAGACTTTGGCAATAAGCTTAGGGGAAATGGTAAAGGAGAAGTTTCGACCTAAACATGGCCTTCTTTCCATGTTTTCGCCATGATTCACTCATCTTTTCATCATAGCCATCAAAGATATTGAAAAAGGGTAACATACCTACCTTTTCAAGTAGGGTCTCAGCCTCAATGGACATCTCTTACCTCTTGCTAGGTTCAGTTCTCACTAAGTCCCCCCATGCTTCTAACCCTATTCTTCTTTCTATTCTGCAAATAGTTACCTTCCCGATCTTATCGTCCCACTTCCAGAAAACAAAAAGATCCATCCTGCCCCTACAAGGATTAGAAAGGAAATTTTTTATGAGATCAGGAATCATGAAAAAGAGATGTCATGAGTTTGAATTACTGCCTCCTCATTTGTAGGAGTATTATTAGTTATACCTTCCCTTTTCATGATTTCAATAAATTTGGCTTGCATCTTATTTGGATCCTCTACCACCTTAAGACCCCTTGCATTCACCCCCAAATTGGCCATAAAATCAGCTAGAGAGTTTCCTTCATGATACACATGATGAAAGGATATGACCTCAAAAGAGGATAATAAAAGCTTAGTTTTATTTATGAAGTCATCGACAGAAATAGAAGGTTGAGATTTTCCTTTCATACATGATATGATATATAAAGATTCCCCTTCCACTTCAAGGAGTTTTAAGCCTTTCTCCTTGGCTAACTTCACCCCCCAAAACATTGCAGCTGCCTCAACAACATTGTTAGATTGGAGGCCTAGGTCGAAGAAGTAGGCAAAAATAAATCTTCCTTGAGAGTCCTGAAGAACACCTCCTCCCCTACTTTCCTAGGATTACCTTTCACTACCCCATCAAATTTGAGTTTAAAGAAACCTTCCCTAGGTGAATTCCACTTAATCCCCATATGAGGATTACTTCTTTTGGGTTTGGGGTCACCTATAATGTTCCAATTCTTAAAGAAGTGTTGTTCATTGTCAATAATTTCCATTTCATTTTTCCTTAGGATAGAAAAATTGTTTCTAACAGCTTGTAGGAGTTTGTTAATAGTCAACCTAATGGGAAGTTTCTTATTTTTAAAAATCCTTCTATTTCTTTCTTTCCATAATTCCCACCAGAGGTGACCCAAACTCATGACCCAGAGATTTTTAAGCCCTCGACTAAAGAAAGGATAGTTCCATTGATTCTAGGCATCCATGATCTCTTTAGGAATTACCCAGTAAACCGAGAAGCAACCCAAAATAGAAGAAAACATTAGATGGGCAAAGGGACATTCCAGGAGAAGATGATTTACAGTTTCCATATTCACTTCACACAGAACACATCTATTGGCCATCTGGAAACCTCTTTTAGCAAGATTATCAACAAGTAAGAATTTTATTTATTACTAAAAGCCAACTGAAAACATTAACCTTAGGAGTAATGTTCTTGTTCCATATCTTACCAACATTTAAATCTTCTTCTCTAGTTTCTCCCTAAAAAAGGGAATAGGCTGATTTGATAGAGAAATTAACACTTTATTCTTGGTCCCAGACTATTCTATCTTGGTCCTTGTTGTTAGAAGAAACATAATTTTTTAGAAAATCATTGAGCCTGCTCAAGTGTTCATTGGGTTCCTGTCTATCCAATTCCATGAGTTTCCATGTCTAAAAGTTGTCTTCATCAGCCATATAGTTTTTTTTTTTTTCCCCATATTTATCTTCGAGCTGATTAGCAATTTGGGGGAATTGATCTTTAAGGATAAAATTCCCAGCCCATTTATCTTTCCATAAGCTTATCTCATTTCCTTTTCCTATTTGCTACCTGCTTCCCCTAGCCAAAATTTATTTTTTCCCGCTTAATAGCTTTCCATATGCATGAACCATCAAGGATGCCTGTTTAAAAATCCATCTATTGTCATTAACATCCATCTAATATTTTTTCTTTAGAATTCTAGTCCAAACTCCGTTTTCTTTAGTTAACCTCCATCTAATTTTTGCAAGAAGGGATTTATTCATTTTAGTCCAATCTCTAAGACCAAGTCCCCCAAGATTTTTAGGTTTACAAACTCTGTCCCAAGCCACCAAAGGGATTCTTTTTTTTTCTTTCAGAGCCACTCCATAAGAAATATTTTTGGATTTTTTCCAGTTTTTCCCCAACACCTCTAGGAATTTGATAGAGGGACATGGCATACACCGGGAGACTCTGAAGAGAATTGATGAGAAGGGTAATCTTGTCAGCCTGGGATAACACATTAGCTTTCCATCCAACAAGTTTACTTTCAAACCTTTTGATTAAGAAGTTCCAATCTGAACAAGATGGTCTCTTGTCCCCAAGAGGGATACCTAAATAAAAGGTAGGGAAATATTTATAGTCACATTCCAAAATTTTAGTTATCTTCTTACAGCGGTTGTCCATGGTGTTAAGGAAGAAGAGAGAGATTTTTCTGAAGTTTACCATTTGTCCCGAAAATTCCATATAGTCATCTAAGAGAGATTTAATTTTCTTACCTTCAGGTACAGAAGCTTCCCCCACCAAGAAAGTGTTGTCAACAAAATGTTGGTGTGATACTTTTTCCATCTCCCTTGTCGGGGAAATCCCTTTGAGAAATCCATTTTCAGTTTCAACATTTAATCTTCTGCTTAAATCTTCCACCAAAATAATAAAGAGGAAGGGGGAAATAGGATCCCCTTGCCTCAGGCCTTGAGATCTAGGAAAAAACCAAAGGGGGACCCATTAATGAGAATAGAAAACTAGACATTAGAGATACATGCCTTAACCATATTCCTAAAGGAAACATCAAAACCAAACCTGTCAAGGATTTTATCAAGAAAACACCATGAGACCCTATCATAAGATTTGGCCATATCCAATTTTAAAAACAAAGCAGCCTTCTTGTTGAGCTTAGCTGAGTGAATAGTCTCTTTGATTGTAATGATCCCATCCTGGATTTGGCAACCAATGAAAAAAACCCTTGTTGTTCTGAAATGATAGAGGGAAGTAACAACTACAGACGGAGAGCCATAATTTTTGTGTAGATTTTATAGGAGGTATTGCATAGACTTATAGGTCTAAAATCTTTTTATTCCACGAAATTACCACATTTCAGGATTAGAGATAGAAAGGTGCAGTTTATGTCTTTTAACATAACTTTCTGTCTGAAAAATTCCTTCACAGCCTCAAAGACATCAAGGGTTAATAAGGTTGATAAGGTCAAATAACCATTGTGAAAAGGGCCATAAATCTTGACCTAGTTGAAGATAATGACTAGGGACATGTTTAATATTAGTTTTTGTTGAAATTTGATGCACTTTTCTACATATTTGCAACAATCTTGATTAAGCATAGTCCAATAGTAATCCATATATAAGATTCTTTGGAAACGAATAAGTCGTTAAAATGTTTGCAACATATTCCATCATGGACTTATCGAATAACTTAGTGAGCCTCTATATTTTTAAGACAACAAAGGAGAAGGTCGTCAAGTCCTCTTTATAAAGGATACCACCTAATATAACATAGTGGGATGCACGTTGTTGGAAGGACCTCTTACAATTTATGGATAGGTCTCGAGGGTATTTTTATTATGGACATATATTCATTGTGATTCCCCTCCTCTTTCAACATTACTAACCCCAATTACGACATATAAAATTGGCCATGGTAAGGTTGAGTTCCCTTTTCTTTGTGTCATTCTTCAATCTAGTTAATTCATAAAATTAAATAATTAAAATAATATTGGTAATGTTATAAATGTTCCTCCTGGGTAAAACCCACCTAGACTCTCTAGAGTGTCTTCTTTAATCCAAATGGCAGGTTGATGTCATTTTGCATTTACAAGTTTAATTTTTGGACTTGAAATCTCATCCTCAATATTCTTGTATACTTTTGATAGCATAATATTATTATTATTATCTTTGTATGCATACACATACATATATATAATGTTTAAAGAAATGAAATATATTATTTAAATTCTTTGGATGTGTATAACCTTGGTATTGGGAGATCTTATTCTTTTACCTTGGATTTCATTCATCCCCTTATCCCTTGCTTATGAAACACTCCATTTTTGTGGCTGACATTTTGGTGACTTCCTAGGCATGATACAACCTTATTATAAAATAATAATATTAAAAGTCATGTTTGAGTGTATGAGAGAAAAATGGCGAATTTTGGTCAAGGAACCACTTTTTATGATTGATTTGGGGGCATTGTTTTATGCATTGTCTTAATGGGAATTAATGCTTGATAGTTTCTTGGCATACCGAGATTAGAGTGTGTTATGAATGCATGATTCTTATTGCATTGGAAAACTTCGTGTGGTTCTTCGATATTAGTGGTAATGGATTGCATATCATCTTGGAGTGCACATTTCAATGGATGGGAATTTTGGTTGGTCATGATAATGATAGATATGTTACGTAAACTCTAAAATTCAATGTATTTTATACCCAACTAAATATTTGGTGTCCTCGTGGAATTGTTTTTGGGAGCTTTACATCATTACCAACTAATTTTTGTGACTTTTTTTTGGGTATTATGTTGGCATTGTATGGTATTCCCTCTACCTCGTTAACATACTCCCAACTACACGGAAATGGGGATTGTAAAATAGTGTATGTGCATCTATCAAAGAAGAGCATAGGAGTATGGATGAGGCACATGATTTTTTTATGTAAGCACATACACATAATAGATCTGTTAAAATTAAGATGGAATATTTCAAGTAGAGGTAGTTGATAGGTGTAATCCATCTTTCAAAATGTTAGCTAACATCCTTCCAAACCTAGGCTTGGAGATTTTGTACAGGTATGGACATCTCCCAAACTTTAATGGAGTTGGGACTTTGTCCGATATTTAGTTACTAGTGAATTGGTATAGATTTTTATTAAATATGGGATATTTTTCTTCCCATAGGTACCATAGGGCATGTGAACTATTTTTAAAAATTATTGAAACATTTATGATATTTAGGCCTAGGTAAAAACCCTCATATCTCGACGATCCATATTCTATATGCCCTATATATCTATCTAGAAAACAAAATTTCCAAATTATAAATCAATATGGATAGCACACTAGACTCCCATCCCATCCCAAATGACTCTCATCTCATCACCAATATGAATAAACTCGTAGAGGAACTAGGGAAACACTGGGGACAATTGCCTACTCTATAGAATAAAGATACATATAGTTAGGAGACGATCCATATCTATTTGATTTCTCTTAATTGTGACTAAAGGTGAAGTGATTATGCCGCTATAGTGAATTGTTTGTGCCGCTATAGTGAGAAAATTTCAACATATCCCACTTAGTTATATTATTTATCATAAGATATGCACATATGGGATTGGCCGAGAAGGCTTTAGAAACTTACAAGAGAATACTTTGATCAGAAAGTCCACACTCCATATCCTTAATCAATATACTCCCAAAGATGCACCAAAGTAGGAGACTTGGAACATATTTCTCCCTTTCATTAAATAATAAATGGTAGAGGAAATTTTGTCAAATGTTGTTGGTTTTAAGAGCCCTAGTAAATATGTATACAAAGGTGGAGGCATACACTTGGTTTGGTAAGTGCTCTGTTATAATTATTTGCATATGTTATAGTTGATAAATGATTTGGTGGAAAGTTATACATAATGTGGAACTTGACACAAGGCATGTGAACTATTTGACATAATGCGTGAAATGGATGGGACACATCGACACTCCCTAACCATGTAAACTTTAGTTTTTTTGTTCATTTTTGGATTTTTTGGCATTGGGTCAAGTGAGTATAGTCCGTAGTCCCTAATGATACCTCCTATCTTGATGATGTACAAAACTTTAACATCATCTTACCATTTAAATTTATGGAGTTTGTATGGTGGGTGAACAACCATGGCAGCAGGAGTTACACAAAATGGTTTTGTTAAGAAAAAGGGGGCTTTTGAAACTGTAAAGCTAACACATTTGGAGGATCAAAGGATCACTTAGGATATGGTTGGTTGGAACTTGGTTATTATGGTTTCCATTTGATATGGAACTTTATGTGTAGCTTCCCATATGCTTGACTTTCTCCATGTAGACTTGTTCGGTAGACTCTTAGAACATTGATCAAAGTGGGAATTATGGTGGAGATTTGTAAGAGTTGGATTGATTACTTTAGTTATGCATTGTTTTCCATCAAAAGACTACCTTTGTATTTGTGCATGGCCAATCTTTCACTTCTCCTCATTAGTATCATGTCTTGGCATGTTTTTTATGGGGACTTTATGAAATTCCCAACTCGGCAAAGGCTTGGCTAGTAGGGTTAACACTTGGCATTGTGAGTTGGTCCTTGGATGAGCTCAACAACCTTATTTGTATCCACATAACTTGTGCATGTTCATATTTATCAAAGCCACGTTTCCCGATTTGATTTATTTTCAGGAATTTTTTCTCTTCCCTATCTTGCATGAGTTTCATATTCTATTTTTCCCTTTTTCAATGATATTAAAATTAAAAAATAAAGGAATAAAATTTTATTGGGTAATTAAAA
This sequence comes from Taxus wallichiana var. yunnanensis, assembly GCA_018340775.1. Taxonomy (NCBI): domain Eukaryota; kingdom Viridiplantae; phylum Streptophyta; class Pinopsida; order Cupressales; family Taxaceae; genus Taxus; species Taxus wallichiana. Next base: position 54,180,119 of record CM031234.1, read on the forward strand.
TGAATTGTAGCATAAAACAACAAAATTCCCTTCTTTCAACATAACTGAAAAATGTTTTAGTGCAAAACCATTCTCTCGATTACATCTCTCGAGATGTTTAGGTATCTTGGATAATGGAAGTCACCTGAATGACAAGACAAACTTGTTTTTAGTTTAAAAATACTTTCTTGTTTACCTTGCAAAAGTTAATAAACGCAATTTTCAATGACATCTAAAATACCCCTCCACAACCCAAAATGGGAAAGTCAAGTTTTTACTATGTTCCCTATCATGTGGAGTGTTATATAAAACCTTGGAATGATTTTTCATGTTTTTTCATGCATTTTTAATCACCCCTCTAGAGCCCTGAGACCTTTTTACAACTTTAGATTGCTGCTGAAAATTAAAAGTTTAATTTGGTTTGGGTTTGTTGTTAGGGCCTTGGGTGGAGAAATGAAACTTGGCTTCCTCATACCCCTAGTTTTTGTTTTTGACAATTTCTTTTAACTCTTATTTATAATAAAAACACCTTGTTATTTTTACAAGGGGTTTTTAGGCCTTCGGTTGTTGGGTGACAAGTCAAAATAGTACAATAACAATCGGTTTCCCTAGAAAGGTTATCACCATCTCGAACCCTATTTAATAGTTTATATTTCCTAAAATCCAATGAATTCCCTGTATATAGGATAGTGTATAGCATTTTTCACATGGTCTGTTTGACCATCATAAATTGGATTTTGAATGTAGTTTTATAGCCATTTAGGCTAATTTGGATGTTTTCACCAAATTGTAAAATGAGAAAACACTATCGTGGACCTTTTCAAGTCAAATAACTAGCATAAAAACTTATAGACACTAACATATGATTTTATGGATCTCCATTTGGTTTCTTGTTTTGAGAAAATTGATTGTGGGAAAATTATGTTATTTCTCTCTCCTCTCTCTACCTCTCTCTAGTTTTGAAAATGAAATGAAATTAAAAAAAAAGTCTTACCTCTCTTGTTTATACAAATTTGTTTTATTTCATTGTAAATGGAATATTAGTAATTGTGAATTTATGTTAGATCGTAGGAGAATTCCATGCTAGCGTATTGCACTTACCCTGCTTACAAATTTTTGACATGTTGTAGGTAGCATGGTGGCATAGAATAATTATTAGAATTGAGTGTTAAAAATGTGTCTTTCTAACATATTTTTCTTTCAAAGGTGAAAAATAAAACACTCTTTTCCTATTTATATATACTCTTGTATAGTTTTTATAATGAAAGAGTGGACGTAATTGTATTTGCAATGAAGCACCAAATTATGAGAATTCTATAGTTAGTATATGAACCTTTATAAAATGATGCATTTGTAAATTCATTATTAACTTTTTTAATTTTTTGTATTATTAATGGATAAAATATTCAATCATTATGTGTATGTGTGAGTAATTTAAATAATTTTAATATATTAATTTTTTACCCTATAGGAAAATTGCATTCGATAAGTGTATGTTGATGATTTTGATGAATTATAGTGATTTTTACTTAATTGTGAGTTGGTGAACTTAACAGAGGAACCTATTTACTTTTATAATTGATGGCCCCTCTTAGCTTGAAGAAAATAAAAGATCACAGATTTAGGTTACTGCATGAACATGTAGGTTTAACGTCAAAAGATGTTAAACCACCTCATATGAATTGCAAATGGATCCACATTGTTAGAATGTTAATCTAAAGGACATCAAAATGACTCTAGCCTAGTAATCCTTGAGAATACTATCCTCTCGATAAAAATTGTGTTTCACTCCTCCTCGATTAAAACTTAAGAGAATTTATAACTTATAAATTATACAAAAAGGAGAGTCTTGTTATTGAGTGAATCTGGTCAAGAAACCAGCACTCGTATGTAATCTTAGAGTGACCCGAGAAGAGGAGTGCTTGACTAGTGATCAATCTCTCTAGGAAGCCTACAACTTATCTATAAGATTTGTACTCGATCACTAACCTCTCATGTTTTTCCATGGGATCCTTGTAGTATTGTGTTGTATGTGTGTAAGTACATATAACGTAAGTGGAATAAATGTGTTATTTTAACTATGCTCTAAATTTTTTTAACATTCCCATTAAAGAATTTTAGATAAATTTTTACCTTGTCAAGTAGAAAGAAATACCTTTGGATTTTACAAAGGTATTGTGAAATAAGGGAATTTGGTTACTCTGGTTTTAAATTTAGTAAGGTCTAGATTCCTTGAATGTAAATGAAATGCTTAATTATGTGACCTCTCGTGAGGTTATTAGTGAAATATATTTTGATGTATATTTACCCCATGATTAAAAATATTACCTTAAAAGGTATTTGAACTCATTTCAGACGAATGTCTCACTTGTAATATGTATTTAATACTTAAGAGCCTAGGAATAATGAAATGAATTGTGTTGTGTGAGATCACACTCCTTTTAGTCTTGAATCACTAATTTAAAATAAAGTGTTATGAATTATAACTGTTCTAGAAATGATGTTAATATGAGATCTAAGTAACAATGTAAATATAATTCAAACAAGAGTAAACGAGATGAAACTATGGAATGATTGTTACAAAAATCATATGCACCTTGAATGTTGTCAAACCAACTAAAATTCCTAAGAAGGTATTAAAATGTAAATAAAAATAGAGGGCATCATTGTGATCCAAAACATTTTATTTAAATGGGAAATATAACATGTTTAATATACATAATGTGGTTTCAACAATGATGTAAAATGAACTAATGAATGTGTAGCTTTGGGAATGAGAATATTTTATTATATACCAAATGTTATTCAATATAAAAGGTCAAATAATGGAATCGAATTATAATAAATATTAAATCATGAATGATGTGTTGTAGAATATGGATGGCCTTAGGATTTTCGTGTGGGCCCGAGTCATCATGAACGCATACATCCTTTTTGAGTAAGTTTGATAATAGTTTGTTTTATTATTATCATGTTTCCTATGTGGGTCAATGTTTATGTAAGTGTCTTTTGTGATGTTGATTTACTCTATTTGAGCCCAAGTGGTGTCATGTAACAAGTAATAAAAGACCAAAAAATTATTCCAGTAATTTTATTGTTGTTTTTGAGTGTGTAAATTATGGGCATAACAATCGTATATTTGAGTGTACCAAATGTCAGATTGGATATCTTCTATAATATTAATGGTAGGAAGATCATTATTATCATAAGATTTTTGATCAAATTTGTGTACAAAGACAAAGAGTTTGGTATCGTCTTGGGATAGAGGAATAAGAGATGAGAGACACACCATGGTTTCTAAAAATTTATTGGATGAGTATGGATTCATTTGGATTTCATAATGATCAAAGATCTTCAAGATATTATCGACGATGGATTTTTATTTTTATAGGGTTTCATTTTTACATTAATATGTTCCTTTGATTTTATTGATAACAAGTTGGGGATCACCATAGATTCAAGGATTCTTACACCAATAAATGTGGTGGTTTGAAAACCCATAATGAGGGCTTCATATTCCTCCATGTTATTTGTGCATTAAAAATTTAATTTGAAGGATAACAGAATAGCAATTCCCAAGGAGGTGTTATGACTATTCCAGTACCCCCTTTTTTACATTTATACCCATCGAAGAATAAGGCAATTTTTAGATGAGATTTATCATTATTGAGAGCGTTGATAGATTTATAAAAAAAATCACAAGGAAATTGATTACTGTGAGAGGAGATTATGCAAGATGATCATCAATAACTTTCCCTTTGATTGATTTTTGAGAGATGAATTCAAGATCAAACTCTATCATGAGAACGAGCCATCTAGTTATGTAATCATTATGATATGGCTTAGAGTGCATGGATTTTAGTGGATTGATGTTTCGACTACATAAGTTTTGTGATTGATGGGGTATTGACAGAGTTAGGAAGTTATGAAGTATAAAGCACAACATAAATTTTCAACTTATGAATAGTGGGTTTTGTAATCATGAAGCATATGAGTTATGTAATAAATAGCTTGCTCCCTACCTTTCTTGTCTTGATGTGCTAGCATGGCTCCTATGCCGTGGTCGGTAGTGTAGATATAAAAATATAAAGGATCCCCTCATGTGGAGGTATGAGAACCAATGGTGATAGGAGGTATTGTTTGAGAGCATCAAAATCTCGTTGATAGTTAGTATCTCACTTTAAGTGGATGTCCTTTCTAAGAAGGTAGTGGAAGGGTTGACATTGATCTGATAATTGGGATATGAAGCAATAGATATATTAAATTTTACCTTGGAAGCTATGAAGTTGTTTAATATTAGATGGAGGAGGAATTTCAATTATGGCTTCGAATTTGGAGGGGTCAATTTCAATTCCCCTAATAAATACTATAAATCCCAAGATTTTTCTTGTCATAACCCCAAATATGCACTTAGGAGGGTTGAGCAAAAGGAAAAATTGTATTAGACATGAAAATATTATGTCAAGGAAAAAAAGATCATCTTTTCGGTGTTTAGATTTACCTAAAATATCATCTACATAGTCTTTAATAGTTTTATGGATGAGGTCATGAAATATATATGTTATGGCACGTTGATAAGTTGCTCCTATATTTTTCAATCCAAAAGGCATTACTTTATAGCATAATTTTCCCCATGCGGTGATAAAATACATCTTATGTTTATCATCCGGTGGAATGAGGATTTTATTATAAATAGAGAAACCATTCATAAGAAACAACATTTCATGTCCTATCATTAGATCAACAAGATGATTAATGTTAGGTAAGGGGAAATCATCTTTTGGAAACGAAAGGTTTTGGTCCTAAAATTCTATGTAGATATGTAATTTCTAAGAGGTTTTGGTCACATGTACAATATTATAAATTCATTTTGGATAATCAATAGCTAAGATGAAATTGGGTGAGAGAATATGTTGTATAATATTATTCTTTGACTAGTAAGGCTATGTAGGGATGCATTTTACGAATATTTTTCTTCACTTAGCATCAAGAATGGTGATGATATTATGGATAATGATGTTAAGATATGTAACACCTCTAACATGACTGGTACTTGTCTTTAATTTTATTGAGAATGATTAAACGTTGACATGTGATTTTGTCTTAATATGGTGTACTCTTATGACTTAAGAAATAATGTTTACAGAAGATAAGAGGTTATCTGTTGGGAATAGGAACATTCTGTCATGTTTTTGCTTAATTGAAAATGAAGCAATCCATCTCTTTTATGCAAGATAAATTCATTGCTTGGGATTAAGAATTTGAGTTTCAGTTTTCATAATTTAAGAGGAATCAAACATCATTACCTTATATCAATTCCATTGATCCAATGTATGCTTTTAATTTACATGTCTTGTTGTTATGATGTCCAATTTTTACAAATGGAAGAGTTATGGATCTGGAGTGTGTGAAGTTTATGAATGAACCTCTTCATGGATCTCTGTCTCGTATTTAATCCAGTAACAAATCTGGTTCTTCTTTTCTATTATTTTATGATGAGTTGTCATTGGGGGACTTTGGACCTAATATAACTATGTTTTAAAACTAGTGACTCTATCCTAAGGGTTAAACCTAACCTAAGTTAATATGTTCTTATGTTAATTTGGATGAAAAATAATTAAGAGGGACTAAAGACCGACCTATGGACATATGTTGATTTCCTAACTTAGTGTCTAACCTAACTAAGGGAATGGCTAACCTAAGGGGGAAATGAAATGACATGGGGAAAGAGGAAAGTGGGAGGCGAAAGTTCAAGGAAATTAAGGCAATTTATTAGGCCTTATCTCTACCTACAGCCAAATTTGGCAAAGGAAGTTAAAAATTTATGATGTTGAGTTGGCATTTCTCGCCAAAGTTTTAGGATGCATGTTTTGTTTGAATTAAGTCACTCCAAATTTGGAGATTGCGGTGGTGGCAAAGGAGGAAAGGACTGACAGTCCTACTTTGCATTTAATTTTTGGAACTTGGTGAAACCACCTAGGGAAAAAGAAAGAGGGTTGGTTTTGTCGACTCATTTAGTTTTGAAGATATGCATGAGGTTGTTTTTTTTTCAAACCTCCAGTTCAATTTTTGCATGCAATGTGTCAATGCATGAGTTTTTTTCTCCTTGCATGACACGGAAGAAGAGGTTGACACTATGAGACTATAAGGAGGAGATTGTGGAAGTTCGGGTGGTTGTTGTATTTTAAAAAGAAGATTGAGGCTCTTCTTGGAAACTTCTATGAATCGGTGAAGGAAAAACACTATCAGGCATGATAGGATCTACCCATTAAGATTATTTCTTTTGTTTAAATGTTTCATAAGAACAAATCTACTCTTTGTAATAGAATGGTTTTTCTTGTTCTTAGATTACTCTACTTGAGGTTTTGTGTTATTTATTGGGATATGCTTTCAATTTAGTTTGAATGAGGAAAGGTGTGATCTGGGTTTTCATTTTATCTTATTTTGGTAGCTACGTTATGTTGTAACCCTTTGAATTGGCTTGAGACCAAGTCAAAAAGTTGTGAAATCTTATTTGAACTGTTTCAACCCGTAGGAAACTTGTTTTTATTTAATCTTTGGATCTTTTTCTTAAGTGATCTTATTCCTCTCTATTGGGAAACTACGTTTTATAAATTATTTGAAATACTTGATTGTTGATTGAATCTTCATGATTCTTTCAGGGAAGATAAAATTTATGTACCCCTGCTTAATTATATTCCTTTGAGTGTTGAAGGAATGTTAAAATAAATAGATGAGCGTGACTATTTTTCTATCACTGTCTATATTTGTGAATTTGGGTTTTGTTGTATTACTTTGGTTACAGACTTCTGACTATGGGATTATTTAGGAAAGATAGTTGTAGGGTTTTTTCTTGGCAGAGATATAAAGTTTCATGGACTTGTTTAAGCCTTTCGGTTATATTATTTCAAGTCTACTAATGTATACTTTGGCTTTTCTTTGAAACTCCTCAGTTGTTTTCTCGAATCTTGATTTTGGAATCCCGTAAGGGAAATGCTATTCAGTTTTCTACTCTATTGGGTAATATGGGTAACCTATGAAATTATGGCATTGTGTGTTATTGTTGTTGACTTAAACTTTTTGATAGTTCTATCGACATTGTTTTGATGTCCTGTGTTATCTTGTTCTTTGATCTTGGGCCATTAAACTCGGTTTTGACTCTTCAGATCTTAGGAAATGTTATTCGTGAAAAGGGGAATCAATTACTCCTGTTTGGTTTAATCATATTGTTCACTTCTTTACCTATTTGGGTCTGAGTTGGGAGGTTGGTTTAGACTTACCCTTCTGTTAAATTCTTCTTTACATCTATGTATCTTTTGGGAGATGGTTTAATTGTTATCTTGTGGTAATCATGGCTATCTGTACCATCTCCTTGAATGATGGGAGGTAATGGATTTTTTTGCTCTTCGTTCTTTCCATTCTCCTAGTTTTTATCATTCAACTCAAACCTTGATTTGATATTTGTTTGGTATTTTGGTTGATACATTATATGTATGACCATGTCAAGTATATGTTGTTGATTCTTATGGTTCTCTTTTGATCATACAAAGGTGGGGGTAGTGATCTCTCTTCCTCTCCTTCATTTAAATTTTCTTTCAGCTTCAACTTGGTGAAGATGTTGTACTTCTTTGGTTTATTTCATTATGCAACTTCTTGACTGCTTGGTAAGAATGTTTGCAGAAAGCTGTTAGGATAGTATAGCTGAAGTTGAATTTAATTGGTTGAAATGTTAAGTTTGGTTGGAAGTATCGGGTATGGTTTAATGTGTTTGTCTAGAGTATAAACTTAACTATTCTAATTACTTAAGGTAGTGAATGCAATGGTGCATATTTTTGAGAATGGAGTGTAACTCTTTTTCTTGTTGGAAGTAATCCTACATCTTTAAGTGGTTTGATTTATCTTGTTTGGTTGTTAACTTGATTTGGATCCTAGTTCTAAGTTTGGGTATTAGGATACTCTAAACCTAGACATTTAAATGTTATGATGATATGGTTATTTTAACTTATTCTTATGATATTTATGTTCAATTGTTGACAGCTCAGATTTTAGGATGAATATAGGTTAAGGAAATATTGAGATGGAAGTATTGTTGTAAATGATCTACTGTTGAACTATGCCTAAAAGCTAGTTAGGATAGTTAATTTTTTTTGTTAAATGGTTTTAACTGAATGAGTAATCATGAAATGTAAGAAAGTAGTAGTGAAATTTGATGAAATGTTTCTTATCTGAATTTTGTTTCAATTATTTTGATATAAAGTCAATAACATGGAAGGTTGAAGTTGTTATATCTTAGAACCTAACTTTACTATTGATTTGTTGTAAATCTCTCTCTCTCTTTATTTTATTGATTATTGTAATTCCTTTTGGTTATGTATTTCTGAATTGCTTCAGGACTATTTTATAATAATAGAGTTCTTTTTATGAAATATTTAGTTAAAAGCACATCATTTTAATGTTTAGTCATTATCATGCCTCGGTTCAATGAACCGACCCATGCTAGAAATTTTGCATATGGACTTCGTAAGTGGTGAAAGGAGAAATATTTTAGGAAGTGTTAGTGTAAGATCACAGCACCCCTTGACGTTGATCAGATTTCTAGGTTGATCACTCTAGCATCCAGTGTGATTGCACAACATTGAATCCTTTCTCCAAGTGTGGGACTTGCAAGAATGAGAAAGGAATCTCCAGAGAAGGCTGGTTCCTGCTCCTAAACTACCTGCCACAAGCTATTCCAGTGCAGGCAAGCTAATCTAATCCTAATCTAACCATGCCAAGGAGACAGAGAGAGAGAGAAAAGGGAAAAATAGCAAAAGCCTACACTAAAATGGTGATACACCAGAGAAGGAGAATGTTGAACATCTATCAAAACTGCCATGGAACAGAGAGAGGTGAGCAATGGGAAGGATGGACAGATGCATCATAGGCCCAAGGATAGATTTCACACAGAAAATGTCCCAAAACTCCATGAACACAGCTCCAAACCTGCAATGAACATTCAAACATGCACAAATACCTGCAATGAAGAGAGGCAAGAAGAAAACAAGTGAAAACGAGCAAGGATGGACAGATGCATCACGAAACACATTTTGTTGCTTAGAAGCTTCGTAAGTTTGCAGAACATCATTTCAATAGTAAAAGGCAAAAATGCCATTACAGAGCAAGGGAGGAGGTTTGAACTCCATTTTCAACCCTAGAGAAGAAAAGAAGGGAGGGCAGAGCCGAAAAGATGAACAACCTGTAATCAATGAGCCAAATCTGGCTTTTACATTGCATGGGTCGAGCCCATGAGAGAGAAAACATACAAAAACATGGGAGCCCATTCCTCATTGACTACAAATGCATTAAATCAGCATGGAGGACCTTACAAACCCATACCCTATCATTTTGACCAAATGGGAGGAGAGTGCGACCCATTCTGTATTAAATTTGGTCGCTGAAATGTCACTTCTGGCCATGAACACGTACCAGAAACATTTTTGAATTTTCTCTCTCCAAACTGAACCAAAATTAGAGATTGACCATGGAATCCTATAGATAATTTCATAATCTTTCCAATGATATAAAGAACGTGCAAATCCAAGCTCTGGATCAAAAGATATGGGGGTCTGAAGTTTTAGGGCAAAAATAGCCCAAAAATGGATCGGCGGGCAAAAATTTGAATTTTTCCGCGCTCCGCTGGTCGGACGCCACGTGGCAAGCACTGATTGGACGAGAAATTCTCTCTCCTCTACCTCCCGTGGGTTTCCCTTTGAAAATTTTGACTTTTCTTACACTTTGGAAAAAAATTCATTTTCCCCGCGCCCGCCACTTGGGACACGTGGCATCATTTGGTTCGTCGACAGGGGCGCAGGGAAAACCTTTACCTTTTAGTTTTTGGCCAAAAATTTTGCTAAATTTTCTAAGTCCTTCCCGAGCTCCGCACTTCCCCCGCCTTAGGACACATGGCATTTCTTGATTCGTCCGCGGGCTCTTCGGCCTCGCGTCCCGCACGTACTTTTGGCCCGGATGTCCCAAACCGTCTGGGACAAATTTCTCCGATCCACTTGATTCAGACTTCCCTGTCCCTCTTTGAGGTGAAGACATGTGGCACATTTCCATTCGCTCTCGGCTCTTTCAGCTCTCCGCGTCCCTCGTGTACTTTTGGCCCGGATGTCCCAAACGAAAGTTCTCTGTTTCGGCCGAACCGGCCGGTTCGCGTCCTCCGCGTACTTTTGTCCCAACTGTCCCGGACTGCCTGGGACAAATTTCTCTCGAACCGCCCGAAATGGACTGACTTGCGCCAAACCGGCCGATCCACGTCTTTCACATACTTTTGTCCCAACTGTCCCAACTATGCGAAATAGACTTAGGCAATTTTTTCCCTTTTTCGGCCGAATCGGCTTTTCGCGTCCCACGCATACCTATGGCCCAGATGTCCCAATTGCTACGTGGACCGCCTGGAGGCTTTTCAGCCGGTTCACGCCCGACATCCCAACTGTCCCAAGGACCACCTGGACTAGGACTTAGCTGATTTTCATGATTTTTTCTGCCCCAAGCTTGGTTTTTGCAACTTTTTCACCCTTTTTTAGAACTTGCTCTTTTCTTCTTGGACAAGAGAGTTAGAAAAGCCGAGGGGACCCCAGAAACATGATTTTTGCCTTGAATCAATCTATCTTGCTCGGGACTGAAGAATTTAATGCATGTTATCAAAATTACCCTGGGGGTGAATTTTGGATAACAGTTTTGGCGACTCAATGAGGTCATCACCTCTCGCTAGATGAATGATTAGTAGCCTGAAGCAATCCATTGGGCATGGAGTCATGATTAGTAGCCTGAAAACTGATCTAAACTTGGAAAACTTCCTCTGAACCGCTTGGAAACCCACTTAAATGGAGTGTGCAAGAGCAAAACTAGCACCACAAAAACTATATGTAATCTGAAAATCATACATGCTCCAAATGGAACATGCAGAGTGTGCACAAGCACTTCTTCTACTAAAAGAAAACCTACCTACTCTACTCTAACTGGAAACAAAGGCAAGCTAAACAAACCCTGCAATTGGTTGTGAGAAATAGCTTCCCTTTCTCAAAAGTGGCAGCCATGCAATCAATTTAGAGATGAGTATGGCTGATTGGATGAGTGGAAAATCAACAAGAAGCTGGTCTTCCACCCAAATCATCAAGGTATCAGCTGAAGGAAAATTCAATACCTCTTTTAGTTTCTCTGCATTTGGATTGAAGAGGTATGACAGCTGATCCTTGGTACTTTGTAGCTCACCCTCATGCTCAGAAGCAAGCATGACTGGTTGTGACTTCTCCTTTGGCTCCAATGAAGCCAAATACCTAATTGGGCAAGGTCTGATCCGTTTGATATGCCCATAGCTCTGATTTTCAACTCCAAAAATGGAGTCTTCTTGTAGACCCTCTTGAATGGATGGTGTGGAAGCAATGGTAGAACCCTTCTACCCTTTCTCTTCCTCCAATGAAGGACATGAAAGATTAAAATCTTCCAATCTTGGTTCCAAAGAGCTGCTATAAGATGTAGGCTGCTGCAAATGAATGTTCTCCTTCATGACAGCAGACTCAAGTGTTTGGAATGTGGATGATGAAAGAGAGAATGGTGGAAACTCAACCGGCTCTTCTCCATCAAAACAGTCCTCCAAATCTGACAGATAAACTACCTCATGGCTGTCCTACTGCAAATGCTCAACTTCCTCCATGGTGTCCTCTTGATCTGTAACTTGACCACCATGGTTTCTTTCACCCTCCAATATTGAGTTTGAGAGATCAAACTCCTCTTTAGTACTATAACTTGAGAGAGGTGAAGTAGAAAGAAGAACTGAAGGTTCTCTTGTAGCCTGCTTTGTGCTCAAAGCCCTTGGATATGCAATTTTCTCCTCCACAACTAGAATGTGCTCCTCTTCTTTTGGATCTGGAGCAGCTTCTCCTTTCTCAAAAGTTTGAAGACAATCTTGCTCTTGATTGAACTCTTCCTCCAGCATGAAGTTTGTCAAGTCAAAGTCTTCAATCTTCGCTCTAGAGGAAAAGTTTGGGCTGCAAGATCTCCTTCTGAGCTTTCTTCCTTTATGTCTGATTGTGCAACTTGAATTTAATCAGCATTCCCTTCAAATAGAGTGCCAACATGGACACTACTTTTCGAGCAAACCGATCGCTGATCTGCTTCTTCTTTTTGCTCTTCTTCTGCTGCCACAAAATCAGTTTTAACCACCATTTGTTCAACCTTAGCCTCTTCTGTAGGTCTGACCATCAAGGGGATTTTTTTTATCCCAAATTTAAGAGCCCAACTCTTCAGACTTTGAATTTCTTCATCTTTGTTTGGCTTCTCTTTTTGTTGTTGTTTTCCTTGACTGGCATTCTGATTTTCATCCTCCCAACATGGATTTGGGAATGCAAGAGGAGAAGTGGATTGTAACTCAAATGGCTTGGCAATTTTTTGTGGTGGTGGAGGTAGAAACTCTTGTTTCTTTGGAGGAGGGGGTATTTCTGTTAGCTCTTGTGGAGGGGATGACTGTTTGGAAGGAAAAAGGAAAGAAGAATTGAGGTGTGGTGGAAGACTGAGAGGTGGAGACATGGGATCAACATTTGGGACAGCAGATGGGGAGTTTAGAATTTGTAATTCCAAATGAGATGATGCTGCTTGAGTAATGGGAAGAGAAAAACTAGATGATGGTGTAGAACTTACCCATTGACAAGGTTGTTCAACAACAAGTGTATAGGCCTCTATTTCTGTTGTCCATTGTGCAAGTTGGGGCAGCATCTTCATCATGAAGTCCAGCTTCTCTTGAGGGCTGAAGTGTCTTGGAAAAGGGCCTCCCCATGGACAAGGAGTCCTGCAACCAATTCTGAAAGCTCTCATTTGAGTTGTTGCTCTGGACTGCACCATCTTTACCTCCATCTTTTGGATTTTCTCCAATAGACCAGCATCTTGCATCTGATTGTCTTCATAACCAGCATACTCTTGCTCTTGGAAAGCTCCATAGCCAAAATGATCTTGGCATTGCTGCTCATATGGGTATGCATGCTGATTTGGAGGATTTGTAAAACATGTTGGAGGTGTGATAAACTGCTGTTGTTGAAAATGTGAATTCCATGATGGAAATGAAGTCATGATTGCACAACTTCATGGAATGGAAAAGAATGAAAGAGATGGAAAGAAGGATGGATGGGAATGGATGAAAAATAGGTCTGCAACTTCAGAAATGGGTTGCTGATCAGATGGAGTCACCAGATGTGTTTGCAAGTGCCTCCAAAGGCTGAAATCTTCACAGGAACACACCAACCTGCAAAAGATGAAGTGGAAGACCTCTAAGGTCCCACCGGGCGTGCCAAAACTGTTAGTGCAAAATCACAGCACCCCTGGATGCTGATCAAATTTCTAGGTTGATCACTCTAGCATCCAGTGTGATTGCACAACATTGAAACCTTTCTCCAAGTGTGGGACTTGCAAGAATGAGAAAGGAATCTCCAGAGAAGGCTGGTTCCTGCTCCTAAACTACCTGCCACAAGCTATTCCAGTGTAGGCAAGCTAATCTAATCCTAATCTAACCATGCCAAGGAGACAGAGAGAGAGAGAGAGAAAAGGGGAAAACAAGTAAAATCCTACACTAAAATGGTGATACACCAGAGAAGGAGAATGTTGAACATCTATCAAAGCTGCCATGGAACAAAGAGAGGTGAGCAATGGGAAGGATGAACAGATGCATCACAGGCCCAAGGATAGATTTCACACAGAAAATGTCCCAAAACTCCATGAACACAGCTCCAAACCTGCAATGAACATTCAAACATGCACAAATACCTGCAATGAAGAGAGGCAAGAAGAAAACAAGTGAAAAATGAGCAAGGATGGACAGATGCATCACGAAACATGTTTTTGTTGCTTCAGAAGTTTGCAGAACATCATTTCAATAGTAAAAGGCAAAAATACCATTACAGAGCAAGGGAGGAGGTTCAAACTCCATTTTCAACCCTGGAGAAGAAAAGAAGGGAGGGCAGAGCCGAAAAGATGAACAACCTGTAATCAATGAGCTAAATCCGGCTTTTACATTGCATGGGTCGAGCCCATGAGAGAGAAAACATACAAAAACATGGGAGCCCATTCCTCATTGACTAAAAATGCATTAAATCAGCATGGAGGACCTTACAAACCCATACCCTGTCATTTTGACCAAATGGGAGGAGAGTGCGACCCATTCTGTATTAAATTTGGTCACTGAAATGTCACTTCTGGCCATGAACACGTACGAAACGTTTTTGAATTTTTCTCTCCAAACTGAACTAAAATTAGAAATTTACCATGGAATCCTATAAATAATTTCATAATATTTCCAATTATATAAAGAACGTGCAAATCGAGCTCTGGATCAAAAGATATGGGGGTCTGAAGTTTTAGGGCAAAAACGGCCCAAAAATGGATCGGCGGGAAAAAATTTGAATTTTTCCGCGCTCCACTCTGCCTCGGACGCCACATGGCAAGCACCGATTGGATGAGAAATTTTCTCTCCTCTGCCTCCCATAGGTTTCCCTTTGAAAATTTTGAATTTTCTTACACTTTGGAAAAAATTTCATTTTCCCCGCACCTCGCCACTTGGGACACGTGGCATCATTTGGTTCGTCGACAGGGGCATGGGGAAAACCTTTACCTTTTAGTTTTTCAGCCAAAACTTTTGCTAAATTTTCTAAGTCCTTCCCGAGCTCCACACTTCCCCCTCCTTAGGACATGTGGCGTTTCCTGATTCGTCTGCGGGCTCTTCGGCTCTCGCGTCCCGCGCGTACTTTTGGCCCGGATGTCCCAAACCATCTGGGACAAATTTCTCCGATCCACCCGATTCAGGCTTCCTTGTCCCTCTTTGAGGTGAAGACACGTGGCACATTTCCATTCACTCTCGTCTCTTTCGGCTCTCCGCGTCCTACGCGTACTTTTGGCCCAGATGTCCCAAATGAAAGTTCTCTGTTTGGCCGAACCGGCCGGTTTGCGTCCTCCACGTACTTTTGTCCCAACTGTCCCAGACTGCCTAGGAAAAATTTCTCTGAACCACCTGAAATGGAATGACTTGTGCCAAACCGGCCGATCCGTGTCTTTCGCGTACTTTTGTCCCAACTGTCCCAACTATGCGAAACAAAGACTTAGGAAATTTTTTCCCTTTTTCGGCCAAATCTGTTTTTCACGTCCCGCACGTACCTACGGCCTAGACATCCCAATTACTGCATGGACCACCTGGAGGATTTTTAGCTAGTTCGTGCCCCGACATCCCAACTATCCCAAGGACCACCTGGACTAGGACTTAGCCAATTTTCATGATTTTTTCTGCCCCAAGCTTGGTTTTTGCAACTTTTTCACCCTTTTTAGAACTTGCTCTTTTCTTCTTGGACAGGAGAGTTAGAAAAAAGCTGAGGGGACCCCAGAAACATGATTTTTTCCTTGAATCAATCTATCTTGCTCGGGACCGAAGAATTTAATGCATGTTATCAAAATTACCCTGGGGGGTGAATTTTGGATAACAGAAGTTACATTTGTTTATCAAGAGACTAGATCTATGTATGATGGAAAATAAAGTTGTATCTAAAAGTGATTGAATGTTGTTGTTTGATACTTAGCACTGTCTGAAGTGTTTGAACTTGTAAATGTATGAATCCTCCATGCTAAATAAAATATGTGTGATATTTTTTTGCACTTGATGTAATTCTTGTTGGTATGAATTGAATGGAAATGTTAAGTAATACTTTGTCTTTCAGATAGTAACATACCTTATGGTTTGGAATAGAATAAACATAGATCTGAAATAATGTTGTACTACCTTCTCTAAGTGAAGAGGCAACTTGTAAAGTTGACATTCTTGCACTAATTTTCAAACAATTCATTAGGCTATAAATAAACAAATGATTGTTGAGAATTAAACTTTAATAATATTCAGGAAGTACAATGGGTTTAAAATGGACTTTAACCCTCAATAAGGGAAAGGAAAGACAATTCCCTTGAAATGAATCATAGTCTTAATTTAAGACCTTTTGATATAAATCCTGAATGTTATCTGTAGTTAGTGAAGTTGTGCTTTCTCACAAAGGCTTCCTTAACCAAAATAGGAATGTTGGGAAAGAGTAATAAAAGGGAATTAGACTTCATTTCAATGAAGTCTATTATGGAAAAAGGACCTACTCAAATCTTATATAAGATAGGGCTGAATTAAGTGAGTAATTAAATGTCACCCCATGTGTGATGGGCCTTTTATGTAAAACATGAATCAGGATGCTAATAGTTTAAATCATGGCATATGAATTAGATAGAAATCAGATTTATCTGCATAAATTCATTTATTGCAGTCTTAATGATTAAGAAACCTAGGCCCTCAGTAGGGTTGATGTAATTAATCTATAAAGAGGAAAATAATAATATATAACTTTCTATCTAAGGTATGTGTTTTCACATGAGGAAAATTCATATGGATGTTGAAGCACGCCAACTGCAGTAAAGTACATTTGTGATGACTAGGGTATTCACAAGGATACTATGTTGCTAGTTGACATGTTTCAACACCCTTTCGAGTTTATTTAACTAGAATAACATAAATTTTGACTTGATCACAGTTCTGACCTAGGTAGAGATAGGGGCATGACCTAGTGTCGGGGTCAACTCAAATTGACTCAGGATAAATAGACACACCCAATTGACATAAGTCGATTGAGTATGTCTAAGTACCCTTAGTCACCGTAAGTAGTCCTCCACACTAGGCCATGTTGCTAACCTTGGCTAGGGTTAAACCTTAAACAAGTGGACTGACAGAAGTCAATGAAGATCATTCTAGATAACAGATCAAGTAGGGTGAAGGATGTATTATGTTTGATGAGTAGGCCATCTAGGAATATAAACATGGACAATATGTTTAAAATATTTGGCCACAGTATCACAAGTTGTTGGTTGTGTTGTCCTATGTCACTCAATTTAAGAAGTAGGATTTCAAATGAATATCGGTAACAGATATTCAGTTATGCCTCTTAAAAATAACACTTGATACCTCTAAAAGGGTAACAGAACCAAGTATATGTAGTATACACATTATAAAGTTGATATGAGATATCAATATGATACCAAGTAATGAAATGAGAGATTGGTGTTTCACCGAGTCATTTACAGCTGCATATGGTTTTCTATTATGTGATTGATTGGATTTGGAATGTGTGTTCTAAATTATGTTAATTTACAACAGAGAACATTATGTAAAAAAATCCATTGTTTCTTAAGTCTTAAAATGGGAATGTTACAAGATCAATAACAAATGGTCATATAATTATGACTATGTGAAGGATTGATCATGATTAGATAATAATGTGATGAAATCACGAAGTTCTGTGGGTTTAAAGCTTAACCAATTTTGAAAATGTGTCAATCTTGTGATGTGCCTATATTAATTTCAACGGTGAATTCATTAAGGAGTGTGGATGTTTCGGGTAGTATAAGTTTCTCGAGGAAGTGTTCTTAAGAACTCATATGCATTATGATGACATTATCATCATGACATTGGAGGATGTCGATAGTGGGGAATCCTCTTTATCATAGCGAGTAATATTAACAAGGGGTCATGATATTTTTTTACTTTGGTAAGTTAATGATGCAACGGTGATTGTATTTATTAGAAACAAATTTGGGAGGAATAGATATAGTGTCATCGGTGTCCAAAGGAGCATCCGATGATAGTGATGAGGAGGGTTGATTTTGAAATTAGTGGTGGTGGAATCAAATTTTGCTTGAAGTATATTCCATGTTTTTATGAGGTTTCCTTAAATCCTCAAAGGGTAACTCATGTGGACCTTGCTCATATCTACCTAGAAAAAAACCATTGCATGCACATTGGTAAAGGTAGGTTTGGGAAAACTAAGGCTTGTCTAATAATTATAAGTTTGAACTGAATTGTTTGGAATGTGGTTGATTATCGAGGTATGAAGAGGGGCTGTCAATGCCCTCATAAATGAGTTATGTTTGAAGGAAAGAAGGACCAAAGGATATGGTGTTTCCAATGTTAGGCTTGTAGAGAGGTTTATCGGAGTCTCTCATATGTTTTGGTGTAGGTAGTGTATTGAGAGGTAAGATTCAAGTACTCTCCCAACAATAGACATTGCATCATATTTTTTAATGTTTTATCATCGGTAATTTAGATTTAGGAACAGAAGAACTCGTGGAAGCTTGATTTAAAGAGGTGGTGCTTTGTAATGAAAGTAACATGTCATTTGGTATATAGTTATATAGAAATGGAATAATTTTTAGAGATAAACAGAAAATATCTATGTGGGTGGGGAGTAGCATTTTAGGGGCTTTGGTAAATAATATTTTGATAGTGAAGATTAAAGAGAAAGGTGGTTATCCTAATCATGAGAAGGAGATTATTCAAGGTTTAGGTATCACTAAGTGTGTTCAACAAATTTCTCTGTCGAAGGCTCTAGCTAGGAAAAGTGCTAAATGGGCTAAACCTTCTGCATGGTGGATGAAATTGAATTTTGATGGAGTAAAAAAGGAAATTCTAGGTTAGCTTCTTTTGGTGGTATAATTAGAGATGAGGTGGGTTCCCTTTTTTTGGCTTATGCTGAGCCTATTGGAAATAAATATAATAACTATGTTGAGGCTTATGCACTCTTAATTGGTTTACAATGGGAGAAGTCTTTGCAAATAAAGAATATTCAAGTGGAGGGAGATTTGTTATACATTGTTAATGTGATGAAGGGGATTTCAAAGAATCATATTAATATTGATACAATTATTAGAGATGTTAAGACTATATTGGTAAAATTTGATAATATTCAATTTAATCACATTTTTCGTGAAGCTAATACATGTGCGAGACACGTTAGAAAATATTGGGGTTCGGGTTCATAATAAAATGTGGTGGTGGAGTGAGGTGGATTTACCTCATAGTAAAAAGTAGTGTTGGATGCAGAAAAGCAGATTTAAGCGTGAGAAAAGGATACGAGCTATCCTTGATATAATTTTCTAGTATGTGAGATTTAATGCGGATATCATTATAGGGTATGCATCAGCTTGGCTCATTAATATAAAGGCTTGTTGCAGGTTTTATGCAGGATCATTTGAAGTGGTTCATCTTTCTCTTATGTGTTTTCGAGATGGGTGGTGCTAGGGTTAGGGTTGAGCCTTCATCGTTGGCGGGTCTAGAAAGAGATTCGTTTCTTTGGGATCTTTTTAAGGAAGGAGGAGTTTCTTATTTTATGTAGAGTTTAAGGGGGTTTGATGAAAATATATCGAAGGAATTTTCTACAGTTTGGGATAAAGGGGTTGTTACAATGAGGGGTGTAAGCTTTTTGGTCTCTGAGGAGCTAATTGGAAGTGTTACTAAGATGGATTGTAGTGGTTGTAAGGTGTTTAAGGATAGGACTTGGCTTCAGGAGGAAGTCCATATTTTTCTTGAAAATGATGAAAAAAATTGTTTTATGGAGGATGGTATAGCCTGTAAATATTTTCTGGGGAGGTGGGATGAAGTTTGTTTCTATATAATGAAGTATATTACTCTGGATGGGAAGTATCGAAAGTGCACTCTCAAAGCATTTGATGCTTTTGAACCATTTCTATAGAGGAAGGAGGATGAGTATTCCTTTCTACTTATTTAATTATTTGCAACTTTTGGTTAAGAGTTTTAAGGAGGAAAAAATAGAGGTTCTTCTTCATCAAGGGTTAATCCTTCTGCTTGTTAAAATGGGTAAGCCAAACCTGCAAACAAGGGGGTTGGCATTAGGTTGGGGAAGACTAGGAAGATCACATCTCTTTAGCTGATAGGATTAGGCTTAATAAAATGAAAGAGAGGGCTGAGAAGGAGGTGGATGTTGTGAAAACATTACAAAATCTTGTTGGGAATGATGAAGAGTGTAATCCTAGTGGTGGGTTGGTGGAAGGTAACACTGTGTTTAACTTTCTTGCGAGTAAAATTGAAGCTCTGAAGGATTGATCATTCAAGTTAAGGCTCGAACATAAATATTATGTAGGGGCTTCAAAGGTCGAATGCAGAGATAAAAGTGTTAGAAAATAGGGTTGATGCTCTCCAAGGGATGGTTGCAGAGGACAAAGGAAAGAAGAGGCAGCTCAACATAAGTAGTTTAGACGAGGAGGATTTCCAAGTGGAAGGTGTTGGTCCGAGTTCTAGGACTAGGGAAAAATACCGGTTCTTTGACTTATTGCTAATCGTTTGTAATGTTCGTTTTGTAGTTTTTTGTTTTGGTGTTGGGTTTCTTATTTTTTGGTGGGGCTCTATTTGAGTCAATATCTTTTTGACTCAAGTCATTTTGTCAGTTTTTTATAGATACTTTTGGTTTCTGAAGTACTTTATTGTAATATATTTTCTGTAAATGGCCCTTGGAGCCTTTCCAATCATTATCTATCAAACAAATATAGGTTTTTTGACAAGATTTGAATGGATTATGATCAGCGGGAACCTTAAAGGTTTTACCTTCATGTTCATATTTCAATCACCTATGTAAGGTCAAAGGGACACAATGCATGGTGCAGATCCAAGGGTGTCCTAATAGTATGTTATATTGAAATTGTAATTTAATAAGGTAGAAGAGTTTATGGAGGGCTTTTACACCTATTTTGATAGGTAGAATTATTGTGCCTAAGGTGGGAGTGACAAAGATCATTGAAATCAAGTAAGATGACATGCGACTAAGCCACAATATTTTTAGGTAGTTGAAGATTTGAAAACATGGGATTAGATTATTTCAATGTTTGTTCCATTAATCAATCAAGACTCTTTTAATGATAGTATCATGTATTTTGGTAGTGGTGAACAAGGGGAGGTCATGGTCCTTAAGTTGTAATGATGGGATCTCATAGTTTTCAAATGTGATGGTTACAGAAACTTTTAAATCAACAACAAAGTTAGAAAATGGTTGAGGTTCATCTGAAGGTACTCAGATGGATCGAATAGCTTCTATCATATCTCATCTATGTTGAGGGAAACTTTAGATGAACTCATAAAGTGACATCTGGATAGGTTCTTGATGCAACTACTTGAGAATATTATTCTATATAAATGTGGTAGATTTAATGTGAGGGTATATAGGGATTCAAACCTTAGCTTTAGAAGATGGTAATTCAGTGGGAGTCATGGTGATGAAGACCTTAAGCCTATCTGATTCTAAGATTTTAATTATTGGGGAAAATATCTTATTGTTGTGCTAATGGTATCGATTTGAAAGAATAGAGACTCATTAGAGGGGACCACACCTTTATTTAGTAAGTTATCTTGTTATGGATTAAGGTTAAGGTTTTTAGGGCGCTTTTATCCTAGTATTTTAGTTTCATTATTTTCTAATGGATAGGTGTGGCATGATGATTTGTATTTTCTAAGAGATCATATTTATTATAAATATTTATTAATATATTGGAGTGTTTTATAATCTTCATTAAGATGCGTCGAGACCCTATGATAAGTGAAAACTACATCATACTTTTACTAGAAATTTTCTACCCTCAAGGATTGGAATGATTTAACAAGCATAGTAATATGGCCAATTTCGAAAAACTATCTCGAGAAGTGTGGTATAGTATCCTGATGGGGTTTATTGAGATTATGATGAGGTTGTAGGGATTTAAGTTTCTTTAAATGTCTTCAAAGTGTGGGGAACAAGTAATGTGTTTTGAATAACCAAATTATATGGGGTCTTAAGGATGAGTTTGGATTCCAAGATGGTGATTGTGATTTTTGAAAAAGGATGAGGTCCTAGGATGGAGGGAAATGATGTAACATTCTTAGGGATGTTTATAGTTTTCATACTGATTTTTTTTTGTAGACCCCATTATATAAGATCATGAATATTAATGGAGGTGTTTGTTGTGGAGATTATTGAATAAGATACTTCTTGATGCAGGGTATTACTAGTAATAAGGTCATACACATCAGTTTGTTTCACATGGTGGAGGTTTATTAATAGTTTTGATAATGTGAGTGGTGGGATTTTGGGATCTGTGACATTGGCTTGGGATGCATTATTGGATGGGGGATGATTCGTAAAGGGTTGCTTGACTATATATATGGCTTGGTTTGGAGAAGCATTAGGATAGTCCAACTATATATCACCTCAGTCAATAAGGTCTTGGGGGACATTTTTAACAGAGTGACATCCATAAATGTCATGTCATCGAATTTGGTGGTACCTATATTAATACTCTTCTCTTTACTAGGATGGCTTAATACCGAATTCATCGACAAGTCAAATAGGAGGAATATGTTAGAAGCATAGTGACTGAGAGGGGGAGTGAATTGTTCATACAAATATTTTACTTATTTAAATTCATCATACATATCATCCATTCTACATGTAATAGAAATGTGAGCTTATTAGATATATTATCAATAATCGAGTAACATATCATCCATCCATACATGCCTCAAACATACAGAACACAAGAAAACTAGATATAATATGGGAAACCATAAAGGGGAATAAAACCCAATAAACCTCTTGTTAGTTTTCATTTGGATCATCTTCCTTAAACTAAATGTACTCCTAAATTTTTACCATGCTTATTAAATTTTCTTTACATAAGTTCATGATCCCAAAAGATTATCCTTCAAACTGGTTTCTCCAAATCTGAATGAGCTCGTGTCAATTAAAATTTTTATTGTTATTTGTACATTAATTCTTGTGTGAATTTTACACAATTTTTGGGAAAATATTGATCCAACTAATTTTAAATAAATAGGAATGAAACTCGAATGCATCGATTATGGATGTGTTTTCATGCAAATGTGCAACAAGAAAATTCCCAATTTTCAAGCATGACAACCATACCCTACCCGAAATTTTTCAGCCCAAAGGTCATTCTGAGTCCTCCTTCATATCACCCTAATCCCCGAGTTTATACTATCCCATCACTCCAATGTGTCATTTTGGTATTCCCATAGGTGATTTATGGGTATCCAGTCATTTTAAATGCTTTCAAGACAAGATACATCAAGACAGCCTTTTAGCAAGCTTTAGGAAAGGTTATTATCTAGTCTTCTCAATGCTATTGAAAACCCCCCGGAGAAGAAAGGAAGGCCTAAAATCATCAAGGAGGTGTACCGGATAGTCAATAATAGTGTCCAATAAGTTTTGGAAATTTTCACAAGTTTTGGAGTAGTTTCAGCAAAAGTGAGTTTTGGAGGACTAAGCAAAGTGCAGAGTGACAAAAAGATATTGAGATTTAGGAAGTGATTACGGGATCTTTGAAATGATTTATTTTAGATCCCTAGAGGATGGTAAAATCATATTCTTTAACACACCTACACACACTATGTCCACATCCAATTTTTCTCATACACAACCTTGCATCTAGAAAAACAAATACAATTTTTCTCGGGATCATATTGCTTAATCATGATATTATACATCCCACCATTTGATTCATAAGGCTATTTCCATACAAAATCATATAAAATTTCGTCAATAAACTCCTTTAGAAGCACAAAATACCGTCCTGACAAGTGACTCCTCAAGGTAAAGGCTCCAACAGTTAGTCATTTTTTTAGTTAAAAATCAAACAAATCAGAATGTGGTGCACATTTTTGAACCAAGTGCAAAAACTATTTGGTGAATATGGTGTAAAAAAATGCACCCCTCCTACTTAATCCCTCAGTCACGCATGTGACCCTGATAGCGGCTTAAAGTGTTATTTTTTAACATAGTCAAAAGTGGCCCAAAGGGGATGGGATAGACGTTTTTTCACCAATTGCACCAATCCCTTGGTTCAAGTGGTGCACAAAAGTGTGCATCTCACAAAAATATTAAAATTATGCAAATTTTCTAACTATCATGTTGCTTCCAACTACTTCCATTTTTCCTCCATTGTAGTTACATCTAGACCTTCCATATCATCCTCTCCATCATTCTATGTTTCTATAGTGAAGAAATAAAAAAAATTCAAGCAAAATCCATGATCAAGAGCTGCAAAAAAACCTAGGGCACAAGACCGAAGAAACGATCATATCTCCCAAACCGTGAATCCAATCACTATGAAATTTTAGGAAAATATCCCTCATCCATGTGCCTTGGAGAAGAACAAATAATAAATATTTAATACCATCTAGAATTTTTTGGAATCCTTTCAAAAAAATTCCCTAGAGTTTTTGTTTGTCATTTTCTATCAAATCCTTAAGCGGGTTGAGCCAAAAATTTAAACAGAGCATCTGAAGAAAAAACCCAGAAAGAATCCATCGATTTTTTATCAATCCAACACCCAAAAGTTAAACTTCTAAAAATAAAAGGTGTCATTGGTTTTCACTTTCCATTTTTAGTAATTTTCCAAATACGGAAAACTCCCTCCAACAGAGAGAACAATGAAAATCATACAAACCAAAAACTAGGGCATGTGATGAGGCTAGAATATGCCTGATTAATATATAATATATGATCTCATCTTACTATCCTTTTTATTAAGTTTGATTGCATTTTGTGACTTTTGTTTGATTAGATATGAGTTAGGATGTAATTGTCTATCTTTTTATTGATTGTGATTCTAATGTTAATAGCTTTGAAATTCCTGACGAAGTGTGTGTTTGAAATTCAATTTTGTAATAAAATAGGTCTAATCAGTCAAAGAAATGAAGTATGTAGCGTGCAGTATGTTTTCGGTAGCATATTTTCCAACACAACTTAGTTTCGGAACTTTCAAGCTAGTTTTGGAACTCCATTACATAGTCATCATCTAGTTCTGGGACTTTCGGACTTAGTTCGGAACTCTAGTATTTAGTTCTAGAATTTTCAAACTTAGTTCGAAACTCCTGGGTATAGCTCCGGAACTCTCATGGTTTTGATCCTTAAATGATTTCCTATGGTTCTGGAACTTCTCTGAAGTTCCAGAACCGATGGAATTTTATCTATTTTAACCACATCCAAAGATTCTACATCAACGACCCTTTCAATCAAAAAAGGATGAGAAGATCTCTGAACGCATATCCAAGGATAGATATCTTACAACTATTTGATCAGCCCTAATCCAACTCAACATCTATTCTGGGCACGATTTGATTTCATTAGAATCGTAGAGACAGCTATGATTGTAAATGTATATATAAGCAGACCTGCAGTAGATAGGAAGAATAGGAAGAAATAGAGATAAAACAGAGAAGAGAGATATAGACTAAGTATACAAATCTAGTATGTTTTGTAATACCGAATGTTTTATAAATAAAATAGCCATTCCTATTTGAGAGAATTTTGAGTTTTTAAAACCCTGATTCAAGGAGGAGAAAGGGACCACTCCCCAAGGACCAGGATATTCATTTATTTGGTATTTATATTTCTTAAGAAAATAGTTTAGATCTATTAATTTTGTATTTCTTTAATTCTTCTATTTAAACTCTTTTGTGTACTTTTTCGTGCAAATTTTTAGATAGATTATTATTTTCTCTTGCAATCACTTTTAAGAATTCTAAGTTATATGTTTTTATTTCCAATGCAAGTGTGTTTACTTTCGAAGCAAGTGTGTTTATTTTCAAAATCAAGTGTGTTTATTTCCATTCTCGCAAATTATTTTTCCTTTCAACAAAGCTTTCAAAGTGTGTTTACTTTGAGAAAAAAATTCATAGTATGATTTAAATAATGTTTTACTAAGAATTACATAAGAAATTGAAAAAATCCCCCATAAAATACAAAAACAACTACATTCAACTACTAGATCAATAGGATTACTCTTATTGCATATAGCTTTAGACACACCCTTGGTTTGATATGACATCAACAAGAAGTTGATTAAATGAAGGGAATAATGACACCCATCATTATTGGCTCCATTTCTAGGGATACACTAGTTAGAACTTTCTAATTAAGTGTTAGCAAGAGAAACAATCATACATCTAGTAGTTGAAGGATCTTCCCTACTATATCATAAAATATATGAGTAGATCGAGCGACTCAAAGGGTAGATTCCTCCCAAGAACATCTTCACAAGAATTCACAACATCCTCTAGTACAAATAGGGAAATTGATCAAGAATTGGAGGCACCATCATCCCCTCACAAACAAGAAACAAAATTTCCACCTTTGGAATTCTTAGATCACCACTGAAGGAAGTGGAACTTTTAGGAAAAGGTTTATTACTCAAGATCCATTTAGGGTGAGTTTTGATTCTCAATTAATTAGTCAACCTCTTACTCTTGATTTTTCACCTTCCCAAGGCATACCACATACCACATTGATTGGGAGGAAGATGAAAACATAGAAGACTATTTAGACAGATTCCTCTTTATGAGCAAAATATGTGGATTTGTACTTTAAGAGGAGTTAAGTAAAAATATTTTTCTTAAAGGTTTGGATGATGAATATAGGGAAGCCCTTAACTTGATAGGAGGTGGAGACATTAATCAATTAAGAATGAATGAAATTAAAGAGAGTTGTAGAAGTTATTCCAGGACAAGAGGTGGACCTAGAAAAGGAAAATCGGTGAAATTTGAATACGAGATATAAACAAACTAATGGATGAATTAGAAAATTTTAAAATAGACATTTTAGTTCAATTAACGTCTACTATGGATGGATTACAAGATAAAGTAAATGTCAAAACTAAACCATTGGCTATGTATTAACTAGATGTAGGAAGAAGCATTCAACAAGAGACTATCCTTTTGATAAAATAGAAATGTGTCTTATCTATGAATCTAAAGAACCCGATACTAATGCTTGTTCTCTAATTCCAGTCATAAAGAATCATCTTAAACAAACCAAAGTACATCATCCACAATGAGAAGAATTGAATTTTTTTAGAGACAAACTAACCTAGGTAGTTTATGCCAATATCAGTTCCTAATCCTAGACGATGTCATGGTTTGCTCATACAAGATACCACAAAATTGGGGACAACCACCTTGGGTACCTCAACCAACATGGAACCCTCAATTTTGTGAAATTCAAGCTTGGTATGCTCGGGGACATCAAAACCATGGGTTGGTAAAGGAAATCCTTATGCTTGGTCACAACCTAGATAGAACCCTAGTAATTATGCTCAAGGAAGAACATATCCAAATCATAATGAACAGACCATCATGGGATCCCCTACAGATAATTCACAAACTGAGAATGTAGTCCAAATGCAAATACCAGCACAACTAGTAGCAAACCCAAGAAACAAACAAACAACTCTGTTTATGGAACAAAACCAGAAAAATTAGTTGATTTACATGCTATGGATTGTAAGGATATTCAAACTAGATCTGGAAAAATTAATAGAATTCCACCTATTATAATCACTGAAATGATAGAAGAAAATGAAATCCCTAGTACTGTTGTTCCAAAAGAGGATATAGAAAGAAAAGAAAAAGAGCTAGATAGCAACACTACTGAGACTCCATTTCTAGAGAGATTTAAAGAAGCTATAGAAACCAAGGAGTCTGAATTGGTACAGGAACTAAGGAAATTGAATATTGAGATACCACTATTACAAGCAATTAAGGACATTCTCGAATTAAACAAATTAATCAAAATATTGTGTTTGAAAAATCCGGAAGGAAGAAACAAGATTACCCAAGACTATCAAAGTAGATGGGAAACTTGTTGATTTATTAGCAGGAAAAAATTTACTTCCCAAATATGGAGATCCTGGAAGTCCTGTTATTTCTGTCTCTATAGGGAATAAGGATATACATAATGTTTTAGTAGATTTGGGAGCAGCCATCAATGTAATGACAAGTGGATACTCTGAAAACATTACCATTAACGGGTATACAACCTACTAATACCATATTGTAGATGGTAGATCAATCTATTGCAAAACTAGAAGGGGTTATTGAAGACGTGGTGGTCATGGTGGAGTCATGGGAATATCCATTTGACTTCCTTATACTGTAGCCAAAAGGTAAAACATTAGGTTATCCCATTATTTTGGGTAGACCATGGTTAGCTATAGTTGTTGCCTTAATTGATTGCAGGTCAGGTGATATGACAATCTTGAATGGTAAGAAATCTAAGAAAATTTCCTTATATCCTTCTACATGACCTTTATTGACAATCATGAACAATTGTGGGTTGATTCTCTTGATACTAATAAGAAAAATGTGTCTTCTTTGGCTATAATCACATTGCAGGATCATGTAAGAGAAGTAGAAGAGATGATTAATCCACCATTGGATGAGCACCAGCTTTCTTCAAAGTAATCAGATATAGTTCTGGAACCTGTGACTATAGTTTAGAAACTGCAAACTTAGTTCTATAACCTATGAATTCAGTTATGGAACCACCACATTTAGTTCGAAACCACTACATGAAGTTCCGGAACCACAACAACAACAGTTCTCTATGATTAGAAATAATTTCACTCCAGAGGAATGAGATTTCTCATGGGGAGAGGAAGAATCAGTAGCTTCAGTTTCAAATACATCAGGGAGTGGTGAAGAATTTCTGGAAAGTAGCAGTGATGAAGATTTTTTTTCGCAAAGAGATAAGTATCACAATTCTCATTACTATCCTTTTTCTAGTATTTTGTCTCAAGGAACTTTTAGAGATGTTGTTATATTCCATATATTTTTACCACATGCATGTCCATTAAATACTCTAATGGAACCCTTTCAACAAATCAGTTCATCACACATTAGAACCAAGCATGTTGAGATTCAACTGGGTAAAACTTTGAACATTAACAATTGGTTGAAGGATGATGAAGAAGCTAAATTGTTTGATGTTTTAAAAAATCATACTAAAGCTTTTGCTTGGGATTACAAAGACATGAAGGGGATTCATCCAAGTATATACACTCATCACATCTATACTAAAAATGTTAAACCAGTTAGGCAGCCTCAGAGAAGGATTAACCTAGCCTTAAGGGATATAGTCAAACAAGAAATTGAAAAACTATTACAAGTAGGTTTTATCTACCCTATCTCAGATAGTCAGTGGGTATCTCCTCTTGTAATTGTTCCTAAAAATAATGGGAAATGGAGAATATGTGTTGACTATAAGGAACTGAACAAAGCCACACTAAGAGATTATTTTCCCTTACCATTCATAGATCAATTCCTAGACAACCTTTCAGGTAAACAATACTTTTCCTTCTTGGATGGATTTAGTAGATACAATCAAATTAGAGTTGTTTCTTAAGATCAAGACAAAACAACATTTACATGTCCATGGGGTACCGTATGATGGAAAAGTGACAAGCGAGCATGGGAATCTACAAGTAACTCTTCCTCACACCCGACCTCCCGAGGTCATGCCGAGATAGTCGGTGGGGATGGATTATGCGTAGGGTATGGGTAAACTAGTTAGGTAATATTATATCTTCAACACGCACTAATGGAATTTGTGAATCTAATTCAAAGAAGGCCCTCCTAACTCCGACAACCTTTCGTAAAACAGTACTTTTCCTTCTTGGATGGATTTAGTAGATATAATCAAATTAGAGTTGTTTCTTAAGATCAAGACAAAACAACATTTACATGTCCATGGGGTACTTGTATGATGGAAAAGTGACAAGCGAGCATGGGAATCTACAAGTAACTCTTCCTCACACCCGACCTCTTGAGGTCATG
The DNA here is from genome assembly GCA_018340775.1 of Taxus wallichiana var. yunnanensis. Lineage (NCBI taxonomy): Eukaryota > Viridiplantae > Streptophyta > Pinopsida > Cupressales > Taxaceae > Taxus > Taxus wallichiana. Next base: position 54,209,595 of record CM031234.1, read on the forward strand.
CCGAGGCAGCCAGTGGGGATGGATTATGCATAGGGTATGGGTAAACTAGTTAGGCAATCTTATATCTTCAACACGCACTAATGGAATCTGTGAATCTAAGGCAAAGAAGGCCCTCCTAACCTAAACTGGTGTGATAGATCGGTCGGCAAGGATGACTGCTCGAAGGCTCCAATCAATATCGAGCTCTGGCGTGATCCGATCTATAGGTTGTGGGATATGTGGAAAATGACCTGGGATGGTTTTGTATGTCTCGATGACAGGGTCATATGATAGATGATGGATTTATAATGAATTCTATGGTCGATTCTCTAGTCTAGTCCATAAATCTTTAGCTTTGTTAGCTGCTACATCTAATAAGGATAACTGTGCGATGATGATAGGTGGAAGTGGAGTAGATCTGAATACTAATATGCGTAAGCTAGTATCTATGTCTGATTCACCTGTGGATTCGTTGGGTTGTGGTATTTGTGGGTCACAACCATAGATTCATGGTTACTATGGACTGCTTATGGTCATGTGTGGAATCAGTCCCTAATCCCTAGTATCTAATAATCGTATGCCTTTTTAGCCTCTATGTTCAGAATTAACAGTTGTGTAATCTTTTCTGAGTATCTTATAGGCATTCTTGCAACCTGAATCCTTAAGCTAGTATCTATGTCTATGAGGGTGTCTCCTGCATCTGGATGTGGGACCAAAGGGTCACAAACAAATGTTTTATCTCTTTCAATTCCTTCTACATTCATGCGGATATTTATCTAGGGTAATATGTAGTTTGGCTGATTTGACCAAAATGTGTGTGCTTGGTCATCTTCTATATTTAACCCGCTTAACTGTGAGCTGATCTGTTGTAAGTCTACTGTTGTTCGGAAGACTTGGATTCTAAGGTTCTGATCTATATCAGTTATTTCCATAATAAGATTGGGTTGAGGCATGATTGGCTCGAATACGTATTCTCTGGGCTCTCTAGGTCCCGTGATTGTCATACAAAAGTAAACGATATAAAGCTAATTAATGACAAAATAAACTAAACATGCAAGATATATTTATGTATATTTCTAAGTCTGATGTTTATCATTAAACTACTGAACAGATTTTAAAGAACAACTTATCTAATATATCTAAAATTGACAACTAAACTAATAACGCAATTAAAACAAACAAAGTGACCGAGTATAGCTGCTTGTCTGTGCAATTTGTAGATCTATTCTAAATAACCTGATAACTGATCTACTCTATTTGAAAGACTCTCAATCCTACCTCAGAAGTGAGGAGTGAATCATAGTTTCTCAGAAACTATCAATCCCCACAACTTCCTGGCAATATCAAAAGTAAAATTTAACTGAAATGAAATGATTAGCTACTCTATTTGATATGCTTTTAACTAGAACTTTGAAAGCTAGAACCTGGATTTTGCAGAACAGTGGCGAATCTGATGGTGTGTGACCTTGTCCCCTCAGTGTGATCTCCTCATTCTTTCATGCTCACGTGGATCTAGAAAAGTGTGTAATGCTAGCATCAACAAAAGTAGATATTGGAATAAAGGTAGCTTAGGATGCAGACTGAATACAATGCGAGTAAGAGAGGGATAGCGCAAGAGTATAGAGCTTAGCTTATGCAATTCCTAGCGGGATTTATTTTGAGTCATGCTAAACATAAAACGTCCAACACTAAAAACTATCTTGTTTGATGAACAAAACATGCAACTTTAATGGCTTCTCCTATTGAAATCAAACTATCCTACTCCAATTGATTTGAATGAAATGACAAAAAGACTTTAAAATCGAAGAACAAAACACAAAGAAAAGAGGGGAAAAGAGAACAACAAAGCATGCAGGGGCTAAGCGGGACATGCGGGATGTTAACACATACTTGGAGAGCTTTTCCGGATCCCAAACACCTTGTGAGGAGACCTGTATCATCATTGGGGCATGTGTTACGTTATTCTGGCGGTGCAGTACCCTACAATTTTGGGTACATACATATTGCCCCCTCAAGAATCATTTTAGCCATGAAGAGGTGTAAAACGGTGGGTCCAAGTATGGTGGTCCCGAAATGGGAAGTTAGGAGTTATACCTGGTATGTCCGTGTGTCGAAATGATGCTATCTCGAAATTCCCGCTACCTGTAAAAATGAAAAGAGAACTCAAGTGCAGATAGACAAAATAGATCGAAAAATAAATACTAAAATATCATGAAATGAGGATGTACCATTTGTGCGGGGATAAGAACTTACCTCTGTTGGCACTCCAAACCTATGAAAAGGGGCATTCAAAACAAGTCAGGTTGCTATATATGTAAAAGTGGGCCCATTTTCCTATTCATTTGCGCACGTTAATTTGGTTGATTTTGAGCTCTGGGACCCATGGTGATGGTTTCTCATGAGAGTATAGTCAAAATGTTCGGGACGAGATTGTGATCATGCCTCCACGAGCGGAACACCGACCCACGAGATCACAGGTTAGTTTTTCTCGATTTACCGTTTTTATCCCCAAAAGATTAAAATGTTGAAATCTTTGTCATGGGGGATAATTTTTGAAAATGTTAGTTTTAATAGGTCTATCTAGGGGGCGCCTACTGGGTAGGCTTTGTTTTAGTCAAAATAGTATTTATTTAGAATTTTTAGGCATTTTTAGGTCATGTGACCCATACGGAAATTTGGGACACGACCGCCGCCCTGGGTAGGGTGGCGGTTACATGACCGCCCTGATCAGGGTGGCGGTTACAAGACCACCGCCTTTAAGGTGGCGATTACGGAACCGCTGCCCTACTCAAGGTGGCGGTCCTTCACAAAATGCCTAAATAACACTTATTTGAATTTGTTTTTGCATTTTTAGCATCCTTACCTACTTTCATGATTTTTCTAAAGTCATTTGGATACTAACTTGCCTATTTTTGTGTGTTTTTAGGTGTATGCAGGCGAGGGAGGAGTATATTCAATGGAGCAAAGAGAGAGAGTGTGATTAGCTCTCCAGTAGTATTAGATGCCCTTTCTAATGAGTAGGACACTCTTCGAGGGCTAGATATCTGCGTATATCACGGGTTCCGCATGTTGCACCATCTAGTCACATACTGTGACTTATTTTCATATTGGGATGCTGATCGGAACACTTTCCGATTACCAGGGGTCTGAGGTGAGTGGACCATTACTTTGGAGGATGTTTACCATATCTTGGGGGTCCAATCATCGGGAGACGACTCACTCTTGAGACAGCAGGTTCATGGGCTCAAATAGCACAGTAGGCCTCATACATGGGAGATGCAGTTATCTCCACTGGTTCGAAGAAGGGGGTGAGGGTCGATCTATTCCTAGCCTACCTATCCCCTTGATTCGTCATCAAGCCATTATGGGGATCCTTGCCTCGAGATTGATTGGGGACAAGGGAGGAGACACTCTACTTTATTGTTGGTCCCCCATTATTACACAGATTGAGGGACATGGTTGGATTTATGCCTAGGGAGCCAACATACTTGGGACTACCTACCATGATTTATACCAGGTGGTCCATTTATAGGGGCAGTCATTGAGCCATCCGACCCTGGTTATGAGCTGGGTCTACGAGTGTTTCATCCCTTATGGGAGAGGTGTAGAGGTGGAAGATCCCGGAGCTGTGAGGGTAGCCAGATGGACAAACATGTCGGTGCTCAGAGCACCTCACCAGCCCCACCACCTCCCTGACCACTGATGACATGGAGGCCACACCTTATCAGGCCATGGCAGGTTTATGGGGTGAGGAGGCTCTTACTTTGATTTCCTGCTCCACCACAGGGCAGCTTGTTGACAGGGTGGGGAGGGTGGAGACACATCCTTTTGGTCGAGTGCCTCAGTAGTTTGGCCTGCCTTACGTGGGTATGCTTCCCCTAGTGGTGCCAGTGTATAGATTAGTTTAAGAGGCCAGAGGAGGTCCTAGAGGCTGGGGTTGGACAGTTGTTACTCCTGGTGTCCCCATTGCAGCTAGGCGGGTAGTACGAGCTCAAGGGAGAGCCGGTGCTCCTCAGGCACCCTTACTTCAGATTTCGCCAGTCCCGCCCACAAGCAGTGATGACCCCATTGACATAGACTCTGAGTCCGAGGAGTTCATAGGGGGGAGATGGAGGAGGAGACCGAGGCTGAGGTCAGCGAGTCGGGTGGAGAGGAGGACAGTGATCCTGAGTGGCATGACACTCAGGATATTTTACAGGCAGAGAGGGTAGAGCAGAGTGCGGAGAGGGTGACTCTGGTTTCAGAGGAGCCACTCTCTCAGGGCCTTGGTGGGGAGGATGAGTCCGTAGCAGGATGATATGTTGCCCCGGCCACAGGAGGAGCACACCAGTCAGTGGCGGCATCTGTGGTAGGTGCCGATCCTAGAGATCCATCTTGGAGGCCTAGCGATCCGAGTGAGTTATCATCCTTCCTTTTAACATTTGTTTCTAGTTATGATTGCCTTAGTTGTTACCTCTCCTTTTTTTTATGTTTGCTTTTATCTCTTGATTATTTCTAATTGGCTTTTCTCCTTTGCTTACAGAGACTTCCGATGAGTGGCGAGACCTGATTTGCTGTATGCACCAATACCCTGATGATCCCTATGGAGAAGACCCATGTAGAGCTATCTGTGGATGCAAGGGAGCCTTCAGCAGCTAGTAGGCACACCGACATCTTTTCCCCTATCTAGCATGTGGCCAGGATGGTGTCTACCCTCCGTACCGAGCTAGCAGGGTACAGGATAGCAGAGCACCTAATGAGGAGTCATTCTCATGGTGAGACCACAGCTGCTCCTCAGGATCGTGAGCCCTCGTGCATTCAGAGCGCCGGCGTAGCCGGAGTCCTAGATGGGGCGTGCACCCTTAGAGGGATCTCATAGGGGTTGAGAAGCCACTTGGCTCTCTTGGACTATTTTTATGATGTATTTTGTATCTCCCGGGCTCTTTGAGCATTTTGACCATGCTTAGCGCATGATGGCATTATACAGGAAACTTGATTGTTTATATATATATATATATATATATATTCTTTTTGGATCAGAATCTTGGCATTTATGACGTTGTTTCCATTTCCACATGTAAACTATGGTGTTAATGTTTATATGCTTTTTAGAATGTATGCAATGGAGAACAAATGATACAAATGTTTACTTTCTTTTTGTATTTCGTGATGCTGATATATGATAATGTAAACACAATGTGATTTTAAACTCTAGCTTCTTATAAGAAATTTTTGGTACTTCATATTTGTTTTGACAAAATGTGATGATAAACCGGTACGATGAGTAGATAAACTTGCCCCACTCCTAACTCCACGCAACTAGTAAGATGCGAGGGCTCATCACCGAGAGCTAGAAAGGGCATAAGTTATGAAATGTGTTGAAATGATAGTGATGAGAGATAGACAAAGCCTTAGTGGAACCAAATTAGGATGCTACAAGCTTACTCTACTTGAGTGACTCCATAGTTTGGGATGCAACTTGCTTTGCGGTTTATCTAGACTTAGATCCGTAGATGGCCACATGGTAGACAAAATCTAGGTTTCAGGGTTTTGAACTCTCTTAGAATTTTGGACATCTGATTCATTTTTTTTGCTCAAAATTTCAAAAGTTCATTGGAATTGTTTGCTTATGACCTTCAATGTTTATTTGTCAAGAGGACCCCCTACACCTTGCCCCATGCTACTAGTAAGAAGCATGGGCTTATCACCATGGACAAGGTATAGGTGAGTAAGGGCATTCCCATCCTTTCCCAACCCTACGTCACTAGTAAGAGACACAAGCTCATCACCGAAGGTTGGTAGGGCAAGGAAATGTGTAAAAATAAAATTTTCTATTTGATCTATGTTTGACTTGCTTATTTGAGAAAAATTTCAGTGTGTTCTTATTTCCAAAGAGATATACATAGGGGATAGATGTGACACAATGAAGCTTCTAGAATAGACCATAGGCAAGGCACCTATCCTAAGAAGAAACCAAGATGAGAACAAGCATGCAAATATTGGTATGGTTACCATAAGGCTTTGTTATATCTAGCTTTATCTGATGAAATGATTATGACACGATTGATGATGCTATAGAAGTGAAGAAGTATGATTAGAGTGTTCATGCCAATAACATCAGAAGTTGTAATGAATTGCTTTGAGAATGAGTTCCTTGATCACAAAATTGCATGAAACAAGTGGACAAAATGAACCTAACTACATGAAGATGTAATGTAGATATATTTATACAAATAGTGCTGGTTGCTTATGCATAGAATCATTTAAGGTGCAGGAATTGACAGTTTCACCAAATTCCTCGCCTTCCAGTAGTACATAAAAGATATGCACCATTTCCATAGTCCTTCGTGACTCGGTATGGGCCCAACCATTTGGGCTAGAACTTCCTTCCTTCGCCGGTCTTTTTATCGATCTAGTTGTCTAGCCTTAGAACCAGATCACCTTCATATATGTCTCATTCATAGACCTTCTTGTTATACTATCAGCACATCCAATCAGCATAGATTATGTGATGTTTTTCATCATCTAACCTAGCTTCATCTAGGATTTCTAGTTGGGAGAGACGTGCTTCTCTATAAGTGTCTTCATCTAGAATCCCTTGTAATGAGATATGAAGACTGGGTATTTCAACCTCAAGCGGGAGAACTGCTTTTGCCTTGAATACTAGCGAGAAAGGAGTTGCTCTTGTTGGTGTTCTTATTGAGGTTCGGTGGGCCCACAAGGCTGGATATAACTTCAAATGCCAATATCGTTTGTTTTCTTTCACTATTTTAAGAAGAATGGCTTTTAATGTTTTGTTTGTCGCTTCAGCCTGTCCATTGGCTTGAGGGTAATACAGAGAGGCCATATGATGACTTATTTTAAATTTATTGCACAATTCATGAAATTCTTCATTCTTAAAAGAAGTCCCATTATCTGATATAATGACTTGCAAGACACCGTACCTACAAATGATTTGGTTCAAAATTAACTTGGTGATTATGGAACCCAGTACAGTAGTAAGCGGCATAGCCTCTACCCACTTGGTAAAATACTGGTGGCCATGATTATGAAATTATGGCCATTTGTAGATGAGGGAGAGAATTTCCCTATCAAATCTAGGCCCCACGTAGAAAAGGGCCATGGAGTAGTGATTGGTTGTAGAGCTTGTGCTGGTATGTGAATCTCGTGGGAGAATTCTTGGCACTTATGACACCTTCGCACAAACTCTACTGCGTCGTGTTCTAGAGTAGGCCAGAAATAACCCATCCAATGTATTTTACGGGTGGTGGCATGACCACCGAAGTGGCCTCCACACATGCCGCTGTGAGATTCGTATAGAATTTTCTTGGATTCTTCTGTGTCAACACACCTTAGGAGCATTCCATCGAAATCCTTATGATAGAGAACCTGTTCTATGATAACATATTTAGCTATGATAATGCATAACCACCTTCTTCACTATAGTGTAGCACCTTCTGGATACATATGGTCCATGATATAATTAATAATATCAGTATACCAAGGACACTCAGAGACAGGAGGTTTGGTTTTGATGTAGTATATGCATTCATCAGGAAAGTCCAGATCTACTAGATCGCCTCCATCTAGTGGGTTATCAGCTAACCAATCTACTATGATTTGTCCCTTAACGGACTTTTGATTTACAAAAGTTAATTCAAATTCACCCATTAAGGTTATAAAGCATCCATCCTTCTTAGACAAGGACCCTTGCGTGAGGAAAGTTCGTAAATGGTCTATTTTTACAATGACCCTTATTTCTTGATTTAGCATATAATGTCTTAAGCGTTTGGTTGTGAAGATTATGGCAAGGCATTCTCATTCTGCCTATGTATAACATGTTTCATAGTCGAGAAACATTGGCTAATGAAATAGATCACGTGTTCTCTCTTGTCATCATCTTCTTGAGCCAGCATATAGGCTAGCGAGACATTGGTAGCTCACGAATACAAGATTAACGGGTGGTCTGGCTTAGGTGGCATTAGCGTAGGTGGTGATAACAAGAAACACTTAACTACGCATCGAAAGCTTCATTATAGTATTTGGTCCAATCAATACTATAATCTTTCTTGAGTAGATTGTTGATTGGATGAATGCAAAGCTTAAATCTAGGATGAATCTCAGATTGCACCAAGTTTTCTAAGAAATGACCTAATTCCAGATTCATCCGAAGGTGGGACCATTTCGAGAACAACCCAAATTTTGGTTGGGTCAACATCGATCCCTCGTGACGATATAATGTAACCTAGGAGTTTCCCTCCTGTCACACCAAAGATGCATTTTTCTGGATTTAGCATGACTCCGTATTCTATTAGACGTGAAAGAATGACGTGGAGTACTTCAAGTGATCACAACACCTCTTGGATTTGGCCAACAAGTCATCTACGTAGGATTCCACAATTTTATGAATAAGATCATGAAATATATATGTCATAGCCCGCTAGTATGTAGCGCCAGCGTTCTTGAGACCGAATGGCATAACAACGTAGCAATAGGTTCCCCAAGGAGTTATAAATGTGGTTTTAGCTTGGTCTTGTTCGGATATTCTGATTTGATTGTATCCTGAGAACCCATCCATGAGGGACAAAAGCTCAAATCTAGCTGTTGTGTCAACGATGATGTCAATGGATGGTAATGGGAAGTCATCCTTGGGGCATGCCTTATTAATGTCTCGGAAGTCTATGCAGATGCATATCTTCCCATTTTTTTAGAATGGGAACGATATTAGATACCCATTGAGAGTAATCGACCGGTTTGATGAATCCTACTTGGAGGAGTTTCATTACTTCTTCCTTTACCATGAGAGCTACCTTAGGTTTCATTGGTCTCGATTTTTGTTTAATTGGCTTTGCATCTGACTTGGTGATGAGGTTATGTACCACAATGTGTGGTGCAACTCCTGTCATTTCTTTATAGTTAAATGTGAAGGCCTTCTGATGCTCCTTGAGGATTCGAGTGTGTATTTCTATTTCTTCTGGGGTTAACGAAGATCCTAATTTCAAGATCTTTGGATCATCCTCCATTCCGATGTTAATATCAATTGTTTCTTCGATTAAAGAAGCGTTACCTTCTTCAAACTCAGGTGGAGCTGGAGGTAGTTCCAGATCGTCTCCATTCTCTACCGTGTATATGTTGAGCTCCTTTTGTGGGGGAAGCTCTATCATGGGATTTCCAAAGTAAGAAGATGAATGTGGGATTAAGGACAAATCTATCACGTGATGGGTGAGATGTAATGCTGCATAGGTGTTTAAGTAATCCAGAGTGGCTCTATCACTATCAATGTGGTCTAGGATAGTAGATTTGTTCTCATCTATGTTTGTTAAAAGAGGGTTTGACATTTTTTTCACCAATGGTTTAGTACGAAGGGATACCATGAAACGGGTATCTTCCAACTCACTATTTGGAGTGAAGCATGATGCTGAGGTTGCTATAGAATCGGTGAGAAGATTTTTTTCTCGTGGGATTGCTTCAATTGATATGAAGTCAAACTCTTTGCTCAAATCCAATACAACTATTTTGTAGAGTTGTAAGTGCTCAGCTCTGGTTTCATACACCTCAGAGACTTGGTTTGCTACCAATTGTGAGTCTCCTAACACCCTGATGTTATTAACACCGATCCTCTTAGCTAAGATGAGGCCAAGGAGGAGGGCTTCATACTCAAGCACCATTGTTTGTACATTCGAAATTTAGTTTAAAGGTGAACGGTAAGATCTTTCCCTCGGGAGAAGTAAAGATCACACCTGCCCCAGCCCCATAACGACATCTAGCTCCATCGAAATGGAGAGTCCAATATTTATTGGGAATATGGACATTGGGATATTTTTTGTGTTAACATCTTCTACTTCCACCATGTAGAGATCCTTTGCTAGAAGAGAACCAACACCTAGGGTATATCCCATGCCTACAGTAATCAAATGGTAGGAACATGGTAGATCCTGTTCTAATAATTTGACAATTTTTGTAGTAGTTCCTAATGATATTGTTTCTACAATGTTAGCCTCATCCTTGAGGGTTGGGATAGTCTTGACTAGGCTCATAGTCTCAAGATCTATTGTAGGTACCAAATTTTCTTCTAGTTTTGCGTCGGTGGGTTTATTAAGTTGGTTTGTTGGGAGTTCAAACTCCGAAGTGAATGCCTGGTCTTTTCTTTAAGTCAACTAGGTGTATATCGAATGGCTTTGGATTGCCTTTAGCTATGAACACTTTTCCTAAATGCAAGAATCTTACTTCTTGAAATAATGTAGAGGGGATTGCCTTCATACGGTGTATCCATGGTCGGCCAAGGATCATATTATAGTTGGTTTCCGATCTATAATATAAAACTTAGTTAGGATTGTTTTGGGTCCTAAGGTGACCGGTAGTATTATAGTTCCAATCGATGTGGCTTTAAGGCTATCATAGCCTCTTAATGTATTTCGATTCATGGAACAATTTGTTTCTCCATACCCTAGCTTTTAAAGGAAAGAGAAGGGGACTATATTAACTGTTGCTCCATCATCAACCATCGCACATTTAACATAATTGTTATAAACCCAAACTTTCAAATGTAGGTTCGGATCACCTCTATGTGCAATCTCAAAGATCTCGTTGGCATTTTTTTATTTCGAATACAAACTCGGTATCCCTATCCAGCTGCCCAGGAGGGTGGATATCAAAGTCTATATGGTTTACCTATGTTTCGGGAGGTGGAGTGATGTTAATTAAATGACCTAAACCTAATGCCTCTAAAAGAGCAGCCCTATGGGCAAGGAGAGTTCTTCAGTAAGTCCAAAAAGAAATGTGCGAGAAGGTTTTTGTTAGATCACTAATTAAATCATAGGCACCTACGGGTTTTACTAACATTTGTTGGATGTTATCTGTCTCCGGTAGGTAACTTGGACTTGGCTAAGAGGAATATTCTCGTGTCCTTGTTACAGCTTCCATGGGTAGTTCGGCGTCTAATTCCACTAAACCGACTATCTTGGGTCGTGGTTGACTTCCTAATTGTGGTGCAACTAATGGATTTAGTGAAGTCGAGGCTTCATGATCATTGTTTCCTATTATTATGCCCTTATTTGTCCCATTTGGATTTAACCTGTTGTTATTGTGATTTGGGAGTGGATCATTAAAGATTTTGAGGGGTGCATTTTGAGGGGAAACTGCCCCTGTAAAAGTATTTGGTGTTGGTGATGCAGGATCTGCCAAGAACATATCTATGAAAAGTTATCTTTGTTCCTTTGGAAAATGTTGCATGAATTTATTGTAGTCACGGCACATTCTAGTGTCATGGCCTTGAATTTTGTGGAAACCACAATATGAGTTAGGATTGTAATTCCTAGTTTGTTGGCTTGGTGCATATTGTGGCCCAAAACTCTGATCAAACCGTTGCCTATTAGGATTAAAGTTTTACGTTTGTTGTTTTTGGTTTTGGTTCTGGTTTTGATATCCAGTTGAGTTTTGGCTTGGACCCTTTGTAAGGTTTTTCCATTGTTGTTGTTGTTGTTGTTGTGGATGATTAAAATCCACTGCATTGATTGTTGGGGTAAATTTGTTGTTTCGTTGGTTGTTCATTAGTGGTGGAGTATTCACAACATTTACCTTTTATCCTGATCAGTTACTCCATCTGTTGTCACTCCACGATTTTTATTAAGGACTTTAGGTCCTTTATTGACATTTGTGGTAGTGGGGTATTAACCTCCCATTTGTTCCATATGTCTTGTGACCGCTATCTATTGCAGCTTGATCTATTCAGAGAGCGCTCTCAAGTACTTCATCGTAAGTCCTTAGTGGGAACTTTTAGACTTCTTCCTTCACCTCTCTGCTGAGGGAATGAAGGAATAAATCACATAGTTCCATCTAATCCATATTTGGAGCACTTGCCAAAGAATAGAGGACTGTATGCCATCTTTGAATGAAATGAGCAACAGATTCATTGTGTTCCTACTTAATGTGTAAGAATTCCCTGATTCTGTTCTCAACAGTTTGTTCATATCAAATGCCTTGATGAACTCAGAAACAAGTTGTTTAAATGAATGGATGGAGGCTTCAGGTATTCTGTAATACCAATCGAGGGCGATACCTTCTAACATTTTGGGAAATATTTTGGCAACAACCCCATCCCAAGGGAGCAGTTCTCGAATGGCTATGGCATAGGCCTTGATATGTGCATTTGGATCTCCCTCCCCTTTGTATTTGGGTAAATTGGGAAGAGGTCTTGGAAGCATGATGCTTCATATGGTGAAGTCTAAGGGATCTTTCAAATATTCTGAATAAGTCCCTATCACGTAGGTTTTGACCATTGATGGTGCCTGCTGAGGGGGTGGTGGTGGAATGGGTTGTTGATATGGCATAGCATATGCATTGGTAGGGGCATAAGGAAACCCCTGTGGTTGAGAAAACATGCCGGGAGAGGAGAACATATCTCCCTGTGGTGATTTGGAGTACATGTTTAAGTATGAAGGGGGATTGTCTAGGAATGGATTATTTTGTACTAGATCGGGAGGTATCGGAATGGTGTTAGAAATGGCGGTTCTAGTTGGCATTTGTTGTGAATACTGAGGAGGCATGCCCAACATGCCCATTCCTATGAGGAGATCTACTTGGCTAGGATGGTGTGGAGGATTGGAACTTCCTACCTGCATGAATTGGGAATTTTGATTTGCTTGAGCAAGTTCTAACCCCCTAAATTTTTCTACTAAAGTTGAAATGACTTCATTTGGTGAAGTCACGGTATTTTGCTTTAGTGGAATTTGTTGTATATCCTAATATTGTATAGGCATGTGATACCCTGCTATGAACTAATCGTTCCCTGCCAAGTTTCCCGAGGGCATTTCCTATATGTAGTGGCATGGAGGTATTTTCTTGAAAAGAGACCTCGGGTTGTGTTTGTAAACTTCCTATGGGTGGGTACATACTCCGAGAGCATTGTTCATTCCTGGCATAACACACTGAATGCTCATCATCTAAAACCTGGGTATGGATCTGATTGTCTACTAATTTGTGGTCTAAGTAGCACCTAAGGAGATGAACCAGATTCTCCTGTGAACGTCATATTGTTCGAGCCTGAAGGCTCTATTTGTTGTCTTTGAGTGAGTTGATCCAACTCCTCTGTTTGGAAAGATGAACTATATCTAGTCCTTGGAGGTGGAGTTTGTGTTGATAATTGGTTATTTGAATAGTTTTCACCCCATACTGAGAGTGAGGGCGATGACTATCTATTCAGTTGAGCGTAGTATGCCTCAAGACCTAGGAGAGGTCTTCCATATGCATCGAATCCCGACATATTCGGGGTATATGAATACCCACAGAATAATGGGAAAGGGTGAAGGTGGAAGAAAATAGGTAATAGCGAAAGCGTTGTGTTCTTCACATCGGGTTCACCAATTTTGTTGGTGAAGCTGATGTGAAGGCTTAATGAGGTATTAGAAGGTGAAACAGTTGTTTGTTTCACGTCGGGTTCACCAATTTTGTTGGTGAAGCTGATGTGAAGGCTTAATGAGGTATTAGAAGGTGAAACAGATTTTGTTTCACGTCGGGTTCACCAATTTTGTACGATGGAAAAGTGACAAGTGAGCATGGGAATCTACAAGTAACTCTTCCTCGCACCCGACCTCCCGAGGTCATGCCGAGATAGCCGGTGGGGATGGATTATGCGTAGGGTATGGGTAAACTAGTTAGGAAATCTTATATCTTCGACACACTAATGGAATCTATGAATCTAAGGCAAAGAAGGCCCTCCTAACCTGAACTGGCATGATAGATCGATCGAAAAGGATGAATGCTCGAAGGCTCCAATCAATATCAAGCTCTGGTGTGATCCGATCTATAGGTTGTGGGATACATGGAAAATGACCTAGGATGGTTTCGTGTATGTCTCCAGATAGGGTCATATGATGGATGATGGATATATAATGGATTCTATGGTCGATTCTCTAGTCTAGTCCAAAAATCTTTAGCTTTGTTAGCTGCTATGTCTAACAAGGATAACTGTGTGATGATGATAGGTGGAAGTGGAGTAGATCTAAATACTAATGTGCGTAAGCTAGTATCTATGTCTGATTCACCTGTGGATTTGTTGGGTTGTGGGATTTTTGGGTCACAACCATAGATTCATGGTTGTTGTGGACCTGTTATGGTCATGTGCGGAATCAATCCCTAATCCCTAGTATCAATAGTCATATGCCTTTTCGGCCTCTATGTTTAGAATTAACAGTTGTGCAATATTTTCTGAGTATCTTATAGGCATTCTTGCAACCTGAATCCTTAAGCTAGTATCTATGTCTGTGAGGGTGTCTCCTACATCTAGTTGTGGGACCAAAGGGTCATAACCAAATGTTTTCTCTCTTTCAAGTCCTTCTACATAGTCATGCAGATATTTATCTAGGGTAATCTGTAGTTTGGCTGATTTGACCAAAATGTGTGTGCTTGGTCGTCTTCTATATTTAACCCGCTTAACTGTGAGCTGATCTATTGTAAGTCTACTATTGTTTGGAAGACTTGGATTCTAAGGTTCTGATCTATATCAGTTATTGCCATAATAAGATTGGGTTGAGGCATGATTGGCTCGAATACGTATTCTCTGGGCTCTCTAGGTCCCGTGATTGTCATACAAAAGAAAACGATATAAAGCTAATTAATGACAGAATAAACTAAACATGCAAGATATATTTACGTATATTTCTAAGTCTGATGCTTATTGCTAAACTACTAAATAGATTTTAAAGAGAAACTTATCTAATATATCTAAAATTGACAACTAAACTAATAACGCAATTAAAACAAACAAAGCGACCGAGTATAGTTGTTTGTCTGTGTAATTTGTAGATCTATTCTAAATAACCTGATAACTGATCTACTCTATTTGAAAGACTCTCGATCCTACCTCAGAAGTGAGGAGTGAATCATAGTTTCTCAAAAACTATCAATCCCCACAACTTCCCTGGCAATATCAAAAGTAAAATTTAACTGAAATGAAATGATTAGCTACTCTATTTGATATGCTTTTAACTAGAACTTTGAAAGCTAGAACCTGGATTCTGTAAAATAGTGGCGAATCCGATGGTGTGTGACCTTGTCCCCTTAGTGTGATCTCCTCATTCTTTCATGCTCATGTGGATCCAAAAAGTGTGTAATGCTAGCATCAACAAAAGTAGATATTGGAACAAAGGCAGCTTAGGATGCAAACTGAATACAATGCGAGTAGGAGAGGGATAGCGCAAGAGTATAGAGCTTGGCTTATGTAATTCCTAGCGGGATTTATTATGAGTCATGCAACATAAAACGTATAGCACCTGAACCTATCCTATTTGATGAAAAAAACCTACAACTTTAATGGCTTCCTATTGAAATCAAACTATCCTACTCCAATTGATTTGGATGAAATGACAACAACACTTTGCACAAGGAGAATATGTGGCTTTCTGACAGCTAAACAATGCTAACTATGCATCTAACAAATGAAACTATGAATCCTAAACAAAATTAAAGGCTAAACTATTGAAATGAGAAATTCAAAGGCAAAATTGAGGGGCCATTGGCTTGAGCACAAGCCAGCTATTTATAGAATCCCATTTACCCAAAGGTGAAAACCAAATTGATCTCTTAAACCATAAACAATGCCAAAACACTATTCTAGGGAACCAGAATCATAAATACAAGCAAAGGCGGTGAAAAAAGCTGGTAAATTTTGAATTTTACGTGAGTCGTTACAATAACATTCTTGAAAATGCGTGAAGGACCGCTACCCTGAAAGGTGGTGGCGGTTATAGGACCGCTACCAGGCAGGCAGCGGTTTCGTAACTAAAGAACAAAATGCAAAGAAAAGAGGGGAAAAGAGAACAACAAAGCACACAGGGGCTAAGCGAGACATGCGGGATGTTAACGCATACTTGGAGAGATTTTCCGGATCCCGAACACCTTGCGAGGAGACCTGTATCATCATTGGGGCACATGTTACATTATTTCGGTGGTGTAGTACCCTACAATTTTGGGTACGTACAGGTAGCTTTTCCTATAGGGTGCTACCATTTGGCTTATGCAATGCTCTTGCAACTTTCTAGAGAGTTTTACTTGCAATCTTTTTTTATCTAACAAATGACCTGTGTTGAGGTATACATGGATGACTTCAATGTACATGGAGATACATTTGATGATGCTTTGAGAACTGGATAGAGTGTTAACTAGATGTGAACAACACAATCTGTCTCTTAGTAATGAAAAGTGTTTATAGATGGTTGATGAGGGGATTGTATTAGGAAACCATATTTCAAAAAAAAAAAATCAGGTTGATCAAAACAAAATTAGGATCATTTTAGATTTACCTATTCCTCAAACCCCCATAGATATCAAGTCATTTCTAGGACATGTTGGGTACTATAGGTGCTTTATAAAATATTTCAGTAAAATTGCTACCCCCATGTTTAATTTTCTAACCAAGGACTGTGAATTTCTTTGGGATGAAAATTGTCAGCATGCTTTTGAATAAATTAAAGAAAATTTAATCACTGCTCCAATATTGAGAGGACCTAATTGGGAAAATCCATTTCATATCCAAACAAATGCTTCAAATAATTCCATTGGTGCAGTTTTGGGATAGAAAGATGAAGAAGGAAAAATGTATGTTATTTATTATCTTAGTAAGAATCTTACTCCCACTGAAAAGAATTACACCACCACTGAAAAATAATTTCTTGTTGTAATTTATGCAATCAATAAATTTAGACATTACATTACAGGTTACAAGATATTTATACACACAGATCATTCAGAAATTAAATATTTGATGAACAAACTAGTGGGTGGAGGAAGAATAATTAGATGGTTATTACTTTTGCAAGAATTTGATATTACCATTATGGAATATCCAGGTAAATATAATGTGGTAGCTGATTTTTTTCAATACTAACCACTACATGGGAGCAAGATCCAATCAAGGATAACTTTCCAGATGAACAACTGTTTGCTATCTCAACAAGTACACCATGGTTTGCTAATATGGAAAATTATATTACAATAGGGAAGTTTCCTCCTTCTTTCACTAAGAAACAAATAAAGAAGTTAATCAAAAATAGTGCACAATTCAAATGGTTAAATGGAATGCTATTTAAATGTGGGCCTGATTTTGTTTTACGCATGTGTGTAAGAGAAGATGAAATATTTGATATCCTCAAAGCATGTCATGATGAACCAAGTGGAGGAGACTATTTAGTGAAAATAACAACTCATAATATACTTTGCACTAGTTATTATTGGTAATCTATGTACAAGGATGTGAAGAGATATATCAAGCAGTGTGATCCTTGTCAAAGGATGGGACAACCAACTTTCACCAATGAAATGTCTCTTCAACCTCAAGTTGTAATTGAACCATTTGAGAGATTTGGATTATATTTTTTGGTCCCTTTAATCCTCCTTCACAAGGAAAGTAATATATTCTTGTGTGTACTAACTATGTGCCAAAATGGGTAGAAGTGCAAGCATTGAAAAATTCCATGAAGAAGCAATTGATGATTTCCTTTGAAACAAAATTATGGTAAATTTTAGAGCACCGAGGAGCATAGTTTTATATCAAGGACCACAATTTATGTCTAATATGATCCAAGCTTTCACAACATATTACCAAATCAATTAAAGGGATTCATCTCCTTATCACCCACAAATCAAATGGACAAGCTGTCAAGTAACAAACGAGAGAATTGGAGAACATCCTTACCAAAATAGTTGAAGCTGGGAGAAAAGATTGGGTAAAGAGACTACCTAAAGCTGTTTGGGCTTATAATACAACTTGGAAAACTACAATAGGGTTTTCACCATATGAGTTAGTCTATGGGAAAAATTCCTTATTTCCCATTGAGTTTGAACTTTAGACATTGAGGACAGCAATTAAGGTGGGAATTGAGTTGGATGTAGCTCAAAAAGAAAGAATCCTTCAACTCAATGAGTTGGATGAATTGAGGATGGAAGCACTTCAGCAGACAGAAATAATCCAAGATTAGAGGAAGTAATGGCATGACACACATATCAAGAGAAGGAAATTCAAAGTAGGAGACTGGGCATTGTTGTTTGATTCTATGTACCAACAATTCAAGGGAAAATTGAGAACCATATGGTTCGGACCTTATCAAATTGAGAAAATAATTGAAAATGGTTATATTTAGTTACTTCCCATTGATGGTAGAAAAGAACACTCTTAGTCAATGGACATGGGCTGAAACTCGTAAGAATCCTCCCACAAAAGATGAATTCTTGAGGAAGATTGAAGCAGACAAATAATTTGATCATATGGAAGAACCCAATTCTTCCAAAATTATCAAATAACCAAATGATAGATCTAGAATAAAGGGAAGAAAATGAAAACTACTAAATGGCATTTGAAAACTAGAATAATAATAAAAATTATATATATATATATATTTCTCTCAAAGGTCAATTGAAAACCTAGCAAATGGCGGTTGACCTCTTCTTTTGGATAATTAAAATAAAAGGGAATTCTTTTGAATTCCAATTGTCTTATCTAACCGTGTTTTTTTCCACTTGTAGGAATGACGAGTCATCATAGCAAAAGGATTACATCATCAAGGATGGTAATTATATCTTTTAACTTATTTAGGGTTAAATTAAATGTTTACATGTGTGATTTGACTTGATTTAAAATTTGGTATGATGAGTCATCTATTTATACATTATGATTACAAGTGAGTAATCATGAAGATGATAAGGATGGGATAAGTGGCGGCATGGTTATTATTGGTAATTATTAAGTGCAAAATCAAGTGAAATAAGTTGCAGAGTGATTTTTGAGAAGCAAAGTGAATTAAGCTTGTATTCCATGACAAAGAAGAAGAGGTTCTGCGCCCAAATTCATCGGCCCAAAGCTAAGCAAGAAGGCCTGTAACCAATTTGCACATAATCAAGGAAATAAAACTCAAGCCGATATGGGGATTAAAAATAAATCAGAACTAAAGGATTATTCCCAACTTCTCACGAGACGAAGAAGTGGCATCTATCTTTGAGCATACAGGATGGCTAGAGTTCTGAAGAATTTTTCAAAGTATAATGACGAATTAGTAAGAGAATTCGTCATAAACCTAGAGAAATCCAGGACAAAGGTGAGAAATATATTTATTCCTTTTTTGTAAATACATAAGTAATGTGTCTGGAGTGCCAATTGTGCATGTATGAACATCCCGCGAAAGGGACATTGAAAGAACTCGTTGAAATCCTACTACAATGAGGAGAAACTAAACCCCAATACATATACAATACAAATAATATCATAAAATGGGTCAGAAGAACCAGTTTACCCAAACCCTTTGATAGGGTAGCATTTTTTATAGAGAAATATTTAACCTATGATGGTCAATTTGGGTCCATAGAAAAAAAAAGTCCTAAAAATGCTCATATATCTGAAGTATGGATCCACAAAACCTGAGTACATAATAAACCTTCCAGGGTTTCTTTTTTATTATATCTAGACCATGGCCTAGAGGTATTCTTGGGGTGTTGGGAAAATAAGGCATCATGGGATAATTCATTTAGTATGCCAACACCATTTTCTGTCAAAGAAAAATGGAGAAGAAATTTGGGAAAAGTTTCTTGGCAAGTTCAAGAAAAACCCTAATATTATCAGAAGAACAATACCAGCTCCATTTTCTCCTTCAACTAATTTGGAAATTGACGCCCCTATAGAAGAATATAAGGAAGTAGAAAGAGATAGTATACCAAAAATAAGAAGGTCTGTAAGAAGAATCAAAACAACATAGCCTTCTGTGCCTTTGAAGGAAATTCCTTCTTCTGCAGTAGCTTCAGGGGAGCCAATATCTGTCTCTGACAGTGATAGCTCACCTGTACAAGAGCAAGAAACAAGAGTAAGAAGGAGCTCTAGAAATAAATCCACCACTAGGAATGTTGAAATTCCCCAGAGAAGGAGAATTCATAAAAGGACAAGGGAAACCCCAGAGGGAAGGAGTGAATAGGAAAATATGGAAAAGGAAGTTGTTGATATTTTTGGTAGCATGGCCATGACTCCTCCGAACCAAGCCAAGCTAAGATGGATAGAGGAGATGAGAGAATTGAAGAGTAGAAGTTTCAAGAATTGGTTGAACCATCAACATTGCCATAGGAAGAAGAAGAGTTGGCATCCTGGAGAAGAAAAGGAAAATTTCCTTTGATAGAGGAAGAATGCTCAACTCCTCAAATAATTTTAAAGGAAGAAGAAAGACATCAGGTTAAACAGGCTCTATTCTTGTCTAGAGCAGAGCTCATTATCAGAGAAAAGGATGAGGAATTAGATTTCCTCAAACTTAAATCAGAATAAAGGGAAATCCTCATTGGATATTTAACAACTCAAACTTGCAGCCGGGATAGAGGAGTTATCAATAATTAAAAAATAAATGATAGAAAAAGAGGAAGAATGTCAGGACTTCCATAAAATAGAATGTTGTGTCCACAAAGATGCATCTGCACCGAGAGTTAGCCTATTTTCCACTCAAACAACTATGGAATGACACATGCAAGGAGATCATAGAAGCTAAAACACCAAATGAATATTTGAATACCAAGATGGACGAAGAGAAGAAGGCAGGAAAAGAATGGGAAGAAAAAAATTTTAAGGAAGAAGGAAACAAATATAAATTTCTTGAAAATATTCATATGGTCTATATTATGAGTGAAAAATTACTTACCCTGCAGGAGGCCCTCTCCTGCATACAGTGTGTTTTTAGAAGATCAGTTCATTTGCTAACAACTATTAAGGATTGCATGTGGACTTCCACATTAACTAAAGGATGAATCTAAATTCATGACAACTTACTCTCTATCCATTCCCTGGTCCGAAAAATCTTCTATGTGAATTTTATCTTTGTAATTTTATGCTAGAGAAAAACACAGGATTTATGATCAACTTGTATGTGGGGGAGAGCCAGCTTAATGCATTTGTCTCTGTTTTGCAAAACCAAATTACATGGAAGGAAAGGCAATCTGATTTTTTATTGAAATCTAGTTCAATTTGGTCTTTGTGTGAGAGCTCACTATGGTAAACCTTCTTCCTTCTTTATACATTTTAGAACTCATGTCTTTGATGAGCGATTCAAGACACATTATTTTTCCATTCTACAAAAAAGTATTGATGCCTTTACCTCCTATGAGAAGGATAAATTTGAAGATATTTATGAAGGATGCTCGAAGAGGTCGAACGCCTCTTTGTTTCCTTGAGAAGAAGGAAGTAATATCCCCTACAAATCTGATCTAAAGTTTAGAAAGGGAAAAAGCGTTATGCACAATAATTCCTCATATCAATGATACCTAGAAGAAAATAAGGATGGGAATGCAAATAAGGCCCCCTACTTATCACCCCCATGTCTCCTTAGAAAAATAAAGAACCTCAAGATCCTACGAATTTGAAGAGTGGAGAGGAAAATAGAAGCAGGAGTTGGGTACAGACTTCTAAGTTTAAGCATTGGAAAATTCAATTTCAGCCATTTGATCTCGAGCAATCAAACAAAATACAGAACATATAACCCCAATTTTAAAGAATGAAGTTTGTAAAGCGACTTACAAACAAGTAAGTTTGGGGAAATGATGAGGCCAAAATATGCCCAATTAATGTATAATATATGATCTCATCTTACTCTCCTTTTTATTAATTTTGATTGCATTTTGTGACTTTTATTTGATCTAATATGAGTTAGGATGTAATTTTCTATCTTTTGATTGATTGTGATTCTAATGTTAACAGCTCTGAAATTCCTGACAAAGTGTGTGTTTGAAATTCAGTTTTGTAATAAAGTAGGTCTAATCAGTCGAAGAAATGAAGTATGTAGCATTTAGTATGTTTTCGGTAGTATCTGTTCCAACATAGCTTAGTTTGAAACTTCCAAGCTAGTTCTGAAAATCCATTACATAGTCATCATCTAGTTTTGAGACTTTCGAGACTTAGTTCCATAATTTTCAGACTTAGTTCGGAAATCCTCGGTATAGCTCGAACACTCATGGTTTTCATCCTTAAATGATTTCCTATTGTTCTGGAACTTCTTTGAAGTTTTGGAACTGATGGAAATTTATCTATTTTAACCACATCTGGAGATTCTGCATCAACAACCCTTTCAATCAGGAAAGGATGAGAAGATCTCTCGAACATAGATCCAGGATAGCTATCTACTGACTATTTGATCAGCCTCAATTTGACTCAAAGATCTATTCTGCAGGCACAATTTGATTTCATCATAATCGTAGAGATAACTATTATTGTAATATATATATGCGGACTGCAGTAGATAGGAAGAATAGGAAGAAATAGAGATAAAACAGAGAAGAGAGATATAGAATAAGTATACGAGATCCAATACATTTTGTAATATCAAATGTTTTATCAATAAAATAGGCATTCTGTTTAAGAGAATCCTGAGTGTTAAAATCCTGATTCAAGGAGGAGCAAGGGCCCACTCTGCAAGGACCAGGATATTCATTTATTTGGTATTTATATTTCTTAAGAAAATAGTTTAGATCTGTTAATTTTGTATTTCTTTAATTATTCTAGTTAAACTCTGTTGTGTACTTGTTCATGTAGGTGTTTAGATAGATTCTTATTTTCTCTTGCAATCATTTTTAAGCATTCTAAGTTGTGTTTTTTTATTTCCAACAGCAAGTGTGTTTACTTTTAGAAGCAAGTGTGTTTATTTCCATTCTGCAAAGTGTGTTTCCTTTCAGCAAAGCTTTCAGTGTGTTTACTTTCAAAAAAATTTCATAGTATGATTTAAATAAGGTTTTACCAAGAAGTCCTTAAGACATTGAAAAGATCCCCTAGAAAATACAAAAACAACTACAGTCAACTACTAGATCAATAGGATTACTCTTGTTGCATATAGCTTTAGACACACCCCTAGTTTGATATGACATCAACAAGAAGTTGATTAAATGAAGGGAATAACAACACCCATTAGCACATGGGTCAAAAAGCCAAAAAGGTCAAAAAAGTAAAAAATAAAAAAACTTTCAAAAAATATAAAGTTCTATAAATTGACCCCAAGACATCTATGATAATATTGGAATGTGAAGGACACGCCTTAGTGAAAGAAACAAGGTGAAAAAGTGATATTTCTCAAAATAGCGAGTTCACGGGACCTAGTTTCCAAAAGTAGCAATTTTTAGTCCCAGCGCAAAAAGTTGCTATCATCTCTGTAGCAACATATATTGTTGTTTTTTGCCACCATGAAGTTCAATTTCACTATTCAATAGCACCTACTCTCCCCTTAGAGAGTTTATTAAAAACAAGCTAAGTCAATTAGCTCGGTGAGTTGGAAGAGTTGATTAAGTGGGACAAGGAGAGTTGGTGGATTGAGATTCTCGGGACAAGAAGAAGTAATGCATGTGATATCTTCTTCTTCGCACAAACATCCAATTATTTCTTCTCAAGGTGATCGAGAGTTGGCTCCATGGAAATATTACGTAAGCACTTCGGTGGATCGACATCATGGTAAATCCCAAAGAGTCGTTTCCATGGATTCAATAAGTGTTTGGGAGTGGGCTAAGAAAAACGTAACTTGATACCATTCCCAGTCTCACAAAAATATTTGGAATGTTGAAACCCAAGTGAATAAATAAATCCTAGGTATATTCTCGCTTCTTGATGGCACCTCGGAGTAACCAAAGTATGTTGAATTTTACAACCTAAGACCGACAAGCCAATGGAATAAATGACGTCGTCGATTATGATTTGACTCACATCTCATTGGGTCAAGCTTCTCATGAAGGTGACATTCACTTGTTCAAAGAATCATCTTCCCATCTTTTGTTCAAATCAAAGAATACAAGCAAACCATTGTGCAATTGAAGGAACATGTAAGAGCTCTTAGTGCATACATTTAACCCTTCTCAAGAGAATAATTAACACCTCCCCTTCGATCAAAGATATTCCCCAATCAGCAATATTGACCCCAAGGTGATCAAGAAAGCACATGATTACATGATGTAGGGAAAATCCTATGAAAAATGGAT
Organism: Taxus wallichiana var. yunnanensis; assembly: GCA_018340775.1. Lineage (NCBI taxonomy): Eukaryota > Viridiplantae > Streptophyta > Pinopsida > Cupressales > Taxaceae > Taxus > Taxus wallichiana. The sequence continues at coordinate 54,233,523 of CM031234.1, forward strand.
TGAGGAAATCATCGAGCAAGGAAAGACATTGTGTCTGAACATCATTTCTCTCATCCAATATGCTCATGGAACATTATCTGAAGTAAACAAGACAGAGGAGGAATTTTCAAAAGAGGTCAGTCACTTGGAGGAGATACTCCCAATGGTATCTCGAAGTGAGTTCTTTTAACTATAACACCCTCATGAGAAAGGAATTATTGGCATAAATTTCCAAAGACTTGTCCCAAATTTGGATCTACATCATGGATGTCTAGTATGTAATGCTAAAAAGGGCCATATCTGAATTAGACTCCCAAGGGTATTAGGTCTCTAAAATATTAAAGGTCTATCACGGTGTTCAAAGGTTTTAATTCCCTCCACTCAATGAGGATTAATCATCAGAGGAAATCACCGTTGAATTTTAAGAGATGGTTAAGAAGGAGGCAGGTGAATTTTTTTCCTTCAATAAAGATAATTTGGAGTCCTTGGCCAGCATCAGGAGTTACATTTTTGCAATTTCAATGGATCACAAAGAATGGTTTCATTAATGTAAAAGGATCAGTGGTGTTCCTGAGATATGGAAAAAGGTGTTAGGTTGTGTTTACATTCCTTGGGAAGATAAGCTGATAGCTGTGATAGCTCAATTCATCAAGGAATTCAAGGAAAAGGAACCTGCCCCATAAATTTACCATTAGGAGGCATGATTCAGTAAGGTTCAACTTAGCAAGAGGTTTCTTCATCGGATGTGGCAGCTTTTTTTTCCTTCTCTCTTTCTCCCTCTTATTTCTCCCCCTTTCTAGTTCTTTGTTGGAATAATCATTGTATTTCATCTCTTTCAATTAAGTGACGCGTCATAAAGTAACATTGTAAAAGTAAATTTAATTTATAAAAAATGAACTTATTTCTCACTTCCTAGGAAGGTGAAAAGTCACGAGTTAAATGAGATAACTATAATGCCCCATTCCTCGTTCTTCTTTTTCTTCTTCGATGACCATGTTGCTAAGCGTTTAACATTGTCGTGCTCCTGCTGATCCTTGTTGGCTTCACCTTTTTATTACCCTATTAAGAAAAAAAAAAATAGCTTTCACGAATTCAATAGATGGTTGAAGGATGACTTGATGTTGTTGGGGCATGATCAACTTGAGGGAGCATCTACATAATTATAATTATTATTTGGAATTGTCGATTATTTTGCTTATTATTATTATTATTATTATTATTAAATTTGTGTTATTATTATTAATGTGGTGACCATTAGTATTTGTGCTTATTATTATTTTACTTCGTTTTAGGGTTCCTTGTGTGTGTTTTTTTAGTTAAAACAAACAAAATAAAAATAAATAAAATAAAAGAATTATATTTTTTTTTAAATCCCGTGAAGTTATGGGGGTGGATTAGGGTAAAGGGGACTCAGGTTTTTATGGGGGTTGTTGTGTTTTCATCCTTTGTTTTGTTGAGAGGAGTGAGGGAGAGTCTACCGCTGCCATGGAGGGAAGGGGAGATTCGAGAGCGTTTTTACGCCCCCCGGTCTTGGCCGCAACTTTTTCAGCCAACCAAAGTGTGCTTAAGGGTGCCATTTTTGGACTGTGCCTCACCAGATGTCTTCCCATGGAGTGCCATGGATTTTTGCAGCCTATGTCGACATTATCCCTACCTGCGCTAGCATCCTCTAGCAAATTGGCAAAAACAACAAAAAAATGAATTTTTAGGAACCCGTGTGGGCTATTGGCAACGCATAAAAGGTTAGAAGGGTTTTGTCAGATGTTGTAGTTTGCAAATACCTTAGGGGCACCATTTCAGGTTTTGACCAAATGAAATAATGAGATAGCTGTCATGGGATGTGAATTTTGCATCATACAAATGGCGTGGGTTTCCTCAAGAGTCAGTCACACTGTTTCACGTGTGCAAAAATAGGTCTCCAACTGTTGAGATTTCATTTGCCAGCATGCTCCCAACCTATGCACAAAATGTATTTGTTGAAAAGGCATGTGGACTAGTTGATAGAATGCCTCAAAGAAATGCAGTCTCATGGAATGATATGATGGTAGCCTATGCACAAAATGGATTTGTTAAAAAGGTGTTTGGACTGTTTGACAAAATGCCTTGAAGAGATGTGGTCTTATGGAACATACCCTAACCGTGTAAGCTTCATTTTTTTTTAATTAGCATTTATCCATGCAGGTTCAGTGTATGAGGGTTGTAAATACTTTGATGGCATTAGTGCCTCCTATAGAATCATGCCTAGAATTAATCATTATGTTTTCTTGGTGTTTGATGAGCACATCGAATGTGAAAATGTGGACGCATGCTTAAGGCATGTGAAGTGTTTTCCAAAATGCCTTCAAAATCATGGTCTCATAGTTGTAAGATTTGAGGCTATGCACAAAAGGAGGAAGATCGATTATATCTAAAAAGCATCAATAAGAAACCATTTGATCATGCTCAACAAGTGGTGGGTCAAATCTAGAAGGTAGGAGAAATGTGATCGAGTAGCGAAATGGTTTCAAATCTAGAGTTACAAATTCCTTGATAGATGTGTATGTAAAATGGTGGAGCTATGGATGCTCGTGAACCGGTTGGTGAATTTCCCAAGTGAGATCCTGAACCGAATCCCGCAGTTTTGACCGACTTCATTCTCCAAGAATGGTTCACCTTCCCTCATCTCTCATAACTCTCGTATTTTAGTTTTCGTTTACAACTTAAAATAATTTTAAAATATCAAGATCTTAATACAGTTAATTGTTTATTTCAACTCTTGCGAAAACAATGAAATGTCTTGTCATAACTCTCGATGTCGAAATAACTCGTTACATTAAAACATGAACTTCCGCCCTCATTCTGAGGTGATTTAGAAAACTTCTTACCTAGTTAGATCACTACAATATTGGTATATCGACAAGACGAGTTTGACTTCCCAGTAATATTGTTGACCTTCTTCCTGTTTAAATAGTTATTTTTGCATTTTTGGAGACTCATTAAGTAACCTTCGTAACTCTGAAAACGCGATGTGAAGCTTCATTTGTGTTCCTTGATATGCGAGGAGTCACCTTGACCTTTGGTTTGACCCCAAAAAAACATATGAGATCTTTTTAACACCCTTATAAGAGCCCGTTTGCTTGTTTTGTAGTGATAGGAAGTTGTTAAATCTAGAAAGTTGGCTTTCGTTCTGGACCACCATTTAAAACCGGAAAGAGAAATCATTTCCCATCTTCGCAAACCTCTAATGTTTATACTAGACAATTGCATGGAAAATTCAATTTAGGGAAAAGAAACCTTCTCGGATAGTTTAGAAAATCCATTTTATAGGCCTCTGGTCGCAGTTTGACGAGGTCAAATTGGACCAATTTTCGACTTGTCGCTTCGGAAAATGGTTCGCCGTTTGAAAATGGTTTTCATGTTCTCGATCCGTCGACTCGATGAATTATCCTCACATATGGGAACTTGTAGGAAGTTTCTCGTGGCATGCTCATCCATCAAATGTTAGTTTTGGACGTGGTTTTCTAAGTCCTCAAGATAAATTTTGTTCAATTTACCTTTGGGCCAACTACGACTAGTTGCCCTAGAAAACTTGCCGCCAAACACAAACCATTCACTTTTTCCCAATTCCGTTAGTTGCTATGAATTCTTGGTATATCTGGGGACACGTAGAAAGTTAATCATGGTGTGTGTTCTCATTGGAAGATAACTTTTGGAAGCAGTTTCTTAGCCTCCGAGCCCATTTTGAACGTTTTGTAACTAGTGAGAAATTGTAAAAATAGAAAGTTGTGGGACCCTCGTAGGATTGCCAAATCACCCTGGAAAATTTTAACACATGTAAATAACTGTTTAAAACACTATAATGAAAATTTTTGTGTGCATTAGAACTTTTGACAAAACGGTGTTTTCTCTCTCTACCCTTCTCTTTCTCTCTCCTAGGTTATAAAAAGAAGCAAAATGAAATGTAATGAATACATGTCTCTAAATCTTTTTATTTCGATTGTAGAATGTAATTATTATCATATGTAAATGGGAAACTAAAAAAAAGATAATTATGTTAGATTAGGGTGGATGCCATGCCAGCGATTTATCGCTGATATCTTACTCACATGGTTTTTGCAGGATGAAAGAACGATGACCTAAAGACGTTGAGTAATTCATTGTTTATTTTTGGTAATATATTCAAATACTTATTGTTGAAATTAGTAGTATGTAAAAGTTGCTAGATTAATAAGTTCTTGAGAAATTGGTATTTCTTTCATGGATGTTATATTGCTCCCAAATTTTTATGGTAAAATTGGAATACAAATGTAAAAAGGATTGAAATTTACACCTTGTAGTGAGCTTTCATTGTGCTATTATTGGTTTAATAATTGGTGCTGTGTTTTTACCTTGAAAAATTAATAAAGGAACCTAACCACAACTAGTCAACCCTAGTTCAAAATTTGTATATAACTAACCTGCCTATGTTAATCCCTTAGTGTAGAAAATTGTGACCCTTCAAACGAACCTTTACACTCGATGGAACATCCTAGTTTAGGAAATTAAGATCCCAAGAAAGGGTTTATCATCTTAGTAGGTACGTTTAGTGTCATCGACATAAACCAGACATATAGGAGCAACACAAGTCAACTTGATCTAGAGTAAGTAGAGCTAATGCTTCCTTCATATCCTAGTGGACTACCTTGTCTTGAAGATAGATTTAGAATTAAATTTTCTGCATCGAATGAATTTCTTGTGGGATCTAGATGACATCATGGAGCTAGTGAAATAGTGGTTCTATCACTTAAAATTTTGTTAATGAATAGATTCTCTTAGCTATATGTACTATCTTTGGCTAGTGACAATATAGTGCTTTGATCTGTTATGGAGGGTTTATAGGGTGAATATGTTTTGAATCTTAATCTAATCTATAATAGAGCATAAATCCCTAAGTGAAAATTGGAATTAAACTAAACCCTAGTGGATTAGGATGTTAACTTGTGGGTAGAAAACTATAATTTAACTCCTTGCATATGAAATTGATTTGGAAGATGTTGATTCTAGAGAACCTTAGAAACTATAATCTTGTCCCTTAATCCTTTGTTATGTCATTATATGGCATTAATGAATAAATAATATTTCTTATGTGGAATCATGAAATGCAGAGACATGGGATCTTCATGAACATAGGTCACTTGTGGTTCATGTGTAGTTTATAATGCTTCTAACCATGTACTTCCTTAAGATGTCAGACAAGTGCTTTCGTAACTCTTTTGTTATAAAACAATGGTAATAATGTGACCATAATGTGATGTAAAAGTAAAGCATAGAAGAGGAAAAAAATGAGATTTGAGGGTAGGGATACTGCCACTCTTGGAGTCCTTATAACTCAATTAAATATCTTTATGTGTTTCAAAGAATATGTATTGCCTTGGTGTGATCAAAATTTGAGAAAACAAAAGATATATAAGTATAAATGGAAGTCAATAGGTTATTGAACTTTATTAACTTTGGTAACGAAATAACTATTTCGTGATCGAAGGATGTTCTTGGAAAAAAAAGCTATCTTGAACCTATGTCTTCCTTAATCCCAAGATTTCATCTTGACATCACGTTAGTTGCACTTGTGTAGCAAGGGAAAATTTTAAACATTAAATAAACATTTGAGAAGAATATTATTAACATAATAACAAGATAATTAAGTACTTTATATGTGATTTGAATTGTGCCAAATAAGCAAGTAAGTTATGGAAATTTCCGTGATGCAAAAAAAACAAAAAGGGCCAACTTAAAATGGTTGAACTGTAAATTAAATGTGGAATGAACTTAAGATTTTGTAGGTGGAAAAAGGAGAAAACTATCCTTGCACAATAATGTTCTTAGAATGTTAATCGTAACTAAGGTGCAATTAAAGAAATGATGTGTTGTGGGTTTGCCAATCCTTGAGTCATTTGTCTTGTGGTTAGGTCATTGCTAGTACTCATTCATTTGGAAAAGTGTGGTATAAACATGTATATGGTGTTGTCATGTGTCTATGTGATTTGATGACTTATGTAAGTGTCGTATATGTTGTTGAGTTTTCCTTACTTGGAGTCCTTGTGGCATTTTGTAATGAGCAATGTAAGAGTAAAAAAATTATCTTGATATTTTACTGTTGTATTTGGGTGTGTAAAATGTGGGCACTACAATAACAAAGAGTCGTGTGGGGGTAGGAGAAGAGCCAATTTAGATTTCTATAAATTGGGATGGCCTCTCCATTCCAAGGGATTCCGATTTTAAAAAAGTTATACTCCATAGCATTGTGAGCTTTTGTAGCTTGATTGAAGCTTTGTATTCATCACTACACCTAGAATAAAATCTACACTTATTTTATTTCCCTTACTTTTTTCCCTCTATTTCCCTCTTATATGCACTTTGTAAGCATGGTGATCAAAGAGATATTTGTATCTTTGATAAATGAACCTCAAATAACTGTGTCTATGTGGGTTTTGTTTGTCTCAATAACCACTTCATTGTTTCATTATTCTATATTGGATGTTGAAATAATTTGGTTACTAGGTGTGAGCTCTGAAATCCACTCACAACAATAAGCTTTCTTGAATAGTTTCCCCCTTTCTCATCAACACTATAATTTCCTCCCTTGTACCCCCATACAAGAACTTTTCCTCATGTCTAGTGGAGTGTCCCTGTGTGATCTTCAGCTAATTTGGCCACCTAAGTCATTTAGATAGGATTAGGATTAGTTACATGTAATAATGGGAGCTATATTATTGAATGCAAAGGGGCATAGCCCCATGAACATTGGTGGACACACCTAATTTTTCCACCGAAAATTTTTCTCACTAATGCTTTTGGTAAATTTTCGGGGAGAGATTTTCCCAAGTGAACCCAAAAAAATATCTACCCAAATAATCAAAAATACAAAAAAATATATATTAAAAAAATTCAAAAGAAAATCATTTTTGAAGGTGACTGTCAAGGAATGAATCCTTGTCACATTTGTTTCCGCACACCATGAATAAATTTCCAAATTGGAGTGAATTACCAATGAGTGATAGTGAAGAAGAAGAAGAACATGGTTTCCAAGAAATGAAATTTTTTATCAGCCATGGTTCTAGACTATTCCTTGCAAAGAGGAAAATTTGAGAATGACAAAAGGGTCTCTTTCTTCAAGTAGTTACATGGCTCTAAAAATCAAGGAAAGATGGGGTATAATAAGAAAAAATTCCACTTGTGAAGAACCTATCATCAAATCCTGGTGGCTACAATTGAAGAGGAGCTTTGTTAAAGGAAATAAAATGGGAATTGTTACGTCTGACGATCAAGAATCCAAGAGACTAATGAAAAATATGCAAGGGAGGTACAAGTTGTACGAAATCCATGGAGATGAATAATTGGCTTAAGGTAATAATTTCAATCTTGCACATGACTAAATTTAAGGCTCGGAACCATGTCTTTCATCACCCTCCTTGGGATGGTTTCCTTGCATATAAAAATGATGAGATGACATCCTTGAAAAATGAGCATGTGCAAAGAGTCACGAGCATTATACAAGGATATTCTAATCCCTAAATCTACCTCAAAATTCTAAGAAACTTGAATCAGCCCATGGAAAGGAAGAAGAAGATGTTATTTTTACTATGGAAGAATACCTAATGAAAATCAAATCAGCACTATGGAAAATGATGAAGGACCCACTGGAGAATATTTTTGCAATCTTGCACATCTTACTATAAAATTTAGAACATTATCTTTCTTCTGTCACTCTATAGATGACTTCCTTGCATACGGTGACAAAGAAATGAACATATTGAAAAGAGAATATGTGGAAAGGATTATTAACATAATAGAAGGAAATTCCGCCCCGAAGCTTATCATGAAAATTTGAGGTATTCTTTAGATCTACAAAGAAGGTATGAACACCTTGAAGTAATTTTTGTTGTTAATGATAAATAAGCTCAAGAAGATATTGATGATTTTCGCACTACAAGGTGTTCATCCCTAGAATATTATTGGATGCTTCGAGGAATATCTTCTCCTTAAACCCCCTTATTGAAAATAAAATAAATACCATTTAAGATGATGAAGAATACATGGAGGTAGAATTGTCATTCATCAATTATTTTTGGCTTGAGGCATAGCCTATTGGAGGAGAGACAGATTCAAGAGATGAAGATTATTTTTGTATGAGGGATGATTCAATGCTTTCTGAAGACTAAACCAACAATGAATAAGTACAAGAAGACTAGTTCAAGGTAATCATGGATAATCTCCTTTCAAATTTTGATCTTTCGATTAATGATGGAATGGAGATATGTGAAGAAGAGCGAGAAAATCATCTTGTATCCCAGACTCCAGAGGATGAATTCAAAATGATTATAGACAATCTTCCTTCCTATTTTTATTCTTCAAGTGATGTAGAAATGTTGAATGAATAAATGAAGATAGTTGAAGAATCAAATTTGCTTCTAGATTCAATCATGGATGATCAAATGGAAGAATCCAATTCCCTCTTTGAATCCAAGGAAGATAAGAAATTTGATCATAACCTCTTCAAGGAAACAAATTTTTCACCCAAGGGCGTAAAATTGATCATCATGGTGAGTATGAAAACTTTCATTTTCTATATAAGAAAGAACATAATAATAAATAATCAATGTATAGCTGAAAATTTTTCCCATAATACTTCCCCAACATGGTCATCTTACCTACCAAGAGGAGGATGATATGGATTTTGAACTTGAAGGAGTACCCTTTCCAAAAAGCATGAACCTCTTCTCCTTATCAAAAGGTTTCATGAATCAAGTATGCCCTTGTTTTCCAGGAAGTGAATCCTAGGAAATGGAAAGAATGGAAGAGATGAATGAGGATGTTTCAAATGAGTCATTGACATATATAGATCATATTTTCATCCATATCCTGGAGGCACAATGTATATATTCTTTCAATAAGAATGAATATGAGCCTATGGAAATATTAGAAGATTCATCCATGCAAGAATTTTTGAGTTTGCAGAAGAAAATGAAGATCCCCAACTTAGTCTTGAGTTCTTGAATTAGGCCATGGAGATTCAATATATGTATGCATCTATTTGTGCTTCTCATTTTAATACACGAATGTTTGATGTTGAGATAGAGCCAGTGGATCAGTTTGGTGTCTTCCTAGTTCCTTGGTTGATGAGAGTGAATGTGAAAACACATATTTATCTTTCACATAGTGTGAAGAGGTTCATGAGTGCAAAATAAGGAAGGTTCTTGAATCTCCTTTGGAATTCCTCAATCTTGAAGACATCATCTCTTCCATGGAGGAAGGAATTAGGGAAAATATTAAGTTGATTTGCGTTGAAGAGAGTCATTCAGAACAAAGTGAAAAGCTGCAAGGATATTGGGATTATGCTCAATGAAAACTTGTTCCCACCACTTCAAAATGCTCCTATGACCAAGCAAATGATTTCAATTTTGAGTGTGACGCAAGACAATTTTGAATGGATGGATATACATCAAGATCATTGTGGATAATAAAGTGTGAATATGAAGGACTCTCATGAAGGAATTAAAAATCATCTCACACTCACTTCCCAAGATCCAATGTTCTTTGAACATGTTTTCATGTTGCATAAAGCTCACAAGGATGATGAAGACAATCAGTCTAATGATGTGGAACACATTCTAGAAATCACTTTCTTAAAGTGACAAAGTGGGATATTCAAAGAGGTTGGGGAATGGGAAGAAAATCATTTTGTTCCCACTCCTTCCCAATGCCTTTCTAATATAGGAGATGATTCAAAATGCAAATTCACAAAGCACAAATTTTTCACACTCTCAAAGACATGGAAGAACAATGTCTCATGGTTGCAGGGCATCAAGAAGAAGAATCAAGGTACAAGATTTTTGAGAAAATGAAAAAATTTTCATTAGATGTAAAAACGTTCTATGTGCAGTATGTGTATGAAGATGTAATTATGGTCACCCTTGTTCTTCTCAATCCATGCAAAACAATCATAAAAGCATGGTATGATAAAATAACAATTTTTGTGCTTCAAAGGTTAGACTTTGATATGTTGTTTCACAATGGCATGTACTTCTCTCAATCCATTGCCAAGTATGTGTATATTATTTCTTGTCTCTATGAATATACCTCCCCTATATATAGTTTCCCTTTTGTTGCATGTTTTTCCCCGTTTTGTGTGTTTCCCTTCTATTTGTGTGTGTGTGTGTGTGTTCAATAAATCAAGTTGTGTAGTATATCTTTTGGTGACTCTAAAGCCCAATGGATAAGGAATTGATAGGTAAATTGAAATTAAGATTATGGATTTCTCATGTTATTTCCTAAGTGCACTTGATCTACAACATGTCCCTAAGCTAGAGCCATTTTTTTCATGCAAATTTGAAAAAATAAAATTCTCAATTTCTAAGCATGACAACCATACGCTACCTGAAAATTTTCAGCCCAAAGGTCATTTTGTGTCCTCCTTCATATCACCCTAATCCCTGATTCTATCATATCTCATCACTCTAAATCATTCCAATGTTTCATGCCAGTATGCCTATATGTGATTTAGGGGTATCCAGTCATTTCAAATGCTCTCAAGAAAATATCCATATGCCATGCCTTTTAGCAAGCTTTAGGAAAGTTTATTCTCTAGTCTTCTCGATCTTGGTGCACACCCCCGGAGAATAACGGAAGGAATAAAATCATCAAGGAGGTGTACCATATAAAAAATAATGTTTTGCAATAATTTTTTTAAGGTTTTGGAAAGTTTCACATGTTTTGGAGCAGTTTCAACAAAAGTGGGTTTTGGAGGCCTAAGCAGTGCGTAGTGCCAAAAAAAGATAATGAGATCCGGGAAGTGATTCTGAGATCTCCAAAAGGATTTAGGAGTCAAAAAATATCTTCATAAATTTATTTAAGATACCTATATGATGATAAAATCATATTCTTTAAAACACTTATGCGCACTATGTCCACATCTAATTTTTCTCATGCATAATATTGGATCCAAAAAACAATTCCTATTTTTCAAGGATAAAATGGATGACCCATGATATTATACCCCCACAATTAGATTCATAATTCCATTTACATAAAAATCATATAAAATTTCATCAATAAACTCCTCCATAATCTCAAGATACGGTCCCGACAAGTGACTCCCCAAGGTAAAGGCTCCAACAGTTAGTCATTTTTTGAGTTGAAAATCCAACCAATCAGAATGTGGAGCAATTTTTTGAACAAAAAAATAAGATAAAAAATTTGGTTCATACGGTGCAAAAAAAATCCCCTTCCTCTTAATCCCCTCGCGCATGCTTAACCTAAAAGAAGCAAAGAAATAATTTAAAGTGTTATTTTTCAGCCCCCTCTCTCATCCCCAACGGTAAATCACACAGTGACAAGTGGCCCAATCAGGGTGGGGTACACGTTTTTGCACCAAGTTCACCAATAATTTGGTTCAAGTGGTTCACAAAAGTGTTCTTCTCCCAAAAAAATTAAAATTATGTAAATTTTCCAACTATCGTGATGTTATCAAATTGCTTCCATTTTTCTTAAAAGAACACACGGAGTTTTCTCCAATTGTCATATTCTTCTTCATTCCTCCATTTATTCTACATACATAAATTACATAGCATCATATCCATCATTTATCCATCATTCCATGTTGCTATAGTTAAGAAATAGAAAACTTTCAAGAAAAATCTATGATCAAGAGTCACAAAAACCGAGGGTACAAAATGAAAAAATGATTGTATCTCCTAAACCGTGCATCCGATGTTCTAAAATTTTGGGAATATATCCCTCATATAGGTGCCTTGGAGAGGAAAAAATCATAAATATATTATAACTTCCATATTTTTAATGGTATCCTTTCAAAACTTTCTTCCCTAGAGTGTTTTTTTGTCATTTGTCATCAAACCGTGAAGCGGATTGAGCCAAAAATTTGAACAAAGCATCTAAAGAAAAAACCCAGAAAGAATCCATTGATTTTTTTCCATTAAACACCCAAATTTTCATATTATAAAAATATAAATTTCTTTTGGTTCACACTTGCCATTTTTATTAAGTTTCCAAAATGGTAAACTCCTCCAGAAGAGAGAACAATGAAAATCATACAAACTGAAAACTAGGGCACGGGTCAAAAAGTCAAAAAAGTCAAAAAAAAAAAATCAACTTTAAAAAAATAGAAAGAGATCTGAATTAACTTGGATATATATATGATAATCCTAGAATGTGATGGAAGCACCTCAATGTAATCAACAAGGTGAAAAAGTGACACAAGTGCCCAAAATACTAGTTATTGGGACCTAGTTTCCAAAAATAGCAGTTTTTAGTCCCAAGAGCATAAAGTTGCTATGATCTTCGTAACACATATTTTTTTTTTTCTACCAATAATCTCAAGTTCTCTGGTCAAGAGCACCTACTCTCCCCTTGGTGAGTTGGTTCAAAACAAGCTAATTCAATGAGCTCGGTGAGTTAGAAGAGTTGGTTAAGTGGGCCAAGGAGAGTTAGTTGGATTGAGCTTCTCAGGACAAGAATAAGAAATCCTTAACATTATATTCCTCTGAAAAACATCCAATTATTTCTTCTTAATGAAATCAAGAGCTAGCTCCACAAAAATATTTTGAAATCATTATGGTGACTAATGTTGCGATAACCCTGAAGAGTCATTTCCATGGATTCAAGAAGTGCTTGAGAGTGGGCCAAGAACAACACAAATTGCTACCATTCCCAGTCTCATGGAAATCTTTGGAATGTTTAAACCCAAACAAAGAAATAAATCCTAGGTAGCTTCTCGCTTCTTAGTGGCACCTCAAGTAACCAATATGTTGAATTTGTTAGGCCTAAGACCGATAAGCCCATGCAGAAATGACTATGTCGATTATGAGTTGACTCACATCTCATTGGGACAATATTATCACAAAGGAGACATTAACTTATTTGAATAATCCACTTCACGCCTTCGTTCTCGAGAGAAAATAATACAAGTGAACCATTGTGTAATTAGAGGACTATGTAAGAGTTCTCGGTGCATTCAATCAGCCCTTCTTGGGAGCGAATTAACATCTCCCCTTCCAATCAAAGATATCCCCCAATCAAAAATATTGAACCCAAGGTGATCAAGAAAGCATGTGAATACATGATTTATAGAAAATCCTAAGAAAATTGGATTGAGGAAATAATCGAGTAAGGAAAGGCATTGTGCCCACACATCATTTCTCTCATCCAGTATGTTCGTGCAACATTGTCTAAAGTAATCAAGATGGAGGAGTTTGCTAAATATATCAGTCACTTGGAGGAGATACTCCCAATAGTATCCAAAAAAATTTCTTTTGAGTCTCACACCCTCATGAGAAAGGAATTATTTGCATCAATTTTTGAAGACTTGTCCCATATTTGGATCTACATCATGGATGCTTGGTATGCAATGCTAAAAGGGCCATATATGAATTGGAGTCCCATGAGTATCAAGTCTCTAAAATATTAAAGGAAGTCTATCAATGTGTTCAAGGGTTTGAGTTCTCTCCACTCATTGAGGATTCATCATCATAAGAACTTATCATTTCATTTCAAGAGATGATCAAGAAGGAGGCAGGTGACTCTCTTTCCTTTAATAAAGATAATTGAAGTCCCTAGACAAAATCGGGAGTTGCATTACTACAATTGCAATGGATCATGAAGAATGGATTCATCAATGTAAAAGGATCAGTGGTGTCCCTAAGACATGGACTAAGGTGTTGGGATGCATTTTAATTCTTAGGGAAGATAAGATGATAGTTGTGATAGTTTAATTCATCAAGGAATTTAAGGAAAAGGAACCCGCCCCAAAAATTCACCATCAGGAGGCATGATTCAATAAGGTTCATCTTAGAAGGAGGTTTCTTCATCAGATGTGGCATCCTTTCTTTCATTCTCTCTTTCTCCCCCCTTTCTAATTATTCATTGGGTGTAATCATTGTATTTTGTATCATTTATTTAAGTGATTTCATAAAGTAACATTGTAAAATTCCCTTTAATTTATAAAAAGGGAACTTATTTCTCACTTCCTAAGAAGGTGAAAAGTCATGAGTTAAATGAGATAATGAAGAGTCATGTGGGGGTAGGCAAAGAGACAATTTATATTTCTATAAATTGGGATGGCCTCTCCATTCTAAGGGATTCTGATTTTAAAAACTTATACTTTGTAATATTATAAATTGTGGTATCTTGATTGAAGTTTTGTATTCATCACTACACATGGAATAAAAGCTACACTTCTTCTATTTCCCTTCCTTATTTTTCCTCTATTTCCCTCTTTTATGCACTATTTAAGCACAATGATCAAAAAGTGCTTTGTATCTTAGATCAATGAGCCTTAAAGAAGCGTGTGTCTATATGGGTATTGTTTTTCTCACTAATTACTTCATTGTTGTTTTCTTTTATATTGGATGTTGTACTACTCAGTTACTATGTGTGAGCTCTACAATTCACTCACGAAGTAATATTTCTTGAATAATTTCCCCCTTTCACCTCAAAGCACTACAATTTCCTCCCTTATACCCCCATACAAGCACTTTTCCATAGTTATAGTGGAGTTTCCATGTGTGATCCTCAGCCAATTTGGCCACCCACATCATTTAGATATGATTAGGATTAATTACATTCAATAATGGGAGTTGTACCATTCAATGTAGAGGGCGTACCCCTGTGAATGTTGGTGGAGACACTTAATTTGTCCACCCAACAAATTTTCTCATCAATAGGATGCATATACACTTAAACAAAAATTATTTCCTTCACAAAATTTATGTTTTGTTTGTATATGAAAAATGTAATTTCCTCCTCAACACATGATGATGTGGCACTTTATGGGAGACTTCGGATTGGTGGAACTTTCAGGTATATTTACACTTAAGTACAAGAATGAAAAAATGAAAACATATCCATGGGCCCCAACACGAGAATATACTATTGAATATTCTAAATAGGGACCGCACCACTTTACAAAGTTACACTTTTACAATGTGCATCTCATATGTAAAAATGTAAACTGCACTCAAATTCTTATGCCCCGAAAAGGACATGTGTCACCAGGATGATGCAAGGTGGTATTGGGAATCTCATGAGTATTTTCACTTTGTATTTTTGCACTTCATGAAAAAATGTAAATTGCATTCAAACCCTAATTCATGACAAAGGACATGTGGCATCTTATTAAAGCATCTTGGTATTAAACACATTAGTCAACTTTACATTTTGCACTTTTCCATTTGATGCATGAATGTAAAATATGCCCGATTTCGATCCTCAAAAAGAACACATGTATGGTTCTAATTCAAATAGGAACAGTGAAGATCAATGGATAAGGTTGAATATAATTCATTTATAGCTTCCTCCATTAATTTTGTTTTCATGAAGGGATTAAAGGTTTAAAATATTACTAAGTATTTCACATCATTATGTTCATGTGATGAAGTTGAGCATTCTAGATCCCTAAATATGTGAATTTGGATTATGGGATTGAGGGGTTTGATTATAGAGAATGATGTTTGAGAAAATTGAAGTATTTAGCGTGCATGAGTGACTTGTATCTTGAAAAAACACACAAACAGGGGGTAAATTCCCCTGAAAACTAGAAAATTACTTGAGTTTCCATTTGAATAAAAGGATTTTAAGAAGTTCCCATAGTTTATATTTCCTCTCTTACACTGGTTATTCATGTGATCCCCATATTACTTGGATAAACAATTACAAATAGTTTAATTAGTGCAATGAAGATAGAGGCACCTAGAACCCTTGTTACTTTGTATATCACAAGTAATTTGGATGAGGTAATAGACACTAACCTAGGGAATGCTAACCTAGAAGACTTCCTACAAAGATTGTGTGCCAAGGACAGAAATGGTGACATGGAAGAAATTGATGCTAATGGTACTACTTTATCTTCCACTTTTCCACCCTCTATACATTTCCCGAATTAGTGTGATCTTGTGCGAGAAAAACTACAACCTAGAAGCTAGGGAGGTATTATATGGAAGTGGTGTTATAGTCCTCTCTTTGACACCTAAGGCATTTAAAATAATATTGGGATTTCCCTAGGTTAAGAAGTCAAAGCTTGATTAAAAAAATAGGTTCTTCTTCTAGGGTCCCAAATAATTTAACTAGTTTACACTATTTGGAAGAGCTTGAGGAAATAATTACTCTACTAAGAAGGGTTGTAGGTTTGAAATCAACTTATGATTTCTAGGAATGTATGTTTAGTTACGTTTGGATAATCTTGAATAACATTGAGAAGGTTTGTTGAGTCATATTCATGGATACATCCATCCATGATCAACTCATTAAGATGGTTAAGTAAATCGAGAGGAAAATACTATCGAGTGTGAGTTATAAATGATGTCATACCTTATTAACAATGTTGCATGTCATAAAGACCTCCCGGTATCTCATGAGTAAATTATTTCACCACCCAAAGCGTATATGATGCATACCCTCATTTAAATTTAGAGAATTGGAAGGGAAATTTCAGAAAAATCAAGGATGCCTTCTTTACACCTATTATATGCCTCTTTAAACCATAATGGAAGCAATACATGATGTCTATAGCTACCAAAAAGGCAATAAATGAGTATGGATGCTAATTTATCCAATTTGTATTCTTTTCTTACATAAGGGTAAATGGTTTTAGGGATACCCTTTTTATTGCACAAGTTGATAGACGGAAAGCACAAGACCAACATCAAGTTCCCCATCTCAATAGAGAGATATACCTTCTTAACTTTCATAAAAGCCATGTTTTTAGAAGAGGAGATGGATAGATTCAAGATGGAAAAAATTTATCCCGGCCAAAATATGATATTAGATGGGTGGTGATCTCGGTCCTAAGGAGATCATATGAACATGAAGCCCATTATGAATATTTTTGATGAATTTCAGAGATGAGGAAGAGGTCAAATTAAGATATTTTTCCATAATGACCTTACAACAAGTTATTGATTACAAGATTACAGTTGTGCCCCAAGGATTTGTAGATGAAAAACAAATAGTGAGCCCATACTATGCTGAAATGAATTTGGCATCACAACCAATTGCACCACTTGACTGGAATGAGAAAGAAACAACAAGGTTACATACTAGAACAACACATGTGATGAGAAGGACATTTTCATGGTTAAGAATAAAAGGTTTGGATTTATCATTGCAAAATACTAAGGTGTTACAAGAATATAGGTCCATGGAAATTCTACAAGAATATTTTCCTCCTTTGAAGGAGGGAGTAGGATAAATAGATTCATTAGAAGGGAAACCACCTCAACTTCCTTCCAAAAGGCCAACCACTAAGATCATAGAGGAATGAACTACAACCACAAGTAAAATAGAAATATCCTTGTCCCTCCAAAAAAAAGTTAAAGAAATTTTGATGAAAACCATGAAGGATGCCCCCATTACCCCCAATTCCATTACTAAAATTTTTCTTTCACTTTTTGAATGTCATGGAGGAACTCAAACTTATCCTTAATATCTTCAATGTTGGTGGAAAATTGTATTGTAAGCAATTTCAACTCGTGAAGGATATTTAATTTCTCTCAAAAGAAAGGATGTTGAACTATAGGAAGGTCATAAATGGTTTTGATTGGATGGGACTAGCCAGAACTGCCATCTAAAGTAAATTCATGCTTGCAAAAAACAAGTTAAATATAAAAATATTGATAAAAATGCTAGTAAAATGATAAATTATTAACAAGATGTGATTTTCTATGGATAGCTGGTGATTTAGGAAAATCAATGGTGATCGAGACAAAATCACAAAGCGATTCGGGTGATCTCTTACGATTATTGTTAAACGATAGACTTTGATAAAAATGATAAACAAAGCTTCTAATGAGTATTTTTATTATTTTTTCTATTTAGATGAAATTTAAATGATGACACAATATAGATAAATACCTTTTGATATAAAATTGAGGTGAGAAAAATATAAAAACATTGGATGGAGTTGATTGAAGTTGATGTCCAATTTTTGAGCTTCCTGAGAGATGATTGATGAAAAAGATTATCAAAATGTTGTGTTGACAATAGCTTGAGGATGATATAGGCTCTAGGTGATCTCTAGAATGACTTAGATTCAATGTGGAGTCAGAAAACGAAGTTTAGGCACAAGAAAAAGGTTTCTAAAAATCCCTAAGAAAGGAGTAAAACAGCTATTTATAATCGCTAGCGATCACTTTGGAACATCGAAGATTGTTTTTTCGGGAAAAATGTTTGGGAAGTGGTTGAAACCACTTCTAAGTAGGGTTTTCATGTGATTAGTGAGGTGAAATGGTTGAGGAGGTTATGTATGAGTTTTGGAGGTTAGGATATGTGAATAAAATAGATTTGAGTAGTTTTAATATGGTTAAGGTAATTTCAAAGTGGTTATGTGGTTTGATAAGTGTAAAATAGTAATTTATGAGAGTGTAAGAATTTTTTTACAGAGGTGTGGGTAAAGTGACTTGGGAGAATTATTTCGGATAAGTTTTCAAATAAAAAATGTATATATAAGGTAAAATAGGTGGAATGATGAAAATATTGTGTCTACATTTGCCCCTTTTTGTCTAGTAGTTTGTGATGAACAAACTACTTGATAAAAATGGTGTGAGATAGTCTCCTTCATGTTTCGATGGGTGATCCCCATAATACTCGAGGTGATTGGAATGTAGTGAAAGGATCATCAGTTTTATTGAGTTGATTAGATAGGTTTGACATGTGTGTTTCATTTGAAGTTTCCCCAAGATGAGCTATGAAAATATGGTGAATACCACCATAGAATCAAGTTATTGGGAAACCAAAGGGTTCATGTCCTATATTCCTATGATTTGTATGGATAGCTAAAAGATCATGGAGCCAAGTGATAGGGGAGCCAAATGGTTTGTATCTTATAGATGTATGGCTTACCGATGTCAATGTCATAAAATTATTCATGTGAAGGATGACCAAGTTTGGGGTTTCTCAAAATGAGGCAAATTGTTGAAATATGTAATAATTTGGGTGAATATAATCATTTGATAGTGAAGAAAGATGGTTTTGAAATATAAAATTGGATTGCTAGTAATTTATATGAATCATTGGTGATTAAGGTGAATCATAGGCGATTAGGGCCAAATCTCTAGTGATTAAAAGAATAACTTGCAATTCATGCACAAAATATTTGGGGCTATACATAGCTGATTTCTTTAGTAAATAGTTCATTTGTGATTGGTGAGTTGAGAAAGATTAATTTGGTGATTAAGGATTGAAAATTTAGAAATGTCAACGACATGACCATATGGGACAGAGGAGGCCCACCCAAGAAGAGGTATTTATTTCTTTTTGTTGTTTTGTTTGTTTTAATTTATTTTTTTATTTTGTTGTCTTTTAATGGTCATACGAGGGCATGTTTTTAAAATATCAAGAATCTCTGGTGATTGGATGGATTACCGATGATTTTGGTGGATTTCTATCAATTCATATGGGTCGAGAGTGACTTATGGTAATTTTTAGTGATTGATGTTTTGATCAAAATTTGATTATAAAAATTATAGGAACTTGTTCTAATTCATTTTTGTGTTTTGTGAATGTAGGTGAAGGTGAAGTTGATTATCAAAGATAGGATTAAAGTGATTTTATTGGAGGTAAAGGAGGATATATCATATGAGGATTGGGCACATGTAGATGAGAGGTGGGTTTTGTGGGGATGTGTGACTATATACGTATCCATAGACATCGAGGGTTGTTGTTGGCATTGATGGAGAGGTGGGATACTACCACCTATACTTTCTGGTTACCAATGGGTGATATGACCATCACCCTGGAGGATGTCCATAGAATCACTAGATTTCTTGTACATGGAGAGGGTATATATTTTATTGATGATATTAATAGGGAAGATGCTATGAGGAGATAAGGCAGCCTTGGAGGATACGATCGCATGATTGACGCTCAAGAAGGCCATAATACGGGAAGAGATAGATACATCATAGAGAGAGATATATTGAGGGTTGAGTGTGATGGTTTGGTGATAGAGAGGGATGGGTTGAGATTTGAGCATGATATCCTTGGTCAGTAGTTGGCATATGCTATATAAAATTGTGATATATATATATATAGCACCGAGAGACTCTTAAAAAGGCTCTTGGCATTACATGGACATCAGTTTCTAGAACCAATTTGGTGGATCGGGCTCGGAGCTAGTAGTCATATGGGGCCTCTGGGTATGGTTAACTTAGCTCACTACTATTCGGTGTGAGATGAGTTAGATTATTATGAGGACTTAGTGGTGTAAAATTTTCCTACCACACTTTGTTACACAGAACATATAGATCATCAAGGAGTAGGTCCTAACATTAGTGCGGTGAATGTGGATCATCCACCTCATGGTCTAGACAGGGGAAACTAGATAGAGGGCAAGATAGAGGAGACGGTTGTCTAGCTACATGAGCTCGGGATGTTGGTGGTCAGGCTGCTCGGGGAGCATCATTTGTGATAGTGATTTTTTTTGGTGTCTAATTTCTTGGATGATTATGATGTATGGTATTTTTGTTTATACGTCTCTTTCATGAATCTTTTATTCGATGTATATATTTTGATACTTGGATCTTATGAGACTCTACATGATATAGAGAGATATTTTGACATGATTATATATATGACGATGATACATTTTGATTATTAATTTATGTGTTTGATTATTATGTCTATGTGATGTGATTTATTTTATGATTGTATTTAACTGTTGATGGTTGTTTTAGATGGGTATTATGTGGATGTATAGATATTGATTTTTGATGAGTGATGGTGTTTATATGTGATATGTTAGGAATATTGTGACTTTAATGTGATCAAAATGTGTATCAAAATGTGCTTTAACTTTTGAATAAGAATAAAAATGGAATGATTAATTTTATATTGGATTTGATGCATACATGATGGGAATAAATATGGTGAAGGCACTTGCACTTTTGGCCTTTATAACAAAAGTTAACATATGACTAACAATAGGTAGTCACATGTAGGATCTTAGACTTAGATTGAAGTGATTTGTAAACCTTCGTAGGACATGGTAATGGTTAACATGTGTAGGTTACATGGGAGAGTAGGTTTTCTTGCCAATGGTTTCACAGAGAGATGCCCCGAGATGAACATTTCATTTTTGATGCAAATTTATTGATGTGGGAAGTTTGATTTGATGGGAAAGTTGATCGATACAGAAATTTCCTACAATGCTATTGATATCATACTTTTTGAAGGATGGTTGATGTAGGAAGCATTTTTACATAGGTATCCATCCTTTGAGGGAGTGGTCTATAATTTTGATTTTTTGATTTTTTCTCTGGATAGTCATCCTTCAAGGGATTGGTCTATGATTTTGACAAGTAGTTGTCCTTTGATGGATTAATATACTTTTTTATATTTAATAGTTTTCCTTTGATGGATCAATCTATTTAATTATTTGAAAATATGCATCCATAAATATTTTTAACTTTCTTTTTATCTAAAGGCAGGCCCTAATAGACCATTTCAAGGAGGAGAGAAGAAATGTACACAAACTACACGTGTCGCCTCGTGAACTTAGTTGATATACAAGTTGGATGGACATAATGATTGTGGGGTTCCTACTAAGGAGGAAATTTTCCATGTGAAAGATGTGATGAATAGATATGTGGTGCTCATCTTTAAGGTTTTTAGGGTACTAATGGAAAAAACAACATAATTTTAAATCATTACAATGATAATATGGTTAGTTGATGGTGAAAGAAAAACTTTGATGTAACTACTGTCATGAAAGTCAAAAGTTCAATAGTATAAAGGCCACAATAGCAAGGATTTCAAAGGTTCCTTTTTAGGTTTACCATCAAGGGAGGCTACATGATAAGATCTCGACCCATACTTGTGAGTGATAACGTATGGACCAATCTAGATAAGGTTCTTTCTAGAGGTTGTACATGACTCTGCAAAGCCTAATGAATAATACACTTGGTCAATGAAATATATGGTCTAAGATTGAGATTCTAGATTCCCATGTCATGTCTTCATTGCACTCATTCCATGTCATGTCCCCAAGCTAGAGCCAGTTGTTTTTGTGTAAATGTGCAACAAGGAAATTGAAAATTTCTAAGCACGACAATGATACCCCAGTGTTAAATTTTTCAAGTCCCATCATTCCAAGACACCCTAGGTCTATCCAATCAGTCCAAATGACCTCCTAAATAATGTTATCTCATCCCCCTAGGTGATTTA
The DNA here is from genome assembly GCA_018340775.1 of Taxus wallichiana var. yunnanensis. Lineage (NCBI taxonomy): Eukaryota > Viridiplantae > Streptophyta > Pinopsida > Cupressales > Taxaceae > Taxus > Taxus wallichiana. The sequence goes on from CM031234.1 coordinate 54,255,687, forward strand.
GAGAAGTCTATTCATTCTCCTAGGTGATTTTAGGGATTTCGGAAAGATCTTCAAAGAGTATTTTGAAGGGTTATCGCTGGCCTTCCTAGGACTGGATCAACCCCTTGGGGCAGAAAGAAGGGTAAAATTCAACATGGAGGTGAATAAAAGACCTTAAAACATCATGAAAATTATTTTGGAAGTTTCTGAGAAGTTTTGAGAAACTTGGAGTAGTTTGAGAAAAATTAAGGTTCACAAGCTTAGGCAGTACACAGGCCTAAAACAACTACTAGGCTTTAGAAGATGATTTTAGGAGCTTCGGATGGAGTTAGAAGAAAAAAATACCTCCATAAATTGTATTAAAATACCTACATTATGGTGAAATCATATTTTTCACAACACCTTGGTGTATAGGATCGGCAGGAAGTTTGTATCAGGTACAAGTGGAGTCTCAAATCACAAATCTAATTTTTTAGGGATCCGATGAATGAATCAAGACATTATACACCAACCATTGGATTCAAAAGGAAATTTCAAGTTAGGATCATATAAAATTTTACCAATAAATTCCATTGGGAGCTCAATTTATCTTCTTTCTAAGTTTCCCTCTCAAAGGCAATTCAGACTTAGTCATTTTTCGGGAGGACACATGTCAGCACTAGGAGCTTGGTGGGATTTCATGTCCCCGATGTCCCTAAGGTCAGGTACACAAACCATTGAAAATTTTACCCATCCCCCATGTGACCTCTTGGACCCTCATGTGACCTCCAGACTTGACAGTTCAGCCCCCAGGTGCATTTTTGGAGCATCCACTCCTTGTCATCGGATCAAATGCCATGTGTCAGCTCCAAGACCACCGTGGAAACTAATGTCCCTTATGTCCCTAAGGTGAGGGACATCATACATTGAAAAATTTTCCCATACCCCTATGGGGAGCCTTTTTGACATCCATGTGACCTCCAGAGACTTGTGAGTTCGGCCCAGGGTGCATTTTTAGAGCATCCACTCTTTGCCTTGAATCAAACGCCACGTGTTAGCTCATGGTCGACCATGAAAATTGATATCCCTTATGCACCTGAGGTGAGGTACATCATACATATAAAAATTCACCCATCCCCCTATGGGGAGCCTTTTGGACATCCATGTGACCTACTTTTAGCTCCTAGTGCTTTAAAACACTTTTCTCACCTTCATTCCCTATCGTCGGATCGTTGCCACATGTCGTCCTCTTGACCACCATGGAATTTGATATCCCTCACATCCCTAAGGTCAGGTACATCAAGCATGGAAAAATTTTCCCAAGATCCTCCTCTCATAATTTCAAAAATTAAAAAATCTAACTGTCACCCAGTGCTTCCAACTGCTTCCACTCCTGTGCACAAACAAACTTCATCCTTCCTCTACAACTTGCTACCATCACTCCACCATTGAAAATGATCATACCTGCTCAACCCAAAAATTGAAACAAATTTCCCACAGAAATTTTAAGGTATTAGAAGGATTTTTCATCAAAATAAGAAGGAGAAACGAAGAATAAAAGGAAGAAAACAATGAAAATTTCTATAGCCTAAAAATGAAGATCTGAAGAAATATTGCAAGCCGATACATGAAACAATGAACTATTTGTTTCTATTCATTCCTCTTTCCAAGACCATAAAAAATACACCTTCAAACTCCCCCTCATGCAACAGAGCATCCACAATGAAGAAATCTCCTTTCCGGCTCAACGAAGAAAGAAGTGGGATTTCTTGTCAAACCAATTGCCAGATTGAAGTAAGATCACACGTGAAGCACCAGAAGAAAAAACCCACATCAAAAATATAATTTTATTCACAAATGGAGGAGAAAAACAAACCTGTAATTTTGAGGTCCATTAATGGTTGTCATACCCGGAAGCCTTTGCCAGACCGAAAATTGAAACTTTTAAATCTCCTAGACTATTCAAAGAGTAGGCCCAAAATTTTAGAGGGCGATATTGGGAAAAAAACCCATGACAAAAAAATTTGTTACATGTCAATCCAACCCCTAGAAGCCAACTTGTCTAAAAATAGCAGTCTACTACATAGGATCTGCTATTTTAGGAAATCCATTGTGAAGGACTGCGAAGGAGGTGAAGACATTGGAAGTGCACTACTGACTAAGAATTCATCGAGAATGGGAATTTTGGCACTTACTAAAAATAGAAAGTGGGCCCATGAGAACCTTATAAAAATAGAAATTTTATCTAGAAGGAATGAGGAATGCAAGGAGAAAGAGGAATCAAGGTCACAACGCTCAGTAGAAGCTCCAGGGCCTTGATTTTTCACACTTACTAAAAATAGTAAGTTTCTTTTTATAAGGGAGACATGAAGCCGAAGTGGACGGGTTAGAAGCTGACACAACCCTTCACCTGTGAGTATGATGTGGAAGACAACAATGTCTTATACATGGACCTAAATGACCTTAAGACTCGCATGGCCTTCAAGGACCGAAGGAGGATTGAAGACTAGATATTCACAAGTGGCTTGTTCACCACTGCAAGACACCCAGTGTCTATGCAACAAGCTTTGAGATGTGAACCATCCGAGAAGAAAATGGTACAAAAATTGTGGTCATCAACCCTAGGACCATTTCAATCTCTCTACAAATATCGACATCCCCGAACATGGTCGTCATCTCAAACGAAATATTCGTGTATGATTGGGAAATAATGGATTCATATTTCTAAGGAGTAGCGTTCAGCTCATGGTTAAAAATGGGAAGAAATCCTTATAGGATGCCCAAGAATATACCAAGGTGCGTGTTCTGAGAAGGGTATTTTGATTTCATCACTCTCCTCAATAGAGTTATGGGAAAATCAAGCACAAGATATTTCGAGGACTGGATGGCCCTTTGCATCCTGAAATTGATAGAAGGGAAGTAGTGAATTGACTGGGGGCAGATCATCAATGACCATTTCCATTTGTAACTACTCCAAGTGCCCATGAAAAATAAGTTCCACATGAATTCTTACCTATTTTATCTCCTCACAAGCTCAAGATCATTCAAGGGATTGGCTCTCACACAAAACATTGCTTCTAAGGTACCTGCATTCGAGAAACTTCCATAGTTGGTAATGGAGGAGAGCAATAAGAATTTCACCTGTGTGAATGATGCATTCACCATGTACATGGTCTGAATCTTAGAAGGGGATCTTGAAGCTAGGATGTCACCAAAATAGGCATCCCTGATTAAGGAATATGGCTCATACTTCATACAATTCTCAACATTATCCTACATACAAGTCTGGCTTTGACCAAGCTCTGTTGAAACTACCTAAGTACCTCAGTGACCAAATTGTATTGTTTGAGCTTTGCAGGTAGATCACTCAAGTAAATAACAAGCTCAGAAGTAGGAGAAAGAAATTTATTTCATTCCCTATATCTCTAGGGGAGTTCACGTGTAAAATCTCAAATGATGCATCTCACCTAGAGGCCGCTTTTGCACATCGACTTTGCATTCCTACATTTCGGACCCAACTTTGACATCCGAGAAGATCTTTCCTCGTTCTATGTCCCAAAATTGAAACATGAGCCACAAGTTGAGGACTACTGGGCTAACTGTATTGATGAGTTTGAAGTACGTGAAAAGGACCACATGAGGATGAAAATCAGTGAGATGAAGAAATTCAAGTTCTCTTGGTATGAAGACATCTTGCATGATGATGGGACAGAGATGTATGATCCTAAGTACGTAGCAGTCAAGATGTCCCCAATGCCCCAAATCAACTAACGCATTCGTGAATCAGGAGATATATTAGAGCGAACTGAAAAGGTGGTGAGGAGAATGAGGAGCTAGTTTTAGAAGAAGAGGACTATGGTCATTCAGTCATGAGGAATTTCCCAAGCCGAAGCAAGCTTCACATCATTCATCCTCAAAAGTGGTAGAGGTGACTTCCATCTCTAAACACTCTAGAGTAAGTTCAAAAAGGAAGGCCATGGAATCAGGAACTTCTCCCTATGAGAAGACACCCAAGAAATTTAGGGAAGGAGAAGGTTCATTGGCATCACCGTAGGAGGAAGATGTGATCTCAGTGATGCAAATAGAAAATCCAGTAGCAAATGCATAGGTGAATGATGAGTACATAGTTCATGATCTAGTCTTTGAACCATTGCAAGAGGTCTCACCTCTTGTTGACACCAATGCCCCTCTCATTCAAGACTTGCCCCCTCCTTCAAAACAAAGAATGGTTGGTGTACCCATCATTAAGCCTGAATCTAACGAAATGTTTCCATGGATGTGGGAAACAATCATCCTCGACACTCGCACTGTGCAATAAGTAGTATCCCCTAATCTATCAGTAATTATCTCATTGGCTAAAGAAAAAATGTCAAGAAATATCACATAGGTATCATCTCAATTATACAATGGGGAGACAGGTAATTAGTACATCAAAGTAGCTCGACCAAAATTAATCAAGTCAGTGGATGATATAACACTAGCCGACTACGAGATGAGCACGATCCAATTGGGACTAGCTACTCACGAGGGATATTTACACATATACCAAAAATCTTCTACTCACATGGTGGCAAGGAATAAATAATATAAAGAGAATATTGAGGTACTAGAGGAAAAGTACAAACTCTTTCATCTTATGTGAAACACCTAGTGGAACCAAGAACTATAACACTTCCTATTGAGAAATTGGTACCCATCAGTAGCTTTTCTCTAGAATCCATCAGAAGAAAGCATGAGCTCACGATGCAGGTGCGAGTGAATAATGAATGGATTGATTCAATCTCTGAAAAAGGGAAGCCATCACTCCAAGAGGTATTCAAGATCTTTGCATACATGTGCACCATAACCAATAGAACATGGGCACTCAAAGAGGATGTGGGTAAAGAAAGAGATTATTGGGAATCTCTAGGACCAGTAGTGAGCGAGATGAGAAACACCCATTCCTAGGAGTTCATCAAAAAAATGGTCTTTGAAACTCCTACAAATGACATGACACATGTATGGGCAAGGGCCTTGGCAATAAGATTTGAAGCAATCAATCGGGCCTTCACAGAGCTAGAGGAGAAAGAAGAACAAGCATACAAGTTACAGGATAGTATAAATTGGAAATTTCATAAACTTAGAGTACCTACAATGAGTGAACATATAACTACTGATGAGTTGATCAGCCCTTTCAAATAATATGTCAAGAAAGGGGTGGGCAACCCATTTTCCTTCACTAAGGATACTCTTGACTTCTTCTCTAGAGATCCGAGCCTCCATTGCACTTATCACAAAAAGCATTCATCATGGTTCGGGAAGTGCAAGGACATCAACAGTGTGACTGATGGATGGACTAAAACCTTGAGCTACATTCACATCCCTCATGCCAACAAAGTAGAACTAGCAGTAGCTCATTTCAAACAAGATCTTGGAAAGATAGAAGCCTTCTCAGGATCACAAAGTGGAGAGAAGTTAGAGAGTGGAGCCAAGTCCACTGTAGCAACTCATCCTTTAGCATAATTCTTCTTCTTCTTCTTTCTCTTCTTTCTCTCTCTCTTCTCTTCTCATACAACACTCTCTCTCCTCAATGTTATATTTTTTCATTGAGGGTTGCACTTTTTAATATGACTTAAGTGACTTTAGAAATATAATGTAACTTTAAGTCACCTTGCTATTATAAAAGGGACTTAAATATTTAAAGTGGAATATGAACAATCTTAAGTCATATTAAGGTATTCAAAAGTCACCTGGGAAGATGAAGAGTTTCCTCTTCTCCTATAAATTGTAACAAGCTCCTCATTTGAGCTTCTTCTAAAAAGTCTTTGAATTTTGTCTTCTAAAAATTCTTAGATGTTGGAGCTGTTTTTGTGAATTCATGAGAGAGATATCCTTGTGAAGAGAACAAGAGATAGCAAGTTTCTTCCATTTCTCCCACCAAAAAATGTCTTCTACTTCCCATACTATGTACAAATTCTACTTGAGCTTCAATAAAGGAAGAAGGAATTTTAGCCTCTTTGATTGAGGAGTTTATTGGTACTTTGTGTTCATTAAGCTCTATTTGGTCTTGTTGTTGTTTTCTAGATTTTTTTTCTTCTGAAATACAAGTGCATGTTTTGAAACTTCTGGCTAGTGTGTGCAAGTCTCTGATTTTCTACTTGTAACATTAGTTTCTCCTTTCTAAATATTCTCACTCCCCTTTCTCTCCTTCATAGAAAATTCATCCCTTGTAGATACCTACAAGAATTTTCCATAGGGTCAGTGGAGTGCCCCTGTTGGATCCCTAGCTGAAAGGCCACCAAGATATAAAACTCAATTTTTACTCGTGCATGCACGTCGACAGCTACCGCATCGAGTTAAGTAGAGGACTCGAGACTCTCGGAGCGTTGGAAAAATACCCACCAATTTTTCCCCAAAAATTTCCTTTCCAACTGTTTTTGGCACCCACCATGGGGAAAATTTAGTAGCATCGCACTGAATACTACCGTAAGGTCAGAAAAATATTTTAAAAAATAGAAAATTCAAAATTCAAAAAAAGAATTTTCTAGAATTTGAATATCTATATGAGCCACATGTATTCAAAACATGGCTATTCTGGGAAATCCTCATATTGAAAGACCACAATTGCTCTTCCACATCCAAGAGGACATTGACTCAGATTTGAGAGAAGTTATCTGGCATCATAGACAAAGTTTCAATCACTACTTCATTGCCACGAGAATTCTTAACCTTGAAGAAGAACACACTGCTAAATTGGAGAGGCAAAGACAAATTCCAACACCACAAAGAAGAGCATAGATTTTCAAGCTGGCAGATAGAAGATGCACCTGACAACAAAGACAAGGACAAACCAAACCCACTTTTTAAGAGCTTCAAAGAAGACAAGAGCTTCTCGAATTACGAGGTCTCCTTTTTGTCAAGAAACTAGTCACGTTGGGAACTTGAGTGTTGCTAATCCTTTAGGCAGTGAATTTTCATACTTGAAGCGAGAACCTTGAATATTTCAGCGTGGAGACCGAAGAAGAAGCTAGAGAAAGAGAAGAAATATAAAGAAGAAATAGGATCTCAACTTGAAGAACTTGAACAACTTCAAGCTGAGGCAGAAAAAAGAGCAGCAGATGGAAGCCATAACCTTAGCAAGGTTGGAAGTTAGAAAAAAAATATAATGGGGATCATGATCATGAGTGTGTGGCGTGATCGTGAGGCCCGTAGGCCAAATGTACCATGGGGAGGAAACTCTAGTCCACTTTCTCTTTTCAACCACTCCATGAGCTACCGATAGGCTCGGGAAAAAACTTTCTAGAATTTAGAGGATGGTTCTCAACTCCCGAAGAGCACGTAGCAACATTTATCACCACTTGTGGTGTATTGGGTTTTGAGGATGAATATGTACTAGTCTGGATCTTTGTGGAGTCACTTCAAGAAAAAATTTCCAAGTGGTTCTACATGTTACCCCTAAGGTCGACATGTATTGGGAAGATATAATAAGTTCATTTGAACACGGAGTTCAAGACCACAGAATATTTTCAAGGTCTCTTGGTTCAATTGGTACAAATGAAGAAAGAAACCTCTAAATTAATGAGATACTTCATAGCAAGATATAATAGAGTGATAAGAAGAATCCATGAAGATGCGGTACCTCCTGAAAAAAATTTGAAGAGATTCTTCATCAGTGCCTTGCCATCAGAATTAGGTTTCTTCCTTAGAATAACCTAGCCAAGAACATTAAGGGAAGCTCGAGATCATGTGATAGAAACTGAAGATGATCTAATCCTATCCAGTAAAGTGAAAGGACCAAATGGAAAGTAAAAAGGAAAAATTCAAACTCGGTCACCATGGACCCAATGTTCCAAAAATGGAAAATGACTCGATTGCCTTGAATAAATAGTTGTCTTAGATCTCAATGCGGAATGATCCAATAAAACCAAATCCTCCCAATAGACCAAGGATTGCTCCACCTCCTCCCCAGCTCACTCTCGAAGCACCACCAATCAATGTCATCTATGAATTTGAAGAACCAGAGGAGGAAGTAGAAATTGAAGAACCTGAAGAATAAAATGCAGAGGACTATGAGAATTATCTTGAGGTTGAGAAAGTTGATGGTGATACACACAATGGCCTAATTGAGTACGTTGATGATGAAGATGATCATGATTATGAAGCTCCAAGTTTCTCATGTGTTGTTTTCACTCGTGCACAGTCCAAGAAAGGTGCTTCATCCTTAATGGATGCGGTAAAGGATAAGAAGAATAAAGAAGATTCTCCTCTAGAGGTCCCATAAAATAAAATCATCAGCAGAGGATCACCATTACCACCTTCTATGGATTTGGCCAAAGAAAAAATAGACTCGCTAGTTTTAAAGGATCATACTACTATACCAAGTAATTCATCTAATCCTTCTCCCACCTCAAACATTTCTAAGAATAATTCTCCTTCAAATGTTGTTCCTACAAAAACATCTAAGGTTCCATAAAAATCAACACCCTCACCCCCTTCCAAGCCGGTTGATGCACCCATGAAGGAAAATTTAACACCTAAAGTAGCAAATCCTTTACCATGTAAATATTCCTTCATTCCTGAAACCTCTTCCTCGCCCACCATAACCCCATTTGACTTTGTGGAACACACAATAAAAATAAAGTCCAGCTCTCATAAATAGAATACCTATACACTCATTTTTCCCATTTTAATAGGTTCATTTATGTAGTCCGTGGCGGTAATTCTATAACCTTGGGTCTAAGTTCTAAAGGCTTACTCCCCACACCATCCACGCCACCTTCTCAAAACATGTTAGCCCTCAGTTCCTCCAAAACCAACAAGGTTGAACCTTTCTACCTGTCACTTCTCATTAAAGGATTCGAGCTAAATAATTGTATCATAGATTTTGGAGCCTTAGATAATGTGATGCCTATAAAAGTTGAAAATGCTCTTGGCCTCACCTTGACCTAGGAAAATGGCACCTACTATTCAATGGAATCCAAACAAGTTCCATTGGTAGGAAGAATCAAATATGCACAGGTAGCATTAGCTGATTTTCCAGACAAGAAGGTACTTCTAACCATCCTGGTGGTAGACATCCCAACCTCCTTTGGCATGCTATTGAGCCGAAGATTTTGCAGAGACTTGGGTGGAGAAATAAAAAATGGACTAGTCATCTGTAACTATTCCAGTGAAAGGTGAGATGAAGAAGTTGCTTCCAGTGAGAAAGATGAAGTTCATAGTACGCAAGTCGATGATCCAAAGGCAAACATCCTTTTCAAGATAGCGGGCTAGGCAACTACTTCCTCACATTAGAAAAAGATGATAACTTGCCACTTCTTATGGAAGAGGAAGAAGATCAAGTTTGGATGATGGAATTTGATGGTAGTCATTCCAGCACTAGTTCGGGAGTAGGCATAGTGTTGTACTCCCCTTTTGGTGAATTTTACCCATTTACCTACAAGTTGCAGTTTGATAATATGAATAACATGACAGAGTATGAATCTCTCCTCTTAGGAATGGGTGTGCCTAAAGATATGGGAATTAAGAAGCTGAAATTTTGAGGTGATGTGGAAGTGATAGTAAAGCAAGTCGACAACAATATCAGGTGAAAAATCCAAGACTTCGGCATTATAGAAATAGATTATGGGATTGCATTGAATCTTTTGATGCATTTTTCATTGAATCTATCCCAAGGGAAAAGAATGAAAAGTCTAATTCTCTTGTAGTATCATCTTCCCTAGTGACACCCCATCCTTCTTTTGGTAAAGAAAAGGTGACCATTGAAATGGCATTCAAGCCTAGTGTGCCGAGATAATTCAAATAAATGGAAAGTCTTTAATAATGATAACCAAATTCTAGCATTATTGGAAAAAATGGATAATTTCAATAATATCTTCTTTGAAAGAGGTGAAAATCCACACCGAGAATCAATTTCCAAATAAGAGAAAGAAGGAATTAAAGGGATTGATGATGAGGGAGTGATTAAATTTAAAGGAAAAATTTTCCCAAAGGCCTAGTTTCTCTAGAAGACCTCTTTGACAAACACGACAGATTCATTCAAGAGAAAGAAAAACAATCTTCTCGGTGCCCAACTGATTTTGATAAGGAAAACATAAGCACCCCGGAGGATCCCAAGATGGTCAATATTGGAAAATGTTTTTCACCCAAGGAGAAGATAAGGTTTGTTGTGTTACTCAAGAAATATTCAAATGTTTTGGCCTACTCTTATGATGAACTCAAATCCTTCCAACAGAAGGAAATGTATCACTCGATCCCTTTGAAGCGGGATGCTAAGACATTTAGGTAGAAGCAAAGGCCATATAACCCAAAGATTGTTGATACCATCAAGGAGGAGGTAATGAAGATGCTTAATGTAAGAATCATCTTTCCCATCCACCATTCGACATGGGTGGCCAACATTGTGCAGTGTAGAAGAATAATGGCAAAATAAGAATATGTGTAGATTTCGCAACTTGAACCAGGCATCATTGAAAGACAATTATCCTCTCCCTATCATGGATCACATTCTATAAGTAGTCACCAGATATGAAATGATTTCATTGCTTGATGGATTCTCAGGATATAATCAAATCAAAGTGGTGGAGGAGGATCACACCAAGATAGCCTTCACAACACCTTGGGGCACTTTTACCTACAGTAGAATCCCCTTTGGCCTAATCAATGCGGGAGCTACATTTCAAAGGGTGATGGATTTGGCATTCAAGGATTTAAAACATTGCATTTTCATATATCTTGATGATCTCACGATGTTTTCAAAGAAGAGGGGAGATCATATTCATCACTTGGAACAGTACTTGCCAAGTGTAGAAAACATGGCATATCACTAAATCTAAAAAAGTGCATTTTTGGAGTCATGGAAGGTGAGTTACTAGGAAAAATTGTGAACAAACATGGAGCACACATTAACCCTAAGAGAGTACAATCCATTCAATCATTATCTCTACCCACAAGTAAGGAAGGATTTCATTCATTCTTTGGAAAGGTGAATTTTCTTCGTCACTTTGTTCCTGAGTTTGCTGAATTGACAAAGCACATCACCACCATGATGAAACCCTAGGAAAAAAATCAAATAGAGAAATGAAGGGAAGGAATCATTTGAAGAAATCAAAAAATCCATTGCTAAGGCTTAAGGCTTCGACTCTTGTGTCTCCAGATTTTAATAAAGAATTCATCATGTATTATTATGCATCCGAACATACACTCTTTGATGTTATTGTTCAGAAAAATGGTGAAGGTGTGGAAGAACCTATTTATTTCATGAGTTTTCCATTGAAAAATCATGAACTAAACTATAGCCAATTAGAGAAGCATTCTTATGCAGTGGTTAAGGCTGTAAAAAAATTTAGGTTTTACATCCTCAACTCTCATACGGTGGTGATGGTCCCTAGTAGTGCAATCAAGTCTATCTTAACACAGCAAGATCCCGAGCTAAAAGAGGAAATTGGATTACAAAGACTCAAGAATATGACTTGGAGATTTGACCCTCCAATATCATAAGTGGAATGTTTTTTGGAGGTTGATTTCCAAAGATGAAACACTCAAATCTCAACACGGTGAAGAAAATTGTGCTTGCTCAACTTGTCTCAAAAACCATCCACAAGTTATCTTTGTAACCACTACTAATGAGTGGTATACTGATATTTCCTATTACTTAACTTATGGATAATTTCCTCCCCATATTGACTAAAAAATAAGGAGAACACTCAAGTTGAAGGCAACAAAGTTTGTACTCTAGAATCACGTGCTTTACAAGAGAGGTCTAGATAGATGTTTCCTCAAGTGTGTAGAAAAAGAGCAACAAGAAAATTTTCTTAAAGCATACCCTGACCAAGCATGTGGTGGAGATTTTTTAGTGATGTTCACTGCACACAAGATCCTCCGAGGAAGGTATTATTGGCCTACCATATTTACAGACACTCAAGATTGGGTTTCCAAATGTGAAGCATGCTAACAATTTTTGGGAGACCACAACTTGTTGCACTACCACTCAGGCCAGTTGTTATTGAAGAACCATTTCAGCAGTGGGGGCTAGACTTCATTGGTATTCTAAATCCACACTCAAGCATGGGGCACACCTATGTGCTCATGGCGACAGATTACTTCACAAAGTGGGTGGAAGCCATTCCGGCCAAGCAAGCCAATACCAAAATAGTATGTAACTTCATCAAGGAGAATATCATAGTATATTTTGGAGTGCCACAGAAGATCGTAGCAGATAACGCTACCTATTTCTCTTCAAGGGATTTAACTGAGTTTTTCTATGGCTATGGAATATCTCTATCTCATTCTTCTTACTACTATCCACAAGGAAATGGACAGGCTGAATCAAGCAACAAGAACATCATGACCATCATCCGCAAGCTTGTAGACGAGAACCAAAGGAATTGGCACAAAAATTTATACGATGCATTGTGGGTGGATAGGATCACTCCCAAGAAGGAAATAGGTATGTCACCATTCCAATTGTTGTATGGAGTGAAGCAGAAATCCCCTCACAATCAAGATGCCAGCTCTCAAGTTGCTACAGGGAATAGAAGATGGGCAATACAAGGATTCCATTGACAAGAGAATCCTCTTTCTTGAGAAGCTAGAAGAAAATAGACTCGAGTGGTGGACTGTATCAAAGAACACCAGTTGAAAGTAAAGAAAATCTTTGATAAAAAGGCCAAAGCAAGAGAATTCAAAGTTGGAGACTTCATCCTGCTATAGGACAAGAGAAGGGAACCAAAAGGTAGCCATGGAAATTTTGATTCATTATGGCTCAACCCATTCCAGATTCGTGAAGCTTGCGGCGAGAATGATTTTCTACTCTCATATTTGGATGGAACGTCACTGGAATTGCCTCGTATGGGCAATACCTAAAATTGTATCATCAATTAAAGTGGGTTTTCCCCGCCTTGTACCATAGGTGATTTATAGGTGTGTTTTTCCCTTTTTTTTTGTGTCATTTTTTCCTTTCTGTTAGTTTTTGTGTGTATGTGTGTTTCCTTCTTCCAATATTTCTTTCTAGAGGTTGTACATGACTCTACAAGGCCCAATGGATAAGGCACTGGTAAATGAATTATATGGTCTAAGATTGAGATTCTAGATTCCCATGTCATGTCTTCACTGCACTCATTCCATGTCATGTACCAAAGCTAGAGACAGTTGTTTTCATGCAAATGTGCAATAGAGAAATTGATAATTTCCAAGCACGACAATTATACCCCAGTGTTAAATTTTTCAAGTCCCATCATTCCAAGAAACCCCGGGTCTGTCCAGTCAGTCCAAATGACCTCCTAAATAATTTTATCTCATCCCCCTAGGTGATTTAGATAATTATATTCATTCTCCCTAGGTGATTTTAGGGATTTCGAAAAGATACTATCTTCTGGCAGTATTGGGAAGGGTTATTGTTGGCCTTCCCAGGACTGGATCAACCCCTTGGGGTGGAACGGAAGGGTAAAATTAAACATGGAGGTGAATCAAAGACCTTAAAACATCATGGAAATTATTTTGGAAGGTTTTGGGAAGTTTTGAGAAACTTGGAGCAGTTTGAGAAAAATTAGGGTTCACAAGCCTAGGCAGTACACAGGCCTAAAACAACTACTAGGCTTCAGAAGATGATTCTAGGAGCTCCAAATGGAGTTAGAAGAAAAAAATACCTCTGGAAAGAGGATTCAAATACCTACATGATGGTGAAATCATATTTTTCACAACACCTTGGCACAGGATTGGCAAGCAGTTTTTATCAGGTATAAGTGGAGTCTTAAATCACAAATCCAATTTTTTAGGGAACAGATGAATCAATCAAGAAATTATACCTAACCATTGGATTAAAAAGGAAATTTATAGTCAATATCATATAACATTTCACCAATAAATTCCACCGGGAGCTCAAGTTATCTTCTTTCTAAGTTTCCCTCTCAAAGGTAGTTCAGGACTTAGTCATTTTGAGAGGACACGTGTCAGCACCAGGAGCCTAGCGGGATTTCGTGTCCTCGATGTCCCTGAGGTCAAGTACACAAACCATTTAAAACTGCACCCATGTGACCTCTTGGACCCTCATGTGACCTCCAAACTTGACAATTCAGCCCCCGGGCTCATTTTTTGGAGCATCCCTGTGGCTATCGTCAGATCAAATGCCATGTGTCAGCTCCAGGACCACCGTGAAAACCCATGTCCCTTATGCCCCTAAGGTGAGGGACATAAAAATTTGAAAAATTCACCCAACCCCCTATGGTGATCCTTTTATACATCCATGTGACCTCCAGACTTTATAGTTCAGCCCCTAGGTGCATTTTTGGAGCATCCACGCCCTGTTGCCGGATCAAATGCCACGTGTCAGCTCCAGGACCACCATGGAAACTAATGTCCCTTATTTCCCTAAGGTGAGGGACATAAGACATATAAAATGTGCCCATACCCCTATGGGGAGCCTTTTGAACATCCATGTGACCTCCAGACTTGACAATTCAACCCCTAGGTGCATTTTTGGAGCATCCACTCCCTGTCTTCAGATCAAACGCCACGTGTCAGCTCTAGGACCATTGTGGAAATTTTTGTCCCTTATTTCCCCAAGGTGAGGGACATCAAATATGGAAAATTTTCCTATATCCCCTCTGGAGATCCTTTTGGACATCCATGTGACCAATTTTCAGCTCCCAGTGCTTTAAAGTAGCTTTTCTCACCTTCATTCCCTGTCGTTGGATCGCTACCACGTGTCATCCTCTTGACCACCATGGAATTTGATGTCCCTCACATCCCTGAGGTTAGGGACATCAAGCATGGAAAATTTCACCCAAGCTCCTCCTCTCATAATTTCAAAAATTCAAAAATCTAACTATCGCTCAGTGCTTCTTAGTGCTTCCGTTGCTTCCACTCCTATGCACAGACAAACTTCATCCTTCCTCTGCAACTTGCTACCATCACTCCACCATTGCAAATGCTTAGACATTCTCAACCCAAACACTGAAACACATTTCCCACAGTGATGTGTAGGTCTCGAAGGATTTTTCATCAAAACAAGAAGGAGAAACAAAGAACAAAAGGAAGAAAATAGTGAAAATCTCTATAGCCTAAAAATAGAGATCTGAAGAAATATTACAAGATGGTACATGAAACAATGAACCATTTGTTTCTATTCATTCCTCTATCCAAGACCATAAAAAATACACCTTCAAACTCCCCCTCATATGACAGAGCATCCACAATGAAGAAATCTCCTTTCCGACTCAATGAAGAAAGAAGTGGGATTTCTCATCAAACCGGTTACCAGATTAAAGTAAGATCACATGTGAAGCACCAGAATAAAAGACCCACATCAAAAATATAATTTTATTCACAAATGGAGGAGAAAACCATACCTACATTTTTGAGGTCCATTAATGGTTGCCATACCCAGAAGCACCTTTGTCAGTGTCGAAAATTGAAACTTTAATATCTCCTAGACTATTAAGCAAGAAGGTCTGACATTTTAGAGGGGAGATATTGGGAAAACCCCATATCAAAAAAATTGCATGTCAATCCAACCTCCAGAAGCCAACTTTCTAAAAATAGTAGGTCTACTACATAGGGACTGCTATTTTGGGAAATCCATCGACAGAAGGACTTGCGAAGGAGGCGAAGACATTGGGAGTGCACTACACTAAAAATTCACCGAATGGGAATTTTGGCACTTAATAAAAATAGAAATTGGGCCCATGAGAACCTTCTAAAAATAGAAATTTGATCTAGAAGGAATGAGGAATGCAAGGAGAAAGAGGAATCAAGGTCACAACACTCAGTAGAAGTTCCAGGGCCTTGATTTTTCACACTTACTAAAAATAGTAAGTTGATTTTTCTAAGGGAGACATGAAGCCAAAGTGGATGATTAATAAACCGACACAACCCTTTTCTGTGAGTATGATGAGTACATGGACTTGAATGACCTTAAGACTCGTATGGTCTCTAAGGAGCGAAAGAGGATTGAAGACTAGATAATCACAAGTGGCTTGTCCCCGCTGCAGACACCCAGTGTCCGTGTAGACTCTCAAGCTATTCCTAGCCTACTCTTTCCACTACGATCCTAAGACACAAACCATCTGAGATGACAATGGTAAAATAATGGTGATCATCAGCCCTAAGACCATTTCAATCTCTCTACAAATACCGACATCCCCCAACATGGTCGTCATCTCAAAGGAAAGATTCATGCATGATTGGGAAACAATGGATTCATATGTCCAAGGAGTAGCACTCGGCTCATGGTTGAAAATGGGAAGAAATCCTTCCAGGATGCCCAAGAATCTACCAAGGTGTGAGTTCTAAGAAGGGTATTCTGATGTCATCACTCTCCTCAATAGAGTTATGGGAAAAGCAAGCACAAGATATTTCCAGGATTGGATGGGCCTTTTCATCCTAACATTGAGAAGGGAAGAAGAGAATTGGCGGGAAAAATCTTTAGTGACAATCTCCATCTAAAAATGCTCCATGTGCCCACAAAAATGAAGTTCCACATGACTTCTTACCTATTTTATCTCCTCACAAGCTCAAGATCATATAAGGGATTGGTTGTCACACAGAACATTTCTTCTAAGGTACCTGCATTTGAGAAACTTTCATAGTATGTAATGGAGGAGAGAAATAAGCATTTCACCCACATGAATGATGCATTCACCATGTACGTGGTCCAAATCTTAGAAGGGGATCTTGAAGCTAGGCTTTCACTAAAAGTGGCATCACTGATTAAGGAATATGGCTCGTACTTCATATAATTTTCAACATTCTCCTACATACGAGTCATTGTCTTTGACCAAGCTCCACTAAAACTACCTAAGTGACCAGATTATATTGTTCAAGCTCTATGGGAGGATCGTTCAAGTAAATAAAAATGTCAGAAGTAGGAGAAAGAAATTGATTTGATTCCCTATATCTCTAGGGGAGTTCATCTGCAAAACCTCAAATGATGCATCTCACCTGGAGGCCACTTTCGCACATCTGACTTTACATTCCTACATCGTCAAGCCCAACTTTGACATCCGAGAAGAGCCTTACTCGTTCTATGTACCGAAGCGCAACATGAGCCACAAGTCACCGACTACTAGGCGGTGTATTGTGAGTTCAAAGAACATAAAAAGGACCACATGAGGTTGAAAATTAGTGAGATGAAGAAATTCAAATTTTATTGGTACGAAGACATCTTACATGATGATGGGACAAAGATGTATGATCCTGAGTACCTAGTAGTCAAAATTTCCCCAATGCCCCAAATCAATTGACATGTTCATGAATCAGGAGATATATTGGACCAAACTGAAAAGGTGGTGAGGAGAAAGAGGAGCTGGTTTTAGAAAAAGAGGACTATGGTCATTTAGTCACAAGGAATTTCTCCAAGCTAGAAGCATGATTCATATCATTCATCCTCAAAATTGGTAGAGGTGAATTCTATCTCTAAACAATCTGGATTAAGTTCAATAAAGAAGGCCATGGAATCAGGAACTTCTCCCTGTGAGAAGACACCCACAAAATTTAGGGAAGGAGAAGGTTCATTGGCATCGCCATGGGAGGAAGATGTGATCTCAGTGATGTAAATAGAAAATCTAGTAGAAAATGCATAGGTGAACGATGATTACATAGTTCACGATCTAGTCTTTGAACCATTGCAATAGGTCTTGCCTCTTGTTGACACCAATGCCCCTCTCATTCAAGGCTTGCCCCCTCCTTTAGAACAAATAATGGTTGGTGTACCCATCATTGAGCCTGAATCGATGAGATGTTTCCATGGATGTAGGAAACGATCATCCTTGACACTCACACTTTTCATGAAGTAGTATCCCCAATCTATCGAAATTATCTCGTTGGCTAAAGAAAAAGGTCAAGAAATATCACACAAACAACATCTCAATTCTATAGTGGGGAGATAGGTAATCAATACATCAAAGTAGCTCAACCAAAAGTAATCAAGCTAATGGATGAGATGACACTAGCCAACTACGAGATGAGCATGATCTAATTGGGACCAGCTACTCATGAGGGATATTTGCATATATACCAATAATATTTTTCTCACATGGTGGCAAGGAATAAATAATATAAAGAGAAGATTGAGGTATTAGAGGAAAAAGTATAAAATATTTCATCTTATGTGCAACACCTAGTGGAACCAAGCACTATAACACTTCTTATTGAGAAAGTGGTACCCATCAGTAGCTTTGATCTAGAATCCATCAGAAGAACACATGAGCTCATGATGTAGGGGTGAGAAAATAATGAATGGATCAACTCAATCTCTAAAAAGGAAAGCTAGCACTCAAGAGGAAGTCAAGCTCTTTGTGTACAAGTGTGCCACATCCAACGAGAATGCAAGTACTCAAATAGGATGTGTTGAAAGAAAGATATTAATGGGAAGTAATCAATTTTGAATCAATCAATAAATCCTTCAAAAAGATAGAGGAGAAAGAAGAACAAGCATACAATTTGCATGATAGTATAAATTAGAAATTTCAGAAACTCGAGTACTGCAATGAGTGAACATACATTCGCTGATTAGTTGATCATCCCTTTCGAATAATATGTCGAGAAAGGGTGGGAAACCCATTTTCGTTCACTAAGGATACTATCAAATTCTTCTCAAAGATCTAAGCCCCCATTACACTTATCACAGAAAGTCATTCATCATGGTTTGAGAAGTACAAGGACAATGGCAATGTGACCGATGGATGGACTTAAACCTTGAGCTGCATTCACATCCCTCATGCCGACAAAGTAAAACCAGTGGTAGCTTGTTTTAAACAAGAGCTTGGAAATATAGAAGCCTTCTCAGGATCATAGAGTGGAGAGCAGTCAGAGAGCAGAGCCAAGTCCACCGTAGTAGCTCATATTTTAGCATAATTCTTTCTCTCTCTCTTCTCTTCTCATACAACACTCTCTCTCCTCAATGTTATATTTTTACGTTGAGGGTTGCACTTTTTAATATGACTTAAGTGACTTTGGAAATATAATGTAACTTTAAGTCACCTTACTATTATAAAACGGACTTGAATATTTAAAGTGGAATATGAACAATCTTAAGTCATATTAAGGTATTCAAAAGTCACCAGGAAGATGAAGAGTTTCTCTTCTCCTATAAATTGTAACAAGCTCCTCATTTGAGCTTTCGCAAAAAAATTCTTCTGAATTTTATCTTCTAAAAATTATTAGATATTCGAGTAGTTTTTGTGAATTCATGAGAGAGATATCCTTATGAAGAGAGAAAGAGATAACAAGTTTATTCCATTTCTCCCACCAAAAATGTCTTCTACTTCCCATACTATGTAAAAATTCTGTTCGAACTTCAATAAAGGAACAAGGAATTTTAGCCTCTTTTATTGAGGAGTTTATTGGTACTTTGTGTTCATTAAGCTCTATTTGGTCTTGTTGTTGTTTTACTGATTTTTTTCTTGAAATACAAGTGCATGTTTTGAAAATTGGATAGTGTGTGTAATTCTTTGATTTTCTACATGCAATATAAGTTTCTCCTTTCTAAATATTCTCACTCCCTTTGTCTCCTTCCTAGAAAATTCATCCCTTGCGAGATACTTGCAAGAATTTTTCCACAGTGGTCGATTGAGTGCCCCTATTGGATCCCTAGTCAAAAGGCCACCGGGATATAAAAATCAATTTTCACTCACGCATGCACGTACGCCGGTTGCACCGATTAAGTAGAGGGACTTAGACTCCTAGAGCATTGGTAAGATAACCATCAATTTATCCCCAACAAATTTTCTCACTAACACCATCTAAAGCCGAGTCCATAAAATAAATAAAATCATTGTAAAAGTACGAAAAATAAAATAAAAATTTTCTTATGGACAAATTTTCGGTGTTACTGACGTCTAATGTTTTTTGAGAATCAAGTGAATAATATTGTATTTATAATGATATTTTTATGATTTCTAAGAATAAAAATGTGCTTGGCTTTGAGGGCTCCGCCCCTCAACCCCAACTGTACCATGATAGGAGCGCACCTGGGCACTACCTCGGGACCCTACAAGGGGTGCTGCCCCTTAACCTCACTGGGGGATGCCACCCCCAAACCCCTGCTTTGGAATTTCATAACCAAAGAAAATATTTATGGGGAAGATGCATTGATAAAATTTAGTGCAAATTTGAGTTTCAACGTCCAATTTGTTGAGTAAGTAGTGTGATTCATGGAAGATAGAGGTAATGGATGCTAGAGGTCAATCAATGACCTCTCATCAGTCACCAATGATGGGGTTGAATGAAGATGTTGTGGGCGGTGTGTGTGTGTGTGTGTGTGTGTGTGTGTGTGTGTGTGTGTGTTTTCTTTTATTTTAGATTTGCAATATGATTTCAGTGTTCTTGTTTGAATAAGTGAAATGTTCATATTGAGGGGGGGAACTGGAACATGGTCTCAATGTTTAATTTTCCCTCTATTCAGTTTGTATTTAGTAAGTAGTGGTTCCTACATATTCCCTGAAGGAAAGACATAGTGTACATATGAAAGCACAAAGGAAAAGTAGTAGTATGATATTTGGGTTGTTGGTTGTCCTATAAAACCATCCTTTGTTTTAGGTTGTTGGTTTTCTGTAAAACCATCATTTGTTGAGGTTGTTGGCTGTCCTTGGAAAACCATCCTTGCAGGTTGTTGGTTGTCCTACAAAACCATCTAGATCATGAGCACGCATGGGCGGAAAGCTGCAGAAGGAAGTGTAATTATTCTTTATATCTTGTCAACATTAGGGGAGTGTATATTCTTAATTAATAATGTTAACAATAGGGAGTGAATGTTACAAATATATTGTGACATTATTAATAAATTGTAATATTATTAATAATGAGTTAGTACAACTCATATTAATAATATAGTTAATACTTGTGTGTGACTAAATTTGTTGAATAAAAAACTCACGTAGCTATTTTGGTGTGTGAGATAATAAAGGGATGTGAGAGATATCCTAGGGATAAGTTTGATAGATTCATGGAGAGTGATATGAAGGATTGAAGATGAAGTTTGACACCACCTTTGTAGGAGATCAATGTAACCTCTATCATTGTAATTGATATCCTAGATGAATTTCTAAATTCGATATTATAATATTTGGTGTTTATTTCTTATTTTATTATGCAATTTTTATAAATTTAGTTATTGTGATAATAGAGTGATGTTGTTGTGATGTATGAGGGTTGATTAGGCCAATGAGGTCTATCCCTCATTGTGAGAAGAGCCATAGGTCATGAGAAGGTTGTAAATCTTGACTAGGGATGTGAGTAAGATTCGAGTGTTGTTAAAATTTGATACATTTATTTACATATACACAACAGTATTTTAATAGTAGAGATATAATATCCCTTTCATAAAACATGCTTAGCATTTGGGATAGATCGGGGGGGATTTTAGATTCCAAAAATAATCAAATGTTTGATTAAACCGGACGTCTGTTGGATTATTTTTATGGTGTTTATAGAAGGTAGATCATTATGGTGAGATGTTTGGTCTAGTCTATAGATGGAAATGAATATTTTATAACAATCTATCTAATTTTCAGTTGATAAGGAGATGAGGGATGCTAGATAAATCATGGTGTCTATGAACTTGTTAGAATATTGTGTGATGGTTTGGATGGTATAACAGTCAAAAACTTCTACGAGAAAGTCAAGAATGGCTTTATATTTCTATTAAATATTATGTTTACATTGATAGAATCTTGTGACTTGGTTGATGAAAAATTGTGAGTATCCGTAGATATCCAAAATTTGAACACCTAGCATAATGGTTGTTTGGAGACCCATAATTAAAGCTTTATATTCAGCCATGTTATTAGTACATTCAAAGTTAAGTTTAAAGAAAAAGGGATAGGAGTCCCCCAGGGAGGTATGATAAAAATACCATCACCTCCCCCTTGTTGACACATGGATTCATCAAATAAGAGGGTAATTTTGACAGGGTAAATTTAATATCAATAGTTTTAATGGATTTGTCGGGAAAAATTTCAAGTGGAGTGTATTTTTAGGGAAGAGGGGACATCGAAATCTGATCAGTGATATCTTTTCCTTTGATATATTTTTGTGAGAAAAATTCAAGGTCAAAATCAGTCATAAGCATAAGCCATCAAGTGATGTGTTCTCTTTAATATGGTTTGAATTTTATTGTTTTAAGAGGTTTGATTCTAGTTATGAAAAAATTATTTTGATTGAGAAGATAATTATGAAGTTTAGATGTTAAGAAGTACAAGGCACAACGCAACTTTTTGGCTTTATTATAGCAGACTCACATTCATGGAGAGTGTGGCCTATGCAATAAACAACCTTTTCACAACCCTTCTCATCTTGATGAGCCAAAATTTCACCTTAAGCGTGGTCATAAGAGGATATGTAAAGGTTGAATGGATCCCCCTTACATAGAGGTATGAGCACCTTTGGTGGTGATAAAAGATGTTGTTTAAGTTCCTTGAAAGCTAGCTAACAGTTAGAATCCCATTTATAATTAACATATTTTCAAAGAAGATGGTGGAATGGCTGACAAAAATCATAAATTTGTGAGATAACATGACAAATGGATTAAATCTTCCTAACACTTTGTGAAGCTTCTTGAGGTTAACTAGTGGAGGCATTTTAATGATAGCTTTAATCTGGGTAGGATCTAATTCAATGCCTCGAATAGAAACTATGAACCCTAATAGTTTTTCAGTGAGGACACCGAACACACACTTAGCAAGATTCAGATAGAGAAAGTACTTAATGAGATAGGTGAAGATAACATCTAGGATAGCGATATGATCTTTATGTTTTTATATTTTCCTACGAGGTCATCAACGTAGTATTCTAGTATTTTATGCATACGATCATGGAAAATTTTAGTCATTACATGTTTTTAAGTGGCTCTATAATTCTTTAGTCCAAAAGGCATCACTCAACAACATAAATTCCCCTAAGGGGTGATAAAAAAATTTGTGCTAGTGTTTGTTAGTGATAAGGACTTGGTTGTAGCGAGAGAAGCCATCCATAAGGGAGAGGATTTCATGACCAAGTACTTAATTAGATGAGATGGTCAATGTTTGGGAGGGAGAAATCATCTTTGTGATAAGTGAGGTAAATGTCTCGTAAGTCGGTACAAATGTGTAATTTTATAGAGGCCTTAGTTATAGTGATGATATTAAAGACCCATTGTGGATAATTAATGGGTAGGATTAAATTAGTGGAAAGCAAGCATTGCAATTCTTCTTTGATGAGAAGGGGTTATTCAAGCATGCATTTTATGTAACTTTTTTTTTTACTATTTTCACTTTAGGATAAGTGATGATATTATGCAAAATGATGTCGGGGTATTTACCTAGCATATCAAGTATATGAACATGTGAAGGCTTGATTTTTTTTTAGAGAGGAAGGCAATGAAGTCTTGTAATTATCGTGGATCTAAAGATTGAGAGACTTTGACAATGTGAGGATCATGTGGGGTTCTTATGTTGATGTCAACAATGGATTTATTAAGAAGGGTTGATGTGTCTGAAGGTAATATTTTTGTAGATAGTGGTCTTCCGCTCCCATGTTGGAGAGGATAGACTTGTCATCGTGGTATTGAATAATGTTAACAATGAGAGAGTCATCTTCAATCATTTCGGTAAAATGAGAGGAATGGCTTTGGTACCATGACTATTATAATAATTCAATGGTCATTAGGTGATAATATTGACTAAAAAATGTTAGGTGGGATGCATATAGTTTCATCTATGTCCATGAGGTCATCTTGTGTGAATGAAGAATATGGTTTTGATTCCATGATGGTTACAGGTGGGGTCTATATGGAGGATTCGAGAGGTGGTATTTTCATATCCCCTGTCCATATCTTTCATGTGGTTTGAGGGAATTTTGATGAATAAGTTAGAGACGCATTTTTCATAACATCTAAATCAAGCCTTCCAGGGCATAATGGTCAAGGTACAATTGTGAAAAGACTTGGTTGTATAAGAATTTTAAATTTGATATGAATGGTTTAGGGTGATTTTGATATATAGGAAGTGGGGAGGAATGATCAATCCCTCTATAAATAATATTTTTTTAAAGATTTGGTTGACCAAAGGAGATGACATCCCTGACATTAGGTTCATACATTGGTTGTTTATCACATTTGGCATACGTATTTTGTGTAGGAATTGTCTTAAGTGTGAGGAGGCAATACTTCCCAAGAAAAGGTGTTTCATGACATTTCTAAAGGATGTATCGTCTCAGTAATTTTGATGAGAAGACTCATGATCTAGTGGAGGCTTCATTGGAGGATCTTGTGTATATGACACACTTTGAACGATTTTGGATCTACATGAATTGTAAACTTTTAAACTTATTGTTCATACTTAAGACATCAATGAAGCATGGATAATACATAATACATAGCACGTATAAATGGTCAACCTAATAATATGTTATATTGAAATTCCCCTTCTATCATTTAAAAGAGTTTGTGAAGAGTTTTGATATCGACTTTGATCGGAAGAATGATTGTACCTAAAGTGGGAGAAAATGTGTCATTAAAATATCATAGTAGGGTGGGTGATTGAGAAATGATAGTATTGGGTAGATGAAGTAGGTCAAAAGTGTGTGAATATATTAGGTTAATTTTGGTGTTGTTATGTATCATAACTCATTTAACTAGGTTGTCTTGGTTGTAATGAGGTTATTTTTGTACTATCAAAAGAAATGGTTGTGGATTTTTTAAGGTTACCTACTAGGTTTGCAAAAGGTTTTCAGTCATCTAAAGGTACTGATATAGATTGGAGGGATTTGATCATGGTTTTTTTGTGTGTAGGAAAATTTTGCACAAGCTCATAAAGTTAAATCTTCACAGGAGTTTGATGCAATTGTTTAAAAATGGTATTTTGGATAGGGGTAGTAGAATGTGTAGGTGGGGTGGAAAGAATGGATACCTTGTCCTTAGGAAGTGTTAGATTAGATGACTTGGGAGTGAGAGGGATTGATACTTTAGATTTGTTAGCAAGTAATGGGTTTTCAGATTTAGGAGAGGGGGTAACACAAACTTTGGATTGTTTTTTTTTTTGAGGTGTTTAGTTCATGGTTACATGCTCTAGTGGTAATATATACTACATCTATTTGATGGACAGAGGTTTTCTTATAATATTCCTCATTTTTATGAATATTGATGTTAATAGTGGTTGAGGAGTGATGGTTTTATGGGTAATTTTTTATGGTTTCAAGTTTGTGGAAAGGAGGCCTTTGTTAGCAAGGATTTTGATAGCCACATGAAGGGCCTTTCAATCTTCTATAGAGTGTCATGTTGCACGATGATAATCACAAAAAGCTTCAAAATTATACCAGGATGGCTTCCATCCTTGAGAGCCATATGGTTTGAGATGGGGTAATGTGACGATGGATTTTGAATAATCTCCTTTAGGGTTAATTTGTAATAACCTTTAGATGCATATGTCAAGGTAATAATAGGATCTTCCGATGGTAGAAGCATTAGTGGGATTACTTTTGGTGTGATATTTTTAAGCTTGGGTTGAGGAATGGTTTTGATTCTCGTGAAAGTAAATGATAACTACGATGAAGGATGTGGTCCTAATATAGAGTGCATGATCTTTGAGCTTGATGTTAAGGGAGTTATATGATTATATGATATGAAGGTTACCTTCTTAGAAGGAGGAACTCATGGGTGTATAGTGGGATTTTTAAGGCTACATATGTAATGTCAAGTAACTACCTCTTCATAAGATCTATTACATTGAAAAATGGGTTTCTTATTGGAATATCTTGAGGATGATGAGGTTAATGTGGATGATTATGTGGTTTTACAAGTTTCCCGGGGAAGCACAAATAATTCCATAAGCCTGTATGGTGTGGATGGATAATATGTAGTAGCGATTTATTTGTAGAAACTTGGGAATATTTTGGATATGATGAGCTAAATATGAATGGTTTTGTGATTTTTTCAATGAAGGACCCCTGTAGCTATTCATGGTTCGGTAGGTGTTTCGATGTATAAACATTAAAGGTATTAGAGGGTTTGTTCATTTTGGTCCTATTAGGATCATTAGTGTGTGATTCAAAGGATTACTTAGTCACAAGATCCTCGATATCTTGAAGATATATATGATTGATATTTAATGGTATTTATAGTATGGTGAATGACATCAGATTGTATTTGGCTAGTAGATGGGGAATGGTTTTGAAATGGTTGTTTGAAAACATCCATATTTTGGTTTGGCAAGGTGTTAGGGTTATCTAATTGTAACTCACCTTTGTCTATGAGATCCTGAAGGATATTTCTAAATGAGACGCGCCTTTGAATTTCATGACCTTTGACCATATGGTATTTACAGTAATCATTGTCTCGATACCAAGAGCATTTTGATAGGGATGTGTCAATGGGACGAATAGGGGGAAGAGTGATCATGTTTGCAACAAGGATTTTATCAAACACCTTGCCATATGATTCACCAATGGGTGTGTAGTTGTGTTGGGGTTGAGATCATTCATTGGTAGAACATTCTTTGGGGAAGTTTTGACAACAACCATATTGGTTGATGATTTATATTTTTCATTTCTAGAGGATGGTTTGGATGAAAAATCAGGTTTTGTATTTTTCAATCTAAATTTAACCCTATCGTATTCAAGAGCACGTACCTAGAGTTTGCGATCCATAGTAAATACCTCGTCAATCTTACGGAATGAATGGATTTGTAAAGTGGATGATATGTGTTTAGCGCATGAGTGGGAGAATAATTCTATAAGCTCAGTCTGTGGGAGAGAAAATGATATTTGGTTGATAATACCTCTCCAATGGGAAACAAAGTTAGTGATATATTCATCTTCAAATTGTTTAATCACGTACAATTTAGTGATAGTGATTTTTCGTGAAATATTGATTGAGAAATGCTTAAGCAATATTTAATCGAGTTGTGTGAAGGAAAAAATTTAATATTGATGTATGATGTTATAAAAATATAAGGCAGGGCTAGCTAGAGACATGGGGAATAATCTAAGCATCAAGTCCCGATCATGGGCTATAAGGTAACGAGGCATGTGAGAAAGCTCGGATATGCTATTGAGGGTATTGTTTTCTTGTAGAACTTGAGAAACTTAATAAGTTCCTAATGTGGAGGATAAGCTCTGTAAGGTCTTGTGAGATGGATAGGATATTTTCATATTTCTTCGTATGATAATGTGTTTTTGAGTACGATGGAAGTAACTTCAAGATCTGTATATTCTATTCATCAAATCCTTGAGAGGGTTATTTTGTGGTTGTGTATAGGATAATGATGAACTAGGTTGATGAATTGATTAGTTTGTTGATATGGTTGATATTGTAAAAGGATATAATGTTGAAAGGGGATTTTTTTGAGGGGGTGTACTTAAGGGAATATTATAAAATGGTTGTAAAATTAATGGTGTGAAGGTTGGATGTATTAATATTGAAAAATAATAAAATATTAAATATGGGTTGTGATTGTTGGGGTATATGCTAAAAAGGAATAGATTTGTGAATAAGGAGTTGTGATTGTTATGGAATATGTTGAAAAGGGGTGGAATAATGAATAAGTGGTAGGGATTGTTGAGGTATGTTCTAAAAGGGGATGGAAGTATGAATGAGAGGTTGAGATTGTTGAGGTATGGATTGAGAAGAAGTAGGGATGGTAGATGATTGTTATGAAGATGGAAAAACAATAGAAATAGAGCTAGTATTGATAAGTGGAGTTGATGTAGGGATGGACATAACTATGTTCTAAATGATGGATTTAGGTTTTAGGGATGGGGATGTTGAGCCACACTTGATGGGATAGATACGGAACTCATGGGAGGAATATGAACGGTAGATGAAATTGGAGACATTGATATGGATGAGGATGTATTGGTATTATTTTGGGATGTTGTGGATCCATCTGAGGGATCTGGTGAAGATGTATATTATTTATTGGTCGTGTCTTGTGAGGATATTACATTAAGATCAAACGAAATAATGGGGGATGAAGACAGGACATTGGATGTTTCTGATTGGCTACTAGTGGGATAGGGATGTACCTATTGGATGACTAGCTCATGGTTAGGATCAATAAGTCAGGAGAAATCCAATGAAGGTTTAGGTACATAAGGTCATGGTTTAGGTGTGAATGGTTGAAGATGAACACCCGGGAAGAAATATATGTATTGAGGGAAACGGGGTTCGAATCTAAAATCTCAAAAAATATAGGATCTCCACCATAAAAAAAAAAGGACTAGGTAGATCAGGTATTTCAGATAATTAAAATTGGCTACTAGGAGAATGGGGTTGTTCTTGATCTTCTAGTCAAGGTGATAGAGTTGCTTGTCATTTTTCAAGTAGATGTGAGACATCCTTGATGCGGGTTTTAATATTTTCAATAAATTGTTGGAAGTTTCTAGTCATATTTTTAGATTTCGAAGATAGGATTATTGTCTTATAGTAACCATGAAAGAAAAATATCACCTAAAAATGAAAAATGAATCTAAATAGTTGATTACAAACAACAAATAAGGCACATGGAAGAATATTTTGATTATCTTGATTAGTTAAAAGAAAAGTAAAATGTGAAAAATGGTTGATATGCTCTAGGAAATGGTAGTCTATAGATGATTTCATGTGATGTTTAAGTTTGTATTCTTCAATATACCCTAAGGTACGTGATTCATGAATCTATGTTAATGCCAAAGACGGGCCTACCCCCTCACTCCATAGTCCTGCAATGATAAGGAGTCGGTGTTTAGCCAATATATCGATAACTAATTATTTATACTCGGCTGTGAACAAGTCGGATTATCCTCTTCTTTGATGAAATCCAAGTAGGTCCACCCGGGTAGGAATTTTTGATACAATTTTTGTTTAAATTTATTTTGTTATATGTGGGGGATATTTATTAAATTCAATATGCTAACCTCCTAATTAAACTATGTGATCAAGCATGATGAAAGGTTATTTTTAATCCCAAAATAAATATAAATTTCCATGAGAAAAAAACAAAAATGTGATGCTTTGAAAGAAAAAGAAAGTAAAAAGACACACCTATAAAACAATTATTTTTTAATCTTTGATTTTTATATTTTTTTAGCACAACTACAACGCATCAAACAAGCTCTACGAGAGATCATTAGCGATTTACGGGAATATTTGGTTATTCACAAAAATTGATGGCGATTCAACAAAATCGCTAGAAATTTGATTTGGATTGTTAAAAATCACATAGTAGAGAACCTAAAGGTGAAAGTTAATTAATTTGAAATGAAAGAAAAGGGACTAGGTCCCACCAGTGTGCCAAAATGTACCAAAGAGTTTTTATTTCTAAATTTAACTTAATAAATTGAAATAACAAAAACAAACTAACCTCGAGAAGATGGAGGGTTTACTGATACTGTAATGATTGGTTTCAATGTTTATATGGTAATATTTACTTTCTATCCACAAAGAAACTGCGCAGATCAAAGACACTAAACAAAAAAAATTAGATAGATAGGAAAATGAGTTGCTTGGCAAAGGATGATTTCAGGAATCCAAGGGGACTTCCTTGGAGGATGACAACTCATTTTAATATAATTAAGTAAATTGAAAAAGATAATGATAAAGATATGTAATAGACAATGATAGATAGATAATGGATAAGAATCTCTAGAGCTCAAGGTTGAATGGAAAGCCTTGCGTAGCTTCAAAGGTGGCCTAAGCAAGGGTGGATGAAATATGGATAGATTCAAAGTAGTTATACTAAAATTATTGTCTCTTGTTGAATTTCGTGGAGGAACTCAAACTGGTCCTCAATAACTTCAATGACTATGGAAAATCATATTGCAAACACTTTAAAATCATGAATCATATTGAATTATTCCCAAAAGAAATTTTGTTTTTTTAATAATGGCAAATAGTTTTTTGAAAGGGACTATACCCTTGAATACAAAAAAAGGCCTTTAAGCCGGAATAAGAGTGAGAAACATAGCAGGACTAACCAAGTCCAAGAGGAACAATGAAAATCAACATAGCCCGTAAACTTGACTACACAAGCGAGGCTTAAACGGCAAAATAACAAAAAAAAACAAGAACTGACACCAAGAAAGCAAGAAGAATAACAAAAGAGAGCAGTAGAAGCATGCAGGACTACTTTTTGGCTGCTTGATCAACACTGATCTTGACTTTTTTCCAAGCATGAAACATACCCAAAGCGGTCATGTGGGCAGCATCCGTCTTATCGAGCTCCTCGATGGTTCTTTTGCTCTCTTTTTCATTGCCCCAAAGTGCAGCCGGGATACCGCTGAGGTTGGAAACACTTTTGGCATGCCCCACGATGAACTCCTCAATGGCCCTAAAGGCGGCAATGTTGTAATCATGCCTAGTCTTAGCCTTCCCAAGGTGGGAGTCCAAGGAGGTCAGCTTTTTGTATATGTCTTCAACCTGACTATTGTCAATGCTCCCTTCCCCCTCCATGCTTTTCTTACCTTTTTGCTTAGCTAGATTTTTGACCTCATCCTTCAGCATTTTTATCTCAGCCTCTAAGGCCTCCAGTCTCTTAGAAGGGTTATCCATCTGTGCTTCCCGGGGACTGGCACTACTTATGTTCAGCAGGTCACGTGCAATGTCAAGATCAAGAGGCTCTTTCCCTGCTGCA
This sequence comes from Taxus wallichiana var. yunnanensis, assembly GCA_018340775.1. Classification (NCBI taxonomy): domain Eukaryota; kingdom Viridiplantae; phylum Streptophyta; class Pinopsida; order Cupressales; family Taxaceae; genus Taxus; species Taxus wallichiana. The sequence continues at coordinate 54,286,202 of CM031234.1, forward strand.
AGAGTCTCAAGGTTGAGTCTCCTAGAAGCCCTGGTGAGAGGTCGTTTAGAGGAAGAGGCGAGGTGAGTGTCAAAAGAAATTTTGTTGAACTATAGGAAGGTCATAAATACTTATAATCGGATGTGACCACCCAAGCACCACCATCTAAAGTAAATCCATGCTTAGATAAAATAAGATAAGCTGTAAAATGATTGATAAAAATGATATTAAAATTATAAATTATTGACAAGATGTGATTTTCTATGGGTTTCTCTTGATTCAGGGAAATTGCTAGTGATCAAACATAACTGCAAGTAACTCAGTTGATCGTTGATGATTACTATGAAATGAAAAACTTTAATAAAAATGATAAAAAAAGATTCAAATGAGTATTTTTATTCTTTTTTATATTTATATGAAATGTAAATTATGACACAAGATAGATAAATACCTTTTGATATAAAAATGAGTTGAAAATGTCTCAAAATGTTGGATGGAGCTGGTTGAATTTGATGTCCAAATGTTGAGTTTCGTGAGAGATTGTTAATGAGAGAGACTATCAAAATGTTGTCTTGATAATAGCTTGAGGTTGATACATCCTCTTGGTGATCACTTGAATGACATAGGTTCACTTTGTGGAGTCGAAATATGAAGTGTAGGCACGAGAAAAAGGTTTTGAAGATCCTTGAGAAAGGAGTTAAAACCCTTATTTATAATCTTTAGCGATCTGTTAGGATCGTCGGAAATCCATTTCTTTGGGGGAAAAGTTTGGGAAATGGTTGAAACCAATTCCAAACAAGGTTTTCAATTGATTAACGAGGTTAAATTGTTGAGGGCGGGGGGTTATGGAGGAGTTGTGGAGGTTGGGATATGTGACTAAAATAGATTTGAGTAGTTTTAAGATGGTTTAGGTAATTTCAAAGTGGTTAGGTGGTTTAGAAAGTGTAAAATATTTATTTATGAGAGTGTAAAACTATTTTTATGGAGGTGTGGTTAAAGTGACTTAAGATAAGAATTTTGGATAGGTTTTGGATTAAACAATCTATGTATAAGATGAAGTAGGTAGGTTGAAGAAAACCTAATGTCTCTGAGATACATACTATACATACCTAAAATTTTAGGGTACAGTACCATCGAATGATGTTACACATGCCCCAATGATGATATAGGTCTCCTCGTAAGGTGTTCAAGATCCGGAAAAGCTCTCCAAGTGTGTGTTAACATCCCGCATGCCCCGCTTAGCCTCCGCATGCTCTATTTTACTCTTTCCCCCTCTTTTCCTTTGCATTTTGGTCTTTAGTGATTTAAAAGCGCCACCCTACCGGGCAGCGGTCTCGTGACCGCCGCCCAGCAAAGACGGTGGTCCTTCACACATTTTCTAGCACGCTTCTTTTAATGTGACTCATGTAAATTTTCAACTTTTACCAGCTTTCTCATCTATTTTTTCTTGTATTTATGATTTTGGTTCCCTGTAATAGTGTTTCTCCATTGTTTATAGTAAAAGAGTCCTAGTTGGAGTTACCTTTGGGTGAATGGGAATTCTATAAATAGCTGGTTTGATTACAAGCAAATGGCCCCTCAAAAATCATCTCTCATCCTCTCATTTCAATAGTTTAGTATTTCAAGTAATTGTTTAGGAATTAATAGTTTTCATTTGTTGCATGCATAGCTAGTCTTATTCTACTATTTAGAAGCCACATGATCTTCTTGTTTTAATGTTATTACTCTTGTTTCATATAATCAATTGAGGTAGGATAGTTTCATTTTTAGTCTGAATCCATTAGAGTTACAGGTTTTGTTCGTCAAGAAGGATAGTTTCAGGTTCTAGATGTTTTGTGTTGTATGACTCGCAATAAATCCCTCTAGGAATTGCATAAGCCAAGATTTGTTCTCTTGTGCTATACCTCTCCTACTTGCATTGTATTCAGTCTACATCCAAAGCTACCATTGTTCCAATACCTACTTCTGTTGATGCTAGCATTACACGCTTTTCTAGATTCATGTGAGCACAAAGGAATGAGGAGACCACACTGAGGGGACAAAGCCACACACAATCAGATTCGCCACTATTCTATAAAATCCAAGTTCAAGATTTCAAAGTTCTAGTTAAAACATATCAAATAGAGTAGTGAATCATTTCATTTCAGTTAATCTCACTTTCGATATTGCCAGGGGAAGCTGTGGGGATTGATAGTTTTGGAGAAAATATGATTCATTCCTCACTTCTGAGGTAAGATCGGGGGTCTTTCAAATAGATTAGATTTGTTATTTAGTTATACAGAATAGATTCAAAACTACACATTCGGGTAGCTATGCTCAGCTACTTTGCTTGTTTTAAATTCAGTTATTAGCTTAGTTGTCATTTTCTAGATATTAAATAATTGTTCTTTCAAATCTATTAAATAGTTGTTATCTTAATTCTATTAAATACTCTGTCAAAAATATAAAAATAGAGAACTTATATATGTTTTTGGTGTACTTTGCATAATTACTTTACTTTTCTTTAGTCATATTTATATTGTTTCTTTTGTATGACAATCACGGGACCTAGGGAGCCCAAAGAATACGTATTCGAGCCAATCGTACCTCAACCCAATCTTGTTGTAGCAATAACTGATATAGACCAAAATCTCAAAATTCAGGTCTTCGAACAACAGATCTACAAGAAATTAGCTCATAGTTAAGAGAATTAAACATAGAATACAATAGAGCGCATACGTTTTGGGAAAACTAGCCAAACCACATATTGCCCTAAATAAATATCCGCATGACTATAGAAGGGCTTGAAAGAGAGCATACATTTGGTTGTGATCCTTTGGTCTCACAGCCAGACGTAGGAGACATTCTCATTGACATAGACACTAACTTAAGAATTCAAGTTTCCGAACACTGTAAGGTACTCACGAGAAGATTGTGCAACTTTTAGTTCTAAATATAGAGGCCAAAGCATACGACTACTAGCTATTAGGGATCAAGAATTGATTCTGCACATGACCATAGGAGGCCCACAATGACCACGAACCTACGGTTGTGATCCATAGGTCCCATAACCCAATGGGCCCACAGGTCAATCAGACATTGATGTTGGTTTACGCACATTAGTATTTAGATCCTCTCCACTTCCACCAATCATTATCACACAATTATCCTCACTAGACATAGCAACTAATCAAGCTAAGGATTTATGGACTAGACCAGAGAATCACCCATAGAATCCACCATACATCCATCATCCATTTTTATGACCCTATCAGGGGATATCTATGAAGCACCCATAGGTTATCTTCCACATATCCCACAACCTATAGATCGGATCACGCCAGAGCTCGATATTGATTGGAGTCTTGAGCGAGTCATCCACGCCGAACGATCTATCACGCCGATTCAGAGTTAGGAGGGCCTTCTTTTCCTTAGATTCACAGATTCCATTAGTGCACATCAAAGACATAAGATTACCTAACTAGTTTATCTACGCCCCACATATATTCTATCCCCACCGGTGTCTCAAAGCATGACCTCGAGAGGTCGAGTGCGAGGAAGAGTTACTTTTAGATTCCCATGCTCACTTTGGGAAAACTAGCCAAACCACATATTGCCCTAAATAAATATCCGCATGACTGTAGAAGGGATTGAAAGAGAGAAAACGTTTGGTTGTGATCCTTTGGTCTCATAGCCAGACGCAGGAGACATTCTCATTGACATAGACACTAGCTTAAGAATTCAAGTTGCCAAAATGCCTGTAAGGTACTCTGAGAAGATTGCACAACTTTTAGTTCTAAATATAGAGGTCGAAAAGGCATACGACTACTGGATATTAGGGATCAAGAATTGATTCTACACATGACCATAGGATGCCCACAATGACTACGAACCTACGGTTGTGATCCTTAGGTCCCACAACCCAATGGGCCCACATGTCAATCAAACATTGAAGCTGGTTTACGCACATTAGTATTTAGATCCTCTCCACTTCCACCAATCATTTTCACACAATTATCCTCACTAGACGTAGCAGCTAATCAAGTTAAATATTTCTAGACTAGACCATATAATCACCCATAGAATCCACCATACATCCATCATCCATTTTTTATGACCCTGTCAGGGGATATCTACGAAGCACCCACAGGTTATCTTCCACGTATTCCACAACCTATAAATTGGATCAAGCCAAAGCTTGATATTGATTGGATCCTTCGAGGATTCATCCTTGTCGAATGATCTATCATGCCAGTTCAGGTTAGGAGGGCCTTCTTTTCCTTAGATTCACATATTCCATTAGTGTGCATCAAAGACATAAGATTGCCTAACTAGTTTGTCTGTGCCCCATGTATATTATATCCCCATCGGCTGTCTCGGCACGACCTTGGGAGGTTGGGTGCGAGGAAGAGTTACTTGTAGATTCCCACGCTCGCTTGTCACTTTTCCATCATACAAAATTGGTGAACCCGACGTGAAGCACACGGTCATTTCACCCTATCTACCTCATTGGCCTTTCACATCAGCTTTACCAACAAAATTGGTGAACCCGACATGAAAGGAACAGTTGCTTCATTTTCACCTTTTCCATTTTAGTGTTTCATTTTATTTCATCCATCTTCGCTTCTTCCCATTATTTTTGGGTATTCATATACCCCCAAATATGTCGGGATTCGATACATATAGCGAGACCTCTCCTAGGTCTTGAAGCATACTATGATCAGCTGAATAGACAACCATCACCCTCGCTCTCGGCATGGGGTGAAACTATTCAATCAATTGGTTTTCAACACAAAATCTACCTCAAAGGACTAGATATAGTTCTTCTTTCCAAATAAAGGAGTTGTATCAGCTCACTCAAATGTAATAACCAGAGCCTTGGAGCTCGAACAACATGATGCTCACTGGAGAATTTGGTTCGTCTCCTTAGGTGTTGTCTAGACTACAAATCAGTAGGCAATCAGATCCATATTTGTTTTTGGATGATGAACATTTAGTGTGTTATGCCAGGAGTGAACAACGCTCTCAAAGTATGTACCCACTGTAGGAGGTTTGTAAAGACAACCCGAGGTCTCTTTTCAAGAAAACACCCCATTCCTCCACCTATAGGAAATGCCCTCGGTGAAACGTGGCAGGGAACCGATCAATTCATAGTTGGGTACCATATGCCTATACAACCTCAACAAACACCACTAAGGCAAAACACTGTATCTTCACCAAATGAGGTCATCTCAACCTTAGTTGAGAAAGTTAGAGGGTTGGAACTTACTTAAGCAAGTCAAAATTTACAATTCATGTAGACAAGAAATTCCAATTCTCCACATCATCACTGGCCAAGTAGACCTCACACGAATAGGAATGTTGGGCATGCCTCCTCATTATTCAAAACAAACACCAACAAGAACTACGTTCTCTAACAATCCTCCAAAGTGGAAAATATGATACATCTCGGTTTAGTACAAAACAATCCATTTCTAAGCAATGCTCCTCCATATTTAAACATGTTTTCCAAGTCTCCACAAGGATATATGTTTCTCTTCTCCCGGCATGTTCGCTCAACCTCAGGGATTTCCTTATGTCCCTGTAAATGCATATGCTATGCCATATCAACAACCCATTCCACCTCCACCCCCTCAGTAGGCACCATCAATGGTCGAAACCTATGCAATAGGAACTTATTCAAAATATTTGAAAGAGCCCTTAGACTTCACTATACAAAGTGTCATGCTTCCAAGACCTCTTCCGATTTTCCCAAGTATAAAGGGGAGGGAGACCCGAATGCACATATTAAGGCCTATGCCACAGCCATTCGAGAACTGCTCCCCTGGGATGGAGTTGTTGCTAAAATATTCCCCAAAACCTTAGAGGGCATTGCCCTCGATTGGTATTATAGAATACCTGAAGCCTCCATCCATTCATTTAAACAACTCATTTCAGAGTTCATCAAGGTGTTCGACATGAACAAATTATTGAGAATAGGAATCAGGGAATTCTTGCATATTAAGCAAGAACACAATGAATATGTTGCTCATTTCATCCAGAGATGGCGTACAGTCCTCTATTCTTCAGCAAGCACTCCAAACATGGATCATATGGAGCTATGATATGTATTCCTTCATTCTCTCAGTAGAGAGATAAAGGAAGAAGTCCAGAAGTTCCCACTAAGAACTTACGATGAATTGCTTGAGAGCACCCTCCGAATAGATCAAGTTGTAATAGATAGTGGTCACAAGGCATATGAAACAAATGGGAGGTTAATCATCCCCAACCAAAATACTACCACTTATCCTACTACCAAAAATGTCAATCAAGGACCTAAAATTGTTAACAAAAGCTCATGGGTTTACAACAGATGCAAAGAATTAACCAAGTAAAAAGGTAAATGTTGTAAATGCTCCACCACCGCTAATAATCAATGAAACAACAATTTTACCCAAAGCAATCAACTCGGTGGATTTTAATCCTCCACAACAACAACAAAAACAACGGCAGATCCAAACACAGGTCCAAGTCAAAACTCAATGGATATCAAAACCAAAGGCAACAAATGCAAAACTTTAATCTTAATCGTTAACGATTTAATCGAGTTTTGGATAACAACACATGCCAAACTAACAACCTAGGAATTAAAATCCCAACTCGTATTGTGGTTTTAAAAAATTTGAGGCCATGACACTAGGACTTTCCATGACTACAATAAATTTATACAACGTTTGCCAAAGGAACAAAGATAAATTTTCATAGATATGTTCTTAATTGATCCTGCATCACTTGTGGCAAGTACTTTCATAGGGCGATCTCCCTCAAAACTCACCCCTCAAGATCTTCAATGATCTACTCCCAAATCACAATAACAAATTAAATCCAAATGGGATGAACAAGAGTGTAATGATAGGAAACAATGATCATGAAGCCTCGACTTCACTAAATCCACATGTCGCACCACAATTAGGAAATCAACCATGAAACAAGATAGTCAGTTTAGTGGAATTAGATTGAGCTACACGTGGAAGCCATAACAAGGACACGAGAGTATTCCTCTCAGCCAAATCCAAGTTACCCACTAGAGCCAGATAACATTCAACAAACATTAGTAAAACCTGTAGGTGCCTATGATTTAATTAATGACCTAACAAAGACCTTCTCTCACATCTCCTTTTTGGACTTGTTGAAGAACTCTCCTGCCCATAGGGCTGCTCTTTTAGAATCATTAGGTTTAGGTCATTTAATTAACATCACTCCTCCTCCCGAAACACAGGTAAACCATATAGACTTTGATATCCACCCTCGGGGCAGCCGGATAGGGATACCGAGTTTATATTTGACATAAGCAAAATGCCAACAAATGTTGAGATTACACGTAGAGGTGATCCAGCCTTACATTTACAAGTGTGGGTTTATAACAATTACGTTAAACGCGCAATGGTTGACGATGGGGCAGCAGTTAACATAGTCCCCTTCTCTTTCCTTCAAAAGCTAGGGTATGGAGAGACAAATTGTTCCATGACTCGGAATACACTAAGAGGCTATGATAGCCTTAAAGCCACTTCGATTGGAACTATAATACTACCAGTCACCTTAGGACCCAAAACAATCCTCACTGAGTTTTATATTATAGATTGGGAAACCAACTATAATATGATCCTCGACCAACCATGGATACATCATATGAAGGCAATCCCTTCTACGTTATTTCAGGAAATAAAATTCCTACACTTAGGAAAGATATTCGTAGCAAAATGTGATCCAAAACCATTCAATATACACCTTGCGCAGACCTGAAGAAAAGGCCAGGTGTTCACTCTGAGTTTGAACTCCCAACAAACCAACTTAACAAACTAACTAACTCAAAACCAGAAGAAAAATTAATACCTACAACAAAACTAGAGATTACGAACCTAGTCAAGAGCATCCCAACCCTCAAGGATGAAGCTAACATTGTAGAAACATTGTCATTAGGAACTACTACAAAAATTGTTGAGTTACTAGAACAAGATCTACCAATTTTCCTACCGTTTGATTCCACATGTATGGGATGTACCCTAGGAGTTGGTTCTCTTCCAGCAGAGGAAATGCATGGCGAGTAAGTAATCAAGCAGAATAAATAAATGCAATGAATGTCCCAACATCCATCTTCCCAAATAAACATTGGACTCTCCACTTTGATGGAGCTAGATGTCATTATGGGGCTGGGGTAGGTGTGATCTTTACTTCTCCCGAGGGAAAGATCCTACCATTCGCCTTTAAATTAAATTTCAAATGTACAAACAATGGCATTGAGTACAAATCCCTCCTCTTTGGTCTCATCATAGCTAAAAGGCTTGGTGTTAATGACATCAAAGTGTTAGGTGACTCTCAGTTAGTAGCAAACCAAGTCTCTAAGGTGTATGAGACTAGAGCTAAACATTTACAACTCTACAAAATAGAAGTATTAGATTTAAGCAAAGGATTTAATTTCATATCAATTGAAGCAATCCCACAAGAACAAAACCTTCTTGTAGATTTGATAGCAACCTCAACTTCACGTTTCACTCCAAACAGTGAGTTGGAAGACACCCGTTTCATGGTATCCCTTCGTGTTGAACCATTAGTACAGAAAACGTCAACAAACCCTCTTCTAACGCACATAGCTGAGAATAAATCTACTATCTTAGGTCACGTTGACAGTGATAAATCCACTCTTGACTACCTAAACACCTATGCAAAGTTACATCTCACCCATCACATGGTAGATTTGTCCTTAATCCCACATTCATCTTCTTACTTTGGAAATCCCATGGTAGAGCTTCCCCCACAAAAGGAACTTGACATATATGTGGTAGAGAATGGAGAAGATTTGGAACTACCTCCAGCCCTGCCTAAGTTTGAAGAAGGTAACGCTTCTTTGATAGAAGAAACCATTGATATAAACATCAAAATGGAGGAAGAACCAAAGATCTTAAAACTAGGATCTTCATTAACTCTAGAAGAAATAGAAATACACACTCGAATCCTCAAAGAACATTAAAAGGCTTTTGCATTTAATTATAAAGAAATGATGGGAATTGCACCACACATCGTGGTACATAACCTCATCACCAAATCAGATGCAAAGCCAATTAAACAAAAATTGAGACCAATGAAACCCAAGGTAGCTCTCATGGTGAAGGAAGAGGTAATGAAGCTTCTCTAGGTAGGGTTCATCAAATCGGTTGACTACTCTCAGTGGGTATCTAATATTGTCCCTGTTCTCTAAAAGAATGGGAACATACGCATCTGCATAGATTTTCAAGACATTAACAAGGCGTGACGACTTCACATTCATCGTCCATTGACATCATCATTGACACAACAGCTAGATTTGAGCTTTTGTCCCTCATGGATGGGTTCTCAGGATACAATCAAATTAGAATATCTCGAACAAGACCAAGCCACAACCATGTTTATAAGTCCTTGAGGAACCTATTGCTACGTTGTTATGCCATTCGGTCTAAAAATGTTGGTGCGAGATACCAACAGCAATGACATACATATTTCATGATCTTATTCATAAAATCATGGAATCCTATGTAGATGACTTGTTGGCCAAGGCCAAGAAGCGTTGTGATCACCGGAAAGTGCTCCACATCATTCTTTCATGTTTGATTGAATACGGAGTCACACTAAACCCAAAAAAATGTGTATTTGGTGTGACAGGAGGGAAACTCCTAGGTTACATTATATCATCACAAGGGATTGATGTAGACCCAACCAAAATTTGGGTTGTTCTTGAGATGATCCCACCATCAGACGACTCTGGAATTAGATCATTTCTTGGAAAGCTCGGTGCAATCTAGAGATTCTTTCCAGACTTAATTTTTACTGTACATTCGATCAACAATTTGTTGAAAAAGGATTGTTACATTATTTGGACAAAGGAATGCCATGAGGCCTTTGAAGCAGCTAAATGCTTCTTACTGTCTCCTCCCATGTTAATGCCACCTAGACCAAATCAACCTTTAATCTTATATTCACGAGCTATGGATGTCTCGCTAGCGTGCATGTTGGCTCAAGAAGAAGACGATAAACAAGAACGTGCGGTCTATTTTATTAGTTGAACATTGCTCAATTATGAAACACGTTATATGCAGGCAGAATGAGAATGCCTTGCCATAGCCTTTGCAACCAAACGCTTAAGACATTACATGCTAAATCAAGAAACAAGGGTCATTGTAAAAACAGGACCATTTACAAACTTTTCTCACGCAAGGGTCTTTGTCTCAAAAAGGTGGATGCTTTATAACCTTAATGGGTGAATTCAAATTAACTTTTGTAAACCAGAAGTCCGGTAAAGGAAAAATCATTGCAGATTGGTTAGCCAATAACCCGTTAGATGGAGGTGATCTAGTAGATCTGGATTTTCCCGATGAATGCATATATTACATTAAAACCAGACCTCCCATCTCTGAATGTCCTTGGTATACTGATATTATCAATTTTATCATGGACCATATGTATCTAGAGGGTGCTACACCACAACAAAGAAGGTGGTTACGCATTATCGTAGCTAAATACGTTATTATAGAACAAGTGCTCTATTGTAAGGCTTTCGATGGAATGCTTCTAAGGTGTGTTGACATAGAAGAATCCAAGAAGATTCTCTATGAATCTCATAGTGGAATATGTGGAGGCCACTTCAATGGTCATGCCACCACTCACAAAATACATCGAATGGGCTATTTTTGGCCCACTCTCAAACACGACGCAATAGAGTTTGTACGTAGATGCCATAAATGCCAAGAATTTTCCCACAAGATTCACATGTCGGCACAAGCTCTATAACCAATCACGACTCCATGGCCCTTTTCTACATGGGGCCTAGATTTGATAGGGAAATTCTCTCCCTTATCAACGGATGGCCATAACTTCATAATCATAGCCACCAAATATTTTACCAAATGGGTAGAGGCTATGCCTCTTACCACTGTACCAAGTACCATGATCACCAAGTTCATTTTGAACCAAATCATTTGTAGGTATGGTGTCCCACAAATCATTATCTCAGATAATGGAACATCCTTTAAAAATGACGAGGTCTGTGAGCTATGTAGTAAATTTAAAATAAACCATCATATGGCCTCCCTGTATTACCCTCAAGCCAACGGGCAGGCTGAAGCAACAAACAAGACATTGAAAGCTATTCTACTCAAAATGGTAAAAGAAAATAAATGAGATTGGCATTTAAAGTTATATCCGACCTTGTGGGCCCACCGAAACTCAATAAGAACACCAACAGGAGCAACTCCTTTCTCATTGGTATTCGAAGCAGAAATAGCTCTCCCACTTGAGGTTGAAATACCCAGTCTTCGCATCTCACTACAAGGGATTCTAGATGAGGAAGCTTATACAGAGGCACGCCTCTCCCAACTAGAAAGCCTAGATGAGACCAGGTTAAACGTTGAACGCAGTGGCATAGATTCTATCTTTGACCGAATGTGTCGGCACTATAGAAAAAAAGGTCTATGAATAAGAAATATATGAAGGAGATCTAGTTCTAAGACTAGACAACCAGATCGATAAGAAAATTGGTAAAGGAAGAGATTTCCGGCCCAAGTGGTTGGGCCCATATCGAGTCATGAAGGACTACAGAAATGGTGTGTATCTCTTGTGCACACTATAAGGTGAGGAATTTGGTGAAAATTTCAATTCCTTACACCTTAAATGGTTTTACGTATGAAGCATCGGCACTATTTGTATAATTATATTTACATTGCATCTTCATTTAGATAGGTTCATTTTGTTCACTCATTTCATAAAATTTGGTGATCAAGGGACTTATTCTTACGCATATCATTACAAACTTCTGATGATATTGGTAGAAGCATTCAAATCATACTTCTTCATTTTCATAACATCATCAATTGTTTCATAATCATGTCATCAATTAAAGCTAGATATGACAAAGTCTTAATGGTAGCCATACCAAGGCCTGCATGCTTGTTCTCACTTTTGTTTCTTCCTAGGATAGGTGTCTTACCTATGGTCTATTCTAGAAGCTTCATGGTGTCACATCTATCCCGTATATAGATCTCTTTGGAAATAAGAACATACTGACATTTTGCTCAAATAAATAAGTCAATTAATAGATCAAACAAAAAAATTTACTTTTACACATTTCCTTGCCCTACCAACCTTCGGTGATGAGCTTGCGTCTCTTACTAGTGATGTAGGGTTGGGAAAGGATGGGAATGCCCTTACTCACATGTACCTTATCCATGGTGATAAGCCCATGCTTCTTACTAGTAGCATGGGGCAAGGTGTAGGGGGTCCTCTTGACAGTAACGTTAAAGGTCATAAGCAAATAGTTCAAATAAACCTTTGAAATCTTGAGTCAAAAAAAAATGAATCAGATGTCCGAAATTCCAAAAGAGTCCAAAACCTTGAAAACCATATTTTGTCAACCAAGTGGCCATCTACGGATCTAAGTCTAGATAAACTGCAAAGCAAATCACATTCTAAACTATGGAGTCACTTGAGTAGGGTAGGTTTGTAGCATCCTAATTTGGTTCCGCCAACTCTTTGTCTATCTCCCATCATTACCATTTCAACACACCTAATAGCTTGTTCCCTTTCTAGCTCTCGGTGATGAGGCCTCGCATCTTACTAGTTGCGTGGAGTTAAGAGTGCGGCAAGTGCGTCTACTCATCGTACCAATTCGTCATCACATTTTGTCAAAACAATATGAAGTACCAGAAAATTTCTTATAGAAACTAAAGTTCAAGATCACATTGTGTCTACATTATCATACATCAGCATCACAAAATACAAAAAGAAAGAAAGCATTTGCGTCATTTGTTCTCCATTGCATACATTTTGAAAAGCATATAAAAACAAGAATTCTAATAAGCATCTAATATACATGTGGAAATAAATCACAAAATCCTAGACACCAAGAGTCTGATCCAAATAAGTATATATATAATACAATCAAGTTTTATGTACAATGCCATCATGCACTAGGCATGGTCAAAATGCTCAATGAGCCCGGAAAATACAAAATGATTGTATAAACAATCTAACAAGAGTCACTATAAAAATATCCAAGTGGCCTCTCAACCCCTATGAGATCCCTCCAAAGGTGCATGACCACATCTAGGACTCCGGCTACATCGGTTCTCTGAGTGCACTGAAGGCTCATGGTCCCAAACAGTAGTTGTAGCCTTGCTATGAGAGTGGCTCCTCATCAGGCACTCTGTAGTCCTATACCCAGCTAACTCAGTACGGAGGGAAGTCACCATCTTGGCCATGTGCCAGACAGGGGAAAAGACATCACTATGCCTACCAGCGAAGGCTCCCTACATCCACCGACAGCTCGGCGTGAGTCTTCTCCATGGGGAGCATCAGGGTATCAGTACATACCCAACGAATCAAGTCTCACCACTCATCAGTAGTCTCTATAAGCAAAGGAGAAGACAAAATTAGAAATAATCAAAAGATAGAAACAAAAATGAACAAAAGGAGAGATAGCAACTAAGGCAATCCTAGCTAAAAACAAATATTAAAAGAAGAGTGACAACTCACTCGGATCTCCAGGCCTCCAAGAGGGATCCCTAGGATCAGTGCCTACCACAGATGTTACCACTGACTAATGTCCTCCTCCTATGTTTGGGGCAACATAGCATCCTACTATGGACTCATCCTCCCCACCTAGGTCCTGAGAGGGAAACTCCTCTGAGACTAGAGTCACCCTCTCTCGCACTCTACTCTACCCTCTCGGCTTATAAGATCTCCTGAGTGTCATGCCACTCGGGATCACTATCCTCCTCTCCACCCGACTCACTGACCTCCATGTCCTCCTCCTCCTCTGTCTCTCCCCCTATGAACTCCTCAGACTCGGAGTCTATATCAATAGGATCATCATCACTATGGGCAAGACCGGTGGCAATCTGAAGTAAAGGTTCCTGAGGAGCACCAACTCTCTCTCGAGCACGTACCACCCGCCTAGCTATAATAGGGATGCCAAGAGTAACAATAGTCCAACCATGGCCTCTAGGACCTCGCCTATCCTCCCGAACTGATTTGAACACTGGCACCACTGGGGGAAGCATGCCAATGTAGGCAAGGCCAAACTGCTGAGGCACTCGATCAAAAGGGTATGTCTCTACCTTCCCCGTCCTATCTACAAGTTGTCATGTAGTAGAGAAGGAAATCAAAGTGAGGTTCTCCTCGCCCCATAACCCAACCATGGCTTGATAAGGTGTGGCCTCCATATCATCAGTAGTTAGGGAGGCAACTAGATGGTGAGGTGCTCTAAGCACCGACATCTCTATCCATCTGGCTTCCCTCATGGCTCCGGCATCCGCCACCTCTACGCCTCTCCCATAAGGGATGATGCGCTCATAGACCTAGCTCATAACTAAGGTCGGATGGCTCAAAGATTATCCTTGTAAGCAGACAACCCTGTACAGTCGTGGTAGGTGGTCCCAAGTATATCGGCTCCCCATGAATAAATCCGGCCATGTGCCTCAATTTGTGTAATAATAGGGGACTAGCAGTAGAGTAAGGTGTCCCTTCCCTTATCCCCGATCAATATCAAGACAAGGATCCCCATAATGGCCTTATGAATCAAGGGGATAGGCAAGCTAGGAATAGAATGGACCCTCACCCCCTTCTTCAAACCAGTGGATATAACCGCATCTCCCATATATGTGGCCCACTAAACTATCTCGAGCCCGCGACCCCGCTATCTTAAGTGTAAGTCGTCTCCCAATGATCGGAACTCCCAAGATATGGTAGACATCCTCTAGGGTGATAGTCCACTCACCCCTGACTCCTAGAAATCAGAAAGTGTTCCGATCAGCATCCCAATACAAAAACAAGTCACACAGTATGTGACTAGAAGGATCAACATGAGGAACCCGTGATATACATAATATGTCAGCCCTCTGAAGATTATCTTACTTGGCCTGAGAAAGTGCATCAAACACTGCTAGAAGCCAATCAAACTCTCTCTCATGGATCCATCTGATGTACTCTTCCTTCTTTTGTAAAACACACAAAAACACGCAAAAAAAGAGTAAGTTAGTACCAAAATCACATTGGGAAAAATCATTAAAACATATGAGAATACTAAAAATGCAAAAATGGGTTCAAAACAATGTTATTTTAGTGTTTTGTAAAGGACCGCCACCCGAGCGGGCGGAAGTTCTCAGAACTACCACTTTCAAGCAATGACGGTCCTATAACCGCCATCATGCTTAGGGTAGCGGTCGTGTCTCACGTTTTCAAACAAGTCACATGCCCTAAAAATGGAAAAAAACATAAAAAAGGACCATTTTGACTAAAATTAGAGACTACCCATTAGGCGTCCCCCCCTAAGGACACATTTAAAACTAAAATTTTCAAAAATTACCCCCCCATGGCGAATATTTCATCATTTTTACATTTTAGGTATAAAAAGGGTAAATCAAGAAGAACTAACCTGAGATCTCGCAGGTCAATGTTCTACTCACAGAGGCATGATCACTATCTAGTCACGAACGCGTTTCAACTATACTCTCGTCAAAAACCATCACCGTGGGTCCCAAATCTCAAAATCAATCAAACCAATACATGCAAATAAAAAGGAAAATGGGCCCGTTTTATATATATATATATAGCATTTTGACTCGTTTTGAATGCCCCTTTTTCATAGGTTTGGAGCGCCAACAGAGATAAGTTCTTATCCCCATGCAAATGGTAAGTCCTCACTTCATATTATTTTAGTATTCATTTTCAGCTTATTTTATCTATTTACACTTGAGTCTTTTTTTCATTTTGTAGGTAGCGATAATTTTGGATGGTGTCATTTTGACACACGGACGTGTCAGGTATAATTTATAATTTCCCATTTCAGACTTCCATACTGACCACCGTTTTACGCCTCTTCATGGCTAAAATGCTTCTCGAGGGGACAATATGTATGTACCTAAAATTTTAGGGTGCAGTACCATTATAATGATGTTACACATGCCCCAATGATGATACAGTCTCTCGCAAGATGTTCGGGATCCAAAAGAGCTCTCCAAGTGTGCGTTAACATCCTACATGCCCCGCTTAGCCTCTGCATGCTATGTTTTACTTATTCCCCTCTTTTCCTTTCAATTTTGGTCTTCGATGACAAAACTACCACCTGTCTCAGGCGGCGGTCTCATGACCGCCGCCGCCGCCAGCATCTGCAATGTGTCCTTCACACATTTTCCAGCATGCTTCTTTTAATGTGACTCGCATAAATTTTCAACTTTTACCAGCTTTCTCATCCGTTTTTGCTTGTATTTATGATTTTGGTTCCCTATAATAGTGTTTCTCCATTGTTTATAGTAAAAGAGTCCTAGTTGGAGTTACCTTTGGGTGAATGGGAATTCTATAAATAGTTGGTTTGATTACAAGCAAATGGCCCCTCAAAAACTACCTCTCATCCTCTCATTTCAATAGTTTAGTCTTTCAGTTATTGTTTAGGAATTCAATAGTTTTCATTTGTTGCATGCATAGTTAGTCTTATTTTACTGTTTAGAAGCCACATGATCTTCTTGTTCTAGTGTTATTACTATTTCATACAATCAATTGAGGTAGGATAGTTTCATTTTCAGTCTGAAGCCATTAGAGTTGTAGGTTTTGTTCATCAATAAGGATAGTTTCGGAGTTCGTATGTATGTTTTGTGTTGTATGACTCGCAATAAATCCCTCTAGGAATTGCATAAGCAAAGCTCTGTTCTCTTGTGCTATCCCTCTCCTACTTGCATTTTATTCAGTCTATATCCAAATTTGACATTGTTCCAATACTTATTCTGATGCTAGCATTATGTGCTTTTTTGGATTCACGTGAGCACAAAGGAATGAGGAGACCATACTGAGGGGACAAAGCCACACACAATTGGATTCACCATTGTTCTACAAAATCCAGGTTCAAGATTTCAAAGTTCTAGTTAAAACATATCAAATAGAGTAGTGAATCATTTCATTTCAGTTAATCTCACTTTCGATATTACCGGGGAAGCTATGGGGATTGATAGTTTCTGAGAAACTATGATTCATTCCTCACTTCTGAGGTAAGATTGGGGTCTTTCAAATAGATTAGATCAGTTATTTAGTTATTCAAAATAGATTCACAACTGCACAGGCAGGTAGCTATACTCGGCTACTTTGCTTGTTTTAAATTCAATTATTAGCTTAGTTGTCATTTTCTAGATATTAAATAATTGTTCTTTCAATTCTATTAAATAGTTGTTATCTTAATTCTATTAAATACTCTATCAAAAATACAAAAATAGAGAATTTATATATGTTGTTGGTGTACTTTGCATAATTATTTTACTTTGATTTAGTCAGATTTATATTATTTCTCTTGTATGACAATCATGGGACCTAGGGAGCCCAGAGAATACGTATTCGAGCCAATTGTACCTCAACCCAATCTTTTTGCAGCAATAACTAATATAGACCAAAATCTCATAATTCAGGTCTTATGAACAATAACATGAGATCTACAAGAAATCATAGTTAAGAGGATTAAACATAGAAGACAATAGAGCGCATATGTTTCGAGACAAACCAGCCAAACCACATATTTCCCTAAATAAATATCCGCATGACTATAGAAGGGCTTGAAAGAGAGCATACATTTGGTTGTGATCCTTTGGTCTCACAAATGCACGTAGGAGACATTCTCATTGACATAGACACTAACTTAAGAATTCAAGTTTCAGAACACCCGTAAGGTACTCGAGAAGATTGTGCAACTTTTAGTTCTAAATATAGAGGCCGAAAACGCATACGACTACTAGTTATCGGGGATCAAGAATTGATTACGCACATGACCATAGGAGGCCCACAATGACTACGAACCTACGGTTGTGATCCATAGGTCCCATAACCCAATGGGCCCACAGTCAATCAGGACATTGATGTTGGTTTACGCACATTAGTATTTAGATCCTCTCCACTTCCACCAATCATTGTTACACAATTATCCTCATTAGACATAGCAGCTAATCAAGCAAAAGATTTATGGACTAGACCATAGAATCCACCATACATCCATCATCCATTTTTTTATGACCCTATCATGGGATATCTATGAAGCACCCATAGGTTATCTTCCACATATTCCACAACCTATAGATCGGATCACGCTAGAGCTCGATATTGATTGGAGTCTTCGAGCAGTCATCCACGCCGAACGATCTATCACGCCAGTTCAGGTTAGGAGGTTCTTCTTTGCCTTAGATTCACATATTCCATTAGTGCACATCAAAGACATAAGATTACCTAACTAGTTTATCTACGCCCCACATATATTCTATCCCCACCGGCTGTCTCGGCATGACCTCGGGAGGTCGGGTGCGAGGAAGAGTTACTTTTAGATTCCCATGCTCACTTGTCACTTTTCCATCATACACATACTCATAGCTAGAAGATATTTAACACTTGCCCTCAAGATTCCCAAAATCGTAATCAATTTCAATTTATTTGTGTAAGATGAATCCCATTCAATAATATTTAGTCCTCCTTACAAGTCCATCTTAGTACCCCAATGAACACATGTCTTAGAAGATGTGGACGGATTAGATGCATTAGTTACTTTTTAGAAACAGAATGAGGTGCATTAATAGGAGCTGTTGGGCCCCCTTTACATTTCTTCGGTGGAGGTGAGTGTGTAATAGAATTCAATTGATAGGAGGAAATTGCATAAGCTTTCACAGAAGAAAACTTTAAATAATCCTTTTAAGGAAACTATCCTTTGCTCTAATTCATCCAATTTTTATAAATTGATGATGCATCTTTTAGAGGCTCTGAAATAGATGAAACAAGAACAAAAACCAAGATTTCTTTCTCCATAAATTCCTTAGTAAAGAATGATGGAGATATATGAACAAAGATCTATATTGATATTTATCTCGCATTGATTGTAACAACCTCTTTATTAAGCTTCTCAAATAGGATTTTTTTTATTTATTTCCCAATTTAAGCCTATGCCTCTAAAGACTTAAATTTATAGCTAACATTTAATTCTAGCATAATATAGTTACAATTCTTCAAATAACAGATCAATAAAGCATATGCTTAGGGATTATGGGTCAACTAGATCCTACTCGATCCCCATAGAAAAATATTTCAAGTTAGTATACAAAGTATATTAGTAGTGCCCTTCTCGACATAAATTTACAAGTTTTGTTCTAAGTGTCTACTAGGATTTCAATCAATCAAATTCCATCCGGCATCACACACTTATGCTAGAAATAGGTGCATCCTAATAGTGTACTACCATACACTACTTCGACCAAAATTTCAAATTCATGTATGTCATGATCAATTTCATGATGGAACATTCCAATAGAAACATATCCCATCACCGTATCACTTGATAAAGTTATTATAATTTAATTAATTTTATTTACGTGGTTAATTTATTCATCATAGTTAACCATTCTTAAACAATCATGTGCCTAAATATATTTACCCTTTTACGATAGTGAATGACTCCAATCTCTAAATAGATCAGCTATATCAAAATTCTACCTAAGGATAGGAATGGCAAGGAACTTGACTTAATCAATTTTAAGATCGGTTACTATCCTTCATTCCCATAGGGTTTTTAATGACTATCTTAAGCATTTATACCTCTTCATATGTTGTTATAGCATTTTCTTTATATGAATAGGACTCTGTCATTAAAGGCAACAACTATACTCTTTGATCATAATTTATATAAGTTGGATTATATTACCTAACCTACCAAGGAATTAATTATGATTCACCACTTAAGAATAATACCTCATTATCCCTCTATAGGTTTTTTGTTATTACTTATAGTATCATTTAATTAACTTCATTCTTCTTAATCCTATTCTCGGTAGTTGAGATTAGGGTGTTCGATATTATCCATCCCATCTCTTGGGGATGATTTCCTAGTAAGCATGATTCCAGTAGCCTTAAGTCATCCATTAGACATGGATTCAATATTTGAATCCCAAAGATGGTCTGATATTATGTGATATATTATCTTAAACTCTCCAATAATGATAGCGGGAAAATATAACGATATAAAAAAATGTGTGACACTTACAGTGAAATGTGGAATTTGGGATGAAACATCTGAGGATTTGGAAATATCTTGAAATTCTCTTTGAAACCTTGAACCTTGTCCACCTTGAAAACCTCCAATGATGATACAATGTGCAATAACAAGAACAAAAACACAACAAGGGAAAAAAAATGACAGAAATAACACAAAACAATGTGTAAATAAGTTAGAGGAAAACATCTAACTAAGTTGTACAAGGGGTGGAATGGTCTCAAAATCAAGCTTTGAGATGTATCCCATTCACATGAATGGGTAGTTATTCTCCATTAAGCCTAGATAGATGAAACAAATTCACCTCCTTGCAACTTGTGATAATGTATGGACCACTCCAGAGAGTGTAAAACTTGGCATGTTTTCCTGGTTTTGCTCTATCTTCATCCCATTTGAGAATTAAATCTCCCTCTTGAAAATTCATGTTGAACTCATTCTTTTCAAAATATTTCTTTACTTGAGCCTGATGTTTCTCCATAGTATTTGTAGCCTTGTTTTTACTTCTTCTAACTCCATGAGCTCAAAACCCGACTTTCAGAGGATCACTCTCCATAACCTTAATTTGATGAGCTAACTACAAAGAAGGTAACTCAAAGGAGAGCGAAAGTTTTTTCTCTTCCATATACAATCATGAAAGGAGAATTTCCAATGGCCCTTTTAGGTGTGATCCGATCTTCCCATAAGGTATTTTTAAGTTGTGTTCCAATTCCTCTTATTAGTATCCATTGTGCACTTGATAATCCTTGTGAGGTTCTTGTTGCTAGACTCGGCCAATCCATTTCCTTGCATATAGTAATTTGACAAAGTCTTAAGGTAGAACCCTTTTTTACAACCCATTCACTCAACTTCTACCCAAGGAAATCCATCGTGTTGTCTAAAATTACTATAAATGGAACACCAAATCTTGTCATTATACCTTCTAAGAAATCAAGAATTGCCTTCTCATTTCTCTCTCAATCCCACCACCTCTTTCCATCGAGTAAAATAGTCTATTAAAATAGGGACCCATTTATGTCCATCTTTGGATGGAGGATTAATCATTCGAAAAATTCAATCCCCATTGAATGAAGGGTTGATCCACTTGAATTAGATGTAATGGAAGAGATGTCAACTTGTGCTTTCCGATGAAAAAGGCACATTCCTTACACTTCCTTACCCAAAGATGGGCATCTTTGAACAAACTCGGTCAATAGTAATTGGCTCACATGATCTTGGTAGCAGTTGTTCATGCAAAATAATTTTCTCAACATAGACCATTATGAAACTCTTCTATTATCTTACTTACCTATTCCAGTCCCACACACCGAAGGGGAACACCATTTAAATCCACTCGAAAATAGAATATTATCTACCATAACATATGAAATAGACTAAAGATAGAAATTTCATCTTTGATTTTTATCCATGATCACAGGATAAGCTCCTAAGAAAAAAAAACTCTTCATTTTGGATAACCAATCAACCTAATCATCACCTTAATTAGTATTTAGGATCGTCACATCCTCATGACCTTTTGATTCCAGGTCTGCAGAAATTTGTTGACACAAACCTTTACCTTTGAAAATTTTTGTAACTTTGATATGTATGTCATACTCCATCACCTTTGTGATCCATCCAACATGTTTTTCATTCATATCTTTGTTTAGAAAAAGTCCTTGACACCTGGATGAGACACCATTAGATGGATTTTGTTTTTGGACAACATGTGCTTGAATTTCTTCAAAGCTTGAATAACCACAAAAACTTATTTTTCAACAAATGAATATTTGATCTCATATCCTTTGAGGGATTTACTAAAGAAAGCAATTTTTTGCTTCATTAGATCATCATTTTGTTGGGTGAGGATACCTGAAATGCTCTCTTGACCTGCAAAAGCATAAAGAATAAAATATTTATCAAACCTGGGGTCACAAACGTGGGATCTTGAGAAATGTCCATTTTAATGGATTCAAATCTATCCCTTCATTCTTTTATCCATATGAATGGCATATTTATCTTCAGCATGGATGTCGGTGGTTTAGCTAATGATGAGAATTGGGGATGAATCTCCGCATGAATTTTATGGTTCCCAAAAAACTCTGGAGACCCTTCTTGTGACTTAGGAGAGATAATGACATAATCAAAAGGATCCTAGATGGATCAATAGAAATTAATTCCTTTGAAACAACATTTCCAACAACTTTTCTTCATGCACCTTTGCAAAAATACATTTCTTAGGATTGAATGAAACCCTAAATTTCCAACATCTTCATAAAATCTTCCTTAGATGTGTGATGTGGTCTCTGCATGCTTAGAGTATACAGTTATATCATCAGGATAACCCAAGATGATATCGTTGATTAGTCCCTTAAATTCCATGTCCATGGCTCTTTAAAAATCAGCCCCGACATTGGACTATATGAATGGAATTTTGTTGTAAGCATATGTGCCCCACTTGGTAGTTAAAGTTGTTTTGAATTGATCGGATTCTTGGACCGAGAATTTAATTGTAACCCAAATATCCATCAAGCAAAGGAAATATTTAAGATCCTACCACCATTTGAAGGATTTTCTCCATTAATGGAAGAGGATAATGATCTTCCAATGAGGTATGGTTCAAATCCTGAAGTCCACACATAGCATAATTTCTCCATTCTTCTTCCCTTGACGGGGACCAGATTGGCTACCCAAGAGGAATGCTTAATAGGAAAAATTATACAGGCATCAATAAGTTTGGTTAGCTCATTCCTCATCGGTGGCTTGATTTTGGGATTAATTTTCCTCTATTTTGACAAATTGGCTTGGCATTAGGATCCATTTGATGGTATATTATGCTAGATCTGGATCAAAACCACGCAGGTCTTTGTAACTCCATGCAAAAATGTTGTGATACTCTTGATAATTTTTTATGAAATATTCTTTATCTTTTGGAGTGCATACTTTGCTGATCTTTAGAAATTTTTCATTTTTACCTCAACTTCCTCAAAATATTCTTCTTTGACTACCATATTAGAACTTTGTCTTTTGGTCCGATCATTTGAATTGAAAATGGATTCCAGGGTAACTAATCTTTATGGTAGCTTATTACTTTTCAACTATATGATTTTATCACTGTATGCTTCTTGGAACTTTTCTTGACCTTTTGTAGCAAACTACGCCTCATCTTGTAGAAATAGAACAATTTGTATGTCACTTACTAAAGCACTTGTCAACTACTCACATTATCAAGAATTACAGGTCAAACTACCATTTTGACATATTTCTACCTTTCTTTTATGATATCAATAGGTATATCATATTGTGAGCCAATCATAGCAATCCTATTAGCATATTGATTTTCATTTCTAGAAATAACATGAATCCCAAAAGCCTCAAACTCTTTAATCAGATCCCAAATCTAGTTCTTGTATGATCTTAAAATATCATTTTTGGATGCATTGTGTGCCATCACTTGATGAAAAACTCACTCTCTCCAAAAATAGACAGGGCTTTGATTCCCTTCTTTTGAGCTAGATGAATTCCTTACACAAGGGCCTCGTATTCATAACATTGTTAGTGCAACTGAATTGCAACCAAAAATATGAGAAGTACTCATATCCATCTAGAGAATTTAGCATGATACTAGCACTGATCCATTTTGAACTCCTTGAGCCATCAAAGAACAATTTCCACAATCCTTCAAAGTTTTTTGGGTCTTAACAAGTTGTGGTATGATCACAACTTCTTCATGAATGCAGTATGTACCCAATCCCATATCTTATAAAAAACGTATTCTTCTTTTGCTAATGCCTCAGCATAGGGATCATATTGATGATCTACACTTACCTCATCCAAAACAGTATCAGGGACTTCTTCCACAAGATTTTTTGGTTTGTGATCAGCAACTTCATCCTCTCGATCATGGATGGTATAATTCCCATTTATAGGAATAGCGGTATAGGGTTCCACATGATTATGGAAAATTGGTTCTACCCTATAGTCACTTTAGTTCCATATCGAGTCCTAAGAATCATATGTGACCAATCCATTGATAGATAACTTCCCATCTTGGTAGTAAAATCTCGTGATATGCAGATTGTAAAGAGAGGAGGAAGATCAATGAATGATATGTCTTGTGTGAATGCTAAACTGGGAAATGCATGGATGGTAAGATAAAGTCTTTTGATAAATCCAATGGTTTGAACAGTTGTACCATCCAACTGAATAACTCCTTTAGAGACTGGGGTATATTGGATTCCTACCATGTGTGCAATTTTCTTGGGCATGACTAAACTATTGGCACGAGAATTGATCATGCAATTATGCACCAAATGATCACCAATTATTAGGGAAATATACAATGATGGTGGTTTATTCACTTTAGGAATACCTTTACCTTCTCAAGTTGACATAAAATTGTAGTAGTTTTTACCCCATGACCCAATGATCCATCAGTTGTACCAAAACTTTTCAGAGCCTCTTGCAACAAGTTTCTTTGAGAATTAATTAAGAGTGTGTCCCAAATGGTGACAATTAGGTTGGTCTTATTCATTTGTTCTACAATATTGAAGGGAATTTTTCCTACTTTGCTGAAATTTATTTGGGTGTGAGAATCCTCTTTTGGAAAGTGCTTGTTGGGTACCGTGATTCCTAAATAATCTTCTTTCCTTGTAGATTGGCTAGCATGCATTTTTGGTGGTTTCTTTCCCACATATTTATCAACCGCCACTTGTGGATGAGGTTGTGAACTGGATGCTTGATCATCTTTGGAAGGTAGAGATTCCAATGCTCTCTTTTTAGAATGAGTGTTTTCCGCCACTGATGAAGAATCTGTATTCAACCTGCAAAAAACTTTTGCTTGTCAATTTAGAAAAGTGGTTTCTTTAGGTGCATGTGGTTTATTTTTATTTCTGTGTAGATGAAAAAAATTGGCTCTAAGGGGAAGTAGATATGCTTTGAACCATAAGGTCCTGGCTAAGAACTCCATTGGGGCAAAGATTTTGATTATGGGGTTGAGAACAAGGATAACACCATTTGTAGTCTTGAACTAGATTATTCTGGACAAGTACAAGGGCTCTAGAAGTGCTAGTAGTAAGAGGATTCCTAAATTTTAGAGGCTTGACATTTGTAGCTTGACCTACAGTTTGATTTTGAGGCTGATTGTTCCCTTGAAAAGGAGGATGGTTAGCTTGATACCACTGATTTTGTGGCTAGTATGCAAAATTACATTGAAATTTCTTTCTCTTACATCCAACGATCTCATTCCCAAAATTTTGTAGGAGTGAATTGACTTAAAATAGATCGTTTAAAGGGGGGGGTAATGATCAACTGGTTATTTGGAAGATGTTGGAATAGGAGAAATGATAGGCTTGAATGTTTGTAAGATCTAGAGACAACAACATTAGTGGCAATGGAGCTATCTTTCTATCCTAAATCAAGGAAATATCCACTCTTATGAAAACTTCATAGGCATCAGGTAGTGTAGTCCCTCCCATGGGTTGCATTATAACTACTACATTGCTATTCAAGTCTCACAAATAGTACAAGAATGCATTATTTGGATAAGGCTTTATGAGTGCGGAATCCTATTCTAATTCCTTTGGAATTGAAAGTTTAAATCAGTAATGTATTATTGGGGAGATCTATTTATGGTAGTGATTTGTTCCAAGAGTGATAGGTGGTCATTCTTTTCTTCAAACTATTTGTGGATATTCTCCCCCAACTTGTCCCAAATGGTTATAGTTCCAGCCTCTAACCCATGAAACCACTGAAGTGTTTTTCCCTTAAAGGAAGTATCAAGGAGTTTGACTGCAACATTTTCTTTTGTAACATTATGTATTGTGCAAATGATGGCTACATCAATAATATGTTCCAAAGGAGTAATATGAGTTTCCCCTGTGTAAAAGGTGATACTTTTGAGTACCAAGTAGTAGGTATATGATCCTGATCCTTTTGGGCTAATAGAAGAGGTTTTCATGCATTGAATACAGGAAACACTTGGTTCCTTGTCATTCTACCGAGAGGTTGATTGTTCCTAGGTGGAGGAACATTCCATAGGATTATTTTAATGACCTCTACATGGTGATGTTCTAAGCGGTGATGTTTAAATGCCTCTTCTTCTTCTTAGAGGAGACAAAAATAACTCAATATTTTGATAATTTCCTTCTCATCTCACAAAATCTCTTTCCTGAATTCTTCACATATGTTAACACACTAAGATACAAAATCTAGAGATATGGAGTCACCGGGTACTTTGATTCATGCAAGTATGAAGAGAATTACCAACTTTGGTCCCATCGGGCATCCAAAAACTATTATCGCCAAATCTTTGCACCCTTCGAATGGAAAAAAGTGATAAAGATGTTCTATGTGATATGGTAACATGGGATCACCTCTCAAGTTGTGGGACTTGGGCTCAAGGTGAACCTCCGAGAGAAGGTTGGCTTCCTCTTCCTAAACTAAGTGTTATACTACTCCTAGTGTAATAAAATGGTTATCTAGACCTATACTAACATTTTCATGGGATTTAGGGAAAGATATTTGTAAGAAATAAAACTATACTAGGGATGGTGATGCACCAAATAAAGGGTGTTTTATAGACTTGGGAAGGGTTAATTTGAAGAGGGTGTTGTGCACCACAAGTCAACTTCACCTATTGTAACTTAGAGAGGGTAAACAAAATACCACAAACTAAGAAGCATGTGTTCCCTTTGTTAAACTCAATCAGACAAACAATCTATTTAGTCCTCCAGTGAAGAAGGATGAACTTGAGAAGGGTGAAAAAGCACCACAACTCAATTGCATGAAATACTCCACCACTTGATAAGCACAAAACTCCAAGAACATGCAATAGAAACTTAAACTTACATAGTGTACCTGCAAGCATGAGAAAGGCACAAAGAAGTATAGAATGATGAAAGGACTAAGAGTAGTCACAAAACACACATTTTATTTCTTCAACAACATGCACAATGCATCATTACATTCAGAAGAGGAAATGGTTTCCATTACAGTCTTGGAAAGGAGGCTTGAAAGTTCCCTTAATCCACAAAAATAACTTGCAAAAGAGAGAAGATTCTTGAAAAAATGTGCAAAAAAATATAACTTTATCCAACTTATGTCACACATCTAACTTCTGTAACCAATGTGTAACCCCTTGGAATGAGCCTCAATTTACATTTATAGAATTCTGTGAGAGAGAAGAGGAGAAGTCATAAATTCCTTCCTAAAATGAAGGTACATGATGGTCAACATTTATTACAAAGTTAGTTGAACCACTTAACCCTCCATCATGTGCCATTAATGAAAGTTTGACTTAATCCTCTTATTTAATTAAAGGAATATTTAAATAAAATATTTTAATAATAATAATATCATTATTAAAATATTTAATAAAAATATTAATTTAATAAAATTAATATTAAAAATATTAATTTAATAATTAATAGTGGGACCCCCTTGAAGACTGGTTTGCATTGAAGAGGGGGGTCCATGAGAATAGGTCAAAAAACAAACCAAATCAGTGGTTGGCTCATCTAGCCAACTCACTGAGTTGGTCATCAAGATCCTCATGGCTAAAACATGGTGGGCTTATCTTCATGTTCCACCATGCGATGCGATGATTTCCTTCAATCGATGAGCTCAATGCTCCTCGCACATTTGCTCTCACATGAGCTACCTAACTCGACTTGATTTCTTAAAACTCAAGAGTTTTTCCTTGAGCTCTCTTAATGTCATATCTCACCACAATGCAAAGTGACTCCTCACCGTTCAACTAGATCATCCTTGGTGAATGCTTTCCAACACCTGATCTCTAACTCCTTGCATGATTCACTTCAGCATTAGCCTCAACTCGAGCTCTAATGAGCTCGAGCATTTCAATCATTCCACCGAAATAACAAGTCTTTCTTTTCTTCGTGAGCTTCGATCATCATGTCTTGACTTTCACAATCACCTCACCTCCCACTAACATCATTGTCAACTTGACTGGTGAGTTTCTTGATAGCTGAGCTTCCATGCCTTGAAGCTTATCTTTTAGAGCTCTTATTATGTGGAAAACCATTTCAAATGACTGACTTGACTCAACTTCATGAGCTTGAGCACAAGCGCTGCTCACACCACCATTGAGCGACAAAGTTCTTATGAGCAACTTGGATATCCTTTGAGAGCTCTTTTCAAGACCTCCATTCTCAGCTTCATGATAATCATGATCTCTTTAAAGCGATCCATGACTCACACCATCATGTGACCAAACTCATTCCTGACACATCAAGCGATCTGATGGCTGGTTCGACCATGTTTTAATTTTGCTCCACTCATCACCCATTACATGATCTCCTTTGGTTTATTGGTTAAAGCCTTACATTACTAATCTAGTCATTTGATTAATCAATTGAGTTTCATTCCATAATTTGACAACATGAGATACCTTATTACCATTTCCCACAAGCTCAACATTGAGATAATTGAAACATATCTTCCAATGTAGACCAATCGAGATCCTTTCATTCACTCATTCATTATGACCATCCACCGTACTCCTCACATTGAGAAAATCGCTTGTGGATTCAAGTTTATGAGTTTATCTCTTATCTCAATGGATGATTCCGACTTCCATGGGACAAACTTCATGACCATTCTCCACAAGCTTTATATCCTGATGCCAAGCTAAACTTGATCACTTTTCATGATCCCATACCCATAATCTTGTCATGACTACTCTTCTTAACCATCATGACATTGATTTCTCTTACAATGTTAGGATGCTTGTGTAATGTTCCACTTAGCTTATCAATGTCAAGTCCATCAATCCAATGCACCATTATCGCCAAACATCATCATGTTTCTGGTCATTCATCAAGAAACTTTCATAACTTTGGAAAATGACTGACTTTCTGAATCTCAGCCAAACCACTCAATCAATCAAACATGCTTTAACTCCCTAACTTTTCACCTGAGAATCAAAAACCAACTCGGACTCCTCCCATTATGGAACTCTTGTGTTGGGTAGTCATTTCGACATCCCCACATGGAAATTCTCTCTTAAATTTTCACATTCTTAGAAAAACGAGTCTC
This sequence comes from Taxus wallichiana var. yunnanensis, assembly GCA_018340775.1. Lineage (NCBI taxonomy): Eukaryota > Viridiplantae > Streptophyta > Pinopsida > Cupressales > Taxaceae > Taxus > Taxus wallichiana. The sequence goes on from CM031234.1 coordinate 54,315,264, forward strand.
ATAACCCCCCGCACGGAAACCTTGTGTTGGCTAGCCATCACCACCGAAACCTCACTTTGGCCTCCAACCTTCATTATTCATGCTGGAACTCTTACCATCTCACTAATCTTTTCTCACCTGGCCATAATCTGAATTTACTGAAACCTTCACGTGCTCCACTTTGGCTTGAACTCTTCTATCATCAAATTTCCAAAATTTCTGGAGCTTCTTCACCTTATGTCATATCTTGTTTCCATTCTAAATCATTCTATCTATCTCTTAAACTGAGCTTGAGCTATATTTATGATCAATCCAAGCTTGAAGCTTTTTCAAGCATTCTTGAGCTCGATCCTATTTATGATCCCATTATTCTTCAATCTTGAGTCTTGGAGATCTTGGTTGATATCTATAAAAATATTTTGAGTCACCACCATCTTGAATTCATAATCTCGTTGGCTCCCACTGACTTATTCATTCCATAAATCATTGGGATACCATTATTTACCATGCATGATCTCATGGTTTATTTCTTAATGTAGGAATTCCTTCGTGGAGCCACTTTGGCCTTCCAACTTATGAAGCATATTTTTACATCGAGCTCGACTTCTTGAGTATCTCATCAAGACTAGCTGAGATGAGTTATCCTTAACTCAACCCCCTAATGTGGATCCTCTCAAAATTTTATTTTTCTCTGATAAATGAATTTTTTTAGATATTTATTGAAACTAGAGGGTAATGTAAGTACAACAAGAGCATTTAAACCTGATTTATGAATTTTGAACATTTCTACATGAAGCATTTAAGATTGATCCTCTCAAATATAAATTTTTTTACTCTGAGTAAACCCCAAAATTTGAAAACCTAGGAAAGGAAAAATAGTTCAAGATGATCTTGAATTCTCCTAGAACATCATAAAATTCTCAAAAACACAAAACTTTCCTATGCCCAAAATGCCCCTATTTCCTTACCAAAGGTGAAGACCTAGAGTTCAATAGGACCTTGTTGTCCAATTTTCCATGTGTGTAAAATTGGATAACATTTTTGGTGACCTCTGGGGATGATTTCCTACTAAGCATGATTCTAGTAGCCTTAAGTCATCCATTGGGCATGGAGTTGGAATGAATTGGAATCTTTCGTGATGATATGATCGATCCTGTGATACATGATCTTAAACTCTCCAGCAATGATAGGAAGGGAAAATATACTACGACAAAAATGCTTGACACTTATAGTGAAATGTGGAATTTTGAATGAAACATCTGAGGAATTTGGAAATATCCTAAAACTCTCTTTGAAACTTGAACCTTCTCCTCCTTGAAAACCTCCAATGATGATACAATGTGTAAGAACAACAAACAAAAACACAACAAAAAGGAAAGAAAAATGAACAACAACACACAAAACAATGTGTAAAAGCACTTGGAGGAAAACACCTAACTAAACTTGTATAGGGGGTGGAATGATCTCAAAAGCAAGCTTTGAGATGTATCCCATTCACATGAATGGGTAGTTCTTCTCCATTGAGCCTAGATAGATGAAATGAATTCACCTCTTTGCAACTTCATGATGATGTATGGCCCACTCAGAGAGCATAAAACTTGGTGTGCTTTCCTGGTTTGGCTCTATCTTCATCCCATTTGAGAACTAAATCTCCCTCTTGAAAATTCTTGTCAGATGCCTTCTTGTCAAAATATTTCTTAACTTGAGCTTGATGTTGCTCCAAAGTCTTCATAGCCTTGTTTCATACTTCTTCTAACTCCATGAGCTTAGAAAACCTAACTATCATAGGATCACTCTCCATAACCTCAAGCTGATGAGCTAACTCCAAAGAAGGTAACTCCAAGGAGAGTGGAATTTTTTCTTCTCTTCCATATACAAGCATGAAAGGAGAATTTCTTATGGCCCTTTTAGGTGTGATCAATCTTCCCATAAGGTAGTTTTAAGCTATGTGTGTGTGCCAAGTCCTCTTGTTAGTCTCCATTGTGCACTTGATAATCCTTGTGAGGTTCTTGTTGCTAGACTCAACCAATCCATTTCCTTATGGATAGTAATTGGATGAAGTTTTGAGATAAAATCCATTCTTAACAACCCATTCACTCAACTTTAGACCAAGAAAATCCATTGCATTATCTGAAATAATTGTAAATGGAACACCAAACCTTGTCATTATACCTTCTAAGAAATCAAGAACTTCCTTCTCATTTCTCTCTTTCAATGCTACCACCTCTATCCATCGAGTAAAATAGTCATTGCAGTAAGGACCCATTTATGTCCATCACTAGATGGAGGATTAATCATTCGATGAAATCCAACCCCATTGAATGAAGGGTTGATCCACTTGAATTGGATGCAATGGAAGAGCTGCCAACTTCTACTTTCTAGTGAAAAGGCACATTCCTTACACTTCCTTACCCAGAGATGGGATATCTTTGAACAAATCAGCCAATAGTAACCAGCTCACATGATCTTGGTAGTATTTGTTCATGTAAAATAATGTCCTCCAGATAGGCCATTGTGAAACTCTTCTAGTATCTTACTTACATATTCCGGTCCACACAGCAGAAGGAGAACACCATTCAAATCCTTTTGAAAGAGAACATTATCTACCAGAACATATGGAATAGATTGAAGATGGAAATTCCATCTTTGAGTTTTATCCATGTTCACAAGGATATCTGAGAAAAGGAAACTCTTCATTTTGGATAACCAGTCAACTTGATCATCACCTTCATTAGTTTTTAGGAGCGTCACGTCCTCATCACCTTTTGATTCTAGGTTTGTAGCAAGTTGTTGACACAAACCTTTACCTCTGAAAATTTTGGTAACTTTGATATGTACATCATACTCCATCACCTTCATGATCCATCCAGAATGCTTTTCATTCATCTCTTTGTTCAAAAAAATTCCTTGACACTGGATGAGACACCATTAGATGAATTTTTTTGTTGGACAACATGTGCTTGAATTTATTTCAAATCTTGAATAACCACAAAGACTTGTTTTTCAACGAATGAATATTTGAGCTCATAGTCTTTGAGGGATTGACTGAAGAAAGCAATTGGTTGCTCCATCATATCATCATTTTTTTGGGTGAGGATACCTGAAATGCTCTCTTGACCTACAAAAGCATAAAGAATAAAATATTTATCAAACTAGGGTTCACCAACGTGTGGGATCTTGAGAAATGGCCATTTTGATGGCTTTAAAGCTCTCCCTTCCTTCCTTCCTTTTCCATGAGAATGGCATATTTTTCTTCAACATGGTTTTAGTGGTTTAGCCAATGCTACAAATTGAGGGATGAATCTCTGCATAAAATTTATGGTTCCCAGAAAACTCTAGAGACCCTTCTTGTGACTTGGGAGAGATAAGGACATAATCAAATGGATCTGGCTAGATCAATAGAAATTCCTTCCATTGAAACAACATGCCCCAAAAACTTTCCTTCATGCACTACAAAAATACATTTCTTAGGATTGAGTGAAACCCCAAATTCCCTACACCTTTGGAAAACCTTCCTTAGATGTGTGATGTGGTCTTCTGCATGCTTAGAGTATACAATTATATCATCAAGGTAAACCAAGATGATATCATTGATTAGTCCCTTAAATTCCATGTCCATGGCTCTTTGGAAAGTATCCCCAACATTGGACAATCCGAATGGCATTTTGTTGTAAGCATATGTGCCCCACTTGGTAGTGAAAATCCGTTTTGAATTGATCAATTCTTGGACTAGAATTTGATTGTAACCCAAATATCCATCGAGAAAAGAAAATATTTGAGCTCCTGCCACCATTTGAAGGATTTTCTCCATTGATGGAAGAGGATAATGATCTTTCAATGAGGCATGGTTCAAATCCTGAAATCCATGCATAGCCAAATTTCTGTTCTTCTTCCTTACGGGGACAGATTGGCTACCCAAGAGGAATGCTTGATAGGAAAAATTATATAGGCCTCGATGAGTTTGGTTAGCTCCTTTCTCATTAGTGGCTCAATTTTTGGATTAATTGGCCTCTATTTTTGATGAACTAGCTTGGCATTAGGATCCAATTTGATGGTATGTTGTGCTAGACCTAGATCAAAACCATGCAGGTATTTATAGCTCCATAAAAATTTCATGATAATCTTGAAAAAGTTTGATGAAATATTATTTTTCTTTGGGAGTGCATACTTTTCCGATCTTAGAAAATTTTCATTTTCTACCTTGACTTCCTCAAAATCTTTCTTCTTTGACCACCATGTTAGAGCTTTGTCTTTTGGCTTGATCATTTGAATTGAAAATGGATTCAGAGTAACTAAGCCTTTTGGTAGCTTATTTCTTTTCAATTGTATGATTTGATCACCATATGATTCTTACAACTTTTCTTGATTTTTCGTAGAAAAACTTTGCCTCTTGTAGAAATAGAACAATAATTTGTTTGTCATTATCGAACACTTGCCATCTACTCACATTATCAGGGACTACAGGTCAAACCACCATTTTGATATATTATTTTTCCCTTCTTTCATGATATCAATAGGTATGTCATATTGCGAGCCAATTGTAGCAATCCTATCAACATCTTGATTTTGATTTCTAGGAATAACATGAATCCCAAAAGCCTCAAAATCTTCAATCAGATCCCAAATCTAGTTCTTGTATGATCTTAAAAGATCATTTTTGGATGCACTTTGTGATGTCATCACTTGATGAAAACTAACTCACTATCTCCAAAAATAGTCAAGGCTTTGATTCCCTTCTTTTGAGCTAGTTGAATTCCTTACACAAGGGCCTCATATTCAACAACATTATTAGTGCAACTAAATTGCAACTGAAAATATGAGAAGTACTTATCTCCTTCTAGAGAAATTAGCATGACACCAGCACTAGATCCATTCTTACTCCTCGAGCCATCAAAGAACAATTTCCACAATCCTTCAGAGTTGTTTTTGTTTTAACAAGTTGTGGTATGATGTACCTTCTTCATGAATGCAATATGTACCCAATCCCATCTCTTCTAAAAACAACAAACCAACTTCTTCTTTCGTTAATGCCTCAGCATAGGGATCATATTGATGATCTACACTTACCTCATCAACATAGTATCAAGGGACTTCTTCACAAGAGTGGTTGGTTCGTGATCAACAACTTCTTCCTCTCGATCATGGATGGTATAATTCCCATTTATAGGACTAGCGGTATAGGGCTCCACATGATTATGGAAAATTGGTTCACCCTTATAGTCACTTTAGTTTCGTATCGAGTCCTAAGAATCATATGTGACCAATCATTGATAGATAACCACCCATCTTGGTAGTGAAATCTGTGATAGGAAGATGACAAAGAGAGGAGGAGATCAATGACTTATATGTCTTGTGAATGAAAAATAGGACATGCATGGATGGTAAGTTGAAGTCCTTTGATAACTCCAATGGTTTGAAATATGTACCATCAACTAAACAAATCCTCTAGATATTGGGGTATATTGGATTCCTAGCACATCTGTAATTTTTTGGGCATGACCGAGCTACTGGCACCATAATCGATCATGTAATTATGTACCAAATGATCACCAATGATCAGGGAAATATAGAATGGTGGTGGTTTTTCACTTTAGGAATATTTTCCCTTCTGGTTGACATAAAATCATAGTAGTTTTTGTCCATGACTCCGATGATGCATCGGTTGTACCAAATTTTTTCAAATCCTCTTGCAACAAGTTTCTTTGAGAAGGAATTGAGAGTGTGTCCCACATGGTAACACTCAGGTTGGTCTTCTTCATTTGTTCTACAATATTGAAGGGAATTGCTCCTACTTTTTAACATTTCTTTGGGTGTTAGAATCCTCTTTTGGAAAGTGCTTGTTGGGTTGTGATGCCTGAAGAACCTTCTTTCCTTGTAGCTTGGCTAGCATGCATTTCTAGTGGTTTCTTTCCTACATCTTTATCAACCACCACTTGTGGATGAGGTTATGAAGTGGATGCTTGATCAGATTTGGAAGGTTGAGATTCCATTTCTCTCTTTTTAGAATGAGTGTTTTTTTTGCCACTATTGATGAAGAATTTGTATTCAACCCCAAAAATATTTGCTTTCCAATTTAGCAAAGTGGTTTCTTCAGGTTCCTGTGGTTGATCTATTATTTCCTATGTAGATGAATTTTCTATTGGATCTTGGAGGGAAGATACACTTTGAACCATAAGGGCCTGGCTAAGAACTCCATTGGGGAAAATATTTTGATTGTGGGGTTGAGAACAAGGATAACACCATTCATAGTCTTGAACTAGATTATTCTAGACAGGTACAAGGGCTCTAGAAGAGCTAGCAACAAGAGGATTCCTAAATTTTAGAGGCTTGACATTCACAGCTTGACTCTATAGTTTGATTTTGAGGCTGATTGTTCCCTTGAAAAGGAGGATGGTTAGCCTGATACTACTGATTTTTGGTTGGTATGGATGATTATATTGAAATTGTTGCCTCTTGAGTGCAATGAGCTCATTTCCAAAAGTTTGTAGTAGTGACTTGACTTCAAATAGATCATTTGAAGGGGTGGGGGTAGACTAAACTGGTTGCTTGGAAGCTACTAGAATAGGAGCAATGGTAGGTTGAGTGTTTGTAAGATCCAGAGACAATGACATTGGCGGTCGTGGAGCTATCTTTCATCTGAATCAAGGAATTCTCTCTCTTATGGAAACTTTGTAGGCATCAGGTAGTGTAGTCCCTCCCATGGACTGGATCATAACTTCTACATCACTATTCAAGGCTCATAAATAGTACAAGAATGCATTATTTGGAGAAGGATTTATGAGTTCCAGAATCCTATTCCAAGTCCTTTGGAATCGGAAGTTGAAATCACTCATGTATTATTGGGGAGTTCTCTTTATGGTAGTGAGTTGTTCCAAGAGTGATAGGTGGTCACTCTTGTCTTCAAACTATTTACAGAGCTTCTCCCCAACTCATCCCAAGTGGTTATAGTTCTAGCCTCTAACCCAACGAAACCACTTGAAGTGCTTTTTCCTTAAAGGAAGTAGCAAGGAGTTTTAATCACAACATTGTCTTTTATAACATTATGTACTATGCAAATGTTGGCCACATCAAGAATATGTTCCACATGAGTAATATGAGTTTCCCTGTGTAAAAGGGGAGACTTTTGAGTGCAACAGTAGGTATAGGATCCCGTTGGGATAATAGAAGAGGGTTTCTTGCATTGAAATGAGGAAACACTTGGTTCCTTGCCATTCTACAAGAGGTTGATTGTTCCTAGGTGGAGGGAACCTTCGTAAGGAGGAGTTGAATGACCTCTACGTGGTGATGTTTAATTGGTGATGTTGAAATGCCTCTTCTTCTTCTTGGAGGAGACAAGGATAACTCAATATGCTGATAATTTCCTTCTCATCTTGCAGAAGCTCTTGTATGAATTCTTCGCATATGTTAACACACTGAGATATGAAATCCAGAGATATGGAGTCACCAGGTACTTTGATTCATGCAAGTATGAAGATAAGTACCAACTCTTGTCCCACCGAGTGTGCCAAAAATTATTATCACCAAATCATTGCACCCTCGAATGGCTAAAATGTGAACAAGATGTTCAATGTGATTGGGTAACATGGGATCACCTCTCAAGTTATGGGACTTGGGCTCGAGGTGAACCTCCGAGAAGGTTGGCTTCCTCTTCCTAAACTAAGTGTTATACTACTCCTAGTGCAATAAAATGGTTATCTAGACCTATGCTAACATTTTCATGGGCTTTAGGGAAAGAGATTTGCAAGAAATAAAACTATACTAGGGATGGTGATGCACCAAATGAAGGGTGTTGCTAGACTTGGGAAGGGTTAATTTGAAGAGGGTGTTGTGCACCACAAGTCAACTTCACCTATTGAACTTAGAGAGGGTAAACAAAATACCAAAAACTAAGAAGCATGTGTTCCCTTTGTTAAACTCAATCAGAAAAACAATCTATCATTCCTCCAGTGAAGAAGGATGAACTTGAGAAGGGTGAAAAAGAACTACAACTCAACTACATGAAATACTCCACCACTTGATAAACACATAACTCCAAGAACCTGTAATAGAAACTTGAACTGCACAGTGTACCTCTAAGCATGAGAAAGGCACAAATAAGTATAGAATGATGAAAGGAATAAGAGTAGTCACAAAACACAACACTTTATTACTTCAACAACATGCACAATGCATCATTACATTCAGAAGAGGAAATGGTTGCCATTACAGTCTTAGAAAAGAGGCTTGAAAGTTCCCTCAATCCACAAAAATAACTTGCAGAAGAGAGAAGATTCTTGAAAAAATGTGCAAAAATCTAACTTTGTCCAACTTGTGTCGCACATCTAACTTCTGTAACCAATGTGTAACCCCTTGGAATGAGCCTCCAATTTACATTTATAGAAGAATTATGTGAGAGAGAAGAGGAGAAGTCATAAATTCCTTCCTAAAATGAAGGTACATGATGGTCAACATTTATTACAAAGTTAGTTAAACCACTTAACCCTCCATCATGTGCCATTAATGACCATTGACTTAATCCTCTTATTTAATTAAAGGAATATTTTAAAATAAAATATTTGAATAATAATAATAACTAACAATATTTAAATTATTTAAAATTAATTTTAAAAAAATTAATTTAATAATTAATAGTGGGACCCCCTTGAAGATTGGTTTGCATTGAAGAGGGGGGGGGGGGGGTTCCATGAGAATAGGCCAAAAATATCCCAACTCGATGGTTGGCTCACCGAGGTGGGCTCAACTCACTCGAGTTAAATCGATCAGTCATTGAAACCTATGCGCCTTTTGGCGTGCTTACCTTCATGTTCCACATTCTTTGCGAAGATCTCCATCAATCATTAGCATTGAGATCCTCTCACATTTTTGGCTAACCCATGCTTAGACGCACTCAGTGAGTCTCATGTTTGAGATATCTTAATCATATCTCACCACCAAGCAACTCAATTTAATAGGTTTCATCCTCGGTGATACATTAAACCACCCACTAAAATAACAAGTCCTTCGTTAGCTTGAACATCATGTCTTCCTTATCAGTCCTTCACTCAATTTACTTGACCATGGCGAGTTACTCGATAGCTCATAACCTCTGTCACCGTAGCTTGATCTTTTATGAGCTCTTCTTTATGGAAAAATATTTTTGACTCAACTCAGTCCTCGGATTGAGCACGAAGTGTTTCCCAAATGATATTATTTATCATTTTAGAGATCTTGCGAGTTTCAATCATTCATCTGAGATCACTTAAGTGAACCAACCCCCATTTGTGACCAAACTCCTCCATGACACATCGAGCGATCTCCATGGCATCGACCATGTTTTTTAATTCTGAACCCGAGCACCCACCACATTTCATTTTGGTCTTGCTAAATCCTCCCATTACTAATCTGAAGTCATTTGATTAATCGATTGAGTTTCATTCCATAACTTCAATGACATGAGCTACCTTCTAACCATTTCCCATGAACTCAACGTCGAGCCAATTTGAAACATCTCTTCCGATTTGGAATGATTGAGCTCCTTACATTCACTCGTTCATTATGACCATCCACCATGCTCCTCGCATTAAGAAAATTTCTCATGGATTCAAGTCATCGAGTTCTACAAGCTCATCTAGATGACCGAGTCCACTTCTAAGGGCTAACCATCATGACCGAGCTCCATGAGCTTATATCCTAATACCAAGCCTATGAGCTCATACATGTAATCTTTTCATGACAGCACCATTTGAAAGCTCACTTTTCTTAAATTTGAGAATGAGCATCTCCTATGATGTTGGGATGCTTGTGTAACATTCCACTCAGCTCATCAAAGTCAATTCCATCATTCCAATGTGCCATTATCACCAACCTTCATTATGTTTCTCGGTCTTGTCAACAACCTTCCACATAACTTTGGCGTGAAAATGACTCACTTTCTTGTCTGTAACCACTCAATCACTCAAACATGCTTTAACTCCCCTAACGACTCACCTAGAGAATCAAAACCAACTCAGACTCCTCCCATTACGGAACTCTTGTGTTGGGTAGCCATTTTGACATCCCCACATTGCAGTGCTCTCTTAAATTTCCACATTCTTAGGAAAAACGAGTCTCAGAACCCCCCTGCATGGAAACCTTGTGTTGGCCTGCCATCACCAAAACCTCACTTTGGCCTCCAACCTTCATTATTCCCCATTGGAACTCTTACCTCATCTCACCAATCTTATTATTCCCACTTGGCCATAATTTGGAATTTCTCCCACCTTACGTCACGTCTATGTTTCCATTCGAGCATAGCTCATCACAAAGATGACTCAACCATCATGTGAATTTGACATTGACATAAACTTACTCGAGCTCCTTCCTTCCTACGAGCACCTCTAATCAACATGGTTCCCTTGTTTGAGCTCAATTATTTCATGGAAAACCTGGTTCTTGAGCCCTAACATTGAGCTCAGTCTAAATATATTTTTACTCATGAACTCAAGCTCCACTCGGTGAAACATGTTGAGATATTTACTTGCATTCGTGAAACATCGAGATATCTTTAGTTTGATCATGTGACTTTGTATTTATCGAGCTATTAAGATCTCGGTCTTTATGCACTATTCTCATCTTGATCTGGAGTTCCTAGTGATCTCTACAACAATATTTGAGTCACCATCATCTTGAATTCATAATCTTGGGCTCCACTACTGAGCCATTCCACAAATCATTGGGATACCATTATTTACCATGCATGATCTCATGGTTTGGTTTCTTAATGCAATAATTCCTTCGTGGAGCTGCTCGGGCCTTCCAACTTATGAAGCATATTTTTGCGTTGAGCTCGGCTCTCTCGAGCTACTCGGTGAGTTATCCCTTAACTCAACCCCCTAATGTGGATCCTCTCAAAATGTTATTTTTCTCTGATAAGTGACTTTCTTAGGATCTTTCTTGAAACTAGAGGGTAATGTAAGAACAAAAGACCCTTTTAAACCTGATTTATGGATTTTGATCATTTCTACATGAATCATTTGAGAGTGAGCCTCTCAAATATCAATTTCCTTGCTCTGAGTAAACCCTGAGCTTTGAAAACCTAAGAAAGGAAAAATAGTTCAAGATGTTCCTGAATCCTCCTGGAACATCATAAATGTTCTCAAAACACAAGAACTTTCCTATAGGCCCCTAATTCCTTTGGTGAAGACCTAGATGATGAGGCCATAAATTGGCCATAAATTACGATTATTTTGTCCTTCCAAGTTACCTTTGAAAGTGGATTTAAATGTAATATAGGACCTTATAGTTTGCTTAAGATAGAGTATAGGATATATATCTTATTCATTATTTATAAATCTTTTTTTATCTATCTTGTTTACTAATCCTATTGATTATTTGGGAAAAGATGCAAAGTCTTGTGTATGCGAGGCCATAAAGGAAAGATAATGTTAATATTGGAAAAAGTGGAATCAATCATAAAATTTACATTTAAAATCAAATCATATTTCATATTCAGATTCCTCTCAAAAAAGTATGCAAGTTCAAAAAAATAATCATCTCAATCGAGGTCGCATACAAAAGTTATAGTTGTTTTAAGTTAATTCTTTGAACTCACAAAGTTAGTTTTGAACACAGAGAGTTAGTTCAGAACTTGCAGGTTTAGTTCCAGAACTCGTAGGTTTAGTTCCAGAACTTGCAAATTTAGTTCCATAACTTGTATTAATTGAATGATAGTTAGTTCTGGAACTTTTAATTTGTGGAAAAATCAAATTTAGTTCTGGAACTTGCAAATTTAGTTTCGGAACTTGCATAAAAGGAATGACAACTTTAGTTCTAAAACTTGTATCAACAGAATGACGGTTTTTGAGGGATTGCGAAAACTCAGATATTTTAATGGGAAATCTAAGAGATATTTTTGTTCATAGAAATGTGTTTAACAAAAACCTCATTCATATTTTCTGATTTTTACCAATGAAGAGAGATCTAACTTTTAGTGAGTTGCAGTCTGAGGAAAAGTGTATCAGATGAGCACTAAAAGTTCCATAAATAGAAATAAAAATTCAAATGGAAAATCTAAGAGAGTTTTTTGTTCATAGCAATGTTTTTAAAAAACCTCATTCATATTTATTACAGGTTTTACTAATGAAGAGATATCTAACTTTTAGTGAGTTGTAGTCGAGGAAACGTGTATCAGACGAGCACTAAAAGTTCCATAAATAGAAATAGAAAAGTAAAATGGAAAATATGAGAGAGGTTTTTGTTTATAGAAATGTGTTTAACAAAAACTCATTCATATTTTTTACAGGTTTTACCAATGAAGAGAGATCTAACTTTTAGTGAGTTACTGATCGAGGAAACATACATCGATTTGAGCAATAAAAGTTCCATAAACAAAAAGAAAATTCAAATGGAAAATATGAGAGAGGATTTTGTTCATAGAAATGTTTTTAACAAAAATCTCATTCAGATTTTCTACAAGTTTTACCAATCAAGATAAATATAACTTTTAGTGAACTGCAGTCTAAGGAAAAAGCATATCAGACAAGCGTTAAAATTTCCACAATCAAAAACAGCAAAGTCAAATGGGAAACTGGGAAAGGTATTTTTTCAAAATCATATTTTGAGGAAAAAATTCCTTCTAATAATGTAGAAGAACAAAATCATTATGATTCTTATTACCAAAAAGAAAGGAGAATATTTGGGAGAAAATCTTCCTAAAATAAGCAAGATAAGATTTGACTTCGATAATATATCACTCTCCATATTTTGTGGAGATGGAGATCTTAGTTGTTAGGATTATAATAAAGATAATATCATATTTTATTTCCTAAAATAAGGAGTTGGTTGGATGCATAAATTATAAATGCAACCTTCCACACTAAGATATGTAATTTTCTTTCTCCTAAGAAATAAAGATCTATTCTTTCCTCTCAAATATTTTGTAGTTTTAAAATCGGAAGTATGATTTAAATCCTCTTCCAAGAAATGAGTTGGCCACTCATTTCAAGGAAGATGGATCTATGTATTTATGTTTATGTTTATTCATTTGTCTGTAATTCATTTTGTTGTATTATTTTTATTTTTGTATTGTGAAAATTCAGTTTGTTGTGAACCTGCAGGTGTTTCGTTTAATTATGTTTATTTCCAATTCAAGCAATTTCAATTTATGCAAGTGTGTTTAAATTTATGCAAGTGTGTTTAAATTCCTGCAAGTTTGATTTCCTTCATGCAAGTGTGATTTATTTTATGCAAACTTTATTTCTACAAGTGTGCCTTTATTTCTGAAAGGAACGATAAGAATATTGTTCCAAGCTGTGATCTTAGATGATAATAGCACACCACATTAGATTTGTAAAGCCGAAGAGCTAAAATACCATATATGGAAATCCATCATAATCCATAATGCTCAATACATTACAATAGAATGACTTGAATTATTCAATAAGAAAGATGTACATATAGGAGGAGGGAAATGCAACTACTACCTAAATCAGTGGTGAAGAACTCCCACTAACTGATATTGGTAGTTAAGTTAACTCCATAAGACTAGTAAGCTAACTCGACATAACTGAGAAGCTAACTCCACACAACTAGTACACCTAAGCAAGCTAACCCAACAAGTGTAGGGATAACACAAGTGTAAGAATTATCCTAATAAATAAATAATAACCTACACTAACACCTCCCGTAAGCATAGCTTAGGTGGGTGGAAAAGAAGGTGGGTCTCGGTAAAAAGGCTTGATGAGGTACCCACGTACAACAACTGGGAAAAATAGACACCGCAAGGTACCCAAAACTAGTAATAACAAAGTAGAGAGAACGAATTCTACTGCAAGATATCCTAAGAATCTCGACTCTAAAAACTTGTACAATGTTGAAGAAGTTTGGTGTGCATTGTGGTCTGAATCCACTTCTCGATCATAGAACTCAAAAACAACTGACACTGGGCTTCACCAGAATAGATCCACGCAAGGATACTGTCAATGGAGTGATGTCGAAAGTGCAAGAAAAACACCAAACATAATTTGATCAACTGCTACAAATAGGTGTGTCACGATTCAAGAACAACCAAGGAAATAAGGCAAGGACACGAGATCCAAATAAATAAGAGTGTCAGGATTCAAGAAAAACCAAGGTAACAAGGCAAGTACACGAAACCCGAAGAAGCAATATCAATGCCACACCCTCCCATACTGCTGAATGGGTAGAGTAACACCACTAGATCTGTATGAGTTTCCTAAAATCAACTACTCAAACACTGACAAAATAACACTAGGCTTCACCACAATAACTCCCCCGCAAGAGAGACTATCAACATGCCAAAAGTGTCAAAAATACAGATCCAGAATATCTCAACAAAAATAGAGATATAAATGCATACACCCATAGATATAAGAATGCAACACCCAAAAGTTGAGGACGTCGGGCTCAACCAAAATTACATCCACAAGAGATTACAACACCCTCCCAAATTGACACTTTATAATTGAGTGCATGTAAATATTACAATGAGTAAAAGCACCTTTCATATTTGAAATATATGTATAAAAATGTCACTAATGCGTATATCTCGAAAAAATACACAATTTCAAAAAAAGATCACCTTAATCGAGCTATGGATCAAAAGTTATGAGCTCTAGAAGGTTTTGCTATTAAAATAATATTTTAATGTTGATCTTCTTTTCAAAAGGTACACGTGACACCCAAATGTCCAAAGGGTAAAAGAGTGCATCCACACGATACAGGCTTGCGACCAAAGGATAAAAGCCTGCGCCCAAAACCTAAAATGTCCAGAGGGTAAACCATTGCATCCAGAGGGTACACGTCAATATCTAATGGATAAAAGAATGCACCCAAATGGTACAGATCTGCGTCCAGTGGATAAAATACTGCATCCAAAACTGAAATATCTAGAGGGTAAAAGAATGCATCCGGAAGGTACACGCTTTTATCCAATGGATAAAAGAATGCACCTAGAGGGTACAGATCTGCGTCGCCCAATGGATAAAATTCGCATCCAAAATTAAAATATCCAGAGGGTAAAAGAATGCATCTAGAAGGTACACACTTTTATCCAATGGATAAAAGAATGCACCAGAGGGTACAGATCTATGTCCAGTGGATAAAAGACTGCATCTAAAACCGAAATATCCAAAGGGTAAAAGAATGCATCTGGAAGGTACACGCTTTTATCTAATGGATAAAAGAATGCACCTGTGTTGATTTGACTATCTCAAAACATGGTCAAGTTCTGATCGATTATATGGTCTTGGTGCCTTCCAAATCCAATGGCGCACTCCGTTTTGCATAAAAATGCATGCTCTGTAAAAGTGCTAACAAAATCAATATATGAAAAAATAAACACTTACTTGCAAAGAAAAACTTACAGATGGATGTCTACATCATCTATAGCTCTGATACCATGAAAGGAATGATAAGAATATTGTTCCAAGCCGTGATCTCAGATGATAATAGCAGACCACATTAGATTTTCAAAGCAAAAAGAAAAAATACCATATATGAAAATCCATCATATCGATAATGCTCAATACATTACAATAGAATGGCTTGAATTATTCAATAAGAAAGAAGTACATATAGGAGGAGGGAAGTGCAACTACTACCTAAATCGGTGGTGAAGAACTCCCACTAACTCGATCTTTGGTAGTTAAGTTAACTCCATAAGACTAGTAAGCTAACTCGACATAACCGAGAAGCTAACTCACACACAACTAGTACACCTAAGCAAGCTAACCCAACAAGTGTAGGGATAAAACAAGTGTAAGAATTATCCTAATAAATAAATAATAACCTACACTAACACCCTCCCATGTAAGCATAGCTTAGGTGGGTGGAAAAGAAGGTGGGTCTCGGTAAAAAGGCTCCGATGAGGTACCCACGTACAACAATCGGGAAAAATAGACACCGCAAGGTACCCAAAACCAAAGAGTAATAACAAAGTAGAGAGAGCGAAATTCTACTGCAAGATATCCTAAGAATCTCGGCTCTAAAAACTTGTACAATCTTTGAAGAAGTTTGGTGTTCATTGTGGTCTCGAATCCACTTCTCGATCATAGAACTCAAAAAAATCGACACTAGGCTTCACAGAATAGATCCACACAAGGATATCATGCCAATGGAGTGATGTCAAAAGTGCAAGAAAAACACCAATCATAATTTGATCAGCTCACATAAATAGGTGTGTCACGATTCAAGAACAACCAAGTCAACAAGGCAAGGACATGAGATCCAAATAAATAGGAGTGTCATGATCCAAGAAAAGCCAAGATAACAAGGCAAGTACATGAAACCCGAAGAAGCAATATCAATGCACACCCTCCCACCCTCCCATACTACTGAATGGGTAGAGTAACACCACAGATCTGTATGAGTTGCCTAAAATTAACTACTCGAACACTGACAAAATAACACTGGGCTTCACCAGAATAGCTCCCTCGCAAGAGAGACTGTCAACATGCCAAAAGTGTCAAAAATACAGATCTAGAATATCTCAACAAAAAGAGAGATATAAATGCATACACCCATAGATATAAGAATGCAACACCCAAAAGTTGAGGACGTCGGGCTCAACTGAAATTGCGTCCACAAGAGATTACAACACCCTCCCAAATTGACACTTTATAATTGAGTGCATGTAAATATTACAATGAGTAAAAGTACCTTTTACATTTGAAATATGTGTATAAAAATCTCACCAATGCGTAGATCTCGAAAAAATACACAATTTCAAAACAAAGATCACCTTAATCCGAGCTACGGATCAAAAGTTATGAGCTCTAGAAGGTTTTGCTATTAAAATAATATTTTAATGTTGATCTTCTTTTCAAAAGGTACATGTGACACCCAAATGTCTAAAGGGTAAAAGAGTGCATCCACATGATACAGGCTTGCGACCAAAGGATAAAAGCCTGCACCCAAAACCTAAAATGTCCAGAGGGTAAACCATTGCATCCAGAGGGTACACGTCAATATCCAATGGATAAAAGAATGCACCCAAATGGTACAGATCTGCGTCCAGTGGATAAAAGACTGCATCCAAAACCGAAATATCCAGAGGGTAAAAGAATGCATCCAGAAGGTACACGCTTTTATCCAATGGATAAAAGAATGCACCCAAAGGGTACAGATCTGCGTCAATGGATAAAAGACTGCATCCAAAACCGAAATATCCAGAGGGTAAAAGACTGCATCCAGAAGGTACACACTTTTATCCAACGGATAAAAGATTGCACCTAGAGGGTACAGATTTGCTTCTAGTGGATAAAATATTGCATCTAAAACTGAAATATCCAAAGGGTAAAAGACTACATCCGGAAGGTACACACTTTTATCCAATGGATAAAAGAATGCACCAAGATTTTACTGTCTCAAAACATGGTCAAGTTTACAGTCGATTATATGGTTTTGGTACCTTCTAAATCCAATGGCGCACTCCGTTTTTCATAAAAATGCACGCTGTAGAAAAGTGCTAACAAAATCCGAATACATGAAAAAATAAACTCTTGCTTGCAAAAAAAAACTTACAGATGGATGTCTACATCATCTATAGCTCTGATACCATGAAAGAAATGATAAGAATATTGTTCCAAGCCATGATCTCATATGATAATAGCACACCACATTAGATTTGCAAAGCATAAGAGCTAAAATACCATATATGGAAATCCATCATAATCCATAATGCTCAATACATTACAATAGAATGGCTTGAATTATTCAATAAGAAATATGTACATATAGGAGGAGGGAAATGCAACTACTACCTAAATTAGTGGTGAAGAACTCCCACTAATTGATACTGGTAGTTAAGTTAACTCCATAAGACTAGTAAGCTAACTCGACATAACTGAGAAGCTAACTCCACACAACTAGTACACCTAAGCAAGCTAACCCAACAAGTGTAGGGCTAACACAAGTGTAAGAATTATCCTAATAAATAAATAAAAGGATA
The DNA here is from genome assembly GCA_018340775.1 of Taxus wallichiana var. yunnanensis. Taxonomy (NCBI): domain Eukaryota; kingdom Viridiplantae; phylum Streptophyta; class Pinopsida; order Cupressales; family Taxaceae; genus Taxus; species Taxus wallichiana. The sequence goes on from CM031234.1 coordinate 54,333,169, forward strand.
AATAATAACCTACACTAACACCCTCTCGTAAGCATAACTTAGGTGGGTGGAAAATAAGGTGGGTCCCAATAAAAAGTCCTGATGAGGTACCCACGTACAACAACTGGGAAAAATAGACACCATAAGGTACCCAAAACCAGTAATAACAAAGTAGAGAGAGAAATTCTCTACCGCAAAATATTCTAACAAGCTCGGCTCTAAAAACTTGCAATCTTGAAGAAGTTTGGTGTGCATTGTGAAAGTCTCGAATCCATTCTCGATCATAGAACTCAAAAACAACTGACATTGGGCTTCACTGAGGAATAGCTCCATGCAAGGATATCATCGATGGAGTGATGTCAAAAGTGCAAGAAAAACACCAAACATAATTTGATCAACTGTTACAAATAGGTGTGTCACGATTCAAGAACAACCAAGGAAACAAGGCAAGGACACGAGATCCAAATAAATAAGAGTGCCACGATCCAAGAAAAGTCAAGGTAACAAGGAAAGTACATGAAACCCGAAGAAGAAATATCAATGCCACACCCTCCCATACTATTGAATGGGTAGAATAATACCTTAGATCTGTATGAGTTGCCTAAAATCAACTACTCGAACACTGACAAATTAACACTAGGCTTCACCACAATAACTCCCCCATAAGAGAGACTATCAACATGCCAAAAATGTCGAAAATACAGATCCAGAATATCTCAACAAAAAATAGAGATATAAATGCATAAACCCATAGATATAAGAATGCAACACCAAAAGTTGAGGACGTCGGGCTCAACCTGAAATTGCGTCCACAAGAGATTACAACACCCTCCCAAATTGAAACTTTATAATTGAGTGCATGTAAATATTACAATGAGTAAAATTACCTTTTACATTTGAAATATGTGTATAAAAATGTCACCAATGTGTAGATCTCAAAAAAATACACAATTTCAAAACAAAGATCACCTTAATCTGAGCTACGGATCAAAAGTTATGAGCTCTAGAAGGTTTTGCTATTAAAATAATATTTTAATGTTGATCTTCTTTTCAAAAGGTACACGTGACACCCAAATGTCCAAAGGGTAAAAGAGTGCATCCACACGATACAGGCTTGTGACCAAAGGATAAAAGCCGCACCCAAAACCTAAAATGTCCATAGGGTAAACCATTACATCTAGAGGGTACACGTCAATATCCAATGGATAAAAGAATGCACCCAAATGGTACAGATCTGCGTCCAGTGGATAAAAGATTGCATCCAAAACTGAAATATCTAGAGGGTAAAAGAATGCATCTAGAAGGTATACGCTTTTATCCAATGGATAAAAGAATGCACCCAAAGGGTGCATGATTTGCATCAATGGATAAAAGATCGCATCCAAAACCGAAATATCCAAAGGGTAAAAGATCGCATCCAGGAAGGTACACACTTTTATCCAATGGATAAAAGAATCCACCAGAGAAGGGTACAGATCTACATCGGTGGATAAAAGACTGCATCCAAAACCAAAATATCCAGAGGGTAAAAGACTGCATCCGGAAGGTACACACTTTTATCCAATGGATAAAAGAATGCACCCATTTGACTGTCTCAAAACATGGTCGAGTTTATAATCGATTATATGGTTTTGGCACCTTCCAAATCCAATGGCACACTCCATTTTGCATAAAAATGCATGCTGCAGAAAAGTGCTAACAAAATCCGAATACATGAAAAAATAAACTCTTGCTTGCAAAGAAAAACTTACAGATGGATGTCTACATCATCTATAGCTCTGATACCATGAAAGGAATGATAAGAATATTTTTCCAAGCCGTGATCTCAGATGATAATAGCTCACCACATTAGATTTTCAAAGCAGAAGAGCTAAAATACCATATATGGAAATCCATCATAATCCATAATGCTCAATACATTACAATAGAATGACTTGAATTATTCAATAAGAAAGATGTACATATAGGAGGAGGGAAGTGCAACTACTACCTAAATCAATGGTGAAGAACTCCCACTAACTGATATTGGTAGTTAACTCCAAAAGACTAGTAAGCTAACTCGACATAACTAAGAAGCTAACTCCACACAACTAGTACACCTAAGCAAGCTAACCCAACAAGTGTAGGGCTAACACAAGTGTAAGAATTATCGTAATAAATAAATAAAAGGATAAATAATAACCTACAATAACAATTTTCGCAAGTGTGGCTTTAATTTGCAAGTGTGGTTTATTTTATGCAAGTTTGATTTGTGTTTAAAGGAGTTACTTTCCAAGATCTTCTTCTCTTAATGCATGCAACCATCGCACACCATTCACGGATTGACATTATTAATGGTGAGGATTGACAACCCTCATCACTAGAGTTTAACAGACCCCATTGTCCAATTTTTTTCATGTGTGTGAAATTGGATAATAATTTCCTCTCTTCCTCAATCATAGTAGTCTAGGTAGTGTTGACATGTTCCAATAAGGTTCCTAAGTCTTTAACTTAGCATTTCCCACAATATGCATTAATTTCACATTTTACCATACCATCAAATCATTAGAAGGGTAGGTTTCACAAATTAGTGCATAAGAATAATTACTTCTTAGTGGTCCTGTGTTCGGCCTTCAGTTAAGTGTTCATAATACACATACTTGAGGTTAGGTCTTTATATCCTCATTATGATAAGTATGGAAACAACCCCTTTAGTTATAAGAACTTCCTTCTTTCAATAAAAATATTTACTCAAGGCATGATTTATCTTTTTTTAATAGTATAACACATGACCCATTAGGAAAGGAAATTATAATAAAAGTTTCTCTAATATGATATGATATTATTCCATAAGGCTTATTATTATTTACTTGATCAATACTAATTACAAATAATATAATATCAAATTACAAATAATACAATATGAAAATACTTTCCAAACACAATCATAATTTCCTAAATTTCCCCAATATATAAATTCATATCAATATTTGACAAACCAAATTACAAAGTCAAAATGACTTAATATAGAAGAATGCAAATAACTCCAAGAATTTTTCCTTGAAATTTTCTCTAGATCCTAACACAAATGAAAAGTATGTCTTTCAGGTTTAGATTATACAAGAATACATCTTTTCATTCATAACAATAGCACAAGGTAATTAACGCATTTCACACTATCCATGTTTTACCAACTTGGAATTACCCTCAATCATGCAATTGAAGAAATGCAAAATACATTTACAGGGTCTGCTCATTACGAACTGGAATGGAATGCCTTTCTCATTACCTTTTCTAATTATTTCTATATAATCATTATAAAATTAAATCAAAAAACATTTAAATTCCTAAACGTTACATCTTATTTACAAGCAGGGCTACCAATTAACATCTTACAAATTACCACAAGAAATATCTAATACGATAACACCACTATATAATCCAAGTTATTTCTTTCATTTTAGCTCATCTCTATTGCAATGCAACACAAGACCTCGGTGTTTCATATTTAAATCTTAATGAAATCAAGTAATTACAACCAACACGTCAAGTGCATAGATCTTTGTCTAGCCATAAAGGAAGTAATAGATTAACATTATATATATTAATCTTCCCTACTCTTATTACCTATGGAAGATTCTAAATATTTATTTAAATCAATCCATCTTTTCTATAGAACAACCATGAAGTATCCCCTCTTTAATAATTTGTATTCCATGAATTTCCTATGTTATAAAATGACCATGGAGAAAGCCAACAGCCTGAGTTTCATATTTGAATCACAGGAAGAGGACTTAGTAAATTTCCATAATCCTAAGGGATTAGGAATTTCTATACACATTTATGTGATTAACCACATGATTATATTAATTTTCATAATTATTATGTATTGGAGCAATATCTCTGATACAAAAAACCTACCAGCTACAGTAAGACACACATATTTCATTTTCAGTTCAAGGATAATTTACACCGCACTACGCTGTGAAGAGCTAGAGAGAGAGCTATGGTTATCATTAAGTGATCGATACTATACATACATTAAGCATTCATTCTTGAAATCACAATCATTTCATAATTATATAGACTTATTTACGACTATACTTCATACCCACTCTCCAAGAGACTTTTCTGATTAATTTACTTGACCTAAGAAAGGGTTTCTAAATCGATTACTCCTCCATCGAAGTACGATATGGTGACGTAATATCATATGTCCAACCCGAATCCTTACAACCAACACAAATTTGAAAAATATAAGTGTGCCAGTTCCACAATACCCTCACCCGTATTGGCACAGAAGTCTAAGATTTTAACTAAAATCCATACATAATAGTTTATTAGGAATCTAAATCATCGCAACATTCCTACATGGTATACCCAACTTGAAATAATCCTAGGAAACTTGCTAGCCATATTTTAACATACGGTCAAGTCGTATCCATGTTATCAATCCTACGCAGATCCTTTTTTTATTATTATTTATTTAAGGATTGCATTAGTGGAGAATATTGTTCCCTATTCAAATTTCCTAGAAATGGTGACTAAAACCCCGACAATTCATATTAGTGAATTCTTACTTGCCAAAGGGTTCTTAAGCACAACAAGCTCATATTAACATGAAAATCCACAAATCCAAAACTTAATACATACATCCCAAATAACAGGCAAAATGTACTTCTATAAACAATTTGATCTTGCATAAACTTGACCCAACCAGAACAGAGATTTGTATTCCATATAAACATTATAATAGAAATACCCAACAAAGGAAAGGAGAGGGGCATTCTATGCTTTGGGATTATGAGTCCCACGAATTGTCATGCAAACTTCCTTTAATTTTTATTGGCAAAAATTTCACACTTTTTAGGAAAATCAAGAAGCAAATCACAAAAATTTAGACCCCTTTTCTTATTTCTTTAGCCCAAATTTATGTTCCCTCATCGTCCATAGAAACAGATAAGTAATGAACATGCTCAAATTTCTCAGGGAAAGAACTCAAACAAAAGTGGATCTCCCAAATATGCAAGGCCAAACACCTGAAATCCCCATCCATTCGTTCTATTTAAATGAAGGAAAATATTGTTAAATCTCTAAGAATACCTCAAACTTTCCATGCATGGCTCCAAAAATAGTGAGTTCGAAGGTCGGAAGAAATGAGTTCCCAATGAGGTTTTTTTGCATGAAAATTGATTAAGGGAGAAGCTTCACTATTCCACACTAGTTATACATGCATTAATGTTCGTTAAGACCTTGGAAGCATTTAACGGTATCGAGGAACTTGCCACCACCATTAACAAGTAGATCGCCAACTTCGCATGGCTTTCCATCAATTCGGCCAATCGGTGAATTAGATAAACTCAACATTTAAAAGATAAGGGTTTGTATGGATAAGGACTCATTTTGATTTAATGAAAAATAACATAATCAAACAAACTAAAATATGCATGGGTCATAAATTGACCATTTACTAGCATCCACCAATTTCAACTTTAAATGATGCGCGGTCAATTTGACCAATTTAGCCATTAGTTAGCAATACCTTATGAAATATTGCATGAAGATGAAATTTATTCTGTTGAAGGTTATTCACAACCCTTAGGTTGCATGGTAGTCTATATTAGATAGTAAGTCCTTAAGCCTTTGTATGTATTTTTCCCTTAAAACTCATGTCAAAGGTTCGATAAAAGACCCTTTTATCTATTAATAAGGATTTGTAAAAATATCAATCAAACCACTAATGTAATGCTACAAGTGCATTACAACTTCCAAAGAAATCCAACGCATATGCTAAGGAACATTACCAATTAGACCCTAAGTGTCTTAAACTATACATTCAAAGCTACCCATTTATCAATGTAGAGTACTCATCAACGGTCCATCGACGGATATAATAAAACAATTATAATTTTAAATATCAATCAACATACAAATCCTTATTTCAAGGTAATGATATGATGTAAGTTTAACCAAGAAATTCATTTCTATTGCATGATTTAACATTACCCGTAATTTCATTAACTCCTACAAGTTAGATATACTAATGCATTTGTAATAGTTATTGTACTCAAGAAAGTAGCAAATCGCATCACTTCCAATAGGGTAGGGAACATGTTACACTCACATCAAAAAATGGTACAAATCAGCACATATAGATAACAAGTACATTAAATTCATTTAACAATGTATAGAAAACATCATACTCAACAAGGTAAGTATGCTCTACTTCAAGCCAATATCAAGGGTAAGTTGTAAATGTTTAGTGAATTACGAACACTTTGGGTAATAAGTGTTGTTGTGTGGTTGCATGTGTAATTACGTGTGCGCGTGTATATCCTTCTCGGGATATACATTCACATGTGTAGTTTCACACACAACTACATGACAAGGCTTATTGTCTTTCCTACGCAATACATTCAACATTTTATGACTCATCCTCCCAATATAGTAGACAAAATTTTCGGGTTATGACATACTTCCCCCTTTAATGAATCATTTTCCCCATGATTTTCTATTATTAAACGCAATCAAAAATCAAAATAGCATCCAATATCTAAGGAGAACAATTATCGTTTTCTTCAAAAATTGTAATTTTCCAAGTTTGAATTTAATTTTATCAGTTCTAACATCATTTCAACCAGCAAAATTGTCATACATTCAAAAATATGACATAATTTTTTTCATTATAGCTAGTCAAAACATGATGTTTAACTTAATATTCCAAACACAAGGTCAAAACAAGTTCTATTAATTTGAAACAAACAAGGAACCATTTTTTTATAAACTCTAACAAATACAGTCACAATTTTCTTAAATCAATGTATTCCAATATGCAAGGCTTTTCATGAGGATTTTATCTCTTAGGGTCATACAAATATATTCTAATCACAAAAGAATCCCATACTCATACTCCCAATTACAAGGCCTTTCAAATTTACCTATGTATTGACTTTCATCATCTCCTTTATCTTCATGTCAATCAAGATTCTACACTACTCACCAAATCGAGTCTTTGATTATCATATGTAGCTAAAAGAGTGTATGCAAAACCTTACTAGCAATCTTACAATGTATTCCTTGGACAATATTATAGGAATCATCATTTTTCTTACTCAAACTTAGAAATATCCTTCCTAGAACAACATAAACACATAACTATGCTCCAATGTAGTCTTTGGTCAAATGCAAAGGGTGAATAATGATTCAAGTAGTTCCTAATTCTTTCAAATACATAAATGACTCCTATAGCTTTTCCACTAGGTAAAGATGCACTTCAAGCATAAAACTTAGCAACCACTCCTTTGTTTCCTTATACTAACCTTCACATAGTTACAAACCCGAATTAGGTGGAATCGCATTTTTATCCATCATTATTGATCTATAGGCCTAATCACCCTGCACAAAACTTAAAACATATGATTTTTTAAACCATAGACTCAAGATCATCCAGAAGGGAGGGTAAAACTAGAAATATGTTAAATATTCACTTGAAATGGTCTCAACTCTTTCTCAAGCCTGAGAGTTCAAATTTCACCTTGATTTGTTTCTTCATTTTTCATCTTTGCAGAGCCACATAAATTAATTGAAATGAATATAATAAACTTGGTATTCTTCTTCAAACCATAAAAATTCCATGAGTTAGTGATTATGACATGAATTCTTTAAATTGCCCTAAGCATTCATTGTTCACTATACAAGTGTCCACCTTGAAGATTTCTTCACTAAAACACATTCAAGGCTATGAAACCTTTCTCATGCTTAAATCACCATTAAATCCATACAACACATTGAGAATCTAATGCAAATTACAAGAATCATAGGTCACAATGATCAAGAAATATACATATTAAAGGATCATTTAAAACAAAGAATCTAATTTATTACTCTTTAATCAAGATTACTAACCCTTGATCCTCTTAGGCTCTCTCTTCCACATACCTTTCCTCCTAAAATTCAATGGTGAAGAAGATTTGATGCTCTCTCTTTCCAAGTTGGAATTTTATTTTACCAAAGAATTTGTTTTATCCCTTATTGGCTTCTCCGCACCTTTCTTTCATAGTAGATAGTCTACACCTATCTACTCCATCTACCCTGTTTGGGTTCTTAATTTCATGTTGGATTTAAGTTCCAAATCTTCCATTAAGACAATTCAACAATCGATTAACCCCTTTCCAAATTTCATCAATCAATTCAATTTGTTTTAACTTGGTTGATCATGTTCACACTTTACCAGTTACTTCTAGTATCCTTCTGGTTTAGTGTGTCACGAAGGACTTGCTAGAGTGTTATATAACTTATTTACCACCAAACTTGAAGCCCGATTATATCTTATTCATTATTTGCGATACATCCTTCTCATATTCATTTTATTTTGTTAATAAAATCATAATTCAGTAAGTGTAAGGACCCAATAAGTCCAAGAGTTACAACCTTCACTCTGATACCAAAATGTAACAACCTCTTTATTACGCTTCTCAACTAGGAATTTTTTTCATTTCCCAATTTAAACATATGCCTCAAATGATTTAAATGTACAACTAACATTTAATTCCAGCATAATATATTTACAATTCTTCAGATAACAAATCAATAAAGCATGTGTAATATTATGGGTCAACTAGATCCTACTCGATCCCCCATAGAAAACTCTTTCGAGTTAGTATACAAAGTATACCAGTAGTGCCCTTCTCGACATTGATTTACAAGTGTTTTTCTAAGTGTCTACCGGGATTTCAATCAATCAAATCCCATCCGACATCACACACTTATGCTAGAACTAGGTGCATCCTGATAGTGTACTACCATACACTACTTCAGCCAAAGTTTCAGAGTCATGTATTCCATGCTCAGTTTCATGATGGCACATTCATCAATAGAAACATGTCCCATCACCATATCACTTGATCCAGATTATCAGAATTTAATTACTTGTATTTATGTGGTTAAGTCATTTAGTTCATAATTAACCATTCTTAAATAATCATGTGCTTTAATATATTTACCCTTTTACGACGGTGAACATATCCAATCTCTAGATAGATCAACTATATCAAAATCTACCTAAGGATAGGAACTTGAATCAATCGTGTTCAAGGCATCGATTACCATCCTTCATGACTATAGGGTATTATATGCCCGAATTAAGCATTTATACCTCTTCATAATTTGTTATAGCATTTTCTTTATATGAATAGGACTCTATCATTAAAATCAACAACTATACTCTTTGATCATAATTTATATAAGTTGTATTATATTACCTAACCTACCAAGGCATTAATTATGATTCACCACTTAAGAATAATACCCCATTATCCCTCTATAGGTCTATTGTTATTACTCATAGTCTTCTTTAATTACATCCATTACATGCTTAATCGATTCTCGGTAGTTGAGATTAGGGTGTTGTAGGATTATCCATGCCATCTCGGCTTTAGGAGATGAGTACATTAACCAAACAAACTTGCCTACACATGATTCCACTACATGTCTTGATATTTATAGTTATGCCTATTAATTAGGGTCATAAAAATCCCTAGAGTATAAGGTCACTTTCCTTGATATAAAAACTTGGTTAAAATAAGTAGCAACTAAGTTATCCTTACTCCCTTCATAAGCAAAAATGTTATTAATCCTTATTTGGAACATTTACCTTCTTGTTATAGATTAATGTTTTATTATTTCCTCTCTTCCTCAATCATATTATTATAGGTAGTGTTGACATGTTCCAATAAGGTTCTTAAGTATTTTACTTAATGTTTCCCACAATACACATTAATTTAACATTTAACCATACCATCATAGCATTAAAAGGGTAGGTTTCACAACTTAGTGCATAATAAGACTTACTTCTTAGTGGTCCTATGTTCGAGTCTTCAATTAAGTGTTACAATACAAATACACGAGGTTAGGTCTTTACATCCTCATTATGATAAGTGTGGAAACAACCCTTTATTGACAAGAACTTCCTTCTTTCAATAAAAATGTTATCCCAAAATCACTGCACCCCCGAATGACCAAGTGATGAATATGGCATTCGGCGTTATTGGGTAACATGGGATCACCTCTCAAGCTATGGGACTTACGGGCTTGAGGTGAACCTCCAGAGAAGGTCGGCTTCCTCTTCCTAAACTAAGCACTACACTACTCCTAATGCAAGGCAAAAAAACTAATTAGACCTATACTAACATTTCAAGGGAATTAGGGAGTGATATTTTGCAAGAAATAAAATCTAAATTAGAAGTGGTGATGCACCAAGAAAGGGGTTTTATAGAAAAAATTCTAGCTTGCCAATAAATAAATATGAGCATGGGAAGAATGGACGTGCATTATAGACAAAATTACATACAATACTTTGTTCCCGAATAAGCACAATAACTTCTAAAACCTGCAATCGACACAATGGTTGCACACATTTTACTTGTTGGCATGAGAGAGGAAAAAGACAACAAAGAAAAAGTGATGCAAGGAAAAATAATTATTCACAAAACATATTTTATTACTCCAAGCACTTACACAAGTGCATCATTATAACAGGATGAGGTAGAGGTTTCCATTACAATCTTTGGAAGAAAGGCTTGAAAGCCTCCAAATTCACAACAACTCATCTTGTGAAGAGAGGGGAAGCTTGGAAATAATTGTCTAACTAACTTAATAATGCATCCCCTTTACATTTTAAAGGAAGTGCGAACTTGTGAGAGAAAGAAGGAAGAACTCCTAAAAATTAGGCCGAGAATGTAACATGAGTAACTATCTTGTTGGCTCATTAATTGTTTTGCATGTATTGGGCGGCTCCTAAGATGAGATGGCCACATTATCATGACACCACTTGCCTACCTTTGATTTTATTGAATTAGCCGCCACATTATTTGAATCAACGAGCTATGCATTGACTCACCAATGTTCATATTAAATGCCAAGATTTTGGTATGGCAAGCTCCATGTACCTCATGTTATTCACGGATCAGGTTTTTGTGTAGGACGTGGCCTTTGTTGAAACCACCTTGAAATGTTTTGACCGGGTAGGAGAGACACCGTGAGTAGTGGTGCACCCTATGTTAGGGGCCCACAATATAAATTCTATAAAATGTGGGAACTGATTTTTCACCCACGTAGTTTAAGATTTTTTAAATTACATATATTTTTTTGAATGTTGAATTGGAGGGAAAATTATATTTTGAACTTATTTAAAATTGTAAAGTTTAGTTACACTACATTTTGGTTGGGACCCATACTTGATCATGGGTGAAAATGGTTGAACATTTAAATTTTCAAAAAGGAAAATCCTACATGTCATGATATGATTGAGTGTTGTCATGTCAAAAATGACTAATCACTAGGTACCTTTATGATAACTATTGGGTGTTTTGTATTCAAGACACTATATCCATAATTGGACCCCACTCAACTATTGGTGTCTCTCCCCTAAGTTAAGGTAACTCATTGGTAACCTTAAATTACCATGGAAAATCATGTCCTACCTCCAACTTGGATTTGATTGAGCTATACTTCAGCTTCGGAAACTAAACCTCCCCACATACGTTGAACTCCAACTTCCTTAGCACTTCCAAATCCCAAAAATATTAAACTCTGAATTTTTCAGAGATTCATAGTTTCAAAGTTTTGGGCTTCAGGATCTCCTGTGAAATTTCACCAACTCAGTGCCCAAATGCCTGAACTCTAAAAATTAATCTCCCCAAACTTTTAAAAACCTATCCTTCTCAGTATCAAGCCCAATCTCTTCACCTTGAGTCCAACAAAAATATGCCTCGGCCATTTCTTCCTTTGTGAGCTCCGAACTTGGCTCTTTCATGAGCCCAAAATCATCTCTCCTATAGACTTAGCCTTGATCTTTCCCTTCTCTGTGAATTTTTGGAAAGTTAGCAAGCCACCATATGATGAATCATCTTTATACACAAGACCTCTAAGTATCAAGCCCTCAAGTCAATCCTAATCCCTCATCCTTCCACTTATCTCTGCGAGCAACTTTTCACGATGAGTTTGATCAAGCTCCTTTACAAATCAATCCCACTCTTTCCGATCTACCCTTACGAGCTCCACCTTGATGTAACTACATCTTTGGATTGACCATTTCTCCTTAGTTAGCTCAATGATGTCAAGTTTGGGCTCCTTGAGCCATTTATTCTTTTCACTACATAACTATACTCGAGCTTGATCCTAATCGCACACCCTAGTCATTCATGTTTAATCTCTATAATCTCATAGCGAATCCTTACCTCATCTCAACGACACATGTGAAACCCGATGGTTGTAAGTATGATCCCGAGTTACTCGAACATGACTTGTTAATACACCCTTAGTAGCTCGGATACATGTGAAACCCATCATCTCCATGTCCGACTTAGCCAAGCTTTCCCTCGGCTTCAAAGGACTCGACTTATCTTACTCCATTCTTCAAACACCCTTTCCGACATTTTTGTTTCCTCTTCTTATTCATTGTGCAACATGCCCCACCAAGAACCTATAATCTGATATGCTCACATTAATGTTTCTAATGAGCTCTACTAGGTGCCTCGGGAGGTAACCAAACGAGCTCATGTCAAGCTATCAAAATTACTTGGCCGAGTTACATTGAATTTTTAATTTTTTCCAATTCCATAGTGCGACTCTTTTCCTAACCTAGGCTTGCCAACATTTCTAAGCTCAACCCGAGCTCATCAACCTAACTTTCATGAGCTCCTAAAAATATCTCACCTCCCTATTACCCCAAGGTTTTAAAAATATCTCACAAAATTCAAGTTTGATGAGAGTGCTTAACCATAGCCTTAAGTCTATCACAGAAAGGAACACTTGCTAGAGTGTTTATATAATTAATATTTATTCTATAATCTGTGACGGCTAATACTTTTTATCTCAAGAAATATTTCTTGATTATCACAAGTGGTGCAGGTAAATTCTGAAAATGATTCTCAATGGGAAGGCTATTCATGTGACCTCGCTCTCTACTTGAAACTAAAAATTACTTTAAATCCACAAACTCAGGCTCAATATCATAAATAAATTGAGATATGGTAGCCCAAACACCCTTTAGCGTACTATACATAGTTTCAAAGTAAAATTATGGAGGGCCTTACACAAACTCTTTAAGATTTCTCCATTGACTCACTCTCTAAACCATCGATGCTATGAATAAACACTAATTGTGTGAACTTGATTTCTTCAGTAACTCATAGGTCAAAATGGATTCAAAATTGCAACCTCATCCTCAGTTTCAAGTTCTTTAATAGCTTCATCTAATTTTTAGAAGAAAATCCATAAGCATAAAACCACTCCTGATTGAGGATGATGATGACTCGCATGAGCTTCCGGGTAAGTGCTATTATACGGATATCCAACTACTCTTATAACTCGAGAGAAAGACCATTTCACAAAGTGCCTTTTAATTAAGAACCACTCTGGTTCAGATGAGCATTATTGATTATTCCTTATGTACTCCAATATTGCATTGTCATTTAATGAACCAACTTCACAAAATGCTCCATGAAGAAATTTTCGGTCCCAAGTGTAATTACCACCGTTATCTTTTTTTCCCAAGCAAACAAAAATGGATAACATTTTTGGCAACCTCTCGGGGATGCTTTCTGCTAAGCATTAGTCCAAGAACCTTGTGTGTCCATTGGGTATGGAGTCATTTTTTGTATTGTGAAGTGATATGATTCTCCATGATGGATCCCTAAATTCCTTTGAGCACCTTTGATCTCGGACCTTCCTTTAATGTCAAGTATAAAATACACTAAATCTAATAATTTCTTGCGAGATATAGAACACTTGCAGAATTCGGAGAAAAACACTTGTTGGTTTTAGACATCATGGAACTCTATTAAAACTTGAATCTTTTCCTCTTGAAAATTCTGCTACCAACACGTTGTGTAAGAGAAACGACGATGCACAACACACACAAAAAAATTGAAAAATCATACATACTTCAAATGAAACTTACAAAGTGTGTCGATAATTATTCTGCTAAAAACAAACCTATTCCTACTCTACACTAACTAGAGGCACAGGTGAGCTAAATAAACCCTACAATTGGTTGTGTAAAATAACTCCCTTTCCTCACAATGGGAAGCCATGCAGATGATTTGAAAATGGACATGGCTGAGATTGAGAGTGAAAAACTGAAACAAGCCCAATTATCCACTTGGTTCACCAAGGCATCAACTGGAAAGAGAAATTATGCCTCTTTTAGTTATTCTACATTTTTCTTGTGGGGGCATAAAGAATCGATCCTTAGGGATATCAAACTCATCCTCATATTATGAAGTGCATCTGACTAGTTTTGACTTCTCTTTTGGCTCTAAATAGGCCAATTAACTTATGGTACAATGTCTAACCCTTTGAATATTCCCATTACTTTGAGTCTCAATTTTAACGGGGAAAATCTAGCCGCAAAAATTCTTGGAAAACATGGTTGTCCATGACTTGATTTCCCTCTTATTTCCCATTTACAAACAATTGGTCTTCCATATTGATGAATGGTACTAAAGTGATGTTCCCTTCATTTCCTTTTTCTTCCTTGACAATAAGGATTTCTTCCACAACATGCAACTCTTTTGGATTGTTTGTAGTCTCCAATGTTGAACCACTGCAAATGTTTAAAATGTGTTGCTCATCTAAGAATTCCTCCTCCTTTGATTGACATGCATTATTAATATCATCATCCAACATGAAAGATGAAAATTCAAACTCCATTATTTGTTCCTTTTGAGAGCAATTAGGAACACCAAGATCTTCTTGGATTTCTTCCACCATTACCAGTTCATTTACCAAATCAGGTTCCATAATTGAGAGTAAGAATCTCTCAATGATATCATCTATGCTCAATGCCTCTGAATCTGACCTAGTTTCTCTCGTTTGTTCATCTGCTTCTTCATCTTCAAGAAAAAAATTAGAAAGTTCAAATTCATCAAAACAATCATAATTTTGAGAAGGTAGAGAGGGAAAATGATTTGAAACCTTCTGCATGACCTCATCTACATTCATGACCTCTGAATCTACCTTAGTCTCATGAAACTCTTTATGGCTGATTGTAACATCTAATGATGACCTTGGAGAGCTGATACAACCTTCCATAAGTGCTAAAAGTTCCTTACATGCATGTCAATCATGATCATTACACTTATTATCATCAATTTGTAAACTCAATATATTTTCTTCCTCTCTGTTTGCATGTGTTCCTCTCTGTTATATTTGGAGCTAACTCTTTCTCTTCTACAACTAGTTTTTCCACTTGTGGTGATTCAACCTCCTCTGATGATATGGAACCAATATGGATACTACATTATGAACAGGTAGAATTTTGGTCATCACTTACTTGTTTTTGCTCTTGTGTACATTCAGCCTTCACCACCTGCTTTTGAGCTTCAACCTTGGATGGAAGCCGAATTAGAAGGAGAGCTTGCTTGAGGTTCAATCTTTTATACCACTCCCTCGGATGCTTTGCAAGCTCATCCTTACTAAGTTCCTTAACATTCTCCTCTTCTTCTTCACTATAATCATATTCTTGGTCTTCCCAAAATGGATTTAGGAATGTAAGAGGAGAGGTGGGTTGGAGTTGAACTATTTCCTCCATTGTTTGAGGTGGTGGAAGAGGTGCAACTTCTTGTATTGGTGGCCTTTATAGAAAAGAAGGAATTTTAGAAGAAAGAGGGGTAGAAGATTCATGATGGGATGGAAGAATAGGAGATGAAGAAGTGGGATTCACAATATGGGCAACAAGTAGAAGGTTAGGACTATGGGACTAGACTGAAATTACATGGATGGAAACATAGGAAGAGGGCTGTAAGGTGGTAATGTAGGTACCTCCCTTTGAAAAGATTGACTAACATTACATTTATAAGTGTCCCTCTTCTTGATCCATTCTCCAACTTGAGTCATCATTTTGATTATGAATTGAAGATTTTGTTGAGGATTAAACTCACCTAGTATAGGGCCAGTCCAGGGGTATGGAATTCTAAAACCAATCTAGGATGCCTTTGTCATTTCCTTAATCCTTATTTGCACCATGTTATACTCTAACTCTCAAACCTTCCTCTGTAAGTGGTCTTCTTCGGGTATAGGATAACATCGAGAATCTGCATGCCATTTTTCTTCAATAACCCCAAATTTTGGAGGATGACTAAATTGATCTACATTTTTCTCATGTGGAGATGCATGCTCAAACTAATATTCATCATAAAATTGGTCTAGACATGGGTTATAATATCCTGAAGATGGAAAGCAATGTTGTTTTTGCAAGTGGTAATTCCACTATAGGAATGAAAGCATGATTTCAACGCTTCATGAAGGGGGGAGAAATGGAAATATGTGCAAGAAAAAGGGATGGATATGGGTGAAAAATGAAATTCTAAAACTCAGAGAGTGGGTTACTTAGACTAATGGATTTGTCAATTGTGCTTGGGTATACCTCTTAAGGATGGAATTTCACTAAGAGAACAACAAATTAATGAAATAAAGTGAACAAAAATACACACACCTATGAAATATATGACTCTTGTGTCCCACTGGGCATGCCAAAAAATTTATCACAAAATAACTGCACCCCCCAAATGACCAAGTGATGAATAGGGCAATCGGCATGATTGGGTAACATGGGATCACCTTTCAAGCATTGGGACTAGTGGGCCTAAGGTGAACCTTCAGATAAGGTTGGATTCCTCTTCCTAAACTAAGCACTACACTACTCCTAATGCAATGGAAAATAACTAATTATACCTATACAAACATTTCATGGGAATTAGGGGGAGAGATTTTGTAAGAAATAAAACCTAAATTAGAAGTGGTGATGCACCAAGAAAGGGGTTTTATAGAAAAAAATTGTCTTGCCAATGAAGAAAAATTAGCATGGGAAGAATGGACATGCATTACAAACCTAATTGCATATAATATTATGTTCCCAGATAAGCACAATAACTTCCAAAACCTACAACGGACACCAATGGTTACACAATATACCTACTGAGGGACATGAGAGAGGCAAAAGAGAGAAGCAAAAATGATGCAAGGAAAAATAATTAGTCACAAAACATATTTTATTACTCCAAGAACTTACACAGTGCATCATTATAGCAGGATGAGGTGGAGGTTACCATTACAATGTTTGGAATAAAGGATTGAAAGTCTCTAAATTCATAATACTCAACTTGTGAAGATAGGGGAAGCTCGAAAACAATTTTCTAACTAATTGAATAATGCATCCTCTTTACATTTTATAGCAAGTGTGAGATGGTGAGAGAAAGAAGGAAGAACTCTAAAAAAGTAGGCCGAAATGTAACAAATGAGTAACTATGTTGTTGGCTCATTAATTGTAACTCCACCTTCCTAAGCACTATTCACGAATGAGGAAATCTTACAATTTTGGAACACCAAAAACTATGAACATCTATTTTCTGATAATTATATTGTGTATCTCTCACTCTCCCGATTTCAATGACTACAATGTTGTGGAAAACAGACAATCGAGGAGGAAGTTATGGCTTCCTAAGTAAAAGCTATTTTTTTGGCATTTTGGGTACTATGATCAATCAGCTCACGAGTCTCAAAATGGTTCAGCAAGTAACTTTAGTTTAACCACCTCCTATCTATTTACTCAAAATTAATTGCATTGGTTAGCCCCTACAATATAGATCAAATGATCTCTTACCACTTTACGCCACCCGCTTCTCACGTCAAGCCATCCTAGTTAACTTTCCAATCATTTTGCATGTATTTTACTGACTCCTAAGATGAGATGGCCACATTATCCCGACACCACCCTCCTACCTTGGATTTTATTGAATTGGTTGCCACACTATTTAACCTGGCTACTCATTGTGTTGATCTTGAGCTAAGCATTAACTCACCAATGTTCACCTTAAATGGTTCCTCGACACTTTGCTAAGATTTTAGTATGGAAAGCTCCATGTGCCCCATTACCTATGCTTCATATTACACTCCATGGTATTCATGGCTTGTATTTTTGTATGATGTAGCCACCACTAGTAGAAACCACCCTAAAAAAATTTGACGGAGAAACTCGGTGGAACTTTAACTCACCACGACCCGCCATAACAACATGTGTCCCACCTCCAACTTGGATTTGATTGATCTATACTTCAGGCTTTGGAAACCAAACCTCCCACATATGCCAAGATCCAAATGCCTTACCACTTCCAAATCCTAAAAATCCAAAAACTCCAAATTTTTAGAGTTTCAAAGTTTGAGGCTTTGGGCTCTCATGTGAACTTTCACCCACTCAGCGCCCAAATTCCCAAACTCAAAAATGCATCACCCCGAACTTTAAAAACCAATCCAAGCTTAGTCTTGGGACCAATCTCTTCATCGAGTCCAATAGAAATATTCCCTGGTCATTTCTTCCTTTGTGAGCTCGAACTTGGTTCTCTATGATCCTGAAATCATCTCTCCCACTGGACTTAGCCTTGAGCTCCCCATCTCTGTGTAATTTTTATGTGAGGTACCGAGCCATCATAAGACTCACTTTTATGCACAAGACCTCCCAGATCAAGACCTCGAGTTGATCCGGATGCCTCATCCTTCCGCTTATCTCTCGTGAGTAAATTTTCATGATGAGTTTAATCAAGCTCCTTTGAAAATCAATCCTACTCTCGCCAATCCTCCCTTACGAGATTCACCTTGATGAAACCATGGCTTTGAACCTGCCATTTCTCCTTAGTTAGCTCAATGATTTTCAGTTTGGGCTCCTTGATCCATTTATTATTTTCATTACATAATTGTACTCGAGCTTGATCTTGAGTTACACACCCTAGTCATTCAAGTTTAATCTCTATAAGATCATAGCTCAATCCTTACCTCATCTTAATGACCCATGTGAATCCCATTGGTTTTAAGTTTGATCCCCAAGTTACTTGAGCATGACTCGATAACACACCCTTCGTAGCTTGGATCCATGTGAAACCAATCATCTCCACATCGACTTAGCCAAGTTTTCCCTCGATTCAAATGACTCGACTGTCTTGCTCCATTATTCAAACACCCTAGCCTGACATTCTTGTTGCCTCTACTTATTCATTGTGCAACATGCCCCATCGAGAACCATAGTTTGAACCACTCACACTAATGTTTCCAATGAAATCTACTAGGTGCCTCATGAGGTAACCAAACAAGCTCATGTCGAGCTATCAAAATGACTTGTTCAAGTTACATTGACTTTGTAATTTTTTCCAATTCTATATCCCGACTTTTCCTAACCTAGGATTTCCAACAATGCTAAGATTGACCCGAGCTTATGAGCCTAACTTTTGCAAGCTCTTGAAAATATCTTGACTCGAACTCGCCTCCCCATTACCCCGAGGTTTCAAAAATATCTCATGAAAGTTAGGTTTGATGAGAGTTCTTAACCATAGCCCTGAGTTTATCACATAAAGGAACACTTACTGACATAGTTTTTATGCAGTTAAGATTTGTTCTATAATCCTGTGATGGCCAATACTTCTTGTCTCAAGAAATGCTTCTTCAATTGTCACAAGTGGTGTAGGTAAAGTTTGAAAATGATTCTCAATGGGAAGGTTATGCACGTAACCTCACTTTCTACTTGAAACTAAAAAGTACTTGAATCCAAAACCAGCTCAATATCATAAAGAAATCAAGATATGGTAGCCCAAACACCCTTTAGCATACTATACATAGTTTCAAAGTAAAATTATGGAGGGCCTTGCATAAAATCTTTAAGATTTCTCTATTGACTCACTCTCTACGAACTCATCTGATTGTGAATAAAAATCATTGTGTGAACTTGATTTCTTCAGTAACTCATAGGTCAAGATGGATTCAAAAATTGTAACCTCATCCTCAATTCCACGTTCTTTAATGTCTTCATATACTATTTTAGAAGAAAATCCCATAAGCATAAAACCACTCCTAATTGAGGATGATGACGACTCACATGAGCTTCCCAGGTAAGGGCTAGTATATGGATATCCAGTTGCTCTTATAACTCAAGAGGAAGTCCAGTTCACAAAGTTCCTTTTAATTAAGCACCACTTTGATTTAGATGAGCATTCTTGATTATTCCTTATGTACTCCAATATTGCATTCTCATTTGATGAACCAACTTCACGAATTTCTCCATGAAGAAATTTTCCGGTCCCAAGGTGTAATTTACCATTGTTGTCCATTTTTTCCCAAGCGGGAAAAAATGGATAACATTTTTGGTGACCTCTCGAGGATGCTTGCAAGCTAAGCACTAGTCTAGTAGCCTTGTGTGTCCATTGGGTATGGAGTAACTTTTGGTATCCTGAAGCTAATATGATTCTCCATGATGGATCCCAAAATTCCTTCGAGCACTATTGATCTCGTACCTACCTGTAATGCCGAGTATGAAATACATTGAATCTAATATTTTTCTCGCACATATAACACGAGATATTTTTCCAACCAAAAAGGAATTAATAGATTAACATTATATATATTAATATTCCCTAATATTATTACCTATGTAAGATTCTAAATCTTTATTTAAATCAATCCATCTTTTCTACAAAACAACCATGAAGTATCCCCTCTTCAATAATCATTATTCTATCAATTTCCTATGTTAGAAACAACCATGGAGAAGTCCATTATCTCGAGTTTCAAATTTTACCGATAAGAAGAGGACTCAATGGATTTCCCACAGTCTTAAGGGATTAGGAATTTTTGTACACATTTATGTGATTAACCACATGATTATATTAATGTTCATAACTATTATGTATTGGCGAAATGTCTCTTTTACATAAAACCTACCAGCTTTAGTAAGACACATATATTTCATTTTTAGTTCGAAGATAAGTTACACCAAACTATGCTCGGTGAGCTAGATAGAGTTATGGTTATCATTAATTAATCGATAATATACATACATTAAACATTCATCATAAAAATCAAAATCATTTCATAGTTATATAGACTTATTTATCACTATAATTCATACCCACTCTCCGAGAGACTTTTCGATTAATTTCCTTGAACTAAGAAAGGATTTCCAAATCGGGTAATCCTTCACCAAAGTATAGTAGGGCAACGTATTATTAGATATCCAAGCCCCAATCCTTACAACCCACATGAATTTGACAATGCAAGGGAACAATAAAAGTGTGCCATTTTCACAAGATACCCTCACCCATATTGGCATAGAAGTCCAATATTTTAACTAAAACCCATACTTAATAGTTTATCAGAATCTAAATCATCACAACATTCTTACATTTTATACCTTGTAACACCTTGGAAAAATTGTTATATTTCTCTTTGCATTACAAGCGTTGGCATGTGATTTTCTTGAATGAGGTGTGTCCCCTTGATTGTTGAAAATCATGCTTGTTATGGATAAATCATTTCTACTCTTGGATTATTTAGAATGAAATGATATGGCTTACAAGAATCCACTTTCACTTCTTATAGGTAAGTTGCAATCTAGTTTTGAGAGTTACAAACTTATCTTCTTTACTGACTCATCATTGGATCAATTTCAGTGATCCAAGGAATGTTTTAAATATTCTTAATGAACTGAATAGTAAATTAACATTCATTAGTTGAGAGACATAGCAGACTGGACTTTTATATTTTGTAAATTCAATGGTCTTGTGTGAAAGTGCCTTCATACGGTTGTATGTTTACGCTTGGGTCTTTGGGATTGATCTCTGCAGGACATTATTAGCGTAAACAAAATAACTCTACTTCATGACTATGAAGGGGATTTGAATCCTAAAAATAAAGGATTAACCTAATGGCATCCTAAACTAGGTAAGAGCACCTACTTCCTAGCTACGTCTACTTAATTGGCTTGTAATCTAACCTAAGCTTCTTATTTTATTGTATTGGGGGGTGACCTAACCTAAGATCTTGTGCTAAATGAATATGGGAAAAGGATATTACTATAGTAATACTAGACTATATTAACCTAATGCCTAATACTATATGGAAGTAAATTTAATCTAACCTAAAGTGGGTATTACCTTTGGCAATGTTATAAGACCTAAGGAAATTATTGTTAGACTAACCTAAGTTTTGGGAAATCTATCCTAAACTATTTAAAAGGAACCTAAGGGTCGCATGGCACTAAGGCAATGGTTCTAATGGATTTTAATTGATTTGATTGGGTATTAATGCAAGGAGGTACTGCCAAGTTTTGGCAAGGGATAGTTAAATTTAGTGGGGCTTACGTGGAGGCTTCACTAAGTATGGAATTGTTTTCTTATTTGGAAATGGTATTCACCAGTTTTGGGAGGCAGTGGTAAGGATAGATACGTAGGATAATTCAGAGTAATGGCATTAATGGATCTCAGTTTTTGTGTGCAAACCATCTTGGAAACAAGGGAGGTGGATTTGTGGGAGGTTGTTTGGTTTTGCATGCCTCACGAATTTTTCTCTGCATGGAGCTATCTGGTTCTTTGAACTAGCAGTTTGACTTCTTCTTCTTCTTGGCTATTTTTGATAAAGGGAATGTATAAGAGGCATTGGAAGAAACGTTGTTTGGTTGTTGATCTGTCGTGGAGAAGAAAAATAGTGGGAAGCTCGGTTGAACTCTCCTTCAAATTTGTAGAAGCACTATCAGGCATGATAGGCCCTACCCATTAAGATTTCTTTCTTTCTTCTAAGTGATTCATTAGAACAAATCTTCTCTCATGAGATAAATATTTGCATGATTTTTCTAGTTATCTACTTGCATGTTTTTATGAATCTATGTGGTTTTTGGAATGCAAATCCATTGCTGGCAATGATAGTTTTTGGGAAACTTTCTCTGTGTTAGTTTAATGGTGGCATGCATGCGAAACTTGTATTGGGAGCTCTGTATTTCATTTTGAAACTTGTTTACAAGGCTGGTGTTGACTGAACGGGCACTCATTGCCTTATTTTTCATTCTAAACTATTATGTGTAGTCTTGTGTTTTGTTTGAGCTGGTACTGGAGCTTGTATTGTTCTGAACTTTTGTTGAAGCTCTGTGATCGACACTGTACTCATTTTCAGTACTTGCATGATTTGAACTTGTAGTCGAATCAATGAGTTTTTTTCTATACATGTACTATGAGCTGGAAGTTTTATTCTTATTTAAGGATTTGAAAATTCTTGAACTTGTATTAGAGCATTGGTGTTTTGTTCTGAGCTTGTATTTAGGGCTTCATGTTTTGTTATAGGCTCATATTTGAACTTCGTGTTTGTCTGAGCCAGTATTAGAGCCTTATGAAGTTCTAAAATTTTGTTTGAAGCTCATGTTCGACACTATACTTGGTATTCCATTCTTGCGTGTTTTGAACTCGTGTTGGAATCGACGTGTTTGATTCTATACTTGTATTCTGAGCTAGAGTTTTGTTGGTATTAAGGATTTGAAAAGCTTTAAGCTCATTTAAGGATTGTCTATTCAAAAGGGTCTTGAGAGATTTGTTTTGTTTAGAAGTAGACCTGGTAATCTCTTTGAGATCTTCTCCTTATAGCTTCTTGTTGGAATGATTGTGGCACTTCTGTTTTGGAGACTATACCACCTTCTTTGAACTGGATAGGGCGAGTGAATGTGAAGTATATCTTTCCTTCTCTTCCCTGAGTGAACCTGCATCTTGTTGAAGCTTGATTGTTTTGTTCATAGGATTAATGGACTGGAACTATGTCTTGTTGTGGGTTTGGTTGATTTTTAGTTCATTTGGAACAGTCATAACAGTTTTAGAGGGTTTATGGAAATACAGTATTCATTCTCCTTCTTGTAATAGATGTCTGAAACAATGCCTACCTTGTCGTAATATTTTTAAATGGAACTCGGGAGTCCTTGTTGTGATTTTGTTTCAGTCTCGATGGAGGTAAGAATGGGACATCTCTTGACTTAAACGTTATTGGACTCTCTTACTCTCTTCAGTTCTTTTTAATTGATTTCTGGGTTTTATTAAAAAGATGGATTGAGTACCTTAGTGCACTGAATTTTGTATGAAAGGATATATTTTATCTCTGTTTAGATAGTTTTGTATTATTGTTCTTATTTGGATCACGAACTACTTACTTATTTATATTGAGTTGTTGAAGCCTTGTAATGGGATTTTAGTTCTTGAGTTCATGATTACTTCTGAACTTGTATATCTTTTACTATTTGAGGATTTCTACTCCTTGATGGATTCATTGAATGAATCTCCAAGTTTTATAGAGAAAGGAACATGTTCTCTTGGGGACAATATACTGCTTTGGGACTGTACTGTGTACTTTGTTATGAGATTTGAATTCAAACTTGTGCTTGATGAATGGAAATAGGTAAACCAATTTGTAAGATTTGTAAAGGAAAATTAGAAGTGTGATTTCTTTAACTATGCATTTGGTTTTGTGTTCTCTTTTGGGAACTAGATAAAGAATTTCTAAGTTTGAAATAGAAATGGGAATTCATTTCATAGTATAAATGAAATGAATTATAGATTGGGTCCTTTTCTATTTGAGATCATTTTTTTGTTGTTTGGATAAGTTCATTTGATTGAACTTTTCTGTTTTCGATCTTCTTCTGAGATGGAAAATTTATTGTGGAACATTTGGTTTTAGATATTTGAATTATATCCTCTAACATATGGGAGTTAGTTTTGACTTGGGGGGACTGTTTTGACTCTCTACCCCTACTTGGATTGATTTGGGATTCTTGTTAGATGCTTTTCCTTAATGTTGAATCCTTATATTGATATCTTTGAACTGAGGAAGTTTTGTGTGTTCTAAACCTATTTTATCTTTTAGATGATTAGTGTATGGGGAATAGTATGTATTGATTCTTCTTTCTTTGCTATATGGAAAGATGAAGCATTCTAATATGAGCTAGGTTGTAATTAACTTCTTTTGCTGCTTAGTAAAGATAAATGTGTAATTCTATTCTTATAGAACTATGAGACAATTGGATGACAAAAACTTGTTGATTGTTTTAAAGTAATTGATAGGATCAATTAAACCTTGTGATATAATTCTGATGTTGCGGATTATATTAAGTTCTTTTCTTAAAAGTAAATTCAAACTCTTTTATTGTACTTCTTTTCTAGATGCTATTACTTTGATTATTTGTATGATATATTAATTGTTTCATTAAAGCAGAGTTGTTTTAATGGAACAATTAGTGGAATGTACTTTACTTTAATGCTTAGTGCTTATCATGCTCAGTTCATTGAACTGACCCATGCTAGCAATTTTTGCAGATGGACATCGTAAGTGATAAAAGAAGACAAACTTTTATGATGCATTGGTTTATTTAATTTTGGATCTTATGTAAAGATTTTGAATCATTCTTGAGATGTATTGGAATGGGAAAGTGATGTTATTTTAAGATCTTAATTCTGATTGACATGTAAAATGTCTAAAATGCATAGTCTTGTAAATGTATATATTTATCATCATGAATTGAAAGGTTTTGTGTTGGACTCCAATTTGTGATGTGAATACTTTTGTACTTGTATGATGGAAATAATAGTGATATCCTTGCGGTATTCCTTATATTTGTTGTATATTATTGTTGTTATAAGATAATAAGTGGGATTAAGGAGATAAGTATAATCTCCCCTATTATAATGAAATTGTTAAATTGCAAGGTGTCATTCTCTAACTTCACAACAATAGTTTAATAATGAAATATGCTTGGGACATACAATTAAACTATATAAGTAGTAAATGATAAAAAGGTTATGTTAAACCTAACATCTAACCATGTAGAGGAAGACTCTTCCTCTCTCATGGAATGAAAGATAAAAGGAATAGTGGTTATGATCTTTAATCTTTATACTAAGTTTATAAGGTAAACACTAGTTGAATCTAGGTGGATGACACACTTGATTTGGATAGCTAGGTTGCATTAAGAATTAAACGTTTAATGTTTGTTATTTTGGGATAACCGCTTGATACCACGATAAAAAATAACAATGCAAACTATGATGCTAATCGGGGCTAGGGTTGGGCAAGTGGACTAATGGTAGTTAGTAAAGACCATTCTAGATAATAGAGGAGTGAGGTGAAGGACGTATTCGGAATGACGAGTATGTCATCTAGGAATTGTAATATGAACAAAGATGTTGAAAATATTTGGCCAAAGATCACAACCTGGTTGTGTTTCCCATGTCACCTAGTTTAAAGAAACATGATGTTAGATGAATATAAAAAATAACAATGCAAACTATGATGCTAATCAAGGTGGGTTGAATTGGTTTTAGGGTCATTTAGATCTATATTTTGCACAACTACAGAGGTTCGAATCCTAATCCTACTCTAAATCGCAAGGAGACAGGATAAAAATGCAAAAATGAAACTAAACTAAAGATGGTGATGCACCAAAAGGAGTGGTGAAACATTTTTTGCCATGTAAATAGACACAAATTCATGAAATGCAACAAGGGAAAACATACACAAGCTGATAGATGTAATTAGAGGTCTTAAAATGAAGTAAAACAATACAAACAGAGGACTGAAAGCATTCACAGAGTTTACACTGTCAATTCCATGTAAAAATCTCTTGCATTCCACCCTCAAAGAGGTATAAACCTGCTACAATACTTGAAAAAGGTCTGATTCTTACAACTATCACTTGCTGGAGGTGAAAGAAGAAGTTTTCTATGCCAAAAAGTGTTCAACCATGAAGAAATGAGCCAAATCTGGCTTTTTACAATACATGGGTCGAGCCCAAGAGAGAGAAAACATGAAAAATGCATGGGAGCCATCCCTCATTGATGGAAAATGCATTAAAATAGCATGGAGGACCTTACAAACCCATACCCTATCATTTTTGACCATATTGGAGAAGAATGCGACCCATTCTGTATTAAATTTGGTTGTTGAAATGTCATTTTTGGCCATGGACACGTACCAGAACTATTTTTGAATTTTCTCTCTCCAAACTGAACCAAAATTAGAAATTGACCATGGAATCATGTAGATAATTTTAACATCTTTCCAATGATATAAAGAAATGAAAAATGAGCTCTGGATCAAAAGATATGATCGTTTGAAGATTTAGGGCAAAAACGGCCCAAAAACGGATCGGCGGGAAAAAATTTTCAAATTTTACCTTTTTTTTGTCTTTGGAAAAATTTTCAAAAATTCCCCACGCTCCACTGGTCGGATGCCACGTGGCAAGCTCTGATTCACTCTGGAATTCTCTCTCCTTCTCTTTTCCGTGGGTTTTCCTTTGAAAATCAACCTTTTTATACTCTTTTGGAAAAAAATTCATATTTGCCTCCGACCCCCGAACTCCTCTGCCACGTGGCAGCTTCCTATTGGTTGTGGGCCTCAAATGGGAAAATTTTCCACAAAAACTCCACCGAGCCATAACTTGAAAAATATAAGGAGTTAGGAGGCAAACTTTACCTTTCTGGAAAGCTGAGAGAGAGCTCTATCTGATGGTGCCATTTCTAGAAAGCCTTGAGTGCCTTGAAAATCAAAAAAATGTAGACTGAGGCACAAGAGAGGCAAGAACACAAGGAGTTAGCCACAAAAATGAGCTGGGGCACCATTTTGGATAACAATTTTGGTGACTCAGAGGGGTCATCTGCCTGCTAGATGAAAATACCAGTTGCCTGAAGTAGTCCATTGGGCATGGAGTCATCAAATATTCTATTTAGAACCTCAACTGACTTAGAATGTGCAAGGAGGAAGATGGAATATCACATGATGGAAGCAAGGACTGCAAAACATCTCCAGGGACAGCAAGCTATGCCAAAGCACTTAGGGAAAGCAAAACTAACCTACAAAAAACAATGTGCAAAGCACTTGGAGGAATGAAAATCTAATCTAATATTTACAAGGTGGTAAATTTCCCTCTAGAAGCAATGCTTGAGATAGATTCCATTGACTGGAATCTGTAGTTCTTCACCATCCAATGAGGCCAATTGGAAAGCATTGTTGTTCTTGCACTTCGTGACCATGTATGGGCCACTCCAAATGGCATCAAATTTTGAATGCCTTCCCGGTTTTGCTCTATCCACATCCCATTTCAACACTAGATCTCCAACCTGAAAAGATCTATCCTTGGCCTTCCTATCAAAGGTCTTTTTGATCAAAGCTTGATCCTTTTCCATTGCTTGGGATGCCTGATTTCTGACCTCCTGCAGCTCCATCAACTCTGCATATCTCACCTCCATGGGCTCAAACTCTAGCAACTCTAATTGCTTCATGAGTTCCAATGTTGGCAACTCAAGTGACATGGGCAAGATTGCCTCTCTTCCATAAACAAGCTTGAATGGAGAGTTACCTGTGGATCTCTTGGGAGTTATCCTATCAGCCCATAAGGCTGATTTCAGTTTGGTATGCCAAGACCTCTGATTCTCATCAAGAGTCCTCCTAATGATCCTCAACAAGTTCTTGTTTGTAGACTCGGCCTGGCCATTACCTTGAGGGTAATAGTTTGATGAAGTGCTTAGGTAGATCCCGTTCTTGACAGCCCACTACCACCTGGATCCAATGAATGCCAATGCATTATCTGAGATTATTGTAGCAGGTATACCAAATCTGGTTGCTATCCCCTCATAAAAGTCTAAGATGCTGGACTCATTTGCTTCTTTGAGTGCTACTGCTTCAGTCCACTTGGTGAAGTAGTCCGTGGCTGTCAAAATCCATTTGTGCCCTTGACTTGAATTAGGATTAATGACTCCAATGAAGTCCAAACCCCATTGCATGAATGGCTGGTCAACTGAGATTGGATGCAATGGAAGGGCAGCAAGTCTCTCTTTTCCTGTGAAGAATGCACAATTCTTACACCTCTTGATCCATGCATAGCAATCATTGAAAATTTTAGGCCAATAATAACCAGCCTTCATGATTTTTAGAGCTGTCACTCTGGCAAAATGACCACCACCACCTGATCCACCATGGAACTCTTCCAACACCCTATGAATCTGATTTGTGCTAATGCATCTCAAAGAAAGACTCCATTCACATCTTTCTTGAACAAAACTCCATCAACAATGGCATATGGGATAGCCTGCAATCAAGTGTCTTCTTTGGGTCTTGTTCATCTCTGGAGGGCATAGGCCTGTGCTTAGGAAGTGCATTATACCTTGGGTCCAGCAAGGAGTGGGGGCAGCATTGTTTTCTTCTTGAGTGCCACATGGCTCATGGCTGTCTTGAACTATCAAAACAGCCTCTCCTTCATTGCATGCTTCTTTTTGCTTCCCAAAACCAGCTGCTCACACAATCCTTTTCCTCTTACCAGCTTGGTGATTTTGATCTCAATGTCATACTCCATGACACGGGTGATCCAACCTACCCTTTTCTCATTCAAATCTTTGTTGAGGAGGAAGTCCTTAACCCCAGCATGTGAGACCAGCAACTGGACCTTGTTGTTTGAGACTAAATGCTTGAATTTCTTCAAGCTTTTGATTACTGCCAACACATGCTTCTCAATAAAAGAGTACTTCACCTCATAGTCATCTAGGCTCTGGCTGAAGAAGGCAATTGGCTGCTCATCATTATCCTTGTTCTGCTGTACCAAAATGGTAGAAATAGTGTCATTACCTCCAAATGCATAGAGGATGAAATCCTTGGAGAAGTCCTGGGTTGATGAGAGTTGGTGCTTGAGAAATGGCTTCTTTGATTGCTTCAAAACTCTCCTTGCCTTCTGCTGTCCACTTGAAAGCCATGCTCTTCTTTAACATTTTGGTGATGGGCTTGACAAGGGCTGCAAAATCTGGGACAAACCTCCGAACAAAGTTTATCCTCCCCAAGAAACTCTGAAGGGCTTTCTTGTGGCTTGGCAATGGTAGTGCTCTTATGGCTTCAACTCTCTCTGGATCAATTGCTAATCCTTCTTTGGAGACAATATGGCCAAGGAGCTTTCCTTCATGTGCAAGAAAGATACACTTCTTAGGATTCAAAGACACTCCAAATTTCCTACACCTCGTGAAAACTTGTCTCAAATGAGAGAGGTGGTCTGCTGCATTTTTGGAAAAAATAGTGATATCATCAAGGTAAATCAGCACCACGTTGTTAATCAAACCTTTGAACGCCATGTCCATTGCTCTTTGGAAGGTAGCACTAGGGTTGACAGCCCAAATGGCATCTTCCCGTATGCAAAAGTCCCCATTTGGTTGTGAAGGCTGTCTTGAACTCGGTCTTCTTCCTTCACCATAATCTGATCAGTAGCTGAGTACCATCAAGTAGTGAAACCTCTCTGAGCCAGCCACAACTTGCAAGATTTGCTCCATGGAAGGGAGTGGGTAATGGTCCTTGAGAGATGCTCTATTTAAGTCTCTGAAATCAACACACAATCTGATCTCTCCACTCTTCTTTCTGACTGGAACCAAGTTGGCAACCCAACTAGAATGCTTGATTGGGAATATGATTCTTGACTCAATCAGCTTGTCCAATTCTTTCCTCATGAGAGGCTCCATGTGTGGATTGATTGGTCTTTGTTTCTGCCTGACAGGCTTAGTATTTGGATCCAATTCAATGGTATGCTGAGCTAAGTTGGGATTGAAACCTTTCAAATCTTCATAGCTCCATGCAAACACACATTAGGGAACTCTTGACACAAACTGCATGAACTCATACCTTTCTTGATCTTGTCATCTTTCCAATTTGCAATGGTTTGTTCTCTTCTACCAAGATGGATACCGAATCTCTCTCTCTTGACCGAATGTTTGCTTTCTCCTTTCTAAACGATCATTGGGATTAAAAATGGACTCCAAAGTGATAAGTCCCTTGGGAAGCTTGTTAGTTCTCACTGTACCACTTGGTCACCATACCGCTGTTCCAATTTTTCTTGATTCTTAGCCGAGAACTCGCTTCTTCGCAAGAAATGGATGATTTGCTGGTCATTCTCAAACACTTGCCAACCGACATTGTTATCTCGGCATCAAGGCCTCACAATCACGTGGATGTTTGGCTGTACCTTGTCTTGTTGAATGCTTTCCACAATGTCAAAGGCTGCCCTACCGCTGCAAGCTCCGCCGCCAGCCTTGATTCTCTTTCCTAGAATGGATTTGATGCCAAAACCTCAAAATCTTCCATGAGGTCCCACACCCCGTTCTCAGTAGCACCCGAGTAGATCATTCTTGCAAAGCATGCTGTCCCTTGACCTGATTTACAATCAATTCACTGTCACCAAAGACTTGCAAGTTCTTTATTTTCTTCTTGATTGCCCAATGCATCCCTTGCACTAAGGCTTCATATTCAGCAGTGTTATTGGAGCATGCAAACTGAAATCTAAAAGCTGAATAGTACCTTACTCCTTGAGGTGAAACAAGCATGGCTCCACCTCCTGCACCTTGTCTACTTCTTGATCCATCAAAAAACAGCTGCCATACCTCATTGTCATCCTTGTGGTTTGGCTTGGTGATGTTAGGAATAGGCTGATTTTCTTCATGTATACAATAGACCCCTAGCTCAGATTCTTCTACTTCTTGATAAGGATCAAAAGCATGTACCTTGTTTGCCCATTCATCAAGAGTTAGATCCGGGATGCTCCCAACCTTGGTGTCAGCTTCATCGGTGCTTGGGTGGTCTTCTTGATCAAATGCTGAACAATTGGCGTTGATCTGACTTGGAGTGTAAGGCTCAATGTGGAAGTTTGCAATAGGTTCAGACCTGATTGTAGCCTTAGTTCCATACCTCATTCTGAACAAAGCATGTGTGACCAATCAGCAGACAAATATCCCCCAATCTTGGCTGTGAAGTCCCTTGACAAGCATAGGGCAAAGAGTGGTGGAAGGTCTATGACTGATACATCTTGTGAAACAACAACATTTGGACATGCATGCAAGGTAAGACTCAAGTTTCTAATCACCCCAACTGTTGTTACTGCTGTCCCATCCAGCTGCACTACCCCTTTGGATATGGTTTCATACTGGAGCCCTAGCTGATCAGCTATTTGTTTAGGCATCACTGAGCTACTTGCCCCGGAATCTATCATGCAATTGTGCACTAACTGATTTCCAATGATTAATGAAACATAGAAAGGAGGGGGCTTCAACATTTTACCTTGCTGTCCTCCATGATTTCCCTCAGTCGGGCAAAGCATTTGTGAGCACTTTCTGCATCCGAACTTGCTGATTCAAGTTGGCAATCCTTCATGGCAGCTTGTAACAAGTCTCTTTGGCCTGGGATAGATAGGGATTCCCACATTGATATATTAACATTTGTCTTCTTCATCTGATCAATGATACTGAATGGTGATGAAGGATCTCTTTGCTGTCCCTTTGCTTGTACATTCACTCCTTGCACGTGGGCAGCAATAACTGGTATTTGAGTTGGTCTAGGAGCTGTTCTTGGCTGCCCTTGTGCATTTGAAATTGGATTTTGCTTGCCAACCATTTGTGGAGCCATGGAAGGTTGTGGATTGGTTGGAGCTAATGGCTGTTCTTCACCCAAATTCCTTCTTTTTGACCTTGTGTTGGCTGCAACACCTTGAGAGACCATTTGATTCATGCCACAAAAATCCTCTGCTTGCCAATTTACCAACGTGGTGTCATTTGGAGCTGATTGCTGTTGGAATGTTTCTTGTTGTTGGTTGTTTCCTTGATCGCCCTCACCCTCCACACCAAGTAGTAGTTGTCACCATTAATGCTTGATTCAAAGCACCATTGAAGCACATGGATTGGTTATGAGGTTCATTGCATGGAAAACACCAGTCATACTCCTGAGCAATGTTGTTTTGTGTTGGCACCAATGCCTTAGAGGTAGATATGGCATTTGGATTGTAGGGCTGAAATGGTCTATTGGCAGGAGGCCTTGTTTGATTCATATTTGCAGCTGGATTAGGAGGTCTTTGTGGTTGGTATGGCTGCCTGTTGGGCTGAGCTTGGGGCTGGTAAGAAGGTCTAAAACCTTGGGCTTGCTGCCTCTTGAGAGTGACTAGCTCATTGCCTAGGTTTTGCAATTGCTTCATGACTTCTTGAAGCTCATTTGGGGCACTTGGAGATGAAGTAGAAGCTTCATTTGAACTCTGATTTCTAGGAGTGGGAGAAGGAGCCAAATTAGGTGCTTGATTGGTATTTGGACTCTCTAAACTTGGAAACAATGGCATGGGAGGTCTAGGGGCTAGTTTGCCAGCTTGGATCAAACAATTTTCAGCCCTAATGGCAATGCTATAAGCCATAGGGATAGTTATGCCTCCCATGGACTGAATCAACATAGAAATATCAGAATTTAGAGCTTTGAGATAGTAGAGAAAAGCACCTTCTACTGTTGGTCTGACTGCCACTGGAATTCTCTCCCAAGTCTTTTGAAATCTGAAGTTGAAATCAGTCAGCTGCTCATTGGGAGCTCTCTTGATGGTTGTCAGCTGCTCCAAAAGAGACAAGTTGTCTCCCTTCTCTCCAAATTGCTCATGAAGTGCTATACATAGCTGATTCCAATTTGTGATAGAACCAGCTCCAAGGCTTCTAAACCATTGCAATGCTTTCCCCTTGAATGAAGATGCCAGCAATTTGACAGCCACTTGCATCTCATTGATTTCATGAATTGCACAAAGATTGGCAATGTCTTTAACATGATCACCTGGAGTAGTCTGATTTTCTCCAGTGAAGTAGGGAATGTTCTTCAAGGCTGCAATTGGAATTGGATGTTGTGCATTGAGGGCAAGTGGGCTGCTACCTGTGAAGTTGACATAGGGGTTGTTTTGTGCCATTCTAATTGGTCTTAGAACCCTTGTTGATTGAATGAAAGGCCTACTGTGTGTGGAGGAGTTGAGAGAGTTCTATTTGGTGGAGATGGAGACCTTGGATTCTCCTCCCACTTTTTACCTTACTCTTGGAGATAATCACGTAGATATTCAAACAACACCTCTTCTTCTCCAGCTCTTGACCTTGTAGTGATTCTTCTCATGAGTTTTCAGGCCTGCACTGCTGAAACCAGTTGATTCTTCCCCTTGGAGTCGCCAGATATGCAAATTATAGCTCTTTTCAAGCAAGAAAATTGCAGCAGATGCACATCAACTTTGTTGCAATAAAAATGAGACCTCTAAGGTCCCACCGGCGTGCCAAAACTGTTGTTGCAAATCAGCAGCACCCCTGGATGCAAATCAAGGTTCTGAATTGATGTTTTAGGCATCCAGTGTGATTGCACAACATGGAAACCTCTCTCCAAGTGTGGGACTTGTGAAAATGAGAGAGGAATCTCTAGATTAGAGGTTGGTTCCTCAAACTCCTCTGATTTAGATCTATATTTTGCACAACTACAGAGGTTCAGATCCTAATCCTACTCTAAATTGCAAGGAGACAGGGATAAAAATGCAAAAATGAAACTAAACTAAAGATGGTGATGCACCAAAAGGAGTGGTGAAACATTTTTTGCCATGTAAATAGACACAAATTCATGAAATGCAACAAGGGAAAACATACACAAGCTGATAGATGTAATTAGAGGTCTTAAAATGAAGTAAAACAATACAAACAGAGGACTGAAAGCATTCACAGAGTTTACACTGTCAATTCCATGTAAAATCTCTTGCATTCCACCATCAAAGAGGTATAAACCTGCTACAATACTTGAAAAAGGTCTGATTCTTACAACTATCACTTGCTGGAGGTGAAAGAAGAAGTTTTCAATGCCAAAAAGTGTTCAACCATGAAGAAATGAGCCAAATCTAGCTTTTACAGTACATGGGTCGAGCCCAGGAGAGAGAAAACATGAAAAACGCATGGGAGCCATCCCTCATTGATGGAAAATGCATTAAAACAGCATGGAGGACCTTACAAACCCATACCCTATCATTTTTGACCATATTGGAGAAGAATGCGACCCATTCTGTATTAAATTTGGTTGTTGAAATGTCATTTCTGGCCATGGACACGTACCAGAACCATTTTTGAATTTTCTCTCTCCAAACTGAACCAAAATTAGAAATTGACCATGGAATCATGTAGAGAATTTTAACATCTTTCCAATGATATAAAGAACGTGAAAATCTGAGCTCTGGATCAAAAGATATGATCGTTTGAAGATTTAGGGCAAAAACGGCCCAAAAACGGATCGGCGGGAAAAATTTTCAAATTTTACCTTTTTTTTGTCTTTGGAAAATTTTTCAAAAATTCCCCACGCTCCGCTGGTCGGATGCCACGTGGCAAGCTCTGATTCACTCTGGAATTCTCTCTCCTTCTCTTTTCCGGGTTTTCCTTTGAAAATCGACCTTTTTATACTCTTTTTGGAAAAAAATTTTCAATTTTTTGCCTCCGACCCCCGAACTCCTCTGCCACGTGGCAGCTTCCTATTGGCTGCGGGCCTCAAATGGGAAAATTTTCCACAAAAACTCCGCCGAGCCATAACTTGAAAAATATAAGGAGTTAGGAGGCAAACTTTACCTTTCTGGAAAGCTGAGAGAGAGCTCTATCTGATGGTGCCATTTCCGTAAAGCCTTGAGTGCCAAGAGAGGCAAGAAAAATCAAAAAAAATGTAGACGAGGCACAAGAGAGGCAAGAACACTTGCTAACCATATTTCAACATACGGCCAAGCCGTATCCAAGTTATCAATCCTACGTAAATCCTTTTTTATTATTTATTTATGACTTGCACTTTGGTGGAGAATATTGTTCCATATTTAATATTTCCTAGAAATGGTGACTAAAACCCAAAGAATTCCCATTAGTGAATCTTAACCGTAGAAGGGTTCTTAAGCACAAAAACTCATATTAACATGCAAATCCACCTATCCAAAACTTAATATGCACAACCCAAATAATAGGTAAAATATATTCTTTGTGAATAATTTTTTCTTGCATAAACATAACCCAACTGAACAAATATTTGTATTCCTTATAAAAATTATAATAGAAATACCTTAAAAGGAAAGGAGAGGTGAAATCCATGCCTAGAATTATGAGTCCCCTGAATCATTCTACAACTTCCTTTATTTTTTTGTGAACCTTACACACTTTTTAGGAAAATTGAGCAAGTAAATAACAGCAAGTTTGACCCCTTTTAATTTTTCTTTATCCTAAATTTATGTTCCCTCATCGTCTATAGAAATAGATAAGTAACAAACACACAAATTTCTTAGGAAATAACACAAATGGAGGTAGAGATCCCAAATTATGCAAGGCCAAACACCAAAAATCCCCATCCGTTCATTCCATTTAAATGAAGGCAAATATTGTTAAATCCATAAGAATACCTCAAGCTTTTCATGCATGGCTCCAAAAATAATGAGTTCAAATGTCGGAAAATATGAGTTCCCAATGGGTTTCATTTGGATGAATTCTACTTTAGGAGAAGCTTCACTATTCCCCACTAGTTGTACATGCATTAACGATCATTAAGACCTTAAAGAAGAATTTAATAGTATCAAGGAACTTGTCACGCTTTTGCCATTGATAAGTAGTTTGTCGGTTTCGCATGGCTTTCCACCAAGTCGGCCAGCAATCGGTGAATTAGTTAAACTTGACATTTAAAAGATAAGGGTCTTCATGGATAAGAACTCATTTTGATTTAATTAAAAGAACATGATCCAATCAACTAAAATATGCATGGGTCATAAATTGACCATTTGCTAACTATCCACCAATTTCAATTTTAAACTCATGCACGGTCAATTTGAAAAATTTAGCCATTAGTTAGCAATACCTTATGAATTATTGCATGAAGATGGCATTTAGTCAGTCAAAGGTTATTCATGACCCTTAGCTTGTATGGTATTCTATGTTTGACAATAAGTCCCTAAACATTCGTATGTATTTTCCCTTAAAGCTCATGTCAAGGGTTCAATAAAATACCATTGTATCTAATAACAAGGATAGTTAATAAATATCAATCAAACCACCAATGTAATACTATAAGTGCATTATAACTTCCAAATAATTCCAACTCATATGCTAAGGCACATTAATAATTGGTGGTGCAAATTAACTTGCAGAAATTAATATGTTGTTCACCAATCCACAGTCATTTATTCATCGACGTAGAAACATAAAATTTCAACACTCACAATGTTCTATACATAGTTACAGGTGCTTAAGAGTTATAAGCTAAAATATTGGTGTCACAACAATGTTGGAAATAAAATAAGTTATAGATGAAAGTAGATGCTATAGCTAATCAATAAAGTAGGTAAAAGCATAACATAAGTAAAGGAATAAACTACTAAAATTCTAATCTATTCATGCAAGGGACTGAAACAACAAACAAAAGGAAAAGGGGTTTAGCAAATCAAAAGTGGGAACTTCCTTCGGTGCTAACCCTTCCTAAGGATTGTTTCTGAGTAAAAATGATAGAACTCAGATTTTATTCATCAACATGAAGATTATAGAATGAAACTTACAATAATTACCTAACTATGGATCAATCCCTTTTACAATATTGACATTCACTTTATATTTAGCAAAGATGTGAAGAGACCGATTCAAACTAATAGTTATAATTTTATTAAGTACGAGATCATTACCAAGAAATCCATAGATTCTTATGCATGCAATCAGAATTGAGAAAAATGTGTTCTAATACAACATAACTAATTGTTTAGTCTAACAATCAGTTATCAAGTTAAATCAACTAGTTCCATAGTTGTAGTTGCAGAGCATAATCAGGTATTGGCGTGAGATCTTCTTCTTATTGTCATAATTGTTTCTTTATTGATATGTGAAAACTCAGGTGAAGTATCCACATTGATCAAGCTTTCATAAATCATGGTCTTGTATATGTACGTGTTCTCATTTGGATGCATGTGTTTTCCTACGGAAGATTCCCGGTTGTTGCATGCCGATTGCTTTGCGGACGAGTCCCTTTACATTGTGAAAAAATTTCTTTGGATGCATGTTACTGGAAACATATAAAGAATTCTTCCAAACAACTATGGAATTCAGACAAAACACTATTAATCATTTCATTTTATCAAATATATTAACATGTGCATTCAAAATCCACATAATAGAGTAACTTAGTAATAGTTATATTAATTAATATAAGTGTCATAAGTTCAATATTTATCAGATATGTCCAGTATGTAGGAAACACAAGTTTAGGGGAGTATACATGGAAAAACAAAATACACATATGAGACATTTAAAACAGTAAATAAAGGGGATCATCACACCCCTAGACTAAGTCTATTAAATGTCTTCATTCAATAATTCTTGTGTTCTTCCTCTGCTTTCTTGGGGTCGGCTGAATAATGTTACACAACCTCCTAAAGTCCATTGGTGATAAGGTGCCTTCTAGTTCACTAAATAAATAACTTGTATTCTTTCGAAATTTTCCATTACCATGTCCTACAGTTCCTCATCTAGATCTATATTTCCATACTAGTGGGGATAGGAAAATGAAAAATTGGTGGATAATAAGCAATGGGAAACCAAGATTTTCCACACCCCTTAGAGACTTCAATATAGGAATTTATCCTTCTAAAATTTTGAATGATATTAGGATATGAATGCACTTCTTTCCTCTTCATCTCTGGTGACATTTCTTCCCATATTTCCCTATAGGCATGTACTATTTCCATGTTATTATACTTAATGAAGTCTCTTGCCTCATCATGGGCTTCTGTCTCATCCTATATACCCTTTTTTATTTTCTTCTCTTCCATAAACTTCCCATATTCCTCAATCATTTCCTTAGTGTTTCCAGATTCTACCCTAATCATCAAAGGTTGTACTTTGCACAAGTGTTTGTAATCCACCATTTGTTTCTCCTTGTATAGCTCATTGTTGAAGTAAGAACACAGTGCTCGAATTTTTACATCCCCAATGTAGAGTATAGGGATCCAGTCTCTGTCATACTCTAAAGCATAATTATACATATACAATTCACAGAGAAGTAATTGGATCTCATGGGGAATTTTTAGATATATTCGAAGAAAGGCCTAGCTCCACTGATATCAAATGGGATATCATTGTTAATACATGTATATTTCAATTGCAACATTTTTTCTTTCAAGAAGACAACATAAATGTTTGATGGTGGTCTACATTTGTCACCGAATCAGTAACTTCTTGTTTCTTCTTGAGCCTTGTAATTTCATTTTCCTTGGCCTTGAGCTATTTATATTTTTCCTCCAGATCCTAGTTGATGTTGGAAGAGTAACTCTTCCTTCTCCCTTTCCCACCTTATTTGTAGCTTATTAACATAATTCTCAAACTTTTGCACCTAATATTCTAAAGAGGTTTGGGTTACCATGTTTCTACATACTGGACTAAGAGGCTCTCTAAAAACTTATTTTATGATAACATGTGGCTGCATGTTAGGTGGTGGCATTGATGGAGACACAAGTTCTGAGATTACATGAGCTATATTTGGGGAAACTGGAGGACTTTCTATGTGCATTGGCTCAAGGGTTTGGATAATGTTTTCAATTGTTTCTTCAATATCAAGTGGAAAACTTTCTACAATATCCATTGCATTGGTATATGTTTCATGTACTAGTTTTTGTCACTTCCTGAGATTTTTCTTCATTATCTATAACCACAATGGTTACTTCCTCAATTTCCTTGGTCACTACATCCTCTTCATGTTGTGCATGAATAACCTTTGTTTCATCAGGGATCTTATGAACATTGGTTACATTTTCAATTTCTTCTACTGACACTTCTCCTTCATGCTACATATGGGTTTCCCTAGCATGAACGACCTTTGTTTGAACTCCAATTGGTTTAGTAGGGCTCTCATGAGTAGGTTTCTCACCTAACTCTTCCTCCTTTTTCTCTTCCACTTCCTTGGTTTGTTCTTCCATACCTATGTCTGCATGTATATCTCCATGGGATCCCTGCTCAACATCCATTGGAATAGGTTCCTTAGTTCTTTCCAGTTCTTCCACATCATTGTCTAGGAAGATTGAAATATTTCCTTTAGACTTTGAGGTCTTGGTATTTTTAGTATTCAAAGCATATGGGATCTCCTAAATGGTTAAGATATTTTACTTGAGGCTTTTTGTTTTTCTTTTGATGAAGAAGACTTTGGTGTTGATATATTTGGCAAAGTTTCATCAACCAAAACCCTTTCAAGAGATATGGGCTTAGGGATTTATTTTGGAGATGGAGGTTTGTCATGGACAGATGTTTCTATAGGTATGGAAGCTTTTGAAGGAATGGGAGTTTCTGCATGAGTGGGGGTTGTAGACACAAAATTTAGGTCACACTCCCCCTTTACCCCACATGTATGTCGATTTAATTACCCACGTTAAATTAAGGCCATCGCTCACAATATTCCTTATTTAACTACCTTAATTAAAGTAATTTCCACCTCACCTAGACACCTCATCATAAACCTATTCTTAGCATGTTTCCCTTTTACTAGGACTCAATATTTACTCACCATAACTAACTAAGACTTAATCCTACCTAACTTAATTAACTAAGACTTAGTTCAACCCTAAAATCACATGCCTATTCTCCCTCTAACCATTTTCCCTCTTATCTAAATGCAACATTCCATTTTGATCCGCGAGAATAGACAGAGTTGGCCAAAAATATTACCAAGATCTATCATTTTTAGTAAACCTGGATTTCCTACCTTAACCAATTCTAGTCACCCCTAAACTAATGTCGGTCACCCTAAACCATCATCGGTTACCATATATTCATTTTGGTAACCTTTTTCAGAGTTTGAACAAATTATTCAAGTCTTGGAGAAGAGAGATCTGCATGCAAGCATGCACCAGAACACTCCTACACATCCAGACACACTAAACCAAGTAACCAAGCTAATCGGTCTAAAATTCAAGCATTCATGGTAACATTATGAGAAGCACTACCGTGTCATGGAGTAACCATTTTCACGAGCATCAATCATCTCCTCCTCCATCCATTCAGTCTTCTTTCTAAAGTAAGTACACTCTGATCTGCAACATTCTACAGTTATTTAGAATCAGTCTCTTTATCTCTTTTGAGTTAGTTTCTGGTTTCCTGTGCACCCCACCATCCCCATATTCCTTCAATCCATTTATCTAACCACCCACAATCCCTTTTATCTCCTCAATATTCGACACTAGACACTCCTGAGCATTCCCATCACCCTTGCTAACCTAAACATTCCCCTCCCATTCTCTGTGTAGTCACAGAGACTCTCCAAAACCCACCTTCATTAAGTTTCCATCAACCCAACCATACCGATCTTTGGTTAACCCAAACCATCGTCATTTTTCCTCAAGAGACATCGGTCATACGACATCGACGTCGGTCTCTGTGACTAGTAATTCTACCTATGATTGTGACCTAATACCTTTCACCAACTCACCCAAACTCACCCAGAACTTGACCCTGACCTATTCCAACACCTCGACCACCTACCCACTTCCATATCTGATCATAACCTAGCCTATTAGATTATATTTTCTTATTGTACTTGAATGAGATACCTAAATCATATCAACTATAGTAGGATTTTATTTATTTACGTTATCTCTTGCATTAAGTTGTATTAAACAGTGGGTTGACAACTGTCAAGGAAGTATCATACTTCCCAGATCTAGCACACGCTAGGTATCCCACTGACATATATTGTTTAACTCTCTTTTGTGGTCTTGTTTTGTATTTAGGTAGTTCCTCCTAGCCAAAAGGAAGCTCCTCGCAGTCAACATTTGATCAAGAAGTCAGAACGCACATACAACCTCTAACCGACCATCACAATAGGTATTCCTCCTTGGCCCATCACCTTATCTGTTTCGTCAAATCCATAAAGAAAATGGTGAAACATTTTGGCACGCCCGGTGGGACCCATCAGG
Source organism: Taxus wallichiana var. yunnanensis (assembly GCA_018340775.1). Classification (NCBI taxonomy): domain Eukaryota; kingdom Viridiplantae; phylum Streptophyta; class Pinopsida; order Cupressales; family Taxaceae; genus Taxus; species Taxus wallichiana. Next base: position 54,374,720 of record CM031234.1, read on the forward strand.
GGTTATTTTGTATTTTATTCATTCCTAGGTGAAATTTGTGTGTTTGTTTCCCTTTTGAAAATCTTCCACATTAATTTTCTTCTCTGGAATATTCCCCTTCTTTCTATTGTCTAAAATCAATCATGTTTTTAGTGCTTTAAAAATAATACGTATTTATTTCATTAGCATTAAATTAGTGAAAGAGAGTCCTCTTCCTGTTCATCACTTGCTATATCAAATACCACATTTCAATTTGGGTTTAAAACACTTGCATGGCATTCTGATTTGTTGCATTATATCTCACATTAAAACGAGGGAAACCTATATGATAGAATTCATGCCCAGTTGATAGTTGACACAACTGAATCATAGAAAGCACATTCTCTCTTATCTCTCTTTTCCAAACGCACAAATTTGAATCGCACATCTTCTTAAACAACATCGTACCCTGAAGAGAATGTCAATGATCAAAGGATTGATAGTGGGCACACAACTGGTTATCTTTGTCTAGTCACCCATAAGAGAAAGGCCTGCCCCACCAAAACATAACCTGAAACCTCACCTTTAGAATTTCCTTCTTCGTAGGAAGCCTTCCTAGCCATAAACTCTATTCTAAATTCACGAGCCGGGTCTTTAAATAGTATAAGCTAAACACACTAAATTCACTTATAGGATTATGTTTTTTTCTTAGATTTGATCTTGATTTATGTTTTGAGTTGTGAGGTCACGTTTCTTCACTTCCTTACTCATTTCACACTCATCATCATAGTTGGTGTATTCCAACTGTTTCTGAGTGTGTCAGGACTCTTTTTTTTACCATATTTAGACTTCTGGGTTGGTGTCCCATTAAAATTTAATTCACAAAAATCAAATTTTCTTCATTATCTGATTTCACAAGAACTCAAAGACATCACCAAGAGGCTGTCATTAGTTTACATCTCGACCATCACCGGTTTATCTCGACTAATGTCGGCTCAAAGTGCTTTTCACCAGTTTACCCAAAGAGCACTCATCTCATCTTCTTCTCTATTTAAAATCTTTAGACATCACCATATCCTCTACATTCGATATTATTGACTAAATATAGCTTCCATAGTTGAATTTCCTTAGTTTTTGTCTCACTTGCTCAAACTATTTCTTTCCCACAGTAACCGGCATCGCCATTATGACCATCCTCAATCACCCAATAAAGCGCATCGGTTGGTCTAAAGCGGTGTCGGTCCTTTTGTTTTGATTTTTATCAAAGCACCTGCTATTTCACCTCTCATAATCAATTATTTTCCATCCTGTTGTTCTCTATGTCACTTGTAGAGTACAGTTCATCTAGTATATGCTAACTCACATGGTGTTGACTCACAGTCAAGCCAACACTCTTGTGCTTCATGCCATCCTTTACCACTTCCACCTAGCCCATCACCCCCTTCTATCTTATCACCCATGGATCTAACTCAGCCTATCACCATTAATACTGGTAATGAGGAGTTCACAAGACTTCTTGACCAGAATCCCACTACCCTCCAGTACTACCTTACTCATTCTTCTACCTAGGATTCCTTAGGTCAGTTAGTATATGGCATGCCCATATCTATCCCTCCTTCTCTCTCCCCACCTCTGCATCAGCTAGCACTAGCTCAGTGCTACTGTCATCCACTTTACCATATGTGGTGTCTTAGTTAGGTCCTATAGCTGCTATAACTACAACATCTACGTCATCTATCACATCCACGATGTTAGTTTTCCTCCAACAGCCACTTTAAGTATAGCCCCATCTACACCCACTACCTCACATATACCTATTGCATCACAACCACCTCTAGTGTTAGTAACTTACACCCCTTTCTAGAACCTCATCCTTTCTATCCCACATTCCTTACCCCCAATCACCACTAGAGTTGTTACGACTACCCCACCCACTTACACATACTACCAATAACCCCGACCTCGTCTATTGCTTATTTTGGCTATGTTCCACCTACATATATTCCTCCTACATAGTTCTCATACTCAACACCACCATACACTAGCATACCACCCACCTCATACATTTAGCATCAACCCCTTTTTTCTGTAGGGGCACCCATTCATCACAACCTACCAACAACCTCATTAAGATGATGATGGAAAAGATACAGACCTTAGAAGCATCTATTTCTAGCTCTCATAATTCTTTAACTTATGATGAAATATGTAATGAGCCTATCCATCCATCTATTCCCATTCATCCCTACTATGTGTATTGGAAAATGCCTAAATTCAATCGCTTCAATAGTAAATAATACCCATAGCAACACTTGCATTCGTTCAAACATGGGTGCTACCTAATCGCCCACAATGATTTTTTTTTTTCTCCTATGAACCTTCCTAATGTCCTTGGTAGGACCAACATTAGATTGGTATAGTGGACTGCCTAGACATTCCATATATTCCTTTAATCAAGTAGCCCAATCTTTCTTAGATGATTTTTTAATCAATGTTATTAAGAAATTCACCATGACTGATCTTTATTCAACCTGACAGTATGAAGATAAATCTATCACACATTTCGTTGCCCGCTAGCAGAGTCTTATCAACCAATTGATGTTCCAGCTACCTCATACCGAGCTTATTGAGTTGTTCACTAGATTTTGTGCGAAACATCTCACCAAATCTATAAGTACAAACCTTCTGAGCCCAAGGTTCATTTTAAGAGACCTCTTGGAAATCAGAGGTGGAAAATACCTAGGAAATATCCCTAGAACCGGTTTCGCAAGAAGGTGAAATTTGGGGGTTGTATGCAAAATTTTCACCTAATTTTCAAATGGTGTGACAAAAGGTGTAGATGTGTGATAGGATATCTGTTTTCGCATGTCAACAAATTTTTTTGCATGATAGCAAACCTCCTATCATGCGTCAAAAACCTTGTTTACATGTGTGACGGGGAGGTTTGTTGTCATGCTATAATAACCTTGTTGATGTGCAACAACAAATCTTTTGTCACACATCTACAGCCTCCACCCTTTGGTCGTGCGATAACAAAATATACATGTGCTGCAATGCGTCTACTTCCTCCACACTCTTGTCACGCATCAAAAAAAATCTCCCTGTTTCTCGTCAATAAAATATTTGTTGCATGTCTCCGCAACCTCCGCCCTCTGTCACACATTTATTGTACTTGATAATACATATTCCCTCATGTGGTATGAGTGAGCTAGTAGTGTTCTACCTCGCGAATAATCTTGGATTATATAGGGGATAGTTTCAAAGGTAGGTGAAGCCAACCCCTAAAAAAAATTAAACTATAATTTTTAGGCGAACGGGTCCCTGACCCGCGCTAGAAAATTCACCTTTCCAAATTTTTCAAAAATGGAATATTCGCCATATTACAAATATTCACCACTAAAATTATCCCTGTCTAAACCTTCAACTAAGCATTCACCATGGCATGAAAGATGGAAATTCATGCCATTGAAGAAAAGAAAATCCAATTACAAAACAAGAATTCCTGTTCAAATGAAATGACTCTTCTTTATCTTCAAAACCTCAAAATAACTATTTAAAGGCCAAAGGATCTGCCAACGCGGTAGTCCTCAAGGTGGGTCCATCTCATCCTTCTAATCAAGCCCAATCTTCTTCCAATCTTTCCCCTGTCTGTGCCTTTCATCTACGGTGTGAGCAAAGTGGAAGTACACTTCAATTGGATAGCCCTACTCTTGATCTTGGAAAATATTCTTAAAGATGGAGCCATTAAACTTCCTCCCATAAAACCTCATATAGGTTTCAATCCTTCACGTCCTATGCCTACATGGTATAAATAACACGACTACTATAATTACCATTGCACTAAAGGCCATAAACAGACAAGAATCGCATACCTCTTAAGAACATTGTCCAAGAGATGATAGATAATGGAGACCTTGTCATGCACAACCCGAACGCGACCAAAAATAAAAAAATTTACACATCTTTAAAAATTCGTTCAGTAACCAATATCTATCTTCTAATCAAAATGTGAACCTTCATCCAAGGATAATGTCCGTGAAGTCCATGTGGTTTTCTATATCATACCGGGTCGTTCCTCAAATCCCACCTACTTTGTATATTGAGTAAATATTGGCACGAGCTCCTCACACACGAAGAGCATACCCTTCTATTCCTTCACCCACAAAGGAGTCCCCTCATCTCCCCTACTCTCAGAGGAACCCACGCTTTCTACTAGTGTCATTTCACCATATACCTCACATCCTACCGAACATTCAATGCTTTTAATTCTCCCATCCACAACAAAATCATCATCATCTTCTCCTCCACCAAGGAGAAGTTTACCTCACCCCACCTATCATCTCTCCTACCCATGGGAGACTCATCAGACATGCCGCTACCTATTGGGGATAGTTCTCCTCAGCACTTCCCAGGACCCCATTCACATGATCTCATCTCATTTACCTACAGAGTCCAAGGCTAGCCATATCCATGTCTCACAAACATATTTTATAGGGATTTCCACCAAACCAACTCCATCATCTTGTATAATGCCTCTTGTTTTCATGGCTAATTGATTGCTTGGATTATGTTGATAATTCCATTCTTTGGAGATGTCTTCAGCTTCCCTTTTCGGCTTAAATGCAATTTTTTCCTGAAGATACTTCCATGATCTACCCAAAGGTATTTTCAGCAATCGTATCAACACCGACCATGTCGATTAAAATATATTCTTCTTCATCATCCCTACCTACATCCAAATCTTTAACCACAACTAAAACCATTCCCAAATCTAAAACCATACCCACACCTATCTCCTCACCCGTATCTAGACCCATCACTACTTTGGGTGTCATTATGACATCAAGCCTTACTCACCCACCTATCAAATTAGAGTTAGCCGCATCGTCCCCGCACCAACATTGTCCCTCTACCTAAAAGGAAGACCCGACCTTCTAGGCTGTATAAACCAGTCTCCCCTACCACACCTTTGTCACCTTCCCCCATTTCATCCATCCTAGGGCCATATCCATCAACCCTGATCAAACAGTATCCTACCCAAGGCCATTCAAAATCTAAACAAGCTACTATTGCATCACAATCCTTCATTACACCTCATTTACCCAAAAACCAAACACCCTCACCTTCAACCGTGCACTTCTTACCACCTATACCTCCACAATTTACTATAACCCCAACCTTTCCTATACAACTTCAACCCATGTTGTCTACCCCACCTCTACCAACCACTTCCACCGACACTCGGTTGTCCCCATGGGTAACTCGTCCTCTTCCACCATATGTTTTCCCTTCTGCATCCCATACTCATGTGTCACCTTTACCCAAGAAGGTGCAACCCAAAGATAAGAACCCACTACCCTCAAATAAGGTATTCAAACCAAAAAAATATTCCAGTGCTAGCTCTTCTACTAGGCCTTTACCCAAGAAAACGCCATCAAAACCTAAAACAATATCACTTACCAAACTAGTGGGCCAACCCATTTGATCATTTGTATCTGTACCCAAACCCACACTCACTTCCCATTGTGATCCGTTAGTAGGGTCCTACACTAACATTTTAACCAATCTCTTTGTGACTTATGTCATCACATTACCACTACTTTGACCTTACGATCCTCTCAAACCCAAACCAAAAGGGTTTGATGAAACTAATATTTTTTCCTATCATCATGTGATAGGACATGATGTAGAAGATTTTAAGGCTCTAAAAATTGTTCTTCTCCAACTTTTTCCTCCTGAATTTTTTTACGATGATGACCTTCTTGATGAGGAAAATTTCCCACCTTCACTGTCACCAAACATCATCATCATTTGCTTCTTCAATGACCCACATCTCCACCCCCCCACAACCCTTTTTCCACCTCCAAAATTCGAGATCAGCATGGTCCATATCGGAGAATTGGCCAAATCACCAACCAAATGCCAATGTGCACAACTCATTTCACAAGGATTTTATCCACCGCTAGTTTTTTTTTCCCTCATGCCATTATACCTTTCATGGCACACCTTCTCCATTTACCACCTTCCTCAAATTACATTGGTTCAAGTTACCACCCATGCCCAAAAAGACAAAGGAAAATAAAAAGAAACTAACCCATCAACCAACCCCGTGCCCAATATACCATCTGCACCCATACCTAAAATAACCATTCGCGTACCTACATACCCTATCTCTAATAGGGTCACCCATCACACAATGATAAAACAATTACATCAATCCCCTCTAAAGATGTATTTGTATGATCTCGTTTAAACTTCTGAATCTCATAGACAAACCCTTATTGAGGTTTTGCAATCCATTGAAGTTTTACCCAATGACCCAAACACTAGTGGCCTCCATTATCACCCCTCACCATGTGGCCTTGCTTACCAAATCATCTCCTTCTTCTACCCCCATGCCCATTCCTCAAGTTGTCGCCCTCATCTTCTCTAGTGAGGAGATTATACCTCTCCATCCGATGACCCCGATCTCACCCTTTTCATTTTCATCCATATCAATAACATATGCATACGATGTGTCATGCTCGATAGTGATGATAGCATTAACATCATCTCCTCCCACGTGTATAATCAAATGTGCATCCCTTATAATTATATGCATAATAACCCATTTATGTTGTGCTCCTTCAACGATGCCATAAACTCCACCCTTGGCACTTTTATCCTTCACGTTCACGTAGGCCCTCGCACTGTCCTAGAACTATTATACGTCTTAAAGGGAGGGTTCCAGTATAACCTATTACTCAACGGACCTTGGATTCATGTCATCTGTTGTGTCCCTTCAAATTTACACCACTATGTAAAATTCAAACCTAAAGGACATAACTATACCATCCCTACCGACCCATCGCCATTTAAAACTTGTAACATGTTGTATCAACCCAATGATATACTTATACCCGTTAAGGAATCTGCCACTACCCCCACTTCTCCTTCACCCATGAGCCCATCCACCAATGTTGCCGCCACCTCTCCCACATCTAACTCTTCTATTCCTACTATTTTTGTAGTCTCTGCAGTTTACCCATCTACTTTCAGACCAACCGATACCCCTCCTACCCAATCATCTAATGAATCATCTATCCCTACTACCACATATCGACTACTAATCCCTTAGAAGGTGTTTTTCAATGCCTCACTCTGGGGGAGCACCTCCTATACAATTTCGACACATTCCTCACTCTGAAAGAGTATGGAAACCTATGCCAAGACCCTCATTATGACTACCGCATAGGTGAGGTTTTCCCTTATGGTCCTCCCCACCTTCACACTAACCTAACATATGGGGGACTTGACACTGCCACCTATTCACCCTAATCTCCATCCCAAACACAATCATTTTCATCTGACCTCTAATCCCTTACTAACCATCACTTTTCCAATACTTTCCTTCATCACTTTGAGCATGGAAAGGATTTGGCTTTAGTTTTTATTGAAAAGGTGACATAATGTCATTTCTTGTACCACCTATAATCACAACAACCATAGTGTCATTAGCTTTGCTGCACTAACTTCCAAGAATTCCCACGTCAACCTCATTGAGGAAGAGAAATCTTCTCCGGCCCATTCACCAACATCACCACGTTCACTCGTGGAATCCATAGATCCCAAATCTATTCCTCCTAACATTTTTTTCATAAACATGATTTCCATAAGACCTATAATTTATCAACATGATGGCAAGGGTCCCTCCTCTCTTCCTTCCTATATCCTCTGACATGATCGATGATAATACACATTTTATTAATGTCATTCAATGTCGGGAACATGAGTCTATACTCACCTACCTTGGTGCGAAGTGTTAGTCGTCAAAAAAGGACTTCAAGAAGAGCAACAGTCAGGGGACAAGAAGTCCCTCCTCTTTAATGGGAGAGGTTCCCTTATTTAGAAATGAACCTATTTACACATATACAAAGTATGGTTTTACTACAAAACTTGGATATTATGAAAGTGTTTTCTAAAAGGATCATCAATCACAAAAGGACTGAAGAATGAAAATGCGAGAACGAGCAGAAAGGCACCATTCAGAATTATAGATGACAGAGTAATTCCTTATGCATGTGAGGGTACAACGAATTGGAATAAGATCATTTGTATCACATTAATAAGATGGAATTTGAAAAGACACAAAGTTCTGTAAATAACATCTGCGAGAATACAAAGCTTCTCAGCATAATACAGACAAATGATCTAATAAAATTAAATGAATAGCTTGAGAATAAAGGAAACCAGATAGACAAAGAATGAAAAATCCTTCTGTATTGATTTATTTACACTTTCAGAAATAAGCCAAGTTCTTCTCTCTCTTCAAAATGGTGAGGAGAGGCCATTATATAGTTTACAAATTAGTTACTCCCGGTAACTACTTATTTTAACTAATGATTAGTTAAAGGGTTGCAAATCGCAATACCCCAACTAATACAATAAATTCATGATGAAGAAGAGAAGAAGGAGAAGAATCAGGAGAAGAAGACAAGCGTTCAAGATTGGGAGGGACCCACTGATTTAAGGATCCGTTGTCTGAATCTCTTCAATGCCTCGGCTATGTCTCTGCCATGTGGGATGAAGTGTTGGCAAAGAGACTCGAGTCCAAAATCCGAGGCACTTCTCCATTTCCTTATCGAACTCGACATGAGTATGATAATCTTTATTGGCTTCTTCTATGGCAGATTGAAGAGAATAGATCTCCTTCATTTTTTCCTTGGAAATGGAGCTTTCCTTGAATAGATCCCTTTGACAAAAGCTCTGAATTGAGCTTTGATTTCTTGTAAAGTGAGAGGCACACCAGAAGTCTCATCATGAAGATGGCAATGTATATCTTTAAAGGCAGATATAACTAGTGTTTTGAAGGCCTCACCCTTCTGCCAGCTATTCCTTAATTCTCCCAAAGCCTCCTCCAGGACCTTGATCTTCCATTCCACGCTGTAGACCCAGGACTTTGACAAATTATCCTTTGTATCTTCAAAGACCTTGCTTGCCAATAAAATGTTTTCATCTGTTTGTCCCATGAGGCGGAGGTCTACTATGCAACTGCTCCAAAGTTTAAGTTCTTTATCAATGCTCCCAATAGTGGAGGAGAGCTTCTATTGCAAGTTGTTCACCTTCCCGTGGAGTTTGAAAGCTTCATCAATGAAGTTCAATCCTGCAACAAGCATATCATCCACCATGGCCTCCATAGCTCTGCCATATATACGGAATACTTGTGCATATCTTTGATACTCTGTACTTCATCTTGGCTCAAAATTACAGGTGGTGGAAGAGTAGTCAATGGGGTAGGGTCCAAAAATTTTCCTTGGACAAAAGAGATTTGATGAAACTTGTAATAATTTGGGCTTGTTCTTCCAACTGTTCTATGGTTTGATACCCTTTCTCTACCCTCCCAATGACTCTGGTGACTGTTTCCTAAAGATTGTGGATCTCACCTTCAGGGGTAGATTCTCCCATGGGAATTCTTGAGAGCTCAAGATCAGACACTTGCAAATCTTGTTCTGGCTTGTCTACCTTAGGCTTGGCTATCTCTAGGAATTGCTGGCCCTGAGCATCAGACACTATCCTAGAGGTATTCTGGCTTTTTGGCGCGAGAAGGAGGAGTAGTGCCTAACAAGGCCGCCACAACATCAAAATTTGGTCCTGAGATCCGGGAGGAAGACTTTCTCTTCCTACTGTCGACAAGAGGCTGCACCCATGTGAAAGAGGAGGAAGAAGAAGTGTGGGGCAAGAGGACCAAGAGATAGAGAACTCATGGCGCCCAAGGTTTGCACAGTTGTTGCCTCGAGTTGAGATATGAGTGGAGCGCTTGGGGCTCCTGGTGCAGAGGAATCAATAGTGCTTGGAAGTTCAGTGCTCTGGACTTCTTTATCCTTATCCATTGGGGCTTCAGGGGCACTTGCAGGAGTTGGCACTTCACTTTTTCACTTTCACTGAGAACAATAATGTTCTCTGGTCCCAAGGTAATTCTGCATGCTTCCTCAGGGGGTCTTTTTCCACAGGCTCCTTCTTAACTTCTTTGAATTTCTTCTGATACACCTGGGTGGATGAGGAAGGAGTAGAGACTGCAGGTCCTTGAGTTGATGAGGTAGAGGGGTTTTGCACAGGTGCTTCTGATCTGGGTGTCGATGCTTCCCTTCTTGGTGTTGAAGCATCCTTGGAGGAGGATTCCCCTGAGTGCCTCCTAAGCTCACGGACTTGCCTATCAAACCAGATCTTGGTCCTGACTAAGACTGGAGCCAGGATTTCATCCAAATCATCCTTCTCCTTCTTGAACCAATCTAAGTCCTCCAAGGGAGTGTGTTTGACCACATTGTCATACTCATATGAGTACAGGTCAGAGTTGTCATCCTGGAGCCCTTCAGGAACTTGGTACATGTTAAGCTCTTGGATTAATTGGAGGGAAAACATGTCATAATGCCTCCTTCTGGCTTCAAAATCATCAGCACAGTCAGCCCAATAGTCCTCTGTGTCTGCCTATGATGATAGGTGATCTTGATGTTCTGCTCAATAAACTTCTTCAAGTCAAAACAAGTTCTTGGCTTGAAGAAATGGACAGTGATGGGAGCTAGGGCTCTTTCTATATTTTGTGCGTCCAGGGCTGTTTTGTAGGTGTAGTTTCCCAAAGAGATGGGGAAATGCAAGCCAATAATTTTCTTATCCCTGCAGGTTCTATGCAATTTTTCCAATTGCCTGCACACTTCTATCAAGGCCATTTTGTCATTGCAGAACATAGGAAGCTTGAGGGGAGTGCTTTCATAGCCGGCAAGCCTGATATAGGAAAATTTTCTGAATTGAATAAAGTAGGCACCGTAGTGCGATATCAGATTCATAGCTTCATCAGAAAATCTCCTTGTGGTGTCACTCTCTAGTAGCCTGACCATGTACATGGTGAAAGCATCATTCACCCTTTGGAAATTGTGATTGCTGGTTTCTAGGGTGAACTGCGGGCAGTAGGCATACACGGGGTCATCCTTGTGAGCATCGATGTATGAGAAACCAAACCATTGCCTCGATGCTGCCAGAGTATACATCAGGTATGAAGTCATATAAAATTTCTTAGTTTGCTACACATTTGACAGTTGCTCTGCTAGATTCATACTAATGATCTCTGACCAGTTGATATTCTGAGTTCCCTCACACACCATATTGATAAGTGGGCACATCCAGAAATGGAACTCATTTGTAGAGGGTAAACCCATGACCCGAGCCAGTAGGATTATAAAATCTGACAATTCTTCATTGAAATCCACATGGAAAAGAGTCTTGGACAGATGAGATGCCCCCTTCTTAGGGTTTTTCAGCCAGGACTTCGCCACCCGCGCCTTATAGTTATCACTGTCTTGATCGAAAAGGGCCTGTGCTTGATTCTGGGAGATAACTATAGCATTGTCCATTTCTGGAATCCTTAGGGCAGTGCTAATGGTGGTGGCATCTAACTTGGCAATGAGTTCTCCATGCACGTTCGTTAGTTCACTTGAGTCGGGACTGAAATGAGCTCCGCAAGCGAGTACTGTGTCTGCACATTGTACTGAAATTGGGAAGCCACCGGTGAATGCCAAGCCACTGTCATGAATCATCTATGCCATAGCTGAAGGGTTTGCATCTGTCATCCTTGCCCAAAAATCCCCAAAATCAAGGTGGCGAACTTCACTGTCCCCGATATCGGGAATGGCAGACTCGAGTGGTGAAACTTGTTCCTGCCCCTGGAATTTAATCTTCATGTTGATAGTAACTTGGAGAACAGAGCTGCAGGTTGGACTTGGGATGGAATCGCAAGGGAAATGGATACGCGCTGCATAAATTTTGGTTGCAAGGGTTCGAGTAATAGATAGCATGAAAGCAGTGTGCAAAAATGCATAGGGGGCGTTCATTATATAGCCATTTAGGAGAGAGAAAGGTAATAAATGTGCATTAAATACATATCTACCAAATTGAAAAGCAAGATATTCGGGTAGAGCGGGAAAAATTAGCATGAATGGCACTTGGTTCATTTGGGACACGAGGGACGCAAAAGCGCGAAGTACGTGGTTCGGCCGATTCGGGCAATGCGGGGAAAAGACGCACAAATGCTTTTGGGACATGCGGGATGAAAGTACGTGGAATACACGATCGCCATTCACCGAATCGGATGAAAAGGGAACAACGGGTCCGGGTGAACTTGGGACATTTGGGACAAAAAGTTCTAATGGGCCCGAAAAGAATCAGGACTTCGGGTAAACCGGCCGATCGGGGAACAGAGAGCCCGAATGAACTTGGGACACGCGGGACAAAAATGTCCGACAGGCCCGAAAAACACACAAAATGACCCAAAAACATAGATTTTCCCAATTTTTGACTTTTCACATCACCAGGACAACAGAAAAGACACTTAACCTCAAAATTTTAATTTTCAACTTCTTAAAAGCAGGGGAATTTTGAGTGGACAACAAGCTGGCTCCTTCTGGGGATGACTTGGCATAGATTCAAAGAATGAGACAAGGAAAGAATTTAGACAAACTCAGGGAAGTAGACCAGTACCTTATCCATTGGGCCACGGAGACAAAAAGCAAACCAATACAGAAGACAACACCGCAAACAACACACAAAAACAAGGGAAGGAAAGGAGGACACACACTATACAGAATATACACAGGACTTCCTAATCACCTACGACTTAAACAGTTTCAGGTACTACCCACTATAAGGAAGTGGGAGAGAAGAACCATCCATATAATCAAGGTAAAAATAATTCTTACCAGTGAAGTGCCTGATCTTGAAAGGTCCGAGCCAAAGGGAATCAAACTTGCCATGGCTACCACGAGGTTCATGCCTTTTATCCCACAACAAAACAAGTGTCTCCAACTTTGAAATCCCTGAACCTGGCTTTCTTATCAAACAAGACCTTTACCTTCTGTTGGTGAGTAGATATCCTATCAGCAACTTCCAATCTGTCCTCATTCAATTTGTGAAGATACATGATTCTCTTATCCAAAGAATCATTGAAACTGGTATCTTCAATGGCCTTCATTAAATGCAGAGCTGGAAGCTCCACTGTAACTGGAAATTGGGCCTCCACTCCATATACTACCTAAAAAGGAGACATCCCAATGGCTCTCTTAGGTGTGATCCTATCTACCCAAAGAGCATCATAGAGTTTCTTGTGCCAGTTTTGTTGGGATTCATTGACTAATTTCCTTATTATGGCCACCATATTTTTATTTGTTGATTCTGCCTGTCCATTTCCCTGAGGATAGTAATCTGAGGAGTGAGCCAAGGAGATGCCATATCCATAGCAAAAATCCATCATCTCAGTTGAAGAAAATTTGAAGCATTATCTGTCACAATCTTGTTTGGCACACCATACCTTATCAAGATGTTTTCTTTGATAAAACTACATACTACTTCTGAAGTAGTACTCTTTACTGGAATGGCTTCTACCCATTTGGTGAAATAATATGTGGTAGTTAATACATGGGTATGACCAGCACTAGAAGAGGGATTAAGTGTTCCAATGAAATCTAAACCCCATTGCTGAAAAGGTTCTTCGATCACAACTGGTTTAAGGGGCAAGGAGGCCAACTTGGGTCTACCCACGAAAGTCTGACAAGCCTCACATTTATCAACCCATTTTGATGCATCCTTGAACAAGGTAGGCCAGTAATATCCTCCACAAAGTATTTTATGAGCAGTGACAGTTGATGAGTAATGCCCTCCACATGCCTGATCATGAAAAGCTGAGAGTAGCTTCTTCTGTTGTTCCTTGTCCACACATTTCAAAAACCTTCCATCTAACCCACGTTTAAACAAGGCGTTTTCCCACAACACATATTGGGTTGATCTCAGTTTAACGGCTCTCTTCTCTTTGGCAGTCAAATGAGAGGAGCATTCTCCATAGGTGAGAAAGTGAGCGATATCAGCATACCATTCATCAACTGAGCTAAGAAACAGAATGGTAGGAAGACCAACTTTATCCTCCAGTAACTCATGTCTAGCTCCTTCAGCGATGAGTTCACACAGGCCTTTTCCACGGACGAGCTTGGTTAGTTTGATGTCAATATCATATTCTTGAACCTTGGCCACCCAGTTCCCTCTCTTGGATCCAAATTCCTGTTGTGTGAGAATTGACTTGATATTTGTATCCGGTACCAACACCATGGAATGAGAGTTAAGAATGTAAAAACGAAACTACTTGACAGCTTTAACCACTGCAAAAGCATGTTTTTCCATTATGGTGTATTTTAACTCATGATTTTTTAGAATATAGCTCATAAATGCAATTGGGAGTTCATGCTCATTAGAATCTTCTTGAGTCAAAACAGCAGCCAAGGTGTTATCGTGGCGTAGCAATAGATAATGAAATCTTTGTTGAAATCTGGACATGCTAAAACAGGAGTTTTAGCAATGGCCCTTTTAATACCTTCAAAGGCTTCTTTCCCTTCAGGAGACCAACCAAACGTTTTTTTTCCTTTCATCATTTGGGAGATATTCAAAGTTAGCTCTACAAAATCAGGGATGAACCTTCTCAAAAAGTTGATCTTACCAAAGAAAGAGTGCACTCCCTTTTTGCTGGTTGGAAGAGGAATTTGCTGAATAGCTTGAACTCACTCAGGATCAATTTTTATACCATCTTTGGAGACAACGTGCCCCAATAATTTCCCCTCCGTGACACAAAAAATAGATTTCTTAGGATTCAAAGAGATCCCATGTTCTCTACATCTTAGCAGAACTGTCTCTAGATGCTGGAAATGATCCGCCCTTGTTTTAGAAAATACAGTCAAGTCATCAAGGTATACAACAATACACTTTCCTTTCAAACTTCCAAAGGCCAAATCCATAGCCCTCTGAAAAGTGGCACCGGCATTAATGAGCCCAAAAGGCATCCTTTTGTAAGCAAAGGTACCCCAAGGAGTAGTGAAAGTCGTTTTGTGTTGATCTATGGTATTAACTTCTACCTGGTTATATCCTGAGAAGCCATCAAGCATAGACAACATTTCGGATCCCATTACTGCTTGCAAGACCTGATCCATCATAGGTAAGGGATAATTATCTTTCAAGGAAGCTTGATTTAGATTCCTGAAGTCAACACAGATACGAATCTCACCATTTTTCTTTCTAACAGGCACAATATTGGCAATCCATGTTGAATGATGGATAGGAAAAATGATTTTGGCTTTCAATAACTTTTGTATTTCTTGAAAAATTGTGTCAGCTATCTTAGGATTGTATTGCCTCTGCTTCTGTTTAAAAGGCTTAATCCCAGGTTTGAGAGGGATAAAATGCTGCATCTCCTTTGGTTGAAAAGCTTTTAAGTCTTCATAGGAATAAGCAAGAACATCTTTATACTTTTTCAACAGACTAATTACCTTCTTCTTTTCTTCTGGGGTGCAACATTTTCCAATGTTCATGAGTTTAGGATCAGTAGAACTCCCAATATTGATTTTGTCATATTCGGCTGATTGTTGGGGTCCAGTAGAAGCTCTAAACTTTACATACCTGTCGTGTTTGTCAAACAGTTTTTCTAAACTCACCAATCCTTTTGGAATCTTGTTTCCTTTGAGTTTGATACATCCATCCTGATCCGCTTCTTCTTCTTGGGTGGCTTCTTCATTAAAGGGCACACTTTCACGAGGAAAATTATCGCTTCCTTCAAAGTACAACTATTCAAAATTATCCTTGAGTTCTAAGAAAGAAAGCAAGTGTTGATCGTTATTGAAAACTTGCCAGTTACTTGTATTATCAGGTACACTGGGTCTATGAATCATTTCAATGGTGAACTTATCTTGAGAAAAGTCAGGATGAGGAATAAGCAATGACCCTGAGACTGCTAGAGAATCAGCCCTGGTATTCTTCTCCCTAGGCACTGCTTCGATGGAGAAGGCGTCAAGAAATTCAATGGAGTCCCAAACCTGATTCCTGTAATGTTTCAACCTTCCATTCTTTACCTGGAAGAGGTTTCTAACTTGCTTGACAATCAATTCCGCATCCCCACGAGCTAGAAGATTCTTCACACCCTGTTCTTTTTCCACCTAGAGTCCAAGAATGAGAGCTTCATACTCTGTTGTATTATTGGTATTTTCAAATTGCAACTTGAATGAGAAAGGATGAATGCTTCCTTCAGGTGACATCAATATGACACCAGCTCCAGAACCAGCTGAAGAACAACTTCCATCAAACTCTAATATCCAAACATCATTAGGATCTTTAGGTGAGACTTTGGGGAGTTGGATTTCTTCTGGAGACATAATCATGTAGTTTCCATGCCCCATATCCTCATAGAGTATTTGTGCTTTGGGATCATCAGTTTTTTGTACAATATACTCTGCATCGCTTCTCACCAAAGCACTTCTTCATTTTTCCATTACTTGTGTATGCGGGCATGTGACCAATCCATTTGAATTTCTCCACCCACATCCTTACATAATTTTTCGCTTAGCAACATACCGTATAAAGGAGAAATATCTCGCTACCAAGATAGTAGCCAAAACTTTCTTCTCAGGAAAAGTAGCAAAAGCCACTTGTGCATCCTTAATTCTTCCGACCAAGGGCACTTCCTTACTCTCCATGGAATAACAAGATCCGTAAGTGCGTGTGAGAGTCAACCCTAAGGCATGAGCTACTTTGGCAGGCATTACATTGTCTGATGCTCCTGAGTCTATGACGTAATTACTGAGCCTATGGCCAGCTATAAGGAGTGTTACATAGAATGGTTTGATTTTGTCATTGGGTGAGGTGACAGTGGCTACCAGATTAGGCTGTGGTGCAGAAGAAGGAGTGGGTAAAAGGCCTTTAGAGGTAGTTTTAGAATGGGAATTGACAAAGTGAATCATTTTAGCAAAATCCTTGGGATGGGTTTGATAATATTCAGCCTCTGAGATTTGAACCTTAGTCTTTTTTAGGTGATCAATAATATCGAAAGACCCAGAAGTGGACGGGTTATCATCACTTGAGATCCTAGTTTTATCAATTTTAGGGGAAAAAGAAGTAACTTTAGTAGCAGGATTGACAGGACTCACCTTTGGTGTAGATGAAATGGGGATAGGAGATCCTCTTTTTGCAATTACAGGGATAGTTGTCGGCTGCTCCTTAGATTTCTTGGTGGGCTGCATCACTTTCTCCCTCTGATTTGTCTACTCTCGAGTCATGACAGCGTATGATTCACTATTCATGTCTGCTACTACTTCGTCATAATCATCCCCTTCATCAATGCCTTCAGTGGTGAAGAAATTAACTCGAGATCCCTCAAGTTCATCTATTTCATCATCAACCTCTTCAACAAATTCCTCACAATCTTCATTAACCTCCTCATCCTCTGGTTCCTCAACTTCACAGGTTGCATTGACAGGAACTTTAATAGGAGGTCCTTCAAGCGCTAGCCTTGTTTGAGAAGCAGGAAAACAATTTCTGGGCTGAAAATTCCTCCTTGGAACGTCTACATAGGGAGCATGCTGAGCCAATTGTTTCTTAATGGCGATGAGATCATTTGCAAGTTTTTGTACCAATGGATCAGTATTAGGTCCAGGAGTGGAAGAGGAGGAAGAAGCAGACTTAGATTTGGAAGGGTCTCTCCTCAACTTCCCTGACATGATTAAATCATCTTCAACACTAACAACAAGAGTTTGATCCTCAACCAATGTTGCAAGATTATCCCTTCTTAGTGCATAACTAACTTCAGGAAATTGGGCATTTAAGAAGAAGAATTTTTGAATTTGATCTACAGGTTGAGTATTTGGTAGAATTTTGTTAATCAACCTGTTGAATTGAGCCACAAATTCTCTCATGGGCTATTGTGATTCCTTCTTTATTTGAGAAATTTGGGCTAGAAAAGCATGCACGTCTTCTGCCAGTTTGAAATGGTTTTCAAACCTAGTTCTCATTGTGTTCCAGCTAGTGATAGCTTCAGCTGGAATGTGATAGAACCAATCAGCAACATTATCTTGTAAAGTCTCAACAAAAATCCTTACGAAGACGTCTTCATGTTCAACTCCCAGAACTCTGCATGCAACTATGAAGGCTACAATATGTTCATCGGGATGTACTTTACCATCACCCTTGAATTTAGGAAAGTTATTCCGGTTACCTCTGGGTAACTCATGCAAAGGCTGAGGAAGGACAAGAGGCCCAACACAATGGCCTTGGGCAATGGTACCACAATTCTTGGAAAAATGGCTTGAAGTGGAACTGAACCACCAGAAAGAATCAGAGCTCGAACATTAGGACTGATTTGTTCTGAAGGAATATCACCCATAGGGATTCTATCTTTGATAGGAGGAGTGCTTGTCGAACGAGCCTTTCTATTTCTTCTTGTTGAAGGGAAAGGAAAACCCTGCTGTTCCAAGAGCTGAAACTGAGAATCTTCAATACCAAGGGCCCTTCTCCCTCGAGTAAAACATGGAGTTTCAGATCAAAAGATGATCAATAAATGATTATAGCACTGGAATATGATTCCCCAGTGGAGTCACCAAAAACTGTTGGTCGTCAAAAAGGACTTCAAGAAGAGCAACAGTCAGGGGACAAGAAGTCCCTCCTCTTTAATGGGAGAGGTTCCCTTATTCAGAAACGAACCTATTTACACATATACAAAGTATGGTTTTACTACAGAACTTGGATATTATGAAAGTGTTTTCTAAAAGGATCATCAATCACAAAAGGACTGAAGAATGAAAATGTGAGAATGAGTAGAAAGGCACCATTCAAAATTATAGATGACAGAGTAATTCCTTATGCATGCGAGGGTACAGCGAATTGGAATAAGATCATTTGTATCACATTAATAAGATGGAATTTGAAAAGACACAAAGTTCTGTAAATAACATCTGCAAGAATACAAAGCTTCTCAGCATAATACAAATAAATAATCTAATAAAATTAAATGAATAGCTTGAGAATAAAGGAAACCAGATAGACAAAGAATGAAAAATCCTTCCGTATTGATTTATGTACACTTTCGAAATAATCCAAGTTCTCTCTCTCTCTCTACAAAATGGCAAGGAGAGGCCATTATATAGTTTACAAATTAGTTACTCTCAGTAACTACTTATTCTAACTAATGATTAGTTAAAGGGTTGCAAATCGCAATACCCCAACTAAATACAATAAATTCATGATGAAGAAGAGAAGAAGGAGAAGAATCAGGAGAAGAAGACAAGCGTTCAAGATTGGGAGGGACCCACTGATTTAAGGATCCGTTGTCTGAATCTCTTCAACGCCTCGGCTATGTCTCTGCCACGTGGGACTGATGTGTTGGCGGTAGACTGAGTCCAAAATCCGAGGCACTTCTCCATTTCCTTATCGAACTCGACATGAGTATGATAATCTTTATTGGCTTCTTCTATGGTAGATTGAAGAGAACAGATCTCCTTCATTTTTTCCTTGGAAATGGAGCTTTCCTTGAATAGATCCCCTTTGACAAAAGCTCTGAATTGAGCTTTGATTTCTTGTAAAGTGAGAGGCACACCAGAAGTCTCATCATGAAGATGGCAATGTATATCTTTAAAGGCAGATATAACTAGTGTTTTGAAGGCCTCACCCTTCTGCCAGCTATTCCTTAATTCTCCCAAAGCCTCCTCCAAGACCTTGATCTTCCATTCCATGTTGTAGACCTGGACTTTGACAAATTATCCTTTGTATCTTCAAAGACCTTGCTTGCCAATAAAATGTTTTCATCTGTTTGTCCCATGAGGTGGAGGTCTACTATGCAACTACTCCAAAGTTTAAGTTCTTTATCAATGCTCCCAATAGTGGAGGAGAGCTTCTGTTGCAAGTTTTTCACCTTCCCGTGGAGTTTGAAAGCTTCATCAATGAAGTTCAATCCTGCAACAAGCATATCATCCACCATGGCCTCCATAGCTCTGCCATAGACGGAATACTTGTGCATATCTTTGATACTTTGTACTTCATCTTGGCTCAAAATTATAGGTGGTGGAAGAGTAGTCAATGGGGTAGGGTCCAAAACTTTGTCCTTGGACAAAAGAGATTTGATGAAACTTGTAAGAATTTGGGCTTGTTCTTCCAACTGTTCTATGGTTTGTTTCCCTTTCTCTACCCTCCCAATGACTCTGGTGACTATTTCCTAAAGATTGTGGATCTCGCCTTCAGGGGTAGATTCTCCCATGGGAATTCTTGAGAACTCAAGATCAGACGCTTGCAAATCTTGTTCTGATACACCTTGGTGGATGAGGAAGGAGTAGAGACTACAGGTCCTTGAGTTGACGAGGCAGGAGGGGTTTGCACAGGTGTTTCTAATCTGGGTGTCGATGCTTCCCTTCTTGGTGTTGAAGCATCCTTGGAGGAGGATTCCCCTGAGTGCCTCCTAAGCTCACGGACTTGCCTATCAAACCAGATCTTGGTCCTGACTAAGACTGGAGCCAGGATTTCAGCCAAATCATCCTTCTCCTTCTTGAACCAATCCAAGTCCTCCAAGGGAGTGTGTTTGACCACATTGTCATACTCATATGAGTACAGGTCAGAGTTGTCATCCTGGAGCCCTTCAGGAACTTGGTACAAGTTAAGCTCTTGGATTAATTGGAGGGAAAACCTGCCATAATGCCTCCTTCTGGCTTCAAAATCATCAGCACAGTCAGCCCAATAGTCCTCTGTGTCTGCCCTATGATGATAGGTGATCTTGATGTTCTACTCAATAAACTTCTTCAAGTCAAAACAAGTTCTTGGCTTGAAGAAATGGACAGTGATGGGAGCTAGGGCTCTTTCTATATTTTGTGCGTCCAGGGCTGTTTTGCAGGTGTAGTTTCCCAAAGAGATGGGGAAATGCAAGCCAGTAATTTTCTTGTCCCTGCAGGTTCTATGCAATTTTTCCAATTGCCTACACACTTCTATCAAGGCCATTTTTTCATTGCAGAACATAGGAAGCTTGAGGGGAGTGCTTTCATAGCCGACAAGCCTGATATAAGAAAATTTTCTGAATTAAATAAAGTAGGCACCGTAGTGCGATATTAGATTCATAGCTCATCAGAAAATCTCCTTGCAGTGTTGCTCTCTAGTAACTGACCATGTACATGGTGAAAGCATCATTCACCCTTCGGAAATTGCGATTGCTGGTTTCCAAGGTGAACTGCGGGCAGTAGGCATACACGGGGTCATCCTTATGAGCATCGATGTATGAGAAACAAAACCATTACCTCGATGCTACCAGAGTATACATCAGGTATGAAGTCATATAAAATTTCTTAGTTTTCTACACATTTGATAGTTGTTCTACTAGATTCATACTAATGATCTCTGACCAGTTGATATTCTGAGTTCCCTCGCACACCATATTGATAAGTGGGCACATCCAGAAATGGAACTCATTTGTAGAGGGTAAACCCATGACCTGAGCCAGTAGGATTATAAAATCTGACAATTCTTCATTGAAATCCGCATGAAAAAGAGTCTTGGACAGACGAGATGCCCCCTTCTTAGGGTTTTTTCAGCTGGACTTCGCCACCCGCGCCTTATAGTTATCACTGTCTTGATCGAAAAGGGCCTGTGCTTGATTCTGGGAGATAACTATAGCATTGTCCATTTCAAGAATCCTTAGGGCAGTGCTAATGGTGGTGGCATCTAACTTGGCAATGAGTTCTCCATGCACATTCGTTAGTTCGCTTGAGTCGGGATTGAAATGAGCTCCGCAAGTGAGTACTATGTCTGCACATTGTACTGAAATTGGGAAGCCACCAACGAACGCCAAGCCACTGTCATGAATCATCTGTGCCATAGCTGAAGGGTTTGCATCTATCATCCTTTCCTAAAAATCCCCAAAATCAAGGTGGCAAACTTCACTGTCCCCGATATCGAACGGCAGACTCGAGTGGTGAAACTTCTTCCTACCCCTGGAATTTAATCTTCATGTTGATAGTAACTTGGAGAATAGAGCTGCAGATTGGACTTGGGATGGAATCACAAGGGAAATGGATACGCGCGTAGAAATTTTTGTTGCAAGGGTTCGAGTAATAGATAACATGAAAGCAGTGTGTAAAAATGCATAGGGCGTTCATTATATAGTCGTTTAGAGAGAGAAAGGTAATAAATGCACATTAAATATATATCTACCAAATTAAAAAGCAATATATTTGGGTAGAGCAGAAAAATTAGCACGAATGGCACTTGGTTCATTTAGGACACGAGGGATGCAAATGCACGAAGTACGCGGTTCGGTCGATTCAAGGCGATGCGGGAAAAGACACACAAATGTTCTTAGGACATGTGGAATGAAAGTACACGAGAATACGTGATTCGCCAAATCGAACAAAAGGGAACAATGGGTAGGGTGAACTTGGGACATTTGGGACAAAAAGTTCTGACGGGCCCGAAAAGAATGGACTTCGGGTAAACCGGCCGATCGGGGAACAGAGAGCCCGAATGAACTTGGGACACGCGGGACAAAAATGTCTGACAGCCTGAAAAACACACAAAATGACCCAAAAAACGTAGATTTTCCCAATTTTCTGACTTTTCACATCACCAGGACAACAGAAAAGACACTTAACCTCAAAATTTTAATTTTTAACTTCTTAAAAGCAGGGGAATTTTGAGTGGACAACAACTGGCTCCTTCTGGGGATGACTTGGCATAGATTCAAAGAATGAGACAAGGCAAGAATTTAGAAAACTTAGGGAAGTAAACCGTTACCTTATCCATTGGGCAACGGAGACAAAAAGGAAACCAATACGTAAGACAACACATGCAAACAACACACAAAAACAAGGGAAGGAAAGGAGGACACACATTATACAGAATATACACAGGACTTCCTAATCACCTATGACTTAAATAGTTTCAGGTACTACCCACTATAAGGAAGTGGGAGAGAAGAACCATCCATATAATCAAGGTAAAAAGAATTCTTACCAGCGAAGTGCCTTATCTTGAAAGGTCCGAGCCAAAAGGAATCAAACTTGCCATGGCTACCACGAGGTTCATGCCTTTTATCCCACAACAAAATAGTGTCTCCAATTTTGAAATCCCTGAACCTAGATTTCTTATCAAATAAGACTTTTACTTTCTGTTGGTGAGCAGATATCCTATCAGCAACTTCCAATCTGTCCTCATTCAATTTGTGAAGATACATGATTCTCTTATCCAAAGAATCATTGAAACTGGTATCTTTAATGGCCTTCATTAAATGCGAGCTAGAAGCTCCATCAGAATCGTAATTGGGCCTCCACTCCATATACTACTTGAAAAGGAGACATCCCAATGGCTCTCTTAGGTGTGATCCTATCTGCCCAAAGAGCATCATAGAGTTTCTTGTGCCAGTTCCATTGGGATTCATTGACTAATTTCCTTATTATGGCCACCAGATTTTTATTTGTTGATTATGCTTGTCCATTTCCCTGAGGATAGTAATCTAAGGAGTGAGCCAAGGAGATGCCATATCCATAGCAAAAATCCATCATCTCGGTTGAAGAAAAATTTGAAGCATTATCTGTCACAATCTTGTTTGGCACACCATACCTTATCAAGATGTTTTCTTTGATAAAACTGCATACTACTTCTGAAGTAGTACTCTTTACTGGAATGGCTTCTACCCATTTGGTGAAATAATCTATGGCAGTTAATACGTGGGTATGACCAGCACTAGAAGAGGGATTAAGTGTTCCAATGAAATCTAAACCCCATTGCTGAAAAGGTTCTTCGATCACAACTGGTTTCAGGGGCAAGGAGGCCAACTTGGGTCTACCCATGAAATTCTGACAAGCCTCACATTTATCAACCCATTTTGATGCATCCTTGAACAAGGTAGGCTAGTAATATCCTCCACGAAGTATTTTATGAGTAGTGACAGTTGATGAGTAATGCCCTCCACATGCCTGATCATGAAAAGCTGAGAGTAGCTTCTTCTGTTGTTCCTTGTCCACACATTTCAAAAACCTTCCATCTAACCCACATTTAAACAAGGCATTTTCCCACAACACATATTGGGTTGATCTCAGTTTAACGGCTCTCTTCTCTTTGGTAGTCAAATGAGAGGAGCATTCTCCATAGGTGAGAAAGTGAGCGATATCAGCATACCATTCATCAACTGAGCTAAGAAATAGAATGGTAGGAAGACCAACTTTATCCTCCAGTAACTCATGTCTAGCTCCTTCAGCGATGAGTTCACACAGTGCTTTTCCACGAATGAGTTTGGTCGGTTTGATGTCAATATCATATTCTTGAACCTTGGCCACCCAGTTCCCTCTCTTGGATCCAAATTCCTGTTGTGTGAGAATTGACTTGATAGTTGTATCTGGTACCAACACTGTGGAGTGAGAGTTAAGAATGTAAAAATGAAATTGCTTGACAGCTTTAACCACTGCAAAAGCATGTTTTTCCATTATGGTGTATTTTAACTCATGATTTTTTAGAATATAGCTCATAAATGCAATTGGGAGTTCATGCTCATTAGAATCTTCTTGAGTCAAAACAGCAGCCAAGGTTTTATCCATGGCGTAGCAATAGATAATGAAATCTTTGCTGAAATCTAGACATGCTAAAATAGGATTTTTAGCAATGGCCCTTTTAATACCTTCAAAGGCTTCTTTCCTTCGGAGACCAACCAAACGCTTTTTTTTTTCCTTATATTATTTGGGACATATTCAAAGTTAGCTCAAGCAAAATTAGGGATGAACCTTCTCAAAAAGTTGATCTTACCAAAGAAAGAGTGCACTCCCTTTTACTTGGTTGGAAGAGTAATTTTCGAATAGCTTCAACTCACTCAGTATCAATTTTTATACCATCTTTGGAGACAACGTGCCCCAATAATTTCCCCTCCGTGACACAAAAAATAGATTTCTTAGGATTCAAAGAGATCCCATGTTCTCTACATCTTAGCAGAACTATCTCTAGATGCTGGAAATAATCTGCCCTTGTTTTAGAAAATACATTCAAGTCATCAAGGTATACGATGATACACTTTCCTTTCAAACTTCCAAAGGCCAAATCCATAGCCCTCTGAAAAGTGGCACCGACATTAATGAGCCCAAAAGGCATCCTTTTGTAAGCAAAGGTACCCCAAGGAGTAGTGAAAGCCATTTTGTGTTGATCTGCGGTATTAACTTCTACCTGGTTATATCCTGAGAATCCATCAAGCATAGACAACATTTCGGATCCGTTACTGCTTGCAAGACCTGATCCATCATAGGTAAGGGATAATTATCTTTCAAGGAATCTTGATTTAGATTCCTGAAGTCAACACAGATACGAATCTCACCATTTTTAGGTTGAGTCAAGTCATTTTAGGCATGATGGATTCAATTTATTTTAGGTATGATTGAGTCATGTTAGTTTAGGCATAGTTGATTTAGGTATAGGTATTTTTAGTTAGGTCATTTTTGGCATGATTGAGTCGGGTATAGGCATGATGTAGTCAAAGTTGGTTTAGGTATGATGGATTTAGGTATAGACATATTTGAGTTTGGTTACTTTATGCATGATGGATTCATGTCATTTCGGCATGGTTGACTCGAGGTATAAGCATGGTTGTGTTAGGTTTCTAGGCATGGTTGAGTTAGGTCGGATTAGGCATATTTGAGTTAGGTGAGTTAGGCATGGTGAAGTTAGGTATTGGCATGATGGAGTCAGGTCATTTAGGCATGATGGAGTCTTGTTTTTAATTTTGATTTAATGTCCAAGTTATTGGTAACATGGGAAATAAATGATGAGTTATGTCTATGTTATGGTGTAAATTTCTAAAAAAATTGATATTATAGAAATTTGAATGATTGATTGGATGTTTTGATGGTGTGATAAAATGGTAGATATGTATGAATGAGAAATTTCCAATTGTTATGAAAAATGGAAATGATGGAATATGAATATAAGAATGGGGGAAAATAGGTTAGGGTAAAGAGTGTCCGAGACAACCTCCAAGGGCCCCATGCCCTAGGAGTGTTGCCTACATAGCCCCGTCGAAAAGGGGCCTCAGGCCAATGTATTTCTCCCATAACCTAGGGAAGAATATGAGGAATTAAAGGAATAGGTTGGGAGGTTTTTGGCATGGTTGATTCGAGGTCATAGGCATGGTTGAGTCGAGGTCATCGGCATGGTTGAGTCAAGGTCATAGGCATGGTTGAGTCATTTAAAATGTAGGTGTTGATGGTCTAGTCCTGTATAGGATAATCAATAAGTAATGAAGAAGGTGAATGGTAAGAGGTGGTAAAGATATGCTTAATTGAGAAGAACCCTAATGAGTCTATCATACCTAAGATGGGCTTATGAACGTAAGACCCTAAAGGCGTTACATAATGGACTATTCTAAGGGTGAAGAAAGTCACATGATCACAAAATTTGATTCTGATACAGAAGTTCCTTGAGCAAATAGGAAACTAGGGTAAAAAGGTAATGATGCGAAAATGGGTAGTTTAGCGTAACTTAATGTACAACAACATGTTTATCTAGCAAGAATCCCATGATCGAAAATAAGAAATTCCATGACGAAAAATTTATCGCTTTCTTCTTTTGCTTGTTTTTATTTTTGATAGACTAATCGATGTGGGAAGTCTATATGGAATGAGTATATTATCTCCTTGAGGTCTTCGTAAAGCTGATCGATGCGGGAAGCTTCTGAAAAAAAAAATTGTATTTTTGCAATGACTTTATATAGTTATCCTTCGAGGGAGAATTCTATTTATAATGGTGAGATAGAGAGAAGAGATGTCCCTTTTGAGGGAGTCATCTATTCGCAGAATTTGACCCAATGAGTTGAATTCCATTTTGGTTTTGGACATTTTAAGTCATGGACAAGACTATAGAGGAAGATAAGGATCATGTTTAGAAAACAAAACCATAGCAAACATATGTCAAAAATGAAAGAGATGATTGCAGTGAAGTGACAAATGACTATGGGATTCCATCTTTGAAAAAATATTAAAATTATCCATGAGTAGAGCCATGATACCCATATTGAAAATAAGGTAGAAATGTGATAGGTAATCACATGATTTTTATTTAGTCATTGATCCTCAAAACGGATAATATGGAAGGTGACTGGTGATCAAGGGATGAGCGGTCAATAGACAGAAGGTGATATATCACTTGATTTCAATAATAAATAGTCTAAGATGTAAGGCATTGAGGGGCTCAGGTTTGGGTTTACCTTTGAGTGAAGACAAACAATAAGCACCGATCCATAAGATTGAGTAATAATATAGGGTCTAAGCCAATTAGGAGAAAATTTTCCCCATTTACTATTCTCTTCTTTGGTTACATGTTGATTTTCCTTGAGGATGAGGTTGCGACCGGGAAGGTTTGCTCATGGAAACATTTATCGTAGGCACGTTTGATACACTTTTGGTAGATTTGTAGATGGTCACATTGAGACGACGTTCATCTAATAACTCAATTTATGTTAAACGGTCCTAGAAAAATTCATCGTCGTTGAGCATATCTTGTAGTAAAATGCAAAGAGATGGAATTTGGACTTCAAGAGGCAAGATAGCCTTAGTACCATAGACAAAAGCAAAATGTGTGGCAAGTAGTTGAAGTGTGAATACTAGTGCGATAGGCCCACAAGGTGAAAAAATTAGCATATGTCAATCCTTCCCAAAGATCTTCATCTACTTTCATAAGAATTTTGTTAAAGGTTATATTAGTTGATTCTTCTTGGCCATTTGTTTGTGGGTAATAAGGTGACAAGAAACTGATTTGAATGCCAAAAGTGTCACACACTTTCATAGGGTTTTGTTTTTGAATTTCTTTCCATTATCAGTGATGAGACGGTGACAGACATCAAAGTGACAAATGATGTGATGGTTGATGAATTCACATATTTTCTCAGGCTTTTGTATAAATGAGGGGAATGTCTTTGACCCATTTAGTGTAGTATTCAGTAGCACTTATAATCCATTGATGGCATTGTAATGAATGGGGATTGATCTCTCCGACAAGATCCAAACCCCATTGAGAGAAACGCCAAAGGTCTCGTGCAACCTATAAGGCATGAATACGTGTGTGATGAATATTGTCATGTTCTTTGGCATTTCACATAACATTTGACATAGTCACAAAAGTCACGTTTTATGGTTGGCTAGTAATATCCAAGGTGAAGAATGCATTTAGCGACAGCTAAACCACTAAAGTGGCTTTCAAAAATTCTCGTCGTGAACTTCCTTGATGGTGTAGGGAATTTTAGAACTTGTAAGGCATCGTAAGAGAATACCATAGAATCCGTGCTTATAAAGGAGACCACCCATGATGACATAGCGAAAGACATTTTTGAGAAAGGAACGTTTTCCATTACAAGTGAGATCGGGAGGTAGAATGGAAAGGGAAAGGTAGTATGCAAACTGCTTATACCAAAGGTCACGTGGGTCAGTGCAACGGTTTTGATGGAGTGGGCCCCATAAGGTGAATAAGAGTTTTATTATAACATGTGTATTGTAAAAATATTTTAGAGTCACAGGTTGAAGCAAGTATTTAAGAATCTAGGCGAGGCCATGGTATCCACAAATTTATTAGTAGAACGTGGGGTGGTTTGAAGTTTGTAATGGTCAAAGGTAGTCAAAAGTTTGTCAACATGACATTTTTACTTTTGTATTATTTCATTATGACACTGGTATATACCATTGACTTGGTTTATAACCATTTGAGAGTCACCAAAGATATTAATTGATTTAACATCTAGGGAGATGGCAGTTTGAAGGCCTAATACGAGTGCTTCATATTCAACGATGTTGTTAGTGTAATTAAAATAGAGTTTGAAAGATAAAGGCATCAGTTCACCATCAATAGGAATGAGGATAACACTTATACCTCCTCTATGCTAACATTTGGAACCATCAAAGAATAAGGTCATCTGGTAAGTGGTACAGTCAAAGAGAGGGTATCAATCGATTCATCAGGAAATTGAAATTAGAGGTCCGATTTTTTGGAAAGAGGTGCGATTGCTTTAGTTGGCGGCTGATGGCTTGGCCTTTGACATAATTTTGATGGATGAATTCAAGGTCAAGGTCTACAAGAAGCATGAGCCAGTGTGCAACACGTTGATGTTGATAGGGTTTGGTGTACATGTAATGTAGGGGATCAGTGTTAGTGATGAAAAAGGTTTTTGGTTGAGTAGGTAATGACATAGTTTAGTGGTGACAAAAACTAAGGCTAAGTAAAGATTTTCAACATGGGTGTACCTAGTTTCATAGTCCAAAAGGGTATGGCTTATGTAATAAACCGCTTGTTCCCCTGTGCTACTCATTGTGATGATCAAGCATGGAACCTAAAGAATGGTCGTAGCGGAAATGTAGGTAAAATGGTTGGTCATCCTTAGGAGGAATGAGCACCGGTGGTCAAGAAGGTATTTTTAAGGCGTCAAAGGCTTTGTGGCATTCATCATCCCATTTGAATAGACGTCCTTTTTTATGAGATGATGAAATGGTTAACAATAGTCAAAAAGTTGTGAGATGAAACGATGAATAGATTACAACTTACCATGAAAACTTTGAAGTTGAATGAGATTAGTAGGTGGAGGAATTTCAAGAATAGCCTTTACTTTAGCAAGATCGACTTCTATGCCACACAAAGAAACGATGAAACCAAGGAGTTTTCCTGAAATTACCATAAAGACACACTTTTTAGGTTGAAGGAAAACACAATACATGATAAGATGGTCAAAGATGACCTTAAGGAATATCAAGTCTTCACTGATGTTTTGATTTGGCAAGAATGTCATCCACATAGTCTTCCAATATGTGATGCATGATGGCATGGAATATATAATTCATGGCTCATTAATATGTAGCACCAACATTTTTAGGGACAAAAGGCATGACTCGATAGCAGAAGGTCCCCAAGGAGTGATTTAAGACTTTAGAAACAAGGAATTTTTTTCACAATGTTCTTTGTTCTAAATCATAATTTAGAACACACATTCCAATGCCATACTATTTAATAATAGAAAACCATATGCATATGTAATGAATCACTAAAACATCGATCTCTAATGTTATTAAGTAATGTATATATGAAGTATACTTGGTTCCTTTACCCTATTGGGGGTGCCGGTGTTCTTTTTAAGAGCCTATCTCGAATATCTATTACCAATACTCATATGAAAACTCACTTCTTAAACTTGGTGACATAGGACAACATGAGCAAAGTAGCTTGTGATACTTTTTCCAAAGATTTATAAACATGTAAATCATGTTTACATTCCTAGATGGCATACTTGTCAAACGGAATAAGTCCTTCACCACACTTGATCTGTTATCTAGAGAGGTCCTCACTGACTTCTATCAATCCCACTTGATTCAAATTTTAACCCTAGATAAGGTTAGCAACATGCCCTAGTGTGGAGGACTTCTCACGGTGACTAAGGTTACATAGACATACTCAATCAAATTACGTCGATTGGGTGTGTCTAGTTATCCTAAGTCAATGTGCTTTGACCCCGACACTAGATCATGTAACTCTCTCTACATAGGGTAGAGCCGTGATCCAGTCAAGAACTTATGTTAGTCTAGTTGAACAAACTCTGTGGGGTATTGAGACATGTTGACTGCAACATAGCATCCTTTTAATGAATGACTCCTATCATTATGAAGGTTCTATGTTGCATAGTTGTGTGTGTCCAAATCCAACCGATTCTCCTCATCCGAATGAACATACCTTAGATTGAAAGTTAATATCTTATTAATCACTTCATTACAAATTATTTACAACAACCTTACTAATTCAGCTAGGTTCCTTAACCCTTAAGGTTACAAGTTAAAACTGTATTTGAGTTAGGTATGTGGATGAAATTTGCTTCCTAACTAATTAATTACAAGTTATTTTAAGTATACCACAACAACTTAAATCATGTTCTTACATAATATAACTTGCATTTATGAAAGTCTTAATTACTTTTTTACTTATTTCAGCCCTATCTAAAATAAGTTCCAAGTAAACCTTTTATTTTATACTTCATGGAAATGAAGTCTAAATTCCCTTTATACCTCCCTTCCGAGCATTCCTAGTTTTGACTATGAAATTCTTCTTAAGGAAAAACACCTTCATTTATCAACTTACATTTATAATGATTCCTTTAACATGATCTTAAGTTAATTCCATGATTTATTTTATGGAAAGTATCTTTCTTTCCCATATTAAGGGCTAATGTCCATTTATAATAAAATTGCACGTTGTAAATTATAATCATGGTTTAATACACATACATCCATGTAATTCAATTACATTATTTTTTTGTAATGGTAGAGTATCTACTTAATATTGTCAACCTTATAAGTTGCATCTCTCCTAGAGAAAATAATACAACTAACAACTCAAATTCCTACCCCAACCATTCCATATTATTTAAGTATATTATCTACCCTCTTCATTAGGGTAACACATATCAATTCATCCCAATTCATGCCAAGAAATTATTACAAGTATTATTTAAAATCAACACATCTTTTATTCATCAAGGAGGAGTGATACATTCACTAAATCCAAAACATTTTAGATATCACAAAATGTCAAAACAGCAGCACCTAACCAATTCTTATTACAACTTCCTTTTCCAACAAGTGCATCTTAAGTAATGAAGCCAAATTTCATCATAATAAAGATACAATCCCTTTAATTAAACAAATGTAACTTTCTATAGGTCTTTCTCCATTCATCTTTTGTGAAGTCCATCTACAAAATTGTTAACAAGGGTTAGTTTATTGAACTGAGCATGATAAGCGCTATATCATTAAAACTGTTTCATAAAAATAACTCTATTATTATGAAATAGTCCTGAAAACACAATCATAATAATAGAAAGACTCATCCAAAATGATTACAATCCAAGATAAGAGCTATATATATATATAGTTTTAAATCAAAAGTAAGGTTTGGTCAGTCAATCTATCAACCTTAACTTTCCATTATAAAATCCTTTTATCATACAGAATTTAAACAATAGAGTTAAGAAGAATTATCATTTCATCTGAACCTTACCATTACTTTCATGTAATCCATTTAAGTTCCTTCAATCAGCTAAACCTATTTAACAAAAGAGAATAAGATACATAAAACTATCTTTCAGACTTAATTCAATAGTTTGTGTAGTAATAAAAATTGCCTTCCATCTAATCGTCCCATTATCTTAGATTCATCCTAAAGTCTAAGATGTCATCAATCATAAATAATATCATATGAACAAGTAAGGATAACCAAATCATCGTAAACAATTAATGTAACCCTGATTGAAGCATCCTAAAGTCTAGGCTCAGAATTAGAAATCAATTCAAGTTAGAATTCAAAGACAACATAAATCAGATCTCATCTAAAGTATAACGTTACTTCTAACAAGAAAAAATAAAACATTCAAATCCCATAAAAAATAAACAATCGTTAATAATACAGAAAGGAGTAGATGGATTTAAGTTCAAAACTTATACAAGACTCGATACTCCTTCCAATCATGTCATAAGCTTCTGCTCTTCTACCCTAAGGACATAAATGCACTTAGTCCTATCACATGGTCAAGAAGTGATATAACTATAACACACTAGAAGAGGGACAAAAATTATACCAAGTGAAAAATATCCCATTTGAAATATTGATGAGTGATTGAGTGATATTGCATTCTCCTCATCTGTCCCATACTCTTGTGATGAAGAGTAAACATTTCTCATTAAATAAATAATGGAAGATACAGAACAGATCCCATACAAACTTCACATGAAAGGTGCCAAAACTGAGAATAATATTTCACCTAATAATAAATCAATAACCAAACAAAGATTCACCCAAGTCCCAAATGGGTTGAGTACCAAAATACCAAGAAAAAGGAATGTAAAGCAACATCTAACCTTTACCTTTTTCATCCCAATAGAGACAGGTTCAAAAGACATGATTCCATCAAGGATAAATGAGTGAATCATTTCTTAAAATCCTAGAGAAGAAAGGAAAAGTAGAACAATAGGATTAATCTGAAACAAACCTCCAATGAACTCTAAACCCATTAAAAGGAACACAAGTAAGCATTCGATCATCACCCAAATAAGATCTAGCATTCATCAACCATTTCTAACATCTACCTCTGTCCTAAAAGATTTAGTACTTGAGCTCAAAATCCCAAAAAGTTTTAAGATACCATGCTAAGAAAAAAAATACAATAGGAAAAGGTCGGATCTAAACTATTATGCATTCCTGTGCACTTTCAATGAAATGAGAAAACAATGAATTGATACCCAAAAAGATTTTTCAAACTTAAACACTAAGTGGTTAATCCTTAAACAACTTACGGTTTTAAGGTAAGCATAAAACAGAATAACATTTCCACTAGCAATATCATCCATCAGACTCATTCATAAAATTAGTTATGCCTCCAATACAGTGGTGTATCATCTACATAAGGGTTCTTGTAAAATCTCCTTAAACAACATCAAAAAGAAGACATGCAAGATGATTTAGATAATTTCAAGATAGCATAACCAATGTTCAAAACTTACAACTCTGAGCTTAATATTTCCCCCAATTAGGAACAACGGTAGTATTCAAAGTTTAATATTGCAAGGATAACAAATGCAAAGTAGAGAACAATAAGATCTTAAGAAAAAGTCAAGATATCCAAAAATAATTTCTCTATCTGAAGTCTTCCAATGGAGATTAAATAGAAACATTTAGAACAAGATCCTTAGAATCAAGAAAACCAAGATACATACATGGCTAGAACACTTTTAACTAAGATCACCTAACAGATCTCAACTCTATTTCAAGCCTCTACGGAAAGATTAAAGAAAAATCTAGTTACTCAGAGGTATGGAAGCTACACACCTAGAACACACTTTCCACTATCCAACCAAAATTGATAATGCATCCAGGAGAACAACACAATACCATGAAGAAAAATAAATTCATTCACAAAAACAAAACCAGAATATTTCCTTAAGAGCAGAGTTGTTTTTATGAACATTTAAGTAAAATCATAAGACTTAATGGATAGGGCCTATCATGCCTGATAGATCTCCAGTCTTCTCTGTTTCATAGAAAATATCCAAGAAGAGATTCAATTCTTCCTTCAAAATTCCAACAACCCTCCAAACTTTCTCCTTCTCTTTCTTATAGTCTCACGGTGCCAACTTCTTCATTCAAACTCCATGCAAGGAAAGAGAGTTCATGCAAGGATAACATTCATGCAAGAATTGAACTGGAGGTTTGAAGAGCCAAAACAAACCACATGCAGAGCTCAAGCTCAAGAAGACCAAATGAACAAACAAAACCAAACCCCTCTTTCTTCTTCCTAGGCAGTTTTCACCAATTTCAAAAATATTAAATGCAAAGCAGGACTGTCAGTCCTTCCTTTTCCCCCGCCACTACCATCTCTGTTTGGAAAATGACTAAGTTCAAATTTGCATGAAACTAAAATTTGGTGGAGCTTCCAACTCATTCCCCCAACTTTCCGCATGACTTCACCAACTTTGGCAGTTCAAAAGAGATAAGATCATATTAACTCCCTCATAAATGTCTAGGAGTTGATGCCACCAACCTCCCCTTTCTATGTCATCCCATAGGTCCCTTTTAGGTTAGCCAACATTAGGTTAGGTTCAACATTAGTTTAGGAACTAACATAGGTCCTTAGGTCTAAGTATTTAGTCTTAGGTCCCATTTAACATCCCATAATAACAAAATAACTTAGTAACTTAGGTTAGGTTACACTTTTTAGGATAAAGTTCCTAATTTAAGGAACATAGTGTAAATAGGTTCCATGTTCATAATAAAAATTATATCACACATTAACCAAAAGGAAGGATCATATTAGAACACAAAATTTGAGTACAAAGCAGAGAGCCAAGGAGATCAAATTATTCATGACCTTAGCACATTCGAAGTCCAGGAACCTTTCAAATTATCCAGCTTGGTCATTATGACCTCAAAGTTTATAAATTAGAAGCATACCTTGGATTAATGAAATTGATCCAAGGTAATGTTGTTTTGGATCCCCACGAGTTATGAAACTAAAACTCAATTTCTCATTCCCAAGCAGTGAATTATTCTACATAAAATAAAAATATGAATTGCTTCATTTCATATTAAGCAAAAACATGACAAAATTATACCTATTTCAGAAGATAACATATTACCTACTGCAAACATGATTTCATAGGTCATAAGAGTACACCATCTTAAGACAAAAATCACATGTCAACGTTTGAACCTTCCATAACAAAAGTCATCATAGATATCAGTCATGCTAGAGGTGTTACATACCTCCCTCCTAAAAAGTATCATTGTCTTGATGATTAACTTAGTCCAAATTCTCAACCAAGAAATATAATCCTAATTATAGTTCACAAACAGAAACCAGATTTGAGAATTCCAAATTTTCCATAATTTATTCAACATTAAAATAGATGTTCTTGTACTAATGAATATAGTACCTACCCAAAATTGGCATATTTATTGATAAATTAAGAACAAAATATTTAAGTATTATCAATCAAAAAAATCAATTCTGTTCAAATAAATGAGGAAAAGCAATTTTCATGTCCTTAAGGTTTTCCCATGTTGCACTTTCTTCATTAAACTAGTCCCATTGAACCTTGCATTGACTAATTTCACGATTTCTCAAGTGCAACTGGTGATTTTCCAGCACTCTAATGGGTTTAACCATGATTATTCTTGGGTCTTGGACCTGCAAGGAATCTCAATTTAACACATGTGATAAATCTAAAACATATTTCTTAAGTAAATAAATATGGAAAACATCATGCATTCGTGATAAATCGGTGGTAAAGCTAAACGATAAGCTACATGATTGATTACTTCAAAAATTTCAAAGGGTCCCACATAATGAGGTGATAATTTGGCAACCTTGCCAAAGGTTATAGAACTCTTTTTGGCTTAACCCGTAAAAAGACCTTTTCACCAAGTTCAAATTTCTTATCAACCCTTTTCAAATCTACATAACATTTTTACCTATCTGTTGCTTCTTTTAAATGTTCACGAATCATTTTAACTTGTTGTTCCATTTCAGTAAGGATTTCAAGTCCAATTACCTCTTTGTCTTCTATGTTATCCCAACTAACTAGAGTTCTACATTTCCTTCCGTACAATGCTTCGAAAGGTTTCATTTTCAAAGAGGCATGATATGTATTATTATAATCAAATTCAACTAATGGAAGGTACTCTTCCCATTTGTATTGTTGATCCATGCAAAGTACATTCATAACATATCTTCCAAAACTTGGTTAACTCTTTCAGTTTTCCCATCTATTTCGGATGGTATGTTGAACTAAAATTTAGTTTAGTTCCTAAGGCTGCATTAAGTGTTTTCCAAAATCTAGATGTCATTCTAGGATCTCTATCTGATATGATCAATTTAGGTACTCCATGTAATCTAAAAATTTCATGAAAAATATTTTTGCTAATACAGGTGAATCATCCTTAAGATTACCAACAATAAAATGTGCTACTTTTGTCACCTAATCAACAACAACTAAAATAACATCATGTCTTTTCCGACATTGGCAGCCCTTGAACAAAATCCATGCTAATTACCTACCACTTATATTGCAATCTGCTATGAGGATATAATAAACCATCTGGGTGCATATATTCGGCCTTAACACGCTGACATTCTGATAAGTGTGTCACAAAATCAATTACGTCTTTCTTCATCCCTTTCCAAAAATATTGTTGTTTTATATCAGCAAGCATTTTCGTAATACCAGGATGTCCTGAATAAGGTGAATTATGAAATTCAATTATCAACTTCCTTCTTAACTCATTTCCTAAAGGTATATACACCCATTTATCATATCTCAAGATTCCTTCATCATCGAAGTGAAAACCTTTATATCTTGAGTCATTTGGATCTGCAGCAAGTGTTGTTTTTACTTGCTGAAAGTATGAATCAGATTTCATGATGTTTTTTACTTCATCCTTAAACTGATTTTTCAAAGTTATAAGTGCAAAAATATGTTTCCTATGACTTAGTGTATCTGCCACTCTGTTTTCTTTTCCTTTTATGTAACTTATGTCAAAATCATATTGTGATAAAAACTCTAACCACCTTCATTGTCTTGCATTCAGATTTGGCTAAGTGAAAATATACTTCAACCCAAGATGATCGAGTCTTTAACTAAAAATGTCTTCCTAAAATATAATGTCTCCGTAATTGACGTGCATGTACTATGACAAAAAGCTCAGGTTATAGGGAGCATAATTTAGTTCATGTAACTTGATTTTTTTCTCTCATACACTATAACATGCTCATTATGTAAAAATACCTCTAAATCCTTCTCCTAAAGCATCATTGCTACCATAAAGTTTTCATTTGGATCAGGTACAACCAAAATAGGTGCAGATGTTAATTGATCCTTAAGAGTTTTAAATGTTTATTCACATTTTCACTCCACTCAAATATCTCATCTTTATTTTGTAATTAAGTTATTGGTGTAGAGACTTTTGAAAATCCCTTGAAAAAAATTTCTATAATAACCAGCAAGACACATGAAGCTTCTAACTTCATGTACATTCTTAGTTATAGGGAAGTCAGTTATGGAAACAATATTTGATGGATCAACAGTTATTCCATCTTTACTTATAACATGTACTAGATATTGTACTTTTGTTGTTAGGTTGTGGATCTTGTTTTCATGTGAGAAAGTGTTGAAGATTGTACACTAAGAGTACTATACACTTTCCACATTTTTCTCACTAGGGTTTGTTGAGTATAGCTCCAAACAAATATGGGTATTATATTTAGAGAGCAGTGGCTTGTAATAAAATCTGAGAAAGTGATTCTTGGTGGACGTAGCCTAAATTGGGTGAACCACATTAAATAATGTCTCTTTGTGTTGTGCTATTTTATTCTGCACTTTTATTTGAGATATGTAATATTTTATGCATATTAGTTTCTATTGTTGATATTCTGTGAGGGATTATTCCACATATTTTATTACTTATTTCCTATCAATTGGTATCGAACATTGATTTGGTTTGCTAAATTTTGAATCGCAAGGAAAGTTTTATCTTGAGTGGGAGCTATGACAGATGATGGAAGATCTAGGGTTGATAAATTCAATGGGCAAAATTTTAGTCTTTGGAAGATGCAGATGGAAGATTACCTTTATCAGAAGGATCTTTATATTCTTTTGTCTGAGAATGCGAACAAACCCTCGAGCATGACGGATGCAGAATGGGATTT
Organism: Taxus wallichiana var. yunnanensis; assembly: GCA_018340775.1. Classification (NCBI taxonomy): domain Eukaryota; kingdom Viridiplantae; phylum Streptophyta; class Pinopsida; order Cupressales; family Taxaceae; genus Taxus; species Taxus wallichiana. The sequence goes on from CM031234.1 coordinate 54,412,740, forward strand.
GTTGGATAGGAAGTCACTTGGGAAAATCTAGCTATGTCTTGCATCTTCAATATTATTTAATGTTTCAAAGGAAAATACTACAAAAGAATGGATGGATGTATTAGGGAAGTTGTGTGAAAAACAAATCGCCTCTCATAAGATATTTTTAATGAAAAAATTGTTGAATGTGAAGATGTCGAGAATAGCTCAGTTGTAGATCATTTAAATTATTTTGATACACTTCTAAATATGATAGCTTCAGTTACAATAAAATTTTATGAAGAAGTTAGGGATTTATTAGTTATGTGCTCTTTACCTGAGAGTTGGAATAGCCTGGTAATGGCGGTAAGCAACTTAGTTCCTACTAACTCAAAGTTGAAGTTTGAGGATGTTGTAGGGGTGATTCTAAGTGAGGAAATGTGAAGAAAAATCTTTGGTGAATCTTCTACTTTAGGGAATGCTTTGACAGTGGAAACTAGAGGGAGACAGAAGAATAGAGGAAGCCGTGGAAAATCGAAGGATCGGGTAAGGTCAAAATCTAAAAGCAAGATAGTATGTTGGCATTATGGAAAGTCTGGGCATGTAAAGAAGGATTGTTGGGAGCTTCGAGACAAGAAAAAACAACAGGAAGAAAACAAGAAGGCAAATGTGGCAACAGGTAATGTATGTCGAGAATACTTTGATTCTTTCTTTGCACAATATTACTGAATCTTGGGTTTTAGATTCGGGGGCTTCTTTCCATACTACTCCTCATAGGAATTATTTTGTTGATTATGTTCAAGGAGATTTTGGGCATGTTTTTCTTGGTGATGATGAGCCTTGCAGAATAGTTGGAAAAGGTTTTTTTTAGGTTAAGATGCAAAATGGGAATACTTGGCTATTGAAGGATGTCGACATATGCCTACATTAAGGTGAAATTTGATATCGGAAGGGGCAATTAGGAAGTGATGGTTGTCTTGTGATATTTGGTGGAATCTTGGAAGGTCATCAAGCGTGCTCTTGTGGTGGTAAGAGGTAAGAAGGTTAGGACCTTGTATTTAACCACTTATAGCACTAATGTTTGTAATCTTGTGGCTTTAGAAGTAGATACAACATTTTGGCATTATAGGCTCGGTCATATGAGTCATAAGGGCATCAAGATCATAAAGTAGGATTTGCCTGGATATACGAAATAGGTTTGGATTTTTGTGAGGACTGCATATATGGGAAACAGAAGAGAGAGTAAGGTTTCTCAAGGTTGGATCTACAAAGAAAGAGAGTAAGTTAGAGGTGCATTCGATGTGTGGGGGCTAACTCATGTATCATCTCTTGGGGGTTCAAGTTATTATGTTACTTTTATTGATGATGTAACAAGGAAATTTTGGGTTTATTGTATTAGAAACAAATCTGATGTATTTGACACTTTTATTAAATGGAAAGCCTTGGTAGAGAATGAAACAGGTCTTAAGCTAAAAATTTCCTGTGTCGATAATGGAGGGGAGTATTGAAGTAATGAATTTGATGATTTTTATTCTAAGATTGGAATCAGTAGGAAAATATGGTTCCAGGAACTCCATAGCATAATGGGGTGTCAGAAAGGATGAACAAAACAATAATGGAACATGCTAGGAGCATGAGGTTACATGCAGGATTGCCTCTTTCTTTTTGGGAAGAAGCGATGAGCACAGTTGTGTACTTGATAAACAGAGGACCTTCAAGTTCCTTGGATGGAGGCATACCTGAGGAGGCTTGGTATGGTAAGAAATTTGATTATTCATTTCTTAGAGTCTTTGGATGTAAGGTGTTTTCCCATATAGACAAAGATGATATGACCAAGCTAGAGGCTAAATCAGAAAAATGTACTTTCATCGGTTATGGTGGTGATGACTTTGGATATAAATGTTGGAGTATTAAGGACAAGAAAATCATTTGATCTAGGGATGTGGTCTTTAATGAGAAAGTCATGTATAAGTAGCAGTTGTAGGAAAATAGGGAAGAATCTAAGAAAGAATATGTAGTGGTAGAGGATCTTTTGGATGGGAAAGTGACACATGAATCAGTTTAGGAACCTCCTCAACAAGAACCCCAAACTCCTATATTGAGAAGGTCTTCTAGGGTAAGAAGAGAACCTAAACATTTTTCTCCTTCTCTTTATTATTTATTACTCACTGATAGTGGAGATCCAGAGAGCTTTGATGAAGTAATGCAGGTAGATGCTAGGAAGAAGTGGGAGCAAGCCATGAATGAGGAACATTAAGCTCTCATGGAGAACCAAACATGGGATTTGGTGAAGCTACCTGAAGGCAAAAGAGCATTACAGAACAATTGGGTGTTCATATTCAAAGAGGAAGAAAGAGGAAAGAAAAGATACAAGGCCCGGTTGGTGGTTAAGGGGTTTGCACAAAAAAAAGGTATAGATTTTGATGAGATTTTTTATCCTATAGTTAAAATGACTTATATTAGAATTTTTCTAGAAATAGTTACAGTAGAAGACTTGCATTTAGAACAGCTTGATGTAAATACTACGTTTCTCCATGGTGATTTGGAGGAGGAACTATATATGTAACAACTAGAGGGCTATGAGGTCAAAGGTAAAGAGGAGATGGTGTGCAAACTGAAGAAGAGCTTGTATGGCTTGAAACAAGCTCCACATCAATGGTATAAGAAATTTAATATCTTCACAATGGAGCAAGGTTATATTAGATTTCATTATGACCATTGCATGTATACAAAAAAATTTGATGATGGCAGTTATATTATCCTTTGTCTATATGTGGATGACATGTTAGTTGCAGGTAAAAACATGTAGGAAATAAAAGTACTCAAGCAAAGCGTGACTAAGTGAATCCTTTTCATATGAAGGATTTGGGGGCAGCCAAAAAAATTCTTGGTATGAGGATATCTCGAGATAGGAAGGAATCGAAGCTGAATTTATCTTAGGAAGAGTTCATTAAGAAAGTTTTGGAGAGGTTTAATATGCAATATGCTAAACCATTTGAGACTCCTTTGGCAGGTCATTTCAAGTTATCAAAGGAGAAGTGTCCAAGGACAGAGCAAGAGAGAAACCAAATGTCCAAGGTACCTTACTCATCAGTGGTTGGTAGTTTGATGTATGTCATGGTGTGTACCAGGCCTGATATTACCCATGTAGTGGAAGTGGTGAGTAGATTTATGAGTGATCCAGGTAGAGATAACTGACAGCCAGTAAAGTGGATCCTTTAGTATTTAAAGGGACCATGGGGACATTTTTGTGCTATAGTGGATCAGACACCACTTTGTGTGGTTATGTAGATTCGGATATGGCTGGAGATATAGACAGCAGGAGGATCATGACAGGTTATGTTTACACTGTAGGTGGGACAATAGTAAGCTAGATTTCATGACTATAGAAGTTGGTGGCTTTGTCAACCATAGAGGCTGAGTATGTTGCTGCCACAGAGGTAAGAAAAGAAATGATTTAGCTACAGAAATTTCTTGAGGAGTTGGGGCATAAGAAAGAGGAAGGAAAGTTGTATAGTGATAGTCAGAGTGTTATACACCTAGCTAAGAACTTTTCTTTCCATGCTAGGACAAATCATCTATAGTTAAGGTACCATTTCATCAGACAACTTTGGAGGAATAGAATTTGAAGATGGAGAAGATTCATATCAGTCAGAATCCTGCAGACATGATGACCAAGGTGGTAACAAGGGAAAAATTAAAGCTATGTTTAGCTTTGGTTGGTCTTCATGGAAACTAGTGAAGGGTTGAGAAGCTTGCTCAAAGGAAAACTAGTCTCCAAGTGGGATATTGTTAGGTTGCAGAGCCTATTTTCATGTGAGAAAGTGTTGAAAACTATACACTAAGAGTACTAGACACTTTCCATAGTTTTCTCATCAAGGTTCGGGGGTCGCAACCCCGTGTGAGAGGGGTTTGGGGGCGCAACCTCCGAAAAAAAAAAAAAATTGGCCTTAAAACATGCCTGATATATCGAGAAAACATGATTTTCTCATATGGGTGGGATTTTTGACCCATAGGTTTATGGGACGGTTTTGTCCCATGGTTTTAATACCCACGGTTTTGTAAAACTATGTAATCAGTTGTCTACTTATATGGTTTTATGCATATGGTAAGTATAATGTAACATTGCATATGTGTTTGAATTCGGATGTGAATTATGTAGAGTTTGTTGAGCATAGCTCCAAACAAATCTGGATACTATATTGAGAGAGTGGTGGCTTGTAATAAAATTTGAGCAAGTGATTCTTGGTGGATGTAGCCCAAATTTGGGTGAACCACGTTAAATATTGTCTCTTTGTGTTGTGCTATTTTATTCTACACTTTTATTTGAGATCCGTAATATTTTCTACGCATATTAGTTTCTCTTTGTTGTGATTCTGTGAGGGATTATTCCGCATATTTTATCCCTTATTTCCTATCATTTGTCTCATAGAAAGAACATTTGGACAACTTACCATTAAATCTTCTTTTCTTTAATATTTCAAGAACTATTTTCAATTGCTCATGATGCTCATCAATTATTTTAGAATATATGAGAATATCATCCAAGGATATAAGCACAAATTTTCCGTGTATTCTTGAAATATATTATTCATTAAATTCATAAAAAATTTAGGTGCATTTTTCAAATCAAAAGGTAATATTGTGAATTCATAATGCACGTACCTTTTCCTATAAGTTATTTTATGAATATCTTCATATTTGATTCTTAATCGATGATACCTGTAACGAAGATCTATTTTAGAATATACGGACGCACCATGTATTTGATCGAGCAGATCATCAATTCTTGGAAGTGGATATCTTTTTTATTGTTGATTTGTTTAACATCCTATAATCAATACAAAACCTAAGTGTCTCATCTTTTTTTCACAAAAATTACTGGTGCTCCCAAGGTGAGACACTTGGTCTTGTCAAACCTTTAGACAACAGTTCTTGTAAGAATCGTGTCTTAAGCTCTACCGATTCAATGGTTATAATTCAATATGGTGCCTTGGAAATATGCTTAGTTCCCGATTTGATCTCAATTGTGAAATCAAACTCCCATTTGGGTGGAAAACCGTAGTTCTTCCGTAAACGCATTGCTAAAATCTCTTAACAAAGTGGATATTTTTCCAAGAAATCACTATCCCCTTCATTTTTTTCCAAAAAATTACTGTGTACAAGGTGCAGCCTTTGTTTTTTGTCTTTTTAAGCTGCATACATGACAATTTTCTAACTAAAATCTCACTTTTTATCCCCTAGATGTCTATTTTTTTCGCAGATCATCTAGAAAACTAATATGTTTTTCAAAGCAGTCAACTTTTTCTTTATGTTCAACAAGCCAGTTAACACCTACTATTACATCATAAGACCCTAAAAGAGAAACGTAAAGGTCAACTTCAGTGGAAAAACTAGGCAATTCTAGGACTTCCCCAAAAAGACACTAACTAAATGTGTGGACAACATTATTTTCATAATGTACAACCTAAGATTTTTCCATTTTCCATCTTTCTTTTTAGTTTTAAAGTTGATTTAGGAGAAATAAAGCATTCAAGAGCTCCAGTATCAAAAGTATAATAACATGTTTAACACCTTCAATACCTCCAAGATCATAAAGTATAATAACATGTTTTACTCTTTTTCCTTTTTTGGTTAAAGTCCGATATTCTTTGTATGAGTTAAGCATGTTTAACTCCTTTAGAGGACTTTTTGTTTCTTTCTTGCTCGTTGTTTTTGTTCCTCCTTTTGTAAGGCTCTTGGGAGTTGATCCCTATTTTTACCTTATCTAATATAAAAAACTATAGTAACATATATACCAAATAACTTGCTCGGCACTTATATAGGTGTAACTTACTTTTCAACTTGTTTATCAGCTACTACAACATGTATCTTATGTTGCTGATTGATGTCATCTTTCCTTAGAGGGAACTGATTTGCATAATGATATTTTCCACAATTGTAGCAACCTCCTATAGGTCCTCTTTTAGGCTCAAATTTATTTCCAGCCTTAAAATTGTTGTTCTGTCCTCCATAGGACTTCGTCCATTATTATTGTTCTTAACGAAATTATTTCGAACATTTGTAATAGGTTTATTTACTGCTTTTTTCTTGTTATTATAAGTAAAAAATTATTTTTGGTACCAAAATTCTTCCATGCCCCCTTTTTGGGTGCAAGAGATGAAGAAGAATTAGGAATTTTCTTTCTGATTTCTTCCTTATGGGTAGAGATTGCTTTTAATTTATGTTCTTGCCAAATGGATTTTTCTACAACCCCTTCCATGGTGGTTGGGTTGTGAACATATACTTCACCCCCTATGATAGGATTTAATCCCATAATAAATTTTCATATCCTGAAATTCTCGTCAATTTGATACTGAGGCACGTACTTAAGAAGTTTAGTGAACCTCTCCCAATATTCTATTACAGTTAACTTTCCTTGAGTCAATTTTTGAAATTCAGTCATCTTCGATCATAATAAAGTTGTGGCAACCATCGTTTCCTAAAATATTTTTTAAATTGATCCTAAGTAAGGTTTGATTCATCAATATTTAATTTAGCCTTTTGGTTGTCTACTAGGAAGATGCCTCGTGGGAAATTTGATAAGCTCCCCATACTGCTTTTGTTTCCTCTGAGAAGTTTCTTATTGCTACGTAATTCTCCATTTCATTGAGCCATTTCTCGTTCCATCCCCTAGTAGTGTCATCAAACTTAGGTGGACTTATCCTTTTTATATCATTTGTGAGTTTAGTTGTTAACCTTGCCTTTTTATTTTCAAGTTGATTGGGTACATTAACATTAGAATTTGCAACATTATTATTATCAACACCTAAATTCCCAATATTGACGTTGTCCACAGGAGGTGGATGATTGTTATTACCAACATATTCTTCCTCCTCATTACCCATTACTATTTTTTCAAGTGCATCCAGACGATCTCTTGTTTCCAACAAGGAAGCGAGGATATCATCAAGTTTTTGGGTGATAATTGCCTCTCCACCTAGTGGTGGGTTGTTTACAGCATTTCCCCTTGTTCTAACCATTTTCTATTAACAAGAAAATTAATTTTTATCATATTATGGACACAATAGGTCTAAGAGTTGCAACCTTCAGCTCTGATACCAAGATGTAACATTCCCATTTTAAGACTTTAGAAACAAGGAAAAAAAATTCATAATTTTCTTTGTTCTAAATCATAATTTAGAACACACATTCCAATTCCAAACTATCTCATAACAAAAAACCATATGCATTGTAATGACTCGATGAAACATCGATCTCTCATTTCATGACTCGGCACAAAAATGATCTCTCATGTTATTCAGTAATGTGTATACAAAGTATACTTGGTTCCTTTACCCTATTAGGGGTACCCAAGTGTTCTGTTTAAGATCCTATCTAAATATTTGTTACTGATACTCATCTGAAATCCCACTTCTTAAACTAGGTGACATAGGACAACACAACTAGTAGCTTGTGATACTCGGCCAAAGATTTTTAAACATGTAAATCATGTTTACATTCCTGGATGGCATACTTGTCAAATGTAATAAGTCCTTCACCACACTTGATTTTTTATCTAGAGTGGTCTTCACTGACTTCTGTCAGTCCCACTTGATTCAAAGTTTAACCCTATACAAGGTTAGCAACATGCCCTAGTGTGGAGGACTACTCATGGTGACTAAGGGTATATAGACATACTCAATCGAATTACATCGATTGGGTGTCTAGTTATCCTAATTCAACATGAGTTGACCCGATACTAGATCATGTCCCTATCTCTACATAGGGAAGAACCGTGATCCAATCAAGAACTTATGTTATTCTAGTTAAAAAAACTTTGTGGGGTATTGAGACATGTCAACTGCAACATAGTATCCTCGTAATGACTCATGTCATTATGAAGGTTCTACGTTGCATTTGGCATGTGTCAACATCCAATTAAGTTTCCTCATTTGGACAAACATACCTTAGATTGAAAGTTAATATCTTGCTAATCACTTCATTACAAATTACTTACATCAACCTTATTGATTCAGCTAGGTTCTATAACCCTTAAGGTTACAAGTTAAATTTTATTTAAGTTAGGTATGCGAATGAAATCTGCTTCCTAACGAATTAATTACAAGTTATTTTAACTATACCACAACAACTTAAATCATGTTCTTAAATAATAGAACTTGCATTTATGAAAGTGTTAATTAATTTCTTACATATTTCAGTCCTATCTTAAATAAGTTCCAAGTAAACCCTTTTATTTTAGATCTCATGGAAATTAATTCTAAATTCCCTTTATACCTCCCTTCCAAGCATTCCTAGTTTTGACTATGAAATTATTCTTAAGGAAAAACACCTTCATTTATCTACTTTCATTTATAATGATTCCTTTAACAAGATCTTAAGTTAAGTTCATGATTTATTTTATGGATAGTATCTTTCTTTCCCATATTAAGGGATAATGTCTATTTATAATCAAATTTCACATTGTAAATTATAATCATGTTTTAATACACATACATCCATGTAATTCAATTATAGTCCTTTTTGTAATGGTAGAGTATATTTGCTTAAGATTGTCAACCTTATAAGTTTCATCTCTCCTAGAGAAAATAATACAACTAACAACTCAAATTTCTACCCAAACCATTCCATATTATTTAAGTATATTATCTACCCTCTTCATTAGGGTAACACATATCGATTCATCCCAATTCATGCTAAGAAATTATTACAACAAGTATTATTTAGAATCAACACATCTTTTATTCATAAAGGAGGATTTATACATTCACCAAATCCAAAACATTTTAGATATCACAAAATGTCAAAACAGAAGCACTTAATCAATTCTTATTACAACTTCCTTTTCCAACAAGTGCATCTTAAGTAATGAAGCCAAACTTCATCATAATAAAGATACAATCCCTTTAATTAAAAAAATGTAAATTTCTATAGTTCTTTCTCCATTCATCTTTTACGAAGTACATCTGTAAAAAAATTAGCACAAGTTAGTTCATTGAACTTAGCATGATAAGAACTATATCATTAAAATGTTGTGGTTTTAGCTAACTGTTTCATAAAAATAACTTTGTTGTTATGAAATAGTCCTGAAAACACAATCATAATAATCAGAAAGACTCAACCAAAAAGAGTACAATCCAAGATAAAAGATATATATATATATATATATATAAAGTTTCAAATCAAAAGTAAGGTTTGGTCAGTCAATCTATCAACCTTAACTTTCCATCATAAAATCCTTTTATCATACAGAATTTAAATAGTAGAGTTAAGAATAATTATCATTTCATCTAAACCTTACCATTACTTTCATGTAATCCATTTAAGTTCCTTCAATCAACTAAACCTATTTAATAGAAGAGTATAAGATACATAAAACTATCTTTCAGACTTAATTCAACAATTTGTGTAGTAATAAACATTGCCTTCCATCTAATTGTCCCATTATCTCAGATTCATCCTAAAGTCTAAGATGTCATCAATCATAAATAAGATCATATGAACAAGTAAGGATAACCAAATCATTGTAAACAATTAATGTAACCCTGATTGAAGCATCCTAAATTCCGTGCTCGGGAATTAGAAATCAATTCAAGTTAGAATTTAAAGACAACATAAATCAAATCTCATCTAAAGTATAAGGTTGCTTTGTAAAAAAAAAAAATGAAAACATTCAAATCCCGTACAAGATACACAATCATTAATATTACAGAAAGGGATAGATGGGTTTAAGTTCAGAACTTATACAAGACTCGATACTCCTTCCAAGCATATCATAAAATTTTACTTTGCTTCCCTAAGAACATTACTACACTCAGTCCTATCACATGGTCAAGAAGTGATAAAACTATAATAGACCAGAGGAGGGACAACAACTATACCAAGTGAACAATATCACATTTGAAATATTGATGAGTGATTGAGTGATATTGCAGTCTCCTCATTTGTCCCATACTCTTGTGATGAAGAGTAAACATTTCTCATTAAATAAATAATGGAAGATAAAAAATAGATCATGTACAAACTTTGCACAACAAGTGCCAAAACTAAATATAATATTTCACCTACGAATAAATCAATAACCAAACAAAGATTCACCCAAGTCCTGAATGGGTTGAGTACCAAAAGACCAGAAAAGAGAATGTAAATAAATATATAACCTTTACCTTTTGTCATTTCAATAGAGACAGGTTTGAAAGACTCGATTCCATCAAGGATAAATGAGTGAATAATTTATTAAAAGCCCATAGAAGAAAGGAAAAGTAGAATAAATATATAACCTTTACCTTTTGTCATCCCAATAGAGACAGGTTCAAAAGACACTATTCCATCAAGGATAAATGAGTGAATAATTTATTAAAAGCCCATAGAAGAAAGGAAAAGTAGAACAGTAGGATTAATCTGAAACAAACCTCCAATGAACTCTAAACCCATTAAAAGGAACACAAGTAAGCATTTGAGAATCACCCAAATAAGATCTAGCATTCATCAACCATTCTAAACATCTACCTCTATCCCAAAAGATCTGGTACCGAGATCAAAATCCCAAAAATATTTAATACATCATGCTAAGAAAAAAATATACAATAGGACAAGTTCGGCTCAAAAAAATTTATGCATTCTTGTGTACTTTCAACAAAATGAGAAAACAACTAATCGATACCCAAAACAAGTTTTCAAACTTAAACATGAAGTGGTTAATCCTTAAACAACTTACAATTTCAGGGTAAGCTTAAAATGGAATAACATTTCCACTAGCAATATCATCCATAAGACTCATTCATAAAATAAGTTATACCTCCAATACAGTGGTGTATCATCTACACAATGGTTCCTTTAAAATCTACTTAAACAACATCAGAAAGAAGACATGCAAGATGATTCAGAGAATTTCAAGATAGCACAACCAATGTTCAAAAATTACAACTATTATCTTAATTTTTCCTCAGTCAGGAACAATGGTGGTATTCAAAGTTTACTATTACAAGGATAATAAATTAAAACTAGAGAACAACAAGATCTTAAGAAAAAGTCAAAATATCCAAAAATAAGTTTTGTATCTAAAGTCTTCCGCATGTAAATAGGTAGGGTGGTCGCAACGAATCTCATGGTAATGGGTGGTAGAGACTAAGAGATGGAAAGAACTAGGTTTTAGAATGGGGTGTGGGTTGCCAAAACTAGAGGTGGTTGTGATGCAACTGGTATATACAAGGAAAAGGAGGTAGATGGGGTCATGTTCAAAGTAGTTGGAGAAGGAACGGATTACAAAAGGGGTGCAATAAACGTCATTGGGGCAAGAGTTATGGCATAGGTGGGACCTAACTGAGAGACTACAAGGGGTAATGTGGATGAGGGTAGCACCGAGCTAGTGGTAGGCTGATGCAGAAATGGGTGCGAGGGCAGGAGGAATAGATACATGCATGTCGTATACTAGTTGTCTTGAGGAGTCTCGGGTAGATGAGTGGGCAAGATAGTATTATAAGGCCACGGGATTCTAATCAAGGAGTCTTGTGAACTCCTTGTCACCGATAGAAATGGTGATAGGCTTATTTGGATCCATATGCAACATGATGGATGGAAGTGATGGACTAGGTGGGAGTGGCTGACGGCTGGCATGAAATACAAGGGCGTTAGTTTGGCTGCGAGTCAACACCATGTGAATTAGTGTTGACCTGGTAAAACTATATTTTGTAAATGACATAGAAAATAACATAAGTAGAGAAGGATGAATTCAGGGGTAAATATTTTCAGTGTTTTGATTAAAAATAAAACACAAAGAATCGATGATGGTCGGTGATGGTGATGACGGTTAAAGGGGAACCAATAACATTTATGATAACCGATACCAGTCACTATGGGAAATACCAATTTCAAAAATGAAATAGAATTGATGAATGTGAAATGGGGAAACTGTATCTGACAGAGATATCAGAATGTTGGGGATATGATGGTGTCCTAAGGACCAAAAAAGAAAAGAATAGGTGATGAAGGTTGTTTCAGGTAAAATAACCAAAAGATCCAAAAGCTAACACTAGTTAGGTAAACCGATGACGGTCAAATGTAAACCAATGATAATGGTCATTGGATCGACGCCAGTTACTGTGAAATTAGAAGAAATGAAGAAAAATGGATTTTGGTGAATTAAACTAGATGAAGGATCAACCTAGAAATATGAGAATGATAAGATGAGGTCCTGACACACTCAAAAATAGTCATAATACTCCAACTATGATGGTGGAGTGTGAAAGGAAGAATAAAAATGAAGAATCGTAACCTCACACCTCACAACGCAAGTCAAGAACAAAGCTAAGAAAAACATGCAATCCTAAAAGTGAATTTATGTTTGTTTTAGCTTATGCTATTTAAGACTGACTTGTGAATTTAGAAAAGGTTTTTGGTTGGGAAGGTGTCCTTTGAAGAATGAAATTCTAAAAGGGTGGTTTCAAGTTATTTTATGGCAAAGGATCCTTTCTCTGAGGTGATGAATGGACAAAGTTAACCAGCTAGGTGTCCACTGTCAATCCTCTAATTGTGTGATCATTGACACTCTCTTCCGGTGGGATGTTGTTTAAGAAGATGTGTAAATTCAAATTTGTGCATTTTGGAAAAAGAGAGAGAGAGAAGAAAGTGCTTTCTACGGTTCAATTGTGTCAACCATCAGCTAGGCATGACTTCCAACATATAGGTTGCCCTCATTTTTAAATGTGAGCTAATAATGCAGCATACAAGGATGAAATGAAACAAATTTTATAACCCAAATCGACAATTATATTTGATGAAGCAAATGATGAATAGGTCAAGAACGTGCTCTTTCACTACTATGCAAATGCAAGAAGAAAGAATTGGTTCATTTTAAGCACCAAATGAAAAATGTCATTTAGACAATTAGAAGAAAAGAATATTACCAAGGAGAAGATTAAATGTGTATTTTTCAAAAGGAAAGAAACACACAAAAATTTTCCCTATATGAAGAAAATTCAATGAACCCAAGAGAGGGTCCCACCGGGCATGCCAAAATGTTTTTCCGATAAGTTGTGTACATATGAGCAAAACAGATAGGGTAAGGGTGAGGAGGAATACCGTGAATGAAGGTGGAAGGTAGAGTGTGCATGTTTTGATTTCCTGATCTAGTGTTGATTGCGAGAACTTCATTTTTTCTAGGAGGAACTACTTGCGAATACAAAATAAGACCACAAGAAGAATATTAAACAATATATGTTAGTGGAATGCCTAGCACATGCTAGATCCAAGAAGTGTGATACTTCCTAGATGGTTGTCAATCCACTATTTAACACAACTTAATGCAAGAAATAACATAAACCAATAATATCCTACTATAGTTGATATGATTTAGGTGTCTCATTCAAGTACAATAAACAAATATAATCTAATAAGATAGGTTATGATTAGATCTGGAAGTTAGACAAGTGAATAAGGTGGTTGGGATAGGTTAGGGTCAATTTTTGAGTGGTTTGGGTTATTTAGGTGAATGTTATGAGGTTGTTGTTATAGGTAGATTTACTAGATATGAATCACCGACGTCATTTCGGTATGTGATGTCGGTTAAGAGGAGACAAGACGATAGTTATAGGTTAACTAGTGTTGGTAGGGTCAAGCTGATAGAGACTCAATAAAGTTTGGTTTTGATTATTCTTTGTGATTACAAAGAGAATGGTGAGGTTGATGACAGTCTTTGGAATAATCGGAGATGTCTAGATTCGAGTATGGGGGCTAGGAGGTTTTAGGTGGTGGTGGAAGGATAGAAATTAAGGTGAAAGGTGATGAGATGCAAAGGAGACTAGGACTCTCAAACAAAGATAAAGAAATTGATCTAAATAAGTATGGAAAGATGTAAATTTAAATGTACTTACTTGTACTTATAGACCTAGTGGTTGGATGGAGGTGATGGTTGATCTATGGAACTCGGTGGTCGAGTGTTGTGGTCATGCTTCCCCGAGAATGTTACCGTGAATGATTGACCTTTATATCAGTGCTTGGTGTTAGTTCAGGATGTCTGGATGTGCAAGAGTGCTCTAGTGCATGCTTGTATGTAGATCTCTCTTCTCAAAACTTGAATAATTCTTCCAACCTCTGGAACAAGGTTACCAAAGTGAATATATGGTAATCGATGACATTTTAGGGTGACCGGCATCAGTTTTGGGTTGACCAGTGTCGGTTAAGGTGGGATATCCTAGGTTGCCAAAATAGCATATCTTGGCTATCTTTTGGCCAATTTTGTCTATTGTTGCGGATCCAAAATGGCATTTTCTACGTAAGTAAGTGTGCATGTGGTTAGAGGAAGAATAGGCATCTAGTGTTAGGGTTAGACTAAGTCTTAGTTAGTTATGGTAAGTGGAGATTGAGTCCTAGTTAAAAGGAAACATGCTAAGAATAGGTCTATGATGAGGTTTCTAGGTGATGTGGTGGGGTGAGGTGTCTAGGTGAGGTGGAAATTAATTTAATTAAGGTATTTATTAATGGATATTATGAGAATGGGCATTAATTTAATTATAGGTAATTAAATTAATATACATGTGGGTAAAAGGGAAGTGTGACCCAAATTTGGTGTCTACACCAAGCATATCATTCCTAATCTAATCATGTCATCCATGTCTATGTGTTTACTTTTAAATACAACATTAATCATATCCACACCATCTATTTTTAAATATAATTTCATGTCCATCATAACCTTTACTAACATACCTATCTATCCATGATATAATCACTTTTTCATCCTTATATACATAATCAGATCACAATCATATCCATATCACATTTTGAATTTTCACAACATAAATCCATAGATCATAAACCATCACATCTACAGCTAATGCATATCAAAACATGCACATCTAAATCAATGTCCATAAGATCATCATCTACATCGATAACATTATAATTAATCATCCACATCTAAAGCTAATATAAATATCAGAAAAACCATGAATCATACACATAACACATCATTATTCATAACCAAAATCATCTATATATATATATATACCATCATGATTAAAAAATACATCATATGTCGTAGGCCTCTAAACGTCTTCTCTCAAAGTAGATACATCATCAAAATTCATTAAATCTACATCGATAATCTCAAGCCTTCCTCTTGGGGAAGGTGTCTAGATTAATCACTAGGCCTCATCACCCCCATCGTGGCCAACATATCGCAGTGTTTATGCCATGATTTTCTTACTCCCATATGGCATTGCACTACCTCCAACTCAACACGCATCTAAGTATTATGCATACCTCACTATCTTTGGTGGCTTATGTGTCACAATTCATTCATAATATCTTACCTTGGCTACAATTCTCTCATACAAATTCAAGGGCACATTACCGGAGAATCCATCTTCCCTACTCATTGTGATGCTACTAGAGCACCATTTCTAGACTTGCCTACTAAGATCAATGTGAGATATCCAAATCTAGCTCTATATTCCTCTTGTTGCCTCTTATACCGGTCCCTCTACTCAATATCCTGGTCCCTCCCCATCCTAGGTCCAAGGCCTCCTGAGAGATCCGCCTCTTACTTGTCATGTGGTATCTTTCTCTAAGAGAGCTATATCCCGCTCTACATGTAGTTACACTATCTTTGCCATAGCCCCTCCATCATCACACCTCTAACCTTAAATAGTCGTATCCTCCTTTGTGGGCATCTCGCCCTCCTCATCTCCACCCTTAGCTCCCTTTGCTATCATCCGAGTTTCCCATGTAATGGTCATTGATCATAAATCCAGCACCAAATCCTACATCATCATCATCCCATGGTGGCCCTACCTCCTCCAAAGGATCATCCAGTCGAGACTCGCGAGATCTCTCTCGACTCAATTACTCTATATATAATAGGTTCTTTAGGAAGAATCTTCACTACACTAAATTGCCTTCAAACTCTATAAAACTAGACAACCTCTATTATATTAGGTCTATGCCCCTTCACCCATCTAGTCCATCTCATACCATCCAACAACACATCCACATCAGGCCATGCAATAAAATCATGGTATGGTCACCATCTCACTTACTCTATCTTGAGTTCTACAATTATCTCTACATACCATGTTTCATACCTCTCTCTCGTATCACCATTATCTTGATTGACTCGCCATCTCAAAAATCCAACTGCCAACTCAATTTTATCACTCATCACCCATGATATCCATGTATCTTGATCACCGATATGTGCTCATATGCCCAAAGAGTGTAGCAGAAACCCAACATCCAATCTGGTCCTCCTCCTCTCTATATACATGCACAACTCATGATAAATATGTGCTAACAATGTAATGCCAAAGAACATTGTCATGTGATCCACAATGTCTATTAGGACTCCTGTCAATTTCCATGGAAACCTAACACCCCCTAAATCTAGTAGTGCATAGCATGATATCCCTATTATCGCCAACATATCAATCAACTTCGTGTCACCCCGCACTCATATCTCATCTCATAGAAAAATGCCCTATATGAAAATGTAATTTTTGGGGCATCATCTCCAAACAACCACGTTAATAACTCAAATATACTATCTAATGTTATCATTTTTATCTTCTCACACTATATAGGCAGTCTCAAGATGTGATATACTTCCTCGAGTGTAACGGTCATCTCACCCATCCGAATGAGAATGTGTTTGTTTGCACATCGCATCTCTCCACTAGTGCAATCATTAAACCAACATCCCATGGAATTCACTGATAACATCATAATCCACCCAATCCAACTATAGCTAATTAGATCCCACTCAAAGCATTTGTTATATCCCTTCTAATCTAGTCATTTAACGAGATACTTTATCTTGCAAATATAAGGTCTCTCGGGCCTAAAAACTAATCAAATATGCACACATCAAATTTCTCATCATCTAAATCTTATCAAAAATCCAATGTCTCATCCCCATTAGATGCCAACCCAGGTTGGGTTAATGCCTCCTAGTTAGGGTAGATGCCCTTTTAGGTCTATTTAATGGCAATCACCTCCAGTCGTGCGGTAATCCCCTTGTGTCGAGCTAAAATTTTGAAAAAAATGGAAAAAATTAAATAAAAACACAAAATAATGTTAAAAACAAGCTAGGGTTTAGGAACTTACCATCCTAAACGTCTTATGGTGATTCCTCACTACTCCTTTGGCCTTCATATTTCTCTCAATCTCACTCTCTTAATAGCTCGAGCTCTCAATTATCGCTTTGCACCATACAAATGTGCCTATTCGACCGACCTAAGGGCTTACATATCCCATCAACCTTGGTCACCATGACCCCCTTGGGTTTCCATCTCTCCATCCTGGTCACTTTTGACCCTTCCCAGTCACCATCGACCCAACCCTATACTTTTCATCAATCTCCCTTTTTTCTCTCTTTGATCAATCCTTCCTTTCAAAATTGTCTTTTCTTCCACTTATATCTTACGTTGTCTTATCTATCACATATTCATCATCTTTCCTTTGTGTCCATCATCATGTTCCCTCTTGGGGCACCATTATTTCACCTCCTTTTGTCCCACCTTGGACACATCTTTTTATTCCTCCTACCTAAGAATATTACATCCACTTTTTCCCACCCCATTTCCTTTTGTCGCAACCATTTTCTTGACCATTTTTGCATTTTTACATATCTTTGATGTCTTCCTTTGACTCATATGTCCCACAACTCATACATCTATTTGAGGGCTTCCCTTGGCTTCCCTCCATTTTTAGTAGTTTTTCTAACTCACAGGTTCTTAGGACATTTCCATCGTCTCCATTGAGGTCATACTTTTCTCCCTACCAGAGTGATTCTTAAATCACCACCATGTTTTTATTTATCTTTTTTCTTGTTTATCCTCATCTGGGATATCTTATCCCCTCATCGGAATTTCTCATCCTTTCCATCCTTCTTCACCTATCTCTTTCAAACTCATGATTAACTTCCTTTTATGTCATCAACCCCACATTTGAGGGGAACACTTAATAAATTATCTTTCACATCCTTCTTGTTTATGTCTCATGGCTTTCCCAATGCAAACCACTCAATAAAAAGGGGCAAATGTAGACACCAATTTTTGGTATCACTTCCCTTCACCCCACATTCATTCCTATCATCTTTTCAAATTAATCATTTTCCCTCCTAAATTCAATTTATCCCACATAGTACCATTTTCCCACCTTTAATCCCATCTCATCCATCCCATATTATTATTTTCCCATAATTAATTAATCACTCATTTATTGTCCCTAATCACCCCTAATTAATTTCAATCCTCAATTAATTTGTTTCTTCTCTCTAGATTCCTCCATTTTATCCTTTCTATGTTCTCAACCACTCTTATTTAATGTTTTCATCCCGCTTTCCTTTATTTACTCCATTTCACCCCTCACCTACCCATTTCACTTCCCTATGCAACCCTAACCCACTTAAGCATCCTAAAACCCTAATCCCACTCCTAATGGGCTCTTTTCACGAGCCCTTCACCTCTTCCACCACCCAAATGGACGGATCCCCATGATTAGCACTAACCCGTCTGGGTCACCATCAACCCTATAAATCCACCCTACCCCATCCTTTCTCAAGGATGCAACATTGGATAATTTATCTCTCTTGCAATCTTTATTTCAGTCTTGTGTGCCTTTGTAGTTGACATATCCATCTTGGAGTCGTATTGGAGATATTTTTCTTCCATTTTAGATTTTTAGGGATATATCTTCCACCTTTTCATGATTTACTTCATTGATATTATTTTATCATCCATATCATTCACTAACATCTTGTGCAAGTTTAGTTGTTAATGCGAACTCAGCCTCAAACTTCTTTGCCATCTATTTTTGTCCATTTTCATCCAATTTTAGCTCAGCCCCAATTTCCGTTGACCCATTCGGTCTTTATCGATTGACCTCCACCGCATCAATTTCTCTTTCGGTCAAATTCTAGCTACCCATTATCTGCTTCTACATCTATTTCACCTCATATCTAGTTATCATGTCCCTCTGTCATCTAGATTTATTTTTTCATCCCCCAGTCATTCCCAACCCAACTTAATCACCATTGACCAGTCTATCTTTTCAAAGCATTTACCCTTATATCTCTAATTTTCTTGCATCCTTTATGTTTCATCTGTTCTCACTCTTCTCGTAGCTTTATGTTTATCATCTCAATGTTACATCAGTCTCATATTTTCCATCATAGCTTTCAGATCTACATTTTACATCAATGTTTTAGTCTACCTGCCCTAGTTGTCGTCGGTGATGGCCCTCTACTGAGTCTCGGGTCATCATTGACCCATCCAGATTGATTCATTTTTTCGTTATTTAGATCATATATGTTTTAATCATCTTAGATCAAGCATTTCAGTTTACGTGTTACTTCATATTCTACATATATATCCATCTTCCATTCACTTCATGTATTTATCAAACACATGGGTTGACATCTATCCTAATAAGTTTTCACTTCTAGGACAGGACTTTGTCGAGCAACCCACCCACTATCTACTATTCCATTTTCATGTTGAGCTTACTTGATTTGTAGGTCACTTAGCTCACTCGAGAGAAAGATATTTCATTTACACCCTTTCACATCGTCATCTCAAGGTACCATAAACTCTTGCATAATTTGAGTTACTTATTTTCTTTAGTACTAGTTCACTAATCTGAGCATGAACAATGAAATCTATCTAACACTAATATATATCCATATCAAATAACCATAAACGTACCAAAAATTAGAGTATAATAATAACCATGTATTTTATAGTATAATATAATGATTTAATGAGTTAGCATAGCCCAAAAATTGAAATAAAAAATAGGTGGGCACTACATCCCCCTCTCCTAGAAATTTACTTTCTCCAAGAAGTCACTAAAATTGGTAAGGATATTGGGCCCTCAAAGGTGTCACATCCTCTCGAGTTATTTGTTGTCTCATCATATTTTTCCCACCGAAACCTAACCTAGTCCTGGTCTTACCCTCGAAGGGCCAACCTCTTATGTTCTACAATACGCATGGTCTCCAAATTCCACTATCCTTTGGCCTCCACCTACAAGACCAACCAATTAAAAATATGACAAGTTTTAGGTACATACTTTCACAACACTAAAACATGGACCACATCATGGGAACTATATATGCATGATGGAAGAGCTAAGTGTTAGGTAACAAGACCAATAACCTCCAAAATATCAAAAGGTCTAATAAAATGAGGAGATAACTTAGAGACCTTTCCATAACAGATTGGACTCTTATGTGGATGCACTCTCGGATATACCTTGTCACCCATAAGGAAGTGATGCTTAACCCTCTTCATATTAGCATACTCCAAAATTTGTCTTATGAGGATAACATTCTACTCCATGTCTTGAATATAAGTCGGGCCAAGAATAATCTTGTCATATAATATGTCCTAGCTCAAATGTCACCTACAAGGTCTCACATATAAATATTGATAAAGCGGCATGCCAATATAAGCTCATGGAAAAAATGTATACAAAATCTCAACAAGGTAAATATAGTGTTCCCACTTCTTCTACTAGTCTATAACATACATTTGAAGAATATCCTTAAGTGCCTAGTTCACCCTCTCTATCTTCCCATCTTTCGAGGTTGATACCTTGATCTGAGTCCCCAAAGCTAACCGAAAATGCATCTAGTAGTTATAAGTATAGATGATTTCCTGATCACAAATGATCATCCTTGGAATCTCATGTAATATCACAATGTTATCCATGAAAACTTGAGCTATGGAAATAGCATTGTAAGTGACCTTCATCAAAGAAAATTTGGTAACCTTTGTCAACTTTTCCACAATTACCATGATGGCATCATGATGATACAATGAAGTAGGAAGACCAATAATAAAATCCATGAAAACTTTTTCCCACTTCCATTCAAAATTTACATAAAGTTAGAGATTAGAGAAGGCATGTGAGGTGGGAATGTTTGGCCTTCATCCTCTAGCACTCAAGCCAATGGGCTACAAAAATTAATTTCACGACGTAATCCTAAACAAAATTACAATTGTTTTAAGTCTTCATGCATCTTCTTAACCCCAATATGAGTCTAATAAGAAGCTCGATGTGCCTCGAAAGAATAAAATTGTGTAATTCCCCTACTTTAGGCACGTAGATGTGCTATGATATCATATAAGACCATCCAACTATAAAGTGTAACCAACATAATTTTCCCTCCAAGGGCCTCTCGAGACTCTACCACCCATCTGTCACCCCCATAAAAAATTTCATTTGTTATATGCTAAAGTATCCTACCCCAATCTCATGTCAAGGCAACAATCTCATGTTGTCATCTACATAAATCATGTGCGATGACATTCTCCTTTCCCTTGATATATTGAATGTCCATATCATACTCACAAATTAACTCCATCCAACTTTTTTGTTGGGTGTTGAGATTGGGATATGAAAAATATGTTCTAAAAACTTAATTAATATATCCTCAAAATAAATTAAATTCCCAAAAGGAAGTTCCTCCAATAGGCTAAGGCATGCACCATCGCTGGAAGCTCAATATGATGGGTAGGTTAATTGAGTTCGTAATCCTTGAGCTTGCGGGACTCAAAAGTAATGATGCAATGCTCCTACTTGAGAACCACCCCAAGCCCCTCTATTAAATCATCGTGTAAACCACAAAATATTCCAAATAATTTGGCACTCCAAGAATAGGCACAGATGTCAAACACTTCTTGAGTAGCTAAAAGGCTTGCTCACACTTATCTGATGAAAATAAAATAATCCCTTTACACTGAAGGGAAGTAATAGGAATATCTATCCTAGAGAAATCAAGTACAAACCTATAATAGTAGCTAGCTGACCCCATAAAACTCCAAACCTTTTTCATTTTGGTGGAGGTTAGCCAATTAATGATAGCTCCCTCACTTGCAATAATGGGACCCAAGTAATATATCTTAGCCTAAAAGAAGGAACACTTCTCCAACTTCCCAAACAATATTTTGCTCCTCAAAACTTACAAGACTTATCTCTAATGCTCCTGGTGCTCCTCAACTGAGCATGAATAAATCAAAATATCAACCAGGAATATAATAACAAACCTATCCAAAATGGTCCTAAACACCCATTCATGAGGCTCATAAACACTACGGGTTCATTATTCGATCCGAAGGCAACCACTTTGTGAACTCGTAGTGCCCATACCAAGTTTGAAAATTTTCCTTATGGTTGTCTTCTTCCGCAATACAAATTTGGTGTTATCCTAACTTAAGATAAATCTTAGAGAACAATCTAGCTCCCTACATCTGATTAAATAATCATCTATCGAGGAATAGCATAATGGTTCTTCACCACTACCTTGTTTAGTTCTCTAGAATTGACACACAAATAAAGGGATCTGTCCTTATTCACAAATATAATGGGTGCGCCCTACGGATACACACTAGGTTGGAAGAGGCCCTTCTCTAAAAAATCCTCTAACTAAATCTTGAGCTCGTGAATCTCGAGAGTATTCATCATGTATGTTGCACAAGAAATGGGTGTAGAACTTGGTACTAGGTCAATAGTGAAGTCCACCTCTTAACGTGGTGTCATACTAGGAAGCTCACTAGGAAAGATGTCAGCAAACTCTCTCAAAATAGGACACTCATTGAGTGGTGATCTTATTGGAGTTTCCTCATATCTCTCACTCGATCATTGTAGCAAACATTTGATAACCCTTGCATATGATTCACTTGAGATTTATGGAGGATATCACACACAAGGACACTAGTATTTGAACCGTGAAAAACCACTACATAACTACAAAGGTCATAAAAATACTCTAAAAATTTTTACAACAATCAACCTTAGCCTGATGTAAATCAAGAAAATCCATACCCAAAACAACCCCATAGGATCCCAATGGAATAATACAGATGTCTACGCTAGTGGTTAACACTCCCAAGTCAAGGATACAAATCTCCACATAATTCTTTATAGTGAGCTTTGACCCAGTGCCTAACTCTACCTGTCATCTATTAGACTACCTAGAGGCCACCAACCCACACCAATCCACTAAATAAAGTGATATGAAATAATTAGAATCAATTGAATCAAATAAAATAGTAATTAATGTTGATTTAATGTAAATTGAAATAATTAAAACTTATTTTCGAGTAACTATTATTTCTAATGATGTAAAAATGCTAATATACAATGAGACACAAGTAATAAACAATAAATTATATGAAACCCTAATAAAAAAGGAGAGATAAGAGGACTTATCTGATTTCCAAGTGAAGAATAAGTGATCTAGGTAGGTGTAAAACTGGAATAGAGTGAGAAGATCATTACAGAGGCTTGCTGGAAGTTCGAGATCTAGAATTGTGCCAAATAGGAGAACCCAAGCATTAGTGTCTAGATCTTGGTGTAATTTTCATATAGGTGCTCTTGATCGGTATTTTCTATGTGGGAGGAGGTTCATTTTTTGTGCTTATTTTTCACTCTAGATTCGATGTTTGATCTTGATTGTATATGTAACTGTATGAAATAAGTATAACTACACATACCCACAAACCACATCAAACCTAAAAATTATAATGTAGAATGGGGATTCAAACTAACTCTAGAGGTCATCCAAAGAGTGAACTTATGAATTGATCATTGTACTACATCTCAAAATCCATGAATTTTTCATGTGTGTGTGTGTGTGTATAAATGATTCCCTAGGATTCCCTTGCGAAAGTTACACGGATGATAGCGGGCTAGATATAGAATGTATAAGGTGTATAGAATGTGTGGATGGAATAGAATAAACTCCCCCTTCCTATGATGTGTATGCAAAAATATGCATCCCTTTACCTTGAATGGATGTTAGATGGATGCCTATTTTTCTCTTGTGGCTTTTGAATGTAAGATTAGGTGGTAGTATGTACCTATTAGTGCTTGGTCCTTTATTTTGAAAATATAATTGTGTATTTATATGATTCCCTTGTTTGAATTTCATAATTGATAATTGAAAGTCTTTCTATGTTTGTGCAAAATCACGGCACCCCTCGGACGCACATCAGCTTCTAGGTTGATGTTCGGGCATCCAAGTGTGATTGCACAACATGGAAACCTCTCTCAAGCGTGGGACTTGTGAAACCGAGAGAGGAATCTCTAGAGAAGGCTGGTTCTTGCTCCTAAACTACTGCTACAAGCTATTCCAGTGTAGGAAAGCTAATCTAATCCTAATCTAACCATGCAAGGAGACAGAGAGAGAGAGAGAAAGGAAAATAGAAAAAGCCTACACTAAAACGGTGATACGCAAGAGAAGGAGAATGTTGAACATCTATCAAAACTACCATGGGACAAAGAGAGGTGAGCAATGGGAAGGATGGACGAGATGCATCACGGGACCAAGGATAGATTTCACACGAGAAAATGTCCCAAAACTCCATGAACACAGCTCAGGACACTGCAATGAACATTCAAACATGCACAGATACCTGCAATGAAGAGAGGCAAGAAGAGAACAAGCAAAAACGAGGAAGGATGGACAGATGCATCACAAAACACGTTTTGTTGCTCCAGAAGTTTGCACAGAACATCATTCCATTAATAAGAGGCAAAAACGCCATTACAGAGCAAGGGAGGAGGCTCAAACTCCATTTTCAACCCTAGAGAAGAAAAGAAGGGAGGGCAGAGCAGAAAAGATGAACCACCACTTAAAATGAGCCAAATCTGGCTTTTTACATTGCATGGGTCGAGCCCAGGGGACAGAAACGTGGGAAAACATGCAAGCCCATTCCTCATTGACTGCAGATGCATTAAATCAGCATGGAGGATCTTACCAACCCATACCCTATCATTTTGAGTGATTTTGGAGGAGAATGCGACCCATTAGCATTAAAACAGGTTGTTGAAACGTCACTTCGCCATTATCACGCGTCGAGCTGTTTCTTGATTTTCTCTCTTGATCGCACCAAAACTTGAGATTGATCCCGAGAATCATGTAGAGAATTTCATAATCTTTCCATTGATATAAAGAACGTGCAAATCCGAGCTCGGATCTAAATTTATGGAGGTCTAAAGTTTTTGGGCACAAAACAGGTGAAAACGTGTTTTGAAATCTTTCCCGCGCCTCGCCACCTGGACGACACGTGGCACGCATTGACTGGTCATGTGATTCTCTCTCCTTCACCTTTCGGTGGGCTTTCATTTGAAATTTCCTTGTGGGCCCTAGCTGGGACATGTGGCGCTATCTCATTGGTTGATTAGTGCTCAAAACTCGCCCCTTTGACTTTTTGATTGTTTCTCCTTGTGACACGTGTCGTGATCTGGTTGGTTCTCAACCCTTTCGGTGATCCGCGTCCTGCGCATCCCTATGTCCCATTTTTCCTTGTGCTCCTTGTGCTGATTTCAGCTGAATCGGCCAGTTCGTGCCTTTGCAGCCCAGATGTCCCTATGCTTCGTGGGACAAAATCTTCCAGTTCACCCGATTCGGCCGGTTCGCACCTTTTTGTCCCAGATGTCCCAAATGCTTTAGGACCGTCTGTTCTCATTTCGGCCGATCTGGCCAGTTCGCGTCTTTTTGTTCCACTTGTCCCTCTTTGCTTAGCGGGCCGCCTGGAGGCTTTTCGGCCGATCCGCGCCTTTCTGTCCCACACGTCCCAAAGGCGACCTTGAGCAGGACTTAGCCAATTTTCATGATTTTTCCTGGATCAACCTACTAGCCTTTCTGCAACTTTTCCACATTTTCTCAGAGCTTGCTCCTTCCTTCTTTGGCCAGGGGAGTTAGAAAAATATCTGAGGGAACCTCAGAAACATGATGTTTGCTCTGAATCAATCAATGTGCCTGGGACTTGAATATTCTGATGCATGTTATCAAAATTACCGGGGGGTGAATTTTGGATAACAGTTTGGCGACTCAGCGGGGTCATCTGCCTGCTAGATGAATGATCAGTAGCCTGAAGCAATCCATTGGGCATGGAGTCATAAGCAAGCCTGAAAACTGATCTGAACTTTGAAAACTTCCCCTCGAGCCACTTGAATCCCACCAGGACATGGAGTTGTTCTCACCAAAATGCCATCAAACGAGGCTGTGCAAAAGAGCAGAACCGCAACACCAAAACTATGTACAGTAATGAAAATCATACATGCCCCAAATGGAACATGCGAGTGTGCACAAGCACTTCTTCCGCTGAAAGCAAACCTAGCTACTCTACTCTAATCGGGAAGCAAAGGCAAGCTAAACAAACCCCTGCGCAATGGTTGTGAGAAATAGCTTCCTTTCTTCAAAATTGGCAGCCATGCAATTGATTTGGCAGTGATCATGGCTGTTTGGATGGATGGAAAATCAACAAGAAGCTGGTCTTCTATCCAAATCATCAAGGTATCAACTGAAAAATCCAATACCTCTTTTAGTTGCTCTGCATTTGGATTGAAGAGGTATGGCAGCTGATCCTTGGTACTTTGTAGCTCATCCTCATGCCCAGAAGTGAGCATGACCGGTTGTGGCTTCTCCTTTGGCTCCAATGAAGCCAAATACCTGATTGGGCAAGGTCTGATCCATTTGATATGCCCATAGCTCTGATTTTCAACTCCAAGAATGGAGTTCTCTTGTAGACCCTCCGAGGTGGATGATGTGGAAGAAATGGTGGAATCCTTCTGTCCTTTCTCTTCCTCCAATGAAGAACAGGGAAGATTAAAATCTTCCAATTTTGATTCCAAAGGGCTGCTATAAGATGCAGGCTGTTGCAAATGAATGCTCTCCTTCATGGCAGCAGGCTCTGGTGTTTGGAATGTGGATGATGAAAGAGAGAATGGTGAAAACTCAACCGGCTCCTCTCCATCAAAACAGTCCTCCAAATCTAACAGATAAACTGCCTCATGGCTGTCCTGCTGCAAATGTTCAACTTCCTCCATGGTGTCCTCTTGATCTGTAAATTGACCACCATGGTTTTCTTCACTCTCCAATATTGAGTTTGAGAGATCAAACTCCTCTTCAGTACTAAAACTTGGGAGAGGTGAAGTAGAAGGAAGAACTGAAGGTTCTCCTGTAGCCTGCTTTGTGCTCAAAACCCTTGGATCTGCACTTTTCTCCCCCACAGCTGGAATGTGCTCCTCTTCTTTTGGATTTGGAGCAGCTTCTCCTTCCTCCAATGTTTGAAGGCAATCTTGCTCTTGATTGAACTCTTCCTCCAGCATGAAGTTTGTCAAGTCAAACTCTTCAATCTGCTGCTCTAGAGGACAAGTTGGGGCTGCAAGATCTTCTTCTTCAACAAAATCAGTCCTCACCACCATTTGTTCAACCTTAGCCTCTTCTGTAGGCTTAACCATCAAGGGGATCTTTGTCATCCCAAATCTAAGAGCCCAACTCTTCAGACTTTGAATTTCTTCCTCTTTGTTGGCACTCTCTTTTTGCTGTTGCTTTCCTTGACTGGCATTCTGATTTTCATCCTCCCAACATGGATTTGGGAATGCAAGAGGAGGAATGGGTTGAAACTCAACCGATTTTACATTTTTTTGTGGTGGTGGAGGAGGTGAAACCTCTTGTTTCTTTGGAGGAGGGGGTGTTTCTGTTAGCTCTTGTGGAGGGGATGACTATTTGGAAGGGAAAAGGAAAGAAGAATTGAGATGGGGTGGAAGACTGAGGGATGGAGGGATGGATTCAACACTTGGGACAGCAGATGGAGATTTTGAAACTTGACACTGCTGAAATGAAACAGATTGGGAAAGAGGAAAAGAAAAGGTATGAGAAGGTGTGCTTACCCATTGACAAGGTTGTTGAATACTCCTCTCATACACCTCTATTTCTTCAATCCACTTTGCAAGCAAAGGCAGCATTGCAATCATGAAGTCAAGCTTCTCCTGAGGGCTGTAATGCCTTGGAAAAGGTCCCACCCATGGACAGGGTGCTCCACAACCGATTCCAAAAGCTTTCATTTGTGCTTGAGCCCTGGACTGCACCATCCCCTCCTCCATCTTTTGGATTTTCTCCAACAGACCAGCATCTTGGATCTGATGGTCTTCATTGTCTGCATACTCTTGCTCTTGGAAAGCTCCATAGCCAAACTAACTTTGGCACTGTTGTTCATATGAGTATGCATGCTGATCTTGAATCTGCTCAAAATGCTGATTTGGAGGATTTGTAAAACATGTTGGAGGTGGAATATACTGCTGTTGTTGATGTGAATTCCATGATGGAAATGAATTCATGATTGCACAACTTCATAGAATGAAAGAATGATGGAAGAGATGGAAGGAATAATGGATGAAAATGAATGGAAGGGAAGGTCTGCAACTTCAGAGATGGGTTGTTGACCAGATGGAGTCGCCAGATGTGTTTGCAAGTGCCTCCAAAGGCTGAAATCTTCACAGGAACACATCAACCTGCAAAAGATGAAGTGGAAGACCTCTAAGGTCCCACTGTGCATGCATGCCAAAAGCTGTTTGTACAAAATCACAAAGCACCCCTAGATGCACATCAGGCTTCTAGGTTGATGTCCAGGCATCCAGTGTGATTGCACAACATGGAAACCTCTCTCCAAGCGTGGGACTTGTGAAACCGAGAGAGGAATCTCCAGAGAAGGCTGGTTCCTGCTCCTAAACTACCTGCCACAAGCTATTCTAGTGCAGGAAAGCTAATCTAATCCTAATCTAACCATGCCAAGGAGACAGAGAGAGAGAGAGAGAAAGGAAAAATAGAAAAATCCTACACTAAAACGGTGATACACCAGAGAAGGAGAATGTTGAACATCTATCAAAGCGCCATGGGACAAAGAGAGGTGAGCAATGGGAAGGATGGACGAGATGCATCACGAGCCCAAGGATAGATTTTCACAGAAAATGTCCCAAAACTCCATGAACACAGCTCCGGACCTGCAATGAACATTCAAACATGCATGATACTCGCAATGAAGAGAGGCAAGAAGAGAACAAGCAAAAACGAGGAAGGATGGATAGATGCATCACAAAACACGTTTTGTTGCTCCTGAAGTTTGCACAGAACATCATTCCATTAATAAGAGGCAAAAATGCCATTACAAAGCAAGGGAGGAGGCTCGAACTCCATTTTCAACCCTAGAGAAGAAAAGAAGGGAGGGCCGAGCAGAAAAGATGAACCACCACTTAAAATGAGCCAAATCTGGCTTTTTACATTACATGGGTCGAGCCCAGGGGACAGAAACGTGGGAAAACATGCAAGCCCATTCCTCATTGACTGTAGATGCATTAAATCAGCATGGAGGATCTTACCAACCCATACCCTATCATTTTGAGCGATTTTGGAGGAGAATGCGACCCATTAGCATTAAAACAGGTTGTTGAAACGTCGCTTCTGGCCATTATCACGCATCAGAGCTGTTTCTCAATTTTCTCTCTTCAGACTGCACCAAAACTCAAGATTGATCCTAGAATCATGTAGAGAATTTCATAAGATTTCGTTGATATAAAGAACATGCAAATCGACCTCCGGATCAAAAGTTATGGAGGTCGAAGTTTTTAGGCACAAAACAGTGAAAACGTGTTTTGAAATCTTCCCGCGCGCCTCGCCATCTGGACGACACGTGGCACGCATTGACTGGTCACGTGATTCTCTCTCCTTCACCTTTCGGCGGGATTTCATTTAAAATTTCCTTGTGGGCCCTTGCTGGGACACGTGGCACTATCCCATTGGTTCGGTTCAGTGCTCGAAAACTCGCCCCTTTGACCTTTTGACTTTTTCTCCTTGTGACACGTGTCGTGATCTGGTTGGTTCTCGGCCCTTTCGGCGATCCGCGTCCCGCGCGTCCCTATGTCCCATTTTTCCTTGTGCTCCTTGTGCTGATTTCGGCCGAACCGGCCGGTTCGCGTCCTTGCGGCCCAGATGTCCCTGTGCTTCGCGGGACAAAATCTTCTCGGTTCGCGCCTTTTTGTCCCAGATGTCCCAAATGCTTTAGGACCATCTGTTCTCATTTCGGCCGATCCGGCCGGTTCGCGTCTTTTTGTCCCACTTGTCCCTCTTTGCTTAGCGGGCTGCCTGGAGGCTTTTCGGCCGATCCGCGCCTTTCTGTCCCACACGTCCCAAAGGCGACCTTGAGCAGGACTTAGCCAATTTTCACGATTTTTTCTGGATCAACCTACTAGCCTTCTTGCAACTTTTCGCATTTTCTTAGAGCTTGCTCCTTCCTTCTTCAGCCAGGGGAGTTAGAAAAATATCTGAGGGAACCTCAGAAACATGATGTTTGCTCTGAATCAATCAATGTGCCTAGGACTTGAATATTCTGATGCATGTTATCAAAATTACCCAGGGGGGTTAATTTTGGATAACACTTACCCAAAGTGATAAATAGTAAATAAGAAGCAAAAGGGGTCTAAAACGATAACAAAATGGTAAAGAGGGACAAGAGCACCCAAGAGGACAGAGCACCGGCCCTAGTGTCTAAGGCCATAGAAAGATAAGATGGTTAAATTTGAGAAAGATTACAAGATGTATAAAGGTAATAAATTGCAGAAGACAAAGAAATAGGATAAAGGGATTTGTCAATTACTTGTTTTCTTTCTTAGGAATCATGTAAATACTAGCAAGTTTTTAGGACCTAGAAATGTACCCAAGTGTATAGATTTTGTGTCAAAAAAATTCCCCACTTTATATTTTTCACCAAATGATTTAATGTAAATCGAATTCATTAAATATTTTTACAAAGTAACTATTGTACCTAATGGTGTATAAATTCTAATATACAATAAGACACACGCAATGGAAATTAATGATATGAAACCCTAAGCAAAATAGAGAGATAGGAGGACTTAGCTGATTTCTAAGTGAATAAGAATGATATGGGAAGTTAGAATACTAGCAAATAATAAGAAAAGCATTGCAGAGGCTTCACTTTGGTGATTCTAAGATCTACAACTATGTCGACAATAGAATTCATGCACTAGTGTCTAGATATGGGCACTAGTGTCTATGTAGATTCTTTAGATTTGGTATTCTCTGTGTCGAATAATAATAAGCTTATTTATTGGTCTATGTTTTTCAATATGTATTTATTTTCTGATCTATGATTATACTTGTAGCCTAAAATAAATAGGTTCACCTGCACATACCCACAATCCACATCAAACCTAAAAAGGAAAATGCATAATGGGTTATTGTACTAACCCTAACGGCCACCTAAAGAGTTAAATTACAACCAAGTATTACACTACATCTCAAACTCCATGTAGTTCTTGTGTTTGTGTGTATAAATGATGCCCCAGGATGCCCTTGTACAAGTTACAAGATAATAGTGGGATAAATCTAGAATGTAGAAGGTGTATAGAATGTGTGGATGGAATAGAATAGACTTCCCCTTCTTATGTTGTGTATGTATAATTTTTTAGTCATTTTCCATAAATGGATGTTATATGTATGCCTTTGATTCTCTTTTAACTTTTGAATGCAAGCTTAGGTGGTAGTATGTAATGCTTAGTGTTTGGTCCTTTATTTTGAAAACACAACTATGTATTTATATGATTCCCTTATTTGAATTTCATAATTGACAACTGAAAGGCCAACCCAAAGTGATAAAAAGTAATTAAGAAGTGAAAGGGGTCTAAAAGGATAAGAAAATGGTAAAGAGGGACAAGAGCACCATGCAGAATAGGAGCAGTTGGTGTTAGTGTCTAGACTAGGTGCTAGTGTCTGAGGCCATAGAAAGATAAAAAAGTTAAATGTCAATAAGAATGCAAGATGTATAAAGAAGAAAAAGTGAAGAATACAAAACAACGGGATAAAGGAAGTTTTCAATTACTATTTTTATTTCTTACGAATCATGTAAATACTAGCATGATTTTAGGACCTAGAAATGTACCCAAGTGCATAGATTTTGTGTCTATAATGTACCTCTAATTATACATGTAGTCTCAATTACCATGGCTTGGTTCTCAACCTGATGGTTCTCCATTGTGGCATAGACATGGTGAGCATGCCCTACATCACCTATTATCTACTCGAAAATAGGATCCTTTTTCCTATCAGAAAAGAGGTTCTCTATAGATAAAAAAGAGCATAGTGATCATGACATATAAAAATATAACATCCTAGTGTATCTCGTACGTACCCAAAATTATATGGTATCGTACTCACTTTGAAAAAAGGTTACACATACCCCAATGATGATACAGTCTCCTCATAACATGTTCGGGATCCAGAAAAGATCACCAAGTATATGTTTGTATCCCATATGCCTCATCTGGCCTCCGCGTGCTTTGTTCTACCCTCTGCCCCCCTTTTTCCTTACATTTTGGTCTTAAGTGATGAGACCGCCACCCTTCCTGGGTGGCGGTCCCATGACCGCCACCAAGACAGGCGGCATCCTGTGCACATTTTCCGAATGTTCCGATGATCTCGTCAAATGTAAAATTCAAATTTCTATCTCGCATTCTTCAACTACTTTGCTTTGCATTTATGTTTTGGCCACCCTGTGAATAGTGTTTTCTCTTTGTTTAATGGTAAAAGAGTTCCATTCCAAGTTACCTTCTAGTGAATTCATTTTCTATAAATAGCCAGCTTGTTTTCAAACAAGAGGCCCCTCTCCTTCTCTGTTTAATCATTCAGTATTTTGAGTTTCTTGCTTAGAATTCCAATAGTTTCATGTTTTGCATCCATTGTTAGTCTTCCTTTGTTGTTTAGAGGTCATTTGATCTTCTTGTTTCAATCTTGCTTCATTATTGTTCCATGCAAACTAGTTTAGAATAAGGTAGTTTCATTCTTAGATTGGAAT
This sequence comes from Taxus wallichiana var. yunnanensis, assembly GCA_018340775.1. NCBI lineage: Eukaryota > Viridiplantae > Streptophyta > Pinopsida > Cupressales > Taxaceae > Taxus > Taxus wallichiana. The sequence goes on from CM031234.1 coordinate 54,445,355, forward strand.
CCATTTAGAGTTGTAGGTTTTTTTTGGTCACAAAAGATAGTTTCTAGAACTCTCGGTGTATTTTTGTTGTATTCCTGCAATAAATCCCACTAGGAATTACATAGTCAAGCTCTATTCACTTGCATTATCCCTCTCTTACTCACATTGTATTTGGTCTATATCCAAAGCTGCCATTGTTCAAGTACCTTCTTCTGTTGATGCTATCATATACATGCTTTTTTAGATTCATGAGAACACAAAGGAATGAGGAGATCACACTGAGGGGAAAAAGTCACACACAACTGGATTTACCATTGTTCTGTAAACTCCAGGTTTGAGCTATCAAAGTTCTAGTTACAACGTATCAAATAGAGTAGTAAATTATTTCATTTTGGTTAAAGTTTGCTTTCAATATTGCTAGGGAAGCTGTGGGGAATGATAGTTTCTGAGAAGCTATGATTCATTCCTCACTTCTGAGGTAGGATTGAGAGTTTTTCGATTAAACTAGTTGGTTATTTAGATATTTAGGATAAACTCACAACTGCATAGGTAAATAGCTACATCAGGCTACTTTGCTTATTTTGATTCTATCATTAGATTAATTTTCCTTTTTAAATATATTAGAATAGCTACTATTTTAATTTCGTTAAAATACTTCATTGAAAATACAAAAATAAAAGAATACATGCATAGTGTAGATACATCTTTCATAATTAGTTTATTAGTTTTAGTTAAAGTTGAATCATTTTTACATGACAATCACGGGACCTAGAGATCCCAGAGAATACATATTTGAACCGATAGTGCCTCAACAAAATCTCCCCACAACACTAACTAATATAGATCAAGACCTTAGGATCCAGATCTTTCAAACAACAGTAAACCTACAAGAAATTAGTGAACAATTGAGAGAGTTAAATATTAAAGACGACAAAGCAAAGACATTTTAGTCGAATCATCCTAACTATAGATTTGCCTTGATAAGGTATCCATATGATCTGTAAAAGGACTCGAAAGAGAACAAATATTTGGTTTTGATCCTCTAGTTCGACAACCCAACGCAGGGACCTCCTCATCAACATAGACACTAGCTTACACATTCAAGTTGCCAGAACACTTGTAAGGTATTCTAAGAAAATTACACAACTCCTAGTTCTAAACATAGAGGCTAAAAATGCATATGATTACTAGATAGTTGGAAGGAGAGATTAACTCTTCATATGACCATAGGAGGTCCGCCACAACCACAAACTTATGGTTGTGATCCACAGGTCCCATAACCCAATGGGCCTATTGATCAATCAGACATTGATGTTGGTTTACGAACACTAGTATTTAGGTCCTCACCACTCCCACTAGACATCATTACACAATTCTCCTTATTAAACGTAACAGCCAATCAAGCTAAGGATTTCTAGACTAGACCAGAGAATCATCCATAAAACCCCGGAGGATCCACTACACCTCCCATCACCATTTTCATGACCTTGTCTAGAAATATACACGAAGCACCTATAGGTCACTTCCCACATATCCAACAACCAATAAACAGGATCTCGGCAGAGCTCGACATTGATTGGAGCCTCCGAATAGCTATTATATCTGAATGATCCATTACACCAATTCAAGTTAGGAGGGCCTTCTTTACCTTAGATTCACATATTCCATTATTATGTATTGACGATATAAGATTACCAGCTTAGTTTATCTCGTATCCATACATATTCCACATTCACGGCCGTCTTCGTGCACGACCTCGGGAGGTCGGGTACGAGGAAAGAGTTACTTGTAGATTCCCATGCTCTCATTTCACTTTTCCATCATACAAGATCCCTTTGTGTATGAGTCCCTCATGTACTCTAGTGCACTAACCATGTGGTTCCTACCCGATAGATTACCGCAAATGAGTCAGAAAGGTTGTTGACTACCAAGTATCTTATCTCTCCCAAAACTATGACCACCTCAGCTCTTACCTCTCTATTTGTCATGTGTTAGCTTATTCCTATGCTTCGAGGATCCTAGTGTTGTAAGGGTTGTTGTGGGTATGAAGGGGATCTCAGATCTAACTTATATGGTCTCGAAACCTCCTCTCGGAGGTGGAGTATAGCCTCATGACTTGTGATCCCTGAAGAGTATGAATCCTCTCCCGTAACTTACTCATGTTCATATCTTAAGACTCTTGAACCCAACTCTTATTCTCCTCTACCAAGTAAGCCTTCTCCACTACCTTCTCCAAGGTCAAAGAAGATAAAATCTTGAATACCTTAGCCAAATCTATATTCAAGCCCCTAATAAACTTATTAACCTATAAATTCTTTTCCTAGAGGTAATCAGTGCATACTACAAAAGGTCCATAAATTGGAACTCGTGTTGCGTTACTATTCTTGTCCCTATCAAATATCATGGAACTCATCAATTCTGTTATAAATGAATTTATTATAAATATAATGAGCCCAAAATGCTTCTTGAATAAATTCTAGGTAATTGTCTCTCGTGTCAAATCGATCTTCCTCTCCTCATTCCTCCACCAAATGCATGGTGTGTCTTGAAGGGAGTGTATTGCAAAGTCAGCCTTGATGTTATTCTCATATGGATGCAACCCAAAGTAAGCTGTCAAGACTTAGGATCCATGACTCGACCCTAAATCCATCGATTGTCCCTCCATACGTGGGTGGTTGCAGATGAAGAATATCCCCTGATAGCACCACTTATCACCTAACCATGTGGGAATGTATCTACTACTCTCTAAACTATAATTTATGGACTATAATACCTTTCTTGCTGCAACAAGACACAAATGTGCATGTCATAATAGGAGCCCTCATTTTTATGTGCCTCACTATTATGTTGACTAACCTCCTCTACTATCTTTGGTTGTGCTAGAAGGCAATCATGTAAGACTCTATCATCTACTAAAGTGCATCTAAGATCTACATCCCAAAATTGGCTATAGGAATATCGGAGGTGACTATGCATGACCTTAGGTTGCCACCACACCTCACCGGTACCACATCCCATCATCATGCACAAGGGGAAGAACACTACATTAGCATTTTGCATAAGCAATTATTCATAGGTGGTTTTACCTAACTCAAGTTATTAATTAGCTAAGGTTTAATCCCTAGATTTCTCAATGTTGGAACCAAGCACGATACTAGATGTCGTGCCCCATTTGGTGCGGGTCCAAAAAAGACCAAAACATACTAAAGGAAACCCGGAAATTAATATTATATTAATAATAAATGGGTGAAAAAATGGATACGATATCAAGTTGAGGTCAAACAAATGTGATCATTGCGATTAGCATAAATTTTTAAAGGTGAAAATGGCACTATGCCACTTGCACGAGTCAATTAAAATATTTTATTTAACAACGATAAAAATTATGGCGGGAATAATTAATTAAATTTATTTAAAGCATGTATTTTAAAGTTTTTGAAAACTATTAAGGGAGAAAGATTTTCCAAAGGTTACTAGACTAGGGCATGGGTCCAATTTCGTCCCCCAAATGGACCCATACCCTATTAAAATTTATTTTTCTTAATTTTAAATAAAACAAACTCTCAACAATTAAATAAATAACATGAGAAAATATTAAATCACATACCTTCGAAATCAGGAATAAATGAGATCCCTTCTATCAAAGGCCCCTCCACCATATGATCTTAGGATGGTTTATAATTCCCTAATTTCCTTATGGGATGACACAAAAATACCTTTATTTAATTTCATTCTCATTTGGTTGAACTTTAGTTTTAGGGTTATGTGTATATGGGAGAGGAATGGATATTTCATGGAGCTCAAGCAAGAATCATGGTTTCTCTTTTGTTTTAATGTTTCTATCTCAATGGAAACTCCATTTGGGTTTGATTTGAAAATTTCTCTTGTTTACATATCTTTAATTCTTTCTGTCACATCCAAATGATCCAAAATTTTGTTTTAAAAACAAGAAGGATTGACATGGTTCTTATTTTTGTGCAAATTCTTCCACATTAGTTTTGGAAATCCGCAGGTTAATATTTCCCTTAGGAAGAGATATTTATATTTGTAAAAAGGATTGTTTTCCCCTCATTTATATTTTGTATTTAAACAAACCTCAATATGTGTTTATATATAAATATATTTATAAACATACATGTGTGTGTGAGAGAGAGAGAGAGAGAAAGAGAGAGAGATTGGGGTGTCACATGCCCAAATGGGTCGTATACGGTGACGTGGCCATAGGATCGTGGATTTTTCCAGTCTTAGAAGTGAAGGAGGGGAATGGACATGGTTGGGTCATGTTCAAGGTGGGGATAGGGTTAGATTCCATGGCACAACTATGGACACATACATAGTAGAGCAGGGGGAGGGCATGGGTCACGACAGTCGTCCCACCCTCCCCAAACCCAACATATAATATTTAATATACATTTTTTAATAAAAAAATACAATTAATCGTGTGTGTGTGTGTGTGTGTGTGTGTGTGAGAGAGAGAGAGAGAGAGAGTGATAATATTATATAACTATTATTTTATTTTTTGTTTTGATTATAATAATTGTTTGGTTACATGACAAATTTCAAGGATAGTTTAAAAGAAAATAAACTCAAATAAATGTATGATAAATAATAGATTTTTAGTGTGTGTGTGTGTGTGTGTGTGTGTGTGTGTGTGTGTGTGTGTGTGTGTGTGTGTGTGTGTGTGTGTGTGTGTGTGTGTGTCATTCTAAAATAGTTTTGGTTTCATTTTGTCAAAAGAAAACAATCAATTTATTTGGGTTCCATAGATAAGTTCATATGATTTAAATTTTTGTAATGTTATGATTTTAAACATCTCATGTACCTTTATATACACACACACACACACACACACACACACACACACATATAATGTCCTCTAGATGATTTAATCATGATAAAATTATCATAGGATTCAAGTATGAATCAAACAGACTATCTAAATAAGAGTAGAATTGAATCTAGTTTCTTTTCGGAGATAATACAATTCCTATTTTGTGAAATTATAATACAATTCCTCTTTTGTTAGATTACAAGATAGAAATAGAAATATAAGTGAGTCCACTTTCCAAAATTACTTAATAAAAATAGAAATAATGGTACTCCATTTTCAGAGATAGAGAACATAAAATTAAAAAAAAACACGCAGTTCTTTGATTTCTCCTTTAAAATATACTTAAATGGAATAATTTTCAGATTTAGCTAAGTAGGGGGAAACTATCTCATTTTAGTTTTGTTGTAGCAACATAATTATTTAGTTCTCCTTACTCTAATTACTTCACTTTCATTTTTTAAGAGGAAGAGTTAAGAGAGTATGAGAAAGTATTTACAACAGTTTATATTTTTTTAACAAGATGAAAACTGTCTTTCACAAATAAATTTGTAATATATCCAAACAACATTATATACTTCCATGAGAGGTTCAAACAACCTTTTTCAAACTTAAACGACAATACAAGTTCACAATTTTCTTTGCTTACATCCAATCCTTAACGATAAGAAAGAAAAATCATTCTTAAAATACAAGTTTACAAGCCCTCCACAAAGTGGAGAAATCATGAAAAAAATTCTAACTTTAAAATAGAAATAAAATCCTACAACTTCCCACATAGTTTCAGCTTCAAATCAATGTTCCAAATACCTCATATAAGCTACAAAATAACCACAAGAATATCTTTTTGACCATCAATCAAATGGCATCATTACATGCCTCAAAAATAACAATGAGAAAATTATAGCCTCCCCAAGACCATGGGAAATAGTAATACATATATTTAACCATCACTAGGATAAATAAATCAATCACAAATACAAGGCTTACAATTTCACAACAAAGCCAAACATAAAAGTAAACACAACTTTGAGAAGCTCCAAGCTTCTTTCCATGGGAAGAGGGGATGAAGATATCCCAATTTTTCCAAACATGTTAACCAAGAATTTCCAAAATACAAACCTCCAATCTACTTATCTCTCCATGTTTTCCCTCCCCTTATCTCTCCATTTTTCACCCCTTATCACTCCATACCCCTCTCCATCAAGGATTTTCAAACTTAAAAGTTTCCTTGAATGAAGATAGGGGGTGATTTCCAAACCAAATGGAAATCAACCCCTACTACAAACCAAATGTAGGGGGAAACATAAATCCCCTAAGATTTACCATCAATCGATGAGGTGAGAATGAAAGGGATTCCTCCCTCTTCTCAACACACTCCCAAATTCACTCCCTCAAGGGTGGATGGAGTAAAATAAAACATAAATCTAATACAAACAATTACATTTCTTTCAAATAACAATTTCACAATGAAAGAATAAAATTTCATAAATAATCAAAGAGTAGAATAGGAACAAGATCCTACCTTATAAGAAAATAGCAAAGTCCAAATTCCAAGCTTGTCCACCAAAGGCTTCTTCTTGCTTCCAAGCTCTCCAAAACCCATCCCAAAAAAATGAGCAAAAATAACCCCATTCCATTCAACATGAGGGATCAAATATATGGAGAGACAATAACACAAGCAAATAGGAGGGTGAAAAGTGTCACCCTCCACCAAATATTTATCCAACCAAAAATTTCCAAAATTGCACCCCAAAATCAAAAAGAGGAAAAAGAAAATTAACCCAAACACTCATGAAAATCTCATAAATTCCAAAACATAACCCCAAATCAAGAACCATCATTAGAATGTGGGTGAAAGGAGGAAAAATTCTTAAATTATCTCCATTTTCCTTGAAAAAATCCCACCCACCCATAGATGTAGGGCCTAGGGTTTCTTTGCAAGGTAAATATATCCCCTTGCTTGCATTTTACTCGTCTTAAATGGAACATCTTTCCCAAATACTAGTTTGGGAAAGATTTTTCATTTTGGAGGGGTAATTAGGCTCACCTAATCCAATATTAGGTGTCCCAAATCTCTCCTTAGCATAATAAAACAACCCAATAGTCAAATTCACCAAATGACAAGAGGTTAGCACTAATCCACAAGATCAACCACTAATACAAAGAAGGGTTAAAATTAACAAATAGAAAATACATGAAATAGATAATCACCACCATATGGGTAAAGGAATAGATTAATATAAGAACATAGGAGTGTAAATCTACATAGAAACCAAATTCTAAAACAAGGGGAACAAAATATCACAATCATTAAGGAAAGGAAAAATTGGCCCCTCAAGGCCTGTTGTGCTAGTTAGATCATGTCAAGTCCTAAGTCCCATGTTTCTCACATGGCTAAGACCTACCATCTGCAAACTCGATTCAAACATCATACTTGTCCAATACCAATAATCTGGAAAAAAAAAAACATATATACATGCATATATATATACATACATACATATATATATATATACACATACATATATATATATATATACATACATACATACATACATAAATATATATATATATATATATATATATATATATCATGACAATAATCCATACAAGATCAACAACTAGCTAAGGCAAGTACATCATACTATGATCAATCATCCAATGTAACAAGAAGAGTTTACGACAATGCATCCAAGATGAATCAAATAGACAATCACGAGATCATCGGGATAATCCAATCATAACATCATATTGATACTCATAACATGATCAATAATATTGGCATCATATGCCCCATCAATTACCCATCTAAAAATGAGTTAGCATCCAATAATATTAAATATCTATATCAAATAACCATAACCACACAAAAATGGTAGTAGCATAGTTATCATGTCTCTATCAATATAATATAATGATACAAAATGAGTCGGCATGACCTAAAAATGGAAATGAAAAATAGGTGGGAACTAAAAAGTATGAGACAACATGAGGCCTTGGTCACTCCAAATCTAATCAATGCACGAAGCCAAAGATCTTGGGTCTGCTATGAGAAATATTTGAGGCTAGATGTCTGGATTTATTTTAGAATCCTTGGGTAGAGGACCAAGTTTCTTTTTATAGGATTGATGTCATTTCAACGGATCCACACTAATCAGCACCGATTGCAGCAAACTATACCTATTTCTAATAAATTTGAGGAAAATGGTTGAATTTTGTTTCAACCATTTCCTTTTACTAGTTTTTAAGTTTTATGATGGTCTAGGGCTATTTTGAGCTCGTATGAGGGTTTTTAAGAGGTTAGTTTGTTTTGATTATTTTGTTTTTTATTTATTTTTATCTGTTTTTATTTATTTTGTGGTTTTAGATGGTTACAGGTGGTAAAATGGTAAGTGTAATTTGGTAGAAGGATAAAATGACCATATGGAATTACGAAGTGGTATCCTAGAGTGTGTACACACCTATGAGAATTAGAGTTCCCTATTTCGTTGTTTATAGTTTTTGGAGATTTGTGGGCCATTTTCATAGGGGTTTTGTGAGATTTACAATAAAATGTTTAGAATAGGAAATTGATGGAAATGATGGAAACAATCCATCACAAGAGGAGGGAAGCAATTATTGGCAAGAAGTATAAGAAAAGAGATAGCTCCTCGGGGGAATGAATTTTGTAGAGTGTTATAACCTAATTCTCAAAAATTTCTAAAGGGGCATACCTCTAAATATGTAGATGATTCTTCTTCAAATGAAGAACAATAAATTGAAGATACACCCGATGGGGAGAAAAATTTAGAAAGTAGAATTACCCTTGATGATGGAGGACAAAGATGGAGGCTATAGGTGACACAACAACAACAAATCAAAGTATATGATGGTCGGGTAAACCTTATGAATCATTTATTTTATGTTCTTTCAAAAACTTATGTACATGTTTTTACATATTATTTCACATAGAATTACCGATCATATTTAATAGAACAATGTCCTTTTTGAATTGATGGAATTTCTTTAAATCTCTCACAACAAGTTGTCTTGCAAAAATATTTTTAATTCCTCTATCCTTCATCAATATCCTTACCATTTGAATTTCACCCCATAATGCATACTTCTACATAGATGTTTGATAGAATAACATAAGTTTCAACCTCATGCCATTGAAAAATTTACAACCCTCACTGAAAATCTTGCATGGAAACATGATAATAAAATAAAAATGAATCTATCATTTTTAGGGTATGTTTCATGAGACCGTGACTTTTTGGGATGTTTTTCAACCAAAATTTTCATACATTTTTATTAATTATATCACTTACAACTACATCGACAAAAATCCGCTACCACTATACTTTGATGGTTTTCCATTTCCTACTCTAAAGCTTCTATTTTGGTGCAAGATAAGAGGATGTTGGAAAAGGTTAAAAAGTTTGGTTTTACACCAATAAAATGCATTCACTTATAATTATGATATTCCATAAAAATATATCATGTTCTTTCATTTGGTCAAACATTTTGTGTGCATACACTAAAGCTTCTATTTGGGCATTTAAAATTTTCCAAGGCATTTTCAAAACATTTTACATACATATAAAATGGGGCACCTGTAACTATAACATCCAATAAAAAAACACTTCCTATTATTCCTCGATGGATGTCCATACCCCATTGCAAATATTTTTGTTTGGCACCACAAATGTGAACTAATCTTGTTAAATATATGTTTGTTTAATTTGGTTTAATTACAATCCATAAGACCATATTTATTTCAATAATTTTATCAAACAATTCCCATGCCAAGTGCATGATTCCACCTTTTACATATATATCATCTTAGCACTTTCCTATGAGGATGCTCAATTATTCTATAATCTCTTAGAATAATTTGGTTTTTAGATTTATGGAAAGGATTTACATCTCTCACAACAATTTACTTCACAATAATATTTTTATTCCTCTATCCTTCATCAATCTCCTTGTCATTTTAATTTCACCCCACAATGAATACTTTTACATAGATGTTTAAGAAAACAACATAAGTTACAACCTTGTATAAGAAGCCACAATATTTATTTTTAAGAAGCAAGGCATTTTGAATATTTAGTTTTAAGGCCATATTTATTTGTGATCTTTGAAACATAATACAATATGTGAGTAATAGTACAATTTCCCTTTTTAAAAGGTATAGAATATTTAATCTAGTGCAATTTAACTAATTGGTTGATACACTAAATATTTATAAGTAATGACCACCATGAAGAGTGAGTTTTAATGAAAAAAGGTCCCTATGAATTTGACAGGCACTAGGGTGGTGTACAAGGTGCAAAATACAATCCATTTCTATGTGGATCTAAAATACACCACAAGATGGGTAGTGAAAATGAGTGGATATTAAAAATGTAAAGCATATCTATAACGTACTCATGAGATATAGGTTTTTTCAGCCAAAGGAAAGATTTTTATTAAATCATTTAGTAACATAATTCTATAGATCATATTAAGAGACTTAGGAGACAAAGAGGATTCCCAAAAACTTGAACATATCTCTATGTGTAATCTAGTTCCAACCATATTTTGGGTAATGAACTACCCATAGCAATTGGTTTTCCCATTGAATGCTAAATCCCAAGACAAGGTGAAACATAAATAGACATTCCATGGTTTTCTTGACCACTTCATCTTCCTTCGAGATATTGAGGAATTTGGATTCATTTTCAACATGGCCATTAATAAGTTGAGATTAAGGGTAATTAGGAAGAGAGATGCCCTTCATAATTCCTTTAGATGTTATAAGTTAAGTTCATAAGTCCCGTCCGGAGTGTTCATGTACTTTAAATTCCTACAAGTCTACTATGGGTGTGTTTTATGCCTTAACATGGTTCTAAAACCAAATAATGAGTGTGCCCCCTAGGAAAAACTTATAGTGCACTTAGATTTTATAAATTTCTAATGCTATTACACATCATACACTTTATGTGATAAAAACTAATAGTGAAATTTGATTTTATTATTAAATTTGTAACCTTTCAAAAATCTTGAACTTTAGGGAAAATAGTTTAAAATTACATTGATTAGTTTATGTAATGTAATTATTTTTTAATATTACATAAATTATTTTAAATCTTGGCATATCTTATGTATTTATTTAATAGGTTACTTAAACAAATTCAAGAAAATCCTGAAATGGATAAAAAAATTATGGATGTAGTTGGTGATGCACATGATATGCCTCCTCCCTCCACCCATCAACATTCCTCGATATCACCTCCAACTATTCACCCAATTGTCTCTATTATTGATCCCTCCACCAATCCACATACCACACCTTTATATACCTAAAGACACGACATCATAGTGTTACCCCTCATCCTACATGTACCAATCTAGATCCCCATAACCCACCCCTTCCCCTAACATATATCTTCCACAAGATGTCTGAAATGATTATTGTCCTTACCCTTCTCCACCTACTTCACAACACTCTAATGCGGGACTAGACGGTGTGCCACAAGTTCACTAAACACGAGGTATATAAGGTTTTGTTCTGGAAATAAGAAGAAAACTATATACCTATATACTTTTGGGGGTGTCTACCCCGAAAAAAATGAAAGGTATATTCATATGTACTAAGTATATAAATGGTTACATTTTGTGTTGCATCATTTTTGGTATCGAGAGTAATTTTTTTATGATTGGGTTTGAAATTGATTATTGTTGTAGCTAACATTGTTTGGTGAGTGTGTGCATGTGAAAGTGATGGTGAAGATGAGTGAAGATAAGGGTGTGAAACCATTCTTTGACCATGGTTATAGGATGCCACCATAGATGAATAAGTCAATAGAAGAGACAAGAGAGAGAGAGAGAGAGAGAGAAGAGGCTAGGATAAATCAGATGTAAGAGAGGATAAGGGAGAAAGAAAATATGAGAAGAATAACAAGGATGATGGAAAATAGGAAAACATGCAGAGAAAGAGAGTGGAAGGATATTAGTCCTCAAGAATCAGACCTAACAAATTATGAAGAGGAAGAAGAACCAGAGTAGAAATGGTTTAGGGATTGATAAAGATTATGAAGTATAAGAAGAAAGAACAAGAAGAGAGAGAGAGAGGAGAGAGAGAGGAAAAAGGAAGGAAAGATAATTTTGGTTTCAACGGGAGGTCATAATATTGAAACAAGATGTGGAGCAACTGATGGTGCTCATAGAGAGAGAAATCGAAGAATAAGGACAAGAAACAGGGATAGTGATTAAGAATAAATCTAAGTGGACATTATAGCTACGTGTGGGGAAGAAAAAGAGAGAGAAGATGAGAAGAGAGATAAGATAAGAAGAGAGAAATTTGAGACAATAAGAAAAGATAATGATAAGGTGAGAGAGAGAAGTTGACAAAGAGATTTTGTATGAAGAAATTCAAAGTTTAAATGAGGAAGAAATAATTGCAAGCTTCTTAGCTTGCCTTGGAAAAGATGAAGGAGAGGATGATGAAATGGAGCAACAGAGTGGAAATGAGCAAGAGCTCATGGATGAAGCATCTTATGGGGCTAAAAGGCCTCCCTAATTTTGTTATAATGTTTATTTTGAGTGTTTGTATGCAGGTTATGAAGATGAGAAGTCAAAAACAAAGAATATTGTCAAGAAAAAGGATGAACAAACTGAAAAATAAGAAAGAAATGATGAAGAAGAGAAGTTGACAGTTGATGAGGAATTTTTGTGGCAGAAAATTATGCAAGGACCTGAAACTTCAGAGTTTTTTGAGAATAATGAAGACTACAAGAGAGAAGAAGAAGAACTTGAGGAGATATTAAAATCTAAACAGGAAAATGTGATGATTGAAGAAAAGAAAGAAGCTTATGAAGAAGAATGCCTTTTCAAGGAAGAGAAAATGAGGAATGATGATCATACAGAGCTTAGTACTAAAACAATGAAGGATGATGAAGCTAAATAAGAATATCATGTCATAGTCAAGTTAAAGATGTAAAGAAATTTGAAGAAGATGAAGAATAATAGAGCATTGGGTTTCAAACTTCTTACCCATAGAGTATGATGCAGGAGCATTAACTCAAGTGTACATAGGATGAAAACATTTAAATTTTGGTTTTTCAGGTATGGTCATGAGTTCTAGGAGTCAATTTAACTCATTTTTAGGTGTTATTGGGTGTCTAGGTTCTTCAAAATTCAAATAGCATTTCCCTCCAAAATGTAAAATTTGAATGTGGAGGCCATTTTTGGCTTGCTATTGTTGTTTTCATGAATTCTTGGAGCTTGTAAACCATGAAAAGGATGAAAATAGGTGTAAGTGAGTTTTTAGGGTTCCCTTTAGGGACTAGAAGTCATGACATGAGTCTAAAAGTCAAGAATTTGGTCTTTAAGTTAAGAAACTTAGTGTTAAAGAAAAATTCACTCATATGACCAAGGTAGATAAGGGTGTGCATTCAGTTAGAAGTTGATGCAAAGACTATATTGCAAAAAGTAACTGTAATTTTCATTCCTATCTAGATATGAATCAAGGAAAAGATTCAAGGAAGATATTGAAGGAGGAAAAACTCATTTTGTAATATATTTTTACATGATTTCTGTGTTTATGGTTGTGCATGTGTGGTATTTTAATATCAGAGTGGATTTTGATCTCATTGTGAATGCAATAGGAACTTAAGCTCATTATTTGTATGTTGGTACAATGCTCTTTGGTGGTTCAAGTGCATTTTTAACCTTGTGATTTTTAGCATCTACGTATAATCCAAGGGCATGATTCATAGACTATGTGAAGCATATTGAGTAGTGATCCTTGAGTAAGGTAAGAGGCCTTGTTGTTTAGAATACTGAAGGTAAGCCACTTGATGCTTAGGGTTTGGTTTGATGAAACCTTGAAGGGATTGAAACTATGAAAATAGTGTAGAATTCTTTTGCCCAATATAACTTATAAAATTTGAATGATATTTATTATTAATTAAGTGAGTGACTAGAGTTGTTAGTGAACAAACACAAGGGGTTGGAACAATGTGATTGTGATCTTATTACGTGTAGGGTTTCGTGAAATACCCTAAACTGAAAATTGTGTTTTCTAGTTATAGAGAGTGAAGGATTTCTTGGAATTATACTTAAGAGATATGGGTTTGAAATAATTTTCTTGAGAAAAGGAATAAGTGATTTGAACAAATAAGAAGACTTCTTTCCTAGTAAGTGTCTAAATTTCCAAATTGTGAAGTGCCTTTGTCTCCAACGTGCACCACAGAATGTCTTTTCTTTGTTGAAAAGGTTATGTCCCTTGTTATTAACTACTAGTAAGATAGAATCTAGGGGAGGATGCTACATACCATAGGGTCAAGTTTTTTTATAACAACGAGGAAGAAAGATACAAGTCTTTTACCCTTCTCGAGTTACATTGTAACACACTGTCAAGACAAGATAGGGTTCGAAGATTGAATCTTAAAACCTTCAAGGTATGATTTGAGATTTGCAAGAAATGATTGTATCTAAGTTTAGTTAGATATTTTCAAATAATTTTTAAATCCCACTAGTTGAATTGAGAGTTTTCCTTACCAGTCTTCAAAGAACACAGTGCACAGTCTGGGAAGGCTAGTTGTAGAGACCACTTTACAAAGAAACCAACCTCTAAATATTGACTCAAACCCTGAAACTTATATAATAGGTCAAGTGGCTTAATGGGTTCCTGAAGATACTCATATTTCATCTTGAAGTGACCTACATTCAAATCTATGCATGATAGTTCCCTCTCCATGACCTAGTTAAGGGTTCTAGAGCCAAAATGCAAAAGGTGGACTATAGGGAGTTATAAAAAGAGTTGGGTCTTCAAAATTGGGGTGCACTTTTGGGGTGATTAAATAGTACTAATGGATTTATAAGGTCCTTATAGGTGCATGAAATTTCTTCTAACCATGAATGTAGTTGGTTCCTTGTCTTAAGGGCAATTTTGATAAAGGAAGAAGGAAAGTGAGTTTGCAAGAAGAGAAAGAAGATTCAAGAAATGAAATTTTTAGTACATCTTAAATATGACCAAGAATCTTGGAAGGACTAGATAAAACCTTGTGGAAGGTCCTAAAATTTTATATACCTATATTGTACAAGCATTCTTTGTCTTAGGAGTCTAGACAACAGTCTTGTAAAACAAAGAGATTGGTGTGATTGGTTAGCTTGGGAGCATTTTATGTGTGATATAACCTTCTTGACATGAAATACAGGGTGTGAACAACTAAATAAACCATCATATACTAAAGGATTCCATTCTTACTATGAGAACCATAGTGTAAAAGGACTAAGGGTGGTTTTTGGATCAAAATTGGTAAAATCTTAGGCTTGGGTGGTGAAGAGACAACTAGTGTGGGTCCTAGCATGATTTGATGAGAACTCCATGGTACAAAGTGTCAGATGGATGACTAAGGACTAAATACTTCTATTTTCCTTACAAGATTCTACGAGCTTGATATGTAACAAGGTAATGTTTGTTGCTACTTTATAAATTAAGACCACATAATTAATTGTATTGAAGTTAGAAAAGGTATGTTGTATGATCTTATCAAGGTATAAGAGGGTCAAAATTGGGAGTTGAAAACTCTTATGGACTGAGTATATGCATGACTACATTTTATGTTGCATCGTTTTTGGTATCATAGCATGATTTTTGTTATGATTTGGATTGAAATTGATTATTGTTGGAGCTACAATTGGTTCGTGAGTGTGTGCATTTCAAGGTGACGGTGAAGATGAGTGAAGATAAGGGTGTGAAACTAGTCCTTGACCATGGTTATAGGATGCCACCATGGATGAAGAATTCAATAGAAGAGATAGAAGAGGCTAGGATAAATCAATTGCAAGAGAGGATAAGGGAACAATAAAAGATGAGAAGAATAACAAGGATGATGGAAACTAGGAAAACATGAAAAAAAAAAGAGAGTGGAATACTATTAGGCCTCAAGAATCAAACCTGAAATATGGTGAATAGGAAGAAAAACCATCATTAAAATTGATTTAGGGATTGATAGAGCTAATGAATTATAAAAATAAAGAACAATAAGAGAGAGAGAGAGAGAGAGGAAAAAATGAAGAAAAGAGAATTGTGGTTTCAACAGGAGGTCATAGCATTGAAACAGGATGTGGAGAAGGTGATGGTGCTCATAGATATAGAAAGGGAAGAGCATGGACAAGAAACAAGGATAGTGATTAAGAAGAAAGTTGAGTGGCCATTAGAGATACTTGTAAGGAATAAAAATATTTAGCAACTGGAAAGAGAGATAAGAGAAGAAGAGAGGAAGTTGAGACGAGAAGAAAAGAGAATGAGAAGGAAAGAGAGAGAAGTTGACAAAGATATTGTGTATGAAGAAATTCAAATTTTAAATGAGGAATAAATAATTACAAGATTCTTAGCTTTCCTTGGAAAAGATGAAGGAGAGGATAATGAAATGGAGCTAGTAGAGTGGAAATGAGCAAGAGCTCATGGATGAAGCATCTTATGGGGCTAAAATGCCTTCCCACTTTTGTTCTAATATTTCCTTTGAGTGTGTGTATATAGGTTGTGAAGATGAGAAGTCAAAGACAAATAATATTTTCAAGAAAGAGGATGAACAAACTATAAAAAAAGAAGAAAGAAATGATGAAGAAGAGAGGTTGATAGTTGAGAAATTTTTGTGAAAGAAAATTATGTAAGGACCTAAAACTTTAGATTTATTTGAGAATGATGAAGACTTCAAGAGATCAGAAGAAAACTTAGGGATATATTACAAGCTAAAGAGGAAAATGTTATGATTGAAGAAGAGGGAGAATGTTATGAAGAAGAATACCTCATCAAGGAAGAAAAATTGAAGAATGATGATCATAAAGAGCTTAGGACTTAAACAATGAAGGATGAGGAAGCTGAATAGGAAGATCATGTCAGAGTCAAGTTGAAGATGCAAAAAAATTAAAAGAAGAAGAATAATAATAAAGCATTGGGTTTCAAACTTCTTACCCCTGGAGTATGATGCAGGAGCATCAACTCTAGAGTGTACATAGGATGAAAACATCTAAATTTTGGTTTGTCAAGTATGGTCGTGATTTCTAGGAGTTAATTTAAGTCATTTTTAGGTGTTAGTGGGTGTTTAGGTTCTTCAAAATTCAAATAAAGCATTTCCCTCCAAAATGTAAAATTTGAATGTGGAGGCCATTTTTGGTCTGCTATCATTGTCTTCATGAATTCTTGGAGATTGTAAACCATGCAAGGATGAAAAGAGGTGTAAGTTAGTGTTTAGGGTTCCCTTTAGGGACTAGAAATCATGACATGAGTCTAAAATTAAATAATTCGGTCTTTAAGTTAAGAAACTTAGTGTTAAAGCAAAAGTAACTCATATGACCAAGGTAGATAAGGGTGTGCATTCAGTTAGAAGTTGATGCAAATACTATGTATTTCACAAATATAACTATAATTTTTATTCCTATTCAAATATGAATCAAGGAAAAGCTTTAAGGAAGATATTGAAGGAGGAAAAACTCAATTTGTAATATATTCTTACATGATTTATGTGTTTATGGTTGTGCATGTGTGGTATTTTAATATCAAAGTGGATTCTTGATCTCATTGTGAAGGTAATAGGAACTTAATCTAAGTATTTGTATGTTGGTATAGTGCTCTTCAATGCTTCAATTTTATTTTAACATTGTTATTTTTATCATCTCTCGTAGGATGCAAGGGCATGATTCATAGGATAAGTGAAGCATATTGAGTAGTGATATTTTAGTAAGGTAAGAGGCCTTATTTAGAATACTAAAGGTAAGCCACTTGATGCTTAGGATTTGGTTTGATGAAACCTTGTAGGGATTGGAACTATGAAAAATAGTGTGGAATTCTTGTGCCCAATCTCGACTTGTAAAATGTGAACGATAGTTCTTATTAGTTGAGTGAGTGATTAGAGCTGTTCGTGAAAAACACAAGGAGTTAGAATAATGTGATTGTGATCTTATTACATTTAGGGTTTCGTGAAATACTCGAACTCGAAACTGTGTTTGCTAGTTGTAGTGAGTGAAGGCTTTATTGGCATTATACTTAATAGATAAGGGTTTGAAATCATTATCTTGTGAAAAGGAATAATTTATTTGAACAAATAAGAAGACTAATTTCCTAATAAGTGTATAAATTTCCAAAATATGAAGTGTCTCTATCTCCAATGTGCACCACATGTAATGTCTTTACTTGGTTGAAGACATTATGCTCCTTATTATGAACTAGTGTTAAGATAGAATATAGGGAGGATGCTATAGACCATAGGGTCAAGTTTTATTTTTTTATTAAAACATGGAAGAAAGATACAAGTATTTTACCCTTCTCGGGTTACATCAGTAACACAATTGTCAAGACAAGATAGGGTTCAAATATTGAATCTTAAAACCTTCAAGGTATGATTTGATATTTGCAATAAATGAATTTATCTAAGTCTATTTATATTTTTTGAAAGAATTTTTAAATCCCACTAGTGGAATTTATATTTTTCCTTCTCAATCTTCAAATAACACGATGCACAGTCTAGGAAGGGTAATTTTAGATACCACTTTACAAAGAAACCAACCTCTAAATATGAACTAAAACCATGAAACTTATATTAATAGGTAAAGTGGTTTAATGGGTGCTGAAGATACTTATTTTTCATCTTTAAATGGCCTAAATTAAAATCTATGCATGACATTTCCTTCTCCATGACCTAGTTAAGATTTCTAGAGCCAAAATGCAAAAGGTGGACTATAGGGAGTTATAAAAAGAGTTGGGTATTCAAAATTGGGGTAAACTTTGGGGGTGATAAAAGAGCACTAATTGATTTATAAGGGCCTTCCAGTGTGCATGCAATTTCTTCTAACCATGAATGTATCAAGTTCCTTGTCTAAAGGGCAAACTTATATAAAGCAAGAAGGAAAGAGATTTTGTACAAAGAGCGTGAAGATTCAAGAGATGAAATTTTTAGTACATCTTAAATATGACTTAAAATATTTAAAGGACTAGATAAAACCTTGTGGGAGGTCCTTGAAGTTTATACACATATATGGTATAAGCATACTTTGTCTTAGGAGTCTAGAGAGATATTTTAAAATAGAGATAGATTGGTGTGATTGGTTAGCTTGGGAGAATTTTGTGTGTGATATGACCTTCTTGACATGAAATAGGTGGTGTAAACAATTAAGGATGTAGACACCAAAATTGGGTCACACTCCCCTTAGTCCCTCGACAAATAACCAACTCGAACACACTCACCTAACCATGGCCCCTTTCACCCCACTCTAATATTAATTTAATTAATTTAATTCAATTAATTCATGATCTCATAATATCTATTATTTAAATATCCTAATTGAGATAATGCCCACACACCCACCTCACATGTACACCTCATCTAGCCACCTCACCCTAAGACCTATTCTTAGTATGTTGCCATAACTAACTAAGACCTACCTAAACCCTAAAAATCAAAGCCTGCATTCCCTCTAACCACATTCCCTCCCATTAGAAAGGAAGCTTCCATTCTAATCCATGGGGAAAATGAACAAGATCCAAGAAATCAAGAGGATCTACCCATTTTTAGTAAACCTAGGAAATCCCACCCTAAATGACACCGGCCACCCTAAACCGCCGCCGTTCACCCTAAACCACCACTGGTCAGCCTGGAACCGTCATCAATTACCATTTATTCCCCAAAACAACCTTATTTCAAGGTTGGCATATTTCGAGAGCAAGAGATGAAACTAGAGCTGCATGCATGGAGAACTAGCATTCGTACACGCATCATAGCATTCACAGCTAGCATCAGAAGCGTTCACAGAGCCATTTGTATTCATGGAAGCATATGGGGAAGCACCATCACCAAATCAAACTCCATCCATATGATCAACTACCATTTCCATCCATCCATCAAGATTGTATAATAGTAAGTGTTTTTATTAACCAGCATTCATCTACTTTCATTTTAGTAGGCCCTGTTACCTCTGTTACCACTTTCTACTTGCATTCCCATTCTCCCACCATTTACCTTCATGCAAACTTGATCATTCCTTCACTCACACCATTAAACTACCCATACCTAAATTTTAAAGATCTTTGAGTATATCCGAGATCTCCATACACCTTTCCATTTCCCTCTCCATTTCCATTTAGCCTCAAATCTATCCTCACACCGAGATTTTAATAAGTTTCCTCTACCCCAACCATACGATGCCGGTTACCCACAACCTTCGTCAATTCACTTAAACCGACATTGGTCATATCAGACCGACGTCACTCTCTATTTTTTTACCCTCAGACCAAGAATAGAGCCTAAAATCCCCACCAAATACCCAAAATAGCCTAGAACCAGACTCCTAACCAATACCGATTACTGGACTGAGAGACCTTGACCTTCAGATTCAATCATAGCTTAGCTTGTTGTGAACAAATCTACTTATTGTAGTCGAATGAGATACCTAAATCATTTTAACTATAGTAGGATTTCATTTATTGTTAACATTGAATTGTTTTAAATAAAGGATGGATTGTGACCTTCAGGAGTATCACACTTCTCGGATCTAGCATACGCTAGGCAGTCCACTGCATATACTGTTTAAATTCTATTTGGTGGTCTTGTTTTTTATTTTAGGTAGTTCCTCCTATCCAAAAGGAAGCTCTCACAATTAGCTATGGATCAAGAATTCATACGCACGCAACAACCTTTAGCTATCTTTAATAGGTATTCCTCCTAGCCCATTTACCCTTATCTGTTTCATCAATATTCAAAGAAACACTCTAGGAATCAGGTGAAACAAAGGAAACCATCGGAGACTAAATGAGTCCATTCTTGCTATGATAACCATAGTGTAAAAGGACTTAGGGTAGTTTTGGGAGCAAAATTGGTAAAATATTAGGATTGGGTGGTGAAGAGACAACTAGTGTGGGTCCTATCATGATTTGATGAGCACACCAGAGTAAAAAGTGTCGACGGATGACTGAGGACTAAAGACTTCTATTTTCCTTGTAAGATTCTAGGAGCTTGATATGGAACAAGGTAAGGTTT
Source organism: Taxus wallichiana var. yunnanensis (assembly GCA_018340775.1). Lineage (NCBI taxonomy): Eukaryota > Viridiplantae > Streptophyta > Pinopsida > Cupressales > Taxaceae > Taxus > Taxus wallichiana. The sequence goes on from CM031234.1 coordinate 54,466,172, forward strand.
ACTGATACTTTATAAATTAATACCACATAACTGATTGCATTGAGGTTAGAAAAGGATAAATAATCAGGGTACAGAGATCACAAACCACCTATGATGAAATTTAAGTCAATATTGCAAGTTATAAACCTATATAGGTCTGTTGTATGATCTTCTAAAGGCAAAATAAGGTGCAAATTGGGAGTTGAAAACTCTTCTGGACTGAGTATATGCATGGTTACATTTTTTATTGCATTAACTTTGTTCAATAAATTAGTATCAAGTGGCACAAAAGTGACATAAAATATGTTCGATAAATTTTTAAAAATGTAATCTAAGTATTTTATATATCAAAAATTATATCACATTAAATTTGTTAAATATTAAATATACATTAATATTTTGTTTGTGTGTGTGTTTTAAATGTAAAATGAAATTAACATATTTTGTTTAGGTGACCATTATCCATCATCCACCCAAGATCCTGCGGACTTACTTTCGGCTCTCTTACCCACAGAGGCTGAAGCTAGCGAATTCCTCATTTCTAAGACACATTTTACTGGAATCGTCATTGGATCCACATCAACCTCACCCACTGCAGTTTCGTTCTCCCACTTAGTGACCATTTAGATTATGGATAGATCCTTACTTTTGGGGTGTCTTCTACTTCCTATCTCAATACAAATGTAGATTTCACTTGCTAGCACTTCCCTATCTATCCAAAAATATTTTGGCTGATCAAACCAAACACAACCACAACTATCACAAATTATCCCACAATACCACTCATGGCTCAACTCACACCTCTACCCATAACTCAACATGCTTCTACATCCAAACCTACACCTACATCATCTTCCTTGCCTAAACCTATTACTACCTTAGGGTCATCCCAATGGCCAACCTTACTCATCCACCCATCAAATTAGATTTAGCCACATCCTCCAAAACTAACACCAAACTTAATTTGGCCCCCAAACAGAAGAACCAATCCCCTAGATCTCATACCCCAACCTCGCCGATCACACCTTCATCACCTTCACCCCTTTCGCTTGTCTTTAGACCCCACCCTTTGATCCTTGCTAAAACCTCCACCCGCCAAGTAAACTAAAAAATGCAGTAGCCCATTCCTCCCTCGCAGATCTCTAACATACCTAAATGCCCGACATAACTTTCACCCACATCTATAACATTTTTACCACCCATACCTCCCATACCATCGATAACTTCTTCACTACCCATGACACTTCAGTCTCTTTCCCTCACACCTCCTACACGACCCACGCCATCTACCTCCACAACACCTTGGTTATCCCCATGGGTAACTCGCCCTCTTCCACCATCCACTTTTCCCTCTAGATCTCATGCACCCATATCACCTTTACCCAAGAAGGTGTAACCTAAAGGAAAAATATGCTACCCTCCAATAAGGTAGTCAAGCCAGCCACACACTCTATTTCCAATTCATCTGCCATGCCCCTACCCAAGAAAACATGACCAATGCCTAAAACCATGCCAACACCTAAAACCATAGCTCGACCCACTCCCCCTCTTACAAATACCCTTCCTATATACAATCAGCCACACCTACACCCAAACCCACATTCACTTCCCATTGTGATCCACTAGTGGGATCCTATGCCAAAATCTTAACCAACCTCCTTGAAACTTTTGTCATCACATTACCCCTCTTAGACCTTATGACCCACTCAAACCCAAACCAAAGGGGTTTGATGAAACCAAAATTTGTGCCTACCATCATTTTCCAGGAACATGATGTAGAGGAACTATAAGGCTTTAAAATCTGATCTTATCAGTGTGTGTCTCTCTCAAGAAAATTTGATGATGATGACCTTCTCGATGAGGACCCCATTTTGCCAACACCAATTTCCATAGTTCTTCCTTCATTACCTACTCAATGACCAAGACCTCCACCCCAAAACTCTTAGAGCCACCTCCAAGATTTGAAATTAACATGGTGTGCATCAAAGAACTTGCCAAACCTCCACCCAAATGTCGGTGTGCCCAACTCATCTCACAAGGTTCCTTCCCACCACTTGGCTTTTTCCCTTCCTGTCGCTATACCTTTCATGGCTCACCTACTTCACCTACCTCCCCACCTCAAATCAACATGATCCACGTTGTTACCCATGCACAGAAGGATAAAGGAAAGGAAAAGGAAACGACCCACCAACCAACCCTATACCCAACATACCATCTGCACCCACACCTAAAGTCACTATCCGCGGCCCCACATATCCTATTTCTAATGGGGTTACACATCGCGCCATGCTCAAACAATTACACCAATCCTCCTCAAAATGTCCCTATATGACCTCATCCAAACCTCTAAATCCCATCGCCAAGCTCTCATGGAGGTTCTTCAGTCTATTGAGGTCTTACCCAATGACCCTACACCTATAGCCTCCATTATTACACCTCATCATGTAGCCTCTCTTACCAAATTACCATCTTCTTCTACACCTCCACCCACTCACCAAGTAGCCACCCTCATCTTTTTAGATGAAGAGATCGCACCACACCAAACCGATGACCCAGATCCATCCCTTTTCATCTCCATCCACATTGATGATATACATGTATGACATGTTATGATTGATGGGGTGCTAGCATTAACATCATCTCCTCCCATGCATTCAACCAAATGTGCATACCGAAAATTACATGCATAAACATCCCATCATGTTGCATTCATTTAATGACGCTATCACCTCTACACTTGGCATCATCATCCTCCATATTTGCGTGGGCCCCGTAACTATTCTAGAGTTATTTTATGTTTGGAGGGGAATTTCAATATAACATGTTGCTTGGTAGACCCTGGATTCATGTCATGGGTTGTGTTCCTTCCACTTTGCATCATTGTGTAAAGTTTGAGCATGAAGGGCACACTTATACCATTCCGATGACCCATCACCTTTCAAAACTCTGCAACATGCTTTACCAACCCAATGACGTGCTCATACCCATTAAAGTGTCTTCATCCATGACCACTTCCTCTTCACCTACACCTCCACCCACCAATGCCACCACTACATCAACCACACCTAAATCCTCCATCCCTACCACCACCACAACTTCCACTGCCGACCCATCAGCCTCCCAATCAGCTAGCTCCACCTCCGATCCAATCTCTAACACATCATCTATCCCATCCACCCACATATCAACCACCGATCCCTTGGAAGGTGTTTTTCAATGCCTCACTCTGGGGGAGTATCACCTATATAATGTCAACACATTCCTTACTCCACAAGAGTATGGAAGCCTTCATCAACATCCTCATTATGATCACCACATAGGAGAGCGTCTCCTTTATGGTCCTCCCCACCTTCACACCAATCTCACCTATGGGGGACTTGATACTACCACTTATACACCTAAACCACCATCACAAACCCACCCATTTTTCATTGACCTCCAATCACTCACCAATCATCCATTTCACCCACACCTTCCTGCACCGATGTGCGTGGAAGGGTTTTGGTTTTGGCTTTTATGAGCAAGGCCATCATATTTTTATTCCATGTACTACCCACAAACATAATGACCGTAGTGGTATCAACTTTGCTGAACCACCTACCAAGAAGGCCCACATTGAACTCATTGAGGACATCAACCCTTCTCCACCTTCTTCACCGCTCCACCTTCTTCACCATCCTCACCGATATGGAGTCGATGGATCGTAATCCATTCCTCCTAACTTTTTTCATAAACACCATTTCCTTGGGGCCTCTGACTTATCAACACGAGGGTGAGGCTCCTCTTCTCTTCCCTTCATGTATCCTGAAATGATCGATGATGATACACCTTCTATTAATGTCATTCAATGTCAAGATGATGAATCTATACTCACCTACCTTGGCAAAAGAAGACTCATATATTCATCGTTCATTACCATCTGAGATGCAAACCATGTTGAATGAATTGACTATCGAAATCAACATCCATACTTAGGATGACCCACACATTCTAAAGATTGGCCAATCTTTAGATATTGTTGAACAGAAGCCATCACTTCTTTTCTCAAAAATCATAACCATGCTTTTGCTTGGTCTTACGTAGACATGCCTAGTATTGACCCCACCATAGTGGTCCACAATATCGTAACCATTCCCGATGCCAAACCCATAAAACAAAAGCTGAGGAAAATGCACCCTCGCATTGCTCTTCTGGTCAAAGAAGAACTTCAAGTGCCTTCTTTCCATTTCCTTCATCTTACCCATTGATTATCCTCGATGGATTTCTAACATTGTCCCTATCACTAAGGTGATAGGGGACTTACATTTGCACATGATTTTCATGACCTCAACCTAGCTTTCCTAAAAGATGACTTTCCTCTACCCGGTATTGACCAACTGGTTGACCTTACCGCTGGTCATGAGATGCTATCACTCATGGATGGTTTCTCGGGTTATAACAAAATTTCTTTCCCTAGAAGATCAACACAAAACCACATTCATCACCCCTTGGGGGACCTTTTGCTATCGAGTCATGCCTTTTGGCCTTAAAAACATTGGTGCCACATATCAATGGGCTATGACTTACATCTTCCATGACATCATGCACCGTATATTGGAAGATTACGTAGATGATATCCTTGCCAAATCTAAATGCCACTCGAGCACCTCACCATCCTAAAAACCATCTTTGACCACCTCATTAAGTATTGTGTTCACCTTCAGCCCAAGAAATGTGTCTTTCGCGGTTCTCTCGGGAAAGCTCCTAGGATTTATTGTCTCCTTACATGGTATAGAGGTTGACCTGCTAAAGTCAAGGCCATTCTCAAAATGCCTCCACCCACTAATCTGGAAAGCTCTCGTAGCCTGCAAGGTAAGTTGTAGTCTATTCATCATTTCATTTCACAATTGTCCGATCGGTGTCAACCATTTCATCACCTTCTCAAAAAGGATGTTTCCTTTAAATGGGATGAGGACTGCCATAAAGCTTTTGAAGCCTTAAAACAATACCTTCTCCAACCACCCATACTCATTCCACCTAAAGATGATCAACCCTTCTACCTATACATCTCTCACTACCGATCACTCCTTGGGGCCATGCTCACTCATCATGATGAACAACATAGGAGTAGGTGGTTTATTACATAATCCATACTCTTTTGGACTACAAAACCCGATACACCCATGCAAAAATTTTTTTCTTAGCCTTATTTTTTTTTTGCCACCAAACTCCGCCATTATCTACTTAACCACAAAACCTATGTTGTGACCAACACCGACCCCTTACACTTCATGTATGCCAAACCTTACCAAAATCAATGAGCTGCACGTTGGCTTATGCTTCTGGCCGACCTTGACCTTGAATTCACCCATCAAAATTCCATCAAGGGCTAGGCTATCGCTGACCAATTGGCCGATGCACCTATTTCCGGGACCAACCCTCTAACTTTGACTTTCCAGATGAGTCTATTGCTACCCTTTCCTTGGATGAACCCACGTACCAAATGACACTCTTCTTGATGGTTCCAAGTGTCAAGCATGGGGGTGGGGCTAGTGTTATTCTCATTCCACTTGATGGTGAACCCATGCCTTTGTCTTTCAAACTTGATTTTGATTATACAAACAATATTGCTGAATACAAAGCACTCGTATTGGGTCTCCAAACTACCTATGCCTTAGATGTTAAGTCCATCAACATCTTTGGTGATTCTCAATTGGTCATAAACCAAGTCAATGGTATATACCAAAGTGTCATAATGAGATACTTCAAAAGTATAAACATCATGTGGACATACTTTTGACCACCTTGACCATTACACCCTTCAAACCATCCCCCGTTCTACCAACAAATTTGTAGATACCATGGCCTACTTGGCTTCTCAAATACCCGCTTCACCCGCCGATTCTAAAATATTTGTCACCATACAAAGACTCCAATCACCCTCTTATTTACCTCATGAATTTTACTCTATCGGAACCATTACTCCCGACCCGAGTGACCTTTGGTATAAACAATACTCAGACTATCTTTCCCTCTCCATCTTACCTCCCGACCTCACTCATAATGGACAATGCTTTTCTTAAAAGGGTCTCTCATTACATCATCATGGGTGGCCTCCTCTATAAGTGTGGCTTTGATGGTATTCTCTTACGATGCCTTACGAGTTTTGAAATTCCTTATACCATTAAGGAAGTTCATGATGGCATATGTGGAGGTCACTTCAGTGGCCTTGTTATTGCTAAGCGTATTCTTCACCTAGGCTATTATGCCATGACCCTTAACCATGATTGTTGTGATTACGTTAAGCATTGTGTAAAATGCCAACAACATGCCAACCTTCATCATACACCCATTCATGCCTTACAAGTCACCCATGACCTTTGGCCCTTCTCTCAATGGGGTTTGGATCTTGTCGGAGAAATCAATCCCCATTCTTCCCAATGACATCAATGGATAATCACCGCTACCAAATATTACACCAAATGGGTTGAAGCCATACCTCTCATCTCCACAAAAGTTGAGAAAATATGTGAGTTCATCAATCATCACATCATTTGTCACTTTGGTGTCCACATCACCTCATCACTAATAATGGAAAACAATTCAAAAATAAAACCTTGCGAAAACTTTGTGACGCCTTTCGGTATTCAACTAAGTTTCTTGTCACCATATTACCCACAAACCAATGGCCAAGCTGAATCCACTAATAAAACCCGAACAAAATTCTCATGAAAGTGGTTAACGATACTGGGAAGGACTGGCATACACACATTCCTTTGCCCTGTGGGCATACCGCACTAGTATTTCACTTCCACACCGCTGCTCACACCTTTTTTCTCTGGTCTATAATATAGAGGCTATTTCTACCTCTCGAAGTCTAGATTCCCTCACTTCACATTTCTCTCCATGACATGCTCAATGATGATGACTTTTTCCAGACCATTTAGCACAACTTGAGTTATTAGATGAACGTCATCTTAATGCTCTTGACCATCTTCAAGTTTACCAAAAATGTATCAAAGCGTGCCTATGAAAATGTGTCCATGAATGAACCTTCCAAGTTGGTGACCTTGTCTGAAAGAAAATCAACATGTAACCAAAGGAAAAAAAGTAAACGGGGAAAATTTTCTCCTAATTGGCTTGGACCATACATCGTGACTCATACTTATGGATCAGGTGCTTATCATTTATCTTCACTAGATGGTAAACCCAAACTTGAGCCCCTTAATGCCTTGCATCTTGACCATTCTACTGTTGAATTTTAGTCCTACCTCACCTTCTACCTCTTTTCATGCTCATCCCTTGAGTGCTTTTCATTTCCTCCTTTCACTATGCCATCCCCAATGATTAAACAAGAATCATGTGCATACCCATCACTCTTTTATCCTCTCTTAAATATGTGTACCATGGCATCTGCACATGGCATGATTCTCATGGATACTTTTTCATCTACTTTTAGATGAGATCCCATGGTCATTTCACCTTGCTTTCTAAACAAGAATATGATTCTTCACCTTAGTCTTGTCCATGACTTAAAATCCCTCACATGGGATCCAACTCCTTGAGTCAAACTTCCAATAAAAAGATGACTCCCTCAAAAAGGACATCTTTCTCTCTACATCTCTGCTATAAATAGACTCTCCCTCAAAGGACAGCTATGTAAAGCTTGCTTTTAAAAAAAAAAAAAAGAGAATCCAAAGCTTCCCACATCAATCAACTTCATGAAGACCTCAAGGAGTTAATTTCTCATCCCATATAGAATTCCCACATCGATCATTCTATCTCAAATATAAGTCAAAAAAAAAAAAACTTTTTCATCATGGACTCGCTCATTGTGATCTTGGATCTTTGCCAAAAGGCATGCTACCAAATACCATATAAACTAACCATTTTTCACCCTCTCACCATTCACACTTTCATTTCCTACCACCTCAAGGGACCTACTAGAACCGTGACATTTGGTGATCATGTGACTATTCTTCACCTTTAGAATAATCAATCATGCAATGTCTTTAGGGTCTTACATTCATCAGCCTATCTAAGGTATGACCCACCCATTATGATCCTTACCAATCAGGTGGCTTTCTTGCCTCCTCTTATCTTTTAACCTTCTTCATTATGTATTGATTATCTTATACAGGACTAGATCCTCGATGCTTATCTTTGGGTAATTTTCCTCTTTCACCACAATCAACTCAAAATCACCCATACCAATGTGCCCACAATTCACCCATACCTAAAATACCTAGACTCAATCATGCCTATAACCTACCAACTCATTCTCATACCTCCTCACATTCTTCCCTAGCTTATGGGAGAACTACATCGGCCTGAGGTCCCTTTTCACCGGGACTATGTAGGTAACACTCCGAGGGCATGGGGCCCTTGGAGGTTAGCTCACCACTCTCTACCCTAACCAATTCCCTTTCCTTTTCCTAAATCACATTCTACCCTAGTTAGTTTCCTTTTTATATCAATAATTGGAAATTAAACCAAACAAAACAAAAATTGCTTCACACCTTTATCATCATCATCATCATTCATACATTCATTATGTCTACCATTTCTTTACCATTATCATGCATGTTACTATAAAACATCTCAACATGACTCATATCATCATTAATTACACAAATTAATGAATTTAAAATCAACCAATTTCAACTGGTAATTTAAACCTAAAAAACTCAATCCATGCCTATAACCTAACTCAATCCATGCCTAAACCAAAACCTAACTCAATCCATGCCTATGACCTAACTCAATCCATGCCTAAACCAAAAACCTGACTCAATCCATGCCTAAACCATGACCCGACTCAATCCATGCCTAAACCATGACACCTCGACTCCATCCATGCCTCTATGACTGACACCACCATGCCCATACCTACACTCACCCATGCCCATGACATGACTAAACCACTAAACAAATCCATGACTCCACCATGCCCAATGACCACAACCATGTATACTCATCACAAACATCCAACACACTTATCATATATCCATCCATCTATGCATAACAATAAAATTCTATCAACACAGATACATCATCACCAAATCATCCATCTCATCATATAAACCTATGTATCCATACAATATACACTGATATCAAATAATATGCATCTCTAAAAAAACTCTCATATACAGCCTCACCATCTTTAGCACGTAGGCCGGTATATGATCAAAATATACAAAAATCTCATATACATCCTCACTCTCTTCGGCACATAGGCCATGGTATATATCAAAAATGAATAACTACATCAAAATGGAGGGACATACATCACAGGCATCATCATCCAACCGATATCCTCCATATCGGTCTCTCATGTCTCCTCCTCCTCCTTGGCTCCTGTATGGTGGCCTACTAACATCTCACCACCTCTCATGGGTCATGGCTAGGTCCCTACTGGTACATCACCTAGGGCTGGTCTCCGTGAACTAGTGGCCTCACCCGAATCTATCTCGGGGCTCGATGGCCCCATGTGCTCTCCATGTTATGGGTGGGATCTGGTCCTCTCACTCGAGGCCTATTGTTTGCCTGTACTCTCCATAGGATAGAAAATCTATCCCCACCACCATCAACTGATCCTGATAATACCTGGCCTCACCTAGGGCATCCCGTAATCTGAGATATGGGTACTATCTATGGTGGCCCCATCAGCCTCTGCCCCTGTACCTATCCTGTGGGACCCTATCCCACCCCTACCTATAAACTAGGGACCCTATCCCGGTGCTATGGTGGTGCCATCGGCCTCACACCCTGTGCCTATATCTAGGCCTGTAATGCCTCAATTTGTGCTGTGTAGTGGCCAACTGGCCCTGTAAACCTATAACCTGCACCTGTAGGGTGGCCACCTGATCATCATCACCATCTCCATCTCCACCCTGGGCCATTTGGGCCTATAGACTGAGCCACCTGTGCATGCAAAGTGGCCACCTCCACCTCTGAACCTACCAACTACCCCTGTACCATCCCCAACTATGTAATCAGGTCACCACCTGCCCCTGTAGGGTCTCTCTACACAGTGATGGTGGCTAAATCTGGCTACCCCCTGGCCTAGGTGGTACTGCTCGTAAATGAGCACCCACCACTATCTATATCTATCCATCACCCCAACATCATCAATCCACCGGTCTCTCACCTACTCCTCCTACCCCTGTAGGCACTGCTATCGTGGTGTGGTAGCGGCAATGGTCTCTCCACATCATCTCTCTCCTATCCTGTGGGAAGGGTGGGGGTATATCTTGTGGTAGCCCAAACTACCATTCTAACCCTATCTACATAGGAATCATCTCATGCTCTCCTAGCATGATGCCCCTCTATCCACTGAGTAGCTATAAGCCATCTAACTCATCATCCATCTATGTCTGTATGAGGGATAACCCACATACGGTCTCCAAATAATGTCCACGACTAGAACAATCCCTCTAATAACCACCTGTAATATGCTACATCATGAGTATCCATGTCTGACTCGATGCTCTCCAATCACAGGCACCCATCACTGTAACCTACCCACACCAAACCTAGCTCAAATGCATCCACTAGGGCATACCAATCGAAAACACACATAATGTGCTCGTAGGCCCAACAATGAAGAACAAATGTGTAAAGCATAAGTTGAACCGATGGAGCTGCCCATATGCCCATAGCTCTCTATATAACTACACCAAGAATGTTGGCACCCATGCAAAGTAAGTCTTGTCCATCACCATATCATGCAGCACCCCCATCAGTGATCATGGGAATCTCCCACCCTCTGCATCCGGTAGTGCAAAAAAAAGCAAACTACCTCCATCAATAACACTACTAGCCTCATCTCCTCTAGATGGGCTAGGTACATCTCTCCATAGCTCATGCTGGTGCTATGGAATGTCATCTCCACTAATCCCTCACCAAATACTGTCAGCATCAACTCCTTAGATGCCTCTGAGGAGATCAAGTATACCTGCATCCCCAATATAGGTAACCGTAAGATCCTATAAACATCCTCCAGGGTGACTATCATCTCCCCTGGTAGGTGGAACGTGTTGGTCACCAAATCCCATCTATCGATGAGGGTGACCATCAAACTTGGCTCTAGACTACATGGTAGTGTCTGACCCCACTCAGGCCCACATCTACCACATGTCACCACTCCTTAACTATCGTAGCCCCATGAACTATCAAGAGTAGGGGTGGCACCCTATCTCACATCCTCGCAACTGATCTCTCACCTGCATCCAACAAAACATCACATTAATACACCTTAATCATACCACAATCCCCTCAACACCTCACCTATACTTACCACCCTACCCTCTTTTCCCTCCCTCCTTACCTTCATATCACATATTCTATCTACCCACCCAACCCTAACCCACTATCATTCACCCATACCTCTTTTTCAACCCCTTTACCTATGTTTGATTTTCACCACAACATCTTCTCTTACCCCTACCTACCTCACCCACCCAACCTAGGCACTTTTGGCCCCTTTTTCCCTAAATCACGACCAGTACTCCGGTTATCTCTAACCGACCCGATCTCCCCATAAACCGGCATCGGTCACCTTTTTGTGATCGATACTGGTTCTATGCCACCACGACGTCAAGCTAACCCTCGACTAATGCCGTCGTCATCGTCGCATTGGCAAAAACCGTGACACCCAAACCCTAATTTTTCTAAAAAACCTCTTTTTTTCCCTTCTACCCACCCATTTCTACCTAAATCCCCCTCAACCCCTCCCCACCCCTCATTCACCCACCCACCTCTCCCCATTCCTATTTTACCCCGATTTTCCCTCCCAAAATTCAAATTTCATTTCCCCCAAAAAACCCTTTTTTCTCAAACCCGACCTCTAAACCAATCTACCTCACAAACAAAGAAAGGGATTGACTCTTACCTCATCATGCTGTCATCTGCCATCACCGTGGTGGCACATCAGGCCACTACACCGGTGGTCCACCCGATCCCTCTCCTGCCTCTGCCATCACCTAATCAACCTAATCACCTCCAACCAACCGAATCGATCAAACCGATCTCGTGGACCCACCTCTCGACTACTAATCACCCACTACATGCACTCACCAACTCAGCTCTCTCCATTCATTTAGTCACTTTCCACCTCATTCTTCCTCTCTTGTCATTTTCTCCAATTTGGTAAATGACAAATGATTTTAAAAACATGGCACTTTTTCTTTTTATAGCCTACCCGACTTGACCGGTGACGGTTTTACCTTAACCGACATCGGTCCTATGCCCTAGCTTACATGGTGGTCATCCATCATGACCGGCATCGGTTCCTTATAACCATTTGTCGGTTATCCTACTTAGTCTTTTTCCTACCCCTACCCCTAATTTTTTGACCTGAATCCTTTTTACCTCACCCACACCTAACTTGGACACTTCACTTTATCCTCTTGACCTCATCATTTACTACCTCACCTCGTCCTCATTTGGGGACTCATTATTTTACCCATACCTCGGCCCTACCCATGCCGTGACCTAGTTACTTGGACCTGGAACATTACTAGTGACCTGTGACCTCATGTGCTCGCTATACCTTATGGCATTGTTACCCATGTTGATTGACATATTGACCTTACCTTGCCTCCTCTTGCCATGACCATTTATCTTGACCAACCTTTGGTGTACTAACATACCTAAACGTTCCTGCACCTAACCTACATCATGTTTCCTGACCATATCCTATACCTTGGATACGGAATCACCTCAACCTTGTTTGGATAAACCTATCGACCTTAGACAATGTAGAGTTTGCCTACTCTTCAACTTGGTACCATGTTAGTTTATACATGTGTGTGCATTTGATTGTTACTACCTTTGACCCTGACCCATTACCTGGATTACCCGATTAGACCTTTACCCCTTTTACCCCGTTTCCCACCTTCCTCTTCATCACATTCACCTTTTATCAAACCACTCACCGATTCTTCCTTCTGCCTCATCAGTTCCTAGTTTGAGGGGGATCACCTTCACCCACACATGGGGCAACCACATCTTATTTTTGTCAGCGTCACTTACCAATACAAGCTATGCAAAAAAGGGGCAAAATGTAGACACCAAAATTGGGTCACACTCCCCTTGGTCCCTCAAAAATAACCAACTCGAACACACTCACCTAACCATGGCCCCTTTCACCCCACTCTAATATTAATTTAATTAATTTAATTAAATTAATTCATGATCTCATAATATCTATTATTTAAATATCCTAATTGAGATAATGCCCACACACCCACCTCACCTATACACCTCATCTAGCCACCTCACCCTAAGACCTATTCTTAGTATGTTGCCATAACTAACTAAGACCTACCTAAACCCTAAAAATCAAAGCCTACATTCCCTCTAACCACATTCCACCCGTTAGAAAGGAAGCTTCCATTCTAATCTATGGAAGAAAATGAAATGAGATCCAAGAAATCAAGGGGATCTTCCCATTTTAGTAAACCTAGGAAATCCCACCCTAACCAACACCAGTCACCCTAAACCACCACCGGTCAGCCCAGGAACCATCATCGGTTACCATTTATTCCCCAAAATAACCTTATTTTGAGGTTGGCACATTTCTAAGAGCAAGAGATGAAACCAGAGTTGCATGCAAGTAGAACTAGCATTGTACACACATCAGAGCATTCACAAGCTAGCATCAAAAGTGATCACAGAGCCATTTGCATTCACGGAAGCATCCGGGAAGCACCATCACCACATCAAACTCCATCCATCTGATCAACTACCATTTCCATCCAACCATCAAGCTCATACAACAAGTAAGTGTTTTATTAACCAACATTCATCTACTTTCATTTTAGTAGGCCTTTTACCTTTATTACCACTTTCTACTTACATTCCCATTCTCCCACCATTTACCTTCATGCAAACTTGATCATTCCTTCACCCACACCATTAAACTACCCATACCTGAATTTTAAAGATCTCTGAGTATATCCAAGATCTCCATAGACCTTGCCATTTCCCTCTCCATTTCCATTTAGCCTCAGATTTGTCCTCACACCAAGATTTTAATAAGTTTCCTCTACCTCGACCATACCGATACTGGTTACCCACAACCATCACCGGTTCACTTAAACCGACATCGGTCATACTAGATCGATGTCGGTCTCGTGTTTTTACCCTCAGACCAAGAACAGAGCCTAAAATCCCCACCAAATACCCAAAAAACAAACTGACCCTGACTAATACCAGTACTCTGACAGAGACCTTGACCTTCAGATTCAATCATAGCTTAGCCTGTTGTGAATGAATTTTCTTATTGTAGTCGAATGAGATACCTAAATCATTTTAACTACAGTAGGATTTCATTTATTGTTAACATTGAATTGTTTTAAATAGTGGATTGACAACCTTCTAGGGAGTATCACACTTCCCGGATCTAGCATACACTAGGCAGTCCACTGCATATACTATTTAACTTCTATTTGGTGGTCTTGTTTTCTATTTCAGGTAGTTCCTCCTAGCCAAAAGGAAGCTCTCACAATTATTTGTGGATCAAGAAGTCATACGTGGGCATGACCTTCAACCATCTTTCGGGTATTCCCTAGCCCATTTACCCTTATCCTCCTAATATTATATGGAACAAGGTAAGGTTTACTAATAATTTATAAATTAATACCACATAATTGATTGCATTGAGGTTAGAAAAGGATAAATAATCAGGTATAGAGATCACAAACCACCTATGATGAGATTTATGTCACTATTTAAATTTGTAATCCTATATAGGTCTATTGTATGATCCTCGAAAGGAAGAATAAGGTAAAAATTGAAGTTGAAAACTCTTATGAACTAATTATATGCATGGTTATATTTTGTATTGCATTAACTTTGTTCAAGAAATTAGTATTAAGTGGCACAAAACTTACATAAAATACATTCGATAAATTTTTAAAAATGTAATCTAAGTATTTTATATATCAAATGGCTATATTACATTAAATTTGTTAAATATTAAATATACATTAATATTTTTTTTTGTGCATGTTTTAAATGTAAAATGAAATTAACATATTTTAAATTAGAAATACATATACTTATTGAAACAATATTCAATACCATTTCTACAAAAATAATTAATAAGATTTAAATGGACAATATACAAAATAATAGAATTAAATGAAAATATATATTTTAAAAATTAAAATTAAAATGTTAAAACATAGTGTGTCTATTTATTGTGCTTTATTTATGTTTGAACTGTAATAAGATTCATGTTTGTCCTAGAGACAAGTGTGATAGAGAGCAAGATGGAGAAGGAACAAAATAGCACCATAGTAGGAGCAAGACCAAGGAAATGGAAATGAAGGAGTTTTTAGTGGCTTTCCTGGTGGCAATTGATCCCAGAAGTAGGAGTGAAGGGCTTACACAAAATGGTTTCTGAATTAAGGGTGTTTCCTTTATCAAACCCTACTATGCACTATAAAAATGATATGGGGGATGGTGATAATGGAATGTACAAGGCCATGGATCCATTTGAGTATGATATTATCTTCATCCCTACCCTTTTCTTTGTTTTCCTAACCCAAACTATGGGAACAAATAATGTGATGGTGGATGTGGGTACAAGTGTAGAGTTGGATCGAGAGAAACAATTGTTTTAAGCTTCTTAAGCGCACTGGATGGGAACCTTATTTCTCTATTTTTTAGGATGGTTGTATCTTAGGTGAGGAGTGTAGAAGTATTTTGCGACACGTCCTTTGTCTTAGTGTAATTTATACCTCTCTTTTGTTGGAGTTTTCTGAGGATTACAGTTATGTTTTAATATCATTATGGGATGTAGTTGAGTAAGGTCGAGGGGGAAGAAGTATCTTTTGGGGCCATCATGGATAGAAAACATTTCATAGTATTTTTGAATAATTTTTATGAGACATATTCCTCGGTGTGATGCTATTTTCCTATCCTTATATGCATGCTAAACTAAACTAAGGTAATTAAATGGACCAAACGCTAAGTAGGTCCTTAACTAAGTTCATTTAAAAAAATACATCATGATTTATCATAAAAGGGAAAGATAACTAAATTTCATAAAAAAAAAATAGAAACAAATAATGCAAACCTCCCTCTTGATCTTGGATGTGCTCAAATTATATGTGGATGCTTGTTTTATGTAAATAGAATGCAATTTACTTGTAATCAAAGGGTTTTTACTAAGGTGGAAGATATCTCATCAATATGGCTCAAGTTCTATTTTTGAATCTTATCCTACTAACTTTATAAAAGGGGTTTCTCAATTTATACAATATTTCTTGTGAGGGAAATTCTCTTTTGAGATATGAAATGTCTTACAAGGACAATGTGTGTGGTGTGACAAGGTGTACTATGTTTTTTATATAGTTTTCTAATTTGGGAGAAGCTTCTGAACTTAGTGAATGTGGATAAAGTGAATGTAGAGTTAGAAATGGATAAGTATGACTAGAAGAGATTGATTAGAGGTTAGTAACTCATAGGAATTTGTGAAGGTTTTAATTAATTAATTGTGATTAATTAATAGACCAAGTATAGCTTATGAAGCCATTTTGAGATTATTTGGCAGAAAATAGTATAATTTGAGGGTTTTTATAGGGGAGTTTAACTAATAAGAGGGTTTATTAACTAAATACAATATTAAAAGGTTAATTAATTAATTAAAAGAGGATTTTTTACTAATGAAGTGGTGTTAATTAGCATCCAAGATGAGGTATGAGGCTAGTTAATTAACAAAATGTCATTAATTGACCGAGACAATGAAGAATATTATATAATTAGTAGAAAATAACTAATTATAATTAAATGATGAGAAAGAAGATAATTAGTGAACTTTTAGTATTAAAATTGTATGGTCAAAATTAACTATCTACATTTTCCCCTCATTGATGTGATGTAGCGTAAGCATCGTCATTTCAAAGATAGTAGAAAATTTTTATTTTGTGTGGTTAGAAGAAAAATTAGTAGGATGGATGATACCCCTCAAGTGTTAATAGGGTGATAAAAGAGGTTAATTGATGTTTGAAAATAAGATAAAAAATGATCACGATGTAAGAAAATCCAATCGTGACATATGGTAGGCCATCACGGTAGTCGAAACCATCGTGATGAGGGTTATACAAGGGAGGGAGGGGGGAAGAAACAAGTAATATAATTGTGTCTTGGTAGGTTTTAATAAATATAAAATGTTAGTTAGAGGAAATTTTAGTTATATGATGGATTGGATATGATGAGGAATGAGAAGATCGTAACATAACTTGCGTATATCATCATGGTTCAAAAGCATATTTTTATTTGATGTAAGCATACAACAAAAAGGTAAAATGACATGAATAGTTGTAATACCATTTTTGTGCAATGTTTAGAACTGAATCAAATTAAAATACATAAGCAATTCAATACGATAAAATAAACCAACAAGAAAACAAATAAACAAACAAGCATAATCAAACACACTCAAATAAGAATCGTTCAAGATAATTATACTAATGTTTTTTAGTTATCTAAATTCAATACCCAAATGTTTGAGTTATACGAAAAGGGTTAAGATGATGCCCCGAGCAAGGATACATGAAAGGAATTGGAAGGAGGACATAAAAGTCCCAATAAAAGAAAACGTACACTATGAAACTACTCTAAGCAATGATATATGTCGGGAAGATAGACATAGTAAGAAAACAATCTTTGTTGATGAAAGAAGATCATAAGATAATCGAATGTCATACACTAGAACTATTAAGTGCTGAAGTAGGATGTTTTATGGTAAAGTCTCCATTTTTAGTGTTTTTTTATTTTTTCACTATTTTTGGGTTTTTCATATTTTTGAATGTTTAGGAGTTTTCTAAGATTTTGAATGTTTATAATTTTCTAGGTTCTCTAAAAATATGTAAAAGAGAACAAAACGCCAAGATACCCTTAGTAAGAGATAAGATTATACAAGGAAAAATTATCATGCATATATGCAATAATAAATCAATTTGGATCAAGGCCAATAGGGATAGGTTCAATAAGATAACGAACGCAAGTCAATGAAAATCTAGGAAGGAACGATCATGCCCCAAAGTGTAAGTTGGCCAAGAAACAAATGATAGAAGGAGGTACAAAGATTGTTTATTAAAATGGGGAAAAAATCCATTAGACATAGAAAAAAGGTAATCTATGCACATGGATGTTCTAAACGAAGAAGAAGAACTGTGTGAGTTTTATGGATGGATATGGAAAATGTAACCAAAAGATTGGAGATGAAAAATTAATGAGCTAAAAGCACAAATCCTAAGACAAAAGATATACTAAAGTAAGAGTATGAACAAGGTCCATACAACACTTGGTAACATACTAGTCATCTTTCTCATCGAGATGCACTGTATGTATATGAAAATTAATTAATTATTGAAGTGAATATTTGATATGCAATAGATGAAGACGAACTAGGAAATGTGTAGGAATAATTGATTTTGATAGTTTATTGGTGAATGGAGGGTGGAAGTAGAGTCATACATTGCTCCATTGCTAGTAAAGTATCCATAGGCCCGATGGAGATGTATCTAATTATAGTCACATAATTTCTTTAATACCATCTAGGTGTCCATAGCCCCAATAGAGATATTGGAAATACCCCTAGAGAGAATTTTTTTCTTTTGATTTTTGATTGATTTTTTTCTTTTTGAAAAGTATTTCAGCTCTCTTGATTGTTTTGATAAGGGGTTAAGAACCACTAATGGATTAATGGAAGGATGTGGAAGTGATTGTGATGATGACATTGGCTAGTGTCAATAGATACACCCAAAAGGTCTTCACAACAAGTTTATTAAATGTATGATAGTGACAAGATCTCTAAGAGGTTAGTCATTTTTTAATTTACCAAGGTAATGAAAGACCAAGGTCAAATGGATATAATAGAGATAAATGTCACACAATGAGTGTGAATAGACTAACCAAAATATCATCAAAGGGATGAAAATTATGGGTGATTTGTAGAGGAATATGAAGAAAGGAAATAACATCCATGTGTATGTAATACCTTATTGTGATGTTGATGTTTGTAACTTTGGTTTTCTTGTAATGTTTTAATATTTTCTCTATATTTTTGATGGTTTTGTGAAGGGAAACCTCAAAGAGATAATAATGTCTCCATCATCAAGGGTGATGATGAAAATGGATGAAATGGGGATAGATAGGAGTGAAAATGGGATGGAGGAAAAAGATCCATGATAGGGTAGGAAGAATATGATAGGATGGATTGGGAGGTTGGGACCAACAATGTCACTCCATGTGATAGGACTCAACAAAAATGTGAGCGATAAATTTTTTGAGGGAAATTAGGAGTTTTTTCTTATCAAGAGTGATATTGTCTCCAATCTTGATGATCATGGTGAGATCATACTCAATAAGTGATTGCAAGATCATACTCAATAAGTGATTTTGCCTTATCTTGCAAGATAAATTTTGTATGTAGGATCTTGAATTCCCTATCCATAAATTTTTACACTTTTTTCCATACTTGGAATTTGCATTGGTTTTGATTTTTAAATTAGGTTTTTTTTTAGGATTTTGGGTTGGATTTATTTTTAGCTTTAGAGTTCCTTGGATTTTTTTTTTTAGATTGATGAAGAAAATCTTTGTGCTTCAGTTAAGGTGATTTGTGATTCCATTGGTCCCAAGAAATGTGGGAAGAAAGTGGATGTTTGGGATTGATGAGAGGATTTTTAGGGAGGATGGTGGGCTTTCCATAGTTGTTAATAGAGGGATGATATGATGGATAGATATGATATGGTTGAAGGATTGATGGTAATGGGCTAGTAGGAGATGGACCAAGGATTGATGGTAATAGGATGGTAGGATGTGGCCCAAGAATAGATGGTAATTAGATAGTAGGATGTGGCCCAAGAATAGATGGTAATGGGTTGGTAGGATGTAGCCCAAGAAGATATGGTAATATGCTAGTAGGAGGTGGCCCAAGGATTGATTACAATGTACTGAGAGTGATATGTAAGGGATGAGTGGGTAATGAGAAGATAGGAGAGAGATATCATGGATAGACATAAACATTTCACCATGTAATGGGAAATGTGATGATGGGAGGATAAGAGGAGGTCCTTTTTGGTTGATGATAGAGGGTTGATTTGAAGGAAGAGGTCCAACAAGTGTTTGGGATTTAGAAGTTTTTTTATGATGGGATTTGGTGTTTTTGAACTTATTGTTTCCACAAAGGAACTTGATAGTGTGTTGAAAATATATCTTGGCACATATTTTCTTGTCAATTTTTTGATGTGGACATAAATATTGGTCTTTAGAGGATCGTTGAGGATAGAATAAGGCATGGTTGAAATGGATTGAGGGCCAAAGAGAGATTGGATTTGGATTGGTAGATGGAGATGACTCAAGGGACGAATTATATTTAGATTGGGATGTCTTGAGAGTTGAATTAGATTTGGATTTGGGATAGGTTGGTATTCTCTTACTTAGAATAAAGTAAAGTGTAGGTAGATAAAGGGGGTCTTGTGGAGTAGACCATGGCCCCGGGGTCAAATTGGATGTTTTACTAGAGGATTTTGGGTTGACATTGATTTTTAATAAAGGAATACATAGGTTAGGTGAATGATTATTCTTTATGAGAAATTCAATTGGGTGAGACTCAGGAGTCTAAGGAGAATTATTTTGTGGATGGGATTGATTAGGAGATGAAGGTTAGAAAGTGAGAGGTAGAGTGAGTTACTTATTTTTAGTGACATGAGGAACCATAATATATCTAGTCATGGATGTCATTGTTTGATTTAAATACCTTGACCTAGATTGCTTGATTGGACTATTTCATATTGAAGAAAGTTTTAAGTCGATTCAAGTAGTGTAACAGCTGAAAAATAGACATTGTGAATATTTGGATACTTATATGATTATCCAAAGGGAATCAAGGAAAATAGACAACATAACGACTCAAATTTAACAAGCAATAAAGTTTGAAAACAAGTTTCAAATGTGAGTATCAAAATGGTTGATGTAAGTTTGGCATAGTTTTGGTTTGTCTATTTGATAAAAAAATCTGAATTTGTGAGAGAAGTATGATTTATGATCAAAATTATGCATCACAACTTGGAAAAAGTTTCACCTTGTTTATCACTAAAAAAAGGTTTTAACTCGGACAAATTTTTACTTTGTAAATTTTTAGTGTATACAAGTAATATGGGATTAATTGCCCTCGATTTATTAGGCTTCTTAGGGAATTTGAGATATTCTATCACCATTGATTTTCCAAATGATTACACATACCAGAAAAATTCTAATTATGGACTTTACCCCTTAATCAATTAAGAATGGGGTTGTTACCAAATATAATGTTTGGTTTTTCTCATGAGTTATACTAGTCAAGTAGGATGGTTCACTACCTTTTTGTTGGCCATTCCTCTCGGTGTGCCAACTACTTTGGGGTTTATGTGATACTCCTCATAATGAGTTTTAGATCTTATGCCCACGTACTTCCCATAATTAAGTTAATGGGTTTTACCATTATTTGAAACCTGTAATGAAAATGTGTTGTTTATTTTATTGAATTTAGTAAATTTTGATTATATTTGACCAAGGAAACCTACATGCAAGGTATTAGTAGTTTTTTCCTTGAATTTGGTAAAGTTTCCAAATGATGTGTTCCTACAAAATGAATTAGTAGTTTTTTCAGAGTACAATGTTAGAAGAAAAAAATGAGCATGGTCATTTCTGATTCTCAAGATCACTCAAGAGTGTGAGAGAAGAGCATATGCAGTTAGGATGAGGTAAAATCAAGAATAAAAAGATGTCAAAGGGAAACAAACACCCTTTAAAGTGGTTAAGATAATTATCAATCTGATATATAGCATTAAGTGGCAATTTAATCAATATCTCTAACCAAAAAAACCTACATGTTTAGCAACAATATTTATCCAATAATGTTATGCCAATCACGAAGGGAAATTATGATTTCGTAAGAAAAAAGAAAGAAAAGTGTGAAGTAAGATAACAACGAATAATGTTCACACAATTTGGTCTTTTTGTTTATTTGGTTTGTTTGTTTAAGCAATTTATCTTTGGCAAGTGAATATGGAAACCTAGGCACAAGAGTTAGTAGTTTGGAGCAAAAAACTAATCTAACATGCAAAGAAAATAACAAGTTTTAGGAGAAAGGAAAACCTGAATTTTATACAAGGTGAAATCCCCAATTTATATGTTCATTACGTATTCATCTTGAAACCTTTCCATCGCAAAAAAATGGAGTCATTTTAAGTTTGGGATCAAAATTTACGGCCTCCAGAAGATAGGTTATGCAGGCACGTGCACAGTCACGGAAACACACTTTACAATATGATAGCACATGTAATAGCATGGTAGTGAATGTAATAGAATGGTAACGCACGTAATAACACAGTAGAGCATGTAAGAGAATGGTAGTGTACACAACATCATGGTAGTACACATAAGAGAATGGTAGTGCACACAACAATACAGGAGCACATGTAACATAACGATAGTGCATGCAATAGCACAAGTAGCACATGTAACATAATGGTAGTGCACACAACAACATAGTAGTGCACATAACATAACAATAGGACACACAACATCATGGTAGCCCACGTAATATAATGGTGTCATGTTTAATAGTATGTAGCACATGTAATAGAATGGTAGCGCACACAACGGTGCCATAGCACAAATACAAAACACGGAAACGCACTTAACTTGTACCTCACAAAAATGTCAAAAAAAAGGCCAAAAACAGCAAAAAGCTTGAATTTTTCCTGTCAAGATTCAATTTTGACAACACTTCGCCTCCTTTATACCTACAAAGAAGACTCAACACTACCAAATACTAACATACATGCTTAAAAACATAGAAATTTCAACAAATTGAAATAACTTGCATGTTAAAATGGTAAAATGAAGTAAAGTAAAACCAATAAATGAATGTGTATAAGGCAAATGGGTGTCCCATGAGGCATGCCATATGTATGTATGTTAAACTAAACTAAGTGAATTGAATAGACATAACACCAAGTAGGTCCTTAACTAAGTTTAGTTAAACAAATACATCCCGATTGAGCATAAATGGAAAGCTAACTAAATAGCATAAAATTTTAGAAACAAAGAATGCAAACCTCTCTCTTGATCTTTGGATGTACTTCAATTATGTAGATGTTCCCTTTATGTGAACCAGAGGAAAGCTACATGCAATCAAATGGTTTTTACTAAGGTGGAAGAGATCTCATCAATATGGCTTAAGTTCCATTTTTTACTCTTCTCTTATTAACTTTAGCAAAGAGTTTTCTCGATTTATGCAATATTTCTTATGAGGGAAATTCTCTCTTGAGATATGAAATGTCTTACAAGAAAAAGGTGTGTGGTGTGAGAAGGTGTACTAGGTTTCTTACATATCTTTCCAATTTGGGTGAATCTTTGACCTAGTGAATGTGGGATAAAGTGAATGAAGAATTAGAAAGGGATAAGTATGATTAGAAGAGATTAATTAGAGGTTAGTAACTCATGGGATTTTGGGAAGGTTTAATTAATCAATTGGGATTAATTAATAGGCCAAGTTTAGCTTATATAAGTCATTTGGAGATGATTTGGAGGGAAATTAATAGAATTTGAGGGGTTGAGAGGGGGATTTAACTAATAAGAGGGTTTATTAATTAAATACAAGATTGAAAGGTTAAGTAATTAATTAAAAGAGGATGTTTACTAACAAAATGATGTTAATTGGTATCCAAGATGACGGACGAGGCTAGTTAATTAATAAAATGTCATTAATTAACCGAGACAATGAGGAATATTAACTAATTAGCCAAAAATCACTAATTATAAAAAAATTACGGGAAAGAAGACAATTAATGCAATTCTAGTATTAAAATTGTGTTCTTGAAATTAAGTGTCTACAATCATTTTTACCAATTTTGCTAAAATGTGACCTATTAACTTGTTGTAACTAGAAATTGGGTTAGAATGTTAGAAATAGAGGAAATAAGTGGGCTTATCTCATCCTTTGTCAAATCTTAGGTTTCGTGTGGTTATCTTTCTATGGGTCCTTTAGAGGGGGCAGGGCTTTCATTTTTATAGATTCAAGATGTGTTGTTAGATTGAAGAGAACCTATGGTCAAGTGTGAAGATAGTCATTCTAAGAAAATATCTTATTATGAATCACATGGTTTACAAATTCAAGTAGAATATTCCACCCTAGCTTTGATGTGATTGTTATTTGATCTATGTGGGTGGGGACTATGTGTATCTTGGTCAAATCAAACTGGGTTATTTTTTATTATTAGAATAGGTTAGAGGGAGTGAAGTATGATGGAGATGCCTGCATTCATCTTCATTTCATTATGATTTTCCCTATTTTTCGGGTGGTTCATTTTCTCTAGGGTATGTCCCCATGTAGGTTCACTAAGTCTCAATTATCTTGGTTGTCTCTCGAAGACTAGTATTTTAGGTAGGCTTATGTTGGAAGTTTATTCCTTGATATAATTTTTTTCAATCTTTGTATTCCAATAAGGATAACCATTAGTGGTTGCAAAGGAGATTAGCACATCCTACCTACTTTTATTACTTTGAAAAAATATCTCTTAGTTTTACTATTTCCATTTAAGCTTATTAAATTATAATTACTTGTTCTTGATTTTCTCTTATTACACCTCGGGTTTCTCTTTGTTTTATGATGTCATATCTTGAAAAAAACATCTAATCGTTCGTCAAGTATTTTTATTTTAATGTTTGTGCTCATATGTAAGTGCAATAATAACACAATCTAAATTTTCCTTTCCTTGAAATGTATTATTTTAATAAACCAATCATTAAAAAAATGGTCTCGATTTGGTTTAAGGTGACAACTATACCAAAGTGTCACAAGAGCATAAAGGCGAGTTATATAGGTGTATAGGAAATGAACAATTGAATTTCAATAATAAATACCCTTGGTTAGATTGTTACTCTAAATTATCCTCAATATCATATATTATTTGGAAATAAGAGAAAATATTATCTTTGTTCTTCAAGTAATGGAATTCAAGTGAATGGGTATGGGTCTAAAACTTATAACTACTTCACCATGCCTAATGTACTTACAATATCTTTCGTACTTCCATGAAATAAATATTTTAGGCCATACTTGTACTGCATTAATTGTATGGACATAAAATATGTATCAAAATAATGTGAATAATAGATATAATTTACTACTCAATTAAAGAAAAGGCTTACCCATGACCAAAAGAAAAATACAAACTGGAAAGCATTCTACAAAAAAAATGTCAACAATTTAATAGTTAATCAATTTCAGGGTTGTAAATTATAATTTTTGAAATATAGAAAGATAAAAAGGAAATTTATAGTGTCCATTGACAAGTAGATATAACACAGCAAAAAACCATAGGGAGACTGCAAAAAATTATATGCACTTCAATAGTAAAATAAACAAACCAATTTACTAAAATATAATTAATATTCAATAGAACACACTATGGAGACCAAAAATTGAATTCATATTCAAGTGATCTCTTTACATATTTTTGAATTTTGAATATGATTTGCAGTAGTAAAGAAGTACTTTTACATTAATTATAATTACATTTTCCTTTCAAAGAGGCATATAAGTATAAATCCATGCCATGGTGTAAGGTAATAAATTTTGCACATAAATCTCAAAAATTATACTTGCATGCAATGGATATATGTCATGTAAACAAAAATTCCATCGCTACTAAAGCTATGCAATAAAATAGAATCCAAATATTAGGAAAAAAATTACAATCCATATGAGAAAATTATAAATGAATCTAAAATTGATATTTATTTATTTTTACATCACATAATTATCAATATAAAATTATATGTATAATTATCAAGATTATTGATTACCATACCTATTATGTTTGAAACTATTGTAATAAATCACAATGCGCATATAATGGAGTAGTATTGTATGCATGAAACTAAGATTATGGAGTAGAACTTGCACAAGAAACATATCTCTAACACCTATAGAATCTCTTTTTTATTATTGGTAAAAAAAATTGAGTGGGATCCTACCCATGTTACAAAAGGCCCAAACCAAGAGATTACAATGAATTACAAAAGAATATCAAAAAGAAGAACATAAGGAAACCACAATGAGGAAAAAACACCTATATAATATCTCAACCTTCTTATTTCTCCTATATTTGTGATTTGGTTGAACAACCCAATAGTCATGTACAATTCTCTCACAACATTATTATCCTAAACTCCTAACTTATATAAGTTGTTAAAACAACTCATTTATACAAATATATTAACCCACATTAACAACCATGTGAGTACTAACACACTAATTCCTAACAAAGAAGTGACAACTTAAAATATCTATTGGCTATAAGAACATGATTACACTAGATGTGAAATGGCAAGAGAAATTATATCACAAATTATACTCAAATTTTATTAATACTATATTTTAAAATAGTGAAACATTTATCAAATAAGTAAAATGGTGATAATTCTAACACCACCACATTTATCCTAGTATGTTAACACACATTTTTGGTATCTATATTCATTTTTTTTCAATTATGTATGCATTCTATAGGATGTAACCATTTATATAAGGTATTGTATGTTAGTTAGAGATCTATGGTGGACCAAAATGTAAATGTCAATTGTCATTTGCAACTATCATGAATTTAATTCCAAGTTAGAAATAAAAGTAATTATAATATTTGTATTGTTCTACCTTCATGATTTCTTTATGGTTGTAGCTCTTTTGCACTAATTATTTTGTTCTTCCTTATATCGATAGAGGTTTTATAGCATTCATTTCACAAAAATCGTAGCCAAAATTTCAAAAATAGTTTTTAGTAAGTGGGCCTCAAAATTAAATAACAAATGATGATGACCAATGGAAAGGAGCCACAAGGATATTCACGGCTAAATAGCCAGACATATTCAATATTCGTCGTAATTATATTTTTATATTATCATGTTAATCTAATCAGTAGGACTATTTTAGTGAAAATGTTATCTGAAAGATTATGTGGTTTCTTCAATAAATGTTAAGGGTTAAATATGATTCTTCAATTTTTGAATTGTACTATATTTTGATGAGAAAATATTTTTTATTGTGTAAATGGGTAAGGGTTTTTAAAGGCCCCCTTCCCCATAATCTTGTACAAACCATTAAAGATAAAAATGTTCCAGCCTAAAATAAATTATCATAAAATCAAGTTGAAAACATAAAGAACCATTAAAAATTAAACGCTTTCCGCCATATCCATTGTAAATGATTTTATTATACCAACGCAATTAGTTGGTGGTGGAGGAGAATTTTCTCAAAGTGGGAAATGGGGGTGGGCTTGGGTCCTTAATATTTAGCAAGTGATCCACATTCGAAGTGTCACATTATGTTCCGCTTAGCCCACATAGAAAAAATTGACCCCTACCTCAAGGTGTTCCCATGGCCATTTATTGAAAGTGTTCAATGGGAGTGGAACTTAGGTTGATGATTACAAACTAATTATAATTCACCAATAGCCCAAGTCCTTAAGTCCATTTGATAAGAAAACGTAAGATAAATGTTAATTTGTGATATTTAGTTTCTCAAAATCCTTCTAAAATATTTTTAAATATTATTTGTTGAAAAGTGCAATGAACATTGATTATTAAAGTCTTCATAAGTTTTTTTGTTTTTCCCCATGATTTCTAGGTAGGATAGAACATCGGGTGAAATAATTGATGTGTTAGGTCATTGGTTATTGGCATTCATAGGCATGAAACACTTTCAAAAATTAAACTTCATTTTAAAGTGAGTTGGGACATGTTTTTTTGGGAAATGAAAATAGTATGCGGTGAGTTATAAGTAGTTAACTGATGTGTGAAAATGTTATCAAATTTTATTTGGGAATGGGTTCTTTAAAAACTCCGATTTGTTAAATAATGGAGATCTATACATTGTAAAATGATTTGAATTAATGTAATTAATGTTTTAAAACTTGATATCTCATTTTACATCAATTTAATAATCATAATAATGTTTTTAAAGCTTTTAAAATATAGTAAAACATTCAAAAATCCATCCTAGGGTTACCTAAAGAGATCTTAGTGTTTGCACATTTCATCAAACACTTGGAAAACATCCTTATTTCTACAATTTGACTTATGATATTCCATAAAAATGATGTGGCAACATTTTTGTAGGTATGCACATGAATTAAGAATGATTACACTCATTTAACAAGCAAAAAAATTAATTTTCCTCTTTTAAAAGCAAATCTACTAACCCATATGAAAAAATATATATTTTTCCAAATTTTCCAAAGGAGGGTGAATGTTATGGAACATGGAGCAGCCTATTTTCTTATTATTTTTTCTTCCATCGGCCTCATAACCCTATCTCGGGCTTGTTTTGTGATCATCCCTAAAGGAATGACTCTAAATCTAAAATTTTCTTTCCAGATTTAGCTCCATTTCACTATAAATCCTTTGCATGAAATTTTTTTTTAAATTATGAATTTCATATAAAAATTTAAAAAACATGGAGAATTAAAAATTAAAAATGAATGAGAAATAATTTACTTATTTGGTTAATCCCCAAATGAATTCGATTCAACATTTTTTTTCTCCTCCGCCAAAATTTTTCCCAAATTTCTACAAAGATTTCATACATTCCCTAACTTTTCATCCCTTCTCCCAATTACCCCATGCCCTTGTAAGAATTTTTTACATGGCCAAGTGCCCTTCCATGTCACTTGTTCCATTCTTATACCACTCACTCCCCTTCTCTCCTTACATTTACCTTCTCTTTTCTATCTTGTGTGAATACATAATAGTGTAACATAAAAAATGATTACATATGGGCCCATCCCCTTTTATTTTTAAATTTGGGGGTGGTGGTGGTGCAAAATTGATGTTATTTGTGTCACTTTTGCATCACCATAATCGTGTCATAATTGCATCAAACTTCCATCAAAAATGGGGGAAAATGAAATGGGGATTGAAACGAATTCAACACAAATCCTGAAGGTTTTTTATACTATGTGTAGTAATGTATGTTGATCTCCCAAAAAGACATAAAATTTGGGTGTTGAAAAAAATCAGGAAATGTATAGTCCATTGTTGGATAAGAGTAAGTTTATTTCTTGATTAAAAAAATTTTAATAATGATTATTTTAAATTATTTTGTAATATTTTCTTACATTATGTTTTGTTTTTAGATTATGTTTATAACACTGAGACATGGCTCACAACTACGCTACGTAAAATTGGGCTAAGGAAATTTTGGGACAAGGGTGTAGATGGAAAATTGGAAGTGGCACAAAAAAAAAAAAATTGGAAAGATAAGTGGGTAGGTAATTTCAAGTTGGAGGATAAATTCCCAAAAATATCACAACTGTTGGAAGGAAAATATGGTGTCTTGGTAAGCAACTACATGAGGGAAGAGGGGAGTTTTCATATTTGGAAACAATTGGAGATATATATGCAGGATTTTAAAATGCAAGTGAAAATCCTTAATGATTTTCTTCAGAAATAGTTGACCTATAAAAAAATGAACAAGACAAACTTGTATGGGACAAAGAAGAAACTGGAATTTTTTCTGTCAAATCTTCCTATACTCAATTTTTTGAAGAAGAAGTGAATGCTAAATATTTATTATTTGGAAAAATATGGAATAAAAATTTTATTCCTAAAGTTAATATGTTCAGCTAACTAATGTGATAAACAAGATTTTGACGGTTGACAACCTCTCAAAAAGAGGTTTCCATATGGTAAATAGATGTGTCTTATGTGAAAAATCAATTGAGACAGTCAATCACCTTTTTATGGATTGCACTTTTTCTTTTCAGGTCATATCCTCTATCCTTGCATTATTCTTGGTAAATTGGGTTAGCTTGTAAGAGGTCACAACATCTTGGGTTCAATGGCATTGTCCCTTCCATAGCCAAGGCCTTAAAAATCTATGGATCTTGAGTCTTGGGCACTTATGGTGGGAGGTTTGGAAAGAATGGAATAGGAGGATCTTTAAGGGGAAGATATTACCTAGTCATCTTATTACTAAAAGATGCATACAGGCTGTTAAAAACAATTTCTCTATCCTAAAAAACAAGGAAGTGGAAATTCTAGAGGGAGAAAAACATATTTTCTGTAAACCTGGAACCTCATAAATGCTGAAACGACAAGAAAAATAAATCCAAGAGAAGGATTCAGATGGAGAAGACCTCCAAAAGGTTTTTTCAAGATAAACTTTGATGGAGCTACAAAGTGGAATCCTAGGAAAGTGGGAGGTGGAGGCATATTCTGTGACTTCAAAGGTAACTTTTTGCTTGCTTACTTTTTCAATTTGGGAACACAAACTAATCATGTGGCAAAGGTTGTTGTTATTTTCTGGGGGTGAAGTTAGCAGAGGAGAAAGGCTTAAAATCCTTTATTTTCTAAGTTGATTCTTTAAATATAATCTCTAGCATGTTGGGTAGGAACACTATATCAATGAAAATTGAATATTTTATTAAGAGTAAGAAGAGTAGACTTATTTCCTTCACATCTATAACTTTCTAACACATCTTTTATGAAGGAAATGGATCAGCTGATAAATTCGCTAACATGGGGGTATTAGCTAGAGATTTTAGAGTGGTGGAAAACCTATATTGTTTAGATGTATAAACTATTAGATTTATTGAGGGGGAATCACTTCCTTAACCCTGCCTACATGGATGGATTATGTTCTGGTGTAATGATATAATGAAAATAAAAATCATAATGGCACCTTATGTTTTAATTTCTTATGATGTTGAAAAGAGGGTGATAGGTATTATTATGAAAAGAAATTATAGACTCGTGCCAAGTATTGTTTCTCATTACTTCAAGGGTTTGAAGAGGATGGTTATGCTTTCAATTAATGGGTGCATTTATTTCTTAGAAAAAGTGAGCCTAGTTTTCAAGAAACCATTGTTTCGGAGTTTGACTTTGGGGCACGTTTCCTTTTCATGGAAAGAAGGAAGATTTTTAGAAACAAGATGGGGAAGACTTAGTGAGAACAAAGCTCACCTCCTGTCGTATGTTACTAAAGAATCCTTTGAATTGTTAGAGAAGGCATGTATCCTTAATTTCTTTAAAATTTTCAATGGCCATGACGAAGAATTGAGCATCTAGATTGCCAATACTTGGAATGAAGGTTGGGTTTTCTTGAATTATTTCTCATTCACCATATCACCTAAGTTGATTACCAAAGTGACTGGTTTACCTTTAGAGGGAAGATGTGTTTTTAAACCTAAAACAGACTACAACCGGAGGTGGATAACTTCATGCAAGGTAAGGGTTATCTCAAGCAACATTTCAATGGCTTTGATAGAGAGGAATTACCTTCTTCTTATGATGAAATAGCCCTTCTGCTTATGTCTTATATTACTCTTGAAGGATGGCATAGAGTGGTGTATGGTTACCATTTCCCAATGTTCAATCACATTAGAAATGGAAGTATAATTTTCCTATTTTTGTATAAATCACTGGTAAAGTCCATAGAGATGGTTCAGAAAGGAAATTTCACTATTCCTCTCATCCAAGGCCTTCTTAAGGCCTTGGTCAAAAAGGCACCCCTAGAATTGTGAATTGTTAAACTTGAAGCCAATCACGAGAACCTTGGGTTTGAGGATGAGGGAAAATTAGTGGCAAAAATGACAAGGTCTAGCTCAGCCAAGGAAAACCCGGGAAGAAAATGAGAGGGGAGGGTGAACAAGGTAAGCAGGAGAATATCAATGTAGTCTTTGGAACTCGGAGAAAAGGATGTTGTCAATTTTGAATAGGTTAGCAAGTGTGAGAGAGTTTCAAATGGAGACTAGGGAGGTGGTCATTAAAGAGGAGGAGAGGCAGACCGAAAATCCCCCCGAAATGGTTGAAAAGGATGAGATATCGAAGACTCACACCCAGAGTATGGAAAAATCCATTACCAGCCTCCAGATGCTTAAGGTTGCTCAGAAATACTTTTTCTCTACCCAAGAATCGGGGATTAAGGCAAGTGAATTTTTGAAGGATCTCCAAAATTGCATATTGTACACTGATATAAACAGAGACAAAAAAATTAGTATGGTAGCCATTGATCTTGGGGAGCTTTAAGTGAAGATGGAAAATCTCACTGCCATTGTGGTGAATGATAATTTGAAAAATGTGAATGAAATATGTATGGCCATGGAGAAGGACATACTTAAAATGAAATAAACCCTGATGCACATTAAAGAACTTCACCTACTGAATATGAAGAGTACTATCCAACACCTTAAGATGTTGGGAGAGTTGGTTCAGGCCATGCAGAGAGCTAAGTAACTAGAGAAAGATGGATTCATTCCTTGAAGGAGATGATCAAACCAAAGTATGAGGAATGGAAGACCGCAATAGATGGTCTAGTCAAGGAATGGAATGAGTGCATGCACTTTATGAAAGAAATGATTAAGGAATGATTCTCATTTTCTAGTCTTTGGTCCTTTTATGGTGTTATGCCTTTTTGTAATGTTGTTAGTTTGGATGTTTTTACTTCTAATGTTGTTATTATGGTTATGGCTTGTTGTTATTTTATCTATGTTTTTGGTTTAGTGGCTTCAATGGGTATACCCTTGGCCATGTTTCTTTGTGTTTTGACTGGTTTTATTTGTATGGGGTAGGGTCCCCTTAACCCTTCTTTTTAATAATAAAAAAACTATGCTGCAAAAATTTTGAGATGAGAGAGAGAGAGAGAGATCATTTAAAAAGAAATTTGATGATGCATTATGATCATGATGAGTGGAAAACAACTAGGAAGTAAATTTTGATGTCTAACTAAGTCATATTTACTTTAATGTTTTTATAAATGTGGATAATTTCATAACTATTTTTATGAAAATTATGCTAACCAAGTGTACTTTTTAATTATTCTCGGGCATGATAGGTTCAAACCAATCAATGATGTTGATTGATTGACTATAGTTGGGATAATAGCGATTCAAAGCACAACCAATTCAGCAACAACTAGTTGCAAATACCATATTGGAACAAGGAAAACAATTCACAAACCCACTAGTCTTATGGGATTCGATGGAGCATAAGCTAAATCTATAAGTATTGCACTTTAAATTAGCTTATAATAATAAGTGTTCAAGTTTTATTTTTAATTACAACACAAATTAATATTATATTTGCATTTTCCAATAGAAAGAGGACTATGGGAATCATATTGAGTCTTGGCATAAGGATCATATCCGTACTTACGGATATGTTTCTTCTAGAAGGAAATGGCCACCAATGAAGTCCAGTCATTGCATATATGCTATATAAATTCATTGTAAAATATATTTTAAAATAATTGATCCATTTTTACATTATTATGTGATTTTAATAGTGGTTTATTTTACTGTTATGTAGGAGACACATAATATCACCCTTGAGAGAAAGTGGAAAAAGCATCGAGAAAAGAATGGGAGCCACATCACTACTAGGGGTTACTATACACACCCAAATTTACATGTGCTACATTGTCAGAAATGGTTCAAAATTCCCCAATGATGATTCATGTATTTTCCAAATGTCTTTGATCCCCTTTACCTCTTTACAATGTATATTTGTATCTTAGATAACCTTACTTAGCCATTTTCTTCTATCACGTAACTTTTTACTGTTTTTCCTTTCATTTTATCCTTTAGTTACAAAACCATTGCCATGCCTAGGTGGCAGTTGTGCAACACCCACCCTACTTAGGTGGCGGTTGCATAACCGCCACTTTGTATAAGGTAGATTTCATGTGAATTGTTTGAAACTTTCCCAGCGTGAATTAGACGCATGTTAACTCACTCCAGTTCACCTCTAACACATGTTTCTTGATCAATTTGGCTGATTTTAAGCTTGACTGATTCGTATCAACCTCCTCTTCCACTTCTAATTATTTATTGAAATTTAATTTAACTCCCTCTTCTTGTTGTGATGTGGCATCCCATTGATCCTAAGTGTGTTAGAGCACAGCCCACCCAACTTCCTATAAGATCATCTCTTCTTCTAAAGAAAATGGCTAGAGATTATTTATGTATCTTTCTTAGTTGAGCTGCCACAATCTTGCTAGAAACTACACAGAACCAAGCTCTGTTCTCTTGCGTTGTCTTTCTTTTGTCTACATTGTAACATTTGCCATCAAGTTGTTATTGATCCGGTGCTTTCTTATTGTTGTTTCCTCTGCATTCCCATTTCCTTAGACTCATGTGGACACAAAATATTGGTAAATATAACTGAGGGGACAAAGTGATACCACAACTAGCATTGCCTCTGCACTGTAATTCCAGGTTGGGGGTTGTTATTGAGTTTCTTCATTTATTCATTTATTTTTGAACGTATGCACACTTATCAACTAGAGTAGAAGAAATCATTTTATTTATTGCAAATAGTTAGATCATTTCCAAGAAGCTTTCACATCTTCTATAGAAGTTTCATGGTGATAGATCCTTCCCTTCCTATCCCTATGGATTTGTGAGGGAATAATATCTAGAGGAAGCTTATTATATCACCATAGATAATAATAAAATTGTTGCAAATTGTGGTTTCTATTGAATCTTCTCACATTATATCCAGGAAGTTGCAGGGGAAGAAAATATTCTCAGAATCTTCAAATCTTCCGTGTCTCTAAGATAGGAAGAGGATTTGATAATCCACAATTATTAATTGGAAAAAGCTTCATTTAAATTAGAATAGATTTAATATATTGTTGCATATATAAATAGCTACATCTAGATATTTATTTGTATAGGATTTGTTAATTAAATTAGAGGTGATTTATTTCTTCATTTATTTTTTCCCTCTGTTTATTCCAAAAGCTAGAAACTAAAAAAGATTAGTTTAAAGTAGATTATATTGTTGTTTATTACTTTATTTCTTCTATATTGGAAAATACAAAAACATAGTGTAGCTTTTATTTACTTAGATTAGCTTGTTATTTACTTTCGTAGATTAAAATTACACAAATGCATACATGACCATTCCCATACCACAACAAGAATAAACATACGGTTGTGATCCATGGGTCCCCTAACCGAATGGGCCTAAACTTCTCACGGACATAGATACTAGACTTCATATGCTTTTCCTCAAAACACCATCATGATATTTTGATCACATTGCACAACTCAACGTCTTATACATCAAGGCTAACAAGGCTTACGAATATTGGATTTCCCCCATAAAAAGAGTCTAGATCAAACACATATGACAATACAAGGACCACGACTAGAGAGAATTTAAATTTTTGATCCAATGGTCCCCGAACCGAATGGGCCCGAAGGCCAATTAGACTTAGACACTAGATTATGTGCACTATTCTTTAGGACATCCCCACTTCTACCAGATATTATTAGACAGCTAAATGTTCTAAATGAATAATCTCATTGATCCCTCACGTTCTAAAATAAACTAGCTAGCCATGCATAGATCTAGCAGAACCATGCCTCTCTCTTTTATTCCATGACATTTTCTTAACATCATTATGATGCACCCGCTATTTTTCCATGCATCCCACAACCATTAGAGAGGTTTTACACAGAGCTCAACATTGATTGGAGTATTCATGTGGTTATTCTTTCGACGTAGCGTCCATTAGACCCATTCAAGTTAGAAGGGTCTTTCTTTCCCTTAACAAGAAGATCCTGATATTGCGCGTTGAGGACATTATTTCACCATGATAGCCTTTTCATCCCATTTCCACATATTTCATCCACATATCATATATTTGTTATATTTTTCTACCCATATCCATCCACTCATTCTACATCAGTTAGCATGACCTTGAGAGGTCGAGTGCGACTGAAGGTCACATGTTGATTTTCGATCGTACAAAATGGTGAACTTGACGTGAATACCTAGTCTCTTTTCATTTCCATTATCCTACCTTATTTCATCCATCTTCCCCCTCTCTCATTATTATGTGGATATTCATGTACCCCTCGAATATGTCGAGATAGGAATACGGTCGTCCCTATTTAGGTCTCAAATTTTATTACTATAAAATTGGTATGCAACAATCACCCTCATTGTCTAGGTGGGTTGACAACTATTCAACAAATCTTCCCTCACCTCATACTCCTCCTCCTCAAGGGACCAACAATGGTTCATCAGTCAGGATTGAGGAGATTAACCAACCTTCACAAAATCCACATCCTGAACTCTCTAATTCTAACATGGAATTCACAAGAGATTCTAGCTCTAATCATTGGGTTTTGTTTAGAATGAAAATCAGTATGTAGTTTGATTCACTCCCATTATTAAATGAAGAATACCTAGTGTGCTACGGACGAAGTGATCAATGCTTCAACAACATAGACCAATCCCTAGAAATGATGCAACAATATGTTGATGTTCTTCTCCAAAATGACTCCAATACTCCTTCATTACAGAAAACATATCCAAAGAGGGGTGGCTTCCTAAAGATCAAGCTATAATAGGACATTGTGTACCTTTACCTCCCAACAAAGATCAAAACACATGCAAGTTTAACATGGCACCATCTATGGGTAATGTAATTTCAACATTGGTAAATAGGGTTAGAGAACTAGATATTTCTCACCCTCTTAGGCTACATCTTTTGCGAGGACATGATAGGATTCCCAAACATGCTCTAAATTTTTTCCATGTGCCCTCAACACCACCGCCACCTCTAATTTATATGGGCATTCCTAGCCCCAGAGATCTCCTCACGGGATCGGGTACACCTGGGTACACCCCTCACACCTCGTACCGATACCCTTATGAGCACCAATCGGAAGTACATTCTCAAATGTCGTCTAGACTAGAAATGTGGTGTTCCCTAGTTTTGTACCTCCCACTTCATACCAAAGTAATGTTTCCCTGTATCTACACATGTATTCCATAATTCCACATGGGGACATGTTCTCTTTTCTTGGCTCATATTCTCAGCCACATGGGATGCCTTATGCCTCTACAAATGTTTACTCTACACCATATAAGTTGCCTCATATGCCTACTCCACCTCCCCATCAGGGGTCATCTATAGTAGAGTCCTACGCATTGGGCATGTATGTCAAATATCTTAAGGATCCCTTGGAATTTACCATATGAAGTGTAATGCTTCCACAACCACTTCTCGACTTGCCAAATTTTAAAGGGGAGGGGGATCCAAATGCACATATCAAGGCATATGCAACTCATGCAGAGAGCTACTCCCATGGGATGTGGTTGTAGCTAAGATCTTCCCTAAGACCCTTAAGGGGATCACTCTTGATTGGTATTATAGGATACCTAAAGCCTCCATACACTCCTTTAAGCAACTTGTATCTAAGTTCATAAAGGTGTTTGATATGAAAAAATTGTTAAGAATGGGAATCAAGGAATTCTTACACATAAAGCAAGAGCATAACGAATCTACTGCCCACTTCATTCAAGAGATGGTGGTAGGTCCTCTACACTTCGTGAGTGCTCCCAATATGGATCAAATGAAGATTTTCAATCTATTCCTTCATTCCCTTAACCAGGAAACAAAGGAAGAAGTCCAAAAGTTCATGTTATCCCAAATTTTCCCCAGCAAATTTGGTCGAACAAGACCCCGCGCATAAAGAAAATCGAAAGGGACAATTCGACCCATGAGCTCACATTCTAGAATGAAAAATAAAGGGGACATCCAAGCTTGACTCAAGGAATGCAGGGTAAAAAATGAGTCTGAATGACACAAAGAAACTAGAGGCCCAAAGGAGGCAAAAAATGACCCTACACAGGAGAAATCTAAAAGATGGCTCCGTCGAATGAACCCACACTTCAAATCCAACAAACAAGTTTTAGGTGGACTCTAAAATGGAATAACAGGGTTGAGGAAGAGAAGACAGTGTCAAATAAACCAAAGGCTCAAAGGGAAAAGAAAATAAAAAGGCTCAAAGTCTTCAGGCTCCACAAATGATTTAGGAACGACCCCCAAAATTGGCTAAGTATAAAGGTGTTGGCGGAAGCTGCCAAGTGTCCAAGTGGCACACCTCTAAAGGTTAAATCTAAAAAGTAGGCTTGAACAAGTGTCAGGCTTCCACGTGTCCCAGAGTCAAAAAGGGTGAATTTTGGGCCCAAAATGATTAAGTTTAGCGGATCAAAGGATGCCTCACGAATGTTCAAACGGCGCACCTTCAAGGGGCAAAGAAAAACCCAATCCCTAGACAAACGTGGAGCTTCCACATGTCTCAAGCCTGAAAAAGATAGATCCAATCGTTGAAAATTCCAAGAAAGTGGAAGGAAACACATTTTACATCGGCACGAGTCTCAAGTGGGAGTCAAATAGCAAAGACCCAAATGAGCGCAGTCTCACCACGTGTCCCAAGTCCAAAAGGGATAGATTCGGGGGTGAATAGTCAAAGAAAAGGTAGGCCAGTGGAGGGAACCAAGTTTCAATGTGGTGCTACTTCAAAGGTAGAGTCTAGAGGTAGTTTTCAGACAAGCGCCAAGTCTCCACATGTCCAGGGTCAGACTTTTAGCCTGCCAAGCAAAAAGACTAAGGGGAAAATACAAAGGAGCCCGAGGATCCTACGGAAGCCGCCACATGTCTCATGGGCACAATTTCAAGAGTGAGGGTAGGGGAAAAACTCAAATGAGTGCAGGGCTACCACGTGGACTCGGTATGGACAAACTCATTCAAATATTGCACGCCCACGACCCTAAACTTCAAATGGCCATATCTTTTGATTGGAAACTCAGATTTGGGTGGGAGAATACTTTTGAAAACATCTCAACACCCTCTATGCCATGGAAGCATAAAATACTATTTTTAGTAGGATTTTGTGGGTGAAAATTAGGAAAACATCTCTCATTCCATTAATGAAGGATCCAATTGCCTCAACTACTGGATTCAATTTTATCCACCATTCTTCTTCCTCAACATGCCAAATGGACATAGGGAACCAGACTTGATAGATTGTAGGTGGATTTGAGAGGGGCATTGATTAATGGTGGTTGAGCTTTCAAAGTAGGATTCAATGCATATCTCAAGGTGGTTGAAGAAGGATTTGAATTTTCCCTCTCTCTCTCTCTTATTCTTTCTATATATTGTAACACTTCTCATTTGGGAAAAAAGAGACATTTTGGGGGTAGGGAAACTTTTTCAAATTTGTTTCCTAACTCCATTTGAGTTGTAGGCCTTATCCTACTCCTAAAGAGTGTATTTGTGCCTCTAAGCATTGCATGTACTAGTTTATGCACCTTATAGAGCAATAAAACATTGTTTCATGGCGTCTTTCAACCCTTAGCATTATTATGTTTTTTGTGTGCATCTTTATCTCCTATTTGCTCCATGTGCATGTATTTCACATTTGCGGGTGTTGGGAATCATGATTTATGGATTTTCTATGGTGGATCTCGGATCTAGATCGTGTCACATTTGACATCCCTCAGTCCCCTTTTCCTTGTTTCATTCTCCCTCAATAGAGTATCTCAAACTTCCTTTTCTGGTGTATCACCACTTAGTGTAGGCTCTTCCAAACTCTCTCTCTCTCTCTATCCCCTTGGAACAATTAGATTAGGATTAGTTAGACTCTACCTGCACTGGAGTAGCTTGTGGCAAGTAGATTAGGAAGCAAGAACCATCTTTCTCCAGAGGGCCATCTCGGGTTTACAAGTCCCACAGCTTGAGAGATGGTCCCATATTGTGTAATCACATTGAATTCCCCACTCCATGTCTAGGGCCATTTGGGGGTGTTGTGATTCTACACTAACAGTTTTGGCACGCTCAGTAGGACATGTTTGAAGCACCTTACCACTTCATTTCATCAAGTTGATGTGTTCTTGGTGATATTTAGCCTTTGGAGGCACATGCAAAGCACATCTGGTGACTCCATTTGGTCAACAACCCATCTCGAAGTTGTAGACCTTTTCCCCATCCATTTGCATTCATCTTTCTTTCCACATCTTTCATTTTCTAATATTCTATGAATTTGTGCAATCTTGACTTCATTCCCCTCATGGAACTCACACTTGTAAAAGGCGTCCAACCTCCAATGTATTTTCAAACTCCTCTAGATCAGAAGTATGATCAAATATAGAACCATTATGCTTACCCATATGAGCAGAGTCAAAACAATTTTGACTATGGAGCTTATCAAGAACAAGGGGATGCATATAATGGTGACAACTACATGGAGAATGTTGATCTGCTGGAGAAGATTCAAAAATTGGAGGTTGGCATGGTTCAGTCAAGGGCCATAGCAAAAATGAAGGCATTTAAAAAAAATTGTAGGGAACCTTGTCCATGGGAAGGCCCTTTTCCAAGACATTATAGC
The DNA here is from genome assembly GCA_018340775.1 of Taxus wallichiana var. yunnanensis. Lineage (NCBI taxonomy): Eukaryota > Viridiplantae > Streptophyta > Pinopsida > Cupressales > Taxaceae > Taxus > Taxus wallichiana. The sequence continues at coordinate 54,506,380 of CM031234.1, forward strand.
CCTCAGGAGAATCTTGACTTCATGGTTGAAGTGGTGCCTCAGCTTACACAGTGGATTAAGGACATTGAGGCTTATGAGAAAAGTGTGAGACAACCTTGTCAATGGGTAAGTCAATCACCAGCTCCATGTCCTTCATTTTCTCTTTCTCAAACTTTATCATTTCAGCATGATCAAGAGTCAAGCCCCTCAATTGCTGCCCCAAGTGTTGATTTCTCTTCTCCATCTCCTGATCTTCCACCCCATTTCAATTCTTCTCCCCTTTTCTTTCCCAAGTAGTCATTCCCTCCAAAGAAACAAGAAGTTCCACCTCCCTCCCCACCACAAACAATTGCAAAGCTAGTTGAACCCCAACTTGTCACTCCTCTTGCTTTCCCAAGTCCATGTTGGGAAGAGACTCAATAATCTAGTCAAGGAAAACAACAAGAAGGGGAGCCTAACAGAGAAGAAATGATAGATAATCTAAAGAGTTGGGCTGCCAAATTTAGGTTTAAAAAGATCCCCTTGATGGTTAAGCCAGTAGAGGAGGTTAGGGTTGAAGAGGCAGTGGTGGCTGAGGGTGAGTTTGCAGCAGAAGAAGAGGAAGAACGATAGGAAGAAAATCAGCATGCTATTTATGGATTTTTTTCTGAAGAGGATGATGATCTAATCTAACTTGCACAACCAGTTAAGGAGGAAGAACAACCAGCTCCAAGTCCCATTAAATAGGAGAAACTATGAGAGATCGAATCGAGTTGAGGCCACTCAATGAAGAAAGCATCATTGAATATTTTTTTCTTTCATTTCAAGGGCTTGATTTGATTGATGAACCCATGATGGAGGAGGACCATACAGTTTTAGAGGCTCCAAGTGTGGAGCAGGCCACAGAGGAACCTTCATTTCTTCCTCCCACTTCATCTCCTTCAATCTCTAATGTTGAGGAGGAGTTTGATCTTTCAAACTTCATGTTTGAAGATGAAGGGAACCATGGTGAGCAAGTTGCAGATCAAGAGGACACCATGAAGGAGGTAGAGCACATGTAAAAGGAGGCAACTGTCTGTCAGACTTGGAAGATTGCTTTAATGAAGAGGAGCCTGAGGAGATAACATCATTTTTTCCTCCATCTTCCACCTTCCAAGCACATGAACCTACTGCCATGAAGGAGAATATTCAAGTGCAACAACCTACATTTCATAATGGCCCTCTGGAACCAAGTTTGGAAGGTCTTGATCTTCCATGTTCTCCATAAGAGGAGGAAGAGAAAAGGCAAGAGGATGTCATCATCTCTCTCACTCCATCCATTCAAGAAGGTCCACAAAAAAACTCCACTTTTGGATTTAAATTTTAGAACAAGGGGCACACCCAAAGGATCAAACCATGCCCAATCAGGTACTTGGCTTCATTGGAACCAAAAGAGAAGCAAAAACCAGTCATGCCCACTTCAAGGCATGAGGATGAGTTTAAAAGCACCAAGAGTCACCATCAACACCTCCAGGAGTCCAATGTAAATTAGCTTGAGGAGGTATTTTGCATTGATGTTGTGTGCATAGTTTTTGTGCTTAAGCTAAGTTAATGGAAAATAGAGACTAACACCTAGTAGCCCTAATTAACAAAGCTTAAAGAAAAGTACAAAGCACCATCAAGATAAGAATTAAGCAAGGTTAGACACTAACATTTATCATATTAAAACTTTGAAACTTAATATGCTAGTTTATCTAAATCCTCTATTCTTTTGATTAACAACAAATAAATGAACCTATGTAAGCTCCATGATAATCAAATAGGTTGCTCTTGATATTCCAAGAACCTAGGAATGGGGGCTTATCAAAGTTGGGCTACAAGACCCTTTTGACACCTCCCATATGACCTAAGCACTTTTGGCTAGAAAAGAGGCTTAACTCTCCAAGTGGTGAACTCTCAAGAAAACAAAGGAAAGCTTTTAGTCTATTTTGCTATATGCTTTGCTTTTGTCTTCTCAAGAAGTTTAGGTGTAGGTATAAAGGTAGAAGGAGGGCTCCTTATATAGCCCAATGGATAAAGGAAACACTTCATCCCTTTACATGTGGGATAAAGGTAAAACAAGATTAGGAATGGATAAGGTTGCTTTATAAAAGGTAACCTTACTTTAGAAGGGTTTAATTTATGCTTAGCAAGTCATGGGAGTTGGGGGGTGTTTTAATTAATCAAAGGTGATTAACTAATAGGTAGATGTAAGATTATATACACTAATTAGAGGAATATTAGTACAATTTAGGCTATTCAAAAGGGATTAAATCAATTAAATATTGATTTATTGGTGAAATGAAAGGGAAAGCTAATTAATTAATAATAATTAATTAGTCCAGATAGAAGGGGTCATTAATTAACGGAATTAGGGTGTTTGTTAGATAAGTGACTTAACTAATTATCGTATTGTAATTAAGTAATGATGGTAAGAGAGAATATGAGCACTTTTTGATGATATGTCGTCAATTTGTGAGAAGGAGATAATTAACACAATTCAAGTATTTAAATTGCTCGGGAGTAATTGTGGGTGTCTCTGAGATGTAGATACCTTGATAATTTGGGTGGAGGACCAGCTTATTGTCAATTTTTCACTCATACAGGCATTTGCATGGCTGCCCCTTTTGAGAAAGGGAAGCTACTTCTCCCTGCCTATGGCAAGATTTGTTTAAGCTTTTATTTTCTCTCTTATTAGTTTAGGAGTAAGAGTAGATTTGCTTTTAGTAGAAGAAGTGCTCTTGCACACTTTGCATGTCTCATTTGAGGCATGTATGATTTGATCTTTTGTACATAGTGTGTGTTGTTGTGTTTTGTTGCTCTGAGGTTATATCACCATACGAGTTTAGCATGCCTATAGTCCATCTTAGGGACAAATGAAAGCCCCAGGTCAATACAATTTTCTACTCTTAGAAACTCCATTTCCAAGATTTTCTTATGAAAATTGAGAGTGCAGACACGCGGGCAGGCTCAGGGTCAGGCAGAACATAGAAAGTGCAAGCAGTTGGGAGTCCATTTCAATAAAGGGTTAGTACCAGGCTATCATTCATGACTCCATGCCCAATGGATGCTTCAAGGCTACTGGTCTCTTCATCTAGCAAGCAGATGTCCCCATGAGTTGCCAAATTGTTATCCCAAATTTTCCCTCGACAAATTTGGTCAAACAAGACCCGTGCATAAAGAAAATCTGAAGGGGATGATTCAGACCCATGAGCTCACATTCTAGAATGACAAATAAAGGGGATAGGAGAGCTTGACTCAAGGAATGCAGGGTCAAAAATGAGTCTAAACAACACAACAAAACCGAAGCCCAAAGGAGGCAAAAATGACCCTACGCGGGAAGAAATAGAAAGGACGGATCTGTCGAATGAACCCACGCTTCAAATCCAACAAACAGGTTATAGGTGGACTCTAAAATGGAATAGCATGGTCGAGGAAGAGAAGACAGTGTCAAAGAAACCAAAGGCTCAAAGGGAAAAGAAATGGCGAAGGCTCAAAGTCTTCAGGCTCTCGTAAATGATTCGAGAGCGAGCCCTGAGAATTGGCTAAGTATAAAGGTGTTGGCAGAAGCTGCCAAGTGTCCAAGCAAACACACCTCAAAAGGTTGAATCCAAAAGGTAGGCTCAAACAATTGCTAGGCTTCCACTTGTCCCAGAGTCAAAAAAGGGAGAATTTTGGGCCTAAAGCGATTAACTTTAGCGGACCGTCGGATGCCTCCACATGTTCAAATGATGAACCTTAAAGGGGAAAAGCAAAAGGTGATCCCAAGATGAGCGTAGAGCTTCCACATGTCTCAAGCCCTGAAAAGATAGATCTGGTCATTGAAAATTCTGAACAAGCGGAAGGAAACACGTGTTGCAATAGTGCAGTCTCAAGTGGGAGTCAAAGAGCGAGAGACCCAAATGAGCGTGGTCTCGCCACGTGTCCTAGGTAAAAAGAGACAAAATCAATGGGTTGAATATTTAAAGCAAAGGCAGGCCAGTGGAGGGAGCCAAGTGTCAACACAATGCTACTTTAAAGGTAGAGTCTAGAGGCATTTTTTAGACAAGCACCAAGCCTCCACGTGTCCAGGGTCAGGCTTTTAGCCCACCAAGCAAAGATACTAAGGGGAAAATATAGAGGAACTCAAGGATCCTATGAAATCCTACACATATCTCATGGGTGTAATTTCAAGAGCAAGGGTAGGGTGTAAAACTCAAACGAGTGCAGGGTTGCCACGTGGACTTGATATAGACAGACTCATTCAAATATTGCACGCCTGTGACCCTAAACTTCAAATGGCCATATCTTTTGACTGGAAACTCATATTTGGGTGGGAGAAGACTTTTCGAAAACATCTCGAAACCCTCTACACCATGGAAGCATAAAATACTATTTTTAGCTAGATTTTGTGGGTGAAAATTAGGAAAATGTATCTCATACCATTAATGAAGGATTTGATTGCCTCAACCACCTGGATTTGATTTTATTCATCTTTTTTCTTCCTCAACATGCCAAATGGACATAGGGAACCATACTCGAGAGATTGTAGGTAGAGTTGAGAGGGCATTGATTAATGGTGGTTGTAGATTTCAAAGTAGGATTTGAATCTTCCCTCCTCTCTCTCTTATTCTTTCTATATATTGTAACACTTCTCATTTGGGAAAAAGAGACATTCTAGGGGTAGGAAACTCTGTCAAATTTGTTTCCCGACTCCATTTGAGTTGTAGGCCTTCTCCTACACCTAGAGAGCATATTTGTGCCTCTGAGCACTGCATGTAATAGTCTATGCACCTTATAGAGAAATAAAACCTTGTTTCATGGCATCTTTCAACCCTTAGTATTGTTCTGTTGTTTCTCTCTGCCTCTCTATCTCTTGTTTTCCCCCTTTGCATGTATTTCAAAGTGCTTTATGGAGTTTCTATGGTGGATCTAGATCTAGGTCTATGTCACTTATGTCTAACCTCCCTCAGTCCCCATTTACCTATTTCATTCTCCCTCAACAGAGTATCTCACACTTCTTTCTCTCGTGTATCACCACTTAATGTAGGATCTTCCACCCTATCTCCCTCTTTGTCCCCTTGGAATGGTTAGATTAGTATTAGTTAGACTCTGCCTACACTGGAGTAGCTTATGGCAGGTAGATTAGGAAGCAAGAACCAGCTTTCTTCGGAGGCGCATCTCAGGTTTGCAAGTCCCACAACTTGAGAGATGGTCCCATGTTGTGCAATCACACTAAATTCTCCACTCCATGCCTAGGTCCATTCGGGGGTGTTATGATTCTACACTAATATTTCCCCCTTAGGAGATATGAGGAGGTACTAGAGGGTGCTCTCTACATCGATCAAGCATCAATAAAAAGTGGTCAAAAGACCTATGGTTCAAATGGGAGACTAATCACTCCCTCCCAGGGTAATTCAAATTACCCCAAAAATTCCAAAACAATCAAATACCTAAGGTCCTCAATAAGAACCATGGTGTTACAATAGACGATATAATTGATCAAGCCAAAAATTTGAATATTGTTAACACTTCAAGCCCAAACAATGTCAATAACAACACGAACGAAAAATAATCAAAGGAGTAACAATTTCACTCCTTCAATCAACATGGTGGATTTCAATTTTCCTCTACCTATATAACAATTTTAGGCCCAATGCCCCAATCAATACCCAAATGGGTATCAAAATCAATATCAAAACCAAGGGCAAAGGCCTCCAAACTTTAACTATAATAACCAACAGTTAAAGAACAACTAAAACTTTGGACCATGACAAAATGTGAATCAAAGACATTGAGATTATGATCCTAACCTTTATTACGGCTTCCATAGGGTCTTAGGGGATTATGCTATAACTTGTCACGATTGTAACAAGTTTATATAGCACCCACCAGAGGACCAAAGGTAACTCTTCATCGAGAGGTTTTTTGAAAATCCTATGGCACCAATGCATAATGCTAACATGGGGCCAGTTACCCCCCAGAACACTCCTCTTATGATATTTAGTGACCCTCTTGTTACACATCCCAACAACAAAAATTAAACCCCCACAACATAAATAAGGGTAACCCAGTGGCAAACAATGACCACAAAGCTTCCAATTCTTCAAACCCACTGGTAGCACCTCCGTTGGATGGTCAAAAACAAACTAAGATCATAGGTCTTATCGAATTAGAAATTAAACCTCAAATTAATGTAGCTATAAGAACCCGTGATTACTCAATGCATCCTATTCCCATCTACCCATCTATGATGGATGACACTCTAATACTTTTGAGGCCGGTAGGGGCATATGATCTAATTACGGATTTAACCAAGACCTTTTCTCACATATCCTTCTTGGATTTACTAAATAACTCTCCCACTCATCAAGCCACTTTGTTAGAAGCATTGGGTCTTGGTCACTTGATTAATTTTACCCCTTCATCGAATGCACAATTCAACCACATATACTTTGACATCTATCCTCCTTGGCATCCTGAAAGAGATGTTGGATTCGTCTTAGATATCAGTAAGATACCCACCGATGCCAAGTTGGCATGTAGAGGTAACCCAGTGTTGTATTTACAAGTATGGATCTATAATAATTATGTTAAATGCATAATGTTGATGATGGGGAAGTTATTAATATTGTCCCCTTTTCATTCCTCCAAACATTAGGCTACAGGAACCAATTGTTCCTCAACCACAAATATCTTGAGAAGCTATACGAGTCTCAAAGCAACGTCTATAGGGACAATATTACTCCTGTTACTCTTGGGCCTAAGACATTTCTATTTGAATTTTATATTATAGATAGGGAAACCAACTATAACATGATTCTTGTCCAACCTTGGATCCATTGAATGAAGGCAATCCCTTCCACATTGTTCTAGGAAGTCGATTCATGTATTTGGGGAAGTATTTGTCACTCGGGGTGAGCCAAAACCTTTCAATATTCACCTAGCCAACTTTAAAAAGAAACCTAATGTCCATACTAAGTTTGAAGCGCCCACCAACTAGGTGAAAGATAAAATGTCGAGTCTAAACTTATTCCCACAATGGAATTGGAAACCTCCTTTTTAATAATGGGGGTTTTCGCAACAAAATATGAAACATTTTTGGTTGAGATAGTATCAATGGAAACCATGGCTAATATTTTCAAGTTGTTGGAGAATGATTTTCCTATTCTCCTTCCTTTTTATTCCTTGGGCATTGGACATTCTCTAGGACTTAACTCTCTTCGAGCTGACGAGATTTACATGGTCGAGGTATCAGAAGTGGAGGAGTAAGATACTAGAAATGATCAAACATCAATCTTCCCTAGTAATTGTTGGACACTCAACTATGATGGAGCGAAGTGTCATTTTATTGTTAGGGTAGGCATGATCCTTACCTCCCGGAAGGAAAGGTTACGCATTTTGTCTTTAACATAAATTTCAAATGCACAAATAATGGTTTTGAGTATGAGGCCCTTCTTCTTGGTCTCATTATAGCCAAGAGAATGGGTGATTATAATATTAGAGTTTTGGGTGATTCCCAACTAGTCACAAACCAAGTTTGAAGTTTACGGGACAAGAGTGGAACACCTGCAACTCTATAAGACTATCATACTTAACCTTAGCAAAGGTTTTGACTTCATATCTATTGAATTTATCCCACGTGAATAGAACCTTTCAGCTGATTCTATGGCTACTTATGATTCTCACTTTTTCCCAAGAGAGGATTTGGAATATTTTGAATTCATTTTTTCTATCTAGGCCGAACCTCTAGTTTGAAAAATGTCTACCAATCCAATTATAGGATATGTTGAGACTTAGAACAAGCTTTTCACCTTATATTATGTCGAGAATGATGAAGCTATACTAGGTTACATTAATGGGAACATTGACCTTCATCTTGCACATCACAAAAGGGGTTTTTCTCTCATACCTCACCCCTCCTATTTTGGGGATCACACAGTGGGTCCTTCCTTATCAAAAGGCCTTGATATCTATGAAGTAGAGGAGGAAGGAGAACTAGAACTACCTCCAGCCCCACCAAACTTTGAATAATGCAATTCATTTTTAATCGAAGGAACCATATATATAAATATCGGGATGGAGGAAGACCCTACGATATTGATCATGGTTCTTCTTGAACTCTAAAAGAAGTGGAAATTCATACAAAGGTTCTCAAAGGACATTCAAAATCCTTTGCATTCAGCTACAAAGAGATGAGAGTAATTTCTCCTCTTGTTGCAGTCCACAATCTCATAACCAAACCTAATGCCAAGCACATCAAACAAAAGTCGAGACCTATGAAGCCAAAAGTGGTTTTGATAGTCAAAGAAGAGGTTATGAAGCTCTTACAGGTGGGTTTCATCAAACCTATAGATTATTAGATGTGGTATCAAACATAGTCCCTGTTCTCAACAAGAATGGGAAAAATTTAATATGCATTGATTTTTAGGACATACACAAAGCTTGTCCTAAGGATGATTTCCTATTATCTTCCATCGATGTTATCATGGATGCAACATCTGGATATGATTTTTTGTCACTCATGGATGGTTTCTCTGGTTAAAATTAGATTCAGATCTATGAGAAGGATTATCTCAAGACCACTTCCACTACACTTTAGGGTACCCTCTTCTCTGTGATCATGTCTTTCGATCTTAAGAACATTGGCATTACCTATCAATGGGAAATGATCTGTATATTCCATGATCTTATTCATAAGGTTGTGGGATATTATGTTGATGACCTTGTGGCTAAGGCCAAGAAGTGATGTAATCACCTTGAGGTGCTTTGCATTATCCTCTCCTACCTCATTGAATACGGTGTTACATTGAATCCAAAAATGTGTATTTGGTGTGACGGGAGGGAATTTGTTGGGTTACATCATCTCTTCACAAGGGATTGATGTGGATCTGGAAAAAATCTAAGTAGTTCTAGAAATGACCCAACCATCAAACGAGTTGATCATTAGGTCCTTTCTCGGAAAGCTTGGCACAATCTATAGGTTTATACTTGATTTAACCTTTTCTATTCATCCAATAAATAATTTGTTAAAGAATATTGCTGCAACATCTGGATGGACGAGTGTCATGAGGCATTTTAATTGGTCAAATGATTCTTTTTTGGCCTCCCACACTCATGCCTCCAAAATCATATCGCCCCCTCATTTTATATTCTCAAGAAACAGATGTCTCATTAGCCTACATGTTAGCACAAGAAGACAATGACAAGCGTGAATGTGCAATTTACTTCATCAATCATACGTTGCTAGACTATGAGACATGTTATATGTAGGAAGAAAAGGAATGCCTCACTATAGTATTTGCAAAAAAATGGTTAAGGCATTAGATTCATAACCAAGAAACATGGATTATTGTTAAAATAGATTGTCTTTAGACATTCCTAACATAGGTTTCTTTGTCTAAGAAAGTTGGACATTTTATAATCTTAATGGGAGAATTTGAGTTAACTTATATCAACCAAAAGTATGTCAAGGGAAAAATAATTTCTCCTTGGTTGGCAGAAAAGCCATTAGATGGTGGAGAGTTAGTAGACTTTATTTTCCCTAACGACTGTATATACTATGTAGAAATCATACCTCCCAATTCTGCATGTCCATGGTATTTAGATATTGTCAATTTTACTATGGACCACATGTACCCTAAGGGATAAACTTCACACCAAAGAATATGGATACATGTCATAGCCTCCAAGTACGTAATAATAGAATAATTTCTCTATTGTAGATATTTTGAGAGAATTCCAATAAGGTGTGTCGATGAGGAAGAGTCTAAAAATATCCTCTATAAAGCCCACAAGTGGGGTCTGTGGAGGTCATTTTGGAGGACATGCAACCACTAGAAAGATAAACCGGATGGGCTATTTTAGGCCCACCCTAGAACATGATGCATTGGAGTACATATGCAAGTGCCACAAGTGTCAAGAATTCTCTCACAAGATTCATATACCTTCCCAAGCTCCATAATTGATTGCAACACCTTGGCACTTTTCCATGTGGGGCTTAGATTTGATAGGGAATTTATCTCCCTCATTGACAGATGGCCAAAATTTTATAATTACGGCCACATAATATTTCATGAAGTGGGTTGAGGCCATACCTCTTACCATCTTTTCGGGGTCTATAATTGTAAAGTTCGTCTTAAACCAGAACATCTATAGGTACGGGGTCTCACAGGTCATTATCTCTGATAATGATGTGTCATTTAAAATTGAAGAGGTGCATGAGTTGTGTGAAAAATTCAAGATAAATCATCATACATCCTTTCTATACTACCCTCAAGCCAAGCTGTAGTCATTTTTATGCCCCTAGAATAACCTTCTTATCCCTTGCACATTGTCCTATCACTCAACGGGCGTTGGGCACTCACCGAGATGCGCATGGGCACTTTGAGCCCCTCCTTTATGTGATCATTATGAGAAGATTTTGTCATTGATGACAAATTAAGTGCAAAAAATTAAATGATCATGTATATATTCTGAAATCATAGGATGAGTCTTTACACCAACATACCCATTCAGATAACAAAAGAAACATCATACGGATAGTAGATCTGATATAACATAAAGAAAAAGGCATTACGGTTTACACCCATGAACAATATAATTAGAACATAACCATATATTCATACTAATCATAATTTAGTAAACACATTACATCCAAAAGGGTCATATCAAACCAATAAATCATGATTTGTGCATCGAAGTTCTAGTTGTTCTACCCTATTACAAAAATTTATCGGACCCGTTCCCCTAGCTATGGTAGCATTCATATAGTCCTCCAATGAGAACCCCGACCCCTAGAATCTTCTATTATTATTGATTATCTTCACCTACTCTATTATGGCTTATCGCACCATGGCCCTCTTCTTCTCTAGATATCACAATGATGCTCTCTCTTTCTTCTACCTGAGCATATCTATAAACAAGTTTAAAACCCACCACCATGCCTTCCGAAAGTAGCAGATCAGTTGTCAAGTGTCAAGGTGGTCCTCCAATGGAGCATGCTTCTTCTGATTTGAGCTCCCCAATTTTTGCAATAATGAATTTTGGGAATATTCCACGTGTGGAATATTCTTTCCTTGACCACCAAGTCGCCAAGTGGCACCTTATCCACTCAGCACACCTAGTCGAGTCACGTTTTTCCTCAAGTGCCTCTTGGAAAGTTGAATATGACTAAGTCCTAAAATCCTTTGCTCTATCTTGTGCACACACCATGGTTTCTACAAAACCCTTGTCCTACATTTTTTTCTCGTGTGCCCATCCTCTTCATTGGTCTCACGCGCACACGCACCCTTTGGGACTTAGTCAATATTTTGAGGCCCAACATCACCCCACACTAAGATTGTTCTCCATCCTTGGAAACATCCTCTCCAAAGAATAAAGAATGGTGGGACTTTGAATGGTTAGAATAAATAATGAAAGAATGAAGAATGAGAAATGGAAGAAATGGAGGAATGAAGAAGAATTTGTTTATTACTGAAGAATGAGTGGGAAATCCTTCCTTATATCTACCTCAATCTTCTCCCAGGCATCCACCTCACCCTGTGCCTATTGACAGAGGTCACCTACTAAGGCGCTCACCTCTTCAAAGCCTAGTTCATCACCCTTAGCATTCAACATATCAACAATGTTTTCCAACTACTTGCTTGAGGTCATCCAACGCATCCATCTTGCGGGTGATCTGAGGATATAATTCCTTCATCCATTTTTGATCAAGCCTCTCAGGGTCTCGATGGATTCAAACTTCTTCTCTACCTCAACCAAGATCTTATCCTGCTCTTCCCTATTTCCTTTATTCTTCTCCTAAAACTCCTTGAGGTCTGCCTCATGGGTGGCAACTAAAATTCTTGCCACTCTATCTCTATCCATGTAATTTTCATAAGCATCTTCAACTATCTATGTGGCAGCCTTTACATTGGCAAGGAGCTTAGTGTATTGAGTGACTATCTCCACAACCTTTAGCTTTTCCTCTTTCTCTTGGCGCACTAACACTTCTTCTGTTGATTCCAAAGTGAGAGGTTTCCTCATGTGGTGAGGATGCGAGTTAGGTATTCTAAGCATTGTAAGGTTGGATACTTACTGGGCGGTGCTTATGTTTGGATGCTTTAAGACAATAGCATCTATAATAATTTCTACCTTTTATATACCTCGCGCACCCTTGAATTTTCCTCCTTCAGCTCACACCTTAACTGTGTACTGATTAGTTCCTCTTGCTTCAGATCCTTTCTCTTTTCAATGAGCTCCTCCTTTTTCTTCTTCAATTCCCCTTCTATGAATCTCACTCATTCATTCCTTCTAAAGAGCCTTGCCTCGAATTCAACTAAAACCTCATTGAGTGCATTAAAAACTTTCTCATCAGATAATTGTTGAGCATTCACACGTGATTTTATACCTTTGGTCTCTAGCATTTTCATCAGCACTCCTTGGTTAACTTCGAACTCAGGTTCATCGACATGGGACTCAAATGCCCAAGATAACATCTTCCTAGTTCTTGGTGCCTGGCCTTCTTCCTCAAATGAAGACATTTCTAGGAGCTGGTATGTCAAAGCACAATGCTTTAGAACCGTGTGTGCGAGTACCTTGTTTGGATCATGGATATAACCTGTTCCCTTTCCCTGCACTACTACCATGCTCTTTCCTCCTATGCGCGTAACCTTTATAAATCTACTTGCTAGGTCGGGGTCTCCACCCATGCTTCCATACTCCTTTCCTACAATCTCTTCTTCTATCTCCTTGAGTATCTCATCTACACTCCACTCCACTTCTTACTCCACTAACTTCTCTATTATTCTCGCTACTTCTCTTTTGTGGCCTCTTCTATCTACTTCTTGGTGAGGTTGGGGGTCCTTCGATGCTTGGTATTTACTTCTTCACTCTCCCCTTTTCCTTGAGAATTTTCTTCTTCTCCACCCTTCCCCTCACTTATTTCTTCCTCTGAGTCATGTACATCATACACAAGATGATTCTGAACTTCTTCATCCTCATCATCATCTCTCTCACCCATGTAGACCTCTAAGCTCTCTCTGTCTCATCTGAGTCTTCCTTCCCCACTACCTTCTGTTTCTTCCTAGCTGGGGATTCTTCCTCTTCCTCATAAGTGATTCCTTTCTAGGTGACTCTTCTTGTTCTAGCACCTCTTCCTCAAGTGTCTTTTCCTTCTCCTTGATGGGAGACTTATTCCTATGTGTGTATGTGTTTGGCTTGGTGCACGACTGCGGTGCACCCACAGATTGTGATGTCTACACACTTGGTGCTTTCTTCTCCAACACCTCTTTCTCCAAGGTCTCTTCCCTTTCCCTCTTCTTTGGCGTGGCCTTCTTCCTACCAGTGGGATCCTCTGGGATGGATAAATCATTCTCCAAGTAAGTTCCCTTTTCATACTTGGGCCTAATGCGCAAGTATACTCTTACTACAGTCCTTCCAAAAATTGGTAGCGTCAAGGTTTTTGTCATGCAAACTTCATGGTGTTGGGGTTACCACACTGGTTGTATAGATAATATATCATATCTAAGCATACATGCAAATAACAGTGTATATTCTACCAGAAGAAATACAAAAAACAAGAGATATAAATCAACACCAGATTTAACGTGGTTCACCCAGTGTGGGCTACGTCCACCAAGAAACAAGCCAATCTATTATCCAAAGCTTTGACAAGATATACAATTGAATATTTACAATATTCCACACCTCTCAGATGTACAGTAATTTCTTTCACACAAGCTTTTGCTTCTTCTCCAAGAATTTTGTCTCTCACAATTATTCTCATAATAATCATCAACTTTTTCAAGTTCTTCTTAATTCTCTTCTAAACCATAGCTTTCATGCTTATATAGGTGTATACAAAATTAGGTAACTTAGCCATGCAATTACAATTAATATATGTGTTTTAATACTAAAATTAGATCTAATTCTAAAGAGTTAAATAAAACACTCCCACCACAGGTAACCAACCGACGCCAATTAGCCCTAACCAATGTTGGTTCCTCCTTTCTTGACCGATGTTGGTCATAGGTGACCAATTTCGGTCCCTCCATAACTGATTTCAGTTACTATGTTTTCCAAAAAACATTATTACATGCTAATTCGAAGTAATTGAGCTCCACAACTCAACAATCTCCCACTTAGAGATTAATTACTACACCATACATGTATAGCGTCATTCTTGGATCCTTCCTTAGCTTTTTTTTCTTCCTCTTCAAGTCTCAAACTCAAAGACGCAAGACAGAAGTGGATTGTAGCTCCAACTTATCCTTTGCTAATGGCTTCATTAGCACATTCGCAGGGTTATCACTCATATGAATCTTTTCCATATTCAACTTCCCATCCTCCAATACCTGTCGTATGAAGTGATACCTCAACTGAATGTGTTTCATTCTTGAATGAAACGTTAAGTTCTTTGCCAAATGAATTGCACTATGACTTTGAATAATTTGTAATCATCTTTCTCCTTTCCCAACTCTTTCATGAACCTACTCATCCATATCATCTCCTTGCTAGCCTCTGTAGCTACAACATACTATGCCTCTATTTCAGATAAAAACACAACCTTCTACAATCTTGAAATCCAACTAACTTTTTCCCACCTCTTGTGAAAATATATCTAGTAGTGCTCCTCCTACCATCCAAATCTCTGGCCATATCTAAATCAACATAGCCACATAATGAAATATCTCGAACCTTCATAGCATAACTACATGCTAGGTGTCCCTTTCAAATACGGGTATCCATTGGACTATTTCCCAATGATCTTTACTTGGATTGGCCATATATCTACTCACGACTCCCTTTGCCTATGCAATGTCTAATATGGTAAAAACCATAACATACATGAGACTCCCAACTGCTGAAGCATATGGTACACATGTCATGTATTTAACCTCCTCATGTGATTATGGACATTGATCTTTGCTCAATTTGAAGTGTCCATCCATAGGTATACTAATAGGTTTTGTATTCTACATCTTGAACCTTTCTAACACCTTGTAGATATAATCCTCCTAAGACAAATACAATTTCTTATTCTTCCTTTCTCTATGTATTTGCATGCCAAGGATTCTTTTTGCAGATCCTAAATACTTCATAGAAAATGTGTGAGCTAGCTTTCCCTTAAGCTCACCAATGTCCTACATACTAGATCCTGTAATAAGCATATCATCCACATACATTAACAAAATAATATAGATCCCATTTTCAAACTTCTTGAAATAAACACAATGGTCAGATTCACATCTCAAGTAACCATGCACATGCATAAAACTATCAAACCTCGTGTACCATTTCCTTGGAGCTTGCTTGAGCCCATATAGGCTCTTTTTCAACATGTGCACTAATTTCTCCTTACCCTTGACGTCATACCCCAAGTGGTGCTGCATATAAATTTCTTCATCCAAATCACCATGAAGAAAATTTGTCTTCACATCTATTTTATCTAAATGCAAATCCTCTACTATGCAACTAAACTCAATACAAGACAAATAGAAGTCATATTTACAATATGAAAAAATATTTCATCAAAATCATTACCTACTTTACTGTGTAAATCCCTTTACTACAAGCCTTTCCTTGTACATTTTTTTCCACCCTCTTCTTCCTTGATCCTGTAAACCCACTTATTTTTCAATGTCCTCTCACCTGCTGGTAACTTAACCAAATCCCAAGTCTGGTTCTATTCTAAGGAGTCCATCTCCTCATCCATGTCATGCTCCCCTTTGGACGTGGGTCTCATCCTACATTGCTTCTTCAAAACTATCCGGTTCACCATTATCATCAATAATAAATAAAATATAAAAGGTTTAAATTTTTTAGAGGTTTACTTGCCCTTTGTGACCTTCTCACGGGAGTTTGGGGTACCAAAGGCTCGTTCTAGACCTCCTTGGCATTTGTATCCAAATCGCGGTGGCCTGACGGACAGTCATCTATAATTGACATTGATTTTGCTAACCAATGTCGGTTTGGCTCTTTCAGAAGCGATACTAGTTCGGTTGACCGATGTTGGTTAGGGGTTAATCAACACCAGTTACTATGTAACCCTGTCGTTATTACTTTTAAATCTGAGAGTTCATTTTCATTCAAAAACTTCTCAACTGATTCATTTTTGGGTACCAAAATTTTATGCTGTACATTCTCTTTTCATTCCATTCAATATCACGTGTCCTAATAATTTTAGAATTCTCTAAATCCCAAAAATAGAATCCGAAATCACCAGATCCATAACCAATGAAAGTGCATCTCTTGTATTTTGCATCCAACGTTTTCCTATTTTCCTTATCAATATGCACAAAAGATTCTAAACTAAAAACTTTAATAAAAGAAATATCTACGTCTTTTTCGGTCTAAGTTTCCTTTGGTAATCCTCCATCTAGTGAACTTGAAGGCCCATTGTTAATCAAAAAAATCATTGTATCGAGTTGTTTCTACCCAAAGCTGCAAGGGCAATCCAAAATTTATCCTCATACTTCTAGCACATTCCATGATTGTCATGTTCAGTCTTTCTATAACACCATTCTCATGTGTTTTTCTTAGAACCGTTATTTCTCTACGTATCCCATTCTCGAACAATAATCATTGAAATACTTGCTATAATATTCATCACCATTTTTAGATCTAAGGCACTTTAACTTTGAATTGGATTCATTCTCAACAATGACTTTCCATCTTTCAAAAGTCTCAAAAACATAAAATTTACGTTTAGTAAAATAAATACATACCTTTCTTATAGCATCATCAATGAAAGTAACATAATATTGGGATCCTCCATGAGAAGCTACCGAGATGGTCTCCACACATCCGAGTGTACAAGCTCCAATTTTGCTCCTTCTTAGTTGCCCCAACTTTGAGAAATCTCACTCTCTTTTTCTTTCCAAATACACAATGCTCACATAAATCAAGAGCTAAATCTTTCAAATCGATAACTTAACCTTAACCTTTAATATCTACATTCCTTTTTTACTCATATGGCCCAAGTGATTATGCCACACGCATGCATATGAATCGGAGTAGATAATGTAAAAAAGGAATCGAACATAGGTAGATAAATATAAAGTTCTTACCTTCTTACCTTTTGCCACAACAAAAGTACCCTTGGTGACTTTCAAGACTCTCATGTAAATGTAACGATGCAACTAGCTTCACCTATTTTCCCTACGAAATAATATTCCTCTTGAGGCTTGGAACATGCCTCACATATTTTAATACCCAAGTATTTCCATTTTGTAATTTTAGATGAACTTACCCTTTACTAGTAATGCGACAAGGTTCATCATCACCCAAATAAACATGTCCAAAATTTCCCTAGATATAATTTCTAAAATAACCCTTATTACGGGTTACATGGAAAGAAGCTCCTGAATCTAAAACCCATAGTTTAATTCTATTATCTATAGAAATAATAAGAGCATCTTGCATTACCTACGGTATAGCAATATTTTCTTCTTTACCTTTATCTCGGTTGTTGATTCTCTTTATCCTTTGACCAAAAATATTTATTTGCATGTCCTTTCTTTCCACATTTCTAACTGTAATTCCCTTACCTCTGGATTTATATTTTTATCCCTTGACTTTGATTTCCCATTACTCTTACTCTTGGATCTCTCTTCTCGCGCCTACTTTCTACATTCAAAGCATTCTCAAATGACGATTCCCAAGTACTCTTCTTGCAAATATCTTCATTCAAGATTATACTAACCACATCATCAAACTTCAAAATATTATTAGCATATGATGTATTACTAACATTCATTACCAAGATATCTCAACTATCAGGAAAATAACATAAGAATAAAAGTGCTTTCACTTCATCATCAAACGGTATATCAATCGATTTTAACTAATTTACAATAGATCTGAAATCATTCAAATGACTAGATGCAGATCCACCTTCATGCATCTTAGAACTAAATATTTTCTTCATCAAATAAAATTTATTTGAAGCACTAGATTTTTCATATAAATTAGCAAGAGATTTCATTAAGCCTACACGTAGAAGTTAAACATGTAATATTGGAAGCCACAGATTTGTCAGGCTCAATCTTATAAATCCCAAAGCCTTTATTTCAAGAATCTTCCATTCTTAATTGGTCATCTTCGTGGGTTTAGACTTCTCATCCAACGGTAAATACAAATATCTTTGATATGAGATAATTCTCAATTTGTATCTTCCATGATTGATAATTTCAGCCATCAAACTTCTCTACCTTGTATTTGTTTTCTTTTTCCATTATTATAGCTTTCACTCAATCAGAAAACCCTTTGTGAGTAAATATATCAACACACAAAACCCTCAAATAAAGATATGATACCATTTTTGGGGTTAGCACACCGGTTGTATAGATATTATATCAGATCTAAGAATAAATGCAAATAAAAGAAGATATTCTACCAAAAGAAATACACAAAACAAGAGATATAAATCAACACCAGATCTAACATGGTTCACCTAGTGTGGCCTACGGCCACCAAGAAACAAGCCAATATATTATCCAAAGCTTTGATAAGATATACAATTGAAGATTTACAATCTTCTACACCTCTCAAATGTACAAAGTACTTTCATTCACACAAGATTTTCTTCTTCTCCAAGAATTCTCTTTCTCAAAAGTATTCTCATAATAATCATTAACTTTTCCAAGTTCTTCTTAAGTCTCTTCTAAACCCTAGATTTCATGCTTATATAGGCATATACAAACTTAGGAAACTTAGCCATGTAATTACAAATAATAAATCTTATTTAATAATAAAAATAGATCTAATTCTCAAGAGTTAAATAAAACACTCCGCATATGTAACCGACATCGGTTAGCCCTAACCGATATCATTTCCTTCTTGCCTAACCGATGCTAGCCATAGGTGACTGATATCGATCCTCCATAACTCGATGTTGGTTATTTTGTTTTTGAAAAAGTTTCATATTGCATGTTAATTGAAGTAATTGAGCTCCACAACTCAACATATGGGAGACATAATTCTCCACATAAGCGTGTTTCTTGGAGTATATGAGCTTCCTTCAAAAATCATGGTGGTCCTAGTCCACCTCACTACGGTCAAACCTTAATATTTTCACTTCCTTGAAGTGATTTACCCATGCTTGGAAATACTATGCGGTGGAAGAGAAAGGTATTTTTATGATGGACTCTTAGTCCCATCCGATGAGTGAACCTACCAATGTAGAAATGTTGATAGACAACAAACTCAAGCTTCTCCATTTACTAGTGTTGGAAACTATTATGATATCCTCCACTCGATCTGAATGCATCACACATTCACTTGTACCATTTCTCCAGGTACACCTTGTGGGTGGTCATCATGGTATCGCATGTGTATTTCTCAAACCTCTTTATGGGGGAGGGATCTTCATCTGGATACTCCCATACAAACTTCTCTAGCCCATCGGGCACTCCAATTTTCAAGAAGATGATGGTGAGAAGAACATTTCCGAACATTATCTTCTCTCCTTCTTGCACGACGCTGATGATCTCTTCTACAATATAGGTGGACAAGTTATAGATGGTCCCTTCGAAATTTTTCAGCATACATTCAACCATGCCTTGTTTATTTGTGTCCACCTTTCTTTCCCATTCAGCTTGGTTACTAGGCACTGACCATTCTCATCACAGGGTTGGGGATATCTGAGATATCAAAGTAACGTGAACCCTTTTATAATCATACTCCTCCACAGTCCTCTTAATAGCCACTTTATCCTCTAAATCATCATTTAATGAATCTCCTTCGCAGATAAGGCTGGTAAACTTTGAGATGAGCTCAAGAGTTATGCACATTCTGTGGCCCGTAAAGTAAAATTGGTCCTTGTGCACGTGTGACATCAACCATTGGTATAACCACTCAAGCTTGCAAAAATAGGGCAACCTGAATAGTTGTTGCAGCCTAGCCTTCTCAAATTTTATCTTCACCTCATCACTATAAATTGGCATCCCTTCCGGTGTCCTCTTATATGTTGGACAAACCAGATCTAGTACCATTTACTTTTCTATGGTACTTGTGTGATGATTATAGTCGCTCATGGCCATCTTCCTCACATGGGATACCCATTCTTTCCCAAGTAACACCCCATCTGGGTATTGCATCTCTGCATACCATTCTTCATTGAAACTGGTGGTGGTAGTTTGTTTTCCTTTTCCCTTTCCCTTCTTAGGTGAAATGGTTGCCTTCTTTGGTGTCATCTTCTTGTCGGGTTAAAACAACTATTCCTTGTTCCTCCTCCTCACTCTACTCAAATTTTTGCTCAACTCTGTGAAAAATCCTTCTATTCCCATGCCCTAGCTGCACAACCCTAGCCTGGAAGACTATTCCACAAGATAGCGTACTTCCGATGAAACCTCCCTACACCAATGTACTCCTTCCACTCTAGTTTGCATATCACCCTAGTCATGCCCTTCATATTTTCAACCTCCTTCACACAAATCTTTCTTTGTGGATTCCCTAGTTCACAAGAGCTCTTCAATCTCATAATAGAAAGGTAAATAATGATGTGTTTGACCCTTTACTTATAGCTTTTTGTCTATCTCCCTAATAAATGTTATATCACCTACTAACATACTAGCATTAAATGTGGATTTTTCCACTAAAGCCAATCTTAAGTGCTCTTTCCCATGCACCCAATCTTGCGTAAAAAATCTCTACAACCTTTTGGCACGTAAAAATTCTTAATGATCGAAGACTCTTACACATGCGCTTGCAGTGCCAAAGGCACTTCTTATGTCCTTGACCTGATTTTTACCCTTGCCTACCTCATGTTGTTCTTACACTTCTCATCCTTTGTACATGGTCTTCATAAAGCCTTATCGACACAAAAATTTCTTGTCCACCATTTTCCATGCGTGCTTTCCTACCTTACACACTTTTTCTCTTTTAACCTGGGCCATTAAAACACAACTTTCACTTCTAGCCTCTATTTCACTTCACTCTACTCCACCCCACACTAAAACAAATGTGCGACCCTCTGCGCATACACAACCCTTAAAAGTAATAAGTGGTTACCGGCATAAAAGGTGTGAAAAACCAACAACAAGAAAGGAACAAGCAATAAGAAAGGAAAACAAAAGGAAAAGAAATGCATTAAGGTAAATCCTAGGCTACTACTGGCAATACTACCTTATTTACAAACACAAGGAAGACTTATTTATAGTAGGGCTTTAGCCTACTCCCATTGAAATGACCTAGTAGTCTCATCCCATCTAGTGCTTGTAAATGAAAAGTTCTGAATCAAGGATGTACGAGATGATGTATGGTCCCAACCAATGGACTTTCAACTTCCTAGGATGGCATAGAAATTTAGAGTCATATAACAAAACCATCTGCCCAACCTTAAATTTTTTTAATATGATGATCATGTCATGCTTTTGTCTTGCCTTCTCTATCTTTTGACTCCATCTAGCAAGTGATTACCTTTCATCTAGCTGCATTAACTTATCAATTCTTTCTTCGAGTACTTGTTCATCATCCAATCCTCTTGTGTGTGTTATACACAACAATGGTAGCATGAACTCAACCGGTAAAATAGCCTCCACTCTAAACATCGAGTTAAAATGATGTGGCCTCGTTAAGTATCTTATAGGTTGTCTTGTATGCCAATAGAATGGATGATACTTTGTCATCCCAATATTGTTTTTCAATGTCATAAATCTTAGTTAATGTGTGACTTAGTATCTTGTTAAATGCTTCAGCAATCTCATTTGCTTACGGGTGATAAGGGGTGGTCTTGTGATGGGCCACCATAAACTCTGCCAACAAAATCCTGATCGTTTCATTTAGAAAATGTGTACCCCTATCACTTATTAAACTCAATGGACATCCATACCTACTGATTATGTTTTCCCATAAGAATCTCGCTATTATCATTATTGTGAAATCCTTTGTAGGCACTACCTCTACCCATCTTTTCAAGTAATCAGTGCAAGTGATGATGTAATGTGAGCCATTCCTTCGCATGGTAGGTGAAATTGGTCCTACAAAGTCAATTTCCCACTTTTCAAATGGTTCAGTGTTGGCTATCATTTGCAAGGGCATTTCATCCCTCCTTCCAGGTTTTCTAAGGCGTTGGCAATGGTCATAGGCCTTGCAAAACTCAATACAATCTTGGTAGATACTCTCCCACCAAATCCTGCAAGTAGAATCTTCCACGCGGTTGTATTTCCTGCATAGTGTCCTCCTACAATCCCACCATGCGCTTCCTCCATGATTGCAATGCACTCGTGTTCTAATATGCATCGGTGCAGAACCTCATCATAGCCTAACTTGTAAAAATCTCCACTAATCAACATGTAAGGTGCAGCACGTATAGCCAACTACTTTCTCTCCAAATCCTTCATTCCTTCGGTGCCACACCCATTTTAAGAAACACTGTAATATCCTCTAAGTCAGAGGGCATGTGTCACAACCTAAATAGTTGTGCATCTAGCATGGTATCCTTAATGCTCTGTGCATCCTCCCCTGATTCAATTCTTGATAGATGATTAGGTCTGAATTACTCTTTCCTAGTTTTACCACAACTGAAAACTCAAATTCTTGAAATAATAGGACCCAATGGGATATACACCCTTACAAAAATAAAATTTTCACCAAGTACTTCAATGTCATGTGGTCCATGTAGAATATGAATGGTGTCGCTAGCAAATACTGCCTGAATTTATACAACACGTAGATCATTGATAGTGCATCGCACTTAGTAGTTGTGTAATTTTGTTTTGCTAGTGTCAAATTCCTACTGGCAAAACACAAGGGGTGATCAACAATCCCCTCACCAGGTTTTTTCAGTACTACTCCAATGGTTGTTCCTGAGGCATCAACATGCACATGGAAAATATTATCCCAATAAGGGAAATGTAATATGGGCACAATGATAGGGCTATCCTTCAAAGTGTCAAATGCCCTTTTTTGCGCCCCTCCCTAGTGAAAGGCACTCTTATGTTTAAGAAATTCCTCTAAGGATGCAAATATCTTGGCATATCCCTTAATAAATTTATTGTAGTACCTCGTATGCCCAAGGAATCCACGCACTACGCTCTGATTGGTAGGCTCCCCAATCCCACAATAACTACAACTTTGGTGGGATCCACTAGCAAGCCTTCCTTACATATAATATTCCCCAACAAGGTTCCAAATGGAGTAGAAAAGACACATTTCTTAATGTTGAGGGATATCCTCAACTGCCAACATCTCTCAAACATCAGCCTCAAATTGTCACAATGGTATTTTACTATCCATACACAGTCCAATCATCTAGGTAGACCTGAAGAAATTTATGGATGAAGTCCTAGAAGGCTTGTACCATGATGTGCAAGAACGTAGCAGGCATATTATTTAGCCCATAAGGAATTAATGTGTAGGAAAAACTTCCCCATTCAGTGGCAAAATTTGTCTTCTCCTAGTCTTCCTTTACAATTCTAACTTGGTGGTACCCTGAGAACCCATCCGTGAAAGAATAAACCTCGCGCCTGGCTACTCCTTCCAGAATTTCTTCAGTGAAGGGGGTTGGAAAAGGGTCAATGACACATATTACATTCAAGTCCATGTAATCAACACAAATCCTTATCCTTTCTTCCTTTTAATGTTTATGACCATTGGACTCACCCATTTTGATTCCTCCATAACCTCAATGATGCCTGATGTTATCATCTTGTCTATCTCCTCCTTGACCCTTACACGCAAGTTCAGATTCATCGATCTAGTACGATCTCTTCCAAATTAGGTGCACACCTTCCTTCAACTTGATCCTCATTTCCCCTAAGGAGTAGTGAATGCATTTGAGCTCATGGTACCCACACAGAACAAATCCAAACTTGCGTAAAATATCAATGATCTTAGAAACCTTTTTCTCTGACCAATCCCCAATGATAGCTTCCTTAGGTTCTACCTCAGAACCAATGTTAACCTTCTTCATTTTGAAGGGCTCATGGTAGGCACACACTCGCTCACCATCACTATCTATGAATTTTTGCGTACCTTTAAAATAGTTAGCATCCAAATTCTCTATTTCTTAACCATCTATCACATAAACCATTTTTCCTTTTTCCTTTTCCATGCACGCACGCTCAAGTTGTGTCTCTTCTAATTCTTCCTCATCAAAATGTGTCTCCAAACCAGGTTCACCTAATAGCTCAAGTATCCTATCTTCACCATAGCACTATCTCCCATTGTAAGGTGTTTGACCACTTACAATGCCTTATCCACTGATGGCTTTGTACTCCGATACTTGAAATCTTGAATGAGATTAGCCGCCAACTCCTACCAATTCCATGTCTAATGGCACATCTCTGAGTGAATGTACCATGTGTGTGCACAACCTTGTAAGGTGGAATAAAACTTATGCACCCATAGTGAAGGTGGTAAAGCTTATGTGCCTTCTATCTAGGCCTTCTCACATGCTTGGATATGACATGAGGCGGGTTCTTTTCCATGGTAGTCTTGTATGATAGTGGGTGCATTACTTCTAGAAAACCTAACATAGAACATGATTCTCACCTCACGTCATTCTAGAAGGCTCTCGTGTTGTGTTTCCCACCAATGTGATGTGGTCCCAAGTAGGTTATAGCTGAGCATACCTCTTCTTTCATTATCATTTTTCCACCGAGCCTCCATTTCTCGTAAGAAATCATCAGGGTTAGCTCCTCTAGAGTAACTTGGTAACTTCTTCCCTCCTAGGTGCTTGACTGAGAGCACTTTAGTTACCCTTATCATTGATCCTCTCAACTGTCACCCAATTAATTGTAATTCATGTGCACGCAATTGTCAGATGTTATGATGGTTTTATCACTCATAGACTGAGTGTCTTCAAAATGGATAACTCCTTCTATAGCATGAATTACCTCAAGGTATCTAATAGAGCACACATATATTCTATCAAGGACTTCTTCTCCCAAGGGCTCAATATATGGCGTTGATTTCCCATCTATCAAGGGGATGATGGCACGTTCCTCTTTGTTCTCAAAACTGATATACCCCTTATTAAACCATAGGTCAGCATTGTTTTTGTAACTCCTGGGATGCCCAATAAATTTTGGAAAGTTATCTACCTCAGCTAACGCCAACACTTCAAAGTCTCTAGTTAACTTGGCCCCTTGAATAGTGATAACTGCATCCTTCAAGACAACAATGGGCATTTGCTTTTTCTTGTTTTCCATATAAAACACATTAAAAGATGGCTATAATGGGGGCCTTCCTATTTGATGCCATGCATCCAAGGTGAAAACATTGACTTCCATGCGCGTATCGATTAGAATATTGCTTAGAATCCAACCATCTACAACAACATTTAAAGTGATTTCTTTTTCATAGTCAAGGTTGTGGGGAGGAAGGTTAGCATGCAAAACCTGCCTCTCGCGCTCTCCTCCAGCGTGTGGTACCTTCTCCCATAACCATTATCCTAGCAAGGGAATGATATTATCTTTCCTTAACATCTTTCATACTTCCCTAACCTCATCTAGATCCTTTCTGCAGAGCCTCAGCATTCTTCCTTTCTCTGACTTCCTTGACTAATCCTTCAGACACTAGATCTCATCTTATAGACTCAAACACATTCATAGTCTCTTGATACACCTCTTTTTTATGAGTAGGGTCTAGATACTTCCCATGTACCACTTCTTCTCTTGTAACCAGTGTTCTTTGTCTTGGTATCTCCTTGGCACGTGTGGCCTCCACTCGCGTAGTTGCCAATATAGGTTCTAGTCCTGACTCATGCGCCACTCTTGGCATCCATTGTGAGTCACTTTTTATGCTTACCATCCCAAAGTGCCTTTTTCTTTTCGGGGTGCTACTAGATCATGTGCTCAAACATCTCAAAGTGCACTCTTCATACTTGTATTTCTTTCCACACAACAAGCATTAAAACAAATAAGGAAACTCGTGCTTGTAATGCTTTGTAGACCCAGCAGATTATAACAATTTATTTACACGAACTCACCTCTTCCTCCATAGTTGATACGACCATAAAATCCTCTGTGGAAACCTCTTCCATGTGCTCCTCCATCCATGCATCCTTCATAGTGGTAATCATCATCCTTAGAATTGCTTGCAAGGCTGGTCTAGCACACACCAAGATCAATGGCATCATGTATCTAGTCAATTAGCCTACAATCTTTGGTGTTATGGGTCATAGAGGTACAGATCTTGCAATAATAAGACACATTCTTATGGATCACGTGTTGCAGTAGTGGACACCTACTTGCATCATGATCCCCATGGAAAATTTCACAATCTACCGTCATGGCGCGTACTAAACCCCAAGGACAACTTTCCTTTGTGTGCCCCTCTATCTCATAATCTGTGCACCATAGACCACTACGAGTCTTATGCACCAAGTTTATAGATAGCTTCTCTAGCTACTTGGCCATTGTAGCAATCTAAACCTCAAGGAAGGGGATAACACTGGTATCTACGCTACCCACAACCTCAACACGCAAGGAATCCTCCAAGGCCTCGTGTGGGTCAGTGAATGTCTTTGCGAAAGTGCTCTTCTAAAAGGTGTTATCAATCCTCCAACAAATCATTGATCATGCTTTGAGAGTGTTGAATATCATAAGATGGTTTTTACAAGATAGTTTTGAAATGCACGTCATATTCTCATACACTCTCTTCCATTCCTTGTTGGATCTCTTTCAAAGTGCTAATGCTCTTCTACTCAAACTCAGGGATATGGAATTTGGATAAGAAGGCATTTTACAACGCAATGTAAATTACCATCGATGGGGGTCATACTTTCAGTATTGACTATGCATGTGCCCTTGCAACATCATTACAAACCTGACTTGTCTTTCGCTCCGGAGAAAAGATCCCTTCACATGTCATAGTAATTCACACTTGTACACATGCTCTACAAACATCCTCAACACCCTTGTAATTTGGTAGATGTAGAAACATCTCAAAAATACTTGCGGAGGTGGTTGAGGCCCTTATCTCGCCCGATCCGTAACCTTTATTCCCTTCAAGTGTTTACCCCACCACTAGATCCACTAGGTCATATGCCTCCTTATCCACCAGATTTTCCAAATCTACCAGTCCTCCTCATGAAGCTGGTAATAGACATGAAGTGGTCATACCTAGTGTTCCCAACATCCCACTAAACTACGCACCGATGGTTTTTTATATTTCTTTGCTACCAGATTTGTATCCCATGCCACTCCTAGACACGATACCCAAACTTTATGTACTTGTACTTTTCCTAAAAATCCCTCCAAACATAGGAATTGTTTTTGTGGCCATAGATGTCCCAAACGAGAAGTTATACCTCCTAGGTGCAGATTGGTCACTTCCACCGATACCAACTGGGTTAACAATACTTTTTTCTTGATTTGGAAAACTAAGCACCAGGGGTTGGTCACTAGGTGGGTTTATATGTGCACCAATGTCTCTCCTTTCTCCACATGATGAACTCTCATCAAAACCTAAAGGGTTTCTCTCCTACGCTTGCCAAGATGGGGTATAAAATACTTCTCGTGTTCTATGTCCTCTGCGTGAACATCAATTCCTTTCCCCAACATCTTCCTCCATAGATCAATCACTCCCGCAACCTCGCATTGTCTATATACATTGCCTTTCATGCTCTTTACTATACTTGAGTCATATCTCTTCCCTCTCATTTTTTGCCGCAATTTCTACCATCTTCCTCCACCCTAACTTCCTCACCCGGTGGTCGAGAAGCTTATCCTTCCATGGGGAATGTTTCCAAACTTAGCATAATGATCAAGATCTTCATAGCCAATGGGATAGCTCACAAAAATGATCCTCTAGGTTCCCTTAGGAACTCAAAATCAGCAACCTCTAGATAGGAATATGTATAAATGGCATATTCTAGGGTATAACTAGTTAAAAATCTTCTCCACAAGTGATCAACAACATGTGTCTAAGTCAGATCCACATCCTACAGACCTCTGGTAATCATCTTGGGTCCATACATGTGATCTATAGTACCAGCTTGATCTGGATGCATATGCTGAAATTCATTCATACAATTCTACTAGAAAACAACAAAAGAAGGTCTCATACAACTCATGATATAGGTGTTCTTCTACCCATATGTGTGCATCAAACTCAGGTCTAGTACTAAATATTTGAGAAAACTCATCCTCCGTGCTCTTAAACCATGCTTCAACACTTTCCAAGGTTAAGCACTTTATCATCACGCATCAAAGGAACCAAGATGTATTCATTTCTCACAACAACTTTGAAAAGAGGTCCCAGCAATGGAACCAAGATGTAGTCATTTTTATGCCCTTATAATAACCTTCTAATCCTTTGTGCACCAGCCTATCACCCATCGGGCACTGGGCGCTCACCTAAGGTGCGCACGAGCGTCGAGCCCCTCCTTTATGTGAGAATTATGAGAATATGTTTTCATTGATGACAAATTAAGTGCAGAAAAGTAAATGATCATGCATATATTCGAAAGCATAGGATGAGTCATTACACCAACATACTCATTCAGATAACAAAATAAACATCATACAGATAGTAGATCTTATCCATAACATAAAGAAAAAGGCACTAGGGTTTACACCCATGAACAATATATTTAGAACATAACCATATATTCATGTTGATCATAGTTCAATAACCACATTACATCCAAAAGGGTCATATCAGACCAATATATCATGACTCATGCATCAGAAGTTCTAGTTTTCTTCCCTATTACAAAAATTTAGCAAACCCATTCCCCTAGATATGCTAACATTCCTATAGTCCTATAATGAGAACCCTAACCCCTAAAATCTTCTATTATTTTTACAAAGAATCACCTAATTTTTTATGGCTTATCGCACCATGGCCCTCTTCTTCTCTAGTTCTCTCAATGATTCTCTCTCTTTCTTCTACCCGATCATTTCTATAAATAGGTTTAACACCCACCATCATGCCTTCCTAAAATAGCATATCATCTTTCAAGTGTCAAGGTGTTCCTCCAATAGAGCATGCTTCTTCTGATCCGATCTCCCCACTTTTTGCAATGATGTCTTCGGGAATGTTCCATGCATGGAATATTCTTTCCTTGACCACCAAGTCACCAGGTGAGCACCTTATCCACTCAAAGACGTCTAGTCGGGTCATTTTTTTCCTCAAGTGCCTCTTGGAAAGCTGAATATGAATAAGTCCTAAAATGCTTTGCTCTGCCTTATGCGTGCACCGTGGTTTCTACTAAACCCTTATGAAACCCCTATCATGCATGTTTTAACTCGCGCGCCCATCCTCTTCACTAGTCTCGCACGTGCACGTGCCCTTTGGGACTTAGTCAATATTATGAGGCCCAACACCATTGAACAAGTCTGAGATAACTAATAAGATGTTAAATTCCATCCTCCTAAAAATTGTTAAGGATAACAATCACAATTGGCATTTAAA
The DNA here is from genome assembly GCA_018340775.1 of Taxus wallichiana var. yunnanensis. Taxonomy (NCBI): domain Eukaryota; kingdom Viridiplantae; phylum Streptophyta; class Pinopsida; order Cupressales; family Taxaceae; genus Taxus; species Taxus wallichiana. Next base: position 54,535,681 of record CM031234.1, read on the forward strand.
GCTATTTCGGCCTTATGGGCATATAAACATCAATAAGAACGTTGATAGGGAAAATCCCATATTCCTTAGTATTCGGTTTGGAAGTGGTTTTACCACTTGAAGTTGAGATACCCAGTCTCTGGATATCATTACAAGGAATCTTAGGAGAAGAAGGATATTGTGAAGCATGGATCGTTGAGCTAGAAACCCTCGATGAAGCTTGGCTCAAAGTTGAGGTGCACCATAGAGATTATGCTTGATTGGATCTTTTGGTAGTACAATAAGAAGGTATATGAATGTGAAATATTCATTGGAGATCTGGTATTAAGACTTGACAACCAGATAGACAAGAAAACTAGTGAAGGAAGGAAATTCAAGCCCAAGTGGTTGGGCCCATATCGAGTCATGGAGGACTATAAGAATGGGGCATATCACATGTGTACTCTAGAGGGTGAATAATTTGGCAAGTCTTTCAATTCAATTCACTTGAAATATTACTATGCATGATCCATCTGCATTTTCACCTGTATACTATTGCATCTCGTATTACATTTCATCTACTAGATCACTTTGTAAATTTGTAATCAAGGAACTTATCTTTCAAGAAACTTTTGAAAATATTGGCAAAACATTCAATCACATTTCTTCAAATATCTCGCAATATTATCACCAACAATTCTAATCATTTCATCAGTTCAACAAGTTAAGATAGAATTTTGACATTAATCCTACCAAGGCCTGCATACTTGGTTCTACTCGTAGTTTTCTTCCAACATAGGTATATTTTCCCATAGTCTGTTCTAGAAGCTTTTTGGTGTCATATCTCTCCTAGAAAAACTCTTTGGTAGCAAAATCATTCTAAACATTTTTACCCGGATCGCTTGTTCACCTATCTCAACCTTCGGTGTTGAGCCCTTGCATCTTACTAGTTGCATGGGGTTGAGGCTAGGGGCAAGTTCTCCCTCCCAAAAGCACAACTCAAAGTTTAAAATATAAAAAATGATATAAGCCAAATCAAATAAATGCAAAAATATTTCATTTACAAATAAAACCACACTTCCTTGCCCCACCAGTCTTTGGTGATGAGCCCACATTTCTTACTAGTGATGTGATATTGGAAAAGGAGGGAAGTGCCCTTACTTGCCTATGCCTTGTCTTCGGTGATGAGCCCATGTTTCTTACTGGTAGAATGGAGCAAGGTATAGGGGGTCCCTTATAATAAGTTAGTAATTTGTAATCAATTCATTCAATAAAAAGTTCTTTGAAATCTTAAATCCCAAAAAAGTGAATTAGATGTGTATGTTCCAAAAGAGTTAAAACCTTAAAACCAGATTTTGTCAATCAGGAGGCCATCTACGGGTCTAAGTCTAGATAAACTTGCAAGAAAATCACATTCTAGACTATGTAGTAAATTATGTGTGGAGTTAGGTTGTAGGTTTCTAATTAGATTTCTGTCAAAATCTTGTCTTTCTCTCACCATTTCCATTTATCAAAATCATACAACTCACATCCCTTATGGATCTCGGTGTTGATCCCTCGCATCTTACTAGTTGTGTGGGGTTAGAAGTGGAGTGAGTTAATTTTATTATCATACCATTTTATCACATTTTTCCAACCAAATGAGAAGTATCAAATATTTCTTGAAAAACCAAAGTTTTGACATTACATTGTATTTTCATTAGCATCATATGAAACAAAACACACAAAAAAATCATTTTTTTATCATATCATCATCCATAGCATGCGTCCGAAAATGCATATAAAAGCATTGGAAATTTTGAGCATCTAAGAGTACACAAGCAAGATAAACCATCAATGAGTCAACTCTTATGGAAGAATGACTGAAACAAAAAGAATTATATGTATTAATATCCATAATAAGTTAACTATGTGTATAATGCCATCACACTCTAGGTGTGGTCAAAATGCTTGCAATGAGCATGAAAATCCAAAAAAAGGTCATATACATGTCTTACAAAATGACATTGAATCAATAAAGGCTCATGGCCTATCCCTCCCTATAGGATCCCTGAGAGGGTGCATGGCTAGAAATCATACTACGGCTCTTATGACATGAATGGGAGCCTTCATGCACTGAGCAATGAGAGTGACCATGTGATTTGCCACTAGCCGTGGCCTCGCTATGGGAGTGACTCCACCTCTCCATCCTCTATGCTAAATGGAATGCAGCGAGCTCAGTCCTCATCTCAGATAGGATATTCGCAGCTCACCGAGTGGCACAAAAATTTTAGTGTGGTAGTCATCTGTATCGCCTACCCCACATCTCTAAGCAACTCATCATGTGTCTTCCCCATAGGTATAAGCAATGTATCAACCATGATCTTGCGAATAAAATTGTGCCATCCATCGGCGAGTCACTATAAAACAAAAATAAAATGATGGCGAGTTAGAAAACTATAAAAATCAAAAAGAAACACAATGCGTAGCTTACTAACAATTCTAGCTAACAAGGTCGAGAGAAGAGTGTTTATATAAATGGATCTCATGGCATCTAGAAAGGATCGGATGGTGCAACTGGTGGTGGTGGGGTCGGCTGCGCAGCACCTACTAAGCCTCATCCTCTCCTAGTGCAATGTGTTGACCCATCACATAATGCTCATCACCACCTCCCTCTTGAGAAAGTGGGTCCTCTAAAACAAGAGTCTCCCTCTCTTCCTCCACCTCCACTCTCTCCACCATAGAGATATCCTCTATGACCCACCACTCTGTATCACTGTCCTCCTCCTCATCATGCTCCCCCCTCCGCCTCCTTTCTCATCTCCTCTCAGTATCACCCTTGGTCGCTATCTCTCGGATCTCGTATGGGCCTCCTCCTCCTCCTCCTCCCCATTGTGTGTGGGTGTAGCCTCAATCTAGAGGAGGGCTACAAGTGCCCTAGGGACTAGGACCTTCTCCACACTAATAGGGACCCTAGGAGTCACAATTTTCCAATAAATTTGGACCCTAGGGTCGGCTCGTGCCTCTCTAATCCCATGGTAAATAGTAAGAATTGTAGGGAGTGCATTGTTGTAAGGAAATCCAAACTAGTGAGGGACTCTATTTGCAGGGTGTACATCCACCCTAGCTATCATGTCTACTAACAACCTCACACCACCACAAACAAGTAGAATAGTCCCATCATCACCCCATATCCCAACCATATCCTAGTATGGCCTTACAATGAAGTCATATGTTGTCAATGTGGTAACAAGATGGTGCGCCCTTCCGAGAATGTAAAAATTATCCATCTAGTGGCTCGATATCCCTAGATCTAATATCCCAACTCCCCTCGGTAGGGGACAATCCATTCATAAACCCAAACACATCACCAAAGTAGGGTGGATCAGGGATTTCCCATGTAGCCTCATAACACGGTATAGGTCATGGTATGTGGTCCCAACAATGTCCACACCCCAAGCAAAGATCCTCCCGTGCTGCTCCATAGCCATAATTATAGGAGCCCAGCAATACAAGAGCTTGTCCCTTCCTGTTTCTCCCACTAAGTGTGAAACCAAAATACCAATAATGGCCTTGCTTAAAGTAGGGCTAGGTGCGGAGGGCAACCGACAATAGCTGCATACCATACTTAGCACCTAAATTGGATGCCCCATCATCCCCCATGTATGATTCCCATTATCTATACATAGTTGGAGAATCTTTCTCCAATGTCAACTGTCTACACCAGTCATAGTAACACCCATGATCCTATAAACATCCTCGAGAGTGATAGTCAACTCTCCTCTCGACCCAGGAAGCTGGAAAGCATTTCAGTTTTCATCCTAATAGCTCATTAAATCACAAAATATGTGGTTGGTTGGGGCTATCAATGGCATCTGAGAGATCCTCCATATGTCAGCTCTATGTAACATGTCCCTCTTTTCCTACAAAAATTGATCAATAATGCCCGGTAGCCACATCTCTAGCTTAGCTCCAAAGAACGTACAATTCCTTCGTGTTTAGCAAAACAAGAAAATGAACAAGTTAGCGACATGATTAAATACATAATCTCATTAAAAACAATATAAAACAACTTAAAATCCAAAAAAATCACTTAGGTTTCTCAAAATAAGGTTTTGCCTCGACAATTACAAAATCGCCACCATGTGCAGAGTGGTGGTTACGTAATTACCACGGTGATTGCGTAACGGTGCCCTACCCAAGGTGGTAGTTTTGTAACCACCACCTTGGCAAGGTGGCATTCACATCCACAACAGACAAGCCATCCCCTTTGATTTAAAAATGCAAAAAAATACAAAAATTGACCATTTTGGACAAAACAAAAGCTAGACCCCTAGGGAACACTTTGATTGGAATATTTGCAAAAATTACCCCCTAGGTGTAGATTTTTCAAATTTTAGGTTTAAAATAAACAAATGAAAATACTAACCTTTCGCCTAATTGTTGGAACTCTTGCTTGCGTGGCCATGATCACGATGTCGCACTCTTCATTTTGACTATATTTGCACTCAAAACGGTTGCAAGTAATCCGAGCTCCAAAATTGCTATAAGGGCAAGTACAAATGAATTTGAAAATGATGGTTTTAGATATATATATATATGATTTTTTTAACTTCGTGTTGAGTGTGTGTGTTTTGTAGGGCTAGAGCATCGGCACAAGTATATTTCTATCCCCACACATATGGTAATTCCTCATGTCATTTTGTTTTAGTGTTTATTTTTTGATATCATGCCTATCTCGTACTTGAGTCTTATTTACATTTTGCAGTAACGAGAGCTTGGAAGGCATCACTTCGGCACACAAAGCGTGTTAGGTATAACTTCTAACTCCCCTTTTCGGTAAATCCATACTCAGACTCTACATTTTACGCCTCTTTATGGCTAAAACACTTCTTTGAGAGGGAAATATGTATGCACCCAAACGTGCACATGCCACATTTTAAGAAATGGTTCAAAATTACCCAATGATGATTCATGTCTTTTCAAAATGTGTTCAAGCTCCTTTACCTCTTTGCAGTGTATATTTGTAGCTTAGATAACCTTACTTAGCCATTTCATTCTTTCTCGTAGCTTTTTGCATTGTTTTTCCTTTAGTTTTGGCCTTTAGTTACAAAATTACCACCCCGCCTAGGTGGCGGTTGTACAACCACCACCCTAATTAGGTGGCGTTACATAACCTCCACTCTACATAGGGCAGAAGTTTCATACGAATTATCTCGAAACTTTCCTAATGTGAATTGGTCGCATGTTAGTTGACTCAGGTTCACCTATAGCGCATGTTTCTTAATCAATTTGGCTGATTTTAAGCTTGACTAGTTTGTATTAACCTCCTCTTCCACTTCTAATTGTAGATTGAGATTTAAAACCCCCTCTTCTTGTATTGATGTGGCATCATGTTGTCCCCTCAAAATTTTCCTTCTTTTTCCCAAGTCTGGACTTAGATATTTTGAGTTGTCACCCTTTAAAAATGGTCCAATCTGAGTATTTTGAAATATGGCACTTCCTAAGGGATCAAGGATTCTTAGAAACACCTCCATCAGATAGAGAATTATTTCCCCTTTCCAGAAAGGTAAGGAAGTCCTCCTAACTCCTTGTATTTTGCAAGTTATGGCTCAGTGGAGTTTGGAGGGGAAATTTTCCCTGGGCGGGCCCACGGAGAGAAATTCGACACTTAGCCCTTTTGGCTAAAAAGTGCAAAAGTCACAAAGTGGCCCACAGGCCCACGGAGGGGAAGGAAATGCATTGGCAGAGGTGGGAGATAAATTTTGCACTTAGCCCTTTTGGGGTTAAAAGGCTCAAAGGCAAATTTTGGCCCGCAAGCCCGCAAAGGAAAAAGGAAAATAAATGGTCTTCGGCCCGTGGATGAATCACAAGGTGCCGCGTGTCCTCAGAGTAATGGGTCGGTGGAGGAAAGTTAGACTTCGAGCCTTTTTGGTGAAAATGGTCACAATGTTCAAAGGTGATCTGCGACCCGCAGATCAATCAAATCACGCCACATGTCCTCCTGGACCTGGAGCAACAGCTCACGGAAGAAATAAAGATTTTGAGCCATTTTCTAAAAATGGTCAGAATGTTTAGAATTACACAGCAACCCCGTATCCAGTCAAAGCATGCCATGTGTCCTTGCTAGATTGGAGTTGCGGGCCCGTGGAGTTTTTGGGAAATTTTTCCAAAAGGGAAAAATTTAAAGTTTGACCCCGCCAACCCTAATTTTGACTTTGTATTTTGTCATTTGCCCTAAATCTTCAAAGCAGGCCATATCTTTCGAACCAGAGCTTGGTTTTTGCATTTTTGATATCAATGGAAATCTGTTGAAATTCTCTACACGATGGACACTTCAATTTTAAATTTTGATGGAGTTTTGTGGGAGAAAATTGAGAAAACGTCTCTGGCATGTAAAAACACAAAAAAGTTCCTCCCGACTTCACTCCAATGTTCTCCTGCCACGTGGATGGCTTGATTTCAAAGAAATTAGGGCAAAGGATCAAACGGTTCATATGCAAACTGGAAAATTGAAATATGAAATGCATTTTTACACACAGAAGCTCATTTTAGGCTCGTCAGAAGCATTTTATTTGCTGCAGAGGAATCTGGAAGAGGGGAAATGATCAAATTTGTTTGCAATAGCCCAAGATCCAAATGCATGGAGAAAATCTAACGTCTTATATTCAAACTGGAAAATTAGGTGTAATGTTTTCTCGCAGGATCTAGTTTTTGACATGACATGGGCATTTTTCTTCGCAAGGATGGAATTCAAAGAGGCATGGATAATTTGTAGGTTTGTAACCATTTGAATTTGGGGAATATAATGACCCTTCAATGTCATTCACAAGGTTGGCAATTGAATTTGAAAACTAGAAGCATGTTTTTGTGAATGGAGGAAAAAATGACAGTCAGTCTTCTTCTATTCTCCTTCTCTGCATTTTTTCTTCTATGCTCACTTGTTGTAAAAGTTTCAACTCTTGAGATCAATAAAAAAGGAAGGAATTTTATGTCCCCTTGATGGAAAAATTGATTTGTGCTTTGTGACCAGCGTGTTTTATTTTGTCTTGTTCTCAGAAGTTGCAGATTTGTCTTTCTTCTATTAATGAATACATGTAATGAAACTTCCAGTTGATGTGTGTAGGCATCTAACACTCTACCCACAACATTGATTTTTCCTCCTTCATTCTCACTCCCTCCCCTTTCTCAGATCAATTTCTTCTATAGCAAGGAGTTGTTATTATTGCCATAGGGACAGTGGAGTGTTCCTGTGGATCTCTGGTTGAAAAACCACCATCGAATCCACTTGTTTTTCATGCATAATATGGGAGCTGCACCATTAAAATGTAGAGGGACTTAGATTCCCATAGCATTGGCCTAAAATCCATAAATTTTTCCACAAGACAAATTTTCTAGCCAACAGTTTTTGGCACCCACCATGGGGCAGAGTTTGCAGCATCTGCACCCTAAAATGACCACAAGGTTTTAAAATATTTTTAAGTTTTTAAAGTCTAAAGTTCCTTGTGATCCACATGAATACGAGTATGAATATTCTTGCAAATCCTCCTAGAGACCTTCTTCATTCTTTCATATCAAAGAAGATATCATTTCAGACCTGAAGGAGGCTATTTGGCATAGTAGGCAGAGTGTAAAACATTACTCTGTTGCTACAAAGATTTTAGACTGAGAAGAAGAACTTGCTTTTGAGTTGGAAGAGCAAAAATAGATTCCAGCACCTCAGAGAAGACAATAAGCCTTCAAGCTGGTGATAGAAGGTATACTTGCCAGTTGAGGCAAGGAGGAGTGATTGACCCTACTTTTGAGGAGTTAGAGAGAGAAGAAGCAGAGGTTATAGCTCGGTTTGGCAGAGAGGAAGATATTATCACTCAACTTGAAGAAATTGCAAGACTCCAAGCTGTAGCAGAGGAAAGAGAAATATCTCTAGTGCTTTGAAAAGCCAGAAACAGAAATAGAATGGCTAATAATGAACATGAAGCACATACACCCAATGTACCATGCGGAATAAATACTGGTCCACTTGCTCTCCCATGAATACTCCATGATCTGCCAAGAGGTTTGAGAAATAATTTTCCCAAATTCAAAGGAGATGGCTCCCAACTCCCTGAAGAACATGTAGCAGCCTTCATCATTGCTTGTGGTGTGTTAGGTGTTGAAGATGAAGATGTGTTGGTTAGACTTTTTATGGAGTCACTCCAAGAGAAAGCTACTGAATGGTTTTACATGCTTCCTACAAGATCTATTACTGGTTGGGAAGATATTAGAAAAGAATTTGAAAATAGATTCAAGAGCGTTGAAGATGGTCAAGAGCTACTGGTGCAATTAGTCCAAATAAATAAAGAAAGCTCTGAATCCATGAGGGAATTTGTAGCAAGGTTTGACAGATTGACAAGAAGAGTCCCTAAAGATGTGTTACCTCTTGAGAACCACCTGAGAAGATTCTTCATCAGTGAGTTGCCATCAGAAGTTGGTTTCTTCCTTAGAAGAGGCCAACCAAACACACTGAGGGAAGCTCAAAACTTTTCCATTGAAATTGATGATGACTTAATCCTCTTTGGAAAGATGAAAGGCCCAAATGGGAAGTAGAAGGGTCAGAGTTTGGCTTTAGTAACTAAAGATCCTATGTTCCAGAATATGGCAAATGATCTAGTCACCTTGAAGAAATAACTGTCCTAAATGAGAACGAGAAATGCTCCAAGGAGGCCAAACTTCCCTGATAGACAAAGAGTTGCACCACCTCCTCACCAACTTGCCCTCAAAGCACCTCCTGTCAATGTTATCTGTGACACAAGAGAATCAAGAGAGGATATTGAAATTGATGAACTTGAAGGAGAAATAGCATAAGATTACGAAGGCTACCTCAAAATTGAAGAAGTTGATATGCATAATGGCTTGTTCAAGTTTTTTGATGATGGGGAAGAAGAAGAGGAAGCCCCAAGCTTCTCATGTGTTATCTTCACTCGAGCTCAATCCAAGAAAGATGCTCTACCCTCCATGGCTCAAGAGGAAAATAAAACTAAAGAAGATCCCACTCCAACAGCCACACAAAAGAAGATCATCAGCAGAGGCTCACCATTACCACCCTCAATGGATTTAGCCAAAATGAAACCAGGCCAAATGGTTGCTAGAGATCAGGTTGTTATATCTAGTAAGTCACCTTTTCCTTCTTCTAGCTCACAAGTTATTAAAAACACTCCTCCCTCCAATGAATTCTATCCTAAGTCAGCCAAAGTTCCTCAAAGACCCTTACCATGTAAACCTTCCCTCACTCTAGGAACTTCCCCCTCATCCAACATTGTCCCATTTGATTTTGTGGAACATGCAAGTAAGACCAAAGTGTAGCTCTTAGAGATTGAATACTTGCAAACACACCCTACTTAGTTTGATAGACTAATCAATGTTGTTTGGAGCAGTAGTTCTATACCTTCAAGTTCAAATTATAAAGGTCTGCTCCCGACACCATCTACTCAGAACATGTTGGCCCTAAGTGCTTCTAAAATAGATAAGGTGGAACCCTTCTACTTGTCTCTTCTCATGAATGGTTTTGAGCTCAACAATTACATCATTGACTCTGGAGCTTCTAATAACATAATGCCACTCAAAGTTGCCAATGCTCTCGGCTTGACACTAACCAGAGTTAACGAAGCTTGTTACTCAATGGAATCTAAGAAAGTACCACTAGTAGGAAGGATAAAAGATGCACAAGTGGCTTTGGTATGAATACCCTGATAAGAAAGTACTTCTAACCATCTTAGTGGTAGACATTCCAACATCTTTTGGCATGCTCTTGAGTAGAAGTTTTTGTAGAGACCTTGGTGGAGAGATAAAGATGGATTGGACCTCTGCAACTATTCTAGTAAAGGGTGAGATGAAGAAGCTACTTCCGGTAAGAAAAATGAAGTTTACAGTAAGAATTTCCAGTGACCCAAGAGCTAATATCCTCTTTCAAGATTGTGGATTAGGAAACTATTTCCTTACTTCACAACGAGAAGAAGACTTGCCACTTTCCTCAAAATCGAGAAAGATCAGGTCTGGACTATGGAGTTTTATGGAAGCCATTCCAAAGTAGGCTCAGGGGCTGGTGTTGTGTTTTACTCTCCTTCCAATGTGATGCATCCTTTTGCATACAAACTGTAGTTTGACAACACCAATAATACAACATAATATGAAGCTCTGATCTTGGGCATAAGTGTTGTGGAAGACATGGGAATCAAAAATTTGAGATGCCTTGGTGATGCAGAGGTGATAGTGAAGCAAATCCACCAACAATACCAGGTGAAGAACCCAAGGTTCAGGAATTATAGGAATAGAGTGTGGGATTACATTGAATTATTTGATGCATTCTCTATTGAAGCCATCCCAGGATAGAAAAATGAAAGAGATGATTCTCTTGCAGTATCAGCATCCCTATTGACTCCTCATCCTTATTTTGGCAAGGACAAAATAACCATTGAGATGGTTTTCAGACCAAGTGTTCCTGATAACACAGATCACTGGCAAGTTTTCAATGATGAAAATAAGATTTTAGCCTTCTTGGAGCAAAGAGACAACTTCAATAATCTCTTCTTTGAGGGAAGTGTTAATCCACATAGAGAATTTGTGGTTGAATATGCATCAAATGAAATTGAAAGAGTGGATGATGAAGGCATGATCAGATTGAAAGGTAACAAGATCCCCAAAGGTCTAGTCTCTCTGGAGGACCTGTTTGACAAGCATGAAAAATTTATTCGTGAAAAAGAAAAGCTATCTTCTCGTTGTCCATCTGATTTTGACAAGGAAAAAATTGGGACTTCTGAAGATCCAAGGATGGTCAACATTGGAAAATGCTGCTCACCTGAAGAGAAAAGGAAGTTTGTTGCTTTTCTTAAAAAGTACTCTGATGTGTTGGCCTACTCTTACGACGAGCTCAAATATTTTCAACCGAAGGAAATGCATCATTTCATTCCTCTGAAGCAGAATACTAAGCCCTTCAGGCAGAAGCAAAGACCCTATAATCTAAAGATTATTGATATTATTAAGGAAGAAGTGAACAAGATGTTGAATTCCAAAATCATTTTCCCCATTCACTACTCAACATGGGTGGCCAAAATTATACCAGTCAAAAAGAAAAATGGGGAGATCAGAATATGTGTAGATTTCAAAATCTAAATCAGGCATCTCTCAAGGACAATTACCCTCTTCCAATCATGGATCATATCCTATAAGAAATTACTGGATCTGAGATGCTCTCTTTTCTCGATGGCTTCTCAGGGTATAATCAAATTAAAGTGGCTGAAGAAGATTGTAGCAAGATGGATTTCACAACTCCTTGGGGCACTTTTTCTTATAGCAGGATGCCTTTTGGCCTGATCAATGCGGGAGCCACCTTCCAAATATCCATGGACCTAGCTTTCAAATATCTCAAGCATTACATTGTCATATACCTTGATGACTTAACCGTGTTTTCAAAGAAGAGAAGTGAACATATCTTTCACTTGGAGCAGATTCTTGCAAGATGTAGAAAACATGGCATTTCTCTAAATCCCAAGAAGTGTATCTTTGGAGTCACAGAAGGAAAGATGTTGGGACACATTGTGAATAAGCATGGAGCACATATTGACCCTGAGAGGGTAAGTGTTATTCAAGCACTATCTCTTCCCACTAGTAAGAAAGGAGTGCACTCATTCTTTGGGAAGGTAAATTTTCTTCGCCGCTTTGTCCCCAAATTTGCTGAACTAACAAAGCATATCACCTCCATGATGAAGCCTCAAACAAGTTTCAAATGGAGTAGTGAAGGAAAATCAGCATTTGAAGAAATCAAGAAGGCCATTTCCAAAGCTCCAACGCTGGTATCTCCATATTTCAGCAAGGAATTCATCATGTACTATTATGCCTCGGAGCACACTCTTTCTGCTATCCTAGTTCAGAAGAATGATGAAGGATTGGAAGCACCTATTTCTTTCATGAGCTGCCCTTTGAAGAAGCATGAACTAAATTACAGTCAATTAGAGAAGCATGCATACGTAGTGGTCAAGGCCGTGAAGAATTTCAGATTTTACATACTCAACTCTCACACCGTGGTGATGGTCCCTGGAAGTGCAATCAAGTCCATTTTGACACAACAAGATCCCGGAGCCAAAAGAGGAAATTGGATTGCAAGGATCCAAGAGTATGACCTAGAGATTAAGCCCTCTAATCTGGTTAGAGGAAATGGTTTGTGCAAGTTGATTGTTGAAGATGAATCTCTCAAAGTTTAGCTTGGAGAAAGAGATGACACTTTCCCAACCTGCTCAGAAGATTTCCCACAAGTTCTCTTTGTGAACACTACAGAGGAATGGTATGCAGACATCACTTTCTTTCTTACCTATGGGGATTTCCCTCCTCATTTAGATTACAAGCAGCGAAGAACTCTCAGGATGAAAGCAGCCAAATATGTGATTTGGAATCATGCACTCTACAAGAAAGGGATAGATGGTTGTTTTCTCAAGTGTGTTGACAAGGAACAACAAGAAAAAACTCCTCAAAGCCTATCATGATCAAGCTTGTGGTGGACACTTTTCAGCCATGGTGACTACCCACAAAATTATTAGAGGTAGATATTATTGGCCTTCTCTTTTTTTGATACTCAGAGTTGGGTTTCTAAATGCAAAGCATGCTAGCAATTTGTTGGAAAACCACAGTTAGTTGCATTGCCTCTCAAGCCTGTGATTATTGAAGAACCATTTCAAAAATGGGGGTTGGACTTCATTGGCATTTTGAATCCCCATTCAAGTGTTGGGCATACTTATGTGCTCACTGCCACGGACTACTTCACCAAATGGGTGGAAGCCATTCCAACCAAACAAGCTAGTTCTGAAGTAGTTTGCAGTTTCATCAAAGAATACATCATTGTCCATTTTGGGGTGCCTCAAAAGATTGTTGTGGACAATGCCACTTATTTCTCTTCAAGAGAATTGATAGAATTCTATTATGGCTTCAGATTTCTCTTGCTCATTCTTCTGACTACTATCCTCAAGGGAATGGTCAAGTTGAGTCAAGCAACAAAAATATTGTGACCATTATCCACAAGCTTGTTGATGAGAATCAGAAGAATTGGCACAAAAATTATATGATGCATTGTGGGCTAATAGGATCACTCCTAAGAAGGTAATAGGCATGTCACCTTTTCAGTTGCTATATGGAGTTGAAGCAGAAATTCCTATTACAATTGAAATGCCAGCTCTCAAGTTGCTTCAAACAGTGGAAGACAGCCAATACAGAGATTCAATTGACAAGAGGATCCTTTTCCTTGAGAAGCTAGAAGAGAGCAGATCCCAGGTAGTGGACAGAATCAAATAACATCAGTTGAAAGTGAAGAAGCTATTTGACAGAAGAGCCAAAGCAAGGGAGTTCAAATCTGGAGATTTGGTCCTACTTTGGGACAAGAGGAGAGAGGCAAAGGGAAGTCATGGTAAGTTTGATTCTTTTTATTTGGGTCCATTTCAAATTTAGGAAGCTTGTGGTGAGAATGCCTTTCTCTTATCATACTTGGATGGAACTCCATTGGGATTGCCTAGAAGTGGGCAATATTTGAAGTTGTACCATCAGTGAAAGTGAGTTGTCCCTCACCCTGTACCATAGTTTTTGTTGTTTCCCCTTTTCTGTTGTGTGTGTTTTGGTTTGTTTTCTATCTTGGTGTGGTTTTGGTTGGTGTGTTTCCTTCCTTCCTTCTTTCTTTCCTCAGAATTGTACATGACTCTACAAGGCCCAATGGATAAGGCACTGGTCAATGTTATATGTTTTAAAACTTGAGATTCTGGATCCTCATGCCATGTTTTCTCCCTGTTCAATCCATGTCATGTCCCCAAGCTAGAGCCATTGTTGTCCCCTCAAAATTTTCCTTCTTTTTCCCAAGTTTGGACTTAGAAATTTTGAGTTGTCACCCTTTGAAAATGGTCCAGTCTGAGTTTTTGAAATCTGGCACTTCCTAAGGGATCAAGGATTCTTAGAAACACCTCCATCAAATAGAGAATTATTTCCCCTTTCTAGAAAGGTATGGAAGTCCTCCTAACTCCTTGTATTTTGCAAGTTATGGCTTGACGGAGTTTGGAGGGGAAATTTTCCCTGGGCGGGCCCGCGGAGAGAAATTCGACACTTAGCCCTTTTGGCTAAAAAGTGCAAAAGTCACCAAGTGGCTGATAGGCCTACAGAGGGGAAGGAAATGTATTGGCAGAGGTGGGAGATAAATTTTGCACTTATCCCTTTTGGGGTTAAAAGGCTCAAAGGTAAATTCTGGCCTACAAGCCCGCAAAGGAGAAAGGAAAATAAATGGTCTTCGGCCCACGAATGAATCACACGGCACCTCGTATCCTCGGAGCAATGGGTCGGCGGAGGAAAGTTAGACTTCGAGCCTTTTTGGTGAAAATGGTCACAATGTTCAAAGGTGAGCCGTGACCCTACAGTCAATCAGATCACGCCACGTGTCCTCACCAGACCGGAGCAGTGGTCCTGTGGAAGAAATCAAGATTTTGAGCCATTTTCCAAAAATGGTCAGAATGTTCAAAATTACACGGTGAACCCGTATCCAATCAAAGCACACCACATGTCCTTGCAGATTGGAGTTCCGGCCTGTGGAGTTTTTTGGGAAATTTTTCCAAAAGGGAAAAATTTAAAGTTTGACCCCGCCAACCCTAATTTTGACTCTGTATTTTGTCGTTTTTCCCTAAATCTTCAAGAGGGCCATATCTTTCGAACCAGAGCTCGTTTTTTGCATTTTTGATATCAATGGAAAGCTGTTGAAATTCTCTACACGATGGACACTTCAATTTTAAATTTTGATGGATTTTTGTGGGAGAAAATTGAGAAAACGTCTCTAGCATGTAAAAACTCAAAAAGGTTCCTCCCAACTTCGCTCCAATGTTCTCCTGCCACGTGGATGGCCCGATTTCAAAGAAATTAGGGCAAAGGATCAAACGGTTCATATGCAAACTGGAAAATTGAAATATGAAACACATTTTTGCACACAGAAGCTCATTTTAGGCTCGTCAGAAGCGTTTTCTTTGCTTGAGGAATTTGGAAGAGGGGAAATGATCAAATTTGTTTGCAACAGCCCAAGATCCAAACGCATGGAGCAAATCAAACGTCTTATATTCAAACTGGAAAATTGGGTGTAACGTTTGCTCATAGGATTTGGTTTTTGACACGACATGGGTGTTTTTCTTCGCAAGGATGGAATTCGAAGAGGCATGGATAATTTGTAGGTTTGTAACCATTTGAATTTGGGGAATATAATGACCCTTCAATGTCATTCATGGGGCTGGAAATCGAATTTGAAAACTGGAAGCACATTTTTGCGAACAGAGGACAAAAACGATAGTCAGTCTTCTTCTATTCTCCTTCTCTGCATTGTTTCTTCTATTCCCACTCGTTGTACAAGTTTCAACTCTGAGATCAATAAAAAAGGAAGGAATTTTATGTCCCCTCGATGGAAAAATTAATTGGTGCTTTGTGACCAACGTGTTTTATTTTGTCTTGTGCTCAGAAGTTGTAGATTTGTATTTCTTCTATTAATGAATGCATGTAATGAAACTTCCAGTTGATGTGTGTAGGTATCTGACACTCTACCCACAACATTGATTTTTCCCTCCTTCATTCTCACTCCCTCCCCTTTCTCAGATTGATTTCTTCTATAGCAAGGATTTTTTATTATTGCCATAGGGACAATGGAGTGTTCCTGTGGATCTCTGGTTGAAAACCCACTATCGAATCCACTTATTTTTCATGCATAATATGGGAGCTGCACCATTAAAATGTAGAGGGACTTAGATTCCCATAACGTTGGCCTAAAATCCATAAATTTGTCCACAAGAAAAATTTTCTAGCCAACACATCCCATTGCTTCCAATTGTGTTAGAGCACTACCCACCCAACTTCTTATAAGATCATCACTTCTTCTTAAGCAAATAGTTGAATATTATTTGTGTATCTTGCTTAGTTGAGCTACCACAATCTTGTTAGAAACTGCACAACCAAGCTTTGTTCTCTTGTGTTTCCTTTCTTCTTCCTGCATTGTAACCAATCTTCCATCAAGATGTCATTACTCCAAAGCACTTTCTTCTTCTTTTGTGTCCTCTGCATTCCCAGTTCCCTAGACTCATGTGGACACAAAATATTAGTAAAGATAACTGAGGGGACAAAGTGATACCACAACTGGTATTGCCTCTACATTGTAATTCCAAGTTGGGGATTGTTATTGAGTTTCTTCATTTTTTTCGAATGTATACACACTTATTAACTAGATTAGAAGAAATCATTTTATTTATTGTAAATATTTAGATCATTTCCAAGAAGCTTTCACATCTTCTATACAAGTTTCTAGTGATAAATGCTTCCCTTCCTATCCATGTAGATTTATGAGGGAAAAATATTTGGAGGAAGCTTGTTATATCACCATAAATGATAACAAATATGTTGTACATTGTGGTTTCTATTGAATCTTCTCACATTCTATCCGGGAAATTGCAGGGGAAGAAAAGATTTTCAAAAACTTCAAATATTCCCGTATCTTTGAGATAGGAAGAGGATTTGATAATCCAATATTATTAATTGGAAAAATCTTCATTTAAATTATAATATATTTAATATATTGTTGCACAGATAAATAGCTACATCCGGCTATTTATTTGTACAACAATATATTAAATATATTCTAATTTAAATGAAGATTTTTCCAATTAATATTCTATTTATTTGTATAGGATTTGTTAGTTAAATTAGAGGCAATTTATTTCTTTATTTCTTTGTTTTCCTCTATTAATTCCAGAAAGCTAGAAAATACAAAAATATTAGTTTAAAGTAGATTAGATTGTTGTTTATTGTTTTATTTATTCTATATTGGAAAATACAAAAACATAGTGTAGCT
This sequence comes from Taxus wallichiana var. yunnanensis, assembly GCA_018340775.1. Lineage (NCBI taxonomy): Eukaryota > Viridiplantae > Streptophyta > Pinopsida > Cupressales > Taxaceae > Taxus > Taxus wallichiana. The sequence continues at coordinate 54,552,497 of CM031234.1, forward strand.
TTTATTTAATTAGATTGGCTTGTAATTTAATTTTGTAGATTAAAATTGCACAAATACATAAATGACCATTCCTAGGACCACGAGAAAAGAAGCAACATACGGTTGTGATCCATGGGTCCCACAACCGAATGAGCCTGAAATTCTCACGGACATAGATACTAGACTTCATATGTTTGTCCTCAAAACACCATCACGATATTATGATCGCATTACACAACTCAATGTCTTAAACATCGAGGCCAACAAGGCTTACGAATATTGGACTTCCGTGGCAATAGAGTCTAGATCAAACACATATGACCATACAAGGACAACAACCAGAGAGAGTTTATGGTTTTCATCCAGCGGTCCCTCAACTAAATGGGCCCCAAGACCAATTAGACTTAGACACCAGATTACGCGCACTAGTCTTAATGACATCCCCACTTCCGCCAGACATTATCAGATAGTTGAACGTTCTAAATGAAGAAGCTCATTGATCCCTTACATTTTGGACTAAACCAGCTAACCATGTATAGATATAACGGAACTACGCCTCTCTCGTTTATTCCATGACCTTGTCTAGACATCATTACGAGGTGCCCGTTGGTTTTCCACATATCCCACAACCATTAGAGAGGATTTCCACAGATCTCAATATTGATTGGAGTCTTTGTGTGGCTATTCTTTCCAACCCATCCATTAGACCCATTCAAGTTAGAAGGTCCTTTCTTTCCCTTGACGAGAAGATCCCGATATTACGTGTTGAGGACATTATTTTTCCTTGATAGCTTATTCATCCCATTTCCACATATTTCGTCCACATATCACATATTCACTATATTTCGCTACCCATAGCCATCCACTCATTCTACATCGGTTGTCCCAAAGCATGACCTCGGGAGGTCGGCGTGACTGAAGGTCACGTGTTGATTTTTGGTCATATTGTTACCATTCAATGGTTACTTCAAGCAATAGAGCTAGTGGGGATTTGAATGTTGGATATGGTTCTTGAGGTTTTCACAATACTACCATTGAGGGTTGATGTTACTCATGAGCACGGCATGGATGAGAGTGGGGGATGAATATGAGGACCTTGATGTATGGGGTCAATATTGAAGATTGTGACTTTATGTTCGGATATTGACATTAATATTGTAAGGAGTCAATCATGACTCCTTACAATTCATCGGTAAATGGTTTTGGAAGGGACCATACCCCAGATTACAAAAATCCCAAAGGCCAGATAAGCATGAGTAACAACATGGTTTTTAATAGGTGGGGGCCACACCCCAACAAAAAGGCCTAACTACCAAATATAACAAAGAGAAACATAGGCAGAGAATAAACTGCCAACAAGGAGAAAAAGAACAGTTAAATTGCAGCCCTACAACAGCTACACAACCAACAAGAAACAACAAAAAGACAAAGAAAACCAAGAGGAGCTCGACCCCTCTACTGAAGAGATTTTTGAAACACTTTTTTCACATCCTCCAGAGATTTAAAAATATTCAGAGTAGTCTGCATCGTTGGGTCTTTGCTACTAGAGGAAAATGTATTCTTTGTTCATTTACCTCCTTTCCAGAGATCCTTTGATATTCCACTAATATCACAAATTTTCTTTACCTAAATATGTAGGAATAAGAGAAAAGCCTTCTGCATGATGAGGTGATTGACTTGTTTAGTGACAATCTTCTCCAGTGTAGCTTCCATATCCTTTTGTTTCGAATAATCTCTTCAAGATTTTTCTCAATATCCATAGCAGGGTCTATTTCCCCTTAGAACCAGTGTTAAAAATAAGAGGCACTTCTTCCCCATGGCCTATAAATTATGGGTTTGCATGTCTCTAGCGGCTGAGGGAAGGCTAGTCTAACTAATGGTCAGCAATATTTCCACTACATCCAAGTCTTTTCCTAAAGTAGCACTTCTGAGAATCCTTTTGGTAGGGGAGATGGCTTCTTGAGTCTTTTAGGTTTGTTGGGTTGCATGGGAGGGGGAAGATTGGAACTTGAGGGGTTATTAGCAACCATATCATGACAGTAAAGGTGGAGAAGGATAATTACACCTTGGTGGAGGGGAAGACCTCTCTTATGAGAGTGAACCTCCTGAATAGATCTCTCAAGAGATTGAAGAATGTAATAAGAAAGGCTAACTTGAGGAGATCTTCTGAAATGATTCAAAAGAACCAAATGGTGAAGGGGTAGAGTAGAAAAATGACCTTCAAGGGTAACATACCTGACCACCATACGAGCAACTTCATCGTAGGGGGCTGGAATGGATGAGCAAACGATACCCACTTTTCCAATCTAATTGTATAAATTTCTTCTCCTTTGTGTCCTTATCAAACTTGTTCCTATAGAACTTAATACCATCGAGCCCAAACCAGTAACAAATGAATATCAAATTCTTTGTGATTGGGAAATATTTTCCTTTGTAATTAAAGACCATATTTTTCAATGCTTGGCAAATAGGATGGAGATGTGCTTATCAAAACCCTTAATCCTCTATATGAAAGTAGTGAAACCATCCACATCCAGCACTTTCCAGCTCTGCATCAGCTTGCCAAGCCAGATCAAAAAATGGTTTTGTCTCGCATGGAGGTTCTCCCATGATGATAAGATGCGAGACACTAAATAACAGTGGATTTGTAGGAAGAAATTAGTAGCCAAGGAGCGAGAAAACCGCACAGAGAACAATGGCAAAGTAAAAGGGGAAAAATACTTGAATTATCCATTGAGTGAAATGGCCTCTCAAACGTGTGGGATAGTCATGATGGCGAGAGGAAATTTTCCCACAACTAGAGTTTGTACTATCCGTGGGGACAGTTGTCTAAGGCATCCTTGAGAATAATCTCATTTGCAATCTTTGGGATTTCATCATTACTGACCCAAAAATTATAATGATTGCTAATCACCCCAATGTTAGCAAAGGATTCTACCATTTTATTGCCCTCTCTATATGTATGGCAGATGCTAACATTAACAAAATCATTACAAATATTTTTAGCCTCATGGATGAAGTCCTTAATAGTCCAACTAGGGGGGTTTCTACCATTAAGGTGATTAATGATATTAAGAGAGTCTCCTTCAACTATGAGCTTGGAGATTTTATGCTTTTTAGCTTCTCTTAGTCCCCATAATGCAGCTAGAACCTTCGTGATAGTGGTTGGATTGGGTCACCATATGACCAAAGCATAAGTTGCAATAAGCTTTCCAAACCGATTTCGATAATCCCACCTCCGCCCGCATGACACTGTGGTTGCCCTTATAATCATGAATCTTAACTAATTTTAATTATAATATTATTATATCTTTCGAGTAATTATTGAGTGGTTTGATTATAATATTTAATTTATCATTGTTTCCTTAAAGTTTTTTCTATTTGTATTCAATGTTTTTATATTTTTAATTATGCTCCAATAAAATTGCCTACTTTAACATAATTTGTATTTTGTGTATATTGTTATAATTGACATTAACAAATAATTTTATAACTATAATTGTATAATATAATAATACAATTAAATAAAGCAAGACCGATAATATAGTCATAAACAATGACAAAATTAAGTCACAATTTTAGACCAACAAAAATCATAATTTAAGTCACAGTTAGTGTCGCAATTTAAGTTAGACGTAGTGTCCCCATTTAAGTCACAATTAGTGTCAAAATCTAAGGTGTAACTCATGTCACAATTTAAGTTAGATGTAGTGTCACAATTTAATTCACAACTAGTGTTGCAATTTAAATTGAATGTATTGTTGTAATTTAAGTTGGATGTAGTGTCACAATTTACGTTAAGATCATAATCGCAATTTAAGTCACACAAAGCATCGTTTCTCAAGTCACACCCAAGGTAGATATAAAGATGAATCTAAAAATCCTTATTAAGTCATGAATTAAGTCAAACTAAAGTTATGACTCATGGCATCGATTAAGTTGCATTTTAAGTCACCTTAACATCCCATTTAAAGACACCCTAATGTCATGATGAAGACATAATTAAAGATGCATTTGAAAACACTCTAACATCCCTAGGTTAAGACATCCTAACATCACACTAGGATGATGTTAGGATTGGATGTTAGGATGTCTTAATGTGAGACATTAGGGTGTCTTTAATGCGACTTTCTTATTTATGTCATTTAAAGTCGCATTTAAGTCGTCATTAAGTCATTTTCACGACTTTAAATTTGACTTTAGGGTACCTAGTTGCAATTCAAAAAAATCATATTTAGTGACTTAAATGTTAATTAATACTGACTTAAACTATGACTTTAATTGGTTAAAATGTTGTAGTGGAACCAAATTGAAATTTAAAAAAAAAAATCCAAACTTCCAAACTCTTTAATCCTTCCAAATAAACCAAATTTTTAAACATGGTCTTTTGCAATGATCTTATCCCCTCTTTTGTGGCCTTAACATTTTATTCATCACAACAATGAAAAAATGAAGTTATTATCCCATCCGATAATCCATCCTTCAAATATTTTTGGACATGGAATTAGATTCCAAATCATACGCTAGAATTGAAGCATACCCTCATACATACAAAAATAGTATTAATGTAAAAATTGGTGCAAACAAAAATTTTGTTTGCACATTGCAACTCTAACAAGGTTATAAAAAAAAATGGTAAAAGAAAGCATGGCTTGTTCCAATAACATTAACTCTATCTAACTATTTGTTAACTTAGTTGGGACCTTGATGATGGTTAGACCATGCAATTCATGGCAAGGTTAAATCAAACCAACATCTTTCATTAATTTTAAACAATCCTTTTTTTTGTTTTTGAGATAATACTAAGCCTCACATTCTCCAACACACTAATACATGGAAAGGATGCCCTTTTATCCTTTGGAGATACCACCTTGTTAAATTCAACACAAAACATCCAATTAATTAAGGTCACTCATGTGCAAGACATATTGAAAAGGTCACTACTCAACATTTTTCAATGCATATACGTTCACTACATAAAGAAAATGATTGCCAAAATCAAATAAAATCCATGTGGCATGGTAGGCAGGTTCATAGCCCCAATCCATCATTAACAAGGTCAATGATGGGTCAACTAACTTAACGTTGCCACTCCCTCCCGTATCGTTGTATGGCGAAAACGGCCAAACCCTTTGTAAAACACATTTGTCTAAAGAGAAATTCATTGACTTCAAATTTCTTGGTAGCATATGATATGTAAAGCTCACATATAACAATACATGTATTTATAAAGTACTTATACATTGATTTTGGTATATCTCTTAACATTCAACACCATCGTATTTGTCAATCAAAGGTGGGAGTATGCCAAGCTACGGGTTTTGATCTCGTTAGAGAGAGCTAGTGAAACTATGGATTTTGCTTTCTAAAAGATGTTTTATTAGGTCAATCAATAGCTTTAGCAGATCCAATGATCTAACTAAGAAAACACCATTGATATAACTAAGAAAACACCATTGAGAAACCAAGAACTACTTTTTGCTTCATATTTTTTAAAAACTCAAATTGGAATGGTCATCATTTCTTTCCCAATGTGAGAGTTATATTATCACCCACATAAGAAGGGCTTTGAGAGTGCATTGAAAATAAGTTTGGTATTAGAGACATTTGTGGCCATTGGAAATGGCTACAAAGTGTGGGATTTTGTATCAATTATTGTAATAGGGAGATAGAATCCCCGCCATTTATTTTTTAGCATTGCAAAACCTAAAAAATTCTACTCATACATGGGCTTTAAGATATGTGTGTGGCAATACAAGCAATGTATTCTAGTAAAAATGTGTGAAACCAAGGTCCATGAATAAAAACATCAAAATGACTAGGATTTTGAACCAAAATCTAGAAAAACTCTAGTCATATTGCAAACACCAACAATCTTTATACCATGGTTTTCACAATCATGTTGAATCATGTTTGCATATTAATGGAATTTACCCAGCAAAGTAATCAATAAAGAAGTAACTTTCAAAACACTTATATACACCATCAATGGCATCAATTCCTATAATAATATCAAGGGGAGAAGAAATATACATCTCACCTTGTCATGCACCTTCAAGAATTTTTGTGCCTTCTTGGGCATCATTTCCTCTAATAGCTTTGGATAGAGGTGTGTTCATTATATAATGCAATAAATAATCCTTAAGGTTAGTCTATTATGGCATGTGCAATTAATACTTAACGAGTTAGTGAGAGAAACTCATAAATGTACAACGGTGAGTGCATCAGTTTTTGTTGTTGCTCCCACAAAGAATGATGGTTCCATTGGGGCCTATAAATGTTAGAAATATTGTCATTGATGTCAAAGGATTGCTGATGAGTATCGTGAAATCATAAATATTGTCATTAATGCCTTCAGATGTGTGCCTTTTATGTAAAATATGTTTTAGTTTGAATTATGCATGCCACGTGCTAAATAAAAATATTTTGCGGTGTTTTGTGGGTTTGTGTAGTGTTTCGTGTGTTCTATAGTGTTACACGGGTGTTTGTAATGTTTTACTAATTTATAATGTTTTGCGGGTTTTGACATGTTCTACAGTGGAGTCCAGTAATGTTCCACAGGTTTCAAAGTGCTTTGCGGGTGTCTAGTGTGTATGGCGGAATGGTGTAATATCTCGTGTATTGAAGGTTCAAACTAAAAAAGTTGTGGTTTGAAATAAAATCTGCATATTGAAGAGAATGTCATAAACGTCAGGTGTGTGGTGAGATATAAAGGAGGATAGCCACGTAGTGAAGTAATAACTCCATAATGTACAAAGTTTTCCATAATGGTCATGAAATTCCATGGGGCAAGAGAAAACAGGGATGGCCACGGGAGTCATTGAAAACTTCAAATATTCAAATTTCAAAATGTGCTAAAGTTGACTCATGATGAATATTCTAAAAGGTGTCGACTCATGAAAATTCATATCTATTCATGAAATGAACATGGTATTTAAATGAATTCAAATTGTGAATTCAGAGTGAGTGCTCATGGTATTATGATGTCATTTTGAAAAGAGAAGAAAGAGAGTGACAAGAAAGAAGCGGTTAATGAATACATATCAAGAGGACTAGAAAAGAATGAGAAAGAGCAAACTCAAGTAGATAAAGAAAGTCAAGTTGTTGAAGAAGATTGCAGAGAAAGAAGTGCATAAGTAAAGAATAGAGTGTGGATTACATGAACAGAAGAAGGTAGTGAAGAGTTATATATACGCCATCATCAGAGTTGAAGAAGTAACTACAATAGGTGGATCCTTTTGATTGCTAAGTTGGTGCTCGGTCTTGGGGATTGGTGTCTCCAGTGAGTTGGTGCTCACAAATCATTATTGAGTTGGTGTTTGGCATTGGGGATTGGTGTCTCCAGTAGGTTGGTGCCTACAAACATTTGTAAAACAATTAATTTGTGGCTGGATTTGGATAGTAGCTCCAAGATATTTTCTCTGTGGTTTTCTCCCGAAAGGGTTTCCACATAAATATTGTGTTATGTAAGCTGTGTAATTGTAATATCTTATGTAATTGTTGTTGATTGTGATTGTTAAAGTTTAAATTGTAAAAATTGGATAATACTAATTCACCCCCCTCTTAGTATAAGTGTGTTTTCTACAATTGGTATCAGAGTGGGTTCCTTCATAACAATCTAACCATTAGAAGGTAGATCTCAGAAGCACACATGGAAAGTCAAGAAGGTTTCTCCTCAAACAAGGCTCCATTGTTTGATGGAACAAATTATGCCTTTTGGAGTATAAGGATGTGCACCTATCTAATGGCTCTAGGTTTTGATATATGGCAATCTGTTGTTAATGGTTATACCACTCCAGAAACCCATCCAATAAATCAAGTTGGAAAGAAGGCAAGTGAAAGCAAAGAAAAAGCTATTAATGTTATATTGAGTGGATTGTGTGAGATAGAATTTGTCAAAGTAATACATTGTAATTTAGCAAAGGAAATTTGGGATAAACTCATAAATATATATGAAGGAGATGATAAATTAAAGAAAGTCAAACTATAAATACATAGAGGTCATTTTGAAAGTTTGAAGATGAAGGATGAAGGAAATATTGTTGCTTACCTTCTCCATGTGGATGCAATTGTCAATACTATTAAAGGACTTGGTGAAGAAATTAAGGATGAAACTATTGTGCAAAAAGTGCTAAGATCTCTTCCTCTGAGATTTGATGCTAAAGTTTCGCTATTGAAGAATTGAAAGATTTAACTATCCTAACAATGGATGAATTGCATGGGATTCTCACAACATATGAGATGAGAATTGAAAGTGATAAATCATCAAAGCGATAAGTTGCATTAAAGCATCAAAGAAGGTGAAATGAAGGAATCATGAACCACATGATTGTTTTAGCAATTATTTAGATGAAGAAGCTCACTTTTTTAGAAGGCTCGAGAAAGGATCTGGAAAATATAAAGGTAAATTACCATTCAAATGCTTTGATTGTGGTGAAATAGGACATTATGCAAACAAATGCCCATATAAAAACAAGGTTGATAAAGAAAAAAAACAAAGCTTGAAGGAGAGTAACATGTATTATCAGTCCAAGAAGAAGTGAAATAGGACATTATGCAAACAAATGCCCATATAAAAACAAGGTTTATAAAGAAAAACAAAGCTTGAAGGAGAGTAACATGTATTATCAGTCACCAAGAAGAAGAATCATAAGCCAAGGAGATATGAAAGTAAGAAGAATCACTACAAACACAAGAAAACCTCTATACCAAGGAGGAAAGTAACTCATCTAAAGAAAGTGATGAAAACGTCTCTATCAGTGATAAAGATGAATCTTTGCTCATGGCCTTAGAGGTAAATGAAGGCAAAGAAGAGTTGGATTCAGAATATGATGAAGATATTGAATTTGAAGTTAAAGTGGATCTTGAAGGTGAACTTATTTCTGCCTTAGAAGAACTCAAGAGCCTCAAAAAGAAAAATCAGAAACTAAAATAGAAATTTCAAAAGCTAGAAAGTGAGTATGATGTCATGATCTTGAAAAGTCAAATAAAATCATCATTGATCTAAAGATTCAACTAGAAGAGATGAAGAAGATGGATGAAGATGTGAGTACACACTGAAACAAAAAGAAGGAAATTGTGAGAAACTTGAATGTGAAGTTGTTTCTTAAGAAATGAACTTGAGAAATCAACAAACCAAATTGAACAGTTGTCTCAAGTTTGGAAAGAGCTCTGAAGTTTTAGAAAACATCATCAATAATCAGAGATCATCATTTATCAAAGCATGTCTTGGCTACAATGAGAAGTCTACGCAAAAGACGATCCCAAAGAATCCCCAAAAGTGACAAATCCAGAGTAATTGAGAAGTTATGTAGATGCTCTTAAAATTTTTGCCAATGATGAGAGCGGAAATAAGGAAGAAGCACATATTCCCCACTTCACAAGCACTTCAAATGAAAGCAGTGGAAGAGAAGAAAGTCATGTTACTCCTCTAAAGGGCAATAGGGATTCAACAAGAAGATCTTTCCCTCCAAGGTGGCATTACAAAATTAGGTTTCAAAATTCTTTTTATGGTTATTGTTATTCATGTAATCAATTTGGTCACAAGGCAAACAGATTGTAGATCTTATGCAATAAATTTTGTGAAAGATAAATGCAAATGTGAATTCAAATGTGTCTTCCACAAATAGGAACTATAACTCATTTGCTTAGTTGATGAATTTTGATATTGAATGTTATAAGTGCCACAACTTTGGGCATAAAACTCGCTTTTGTAGAAGTGGGTTTGTGTTTTCCACCAGGAAGTTTAAGAATGAGGTAACCAAGGATAATCAGAAGGTTGAGTCAGAAAAATTCTGGAAGGAGAAACATGAGAAAGAAACGAGCAAAGAAAATTCCATGCTAGTTCAGACAACATTTCATGCACAGAATGAAGGAAATCAATGGTACATTTATAGTGGTTGTTCAAGCCACATGACTAGGGACAAAATTAAGTTTCTCACTTTGAAAAAGGTAAATGGAGGCACTATAAAATTTGGAGACAATGTCACTACAAAAATTCAGGTAAGGGTACCATTAGCTTAAACAATGGTAAATCAAAACTGAAAATGTCTTGTATGTTGAAGGACTGAAGCATAACCTTTTAAATGTGAGTCAAATGAGTGACAGGGGATACACAATAACCTTCTATGTTGGAGGATGTGAAATCAGAAAGGAAAGTACATGGAAGGTTGTTGATGCATGCATGACAACAAATAATCTTTATATTCTTAGTGAGATTAAAGATGAAAATTGTTGCATGGGGAAAATTAATGAAAGTTGGCTATGGCATGAGAGAATGGGCCATATGAACTTTGATAATCTAGTAAAGATTAGTTCCAAACAAGTTGTTAGAGACATGCCAAATATTACTAAACCAAATAAATACCATTTGCAAACAATGTCAATTTGGAAAGCAGACAAGAGCCTCATTCAAGACAAAGGAGTACTCAACCACAAGGTTATTGGAACTAGTGCATATTGATCTCTGTGGGCCTACAAGAACTCAAAGCATGTAAGGTGAGAGGTATTTCATGTTATTCATTGATGATTTTACTAGAATGACATGGGTTACTTTTTTAAGAGAAAAATTGAAGCATTTGAAAAATTTAAGGCATTCAAAGCCTTGGTTGAAAATGAAATGGATTTGAAAATCAAGTGTTTAAGATCTAATCGAGGAGGAGAATTCACGTCAAATGAATTCATAGAATATTGTGAGTGTCATGGAATAAAAAGACATTATTCTCATTACAAGAACTCGGCATAATAGAGTTGTTGAAAGGAAGAATAGAATTGTACAAGAGATGGCTAGAACTATGCTAGATGAATCCAAAGTATCTTATAAATTCTAGAAAAAGACGTCACTATAGCAGTCTACATTTTAAATAGAGGGCATAGCAGAGTTAATAACAACAAAACTCCTTGTGAACTATGGAAGGCGAACCAACAACAGTCAAACATTTCAAAGTTTTTGAAAGTAAGTGTTATATCAAGAAAGATGATGAAGACTTGGGTAAGTTTGAAGTTAGAGCTGATGAAGGTATTTTTCTTGGTTACTCTCAAATGAGCAAGGCCTATAGATGCTACAATCTAAGAACATTCAAAATTGTTGAAAGTGCAAATGTGAAGGTAGATGATATCAAGTACAAGCAGAATAGGGTACAAGAAATTGATTATTCTGAAGAAGCCAACAATGAAGATGAAAAGGAAGATGAAGATGAAAAAGAAGAAGTTGAGATAAAGGAAACAAAAACACCATCCAGATCAGTTCAAAAGAATCATTCAGAAAATCATATTATAGGTGACAAAAATCTTAGAGTACAAACTAGGAGAAGATTGGCAAATGTAGAAGAGCATGCAAATATGTCCTTATTGTCCAAAGTTGAACCTAAAAGCTTTGTTGAAGCAAGAGAAGACAAGCACTGGATTGGAGAAATGGAAGAAGAACTTGATCAGATAGAGAAGAATGAGACTTAGGAGCTTATTCTAGGACCTAGGAGTTTGTTCCAAGACATAAGGACAAAAATGTGATTGGCACCAAGTGGGTATTTAGAAATAAGTTGAATGAAGATGGGCAAGTAGTAAGAAACAAAGCAAGGTTAGTATGCAAAGGCTATGCACAAGTTGAAGGTATTGATTTTGAAGAAACTTTTGCTCCTATTGCATGTTTAGAAGCCATTATGATATTTTTGCATTTGTTTGTTATAAGAATTTTAAAGTATATCAAATGGATGTTAAATTTTCCTTTCTGAATGGAAATCTGGAAGAAGAAGTTTACATTAAACAACCAGAAGGATTCATATTATCAGATGATAAGGACTATGTATGCAAATTGAAAAAAGCTCTTTATGGATTGAAACAAGCCCCAGAGGCTGGTACTCAAGACTAGATAGGCATCTTCAACAAGGGTTCAAGAAAGGAATTGCTGACAATAATCTGTACATCAAAACTGAAGGTGAGAATTAGCTAGTTGTTTATGTTAATGACATTATTTTTGGAGGAAGCGAGGATCAGATGTGTAAAGAATTTGTTGAAGAAATGCAAAAAAAAATTGAAATATTTATGTTTGGTAAGTTGTCAATTTTTTCTTAGATTACAAATTTCTCAATCTGACAAAGGTATATTAATTTCACAAACCAAGTATATTAAGGAAATGTTGAAGAATTTTAGAATGAAAGATTGCAATCCAATAAGTACACCCATGATTATAGGCTATAAATTGAGCAAGGATGATAAATTCCTGAAACAAATCTAGACTCTTTATAGATCAATGATTGGAAGTCTATTATATGTAACCACACTAAGACTAGAAGTGATGCAAACAGTAGCCATGATAGCACGCTTTCAAACTGCTCCACAAAGGAAACTCATGTGCAAGTTGTCAAAAGAATACTCAAATATCTGAAAGGTATGGTGGATTATGGTTTGTGGTATCAAAAAGGTGAAGATTTTTCCTTAACAACATATACAGATGTAGATTGGGTTGGTTGTATAGATGACAAAAAATTACAAGTGGAGGTGCTTTCTTTTTGGGCAACAATTTAGTATCTTGGTTGAGTAAGAAACATGTTTTTGTTTCTCTATCTACATCTGAGGCAGAATATATTGTTGCAGTATCATGTTGCACACAAGTTCTCTAGATGAAACAGACACTAAAGGATGTCAAGGTAGAATTTGATTCTCCCATTTCTATACTATGTGACAATACTAGTGCAATAAATATCTCAAAAATTCAGTTATGCATTCAGAACAAAGCATATTCCCATTAACTATCATTTTTTGAGAGAGCAAGTTGCGAGAGGAGGTTAAATTGAACTACATTGCCACAAAAGAACATATTGACGATATTTTTACAAAACCCTTTCAAAAGAAATGTTTGAATATCTCAGACAAAAGTTGGGGTTAATATCATTTTTCAACAGGTCATTAAGCGAAAGCATATTTTTGGGGAGTTTGTGATGAGAGTGTCTTCATTTGCCATTGATGTCAAAAGGGGTGAATTGAATGACATAAGAAGTTATACATTCGGTGGGAGCAATATGAGAGTTGAAGCCAGGGGGAGCAATAAATTAAGAATGATGGTGTTGCAAGATGATTGGTGAAGATGGTTGCCATCGATAACAAAGGGGAGATTGTTAGAAATATTGTCATTAATGAGCATCTCGAAATCAAAAATATTATCATTAATGCCTTGATTGTGTGCCTTTTATGCAAAAGATGTTTTAGTTTGAATTCTACATGGTGTACGCCAAAGAAAATTGTTTTTGTAGTGTTTCACGTGTTTGTGTAGTGTTCCACATGTTACGTAGTGTTCAAAGCAAGTGTTTGTAGTGTTCTGCGTGTTTTGACGTGTTCTCGGGTCTCTGTAATGTTCCACAAGTTTTGAAGTGCTCCACAGTGTCTAGTGTGTATGTCGGGATGGTGTAATATCTCGCGTATTGAAAGTTTAAACTGAAATGTTTTGCAATCTAAAATATTAGTCACATATTGAAGAGAATGCCGCAAAAGTCAATGTGTGGTGAGATATAGAGGATAGCTACACAACAAAATAATAACTCCTTAAAGTATAGAGTTGTCTGTGATGGTCATGAAATGCCACAAAACAAAGCAAAACAGTGGTGGTTGTGGGAGTCCTTGAAAACTTCAAATATTCAAATTTCAAAATGTGTTAAAGTCGACTCATGATGAATACTCTAAAATGGTGTCAACTTATGAAATGTCATATTTGTTCATGAAATGAACATGGTATTTAAATGAATTCAAATTGTGAATTTGGAGTGAGCGCTTTCGGTACTATCTTGTCGTTTTGAAAAGAGAAGAAGTGACAAAAAGGAGCAGTTAATGAAGACATATCAAAAGGAAGAGAGGAGAATGAGCAAACTCAAGCGAGATAAAGAAAATCAAGTTGTTGAAGAAGATTGCAGGGCAAGAAATGTGTAAGCAAAGAATAGTGTGCGGATTGCAGGAGAGAAGAAGGTAGTGAAGCATAGTCATCAAGTTGAAGAAGCACCTATAGTAAACAAATCCTTTTGATTGCTTTGAGTTGGTGCTCGAGTGTTGGGAATTGGTGTCTCCAATAAATTGGTGCTCACAAATCATTGTTGAGTTGGTGTTTAGCATGGGGATTGGTGTCCCAAATGGTTGCTGCCTACAAACATTTGTAAAACAATTAATTTTGTGGCTGGATTTAGACAGTAGCTCCAAGCAATCTTCTCTGTGGTTTTCTCCCAAAAAAGTTTCCACATAAATATTGTGTTGTGTAACTAGAATATCTTATGTAATTGTTATTGATTGTGATTGTTAAAGTTTAAATTGTAAAAATTGGTTAATATTGATTCACCCCACCTCTCAATATGAGTGTGTTTTCTACAATAAATACCCTATTTGATTTTTATAAGCATAGCATCATTTTTCCCTAGCCTATTTGGCATGCCTACATGGCATATAGGACATGACACCCTTATGGAGACAATCCAATTTTGCACAATATCTATATATTGTTCCACACAAAAACAATTTCCTTCAGCATGATTAATTGTGCTTCCAAGTATATGACTTGTGGATTGATATCTCATAATATAGATGCATAAAAAGAAGGGGTATCCGGTTTGTTAGTTTCTTGGTTGTGTTTTTGTTCCCTTTTTATCCCTCAATTTTTTTGATGTTTTATTGACTAATGGCATATGAGCTATGGAGCTCAAAACAGTATTCAAATGGCATAACCAACTTATTAGAAACAATATTCAATGTAGATTTAGTTGCTTCTACACCTGCCCAGATTCTATATCTGGTGGCATAGCAATATTGGGCTCTCGTGCCGTAGGCTTTCATGAAACCTACTTGTGATTGACCAAAAAATCATCATTGCGTCATTTTGTTATCAAAAGAGCATAATATGTACCACACCTAATATATGAAATATAGAGATAAATCGCATGTCCTGCCACAGTAGTGAAGAAACAGAAAATCAACCCACAATTCAAATATCACTTTTGTCCAATAGAAGGTATTCAGCATAGCAGAAGACAGTGCAATTGACATTGTTCAAGTTCTATAGAACTGTTTACACCTCGCACGATATTCCTATATAACTATTAAAAGGAAATAGGAAGTGTGTTCTGATAGCATGCTTGCCGTAGTTGGAAACTGCCTGCACTGCTTTGGAAATTTGAAGGCATAAACAACCTTATAACAGACTAACTTTTCATCCACATGTCATTATTGAAAACAAAGGTGCTGAAAAGCCGAACACTGAATATTGACATACACACAACTCAGCCATACGAGATGTTGGCAATGAACATAATCACGAGCAAAAATGAAGAAACCACACTAAAAATACTTATAATATCAAGCATATTGGAGAACCATTCCCTGGCTTCTGTCAGTTGAACTCTTCTCCTTTTGAGGGAGGAAGAACTTTTACTTACAGCTTTATTGGAATAACCATAACATGCAGCCTCTCTGCAATATCACATTAAATAATAGCCACAACAGCTAATAAGTGTAAGCATAACAATATCCATTATTAGGCTCGTAGGAAGCCTCTCTCTTCCAAATATGCAACAACCTTGTCTGCCATATCTTTTGGGGCAGGACACACTCCATTAATTAACTGCATCACAATCTGCAAGCCACAATTCCAAAAGATGGGCATGTAGGCATAAAGATCGACGATGAAGCTACTAAAATTACATCAGAATAACTAACCATGTGTTTTATCTTTCCATGTCTATAGAAAACGCCTATGATTTCATGACTTTCAATTTTCCTATTGAAATAAAAACCATGGGCACAAGAGTGTATTCTTATCCCAACAAAGAAAATTTATTAATCATGATTACATATAGCTTTTAATACCAGAAAATGCCACTTCTTTGGCAGAAAACATTCAGGAGTATTGAAAAAATTAATACAGTTTCCTTTCAATGTAAAGGCACTTGACATCGAGGAAAAGACAAGTGTTCACAAAGGAGGAAACTTGGAAAAAAGACGAACGATGCATACTGTCTAAGATGTATACTATACCTCACAACTTTCTGGTGGCTCATAAGGATCATCAATGCCTGTAAAGCCTGCAACCATAACCAAATATTTAATAGTAATAGTAATCTCAGGCAAAAGAATGAAAAGGAAAGCAAAGAGAGCAAGTTATACAGATCAAAAAAGAATCTTGGCAATTGTGCAATCATTCCATCTAAAGATTGAAGCAGATATTTTCCGTATCCTAGGATGGGGTTTGTGTTTCACCAAAATGTAAGACAAACATTGAATGTCGTGATACGACAATGTTGTCTTTATTCCCTTGATGATACCTAATTTATGGATGTAATGTGCAAACAAAATTTTGGTGTAGAATCCATCCATCCATTAGTCTCAACATGGAGTTTTGATCATGGTCATCACATTTTCAAACTCCACTACTACAATAAATGCAAAAATATCATTCCCATCTCACTCACACATCATATGGCGGTTGACATTGCCTTCTTATTGAAAGACCAATGGATCAATTGGGACGGAACTTGGTGGATGGAAGGAAGCAAAAGTGAGAAGCATGGCTAAGTAGTAAAATTTTGCCATAAACCCCTATGGTATTTAATTTACATTGCAAGCTATTTAAGCTACTAGTTTCATTTCTATAAGAACCCACTGCAATAAAATGGAGACTACAGTAATACCATGTAAACTACATGAGTTGAATTATATACAAGATTCTCAACACAAGGGCTTGATAACTCATGTTCATATAAAGATTGATGTTGATTACAGAACCCTTGAATCCAGGGAGGACAACTGCCTTAGAAAACAGATGGCTGTCATGCCACAACCTACAGAATGCAACCAAGAAAAGAAAAACTTATTTGCATAAAAATTCTCCATAATTTCTTAGTATGAAACAATGGTTTCAGGTGAACTCTAGTGTTGATTATAGGCAAATCCTATGAAAAACAAATATCGGAGACAATAACATCATTTATGCTATAGCGTTAAAAAGACTAACATTTCCCAACGTTGTAATGCCACAAATAGGATAAATTGCTAAAAATAACTGGGAAATACAAGGATAAAAACAGTTAACTCGCACATAAAACAGTAAAGGGTAAAAACGAACATTTCTGATGGGAGTGAGATTGTCTTTTCAACTTAAACAAAATAGTTTGCAGCAGAAATAGCAAACAATATATGTCAAACATAATCCAGTGTCAAGGGACAATGGATTAGAATGTGCGCTGTGAACTAATTACTTTTTCTGCAGCTCAGATATTAAATGAAAAAAAAACAAATACTAAAGCACATCACCAGCATGCTGACATACATTGCATTCTATATTCTCCAGAGATGCCTTCTGAAATAAATCGTCTCAAAACAGTAAAAAAGGACCCAAAATAATTGTCTGTTACTGTCCCCTCGTCAGTTTTACAAGACAAAAAATGGTGTATGATGTACTGATCAAGCCTAAATACTTTGGAGGATTTACACAGCTTTGTGCAATAAATAGATTGCTATTTATTATTTGTTTCAACCAATACTTTATAGAAATGCATCAAATTCTAGATATGCTATAGAAAATTTCATGCTTTCAAGAACATACATTCCAAGTATAAGGTAATCTAATATCACCAACACAATAGAGACTTCTGCTACAATATTGTAATAAGACACTTTCACCTTTTTGACAGCAAGTTTTCGAATTTAGAACCAACAAGAACACATCATAGACAAAAAGACTATTATTATCAGATATATACTGGAAATCAACTTTTCCTCAGACAAGACATACTAAACATTACTGATACTAATCAAATCACCTTTGATCTTGCCCGCGCGTGCAAGCTTGTATAGACCTTTTGCATCTCTCTCTTCACAGATTTGCAAAGGAAAATTCATAAAGATCTGTTAAGGCAAGAGTGAGGCATGCCTGCATACATTAATGCTTTGTTCCACTTGGTTTCCATTAGTTTCTGAATAACATCAATTTGCATACAACATGCACAGCATGGACTTAAAGAGAATGTGATTATATGTGACAGTTTGTATTTCTGTATCAATTTCTGTGTTTATGTGTTAAAGAGAGAGCGAGAGAAGTATAACCTCAATAAATTCCCCAGCAGGTAAAAGTGCACGGCAGGCATCACGATCCATCCTATACGGAGATATAAAGCTAGCAATACATATGACACCAGAATCGACAAAAAGTTTTGCCACCTCACCTATATATACAATTCACTAGTAAAATGACATTTTGAAACACTAGACAGCTAAGCACAACCAAAGATGTCAAAGTCATAACAAATCTTATTTATCAGACTTGATATCCATTTATGTTATCTTCATAAACATTTGCAGTACACAAATTATTTTAAAGGGAAGGAAACAAGTAAATAAACATTAAACATGTATCTTCTACACGGCCTCACCAATACGACGAATGTTCTCTGTACGGTCTTCTGCACTAAACCCAAGATTTTTGTTTAATCCATGTCTTACATTATCACCATCAAGGAGGTAGCTGAGCTTTCCTCTGGAATACAGAGCTTGACTCAATGCACAGGCCAATGTACTCTTTCCTACATTATTACAGTTCTAGATTAGATCAAATCAAATATAGAAATAAAAAGCATTGCTCTATCAACAAAATACATGAAATAGAAAAAATGTATTAAAAAGTAACCTATCTACACAAAATCATGCAACTTCTGCAGGAAGAGAAAACCTGAGCCACTAAGACCAGTAATCCAAATAACACAGCCTTTTTGTCCAAGTAGTTTCTGCCTCTCTACTTTGTTCACTGGGCAATCTTGCCATACAATATTTGTTGCTTTTTCCATAGTTGTTGCTGGGGGATAAATTATACCTGCATGATGAGAATAACAAATAGAAGTTTATGTCATGCCACCTCCCTTCTATAAGATTTAACCCCAGTAAACATTAAGGGGCAGAGTTAGCATGTGTAAAGTATAATGTTTGATTTATTATGTCACTGATCAAGTGAAAATGGATAGGCGGGATTAAATTATATCAAAATGTTAGTTTAAAGTTAGGATGGAAGGCCAGGATCAAAACATGATGAATGACCCAGTTCTAATATGAATTTATAGCAGTGGATCAATGACATGGATGAATGAATCTTCTCTCCAGAACCAATTATATACCTGCGCTCATCTTATTCTTGATATATATTATAGAGTAATAAACACCACAGGGGAGCCAACTTAGGATACGGTCCTTTACTGGCCAATCTTGTGTCCTTATGATTTGCTCTTGTGATTTTATGGTGCTAACGTGTGAGTGGATATGGCTTCTTTCGAGGATCTGCTATTAGAAACAATGAAACAGGGTGTTCATAGTGATGACGATGGACCACAACATCGGTCGAAAGGCAGATTGTGAGGGACCATTCTCACTTGGGAAATGTCAAGAAGGATGACATAGGCTGAATGTTAATGGGACCAGCAAAAAGCAATCCAGGTTGGCCTGGTTACTTGGAATTATTCAAGATCGTGATGGAATCATTATCTTTACATAATATCCTTTGGCTTCCCAACCAACAATAACCCTGAATTCATTGCTCTGATCCAAGGCCTCAATCTTTGTCTTCGGCTAGGGATCAGGAAGCTGTAAGCTGGAGATGGTGGAAGACTCCCTCCTACTTATCAACTTGATCAGGAAAGAAATAGCTAACGTAAACTTAAGAATCCATGACTCATATGTAAGGAATATTATTTAATCCCAATTCCTATTGTGTTCTATAGATTTACCACCTTAGTAATCTATTGTGGGTGATTATTGGTGGTGGTTACACCGGAATTGGTTGAGGTGGATACACATGAATTAATTCGGGTGGTCATATTATTGTACTATTTATTTAGGTTGAAACATAGTTATGAAGGTTTGTGCCCCACATCGATTCATCCACTGTCTACATTTTATTTGTATATTTTGTTTTGTCTTAATATGTGGTACCATAACCAAATTAAAATGCCTGAGAATCATTTGTGGGTGTATGAAGTTTGAGAAGATGTGAGGTAGAAATACAGAAGAAAAAGACTGCATTTCTGCATACAAACAGTTTTGTTTTTGTACGTGCTGACAGGTTGTACGGATGAGAAGAAGCAAGGAGGTTGCTGATATTTTTGCAGTCCATCATGTGAAGAAACATTGTACAGATGAGAAGAAGCATGTACAGAAAAGCAGAAAAATCTGCTTATTAACTTCAAAATAACAGAATTCTATTGTTGAGCAGGAAAAAAAAGGCTCTGTTTATTTTCAAAATTGCAGAATTCTTTAGTTGAAGGCAACTGTATGGACAGCAGTACAGATCTGTACGGACATTATTAAGAAGTATTTGCAGAAGACCTGGGGCATTGACTGAAGTGTTTAGAGTTGTACACGGGACAGTAAAAGTGTGTTATATTTTTGCATCTTGAAGGAAGCGTTAGAGCTGTACACAGAGCTGTGAAGGCGTGATAGATTTTATTACAGTTATTCATTTAAATTCTATTTAATGCCAGGCTAAAGCTGCACATAAAGGGCGCATAGGAATTTTTGTTTTTGAGAATGTGAATTGAAGATAGCACATTGTGGCACCATCCTCAATTGGTTGTGGACACTTTTCGGCATGAACTCTGTTTGTTCACATGTTTACAGTTGTTGAAGCCTGTGTTTAATACCAAGAAGCATCTGTTATCTTTGATCCTGAACACAAGCTGCTTGGAGGATTGGTAGCAATTCTAAGAGTTTTTGGTATTCATTGAACAATAAAGGTTGGTTTAATTAAAATTATGTTTATGATAAGAGTGTGAGTTCTCTTTATTTTTTACACACGAGTCCTCATATTTTTAATAAACATGCATTAGAAAGCTAATAAAATAGTGTAAGACATGTCTTAGGTTTTATAAAAGAACCCGTGAAATTTCAATAGTCTTTTGTCATGTATTTTCCAGCATTGCCTTGCTTAATAAGTTAATTGAGTCAAAATATTTTCATCTAGTTGTTACAAGAGAGCTGTAAAAGCATTTTTTTAATTATTAGAATCTCATGAAAGTGCCAAATGTGTAGTCAACATATATATATAAAGTTTGTGTTTAAAAGTAATACGTTTAAAGGTATTTTGTAAGGTTTGTAAAGGGTGTTTTAAGTGTGGAAAAGTTGTATCATAAATAGTTTTTTTGATGATGTTCTTTTAAGGTACTTTGGGTCAAAATTTCAATAAAATTAGTGTCACATTACAGTCTTCATCTAGTTGAATCAAGTCAAGTGTGTCAAGCAGGTCCATATTTTTGAGTCAACATGTCAAAAATCCAATTATTGTTGTCCAAGTCAGATCAGCTAACCAGTTCCCAATTCCCATTATCATCAATAACAAGAAGGACACTCATCATCAACAAGTAGTGATCGGTGGTGAAAGACATACACAGACTTCTCCTATAAGTTCGAAAAGATGAAATGATAATAAGAACAAAAAGGCCTTAGCATTGATGTGAAGCTCGTGTTCATCTGATATCTTAGTACATATTGATTCCACCAAGGCAGCAACAGTTGTTCTCAAAGTTATTAAATTTATTCAAACTAGTTGATAAAAGGTGGTGTTAGCACTTCAGCTGTGAACATTATCAAGACATTGTTGGTGGAGTTTTTCAATTGTCAAAGTGAATCTAAATTAGCTTTGCTAGAAAGAGAGAAATAAGAATGTAATCTATGATGCCAGGGTTCACCCCAGACCCCCGAACCCTGCCTGATACGTATCTGGTATGGATACGTCAGGGTACGGGTACGGGTTTGTCTAGGATACGTGGGGGTACATCTCGGAGCACGCCCAAATACGTTTGGACATACCCGGGACATACCCCCACATACCTGCCACGTATCTTGCCTTAAAAACGTCTTTTTAAGCATTAAAAACTTTTTTTATTTTTGACTTAGTCAATGCATAAAACCGAACCCTAACATTAAAATGAATAAAATATTACACCCTAATCACCTCAAAAAGTTATAAAAAGCACTCACCCCTTCATTTGAAATCACACAAACAATTCATTGTTGGTTTTTGCAAGTGTATGAGCAAAGAGCCAAAGAAGAATTGAAGAGCTTAGAGGAGACAAACATTGGAAGGAGGGGCAGCGATTGCTTCTTTTGTTTGGAGTCCGCCATTGCAAGGAGGAGAAAGAGAGGAAGAGATTGTTTTAAATTTATTGTTCATTCAAAACTAAAAGAGTAGACATCACATTTGGTCCTTGGAGGTAGCATTTGTTTGGAGGCAACAAGGATCTACACTATAGGTATTTTTTTAATTCATCCTTTTATTTTATTTTTTACGGTTTTTTATTTATTTATTTTGTTGCATTTTTTAAAAAGTTTAGAGTTTAAACAAATCCTAAATCTGTGTATGCTCTCACCTCGCACCTTTATGGTGATCTTGGTGATCAAAAACAGATTAGGATGGCATGGTTTAGGGTTATTTAATTTAATAATTAGTAAAAATCATTTTTTTAATTTTAAATGCATTGTTCAATGTTAATATATTTGTTTTTTTATTTTTTTAGCTTCCTAAATTTGTGTATGCTCTCACCTCACGCCTTTATGGCGATCTTGGTGATCAAAAATAGATTAGGATGACATAACTAATTTATTTATGTTAAGGCAAAATGTTTTTAATTTTTTAAACATCCTAACTCTGTGTATGCTCTCACCTCGGACCTTTATGGTGATCTTGGTGATCAAAAACAGATTAGGATGGCATGGTGTAGGATTTTTAATTTAATAATTAGTAAAAACCGTTTTTTTTTTATTTTTAAATGCATTATTCAATGTTAATAAATTTATTTTTTATTTTTTAGCTTTCCTAAATCTGTGTATGCTCTCACCTCGCGCCTTTATGGCGATCTTGGTGATCAAAACAGATTAGGATGACATAACTAATTTATTTATGTTAACGCAAAATGGTTTTAATTTTTAAACATCCAAACTATGTGTATGCTCTCACGTCGCGCCGTTATGGTGATCTTGGTGATCAAAAACAGATTAGGATGGCATCAAGTTCTGCTTCAGTTGGAGTGCAAGGCCAAGAAGCTTCTGAAAACACATCAGTTCCTGTGAAACATGATCCTAATTCCCCTCTTTGGAGACATGTGACAGTGGTAGACAACCTTGTTGGTGGTGGGGGTCGGATTTGGATATGTCATGGTTGTCATACTCAATACAAATCCTCATATAGCCGATTGAAAATCCATTTGACTGGGGTTGGAGGTGTGGGGATAAAGAAGTGCCCTAAAATATCAAATGAAAAAATGGCAGAGTACCTGAGAGAGCAAGAGGAGGCTAATAGACAATCTAAAAGAAATAGATCTAGAACAATTCCATTGCAAAGAAGGCCTTCATCACGACCACCCACACCTAAATCTACTACTCATCCTTTCATCCAAACTCAAAGTCAACCACTTGATTCCCCTTTTGATGAAGAGAGTCCAAAGACCTCACGAAAAAGGCCAAAAGGAGCATTGGAAAAAGCATTTAATATTGAAAAGAGGGAGGTTGTTGATGAGGTGGTTGCTCGATGCATTTATGCATGTGGGTTGCCCTTCAATGCATTTAATATATATAATTTTTAATTTTTTAATATATATGTACGTACGTATCCAAGACATATCATACCCAAGGGTTTTTTAAAATTGACGTATCCACGTATCGAACCCGTACCCATATCCGTATACTGGCAACATAGAATCCAGTTGTACAAGGCGGAGCTCGATAGCTTATATGGTCAACTAGACTAGAAATAAATCACAACTAACTAATGTCATGCCAACAGTAAATGTTCAAGATGTTGTGCAGAAACAAACTACACTCATGCATATTTCTAAACTTATTGTTGTCAACCGCAAACATATGTCTACACATGGTGTCACCTATGTTACTGAGAAAACTAAAGATAAGGTTGTTTCCACCCCATTGCAAGGGTTTAAGCCCATTGTGAATCATACACCTGTCAAAACTCCTATTACAGAACCTTTGCCTGTTCTGCAAGTATGGGAGACATTGAATCCCAGTAAGTATCGTGTCAGTCTAGGGTGTATTAGCCCTATTGGTTTTCATGGTCCAGACCATTCCAAACATATTCACTTTATTTCTGTGGGTGATCTATGTGATAGTCAAGTTGTTGATCTCATTGTTTCTGATCCACCATCTGATCTCAAAGATCATCATACTCATTCTCCTTATGGGCATCGAGGTCATATACATCCAACGATTGTTTTGACCTACATCCTTTTATATCATATTTTGTTTAGCATTGTTATGTGTAATATATGCCTACTGAGTCAATGAGGTGTATGTATTTTGGTTGGATTGATCATTCCAGATGGCAATCTGAGACTTGCATGTTGTCCAAGTCTTTTAGAAGAATTCTGTTCACAGTCGATGATGATGATGATGTTCTTGTTCCTTCTAGATTCGATGTTCATGCTATTGTTCTTGATATGTCTCTAAGTGTATTTGATGAGCGACCCATTGCTGAGCGGATTGCAGAGTTGAGCCAGATTCCCACAAATGATGCTTGTGCACCTACTTCTTGTCTAGATGGTGCTGATGAGATCACTGACATGTTTTGTCATACGTTGTAGTTTTTAGTTGAGGATTGTGACATTTCTTTCCCGTGTCAATCCAGTTTCCATAGTTTCTGATTGTGACATCGATGATGATGATCTTCTCAGCGAGAGTCGTGGTATTTTTGTTGCGCAGTGACATTGTTTTTCTCCTAAGGATGTTGGACATGCCACCTATGATGATCATGGTCCTACCGGTGTAAGTTTCTACCACTAGAACTCGTGCATTTTTCAAGTGAGACTTTTGTGTATTTGAGGCCATGGAGATTAGAGTTTTGCCACTGCTTGTTGATTTGGTAGGACACACTAGGCGACCTAATTTTGTGTACTTAATATGTAAATTGAAAACCCGAAAGGGCAGATTATAAATTCCTCTCGTTAAGTTGAAAACACATAAGGATGGCTTAATGGGGACTCGTGATGGAAATGCAAAAGGGTGTCAATGAATTGTGCATTCTTTCTATATAGGTTCCAAGATGATTTGAGCTTTTGATTCAGGATACTTCCTTTTCAGGAGCAATATATATAAAGGTTCCCCACTCTCATCTAGCAGGGGAGAACATCAAGAGTCGGATTTTGAATCTTGTTGATTTGAAGATAATGCAGATCTTGATTTTGTAGACATTAACCTCAATTTGTGGGCATTTCAATAATATTTTGAGTTGATACAAATTGTGGCGATAATCCAAAGATGCATCTGAATACATCAGCTTGTGGAGAATTATGTTCGTTGTGGACTGTGAGTTGATACTTGATTTGCAGGTGATTGTGGCTTTGAGTGTTATATTGATGAGTAATTGGCATATGACATAGTTGTTGACACTTAGTTGAGTTGCCAAATGTTGATTTTTCTATTTATGCACCTAATAGATTCTTAGCATGTGACTTGCAGTTTCCAGAGTACCCATTTCTGGAGGATTACAGCACCTATATGTGTATCTTGTTGCTTGGGATTTGATGATTGTGATTGTGACTGGATGTTTGATGTTGGGATTGGATACTTGTGATCAACATGTATGTCAACTTTTGATTGTGGATTTGGCATATTGCCTATTGTGTTCAAGTGATTATAAATTTATGAGTTGTCCCAAATGACCATTGAAGACTGGGCATCTTTGATTGCAGCTTATTGGGATTGCAACCTATTATAGCATTGGATAGAGATTGGTCATGATTATTGCAGCATTGAGAATGGGACATGTGACAGGTCCTAGGGTTTGGATGTCCAAATTTTGAGTGAGTGCTGTTTAGACCAGCAGTTGACACATCAAATTTCAGAGATTGCAGATTACAGAGTTTGGCATTGTATATATGTGACAATTGATTATGTCATTTCTCAATGAACACGCATGGAGCTAGTTCATCACATTTTGAGTTTTGGCGCAATTTTACTACCAGAGGTAATTTTTGTGTCGACATGTGCCTATGTTTCTTGAGTTTGAGAGCTCTGTGGACAGGAATAGGTTCACATTTACGGCTTGACAGAGATTGAGGTAGTCAAGCATTATAGTGCAGTTGCAACACATTCATGGGGTGTATGGATTATTCATGAGAGTCATCTATTATCTTTGGCACATGATCAATCAAGACACACTGTGAGTGGTGTGATACCTCGTAGTCTTGGAGATGGATAGCATGGAGCAATTTCATCGTGATTTGCTGTTATCAGAGTTTTAAGTACACCATCTGCCTCGCAGTAGCTGCAAAGACTAACAACTCAATGGACTTAGGTTTACAATGGCATTTTGATAGGTATATGTTTTAATTCTATGTCCTATTGTGGTCTATAGTTTATACTACAGAATTACCACCTTATTAATCTATTGTTAGTGTATGGTTATTGGTGGTGGTTACACTTGAATTGGTTCAAGTGATTACATCAAATTTAGTTTGGGTGGTTACATCCGAATTGGTTTGGGTGTTTACACTCAAATTAATTTTGGTGGTTGTATTATTGATCTATGTATTCATGCTGAGAGATAGTAATGAAAGTGTTTTCCATAAATCGATTTATTAATTTCTCTTAACATGATAAATAGTACAATAATACAACCATCGGAATTAGTTTGGGTGTAACAACCCCAACAAATTTGAGTGTAACCGCATGAACCAATTCGGATGTAACCAACAACAATGACCATCCATTAACAATAAATTAATGATGTTGTACTCAAAAAAAAACTATAGAACACAATAGGACCTAGAATTAAATAATATTGCTATCAAACCCCGACCAATTTGAGTGTGTAACCACATGAACCAATTCGGATGTAACCACCACCAATAACCATCCATTAACAATAAATTAATGATGCAGTCCTCCATAGTATAAACTATATAACACGATAGGACCTAGACTTAAATAATATTGTTAACAAACCCCCTATCAACCCAAGTCCGTTGAACCATCAGTCTCTTCAACTATACTACGATTCAGATGGTGCGCTCAAAACCTTGGATACCTGCAAATCATGATAAAATAGACAAGAGATTTAGTTTTCAAGATGGAAGAGAGTAACTTGGTGTCTGTCAAAAGTCCATCAACAAATCGGTAAACAAAATGGAAAATGACAGTCCTAACGGAATCTTACCCATTTTAAATAAAACCTTGTGAGCATGGAACTGGGTAGGAAGACCTATTTAGGCCATAATAATAAGTTAGTTCATGGCAATTATTTTATGGAAGTGTTAAGTAAAAATGACATCAAAAGGAGTGACAACATAACAACAAGCTCATCATGAGAAGGGTAGGAAAAGGTGGGAGAGGGTATAAGAAACTTTGAAGCTTTATAGCTAGACATGCAAAGATGGCTCCTTGCAATTATGAGTACAGAAGCATTATTTTTGCTTATATTTTGGGGTGAAACTGCTTGGTGGATCTCTTATGTAGCAAGGGATGCAACAAGATGAGGGAAGAGATGGCACATGGCTTCTTCACAACAAACAACAAAGTCAACAAACAATCACAAGGAAAATGAAAGAGGGAAGGATGGCCACATAATTCCTGAAAGTGATGAATGAGATAGCCAACTCCAAATGCTCAGATTCCGGGAAAACTATGAGAAATAATGCCCATGTAAGAACATTGTATTTGTATCTTGATATATAGGACAATGTAATAGGGTCAAAACATATCGAGACGGGGTTCCTCTAATCATTCTTTATCGAATTTTCATGTAGGGTGTATTGCAATTTCTGAATTTTTAGTGGTATTCGAAGAAGACTACGATGGTTGTACAGAATGTCATGTTTCCTCGAAATTTCTATGGATGATTGAGAGGATGGAACCAATGTTATAGAGATCGTAACATCCCCATTTTAAGATACTAAAACAAGGGAAAAAAAAATTTATACAACGTTCCCTATTATGAATTATATAATTCAAACACACGTTCAAGTTTTAATAATTGTTCTCTGTCCAACTAATGCAGTTTGGATCACACAATTTCCTTTTAAAACCAATGTTCTTTGTTCACATACTTGCAATATGGAACACACATTCAATGCCATTCAATCATATAACAGTTACCATATGCTGCTGTAAATGACTTGAAGAACTACCGATCTCCCATTTTATGGCTCGGAGTTTCAGCGATCTCTCATTTCATGACTCGGCAACTTACCGATCCTTCATGTTAATCCGTGCATTGTATAATGAATATACAGGGTTCTCTTACCGTTTCCGGTTATCGAAGTGATCCATTTAAGAAGCCTATCTGAATATCTGTTACTGATATTCGTCTGACATCCTGCATCTTAAACTAGGTGATTAGGACAACGCAACCAGCACTTACGATACTTTGGCTAAAGATTTTCACATGCTTTGCATGATCATATTAAAGCATGATCATATTCCTGGATGTGATACACACCAATGGAATACGTCCTTCACCTCACTTCGTCTGTTATCTAGAATGGTCTTTCCTGGCCTCTACCAGTCCTTCCATTTAAGGTCAAGCTCTAACCCCAACTAGCAATATGAACGAGTATAGGAAGTTACTCATGGTAACTAAAGATACGCAGACATACGGTGTCGTCCCCTAACGACTCCGTGTGTCTAGTTACCTTTAGTCCTCCGGAGTCACTCCGTATATGTGATCACATTCCTATCCCCCAGCCAAGAACTTAGTATCCAGCTTATGTAAACTTGATGATTTAATTCGGGAGGGCATTGTAATATGTCAGCTATAACATTGTGTCGTCATGAAGGCCCCACCTTCATGAAGACACCATATCAGAGCCTGGCGTATGTCAATGTCTCTGAGAATCCTCCCATCGAGAGTACACATCCAGCTCAAGTGTGATTTGGTTATGATCTTAATATTTAAGATCAACTTTCAGCAGCCATGCTGATCCTTTATCCTCGTTCTTGTTACAGTTGTATGTAGCTAAGAGAGACTTAATCCGTCTTCTAGCTTACTACGCATCTCCTCCTTCGTACCGAAGGGTTGCATTTTCTCTACTTGGTTCCTTTCTTAATCTTTGGACTAATCAGCCCATTATCGATAAACTTAATAAGTTTAACCTATTAAACTTAACCAAGTTTTCCACAACTGTAAACAAATTCAGAATT
This sequence comes from Taxus wallichiana var. yunnanensis, assembly GCA_018340775.1. Classification (NCBI taxonomy): domain Eukaryota; kingdom Viridiplantae; phylum Streptophyta; class Pinopsida; order Cupressales; family Taxaceae; genus Taxus; species Taxus wallichiana. Next base: position 54,581,630 of record CM031234.1, read on the forward strand.
CCATCTTATTAGACGTCATTTAAACGAGGTCTAATTTTAAATGAATTTATTCATTTATCCTCCTTAACCTTACATAGTTAAGGTCTGTTAACAATAGATATGTTTTCCCATATCCTTATTTTCTGAATTTTAAACATTCGAGGCTATTAACGGAGTCCGAATATAAGGTTCGGCTGCTCCTAAGTTATTTGATATTCCTTAGCTTTCAAGCTAATCCCGAATACCTTTCAATTAAGAGATCATGTTTACCTAAATCCTTTTTGATGTCAATTTAAAATTCATCTTAACCCAAGTATGAACTAATTGCACATTTCAACGTAAAAGTTGCATTTAGGTAAAGAATAGATGTTATTCCCTTTTAAATCCATCCATTAACATTTGAATAATTCCAAATCAAGGAATAATGTTATATTCTCAAACTTATTCAACAATATCAAACTGATACAGTCATTAAAAATATCACACTCGTACTTGTATTCATCCATCGGCTTTACAATCTATACATTTGCCAGTCCAAATGACTGGACTTTGTTTATATTAAACAACATTACAACTCATAAAGATAGAAGAATGTAACTTCTTCCTTTTCATTTCCTCGTGGAGGAGTAATAGTTATCAATACAATCCATCTTCAGTTAATCAAAAGAAGTATCAGAAAACAACCATGTCTTCGTTTGTAATCAAGTTTCATCTGCAAAATTACTTGCACGGGTCAGTTCATTGAACTGAGCATATTAAGCACTTGTCATTAAAATGAAGTGCTTTTAATTAACTGTCTCAATAAAAGAACCCTGCTTTTATGAAACGTTAATATGAACATCATTCAAGAATTAAGTATCAAAAAGGATGACCAGCATAACAACTCAATCATCTAATTACCATCCCAATCAAACAAAAAGATTACTAACTTTCTCCCAAATAATTACTACAGAAGTAATTTCCTCTAAGTAGTTCCAGATTAAAACATCTGTATGAACTAATACACATATGTATATAATGTTGTTTCTAATGTATTTGCTGTCAGTTCTATTCCCTTTTTTTTACAGTTGAAATTTCAAGAGATATATTTCAAATAAGAATTCCAACAGAACTACCTTCCTTTCATACTACTCATCCAATTTCAAACAATCAAATGCAGAAGAGAAAAGTAGTCATTCACCATGAAAATACTGGTGTCATTTCTCAAATTCATCAACAACATAATACTTCTTTTAATTTAGAAAAGAAGGAAAACAACAATTAATTGCTGATGCTTACGCCTAAGGCAGTAAGAAATTCCTTCAATATCAAATATAGAATCTCAACCGTATAAGAGAAGAAATAATCATTACTTCAAATTATCCATCCAATATTCTCTTCCTTTTCATCATAATTGTAATAAATAATTTATACAAGAAGTGAAAACAGTCAAAAGAAAGAACATTTAAACCCATAATCGAATGAAAAGAAGAAGTTTCATATCATCCCTTCTCATTGCTTAGCTGATTATCAACTAATTAGGGCCGATCTGCACCCATAGGATAACTTCTTTTAACATTATATTTCAGTAGTTAGAACTTACTAATCACCATTCAAGGAAGCATATCAGAGCTCATTGGCATCTGATTCCACAATATATATATATATATATATATATATATATATAAAACAACAGAATCTTCCAATTAAAATCCTTTCCAATAGTTATTTCCCCAAACGAACATTTCCAGCTAGGTCTGAACAAGCAAGAATGTACAGCTAGTTACAAAATCATGATTCTTAGCATAATAATAAAAAGAATCGTTTTCAAACATTAAAGTAAGAATTCAACTTCAGTTCAGTTTTAATGAAACAACAAAGAAGTTTAGAATGCAGTTTGAATATATACACATATATATATACATATAATTTCATCATCGAGTCTAAAGGAGACTGAAATAGTAAACTCTATTCCATCCGGCAGATACCCAGATACTCAGTTCTAGAATTAGGTAAATAGTTCCTAAAACAAATTCTTTCACTGATTTCAAACCAAATACGGAGGCATTTAATCGTTTTAAATTGCGTAAGAGTAAAACGATGAAACAAGCCCACTGTCCCAAAGAATTTGTATTCTATGCGCTGTAATACAACCAGAGAAAATAACTCACGCACAGTTCCATCAAGCATTCTCACGTTTTTTTTTTAAACCATTCACGCACAGAACTCAGAAAACAATCTACATATCACTATCACTTCCATCAAACCGAACCCATAATGCACAATGAAACCCAATTACCATTACTTTCAGAATTTAAAACAGCAGAAAGAGAAAACTCGTTTCCTTAATAATTTCAGTAAAGAAACACTCATTTTCTTCAAAATGCAACAAGAATACCCAAGTCGTGTTCGTTTTATAATGACAGCTCAAACCAGAGGTCATATCGAATCCTTTTATCCTTCCATTTTTACAAGAATGCACAGAACTCAGAAAACAATACTCACATCGTTGGTACATTCACCAACTCGAATCCATAATGGGTAATAGAAACGATTACACAATACTATCAATGCAGACTCATACAGAAGAACAGATTCATTTCATTTACCCATTTTGCAAAGAAATATTCAAGTCGCATACAGCAAAGAAAACGACTCAACCCAAAATCACTTCAACATAACAGCAAAATTGAATAACCAAAACCCCCCCTTCATAAGAGCAGGGTTGTTTTAATGAGACGATTAAGCAAAAGCAAACGGTTTAAGGAGAAGGGCTTAACATGCCTTTAATCTTTCTTGAAGCTCGAAGAAAACCGCGCCCACAGGAGCTATTCTTCTCCACGGCGACAGTAGTAAAGCTTTCCAAACAGTCACCTACTTCCACAGGCTTAAAAATAGCCCTCGGCTTCTCCCAAGACAGAATCAATAACCAAAAATTACAGCAGGTTCGACAGAACCATGGAGGAACAAAATGCAGAGCAACTAAAATCCAAATGCGCACAGCAACAAACAAACTTCCCTCACAATCCTCTTTCCAAGGCGAGCTGGTCGCTAAGACCAAGACAATTAATGCATTGAATGCATTCTTTTTTCCTTTTTCCTCACGCAACCGCCGACTCAAGTTGGCGAGTTACTAATTTCAAATTTTTGCATGCAATCATGGTTTAGTTTCACAACTAGCTGGACGCCTCCAACTTTCCCTATGTTCCCGCCAAACTTGGCGCTGCAACCAGTAAGGACGCCATTCATTGTCCTAATTAATTTCCAACCTTCCCTCCTTATCCTTTCCATCCACATGGGTCTATGCGTCCCCTTCCTTAGGTTAGGATTAGTTTAGGATTTTAATAGTCCATATCTAGGTCATTCGCCTAGTTCATAGGTTAGTAGGATTTACATCTATTTTCACCCTTATAAAATCTAAAATCCATATAGGATAGTAGTTAGGATATTAGATAAAACTTAGGGGTAGGTTAGGGTTTAATCCCCTATTATTTAATTAATTAGTTTCCAATCAAGTCCTTCCGACTGACATTCATATTCAACACTATGCAGGACGTTTCGTCCCATGTTCCACATACCTGAGCCACCCGCATCCAGGCCTTTATCGCCTTACGTGGTCTAGCGTTACAACGGTGTGCGGTTCGAGAATCGAACCTTTTTCATTGGCATCTACGTACCAGATATTTATACCTGAAATCAGGTGCTGCAACATTTATATCAACCTTCAGTCTGGTTTAAAAGTAAATCGACAAAGCGATCACAAGAAGGTCACAACATACCTTGGATCAATGGAATTGATTCAAGGTGTGTTGTCAATCAGCGAATAGAGTTCATCAAGCATACGACAAATCTGTTGTCACATCAGCAATCATACAAGCAATAATAACTTCTATCCCAAGTAACAAATTACAGCAAACAAGGGTCCAGATTAACAACACATTCCTTTAAGATCAAAGATATATCTTAACATGTTTATCTTCATTTCTGCAGTTACAACATTATGAAAAGTAATCACCATGATAACTTACAAAAATCAAGGCGTTAAAGACTACACCTTAAAAACATGGACACAATTCAAGTCAAGAATCTAAATACAATCATGAGTTTTTACTTTTTTCTCTCTTGTTTATTTGTGCTTACTTATTTTCTTTCATGTGGTATCAAAGCCACGGTTGTGTTGATGCTTTTATTCTTTCCGAAGCAAGTATACACATGGTTTTGAGTATATGCAACTTCGTGTTTGTGTATGGCAATCTACAAGTTATTTTACATGTCGAGACAAGCTAGACAAACAAGTGTTGAAAATGAAGATAGTGGAAGCAGTTGAAGAAGAAAAAGGGCACCTAAAATCCATAGGACCCGCCCAATGGTCATTACTTTGGGACATACGAGTTTTGACCCCATTTAATGTGGATATGGATACAATATCAAATATGGATTAGGCTAGTTTTTAACGCTTCGATATGGATATGCCATATATATATATATATATGGCGTATCCATATATTATCAATTTTAAATTATAAACGAATTTATACACTAAATTAAAATTACACTCCCGGGCCACATGAAGGTAGGAAGTTGGGTATTCAATAGATTAAAAAAATGCATGTTGTGTAGGCCAATGGAAAATAGACAAAATAATAGAAAAGAAGCAGAGTAGGCGAAAAGAAACAGATCAAAAGAATTGCAAATTGATAAGTGCCAATGTGAAAGCTTTAAGTAAAAGAGCACACCAACACTCTAACCTTCATGTCCCCAATTGCTGCCGCTAAAATGCATTATAGAAGATCATTAGCAGTTTTTAGCAACTTTTTAGCCTTTTGAAGGGGTTCTTTTGTTAATTTTTTTAACTTAATAATCAGATACAACTATAGTTGCCCTGCATATTGTATCTGGTTGTATCTGATGTGGCCTAATTATGGGTTCGTATCTAGATACAGTTCAGTATGGTATCTTAACCGTATCTGAGCTGCCTTATATCCATATTCGGCACACATATACACACACTCTAGCAGTAGGGGTTGTGTATCCAACAACACTGATTTTATGCAGTAGAAAACAAAGTGACGTTTTTGTTAAGGTTTGGTCTTATTAAATAGACTAGAATATTTTTTCGCATCAATTTACTTGCTCAAGCAGGCTTTAAAATCAGTTATTTCTTCTATTATAAAAATAGAGGTGGTTATACGGGTGTCTAGGTCCCAATACAAAGAATGTGCAAAATTGAATATTTTTAGTTTATGTTGATAAAGAGATTTTTATACTGGGATTCATAACTCTTTCTGCAGGAGGAGTTTCAAGTGGTTCGAGTTTGGTTACAAAATAATCTCGACAAGATTTATATTGATTGGTTGCATGATAGGGAGAGATTTAGTTTTTGAGATGGAAGAGAGTAACTTGGTGTCTATCAAAAGCCCATCATCAAATCAGTAAACAAAATGGAAAATGGCAGTCCTACCAGAATCTTAAGCCATTTTAAATAAAACATTTGTGAACATGGAACTGGGTAGGAAGATATACTTAGGCCACAATAGTAAGTTAGTTTATGGCAGTTATTTTATGAAAGTGGTAAGTAAAAATAACATCACAAGGACTGAGAACATAACATCTAGTATTTTAGAAACCCTTCAAAAATTTATGACTCACAACTGCCACCAAACTCATCATGAGAAGGGTAGGAAAAGGTGGGAGAGGGTATATGAAACTTTGAAGCTTTATAGCTAGATGTACAAAGATGGTTCCTTGCAATTATGAGTACTGGAAGCATTATTTTTGCTTGTATTTTGTGGGCGAAACTGCTTGATGGATATCTTAGGTAGCATAAGATGCAACAAGAAGTGGGAAGAGATGGCACATGGCTTCTATGCAAGAAACAACAAAGTCAACAAACAATCACAGGCAAAATGAAAGAGGGAAGAACGGCCACATAAATCCTGAAAGTCATGAATAAGGTAGCCCCTCTAGATGCTCAAATTCAAGGGAAAACTGTGAGAAATAATGCCCATCTGGGAACATTATATTTGTATCTTGATATATAGGACAATGCAATAGAGTCAAGATATATAAGAGACGGGGTGCCTCTAATTATTCTTTATTGAATTTTCAGGTAGGATGTCTTGCCATTTCTAAATTTTTAGCAGTATTCAAAGAAGACTATAATGGTTGTAACAAATGTCTTGTTTCCTCAAAAATATTATGCATGATTGGGAGTATGGAATCAATGTTATACAGACTACACCTTAAAAAAATGGACACAAGACTACACCTTAAAAAAATGGACACAATTCAAGTCAACAATCTAAATACAATCGTAAGTTTTTACATTTTTCTCTCGTGTTTGTTTGTACATACTTTTTTTTTTTCATGTGGTATCAAAGCCACAGTTGCACTGATGTTTTTATTCTTTCTGAAGTATACAATGGTTGTGAGTATATGCAACTTCTGTGTTTGTGTACCAGGTTTGCGCATTGTTATAATCACACAATTAGGGGATAAAGAGTCCAAAAAAACAACTTATGGATTGGATAAAAATGGAAGAAAACAGGGCAATTGCGCAATGGAATCAAGAGACGCATAAACAGAGTCAAAAAGTGTGGCATGATAAGAATCTTCGCAATAAAGAGTTTCACATGGAACAATGGTGTTGGTCTATGAAAGCAAATTTAGAGCGCACCCAGGAAAATTGCGCATCAAGTGGAAATGCCCCTACATCATCCATCACATCACAGAACAGGGCACAATTGTATTGCAGGATCTACAAGGGAACGTGTTACTTGACAGAATTAACGCATGTAGGCTAAAATCCTACAATGGGTAATTGCGCAATGACAAGAAAGTGACAACAAGTGCCTTCGACACATGAGTTAGAGTAGGAGTTTTCAAATTTTAAGCAAGTGTGGTTGATAGAAGCTGTGTAATTTATCAGTTTGTGTTCTACTGTGCGTAGGAGTAGCTAAATTCAAGAGATCACCTTACAAATGGCCAAAAATAAGAATACGGGAACCAAAGCAAAAAGAAAGAGAAGCAAAATGAATAAGTCCGGGAAACCCACACATAAAACAAGAAAGGAGACGAGGCAAAAAGGAAATGCAAAAATTTGAAAAGATAGAAAGTTACCAACTCACATATCTGTACGACCGACACATCGAGTTGGCAAGATTTTGCGGAAAGTGAACTAAATAGGCTAGTCGGCGCAACTTCAAGCCAAATCTCCAATGGATAATAGCCATTACGGTGGTAGATCAAAGCATAAACGGCTACATCACATCTAGAACGGATAAAAGGGGAGACAAAGTGGGGAAAGAGTTAAAGGCATTGTGAAGAATTTGAAATTGAGAGCAAGAAGCTACAAAATTCGAGCACTCTCAAAGTTTCGGAAGTTGGAAAACCACATATCTAATATGCGAAAGAAAGTAATAGATCAACAATGGTAGACTCGTTCACCCGGCCCATTGGACCTAAGGTTCAAGGCATGATGGAGGAATAAGGCATAGCATTCCTCCCATTGAGTGACTCGGAGAAGGAAGATATGGGGATCTCCGCAATGCTTCGAAAAACAAAATGGAGTGACCCACCGCACCACAAGCTATTGAAAAAAGCAGAGCAAGCTTGGGGCGCAGAAAGGCTCACAATCCATGACAAAGCCGCAGGAGGACAGTTAGTAGAGAAAGATCCCATGTGAAGAATAGATGTTGATAGACTCATGAGATACTTTGAAGATCATCTAGAACTCACGCAACGATCATGAGTTGCTATCACAACAATGCCATTTGGTTTAGTGTGCAAGATGCAGTCCCAATCAATGCAGCCACAGTTGCTCGAGCCACTGGATTGTCTAATAAAGGTATATCTATGCTCGCATTCAAAAGCACTAGACCTCCAATGAAGCAATCAACTGCGATCATCTATGGTCACCTACGGAAAGGAAGGGGAATCCCCTTGGGAGCTATTACGAACAAAGTGGTGTGAGTTCTGGCAGAAATTGCAGCAGAAAGATATTGGCAAGCTACCCGTGGAAGTCAACAAGTATCCTCGATGCAATTGACATTATCACAAGGATGTGGAAGGATGGAAACGAATTCAACTAGCCCGAATTTTCAGCTCATAAGTTCAACAATAATGCGCAAAAGGTGAATGAAGCTGTGAAAAAAAAATCATGTATCAATGGTTGATTATGTTGCTTTATTTCACACATTGGTGGGCCCCAAAGGGCATAATAGTAGTGGAAGATTCGTATTGCCCGCATGAGCGGTTTGCGCAATACATTCCAGCCAAGCCATGCACTACATATGAAGATACTCCGAAGATGGGAGACCGGCTCACAAAGATCATGGAGACATTTAGCACAAACCATTGCATACCAAAGGAAGTGCACGCATACATAGCCTTATATGCCAAGCTGACTTTGTTGCATGATACGATCATACTCCTGTCTCGAAGGATCCAATGCCAAGTACTTGAAGAAACTCCCATTTTTCAACGACATGGGCATAGCAAAGGCAACGTATAGCAAACAACATGGCTTGCTTTTGACACATGTGCAACCTTTGCGCACCGAATGGCCATCACAGCCAATCACAAGAGGCTTACAATCCAGAGCAATCACGCAATCAAAAGCGAAGTTCAACCCGCAATGCAAATTAAAGCACAAACAAGGAGGCAAGGCGAAGGGCAAACAAAAGGCCACTACATGTGTTAAGAAAGCCCAGCCAAAGGTCAAAAAGGACCCAAGGTTACCCAACCGATTCACCAACTTGGACTTTGAACAGGTTGAAAGTTAGAAGTGTGCACACTTGCACGAAGACATGGGCACTAAAATGTATCTACCAAAAGAGAGAAAGTGGTATTCTTGGAAAGCGGCGAAGAGTGCAAACTTTAACCCAAAACGTCAAACCTAAATATATAGCAGACATGACAGAGTTACTTCCATTGAGGGACATGCACGTCCTCCACTCAGCGAGGAGCATAGAGGAGAGAACTCCCATGCGGAGTCGAGTTAGAGAGGATTCACCACCTAGGAGATAGGGTGACAGAGTTCCGGAGCATAGACAGAGGTCTCGGAGCCCTAGGCTTAGGAATGAGCTTGCAGAGAGGCCTAGAGGTCGACAGACCATAGCTACGGATCACATCAGGGAGATCCGAAACTTAGGCCATCACACTACTCGGGGGATACGGTGGATTTCAGTGCAGAGGCACAGCTAGTGGGCTTGAGCGGTTGCTTCAAGCTTTGTCCTTGCTCTAGTAACACGAAAGCTCGTGTTGCGATCCATTTACTGAGGGATGGAGCAGGAGTATGGTGGAGGACAAAGGAGCAGAAGCTCCATGTAGATTCAGAGATAGTGACTTGGGAGCTATTTGAGGAGAGATTCAGAAGTGTACCTATCACGGAGGTTCATCCAGCAGAGGATTGACGAGTTCCATGACCTCCGACAAAGCTACCCTTTCTGTAGTAGAGTATGAGAGTAGGTTCCTAGATCTACTTCAATATGTAGATTATATGCAGGATGAGTAGGTGCGGATTCACAGGTTCATCCAGGGCCTGAATTTGGACATTGGAGGGGCAGTTCGGATTCACTGACCACAGACATTAGCGGAGGCCATCGAGAAGGCCTATATCGAGAAGAGACTCGGGGTAAAACCCCAGCTAGAGACCGAGTCGGGAGCCACATTCGGCAGATGCGGGACGGTAGATCGAGAGGTTCAAAGACCTCTCCCTCGTGGCAGCAAAGATTCAAAGACAAGTCATCCTTTAGGCCACAAAGAAACAAAGAAAGCAATCTCGCCCACCATATAGACCTCCACAGAGAACTAATAATGCACGAGAGGTCCTGAGCATGGGGCCTCCTCCTGGGGTCCCATCAGACTGTGGTGGACCTAGAGCTTAGTCCACTGGAGCTCACAACAGAGGCCACAGCAGACTACAACCGGATCATCAGATCCACACCGCAGCTTCTAGTGGCGCCCAAAGTGCAACTCCTCGAGAGGATCGTGGTGGTTGTTTTGGATGTGGAGTAGCTGGACATTTTCGGAGAGATTGCCCTCAAAACCCTAACATGGGTAAGGCACCGGTTTCGAGCGACACGATTGGTGACATGGGATGCGCCACAGGATCTATGCAGCGGTTGAGAACAACCAGCAGAGCATCGAGCACAATCATTGAGACCACATGTAGCATTGGTGGTATTCCTATCTCTATATTATTTGATTCCGGCTCTTCCGATTCTTTCATCACCCCATCTTTAGTAGAGCGATGCACGCTAGTGGCAGTTAGGCAGGGTCATAGTTGGGATGTCGAGATGGCTTCTGGAGCCAAGATCTCTGTGGACTCCTTAGTTAAGGAGTGTGTAGTAGATTTGGGACCTTTCACCACCACCTCAGATCTCCGTATTCTTCCTTTGGGCTCGTATGGAGTTATATTAGGCATGGATTGGTTATCTACACATAGGGCCAGGATGGATTGCTATCACAAGACTATAACTTGTGCGGATGATCTTGGAGTTGAGTCGGTGATTACAGGGGTCAAGAGACCCGTTTCTATTCGTACCATTTCTGCATGCAGCATGCTTGCTTAAGCGATGTGTGAGACGAGGTTGTCGATGTATCTTTATTCTGATTAGTGAGTGACAGTCAAAGGATGGGTCTAGTGGACCGTCGCTAGATGATCATCCCATCCTGAGAGAGTTTTCCGATGATTTTCCGGGGAGCTACCGGGGATGCCACCTCCACATGAGATTGATTTCCATATAGACCTAGTCCCAGGAGCAGAGCCTATCTCACGGGCACCTTATCGGATGACCACCCCGGAGCTCTGTGAGCTCAAGTTGCGCTTGTTTCCTCAAGGCCTTCGGAGAAGGGCCTTATCTGTCCTAGTGTATCCCCTTGGGGTGCACCAGTGATTTTCGTGAAGAAGAAGGATGGATCATTGCGGTTGTGTATTGATTACCGCCAGTTGAACAAAGTAACGATCAAGAATCGTTACCCTCTTCGTCATCGATGACTTGTTTGATCGATGAAGGGAGCCACGGTGTTCTCTAAGATCGATCTCAAGTCGGGCTACCATCAATTGAGGATTTCGGAGGCGGACATCCATAAGATTGCCTTCCACATGAGATATGAGCACTATGAGTTCACAGTGGTGCCTTTTGGTTTGACGAATGCCCCTGTAGTGTTTATGAGTTTGATGAATGGGGTATTCAGAACCTTTTTAGATCGCTTCGTGCTCATCTTCCTTGATGACATTTTGATATACTCACGCACACGTGAGGAGCACGAGGGCCACCTTCGGATGAGTTCTTGATGTCTTCGTGAGCAAAGCAGCCTTTACGGGAACTTGGAGAAGTGTGCTTTCTTCCAGATAGAGGTGAAAGTATTTTGGTCATGTTATTTTTGGGGAAGGTATCGCAATCGATCCTTCCAAGATTAGGGCCATTATGGATTGGCCAACACCCACTACTGATGACCGAGGAAAGTGCGAGCTTCATGGGTTTAGCAGATATTACCGGAGATTTGTTCAGACTTCTCTCGGATTGCGCAAGATTCTATCACTTCCCTTCAGAGGAAAGGGAAGAAGTTTGTTTGGACTGACAGACGCGATGCGAGCAGGCCTTAAGGACACTGCAAGAGTGCCTCACTACAAAGCACCAACTCTTGCGGTGCCAGATCCACAGTGGTGAGTTCTTTGTATGCATAGATGCTTCTTCGCGGGGCTTGGGGTGTGTTGATGCAAAAAATGGCGGGGTCAGAAGCTTTTGAGTCTCGCAAACTCAAGGATCACGAGCTTAATTATCCTACCCATGACCTTGAGCTTGGGCAACAGGCATGCTTTGCTTAGATGGAGACATTTCCTTGTTGGACAGAGATTCACACTTAGGACAGATCATTTGAGTCTTCGCCACCTCTTCACGCAGACCCAATCTAAACACTCTCAACGGGCGTTGAATGGAGTTGCTTTGTGAGTATGACATGGAGATAGAGCATGTGAAAGGGAAAGAGAATGTAGTAGCAAACACTCTCAAAGCAAACAAAGACATGTGACTATGGCCACTACAGTGAGTACAGATTTACGGAGCAGGATTCTTCAGCAGCTTCCTCTTGACAACTTCTACATGACAATACGAGCAGAGATAGAGTCACAGAGACCCTCAAGGAAAGTTTGATGGTTTCACCTTAGAGCGAGACGGTCTTCTCGCACACGAGGCGGGATATATGTTCCCGAGATGGAGGTTTGAGGCAAGACATCTTGGCAGAGGCACATCGTGCACCCTATTTAGCCCATCCCGGGTGGTGAAGAAGATGCACGCTACTCATGCGGCAGGCCAGTATCACTGGAGAGGACTTCGTCGAGATGTAGCTCGGCTTTATATCACAGTGTTTAGAGTGCCGAAGATTAAGGCCGAGCATCAAAGCATCAAAGAGTCTTTTTATCCTCATGCCATACGGAATGGAAGTGGGACACCATTTCTATGGATTTCATTGTTGGATTACCTATGTCGAGATATCACCACGATGCCATTATGGTCACGGTAGATAAATTGACAAAAGTAGCTCATTTTTCTCTGTGAAGACCACCTATACAAACGAGAGCAATGGCACGAGTATATTTGGATGAGATTGTTAGGTTGCGGGATTCTCGAAAGATCATTTGTGACCGCGATCCTCAGACACTTCACATTTACGGACTACCATGCAGTATGTCCCTGGACGAGGATTAATTTCAGCACAAGATACCACCCCGAGACAGATGAAGCACTTCGAGCAAATAAATCAGATTTTAGAGGATATGCTCGGGATGTACGTAATGGATCAGCATCTAAGTGGGAGGAGTACTGTATTTAGTGGAGTTTGCCTCTGATAATAGTTTTAGAGTTCTATAGGCATGGCTCCTTTTCAGGCGTTATATGGTAGAGAGTGCAGGACACCCCTTAGCTGGGACAGGTTGGAGGATAGAGTATCTCTTGGACCAACTCTTTTGCAGGACATGGAGCAGCAGGTAGTGTTGATCGTGCAAAGATCGGCAGGAGGCACAGGACAGCAAAAGAAGTACGCGGATCAAAGCATAGGATTGATCATAGCTTTGACGTGGGCATAAAGGTGTTCCTTCATGTCGAGGCACACAAGAGCCCTATCCGTTATAGAAAAGGTTCTAAGTTAGCTCCTTGATTCGTGGGACCTTTTGAGATCTTGGAGCGTATTGGCCCTTTGGCCTACCGTCTAGCATTGCCACCTAGCTTGTCTCGCATACATGATGTGTTTCATGTTTCTATCCTTAGGAGGTACGTTGCAGATCCTTCTCATGTGTTGGACTGGACATCATTGCAGGTGTAGGATCAAGGGCAGGTGACAGTGGAGCTCATTCGTATCATAGATCGCAGGACCCTGGGCCTTCGAGGTAGAGATTGATCAGGTGCGGGTGCAGTGGGACAGATATGATGAGACTGCAGCCACTTGGGAGGATGCTACTATATTACGAGTGCAATTTCCACATTTGTTCCAGTGACTTCCAGGAGGAAGTCGAGCCTAAGGGGAGGGGGATGTAGTGCCCACCCTCCTTTGACACTATTTAGATACTGATCTTGCTACTGTTAATCTCATATTGGGACATTATTATGTTTTGACTTAGTATGATATGTATATGTTAGGTCATGGAGTATGATGGACACTATTATGTTTATTTTAGTATGATTGGTTAGATGTTAGATCAGGGACTAGTATTGATCTGGATTCAACTATTATGATTAATGATTGTTGGAGACATTATTATATATGGATGATGACATACTGCTTGACATGGACAGGTTAATGATGTTGATTTTAGACATGTGACATTTGATATTATGAGTAGCTTTAGTATAGAAATTCATGGATGATGACATAGTGGCAAAATTGAATTTAAAATGATAATGTTGAATTATTGATATTGTTGTGATTTGGATTTGATAATTATATATTATTTATATCATTTTGAATGTCCAAGCGCCACGAGGCCAAAGGAGGTATTGTTATTTTGCAGGTTGAAAATCACAACAATGTCGGGAGACTAGAGACTAACCATATTGAAATTCCGTGTGAAATCAACAAGGTCGCCATGGCAACTGTGTTATGAGTTTGTGTGTTGTGTTATGTTAGGATTTCCCATGGGGGATTTCCATTATTGTGACCATGGGATATAGGTGTTGTATTTATGTGTCCCTTTTTTTTAATTATTATTGTATGTATTTTATTTGTAATGTGTTCCTTCTTTTAATTAATTTAAATATGATACTTTATTGAGATAATCATAAAGTTAAATTTTAAATTAAATAAATTGGGATGTGGAATGTAAGAAATAATGTTATTGTCTTGGTTACTAATTAAATTTGATTTATATTATGTATAACCATATGATAGATAAATAAATCATTATGTCAAAAGTTTGTAATAAATGGAGTCATAGGCATTAATGCATTTTGTAAGAGGATGTAAGAGATGTGAAAGTGATGTATAGGTTGAGTAAGTCTGATTTTGGAGTGTAGAACACTCCATCCTCTTTGAAATTCGGATTTGATCTTGGAAGCCAAAATTGGAGGCTTGTGGGACAAGTAAAACTTGTCCCACACCTCTTAAAATCATCCACCAACCATGCCTATGGGTTGGGAGTAAATTTTAGTCTTTAGAATTAAAATTTGAAATGACTATGTGTAAGTTTTTATTGCACTTCCCTTACAAATTTTTAATTCAGTCCTTGATAAAGCATGGGTTAATTTTGAGTGTGTAAGTTGCTTGTCATCTCCATTTATTGTGATTTATTGGGAAGTTGATTTTTCTCTTTTGGGGGTTGAGAAATAATGATGTGGCATCCCACTTGGAATCCACATCATCCTCTCCCTCCCTCTCCTTTTAAATGGGAATTTCTTCTCTTGTTTGGGTTGTTGAAACTTTGCTCTTTCTCTTCTTGGGTCGAATTTTATTGCTGTTGGAGCTTGCTTTGTGGAAGGAGCTTGGAATTCTTGTTGCATGCATTCTTCTTGCTGTTTTGGAACTGCATTTTGAGCATCAAGGAACTGTTGTTTTGGAAAACAAATCTCCAGTATG
Organism: Taxus wallichiana var. yunnanensis; assembly: GCA_018340775.1. Classification (NCBI taxonomy): domain Eukaryota; kingdom Viridiplantae; phylum Streptophyta; class Pinopsida; order Cupressales; family Taxaceae; genus Taxus; species Taxus wallichiana. Next base: position 54,596,660 of record CM031234.1, read on the forward strand.
GAGAGGTAGGATCTGCCCTTCTTATATGCTGCTTTGTTTTCCTTTTTCTTGCATGCATTGTTGAACTGTGTTTGTGATTACTTCCTTGGCTGGTTGGGTAGAATGCTTAGGGCATGGTGTAGGAGAAGGCTGTGGGAATTTCATATGGGGGGCATAAGGGTTTTCCAATGGCACTTGTTTTATTTTGGAGGGAGTTTTGGATTGGGATCCACCTAGGAAAAGAAACTGCTTGCATTTCTTACTATTGGGGGCATAAGGGATAAATTTTGGGGGGCATAAGGAGGGGTTGGGAGATATAAGGTTTATGGGTATGACTTGTTATTGGCGGTATGCATTTGGTGGATGCCCAATTTCCAAATTGGGAGGCATAAGGAGATTCCCACAATCCTTGCTCTTGTTTGGCTTGCTTGAAGAAGCCTTTGTGTTGTTTGAAATGTTTAAAATGCAGTTGGGAACTGCTGTCTTGTTTTGGAATTGTGCATCCTGTTGTTCTTTGCATGTGAAAGAAATGTGCTTGTATGTGAAAGAAGCCTATGTTGCCATGTGTTGTTATTCATGCTCCATTTCAATATGGTTGGGGCTCGGGGGCCAATGGGGAAAGATGGCTTCTCCTTTCCCATTGGATGTCTTGGTTGGGTGGAGAGCGTTGCCTTTCCCCCTTCCTTGTTGTGATCAAAGTTGCAAAGAAGAAGAAACAAGCATGCTGCTGTTTGGAGAAGAAATTACAGTTTGACAGTCTTTTCCCTTTGGAGCAAATTCAATGTAACCTTTCCCACTTCGAGTGGATGAGTGTATAAATGTTGTAATAGGAAGTTATTGTATTGATAGTAGATGTTTGAAGTTGAAATTGAGAATGTAAAGAAGAAGTATATTTGAGCTCTGTTTTATCTTGGAAAGAAAATGTAATTGTTATTCCATGCTTTGTAAATTGAAATTTGATACCAATTCAAATTTGAAAAGAGATCAATTGTAAAAGTGTTACTGAATTTTGAATAAAGGATTGAAGTAGTTTTCAAATTGTATTGTATGCTGGAATTGAATTGTTGTCAAGAAAATGGAGATTTCTGTGTTGGAGGAAAATACGTATGAGAAAGCTAAACTGTATTGTTCTCATTTGAATTGTGCATTCGAATTGAAATCTGAATTGTAATTTAATTTAGAATTGAATGGCTGTCTTAATCAATCGAATGTATTTGACTAAGCTTAGGAATCATATGCACATCCAAATTACCAAAAATTGATGAATAAATTTAAAAGAAACAGTTCATTGTTTTAAACTCAAATCTGGCAATGCACACTTTAATAAAAATGAGCAGTTCAACTTTATACTCAACAATAAATTACGAAACTTGAAATTTATACTTAGGAAGACTTGAGGAATCCAAATTCACTAAAACAGTCAAGAATAAATCTCTAAAACTCCGCTTGCACGGTCGTTTTTCCCGTCAACTGTCAGAAAATTGCAAACTTGTATAAATGAACAAATTGACTTCACTAAAACACTCTAAACCTTCCCTAGACTGGTCCTCCATGTCTGTTTGACATGTTGAGTGAGGGAGGAGTTCAAATTTAATCAAATTGACAGTTGGAAAACATCGTTTTAAATTTAAAGCCTGCAGATCGATTTCTTAAAATTGACCCTTAAAACTTCATCAAAATCCAAAATTGATGATTCTTTGTGCAAAGAGGACTCGAGAGCTTTCCGGAAAGTCCTTGTTTGCCCAAAATGGAGTTCCCTATCAAAAGTTATGGCCATTTGAAGTTTTTACTTCAAAATGGCCAACTAAAAATAAATCTAACTATATTAAAATCAAAATTTGAACTTTGGAAAATTTTCCCCAAAAGTCCACCGCCCCGCAAACCCTTCAACCAATCAAAAGTTGCCACATGGCACTTCGGAGGGTAGACTCATCTTGAAAACTTAACTTTTGAAAAATTTGCCCTTGGAAAAATTTTCCAATTTTCTCCGCAACTCTGCGGCCCCACAACCAATCACGTGCTGACATGTGGCATGGCGGGCGCAAAAGAAAATTTGAAACCTTAACTTTTTGCCTTTTGGGAAAAAATTTACTTTTCGCTTCAGCGGCCCGCACCCCCGCAACCAATGGGGTGTTGACACGTGTCCGGGCGGACGCACGGGCCCGCGAGCCATTTGGCCTTTTAAAACCCTTTTGGCGCAAAACTTTAGTTCCCTCTATTGCTCCGCCAACCGCGTCCAATCACCGGACGCCACGTGGCATTTTTGGCGACGGCGGAGGAGGAAAGGAAAAATTTCCTTTAGAAAACCTTAGGTTTGGACCTAGGGAAAATTCGAAATTTTTCCCCGCAACCAATAGCCTCTCGACACGTGGCATGGGGATTTCCTCGGAGGCGCGCGTCAATTTTTCCTTTGGGAGTTTGGCCTAAATTCTCAAAATCCTTAAATGTTCGCCGCTCCGCTCTTCCCCGCGCCAATTGGATGGCACCATGTGTCCCCTTCGTTGACCCCGCGGGCGCGTGGAGGTGTTTTGCGCTTTGCACCTAAGGAAGGGAAATTTTCTCCGAAAACTCCGCCGCCCCATAACTTGAGTTTTATTGGGAGTTAGGAGGACTTCTTTATATGGTTGGAAAGGTGAGAAAATTTCCTATCCAATGGACATAATTTAGGAAAGTTTTGATGACTCTAGATGTGTGAAAAATCGGTTTGAATCTGTAAGCCAGTTAGGGCAGACGGGAGTGAAAATTTACTCTCCTAACCTAAGTGAGGAATTTAATCCCTAGTTTTGACCTTGTGCTTGTTGTAAGATGTTGTAGAACCATTTCGCAAGTCAATCTTGTTTGATAACCTGAACTTGGTTGTGGTAACTATGACCTTGTAACCTTCGTAGCAAACACCTTTAACAAAAAAAATTATTCCATAATTTTCCTAGCTAAACCTAGTTTGTTTCTTGGTCTCAAGTGGTAGTTGAAGTGGGCATCACATAGGGAGGATGTCACATAGGAGCAATTGAGCAATCTAAGAACACTGTAGCCCATCTGCAAGCCCTTCGACGCAAATGGCCGAAATCGGCGCCACCGGTTCAAAGCAACTGACTACAAAAGAAGTTGACGAAGGGGACATGTAAACATTTTGGTGGGCCTCCCAGGCAACAACACAAACACATAAGCGTAAGTTAGTCCTTCATCTCATGTTCGCTTTGTAGTACCCTAGATTGCCCAGAGGCGAGTGGGTAAGCCACAACCATCGCAAACGTTAATCAACATAGCCGAGGTAGATTTGGAAAAGCTACCATTGAAGACACAGATTGAAGGAGCGCACACGCTTCAAGTAAACATCGATGTCGCTGCGGTGCAATTGGAACAACACAAAGCAACTCTCAACTCTCAAGTAGACACTAAGCAATCTTAAATCTCAAATCGAAGACAATTGTCCACAACTTGTCATTGATACCATAGGTGAACAAGTAATGAGCGAACAAGTGCAATTAACCACTCTAGTAGGTAAACTTGTGGACAATTGGAAAGAAAAATGAGACTCCACGGAAAATCAAAGTGCAACTAGCCTAGTTAAAGAAGGAAGTCAAGGATGTAGTTCTAAATTCTAATCTTACAAGTATACATTAAGATGCTCAAGCAGGCTGAAACATTTGAGCTCCTAGATCGGAATGTGCAGCTGCAAACTACTGTGGTAGAAAATAAGGTTAATGCAAACACAAGGAATGCAATGCAAGCCCAAATGTTGAAGGGGACAGACAATCAAGAGGTCGAAAAGGCATTGCAAAAACCTTATAGGCTCGAGATAATGTCAGTGACAGATTACAAGAGTGGGAACGGAATATGCCACACTTTACAGGAGTGAAGCCCAATGAATGCAGGATCACTTGGAGTTACTAATTCAGGACATACATAATACCTTTACTCTCCATGACAAGGCTGCGAATAACACCAAAGAGGAGCTTTGTATGGAGTTGTGCAAAGCATTCTCACAATTGCAAGTATATTTTGGCAAAGTGAATGAAGTTATTACAGACTAGAACATGTACAAAACAGTTTTGGAATTTTCCTACCCACTGCAAAGACAATGAAGAATACTCCAAAGTAAGTCTCCTCCCGCATATCATACTCCGCAGACTCAAAACAACAAAGCTACTACCTCTCCCACCTTTTACTCCAGTAATTCAGCCAGACCAAGACAAGCAGTCCGAGTAGCAGCAATAAGACAAATGAGCAACACAATTTTGCAGCAGGTAATAAATTTTGAAGTATAATTGCGCAAATTTTGTTCAATGTCTGTAAGTAGGCCCTCATAGAATGAAAACTCGCAAGGGCGGTCTATGAGGGAGTTTCTGCAGATTGAAAACCCACAAGGGTGGTCTGTTGGAAAGTCTACTTAATTGAAAACCCGAAAGGGCAGTTAAGTAGTGCGCAGAGGATGAAAACCGGTAAAAATGTCCTTTGTGGCGAGTATGAGAAGAGTAGTATAATGCACAGCGCAATCAGTATTTGGCACAGCCCATAAAAAGCAACACAATCAACCCACCAAATCAGCGAAGCATCTTTTGTCTCAGGACAAGACAACTATTTAAGTCCGAGAAAGTTTTGGGAGTGTATAAGGGATTAAAAAGTCAACATGAATATATTTTGTATAATTGCGCAATCTTAATGTACATGCCTAACCTAGATAAGACAGTATAGAAGATATAATGCTCTTTTGTAAAGGAAAGGAAAAAGAAGGGACGGTAACTTAACAATCACCTTATTTTTGTATAAAATTGTGTAAGCACACTGCGTAGAAGGTTGATCCTTGATCTTAATTTGAATTAATCTTGAATTCTCAAGTTCCATTCTAAATTATGTCTGAGTTCTAACTCAATACTCAGCATTCCAGTTTGTGTTGTATATTCCCGTTCATTGTCTCTATCTTCCTAATATTCAGTCAATTATGTAGTTATTGCTTACTAAATAATAATTTGTGTTGTCTCTGTTGTGCACTGTCTAATTGGAAGAACATGAATTTATCCTAGACTACAACCTATTGCATGTCCTGATGTCGTGATCCAGGACCTCTGCTACCAATATGACTAGGTATGGTATCTGAACCGTATCTGAGTTGCACTGTATCCGTATCTGGCACGTGGATACACGCATCCTAGCAGAAGGGGTGGTGTATCCAACAACATTGGTTTCATGCAATAAAAAACAAAGTGACGTCTTTGGTAAGGTTTGGTCTTATTAAATCGACTAGAAGCTTTTGTCGCAACAATTTACTTGCTCAAGCACGCTTAAAAATCTGTTTTTTCTTCTTTTATAATAGAAATAGAAGTGGTTTTAGGGTGTCTAAGACCAAATACGAAGAAGGTGCAGAATTGAATTTTTTTAGTTTATGTTAATAAAGAGATTTTTATTCTGGGATTGATAACTCTTGTTGTAGGAGGAGTTTTGAAGTGTTTGAATCTCGTTACAAAAAAATCATGACAAGATTTATGTTGATTGGTTGCATGATAGGGTTTGCATGATAAATTTCATAAATTTTGATAATTGAAAATTGATTCAGATTTATGAAATTATTAAGGCTTTAAGTGCTTTAATCAGGCTTTTTACTATTCTTATTTTCCTTTTATGGTTTGGCAACATGGCAACTACACTCAATGCATTACAACTTGTTCCACATATTAACAGTGAGAATTATGAATATTTGAGCATAAGAATGCAAACATTATTTTTGCTCAGGAATAATGGAATATTGTTAAGAATGGTTATAGAGAACCACAAGGTGAAAATGCACTAACAGAAGCACAATGGTTTTCACTAGGAGTATTCCCTAGAGACTCTAACCCTCTTTTTTGGGCAGGGTCAGTATCACTAGCCGTAAACAGTAGATGGTCTTTGTTGCTCGGTATCTTTTGAGGGGAGGAGTGAGATAGACTGAGTCCCACTGCTGGGTGCGCTATCAGACTTGTAGAATCTAGAGTCGAGTGGTGATTCCCGAAGATTGCCCCCTGATTCCCAAAGATTGCGATTGCCCCTGACTGGCCTAAGCAAGGAACTCTTCCAGTTCAAGAAACTAGAAGCACCAATAAATATTATTCTTAATTCAAGGTGCGTCAGAGCAAGTACTTTTTCCTAGGATTTGTGGTGTTAACACTGCTAAGCAAGCATGGGACATTTTGTCTCCTACAAGGGTGCTACATCAGCCAAGTTACAAACGTTGAGGAATTTTTTAAAAATGTAAAAATTGAAAGGAGAATCCATCAATGAATATTTCGTAAATATTGTAAATCAAAAGAATTCTATTGGTGAGGAAATAAATGAAGATAGAAAGGTTTGTGAGAAATGTTAAATGAATTGAGTGGAATACTGCTGGCAGCAAAAGAGAGGATGAAGACATCTAGTAAAGGTTTGCAGAAAGGAATGAACAAAGTCGGGAACCAATTAGTAGAGGCAGAAGAAGAGGAAGATGGCAGAGAGGAAAAGTAGAAGCAATTGAGGAGGAGGAAAGAAAGGTGTCATCCAATGCTTCTACTGTAAAAATTATAAGCATTATGAGAAAGATTGTCATATTAAGAAAGCAAATTTAGAGAAAAGGAAAGCACATGCAATTGTAGAGGAGCCTGAAACAAATAACAACATCTTCTTTTCTTCTTCATGGGAAGCAAGAATGAAGATGTTTGGTGCATAGATTCAACGTGCTCCACTCATATGGCTTTGAAGGGAGATTGTTTGCTACAATTGATGAAAATTACTGTTGTAAATATCTCCCCCCCGGGTAGATATAGACAAGCGGAAGAGTTTGGGAAATCAAAGAAACTCAGACCCCAAAATTTATTGCGCACATCAGAAGGTGTTAACACGAAAATGGATGCGCCCATGGCGCAGGTAAAAGGCGCACATCAGAAGGTGTTAACACGAAAATGGATGCGCCAGGCGCAGTAAAAGGCGCACATCGAAGGTGTTAACACGAAAATAAATGAGCCCAAGGCACGAGTTAAGGGCGCACAGAAAAGGATGTCGACACGAAGATGGATGCGCCAAGGCGCAGGTTAAGCGCACAGAAAAGGATGTCGACACGAAGATGAATGCGCAAGGCGCGAGTTAAGGGCGCCACAAAGAAGAGGTGTCGACATGCGAAATGGATGCGCCGGGCGCACGTAAAAGGATGTCGACACGAAGATAGATGCGCCAAAGCGCGAGTTAAGGGCGCACAACACAGAGTGTCGACAAGGGAAAATTCGCGCCAAGGCGCAGGTAAGTGGCGCATGTCAAAGAGTGTCAACATAAATATGGATGCGCCTTTGGCGCATGTAAGAGGATGTCGACACAAATATGGATGCGCCTATGGCGCAACATTTTGAGCAACTGCGTGAAAGCAGCACCGCCACAAATTCTTAAAAATGCAAAATACAGTTCGCCACTTTTTGGGTTTGCTAGGGTTCTCACCTACCACCATAATGAGATGAATTAAATGCAACCTAGAGGTGGTTGGAGAAGATTTGGAATTCCTCTCTCTTTTCTCTCTCATTCTTCCTATAAATTGTAAGGAGGGGATTCTTTCTAAAGGTTAGACATTCTTGTTTTTGCCCCTCCCTTCTTCTCTTTGGCTGGTGAATTTGTGGAGTTCAAACCTCCCATCTAAAACTGTAATGCAACTTTGCCTCTTGGCATTTTGTAGTGTATTGTATCAATCTTTGGAGCAAATAATGCATGTCTGTGGATGATTCTCAACCCTCTCTGTGTTTATTTGCGTCCTCCTGATCTTTCACTGCAAACCTGGTTATCTGTGCATGATCTTGCATTGCATTTTAATGGTCTGTGTTTATTGGCAAGACAAGTGTTCTTCATTCCTCGGTGCATCACCTTTGTTAGTTTAGGTTTTATTTTTATGCATCTTCTTACCCTGTCTCCTCGGAAAGTTAGATTAGGTTTTTGAGTAAACCCTCTACATTTTACGTGTGCATCTGAACAGAGGAATAGGAGCCGGCCTTCATCCGGAGAGCTTTTCCGATTTCGTAAGGTCCCACACTTGGGAAAAGCTCCATGTTATGTAATCGCACTGAGAGTCTCAACCCATCGAGTTGCGAGACATTGGGGTCTTGTGATTCGTCATAAACAATTACATAAGTACAATTGTACTTGGGGATAATGAGTGCTCATGATTGGAAGGATAAAGGAATAATATCAATTCAACGGAAGAGAGAAACTGAATTTGTTGTTAGTGAGTCATGTGCTACGAGAAAAAGTATAGATTAGAATTTGAAAATTGAACAGGAATTTAGTTGCAGCTAGAGCAAAAATGACGTGCTTTAGGGTGTATCCACTTTCTTTTGGCACGTAGTAGGACATACCATTTGAAGGCTTCTAAGAGAATAAGACGAAAAAAATTGGCACCATCAATATAGACACTTGAGATATTTATGCTTATTTTGCTAAGGAAAAAGGGTATTGGCAATTGCCACGCATTTTCCATTCAATGAAGACATTGAAGAGATTTGTGAAGGTTGCATCTTGGAAAAGTATATAGAGATAGCTTCCCTTTAGGGTAGGCTTGAGAAGCAACAAAACCACTTGGCCTTGTACATGTAGACTTATGGACCCATGAAAACTTATATTTCAACAAGGTTATGTATTTTCGCATTCATTGATGATTCTTATAGATAAATTTAGGTTTATTTTCTTAGAGAAACATCAAACACCTTTATTCATTTTCAGCACTTTAGGCCTTGACAGAAAGCAAAGTGGTTATAATTTGAAGATTCTAAGGTCTAACAATGGGGTGAGTTCAAGTCAAATGACTGATAATTTTTGCAAAGAGAATACAATGAGGAGAAAATTCACTGCAGCTTATACTCCACCCAAAATGGACTGGTATAGAGAAAGAACGGGACAATAGTAGCGATGGCAAATCAGTTTTGGGCTGGGACAGTACACATGACAATGAATATACTAAAAATTTCCCTTTTGATTGTGAAAACATGATTTTCAACACAAGCCTAATGTTGAGCATCTTAGAAGTTTGGCAGCGTGGCTTATGCACATGTTCAAGGAAAAGAGGACCAAGTTGGATGACAGAATGAAGTGTATCTTCAATGGCTAGTCCCCAAAGGTTCAAAGACAAAGATTTTTAAGCTCTTTGATCCTAAGAAGAAAGAAGTGACTTTAAGTAGAGATGTGATATTTGATTGGTAGGAAGCGTTTAAAGAAGAATTTAATGATGAATCTTCTAGCAGTTAAGTGATAGATGTGAATGATAACACTTCTATACACCAACAAAAGTATTCATCCACCACAATCAAGAAGTGGGTAGAGAAGAATCATCCTCCAGAACAAATGTTGGACAACTTTTGATAGGAAAATAACTCAGTCCCAAACACGGGTGAACTTTACTTTGATTGCATAGGTTATGTAGAATGATGAGCCTAGCAGATTTAAGAAGCTGGTAGGACAAAAATAATGGGTTGAAGCTACGAAGCCTGATATTTTTTGTCCACAAATACTATCCTCAACAACCTTACTAAGGAGCAAAGTGTATCAGTGGTTACTCCCGAAGATAAAGGGTCAAGAAGATAAAGGGTCATGAACTCTTATATTAAGAAGAAAACGGTGATTGTAAGTAGAGATGTTATACTTGATTAAAAGAGTGTGTAAATAAAATTTTAATGATGAATCTTCTAGAAGAGAAGTGATACATGTGATCGATAAAACTTCTACAAACCAGTGTGAGTCTTCGTCCACAACAACTACGAAGTGGGGAGAAAGGATGAAATTATATTAATGTCCACAGATGACCAAAAGTAGGTCAATGGGACTCGAGGATACAACTGTTAACAATAGAAAGATCTAGGAAGAGATAATCCTAGAAGCACAATAAAGAAACAAATGTTGCCAGAACAAATGTTGGATAAGTATTTTGAAAGGAGAACCACTTGGTCCCAAGCATGGGTGAACTTTACTTTGATGGCATAGGTTATGTAGAATGATGAGCCTAGCAGTTTTGAGAAGGCAGTAGAACAAAAGAATGGGTTGCAGCTATGAGGGCTGAGATGAATGCCATTGAGAAAAATGACACATTGGACTTAATTAAATTACCCCTGAAAAGAATGTGATAAATACATAGTGGACACTTAAAACCAAGTACAGGTCAAATGGTACTTTGGGTAAGCATTAAGCAAGATTAGTTGCCCAAGGTTTTACAATAGGCGGGAATAGACAACACCAAGACATTGCATTAGTGGCAAGGATGGAAACTATCCAATTGGTTTTGGCTTTGACAGCAAAAATGTAGAGACAATTTAAGGCAAAAAAATAATACAATTCTGACTTTTACTCTCTTTTTATTTGTGCATACTTCTATGCCTTCAAGAGATTCTTTATCTTATTGCACAAAATAAAAGAAGAAGTAGAGCCATCTTAAGATTTGCAAGGCATGCGAAAGGAAATGAGTAAGGATTTGGCACGGGTTAAGGATATGTTGAGCAAAGAGAGCAGCTGAAATAAGGTTGCAGTGAAAGACTAACAATGTGGCAGAAAAATGCAGTGTTATAGACAAGGGGGCAGGAGGAGTGTGCGTGTGATAATGTGAGATGTCAATAAAAATGGCCGGCCTAAATTGAGAATCATTTGACCGTTATAGGGCAGATTTGACCTTAAGTTTGACATACAGTTGACCATCATACAGAAGTTTTTCTTCTTGCTTGGACAAGGCAATAGACAATCGTGATATGTTGGACATATGGTGAAGTTTGGAGACCATTTTTCTTCCATCAAATTTTTTTGTGCCCAATGCCATGGTGCATCTAGATTGAGGCCATTGTTACTAGTCAATTGGAGATTCGCGGAGAAGGTAATGGAATTGTAAATGAATGTGGTATGTGACAAATCTAAGATTGGCATCCTGAGATTGATATCTCTCGGAACTTTCCAAATAGATATATTCAAGATATTTGTACTAGTATAGAGCATTTCTGAACCCTTGCCTTTGAAGAAAGCTAGCAGTCGTTCTTCAATTACTTTTGGTACTTCTCATAATGACTTAGGACCAGCCCTGATGGGTTTCTGTCATTTTTTTAATGCAGAGCTCTATAAGGTTTTGATGTAGTTGAGTATGACATATCACAGTCCTAAGTTGGGTACGGTCACTAGATAGTGATCAACATGATGACACGAAGCTCTATATCAGCATTTTGCATGAAGATCTTAATGCAATATGTTTTCCAACAATAATATAAATGGATAATAAGTATAACAAATGTATTCACTTTAAATACTGTTTTGGACCCAAAGTTTGTTACATGTCTTGAAAGTCACTGCATTTGAATTTCATATGTAAAAATCATAACACACATGCCCAGCCCATAGTTGGGACATCTCAGGTAAGGGAGACGGGGATTGGGATGGAGGCACCATTTAATTTGAAACATGGTACTGGGGTACTCGGAGACGGCAATATATATATATATATATATATATATATATATATATATATATATATATATATATTAAGTTCAGTATTTTATGTCAGTGTTAAATATATAGCCATAGTTTATTAGCACAAGCTACTACCATGGAGTACCCCTAATTCCTAATTTAACTAATCGATAAAACTTTTGCTCATGTAGACATCTCAAGCCTTGTCATTTTCTCTTCTTAATAGTACTGCTTTAGGCTTTGATAAGAAATTTTTCTGCTATAGAAAAATGATAAATTTTCATACAAAAATTGACAAATACATGACTGTTAGTATTTTTCTTTAGTTATGTTGATCCTTGCTATTACTTAAGAAAAAAATCAACGTGCTTAATGAAGTATTTAAGAAGCTTCCGTAAGAAGTTTTATGATTCAAGGGATATTTCCAGGAGACATAAAGACACTACGAAATGCCATTTGACTTTTAGAGATGCCCCATATACGTCTTTGAAAGGGGGAGGCATTTCAAATACAGGAGAAAAGTACCAGGGGTCAGCATACAGGCTTTCATACAGGCTTTCAGGTAAGTATGGACCAGCCTTAAAGGTTGAGGAGGGAAAAATTGTTCATCATAAGGTGTTCACTGTTAAGAAAAAGAGAATGGGGAAGTGGATGAGGTCGAATTTAATAGGAAAGAAGCATTACAGGGACATAAGTCTAATTTTAGTGTCTAATATTCACCAATCAGCAAATTTTATCAATTTTTCACCCAACAATTATTCACTATTTGAAATCATTTGAAAATGATGATTCCCCTCAAATTCTATAAAATACTGTTTTTTTCATAACTAGCCAGCTTTTGATACAAAACATATAAAATCATACAGAGATAGACGAATATATTTTAGACTAAAGCTAATTTAAGAATTTAATATTGAAAAATATTTTCCGGCATTTCTAAACCTCTAAATAAAATCCTAAAATTACGCCTGGGACAATATAAGAACTAGTATCATCACAATGTCAGTGGTTCATGACTAAAACGATAAGGTTCCCTTTGACAGAACTGTAGTGACTTTGCTTTTACACTGCCATCCTTGGAAATAGCACAATATCGGCACAGATATTACAAAAATCATGATGTACTTTTTCCAAGACCTTGTAAAGAGAAAGGGAGGGCATTTGGGAATCAATGGACAATGCAAACTAATGTGATAATACTCAAATACTAACAATATTTTAAGTACTTTAAATTGTATTAGTTGATGATAGAAACACTCCAGAAGTGCATGGTATGGAGGATACTCATCTGTGGAACCTATCTAGGATCATGCACTTGCCTACATTCATGAGATCATAATACATACTGCACCCTAACCTTGATCAGTTAACCTTCACTCAATTGCCATAGTGAGCTCCATTCACACAAGAGAAGCATTTCAACACAGTTTTATCCAATCAATTTTATATTGCTAGAAACGTTGACAGATTTGGAAAATTACCACAATTCTCAACAGTCAAACAAACCATCCCTAGAGACAGTTTCTGTAGTTTTTATGGACAGATATTTGACTCCCGAAAAATAAACATACAAAAAAATTACCTATATCTACACCCATGACTGGGGAACATTGATAACAAACATTTTTCATTCAATTGCAATCTTTTTCATTTCACTTAAGTTTCTTCATGACTAGAAGTGGTATGCCCCTTTGAATTTTTATTTAAATGCATGCAACTCAGATAGGTATTGGCAAATCATTTCATTACCTTAAATGCATTTTTCCCAACTTGGATCCTAACGCAGGAAAGGCTATACAATACCCTGGAAGACTTTTACATGAGAAGAACTCTTTGTCATCATAATTGACCTAGGAAAAAAATTCAAAGCATCCATGGGTACCCATTGCAAGACATACAAACTGAATGTACCCCCACATTAGAGCAGATTGTATTTTTTTAATTTTTATTTTCATTAAAGTGCAGGGATAGACACCCACTCACGTGTACATATAAACCAATTATGTATGTACCTATGCAAGTGCAGAGAGAGGATCACTAGGTTAATAATTGTAATTATTTCTTATTTCATACGAAATTTTTCGTAGTCGATAATAGATCCCTGCCAAGCATCATTATTTCATAGGATATTTATCTTCAGGCCGGCCACAGAGATCCCATACTTTATAAAGTTGTAGATGTTACAGGTCTTTAAAGCATTCATCTTCTTGCTGGAATTATGATCAAACACTTTCTTCCTACGGTGTCAGAGGATTGCAGGGCAGGTTGGGAGGACTAATCAATTTGGATTGGTAGCATAGAAGTCAAACTGAATGAAGAAATTTGAGTTAAGACAAATTAGCTTACAAGCTTGGAAAAGGCATACCTCCCAAATTTCTTAGAAATGTTCAGGGGTAATTCAGTGACCAAGTGAAATTGGAGTTAGTTAGGTCAATCTCTTAGAGGCAGGGATCTTACACTGACAACCTTACAAGATTTTTTTTTAATTGAAAAATCTGGGAATACAACTGCAGTTCCAATCGCATTTCTGTAACCCTACAAGCGGAACTAATTTTAGCAACGGAAAAGGGCAACCCACCTGAGTGAATAACAAAAAAATAGATCCCCATAAACGGACCTAACTTGCAATTCAGAAGAGAAACAAAAGCATCACAATCTTTTAAAATGTCTACTTAATCAGAAAATGTTGGGTTGATCACATTACAGGATAATTGAGATATGGATAATTTCGACACAGAGTCGGCCACATCAACATCCATGTAAGTATCATACAGAGAAGAAGATGTGGGTATATAATTTGCATATTGATAGGGTATCAGGAGGCTTGCTAACAGCAAACAAACTTGAAAACAAGAAAAAATGGAGGTACCTGGAATGGAAGATTGAGGTGAATTGGCATCAAGAGCATTTGGGTGCAGGGACAAGACATTTTCTTCTCCTCCGCTATGTATATGATTGGTGGCAGCCAATTCATAAGACCCCTCAATTGCCATTCTGTAATGAATGATGGGTTTCAAAATCCAAGGAACCTGTCTCTATATCTATCTCCATCTCCATCTCCATTTTCATATCCACGCTTTCTGCGCCCATTCGGTACGGTTATATTACTCCGGGAGGTGGAAAGGGTTACTACGCAGCCAACGCCATTCGAACGAACCCCTGCTAATCCGGAGTGAAAGGAAAGGGTGCTCATTGCTTGCATTGTATTTACATCAAATAAATTTGGCGCCTCCAAACGTCCAATTGCACGCACTATATTCTCTTACCTGGACTGCTAAGGAAATATATAAGCGGTTACTTAGCACATGCTAAGAGACAGAATCATAAATACCCGAGCGGGATCTGTAATTTGGATTCAGAATTTTGGGTCTAAATGGATGTCATTGGGCACCGCCCTTCCCGTAAAGTATATTGATTGTTACCTACCTTGGTCCGCCACTTGTAATAATTTCCACAAATACATTCTCTTTTTAATAATAAACTAGCATTCTTACGTGAAACGTGTGATGGGACTCCCGGAGATAAACATTAGAGGAAATGAGTAATGTAGAAGAATATTGAGGTAGGTAGGAGAAGTCCATAGGAATGGGGAACTTATGTGAAAAAACCTCTTTTTTAATACTAGCAATTGCAAATGAGTTGCAAGTTACGCCGGATAGGGAATGAGATTTGTGTATGCAATATAGTATGGGTACAAAGTGAAGGTGGTTTGTGTTTGTATTGCATTACAAGTGGCGTTTGCGTATATATGTGTACAACTCTTAACTGATTTACTGTTGGAGTTCACCAATGGGTCCTAGATCGGGGTATTGTTTTGTGCGCATGATGGGGGAAGGAGTATTTCCATGCCTTGTCCGCCGTGTGACAATGATGCGTTGAAAAGTCTTTTCTCCTCCTCCTTGCGTGGTTTTACGTTCTTGGTATATCTCATTCGTGCGTAGCGTTCAAACGTAAAAGCTGGTTGGATTTGTAGATCGTTGATGGCACGAACTCTTGACATTGCTGTGAATGTTAGTCCTTGACGGTCAACGTTTCCGATGTCTACTGTGGCCTTGTCAAGGGTTAGGCCCTGTGATTTGTGGATGGTAAGGCCCCAAGACATTTTTAGTGGGATTTGGCGACGATTTCCACGTGTGACAGGAGGTAGGGGCAAGTGTGTTGGGTTGAGTATGTCCCATGGGGGCCCTTGGTAGTGTTTGAAGTTGACAACAACAAAGGATGGCAAGTCCTGGTGGTTGTGTTTCTGGGTTGTACACGATATCTGTCACTTGCCCGAGTGCACCATTAACCAATCCTGAGCTAACCCATAAGTTAGATGTCAACATGACCTCTTGTCCTGTGCATAGGAAAACTACCGGGTCTAGTTGAGTGTCGTTGATGTCTGAGTCAGAGTTATGTTTGCTTTGTTCTGCGATGCTCATTGCAATTGGTACGTGCAAGGATTTTAGCATTTGTTTATTGTGCTTGTTTGCTAGGTCCTTTGTTGCAAATAGGTGCTTCTCAGTCATGAACATGGATTGCTCTGAGGTAGACATGCACGACTTGGTACGTGACATGAGAAGAGACCAATCCTTAACGGTTGCTTCTGCGTTTCTGATGTTGGTCAACATTTCTCTGAATTCAAGTTGTGTGGAGTTTAATCCTTGTTGCCTGAAGTTTGTGTCCAAGGTGATCACGGTATCAAATGCGTGCCAAAGGGAGCTTCCTACTTTGTTGCCTACATATAATGGTACATCGTTGACGAGGGGAGCTGGCCTAAGTCTCCCACCAAAATCATTGAGCAATTACCGAACGCGTGGTTACTATGTCGGGGGAATGCCTCACGAAGTCTTTTGTTGATGTTGTGTAACATTGTAGGACCTATAAAGCTCATTTCATCTATGAGTATATAACGTATGGGACTCATACGCTCTTGGAAGATTGCTAGGGCTTGTCCTTCGAGGGGTTTCATGTCGGATATGGGTATTCGGAGGGAAGAATGTATAGTGGATGATTTTATATTGAATGCAGCAATACCTGTTGGGGCTAGTACAAGGAGGGAAGATTTTAATTTGCCAGCCATATTTTTAAGCCCATTTCTTATGCATTGTATGAGGTATGATTTTCCTGTACCAGCGGTTCCCTGAATGATCATCTTCAATGGTGGGTGTTCTCCTTGTTGAGTTGCATGTGAAAGCACAATTGAGTAGGCAAGGTGTTGGTTTGATGATAGTTGCAAAGTGTCTAAATGGGTAGGTGGAGTAACAACTGGTGGCGAATTTTCAGTGCGGGCGATGTCTATGAATTTAGGTGCACTTATTTGTAAGGCAGCAGGGATTGAATGAACCTTCCAATCGTGGTTAATGTCAAAGTCACGGAGGCCTATCATGTCTAGATCATCAATTGTTGTATTGAGTGTTGGGTGCATGCGGGATATATGCTCCCATTCAAATAGTTGTGCGTGCAGTGGATCAGATCCTTGCGAGTCATTGTCGTCGCTACTTGCCCCAGGTGCAGTTTCTTCTAGAGTAGTGGCTCTATTAACATGTAAAGGGGCGTAAGAGTTTTTCATGTTTTCCCAATGGTTAGTTATTTCAGATGTGGAGATGCCAATGTCTGTTTGGATATGCCGAAAGGGCTTATAAAGTAGAAGCTCTGTCCAGCAGAAATCCTCGTAGTGTATCGCATCTGGGGTTGGGACATCAGTGTATCGTGGGAATACGCGGACGACAGCAGGGGTTATTCTTTGTAGCCATTGAGTAACTTTCCTTTGGCTGTTGTAGGACCAGGAACGAGCAGCTTCAAAGAGGGAGGTGTGTTCTAATTGTGTAGGGCGTTTAATGTATGCATCTATGAACGAAGGGAATTGGAATGTGTTTCCTAGGTCTGGGAGGACACGTTTGAATACCTGCTTACCAACGGATAGGGTAATAAACGTGCGGCTACAATTGGAAAGGGGGAGTTTTTGTAACATGTGGCATGTTTCTTGTGCACCAATGTCCCGGTCGACAATAGTCTCAGAGAGGAATTTGCTGTATGCCGTCTTTGCAGGGTGGTCGATGCTAACTTCATTAGATATCCTTGTTAGCATGTGATGGTAGCTTTCTGATTTCTTCTCTGCCTTGGCTGCATATTTTGCAATGTATTGTAAGACCGCATGTCGTGACACAACGGGCTGGCAGTCAACATTGGCTCGCCATAGTGCTAGCATGTCTGAGTTGTGTATGTTGACCCGTGCATCATTGCGTGCAGGGGTGTACTTTTTTTTACCGGTTTCATCTAAGCCCAAGCTCGAATACTCTTGGAGTGGCCAAGGGGCTTTATATCTACATTGAAGTGTCCCATTTTTTTCTGCAAGCAGGTTGTCTCAGTACATTTTGTGTGGCGTTGCACGCGGTTCAACAAGTTCTCATAGTCAGCTACTGGGTTGTTTGTAAGTATCCCGTTTGTGTCTAACAAGCACGGGTCATCTTCCTGTGAACGATGTATCTGACGTTCTCCACTCATTTGGATTTTTTGCTATAGTAAAATTACACTTTATCGTACTTGTAGGTTTGTAGGTGTTTCGAATAATATGAGTGGATTCTAAACAAATACTTTGACACTCACCTTGTGTAATGCTCTTACATTGTGTCTTTGTATAAACTTTTTTGAATTATATATCTTAAGATGATTAGAGGAAGAGACCCTCGGGTCTTGAGAGTTTCAAGAGCCATGTTCTGGATTGATATAAGCTGGATGCTCGACATTCCGATTGGTACAACACATGATTTTTAAAACGTATGTATTGTGAACTTATCTGGTAACCAAAATGCAGACCTAAATATATCTGTTTGTTTTCCAAAGGGAATGGATCTATTCCTTGAATTTGAGTTGTTCACGTTCCACTTGAAGCTGATCTTGGAGTGAAGTGACTCAAAGCTTAACCCAATTTGGCCTCTCACCACCGAATACAAATTAAACCTTTCCCGGGAGAGCCTACGGTTTGTACTTGGTGTGGGCTTATAGCAGTGCACCTAATTGAAATGCCTTGATGTTTAGTGTCCAAAGGCGTTTCAACCGTTTATCATCCCATTATGTGTGCAATTAAAGCGGGAAGACACCTCTAAAACAAATTTTATAGAGTAGAATGTTTTTGTTATATTCTCGGGATACCCTCTTGGACCCATGGGTGGAGAACAAATTTTAGACGATATTTTTGTAGCCAATATCTTGTATACATCATTGTTGTGAGCGGCTTAGATTTTGCCATTTATATCAAATCTGTATCTACATAGTACATACCATATGTAGACTTTTAATTTATTCATTTATTTTAATGGTCTACAACAATCTGTTATTTTTTTTCTGCAAGCGAGGTTGTCTCAAGATATTACAAATGTGTGGCGTTGCACGCGGTTCAACAAGTTCTCATAGTCAGCTACTGGGTTGTTTGTAAGTATCCCGTTTGTGTCTAACAAGCACGGGTCATCTTCCTGTGAACGATGTATCTGACGTTCTCCACTCGTCAGGGCCCCTTGGATTCCATGCAGTTACTAATTGGTCGAAGTAAGTCTTTCGCCGCATCAAGATCACGGGGGTTGTCCCAGTTTAGGTCCTCCATGTTTGGTGCATTTGGAAGCCATATAAAGCCGTGGATATGAGCTGAGCCTCGGTGTTGCCATTCGTACCTGTATTTTGTACAAAGAGGGTCTAGCTTGGTAAATATGGTAGGCGGGGTATTGTATTTAAATCTAAATGGTAGTGAGCTCACCTGTACCAGTAGTCAGTGCAATGCATTTTTTTTTAAGCACCTCCTCGCAAAATATTGTAAATCTTTTTTCCATGTATGAGGAGACGATATGGGGGTGCATGTTCAAGTTCGCGTTTCTCCACTGCTGGCTTGTTGTTGATGGTGGCGTTGGGGTTCCTGGCATTGCTTTGTGTAAATCAGGCCATTTAGTATCTGCTGCACTTAAAGTGAAGAAAAGTGTAGGGCTTTCTAGTTGGGTTATCATATCTGTGAGTTCATGTCTGCGCTTGCACCAAAATGATTTAGTTCCTCGCAGGTTGGACCCAAAGCGCATTAGTTGCTCTGCAATGTGGGCATCCGGGTAGTGTGCAAGTTGTTGGCGTAACATCGAAACTGTGGTAGGCAAGTTGTCGCCTATATTTTTTTTTGTGAAAACAGCAGATGTTGATTGGCTTCTGTGGCGCAACATAATGTTGAGAATGAAGTAACGAAAGCGCGGATGGCTTCCAAATCTATTATCATGGTAACGTAGTAGGTGTAGTGCGTATTCATGCATGTGAACCCTCTTGATGCGTGCTTGGTGGAACAATGCAACCCCTGTTGGGAACAATGTTGGAAAAGCCATAGATAGCAAGCCCTCAGTGTCGTATTCGCTGACCGGGGCTGAACCAATGTGTGGCCACTCAATTGACTGTAGCGGAGTTTTTTTCCTGCCTTCGATGAAATTTGTTATTTGGTCAACTTCTGAAGTGGCTGGAGGGAGGGAGGACACAAAAGATGATGGCTGTCGCTCGTGGGTATTTGGTGGGGAGCTTGGGTGAAGCTCTGCTTCTGGTTGTGCTTCAGCATTGTCGGTGATAATTGAATTGAAGTGTGGTAGGGAAGTAGATATATCAGTACTGTGATGTGGTAGGGAATGCAATGCAGGGTGGTCTAGGACAACATCCTTGTAGTAAGGGTCATGAGCTATTTTGAATTGCAATGCAGCCAAAACACGAGATCTGCTTACAAAGCAATCGTAAGCTTTATTTGTTGCTCCGATTCTTCGGATGATTAAGATGTCCAAGTCTTCGACGCGCCGAGGCAAGTGTTTAGTTATGGATGAAACTTCTTGGGGGAAGCATATGGTGTGGCCCCTATATTTGTATTGGCCACCTACAGCGTGAGTCACTTGCAATATTGGGTTGACCCTTGCTATTAGCATTTCCTCAACTTGTGTAAGTGAAGATAACACCTTAGGTTGCGGGCCTGGGTCCATGTTATTCCAACTTGAGAAGCGGCGATCATCCTTTTCAACAATGCATCTGTGACAGGTGTGGGCACCTTTGTAAACCCTTGTACGTAGCCCAACATATAATTCATTACAACATGAACATGTGTTCGGAGGCGGGAGGTGATCTATTCTTTGGCGGAATTGGCGTTGTGTATCTTGGAGTGAAGGCGTATTTGGTGTGTGATCTTCGAGCAGGTTGGCATGGTTGGCCATATAGACTGGTGCCTTTGTGTTCAGCTTTTGTCGTTTCATGCAAGCTATATGGCGGCGTTGCTCATTGAGGTTGTTTTTGTTGGCTGCATACCTCAACCGAGCCTTTGCATTTTTCTCAGTCCGTGTTAGGCCTACAAAAAATGAGTTAAAAAGGTAACAGTAATTAGGTATAGAACGTAGTTAATGCGAGCAAAAAAGAAAAGTTCTTTTGTTTGTTTGGAGTGAAGTGTAACAATGTATGTTGACAGTATTTGCATTGCTAGTATAAAGTGACTTTGATTGCACCCGAATATGTGTATTATAAAGACATATTAAGAACACAGAGTGGTGTATAAATATAGGAAAACTTGAGCACAACATGCGTTAATATTAAAGGTTATGTAACTTATGAATGCAAAAACCTATATGTGGAGTAGGTGGTATGGTAAGTATGTATTGGTAAGTTGCGCATATTGTGTGGGTACAGTATAATATGTTTTCTGAGGTAGTGTAGGATCTTTTTGATCAATACATAGTTAAGGTGTTGCGAGGAATGCATCTAGTGGGGATTCCTGCATGCTGGAAGTCGTGTCCTTAACTGCAGCGACAACAGTGCACTGGGCTTTCTCTTCTGATCTGTAGACCTCTAGCTTCGCGGATATTGTGAACATGTAGCGGTGGAACAGAATTGGCTTAACAACAGGCCAAAACTTGTCAGGTGTTGGTGCAAGAAGTTGTAGCTCTTGTGCTGATATACCCATGATTGATGTAGCAACCTCATCAAAAGCAGTTACCCATGTTGTTGATGTGCCATCCTCAATGATGAAGTGTAATGCATATTTGTAGTCACAATGAGAGACGTCGTGCTTGCATTTTTGGCAATACCAAGAGGAGTTTGCAGTTTGATCAAGTTTTTTCTTGCATTGCTGGTTGTTAACAATTGATGTGCATGCTGGATAGCTGAAGGAGGACATATTAATGTGTATAATTGTTGCTACGGTGGAGAAGGTGAGCGGTTTACCTAGTTGCGAGGAGGATTTGATGCCTGCAATATCGGTTTTCTCAATTTTTCCAATACTCACTGAAGGGTATGCAGTTGTAGAGGTGAGCGAAGTAAACCATGCACGCAATGCATGAGCCTCAGGTATATCAGGATCTATGAAGATTTGTGTATTAGGGCCTGTGGCCAATGTTGTTCCTTTGAAAGTTGTAGTTTTTGCTCTCTTAATTGCTAGAACTGGTCGGATTGATGTCTGTGTAGCACATAATTCACTTAGAAGTTTGCCCTCATTGTCACTAAAAGCGCCCCATAACGTTGCCTCAATACATAGTGCCGAGTTATCACTTAGTACGACTGTGCGTTTGTGGCTGAAAGTGCTATCACTTTTCCTGATAGTGGAGGGGGCGGTAATGGATAGTGCAATAGCTAGTAGGTCAATGGTGGATTTGGCGGGGGTGGAGTTGATTTCTGCTATTGTTTTGAAGCGGAAAAGATATTGCGGTATGTTTACGGACTGGTTTGTACTAAGCTTTACTGAGGAGTCCAAGTCTAGGATGATGTCCCAAGGAGTTGTGGAGTTGTAATCTTTTTTTGCAGGCCGCAAGGTGCCTCCTTTGATTGTGTATGTTTTACCTAGTTGTATTTGGTTGTAGTAAGAAGTTGCAGCTAGGTCGAAAGAAGTCACCACTATATCTGAGTTGCTTTTGTCGATAATGTCGAAGCTGAAAACCTGCCCTGTGCGTTTTTCCGTGTTGTAGTTGTTTAGGTTGCCTTTTTGGATGACCCTGCCTTCAATAGTCCAAACGCTTTGGTAAGGGTTTAACGATTTAATTGGCGTGAGTTGCATGCAGTGTGCAGGGCGGCCTTCACGAGTAGCCGGCGCCAAAGTATCTGTGCGGGATGTCGGCAGGTGTACGGCCAGTTGGGGAGGAACAACGTTGGGGGCAATGGAGTCTGCGATGCTGGTGGTTCCTAAGCAATCAAATAAAATGGAAATGAATTAGCAAATGGGGTAATGTTAAGTATGAGGGAACATGTGCTAAACCATAAATTGGGGAAACCAAGTTATGCCCCACGTAAAGTGTTTTTTAAGAGAATGAGCACATAAAGATATGTACAGAAGGGAAGATGTTTATATTACACAATAGTTTGTATGCTCATTTTTTAAGTAAAGTACGAAACATATGTACAACAACTCTATTTTATATATCGTAATTGGAATTACACAAAACTTTTGACGACGGTTTCAAAATGGAACATGTACACCATATTTATGCAAGTATAGGTTTATCAAGTTAGGCCTTCAAAAAGAGATTACTGTGGGGTAGGATGAAAGATGTGGGCATATGTATGAGCAGTGCAAGGTCGTAGTAGGGGTGAGGTAGGGACTTAAATTAAAGGGATGCAAGATAAGCTTTGAATGCAGCTCTAATGGAGTGTTCCTCGCCGCCAGAGTAGTACTGGTCGTAGCTGAGCGTACGAAGGAAAGTGAACAATGCGTCAAGCCTAAGGTACGTTGCATCTACCTTGTGCATCATGTCTAAGACAGCGGTTAAATCACTATCGAGAATCATTGCTGATGGGATGAGGGACTCTGATATTCTACCAGAAATGGTCGAGCATGTAGCTGCAACAGAGGTAGCCAAAGTATGGACAGAAGTCGCAAGCGGTGGCTGGACACTTTGTATTGAGCTTTCATTGGTGGTTGCTTGGGTTGCATATGACTGTGGTGTTCCATTTGAAGCGACCAGTTCAAGTGGAGGGCTCCCGACAATGGCACCAGAGGTATCATCTGATATTGTGATAATGGATGGGCTTCCACTTGGAGTGGCCATAATACCTGGGAAAACAACCAACTTTGTTAGTATAAATTTAGCTTCTACTGACAAGTACAGAAATATATATACATTGCAAAATACATTGGCTCGCTGAAACTGAAATTGCAACTACATCGATTAATCATATAAAATTGGTCATCTATAAAATTGGACAACGCTATAGATTCGTTCCAAACATGTTTGGAAGTGCTTATATATACTACTAAATGATCAAACTTTACTGGAATTGTAAAAAAACAACAAATTTAGAGGACCCACTAAAAGATTAAAACCAGACAAATTACATGCTACCCCAAAAAATTGCCTGTACATATCATTATAATTTATGCATAAAAATTTCTCAGGCCTAGTCTCATAAATACTATGCTAATACTATGTTAATACGTATAACCTTTTTTCAGTGAAGATTTATTGAGCAGAAAAGTTAAATGGCGAAAATAAGGATTACACTGACTCGCTGAGGAATCCTCTGCGTTAGACAAAGTACCGCAGACGCCTCTATATTAATAATTACTTATAGGTTTTTTTAATTTTTTAATGTTCCAGATTTTAATTGTAAATATGAAAAGAATCTGATAGAATTGTTTAAGATTTTGGATGCTTCTCAAATACTCTAAATCATGATTAAATTCCGAGGCAAATTTTCATAGCACTGTCAGACTGCACAGATTCGTGTATTTCTGCATACATTGAACGTGTTAGCAAAATCTAGACAGAATACCGGGGATTCACTTGAACGATTGCTTCATTTCTTCATATTTGTTATGTATTTTGCAAATTCATCCACATACAGCAGCTATACTCAACATAAACCTAATATCCACCATTACTCAGACATAGAGAGCACACCTCTGGGCAGACTCAAATTGAAAAAGCAGAAATCAAGTTCCATGTGCAGGCTCTTAAATCAGTTCTATTGCTTATTCTACTGTATCGAATTTACCTGTATGAGAAAGGAAGAAAGGCTGCTAAAAACTGATCCGGGAGAAGTTGAAAGAGCAACAGAACAATACTTTGCAAGCGCTGGTGCAGGATGTAAATTTAAAAGAGCAGGGGTGTATTTATAGAGTGATATAGTTGAAGCAGCCTGTAAGAGGAGGACAACACGTACACAGGAATGACCGACTCTGTAACAAATGCAATTACTCCTCCAAATATCGCTCCAGCACACTGTGTCTGACGTGAGTTTCGCACTGTTACAGACTGCATGCGGTTTAGCGGGAGTTATGGCGGAGCGGTGGACATGGCGACAGGAAGGGATTAACCGCGTCACGTAGCATGCAAGTTTTTAGCTTTCTTTTTCCTCCCGCCCACTACGTAGTAGCTTATTAATGCCTTCACTGTTCCGGCTGTTCTGCGCACGTAGCAAAGTATTATTATTTTATGTATTTTATTTTTTGCATTCATCCGCCCACCCTGAAGCATATGCACACGATTCAAATTTCTAAAAGACCATTCCATTAGCATCGTGGGGCGACTGAACTGAACCAGAAGCCAAAAGCAGACCATATACTGCTGTAATATATATATAATACACCACATAATAGACACGGATGTTTCTAATTGTTATATCATGGAATCTAATATGCATAGCATGGATGCCGAAATCAATTCTATCAGGGAGAGGTATATTGTGAACGTAGTTAGCTCTCCAAGGTTTCCTGTGTATGAGGTTGATTACGGGTGGGGGAGACCGTTGAATGTGCAAGCTGCAGCAATAGATGAAATAGGCGCCATGGTGCTATTTCCTGGCAGGGAGGGTGGCGGTACAATAGATATCACTACCTGTCTTCCTCTTTCTCAGATGGATGTTTTCCATTCCCTGTTTATGGAAGATATCAATTCACTGCAACCGGATGAATGAACACAGGATCTCTATGCTTTCCTTTGATTCAATGTTGTCCTGTCTTCCTCTTTCTCAGATGGATGTTTTCCATTCCCTGTTTATGGAAGATATCAATTCACTGCAACCGGATGAATGAACACAGGATCTCTATTCTTTCCTTTGATTCAATGTTGTGAGGTTCTGTTTTGAATGTTATTCTATACAAAAAACTTCTTAGACACATTAGTCCTAGTCAGTTACAAATGAAACATCTACATGCCAAACTAAATCAATTAAGCCTATTTAAAACAGCATACTGCATGATAACTGGATTGCAAGAAAAGCATCTACATTAATATATAACAGTTGCTGTAGACCATTAAAATAAATGAATAAATTAAAAGTCTACATATGGTATGTACTATGTAGATACAGATTTGATATAAATGGCAGCTAAGCTGCTCACAACAATGATGTATACAGTATATTGGCTACAGAAAATATCGTCTAAAATTTGTTCTCCGACCCATGGGTCCAAGAGGGTATCCTGAGAATATAACAAAAACATTCTACTCTATAAAATTTGTTTTAGAGGTGTCTTCCAGTTTCAACTGCACACATAATGGGACTGATAAACAGTTGAAACGCCTGGACACTAAACATCAAGGCATTTCAATTAGGTGCACTGGCTATAAGCCCACACCAGAAGTACAAACTGTAGGCTCTCCCAGGCAAAGGTTTAATTTGTATTCAGTGGTGAGAGGCCAAATTGGGTTAAGCTTTGGAGTCAGCTTCACTCCAAGATCAGCTTCGAAGTGGAACGTGAACAGCTCAAATTCAAGGAACAGATCCATTCCCTTTGGAAAACAAACAGATATATTTAGGTCTGCATTTTGGTTACCAGATAAGTTCACAATACATACGTTTTAAAAATCATGTGTTGTACCAATCTGAATGTCAGGAGCATCCAGTTATATCAATCCAGGAACATGGCTCTTGAAACTCTCAAGACCCGAGGGTCTCTTCCTCTAATCATCTTAAGATATATAATTCAAAAAAGTTTATACAGCACACAACAGAAGAGCATTACACAGTAGTGTCCAGTATTTGTTTAGAATCCACTCATATTATTTGCAAACACCTACAAACCTACAAGTACGATAAAGTGTAATTTTACTGTAGCAAAAAATCTAAAAGAAATCCGGCGAAATAAATCTAAAATCCGGCAACCTGTAAAGTTTAGCCACCGGAATTTGACACTTTCCAGCAATGGCTTCTTCAAAGTAAACGCCTCCGGCGAATTAAGCATATACGAAATACGTGTCATTTGTGTAAATTATTTGAAGGAGGAAGGGGGTGAAGTTTTAATGGCATCAAGGAAACGCCTTTTGGAGATATTAAGAAAGAAAGTTGTGGTCAATGAATAATTCAAAGGAAAACTTGTATGTGTTAGATACAAAAATTCTATATACGTTAGATACAAAACTCTACATTTAACATTCCTTATGTTGTCAATTTTCATGCACATTTACAATTATAGTTTTTTGTAACGATTACGATACAAATTAAGGTTTCTTCTTATCAAAGCATTTTGATGAAGATATTCATCAATGGCCACTAGCACAAAACCTCGATCTCTCATTTCCTTTGTTTGTGACAAGCATAGTTAATGATACACCCATTTGGAAACACATGGCATGGTAATTAATGTTTGAAGCATTGGAAAAAGAGAAAAATTATCTTTTGTGTGCACATCTTGGTCCTCCTGCGATCCTCTAGCTCAACCCAAGTTATAAAAAGGAACATTTTAGTTTGAAGATTATAATTTGGCCAATCAGTTGGAAGATTATAATTCGAGTCACTCGGTGTGAAGATAACGATCTATTAATGAGGCAACAAATCTAAAAGCATGGATTTTTTTGAATGCATGGATTTCCATCGAGGATAGTTGGAAGAGTTAACAAACTTTATGTCGAGGCATGGGAACATGTATTGCCTACATCATCTAGTCATTTGGAGAATCGACCATTGTAATGTTTGACCACCACATGATAAGTGAAATGGTGGGTGAGTCGAGGGAAGACGCAAACTTAGGTTATCTTGTTAATGGTATGAGGAAATTCCATATGAGAGCATGCATGAACTACAACACTCAGTACGGGATCCATGATGTAATACAATGTTGAAATCGGAGGACCCTCAATACAAATTCTTATTCCCTGTTGATCCCAAAACCAAATGCAAATCCAATTCAAATAGAAATAGAAGGATCAAGTAGATCTCAATGAAATTACAGTCTTTGATGTCAGCACGAAGCTAAGTGAAACATAGGGGAGACATGAGGTATTCACTTTGCAAGGATCTGCAGAGGAGAATGAGTCAAGAAAACTAATGACATAATTATTTGTTAACATTACAAATCCAACAACCGACATTGTGTAATATTGTTATGCATGATTTGTAGTTGGTCTTTCTTTTTTTGTATATATAAGTGATGGTGTCTACTTGTATAGTCTGCATTTTGTTAATGATTATACTAACATGTAATATAATTAGCCTAATCTAATGCAAGTTTGTAATAATAAATAACTTAATAATTAAATACTAAAATAAAGAAAAGATACCCAAGCAATCTAAGTAATGACATGTGAAACCCTAATGTGCAAAGAGGGTTAAGAAAGCCTTAGCTGGTTCGCAGATGTCGCAGGACTATGTCGCAGTGTAGACTAAGTAAACAGGAGGAGGAAACCATCGCACAAGAGCTGGAGAAAGTGCATATCTAGACTGTCTTGCTAGATTGGGGTGCACGGAGAGGGATAAGGGCACTGTGGGCACCATGGTCCGAGATCCTGGGTGCCCAAGTTTACGGAAATGACCAGAAAACCTCCTCTAGAGTGTCGTTGGATGTTTTCTGTGTTTGCTTCTTATCGCGTGAGTGTCGTTGTGTGATCCTCGAAGCACTAGTAAACCTACAATGGAATCTTATCGCTGCAAAACTCCAAGCAAAGCATCAAAACCCTAAAAAAGAAAGATGCATATGAAGGGGTCGGATTGTCCTCAATTGCCAAATTGATGGACTTATCACTAAGTGTTGCACTACATCTTAGACCCAATGTAGTTCTAGGTGTGTGTGTGAATATTGTGCCCTAGGTGCTCTTGTGCCAGTCACACTTTTTGAAGTAGCGAGCAAGTAACTAGATGTAGAATGTAATAAATGTGTGCATGGAAACAATAGACTCCCCTCTTATGAAGTGTGATGCGAGATGAACCAACCTTGTGTGCCTTGTGATGGAGCTAGATGGATGCAAATGTAGCTTTAGATGCCTTTGATGGATGCAACCTTAGGTGGTGATAATAAGTGCTTAGTGCTTGGTCCCTCATTATGGTCACATAACTTTATATTTATATGGTTCTCTTGCTTTAATTTCATAATTAACCTCGAAAAGGTCGACCACCAAAAATATAAGAAGCTCAAACAACTAGAAAGTGCCCAAAAGGTGAGAAAAAAGTGTAAAGAGGATTAGGGCGCCCATAGGGGACCAATGCTCCCCAAATGATCGAGAAATAGGAAAAACATAGTATGAAAATACAGACTGGGCAAGTACAAGTGTAAGATCTAAAATAACGACAAAAAGCAATGCAAAATGGCTAAAGACATGGGTTAATTATTACTCTTTTCACTTAAGAACCATATGAATAGTAGTATGAGACCAGGACTAAATAATGACTCAAAGTGTGTGATTTTGTGTTTACATTTGCCCCCACTTTATGTTGGTGAGTGAAAAGCTTGGTAACATAAAGTAGATAGATATGTGTACCTAATATCCATGTAGAGTGATGTAGAATGTGTGCTAAAGGACTAGACAAAGCGTGGAGTGATAAAAAACATGGAGCGTGGAGACTAAAGATGTAAAAAGTGATGAGTGAACCTAGGGTGAAAGCACGTGTGTAGATGCCAATGTGTGTAGTGTACATGCATGGTTAGTATTGTGTGTGTGATGTACCCACCATGTGTGTGTTGTTGATGTTTGCTTCCCATACAAACAGACTTACAAAAGAGAAGACGATCAAGTAGTCAAATACGCATGTATATGTGTAATGTGTAAAAATGCATGTATATATGTAAAAATATATGTAAAGAAAAGTATGAAAATGAAAAAGGAACATGTGCACCTAATCTGTGATGAGAAAAAGGGTGTAGAAAGGATCTTGTCGATGTCGTGTGATATTTTTGGGTGATCTCACACCATTGGCTAAAGAAGTGTAGGGAGGAAAGTTTGATTTATCCTCCAACCTGTAACTACTTCCCGAGATTGAAGAGATCTTTGTACTATCTAGTTTTTATGTGATCTAACGTCATAACAGTGATAGAGAGGAAGGTCTGGTTTATCCTCTATCCTTTAACTACTCCCTGAATGTGCTAAGGAAACCTGTCCTGTAAAATTTGTTGTGTATGGAGTTTGTAGACTAGTCTGAACCCACTCGCTGTATAACCCATTGTGTCATGGACAAAAACTGAAAATTGAATTGTACTGGTACTATGTGTAAACCCAAATGATTCCCCCTTTTTGGGGGCACATGCGATGTCGCGGATAGGAGAATGCCCAAAAGAGGACTGACCGTGGATACTGAAATTGTGCCCTGCAGAGGGAAGGGGATGTGCTTGGTAGACACCAAAGCACAAGAAAACAAGGTAGCTAGAAAACAAGTGTTAGTACGAACATGCATGTAGAAAACAAGTGTAAGCCAAAACAGATGATGTGTAAGCTAGGAAAATAAGTAAATAATGTAAACAACTAAGAAGATGATGTAGGTCGCACAAAGCGGGTTGCGAACATGGGGCACCACTCACGGTGTCACAAGACACTCAAGGCCATAGTGGATGCAAACAAACAAGTGTGCACACAAGACAAAGGGCAAAGCCCACAAACAATAACAAGCAATAGCATACAATGTAACAAACAAGTATGGAAGCAAATATCCTGTATAGCAAATGTTGCACATGAAACACCCATTAGCATGTTAGAAATATAAAATGTATGTCAAAGCGTGTATAAACCAAAGTAGTGTGCTATGAACAAAATGAAACAATAACACCTATAGTGTACGAATGTGGATGCCCCTAGGGCCGCTATTATGGGGATGGTAGTCAAGCATCCATGTTGCGTGTAGTATCCTTGTATATCATGTGATCACAACTAGAAAGCAAGTGAATGCACATGTGTGTATGATAATGATAATGACATACAAGATATCTATCTAGCATGTGTAATAAAGCGTTATATATAAAAGCAAGTGCAAGAAAGAGTAAATGCAACCATAAAATGTAATATGTTGTGGATGGATGGAATGGAATGCAGAGTGAATGATAGGAGCCGCGTGCCCCGAGTGAATGGAATTGTATGTAATGAGGTTCATTTAGTATGCCCCCTCAGCAGTCAAGAATGAACCATAAATGAGAGTGTGTCATCGGGAAATGGTTGAACTATGTGTTGTGTGCAACGCGTTGTGATGAGTGTGTAGTGATGATATGCAACCTAAAGATGAAGTATGTGTGACTCTGTAGGCTAAGTTTTTATCACAACAAGATGATTGAAGGAGTGATGATTTAGCTCGAAGTGTATACCAATAAATGGTGCAAGCAAAAGTGACGATGCGGCCTATTACGAGATCATAGCAGAAGAAGTGACCCCGTA
This sequence comes from Taxus wallichiana var. yunnanensis, assembly GCA_018340775.1. Taxonomy (NCBI): domain Eukaryota; kingdom Viridiplantae; phylum Streptophyta; class Pinopsida; order Cupressales; family Taxaceae; genus Taxus; species Taxus wallichiana. Next base: position 54,627,595 of record CM031234.1, read on the forward strand.
GCTTTGTAGTCTCTATTTCTTTACCAATATCCTAGGCACACTGGCACCTCATCCAACTAGAAGCTTTAACGCTCACCTAAATCATGCAAAGGTATCAAGTCCCTCTTTTAATGCTAGCTTTGTTGAGGAGTTAGCATGCATGAAGATATATCTCATAATAGCAACAAATAAACCAGATGAACTAGATCTAAGCATACAAGTAACAAATCATAACCATGTGCAAAACAAGCTAAACAAGAATCAATAACAGGTTTACCATGCAAGATCCAGTAACATAGATATCAATAACAAGAATCCATCCACATAACTCCATTATATTAATCACCATAAAACACAGTAACTGTATACATCAATAATAACTCCATAAGATTATGCGCATAAGAGAAACAATAGCATAACCTCATAATCATTCACGGTATATCCATACAATGTGAATCATACATATATATAGGGGTGGGGACTTTCCCTTCACCGCCCATGCACTCTCCAAAAATAGCCCACATGCTAGAAATAGCCATGTGTGTGTTACAAGCCAACTACAAGAGCATGCAAGCTCACTAATAATAGATTATATTCTAATATAAATTGTAGATCTAATCCTATTAATAGCCTAAGCTCTGCATGACGCTTTAACTTCCTTTGCATGAGATCTATCTCAAAATATACTTTTCTTGAACTGCAAGTCTTCATGCTCTATTCTTATCTCCAAAACCTTGCTTGGTCGCTACTCCAACCCTCTATCTTTCCAATTTTTCTCGTGGCTCATAATGCGGCTAAGTATGGAATACAATCTGTCAAGGTCCAAGCCTTCACATGTTGTCTTTCTTACTCTCACGCGTGCCTTCGTGCCTAACTCCCACATGTCAAAACCCTTCTCACCACTTATACTTAGTATCTTTTTAGGGGTCCAACATTACCCCACACTAGCTGGATTGCCACCCCTGGCAACTTCTTGATCACCAAGTACAAAAATCTTCATGGAGACAAAAATTTTAAAAGCCAAAAATTAACATCATACTAAACACCTTCAAGGCGCCTAGAGGATCTCAAGGAACTTTACATCTACTTCATGTTTCAGCTTCTTCCACTCCTATAACTCTTTCAAAGCCTTCCCTGGTGCCTCCTCCACAATATCCAGTACTTGATCTGGTGTTATCTCCTCAACTTTGTTCTTCAATTCTGTATGACCACCACTAGCTCTGCGCAAGCTCCATCAAAAACATCCATGTGTTCCAGTATGGAATTATAGAACTCACCAATCCTAAAATCAAGCTTCTCACACTTTATCTTGATTTTGTCCTTCTACACGGTGGTCTCAATAATTAGTTGAGTGCACTCAAGTTTATTGGTGGGGACCTTTTCTTATATGGCTTTCAGGATTGCTTCCTCATCCATCACTCTAGCATCAATAAATGGCTCACACTTTCGCATCTCGTTAAAGCCCACATCTGTTCGGTGTACTTGTTTCCTTGAGTTGGGTGAACAAGTCTTCCAACTCAATGATTCGGGCCTCAACTGTTATCTTGTTGTTCTCTTTTTCCTTGGCGAGATCTTTAGTAGATGGTCCCACATTATTTTGAATATTAACCAATAACATTCCCACCAAGTCCTCAAGATATTCCATTTCATCACCATAATATGTCCGCCCGACTAACCAAGGACAAACATTGTGCCAAAATATTTCAAATTAGTATGATATCCCTATCATATGCTTCTTTTTCCTAACATGTTCACCCTTCAACCCCTTGCACAATCTATTTATTTATCTTTCCTTCTCCTTCTTATCCTCCATAAGAGTGAATAGTGGCACTTGAATCCTGATTTCTCTGCACTACTTCAGAAGACAACTTGTGCAACACATTGTATGCTTTCTCATCAATCAAGTGGTTTGGGTCCACCACTTTATATGTCACTTCCTATTTATTCTTCAAGTAAATAGTATTAATTGCATGTTCATTTACCTCAAACTCTAGCTCCTCGAGTGATTGTGTAGGTTCCAACTCAACATCTTCTTAGTTCTAAATACCCCTCCATATTGGTCTAGTAGCTCCCACGTATGTAGTTTTTCAGTGGCTCTTTGTGCTTTGGAAGCACGTGCAAAGAACCTTTGAATGATCATCAATGTAGTCCATATGTGGGGACATTGGGGTCCACCACTTCTTTTGCACCTTCCTCTTTTTCTTTGTTTCTTCGGGGTAGGGGTGCTAGTACTGTTCCAAGCCCCTTATCCTCCTTGATCACAAAAGTATCACCTTTTTCTTTCTCCCCATGCTCCTCATTCTCGCACTGGAGTATTCTCCCTCCCCGAGCTCTTCTTTATCTCTTATTATGTCATAGGTTATTTCTTCTTTTCATGAGCACTGCTTTGCTACCTTTTTTCATGCCTGTTTCTCCTACTCCTCCATTTTTATTCCAACTCATCCCTTAGTGTGATGAAGTTCATCTCTTCAGACCCTAACTCCATCTCAGAACTAGAGACTTCTTGAACTTTATGGCATTTTACTTGTTGTTTCTCGGCGCTTCCTGTTGTGAAATCCCGTGTCCCCGCTGCTATTTCTGTGCGAGTAGTACATTCTTTTACGGGAAGTGTCAAGCTTCCCTTCATCCTCATCTCCCTCTTCTTCCTCTTACACCTCTTCCTCATGGACTACCTTGATGGGTGGCACTAGTTTTCCCCTCGGCTATGGAAAAGTGGAGTCTGTGACCTCCACTTCAACTCCTCCTTGAGTCTTCGGGTGTAGTTACACAAATATTTTGCTAATCAACCCTTTAATCATCACATTTATTTGCAGTTGCAGATCCAAAAAGTCGGCTCCAAAACCTCTAAGTACATGGGCCTAGAGTCATATTTGTATGTGGCATGCAAAGTATGCAGGTCAGAATCCACCTTATCCGCATCATATGTTAATTTTTGTGCATCCTTCAATCTATTGATGGAGCACTTCAAATACTTAGCTGTGAATGTAAATAGGAGTTTACACCATGGCCCCATCTCTCCATTCGCCATCTTGAATCTCACAAGACTGAAGTGTTGCATCACTGCAAACTTCACTTGGTCTCCAACAAATGTGGGTAACTCACTCGAAATATGCCATTCATTCTCAAAGGCCCCATGTAATTGGCTGTACCATTTTTAATTCTTGCCTTGTAAGTACTTGTGATGGTGCCATCATAAGTGAACCCTGTGAACTAAACTGTGGGTGATGGATCTATTGGTGGGTAAACCCACATATTCCCATCAGGCCCATTTGGAATGCCTATCTCCCAAAATAAAATCAAGAGAAGGATGACACCCCATGTAATCTTTGTTCCTTCCTCATTCTGTAGCTTTGCCTCCTCTATGATACTATCTACAATATACTAGGCCAAATTGTAGTGTGCCCTCTTTGAGATTCTATAGGCCACGTATAAGAACCTCTTGTTTATGTCGTCCGGTGCTTGAAGTGCCCAATTTGCAACCCATGAGTCGAGAAGTGACCCTAAGTATCGAATCATCCAGATCCGTGATGATTTGTGCCCTACCTCCATTCTTATAGCATAATTTCTTCGTAAGATCTCAATTTTAGTTGTGGCACACAAATCTAGAGACATATCCTCCCCGTGCTCTTTAATCATGTAACTCATCCAATCAACTAACTTGTGAGATGCATCCTTCTTCTTGTGAAGTAGAATAAGTCTTCGTGCACCCGAGACATTAGCCACTGAAACAAATGTGCAGGTTTTGCGATAGATGAAAGCTCCAGAATTGTAGAACACCGGTTTTGCCGCTCTCTCTACACAAAGTCGTATATTCAATGGTTTCCAGCCTCGCCTACTCCTAGGAGCACCTTTACTAAGTATGCCCTCATCTTCTTTTTGTTTTCCTCCGTGCGGTGGTTAAACTTAGTGAGCATGAGGATAGACTTAGCAATTCCACCATGAGCCTCCTTCATAATAGCTTCACGCTCATGCTCAAGTACACACCGGCACAAAACCTCATCGTGGCCTAGCTGTTATAAATATCCACTTATCAACATGTATGGCATGACACGAATGACAAACTACTTCTTCTCTATACTCCTCATTCCTACATGTGTTATGCCGAGTACATAAAAATACAACAATATCCTCCAAATCAGAGGGCACGTAGTTCAATCTAAATAGTTGTGCATCGGCATTGTATCATCAATGTTATGCATGTTGTCACTGAATTAATCCTTAGCAAATGAGCAGGTCTGAGTTACTTTTCCATGGCTTTACAATAATCAGTAAAGTCAAATTCTGAAACAAATGAATCCAACAAAATATCCACCCCGCAGAACGGCAGGCTTATTTACCGAGATACTTAAGTGCCATGTGATTTGTATAAAATATAAAGGGAGTTACCAATAAGTATTGTCTAAACTTATATAATGAGTAAATCATAGACAATGCTTCTTGCTATGTAGTTGTATATTTATGCATGAGTTGGTGTCAACTTCCTTCTTGCAAAACAAATAGGACGATCAACAATCTCATCTCTCGGGTTGTGTTAATATTGCGCCAATGGCCATGCCAAAGGCATCAACATGCACATGAAATGGATCATGCTAGGATGGAAAACACAATATGGGTGCAAAAGTAAGTCTTTCCTTCAATGTCTCAAATGCTATATGTTGCACCTCATTCCAATGGAACTTTCCTTTACTCTTCAACAATTCTTCTAAGGGTGTGCAATCTTAACATGCCCCTTAATGAACTTATTGTAACAAATTTTATGTCCTAAGAACTCTGCACCTCACTCTGATTGGTAGGTTCCTCTAAGCCCAAAATAACATCAACCTTGGGAGGATCTACCAACAAGCCTTCGTAGACACCAAAATTGGGTCACACTCCCCTTGGTCCCTTTTCAAATAGCCAACTCAAACATATTCACCTAACCATGACCCTTTTACTCCACATTAATATTAGTTTAATTATTTATAATTAAAGTGATACTCATCCTCACAATATTCATTATTTAATTACCCTAATTAAACTAATTTCCACCTCACCTAGACACCTCACCCCACCACCTCACCTAGACACCTCACCACAAACCTATTTTTAGCATATTTCCCCTTTACTAGGACTCAACATTTACTCACCATAACTAACTAAGGCTTAGTCATACCTACCTTAATTAACTAAGACTTAGTGCAACCATAAAATCATATGCATATTCTCCCTCTAACCACATTCTCACTCATAAAAACGTAACATCTGCTTTTGATTCGGCATAATAGACGGAGTTGGCCCAAAAAGATTGCCAAGATCTAGCATTTTTAGTAAACCTAGGATTTCCCACCTTAACTGACGCCGATTAACCCTAAACTGACGTCGGTCACCCTAAACCGTCGTCGTTTATCTTATATTCTTTTTGGTAACTCTGTTTGAGAGGTTGGCCACATTCTCGAGTTTTGGAATGAAGGAGATCTACATGCAAGCAAGAACCAGAGCCCCTTTTGCATGTCAGACAACCATAACCAACACCAAGATTGATCAGAAGGTATTTGCATTCACGGTAGCATTCCGAGAAGTAGATCACTGAGCACCATTCCACAGATCAACCGTCACTAGCATCTCCAACCACCTCTCCACCACTACAGGCATTTAGAACCCTTCTGAACTCCAAGTAAGTTGGTTTCTCCTCTGTCACTTGTAGTTGTATTCTCTATTTGCCTTCATCTATTCATTATTCTTACTTAGATCTATCCCTCATCTTTCTCTCTATCAACCACCCCCTCACACCCCACCTAAACTTCACAAAAACCTATCCCAAAACCGCCTCCCTCACGTAGACCTTACAAACACCCTCCAAACTCTTTGTGCAATCACATAGAGGACCCAAAACTCGTTCTACAACATCTTCTAGTTCCCCACAGTCACCGACATTGGTTAACCCTAACCGTGGTTGGTCCATCCTATACCAACATTGGTCTCCTCAATCGATATTGGTCACTGTGATTGTTAACCCAACCTAACAACTCAACCCTTAGCCTACCCCAAACCTCACTCAAAACCTTACCACACCTATTTTGGACCTATCACCTCACCCTCCCCCACGAAACCTTTCCAACTCTTTGTTCCAAGACAGAAGAGAGCCCAAACACCCTCCACTTGACTCCCTGCCACTTTTCACAGTTACCAATATCGGTCACCCTAAACTGGTATCGGTCATACCTAAACCGACATTGGTCACCCTAATCGGCGTCGGTCTCGTGCTCGATAATACTATTCCAGACCAGCAACCTAATTACCTCACCCAAAACAACCCAAAATATTACCCAACCTTACAAGACTCTGTCTGTGACCTGCAGACCACCTGTGCTACCCGCAACCCAACCCAAAATCTTTACCTATATAACATTTTAGTATTTAATCAGATTGACACTGATAGTAATATGAGGCACCCAAATCAGAACGCTAGCACTAGATTCTTTTATTTACATGTTTAAGTTATTTTATATTGATTTATAAATAGTGGATTGATAACCTTCTAGGAAGTATCACACTTCTTGGATCTAGCATACGCTAAGCAAGTCCATTGTCATATATTATTTAACTCTCTTTTGTGGTCTTGTTTTGTATTTTAGGTAGTTCCTCCTAGCAAAAGGAATCTCTCACAATCAAGCATTGGATCAAGAAGTCAGAATGTGTGCAACAACCTCCAACCGACCATCACAACAGGTATTCCTCCTTGGCCCATACCCTTATCTATTTCGTCTAAATCCTTAAAGAAAATGGTGAAACACCTTCTTTGCATATAATATGTCCCAACAAAGTTCCAAAGGATATAGCAAAGATACACTTTTTAATGTTCAAAGAGATGTTTAACTGCCTACATCTTTCAAAAATGAGTCTCAAGTTGTCAGAGCGATCTTTTATTGTCCATACAGTCAATCATCCAAATGAACCTACAAAAATTGTGTATAAAGTCTCGCAAAATGCTTGTACAACAATGCGCAAAAAGACTGCAGACGCATTCTTCAATCCAAAAGGCATAACTGTATATGCAAAAATTCCCCATTCAATGGTGAAAGTCATCTTTTCTTGATCTTCTTGTGCAACCCACACATGATGATAAACTGAGAATCCATCTAGTAAAAGAGTAAATCTTGTGCCTTGTAATGCCTTCCAAGATCTCCTCTGTAAAAGGTGTGGGAAAAGGGTCTATCACACAATCAAAATTTAATTCCTGTAGTCCACACATATCCTTATCTTACCATCTTTCTTTATGCTTATTACCATAGGGCTAACCCACTCTGATTCCTTAATGGGCTCAATGATCCCAAATTTCAACATCTTATCAATCTCTTCCTAAGCGAGTGCACCTTCCCTTAACTTTATCCTCATCTCACCCAAAGAGGGATGCACTCCCTTTAGCTCGTGATAACCTCGTGGAAATAAATCCTAGAATTCACACATTAGCTCAATTAACTTAGAAATCTCTTGTTAAGACCAATAATCACCAATAATGGCCTCTTTAGGTTCTCGCATCCATCCAATGTTGACCTTCTTCGTTTTCAAAGGATTATGGTAAGCGCGTGCCTTTTCATCTTCACTTTCCAAGACCTCACGCGTACCTACAAGTGTGGTCAACATCTAAATTCTCCACTTCTTCATCATCAATCATGTAAACCAACTTTCCTTTTTCTTTTTCTAGGCATGTGTGCATAATTTTTCCTCATCCGTCTCTTTTTCTTCAAAGCGCTCCTCCAAATCTAACTCCCTAAACATATCTAACAGGAGTTCCTCAACCTTCGCACTATCCCGCATCGTAAGGCACTTGATAATTTGTAATTCTTCATTCACCGAAGGTTTGGTGAAAAAATAATCAAAGGTCTGAATCATACTTGAGGTCATTTCTTGCTAATTCATCGTTGTTCTTGTTAACTCTGCATGAACATACCATGCACGCGCACAACTACTGAGAGTGGCGTAGAACTTATGTACCCAGAGTGATGGCAAAAATCCTCTTGCCCCTCTATCTAGAGTCTCTCACACTTCGAACGTGGTGTGAGCGAATCCTTCCCATGAAATTTACAAATATGTGAAAGTACATTATTCTTAATAAACCTAGTAGAGAAGGCGGTTCTCACTTCTCGCCACTCCAAAAGGTTATCCATGTGTAGTCCACTAACACACAACTATTCCACGCAAGGTATAAATTGACATATTTTTTATGTCACCCTCATCCATCCAATGAGATTCCATGGCGCATAGAAATACATCAGGGTTTCCTTCGCTAGTGTATCGAGGTATCTGGTTATGACCCAAACACCAAAAAGGCACGGCCGATCACACGCATAATTGTATTCTTAATCTCTCACAAGACCATTTCATACATCCCATGCACCTAATCATCACAGTTACTACTGGCCGTATCACTCATATCCGAGAATTATCCCACTAAATAACACCTTCCTTAGATGGCTCAAGCGCTTCAGGATATCTAAATGTATACGCATATATCTTGTTCAAATTTTCTTCACTCAAAGGTTCTACATATGGTGCAGCCTTCCCATCTATTAAAGGAATAATCATGCACTCTTCTTTGTTCTCAAAACTGATATAACCTTTATTAAAGCACAGATCAACATTATTCGCATAACACCAAGGGCACCCAAGCAATGCTGGAAAACTATCTGCTTCGGCAAGCGCCAAGACCTCAAAATCCCCATAACCCCCTGCCCCTTATATAGTAATAATGGCATCCTTCAATACTCCAGTAGGAGTGGCTTTAGTCCTATTTGCCATATACAACACATTTGAAGATGGTTGTAATGGTGGTCTCCCCATCTGATTCCACACATCCAAAGTGAGTACATTTTTACTTCGCACACGTGTCAATCAATATATTACTCAACAACCATCCATCAACAACTGCATTCAAGGTGATCTCTTTGTCATATTCAAGACTGTGAGGAGGTAAGTTCACATGTAATATTTGTCTCTTGTGCTCAACTCCAACGCGTGGTACCTTCTCCCTTAACCATTCCCCTAATAAAGGAATGATGTTTTCTTGGCGCAACATCTTACAAACATCCTTTAAGTCATCAATGTCTTTTTGAGGCAGCTCAACTACCTTTTCCTGCTCCAGCTTCCACGACTTCTCCTTCAAGCATTGTATCTCACCCTGTAAGTTTCTAATAACCTCCATAGTTTCCTAATAAACTTCCTTTTGATGGGAAGGATTTGGATAATTTGCATGCAATACCTCTTGTTTTGTAATAACATGTTTCTGCTTCGAGTCTCACAAGCATGCGCAACCTCAACACGTGTAGTCACCAACACAGGTATCATCTTAGGGTCAGGTGCTAACTTTGGCATCCACTGATCTTCCACAATGTGTTGTACTCTAACCATTCCCGTGCCCTTATCCTACTTGTGTTGCTTGCTCATATGCTCATACAAATCCAAATTCCTTAAACTTGTGATTTTTTCTCGCACCATGAGAAAATAACATTCTAAGGACATTCGCACCTATAATGATCAGGGGATCCACATGTAAAACAAGTTCCTCATGGGAATTCACCTCTTCCACCGCCGTGACCTCGGCCTTTGAATCCTCCATGGTAACCTCTACCTCTACCACCTCCATCAGAGTGCCCTTCATTGTGATTATGATTATGATGTTCACCTTGTTCCTTAGAATTGTTTGCAACATTGGTTTGACATACACCAGTTTCAATGGCATCATGAATCTGATCAATCAATCTATAATTCTTTGTATCATGAGTGGTAGACTTACAAATATTACAATAACAAGACACATTCTTCCTGATCGCACGCTGCAACAAAGGGCACCTACTTGAATCATGATCTAAATGACAGATCTCACAATCTAGTAACATGGCATGCACTTTGAATTATGAGGGAAATTATCCTTAGTATGTCCTTCCACCTCACAATCCGTACACCAAATACCACTTTGCACATCTCATGATTTGAATTAGTCGATAGTTTCTCCAATTTTTTTCCATAAATGCAATCTGCGCCTCCAAGAATGGGCTAACTCTAGTGTCTACACTCCCAACTACCTCAAAGCACACAGAGATGCCTCGAAGCCTAGCGGGGATCTGAAAATATCTTATGAGAAAACACCCTTCTAAAAGGTGTGATCAAACTACCAACAAACCACTGTGCATGCTAGCTAGGGTGAATATCATAAGACAACTTTGATAGCAAAGTTTTAAAATGTGCATCATACTCCCTTACACTCTTAGCCATGCCCTACTTAATATCCTTCAGTGCATTGATGCTCTTCTGTTCAAATTCAAGTATATGCAACTTAGCTAAGAATACATCATGTAGCGCGTTGTAGTACGCACACGTTTGGTTCGAATCATACTTCTTATACCAACTATGTGCGCGCCCTTGCAAAGTAGTAGTAAACTGACTTGCCTTATGCTCAGGAGTTGTGATCCCCTTAGCATGCCATAATATCTCACACATATGCATGTGCTCAGATGCATCTTAAATACCTATGTACTCTGGTAGGTGAAGATACATCTTGTAATAGACTTTCTAGGGTTGGTATGAGTTGTGCCCACTAGATCCAGAACTGTATTACCTCCATTATTCTCGCCACCTCCGAACCACCGGATCCACTAGATCCTTTACCACCCGATCCTCTTGATCCTCCTACTATAGTGGGAACCAGACCAGAGGATGTGTTACCTTGTGTACCAACTATTGTGCTAAATTAAACCCCCATGGTCTGCAAAGTGTTTCACTTACATATGTATTACCAAGATTTTGCATGCCCACGTTCTCCCCCGATGATGCGCTAGAAAAATACCTCGACCAGGACCCCAAATAACAAAGACGATATCTATGCCATTATAGATGAATGTGCTATCTGATTAACTCCTGTACTCAATGGAAAATGAAATCTACCTATCGCTACTCTGTCACCAACACTAGCTTTCTTATCAATAACTGTTTCAAAAATGGAACACCAAACGCAAGGGCTAGGTCACCAAGTGGGATTAGATGCGCGCCCATGGTCCTTATACTTTCTTCCGACATGCTCTCATCTGAAGCCAAGAGGGGTTCCCTACCATGCTTACCCAAATGGGGGAGAACCAGATGCTCTAGCTCCACATCTTCCACGTGAGCTATAAATCCTTCATGAGCCATATCTCTCTGCAACACCATTCGCTCCTCAATATCACGCTGCTTTGTCAATTCCCTCTCTTGCGCTTCATTATACTTAAGCCGCCTTTCTTCTCTCTACCTTTCTGCCACTAGGTCCATCATCTTTCACCACACCTACTCTTTCCCCGCACGTAGTGGGGTTTAGCTAGCCATAGGGTGTTCTTCCAAATCTAGAGTTACAATCAAGATCTTAATCGCTAAAGGGATAACGCATAAGTAGGATCCTTTGGGATCGTGCAAGAACTGAAACTCAACAACCTCTTGACATGAATAAGTTGAAACAATGTACTCTAAAGTGTAACTTTTCAAAACACCACTCCACTAATGATCTACAATGTGTGTCCAAGTCAAATCGACATCATGCAAATTTTGGTAGTCTTCCTATGTCCATATAATTGTTCTATATCTCCAATTTCTCTTTGATGCGTATGCTACCAACCACTTGTACAACTCTATAGGAAAATAGAAAAAGAACATCTCATAGAGCTCATGATCTGATTCTCTTCAACCCACACGTGTGCATCAAAATCAGGTCTAGTGTTACATCTGTGAGCAAACTCATCTTCTAACTCGTCAATCTAACTTTTAATGCCGGCCAAAGTCAATAGATACATCTTCATCATCCAAAATGTAGTCTCTATTTATTTACCAATATCCTAGGCATGCTAGCACCTCATCTAGCTGGAAGCTGAATGCTCACCCAAAGCGTGTAAAACTAGGTCCCTCTTTTGATGCCAACTTTGTTAAGGAGTTAGCATACATGAAGATATATCTCATAATAGCAACATATAAACCAGATGAACTAGATCTAAGCATACAAGTAACAAATCATAACCATGTGCAAAACAAGCTAAAAAATAATCAATAACATGTTTACCATGAAAGATCCAGTAATAAAGATATCAATAAGAAGAATCCATCCACAGAAATCCATTTTATTAATCACCATAAAACCCAATAATTATATACATCAATAATAACTCCATAAGATCATGCACATAAATGAAACAACAACATAACCTCACAATCATTCATAGTATATCCATACAGTTTGAATCATACATACATACATACATACATACATACATACATACATACATACATACATATATATATATATATATATATGATCTATTATAAATTGTAGATCTAATCCTATTATAGCCTAAGCTTTACATGACACTTTAACTTCCTTTGCATGAGATCTAGCTCAAAATAGAATTTGCTTGAACTGCAAGTCTTCATGCTCTATTCTTATCTCTAAAACCTTGTTTGGTCACTACTCCAACCCTCTATCTTTCCAATTTTTCTCATGGCTCATAATGCGACTAAGTATGGAATATAATCTACTAAGGCACGAGCCTTAATGTGTTGTGTGTCTTACTCTTGCACATGCCTTGCGCCTAACGTCCACGCGTCAAAACCCCTCGTGATACTTATACTTAGTATCTTTTTTAGGGGTCCAACATAGCCTAAAGTGTATATCACTTAATCTAGGTATGTCACATGAGAAAAGATTGAATGATGAACATGTAAGGGTGATGAGGTCCATTTGTTATGTATACCCTCAACAGTCCAGTATGGACCATAAGACTAGAGTGCGTCATAGGGTAGTGAGTGCAACACGTAGAAGAGAATATGCAAAATGTGTAATGTGTGTAGTAGGGTGTATAATATGTAATGCAAGATGTATAGATGACCTAAGATGTGTAGATGCATAGTAGATGTAAGATGCAAGATGTAATATGTAAGGTGTAGGATGTAAAATGTAAGATGACATGTATGAGGTGTGAAAATGCATAATATGTAGTGGTTATGGTGTAGTATGTGAGACATGAGTAGAATGTGTGTAATGTATGGAGGACAATGTGTAGAATGAAAAGTGTATAATGTATGAAGACGTGCATGTAATATATAGTACGGTGTGTGGGGTTCATGTGTGTAGGATTCCCTCAACAGTTAAGTGTGAACTGAAGCACAAGAGTGTGTCATTGGGTAATAGCGATGTAAATGTGTGTGAATGTGTATGATGAATGTAAAGGACTATATGTGATGTGTGTAAGATCAAAGATAGTTGATGACACGAAAGAGGGGGCGAGTAAGTACAATGCCCCCAAGTGTGTTAATGACAAAGATGTATGTAACGACACAAGATATACCTTGCCATTGTGGGAGAACATTTTTGTGTCATGATAAGAGTGAGGGCCAACACAATGGTAGGCAAGTAACAGTAGGACCATGCAATGGTGGTAGAATTTGAAATGTGTCTTGGCCATCAGTAGGAGTAGTTGCTTTGACAAAAGTGATTGGTTGGAGCTTATGTGGGATTGATGACGCTACAAAAGACTTGATAGGAGAAGAAGGTGGACTAATTTTGAGAGGTGGTTGCATAATTTGACTTGGTAATGTTGTGGATGAATTGAGAGGAGGAGGTGTTGAACTGATTTTTAAAGGAGGTTTCTTAGGTTGACTTGATAGTGCCATAGATGCCTTGAGAGGAGGGGGAGTGAGACTAATTTTGAGAGGTGGTTTCTTGACTTGAGTAGATTACATAGGTGGCACTTGAGTGTGATGAAGAAGAAACATTATAGGTGATGATTGGATGCTCATTAGACATAAACAAATCAGATTTAGGAACCCATTGAGATATAACAAGTGGAGATGACCATGTAACAGAACATTGTGCAGTGAATGAGATAAAACCTTGACGCTAAAGATGCTTTATTTTTCATTTTAAAACATAGAAATCATTGTCATTATGTCCATTGAGTTGATGATGATTGCAATATGGGAGACCTTGATATTTTGAAAGTCGATAAGGAGGATAACAATGAGTAGATGGTAAACTGATTAATTGATGAGTTATGAGCTTTGGAAGAATATATTGTTGCTTAGCATTGATTGAAAACATCATAGGCACATGAAGTGGAAATATTTTAGGTTCATAATATGAGCACATGTAGAAGACATAGAATGAAGATGAGATGTAGAAGGAGAAAAAACATGATCCTGAGAAGCATCCTTAAGATGTTGGATTTCATATTTTAGAGATGTAATTGTGGATTCCATAGCTTGAAATTTATCTTGAAATAAAGAATGAAGAGCTTGAATGGATTTGTAAATAGATTGATTGGAATTGGAATCAAGAGAGTCATCTAGAAAGATGATTGAAGATAGCATTGACTTGAGTAGGAAACATGTTGATAGGTAGATATATAGTCTCTAGGGTTTTTGGAGAGAGTCTTTACAAGATGGGTGCATTTGAATCAATTGAAGCAAAGAGACTTGACAGACCTTAGGAGCCATGATGGAAGAAAAAGAAATATCCAAGAGTATTTGAATACGGGTTCACTAAAATGATTATACTAAAATATAATATAATTAGCCTAATCTAATACAAGTTTGCAATAATAAATAATTGAATAATGAAATATTGAAATATAGAAAAGATACCCAAACAATCGAAGCAATGAAATGTGAAACCATAATGTGCAAAGAGGGTTGAGAAATCCTTAGCTGATTTGTAGATGTCGCGGGACTGTGTTACAGTGTAGACCAGGTGAACATGAGGAGGAAACCATCACACCGAAGCTTGAGAAAGTGCATATCTATTTTGTCTAGCTAGATTGGGGCATGGAGAGGGATAGGGGCACATGTGGGTGCTTTGGTCTAAGATCTAGGTGCCCTAGTCTACAAAAATGACCAAAAGACCTCTTTTAGAGTGTTGTTGGATGTTCACCTATGTTCACTTCTGTCGTTGTGTGATTTTCAAAGCATTGGTAAACCTGCAATGGAAGAATCACCTATAAAACCCCAAGAAAAAAATCAAAACCCTAAAAAATAAAGATGCATATGAAGGGGTTAGATTGTCCCCACTACCAAATTGATGGACTTATCACTGAGCGTTGCACTACATCTTAGACCCAATGTAGTTCTAGGTGTGTGTGTGTGTGTGTGAAGATTGTGCCCTAGGTGCTCTTGTGTCAGTCACACTTTGTGAAGTAGCGAGAAAGTAAATAGACGTAAAATGTAATAAATATGTGCATGAAAATAATAGACTCCCCTCATATGAAGTGTGATGCAGATGAACCAACCTTATGTGCCTTGTGATGGAGCTAGATGGATGCAAATGTAGCTTTAGATTCCTTTGATGGATGCAACCTTAGGTGGTGATAGTAAGTGCTTAGTGCTTGGTCCCTCATTATGGTCACATAACTTTATATTTATATGGTTCTCTTGCTTTAATTTCGTAATTAACCCGAAAATGCTGACCACCAAAAATATAAAAAGCTCAAATAGCTAGAAAGTGCCCAAAAAGTGAAAGGAAAGTGTAAAGAGGATCAGGACACCCAGAGGGGACCAGGGGCCTAGGGTGCCCCAGTCCTGGTTGGGTGCCCCAGTCAGAAATAGGAAAAACATAGTATGAAAATATAGACTAGGAAAGTACGGGTGTAAGATCTAAAACAATGACAGAAAAAAATGTAAAATAGTCAAATACATGGGTTACTTATTATTCTTTTCACTTAAGAACCATACAAATAGTAGTATAAGACCGGGATTGAATAATGACTCAAAGTGTGTGATTTTATGTCTACAATCAATGCAATGGAGGATTTTTGATCTTCGGGCATGTTTCTATTATTTTACAGCGGATGGTAGGTTGTGGATCAAAATATTCACACCATGGCTCTTTCCACCCACAATGATGACAAGTACATCTACAAAATGTAGTTTGATTAAACCTAATCAAAATTAGCATTGAGCTTAAGAATAACGATGTACCACATATATTTTGATCCATATAAAAGGTTCTCTTAGTCAAAACTATTAAATCTTCCATTAGTTCTACAACGCCGACAATGGGTCCTTACACGGTAGAAATGGATTTCAAAATTTAATTATGGGGAAAATGGGCTTTGCTATTTTTTATTTTTTTATGACATCAATATTTTCAATTAGACAATGTGTCATTTGCTAGATAATATGAAGACATGAATGGAAATTTGGAAAGAAAAAGGTTGGAATATCAAATACCTTCATGTCCCACCCCTATTCCATGAATCAAATTATTCCTCCCTAAATAACATACGTTATTTTTTATTCACCTTATCATCTCGATCTCAATGCAAACTTTGGTGATCCTTTCATTAGTGTGAGGAAATGTTAGATGTGAGAAAGTATGAATTGCAACACTCAATGTAGGATCATGATGCAATAT
This sequence comes from Taxus wallichiana var. yunnanensis, assembly GCA_018340775.1. NCBI lineage: Eukaryota > Viridiplantae > Streptophyta > Pinopsida > Cupressales > Taxaceae > Taxus > Taxus wallichiana. Next base: position 54,643,973 of record CM031234.1, read on the forward strand.
GGTGTCGAGCTTGTAGGACCCTCAATGCAAAGAACGGTGTATCTTGATCTCAAAATGAAATGAAAATCCAATATAGAAAAAAATTGAATGATCAAGTCGAGCTCAAGGAAAGTGTAATATTAGATGCTAACACAAAGCCAATTAAAGCACAATGGAGGCGCAAGACATTCACTCTATAGAGGTTTACAAAGGAGAACATGCCAGGAAAGATAACAAAAGAATCTTTCCAATGTGGAACCCTTCTATAACACCTATTATCCTAAATGAAAAGTTGTCTAAAATAGTTCATGACATGGATATGGCCATAAGGCAACATGACTAAAGAACCTACAAGCATTCAATATTTGTGTAATCTCACAATTTTCTCGCAACTTATAATTTCATAGGATATGATCTTAACCTATATATTCACATTGTAGCCATAGACATGGAGCTTTCAAGCCATTTCAAAAATAACTAATGTAGACAATTTTCCCATTGTGGTCCCCTGAAGAGGATGTTGTTCAAGATAAAACATGTGGGCCTTACACAATTGAAAGAAACAGAATTTTTTGAGAAAGTATGAGAAAATTGAGTTTTGTTATTTTTTTATTTATATTGTTTTTGCGATGTCAAGGTCATGTTATCACAAAAAAACAACACCCTCTGATTTGCATGAATGTATGGATGAGCAATCAATATTTTTGGGTAACATGGGATTGTCTCTCAAGTTGTGGGACTTGCTACTTGAGACAAACCTCTAGAGAAGGTTGGTTCCTCTACCTATTCCTAATGCTAAACTACTCCTAAGAAAGGAAATGCAACTATCTAATCCTACTCTAACAATCCAAGGGACTAGGGGAAAAGAAAGATACATGAAAATGGGAAATCCTAAGCTAACATAGGTGATAGCACCAAGAAAAGTAGTGGATATACTCTAACGAGGGAATATGGAGAAGAAAAATGAATAAGGGAGAGGTAAAACAAAGGTGACATAGACCTAATACTTCATTTACCATCTATTCTCCATGAAACACAACAAGATGAACTGTAAGTGAGAAATACATGCAAAAATACAACAACAAGAATGGAGAGACAAGGAAATGAAACAAAACATAAGTCATGGTTGAGAAACACCACAAAACAAAGATTTAATTTCTTTTAAAGTATGTATAGACCATTACATGTGAAGAAGAAGGCACAAGAACACATTTCCAAGCTCAAAATGAAGGTCTACAACTCACACCTACTACTGGACCAATTTTGTGAGTTCCTTCACATTTTAGAACATCCCCCTTTTTAAATGAGAGATTTTTACATTATATATGTATAAGATGAGAGAGAGAGAGAGAGAGAAAAGAGGTAAAATATAGGGAACTCGAGTTCCTACTTCCACCCACCAACAATATGCATTAAATTCCTCGAAAACAAGTATGTGCACCCTTATAAACCCATTCCTAAATGATACTTTGCTTGTAGAAGAAGAAATGAGCACCATGTTCATCAAATATGGTGGTTGAGCTACCTAGAACTATGTTCTTTAATGCTAGAGATGTTTTCCTCTTCTTCACCCACCTACCTTTTTGTGGTGTAGAGGATGAAGAGACCTTTCCAACAAGACAAATTTTATCAAATTTGGAGCAATTGGGAGAAAGTTATTGCCATGAAAATTCAAGGTGCTCGGTTCCTAGTGCTATGTTACAATCTACTTTAATCAATTTTGTGCTTTTTGGTGCAGGTAGATTGGGTATTTGGAGAAGCGAGGGAAAAGAGGAAGTGTTCTACGTGTTCCATTTTGGCCCGGCTTTAGCCACGGGGGTCTTTGATTAATGTGTTCCATTTTGGCCCTTGGTACCCATAATCTCCTCTACATTATTACTTCCACCTTCTTCCTCTCGGTGTCCGCTTCTCTCACAAGGCACTATTCCTACTTCACTTAGTTCTCCCTCTGTTTGGTTCCCTCGTTCCACACTTCACCCACATCTCCGCAACACTTGCAACCACTTGTTTGTTGACTTGCATGACAATGTGGAGAACTCGTGGCTCGAGGAACCTGTTCCTGTCTCCATTTGGTTCTGCATTGTGCTTTCTACCTATATTACATTGTCCCTAGCCTTGAATCCTTTGTTGTGGCCAAATGACTTTTGTGGGGAACCTCCGGCCCCGAGAACTATTTCTCCTATTCCATCGGGACCCACAACACCCACACAACACCGCCCTCTTTGTTTAAACTCCTTCAATGTAGCCCAATTGACGAATCGAGGAACCAAAGGAACTTGAGAACTATTTTGTCCAGCTTAGTATGGAACTAATGAGTTATGCAAAGGAGAGGGGAAGCCTTAGAACATTGAATTTATCCATTTTGATCGATCATATTATAGTCACTAAATCACACACTTACTATTAAATTTATTGCCAAGTATGTTGTTTTATATATGGATTTGGCATAAGAAAATTATTTAATAATGAACTATCCCCTTGTCCCGCCATCGCTAGTTAGTTGGTTGTCATCATCATCTCACTTACATAGTCATCTATTGTTTACACAATTTTGGTAGTCTCTCGGGTAGTTTTAAGTGTTGTTATTTAGTCATTTTTCATCTTTAGTCTTTGACTAGGGTGCTTAGGGTAGAACCGGGATGCTTGTGGGCACCTAGGTCCCGATATTACTTGTATCTAATTTAGAGTTTCAAGGTTGGTATTTGTAATTTTCCCTCTCATTCCACTAAGTACTAGTCGGCATGTTGGGTCATTAGTATCGAAATTTGAGCAAGAGATCCCTATATAAACATAAAATACCTATTATCTTATGGGCGAGACAATGTATTATCAAGGGCTAGCTATTTACTAAGGTAAGGGACTACATTTGGGATTCATTACATCACACACACAACATAAGAAGGGTTGTATTCATTCTATTCCATTCACCATTTACATTTTACATCTAGCTATTGCCTCATATCTCTACGTCATTGGTGTTAGGGAAACCTAGGCACACAATTACACACACAAGTACACAAAACTACATTGGGTCTGGAATGTAGTGATGTGCTTAGTTGTAAGTCCACCATTGTGGCAGCTAAGGTTAGTTCAACCCCTTCATACACATATTTATTTTTTTATGGATTTGAAGCTTTGTATGGGGTTTTGTAGGTAGATTTTCATTACAGGTTTACAATGACATAAGCGAAGTTACTACGATAATCACGTGTCAAGGATTGAGACATTGCAAATATTTAACAAAACTTCAAGATTTAGATCCTGAGCTATTCTATAGACCAAAGCTCCCATACTGCAAACTAGGGTGCTCACAGGCACCCTGATCCTCTTCTAGCGCCCGGTCGGTCGAATCTTCATCTACTGCAATTTCCTAGGTTGTACCATCATACTCTACTCCATCCAAACATCATCATTTTCAGTCTAGAATCAGAAAGAGGTAAGTCATTTTTAGGTTAGTACCTTATCCCTCCTATTTCAATTATTTCATTTCATTTAAATATCAAATAAAATTATTTAGCATTTACATTTCAATTCATATAAGTTATTTCATTGTTGTTACTAGTTTAGATTAACTTAGAATATATAATTTTTATTAGATAAGGTAAAAATAGGGATCGACTCCTAGGGGCCTTACAAAAGGAGGAACAAAAACCAACGAGCAAGAAAGAAACAGAAAAGTCCTCAAAAGGAGTTAAACATGCTTAACTCATACAATGAAGATCAAGACTTTAACCAAAAAAGGACAAAGAGTAAAACAAAGAAAAGAAACCATCCCTAAAACATCAAACTGCAAAAGTTTGCAAAAGTCTGCCAACAGTCCAGAAAACCCAGCTAATTTTTAGGAAAAACTTCACTACTTCCAGCATGACTTCCTTTAATCACAACACCCTCAACACCCTTGTCATTCATGTCTTCCTCCAGCTCGTCCTCGGAACTAGTGATGCAAAATTGAAATTCCTCCTTTTAGTGCCTTCCTCCATCCCTTCCAACCTATCACTCAACTTTTTGACTTGAAACTCCAGCTCCAGAACCTTTTGTTTGGACTTCACCTGGGCTGAGACAATTTTCTTAGAAACATTAATGACATCCAACATAGTTTCCCTTTGACCAACATTGGTTTCCTCCATCGCCTGAAGAACCCCCTCTAAATACTGCACCTTTCTACTCCACTCCTCAAAACCCTTAAAATTACCATCCCAATCCCTCTTTCTCGGAGGTGCCCACATCACCACAACCTTCCTCACTCTTCTCTTTTTCAAAATCCTCCCCCATATTTTTACATTTCCCAACCTTCATCTTAGTAAGGCATTCCGCAAGAGTGAGATCATCCTCCTCCACCTTATCTTTTAGAGAAGAATTCAAAATAGGTTTCCCATTTTCAAACAATCAGAAGGATGAGCCCTTCATGCAAAGGAATCTCTGCCTTCTCCTGCTGGAACACCGTCAAAGAATTTTTCAAAGACATAAATATAAAAAAGGAATGCTCACCATGACCTTATGGCAAAACATATTCAGAAGGGTCATATGATGAGTATATATTTTTCAGTATTTGCCTTCTAAAGTGATATACTTCATGATTTGAAGGCATACTTCTCTCCATATTCCCGGGATACATGACCTAGCAATACCATCAGTAAAGAAAGAGCACCTTTCCTTACCCACGAAGAACAACTCAATTTCATGCTCTTTGTGGGTTCTATCCTTAAATATTTTGAGCCTGTCCATTTTCATCTCCGTCGTAAGGGCAATGGTGGAATCTGAAACCTCAATTTCCATTCCTCTGACCTTGAACTTTCCCTCTTTCCAAGCTCTACCAAAATCCTTTGACAGGGAAGGGTCGTGACCATGTAATTTAGCAATGAAATTACTGAAACCCCCAATCTTAAGCTTGTTCCACAAATGTTGATTAAAAGCTTCAATGTTCTAGCTAGCTGGTTCAACCTTGATTCTATCACCACCCATATTCACAAAACCAAACTTCCCCTGTTCGCTAACACTTCTCAAATTCAGACCCCTTTCACACAACAAAAACCGAGGAATAAAACTTATTATGTAAGCTATCATAGACCCGGAGCTCACTCATGCCAACATCATCAAACTTAGTGCCCTCTATCTCTAATAATGAATTCATTAATGTCTGTGGGTAAATAATATCCTTTACACCAAATCTTATAATCATTACTAAGAACTCCATAATTAGCCATCTTATCCGCACACTTATTTCCTTGACACAAAGTATGATTATAAGAAACCTTTACAAAATATTTTAAAGTTTCCTTAACATCATCCAGGATATTTCTTAAGGGCCAATTAATGGAACTCTTATTGTTAAGAGCATTAATAATGATGAGTGAATCACCCTTAATCTGGATGTTCTTGAAGCCTTTTTCTTTTTCCAACAAAACCCCCAAAGGAGATCTCTAACTTCCGCCATACTGTTTGTTTGCCATCCTAACAGACCCGCATAAACAAACAACCAATCACCTTCACTGTTTCTTAAAATTCCACCTCCCCCAGCTTGACCTAGATTCCCTTTAGATGCCCCATCAAAATTTATCTTAACAACATTTTCCTCAGGCCTGATCCAAATGGAGTTCTTTTTAGGTTTGTGTAATTCCACTAGTCCAAGGGAAAACTTATCAAGAACTTTCTGCTCCCCTTTTGGACAGGGTTTCTTTGCCTTTCCTTTAAAGAGTTTGATATTTTCCTTGATGGCTGCCAAAATTTTCTTTTAACTTTCAAGAGAAGAGCTTTCTGGTCTCGAGAAGATACAATCATTCCTAGCCTTCCATAAACCCCCCAAAAATGAGGGAGGGAAATATTCCAGGCCCAGACCAAGATGGGAAAATAGAAGGGACTCTCCCATTGAAAACAATAGTCCTCAATAGTTAAAGGAAAAATCCATTGGATATTGAACAAATCTAGAATGGAAGCAAAAACATCATGGGAAAAGGAGCAATGAAGGAGAAGATGGTTGACATTTTCCTCCTCTTTCCTATAAAGAGAGCATCTATTAGGAAGCTTCATTCCCCTTTTCCTGAGATTGTCACATGATCGAATTTTGGACAACCAACAAGTAAAAATAATAACCTTAGGGATAAGATCCTTGACCCAAAGCTTACCCAAATAGTCATTTTACAGATCACGCTTGAAATTTAACATAGAGGCATATTTTACCGAGAAAATTCCCAAATCTTCCTCTTTCCATTTAATGGAATCCTCCTTGGTCTGGAAAATGGGGATATGGAAATCCATTAATTTCTTGTTGAGAACCCGAAAGGGTTGGATATATCCATCAAATTCCGAGAGGAGGATCAATGGTTTCCCACCTAACAATATCCTCCCGAGATCCAAAAGTCTCTTATCCAGAATTTTCCTTTTTCCTCATAGAACTGAGCAACCCTTTTCCAGATTGCCAGTTAGCTAAGGGGAAATCCTCGATCCAACTATCATACCAGAAACTGATTCTAGTACCTTTTCCTATCTCCCACATTGTACCTTTGGTTAAGATTTCTTTAGAGGCCACAAAAGAGTTCCAAAAAGAAGACCCTCTTGGAAGATTGTCTTGATTAAAAAGGATTCCATTCTGCCTATATTCCGCAAATATTTCATCTTTATGATTTCCACCCAAAGACCTTCCTCTCTAGCAATCCTCCAACCAGCTTTGGCAATCAAGGCCTCATTCATAAGTGAAATATTTTTTAACCCCAAACCCCCACAAAGCTTTGGTTTAGTGACTTTTTTATATTTAGTACAACTTTACAAACAAATAAATATATATTGATTACTAAATAAAATAACACCGAATATAAAAATGTATAATTTCAATTCATTCGGGATAATTTTATTCACATAGATAGGGATATTTATACAAAGTTGATCTCATACAAAATAGGAGTCAATCTAATCTTCAATCCCACATCTCTCTCCTAGAATCACTCACACTTATCTCTCCACACACACACTTCTAAAAGCTACGTGAGTTTGTTTGATAAACAAACTCCTTACATATATATATATATATATATATATATATATATATATATATATATATATATATATATAAGTTTGACAACTCATTATTAATAATATATTACTCATAAATTATTATTAGAATAATACTATTATTCTAATGCACTAATGTTCACACTATGAACATTATTTCCCTAACATTCACCCCCTTAGTGTGAACATGGGTGAATTTTTTCTAGTACCTACTCATGTTCTACAATCCGATGGTTTTCAAAGAGTACCAACAACTCAAACAATATGAGGTTTTCAAAGAGAACCTCCAACTCAAAATTGTTTTTCAAGTGGAACCATCAACCACTCTGTATGTGTTTTTCAAAGAGATCCACAAACTCTCAAATTGGTTTTCTAGTGGACCACCAACCACTTTCATAGTAGCGTACACATTTCTTCATCCATATTTTACAAAAGAGAACATAATATAGGAAAATATGTTCCTAACTATGAACATGAATTATCCATTTGTTCTTATTTATTACCACACATGCTGAAAGTAAACACACAACACACTAGTCACCAAATCAATTGTGCGGCCCCGTCATTGGCGACTAACGAGAGGACGCCGATTGTCCTCCTTCATCCATCTAGTAGCTACTAAATCAACTGAATTCAATCATGAGGCTTCATGGTTTCCACATTGTGTTTATTCTAGCTTCCCCCCTCAATGTAAAACCTTTTTTTTTAAGGACGTCTGGTACAGCCGATAATGCGTCCACAAGATGGCCAAAATAGAGGGTAATTTTCAAACTTAGTATTTTTTCATGAAATTACAACCAATGTAATGGGAATAAAAAAATTACTTTTGTAAAAGAAATAACTCGATTTTGAGTTACTGAGCAAAAGTTATTGAGGTTTTAACTTCTCGTAAAAATGGCTTAATTTAATTAAAATTGTCTCCACGATTAAAAACTTGCTAAAACCAGAAAGCAAAATTATCGTGTGACCACTCGTTGGAACCGGGAGAAATTGAGGATTCCAAAAATATCAATATTTCAGAGAATTGGCACCCAAAAAATATTAATTTGGCCAAAATATATATTAATTGCACTCAAAATGCAATTATTAAGCAAAAACTATAGGAAAACTTTTTTTTTTCAAACTATAGTTTTGCTAAAAATTAAAAAATCAGCCAATAGAAAAATACATGTAGCTTGCTTGCATATCTTCCCACCTACAAAAACCCCTCCAAGCCTATCAAGTCGTTTACAAAACGGATCCTCAGATATACCAATCCCGTCACTCAAAATTCATCTATTTTCCAATGCAAACTGCTCTCAACCTGTAAATCAATATCAAAAATATTTCTAGTTTTTTTTTCTACATGATGCTAGCTTTCCATAACATTTGAATCGCCCAATTTCATTAAGAAACGTGAAAGATATCACAGTTTTAATAACTGCGTCAAGTTTCAAGTAACAAACTTGCACTGTAACATGTCTTTGTTTAAAAATTTCTCCATTTCTTCCTCAAATCTCTATCCACCTCTCTAGAATAGCCACGCTCTGATACCAAATCTTATATTTAGTACAAATTTGCACACAAATAAATAAATATTGATCACTAAATAAAATAACACCGAATATAAAAATGTATAATTTCAATTCATTCGGGATAATTTTATTCACATGGATAGAGATATTTATATAAAGTTGATCTCCTACAAACTAGGAGTCAATCTAATCTTCAATCCCACATCTCTCTCCTAGAATCACTCACACTTATCTCTCCACACACACACTTCTAAAAAGCTACGTGAGTTTGTTTGATAAACAAACTCCTTACAATAGATATATATATTATTAATATGAGTTTGACAACTCATTATTAATAATATATTACTCATAAATTATTATTAGAATAATACTATTATTCTAATGCACTAATGTTCACACTATGAACATTATTTCCTAAGAACTTTTTCCCAAGATGCAAGAGGGAATTTAAACTTCTCCACAACTCCCATCCAAAGGAATCTCTTTTGGATTTTCTCCAAGGACCCAATAATTTTTTCAGGGAGCTTGAAAAGTGACACCACATAAATGGGAATACCTTGAAGGGAGCTTTGGAGTAATTGAATCTTACTTTCATGAGAAAGCAAGAGACCCTTCCAAGATGAAATTTTACTATTTACTCTTTCCAGCAAAGCATTCCAAACCAAAATGTCAGGCTTCTTTTGGATCAGGGGCATACCCAAATAAGAATGGGAAATGCTTAATCCTACACCCTAGGATGCGTGCTAATCTGGCTTGAACCTGATTCTCCACATTGATGAAAAAAACACTTTTATGGAAATTAACCATCTATCCCAAAACCAATTCATAATCATTAAGATCCACCTTAAAATTGGAGGCTTCATGGACAAAGGCCTTACCCATCATAAAGTTATCATGCACAAACTGATTGAGACAGATAGAGGGGAGACCATTTGATATTTTTATACTCTGGATACGAGTTATAAAGCATAACATGTTGACGTATTCTACTCAAATATTTAGCCATAATAACATACAAGAAGGGCGAAAGAGGATCACCTTGTCTCAACCCTCTACCTACTTGGAAAAAACCTTCTAGTTTACCATTCACCAAAACCGAATAACTAGCAGTGGATATGCAGGTCATTATCATATTTACCAGAATGTTATCAAAACCAACCTTTAACAGGATAGCTTGGAGGAAGGACCACGTAATCCTATCATAGGATTTATGCATATCCAACTTAAGAAACATAGCCGATCTACCAGAGCTTTCAATGGAATGTATGGCTTCTTGAATCACAATAATGTTGTCAGTAATTTTCCTTCCTAGAACAAAAGCCCCTTGATTTCTAGAGATGAAGTTTGAAAGAACCATTCTAATCCTCCCAGCTATGATTTTAGTCAATAATTTATAACTGGTGTTGTAGAGACTTATAGGTTTGAAATCCTTAACTTCTTTAGCTCCAGCAATTTTCGGCACTAGGACCAGGAAAGTGTTATTCATTTTCCTTAGAAGATGACCATTGTTGAAAAAATATTGGACCATTTCAATGACCTCTTGCTTTATCACCTCCCATAATTTTTGAAAGAAGAAGGCAGGGAAACCATCCGGGCTTGGAGATTTATCCGGTTCCATATCAAAGACCGCAAAATGAATTTCCTCCTCGAAGGACTCCTTAAGAGATCTCTATTTTCAAGGGGGTGATAGCATTCTGGAATAGATCTAGGAATTTATTCTAAACTAGCTTCTCCACCCTCCGCCCCTGCTTAAAAATCTCCTTGAAGTAATTTATTATAGTCACATTGATATCCTTACTTTCTGAGTAGATCTCACTATTCTCACTTCTCATCTCATTAATCTTAAGAAGAATAGCTCTGGAGGTGGCATAGAAATGGAAGAATTTAGTATTCCTATCACCCTCCTTAAGCCATTTCACCCTTGATTTTTGTCTCCAATAAAAATCTTCTTTAGCTAGGATCTCATGACACTCAGACAAGAGTTTTTGTTCTTGATCCTTGAGAATTGTATTAAGACCATCGTTCTCCATAAGTTCCTGAATATTTCTGAAGTCCTCAGCAATTCTACTTTTTTCCGAGAAAATATTTCCAAAAGTCTACTTATTCCATCTTTTAAGGTTACTTTTAATATGCTTCAGTTTAAAACACAATCTGAAACTAACAACCCCACGAACCTGAATATCCCACCATTCTTGAATTCTATTGAAAATATCAGGGTGATCTAACCACATCTTTTCAAATCTGAAAGGTCTATCTTTTTTTGATTGATTCATCCCCAAATCAAGAAGAATGGGGTTATGATCCGATCCAATTATGGGGAGAGTTTTTAGAGAATATAGTTGATTGATCATACAAAGATGACTCACCACAAATCTGTCCAATCTAATCTGAATGAGCTCAGGTCCCATCCTCCTATTTTCCCAAGTAAACTTGGATCCTTCCAATTCTAAATCAAACAGACCATTACTGGCCAAGAAATCAGCTAAATCCTCCATACTCTCAGAATAAGAGATCGAGCCCCTTTCTTTTCACCAGGGGAAAGGGGGTATTGAAATATCCTCCAACAATCCAATCTTTATCTTTAAACAATTGTCTAAAACTCGAAAGATCCTTCCAAAACTTCCTTCTTTCACTGAGTTTATTGGGAACATAAATATTAGAAACATACCAAGATTTTTTAGAGACAATTTCCGTGAAACTCATAACCACATGACTGGGGAAGAAAGGATCATAACACCTTGCATAATTATAGGATCCCACAAAGTGAAAACACCTCCCAAGGCTCCTAAGGAGCTACACCCCTCCCAACAAATTTATTTCCAAATAAACCTACCCACCTCTTTAAATCTGTCCATATTCATTTTGGTTTTTGAAGCATGAAAATATCTGATTTGTTGTTAAATCTAAGATCCTTAGAAATTCTGTGTTTACTGGGATTGTTCAATCCCCTAATGTTCCAAGAGAGGAGGATCATTTAACATTTCTTATTTCAAGGAAACAACTTCCACAAAGTACTCTGAATACTAGCATCCACTTCCCTCCTAGAATTAGTCTCCCTTAATTCCTTATTACTTTTCCTACCTTTAAGAGATGAGTATTTACGAATATCGGCTCCGAGTTACTACGAGTAACGAGTTTAGATTTACTTTGGAGTCTTGGGAGAGGCTGCCATATCATATGTATCAACATTATAATATGCTAGAATCCCGAAGACATTAGACATGGGGAGGACTTCTTCTTCTCTCTGGCTAAAGGAACTCTAGCTAATAGATAAAACCTCATCCAGCGAAGGCTTACAGGCCACTTGCAGAGCAAAAGCATTACCTTCCGAATCATGGCTAGCCCCTTCCTCTATTTCTAGAACCACCTCTTCCAAAACTAGATCTTCATTTTCATTTTCATCTTCATATTCATTAACATTTTCATGAAAACTAGAAACAACCAATTCTTTGCAAGGGGTATTAAGATGAACCAAGGATTCCACTTCTTTTACAGACCTCATGGATGATCAGATGATCCTTAACTTCTACAAATCTTCCATTTTTCCCAATCAACCTCCATTCCTTAGCCTCCTTATTAGTTGTCCTTTGAGGTCTGACAATGGGATCAATCTTTTTCTTCTGAAGAGGACAATTTCTATGATCATGACCTACCAACTTACATTTTCTGCAAGCAAAGGGAGACGGATCATAGTCAAATCTCGACACCCAAACTCCCTCAGAAGTCAAAAGTTTGATATTACTTTCCAGAATAGCATCTTGACCCATATTGACACAAAATATGACATGAGTAAGTCTAGATTTTTCCTTAGTGACTAGATCTAGAGCAATCAACTTACCCAAGATTTTCACAATGCCAATAAGGACTTCGACTCCCAAAATTCTAGGGGTAAGCCTGGAAGGTTGACCCAGATTGAGAACTCAGAAATAGACGTCACATAAGGGTTAAAAGCTGATTCCCATTTTTGAACAACCACATGAGATTTTTCAATAAACCATGGACCTCTAGCCAAAATCTTTGCCACATGGTCTTTACTAGGCAAAGAGACTAAGAAAAAACCATTATCATATGCTGAAACTTCAACGACACCATTAGTCACCCATCTCCTCTTGACCCATCCTCTAAAATAGTCAATATTTGGTCTAGAGCCCAGGCACTTTACAAATAAAGCACCTTCCATGGAGGATTTGGTTCTAGCCATAAGAATCTCAGGAATTTTAAGGGATAAATTACCTTTCTCTTTAGACGGTTCCAGCCCTCCAAAATCCCCTTATCCAAAATTTTACCGACCAAACATTCTACCCATGTGCTCGCCACCCCATCCTTATCCTTGTTGTCCTTGGGCTCAAAAATCACATGATCCTTTACCAAGTTCTAAACCCGCTCATCCTGCTTTACTTCGTCTTTCCTACGGGAGATTCCCACTCATTTCCTTCTTTCGAAATTTCCTTTTCCAAAAGTGCTCGCTCCCCTGCTCCTGCTCCTGCTCCCGCTCCCACTCCCGCTCCCGCTCCCACTCCTGCTCCTGCTCCCACTCCCGCTCCCGCTCCCACTCCCGCTCCCTGCTCCATGGAATAATATTGTAACTTAGAATATATAATAACTCAAATTTAGTTAATCATTTTGGTGAGCCCGTGCTTAGAATATTTTTCCCTAGGATCCGCTTCAAACCCTAATGGCTAAGGATAGTTCATCTTCTTCACCCATCATGTCTCATTTTAGTGTTAACCCTATCTATGATGATGAGGCTGCCATTGTTGAGCTCATCTCTCTATAGTAATCCTACTCCTATTCCAGCTCATATCTTGCTACACCCTTAACCTATTGCTTACATTAGGATATGAGTAGCTCGACTTGTGGCTTACCATATAATTTATACTTTCTCATGCTTAATAGGTCGGCCTTGGTGATGGCCATAGCATATGAATAGTATATATAGGGGATTATAGGTAGTATTTCATCATCATTTGAGCATTTGAGTCTTATTATATGATTTGGAGGTTGCCCCCTCGAAGTGATGAAGCTATTCTAATTGCATATTGAGATCATTATTATGAAATATTGTGTTATTTGGCGTCTATTGTTGCTCTTAATCTGAATTATACAAGTAATTTCATTACATATCCAACAACAACTTCTAGATGGTTAACAATATGTACTTACTCGTTTTGAAGATTCTCCCATTAGCATTAGTATTTTTGAGGATCTAATAGCCTTCACTCATTATACACCATGTTATATAACTACTTGTGATCCTCCTTCTGATCTTTCTAAGGAAATTTTAGATGATTCTCTTATTGATTATATGCTTGGTATTGATCATCATTCACATGTACATGTTGATTCTTCTTCTCCTAGTCAGGCCACTACTATAGTTCCTTCTCATGATTCTCCTACTTCTCATATTGCTTCTCATGATACATCTCATACTAGCTTGCATACTCCTTCATATTATGTTGATGATCCTATTGATAACATCCTTAGCAACATTCTCATTTCGAGTCTCTATCTGATACTAATGAGGCAATTGATAGCCATGGTTCTCCTTCTTTTCATACTATCAGTGTGAATCTCCTATTCCATCATTACCTTCTCTTAAGATTTCATCTAGCACTATGCATGAGTCACCTCCATCTATCATTTCTTCTTCTCCTACCATTTCATCTCCTCTTATTACATCATCTACACCCATTTTTTTGTCTTCTCATATAGATGTATCTCCATTGGTCACCTCACATATTATAGATGTTTTCGATGCTAGTCCACCCAATAATATGGATATTCCATCTATATAATCTACTATAGCTTCTTCGACACCTACTCCTAGTGTGCCCTTAGCATCAGAATCTCCTTTATCATCTCTTGATATTCCTATGATCACTCACAATGGAAAATTACAACCTCTTAATACATTATTTCCATCTTCCACTATTCCTTCACATGATATCATCTCTCTCATGCATGCCATAGGTCAATTAAAATCTCAGGTTCAGTCTCTCACTTTAGAAAGTAGGGCTTACTATGCTTCTATTGACAACAATTCATTACATGGTAACCCTGTCCCTAAGAAGATTCATAATTCTACATTCCCTAAGGACTTTATCATGCCTACATTCACATGTTTTTATGGTATTGGTGATCCTCATTCCCATCTTCTACATTAACGCATGGCTATGACATCTTATTTTAATGATATACTATTGCTTAAGGCCTTTTGATATAGTCTTATCGACGAGACATTATAATGGTATACTCATCTTCCATTTGGGTCTGTTGGCGAGGAAATTTGTCGGGTGGGCAAACTTGTGGATTCCTTGCCAACACTGGGAATCTAAGTCCCTCTACTTAACCGGTGCAACTACCGTATATGCATGCATGAGAAAATGTGGATTTCTATGGTGGCCTTTCGGTCGGGGATCCAACAGGGGCACTCCACTGACCCGGAAAAGCTTGCAGATACTTGCAAGAGAGAACTTTGTCTAAAAGTGGGAAAGGGAGTGAGAAAAGAGGTAGGAGAACTAATGTTGCAGGTAGGAAATTAGATTCCTGCACACACTAGTTAGAAAATTCATCACATGCATTCATGAGAAGAAATAACCCTACAAATGGAAACAAGACGAGATAAGATTGTGAACTCAAAGTTTCTGAAATCTCCTCATCAAAGAGGCTACAAAATCCTTCTTCTTGTATTGTTGCTTAAACAGAAATTGTACATAGTGGAGAAATGGAGGAATTTGAGAAGAAGGGGGAATGGAAGAAAATGGCTATCTCCTTTGTTCTCTCAAAGTACAATATACTCTTGAGTTTACAAGATCAATTGCCAACCCTCTACAATGGCATGAAGAAGCCATTAAATCTCCTCCAAGAAACGGTTACAAATTCTTCTTTGTTAGCAAGAAATGGTTTACAATTTCTTTTCAATCATTCATGTCCATTTAGATTCTTGATTCGTGAAGAAACGCCAATGGCGGAAAAACTAGACTTTTCATAATGCAGCTATTACACTTGTTTTGTAACTTTGAATTTGAACCGTTCATCTTGCCTTTGAAACCTTAAATCAGAGTTGTACACGTGGGAGAAATTTACTAGAACGGGCGCAAAGGACGCCTTTTACATTTTGTGCCTTTTGGAGAAATGGCATTTTGGAACATTTTGGCCCGCTCACCCACTTTTGATATGGTCATGACATGTGGCTTCACTTGATTAGTGAAGGATTCATAGGTCACTTTTATAATTTTACCCTTTTTTTTAATGCGGGCTTAAAAACACAAATTGCTCCATCGGCCCGCCTCCCTGCTTTGACCTTTGATGCGGGCTTGATATTTGAATTTCTCCCTTATAGCATGATTGGGGCTGCAGGTCACTTTTTAAATTTTCACCTTTTTTACAAAGAGGCTCAAAATCTCAAATCTCCTCGACATCCACCTCCTTGCTTTGAATTTCCAATGATGGGCTCAAGATTTGACTTTTTCCTTTAAGCCTGATCGGGTGCGGGTCACTTTTTAACTTTTTGCCTTTTTTACAAAGAGGCTCAAAATCTCAAATCTCCCCGATGGTCCGCCTCCCTGCTTTGACTTTCCAATGGCGGGCTCAAGATTTGACTTTTTCCTTTAAGCCTGATCGGGGTTGCGGGTCACTTTTTAACTTTTTGCCTTTTTACAAAGAGGCTCAAAAACACAAATTTCTCTGCCGACCTGCTTCCAATTAGGTATGTCCACGTACCTGTGGATGATGGGGCCAAAATTTGATGGGGAAGAAAATTCCCATCATTCCCGATTGTAAAAAAATGCAGAGAAGAAGAAAACTCCACCATTTCATGCCCAATTTTCAAATTTCTTTCACGAGCCAAGGAATTGAAAACAATACAAGGTTTGATGATCCATGGGCATAGAAAGATTGACAATTTCATTCAAATGAGGACAATAATAAAATTTTCATGCGTCTAGACAAGAAAATGGAAAATTTATCAAAACAAGTAGACTGGGGATTTGAAACAACTCTAGGGCATGGATTTCTCTATCTCTTCGAACTTTCAACTTGGCTTAAATACTTTAGGAGGGTGAGAGCTCAAAATTTCAAATTTAACTTGGAAAATGAAAAGTGGTTTTGGGAGACAACAGTCCATTATATGACATGGAGGATGCTTTCCTCCTTTGGATTATCATAAAAATGGCCCTAAATTTACTTATGACTCGCTTAACTACTTTACATCAAGGCTCATCTAAACCTATCAAGGATTATATATTACGGTTCAATGCTTGTATACATCAACTAATATTCCAACCTATAGACCTTGAGAAGCAATTCATTTTCTGTCGTGGTTTGATTCCTACGCTCAAGTAAAGATTACAATATGATACATGTGAGTTATTCATTCTTCTATGCTATAAAGTCTTAGATCTAGAGCAAGATCTTCTTTTGGAAAATGTCATTGATCCTCCACATACATATACTTATACTATATCACCTAGTTCTCCTCCATTATCATCGGTTGAGTGTCCTACACAATCTCCACCCTTTCCTAGCAAGAAAGCTCAACATACTCCATCACCATAGAGTACTTCTCCTCCTCCTCCGAAACATGCCACTTCTCCTTCCACTCCATCTATGTCGCGTGAGCCATTGTATTTCTCTCATCATGCTAGACCTCACGATGCATTGTTTACCTTACTTAAAAATCACCTCATTTTCTTACCATCCAGCCAACATCATCCACAACACAGGATACGACATCAACATGACCAACCTTATTGTAATTATCATTGTATAAATGGCCATAACAACAGTGATTGTGTTGCCCTTCATGATAGATTACAACATTTAGAGGATAAGGGCATCATATCCTTTGGTTCTCGCTCACATGAGTGATCCATTTCTCCTCTTCCTCATCAGATAGCTTCTACTATAGTTGATTCATCTCCTCCACCTAGTGCTCACACTTTGGTACATCCACTAATGCAGTTCATTAGTCACATGATCTCTCCACTGCATCCATACACTATTGTATCACCACATCCATCACATTCACTTCATCCATCTCATCCATGTTATCCACCACATCATGCTACTCCTTCACATTAGCTTCCACAACCCACCGCCTTTGCGCATACCATCGTAACTCCATATGACATTCATTTTTGCATATATTCAGATATTGCTTCCATCCCACATGCTTTCATTTCTTTGTTCCACTTTGGTCTTTGGTAGGTGATTACTATCACCTTACTCCCGATGATGAATTTTTGTTCTTACGATTCTTACACGATTGTTGAGGGTTTTTCTCTAAGAACCTTTCATCACGTGTTCCATCGTTTATCTAGTACACTCAATCATTTCTTGATGATGCACTCTTGCTTACGTGATTCATTCTTGACTGCTGAGGGGTCTTAATTCAAATGAACCTAATCATCCATACACTTAGGGCATCGCTAATTTCCCCCCTTTATGACACTAAGATATTAGGATTATATTACATTATCGCGACACACATTCATCACAACACGTTAGTTCGATCATCATACATCATCTCTTTTTACATTCATTCTACTATCATCATTATACTAACTACGTGTTACAAAATTCCATTTAATAAACATTAACAATATATAAAAACATCACATACATCCCAACACTAATCACCCAATCATACACATCAATACACCACAAAATAAGCTCATCATATATAAATCACATGTGTCCATACATATATAGTGAATACAATCATAATTGCCAAAACATTTCATCACTAGGGGACAACTCCCCTACATCATATACAATAATACCAATCAAAACTCATCATCACTATCACTCTCGGCATGCGAGAGCCCTAGAACTAGACACCTCACCATTAACGTCGTGTCATTTTTTACAACCTTGATACCTCTCCACTTACCCGCATAACAATAAGATGTTCTCCATAGACTACTATAAAACCGATGTTGGAAATCCACGCATCGTGTGAACACATCCTACACTAAGGGACCACCACCCAACATCTCATGGGCTCGTCGAGTCTTCTCACATGCCTCGCTCCTCTCACCTTCTAATATAGTACATGTCATTGTTGCTATGGCCACAAGCTCGAACAAATGGGCATGCTCGCCCACTATATTATCCACTCACTCTAGTATACCTCCACCTAGTACATTAGTCCACACATTATACATCAATGTGTAGATGGATATGTCTACTTTTATCCCAAATTTACACCCCTACAAATTTGGATAACCTATCCAAAATTTGAAGTACGGGCATGTGACGTTCTGACGACCATCAAATTTCACTCTTGGGTATTAGAAGAGAAAGGGAGTTCGGGATGACTGGTTGAGTAAAATGGTAGGGTAGATGAGTCCAAAAAGTACCTATGGAAATCATTTTCCATGCCCTACATGGTGGAAAATATGGGACATATTGAAACATCATACACATTTCGAGACAACTCATTATTATGGCGTACAAAAGGAAATCCAAAGAAATAAGGGGCCATTTGGAGGCATTGCAATAAAAATTCTATCTTTATACCATCACCATTATATTTAGTGGGTTTTTTCTAGGTGGTATCATATAAAATTTCACCTCAAAATCATCCAGGAGCTCGAGATATTACCTTTGCAAGTTGGGACGAGTGCGGGGTTGGATGACTTGGGGTTGGGACGACCTTGAGGTTAGACAGCCGCTAGTAGATAATATGTCCGGTTGTATAACCTAAAATTTGGATGGCTATCCAACCTAACATACTAGGAAGGATTTTTGTCGAAGTTAGACGGATCATGATTCATAAAGCCAACCAACTATTTGGTTATACGAATCACCTTTGTCAGGTTGGATGACTCGCGGGTTGGATGGGCCTTAGATCAAGTGAAGGTAAGTGGGAAAAAGATGAATCTTTGTTGAGGTTAGAAGGCTCATGGGTTGGATGGGCCTCGGATCAGTGAGGGTAAGTGGGAAAAGGATGACTCACTGTCATGGTTTGATGACCCACAATTCAGCCGGTTATGCAGTTGGGCGATTCGCATGTTGGATTGAACATCAAAAGAAGCATCAACTATGAGTAGAACATTAATGGTGGTAGTTGAACTACTGTTAGGTTTTAAATGGTACCTATTAAGGATTTAATGTAGGTTAGGTGAGACAAATTTTCTATATAATATAGTCAACTCTTTATTTGAAGGGGAGATTTTCAGAGAATTGTAAAGGAACTCTATCAAAATTATTCTAGAAGCTTTTTGTGAGTTGTAAGCCTCAAATATAGGCATTCAACAAATATTTATTGCCTTGTGTCTACTTTGTAATGGATTATGCATCCTTTTGAGAAATAAAATTTGTGTTTTGTGGTTATTTCTGCCCTAGCTCAAGTTAAGTTGCATTTCTTGCCTTCTATTACATTTGTAGATGTATTGTGCATATCTTGTTCTTTTCTAGAACCAGATCTATTGTGCTCCATGAAAATGGGGATCTGAATGTGGTTTTGGATTGTGGCACTTTGTCTTCCCTTTCTTACTTCATTTTTTTCCTATTTTCACTCACTAGGAATCTCTCCAACCTTGTTTGGTGTCTTTATCGCCCTTATTCTAGGATTTCTATTTTATGCATCTCTTTCTCACTCTCGACCCTTGGCATCTTAGAGTAGAGGTACATAATTACATTTCAATTCTTAGGAGTAGTTTAGCATTAGGAGTAGGTAGAGGAAGCCAAAATTCTCTAGAGGTCTATCTCGGTTCAAGTATCATAGCTTAGAGACAGTCCCATGTTGTCTCAAATCCCGAGTTGTCTATGATTTGGGGACAAGTGAATATTTGAGCTCTAAAATCTACTATCGGGGACCAATATGCATCACTTACAAAGCAAATAACACAATGCATTAGAAAACCTTTACTAAAATATAATCCAACAAAATACATGACATAACTATATATAGATACTTATACTCTACTATAGATGCCGCCACATTGTCAGGGGCATGTGCTTCCCTATCTCCTACTCCTTCCTGTGGTAACACCACTACATCTGGGAAAAATAGAAACAAAAATACCCATCAATGTGCTACCCACCATGTGCGGTACTCCTATGTGTAACCTGCATCATCTGATTCTATCGCCTCTATTACGGTGTCTGCCTCATCAGGCCCAGGAGGTACTAGTTGCTTTACTATGGGCCCCGGTCTGCAGCCCCAACCCTCCTAGGTGTTATGATAGCTCTCAACCATATATACAGATCTGGGAGCACATCACGAGCCATGAAAAGCTGTTGTAATACTATCTCCACTGAAAAAGCTCACCACACCGAGAATTGATCCTCTAACCACATAGTCCCCCAAATACATCGTAACTCTACAAAGATCCTCGGGCTATCCCCCATAGTCGTGGTATGGCCTCCATATAACTACCTTAGGTTCCATCATGTCTATCAGTGCCTTGTAAGTATATGTGTCCATCCTACACCCATGATATTAATCCACCTCTTGGCATATATCTCTCGGCCCAACCCACTCTCCTCGTGGACCTCCAACTGGTCTCAACATTGCTTTATGTGCTCATACACCCATACATGTAATATCGTAGTAACTCTTGATGAGGCCATAAATTGGCCATAAATTACCATTATTTTATCCTTCTAAGTTACCTTTGAAAGTGAATTTAAATATAATCTAACAACTTATAGTTTGCTTAAGATAGAATATAGGATATATATCTTGTTCATTCTTTAGAAATCTTTTGTTATCTATTTTGTTGACTAATCCTATTGATTATTTGGGAAAATATGCAAAGTCTTGTGTATGTAGGCCATAAAGGAAAGATAATGCTAGTATTGAGAAAAGTGGAATTGATCATAGATGGTATATCTAAACTCAAATATGATTTCATATTCAGATTCCTCTCAAAAAATTATGTAAGTTCAAAAAAGAATCATCTCAATCCGAGATCGTATGCAAAAGTTATAGTTTTTAAGTTCACTTCGGAACTCACAGATTAGTTCTAGAACTCGCAAGCTTAGTTCCAGAACTCACAGAGTTAGTTCGGAACTCTGAGCTTAGTTCGGAACTCACGGTGCTTGGTTCCGAACTCGTAGATTTAGTTCGGAACTAAGCAGATTTTGACAGTTTTTGAGGAATTGTGAAAGATCAGAGAATCCAATGGAAAATATGAGAGATGTTTTTGTTCATAGAAATGTGATTAACAAAAACCTCATTCAGATTTGCTATAGGTATTACCAATAAAGAGAGATCTAACTTTTAGTGAGCTGCAAGTATGAGGAAAAGTGTATCAGACGAGCGCTAAAAGTTCCATAAACAAAAATTGAAAAGTCAAATGGAAAATTTGAGAGAGGTTTTTGTTCATAGCAATGCATTTAACAAAAAAATCATTCAGATTTTCTACAGGTTTTGCCAATAAATAGAAATCTAACTTTTAGTGAGTTGCGATCGAGGAAAAGTGTATCGGACGTGCGCTAAACGTTCCATAAACAGAAATAGAAAATTCAAATGGAAAATCGAGAGAGAGGTTTTGTTAATAACAATTTGTTTAAAAAATCTCATTCATATTTGCTACAAGTTTTACCAATGAAGATTAATCTAAATTTTAGTGAACTACGGTCGAGGAAAAAAATGTATCGATAAGCGCCAAAAGTTCCACAATAAAAAACAACAAAATCAAATGGAAAATCCGAGAAAGGTATTTGGTCAAAATCATATTTTGAGAAAAATCCTCCTTCTAATAATTTAGAAGAATAAAATCATTATGACTCTTATTACTGAAAAGCAAGGAGAAGATTTGGGAGCAAATCTTCCTAAACTAAGTGAGATAAGACTTTGACTCCAATAATATCTCTCTCCATATTTTGTGGAGATGGAGATCTTAGTTGTTAGGATTATAATAAAGATAAGATCAAATTATATCTCCCAAAATAAGGAGTTGGTTGGATGCATAAATTATAAATGCAACCTTCCACACTGAGATATGTAATGTTTTTCTCCCAAGAAATAAAGATCTATTCTTTCCTCTCAAATATTATGTAGTTTTAAGATCTCAGAAGTATGATTTAAATCCTCTTCCAAGGAATGAGCTGGCCACTCATTCCAAGGAAGATGGATATGTGTATTTATGTTTATGTTTATTCATTTGTCTGTAATTCATTCTGTTGTATTGTTTTTATCCTTGTATTGTGAAAATGCAGTTTGTTGTGAACTGCAGGTGTTTTGTTCAATTATGTTTATTTCTAATTCAACAATTTCAATTTATGCAAGTGTGCCTTTCAATTCATGCAAGTGTGTTTCTTTCATGCAAACTTTATTTCTGCAAGTGTGCCTTTCAATTCATGCAAGTGTGTTTCTTTCATGCAAACTTTATTTCTGCAAGTGTGCCTTTCAATTTCTGCAAGTGTGATTTATTTTATGCAAGTTTGGTTTGTGTTTAAAGGAGTTGCTTTCCAAGATTTTCTTCTCTTAATGCATACAACCTTCGGACACTCGACGGATTGACATTATTAATGAAAAGGAATGATGACCCTCATCAACTCCTATCCCACCTCTATGCTCATCATGAGTAAATCGATTTAGGTCTCTATATAGGGGGCCAACACATATCGTGCCCATGTATACATGGTGCTCTCTCCCGTATACAAAAGCATATATATCATGCATCTTATACAAAATTCCTACACCTCATCCCTCAATTGTAATTGATGAAGCAATCACCATGGTAATGAAACTGTAAGCACGGAACCCAAGATCTAATAGTATCCAACATGATATGGGCCTCGGTAGGTACTCGAGACCCCAAAAAATATCGTTTAGTAGTCCACATCTACCTCTCCATATCCTCCAATGGCATAACATGTAATCTCTCGGCGATAAGCGCAACCACAGATATCAAAACACATCCTCTAAAGTCACAATCATCTCCCCCGTAAACAAAACAAATGTGTAAGTATCCATGCACCATCTATCACATAGTGCAGTCAACATAGGCATATTGTGGGGCATATCCCCATCCGTGCTATGTACCACAAGCCGAAACTATCCATAACATCCCAATCATCATCTGACATGCCTAATCTAAGAAACGTACTCATGTGACTCCTACTGCGGAACTCCCTCGAGTGAATATCCCTATGTACACCACAAACCCACAACAAGCATAATGTTAGAACACTATATAAATCTAAACACACCGGCTTATCGCATTCATTTGCACTAGAAATATGATTTTTCATCATTATACACCAAATACACACATTCTGGACTAGGGTACCCAGATGCAGGACTAGGGTGCCCAGGAGTAGGACACCAACACCCAGATCTAGGTGCTCCTTTCCTAAGGATCACTAGTGCCCTCATCACTATTATCCAAGTATAAAACATCAAGAAAATTAAAATTCTAAAATTTGAAAAAATTCAATAAAAGTGATTATCACACCATACATTTTTTGAAAAACATTACACTTACCAACTAGGTAGTCGTGCATGACGCTATAACATGATCTCCACCCTCTCAAACCAACTAGGACACGTTGCTCTCACTTGCGGGATTTTCACTCACTCTCAAAATTGCGCAAAAAACAAATTAAGTGACTAAATACTTTTTCACTTCACTACTTACAAGTTACTTTTTCACCTACTTTACTATAATCATTATTTCATGCTTGTTCTCACAACTAATACATACTACATGATTTTTTTCATATCTTGAGCATTTTTACTCCAATTTGCACCCTGTTTCGAGGTTCTTTTTAGAATTTAACCTACCATCATACTATACACATTACACATACATTATCTCTCCTTGAATTTTTATTCCATCCAATTCATACACATTTTTGAGATTTCTATCACCTTCTATTTGTTTCATGCTTACTTTTGGCTTAGCGTTCGTTCTTATCATCACTTCCCCTTTTTCCGAAAGGGGGAATATCATTGGGGTCATCCTATAATTCCCCTTATATCACCACATGTTTAAACAAACACTACCAATTTGACAATTCCAAACATTTACTAACACACTATGTGACATTTCACCATCGATTCCCCCTAATGACCTAACTTGGGGGCAATAAACATACAATTTCTATATGTGACATTTCATCACTTCCCCTAATGACCTAACCTAGGGAAATAAGTGGTAAAATATCTTCCATGCGATCATTCACCAATTTATGTAGATTACCCTAATGAGCTAACCCGAGGCCAACTAGCGCAAAATCTTTATACGAGTAATAAATATAATCAATCAATCAATAAACGTGTGTAAAACTCTAACAATTTAAATCATATCTTTAAATCAATACAAATTCAACACAATTAGCCTCCCAGGTGACCTAAATTGGGAGATACGCATGGCCTCCCGGATGACCTAACTTGGGAAGCTATTCTACATTTTGCGTTTGCTTCCAGATGACCTAACTTGGAAGCCATCATTTTGCTCTTGCTTCAGATGAACTAACTTGAGAGCTATTACATTTTGGCAACACCGGGTAGAGAGTGGGGGAAAGTGTGCCTTTCATACCACTCCTATATGGGTCAACTATTTGATCAAAATTATTTGGATCCAAAACCACAAATTTTTGATCTGAGTCCATCTGCAGTGGCTAGATCTTGAGGATGTAGTTAGAGATTGGAGAATAACACACTTTTCTCCCTACACTCTTCCTCTGGTGGTAGGACACCTAAATCCTCCGGTCGATTATTCATATACATGCAATCGGGTTGGGAACTCATCACTCCCTACCCCATCTTATTGTCGTCATACATGTTTAAAATCATCAATCATCCATTATTACAATTATCACTCTCATTTAGTACACTTCATCATGATATTACACTTTTCACTACATTACATGGATCAACACATTGATCCATGGTTCAACACGCTATATGGTTCTTTTGGCATGCTCTTACTACCACATTTGCGTGTTCTATTACAACATGTGCTTCTTCGGATTTCTTTCAGCTACACATATCTATCTATTTTACATTAGCAAGATTTACACTCACCAACATAAAGTGGGGAAAATGTAGTCACAAAATCATGCACTTACTATTACATTTATACTACCAAGTATGTTGTTTTATATATGGATCTCGCATAAGAAAAGTATTCACTAATGACCTATCCCCTAGTCTTGTCATCAATTAGTTAGTTGTCATCGTCATTTGTCTTACACAATCGTCAGTTGTTTACAGCTTATGGTCATCTCTCGGGGAGTTTTAGGTGTCATTATTTGGTTGTTTTTGGTCCTTAATTTTAGTTGCATTGGTCTCGGAAGTACTTACATCTAATTTAGAGTTTTGAGGTCGGTCTTTGCAATTTTTCCTCTCATTCCCTTAGGTACTAGTTGACATGTTGGGTCATTAGAGTCAAAATTTGAGTAAGAGATCCCTATATAAACATAACATACCTACTATATTATGGGTGAACTATCTACTATCAAGGGCTAGCTATTTAGTAAGGCCAAGGACTGCATTTGGGCATCATTTCATTACACACACTACATAAGAAGGGTTGTATTCATTTTATTCCATCCACCATTTTCATTTTACATCTAGCTATTTCCTCCTATCTCTGTGTCACTGGTGCTAGGACATCCTAGGCACACAATTGCACACAAAAGCACAAAAAACTACATTGGGTCTGGAATGTAGTGCAATTCTTAGTTGTAAGTCCACCAATGTGGCATCTAAGGTTAGTCCAACTCCTTCATATGCATCTTTATTTTTAGGGATTTAAATATTTTTATGGGACTTTGTAGGTAGATTTTCATTACATGTTTATAGAGACATAAGTGAAGTTAATGCAATAATCACACAACAAGGATCGAGACATTACAAAGATCTAGTGACACTTCAAGATTTAGATCCTAAGCTATTCTATAGACTAGAGCACCCATACTACAGACTAGGGAACCCACATGCACCCTGATCCTCTTCTAGGCACCCTAATCCAATCGAATCTTCATTTTCTGCAATTTCTTGGGTTATACCATCATACTCTGCTCCATCCACACATCATCATGTTCAGTCTAGAATCACAACAAGGTAAGTCATTTTCAGGTTAGTACCTTATCCCTCCTATTTCAATTATTTCATTTCATTTAAATATCAAATAAAATTATTTAGCATTTACATTTCATTTCATATCAGTTATTTCATTGCTATTACTAGTTTAGATTAACTTAGAATATATAATAAATCATATTTTAGTTAATCACATACCTATCCAAGTCCAAATGAATCTACAAGTTATCAAAATGATTTGAAGAGGGAAAATTTTGATAATAATTTGGCAACTCAATGAGCCTATCTACCTGCTAGATGAAGAGATCGGTTGCCTTGAATCATCCACAGGGCATGAAGTCACTGAAAATATTAAACCGATATGGAACTTAAATTTATCCCCTTAAATCCATGTGAAGCACGCTTGGACCTAGAGTTGATCTGTCATTGCTTGACTTGACCATTCTCATTGTAATAATTCTCTGAATTAAGTTCCATGAGAGTGGAAAATTATCTTGAATCTGAAATCCCACCATAACCTCTTGAACATATATTCTTCAGAGTCCTCCATGAACCACTTGTACAACATAACCATGCCATCCAAAAGCAACAAAACACTGTGAAAAACACTTAGGGAAATTGAAACTATGCTACCAATAAGAAAATGTGCTGAGAAGCACTTAGAGGAATTGAAAACTAATATACTATGTATAAGTGAGGGTCTTTCCTTTAATAATAATGTTTGAGGTAGATCCCATTAACCAATATCTGTAGTTCTTCTCCATCCAATTTTGATAACTAGAAAGCATTGTTTGACTTATAACCTAAAATCATGTAGGGGCCACTCCATATTGCATCAATTTTTGAGCGTCTACCTAGTTTTACCCGTTTGAATCCCACTTCAAGACTAAGTCTCATGTTTGGAAGCTCTTAGATTTCACCTTCTTCTTAAAAATCATCTTGATCCAAGCTTGATCCTTTTCCAATTTCTGCAGCTCTTGATTTCTCAATTCTTCTAGCTCCATGAGTTTTGTATACTTGACTTCCATGGAATCAAACTCAAATAATTCCAACCGCTTGATGAGATCCGGGTTGGCAATTCAAGAGATATTTATAATATTACTTCTTTACCATAAACTAGTTTATAAGGAGAGCTACTAGTTGATCTCTTGAGAGTGATTCTATCAGACCATTAGGCTAATTTCAACTTTGTGGGCCAAGTTCTTTGATTTTCAACCAAGGACCTCCTTATGATTCTCAAAAGATTCTTGTTTGTGGACTTAGCCTACCCATTACCTTGAGGGTAATAGTTTGAATAATTGGTGGAGTAGATGCCATTTTTATAGATTTCGATCGAGATATCTTGTGCCAAGAAATGCCAAAGCATTATCAAAAATGATCATGGAAGGAACACTAAATTTGGTCACAATACCTTCATAGAAGTCCAGAATGCTAGCCTTGTTTGCCTCCTTCAGTGAAACTACCTTTGTCCATTTGGTGAAATAGTCTATTTCTGTTAGGATCCACTTGTGGCCCAACCTTGAATGTGGATTGATCATTCCAATAAATTCTAATCCCTATTGCATGAATGACTGATCTACAAAGATGAGGTGGAGTGGAAGAGATGTTAGTCTTTCTTTCCTTGTAAAGATTACACATTTTTACATCTCTTAATCCATGCATAACAATCATTGAAAAGGTTAGGCCAATAGTAACTAGCCTTTATGATCCTAAGAGTTGTTGTCCTTAGAGAAAAGTGATCCCTTGTCTCTCCACCATGGAACTCATGTAACATTTCTCTATCGATATGTTTTAATGCACCTAAAGAGAACTCCATTCACATATTTTCTAAATAGGATTATGTCAATAAGAACAAAGGGAATAGACTAAAGTCTGAAATACCTTCTTTTAGCTTTGTTGAAACCTTGAGGGCATTGGATTGTTTGGAGAAAGTTGATTACATCTTTGGTTTAACAAGGAATAGGTAAAGCATCAGCTGGCTGTTCTTGATCATGTTTAAGCACTAGGATGGGTTCTTCATCAGTAAGCTGGTTTAAAACCAGTTGCTCACATAATATTTTGCCTCTAACTAGCTTAGTCAACTTGATGTTAATGTCATACTCCATCACTCTGGTTATCCAAACGGCTCTTTTCTCGTTCAGATCCTTGTTCAAGAGGAAGTCTTTCACAGAACATGTGAGACTAGTAGATGAATCTTGTTAGTGGATACCAAATGTTTGAAATTTTTCATACCCCTTATAATAACAAGAGCATGTTTTTCATCAAATGGGTATATCAACTCATAATCCTCTAGAATTTGGCTATAAAATATAATAAGTTGTTCCAAACCTTCATCATTTAGTTGCATTAGTATAGAGGATATTGTCTCCATGCCACCAAAAGCATACAAGGTGAAATTCTTTGAGAAATTAGGATTGATGAGAGTCAAGGCCAGTCTTATTACCTATTTGATGGCTTCAAAATTGTTCTTTCCTTCAGTGGTCCATTTGAAGGCCATGATCTTCTTTAACATCAATGTCAATGATTTGACAAGGTTGGAAAAGTTTGGAACAAACCTCTTGACAAAGTTGATCTTTCCTAAAAATCTTTGGAGTGCTTTCTTGTGACTTGGAAATGATAATGCAAGGATGACATTAAATCTCTTTGGATCAATGGTTAACCATTCTTTAGAGACAATGTGTCCAAGGATCTTACCTTCATGAGCTATAAATATGCACTTTTTAAGATTGAGGGAGACTCCAAATTGTTTACATCTTTCAAATAATTGTCTCGAGATGAATGAGATGATCATTTGCATTCTTAGAGAACACTATGATATCATCCAGGTACACAAGAACAATGTTGTTGATTAGTCCCTTGAATTCCATGTCCATGGATCTTTGAAAGGTTTCCCCTACATTTGATAGACTAAATTCCATTTTTCTATAGGCATAGGCTCCCCATTTGGTGGTAAAATATCTCTTGAACTAATCTTACTCCTTCACCATGATCTGATTTTAACTAGAGTATCCATCTAGTAAAGAAAACCTTTTGGAACCTACTACCATTTGTAATATTTTTTCCATTGAAGGCACTTTGTGTAATGATCCTTCAAATATATCTAGTTTAAATCCCTGAAATCAACACATAGTTTGATTTCTCCATTCCTTTTCTGCACCAAAACTAGATTAACAACCCAAGATGAATGCTTGATGGGAAAGATGATTTTTCCTCAATTAACTTGTTTAATTCCTTCTTCATCATAGGTTTAATGTGAGGATTAACATGTCTCTATTTTTGTCTAATAGGATTAGCAATTAAATCCAACTCAATAGTATGTTGAGCTAAAATAGGATCAAAACATCTAAGGTCTTCATAACTCCATGCAAAAATATCAAAAATTTGTGGAAAATTTCTACAAAATAATCTTTTTCATGTGGAGTGGTTACCTTAACATGAAGAAATTTGTCTTTCCCAACTGAGATGGGTTTTGAATCTTCACCCTTGACTGTTATGTTTACATTTTATTTTCTATACTTGATTATTGGGGTTGAAAATGGATTCCAAGGTTACTAGGCCCTTGGGAAAAGCTATTTGATTTGAGTTAAACCACTTGGTCTCCATATTGCTTCTCCAACTTATCCTAATTTCTTGAAGAAAAATCAGCCTCTTCTTGAATGAAATTGATGATCTGTTGATCATTTTAAAACACTTTCCAATTTATGTCATTGTCTAGTATAACATGTCTCACTATCACCCTGATATGAGGTTGAAATTTGTTTCTCTTAACATTCTCAACAACATCAAACTTTTCTCCAATTGCAGCCAACCTATCAGCACTTCATTCTCTTTTCTTAGAATGGCATGGATGTTGAAAGCTTCAAAATATTCCAAAAGATCCCATACTTTTTGCTTATAGGATTTCAATAGATCATTCTTGGCTGCATTTGATCCTCTGATCTTGTTCACAATAAGTTCACTATCCCCAAAAGCTTCGCATTTTTTTAATGTTTTTTTAAATGGTCCATTACAATTCGTGAATGAGGGACTCATATTCCACTGCATTGTTGGAGTAGCTGAATTGAAATCTAAAGGATGAGTAATACTTGATACTTGTAGGAGAAAGAAGGAATACACCTCCTCCTACACCTTGTCTACTTCTTCATCCATCAAATAAAAATTTCCAAATACTATTATATTGTTCATTAGTTGGCTTGATAACAGTAGGAAAGGGTGTATTCTCCTCATATAGATAGTAAATACCAAGGCTCATTTCTTCAATATGTTGATATGGGTCAAACTTATAGCATCCATTTTCCCATTCATCGAGTAACAAGTCGGGAATTCCTTTAACTCGAGTATCTGTCTCTTTGGTGTTTGGACAATCTTCTTGATCAAAGATGGTAAAATTGACATTGATAAGGATGGGAACATAAGGCTCTATATGGTATGTAATGATTAGTGCAGACTTGATAGTAGCCTTAGTGCCATACATAGTTCTAAAGAACATGTGACATCAATTAGATGATAGATATCCTCTAATTTTGGTTGCAGAAAGTCTTTGGGTAGACACAAAGTGAAGAGTGGAGAAAAATCAATTATGAAGATGTCTTGAGGAACCGAGAAGTTAGTGTATGCATGTAGTATTAGGATTAAACCTCTAGTATCCCCCACAGTTCCTAATACTGTTCCATCTAGCTATACCACACCTTTTGAAAGAGGTTCATACTTGAGACCTAGTTGGTCTGCAATTTGTTTGGGCATCACTTAATTGTTTGCTTCAGAATCAATCATACAATTGTGCACCAAATTATTTCCAATGATCAAAGATACATAAAAGGGTGGAGGTTTCATGTTCTTGTTTGGTTGATCCTCCTTTTATTATACGACATTAGTAATAACAACCTTGTCTTGTTCCTTATTTGATTCACCTGGAATAGAGAAGTTGGCCATAGCTACCTGTAAGAGATCTTTTTATCCTGGGATTCCTAATGATTCCCACATGGATATGCTCACATTATTTTTCTTCATTTTTCAAGGATGTTGAAGGGATTTGGGTTATCTTTCTGATGTACCTTACTTACAACAATATTTTCTTGCACTTGAGTTAATATAGAAGGTCCTTTAGCCTAATTTTACACATTCGAAGCTGTGTTTGAAATGCCACCTCCTTGGAGTGTCAAAGAAGGTTGATAAGGACCCACATTTACTAATTTTACTTCTTCCATACCCCTCTTCTTATATCTATTATTTGCAGCAACACCTTGCGGAAAAGTCTAATTTATCCCACAAAAGTATTCAACTTACCAGTTTATAAGTGAAGTATCAAGGTGTCTCTTGAGTGACAATTTGTTGTTGATTTTCCTCTATAGGTGTATCTTGAGGAACAAATGTACTTTTCACCATCAAGGCTTGGTTCAGAATGCCATTGGGGCATGTTGTTTGGTTGTGTGGAAGATGACAAGGGAAACACCACTCATAATCTTGCACAAGGTTATTTTGAATGGGAACCAAAGCTTGAGATGAACTATCCACATTCATATTATATAATTGGAATGGTCTTGCAGGAGGAAAATAATTCTAGTTTCGAGGAGAAAATTGGGAGGAAGGCTTATTTGTTTGATCGGGGGACTTGTTAGGTTGATAAGGGGACTTGTTAGGTTGGTATGGAGGTTGATAAGACATAAAACTTTGAGCTTGCTGCCTCTTAATGGATTCCAAATATTTCCCAAAATTTTGTAATTTTTTCATCACTTCTTGTAACTCAATGGAATTTCTTGAGGAAGTGGATGCTTGAATAGAACTTTGGCTTCTCGGTGTTGGAATAGGGTCCAACTCAGGAGCTTGATGAGAATATGATGTTTCAATATTTGGGTATATAGGAATAGGCACCCTAGGGGCTATTTTTACAACTTGTATTAGACAATTCTCAGCCCTAATGGACATTGGATATGAATAAAGTAATTGAATAACACCCATATATCAGAATTCAATGCTCTTAAGAAGTAAAGAAAATCACCTTATGGACTCGGTCTCAAGAGAGTTGGAATTCTATCCCATGTCCTTTGAAATATAAAATTGAAATCCACCATGAGATCATTGGGAGCTCTCTTAATCATTGTTAGTTATTCTAATAAGGAGATATTATCTCTCTTTTCCCCAAATTTATTACAAAGTGCAGTACCAAGTCCATCCCAGTTGGTAATAGAGGCAGGTCCCAATCTTCTGTACCATTGGAGTCCTTTACCTTTGAGTGAAGAAGCTAATAGCCTAACTACTACATCATCCTCTGTAACTAGATGAACAAAGAATACATTTGTAACATCCTTAATGTGCTTAGTAGGGGTAACTTGGTTCTCACCATTAAAAAATGGAATAATTTTAAGTGCAACTACTAGTATGTCATGTTGCGCAGGAAGATCCAAGGGAATACTACCATTGAAGCTAATAAAGGGTAAATTCCTCTCGTGCTCCTATGATTGGTATAGGTATTAAAAATATATAAGAAAACAAGAAATTCCTACCAGGAGGTGGAGTAGAAAGGACCTTGTTTGGTGGATATGGTGACATCTGAATTGATCTACCTCTTCTCCTTCTCCTCGATGATAAATGCAAATAATATAACGATCCTTATTATATTGTTTTTGACCTTGTTTGAATCCTTCTCATGAAACCGAGGCACCAACACTATTGAAACCACTTGATATAATGCTTGTAGTTGCTATATGTGTTACTGCAAAACCTCCAAAGGATGAAATTCACCAAGATACACACCAAAACTTAGTGAATTAACAAGAAAATATTAGGTAGTCCTACCGGGCATGCTAGAACTGTTATCACCAAAAAATGACACCCTCTGATTTGCACGAATGTATGGATGGGCAATCAATGTTTTTGGGTAACATGGGATTATTTATCAAGTTGTGGGACTTGCTACTTGAGAAAAACCACCAGAGAAGGTTGGTTCCTCTACATATTCCTAATGCTAAATTACTCCTGAGGAAGGAATTACAACTCTCTAATCCTACTCTAATAATCCAAGGGACTAGGGGAAGAGAAAGATGTATGAAAATGGGAAATCCTCATTAAGAGGTGATAATACCAAGAAAAGAGGTCAAGATACTTTAGAGAGGGAAAAGGGAGAAGAAAAGTGAATAAGAGAGAGGTCAAACAAAGGTGACATAGACCCAAGAATTCATTTACCATCTATTCTCCATAAAACACAACAAGATGAACCTGCAAGTGAGAAAATCATGCACAAAATACAACAAGAATAGAGAGGTAAGGAAATGCAACAAAATATAAGTCAAGGTTGAGAAACACCACAAAACAAAGATTTTATTTCTTTCAAAGTATGCACAAACCATTACATGTGAATAAGAAGGCACAAGAACACATTTCTAAGCTCAAAATGAAGGTATAAAACTCACAGCTACTTTGGACCAATTTTGACAGAGTTCCTTCACATTTTAGAACACCCCCTTTTTAAATGAGAGATTTTTACATTATATATATAAGATGAGAGAGAGAGAAAAGAGGGAAAATAGATGGAATTTGAATTCTTTCTTCTACCCACCAACAACATGCATTAAATTCCTAAAAATAGGTATGAGAACCCTTAAAAATCCATTCCCTAATGATACTTTGCTTGCAGAAGAAGGAATGAGCACCATAATTCATCAAATTTGGTAGTTGAGCTACCGGAACTATATTCTTTAAATCTATACACATTTTCCTCTTCTTCACCCACCTATCCTCACCTAATTTAATATTTTCAATTTTTTTGGTGTAGAGAATGAAGAGACCTTTCCAATGGTACAAATTTTATCCAATTTGGAGGAAGGCGGGAAAAAGTTATGGCCATGTAGGTTCGGGGTGATCGAGAGGAACACAAGGTTCCCAATGCTATGTTACTGATCTGCTTTAATCAATATTGTGCTTTTGGTGTGGTTAGATCGAGTATTCAAAGATTAGAGGGAAAAGAGGAAGTGTTTCATGTGTTCCATTTTGGCCCGGTTTAGCCACATGAGTTTTTGATTAACATATCGGTCAACTATTCGGGTCTTGTGTGGAACAATTCCTCTAAGGTCATTAGTACCCACAATTATCCATTCCTCTACATTACTGCTTCTACCTTGTTCTTCCAACGCCTATCGCTGCTATGAGGGACTGTTCTCGCTTCACTTAGTTCTTTCATCGCTTGGTTCCCCATTCCAAGCTTCACCCACATCTCTGTAGCATTCACTACCACTTGTCTGTTAGCTTGCATGGAAATGCAGAGAACTCGTGGCTCCAGGAATTGTTCCCTATCTTCATTTGATTCATGCGTCATGCCTTCCGCCCACTGATACATTGTCCCCACCCTTGAATCCTTTCTTGCGGCCAAATGACTTATGTGGAGAACCTCTAGTCCACAAGAGCTGTTCCTCTTGTTCTTTTGGGACCCACAACACCCACACAACACGCCCTCTTTGTCCAATCTCCTTCAATGCAGCCCAATTGGAAAATTAGGGAACCAAAGGAACTTGAGAATAGTTCCATCTAAGCTAAAAAACCTGCAATACACTACGAGTAAGACCTGAATTTTATATTTTTTCCTAGTTTTTGGCTATTTATGGAATTGATGAGTTATGTAAAGGAGAGGGGAATCCTTAGAACATTGAATTTTTCAATTTTTGTTCGATCATACTGTCCCAAGTCTAAATGAATTTACAAGTGATCAAAATGACATGAAGAGGGGAATTTTTGGATAACAAGTCAACTCTAACAATTAAATAATGTTTAATTTATTAAATAAGATGAAGACATGAATGGGAAGCTGGAAAGAAAAAGGTCAAAATTAAAAGTGTAATCTTTGATGCTAACACAAAGACAAGTGAAGTTTAATGGGGGAATACATTCACTCTATAGAGGTTTGAAAAGGAGAACACATCAAGAAAGATAACAAAATAATCTTTCCAATGTGGCCATAAGGAAATGTGACTAAAGAACCTACAACCATTTGATATTTGCGTAATCTCACAATTTTCTCACAAATTATAATTTAATCTCTAATGATTGGATTCTATCCACTTGAAACCAATTGTGTCATATGATTTGTGCTTTCTTGATATTGAATAGAAGATGCATATTTGATTGTAACACGTATATATGAATCCATATTGTTCGGGTAGAGGTGTTCTTAGATTTATTAAGGATTGGTCTTAATTATGGAAAGTTAATTTAAATGTGAATGAGAATCCCCACCCATTTCATTGAAAACCATATGATAATTTTATATCTTATATGAAGATGAACGGGTAAGAGTTGAAACATTGGGGACCACACAACCTCGTTTAGCTCCTTGAGATGGCACGAAAGCTCCGTGTCTTTGGCTATGGTATGGTTATAAATATTGAGATCATATGCCCTACCTCTCAAAGAAATGATGTAGATAACTAGTACAAGGTGGGCCTTTGAAGAGAATGTTGGATGAGCTAAAATAAGTGGTCCTTACACAACCTGAAAGAAACAATTTTTTTGAGAAAGTATGAGAAAATTGAGTTTTGCTATTTTTTATATATATTGTTTTTACGATGTAAAATTTAAGGTTAATAATAAAATAGTGATTAATTTATTAAATAAGATGAAGACATGAATGGGAAGTTGGAAAGTAAAAGGATATAATTAAATACATCCATTTCCCACACCTATTATATGGCTCACATTGTTGGTTATATTTTCTCAACTTCATTATCTCTCTTGTCATATGTTCTCCACTTTATCATATCTCTCATTTGCATTATTCAAGTGACTACAATTTATACTTAAAGGGGCCCAAATAAGAAATGGGGAAAATGTAATAGGTATGATGTTTCAAACTCAATCGCAACCAAGAAATAAGGGGATACAATTAACACGTGTTTAAATCAATGAATACAAGTTCTCCACATTGGGGGATGATAAGATCCCCAACCAAGAACATATGACATCAAAACATAGACATGTGTTTTCAAACACTCTCCACCTCATAAAGATGGGTTGTATATGTGACTCATAACTCACCTCCAAAATAATATCCCATGTAGACACCAATTTTTTTGTATTGTTACTCCTCACCCCGCGTTTTCTCCCTGCTGTCTTCTCACATACATACCTCTCTTCCCATTCAAATCCCCTTTCCCTCCTAAATTCAATTTATCCCACTTATCATTATTTCCCACCTTATTTCTCCTTAATCACCCCTTTAATTAATTTCCCTAATTCTCCCTAATCACCATTAATTAATCCTAAACCCCCATTTAATTCATTTCCTCTCCCTAAATCCTCCATTTTATCCTCCCTAGGCCCGCATTTAATAATTTTACCTCTCCATGGCCTTTATTTAATATTTTTCACCTTCCACCTACCCATTTATCCATTCTATGCAACCCTAACTCATCCTTATCATCTAAAACCCTAATCCCACCTCATAAGGGCTCATTGTCTCGAGCTCGTCACCTTCCCACCACCCAAATGGACGGGTCCCCATAATCGATGGCAACCCATACGGGTCATTGTTGACCCTATAAATCTGCCCTTACCCCTCCTTTACTCAGGATGTAATTTTGAAGATTTTGGGCTTTCTAGAGATCTTGCTTTCATTTATCGCTTTCTCTTATAAATGCCATAGTCATCTTGGAGTTCTCTTGAAGATCTGGTGTCCACCTTTCGAGATATTTAGAGATCTCTTTCTCTCTTCCATGCTTGGATATACTATTGAAATTTCATCATCATATTCTTCATCAGATCTTGTGTAGGTTCAACTATCATCCAGAGCCTTATCTCTGCTACCTCAAGCGTTCGGTTCCCATATATAGACCTTTGGTCTTGCCCATCCTTTTCTATCAAACCTTAGCTTAGTTCCAAACATCTTCGACCCTATCTCGATCTCCATTGACCCAACTCCCATTTCATTATCTTTTTATCATTCGGATGCCTAGTTATCCCCTTTTCGATACTACAAGTCACTCAAACCCTCGGATATTTCTTTTTCGCCATCTTGTCACCTTTAGATATATTATGTTAGCCCTACTCATCACCGATTCAGCTAGGTCCTTAGCGAAAGGATCAGTATTCATTACATTCACCTTTAGATTTCATAATCTCTTGCATCCTTTATGTCGATTCTATCTCATATTTCTTACAGAACCCATTTCTTCATTTCAGCTAATCATCAACTTTAGATCTACCTCCAAAGCCTTTCGATTTACATTTTTGGTTGGTATTTGAGTTG
Organism: Taxus wallichiana var. yunnanensis; assembly: GCA_018340775.1. Lineage (NCBI taxonomy): Eukaryota > Viridiplantae > Streptophyta > Pinopsida > Cupressales > Taxaceae > Taxus > Taxus wallichiana. The sequence goes on from CM031234.1 coordinate 54,681,714, forward strand.
ATCAGCTTCAGTCACCCTTGACTGACCCCTTCATTCTCGATTCACTGTAAAACTACATAGGTTTGATTTAATGTTCTTAGGTAAAATATGGATTTTATCATCTTTTATTACATTTTAGTTTCTGTTATAGTTCAAATTCTGCTACATCCAATTTATCAATATTTTATCTTATCTTTATCAAAACGTGGGTTGACATCCATCCTAGGAAGTTTTCACTTCTCGGGACTGACATTGTCAGGAAACCCACCCATCTATCTACTAATCCATCTTCTATTGAGTTTCTCTTATTTTACAAGTTATATAACTTGTTGTGAAGAGGATAACTCATTTATGCCCACATTCATCGTCATCCTATCTAGAGGTACCATAAACCCTCTCATACTTGGAGTTTCTTGTTCTCTTGTTGTGATTTCACTAATCTAAAACATGTAGCGAGGAAACTTGTTCAACATTCTAACACACTGGTGGGACCCACCCTCTCTTGGTGAGTCTTGTTATTTGTTTTTAATTTCTATTTCTTCTTCTATCCATCTCCTACTAACCTCGCAAGAAGAAGCATTGCTTGCTTTCTTGTGTTCAAGGGTCAAGTTACTTGGATTTGTTTGCTTTCTTAAAAATAAAAATAATAAAAAGGAAAGCGTTATCCATGTATTCCTCTTTTTCTTATTGATCCTTTTACATAATACTTTCCTTTTTTACTTGATTTCCCCATCAAACATAACATTTCATTTTGGGATCTAAAAAGAACCTTCATATTTGCTTGGCAATCTAGTCTAATTAGGGGGTTAACTCTCTGCATACACTTTCATCACACACATCTAAACACATGAATCAAAACTACACATCTAAACATCTTCTACTAGGTGGAACTATTGGGATTTCATCACCCAATAATAAAGCCACCACGGTGTTCGGTTTGCGTTACAAATTTTTGTCTGCTTGTATATTGGCTAAACACACGACTCCCTTATCACCTTGTAGTAGACCGTGAAGTGAGGGGTAGGCCCCAATACTAAGCCTCGTACCTATAGTCATCACATGATTCATGCCTCATGCACCTTTTCATATTTTGAGGACTCCAACCAAAACTACCTGAAACCATCCATAGATTGGCCATTTCCTAGGATCCCTTCAAGTCCATCTTCTCTTTGATTTTCATGTCTTTAATAATCAAGATAATCAAAATTTTTCTGCATGACTTCTTTGAGTTAATTAAAAACCAGAATAGTTTTGTTTTATTGTTTGTTTCATGCCAGTTATTACATGATCCCAAGCAAAAAAATGGAACAAAACATGTCATCCAACAACATTCCTATTTCCACTATTACCTCCCAACAAACATCACACTTTCTATCATTACCTCCACCCCTTTGGTCACTTCTTTTGTAGTTACCCAACTAATGGTCTCCATTCATCCTCTTCAAGATACTCAATTGGTCAAACCTAACACCCATGTCAAAACCAATCTCTTTCATCATCATCACACCATCCCATTTGGACCAACAACACCCCCTTCTACCACCTCTATTGCAGCTTTTGGGCCTCGATGTTAATATGGTTGTTCTCTACGACTATATCCTTCATAAGACCACTAATATCCCCATTGATGGACCCCATTTGGAACAAATTTATACCTACCATTCCAATCCTAAATTGACGTAATTCCTCACATCGCAACTCACCATATTCTTTCCCGAGCTTTGAATGAACAAGCCATGGCCCAACATGAGTTTGATCCTCCCAATCTTCTTCCACTATCCCTCAAAATCACCAAACCACTCAATTGGTGGTCCCCATTCCCCCTAATTTGCCTCACGTTAACACTACTATCACCTCTTCTAACCCCATCACCTCATCATCTACCACGATCACTTGTGCTCCTATCCAATCATCTCAAGAGTCTCACTTGCTTCCTCCTCCACCCAAACAACATAATTCAACTTTACCCCTTATTTCCACTTCCCATGTCCATATCAATGTGATCACTTCACAACCCCATCCTTTTGAATCAACTCAAACCCATCAACCTCCTCCTCGAGGTGCTTATCGCTACATACTTCCCAATCAATCAACTCAAGTATCCCAACCACCTATTACTTACATTCCAACTCATCTTATATCAAACCAATCAAATGTCCCCATTTCTCAACATCCGAATATCAATCTCATCAATCTTATCACATCCCCATTTCTCAACAACAACCTTTATCTCAACCCATTCAATCATAACCTTTCAATTACATCCCCCCTTATCAACCACTTCCACCAACACCCACTCATCCTCAAACATATCAACCTTATCAACAACGTAATCCATTAACTTCATCACAATCTCATCCTTCAACTTCTCAAACTCATCCATCTAACGATCTCATACAAGCACTATTGAGTAGAATGGATAATATGAAGCCACTACCTTGGGATCCAAAACCACATTCTCATTTGAATAGATTTGTAACGAACTGATAAATCCATCGTGTCCCCATGAAACCTTATCCTCATCAATGGGAATTAATAAAATTTTCTAAGTTCAATAGCAAGGAAGATCCACAACAACATCTTCGTTCCTTTAGACACACATGCTACCTCATCGCTCATGATCAAGACCTCATGCTTCATACATTCCCTATGTTGTTAGATGAACCCACGTTGGACTGGTATAATGACATCCCACAACATTCATTATTTTCCTTCACCCAACTTATGTAACTATTCCTATAACATTTCTTAATCAATATTGCACGTAAGATCACTATCATAGACCTCTATGCCATTAGATAGTATGATGATGAATCTATCACAAATTTCATCACATGATGGCATGCCATAATTAACCAACCATCATTATCCCTTCCATAGACCAAATTAATTGGACTTTTCTCACGGTCTTGTGCAAAGCATATCTCCTCTACTCTTCAAACTCAATAATTCCAAACCCTTGAAGAGGCATTTACTATGGCTCACAAATTTGAACTCGGTGCCCTTGACCAAGTCCACCTTAAGCTTTGATCAAATAAATCTAAGTAAAAATTCAATAAATCCTCCATGCATGGTGATAAATCCAAGAACATGGCTAATGCCATCTAATTATCACATGGAGCCTCCATAAAGAGCTCCTAGACCACCTAACGATACCCCTCTTGGGGAATATTATAGTGTAATATTTGACATGTTAATAGTGGTCCATATCATTTTTCTTTCTCCCATTCAACCTTTTGATGAATCATTAACAAAACTAACATGGCATCATGTGGAACATTACTGTAAATATCATCAAGTTTGTCGCCATGACATCGAGAAGTGTCTCACTTTTAAATACGTCGTCTAAAAATCATAGTATTTGGTGAACTCCAAGTGGATAATCCTAATACACCACCTAATTAGTCTCTCAACATCTTCAAACAACATTTTCTTAATCATCCACACCGATAATAAAACTCCACCTTCCACATCACATGCACATAATGACCATACAATCAATACTATAAATTAATATCTACCACCACCATCTACACCCATAATCTCTTCATCTATTGCATTGACATCTATTTCAGACTCTTCTCCCACACCCACAACTTCATCAACATCCACACACATTTCTACACCCATTTAATCTACATGGACTATGGCCACAACTAAAACTTCCACATCAATCTCAATTGTAACCACTCCTCTATCCATGCCTACCACATCGACACTTATCACATCTAATCCTTCACCTATATCTAATCCAACACCCACCTTAACATCTTCATCTCACATCCCTACATCCACACCCACTTCCACATCAAACACATCTACTACTATGACCATACCCACATCAACATCCAAATCTACGACCACATCCACACCATCCCTTGAATCATCTACCATGCAGACATCCACACTTAATGTTCCTCCAAGTGAGACTCTCACCCCATCTACAACTCCAATCATTCCTACACCAACGAATCATAAACCTACAAAATCTACCACCCCTTTAGATCTTGTCAAGCGTATCATACAAAACCAATTCCAACTTCAATATCCATAATTCAATCTACATTACTTAGTTTTGCCTCCATAGATCCCCGGGTTGAAATCCTCATCATTCATGCCAAAGGTAAATCATCACAATAAAAGTATAAGAATCTTGGCATGCCCATCCAAAAGTCCCTCACGTATCCAAACAAGAAGTTGGAACTCCATTCTCCCAAGACAAACCCTCATAAGTAATTTATTGTCGTATCATCACTCTTAGGAGCATCTCCATCCATCTTAGGGCTAGGACATTCATACAAATACCCCATTATCAAAAAGTTAAAGCAATATCATCCTTCCTCTAAATATGATCTATCTTCAAATTCATCCACATCTTCAATTACCAAATCAAAATCCAAACCATCTAAGTCACCACTAATCAAAACTGAAACCAAGACACAACCTTCTTTCAAGCCCAAGATAGAATCAAAGGCTCTTATAAAACCACCTCAAAACAAGTCATCCCTCTTACCTTCATCCACCATTCCTAAGAATATTCCATCTACAACCTCTTCTTCAACCACCCCCATTGGTTCTTACATAGAAATATTTCAACGTCTACTTCAAACATCTGCAATTACCATTCCATCTATCAAACCTTTCGATCCACATGGCCCAAGACCTTCATGGTTTGACTCTAATCTCATTTGTGCATACCATTGTGCAACATGAAATGATAATAAACATTACAAATCTCTCCAAAAATTATCCAGAATATTATCGATGAAGTTGATCTTCTAGTTGAAGAGGATCACCCTCTCCCATCTACCAATCTCGGTTCTTCATCCACAAAGCTATCCAAATCTCCTCATTCATCCAAGGATTTCATTTCCATCCCTCCTTTGACTGTGACCTCTTCTAAAGAGGATCCTCATCTCTTTAATAATGTTATTCGGGTTACCACCCATTCTCACCCCTATGAATTCTAACCACCTACTTAATCAAAATCAAAAGTCATTATCACCATTCCCTCTTACAATCCTACTCCGCCACCTTCTTCATCAAAACCTAAGGTATTTATCTTATATTCTCATTGGTCTTTTTGCTATTGAATAGAGTGTTATGAAAAATTCCATCAAACCCCGATTAATATGTCACTTTATGAGATCATCCAAAGCTCCCCTGGATCATAAATAAGCCCTCACTAAAGATCTCAAACACATCCCTACTCCTAATGATGAGGCTCAACCATTTACATCTCTGGTTGGAGCACTTGTTTCTTTCACGTCCATATCTTTCGAAAATACTTAATTCTTGAAATAACACTTGAAGAATATGACCTTCCCATTTTCATCACCGTGTGTATCAATGACAGTTTCATTCATCATTCTATGATAGACAATGGGGCTAGCATAAACATCATATCATCTCATACCTTTGATTAGTTTAAGATCCATAATTCCATTGTCCCTAAAACTCCCTGCGGTTCTTCACACATTCAATGAATTTTTCACCCCCGCTTTAGGCATGATTATTCTTCCTATCCACATTGGTGAAAAACTCCTCCATGAAGTCTTCTATATTGTAGAAGGGGAGTTCTAATACAATATCCTCCTTGGATGACCATGGATTCACACCATGCATTGCGTTCCTTCCACCCTTCATCAATGCATAAAATATGAACATGAGGGGAAGATCCTAACTCTCCCCATAGAAATTCCTCCATTCAAAGCATGTCACATGACTTATCAACCTAACAATGTGCTCATCCCAAAACAAGGTTCTTCTGAAGCATCCACTAGCTCATCTATCTCCGCATCCAAGCTTCCCAATGATGAATCCTTAGATAAAGTGATGGATCGGCTCATGTTGGGGAGTATCACCTTCTCACGCTTAATGTTATTTCTTTGCCTAATCAACTCGGTAGACCTAATAAATCTCCAATGTATCAACCTAACATTGGGGATGTCATTCCCTTCAGTCCACCTCATCTTTGTACAAATTTAATCTATGGTGGTATCGATCTCCCTTCCTCCCACATTGATGCTCAACTACACACAAACCATACACTAATGAATTTGAATTTATTTAAAAGAGATCCTTCACTTACAATTATCTTCATCGATGTGCCTAGAAATGATTTGGAATGGGGCATTATGAACAAGACATGCATGACCTTGTCATTAATCAATCTCGCAAACCCCATGAAAAATTCAGATTGGGTTTTAAAGAATAATATACTGACCCTCTCCCTCCATCTTTGTCTCTCATGGACATCAACCCTCCATATTATCCATCCCATAAGGTTATGGACATGGATGACACCGTGTCTATCACTTCTATACATATTTTAATATCCACCATTACGTTGGGACCGGTCACTTATCAGTGTGATGATGAAACTAGGTCCCTCCCTCTTCAATTTTTGGATATGATAGAGGAAGACTCCTCTACCATTGACATTATTCAATATATCGACGATGATTCCATCCTCTCTTACATGGGGGTAGAATATTCCTATCTTCATAAGACCTTACCACCAAACACATCCACCCTTCTTAACGAATCTACCATCGACATCAACATAGGGACTCCACAAGATCCCCTGCATCCTCAAAGTGGTTTAATCCCTTGATCCTCAGGAGCTTGAATATTTTACTGTTTTCCTTTCTTGACATAGCCAAGCCTTCATGTGGTCATACTTTGACATATATGGCCTTGATCCTTCCATCCTTTTCCATAATATTGTCACCTTCCCCAATTCCAAGTTAGTTAAGGAGAAGCTTCATCGTATACATCCTCGAGTTGCCCTCCTTGTCAAAGAGGAGCTGCAACGCCTTCTATCAACTAATTTCGTCATTCCCATCAACTATCTGCAATGGGTTTCTAATATTATACCCATTTCCAAAACCTCAAGCAAGCTCCACATCTGTGTCTGAATTTTGAGATTTAAATCTTGATTTCCCTAAAGACGACTTTCTACTTCCTAACATTGACTAACTCGTAGACCTTACCGCAAACCATGAGATGCTTTCTCTTATGGATGGTTTTTCTAGGTATAATTAGATCCTCATCATACCAAAAGACCAACAAAATACCTCTTTTATCACTCCTTGGCGGAATTTCTGTTATCTCGTTATGACCTTCCCTGAAAAACACTAGAGCCACCTATTAGTGAGCCATGAATTACATATTTCATGATCTCATCCACAAGACTATAGAGGACTACATTAATGACCTTTTGGGTAAATGAAAACATCGATGTAACCACCTTTCCATCCTTGAGTTCCTTTTTGAGGGCCTTATCCACTTTCTCCTCTGTCTTAATATTGCGAAGTGTGTGTTTGGAGTGCTAACTGGAAAACTCTTTGGCTTCATAATTTTTATCGGGGTATTGAAGTTGACCCCACTAAAATTAAATCCATCCTCGAGATTCCTCCTCCCTCTAATCTAAAGTATCTTCGCAGTCTTTAAGGCCAACTTTAATCGAGTTCTCTATTTCATTTCACAACTCTCGACCGTTTCCAACCCTTTCACCATATTATTTGCAAAGATATTGAATTTAACTTGGTACAAAATTATAAATAATCCTTTGATGATATCAATTAGTATCTGCTATCCCATACCGTGCTTACACCTCCATGTGAGGGGAACCTTTTTATCTCTATGTATCTATCTCCGATCATGTTCTAGGGGCCATGGTTATTAGGTAAAACTAAGTTTACCTAGTTTAATTATGCATTTACCTTAGTTAATTATTAATTAAAGGTAAGTTGTTAATAACCATTTATTATTTGTAATTGGGAATAGTATTCCCGTATAAGTCTTTTGTCATTATTATAAATTGTTATATAGTTGAAACTATATACTTGGAGTTTTTTGTACATGAGATTATATTTTTTGCATAATTACAACTCCTTATTTTGTATGTACATGACTATGCAATATCTATAAATATTGCAGTCATACATTATGTATTTGATTTGATTGAACATCAATAAATTAACCAGGCTTTCATCCCTGTTTATAATTTACATTTGGTACTAGAGTAGGAATCTGGACCTATGAAGCAAAGAAGGTTGGAGAGAGGAAGCAAAATTTTTAGAAAAGATTTTGCACTCAAGGAGAGCTGTGTTACCTCAGGAAACTTCCTGAATGCCTTGTATCCCCACGGTCTCATGTCAATCTCTAGGTAAAGGTAAAGGTAAAGTAATTTTTTTCCTTGGTGCCCTTTGGACCAAGAAATTTTTCTTTTGGAGCATTTTCTGGTTTATAGAAATTAGATTCAAAATTAAAAAAAAATCATGTTACCCCATTAGGGGTTTTGTCACTAATTTTGGTGACAATATTAGCTTTAGCTAATACTAGTAGGTTGGAGCACCACATTTGGAGGTGTCTTCCCGCACCGAATCTATAGAGCCAAGTATTGATGTGTTTGAAGAGCCCCCACCGAGTTGCAAGTGAGCTCCTTCAACAAACCGAGGCGATTTGTTTTGCATTGTGGACCGAGTCCTCCCATATGTGCACGTAATGACATATCATATTCGAGCCATATTACATTTACATCAGCAAAAGAGCCGAGTTGTCTCCATGCTAGGCATGAGCCCTCCTCTAATAAAACCGAGTTGAATCTACATTGGCTTTCCCTTCATTACATTAACTCCACTAAGCCCACATAGTAATCAAAACTGTTCATTGGTATAGTGTTGTGTTCGAACCAAGGAAAACAAAGGTCTCCATATAAGCAAAGCTATGTTTAGGTGATTGGCTTAAGTTGTTTCTTGTAAACTGACCAAGACCAAGCCAATCTTAAGCACTGATCGCCCTACCCACTGAGTTGGGTTTCAATCGATACATCGAAAAACAAATAGAGGAGGATTTTATTCATTGAATTGTTTTTTATTATAATTGAATTTGGGTAGAGATATCCTTTGATCCCACGAGCCATCCATACTCTTGTTGGGATCCTGTGCAACCTGTAATCATAAACAATGAATACAAATCAATGTAACGACCAACAAAATAATAAAAAAAGTGTGACTAATCAAAACAATGAATGCAAACATATAAGGTGTTTATCAAAGCAAAATGTGGCTAAATGGAGAGAAAGGCATATTAGATCCACTCCGGTGGGAACCGTAAACAACTCAACTCTGTCTCAAGCAATGTGGACCTCCTCTCTACCAGCCACGTAGCTTTTTAAAAAAGGTTAGTCCATTTTTCATTCTTCAAATAGAAATTTGGACATTTAATAACATAAGCACTTCTAGTGCTTTGTTGGATAAGTGGAAAATCTTGGGGCGGTGTGGTAAGGTGTTCAAATCCCACCCCCAACAAGTTTTTAAAACTATTTTGAGATTTATCAGTGAATTTGGAAAAACCACCAATTTTAGAGGCCCACTAAACCACTATCCATAGCTAAACAATCCACTAAAAATAGTGAGAAAAACCCTAAAAAGGGTCATTTTTTTTCTTCTATTATGCTTATTTTTTGATTTTGAGCACTTTTTGCCAAAGAAGAGGTATCTGAAAACCTCATTTTGATCCAATTTTTTATGATCTTTTTCTCAGAGAGCCATATTGGGGTCCTGGAGGCCATCGGGGCCCTGAAATACAATTTTTTTTTGCCTGCGATTCAATTTTTCAAATTTTTTGAATGTAATTGTATAATTTAGTGTATTATACTAATTTACAGGTTGTCATAGTCAACCACAAACTATTGCAACCGCTGTAAAATTGGTAGATCTGTGTACTCAAAAATATTAAAAATTTGGTTATGAATCACTCATAAGATCTTTGATCTCATTCACAATGTTCGGTATAAACAGTGCCTTTGGGAAGCACTTACGGGTAAAGCCATCACAACTACTACTGTACTTAACACCTAATATAGCTGCAACAATGTCATATGGGAATCAACCCTTTAAATCAAAGGGAAGTAATAAGGACAAAATGCACACACTATGAGCCCTCCCATCCGTCTGTGTGAATAATTGTATGACTTAAATCGGAACTCGAGAAATTATCTCGAGTATATAGTGTAGTTACGCGTGCGTATGAGGATATTTCTTTGAGCTGGTGTCAATAATTGCACAAACCCCTTTCAGTACTATCTTGGTACCACGTATCAAATTCTTTTGCATACGTTAACACCTTTTTAACATATGACCACATATATAGAAAGGCGAGAGCTTCTTCCATGTACCGACGGGTATATTGGAAGGGCATGTATATAGAAAGGTTCAATATATCGATACTGATGGTATATAGATTGGGAGACCGTATACCGGAGTGATAAGAGCCATACCCTTTGTTAGTTGATTCTGTAAAATGGGCACCAATGCCCCCAAGTTCTTTCTTCCAGATTCATAACTACTCAGAGGTAATAACTATGCAACTTGGAAGACAAAAATCAAAACACAACTTGAGTTTGAAGAGATATGGACTATTGTGAATGGTATCTGTAACCAGATTAACAACTAATACAACACAACAAAGAAAATTTGATAAATCTGATCAGAAGGCCAAGCTAATCATCTTGTTTGGAGTTTTTGATGATGTGAAACCCCACATTCGAGATGCCAAAACAACCAAATAAGCATGGGATAAGTTGAGCATGGTATACGAGGACAAAAAATAAGGTCATATTGAATTTGTAGATTCAGTTACACACACTGAAGTTTAAACAAAAAAGAAAAAAGAAGCTTTCTTGAGAAGAGTTACAGAGTTGAGGGCTTCACTTCTATCCCTAGGAGAGGAGGTCACTGATGATGCTCTCATTCCCATTGTTCTGAGAGAACTCCCTTCTTCATACCAAATTTTTGTGACAACACTAAAATTGTCGAGATGAAGTGAGTTTTGACAAGCTTGTAAGCCTCTTTGCAACAAGAGGAAGTAATGTACAATAAAGATGACGAAGAGGAGTAGTCAATTTCTTCTCATCAGAAATGGAAATGAAAAGGAAAACCTAATTCCTATCAAAAGTCCCAAAATCAGTATCAACATCAAGGAGACAAACAACAAAAGAAGAAATGTCCTATCTACAAAAGAGGACATGAATTGAAATATTGTTGGTATAATACTTATAAGAAAGGTTCATTAAGAAACTCTAGACCTCAAAACCAACAATCTCACAAGGGACATTATAACTATAATCAAGGGAAAAAAAGGGGAACTAGAAAATAAAACCCCACTAGTAAGGAAATATTTCCGAGCAAGTAGAACATTCAGATACTGAAGACTGCTTATACACTTCTCGATCAAGTGAAGCCTCCACATCATCTAGTGATGTTTGGTATGTTGATTCAAGATCCAATCAACACATGATTGACCATGAGATATATGTTTACTTCAATGAGGGACATGCCTTCAAAACAACATGTTTCGTTAGGTGATGATTCTTCATACATAGTACAAGGGATTGGGAACATTTCTCTACCCCTTGGTTCATGCAACTGTAGATTGCCGATGATGTACTATATGTGTCTGGATTGACAAAAATCATTGTCAGTCAGTCAACTCCTAGATCACAACTTGAAAATTGACTTTGATAGTCATTCGACAAGAAAATGTGTTTAATTCGAGATAAATCATGAGGCTCAAAAATAGTTGCAAAAGCCTCCAATGTGGGATGCATGTTCTAGCTTGATTTTTCCATGGAAATGATTAGGCACTTGTGGCTAAGAACTCTACCTCTGCATAGTTGTGGCATTGGAGACTTGGTCATATTAGTTTCAAGTATCTTGAAACACTTTCATGGCATAATATGGTAAAAGGATTACCATCTCTCCAGAAGGATACAAACAAGTTTCCTCACTTCCTAGCAAGCAAACAACACAAAGCTTCATTCCAGAAGAGTACTTATCAAGCTCATGGTAAGCTTTATCTGGTTCATACCAATCTTTGCGGTCTAATGCAACCGAGTCATTTTGGATTTCAGTACTTCATACTTTGTGTTGATGACTATTAAAGAAAAATGTGGATTTTTTATCTTCACAAGAAAAGTGAAGCTTTTAAAAACTTCAAGAAGTTCAAAGTGGTTGTTGAATACAAAATCGGTCATCACATCGAACTCAAAATTCACGGTTATGAGTTCAAAGAATACGTACAAGCTCACGAGATTCATCGATAGATGCCTCGTCAAAGACACACACCATAATAGAATGGTGTTGTTGAGAGAAGAAATTGTACTATTGTGGAAATGGTGTGATGCATGATCGATGATTCTAGACTAGTGATGACATTCTAGGTAGAAGAAACAAAGACAACAATGTATTTGTTGAATAGAGTGCCCATAATTTCTCTTGACAAAGTAACGCCACATGAAACATGGTCAAAGTGGAAACCATCTATTGCACACCTCAGAGTATTTAGGTGTAAAGCAAGTATGCACATACCTAAGCAGAATATAAAGAAATTGGATATGAAATCACAAAAACTCATCTTCATTGGGTACAATGAAGAGACTCTTGGGTATAGATTGATGGATCTGAAGACCAAAAAATCCTACACCAATAGAGATGTTGAGTTCTTTGAGAATAAGGAAGCAGAGTATCCTCCTCTAGACTCACTTGATGTAGATTTTTCACCAATTGTAAAAATAGAAGCTAATGTTCCCACAGATGATGAAAGTGATGATGGGGATGATGGTGATGATCAGATAGAACCACGACCCATGGGATTAGTTCAACGTATGCCCAAGTGGTATACTAGCATGCTACAAGATGCAAGAATGGATGCTCCACCAGATACATCCACCAAATTGGACCACAAACTTGCAGTAAAGCAAGAGAAGAAGTGAAATTTGCTTTAATGAGTAGAGTTATTGAATTTGATGAGCCCTCTACATTCTAGGAAGCCCTATAGTCAAAAGCTTGGAAAGATGCCATGGATGTTGAGTATAACTTAGTGATGAAAAACAACACTTGGCAACTTGTCGATCTTCCACCAGGGAAGAAACCCATTGGATGCAGATGGATATTCAAAACAAAGTACAAGGTAGATGGGACCATAAACAAGTATAAAGTGAGACTAGTAGCAAAGGGGTATGTCAAAAAAAGAAGGCATTGACTACGAGGAGACATTTTCTCCCACAACTAAGATCAAAACGATCAGGATGATCTTTTCTCTAGTTGCACAATATGGTTGGATAGTCCATCAGATGGAAGTAAAAATTTCCTTTCTTAATGAAGTTTTACAAGAAGAATTCTACATGACTCAACTTGAGGGATATGTTGTACTTGGTCAAGAAGCAAAGGTATGTAGACTCAGGAAATATTTGTATGGCCTTAAATAGGTACCATGGGCTTGGTACATCAAAATTGATGAGCATCTTGTACAACATGGATTTGTTAGAAATCCATAAAATCCCAATCTCTACCTTAAAAATTAAGGGGGGGAGATTGTGATTGTGGTTATTTATGCCAACGATCTAGTCATCTTTGGCAATTGGTGTGATCGATGTAACAAAGAAAGATCTTAACCGATTGTTCGAAGACAGATCTTGAGTGATGCATTATTATCTTAGATTGGAAGTATGGTAGAAAGAGAATCACATATTTATTTCTTATTTGAATTATACTAAGCCAATGCTCGATAAATTCAGGATGATGGATTGCACACCTATTGCTATACCTATGGAGAAAAAATTACAGTTATCTCGTTCAAATCCATTTCTGCGGTAAATGCCACTCTTTATCAACATTTGATTAGGAGTCTCATTTACCTAACCTACACTATACCATGTATCAACTTTGTAGTAAGCTATCTATCCAGGTTCATGCAAGAACCCAAATTTTTTCATTGGAAGGCAACAAGGTGAATCTTGAGATATCTCAAGGGATTAGTGGATCTTGGTCTAGAATACAAGAAGAATGACAACTTCTTCTTGTCAAGATATTCAAATTTAGATCATGCAGGAAACATTGATGATAGAAAATCCACTTTAGGGTTTGTGTTCTTTATGGGATCTAGACCAATATCATGGGGAAGCAAGAAAAAACACTTTGTTTCTCATTCTTCCACAGAATTTGAGTATCGTTTTGCAGGAGAAGTTTTTTGTGAAGCGATATGGCTACATCACATACTTGAAGGACTTGGAATACCACATGACAAACTGACCACCATGTATGTAGACAATGAAGGTGTTCTCAAACTTGTTCGCAATCCAATTTTTCATGAAAGAACAAAGCACATTGAGGTACAAGTACATTTCATACGTGAGCATGTCTTGAAACATAATATACAACTTCAGTTTTTTCCAACAGTTGAACAACAAGCATATATCTTCACCAAGTCACTTACATGTGACAAGTTTGAGTTGTTCAGAGAGTTCCTCTCCTCATCCCTTGAGGAAATGCAAAATTAAGGGGGGAATGTTAGGTAAAATTTAGTTTACCTAGGTTAATTATGTATTTACCTTAGTTAATTATTAATTAATGGTAAGTTGTTAATAACCATTTATTATTTGTAATTGGGAATAGTATTCCCGTATAAGTCTTTTTGTCATTATTATAATTGTTATATAGTTAAAACTATATATTTGGAGTTTTCTGTACGGGATTATATTTGTTGCATAGTTTGACTCCTTATTTTGTATGTACATGACTATGCAATATCTATAAATATTGTAGTCATACATTCTATATTTGATTTGATTGAACATCAATAAATTAACTAGGCTTTTGTCCCTATTTATAATTTACAATGGTGGCACATTGTGATGAGAAAGGTAGGGAGTAGGCTATGTATTATAATATTTGTACCCTTCATGGTTATGAGACCCGCTACACCGAAGTGAAAAGCTATGCTAAGCTCTTTTCTTTGCTACCTCAAAGCTTCACCACTACCTTCTCAATAATATGACTTATGTCTTCACTAGATTTCATCTTCTCAAGACCATGCATTCTAAGCCTTACCATAGTGATTGCATAACTTGATGGCTCATACTCATGTTTAAGTTTGACCTAGAGTTCATCTCATAGAAATATATCAAAGGCCAAGTTATCGCAGATCAATTAGTTGACGTTCCTCTTCCTTATAATCACCTTCCTCACAAGAAATTTCGATACGAATCTATAAACAATTTTGACCATGAGTTTTCTCCTCTTAAGATGAAAATATTCTTTGATGGATCTAAGTATCGAAAAGGGGTGGCATTGGCGTCATTATCATTCATCCTCGGGATACTCTCATCCCCCTTGCTTATAAGGTTAATTTCAAATACAAAAAAATATGGCTGAGTATGAAGCTCTCATCTTAGGCATTATAACCACTATCCTACTACGTGTCTAAATCCTTGATATCTACGAGGATTCTCAACTCATTAATAAATTCAAAGGCATCCATTAATGTAAAAATGAATTCCTTCAAAAGTATAAGGACATCATTGAATTCCTCATTAGAGCATTTGATTTTTACTCCCTTCAAATTATCCCTCGTTTATCCAATCATTTTGCAGACACTATGGATTCCCTTAGATATGTCATCCATTGGTCTACAAAAGAATATAAACTCTCCATCATTGTTCAATGCGTTAACAAAATAGCTCACCTTAGTGAGCTCCCCGACATCAATCTTATCAAATATAATCCTTATGATTATTGGTATTCTCAAATCTTTGAATAACTATCTTAACCAGTCATCCCCTCTAACCTATCTAAGAATGGTAGAAATTCATTTGTTCAAGATGTTAAGCTGCTATGTCATCCTGGAGGCATCCTCTACAAACATGTATTTGATGGCATCTTACTTCGTTGCCTTAAGTCTCATGAATCTATTTTGAGCTATCTAAAAAGTCCACGAAGGTATCGTGGTGGCCATTTTAGTGGTTTGGTTGTCGCCAAGCATGTTCTTTACATGGGTTATTATTGGCCCTCTCTTAATCAAGACTGCTTTGTGAGTGCGCTAAAAATACGTCAATTACTAAGATCATTCTAACTTAATCTGTATTCCTAGTCGGCCTTACAACCTGGCTCAAGATATTTGGCCTTTATCACAGTGGGGACTTGACCTCATTAGCCTCATCAATCCACATTCCTCTCAACACCATCATTATATCATCACTGCTATTGAATACTTCACCAAATGGGTGGAATCCATTCCACTTGCATTAACTAAGGCCAATCAAATTGTTAATTTTGTCTACTAGAATATCATTTTCTATTTTAGCGTTACTTGTAGGCTCATCAAGGATAACAAAAAGTCCTTCAAAAACAAATATCTCAAGAAGATTTGTGACTCATTCAATATTAAGCTTATATTATCTTCTCCATACTATCCTCAAGCTAATGGCCAAGCTGAAGCCACTAATAAAACTCTTCGTAATATTTTTGCCAAGACTATTGATAAATCACATCATAATTGGAACCTTCATATCCCCTTTTCTCTTTAGGCTTATCGAACTAGCATCTGCACCTCTATGATTGCTACTCCTTTCTCTCTTATTTATGGATTTAAAGCCATTCTTGCTCTAAAATTCCAAATCCCATCTTTGCACGTATCTCTTCATGACTTTGTCTCTGATGAAGATTATCACCAAGAACATCTAACACAACTTGAGTTGTTAGATGAACATCTCCTTCTCACTCTTGAACATCATCATGTCTACCAAGATGGAATCAAATGTGCTTGTAAAAACATCTCAAGGAGTGTGAATTTAACATCAATGACCTTATCCTCAAAAAAAATAAAAACATCACTACTCTAGAAAGGAGCCAATGTGGAAAGTTTACTCCCAACTAGATTGGACCTTATATTATTACACATAAGTACAGGTTTGGAGCCTATCGTTTGGATTTTGTTGATGGTAAACTAGAAACAAAAGCTCTAAATACATTACACTTGTGGCCTTTGTATTGTTAACCTACCTACCAACGTAAACTTAGTCATCTCAATGGTCATCCATACATCATTAGCCTCTTCCATTTTCCATCATAGTGATTTGAAATTATGTGTTCTACTATCACTTTCCTATCTATGAACTTGAATATGGACACTATAGCTTTGCTCATAGCATATTCATTATGGACAAGTTCCACCTTATAGGTGGGAATTCCACACTCATTACATACACCTCCTTCTTATTTACCTAATGGAACCACAATATGGGTCCATGAGTGTCACTTGTACATTCTTCATACCCTTCTAAGTGGTCTACCTAGCTATCCCTATCTAATCCATATAAAGTCAAATTCTTGGATGCTCATTTTAAAAGCTATTTTGACTAAAAGAAAATAGATTGATCTCTCGAAGGAAAACTATTCATAAAAGCAAAAATATCAAAATAAATAGACTGATCCCTAGAATGACAACTATTATGCATATTCTATCATGCCATTCATAAAAGAAAAATCCAAAATTCAAAAGTAAAAAGAAAATGTAGACCACTCCCTTAAAGGATGACTACCATCTCGTATCATGGCAGATAAGGATTCCCACATTGATCAACCTTCTACATACTCAAAAGATAAAGAATAAAAATTCAAAAGTAAGCATCCTAAGAAAGCTTCCCACATCGATCAACTTTCTCATCCATGGAAAACTTCCAAGTATTGATCGGTTTATGCTATATTGCTCAAATTTGGGGTATAGATCTAGGAACACCCACCTAAGGAGAAAATATATTCCCGTGTACAAGTTACACCTAAACCCCTTATGTCGTGTTGACATTAGGTATATAAGTTCACCTTCCATACTTTCCCTTGTAGCCGTCTAGAATTACTAACTACTGATGGTTGTGTGTTAACACCTGCTATTGGCTGCAAGTGCATTGCCTTGATTGGCTCTTCTTCTTGTTTACCTCCAATCTGGTTTGAAGCATAGTTTATTCTTGCATTCCTTCCTATGATCAAGTGTAGCTCATCTCGTTTTGGTCACCTTCTTTCAAAATCAAATCCTTTCTCTAGCATCTAATTTGTATCTATCATCCATATCATGCTCTTTATGATCTAACCATCTCATCCCTAATTATGTATATATTTCCAAATTCATTATATTTATTCACTTTCTTTGTATACCACAAATGTGTATGTCACATCACCTATTTCTAACATATTCATCACATCATAATATCCATTTTTTCTATCTCATGATCATCTATCCATGACCATCATGTCAATTAATAACACATCATATTATTTTATAGTCCCACATATCAATCTAATATCATCACTAACATCAAATCTATGATCATCATATAACACCTAAATCTAACATCATCTTCATCATCTATATTTTTAATCATCATCTAAGTCATAACCATAATACAAAATCTTAATTACATCCATAATCAAATCCGGACAATATCCACATATATCACATAATCAAAGTCATATATCAACATATAGAACATGATTAATCATGAAAAAAATCATTATATATATACATATATATATCATCATCAAAATGTAACAAGACATCTATGACAGGACACTAAGGGTCCTATCTCAAAGCTGATATATCTTAAAAATAACTAAATTGTAAATTTGATAGTCTCAAATCTTTCCCTCCCGGGGAGGGTGCCTGTACAACTATCGGCCACCATCTCTTCCACCATGTCCCATAGTGCCATGCTCATTATACTATCAAATGACATTGGTCATCCTATGCCTCTCGCTCCTTGTTTATTTGCAAGATACGATGTATATATCGATACTCATGGTAGCCTCGATATCACAATACACTTGTAATAACATGCCTCAACTGATAATACATGGTATTGCTATAGAGGAAAAAAACTTGGTGGTACCATCTTCCTATATCCTTTGGATTCTGTTGGTGCTCCACCCTCGACTCCACCGATAATATAGGGTCGAGGTCTCTAAATATGACCATGTAGGCCTCCCTCTACCTATTATATTTGTCTCACTTTGGATGACTAGGTAACTCTCCTAACGGGATGTATTGCACTCTGCGCATAAGTGGACCACCTCTACTATTAACCCTCCATCTCCTCCCTCATCATCAATAGGTGATAAATCCTCATCACCACTTGACACCTCCTCTTCAACATCCAATTCTTCCTTGTCTCTCTCCTCTTTTGCTTGACCCACCGATGCGACCATCATCCAATCAAGTAAAACCTACTCCAACTCCCACATCATCATCCTTGTCAAATGGTGCTTCGACATCCTCTAATGGGTTTGTCATCTCGGGACTAGGCAAGTCCCTCTTGGCCTCATCTCACCTATATCTAATAGGCTCCCAGTGTACAATTTGAATTACACCAAATTGATGCATGAATCTTGGAAACTACACCACCTCCACCATGTCAGGGTTTCCTCCCTACACCCATCTAATCATCCTCACTCCCACCAACTCGCATCGATTGAGGCCATGTAGGGAAATTATGGTATGACCGTAATATCTTCGATCTACATCTAACTCCCCTAATCTCTTAGTGTACCACTCCTCTCCTCTCTCCCCTCTATCACCATGACTCGATCGATCCACCATCTAATAAATCCAAAAACGAACTCAATGTGATCCCCTGTAACCCATGGTAGCCCCGGTGGACAAATCACCGCAATGTGCTCATATGCCCAATAATGTAATAAGAGCCCCAAATCTATCCCCGACCCCTTCTCGGTCACATACATCCATAACTCGTGATAGATCTATGCTAGCAAAGCAAGACCAAATGTAAACACTCTCCGTGATTTATAATATATGCTAGTAATCTAACCAATGTCCAAGGAAACTTCACACTCCCAAAATTTGTAAGTGCGTAACATGAAATGGCCATTATAAATACACACATCAATCTACTCCATGCCACCTGTGATCATATCTCGGTCTCATATTGAAATTCTGAGATGTAAAAGTAATAGGTGGGGCATTGAATATAAATAACCGTGTCAATAACCCCAAACTTTTATCCACTTTGTGATGGGATCTATCAGCTCCTTGTATCGACAACCCGAGAATGTGTTATACATACTCGTGGAGTCACTGTCATCTCACCAAACCTAAACCAAAATGTTGTAGCGCATACTTCACATATCTCTACTAATGCAATCATCAATTCCACATCTCGTAGAATCCTTTGGTAATGTTAGAATATACCTAACCCTACTATGGGTAAGTGGTCCCACTATGCATGAGTCAAGTCTCCTCTAATATGGTCATATAGTGTGAGGCACTCTTTCTCCGAGATATAAAGTGTCCGGGCCTGTAAAATCCAATCAAATAAATCAATCATCGGTTGGCGTACAAAATGCATCATAAAAATATATAATGAGCATCCTAGCCCTAGGTCAATGCCGAATCGGGTTGGGTAGATGCCTCCTAGTTAGGGTCGATGCGCTACTGTAATCGGTTGAAAGAAAACCTACCAAGAAGCGGGTGATTTCCTTTGTGCCGACCCCAAAATCTAGAAAATACAAAAAAATAACAAAAATAATGAAAATGCATAAAAGTGTAACTAAGGGTTAGGCACTTACCATCATGCAAGTCCTCTCGGTATTTCCTCACTTTGGTCCTTTGGCCTCAATTTCTCTCAAAATCTCACTTTCTCTTTATATCTCGAGCTCTCAATTGTCACTTTACAAGCGCAAATAAGCCTAGTCGACCAAATTTGGGGCTTATATAGCTCATCAACCACGGTTGCCACTAACCCCATTGAGTTGCTTTGCTACTTTACCTAGTCACCATTGACCGCCCATGGTCACCTTCAACCAAGCCCTATATTTGTGATCCATGTCACTTCTTACATTTTTCCGATCAATCCTTCCTTTCAAATTATCTTTTCTTCCAATTTTTTCTGGTGTGTTACTCATCACACACCCTATTTTTTCCCCGTGCTTATATCCAATCCTCTTTTGAATCCACTCACTTGGTTTTGACCTACTTCATGTCCTCGGGAAATATTTTAAAAGACCATCTTAGTGGCCATTTCTTTTTTTCATACCACCAGGACGTATGCTCACCCATACCTTATTTATCCCTGCTAGGCTTTGGTCTCGGTTTCATCCCTCATTTTACATTTGATGTCTTGATTTTATAGCCATCTTCATGTTCCATGTTGGAGCACCATTATTTAAATTTTTTTATCATCATCCCACCTAGACGCATATTCTTGATTCCTCCTTTATGAAGGATATTGCATTAGCCCCCCCTCCTCCTATTTTCGTCGCGACTCTTGTCTTGACCATTTTCACTTTTGTTTATGCATACTTGATGTCTGCCTTGGAACCATTAGTACCATGGCTTGCACATCAATTCGAAGGGATTTACATTGGATTCCTTCTATTTTTTTAGTGGTTTTTTTCAACTCACATATCTATAGGATATTACACCATCTCCATTGAGGGTGTACTTTGTTCCCTACCAAAGTTATTCTGAAATCACTGCCGTATTTTTTATACCTTTTAATTTTTATTTATCCTCATCTGGGATATCTTACCTCACCATCTTATTTTTCTCATCATTTTCCCTCTTTCTTCCTTCATCTACCTCTTTCAAACTTTCGATCAACTTCTCGCTTCATGTCGTCACTCCCTAGTTTAAGGGGGAACACCTCATCAATCATCTTTTCATCTTTTCTCATTTTTGTCTCATGGCTTGTTTAACACAAACCACTTGAAAAAATGGGAAAATTTAGACACCAATTTTTGGTATTGCTACCCCTCACCATTTACTAGCCATGAATCAAAGTATGAATTACATAGTAGCATAACATGTTGACCAATACATAGAAGGAATCCATTTTACAATTGACTATCATTGCCATCTTATAATAATGAGTGCCTTGTATATTGAGCAATGCTTCTTGAAATGGGCCTAGATAGAGATTTAAAATCTAATTGTTATGCATATGAATTAATTTTTTAATTACATACAAGTGAATTTTTTAATCAAATGTTGCACGTTCATCCTAGATCAAGCATGTGTTTATTTACTTCATGAGAGATTACCTGTCATCAAAATTAGGGTCTATATTTCTAATGTTTGTGAGCATTATTTTGAAGATGAGTTGTTAAGGAGTATTTCTTTATTGATGAAATATTTGATTTAAGGTAAAAACAATGTTGGAGGGGTCCCAATGTCATCTCCCATATATGTTTCTAAAACTCTTGTAAATTAACAAGTGTAAGTGGAGGTATATGTTAAGAAGTTATTAATTTCATAATTAAAAAATCATTGTATTTAATAAATGTCCAAGGTGTGGAGGGTATAACTATGATGCAAAATTACTAACATGAGAGATGTCCTTTATATGTGTTAGTTGAGAAAGATTACAAAAAGAATCGTTGACTAACAACCAAATGCTTTATTTTCATGTGCTTTGGAAAATTTTGATAGAGTCAACCATTATTATCTTTAAACGTTTAAGACCCTTTATAACTCACCTCATCAATGAGAATGTCATGTAATACATGTGCCTAATTTATTCTTTAAATATGTCCAACATGTGTCCTTTTAATACCTAGACATTTCTAATTGGGAGTTTAAAACCGATATATATTGTTTAACATGTATGTTGAAAGCAACAAATTATATAAGAGCAAGGATAAATAAAGGTCTTTTTCCATCTATTGAGTGAGATTCTAATGCATCTTTGACACATTTGATTAGATATGATTTATCAGGTCTAGTTATTCCTTGGATAATTATTTTTAGCCACTCTTGATCCCCTACATGGTCGCAATGACCTACTACCATAACATATACAATATGCTGATTTTTAGATAGACATATTAAAGGAAAAGAGGATCCTTAGGTTGCATTACCTATTGGTGGCAAGGAATGAATGCTGTATAGCTAAATCTTGAAATGTTAATGGAGAATCATTTTGGCCTCAATCTTGGTTTAGGTCATAGTCCCGATGACTAAGTATCTCAATACAAAATAATATCACATCATTATCAAAAACCAATCTAGAAAATAACTCCCATTAATGCATGTATTCAGTACTTGCATCTAGTTTTTCAAGAAGGTTATTATCATCTTCATTATTGTATGTAGGTGAAATATATATACGATTAATATGCCATGAATGGTATGTAGCTTTTATATATTCCCAAGTGTGAATTATATATTCTTATATGATTTCTATATATATGGACAAGTTTCAAAATGCTTTAGATAGTAACATCTCACGACAAAACAATTTCACATATTCCTCTTTATTTGTCATGGATTGAAAAAATATTTGTCATACTAGGATAATAGTTGGTTGTACTCTAATTTTCCACTGCTCCACTTTAGGATGTTGTCGTGCCCATAAATTTTGACACAAAACTCATCCCGCTAATCCCATAAAATTAGAGTATTTTTTTTAATATCATACAAAATATTTAAGTGTTATCGCAATTCATTAATTTATTTAAGGGTGTATTGAACTAACCAATATATTATTTGCACAATTAAGGTTACTTAAGTTTAATACATTTTCCCCCACCAAAGGGTTTGGTATAACAAGGTAGGAGAATAATTTAACTAAGAGTTAGGTTAATTAAGTTGGGCATGGGTCCCATTTGAACCAATCCAAATGGACCCATGCCCTTTCCACCCATAAATAATTAAAATTTAGATTTAATTTAAACTTATTCACCCAAATTCAAAAGGGAAGGGTGAACCCACTTTCTCACCTACTAAGTCAAACCTGAATTCCCTAATTCGACAAGTTGTGGTGCTCACTCCGCGTGAGCCAAATATGGACCCTACTTAATAGAGAATTTTTTTGGGAAAAATATTAAAGGTTAATTTATGAAACAATCATATGACTCACTAAAAATCTTGTATGACAATCAAAACCCAAGGAGACTCACTCGAGTTACAAAGGGCCAATGAGATTTGAACCAATCCCGATTTGACTTAATTAAAAATTTATTACACAAAGGGTCCCGTAATTAATTAAGTCTAATAAAGACATTTAATTAATTACCATTTCATGTAACTAGGTTAAACTCAACATTATTAAAATTTAACGTGAGGTTGGGCTCCAAATGCCTTTTAAAACTATAATGAGAAGAGTTCTCAAATTCCTTTTATTTCTATTTTCCATAATTTATTTTTAATGAATTAAGTCTATTAATTTTGGGACCAACACCCCCTTGATTAATTTAATTTCCCTAAATTAAATTAATTCACTTGATTAATTTTAAATCTTCAAATTAAATTAATTCACTTGATTAATTAAAATTAATTTAGTAAAATATTAATACCCTAAAGATAATCATCCCTAAAACACAATTAAAAGAGAATATAGTCTCAAGTTAAATTATTTAAGTTGGGTGGGAGATGGAGCATCCATCTCCCACTCGTGGATCTTTCTATCTCCACCCTAGATCTTAAGTCAACACTATAAAACCCTAAATATCATCATCTTCTCTTATATTAGGTTTTTTCCTAAAACATTGTCTCTTTTCTTTCTTTTTCTGCAGGTTTTAGAACTCTCATGGGAGCATGAAAATGGAGATAAGATATCCATTTTGGATCCACACTCCAAGGATATGCATTATTGGCCAAGTATGAAGGCGCATAGGCATGGTAAGCAAGGTCCCGAAAATGTATTATGGTAAAGGTATGCATGCATGCAAGAAAAAGAGCAAGTATGAAAGAGAAAGGTTTAAGGAAGCACATAGCACGCGTGACACATGAAAGGAGGTTCGGGACTTAGTCAATTTGAGCACCTAGGGTAGAACATGTGAAAAGCATGACCGGTTGCACATGTGGATAAGGTGCCGACTGGTGACAAGTTGGCCCAGATAGGGGCATGCCTTGGATGGAATCTTCTAGAAGAACATCATGAGATAAAGTGGAAAGCTCAAGGCTGAGAGAAGCATGCTCGCATGAAGGACCACATTCGACACTTGGCACCAGATCTGAGGGCATTGGAGGGTGAGTTGGTAGTGTAGGAAAGTGATAAATACAAGTGCTGTGGAGTAAAAGATATACGAGTTTTGAGATATAGCGGGTTAGAGAGAGTGCGAGTTTGAGAGACAGCATGGGCGGAGCTCTGCATAATTACTGTGAGGACTCTGTTAGTGGATAGTTGCATCAAGGAGAGAATGTACTAGGCATGAAGTTGTAAATTTTCTTTTGGTAGCTTAGTTACATAAGTCCAGTGAAATGCATGACTATGGTCTGCTTCTCTGTGACACTCTGTAATGGTTCAATGAATGTAATGAGGTTACCTGATATAATATATACATGAATATCAATGGTTCTAATGCATATTTCTCTCTTATGAGTTCTCTTTCCTTTCATGCTAAGTATGAATGCTTGTATATTTCTTTCTGCCATAATACATGTTTTGGATTCTGTTAAAGCACTCGGTCTGAAGTGACTGCTAAGGATCTAGAGGCCGTTCTGAGCCCTATGGTTCTTGTATGTCTTAACTTCCCTCTTAAAACTCTTACACTAATCATAGATGATGTTTCCCACTAAACTCACATAAAAGAGAGACTCGGTACCCTGTGCGTGCCTCGGGTGAGTGCTCAGCTTTTTCGTTGGGTGATAGGCCGCGTGCATGGGGTTCCTTCCTTTTGTGATGGGAGTAAAAATGACTACATCTTGGTTCCATTTTGGGACCTCTTTTCAAAGTTGTAGTGGGATATAACATACATCATGATCTATGTAATGAGTAATGATAGAGTGGTTAACATTGGAAAATGTTGAATCATGGTTCAAGAGCATGGAGGATGAATTTTCTTAGAGATTCAACACTGGACCTGAGTTTAATGCACGTAGATGGGTAGAAGAGAACCTCTACCATGATCTGTATGAGACCTTCTTCTGCGTTGCTTCCCAGTAGAACTATATGAATGGCTTTTAGCCTATGCATCTAGATCAAGTTGGCATTATGGATCACATATGTGGACCAAAGAAGACTACCAAAGGCTGCTAGGATGTAGATCTGACATGGACCCATGTTGTAGATCATTGGTGGAGAGGAGTACTAGCTAGCTACACTCTGGAGTATGCCATTTCTACGTATTCTTGTCTGGAGGTTGTTGAGTTTGAATTTCTATGAGAACCTAGAGGAATGTTTCTACGTGTTATTCCTCTAGCTATGAAGATATTGATGGTTACCATGAGTTTAGAGGCATTCCCAATGGCGGCTAAACCATTTTGAGTGTTGGGTAAGGGAGCTTGGGTGGAGGAAGATGGCAGATATCATGACAGAGAAAGGAGAGGGAAGAGAGATGGCTCAAGTATAGTGAAGCGTGTGAAAGGGAGATTGTTAGATGATGTGAGGCTGCTAGTGTGATGGATCTATGGAGACAGATGTTGTGGGAAGGAGTTGAGGTTCACGTGGAGGATGTGGAACCTGAGTAGTCTGTGCTACCCCATCTTGGAAAGCACGTGAGGGAGACCCCTTGGCTTTTAGTGAGATTTCATCACATGGAGAAAGGAGAGTCATTGGCGCATATCTGAACCCACCCAGTGACCGAGCCCTGGCACTTGGTTTTCCCTGAACTAGGAAGAAGTGTTATTGACCAGTTGATATCAGTGGAAGAGATAGATCCACACCTAGGAGATATAATTTTTAGTTCCTTCTTCTATGGCTGCACATATTCTAGTATTCGGAGGAGTCTTTGGACAAGGAGAAAGTGTACAAGCTTTGGTCTCACATCAAGGAGTGGCGCGGGACATAGTAGTGGTAGTGGGGCACTATCACAGACCATCGGATGCACATTTCAGTGGGACCATGGGGGAACTGGGCAGCTCCTATAGGCCCTATTGGACCCAGTGGTTCTAGTGGATCTAGTGGATCTGGTGGCTCGGGAGGCTTGGTGGGACTGGTGGACTAGTGGATTAGTGGTGGTGGTGAGGAAACACGGAGGGAACCAAGGCTCTGGCTCAGGAGGACAGGACCCCAACCACCACCTTAGGTATTTTTGAAATGTCTCTACATTTTCCAGATTATAGGGCATTGAGGATGTTGTGGAACATGTTCACAAGTGTGAACTGCTATGGCATGTGAAGGGTATCACAACCCCTAGAATGGAAGGCTAGTAGTTTGTAACCATGTTGCAAGGGTGCACATACATAGCTGGTATAGGAAGTATGACCCTCATCAAATGGTGGTGGACTACACTACTTTAAAGAATGCATTCTTGGTAGAGTTCCACATTCTGAGTTTGAGCAGAAGAGCATCAGTGCTTTGAAGGAGATTCAACAAGGAATGGAAGAGAGTGTGTGGGAGTATGATGTGTGCTTTAAAACTCTCTTGTCTAAATTATCATATGATATTCACCCTTCACAAAGCATGCTCAAGTGGTTTGTTGGAGGATTGATCACCCCTTTTAGAAGGGCCTTATCTCATAAAACTTTTATAGACCCATGCGAGGCATTGGAGGCTGCCTACATGCACCGAGGCTATTGGTAGTGTTGATATTGGTGTTAGCCCATTCTTGGAGGCTCAGATTGTTGCTATGGCCAAGTAGTTGGAAAAATTATCTATGAACTCAGCCCATGAGACTCGTAGTGGTTTGTGGTGCACATATTGTGAAGTAGAGGGGCACGTTAAGGATAATTTCCCCCAGGAGGATGGTGCGTGCTATGACAATAGATTGTGAAATTTGTCATGGGGACCATGATGCAAGTAGATGTCCCCTTGCTGTAGCACACAATCAGGAAGAATGTATCTTGTTATTACAAAATTTACACCTCTACAACCCATGATACTAAGGACTGTAGGCTCATTGATCAGATCCATGAGGCCATTGATCATGGGGTGTGCCAAACCAAGCATTACCAGTGGTTCTAAAGGTGATGATCACCGTTATGAGGAGTGCATGTAGATGGAGGTGCGTGTGGAAGGGGTTTTGAGGAGGATTCCATGGTTGAGGTAACCATGGAGAGGAAGGAGTGAGTTCCCATGTGGAACATGTTTCAATTGTGGATCTACAGAACATTACAAACGTGAGTGCCGGACTATTGTAGTGCTCGTGGTGTGGGAAGAAGCATAAGTATGAGGAGTGCCCGGAATTATTTGAGCATATGAATCAAGCAGCACGGAAGGACAAGGGTGCTGCAATGGTCAGCATCAAGAAGGTAGACATATAGTGGATGCCTCGGGTAACATGGGATGTAGGTTTGGAACCTATCTTGGTAACAAAAAGGGTAGAAGCCACATGCGTGCAAGAGAGGTACCAAGATAGAAAACCCTAGTTTCAAGGGAGGAGGTCATTCATGGAAAGTATCTAGATCCCATGCATCAAAAGGAGATATATCAAGACACCATGGATGTTATTTGGAGCTTACAAGGGGAGATCTAGTGTCTAAAGGAGCAATCAGGAGGGAGGAACAAGGAAGGAGAGTCGAGGTGCAAAAAGGATGACCTGGATGAGGTCAAGGAGGTGTGTAAAATGCTAAGGTAGGAGAATATCATTCCCTTGCTAGGATCTGGTTGAGAGAGAAGGTACCACACACCGAGAGAAGAGCATGAGAGATAGGTCTTGCATGTGAACCTTCCCCCTCATAGCCTCGACTATGACAAGGAGATTACGTTGAATGTAGTTGTAGATGGATGGCTCCTCAAGCAATATCCTCATTGACACAGGCGTGGAGGTTAATGTTCTGACTTTGGATGCATGGCATCAGATGGGAAGACCTGCATTACAACCATCTTGAATGTGTTATATATGGAAAACAAGACTAAGGCAATGCCCATCGGTGTCTTGAAGGATGCAACTATTACTATCAAGGAGCCAAGTTTATTGGGGACTTGAAGTCTTGGCACTCGCGAGGTGGACAATTTCCCAGCACTACTTGGGTGCCCTTGGTGTTACAAGAACAATGCGGACCTTTGGTTCAACAAAGGGTACATCAGCTTTGAGAACAAGGAGGAATGGGTCATTATACCCCTGGCTGATGGGAAGTCAACACCCTATATTGAACCATTGGGGGAGGAAGTTCTGGATAGGATTTATGTGTGCTCAATCAGAGACCCTGAGATGGTACACCCTACTAATGGGGTTATCTAGTTTGAAGATGCTCAGTCAGTGAGTGATACCACCAGTCTGGCATGTGACAATTGGGTGCATGGAACTTATGAATTGATGGGATGGTAGTTGAGAGGATGGTGACCAAGGTAACAAAGGTGTGCATGGTTAGGCACCTTGGAGGAAAAGAACTACCCAAGTATTCAGGAGGAGCCTTCCTGAGATCTTTCTATAGGAGGTGGAAGCTCAGTGGAAGGATGGAAAGGAATGGAGGGGGATGTTAAGTTATGTCTTACTTGGCACAACAGCTGGTGGTGGGCCACACATCAGGAGAGCCTTTTGGAGTGGCGCGAGGTAAGAATTTCTCTCTCTGTCATATTTTCTAGGAGCAATGTACCCACCATCATCAAAGACTACCATGGGAAGGAGCCCACCTCTTTCCATATCCAGGAGTGTGAATGGGTCTGGAGAGAAGGCATGGAAGCTTTTCCACCATCCCTCTGGGTGCACAAGTTGTATTCTACACTACAAGGGTTTGCACGTGCACATGGTACATTCATTCGGAGACATGCCACCAGACAAGGAATTGGCAAGAGCTCTTGTGGCTGACCTTATTCAAACCTTTGAGTATCGGAGTACCAAACCATCAGTTGATAAGGCCTTGTAGGATATCAAGTGCCTTACCATGGGGGATAGTGCAGGATGGAAGATAGGCTATTGGAATTACTAGGTGAACCAGGATCGGAGGTGCTTTGAAGAAGTAGAGGAAACAGAAAGAGTTATAACTTGAGCATGTGTTTGGAAAAGGAGAAGGGAAAGTTGGTATATGTGATTGATGGAGAGGAATCGAAAGCTTAGATGTTAGCCATTCTGTAGGGATGCGTGAGGTAGTGGACAGTGTAGATACTCATGCGTGTGCACCTACCATGAGCCTTTAAAAATGAAGAAAGTTAACATCGGTTAGAGAGAAGAACCTAAGGAAGTTATTATTGGAGATTATTAGATGGAGAAGGAAGTATCTAAGATCATTGATCTGCTGCGTGAATTTGAGGATTTATTCCCACATGGGTACCATGAGCTCAAAGGTGTTCACCATTCCTTGGGGGAGATGAAGATAAAACTAAAGGATGGTGTGTGCCGGTTAGGAAAAGGCCCTACGGATGAATCCCAATTTACACGTGAAGGTCAAGGAGGAGATAGACAAAATGATAGCTTTTAGGATCATTGAGGTAGTAGAAGAATCGGAGTGGGTAAGTCCGATGGTAATCAACATCAAGAAGGATGGGTGGATTAGGATTTGTGTGGATTATAGGGAATTGAATGTAGTTTGTGTCATTGATCCCTTTCGACCCCCTCACTGAAGAAATTTTGGAAGGAGTCATTGGGCGTGAGATCTATTCCTTTACGGATGGATTTTTAGGGTACCACCAAGTCCAGATTGCAAAGGAGGACCAGGAGAAGACAACTTTCACCACCGAGTGGGGAAGTTTTGCATATATGGTCATGCCCTTTGGATTGAAGAATGCGCCAGCTATCTTTTCATGCATAGTGGTGCAAGCATTCAGGACTTCATCCATAAGTTTCTTCAGGTCTATTTGGATGATTGGACAGTATATGGTCTAGTTAAGGACCATTGTGACAATTTGAGGTTAATGTTTGAGAGGTGTAGGTAGTTGAGGATATCCCTCAACATTAAGAAATGTGTGTTTGCTACACCCTTTG
Source organism: Taxus wallichiana var. yunnanensis (assembly GCA_018340775.1). Classification (NCBI taxonomy): domain Eukaryota; kingdom Viridiplantae; phylum Streptophyta; class Pinopsida; order Cupressales; family Taxaceae; genus Taxus; species Taxus wallichiana. Next base: position 54,712,289 of record CM031234.1, read on the forward strand.
GGACTTTATTAGGGCATATCATATGTAAGGAGGGCTTGTTGGTAGATCCCACTAAGGTTGTAGTTATTGTGGGGTTAAGGGAGCCTACTAGCTAGAGCGTAGTGCATGGATTCCTTGGGCATATGGGCTATTACAGAAAATTCATTAAGGGATATGCCAAGATCACGTGCCTTTAGAGGAGCTTCTTAGACATAAAAGTGCCTTCCATTGGGGAGAGGCGCAATAGAGGGCATTTGATACATTAAAAGATAGGCTTATCACCATGCCTATTTTACATTTTCCCTCTTGGGACAAGCCCTTCCATGTCCATGTAGATGCCTCAGGGACCGCCATTGGAGTAGTGCTTGCATAGCCAGGTGAAGGGATTGTTGATCATCCTCTATGTTTTGCAAGTAGGAAGCTGACACCAGTCAGAGAAAAACTATACCACAACCAAGCAGTGAGGCATTTATCAATGATCTATGTGCTCTTCAAGTTTAGATAGTATCTCTTTGGCAACACCCTTTGTGTTTTACACCGACCACATGGCATTAAAGTATTTAGTGAACAAGCCTATTCTACAAGGATGCATATGTCGATGGGTGTTGTTGTTTCAAGAGTTTGAATTCACCATTGTAGTAAAGCCTAGAAAAAGCAACTGTGGGCCTGATCATCTATCAAGAATTGATTCAAGGGAAGGACACGTAGAGTATTGAGGAAACAATGCCAGATGCGTAATTATTTAGGTTGCGGTGCGTGCCCTCGGATTTGGAAGAGATTGCAATATTTTTAAAGGAAGGTGTGGTGCGGATGGAATGAAGACATTGGAAAAGAAGTAGTTGGCCATACGCGCCGTGCCCTACATGTTAATCAGTGGAGACTTATACAAGTTGGGATGTGATGAAGTTTTACGTAGGTGTGTCTTAGAGCATGAGCACTGCTAGCCATCATGGAGGAAGCACATGGAGGAAGTGTGGGTGGGCATTATGCAGGTGATGCCACCATGTGCGTAAGATATTAATGGTAGGTTTGTGGTGGGAAACCTTGTACAAATATTGTAGAGATTATTGTAAAGTGTGTGACCATTGTCAGTGCATTGGAAAACAGGAAGGAGAGATGAAATGCCTTTTGCCCTATTCCTAGTGTGGAGCCTTTTGAAAAGTGGGTGATAGACTTTGTGGGACCTATTACACCAGCAACGCGTAGGACTGGGTCACGTTATGTCATCACTTGCATGGATTATCTCACAAGGTGGGAAGAGGCAGCCCTAACTAAAGATTACACAACAACAACAATGGAAAGGTTCTTATGGGAGAACATTATCACAAGATATGGATGCCCGTTGAGTTTGACCAGCGATAGGGGTACACATTTCTTGAATGAGACCATGAGGATCCTATTATCAGAGTTCATGGTGGCTCATCACAAGACTACACCCTATCACCCACAAGAAAATGGAACCATGGAAGCATTCAACAAGATATTGAGTCATACCTTGACCAAAATTTGTGATGTCGGAAGACAAGATTGGGATGACAAAGTATCGGCAGTATTATGGGCTTATAGGACAACGTATAAAAGGCTAAACAAAGCCACACCATTTCAATTGGTGTTTGGCATGGAAGTTGTTTTTCCAGTTGAATTTATGTTACCTTCTCTATGAATAGTGTGCAGGAGGATTAGATGATGAACAAGCGTTGGAAGAAAGGATTGATGAGTTAATGAAAGCTGGATGAGAGACGATCACTCACCGAGGTGGAGCCAAACAATAGAAAAAGAAAAGCAAAAGGCTTGGCATGATCGCCACATTAGAAACAAGAAGTTTGAGGTTGGGAAGATGGTGTTACTATATGATTCTAAGTTTTGTGCCATCCTGGGAAGTTGAAAGTCCATTGGTTGGGTCCTTACACAATCTCGTACATCCTTGATTGGGTGCGTGCCAGTTACAAGTGTTGGATGGGATGAAGTTTCTGGACACTTCAATGGGAGTAGGCTGAAGCCCTACTATAAATAAGTCTTCTTGGTGTTTGTAAATAAGGTAGTTTTTCCAGTTAGTTTAGAAGTTTCCTTTATGCTTTCCCTTTCTTGTGTTTCCCTTTCACGTTGTTGTTTTGTTTTGCGCCTTGGGCCGGTAACCTTATTGCTATTTTTGAGAATTTGTGAGTGCGTAGAGGACCACACATCATTTTAAGTGTGGGGTGGAGAAATGTGAAGGAGCGCATGATTAAGGTACCAAGGAAGTTGTGTTGAAAATCCTTGTTGAATGGCCCGGTTGAAAGAGGTATATGAAGAAAGATGGAAGATGAATGGTTGGTGCAGGGTAAAGCTACTTGTAGATCCCATGTACTAAGAAGGAGAAAGCACATTTAAGCAACATGAGGTAGGTGAAAGCAAGAATCAGGATAGAAGAAGTGCCTTTGGCGTGGGTTACGCATGCGTGCAAGAGTCTCTGTCATGTTAGATTGGTTACGCCAGAAGGTTGGAGGAGTTTTCACACAAGGTTGGGCACGTGAGTGAAAGTGCTGAAGATGGGATTTGTTTGAAAAATCCACATTAAATGAACAAAGTATGGTGGTAGGTGAAGTAGCATTTAATGTTCAAAAAGAGAAAAACTATAAGTAAAGGGTGAGGCTCTTTCATTTTCACTTTGTGAAATAGAGAAAGGAGCGAGTTTTATAAACTAGGGTTTCAGATTGATCGTGTGAAGAAAGACCTGTGAGATCGAAGCATGAGCAGCTAGTTTGAGTTTGCAAACTAGAAGGAAGGGGTTACATGGGTGTGAAAAGGGTTGTAAGGAGGCACCATCTTGTGGAGTTAATTTGATCCAGTTAGGGTTGAAAAACTAGGGCATGGGTTCAAGAGAGTTATATCATGGATTTGAGATCGGAGGTTGGAAGAATTGAAGAAGAAGAGTAATAAAAAGACCTCGACAATGGCACCCAAGAAAGGAAAGGGCAAGGGAAAGGAAAAACAACAAGAACCCGACGTAAACACAAATGAAGAATGGTATGCAGAGATGCAATACCCAGATGGGGTGATGATGGGGAAGGAGTGGGAATCCCACCTGAGAAATGTACCTGTAAGTGATTATAATCACTGAAAAAACATGATAGAGAAGGAAATGGCATTGGAATTAGTGTGCCCCCACTAGTAAAAATGAACACTAGAGGCTTTTCGATATACAATGATGATGTTAAGGTCAAAATAGAGAAGGCAGGGCTATTGCTAACTCTATGAGTTGCCCTATTTTGGAAAACCAGAGTGCTGTACCAATGGTTAATGTCACGGGTACATGAAGATTACTTCCACTTTGTAGGGTGCAAGATGATGCATGTTACTCCCCAACTTATCTCACAATTTACAGGCCTCATATGTGAGGGAGATAGCTTGGAAGATGACCTAAGTGACAAGGAGGCTATTTAGGAGACCATCACCGAATATGCCTACAAGAAGGGGTCGAGGTATTATGACATTTTAGACATCAAGGACCCCGTGATGAAAATGGCCATGCATCTGGTGACTAAGTTGAATGGCCAGGAGAGGTGGACCTAGTCAATAAGCCTTGGCTACATGTTTGTAGAAAAATTATAGAAGGCACTATATACAACTTATCACATACATCGCAGAAGAAATTGTTAAGTGTGTGAAGGAAGGGGACAAAATCCTCTTGGAAACATCTTGCTCACCATTGTATTTTTAGAGATTGGAGTGCCTAATGCACTGGACAAGTTTGTATGGGAGTACCCCCGAGGATCCTTCACCCACGAAGAGGTTCAAGAAGTATGCTATGATACAATGATGACACCCCACAAGGCATGGCTAGAGAAATGGTATACGTGCCTAAGGAATGCATGTTCGGGGTAGAGTGGAGAATCCTGAACAACTCCCAAGTAGCCACTGAAGGGGAAGCCGAATTTTTTATCTATCAACATTTCTACTTGGGAAAGATTCAAGCTAATAGATGAATCATGGAGCCCTTGGTGCAAGCTTCCCTTCACGTTCACTACTCAATACTTCCAAGTGGGAGTGAACAGATTTAAGGAATCAAAGAAGTTAAGGCTGGAACTAGGTAGTCTGGACCGAGAGCATAGGGAGATGAGAAAGAAGTTGAATTACCCCGGTGGAAAGCATGCATACGTGGAGAGGTACGTGTCACATGAGATCTAGATGACAAGGCCGATGACACTACCCATCATTTGGAGGATCCACGGCATGCGTGTACCTCGTATAAGGCTGAGTTTGAGAAGGGTGCATATCTAGAGAATGAAGTCTCCATACCTGAGGATCCCATGGGTAGGAAGAAGCCCATGCCAAAGAAGAGGGAGAGGAGAAGAAAAGCACCAAGTGTGTAAACTACTGCTGAGGAGCAGTGAGCATGCCAACAAAGTGCCAAGCCAAGCACTTACATATGGAGAAAGAAGTCCTGGTGAAGGAAAAGACACCAGAAGTAGAGGCACCTAGGAACCCCTCACCAAGGAAGAGTCACCTGAGGGAGAAGATAAGGTTGAATCCCTATGTTTAGGAGCCACCTCTCAGGAAAAAGTAGAGGGTAGATGAGGAAGCTGACTCGGAGGTGATGAAAACATTGGAGAAGTACATGGGTGGAAGAGGGGATGAGAGTGAAGAAGATGACGATGAGGAAGATGAGCCTGAAAAAGACCAGGAGCCACAGGTCTTTAGCATCTATGACTTGGAAGAGGAGAGTGGAGATGAGAAGCAGGAGTTTGTATTCACGTGGCACAAGGGGCACAGGATGAGGAAGACACCAGAGACATGGAAAGGAATGAAGAGGTTGGTGGGGAAAAGTAGGGAGCAATAAGTTTTATGAAGGAGCAGATCACTGAGGTGGTGCGGAAAGAGAAGCAAAGAAAATGCTGAAGCCCTGGTAGACCAAGAGTTGGAGCGCAAGTGTGGACATAGTGCTGAAGGAAGGGAAGGAGGAGAATATTGAAAAAGAGCATGATAGCCTGGGAGGAGGTCCCGCTCTAATAGTAAGTTTCCCCAAAGGTGCATGCTCGGGTAGGAGGACTCTTGATATGGAGCAGAGGCAAGTAATGGGCTATGTTGATGACATGAAGAAGGTGCTACACATGTGATTCCAAAGCATTGTACCCATAGAAAGGCTTTTAGCCATGGGGTCTTTTGAAAAGGAGGGCGCGTACCCTAGAACAAAGAAGATGCTCTCTTGGGTGTTTGAGTCCCACATTGATGAGCCAGACTTTGAAGTCTATCAGGGAGCGCACTCATAACATTTCTAGAATCTAAGGGGTCAATCCCTTAGTGAATGCTCAGGAGCTCTCGGATGAGAAAGTATACAATGCACTCAACAAGGTCATGGTGAGACCGAGGCTAGACTCTTCACGTGAAATGATAGGATAAGAGTCTTGGAGGAAAAACTAGGGAAGAAGGAAGAGGAGCTGGTGGAGAAGACCCAAGAGCTTAAAGCAGGAAGAGCTGATCAGCACAAGCTAAGGCGTGAGTTAAAGGAAGAGAAGATAAAGGTGTAGGAAGTATACAAGAAAATGGAGTCTATCAAGGGTGCCATCCTTTTAAAGCACCCAGACTTAGCACCACCCACACAGAAGTACTCATCCCTTCTGGAATGTATAGAAGATCTAACATGTGCATCCTCACTATGGAGAGATGACCTTTGGCCTAGAGTCTATAGAAGAAGTGGCCACGTGCTTGAAGGAGGAGGATAGATTGAAGGTGGTAGCACTCATTGCCGAGTATAGCCAAGTGCTCGAGAGGTTAAGGTCTGCCCAATCTACGGAGGCCGCGTATGATACATGTGTCAGACAGAGATAAGGTGGCAAGCTCCTTGGTCACCACACTCGAAGTAGAGCTAAAAGAGTTCCAAGAAAAGAACAAGGGGAACAGGGTGGAAAGGGACAAAGTTCTAGCCAAAGTAGAGAAAATCAGAGGCAATTGAAGCCTTAAGGAGTTTGATCAAGGCCGGCTAAAGGAACTATACCCTCAAATTACCAGGAGGATGGACAAGCTCAAAGACCTGGGAAAAGAGATGGAGTAGATCATGGACACTTTGGGCACCCAGGGAATTGGCCTGAGTTTTGATGAAGTGAGCACCCTGGTGGGTGACCTCTGTCAGAAGGCACAGGGTGAGGTCGAAGTGTGGAATAAGCTAGAGGTAGACTTATGGAAGGATTTTCCTAGCTTGTTGAATTAATGCTCCCCCCATTCTTCATTCTTTCCCCAATTCTTTCATTCCCTTATTCTTTTGTAAAGTGTAAGATTATACATTGGTTCCCTAAGGCAACATGCATCTTGGTTGAGTAAAGTGTTTTCGAGGATGAGAGAATAGGCGTAGTGTGGGGTGATGTTGGACCCCTGGAATATTGGCCAAGTATGAAGGCGCATAGGTGTGCAAGGTCCCAGTTATGGAAAGGCGTGCAAGGAAAAAAAGCACACAAGAGAAAGGTTTAAGGAAGCACATAGCATGCATGTGACATGTGAAAGGAGGTTTGGGACTTAGTCAATTTGAGCACCCAGGGTAGAACATGTGAAAAGCATGACCGGGTTGCATGTGGATAAGGTGCCAGCCTGGTGACAGGTTGGCCCAGATAGGGGCATGCCTTGGATGGAATCTTCTAGAAGAACATCATGAGATAAAGTGGAAAGCTCAAGCCTGGAGAAGCATGCTCACATGAAGGACCACATTCGACACTTGGCACCAGATCTGAGGGCGTTGGAGGGTGAGTTGGCAGTGTAGGAAAGTGATAAATACAAGTGCTGTGGAGTAAAAGATATACGAGTTTGAGATATAGTGGGTTAGAGAGAGTGTGAGTTTGAGAGAGCATGGGTGGAGCTCTGCATAATTACTGTGAGGACTCTATTAGTGGATAGTTACATCAAGGAGAGAATGTACTAGGCATGAAGTTGTAAATTTTCTTTTGGTAGCTTAGTTACATAAGTCTAAGTGAAATGCATGACTGCGGTCTGCTTCTCTGTGACACTCTGTAATGGTTCAATGAATGTAATGAGGTTACCTGATATAATATATACATGAATATCAATGGTTCTAATGCATATTTCTCTCTTATGAGTTCTCTTTCCTTTCATGCTAAGTATGAATGCTTGTATATTTCTTTACCATAATACATGTTTTGGATTCTATTAAAGCACTCGGTCTGAAGTGACTGCAAGGATCTAGAGGCCATTTTGAGCCCTATGGTTCTTGTATGTCTTAACTTCCCTCTGGAAACTCTTACACTAATCATAGATGATGTTTCCCACTAAACTCACATAAAAGAGAGACTCGGTACCCGCGCGTGCCTCGGGTGAGTGCTCAGCTTTCATTGGGTGATAGGTGAGGCATGCATGGGGTTCCTTCCTTTTGTGATGGCCATACCCTTCCAAATTGGATAGAGATGGACTAAAAAAGTAAAAATAATAACAACTTCTAAAGTAATCCAAGCATATGCAACCATAAGAAAATTCAAATTTCCATGATAAGAAGCCTAACTTGCAAAATTCAATCCAAAAATCCAATATTCCAAGATCTCCAAGCCAATCTAAAAGCAATTTAAAAAGATTCATAAGTTCTTCCAAAATTCATAAATCCAAACAAGAATTAAAGAAAATAGAACTCTAATTCCCCTAAATTTGGAGGATAAATAAGCAACAAGTACCAAAATAGGAACAAGTGGAGAGATATCCATATTCCATCTAGTCATCCTCTAAATAGGTTCCATATTAACTTCTCTCCTCTAAATCCAAGACAAAAAATTGAATGTCATAAAAAAGGATATCCCAAAAGCCAAGAAGAGTTATTCACCCACTTGAGGTAAATCAAACTCACCTCAAGTGATCTTGGAAATACCAAGAATCATAAGGAATTTGGGTGAGTAAATAAACCTAAGAAGGTGGAAAAGGTCCATTTTCCATTAGAAAGAAACTTTCCTGGCCATAGGTATGGTTTTGGGAGGTCTTTTCAAGGAAAATGAGGTACTCTACAATCCATGCACACTTCCCAAAAATCCCATTCTTTCTAAATATGAATTTGGGTGAAGGGATGCCTTGGGAAGTGTGTAAAATCCACTAAACAAGGTAAGAAATATCATAAGCAAGGTTAAAAAAATTAGGCATAATCAACTTAATTTAAATTAAGGAAGGGGAAGGAGAAAAATGAAATAAATTAACCAATAGTTATTGTTGTCTAAAATAAGCTCACTCTTTTTTTTGGTCAACTAACCCCCTTTCCCCCTTTTGTGCTTCAATCTGATTTTTTATATATTTTAAGCACTTAAGGTTTCTTGAAAACATCTTCATCAGATAGGAAATTTCTTCCCCTTTCCGAAAATGTAAAGAAGTCCTTCTAACTCTTCATATTTTTCAAGTTACGGGCCGGCGGGCCTTGGAAGGATTTTTTTGCCAAATGTGGACTTGCGGGCCTGGGGAAGACTTTTCGCCAAAGGGGAAAATTGCGTTGCGGGTTGGCGGGAGATATGTTGGCATTTTGCACTTTTGCAAAAGGCACAAGTTACAATTGTGGGTCCGCAAGCCCGGGGATGATTTATTTTGCTAAGTGAATATGTGGAGGAAATTTTGCCCAAGTGTAAATTCAGAGCTAGCGGGTTTGTGGGGCATTTTGGAACTTTTGCAACTTTTCACAAAATGGCGCAATTTTCAAGTGCGGCCCACGAGCCTGTGTAGGTTTTTTTGCCAAGTGCAAATTCATTAAGTCATGGGTGCTGGAGGTTTTTTTGCCAAAGTAAACTTTCGAGCTTGAGGGGTTGTTTCATCAAAAGTAAAATTCGGGGCATGCCTCAAACAAGTGTGCCACCACCACCGGTTAGAGTCAGAAACGGTCTCTTCGGCCGTTGAAAATTCATAGAGCCACGAGGGACCCACATGTGCCAATGATGTAACTTTAAGGGTGCGACCTAAAAGGAAGGACCTGAATTGGCTAAGCATAAGGTGAGGCAGCGGAAGGCCCCACGTGTCTCTTTGGTGCTCTTTCAAGGGGCAGATTCAAAAGTAGTTCCCAAATGAGTGCCAGCTCACAACATGGTCGATTCAAGAGGGGACAAACCGACCATTGAAAAGTCCAAGACCAAGTGAGAGGATCCACGTGTTAGCTTGGCACTCTTTCAAAAGTAAAGTTTGGATGGCATTTCCAAACATGCACCAACTCACCACGTGTCTTGGGTCGGCATAGTGTCTCCGCCAATGGGGGATTAAGAAAAGAACATAAGAAACATAGCAGGCCCAGGGGATGACGCCATGTGTCACCCAACACAACTTCAAGAGTGTAGAGGAAGGGTGAAACCTTAAGACATGCGGGGCTACCACATGGATATGCGCGAATAGACTCTAGACCCGAAGTAACCCAGGCAGCCATATCTTTCGATCAGAATCTCAGAATTGAGTGGGAGGGGATGTTTTGGAGAGCTCTCAACACCTGCTACCTACCTGCCACCATTAATTTTTTGACCTACCATTTTTTAGGCTGTTAAGTCTCCCACTTGCCACCATGATGAAGAATGGGTTTCCTTCTTGCCTAGCAAGGAACAACAATGGGGGCATGGGTGTTGCAATGAGACTCATCATTATGGTAGGGGAATTCAATGCTCCTTCAGGGGCGGTTGGAATAGGGTTGGATTTTTCCTCCTTTCTCTCTCTCATTCTTCCTATATATTGTATAAGAGGGACAATTTCAAAGGGTTGGACATTCTTGCTTTGCGCCCTCCCTTTTCTTTGCTCTGTAGGTGAATTCGTGGAGTCTCGAACCCCTCCATCAAAAGTATAATGCAATTTCGCCTCGCCTATTGTAATGCAATGTATTAATTATTAGAGAAATTAAATAAGTCCGTGGATAATTTCAACCCTCTCTTATGTTTAGTTACTTCTTCCTGATCCCTCATTGCAATCTTGGTCATCTGTGCATGGATATTGTGTCCAATTTTAATGGTCTGTGTTTAAAAGCAATGCAAATGTTCAACATTCCTTTGGTGCATCACCTCTATTAGATTAGGTTTCATTTCTTGTATTCCCTTAACCCTGTCTCCTTGGCAAGTTAGAGTAGGATTTAGATAGATCCTCTGCAATTTTTATGTGTGCACCTGAACAGAGGAATATGAACCGGCCTTTATCCGGAGAGCTTTCCCGATTGCAAAGTCCCACACTTTGGGAAAATCTCCATGTTATGTAATCACACTGAGAGTCTCAACCCATCAAGTTGCAAACATTGGGGGTGCTTGTGATTTTGCACTAACAGTTTTGGCACATCGGGTGGGACAAGAAGTCTTTATTTTTACTATAGCAAGATTGATGTGCACTTGTTGTAAGTTCCCAACTTGTAAGAAGCTCTAAAATTACACATCTGGTGACTCCAAAAGAGGCAGAGTCCACTACTTTAAAAGTAGTCCAAGCTTGTCAAGTTCATGAGAAGAATATAAATAAGGTTAAGGAATAAAGAAGAAGGATTATTTTTCTATCTACATTTATCCCTAAAAAGAGTAAGGAGAGGAAGAAGAGCTCAAAGGTCTCCATCTCCACCAAACAGAACCTTGTCAACACCTCCACCTGGTAGGCATTTTTTCAATTGACTAGAGTCCTCGACCAATTAGGATGGTGCAACCCAACCCCTACACCAATTTCATTAGCAACAGTCCATTGGCTCTCAATACACAAAATCTAGTTCCAGCTGCAGCACTGAAGAGCATTCCATATTTTACTGGAGAGAACCAGACGACTCCAATTGACCACATCCAGGATATTGCAAATGTCTGTGTAATTCATGAGATCAATGAAATGGATGTTGCGGTCAAGTTGTTGGCTTCATCTTTTAAAGGTAAAGCTTTACAGTGGTTCAGAGAGTCTAACTGTAGGATCCATTCAAAATTGGGACCATTTTTGCATGACTCTTCACAATCAATTTGGAGAGAAGGGAGATAATTTATCCTTGTTGGAAAAATTGACAACAATCAAGAGGGCTCCCAATGTGCAGTTGACCGATTTCAACTTTAGATTTCAGAGGACGTGGATAGGATTCTGGTGGCCATGAGACCAATAGATGAAGGTAATTTTCTATACTTAAAGCTTTAAATTCTGATATTTCCATGATGATTCAGTCCATGGGGGTAGAACTTTACCCACATCCTATAACATTGCCATTAGAGCCAAAAATTGCTTAATTCAGTGGTAAACTTGCACCTAGGCCACCTATGCCTCTATATCTAGAACTAGGATCTCCAAGCACTAGTCAAACACCCACATTAGCTCCCATACCTACTCCAAGGAATCAGAGTTCAAATGAAGCTTCCACCTCATCTTATAGCTCCTCAAATGAGCTCCAAGAAGTCATGAAGCAACTGCAAAACTTGGGTAATGAGTTGGTGACACTTAAGAGGTAACAAGCTCAAAATTTTAGATCATATTAGCCTCAAACTCAACCCAACAGCCTCCATATCAACCTAATAGGCCACCCATCCAAACTAAAAATCAGAATCAAGCCAAACCTCCTGCTAATAGGCCATTCTAGCCTTACAATCCTAATGTAGCATCCACATCTAGAGCCTTGGTACCAGTACAAAATAACATGGCTCAAGAATATGATTGGTGTTTCCCATGAAATCAGCCCAGAACTAGTCAATGTGTTTCAATGGTGCTTTGAATCAAGCTCTTATGGTGAAAACAACTGGTGTGGAAAAAGAGAAAGGTCAGAAGGGAACTAGTAGCAGAGAAGTAACCCAAAAAGAGGGACCTCCAAGTGAGACCACACTTGTAAATTGGCAGGTTGAAGATTTCTGTGGTATGAATCAAACACCTCCTCATGATGTGGCAGAAAATACATGGTCCAAGAAGAGGAATATTGGAGAAGGGAAATCCTCCAATTCGAACGGTCCACAGCCCTCTGTTACCTCACAAAGTGCTAGCAACCAAAGTGCAACTCCCATTGTGCAGAGTCTGCCCAAGCCACCTTCCATACCCGCTCAAGTGCAGTTGTAACAACCCATGTGTAAGAGAAGAATATGCAAGGAAAATGGCAATAGAGAGATATCTCATCCCCATTCAACATCATTGAGCATATGAATAGGAAAAATGTACACATCTCAATGTGGGAGTCATTGACTATCCCAGGACAAAGAGACTTATTGCAAGCTGCTATGGAAAATTGGTCAACATTAAATCAATCACCTAATCAACAAGAGAAAGTGCTTACCAATGCAGCTTAGCCTGAAGGAAATCATGGAGGACAAGGTAAAAATTTGAAGCCCCCTCTCATTGATCATTGGAGACAAGCTAGTGCATAATTGTATGATTGATTCGGGAGAAAGTATCTCTACCATGCTTTGAAACAAATAGTTGATCAGCTAGGTCTTCAATATGAAGTCATCTCCAAAGGCATAGTGCAATTAGATGGGACAACGGTAACAATGGTTGGAGTAATCAAATATTTTAGCCTCACATTACATGCATGTCCTAATGTGAATGTATTGCAAGATGTATCAGTCATAGACTTGCCACCTCTCTTTGCATTGTGCTTGTCAAGAGACTTCACCACTAAAATTGGAGGTTATTTGTTTGCTGATTGGTCACATATGTTATTCAGAACAAGGTATGGAGCTAAGGCTACAATAAGATCTGATCCTATTGTAAACTTTCACATAGAGCCTCATACACCAAACCCAGTCAATTCAAACTATTCAACATTTGATCAAGAGGACTATCCAAGTGCTCATGAAGCAGATACCAAAGTCAGATGCATTCTAGACTTGAATCTTGATGAATGGGAAAGAAAGAGGCATGCTTTTGACCCTTATAAGGAAATGGAAGAATCGAAGCTAGGATTCTATTGTTTACATGAAGAGAATCATCCCCTAACTAGCATCACCGAGCCAGACCAAAAAGATGAAAACAAAGTATGGAAGTTATTCTTCGACAACTTGAGAAGTAGACAGGGAGCTGGAGGAGGATATATGCTTGTTTCACCTCAAGGTACGAAATATTACTTAGCCTTTCATTTCCAATTTTCTTGCTCAAACAACATAGATGAGTATGAAGCCTTGATCCATGGATTGCATTGGGCAAGAAAGAGAGGGATTAAAAACTTACAAGTGTTTGGTGATAGTGAGCTAGTTACAAATCAAGTCCGAGGACAAAATGCTGCCAAGAATGATTTGTTAAAAACTACAAGAATTGGGTATGGGATCTCATCAAATATTTTGAAGCTTTTGGCATCAATTCCATCCCAAGGAAGAAGAATGAAGCAAATGAGATAGATTAGAAGCAATCGGTGAAACATTTGATGCAAAGAGAGAGTATCAAGAGTGAGAAATCTCAGCTCCATATCAAAGTGGTTGTGAGACCAGCTGTTCTAGATAACAATACAAGTTGGCAAGTCTTTGAGAATGATCAAAAAATTATCAATTTTTTACAAGAAGAATTTGAGTTCTCCACTAGAAACCAAGACAAGTTGGAACAACAATATGGTGACCAAGTGGTGTAGTTGAGAACTAAAAAATTACCAAAAGGTCTTGTAACTTTGGAGTCAATATTCAACCCAAATGATCAATTCCGGAAGGAGAAAGCAAATATTTAGGTAAAGGGTGAAGATTTAGAGCCCATTTCCATAGATGAAGGAAAAACATTGTGAATTGACAAGGTAAGTACCCAACAAGAAAAATATAAGTTTGTTTAACTTTGTCAAGAATTACAGATGTCTTTGCTTGGACTTATAAGGATTTAAAAGGTTTCAACCCAAGGTTGGCACAACACACTATCGAGATGGATCCAGGATCTAAACCTATCAGACAAAAGCAAAGGGTGGTAAATCCCCATATTGAACCTCTCATGAAGAAAGAGTTGAACAAGCTGATTGAAGATAACATCATCTTCCCTATCAAACATTCAAGTTGGGTTGCAAACTTGGTGTCAGTGAGGAAAAGAAATGGAGAAATCAGATTGTGTGTGGACTTTCGTGATCTGAATAGGACATCACTCAAAGATCACTACCCACTTCCATCGATGGAGAAAATCTTATAGATTGTAGTTGGCTCTGAGAGGTTTTCATTTCTGGATGGCCACTCAGGGTATAATAAGATAATGGTAAAAGAAGAAGATCATTTCAAGACAACCTTCATTAAATTTCGTAAAAAATATCCAACTACAACGCATCGCATTATATGTCATTTTATGGGAGAGAAGTGGGTGAATTTGGTAAAATTTTCCATTGTTACCATGATGACATCATGATGGTAGGAGGATGTAGGGAGATGAACAATAAATTCCATTGAAATCACATCCCACTTCCACTTTGGAATGACGTGGGGATAAAGAAAACTAGCAGGATGGGAATGATTGGCCTTCACCCACTTGCACTCCAGAAACATGTGAAAAATTTGGCTATTAACCAAAGTAAACCATGCCAAAAGAACAAGTGGTAAAGCTTGAAATGCATATTCTTCACTCCAATATATGCTTCATACAGAGGATGATGAGCCTAAGATATAATGAAACTACAAATATCACCTACCTTGGGGACATAAATGTACCCATGGAAGCAATGAATGCCATGTTTATCCAACAAATACTTAGTATAATTTCCCACCAAGGGACTATGTGATTGAAATCTCTGTCTAACACGCTCATAAAATTTTTCCCTTGGTAGATGTGTAAATTCCTATCCTAAAGATCCGATTGAAGGGTCAATGTAAAAATATCATGTCACCACCTATTCAAGTTGTTAACGATGACATTATCATTTCCCTTGATGTATTACATATCCATGTCCTACTCAAACATGAACTCCATCCAAATCCATTTTCAAGTGTTGAGATTGGGTTCAGTGAAAATATGTTAAAAATCTTGTGGTCAGTCCTAAAAAAAATTCCTACGAAGAAGAAAGTACCTCTAATGATGTAAGAGATGCTTCACCACAAGAAGCTCAAGATCATGCGTGGGGTGATTAAGTTTGTAAGAATTGAGCTTGTGAGAATAATGATCAATGACACATACTCTCTACATAAGAATAACCCCAATTCCTCCAAGGAAACATCTATGAAAACAAAAAAATCTACAAGGGAATATGAAACTTCCAAGATAGGTGCAAACTGCTACTCTTTGAGAAACCTAAAGGCCTGCTCACACCTCTAATAATAAAATCAAAATTTCCTTTTCCACTAAAGGGAAGTGATCATCTTAGCAATATGGGAGAATTCCTAAACAAATACATGATAATACCTTACTAAACCCATTAAACTCCTAACTTTAGTGATCAAGTAGAGCAGAGCATTCAAGAATCATTTATATCTTCAAAGGGTCTACAAAGATACCTCTCTAGAAATCATATGCCCCAATAATGTTGGTATGGAATAATGAACACTTTTCTAGGTTCAAAATTCTAATGCTCATGCAAGACATGTAAAACCTATCTCAAGTTCTCCTCATTTATCCTCTACTTTACGGGAGTAGATCAAAATGTCATGAATGAAGATCAACATAAAATGGTCTAGGAAATTCTAAAAGATGTTGTTTAGGAGACTCATGAGTAACTTCAGTGGTATTATTCAACCTGAAGGGGACCACTGTGAACTCATAATAGCCGTAGCGATTCCCGAACTTGGTCTTGTGGATATCAACCTCTATGATATAAAGATGATGGTACCCAAATTTGGGATGAATCTTAGAGAACACCTTGGATCCCTTCATCTGATCAAAAAGGTCATCAATCATGGGTAAAGGATAACAATTATTCACTGTTACTTTATTCACCACTTGAA
Organism: Taxus wallichiana var. yunnanensis; assembly: GCA_018340775.1. Classification (NCBI taxonomy): domain Eukaryota; kingdom Viridiplantae; phylum Streptophyta; class Pinopsida; order Cupressales; family Taxaceae; genus Taxus; species Taxus wallichiana. The sequence continues at coordinate 54,728,011 of CM031234.1, forward strand.
ATCCACACAAAAATAAAGATATTTTTCCTTCTTCTTTACAAAGATCATGGGAGCTCCCAAGGGGACATATTTGGAAAAATAAGTCCCTTCTATAATAAATCCTCCAACCGGATATTGAGCTTATGAAGATGATAAGTAGTCATCTAGAAAGGTGCTTGGGAGAAAAGAGTTGTTCCTAACACTAGATCGATGGTGAAGTCTACCTCATGACGTGGTGGCATCCCAAGAAGATTCCTAAGGAACACATCGTAAAACTACCTAAAAAGTGTATAATCATCTAGGGTGAGATTTTGGGGGTCTCCTCAGATATATCACTAATTATGATAACAAACATTTGGTATCTTTGACACATGCACCTCTTGAGCTACATAGCGGAGATTATGCATAGGGAAATTGGTCTCTAAACTCCGAAATAACAATCATGCTACCCAAGTCACCTCTAAACTCTATGGTCGTGAGCCTACAATCTAACTTTTCTTGATGCATATTTAGTCAATCCATCCCAAAACTACCTCATATGATCCTAATGGTAGGATACAAAGGTCATAAGTGGTGGTTAGCACCAAAAAGTCTAGGAAACAACTCTCCACATAGGTGTCCATGATGAGATTGGCCCTAGTAGACAAATTTGCTTGCCATCGGTCCGACTCTCCAGCCTATCACTAGACCACACTAGTCCACAATCGTAGGTGAAATAAAGGAATCCAATGCACTAGAATCAAACAAAACTAAAACTACAACATCCTCGATCCTATATAAAACCATGATATCTATGGTTTTGTATTATCTTAGTGGTCATCTACAATGGTGTAGACATGATCAACACGCCCTAAGTTTGTCATTGTCTTCTCGGAGGTAGAACCAAGTGGTCTATCCAAAATTACTCTACAAGGGAAATTACGAGCATAATGACTAGGTTCAACACAAACAAAACATCACCGCCTTGGTGTGGAACCAACTATATTATGCTCGAACTTATCATGTGGGGCCCGCCTTAATAGACTACCGAGTCTAAGTTTCCTGTCTCTACTAACCGCCATTTCCTCTATCTCTAAATTTTCCCCGACATGGCCTAATTGTACCTCTCTAACCATCTTGAGGTGGCCCGGGTCTCAGGCTTTGCTGATATGTTTGAGGATAAGACTACGGGGTTTCACAACTAATAATATGGGTCTAAACCCTCCTTGTGAAGGTGGTGGGGCACTCCTGGGTCTACCATCCTACTAGAAAGATGCCCTATTATGTAATTGTGCCATGTTCCTGTCTCTAGACTCTTGGGCATTACCCCGATATCCTCTACCAAATGTGCCTTCTCCACCGCCCACTCAAGGGTAGAGGAGATAAAATCCTAATTGATCCTAACAAATATACATTCATACCTCGATAAAAATAGTTCAAATGTTGTTTTTCCTTTCAAAGATTGTCCACATATTGTAGTAGTTCCAAAAATGGCTCATATACTATGCTATTGTGCCATAACCCCGATGGAAGACATGAAACCCATCTATCCTCCTCTATATGAAGTGCTCGGACATATAACATGCTTAAAAGTGCTCCTGAACAAATCCCAAGTTATTATCTTATGTGAGAGATAGAGCTTTCACTCCTTTTCCCTCTACCAAATGCCTATTGTGTCTCGTAGGAGAGGAATATTGAATTTGGCCTTGACATTTATCTCGAACACCTGAAGCCCAAAATAACTATCCAAATTGAGCGACCATGCCTCTACATTGAAACCATCCATATAAATTCCAAAAGTGGGTGGCTATAACATAAGCAAATATTTGATCACACCCACCAATCCGAACTATGAGTGCAGTGGCTATGCCAATCTGCTCAAAAGAAGGCGATGATAATCTTGTGGATGATGAAACCCCAACTAATGATGGTGGCCTAGTGACACCCATCGAGTGAATCTTATGATGTGACACACCACTATCCAAAGGTGCTCCCAAGTTATAATATCTCACCCATTTCTTTGAAATAAACTAGGACAAATAATCATAGGAATATTTCTTGTACTAAATTCCCTCTATTGTTTGTGTAGAAATCTAGCCTCTACGACCTCTTATTATGTAGGGAAGTGGTCTCAAGCACGCACATCATCTACCGAAGGGTTTGAATAATATGTGGCCAAAAATCTATGAAAGGTTGGTCTACATGAAGAAAAATGGGTGGTGACATGGGTGGTGATAGACGATGATGTGCCCTCAACCCCTAGCCGATCGACATCCTCTTTGTTTCTTGTTATCCTACGATTACATAGGGAATAATATTAGATTACCATCCAAGGTAAAATTTTAGAGTTTAGATTAATTTTAGGTTTTTGTCATGTTTTGGGTTATTGTCAATATTAGTTTTTGTCACTTAACCAAGTGAAACATTGTAGACACATTTCCATAAGCAGGGTTGATTAATTAGACTTTATAATTATTAGCTAATTATCCCTATCCTTTTAAAACCAATATAATAAATAAAATCCCTAGAGCTCCCAATGTTGAAAACCATCTTTGATACCATGTGTAGAACCTACTCCGCGTGAGCCAAATATGGACCTTTATTACTAAATAAACAAATTTTTAATTATTTAAATGTTAAGTTATGAAATAGTCACGCGACTCACTAATGAGCTTATACGACCATCGAATCCCAAGGAGACTCTAACCCTAGATTAAAAAGTCAAAGAGATTTGAACTGATCCCAATTCAACTTAATTAAAAAAATTTAGTAAAGGGTCATGTAATTAATTAAGTCTAACTAAGACATTTAATTAATTACCTATTGACGATTATCCTTGTGGATGAACCGTCAGAGTTATAGGAAACCTTAGGTTAGTGGGATGTGTGCCCTAAGGTGACCTCCAAATTTTAAAGAAGTTGGCTCTTCTCTACTGAAGAAGAGATGAGGGTTAGGAGATTTTTTTTTAAAAGAAGATAAAACTGTCCTAAGGTGATGTGCAAGAATAGGTCCTATAAGGGATGGAAAGATATATAAATGAAATTATTTAATAGGTAGAAGAGAATTACAACATGGTCCATATATTTTTAGAAACACATTAGATTTAATTGAGGCCGCGAAGGTGGAACGTATGACAAACATAAGTAATAGATAAATTAAACCCAAGGGCATATAACACGATAGATTTTATAAATTATCTAGAACTACTTAACGGAAGAGAAAGACTCAGAATATGAAAGCCAAAGTGCAGAACAAGAACTTAATTTATATGGAAAATAATACATAAGGCCGAAATGGCACAGATTACAAATTCCTTTTAAATGAGTCTTGCTAAGGCTTGGCTGATACAAAACTAAACCTTCAAATGCTTTTATAATTTCTTGTTCCTCTCATCCCCAAAAACTCTCACTTCGCCTTAGAATCGATGCCCCTTTATAGCTATTTGTGGCTCTCTTTTTGACGTCTGGAACTAGGGTTTCTACTAGCAATATGTAATGATCCTTCCTTCTAATTTAGTATCTTAAATACTTGTTGAGATATTTGTAATTTGATTTTAATTTGCCTAATTTTCATCCCTAGAGTTAGTGATAATCCTTACGACGTGTGGAAGACAGGACTCTACTTAAGACTCCTTCCGAAATTGGATTCCTTAATCTACACCTAAGAGACACGGAGGTTCGTCATGCTTCTATTATGATTTTTACTTTTCAATATGCTGGGGAAGGATTCGAGGCCCGAGACAGTGGATGATGTGATGCTAGGTTGAAATCCTCCCTTGCATTCTTTATGCCTAGCTTGCGCCAGTAAGACATGTGGACACTTTCCGCATCCAATTCCATACTTAGCCAATTTTGAGTTGAGTGATCAGAAAAATAAGGGCTGGGGTGACAAAAAAATGGTGATCAAAGAGGTCTCAAAAAGACTCTACAATTATGGCGACTCACCTAGGGACTCTGTGCCAGTCATGGAAGAAACCAATGATCCCTCGATTCAAAAATCAAAATGTGGCCTAAAAATGAAACTTAGAGCCACTGCAAGGTAGCTTGATATCCAAGCCATTCCTCCTCCTGTTGGGGATGTCCTCCTTTACAAGGCCGGAAGGCACGATCTAGCTTGATTATCTCCTTATGCGAGGAATTTTGGAGATTCCACACCACTACATGCAAGCAAAACTCCAACTAGATGATAGGGTTTAAAATGGATTCCACCTTGGCCACACTAGAAATCTCCTTTAAATACTAAAAGACAATCTTATCTTGACATTTGGCAACCAGGAGCTATTGAATTTGGTCCTTTGTGAGGACTGTAGAGTCATCAAGAAAGGGAGAAGGGAAGCCTAACTGAACTAGCTTATTGATGTTCTGTTTCATATTCTTCATTCCCTTATGGAGCTACATCAAGATATTATGGCATTTTCTAGAAGCCTTGTTACAACTCATAATCTCGTTGATTTTAGTGGAAATTGGCTACTTGTCGTAATCCCTACCCCTTCAAGGGTAGAGTATGAAGCATTATAAAGCTTCTGAATCAAAATTTGATTCGGGGACCTTGGCGGACACCGTTGGTAATGGTGGAAGATGCGGTTACTACAATGGAGTATAATTCATGTGCATCATATATGAATTTGAGCGTGGGGACTAGATCCATTTCCTTAGTGGTGATTCTTTCACAATAGGAAGCATATAGTTCTTGTACCAATGTTATAATCGCCCCTTTTGGGATTGTTGTCCTAATTTTCCAGTCAAATCCTTGACCACATCCTTTGATGATTTTAGCCTTGCTTGGAGGCTTTCCTTTTTGGCCTCAATGGCACATAGCTTGGATTGAGATACAACTACTTATACTTTCTTTAAATCGAGCACCTTTTGGAGGATCCCTTTCACCTGCGAGAGTGAATCAACTAATGACTCAAAGATGATGAGCCTAGTTGTAAGGGTTATAACCTCGATCCGAGAAGATGTAAGGGATTTACGGTGAAGGAACTCCCCTTAACTCCTTATGAAGCTTCTCTATTTCTTTGCTTTTTCCCTTGAGCTCAGCTTGATGGTTGGCCATAGTGGCCTCTACTCTTTGAAGGTTTGATTGTGCCTTCCTTAGCTAATTGCTAAGTTTCAAATAGTCTATCGTGACTACTACCACGGTTTTCTTCATTAATTCAAATTTGTCTCTGGGTCAAAACTATGAGAGGTCTACCACAACGGCGCACTGATAGAGTAGTCATCAAGTTACATTTGTTCCACAAGTTTGGATACTTGGGGATGAGGCATGTAATATTTAAGGAGATCTGTTGATGGTCATATAATGACCACATCTGCTTCATTGCTCCTGCATACATTTTTGTCTTCTTCTTCTTCACCCTTATATTGTCTCGGGTGGTTTTAGTGGCTTGAATTGACTTAGAAACTCGAGAGGAAGATGAGACAACCCCACCCATGAATGGGAACCCAGGTGGTAGGCCATAGGGAATGGTTACTTGTGGTTGAGGCACTGAAGTCACTATGGTGGAGGAGGGGCCTGCCACCACATGGGGGAAAATATTTTGATGGTGAAGGAAGGCCAAAAGGGAATGAGGACTTTGGGTGGAGGAAGGGATTGAGTTGGGGTGAATGATAAGGGAACACCACTGAAAGGGGAAGATGGTGGTGGAGGAGGAGATTGAAATGGGGCTCATGATGGGGAAGAGGTGGAGGAGAAATACGAACCACCATGGAATTTAATTTCTTACATGGGGGGCTCGGCGTTGGATCTTCCGTAGCGATCTCGCTTGAAGGAACAATTGCAATTTATGACACTCGGAGTTTGAGCTGGAATCTTTTATTGGATAATGGAAGGTAGGGGAAGAATAGCAAATTATTGTTGCTAAGGGCCGAAGGACTCCATACTTGATCTTGTGGACCACTTTGGAATGACAAAGTGACCGTATCCTCACTTTCTATATCGGATGCATGCTCCGCGTCCCATAAATCCTCCCACTATTCATCGCTGGGGATGGCCTTAAAATTTTGGGTGGTCTGCCAATCTCTTGCCTATATTTCCAATAGGCCTCAATCTTCTCCACACTCCAGTCCCTCTTTTTCAAGGCCACTCGGAGTCCCTTGGTCATGGTGAGAGTGGGGTCATACTTATATTTTCCTTGGTGGAATGTCTCCAGACTGGGGTTAGAATGTCCTTGAGCTTGAAAAATATGTTGGGTGACTCTTCCTAGGGATTCCACCCCATTTCAAAAAATTTCCTTGGCTCATAGATGTAGGAGTCAAGGACTTTGTTCTCCACTAGAGTCGCGGCCATCTTTCCATTTGGGTCATACCTCCAAGAGTCTTGAATTAAAGAAAACCCATAAGAAGCCAGCTTCTTCATAAGGCTATGCTCCACCCTCTTTTTAGTACAAGTGACTCCTCCTTTTCTCAAGGGGAGATCAAAAAGAGCCTTCTTCTTCTAGCCTATGCTGAATTCAATGTCTAGGAGTACTAGCTGCTTGGCTATCTCTAGGCCTACTACTCACTCCGTGAGGACCCTAGGAAGCATGAAAGATTCCTCCTTGAAACCATGCAGGTGAATCATAGAATGCCCTCTAGCAAAAAAAAGTAATCTTAGGGGTGCAAGGGGTTGGCCAGATAGATTGCACCAAGTCATTCATCCTGTTGTTGATCCCCTCTAGATCAATTTTAAGCAAAAGGGGCTCCACGAAAGAATTGAAGAATTCATATACATCTGATGAACGAGACAATATATGGGTCCATGCGGATATTGGAATGACCTTTTGTGGGTCCACTTCCATATCCCATATATTCAGAGTCATAAATTGACTAAAATATTCAACATTCTGATAAAGGATGAGATGAAACAAATAGGATGAATACCTAAATGTTGAGGTCACTAAGAATTGGGCAAGTTTCTCGCACATGGATCTTGCGATGGCTTCAAAAATCAAAATGGTATGTCTACTCTTTTGTGATAGACCTCATTCAAAACAAGGCTGCCATCTGCCAATCCTCCACACCTTTGTCAAAATCTTGTCTGAAAATGAATTCTAGCATGGAACATGCATCTTAAGAATCCACTTGAAGAAATTTCAATGGAATAGAAACCCTGTGGTCCCAGAGCCACTTGCTTCGATTGTTTTAGCTCCCTATTAAGGAAAGGGGATTTATTTTGGCATTATACCAGACAGTTTGGAGCTTGGCCATATCATAGAAGTTGGTTGTTGGGTCATGAGTTAGGGCCAACATGTCCCTGATGGCTTGTGGTGTGATCACCGCTATTAAATTTCTTCCCTAGATACTACGGGCTCTGGGTTGAAATGGTCTACGCACATCCATATGAGTTCTGGGAAGGGGTGAACTAAGGGCACCATGTATTGAGTGAGTGTCATGCTCTAGATTCTAGAGCTGAAAACTTTGAGTCTCCTAGTTTGAGAAACCTGGTGAAGGCTACCTCCCTCAAAGCTTTAGGATTCTTGTTGAGGGCTAGCTTGAAGACACATTGGGTGGGGTCGAAGATCATATTAGGTAGTTGACTGAGATCCTCCATCCAAAACTTCAATATTGGCTGGAGGGACTAAGGGGGAATCGATTTTCCCGCATAAGATTTTATCAATGGTGCATAATTGGAGGTTGCCATGGTGTCGCTTTGAGGCCGGGAAAGGGAATAATTTATTTAACTCGATGCTTGGTAACTAATTTGGAGGCTCTAGCGTTTGGAATGAACCTCATTACCCACTCCCATATCTTAAATAGCCTGTTCCTCCTTTAAGAGTAATGGCTCATGCGTAAATTGGGTCACCTCCCATAATGTCCCCTCTTTCATTAATGAATTTGAGTGCCACACTTTGAGTCTTTTGAGGGATCTTGCGTCACTTGAAATATTTTTCTCTTGAGTGCCAAGGAAGTCACTGGATCATTAATTTGGGGATAAAATAGGGAAGTAAACTCCCTCCAAAACTTCAAAAAGGGGCAAGGGGCCTTAACAAAGGACACGTGTCCGAGACACTTATTAAAGGGACAAAACAGACAAAGAAAATAACAAAAAGAAAATTGTAGATATAATACAATCTTTTACAAAGGGATTTATACGAAGGGCTTTAAGTGAATTAGTTAGCCAAAATTGCTAAAGAGTCACCTTCCATTGTTTCAAGCTCAAATGTGTTATGTTGCTTACATGCACTAATTTTGAAGGGTCCCGTCCATAATGGGTCAAAATTTCCATGATTCCTAGGTTTGGCAGCTCATGCATCCCATTTAAGGACCGTATTTTTGACCTAGAAGTTTGGTTCCAATGTCTTTAGTTGAAACCAAGTCTTGATCACATGCTAACAATTAATCATGGCCTCATGAGCTAGACTCTCACTTCTCTTGGAGCTCTATTAGCTCGACAAGCCTCACTTGCATTGCCCCATTTTCATCCACCTCAACTTTTTTTAATATTTGTAATGCAGGGATCTCCAAGGAAATTGGCATCACGACGCTTTTCCCATAGACTATATCATAAGGTGAAGCCTTCAGGATCTGCTTCGGGGTGATCTAGTCAGCCCATAAGGTTGTCTTGACATGCTCATGCCATAACTTATTATGCTCATGCCCTATTCACTTTATGATTCTAATTAAGTTCTTATTGGTAAATTCTGCCAGACCATTCCCCTGTGGATAATAATTGGAAGACATCTTTAGGTAGACATCTCATGTTTTACCAAAAATTAGATACTTTGGCTCCCACAAAGGCCTTAGCATTATCCAATATGAAAGTGTGGTGGGGGAAGCGTGTAGTTATATCTTGTAGGAGACCTAGAATTACATTTTTCGTGGCCTCTTTAAGGGGGACCACTTCTACCCATCGGGTGAAGTAATCAGTTGCTATGAGGATCCATTTGTGGCTGGTGCTAGAAGTTGGATTAACCATCCCGATGAAGTTCGAACCAATTGGGAGAAGGGTTCTTCTACTAAGATGGGGTTGAGTGGTAGTGCTACCTTTATTTGGGGGCCGACATAAACCTAGCATACCTTGTACTTGTTTATCTTTGCTTGACTATCGGTGAAAATACTTGGCCAAAAATATCCTACTTGCAGGATTTTTATGGCTGTAGTCTATTCCGAAAAGTGACCTCTAGAACTTCCGTGATGCAATTCATGTAAGACTCTTGTAGCTTCCTCATTTTCTAGGCATCTGAGTAGGATCCCATTAAAATTCCTCTTAAAAATGAAGTTATCAATTATGATAAAATTTCTCCCTTGTTGCCTATAATATCTCCTCTTTTTCAAGGGGAGATGACTAGGATACTTTCTAGTTTACATAAAGTGAATCTTGTCTAGAGACCCACCTTCTAAATTGCTTTCCTGAAGGTACATTATCTCTTCACATTTTTCATCATTCAAGGGGATAGATTCTTGCATTAGATATTGACACATGCCCCTGCCTCTCACGAGTTTCATGGGTTTTACTTCTATATCATACTCAAGGATCTTAGTGATCCAATTGGCTCTTTTCTTGGTTATCTCACCTTCCATTATATATTCTTTGACATTGGAGTGAGCCACCATGACCTATATTTTGTTGTGAGTGACAAGGTGCCTAAATTTCTTCAGACCCTTGACTATAGCATAAGCTTGTCTTTCTATGAAATTGTACCTTGTTTCATATTCATGGAGGGTTTTTGAAAATAAGGTGATTGGATGTTCCTCTCCTTGTAATTCTCCTTTTTGGGTTAGTACAGATGCTACGCTATGCTCACCCCCATATACATACATAATGAAATATTTTGAAAGGTTAGGGTTGTGCAGAATCGAGGTAGATGCGATATCCTTTTACCAATCCAAAGGACTAATGACCTTCATCGGTCCATTTGAAACCAAGGTCCTTCCTTAACATGAGAGTGATTAGGTGGATCCTCCCAAAAAGGTCTGAAATAATTTTTTTGACAAAGTTAATTTTTCCTAAGAAGGATTGAATGACCTTCCTATTAACTAGCAAGGGAAGTTCTAGGATGGCCTTGATTCTTTCAAGGTTGATAGAGATTCCTTCCTTCGACACAATATGTCCCAGGAGTTTTCCCTAGGGCACTCCGAAAACACATTTCTTTGGGTTTAGAGAGATTCAATTCTTGGAATTTTTGAATATAGCCTCTAAAGTGTCGAAATGCCCCTCCATTGTTTTGGTGAACACCGTGAGGTCATCAAGGTATATGAGGATCACTTTGTTTATTAATGCCCCAAACATAGAATCCATGGCCCTTTGAAAGGTAGCCCCAACATTGGTGAGCCCAAAGGAATTTTTGCATAGGTGAAAGTTCCCCATTTAGTCATGAAGGTGGTCTTATGTTGATCCATTTCGTGAGCCATATTTGATTATAGCCCAAAACCATCCAATAGAGAAAACATCTCAGAGCTTGTGACTGTTTGTAATATTTTTTCCATAGAGGGTAAAGGGTAGTGATCCTTTAGGGAGGCCCTATTTAGATCTCTGAAATCTATACGCAGAGCTGAATTCCACATTTCCTCTTTCTTACTAGGACCAGATTGGAGACCCACGTCATGTGTTTGATAGGAAAGATTATATGAGCCTCTAGTAGCTTCCTCAATTCTTCATCCATGAGGGATTCTATCTTTGGGTTTACGATCCTTTGCTTTTAATGCACTGGCTTAGTCCCTTCCTCAAGGTTGATGGTGTGCTGAATAATGTCTTTGTCATAGCCATGCAGATCGTCATACATCCAAGCCATCACCTTATCATACTTATGGCATAAGGCTACAAGTCTCTCTCTCTCTCTCTCATTTTGAGGCACCAATTTTCTGACCTTTAATATTCTTTATTTTGTTATTTCTAGTTCGACATAGCCCTATTTTATTGCCAAAAAAATTATTTGGTCAAAAATAACATCATTTGATTCAAAAAAATTCTCAAGGGTAATTAACCCTTTGAAGCTTATTCATTTTAAGTTGGATTATCTGATCCCCATATGCTTCCTTAATTTTGGGCTAGATTTGATTTACAAATTGATCAGACTGTTGGAGGAAGTGTATGATCTATTGGTCACTGTCAAATACCTGCCAATGGTCAAAGTTGTCAGGGATAGAGGGACGAATGATCAACCTTATGGTGTTTTCATTTGTCACCTAATCCCAAACTGGGTCAAACTAAGACCCTATGAGGGCCATTCTATCAGCCTTTGCATTTTGATTGTGGGGAATTAACCTAATATAAAAAGATTCAAAATCATCTATGAGATCCCATAGCCAGTGCCGATAGGATCCCATGCTAGGATTCTTTGTGGTGGAAGTATTTCTCACTTGCATTACCACCAATTCTGAGTCACCAAACAATCTCAGCTTCCTGATGCCTTCCTTTCGGGCTATGGACAAGCCATGTGCCAAGGCCTCATATTCTGCCTCATTACTGGTACAAGAGAATTGGAAACAAAATGACAGGAGTATATTTATTTCATTAGGGGATACTAGGGCATACTTTGGCTCTTGAGCCATTCTTACTTTTGGATCCATCAAAATGTAGGGTCCATATTTGTGAATCCTCGGGTGGATTCCCCTCCTTTTATCATGTCCTTTTGCTACTTTGGGGATCATGGAATCCTCATCAAAAATGACATAAGTGCCCAAACCAGTGGAATCAAAGTTCCCAAAAGGATCTTTGGGGGAAGGTTAGATAGATGATTTCGATCTTGGGTTCCCGTCTTCTCGTGTATAATTCTTCCTCCCGGTGATCATAGCATGAGAAGCTTCAAAACTGGAAGCCACTTGGTCCATTATATGTTCCTTGGAGAGGGGTTCTGATATGACCTTCATCTTGGATCTATATTTGGTTCACAAAATCAAATGGGACCAATCAAGAGACATATAGCCTCCAATTTTAGCTATGAAATCATGAGAGAGGCAAAGACCAAAGACTAGTGGAACGTCTATTACCATGATATCTTGCCAAATAATTATATTTGGGTAGGAATAGAGCTATAATGGGAGCCCCTTGATAACTCCAATGGTTTGGACCGACTTCCCATCTAGTTGCATGACTCCTTTCTTCAAGGGTTCATATTTAATCCCCAAGGCATCTGTAATCGCCTTAGGCAGAATCTATCATGGAATTATGTAACAATTTTTTACCTATGATAAGAGTCAAAAAGAAGGGGTTGGGCCTTGGTTTACTGACCTCTCCCTTTTGATTCAGAATCCGCCTCTGTAGAGACTCGAGAAAATTTTACCCATCCCTTCTCCTTAGTTTGGGGTGGTTGGATCATCATTTGGTTTGAACACTTCTTGGAGAAACTCCTTTTCTATGGGATGCTTAGAAGATCCCACAAGCATTAGCTAGGGCTTTCTTAAGTTGTTGGACTACATTGATTGGTCTAGGCAGTAATGATTTAGAAGATGATGGGAATTTCACCCTTCTCTCGGTGGAGTGGTGGGCATCTTGACTCTTGATAGTTCCTTTTGAAACTTCCTTCATGGTGATTTGTGGTGTAGTCATTTTTATGCCCTTTCAAAGAACAAGGAAATCCCATACACGCCGACCTATCACCCCAGTGGGTGCTCACCCGAGGTAAACGTGGGTGCCAAGGTACTCCCTTATGTGAGTTGTGTGAGAATGCATTATTTATGATAGAAACTTAAGTGAAGATAATGGAAACGAACCATACATTCATCTTAGAGCTTAGAACGGGCTTCTAGACCAATGTATTTATCCAGATAAGAAAAGCATTAGAACATATATCCGAATCATAACAGAAAAAGGAAATACATAGGGTTTATACCCACTCATATGATATATATATATATATATATATATATATATATATATATATATAAAACTGATCCATATAGATATAAGTAAAAAAGGAACCACATATATTCATATTAAGTATGTTGATAACCACATTACATTTACTGAGGCAATCACAAATCCATATAATAGTGCGAGACCAATGTCATGCATTTGAACTAGACTTAAGTCCTTCATAGTAAAAATAAAAATATTCAGACCCATCCCCTTGATATACCATACTCACTATAGATCCTCTAAACCCAACCCATAGAACTCTCATAGTATTTCTACATAGCTCCACCTCTCTTCAACTCTCGGTCTCTCCTTCTCTATCAGCGCTTGTATTTATAGCCTCAACAAGCACCACCATGCCTTTCTAAAGTTGTAGATTGGTTGCCAAGTGTCCAAGTGGTCCTCTATGGGAGCATTCTCCTTCAGATGTGAGCTCTCCATCCTTCTCCATGATTACCTTCTCGGAATCTTGTACGAGTATATTCCTTTCGTGGGATCCAAGTTTCCAGGATGACACCTTATCCACTCTGCATGCATAGTCAGGTCATACTTTCCTCATGTTCTTCCCAATATGCCAAATATGGCTAAGTCCCAATACCTTTTTCGCGCCTTACGCGTGCGTCACTTGTTCTACTAAACCCTCCTAAAACCCCGTCCCTGTGAGCTTTCACATTGTGCACCCTTCTTTAAATAGGCCTTGCGTGCCCACACACCTTCTTATACTTAGACAATATTTTAGGAGCCCAACATCACCCCACACTATGCCTATTCTCTGCCCTCGGGAACATTTTCTCAATGAATAAAGAATGACTATTCCTAAATAGTTTGGGGAAAGAATAAAGGAATGAAGAATTTGGGGAAGAATGAAAGAATGGGGAGACTATGATTACTTCTACAAGAGGAGAGGGAAATATTTCTTCAAGTCTATCTCCATCTTATTCTAGGCAGTGACTTTGTTCTATGCCTATTGACAAAGTTTACCAACTCGGGTGCTCACCTCTTCAAAGCTTAGCCCTTCTCCTTGGGTATTCATTGTTTCCATGACCCCCTCCAATTGTTTTCCCAAATTGTTGAGCATGTCCATCCTTTGAGTGATCTGGGAATATAAATCCTTTGCCGCTTTTGATTGAGTCTTGTAAGGTCTTAATAGCTCTCGATTTCTTCCCAACCTCGGCTATAATTCTGTCACATTATGCTCTATTCCCCTTGTTCTTCTCTTGGAAATCCTTGAGCTCGCTTCATGAGTGGTACAGAATGCTCTCTCTTTATCTCTATCGCTGTAATTGTCATAAAGCGGCCTCAATGACTTGGGCAATGAATTTCACATCAACAAGGACTTTATTGTCTTGAGTAATAATTTCCACAACCTTTATCTTGTCCTCCTATTCTTTATGCGTTGATTCCTTTTCTCTGATTCCAAGGCTGTAGTCACCTTTCCATTATGAGGACGTGGGTCAAGTCCTCTAGGAACTCTAGGGTGGATCCATACTTCTATGTTGGTGGTATCAGATCTAGATGCTTCAAGACAATGACATCTGTGATCATCTCTACTTTCTTATAAACCTTACGCACCCTTGCATTTTCTTCTTTTAACTCATGAATCAGTTGAGCATTGATTAGTTCCTCCTACTTTAAGTCCTTGGTTCTTTCCTTAAGCTCTTCTTCCTTCTTCTCCAGTTTTTCCTCTACGAACTTCACCTTTTCATTCCTCCCGAAGATCCTAGCTTCTACTTAAACTGAAACCTTGTTCAACGCATTACAAATTTGTTCATTTGATAGCCACTGAGTGTTTACCAAGGGGTTGAATCATTTCAGCTCTAGTACCTTCATTATTTCCGTTGGCTTTCTTCAAATTTTGGCTTATCGATGTGGGAATAAAATTCCCAAGAAATCATTTTCCTCATCCAAGGGTATGCACCTTCCTCATCAAATGATGTCATAGCCAATATTTTCTCCGCTAGTATGGTGCTTTGAAAGTGCACATGCAACACCTTGTTCAAATCATCAATATAGCCCATCCGATGAGCATGTGATGCTTCGTGCTCTTTCTCCACGTGTGCATGACCTTAGGAAATATTACAAAGTAAAATTAGGATCTCCTCCCATCCTGCCATATTCTTTTTGTAAGCTCTCCTCGGCTTCCTTCATCACCATGTCCGTGCTTGCATTCCATCTCTTGCTCTACCAGGTCCTCGAAGATTTTTACCACTTTTTTCTCCATGGCATCATCTACCTATTCCTTTGTGAGGCTTGGGGTCCTTTGTTATTTTGTAACTTATTCACTTACCCCTCTGTCTTGAACATCCTCCTCTTCTTTGTCATTCTTGCTCCTGACAAAGATGTACTCATTTTATTCTTCCTATCCTTCCTCCTTTGAGTCATGTACTTAGAATATGGGAGGGCCTTGAACTACCTCAATTTCATCATCATCATCATCATCTCTTTTACCTCTATAGGCCTCCAAGCTCACTGTACCCTCTGAGTCATCGTCGTCTGTCCTCTTCTGCTTCTTCCTGAAAAGAGATTTTTCTTTCTCTTCCTCCTCCTCTGGTGACTTCTCCTGAGAGATGGGTTCTTCATGCTCCGATGCTTCTTCTTCTAGAGTCTTTGCTTTCACTAGGGGCTTCTTACTCCATGTATAAGTACTAGGCTTAACACTTGTCTCTAGTGCGCTTACCACTTGTGTAGTCTGAAAACTTGGTGATTTATGCAACTCTTCTCTTTCCCTCTTATTTGGCATGGAATTCTTCCTTCTTATGGGGTCTTCAGGGATGGATACATCATTTTCCAAGTAAGCGCCTTTTCAAAATTTCAGCCTTATACAAAGGTATATCCTTGTTGTAGCCCTTCTAGTGATTGGTAATGTTAGAGGCTTCATGATTTGTATCTCATGGGAGACATATCTCTCCATGTATTTTTTCTTCTTGGGGTAGACTAACTTAGGAGTATCTCGCAGTGGTCTACATCTACCTCACTGAGGTCAAACCTTAGTCACTTGGCCTCCTCAAACCAATTAACTCTAGCTTAGAAGTATAACGTGGTGAAGGAAAAGGGTAGTTTACACCATGGACCCATGTTTTCATCTCACAATGAAATCGCGCCAATGCGGAAGTGTTGATACATTGAAAATTTTGCCTCTCCTTTCATAAGCACAGGTAATTTGGAATCTTCCATTCTACCCCGAACATGTACCTCATGCGCATGTACAACTTCTCTAAGTGTGCCTTGTGAGTGGCCGTCATGGTCTCAAAAGTATATTTTGGAAGCCTCTTCGTGGGTAAGGGATCCTCTTAGGTACTCTCAAATAAACCTTTCCGGCCCATCGACACTCCGATCTTTGAGAAAACAATTGTGAGGAGGAAATTTCCAAATAGTATCTTCTTGCCCTCTTATGCACCGCTAATGATTTCATTCGCGATGATGAAAGAAAACAAGTTGTAGATGGTCCCCTTAAATATTTTCGGCATATGTTTAGCCATAACTTGTTCACTTGAGTCCATCTTTCTTGATCATTGATCTTGGTTACCAAGCGCGTGGCCATCCTCATCACGGGGTTTGTAATCTCTGCGATGTCAAAGTATCATGATCTTTTCTTGTATTCATACATGGCTACTATTTCCTTGATGGCCTCCTTGTTGCTTAGGTCATCATCAATGATATCCCCCTAACAGATAAGGCCTGTGAACTTGGAAATCAACTAGGGAGTTATGTGCATCTATTGCTCCACAAAATAAAAATGGTCTTCATGAACGCCTGCTATCAGCCACTAATAGAGGCGCTTAGGTTTTCCAAATTAGGGTAATTCATAAATTTGTAGTAACCCTTCCTTCTCCAATTTAAATTTTAATTCATCATTGTATATGGGCATGCCCTCGGTGTTCTCTTGTTTGTTAGGTGAACCAACTCCAAAGCCATTTCTTTCTTTTTCATGTTGGTGCGATGATTATAGTCACTCATATTCATTTTTGCAAATGAGACTCCCATTATTTTCCTAGCAATACCCCATCTAGGTATTGTATCTCCGCGTACCAATCTTCATTTGTATTGGCGATGACAGGTCATTTACTTCCCCTTACCCTTGCCCTTCTGATTTTTAGGTGAGATGGTTTATTTCTTTGGTGCCATTCTTCTAGGTTAGGTTACACTTCAAACGTCTTCTCCTTGCTCTACTCTACCACTTTATCCAACCCCGAGACTCAATCTTATGAAGAAACCCTCCTAACATTGTGCCCTAGTCGTAAAACCCTAACTAGAAATTTTTTTCCACAAGACAACACTTCTCAACAACCTCCTCCATGCCTGTGTACTCCCTTCTTACTAGTTTGCGGATCTAGTCTAGTCACGTCCTCTTAGATTTCTTAAATTATTCTTCACACATATAACCTTTGGATGCCCTAGTTCATGAGAGTTCTTTCCACTTTGTAATCGTAAGGTAAAATAATGAATTGCTCGAATTCTTATTTATAGATTTTCCTTCTTTCCATCTTTAAATACTATTTTACCTACCACCGTACTTACCACTAAATGCATATTTTTCCAATAAGTCATCCTTACACACCTTCATTTACATGCCCAATCTTGTGCAAACCATTCTAAAACATTCGGAATGCAAAAATCCATCCTGACGAGAGAAAAATCTTACGCGTGTGTGAACAACGCCGAAGGCACTTCTTCTTTCCACCTAATTTTTCTCTTTCCTACCTCATGTTGTTCATGCGCTTCTTCCTCCTCTATACATGGTTTCTCTAAAGTCTTATCCTGACACCAAACATTATTTTCTACCTCTTTTCCTACGTGCTTCTTAATTCTTGCGCACTTTGTATCCATCAATGAGCCATAATCAGAACTTCTACTACTAGTTCAACTTTGTATTACGGGCCTATACTTCACATCAAACCACCCCACACTAAAACAGATGTACGGTCCTCTGTGCATACACAACCTTCAAAAATTAATGTGCTTACTGGAGCCCAAGGCATAAAAAAACAATAGAATAAACAACAAGAAAGGGAAACACGAGAAATAAAATTACATAAAGGGAAATTCTAAACTAATCGACAATCTTATTACAAATAGGGAAGACTTATTTATAATAGGGCTTCAACCTAATCCCATTGAAATGGCCTAGAAATATCATCCCATCCAATGCTCTCAACTGGAACGTGCTGAATTAAGGATGTCCGAGATGATATAGGCCCCAACCAATGGAATTTTAACTTTCTGGGATGGCGCATGTAGAAACTTGGAATCATATAACAATACCATCTCGCTCAACATAAAATTGTTTAATTTTTTTGTGGTGATCATGCCATGCCTTTTGTTTATATTTTTCAATATTTTGACTCCACTGGCCAATGATCGTTGATAAGGCAAAAACATGTCTCGTTAATGCACAATTAATGATCTTATTTTACTCTCCTTTTTATCAAGTTTGACTACATTTTGTGTCTTATTTTTAATCTAATGTAAGTTAGGATGTAATTGTCCATATTTTTTTGAATTTATTTCTAAAGTTTAAAAGCTTTGTAATTCCTAACAAAGTGTGTGGAAATTCAGTTTTTGTAATAAAACAGGTCATAATCAGTTAGAGAATGGAGTATGAAGTGATCAACATGTTTTTGGGAGCCTTGGCTTCAATACAACTTAGTTCCAAAACTTCCAGACTTAGTTCCAAAACTCTATCACATAGTTTATGAGCTCTATCACTTAGTTCTGAAACTTTCAAAATTAGTTCGGAACCCCAACACTTAGTTCCAAAACTCCTGCATTTAGCTTTGGAAATTTCATAATTAGATCAAGAACAATCCCCTTTAGTTCCGAACTTCTCCAAAGTTCGGAACCAATGGGAATCTATTATTTTGATGACATCCAATGATAGAGAAATCAATGAATCCTTTCAATCAGGAGTAGATCAGAAGATTTCCGAATCTTCATACTCAAAGATCTAGGTATAACTTATCAGATAACTATACATCCAACAAGGTTCCAAATTCAACATCTATTTTGGGCATAATTCGGTTCCATTTGAATCAGTAGAACAACTATGGCTGTAAATGCATCTTTGAAAGAAATACATATATAAAGACCTGTAGATAGATTAAGAAAAGAGAACATATACATACAAACACATAGAGATAGAGATATAGAAAGATTCAATATGTTTTTGTAAGACATAATATTTCAACAATAAAATAGCCACTTCATTTTGAGAAAATATTACTTTGTCAAATCCCTATTCAAGGTGGAGCAAGGGCCCACTCTTCCAAGAACCAATATTCTCATTTTCTTGGTATTTATATTTCTAAAGTAAATAGTGTAGATCTATTAATTTTGTAAATGTCTTTGGTTCTTTAAATTAAACTCTATTTTATACTTGTCCCTGCAGGTGTTATAGAATAGATTTTCATTTCCTTGCAAGCTTTTCACAACATTTTAAACCGTGTGTTTATTTCCAAGAAAAGTGTGTTTACTTCGCATTGTGTTTTTAATTCCAAAATCTATTTATTCCTATATTTGTGTTTATTTCCAAGAAATTCATTCGAATAATGAGTGTTTATTTGAGAAAGTTTCTTACAAAGATAGAAATAATAAGGCTTTGGCCATAGAATCCTAAAGACACTGTAAAAAACCTCTAGAAAATAAAATAAAAAATATCTATAGTCAATTACCGGATCACTAAGATTTCTTGTTGCATATAGCTTTAGACACCCCTTGGTTTGAGTATAACATCAAAAAGATTTGATTAAATGAATTGAATAATCACACACATCATTTTTGGTGCCATTCTTTAGGGACCCAATAGTTAGAATTTCCTAATTAGGTGTCAACAAGAGCAACAATCATATATCTAGTAATTGAAGAATCTTACCTACGTCATCATAAAATTTATGAGTAGACTAAGAGACTCCGTGGGTCGATTCCTCCCCAAATGATCCGAACAAGAATCATCAACATCTTCTCGATCAAATAAGTAAGTTGACCAAGAATTAGAATCAGCATTGTCCCTTGGTAGATAAGAAGCAAAGTTTCCACCTTTGGAATTCTTGGATCGGTCACCGGAAGGAAGTGGAACCTTTAGAAAGAGGATTATATCCCAATACTGTTTAGAGAAAGTTTTGATTTACAATTAAGTAGTCAACCTCCTACTCCTGAATTTTCACCTTCCCTAAAATAGATTACATACCACATTGATTGGGAGAAATTTCTAGAAGGTACTACAGATGTGGCACGAGAATCGAAAGAGAACTTGATAGGACCTTTACTTATCCAATTCGGTTGGATGATGATGATATACCCATGAAGAACATTTCACCTTCGCATTTACCCACATTTAGAGGAATGTCATTTGAAGATCCTGACCAATTTCTATTTGAATTTAAAGTACTATGCCAAAATTATGATTACAAAACAAATAATCAGAAACTCAAGTTTTTTCCATCTACCTTGAAGGATGTAGCAATGAGGTGGTCTATCGGATTAACATCTAATTCTATTACCACTTGGGCACAAATGGAAGTTTCCTTCCTAGAAAAGTATCAAGACTACTGTAGAGGGAGGAATAGGAAGGAAATTTTTTTCAAAATAAAATATGAGGAGAATGAGAACATGGAAGATTATTTAGACAGATTCCTATTTTTGAGTAAAAGATGTGAATTTGTACTGCAAGAGGAGTTAAGAAAAACCATTTTTCTTAAAGGTCATGATGATGAATCTAAGGAGGTCCTTGATTTTATGGGAGGTGGAAACATTTATCAATTAAGAATGAATGATATTAAAGACATTTGTAGAAGCTATTAAAGAAAAAGGGTGGACCTAGAAAAGGAAAAACAGTTAAAAGTCGAACCCGAGATATGAACAAACTAATGGATGAACTAGAAAACTTTAAAACATACATTTTAGTTCAATTAACCTCCACCATGTGGATAGATTGCAAGCTAAAGAAAATGCTAAACTGAACCATTAGCTATGTATTGTCCTAGATGTAGAAAGAAGCATAAAATAAGAGATTGTCCCTCGATAAAATAGAAATGTGTCTTATCTATGAATCTAGGGACCATGAGATGAATTCTAATCTCTTCTTCCATTTATTAAAAATCAGCTTAAATAAACTAGCACTCCATCCACATAAGAAGAAGTAAAGTTTTTTCAGAGAAAATCTAGCCAAGGGAAGTTCATGCCAGTCAGTTCCTAACCCCTAGATGATGCCATGGGAAGCTCGGAAAATACCACAAAGTTGGGGACAACCATCTTTGGTCCCTCAACCAACAGGGAATCCTTAGGATTGGTCAAGACAATCTTGGTATGCCCAAGGACACCAAGCTGCCATGGTTTTGTCAAGGTAACCCAAAGGCTTGGTCACAACCTAGGTGAGCCCTAATAACTATTCGAAGGGAGGACATATCCCAATAAGAATCAACAAGGCATAATGGGTTCCCAACAAAAATTCATAAAACAAAAATGTGGTTCAAACACAAATGCCAACACAACCATTGGTGATCCCAGAAACAAACAAACAAATCCTATCTATGGGGAAGAACAAGAAAGACCACTGGATCTAAATGTCATGGATAGTAAAGATATTCAAACCAGATCTAGAAAATTAATTGGCAGTCCACCTGTTATAATTACTAAAATGACAGAAGAAACTGAAACCCCTAGTGTGGTTGTTCCCAAGAAAGATGAAACAAAAAGATAAGGAGTTAGATAAAAACTATTTGAAACTCCATTCCCAGAGAGATTTCAAGAAGTTATAGGGACCAAGGAATCTGAGTTAGTGCAGGAGTTGAGGAAATTAAATATTGAAATACCATTGTTACAAGTAATCAAGGACATTCCAGAGTTGAACAAGTTAATCAAGATGCTATGTTTAAAAAGACCTGGAAGGAAGAAGCAATACCCCAAGACTATTAAAGTAGATGGGAAACTTGCTGATTTATTAGCAGGAAAACTCTTACTTCCCAAATATGGAGATCTTGGTAGCCTTGTTATTTCTATCTCTATAGGGAATAAAGATATACATAATGTTTTGGTTGATTTGGGAGCAACTATAAATGTGATGACAATGGACACTTTGAAAACATTACCATTAACAGGTATCCAACCTACTAACACCATATTGTAGATGGCAGACCAATCCATAGAAAAACTAGGAGTTATTGAAGATGTGGTGGTTATGGTGGAGTCATGGGAATATCTAGTGGAATTCCTTATATTGCAACCAAAAGGTAAAACACTTGGTTATCCCATTATTTTGGGAAGACCATGGTTAGCTACAATTACTTCCTTAATCGATTACAGATCAAGTGATATGACTATCTCAAATGGTAAGAGTTCTAAGAAAATTTCTTTATACCCCTCTACATGACCTTTTATTGATAATCAAGAGAAATTATGGGTTGATGATCCTGATACTAATAAATAAAATCTATCTTCTTTGGCTATGATAACGTTACAGGTTCACGTACAGGAAATGGAAGATATGATTAATCAATTGTTGAACGAACACCAACTTTCCTTGGAAAAATATAGCTTAGTTAGGAACCTATGGATTTAGTTCTAGAACCTATGGAATTAGTTCGGAACCTATGGGTTTAGTTTTAGAACAATCACATTTAGTTCGTAATGTTGGACTTATCTCTAAAACCACAACAAAAATGATCCCATGCAAATGTAAATAATTTCACTCCATAGGAATGAGATTTCTGTTACTGAGAGGAGTAGAAATAGCCACATAATTAGTAGTTTTAGTTTCAAATATATTAGGAAATGGTGGGGAATTTTTAGAAAATAGCAGGGACGAGGAGTTTGGTGATAAAAAGATAAGTATCATAACTCTTCCTACTATCCTTTGTCCCAAGTATTCTTTCTCAAGAAAATTTTGGAGATGTTCTTTGCATATCATATGTTATTACCACATCCATGTCCACTAAACACCTGAATAGAACCCTTTCAACAAATTAGTTCATCACACATTGGAACCAAACATGTTGAGATTCAACCAGGTAAAATTTTGAACATTAATAGTGGCTAAAGAATGACAAAGAAGCTAAATTGTATGATGTTTTGAAGTATCGGACTAGAGATTTTTCTTGGGACCATAAAGACATGAAAGGAATATATAAAAGTATTTGCACCCATCACATCTATACTAAAAATATTAAACCAATTAGGAAACCTCATAGGAGGATTAATCCAGCCTTAAGGGACATAGTCAAGCAAGAAATTGAAAAACTATTACAAGTAGGTTTTATCTACCCTAGCTCGAGATAGTCGGTGGGTGTCTCCTCTTGTAATTGTTCTAAAAAGAAGAAAAAATGGAGAATTTTTTTATGATTACGGGAGGAGTGAACAAATCCACATTGAGAGATTATTTTCCCTTACCATTCATAGATCAAGTTTTGGACAAACTTATAGGTAAACAATATTTTTCCTTCCTGGATGGCTTTAGTGGATATAATCAAATCAGAGTTACTACTGAGGATCAAGATAAAAATACCTTTACTTGTCTATGAGGTACCTTTACTCGTAGGGTATTTCCATTTGGACTATGTAATGCTCCGAAACCTTCCAAAGATTTGTATTAGCAATTTTTGTAGACCTAATGAATGATTGTGTAGAGGTATACATGGATGAATTTACTATACATGGAAACACATTTGATGATGCTTTAAGAATTTGGAAAGAGTACTAGCGAGATGTGAGGAACACCATTTATCTCTTAGTCATGAGAAATGTTTAATGATGGTTGATGAGGGGATTGTATTAGGATGCCACATTTCAAAAAGAAGAATTCAGGTTGACCAAGACAAAATTAGGATTATTTTGATTTTCCTGTTCCCCAAACCCCCACATATATCAAGTCATTTTTAGGGCATGCTAGATACTATAGTCATTTTATTAAAGATTTTAGTAAAATTTCTGCCCCCATGTTTAGTTTACTTACCAAGGATTGTGAATTCTATTGGGATGAAAGGTGTCAACATGCTTTTGAGGAAGTTAAAGAAAAATTAATCACTCGCCCCAATATTGAGAGGAACTAATTGGGAGAAACATTTTCACATGCAAACAAATTCCTTAAATAACTCAATAGGTGCAGTTTTGGGACAAAAAGATGAAGAAGGGAAAATGTATGCTATTTACTACCTTAGTAAAAATATTACTCCCATTGAGAGAAATTACACTACCATTGAAAAAGGATTTTTTGCTGTGATCTATGCAATTAATAAATTTAGATATTATATCATAGAGTACAAAATATTTTTACATATAGATCACTCAACAATTAAATACTTAATGAATAAACCAGTGGTTGGAGGTAGGATAATTAAATGGTTATTACTTTTACTAGAATTTGATATTACCATAGTAGATAATCTAGGAAAATGTAATGTGGTAGTTGATTTATTATCAAGACCGATCACTACAGGGGAGTAAGATCCAGTTAAGGACAAATTTCTAGATGAACAATTGTTTTCTATTTCATCTAATATACCATGGTTTGTTGATATGGAAATTCTCTTGCAACAATGAAGTTTCCTCCTTCTTTCACTAAGAAACAAATGAATAAGTTCATCAAAACAATGGTTAAATGGAATGTTGTTTAATGTGGTCTGATTTGGTTTTACGCAGGTGTGTGAGAGAAGATGAAATATTTGACATACTCAGGGCATGTAATGATGAACCAAGTGGAGGACACTTTTTAGTAAAAATAACATCTCACAAGATACTTGGCACCGACTATTATTTTCCATCTCTGTATAAATATGTGAAGAGATATATCAAGTGGTGTGATCCCTGTCAAAGGATGGGATAACCAACCATTACCAATGAAATTCCTCTGCAACCTCAAGTAGTGATTGAAGCATTTTAAAGGTGGGGGATGGATTTTGTTCGTCCCTTTAGTCCTCCTTCACAAGGAAAGGAGCACATTCTTATGTGACAAAGTGGGTAGAGGTGCGAGGCTTTAATAAATGCCACTGAAGAAGAAATTGCTGATTTCCTTTGGCACAAAATTATGATGAAGTTTGGTGCACCAAGGAGTATAGTTTCAGATCAGGGGCCAAATTTCATTTCTAATATGATCTAGGACTTCACAATGTACTATTAGATCAATCATAGGAAGTCATCTCCCTGTCACTGACAATCAAATGGATTTGGATAAGTAATAAACAGAGAATTGGAAAAAATCCTTACCAAAACAGTTGAATCAGGTAGAAGAGTTGGGTAAAGATATTACCTGAGGTTGTTTGGGCATATAATATAACTTGGAAGACTACAACAGGTTTTCACCTTATGAGTTAGTCTATGGGAAAAATCCCTTGTTACCTTTTGAATTTGAACTACAAACATTGAGGACAAAAACTAAAGTGGGTATTGATTTGGATGCAACACTAAAGGAAAGAATTCTTCAAATCAATGAATTAGATGAGTTGGGAATGTAATCACTTCAATAGAAAGAGATACCAAGATCAAAGGAAACAATGACATGACACACATATCAAGAAAAGGCAATTCAAGGTAGGAGATTGGGCATTACTATTTGATTCCAAGTACCAACAATTCAAAGGAAAGTTGAGAACTAGGTGGTTAGGACCCTATCAAATTGAGAAGATATTTGACAATGGCTCTATTCAACTACTTCCCATTGATGGTAATAGAAGGAAACTTTTGGTCAATGGACATAGGCTAAAACTTTATAGGAAGCCTCCTAATAGGGATGAATTCTTGAAGCAGATTGAAGCAGACAAAGAATTTGATCATATGGAAGAACCTAGTTCTTCCAAAATGATCAAATAATTAGATGCATGGATCCAAAATAAAGGGAAGAGAATGAAAACCAACAAATGGAATTCTCTTCCCCAAAAAAAAGAAAAAAAAAAAAAAATATAAAGGGAAAGAATGAAAACCAGTAAATGGCATTCTCTTCCCCAAAAAAATCTCTCAAAGATCAATTGAAAACCAGCAATGGTGATTGGTCTCCTCAATAAATGGCTAATGAAAAATAAAAATAATTTGTTTGAATTCTAGCTATCTTTTCTAACCATTTTTCCTTTTTCACTTTTAGGAATGATGAGTCATCAAGACAAAGGGATTACATTAGCAAAGGATGGTAATTATGTCTTGAACTTATTAAAGGTTAAATTAAAAGTTTGCATGTGTGTGATTGGACTTGATTTACAAGGTTGGTATGATGAGTCATTTATTATACATTATGATTAAAAGCAAGTAATCATGAGGTTGATATTGATAGAATAAGAAAGTGGCAACGCATTTATAATTACTTATTATTTGGGTAGAATAAATGAAGTTGAGAAGCGATTTGCAGAAGAATTTGTAAGAGGAAGAATTGTATTTGAATTCCGCAGCTAAACCCATCAATTCCATAGATAAACACAACAATTCCATAGCTAAATATAATAGTTCCATAGCTAAATCTAGTATTTTTGCAGCTAATTCTAAATTTGAAGAAAGAAGAATTTGAATTGTCCTCTTTGCTATGGGGATTAAAAAGAAGTCAGAGCCAGAGGATGATACCCAACTTGCAGATGAAGAAGTGGCAACCATTTTTGGACAAGTAGGGTGGTTGGAGTTCTGAAAAATTTCTTGAGGTACAATGATGAATTGGTAAGGGAATTCTTTGTAAATTTAGAAGAATCTAGAACTAAAGTTAGAAGCATTATAATTCCTTTTACTGTCAATACAATGAGTAATGTGTCTAGAATACCAATTGTGTAAGTCCCAAATCCTGTCAAGGGAACCCTTAAAGATCTAGTGGAAACCTTGATACAGAGAGGGGAATTTGAGCCCCAATATATCTATAACACCAAGAAAATCATAAAGGGGGTCAGAAGGACCAACTTGCCCAAACCCTTTGACAGGGTAGAATTTTGGGTAGTTAAGTATTTAACTTGTGATGGTCAATTTGGAACTATGGGAAGAGAAGTCCTTAAGATGTTAATATATCTTAGGTATGAGAATTCAAAGCTGGAATATATAGTAAATCTTCCAGATTCCTTTTTGAATCCATCCGACAATGGCTCAGAGGTATTCTGGGGAGTTGGAACAATCAGACATCATGGGTTAATGCATTTGGTATGCTAGCACCATTTTATTTCAAAGAAAAATGGAGAAGAAAATGGGAAAAGTTTCTTAACAAGTTTAAGCAAAACCCTTATATTATCAGGAGGGGAATACCAACCCCTTTTTCTCCTACAAGTAATTTGGAGATTGATGCCCCTGCAAAGGAAAAGAAAGAAATAGGTGGGGGTAATGTACCAAAAAGAAGGATATCTAAAAGAAGGATTAAAGCTACAGAATCTATTGTGCCTACCAAAGAAAATTATTCCTCTGTAATAGTACCGGAGAACTAATATCTTTCTCTGATAGTGATAGTTCACCTAAGCTAGAGAATGAAGTAAAATTTAGAATAAGCTCTAGGAGGAAACCCATTTCCATAAATTTTGAATCTCCCCAAAGAAGAAGAGTTTATAAGAGATCTAGGGAAATTTGAAAAGAGATGGAAGAATAGGATGGGTTGGAAAAATAAGCTGCTGATATTTTGGGTAGCATGGCCATGACTCCTCCTGGACCAAGCCAAACTGAGATGGAAAAGGGAGATGAAAGATTTGAAGAACATGATTTTCAAGAGTTTGGTGAACCAACAACACAATCACATGAAGAAGAGGAATTGGCATCCTGGAAATGGAAAGGGAAATCCCCTTTGGTAGAAGAGGAGTGCTCATTTCCTATGAAATTTCAGAAAAGGAGGAAAAAAACATTTAAAATAGACTCTATTTTTGTCCAAAGAAGAACTCATCATCAAAGAGAAGGATGAGGAATTAAAATTCCTCAAACTCAAGTTAGAACAAAGGGAAATTCTCATTGAGCAACTAACAAATCAGCTCACAAATAGGACTGAAGAATTGACAATGGTCAAACAATGATGATGGAAAAAGAAGAAGAATGCCAATTTTCCAGAAGACCAAGTGCTATGTCAACAGTATCTACATAGACTGAACTAACTTACTAGCCACTCAAATAGTTATGGGATGATACCTGCAATGAAATTAATGAATTTAAAACATCAAATGAGGACTTGAGAAACAAGATGGTGTTAGGAAATAAGTGATAAAATATGCGGAATAATCCCTCACAAAATCACAACAATAGAAACTAATATGTAGAAAATATTACAGATCTCAAATAAAATTACAGAATAAAATAACACAACACAAAGAGATAATATTTAACATGGTTCACCCAATTTGGGCTACATCCACCAAGAATCACTTGCTCAAATTTTATTACAAGCCACCGCTCTCTCAATACAATACCCAAATATGTTTGGAGCTATGCTAAAAAAATCTACAAAATTCACACCCGAATTCAAAACACATCTGTAATGTTACATTATATCTACCATATGCACAAAACCATATAAATAAAAAATTGCTTAAGTAGTTTTACAAAACCGTGGGTATCAAAACCATGGGCCAAAACCGTCCCATAAACCTATGGGTCAAAAAACCCGCCCATATGAGAAAATCACGTTTCTCGATATATCGGGCACATTTTAAGGCCCAATTTTTTTTTCGGGGCTGCGCCCTCAAACCCCTACTACTGGGGGCTGCCACCCCTAGACCCCTGCTCAAGGCCCGGCTCGGCCGAACCCGACGAGACAACTATGGAAAGTATACAGTACTCTTAGTGTACAATCTTCAACACTTTCTCACATGAAAATAGGCATCACAACCTAATAGATGGAAGAAGAAAAAAAAAGCAAGTAAGAAATGGGAAGAAAAATTATACAAAGAGGAAGAAGACAAATTTAAATGTCTTATAAAAATACAAATGGTTTGCATGACAAGTGAAAAATTACTTATATGCAGGATACCTTCTCTGCATACAATATATTTTTAGAAGAACAATTTATTCACTGGCAGCTGTCAAGAATTACATGTGGCCTTCCACATGAAATAAAAGATGAATCTAAGTTCATGACATCCTATTCCTCAGCTAGTATAGAGAAGAAAAATATTCTCTGTGAATTCTATCTCTGTAATCTTATGCTGGAAAAGAACACATGCTTTATGATCAATTTATATGTAGGGGAAAGCCAGCTGAATGCATTTGTTTCTATTCTTCAAAATCAGGTTGCATGGAAAGAGAGAGATTCTAAGCATTTATTAAAAGTTAGTTCATCTGGTCTTTTCATGAGGGCTCACTATGGTAAACCATATGCCTTTGCTATACATTTTTTATCCCATGCCTTTTATAGTCGGTTCAAGGCACACTATCTAGCCGGTTTACATAAAAGTATTGATGCCTTCACCTATTATGAAGAGGATAAATTTGAAGAGATTTATGATGGATATTTGAAAAGATGAGAGTTTATCACAGTTGCATTGAGAAGAAGAGAAGTGATATCTCCCACAAACTTAATATGGAGCTTAGAAAGAGATAAAGCCTTGTGCACACTAATTCCCCAAGTAAATGAAAAAAATAGAGGAATATGGATGGGAATGAGAAAAAGGCCTCCCCTTCTTCTCACTCCCATGTCTCCATAGAAAAATATAGAGCCTCAAGATCCCACTCGATTTGAGGAATGGCGGGAGGAAAGTAGAAGCGAGGATCGGGGTATAGTACTTTTGAACTAAAACACACTGGGATATTTAGTTTCACCATTTGAACCGAAAGCGATCAATTGGAATGCGAGAATACACAACCCAAGGTTTGAAGAGTAAAGTTTGAAGGGGACTTACAAACAAGTAAGTATGGGGAGATGATAAGGCCAAAATATGTCTTGTTAATGCACAATTAATGACCTTATTTTACTCTCCTTTTTATCAAGTTTTACTGCATTTTGTGACTTTTGTTTGATCTAATAAAAGTTAGGATGTAATTGTCCATCTTTTTTTGAATTTAGTTCTAAATTTTAAAAGCTCTGTAATTCCTAACAATGTGTGTGGAAATTAAGTTTTTGTAATAAACTAGGTCATAGTCAGTCAGAGAATGGAGTATGAAGTGATAAACATGTTTTTGGGAGCCATGGCTTCAATACAGATTAGTTTCGAAACTCTATCACATAGTTTATGAGCTCTATCGCTTAGTTATGGAACTTTTAGACTTAGTTTCAGAACCCCAACACTTAGTTCTAGAACTCCTACATTTATCTCTGGAACTTTCATGGTTAGATCAAGAACAATCCTCTTTAGTTCTAGAACTTCTCCAAATTTCGGAACCAATGAGAATCTATTATTTTGATGAAATCCAATGATAGAGAAATCAATGAAGCCTTTTAATCAAGAGCGAGATCAAAATATTTCTGAATCTTCATACTCAAAGATCTAGGGATAACTTATCAGACAACTATACATCCAGCAAGGTTCCAAATTCAACATCTATTTGGGGCATAATTCGGCAAATATTTGAAATAAATACATATATAAAGACACGTAGATAGATTACGAAAAGGAATATATACACATAAACACATAGAGATAGAGACATAGAAAGGTTCAAGTACATTTTGTATGACAAAAATTTTCAGCAATTTTATAGCCACTTCATTTTGAGAGAATATTACTTTGTCAAATCTTGATTCAAGGTGGAGCAAGGGCCCACTCCTCCAAGAACCAGGATTCTCATTTTATTGGTATTTATATTTCTAAAGAAAATAGTGTAGATATGTTAATTTTGTAAATGTCTTTGATTCTTTAAATTAAAATCTATTTTATACTTGTCCCTGCAGGTGTTATAGACTAGATTTTCATTTCCTTGCAAGCTTTTCACAACATTTTTAACCGTGTGTTTATTTCCAAGAAAAGTGTGTTTACTTCTGCATTGTGTGTTTATTTCCAGCAATCTATTTATTCCTATATGTGTGTTTATTTCCAAGCAATTCATTCCAAAATGAGTGTTTATTTCAGCAAGTTTCTTACAACATAGAGATAATAAGGCTTTGGCCATGGAATCCTAAAGACACTACAAAAAACCCCAAAAAATAAAATAACAAATACCTATAGTCAATTACTAGATCACTAAGATTTCTTATTGCATATAGCTTTGGACACCCCTTGGTTTGAATATGACATCAACAAAGAGTTGATTAAATGAAGGGAATAATGACACCCACTAATCATCTCTCATCCAATTTCACCAATTTGTTAATCCTTTCCTCTAGCGCTTGTGCTTCGACCAATCGCTCGCTGCGCTATACACAAAGAAGGTAACATGAATTCAATGGGTAGGATAGCCTCCACACCAAACACCAATTAAAATGGTGTGGCTTTATTCAACCTTTTGTCGGTTTTCCTATACAACCATAGAATACCGATACTTTATCATCCCAATCTTGTCTACCAAAGTCACAAATTTTTGTTAGGGTATGACTCAAGATATTTTATTAAATGCCTCGATAGTCCCATTTTCTTGTGGATGGTAAGTGGTAGTGTTATGATGAGCCACCATGAACTTTGCTAATAGAATCATGACAGTCTCAATGAGGAAAAGCATACCCCTATCACTAGTTAAGCTCAACGGGTATCCATACCTTGTACTAATATTTTCCCATAGAAACACAGCTCGGCTGTAGCCATTGTACAATCCTTAGTAGGCCTCGCTTTTTCCCATCTTGTCAAATAATCCATGCAAGTGATTACATAGCATGATCTTTGTCCTATGTGTGGTTGGTGAAATGGGGCCTAAAAATCTATGGCCCGCTTTTTAAATGGCTCTATACTTTGTATATGGCGCAATGGAATTTCATCCCCGCACCTTGGTTTTCCAAGGCGCTTAAAATGATCACATGCCTTACAATACTCTTTGCAATATTGATATAGGGTCTCCCACCATAACCTAGATTGCAATATCTTACGCGTAATGGGGTCACTTGCATAGTGTCCACATGCACTTCCTCCATGCACCTCCACCATAATAGCTAGGCGCTCATGTTATAGCACATAGCAACACAACACTTCATTGTGTTCTAGCTTGTACAAGTCACCACTAACCATCATATAGGGTATGATGCGTATGGATAAATACTTCATCTCTAATGCTTTCATCCCTTCTGGCACCACACCCATTCTGAGAAACACCACAATATCCTCTAATTCTGAGGGCACGCACTGCAACCTAAACAATTATGCGTCTGGCATGGTATCCTCAATGCTTTATGCATCCTCTCCTGAGTCAATTCTAGACAAGTGATCGGGTCCATAATTACTCTTTCCTGGCTTGACAACCACTGTGAACTCAAATTCTTGAAATAGTAGGACCCATCGACATATGCGCCCTTATAGAACATGCTTGTTTACCAAGTATTTTAATGCCATGTGGTCGTGTAGAATACAAATGGTGTTTCCAGTAGATATTGCCTAAAATTGTGCAACATATAGATCATGGATAGTGCTTCACAATCAATAGTGGTGTAATTTTTTTCTATTGATGTTAACTTTCTGCTTGCAAAACACAAGGGATGGTCAATAATCCCTTCACCAAGTTGTGTCAGTACTGCTCCAATGGCTGTACCAGAGGCATCCACATGAACATGGAAAGGCTTATCCCAAATGGGGAAACAGAGTATGGGTGCGGTGACAAGCCTATCCTTCAAAGTGTCGAATGCCCTCTGTTGTGCCTCTCCCCAATGAAAGGAACTCTTGTATCTAAGAAATTCCTCTAAGGGCGTGACGATCTCGGCATATCCCTTGATGAAATTCCTATAATAACTTGTATGCTCAAGGAATTCACACATGAAGCTTTGGCTAGTAGGCTCCCCTAAACCCATAATAATTGCAACCTTGGTGAGATCTACTAATAATCCCTCCTTGCATATGATATGTACCAATAAGGTTCCAAATGGGGTAGTAAAGACACACTTCTTGATGTTGAGGGATATTCTCAACTATCGACACCTTTTAAAAATTAGTCTTAAGTTATCACAATGGTCTTTGACTAGACCATACACAGTCCAATCATCCAAATAGACTGAAGAAAGTTATGGATGAAGTCTTGAAAGTCTTGTACTACAATGCACGAGAACACAATAGGTGCATTCTTTAACCCAAAAGGTATGACCGTATAGGAAAAATTCCCCATTAAGTGGAAAAAGTTGTCTTTCTCTGGTATTCCTTTGCAATCCTCACCTAGTGGTACCTTAAGAACCCATCCGTGAAAGAGTAGACTTCGCGCCTAGCCACTCCCTCTAAGATTTCTTCAGTAAATAGGGTTGGGAAGGGATCAATGACACATACTACATTCAAGTCTCTATAGTCAACACAAATACGATCCTCCTATCCTTTTTGATCGTTGATGACCATTGAGCTTATCCATTTTGACTCTTCCATAGCCTCAATGATACCTGATGCTATCATTTTGTCTATCTCCTCCTTGACTCGCACGCATAAATTTGGGTTCATCCGATATGGCCTCTTTAGGATTAGGTATACACCTTCCTTCAGTTTTATAGTCATCTCCCCTAAGGAATGGTTGACACCTTTGAGTTCATGATACCCGTGAAGGAATAAATCCCGTAATTCATGCAATAGGTCAATGATCTTTGAGACTTCATTTTTGACCAATAGTCTCCAATGATAGCTTCCTTGGGTTATGCTTGACCCAATGTTAACCTTCTTCATTTTTAGGGGCTCATGGTAAGTGCGCGTCCTTTCATCAAAGCACTATCTATAACATCACATGTACCTACAAAGTGGTTAACATCGGGACCTTCAATTTTCTCCCCATCTATGACATAAACCATCTTCCCTTTTTCCTTCTCTATGCATGTGCTCTCAAACTACATCTCCTATGACTCATCCTCATTAAAGTGTGCATCTAAACTAGGATCACCCTACAAATATAGTAGTCTGTCTTCTACCATGGAACTATCCCCCATCGTAAGGCACTTGATTACTTGCAAAGACTCATCCAATGTTGGCTTTGTGCTCTGATATTCAAAAGCTTGGATGAGATCAGTTGTCATCTCCTACCAATTCCCTGTCTAGCAGCAGTGTGTTTACGAGTGGATATACCATGCGTGCACACAACCTTGTAGTGTGGAATATAGCTTATGCACCCATAATGATGGTAGTAAGGCCTCTGTACCTCCTATCCAGGATTTCTCACACACTTGGATATGAAATGAAGTGGTATCTTTACCATGGTAATCTTATATGAATGTGGGCGCATTGATCCTAAAAAACTTTACAAAAATGTGATTCTTACCTCATGCCACTCTAGGAGGTTCTCTTGATGTGTATCCCACCAGCATGCTATAGTCCCAAGTAGGTTATAATTGAGCATTCCCCTTCTCTCCTTCTCATTTTTCCATTAAGCTTCCATGTCCCATAAGAAAATTTCAAGGTATGCTCCTCCAGAGTATCTTGGTAACTTCTTTCCTCCTAGGCACTTGAGTGAGTGTGCCTTGGTCAATATTGTTATAGACCCCCTCAACTGTCACCCAATGAACTCATAGGTCCCGTGCCATGCTTTTTTATCACATGCCATGATTGTTGTATCACTCACAGATTAAGCATCCTAAAATTGGATAAATCCTTATATAGGGTGAATTATCTCGGGGTCTCGATGGAGTGCACATAAATTTGATCAAGGACCTCTTCTCCCAAATGTTAAGTGTAAGGCATTGAATTCTCATCCGTCAAAGGGATTATGACCCGTTCTTTCTTGTTCTCGAAATTGATATATCCTTTGTTGAACCTCTACTCTGTGTTGTTCTTATAGCACCATGGGCACCCAAGTAATGCTTTGGAAAATTTTCTACCTCGGTGAGTGCAAAGAATTGAAGTCTCCAAAGTAAACTTGGCCCCCTAAATGGTGATCATTGCATCCTTCAATACTCTAATGGGAATTGTCTTAATTTTGTTTTCCATATACAACACATTCAAAGATGGTCAGTAATGTGCGGACCTTCCCATTTGATGCCGGGCATAGAATGTAAGAACATTGAATTTTGCTCCTGTGTCAATCAATATGTTACTTAGTAGCCAACCATCCACAATTGCATTTAGTGTGATCTCTTTTTCATAGTCAAGGCTATGGGGAGGGATGTTTGCATGCAACACCTACCTTTCATGTTTTTCTCAGTGCGTAGTACTTTCTCCCCGTAGCCATTCTCCTAGCAAGGGAATAATATTCTCTTGCCTTAACATTCTACACACTTCCTTGACCACATCCAGGTCCTTTTGTGTAGCCTCATCATTCCTCCTTTTCTCATGGTATTTGGACTACTCCTTTAGACGCTGGATTTCTCCCTGAAAAATTTGAATGACATATATTTTCTCTTAATACACTTCCTTTTGGTGGGCAGGGTTTGGATACTTCCTATGCACCACTTCTTCTCTTGAGACTAGAGTCCTTTTCCTTGGTACTTCCTGTCACATGAAACCTCTGCTCATTTTTTCAAAAAAATAGGTTCTAACCCTAACTCATGCATAACTCTAGGAATCCAGTGTGTGTTGGCCTTCTTTATACTCACCATCCCAA
Source organism: Taxus wallichiana var. yunnanensis (assembly GCA_018340775.1). Lineage (NCBI taxonomy): Eukaryota > Viridiplantae > Streptophyta > Pinopsida > Cupressales > Taxaceae > Taxus > Taxus wallichiana. The sequence continues at coordinate 54,763,243 of CM031234.1, forward strand.
CACCCTTATCCTTCGGGTGTTGCTAGCTCATCGCTCAAACAACTCAGGCAATCCTCATACTTATGCTTCTTCCCACATAATGAGCACTTTACGCAATAAATTTGGACACTTGCACCTATAATGTTCTGTAGATCCACAACTATAGTAGGTTCCTCATGGGAACTCACTTCTTCCTCCTTCGCGATTCTCGCAACCATAGAATCCTCCGTGAGAACCTCTCCCATGCGCTCGTACATCTGTGCGTCCTTCATAACATGCAGTGATAATCTTCCTTGGAACTACCTGGAAAGGCTAGTCTATCACACATAATGATAAATCACCTCATGGATTTGGTCAATAAGCCTATGATCCTTAGTATCATGGGTCGTAGAGGTACAAATTTTGTAGTAGCAAGACACATTCTTCGATTTCATCTGCAAAAGGGACATCTACTCACATCATGGTCCCTATGAAAATTTCATAATTTATTGCTATGGCACATACTTGACTTTTGGGGAAACTATCCTTGGCATGTCCCTCTACTTCACAATCCACATACCAAATACCACTATGAGTCTCATGTGTAAATTTTGTAGATAACTTCTCTAATTGCTTGGCCATACAAATGATTTGAGCCTCCCGAAAAGGCATCACACCGATATCAATGCTTCTAAGCGCTTCAACGTTTAAGGAAACCTCTAGAGCCTCACACAGTTAGTGAATGTTTTGTGTGACAATGCCCTCTTAAATGGAGTAATCAACCCCCAAAAAACCATTGAGCATCTTTGTGAAGCGTGAATTTCATATGATAGTTTTGATAGGAGAGTTTTAAACCATGCATCATACTCCCGCACACTCTTTACCATTCCATACTAGATCTCTTTCAATGTGCTGATGCTCTTTTGCTTGAACTTTAGTATATGGAACTTTGCTAGGAAGACATTCTTCAATGTAGTGTAGTCTACCACCATCTGATAGGGGTCATACTTGCTATACCAGCTATGCATGCATCCTTACAATGTTATTGCAAACTGACTTGCCTTCTGCTCTGGGGTAGTGATTCCCTTCATGCACCATAGTAATTCACACTTGTGCACATGTTCTACATCATCCTCTATACCTTGGTAATCTGAAAAGTGTAAATACATCTCAAAGAACACCCGAGGAGGTGGCTGAGGCCCCTATCCTCATGATCTAGATCATTGGTTCCCTCCTTTTTTTCCTCCTCCACAAGATTCACTAGATCTACCAGGTCATTTGCCTCCACATCCACCAATTCCACATCCAGATCCTCATATAACAAGAAATGGGCTTGAAGTTTTCATGCCTAGTGTCCCCAATGTTCCAATAAACTATGTGCTAACATTTTATGAGATTGCTCTACTAGCGAAGTGTATCTGCGCCACTCCTAGACACGTTGCCCAAACCTTGTGTACTTGCACTTTTCCCAAAAATTCCTCCAAACACTAGAATGGTATGTGCAGCCATGGATGTTCCAAACAAAAAATTATATCTCCGAGCACCGATCGGTCACTCCCACCGATACCAACTAGGTTATCAATACTTCTCCCTTGATTTGGAAAACCAAGCACCAGGGGTTGATCTCAACTAGGTTCGAGATGCATGTCGAAGAATCTTCTTTCTCCATGTGATGAACTCTCATCAGAAGCTAAAGGGGCCTCTCTCCCACACTTGCCAAGATGGGGTAGCACATACTACTCAGGCTCCACATCCTCTACATGAACTTCAACACCCTCTCGTAATGTCTGCCTCCATAGATCCATCACACTTGCAACCTCACATTGTCTAGTCATCTCCATTTCACGAGCTTCACTATACTTGAGTCATCTCTCCTCTCTTTCCTTTTCATCCGTAATTTCTACCATCTTCCTCCACCCTAGCTTCCTCTCCCAACGCTCAGAGTAGTTAAGTCAGCCATGGGTCATGATTCTAAACTCAAAGTAACGACCAAACCCTTTATAGCTAGTGGAATAAAACTCAAAAATGACCCTCTAGGCTCCCTCATAAACTTGAACTCAGCAAATTTTGTGCAAGAATACGTCAAAATGGAATATTCTAAAGTGTAACTAGCTAGAAAACCCTTCCACCAGTCATCAATAACATGCGTCCAAGTCATATATGTATCCTGCATCCTCGATAGTCATCTAGGGTCCACACGCGTGATCTATAGTACCATCTTGATCTAGATGCGTATGCTAAAAGCCATTCATATAGCCTATTGGGAAGCAACAAAATAATGTCTCATATAGCTCATGGTATAGGTTCTCTTCTACCCATCCACGTGCATTGAACTTAGGTCCAGTGCTGAATCTTTGAGCAAACTTATCCTCTGTACTCTTGAACCACATTTTAACACTTTCTAAAGTTAGGTGCTCTATCATTACACATCACAAAGAAAAATATACATTCCATTTCTCACAACAACTTCAAAAAAATAGGGTCCCGGCAATGGAACCAAGATGTAGTCATTTTTATGCACTTTAAAAGAACAAGGAAATGCCATGTGCACCGGCCTATCACCTAGTGGGTGCTAAGCACTCATCTAAGGCATGCACTGAGAGCACCAAGCCCCTCCCTTATGTGAGTTGTGTGAGAATGCATTATTTATGATAAAAAATTAAGTGAAGAGAATGGAAATGAACCATACATTCATCTTAGATCTCATAACGTGATTCTAGACCAATGTATTCATCCAGATAAGAAAAGCATTACAGAACATATATCTATATCATAACAGAAAGGAAATGCACAAGGGTTTACACCCACTCATATGAAATATATACAAAACCAATCCATACAGATATAAGTAAAAATGGAACCACATATATTCATATTAAGTACATTGATAACCACATTACATTTACTGAGGCAATCACAGATCCATATAATAGTGCAGACTAATGTCATACATCCAAAGTGGACTTAATCCATTCATAGTACAAAGAAAAATATTTAGACCCATCCCCTTGATACACCATACTCCTACAGATCCTCTAAATCCAACCCATAGAACTCTCACATTATTTATGCATAGCTTCACCTCTCTTCACCTCTCAGTCTCTCCTTCTCTATTGGGCGCTTGTATTGATAGCCTCAACAAGCACCTTTGCCATGCCTTTTTAAAGTTGTACATCAGTTTCCAAGTGTCCAAATGGTCCTCCATGGGAGCATGATCCTTCAGACGTGAGCTCTCCATCCTTTACCATGATGACCTTTTGGAATCTTCTATCACAAGTTATATTCCTTTCATGGGTTCCAAGTTTCTAGGATGGCACCTTATCCACTCTGCATGTGCATTTGGGTCATGCTTTCCTCATGTTCTACCCAATATGTCAAATATGGCTAAGTCCCAAAACCTTAGCTCTTCCTTGCATGCACATGCCACTTTGGTTCTACTAAACCCTCCTAAAACCCTCGTCCCGCACCCTTTCACCTTGCACACTTGTTCTTTAAATAGGCCTTGCGTGCCCACGTGCCTTCTTGTACTTAGCCAATATTTTAGGGGCCCAATAGGTGGAATTTTTTTATCATGATTGATGATTCTTTTTTCATCATTCTAGTAAAATTTGGTATTAGAGTGTAATACGCCTCTATGATTCTTTTCTTAAAACAAGTGTTGTAGTTAAATTGAACAAGATTTGAAATGGATGCTTCATTTGTAAATATGGATTCCTCTCCTTCTATCCAAGAGAATAGAGTGTTCTCTAGTGCGATCTATGCTTCTTGTTGTAGAGACATCCCTCGAATCTGTGTTGTGAAAGAGACATTTTGGGCTCCACTAGAATGGTGAGGTCCATATCATAGCCTTCTCTTGATCATTATTCGGCTACGTTCTATTATAAGTTACCTTGGGGGAAATCCTCGACATATGAGGATTATTGTAAGGGAAGCACCATGCATTAGGGTCTTGGCTAGATGGTTTTGTCTGGGTACCATTTCTCTTCCGATCTTTGGGTGGAATAGTCCAGTGGTGTTGGTACAAGAACTAATTGGTTTTATGGCTATGCAGGTGGTAGTATCTGGGTATTCTAGTATTGAGAGGAATAGGTGGGTCTACTTTACCTTGATAATTTTGATAATTTTGTCTTGGATAGGAAGCTTGGTTTCTTTTGAGATTTACTATCTCATTAGAAAAGTTTTTCAGAATATTTTTCATTTCCTCCATTTCGAGAGACGAGGATGAGGATGTAGTAGTAGGAGTGGGAGCTGAATAAGTAGGTGGGTAACTATATAAGGACGCAAGGGTCTGAGCTGGTGCTTGTGAAAGGGGGGCTATTTCAGGGTATACTAGCAAGGGGGCCTTAGGAGGAAGTTTCCCAATGTCTATTAGGTTATTCTCAGCTTGGACAACAATTTTATAGGCTTATGGTAAGGAATCCCCTCCTAATGATTGAATCATTACCAAAATATCTAAATTTAGAGATTTCAAATAAAAATAATAGCCATACCTATGGGTGGCCTTGCTAGGATGGAATCCTTTGCCAAGTTTTATGGAACCTAGTGTTAAAATCTGTCATTAACTCTTGCGGGCCCTTTTTGATGTTAATCAATTGTTGTAGGAGTGATGACCTATCTCCTTTTCACTTTGAACCTTGCCACCAACACTTCTCCTAATTGGTCCCAAGTGGCAATAGTATTAGGAGTTAAGGTCTAGTACCAATCTAAGGTTTTTCCTTTGAAGGAAGTGGTAATAATCACAAGGTGATGTCTTACTCTCTTATATAATGTACTGCACATATCTCTGCCACATCTTGGAGGTGTTCCTTAAGAGTTTTGAAGTCCTCCCCACTAAATTTGGGTAGTGCCTTTAGTGCGTTAGCCGGGATAGGATTCCACACCATCGAGGGTGTGGGTAGAATGAGTGGGATTCCTTGATCCCATGAGAAAAATTTCTTGGAGGTTGGGGTTGAAGATGAGCCATTAAAATGGGTCTCAAAGTTCTAGTCAACTATGTGAAGGGCCTACCTGAGAGGAGGTGTCGAGAGAGTTCGATTTAGGGGAGACGAGGATCTCTGGATCTGTCAACCTCTTCTATTGCATGGTGGAGATAGTTGTAAATAGTCAAACACACCTTCCTCCCTTGCTATTTCCCTCATTTGAATTCATCTTGTAAGCTTTAAGTAGACCACTTGAGTACTGCTAGGATCAGTAGATCTCTGAATTCTAATCAGGTGAATGTGGGTTCATGTCCCACTAGGCATGCTAGGAAAATTGTTGATGATTATCCTTGCAAATGAACCGTTAGAGTCATAGGAAACCTTAGGTTAGTGGGATGTGTGCCCTAAGGTGACCTCAAGATTTTAAAGAGTTGGCTCTTCTCTATAGTGTGAGATGAGGGTTAAGAGATTTTTTTAAAAAAGAATATAAAACTATCCTAAGGTGATGCACCAGAATAGATTCTATAAGGGATGGAGAGATATCTAAATGAAATTCTTTAAACAAGTAGAAGAGCATTACAACATGGTCCATCTATTTTTAGAAACACATTAGATTTAATCAAGGTTGCAAGGCGGAAGTATGACAAACATAAGTAATAGATAAATTAAACCCAAGGGCATATAACATGATAGATTTTATAAATTATCTATAACTACTTAACAAAAGAGAAAGAATCAGAATACAAAAGCCAAAGTGCACAAAACAAGAAATAATACATAAGGCCGAAATGGCACAGATTACAAATTCCTTATAAATGAGTCTCACTAAGGCTTGGCTGATACAAAACTAAACCTTGCAATGCTTTTGTAATTTCTTGTTCCTCTCATCCCCCAAAATCTCTCCCTTCACTCAGAATTAGATGCCCCTTTATAGCTATTTGTGGCTCTCTTTTCGATGTCTGGAACTAGGGTTTCTACTAGTAGTATTTAATGATCCTTCCCTTTTGGGTCAGTATCTCAACTACTTGTTGAGATATTTACAATTTTATTTTAATTCACCCAACTGTCACCCCTGGAGTTGGTGATAATCCTTACTCAATGCATGGAAGATGAACACTACTTAAGAGTCCTTCCTGAAATTGGATTCCCAATCTACGCTTGAGAGAAACGTGGAGGTTCAGTCATGCTTCTATTATTATTTTTACTTTTCAATCTACCATGGAAGGATTCTAGGCCTAAGACATGTGTATGATGCAATGCTAGGTTGAAATCCTCCCTTGCATTCCTTATGCCCAACTTCTGCTAGCAAGACATGTGGACACTTTCCACATCCAATTCCATACTTAGCCAATTTTGAGTTGATCGATCAGAAAAACAAGGACCGGGGTGATAAGAAAATGGTGATCAAAGAGGTCTCTGAAAAAGGACTCTACATTACGATTTCCCGTACCTAGGTTAAATTCAACATTATTAAAATTTAACCCAAGGTTGGGCTCATAATGCCCTTTAAAACTTAAATGAGAAGAGTTCTCAAATTCCTTTGTTTTTTTTTCCATATTTTAAATTTTAATGAATTAAGTATATTCATTTTGGGACCAACATCCCTTGATTGATTTAATTTCACTAAATTAAATTAATTCACTTGATTAATTTAATTTCCTAAATTAAATTAATTTACTTGATTAATTAAAATTAATTTAGTAAAATATTAACACCTTAAAGATAATTATTACTAAACCACAATTAAAAGAGACTATAGTCCCAATCTAAATTATTTAAGTTGGGCTCCATCTCCCATAGTTAGGTATTTTCTATCTCCATCCTAGATCTTAAGGAAACACTCCAAAACCTTAAATATTATTATCTTCTCTTATATTAGGGTTTCTCCTAAAATATTCTCTTTTCTTTCTTTTTTTGCGTTTAGGATTTTGTAAATCTCACGGGAACATGAAAATGGAGATAAGCTCTCCATTTTGGATCTACACTCCAAGGATATGCATTCTTGTTTCTTGTTTATTCACTTTGTTATCTTTGCCATTTTTTGTTTTCATGGGGTTTGTATTCAAATGCAACTGAATGGATTATTTTTAAAATTTCTTTTATATGTTGAAAGAAAAATCCCATCTGGGTATTTAACAAACTAAACTAGGCAGCCATGGTCATGGCCAACCTAGTTTCAACTTCTACATATATGTATATATATATAAATATAATATAGACACACACACACACACACACACACACACACACACACACACACACACACACACACACACACACACACACACACACACACACACACACACACACACACACACACACACACACACACACACACACACACACACACACACATTATTTAGTGGGTCACGACCAACATACAAGCGGTTGTGAATTATATAAAAACTACACTATATATATATTTAAATGAAGTGTGGGCTATATGAGATACATGGTAAAATGTAATACACAACCACTTACCATAGGGTGGCCAACCTTATATCCTTGGATGCATACCTTGTAAACCCTTGTTTTATACACACACGCACACACACGCGCACGCGCCTTGTGTGTGCATCTTGGCGCGCAACACACACACACAAACACACACACACACACAAATATGTGTACATAATTTTCTATTCTAAAATACAATTGATTTATATTTCCAAAGAGAAAATATTGTAGGGATTTCAATATGTAAAAACAACCATTATTATATTACACACACACACACCCAAGTTTGAGCACAATTTATTAAATAGTTTAAATCTACAATTAGTTTGAAATTAATTTACAAGGGAAAAATATATCATTAAGTATTTACAAATTCTCTAAAGCAACTTCTTCAATCCCTTTTAAAATTACAATGCAACTATGTTTCCATTTTAATATCACATAAGGAAATTTGTTTTTAATCATTCAAAGTAGATAAGGAAATGAACCATGCATAAGAACATCCCTAAAATAGTCACTATCTAGTTAGCTCATTTAGTCAAAATCAACACATTTTGAATACTACTATTTCAATATCATTTCAAACATATCACACCCATTACAATTTAGAGAAGAAAACAACAATCACATATTTCATTTGCACACTCAAAATGAACATTGAATCCCTTTTTTATCCCATATAACAAAACCACATTTTGAGTAACATTAATAACTTTTAAACTGAAAAATAAAAGTGGAAAAGCCTCCGCAAAAGAGGGGAAAACATACTAGAGTTTTAATAAAATTTCTCTTTACCAAAAAAATATTCCCAAAAACTCCATTACAAAGCTCCAAGCTTTCCAAAATCATCACATGGCTTGGTTTCCTCCCAACTTATAGGCATCATCATATGCCCATGTCAAGGTGGTGAACATACTAGCCTCCCTCCAAGCTTTTGGGAGAGATGAGATGTTTCTCATAATAACACAAGGGTAGATAAATCATACAAAACATTGCTAACAACAAACCCACAATTTTTTTTTTCATGACAATCAAAGGAATACCATTCTCCACTTTGTGCCTTAGGGTGAGGGTAGAAATCCATACATAGTCATAGGTATTTCAATTTATTTGTAATAAAGAATAAGTATTCATGCCTCCAAACACTGTATACCTCCATGAACATTATATCTCCCAAGATCCTCCTTACAAGGATTTTTCAAACATGTAAGGTTTTGTTAACAAGGAAGGGAGATATTTCTTCCATCATAGGAAATATGTTCTCCCACTTTAACCATAGGGAGGAAATAACCCTATATTGGGGCTCCTTGAATCCATCACATGTCCAAAATCACCTTCCAAATTGGAGAGGGATGGACTAAAAAAAATAACAATAATAACAAATTTTAAAGCAACCCAAGCATATGCAACCATAAGCAAATCAAAATTTCCATGATAAAAATCCTACCTTGTAAAAGTTAAGCCAAAAAATCTAGTCTTCCAAGATCTCCAAATGAATCCAAAAGCAATCTAAAAATATTCACAATTTCTCCCAAATTTAATAAATCCAAACAAGAATCAAAGTAAGTGGAAATTCAATTCCCCCAAATTTGGAGGATAAATAGTAACTAGTACCAAAATAGGAATATGCAGAGAGGAATCCATGTGGCATCTAGTCATCCTCCAACTAGGTACCATATTAACTTCTCTCCCCTAAATCCAAGGAAAAATGCAATTTCATAAAAGAGGATATTCCAAAATCAAAGAAGAGTTATTCACCCACTTGAGGTAAATCGAGCTCACCTCAAGTTATCTTGGAAGGACCAAGAATCATAAGGAATTTGGGTGAGTAAATACTCATAAGAAGGTGGAAAATGTCCCTTTTCCATTAGAAAGAGCCTTACCTAACCAAGGGTATGTTTTTGGGAGCTCTTTTCAAGGAAAATGAGGTCCTATACAATCCATGCACACTTCCCAAAAATCCCATTTTTTCCAAATATGAATTTGGGTGAAGGGGTGCCTTGGGAAGAGTGTAAAATCCACTAAACAAGGTAAGAAATATCATACGCAAGGTTAAAATGAAATTAAGAACAATCAACTTAAGCTAAATTAAGGAAGGGGAAGGATAATACTAAAATAAATAAACCAATAGTTATAATTAAATTCAATAAATGAAAGTAATGAAGGGAATATAAAACCTAAGGGAAAAATTACCCATACCAAATTAATTAAGTGTAAAACCATAAGGTAAAATCAAATAATCACTAAGCCAAAATGTTCCTAAACCAATACATTAAACAATACCAAAATAATACACGAGGGAGGTATAAATTGGCCTATGGCCAATTGTGCCACTATGAGAGAAATATCTTGAAATCCACATTTTCCAGCCTTGAAACCTACACACTCATTACACACACATCATACCTTCTCGATATAATATAGTTGAACAAACATACAATCCTTTTTAATAAACAACTAACATGTTATCAATCCATGACACACCAATCACATAAAATAGGCACACATATCCAAAACATGATACACACAACCTAATATCATTTATGCTACCATAAACATAAGTGAAAATCAAGGACCATCCATATATAATCACTACAAAGTAGACATCCATAGTATAGTCGCCCTAAGGCTTATGATGAAAAAAAACATGATATAAATCATATATCCATCATAATCTAAATTTCATGTACCTAAATCATAATCAAAATAGTATAATAGTCTCAATGTCAACACAATAGATCAAGATATGAGATAGTATAATATAGAATATAGTGTTAATAAGAGGTGGGAACTACATTCCCCTCTCCTAAAATTAGACTTCCTCCTAGAAGTCACTAACAAGGATAAGGGTATTACGCCCTCAATGACCCTGCATCCTCCCAAGTAGATGTTGTCTTGTCATACCTATCCAACTGTACTCTAACCTGATCCAAGTATCTCCCTCAAAGGGTCAGCCTCCTATACATCCACTATCTATCGATCTCCACCTATAAAGTTGACTAATCCAAAATATGAGATCTATTAGGTACATACCTCCATAACAAGGAATTATGGAAAACATCGTGGGCTTGGGATAGGTGTGGTGGAAATTCTAGATGATAGTAATAGGACCAATGCTATCCAAGATATTAATGGGTCCAAAAATGTGATGGGTGAGCTTAGATCCGTTTAGAAAATGGATAGCACTCTTAGAAATAATTTTTCACCAACTAAGTAGTGACACTCCACCCTCTTCAAATCCACATACACGTTACGCCATGCATGAATATGTTCTAGACATTGTCTTATTAAAACAAAATACTAATCTAGATCTTATAAGTGGGTTGGTCCCATAAATATCATGTCCTCAAGTCTGTCCCAACTCAAAGGTTTCTTATAGGGTCTACCATATATTTCCTAATATGGTGTCATACTAATCAAAATATGAAAACTATTGTTATATGTGAACTTAACTAGATAAAGGTAGTCTGTCATCTACTCTACTAGTCCATCACATACATCCTCGGGATATCCTCAAAAAATTTATTCACCCTTTATGTCTAACCATCCATTTGCGGGTGGTAAACATAACTAAAATTGTGATGAGTGACCAAAACTACCTGAAAGGAAGCCCAAAAGTATGACATATAGATTATGTCTCAATAAAAAGAGTCTTTCTCATAATATATGTAGTGGCACAATGTCTTAAAAAAATTCTATCTACTGTGAGTGCATTATATGTCATTTTTATGTGAGAGAAGTTGGCGAATTGGTTCAACTTGTGCACTATCACCATGGTGACATCATGATGGTAGGAGAATGTAGGGAGACCAACAATAAATTTCATCGAAATCACATCCCACTTCCACTTTGGAATTGTGTGGGGATAAAGAAAACCAATAGGATGGGAATGATCAACCTTCACTTGCTTGCACTCTATGAAACAAGTGACAAAATTAGCTATTAACTAGTGTAAACCATGCCAAAAGAATAAGTGGTAAAGCTCGATATGCATATTCTTCACCCCAAGATGTGTTGTATATGGATGCCTATGATCCTAAGATATAATAAAAATATAAACACCACCTACCTTGGGCACATAAATGCACCCATGGAAGGGAAGAAGGCCATGTTCATCCAAAGCATACCTAGCATACTTTCCCACCAAGGGACTATGTGACAAAAACCTCTGTCTAACACCCTCATAAAATATTTTCCCTGATAGATGTTGTAAATTCTTACCCTGAAGATCTGATCGAAGGGTCAAGGTAAAAAGATCATGTCACCACGTACTCAAGTCATCAATGAAGAATTTGTCCTTTCCCTTGGTGTATTTAATATCCATGTCATACTAAAACATGAAATCCATCTAAAGCAATTTTTAGGTGTTGAGATTGGGCTAGGTTAAAATATATTGAAGACTATTGTGGTCCTTCCTCAAAATAAAACACTTGTTAAGAAGAAAGTGCCTCGAAGGACACAAGGCATGCTTCACTGCTGTAAGCTCAAGATTATGTTCGGGGTAATTAAGTTCATAATCCTTGAGATTATGGGACTCATAAGAGATGAAACATACTCCCTACATAAGAATAACCCCAAGTCCCTCCAAGGAAGCATCTGCGAAACCAAAAAATCTATAAGGGAATATGAAACTACCAAGATAGATGTAGAAGTCAATTGCTCTTTGAGAAACCTAAAGGCCTATTCACACCTCTAAGACCAAACACCATTTTCCCCTTTCCATTGAAGGTAAGTGATCATATAGAAATATGGGAGAAGTTCTAAATAAATACGTGATAACACCCGATAAATCCATTAAACTCCTAACTTCAAAGTGACCTAATTAGGGGTCGACCATTCAAGAATCATTTTTATCCTCAAAGGATCTATAGAGATACCCTTGATAGAAATCATACACCCTAAGAATGATGGTATGAAATAATTACCACTTATCCATGTTCTAAAAAGATAATGCTCATGCAAGACCTACAAAACCTATCTTAATTTCTCCTCATGTATCCTCTACTGTGTGTGGGAGTAGATAAAAATGTCATCAATGAATATCAACACAAAATGGTCTAGGAAAGTCCTAAAGATGTTGATAATGAGACTCATAAACATGGTCAAGGTGTTAGTTAGCTTTAAGGGGACTATTGTGAACTCATAATTGCCGTAACAAGTCATGAACTTGGTCTTATGGATATATAACTCTATAATAAAGAGATGATGGTGCCAAAATTTGAGATCAATCTTAGAGAACATCCTGGCTCCCTTCATGTGATTAAAAAGGTCATTAGCCATAGGTAAAGGGTAACAATTATTCACTATTAATTTATTGAACCACTTGAAATCGACACAAAGATGAAGATATTTTTCCTTCTTCTTTATGAAGATCACAGATGCGCACCAAGGGGACATACTAGGATAAAAAGTCCCTTCTATAATAAATCATACAACTAGATATTGAGCTTATGAAGCTACAAAGTAGTCATCCAACAAGCTATTTGGGAGATGACATTTGTACCTAGCACTAGATGGATGGTGAAGTCTACCTCATGACGTGGTGGAATCCTAAGAAGATTCCTAAGGAGCATGTAAAAAAACTCCCTCAAAAGTGGATAATTATCTAGGGAAATACCTTGGGGTATCCTCGGATATATCATTAATTATGATGGAAATCATATTACATCTTTGACGCATACACTGCATGAGCTTCATAGTGGATATTACATGTAGGGATACTAGTCTCTAAACTCCAGCAGTTATAGTCATGCTACCCAAGTCACCTCTACACTCTATGGTCTTGAGCGACAAAGTATAACTTGGCTTCATGTGTGTTTAGTGAATCTATCCCCATAACAACCTCATATGACCCCAAATGTAAGATACATAGGTCATAAGTGGTGGTTAATATAACCAAGTCTAGGAATAAAATATTGACATAGGTGTCCACAATGAGCTTAGCCCTAGTAACTAAATTTGTTTTCCATCGGTATGACTATCTAGATACCATCAAACCACACCGATAAGAAACCATAGGTGGAATAAAGGAATCTAATGTACTAGAATCAAACAAAACTGAAACTACAACATCCTTGATCATATGTAAAACCATGATAACTATGGTCTGGTCTTAGCTTAGTGGTCATCTACAATGGTGTAGATATGATGAGCATGCCCTACATTCACCATTTTCTTCTCAAAGGAAAAACCAATTGGTTTATCCAAAATTACTCTATAAGGGAAATTATGAGCATAATGAATAGGTTCAATGCAAACAAAACATTCCTACCTTGGTGTGAAACCACCTATACTCTACTAAAATTATCATGTGGGCCCTTCATTAATAGATTTGCCAGTCGAGTGGCATATCTCTACTAAGCGCAATGTCCTCTATCTCTAAATTTTCCTTGATGTGGCCTAATTGTACATCTCTAACCATCTTGAGGTGGCCCAGGTCTCTATTATTGAAATGCTTGAGGATAAGAATGCAAGGGTTTTGATGTGTCTAAACCCTCCTTGTGAAGGTGGTGGGGCAATCCGTGTCTATCTTCCTAATTGAAATATTCCCTATTATGTAATTGTGCCATGTTACTATCTCTAGACTCTTGGGCTTTGCCCCTGATCTCCTCTAGCAAATACACCTTTTCCACCACCCACTCAAGGGTTAGAGGAAATAAAATCCTAATTGATCCTCTCAAATAGACATTAATCCCTCTAATAAAATATTTCAAATGTTTTTTATCCTCTTGGAGATAGTCCACATATTGCAAGAGGTACTAAAAATGGCTCTTATACTACACTAGTGTGTGAAAACCACGATGGAGGTCATGATACTCATCTATTCTCCTCTATACGAAGTGCGTAGGCATATAACATGTTGAAAAGTTCTCCTCAAAAAAATCCCAAGTGAATGTGTTATGTGAGAGATAGAGCTTCCACTTGTCTCCGCCCTCTACCAAATGCCTATCGTGTCTTATAGGAGATGAATACCCAACGTGGCCTTGACATTTCTCTCAAACACTTGAAGCCCAAAATAACCATCTAAATTGAGTGACCATGCCTCTACACCAAAACACTCAATAGAACCTCAAAAAGTGGGTGGCTATATTCTAAAAAGATATTTGATCACACTCTCTAGTCCCGAACTATGAGTGCAAGGATCTACCAATCTCCCTAAAAGGTGGTGATGATAATCTCATGGGTGATGACACCACAACCAACGATAGTGCCCTAGCACCACCCATTAAGTGAATTTTGTGCTTTGTGACACACCACTATCCAACAATGCTCCCATGATACAAGATCTTGCCCTTTTCTACGAAATGAACTAAGATAAGAATCACATGAATCTTTCTTACTGCAGTAAAAAACCTTTACTATTTGCTATAAAACTCTAGGCTCTATGGCCTCCTATTGTGCGGGTAGGTGGTTTTGAAGCACCCCATCATTGCTAAATGGTATGAAGAATATGTGGCCCAAACGCTATACATGATTGGTCCACATGAGGAAAAAATGGGTGTTGACACGGGTGGTGATCCACACACAATGCATCTTCAGCCCATAGTCGATCGAAATCCTCTCTCTTACCTAACATCCTAGGAATGCACAAGGAACAATATTAGATTACCTTCTAAGGTCAAATTCTAGAGCTTAGATTGATTTTAGGTTTTTTTGTCAATTTTTGGGTTATTGTCTACATTAGTTTTTATCACTTCAATGAGTGACACATTGCAGACACATTTCCATAAGCGGGGTTGGTTAATTATCTTGTTTAATCATTAGTAAATTAATCCCTTTCCTTTTAAACCGATATAATAAATAAAATCCTTAGAGCTCCAGTGTTGAAAACTGACTTTGATACCATGTGTGGCACACACTCTTCGTGAGCCAAATATGGACCCTACTTACTAAATAAAAAAATTGGATTTTTTAAAGGTTAATTTATGAAACATTTGTGTGACTCATTAACAAGCTTCTACGGCCATCAAAACTTAAAGAGACTCTAGCCCCGGAGTTACAAAGGGTCAATGAGATTTGAATCGATCTGATTTGACTTAATTAAAAAATTCCCGTCGAGGTTCCTGTAATTAATTAAGTCTAACCAAGACGTTTAATTAATTACCATTTCCTGTAACTAGGTTAAATTCGACATTATTAAAATTTAACCCAAGGTTGGGCTTAAAACACCCATTAAAATTTTAATGAGAAGAGTTCTCTAATTCCTTTTATTTCTATTTTCCATCTTTTAATTTATTAAGTATAGTAATTTCAGGACCAAGATACCCTTGATTAATTTAACTTCACTAAATTAAATTAATTCACTTGATTAATTTAATTTCCTAAATTAAATTAATTCACTTGATTAATTAGAATTACTTTAGTAAAATATTAACACCCTAAAGATAATTATCCCTAAAACACAATTAAAAGAGACTATAGTCCCAAGCTAAATTATTTAAGTTGGGTGGGAGATGGAGCATCCATCTCCCACCCTTAGATATTTTATATCTCCACCCTAGATCTTAAGGAAACACTCCAAAACCCTAAATATCATTATCTTTTCTTATATTAGGGTTTCTCCTACAAGATTGTCTCTTTTATTTCTTCTTTTACTTTCGTGGTTTTGGAACTCTCATGGGAAAATGACAATGGAGATAAGCTCTCCATTTTGGATCTACACTCAAGGATATAGATTAATTTTTCTTTCATGGGGTTTATATTGAAATGTAACTAAATGGATATACTTTTTAAAAATTTCTTTATATGTTCAAAGGAAAATCCCATCGAGGGATTTAACAACATGAACAAGGCCTCCATGGTCATGTCCAACGTATTTGGCTCTTCTACACACACACACACATTATTTAGTGGGTTGTGGAAAACATATAGGTGGTTGCGCATTATATAAAAACTACAACATATATATTCAAATTAAAGTGAGGGACGTATGAGATACATGGTAGAATGTAATACACAAGCACTTACCATAGGGTGGCCAACCTTATATCCTTGGTTGCATACCTTTTAAACCCTTGTTTCACACACACACATTCATGCACACACACACACACACACACACACACACACACACACACACACACACACACACACACACAGCATACATATATAAATATGTGTGCGTAATTTTCTATTCTAAAATACAAGTGATCTACAAAGAGAAAATATTGTAGGGATTTAAATATGTAAAAAAACCTTTATTATATTACACACACACACACACATGTTTATGCACAATTTCTTAAATAGTTTAAATATACAATTAGTTTGAAATAAAGTTGTAAGGGAAAAAATATCATTAAGTATTTGGAAAGTCTATAAAGCAACTTCTTCAATCCCTTTTAAAATTAAAATGCAACTATGTTTCCATTTTAATATCACATAAGGACATTTGTTTTCACTCATTCAAAGGAGATAAGTTAATGACCATGCATAAGAACATCCCTAAAATTGTCACTATCTAGTTAACTCATTTAGTCAAAATCAATGTAGTTTAATTGCTACTATTTCAACATCATTTTAAACACATCACTTTCATTACAATTTAGAAAATAAAAAAACAATCACATATTTTATTTGCACACTCAAAATGAACATTGAATCCCTTTTTAATCCCATACAAAAAAACCACATTTTGAGTAACATTAACAACTTTTAAACTAAAAATACAAGTGGACAAGCCTCCACAAAAGAGGGAACAACATGCTAGGATTTTAATCAACTTTCTCTCTAATAAAAAAATCCATTGTAAAGCTCCAAGATTTTAAAAATAATCATAAGGCTTGGTTTCCTCCCAAAATATAGGCATCATCATATGCCCATGTCAAGGTGGTGAACAAACTATCCTCCCTTCAAGCCCATGGGAGAGAGGAGATTCTTATCATAATAACACAAGCATAGAAAAAGCATACACAAAATTGCAAATAATAATCCCATAAAAACATTTTCATGGAAATTAAAGGAGTACCATTCTCCACTTTGTGTCATAGGGTGAGGGTATAAATCCATACACAACCATATGTATTTCATTTTTTTTGTAATAAAGAATAACTAATCATACCTCCATACTCCTTATACCTCCATAAATCTTATATCTCCGAAGCTCCTCCTTGGAAGGCTTTTCTAAACATGTAATGTTTCCTTAATAAGGAAGGGAGATTCTTTTTCCATTATAAGAAGGAGGTTCTTCTAGTCTAACCATATAGAGGGAGGAAATACCCCTTATGGGTCTTCCCAAATCTATCACATGTCCAAAATACCCTTCTAAATTGGAGAGGGATGGACTAAAAAAAGTAATAATAATGACAACTTTTAAAGAAATCAAAGCATATGTAACCATAAGAAAATCAAAATGTCCATGATAAGAATCCTACCTTGCAAAATTCGAGCCAAATTTTTTTATTTTCCAAGCTCTCCAAGCCAATCCGAAATCCATCTAAAAAGATTCACAAGTTCTCCCAAATTTAATAAATCCAAACAAGAATCAAAGAAACTGGAACTCCAATTCCCCAAATTTGGAGGATAAACAACAAGTACCAAAATAGGAACCAATGGAGAGAGATCCATGTGGCATCTAGTCATCCTCCAACTAGGTGCCATATTAACATCTCTCCCTAAATCTAAGACAAAAAATAGAATGTCATAAAACAGGATATCCCAAAATCCAAGAAGATTTATTCACCCACTTGAGGTGAATTGAACTCACCTCAAGTGATCTTGGCAAGACCAAAAATCATAAGGAATGTGGGTGAGTAAATACACCTAGGAAGGTGGAAAAGGTACCTTTTCCATTAGAAATAGCCTTGCCTAACCATAGGTATGGCTTTGGGAGCTCATTTCAAGGAAAATGAGGTCCTCTACAATCTATGCACACTTCTCAAAAATTCCATTCTTTCCAAATCTGAATTTGGGTGAAGGGGTCACTTAGGAAGAGTGTAAACTCCACTAAACACGGTAGGAAAGATTATAAACAAGGTTAAAATGAAATTAGCTATAATAAAATTAATTTAGATTAAGGGGAAGGAGAAAAATGAAATAAATAAACCGATAGTTAAAATTAAATTTAATAAATGAAATCAATGAAGGGACTATAAAACCTACACGGGTAAAATTACCAACACCAAATTAATTAAGTGCAAAACCATAAGGTAAAATCAAATAATCACCAAGCCATAAGGTTCCTAAACCAATACGCTAAACAATACAATGATAAAACACAAGGGAGGTATAAGTTGGGTAATGGAAAATTGTGCCACTATGAGGGAAATATCTTGAAACCACATTTTGCCAGCCTTGAAACCTACACACTCAATGCACGCACATCATACCTTATTTTTATAATATAGTTAAACATTATTCATACAAATCGTCATTGATCAAAATGATTGACATTAATTCTTGTACATAATACCTAACCTTTCATTTTCAATACATTTTTATACATTTCCTTCATACTTTGAAGTCATGGCTAATGATCCCCTATGTGTAAGCATGACTCTATGTTAGATTACCATTATAGGAGTAGTTTTTGAATACACCAACATCTATGACCTTCCCATAGTCCTGTCAAACTTTTGTGTTGGAGTAATTCAATATCAATCATGATTTGATTATATACATCATCGTCCTTACACCTAATATGGATGACATCCTGGTTAGTTCACCTCCTCCTTAAATATAGACACAAATCCAATCTTTATTTGTGCCAACCATTTCAATCAACCTTAACCCATCATCAAAAACATCAATTAAATCCCAACATCTAAGCATGGAATTTTAGTGATTTACTATCCACATTATCATATATGTTTAGTTGTAATTCTATCGTATTTTATCCGTAGCTTGGTTTCTTAAAATTGGGTTTACATCCACAAAAAGGAGTCTTTTCCTTCTCATGACTCATACTTGTGAGTAAAATCACCTATTATTTTACTAATATATATTTTTCAAATTTCCTACTTATGTGATTAACTAAAATTTGACTATGTAGTGCTAAGGTAGTTAATCTAAGCTATGCACACCTATACTAAAATAAAGAAATTTAGTAATGAACTATTTTAATGTTCTAAGAAAATATATAAAATGAAAAAGTGAACTAAATAAACTAGTTGAATAAAGTCAAGAGGGAAGAGGAAACAACTCAGTTGAATAACAAAAGCCTGTCAAAATGTGTCATAGTGATGAAAAAAATCGAGAAAGCAAGAACGACTATGCTGGGGTCCCACATAGGATAGATCTGAGTGTTGTGCTTAGACTAGAGTACCGAGAGAAGTCTGGGGCACCCATAGGTGCTATGGTAAGAAAAATAGGTGCCCTGGTCTAGGAAAAACATCCGGAACTAGTCTTCATAGGTCCAGGAGATGACTGTTATCCTTCACTACTTGTCATATTAATTTATTTGTACTACACCAAATGATCCAAAATTCCAAGAGGAAGAAATTACTTGAAAAATACCAAAAAGAAGTATCAAAACCCTAAAAATGAAAGATGCAAATGAATGGGTTGGACTAACCTTAGTTTGTCATAATAGTGGGCTTACTAAATTGAGCATTGCACTACACTTATGACCCGAATGTAGTCTGGTGTGCGTGTGCATGTCATGCCCTAGGTGTTCTTATGCTAGTCACACTTTGTGAAATAATAAGAAATATCTAAATGTAGAAAATGTAATAGAATGTGTGCATGTAATAGAATAGAATCCTTCCCCCTATGAAGTGTGATGCAGATGTCCTAGCTTGTGTCTTGATGATGGAGCTATGTGGATGCCAATGTAATAGATGGATGTAACTATAGATGGAGTGATAGTATTAGATGATGCTAGGTCCCTCATTATGGTCTCATAACTTTATATTTATAGGGTTCTCTTACTCTAATTTTGTAATTAACCCCAAAAAGGTGACAAAAAAACATAAAGATGAAAAATCGCTAGAAGAGGCCCAAAAGTGGTAGGAAAGTGCTAGAAGGATCATGGTTCCCCTAGGTGGGACCAGAGCATCCATAGGAACCCCAGTACTAAATCTAGGTGCCCTAGTTGAGGCTAAAATAACATAGGATGTCAGAAAATGGTTGGGAATATGGATGTAATAGCTCACAAATTATAAAATAAAATAAACAAGATCGCTAAAAGGATGGGGGTTAATTATTAATTTATTCACTCAAGAACCTTTTAAATAGTAGTATGAGACCAAGATAAATAAATGTCTAAAGTGCATGATTTTGTGACTACATTTTTCCCCCACTTTATGTTGGTGAGTAGAAATATTGGTAACATAAATTAGATAGAGATGCGTACCTAATGTCCATGAAGAGTGTAGTAGAAAACGTGTCAAAGGACTAGAAAAAAGCATGGAATGACAAAAATATGGAGGAGTATGGAAACTATAGATGAAAAATGTGCAAATAAAAAGTGATGAGAGTGAACCTAGGGTAAAGCATGTGTGTGTCGATGGCATAGTGTGTAGTGTATCTACATGGTTGGTAAAAAAATGTGTGCTGCCGTGGAATGTTGTTGTTGTTGCCGCCATTGTTGTTTTTGTTGAACCCATTTGACTACTTGTTTCTCATTCGTTCGACTTGTATGGATAAAATGATCAAGTAGTCAAATATGAATGTATATAAGTATAAAAACGATATGTAAAAGACATGTAAATATGCTAATGTAAATGTAAAGGTAAATGGAACATGTGCACCTAATCCATGTCGAAAGAAAGAGTGTAGAAGGATATCCTGTACTACGAGTTTTTTGGGAAATCTCATGCCACCATGGTTGAAGAAGTGTAGGGAGGAAATGCTTTGTGTCCTCTAAGCTCTAACCGCTTTGCTGAAATGTGTGTGAAGAGATCTCTGTATTGTCCTGGTTTTTGGGCAATACAATGCCATTGGATGAAGTAGTGTAGAGAGGCACACTCACTGTAACCTCCAAGTATGTAACTACTTCCTAGAAATGCTAAAGACACCATGATCAATAAAAACCATTATGCATGGGGTTTTTAGACTGATTTGAACCTACTCGATGTGTATAATTGAATGAGAGTAAATAGGTTGTGTTAGTATGTAAAACCTCGAAATGATACTCCCCTCTTTGGGGATGCATGCGATGTCGCTGATAGGAGACATGTGACCCCAAAAGAGGACCAACCAAATGTATAAGGGAACCTTGGAAATTTCTTGGTAGAAACATAGGCATGCATAAACAAGAAGGCTAGCAAAAGACAAATGTAAACACACATGCATGTAGAAAACAATTTATGAGCTACACAAACAGTGTGTAAGCTACCAAGAAAAGTAATTTAAACATGTAAGAAGATAAGTAAAAAACATAAAGTGGGCTGAAAACATGGGACATCACTTATGATGTTGCAAGACACATAAGGCCATCATGGCCATAAACGGTAAGCAAGTGTGCACACCAAACATAGGGCAAGGTCCACATAAAAGAAGTAAACAATGGTAGACAATGTAACTAACAAGTAAACAAGAAGTAGCCATGGAAACATGTAAGCCTGAAAAATAGGTATTGCATATGGAACAAACATTAGTATGTTAGAGAAATAACCAATATGTTAAGAGCATGTATGATTTAGTAATGTAATATGCTAAGTACAAAATGAAAAATAACACTGGAAGAGATGAATGTGGATGCCCCCAATGACCAGTGTAGGAAGGGTAGAAGGTGAACATCCATGCCATGTGTAGGAGTCCTGTATCTACGATCACACTAAAAAAGGTGTGAACAAACATGTATAGATGGTATACATAATTACGTATAAGAAATCAATCTAACATTTGTAATAAAGTGATCATGTAAAACACTAGCAAACAAGAGTGAATGCTCCAAGAAATTATAGAATGTTGTGAATGGATGGAATGGAATGCAAGATGGAATGATAGGAGCTGCTTGCCCTCTAAGTGAATGGAAGTGTATGAAGAGAGGTTCATTTTTTCCCCTCAGCATTCAAGAATGAACCATAAATGAGAGTGCATCATCGGGAAATGGTTGAGTAGTGTGTGTTGTGTCTAACGCACTATGAGGAAAGGTGTATATGCGTAGTGGTGATGATGTGTGACATGTAGAGTAGATGTGTGTGGACCTTATAGCCTAAGCGTATACCACGATGAGATGAAATGTGGAGTGATGATTTATCCCTAAGCGTATATCACTAAAAGACGAATAAATGAGTGATGATTTAGCACTAAATTTATACCACTACAAAATGTAAGGAGGGTGTGGTGATATAACCTAAGGTGTAGACTACTAGAATAGGATATAATAGGTGATGGTTTAGGATAAAGTGTATGTATTTAAGAGATGTATAGTAGGGAGTGGTGATGTAACCTAAGGTTTATACCACTAGAAAAGAATGGAATGGGGGATGATTTAGCCTAAGGCATATGTCACTAAAATAGTAATGTCGCATGATGAAAAGGTGGAATGGTGAATATGTAAGGTCCATTTGATTTGTAAACCCTTAGCAGTTGAGTATGGACCGATGAACTAAAGTGCGCCATCGAGTAGTGAGTGTAGCACGTAGAAGATAATGTAGTATATATAAGGATGAAAAATGACCATGTGATGAGTAGAATGTGTATAGATGTAATGTGTAGAATGTAATGTGTAGGGTGGTATGTAGAAATGTGTAAAATGTAGTGTATAAGATAACATGTAATGTATGTAGATAAAATAGTAATGTAGTGCTAGAATCATATATGATGAAGACTAGTATAACATGTGGAATATGTGTGAAAATGCGTGGTGTAATATGTATGATATGTAGAAAAAGGTGTAGATACAATACACAAGTATTGAAATGTTGTATACTAAATGTATAAAGTAGGGTGTATTATTCATAAATGTATGATGAGATGTAATGTGTAATACCTATGGTGCGGTGTGTGGGGTTTAGTGTAGTAGTAATCCCTCAATAGTCAAGTGTGAACCAAAGCACAAGAGTGTGTCATCAGGTAATGACGTTAGAATATATGATGAGTATGCCTAATAAGTGTGTGAAAATGGAACAGGGAAAAATGTAACTATGCTTATACAAAGTGGGGGAAAGTGAAGTGCTATGCCCCCAAGTATGTGATAGAAAAAATGACTATGAACTGCTATCAAGAATATCATCATTATCATGATCGAAAACTTGTCGGGGCAGCATTAGAAACCTAATAAGCTATAGAGTGAGGAGGGTCATAGAGGGACCCATTACGGTGGAGTGAAAAGAAATTAATTACATATTATTCATCGGTAAAGGTGATCGATGGGAAACCATGAGAGTGCCAACAAGAGATATTTGGAACACAAGCAAGAGAAGAATCACTAAGGATATAGACATTTTTGAAAGGTATGAGGAATATGAGCAAGGAGCGATGAGTGTTTATTATAATCCTAATATAATCAATCCAAGACTATCCAAGTGTGAGGGGAGAGTCACAAGGGGAGCATGCAATAAAAACCGTCAAATGAAAAACACGTAATCCATAAGATGTTGTAGTGTGAAAATAGCCATGATAGAGATGTGGTGAATGAAGAGGTGGTAAAATGTCATTGAGTGTTATGCTAAACCTAGCCAAACTATCGTGTGTACAAATAGTTTCTAAGCATGTAGAGTCAATGAGGATATGTTTCCAAAAGGTCTTATTGATGAATAATGTGCATGTAAAAGGAGGCAGTGGAGTGGAAATTTGTGGAGGAGAAGAGGAGATAGCATCAACACTGTGAACATATCCCTTATATAGTACCATAAAATTAGTAGATGGAGGGGTCTTAAACCTATATTCGTTAGGGCCATCAGCCACAAAGGTCTCTTCAAAATAAGAACTGTCTACACCGAGAGGGGTAAATTAAAGTTTTCTTAATGGTTCATCTGTAAGTTCAATAATGCCAACTTTGTTATCAAAATCCTCAGAGTCATTAGTGCGAACATCATCATGTGGTATGGAATCATCAAGAATGTTAGTAGGGGGCATTGTAGGTGGGGTATTAGAGGGTGCTATAACTGGTGGTGGAGGAACACTAGGAGGAACAAACACTATAGGTGGGATAATAGAAGGTGTCGTAATGGGTGATGAAGGGACAATAATAGAAGCTAATACTGTAGGTGAAATAATATTAATTGTGTGAGTTGAAATAGCTTGGGTACTAAGATTGGTAGAGGAAGATGGCAAAGTGCTAGATTTACTAATGTGATATGCATAAAGGCTGCTATATGGAATGTCTTTGTGAAGGTGGTATGGGAATAGAGGTAATGTGGTCTATGCAAAAATATTTGAAGGGTTTTGGGTCAATAGTGATAGTGTGTTCATAGCCATCATGCAAGAACTTGACACACTAGTGGATAGTAGATGGTACTGCATGCATTTCGTGAATCCAAGGCCTACCTAACAAGATATTAAACTGGAAGGAGTCATCTTAGCCATCAATAACATAGAATTTGGTGAGAATGGTCTTAGGTCCAACCCAAATATGTAAAGAGATAGTTCCTAAGCAGTGTGAGTGGTAGAGTCATAACCGTGAATGAGGGTAGAATTTTTAGAAATAAAATTGTCACTAATACCTAATTGATTTAAAATGGAATGCACACATAGATTAATAGTTGATCCAATGTTGATGAGGGCTCGTTTAATGTAAGTAGTGCTAATAATGGTGGTAATGAGAAAAGGGGCACATGGATTGTTTTTATCAAAAGGTGAGATATCCTCATTGGTGAAAGATATGAGAGGTGGTAGATTATGAAGAGATTGTTGAGATGTGCAAAGGCTATTTCATAATTATGAGTTTCAATATGAATGGCGTGAAGGGAATATTTGAGTGTGTTGTGGTAATTTGGTGCATTACGCAATAATTCTTAAAGAGAGATCTTAATAGGTGTCTTTCTAACATGGTCAATGATATTATAGCCCTTAGAAGTAGTAGGAGGAGGTATTTAAGTAATAGGTGGGGGGATAGAAGTGGATGGAGCCGAAGGCAGATTAAGATGAGTATAATGAGTAACAATGACATTAATGGATGAGTCAACCCTAGGTGTGATAAAGCAAGGATGATGTTGAGTACGTATGTGCATGAAATAAGGAGAAATATTAACTATGCCCATGAATTTGGTTTGTGAAAATATGGGATAAGAGGATTGAGCCATAACTAAAGAGGAGATGATATTGTTAAAAGGTAGTGGGTCGTCGGGTTCACCAAAATGATTAACTAAAATTAGACTATGTAGTGCTAAGGTAGTTAATCTAAGTTATTCACACCTATGTTAAAATAAATAAATGTAGTAAAGAACTATTTTAATGATATAAGAAAAAATTTAAAATGAAATACTAAACCATAATGTGTAAGAGGGAAGAGGAAATAACTCAATTGAATAACATAAGCATGTTAGACAAAGTGTCACAGTGATGAATATAAAATTAGAAAGTAGGAATGACTATGCCGGGGTCATGCAGAGGATGATTTGGGTGATGTGGCTAAACTGGATCACCTGGGAGAGGATTGAGGCACTCACGGGCACTCGGTAAGCAAAGTAGGTGTCCTAGTTTGGGAAAAATTTTTGGAACTGGTCTTCATAGGTCCGAGAGATGACTGTTATCCTTCGCTTCTTGTTGCATTAATTTATCTATCTTTGCGATGAATGCTCCAAATATTCCAAGAGGAATAAATGACATGAAAAATACCAAAAGAAAGTATCAAAACCTAAAAAAATAAAGATGTAGATGAATGGGTCAGACTAACCTCCACTACCATAATAGTGGGCTTACTAAACCGACCGCACTACATTTTAGACCCAAATGTAGTTTTGGTGTTTGTGTGTGTGTGCATGTCATGCCCTAGGTTCTCTTGTGCTAATCAAACTTTGTGAAATAATGAGCAATAGCTAAATGTAGAAAATGTAATAGAATGCGTGCATGGAATAGAATAAAATCCCTCCCCTATGAAGTGTGATGCAGATGTCCTAGCTTGTGCCTTGATGATGGAAATATGTAGATGCCAATGCAATATATGGATGTAACTATAGATGGAGTGATAGAAGTAGATGATGCTAGGTCTATAATTATGGTCTCATAACTTTATATTTATAGGGTTTTCTTTCTCTAATTTCGTAATTAACCCCAAAAAGGTTAACCATAAGAAATATAAAGATGAAAAATGGCTAGAAGAGGCCCAAAAAGTGGTGGGAAAGTGCTATAAGGATCAAGGTGCCCCTAGGTGGGACTAGGGTGACCATACACACCGCAATACTAAATATGGGTGCCCCAACCAAGGCTAAAATAACGCGAGATGTCAAAAAATGGCTGGGCATATGGGTGCAATAGGTCATAAATTGCAAAATAGAATAAACAAGATGTAAAAAGGACCGAGTTAATTAGTACTTTCTTCACTCAAGAACATTTTAAATAGTAGTATGAGATCGAGATAAATAAATGTCTAAAGTGCATGATTTTGTGACTACATTGTGTAACGATTTTCCTTCCTAGCCAAAAAGAAGTTCCTATGTCACTTTGATTCAATGGTGCACATTCTTCATCCCATAGGTATCACTAAACCCTATTATCATTATGAAGTTTAGGTTTTCATTTCTTACAATAATCAACTTAACCTAAACTTACTTAACCATAGTGTCACACCTAGTGGGACCTTGAGGTTCCCTTTTAATTTTTCGTAGAGTTTTATATAGTTGTCTTATTGTTGTTTTGATTAAAAAAATGATTTTTTTTCCTTGTAAGGATTAAAAAGAATTGTTTTCATTCTTGTTTTTTGATCACATAGTTTTAAATAGGGGAAAATAATATCGATCACTATCTTTCCCTCATACATAAGCAAATTAAGAAAACCTAAATTAACATCTAAACATCTTCTACCAGGTTTACCTATTTGGATTTGATGATGAAGGGGGAAATTGACTTATGTTGTGGATACGTATAATATTGGCCATTATGTCTAAAATGTTGGCCATTATGTCTAAGGTGTTGTCATTGATTTCTAAGGGATTCTAGGTGTATTGGTGTCCTCATGAGGTGTAAATCAAGGTCAATCATGAAGGTTGATTGTTCATGCCAATAATGGTGTCTTGTCATGGTGTCTTGGTGCATGGTCAAGCAAGCTAGGTGTTGTAGGTGAG
Organism: Taxus wallichiana var. yunnanensis; assembly: GCA_018340775.1. Classification (NCBI taxonomy): domain Eukaryota; kingdom Viridiplantae; phylum Streptophyta; class Pinopsida; order Cupressales; family Taxaceae; genus Taxus; species Taxus wallichiana. The sequence continues at coordinate 54,790,688 of CM031234.1, forward strand.
TTAAAAAGTCAGTTTAAGGTGTTCATGAGGTCAAAAATTGTTGGTATGATGTGTAAAATGTGTTAATGAGCTTGTAAGAGGTCCTCATGGTTACTTCATGTGATGAGTGAGGTAAATCTAAGCCTATTCCTAGACCTAGTGTATGGTTTTTACATGGTGACATGAAATATTGAGAAAGGAAGTCTTGTTCAAGAATGGTAAAGATGTTTTGACATGGCATGCCATATGTGAGAGGAGTTTCAGGTCAATATTTAGAGGTTTGATGCTATTTCTAGGTCCTTTAAAAAAAGTTTCTTGAGAACAAGGCATATAGACACATGTAAGTCTTAGTGAATGGAGAGATGTAGATGTATTTAAGAATTTATGAGAGTTTTAATTAATAAATAAGGTCATCATGGTGCTACAGGTCAAATTTTAGGTCAGGATGTTGAAGAAAGAGCAAAAATTTAATTTTTGCTAAAACTAAGTCTTTGAAAAGCTAAAACCAACTCGATAGGTCATCTTGTTTTACTCACTGCAACATGTAGGTTATACAAGGGATCTTGTGGCTTTGGGGGATGTTTTTCATTGAGCTAAGACCATTTTACAAAAATAATGGATTGATTTGATTGTCAGACATTTATGAACAATCGTTAAGAAGTCAAGTTGGTCTTAAACCTTAGTAAAACCCTACTAAAAGAGAGATTAGAGAAAAATGCATGGTGTGGTATCCAAATGATCTAGAAATGATATTTTAATGATTTTTTCTTGAATATAATTCCTCTATGGTCATTTTGGTGAAGGTTCCATGTTCTAACTATTTCAAGAAGTGAGAGAAAAACCCTAGTTTTGTGGATATTTACATTTTCAAGGATAAGATGGAAGCTTAAGGATGAAAAGTGAATTGTTATAGAATCCTTGGGAGATTTTATACATGTCCATGAAATGTTTTAGGTATCCTTAGTGAAGAAATTTTGAGTTACAGGTCTTCAAAGGTTTCCTACTGATTTTGGCCTTGAGGGTTAAAAGCTAGTCATGGAGGTTTGGCTTGAGATGAGATGATTTGCATGTTGTAGTGATTTTATTTGATCATGAATAACTTGTTGACACCTATTATGATGTGTTTGGGGCCTTGGTTTTATTTGGATATTTGTTTTCTTTCCTAAGCCCTAATGGCCTAATTGGTCCTATTAGGGTTTCCAATATAGGTGACTGAAACATATGCATGTAAGATATTTAAATGGTGTGTCAAGCCTCCATTTATGTTTTCCAAGTGGTTTCGGTGCTTGGAAGTGATTTTGAAGACATTTGAGCATGTTTCTCTTAAGACTGGTTCTTGAGTCCAGTTTGCTTGATTTAGACACTGTTTCAAGATTGGCTTGGTTGGAGGCCTTCTGCTATGTTTTGGAGGTTTAAGTTAGTTGTTCCAAAAATTAGATTTAGAGCTATTTCCAATGGTATAATACTTGAGATTTTATGACGAGTTTTTCTATGTGAACTCATTCATTTTATGGGATTGAATTATGGATGCTTGAAGACCTAGTTGGGCATGCTTTCTTCTTGGCGTGATTCATGGTGGATATGGTAATTGCATATATTCTTGTGATTTTTGGTGATGCTAAGAACTTGTACTTGGATTGTGTGGAGATATTGGAGTCTTGATAAATCTTCTACGCTTCCTTTAAGATCAGATTGCATTCATTAGAGATAGAGAGTGTGTTTTGAGCTTGTTTGAGATGTCTTGAGATTTTTGGTGTTGTCTTGACCCTTTATGACCTATATGGGTATTTTTGAGATGTTTTATATTGTGTTTTTGATGTATTTTATTGTTTTTATGACAGAACTATATGGTCATGACTGTCCTAGATATGTTTTGAGTTAAGTCATGTATATAAAGCATGTTATATTAGCTCATTATGACTACTTGAGACCATGAGGAGATGAGCAGAGATAGAGACGGTGAAAGGAGAGTTGTGAGGGGTGAAAGGAAGATCAAAGAAGAGGTGTGATGAGCTGAGAAGAGTTGAAGAGAAAGTGTGCAAGGTCAATTGACCTAATCTAAAAATTAAAGGACATATTCGAGTGAGTTAGGAGATAGATAAGTTTGAAGAGGTTACGGTGTGTTTAGAGTTGAATTTGTGATCACCGTAAGTTGTTTGATAAAAATTCTTTAGTGATCATCCATTCTAGGTGTCGAATGGGTTCTTGATCATCTTGGGGTTGTAGCCTCCTTGAAAGATTGGTGTCATACTAAACTAGGGGTTGGTTCTCCTTATGGGATTAATGTCTCACTAAATTTTTTTGTTTGATGTGTAAAATTCTTGCAAGTCCTTTTTTATGAGTAATATTAAAAGAGGTTTCTGTGGGTTTTATTCCCTTTGAGGGTTTACTACTTCATATATGGTGTTATTGTGTTCTCTCTCATTTCTTGTACTTGTGAATGGTTGTAACATAGTTAATAAGCTCATACTTGATTTTTAATGATGAATGAATGCAATGGTAAATTGAATTAAAATTGTTGAGTGACTAATTCACTCCCCTCTTAGAATCACTATGCTTATAATAATTGGTATTAGAGCAAGGTCCTTATGAAGCAAGTTTAACCACTTGAAGGATATTCTCTTAAAACACATGTATGATAGATGGTTAAGCTCAAGTTGAAGAGTAAATCCTCTAGTCTGAATGAGATAATGATTGAACCCCTTAGGGTTTGATATTTGGTAGTTTGTTCTTGGTGTTTGCACTCCCATTTCCTAGTTTACACCTAATGTTGTTGATGAGAAGTCCCATGAATAAGATAGAGAGCATGTATTTGTGTTGATCTTGAAGCGGAGTTAAAGGTAAGGATGAAGAAGTTAAAGATGACCAAGGACCTAATCTTGAAATTGTTCTGATGTATGTGGCCCTAAAGATGATGATGATTATGTTGACGAAGACCTAGTAGCTAAAATTAAATATGAATCGAGATGTGTTTAAACATACATATAAAGGTAGATGAAGTGTGTCTTAAAGCCCTATCCTTGGAGACAAGCTATGAAGAGGTCAAAAAGAGATCTGAAACTGAGTTGATTGGATGTTAAATTCAAATTCATATGTTTGAGAGGGATGGTATATCTAAAAGCGATGACACTATGACTATAAATATATATACAATGTTTGAGATCCAGTGTTACATGTTATAAGACAAGAATGACATGGTTTTCTAAAAAAGCATCAAGATAGAAGTTATTCATTTATTCAATCAAGGTATGAATGTTTCCTCTATGAATATCCTTTCTTATTAAAAAAATATGATCATAGAACTATTAATAAGTTGATGGATGAGAAAGTGATATGATACGATGTTTCAAAAGTACATCAATTATCTTGGACTTATATGTATGCTTGGAAATCTGTAGGGTTTTCAATGTTGGAAGAAATGACTTATTGCATCAAAGTGACTAAGAAATTTGCTATGAACATATGAAGATGATAAAAATGATACTACAAGGGGGTAAAAGCACAATAAAATGTCTCACTTTTTGGTATGTTTTGTACCTTTATAAACATGAATTTTCAGTTTCATTGATTTTCTAAAGGTAATAGCCACAAAAATGTGCACATTCATGAAATTCCACAAACTAACGAATTGTTGTGTTTAGAGTGTAGAATACATGTAAATTAAAAAAAAATGGCAAAAAATATGGTCTTTCTCTTAGTTTTATTCATATGTTGTTTCTTATGTTATAAAAGAGGAATGAGTGTCCCCGGGTGGTTTTTTTAAAAGAAAATTTAGTTTTTCACCATGAAATTTTAGATATATGTTCAAGATTTGAGTTTTGAGGTCCTGTCAAATTTTCATATTTTTTTGACTTATATTTTTTAATTAATTATTTAGTAAAAATATTTTAAAATAATTGGCGTACAAATGTTTATGCCGATAAATTTTAAGATTTATATCGAAATTGAATTTTTTTCATAGGTAAGAAGAAGACTTCAACAAATAGTAAGTTTATTTTTTCAATTTTTTTGATATATTTTGCTATTTTTCAAATTGGGTTGATTGTGTACAATTGATTGTCCTAAAATACCATATGTTAGTAAAATATAAAAATAAATAGTAAAACAAATTTTTAAAAAAGGAAAATTATATTTTTAGAAAGATGATAAAATTATGTATTTTGTGTTAAATTTTTGTAATTTTATTAATTTGTTAACCCTAATTACGTGGCACATAAGTGGCAAATTTTGGTATAAAATTATCCTCTAAATGGATTTGGTGCCAAAATGTGCCACATAGGTGCCACATAGAGGGATTCGTGTGAAGGGGGTTTGCATGAGGGGTTTTCTGAAGGGGGTTCGTGTGAACCCCTTCACCCGAACCCCTAAACCCTAAATCTGCCACCCACAACTATATAAATATCTATATATAACTCTATGCTACCAAAATTATTTGAACCAAAAGGGGTTCATGCGAAGGGGTGTTCGTGCGAAGCCCCATTCACGCGAACCACATTTTTAGCCAACGTGGTAGTTTAGATGAAGGGGTTCACATGAATGCCCCCGATTTTGATCTGCCCAACCTCTTACTCACATTTTTGGGACACGAAGTGGGACATAAAATTGTGCTTTGACCCAAGGGAAGATCATGATGCCAAGATGTATAAAGGAGATATAGTGTTTCAAAGGCTTATTTTAGGTCTGTTGGTTGAGGAATCAAGTTTTTAAAGCTTGAAAATCTAGGCACAAGTCCTGAAAGTGACTTTAGGGGAATCAATTAAGGCGTAGCTTACAAGAAGAACTAGAAAGGAAAAATAGGATGAAGAGACAAGGTTATTTCCATTTAGGAAAGTGCATGACTAAGATGAAGAATGTAGGTAAAAATGCTTTAAGTGAACCTTTGGTGTGATAGAAAACTTAAATTTGTAGTTTATTGTGTTGAAGATTAATGTGATGCCTATGCTATGTTGATATATGTACTTGATTCTTTGAGTGAGGTTTGCAAACATTGACAAATGATTTTTGTTCGAGTTGGTGTGCTCTTTTGGAGTGTTAGGTAATGTTTTGGAATGATATCAATTGATTTTAATATTTTATTTATAATCATTCTTATGGAAATGTTGTGCTCATGTTGATTTTTCATGGAGTACTTACTTGAATGATTTTGTAACAAACTAAAAGATTTCTACTTATGGAAAGTGAAATTGGATTCTTGGGATAGATAGATAAAAAGGTAACCAAATAAGCTATCTATGTTTTTGATATAATTTCTATTCCTAATATTATTGCATATATATTAGATGAAAGATAATACCTTGGATCAATTTCAGTGATCTAAGGCATTCTCCTTAATCAATATGTTATTTCAATCATAATTGTTAAGTCTAATCGACTTCCTAATGTTTTTTGATATTGCAATTAAATTCAGACTGGGTTGACTATAAGCTAACCTAAACTGTTTAATATCACCTTTTAGATTGCAATCATACTTCTTCTTGATTTGAGTTGAACTCGATTATTGTAAATGATGATATTTTTGATGATTGTTAGAAGGATTCTTCTAATCCATTCTAAGGTGATGATTGTATTTCAAATACCTAACTATATCCTAATTGCATTTGAACTAAATATTATCAAACTAATCTAAGGGTGACACATTACATTAATGGGGATCTAAACCTAACTAAAGATCCTAATCTCTAAACCTAAGACCTAACCTAAGGACCTAACCACAGGTGGCATGTTGATTGAAGGTTAGAGTGTGGTTAGTATGATGCCAACCCATGCAGTACTTGGGAAATTAATGAATTAAATTTCACTACTGCCACCTTTGGAAGTGACCAAGTTTAACTTGGCATGCACAATGATCAATGTAAATAATAGGGTTTGGAGGTGTTTTGTTTAACTATTACTTGTTGCTATTTTTGAAATGGTAATTGGTGGATTTGGAGGGATAAGCGGTAGTCCTGCCATGGTAATTAATGTTCTTTGGGAAAAGGAAAACAACCTTGGAGAAGGCATGATGATTTTGGGTGAGAAGATAGGAGTTGTTTTCCATTTTTTCATTTGATATTTCGAGAACTTTGGCTCTAAATGTTGATCTTCTGGTCTTCAAACTATTAGTTCATTTTTGGTTTATTAATGATCTCTCCATTGCATAGAGGATTTAGCAGAGAAGAATTTATTGTATGGGCTATAAAAATAATGAGGAGAAAGATGATATTTCTTTGGAATTGGTTTCAAAGTTTTTGTGGAATCTTGTGAGAAAGCTTCGATAGAGACTTTAGGATCTTGGAAGAGATTTATAGGAGCTCTACAAGGCATGATAGGCTCTAACTCCTTGAAATAATTTTCTCTATTTAATTATTTCATGAAAATAACTCTTCTTTTGCAATGAAGTGTTGGGCCTCAAAATATTGGCTAAGTACCAGAGGGTGTATGAGTGAGGAGTAATAAGAAGAAGGGCGCGTGGGGAGAAGCATGTAGGACAAGGGTTTAAGAAGGGTTTAGGAGAAACCAGGGTGCACGTGCAAGGTAGGACATCATGTTTGAAGGACTTAGCAATATTTGGAATTCTAAAGGCACTTGAGGAAAAACATGACCCGTCAAGGCATAATGAGTGGATAAGGTGCCATCTTGGAACCCTGGAGGTCAAGAAAATAATATCCCACACATGGAATATTCTTAGAAGACATCATTACAAAAATTGAAAGAGATCGGAGTTGGATAAGCATTCACCAATGAAGGACCACATAGACACTTGGCATGCGATATACTATTGAAGGAAGTCACGACGGTGGGTATTGAACCTATATATAGAGATGCTCTAGAGAAAGAAAGACACAACTCGATGAAGATAAAAGGTGTAGGATCAAGAGGGAATGCATCAAGAGTATGATGCCATAGTCTAGGGTTTAGAGCACTAGTGCCAAGGATTATAAGGAATGTAACAGCCTTTTTATGGTGTTAAATTTTCCAGTAAGGGATGAACTACGAAGGGCATAGCTAAGACTTCGATATATGAGTTAGATTACTATTTTTAACATATATTTTATGGTAAATTTGGATCCTGGAAATTACTATATTGTTTGGTATGGCCTTTTGAATATAATATAGTTATTTAGCACTCTGATCAATATATATATCTATTCTAGATATCTTATTCATGGGTGTAAATCCTAGTGTCATTTATTCATAATATGAATCAGATATGTTCTTCATAATCCATGTTGTGTTATTTCTCTCATTTTCATGCATGGGTATAAGGATATGGTAGCTCATGTTGTGCTTTTACATGAATATCTACTTTTCTGCAACTAATCCTTTAATAATGGAAATATCTTCTCACAATGATCACATAAAGGATAGTCTTGGTGCCCACTTTGGGTGATAGGTTGGTGCACATGAGGGTAGAAAGTTGTACTAATGGTACATGAAAAATTACTAAATCTTGGTTCCATTATCGGGACCTCTTTTCAAAGTTGTTGTGAGAATAATGTGTGATGACATAGTGTTTGACCTTAGATAGTGTTGAAGCATGGTTTAAAAGCATAGAGGATGAATTTTCTCAGAAATTTCAGTATTGGACTTGACTTTTATACACGTAGATGGGTAGAAGAGCACTTGTATCATGAGTTGTATGAGACCTTATTTTGTTACTTTCAGTAGAGTTGTATGAATGGCTTTCCACGTACGCATCTAGATCAAGATGGTATTATAGATCTCATGTGTGGACCCAAGATGAATATCAGAGGTTGCATGATGTTGATCTGACATGAACACGTCATTTGTTGATCATTGGTGGAGAAGAGTGTTGATCAGTTATACCCTAGAATATGCTATTTATATGTATTCTTGTCCAGAGGTTGCTAAGTTTGAGTTCTTAAGGGAGCCTAGAGGATAATTTTTCCATGCTATCCCTTTAGCCATAAGATCCGATCATTATAATAAGTTTGGAAGCATTCCCTATAGATGACTAAGATTATTTGAGTCTTTGGGTGAGGAAGCTAGGGTGGAGGAAGATGATAGACCTTGTGGCTGAAAAGGAGAGGGAAGAGAGACAACTCAAGTATAGTGAAGCTTATGAAAGGGAGTTGGATAGACAATGCAAGGTTGCATGAGTGATGTATTTATGGAGACAAACATTGTGAGAAGGAATTGAGGTTCACATGGAGGACATGGAGCTTGAGTAGTCTGTGCTACCCCATCTTGGAAAGTATGGAAGAGAGACCCCTTCAACTTCTGATGAGAGTTCATCACTTAGAGAAAGGATATCCGTTGACATGCATTTGAATCTTCATGGTGAGAAAGTCATGGTGCTTAGTCTTCCAAATCAAGAGATAAGTATTGTTAGCCCTGTTGACATTAGTGGGAGTGACTGATTTACACCTAGGAGATATAATTTCTCATTTGGTACATCTATGGCTGCACAATCATTTCTTGTGTTTGGAGGGATATTGTTTAGAATGAAATTTGGGAAAATTGAAAGTACACAAGGCTTAGGTATCACGTCCGGAAGTGGCACAGGACACACACCGCTAGTGGTGTAATATCAAAAACTATTGGTGCACAGTTGAGTAAGATGTTGGGAATGCTAGGTGTGACCACTTTAGGCCCATTGGAGGACTAAAGAAAGGAAAATACATAGTTGATCTAGTGGATCTGGTGGTGGAGGTAACACCAGAGGAAATCAAGGTTTTGGGTCAAGCAGACAAGGACCTCAACCACCTCAACAAGTTTTTTTGAAATGTATTTACATCTACTAGAGGACAAAGGCGTTGAGGATATTCTGAGCATGTACACAAGTGTGAGCTACTATGGCGCACAAAGGGAGTCACTACCCAGAATGGAAGGCAATTTAGTTTGCAATGACATTGCAAAGATGCTCACATAGTTGGTACCGAAAGTATGACCCCTTAAAAAGTGGTGGATTACACCGTGCTTTGAGGAATGCCTTCTTGGCTAAATTTCATATCCTTGAGTTTGAACAGAAGAACATCAATGCACTGAAGGAGATTCAAAAAGGTATGGCAGAAAGTGTGCAGGAATATGAAACACATTTTAAGACTCTCTTATCAAAATTGTCTTATGATATTCATCCTTCTTAGCATGCTTAGTGGTTTGTTGGAGGGTTAATAACACCTTTTAGGAGAGCACTTTTGCACAAGACTTTCATAGACCCACACAAGGCCTTAGAAGCTACACAACATGCCGAGGATATTGTAAACGTTGATATCATTTGTTAGCCCTTTTCTTGAGGATAAGATTGCTGCAATGATTAAGTAGTTAGAAAAGCTATCTATGAACTTAGTGCATGAGACTCGTAGTGGTCTATGGTGCACAAATTGTGAGGTAGAGGGGAATATAAAGGAAAATTGTCCCCAGATATCGAGTACACGCCATGATGGTGGACTGTGAAATTTTCCATAGAGATCATGATGCAAGTAGATATCCATAGGTGCAGCGCGTGATCCGTAAGAATGTGTCTTACTATTGCAAAATTTTCACCTCTATTACTCATGACACCAAGGATTGTACATTGATGGAACATATACAAGATCTATTGATATTGGTGTGTAAAAGACTAGCCTCACAAACAATTCCAAGGATGATGGTCGTCATTATCAAGGGTACACGGATGAAGGGGCACATGGAAGAGGTTTCCAAGGAGGTTTTCCTAGGCATGGTAATGTGGAGGGAGAAGTGAATTCCCACGTGGAACCTATTACGTTTGTGGGTCTACTGAGCACTATAAGCAAAAATTCCCTAATCTATTACAATGCTCTTAGTGTGGAAAAAAACATAAGTATGAGGAGTGTCTAGAGATATTTGAACATATGAGCCAACAACACCAGAAAGAAAAAGGCACTAGGATGGTAAGCATGAGGAAGGCCGATTCACAATGGATGCCAAGAGTGGTGCACAAGTTGGAACTAAAGCCTATACTAGTTACAACACGAGCTGAGGCTATGTGCACAAGGGATATACTAAGAAAAAAATAATTGGTTACAAGAGAAGAGGTGGTGAGTGGGAAGTATCTAAACCCTACTCATCAGAAGGAGGTGTATCAAGATACCATGGATGTAATTCAAAGCCTACAAGGAGAGATCCAATGCCTAAAGGAACAATCAAGGAAGTTAGAGCAAAGGAAGAATGTGGAGGCTCCATAGAAGGATCTGGATGAGGTAAGGGAAGTATGAAAAATGTTAAGGCAAGATAATATCATTCCTTTTTTAGGATAATGGTTATGGGAAAAGATACCACGCACTGGGAAGAGCGTGAAAGGAAGGTTTTACATGCTAACCTTCCTCCCCATAACCTTGACTATGATAAGGAGATTACCTTGAATTTTGTTGTGGATGGATGGCTTCTGAGTAATATTCTAATTGACATGGGTGCGAAAGTCAATGTTCTCACTCTAGATGCATGACATCAAATGGAAAGGCCCCATTACAGCCATCTTTGAATGTGTTATATATGGCTAACAAGACAAAGGTAATGCCCATAGGTGTCTTGAAGGATGCCATTATCACTATCCAAGGGGAAAAGTTCACTGGGGACTTTGAAGTCTTGGTGCTAACTGAGGTAGAAAAATTTCTAGTGTTACTTGGGCACCCCTATTGGTATAAAAATAATGCTGACCTAGTATTCAATAAGGGGTATATAAGTTTTAAAAATAAGGAAGAATGGGTCATTATCCCCTTAACCGATGGGAAGTCAACACCTTATACTGAGCCCTTGGGAGAAAAATTTCTTGACAGGATCTATGTGTGCTCTATCAGGGACCCTGAGGTGATTCACCCTACAAAGGAGTTATTCAGTTTGAAGATGCTCATTCCATGAGTGATACAACTAGTGTGACATGTGAAAATTGGGCGCACATGACTTATGAGTTAATTGGGAGATAGTTAAGAGGATCTTTTACAAGGGTGATAAAGGCACACTCATTCAAGTGCATGGGAGGAAGAAGTTACCAAGTTACTCTGGAGGGGCCAACCCTGATGATTTCTTACGAGAAATGGAGGCTCAAGTGGAAAAATGAGATCGAAAGAAGAGGGATTCTTAGCTATAACTTTCTTGGGACCACAACGTGTTGGTGGGTGACACATTGTGATAGCCTTCTAGAGTGGCATGAGGTGAGAATCATGTTCTCTATTAGGTTTTCTTGAAGCAATGCACCCACTACAATATGAGACTACCATGGGAAGGAACCCACCTCATTTCACGTCCAAGCATATGAGAAAGCATGGAAGCCTTGTCACCTTCTTTATGGGTGCATAAGATGTATTCCACCTTATAAGGCTAAGCACATGCATGATATATTCACTCCGAGATGCCGTTAGATAGGAAATTGATAGGAGTTGATGACTGAAATCCTTCATGATCGGGGATATTTTTAGTGTTAAAAGTTCCCTAAAATTCCCTAGACCATTCCAGTGCAATAGATAATTCATAGAGATTTCCGATGACTATAAGAACATGAAAAATGGAAACTTTGAGCTCAAGATATGTCCAGTCAAATTTTGGTCAACTGGAAGGTCAATGTTGGTCAACAGGGCCATGGTGACGTGGATGCGTGCACAATTGGCCAAGTGGCTCAGTCGGCATCAGACAAGTGGAAAAAGGATAAAAATACCAGTGTAATTTCATATTACTTTGTAATTATTTTCCATACATTATTTCTAAATGCCACGCACACACACACACATGACATACATATATATATATATATATATATATATATATATATATATATATATATATATATATATGTTCAAACATTAGTATAACCACATAATCCTCCAAACCCACATAAACCGCCAACATGCTATGCTTCCACGTAGAGGAGGAGTGAAGCGGTGGTAGGGGGGCATGCAAATGCTAGGCATGGAAATCCATGTGAGAATAAGGTGGGGGCGGTTATGCCCAAGTGGTCCTTTGACCACTTTAAAACCCACGTGAAAAGGCTTTAATAAAGCCTAAAACAATATCTTTTTAAAACCTCCTCCACCAAAAATGCATTTAAATGTGGGATAAAAACAAAGGAGGCATAGGAGAAGGAGGGGGGATTTGAACCCCTAACCTCATCCAAAAAATATAGGCAGCCTTACCAACCCACCACCCTCTTGGAAGTGATATAAAATAAGCTCACTTGTATATGTACGGAGAGGTGCCAACTCTGTGTAAAAGCCATAAGGAGGTAGTTCTCAAAAACACCATTTTGAAGGCCTTGACTTAGGAGGGAACTTAGAGTAAAAAGGTGAAATGGAGGGAATTCTGAGTATATTCCAACGATGTAAGATTTAATGTTTTGGTTGAGTTTTAACCTATTTTCGGAAGCTTTGAATGAAGTTTATAACGAGGAATCTACAAGACAACTAGGTGGAAAACATGAATTTCAATGCATGTTTGAAAAGGGTTCGAAAAGTGACTTGGTGTAAACATGAAAAGTGTTAAAAATTTAGACATGATCTCAGATATATGATTTTTTTCATATAATGTTTTTAAATCTCCATTTTAGGTGTTTTTCTAATGCAGTTGCAGGGAGATCACATTGTGAAAACATTGTAGGAGCCACAGATCGTTCTTGGGACAATTTCTACTATTTTTAGAGTTCTTGGGACATTGATCAACTCATTTGTAGGTTTTGATTCATTATTGGTTGTTTTTAAGAGTGATTTTACTTACATTTCAATATTAATAATGGATTAGTTCAATCCAAACTTGGGGACCTAGGAATTTGAACCCCATAAACAATCTTGTTTGTTATCTAAGTGTTTTCGTTTTGATTATTTTTTCTTATAAAAGTTTTCTACACTTCTATGGATGCATAATAATCAGAATTTAATCAATTTGTGAAGTTTAGAATACTTAAAATTGGTTAAGAAAATCACGATCTTTGGAAACTTTTAAAAGTGAAAAAAATACAACACACGTTTTCAGATCACTTCAAGATTTCAAATATCATAGTACTAAACCATCAATGGATAGGGAATTGTAGGTTGTCAAGTGCCTAAAAATGGAAGGTAATTCCATGGCAGTAGATAGAATAATGGATTTATTGGGTGAACCTAGATTAGAACCGTGCTTTGATGAGGAAAAGTCAGAAAAGGTGCAACTTGAACGTGCATGCATGGAGAAAGAGAAGGAAAGATGGTCTATGTCATAGATGGTGAAGAGATGGAGAGTTTAGATGTTAACCATACTAAAGGTACTATGCACGAAGTTATTGATAGTGCTAATGAGAAAGCATGCACCTACCATGAGCCCCTTAAAACAAAGAAGGTTAACATTGGTTCAGAAACGGAACCTAAGGAGGCCACTATTAGAGACTATTGGTTAGAGAAGGAGGTTTCAAAGGTCATTGATCTATTGTGTGAGTTTCAAGACTTATATTTTCATGGATACCATGAGATTAAAATTGTTTACCACTCCTTGGGAGAAATTAAAATCAAGTTAAATGAGGGTACATGCCCGATTCAAAAGAGGGCTTATCAAATAAATCCAAATATTCACGTCAAAGTCAAGGAGGAGACAGATAAAATGAACACTTTTGGAATCATTGAAGCCCTAGAGGAATAAGAATGGGAAAGCCCCATGGTCATAATAATTAAAAATTATGGAAGGATAAGGATCTATGTTGACTATAGGGACTTAAATGTGGCATGTGTATTTGATCCTTTTCCAACCCCTTTTATTGAATAGATCCTGGAAGGAGTGACTGGGTGGTAAATCCATTCCTTCATAGATGGATTCTCAGGATACCATAAAGTTAAAATTTCTAAATAAGACCAAGAAATGATAACTTTTTCCATTGAATGGGGAAGTTTTTTCTATACGGTCATGGCATTTGGATTGAAGAACGTGTCTGCTTATATTTTTCGTGCATTGTGGTGCGAAATTTCAAGAATTCATCCATAAGTTTCTTCAAGTCTACCTTGATTTCTGGACAATGTATGGACTAGTGAAAGACCATTGTGACAATTTGTGGCTGATGTTTGAAATATCTCAGCAGTTGTGCATATCCCTCAATATCAAGAAGTGTCTCTTCGATACTCCATTTGGAACCCTGTTGGGGCATATCATATGTAAGGAAGGCTTGCTGGTGGATCCTGCCAAAGTTGATGTTATTGTGGGATTGGGGAGCCTACTAAAAAAGCACATTACATATATTCCTCAAGCATATGGGGTACTACCAAAAATTTATTAAGGGGTATGCCAAGATCACCGCACCCTTGGAGGGGTTACTAAAACACAAGAGTGAATTTAACTAGGGAGAGGCGCAATAGAGGGTGTTTGATACATTGAAATATAATCTCATCACTACACCGATATTATGTTTTCCTTCTTGGGATAAGCCATTCCATGTACATGTTGAGTCTTTAAGGATGGTGATTGGGGTAGTTTTACACAACCTGGAGAAAGAATTTTTGACCACCCCTTGTGTTTTGTTAGAAGGAAATTGACACCAACATAACATAACTATACCTCTACCGAGTGAAGAACTATGAATGATCTATGTGCTGAATAAGTTTAGACAATATCTTAAGGTATCACCCTTCATATTTTACACAGATCACATGACATTGAATTACTTGGTTAAGAAGCCCATTTTACAAGGGAAAATATGTCGGTGGGTCCTTTTGTTTCAAGAATTTGAGTTTATTGTTGTTGTGAATCTAGGAAAGAGTAACTCAAGGCTTGACCGTTTCTCAAGGATTGACTCGGGGAGGATGCGCAAGTGCAATGAGGATGCTATGCTAGATGCGTAACTATTTAGGTTATGGCGTGTGCCCTCTGACTTATAAGATATTTTGTGTTTCTCAAAATGAGTGTGGTGCCATAAGGAATTAAGAATCTAGAAAGAAAATAGTTAGCCATATGTGCCACGCCTTACATGCTAATTTTTGGATACTTATTAAAGTTAGGCCATGATGAGGTTCTACACCAATGTATGTTAGAACATGAGTGCATTGCAATCATGGAGGAAGCACATGGTGGGATTGTAGGAGGGAACTATGTAGGGAATGCCACAGTGTGGAAGATTCTACTCACAAGGCTTTGGTGGGAAAGTATCTACCAGGATTGCATTGAATTTTACAAGGCCTGTGACCATTGTTAGTGCCTTGGTAAGCCAGGAAAAAGGGATGAGATGCCCTTGAGACCTATAGCTAGTGCATAACCATTTGAAAAATGGGAAATTGATTTTGTAGGACTAATTTCACCCACCACGTGAAGGACTAGTTCACACTATATCATCACTTGCACTTATTACTTAACAAGGTGGGTGGAGGCAACGCCTACAAGGGATTGTACAATGGCGAAAGCTACTAGATTATTATGGGAGAATATAATAATATGGTATGGATGTCCTTTAAGATTGACTAGTGATAGGGGTACAAATTTTTTGAATGAAACAATCAGGATTTTTTTGGCAGAGTTCATGGTGGTCCATCATAAGACCATCCCTTATCAGCCCCAAGTGAATGAAAGTGTTGAGGCATTTAACAAGATATTAAGCCACACACTGACCAAAAATTATGATGTGGGAAGATATGATTGGGATGATAAGGTATCAACCATTCTATGGGAATGTAGACAACCCACAAGAGATTAAACAAGGCCACACCATTTCAATTGGTGTTTGGTATGTAGGTTATTTTATCAGTTGAATTAATTCTACCATCGCTTGTGTATTACATGCGCATGAGGGTTAGCTAATGAACAAGTAATTCAAGAGCACATGGAAAAGTTAATGTAGTTGGATGAAAGGTAATCACTTGCTAGATGGAGTCATAAGACTAAAAAGGCACGACAAAATTCATCGCATGATTTTCATATCAAAAACAAACAATTCGAGGTTGGGCAGATGGGTTTGTTATATGATTCCAAGTTTTGCGCCATCCTCGGAAAATCAAATTCCATTGGATGGGACCATATATTGTATCCTATATACTTGATTCAAGAAATTTCCAATTCAAGTATTAGATGGAACACAATTACCAAGCCATTTCAATGGGATTAGGTTAAAGCCCTACATAAATAAGTATTCCTTATGTTTATAAAAGGCGGTATTACGATTTAGACTAGGATTTCTTTTTATGCTTTTAATTTCCTATGTTTTTCCTTCTTGTTGCTTGTTCCTTTATTTGTGTTGTTTTTGTGTGCCTTGTGTGCCAGTAGCCACTATTTTTTCAAAATGTTGTGTACACGCGAGAGGACCGCACATCTATTTTTGTGTGGAGTGGAATAGTGGAAGTTGTGTTTTGATGTCTTGATGGGATTGAAGGATAAAAATTGCATAGTGTGGAAGAGAACACGTAGAAAAGGTGGACGTAAGGATTTTGGTATCAGGATAACTTTATAAAGACCACTTACAAAGGATGAGAAGTGCAGGAACAACATGAGGTAGGTGAGAGAAAAATAAGGTTAAGGATAAAAGTGCCTTGAAAGATGCATGCGCAAGCATGATCATATGAGGATCTGCACACCAAAAGGAAGGATTTTTCATGCATGATTCGGGCGTGGGGTAAGAGTGCTTAAGGTTTTTTTAGTGAAAAATATGCCTTTATTGCAAAAGTATGTTAGTAGGTGGTATAGCATTTATCACGAGAGATGAGAAAAAAGCTATATGTAAAAGGTCGAGCACATTATTATTTACCTTGTAATTACAATATCGAAGAGCTCTTGCAAACTAGGGCATCCGTGAAAAGATTTGTGTGAATTGTGAAAATCTGAGTGTGTGACTAGTGTGATTTGTGAACTAGAGTGGAAGAAGTACATGGGCATAGGGAAGAAGGTTTTAGGAGAGTACATCATCTTGTGGAAGGGTTGTCTAGGTTAGGTTTTGTAGCTAGGGCACGAGAAAAGGATTTTTCACAAAGGTAAGCCACATATTTGAGCAGAGAAAGGAAGAGGAGAAAGGAAGAGTTTGTTTTTAGTAACCCAAAAGAAGATGACACCAAAGAAGGAAAATGTTTCACCAAATAAGGGCAAGGGCAAAGGGAAAAATAGGTTGTTTCCACTAAATTCAACAAGGAGTGGTATGCGGAGATGTAATACCTAGATGACATGTTGCTATGAAAAGAGTGGGTGTATCACATGAGGAAAATGGATTTGACCAAGTAAAACCATCAAACGAGCACCATAGAGAAAGAAATGGCATTGGAGATGGTGAGACCTACAAACAAGTGGACACCAGATGGAATGCCCATCTATGATGATGAAGTCAAGGTGAAAATGGAAAAGTTGGATTATTGCAACTGCATGAGTTTCCCTATTTTGGTAAACCTAAGTAGTTGTACCAATGGCTGATGTCACATGTGCATGAAGACCATTTCTACTTTGCGGGGTGAAGGATGAGAATAACTCCCAACTGATCTTGAAATTTACTGGTCTTACCTATCAAGAAGACTCATTTGATGATGAATTAGAGGAAAAAGAGGCCATAAAGAAAACTATGGAGGCCTATGACTATAAGAAGGGGTCACAATATTTTGACATATCAACAATTTCTAACCTTGTGATGAGGATAGCCATGCGCTTAGTGACTAAGATGAATGGACAAGGAGAGGTGGACACAAATCGACAAGTCCTAGTTAAACGTTCTACCGGGAAATCTCAAAAGGAACCATCTACAACTTCTCAGGATTCATAGCAGAGGAGATCATCCATGATGCATGCAATGAGGTTAACATCATGGTGTGTAATCTCCTCCTTACCACTGTGTTTTTAGAAATTGGAGTCCCTTGATGGGCTAGACAAATTTGTATGGGAGTACCCAGATGAGAACCACTCCCTAACTAAGATATTTGAGAAATATACTTGTGACACCATGACGGCTGCCCATAAGGCATGCCTAGAGAAATGGTATAAGCGAATGTATGATACATTCGTGGCTGAGTGGAGAATACCCAAAAAATTACCTAGATTGTAGTGTAGGGAGAAGTTTGAGTTTCTTTGTATACTAACATTTCTGCATTAGAAGGAGTTCTCCTTGATAGATGGGACTAAGATCCCATCGTGTAAATTACCCTTCTCTTTCACTGATAAATATTTCCAAATAGGGGCCAATTGCTTCAAGGAGGAAAAAATACTAAGGTTTGACCTTAGTGAGGTGGACCAAGACCATCACAAGCTGCGCAGAAAGCTAGTATACCCCAAGAAGCGTGCTTATGTGGAGAATTATGTCTCCTATGAGGTGCATATGATAAATTTTTTGACATTTCCAATTGCTAGAAGGATTGAAATGAGGGTATACTTGTGTATTAGGCCCAAGTATAAGAAGGAACCTATGTGGAGAATGATGTCTCCATCTCAGAAGACCCCACCTTGTGAGGAAGAAGGCCATACTAAGGAAGAGGGAGAGAGAGGAGGCACCAGAGAAAAAGGCACCAAGTGTAAAAACAACACAATCTATCAGTGCACAAGAGTCAGGCGTGAAGATGAGAACATATGCTCAAAGGATGAAGTCCCCATTAAGGAAAAATAAAAGATAGATGAGGAAGAGGTTCCAGAGCAAGAAGAGCCCCCTGTGGAAGAAGAGTCATCAAGGAAGGAGTCACCTATTGAAGAAGATGAGAAGGAAGAATCCCCTATACTAGAGTCGCTAGTTAGGAAGAAATGAAAGGTATTGGAGAAGGTAGGCGAGAAGAAACAAAGAGCCCCTGGAAGCCTACGAGGGGAAGAAAAGGATGATGATGAGAATGAAGAGGCTTAGGACCATCTCGTGTATGATGTACATGACTCAGATGAAGGAAATGAAGAAAAGGATGGGGAAGAAGAAGGTACTCAAGGAAAAGGGGAGAGTGAGGAGGTGAACACCAAAGATCAAAGGACCCCAAGCCTCACCAAGGAGTAGATAGAAGATGCCACGAGAAAGGGAAGTAGCAGGCATAATAAAGGATCTAGTGGAATAAGAGGTAAATCACATCAATAATAAAGTTATCAAGGAGATAGATGAGGAAAGCATGGGAAAATAATATGGAAGCATGGGTGGAGATCCCATGCCTGGTGGTAAGATTTCCTAAGGAAGCACACACATAGGGGGAAAAGGTGTGGTAGTGGCATAGGAGCAGGGAATGAGTTATATCAATGATCCAAATAAGGTACTACATGCATGCTTCTAAAGTATTGTACCTACAAATAAATCCTTGCATGGTCTTCATTCGAAGAAGAAGGCACGTACCCATGAACAAGAAATATTCTATCTTGGGATTTTGAGTCCCATGTTAATGAGCCCAAGTTTGAGGTCAACAAAGGGGCACTGATGAAGATACCAAAGACCAAGGGAGTGAACCCCTTGATAAAAACTCAACAATTATTTGATGAGAAAGTCTGCAATGCACTTAATAAGGTATCAATGGAGGTTGAGGCGAGACTCTTCGGAAGGAATGACATGGTAAGGTTCCTAGAGGGAGAGTTGGAGAAGAAGAATGAAGAGATCATTGAGAAGAGAAAGGATATAAAGCAAGAGGAGCTGATCAATGCACAGTTAAGGTGTAAACTAAGGGAGGAAAAGGTGAAGGTGCAAGAGGTCTACAAGAAGATAGAGATGATTACAGATGTCATTATCTTATATCCAAACTGACCCCATTTGAAAAAATACAAGTCAACCTTGTAATTCTTGGAAGACTTAACCCACATCCTTACCATGGAAAGGTGGCCGCTCACACTAGAATTAGCAGAAGAGGCATTGAAATGCCAAAAGGAGGAAGAGAAATAGAAGATTGGGGAGACAGTCACTTGGTATTATGAGCTCCTTTATGATGTGAAGACATCCACGTGCATGGTTGAGGACATATATGATAATTACACGACACGGATAGGGTAGAAAGTATACTAGTTGCTACACATGAGGCAGATATGAAATAATTCCAAGAGAAGAATAAAGGAAATAGGGTGGAGTGGGATAAGATCCTAGGTAAAGTTGAGAAGAAGATGGAATCAATCAAAACTTTACAAGGTTTGGTTAAAAATAGGCTTAAGGAAATGTACCCTCAAGTCGGTCATAGAATGGATGCACTTGGATGATCTTAACAAGTATTTGGATGGATTGTAGATACGTTGAATGCTAAGGGTGATGAATTGAGCTTTGAAGAGGTGAGAACTTTAGTGGGTGACCTACTCTAGCAGGTGCATCGTGAAGTGGATTCTTGGGAGAAGATTGAGGAAACAATGAGGAAGGAGTTCCCACTCCTTTTTCATAAATAGAATATTTTCCCATTATTCCATTCTTAATTCCTGCATTCTTCATTCAAATTATCCGAGTCCCACCATTCTTTATTCTATGGGGAAGTAGGATGTTTCCATGGGCGAAGAACAAGCTTAGTGTGGGGTGATGTTGGGCCTCAAAATATTGGCTAAGTACCAGAGGGCACGTGAGTGTGTAGGAGAAATAAGAAGAAGGGAGTATGGGGAGAAACACGTAGGATGAGGGTTTAAGAAGGGTTTAGGAGAAACTAGGGTGCACACACAAGGCATGACACTTGGTTTAAAGGACTTAACCATATTTGGCATTCTGAAGGAACTTGAGGAAAAACGTGACCTGTCTAGGTGTGCTAAGTGGATTAGGTGTCAGCCTAGAATCCTGGAGGTCAAGAAAAGAATATCCCACACATGGAATATTCTTAGAAGACATCATTATAGAAAGTGGAAGATCTCGAGAGATGGATAAGTATTCACCAATGAAGGACCACATGGACACTTGGCATGTGATCTACTCTGAAGGAAGGCATGGTAGTGGGTATCGAACCTATATATAGAGATTTTATGGAGCAATAAAGACACAACCCGATGAAGACAAAAGGTATGAGATCGGGAGGGAATGCATCAAGAGTATGATGTCACAGTCTAGGGTTTAGAGCACTAGTGCCAAGGGTTATAAGGAAATTAATATGCCTATGTATGGCATTAAAGTATGCATAAGGGATGAACTTAGGGAATATATATGACTCTTGTTAAATGAGTTAGATCTCTATTTTAACATATATTGTATGGGCCGGATCCCTAAAAATTACTGTATTCATCTGGCATGGCCTTTTGAATGTAATGTGGTTATTTAGCACTCTTGATCAATATATATATTTATTCTGGATATCTTGTTCATGGGTGTAAACCCTAGTGTCATTTATTCATACTATGAATAAGATCTATTCTTCATAATCCATGTTGTGTTGTTTCTCTCATTTTCATGCATGGGTATAAGGATATGGTAGCTCATGTTGTGATTTTACATGAATATCTACTTTTTGCAACTAATCCTTTAACAATGGAAATATCTTCTCACAATGATCACATAAAGGAGGGGCTTAGCACCCACGCATGCCTCGGGTGTGTGCCCAATGTCCATTGGGTGATAGGATGACATGCATGGGGTTAGAAATTTGTACTAAGGGTACATGAAAAATGACTTCATGAAGTTTGTTCTTTGGTTTTGGGGTTTTGTATTTATATATTTGTTTGTTTTTTTGGGCTATATATTGAAATGTAGTTTTGATTCTATTTGTATTACGTGTAAAAAGGACTCCTAGTAGTGTATTCTTGACTTCAACTTGATGTCTTGGGAATTTTTATGATGAGTTATTTTTAGAAATACAAAATGCATGTATCAGTATTGTTATTGTGCTTTTCAAATTGAGGAAAATTTGTTTTGTTGATACCCTTCTCTGTAAGGTGATACAAGTTTGGATTGAACTATTTAAACACCTAGAAGTGGGTGTTTGTGGGGATAATTTTTGGTTAAACTTCCCTTTTTGAATATTGGTTAAGTAGTCTCTATGTTGTTGTATAAATTTGTAAATGGTCTAACCATTTACGATAGTTGATAGCTTGTCGATTTGTCTTATATCATTTGTATATGGGTTCAAATTGCTTGGGTTTTAGTAATGTTTTTCCATTCAGCCCTTTTATGTTAATGGGTGCTTGTGTATTTTCATGTGACTATTCGACCTTAAAAATAATTTTTGGTCTATTATATTTTGACGATATATTTTGTGACCTTAGTTTTTAAGGTTCAAACAGTGAGTCGATATCCAAATGGGTGATCAAGTTTTGATTCCATAATTATCAACTTCAAATTAGACTTGGGTGTGCTAAGTTTGAGTACTAGATTTGTTTAAGGATTCGGAATGTAAAAATGAAAACTAGTTATGTTTTTGATACTCTTCATGAGCCTCGAGACTCATTTAGTTTATATGATTTGTATCATTTAGAATTTGTAAGTGATGTTAGGTTTGAAATAAATTGTATCTAGAATAATATTCGTTATTCTTGTTATCGATATTAAATTTCTTAAACTTGTAACAAGCTTGGCATTAGAATGGTTATTGATGATCTTAACTGTGATAGAACTAGGTTAAGTTTGATGGTTTGGAAGGCCTTAGAAAGCAATAGGGAGTCTTGAATGAGTAAACATATTGTTTACTTAAACTAATTCTATGACTGTAACACCTAGCTTTTAGTTCCTTAGATTACTTAGGTATTTTAAGACCAGTGGGCTTATGGATTTTGAAATTCGATGATAATGTGGTGGGATTGTCTTGTCCAATAATGTCTGCAGCTACTTGATTAATATCGACTTCGAAGATTATGTTGAAGTATAATTTCATAACTCGTTAGTTAAAGTTCATTTAAACCAATCCTTGCTTGGAAGTTGATATTATACTAATGAGTTCTTAATTAAAATGAACTCAGTTTGCAGTGTAAATGATTGAAATTTACTTGACTTCTATAATGAGTTCAATTATTTAAATTATATAAGGTTGGCTTGTATAATCATTACCTTGTATAATATTTTCTTGAATATAGTTGACTAAGTAGGTTGTATAAACTTTATTAGAAAGATATGAGATTACAATCATATAAGTATGGGATTATTTCAATGGAATCTCATTAATTATTTACTTATATTTATATGAGTGATCTGCATCAATTGTATTTGCCTCGAAACGCCTTTGTGTTACTTAAATTAAAATCAGATTTGATTTACTTAAATAATTTGCATGTGTTAACTTGTCTTCTTTAGATGGTTTCATTTATGATGTTCTTGTGGCATGATCATAAGAGTTATGTACTTTCTTGAACCTTAGGATAATTTCATTTAAAAGCAATGTTCCTTTTATGAAGTTATTAAGTTAGAGCATACTATTCTAAATATTTAGTACCTATCATGCTCAGTTCATATGAATTGACAGATGCTAACAATTTTATAGATGGACTTCATGAAAGATGAAAGAAGGAAGACTTATAAAAAGTTGCATTTATTCTACTAATTGAAGTTAATTGATTCAGTTACATGATTATTGTATAAACTCCACGAAGTATTTATGTTTGAAAACATGAAAGGCCTATGGCTATTTATTGTAATTGTTTCAAAAAGAAAGTTGTTGATAAATTGTTATAAACATGATTTTTGATACGGTTTCTGAAAGTAATAAAGTTAGATTACTTGTTACATTATCTTGATTGGAAATGATTGTTTGGAAAATGATGAATTTAGTAGTTTTGCATTCAATAAAGAAAGGTAGTTTTTTTGTAAGCTATTTTGATACCATGCATAAATATAAGTCATATTAAGTACTAATTGACTTATATAGTTGGATTCTATCTTGAATGTAAGAAAGTTGAATGAATTACTTAGCATGGTCAACTTAGCAATTGACAATAAAGTGTTAAATGCTTGTGGAAAGAATAAATTAATACTAGATCCTGATCTAAGTATTTTATGAATTGTGTCTTGTGACTATTGAACTAAGTTCATTTAGTAGGAATGAATAAGTTATTAAGGAATGTTTGTATAAGTAACTTATGAGTTATTCCTAGTAACTAAGTTTATTAAACTATGGTTATTTAGTGAATGTAAATATACTTGGCTACTTATATAAAGGTGAATTATGGATATGACTGCCAATAAAGATAGGAAGATAAAGTGAACTTAAAAATTATAACTAAGATATGAAATGAGAACTCTCTCACAATATAATTGATTTATATTTGGAAGACTAATATATCTAAGTTCATAACCGATATGTGATTGTGTGCAACATGGACTCGCTTTATAATCTATTGATATTAGATCTAATAAAGGATATTATTGGCATGAGACTTACTAAGGTAAATAATCAAATTTGGGAAATTAAATATCCTTGGATCAACTTGTGATAGGACCTTAGGTATGACTCATTCGAGGTGAAAGTGTCATGAGACCTAGGGTAACCTGTCATGATTTAACTAATTACTTTGAAACATTATGATATAATGTTCCAATTTAGGATTTTGGTCATTCAAATGTGCACATGTGTCACGAGATCCAGAAGAGATGAGCTATTTGAGAAAATAATGAAACCATCCCCAAGTTCGGGACCTTGCGCGCTTAGGACGGATCTCCGGAGAAGGCCGGTTCATCTACCTACTTGTATCACTACTGCTACTCTTAATGCTGAATGCAAATCCTAGACTAAACATGCCAAGGGACCATGGATAGAAGGATGTGTAGAAAGGGAAATCCTAAGCTAAGGAAGGTGATAGTGCTAGGGAAAGGGTCGATATCTCTCCATGAGTAGAGAGGGAAACAAATCAAGTATGAATGAAGAGGGTGGACAACGAGCACCATAGATCAACACGTGGGCTTGAAATTTTGATGCACTCAAAACATGAACATGGGGACTAAAAGTGGGAATACACATAGCATGCCAAAAATGCAACAAAGAGGTGAGATGCAATGGAAATGAGAGAGGGAAGACAAGATTTCCACAAAACACAATTTTATTGCTTAAGGGACACACAATCATTTAAATTCACGGTAGGAGGCGCGAATACATTATAGATACCACGCGAAGGTATGATACCCATGGGAACTCAGCCACCATTTTGGGATGACACCATTACAACATGGAGGGATCCATTTTTAATAAAGTAGAACTCTACTATTTATAGAAAAATAAGGAGAGAAGAGAAGGAGAAAGAGAGGGAAACTCAGATTAAAATCTTCAACCACCAAAAAATAGTGATAAATACTTACAAATCCACCGAAAGGCTATTAGATGCACTTACCCATGCATTTTTGATGTGTAGAAGAAGGAAGGAAGAAATATCTTATTGAAATCTGGTGGTTGAGGTCGATTAGATGTGTGCATTGATGGCCGAGAGATGTTTCCTGTTTTCGCCTACTAAATCTTGCCTACATTTGAATTTGAATAGTCAACATGTATCTTATGTCAAAAGCTCTCACGAAAAGCCTAGGTGTACACCGATTAGAGCTCTGTAGCATAAGATATGGACTTCGGAAGATGTCAGAGCCATCTGGGCATGTAAGACATGTGGCGTGGGTGGATCGATTGAAGAAATCAACCAAGCTGTTCATCTAATTTTCTCATTTCTGCCATGTGTCATTCATTAGCTAGTTATCAAGATTCGGTGCCCTATTGGCACACTTTGAGAGGTTGCGTGTAACACACTCAAGTCTTCTAGAATGACATGGCATAGTGACTGGCATAGAAGAAGGCACAAGGTACAAAAGTAAGTGGCAAGCACACGAAAGGGAAACAAAGGGAAGGCACACGTGGAGGAATAAGAGAGAATACTTGTAGGGGAAAAGCATGAGGAATGGACATGGGAATTCAATTGAAGGAGGCACATGATGATAGAAGAGAAAACAATGTGTGAGGGAGCTTAGTGTATGCAAGCATGCAAGTATGCAAGAGGAGTTCCAGGGACTTAACCATTTTGGCAGGCACATCTACAGAGGTGCATGCAAGGAGTGCGTGACAAGATAAGAAAGAAGTAGGTGCAAAGGGGAAATAGAATGAGATAGAATACTACATGGAGAAGGAGAAAAAAAGAAAAGAAGGAAGAAATGTGCACGGGGTGCGTAAGAGAATTACAACCAAGAAAATTATGCCAAGTGAGCAAGCTTGAGTTAATGCAACTTAAAATGTGAAACATCGAGTCTCGAATAAAATATAAGTTATCTAAATAACTAGGAGATTTATTTGGATAACAAGATCCTTGGTGGATTAACTCACTATGACCACTACATGGTCGTATCCATTTAACAACAAGTAGTCTCCATTTGGATCCGCTACTTAGCAAAGCTATACTAAGTTGCCTTATCAAGACCCTGAATTATGACATGGTATTTCATTAAGTACAATATTTGTTAGAGTTATAAAGGTGGATTGAACCTTATGGATATGCACCCTGATGCAAACTTGTGATTAATACGGGAAGGGAAGTGATGTAATGATGATGCAAATCATTAGAGAGACACTTACTTCCCATAGGCATTGTAAGATGACATAGAGGTATGCATTCTTGCGGGATAATTTTTGTTTGTACCTTGTACGATACTTTTAGATGTTTATAACACCATTGTTGAATAATAATCCATATAAATGAATAAGTGATTAAGGTGAGATGACAAGTTCCCAATGGTGAGTGTGTTGTCACGAAATTGAGCATGGAATACATGAATTTGAAAGTTTACACAAAGTAGTGTAAGATACCAATTACATTGTCATGATTTCACCATGATCTAAGTTGTGAGATGCCATATTGGAATTCCATGGTAGAACCTAGGTAGACACTTAGATAGATCTAAGCTATGAGATGCCAGATGGGAATTCTATGCAAAACCCAGGTAGACAGTTAGAGAGCATCACTTAATTATCATATCCTAATAAAGGAAAGACCAAAGGATACATTTAATGTATTGGATTGTAAAGAGTGTTGAGGCGGATTGAGTAGGATCTGTATAATCTCATGTAACTGCACATGGTTTATAATAGTTATCGAAATGGATTGCATTAAGGTTTATGTTGGATTTAAATATATGGGTATTTAAATCGAGAAGCATAAAGTTAATTTTTTTCCCTAGGTGAGAAGTGATAAAAATGGATGTTTGAAGAATTTTTGGAGAATGAAAAGATATTTCATAGGGAGGAAGAGTGTCTTAAGGGTTTAAAATAAGATCTTGCAATCATGAAGGATGAAAGACTTAGTCGAGCTTGTGAATTTTGATTAAGTCTTAAAGGTATAGAAAATTTAGTCCAAATCTATAAGGTGAATCATTCCAGGGGGAACATTAATGGTCTCAAAGTATATGAAGAAATGTTTTGCAGGTGTTCTATGACTTCTACATGTATGCAGATCGAAGATGGATATTTATTCCAAGAAGCTCAAGAGCATGATCATAGGGGAGTCATGTCCTATGGTGATCTACTCAACTATGCATAGTGTTTCAAGATCTCACTACAAGTCTATGATGATCTAGATGGTTTGATATTTTGAAGAGGACTAAGATCTAGGTGGATCTAAGCAAGTTGAGATTTTTCTTCATGAAGGATTGATAGTAGGGGTACAATTAGGACAATATCAAGTGATGTATCTTTAGGCTTACAATACGAGGTTTCATCATTGATAATGATGCACGATTCTAAGGGAGGACTACATGTTTGTAAGGTTATTTGATTTCAAGGTATGTTTATCTATGTCTCGTTATTGATTCATGTGTTGAGCAACATATAGTGTGATCATGCATCATGGAGGTCGTATGAAATTGGTTATGTATTATCAAGACAATGATGTTCAAAAGGAATGCTCCTAGTTAATGAACAATGGTTCAAGATTTTTTAATGGTGTATTGATGATCATTGGTCTTAATATTTCTAGGCATGAGGTCTCAAGTAGTTATGAGGTACTGAGGAGTTAGTAGATCATCAATATTGTCTACTCTTATTCATAGAGATATTATTTCAATCATGATTCTATATGCTCATTTGATCTAACTTCTTGAAGCATAAGGTATGGTTGTGTTATTCATTGAGCTATATCATCCATAAAGAGGTAAGCATGACATAAGGTGTGGTCTATTGGTCTAATTTTTATAGATTTGTGTCGGTCTCAAGAATGAAAAGGTGAGTTTGGAGCCTAGAAGTGTACTTAGTCATAAAAGTAATGTCGATATCAATGTTTATGAAAATGTTGAAGTTATAAGCATATATAGGTACAAAAAGTGTGGAGTTTTGTGAAGATAAATATCATGGATGTTCCAAATGTAAAAAGAGGTAGTCCCAAAGATAAAGAAAGAAGTTGATAATTTATGAAAGATTATGTGATTAGGCATAAACATCAAGGAAACTCGACTAGAATTAGGTCTATTTGGCGAGAAAACAATGTGATAAGCTTCAAGAATCTGGTGGTATGTTTTGCTCTTAGGTTTTGATGATAGATGAAGGATATCATGTTGGTATGGATTTATTGCTCATGTTTTCATCTTGCATCATTCAAGAGGAGTTAGTATCTAAGGCATGGATTCAAGGAGTGTGTCTCGAGTAGGAAAATAATATGTAAAGATAATAGTAGGGCATCAAGTGAAAGTAACATAAAAGAGGTCTATGTTTGCATTAACCAAGGATAGATATGTAAGATCTTGAGGAGTAGTGTTGTGTATGCCAAGGAAGATTTTTTTATTGATTGAAGAAATATTGAAAGCAAATAAGTCAGGGTGTAAAAGTTAAAATGAATGAAATAGAGGCAAAGATTACGCAAATGACAGTTTAGGACTATAGCTTTAGTGTTGAACGATATTCTTGGCATATGTTCAAGGCATGAGACATTTTTTTATTTAACAGTGAGATAATGATGGTATAGTGTCAAGGGGATCACTAAGAAGGAGTTTTACATGCATGATTTGATCCTATTGAAATGAGAGATTTAGCTAATTTGGACTAAAGGAAAGCTTTATGGCTAATAGTCCTAAATGATGTTGTGATAGTGTTGATGGCATATTTTGTTGATTCAGCATGGTACAAGCCTATAAGACTATCTATAGTAGGTATGAAGCCAAATTAGAAGAATATAAGTTTAGGGGAACTAGGTACATGCTTATATTAGGCCAATGGATTTTCTATTGTTGTTGATGAAGTCAAGAAGAGAAAGTACAATCTAAGGGGAAACATGTAAGCAAGTAAGTTAGTTTTTCATTGTTGTCATTGTGTTGCATCATTGTATCTTAATGTTGTGTTGTGATGTAGCCTTTTTCATGGATGTCAAATGGGGAGAGTAGGCTTAGAAACATGAAAAAGGGAGTTTTGTAGGTATTTTTGTTGAGGTTTCCATCAATGTTTTTGAAGGTGGTTTCCATCAATGAAAAAGGGGGAGATTTTTGGCCATTGTGTCTATGGTGTTTTCATTGATGGAAAAGGGAGTCTAGGTGTATCCACCAGGTGTAAATCAAGGTCAATCATGAAGGTTGATTGGTAGTGTCTAATCATGGTGTCTTGGTGCATGGTTAAGCAAGCTAGGTGTTGTAGGTGAGTTCCAAATTTGGTTAAATGTGGTCATGAGGTCAAACATGGTTAGTATGATGTGGAAAAGGTGTTAATAAATATGTAAGGTGTCATCATGGTTAGTTCATGTGATGTATGTGTTGAGTCAGGTCATTCTAGGCCTATTCCTAGACCTAGTGCATAGTGTTTGGCATGGTGACATGAGATATGGAGTAGGAAGTATTGTTAAATAATGGGAAAGGTGTTGTGAAATGGAATGCAATATGTATGAGGAGTTTTAGGTCAGTATTTAGAGGCTTGATGTTTTTCTAGGTCATTTGAAGTAAGTTTCTTGAGAATAAGGAAAATAGACAGGTAAGTCTTAGTGACTAGAGAGATGTAAATTTATTTGAGCATGGATGATATTTTTGATGCATAAATAAGGTCACCATGGTGCTTTAGGTCAAGATGTTGAAGGAAGAGCAAGAAATTTGGTTTTGGAAAAACCAAGTCTTTGAGAAGTGAAAACCATCTCGATAGGTCATCTTGTTTTTCTCACCCACAAGTTTGGGTTATGAATGGGAACTTGTGGCTTTGGGGTATGTTTTTGCATTGAGATAATACATTTTTTCAAAAATAATGGATTGATTTAATTGTTATAAATTTATGAACGATCGTTAATAAGTTGATCCAAAAATGGATCGGAAATTCCCAATTCTATGTATTCTCTATATTTGATACTTTTTCTACTAGTTATCAACTATTATTTCTTGATGAGATGGTACAATCAAGTAAAGGGTGATCTAGAAACCTTTGAATGATGTTCTAGGACCTTATTGTTCTGTTTTGGGGATTTCTTAGTTGATGTTGACACAACTACCCCAATGGTTACATAATTTCCTCCCTCTACAAAGCAGTGGTTGTCAGGCAACCACCATGGCAGATTACATAACCACCCTAACAACCTGCACAACCATCGGCCTGTGTTAAGTGGATGTCCTGTGTGAGATGGTTCCAAAATTTGGGATCTTAACAGTTGTAAATTTTGAGATTCCCACTCATTTTGATTCACCTTTCAATGCATCCATGAGTAGAGAAAATATAAATAGAAGGTTTTAAAAGTAGTCAAGAAAGTGATTTTGGGTAAATTCTATTGTGAACGAAATTGGAGAAGTTGGAATTCTTTCTTGTTATTTAATTTAGGAAGATTTATTCATTTATTGTGAAATTGTGAGAAAGTACATATCGTTAGAGGGAGTGTTAATCCTTCTTGAAGGCCAATTATTGGTAGTAAGTTGTATTATTGGAGAATTACATAGTGAAGGGGAGAAAATTCACTCACTCAGTGGAGTTTTTCCCACATTGGGTTTCTCTAGGATAAACCTTGTCTCCTCTCTCTCTTTTATTAGATTTACAATATGATTGTGGTTTATTCTTGCATATTATATTGGTTGACAAAGAAATTAACATATTTCATTCATTTTTCACGAGCATAGGGATTTTTTTATTTTTAGAATTTAATAATTTACGGATCATATTGGTATCAAAGTATTTAATATTTCAGTTTTTGTGGGGTTAACTTGTGTTGAGATTAGGGAAAAGAAAGTGGTGAAGGTAGCCTTATTCCTTTTGAAGCATATATTTATACAAGAAAGTGGAAGTAATGAATTTAAGAGATGGATTGTAGAGAAGATGCAGATGATTGCGGTGAAGAGAATTTATCTAAGTTGGAGGGAAATGTGGCAAGTTTGTCCAAAGATGTGGGAAGTATTTTCTTTTCCATAGGAAAATTAGAGTCCATCATGAGAATACTTATGGAGAAACTTGGTGTTTTAAATAAGACACCAGAAGACCGTGAAGAAGAGGTTCATGAAGAAGAGCCATGCCATACTATTCCCACACCTCATCCATTCAAAACAAATTCAAAGATAGAAATTCAACCTTATGATGGAGACGTGAATGCTTAGAAGTTACACCATTGGCTAGCTCAACTGAAGGTATATTTTAGTTTGCCTCAAATTAATGAGAGTTAGTAGATTTCCTTTGTTTAGTTAAAATTTACCAATCATGATTTAACTTGGTTAGAAAGTTATGTTCATACATTAATTGTTGAGAAGTTTCCTCCAATTACTAAGTGGGATATTTTTAAGAAGATAATCAAGAAGAAATTTTATCCTATTTGTTATGAGGAAGAGAGGTCCATGTATTGGCAGTATCTTAGGTAGAAACAAGGCCAAAATGTGTAGGAGTATACCAGTGAGTTCCAGAAGAAATCTATTCAGATGGGAAAAGATGTAGCAGATTGAGACCTATTGATGAAGTATATTGGTGGACTCCATAGCCACTTGAGGAGACTAGTTCTCTTGGCCAAGCCAGTAGATGTAGATGAGGCTTGTACACAAGATCACTACTTAGAGATGGATAAGAAAAAGAGTTCATCTACCTCTCAACATGCTTCAAACAAACAAGGTGATACCAAACATAAAGGAAAAGAAAGGGTAATAAAAATTCTACTTCTATTTCTAAAAAAGATACTAAAGTTCATTACGAGAATTGTGATGTTGACACTCATTTCGAGGAAAAATACCGGAATCTCCAACAGAATTACATCCCTTCAAGAAAGAAAAATAAAAAGAAGGCCATGAATTCCCTCCAGGGAGAGGAAGGATTTTACAGTGAAGAGGTGGATGAGACTATGTTGTGCCTCTATCCGTAGAGAGGTATGTTTGGGTAGTAATAATGTTGTTCAAGAAAATGAACTAACGAAGTTTTTTCATTTAAACATTCAAGTGAAGAAAACTAAGGTGGATACTATTTTTGATACATGTTCTCAAGATAATTTGATTAGTAAGGACTTAATGGATAGGTTGACGTTGGAAACTTAGAATCACCCAAATCCATATTCTTTGGGTTGGGTAAATAAATGTGTAGACATCAAGGTTACTAAGCAATGTAAGATCACTTTTGGTATTGACAAAAAGTTTATTGATGAAGTTACTATGGATGTTGTTCCCCTTGATGTGTGTGGTGTAGTATTTGGCAGCCCATATTTGTATATTAGGGATGTTATCTTTATGAGGAGAGCCAACCAGTACCGCTTGGTGAAGGATGGTAAGAGCTACGTCATTTCATCCTATTTAGGAGATTTGAATATCTCTTTGGTAAGTGCCACCGAAGCCCAAAAGCTTATTAATGCTAGTGGTAAATTTACATTACTTCTTTTGAGGGATATGCCAAATGATAATATTGTTACATCTAAAACAACTTGTAGCATTTTTTCTAATAAAGAAACAACAAAAATAGTAGAGTTGGTTCAACAATTTAGAGAGGTCTTTCAAGAACCTGTCGGGCTACCCTTGGTTAGGTAAATTGAACACGAGATCCACTTGAACCCGATAGTCTACTTTTGAACTCGGGATTATACATGAAATATTTAAAAGATGCCAATGAGGTAAAACAATAGTTATAGTCTTTGATTAAACAAGGTATAATCTGTCATATCACTTATCCATGTGCTTCTCTTATCTTTTTAGTACCTAAGAAAGATGGTTTATGGAGAATGTGTGCTGATTATAGAGCTTTTAAATAAAATAGCCATCAAGAATAGACACCCTATTCCTCACATTGATTGATTTGAAGTCTGGGTATCATCAAGTGTAAATCAAGGAAGAAGACATCTAGAAAATAGTGTTCAAGACTAGGCAAGGGTTATATGTGTTAGAAATCTAGGCGTTGAGAGGGGGTGTATCGGTGCTTACTAAAATTTTATGCAATTTAATTGTCAATCATCCAATTTTAAATTTCTTATTTGTGATAACTATGCATATTTAAATAAGAGAGAGAAAAGAAACCAAACATTCATGAACACATGCAAAGACCAAATTTAATGTGGGAAACTCATAAAGGAAAAAAACCCACTAAAACCAAGAACTAGACTTAGGACGAAATGCCCTACAAATGTTATACGATTTCATGGTTGAGATTCAACTCAACTTGGAGGTACAACTCCAAAATTTAATTGAGAAACCATTTAGTCTTCGACAAGCTACAACTTGTGTTGAAGCTTCAAATCCCAAAATTGACACAACAACAACTGACCTTTAGTAAGCTTCAACTTATAGGAAGCTACAACTCCGCACATGCTAAGTCAGTAACTTAGACTTTATTGTATTTTTGTCACATAGAATTTTTATCTCTCATAAATGATAGTGAAAAATAAATTAACTCACCCTTCTTCTCTTCTTCTCTATTAAATTTCCATGGTTTTCAATATATTTTCTTTGTTAGAATTTACACATAGCTCTCTCTGCAGAAATTTTCCTTACATGCACAGTATTTTCAACAAATGCACTTGAAAATGATATCTCATTCCTCTCTCTCTAGTAGAAACAACCTAATTTTCATGCTAAAAATTGAAATTAAAATAAACAAGAAAAATTCCCATGCATGACTCTTGAATTTTCATGTTTTATGACTCCTCACATGACCATTCTTCATTCAAAGAAATTTGTGTTTTTCAGTTAACAAATGACACTTCCATGAGCTCCTTCACTTTGAATAATTATGTTTCATGTTTTATGACTTTTGAACTTCTTAACAGACTTGCTCAACCGAGACAAACATTTTAAGATACATTACCTTATTACCTTCGACCTTCTTACGGTATACATTACCCGTAATTGTTGGTATTTTCATCGCTTAAAATTTAAGTTTCATTGATTTTCTATATTAGATCAAACTTTCACAATCAACCTGAAATCCAAGCCAATGAAAGATATCTATTTTTAATTTGTAATTCACTTTAAATTACAAGAAATTTCTTAAAATATGAAGCCTAAACCAATTAGACAGCTCCACACACCTTTATGATGTCGGCCTTACCAAAATGTGAAGCTTAACCCAATAAAATAGATCCACCCACCTTTGTGGTGTTAGAATTTTATGAATGCAAAGCTTAAAGCAATAAAAAAAACTCCATGCACACTTTTGGTGTTAGTATTTTCTAAGTGCAAAGTACAAACAAATCAAATAAATCCACATAACCTTTTGGTATTAGTATTTTTTGAGTGTGAAGCAAAAAGTAATAGGAAGGATCCATGCCTTCGTAATGTCATACTATTCTTAACCTCCATTGGCCACTGCAAGAATCAAGCCAATAAGGAAGCTCCACGCATTGGCCACTATTAGAATTTTGATTAAATATATCTAAATAATTCGACACACAATCTAATAGGAAAGCTCCATCTATCATCCTATAATGCTGCCATGTTTCTCTTTGACCGTGCTGACTCTATCTACCTCATCAAAAACTTGAAATACCATAAAATTTGGCTCATTCCAGGGACTTCACATCCTCTTGGAGACATATCTCAAAAATATGGTAGAATGCTTCCATGTCTCCACCTTTGGTCATCATATCATTGCCAAGTGACACCCTATGCTTGGTCCAATTGTCCATTCTTTTCACCGATGTATCTTCTCTCTCCTCATTTAGAATTGAAGGATTTTTAAAAGATAATTAATTTCAGAGGTTTAAGTTAGTCGGACCCCAATTTCCTTAATCTTACTCAAAATAATGACACAAAGTACCTTCCTTCACTGTTGATATTTTTCCACATATTGTATTGACTTTTAAACCTTTCTCATACCAAAAAAGCTATGGCATTTAATCAATTTTGTGAACCTCACACCCATCGATGCATCTACTTAGGATCTTGTTAGAAATCCGACATCATTTTCTATATTTATTTTTCACTTGTGTGTCTTATCCATCTTTATCTGTGGTGTCCGTGGTGTATTTGTGTCTACTTAAATTCATTTGTCACAACCTTTGAAACTTTGAATCGCCATAATTTTTTCCAAAAATATCCAAATTACACATAGTTGGACTCATTATAAAGGTATCCTCAAGTTCTCAAAGACATATACATCTACGCCCTTAAAAAACTCTTACATATGCTGGAATAATAATTTCAAACCTATAGAGTATCCGATCCACCCATATGACCTTTTACATACCTTTAGTGGATGTCAACCTTACTGTTTGATCATGCGCAAAGACTCACGAAACCGATCTGGAACCATCCGAAAGCTTATAGACCCAATTGGAGACCATTGAAAACTAATGAAAACCACCCAATTGTTATGTTTGTGGAGCCTATTTTCATGTTAGAGTGTGGTACACCTTCTATGTGTTACACTCGGGTATTTTTACGGTGGTCCCACTCACGGTGAGCGGGTCAAGGGGGTTTAGGGGTGAAGCCCCTGAAGAAAATTTTCATGGGTGGTTTATTAACCCATGGGTAATGGGTAACCGTTATGGGCTGTTTTTGGGCCCATGGTTTTTTCGGTACCCATTGTTTTGATACCCATGGTTTTTTACCCATGGTTTTGATACCCACGGTTTTTGCCCATGGTTTTGATACCCACAATTTTGTATCAAACTGCTTAAGCAATTGTCTATTTATATGGTCTTATGCATATGATATATATACAAGAAAATGTATTGCAGATGTGCTTTGAATTTGGGTGTGAATTTTGTAGAGTTTGTCGAGCATAGCTCCAAATGGATCTAGGTATTGTATTGATAGAGTGGAGGCACTGCAAATAAAATCGAGCAAGTGATTCTTGGTGGACATAGCCCAAATTGGGTGAACCACATTAAATACTATTTTTTTGTGTTGTGTTATTTATTCGCACTTTTATTTGAGATCTGTAATATTTTCTGCATATTAGTTTCGATCATTGCGATTCTGTAAGGGATTATTCTGCATATTTTATCTCTTATTTCCTATCAATTGGTATCAGAGCTTGTTTTTGGTTTGCTGAAGTGTTGAATCGCAGGGAAATTTTTATCTTGAGTGGGAGCTATGGTAGATGATGGAAGATCTAGGGTTGATAAATTCAACAGGCAGAATTTCAGTCTTTGGAAGATGCAGATGTAAGATTACCTTTATAAGAAGGATCTTTATACTCCGCTGTCTGAGAAGGTGAAAAAAACCTCGAGTATGATAGATGTGGAATGGGATTTGTTGGATCAGAAGGCACTTGGAATGATTCAGATGTGTCTTGCATCTTCGGTATTATTTAATGTTTCAAAGGAAAAGACTACAAAAGATCTAATGGATGCATTAGGGAAGTTATATGAAAACACTCTACCTCTAACAAGATATTTTTAATGAAAAAGTTGTTTAATATGAAGATGTCTGAGAATAGTTTAGTAGCAGATAATTTAAATGATTTCAATATGGTTGTGAATATGCTAGCTTTGGTTACAATAGAATTTGATGAAGAAGTTAGGGATTTATTAATTATGTGCTCTTTACCTAAAAGTTGGAATAGCCTGGTAATGGCGGTAAGCAACTCGGTTCTAGCTAACTCGAAGTTGAAGTTTGAGGATGTTGTAGGGGTGATTCTAAGTGAGGAAATGTGAAGAAAATATTTGGGGAATCTTCTACTTCAAGGAATGCTTTGACAGTGGAAACTAGAGGGAGATAGAAGAATAGAGGAAACCATGGAAAATCAAAAGATCGGGCAAGGTCAAAATCCAAGAGCAAGATTGTATGTTGGAACTGTGGAAAGTCTGGGCATGTAAATAAGGATTGTTGGGAGCTTCAAGATAATAAGAAACAACAGGAAGAAAATAAGGAGGCAAATGTGGCATTGGGTAATGTATGTCAGGATGCTTTGATTCTTTCTTTGCATAATATTACTGAATCTTGGGTTTTAGATTCAGGGGCTTCTTTTCATGCTACTCCACATAGGCATTATTTTGTTGATTATGTTCAAGGGGATTTTGGGCATATTTTTCTTGGTGATGATGAGCCTTGCAGTATAATTGGAAAAGGTTCTATTCAGGTTAAGATGCAAAATGGGAATACATGGCTATTGAAGGATGTCAGACATGTGCCTACATTAAGGAGAAATTTGATATCGGTGGGGCAATTAGGAAGTGATGGTTGTACTATGATATTTACAGTGACTCTTGGAAGGTTACCAAGGGTGATCTTGTGGTGGTAAGAGGTAAGAAGGTTGGAACCTTATATTTATCCACTGATAGTACTAATGATTGTAATCTTGTGGCTTCATATGCAGATACAACATTATGGCACTATAGGCTCGGTCATATGAGCCATAAGGGCATGGACATCATAAAGAAGATTTTTCTGGATATACAGAAACAGTTTGGATTTATGTGAGAACTGCATATATGGGAAACAAAAGCGAGTAAGGTTTCTCAAGGTTGGACCTATGAAGAAAGAGAGTAAGTTAGAGCTGGTACATTCTGATGTGTGGGGGCCAGCTCAGGTATCATCTCTTGGGGGTTCAAGTTATTATGTTACTTTTATTGATGATGCAACAAGGAAAGTTTGGGTTTATTGTATTAGAATTTTTTTTTATGTATTTGATATTTTTGTTAAATGGAAAGCCTTGGTAGAGAATGAAACAGGTCTTAAGTTAAAATGTCTCAGGTCAGATAATGGAGGGGAGTATTGCAGCAATGAATTTGATGATTATTGTTCTAAGAATGGAATCCGTAGGTAAAAGACGGTTCAAGAACCCCGCAACAGAATGTGGTGTTAGAAAGGATGAACAAAACAATAATGGAACATGCTAGGAGCATGAGGATACATGCAGGACCGCCTCTTTATTTTTTTTGGCGAGCGGTGAACACAATTATGTACTTAATAAATAGAGGATCCTCAAATTCCTTGGATAGAGGCATACCTAAGGAGGATTGCTATGGTAAGAAAGTTGATTCTCATTTCTTAGAGTCTTTGGATGTGAGGTGTTTGTTCATATTGACAAGGATGATGATATGACCAAGCTAGAGGATAAATCGAGAAAAATACACTTTTATTGGCTATGGTGGTGATGACTTTGGATTTAAATTTTAGAGTATTAAGGACAAGAAAATCATTCGGTCTAGGGATGTGGTCTTTAATGAGAAAGTCATGTATAAGAAATAGTTAGGAAAAAGGGAAGAATCCAAGAAAGAATATGTAGTGGTAGAGGATCTTCTAGATGGGACAGTGACCCATGAATCAGTTCAGGAACCTACTCAACAGAACCCAAAATCCTACAGTGAGGAGGTATTCTAGGGTAAGAAAAGAACCTAAATGTTTTTCTCCTTCTCTTTATTATTTATTACTCACTGATAGTGGAGAGCCAGAGAGATTTGATGAAGCAATGCAGGTAGATGCCAGTAAGAAGTGGGAGCAAGCCATGGATGAGGAGCATAAGTCTCTCATGGAGAACCAGACTTGGGATTTGGTGAAGCTACCGGAAGGAAAAAGAGCATTGCAAAACAAGTGGGTGTACAGAGTTAAAGACGAAGAAGGAGGAAAGAAAAGATATAAGGCCCGTTGGTGGTCAAGGGGTTTACACAGAAACAAGGTATAGATTTTGATGAGATCTTTTCTCCTGTAGTAAAAATGACTTCTATTAGAACTGTTCTTGGAATAGTGGTAGCAGAAGACTTGCACTTAGAATAGTTAGATGTAAAGACTGCATTTTTCCATGGTGATTTAGAGGAGGAGCTATATATGTAGCAGCCAGAAGGATATGAAGTCAAAGGTAAAGAGGAGATGGTGTGCAAACTGAAAATGAGCTTGTATGGCCTAGAACAAGATCCATGTCAATGGTATAATAATTTTGATAGCTTCATGATGGAGCAAGGTTATATCATATGTCATTCGACCATTACGTGTATACAAAGAAATTTAAGGTTGGAAGTTATATTATCTTGTGTTTGTATGTTGATGACATGTCTTTGGTTACATGTAAAAACATGTAGGAAATAAAAGTACTCAAGAAAAAACTAAGTGAATCCTTTGATATGAAGGATTTGGGGGCTGCCAGACAAATCCTTGGTATGAGGATAACTCGGGATAGGAAGGAACAAAAGCTGAATTTATCTCAGGAAGAGTACATTAAGAAGGTATTGGATAGGTTTAACATGCAGGATGCTAAACCGGTTGGGACTCCTTTGGCAGGCCATTTTAAGTTATCAAAGGAGCAGTGTCCCAAGACAGAGCAAGAAAGAAACCATATGTCCAAGGTACCTTACTCATCAGTGGTTGGTCAGTTTGATGTATGCTATGGTATGCACTAGGCCTAATATTTCCCATGCAGTAGGAGCTGTGAGTAGATTTATGAGTGATCCAGGTAAAGAGCATTGGTAAGCAGTAAAGTGGATCCTTTGGTATTTGAGAGGGACCATGGGGACAATTTTATGCTACAGTGGATCAGACACCACTTTACGTGGTTATGTAGATTCAGACATGGCTAGAGATGTAGATAGTAGGAGGAGCACGACAGGTTATATTTACATTGTAGGTGGGACAACAGTAAGATGGATTTCATGACTACGAGAGGATGAGTATGTTGCTACCATAGAGGCAAGAAAAGAGATGATTTGGCTACAATAATTTCTTGAGGAGTTAGGGCATAAGCAAGAGGAATGTAAGCTACATAGTGATAGTTAGAGTGCTATACACCTAGCTAAGAACTCTGCTTTCCACTCTAGGATGAAGCATATACAGTTGAGATATCACTTCATCAGGAAAACTTTGGAGGAAGATAAGTTGAAGTTGGAGAAGATTCATACCAGTCAGAATCCTGCAGACATGATGACCAAGGTGGTCACAAGGGATAAACTAAAGCTATGTTCAGCTTTGGTTGGCCTTCACGGATGATAGTGAAGGGTTGAGAAGCTTGCTCAGTGGAAATCAGTCTCCAAGTGGGAGATTGTTATGTTTGTGGAGCCTATTTTCATGTTAGAGTGTGGTACACCTTCTATGTGTTACACTCGGGTGGTTTATTAACCCATGGGTAATGGGTAACCGTTATGGGTTGTTTTTGGGCCCATGGTTTTTGGTACCCATTGTTTTGATACCCATGGTTTTTTGCCCATGGTTTTGATACCCACGGTTTTTTCCCATGGTTTTGATACCCACAGTTTTATATCAAACTACTTAAGCAATTGTCTATTTATATGGTCTTATGCATATGATATATATACAAGCAAATGCATTGCAGATGTGCTTTGAATTCGGGTGTGAATTCTGTAGAGTTTGTTGAGCATAGCTCCAAATGGATCTGGGTATTGTATTGATAGAGTGGAGGCCTACAATAAAATATGAGCAAGTGATTCTTGGTGGACGTAGCCCAAATTGGGTGAACCACATTAAATACTATCTTTTTGTGTTGTGTTATTTATTCTGCACTTTTATTTGAGATCTGTAATATTTTCTGCATATTAGTTTCTACTATTGCGATTCTATAAGGGATTATTCCACATATTTTATCTCTTATTTCCTATCACCAAGTGCATGAAATTGCACTCCTTTTCCATTGATGCTATGTGACATCAATGAAAACACCAAACAATGAAATGAAGTTCAAAAATCTCCCCTCTATCATTGATGACAACAATCTTAGCAACTTTGATGACATTAAATGCACCAACATCTTCAGATATTCCAAACAATGAATTATTGTTTCTTTGGAGTCTCTCCCCTATTGAAAGCTATGAAAAAGGTACACAAACATAAAAATATGAGTAGCATGAAAGAAAAAACATGATAATATATATTCTTACCTCAAGATTCTCCCCTAGAAATATGTTTTTTTCTTGATAAAACACAATCAACTACAAGCCTTTCTTCATCAAACACCTGCAATACCCCCTCCGAGATATTCAACCCATTCACTCTCTACATATTTATTTAATGAACCTCTTGACTTGTGCCTTGGGTCAGAGAACAAAATCCCCTATTTAAACTCAACTCCGAGCCTTTTTGTAGCAACTTTGGCACTCAAGCTTCTCCCCTTATCATTTTGAGATCTTTAGTGACTGTTAGGGGCTGATCTTACCCCTAATTTATGCCTTAATTGTTCAAAAATTCTCTAGGAAAAGGTTTAGTCATTATATCAACCACTTATTCCTTTGTAGACACATGTTCAAGCTTAATTATTTTCTCATTGACTTGTTCTCTCAAAAATGATATTTTATGGGTATGTGTTTTGTCTTAGAATGCATCATTGGATTCTTTGATTTTGTCTTAGAATGCATTATGGACTTCTGACACTTATATCACTTTTGGTATCATAGTATAGAGGAATAGGACCTTCACTTTTAATTTTTTAGTCTTTAAGAGTTTTCTTCATCCACATAACTTGTGTACAATAGATGGATGTTGCAACATACTCAGCCTCACAAGTAGAAAGAGCTACAAGAGATTGTTTTTACTCAACCATGAAAAAGGAACTTACCTACAAAGAAGGCTCCACCAGTTGTGTTTTTATATCATTAATACCATATGCCCAATCTACATCTATGAAATATTTGATTTGAAATTCATTACATTTTGGATACCAAAGACCATAGTCCAATGTCCCCATGAGATACCTGAAGATTATTTTGACTTCTTGGAGATGAAATTCCCTTGGGTCTTCTTGAAATATTCCAACCAAACCAACTACCTACATGATATCAGGTCTAGATGTTGTTGAATACAAAAGGTTACCTATCATGGATCTATATAGGGTTTGATTTACCTTTGGTGAGCTATCTTCCTTGCTGATTTTACATCCTACACTCATGG
The DNA here is from genome assembly GCA_018340775.1 of Taxus wallichiana var. yunnanensis. Taxonomy (NCBI): domain Eukaryota; kingdom Viridiplantae; phylum Streptophyta; class Pinopsida; order Cupressales; family Taxaceae; genus Taxus; species Taxus wallichiana. The sequence continues at coordinate 54,832,518 of CM031234.1, forward strand.
GAGTGCTTACTGGCTTACAATCTTGCATCTGAAATATTTTGAGCATTTCTTTGATGTAATTTATTTGTGAGATAAATATTCCTTCTTTGTCTTGAAGAATTTGTAGCCTAAGAAGAATGAGAGTTCACCTAACATGACATTTCAAAATCCTTTTTCATTACCTTTGAAAAATCATGTGACATGCTCTCATTATTGCTCCCAAATATGATATCATCTACATATAACAACAATAATAACATGTTCTTCTTCTTCTTCTTTTATGTACAAGTTTCTATCAGCTATACCTTTTCTAAATCCTTTCTCAATCAAGTACTTGTCTAACCTACTATACCTAACCTAGGTGCTTGTTTAAGCCCATAAAGTTCCTTTTTCATCTGCACACATAATCCATGTCCTCAGTAAGAGAAAAACCATCTGGTTGTTTAATGTAAACCTCCTCATTCAAGTGCCCATTGAGAAATGTTGATTTCACATCCATTTGATATAATTTGAAGCCTTTGTGTGCTGCATATGCTAAGAAAATCCTAATGGCTTCCATCCTAGCCATAGGAGAAAATGTCTCATCAAAATCTACTCCTTCCACCTGAGCATATCCTTTACAAACCAGCCTTGCCTTATTTCTAGTAACTTCACCTTTTTCATTCAATTTGTTTCTAAACACCCACTTGGTTCAATAATGTTTTATCCTTTGGCCTAGGTATAAGATCTCCCATGTTTCATTATTTTCAATTTGGTCTAACTCTTCATTCATTGCATTCACCCAATTCTGATCCTTACTAGCCTCCATGACATTCTTTGGTTCTATTTTGGATAAGAGAGCAAGATTTTCTTGATTTTGAGAAATTTTCAGCCTTCTTCTTGTTTGGATGCCTGCTTCTTTATTTCTATGATTTGACTTGGAGGATGGTCTCTTTTAACCTACCTTGAAGGTGCCTTAGTATCAAGTCTCTCTTCTTCTTCATCTTCTTCTTCATGTTTAACTTATGAAATTTCTTCATCATCCTGATTTGCAATAGTTTGTGGAGTCTCTTTGGGCTAATTTATGACCTTATTTGGATAGGATTCATCAATTGTGACATTATTACTCTCAACTATATTTTTTTGGCTCTTATTGTAGCATCTATATACTGAAATAACAATTGAGTAACCTAAAAAGATACCTTCATCACACCTTGAATCAAATTTACCCAAATTTGTCATCATCTCTCTTGATGTAGCACTTGCTTCCAAAGACTCTAAGATCCTTAAAACTTACATTTCTACCTTTCCAAATCTCATATGGTGTCTTCTTGTGATTAAATCTAATTTGAGATCTTGTTTAAAATATATATTATTGTACCCACTGCTTCTCTCTAGTATCCATCAAGAAATTTTGATTCATTAAGCATAGTTCTAGCCATTTCATGTATTATATTTTGTTCTTTCTTTCTACTACCCCATTTTGTTGAGGTGTCCTTACATTGAGAATTGTCTTCTTATTCCATGAGTCTCACAAAATTCATCAAATTCATTTGACCAAAACTCTCCTCCTCTTTTCAAACCTTAAACTCTTTATTTTGACATTCTTTTCATTTTCCACTAGTGCTTTGAATGCTTTAAATATTTCTAGTGCCTCTGAATTTTCTTTGAGGAAGGTAACCCATGTCATCCTTGTGAAATCATCAATCAACAACATGAAATAGCTATCTCCTTAAATGCTTTCAGTTTGGTTGGTCCACAAGATCAATGTGTATCAACTCTAGAGGCTCTGTAGTGGAGTATTCTTTTGATTTGAAACTTATCTTAGTTTTTTCCCATGAAGGCATGATTTAAAAAGATTATCAACTAGTTTTATGATCTTAGGCATATTCCTTACACATCCCATGGAGCTAATTTTGACAAGGTTATCAAAATTGAGGTGTCTAGTCTTCTGTGCCAAAGCCAACTTTCATCCACTTTACTAGTGAAGCATTTTTCTTTGTTTACCTCCTTTAAACATACATATTATTTTTGGTTCTCTTTTCCTTTCCAACCACCTTACTTGATTTTTATTTCTTTATGTCACATCCCTTGTCATGAAACAATACTATATATCCTTTTTACACATTTGAATGACACTCAAAAGATTTTGCTTCAATCCCTCAACATATAACACATTTTCAGTGATGGTTTTCCATTGTCAAGACTTAGTCTTACCTTTTCCCACAATATTAGCTGAGGTATTGTCTCCAAACCTCATTGTACCTGAAAATCATTTTCTTCTAGAGATATGAACTTACTCTTGTTTCTATCATGTGGCTTGAGCACCCACTATCAATATACCACTCCATGTCTTCACTGAGAATGAAAGGAAATTTGGGCTATCAATCCTTGTTCCTTTGCATTTGTAGGATCTGATTTGACCATGTAAACCTTCTTTTTTCTTTGGAGGTATTTGATAACAAAAATTAGCTATATGCCCATACTTTTGACAATTGTAGCAAATCAGCTCATCCTTACTTCTCAAATGATAAAAATCAAAATGTCTACCATGACCTTTAGCATGATTTCTACATTTTGAGGCTTTATGACCAAATTCATTGCATGAAAAACAATATCCATAAAATGAATGAGCATACCTCATAGCATGATGTTGTCTACTTTGCATGATATCTCTTCTGAAATCAATCTCTCTTAGCTTTAGGAGGTTCTTGAGTTGTCTTGGTTATCTTCTTGCTTGTTGATTTGTCATCCTCATTCTTCTTCTCAAATCCTAGACCAGATTTTTCATTGACATCTCTTTCTTTCCTGTAAAGGTCATCTAGTTCATTTTTGATCTTCTCAAACTTGTGATACATCTTCAATTTGGTGGAGGTATGATCAATTGGGTTCTGCAACAGCTCTAATTCAGATTTGAGCTTTAGATGCTCTTCTTCTTTGATTTTAAAAGATTCTTCAATCAACTTGATTTGTGCCTCAAATTCCTTGACCATATCTTCATGTTCTTGAGATTATTTTTTTTTTTTCTTCAAGAAGACTGATTTTTCCTTCATATTCTTTCACCATCAATTTTAGTTTTGATTCTTCTTTCTTTGATGTTTCAACTCTTCTAAAGCACTGATTAATTCAGCCTCAAGGTTAAATTTTGCCTCTTCTTCATCTGAACTATCATATTTAGTCTGAATTTTTCCTTTTGAATTTCTTGCAAGTAGATACTTCCACAACCATGAAAACAATTTTTCATCTTGAGTCCCTTCATCATCACTCTTAGAGCTGTTGGAGTCACTTGACTGAGAAGAGCTTGAACCTTCTTGTGTGTAGAAATTCTTCTTGTTTTTGAAGTATTTCTTCTTTCCCCCTTACTTCTTGAATTTATTATTTTTCCTTTGAGAATATTCTTCATCATCTTGATCCCCCCTTTGTTTTTTTAGGACATTTTGTAGAAAAATGACCAACTTGGCCACAATTGAAACATTTAAATGGTAGTTTGCCCTTGTACTTACCTGATCCTCTTTTCAGCTTCCTCACAAACATGGCTTCCACCTTCTCATCATCTATCTCCATGTCAAACTCAACTTTATTCTTCTTGACCTGTGATTCCTTATCAACCTTGAAGGTTGCCTCTTTCTTGACTGAATTTGAGTCATTGATTCTCATCTCATATGCAGTTAAGATTCCATAAAGATCATCCATTTTCAAGGTGGTTAAATCCTTGGCTTCCTCTACTACTGACACTTTGGAATAAAATTTTGAAGATAGAGATCTCAACACTTTTTGAACAACACACTCTCTTCTATTTTCTCTCCTAAGCCTCTGATCATAGATTTATAACTTCATCCATTCTTGCAAGTATGATGCAACATTTTCACCTTCCTTCATTTTCATGCTTTCAAATTGAGCATGATAAGTTTGTAACTTGGCCAATTTTACATTCTATGTATCCTTCATATATAGTCTTAAATTTTTCCCACATATCCTTAGTTTTGGTACACTGCATGACCTTTATGAACTCAACCTTAACCAACCCACAAGAGAATTGCATTCATGGCTTTAGAATTATTTTCACTTTCTCTCTTTCCTGTTGCATAGTAGGAGGTGTAGCTGGAATAGTTGTAGCCATTGTCAATTGATTTCCATATGTCAAACCCAAGTGACATTAGGTAAGTATTCATTCTGACACTCTAGAAGGCATAATTTGATCCATTAAATAAAGGAGCTTTGGAGGTGGAAAACCACTTTGTGATTGATTTCTTTCCATGACTGAATTATCTAGATCTCCCTTGAGTTGTTAAACTCACCACACCAGGGCCTCACTTTGATACCAATTTTTATAAATATAGGCACTAAGAGGGGGTTGAATCAATGCTTATTAAAATTTTGTGCAATTCAAAATTTTCAATCATCCAATTTTTAAAATTACCTTAGTTATGATAATCATGCATATTCAACTAAGAGAGAGAAAAGAAACCAAACATTCATGAACACATGTAGAGACCAAATTTAATGTGGGAAACACGTAAGGGACAAAAACCCACTAAAACTAAGAACTAGACTTAGGACAAAAATGTCCTACAAATGTTACATGATTTCATGGTTGAGATTCAACTCAACTTGGAGCTACAACTCCAAAATTTAACCGAGAAACCACTCAGTATTTGACAAGCTACAAATTGTTTGGAAGATTCAACTCCCAAATTTGGTACAACAAACTGACCTTTAGTAAGCTTCAACTTATATGGAAGCTACAACTCCCCACATGCTAAGCTAAAACTTAGAATTTATTAGGTTTTTATCACACATAAATTGTTTTCTCTCACAAGTTGATAGTGACAACTAAATTAACTCACCATTATTCTCCTCATCTCTTTAAATTGCCATTTTCTTCAATATATTTTATTTCTTAGAATTTACACATAGCTCTCTCTATAACAACTTTCCTTACATACATAGTATTTTCAACAACAACTCTGCACTTATAAACGATGTCTCATTCTCTCTCTCGTAGGTAAAACAACATTTTCATGCTAAAAATTAAGCTTAAAATAAACAAGAAAGACTCCTAGGTATGACTCTTGAATTTTCGTGTTTTATGAATATTCACATGACCATTATTCCCTCACAGAACTTCATTTTTGTAGGTCAACAAATGAAAATTCTTTAGCTACTCCATGCGACTAAATTTCAAGCTTCTCCATGAGCTCCTTGACTTGAATAATTATGTTTCATTTTCCATGAATTTTGAGCTTCTTTACAGACTTTATTAGACCGAGACAAACTTATGAATTTCTCCTTTATTTTAAGATGAATTAGTGTGTTTTATTTTTGTAACACTTTTCCGACCTTTTATAGGCATTACCTATAATTTTTGAAATTTTGATCAATTAAAATTTAATTTTCGATGATTTTCCATATCAGATAAAACTTGTACAGTCACCTTGAAATCTGAGACAATGAAATATCTCCATGTTTACTTCATAATTCACTTGAAATTGTAAAGAATTTGTTAAAATATGAATCTTAAACCAATCAAATAGTGCCACACAAATTTACATTGTCGGCCTTTTGAATGCAAATCTTAACCCAATAAAATAGCTCCACGCACCTTTGTGGTGTCACCTTTTATGAATGTAAAGCTTAAACAAATAAAATAACTCCACACACACTTTTGGTGTTAGTATTTTATGAGTGTAAATTATAAACCAATCAAATATGTCTATGCACCCTTTTGGTGTCAAGTATTTTATGAGTGTGAAGCATAAACCAATATGAAGGCTCCATGCCTTCACAATGTCAGACTATTCTTAACCTCCACTAGCCACTATGAAAATCAAGATAATAAGGAAGCTCCATGTACTTCATACTTGTCAGACTTTTGATAACATGTATTTGACCAATGTGACACAGCTTTACTAGGAAAACTCTACTAGTCATCCTCTAATGCTACCATATTTCTCTCGACCATATTGACTCCATCTACCTCATCACAGACTCAAAATTCCAAAAAATTGGCTTATTTTGGGGACTTCACATTCTCCCGAGACATCTCTAAAAAATATTTTAGAATGCTACCATGTGTCCACCTTTGGTTGTCAGATCATCACCAAGTGACACCCTCTATTTGGTCCACCGTCTCTTCGTTGCTCTCGCTTGACATATCTTCTCTCTCCTACTTTAGATTTGAAATATTTCTTAAACACAATTGATTCTAGAGGTTTATGTCCATCAGACCCCAATTGCCTTCATCTTACCCAAAATACTGACACATAGCACCTTCCTTCATCGTTGATATTTCACCACATGTCCTATTGAATTTTCAACCTTTCTTAGACCTTAAAATCTATGACATTTGGTTAATTCCACAAGCCTCACATCTACTAGGTGCATCTGCTAAGGAGCTTGCTAGAAAGCCAACACATATTCATGTATCTTGTATTTGATTTTTTCCGTGTGTCTTATCCATCTTTGGTTACATTTCCCTGGTGAATGTGTTTTCTTGTTGTCATTTTTCACGACTTACGAAACTTCAAATGGCCATAACTTCCTCCAGAGAGCTCAAAATTACTTGTTGGAAAGGTATCCTTGAGTTCTTAAAGATACATACCTCCAAAAAATATTACATGTGCAAGAATAAACATTTCAAACATGTAGAGAATTTGAGCCACACATACAACCTTATCCATACCTTCAAAGGGACGTCAACCTTACTGTTTGAGCCTGCAACAATATGAAATTAGTTTAGAACCATCTTGAAAGCTCATCAAACCAGCCAAAGACTACTACAAACCATTGATGAGACACCTATCGCATGACATTTCACTCCTTTGTCATCGATGTTATGTGACATTAATGAAAACACTAACCAATGCAATAAGGTTCAATAATATGAATGGTTGGTATTACTATTTGGGCTATGCAATGCACTAGTTACCTTCATGAGATTGATGAATGAGGTAATGAGGCCATTTATTGATTCCTTTATTATTGTGTACTTGGATGACATTCTGGTTTTTAGCAGAACTTTTAAGGAACATATTGACCATTTGCGTCAAGTTTTGCAAGTTCTTAAGGATAATCGAATTGTGTTGAATGAAAAGAAGTGTGAGTTTGCACAATAGTTGTTTGTATTTTTGGGACATGTGGTTGGAGATGGAGAGTTAAGGATTGATCTGGCTAAGATAGAGGCCATTCAGAATTGTCCTACACCATCAAGTTTGAAAAAGACTAGGAATTTTGTTGGATAAGTTTAATATTTACGGAAGTTCATTAAGAAATTATCTTCCGTAGTAGTACCACTGCATTTAGTGAAAACAAAGGGGTAAGACATTTGATTGGGATAAGAAATAAAAATTTATTTTAAATAATTTAAATATAAAATTAGTCATGCTCTAGTTTTGGCCTTATTTAACATGCAGTTTCCCTTCAAGTGGAAACCGATGCTAGTGACTATGTTATGAGGGCTATCCTACTTGAGAGGTAGGATGATATGTTATAACTCTCAATTGTCTCATCTTTGTGAAATTTTGAATTATTGTACTTATGAAAAATAATTATATGCTCTTGTTCAAGAAGTCAAGAAATGGAAACATTATTTGATGGGTAAAGAAACTATCATTCACATGAGATCATCAACCTCTCCAATATATGCAAGCTCTAAAAAAACTTCAGTAGGCTAGACACTATAAATGGATGCGTTTCTTATAGAAATTTCATTTGATTATTAAATATAAGAAAGGTGTGACTAACAAGTTAGTTGATATGTTATCTATACCTCCTTTACTTTTAGCTATGGGCACATTAACTCTTCTTGATCCTTTTTGTGTGAAGCATATTAGGAAGGTTATGAGAAGGATATGGATTTCGTAGAGATTTTTCACTTTGGAAACCTCCAAGTGAGGGATTTTCACCTAAAGGAGAATACTATTTTCAGGATAATTTTCTCTATAAGAATGAGAAACTTTATGTGACTAAGGGGAAAAAGTGCATTGATGATAGAAGCACACACTTCCAGGGTGGCTGGTCACTTTGGTGTGACAAATATTATAGTGCACTTACATAGGTATGTTTATTGGAAAAACATGCAAGCATAATTTTCTAAATTTATCAGGGGTTGTGTTTTATGCAATATAAGAAATCCTAATAACAAGAATTTGGGGTTGTATATGCCATTGCTAGTTCCTTCTTGATGATGGGAAAATATCTCCATGGATTTTGTGGGTGGTTTTCCTACCTCCAAAAAAGGTCATGAATATATATTTGTAATTGTAGATCAATTTAGAAAAATGTGTATTCTTAGTCCTTTGAAAAACACCATAAAGGCCAGTGATGTAGCTGAGTTATTTTTTGACAATGTGTGTGTTCAATTTAGTTTTCCTAGTTCTATTGTGTTAGACAGGGACTCATGGTTCATAGGAATTTTTGGTCTACTTTGTGGGAAAAGATGGATACGAAGTGAAGAGCTCTAATGACTTTCATCCATAGATAGATGGGAAAAAGAGGTAGTTAACCATACCTTGGTCTAACTCTTGAGAGGGTACAACAGGAAACATGTGAGGACTTGGGATGAGAACTTGGTGTATATCCAACATTATTATAATTATTAGGAATTAATGTGTTAGTGTGAACATTAATTATTTATGAGTGGAATTATATTATCTAGATGATAATATAATATTGTAATAGTTATATTAAATGAGTGTGAGGATAATATAATTAGTTTATATTATGTTGGTGAGTTGTGAGAACAACTCACGTAGCTAAAGTTGTGTGAGAGAATAAAGGGATGTTAGAGAGATATTAGGAGATGAGGTAGAGATTATGTAGGAATTGAAGATCATGTTTGACTCCACTATATATGTAACTCATCAATCATGAATAAGATGTCTTGTATAATTAAGAAATTTTGAGTTTTATTGAGTGTATATTCCTATCAATGTTTATTTACATTAGTTAAAATTATATTTTGATCCTCAAATTATTAACATTGGTAATAGAGCAGGTATGAAAACCCGAGAATGGATTTTTTTGTGATTAAACAAAAGTGTTTTTTTAAAATTCATCTGAAGAATAGATTTTATATTTTATTTTAGGATCTGGGATTCTTTAAAATTTAGTGGGTTTCATAATATATGGGTGAGACAACTACAATGAAAATTTTAGGTGAACCTAGATAAATGTTTCAAAAAAAAATGTGATTGATTGTTCCTACATTTTATGAGTTGGAGTTTCTATAAATGTTTCTTTTGCTTCAAAATTCTATAATTTGACGCCATTCAGATCTGTGCTCTTTGAGTTTTTATCTCCATGCCACAAGTCAATTCTATCTTCCACTCATGCGTATGAAAATTATTATAGTTCTAATGAATCAAAATACAAGGCATTCCTTCATATTCTTCTTCAGCTCTATGCTTTGGATGCAAATTTGAATGATATTTTATTATTTCCATTGATTAGCTTTAGTATCCACCTCATCTCCATGTTGCATTATTCATTATTGATTCTTAAATCTGTTAGGTTTTTTTTTCCAAAACCTTGTTTTTGATTTTATTGTTAAGTATTACAATTAAAATTCACTTTAGTATTTCTCACATATATATCAAATATTTTCTAGTTTTTTTAATAAAGAAGTCGTGGTTTAGTTTTTTATTATTATATGGGGTTTAGGTTTGTTTTTATTCTTTAATATGTTTTAAAGTTTTGTAAAGTTTTTTTATATTACGAAAACAACGAGGAGCTCGAGGAGAGAGACAAGGTTTTGAATAACAATGGGCAAGAAACCGACAAGAGATAGATTCCACTTGGGGGTACATAGTCTCAAAGGACCAGTCTTTTATGAACAAGGTAAGGATGAGACTAGACTCGTGTGTCTGGGAACCATGTGGGAAATGGGACCCCTAGAACATATACAAAAACCTTGTGATCTCGAGAATGAAAAAGTTTAGGGATCATTTCATAACTTAAACAAGGTGAATCAGGTAACTATTTAGAAATCCTTGATAGCATTATTGATAGGAATTTGAGCAATATGGAGAATGCTTTGATAGGGAAACTGGTTGGTGGAAGACCCAATATAGAATCAATAAGATCTTGGTTAGTTCTAAAATGGAAACCCAAAGGGCATATGGAAGTAACAACTTTACCAAATGGCTTCTTCTTGTTCAATTTTAACAATTCAGAAGACCCCCAAAGAATCCTTAATGATGTCTCGTGGTTCTTGGGAAGCTCAGATCTATTCTTAAAAGAAATGAACTCTTATGTTCAACCCTGATAAAGAAAATATAAATTAGTTTCCTTTTGGGTGTGGTTACTAGGTATTCCATTAGAACTATGGGATGTTGATGTTATTAAAGGGATTACAAACACTCTTGGTACCTATGTTGTTGTGGATAATGTGACCCTTACTAAAACACGTGTTGTTTGTGCCAGATTCTGTATCTACTCTTTGATGGGATCGACTTTACCCAAATCCATAACTCTTAGATCTAGACTGGGAAGCTGGGAACAAAGAATCGAGTTTGAAAACTTCCCTCAAAAATGTGAGAAATGCCAAGGTTGGGGTCATGCCAAGAAACAATGTAAAATGATGGTTTCAAAGGTTTATAAGGAGAATCCAGTCAAGGAACTAAGTTAAAGGGAAGGAAGTAGCCTCTTTGGAACATAATAATACAAAGAATTCTAATCCAAATAAAGGCATTATCATTATTGAGAATAATGGAGAGAGGTAAAATATAAAACAAGTTCAGACTCCTAAGTTAACAGATGATGGCTTTATAGAAGTAAGGAATAAGAAGAATCAACAAAAACCTTATCTGAACCTCATTTCCAGACGACAAAGTCCCATGTTTAGGTGGAGAAACTCCTACCATCAATTTTTTTGGATAATCTTCTGAAGGAAGCTACTAAGGAACATTTCCCACGTAAACTAAGGGAAATGAGTCTTGATGAAACTTTGGGTCCTTTTACTAACCCTTTTGAAAATCTTTTGGGTTGAGGAGAATGATCTAATGATTGAAAATGAAGAACAAATGGAAACTGGAAAAGTCCAAAGGATCATCCAAGAAGATTTATCCCCACAACAAGAATCTCTTCTAGACCAGAACAAAGTAGTGGAAGTGGATCCCAAAGAGGAAATAGATATCTCTTTGAAAACCCCATCTAAAAAAGGGGAGTCTTCAGAGGCCACCCCAAAAGAGAAGAAAATAGGTTTAGGGAGACCTACTAAGCAGGTTGCTAGAAAAAATTAGAGTCAAAAGGATATTGATGATGGAACTCAGTCTAAAATTGATCTACGGAGCTTTAGAAGAACCAAAAACCAAGGGTTTAAATGAATATAGTTTCATGGAATGTTAGGGGTTTAAATAACCCTGTGAAATGGAGGTTAATAAAATAAATGGATTCTAAACACAAACCTGATATCATGGTCTTACAGGAAACTAAGATGGAGGAAGGATATTTTTGGAAGTAAAATGTAAGTGTTGTAAGAGACTTATGGGACTAGTTGTTAGTTCAAAAGGATCTGCAGGAGGAATGGCTGTCATCTAGAACGAGGAAAAACTCAAAGGTACGAATCTTCTTAAAAGAAGTAATCACATGGCTATGTTATTTCAAGATAAGAAATCTAAAGAATTTTGGGTGCTATCTAATATATATGCTCCAAATAACAAAGGAGAAAGAAAAATGTTTTGGGCTGAACTCTCTAAATTTCAAAACATTATTAAAGGGATTGAATGGTTGATTATGGGTGACTTCAACACCCCTTTGAGTCTGGGGAAAATAAGGGTGGTAATATTGATTTAACTGAGAGTATGGAAGATCTTCGGATTTTATCATACAAAATAATCTCATGGATATTGAGTTGAAGGGTAGCAGATTCACCTGGTCTAATAGGAGAAAAGGAGATCAATTGATTCAAGTCAAACTTGACAAGGGCTCTGACTTCATGGGGTGGTTGAATAAAGAATATTTCCTCTTTTCTCTCCCTTGGATTGGTTTAGACCACAATCCACTTCTTTTCCAAATCAAATATAAAGAGAGGAGGAGAACTCCCTTTAGATTTGAGAAGATGTGGTTACAAAACGAGGAATTTTTGATCTTATGAAAGATTGGTGGAATGTGAAAATCAAAGGAACAACTATGTTTAGAATTGCTAAGAAACTTGCTCATGTTAAGAATAATTTGAAAGGATGGAATAAAAAATGTTTTGGTAACATTTTTGAGAAAAATAAGTCACTGGAAAATGAGATATCCTCCCTTCAGGCTACTTTGGAAACTCTGAATAATGACTGTATTCAGGTAGGACAACAAAAAGAGAGTGAATTATTGTCTGATTACCATAACATTCTTTTGAAAGAGGAGACTTTTTGGAGACAGAAATCTAGGGTTCAATGGCTTAGAGAAGGGGATAAAAACATGAAATTCTTCCACATTTCAACCCTAAAAAGGAGAAGCACTAATAGAATATTGTGTGTCATAGGGGAAGATGGTGTGATGCTCACTGATACTAAGGAAATTCAACATGCTTCCACTTCCTTTTTCAGTAGACTTATTTCTACAGCCAGTTCATCTAACAAAAATAAGGAAGAGTACTTTTTGGATTGCATTCCTCGGTGATAAATGAGACTTACAATAATATGCTCACTAAGATTCCCTCAATGGAAGAAATTGAATTTATGCTGAAAAATTTGAGCCTTGACAAAGCTCTAGGACTTGATGGATTTCTGACTTTATTTTTTAAATTTTTTGGGAGATTGTCAAGGATGATACATGCAAATCTATTCAAGAACAAAAATATTCTTCATGAATTAAACAACACCTTCCTAGCTTTAGTCCCTAAAAATCACAATCCTATGGATTTCAGGAATTTTAGACCTATTAGCCTATGTAACTGTATCTACAAAATGTGTTCTAAAATCCTTGCTTTAAGAATTCAACTTCTTCTACCTTCCATTATTTTTTGATCAGCAAGGAGGGTTTGTTATGGGAAGATAGATCCAAGATGGTATTATCACTATTCAAGAGACTCTTCACATGACCAAGCAAAATAAAAAGGAAGCTATGTTCATTAAGCTTGATATGGAGAAAGCCTATGATTGTGTCTCTTGGTCCTTTCTTCTTAATGTCTTAACCAGGTTTGGATTTGATGAAGACTTTCAGGATTCGATATAGACATGTATTTCCACAACTAATTTTTTTTTTCGATCAATGGTACTTCCATTGGTTTTTTCAATAGCTCCAGAGAATTAAGACAAGGAGATCCTATCTCTCCCTTTCTATTTATAATCATGGATGAAACTCTCAACAGAGCTCTTAATAATTATAATTTGGAAGGAAGAATTAAAGGAATATGTCCTACTATTAATAGTGACAATGTTGTTCACCAACATTTTGTTGATGAAACTATGTTGGTTGGAGAGGCTACCATCCCGGAGGCTAGAGAGTTTAAACAGATGATGATAGATTATGAGGAAGCTTCTGACCAAATGATTAATTATGGTAAAATTTCAATATTTTTTTATCAATACCCTTGAAAGAAGATGTGCCAAAATTTCTAGTATTCTTGGCTATGTGACTAAAACATTCCCTACTAGGTATTTGGGAATGATTATTGGAACTGAAAAACCAAAGATTGTTGAATGGAATTTTTTGATAGATAGATTTCTTAAGAAATTAGAAGGCTGGAAAGGCTCACTTTTATCTCAAGCAGGTAAAGCTATCCTTCTCAAATGATCAATTCAAAATTTTCCTATGTACTCTATGTCTATTTATAGATTACCTTCTACTATTGCTAATAAATTGGAGAGTATCCAAAAATATTCCTTTGGAGTGGCTCTAGAACAAAAAGATATAATTCCTCTCATTGCATGGGAAAAGGTTTGTAAGCCAAAGAAAATGGGGGTCTTGGTATTAGAGATTGGGATAAAATGAATAAAGCTATGCTATCAAAAATGATTTGGAGATTGGTTAAGGAAGACAATGTGTGGACTTCCATCATAAGACATAAATACTGGTCAAATATTCTAGCTAATGAATGGTGCTTTAGCAATGCTGACTTTAATGGTTCTACTTTTTGGAAATCTATAAATTGGGCTAAATACATTGTCTCCGAGGGAAGAAAATGGATGATTGGAAATGGGAGAGTGGTTAATTTATGGGAAGACAAATTCTTAGGAGACAAACCTCTTAAGGTTATCTATCCTAACATCTATAAGGATGTTGTGGTTAAATATGGGACTAAGGTCAAAGATTACTTCAATTTTGAGGAACCCCTGGGTCAATGGAAAACAATTGAATTGGATGGACATAACAAAAATGATATCACTTCTATTAACAACAAACTAAGAGGGGTTATTGTTAATAAAGAGAGTTTAGAAGATGATAGCTTATATTGGTCTAGAGAGGATAATGGTATCTTCTCGGTTCAAAGTGCCTACAATGCCTTTTTCCTTGATGAAGTTGATCCTGATAGCTTCAAATGGGAAAGTGTGTGGGTCAAAGAAGTTACTCCCAAGATCAATATGTTTTGGTGGTTGGTTCTCCATGATAAAATCCTTATTGTCAGCAATCTTAATAAGAGAAATTTTCATATGGTGAATAGGTGTGTTCTATGTGAAAAAGATACTGAAGAATCTTTACATCTATTCCTCCATTTCCCTTTTCTGATAGTGGTTAGAAACACCCTTCTTAACCTATTTGAAATCAAGTGGGTTTTCCCATGTTCCATTAAACAACTATGGTCCCAATGGTTCCCTTTTAGGAGTCAAGGAATCAAAAATCTATGGACTCTTTCTATTATGCACCTAGCTTGGGAAATATGGAAAGAGAGAAATAGGTATATTTTTAAAGGGAATAAGGAATCGGAAAAGAAATTTGGAACTTGCTGTTTTAACGCTATTAATGCTAACTTCTCAAACATAGCCCCACATAAGAAAACTATTCTTCAAACTGAGAGTAAATTATCTAAGAATTGGGGTTTATGCCCTACTCAAACTGACCTTCCTACACATAATCCTAGGCTCCAAGGTTGGGAAAACCTAGCAAGGAATGGATAAATTTGAATTTTGATGGGGCCTCCAAAGGAAACCCCAAAAAGATGGTTGTGGAGGGGTCTTCCGTGATTTTGAAGGAAGATTCATTCTTGGGTATCATTGCAATCTTGGTATTCAAATGAATCACGTTGTTGAAGTGACAATTGTTTATTGGGGGGTCTCTATATCTTGTCAACACATATTTTTAAGATTGGAAGTGGAAGGAGACTCATTAAACATTATTAAAAACATTACTAGTAAAGGTACTACTTCTACATCTATCCAAAACTCTATAACTCTATAACTATTATTTTAAAACATATCTATAAAGAGGAAAACTCTCTCACTGAATTATTTTCCAACAAGGGGTTAATTGTCATGAGATGACATTAATCTATGATGAAGAATCTTTAGATACTAAGGTGGAAACACACTTCCAAAAATATTAGCATGGACACATCACCACTAGGTAATAATGATAGGTCATGGTATGTTAAGGAAATAATGTATAAGAGCCATTTGAATTATGTGAATTTATGGTGGGATGATGTGAAGATTTGGGCTTGGATACACTTGTGTCACCTTAGGGCCTTTATTTCCATCCATGCTTGTAACATCGACATTTCTGGGATTGTTTGTATCATTCTAAGTAATTTGAAGTTAGGATTTTCTATGAACTGGTACTCGTATTTCCAAATGGGGGTGATCTTGTGAGAACTAAGCCTTTTGATCTGGATGGGGTTAAGCCAGAAGCCATGGAAGTGTTTGAGAGAAAGGGTTTCTCACCTTTCCTCAAAATATTTGAAGGTCATTATGAAAACTTGAGTAAGGACTTTGTCAGAGCTTGGAAGACGACCAAAAAGGGGGCAGTTGTGGACATGAAAGGTGTTCATATCGATATTATTGTGGAGTATATCACAAAAGTTATGGGTGTTCCTGCTGATGGTAGGGAGGTTTATAAGCCTAAAAAGGAAGCCACAGATGAGCTGAAGTTGTTCTTGTAAGGTAATGAAAAACTCACCACTCATTTTTCCGGTTTTCTTCACTCTACTTTACCCAGGACATTTTGATGATGTGGCTTTATCCCTTATTCAGATTTCTTACCCTAGAAGGCCATCATAAGTGTATCTATGCCTACCATCTGCCTATGCTTAATTATTTTTGTCATTGCCATAGTTTCGATTTCTTGTATTTTTGTTCCGCTCTCTAAGTGCTTCCATTGCCTATTTTAAAAAAATAGAGCTTTATCCCCCTTCACCAAGGTTTTATCCTTTCCCTAGTTAAAATAGATTCTCTTGATATTGATAAATTAGGTACCCTCATGAAATATCTTGAGGCTTATGCCAAGGAAGAAGAATCGGACTCGGAGGAGGAGGATTCTAGTGAAGATACAAAGTCTCAGGAAGGAGATTCGTCGGGGATGATAAGGATGTCATGGAAATTGATGCCACTCAGAATCTCAGAGAGCTAAAATCGAAGCATGTTCCTAGTCGGTCTATCAAAAAAAAGGTGAATCAAGCATGCAGGAAAATCAAGTTCTTGTGAATGCCCAATTGGAGCAGAGATGGAAGCTTTGGGAAAAGTGGGTCCTAAGAAAGGGGATAATCATCTGGCCAAGATGGCCATGGATATTGAAGAGATGAAGGGTGATATGAGGCTTACAAAGAGTTTTGTTCAGTTCCTCTTTAATGACTGGAAAAAATGAAAATGCATGTCAAATATGTTGTTGAAATCAATAATGGGGTGAGGTTGAAATTATGAAAGCCAACTGCAACAACCTCTCAAATGAGGTGGATCACATTAGAGCTATTTTACATAGCTATATGGAATGGAGTGTTGTCACTATGAAATCCACTCTGAACATATCCAAACCCTTGGTCAGTTGGCCAATGCTTACAGGCTCGTGGATGAGCATGGAAATTTGAAGAAAAGAAAAGGGGATGTTATTAGATGTGACTTGACATCGTTGGGGGTCAATATTGAGTCTCTGTCAAAGGAATGGGTGAAAGTGTTAGATGGTCTTGAAAAGGCCAAAAAGTGATGTTTGTCGGGGTGGTTGTTATTATACTATTTTTCTTTTAAATCTACTATTAGTTAGTCTGTGGTTTTATCTTTACTGTTATTACTCTTTTTTCTGTGTTTTAAACTAGTCTATATGCTCATGGAGGAGCTCGGATGTAATAGTTGATATATATGTTTCTTTTTTAATGCTATGTAATGTCTTATCTTCTCTTTTTGGATCTCTAACTTGTAAGGGGTAGGGCCCCCTCAACCTTGTTTCACCAATATATATATATATATATATATATATATATATATATATATATATATACGTATATACATATATATTATGTTTTTGTTTTGGTTTTTTTTAAATAATGTGGTTTAATTGTTAAAAAAATAAAAAATTATTTTGTTATTATTTAGGTTATATGTTTTATAGTTTTTCCTTTTATGTGAATTTATTATTTGTAGTTTTGTGTCATTAAAAGTGTATTGCGATTCGTTGTATTTTTTTTTGTTTTTATATCATTCTTGAAATGTTTATTCTATGTACCAGTGTCAAATAGTCATTTTGTGATGTGTAAAAAAGGGGGTTCAAAATATTGCAAAAATTAAAATAATTTCCTTACGAACACATTTTTGGGGAATCGATGTTTTCTACGTTTATTAAAATTTTGGGGGTGTTTCATACCAATGAAATTCAAACACCTATTATGTTACACAAATAGCCAAAATAGATGGAGGTTGGAGGCAACAGAGGAAGGAGGGTGATTAGAGCCTCTCATTAGTCACCAATGATAGGGTCACTTTCGCATTGGTGAAAACATTATTTTCAGTTGTGTGTTTGCTTTGATATGTAAATTTGTACTGTTCACTTGATATTTCCTAATGTAAACTCTTGAACATGTTGTGATATGGTGAGTAAGGTGTAGAACAATGAAACAATTGTATAGGAGGGAAGCTAACTGTAGAAATCATTTGACTGTAGAGGTCCTCTAACTATCGTACTTCTTTATGAAGATGATCGGCCAATGAAATGTTCATTGCGTTCACATGGAGTAAATGCAGGATGCATTATTTGCATAGTAGTGGTCATGTGCAAAAAAATCTAGACAACAAGATTCAAACAATAGTATACAAACCTAAAAGTATGTGGTGGTATACAATTATTTTTCAGTCACACTTTGCCCCATGTTCACACTAAGGGGGTGAATGTTAGGAATTAATGTGTTAGTGTGAACATTAATTATTTGTGAGTGGAATTATATTATCTAGATGATAATATAATAGTGTAATAGTTATATTAAATGAGTGTGAGGATAATATAATTAGTTTCTATTATGTTGGTGAGTTGTGAGAACAACTCACGTAGCTAAAGTTGTGTTAGAGAATAAAGGGAAGTTTGATAGATATTAAAAGATGAGGTAGATATTATGTAGGGATTGAAGATCATGTTTGACTCCACCATTGTAGGGGTTAATTGAACTATATATGTAACTAATCAATCATGAATAAGATGTCCCATGTGATTAAGAAATTTTGAGTTTTATTGAGTGTATATTCCTATCAATGTTTATTTGAATTAGTTAAAATTATATTTTGATCCTGTAATTATTAACAATAATAGGGCAATTCATGCTTCGATTAGTAAAACTCAATTTGAAACATGTTTTGGTTATTTTCCTAAGTGTGCTTTTGATGTTTCTTTAAGATTACCATGCAGATATAATGTAAAAGTGGAACTAGAGTTTCACAAGGATGAGAAGTTCATTGAGAATTTTCATTAGATACACATCTAGATACAAAAGAGGTTGACAGAGTCATAGGCTAGTTATAAAGCACATAAGACTAAGAATTCATTCCTTATTGGAGATATGGTATGGTTTTACCCGAGAAAAGACAAGATACATGGAAAATATAAGAAACTCAATCCTCTTTGGTATGGCCCATTTGAGATTCAAGAAAAGTGGGTAAGAGTTAATTTTTCTTGGACTTTCCTCCTTATATGAATATATATTTAGTTGTGAATGTTGAAAAATTACATCTTTTTTATCCCTCCATGTTGGATGATGAAGAAAGAGGAGTATTTCTTCTGTCTATTGAGGATATGGATCCAAATAGTAGTTGGGATTAGAAGAAGATGTAGTTTTACAATGAAAAGAAAGGACAACATAGATAGGAGTGTAGGACCAAAGTGGTTGATTGGCTTAAAAGGCTAGTTGCCTACCAAATCCAAGTGGTATACCAGAGAATATGTGGGGAAGATATTTCCTCACCTCATTTGTCCTTGAAGCTTTTAGGGACTTAAAATCCTCAAATTGGGGAGGTATGTTCAAAAATGGATAGGAAATGTTCAATTCTATGTATTCTCTATATTTGATACTTTCTCTACAAGTTCTTAACTATTCTTTCTTCATGAGATGGTCCAGTCAGGATGGGGGTGATTTGGACACCTTCGAATGACATTCCAGGCCAT
Source organism: Taxus wallichiana var. yunnanensis (assembly GCA_018340775.1). Taxonomy (NCBI): domain Eukaryota; kingdom Viridiplantae; phylum Streptophyta; class Pinopsida; order Cupressales; family Taxaceae; genus Taxus; species Taxus wallichiana. The sequence continues at coordinate 54,851,976 of CM031234.1, forward strand.
TATTGTTTTGTTTTGGGGATTTTTCAATTGATGGTTACGCAACCACCCGGTGGTTATGTAACCACTGATTTGTACAAATAGGTGGTTACAAAACCACCGCAAAGGTTACAAAAATACCCCGACGGTTGGGAAACCACTAGTCTAAATTAAGTGGTGGTCCTATGTGATATCGTTCAAGAATTCAGGATCTCAATAGTTGCAAATGTTTGAGCTTCCCAATAAATTAAATTTTCATTTCCATATGTCCCCTGAGCAGAGAAAATATAAACACAAGGTTTTAGAAGCAATCAAGTGATTTTGGGTGAATTATATTGTGAGAAAATTTGTAAAGGTTGGAATTATTTCTTGTTTGTTCATTTAGGAATATTTCTTCATTTTTGAGAAATTATGAGAAAGTCAATACAATAAGAGGGAGTATTAATCATTTTGAAGGCCAATTATTGGAAATAAGTTCTATTATTAGAGAATTACATAGTGAAGGGGAGAAAATTCACTCACCCACTGGAGTTTTTCCCATATTGGGTTTCTCCAAGATAAACCTTGTCTCATTGTCTCTCTTTTCTCAACTTTACAGTATAATTGTGGTTTATTATTTCACATTATATTAGTTAAGAAATAACTTATCATATTTCATTATTTTTCACAAGCATAGTGATCTGTTTATTGTTAGCATTCAAGTAATTTATGGATCATAAGTCAAGTTGGTCTTAAACCCTGGTGAAACCCTCCTAGAAGAGTGACTAGAGAAAAATACATGGTTTGGTCTCAAAATTATCTAGAAATGATAATGTTATTGGTAATTTTGGCAATGGTTTCATGTTCCAGCTATTGTAGAAAGTGAGAGAAAAATCCTTATTTTGTAGAGATTTGTAGTTTTAGGGTTGAGATGGAAGCTTCAGGATGAAAAGTGAACTATTCCATAATCCTTGGGAGATGTGCTACATGCCATGAAATTTTTAGGTATCTTTAGTGAAGAAATTTTGAGTTACATGTCTCTAAATTTTCCCTACCGATTTTGGCCTTAAGGGCTAAAAGCTAGTCATGGAGGTTTGGTTTGAGATGAGATGATTTACATGTTATAGTACTTATTTTTTTATCATGAATATATTTTTGAAACCTATCATGATGTGTTTGAGGAATTGGTTTGATTTGGAGAGTTATTTTATTTCCTAATCCCTAATGGCCTGATTGGTCCTATTGGGCTTACCAAGATAAGTAACCGAAACAAATGTGCTTGGTTCATTTTATCCAAAGGACATATGCATATAAGTTATTGAAGTGGTGTATTAGGTACCCCTTGATGTGTTCCAAGTGGTTTTAGTGCTTGGAAGTTATGTTGAAGATATGTGGGAATGTTTCTCTCAAGAATGATTCTTGAGTCTAGTTTGGCGATTTGGACAGTTTTAGATATTGGTTTGGTTGGAGGCCTTGTGCTATGTTTTGGAGGTTGAAGTGAGTTGTTCCATAAATTATATTCAGGGTAAGTGTAGTAAGTTGGGGGACAATTAAGTGGACATCAAATCTTGAATTTTACATCAAAAACAACAAAACATCAAATTTAGTCTTCCACGGACTTGAACCATGCTGAAAAGTCAAAAATATGTCATAAAAATGGTACCATCGTGTAGGGGAGACTGTTAGCTTTGTAGAAATATTTATTTTAAAGTGAATAGAATAGGATAAATATCATTTTATAATTTTTTACTAATAGTAGGTCTTTAAGACACTTTTTCCTGTGAATGTTTATGTCTACATTTAAGACTGAAAATTTTGTTTCACTTGTCAGAATGTGATAAAACTTATACCATCCCAACCATGGTGAAATTATATACATGTTCAAAAAAATTTATTTGATTTCAATATTTTTTGATGAATTTATGGCGGGCAAACGGAAAGTGCTCTGTTTTCTTTATGTTTTCAGACCACTTTCACAGAAAAAATAATAAAAAATAAAATATTGCTCAAAAAATACAAAATAAAATATATCCCAAGATAGATAGTGGCATCTAACTTATCACCAAAGGAAAAAAAATATATATCAATTTTTGGTCATCCAAATCACGGGAAAACAAACTATAATCTTATAGGAATTTAAAAAAACAAGTCATTGAATTTTGAGTGTTTAATATAGCTAAACTTGTCCATTTTAAAAAATAAATAGTTTAGAAACTAGATTCCAGATGCTACGATTCATATTGATATAATTTTTCTAATTGTGAGTGTATGCATTAATAATAATCCCTACAAGTTGATATTATGTTGTTATTTCCAGATGCTACGATTCATATTGATATAATTTTTCCTAATTGTGAGTGTATGCATTAATAATAATCCCTACAAGTTGATATTATGTTGTTATTTGCAATATGTCATCCACTTATGACCCCTTTTTGTTCCCCAACTTGCTGCCCTTACCTTTTAGATATATTTATAATGGTATAATACTTGAGCCTTGATCATGATTTTTTATATGTTAACTCATTCATTTTCTGGGACTAAATTTTGGGTGCTTGAAGACCTAGTTGTGCATGTTTGCTTCTTGATGTGCTTCATGGTGGAGATGGAAGTAGAATAGATTATTTTAATTTTTGGCAATTATGAGAATTTGTACTTGGAGTTTTGGAGCTTTTGGACTCTTGAAAAATCTTTATTAACTATTGAAGATTAGATTGCATTCATTAGAGATGGAGAGTGTCTTTCGAGCTTGTTTGAGATGTCTTGATATTGTTGGTGTTGTCTTGACCCTTTCTGACCTATATGGGTATTTTGAGATGTTTTACATGATGTTATTGATGAATTTTCTTGTTTTTATTACTGACCTATATGTTCATGGCTGAACTAGAGATGTTTTGAGTTAAGTCATATATATAAAGCATGTTATATTAGCTCATTATGAATAGTTGAGACCATGAGGATATGAATGAGCTAGAGAAGGTGAAAGGAGAGTTATGAGGGGTCAAGAGAATAGCCGAGAAGAGGTTTGATGGGATTAGAATATTTGAAGAGTAGGTGTGCAAGTTTAATTAACCTAATCATCAAGAGAAGGGAATATTTGAGTGAGTTAGGAGAGAGAAGTTTGAAGAGGTTATGGTGTGTTTGGAGCTAAATTTGTGATCACCATTAGTTGTTGAAACAAAATATCTATAGTGATAATCCATTCTAGGTGTCCGAGTGGGTTCTTGTTCATCTTGGGAGTTGTATCCTCATTGTAGGATTGGTTTCCTAATCAACTAGGGGTTGGTTCTAATTTTGGGATTAGTTTCTCACTAAAAAAATATTTCTTGATGTGTAATATTCTTGCAAGTCCTTTGTTATGAGTAATATTTATAGAGGTTTCAAGTGGGTTTTATTCCCCTTGAGGGTTTCCCACTTCATATTTGGTGTTATTGTGTTCTCTCTTATTTCTTACACATGTGAATGATTTTAATACACTTAATAAGCTCACACTTTATTTTAATGATGAATAGATGCAATGGTACATGAAATTAAATGCGTTGAGTGAATGATTCACACCCCCTTCACAGTTATTGTGATTCTAACATATAAAAAATTGGTGGGTGGTATATTGGCTAAGCACCCGACACCCTTACAACTAGGAGACTATGAAGTAAGGGGGTAGGCCCCAATATCATGTCTCATACAAACACTAACATAGATACCAGCCTCATACACCTTCGGGTATTTTGAGGACTCCAACATAAACATACTAGAAACCTACCTTAATATTATTGACTTTTAGTACCTTATATAGACCAAATTTTTTATTTTCACACATTTTTAAAGCTAACCAAGATAATTAAAAATTTATTATTGATTGTGTGATTTGTATTAAATAACTATATTTCATTCTTCACTTATATACAATGTCATGGTTCGACTCGACAACAATCTCAAACCAAGAATACCATAGAATTTTTAGATCCCTTATGACTATATGTGGATAAAACCTAAGAGCCAACACACTTTACTAACATTATATTAGACATGTTTGAAAACACTAAACGCCTCCACAATTATTTTACAAAGTGGGGATCCTACCTTTGAGGATCTTTTAAATACTAATCTTATAGCCCTTAGAGTTACCTCTCCTCATGAGCTATCCATATCTCCCAATAAAATAAAGAACCAAAACCAGATCTTATTACCATTACTTATAATCCCACATGGAACATCAACTTTATCTACCAGCCGGTACCATAGAGAAAGTTATCCCTTACACTCCTAGTCTCGTTGAAATGCTAAAACTTACCTCATCTATTCCTTTGTCTAACTTCGATCTTAATAACATCTTGTCATAAACCATACCTAGCCAACTAGGGCCCCTATCACCTACCTCTTCAACTAGATCTCATCATGTGGCCCCACACATGAGTGTCCTATAACATGTGGTTAAATACATGATTCCCACATCTCTCCCTCTCTTGACAAGATCTTTTAGTATGCCTCATACTACAAGCTCCTTGGTTACATCTCAACATATGGGATCTTTACGGTCCTCGTCCATGTTCTAAAACTTGGTTGTGTCCATTCCCACATCTTTACCTCATATCAATACACGTTTCATTACTAGTGCTCATCCCATATACTAACTAGTTCCTACAGTTTTTCCTCCAATAGTATACTTATACCCCTAAAAATCACTACTTTCACAACCCCTCAATACTTCTATCCCCTAATCTTACCAATATATCTATCCTTCACCACATCCATTAGGTTCCCAATGAACTCATGATATACTTGGAAACCTTCCTCCTTTACAAAATATTCCATTATCATTCCAACAACATCAAACAGTCTAGTTTACGTATATGGTAATTTGCCTCAAAACATTTAGACACCTCAATCCGACCTTCTCCAAGCCCTCATGAACAAGATGGCTAACTTGGAAGATTCTACCTTAGGACCAAAAATTAATTTTCATGCGAAAAAATCTATAAAAATCTATCAATCCAATAGTATTGATCGGACCATACCCCACGCATTGGGAAATACCTAATTTTCTTAAGTTTTACAGCAAAAATATCCTCAAAACCATATGATATCATTCTGACATGCCTGCTATCTTATAGCCCATGATGATGATTTTTGCTTTGCACCTTCCCCATGTCATTGGTGGGACTCGCCCTAGATTGGTATAGTAACCTCACGTGAAATTCCTTGTACACCTTCAAACAATTGGCCTAAATCTTACTCAAGAATTTATCCATCCAAAATTTGAAGAAGGTATCTATTAATGAGATCTATGCCATTAAACAGATCGAGGTTGAGTCCCTTTTCAAATTCATCACTAGATGGTGAGGAGTTATAAACTATTTATCATTCTCCTCCCCATTTTGAATCAATCAAACTGTTTGCTTGATCCTATGCCAAAGAAATTTCTTCCACACTCTAAATTTAGTGCTTTCATAATTTTGAAGAAGCTTTTACTATGGAAAGAAAGGTGGAAATATGAGCCATCAAAGAAGGAAAAATCACACTACACAATAAAACCACCAAACTAGATACTTCTAAAACCTTTCCTAAATTGAAGGGCACTACTGATGCTATCATCCTTAGGAAAAACTCATCCAATAATTCATCACCGACATAATATTAGAGATCAAAACTTGACCACCAATACAATATACCCCTTAAGGATAATATTATGACATTATCCTTGAAAAAATCCCGAAGGATCACGTAATCGAGTTACTACCCATCAAAAATCCATTTAACAAGTATTGACCTAAACCCATGTGGTATAGGGAAGATGAATTTTTGAACCACCATCAAGTCCATCAAGTGAAAGACCATGATGTGAAAAAAAGTGGTCCAAAATATCATAGACAAAGGAGAGATCTAATTAGATAATCCCAATGCTCCCTTAAGAAAATACTTATACGTTTTCAAACAACCATTTCTTAATCACTCACCTATGAACAAATCAGTACATACAAGCATTGAGAACCTCACAATTTACATCATTAACACTATCTCCCAACTTCCCCTTCAAGACAAGGACCCTCCATCACTAACACTTCCCTAGAAAATCTAGAGTTTGTAGACCTTCTCACGGGTTGTCCTCCGGCCTAAACATGACCCCTATCAACTATCCACAAACCCACTACTTATATTCTTGATCTAATTTCATGGACCAACCCCAAGATGACACCTAAATTAAAAATACCAAAACCAAAACACCCCCAAACCGATAAAAATAAGGATATCCAAAACCAGGAAGACCTACAATGCTCACACTAGAGGATTGAACTACCAAAAATAAAGACAAGAATCCAATCACATATGAATTCTCCTCCCCACCTTATATTTTAGGGCCCAATCATTATTCTAAATTAAACACCAAACAAAACATGTGCCTAAAATAGGACCCCAGTCACAAAACCGAGAGTTCAAAGGCCTTTAGAATTATGATCTAAAAAGTCTTCCATAATGATGACCTTTTCAAGGAAGAAGATCATCCCGATCCACCACCATCCCTAAAAGAATCCAAATATGAATCCTCAACAACATAAAAAAACATTAACAAAATAAGGGGATAAATCAGAATTCAACACTAAGAATCCCTTACCAGAAGTTTTCTCATCACTTACCGCTAAATTTCCTTTCCTATAAATTGACATAGTTTGTATAGCTACACGTGCCCAAAACCAAGACCTAAAAACATAATATAAAGGCAAATCCAAAGTATTTATACCTAGAGTAGATTCAAAGTATCCTTCATTAGTAACCCACAAGAATAAGGTTTCTATCCTTGGATGAACTCAAACCAAACCCACCACAACCATACAAAAAAATCCTAAAATAGCTTCATCAGAACCATTGAAGATATTATTGTACGAGCTCATCCAAAACTCCCCACAACATCAACAAATAATGGTCGAGGTATTACAGTCAATTCATATCCCTTCGGATGAACCAAAATAACTAACTACTTTTGTTTTTTCCTTAAAAACAATTTTTACCATTACATTTGAATCCATAGAAATCCCCACATCTTAGTCGGGACGATCAAGATCCCCCTTATTTAGCACATATAACATCAACCAAACTCATTTCAAATGAGTCATTATTTTCAATGGCACAAACATAAATATCAATCTTCATCCATGACTTTAAACATATTATATTGTCATATATCATGGTGTGCTACTCACTGATCTTGTACACCTTTAATGATACCATTTCCCTCACACTAGGAACAATGGTCCTACCCATCTAGGTCAACAATAATACCATCCTTGAACTCTTCTACCCATTAGAAGGGGATTTTAAATATAATATCTTACTTTTAAATAATTGGAATCGACAAATGCACGACGTGTCCCTTCTACGTTGCACAAATGCCTAAATTATGAGCTTGAAGGGAAAGTTCATGTTATTCTGGCTTATCCTAATCTATTCAAAACCCACAACATGAATTAATGACCTAATGATGTCTTAATACCCCTCATAAATACCACCTTCTACAATAATTCCATAGTGAAAATTTTGTAATGACATCTAAACTCCTTGGTAATGATTCCTTCGATTCTACATTACAACGATTGTCATTAGGTAAGTATTAATTGTTAGCCCTAAATACACTCCCCACACCACAAGAACATAAAAATTGACGAATAACCCTTTTACCATATTAAATTCATTAATCATCATCCTCTTCATCTCCCATTACTAATAAAATTATCTCATTTATGGGGGATCGACCGACCATCCTCATATTAGGAAAATAAATAACACACAAGGTGCTTCTCTTCGATTTGTCCTTCTTTTACAAGGAAGAATTTATCTAGACTTACCTTTACCACTATGCATGGAAAGGATTTGGTATTGGTAAATATGAACAAGACCCCCATAAAGTCTCTTTAGAAGACTTCAAATTAACTCACAAGAAGTAGGGTTTGTGTTTTATAAAACCTTCTATGATCATTCTTGCCACTAAGATCGAACTAGACCCCATCCCATCACCCACTAAGACATATGCAGAAATAGCAAATGACATTTCTATCCACCCTAACGTTTTTAAGTAAACACCATTTCTGTAGTTCCTCTCATTTACCAATTCAAGGATCAAAGTAAAACCCTTCCTCTAATTTTCTCCAACATGAGAGAAGAATATTCTCCTTATATCAATTTTTAATAATGCCAAGATGAATAATCTATATTAATTTACATGGGTGAAAAAGAGACCCACCTACAAAAATATTTTCCCCTGACACCTCCACTCATTTGAATGAATCCACCATCAATATTAACCTTAGAACCCCGGAACTCCATGCACCATAAAAATCAAGAAATCCTTATATCCTTAGGAACAAAAAAAAACTTCACCACCTTTTTATCTAAATAGGGCTGATCCTTTTCTTGGTCCTACAATTACATGTCATGTATCGATCCTAATATAATTGTACACAACATTGTTATCATCACCGATGCCAAGCCTATGAAGAAACATATTTAGAGAATGCATCCTTGTGTAGCCCTCTTGATCAAATAATAATTGCAACACATTTTATCCATCAACTTTATCCAACCTATCAATTACCCATAATGGATATCTAACATTTTTCATAGATCTCACAAAGAGGCCATGAAATGTTATCTCTTATTGATGGGTTTTCAGGGTACAATCAAGTCCTCATTGCCCCTGAAGATCAACATAAAATATATTTTATTACCCCATGGGGGACCTTTTGTCACAGGGTCATACATTTTAGTTTGAAAAATGTGGGAGCAACCTACCAATGAGCCATGACTTATATCTTCCATGACCTAATCCATAAGACCATTGAAGACTACATAGATGACCTCCTTATAAAGTCAAAAATCTACTAATAACACTTACTCATCCTAGAAAAAATCTTTGACTAATTGAACTAGTTTGGCCTCCATCTTAATCCTCATAAATGTGTCTTCAGAGTCCTGACTAGTAAAATATTGGGCTTCATCATATCCATTAGAGGAATTGAAGTCGATATATCTAAAATAAAGGCCATCTAAGAGATGAATCCTCAGTGTAACTTAAAATAACTACATAACTTGCAATGTAAACTACAATCCATCCACCACTTTATCACACACCTATATGAACATTGCTAACCCTTTCATCACGTCCTTAAAAAAGATTTTTGATTTAAATGGGACACCCTTGAAAATAATCCTTTGAGGCCCTCAAACAATATCTCATATAAAATCCCGTGATTATACCTCCTAAGAGGGATCAATCATTCTATTTATACATTTTTTCTACCAATCATGCTCTAGGCGCCATTCTTTCTCACTAAGATGACTAGAATTGGGAACATGCTATCTACTACAGTAGTCATACACTAGTTGATTACAATACCTAATATAACCACCTCAAAAATATGTTGTGCACTATTATTCATAACCTACAAGATTCATCACTACCTCCTTAATCATAAAACTTATGTAGTTACATTCCTCAATGCCTTAAAATCCATATATTCTAAACCTTATTAAAATCAACGAATCACTCGATGGCTCATGATCCTAACTAAGTTCAATCTAGAATTAATATATCAAAAATCAATGAAAGGACAAGTCATTGCAGACCACCTCATATAGGCTCCCTTAACTAATAAATAACATTTCAACACCTAGTTTCTGATGAATTTATAGACCTCTTATTCCACGAGGATCCCCCACCAAAATTACCTTATATTTTAATGGATCAAAATGTGAGGGTAGGGGAGGGGAGGGTATCATTTAATACCCTTTAATCATAGTTCTATAAATAACCTCAACATTAAGAGTCAAAAATCTTAGCATCTTTGATGATTCTCAACTCATAATGAGGAAAATCAAAGGAACTTACCAATGTAAGAATGATATCTTACAAAAATACAAAACCATCACTGATAAATTTCTTATCAAATTCAACTAGTACAATATCCAATTAGTGTCATGGTCAACCAACAAGTTTGTAGACACCATGGCCTCCCTCACTTCTTTTATCATGTATGTATCTCTAGAATCTGATCTACCTGTACTCTTCTATAAATTAAATCAACCTTCCTATACCAAGATTGATCTCCCTCCATAAAAACATCAAACACATACAATCAAACACTTGGTATTCACAAATCTATGATTTCCTCTTAGAGGGTAAAATCCCTTAAAATATTTCTAGAATTGGAAGAAGGTATTTTCAATGATGAGATTCCGTGACGTCATAATAGGATGTGTTCTCTATAAAATAGGATTTGGAGGTCTCCTCCTTCAATACTTACAACCCTCGAAATAACACACACCATAAAATAAATCCATGATGGTATATGTGGTAGACACTTTAATAGATTAGTTGTTTGTAAGTGGATCTTATGAATTAGTTACTACTAGCCTACAATGAACCAAGATTGTTTCTAATATGTCAAACAATGTCTCAAATTTCAACAACATTCTAACCTCATGTATGTTTCTAGCCACACTCTTTAACCTACCCAAGATATTTGGCCCTTCTCATAATGGGGGTTAGACCTCATTGGTACAATCAATCCTAATTATTCTCAATGACATGACTCCATCATCAAAACCACTGAATATTTCACTAAATGGGTGGGGCTATTCCCATTTTTTCAACCAATGCAGATAAAATGGTCAAATTTATTCACCAATGTATTATTTTCTACTTCTGTGTTCCTCATAAAATCATCACAAATAATAGAAAATCCTTAAAAAAAAAAAAAGGTACAAAAATTTTATGACACCTTAAACATCAAAATCATGTTTTCTACATCATATTATCCAAACGACAATAGAAAAGATAATGCATCTAACAAAACTCTCCATAAAATCCTTGTTAAAAATGTTGGTAGAGATTGACATCTTCACATCCCTTTTCTCTTTGGGCATAAAAAAAACATCCGAACCCCTATGGTAGCCACCCCATTATCTATGGTCTATGAATCAAAATTCATCCTCCCTCTCTAAGTATAAATACCCTCCTTACGAATCTCTCTTAAGGATTTAATTTTTGAAGAAGACTATTGATAAGAACACCTCTCACAATTGGAACTATTATATGAATGTCACATAGTAACACTAAAACATATTAATGTTTACCAAGAGAGGATTAAATGAGCTTATAATAATAATCTCTAGGAATACAATTTCAACATTGGAGATCTTGTCCTTAAAGAAAATCAACATGTCATCAACATGGAAAAGAGTAAACATGGGAAATTTTCTTGAAATTGGCTTGGACCCTATATCATAACACACAAGTATGGATTTGGGGCATATATTTTGTTTTACGTTGATGGAAAAGATAAACAAAAATCCCTCAATGATTTGCACTTATGACCTTTCTATTATTAAAAGACCGCTTTTTAAAAAACCATGGTTTTTGCCTAAAAAATCCATCTCGTGTTCCTTCAATGATAATATAAAATTATGTTGTCACCCATCAAATAAATCAAACCAACCTTAAATATGGACACCATGGCTTTATCTACAACACATTCTTTGATAATTTTCCCTATTATTAGCGTGAAAATTTAAATCATCATCTACCCACGCCCGCTAAGCGAGACATGACTAAATAAATAGAAGTGCCACCTCGTGTCTTGGAATTTACCTCCTGATATAACAACCTATGGACTCACCTATAAATTATATTCACATGGATAAGAACCACTATAAAAAGTAATCTACTATAGACTACCCCATAAAGGAAAAATATTATACAAATAATGTACACCACTCCCCTAGAAGGATGGCTTCCCTAAAAATAAATATAATACCATGGACCACTCTCTTGAAGAAGGGCCATTGGGTAAAAATAAATCACTATTGTAGACAAATCCCTCGAATTATGTATACCCTTGAAATATTCCCTCCTCGATTATATTTCATATCTCAATATAATAATAATCAAGATTACTATCCCTAGATAGCTTCCTACATCGATCAACTTTCTCTTTCAAAAATACCATAGGAATTCTAGCCCATGCGTCAAAATATAAACCTTAAGGTTTGTTTATAAGTGGTTTTGTACCTAACAAAAGGCACCTTCCTTTAAAAATTACTCAACAAAGGTAGACCTTGTCCCCTCCTCCATCTAAAACAAAATCAGACCACCATGAACCAAGAATTGTTAACTACCCTTTAAACAATTGTTAATCCCACAAGTGCATCAAACAACCATATCTAATGTCACCCTATTTTATCTAGTTAGTGATGGATCAAATAAATCACATTTAATCCTTACCATATATATGCAAAAAGAAACAAATCCACCATTTGTAAAATTAACTAAAACATCTAATATCCAAAATCATAATAATACCATATTTACATCATCATAACTTAAACCCATATTATATCATCCACATACACATGACAAAACATAAATTAAAATGTAATTACATTTGCATCACTACCATCCAAATCAAATTTTACATCACAAAAAAACATAAACCATAAATATTATCATCTAACACATACAAAATACATCATAGTCACATTTGCATATTCTAAAACACATCATCAAAACACATCAACATATCCAAAAACCATATATACATATAAGGAAATTTACATCTCAAAATGATCAGACACTCTAGCCCATACAAAAACTAAATGGTAAACTATAAATTAGAAAATCTTAAATTGTCAAGTCCACCCTCGGGGCTCAACCTATGGTCCCTTGATAATCCTTTTAATAATATTAGGGACTCATCGAGATGAATTTCCTTGACTCACCACGTACTCAACATATCATGACACCTCGGGAGTCTATCTCGTCACCACCCCCTTTTAATATATAAGCTCAACCATCATAAACTAATATCAAGCCAAAATCAATGTATGGTGGCCCCATCACTCCTTCTTGTGCCCCTACTCCCACTCCTCCGGAACCCCTATTCTCTATCCTCCTAGCCATGATTTTTCCAGTGTGCTCCCCATTTTACCATACCTCTCCCTCAATAGCTATTCATAGTACCAATCCTTATTCTACCACACCTATCCTAGGTCCACCTTTAGATATCTCACCCACACACTCTCTTAGATAGCTTATTTCTCAACCTACCCACTTCCACCCATGATGCAATGAGATCAATATCAGATCCACCCTCTTTATCCTCCCTCATCTCAACATCATCCTCTCCCTTCAATCACCATACCCTAAAAACTTCTCCCTTGGAGCTAGCATTTTCTCTTGCCACCATGTAACATACTCTCGAGTCACTTCGACATCATCAATTTCCATCGACGCCACCTCATCCTATGCAATCAACTAAATATCTCTCACTCGTCGCTAACATATTAGTGTCCCCATCAAATCTTATATATAAAATAAGCTCCCCTGACACATCCTACACTAGCCCAAACTGTTGCCTTCCCTACCCAATATGAACCACCTCGGTCATCTCCATTTGGCACCCATGCATCCACCTCTCATACTACATCATACACAACTCATCTACTTCTCCCAACCATGCAAAAATTGCACATATGGCCTCTATATATCACATCATCCACCCCTATACTATCTACTAGCCTCGTATAATATTGTAGACTCCATGACACCACATCCCTTGCAAAAATCATTCTACCATCTCATAAACCCAACAAAATACACACTCCCATACCACATGACCCATGAAATACCTTGGGGTAAGAGCACTTGTAATGTGTTCATTGGCCTAGCACTATGATATAAATACCACATCAAATCTATATCTCCTCCCTTCCAACCACTCCCAAAAATCCCTATAGATTTGTGCCAGAGAGTAGAACCCAAAAAAAGATGTCCCAATGCTCTACCATATCTGTTACAACCCCTGTCAACAACCACGAAAACTGGTCTCCTCATGAATCTAGAAATTCATAACAACTAATACCTACCATGATCATAGCAAGCATAGTACTCCTAGATATTGTATGATCTGAAAGAGGATCAAAATTAAAACCCCTAACAACACAAGTTACATCCAACAAATCATTTCCATACAACCTCACCATATTTGCACCCCGCTAGACCTCATCAATAGGAAATTGCAAAGTTTTATATAAATCCTCCAGGGTGATAGTAATCTATCCTGTAGGAAACCAAAATTTCCTTGTGCTTGAATCTCAATGATATAATAATGTCATTATTATCTCTAAATGCCGATGGGTTCACCTATAATGATATAGTCCACCCAACCAAAATAACTCCAAAGTAACCCAATCATATTCACCCAAATCCTAGCACAACATGTCTAACAATGGTGACACTTGATGCCTCATTATAAGGTGCCTCTTCACCTACATTCACAAAATAAATATTAGCCACAAAAATACAAAACTCATCCAAATATCTAAAAAAAAAAAACATAAATAATCAACATTGACCTATGTAATCATCCTCAATTAATACGAATTAACATTGATTCCTAATAAATAATGCCAATCCTAATAATTGACATCAATTCTATACCCTGATATAGAAAAATACCTCAATAGAAAACAAAAAGAAAAATAAACCTACCTCTATCTAAGATGGTCGTTGCCTCTTCTATCCACTCCCACTAGCCTCCATTTCTCACAAATACTCAAAATATTTATTCATAGCAAATGAAAATCATAGAACACATAATGAATCCACACAAACATCCCATTTCTATATATAAAATTTCAACAAGATTGACATCGATCCTAAAATTGGTGCCAATCTAATTAAATTTGTATCGATCTTGTACTGTTTGGCCTTAAAATATTGGCTAAGAGAAGAAGGACATCTGAGCGCGTGGGGCTAGGAAGAAGAAGGGTGTGTGGGGGAAAAGTGCGTGTAGGACAAGGGTTTAAGAGAAACCAAGGAAAGTGCACAAGGCAGGATAACATGATCTAAGGGCTTAGCCATATTCAGTATTCTAGAGGCACTTGAGGAAAAACTCGACGACTAGTCATGCTTTGAATGGATCAGGTGCTAACTTGGAGACTTGGTGGTCAAGAAAATTATATTCCATGCATGGAAGGTTCTCGAAAGACATAATTGTAGGAAGTGGAGAGATTGGAGAAGGATTAACATGCTCCATTGGAGGACCACCTGGACACTTGGAATCTAATCTTCCCCTAGAGAAAGGCATGACGGTGGGTGCTAAAACTATATATAGAGATTCTTTAGAGAAAGGAAGACACATCTGAATGGAGAAGAATCGAAAGAAAATAGGTGCAAGATCATAAGGGAATGCATCAAGAGTATGGTGTTGTAGTAAGGCTAGGATTTAGAGCATTAGTGCTAAGGGGTATAATGGATGTAATGGGACTCTGTATGGAATTAAAATAGGTAATAAGGGGCCAAATGAAAGGGGATAGTTAGAATATCACACAAAGGAAAATATATAAGAGATAAGTCTGAAGTCTTTTGATATATTTGGTCTTTGGTCCGATACGACTCTTTTGAATGTGATGTGGTTCGATCCGTGATCAATATAGATATATGGCTCTGTTCTAAATATCTAATTTATGGGTACAAACCCTAGTGTTATTTCCTTATATTTCATGGTAGATCTGTTCTTTGTATTTCATGTTATGATGTTTCTCTTGTTATTAAATGCTTGGGTATAAGGATATGATAGCTCATGTTTCTCTTTTACATGAATATTCACTTCTCTGCAACTAATCCTCTAATAATGGCAAGATATTCTCACAATGCTCACATAAAGGAGGGGCTCGATGCCTGCACATGCCTCGGGTGAGTTCCCATCTCTCGATGGGTGATAAGATGACGTGTATGGGAGTAGAAGGTTGTATTGAGAGTACATAAAATTTACTACATCTTGGTTCCATTTTTGGGACCTCTTTTAAAGAAATTGTGAGAATGATGCGTGGTGAAAGAGCACTTAACCTTGGATAGTGTTAAAGCATGGTTTAAGAGAAAAGAGGATGAGTTTACTAAGAGATTTAGTACTGGACTTGAGTTTGATGCACGTAAATGGGTAGAAGAACACCTGTATCATGAGCTGTATGAAACCTTTTTGCTACTTTCCATTAGACTTGTATGTATGGATTTTTACGTATACATCGAGATCAAGTTGGTACTATAGATCTTGCATTTTGACCTAAGATGAATATCGGAGCTAGGATGCTGATCTGACTTGGATGCTTGTTGTTGATCATTGGTGGAAGAGAGTGCTAGCTAGTTATACCATGGAATATGATATTTATACGTATTCTTGTCCTGAGGTTGCTTAATTTGATTTCTTAAAGAAACCTAAAGGATCATTTTTGCATGTTATCCTATTAGCCATGAAGATATTTCTCATTAAACTAAGTTTGGAAGCAT
This sequence comes from Taxus wallichiana var. yunnanensis, assembly GCA_018340775.1. Lineage (NCBI taxonomy): Eukaryota > Viridiplantae > Streptophyta > Pinopsida > Cupressales > Taxaceae > Taxus > Taxus wallichiana. The sequence goes on from CM031234.1 coordinate 54,868,267, forward strand.
TCCCTATGGGCAGCTAAGCTTCTCTAAGTTTTTAGAAAGGAAGATAGGGTGCAGGAAGATGGATGACATTGTGGATGAAAAATAAAGAGAGGAGAGACGACTCAAGTATAGAGAAGCACATGAAAGGGAGATGGCTAGAAAACATGAGGTTGCGAGAGTGATGGGTTTATGGAGGTAGACATTTTGGGAATGAATTGAGGTTCGTGTGGAGGATGTGGAGCCTAAGAAGTTTGTGCTACCCCATCTCGGCAAGAGTGGAAGAGAGATACCTTTGGCTTCTTATGAAAGTTCATCACTTGGAGAAAGGAGAGTCATCGGCGCACATCTAAATCCACTTAGTGACCAACTCATGGCACTTAGTCTTCTAAATAAAGAGATAAGTATTGCTAACATAGTTTGTATTAGTGAGAGTGACTGATCTGTGCCTAGGAGATATAATTTTTCATTTGGTAAATTTATGGCTACACAATCATTACCTATGTTTGGAGGAATATTGTCTGGAATAAAGTTTGAGTAGAGTGCTAGTACAAAAAGCTTGGGTATCACATCTAGGAGTGGCATATGACACACATCTAGTAGTAGTACATTATCACAAACTATTGGTACATAGTTTAGTGGGATGTTGGGAAAGCTAGGCATGACCAATTTAGGCTTTTTACTAGCTACAAGAGGTGGATATGGTGGTGTAAGAGCTAGAGGACCTAGTGGACCTGACAGAACTGGAGGATCTAGGGGATTAGAAGGAATATGACTTGGTGGATCTAGTGGATCTGGTGGTGAAGGTAAAACCGGATGGAATCAAGGTTTTGGGTCAGGTAGACAAGGACCTCAACCACCTCAGCAAGTGTTTTTCAAGATGTATTTACACCTACCAGACTAAAAATGTGTTGAGGATGCTACAAAGCATGTACACAAGTGTGAAATGCTATGGCACATGAAGGGGATCACTACCCTAGAGCAGAAGGCAAGTTAGTTTGAAACAATGTTGCAAGGACGTGTGTATAGCTAGTACCAGAAGTATGACCCCGATCAGATAGTGGTATATTACACCATATTGTAGACTACCTTTTTGGCTGAATTTCATATCCCTAAGTTTGAACAGAAGAGCATTAGCACACTGAAGGAGATCTAACAAGGGAATGAAAGAGAGTGTGTGGGAGTACAACAATATTTCAAGACTCTCTTATCAAAGATATCCTATGATATTCACCCCTCTCAACATGCTCAAGTGGTTTGTTGGAGGATTGATAACACCGTTTAGGAGAACACTTTCACACAAGACTTTCACAGACGTATGTGAGGCCTTGGAGGCTACCTTGCATGCTGAGGCTTTGGAAGCATAGATACCAGTGTTAGCCCCTTCCTTGAGGCTCATATTGCTACAATGGTGAAGTAACTAGAGAAGCTATCTATGAACTCGGCGTATGAGACTCGCAATGGTCTATGGTGCACAAATTGTGAGGTAGAGGGGCATACAAAGGATAGTTTCCTTAGAAGATCAACACGCACCATGATAGTGGACTGTGATATTTTCCACGGAGATCATGATGCAAATAGATGCCCACTAATGCAGTGCATGATGTATAAGAATGTGTCTTACTACTATAAGATTTTCACCTCTACTAGTCATGAAATCAAGGATTATAGAGTGATTAACTAGATAAATGATGCCATTGAAATTGGTGTGTGCCAGGACTAGCATCGTGAATAATTCAAAAGGAAAGGGGCATCACTATGAAGGACGCGTGGATGGAGGGACGTGTGGAAGAGGTTTCCTAGGAGGATTTCAAGGTCATGGTAACTACGGAGGAGGAAGAAGTGAGTTCCCACATGTGACATGTTACAAGCTGTGGATCCAAAATCACTACAAGCACGAGTGCCCTGTGTTGGTGATCAATTGTAATCTTTCCCCTTTTTTGTTAAAAGTTTTTCAGCCCGCCTAGTTTGATGCATTTTCTGTCTTCCTATGTGGATGCGTAATTATTTGCCTTCACCAGGGTTTCATTTTCAAGTCCTTTCCTTGGGTTATGGATCACATTGAGTCTTGGTATTATTTGTAGTCTTCTCTTCATGGAAATTTTTTTGTTGTTGGATGTATTCCACAATTGTGTCTCCTTTGTAAATCCCATCCCAACATTTGTGGATAGTGGTATTTTCTAATTGGATGTGGCGTGGTGAGTCTATTTGATATTTTGATGCATTATAGTGAAGGGAATGAAAGTATAAGGTAAATACCTAAGACCCACAAAAAGACACGTGGAGGCTTCCACTAGCTCCTATTGACCTTTGTACTAAGACTTTTCAATGGCCGAGGAAAAATTCTTGGGCTTGGGATACATGGAGGGCCCATGCTCATTTGGGGGATGCACCTTTGGATCTTACCATTAGAGTTATGGTGAAGAGAATGTGGAGGTTTCCATTGACTCCTCTTTATACCGAGAATTTTCAATGGTTGAGGCAAATTTCTTGGGCCCGGGAACACATGGAGGGCTCATGGTCATTTGGGGAAGCACCTCTGGATCTTACATTTGGAGTTGTCTTTGAAGAGACATGTGGAGGTTTTACGTTGAATCCTCTTTATACCGAGAATTTTCAACGATCGAGGAAAATTTCTTAGGCTTGAGACACGTAGAGGGCCTGCACTCATTTGGAGTCCTACCTCTGGACTTCACCTTTGCAGTTACATAAGGGAGACACATGGAGGCTTCCACTGGCTCCTCTTTATACTTGGCCAACTCGGACTCATAGTGTAGATAAACAAAGGGGAAGCCCAAAAATGCCATAGTCGGAGGATGAGAGACCATATTGCTGAGTGACATGCGATTGGAATTATTGTGGAGATAATTTTGTGAACTTGAGAAGGATGAAAGTTGTTGTTTTGAGTAAGAATTAATCAGTGCTTACTTGATGATAATTGACCTATGACCCTACCAGGTCCCTAGACATCCCCATGTCCATCAAAGTTTCCAATGTCATCCTAGGGTGGCCCATAATCTCCTCAAGCTCAATTCTCTTTTGGTCGGATAATACCCAATCCAAGAGACCTAGACCACCTGAAAAGAAGGCCATTTTCCCCTTCCCCTTATGAAGGGTTGACTTGTCAGGAATGCTTTGAGGAGGGATGTTTGGAGTGATAAGGGGGATGTTTGGAATGACAAGAGGGACATATACTACATGTTGGTGACTTGGATGAAATGTGAGGCGTGGAACTAATCCCTTCTTCCCATGTCCTAGAGAAAGGTGGGTTTTCCCTAGGAGAAGGAATGAGATTAGGTCCTTAAAATTCCCACCGAATGAGGGGCACAATGCATCAAACATGTGGATATCTGAGTTGCAAACCTTCCTTTGCTATCCCAAGCTGAAGGTATTTGATTGATGTGATATAACCCATGCGAGGACACTCATTTCTAAGAAGCACGAATATAGGTATCTATTCCTCAAGGTGTATTCTCAAAGGTGAAAAGGATTGATTGTTAGATCAAGCCATATGGATCCACTTGAGAATTATTAAAAAGGTATTTCTTACATGACAAGATAAAAGAATGATTAAAAATACTGTCAAAAGTTATGACATGGTGCCCCAATCATATCTGATGAAAGTAGGAAATGTGAATGGCTCACAAATTTTCCACCTAGAAAAAAATAGAAATGAATATTCTTCTTTAAAGATTCATGTTTTTGGGGAAAAAATAGGATGAGTGAGAGAGTGAAATTGTATAAATGCAATGAGAATACTCTTGCAAAAGGGGGGTTAATTTTTCTGAAATTTAGTTAGAGAGAAAAAAGGAGAGAAGAGAGAGAGAAGCCATTTTTGGAGAGAACTTTTGAGAAATCAGTTACTTCTTGTGTGCCTTTCAAGATTGATCATGTCAAGTTGGTTGCAAATGTATAGCCATTGACAAAACTTTGAGATTGTAAACAAACTTTCCCTTGTTGATCAAATTTGAGAAACCTTGAGTAATTTGTGTAGATCAATGAACTGTGTTATGTCCACTTTCATCTTGAGATAGTTTCAAATAGTTATATATGTGCCTGTTGCAGTCTTACATTAGAAATCCTTTGAAATCACACAAAATCTCATCCTCATGACAAGTATTGTGGAATTTGCAATTACATTATGAAGAGATATTTCATTTCATAATGCAATAAGTGATTTAAATTCACTTTACTTTCATTTCAGTGATATAGATTGTTTTCATTTCATGAGTGTATCATGAGCGTGATATAACAGGGGTCTTAAAGTTTAATTGAGTCTTTAACATGAGTTCTTGTGTTAAAACCTTGAAGAATGTGTGAATCCATGTGTGTCTTTGAGATTTCATAGATGCACAATTTTCTAGTTGAAGGTTTGTCTTTACTATTTGAAGCTATTCATCTTTTGCCTTGTGGATCTATTAACATTTGTTTAAAGTTCTCAGATATTTGGTATAATCAAATTTATCTGCTTAACTTCCCAACCATAAAATACACATCTAGAAATGAACCATATATGAACTACCCTTGATTGCACTACTTGTTCATAAATGTTGAGGGAATTCATTGATTTACCCATCCCTTACCTCAATATACAGGAGCAATCAGTTTTTACCACTGCCTTTAGTAACCTAAATCTTGTCTAGAAGGTTTCTTTGTCCTCTAAAGTGATAACTCGTGAGAGTTAGACTATGTTGTATTGACCATACCTTCTGAAGATATCCTATCAATTTTTTGAAAGAAAAGAAAAATAATATGAATATGTAGATGTCATCCACCAATATGGGTTACAAAATGGGTCCTCTCACCCTAGTTGAAGGCACAACCTAAAGTAGTCAGGGTAGGTCAAACCCTATTCACGGTGTTATCCATTTCTTCCATGCCTGAGTGAATGAAGAGTTAGCTAAATCCCTCCCGGCTATAAAAATGACTCACACTCTGATTTATCTACCTCCAAGCATCTTGTTTGAACTACGGTGTTACTCAGTCACAAAGGGAGAATCAATTTGGGTACCAACACCGATCTGGCGCCATTTCGGGGACTATTTCTACAAATGCATACACATACCGACCTTGGTAATGTTTCTTACATGATTTAAGTATAAATACATTGTTTAAACATCATCCTTTGTTGAGATTTGTAAAATTTGTGCAAGATCACAAGTTCATTGTGTAGTATTTCTAGTTTCTAGCAGTTATTGTACTAAATTTGCATCAATAGTGATAAATGTGGGTAAAGGAAGGTTAGATCTGCTAAGCTTTGTAGAAATTAAGTATTGATAGACATTTGACAAACTACTTATAGTGCATTTACACATCTAAGGTGAGAATCCTTGGTGGTGACTCGAATTGGTTTAAAATTTTGATGATTACTAGTGTCTTAACCTGTGTCAAGTGAAATTTGTCATTAATATTTGTAAAGCTAGAGGGAAGAAGGTATTTCTTCACTAGGGATCCTACTAGAAAGTTATTTCTAGAATTGGGAAAAGAAAATTTAGAAGGAAAACAAGTCTGGAAAGTGGTTGGAAATCAAGAATCAAAAAAGGAGATATCAGTTTTGAAAGGTGATCAATCTGTGGTTGAAGATTACCATACATCTTCAAGTGATTCTGAACCAAGTAGTCCTCATGTGAATTTAAGTTCCCCTACTGGAGAGGGGCCATCATTTGTGTCTAAAAAGCGTGTCCCTCAACTTTTCTTTTCTTCTTCCAAGGTTGATAGAGTTTTCCAAGAAACTGAGTCATTAGAGGATATTTACTTTGAGAGTTATACTCCTGTGCTCCAAATACCCCTCGTCCCTTATCATTTTGATTCTCCTACAAGATCACCTCCTCAAGGTAATATGGCTCAGCCTCCACCTAGACCTCCTTTTTTTGTCAGTACTTTTGGACCAATAAATTTTAGAGGTATGGTTGGATATCCTAATATGGTGCCACAAGATGTCAGAAATAGGTTGCCAAAATTTCAAGGGAATAACACCATCACTGGTGACCAACATTTAAGACTATTTGTCAATATGATGGAAGATTTTGAAATTGAGTTTGAAGACGTGTATATAAAGTTGTTCATTCATACTCTTGAAGAGGATGCATGTGATTGGTACAAGTATTTACTAGATAATTCAATAGACTCATGGACCGAGATGAAAAATGCCTTTAGATTGCAATATGGGGATAAGACTGATCCTAGGTTCCTTCTATCTGAGTTTGAAAATATAAAGAAGAACCCAAATGAATCTGTCCAAGATTTTAATACTAGGTTCAACAAAACCTTGAATAGGTTACCTATAATCCTAAGGCCAAGTGGTGAGTCTGTTTGATAAAATATTCTGACACCTTTGATAAAAAGGTTACTTATTACTTAAGAGATAAGAACTCGGGAACATTGAGGCAGGATTTCACCATGGCCTTACAAATAGAAAATAACATCAAAGTAGTTGGAAAGCCTCCTAGGAGAGAGGGTGTCAAGTTGATCAATCTGAGAGGCCTCAGTCAAACAAAGTTGTGGATCTGGAAGAGGTTGTGAAGACTTTGGCTGGAGTGGTTAAAGAGATATCCTACAAACTGGCCAGAGAGAAAAAGGGATAGGATAGAGTTCCCAGGGTCAGCACAAGCCACATGGTCAGGAGAGATTTGGAAATCATCCCAGAGGTGATCATAGATCAGATGACAGAGGGAAAGGGCCCATTGGATCAAGGAAATAAATAGCCTCAACCCAAGGGAAAATAGATTGGTTCCTGATCCTTTGACTGCTAGGATTACTACCATAGAAGAGGCCAATGTTATTGAGTGGTGTGATAGGTGTTTCTTACCACATTCCCATGTGATGTAGATAAGGAAGTTGAGGAAAAAATGATGATGAGGCATATGATGATGTGTGTATGATGGAGTGCCCTGGGAACTCATAGCAAGGGGCAACATCAACTGAATTGATAAGTGCCATAACTGTTGAAAATTTCTGGGATTGTGTTCACTGGGTATTACCTCTTCCTCCTGTTAATACTTTTGAAATTGATATGGTGCAAAGCATTTTATTTACCTAATCATGATTTTGAATACTTAAGGGCCTTGATGATTAAAAAGTATGATGGAGGAATCCCTTCGAAGAGGACATGAAATTATTGATGAATGCAGTAGTTTCTTAGGAGAAAGAATATAACACTAGAAGTAAGGTTGTCAAAGGGGGAGGGCCATAAACCAAGCCAAAAATTCTAGTTCTTACCAATATCCCGAAGGAAACCCCTAAGAAAGATACATCTGGAAAAGGCCTAATTACCCCAAATAAAACCTGTGCTCCTACCCATGCCTAGACTCGAAAACTCCTATACTATCAGATGAAATTGTGAATCTTCCTCCTAATACTATCCTGCCCAAATATATTCCTTGTGACATAGCCCAAATCTTGAGTCAGATCAAGGTTATTGTTCCCATTGTTGAATTACTCAGGATCCTGAGCATAGGAAAAGGGCATTTGAAATATTTGGGATTTAAGGAAGAAAAGATTACTTAGGGAAAAAGTGTAAACAATGTAGAGATTCCTCCTATTATTGCAGAATTAGAATTACCACAAGCATTGGAGGAACTAGGTGAATCACCTGAGATATATTTGGGCACATCTTTGGTTGAATCTCAACTTGATGTGGATCCATTTTATACCACTTTAATTATTAAGGATAGGCTGGTGCATAACTGTATGTTTGATTCAGGAGCCTCATGTAATGTAATGCCTCTTGAGGTGATGAATGAGTTAAATATCAAAGTAACAACAAGCTTTTGGGAAGTGTGTACTGCTATGGATTCAAGAGAAGTGCTAGTAATTGGATATGTCAAAGGAATGGTAGTGCAACTAGCAGCTTATCCAGGAAAATGCCTAACCATGAATGTAGTTATTGTGGATTATCCTACTAAGTGGGGAATGTTATTATCTAGAAAATGGGCAGCTAGTGTAGGTGGAAGCATACAAATGGACATGTCATTTACAACCATACCAATTGAGGGAAATCTTGTGAATTTTTATGGTGAGAAGAAAATGTTACACCTCATTGAGGATCCTAACAATGCTTCTTATGAAGTATTGTACATAGATGTTGATGTTGATAACTTTGTGGGTTATGCTGATTTTAAGGAGCATAAAATTGATGAGTGCAAGTATCTGAGTAGGTTGGTTTTCCCTGGACTCTGATGTTTGATGGGGCTTGTTCTAGATCTGGTAATGGTGTTGGTGTTGTCCTGATATCTCCAAGCCATGAGGAGTTTAACTTTTCTTTTAAACTTAATTTTGAGTGCACAAATAACATTACAGAGTATGAAGCACTAATTTTTGGGTTTAAGGATTGCTTGGAAGTATGGTGTAGAGACATTATTGTTAAAGGGATTCAAATTTGATAGTCAAACAAGTTAGAAAGTTGTATGCAAAAAAAAATCAAAGAATGAAGCAATATAAGCATGTAAGTTTGGGACTTAATTGAAATGTTTGATTCTTTCAATATAATACACCATGATAGGAAATACAATACATGTATCGAGAAACATGGATGTGTTGGTAAGAACTGTACAAGTATCCCTATTGTGAATATGATATTGAAATATTGATTAGTACATTTGTCCCTGATAATATCAAGCATGGCAAGTTTTGGATTAGAATCAAACGTTGGGCCTGATGGGACCCAGGATATGGAAGTCAACCACCAAAGGTATCCCATCTATTGTGAATATGATATTGAAATATTGACCAAAGCACCCAGCAATTTCCTACAAATCCGATAATATCAAGCATTGGCAAAAGTTTTTGAAAATGATACCCAGTGGGTCAAAAAGGTTTTTGCAAAATAAAGGAGAATTTACCAATCAAAGTATGGACTGGGAACCGATGGTTTGTGTAAATGATGGAAAAGAGACCTGTTTGGTAAAGACATTATCCAATTGAAAACCAATACTATTCCTAGAGGTTTGGTTGCATTGGAATCAAATTTTGATAATGTTGACCACATTGTTAACAAACACATGTCAGCCTCGAGAGATGTTGAAGAACATAACCTAGGCACAAAGGATAAACCTCAAAAATATGGTTAGGTAGCAACTTGGATAAAGAGGAAAAGCAAGCATATGTCTAGTTGTTAAAAAAGTACCAGGACTGCTTGGCATGGTCGTATTCAGAATTGAAAGCATATAGGGAAGACCTTTTTCAGCATGAGATACCCCTAGAGGCTAATGCCAAGCCATTTAGGAAAAATCAAAGACCAATTAATCCACTCCTTTCCCTAAAAATGCAAGAAGAGTTGAAAAAGTTAAGGGATGGAGGAATCATACAACCTACGAGGTACTCTTCATGGGTGGAAAACTTGGTACCTGTTTGAAAGAAGAACGAAGACATAAGATTGTGTGTGGACTTTAGAAATTTAAATAAGGCATCAATTAAGGACAACTACCCCTTGCCAAATATGGATAACATGTTACAATTGGTTACAAGGTTTAAAATTTTTATCTACTTTGGATGGTTTTTCTGGGTATAACCAAGTGGTTGTGAAGCAATCAGAGAGAATCAAAACTACTTTCACTACTCCATGGGGTACCTATGTGTACGTAAGAATTCCATTTGGCCTGATGAATGTTGGAGCCACATTTCAAAGAGAAATGGATGTAGCATTCTTAGGATATATAAATGACTTCATTGTTGTGTATCAGGATGATGTGACAATTTTTTCAAGGAAGAGAAGTGATCACCTGCAACATTTAGAAAAGATGTTGTTAAGGTGTGGGAATATGGTATCTCACTGAACCCTAAGAAATGTCATTTTGGGGTTCAAAAGGCTAAGTTTCTCGGACATATTGTATCAAAAGAAGGGGTCATGATTGATCTTGAGAGAGTGGAAGCCATTAGCAAAGTTCCTATTCCAAGAACCAAAAAGGGAATTCAATCCTTTTTCAGGAAGATAAATTTTATTAGGAGATTTATTTCTAACTTTGTTGAATTGACTATCCCAATCACTAGTATGTTGAAGAAGGATTAGAGTATCAGATGGGAGGAAGAAACTATTCAAGCCTTTACTGGGATCAAGGAAGTGTTGAAAAATGCCCCTGTTTTAGCAGCTCCTGATTACAAAAAGGCCTTCCAAATGTTTTCCTTTGCCTTTGAGAATACCATTGCATTTGTGTTGCTACAGAAGGATGATGAAGGAGTTGAAAGGCCAATTTCTTTCTTTAGTAAAGCATTACAAGGGGTAGAGTTGAAGTATACTATCATGGAGAAACATGCCTTTCTTTGGTCAGAGCCACAAAGATCTTTAGGCCATATATTTTAAGTTCTAAAGTCATAGCTTATGTCCCTCATACTATGGTCAAGGATATCCTTTCAGAGATGGAAATTTCAGTAAAAGATGTTGATGGGAAAATAAGTTACAGGAATATGATATGGACATCCAAACTACAAAATTGGTCTAGAGGTTTGGGCATGGAAAAGCTAATGATAGAAATAAATCTACGAGATAGTTGAGATAAATGAGGTTGATGAAGAAAGGTTGAATATTCTTGAGAAATTTATAAATTTATGACTAGTACAGGGATATTATTTTTTATCTTAGACATCTGCAATGTCCCAAGTATTTAAGAAAAAATCAAAGAGAGCACTTAGATTGGCTTCCCAAAAATATATCATCACTAATTATGGGTTGGCTTGGAAAAACCCTGAGGGAGTTCTCTTAAGGTGTATCACTGAGGATGAAGCCCCGAAATTAATTGTTGATTTCCATGGAGGAGTTTGTGGGGGCATTTCATTTGGAAGAGTAACAACCCATAAGATCTTAAGGGCTGGTTACTGGTGGCCAACACTTTTTAAGGATACAACTTTATTGGTAAGAAAATGTGAAAGTTTCCAACATGTTTCTCAGAAGATTGAAAGCTTCAGGATCCCTCCCATTGCAACATGTATCAATTGAAGCCCCTTTTAAGCAGTGGGGGATGGACTTCATTGGGGAGATTTCAGATTCTTCAAGTGTCGGCCATAAATGGATATTGGTAGCCACTGACTACTTCACCAAATGGGTAGAGGAAATCCCCACTAAGAAAGAAACCCACCAAATTGTCATGGAATTCATTTTAAATCATATAATTTGTAGGTTTGGAGTGCCTACTAAAATAGTTGTTGATAATGCTATGAGTTTTCGAGCTAAACCTTTGGTAGCCATGTGTCAGGAGTATGGGATAAATTTAGCATATGCTTCCAACTACAATCCCAAGGTAATGGACAAGTAGAATCAAGTAACAAAAATTTGTTGAAGATAATCAGGAGGACCTTGGAATTAAATAAACAAAAGTGGGGTGAGCAGTTGAAGTTTGTTGTTTGGGATGACATAAATTACTATTAAAAGAGCTACTGGAAAGAGCCCATTTGAATTGGTATATGGAACTCAAGCTCTCCTCCCCCTGCATATGCAATTATCTTCTTATCAATTTATCCAACAATTGGAGGATCAAGAGATTAGTCCCTATGATGCTTGTATAAATCAAATTATTGAATTAGATGAAGAGAGGAGAGAATCCCATCAAAGACATGTGAATTTTAGGGAAAAATTGAAGAAATTGTTTGATAAAAAGGTAACCCCAAGATTTTTAGTGTGGGAGATCTTGTGCTACTGTGGGATAGAGACATGAGGATAAGGGAAAACATGGAAAGTTCGATGCATTATGGATGGGCCCTTATTCTATTGACATTAGAATTGGTGAGCATACCTTTTTCCTAAAATATTTAGATGGAGAAATGCTTGAGTTTCCTATTAATGGTAGGCACTTGAAACATTTCCTTGATTGATTTCTTAAACTAAGGTACGCATCATTGTATAGTGTATAGTTTTTGGTTTTGTTCGTTTTCTACATTTTTCTATTTCGGTTTGTCCGGTCCTTGGTGACTAGTTTTTGTTGGTTTCTCGGTTTGTTCCTGGAGGGTTGGCTATTGTTTCTTTGCTTTGAGAGGTCGGTTCTTGACTCGTGGCCCAATGGATTTTTGGCACATGGTCTACTATTTGTTGCATTATGTTTTTTCTTGCGGCACTCGTGGAGTGCCCATCCCCGAGTCAGAGCTGGTGTTGGTGCTCAATTATAATCTTGCCCCTTTTTCATTTAAAATTTTCAGCCCACCTAGTTTGATGCACTTTTTGTCTTCCTGTGTGGATGTGTAATTCTTTTCCTTCACCAGGTGTCATTGTCAAGTCCTTTCCTTGGGTCGTGGATCACATTGAGTCTTGGTATTATTTATAGTCTTCTCTCCATGGGGAAAATTTTTGTTGTTGGGCATCTTCCACGATTGTGTCTCCTTTGTAAATCCTGTCCCAACATCCATGTGGATACATGGTATTTTCTAATTGGATGTGGTGTGGTGGGTCTATTTGATATTTTGATGCATTATGGTGAAGGGTGTGAAAGTATAAGGTAAATGCCTAAGACCCACAAAAGGACACGTGGAGGGCCTCATGCTCATTTGAGGATCTACCTCAGATCTTTACCTTTGGATACTTTTTAACGCTCTATATATTGATAATTTTCACGGTTGAGAATTCTTTGCTCCTCTTATTTGATAATTTGGCTCGAGACACGTGGAGGCCCACGCTCATTTAGGGACGCACCTCTAGATCTTACCTTTGGAGTTACGCCAAAGAGACACGTGGAGGTTTCCACTGGCTCCTCTTTATACTGAGACTTTTCAATGGCCGAGGAAACTTTCTTGGGCCCGGACACATGGAGGGCCCATGCTCATTTGGGGACATGCCTCTAGATCTTACCTTTGGAGTTATGATGAAGAGACACATGGAGGTTTCCTCTGGCTCCTCTTTATACCGAGACTTTTTAATGGTTGAGGTAACTTTCTTGGGCCTGGGACATGTGGAGGGCCCGCACTCATTTGGGACTGCCTCTGGACTTCACCTTTTGAGTTGTGCAAAGAGACACGTGGAGGTTTCCTTTGGATCCTCTTTATACTAAGACTTTTCAGACTCGTAACACAGATAAATAAAGGGGAAGCCAAAAATGCCATAGTTAGAGGATGGATACCATATTGTTGAGTGAAGTGCAATTGGAATTATTATGGAGCTAATTTTGCAAACCTGAGAAGGAAAAAAGTTGTTGTTTTGATTAAGAATTTCTCGAGTGCTTGCAGATAATAAAAATATGACCTTTGCAGGTCCCCTGGACATCCCCGTGTGCGTCAACATTTCCTATGTCATCCTAGGGTGGCCCATAATCTCCTCAAGCCCAATTATCTTTTGGTCGGATAATACCCAATCAAGATACCTAAATTGGAGAAAAAGGTCATTTTCCCTTCCCCTTGTGAAGGGTCGACTTTCTGGAATGCTTTAAGGAGGGATGTTTGGAGTGATAAGGGGGATGTTTGGAATGATAGGAGGGATATATATTACATGTTGGTGACTGGATGAAATGTGAGGCATGGAACTAATCCATGTTTCCCATGTCCTGGAGAAAGGTGGGTTTTCCCTGGGAGAAGGAATGAGTTGAGGTCCTTGAAATTATCAAAATGAGGGGTACAATGCATCAAATGTGTGGATAGCCAGTTACAAACCTTCCTCTATTATCCCAAGCTAAAGGTATTTGATTGATGTGATATAATCCATGTGAGGACACTCATTTCTAAGAGGCATGAATGCAGGTATCTATTCCTCAAGGTGTATTCTCAAAGGTGAAAAGGATTTCTTGTTAGATCAAGCCATATGGAGCCACTGAGAATTATTAAAATGGATTTCTTGCATGAACAAGATAAAAGAATGATTAAAAAGACTGTCAAAAGTTATGACATGGTGCCCCAATCATATCTGATGAAAGTAGGAAATGTGAATGGCTCACAACTTTTCCACCTAGAAAAAAATAGAAATGAATATTCTTCTTTAAAGATTCATGTTTTTGGGGAAAAATAGGATGAGTGAGTGAGTGAAATTGTATAAATGCAATGAGAATACTCTTATAAAGGAGGGGGTTAATTTTTCTAAAATTTAGTCAGAGAGAAAAAAGAGAGAAGAGTTGAGAGAAGCCATTTTTTTGGAGAAAATTTTGAGAAACAAGTTACTTCTTATGTGCCTTTCAAGATTGATCATGTCAAGTTGGTTGCAGATGTATAGCCATTGACAGAACTTTGAGATTGTAAACAAACTTTCCCTTGTTGATCAAATTTGAGAAACCTTGAGTAATTTGTGTAGATCAATGAACTGTGTTATGTCCACTTTCATCTTGAGATAGTTTCAAATAGTTATATATGTGCCTGTTGTAGTATTACATTAGAAATCCTTTGAAATCACACAAAATATCGTCCTCATGAAAAGTATTGTGGCATTTGCAATTACATTATGAAGAGAGATTTCATTTCATAATGCAATAAGTGATTTAAATTCACTTTACTTACATTTCAGTGATACAGATTGTTTTTTCATGAGTGTATCATGAGTGTGATATAACAGGGGTCTTCTAAAGTTTAATTGAGTCTTTAACATGAGTTCTTGTGTTAAAACCTTGAAGAATGTGTGAAGCCGTGTGTCTTTGAGCTTTCATAGATGCACAATTTTCTAGTTGAAGGTTTGTCTTTACTATTTGAAGTTATTTGTCTTCTTTCCTTGTGGATCTGTTAACATTTGTTTAAAGTTCTCAGATATTTGGTATAATCAACTTTATCTTGCTTAACTTCCCAACCATAAAATACACATCCAGAAATGAACCATATATGAACTACCCTTGCTTGCACTGCCTGTTCATAAATGCTTGAGGGAATTCATTGATTTACCCATCCCTTACCTCAATATACAGGAGCAATAAGTTTTTACCACTACCTTTAGTAACCCGGATCTTGTCTAGAAGGTTTCTTCATCCTCTAAAGTGATAACTTGTGAGAGTTAGACAACACTATATTGACCATACCTTCAAAATATCTCCTATAAATTTTTTAAAGAAAAGAAAAATAATATGAATTTGTAGATGTCATCCACCAATATGGGTTACAAAATGGGTCCTCTCACCTTGGTTGAAGGCACAACTGGTGTTTCTCAATCATAAAGGAAGAATCAATTTGGGTACCAACACCCCGATCTTTTGTAATTTTCATGGTGTGGAAAGAAGCACAAGTATGAGGAGTTCCCAAAGTTATTTGAGCACATGATCCAAATAAGACTTTGGAAATATAAATGCGTCAAGATAGTAAGTGTGAAGAAGTATGATTCATAGTTTATGCCAAGAGTTGCACGTGAGTCGAGAAATAGACCGGTACTAGTTACGACATGAGTTGAGGAAGCGAAAGTGAGGGAAGTACCAAGGCAAAGACTTATAGTTTTTAGAGAAGAGGTGGTGTATGGAAAGTATCTAGAACCTATTAATCAGTAGGATGTATATCAAAAAACCATGGATGTGATTCAAAGCCTTTAGGGAGAGATCTAGTGCTTGAAAGAGCATTCAAGGTAGTTAGAGCAAAGGAAGAATGTTGAGGCTCCACAGAAGGATTTGGATGAGGTTAGAGAAGTATGCAAGATGTTGAGGCAAGATAATATCATCCCCTTGCTAGGAGAGTGGTTATGGGAGAAGGTACCACATCGTTGGAGGAGGGTGTGAGAGGTAGGTTTTGCATGCCAACCTTCCTCCCCACAACCTTGATTATGACAAGGAGATTACCTTGAATGTTGTTGTAGATGGGTGGATTCTGAGCAATATTTTGATTGACATGGGTGTGAAGGTCAATGTTATCACCCTAGATGCATGGCATCAAATGGGAAGGCCCCATTACAGCCATCTTTGAAT
Organism: Taxus wallichiana var. yunnanensis; assembly: GCA_018340775.1. NCBI lineage: Eukaryota > Viridiplantae > Streptophyta > Pinopsida > Cupressales > Taxaceae > Taxus > Taxus wallichiana. Next base: position 54,884,019 of record CM031234.1, read on the forward strand.
GTTTTGTATATGGATAACAAGACAAAGGCAATGCCCATTGGTGTCTTGAAGGATGTTGCTATCACTATCCAAGGGGAAAAGTTCACTGGGATTTTGAAGTCTTGGCACTATCCGAGGCATAAAAATTTCCAAGCATTACTCGGGTGCCACTAGTGTTACAAGAATAATTCTTACCTAAGGTCCAATAAGGGATACATAAGCTTTGAAAATAGGGAGGATCGGGTCATCATCCCCTTAACTGATGGAAAATCAACACTATATACTAAGCACTCTATCAGGGACCCTGAGGTGATTCACCCTACAGAGGGAGTTATCTTGTTCAAATATGCTCAATCCATAAGTGATACAACTAGTGTGGCATGTGAAAATTGGGTGCATGAGACTTATGAGTTAATTAGGTGACATCTAAGAGGATCTATGACAAGGGTAATGAAGGCTTGCTTAGTCAAGTGACTCGGAGGAAGAAGTTACCAAGTTATTCTAGAGGATCCAACCTTGATGATTTCTTATGAGAAATGGAGGCTCAGTGGGAAAATGATATCAAAAGAAGAGGGATTCTTATCTATTACTTTTTTAGAACCATAGCGCATTGGTGGGTGACTCACTGTTATATCCTTTTAGAGTGGCACGAGGTGAGAATCACATTTTCTATTAGGTTTTCCCAAAGTAATGCACCCACTGTAATACAAGACTACTATGGGAAAGAACCCTCCTCATCCCACACCAAAAAATGTGAGAAGCATGGATGGGAGGAACGTAGGCCTTGACACCTTATTTATGGGTGTATAAGCTATATTCCACCTTACAAGGCTACACACATGCATGGTATATTCACTTCGAGATGTGCCATCCGAAAGGAAATTGGAAGGAGTTGATGACTGACCTCCTTCATGCTTTCAAGTATCAGTACTAAACCATCGAGTTGATAGGGCACTTTGTAGGTTTTAAGTGCCTAACGATGGGAGATAGTTCCATGGAAGAAGATAAAATAATAGAGTTATTAGGTGAACCTGGTTTGGAACCGTGCTTTGATGAAGAAGAATCATAAGAGATGTAACTTGAGTACACATGCATGGAGAAAGAAAAGGGAAATATGGTCTACATGATAGATGGTGAAGAGATGGAGAGTTTGGATGCCAACCATACTAAAGGTACATGAAAATTTATTTATAGTGATGATGAGAAAGTGTGTGCCTACCATAAACCCCTGAAAAAAAAAGAAGGTTAACATTGGTTCAGAGGTTGAACCTAAGGAGGCCACTATTGGAGACTATTGGTCAAAGAAGGAAGTCTCAAAGATCATTGATCTATTGCGTGAGTTTCAAGATTTATTTCTGCATGGGTACCATGAACTTAAAGGAATTCACCACTCTTTGGGGGAGATGAAGATCAAGTTAAAATAAGGTGCGTGCCTAATCTAGAAGAGGCCTTATCGAATGAATCTGAATCTTCGCATCAAGTTTAAGGAGGAGATAGATAAGATGATTGCATTAGGCATCATTGAATATGTGGAGGAATCAGAATATGTAAACCCTATGGTCATCAGTATTAAGAAGGATGGACAGATAAGGATATGCATTTACTACAAGGAATTAAATGTGGTATGTGTAATATATCCTTTTCCAACCCCCTTCACTGAAGAGATTCTGGATGGAGCGGTCAAGCACAAAATCTATTCCTTCATGGATGGATTCTTAGGATACCATCAAGTTATAATTACTAAAGAAGACCAAGAGAAGACAAATTTCACCACTGAGTGGGGATGTTTTTCCTATAGCGTCATTCCTTTTGGGTAAGAATGCATCGGATGTGTTTTCACACATAGTGGTCTAGGAATTTCAAGATTTTATCCATAAGTTTTTGCAAGTCTACCTTGATGACTAGACAATATATGGACTAGTGAAAGACCATTGTGACAATTTGAGACTAATTTTTGAGATATGTTGGCAATCAAGGAAATCCCTCACCATTAAGAAGTGGGTTATTATAAATCCGTTTGGGAATCTGTTGGGGCATATCATATGCAAGGAATGTTTCTTTGGTGGATCCCACCAAGGTTCTTTGTTATTGTGGGGTAAGGGGAGCTTACCAATTAGAGCACAATGTGAGGATTCCTACGGCATACAGTGGTACTATTGGAAGTTTATCAAATGGTATTGCAAGATCATGCACCATTGGAGAAGTTACTAAAGCATAAGAGTGCCTTTCACTAGGGAGAGGCACAATAGATGACATTTGAAACATTGAAGGATAGGCTTGTCACTCCACCCATTTTACTCTTTCCTTCTTGGGAGAAAATTTTCCATATGCATGATGATACCTCAGGGAAAACCATTGGAGCAGTCCTAACACAACCTAGGGAAGGGATTGTTTATCACCCCCTTGTTTTGCAAGTAAGAAGTTGACACCAGAGAGAAAAAATATACCACTACCGAGTGCGGTGATCTCACCGACAACACCCTTTATATTAAGAAAGTATCTGCTAACAACACCATTCATATTTTATACACATAACATGGCCTTTAAGTACTTGTCGGAAAAACCCATTTTGTAAGGGCGTATATGTTGATGGGTCTTGTTGTTTCAAGATTTTTAGTTTAGAGTTATTGTGAAACCAGGAAAGAGTAACTTAGGGCCTAACCATTTATCAAGAATAGATTCAGGAGAGGACGTACAAAGCATTAAGGATGCTATGTTAGACACATAACTATTTAGGTTGTGGTGCGTTCCCTACGAATTATAAGATATTGTTGTGTTTCTCAAAACGAGTATGGCATCGAAGGAATAAAATCTTTTGAAAGGAAACAGTTAGCTATACACATCATACCCTACATGCTAATTAGTGGAGACTTATACAAGTTACGCTATGATGAGGTTCTACGTTGATGTGTGTTAGAAAATGAGCACATTTCCATCATGGAAAAATCACATGGTGGGATCGTATGAGGGCATTATGTAGGGAATGCCACCATGTAGAAGATTCTACTCATAGGGCTTTGGTGGGAAAGTATCTACCAAGATTGTATTGAATTTTACAAGGACTATGACCATTTCTAGTGCCTTTCGAAAGCTAGGAAAAGGGATTAGATGCCCTTGAGACCTATAGCCATCGCATAACCATTTGAAAAATGGGAAATTGATTTTTTAGGACCAATTTCACCCACCACGTGAAGGATTAGTTTGCACTATATCATCACTTGTACTGATTACTTAACAAGGTGGGTGGAGGCAGTGCCTACAAGGGACTATACAATAATGAAAACTACTAGATTCTTATGGGAGAACATAATCAGCAGGTATGGATGTCCTTTAAGCTTGAATAGTGACAGGGGTACACATTTTTGAATGAAATAATCAGGATTTTGTTGGCGAGTTCATGGTGTCCCATCATAAGACTACCCCATATCACCCACAAGCTAATGGAATTGCTGAGGTGTTTGAAAAAATTCTAAGTCACATAATCGACAAAAATTTCCAATGTGGGAAGAAAAGGTATCAACCATTCTATGGGCATATAAGACAACCTATAAGAGATTGAACAAGACCAAGCCATTTCACTTGGTGTTTGGCACGTAGGCTATTTTACTAGTTGGATTTACACTACCATTACTATGTATTGCGCGTGTAGGAGGGTTAGCTAATGAATAAGAAATTCAAGAGTGCATGGATAATTTAATGCAGTTGGATGAAAGACGATTACTTGCTAGATGGAGTCAAAAGAATGAAAAGGCATGATAGAAAGCATGGCATGATCGCCATATTAAAAACAAACAATTCGAGGTTGGGCATATGGTTTTGTTATATGATTTCAAGTTTCTCCACCATCCTAGGAAACTAAAAATCCATTGGTTAGGGCCATATATCACCTCGTAAATCCTTGATTCGAGACTCTTTCCAATTACAAGCGCTTGATGGAACATGGTTACTAGGCCATTTTAATGGGAGTAGGCTGAATCCCTACTATAAATAAGTCTTCCTTGTGTTTGTAAATAAGGTAGTATTGCCATTTAGTCTAGGATTTATCTTAATGCATTTTGTTTTCCTTGTGTTTCCCTTTCTTATTACTTGTTCCTTTCCTATTGGGTTGTTGTTTTGCACTCCCTATGCACCACTAACAACTTATTATTTTCGAAAGGTTGTGTTTACACGAGAGGACCGTGCATCTATTTTAGTGTGGGGAGGAGCAGTGTAAAGTGAAATAAAATTTAGTAGTGGAAGTTGTGTTTCGATGGCTTGGATTGAAGGATATGGACCAGATTGAAGGCGCATAGTGTGGAAGAGTGTGCGTGGAAAAGGTGGATGAGGAATTTTGGTGACAGGATAATTTTACAAAGACCACGTACAAAGGATGAGAAGTGCATGAACAACATGAGGTAGGTGAGGGAAAAAATCAGGTCAATGGCGAAGAAGAAGTGCCTTTGCACTGCAAGTGCGTGCATAAGAGTCTTCGGTCAGTAAGGATTTTTACACGCGAGAAGGTTGTAGAGATTTTTCGTGTAGGATTGGGTGTGTGGGTAAGAGTGCTTAAGATCAGCTTTAGTGGAAAAATCCACATTTAATGCTAAGTACATTGGTAGGTGGCATAACATTTATCATGGGAGAGAAGAAAAAGCTATAAGTAGAGGGTCGGGCACATTATTGTTTACCTTGCTATTATTACGATATTGAAGATATCTTGTGAACTAGGGCATCCGTGAAGAAATATTAATGTGAATGAGGAATTACGAAAACCTAAGTGAATGACTAGTGTGATTTTGAGCTAGAGTGAAAGGAGTACATAGGTATATGGGAGAAGGGTTCAGAAGAGTATGTCATCTTGTGGAAGGGTTTCTAGGTTAGGGTTCTATAGCTAGGGCATGGGAGTAAAGGGATTCTTCGTAAAGTTGAGCCAAAAATTTGAGCAGAGTAAGGAAGAGGAGAAAGGAAGAATTTGTTTTTAATCAGAAAAGAAAATGGAACCAAAGAAGGTAACCATCTCACCAAAGAAGGAAAAAGGAAAGGGGAAACAAACTACCACCACCAGCTTCAACGAGGAATGGTATGCGGAGATGTAATACCCAAATGGCATGTTGGGAAAATAATGGGTATCCCATGTAAGGAAGATGGCAGTGAGTGATTACAACCATTACACAAGCACCATAAAGAAGGAGATGATGTTAGAAGCTGGTTCATGGAGATAGATAAAAAGACACCAGAAGGAATGCCTATCTATGATGATAAGATGAAGGTAAAATTGGAGAAAGCTAGGTTGTTACAAATTTATGAGTTGCCCTACTTTGGAAAACATGAGAAATTGTACTAATTATTGATGTTGTACATGCATGAGGACCACTTCTACTTTGCGAGACCGAATAATGTGCATAAACCCCCACAGATAATCTCTAATTTTACTAGCCTTATCTGCAAAGGGGAGCTGCTAGATGATGACCTGGAAGATAAGGAAGATATTAAGGAGATGGTCCAAGATTATGATTATAAGAAGGGTTCATGCTATTTTAATATCTCAGATATATTTGACCTAGTGATGAGGATGGCTATGCGCTTGGTATCCAAGTTGAATGGGTAAGAGATGTGGACAAAAATAAACAAGGTCACGGTTAAATGTGTGTTGAAAGATTACGAGAAGGAACCATCTATAACTTATATACCTTCATTATAGAAGAAATCATCAAGTATCATGCACAAAGGAGAGAAGAACATGTTTTGGAATGTCCTCCTCACCATCATCTTTTGGGAGATTGGAGTGACCAATGGGCTAGAGAAGTTTGTATGGGAGTATCCAGATGAAGACCCTTCTACAATGAAGAGATTTAAAAAGTACACTTGTGACACTATGATGCCCGCCCACAAGGTTCTCATTAAGAAATAGTACAAGACGATGCACAAAAATTTAGGGCTGAATGGAGGATAACCAAAAATTTCTAGTGCTAGTACAAGGAGAAGCTAAGTTTGCTATCTACCAACATTTCGCATTGGTAGATTCACATTGACAGATGGGACCAAGATTCCATGGTGTAAATTACCTCTCTTTTAGCAAGAAATATTTTCAAGCATGAGTCAATCACTTCAAGGAGGCCAAAATACTAAGGTTCAACCTTAAGTGAGGTAGACCAGGACCACCGTGACCTACGAAGGAAGTATGGTATACCCTAAGAAGTGTGCTTATGTGGAGAAGTATGTCTCCCATGAGGTGCACATGATAAAACTTGTGACGCTGCCAATTGTTGGAAGGACCACGGAAAGGGTAAAGCTATGAATTAGGCCAAAGAATGGGAAAGGTGCCTACTTGGAAAGAATATGAGAGCATGGGTGGATATCCCACTTAGAAAGAAGATTTCCAAAGACAATGCACACAAGAGGGAAGAGTGTGGTAGCAATGTAGGAGTAGGGATGAGTTATATAAATGATCTAAATAAGGTACTACGCATGTGCTTCTAGAGTACCGTGCCCACAGACCAACTCCTTGCATGGTCTTCCTTTGAAGAATAAGGCATGTACCCATGAATGAGGAAGATGTTATCTTGGGATTTTGAGTCCCATGTTGATGAGCTCAAGTTTGAGGTTAGTTAAGGAGCAATGATGAAGGTACTAGAGACCAAAGGAATAAACCCGCTAGTAAACACTCAATAGTTATCAGATGAGAAATTTTGTAATTCCCTCAACAAGGTATCGGTTGAGGTTGAGTCCAAGCTATTTGGAATCAATGACAGGTAAAGTTCCTAGAGGAATAACTAGAGAAGAAGGAGGAACTCATTGAGAAAAGCAAGGATCTGAAGCAGGAAGAGCTGATCAATGCATAGTTAAGGCATGAAATAAAGGAGGAGAAGGAAAAGGTGTGAGAGGTGTACAAGAAAATTGAAATGATCATGGATGCCATTATCCTGAAACACCTAGACCTAGCACCACCTGAGAAGAAATACAAGTCAACCTTGTAATGCTTGGAAGACTTAACACGCATCCTCACCATGGAAAGGTGGCCACTCACTTTAGAATCAACAAAATATATTTTGGCGCACCAGAAGGAAGAAGAGAAGATGAAGATTGGGGAGATAGTGACACAATATTCCAAACTCCTTGCCATTGTATAGACCACCGCATGCATGGATGAGGCTGTGTATGATAACTACGCTGATAGGGACAAAGTAGTAAGTATATTAGTTACTACACATGAGGTAGATCTGAAATAATTCTAAGAAAAGAAAAAAGGAAATAGGGCAGAGTGGGATAAGATCCTAGCCAAGGTTGAAAAGAAAATGGAAGTAATTGAAACCTTGTGAGGTTTGGTCAAAAATCAGCTCAAGGATCTATACCCCAGGTCATGCGAAGAATGGATGCACTTGACGACCTTAGCAAACAGCTAGAGGGGATTGTTGATACGTTGAATGCTAAGGGAGATGAACTGAGTTTTGAAGAGGTGAGTGCTCTAGTGGGTGACCTACTCCAATGCAAACGCATGGTGAAGTAAATGCCTGGGAGAAAATTGAGGCAATAATGAGGAAGGAGTTCCCACTCCTTTTACAGTAATAACAACATTATTCATTCTTCATTCTTCCATTTCTCATTCTTCATTCCTTCATTCTTTATTCAAACTATCTAAGTCCTGCCATTCTTTATTCTTTGGAGGATCAATATGTTTCCAAGGATGGAGAACAAGCTTAGTGTGGGGTGATGTTGGGCCTCAAAATATTGGCTAAGGAAAGAAGGACGTGTGAGCACATGGGGTCAGAAATAAGAAGGGCATGGGGAAAAGTGCACGGGGAGAAGGGTTTAGGAGAAACTAGTGCATGTACGTAAGACATGAGAACATGATATACGACTTAGCCATATTGGACCTTCTAAAGGCACTTGAGGAAAAACATGACCCGAATAGGCATGCTAAATGGATAAGGTGCTAGCCTGGAGACTTGGTGGTCAAGAAAAGAATATTCCATGCATGGAAGGTTCCCGAAAGACATCATTACAGAAAGTGGAGAGCTCGAGAATAGGATTAGCATGCTCCATTAGAGGACCACCTAGACACTTAAAATCTGATCTACCCTAGAGGAAGGCATGATGGTGGGTGAGAAAATATATATAGATATGATCTAGAGCAAGGAAGACACACTTGAATGGAGAAGAAGCTAACAGATAGCAGGTGCGAGATCATAAGGGAATGCATCAAGAGTATGGTGCTGTAATAAGGCTAGGATTTAGAGCATTAGTGCTAAGGGGTATAATGGATGTAATAAGCCTCTGTATGGCATTAAAATATGTAATAAGGGGTGAAATGGGAGGGCATAGTTATAATATCACACCAGGGAGTATCTATAAGAGATAATTCTAAAGTCTTTTTATATATTTGGTTTGATATGACCCTTTTGAATGTAATGTGGTTATTGATACTTGTGATCAATATAACTATATGGCTCTATTATGAATATCTAGTTTAGGGGTGCAAACCCTAGTGTTATATCCTTATATTTCATGGAAGATATATTCTTTGTATTCATGTTATGAAGTTTCTCTTGTTATTAAAATATTGGGTATAAGGATATGATAGCTCATGTTGCTCTTTTACATGAATATTCACTTCTCTGTAACTAATCCTCTAACAATGGAAATATCTTCTCACAATGCTCACATAAAGGAGGGTCTTGGCACCCGCACATTCCTCGGGTGAGCACCCAACTTCCACTAGGTGATAGGCCAATGCGCATGGGATTAGAAGGTTGTATTGAGAGTATATAAAAATTATAATCACCCATATCCTAACACAACCACTCTAATAATGGCGATACATGATCCCTCATTATAAGGTGCCTATCCACTTGCATTCACAAAATAAATATTAGCCACAATAATACAAAACTCATCCAAATATCTAAAACCAACAAAACACATATAATTAACATTGACCTATGTAATCAACCTCAATTACTATGAGTCAACATTTATTCCTAAGAAATGATGCTGATCCTAATAATTGACATCATTCCTATACCCCGATATAGAAAAATACCCCAACATAAAACAAAAAACAAAACACACTTACCTCTATCTACTATGGTCGTCACCTCTTATGTTCACTCCCAATAGCCTCCATTTCTCACAGATACTCAAAATATCTATTCATAACACATACAAATCATAGCACACATAATAAATCCACACAAACATCCCATTTATATATATAACATTTCAACTTGATCAACATCAATCCTAAAATTGGTGCCAATCTACCTAAATTTGTATCGATCCTACAAATTAGTATTGATTCCCCTTGAATTTCCATAAATTATTATAATTTGATCCCCTTTGGTCCCTAAAACCCCATTATGTAATTTCCAAAACATACACATCCCATTCACATTTGGATCATGGATTTCAAACCCCGTGATGGTCCCATAACCTACGACACATGCCTTATACACTAGATAATTTTTGCAAAAGCATATGTCTACAGGATAAACCTTAGTAGCCCAGTCATCTTTTTCCTATCATTTGTTTTCTTGATAACTTGCCTATTTCCACTCCATTACACATATCTATACCCATCCTAATCCTTGAGGAACCCTATTTCTTGTACATACACCTTTTCCAGTGTAAATTTTAACACATATACAACCATAAATCTAAACATTTTCAAAGCGGCACATGATTGAGTTTTCCTCATCAATCCCTAGTTTTAGGGGTAACACACCCTCACATAAAAACTAGTGCAACACACCCTTTTAGTTTTTGTCTTGCGCGTGTAATTATAATTCACTTAGAAAAAGGAGAAAATGTAGACACTAGAATTAGGTCACCCTAATTCCTACCCATATATAAAAACCTTAGAATATCCCTCCATAAACACACATGACTGATTTACCCATCACAATATTTATTGAACCATTTTTACATCTGTATTCACTATTTTACCTCACCAACCACCCGTAACCACTTAAAAAAACCTTAAAACCCCATAAAAAAACTCCCCACGAATTTAAAACAATCTAAAAATCATTACAACTTGCATCAACCATGGAAATAATGTAGTTGAAACCATATCCAATTAAAATCCTAAAAAAATCTAGGAATCGGTCCCAATCTTTACTGAGAATGGTACCAATTCTCTTGAATGGTGTCAATTTTATATAAACTAGCACATGCCATTTCCCAAGGATCTAAAACATTTTAATATGAAAAGGATGTTTGAATGATCACTTGGAGATGTAAATTGAAGCCCCATGTTGGTGTGAAGAAGAAAGAGCACTTTGTTGTGCTAGCCTCCCTTTTGAGAAGATATCTTCATAATTTGATCGGTGAGTCACCTTCGTCCTATAAGTATGCTATTCATGCGAGTTTTAAGCCATTGATGTCGGGTCCAATAATAAAATTGTTTACTTTACTCAAGTATCCAATCCCAAAGCATCCCCATCTAATCATTTGTTTATAACATTTGTATTATGAAACATTCATGAGTAGAAACACACCTTTAGACAATAGTCGACATCGATCATAGATATTGACATCAATTGACAAAATCAACATCGATTCCTATCCAAAATAAATAACCTTGTATTTTCAATACACTTTTATACATTTCCTTCATATTTTAAAGTTATGGATAATGTTCCCTTATGTGCAAGCATGACTCTATGTTAGATGACCATTCCATAAGCTATTTTTAAAACCACCAACATCTACGATCTTCTTATAGTTCATCAACATTTTGTGTGGGAGAAATATGATATCAATCATGAATTGAGTATATGTGTCATCGTCCTTACACCTAATCCAGACGACATCCCCAATCAGCTAGACCTCCTCCTTGAAGAAAATGACGGCCAATATTTATTGGGCCAATCATTTCAATCCACCTCAACCCATCAATAAAGATGTCGATTAAATCCCAACATATAAACATGGAATATTAGTAAATTGTTATCCATATTATCATATATTGTTATTTGTAATTCCATCATCTTTTATCTCTAGCTTGATTTCTTAAAAGTGGGTTGACATCTGTGAAAGGGAGTCTTTTCCTTCTTGGGACTGGAACTTGCCAAGAAACTCACCTATTATTTTACTAATATATATTTTTCAAGTTTCCTACTCGTAAGGGTTTTCCTTCCCAACTAAAAAGGATTTCCTATGTTGCTTAGATTAATTGATACACATTCTTCATCCCATAAGTAGCTCTAAACCTTGTTATCATTATGAGTTTTAGTGTTTCATTTCTTAAAGGAATTAACTCGAGCTAAAATTACTAAAACACCAAGAAGAGTTATTCACCTAATTTATGTGAATTGAAATAACCTAAAGTGATCTTGGAAAGGCTAAGAATCATAAAAATATAGGTGAGTAAATACACCTAGGGAGATGGAAAGGTCCCTTTTACATTAGAAAGATCATTACCTAGCCATAGGTTTGGAATTGGGGAATCTTTTCAAGAAAAATGAAGATCTCTACAAGCCATGCACATTTTCCAAAAATCCCATTCTTCCCAAATATAAATTTGGGTGAAGGGGTTCCTTGGGAGGAGTGTATAATCCACTAAACAAGGTAACAAATGTCATAAGAAAGGTTAAAACAAATTTAGGCATAATCAACTCAATTTAAATTAAGGGGGAAGAAAAAAATGAAATAAATAAACCAATAGTTACAATTAAATTTAATAAATTAAAGCAATGAAGGAACTATGAAATCTAAGGGTAAAATTACCCATACTAAATGAATTAAGATAAAACCCATAAGGGAAAATCAAATAATCACCAAGCCATAATATTCCAAAACTAATACGCTAAAAATTATGATAATAATACACAAGGGGGTATAATTTGGCCAATGGCCAATTGTGCAAATATGAATTTAATCTCCTAATACCCATGTTTGCCATCTCTGAAAACTCGCACACTCAATGCACGTGCATCATACCTTGATATAATATAGCTAAAAAACATACAATCCATATTAATTAACAACTAACATGCTATCAATCTATTACACGTCAATCACATATAAGATGTGCATATATCCAGATAATGATATGCACAACCTAATATAATAGAAAACATCATAAAAATAATTGAAAATCAAGGAGTATTTATAGATAATCGGTATGAAATTTCAAACAACAAACCATACATCTTGTTAACAAATTAGTAAAAAAATATAATATACATCATATATCCATCATAATCTAAATGTTATACATACGGATCATAATCAAAATATTATAATAGCCTCAATGTCAACACGATAGATCGAGATATGAGTCAACAAAATCTAGAATACAATGTTGAGAAGAGGTGGGAACTACACAATTGGGAGAGGGTCAAATGTGATCCATTTGATAAACTCATCTCCCACTCTAAATCTCTAGTGTTCCTAAAAATCCCTATATCAACTTTAAGATTGATAATACATTTTCTTTTCTCTTTTTCCTTCTCATTTATTGTTGTTGTTTTCTTTAATATGTTGAAGAGGCTTTCATAGAGGCTAGAATTCATTTTTTTATCTTCTATCTATATTATTAAAAAACCATCATTAGGGTTTTTGAGGGAGCTATATATATAGTTTAAAAAAAAGTGTAGATATGGGCATACGTCGCATGTGTGTGTGTGTGTGTACACATGTGGGTGAAGGGAAACCAAAATCCATGGCACATGGTTGTGGGTAAGTCTATGTAGGGGTGATGAATAGTGGAGTGGATTTGTGAACCTATACGAGTTGTGCCCATGATAAAATGGGAGGGAGGGTTGGGTCAGTCCAATCACCCGTCCCTCCAATATTATAATTTTTAAATATAAATATATTTTTTTCTCTATTTATAGATATTATACAAACACATATTAAATTTATCTTTTTTTTTGAAAAGAAAAGAAATTTATATGTAAACTTCTCTCTCTTTATTTTAGATGAAACATATTTTATATATATCTATGTGTGTATGTGTGTGTTTATATTAAATTTCACAATTCCTTTTATGGGAATAAGGAGGTTCTATTAATTTTATAGGTAATCAATTGAGAGATAGAGTAAATTAGATAAACTAAGATCCCATTTTTGTTTAAATAAGTAAGATAATAAAATAAACTTGTAAGATTGATAAGCACAAAAATAATTCTTTTTAAACAATTGAAAATGCATTAGGTAATTTTTTAGTTTTCTCTTTTTGTAAATTTTTTCCATTAACAAACTAAGTAGGATTATTTCAAATTAAAAAGTTAAACAATATAATCTTAAACTACCAATTTTAATTTGTAAATCCATTGTTTGATAATTAGTTTAATAATCTCAATAAGTTGAACAAATTAAATATTTCCTTTTTATAATAATAGTAAATGAAATATTTTCTTATTTCACAAAGTTACAATTTCTTCATTCCAAAAGGGCATGATTTACACATTTTTTCACTCTATTTCAAAACAAAAAACACTTTTAAACTACATTCCCTCATTTGAAATTATAAAATTAACAATAAATTAATATGAAATTTTACAAGCATCCCAATATTGGAAACAACATGCCCAATTTTTCTTTGATTATACAATTTATAATAAGAAATAATCTCCCAAAAACCCTATTTTCTCCAAGCTCCAACTCCGCCAAATAATCATCCATAACCACAAAAGAAGGATTTTTACTAACCAACCAATTGACATCATTACATGTAATAAGAAAAAATGGAGAATATGCTATCCTCCCTCCAAGCCCGGAGGAGAGAGGAATATGTAATCCTCCATGTGAGCACAAAAGAAGGGAAATACAAAAACAAAGAAAGATAAAGAGATAACCAAAAATTTTGTTTCACAACAACACAAACACACTCCAAGAAGTATCCATACTTCTTTTCTAAATGGTGAAGAGAAAAAATAAAAGTATAACTCTAAACATATCCAAAATAATGATCAAAATAGGTTTCCACAAGTTTCTAAATATCCAATTTTCCTCTAATAATATCCATATCCGTCCAAAACATGAAATCGTCATCTCTCTCATGTTTCCTCCTTGCTAAGGATTTTAAAACCTTAGGGTTTCCTTAGCACAGAAGGGATATGATTCCTCAAACCATGTGGGAATGAATCTCCTTCTCCAAACCATATGGATGGAGTTAAAATAATAAAGAAACCTAATAAGGCTTTCCCATCAAACTTTGTGGCAAATAGAGATGATTGTTTCCCTCTTTGCCTACAATTCAAAAAATCACCCCCAAATGGAATGGATGGAAACAAAAAATGAAAATAACTAATTTGCAAACACAATAAAAATTCAAACACCAAAAACCTCCATAAGAAGCATACAAGGTTTCATTCCAATGCAATAAATAAAAATACAAGAGTGTGAGGCCTACATCACAATTACAAGAAGATTACAATCTTCTAAGTCCAAAACAAACATTCCAATGCCTAAAATCCAAGCTCTATAATGCCCAAAATATAATATCCTCTTCAAAAATATCCTCCTCTCCAAAAATATAACCAAAACGAAACCAAGAAAAGAACCCAAAAAACTACAAGTTTGAGGATAATAAAACAAAATGATTTAATCTGATTTGGATTAAATCTTATTTCAGAGTAAGTTACTGTAACAAATGATATTTGGATGAATAAATACAATAATGTACAACAAATAATAATTCAAGGATGTACAAACCCTAAGAAAATGAGAGAGGGATGATGACTTAGCTATGAGGCTTGATGAGGATTCAAAACCACATGAATGTACAAGACAAAAGTGCCCACAGAAGGTTAGGAGCACCCTAGGCACTAGCAATTGATCGGGGTGCCTATGTATGCTCAAATGATTGAAATATAGTCTTTATGGGTCTTAAGGTCTTCATTTCTGATCCCTATTTATAAATCCTATTTTTCTGTTAGATCATTGATCACACCTGTAACCTACAAAACTGACTAGTTGCACATGCCCATAAACCACATCAAATATAGCAAACAAATACATAATGGGGAGTTGTACTGACCCCAATGGTTATCCAATGAGTGAAATTATGAATGAGTGCTATAGTACATCTCAGAATCCATGTAGTTCTTTATGTGTGTGTATTTGTGTCTCGTGCCCTAGGTTCCCCTTGTGCAAGTTGCAAAATGATAGCGAGAAAGATATAGATTTGTCCCAAATATGTAAAATACATGTGATGTAATAGAATAAAATCCCATCTTATGTAGTGTATGTAGACCAATGCAGTCCTTAACTATTGTATGGATATGATAGATATGTACTTTGTATTGATCGTGTGCATTTGTGCAAGCTTAGGTGGGGATAAACAATGCTTATAGTGCTTGTAACTTTATTTGAAAGAAGTAACTAAGTATATATATGATTCCCTTGTTTGAATTTCATAATTGACAACTGAAATTCTAACCCAAAGTATTAAAAGGTGACCAAGAAGAGAAAGGGACCCAAAAGAGTGAGAAGAAGAAAGAGAGGGAAAAGAGCACCCAGGAGGGACAGGAGTGCCTGAGCGTTTATGTCCTTATTGAGCACTAGCGATGATTGAGGCCATCAAAAGGTAAATTATTCAAGTGCCAATATAATTGTAAGATTTGTAAAGCCAAAAGGATGCTTAGCCAAGCTCATAAACAATAAAGTGTATGAGATAAGAAACCAAAAGGCCAAAAGGAGTTTTCTTTCTAAGGAATCATGTATACATTAGTATTCTTTAGGACCTAGTAATGTACCCAAGTGTATAGATTTTTTTTATAAATTTCCCCCCACTTTATGTTATTGTGTGAATAATCAATAGCATAAAGTAGATGTAATAGGCATACCTTATAATCTAGAGAGGATTTTAGCCAATAGCATTCGAGTGGACAAGTTTCCATGTGAAGCATGGTAACAAGGAAAAGGAGGAAGACCATAGGGGTCAATCATATGTGTAGTAGTGTGTTGTTAGAGCTTATGATTGTTGATGTGAGTTGTTTCTTATTGTTTATAATGATGGGACTCTAAAATAAGATAAAGAGAGTAGTCAAAGTATCGTATATGAAAATCGAGTAATGTATGTATAAGTAAGTAAAAGTGTGTAAAAGTAGTAGCTAAGGAAAGAGTGCACCTAATGTATGAGAGAGTATAGGATAGAAAGTTGTGATATTTGCTTTGGAGATTTTTTTAGATGGGGTTGGGAGTGATTAATTCCCAACCAAGAAATCATAAAGACATGGATTTGAGCATCCTACTACCAAGGATGATATTTTTGGGCAATCTCACACCAAGAGTGAGGTTTTTGGGTGATCTCACGCCAATAATGAGTTTTACGGTGATCTCACACCAAAGATGAGTTTTTTTGGGTGATATCACACCAAAAAAAGAGTTTTGGGGAGATAGGTATGTTTTCTCTCATTTTATGATGCTTCTCAAATAATAAGTGTCATTGTAGATTGACATGTCTTGATTTGTAACCAAATTATAGTGAAATTGCAGCTAATTTAATGAATTCTATAACTAAAGGTAAGTTCACGATACTATAGATCCATGATGTATACTACTAGAAACTATGATGAACTGAAAAATATATATTTTTTCCCTAGGACACAAGTGCCAAGGTGGGACACAAGCACCCACCATTCTTGTCTACTACTAGGCACTAATGCCTACTCTATTTTTATGATCTAACTCTAATTCTAGACCACTTTGTACTTGTGTGCCTTTTCCATTTTGTATTGTGTTGATATGTTATAGAGTTCTATGATACTATAAGGGTGATTCATTTATTGAATAGTTCCCCCTCGTTTAGGGTGCGTATGAAAAATGTAGGAGGATGTGGTCCAAACAAGAGGACCTAAAACTTGAGAGGGTGAGGAAGCCCAAAGATCTAGAAGAAATCCATGCACACCAAGCTATTTTCACTCAAACCGATAAGTGAAGTAACTTCAATATCAAAGCAAGAACTTAACCATAAGAAGTTATGCACACATTAACACAAAAAAAGTGTAACATTCTCATAGATAAAAAATAAAAGGTACAAATAGGAGTGTTATGTAACTCCTATGCATGAACCATCATACCTACATAATGGAGAAGAAGAGTTACTTTACAGAAATGGAATGTAATCTGTATGATGGACACTAACACATATGATGGATTCTATGACGGAATTTTTTTATAACTCTTAGGAAACCTAATGACCTATGATATCACCCAGTGAGATGACTCACCAAGGGTGAGGGAAATTTACATAACAAATAAATATAGGTGAATAATATCCATCACACTAACACCCCCTTCATCTAATCTTAGGTATAGGTAATGGAAAGTCATAAAAAGACACAAAATTGGGTCCAAACCACTATGCCTTATGAGGTACCCATGTATAATAAATATCTCAAGTAGTGGAGGAAAACCTAGTGGGAAAAACATCCACTTACAAGAGATAGAAGACTCCCCTAAAGAAATAAGAAATATGTGTCAAATGGGTCCCGGAAATGAAATGCATGATATGGTACCCATGTACAAACTACAATATTTCTATAAGAAAAAGAAGATTAAAGTTGATATCCATCCTCCAAGAAGAACCTATCACAAGCCACCATGTACAAAGTGAATAAGATCCTTGAAGTGACAAGGTGTTGTTCCCCATCTACGGAATGATGCTCCATAAGTGAGGTTGAAGTGCCAAATACTCCATAAAGGTATGGTGAATATGTATCAGCTGCATGTAGACAAAAAATCATGCACTTGAGTATATTTATAGGTCCTAAAATCATGCTAACATTTACATGGTTCATGAGAAAGAAAACTAGTAATTGAAAACTCCCATTATTTCGTTTCTTTATCTTTTGGAATTTTATTGGCATTATACATCTATTACTCTTTCCGGAATTTTATTTTTTTAATCTTTCTATGGCCTTAGAAACTAGAACCCAGTTCAAAAAGTAGCGTAAAAAAATCTTGGGAACTTTTTTCCTCTTTATATTTTTTCTACCCCTTTGGGCCCCTTTCTCTTCTTAATTGCATTTTATTACTTTGGGTCGACCTTTCGGTTTTCAATAACTTGAAAGCGTGTATGATATTCTCTTATGCTTTCAAATGACTTTGAGAATAAGAAGTAACTACGATTTTGGATGCTTTTCTAAAATTTTTATTGTCATTTGAAAATATTTATGACGCTTGATATCTTAGCTTAAAAAATTCCATGTTTGTTTGAATTTATCAAACACCACGTATTCTCTTCTCTTGTGATTTTGAATGACCTTGAGAAACAAAAATTGTTGAGGTCCTTGATATTTTATAACATTTTGATCATATGGCATCCCCATCTAAGGAATGATGCTCCATAAGTGAGGTTGAAGTGCCAAATACTCCATAAAGGTATGGTGAATATGTATCGATTGCATGTAGACAAAAAATCATGCACTTGAGTATATTTATAGGTCCTAAAATCATGCTAACATTTACATGGTTCATGAGAAAGAAAACTAGTAATTGAAAACTCCCATTATTTCGTTTCTTTATCTTTTGGAATTTTATTGGCATTATACATCTATTACTCTTTCCGGCATTTTAATTTTTAATCTTTCTATGGCCTTAGAAACTAGAACCCGAGTTCAAAAAGTAGCGTAAAAACTCTTGGGAACTTTTTTCCCTCTTTATATTTTTCTACCCCTTTTGGGCCCCTTTCTCTTCTTAATTGCATTTTATTACTTTGGGTTGACCTTTCAGTTTTCAATAACTTGAAAGCGTGTATGATATTCTCTTATGCTTTCAAACGACTTTGAGAATAAGAAGTAACTACGATTTTGGATGCTTTTCTAAAATTTTGATTGTCATTTGAAAATATTTATGACGCTTGATATCTTAGCTTAAAAAATTCCATGTTTGTTTGAATTTATCAAACACCACGTATTCTCTTCTCTTGTGATTTTGAACGACCTTGAGAAACAAAAATTGTTGAGGTCCTTGATATTTTATAACATTGTGATCATATGGAAAATTACTAATCCTTTGAGTGTAGGACCATTTATGCTTGTCAAAGACAAAAATAGAAATAAATTGATAATACCTTGTGTTTAGGTTTCCTCGATCAAAGAAAGGTGTTTAAGATAATCACACTTTTAATGAAGATAAAAAAATCATAGTGTATTTGTATTTTAAGATAAGGGTTAAAACCCATATGCTTTAAACTATGGGAAGTGATTTGGCTTAAGCCATAAAAATCATTATGAGGAGTACCACATGAAACCCAAAGTAGTTGGCACATTGAGGGAACTGGTTGATGAAATGGGAAGTGCCCCAAATACCCACTTGACTAGTAAAACCCATGAGGAATATCAAATGTTGTCCATATGAGGCCTCATTCATTAATTTGATTGTGGGGTAATGGTCCTTATTTAGAATTTATTCGAAATAAAACACACCTCTATTAGACAAGTATTGGTGAGTTTTGAGAACACAATATCTAGAAAGTTATTTGGCATCGAGCTAACTTTTCCATATCCATTATCATTGGTATCAAAACCTTACTACGAAAAACTTTGTATTAGTTTCCACTTTGTTTTAGAACAAAGAGAAACTTTTCCAAAGTTGTGCCACATATTTTTGATTGGGAAACATATCCCCCTTCACAAAATTTTATCTCCCCTTTTATCAAAATGCACTATCTGAAGTGTTGCCAAAATTGTACCAACCATTTTTGGATACTTAAACCTTGTTTTCTCAAACTTGATTTGAGTGTTAAAAGTGCATTGTTACACTGCCCACATTATATCAATCCCTTTTGATACTTAAATATTTTTTCTTAAACTTGATTTGAGTGTTGGAATTGCGTTTTTACACTTCCCAAATTGTATCAACCTTTTTTTATACTTAAACCTTGTTTTCTTAAAACTTGATTTAAGTGTTGAAATCATGTTGTTACGTTGCCAAAATCATATCAAACCATTTTGATACTTAAATCCTGTTCTTATAAAACTTGATTTAAGTGTTGAAATTACATTATTACATTGTTCACACGTTTATAGTTTCCTTAAACAACTATTGAGACATTCAAACCTAAGAAAATATTCCTTTGCAACCATTACTCTATCTAAAATTTCACATATTTTCCATGGTTACTTTCATCATACATTCCCGTGGAAAAATATTCACTTAGTTGTTGTTACGCTACTCATTTTCCTAGATTCATTGTGAAACTTGCACACATATCCCAAATATTTTTAAAAAACTTCCCATGATGACACCCATTATAAGATTGACATATAGAAGGTGATCATCTAACCCCTTCCTATGAAACCCATTAGATCTATCATCGATGTGGAGCAAGTACTTATTAAAAATAGTGTAGAAGAGGGACTAATACCCAAAAATACCTTTGAATATGATCCCACCCACATGGATAATTTCATCTTCCAAAAAAAAGGATAAAGTCTTATTGTGATTAGTTGAGTAAGGGGGAAAATTTCCATCTAACTTCAACCTCACCTTCTTTATAAACATGATTAGAGGAGAAGAAATAACCGAACCTTCTCCTTATAAAACAACTAAGGACATACTAAACCATGAACATGATTCTACCCTCGGCCTAACTAGAAGGTAACAATGAGGAAGAAGATTCCTCTAAGACTACAAATGAATATCAAATATAATTTATTCTAACCAACCATAAATATATAATAAAGG
The DNA here is from genome assembly GCA_018340775.1 of Taxus wallichiana var. yunnanensis. Lineage (NCBI taxonomy): Eukaryota > Viridiplantae > Streptophyta > Pinopsida > Cupressales > Taxaceae > Taxus > Taxus wallichiana. The sequence goes on from CM031234.1 coordinate 54,904,617, forward strand.
AGGAAGAACTTAAACAAGACTCCCAACATGGTCCTCAAGTGTAATTCCATAATGAAGAGGTCACCGTGCAATAATAATTACAAAATATTAGCTTCTAATTGTAAACCTAGATTCATATGTCTATCGGGACACAAGTAGAACCTCACACACTAAGAAACCTAAGGTGACTTATGTGGAAAACTACACTGAAAATTATGGTGGGGAAGCCTCTAAATATAACAAAACATACATACCCACTAGACCCTCAGTGACAAAATATTTGACCAAGAGTAGTAATATATGAAAGAATCACTTGTTGGTATTCAAGAAAATAACCTTAGACATAATAAGAAATATCAGTTCAAAGAACCGTATCCTTATCCTTTTGATCGGAGATGTTATAAACTCCCTTTACACCTAGATTTGTTTTCCTAAATTTTACAAATATAAGGGCAAGCGTGATGCTTGTGATCAAGCAAATTTCTTCTTCATGGATTTCCAATAATTTTCCTACAGAGATAACTATCTCAATCATTTATTTCCATAGAGTCTTGGAGGCCAAGCACTTGAATGGTTTCTCCATATCCCCAAAGGGTCTATTTTTACATTTGTGGAATTAGCTAAGAATTATTTTTTCCAATTTTTATTCAACATGGAGAATGATATAATTAGGATAGACCTTTGTAATGTAAAAAAACACAAAAAATAATTCATAGGTTTCTTACAAAGATGACGAGGGTTAACTAGTTGTTTCCCTTGCTCTATTATGGAGAAACAACTTGTTAGTATATTTGTACCAAACTTACACCCTGAGATAACCTTTCACTTGAAAATGAATTGTGTAAGCACCTTCAAAGTAGTTATTGAAAAAAGAATCCATATTGAAAAGGATTTTTTTCCAAAGGGACCTTAAAACCATTCCAAAGATATAACCATGAATTAAAAAATATAGAAAAATCCAATTTCTTCAACAAAAATAAGAATTTTGTAGGTGATGGAATCATTAATTCCAAACATGTGAAAGTATTCCAAAACAATACTGATCTAAAACTCTCATGAAGACTACTCAAGTATGAATTTAAACATAGAGAGTAAAATCCACTCACATAGTCTTTATCATCAATTTTGAAATAGTTGGATGCATCCAACATTGTCAAATTTGTGACCACTACACCATTTTTTGAGGATGCACTAAAACAATCATGATAAAAAGGCCACTAGTATTGTGAATACCATCGCATCAAAGTACATGTTATAGATCTATGTATGAAATCAAAAAACTTCATTCAAGATCTCTTTGAGCGAGGAGACATCAAGCAAGATGCACAACATCTAAAAAATGTCTAACAATTAGTTTGGAATTTATAAGGAACCATTTTCCAATGACAAACATGTGGAAAATAAGCCGATTGAGGTTAACCCTCACAAGGAAAATGTTTTAATCATATTATTTCCATAATAACCAATCCATTTAATTCTCTCATTGGATATGTCCATCCCGTTATTGAGAATATAAAAACCATCAAAATCAAATCATAAGAGTGTTCCATGGAAATGTGAAAACTCGTCTTATTGTCCCAGGACATCCTTTTCCTACTCCTTCGATGGTCATTATGATCTCTTAGAGAAACTTGAGAACAAAACTACCAAGATCTCTATCTTGGACCTTCTTAAGATATCTGTTGTTCATAAGGATATCATCTATAAAAAGCTTTAAGAGTTAAGAGTTCCCATGGACATTGACGCTTCGTGCTTCCAATCCTTGGTTACACAACTCACACCATCTGAAAAAATCATTTTTAGCCAAAATGAGATTCTAATGGATGATCTAACACATAACCTACCCTTTTACATTGAAGTGATCATAACTCATAGGAATATTGATGAGTCCTCATTTATCCTATGTAAACCCCCATATTTTCATGTCATCATTTTGCACTAAGTATGATATTTCCATTTTCTAATTAATACTTTACTATATTTTGAAAGGAAATATTGTGAATAACCTTGTTATTTTCATCTCATGTTTACTTCTTTAAATATGGATTAAATGAATCTTAATGTGTATTGATAATGTATTTGAAGAGTATATCTTAAGCCATCACATGACCCAACTATGGAATAGTGTAGGAATAACTAATGCACTAGTGAAAGACTCACTTTGGAGCACAAGAATCATCCATGCATTAGTGCGGGACTTGATTTGAAGTGCATGAATAACATGAAGAACTAATGGAGACTCGCTTTGAATGGAGAGCTCACACAAAAAAGAGGCAGATGGATCAGATGAAAAATGATGATTTCATGTAGCTGGTACACTAGTCAACACGATGGAAGGATAATGAAACGTGGACTACCATCTCAACCATCATGTGAATTATGAGGACCATGCAACCTCAACTTAACACTAGTTGATTAAATATGTGGAATAGAAAAAATAAAATGAATCATATACTTATAATCATCATGATTATAGGGATCTAATGCAAAATATTTGATATCCTCAAGTGTTGATTTACTATCTTATGTTGATTTACTATCTTAACTAAGAGTCAATTATAGACCTCATCTATAGTTAATCAGAATGAATTTTATCAAAGTGTGACATGAACTAATCCTTTCACAATTAAAACTCATTAAATATTTAGTTGTTGTTATGCATATCTTATATTTAAGTAGTTGTAATTAATTGCAAATAACTAGTCATATTTTAGAGTGAATAGTACTGCTTTGAGTATAAAAGACCATCAATAGTACAATTAAAAAGTTAGTTTGATTAATTGCTGTAAAATAAATTATTACATTCAATAAAGTGTTAATTTAAATTTTTTTTTTACTCATGCGATTTACAACTTTGAACAAGATCAAAGGGAAGGGGCAAGGGCCACTCCTTCCCAACATGAAGGGATAATAATTGTTCATTTTGCCTTTGTTACTCAAAATTTATTTGGTTGACCTAAATTTAATTTTATTAGTACCTTTTAATTCTTAGTTTAGTAATTATTTGTTTATTAATCTATCACATTCCTTCATGGTATTTAACATAGTATTCAGTTAATTTAATTAGTGGATAAGTACTGATCTCAGTTTCAACCATTTCCTTTATTACAAATAGCCATGGACACTTGCTCCGGACTAAAAATCATAAGATAAATAAACTGTGATTACTAATAATGCTCATTACTTTTTAGTGCCATTTCTGGGACTTCTCAAGGTGTTAGCAAATATTAAGGTACTAATTTGAAGTATTACTTGATTGTTTGGTAAGTTTCCATTTAGAAATTTTATTTCCATAACTCTTTCTTTGAAGTTGAAGACCTTGTAGTGACAACAAGATTCTTTTGTGCTTTGGAGTATGTGGAACATAAACAGTTAGTTAAGCACTGGTAGTTAGGGAATTTTCCTCAGTATGGTAGGATTTTATGTTTATACCTAGAGACTGTAGAGGTATATTTATTAGAATTAATTTACAAAATTTCCCTCAAAACCAACATGTGGAACAATTTTTTTTTTTAAAAAGATGTTTGATGGAGTGGAAAACCCCATGGCACAGATAATGACAACCCTTTACTTGGAAGGACATTCACTTATCCCATACAACTGGACCCTAATGATCAAACCCCCATGAAGATCTTCTTTAATTATACAAACCGTTAGGGGAATCATGTAAGAAGATCTTGAACAATTCCTATTTGAGTTCAAACTCCTATGCTAAAATTATGATTACACCTCGTAAATCTAGAAGCTTAAGTTATTCCCTTTAAATATAAAGGAAAAAACCATGAGGTGGTTCACGGGCTTGAATCCCAACTCTATCCATAGTTAGGAAGAGATGGAAATGATTTTCTTGGAAAAATATTAGGATTACTATAGGGCGAGGGAAAATAAAGAAGAGATTTTTATGATACGATAGAAGGAGGATGAGAGTGTGGAGGACTATCTTGATTGATTCCTCTTCCTTTATAGGAGGTGTGGCACCAGTCTTGATATAAACCTTCTTAAAATTATATTCCTCAAGGTATTGGACGAAGACATACAAGAATCCTTACATCTTATGGGAAAAGGATAAATGAACAAATTAGAATTTATCGATATCATTGACCTATGTAGGAACTACTCCTAAAATTGCCCCAATCTTTGTAGACAAAAGGTATAATTTCACATGGGATGTATCTAAACTAATAGAGGATATTAAAAATTTAAGAACAAACCTCTTAGTTCAACTTAACACAATTGTGGATAGGAGAAAGCAACAAACACCGAGCAATTATTCATCTATTGTTCAAGATTTAGGAACAAATACGAAGCTTAAGGAATGTCCCCTAGATAAGATAGAAATCTAACTTGTCGTGATCTAAAGCATGCTATAAAAAAATGTGGATTTATTCCCTTGCTAAAAAACATTTAAAACAAAAACAAAAAAACAAAGATGAGTTTAATTATATGGATCAGAGGAAAGGAGGGAATTTTTAATCAAATCAAAATCAATATTATGCACCAAAAACAAAATGGTCTCCAAATAAATGGAACACACCATGGTCATACCCCTAGTCTTGGGATCAACAAGTCCCACAGGAATGGATTCCTCAGTGGAATGAATAAATGAATTATCATCAGCAATCCTAGACTCCAAACCCAAACATTCCACCATTTTAACACTTTAATCCTCAATTCCAACAACAATGGAATATACCTCAAGGATTAGGGAAGAAATATTATAACCAAAGAATACCCCAAGGAAAATAATATTTGTTGACTAGGCCCATAATGATACCTCATCTGAATAACCTTCCTAGCCACAGTTACGCAACACAGATTATGGAAAAACCCAAAAATGTGAGGTATGGTAACCCAACATACGCAATGGAATCTGAAAAAAAAACCTTGTAGTACTCTATGGATTGTAGAAAAATATTGTTGCATTTAGGGAAGGTTACCTCAAAACCTTCATCTCTTATTATAGAAGAAATCCTTGAAGATAAAGAAAATATAGAAGAAATATAACCCATTCTTGTTGTTGAAGAAAACGTGAACCAAACCCTATAATTACTTTCCCATATAGGATTTTAGAGAAACATAACACTCTAATTTAGGAAAAATTAGAGTCGAGAGACAATTCGGGGATTAAGGAAATTGAGTATTAGAATCCCTCTGTTGCAAGATCTTAAGGAAATTTTAGAATTGAATAAAACCATCAAAGATATTTGTTTGTAGACTCCATGTAGAAGAAAGAAACAACCTAAAATCATCCATGTTTATGGAAAACTATCTAGTATACTAGAAGGGAATATGACTCCTCCTAAATACAGAGACCCCTGGAAGTCCTATTTCTACAATTTACATAGAAGAAAATATTCTTATTGACTTAGGATCTACTATCAATGTGATGACCATTGACACCTTATCCACATTATCTCTCCTTGAACCAAAATCAATCTCAATAGTTTTATAAATGATAGACCAGTCTGTAAACAAGCCAAAATGGATCATAGAAGATGTTACCATCACCATTAAGTCATGGGATTAATTGATAGACTTTATGGTAGTAAAAATGAAGAATAGGAAGATTGAATACCATTTGATCCTAGGATGCCCTTGGTTAGCCACTACTATCACCCCCATCGATTATAGAACAAAAAATATGGCGATTACAAATGGATGTGATTTGAATAATTTATCCACCTATCTAGTCGTAAAACCTTTCGCTACATAGAATAAATAATGATGGAAGGATAGTATAGATGATTCAGAAGATATGATTTCATCTCTGGCCATGGTCATAATTCAAGAACATTCATATCAAATTTAGGATGATGACCATGAGTCATGTAGTTGACTGAATATAATTCCTATGCCTCAATACAAATCTTGTATCGAATCGACTATGAGTCCTACGCTATAATTAGTTAAAATAAGAGATGACATGATGGATGAGAATAATCAACCTATCATCTACCATTTTTCACGAAACGTAAATTTGGTGAGTTTTTCTTTCATAATATCAATGATTTTAACGGATTACTTTCCCATATGCACCAATTGAATGCACTAATGAGAGAGTATCCCATTGTAAATTCTCTCCACCCAGACACCAAACAATTACCTATTTTCCTAAGAAAAACATTGGAAGTCAATAGTTGGCTGACTAGTCAGGAAGAGAATACCCTATTTAAAATTTTATGCTCTCATCCTAAATCCATTTCTTGGGAATATATTGACATGAAGGTTATTCATCCTAGTATTTTTACACAACACATTTACAAAACTAATTATAAACTAGTCACATAACCAGAAAGAAGGATAAACCTTACCTTAAGAGACATTGTAAAACCCAAAATAGAAAAAATTATTTGGGTAGGATTCATTTCTATAATTTTAGATAACCAGTGGGTTTCTCCATTAGTGATAGTTCTTAAAAATAATGGAAAATGGAGGGGGTGTGTGGATTATAGGGAGTTAAATAAGGCAACTCATCAAGATTGTTTTCCATTACCTTTCATTAAATAAGTGTTAGATAATCTATTTGGAAGAAGCTATTTTCATTCCCCGACAAGTTCGGTGAGTACAATCAAATAACAGTAGCACCAGAGGATCAAGATAAAACCACTTTTACTTACCCATGGGGAACATTTGCTTACATGGTATTACCTTTTGGTTTACGTAATGCTCCTACCACTTTTCAAAGAGCCATGTTAGCAATCTTTGCTAATATCACTCATGATTGTGTTGAGATTTACATGGATGAATTCACTATTTATGGGGAAACATTCCAAGAGGAAATTAATAATCTAGACAAAGTCCTTTCTAGGTGTGAAAAACATCAGTTATCCTTAAACCATGAAAAATGTTTATTCATGATGGAGCAGGGGATAGTCTTAGGCCATCATGTTTCAACTAAAGGAATTAAGGTAGATCTTGAAAAGGTCAGTATCATTGTAAAAATCCCATCTCCCACAAATCAAACAGAGGTAAGAAGTTTTCTCAGACATGTTGGCTACTATAGAAGGTTTATTTCATATTTTAGTAAGATAACTTCTCCATTGTTTTCTCTTCTAACTAAAGACTCTGAATTTGAATGGACAAAGGCATGCCAACAATCCTTTGACACTATCAAAGACAAATTGATAAATACCCTAATATTAAGAGGCCCAAATTAGAAGCTCCCTTCCATATATAAACAAATGCTTCCAATGAAGTAGTAGGGGTTGTACTTGGACAAAATGAAGAAAGAGAAGAAATGCATGGTATTTTATAACTTAGTAAAACCCTCTCCCCGCTGAAAGGAACTGTACCACCATAGAGAAGGAATTTTTAGTAGTTCTTTATGCAATTACTAATATTTTCCATTATATCAAAGGCTATGAAGTGATTTTTCATATTCACCACTATGATATTATGTATCTAATGAATAAACCTTTAGTGCATGGTAGGAAGATGGCTGCTATTATTGCAAGAGTTTAATATTAAAATTATTAAAAGACATGGAAATAAAATGTGGTGGATGATTTTCTTCAAGTCTAACCATTTCAGGTACAGAGGAGCAGGTTAATGATGATTTTCTGGATGAACATATTTTAGCAATTTCCACTGTCTCTCCTTGGTTTTTAGATATGGATAACTACTTGGATATAGGGAAGTTCCCAACCTTCTTCACACATAAGAAAAAAATCAATTGATTAAACAAAGTGTGATGTATACATGGTTGAATGGAATGATTTTTTAATTCGCACTTGACCATGTTATACATAGGTGTGTATTTTAAGATGAGATTTGTTACATAGTCAAGGCATGTCATGATGAGCCATTAATAGGTCATTATTCATTTAAAATAACCATTCAAAAAGTTTTGGGAGCTAGTTACTATTGGCATTCCTTGTACAGAGATGTCAAAAAGTATATATGGAAGTGTGATTAGTGTCAAAGGATGGGAAAGCCAACATTTACATCTGAGATGCCACTACAACCTAAGGGAATTTTAGAACCATTTAAGTAGCGGGATTGGATTTCATTGCATTAATTGATCCAAATTCTCAAGGGAATGATTACATCTTGGATTGTACAAATTATGTTACAAAATGGGATGAAGTGAAATCTCTACAATATGAAAGGGATAAAAAATTTATAAAATTTTTATATGAAAAAATATTCCAAAGGCTTGGAGCACCAAGATACATTGTTTTAGACCAAGGACCACAATTTATGTTAGGTGTAATTAGTAAATTTATGGCAACATACCAACTTAATTACAAGAAGTCATCCACATACCATCCATAGTCCAATAATCAATTGGAAGTTACTAATATAGAGTTGGAGAATATAATAACCAAGACGGTAGATATTTCAAGGAAAATTTGGGTTTAAAATTTACGTGAAGTAGTATGAGCCTATAATACTACTTGGAATTAAACCACAATATTAAATCCTTATGAGTTGGTTTATGGGAAGTGTAGTCATTTTTATGCCCTTTCAAAGAAAAAGGAAATCCCATGTGCATGGGCCTATCACCCAATGAGCACCGGGTGCTCACCGAGGCATGCGTAGGTGCCGAGCCCCTCCTTTATGTGAGTTGTGTGAGAATGCATTATTTATGAAAAAAATTAAGTGAAGAGATTGGAAACAAACCATACATTCATCTTAGAGCTCAGAATGGCTTATATACCAATGTATTCATCTAGATAAGAAAAGCATTATATAATATAGATCGAATCATTATAGAAATGAAATTTGTATGGGTTTACACCCACTATTATGATATATATATATATATATATATATATATATATATATATATATATAAGACCAATCCATATAGATATAAGTAAAACTGGAACCACATATATCCATATTAAATATGTTTGGTAATCACATTACATTCATTGAGGCTATCACAGACCCATATAATAGTGCGAGACTAATGTCATGCATCGAACTAGACTTAAGCCCCTCTTGGTACAAAGAAAAATATTCAAACCCATCCCCTTCATACATCATACCCCTACAGATCCTCTAATCCCAACCCATAGAACTCTCACAATATTTCGCATAGCTTCACCTCTTTCCATTCTCTTCTTCGAGGTGTATCTTTCTTTGGCGGGTGCTTGTATTTTTAACCTCGAAAGAACCTCCATGCCTTTTTGAAGTTGTAGATTAGGTGCCAAGTGTCCAAGTGGTCCTCCATGGGAGCATGCTCCTTCAGATGTGAGCTCTCCATCCTTCTCCATGATGACCTTATGGAATCTTCTATCGCAAGGTATATTCCTTTTGTGGGCACCAAGTTGCTAGGATGACACCTTATCCACTCCACATGTGTAGTCAGGTCATGCTTTCCTCGTGTTTTTCCTAATATGCCAAATATGGATAAGTCCAAAACCTTTGCTCTACCTTGTGGACACATGCAACCGGTTCTACTAAATACTCCTAAAACCTGTCATGTGTGTTTTCTCCTTATGTTCCCTTCTTAAAATATGCCTTGCGTGCCTACGTACCTTCTTGTACTTAGCTAATATTTTAGGGACCCAACCTCACCCCACACTATGACTATTATTTGCCCTTAGGAAAATATTCTCAATGAATAAAGAATGACTATCCTTGAATAGTTTTGGGAAAGAATAAAGGAATGAAGAATTTGGGGAAAATGAAAGAATGGGGGAACTATGATTACTTTTGCAAGAGGAGAGGGAATTATTTCTTCAAGTATACCTCCAACTTATTCTAAGTATCAACCTCATTTTGTACCTATTGATAGAGGTCACCGACTAGGGTTCTCACCTCTTCAAATCCTAGCCCTTATCCTTGGGTATTCATTATTTCTGCGATCACCTCCAATTGTTTTCTCAAATCCTTGAGTGCATCCATCATTTGAGTGATATGGGGATACAAATACTTCATCCGGTTTTTGATTGAGCCCTGCAAGGTCTTAATAGCCTCTGATTTCTTCTCAACCTTGGCTAGAATTTTTCATGTTCCGCTCTATTCCCCTTTTTCTTCTCTTAGAACTCCTTGAGCTTCGCTTCATGAGAGGTAACCAGAATGCTCTCCACTCTATATCTATCAAAGTGTAGTTTTCATAGGTGGCCTTAGTGACTTGGGTGGTATATTTCACATCAACGAGGAATTTCTTGTCTTGAGAAACAATTGCCAAAACCTTAATCTTGTCCTCCTTCTCTTTACGTGTTGATGTCTTCTTTGCAGACTCCAAGGCTAGTGGTCACCTTTCCATTGTGAGGACGTGGGTAAAGTCCTCTAGGCAATCTAGGGTGGATCCATACTTGCTTTAGTGGTGTCGATCTGGATGCTTTAAGATAATGACATCTCGTGATTATCTCTACTTTCTTGTAAAACTCATCCACCCTTTCCTTCTCTTCTTTTAACTCATGCCTTAGTTGAGTGCTGATTAGTTCCTCCCACTTTAAGTACTTGGTTCTTTCCTCAAGCTCTTCTTCCTTCTTCTCCAATTTTGCCTCTAGGAACTTCACCCCATTCCTCTTGAAGAACCTAGCTTCTACTTCAACTGAAACCTTGTTTAGCACATTGAAGATTTGTTCATCCGATAACCACTTAGCATTTATAAAGGGTTGATTCCTTTTGACTCGGTACCTTCATTATTTCCACTTGTCTTACTTTGAATTATGACTCATCGATGTGGGACTCAAATGCCCAAGAAAGCATTTTCCTCATCCAAGGCTATGCACGTTCCTCATCAAATGATACCATATCCAAGAGTTTCTTCATTGGTATGTGCTTTGAAAGAGCATTCACAACACCTTGTTCGGATCATCAATGTAGAAAATCCTCTAAAATTTTGATGCTTATGTGCTCTTTCTCCCTAAGCACATGGCCTTAGGAAAGCTTACAACCAAACTGGGATCCCCTGCCATGTTGCCATATTCATTTTCTATGCTCTCCTCCTCTGATTCCTTCATCACCATGTCCGCGCTGCATTCCATCTCTTGTTCTACTAGGTCCTCGATGATTTTTGCTACTTCTTTCTCCATGGCCTCATCTATATGTTCCTTTATAAGGCTTGGGGTCCTTTTTTATTTTGTAAATTCTTCACTTACCCCTTTTTCTTGAGCATCCTCCTCTTCCTTTTCATTCTTCATGTTAACAAAGATGTAATCATTTTTTCCTCTCCTTCCTCCTTTGAGTCATGTACTTTGAATATGGGAAGGGCCTTGAAATTCCTTAAGTTTATCATAATCATCATCATCTCTTTCACCTCTATAGGCCTCCAAGCTCTCTGTACCCTCCGAATCTTCCTCTTCTGCCGCCCTCTACTTCTTCCTTATTGGAGATTCTACTTCCTTTTCCTCCTCCTCCGGTGACTTCTCCTGAGTGATGGGTTCTTCATGCTCTGGTGCTTCTTCTTCTCCGGAGTCTTTGCTTTTACTAGGGACTTTTTTCTCCATGTGTAAGTACCGGGCTTAGCACTTGTCTCAGCACACTTACCGTTTGTGTAGTCTAAACACTTGGTGAGTTATGAACCTCTTCTATTTCCCTCTTCTCTAGCATGGGATTCTTCCTTCCTATGGGATTTTCAGGGATGGATACATTGTTTTCCAAGTAAGCACCTTTTTTAAACTTTGGCCTTATGTAAAGGTATATCCTTACTACAGCCATTCTAGCAATTGGAAATGTTAAAGGCTTCATCATTTATATCTCATGGGAGACATATCTCTCCATGTACGCATGTTTCCTAGGGTACACTAACTTCTTACGTAGCTCTCTCGTGGTCTTGATCCACCTCACTAAGGTCAAACCTTAGTCTCTTGTCCTCTTTGAACCTTCTCACCCCCATTTGGAAATATTACACGGTGAAGGAGAAGGGAAGCTTGCACCAAAGGCTCGGTGTTTCATCTCACAACCTAAATTTTCCAATGTAGAAGTGTTGATACACTGCAAATTATTCCTCTCCTTTTATGAGTGTAGGTAACTAATCTAGAATCCTCCACTCTACCCTGAACACATCATTCATATGCTTGTACCACTTCTCTAAGCACGTATTGTGAGTGGTTATCATGGTCTCATAAGTATGTTTTGTGAACCTTTTCGTGGGAGAGGGATCCTCTTATGAGTACTCCCAAACAAACCTTTCCAGCCCATTGGGCACTCTGATCTCTGAGAAAACAATTGTGAGGAGGACATTTCTAAATAGTAGCTTCTCGCCTTCTTGCGCGCTGCTAATGATTTCAGCTATGATGAAAGTGGACAAGTTGTAGATGGTCACCTTAAATATTTTCTAGCATACGTTTAGCCATGCCTTGTTCACTTGATTCCATATTTCTTGGTCATTGAGCTTGGTTACCAAGTGCACACACATCCTCATCATGGAGTCTAGATTCTCTATGATTTCAAATTATCATGATCCTTTCTTGTAGTCATATGCGGCTCCTATTTTCTTGATGGCCTCCTTATGACTTAGGTCATCATCAATGCTATCCCCCTCATAGATAAGGCCTGTGAACTTGGAAATCAACTAGGGAGTTATGTGCATCTTGCACCCCATAAAATAAAAATGGTCTTCGTGAATGCACGTATGCCATTAGCCATTGATAGAGGCACTCGAGAATTTCCTAAGTAGGGTAATTTGTAAAGTTATAGTAACCCCGACTTTTCCAGTTTAAATTTTACTTTGTTGTTGTATATGGGCATGCCATTCGGTGTCCTCTCGTTTGTTGGGTGAACCAACTCTAAAGTCATTTATTTTTCTCGTTGTGTTGGTGCGATGATTATAGTCACTCACAGTCATCTTTGACAAATGAGACTCTCATTATTTTCCTAGAAATACCCCATCGGGTATTGCATCTCCACGTACCACTCTTAATTTGTGCTTGCAACGACATTCGTTTCCTTCCCCTTGCCCTTGACATTATAATTTTTAGGTGAGATGGTTGTTTTCTTTGGTTCCATTCTTCTAGTGAGGTTACAATTCAAATGTCTTCTCCTTGCTTTTCTCTACCACTTTATCCAACACCAAGACTCAATCTTGTAAAGAAACCCTCCTAACAATGTGCCCTAGCTGCCAAACCCTAAGCGGAACAATTCTTCCACAAGATGACACTTCTCAAAAACTTCCTCCACGCCTGTTTACTCCTTTCCTACTGGTTTATGGATCTACTCTATTCACATCCTCTTAGATTTCCTAAATTCTTCTTCACACAAATTGATTTTGGATGTCATAGTTTACGAGAGCTCTTTTCACTTTGTAAACAGAAGATAAAATAATGAAGTTCCTGACTTCTTATTTATAGATTTTCCTTCTTTCCAGCATTAAATGCTATTTTACCTACCACTATACTTAACACTAAATGTGGATTTTTCTACCAAGTCGGCCTTACATGCCTTCACTTATGCACGTAATCTTGCGCGAAACATTCTACAACCTTTTGGTGTAGAAACAATCCATCATGACAGAAAAACTCTTACACACGTGTCAATAACATTGAAGGCACTTCTTCTAGCCTTCACCTGATTTTTCCTCTCACCTACCTCATGTTTTTCTTGTGCTTCTTCCTCCTCTCGTACGTGGTTTCTCGAAGTCTTATCCCGACACTAACATTTTTTCATCCACCTCTTCTTCCATGTTGTTCCTTCATCCTTGTGTGCTTTATATCCATCAATCGGGCTATTCACCGCAACTTCTACTACCAGTTTAACTTGTATTATGGGCCTCCACTTCACATCACTCCACCCCACACTAAAACAAATGTGCAGTCCTCTCACACATGCACACCATTCAAAAATTAATGTGGTTACCAAAGGTGCACTAAGGCACAAAACAAATAACTAAATAAATAACAAGAAAGGGAAACACAAGAAAGGAAATTACATAAAGGAAAATTTTAAACTAACTGGCAATGCTGACTTATTAAAAACACCAAGAAGACTTATTTATAGTAGGGATTTAACCAAATTCCATTGAAATGGCCTGACAATCACATCCCATCCAAAGGTGCTCTCAATTGGCATGCGCTTGAATCAAGGATGTACGAGATGATATAGGGCCCCAACCAATGGAATTTCAATTTTCCGGGATGGGAAACTTGGAATCATATAACAATACCATCTTCCCAACCTCAAATTGTTTGTTTTTGCTGTGGTGATCATGCCATGCCTTTTCTTTAACCTTTTCAGCCTTTTGACTCCACCTAGCCAATGATAATCTCTGGTCCAATTTCATCAACTTATCAATCCTTTCCTCTTGTGATTTTTCATCGCCTAATCTCTCTTGCGCGTGCTATATACAGAGAAGGTAACATGAATTCAATGGGTAGGACAGCCTTTGTGCCAAAAACCAATTGGGCTGTGTGGCTTTATTCAAAATCTTGTAGGTTTTCCTATATGACCATAGAAATGCTGATACTTTGTCATCCCAATCTTGTCTACCAACATCAAAAATTTTGGTCAGGGTATGACTCAGTATTTTATTAAATTCTTTGGTAATTCCATTTACTTGTGGATGGTAAGGGGTAGTCTTATGATGAACAACCATGGACTCTGCTAATAGAATCCTCATATTCTCATTTAGGAAATGTTTACCCCTATCACTAGTTAAGCTCAATGGGCATCCATACCTTGTAATAATATTTTCCCATAGAAACCACATTTCAAGTAACTGCACTACTATAAAATCCTTGGTAATCACTGCCATCGCCCATGTTTTCAAATAATATGTGCAACTAATTACATAACATGATCCCATCCTATGTGTGGCTGGAGAAATGGGGCCTAAAAATCTATGGCCCACTTTTCAAATGGATCTGTACTTGGAATAGGGCATAAAGGCATTTCATCCCTCTTCCTTGGTTTGCCAAGGCACCGATAATGATCACATGCCTTGAAATACTCTTTGCAATCTTGACATAGGGTCTCCCACCATAACCCAACTTGTAATATCTTACACAGAGTGACATCCCCTGCATAATTTCCACCTACACTTCCTCCATAATAGCTAGGTGCTCATGTTCTAGCACGCCCCAGCGTAACACTTCATCGCATCCTAGCTTGTACAAATCACCACTAACCAACATGTAAGGTGCGAAATGTATGGCTAACTACTTCATCTATAATGCTTTCATCCCTTATGGCACCACACCCATTTTGAGAAACATTGTAATATCCTCCAAGTCTGAGGGCATGTACGGCAACCTAAATAGTTACGCATCTGGGATGGTATCCTCAATGCTTTGTGAATCATCTTTTGAGTCAATTCTAGACAAGTGATCGGGTCCATAATTACTCTTTCTTGGCTTGATAACCACTATGAACTCAAATTCTTGGAATAACAGAACCATCGACATATGCACCCTTGTAGAACGGGCTTGTTTACCAAGTATTTTAATGCCATGTGGTTTGTGTAGAATACAAATGGTGTTACCAATAGATATTACCTAAACTTGTGCAACACATAGATCATGGATAGTTATTCACGCTTAATAGTGGTTTAATTTTATTCTATAGATGATAACTTTCTACTTGTGAAACACAAGGGATGGTCAATAATCCCTTCACCAAGTTTTTCCAATACTTCTCCAATGGCTATACTAGAGGCATCCACATGAACATGGAAAGGCTTATCCCAAACAAGAAAATGGAGTATGGGTGCTATGACAAGCCTATCCTTTGAAGTGTTGAATTCCCTCTACCGTGCCTCTCCCCAATGAAAATCACTCGTGTCTAAGAAATTGAGCCAAGGGTGCAACAATCTTGGCATATCCCTTGATGAATTTCCTATAGTAACCTATATTCCCAAGGAATCTGCGGATGGTGCTTTGGCTAGTAGGCTCCCTAAACCCACAATGGATGCAACTGCGTGTTGTGATCTACTAGTAATTATTCCTTCGTATATGATATTCCCCAATAAGGTTCCAAATGGGGTAACAAAGAAACACTTCTTGATATTGAGGGATATCCTCAACTGCGCCTTGCCTTTTAATCATTAGTATTAATTTATCACAATGGTATTTGACTAGACCATAAGCAATCCAATCATCCAAATACACTTGAAGAAATTTATGGATGAAGTCTTGAAAGGTTTGTACTATAATGTGCGAGAACAAATCGGCACATTCTTCAACCCAAAAGGCATGACTATATAGGAAAAAATTCCCCATTCAATGGTGAAAGTTGTCTTTCTTTGGTATTCCTTTACAAACCTCTCGTAGTGGTACCCGAGAACCCATCCGTGGAAGAGTAGACCTCACACTGGCCACTCCCTCTAACATTTATTTAGTAAACAGGGTAGGGAAGGGATCAATGACACATAATGCATTTAGGTCTTTGTAGTCAACACGGATCTTGATCCTTCCATCCTTTTTGATGCTGATGACCATTGGGCTTATCAATTTTGATTCTTCTATAGCCTCAATGATACCTGACACTATCATTTTTTATATCTCCTCCTTGACCCGCACGTGTAAATTTGGGTTCATGCGATATGGCCTCTTTTGGATTGGGCATGCACCTTCCTTCAATTTTATCCACATATCCCCAAGGAATGGTGGATTCCTTTGAGTTCATGGTACCTGTGAGGGAATAAATTCTTGAATTCACATAACAGATCAATGATCTTTAAGACCTCTTTCTCTAACAAATAGTCTCCAATGATAAATTTCTTGGGTTCTACTTTTGACACAATGTTAACCTTCTTCCTCTTCGGTGGCTCATGGTAGGCATGTGTCCTTTTTTATTAGCACTATCTATAATATCAAGTGTACCTACAAAGTGGTTAACATCTAGAATTTCCATTTCCTCTCCATCTATGACATAAACCATGTTTCATTTTTCCTTCTCTATGCACACACGCTCAAAATGCATCTCCTTTGACTCGTCCTCATCGAAGAGTGCCTCTAAACTCAGCTCATCTAGAAAATATAGTATCCTATCTTCCGACATGAAACTATCCCCTATCGTAAGGAACTTGATCACTTATAATGCCTTATCCACTGATGGATTTATGCTCCGATATTCAAAATATTGGATGAGATCAGTTGTTATCTCCTACCAATTTCTGTCTAGTGGAATGTTTCGAGTGGATATACCACATGTGTGTATAACCATGTAGTGTAGAATATAGATTATGCACCCATAATGATGGTGGTAATAATTTTACGCCTCTTATCTAGGACTTCTCAAATGCTTGGATATGAAATGAAGTAGTCTCTTTACCATGGTAGTCTTGTATGACCGTGGGAACATTTCTCTTGGAAAAATTTATAGAAAATTTTATTCTTACCTTGCTCTACTATAGGATTCTCTCTTGATGTGTAGCCCACCAACATGCTGCAGTCCTAAGTAGGTTATAACTGAGCATCCCTCTTCTTTTATCTTCATTTTTCAACTCGAGCTTCCATGTCCCATAATAAAATTACGGGTATGCCCCTCCCGGAGTAACTTGGTAACTTCTTTCCTTCTAGGTGTTTGAGTGAGCACACCTTGGTCACTCTTGTTATAGACCCCCTCAAATGTCTCCCGATTAACTCATAGGTCCCATGCACCTAGTTGTCACATGTCATGCATGTTATATCACTTACAAACCGAGTATCCTCAAATTAGATAAATCCTTTTGTAGGGTGAATTATCTCCAGGTCTCTGATGGAGAGCACATAAATTCTATCAAGGATCTCTTCTCCCAATGGTTCAATGTAAGGCCTTGACTTCCCATCTATCAAAGGGATGATGACCTATTCTTCATTGTTCTCAAAACTGATATATCCTTTGTTGAACCTCAGCTCCACGTTGTTCTTATAACACCATGGACACCCAAGTAATGATGGAAAATTTTCTTCCTCAGTGAGTGCCAAGACTTTGAAGTCTCCAAGAAACTTTACCCCGAATGGTGATCACAACATCCTTTAATAATCCAATGGGAATTACCTTAGTTGTTTTTCCATATACAACACATTCGAAGATGGCCTTAATGCAGACCTTCCCATTTGATGTCAGGCATAGAATGTAAGAGAATTGACTTCTTCTCCCATGTCAATCAATATGTTACTCAATAGCCAACCATCCACAACTACATTCAGTATGATCTCTTTGTCATAGTCAAGGCTATGGGGAGGGAGGTTTACATGTAGCACCTACCTTTCACATTTTCCTCTCGGTGCGTGGTACCTTATCATGTATCCATTCTCCTAGCAAGGGAATAATATTCTCTTTCCTTAACATTCTACACACTTCCTTGACCACATCTAGACATCAATATCACACCAAGAAAAGGCCACTACTCAAGATATTGTATTTCTTGTGCCTGGACTACTCCTTTAGACATTGTATTTCTCCCTACAAACTCTAAATGAAATCCATTCTCTCTTGATACACTTCCTTCTGGTGGGAAGGGTCCAGATAATTCCCATGCACCAATTCTTCTCTTGAGACTAGATTCCTTTGCCTTGGTACTTCCTTGGCACGTGCAGCCTCTGCTTGTGTTGTCACCAAAATAGGTTCTAACCCTGACTCACGCGCCACTCTAGGTATCCACTGTGTGTCGGCATTATTTATACTCACTATCCTAGCACCCTTGTACTTCCGGTGCTACTTGCTCATGTGATCGATAAACTTAGGGCACTCCTCATACTTATGCTTCTTCCCGCATAATGGGCACTATAATAAATATGAACACTTGTACCTATAACGCTCGTAGATCCATAATTATAGCAAGTTCCTTATGGGAACTCACTTATTCCTCCCTCTCGTAGTTACCGTGACCACAAAATCCTCCACAAGAACCTCTCCCACATTCCCATCCATCCATGCGTCCTTCATAATGGTGATAATATTCTTTGGAACTACTAGAAAGGCTAGTATAGTGCACACCATGATCAATGGCCTCATGGATTTGGTAAATAAGCCTATAATCCTTAGTATCATGGGTTGTAGAGGTGTAGATATTGTAGTAGCAAGACACATTCTTCCGAATTATGTGCTATAACAAGGGACATCTACTTGCATCATGGTCCCCGTGACAAATTTCATAATCTACTGTTATGGCATGTACCGACTGGGGGTAACTATCCTGGCATGCCCCTTTACTTCACAATCTACACACCAAATACCACTATGAGTCTCATGTGTAGAGTTTTCAGATAACTTCTCCGAGTGCTTGGCCATAAAAATGATTTGAGCCTCCGAAAATGCCTCACACTAGTATCAATGATTCCAATTTCTTCGGCATGTAAGGAAACCTCAAGAGCCTCCCACAAAGTTAGTAAATGTTTTGTGTGACAATGCCCTCATAAATGGAGTGATCAACCCCCAAAAAGCCATTGAGCATGCTTTGAAGGGTGAATTTCATATGACAGTTTTGACAGAAGATTTTTAAACTATTCATCATACTCCTTCACACTCTCTGTCATTCCTTGTTGGATCTCCTTCAAAGTGTTGATACTCTTCTGCTCAAACTTTGGTATATGGAACTTTTTTAGGAAGGAATTATTCAATACAATGTAGTCTACCACCATTTGATAGGGGTTATACTTCCTATACCAGCTATGCATGCACCCTTGGAACATTTTTTTCAACTTACTTGCCTTCTGCTCCGAGGTAGTGATCCCCTTTGCGCACCATAAAAATTCACACTTTTACATGTGTTTTGTAGCATCCTTTATACCTTGGTAATTTGGAAAGTGTAAAGACATCTTAAAGAACACCGAGGAGGTGGCCGAGTCCCCTATCCTCCCGAGCGAGATCCTTGGTTCCCTCTAGTATTTCCTCTGGTGTTCCCTCCACTAGATCCACCAGTGTCCCGTGCCTCCATATCCACCAATTTCACCTCCAAATCCTCATGTAACTGGAAATAGGCCTGAAGTGATCACACCTAGTGTCCCCAACATTCCACTTAACTATGTGCCAACGTTCGTGATATTTCTCCACCGCCAAAAGTGTATCCTGTGCCACTCCAAGATGTATTTCCCAAACCTTACATACTTGCAGTTTGCCAAAAATTCCTCTAAACACCGGAATGGTATGTATAGCCATGGATGTTCCAAACAAAAATTATAACTCCTGGGCATCGATCGGTCACTCCCACCAATACCAACTGGGTTATCAATACTTCTCCCTTGATTTGGAAAACCAAGCGCTAGGGGTTGGTCACTAGGTGGGTTCAAATGCGCACCGATAACTCTTCTTTCTCCATGCGACGAACTCTCATTAGAAGATGAAGGGGCCTCTCTCCCATGCTTGCCAATATGGGGTAGTACAGACTTCTTAGGCTCCACATCCTCTACATAAACTTCAAAACCCTCTTGCAACATCTACCTCTATAGATCCATCACACTTGCAACCTTGCGTTGTCTAGTCATCTCCCGCATGAGCTTTGATATACTTGAGTCATCTCTCCTCCCTTTAATTTTCAGCCGTAATCTCTCCGTCATCTTCCTCCACCTTAACTTCCTCACACAATCCTTAGAGTAGCTTAGCCAACCATTGGGAATGCTTCTTAACTCAAAGTAATGACCAAGATCTTCATAGCCGAGGAATAACACTAAAAATTGATCCTCTAGGCTCCTCCTCAAACTTGAACTCAATAACTTTTGGGTAATAATACATCAAAATGGTGTATTATAAAGTGTAACTAGCCAAAACTCCTTTCCATCGTGATCAATAATGCGCGTCTAAGTCGATCTCGCACCCTACATCCTCTAATAGTCATCTTGGGTCCACACATGTGATCTATAATGCCACTTGATCTAGATGTGTATTTTGAAATCCATTCATATAGATCTATTAGGAAGTAACAAAATAATTCCTCATGTAACTCTTGGTATAGGTTCTCTTCTACCCATCCATGTGCATTGAACTAAGGTCCAGTGCTAAATATTTGAGAAAAATCATCCTTCGTTCTCTTGAACCATGTTTCAACACTTTCTAAAGTCAGGTGCTATATCATCACACATCACAAGGAAAAAGATGCATGCCATTTCTAACAAATTCAAAAAGAGGTCCCGGAAATAGAACCAAGATGTATTCATTTTTATGCTCTTTCAAAGAACAAGGAAATCCCATACACACCGACCTATCACCCAACGAGCTCTAGGAACTCACCTGAGGTGCATGTAGGCACCGAGCCCCTCCTTTATGTGAGTTGTGTGAGAATGCATTATTTACAACAGAAACTTAAGTGAAGATAATGGAAATGAACCATACATTCATCTTAGAGCTTAGAATGGTTTCTAGACCAATTTATTCATTCGAGATAAGAAAATATTTACAAAACATAGATCTGAATCATAACAAAAGGAAATGCATAGGGGTTTACACCCACTTATAAGAAATATATATAAGAATGATCCATACAAATATAAGTAAAATTGGAACCACATATATTCATATTAAATACGTTTGGTAATCATATCACATTCATTGAGGATATCATAGATCCATATAATAGTGCGGACTAATGTCATACATCCGAACTAGACTTAAGCCCCTTTTGGTACAAAGAAAAATATTTAGACCCATCCCCTTGATACATCATACTCCTACATATCCTCTAATCCCAACCCATGGAACTCTCATAGTATTTTTGCATAACTTTGCCTCTTTCCATTCTCTTCTTCCTAGGTGTATCTTTCTCTAGCGAGCACTTGTATTTATAGCCTCAACAAGCACCACCATGCCTTTTTGAAGTTGTCGATCAGGTGTTAAGTGTCCAAGTGGTCCTTCATGGGAGCATGATCCTTTAGATGTGAGCTCTCCATCCTTTTCCATGATGACCTTCTGGAATCTTCTATCATAAGGTATATTCCTTTTGTGGGCACCAAGTTACCAGGATGGAACCTAATACATTCCACATGTGTAATCAGGTCATGCTTTCCTTGTGTTCTACTTGATATGAAAAATATGGCTAAGTCCCAAAACCTTTTCTCTACCTTGCACGCGCGTGCCACCGGTTCTACTAAACCTTCCTCTAACCTTGTCCTACAAAATTTCTCCTTGCGTACCCATGCACCTTCTTCTAATTAGAAGATATTTTAGGGGCCCAACAGAAGAAGCCTATTATTCCTATAGAATTTGAAATTCAAACCTTAAGAACAACTATTGAAGTAGGAATTGATTTATTAGAAGCACATGTAATGGTTCTTCAACTAAATGAGTTGGATGAGATGAGATTACAAGAATTACATCAAACAAAAATCATCCAACATCAAAGGAAAGTATGACATGATAAACATATTAAGAAAAGGAAGTTTCAAAAAGGATATTGAGCCCTACTATTTGATTCAAAGTACAAGGACTTCAAAGGAAAATACAAACAAGATGGATGGGTCTATATTAAATTGAGGAAGTATTTAACAATGGAACTATTTAGATAATTGTAATTGAAGGTTAAAGAAAAGTATCATGTCCATACCTTGATGTGGGGGATGCAATCGATTATGTGTGGTTTGGAGGTAGTTGCAGAAAATGAGGGTGTAGAACTCCTCGCTTACGCTAAAGTGAAAGTGTCGAAATCAGTGGTTTGTGTCGATTCGTCCTCCTCTCGATAAGAGTAAAGAGGGATGAGATGTCGAGATCATTGACGAGGTGGATCCGAGAGGCCAAACGACCTAATATTTCCTAGATGAATTTGTCTTTAGTTTTTGATTAAGGTTAGAATGGCTGTTTGTATAGTGAAGTGTATAGATATAGGAAGTATTTGTGGGTCAAGTGAAGTTGATTACAACTCTTCCCCATATTTTGGCATATATTTAGTAAGATAAGTTTATTGTAATCATCATGGGATTACACTTCTGGAAGAATTATCATGGATTGGTTCCTTATGTAATTTTTTCAAGACTTATCATCGAAATATCCTAGTTTAAAATCTTAAAATCATAGAATGAATTCATCTAATTTATATATATCTTCTTTGTGATACATATAATGTTTACGTTACATAAGCTAGCGAATTGAGTTCCTAAATAAAATATTGTGGCATAACCTCATGGCCCCTTAGCTCTTAATACCTCAATTTAGTTTTGAAATATTAACTACCACTAGATTCCAACAATTATGTGGTAGTATAACCTAACGAGCACTAAGCTCGAAATATCTTAATTTAAAATAACATATCATGTTTGCGATACATAACCTAGTGAATTGAATACCCAAATAATATGTTGTGGAATAACATAGCAGCCACTAAGCTCTTAATACCAGTATTCAATAAGATTGTATTATTATGTTGCATAACCTACTATTGTGTTATGCTTATAATATATTCTGAAACCTAGATACTTCTAAGATCCAAATATTATGTTCTGTCATAAGCTAGTGGATTGTAAGATAAAAATATAATTGGGTTATATTGTTGCATAACTTAGTGGCTACTAAGCTCTTAATACCATAATTTAGTTTTTAAATCCTTACTACTTTGCTAGAGTTCCAATGATTATACGGTAGCATAACCTAGTGGGCACGAAACTCAAAATATCTTAATTTAAAATAACATATCATGTTTTTATACATAACCTAGAAAATTGAATACCCAAATAATATGTTGTGGAATAAACTAGTGTCCACTAAGCTCTTAATACCAGTATTCACTAAGATAATATTATTATGTTACATAACCATCTCATTTGTATGTAAAGCAGCACTTGGCTAGCCTCATTAAAGGTTTTCCAACTAAGTGTAGTTTGGCCAATGATGGCATAGCTTAGTGGTTGCAAATCCTCATCAATAGCTGATGATTATTCTCCACAAAAGGGTGGTTTGATGAATATAATCATAGCTTAACATCCTCTAAATTTGAATTATGATACAAAGAATAATTGATATTGTACTTACCATATCACCATAGAAACCACTATATTTATCCATTTAAGTTTTCCACGATATGAAATCAACTATGCATTGATTAATGTTTATTTCAAATACATTATGATCACTTTTTCAATAGGAAGAAATAGATTATGAATTGATGATTGTTCATTTGAAATAAATCTTTCATCAACAGATCTAGAAGTGGTAGTATAACCTAAAGGTGCTAATCTCGATATATCTTAATTTAAAATAACATATCATGTTTGCGATACATAACCTAGTGAATTGAATACCCAAATAATATGTTGTGGAATAACATAGCAGCCACTAAGCTCTTAATACCAGTATTCAATAAGATTGTATTATTATGTTGCATAACCTACCCGCCGCTATGCTTATAATATATTACTCGAAACCTAAAGACTTCTAAGATCCAAATATTATGTTCTGTCATAAGCTAGTGGATTGTAAGATAAAAATATAATTGGGTTATATTGTTGCATAACTTAGTGGCTACTAAGCTCTTAATACCATAATTTAGTTTTTAAATCCTTACTACTGCTAGGTTCCAATGATTATATGGTAAAGATAACCTAGTGGGCATGAAACTCAAAATATCTTAATTTAAAATAACATATCATGTTTGTTATACATAACCTAGAAAATTGAATACCTAAATAATATGTTGTGGAATAAACTAGTGTCCACTAAGCTCTTAATACCAGTATTCACTAAGATCATATTATTATGTTACATAACCATCTCATTTGTATGTAAAGCAGCACTTGGCTAGCCTCATTAAAGGTTTTCCAACTAAGTGTAGTTTGGCCAATGATGGCATAGCTTAGCGGTTGCAAATCCTCATCAATAGCTGATGATTATTCTCCGCAAAAGGGTGGTTTGATGAATATAAGCGTAGATTAACATCCTCTAATTTGAATTATAATACAAAGAATAATTGATATTGTACTTACCATATCACCACGAAACCCTATGTTTATCCATTTAAGTTTTCCACAACATGAAATCAATTATGAATTAATTAATGTTTATTTCAAATACATTATGCTCGCATTTTCAATAGGAAGAAATAGATTATGAATTGATGATTGTTCATTTGAAATAAATCTTTCATCAACGGATCTAGAAGTGTGTACATGTGGTGTAATATAAGTCGCAATCTCAATTGATAATTGTTAGTCATAAGCTAAAATGTTGTTTATTTCAATTGGTTGTAATTGATATGTGGTGATAAAAATAAAATTTGTTTACTTCCTTACAGGTAGCGATAAGAGTTATTTACTCATTTTGGATATGGAGGACCTGTTATATGAGATAAAAAAAACTTACAATAGGAAGATGTCATCGGAGTTCGGGATGAAAGTTGTGAACCCGGGAGGTAACTTTGTCGAGAATTTATAAAATTACTATCATCATATTGTGAACTAGGATTACGGTCCAAAATTTTCATTTCTGTTGATGTTAAAAATATATCAATGGGATTCATTAAAAATATTAACCATATTGAATTCAAGACTCACTTGGGGAAAGGAACATTGCAATATAATCGAGGGAATAATAATAAGAGAGCTAGAAAAGGTTTGTAGTAGTAACGCTTTTTTCATATAGTTTGGAAAACACTTTTTGTATTACATTAGCGCAAAGGAAATGTACGATGGAAAAGTGACAAGAGATAATTTGAATCTACAAGTAAATTTTCCTCGCACCCGACCTCCCGAGGTCGTGCCGAGACAGCCGGTGGGGATTAAATATGTGTGGGATGCAGACAAGCTAATTAGGCAATCTAATGTCTTCGACGCGCACTAGTGGAAATTACGAATCTAAGGAAAAGAAGGCCCTCCTAACCTAAACTGGTGTGATAGATCGATCAGCAAGGATGACTACTCGAAGGCTCCAATCAATATCAAGCTCTAGCGTGATTCGGTCTATAGGTTGTGGAATACGTGGAAAATGACCTGGGATAGTTTTGTGTATATCTCCAGATAAGGTCATAGGGCGGATGGTAAATATAATTGACTCTATGGGTGATTCTCTAGCCTAGTCCAGAACTCCTTAGCTTTGTTAGCTGTTATGTCTAGCAAGGATAACTATTCGATGATGATAGGTGGAAGTGGAGTAGATCTGAATACTAGTGTACGTAGGCCAACATCTATGTCTGATTCACCTATGGACTTGTTGGGCTATGGGACTTGTGGGTCACAACCGTAGATTCATGGTTGCTTATAGACCTGCTATGGTCATGTGCAGAATCAATCCCTAATCCCTAGTATCCAATAGTCATATGCTTTCTCAGCTTCTATATTTAGAATTAATAATTGTGTGATCTTCTCAGAATATCTTACAAGCGTTTGTGCAACCTGAATTCTCAAGCTGGTATCTATATCTGTGAGAGTGTCTCCTGCGTCTGGCTATGGGACCAAAGGATCACAACCAAAGGTCTTCTCTCTTTCAAACCCTTCCATAATCATGTGGATATGAATCTAGGGTAATCTGTAGTTTGGTTGATTTGACCAAAATGTGTGTGCTTGGTCGTCTTCTATGTTTAACCCGTGCAGTTGGAAACTGATTTGTTGTAAGTTTACCATTGTTTGGAAGACTTGGATCCTAAGATTATGATCTATATCAGTTATGGCTGTGACGAGATTGGGTTGGGGCACGATTGGCTCGAATATGTATTCCCTGGGCTCTCTAGGTCCTGTGATTGTCATACAAAAGCAATAATGAAAACTAAATGCAGTAAAATAAAATTAACTATGCGAAGTATATCTATAACATATATAACTTCTATATTTTTGTTATTTTCTGATGAATTTTATAAATGAATTTGAAGGAGCAGCTATTTTAATATATCTAGAAATTGACAATTAACCTAGTGTCGAAATTTAAAACAAATAAGGTAACCGAGTATAGCTACTTGCTCGTGCGATTGTAAATCTATTCGAAATAATGAAATAAGTGATCTAGTCTATTTGCAAGACTCTCGATCCTACCTCTCGAAGTGAGGAATGAATCATAGTCTCTCGAAACTATCAATCCCCACAAAGCGTCCTGGCAATATCGAAAGTAATATTTACTTGAAATAAAGTAATTAACTACTCTATTTGATATGATTCTAATTAGAACTTTGAAAGCTAGAACACGGATTACGTAGAACAGAGGCGAATCCGATGATGTGTGTGATCTTGTCCCCTCGTTTGATCTCCTCGTTCCTTCGTGTTCATGTGGATCCGAGAAAAGCGTGTAATGTTAGTATCAACGAAGTAGATATTGGGACAAAGGCATCTTAGGATACGGGCATCGAATACAATGTGAGTAGAAGAGAGATAACACAAGAGTACAGAGCTTGGCTTATGTAATTCCTAGCGGGATTTATTGCGAGTCATGCAACATAAAACATCCAGAACCTGAAACTATCATGTTTGAAGAACAAAACCTACAACTTTAATGGCTTCCTATTGAAAACAAACTACTCTACTCCAATGGATTGGATGAAATATCAACAACACTTGCACAAGATGGATATGTGGCTTCCTAACAACAAAACAACACTAACTAAGCATGCAATGAAAGAAACTAAGAATTCTAAGAAAAATGAAAGACTAATCTATTGCAATGAGAAATTTAGAGGCAAATTTGAGGGGCCATTTTCTTGAGCACAAGCCAACTATTTATAGCATTTGCATTTACCCAAGGTAAAAACCAAATTGAACTCTTAAACTATAAACAATGGCAAAACACTATTCCAGGGAACCAGAATCATTAATGCAAGCCCATGGCGGTGAAAAAAAGCTGGTAAATGTTGAAATTTACGTGAGTCATGTTAAAAGAGCATTCTGGAAAATGCATAAAGGACCACCGCCTGTTTAGGGTGGCAGTCACGAGACCGCTGCCCAGGCAGGGCAGTGGTTTCGTAACTGAAGAGAAAAAGGCCAAGAAAAGAGGAGAAAAGAGAAAGAAAAGCACACTGGGGCTAAGCGGGGCATTCGGGATGTTAACGCACACTTGGAGAGCTTTTCCGGATCCCAAACACCTTACGAGGAGACCTGTATCATCATTGGGGTATGTGTTACATTTTTCGACAAAGGTAGCAGTACCCTACAATTTTGGGTACGTATAGGAAACCCTCCTGAAAATTTTATGGTGGGTATGAAAAGCAGACACAAAGATTTTACAAAGATAAATGATTGATGACTGATTTGTATAAAAAAATATCAAAAATAGTGTCTCAGGAATTTAATGTGGTAGAGGGCATCAAATACTTGGAGAAAGAAAGAGCTAAATAACTATTTATCTTTTTGGAATGTTTTTATGATTGTCTTACTTAACATTTCCAATAATATATACATTCATATGTTATTATGAAATGTCTTGGGTAGCTCTATTCTATTATGTTGAGATTGTCGAAATATATGTTGGGAGGATTTATGTTTTCACTAATTATAAGATGACATTATGATTAATAAATTCTATGTGAATTATTGGAAAACTTTCCCTTGCAAATTTGTAAAATAACCATTTTTTTTACACTTTGTTCATAAAATAAATATAAAATTATACTATATATATTTAATTGTTTTTAATTATTTTTTAATATAATGAATATATATATATATATAATCTATAAAAATTGACGGTCATATCTAAAATATGCAAGTCATATGTGACGGTTATTTCAAAGATTTGTAACTATTTTACAGATGAGAAGGATTAATACCTCTAAACGGGTGTCAAATTTAAAACCACGTTGTGGCCTTTGTTGCAACCATTGAAGGACAAGAGAAGATGTTCAGGATGATATTTGATCAAAAACTAAATTCGAGGGAACTTTTTTTTGGAGCTTCACTAAGAAAAAATATAAATAATGCTTAGGGACCGCTAGCTTGTTTAAAAAATCACCATTTTCTGTATATAACATAGCATAAATAATGGCCAGGGGCTGCTAGCCCTTATAAAATAGAAACATGTTCTGTACATAACATAACATAAATAACTGCCAATGACAGTGAACCCTTATAAAACAAAAACATGTTATGTACATAACATAACATAAATAATGGCCAACGGCTACTATCTCGTATAATGGATTCTAATATTTTATTTTCTTGGATTCCAATATATGGGACTTTGGAGTACATATAATTCCAATATAGCCGATTTTGGATTCCAAGTATATGTGATTTCAGATTCTAGTATATGTGATATTGGAATCCAATATGTGTGATTTTGGAATCTAATATGTGCAATTTTGGAGTGTAGATAATTCCAATATTTGACATTTTGGAATCCGAAAATAGCAATATTGGATTTCGATATTGAGTATATTTTTAGTTGTTGGGACTGGAATAAGTCCCAATTTAGTGAAATAAACGTTTTGTGCATAAATTTGTGAATCGACCAAACAAAAACTATGAAAAATGCATCTACATGTGGCTCTTTTGGTCAAAGAGTAGCTAGAAAAATTATTAGCAATGGGATTCATCAAACCTATTGATTATTCTGAATGGATCTCCAACATATTCCCTATTCATAAGAAACTTTTGGTATAAGGATTTGCATAGATTTTAGGGACATCAAAAAAGCATGTCCTAAGGATGAATTTCCTCTTCCAAACATCGACATGATTGTTAATTCTACGGCTGGCCATGAAATTCTATCCCTTATGGATGAATTTTTAGATATAATCAAATCAAGATTATATAAGAGGACCAACATAAAACAACCTTTTCTAATTCTTGGGGCACATTTAGCTATTAGGTCATGCCCTTTAGCCTTTAATAATACATGTGAAACATATATGAGAGCCATGACTATCATCTTCCATGACACGTTACATGATATTATGGAGGATTATGTGGATGATATCCTCAGAAAATATCACACTAGAGCAGAGAACCCAATGATCCTTCATTGTATATTTGAATGGCTCTAGGATTACAAGGTCCATTTGAATCCAAAGAAATGTCTCTTGGAGTCATTTTAGGTAAAATATTGTGCTTCATTTTTTCTTAGTATGGAATTGAATTGAATCCCACCAAAGTCACTACTATCACCAAGATGCATACTTGAGAAACATCAAATAGATATGCAACATGCAAGGTAAAATTTAGGACATCCAAAGATTCATCTCGTAACTTGGAGACAAATGCCACTCCTTCACCCATATACTAAAAAAAAATATTAATTTCCTTTGGGGCCCAAATTACCAACAAGAATTTGTTCAAATTAAAAATATTTGGAAAATTCACTTATTGTTATACCACCTACCCCAGAACCTTTTCTATTATATATATCTTCTACCCAATTTTTATTAGTGCATTTTTGGCACAATATGATACTCAACACAAAGAAAGAGTAGTTTATTACCTTATCCACGCCTTAATTACATATGAATTCAACTATCCACAAATTGAAAAGGAATGCTTCTCTACTATCTTTGATTTTAAAAAACTCTACCCTTACCTTTTGAGAAAACATATCAATATCATATCCAAATTTGACCCTATCAATTACCTTCTATCAAAATCTACATTTATAGGAAGGATGACCAATTGGATTATTTTGCTGAGTGAGTTTTACATTGAATATGTCAATAAAAAATCAGTCAAAGTACAAATACTCATTGAATAACTAGTTGAAGCACCACTTCCATGAATGGAACCTCTAAGTTTGGATTTGTCAGATGCTTCCGTTTCATATATCAAAGAATCATAAAAATGGAAGGTATATTTTAATGGGTCAT
This sequence comes from Taxus wallichiana var. yunnanensis, assembly GCA_018340775.1. NCBI lineage: Eukaryota > Viridiplantae > Streptophyta > Pinopsida > Cupressales > Taxaceae > Taxus > Taxus wallichiana. The sequence goes on from CM031234.1 coordinate 54,935,104, forward strand.
TCACATTTAATGTATCAAGAGTAGGAGTAGTCATTATTACTCCCACATGAGATATAATCCCACAAGCTTTCATACTTGGATTCGCATGTACAAACAACATTTCCAAATATGTATCTCTCATTATAGGACATAATTTCATTATAAGATGGGACACCAAACAAGTTGAGGTCATTGATGAATCACAACTTATCATCAAACAAGTGACTGAAGAATACAAAGTAAAATAGAGAAGCTTATCCCATTTAAATGTATGGTGGATACCCTAAAATATTATTTTGTTCAATTTTCCTTCCATCAAGTTCCATGCATGCATAACTAATCAATGGATGTTATGGCTACCATTGGATCCTTATTATGCTTATCACTCTATACCGAGAGATTATCAACTCCTCATTCATCATCTAACAATCTTGGACTATGACATGCTAGAATCATGTTTGGTATGTAAAGTTATTAATCCATTTTCCCCTTGGTACGTTGATATTTACAACTACCTACAGGATGGTACCTTCCCACCTAACCTCTCCCACTCCCAAAAGGAAACATTATCCAACACGTGTCCCGTTACACCCTACTGGGGGCACTCTCAATAGTAAAGGTTTTGATGGGAATTTGTTATGTTTCCTTAATTATGAAGAAGTTATCCAAGCAACCAAAGAGGTGTACGAATGCATCTTTGGTTCTCATACTAGTGGCATGGTCATCATGAAGAAACTTCTATGTATGGGATATTCTTGGTATACTATGAAAAAGACTATTGCTAGTATGTGAAGAAATGTATCCTATGCTAAAAATGATAATTTGATCCATGCACCATATAGGTCCTTATAGCCTATCACAACACCATGGGAATTTTCCAAATGGGGGCTTGATCTTATAGAAAAACTCACCCACCTCATTTGACCACAACAAACACATTATCAATGCTCTTTTGAATACTTTACCAAATGGGTGGATGTTTTCCTCTAACTTATGTTATAGGTGATCATATTTTCAAGTTCATTATGAAACACATAATCTACCATTACAACATACCTTCTACCATTGTATCTGAAAATGGTAAATCATTCAAGAATAATAAAGTTAAGGCTCTGTGCCAACACTTTAAAATTTTCTGAATTGGTCTACACCTTATTACTTGCAAGGTAATGGGAAATATGAGGCCACTAATAAAAAATGTTTTTGGATTATGGAGAAAATGGCTAGTGTAGACACAAAATCTATACACTTGGTTACATTTTTAGGTCCTAAAAGCATGCAAGCATTTACATGATTCCTAAGCAAGAAAAATAGTAATTGATAGCTCCTATTAGCCTGTTGCTTTGTCTTATGCACTTTTTTAGCTTTATACATCTTACACTCTTACCCACATTTAATTGTTTTATCTTTCTTTGGCCTTAGAAACTAGTGCCTAGTGAGGACAGTAGCACTAGGTGCTCCTATCCTCTTAGGTGATCTTGTCTCTCTTTATCTTTATCTTATCTGTTTGGATCCATTTTTGTTCTTAATTAATTTTTATCTTTTTTGGTCGGCCTTTTAGTTTTCAACTATGAAATTAAAATAAGGGAATCATATAACTACACAATTATGTTTTCAAAATAAGGGACAAAATAATAAGCATTACATACTATCATCTAAGATTGTGTCCAAAGGAAAAAAATTTATTTAAGGAATCCATCTAGCACATTCACTCAAGGGACAAGGGCCACATAATTTTTCATACACAACATAGGAAGGGGAAGTCTATTATATTACATCCACACATATTATACATATTATACATTCTAGATCTAAACCAATATCATTTGTGAAACTTACACAAGGGCATCCTAGGGCATAATTTCTACACACACAAGAAATACATGGAGTCTGAGATGTAGTTCAGTGATCACTCATAATTTCACTCTTCAAGTGACCGTTAGGGTCTTTCGACTCCCGATTATGTATTTTCATTTTAGGTTTGATGTGGTTTGTGAGTATGTGCAAGTGAAATTATTTATTACAGGTTACATGTATACTTTGAGATCAAGGAGTTGAGACAATGCGATAAGTAGTGAACAACAAAAAAACCCCTCTCGTATAAAAAATACCATATCTAAACCACCCACATAGACACCAACGCCAATATCTAGAAAATGGTGCCGAGCGCTCCTATCCTTTCTCGAGGCACTCCTGTCTAATACATTTTTAGAACTTAGAACCTCCAATAAGCCTTTACGACACTTTCCTCGGTCTGCTCTAGTTTTGCATCTTCCTATATCACTTCCAATTCATTTTAAAATCAGCTAAGTCCTATTATCCCTCCTTACTTAGGGTTTCATATTGCATATTATTTATTTCTTGTGTCTCATTGTCTATTAGCATTTGTACATCATAAGGTATAATAGTTACTCTGAAATCAAATTTAATATAGATTAAATCATTTGGTGAACCCCATCTTTGAAACCCTACCTTCTGTCCAAGCCTTTTTTAATTCTTATCTCGTGGTTGAAACTTATGAACCCTTTACCGATGAAGATCTCTGTGACCTCAAGGTCCATATTAATGAACATCCTCAAGACTTTGATATCTTATTATTCACTTCCCATGAGGAAGCCACTAATCTAGCTAATCTCAACCCTCCCGTCTCTAGTGATATTTCTATTCCTATTGTGACATAAACTCGACATTCTACCCTCCCACCCACCTCCACTATTCCTGTTTCTTTGCCTACTGCTACCAATCAATTCAAACATCCTATTAATTTTCATACTCTAAAAGTATCCTCTTTAGGTACCCAAGACCTAGATTCTTTATACCAAGATCTCTAAGTTCAAATTTATCTCATTATAATAGGATACTTCACGTTCCTATCCATCTCTTGATTCCTCATTACTCTTTCACACACCTTGTACACATGCTATATCTGCTTATCCACTTCCTCTAAAATTCATTATAGCTAATATTCCCACCTTCAATGGCCATCATGACCCTCGGGAGAATATTTTATCTTTCCATGAGGCATGCCTTGACTATGCGGATGATCGCATGTTACTAGATAAGCCATTTCCTAGGAGTTCATAAGACCACACTATACATTGTTTCTATGATCTACCTGTTCATTCGGTAAATTATGTTACAAAATTAAGCGATGATTTTATCACTCAATTTTCTAACAATATCAACACTAATATATCTTATACATGAATAGCTTAAATAAAATAAGGATCCAATGATCATCTTGCCAACTATGTTTCTATAAGAACAACCTTACTAAGATGACTAATGTACTAGCTGATTCGAATTACAAGATTAATTTGTTCAAATTCTCTCACCTCCACTTTAAGAGAGTGTCATCTTTGAGATCTCTCCATCATTTGATCAATTATTCCATACACTCAAGATGCACGAAGGAAAAATTTTATCTATGGGAAAATTGAAATATCATGATACTTCTTCATCCTCCAATAGATTTCAAGATAAATCTACATTCAAGCCATCTCCTAATTACACTGAAGCTAAATCCATTATCAATTACATTTCTCCATCTACCACACTTCAAGTGTAAGCTCCATATCATACATTTACTAAGTTACCTTACACTCCTCGCTTCCTATAACCGTAAATTATCAAAAGAAATCTTGTTACTCTTCCACCATTGCTCAATCTAGATCCTTCTTGCCTATGTGGTTATAATTACGATGAAAATACACACTGTGATTACCATCAATGAATTGGGCATCCTAATGATCAATGTTTCAAACTTTGACATCTAATTTAAGATCTTATTGAGAACAACTCCATCAAGCTCCTGCGATATCTCCTTCTAAGAGGGTAAATGATAATAAAAAGCTAAAAATATTTAAAGATCCTTTACTAAAGCATGACAAGAAACTTATATATTCTTTTGTAAATAGAACTTATCGTGTTGTGCCTCATCCTTCATTGGGGCCTCTTAATTTCCTCGTTTCTTCTCTTGATGTGCCACCACCAGTCACTACATTTTCAGATCATGATTATCATGCTACATTTTCTTTTGATTCATTGCACATCAATGTTTATGTTGGAACCTATTCTAATAATAATACTATGGTCCATCAAATTCTACCAATGCATGCTCCATTGTACTTCTTGTAGCTATTAAATGCCCAACATCATTAATTACATTTCTAGGTCCTCATTCTTATGGTCGTGTCATTCTTCCCATCATAGTTGGGTCTCTTACTATATTTACACCATTCCTTGTTACCTCTAAAATTGATAGTTGTGACATGCTCTTAGGTCTTCCTTGGCTACGCACTGAGAAAAACTATCCCTTCCATGCATCACTTATGTCTCAAGTTCCTCCATAACAAACATGTTGTTAGTAAACCTTGTTTCATTGGTTGGTGTTTTCATTGATTTTACATGGAATTGATGGAAAAGGAGGAGTGAAATTTCATGTAGATAGGTGTATGTCAATGGTGTATAATGGTCTCAAGTTGGTTCTTTGAGCTTTCAAGATGGTTTTAGGGTGGTCTTAGAGTGCTACAGGCTTGAACAATGAGGTTGATGTCCATTGAAAGTAAAGTGCTGGTTGATATGCTTGGATAAGATGTTATAAAGGTGAAAATGATGGTTTCAACATGGGAAAGATCTCTTGGAGTGAGTTTTGGTCATCTTTTGGAAGTCTCAGTTGAAACTAGCTCATTTATATCTATTTCTAGATCTCAATGAGGTGTGAGAACTTAATGTAGGCCATGAAAAGACTAGGTAAGAATGGAAGGAGCATAAGAAAATTACCTAGGGAATATTTGAGCAATAGTAAGGCCTATTTTAGCTCATTAGTGGAAAATCTCAAAAGTTCACCAAAACTATCTTTGTGGACTTATAGTGAATACAAGGTAAATGAGATAGGTTTAAGCTATAAAAATAAATTCATGGAAAATTAAGCTATGGAATATGTATAGGGGGTATTGTAGTGCTTCATGTCAAGTTTCATCAAGTTCGAGGAATTTTATGAAATTTATTCAAGTTTTTTCTAAAATTGGCTTCTTAAGGAATGTAAATTGAACACCTTATCTTCTTAACATCCAAGAAAAAATATGGATCCTTCTTCAGATAAATCATAGAATTTATTTTTAAGATAACTCCAAGCCTGATTTTTTTCTAATTTTTTTAGGGAATTTGGACAAGAAACAAAGAAGTTATGATCATTTTTCTAGCCTTGTTTTACTTTCTCTTAAGCACCTTCTTAAATCAGTGGTAGAAAAAGTATTTTGCTCATCTTCAAATCAATTGGATGAGAAAATTTAAATATTTTGATGGTTTAATAATGGTTTATATAAGTCCTTCATTCACCAATTATTTCAAAGCATGCTTGGTTCAATGAAAAGTCTTATTAAGGTATGAAAGTTGTGTGTCTGCAGGTGTGGTGTGAGATAGTATAGTCATAAAAATTGTGGTTACACAAAATTTTGAGGATGGAATTGAATTTTTATTCATCTTTAAGTACATGTTAAATGGAATAACGGTCCTTATATGGAAAAATAATGGTGTGTTTATCCTTGTCTCAAAATCTAGGGTCATTCTTCATGGTTGAATCTGAATTGCTAAGACCGGTCTCAAATCCTGTGACAACATATTGCTTGGTTTTAGAGAATTTTGAATGAGGGAGTGGATATGAAGTTCTAATTCATGCTTTCAATAAATTTTGAATAGGGAAGAGGTACTTTTGAATTTATGTAGACATAAAATCACACACTTACTACTATTTACTATACCGCAAAGTATGTTGTTTTGTATATGGATCTTGCATAAGGAAAGTATCCACTGATGACCCATTCCCTAAATCCATCCATTTTTATTGTTGGTATTTCTTGATTTTTATCTTTTACACTTATCGATCACATACATATTTCTGGTCAAGTTGTAGAGATACCTATTTTTCATTGTTCACTCATATGTCATCATTTATCTCTCGGGACAATAATGCACAAGACTGGACACTAACACCTAGAATTTTTGTCCATCCTGGGTGCCCATTTATTATTTTTGTTTGATCTTATTTTTGACATTTGAGGTTGGTATTTTCAATTTTCCCTCTCATCTCTCGAGTTACTAGTTGGCATGTTGGGTCATTACTGTTGTAATTTGAATAAGATATCCTTATATAAACAAAACATAAATACCATTATATGGACAAAAAATTATTATCAAGGGGATAAATATCTACATAGAGCAAGGGAATGCATTTGGGAACATTACTTTACATACACACTACATAGGAAGGGGAGTTCATTCTATTTCATTCACACATCTACATTTTATCTAACTATTTCCTATTATCTTGGTGTCATTGGCATGATGGTGACCTAGGAGCACTATTGCACACACAAGCACTCAAAACTACATTGGGTCTGAGATGTAGTGCAACACTCATTGTAAGTCCATCATTATGGTGGATGAGAAAAATATAAACCCTCATGTTATATCTTTTAATTTTAGGATTTGATGTCTATAAAAGGGTTTTGTAGGTCATGATTACATTGTAGGTTTACAATAGCTCCAATGATTATTTTGTGATCTTGTAGAAACAAAAAGCAAGCAAGTGTGAAACCCTAACAATTTTTTTTGAACTAGATCATGAGATTTTATGCAGTCTCGGGTACCCAGAATCTATATCTGGGTGCCTACGGGAACCCATGTCTCTCACTACACACCCCTGGGTCTAGCCATTTCCACTCTCTGCTGCATTTTTCTATGGTTTTTTACAATAGTATGTGCTTTTGTTTCATCACATTTTCTAGTCCAGATTCACTGCGGGATAAGATAAATTAAGATAAATACCTTACCCCTCTCATTTCCTTTCATAGTTAGTATGTAATAAAGTCTTTAGAATTTATATTTCATTGTACACCATTTATAGAATATCTTTGCATTTAGATTTGAATAAAATATTAAAAAATTTATTAAATCAAGTTGGTGAAGCTCCTTATTTATCATAATGTGGACTGTGTTCCACCGCACAAGGTGAATTGTTCAAGAAAAGGTGATTTTTTTTTAATGTGGTGTGTGATATTCAAATGAGGTTTATAATACTTCAATGATCCTTCATGCTAACCCAAATTCTTGTCTAGAACTTAAAGCAATTGTTTAGCTTGAAATTTAATGCACCGTCACTATTCATGCCTTTGTTCTCTACTAAATCGAGTTACTGAAGATGTTTTTGAGTGCCGCAAGATGAATTAGAGCATAAAAGAGCTGGTTGGTACTTGCACAGGCCCATATAATTTTAAATTTTATAATTTCATCTAGAAATGAATAAGAAAATAAGTTTTTGGTCTCTTGGGTATGCATAGGTGTCTAAACAATGTCTAGGGTTTCGAGGAGAGAAATGCTCATATCCCAAATTCATAGTTATGAAAATGATTTAAATTTTGTATGAACCTCTATCTTGGGCCTGTCATTCAAAATTTTCAATTCTAAAATATTTTCATCAAGGTTTCATTGAGATCTCCTTGATAAGTTTTTTTCAGGACAACTTCAACCTGCTTTATAATGTTGGTAAGAAAATTTGGTGTTGTTTTCTCTATTTTTGAACACACGGGACTTATTGCAAAGCTCATTCATGATAAATGAATGCTTGAAAAGATATTAAACATTTTTAATATATTTGCAAGTATGACATGATGATGTGTCATATATTTTTCAATTGCCATATCAATCTTTCCTCATAACCAAATCCGAAAACAAACTTTTGGTATTCCTAAATGTATCAATTAGTCTTAGAATCAAAAGGTCAAAGTGTAAATGAAGGGGGTGAAGAATTTTGGATTAATTACAATATGTAACTCCTATGAATTGTGTCAAAAATCTTTATAACTGACTTGAGCTCTTAGAATCCAAAATGACGGTCTTTAAATGTTGAATGAATTAATTTTGGAGTGAGAAACAAAAAATCAAAAGTGAAAATTAATTACAATAGGTTCCATTTGTCAAATAACAACCTCCAAGTCTCATGAAATATTCCAAAATTTTGCAAGGAGAAAAAAGGAAAATATGCACTATTGAAAAAATGGATATCAATTTTGATGTGTGATGGAATGACTACTTGCTTAAACAATCTGTATCCATGTATTAATTATATAAGCTAAGAGAATTGAAACTTATTTTAATAGTTAAAAAAATATAACTAAACATAGATCATCATGCAAACTTACGAAACTAATCATCAACAACATGCATAGGACTTTGAAGGAAATAAAATTAATATGTTAATCATTATTCGTACTCTTTGAAAGATAACTAGAAATTGACCTATGTAGATCCTTAACAATCAAAATGTGATTTTTCGTTTGATCCCAAGGGTTTGAGAATGGAGTCTCATCAAGACATGACTACAAGGCCATTTTTATTCTCTCCATATTACTCAAATCTTGGATGGATGAAATGCAAGATGAAGATACCTAGCTCAACACTAATGGATGATGCTCAAAGATGAAAATGCCTATAGTTTATGCTATATGCATGCAAAGGTGTAAGAAGAAAGGTAGGAGGTGGGTTCTTTATATATCACATTGGTTTGAAATATCTTTGCATCATATTGTATGTTGGATAATAAAGAAGTTAGGTTAGTAATGGATAAACATACTTTAAGTTTTCTTTAGATGAGTTTAATTTATCATTAGTGATTCATGGGAGTTGAGGGGGTGTCATAATTAATCAAGGGTGAATAATTAATAGGTAAGTGTAAGCTTATAGAATTTTTTTAGAGGAAAGTTAGCATGATTTGGGTTATGATAGGAGTTTAATCCAATAAATAACATTTTATTGGTTTAACAAAAGGGGAAGTTAATTAATTAAGAATAATTAATTAATCTAGATAGAAATGAACACTAATTAATGGAAGGTCATTAATCGACATCTTGAGTGATAGAAGGGTTAATTAATTAGCGTAATGTAATTAATCAATGGTGATAGAAGAGAAAAGGTGCGTTATTGACGATATGTCATTAATTTGTGGGAAAGGGGATACTTAACACAATTTAAGTATTTAAATTGGTCGATCCAAATTATAGGTGTCTAAATTTGAACCTATTTGGAGTGGTGTAAGTGATGCCACTTCAAAGATAGTATACAAGTACAAACAAGTGAATTTTGAAGAAAAATTAGTGGAGTGAAGGATGCCCCCTCGAGTGTCAATGGGATGATGAAAGAGGTCGATCGAAAATAAAAAAGATGAAGGAAACATATAAAAGAATGAGGAGGGGAAGGATGCCCTAAGTGAACTAGAAGAATAGCATTGAAAGGATAATGATATAGAAGAAAAATGAATATGGAGAGAAAATATCTAGGTTTCATCCAAAGTGTATTTAAACGACTTTGGTTTCATCATATTTCTAGTTATCTACAGCATCAATTTGTTTCACCACATAGGAGTACCTTGTATGAAAAAATGATTTAAGGTAGAACGTCTGGGTACATGAGGAATAGGCGGAGGTCGTGAAGAGGTTACACACCGTTGAAGACCAAGCTAATTGAGAGCACTCCTTTTTGTCTGGGAAGGACTACCTAAAAAGAAAAACAAGACCACAAGATAGAATTAAAAGCGTAGGTTAGTGGATTACCTAGCAAAATATAGATTTGGGAAGTAGGGTGCTTCCTAGAAGGCTATCAATCCATGTTTTAAAACAAATAAAATTTTGATAAGAAAATGAAATCGAGAGTCCTACTATAGTTATATAATTTAGGTATCTCATACAAACACAATAAATTAAATTTAATCTAAATAGTGAATACAATATTAAATTTAAAGTGGGTAGTGGGTTGTTAAGGTTTGTAGTGTTTTAGAGGGTATTATGGAGGGTTGGGTGAAGTTATGGGAGGTTTTGAGGAGTTTTGGGTGGGTGAATGAGCTTCTTGGTATGGGGGAAAAATATTAGGTACAAAGACTAATTCAGGTTGGGGAACCAATGTCGGTCACTAGTTTTAGCCGGGATCGGCTAGCTAACTAACCAAGGTAGGGGAAATTGGGTGCCGATGAAAAGGGATTGGTTTGTCTCTCAAGTAATTTCACGAGTATTGGGAAGGCTTAGGCAGTGTGTTGGGATTTAGGTGAAGAATCAGTAGGGGTGAAGGAGGTGGTTAGAGTAATAGAGTTGTTCAAATTTGTAGGGTATTGGGTAGATGGGTGAAAGATGGTATTTAGGTGAGAAATAAGTAGTACAACAACAAATAATAATATATCTAAGACCAAAGATAAGAAACTAACAACTTGGTAAAGATACTTATCTGAAGATCTAGAGATTGGTAGATGGTGGTGATTGGTGGGTGTTCGTAGAAGAAAAGAGTCTAGCTCTAGTTCCATGGCAATGAATCTTGTGTGATTCTTCATGTGAATGATCCAAGGCTATGGGGAGAAAGGTTGATTACTATTGAAGAACTTGAATACTATGGTTTTGTGTTTGATTGTCAGATACTCAATCGAATGTAAGGAACCGATGGTGGTTCCTTAACTAGTGCGAGACATGGAATAAGCTGGCATTTATTAGGGAGAAATAGTCAAATTTGATAGAAATAACCCATTTCTTCCCTTTTTGGGGTGGGTCAAGATTTGATTATGGTCTAGTTGTCTTGGTTCACATTTAAACATGGAAGAAATTGATGGAAGAGGTAATTGACAATTAATTTTAGGTTTAGAAGAAGTATTAGTTAGTTAAGTGAAGTGTTGACTCACCTTTGTTAGAGTCTTGACCTAGTCTAAGTTAGTTAAATTCCTGGAATGGGTCCAAGATGAGGTGGAAGGGTGAGGTGGTGATTAATCTAATATTAATAATTAGATTAATAATAATGTGTGGAAGGGGTCATGGTAAGGGGGTGTGTTAATTGAAAGGGGCTTAGAGGGTTGCAACCCAATTTTGGGTGTCTACATTTTCCCATTTTTGTCATGTAGCTTGTACTAATAAGTAACGATGACAAAAAAAAAAAGAAATAGGTTGCCCCAAATAAGGGTGGAGGTGATCCCCCTCAAACCAAGAACTGATTAAGTGGAAGGTTGAATCGGTGATGGGTTTGATAAGGTGGTAGTTGAGGCAAAAATAGGGTTAGATGTAGGTGTAGGTGTAAGTGTAGCTAATGGGTGTGATAAGGGGTTGGAACTCAAATGTATGCATGTGCTTAGAATGCAACAAGGCAAAAGGATGAAGAGCACACAAAATCTACATTTTCAAAGGTCAATAGTTTATCCAAATAAGGGTGATGTGGTCTAGGTATCCAAGGTATAGGATGTGATCTTGGAAACACAATGGGTCTAGGTGTAAGAATGGGTATATGTGTGTTCTAAAACACCAAAAGGTTTGGTTTGGTCGAGATAAACATCATGAAATAAGGAAAAAAAGGTCAAGATGGGTGGAACAACATGGGTAACATTATCGCATAGTAGAGTGAGTAAGCAATTTTGATTTTCAAATAGGTGGGGTTGGTTTGATGAGGGTATATATGGGTTGAAAACATACCCCTTAATATCCTTAGGGAGTTGGTGAGGTGATGAGGCTAGTAGGTGGGTCTGTAGGGATGTTTTAGGGTTATCAAAACAGGAAAAGGGCACCTGTGTAGCAAAAATGAGGTCAAATGAGGTTGGTTAGGTATTGATAGGGTGGTGATGCGGTGCAAGAAAACTGATAGTGGTAGCATGATCGATTCTCGGTCACCCAAGGCACGATTAGACCGGCTTGCAGTTGGGTAAATAAGTTAAAATATAAAAACACCCAAAAAGTGCTCATTCAAGCCTTTGGGAGTTTGGAAAATAGCGGTGGAGAGCATATTTGAAAGGAAAATGACAAATAGGCTCACAAGAGTGATTTGGCGAGAGATTAGTGGGTAGAAGCCACCTAAGTGAGTGTGAGTCGTTGAGATCTTGGAGAGGAATTTTAAATGGAAGAGGAAGAAGAAGGATCAAGGGGTGCTCCTTTGTAGGTCTCAAATGTCCTAGTATGGAGGCGTCGATGAGTAGATGTAGGATTCAAGCTTGAAGTTTGATTTTTGTTGAAGAATAGGCTAAGAAAAATGGATTTTTTGGGTTTTGAAATTTGATTAGAATGGGAGTTAAAATGGGCTATGGGAGGGTGGAATTAGTCTAATTAGGGGTCAAAATGAATGTTGGGGTAATTTGGGTGGGTTTGGGTGGGAAAATAGGTTGTTTTGTTGTTTTTTGGGATGAGGGACTTGGAGGTTTAGCTTTTGGGCCAAACCGTAACCGATGTCGGTCGATTATTGGATCGACATCGGTGGGTGAATTTCCAGATGATAGCAGAGCAATGGGGACCTGACAACAATAAGGTGACTTATGCCGATTATGTAGGGAATGGTTAAATTTATAAGAAAATTATTTTTTTGGATGTCAAAGGTGTGTTTAGGTTATATGGGAAAGGGTAGGTCAAATAGGTGAAATAACGGGAAGAATCGATTATGGGAGGTAGGTTAGGTAAAGGTTGATGGTATTAGTAAGGAAAGGTAGATAAGGCCTACCATTTCAAAGGAAAAGTGGGAAGTTTAGATGATGGTGAGGGATTGAATTCCACCCATCCTAGTATAGATAAGGCCTACCATTTCGGAGGAAAAGTGGGATCATATGAGGGCCATCATGATTGGCATGGTGAGAAGATATAGGAGGATTTCCCAAGATCGAGCATGATGGTAGGCCTCATCGATAGATGGGATCCAACTACCAACACCTTCCATCTTTGGACATGAGATATAACGGTCACACTAGAGACAAAGACCAGGTGAGGGACATGAGAGAGTGGGACATGAACCAAAACCTCTCGGGGATGATATAGATATTGAGATGTTGTTTATTTTTATTTTTGACTTATATATAACGTCCCGCATGCCAAAGATGTGATATGTACATGAGAGTTTTTGAGAGAGTTAGTTATATATGTATATACAAAGTGTATTGAAATAAATACTTTCTTGCATATAGATGATGAAACTTATTTCCATTGCATTATTACTATGGAAATTAGTTGTAGGCATGGTTGATTTTATGGTTTGGTTTAATTTCAATGTATTGATATTATGGAAACTAGATGTGTAGGCATGGTTGATGTTATGGTTTGCTTTAATTTCTTAGTTATTGATATTATGGAAACTAGATGTATATGCATGGTTATGATGTATGGTTTGTTTGGTTTTATTTCCAAGTTATTGATATTATGGAAACTAGATGCGTAGGCATGGTGGATGTTATGGTTTGGTTTAATTTCTAGGTTATTGGTATTATGGAAACCATATGTATAGGCATAGTTGATGTTATGGTTTATTTAGTTTTATTTCCAAGTTATTGATATTATAGAAAATAGCTGTGTAGGCATGGTGGATTTTATGGTTTGGTTTAATTTCTAAGTTATCAATATTATGGAAACTAGATGTATAGGCATGGTTGATGTTATGGTCTAGTTTAATTTAATTTCCATGTTATTGATACTATGGAAACATGAGAAAGATTATCAATTAGGGACAAATAGTGGAAAAATGGTGAAATATAATAAAAAATGGTGGTCGAGCTAACCTCTGAAGACCCCATGTCTTCAAAGTGCTTCCTACATAGCCCTTGCAAAAGGGGCCTCAAGCCAATGTAGTTCTCCCATAGGATAGGGAAGAATAATATTTCGATGGGTAGGTTGGGTAAGGTAAATGGTCTTGGTAAGGAAAGGTATAAAATAGGAAAGGTTAAATTTTGAGCAGAAATTACAAAAGGTAACTCGTTCTTGTGTGATTAGTTTGGGTATGGCTTTTTTTTTTTTGTTTTGATTTTGATTTTGAGGAGTATGTATAATGTTTTGGAAATTATGATTAGTATGGGTGTGGATGAAACAAGAATCGTACCAAGATATTTAATTTTAAGGGTTGTGTCTTGCTAAAGAAGCAAAAAATAGTCAAAGGTGAACCAAAAAGAGGTAAAATCCTCCATAGTTGGCAAGGACCATAAGGGCCATACAAATAGGCTTATGAACATAATCTCCTAGATATATTACATGATCGATAGGTCTATGGTTGAAAGAGGTTTCATGATCACAAAGTGTCACATTTGTACCGCATCCCTTGAGTAGATATGAGAAAGTAAAAGAGGGTAGGGTGGAGTGGTTTGTATAGCACAACCTTGTTGTTGGACAACATGCGCCTTTTGCAAGATACCCAAAACTAGCATAGGCAATTCCATGACTAAAAGTTTGTATTTTCTTGAATTTTTCTTTTGCATTTTGACTTTTGTATTCATATACTGATTGAAGCGAGAATTCTATATTGGGATGAATAATAGAGTCTCCTTGAGGTCTTCATGAAGCTGATCAATGTGAGAAGCTCCAAGACAATTTTGTTTTAACAAATATAGATTAGGATTATTTTTGGATAGACTAAGTACAACTTTTTGGCTAGATTTTTCTATTTGTTCTTCAAGGGGTAGTCTACTTATAGAAGAAATAGAGAGAGATATATGTCCATTTGAGGGAATCATCTACTTGCAAGAAGTTTGACTCAAGGAGTAGAATTTTTGCTATCCCAAAATGTTTGCATTTTCTAGACTTGTGGTCATGGAAAAGACTATAAAGGAGTATAGGCCTCTTTTATTAAGGAAAAACCATAACACAAAAAAGGTTATCTATGAAAAGAGGGGTTTTAAGTGACAAAAAACCATGGGATTCCATCCGAAAAGGAGAAAACGTATCCATGAGAATCATGCCATGATTAGAGTTGTGGTACTCATATTCAAGGTAAGGATGAATGTTGATGAATAATCAAACAATTCTATTTTAGTCATTGGACCTTAAAAGAGGTAGGTGGAAGGAGAGGTTCACTCATGGGATGAGCATATATGAGACATAAAGGGATGCGTACTTTAGTCAACAATAAAGCGATCGAAGATGCAAGGCATTGAGGGCTCGGAGTTCAGAGTTTACCCTCAAGATAAGATAAATGATAAGTTCATGATCCATATGTATGGGTGACAATATAAATTCCAAGCCAATTAGGAAAAACCTTGCCTCGTTTACTTTTCTCCATTTTGGTTACATGTTGATTTTCCTTTAGGACAAGATTGTCGATATTGAATGTTCATTCTCAAACGCATTTGTTATAAGGTTGCTTGATACACTTTTAGTAGATTTGGAGGTGGTCTAGAGCATTTAAATGATGTTTTTCTAGTATCTCAAGTTGTGCCAAACGTTCTTGGTAAAAATCATCATCAAAGAGGATATATTTTAGAGATATACAAAGGGATGGAATTTGTATTTTGATAAGATGACCTCTATGCCGTAGAGCATAAAGAAAGGTGTGGTAGTAGTAGAGGTGTGAATTCTAGTATGATAATCCCATAAGGTGAAAGGAATGTGTGTGTGCCAGTCCTTACAAGATTCATCAACCAATTTCATAAGAATATTATTGGTATTTTTGTTAGAAGATTCAGCTTGACCATTTTCTTGTGGGTAATATGGTGAAGAGAAACTGAGTTGAATGCAAAATTTGTCACAAAATTTGTGTAGGGTTTTGTTTTTGAATTATTTATGATTTCAGTAATGAGGCGATGAGGAACACCAAAATGACAAATGATATGGTGGTTGATAAATTTGACTATTTTCTCATCTTTGGTATAAATGAGAGGGATAGCTTCCACCCATTTAGTCTAATAATCATTCATTGTGATGATATAATGATGATATTTTGAGGAATGAGGATTAATCTCCCCAATGAGATCCAAACCCCATTGAGAAAAGGGCTAAAAGTCTCTGGTGACTTGTAAGGTGTGAATAAGAGAATGATGTTGGTTAAAATGCTATTGAAACTTCACATAATGTTTAACATAGTCACATCATTCTTGGTTAAGGGTTAGCTAGTAGTAGTTGGGTCAAAGGATATGCTTTGCAATAATGAGGCCACTAAAATGTCACCCAAAAATCCCATCATGAATTTATTTGATGGTGTACGGGATTTTAAGCTGTTGAGGCACTACAGGAGGATCTTGTTAAAGCCACATTTGTAGAGAATACCTCCCATGATGAAATAATGATATAAATTTTTTTGGAAGGCTCATCCTCTATAGGGAGTGATATCTGGAGGTAGGATTGAAAGTGAGAGGTATTCAGGAAATGCTTATACCAAATGTTGTGTGGGTCAAGATCGATCTTTACCCAAAAAATTAACACCAGGGATAATATAAGAAGGTGACTGTAACCATTGTATTGTGATAAATATTTTTTAGTCCAAAGGTGAGGCAGGTATTGTAGAAACATGACAAGCCATGGTATTTGTAAGGTTGTTAGTGGATCGGTGAGTGGCCCGAATGAGGCGGTGATCAAACGTAGTCAAAAGTAGGTGGACATGATGTCTATATTTTCAAAGCTCAACATTACAAAATTGGTACAAACCATTGACTTGCTTCACAACCAGTTGAGAATCACCAAATATGGTAATGGATTAAGTATCTAGGAAATGGCGGGTTGATGACCTAACACAAGTACTTCATACTCGGCTATGTTATTGGTGTAGTCAAAGTATAGTTTAAAGGATAGTGACACGGGCTCACATTCAAGAGGAATAATGATGACCCCACACCTCACCCACGGTGACATTTGGATCCATCAAAGAATAATGTCATTTGATTCATTGGGAAAATCAAAATTTGGATCCATCAAAGAATAATGTATGATCTTCAAGGGCAATGATAGATTCTTGGGAAAATCAAAATTTGAGGATTGATTCCCGGAAGAGGAGAATCTACAAGTTGATTAGAAATGGTTTTCATTTGAAAACATTCTAGTGCATGAACTCTAACTCCAAGTCTGCGATGATAAGAATGAGCCAACGAGTGGTGCGTTGGTATTGGTAAGGTTTGACATACATGTAATGAAGGGGCTTGGTGTTGGTAACAATTTTTTTATTTATTAAGAAGGTAGTATCAAAGTTTGGTGGCCTTAAAGACTAGGGCTAAGAAAATATTTATATCATGAGTGTGATTTTCGTAGTCTAGAAGAGTATGATTTATGTAATAAACCACTTTTTCCCTATGCTGCTCATCATGATGAGCGAGCATGAAACCTAAGGAATGGCCAATAGAAAAAATGTGAAGGTAAAAAGTTTGATCATCTTTAGGAGGAATGAGCACGATTGACTAAAGGAGGTATTTCTTCAATGCTTGAAGGCTTTGTGACACTCATAATTCCAATGGAAAGAAACATCCTTTTAAGGAGGTGATGAAATGGTTAGCATCAATTTGAAAGCTGATAAATGGAGCGTCGGATGGATTACAATTTTCCTTGCACGCTACGAAAATGCCAAAGGTTAGTAGGTGGAGGCATGTTAAGAATTTTCTTGATCTTAGTGGGATCAACTTCAATAACCTATAAAGAGACGATGAAACCAAGGATCTTACCGAGAGAAATGTACAAAAGTACTTCTTTAGTTGAAGGCAAATAGAATATTGGATAAGGCAAGTCAAAGATAAATTTAAGAATATCTAGGTGTTCGGTGCGACGCTTGGACTTAATAAGAAGGTCGTCAACATAGTCTTATAATATGTCATGCATGATGTCATGGAATATGTAAGTCATAACACATTGATAGGTAGAAAAATCATTTTTTAAGCCAAAGGGCATGAAGCGATAGAAGAAGGTCCCCCAAGGGGTTATAAAGGTAATTGTGTGTTGATCTTCCGGAGTGACTAATATTTGATTATAACCCAAAAATATGTACATAAGAGACAACATATCATGGACGGATGTAAGATCAACTAGTTGGTCAATGCTTGGTAGAGGAAATTTGTCTTTCGACAAGAAAGGTTAAGGTTGCGAAAGTCACTATAGACATGCAATCCCCGATTGCATTCATGACGGGATCAATGTTAGAGATCCATTGTAGATAGTTAATAGGTAGGATGAAGGAGACATAGAGAAGGTACAAAATTATTCTTTCATAAGAAGAGAAATGCGAGGAATCATTTTACATAGCTTTTGTTTCATGGGTTTAGCGTCGAGGGGTGGTTATGATATTGTGAAGCACGATATTAGGGTAAATCTTGGACATATCATTATAGGAACAATCAAATGCGGTTTTGTGGTCACGAAGAAAAGAAGTGAAGGATTCTTGTTATGTGGATTCTAAATATTGGCCTATCTTTAAAATTCTTGGGTCATTCGTAGTTTTAATGTTGATTTCTATGTTAGAATCATTCAACCTAATTTTGTGTCAAAGGGTAGCAACCTTTGAATATAAGAATCCTCCACACCTAAATAGGTCAGAATAGAATCATCATCTTGACATTAAACAAGGTTTATAGAAGGTGTATCATCATCTGACATGTCAAGGTAAAGAAGAGGAAAGGATGAGGGAACCTCACCATCATTTTTATAGGCTAGAGGTCCTAAGGAGATGGTGTTCATGATTTTTTTAGGTAGAATGGATTTGGGATCCATGGAGTCTGTGGGAGAAGATGGTGTAATAGGTGAAGAAGTTGGGGAAAGCTTGTCATCTATGAGGGTGATTCAAACATTTTTAGGAGGAGGTTTCTAGGAAATCCAAGACAACGGCAGTATTTATGTTTCTTAGTGGTGTATTGTATGATGGTGTGACTACCTTGTTCATAATGAACAAATATGAAGCCTTTCCGGGAACAATAGTGAAGAAAAATGAGGGTGAAGCTGTATTTTGTGAGATAGGATAAGTTAGATGAAAAAGGTTTGGTTTGGAAATGAGGTTATATAGAATAATAGGAAGTGTCGAGCCCCCCATAGGTTAGGTTGGTTAGAATGTGGGGAGGTTCGTATTGTATGACCTCTCATATACGATGATGGTAATGTGGTTGTTGGTGTAGTTTTCCAAACTCTTGAGAATTAAGGAATGTGTTAATGCTAAGGAGGTGGTATACTCTAAGTTAAAGGCATTAAAACACGCCTACCAAGGGGTTTGTGGTTGGTATTTGGGTAGTAGGTATAAATGAGATATCTGAAGCCTAAGAAGATCGGGCCTCAGTAGAGGGTGGAATAAGAGGGTTAGTAGGTGGGCTAGATGAGGAAGGTGAAGCAACATAAATGGTAGATGTGGTATATTGCTTAACTGGGATGAGGACATCATTTAGATGGTAAAGCATATTACAGTTTTTGAAGTGGGAGATATCTTCTGAATGGTGTAAGTTTTTCCTTCATATTAAAATTTGAGGCAATGGTGGAGGGTGGATGATACAAAATCCATGGTGCGATTCCAGGATGGCCTAGCAACATGTTATCTTTGGAACTCTGCTTCAAGAATGTATAATATTTTGGTAATAGTTCGGGGTCCCTCACGGATGTGGAGGACAACGGTGCCAAGGGTAGTGGTCATGGAATCATTGAAATATTGAAGCATGATGGGGTTCTTTAGACATACAATTAACCGATATGCCTATTTTTCATAAGAATGAGAAGAGATTATGTTGATGCTAGTGCCCCCATCAATCATAACATGTTTGACATGAATATCATTAATGTAAGCAGAGATGAAAAGAGTGGGGTTAGGATCATCAAGTTGTGAAGGGAAATCTCTAATTTGGAGAAATTAATGGAAGAAATATGATGAGGGGTGATGAGGGTGGAAATAGGTGAAGTGTCATTGGGTGGAACCTTGATGGATTTTAGGACATCGATGATGGGGTGACGATGAGAATTAAGTTGAATAAAGACATCTCCAATGGGGACTAGTGAAGTTTTTTTGATCATTAAATGATGTGTAACCCGAAGAAGTACGTGATGCCATCCTAGGATGGTTATCTAGGGAGGAGGTGCAAGTGTAATGGTAGGTGAAGGTGAACTATAAGGGTTACCAAATTTTTCCTTTCTTTTGTCTTTCATGTGTTGTGACTGAGTGACTACACGCACCATGTTAATTTCAAAGATAGGAGGAGGAAAAGAGGGTTGTGTTGTAATGGGAGAAGAAATAATGGAGTCCTCCTCTAACTGATCATCTTCTTCAAAGAGATAGTAGGAATCACAAATATGAAGGATATATTTTTAAGATCCTTAAAACTCTCAAAATCATGTCCAGTGAGCAATGCAAGTGCAATTTTTGTATCATCAAACCCTATTGTTTTAGGTCGATAGGATTGTAAGGATTGATTGGAGGAAGTGATATATCAGATCTGTCTAATAACCAAGAAATGATGTTAAAGTAGGATCATACGAAAGGATCACAATGAGAGGTGAAGGTTGTCTTGGGTGAAGGGTAGGTGATCTTGGTGAGGAGGGTGAGGAGAGAGATCACGTTGGTGTAACTAGATTTTGGTAGGTAGTGAAGGTTGGGGTTTAGGTTTTTTCCTTCTTGGGTAAAGGTAGAGGAACAACATGGTAGGATGAAGGATACTTAGAATGTGTAGGTATCTAAGTAAGCCAAGGTGAAAGTGGGGGTGTTAGAAAGAGTGAGGGTAAAGGTAGTGAAGAAGGTTTGGGAATAATAGGAGGTGAAGGCGATGGTATAGGTTGTCACACTTTGTGTTTGCCTTGGTAAAGGGGTAGGTTAACAAAGGTTAAAGGTTATGGGCCTAAAATTGATGGTAGAGGAAAATGTGAGTGAAATGGCATGGGAGGTACTAGGGTGCGAGTCCTAAAATGTTGGGTTTTCCTTTTAGGTGATGGAATAGATTTTTTGATGGGTGGGGATGAAGTTGACAATTCTATCTCCACAATGAGATGTGCTAGACTTGGTACCAGTAAGAAACCTAAGGTGGTGGTAGGTTTTTGAGTTGATTGAGGCTTGAGTAGAAGGGATGTTGATGAAGAAGTGGGTAATACCACCGGTTTAGGTGTAATAACCTTAGTCACTTTGAATACCTTGGGGTAAATGGTCAAGGTATCTGGGGATAACATCTGCATTTGGGTGGAAATTGGGAGTCTAAGGCACCCCTAGAGGGTAGAGTAATTGAAATAATCCATGCGATCAACCAAACGAGAGAATGGTTTTAGTTTAGATGAAGAGGACGATGCACTAGTGCTAATACCCATGATGAGCTCTAAGGTTTGTGAGATAGGGAAGGTCTTAGCCTCAGATTTGGTAGGTAAGAGTGAGGTAAGAAGAGTAATGGGATTTGTGAGGTCCTTCGGTGAGGTATCACAAATAGAATGGGTAGATAAGATTGAATCCTCTATGGGTAGAGGAGGAGGAAAAGTGGGTGAAGTAGACAAGGTTATCTCCTCTACAAGTTGAGGAGAAGGAAAGGTGGGTGATGTAGACAAGGTTGAATCCTCTACGAGTTGAGGAGAAGGCAAGGTGGGTGATGTAGGCTCCTTTGTGGGTATAAAATATGATAATGAGGGTTCCTTTATGGCTAAAGGAATAGGTGAGGTGGGTTCCTCTATGGGTAAAGGAACTGGTAAGGTGGGATCCTCTATGAGTAGGGGAGTCTGCATGAGAATTTCCTCAATAGATGCTAGAGGAAGTCACTCGATAAAAGGATCAGACGTTGTAGTGAAGATTGCATAAACCACATGGACATTGGTTTCTTCTTTAGATGTCTCACCAACATGATTTGATGAAGGGGCATGGTTAGAAATGGTTTTCTTAAAATTTCCAAGTTTTCATTAGTAGGCATGTTAGGGTTGTTGATGACGATATCACCACAATCGACATCCCTTGGACAATTTTTTTGAAGGTTTTGAAATTTCTACCACTATGGCCTCTCACATGGTGGTAATTAAAGAAATCATTTTCCTTATACCAAGCTGGTATGGCGCGATAAGGATAAAAACAAGTTTGTGGTTTGATAGGAGGAAGAGTGATGGCTTCATCCTTCAACAACTTTTCCAATACGGAAGAATAAGTCTCCCCAATGGGAGTGTAACTCTTTGTTCATACCGATATTGAAAATTATGCCTTTGGTAAGATATTGGGAGGAGGTTTAGATTGATTAGCTAGATGAGAAGGGATAGATTTTAGAACTACCACCACTGGCGGATACTTTTGTCTTATAATGGTTGTTGGGTGGTTTGGAAGAAGACTTATTTGATTTGAAAGGTGCAGATCTTAAGGTTACTAGCCATGGTAAAAGCCTCATCAAACATACCAAATGTTTGAACTGAATAATTGAAGAAATGTGTCTAGCACATGCCCTCGTAAACAACTCTATGAGCTCATGTTGTGGGAGAGATAAAAAAATCTGATTGGTTAAGCCTCGTCACCGCATGATAAAATCGGTGATAGAATTTTCATCATATTGGCAAATAGAATATAAATCTATTATAGATATCTTTGTAGAGATGTTTATCGAGAAGTGATTGAGAAAGGTCTGCGCTAATTGATTATAGGAAAAGATCAAGTGTTTGGGCCAAGCATTGTACCAATCTAAGGTAGGTCTCGATAGGAACATGGGAAAGGTATAAAGGAGAAAGGCATCATCATGGCCTATCAGGTAACAAACACATCTAAATAAATAAAATTTCTGTTGTGTGATGGGTGTCATTATTCCCTTCATTTAATCAAATAATGGTAGATCTCATATTAAAACCAGGGGTGTGTCGAAGCTATATACAACAAGAAGAATCTCAGTGGACTAGTAATTGATTGTAGATATTTATTATTTTTATTTTATGGGGTTTTTTAAAGTGTCTTTAATATTTCATGGTCAAATCCTTATTAAAGATAAACAATAAGAAACTTTTCGATATAAACACACATTACTGAAATGAACAAATCTTGCAGAATTGAACACACTGTTGGAAATAAACACACTTTGCAGAATGAAACACACTGCTGGAAATAAACACACTTTGGAAAGGTTGTTTAAAATGCTTTTAAGGAAATAAAAACGTACACTAAAACACTTATAGGGATGATAAATAACTTATGTAATGATTTTAATTTAAGAATCAAAAGTACTTACAGAACTGATAATTAACATATTTATACAAATTTCTTGAAGATATAAATACCAATAAAATAAAGGATCCTATTTCTTGGAGGAGTGGGCCCTTTCTCCACCTTGAATTAGGAGTTAACATAGTATGATGCTCTCAAAATTAAATGGCTATCTTATTATCGAATTGTTCTGTCTTACAAAACATAATTGTGTATATGTCTGTATATCTATATCATCCTCCTTTATCTATATATATTTCTCTATAAATATTTCTCCATTTGACGATGAATTTACAATAATGAGTGTTCAATAGATTTCTATCCACCTACAAGTTCTAGTGAAACCGAATAGTTCCCAAAGAAGATATGAAATTTAGAAAACTAGCTAGACATACAACTGTTGGTCTTACATAAGTATTTCTGGAGTGTGAAGAATTAGAAATTTGTTGGTATGTTCCTAATTGGAGGGCCCATTAATTTCTCCATAACCAAATTTTGATAGAATAAAAAGATTCCCATTGATTCCAAAACTTTGGAGAAGTTCCGGAACCAAAGGGAAACCTTCCGGAACTAACTACGAAAGTTCCAGAGCTAAGTGCTAGAGTTTCGGGACTAAGTGATAGAGTTTCAGAGTTAAGTGATAGATTGTCAGAGCTAAGTGATAGAGTTCCAAAGTTAAGTGATGGAGTTCCTAAGATAAGATGCATTGTGTGACTTCCTCAAAAAGGTGTTGGTTGCTTCACACTTCACTTATTTGACCAAATATGACTGTTTTATTCCAAAAACTGAATTTCCACACATTTTGTTAGGAATTATAGATTTTTAAACATTTGAAATAAATAAAAAAATATGGAAAATTACATCCTAACTTATACTAGATCAAACAAAAGCCACGAAATGTAGTCAAACTTGATTAAAAGGAGAGTAAAATGAGATCATTCATTGCACATTGATGAGGCATATTTTTGCCTTATCATCTCCCCCACACTTACTTGTTTGTAAGTCCTCTTACAAAATATATTCTTCAAAAATGGGATTGTGAATTCTGCATTCCAATTGACTGCTAAGGTCAAATGGTTGAAACTGAATGTCTCAGTGCTTTTGTTTAGAAGTGTTGTATCCTGATCCTTCCTCTAGCTTTTTCTATCAATCCTCAAAGTGAGTGGGATCTTGAGGTTCTCTATTCTGCCATGGAGACATGGGTGTAAGAAGGAGAGGAGGCCTTGTTCTCATACCCATCCACATACCCCGTGTTTTTCACAAATTTGAGGAATGAGTGTACATAAATTTTTGGCCCTTTCCAGACTCCATATTAAATTTGTGGGAGATATCACTTCTCTTCTTCTTAATGCTACAGTGAGGAATTCCCATCTCTTCAGGCATCCATCATAAATTTCCTAAAAGTTTTCTCTTCATAAGAGGTGAAGGCATCAATACTTTTCTGTAGGATGGCAATATAATGTTCCTTAAATCGGCTATCAAAGGCATGGGATCTGAAATGTATGACAAATGTAGATGGTTTTCCATAATGAGCTCTCATACATAGGCTAGAGGAACTAGCCTTTATTAAGTGTTCAGTATCCCTTTCTTTCCAATCTATCTGATTCTAGAGCACAGAAAAAAATGCATTAAGTTGGATTTCCCCCACATATAGATTAATCATGAAGCTGTGTTCTTTTCTAACATAAATTTTCAGACATAAAATTTGTAAATAAGATTTTTCTGCTCTGCACTGGCTGAGTAATATGATGCCATAAATTCTTCTTCATCCTTTACTTCATGTGGAAGGCCACATGAAATCCTTAATAGTTCTAATGGATAAATTGCTCTTCTAGGAATACACTGTATGTAGGAGAAGGTCTTCTACATGTGAGTAATTTTTCACTCATTATACAGACCATATGTATTTTTCCCAAACATTTAAATTTTTCTTCCCACTCTTTCCTTGCCTTCTTCTCTTCTTCCATTTGGATTCTTAATTCCTGATTTGATATTTTGAACTCATTAAGCTTTCTGCAGGTATCATCCCATAATTTCTTGAGTGGCCAGTAAGACATCTATGTTTTTACAATTTGATCCACTGAATGTACTTTTTCATAGCACTCTATTCACTAGCCAATTGTAATTCTATTTCTGTTTCCACCATTTGTTGCTTTACTAATGCCAATTATTCATTCTTATTTGTGAGCTGATTTTTCAGTTGTTCAATAAGAATTTCTATATGATCCAATTTGTGTTTGAGGAATTTTAATTCCTCATCTTTCTCTGTAATTATAAGTTTTTCCCTAGAAAAGAACAAAGCCTACCTAAATTTTTGTTTTTCTTCTTTCTTTGAGAGTTCCTTAGGGAACGAGCATTGTTCTTCCACAAAGGGGATTTCCCTTTTAGTTTCCAAGATGCCAATTCTTCTTCCTCATGTGACAATATTGTTGAGTCATCCATCTCTTGAAAATTTTTCTCTTCCAATATTTCATCTTCTTTCTCCAACTCCTCAATTTGACTTGGCAAAGGAGGAGACATTGCCATGCTTCCCAGAATATCAATAGTTTCTTTCTCTAAACCCTTATGTATTTCAATATTTCTTGGAGTTTCCCTAGACTTATTATGAATTATTTTCCTTTTAGGAGCTTCAACATTTTCTGAAGTGGACTTCCTCCTTGAACTTCTTCTAATTTTTGCTTCATGGTCTAGCTTGGGTGAACTATCTTTGCATCGAGAGATAGGTTTTATTTCTTGGCATTATTACGGGGAAGAATTTTATTTTAAATAAATGGTAGATTTTACATCTTTGATCATCCTTTCAGACCTCCTCCTCTTTGGTATTTTAACCCCACTTATTTCCTTCTTTTTCTCATCAGGGGGATTAATTTCTAAGTTACTTTTAGGAGAGAAAGGGGTTGGTATTCCCCTTATGATAATATCAGGGGTTTGTCTAAACTTATTGAGGAATTTTTCCCATGCTTCTTCTCCATTTTTCCATTATTTTTAGGAAAAATTACAAGAGGAGACACCCAACGACTATTTGAGATGGGGTAGATAAATCCTACTTTACAATAGCTTTTTAATTTCTGCTTGACTATGTCCCTCAAGGTTGGGTTGATCCTTCTCTCGAGGTTGCCTAAGCTGGTTTAACGGATTTTAGTATAAATGTGATGGGTACAAATAATTGGATGGATTCCTTTTATGTTTTTATAGTCCTAAGAAAAATCTCTTGTATGACCTTTTAGTACATCAAACAATTTATCTTCTTGATCATTTTCCAACTAGCTATTAATATTCAAAATTTTACCTGTTTGAATCTCAATTTGTTTGGTTCCAGTGTGTGATGAACTAATTTTATGAAAAGGTTCCATTAGTGTGTTTATTGGACATGAATTTGGTAACAACATATGATATGCAGTAATCTCTCTGAAGTTCCCTTGAGAAAGAATATTGGATAAAGGATAGTAGATAGAGTTATGATACTTATCTTGTCGTTGGTCAAACTCCTCATCACTGATGTTTTCCAAAAATTCCTTACTATTCCCTGATATCTTTGAGACTAAGGCTACTAATTCCGTAGCTATTTCTGCCCCTCCCAAAGAGAAATCACGTTCCTCCGAGAGATAAATTATTTACATCTACATGGAATTTTTATGGTTCTAGAGATAAGTATGAATGTTCTAAAACTAAGTCTGAAGGTTCCAGAAATAAGTTTGAAGGTTCCAATACTAAGTCTGAAGGTTCCAAAACTAAGTTTGAAGGTTTAAGAACTATCCCTGATTATTCCAAAGACAATTGGTGATCATTAAATGGATGATTAATCATATTCTCTAACTCCTGTTCATGATCTTGTAATGTTATCATAGACAAAGAATATAATTTTTTTATTAGTATTGGGATCATCAACCCATAATTGTTCTTGATTGTTAATAAAAGGTCATGCAAAAGGATATATAATTTTTTTAGAATTCTTACAATTAGAGATAGTCATATCACCCGATCTGTAATCAATTAAGGAAACAACTGTAGCTAAACGTGGTCTGCCTAAAATAATGGGATAACCAAGGGTTTTACCTTTATATTATAATATAAGGAATTCCATTGGATACTCCCATGACTCCACCATGACTACCACATCTTCAATGATCCCTTTTGGTTTTGCTACTACTGATCTGCCATCTGTAATATGGTGCTAGTAGGTTGTATACCTATCAATGGTAATGTTTTCAAAGTATCTATTGTCATCACATTTATAGCTACTCCCAAATCAACCAAAACATTATGTATATGTTTATTTCCTATAGAGATAGAAATAATAGGGCTTCCAGGATCTCCATATTTGGGAAGTAAGAGTTTTCTTGCTAATAAATTAGCAAGTTTCCCATCTACCTTAATAGTCCTAGGGTACTACTTCTTCCTTCCAAGTCTTTTCAAGCATAACATTTTGATTAATTTGTTTAATTCAAGAATGTCCTTGATTTCTTGCAAAAATGGTATTTCAATATTTAATTTCCTTAATTCTTGCATCGCTTGATTTCTTAGTCTCAATAACTTCCTTAAGTTTTTCTAGAAATGGAGTTTCGTAGAATTATTATCTAGATATTTGTCGAGAATTTTTGCACTCATGCAAAAATGGGAAACTCAAAACTTTGTTATGATGGATAGCATTGGTGAAGTATACCTAATCTTGGGGAGATCACATTAGATTATATCATTACTGCTGATTTATTTTTAAAAGATTACATGAAATATGTAACTATGTGTGCTATTACAAAATGTAACAGATCACATAGTCTGTAATTTCATGACCATCCTCAACAAAAGAACACAAGCCTTGAAGGACAGTTGTGTTGTTTTGATGAGGACATCTAATTATAGAGTAGGTAAAGTGTAAAGTTTTGGAGCAAGCAAAGATAAGTGCGAGATCACGAGAAAATCAAAGTTCATTACTAAATGTTACTAGTTCTATTCAATGTTCTATTCTTCATGATTAAGACATTTAATTATGTTACTGAGGTGTTTAGTTCATTATACAATCCATACATAAAGTAGAAATGTAAAAAGAGATATACAACTCATTTACAAAATTCAATGCTTTATTCACAAGGAGAGTCAAATGTTTCCCACACAAGTCACTGTGTGATGTAACTAAAAAGTAAAGTACATCTACTAAAAATAAAGATACACATGCATGAAAGAGAAAGCAAAGGAGTATGAGGGTTAACCCATCATTTCCTTGTATATTCTTTATCGTGCAAATCATCTCCTTGCCAGCTCCTTTCATCTTCAAGGCATGTTACCGAAAAGAAAAAATAAGGAAATCATCAATAAAGAGCTCAGGGTTAATCCATATTCCTACACTATCCTACTTCATGCATATGAATCTTTCCCTAAGTAGGAGATGTATTATACTTGAAGGACAAACTATATGCATGTTTTATTCACTCAGAAAGAAGAAAGTAAAAGAAAGAAGAAAACATGGACATAAGAGAGGCCAAAAAGCCTAAATATTTCCTAACTATTTTCCTAAGTGTGTAGGTACATGTTGTAGCCAAAGAGAGAAATAAATAAGTCATAAGTACATGCTAAGAAGAAGGAAGAGTGCAACTCAAAGTTCAAAAACATTCTACAAATGGAAGAGGTTAGAGCTCAGAAGAGAGAATGGAAGATAGAAGTAAATTTTTAGTTTTCAAAGAAGAGGGAGAATTAGATTTCAAGAAGCTGAAGCTAAAAGTAAAAGGGATTACAGCTGAAACAGGATGAGAGAGAATATTCTAGGAAAATTTTGACAAGGCTTTGCCATGTAAAATGGACATTTACAACTTTTCATCATGTTGTTTCAATTACTACATGCTTTAAAATAACTATGCAAATCAAATAAGTGATACAGAAAGTAGAAAAACATTACATGATCAAGAGAAATAGCTATCATGTTTTCAGTTCTCAATTGCTATATCAGTTCAGCATGAAAAGTGTTACTTTTTGTATCCTAGATTAGAATATATAACTACTATTTCTGAAAATGCATTAAAGAAAAGATTCTAATTTTTTTTTGCTAGGGCTTCACCTTATAAAATCAACATTTCAGATTTTTCAGCATACATATCAGAGCTGTAATGAAAGGAAATACAGTATACAATGCAGAAAAGAAAATGGATTGCACTCTCAGTCATCATTTTGAAGTACTTGGAGCATTCACTATAACTTAACAGCTGAATAACATGAAATTTGAAGTAATTTTACAAAGTACATCCTTTCTATGAATTCCAATTTTCAAATAAAGGAAGTATGAATTACTAGATATGCTGCCATATCAAAGAAGTACAACTATTTATGCAAGGAAAAGAATCACAGAAAATAAATGGAACTACAACTTCAAAAGTATGAAAGAGATCAATTTCAGAGATGCTCTAAATCTCATAAT
Source organism: Taxus wallichiana var. yunnanensis (assembly GCA_018340775.1). Taxonomy (NCBI): domain Eukaryota; kingdom Viridiplantae; phylum Streptophyta; class Pinopsida; order Cupressales; family Taxaceae; genus Taxus; species Taxus wallichiana. The sequence continues at coordinate 54,964,340 of CM031234.1, forward strand.
GAAATGAGATTGTTCTAAATTTCTAAATACAGTGGATTTCATTCACAAAAGAAAGAGTACATCACTATAAACATACAAATTTTCAACAGGTTATCATTGGTGTTAAAATGGGGCTATTAGCCAGTACAAAAGTTTATTTCTACTCTCAAAATGATTAATGGGTTACACTATTATTTTGAGATGAAAGATTCCAATAATAATGAGAAACCAATTTCATTCGAACACTCATCTCGGAAGGAATTTCAGTTTTCAAGTGATCTCAGATTGGAGAAGGATTAAAGTAAGTATGCTCAAAGGAGTGCTACATAATTCTCAAAGGATCAAGTTGATCCTAAACAATGAATTACAATAGAATTGATTTTCCAGAATACAAAAATCAAGCCAAGAATTTCAGAACAGGCCTGAAATAATATACAAAACCTATTTTTGCAGAGAAGCAAACTAATACACATAGTGGCTGAGTTTCAAATTTCAACAATGGCATTCATAGTGAAACAAAACTATTAGAGGAAGGATGAAACTAAAATCTACATCTACCCAGAGATCTTTCAGAAGTAAAGTCAAACACAGAATATTTAACTCTAAGCTATCATGAAATTGATGGAATCAGAGATTTACCTTAAAATTAGGGTTACAGGAAAGTTCTCAAAAGCCATACAAAGTAGAGGCCCCGGACGAACCATCAAAGTCGAAAATAATCAAGTAACAAATCTTGTGATACAGGTAATGGGTCTGAGATATTCTTCAAGATCCAAAGTTTTGGAAAGCTTCAAAAGTGGCACTTCAACGCAACATTGACAAGATTCACACAAATTTGGCCAGGAGAATGAACTCACTAATTCTTCTAAATCGATTAGAGGCACAAATTAGAAAACAAAATACAATTTGAGACCTTTCTATCAAAGAATTAAATTTCTGGTTTGTCTTTCGAAAGCTCTAATCAGGGTATGAGTAGATTTTGTGACCAACATATACCTATAGTCACCATTTTAAGGCCAGAGAAGTCAAAGTATAGAGAAAATGTAGGCCCGTAAAGATATACAGATAAAAATCTCAATGAAAAATCCAGATCTAGGGATAGTAAAGAAAAATATGGAATACCCAGAACGTAAACTATCTAGCAAACCCTCCATAGTCGGTTCGAAGAAAGCTAACAGTAATAACCAAGAAATTTATGGTGACACAAGCTTATCAATATAAAAAAATAGAGTATTTATACTATTGAGCCATTCATAAAAGGGTGAATCCAGAGTTACCTCTAACCGTGGTCAAAAGAAGTTCAAACGGTAATGGCTGAATCCTTGAAAATAAAGAAGCTTACCATCCTCGTCAAATAGTGATGCAATTATAGGGAACCGAGCTCAGTAGAGGTCGACATGGCGGCCATTCTTTCATAAAGAAAAATTAACAGAGCAAAGGGATAGAAATGGTGTCCACAAACCTTACTAAGTTCCAAAAATCATAAAACACATTCACAAGTCAAGAACCGAGCTTGAGGGTTACCATAAAAATGAAGAGCATCATCTAGATCTTTCTCAGAAAACTCTTACAGAACAAAAGATGAAAGATACGTGCATAAGGCTTCACAAAACTGAATTTACAGAGTTTAAATGGAACATCCATGGTGGCCACTTCAAAGAAAAGCTTGCAGAGACAAAATATACCAGTGCTTGGGCCCCTTTCAGAGCTTAGGAAGCTTCAACAATGGTTTCAATAAAAATTTCTAGGGCTTCACTGCAAAACAAAAAAATGAATGAGATGATCATTAGGGTTGATTTCCCTTTACTGCATAAGCTCGAGAGGTGAGTTAAATGAAACTCAACCATAGTCAGAGAATCAAAGGTAGAGAAGAAAAGGTACATGGATCAATGGTCTAGAAACGAGCTCAGAGATCAAAGAATAACACAGTTAGCCTCCCACCGACCAACATTCAATACAGTGTAACCCTAACCGAGGGTCAGGATCAATGGTGCAAGTCCATCAGGGATAGAGATTGATGGTCTTCATCAAGGACCAAACCCAACCAGGGTTAAACAATTCATATACGTGGCGAGCTTTCATAAAACCCTAATTAGGGTGGGGTTAAATTTCCACCGACCAACATGCCAAGGGTGAGTCATCGTGGAGGAAGGGGCCGACCACGTCATCGAATCAAACAAAATCATTGCATTCAAAATCCAAAGACCAACTATAGTCCGACTTTAAATAATGCCAAAAGATGACCAAATTATGCCACAATGATCACCGAAAAGGTGAAATATTTTAACCATATACTATTCAAACATGCAAGCTGACAAGTATTACATGGTCGTGTATGTCCAAAAGGTGGTAGACTATATAGTGTAGCCTATGTCAAATAATCAAAGGTGACCGAGTATGGTGTGGTAACTATTACAAGTGCCCCATGTGTATCTAAAACTATGGTAATGAGCTAAGTCCACAAAGGTGGCCAAACCAAGCAAGTTGGAGGTGGTCCCCACAAGGAGGTTGGAGTGGAGTTACAAAGTGTCATTCATGTGACCACTTAGAAAGAGATGTCAATGTCAGAGTATGTACACATGAACAATGGTCCCCACATGGGATATTTTATTTTGCAAATATCACAAATTTTTGAATTATTCACTCACAGGAAGAGAATTAATTTGTTGCATGCTTCACAAGAAGACAGAACAGAGAAGAAGACGAATTTGCATGCTCAAAGAAGGAGACTTGCCTAACAAGCAAGGTTTATTATTAGCAAATTATTCACCCTTTCTTTTCTTAAAAATAGAGTAGTTAAATTCAGTTTGACTGCATTGTAAACAAGGCTATTAATGCCTATTTTTAACTACATGCTCTAGTTTGCATTATTTTATCCCTTTATTTATTATTGAATAAAGGATAAAATTAGGATGCATGGGCGAGTACAAGCCTTAGGATATTTTTAGGAAGGGGGTGAAATTTATTTTTCTGTATATTGTGTGCCTTTGCAAAGCATAGGGATTCTTCTTAGAAGACTTTTGGATATATGAGTACTAAAGCAAATTTTGCCAGTTTTACCCTCTGAGTGTGAAGTGTTTTATGCCTTTCCAAGTTATTTTGCAGTCTTGTGTATGTTATATTAATCTTGTGAATGTGAATTCCGATCAACCACCTTACCCTACTATAAGTTTCAATCCTTTCGCTTAATTTTTAATGTGCATGTTAACTTATTAGTATTGTTTTTATCCTCCTCGGTACAATCAAGTTTTTTTCCCTTAGATATTCGCAAAAAATACTATTGGTTCATGCATCAAGAATCCTTCACGGATCAGTTGTGGATATACTCAATCAAATCCCTCACACAAATTTGTTGTATCACCTTAGCTTTAATCATTTTATAGTCATATTTTACTGTCAAACTCCCGGAAAGTAGTTTAGAATACACTAATAAGGAACCACCTTAATACCAGAGACTCACCTTGAATTAGGTATACCCCTGGACACTGAGGTGTTTCCATTGTATCTACGAAAAAGAGAGATCATTTGCGCAAGATTAGAAAACCTATAGTCATCTCTCCACAGGTGCACTTTGGAGAGATAAATTTTTTTGGCATGCCCGGTGGGACAATGAATAAGATCTGCATGCGAGTTCAAACATGCAGTAGACCTACAACAGATTTATAGCAAATTAAAAGTCACTTTCGGGAGCAAACTGTAGCTAATTTATTCTAAAGATTTTATGATCTTTTGGTGACTTCATAAAGCTAAATTTAGACTAGTATTGCAGCATGTTCCATGCCTAAAGTGACTACAAGATCATCGGTAAGAGGAATTCCTTCTGATTTTGTTTCTTTACCTTTGAATTCTACTAGAAGGAGAAGAGTTGGTAATACTTTGCCTTATAATAGACCTATTTTTGGTAACCCTCCTAATATTCCTTCACCACGTGTCAATTTTTCTATCAATATCCCAATTTTTCCAATGGCCCTTCAACCACCTAGGAATTTTGTGCCCTTTACTAATGGCAACCCATTAGTAATTCTAGTTTATCATGATATTCCCAATGCTGCCATGAAAAGTTTGCCATCATTCATGGGTGAAAATTAGGTTACACCAGCTAAACATATCAAAGATGTTGCAGCCCTATGTGCAGTCCATAATATCACTCATGAAGACGTAGCTCTAAGACTTTTAGTTGCATCTTTTAAAGGGAAAGCCTTGCAATGGTACAGAAACCTAGAAATTGGAAGCATAGGAACTTGGGATATTTTAGGTGAAAAATTGCTGAAATAGTTCCAAGACAATTCAGATCATTTGTCTCTCATTGAATAGTTATCTACTATTAAAAGAGCTCCCAATGAATTTATGTCTAGTTTCAATATTTGTTTTTCCAGAACTTGGGAGAGAATTCAGCAAGTGTCAAGCCTCAAGTTGATCATGCTTTCCTTTATTATCTTAGAGCATTAAATAGTGATATCTCAACTATGATTTAGTCAATGGGTGGAGAGACACTCCCAACAACTTATGATATTGCTATTTGAGCTGAAAATAGTCTTATTCAAGCTAGAAAATTGGTGCCAAGGCCATCAATGCCTTTTTCAATAGATTTAGCACCTATTCCTTAACCTATTACAATCATATAACCCACTATTGTAGCTCCATCAGATGATGTATTCAAAGCTTTGTAGACTATGGGAAATAAGTTGACTTCAATTGAGAACAAAATTACATTACCTAGTAGACCCTACCAGGCTCCTTATCAGCCCTACCAATGAATCAACAAAACAGACAACCCTATCAACAGAATCAAAATTATAGGCAGCCTTACCAGCAAAGGTAGTTTGACCCAAAGGCTCCTAGTTCTTCTAACACTTTAGTTCCAGTTAATATGGCTACAGAGGAGTGGTGTTAGCCTTGCAATCAACCTCATTCAGCTACCACTTGCCCAAATGATTTTCTGAATCTAAATCTTGTTGCGCAACCTCAATCTGAAACATTGTTTATGCCTCAAATGGAGGGTGGGCAGCAAGAAACTCATGTTCAGAAAGCACCTGAACAAAATTTAGTCATTTTTAATGAGGAGGATTTCATTGCAGTCACTACTAGGGCTCAAGGGAGGGCTGCTGAAAATCAAAAGCAACAAAATAGGCCTATCTTACCTACTGTCACTGACAAGACAACATCTATAGCTCCAAAGTCAACTAGCAACCCTGTTGTTCCTCAAAAATCAGCAAGTGTCCCAGTTGATAAAATTCATCAAAGACAGCTACAACCTGATCCAAGAAGACTGTTTATACCTCAGATATCTAAGGCAGCTAAAGTAGAATCAATTTTCGCTAAAGCCTACTCCAAGATAGTTAATTTTGTCTCTAAGATAGTTACTTATTTTAACATTGTTGATGTAATGAAAAAACATAATGTTAACATCTTGATGGGGACACTCTAAGTATTCTTGGACAACAAGATTTACTTTCTCATGAACTAGCTAAGCTATATATTTCTTCAAGTACAGTAGAAAAGGAAGTTCAGAAGACAGACATGGTCCTTGGAACATTTGAGCAAGACCATATTAAAGAAGTTAAGTGGATGGTTTAGAAAGTTCTGAATGCTCATGACATTAAGAAACCACCACCATTTTATTTATCACTGATTATTGGAGAACATTTAGTTCATAATTACATGGTGGACAGTGGCACAAGTAGCACAGTTATGCCAAAAGCGATTGCAGAAAAATTAGGCTTGTAGTATGAGCCTATAGAAAGGAGTGTCTTACAACTTGATGGAACTACAACTAATATGGTTGGTATAATAAAAAATTTAGAGGTAACGTTACATGCTTTCCCAAATGTTTCTATTCTGCAAGATGTTACTGTTGTGGATCTACCTCCATACTTTGCCTTGTGCTTATCTAGAGATTTCACAGCAAAAATAGGAGGTTATCTCTCTTCAGATTGGTCCTTATTTTTTACCACACGTTATGGAACTAAGGTTACTATCAATTCTAGAATCATTGACCAGATTCCATATTGAGCCTCATTCTCTAAATGCAATAGCTAATTATTGCGTTAGAGAAATCTAATTTTGATGATGTAGCTCGGGTTTAGCATTAGATGGTGTTTCTAACCTATTTATGGATGAAAAGATAGTTGAAGAACATGCTCATGATCCTTTTAAGGAAGTTTAAGAACATCTTTTTGGTGTGTATTATATGCATGAAGAAAATACACCACTTCCCTTGTTGTCTAAAATAAAAAAATTCAGCAAAGGGATTTGGAAGCTTCATTTTGATGGAGCTAAGAACAAGAAAGGATAGGGAGTAGGTTTGATGCTCACTTCCTTGACAAACGAAAGGTATTTCTCAACTTTGAGTCTCCAATTTACATGCACTTGTAATGTAGCTGAATACGAAGCATTAATTCATGGCTTACTTTGGGCCAGAAAGAGAGGTATCAAGCACATTACAAATCTTTGGTGATTCTGAGTTGGTTATCAATCAAGTAAAAAACTTCAATGTTTGTAAGAATCCACTAATGAAGTCTTACAGACATAGAGTTTTAGACTTAATGGAAGATTTTGAAGCTATTAATATTCAGTCTATTCTTAGAGCTAAAAACAAGCATGTAGATAGACTTGTAGCAGTTGGTGCTAGTTTTGAAGTGCTGGAATAGATGGAAAATAGTAAAATTTAGCCTCATATTAAGCTAATTGTCAAGCCTTCTATACCTGATAACGAATCAAATTGGCAAGTTTTGAAAGTGACGATCAAATCAGAGGTTTTTACAGAAGAAGCTGAATTCTCTGTAGTAAATCAGGATAAGTTACAACATTTATACGGTGATCATATTATCTAACTAAAGAAAAATAAATTTCCTTGAGGTCTTGTCACTTTGGAAGACATCTTCAGTACTAATGATCAGTTAAGAAAAGATAAAACTAAGTTGTCAACGCATGCTAATAATTATGAAGAGATTTCAATTGATGAAGGGAAAAATTTACTTCTTGGAAAGGTATGTTCCTTAACCAAAAAGTAGTCATTTATTAATCTTTGCAAAGAGTTTAAGGATGTCTTTTCTTGGAAATACCAAGACCTGAAAGGGTTTGATCCTAGTTTAGCACAACATACTATCGAGTTACATCCAAATGCTAAGCCTGTAAGATAGAAACAGAGGCCTGTAAATCCAAAAATAGAACCTCTGATGAGGAAAGAGTTATCCAAGTTGATTGAATCAGGTATTATTTTTCCTAGTTAAGCATTCAAGTTGGGTATTCAATCATGTTCCTGTTAGGAAGAAGAATGGTGAAATAAAACTATGTGTAGATTTCAGAGATCTTAATAAAGATTCATTAAAAGATCATTACCCACTTCCGAATATGGATCAGATTTTGAGAACAGTCTCAGGTTCAGATAGACTATCTCTTCTAGATGGTTATAGTGGCTATAATCATATTTTAGTCCGAGAAGAAGATAGATACAAAACAACTTTTACCACCAAGTGGGGTACCTATGCTTACAAAATAATGCCTTTTGGTCTTTCAAATGCCGGTGCAACATTTCAATGTGCAATGGACATGGATTTTCATAGCTTATTAAATAAATGCATCCTTGTCTATTTAGATGATGTGACTATATTTTCAAAAGATTATGAAGAACATCTAATGCATTTAAGGCATACTTTTCAACTATGCAGGTAGTTTGGAATATCTTTGAATCCTAAGAAATTGATCTTTGTAATACATCAAGGTAAATTACTTGGCCATATTATTTCTAAGAAAGGTTTAGCAATTGATCCTTTTAGAGTCAAAGTTATATCACAACTATCATTACCTCATCATAAGAAGGCATTACAAATTTTTCTTGGAAAAATAAACTTTGTTAGAAGATTTGTTCCAGATTTTGCAGCATTAGTTAAACCATTAACAACTATGTTAAAGAAAGAGAAAACTTTCTCTTGGACCAGTGAAGGAAGGGAAGGTTTTGAAGCAATAAAATCAGCTATCTCTCAGGCTCCTACTCTTGCAAATCCAAATTTCGATAAATATTTTACAATGTATGCACTTGCAGAAGAGCTGAAACAATCTTAGCTATTTTGACTCAGGTTAATGATGAGAATATTGAGCAACCAATTGCTTTCTTTAGACAGAGTTTGCATGATTACGAAACAAGGTACACATTTCTTGAAAAATAAGTACTTTCAGTAGTCAGAGGACTAAAGAATTTTAAGTACATGCTTTCAAACAATAAAATTCACATTCTTGTTTCTCATCCAAGTGTGAAAGCTTTCCTTTTAAATAAATAATTGAATGAGAAAAGAGCATGCTAGATAACGAAGGTTATGGAATATGATGTTGATATCTGGGTTGCTAAGATGGTTCAAGGTAAAGGTTTATATGAGCATATAATTGTTGATATGGAAAGACAACAAGCTGCAGAACCCAAAGACTTAGAACAACATGCTGACATTACTTATCAACAATCAAATATCATGGTCTAACCAGAAGATCAACAACCTGAACTTTCTCAAGAGATCCAAGAATCAAGGTGGATGACTAATTTTGTTACCTAATTACAACATGGTACTTATCTAGAACATATGGATAAGAATAAATGAAGATATTTCAGATTACAAGCTATTCCTTATCTTTTCGTTGATGGTGTGTTGTTCAAAAGGGATATAAATGGGATCTTGCTACGATGTGTTGATTATGATAAAATTTAGAAAATATTATCAGAATTCCATGAAGGACCTGCAAGAGGTCACTTCTCAGCACGTACTACAACTTTAAAAATTATGAAAGTAGGTTACTATTGGCCTAGCATATTCAAAGACTATTTTGAATGGATTAGAAAGTGTAAGAAATGTGCTTTCTTTGTTGGAAAAGAATGTCTTGCTTCATTGCCTTTGCAGCCTATTTCAGCTGATCAACCTTTTATGCAGTGGGGTCTTGATTTTATTGGCATGATAAACCCACCTTCGTCACAAGGACATAAGTGGATCTTAACTGCTATAGATTATTTTACATGATGGACTAAAGCAATAGCCTTGAAAGATGCTAATGAAGCTTCGATACTATCCTTTTATGAAGGAATAGTTTGCAGATTTGGTGTTCTAGCAACTATCATATCAGATAATGCTTTAGCATTCCTTGGTGCAAAGGTAACAAATTGGGCTGTCAAACATGGAATATATCTAAGTTCTTCATCTAATTATTACCCATAAGGTAATGGTTTAGCTGAAATTACTAACAAGAATCTATTAAGAATCATCAGAAGAACACTCAAAGATAATCAAAGAGCTTGGCATCTGATAATGAATTCCACACTTTGGGTTGATAGAGTGACTCCTAAAAGATCAGTTGGAAATTCACCATACAAGCTTGTGTATGGAAAATAAGCAAGAATGCCTATTTCAGTTGAGTTACCTGTAGTAGATTTTTTGCATCAAATGGAGCTACTTGAGAATGAACCATTGCAGGTTCGTTATTCAGAGTTAATGGAATTACAAGAGTTGAGAGATCAAGATCATTTAAATATGGAAAAGAATCAGAAACAAATCAAGAAGACTTTTGACAAGAAATCCAAATTCAAAGTCTTCAATGAAGGAGATATTGTGTTAAAGTGGGATCTTTGATCGTGCAAAGCCGGAAGACACTCAAAGTTTGACACACTCTAGAGTGGTCCTTACATGATTTTAGCTTGCGAGGAACACAACGCTTTTCGTCTTTTGAAGATGAATAGAGAGGAACTTCCCATTCTGTGAATGGTATGTTTCTCAAAAAATCTTATTGAAAATCTTACGGTGATTGTTGGAGTAGGATTTCCCTTCAAAAGTGTAGTTTACGCACATTGCATCATTTTCAATTCAATAAGTGCATTCATGTATGTGATCTGGTTTACGAGATCCTTTCCCGATTTTAGTTTTTTTGGAAAGGTTGGAATTTTCAGAAAAGGAAAATTATTGTTACATGTTTGGAATCCATGCCCAACGAACAAGAGCAAGGAACTAGTATATAAGCTAGTAAGTAGCTTTCCTGCAGGATCATTAGAAATGTTGACATTTTTGCACTCGCACGAAAATGGGCAACTCAAAATTTTGTTATGATGGATAGCATTGTTGAAGTATACCTAAGCTAGGGGAGATCACATCAGATTATGTTGTTACTGCTGATTTATTTTTAAAAGATTACATGAAATCAGAACTAGTATAATACTCAATTAAGAACTATAATTTGATGATTATTGGTTGGAGTGTGAAAGTTATGGAAAGTTCATAAATAAGAGTTTTGGAAGAGTTGAAGATTGCAAGTGATCAGGATTTATGGTTAGGAGAACATAAAATTGAGATGAGAAGTAGTTTGAATGAGTACATATTGAAGACTTGAAATGTTCCTAGTGTGAAATGTGCAGGGTACAAATCTAAAAAACAAGAGGAGATTTTGAATAGTTTGAGAATTCACTGTACAGTGAGGGAATGAATGATGAATTAAAGAAATAGTTTATTTGTAGATGAATTGAGTGAGTTGGTGAGAAAAATTTAGGGTCATAATCTATTTTCAAGAAACAAAATTATAATGTGTGATCAAATTTTATATAATCACTGATTTTTATCTCAACACAATAAGAAATTTGTATCTTTCTTACAAGTGATAACTTGTATATCATCAAGTTTTAGCTTGATATGAAGTAGTAGCTTCATTGGTTGAGTTGTAGCTCAAAAATATTGTAACCATTGTGAAATTAGTCCTTTGGTTTAGTGGGTTTTTCCCAAATTGGGTTGTGTATGCTCTTTGTTGCATTTAATTTGTGTTCTTACAATCGATATAATAACTCAAAATATGATTGAAGGTTGAATTTTCAAACAAAAGTTGAATTGAAAATTGATTTAACCCCTCTCAGTGTTCTAGTTTCTAACAATTGGTATCGAGCACTGGCCCTTTGGTGTGGTGATTTTAACAACTCAAGTGAGATTCGGACAATTTAGCAATGATAAGAAATCAGTCAACAAGTGGCTTTTATACCTCCACAAGTAGACCTATTCAATGGATCAAACTATTCCTTTTGGTAGTGTCAATATGAATACTTATCTCATGTCACTTGGATTTGACATATGGAAATTATTTGACAGTGGCTATACTATTCCAACTACACCTCCTACTGATGCTACAAGAAAGAGAGAAAGTGAGAACAATTCCAGATCTATGAATGCAATTCTCTATAGATTGGATGAATATGAATTTATAAAGGTCATGCATTACACCACATCTAAGGACATGTGGGAAAAATTTAAGACTATATATAAATGATAAAGTTAGGGAAAATTTGTCAAGTGTAGACTTACCATGCCCGGTTTGAAAGCAAGAAAATGAAGGAAGGTGAAAGTGTTGCATAAATATTGCAAAGAATGGATGAAGTTATAAATCTGATCGAGAGGTTTAGTAGAGAAAATAGAAGAGAGTGTGGTTTTTCAAAAATTTGGGAGATATCTATCTTCAAAATTTGATTCCAAGTGTCGTGATAGAGGAAGCAAAGGATTTAACCACATTAATAATGGATGATCTTCATGGTATTTTAACTCTATATGAAATATGAATCGGTGACTTAAAGTCATTCAAGAAAGCTAAATTCTTCAAAGCGACAAGGAATCACATTTCAAGAAGAATAAAGTTGAGTTTGATATGGAGATGGATGATGAGAAGGTGGAAGCCATGTTTGTAAGGAAAATAAAAATAGGTTTATGTAAGTTAAAAGGAAAGCTTCCATTTCAAATCTTCAAATGTGGCCAAGTTGGTAATTTTTCTTCAAAATTTCCTAACAAAAAAAAGGGGATCAATATGATGAAGAAACCTCTCAAAGGAAAAAGAAGAAATTCAAGAAATAAGGGGAAAAAAATACTTCAAAAACAAGAATAATTTCTACACACAAGAAGGTTCAAGCTCTTCTCAGTCAAGTGACTCTAGCATCTCTAAGAGTGATGATGAAGGGACACAAGATAAAACATTGTTCATGGTTGGAGGTATCTACTACAAGTAATTAAAAAGGAAAAATTTAGACTGAATATGATAGTTCGGATGAAGAAGAGGTATGTTAACCTTGAGACTAAATTAATCATTACTTTAGAAGCGTTGAAACATCAAAGTAAAAAGAAATAGAAAAAGAAATTGATTGTGAAAGAGTATGAAGGAAAAATAATCTTATTAAAGAGAGAAAACAAGAAATATCAAGAAAATGAAGATATGATCATGGATTTTGAGGTAAAAATAAAGTTTATTGAAGAATCATTTAAAATCAAGGAAGAGGAGCACCTAAAACTAAAATATGAATTGGAACTACGGAAAAATTAGTTGGATAAAACCTCGACCAAAATAAAGACCTATCACAAGTTTGAAAAAAGCACAACTGATCTAGTTGAACTTCTAGGAAAACAAAGAGATGTCAATGAAAAATATGGTCTAGGATTTGAGGAGAAGTATGAAGATGAAAAATAAGCAGGAAAGAAGATAACCAAGAGAACTCAAGAACCTCCTAAAGCTAAGAAAGTTGATTTTAGGAAGAGATATCATTTAAGAAGACAAAATCATGCTATAAGGTATGCTCATTCATTTTATGGATATTGTTTTTCATGAAATAAATTTGGTCATAAAACCTCAAAATGTAGAAATTATGATTAAGGTCATGGTAGACATCTTGATTTTTATCATTTGAGAAGTAAATATGAGACAACTTTCTACAATTGTCTAAATTATGGACATATAGATAAGTTTTATTATCAAAGAACTCCAAAGAAAAGAAATAATGTTTACAAGGTCAAATCAGATCCTATAAATGCAAAGGAATAAGGGTTAATATCCCAAACTACCTTCCATTCTCAGAGTGAAGACATGGAGTGGTATATTGATAGTGGGTGCTCAAGCCACATGACATGAAACAAGAGTAATTTTATCTCTATAGAAGAAAATGCTTCATGTACAATGAGATTTGGAGAAAATACCTGAGCTAATATTATGGGAAAAGGTAAAATAATTCTTGATAATGGAAAAACCATTACTAAATATGTGTTGTTGTATGTTGAGGGATTGAAGCACAATATTTTGAGTGCCAGTCAAATGTGCAAACATGGATATAAAATATTGTTTCATGATAAGGGATATGACATAAAGAAGGAAAAATCAAGTAAGGTTCTTGGAAAGGAAAAGATAACCAAAAATAATATGTATGTTTTAAAAAAGGTAAACAAAGAAAAATTCTTCACTAGTAAGGTGGATAAAAGTTGTCTTTGGAACAAAAGATTGAGACACACCTATATTTTGATAAAAATTTAGAATTAGCTCCATGGGATGTGTAAGGAACATTCCTAATATAAAAACACTAGTTTATAATCTTTGTAAAGCATTCCTTCATGGTAAATATACTAAGAAAAGTTTCAATACAAAAGAATACTACACTACACAACCTTTAGAGTTGATACACATTGATCTTATAGGACTAGCCTGAACTAAAATAATACAAGGAGATAGCTATTTCATGTTGTTGATTGATGATTTCACAAGTATGAAATGGGTTTCATTCCTCAAAGAAAATTTAGAGGCACTAGAAATATTTAAAGCATTTAAATCACTAGTGGAGAATGAAAAGAATGTCATAATAAAGAGTTTAAGGTTTGACAAGAGGAGGAGATTTTTGGTCAGATGAATTTTATGAAATTTGTGAGACTCACGGAATAAGAAGTTAATTCTCAGCTACAAGGACACCTCAACAAAATGGGATAGTAGAAAGAAAGAATAGGACTGTATAGGAAATAGCTATAACTATGCTTAATGAATCAAAATTTCTTGATGGATACCGAAGAGAAAGTTTCTACAAGAGTATGTATTTTAAACAGATCTCAAATTAGAGTTAATAAGAAGAAGACACCATATGAGCTTTGTAAATACATACCTACAAGTGTGAAGCACCTAATATTATTTGAAGCAAGTGCTACATCAAGAGAGATGATCACAATATGGGTAAATTTGATTCAAGTTTTGATGAAGCTATCTTCTTTGGCTACTTAATTATTATTTACACATATAAATGCTACAATAAGAGCCAAACAAATATAGTTAAGAGTTATGATTTCAAAATTGATGAATCAAATCCAAATAAGGTCATACCATATCCTAAAGAGACTCCACAAACTACTACAAATTAAGATGATGAAGAAATTTCAAAAGTTTAACATGAAGAAGAAGAGAGACCGATATTAAGGAAACTTCAAGGAAGGTTAAAAGAGACCATCCTTAAAGTCAAATAATAGGAAACAAATAAGAACACATCCAAATAAGAAGAAGAATAAAAATTTCTCAAAATCAAGAAAATATTATTCTCTTATCCAAAATAGAACCAAATAATGTCATGGAGGTTAGTAAGGATCTGAATTGGGTGAATGCAATGAATGAAGAGCTAGACCAAATAAAAAATAATGAAACATGGGAGATTGTAGCTAGGCAAAGGAAAAACACATAATTGTAACCAAGTGGGTTTTTAGAAAAATATTTAATGAAAAAGGTGAAATTATTAGAAATAAGGAAAGGATAGTTTTTAAGCGATATGATCAGGTGGAAGGAGTAGATTTTGATGAGACATTTTCTCCTGTGGCTAGGATGGAAGAAATTAGAACTTTATTAGCATATGCAGAAAAAAAGGATTCAAATTATATCAAATGGATGTAAATTCACCATTTCTCAATGGGCACTTGAATGGGGAGGTTTACATTAAACAACCAAATGGATTTTCTATTACGAGGACATGGATTATATGTGCAAGATGAAGAAGGTAGTTTATGGTCTCAAAAAATCACCTAGGGCTTGATATAGCAGTTAGACAAGTACTTGATAGAGCAAGGATTTAGAAAAGGTGTAAGCGATGATAACAACTTGTACATAAAAGAAGAAGAAAAATAGATGTTGATTATTGTTGTCTATGTAAATGGAATTATTTTTAGAGAAATAATGAGAGCATGTCACATGGTTTTTAGAAATAATGAAAAAGGATTTTGAAATGTCAATGTTCAATGAAATATCATTCTTCTTGGTGCTGAAAATTATTCAAAACAAAGAAGGAATCTCTTCTCACAACAAAAGCACATCAAATAAATGCTCAAAATATTTAAGATGCAATATTGTAAGAAAGTAAGTACTCCCATGAGTATAGGATATAAAATCATCAAGGAAGATAGCTCACCAAAGGTAAATTAGACCCTATATAGATCCATGATAAGAAACCTTCGTATTCAACAACATTTAAACTTGGTATCATGTAACCAGTTGGTTTGGTTGGAGGTTTCAATAATACCCAATTGAAGTTCATCTCCAAACAATCAAAATAATCTTCAGGTATCTCATGGGGATATTGTTTTATGGTCTTTGGTATCGAAAATGTAAAGAATTTCAGATCAAAACTTTCATAGATTTTGATTGGGCAAGAAACATAGATGATAGAAAGAGCACAACTGGTGGAGCCTTATTTGTAGGTAAGCTCTTGGTATCATTATTGAGTAAAAATCAATTTCTTGTAGCTCTTTCTACTTATGAGGCTAAGTATTTTACAATAGCCCTTTTTGTATACAGCTGATCTGGATGAAGAAAAATCTTGAAGACTGAAAAATATTTTGACAACACAAGTTCTATAAGTGTCTCAAAGAATCATGTACTGCATTCTAAGACAAAACACATACCCATCAAGCATCATTTTTTGAGAGCACAAGTCAATGAGAAAATAATAAGGATTGAAAATATGTATACAAAGGAAGAAGTGGCTGATATAATGACTAAAAGTTTTCCAAGAGAAGTTTTTAAATAGTTAAGGAAGAACTTGGGGGTAAGATTAGTCCCTAATAGTCACTAAAAATCTCATAATGATAGGGGGAGCAGCTGAAGTGCCAAATTTTCTCTAAGAAGGCTTAAGTTGATTCTAGATATGGGGAGTTGGTTCTCTAACCCAAATAACAAGTAAATAAGTTTATAAAATGAATTAGTCAAAAGTGAAAAGGATGAATATACAAGGGACTAAGCTCGGGGGAGTATTTTAGGTTTTTAAAGAAGAAATGTTTGCAAATGATTGTATTTTCTGAAAAAAAGAGAAACATCTTTCCACGGGGGAATCTTGAGGTGAGAACATGGTTTATCATGTTTTTTATTCCATATTAATCATGTTATTATGTATGTGAACCTTTTTCATAGATGCTAAAGGGGGAGAGAGTGTTTGAAATAATAATTCATTGTCTTGCATATATGGAGATTTGGTGTGTTGGCTTGCCATCAATTTTTTTGAGCTTGTTGTCATCAATGAAAAAGGGGGAGATTGTTGAACCTTATTGCATTGGTTGGTGTTTTCATTAATGTCACATGGAATTGATGGAAAAGGAGGAGTGAAATGTCATGCAAATAGGTGTTTGTCAGTGGTGTACAAAGTGGTCTCAAGTTGGTTCTTTGAGCTTTTAGGATGGTTTTAGGGTGGTCTCAGAGTGCTACGAGGCTTGGAAAGTGAGGGTAATGTCCACTGAAGGTAGAGTGTTGGTTGGTATGATTGTCTCAGATGTTCTAAAGGTCAGAAATGATGGTTTCATCATGGAAAAGAGCTCTTGGGTTGAGTTTCAGGTTATATTTTGGAAGTCTTTGTTGAAACTAGCTCTTTTAGGCCTAGTTCTAGAGCCTAATGAGGTGTGAGAACTTAATAGAGGTCATGAAAAGACTAGTTAAGAATGGCGCAGAATCCTAGGAAAATTTATTTGGGCATGTATGATTAATAACAAAGCCTATTTTACCTCATGGATGAAAATCTCAAAAGTTCACCAAAACTACCTTTGAGTGTTGATAATGAATGTTGAAGTAAATGAGATATGTTTGAGCTATTCAAGAAAATTCATGGAAAATAATATTAAGGGGTGTGTAGAGGGGGTCTTTTAGTGCTTCATGTCAAGTTTCATCAAATCGAGGAAGTTTGTGAAATTTATGCAAGTTTTTCTAAAGCGGCTTCTTAAGAAATGTAAATTGAGCACTCTATCTTCTTAGCATCCATGAAAAAATATGGGACCTTATTCAAATAAATAATAGAAGGTATTTTTAAACATATTTTTAAGCCTAAATATTTTCAATTTTTTTGAGGGAATTCAAACACGAAATAAAGAAGTTATGATCATTTTTCTAGCCTTGTTTTTCAAGTTTTCTTCCTCTTTAAGTACATGTTAAATGGCATAAGGTTCCTTATCTGGAAAAATTATGGAATGTTTCTCCTTGTCTCAAAATCCACCTTCTAGGAGTACTCTTTATGGTTGAATCTTTGGCTGCTACGATTGGTCTCAAATCCCATGACAACATATTTCTTGGTTTCATATAATTTTGAATGAGGTAGTGTATCTAAAGTTATCATTCACACTTTTAAGAAGTTTTGAATAGGGTAGAGGTACTTTTAAAGCTGGTGAAGCTCCTTGTTGATCATAATATGGGCTGTGTTCCCCTTTGTGCAAGGTGAAATATTCAAGCAAAGGTGATTTTTTTGGTCTTTATAATGGTGCGTGTTGTTCAAATGAGGTTTAGAATAATTCAATGATCCTTCATACTAACTCAAATTATTTTCTAGACCTTAAATCCATAGTTTATCTTTATAAATAATGCACAATTACCATTTATGCCTTTGTTTTATGCTAAATTGAGTTGTTGAAAATGTTTTAAGTCTTTGTTATCACCACCATCATGTGCAAGCATCAAAACAATGCAATTTCTACATGCTAGAATATAAGTTCAATTCCCGTAGCCAACAAACCATCCACATTTTCATTGAGCCTCAAGTTGCCAAACCTACAACTCTTTCAAACCAAAGATAAGATTCAAATGCTAAATCTTCTACTTTCGGTTAGTATGGCCTATTGAAAGAATTAACGACAACGCATGCACATAAATATTTTATGGAGTTATTAAAATCATCATCTAACCTCCAAGACATCCTAACTCATGCTCTTCATAAATCACATGTTCTTGTGACCCTCAATGTACAAGAGTTTCAAGATATGATTGCTAACCTTTCACCTAAAAGTCCCATCTTGTATTTCGTTCCACAACACATGTTGAACCCTAACATCCACAATAATGAATATTTATATATTGAATAGTATATAACCAACCATAAGGTCAAAATATTTCTCATCGATAATAGATCAGTCATAAACATCTACTCTATGAAAATATTACATTGTCTTGTTAGTACCAAGGACAACTTATAAACCAATGTTATCACCATTTGTGGTTATGACAATACCAAGCTACAATCCTCACGAAACTATTCCCCTTGCCATAAAATTTGGACCAAAACTTCTTGACACCTTTTGTCATCTCATGGATGTGGAAACATCGTATAACCTCCTTCTAGGTAGACCTTGGATACACGTGATGCAAGATGTTCCCTCCACCTTCCATAAATGCATAAAATTCTAGCATAATGGAAAAAATTTCACCTTTCTTGTCGATGCCAATCCCTTCAAGTATTGAAAACTTGTTGATGTAAGGTATAATGCAACTAAATATTGTCCATCTACTAATAGCTTGGATAAACCTCATGTTAAATCCCAATTGCTAACACCCATATTAACCCTGAAACTCTTTTATACTCACATGCATTTGCTTCTTCTTAACAAGAATCTATGTCCAAGACATCATCTGAGATTAAATTATCCCATCAAAGTATTGATGAGTATACACTTGAAAATTACTTTCATTTTGGCCAAATCCCATTATCCCCTTGTAGCTATGGACATCCTAATGTTCCTCACTTATGAGAACCTCCAATTTGTTATATGGGGACTACTCTTTTGAGATAGTATGGATATTTGGAAGATGAACACATTCAAGGATTTGACAAATCTTGGCTATATGAAGATCATATGGATGAATTATTTTAATGCATTGATAATACCAAGGCACATAAAATGATGAATAATATGAATTAGAAAGATAGAGGAATTTTACCACAACGAAAAGGAAGTCTTAGACCTATGGTAATAAAATATAATCTCTACACACATGGTCAAGGATATGAGACATTTGAGAAGATGTCTATAATATTTGATGTCTTGACTAGTGATGAGGACTCAGACTCTAAATTTGAGACCAATTCCACACATAACCTCTTTGAGAACCTTGATGAAACTACCATCTTTCTCGAAAGGTTATCCATATGCACCCTTGACATTGTATAACCTTCCCTAATTGATCAAGATCAACAATGTTATATTTCCGTGAAACTCTTTCAAAATGATGAGGCTATCCAAGAGTTCCTCAAGGCTCAAGACCTTTTTCCATTGTCAGATCAGAAGAAGGGTTTTGATATAAACCTTTATGTTATTTCCTACTTTAGTGAGGAAATTTATTTCTCCATTCCATAAATACAATAAATTTAAAACATAAAAAAGAAAAATCATATCTCGCATAGTGAAAACCTTACTGAGGCACTATGCGAGGAGAAAAAATTGAAAAAGGAGAAGAAAGAAAAGGACACATTTCCTAGTGAAAAAATTTATGAGGTGCTAGAGAGAGGAGATTATCATACGAAAATATCAAAATATATACATAAAACTACAACTTCATTTAAAGATAATGATACCTCTACGCTATTGGTAGAAGAAACCACAACTATCAACATCAGGACAATTAATCAACCTAAACGATTTGCGAAACTTGATGCTAGTCTCTTAGAGACATAAATTAAGGAATTCAAGAAGCTTCTCATATAATTCCAATATGTATTTTATTGGTTCTACAAATATATTCCATTCCTTGACCCTTCCCTTGTGGTTCATCACCTTTTGATGTCCACCGACGCAAAAAAATGTCAAGAAAAGTTGCGTGAAATGTATCCTAAGGTCACATTTCTTATTAAGGAAGAACACGAAACTGCTAGATATAGGTTCTATATATTCCATAGGCTATTTTGAGTGGATATCTAAGATGGTACCAATTTCTAATAAAACTCCTGGAATTCACATTTTCACCGATTTTCGTGACATCGGTAAGGATTTTCCTAAAGATGAATTCTCTCTACCCAATATCGACACGATTGTTGATTCAATAATGGGCAGAAATGTTATCTCTAATAGACAATTTTTCAAGGTGTAATCAAATTTAAATTTCTGAAGAAGAACAACACAAAAATATACTCACAACCCCATGGGGAATTTCTGTTACAAGGTCATGAATTTTTTCCTTAAGAAACCTTGGTTCTTACATACCAACACGATATTTGTCATCTTTAATAATCTTCTTCAAAATATAATACAATACTATGTCGATGACATACATGTTAAATCAAATACTAGAGTCAAACATCACGTTGTTCTTTAGATATTCGAATGATTAAGGGAATACAAGGTTTGCATGAATCCTAAAAAAGTGTCTTTAGTGTCACCTTGAGAAATTTTTTGGGATTCATTGTCTTGTGAAGGGGAATCAATGTAGACCCTACTAAACTAAAATCCATAATGGATATGGTGCCTCTATAGAATCTCTGTCGGTTAAGAGTGATACAAGGAAAGATATATGGAGATTCATCTCCCAAATTTTAGAAAAATGCCATCATTTCAATCTATTACTCAAATAGAATGTCAATTTAAGTGGACACAAGATTTTTAAGACTCTTTCACCAAGATAAAAGAATATATTTCTACTTAATGGGTACTCATTTCTCGGAATAAGAAAAATCTATGTTATTGTACACTTCTACAACTAATCATGCCATTGGAGAATTACTGGCACAACACAATGACAAGTAGAAAGAACAAGACATATATTACTTGAGCATAACTCTCTTTGAGCATGAAATTAAGTATTTAGGTTGAAATTTTTTTCTTGGTATTCATATTCACTTTCCAAAATTTGTGATCTTATCTACTAAATTATACTACCAAGCTCATTGCCAAAATTGACCCCCTCAAGTATCTACTTTCAAGACAAGTGATAACAGGATGGATGTCTAGATGGATTGTAATCCTTAGTGATTTTAATATCGAGTTTGTTATTCATAAGGATATAAAAGGTCAAACATTGAAAAATCAACTATCCATTGTTGGGTTTAAACCATATATCGAGTGTTGCACAAATCTATAATAAGATAAAGAATACAAGAAATGAATGTGGAAATAATCAGAAGATAAAATAAACAAGAGAAAGATAACACCAGATTTAACATGGTTCACCCAGTGTGGGCTACATCCACCAAGAAATGGCCAATAATATTATTCAATTCTTTACAGAGGAAATACAATGAAGAAGCTGTTGTCTTCTAACACCTCTCGGGATGCTCAATGTTTTCCCTCACTCGGCTACTCTTTTTACTCACCAAGAAAACTAACATGTAAATAATTGTTATTTTCTTCTCTCATACCCTCATATAATGCATAAATGCATATATATATATATATATATATTCTAGGTAACTAACTATGCTCTATGCTTTTACAATCAAGAAATCATATTTAAAGAAAAATATTTATTCCAATTCTCATCAAAAAAATAAATCACCGTCATAGAGGTAATTGTCGCATGATAACTATCGATCATCGTCGAGTCACTACCTAACCATCTTTGATCACTTCCTAACCTATGTTGGATGATGGTGACCATCTTGGTCGCTTCGACCATTTCTGGTCACTTCGACCATCCTCGATCACTTTGTTAAAACTAGGAACTTGTAAAAGTAAGATTTCTGTGAAGCAATTAATCTCCATACTCAACAAACTCCCACTTGGAGATTAATTGTTGCACTATCTTTTGTGCATCATCATCCTTCATTTCTTTTCCTTGGATTTTTTCTTCCTCTTCAAGTCTCAAACTTGAAGACCAACGAAAGTGGAATGAAGCTCCAACTTCTTCCTTACCAATGGCTTTTTTAGCATGTCTACATGTTTCTCATCCATATGAATTTTCTCTAAATTTAGTTTCCCATCCTCCAACACTTGTCATATGAAGTGATATCTAAAGCGAATATGTTTCATTCTTGAATGAAGTGCTGATTTCTTTGCTAGATGGATCGTGCTTGAATATCACTTGTATATTATGCAATCCTCATTCTCCTTACCTAAATCTTCCATGAACCTACTCATCCATATCATATCCCTTTTAGCTTCGTACCTGCAACATACTCTGCCTCTATAGTAGACAAATCCCACAAGCTCGTAATCTTGAAATCTAGCTAACTGTCATTCCACCTACTATGAAAACATATCCATTGGTGCTCCTCGTGCCATCCAAATCTCTAGCCATATATGAATCAACATAGCCATGTAAATAAACATCTAACCCTCTAGAGCATAACTCCATGCTTTGGATTTCCCTCTCAAATACCTAAGAATCCATTGGGTGCTTTCACTTTTCTTTACTTTGGTTAGCCATAAACCTACTCACAACTCCCACTACCCTGTACTGATGTGTCGTATAGTACAAACCATGACATACATAAGACTTCCTACTACTAAAGCATAGGAAAACATGCCATGTACTCAACCTCCTCGTGTGATGAAGGACATTGCTCTTTGCTCAATTTTAAGTGTCCAACCACAGATGTAATAACATGTTTTGAAACTTGCATGTTAAACCTTTCCAACACCTTATTGATATAAGATTTATGCGACAAATACAAATTCTTTTTTTCTGTCTCTGTGAATTTGCATGCCAAGGATTTTCTTTACATCTCCCAAATCCTTCATTTCAAATGTGTGAGATAACCTTTCTTTAAGTTTACCAATGTCCTACATACTAGATCCTGCAATCAACATATCATTCACATACAATAACAAAATAACATAGCTCCCATTTTCAAGCTTCTTAAGATAAACAAGATGGTCGATTCACATCTCATATAAGCATGCTCATGCATAAAGCTGTAAAATCTCAAATACCATAGCCTTAAAGCTTGTTTAATCCCATATAGGATCTTTTTAATTTGCATAAAAGTTTCTCCTTACCCTTGACTTCATAACCAAGCAACTGCTGCATATAAATCTCTTCCTCCAAATCACCATGAAGAAAAGTCATCTTAACATCAAGTTGTTCTAAATGCAAATCTTCTATTGCAACCAAACTTAGAATAGTATGAGTAGAAGCCATCTTAGCTACAGGATAAAAAATATCATCAAAGTCAATACCCACTTTCTCGTGAAAATCCCTTTACCACAAGCCTTGCCTTTTACCTTTTTATTCCACCCTCTTTTCCTTGATTTTGTAAACCCATTTTTTCTATAGTGTTTTCTTACCTACTGGAAACTTGACCAAATCCCATGTTTGATTTTATTCCAAGGATTCCATCTCCTCATATATTACATGCTCCCACTACACGTGGTTATCTACCTACATTACTTCTTCAAATCTTTCTGGTTCATCGCTATCAGTCAATAATAAATAAGAAAAGGAAGGTGAAAATATCTCGTAGGTCTACCTTGACCCTTTGTGACCTTCTCACTGAGATCTGGGGTGTCCGGGGCTCATTCTATGCCTATTGCACATTCATGTCAATCTCTGTCAATGACTGACATCGGTCACCTATAACCGACCACGGTTCCTTTCTCTATCGACCGACTGTGGTTTTCTTACCAACATTGGTTCAAGGAGTACCGATGCCTGTTCCCTTTGGTTATCTGTTTCTTAACCCAATCCTATCTACCAATGCTAGTTAGCCCGACCAACATCAATTTACGTAGAGATAGCGTCAATTTCTGTGGATGTCTTCTTTAGGTATGAAAATTGATTTTCCTTCAAAATCTCATCAACCTAGTTCATGTTTAGGCACCACAACATGATCCTTGTACATTATTTTTTCATTCCAATAAACATCATAAATCCTAACAATCTTATAATCTTCTAAATCCAAAATCTATATCTGAAATCAATAGAGCCATAACCAATGAAAGTACATATCTTAGATTTAGAATCTAACTTCCTCCTATTTTCCCTATCAACATGCACAAAAGCTTCCAAGCTAAAAAATCTAAGAAAAGAAAAATCTACCTCTTTTCTAGACCAATATTCTTCTGTTATTCCACCATCCAGTGTTGTTGAAGGCCCATGGTTGATAAAGTACACTATTGTATCCACTACTTCTGCCTAAAACTTCAAAGACAAACCAACATGTATCCTCATTCTTCTAGCACATTCCATGATTGTTCTGTTCATTCTTTCTACATCTCCATTTTCCTTTTGAGTTCTAGGAACCATTATTTCTCTTCGTATTCCATTCACTTGAACAATAATCATTGAAATCCTTGCTACATTACTCACCACCATGTTCAGATCTAAGGCACTTTAATTTATTTTTTTTAAAAATTTCCACAAGGGCTTTCCACCTTTTAAATGTTTCAAAAACATCAGATTTATGCTTAATACAATAGATCCATACCTTCCTTGTGGCATCATCAATGCAAGTCACATAATATTGAGATCCTCCAATAGAAGCTGTCTGAGTTGGTTCCCACACATCTGAGTGTACAAGCTCCAATTTATGCTCCTACTTTGTTGACCCAACATTGAGAAATCTCACTCTCATCTTCTTTCCAAATATGCAATGCTCACAAAATTCAAGGTCTAATTGTTTCAAATCTAATAACTTACCCTTATTCTTTAAGATATGCATTCCTTTTCCACTCATATGGCCCACCAATTATGCCACATGGTTACATCTGAAATTGTAGTAGATAGCATAAAAAAGGAATTAGTAACATAGGTAGACAGATATAAAGTTCCTACCTTCTTACATCTTTCCACAACAAGAGATCCCTTGGTAACCTTCCAAGAGTTGGTGTGAATGTAACCACGCATCTAGATTCACCTAGTTTCCCTGCAAATATTAGATTTATCTTGAGGCTTGGCACATGCCTCACATCTTTCAATACCCATGGATTTCCATTCTACAAATTTAGATGAACATCACCTTTACCAGTAATATTGCATGGTTCATCATCTCCTAAATAAACTTGTCCAAAATCACTCTCAGAATAATTACTAAAATAACCCTTATTAGGGGTAACATGGAAAGAAGCTCCAGAATCTAAAATCCAAGATTCTATTTTACTATCTAAGGAGAGAATAAGGGCATCTTGCTTTACCTCACTTACAATGTTTGCCTCTTTACCTTTTTCTCTACCTTTGTTTTATGTATTCTCTTTTTTTTCCTTGGACCAAAACTCCTTTACGTGTCCTCTCTTTCCATAATTACAGCAAAGTAAATCTACTGTACCTCGATCTGGATCTACCATGTCTTGACTTTGATGTCCCATTCTTCTTTATCTTATATGATCTCTCCTTATATCTTCCCTAATTTCTATAGTTAAAGTTTTTCTAGATGATGCTTTTCTGATCTTTTCCTATGTATTTCCTCATTAAGGATTACAATAACCACATCATCAAATTTCAAACCTTTAGAAGTAGTCATTGTATTATAAAAAACCATTACCAAGTTATCTTAACTATACGGAAAAGAGCATAAGAATAAAAGTGTTTTCACTTCATCATCAAATGTAATTTATACTAATATTAATTGATTTATAATAGACTAGAAATCATTGAATGATTAGATACGAGATCCATCTTCTTGCATATTAGAGTTAAACAATTTTTTCATCAAATAAACCTTATTTGAAGCACTAGGAGCTTCATAAAAATTTCTAAATATTTCATCAAATCTCTTGTGGTTTTTTCATCTATAAATTTGAAGCCACTGATGCAGCCAAGTTCAATATTATAGATCCCAAATTCTTTCTATTAACAACCTTCAATTTTTCATTATTAATCGTGCTCGTCTATCCATGCTCATCCAATGGCAAGTATAGATATTTTTGATACAAATAATCCTCCACCTGTATCTTCCATAGTTGATAATTATGACCGTCAAATTTCTCTACTTAATATTTACTATCTTCTGTCATTGCTCTGCTCCCACTCAATCAGAAAACCCTCTGTGAGTAAATCTGTTAACATAAAAACCTCCAAATGAAGCTCGATACCGGTTGTTGGGGTTAAACCATATAATAGTGTTGCATGTATTTATAATCAGATAAAACATACAAGCAATGAATGTGGAAATAAGCCAGAAGATAAAATAAGTAAGATAAAGATAACACCAGATTTAACGTGGTTCACCCAGTGTGGGCTACGTCCACCAAGAAATGGCCAATAATATTATTCAATGCTTTACAGAGGAAATATAATGAAGATCTATTTTCTTCCAACACCTCTTAGGATGTTTAATGTTTTTCCTCACTCAGCTACTCTTTCTTGCTCACTAAGAAATCTAACATGCAAACAATTGCTATTTTCTTCTCGATACCCTCATATAATGCATACATGCATATATATCTATTATAGATAAATAAATATGATTTTACAATCAAGAAATCATATTTAAAGAAAAATATTTATTTTAATTCTTGTCAAAAAAATAAAGCACCGTCCACAATGGTAGCGTAAAGCTTGGTCCTTTGTCGATAAATCCTTTGGTCACTTCACGACCTATGTTTGTTGATGAATGACTATCCTTGGTGGTCACTACGGACCATCTTTAGTCACTTTCAAAACCAAAAACTTATAAAAGAAATATTTCTATGAAGAAATTAAGCTCCATAATCAATAGCCATAACACCACTACTAGGTTCTCAACCTCTAAAATTTGAATTTCAAGATGAGGATGTATTGTTCATAGACATATTACCTTCATGGAATATATTCTATGATGGTTCTTACAACCTACATGACTCAAGAGTAGGTATTTTCTTGCGCACTTAATGGGGATCTTATCCATAGATCACATCACATCAGATTTCCTTGTATAAACAAAATAGCCGAGTATGAAGTACTGATAGAAGGCTTATGATTTTATATCTCCTAGAGATTACAAGATTTGATAATGTTCGATGACTCCTTCTCATCATAAAATAGGTAAACCATGAGTATCAGGTTAAAGATGAAAATATCTTTCCCTATAAACACATAGTTGATAGTATCGAGGGTATTTCGGATTATCACATTTAAGCAAGTTACCCATTTGTAAAATAAAGCGGTGGATGCCATGAAAAGTATTACATCCCATATTTTATTTGACACTAATAAAACTCATAATAAGTTCCTCATTGAACATATTTTGGTGTCGAGATACGATTTTGTGGATTCCACCATGGTCTATGAGATTGTTGATCATGATCACCCCTAGTAACATGATATCTACACCTTCATTAAAACCAAATATTATCTTCCAAACATGAACTCAACCAACAAAGGAGATTTAGCACAACATGATTTTTGCTATACTATCCTTACTGAAACCTTATACCGAAGATGCTATGATGGAAATTTATTAAGATGTATCAAAAAATATGAAGCTCATCAAACACTATTTGAAGTACACTTGGGTATTTGTGGTGCACACACCAACGGTGGAATGGTTCTAGTAAAGAATATCTTGCGCATTGGCTATTATTGGAATACAATGGAAATAGACGCAAGAAACTATGTTAAGAAATGTCTAGCATGACAAAAGTGCAATAATCTGATTCATGCACCTTCTTAAGCTCTACAACCAATCACTTCACCCTGACATTTTTCAAAATGGGGCGCAATCTAATCGAGAAAAATAAATCCCACTTCTTCTTATGGCCATACCTTTATAATAAATACCACTAAATATTTTACCAAGGGGATTGAGGCTATGCTTCTTACCTATGTCACTAGGTGTAATATTTCCAAATTCATCTTTAACCATATCATATGCTAGTTTGGCATTCCCACAACCATCTTCACCGACAAAGACACCTCCTTTTAAAATAAGAATGTCAAAGCATTAGCCAAAAGTACTATATCCACCTCTGATGCTCCACTCCATACTACCCATAATCTAATGACCAGTCTAAAGCTTCCAATAAACTATTAAATGCATTTTGGAGAAGAAATTAAACAAACACAATCATAAATTGCATACACAATTGTATCCCACCCTTTGGGCCCTCTTGAACATCCTTATGCACTCCAATTGGAGGTGCTTCATTTTTCTAGTATATGGCCTTGAATCCATATTACCTATCGAGTTGATCTCCCTTCCCTTTGTGTATCCCTCCAAAACATCATGTATGAAGAGGATTACCATCGTGCACACCTCACAAATCTTGAAATCCTAGATGAAAGACATGTTAGTGCCTCAGATCATTTACAATCATACCATAATCGTCTATGTTGTAACTATAATTGCAAGTTCAAACCTCAACAATTTGATATTGGTGACTTGTTCCTAAAATAAAATCAATAGAATACCGCCAAACTGCGTGAGAAGTATGGAAAGTTTGAGCCTAATTGGTTGGGTCCCTATATCTTCATTACAAAATTTGGATATCGAGCATGAAAATTATCTACTAAGGATTCCAAATAGCTTAAGGACACTATGAATTCCATTCATTTAAAAATATTCTACTCATGAGCTTAAACGAGTAACCCTTGTGTTGCGGGCATATTAGTGCACTCACTTGCTTCACTTCACCTTGTCTCCTATTTGTGTCATTCCACCTTGTCTTGTGTTGCATGTAATATTTTTCTGGCCATCATGCCCATGGTTTACCACTTTTGTTCATCTTATGCCATGAATCATTTACCTTTTTATTTATAACATGTTGGTTACGGGTTGGGAATCAACTTTTCCTTCTTCTTTAATGTGTGGTCAAAAATAAAAAAATAAAAAATATTCCAATATATTTTGTATAAATGCCAAACATAATATAAAATAGTTCCCAAAACCAAACAAACAATATTAAACTCATGGAAATCCTAAAAAATCAAAACATTTGAAAATACAAAAATTTTCAAAAACATTCAAAAAAACCTTCACATTTGTATAAGTTAGTTCGGCAATTTCATTATCTAATTGTTCCATATCATTTTCACTTTTCAAATAAATTATGTCACCCTTTGCAATATAACTTTTCTTGGGGGCACACTTGGCTTCATATCAAAATACAAATCAAAATTCAATGGGATATGAGAAGAGTATCCAAACATCACTCCACTCTTGAGCTTGATCCAATCCTCTCATGTTCTAAGATATAACTTGGGGGCATTTAAATCTATTTATTCTTCACTGTGGAAAACATTATGTGTGTCTTTGGACATTTTTATTGTGAATTGTGTTATTTTGTTTCTTGATTATTAGCTTTAATATGGTTAATTCATGTTTTCCTATTGTTTGTGACTAAACTTATTTGTTTCTTATACATGTAAATTTTTGTCTTGCATATTCTTAGATTAATCTTTTGTTTAGTCAGTTATATTAATTAATTTATTTGTATCTAAAATGTTGTTGCATTTATAGACCAATTGCAGATGAATTACTAACATCTTGATTCATATATAAATTTGGTGTAAGATAATTCATTTTCATATTAGGTTTATATGACTTACTTTCTTTTACATTTGGTGTCGATGTCTTGGTTTATTATATATGTTATGATTTCTTTTCCTTATTTAGCTTGTGTGTGTTTCAATTTGTTAACTTTGTTGGCATGTGGTCCTATTAGGTGTTTTCATTGATGCAAAACCACATTAATGAAAAAGTGGATGTTGTATTAGGATAACTTGATGATGTAAATTATGATACCATGATGATTCAAATGTGTTTATGCTGATGCAGTAAGATTTAGTGAGGATTGCTTGCTCTTGCAAGCCTATTCAGGTGCCTAGGTGATGTAGCATGACAATATGAGCTTCTTGGATGCTTGAGAAGAATTTTAACATGATGGATAGTAGGTTTTGAGAGTTTTCAGGAACTCACATCATGTGCATGATGAAGCTATATGTATTTAGCTATGTTATAGGTGCTCATTTGGAGCATGTATGGTTTCTTCAAGGTGTGACAATGTGGTTTGGAGTCATGTGAGATCATGGAAGCTTGAATTCGGGTATTTCATGATGTATAAAGTATGTGTTATCACCGAATCACAGCACCCCTGGATGTTGATCAGATTTCTAGTTTGATCACTCTAAGCATCCAGTGTGATTGGATAACATGGGTACTATCTCCAAGTTGTGGGACTTGCTACTTGAGATAGACCTCCAGAGAAAGCTGGTTCTTGCTCCTAAACTACCTGCCACAATCTACTCTAATGCAGGAGAAACTAGCTATTCTAACCTAAAATTCCAAGGGACCAGAGAGAGAGAATGCATAAAATGAAAGCCTACACTAAAGCGGTGATACACCGGAAAAGAGGGTGTGAGAGTAATCTCCAAATGTGTGAAATACCAGAGGCAAAGTGCACACTAGAAGAGGTGATGACAGTTCACCATAATCCAGCAGAATGCATTCACAGCAATATTCCAAGCACACACAATAATAATGAATTCCTGTAAGAACATAATAAATAGACACAATATACTTGTAGAAAGATTAAAGGGGCAAGAAGAATGCAAGGAAACACGGCGAGGGAAGATATATCCACAAGCGATATTTTATTGCTTCATGATATGCAGATTCAATCTATTACAAGATAAGGGCCTGGATCACCATGCAAGGAGTCCACTACAAGGGCTGCTGCAACACACTAGCTTCACAAAGCAATTTTGTGAGCTTTGCTACCCAAAAACTCTCTCTTACAATGAGCTCAACACTTCATTTTATAGAAAAATGAGAAGGAAAAGAGAAGGGAAAATGGAAATCCCGAAATCTGTCCTTCAACCACCTGTAAGAGGCATTAAATTGAGTGGAATGGGCATACATTACTTGGAAAAGGCTCCCCATACTGTCCCATGTCTTTGCAGCGAGAGAAGGAATGATGACCATGCCTCTTAATTGCACTCCCAGCTACCAAATAAAACACTGTTCTGAACCCGGCCACGTTTCCTTAAAAAACTCAATCAATTTCTAATCAAATATAGAATTTATTGATTGCTGTGCATTGGGCTCGGAACCACGATTCCAACGGTACCAATTTTGTGTGATTTCGTTGAGAAATGCAAAAGTTATGGCCTTACGAGTGTGGCATTTGTTTTGGGCACAGCGGGCGTTTTCTGTCATTTGACGGGAATGAGCATTGACTGACTGGAGCCGAATATGTTTCTTTTATTTAAACATATCTACCCTCATTAAAAATAAGAAATCCAGTTTTTGTGGCGTAGAGGACGTCGTGCTCGTTCCAGAAAGTCAAATTTTATCAAAATCGGAGCTCGGAGTCAAAAGTTATGGCCGTTTGAAGTTCCACGGGTCAAATGTTGACTTTTCTCCTCTGCCTTCGGCCATTTCGGCTTTTCGCGTCCCGCGCGTCCCTTTGTCCCATTTGGTTTTGGTGCTGAAATTTCCCATTTCGGCCGATCCGGCCGGTTCGCGTACTTTTGGCCCGCGCGTCCCATTTGCTTTTGGACTGTCTGGGACAAATTCACCCGGTTCGGCCGGTTCGCGCCTTTTTGTCCCAACTGTCCCGGGACAAAAGTTCTCATTTCGGCCGGTCCGGCCGGTTCGCGTACTTTTGGCCCGCGCGTCCCAGATTGTTTCGGGCTGCCTTGACTCATTTCGCCCGGTTCGGCCGGTTCGCGTCTTTTTGTCCGCGCGTCCCATTTGCGACCCTCTCAAGAAGATTAGTCGATTTTTTCTCTGTCGAACCGGAATTTCGTGCCCGCCGCGTACTTTTGTCCCATTTGTCCCTGCTGCGTTTCGGACTGTTTGTGCTGATTTCACCCGGTTCGGCCGGTTCGCGCTTTTCTGTCCCAAACGTCCCAGAGGCGACCTTGAGCGGGACTTAGCCAATTTTCACGATTTTTCCTGGATCAACCTATTTGCCTTCTGCAACCCTTTTTTTTTGCATTTTCTCAGAACTTACTCTCTTCCTCTTGGACAGGGGAGTTAGACAAATATGAGGGGACCCTAGAAACATGACTTTTCGCCCTGAATCAATATAATTGCTTGCATGTTATCAAAGTTACCTTGGGGGTGAATTTTGGATAACGAGTATGTTTAGGTATTTTTAGAGGTTTCATGATGAATTATTGCATTCTTTCAGTTGATCTTGTGGGTATCCAGTTGATTCTCCTTTGCAAGTGAGTAGTATCACGCATTTAACAAGAAGCCTAGACACAGATAAATATTCATGTATGTCATTTTGTAGCCAGGGAGGCAATTCAGTGGCTCTTTATCACTCAGATGTTAGAGAAATGGATAGAACCTTCAAAATGATTTGATCTATCCTCACTACTTTAGGTTATGCCTTTCAACCAGGGTGAGAGAATCCATTTTGTAACCTCTGTTGGTGAAGGAGAATGAATATATCCTTCTTTGCACAAATTTGAAAGGAAACCTTGAGAAAATATGATCAATGCACCACAATTTAACTCTCACAAGTTATCACTTCTAAAGAATGGTGATATTTTCTAAACAAGGTTAAGGTTACTAAAGACATTATGGAATCCTAATTGCTTCTGAATATTTTGGCAATAGAAATTATTCATTTGTGGACATACAGAGCAAATAGGGGTAGTTCAGGTAGGATTAATTTTTTTGATTAATTTTTGGTGGGATATTAAGCAGGATAAACTTGATTTTTCCAGATCTTTGAGAACCTTCACAACAATTAGAAAACTAAATGACAGAATGCTTCAAAATAGCTAAAATATTCATTCAACCAGAAGGTGTGTATCAATAGAGGCCCAGATTTACATGGCTTCACACAATATATAAGAATTTAACATGAATGCTCAAGCTAAAGACTCAATTAAACATTAAAGATCCTGGTTCCTCACACCTAAGATACAATCAAAGGCTTACAAACAATATTTATCAACAAAATGACAGTAAAGTGATTTTAAATTGTTTATCTCATTACAAGATGAAGCCTCTTCTCGTAATGAAATTGTAAATTTGACTAAAATATCACAGGGACGAGATCCTATGTGATTCAGAGGGATTTTAACATAAGATTATAGTAGGAACAAGAAATATTGTTTACAGACATTCTGAAATAAAGAAGACACAAATTTTCCCAAGATTAACACAGATTAATTTGAAGTTGATTAGATTCATCAATAGGGGAAGGTTTCTTGAAAAATATCAGAGCTTGTCAATGGTTTTACACTTACAACCAACTTGACATGATCAAATCTAAAACATAAGAGATTAATAGGTTTCTCAGATGGTCTCTCAGGAAGATGGGCTTTCTCAAATTTTCTCGTAAGAATTCAACCCCGACCATTTGCAAGACTAACTCATAACATATATAACACTCAATTTACATCCAAGATTTCCCCCAAAAAAATAATATTTGAGGAACCTTTGTTTGTTACATGTTTGATCATGATTTCTAGAAAATGACGTTTAACAGGTTTGTAACAAAAAGTTGTCAGTTATTCAAAAAGGTGAATCATTGCAAATATCTCCATCATTGTTTTAATTGGGAGCATGTTTTCATCCTTCATGCATGCAACCTCCATCATTTCATCATTTTCCCATTCTTTCCTCTGTAGATTTGCTCTACATCTAGCTTCTCTAGTAATTCACGTTTTTGCAAGTGCTTGAGGAATTCCAACTTGAAAATATTAACCTTTACATTCCTTACACTTACAAATTAAGCTCTAAATCCATTCAATTGCACTCTTTAGACAAAAATGACAAGGAATTTCATCAAACAATGAAAAACAATGCGTATTCACATCTCCAGGAGTCTTGGAGAAAAAATGGTGGTAAAATTAGATGCAATGCATAGCAACTGTTGATTCTGCCCTTTCTCAACTTTAGATTAGAGCCGTCCACATGGAAAAATATGATTCGAAGTGGGCCTGGGGTTTCCTTTTGCATTTTATGACTTTTGGAGAAAATGTGCAATTTTCACATTTTGCCCCGCCCCTCCACCTTTGAAATACAGGCTCAACACGTGGCTTAATCTAGGCCTTTGATGGAGTCACGACTCATTTATGCAATTTTACCCTTTTTAACAAAAAAGAAAAATTTCCAATTTTCCTCTGCCCGACCCGCCTTCTCGCTTGTAAATTTTGATGTGGGCCCTAGCAAAGTTACGGGTTATTTCATAACTTTTCTCCTTTTTCACAAAAAGGCAAAAAACTTCAAAATGTTCCCCGACCCACTTCCCGCTTGTAACTTGAAAAACTACCATGTTCCTTCTTCAGGGTCAAAGTAAGAATTTTTCCTTGCCGCTTCATATCTATTGAATAACCAAATAGATGCTATTAGGGCCTTGGGGCCAATTTGATATTTTTTACAAATGTAAAAAAAGTGGAAAATTTCACTAAAAAGACTCACCGGTCCGCAACCAATTAAAAATGAACACGTATACACCTTTGGGAAAAAAAAAAAGAGAAATTCACTTTGCCTTTATAAATTTGAGTGGCCAATTATAACTCAACGGGCCGCGGGGCCAAATTGATCTTTTTACAAACATAAAAAAGTTACAAGTTATAAAATAGACCTGATGTGCCTCATCCAATCAAAAGAGACCACGTAGCTAAAGATGTTGAGATATAATTTGACAAGGAAAACATGCCTATTGAATAGTAAGATGCAGGGGAACTTCACCATTTGTGCCTAGAATTGAATTTTTCTTCAAGGAAAAAGAATTTGCAAATAATTCATGTCGACAACAATCCACGACCATAGAGAAGGATTTACAATAACACCCTGGTAAAGATAAAACTTGTATGCATCCATTCGGGGAGATAGAAAATATGACAAACTAGGAAGATTGGGAAATTTTTAGAACAAATGGGGTAAGATAAAATTGAGCACCGATAGATCCTAGCTTCTATGGTGAGAATCCTTAAGGTGAAGCTATGCAAATGAGATATGATAGAGAAATTGAGGTATGGATTTTAATTTTAGATGATTGGAGGTGTTATATGGATGTGTCATAGTTATTTTAGAAAAATTTCAGGTTTCCATGATGTGAATTTTACAAGATATGATAGTTTATGTGATAAATGGTCAACAAGAAGTCAAAATCCAGCTCAAATTTGAACTTCGATGATCATTATGAATTTTGTGATTTTCATGTGATCTTGTGGATTTTAGGGATGTTTATATGGTAATTTTATAAGGTTTTAAAAAAATAATCATGCCATCGATCATCACATTGTTATGAACGAATGTTAAGAATATAATGTGGTCTAAAACCCTAGTTAAACCCTAGCTAGGAGCAATTTGCAAAAAGAGAGGTATATATATCTAGTATTTATTGTTTATAAAAATTATTATTGGATGTTATAGAGGAATCTCTTATATTTCCATAAATTTATGGTTGAGATCATAGTGATGAGTGGGCCCCACCGAAGCAGACTAGTATATGAAGAAGAAGGTTTTCCAAAGGAGTAACATGATAAATTAATGGTGCATGATTGATGGGAGATGATATTTATGTCCATAAAGTTTTTGGTACATGTTCATGTAGGTGCATGGTCATTTGAGGTCCATATAGTTTGACTAGTTAAAGGGTAATTTTGGGGTCTCAAATAGTAGGGTCCGATTGTTGATGGCAAATCACAAAGCACCCCTAAATGTCTGCAACTCGATGGGTTGAGACTCTCAGTGCAATTGCATAACATGGAGCTTTTCCCAAGTGTGGGACCTTACAAAATCAGAAAAAGCTCTCGGATGAAGGTGGTTCCTATTCCTCTGTTCGAGATGCACATATAAAAATGCGAGAGGATTTATTGAAAAAACCTAAACTAACTTTCCAAGTAGACGGGGTAAGAATATTCATAAAATTAAACCTAAACTAATAAAGGTGATGCAGGAATGAAGAACACACTGTCTTGCCAATAAACGCAAACCATTAAAATGTAATGCAAGATCATGCACAAATATCAAAATTGCGGTGAAAGATCGGGAGGATGCAAATGAAAATAGAGAGGGTTGAGAATCATTCACATACATGCATTATTTGCTCCAAATATTGATACTGATATACTACAAAATTCCAAGAGGCAAAGTTGAATTACGAGTTTTAGATGGGAGGTTTGAACTCCACAAATTCACCTGCAAAGAGAAGAAGAAGGGGGAAAAAAAGAATTTCCAAACTTTAGAAAGAAGCCCCTCCTTAAAATTTATAGGAAGAATGAGAAAGAAAAGAGAGAGGAATTCCAAATCTACCCCAACCACCTCCAGGTTGCATTTAATTCATCTCATTATGGTGGTAGGTGAGAACCCTAGCAAACCCAAAAAGTGGCAAACTATATTTTGCATTTTTAAGAATTTTTCCCACCCAATTAAAGATATCTAGTTGTAGTTGGACAAAGGACCTTGTAAGCTTTCCAAAAAGTCCAACCTTGCATTAATCCGAGCTCCCTGTGAAAAGTTATGGCCATTTGAATATCTAGGTCAGGGTTTGCTTCTGTCAGCGCTCAAAATGTTGTGCCTCTGAAGAAGGTGCACCTTGGCGCATCCATCCTCATGTCGACATACTCTTACGTGCACCAAGATGTGAATTTCTTCATGTTGAAACCTTATTTCGTGTGCCCTTTACTGCGCTAAGGCACGAATTTCTTCATGTTGACATCTTATGTCGTGTGCCCTTTACTGTGCCAAGGCACAAATTTCTTAATGTCGACACCTTATTTTGTGCACCCTTTACTGTGCCAAGGAACAAATTTCTTCCTTTCGAAACCTTATGTGTGCGCCCTTTACGTGCCAAGGCATGAATTTCTTCATGTTGACACCTTATGTCGTGTGCCCTTTACCTGTGCCAAGGCACAAATTTCTTCATGTCGACACCTTATGTCGTGTGCCCTTTACTTGTGCCAAGGCGTGAATTTCTTCATGTCGACACCTTATGTCGTGCACCCTTTACCTGCGCACCAAGGTGCAAATTTCTTCATGTAGACACCTTATGTTGTGCGCCTTTACTGTGCCAAGGGCAAATTTCTTCATGTCGACACCTTGTGAATGTGTGCCCTTTACTGCGCCAAGGCGTGAATTTCTTCATGTCGACACCTTATGTCATGTGCCCTTTACCTGCACCAAGGTGTGAATTTCTTCATGTCGACACCTTATTTCTTGCTCCCTTTACCTATGCCAAGGCACAAATTTCTTCATGTTGACACCTTATGTCGTGCGCCCTTTACTATGCAAGGCACGAATTTCTTCATGTCGAAACCTTATTTTCATGCGCCTTTACCTACACCAAGGTGCAAATTTCTTCATGTCGACGCTTTATGTCATGCACCCTTATTCTTCTATTTTTCCCATATCTACCCGAGGGGGAAGATATATACAACAATTTGGTGACTCAACGGGGTTTCCTACCTGCTGCTAGGAGAAGATCAGTGGCCTTTTAGCAATCCATTGGGCATGGAGTCATAAGTAATAACTGAAACCAATTTGATCTCGATCCGAGCACGATACCACAACTCCTTCTTCGAGAGCATCTTTGAACTATAGAAATTCAACTTTGAGAGCAACAAAACTGTCTTTGGAGCACTTAGGGAAATTGAAACCTAACTACAACAAGACAAATGTGCATACGCACTTAGAGGAATTGAAATCTAGGCTAATATTTACAAGGGTAAACCCTTTCCCTTTTAGTAGCAATGTTTAAGGTAGATTCCGTTAACCGGAATCGGGAGTTCTTCTCCATCCAATGTAGACAATTGGAAGGCATTACTACTTTTACATCCCGTGACCATGTAGGGGCCACTCCAAATGGCATCAAACTTGGAATGCTTTCCTGGTTTTCCCGATCTGCATCCCATTTTAGAACTAGGTCCCCTTCCTGGAAGGTCTTTGCTCTTGCCTTCTTATCAAACCATATTTTTACTAAGGCTTGATCCTTTTCAATCATTAGAACTACATGTTCTCTTATTTCTTCCAATTCCATCAACTCTGCATACTTGGCCTCCATTGGTTCGAACTCAGACAACTCCAACTACTTCATGAGCTCCAATCGTTGGCAATTCTAATGATATAGGCAATATTGCCTCTTTCCCATAAACCAACTTGTAGGGAGAATTACTTGTAGATCTCTTTGGTGTTATCTGTCAGCCCATAATGCTGATTTTAGCTTGGTATGCCATGTCCTTTGGTTTTCATCTAGAGTCCTTGATGATTCTTAGCAAATTCTTGTTCGTGGACTCTGCCTGTCCATTACCCTGCGGGTAATAATTTGAAGAGGTGCTCAAATAGATTCCATTCTTGACAGCCCATTCTATAATCTTGGAACTATGAATGCCGATGCATTTTTACGATATGATAGTGGCGGCACACCGAACCTGGTCACTATTCCTTCATAAAAGTCTAGTATGTTAGACTCATTTGCTTCTTTGAGCACTACTGCTTCGGTCCACTTGGTGAAATAGTCTGTTGCCATGAGAATCCACTTGTGGCCTTGGCTTGAGTTTGGGTTGATGACCCCGATGAAGTCCAATCCCCATTGCATAAATGGTTGGTCAACCAAAATTGGGTATAATGGAAGAACGTTGCTAGTCTTTCTTTTCCTGTGAAGAGTGCACATTTCTTGCACTTTCTTATCCATGTATAGCAGTCATTGAACACTGTGGGCCAATAATACCCTGCCTTCATTATCTTGAGAGCTATTACTCATGGGGAAAAATGTCCTCCAAAATCTCCATCGTGAAAATCTCGTAACACCCTCTCAATTTGACCTATCCCAATGCACCTCAATAGAACTCCATTGATGTCTTTCTTAAACAAAACACCATCAACAAGCACATATGGAATGGCTTGTAATCTGAAGTATCTCCTCTTTGCTTTGCTCATTTCTGGAGGGCATAGGCTTTCCTGTAGGAAGTGTATCATATTCTGAGTCCAACAAGGAGTGGGCATCATCATTTTCTTGTTCTTGACCATCCTGTAGTACCAAGACAGTCTCTTTTTCATCACCTGCTTCAACTTTCCGACTCAAAGCTAGTTGTTCACATAGTCCTTTTCCACGTACTAGCTTAGTGACCTTAATTTCGATGTCATATTCCATGACACGAGTGATCCATCTGCATGTTTCTCATTCAGATCCTTGTTTAGAAGGAAGTCCTTGACTCCCGCATGAGAGACCAATAATTGGATCTTATTGTTTGAGACTAGGTGCTTGAATTTCTTTAAGCTCCTGATCACTGCAAGGACATGCTTTTCAATGAAAGAGTACCTGTTTCGTATTCCTCAAGCCTTGACTGAAGAAAGCAACTAGTTGTTCTAATCCTTCTTTGTTTTTCTATACCAAGATTGCAGAAATTGTGTCTCCACCACCGAAGGCATATAGCATGAAGTCCTTGGAGAAGTCTGGATTGACGAGAGTCGGAGCTTGAGATATAGCCTCTTTTATTGCCTCAAAACTTGCCTTGCCTTCAGATGTCCACTTAAATGTCATGCTCTTTTTCAACATCAGTGTTATTGGCTTTACGAGAGCTGCAAAGTTTGGAACAAACCTGCGGACAAAATTGATCCTTCCTAAGAAGCTTTGAAGAGCCTTCTTATGACTTGGCAATGGCAACGCTTGAATTGCTTCAACTCTTTCTGGGTCAATCATCAATCCCTCCTTTGAAACAATATGGCCTAGAAGTTTTCCTTCGTGAGCCAAGAATATGCATTTTTTGGGATTCAATGATACCCCAAATCTTCTACACCTCTGAAATACCTGCCTCAAATGAAAGAGGTGATCCACTACATTTTTGGAGAATACAGTGATGTCATCAAGATATATCAGAACTATTTTATTGATCAACCCCTTGAATGCCATATCCATTTCCCTTTGGAAAGTGGCTCCAGCATTTGATAGCCCAAATGGCATCTTCTTGTAGGCATAGGTGCCCCATTTGGTGGTGAAATCCATCTTGAACTGGTCATCTTCTTTCACCATTACCTGATTATACCCTGAGTAGCCATCTAGGAGAGAGAATCTCTCGAACCGGATACCACTTGCAATATTTGTTCCATTGAAGGAAGTGGGTAATGGTCTTTAAGAGATGCCCTGTTGAGGTCTCAGAAGTCTACACACAACCTGATTTCTCTGCTCTTCTTCCTGACCGGAACCAAGTTTGCAACCCAGCTTGAGTGCTTGATCGGAAATATAATGCTTGCCTCTATTAG
The DNA here is from genome assembly GCA_018340775.1 of Taxus wallichiana var. yunnanensis. Taxonomy (NCBI): domain Eukaryota; kingdom Viridiplantae; phylum Streptophyta; class Pinopsida; order Cupressales; family Taxaceae; genus Taxus; species Taxus wallichiana. The sequence continues at coordinate 55,004,373 of CM031234.1, forward strand.
CTTGTTTAACTCTTTCTTCATTAGAGGCTCAATGTGAGGGTTGACTGGTCTCTGCTTACGCTGATGGGCTTAGCATCTGGATCCAATTCTATGGTATGTTGTGCCAAATTTGGATTGAAACCTCTCAAGTCTTCATAGCTCCAAGCGAAGACATCTGGAAATTCTTGGAAAAGTTGTATGAAATCTGATTTCTCCTGCTCAGTGGCCACTTTGCCAATTTGAAGTGTTTTGCCTTCCCCAACCGGAATTGGCTCTGAATCTTCTCTCTTGACCTGTATGTTAGCCTTTTCCTTATGGAACTGGTCGTTAGGGTTGAAGATAGACTCCAATGTTACTAAACCCTTGGGAAGCTTGTTTTCCACAGCTGCACTACTTGATCCCCATATTGCTGCTCTAATCTGTCTTGATTCCTAGCTGAGAATTCAGCCTCTTCTTGTAAGAAATTGATGATCTGTTGATCGTTCTCAAACACCTACCAGCTTGTGTTATTATCTGGAACTGTTGGCCTCACAATCACATGGATACGTGGTTGTGTTTTTTCCCTTTTGATGTTGTCAACCACATCAAATGTTGCTCCAACTACTGCGAGCCTATCCGCTGCTTCATTTTTCTTCCTAGGTATGGACACGATGTTGAAAGCTTCGAAATCCTCAATGAGGTCCCACACCCTATTCTTGTAGTTCTTCAGTAGTTCATTCTTTGTAGCATGTTGTCCCCTGACTTGATTGATGATTAGCTCACTATCTCCGAACACCTGCAAGTTCTTTATGCCCTTTTTCTGGCCCAATGAAGTCCATGAATCAAGGCCTCATATTCAGCTGTGTTGTTTGAATAGGAAAACTGGAAATGGAAAGCTGAATAATATTTGATGCCTTGAGGTGAAACAAGCATAGCTCCTCCTCCTGCACCTTGCCTACTCCTTGATCCATCAAAAAATAACTGCCATACCTCATTGTCATCCTTATGGTCTGGTTTGGTGATGCTAGGAATAGGATGGTTTTCTTCATGTATGCAATAGACTCCTAGCTCAGATTCTTCTATTTCTTGGTAGGGATCAAAAGCATGTACCTTGCTTGCCCATTCATCCAGAGTCAAATCTGGGATGCTTCCAACTTTGGTGTCAGCTTCATCTGTGCTTTGATAATCTTCTTGATCAAATCTTTGAGCAGGTTGGCATTGATTTGGCTTGGAGTATGAGGCTCAATATGAAATTTTACAATTGGTTCAGATCTGATTGTGACCTTAGTACCATATCTTGTTCTGAACAACATGTGTGACTAGTCAGTAGATAAGTAGCCTCCAATTCTAGTTGTGAAATCCCTTGATAAGCATAGGGCAAAGAGTGGTGGAAAATCTATCACTGACACATCTTGCAAAATGGTAACGTTGGGGCATGCATGCAAGGTAAGATTCAAACTTTTAATCACTCCCACCATTGCTACTGCTGTCCCATCCAATTGCACTACCCCCTTTGATATGAATTCATATTGGAGACCTAGCTGATCAGCTATTTTCTTGGGCATGACAGAACTACTTGCCCCAGAATCAATCATGCAATTATGTACTAGTTTATTCCCCAATGATTAATGAAACATAGAATGGAGGGGGCTTCAAAACTTTACCTTGTTTTCCTCCATGACTCCCTTCAGGCTGAGCAACATTTGTGAGGACATTCTCTTGCATATGGACCTGCTGGTTGAAGTTGACCAATTCTTCATGGTAGCTTGTAGAAGATCTCTTTGGCCTGGGATGGATAAAGATTCCCACATTGATATATTCACATTTGTCTTCTTCATTTGATCAATGATGCTAAATGGGGATGAAACATCTCTTTGTTGTCCTTTAGGCTACACATTCCTTTCTTGTGCATGGGCAGCAACAACTGGCATTTGAGTTGGTTTAGAAGGTGGTTTGGGCTGTCCTTGCGTGTTTGGAACTGTATTTTGCTTACCAACACCTTGTGGAGTGATGGAAGGTTGTAGATCACTTGGAGCCAATGACTGCCCTTCACCAATATTCCTCTTCTTTGATCTTGTGTTAGCTGCTACACTCTGAGAAATTGTTTGATTCATGCCACAAAAATCCTCAGCTTGCCAATTCACAAGTGCGGTATCATTTGGAGTTGTGTTTTGTTGAGATGTCCCTTGTTGCTGATTTGTTTCTTGACTCACTTCACCCTCTACGCCAGTAGTTGTCACCATCAAGGCTTGGTTCAAAGCACCATTGAAGCACATAGATTGGTTGTGAGGTTCATTACATGGGAAACACCAATCATACTCTTGAGCTATATTGTTTTGCACTGGCACTAATGCTTTAGAAGTAGATGCAACATTGGGGTTATAGGGCTGAAATGGTCTATTGGTGGGAGGCCTTACTTGGCTTTGATTTTCAGTTGGATTGGGTGGCCTATTGGGCTGGTATGGTGGCTATTAGGTTGAGCTTGAGGCTGATAAGAAGGTCTAAAACTTTGGGCTTGCTGCCTCTTGAGTGTAACCAACTCATTTCCCAAATTTTGCAATTGTTTCATGACCTCTTGGAGTTCATTTGAAGCACTAGAGGATGAAGTAGAAGTTTCATTTGAACTTTGATTTCTAGGAGTGGGAATAGGAGCCAAAGTGGGTGTTTGACTAGTGCTTGGATTTTCTAAGTTTGGATACAAGGGCATGGGAGGCCTAGGAGCCAACTTACCAGCTTGAATAAGATAGTTTTCAGCCCTAATGGCAATGTTATAAGCAGCAAGTAAGGTTGTGCCTCCCATAGATTGAATTAACATAGAAATATCAGAATTCAAAGCCTTAAGATAGTATAGAAAAGCACCTTCAGTTGTTGGCCTAATGACCACTGGAATTCTATCCCAAGACCTTTGAAATCTGAAGTTGAAGTCAGTCAGCTGCTCATTGGGAGCTCTCTTGATAGTTGTCAATTGTTCTAGTAGAGACAAATTGTCTCCCTTTTCCCCAAACTGCTCATGGAGAACTATGCATAACTGATTCCAATTTTGGATAGAACCGGCTCCAAGGCTCCTAAACCATTGCAATGCCTTCCCTTTGAATGAAGATGCCAGCAATTTGATAGCAACATCCATTTCATTTATCTCATGGATTACACAAATGTTAGTGATGTCTTTGACATGATCACTAGGAGTGGTATGATTTTCTCAGTGAAAAATGGAATGTTCTTCAATGCTACAATTGGAACTGGATTCTGTGCATTGAGGGTAAAGTGGATGCTTGCCAGTGAAATTGACAAAGGGATTAGTGGTAGATGTGCCATTATGATTGGCCTAAGAACTCTGGTTGATGCGAGAAAAGGTCTACCAGGTGGAGGTGTAGAAAAAGTCTGGTTAGGTGGAGATGGTGATCTTCGTGGTCCTCTTCCTCTCCTTCCTCTACCTAGTGATAGTTGTAAGTGGAAAAATAGCCCCTCTTCTCGAGTATCAGACCTGGTTCAAATTCTTCTCATGTGATTGGGAAACTTTTGTTGCTGCACCGCTGAATTCTATCCCTTGAGTCACTAGATGTGTTAGAGAATGAGCCTAAAAAGGCTGGATTCTGCCAAGTTACACACCAAACCTGACAATATTAAAAAATATTTTTTAAAACCTTGAAGGACCCAGAAGATATAGTTCTTCAATTTGGTTATCGGGTTTTGTTGTGCAGCTACTAATCCCCAAAAGGTACAGGTAAAACTTAGGTCATGTAAGGCAACTTACAAAACCTGAAATACACCATGTCGGAACTTGGGACATGCTCAACACCTAGGAAAACCTGAAATACTAAAAACCATGAAATTTTGAAAGTCAAAATCTCAAAAATATAAGAATACCCTTTTGAAGATTACCCCCAGATCTATCAATTGGTGAAATTTTGACTTGTTTTGAGCAAGTTAAGCCCTTGAAAATCGATTTCAAAGTTCAGCTGGAAGGTGAAAAATATGAAATTGTAAAACCTGCAATTTTTAGTCCAAATTTCTTGAAAATTCCTTCAAATCTTGTGGAATGACCTCTTGGTCCCACTGGGCGTGCCAAAACTATTGATGGTGAATCACACCCACTGAATATCTGCTGACTCGATGGGTTGAGACTCTCAGTGCGATTGCATAACATGGAGCTTTTCCCAAGTGTGGGACCTTGTGAAATCGGAAAAGCTCTCCGGATGAAGGCGGTTCCTATTCCTCTGTTCAGATGCACACATAAAAATGTAGAGGATTTATTGAAAAAACCTAAACTAACTTGCCAAGTAGACAGGGTAAGAAGATGCATAAAAATAAACCTAAACTAATAAAGGTGATGCACCGAGGAATGAAGAACACCTGTCTTGCCAATAAACACAAACCATTAAAATGCAATGCAAGATCATGCACAGATAACAAAAATTGTAGTGAAAGATCAAGAGGATGCAAATGAACACAGAGAGGGTTGAGAATCATCCCTGAGACATGCATTATTTTCACCAAATATTGATGATACACTATAAAATGCCAAGAGGCAAAGTTGCATTACAGATTTTAGATGGGAGGTTTGAACTCCACAAATTCACCTGCAAAGAGAAGAGGGGGGAAAAACAAGAATGTCAACCTTTAGAAAAAAGCCCCTCCTTACAATTTATAGGAAGAATGAGAGAAAAGAGAGAGGAATTCCAAATCTACCCCTTAACCACCTCGGGTTGTATTTAATTCATCTCATTATGGTGGTAGGTGAGAACCCTAGCAAACCCAAAAAGTGGCAAACTGTATTTTGCATTTTTAAGATTTTTTTCCACCCAATTAAAGATATCTAGTCGTAGTTGGATAGAGGACCTTGTAAGCTTTCCAAAAATTCCAACCTTGCGTTAATCCGAGCTCCCTGTGAAAAGTTATGGCCATTTGAATATCTAGGTCAGGGTCTGCTTCCTGTCAGCGCTCAAAATGTTGCACCTCCTGAAGGTGCACCTTGGCGCATCCATCCTTATGTCGACATACTCTTACGTGTGCCAAGGCACAAATTTCTTCATGTCGACACCTTATGTCGTGTGCCCTTTTACGTGTGCGAGGTGCGAATTTCTTCATGTCGACATCTTATGTCGTGCACCCTTTACTGCGCCAAGGCACAAATTTCTTCATGTTGACACCTTATGTCATGCGCCCTTTACCTGTGCCAAGGCACAAATTTCTTCATGTCGACACCTTATGTCGTGTGCCCTTTACCTGTGCCAAGGTGTGAATTTCTTCATGTCGACACCTTATGTCGTGCACCCTTTACCTGCGCCAAGGCGTGAATTTCTTCATGTCGACACCTTATGTTGTGTGCCCTTTACCTGTGCCAAGGCGTGAATTTCTTCATGTTGACACCTTATGTTGTGTGCCCTTTACCTGTGCCAAGGTGTGAATTTCTTCATGTCGACACCTTATGTCGTGCGCCCTTTACCTACGCCAAGGCACAAATTTCTTCATGTCGACACCTTATGTCATGTGCGCCCTTTACCTACGCCAAGGCACAAATTTCTTCATGTCGACACCTTATGTCATGTGCCCTTTACTTGTGCTAAGGCACGAATTTCTTCATGTTGACACCTTATGTCGTGTGCCCTTTACCTGCACTAAGGCATGAATTTCTTCATGTCAACACCTTATGTCGTGTACCCTTTACCTATGCCAAGGCATGAATTTCTTCATGTCGACACCTTATGTCGTGTGCCCTTTACTATGCTAAGGCGCAAATTTCTTCATGTCGACATCTTATGTCGTGCGCCCTTATTCTTCTATTTTCCCATATCTACTTGAGGGGGAATATATATATAACACCGTAAAATGAGCGTAACTTGAGATACATGTGGAGTTTGAAGATGATTAAAGTTTTCCTAGAAAGAGGATTCATATATATTTATATTTATATGATGTTTTCATCATTATTATGTGATTTGTGAGGGTTTTCATGTCATTCTTTGGACATGAAGATTTTTGGTTGTTCAAGACAAGATGTGTTACAGTGCAAGTTGGGAGTTATTTTGTAACATCCTCAATTTATACCTTAGAACAAGTAAATTTTTTTTTTTTGATAATTGCATCCTCGTTCTAAATACATAATTTAGAACTCACAAATCAAATAATCATTCTTATAACAGACAACCATATGCAGCTGTAATGACTCGGAGTACCTCCGATCTATTCATTCCATGACTTGGTAATCTACCGATCTATTCATGAGTAATAAGAGTTGGCGTTTTTATTTAACACTTCACTCTTGCGGTTCTCTTCCCTATTCTGGGATTCAGAATGCTCTGTCCAAGGAACCTAACTGAATAATTGTTACCATTATTCATTAGCATCTCATTCCTTAGACTAGGTGAATTAGGACAACGCAATCAGCAACTTGTGATACTTTGGCCAAAGATTTGAAATATATTGTTTATGTCTCGTATTCCTTAACGACATACTCGTCAATCTGGAATATGCCCTTCACCCCATTCTTATGTTATGTAGAATGTCTTATACCGACTTCTGTCAGTCCCTCCTATCCCAACTTATTCACTCGGAAATGGATTAACAAGGTGATAACGTTATATGGATGCTCACGAGGATTAGGGATACGATGACATACTGGTTCAACCCTAGTTAAACCAGTGTGTCAAGATACCCGAATCTCCTAGGCAGCCTTATAACGTAACCACATTCCTAATCGGTCCCTGAGTAACTCGTTTGAGATCAAAGTGTAAATCTTAGTGATCAATGCAAAGGGTGTCGTCATAAGTCACCTGCATTGTTGTAACTTCGAGAAGATCCTAATCTTCTCGGAGGTACAACCCTGCAGTTGACTTGTGCCGTCAACCTTTAAATCCGCCTCGAAAAGATCTACTTATTAATATGCGTTACGCACGTTGAGTTAAAATTACATTAAAGACGTTCCCCTAAGGTTAGCCTTTCCCGATCCCTGGATTCCTCATCTTAGGATGACCTTCCTCAATAAAACCCATTACACGGTGGGGATATTAAGGCCAAGGTCTCATCAAGGAGTTCTTAGAATATACATGATTCTAAAACAACGGAATTGGACAATAACTCATAAACTTCATATGAGATTGCCATCTGAACCCCATTAGGTTTATATCAGTTCTCCTAACTGAATTTATATCATACCTATTAGTATCAAGATATAAATGATTAAGAATCCAATTAAATGTTGTCCTGTCATAATCAAGACTAGGGATTAGTAATTTATTTCAGCTTGATTAGCGTTCTGCTTAGGTTTATTTTAATCCTATAAATTTCAATTTTGCTTTCGATAGAACAAATTAGAACTACTAAACACTCATAAGAATTCAATCACATTTTCTTGTAAGCTTTCATTGACAATCACAAAAGTCTCCAAATTATACAATGATAACAATGCCCCTTCGGTATATAAACCGAAGAAGGTCAACTATCAAAATAAGAATACAACACATAAGTAACAAATACTTATTTCCATTCCTTTCAGAACTATACAAATACATTTTATGCATTCAGCATACTCCATACATTACTCAGTAAAAAGGAACATCTTTCCTCTTATAGTACATTAAAAGAAAATCGAACTGAATTCATCATAACCAAGTTAAACAATCTGAACATCCTGTCAGATTTGCATGCTTTTACCACTTACGGTGACCATCTGCAAAATTGTCAACATGGGTCAGTTCGATGAACTGAGCATGATAAGCACTAACTCTTAAAACAATTGCAATCCACCAACTGTTTTCATTAAACACCCTGTTTAAATGAGATCAATTCACCAAACAAGTAAACATAATTCTGACTATACTTTAGTAATACAACATGTCTATAACTTGTAATACAAATTTTTGTTACAGAATAGTCCTATATGCTTCTCAAATATTTCATCAAAATATTAGGGATCAAGAAGAACAAAAGTATCCCAAGCAATTATTCATTGTAAATCCCAAGATGAACGAACATCAGACAAGTCATTAAATTCAACTGAAAAAGAGGAATATCATATCAATCCTGATTCCAACCTTATGTTAAAAACAGTTCCAACTGTTAGATAAATATCGACATATATTTTCATAATAGAAGAGAAAGAAACAAGTCATCCATATCTCTCTTCACACAAGCTCATGACTGTTCCGTCTCTTATAAACTTACAAATAAAGCTATCGAGCCACAAAAAGGATTATAGTTTTGTTAAAATCAATTATAACAAAACTCCTGTAACATATTATCATTGCAGTAGCTCTTAAATCAAACAGATGAATGTCAATCAACAGTTTACACAGGACTTTCCACATGAAGCGACCACAAGAAGAAATTCAACGCCATCGTCTGTCGAGGGGAAGTCGACAGTTCCTTTGTTCAGCCAAGCTTGAGACTAGACATATATATATAAATAAATCAGACGCGGTCATCAAAAGCACCATAGTTCCATTTAAGTTAAAGGAATACAACAAACTACAGCCCATGCTAGTCTCTGCTTATATACAGTAAGGCTTTTCGACCCAAGGTCGAAATCAAGGAAATTCTATTATATCGCAGTCAACAATAGACTCCATGGCATTGAGCAATTGATGTTTCCCTAAGACTATGCCGAGATAATCACACAGAATTTCCGAAACATGCTCAGTCTCAATCGGGCTGGAATAAACGGAAAGGAACATAACATGTCTATTCTCACCTGGACGCATTCAAGTTTAAAGTATGGTATTCGCGACTCACTTCAACAGAGCCAGGACACATGATAACTACTCATACTCAAGGAACTCCATCAGTGACAAAAACAACAGAGTACCAAAAATCAGGTTTAATATGAGACAAAAATACAGGTTACCTTCCAAGGATTCAACTGAATCCGAACAACAGTAACAAGACAAATAATTGCATATGATTCCATCCGAGCCAATCAATGGTGCACATTTAAAAATCAGGCAAAAGCAAATCTAAATACTGATTTCAAAACAAGAAATCCGACTGAACCCTTGTCAATTTTTTTGCACAAGTTTGCACAGAATGAAAACGTAAAAATACACCCAAAGAGTCTGTACCACAAAATCCTTGCAATACGAAGGTATCCTTACAAAATAACAGAGGTCGTAATACATGTTATTACTTCAAGTCACTGGCACATCAAATACCAATGCTCAATTATATTAAGCTTCAACAGTGGTCCAAGTATATATATATATAAATCATTCAATCGACTCCACGGAGTCGTTCCGATTACAACAAATATAAATATATACATATTGCATACTGTCAACGGGTTCAGACCCATAACCACAACGCAAGGAAAAACAACCTCAACAGGGTCGCGATGAGACACAGTAACATAGCAAGTTATTTATTAACAAATAACTTTAGTTTTCAACGAAACCCAACAAGAATCTGTAACCACAACCAATATTTACCACGGCAGAGCTTACAAAGAGTTCGATAAAACTGAGACATCAAACAAAAATCCTTCAGTATTCACTTCCACGAGTATCCATAACCAGCTTTGATGGTAAATATCAACAACAAGCATTGACTACGAGAATCAATCAACAAGCATCACAGTAGCCTGAACCCAGCAAGGGAAACATGCACGGGTACTCACAGAGCAGGATAAGTACCCTTCAAGCATTCGTTACACAGACTTACGCCGGAATGTGAAACATAATAAAACAGAGAACAGTTCGAAATACAACACACACCCATCAAGGGTTAAATTTGAAAATCGAACAGCAAAATATACAGTGCCAAAAATCACACAAGACTACCATAGAAACCAACCAATTTCAAAAATCATCTGAACAGAGTTGTTCTAATGAAATCACTTGAAAGACAACAAGATTTTTAAAGGTTAGGGCCTAACATGCCTGGATATTTGCTCAAAATTCCGAAGCAGACCACTGAAAGAGCTCGGACTTCCTTTTCCTTTTCCAAGTTAGAGCTACCAACAAAATTTTGCTATCTCCATGACATATATATTTTCCTTGCCAGAGGAAAGAGCTAGATACGCTCATACTCGCCATGCAACACCAAGAAGACTGGTGCGAAGAACCAGTGAACAGGCAGAGGGAAAACCGGAATTCGTGATAAGCCAAACAAACCAACAACTTTCCAATTTGCATGCCTTCTCGCGAAATCTGAGCTCGACTACCGAGCTCATTAATTGCATTTACTCCCAATTTCCCGCTCAAACTCCACTGCCACCGACCGCCATAGTTGGCGATAGACAAGAGAAATTCCAAGACCATTTCTAATTTTGGTGACCTGCCACGTCGGCTCAAGTTAGCCGTTTTAAAACCTCCACCAATTACCTGTCCCTCATGCTTATCCACGCATTAAATAACATAGAAACTGCCGCCCATGGTTCGCACCCCTCCATAGGTCCCCATAATCCTTGCTCAATAGTTAGGTTAGTAACTTAGGTTAGGATTTAGGATAACACCTAGTCTAACTTCATAGAACATAGATACTAACTTAGGACGTTAGCTCTTAGCCTAGGTCTAGGTTAGATTAACACTAACCCCTAGGTTAAGTTTAGTTTTAGGTTACTAACATTAATAATTCCAGTTAGGTCTACATTCCGTATGCTCAGAAAAAGACCTACAACATGCATTCTTGAACAGGGTTAGCTCCTGTTCTGCCTTAGGCTACGGAATTATATGCAACAGAATTATTACCTGGTCCACGACCAAGACCTTCCAGATATACTTCGATATCGGGAACCATTCCATTTCACACGATCAACCTGAGTTAGACTCGGGATTGGCTTTATTCAACGAATTCAGACCTTGCAACCTGTGAAAGGTTTATAATTTTTAATTCATCATGAAAAACTTAAAGCACCACTTGGATCAATACCACTGATCCAAGGCTAGGTCTTATAGATGAATAACTTTATAATTCGTTCCGAGATCAGATTAAACTCAGATGTAAAATGAAATAAATAAAAGAGTCTAATCAAATTCTGACTCAGTCAAAGATCTGCAATCTGCAAAGAAGATTCAGTACATATCAAGCATGACTTCTCAATCAAAGGAACACATCCTTTTTACAAAAGAAATCACATATCAACACTTGTATGCTTAGGAGGAAGTAACAACAGTTCAGGGTGTTACATATTTGAATCATGAGATGGATTGAGTGATGCTTGATATCACCTGGAATGTGAATAATAATTCATGTTTCATGCAATGAATCAATTTGGAGTTCTTTAATATATGTAAAAAGGTTTATAGGAGATAACCTTTGGAAATAGATTTTTGGGAGCTTTATTTGGTGAAGATAAAAGTAGCTGTGGTTTGAGAATTAGGTTGATTCAAGGATTATAAATTTATTATAAGTGTTCTATAGGTTTTTTAATTTCTATAAAGTGGTTACATGGTATGGTTTTCACTTTTTAAATTTATTTTGTGTCCTTATGATGTTTCAAGTGTGTTGAAGGGTGTAGGAAACTGTTGTTTTGAGATTTGTAAAACGTACATGGCCCAATATACTAAATAATTTAATTAGTTTATGAAATGTGTGACCATTTATGAATGTAAAATGATATTTTAATCATATTTAAGGGGTTTTTAGTCATGAATATGTATTTATTTGATGTAAGATCTTTTTTATCTTTGTGCCCATGGGGTTTTGAGCCATTTTTGGCACTTATAACGAGGGTTTTATTTAGGCTGACCTACTTGGGTCACTTGTGAATTTTTAAATTCAAATTTGAATTGTTTCCTCTATTTTTGGGTCAAACAAAATGAGGGAAAAAGGTTGTTCCTAAGTTTGAAATGATAAGAAGCTTATAAAAGTATGTTTTTGGGTGCTTTTTGGGACTAGTTGTGTGTGTGTAAGAGGAGAAACCTAGGTGAGAGTTGATTTCATGTGTTGAATAATTAATTAAGTATGAAAAAAATATGTTTTAGGTTGATCAAAATTATATAACATGTGTGCAAGGTTTGTTGATTTCTGGAGTGATTGAAGAGCTTGATTTGTGAAGTTTGAGCATCTAAGGTTTGAGTGAAGAAATGTGAGCTGGATATTGGATATCCATCAGTTGTGGTAGAAAAAAATAAAATATATGAACATAATAAGGTGGTTTATTTGGTTCTCTATCATCTTGGGGGTTTGTAGTGTGCTTATGGAGTTGGTGCTTCACAAAATTAAGGGTTGGTGCTCCTTCTAGGGTTGGTGCTCTACTAAACTAGGGGTTAGTGACCCTTGTGGGGTTGGTGCCTCACTAAATTTATAAAAATATCAATACAAGATAGTGTTTTAGTGGTTTTTATTCCCCTTGAGTGTTTCCCACTTATATATTGTGTTCTTGTGTTGATTATATGTTTCATGGTTGCTTGCATCTTTGGAATTTTGTGGTGTGCACACATTAAGGTTTGATTAAGTGGATTTGTGGTTGAATGGTTGAGAGGTTTTGAATATTCATATCTGAAATATAATTTGAAATATTTTTTGAGTTATTCACCCCCATCTCATTCCATTGTGCTTCTAATCATTGGTATAAATGTTGGTCCTTTTACATAAATTTAACATGGAGATCCATTGTGTTTCCCACTTGAAAGGAGATCCTGAAGAGAAATATGGTGATCAACACTGTCAATCAAAAGGAATTATTATTTGATGGAGATAATTATAGTTTTTAGAGAATTAGGATGAAGAAATTCATCATGGATCAAGGGTTTGATGTTTGGGATGCTGTAGAAAATGCTTATATTCCTCCAACCACTTATCCAAGCACTGAAAAAGAAAAGACTAATTCTACCAATAAATCAAGAGATTTTAATGCAATCATAAGTGGAATTGGAGAATTAAAAATGGGAAAAGTAATGAAATGCAAAGGAAGCATGGGACAAGCTACAAGTTCTCTATGAAGGTGATTCAAAGGTAAAAATTGTAAAACTTCAAACTTTTAGAAATCAGTTTGAAAGCCTTAAAATGAATGATAATGAGTCAATTGTTGCATACCTTCTTAGAGTTGATAAATTTGTTAATAGCATGAAGGGATTAGGAGATGAAGTAAAAGAATAATTTTTGGTTCAAAAGGTTTTAAGATCATTGAATTCTAAGTTTGATTCTAAGGTTTCTGCTATTGAAGAGGCAAAGGATCTAACCACCTTGAAATTGGATGAGTTGCATGGTACTTTGACTACTTATGAAATGAGGATAGGAGAATTAAAACCAACAAGAAGGATATTGCATTCAAATCTAAAATGAAGTCAAAAGGCAAGAAGGTAAAGGATGATGATTCCACTCTTGAGATTGAATATGAAGATCTCTTTGCTATGATGGCTAGAAGATTAAAGCAAGGTTAAGTAATTATAGTGGTAAACTTCCATTTTAGTTTTTAATTGTGGTGAAGTAGGAAATTTTTCTGCTAAGTTTCCTCATAGGCATGAGAAATAAAATGATGATGTTGAAGATCATGAGGATGAACCTAAGAAGAAAAACTACAAGTTTGGAAAAGGTAAGAAGAAATTTAAGAGGTTTAATCATAAGAAGGATAAAAGAAGTTTTTATACAAATCAAGATGATGAATTTTCTAATCCAAGAAGCGGTGTATTGTATTTTGAATTTGAAAAATGAATATTAAAACATTGGAGACAAGGCCTTATTCACGAATAAATAAGCTATGAGGTCTTTAAGTGATGGATATTCTTTTATTGGGGACTTTATTTATGGTTATGACAACTATTCTGATAAGGAATATGAAGAGTAAAACTATAATATTGAGAGTATCAAAAGATAACTCAAAAAAGATGAAAAAGAAAATAAAAAATTGACCTTGTAGATCAAAGAATATGAAAATCAGTTTAATAAGCTAGAAGAAAATTATGTAGCTAAGTCTACAAAGAAAAATCAAGAAAATAGGTTGTTACAATAAAAGGTAAAGTTCATTGTTTCTAATATGTAGGAGAAAGAGAGTGTGCAAAAAGGATGAAGAAGATATAGAGTTATTTAGGTCCAAGTTATTAGAAATCAGAAAGAAGACTATGTCTCTACAAAAAAATTGAAAGAGTGCTAAGGATCTAGATGATCTACTTGGAAAACAAAGAGTTGCAGATGATAGGACTAGTTTGGGATTCAAAGAGGAGTCTAAAGACAAAGAATTAAAGCAATATGTTTGTGTTTTAAGAAATAAATCAAGTAAACCTATTGTGAAATAATAAAATAAGGTGACACCCATCAAGGACAATGTAAAATCAAGGTCCATTAGACAGCCCAATGCCTCAAGGTATGAGAGAACCTTCAATGGTCATTATTTTACTTGTAATGATTTTGGTCATAGGGATAATGAGTGTAGAAGATAATCTAGAGATGATAATCCTTGGAGATACAATAGAAGTGAGTTTGCTAAAAGGATAATATGTTATAATTGCAATGAACAAGGTCACACAACTAGGTATTTCTTATATGATACACCTAGTCAAAATGAAGGACTCAAAAGAAAGAACTCAGTAGTATGATACAATTGTAATGAGATTGGTCATGTGGAAAGAGTTTGTTTTCATGCTTATTCAAGAAAAAAATCAGATGAATCAAAGGCCTAGAGTGCATGGGAACAACTTTCAAGGAGATAGAATGCAAGGTAATGATCCTAGAAGAACATGGGAGCCAAAGAGAGACAATGATGTCTCATCAAGAGAAAATGATAGTGGAAAGAGAAATGTTTCACAACATTCAGATAAGAAGAAATAATATGAAGGTGTTGTACAAGTGCCCAATATGGCTTGAGACCTCTTCAAGACCTTCTTCTAGGTATTTATGGTTCATATATACCTTCATTATTCTTCTTGAAGGTATATCAATGCATATGAAGCATTTAGGAGAGGGGGAGCTGTCTGAGTCAATGTGTGCCTCCTCCATGTGGTCAAGGTATGTCATCATAAGCTCTTATTCATGGTCTTATTGGTTCATATTGGTTTTTCTTGTGTGAGAAGTCTTAATCTCCATATTTTGCCAAGTGTAGTATATGCATGAAGTCCTTAAGGTTTGAATTTTCATATGTATAGTTTATAGATGATGTTAGCTGAGAGTTTGATTCATGAGTCAATTTTTCATGCCATAAGAAGTGTGAATTCGTCTTGATTTTATGAGATGTGTCTCCATGGTTTCTGAGTCTATGCTTGGTAGTATTGAAGGTAAAATGTAATCTGTGAGAATTCTAAGTGTTTGATGGTGTCACATGGTTAGTCATAAGTAGAAAAGGCATGTGTTGAGTTTTTCTAAGTTGTCCTTGATGTGTATGGAGCCTTGAAGTTGTTTATGGAAGCTATAAGATGTCATCATGAGTCCATGAGTACTCCTCCCCAAGAGGTTTTGTAATCTCAACTGTCTCTATTTGAGTCTCAGTCTGTGTGAGTTTTTAGAGCATGTGTCATAATACCTACAAGTGTCAATATCATTTATAGTATGTTGGAGAAGATTTTGAAGTAAGGATAGATTAGTCAAGTGATAACTTGATCAGTAAAATTATATAAAAGATTATATGTGACCATGGTATGTTCAAATCAAGGGTACACTAGGTGAAAAAGGGAAGATTATAGATATGTTCTTGTGTGATTATGCTCCCTAGGCATTTATTGGAGAGCTTAGATAGGTTGATAGGTCCTATTCAACATAAAATAACAATGTTTGATGTCATAAAATCTGAAATTGGCTTTTTTAGAATGTCTCTCTTCCTTGTTTTTGGTTTCACAATGATGTGAGAGGTACTAATGGAAATTAAGTTTTAAAGATTTAAAGTAGGGTGTCTAAGGCTAAAACTTTGAACATATAATCTAAGCATGAAGGACTAAAGTATTCAAGTTGTATTAGGCCTTGAGCATGAATAAAATTATAGATATCTATGATAGTGTTGAAGATTGATTGTAGTGCATAAAAGACCTAATATGTGTTAGGTACTCCTTAAAATATAGGAATGTCTCTTTTGGAATGGGCTCACAAGGATGATGATGGATGTTTATCAACTAAATGGGTGTATTTAGCTAGTATGTTCTCATCTTAAAGGTTCATGTTAGTGAAAATCAGCAGCACCCCCTAGATGTTTTCTTAGATTTCTAGTTTGATAATGGACATCCAGTGTGATTACACAACATTGAATCTTTTCCCCAAGTGTGGGACTTGCAAAAATGGGAAAAGAATCTCCAGATTAAAGGTTGGTTCCTTCACTCCTCTGATTAGGTGTATGCATGAACTTTGCAGAGGTTTAATACTAGATCCTACTCTAAATTCCAAGGAGACAGAGATAAAAGATGCAGAAGAAATAAAACTAATTGAAAGTGGTGATACACCAAGGGAGTGGTGAACATTTGCTTTGCAAAATTTACATAGATCATAAGAAATACAACACAAAACATGCACAGATTTCTAGAATGTAATGAGAGATCAAAAGACAATGATAAACACATGAAAGGATTGGGAAAAATCAATCACAGAACATACATTATCATTCCCAGGTTCAATACAGTGCATTACAATGGCCAGGAGGAAAAACACATGTTGTAGTCTATATGAGAGGTATGAAACTATACAAATCCACCTATTGAGGAAGAAAAGAGAGCTTGCAGAGAAAAAATATGTCCAACCCTTACAAATGAGCCAAATTTGGCTTTTTAACAATGAAGACTCGAGCCAAAAGAGAGAAATGTGGGAAAATAGAAAGGAATCATTCAACCACTGACCAAATTCATCAAAACAGCATGGGTACCCTTAAAATTCCATTCCCCAAGATTTTTGACCATGCTGGAGAAGAATGGAAGCCATACTTCATTAAAAATGGTGGTTGAAATGTCGGTTCTGCTCTTTTCCCCATGCCAGAGGTGTTTTCCATTTTTCTCCCACCAAACTTCATCAAAACAAAAATTTAAGATTTCATCGTGTAGAGGAATTCAATAGCTTTCCAATGACACCAACATTGAGGAAAAATGAGCTCTGGATCAAAAGTTATGCCCCTCTGAAGATTTAGGGCAAATATAGGGTGAAAACCAGGGTTGGCGAAGTGAAAACCCTAAATTTTCCCCGCCTTTTTGAATTTGGGAAAATTTCCCCAGGAAATTCCACCCCCACCCCTCGATGCCATGTGACACCTTTCCATTTTGCTTGTGGGACGTTCTTCCAAATTTTTGTTGACTTTGACCATTTCCATAAATAGGACATGTGGTGTGTTGCCATTAGCGCGGGCCTGAACCAACTCTTTTCCTTCTGCAGACCCACCTTAAGATTTTTCTAGCCACATGGACACGTGGTAGCTTCGATTAGCATGGGCCATCGGGAGTAGAATTTTATTGTGGTTTTTGCCATACTTTGGTGAAATGGAAAAATTTCCCCGCCTCCACCTCTTACTGTTTGTGGACACGTGTGCAACCTCCTATTAGATGTGGCAGGCCTTCGGGCCAAAATATTCCTTTACGCCAACCTTTGGGAAATTTTCCCAACTTCTCCCCATCGGTCCAATATCGATGGCCCCCATGGACATGTGTCATCTCCTATTGGCTAGTGGGCCTTCGGGCCAAAATTTTCCTTTGACTACCCCAACCAATCCTTGGAAAATTTTCAAATTTCCCTCCGCTTCTGCCATTCTGCTGACACGTGGCACTTTCTAATTGGGTGCACACCTCCCTTGGGAAAATTTCCCTCCAAAAC
Organism: Taxus wallichiana var. yunnanensis; assembly: GCA_018340775.1. Classification (NCBI taxonomy): domain Eukaryota; kingdom Viridiplantae; phylum Streptophyta; class Pinopsida; order Cupressales; family Taxaceae; genus Taxus; species Taxus wallichiana. The sequence continues at coordinate 55,021,977 of CM031234.1, forward strand.
TCCATTGATCCATAACTTGCAAAATACAAGGAGTTAGAAGGAAAACTTTACCTTTCTGGAAAGCTGAGGAGATCCTCTATCCAATGAAATCATTTCTAGAAAATTTTGAGTGCCTAAAAATTAGAATAATTCATTTGAAGCACAAGGGAGGAAGGAATGAAAGGAAGTTAGCCAACAATGAGCAAGGGGATTATTTTGGATAAAATTTTTGGTGACTCGAGAGGGTCATCTGCTGTTGGATGAAGTTACTAGTTCCCTGAAGCAATCCATTGGGCATGGAGTCATCAAATTAACTACTTGGTACCCCAAACTCATTAGAAAATTTTCAAGAAGGAAGATTTTGAGAGTAGAACATCACTTGATTTGGAAAATGGCCTATAAAATTGCATCCTAGGACAGCAAGCCTGTGCCAAAGCACTAAGGGAAATGGAAAACTAAGCTACAAAAAAATGTGCACAAGCACTAGAGGGATGTAAATCTAAGCTATATGTACAAGGTGGACAGTTTTCCTTCTAGTAGCAATGCTTTAGATGGATTCCATTAACTGGAATTTTTAGTTTTTCACCATCCAATGTAGACAATTGGAAGGCATTGTTGTTCTTACATTTTTTGACCATGTAGAGGACACTCCAAATGGCATCAAAATTTGAATGCCTTCCTAGCTTTTTTCGGTTTGCATCCCATTTCAACACTAAATCTCCAACTTGGAAGGTTCTAGCATTGGTTTTCCTATCAAAGGTCCTCTTGATCAATGCTTGGTCCTTCTCCATTTCTTAGGTTGCATGTTCTCTACGATTTCTTAGAGCTCTTCAATTCTACATATCTAACCTCCATGGGTTAAAACTCTAATAACTCCAATTACTTCATGAGTTCCAATGTTGGCAACTCAAGTGACATGGGAAAGATTGCCTCTCTTCCATAAACAAGTCTAAATGGAGAGTTACCTATGGATATTTTGGGAGTTATCCTATCAGCCCACAAGGCTGATTTCAATTTGGTGTGCCAAGTCCTCTGGTTTTCATCAAGAGTCCTCTTGATGATCCTTAACAAGTTCTTGTTGGTAGAATCAGCTTGGCCATTACCTTGAGGGTAATAATTTGATGAGGCGCTAAGATAAATCCCATTTTTAACAGCCCACTCAGTTACCTTTGATCCTATGAATGCCAAAGCATTATCTGATATTATAGTGGTAGGTATACCAAATCTGGTTATTATCCCCTCATAGAAGTCTAGAATGCTAGATTCATTTGCTTCTTTAAGTGCCACTACCTCAGTCCATTTGGTGAAGTAGTCTGTTGCTATTAAAATCCACTCATGTCCTTCAACTGAGTTTGGGTTAGTGACTCCAATGAAGTCCAAACCCCATTGCATGAATGGCTGGTCAACTGAAATTGGGTGCAATGGAAGGGCATCTAATCTCTCCTTGCCTATGAAGAATGCACAATTTTTTCACCTCTTGATCCATGCATAACAATCACCAAAAACCTTGGGCCAATAATAGCTAGCCTTCATAATCTTGAGGGCTGTCACTCTTGGAGAAAAGTGACCCCCAGCTGATCCACCATGGAAATCTTCTAACATTCTATTAATTTGGTTTGTTCAATGCATCTCAACAACACTCTATTTACATCCTTCTTGAAAAAAACACAATCAACAAGTGCATATGGGACAACCTACAATCTGAAGTGCCTTCTCTTGGTTTTTTTCATCTCTGGAGGGCATAGGCCTGTTTGTAGGAAGTGCACTATGTCTTGGGTCCAACAAGGAGTGAGTACACCATCATTCTCTTCTTGAACACCTCTTTGTTCTTGGTTGTCTTACAACACCAAAACAACATCCTTCTCTTGCACATGAGCTTGCTGATTTGAAATTGACCAATTCTTCATGGCAGCTTGTAGAAGATCCCTTTGGCCTGGGATGGATAGTGATTCCCACATAGATATATTCACATTTTTCTTCTTCATTTGTTCAATGATGCTAAATGGGGATGAAACATCTCTTTGCTGCCCCCTAGCTTGCACACTCTTTTCTTGTACATGGGCTGCAATAGCTGGCATTTGAGCTGGTCTAGAAGGTGGCTTGGGCTGTCCTTGCATGTTTGGAACTACATTTTGCTTACCAACACCTTGTGGAATGGTGGAAGGTTGTGGATCACCTGGAGTTAATGACTTCCCTTCACCAATATTCCTCTTCTTTGACCTTGTGTTAGCTACTACATTCTGAGAAATTTCTTGATTCATACCACAAAAATCCTCAGCTTGCCAATTCACAAGTGTAGTATCATTTGGAGTTGTATTTTGGGATGTTCCTTGTTGTTGGTTTGTTTCTTGGCTCACCTCACCCTCTATGCCATTTGTTGTCACCATCAAGGCTTGGTTCAAAGAACCATTGAAGCACATAGATTGGTTGTGAGGTTCATTACATGTGAAACACCACTCATACTCTTGAGCTATATTATTTTGCATTGGCACTAAAGCTTTAGAGGCAGATGTAACATTGGGATTATAGGGCTGAAATGGCCTATTAGCAAGAGGTCTTACTTGATTTTGATTTGTAGCTGGATTGGGTGGCCTATTAGGCTGATATGGTTGCCTATTAGGCTGAGTTTGAGATTGATAAGAAGGTATAAAACTTTGGGCTTACTACCTCTTGAGTGTAACCAGCTCATTGCCTAAATTTTGTAATTGTTTCATGACTTCTTGAAGTTCATTTGAGGCACTAGAGGATGAAGTAGAAGTTTCATTTGAACTCTGATTTCTAGGAGCGGGAATAGGAGCTAAAGTAGGTGCTTGACTAGTGCTTGGAATTTCCAAGTTTAGATACAAGGGCATGGGAGGCCTAGGAGCCAGCTTACCGGCTTGAATCAGACAATTTTCAGCTCTAATGGCAATGCTATAAGCTGTAGGTATAGTTGTACCTCCCATGGATTGAATTAACATAGAAATATCAGAATTTAAAGATTTGAGATAGTATAGAAAAGAACCTTCAGCTGTTGGCCTTACTGCCACTGGGATTCTATCCCATGTTCTTTGAAATCTGAAGTTGAAGTCTGTTAGCTACTCATTGGGAGATCTCTTGATAGTTGTCAATTATTCTAGTAGAGACAAATTATCCCCCTTTTCTCCAAACTGCTCATGGAGAGCTATGCACAACTGGGTCCAATTTTGGATAGATCCTACTGCAAGGCTTCGAACCATTGCAAGGCTTTCCCTTTGAATTAAGATGTCGGTAGTTTGACAATAATTTTCATCTCAACAATCTCATGGTTTGCACAAACATTAGTAATGTCTTTGACATGATCACCAGGAGTGGTATGATTTTCCCCAGTAAAGTATGGAATGTTCTTAAATGCTACAAATGGAACTAGATTTTGTGCATTGAGAGAAAGTGGGATGCTGCCAGTGAAGTTGACATAAGGGTTGTGTTGTGCCATTCTGATTGGCCTGAGAACCCTTGTTGATTGGGTAAAAGGTCTACCAGGTGGAGGAGTTGATAGAGTCCTATTTGGTGGAGATGGAGACCTTTGAATTCTTCTTCCCCTTTTCCTTCTTCCTGGGATAGCTGCATATACTCAAACAACCCTTCTTCTCTAGCCCTTGACCTTGTGTGGATTCTTCTCATGAATTTTTAGAAGCTGGGTGATAAAACCGAGTTGATCTTTTCCTTTGGGAGTCACCGGATGTGCGAGATCGAGTCTCTTTTCAAGCAAGAGATTACAAAAAAACACATCAAATTTGTTGCAATGAAGATGAAGACCTCTAAGGTCCCACCAGGGCATGCCAAAATTGTTAGTGCAAATCAGCAGCACCCCTGGATGTTTTCTTAGATTTCTAGTTTGATAATGGACATCCAATGTGATTGCACAACATTGAATCTTTTCCCCAAGTGTGGGACTTACAAAAATGGGAAAAGAATCTCCAAATTAAAGGCTGGTTCCTTCACTCCTCTGATCAAGTGTATGCATGAACTTTGCAGAGGTTTAATACTAGATCCTACTCTAAATTCCAAGGAGACAGAGATAAAAGATGTAGAAGAAATAAAACTAATTGAAAGTGGTGATACACCAAGGGAGTGGTGAACATATACTTTGAAAAATATACAAAGATCATAAGAAATACAACAAAAAACATGCACAGATTTCCAAAATGTAATGAGAGATCAAAAGACAATGATAAACACATGAAAGGATTGGGAGAAATCAATCACAGAACTTACATTATCATTCCTAGGTTCAATACAGTGCATTACAATGGCCAAGAGGAAAAAAATGTGTTGTACTCTGTATGAGAGGTATGAAACTATACAAATCCACCTACTGAGGAGGAAAAGAGAGCTTGTAGAGAAAAATATGTCCAACCCTTACAAATGAGCCAAATTTGGCTTTTTAACAATGAAGACTCGAGCTAGGAGAGAGAAACGTGGGAAAATGGAAAGGAATCATTCAACCACCAACCAAATTCATCAAAACAGCATGGGTAGCCTTAAAATTCTGTTCCCCAATATTTTTGACCATGCTGGAGAAGAATGGAAGCCATACTTCATTAAAAATGGTGATTGAAACGTCGGTTCTGCTCTTTTCCCCATGCAGAGGAATTTTCCATTTTTCTCCCACCAAACTTCATCAAAATGCAAAATTTAAGATATCATCATGTAGAGGACTTCAATATCTTTCCAATGACACCAAAATCGAGGAAAACTGAGCTCTGGACCAAATGTTATGCCCCTCTGAAGATTTAGGGAAAACAAGGTGAAAATCTGGTTGGCGGGTTGAAAACCCCTAAATTTTCCCTTCCTTTTGAATTTGGGAAAATTTCCCCAAAAAGTTTGACCCCCACCGCTCCGATGCCATGTGGTTCCTTTCCATTTTCTCACGGGATGTGCTTCTAAATTTTCCATCAACTCGACCATTTCCCAAAATAGGACACATGGCATGTTGCCATTGGTGCGGGCCTGAACCAATTCTTTTTCTTCTGCGGACTGCCTTAAGATTTATGTTGGCCACATGGACATGTGGTAGCTTCTGATTTGCACGGGCCATCGGGGGTGGATTTTTATTGTTCCTTTTTCCATACTTTGGTAAAATGGAAAAATTTCCCCGTGCCTCTACCTCCCATTGGTTTTTGGACATGTGGTAGCCTCCTATTGGTTGGCGGGCCTTGGGCCAAAAATACCTTTGCGCCAACCTTTGGGAAATTTTCCCAACTTCTCCCCACCGGTCGATCTCCGACCCCCCGGAAATGTGTCGGCTCCTATTGGGTGGCGAGCCTTTTGGCCAAAATTTTCCTTTGACTACCCCGACCAATCCTTGGAAATTTTTAAAATTTCCCTCTGCTTCCCACCATTCCATCGACACATGGCACTTTCTGATTGGGTGCAGACCTCCCTTGGGAAAATTTTCCTCCAAAACTCCGTTGAGCCATAACTTGCAAAATACAAGGAGTTAGAAAGAAAACTTTACCTTTCTGGAAAGCTGAGGAGATCCTCTATCCAATGAAACCATTTTCAAAAAAATTTGATTGCCTAAAAAGTAGAAAAATTCATCTGAGGAACAAGGGAGGAAGGAATGAAAGGAAGTTAGCCAAAAATGAGCAAGGGGCTTATTTTGGATAACAGATTCCTTTATTAATAACTTTATGTGATTTACAGTAGAACAAGGGTTAGTGAACTGGGTATAAGCATTTGTTGACAATGTGAAGGAAATTATGAGTGTGTATGCTTCTCTGAGACTATTTTTGGGTATAAAATGGTGTGATACCTTTGAATTAGAATAACTTGAGCATCTTGAAAGGAATTGTGTGGTTTCTAGCAATGTCATGACATCCTTGGGCTTGAAAAGTTTTTCACATCCTTCTACAAGCATAGAAATGGTCTTAGAGTGCTCTATGTTAGTTATGCATAGGTCAAAATGATTCAAGGATGTGCTCTAAGGGAGAACAAATAGTCCTTCATATGTATATGATTAGAACAAGTGATGTTTTGTTGAAGCCATGCCATAAGTGTAAATTGATCTACCATAATGACTCCATAACTATGTTGAGTATTGGAAGATGATTGCTACAGATGAGAAGGTAAGTTTACTTCATATTTTTATATGAATAAGATTGAAAATGATGAAATATGCATGAAGAGTATGTGTTGTGACCATAATGACTTAGATTATACTTTTCAAGTCTAGTTCTTGACACACTAGTTAGTCTATGCATAAGATGGCTTGTTAAAGGTATAAGAGGCAGAGTATGAGAAATTTTAGGTATAAGAAGGTACTATGTATCCTTATATGGTACTAAAATTCTTTGGACTATGAATGTGAAGTAGAAAAAGTATTGGGAGCTATGAAGCTAAGTAATGAAAGTAACTTTATTTCCTATTGGTTTGTTTTGGTCCACATAAGACTCTATGTGTAAGGATGATCTAATACATCATGATGCACTCTCAAAGGAAGAATATGCTTGTAACACAAGGTAAGAGGTATAATTAAAGTTACTTTGACCATATTTAATTATCCTTATGTTATATGGCATCCATAGACAAATGATTGGGAATCTAGTGACTGTAAAAGGAGATGATATTCTATGCTCAACCTCAAAATTTAACCTATAGGCCTCGTAGGTGTCCAAGTAAATTATAGTGATGGTACAAACTATTCCTATAGGTTGTGCAATGAGATGTGGATACAATGAAGCAATTAATTTGGTTCTTAATACATGATCAAGACAAAAATATGGTTCTAGATCTCTTGAGGAGTGTCACGGTGCTACAATGACATGAAAAGTTACTTCTATAGGTATTTGATTATTGTTCTAGTGTGTATGATGCCTTTATGACAGGGGGAGCTAGTGCTTTGATCTATAGATGGTGGTTTGGTGTTCTCTGGGCTTGTAAGGCATGATTCCATTTAGATATGCATGTCAAGATCAAAACTTATTATATCTTGGTCGAATATTTTGTTCATGACTAAGAAATGTGTTTAGGAATAACAATTCTTGCTTAAAGTGATTTCAAGCCAAGTAGTCAAGGTAAGTAGCCTATATTTGTACTTTTAGTTTTGATATAGTTTCCTAAAGTCTAGGTGAAGTGTTAATTTGACAAAACAAGGTATGAATAGCATGTTCTAGTGTGGAAAAGCTGGTTGAAATTGTACCGAGAAGTATAATTAAGGAAACAAGTCCTTGGGTTTGCATGATGGAAAGAAAGTACTTTGGTATACTTGTTATAAACTTAGAACATGATGGTTCATCATCAAGGAATAAGGTAAGGTAGAATGTTATGCTTTTTCATGTAATTATTGGCATGATAAAAGAGTGTATGGCTTAGTCTATATTCAGCTACAATGTTTCCATGAAGACTAAAATAAGGATAAGGAGAAAATCCTTGTTTTTGCATGCCTAGAACTTAACGAAAATGGTGTCTTGGATCCCACATAGATATGGTTATGTTTCTCTCATATTTTTGGATGATTTTCAGATGTTTTAGATGCTCATCCAGGGGAACATGATGATGCATGCTTGAAATGAAAGAAAAATAATTTTTAAGGTAAATTTCAAAGTTTTGAGCTAATTTGAGATATTTGGTTGATGTTTCTAACCAAAAATGATGATTTGAAGCTATAAAAGATGACGAATATGATTCTACAGTTATTCCTTTTTCATTAATGTAAAAAGGGGTAAAAGTTTAGGTTGTTTTTCATCAATGATAAACGGGGATATTATTGGCTTATGGTCCTATTAGGTGTTTTCATTGATCCAAAACCACATTAATGACAAAGTGGATGTTGAATCAGGATCAATTCATGATGTACATGATGCTAACATGAAGATTCAAATGTTTTTAAGTTGGTGCAGTGAGATTTCGTGAGGATTGCTTTCTTTTGCAAGCCTATTCGGTGCCTAGGGATGTAGCATGACAATACGAGGTTTTTCGATGGTTGAGAAGTATGTTAACATGGTGGATAACAATTTTGGAGAGTTTTAAGGAAATTATAGGAGGTGCATTATGTAGATACATGTGTTTAGCCATGTTACAGGTGATCATTTGGAGCAGGTATGGTTGCTTGAAGGTGTGACAGTGTGATTTGGAGCCATATGAGATAATGGAAGCTTGGAGTCAGGTATTTCATTATGTATCAGGTATGTTTGAGTCATTTTTAGAGGTTTCATGATGAGTTATTGCATTCTTTTAGTTGACCATAAATTCTACAGTTAGAATCCTTAAGGTGGAGCTATGAAAATGAGATGGGATGGAGAGATTGATGTATGGATTTGAAATTATGACGATTGGAGATGTTATAGGGATGTGTCATAGTGCTTTAAGAAAAATTTTAGGTTTCCATGATGTGAATTTTACAAGATATGAAAGTTTATGTGAGACATGGTCAAGAACAAGTCCAAATCCAACTCAAATTTGAAATTATAATGCTCTTTGTGAATTATGCTTTGGATGGGACATTTTAAATTTCAGGGATTTTTTATATGGTAAATTTAGAAAGTTTCAAAAAAAGAATTAGGTCATTTGATCATCACATTTTTATGAACGAATGTTAAAAATATAATGTGATCTAAAACCCAAGTTAAAACCTAAATAGGAGTAGTTTGCAGAAAGAGAGGTATAATGATCTAGTTTTGATTGTTTCATAAAAATTTATGATTAAATTTTTTAGAAGGCTCTTATATTTCCATAATTTTATGGTTGAGGTCATAGTTATGAGTGGGACCCACTCAAACATGGCGATTCGAAGAAGAAGGTTTTGGTACAAGGTTGTCCAAAGGAGTAGAGTGATAAATTGATGGTGCATGATGAATGGGAGATAATATTGATTTCCATGAAGGATTTAGGAAATGTTCATGAAGGTACATGGTCATTTGAGGTCCATATAGGTTAACTAGTCAAAGGGCGCTTTAAGGTCTCGAAAATAGAGGTTTAGTAAAATGGGCATAACTTGAGCTATAGGTGGATTTTGACGATGATTAAAGTTGTGTTGGAAATATTATTTAGATTTTATATTGATATGATTTTTTCCTCATGATTAGGTGATTTGCTATGGTATCCAAGTCATTCTTTGGACATGAGGATTTTTGGCGATTCAAGACAAGATGTGTTCGGTCTAAGTTTGGAGTTTTTGAAGCATGAGATGGATTGGTTGATGCTTTATATTACATGTAATGTTAATAAGAGTTAATTTTGCATACAATGAATTAATTTTTAGGTATTTTATATATGTAGAAATGTTTTTATGATCTAACCTTTGGAAAAAAATTTTTAGTAGGATGATGCAGCGAAGACAAAAGTTTCGTGGCTTGAGCAAGATGTTTATTCAAGGATTATAAATTTCTTAGCAGTGTTATATAGGTTATTCCAAATCAATTGGTTACATGTCACCTTTTTATCCTTTTAAAGTGGTTTGGTGGACTTATGAAGTTTCTAGGGTCTTTGAAGGGTGTAGGAAACAATTGTTTTGAGATTTGTAAATAATATTCAGCCGAGTAAATGAAATAATTTGATTGGTTGATAAAATGTATGATAATTAATGAATTTAAATTGATATTTTAATCATATGTAAGGGGTTTTGGGTCATGAATATGTATTTATTTGATGCAAGGTAATATTTATCTTTGTGCCTATTGGGTTTTGAGGCATTTTTAGCACATGTAATGAGGGTTTTAGTTAGGACGAAATACATGGATCACTTGTGAATATTGTTATTCAAATTTTATTTGTTTCCTTGATTTATGGGTCGAACCAAAGGATGGATTTGTTTTTCCTAAGTTAAAAATGATAAGAAGCTTACAAAAGTAAGTTTTGGGTGATTTTTGGAACTAGTGTGTGTGTGCAAGAAGAGTGACCTAGGTGAGAGTTGATTGTAGGTGTTAGAGAAGGAATTAAGGCCAAAAAAGTTTTTTTCAGGTTAAGAAAAATCATAGAACATGTGTGCAAGGGTTTGATGATTTTTGGAGTGATTGAAGAGCTTGATTTGCGAAGTTTGAGCATCTAGGGTTTGAGTGAAGAAGTGCAAGTTGGATATTGGATCTCCATGAGTTGTGGCAAATAAAAATAAGAGATATGAACATCATAAGGTATTTGAGTTGGTGTGTAATCATCTTGAGGGTTGTAGCCTCCTTTTGGAGTTGGTGTTTCAAAAATTAGGGGTTGGCACTCCTTGTAGGGTTAGTGCTCTACTAAACTAGGGTTGGTGATCCTTCTGTGGTTGTTGCCTCACTAAATTCAGAAAATTAACAATATAAATTTATGTTTCAGTGGGTTTTATTCCCCTTGAGGGTTTCCCACTTATATATTTTGTTCATGTGTTGATTCTATATTTCTTGGTTGTTTGCATTTTTAGTATTTTTGCGGTGTGCACACATTAAGTTTTGATTAAGTGGATTTTTTGTTGAATTTTTAAGAGGTTTTGAATATTTAGATCTGAAATATAATTTGAAATATTTTTAGGACTGATTCACCCCCTCTCATTCCATTGTGATTTTAAAAAAATTCTTTGTATTTTTGTTACTTGTTTGTACTTTATTTATTATCATTTGATCATCATCACATATAAATCACATCATCTATCTATAACATCATCAAAAGAAATTCTCAGCTATCAATATTATACTAAGATACATACATCAACATAAAAAAATCAAATCTTCAACTATTCAATATCCATGGTATCATATCATCTAATCATCATAATAATTTTTTTGAAAATAACACATCTCATAATCACCACACACACATACAATCATCATAATTTCCATGAACAATAAATGTTTCTTGATAAAAATCCTATACATAGTTGTATGTCATCATGGGAATCGATCAATAATTTTTCCTTCATATAGAGGAATTTACAAAAAACACATTCATATCATATAATATCTATCATGATTGATCCCGAATCTCTCCCACTCTAGGAATGCCCTACCTATGACTAGGTAGAGGAATCTATACTTCTTGTACTAAAATTGATGGCCTCTATGACCTCATGTAGATCAGATGCCTAATTTTTTGTTATATGCCGGTGACATCTAGCCCTCAAGTAATGCGGCCCGGTATAGTGCGGTGTAATTCCTAGCCTCTCTAGATGCCATAACAAGCTCGGTATAACATATTCAAGGCCACCATTTCGCTGCCACATGATGAATACCATCTCGCTATGCTTTCACCTATTTTCCCTAGATGCTTAAATGATCCCTCTCTATAGTCACCGATCCCTATCTATGGCTCTATGTTACAACTACTCCCTTTGGCTACTCTTTACTAATGAACTTTGGTCTAGTCATCTTGGTAAATTCGAATGATGATAAGTGCAACATCACCTTATAAAACATATTTGTCTCTCTCTCTCTCTCTCTGTATTGTGGCCACCAATGGACTACCTACTAATCTTGATACCACTCTTTATGATAGTACCTGTAACCCGGATCCTTCACCCCCTCCTTATCCTGCTAGAATTTCTGGACTAGTTAGTGTAGGTGGTGAAGGTGGTATCTATAATGGTACTTGTACCTATATAACTAGATCCTTTTATGACACCTACAATGTCACTTTGCTATGAAACCTATTGTAAAACCTATTATAGTACTTGTTGCACTATGTGCACTATATGTACTTGCTGAACAACATGTGCCACTGGAATGTGACCACTCCGTGCCTATGCTAGTGTTCCCTGCACCACCGAACTCGAGGACCCTATCCCTCCACCTCCACCGAACTTGATATATCTCTCAACCGCTAAGGGCCACACATAATTGTTGTTGCTGTTATACCTAATATTAAGGTTGGATGTGGAATGGTTATCCTCCCGAGCATAATCATTGTGTACCTTGAATCATAGTATGCATTCGCACTGGATCAATCACATGTGCACAAGAATCCCATGCCCATGGGATGAATCCAAATAAATTTTCTAGCCATCGGTACTCGATGCATGGTCCAAAGTCAAATGTCTCACGTGCCACACATGCATACCACTTCTCTCGTCCTAGAATCCCCTAAACAATGCCCAACTTGTGTTGGAATCTATCCACTATTTACATCTCCATAATATGGTTGCAACTACCTATAATGTAGTGCTTAACCTCTATTGTGTACATATCCATCACATCTATATGACACTTTGGTATAACTTTGTATGGTTTCCAAATAATATTTGATAAGCGTAGATCATCTAGTTCTCACCTGTAAAAGGTAATGTCACGCATATGGGTTATATGGCCTAACCCTTCTCTCTCCCATCCTCTAGATGATGACTCACACCGTAGTATCACTCTTAAAATATCTAATGGCCATCTAATGGCTATATGGTCCCATGACCATATATGTAATAGTGTCACTAGACTTAGAATCCTCATCCCTTTGTATGCAATCAAATGCACGTCTCTATAAACATTGTCAAGGATGCACCTTTGTCCCCATGTAAAAATATCTCCCTCAATAAATCTCATCAAAATCCTATGATCCCAAGATGAAAATGTGTCTCAATATTATCAAGTAACAAATAGCTATTGATAAGAGCCATCAAGTAAACCGATAGTCACGCCACCCTCCTATCATCAAAACATTGGTATAAATGTACCACCATCCACTCTCTCGGGTATATCCTCGACAAGAAAACATACTAGATGTTTCATGGTATATCGCCACATTCCCATCAACCCCGTATCGAATACAAATTTTATAATACACATCCTCTAAATTCATAGTCATCTCCCTGCCGATAGTCCGAATGTCTAAATCTCATTGTGTCATCACACAAACAAGACAATTAGTAGGTAGTGATATAATATAAAATGTGGTAACTCTATAATATAAGATAAACCTATCGCATCTAGTATATAAACTAACCCTCTGTCCTTTCGATATGAAAATTCCTCTTAAATGAATATAGACATCCATGACACTCTCACACATCTAATGATAGTGTTATCTCTTGTAAATCATCAAAAACATCAATTAAACCACTTTTCTTCCCTTTAATGCCACTAAATTCTTCCTAAAAATATTCTAAGGATGTTAAGACACCATTTGATATGCTAGCACATGCACTTTGAAACTATTTCATTAAAATATAACATGTCTACTTTTATGTACGCTAGTGCAAGAACACTATAGAAGTGCACTTTGACGCATATAATCCTACTTGTTCGCTAATAAGTTCAACATACTAGTAAGTTTCTTGTTGTATGCTCATGTTATCTCTTATGCACTTTGGTGAAGTTGGCTATTTTACGTTAGTGATGTCATTGATGTCAAGTTCATTGATGGAAAATGGTGTGATGAGGTCATGAGAGTCTCCATGAGGTGTTTTTCAAGTGTCAAACATGAAGGTTGATTGGTGGTGATAAGATTTGGTGAGTTGTCATGTTGTCTGACATGGTTTTATCTTGCATGGTCATAATACGAGTCTTCTTGAGTTGGTTATATTTTTTCATGAGGTCACACATGCTCATAAATATTTTTTACAAGTGTTAATTAGTATGTAAGATGTCATCATGTTCAGTTCACGAGGTTTCATGGTTGAGTCAGGTCATTCTAGGCCTATTCCTAGCCTCGAGCATGCAGAATGGTATGGATGCATGCGTTTTGGAGCTAATCAGTCTTTTCCAATCATGGTATAAGTATGGAGGAAGCACATATGAAGTGTATGATGAGTTTTAGGATAGCTCTTAGAGATTTTGTGGTGTTTTATGGTATTTAGGAAGAAAGTAGGTGAGAACAAGGAAAGTTGGCATAGGTAAGTCTTAATGGATAGAATGTTTTAGAACTATTTGGGCTAGATGGTGAATATGGATAGTCATATGATGTTTTCATGATGCTTCATGAAACGTTGTATGTCATTCTAAAGAAGATTTTACAAGATACTTCTATTTTTTTCACAATGAGGTATTTTAGAGTATGATTTTGAGCTAAAAGTTGACCTTTCGATACTCACCGTGAATTGTGTGCTTTTATGGAACGCAGAGACTTTGGGGATGTTTTACCATAGAACTAAGAAGGTTTATAAAAATAAATAGGTTTTTTTTTTGTCACATTTTTTTATGAACAATCATTAAGAAGATAAATTACTTTGAAACCCTAACTAAACCCTAGCTCAAAGAGACTTGGAGAAAGTTGAGTATACTGAGCCTATATTGATTCCTTTTACAAAAGTGATGATTAGAGGTTGTATAATACTCCTCAATGTTTCTATAAAGGTAAGATAGAGCATGTGATAGTATGTGGGCCCCACTTGAAAATGCTTGTTTATGAAGAAGTCGAGTTTAAGGAAAAGTTTTGAAAAGAAGGTGAGAAATAGATTGACATGGTTTTTAGCCCTTAAGTTTTTCTATATGTCCATGATAGTTTAAAATCATGATTGATATTATAAATGGAAAAGTGTTCCCTATTTATGAATACTAGTTTTTGGGGCAGTTTGGACTAACTTGTGGTAAAAGTTTAATTTTAGGAGCTATTATTAGCATGTTGTGTTCTCGGTCTTATCATTGATGTAAAATCCCATTAATGAAAAAGAGGATGATGGAGCGGAGTCAAAGAATTATCATTATGGTGGTGACATGGAGATTCAGGTTTGTTCATGGTGGCTTAAGGAAATTCAATGAGAATGTGTTGTTCTAACAAGCCCAATCAAGTGACCTAGCTAGCCTATGTAATGTTATATGGTGGTATGCGATTCATGATATCTTGATGAGCATGTTGGAAACATGTTTGGGAAATTTTTAGGTACTCACATGAGTATTAGGGTACATGTAGAGGTTGAAGATCAAGCTCCAGTGCTCATCTAGACCAGGTCTAGGTGCTAGGAGGTATGAAATTGAGTTATGGATCCATGTGAACTCATGGAAGCATGAAAAGATGTAATACATGGTGTTTTAGGTATGTTATGATATTTTGTATAGTTTTCATGGTTAGTTATGATGTTGTTTTTGTTGACTATAGCCTAAAACATGCAAAACCCTAAGGGATATTCATGAAAATGAGATGGAATGGAAATATGAAGAGATATTTTTGATATGATGATTATTAGAGATGATGAAAATAGGTGTGAAAAAATTTATATTCATTCTAAAGATAATTTTGTAAGTTACATCAATTTGTGTGAAATAGGGTCTAAGAAAGGGTGTTTTCTAGCTCGAATTGCACCTTATGATGCTCACCCTAAATTATGTGATTTTCATGGGACCTTTTGGATTTTAGATATTTTTATACATTGATTTTATAATGTTTCAAAAAAATAATGAGGTTAATTCATTATCTCATTTTTATGAACTAATGTCAAGAAGGTAAACAAATTTTCGTGTGTTTAAAACCCTAGCTTAAAAGTGGTAGGAGAGATAATTATCCTAAGTTCCCAAAAATTATTTTTAGTACATGGATGATGATTTTATGATGTATAGGACTCATCCAGGTTTCTAAAAAGGTATGGTAGTGGATGTGGTGATGAGTGGACCCCACTCAAATAGGTCTATTTATGAAGAAGTTCATTTTAGGACAAGGTTGTCCAAAGGAGTTCAAAAATAAATGGAAATTGTTTTTATTATGTGAGTTGTTATTTATGTAAACAATGTTTTTAGGTAATGGTGATGCATTAAAATCGTAGTGTTACCTATTTGTGAAGAGTAATCATAAGGTAGTTTTGAGGCAATTTCAGGAAGTTTGTAGGGATGGGCTTAGTTGCAAGCCTTCCACTTGGGGTTGGAAGGAGTTACAATATGTTGTATGAATATTATTTAGTGGTATTTATAGTGGTATAGGTTTTGTATTATGATGATGATATTTTATGGGTCATCTAGGCCAGTTTGTGGAGATGAAGGTTTCTTAATTTCTAACACGGGACTTCTCAAGCTGAAAGAATGAAATGATTGAAGCATGAGATGAATTAGTTTATGCTTGATATGACCTATGTAGTGAAGAGGGATGCATTATGTTCCTATTTAAGGAATTTTTAGGTCTTAGAAGTGGTATAAATTGTAAAAATGAATTGGGTTTTCAAAACAGGTTTTAGCAAAGCATGATTTGAAGAAGAGGAAAATATTTGTGGTTTTAACACATGGATATTTTATGAGCTCTAACTTACATGGATGTGATTTACAGGTCCCTATGATTCCATATAGTGGCTACATGCCATAGTTGAGTTTTTCTTGGGTGGTCTTGATGCCCAAAGGTGAAGACATGGTCGTTGGAAACAACTGTTTAGTGAAGGATATGAGCCTTTTAGCCCATATTATGAATTAAGTTATTGGTTAAAGAAAAAGTGACACCATGGATTATGTTTAAATTTTATATTAAACATGTATTATGATTTTTAGAGCTTGAATAATTATGTTTTTGGTGTTAGTTGATTTTACTCATCCTAGTGATGGGGTTTTGAGCCTTTTTGGTGTAAGATGGATGTTTTTGGGCATGAATTACCTATACGGGTCAAATGCGAATGTTGAATGATTAAATTTGGATGTTATTAAGTTTCCTTAATAAAAAGGAGAGAAACTAACCTGGTTAGTGTTTGAATCGAGAGAAGGGTATAAAGTGCATGTTTGAATTCAAATTTACTGGTTAGTTATTGCATGATGCCACCTCATCCGAGAGAAGTCTGGATGATCACCAAGCACACACATCCACCAGGCCCCTCCTTTTTATGTCTATCGAAGATTAGCATGAATGCTTTCCATATTCATAACCAAATAGACCATTCATGCACATAACCATATCAATTCAGAAGAATATATAATATGGAAACCATTCGATGTAGTCAAAAACTAAGATTTGGACACCCATCTAGATATTACTGTCAATTATCCATATAAACCTACAAAAACTTGTGAATGAATTCATGAAAGGCCTGCACAACTATGCACAAGAATACAACTAACATATTATTCAATCTAAAGGGCATCACAATATATGCAAAGCTTCCCAAGTTAGTGGAAAAGGTAGTCTTCTCCTTATCCTCATGTACAATACACAACTGGTGATGCCACTGAAAATCCATTAGTAAAGGAATAAATTTCACACCTAGCAACTCCTTCAAGTATTTCTTCTATGAATGGCATAGGAAAAGGATCTATGACATATGAAGTATTGAGTTCCCTTTAATCTAAATAGATCCTAATCTATCCACCCTTCTTGATGTTGATCACCCTGTGGCTAACCTACTTAGCTTCCTCAATTGGATTAGTGATCCTATAATTAATACTTTTTTCAATTTCCTCTTTCACCTTCATGCACAGGTTTGGGTTCATCCTATAAGGCCTCTTCCAAATTGGATGCATGCCTTCTTTCAACTTAATCTTCATCCGAGGGATGCACACCTTTAAGCTCATGGTAACATCTCAGAAACAAATCCTTGAAGTCACTCAAGAGATGAATGATATTTTATTCATATTTTTTTAACAAGTAATATCCAATGTTGGCCTCCTTAGGCACATCCTTAGTCCCAATATTAACCTTCTTAGTCTTCATAGAAGCATGGTATGTGCATGCCTTTTCATTTGTAGAGTCTATTACCTTGTTTGAATCTTCTATATGGATAATATCTAGGTTCTCCACTTCTTCATCATCAATAAGGTACACCATTTTCCCTTTTTATTTTTCTTTACAAGCGCGCCCCATTAGTTTCTTCTCTATTTCTAATGTATCATCGCACACCTCATGATTAGGATCCCCAATTAACTAAATAGTAAGCTCCTCTATTTTTGTGCTATCTCCCAATGTGATGTACTTCATGATCTATAATTCCTCATGTACTAGTGTCTTATTAGAAAAATAATCAAAAGTATGAGCCATACCTTTAGTCATATATCTCCAACTCACAATCTCTTGTTTGAGTTCATCATGCACATACCACGCTCGTGTGCATCTATGTAAAGTGGAATATAACTTATGTACCTATATATATGGTGGTAATGCCTCCTTTCTTTACACCCATTATCTCTCACAGGTATGGACGTGTACAAAGCGGGATTTTACCCGTCATACTCATGTATAAGTGTAGAGAAATTATTCTCGGGTAAAAATTATTAACTAGGTGATTCTCACTTCTCACCAACCTAATAGGTATTTTATGTGTGTTGCCCACCAATAAACTACTATTATATGTAAAGGATAGACCAACCTATTCATTCTATCACCTTCATTCTTCCATTTTTCTTCCATGGTGTGTAAGAAAGATTCAAGATTCTCCTCTCTAGTATACTTAGGTAATTGAGTTTTCCCAAGTGCCTAATCATGCTGACTTGATAATCCAAGTGAATTTTACTTTAACCTCATCCCAACCATTTCATATGTTCAATTGGTTCAATTATCACAAGAAACACTGGTAGTGTCACTGAAAGATTACACGTCTTCATAATGAAGTATACCTTCCTCGGATGTATCTATAATATTAGGGTCTAATATTATATGTGCATAAATCCAATTTAGCTCTTATTCACTCACACACTCAATGTATGGTACAACATTCATATCATCTAGGGGTGTGACTAAATGTTATTCCATGTTCTCAAAACTGATATATCTCTTGTTGAAGTGTAAGTCAGAATTGTTCACACAACACTAAGGATGTCCAATGAATGCCGGGAATTTTTTTACCTCAGCGAGCTCCAACACTTAAAAATTCCCTGTAAACTTGGATCCTTGAATGGTGATTGAAGCATCCTTCAACACCCCAATAAACATGGCCCTTGTCTTATTTTCCATTTACAAAACATTAGAAGATGGCTATAGCGATGGCCTTCCCATCTAATTCCATGCATCCAATGTCATAATATTCACCTCGATACCTTTCTTTATAAAAATATTACTCACCAACCACCCATAAATCACCGCATCCAATGTGATATCCTTTTCATATTCAAGGTTCTATGGTGGAGAATTTTCATGAAGTATCCGACGCTCCTTCTCAACCCCAACGTGTGGTACCTTCTCACGCAACCATTATCCTATCGGTGTGATTATGTTTGTTTACCTCAATATCCTGCATATCTCCTTCAAATCATCTCGCATCCTTCTATGGGAGCTCATTATTCTTCATGTATTCTCTTTCACGTGCCTTATCTTTTAGGCACTAGATCTCACTTTGCAAATCTCGATCACTCCCATTATTTACTAATAGAAATCTTTCCAATGAGAAACATCTAGATACTTGAAATACATACATTCCTCTCTCCCGATGAGTGGTTTGGATGTAAGGGGCTTCTGCACACGTGTTGCTTTTACATGTGTAGTCACTAGTAATGGTTGTAATTCTAGATCAGGAATCTTCTTGGGTTCCCATTTCTCATTCTTCGTGTGTTGTACCTTGATCATCCCTACTTATTTTTCCTTATTTTTATTCTTAATCATATTCTCATAAAGATCAAGGTAGTATTCCACCTTATGTTGCTTCCCACAATATGTGCATACCAAGTTCGGGGACCGTAAATATAAAAAGTATCACGTGTAAATCTTCCTCTACCTTCACAACCTCTCTCTACTCCTATATCCAACTCATAACCCACTAACTATATTATTACTTCCTTCATTAGATCTGGGATTATTGCACCTAAGAGCTACTTGCCACGGTGGTTTATCATAATCCAGTATCACATGCCTCATGAATTTGGTCTATAAACTAGTAATATTTTGTATCATGGGTGTGAATGTCACAAATCTTGTAGTACATAGAGACATTCTTAATTTTTACACACTCAAAGAGTTGGAAATTCTATACATCATTATTCTTGTGGAAAATATCACAAGATTGTAACAATGCACACATTGTCCTAAGTGGACAACTATCCTTCATATTCCCTTCTACATCATAATCAGTGCACCATAACTTATTGCATGTCTCATGTATTGAATTGACAAAAATATTCTCTAATTTCTTAGCCATAACTGATATTTGTGCATCAAGAAAATGGATCAATTTAGTGTCTAAATTCTTAACCACCTCAACATGTAGAGCTACTTCTAAATCCTTGTGCATGGGGTATGAGTATGTCTTATGTGATAAGGCCCTTCTAAAAAGAGTCGTAAGCCTCAAAAGAAACACTATACATGTTGAATCAAATGTAATCATAGGATAGTTTGGACAAGAGAGTTTTAAACCACACATCATACTCACTCAAATTTTTAAATAAACCCTATTGATGTCCTTGAGCATGCTAATACTTTGTTGTTCAAACTATGTAATAAAAATGTAGTGTGTAATGCATCATAATCCACCACAGTCTTGTGCAGCTCATAATTTCTATAGCAAATGTGTATGTGCCTTTAAAGTGTCATGGAAAATTGGCTTTCCTTTCTATTAAGGATTGTTATCCCTTTTTCTATCCATAGTAGTTAAAACTTATGCACATGCTCAACTACATCCTTTACACCCCTATACTTTGGAAAATGAAGAGACATCTCAAAGTAAAATTGAAGTGTGTGCTACTATGGTTGTTGAGGTGGTGTATAATGTGGCTAATTTTGTGGTGGTTGTTGGGGAGGTTGTTAATGTGGTAGACCCTACAATGGGTTAGGACCAGACCCAAATCTTGAGCCTCCACTAGGATTTCCTCTACACGGTGGCTAACCTAAACCTCTTGAGCCTCCCACCATGACCGTGGTCTAGTAGATGAAATTCCTTATGTATTAGTTGTTGTCTTTGAACTAGACACTCACTATCTATGTTATAGCAACACCTATAGGATTTTCTCAATGGCCTATGTGCTAATACTCTATCCTAATGATGCACTTGAAAAAAATCCTCCAAACGTATTTCTAAACAATGGTGCCTACTACACTACCATATGTGTGTCCCTAATATATTGTGCTTCTTGAGCTGAAACTAGAATATGCCTACATGTATCTCCTTCCCAACATGGAGATTCTAATTTCTTGCCTTCACTAAGATGTTCTTCAACAACTACCTTTTGATCTGGAACACCTTGTATAAGAGCTAGGTAGTTAGGCTAGGTTAGATATGCACCCATGGTCCTCATTATCTCCTTTAATGCCATCTCATCATAATCGATAGGGTCTTTATACTATGCTTTCCCAATGTTGGGAGGGAATGCTATTGTGGATCCTATATGCCATGAATTTCACTTCACTTATATTAGTCATCATTCTTCTTGACAACAACACTACATCAACTTCCCTCTGTTGTGATTCATTATACTTGAGTCATATTTTTCCCTCTGCCTTTCTTCCATGAGGGAAATTTCCATCCTTTCCAAACCTACTCCTACCCCCGTGTGTGTCTTTGGGGATTTAGCTAATCATAGGTAATTTATCCATTCCTAGTTCTACCATCAATATTTTGATAGCTAAGGGTATCGCACAAAAACCAAAATTCTACCTCCTCTTGATAAGAATATGTTGAAATTGCATACTCCAAAGTATAGTTACACAATACACCTTATGATCTGCAACTCTTTTCCACATATTGGTTGAATCAAAGAGAGTTTAATAGTCTTCTTGCATCCAAAATCTATTTCTGGTAAAGACCTTTGATTTCCATGTAAGTGGCAACCACTTATATAAATCTACTAGGAAAAATATTAAGAATGTATCATATAAGAATTCATACAAATTATCTTCCACCCACTTTTGTGTATTAAAATTAGGTCTAGTGTTATATCTCTGTTCAAAAGCATCTTAGCCATCTTCTATTCATCTCTCAATACTCTCTAAAGACAGTAGCTATGCCATCTACTTGCAACATCTTGGTAGAAAATTTGAAAAGAGGTCCCAAAAACAAAACCAAAATATAGTCTATGTTTATCCAATTAATAGCTATGCACATTGACACCTCATCCTAAAAATTTTGGATGCTCACCTAAAGCGCGTGTAATAGCGCTAGGTTCCTTCTTTTTATACCTATAAGAAGGTTAAGATGCATATTTTCCATATTCATAACCAAATAAACCATTCATGCACATAACCATGTCAATTTAGAAACAATTATAATAAGGAAATCATTCATTGTAATTAATAACTAAGATCTAGACACTCATCAACATATTATAGTTAATTATCCATTAGAAAAAACCATAATCAATACAAAAATAAGTAGTTGAATACACCATAGTTCAACACATCCATGTGTTGGACATTGTATGCCCTTAAAGACTCAAATTATACTCCGGACTCCATAAACCTAAACTCTCACATGCCTAACACTCACACACACTAGTCACTACCTTGAAAAACTACACACACACACACACACACATAAGGGTGGGAGATTTACCTTCACCTCTTCATGCACTTGCCTAATAATAGGTGTGCATTCAAAATA
Organism: Taxus wallichiana var. yunnanensis; assembly: GCA_018340775.1. Classification (NCBI taxonomy): domain Eukaryota; kingdom Viridiplantae; phylum Streptophyta; class Pinopsida; order Cupressales; family Taxaceae; genus Taxus; species Taxus wallichiana. Next base: position 55,044,235 of record CM031234.1, read on the forward strand.
GCCTGCATGATTTTTAAATTCTATCCTAGTCATAGATTGAGCCAATTGTACAACATGCTTTAATCCTATTATTAGACATCCTCATCCGCTCTCCTTATACCTACTTTGCATATGTTTTTCCAATTAAAGACCTTACTTGGCTACCATGTCATCTTGTTTTAATCTATTTATGGACTATCACTTGATTAGCACTCCAACTCTGTTTTTCAAATTTTAGCCTTGATTCTAGAAAATCAAATAAGTCCTTTTCCTTTGTAAGCATGTGTACTCCCACACGCTAACCTATTCTACGATCACACACACCAATTACGTGCTACCCTAATCCTATGCGGACGTGTCCTTATTCATAAGACTTTATGATTCATAGATACTTAATCAATTTCCTTAACCAAATGTGAAGAAGGTTGAGGCCCTCAAAATTACAAAAGTATATAATCCTGAATAAGTCAAAGAAGATTCATATTTAGCCAAGGTTAATGATAAAAAGGTACTTAAGGATGAAAAAAACCTATCCATTTAAAATAGATCAAGAAGTATAAATGAAAGGTTGAATAAAACCAAATGTGTCTAATTACATTTCATTATTCAAGTACATGAGAGGCTAACAAGGATAGGAGTATGGGACATTTCAAGGGTGATAATTTATGATATGTTACCTACCCATATGTTCTTGAGATCTTATTAATGTAACATGTATACGTTGGTAAGAGTTTTCATTCATCATTATCCTTAAAGTGTTTTTTAAAAGGTGGTTCTTGGTATAAGTGTTGAGTTAAGCCCAAAGTGTAGTAGAGTTTATGACTCATGTGAACCTTGAAGTTGTGGTTCATGCCACTTTCATATAGTTCTATTAGGTATGTTTTGATTTAATAAATATTTTATATGGTTTTCTACGGGATTTTGAATTCTTTATGTTCAAGTGTATCAAGTAAAGGTTCTCATGGAAGCATGGAGTCATAAATTCTATTCTATCTTTATGAATCCTAAGTAACTAAGGAGTCTGCATTCACCATGATTAGGATTCCTAAGAGATGATGTTTGTGATTAGGTTTGTAACATTCCCATATTATGAATTTAGAAACAAGGGAAATATTTTTGAAACACAATGTTCTCTGTTCTAAATAAAACATCATTTAGAACACACATTCCATGCCAATCAATCTCATAAAAGATAACCATATGCAACGGTAATGACTCAAAGTATGTTTACCGATCTCTCATTCCATGAATCGAGTTACCATCCAATCTCTCATGTTCAACTTAAATTAAAGAATACTTTATGTATACTACATATACTTGGTTTTCCTACCCTATTCCAAGTACCGAGTGATCCATTTAAATAACCTATCTAAATATTTGTTACCAATATTAATCTGAAATCACGTTACTTTAAACTAGGTGACATAGGACAACACAACCAGTAGCTTGCGATACTTTAGCCAAAGATTTTAAACATATTGTTCATGTTACTATTCTTAGACGACATACTCATCATTTTAGAATATGTCTTTCACCTCACTCTATTGCTATCTAGAATGGTCTTTACTGACTACCATCACTCCAATTGCCCAAGCTTTGACCCTAGTCTAGGTTAGCAACATAATTTGATGTAGGAAGATTCTCACAATGACTTAGGGTATATGGGCATACTCGATCGACCTAGGTCAACCGAATGTGCCAAGGTACCCTAAGTCATGAAAGCTACTCCTATCCTAATATTGTTATTAACTTGACCAAGAGAGAAACTAAGTTCATGTCCAAAAGTTTATAGATCTAGATGAAAAATACAAAAGGGTGTTGCCACATGTCAACTGCAACATTGTATCCTCGAGAAGACCTTGGTCTTCTCAAAGGTACAATCCTGCAATCGGCGTGTGCCAACATCCATTAGAATTGATTCATCATGATGTACATACTCCCTTAGTGGTCATTAATTCATAATTAAATTGGATTAAGATACATATTATAACAACCATGCCTAACCCTAATTCCAACATTCATTAAGTTCTATATCCATAATTAATCTAATTTGTTATTGAGAACTTCATTATCTCATGTTTGCATTAATGTTCATTAATGTGGCATAGCAAGAAATTATCCCAAAAATAGGACAACAAACATCAAACATTTAATTCCTAATGCAACCTATCTGTCCAAATCAAGTGTGTCATCCACCTAGATTCATCTAGTGTTTACTTCACAACAAAATGCATTCCACTAATTGTTCGATTAAAAAAACTCTACTTTAATGAATCAATTAATATATCATACAAATAAGCATAAGTAATATAAACCAGAAAAGAAAGATTTTGAATTCACTTTTAAGAAATGGGCATAATGTGATATGCAACATCTACATTATAACATATAGTTTAATTGATCCTAACAATTACTTTTAAACAAATAAAATGTCTTGTCATCCAATTGTTTCATAATTCTATCCGAATAGAAAGACAACATTTATATCTACTAAGAAACAAAGGAAGTTATTTACACCATAACTCATATTAGGATGATTCATCCTTCCATATAAGCAAAAGAAGAAGAATCAATACATATAGTTTCCCTTACACTAATCATCTAAAAGTCGAAGCGGTGTTGAGAACACACAAAAATGATTCAGGTCAAAGATAACAATATGGATTCTCAGTATTAAAGCAAAAACATTTAAACAAGAATCCCGAGTTCAATCCATGAAGGAATAGAGAATCAACACAATCTAATCGCAAGTCTTACTAACTTCCACATGTTATAAGATATGATTCAAATATTTGAAACTAGGCATTCCACAGTCAAAGCTAGAATCACACAGGTTAATCTCTTCTAGTGTCCATCCAATAATGGTTCATAATAAGACATCGTATAAAAGAGAAAACCTTCCAATATCAAATTCAAAAGAATAGTGACTCGAAGAAACAAGCAATCGGTATAAACATGTTATTATTTTCTCTTCAATGATTGACTTAATTATTCTCTTTCCACATCATTACCACAAATGATTAGTAAAAGTAGGCTAAATAATTGACAAGTAAATTCCCATCTTAGAAGAGTGGTTCCCCACTATTTCCTACAAGATAGAAGGACATAAATTTGAACCCCAGGAGTTGACCAGACCTAAGAGAACAATCATTCTACAACCAAGAAGAGAATTGAGATTAAGAGAAGTTCTATCAAATGAACTTATCTTTTCAAAATTTAAAGGATCTCAAAAGGAAAAAGGTATGATAAAGAATTCATTTCATTTGTAATATCAAATAAATTCCATCTCTAATTTCTAACTCAAAAGTTCTTATACAAGTTCCTAAGGAGAAAACAGAATCGAACATACAATTATAAGAAATCACACTTCAAGTTTCCCTTCAAATCATTACCACCTGGTTTATCTATTCCAATTCCTTAAACACAAGTTCGAATTCAATTCACGGAAAGGAGTACACAATACGAGTTCAAAAAATAGTATAAGATAAAATTTTTTAAATTAAACTCTCGAACCTAAAATAAACTACATTCCCAACTTCTAGGTCTTACACAACTCTAAATAACAGATACATAAAGTTCATGGTCCTCATGAAGAGAAATTAAGTGAAACAACCCCGAACAAGAGGTGATAAATCCTATCAACAAGATTTAGAATGAGAGAGTATTCAACTCTTCCTTCCTTAAAATCCAAAAGTCAATTTAGGAGGATCAAGAAGTGAGTAAGAAAACCCAATAAATGTAAAAGTCAAAAAATGTATCCACTTTACCTCCTACGTGACTGAAACAGAATCACAACAAATAATCTCAAGTTTCATCTATAAAGATTGCGACAAAGAAGGTGTTCATTTCAAATTTTAATCAAAAAAGGAGAATGCATCTTTGCATTACCATAAAACCTCAAAAGCGTTAATGACTATTCCAACAAAATCCATATAAAACCAAAGCCACAACAAGATACATTTCAGTCATTAATCCTTAAAACACAATAGTCAAGTCTTCAAAGAAGACGCAAGATTTCTAAGGGTTGAGGAGGAAAAAATAACCTCAATACTTACACGCCCTTACAATTTCAAGAACACGGTACATTCTCAAAGACAAAAGTGCCACATCCATTCCAGCTCAAAAAAATAACAAGGAGAAGATCTCAAAAGAGGTTAACAAATATATCAAATCAAAACTACTTTCCCCAAGCTTCTTCGAGAAAACAATCCCATAATGAGTTCTAAGTATTCAAATACTTGAATATGAGTAAAAATCAAGCTCAAAATACAAGTACAAAACCAAACACAATGTCTTGAATGCAAGTTATGAACAAAAAATTATTGGATACAAGTTTAGTGCCAAACATGAAGCTTCAAACACAAGTTCAGAACAACACAAAGCTTCAGTACATGCTCAGAAAAAAACACGAAGTTCCAACACAAGGTCAAATGAAACACAAGGCTCAATAAAATTTCAGAATAAAAAAAGTAACGAATTCAGTTAGAATAAAACCAGCCTCGCACACATGTTCAGAATGAAGTACAGAGCTTCAAAAACAAGTTTCACATGCATGCAACCACTGAACTTACATAGAGAGAGTTTCCAAAAGATAACATTATTTTGCAATGGATTTACATCCAAAAACCACAGAGATTCATAAATCCATGAAAGTAAATAACCTAGAAAAATCATGAAAACATTTATCTCATGAGAGAAAAATTGTTTTAATGAATCATTTAGAAGAAAGCAAGAAATATTAATGGTTAGAGCCTATCATGCCTGATAGTGCTTCTGCCAATTCGAAGGATACTTCTAGCCGAGATTCCAACTCTTTTTCTTCTCCATGAAATATCAACAACCAAACATATTTTCCTCAAATGCCTCATATACTTTCCTTCAATCGAAAATAGGCCAGAGAAACCAAAAATAGCCACAAAGTAAAAGTCAAACTACTGGTTCGAAGAACTAGATAGCTCCATGCAGAGCAAAAATTGTGAGACATGCAAGACCAAAAACCCCTCACAAATCCACCTCCCTTGTTTCCAATATGGTTTGCACATAAATACCAAGGTCCATTAATGCCATTAATTACAAAATTCCCACCTATCTCTCCATGCCACCACCTCCTAAAACTGGCAAAACCTATTTCCACTTCTGCATGCATTTCCAACTTTAGTGAAGCCTCCACGTATGCCTCCACTAAAGTTTACTATCCTTTACCAAACTGGTTGTACCTCCATTCATTTAACCAATAATCAAATCAATTACATGCCCTTGGACTGTCACCATAATACCATGCGAAACTTAGGTTCCCTTTTAATAGTTTAGGATAGATTTCCCAAAACTTAGGTTAGTCTAACAATATTTACCTTAGGTCTTAAAACATTTCCATAGGTAATTTCCACCTTAGGATAGATCAATTTACAACCATATAGTATTAGGCATTAGGTTTATAATAGCCTAGCATTACTTTAGTAATCTTTCCTTATTAATTTGACACATGAGCTTAGGTTAGATTGAAACCAAAATAAGTAGACATAGCTAGGAAGTAGGTGATTTTACCTAGCTTAGGGTACCATTAGGATAATCCTTTAGTTTTAGGATTTTGATTCCCTTCTTAGTCATGAAGCAGACTACATTTTATTTATGCCATTAATATCCTGAAGGGATCAATGCTAAAGACCCAAGCAAAAACATACAACCGAATGAAGTCATGTTCATACAAGACCAAATAATTTGTAACAAACAAAGTTCAGTCCACTACGCCTCTCCACCTAGGAATGTCAATTTTACCATTTAGTCTGCTAAAGAGATTTAAAATATTCCTTGGATCACCTGGAATTCATCCAAGGATGAGTCAAGAAAAAGAGATCGGTTGACAAATCTCAAAGCCATATTGCAAATCACCTACAAGAAGTGAATGTGAATTCTTGCAAGCCATATCACTTAGTCCAATGCATCCAAGAGATAAATGATTTATTCATAACAAGCATGATTTTCAACAATCCAGGAACACACCTCATTCAAGAAAATCACATGCCAACGCTTGTAATGCAAAAGGAAAATATAAATGTTTGTCAAAGGTGTTACATACTTCCCTCCTAAAAAGAATCATCATCCCGATGATTGTCTTATGTTTAACCATTGCATTAAGGATAATCAATTTATCTACTTACTCAACATATGTTTGCAACAATATCAGAATTTAAAGTTCCAGCCATCAACATTCACATAGCTATTTAATAAAAAAAAAGTTATCTACCCCAAACTGGCAGACTTATTGTCATATAAAGATAAAATCACAAATTTTTATTAGTCATCATAGTCAATTCTGATCAAATAAATATGGAAAAGTAGTTTTCATATCCTCCAGGTTTTCCCAAGTTGCACTTTCTTCATTAAATTGGTCCCACTGGACCTTACATTGACTTATTTCATGATTTCTTAAATGCAACTGATGAGTTTCCAACACTCGTATGGGTTTAACCATAATTATTCTTGGGTCTTAGACCTACAAGGAATTCTAATTTAAAACATGTGATAAATCTGAAACATATTTCTTAAGTAAAAAAATATAGAAAACATCATGCATTCATGACAAAGCAGGAGGTAATGCTAAATGGTAAGCTACAGGGTTGATTACTTAAACTATCTCAAAGGGTCCCACATAATGAGGTGATAACTTGGCAGCCTTGCCAAAAGTTATTGAGATCTTTTTCAGTTTCACCCAAAGAAATACCTTCTCACCAAGTTAAAATTTCCTGTCAACCCACTTTAAATCAGCATAACTCTTTTACCTATATGTTGCTTCTTTCAAGCATTCACAAATCATTTTAACTTACTGTTCCATTTACGTAAGGATTCTAGGATGAATTACCTCTTTATCCTCAATGTTGTCCTAACTAACGTGGGTTACGCATTTTCTTCTATATAATGCTTCGAAAGGTTCCATCTTTAGAGAGGCATGATATGTGTTATTATAAGCAAATTCAACTAGTGGAAGGTACTCTTCCCACTTATATTGCTGATCCATACAATACATTCGTAACATATCCTCTAAAACTTGATTAACTCTTTCAGTCTGTCCATTTATTTCTAGATGATAACTAGAACTGAAATTCAGCTTAGTTCCTAGAGATGCATTAAAAATACTACCAAGAACTGTATTAAAAATTCAACTTCATTTCGGATGATTCTGATGATACCCAGAACTGAAATTTTAGGATATCTATTAGATATGGTTAATTCATGCACTCCGTGTAATCATAAAATCTCATGTAAAAATCTCTTATCCAATACGGGAGAATCATCCTTCAGATTACTAGCAATAAAATGTGCTACCTTCGTTAGTTTATCAACAACTACCAAAATAATATCATGTTTATTTCTTGACATAGGAAACCCTTGTACAAAATCCATGCTTATTACTTTCCATTTGTATCTTAAAGTATGCTATGAGGATATAATAAACCGCTTGGGTGCATATGTTCCACGTTAACACGTTGAAGCTCCGTGCAATGTGTCACAAAATCAATAACATACTTTTTATCCCTATCCAGAAATATTGTTGTTTTATATCAGCAAGCATATTTGTAATACCAGGGTGTCTAAAAAAAGGTGAATTGTGAAATTCTGCTAACAATTTCTTTCTTAAATCATTTAGCGAAGGTATGTATACTTTGTTTTCAAACCTTAAGATTCCTTCATTGTCAAAGTGAAAACCTTTATACCTCACATCATTTAAATCTATAGAAAACACTATTTTTACTTGCTAAAAGTAAGAATCAGATTTCATAACACTTTTTACTTCATCTTTAAACTGAGTTCTTAATGTTATAAGAGAAGAAATGTGCTTCTTATGACTTAGAGTGTCAGCCACTCTATTTTCCTTACCTTTAATATAATTTATGTCAAAATCATATTGAGACAAAAACTCTAACCATCTTCGTTGTCTTGCATTAAAATTTGGCTGAGTGAAAATATACTTTAGCCCAAGATGATCAATTTTTAATTCAAAATGTTTACCAAGTAGATAATTCCTCCAAACTTGTAGTGCATGAACAATGGTGGAAAGATCTAAATCATGCAGAGCATAATTCAACTCATGTAACTTTAGTTTTCTACTTTTGTAAGCTATGACATGATCATTTTGTAATAAAATACCTCATAGACCTTCACCAGATGCATTAGTTACTACCATAAAATCTCCTTCAGGATCTGGTATAGCTATAATAGGTGTTGAATTTAACTTTTACTTCAAAGTTCTGAATGCGAGATTCACATTTATCACTCCAAACAAAATTCTTATCCTTTATCTCTAAAAAAGTTATTGGTGCAACCACCTTAAAAAAATCTTTTACAAATTTTCTATAGTAATCGGCAAGCCCCATGAAGCTTCTAACTTCGTGTACATTATTTGGTGCATGACACTCAGTTATAACTACAATTTTAGAAGGATCTACAACAATTCCATTCTTACTTATTACATGTCCCAAATAGTGCACTTCTGTGTCATAGAAAGGACATTTTGATATCTTACCATATAACCTTCTTTGTCTCAAAATTTTCAAAACTATCTTCAAATGGTCATGGTGTTCCTCTATGCTTTTAGAATATATGAGGATGTCATCCAAGAATATGAGAAAAAAATTGTCCAAGTATTCTTGAAAGATATTATTCATTAAATTCATAAATACGTAGGTTCATTTGCTAATCCAAAGGGTAAGATCGTGAACTCATAATGTTCATACCTTATTCTGAAATTTGTTTTATGAATTTCCTCATCCTTAATCCATAATTGATGATATCCAGATTGAAGATCTATCTTAGAATATATCAATGCTCCATGCATATGATCAAATAGATCATCAATTCTAGGGAGTGGGTATATATTCTTGATTGTTTCTTTGTTTAACATTTTGTAATCAATGCACAATCTAAGTGTTCCATCTTTCTTTTTCACAAAAATTATTGGTGCTCCCCAAGGTGAAACACTTGGTCTAATCAAACCTTTAGACAAAATTTCTTGCAATTGAGCCTTAAGATCTACTAATTCTATAGTAGTCATTCAATATGGTGCTTTATAAATAGGCTCGGTCCTGGCTTGATCTCAATTGTGAAATAAAATTCCCTTTTGGGTGGAAGACCTGGTAACTCTTCTGAAACATGTCATTGAAGTTTCGTAACAGTGGATATCATTCCATGACATCACTATTCTCTTCAGCTATTTCTATAATTTTTACTACATATAAGGTACAACCCTTATTTTTGCCTTTTTAAGTTGCATAGCTGATAGTTCCCTAACAAAAATCTCATGTTTGACACCCTGAATCTCTTATGTTTTCTATAGATCATATAAACAACTAATATGTTTTTTAAAACAATCCTCGTTAGCCTTATGTTCTTCTAACTAAATAACTCCTATGATTACATCATAAGACCCCAAAGGTGCAACATAAATATCTACTTCAGTGGAAAAACTAGGTAAGTCAAGGATTGCTCCAAAAAGACACATACTAACAATATGAATAACATTGTTTCCATAATGTATAATCCATGTTTCCAACTTTTATTTTTAGTTTTGATGCTAATTTACTAGAAATAAAACATTCGGTAGCTAGAGGTATCGAAAAGAATAGTTTCGGGTATGCCAAATAACTTACCGGAACCTCTATGGGCGTGGCCTATTTTTCAACCTGCTTGTCAGCTACTACAACATGTATCTTGTGCTACTAATTACAATCATCCTTTTTCAAAGGACATTGATTTGCATAATGATCTTTTCCATAGTTATAACATCCTCCTACAGGTCCCTTTCTAGGCTCAGATTTATTTCCAACCCTAGAATTATCATTCTGACCTCCATAGGACTTTTATCCATTATTATTATTCTTGACAAATTTGTTCCGTACATTACCAACAGACTTGTTTGTTGTTGCTTTCTTATTATTATCAGCTGAAAACTTACTTTTCATTCCAAATTTCTTCCATGGTCCTTTCTTAGGTGCAAGAGATGATGAAGAGGAGTTGGGAACTTTCTTCCTTACTTCCTCCTTATGAGTAGAAATTTCCTTCAATTTTTGTTCCTGCCTTATGGATTTTCAACAACCCCTTCCATCGTGGTTGGGCTGTGAACATCCACCTCTCCTCCTATAATGGGATTCAATCCCATGATGAATTTATATATCCTGAACTTCTCATCAGTTTCATACTGAGGTACATACTTAAGGAGTTTAGTGAACCGCTCCCAATACTCAGTTACAATTACCTTTCCTTGAGCTAGTTTCTAAAATTCATTCATTTTCTAATCATAGGAAAGTTGCGGTAGCCAACGTTGCCTAAAGTAAAATTTAAATTTATCCCATGTGGTATTAGTTTCATCAATGTTTAACTCAGCCTTACGATTGTCCCACTATGAAAATTCCTCATGGGAAAGTAGATATGCTCCTCATATCACCTTTGTTTCTTCCGAGAAATTTCTTATTGCAAAGTACTTATCCATCTCGATGAGCCAATTCTCAGTTCCATCTCCTAATGTGGTGCCGTCAAACTTGGGTGGAATTATCCTTTTATATCATTAGTGAGTTCATTTGCCGGCCCTAGCCTTTTTATTCTCGGGATGATCAGGTATGTTCACATTGTTATTATCAACACCTAAATTAGGGTTGTACTCGAGAGGTGGCTGATTATTATTACCAAAGCATCTTCTTCCTCCCCATTTCCAATTACTTGTTGTTCAATTATAGCCAAATGATCTCTTGTGTCCAACAAGGTAGCAAAATTCTCATTGAGTTTTTGGGCGGTTGTTGCTCCTTCCTCGGGTAGAGGATTATTTGAAACATTTCCTCTTGTTCTAAAATTTTTTCATAACAAGAAAATTTAAGTTTCATCAGATTATGGACACAATAGGTCCAAGAGCTACAACCTTCACCTCTGATACCAACATGTAACATTCCCATTTTAAGACTTTAGAAACAAGGGAATTTTTTTGAAACATAATGTTCTCTGTTCTAAATAAAACATCATTTAGAACACACATTCCATGCCAATCAATCTCATAACAGATAACCATATGTAGTCTGTAATGACTCGGTATGTTTACCGATCTCTCATTCCATGACTCGGTTACCATCCGATCTCTCATGTTCAACTTAAAGTAAAGAATAATTTATGTATACTACGTATACTTGGTTTTCCTACCTTATTTCGGGTACTGAGTGATCCATTTAAAGAACCTATCTGAATATTTGTTACCAATATTCATTTGACATCACGTTGCTTTAAACTAGGTGACATAGGACAATGCAACCAACATCTTGTGATACTTTGGCCAAATATTTTCAACATACTATTCATGTTACTATTCCTAGATGACATACTCGTCATTTTAGAATATGTCCTTCACCTCACTCTATTGTTATCTAGAATGGTCTTTACTGACTACCGTCAGTCCACTTGCCCAAGGTTTGACCCTAGTCTAGGTTAGCAACATAATTTGATGTAGGAAGATGCTCACAATGACTTAGGGTATATGGGCATACTTGATCGACCTAGGTCAACCGAATGTGCCAAGGTACCCTAAGTCATAGAAATATACTCCCTATCCTAATCATGCTACTAACTTGACCCAGAGAGAAACTAAGTTCAAGTCTAGATGTGTGTAGATTTAGATGAACAAATATGGAAGGGTGTTGCCAGTATCGTCAACTACAACATTATATCCTCAAGAACACCTTGGTATTCTCGAAGGTCTAGTATTGTAGTTAGAGTGTGCCAAAATCTATGGGAACTAATTCATCACGATGTACATACTCCCTTAGTGGTCATTAATTCATAATTAAATTGGATTAAGATATAGATTACAACAACCATGCCTAACCCTAATTCCAACATTCATTAAGTTCTATATCCATAATTAATCTGATTTGTTATTGAGAACTTCATTATCTCATGTTTGCATTAATGTTCATTAACGTGGCATAGCAAGTAGTTATCCCAAAAACAGGACAGCAAACATCAAACGTTTAATTCCTAATGCAACCTAGTTGTCCAAATCAAGTGTGTCATCCACCTAGATTCAGCTAGTGTTTACTTCACAATGAAGTACAAAGATTAAAGATCATAACCACCATTCCCTTTTATCTTTCATTCTTTTGAGAGAGGAAGAGTCTTCCTCTACATGGTTAGATGTTAGGATTAACATAACCTTTTATCATTCATTACTCATATAGTTTAATTATCGCCTGATGCATATTTCATTATTAAACTTTAGTTGTGTAGATAAAGAATGACATCTTTTGTAATTTAACAAGTTTCCTTATAATAAGGGGAATTGTATTATCCCCTTTATCTAACTTATTAAACTAGTAAAAAAATAAAAGTACACAAACAGATATAAAGAATACCACCAAGATATCACTACTATTTCTGTCTTACAAGTACAAAAGAATTCACACCATAAATTGGAGTCCAACTCAAAACCTTTCAATTCAAGATGATAAATATACATTTACAAGACTATGCATTTCAGACATTTTACATGTCAATCAGAATTAATATCTTAAAAGAACATCACTTTTCTTTTCCAATACAACTCAAGAATGATTCAAAACTCTTTACATAAGATCCATAATTAAATATGCCAATGCATCATAAAAATTTTTGCCTTCTTTTATCACTTACGATGTCCATCTGCAAAAATTGCTAGCACGGGTTAGTTCAATGAACTGATTATGATAAGCACTAAGCATTAAAACAAAGTGCATTCCACTAATTTTTCCATTAAAACAAATGTAAACAATACACGGGTTAAACACGAAATATAATCTTCACTATATTCATTCGGGTTTGTATTACATGAATATATAGAATAACTTGTTCCTATAATTTAGGAAACAAGTATAACCACTAACTCCATCAAGCCTATTTACATGGGTGAGTATAACCTACTCAACCACTACACAAGCCAACAAATATTAGTTGTTTATAAAACAACTAATTACAATAGTAATTTCTTTTACATTTCTATAATTAATAATACATAAACTATATTATAATGTGAAGCACTAAACAAGATATTCCTAACATTCCCCCCCTTAGTGTGAACATGGTAGAAAAACATCCACACGCTCCTCTACAGTATGCTCACCCCTGTGGCATGTCCAACTCTGTGACTCATGACCTTGATCCAAAAGAAAGGCTCTCTCCTTCCATGGTTTTAAACAGGCTTACCAAAAACCTTGATGTGATAGGAACCTCATCAATTGTCCACCTCGTGTGGTTTTCTGGATCCTCCCACAAACCCTTTCAAGATCCATGAACTGACTTACTCTGGTGCTACTGTTCACCACTATGCTTATACATCAGGGAATTATGTAGGAAACACAACTTACATATCTCATAACTGCACAATAGAAGAAATAATGAAAATATTTCACATTACTTCCTATAATAATCGTAATGTTCTTAATCGTAGTCTCTGTCATTGATCGCTGCCACTCAATCTCGAACAACATAGAAAACTGCCACTGCCACTGGAAGCTTTCCTTGACTAAGTCATTTTGGGTGCAGAATGGGAATGGAACATTGGTATGTATTCCCCCCCATAATGTGAAATTCCACTCATATAGATACTGAGAAGCAAAATGCATCAAAGAACATACTCCTGAATGGATCTTGCTAGTTAGGTCTTGCTGCACATGGTCACTAATGCTAGTGAACGTATTCTTCTAGCTAACCATCTTCCAAAGAAGTACAGATCAGAGAGGACCAAGTCAGTCAGAGGATCACTGATAGTCATCTGTGCTCCAACACAACTCTCTTTCCAACATCCATCAAATACCACACAAAACAGGAACACTGCAAACTGAAGCACATTGAGAAAATGGAAACCACACTAAAAATCATATACTCACACCATACATATGCCACCATAGCTTCTGCATGGCCTCGTCGTTGGTGACTGACGAGAGGTCGTTGTTCGACCTCCTTCCTCCATTTCCTCCTTCCTCCATTTGTATGTTGCTAACTCAGCAGAATATATCTTTGAAGCTCATCAAGTTTCACATTGTACTTTATTTTGTCTCTCCCCACAATGTGAAAACAATTATTTCTAGACGTCGGATAACACCAAAAATGCGTCTATGAGGCAATTTTTATTTTTCTTTAATATTTGACAAGGACACTATTGACAAGACTCGATAATACTATTTTTCCAATATGACAAACACATATCTTGATGACTAACATAAAATCCAATTAAAGATTGGATTTTAATAGATAAACAAATTGTGATTTAAAAAAATGACTATTGAGACTAATGATGACAAGACTAGTATTATAACAATACAATGATTTTGAGTGACACAAAATGATACTTTATGAAATTGACCAAAATTTAATTTTATAGACAAATGAGACACATAAATACTTGACTTTAGACAATGAGACACTTCACAATATATTGACAAGAGGACAATATTCTCAAACATATAAAAGGACAAACCGTTCAACACCAAGAACTAAACATAAACTATAACTTATTAATAGACTCACAGAGACGGCTATATTGGGAGCCTATGTTAAGTATCCAAGATGCAATTCTTCTCTACTAGAAATATGCATCTACATGCAGAGTGACAGCTGGGGACGCATGGCTTTTACATTGGTGTTTTTGCATGCTCCGTTCAAAAATTTTATTCATTGCTGATGTGTATCTGAAAACCAATGCGTAGAATAGAAATTTGATGCCTTCACGTTGTTATAGACTAAATTTCATTGAATGACCAGAAAAGCATGCAAATACCTTTCTAATGGAGATAATTCCTCCACGTGACTGTAGATGTTAGATATTGATGCGCAGAGTATAGATAGATAACTGTACAGGCAGATAACAAAATCATATAGTACGTGAGTGCCAAAAATGGACTTTCTATGGCACATTCACTGAGGAAAGTGCAAACATGGCCCAATTACTCTGCTACACTCTTTCTAGACACGTCTAGTCGTTGAATAGTATGATAGATAGCTGCAATTCCGATGAACAATTGCATTTACAATGTCTGTCACTAGATATAGATTTGTTATATTCAGTCAGCTCTACGTGAATCCCTTGATAAAATGCAACCACAACAATCATCTTCGACTATTCTCCCATATGGATCGATCAATGAACAAGTAGAATACTTTTGCAGGGTCGTTGATCTGGGGATTTGAAATATAAAAAAATACCAAAGACTATCTACAAAATTCTTCTAATGCATATATAACTCATGCAGTCGGGGCATCAATACAGGATATGGCAGTGCCCCTTACCCATTCTATACTCCCATCACATACAGAGAATCAAACTGCTCCGATACCAAATGTAAACAATACACAGAGGTTAAACACAGAAATATAATCTTCACTATATTCATTCAGGTTTGTATTACAGAATATATAGAATAACTTGTTCCTATAATTTAGGAAACAAGTATAACCACTAACTCCATCAAGCCTATTTACGTGGGTGAGTACAACCTACTCAACCACTACACAAGCCAACAAATATTAGTTGTTTATAAAACAACTAATTACAATAGTAATTTCTTTTACATTTCCGTAATTAATAATACACAAACTATATTATAATGTGAAGCACTAAACAAGATATTCCTAGCAACAACTCTACTTTAATGAAACAATTAATATATCATACAAATAAGCATAAGTAATATCAACCAGAAAAGAAGTACAATTAAAGATTTTGAATTCACTTTTAAGAAATGAGCATAATATGATCCGCAACATCTGCATTATAACATATAGTTTAATTGATCATAACAATTAAATTTAAATAAGTAAAAGGTCTTGTCATCCAATTGTTTCATAATTCTATCGAATAGGAAGAAAACAGTTATATCTACTACGCAAAGAAAGGAATTTATTCACACCATAACTCATATGGATGATTCATCCTTCCATATAAGCAAAAGAAGAAGAATCAATACATACAGTTTCCCTTACACTAATAATCTAAAATTCATAAGTAGGTTCAGAACACACAAAACTACTTTAGGTCCAAGATAACAATATGGATTCTATATTAACGTGACAACATTGAAACAAGAATTCCAGTTCAATCCATGAAGGAATAGAGAATCAACACAATCTAAGCGTAATTCTTACTAACTTCCACATGTTAGAAGATATCATTCAAAGATCTGAAATAGGGCATTCCACAGTCAAAGCTAGACTCACATAGGGTTAATCTCTTCTATTGTCCATCCAAGAAGGGTTCATAATAAGACAACTTACAAAAGATAAAACCTTCCAATATAAAATCCAAAAGAAGAGTGACTCAATCAAACAAGCAATTGGTCCAAGCATGTTATTATTTTCTCTTAAATAGATCCACTTAGATATTCTCTTTCCACATCACCACCACAAATAATTAGTACAAGTAGACTAAATAATCCACAAGGAAATTCCCATCTCAGAAGAGTGGTTCCCCACTATTTCCTACAAGACAGAAGGATAGAAAGCCGAACCCTAGAAGTCAATCAGACCTAAGAGAACAATCATTCTACAACCAAGAAGAGAATCGAGATTTAGAGAAGTTCTATCAAATGAACTTATCTTTTCAAAAGTTAAAGGATCTCAAAAGGAAAAAGGTCTAATAAATAATTCATTTCATTTCTAATATCAAATGAATTCCATCTCTAATTTCCAACTCAGAAGTTCTTATACAAGTTCCCAAGGAGAAAACAAAACTAAACATATAGTTAGAAGAAAGCACACTTCAAGTTTCCCTTCAAATCATTACCACCTGGTTTATCTATTCCAATTCCTTAAACAAAAGTTTGAATTCAATTCATAGAAAGGAGTACATAGCACAATCCTGAAAATAGTATAAGATAAACAAGTTTCAATTAAACTCTCGAACCTAAAAGAAACTACATTCCCAACTTCTAGGTCTTAAACGACTCCCAAATAACAGAGACATAAAGTTTGTGGTCCTCATGAAGACAAATTAAGTGAAACAACCCCAAACCAGAGGTGATAAATCCTATCAACAAGATTCAGAATGAGAGAGTATTCAACTATTCCTTCCTTAAAATCCAAAATTCAATTTAAGAGGATCAAGAAGTGAGTAAGAAAACCCAATAAATGTAAAAGTCAAACAATGTCTCCACTTTACCTCCTACGTGACTGAAATAGAATCACAACAAAGAATCTCAAGTTCCATCTATAAAGATTGTGATAGAGAAGGTGTTCATTTCAAACGTTAATAAAAAAAAGGAGAATGCATACTACATTACCATAAAACCTCAAAAACTATTAATAAATGTTCCAACGAACTCTATATCAAACCAAACCCACAACAAGATACATTTCCAGTCATTAATCCTTCAAACACAATAGTCAAGTCTTCAGCAAGACATGGGATTTCTCAGGGCTGAGGAGGAAAGAATAACCTCAATACTTACGAGTCTCAAAGATCGAAGTACCACATCCATTCCAACTCAAAAAAATTACAAGGAGAAGATCTCAAAAGAGGTTAACAAATCTATCAAACCAAAACTACTTTCCCCAAAATTCTTCGAGGAAAAAGTCCCATAAAGAGTTCTAAGTATTCAAAACCTTGAATATGAGTAAAAACTCAAGCTCAAAATACAAGTATATAACCAATTTTTTTTTCTCAAATGCAAGTTATGAACAAAAAAGTATTGGATATGAGTTTAGTGCCAAATAAGAAGCTTTGAACACAAGTTCAGAACAATGCAAAGCTTTAGTACAAGCTCAGAACAAAATACAAAGTTCTAATACAAGTTCAAATGAAACACAAGGCTCAATAAAAGTTCAGAACCACACAAATAAATTAATTCTAGTTCATAATAACACCAGACTTGAACACATGTTCAGAATGAAGTACAAATCTTCAAAAACAAGTTTCACATGCATGCAACCACTGAACTTGCACAGAGAGAGTATCCAAAAGATAACATTATTTTACAATGGATTTACATCCAAAAACCACATAGGTTCATAAATAAATGAAAGTAAATAACCAAAAAAATCATGAAAAAATTTATCTCATGAGAGAAGAATTATTTTAATGAATCATTTAGAAGAAAATAAGAAATCTTAATGGTTAGAGCCTATCATGCATGATAGTGCTTCTGCCAATTCGAAGGGGACTTCTAGTCGAGCTTCCAACTCTTTTTATTCTCCACGAAAGATAAAAAACCAAACATCTTTTCCTCAAATTCCTCAAATACTTTCCTTCAATCAAAAATAGGCCAAAGAAACCAAAAATAGCCACAAAGTAAAATTTGAACTACTGGTTCGAAGAACCAGATAGCTCCATGCAGAGAAAAATTGCGAGACATGCAAGACCAAACAAACCCTCACAAATCCACCTCCCTTGTTTCCAAGATGGTTTGCACACAAATATCGAGGTCCATTAATGCCATTAATTACAAAATTCCCACCTATCTCTCCATGCCACCACCTCCTAAAACCGGCGAAACCTATTTCCATTTCTGCATGCATTTCCAACTTTAGTGAAGCCTCCATGTATGCCTCCACTAAATTTTACTAGCCTTTTCCAAACTGGTTGTACCTCCATTCATTTAACCAAAAATCAAATCAATTAAATGCCCTTGGAACCGTCGCCATAATACCATGCAACCCTTAGGTTCCCTTTTAATAGTTTAGGATAGATTTCCCAAAACTTAGGTTAGTCTAATACTATTTACCTTAGGTCTTAAAACATTGCCATAGGTAATTTCCACCTTAGATTAGATCAATTCACAACCATATAGTATTAGGCATTAGGTTTATAATAGCCTAGCATTACTTTAGTAATATTTCTCTTATTAATTTAGCACATGAGATTAGGTTACATTGAAACCCAAATATGTAGACATAGCTAGGAATTAGGTGCTTTTACCTAGCTTAGGGTTCTGTTAGGATAATCCTTTAGTTTTAGGATTCTGATTCCCTTCTTAGTCATGAAGCAGACTACATTTCATTTACACCATTAATATCCTGAAGGGATCAATCCTAAAGACCCAAGCACAAACATACAACCGAATGAAGTCACGTTCATACAAGACTAAAGAATTTGTAACAAACAAAGTTCAGTCCGCTACGTCTCTCCACCTATGAATGTCAATTTTACCATTCAGTCTGGTAAGGAGATTTAAAACATTCCTTGGATCACTGGAATTTATCCAAGGATGAGTCTAGTAAAAGAGATCAGTTGGAAACTCTCAAAGCCAGATTGCAACTCACCTACAAGAAGTGAAAGTGGATTCTTGAAAGCCATATCACTCAGTCTAATGGATCCAAGAGTAGAAATGATTTATTCATAACAACCATGATTTTCAACAATCCAAGAACACACCTCATTCAAGAAAATCACATTTCAATGCTTGTAATGCAAAAGGAAAATATAATTATTTGTCAAAGGTGTTACATGGTTATTTAACAGCCTAAATCTACATCAAACGAAATTTTTTCATCATAAATTTTTTTTGTAGTCTCGAGTATCAGTCTATTGTGTCAAGACCATAATTCTCAAATATCCACCATGGAGTCTTTCAAAAAATTGTTCTAAGATATGAGAACTCATTCATGCAATGAACTTGTAAGTATATAGTCATGAAGGTGATTTAAGGTCCTTAACATACTTTGAAGATTGTTTATGTGATTGATAATGACAAATGAGGCTAGTAAACTTGTCAAAGGAGTCCGAATGTGTGTATTGCAAAGTATTATTTCATTCCATGTTGGTCATATGATAGAGTAATGTATGTCATGGAAGTGGTCTCTTTTCTGAAGTTTGAAGTAAGGTCATGGAAAATATGTCATTTAACATTGAGGATGTGAGTCTATGATAAGTAAAGGTGATGTCAAATATAATATTTGTCTTGAAGAGCTTGTTAAAGCTTTAAAATAATAGTAATTTTCTAAGTCAAATAAATACTTGTCTTAAGTAAAAAAACTCCTTGTTTTAGTATGTTATGCCTTGTAGTCATGAGATATATGTCTAATGGTGCAGGAAAAGTCACAGGTTTCATGATGAGTCTAAGGTTTGTGTCAATTAGTAGGGAGATTCAAATGTTGTAAGAATGGTTGTGTATTGACTAGCTCTATATTACCCTATGAATCTATGTCTTGAGCTAATGACCTTGGTCATGAATGTCTCTTGGAGCCTGTGTTATCTCTCTTATCCAAATGGTATAATTGTAATGAAGTTTGAAGTCAAGTTAATGGTTGAATGCATCAAAAGAACTATAAATTTGTCTTAGTCCTAGTCTAGAGCATGAAGTTGTGTGTGATAACATCATCTAATATATGTCATCAAGTTGGTTTGTGTTGATGAGCCATGACATATTCAGTTTGAAGTCATAAAGAGGCATCTTAAGTTAGTCCAAGGTTAAAGATATAAGTATCAGTATCAAGATTTTCTTTGAAGGATATCATGACTTAATGGATTATCTCTACTAAGAGTAAATGTCACACCCTGCCTTTCTCATTTAGTTTTGACTTTAAATGAGTTTCAATATTGGGAAATCCAAATAATTAGGGACTACTTATGGTATGTTTCCATATAAACAACATCGTAATGACACTCACCATCATACTCTACAAGTTTTCAAGTATCACAATTCATTTTACAAACTTTGAATGATGTGATTATTTTATTACTATTGTAAATGATGATTGGTCTTGACATCATTATTGTGTGATTACCTTGTTATGTTGTTGGAATAATTAAGTTGATGGTTGCACATGATGACTATGTATAATTTCATGTATTATAACATCACTTAATAACCTCATTAACATTTTATAATGAAGAAGTCATCTATGGTTACATAATAATAGGATTATATTGTGGATAAGAATAAGGCTAAGAGGATATATGTTTATTCAGTTGGAATAAGTTTCTAATATTAAGTCCATGTTTGGTAGAATGGTCATAGACTTTTAAAATATGAAAGTATTGTTAGAAGATATAACACCATTATTGATACTTAGAGTGGCGGTAAAGGTAGTATTTTCAAATGATATTAAAACCATAACAAGGGCTAGAAAATTATTGGAAATATTAACCTTATTTTTAAAGGATATTAATTGAATAAATGTTCAACCAACTATTCTATGGTCTAAAACCATGAAATGGGAAAGAAAATTAGCCATTATGGTCTTTGACCATATGGTTGGGCAATTAACCTAAGTTTCAAATAGGTGGAGAATTGGTCTAAGACTAGCCCATGGCATGAATTATTTTTTATTTAATTTATGATGTTGTTGGTTTGGTCATGGACCTCCATGCAAAGTTAAGAAGGGTGATAGTATTTTCTTAGACCATCATGCCGATTAGAAGGAATGGTAGCCAAGTTTAATCAATATATTTTGGAGGGAAACTGGTAGTGGTAATTACATTGTTAAATGGAATTTAACCATTTACCACAGATATTGGGAGGAGTGAGAAGCTTCTCGAGGAAGCTAATGAGATGGTCTTTTGATCAACTTAGGTCATTTTTGGTTTTTGCCATTTTCTCTCTCTTGTGAGCTCTAGTTCTATTCGATCTGTGCATGTTGTATTTGAATAATTGGTTGATATTTATGAGAGGTTTATTAATTTCTTCTAGTAAATATATATATTGGGGTTTATTCATTTATGTTGGAAGTGTGTGTCACTTGTGTTGTCATTGATGTCAAGTCCATTGATGTCACAGTGGTCTAGGTGATTTAGGTATGTTAGATAGGTAATATAGGTATATTTTCTAGGTGATTTAGGGGTCTCTATGTGTGTTTTGAGTCTTTAAAATGTGGTATGTGAGGTGTGTCATGTAATGTATGGGTCAAGTCAAGTCATTCTAGGCTTTGGCCTAATGTAAATATATGGTGTAAATCAAGAAAATGTGTGAATTCACTCAAACCAAAGAAGGGAAAGAAATTTTGGATCATCATGAGGTGGAATAAGAGGTGCAAGAAAGATAAATAAGAGACAAACCAGGTGAATGAGACTGAAATAGGTCAGTATGGAGTTTTCTTAAGCCAATCCACAAGCAAGCAAGGTGTGAAATGTTGAACCAATGTGTGATGATGGAAAAAAAAACATGGTGTGAGAATTTAATGATGACATATGATGTGTATAAGTCTTCACAGGTAGTTATTGAAGTGTTTTAGGAACTTGTACAGGTCAACATATTACAACAGATTGGGAATTAGAGTCCAAAGGGCTCCTATATGAGATGGGATGGAGATATTAAAGATGTAACAAAGAAAGATATAACTTGGAAGTTTTATAGGGATGTGTCGTAAGGTTTGATAAAAATTTTAGAAGCTTAGGATGAATATTTTACAAGGTTTGCAAGTATTTTCATAACCAGGTTATTCAAAGTATGCAAATTGAGCACCAAAATTCTTATAAGTCTAGAGAAATTGTTGAGCCTCCTTAAGATAATTCATAACAGAAAAAAATGGATTAAATTTGGATAAAATTATGGTTCAAAAAGTATTTTGGTGATTGGCTGAGTATTTTAGAAGTTCTATCCATTTTTGTGAGCATGTTTGTAGCCCTCCAAACCCTAGTTTGGACCAGTTTTAGAAAATTGAGTTGGATAGGTGTCTTAACTCAATTTTTTTTTCTTTTAAACCTATTTTAACATGAATATTAATCCTTAGGGAACATTTCCATGCTATTTTTAGTTCATGACGCATGGTGGGTCTGAAAAACAAGTATTTTGTGAATATTTTAGTGCACAGACAAATCTTGCAAAGGAAAAAATACTAAAATTTGAGGTGGATGATTTTGGTAATTTTTTATTCAAATTAATGAAGTCACTTGGGTTACTATTTTTCAGAAAATTGGAGTAATGGTTGCATATTTGGGCATACTGGCAAAAGAAGCTTGTTTTGAGAAGCTAGTGAAGAAGAATGAAGGTAACCATGTTGAATTGATTTGAATTTATGTTTTTCTTACCTTGATCCATATTTTCATGTGTCATATGATGTGTGTAAGTGTTTTTCTTAGTTTTCATAATTCATTTATTGCTTAAAGGTGATTGAGCCAAAATTGCTCCTTTAGGCCTATTTGAGAAGCATGTCTGAATGGGTATGAAGATGAGACTATCTCTATTTGACCTATTGGTCTAAATGCTTGAACATATTGTATAAATCCAAATTTAATTTTTTGAGGTGATAGGGAGAT
Source organism: Taxus wallichiana var. yunnanensis (assembly GCA_018340775.1). Taxonomy (NCBI): domain Eukaryota; kingdom Viridiplantae; phylum Streptophyta; class Pinopsida; order Cupressales; family Taxaceae; genus Taxus; species Taxus wallichiana. The sequence continues at coordinate 55,067,408 of CM031234.1, forward strand.
CTAAAAATTTCTTTGGAGGTGTTTGACCACATTGTATGGAAGACTAGTTTTTGTGTTTTTAGGACCAACCAGACCAGTTGTAAAGATCCAAGTTTTTGGAAGCCTTATGCCATGAATTGGATTAGTATGATAGGTGTATGAGATATTATAATTCATGATATTTACATTTATAGGTTACTTTCCTCATGATGAAGATATTTGAGGTATGTACCATCTTAATTCTTGAAGACCAAATTCGAAGATCTTTGAAACCCATCGAAAAGTCTTACAAAATGGTGTTTCTTGATGTGCTAAACCTTTATTTGACTGTTTTTGGTAAATTTTAATGCAATCAGACATCATAACATTAATTTTAATATATTACTTGGGTCATCAGTATAAGTGTAATTTGTCTAGTTATATGGTGTTTCACGGTGATTTAGGCACACCTATGAGCCTAAATAAATATCTTGGCTAATGTGGTTAGTTTCCAAGAATAAAAAAACATTATTTGAATTGGTGGAACTATGCACCACACGAATACAAAGCTTATATAATTTTAGACAAGTTTGAAGAGCTAGAAGACAAAATAATGAGTGATTTGAAGAGTCATGACAAGTGGAAGGTCAAAGGTCATGCCTAAGAGGTATATCTATTCATGTAAGCTCATTTGTGAGATAATTTTTGGAAAACCCCTTTCTCTTCATTTGAAGAAAAATTTTATGTAAAGAAAAACCCCTTGGGCATAGCCCAAAACCCCTAGAAGTCTCTTCTAGGTTTGTAGCTGGTTGGAGTTTCATGAGGAGGATGTGAATGAAGCAAAATTGGTGATATCTTTGTTGGTTGTAATATGATTTGTATTCCAATAAATAAGGTTTCTTGTGTTCTTGATATATATGCATCTCTTGATGAGTTTTATTTGATCCAACATTAATGTATAAAAGTATATGCTTGATGTTTTGAAATAGAAAAGTGAAAAGATTTATTAAAGGACTGATTCACCCCCTCTCAATCCCTTGTCAATTCTAATATTCTCTTTAGTTTGTTACCCATTTTTGTATTTGATGGAATTTTAATTGAGGGGTTGTGTGGGAATTATTATGAGAAATCTCACTCTCCTCATCTCAACCAGCTAGGAAAAAGTAAGATGAAAATATGAAGGATATCAAAATTTCATCACATGCATGATTTGTTTTTTTAATATTGGTAAATAGTTTTTTGAAAGGGACTATACCCTTGTGTACAAAAGAAGGCCTAAAAGCCGGAATAAGAGAGAGGAGCAGAGAAGCTGTAGCAAAGCACAAAAGTTACAGCAAAGAACATCGAAGCCCAGAAACAGCTACACAAACGAGACTTAACAGCAAAACAACGGCAAAAAAACAGCAAGCCTACAGCCAAGAAGCAGTAATAAAAACAATAAGGACCAGCAAAAGTAGTCGGGACTACTTCTTGGCCGCTTGATCAATACTCATCTTTACTCTTTTCCAAGCATGATACATGCCCAACGTGGTCATATGAGCAGCATCCGTCTTATCGAGCTCCTCTCTGGTTCTTTTGCTCTCTTTCTCATTGCCCCAAAGTGTAGCCGGGACACCGCTAAGATGTGAAACACTTCTTGCATGACCTTCGATGAACTCCTCGATGGCCCTGAAGGCTGCAATATTATACTCATGCCTAGTCTTCATCTTCCCTAGGCGGGAGTCTAAGGAGGTCAGTTTTTTGTATATGTCATCAATCTAGCTATTGCCAATGCTCCCTTCCCCTCAATGCTTTTTTGCCTTTTTGCTTAGCAAGGTTTTGACCTCATCCTTCAAAGCAATTTAAGCTCGGCCTCTAAGGCCTCCAATCTCCTAGAAGGGTTATCCGTTGGTGTGCTTTGGGGGTGGCACTACTAATGTTCGGCGAGATCACGAGCAATGTCTTCCAAAGGTTCATCCCCCTCAAGTGGTAGACTCAAGGTTGAGTCTCCAGAAGCCCCGGTGACACGTTTAGAGGTAGAGACGGGGTGGGTGGCGAGGGGCAACGGGAGGAAAAGAAGGAGAAGCATGAGCAGCGGCATGGGGGTAGCAAAGCACCGAAGCGGGGCAGCAGCGAGGGGGGGGGAGACGGGGCCAGCGGCGGCGGAGCCCAACAAAGCCGGGCCGGGAGAGGAAGGGAGACCGGGGAATTTAATAAGGCAGTGCTTGTGAATAAGCAAAATAAGCCCTTGGTGTAAGGGAACCGCCCGGGTATGCTTCTGGAACTCCAAAATGGAGCGCTCAAGAGAGTTTAACAGATAGTGAGGGAAGCAAACCAACCTACTCCTACGAAAGTGATTCAAAAAGACAAGGTGCTTGGCAGGGACAGTAACAAACCTGCCTTCCAAGGATATGAAGCGAATCATCATGCGGGTGACTTCATCATACGGAGATGGAATTGAGTTAACAAGCAGACCCGCGGTGTTGAATATAAGCTTCTCCTCCTCCTCCACAAATCTTCTCTCTTCAACCTCTTTGATAACCCTCTTGTTGAAGAAGCGGTATCCTTCCAAGCTGAGGCCAGTCGCTTCGGCTATGAGTTCCTCATTAATAAGAATTTTCTGCCCTCCATAGTCGACCGTCCTCTCATTCCACTCCTTGGCAAAGCAAACAGAGATGCTTTGATCATGTCCTTGCACTCTTTCCACAAAGTTGGTGAATGCGCCGATCTAAGAATGTTCAGAGCTCGGTGTTTTCTTTCCGGTCGGGGTCCGCGCACGGCTCAATCTGGCAGGGAGGCCCTCCCATCTTCACAATGATGTGCTGGTTACAACAATTTTCAGAATACCTTTGGGCGTTGAGAGTGGTTCGTTTCTCACTGTTGCGGGTCGCATAAAAATGGGAACTGTAGCCGTTGGTCCTCCCACGAACGGCTGTATGATTGCCGATCTGAGCCTGCGTGGAGTCGCGCGTGAAAACCCTTTCCCTGTCAGCTTTCACCTTGTAGTTATCTTCGGTTTTCGCGGAGCTTGGCATCCGAATATCAACAGCTATTGTACCTCCCGCGTGCGCTGTTTTTAAATTTAGACAACTCCACTTGAAGTTCCTAAACAAAATCTTGCTATCATTTGAAGTAGATATCATTTGCCACGCCAAATAAATTAAAACAGCACATGTGGAAGAATTTATGGATTTCCTCCAAAGATTAAGGCATATCTCTAGAGATTGTTTGCGTGTGAAGGTCCGCATGTATGCTGTTGTGAAGCTGATTAGGGATACTATCATTATCCCAAATAGTGAAATTTATATTAATGCCATAATTGGCCAATGCATCGGCCAGCTTGTTTCCCTCCCTGTAAGTATGTATGATTCTGATGCTGTTGAAGGTATGACTGATGCTTATGGATTCAGAGATAAAATCTTTGATATTCCAGCTAGGAGAAGAGGACTGATTAAGCAGTTTAATAATATTAAGGGAGTCCCCTTCAACAATGAGGTTCGGATATTTTGGGCCGTGCAACTCTCAAACCCCAGAGAGCGAGATAAAGCACGCAAAATGATTGGTTTGGATTCCCATTTTTCCAGCATATGCGGGAATCAAATTACCTTTATGGTCCCGTATTGCTCCTCCTCCATTTCTTGTTCGGGGTTCCCCTTAGAGGCTCCATCAAAGTTCAGCTTGAACCAATTGGATTCAGGGGGATGCCATTTAACCAAAGATCTATCCACACTATTCCCGGGGTTGCTCCAATATCCGATCTGCCAATTTGATAAGATGTGCTTTTCATTTTCAGGGTAACAATTGTTCTTGGGAGGTTTAAATCTGGCCATGTCCTCTTTGATGCCTTGGGAGATCTTGCCAGTAGTGAATTTAAAATTCTGCTTCTTATTTCTAAAAACGATATTATTTCTATCCTTCCAGATCCTCCAAATTAAATGCGGGATGGCTAATTTCCAGATTCTTTTGATAGCACAATGTCTGAATGGTGGGTTCCATTGATTCCATAGCTGAATAAGATCCTCCGGCATCACCCAGAGAGCTTCAAATTTGGAAAGGACAAAGTTCCAAGCTCTAAAGGCATAATCACAATGTATGAACAGATGGCTAATGTCTTCATAGTTATTCCTACAAAGGTGGCACCAATTGGGAATGATAAATCCTCTTTTCATCAAATTGTCAGTGGTGAGAATTTTGCCTCTGATGGCCAGCCAAAGAAAAAAATTTATTTTGGGGGTTAACTCAGGCATCCAGATCAAGTTCCAGTTAAAATCTGATTGGTTACTGTGGAAAAGACTGGTATAACCAGATTTGACTGAGTATTTACCATCGTGTGAATTGCTCCAGATCAGCTCATCCTTGGAATCCAACTGACACAAAGGAAGAGATCTAAAAGGTCTTGGAGGGAGGAGATAATTTGTTTCAGTTCAATACGCTCCATAGTAAGTCTTTTCCAATTCTTGTTGGTGCCATTTCCATCAATGTAGTCCTTGACTTTAGTTCCATACTTTCTTATAAGGCTGTCCTTAGCAATCCCAAATCTCTCCAAGAGATTATCATTGGACCAGTTATCCTCCCAGAAGTTTATGTCGCTGCCATCCCCAACTTTCCATTTGCTTCCCTTCTTAATGAAGTTTCTACTCTTAACCAGATTATTCCAAAAAATGGAACCATTGGGGAGTTGCTCATCATGCAGATAGGAGTAAACAACTTGCTGATTCAAGTATTTTGTTTTAATAACATCAATCCAGGGTTGTTTCTCAGAAAGCAATCTCCAGCCCATCTTAGCAATGAGTGCCTCATTCATTTTCTCAATATTTTTTATTCCCAGCCCTCCCCTAGATTTTGGGGTGCAGACTTTATCCCAGGCCACAAGGTGAAATCTGAACTTTTCTTCCATGCCTTGCCATAAATTTTTTTTGAATCCTTTCAAATTTCTCTCTGAAGGAGGAAGGAATTTTGAATAGTGACATGATATATATGGGCAAACTTTGGAGTGTGCTTTTAATGAGAAGGCACTTACCAGCACTAGAGAGAGTGGTCCCTTTCCAACCGGCCATTTTTTTCTGAAATCTCGTCAATAAATCATCCCACACCGTGTGAGAGACTTTCTTCGTGCCAAGAGGGAGGCCTAAGTATGTTGCTGGAAGAGTACCAATTTTACAGCCCAGAATTTTAGCAATCTTGAGCTGTCTTTCCCCAGGGGTGTTAAAGAAAAAAAGGATGCTTTTGTCGTAATTGATCTCTTGCCCGGAAGCAGATTCATATAGCTGCAGAAGAGCCTTGATAGCTTTAGCTTCTACAACTGAGGCCAGAAGAAGAAGGATGGTGTCGTCTGCAAACTGTTGATGAGAGACAGCTTGGCTGAGAGAAGTGGGTTTAGAACCATTTAAAAGGCCGACTTCCACCGCTCTGCTAATTGTTCTACTAAGGCTGTCAGCCAGAAGGATGAAGAGTAGGGGGGAGATGGGGTCTCCCTGCCTTAGACCTCTGCTGCTGGTGAAGAATCCCACAGGCTCTCCATTAACAACCACAGAGAACCTGGCTGTAGATATACAAGACTTAACAATTTTTCTAAACTTTTCTGTGAACCCAAATTTAGATAAAATCCTGTCAAGGAAGACCCAAGAAACTTTGTCAAAAGCTTTATTCATATCAAGCTTAAGGATCATGTTTGCCTTTTTGTTATTTTCCATAGAATGCATAGTTTCGTGCACCATAATCACACCGTCTTGTATTATCCTGCCTTTAATGAAGCCACTCTGCTGCCTTGAGATGAGATCCTTCATTATGAGCTGCAGCCTAGAAGCAATAATTTTGGTAAAGATTCGAAAAATAGCATTAACAAGACTGATAGGTCTGAAATCCTTGAAATCTTTTGCATCCATTTTCTTAGGTGCCAGCACAATGTGTGTGTTATTGAGTTCTTTTAGAAGATTTCCCGATCTATAAAATTCATTAACCGCTTTGAGTAGATCCTCCGAGCATATTTCCCAGAATTTCTGAAAAAAATTAATGGAGAATCCATCCGGTCCAGGAGCCTTATCCCCCTCAAGAGAAAAAACAGCCTTTTTTAGCTCATCAAGCGTGACCGCTTTAGTGATATCTCTGAATTTCTGGTCCTCAATATCATTCTGAGGGATGGCTTCTAGCATGAAGGAAATAGCTTCCGGATTGCTGACATTACTCTCTCTAAGAAGATTTTTGTAGAATTCAAGTGCTTGTTTCTTAATGCTGTTTGGATCTTTAGTGATACTTCCGTTGCTTTTAGAAACCTCTAAGATCCTATTACTGGCTCTGTGCTTTAGAGTGGTCATGTGAAAGAACTTTGTGTTCCTGTCCCCCTCTTTAAGCCAGATAGCCCTAGATTTAAGGCGCCAAAAGGACTCTTCTCTACTGCAGATCGTGTGCAACTCAGAAAGAATTTTCTTTTCATTTACTTCATCTTCAACTGATCTCCCCATAGTATCCATCTTTAACTCAAGATCCTGAAGCTTCTGTTTTAACTCTTTCTTTTTTCCGAAGATGTTTCCAAAAACATTTTTGTTCCAAAGTTTGACTTGTTTTTTGACATTTTTGAGTTTTTGGACCAATCTGTACTGGGCAGTGCCTTCCCCATTCCAATCCCACCATTCCTTTATTCTATCATAGATATCAACGTGCTCCATCCACATTTTTTCAAATTTGAATGAGCTTCTTGCAGGTTTGGTCCAATTTAGAAAGCTTAAAGCAATCGGATTATGATCCGATCCAATTCTGGGCAGGGAAGAGAGGTAAAAGTCTTGGCTAAGAATCCAGTTTGCTGAGATTAGTGCCCTGTCCAGTCTCACCTGAATGAGCTCCTTTCCCAACCTTCTATTATTCCAAGTATACTTATTACCATGCAGATCCACATCAATGAGGTTTTGTTCAGTGATAAAATCAGCAAAATCCTCCATTCCATTAGAGAAGGTGGGGGTTCCCCCAAACTTTTCGCCTGGGTTTAGAGGGGAGTTGAAGTCTCCCATGATAAGCCAGTTAAGCAGAACTGTGCTGGTTTCTAAAGATTTTAAGATCAGCCCATAGTTTTCTTCTACCACTAGCAGAGTTAGGGGCATAAATATTAGACAAGATCCATTCACACTTTTTTCAATAGTGACAAATTTAATTGCAAGATGATTAATATTATCACTAAGAATCATACCAGTACAGTGCCTTTTATCCCAAAGAGTAGCCAGCCCTCCGGAAGCACCCTGAGAATCAACAGCCGCCATTTCAGAGCTGTCCCAAAAATTTTTTTTAATATTATCCATGGTCATTGCTTTCATCTTAGTTTCTTGAAGAATCAAAATGCTGGGGTTACTGGAGTCCCGTAACTCCTTGATGTTTCTTTGCTTAGAGTAACCGTTAAGGCCTCTAATATTCCAAGATATGATCTTCATATGGAATGGTTGGTAGTTGGAATTGCTTGCTGGTTCAGTTGCCGCTGAACACCATCTGCAATATCCCTCTCTGTTTTCTTAGCTCTGAGAGTCTTTTTAGAGGGTCTTCCTCTTTTCGAGCTTCCTCCAAAATCAGCTATTCGTCTAACTGAAGATCTGGTTTTTCTGGAGGTAGAGGTGTCCCAATTGTCAATTTCCTTTTTCTTTTCACTATAAAGTGATTCTGGGATCCTTTCAAAACCTTCCATTCTTTTTTTTTTCTTTTTTGAGATGACCAAAGTGAACCCAGAGTCTGGATCTTCCTTTTCCTTGGTAGGCGTAATCTCCCCTTCCTCTTGTTCCTTATGAATATTGACAGGAGTGTGATTGCAACAGACCTGCTCAGTCACTGTTGAAATGCTGAGGTATGGCAGCGGATCCGCATTTCCTTTCTCTCCAGTAGGGAGAGACTCCAGGGGCTCAAACACCCTCATATCCTCCTTGATACAAGCTTCCTCTCTAACGAATGGCAGGATTTCTTTCTCTTCTGAACCAGAAGGGATTAAAAGGTCTTCTTTTCCATGGTAGGCGTGATCCCCCCTTCCTTTTGTTCCTTATGGATACTGTCAGGAGTATGATCAGAAGCAGTTTTGATGCTGCAACAGTCCCTGTGCAATCACTGTTGAAATGCTGAGGTATGGCAGCGGATCCGCATTCTGTCTCTCCAGAAGAGAGGATCTCCAGGGGTTCACTCACATCCATATTCTCCTTGTTACAAGCTTCCTCTCTAATGAATGACAGGATTTCTTTCTCTTCTGAACCAGAAGGGATTAAACCTTCTTGTTCGTTCACTTCCAAGGAAACCTTAACAAGGTCATCCTTCACAGAAGTTTCAAAAGGTTTGTCCGGAGATGCCTTCATAGTTTTGTCCACTACTTCTTTGTTGGGGGTTTCAGGCAAAGCTATTGTAGCATCTTTGGGACGCCAGACAAGATGTTTCTTAATATGAGTTCTAAAACCCCCTTTTTTCTTTTTTTTCCCCCTGCTATTTAATTGCACATTCCTCTGGCTGGGACCTTTATCTTCAGTTTTCCTTTCCTTGCTTGGATCCTGTTAACTTTGTTTAGATCTGAGTCAATCCCAGGCTGATCAGAAACCAAAAGAGGGGTCTTCTTCTTGTTGCAGTTTTCATCAGAGTGACCAATGCTTTGGCACCGCTTACATCTTAAGGTCTCAACTTCAATTCTTTGAGTCCAGGATCCAAATCTAGTTTTCAATATTATGTGCTCTGGAAACTCCTGATCAATGGCTGAGACAATGCAGAACCGAGCAAAAGCAAGCCTGGATCTGTTTCTTGTGGGTCCATCTAATCCAATAGGTGTGCCTAGGGATTTTGCAATATTTAACAGTATTTCATCATCCCATAGATGCAATGGCAGATCTGGTAGCCTACACCAGATTGGAATGGTGTTTATATTTTCTGTATTTGGATCAAAACCCGGATACCATTTTTTCAAAAAAAGACCCATATTTCCCAGCCACCAGGGGCCTCCAAGTAACACCGAATCTAAATCCTCTTGTTGGTTAAATTTAGCCAAGAAAAAACCTTTTGGCATAATGGTAATGCTTAGGGCTCCCTTGGGTTTCCATTTTCTCATAGCCCATTTTCTAATGAAATCAATATTAGGTCTAGAGCCAAGAAACTTACCAACAAGGGAGAGGTTTGTTTTGTTTAAAGCTCTATCAACAAAACCATCTGGGACCCTAAGACAGGTGGCACCCTCTTTGTCCATTTCCCATGTAAACTGTTCAGTGCTTTTCGGACCCACCTTGAGGTTAGGGCTTTGAAAAAGCTTATTCCAAGCCAAAGGTGTGGATCTCAGTATTTCCTCATTTTCTCTGCTAGCCGTCCGATTGCAGTCTGAGATCTGCTTTTCCTCAGTAAGTTTTGTCATATTGCGCAGACTTTCCGCGGCCAGAACTGCAGAGACCGCACTGGCTGTACCTCCCGCTTTTGCGACGTTCTTACCCGTGTCTACAAACGCCCTGCATTGGCTATAGCTCAGCCTTTCCTCAGCATTTTTAACCGTGGTTCGCAGACATTCTGCAGCCAAAGCTGCGGAAACTGCGGAAACCGTGTCCTCGTAGAACTCTCCATCGCTAGATTTCGAACTCTTTTTCAATGTAGTTATAGTTAAATCTAAAGAAGGAGGTAACTTTCAAGTACATGCATGATTTGTTACTCTCTCTCTTCTTTGTCATTTATTTCTTTATAATGTTTTATAAATAATTCATATATTTTAAGTTGAAAGGTATTCATATGACTGTGAAATCAATTTCACTTTATTTTAAGCTATGTCATTTTGGGTTGAAGTGAGTACTTTCTTTCAAATATGCCTGGGGTCTAGTTTTCTTCCCTTGCTATTTGTATGATATGGATTATTGAATGAAATATTATGAATTTGTTCGTGTGTATATGTGAAGTTTTCATTAAAACCCATTATGGGTTTTGTGAAAATTTGTGTCTTAGTTAACTATTTCATAATACAAAAATGTAGGATATTTTCTGTTTTACGTGTGTATGGATATTTTGATACTTGATTGTATTTGGGTTTGATTTTATTCAAGTTTTTGGGATGAGATAAATCTTGAGACTGACTATTAAATCAATATGGGTTATTGATAATGGTGGTTGTAACCCCACTTGTTGTGATAAAAATATGGAGTGGAACTTATAACATAAACCCCTTTTTCGGGGTATCGTCCTATACAAATTAATGGGTTTGGTTTTTTTATAGTTGTACATGGTGATTTTCAAACTATTGGATAGTTATCACATAGGGTAAAAATTTTTTAAACCTACGAGTGAATGTATGAATATAAAGCTAGATAATGGATGGAAGCTTCCTTGATATGAGAATTTTTTTGTGTTCTTAAATCCTTGAGTGTATGTTATCGTTGATATGTTACAATAATGTAATCTATTATACGAAGAGATGGAATTCGTAATAATGGATTATTGACTGTTATATGGAATATGTCAATGTTGATAGGAAATGATATTAGTTATTACATGGTCAGGTATGACAAGGGCATTATCATATTTCTATTTGATGAGATTAAGGATCTTAATATATCATGTTCATTATTTATCAATATTAAGGTAATTATTTTAATTATGAATACGGTAGTAAGCATTACTTTGTTGAAAACATTAGGAAATAATATTTTCATTGCAAGAGGAATTAATCCTACTTTTTCTATGTAAAGGGCTCTTTTATGTTCATTTTTAATCAAGATTAAGGTACTTTATTTTTGTTATTCGAAAAGGTTAGGAATTTATATTGTGATATTGACTAAATACCTTTGCTAGAAAGTTCATGGTGTTTATATGTAAATTTGATGATGTGTTAAATATAAATTAGTTGATATTACTATTTATAAAAGTATAATATAAATCATTACTCTTTTATGGTATAGTGAATAGAACTCGATGATGGAATTTAAGATTATCTTGGATAAGACTTCTATTCAGCTCGTGACTTGTTTGAATAAAGGGAATTATGTTTTATTCATGGTTCATTGTTTATCATTAACAATGATATGTCTCCTTAGGTCATGGATTAATTTTGTGGTAGTAATAACAATGTATGTGGTAGGAATTAATAAGTTAGTCTCCTTAACTTTTTTATTTGATATCCTAAATATGATGATAGTTGTAATGTATTTATTTATGCATTATTTCGAAATAAACTACAAAGATGCCGAGAATAACATTTCATGCCAATTCATTTTCAATTGACCTCTTTTACCATTTTTCTCTCTTACAGATGGCATAATTTAAGCTATCTTTGAAGGATTTCTAAATAAATACTATGCATGATTAAATTTCATGAATTATGATGATTAATTTGATTTCATTTTATGATATGAAATTTGTAAAGTGAGTGTTATACTTTGTTGTTATATTAAAGGAGGTAGGGAAGATGGCATTTATGGATAAAGTATTATTTCAATAGTTCATATTGTACTTGTAATCATTAATATTTAATGATTATTATGTTCAAGTTTAAATTACATAATTTTGAGTGGCATTTGAAATGCTGATTTGCAGCATTTTTCATTGTTTTAATTGATTGGTAAATGATACTATTAATAAATAATTGTTAATAAGATAAGATTGATGTCTACTATTATGAGTAGGAAATGGGATCAATATAAATATGAAACTCTTAAGACCTTTAATAAGGTATGATATAATGTACCTACATAAAATATAATTAAACGATAATGATATTGTGACAAATGTTGTAATGTACATAAATAAGACTGCTTTGTGATAACACAATAAGCTACCTTAAATAATAATAAAGATAACAATGCGTTTACATTTTAATTACTCATTAACATTATCCTAACATATTATGATACTATATATATGAACACATAAAATACATATAAGATGATGTGGTAAACTTATCGCAGTGTGACTAAATTTCAACCTATTATAAACCAATTAAATTTTAACTAATTAATCTTTGGGTTATGATGTTCCTAACAAATGGAAATTGATCGGCCAACCTTAGATGGTTGTAATAAGTCAACAATAATTTAATGACACAAGTCATTAAGTGAATGTTGCCTTATCATAGGTATCTAAAGTTATCCTATCAAGAACTAACCCTTACAAATACCACAATGAAATATAAATCTTAATCCCAAATCAACATGAGAATTGTCTAACTTGATCACGGTACACCTCAGTACCAACCTAATTTATATTATAGGAAGAAAGTGATCACGTAATGATGCAAGTCATTAAGTAAAATTTTTATCTCCCATAGGAAACCTAAGTTGGCACATATGTGTTTCTTTACGCATGTTGGATAGGTCTTGTACCTTGTGTGTGACTTTGTAATCTAAATGACTTAACTAAAATAATCAAGTACAAATAACTAAATGAAGTAATATGATGAGAGGAAAATTTTTTGATGACAAGTGTATTGTCAACAAATTGAGCATGAAAGCATGTCTCTTAAGCTTTGTTTAAAGTAGTGTACAGTGTTGATTACACTGTCTGATTCACCAAGTTTCTAATTGAGGTGTGATATTATGATGGAATTTGATTGAGTGTATTTCAAGTAGAAACTTAGAAAAATAACTTGATTATCAATATTTAAAAGGTAACCAATAATATACTTGTATAAAAACTCGTAAAGAGTGAACTATAGGGGATCATGTATATCTAACATACCCATACAACTACAAATGGTTTTTAATGTTATCAGATGGATTAAATTTAAAATTATACTCGATTTAAATGTTGTATATTTAAATAAGTGAAGGCATAAGTTAATTTGGGAAATATAAAAGAAAAATTCTCTTAATTTGAAGCATTGATAAAGTAGGTGTTACAATAAAAGACCTTTGATCACATAATTTATTGCGTAGGAATAATGAGATACGTAGTTACTTAACAGTGACCTAGAACCATGTCTAAAAAATAAGAACTTGGCCTAAGGTTTGATTTGGGAATGCTTACTCGTAGATTAAAATGGTCATGTTAGGATTTCTATATGAGTGATTATTTATTTCTTGGGTTAACCTTTTATGGTAGGAATTAATTTTAGAAATAAGAGATGGCGATAGAAATATGTTACTTATTAATTTTTCCTTAGTGTTGAATACATTGTTATCGTGAAAATGATATTTTATGTTTGTTGCTTCCGTAAGAAGTATATTTGGTTATTCTCCTTTTTGAAAGATAAAATTTTGATGGTGTAATGTATTAAGAGGTTGAAAAATAACACAAATATTATTATAGATAATTTTGATTTATATTGTTTGCAAATTAAATGGGGGAGTCAAATAGATGTATACAAGTTAGTTATTGTGTTTAAGGGTCAAAGCATATAATTGTGTCCCACTTTTTCATAGTTTTTGTAATTTCAAAAAAAAATGTCTGACAACGAAAACATGACCAAACACACATTAAATTGCCAAACATGTATTTTGAAGAGCTTATAAATACCAAGGTGCAACACATCTAGAATTTACCATATTTTTAAAAGTTTTTATATTATTTTTAAATATTTTTGTCCACCAAGTGGGACACACTTATATTTTTGGCCACCAAGTGGGACATACTTATATTGGGAAATATTAATATCAAGAAAAGAATTTTCTTCCCTTTTTATTTTCAAAAGGACAAACTAACTGATTATTGTGAATGTAATTTTGGGTGTAAATTACTTTGCTTGATTTTTATTTTTGAAATGGAATATTGTTCGATTAATGTGACTTAAGAATCAAATTAAGTCAATATGATAGTGAATTAAATAATATGTGATGTTGTATGTTGTTGACGATAATAACTTGGTTTATATCATTATATTACTTTGTTATAGTGTACATGCTTTTCTCAAAAGATGTTAGATATTCCATCATTAAATCAAATAGTAGATGTTCAATTATTTCGTAATGAAACAACTAGATAGAGAGTTGTTAATCCATGCCAGTTCTATGAAATGACCATGTATATTATTATTTTTATCTTACAGATAACATGATGGATTAGTTATTATGAGGATTTAATTAGATTCATTACATGGATGCTTGTCATGTGATAAATTTTTCATCGATTATAAACATTGATTTAATGTACATTCAGATTTGAATATGTATTGATTGTAAAGAGAAATATTATTTTGTAGATTTTTCATGTGGTAGTTGGCTTATTGATTAATCTAAAAATTATTGCAATACTTTATGAAATAAGGAGTTATCCTTAATGAGTTCAATAAATACTTTTATTATTTGACTATCTCTTATGAGTTGTAATGATGATTTACGATGTTTACAACAATGGATTATACTTGATATTGATTATGTAAAATTGTACTTGAATAAATAATTGTAATTTACCAAAATAAATAGTCTGAATTACCAAATGAAAATTATTACATTATATCATATACATAATCAATTAAATGATTAATTACAGGAGTTAAAAATAGCATTGTTTTGGACAACAATATAGAGTTGTGAAATAATTACATTTCTTTGACTCAATCATAAAGAGACTAATTAAATAATTGATTCATTATTTAGTACAACTTAAATAGTTCATGAATGACTAGTTATACCTTTATGATAACTACTTGTTTAATGACATAATGATGTCAAAGTACAAAATTACAATACCTTTAATAAGTTATTAATATGAGATTTATGATTATCATTGATATTAAACCTTCATTAAATGTTTAATAAGACTATAAAACTCTTTCTTAAAGATATACTTAACTAAAGCAACATTAAGGTGGAATTAATATATTAAACCTAGTTCTAACAATGAAAGTCATAAACTGAAACTTTGAAATTAAGACACTTTAAACTATAGTAATTAATAAGTTATTGATGACCTTTTCGTTAAACATATATATAGACTTAATCACTAATGATGAAACCTAACTTATAATTGGCCTCATGTATTAAGAATGAACTCTAAGTTCCCACTTCGAATTGATTATACTCTAACACTACCATATTAGGATGGATAATGAAAGGGTAATAATTACTTCATGATGAGAGTCATTAAGTAATCATTATCTTTCCCATTGGGGTCCTAATTTAGGACCATTAGCATATAATCAAGTCAAGATGTGAGACCTATATTTTAGGATTTCTTAATATGTGAAATTAAAAACATTCAACTATAAATATGTGATCGAATAACTATGTTGAGATGAATTTGTGGTTATGGGACACATTTATCTTAACTTTTTTGCAGTCACGAAACTAAGCATGTAAAGCATAGTTTGAAATCTTTTGCCTAAGTAGTGTAGTAGCTGAATACAATGTTATTTCACTGAGTTCAAAAAAAATGGTGTGAGATTTCAGTTGAAACTCAATTAACTAATTTTTAGGTAGACATGTGGAGTTGCATCAATTATCAAACCTAAATGAATAGGTTAACCAATTACATATTAGTTATGTACACTTAGATAGAGTGATAATAAATGGGTATCTAGTACAACTAATTGACCTTTACTACTGCACATGGTTAAGATGTTATGAGATGGTTTGTAAACTATATTATTGCTGGATTTTTATTGTTTTCATCTAAAATCATTAAAGGAATGAAATGGGGTTAAGGGGTTTTCTTTAAAAAAAAATGTTAATTTGGAGTTGTTATAACACGGGTGTTACATTTTAGTATTAGAGCTGAAGGTTTACATATATTAGACATAATTAGTCCTTACAATAAAAAAAAAAATTATTCTTTCCTAATAGAACAAAATTTTTAGAAAAGGGATAATGTTGCAAATAACGAACTGTGGGGATAATGCAACAACATAAAAAAATTTGGATGAGAAACTTATTATTATGCAAGAAACTCACAATCAAATAATTGTTCTTGAATAACATATTTTAGCTAAGGAAGTGAGCACATAAAGTGATAATATTATGCAGCCTTAGGGACAACCAAATGCACTAGATCCTAATGTTGCTAAAAATAATGTGAATGTAGTAGATCCTAATGCTGCGAATCATAATATAAATTCTGCAAATAACAATGTAAATGCTACATACCCCAATGCTGCAAATCCAAATCAACCTAAAAATAAAAGAATACATTTGGTAGTAGAATTGTCAAATGATATAAAGTGTATAAGTCCCCCAAAATTTTATGGGAAAAATCTAGGTGATGGAGCTAATAATTGGCTCAGCGAGATGGAGAAGTATTTCACCATGATAAAATTTTATAAAGAAACTAAATCAGTTTGGGGTGTTTATCAAATCTCAAACGAGGTTTCCTTGTGGTAGGATATTCAGAAGATAGAACTGGGGTTAATGTAGCTAACATCACATGGGATCAACTCAAGTTATATTTTATATAGTACTAGTTTCCATAGTTGTAATATGATCAAAATATGTTAGAATTTCAGACCTTAGTTCAGGGTAAATTAACTATAAGTAGTCTTCGGGAAAAGTTTACAAAATTATTGAAATATGTCCCTTACTACCAAGCTGATGAGAATATCCACATTAGAAAATTAATCATGGGAATTAATCCCATCATTGGTGGGGAAGTAGATGTATAAGGTACTTCAACCATGGAGGTGGTGTTTGAAAAATCCATCTATTAAGAGCAGAAATTGTAGGCTATATTTTCCCCTTTGGGATTAGAAAAGGAAAAATAATTTCACCTCACCATCACCATTGGCACCAAATAAAACTTGGTGTAAAAGGTGGGTAATAAATCCAAAATGGTAAGAAAATTACAAAATTTTAATAACACTTTGGATAGAACAATACAACAATGAATGAAAATAAAGCGAAAGGAAATGACCATTTTTAGATGTTGTAAGTGTGCTCGTGATCACTACAAAAACAATTTTCATTTGAGAAACAAATATAACAAAAAAATAAGAGAATTCATGTTTTATTGGCAAGTAGGAAAGATGAAAAGTAAGCCACACCTTTTGAAGTACCGTGTAAGTTATACTGATTACCTTTAACTATTATTTTTGATAAAGCTGCTACATAATGTTTTATTCAAAATAATTTACCTAAAAGATTAAAATTAAAATATGGATACATGGATGAAGGAGAGAAAGAGGGATATTTTAAAAACATAATGATTGGGAAACTACATAGGACACGGGAGATCCTCAAAATGTGATTCTACAAACAGGGGACTAGGGAATCTGCAAGGAGGTAAAAATATTATGTAACAATCTTCCTCTTAGGATGAAAAGTTGGTGGGTGAAAAAAGGGATTATGTTGACCCTCTTGAATCAAACCTTAAGATTTTGGAAAAATATGGTTTTTTAAATCTATCTATTCCAGGAGGATTAGTTTTTAAAGAAAAGTCAAGGATGAAAAACTCTTTGGTTCGTAATTTCTATGGTTCAATACCAAATGTATAATGGTTTTGAGAATGGGTTAGAAGGAAATGGAATCCTAAGGGTTCTTTGGAAATATCATCATATGTTAATGGGTTCTTCATTATTATTCTTTCCAATAGTGAATATTTTATAAGGATTTTGTTTGGAGGTCATGATTTATGGGAGTTTGTTGGTTCAAAAGTGGCATCTAGGGTTTGATCCCTTCAATGAGAAAGAAGATGAGATATCATTTTGGGTTAATTTTTAGGTCTTCCTATGGAGTTCGAGGGGAAGGAATCTTATCTATAATAACCAATGCTATTGGTACTCGGATAGTCTATGACCCTTAAACTAAGGAAATAACTAGACTTATGTATGCTCGTTTTTGTGTCAATATCCCTATAAGGACTTTACTTAGAAAGAAAATAAGATTTCATTCAAATTTTAGTATAACATCCCAACTTTTGGGACACTGTATTAAAAATGAAACCTTGATTGGTTGTTTCTTCTTGGTTGTAGTTTCATGTTTCATCAGTCACACTTTGATAGTATTTGGTGATGTTTGTGGCAATTTCTAGTGTGATATTTTTAAGGTTAGTTCTAACCTAACTAACCTAAGATATAGGTCAAGTGATTGTTGGGCCTCATAATATTGGCTAAGTGTAAGAAGGTGTATGGGTGAGTGAGGTCTACATGAAGAAGGGTACGCAAGGTAAAGGGGCACATGGTAGGGTTTTAGCGAGGGCTTAGCAGAACACATGGCATGCGCGCGTAAGATGAGAAATGTTTTTGGACTTAGCCACATTCGGTAATCTAGGAAGCACACGAGAAAAACATGACCTGTCTAGTTTATAGAGTGGATAAGGTGTCGATGTATGGCATTTGTATGGTTAAGAATGGAATATTCCATGCATGCAATGGAAGGATCCTAGAAAGACATCATTGTAAAGAGTGTAGAGCTTGGATGAAATGAAGCATGATCCATTGGAGGAACACATGGACACTTGGCAACCGATCTATTATCTCAGAAAGGCATAACGGTGAAGACTAAAGTTATATATATAGATGTTGGGGTAGAATAAGAGGGAGAGACATTTTATGATAAAAAAGTGATAGGTGAGCATTAGAATAAAAAAGTAGCCTTTCTTCGTACCTGACCTCCCGAGGTCATGTCGAGATAGCCGGTGGAAATGAAATATATGTGGGCATAGAAAAACTAGTTGGACAATATTATATCCTCAACACGTAATAATGGGATCTGCGAGTCTAAGGCAAAGAAATCTCTCCTAACTTAAATTGGTGTAATGGATTGTTCAGATATAATAGATACTCGAGAGGCTCTAATCAATGTCGAGCTCTGCCAAGATCCAATTTATTGGTGTTAGATGCATGGAAAGTGGCTGTAGGTGCTTCGTGTATATTTCAAGAAAAGGTTATAAAGTGGTAGTAAAAGGTGTTGGATTTGTAGGGAAATATGGGCAGTTTTCTAGTCTAGCATAGAAAATATTAACTTGATTAGCTTCTATATTTAATACGGAAACTTGTGTTATGATATCTTGCGGGAGTGGTGAGGATCTAAATACCAGCGTATGTAAACCGGTGTCAATGTTTAACTGATTAATAAGCCCGTTGGGTTGTGGGACCTGGGGATCACAACCATGAGTTCATGGTTGTTGTGGACCTATTATGGTCATGTGAAGAATCAATCTCTTCTTCCGACTATCCAATAGTCATAAGCTTTTTCAGCTTCTATGTTTAATACCAGGAGTTGTGCGATCTTCTCAAAATACTTTACTGGGTGTTCTAGCAACTTGTATACATAAGCCTATGTTTATGTCAATGAGAAGGTCTCCTGCATTTGGCTACAGAACTAATGAATCACAACCAAATAGTTTCTCTCTTTCGGGTTCTTGTATGGTCATGTGGATATCCTATCAAGGCAATCTATAGTTGGGTTGATTTGACCAGAATGTGTATGCTTTTTCATCTTCAATATTCAATTCTCTCAATTGCTCACTAATTGCTTGTGGGTTTTTTTGTTTGAAAGACATGAATTCTAAGACCTTGATCTATATCCATTAATGTTGTGAAGAGATTTGGCTAAGGTATTACCGGTTCGAATACGTAATCCCTGGGCTCTCTGGGTCCTGTAATTGTCATGCAAGAGATAACCAAACTTAACTAAAAGAAATAAACAAATTATGAAAGATATATCTACACTATGCTTATATTCCTTTTTTTGTATTTTCGAAGATATGAATTTGAACGAAATTTAAAGAGTGATTATTCTACAATATTAAGATAACAAAAATTAATCTAATAACTGAATTAAAACAAGTAAGATAGTCCAGATGTAGATATTTTCCTATGCATTTGTGAATTGATCCTAAATATATATAACTAATTTAATTGAAAGACCTTCACTCTTACCTCATAAGTGAGGAATAAATCATAGCTTCTCAAAAGCTATCATTCCCCATAGCTTCCTTGGTAATACTGAAAGCAAGATTAACTAAAATAAAATGATTTTCTATTCTATTTGATATATTGTAACTACAACTTCGATAATTCAAACCTAGAGTTTACAGAACAACGACAAATCCAGTTGTATTGTGATTTATCCCCTCAGTGTGATCTCTTTATTCCTTCGTGTTCTCATGAATCTAGAAAAGTGGGAATGTGACAGTGGCAGCAGGAGAAGATGTTCAAACAGTGGCAGCTTGGACGTAAGCCAAACAGAATGTGAGTAGGAGAGGGATAGTGCAAGAGAACAGAGCTTGACTATGTGATTCCTAGTGTGATTGTTTCAGGGGATACAATACAATCACACTTTGAAATATCTAGGACCTATAATTCTGTGAGAAAATAACAACCTATAATTCTAATTAGAATCAAGATTCAAATGGACATAATTTAGAGCTAGAATTGTGGAGCCTTATCTTGAGAGGTGAAAGCTTTACAAAATTAAATTTTTTTGAGACTTATTGAAGAAATTTCAAAACACAACTGAATAATAATTCATATAGGGAGAGGGCCATTTTCTTGTAAACAAGCTTGGTATTTATAGCACTTTGATTTACCAAAGGGTAAGTTTGAATTGAACTCTTCTATTATAAACAAAGAGGAATTACTATTTACTAGGTGATTAAAACTTAAATGCAAGCAAGAGTGGTTGAGAAATATAAGTGCCACTTGATTTTTTACGTTGATGAAAGCGTCAGAAAGTTCTGGAAAATGTGCATAGGACCGCCGCCTTGTGCAAGGTGGCGGTTATAGGACCGCCACCCTGTCCGGGAAGTAGTCATGGGTGCCGCCACGGAGTAGGGCGCGGTCCCGCAATCAAGACTAAAATGCAAGGAAAGAGATGAAGCGGGATTAGAATAAAACACGTGAAGGCTAGATAAGGCATTTTAGGATGAAAATGTATACTCAACAAGATTTTTGGATTCTGAACACCTTGCGAAGAGATCTGAATCATCATTGGGGTTTCTGTAACCTCTTTTTGGTAGTACAATACATATAATTTTGGGTACATACATATTGCCCCCTCGGAGAAGTGTTTTAGCCATGAAGGGGCATAAAATAGTGGGTCCGAGTATGGCGGTCCTGAAATGGGGAGTTAGAAGCTATACCTGACATACCCATGTGTCGCAATGTCACCATCCAAATTCCTACTATCTACAAAATGAAAAGAGGACTCAAGTGTAGATAGATAAAGAAATAAAAAAATAAACACTAAATTAAAACAAAATGAGGACTTACCATTTGTGTGGGGATAAGAACTTACCTCCATCGTTGCTCCAACTCTACGAAAGAACATTTAAAATAAGGTTAGAATGTTATATATATATATATATATATATATATATATATATATATAATGATATCATTTTCCTATTTATTTACACGTATCGATTTGGTAATTTTTGAGCTCTGGGACCCACAGTAACCGTTTTCGACAAGAGTGCAGTCAAAACGTTCGTTGCGAGATTGTGATCATGCCTCGAGAGTAGGACATCGACCCATGAAGTCTCAAGTTATTTTTTTTCAATTCATTGTTTTTAAACCTAAAATATAAAAATGTTGAAATCTTTGTCTTGGGGGGGTTATTTTCAAAATCTTAGTGTTAAATGAGTCTCTAGGGGGTGCCCATAGGGTAGGATTTTATTTCATTTAAAATGGTGTATTTTGCTATTTTTAGGCATTTTTAGGGCTTTACGGGCACACGTCGAATCAGCATAAGATTGCCGCCCTACACAGAGTGGCGGTCACGGGACCGCTACCCTTAGATGGTGGTGGTCATGGAACCACCACTTTGTATAGGGCAACGGTTCTAGAAAAAGAGAAAACAAATGCCTTAGTTAATTATTTTTGCATTTTTGACATTTTTCTATGTTTTTGATGAGCTTATCTATTGGATTATGTTGCTAACTTGCTCTTTTTCTCTATTTTGGGTGGATGTAGAAGGAGGAGTACATTAGGTGGAGCAGAGAGAGGGAGTGTGATTGGCTCCCGATAGTGTTAGACATGCTGACCCAGCAGAGAGAGACACTTTGCAGAGGGCTGGTATTTTGAGGATTTCATAGGTTCCTCATGTTGCTCCTGCTAGTCACATATTGTGTGACTTGTTCTCATACTGGGATGCGGACCGAAATACTTTCCAATTTCTAGGTGTTAGGGGTGAGTGGACTATCACCCTGGAGGATGTTTATCGTATACTGGGGGTTCCGATTCTTGGGAGGTAGTTGTCTCTTAAGACAACAGGATCTAGGTCTCAGATGGTTCAGTGGGCTACTTATATGGGAGATGTTGTTGTCTCCTTTGGCTTGAAGAAGGGGGTGAAGGTCCAATCTATTGTTGCTTCTCCTATCCCTATCATCCGTAAGGCTATTATGGGTATCTTGGCCTCACGGTTGATTAGGGATAAGGGAGGAGATACTCTCTTATACTTGTTGGGCTCCCATTATTGCATAGATTGAGGCCCATGGCCGTACTTATGCTTGGGGAGAAGACATTCTTAGGACTACATACCATGACTTATATAGGGTGGTCAGGTTATAGGGGTAGTCCTTGAGTCATCCCACTCTAGTTATGAGTTGGGTGTATGAGCGCATCATCCCCTATGGGAGGGGTGTATTATCAGAGGATTCGGGGGCTGTTAGAGCTGCGAGGTGGATGGGGATGACTATACTTAAGATGCCACATCAGCCAGTGGCTTCACTGACTACTACAGATATGGAGGCCACTCCTTATCAAGCCATGGTGGGAGTATGGGGAGAGGAGACACATACATTGATTACCTGCTCTACTACAAGTCAGTTAGTAGATAGGATAGAGAGGGTAGAGGTCCACCCATTTGATCAAGTCCCTCAGCAATTTTGCCTCCCATACGTTGATATGCTTCCTCCGGGGCTAGTATATAGGACTATTCATGATGCCCGAGGAGGTCTAGAAGATATCGAGGTTAGACCACGGTTACTCATGGAGTTCCTATTACGGTTAGGCGGGTGGTTTGGGCCCAAGGGTAGTTGGTGCTCCTCGAGCACCCTTACTTCAGATTGGAGCTGCTCTTTCTTTCAGTGGGGGAGGATGAGCCTGTTGATGTGGACTCAAACTCTGAGGAGTTCACGAGGGGAGACTGAGGAGGAGATGATGGGAGAGGGAGTTGGAGGTGAGGCTAGTGGGACAACTAAGGAGGATGATAGTGATTCTGAGTGGCATGACACTCAGGATATCTTGAGGGCGAGAGAGGGTGGAGGTGAGTGCAGAGAAGGAGACCTTGGTCTTAGAGGAGTTTCCTTCTCAGGAATTTGAGGGAGATGATGAGTCCGTGGCAGGACGTCATTTATTTCTAGATTCTGGGGAGGCTCCGTAATCGGTGGCATCATCAATAGTAGGCACAAATCCTAGAGATTATACATAGATGCCTAGAGATCTGAGTGAGTTACTAATATTTTCTCGACCCTGTTAGTTAGAGATGTTTAGTTAATATTTCATTTTGTTGTTTTGATTTTTTTGACTTGTTTTTGGTGATTTTATAACTTTTTATTTCCTTTTTTATTTGCAGTGACCACTCAAGGATGGTGGGATTTGATTTTCCAGGTGTGTGTCGACACCCTGTTACTCCCTTTGGAGAATACCTGAGCTCATATTACCGAGGACGTTGGAGAGGCTTTAGCAGCCAACCAACAAAATGATGTGTTTTCCCCTGTCTAGAAGGTGGCAGAGTTAGTGTCCTCCCTTTTTACTGAGCAAGCTGGATACAAGATTGTTGAACACCCACTGAGGCAGATCCATTCTCATAGTGAGACCACAGCCAGTGGCCATGATCATGAGCACTTAGTTCATTTAGAACGTCGTCATAGCAGAGCCTTAGATGCGATCATGCACCCTCAAGGATCCCACAGGGGAATGAGGGTCCGTTTGGTCTTTTTGTAGTGATTCTAGATGTTTACATGAGTTATTTTTGTATTTTGGAATCATTGAATGTTTTGACCATGCCTAGTGCATGATGGCATTGTGTGTAGAACATGATTCCTATATATATATATATATATATATATATATATATATCTTTTTGGATCTAGATCTTCTTTGTATCTAGAGTTTTTGTGATTCGTTTCTCATGTGTAAACTAGATGTTTTTAGAATCTTTGTTTTTATATTATTTTTGAAGGTATGCAATGGATGAAAAGTGATAACAAGTGTTTGAATAGAATGTTTCTCTTATTGTTTGTAATGCTGATATGTGATGATGTAAACATATTATAGTACTAAACTTTTGGCTTCTTTGGGCAATGATTTTTTCTTCTTCTTGTTTTGGAAAAACGTGATGAATGTGTAGTGATAATGAGATGAAATTTCCCCACTCCTAACTCCACACAACTAGTAAAATTTGAGGGCTCAACACTGAAAGTTGAGAAGGGCGCAAATTATATGAGTTTGAATAAATGGAAATGATGAGAGAAAGACAAGGTATTGACAGAAACCAAATTTAGACCTATGTACTTATTCCTTCTCAAAACTACTACATAGTTCAGAATGTAACTTACTTTCTAGTATATCCAGACCTAGATCCATGGTTGGCAATTTGGTTGATAAAATCTGGTTTTGAGGATTTGATATCTTTGGAATTTGGATACTTAATTTCACTTAATACACTTTTCTTTGAATTTTAAAATACTAAGATTCATTAATTTACGTGAATGGACCCCCTATGCCCTGCCCCATGCTACTAGTAAGAAGTATGGGCTTGTCACTGAAGGTAGGACATAGGCGAGTAAGGGCACTTATTTCCTTTCTCAACCTCACACCACTAGTAAGAGGTACGGGCTCATCACCGAAGGTTGGTGGGGAAAAGAAGTGTGTAAAATAAAATATTCTATTTTGTTTAGTATTTTTATTTAATTTTGTTCTGACATTTTTGATCTGTGATTTTGGAGTATCCTTGTTTCAAAGAGATGTAAGAGGGATAGATGTGACACCAAAAATCTTCTAGAATAGACCGTAGGTAAGAACAACTTTACCTAGTAGAAAAGAATGAGTATGACCAAGTATGCAGGCCTTGATATGGTTTTTGTCAAGATTTTTTATGTCAGATTGATGAGATGATTTCAAAACCATTTGATGATATTATAAAAATTGAATAGATGATTTGAATGCTTTTTCCAATATTTTCAAAAGCTTGTAATAAATTTCTTAAGAATAAGTTCCTTTGACCACAAAATTTATGAAGTGAGTGAACAAAATGAAACAACTGAGTGACTAATGTAATGCAGGTAGACATAATGTACAAATGGTGATGCTAATGACTTATGCATAAAACCATTTAAGATGTAAGGAATTGACAGTCTCATTGAATTCCTCACCTTATAGTGTACACAAGAGATATGCACCATTTCCATAGTCTTTCATGACTCGGTATGGGCCCAACCACTTGGGCTGGAATTTCCTTCCTTCGCTGGTTTTCTTGTCAATCTAGTTGTCTAGTCTTAGAACTATATCTCCCTCATATATTTCTCATTCGTAGACCTTTTTGTTGTATTTCTGGAACATCTAGTCAACATAGGCTCTATGTCATTGTTTGATGTTTAACCTGGCCTCATCAAGGCTTTCTAGTTGAGAGAGGTGTGCCTCTCTATAGGATTCTTCTCCCAAGATCCCTTGTAATGAGATGTGGAGACTGGGTATTTCAACCTCAAGCGGGAGAACTACTTTTGCCCCAAATACCAATGAGAAAGGGGTTTCCCCTATTGGTGTTCTTATTGACATTCAATAGGCCCACAAGGCTAGGTATAATTTTAAATGCCAATCCCATTTGTTCTCCTTAACTATTTTGAGGAGAATAGATTTTAATGTTTTGTTTGTGGCTTCAACCTATCCATTGGCTTGGGGGTAATAAAGAGAGGCCGTATAATGGTTTATCTTGAATTTTTGCATAAATCGCAGACCTCATCATTCTTGAAGGATGTTCCATTATCTAAGATAATGACTTGTGGGACATCATACCTGTAAATGATTTGATTTAAAATGAACTTAGTGATTACAGAACCTGGTACGGTGGTGAGAGGCATGGCCTCTACCCATTTAGTAAAATATTTTGCGGCCATGATTATAAATTTATGGCCATCTGTTGATGAGGGAGAGAATTTCCCTATCAAATCTAGGCCCCACATGGAAAAGGGCCATGGGGTTGAGATTAGTTGCAGAGGTTGTACTGGCATGTGAATCTTGTGGGAGAACTCTTAGCATTTATGACAATTGGACACAAATTCTACTACAGCATGTTCCAAAGTGGGCCAGAAATAGCCCATCCAATGTATTTTACAAGTAGTTGCATGGCCACCAAAGTGTCCTCCACATATCCCATTATGGGATTTGTAAATAATCTTTTTGGATTCTTCCATGTCAACACATCTTAAAAGCATTATGTCGAAGGCTTTACAATAGATCACTTGTTCTAAAATAACGTATTTAGCAGTGATAATGTGTAACCACCTTCTTTGTTGTGATGTGGCACCTTTTGGGTATGTGTGGTCCATGATGAAATTAACAATGTCAGTGTACCAAGGACATATAGAGATGGGGGGCCTGGTTTTGACAAAATATATGCACTCATTGGGAAATTCTAGATCTACCAGATCACCTCCATCTAATGGATTATCAACTAACTAGTCTACAATGATTTGTCCCTTAACAGACTTTTGGTTTACAAATGTTAGTTCAAACTCACCCATTAAGGTTATGAAATGTCCAACCTTTTTAGATAAATACCCTTGCATGAGGAATTCCTATAAGTGATCTTTCTTTACAATGATCCTTGTTTCTTGATTCAACATGTAATGTCTTAAGAATTTTGTTGTGAAGACTATGGAAAGGTATTATCTTTCTACTTGTGTGTAATGTGTTTCATAATCAAGCAATGTCCGGCTAATGAAATAAACTACACGTTCCCATTTATCATTATCTTCCTGAGCCAATATGCAAGTTAGAAAGACATCAGTAGCATGTGAATATATGATCAAAGGACGATCCGGTCTAGGATGCATTAGCATGGGAGGAGGCCTCATTGCATTATTCCATCCAATCAATTCTATAATCCTTCTTTAATAAATTGTTGATTGGATGAACAAAAAAACTTAAGTCGGGATGGACCCTCGAATTACACCGAGTTTCCCAAGAAATGATTTAATAACGGACTCATCTGATGGTGGAATCATTTCAAGAACAACCTAGATTTTGGCTGGATCAACATCAATCCCTCATGATGATATAATGTAGTCCAAAAGCTTACCTCCTATCACACCAAATACACATTTCTATGGATTTAATGTGACATCATATTCGATCAATCATGAGAGAATTATACAGAATATACGGGTGATCGAACACTTCTTGGCCTTAGCCAGTAAGTCATCTACATAGGATTCCACAATCTTATGAATAAGGTTATGGAATATGTATGTCATTTCCCATTGGTATGTAGCACTAGCATTCTTAAGACCAAATGGCATGATATTGTAACAATAAGTTCCCCAAGGAGTTATAAACGTAGTCTTGGCTTGATCCTCTTCAAATATTTTGATTTGATTATATCTTGAGAACCCATCAATGAGAGACAAAATCTCAAATCTAGCTGTTGCATCAAAAATGATGTCGATGGATGGTAATGGGAAGTCATCTTTGGGGAAATTTTTATTAATGTCCTGAAAGTGTATACAAATGTGTATCTTCCCATTCTTTTTGAGAACAGGGATGATATTAGATACCCATTTTCAATAGTCAACTAGTTTGATGAATCCCACATGGAGAAGTTTCATTACTTCTTCTTTCACCATGAGAGGCACTTTTGGTTTCATTGGTCTCGAATTTTGCTTGATTGGCTTTGCATCTGATTTGGTGACAATATTGTGTACCACGATATGTGATACAATTCCCGTCATTTCTTTGTAATTAAATGTGAAAGATTTTTGATGTTCCTTGAGGATCTAGGTATGTATTTCTATCTCCTCTGGAGTTAATGAGGATCCCAACTTCAAAATATTTGGTTCTTCCTCCATTCCAATATTTATATCAATTGTTCCTTTAATTAAGGAAGCGTTGCCTTCTTCAAATTTAGGTGGGGCCAAAGGTAGTTCCAAACCTTCTCCATTCTCTACCTCATAGATTTCAAGATTTTTTTGTGGGGAGATTCTATCATGGGATTTCCAAAATAGGAAGAGGAAGATGGGATTAGGGAGAAATCTACTATGTGATGAGTAAGATGTAGTTCCACATAGGAATTTAGATATTCAAGAGTGACCCTATCGCTGTCAAAGTGATCTAGGATGGTAAACTCATTCTCAGCTTCTATATGTGTCAAGATTAGGGTTATTGGTATTTTACGCACCAATGGTTTAGTACAAAGTGATACCATGAAATTTGTATTTTCCAACTCACTACTTGGAGTGAAATGGGAAGATGAGGTTACTATTGAATCAGCGAGAAGGTTCTATTCTCGTGGGACTACTTGATTGATATGAAGTCAAATCCCTTGGTTAGATCTAATACCGTCATTTTATTGAGTTGTAAGTGTTCAGATCTAGTTACATATACCTCATATACTTGGTTTTCATTTAATTGCAAGTATCCTAGTAATCTAATGTTATTGTTAGTGTGAAATCACAACACCCCCAAATGAGTTATGGATCTACTTTTCTAAGGCAGGGTCATTTGGTGTGATTTGCATAACATTCGATCATTCCCCAAGCTGTGGGACTTGCAAATGGGAATGATTCTCCAAAGAAGACTGGTTCCTCTTCCTAATCATAGCACTAAACTACTTCTAAGGAAGGAAATGTAGTTATCTACTCCTAATCTAACAATTCCAAGGGACCAAGGAGAGAGAGAGCATGAAAATAAAGAAATCCTACACTATAGAGGTGATAACAACAAGAAAAGGGAATTGTTGATCACAAACCCAACAACCTAAAATGGAGAGAGGTGAGCAATGGAGAGGATGGAAAGATGCATCATAGATCAAGGATAAATTTCACATAGAACACCATTTCAAACCCCTTAAACAAAACTCCCAAAACCTACAATGGACATCAGAGATATTCACAATATACCTTGTAATGGTGAGAGGTGAGAAGAGACAAAAAAATGAGTAAAGGATGGACAAAATGCATCATGAAACAAATTTTATTGCTCCAAGAGTTCACACAGTACACCATTAATGGGAAAGAGGCAAGAAAATTCCATTACAAATCCAAGGGAGGAGGCTTAAACTCCACATTCGACCTTAGAGATGAAACAGAGAGGGGGGTAGGGAAGAAGAATGAACAACACTTTACAATGAATCATGCCCCTATATTTATAGATTTGATCGAGTGTAGACACCAAATTTATGTCTTATGACACACTTTGTAACCCACATCTCATTTCACAACCTAACCTCACCACCTAAACCCTACACAATTATTTATTAATTACCTTATAATTAATAAATCCACATCTCCCAAACCTACCACCTCATTTCGCCACCTCATCATGACCTAGCCCTAATCCTAAACTAACCTAATTAAGACCTATAACTTGGTCTACATCTACACCCATGACTAATTATTCCTCACCCGCACCAAAATCAACCTAATAATGACTTGACCAAGCCCACAACTAATTCCTCGGGAGAAAAGGAGGGAAAGTTGGCTATTTTACTAAAAATAGCCCACTTTGACTTAACCGACATCGGTTCCTACTTGACCACCATCGGTTACATAACCGCCATTGGTTCCCTATAAATGACCTCCCCCAACCAAAAACAAAGGATCTGGAATTCATTGGAAAGATCAGGAATTCACTTGGCAGAGCAGAGACAAGTGAAGGAAAGAGAAGAGTTTACAGAGAAGGATATCAAGCCCAAGATTGCAATTGAGTAACCTTGAGCCCGGTGACCCTCATCCAAGAATGGGAGAGAAGATAGCTCATATTTGATTGTCAAATCATCCTACCTGAGCCTTGCCTTCGTCATCCCAGTCCTTGGACCTGTATCTTCATCAGGAACTAGTAAGTAGTGTCTTGTACATTCTTTTAATAACATTTCTTGGACTTCTGAATCACAGTAATTATAAGTCTACTCCCAGATCCACTACCCGGTAACACCCTACATCTAACTGTCATTCCTCTACCCTTACATTGCCCCAAGAACAGTCCCTATATTCTCCGAGTCTTCTCCATCACCCCATTACCTATCCCCAATCATTTACCAGCCTAATAAACACCATAGCCACCTTATAGCCAACCTTCACTAAAATCCCTAAATCACTGCCCCTACCGATATCGGTTATTAGTAACCAAGATCTTGGTGGTGATGTGACAAAGCATCGATCCTTTGTGATTCAAAACCAAAACAAGCCTTTCCTCCATTGTTTTAACGAGGTAATTAAATTGTAATTTTGCAATAACTTCTTTGTTAGAATTTGTGTTAATTCGTATTAGCAGGGGAACTGACCACCTTCGAAAGGAAGTCCAATATTTCCTGGGCCTAAGGCAGTTCCCTCATTTATTGTCTAACTAGAATCTGGTGGTCTTGTATTCTTACTTGCAGGTAGTCCTTCCTAGACAAAAAGGAGTTCTTTGCAATCGATTTGATCTCTCTCTACGGTACGCGCGCACCCTCCCAACATTCAACAGGTATTCCTCCTAGCCCTAACCCTTATCTGTTTCTCAAGAGAATGAAAGGATAGAAGCACCTCTATTCTAGGAACTGAAACATTCTAAGCGAAACATTTTGGCACGCCCGGTGGGACCCATTTTGGGTTTCTTTCTTTCTTGCTTGCTTTCATATAGGGAGCATACTTGTTGTTTGTTTCTGCTAAGTATTCACAAAATATTTTGTCATTTTGGTAAAAGAATTTGTCTTGCTTTCACATCTTTGCATTAGTGAAAGTCATCTCCTTTGCTTCATCGAATATCATTTTCGATTTGGGTTTAAAACACGTGCATCACATTCTTGCTTGCCGTTTTCAATTCTAGTGAACATAGATTAAGTAACAGGTCGTACACGTGGGGGTGATATCCATGGTATTGACAAGAAATTAATCTTACTTTCACTGCACAACACATGCCAAATCACATCATAATTAACACAACAGCTCAAACATCCCCCTTTTCCGTGGTATTCCTCCACCCGATTGAGGTAACCTTATAAGGAAAAAAACTGCACATTTCCCCTAGGTCTTTTGTTTAGGATTGACATCATCTTGCATCTAAGGCATAAGCCCACAATAATTAAAACTAATCCTAGGGTTAGTCTCTTGATTTGCTTGTGCATCTTGCTTGTTTTTTTGTTCTATTCCTCTGTCATACACTGTTTCTGTGATCACTTCAGAACAGTTTGGTAGGCATACTAAGCATTGTTAACCCCAAATCAGCAACTTCTTACAGCTTCTTACATTGGTCCTATTCTACCGACATTGATTAACTTACCGATGTTGGCTACTGATCGACCAACATCGGTTACCTGACCGATATCGGTTACTGTCTTTCACAGTTCCCAAAACCAGCAACCTACCAATTCCAACATTTTGTTGCTGCTTCTGTTCCTGATAGATTGCATCCCTACTATGTACCCTTGTCCATGGTTGTTATCACTCAGAAACAAGCTGCAGCCATGGTTTCACATGCCTACTCCGTGCCTTTGCTGAATCACCCCCTTCACATCCTATGGGGAATCCTATGGACACCAGTGAGGTTCCCAAAATCCCTGTAGGAGATAAGGAATTTGTGAAATTTTTGGACACTAATCCTAGCCGTTGTCTAGTACTATTTGTCTCATGCCCCTGACCGTACACCCGACGGTTAACTCCTTGTTAGCATGCCTATTAGTATAGCCTCACTTAGCTCCTTCCCCATATGATAACTCCACCTTGCCTTCTTCATCCTTAGTCCTGTCTCCCAACTCGGTGGCTTCGGGGTTCATACGGCACATTGGCTTTCCTTTGGTTAACTGGGGCCCAACATATCATTACCACTAACCGATCCTACCTCATCTATCTCGCAGACTGCTCCTTTCATAACTTTCTCTCTACCACCTATCCACACAAGCTTTCCTTCTCAAGATCTGCCCACCTTTTCATTTCCACACATTTATCCGGTGACTTCAACATCTTATATAGGACATCCCTATTCGGTCGCCTCAACATATTCATCCTCAATACCTTATCAACATTTAACTCCACCATTGTCTAGTAGTGGCCCTTGGCCCAATCCTCCTCCGTTTATGGAAACCGCACCATCATCTCATCCAACCACTGATTTAATCAAACAAATGATGGACAAGATGCAAAATCTGGAGGCTTCTGTTTTAGGAAGCCGTAGCACCCTGACATACAAGCAAGTTTGTTAGGAGCCTATTCATCCTTCTGTCCCCCTTCATTCATATCCTCCTCAATGGGAATTACCAAAATTTACTCATTTTAACAGTAAGGAGGATCCTCAACAACACTTGCGGTCATTTAGAAATGCCTGCTATCTGATTTCTCATGACGATGCCTTATTACTCCACACCTTTCCCATGTCCTTATCAGGACCCACCTTGGAGTGGTACAGTGCTTTAACCTAACACTCAATCTTCTCTTTTAACCAATTAGCCCAATCTTTCTTGGATCATTTCTCCATTAATATTTCTAAGAAAGTATCTATCACCGACCTCTATGCCATCTGACAATTTGAAGACGAATCTATCACAGATTTCGTTGGATGATGGCGGGGCCTCATCAACCAACTTACTTATGCCTTGCCTCAAGCCGAACTCATCGAACTCTTTACGCAAGCCTGCGCTAAGCACATTTCTCCTACCCTCCAAATTCAAACTTTCCACACCTTTGATGAGGCCTTTACTATGGCTCGGAAACTAGAAATTCGAGCCTTAGAGGAAGAGAAATTGCGGTTGCGCAACAAAAACCCTAATTTCTGAACCCAAGACTCCACCAACAAACCCAACACCACCAATTCTCATGCATCGACTGCTTCGAAATCAAAAGGAGCTGTACACGTGGTGATGGTCAAATCCCAAGCACTGTCTAATACTCCACCAAAAATCACCTATAAGTATAAAGTCGAGCCCATCAATTACACTCCCTTGGGAGAAACTTATGGTGTCATATTGGAAAAATTTCTCAAAGCAGGAGCTATTACCTTGCCTCCTGTTAAACCTCACTCCGGGTTTGATTCCACCCGCACTATACCTTCTTGGTACAAAGAAAATGACTGTAACTTTCACCGCGTGAAGGGAGCTTGATCCACGAAAAGCGTAAGATGTTGAAAAATATAGTTGAAGAAATGGTTGATGCATGGGATATAACCCTCGATAATCCTAATGCCCGTTAACCAAAATTTGAAAATCTTCAACAAACCATTCCCGAACCACTCATCTAACAGTAACATAAACCCGGATATCTTAGCTAAGAAGAGTGTTCATGAAATCCATGTGATCTTCAACTCCCAACCAAAAGCTTCTATCGAGAAAATTCTGAATCAAGCCTTGTCACTAACGCAAGAATCCGCACCCGCTTCACCACCATCAAGACAAGATGATAACCTTGTCATTCCTTTACCCATAAAGAAATTAACTTCCTTGAATTCTCTTCTCACGAATGAGTCTTATTACACCACATCCCCGCAAGATTATGAGCGGATGTGATCTAAGTTATCTATTTCCCAAACATCTCCTTCCGTCACTCTTGCTATAAAAGAAGAAGGCTCGCCACTATTTCTATCATCCCTAGAAGAGAAACCCCTCGAACCAACATCACCACATTCTTTAATCATGATGGATCCCCTCAAACATGCCCTTTTACTGTTAGTTCTTCATCGCCTAAATCTTTTCGGTGACTAGTTGACCTCTTAACACCCATTGATACGGTGACTCATTTACCCTTGTATCACACCTACAGTGGACCAGAATTACAACCCACCTCTCTTCCATACAAAAGTTCCTATTCACACGTGAAGATTGTTATCCCCCAGAGGATAGACGAGTCCTATGGGAGCATTTGAGTACACCATACTCTACTCAAATGTAGATGACCGATCCAGACACCTCTACCATATACCCGAAGTGTTTACAAAAGCTCAAAATGCCTATGTCCTCATCTTCACCCTCCTCATCTCTACCAAATACCTCATCCACCTCTATTAACCTAACCAAACCTTCCCCTATGCTTGGGACGTCACCAATACCCAGCCTGACACACCCACATAAAGGGTTAGATTTATCTAAAAATAAAGCCATCCATCCACCTAGGAGACAAACCCAATCTCCTCAAGTCCAATCTATGCCTCTGTCACAACTAAAATCCTCATTGTCACACCTACCTTCTATATTGGGACCTCACCCCTCCACCTTGCCTCAATACATCATACCTCCTGCGTTTTCTTTAAAATGACCTACATCTTCTACACCCATACAGAGATCCATGGGTGTATCAACACCATCACCCCAAGGATCCTATCCACCTATCAACCCTAAACAAACTCCATCATCAAAGGATTTGTTTGCTGTCACTCCTCTTTCTCCATGGTTGTTTCCTACTACCACATCATCTATGGCCTCATCATCTAACCAGCTAAACATAACTTCTGCACCGAAGAAGCCACATTTAGTTAAATCCAATTATCAAAACCCCTTGTCTAAACCACCACCCGTACGAACCAACCATACCCAAACATTACCAAAACCCACCTAATCAATAGCCTCATCTTCCTCTGACTTTGACCCGCTCAAAGGATCTTATGCCAAGATCCTTGATATGTTGTTGGAGAATACGACCATTTCCCTACCCCCACTTAGACCCTATGATCCATCTACACCTCGACCTATAGGTTATGATGAGTCTAAAATCTGTAATTACCACCGCACACCAGGACATGATGTAGAGGGATGCAAAGCATTGAGAGCCATACTTCACCAATCACCTATCTTAGATAGATAGCCTATGAAAGACAACTTACGAAGGGAGAAACCTTTAGCTTCAATCCCCTCTCCTATACCACCTGTCCCCTGCCTCACCAAGATCTATCATTATTACAACCCCACCTCTCGAAGACAATGACTTATCCCTACCATCTTCCTCCTCTCATGTTCATGAGATCAACATGATTAGTGTTGCTACTCGAGGGCAGAAAAACAATGGGAAAGCTAAAGAAAGCACACCTGCGGCCTCTCTTTCTCCATCCACCATCCCGATCGCACCACCTAAAGTGGTTATTCGTGGACCTGCCTACCCCGTCTCTGATGGAGTTTCCCACCAAACCATGATCAAACAGCTTCACCAATCACCTGTAAAAATGACACTGTATGATCTCATTCAAACCTCTGAATCTCATCGATAAGCTCTCATTGAAATCCTTCAAGGGATAGAGGTCTTACCTAACGAAACCTTGCCTGTTACCTCCATCTTAACACCTAACCATGTTGCTTCTATCACGAAACAATCTATCACTTCCGTCCATGTACAGCAAACCGCTGCTGTCAGTTTCTCTGAAGATGAAATTGTTGACTTTGGTGTAGAAGATCCTGACCCCGCTCTTTTCATCTCAGCTTACGTCCAGGACATCCGGGTGCGTCATGTTATGATTGATGGGGGCGCTAGCCTAAACATCATCTCTTCCAAAGCCTTTCAACAAATGAATATCCCTTTTATTGCATGTGTTCCAACCCCACCATGTTGCGTTCATTCAACGATGCTATTACTTCTACCTTAGGCACCTTTGTGATCCTTAACATTCGTATAGGGACACGTACTTTTACGAACTCTTCTATGTCAATGAGGGAGAATTCCAATACAACATGTTGTTAGGTTGCCCTTGGATTCGGGCTATGGGATGCGTTCCCTCCACCTTACATAGATGCATAAAATTCAAGTATGAGGGGAAGTCCTACACCATAAAAGCTAACCCTCCCCCCTTCAAAACCTGCAATATGTTATATCACCCTAATGATGTGCTTGTACCAGTCAAGACACCCATTCATCTAACCCAACCATCCACTTCAACCAC
Organism: Taxus wallichiana var. yunnanensis; assembly: GCA_018340775.1. Lineage (NCBI taxonomy): Eukaryota > Viridiplantae > Streptophyta > Pinopsida > Cupressales > Taxaceae > Taxus > Taxus wallichiana. Next base: position 55,103,175 of record CM031234.1, read on the forward strand.
ACCTCAACCATCCACCTCAACCACACCTACACCTTCAACCAATGAAACCGCCGCCGCAAATACCACTTCCTTTCCTGCACAGACAACATTCCAACCTCAGATCCCTTAGTAGATGTTTTTCAATGCCTTATGTTTGGGGAGTATCGCCTATATAATGTTAGCTCTTTCCATACCCCACAAGAGTATGGACAGTTACATGTGCATCCTACCTACGACCGTTACGTGGGGGAAGTAATCTCCTATGGACCACCTAATTGCTGCACCAACCTAACGTATGGGGGTGTCGATGCATCCTCCGTTACCCCTGAACCTCCCCTTGGTGTAGTTCCCTTTCAATCTGATTTTCAATATCTAACTAATCATCATTTCACTCTCACCTTCCTGATGCGCTGTGCTTGGAAGGGCTTTGGTTTCGGTCTTTATGAACAAGGCCGACATATAATCATTCCCGTGACTACACGCAAACACAAAGATCGTAGTGGTCTTGGATTTTCTGAAACACTTACACCAAAGAAACCTCGTGTTAGTTGTATCCGGGAGGATGACGAAGTCACCCCTTCGGAACCATCATCACCCATTTTGCCATCGTCACCCACAGAGTTGATAGACCCTGAATCTATCCCTCCTAACTTTTTTTTTTTTTTCGTAAATGCTATCTTCCGGGTCCTCTCACTTATCAACGTGATAATGAAGACCCATATTCTCTTCCCATTCTATATCTAGACATGATCGAAGAAGACTCACCTTGATTCTTTGTTGTTGAGTGCCGGGATGACGACTCCATCCTCACTTACCTTAGTGCGGATGACTCTTATATTCAATGCGCCCTACCATCGACACTCAAACCATGTTGAATGAGTCGACTATATAAATCAACATCCACACAAAGGACGATCCTCACATTGTGAAGATTGGACAATCTCTTAACGCATCAGAACAAACTACCTTCACTACCTTCCTCCGTGCCCACAACCAAGCTTTCACTTGGTCCTACGCTGACATGCCAGGAACTGATCCTGACATTGCAGTCCATAACATTACCCTAAAATCTGACTCCAAATCAGTCAATAGGTAAGATGAAGGAAACAGAAAGGAGTCATTGATCCCGACATTACTTTCTCTCATGGATGGCTTCTCGAGATACAATCAAATTTTGGTAGCTCCAGCCGATCAATAGAAAACTGCCTTCATAACTCCTTGGGGAACCTTCTGCTATCGTGTCATGCCATTTGGCCTTAAGAATGCTGGTGCGACCTATCAGCAGGCTATGACTTACATTTTTCATGACATTATGCACACTATCCTTGAGGATTATGTCGATGATCTTCTTGGCAAATCTAAACATCGTAGTGAACATCTCGATGTTTTAACCATTATTTTCGATCACCTGTTACAATACTGTGTTTGTCTTCAACCAAAGAAATGTGTCTTTGGTGTCCTTTCGGGAAAACTCCTTGGTTTTATCATCTCTTTGCGTGGCATCGAGGTTGATCCAGCTAAAGTCAAAGCTATCCTAGAAATGCCCCCACCCACTAACCTCAAACAATTACATAGTTTGCAGGGCAAACTCCAATCTATCCGGTGTTTCATCTCACAACTCTCGGATCAATGTCAACCTTTCCATCATCTCCTTAAAAAGGACATTTTCTTTCAATGGAGCGAAGAGTGCCACCAAGCCTTTGAGGCTCTTAAAGCCTATCTCTTGCAGCCACCCGTGCTTATCCCACCTCAGGTAGATCTCCCTTTCTACCTTTACCTTTCTGCCACCAACCATGATATAGGAGCCATGCTCACACATCATGACTCCGAGCATCAAGAACAAGTTGTTTATTACATAAGTCGTACTCTTGTGGATTATGAGACTAGGTATACACATGTAGAAAAGTTATGCCTAGCCCCATCATTCGTGGCCACCAAACTCCAACATTACCTCCGAATTGAATTTTTTTCATCACCAACATGGACCCCATCCATTAGATGTACTCCAAACCTCATCTAAACCGACGCATTGCCCGATGGCTTATGCTCCTCGCCGACCTCGACCTGGAGTTTGTACACCAGAAATCAGTCAAAGGAAAAACTATCGCAGACCAACTAGCAGAAGCCCCTTTACCCAGGGAACAATTTACCAATTTTACTTTCCCTGACAAACTCATCACCACTCTTTCACTCAGTGAGGAGTCGTATCCAATGACCCTCTTCTTTGATGGATCTAAATTCCAGCACGACGGAGGGGCCGGCATTGTTCTCATTCCTCTTGATGCTGAACCTATGCCTCTTTCATTCCAGCTCGATTTCCCTTGCACTAATAATACAGTGGAATACGAGGCCCTTGTTTTAGGTCTCCAGGTTGCGTTACACTTAGGTGTAAAATCTATTAATATTTTCGGCGACTCTCAATTGGTAGTCAATCAAGTTATGGGCATCTACCAATGTAAAAATGAGGAACTTCAAAAGTACAAACATTACGTGGATTCACTTTTGACCTTATTTACTCATTATTCTATCCAAACCATTCCCCACTCAACTAAAAATTTGCAGATACTATGGCTTGCTTAGCCTCGCAAATTCTGCCTCACCAACTGACTCTGACATATTTGTCTTGGTCCAACAACTCTTTGCCCCATCTTACTTAGCCCCAGAGGTTTGTATGATAAATAATGTGTTTGCTAATTCGCAGGATACCTGGTATCACCAATTTTACGACTACCTTACAACCTTTGTTCTCCCACCTGACCTTACTAGTAACGGAAAAATTGCTTTTCTTAAAAGTGTTTCTCATTATGTCGTCATGGGGGGACTCCTCTATAAACGTGGCTTTGATGGCATCCTCCTTCGATGTCTAACCGGCACGGAGGTCACCTATACCATCCAATAAGTCCATGACGGTATTTGTGGTGGACATTTTAGTGGCCTTGTCATGGCCAAATGGATCCTTTTCCTAGGCTATTATTGGCCTACTCTTAATAACAACTGCTATGAATATGTTAAGCGTTGTGTTATGTGTCAACAACATGCCAATATTCAATATACTCCTAGCTATCCGTTACAGTGTCGCACGAGATCTTTGGCCTTTCTCACAATGGGGTTTAGACCTTATTGGTGAGACTCACCCGCCCTCTTCGCAACATCACCATTGGATAATCACAACAACTGAATATTACGCTAAATGGGTGGAAGCCATTCCACTCATTTCAACCAAAAAAGAAAAACTCGTAGAATTCATTAACCATCACATTATCTGTCGTTTTGGCGTTCCTCATCGCCTGATAACAAATAATGGAAAATCTTTCAAAAATAAGTTGTTACAAGACCTTTGTGACAACTTTGGTATCAAAATTAGCTTCTCATCACCTTACTATCCACAAGCAAATGGTCAAGCTGAATCTTCTAACAAAACCCTAACCAAAATTCTCATGAAATTTGTTAACGATTCTAGAAGCAATTGGCCTGATCACATCCCCTTTGCCCTTTGGGCTTATCGTACCGATATTCGTACCTCCACTAATGCCACCCCATTTTCTTTGGTATATGGTACCGAAATTTGTCTTGCTCTTGAAATACAAATACCCTCCCTAAGAATATCTCTTCAGGATATTCTCACCAATGATGATTCCCGCCAAGAGCGGTTAGCCCAATTGGAGCTTCTTGACAAGCGTCATCTTACAGCTCTTGACCACCTTCAAATCTATCAAAAGTGCATCAAGCATGCTTATGATAAACAACTTCATGAGTGTACTTTTAAGGTTGGTGATCTTGTCCTCAAAGAGAATCAACATGTAACCAAACTAGAAAAAAGCAAACGTGGAAAATTTTCTCCAAATTGGATTGGGCCTTACATTATCACTCACACTTATGGATCAGACACTTATCATTTAGCTTCGCTTAATGGTAAACCTGAGCCTGAACCCCTTAATGCCTTGCATCTTCGACCATTCTACTGTTGAATTTAGTGTTATATCACTTCTTATCTACCTTGCGCTTGTCCCTTGAGCTCATTTACCACCTCATACACTTTGTTTCATGCATCTCAAAATAGAATCAAGCTCACATGGTTTGGTCATCACCTCCCCTTAAAGATGCCTTCCCCTTATTAGTCTAGTCCATGACTTAAAAGTATCAAAATAACACGTTCTCAATTATACGCTTATGGGATATTCTTGAGTCAAACTTCCTACAAAACTAAATGCTTCATGTCAATTGGACATCTAGACCTCTAAGTTATACATAGACTGCTCCCTCGAAGGACAACTATGTGCAAAGCCACTTCTACTATTATAAATAGACTGCTCCCTCGAAGGATAGCTATACACAAAAACCGCATCTGCTACTATAAATAGACTGCTCCCTTGAAGGATAGCTATACAAAGTCAGCCTTTATCAGAAGCTTCTCACATTGATCAGCTTCATGAAGACCTCAAGAACAACAAAATACATATCCCATGTAGACTTCCCGCATCGATCAGTCTATATCCAGAAAAGTAAAAAGTAGTATTCCAAAGCACTTTTGAGTCATGGACTTGTCTATTTAGGTTTGGTTCTCTTTCGTCAGAATAATCACCTTATAACAAGTTCTCTGCACCCCGCTATACTAGCCACCTCACCTCACCATTCGTCAAAGCAACAAAACTCAAGGGACGTGACGTATATCGATATATTGTGATTATACAACTCTTTTCACCTATCGACTTCTCGCCTATGCAAGGCACCTAGGGATTCAAGCTCATCCTATGTTAATATGTGGTTTGTTTAGCTCTTCTCAACTATGGGACACCTTTTACCTCTTTTACTTGAATCTAGGCTTGTGTGTTGACCTTAATCAGGACACGATTCCCTACTACTTGAGTAAGCTAACTTTCGTTTCACCTATACCTACACCAACATCGCCAGTCCCTTACCAACACCAACAACAAATTGCCTAACCCTAACCAAATTGCTGAATTCACCTCTCCCTGATCCTAAGGGAGAACTACATCGGTCTGAGGCCCCTCCTTGCTTTGTGCAATGGGCTATGTAGGCAGCACTTAGGAGACATGAGGTCTCCCAAGGTTAGCTCGACCATCCCCTACCATAACCTATCATGTGTGGTAAATATAAATCTTTTTGTGTATTTCTATTTTGATCACATTCATCTTTATCCTTTTTCAAACACAAAACATTCAAAACACAACCATTCTTATTATTATCATAACTCAAATCAACATACATATTCAGTTTTATTTAGATGTTAAACAAATACATCTTCTCTATCATCGACGCGTAGGTCGGCATCCTTATTTATTCTTATACCTCTATGAAATTCACTTAGACCCTTGTGCCTCATCCCGAACCAGGTGATGATCGTGATCATCGACGCCGCTTGCACTGGAATCTCCATCGTTAAAGGTGCCACTGCTATTGGTTCCTCCCCACGATATGCCAATCTCTCCTATAACATATGAATACACCCTCTCGCATGAAGGAATCTCACCTCTAGTCTCTCCATTCGTGACTCTGCAATTGCTAACAATACCATTGTCTCATTCACCCGCATTTGAAGCTAGTGCACTAAACCCTGTAGGTGATCTCTCTCCACTATAATCACAGCTATGTTAGGATGATAGGCCCTCCCACGTGAACCTCGCAGCTCTACTACCCACCATAATCTATAAGCCTCTGTCGCTCCTACATCCATTACCCTGTAATCGGCTACTATCTCTTCTAGTCCTTCTGGAGGTGTCGGCCGGGGCGGTGAGAATGATGCCTTGGTGTCGATCCTCATGTATGGTCTATAAGCCATGGGTATATCCTGAACAAATCTAAATTGTCACCGCACGTGATCTAGAGGAATCCTCTCGTACTCACGGCACCTGTGCCCCACGATCCACCTCAATCACTCTACACCCCTCAACTCCTCAGCTATGTTCTCTGTCACCATATAGTTCCCGTAAGGCCTCCAACGGATATCCGCAATCATCACCATCTCCCACACCTGCCTATAATACTTGATGTCCTCTATCACGGCCTGGAATCTTGCCTCTTGTTCTGTCTGGACCCATCGTCTGAATCGTAACCTCTGCACTCCTGTCTCTCCCGACTGGATGGGTCGGCCTATCGGTCGCACACAAATAATGTGCTCATAGGCCCAATAATGTAATAAGTATGAACAATCTAGTGTCGTCTTGTGATTTCACCTGCAGGCCCATAAACCCCTGTATAGCTCCGCCAGATATATGGGTGCCCATGTGAAATTCACGCTCCTTTCTATCATTTCCCAAATAATACACATCAATGCTTTTAGAAATCTTCCCCCATCCGCCCTCGGTAATGCATAATACCCCACCGCTATCATTAATACCACTGCCAACCTTGTTTCCTCAGGGTGTGTTGCATACATTGTACCATAAGTGAATGTCAAACCTCGCTATGTCAAATCTCGTGCAGCTGAACCAAATACTGCTGTTATCGCTCCCCATGCCGCACTAGGCCCCACCTGATACACTGGTCTTCCTATAATTGGGAGCCTCAAAATTCTAAACACATCTTCCAACGTCATTTTCATCTCCCCTGTTGGCAGATAGAAGGTATTCTTTTTTGGATTCCATCTCTCGATGAACGCTATAACATAGCATGATTCCGTGCGATTCGTGAATAATAGCAGATTCCACTTAACCCCACATGGTTTATCAATGCCCATTCAGCTGGTGTTACATCCGCTCGGATTCGTGACAACAAAGCTGGCACACTATCATTTAGCCTCAGCCTTGCCTCTACCTGCATACATCAAAACGACACACAACCATTCAATAAATCAAATCCCCAGGTGTTTTTTCTCACATTCTGGAATTTCATACGATACAAGAACCGCTATCGGTTATAGATAAGCGATCTTGGTTTCTAACCAATACCGGTTATCGTAAATGATATCACCATCCTTTGTCAATCCTATATGACCTACTTAAAACCACCACCTATGATAATTATTTACTCGTTTACCCCTCTTTGTACCTACAAATATATGCAAAACCCCTGCTTACCTACCCCATAACACTCACCCCATCCCAAACCCTTGCCTATCACCTTTTCTTTCTCATCTCTATCCACTTACCTTCTCTCATCCTATTCATAAAACATGCAAGAATTAAATTACAATCAAACAATTTACCTCTTGAGATGCAACAGCTTGAGGTGGAATCTGTCTTCCCTCTCATCTTTGCCCACTGGATGCTTCTCCTTGTTCAGCCATCTTCACTACCCTCTTCAATATCACTTGCCTTTCTACCTTCTTAATCTCAGCCCATAATCACTTTACCTATCTCTTTCTCCCTTATCACTCAATTCTCCCATGCAATTACCTGTATCAGTCGTCAAACAGCATCGCATTCTCGTATTTAACTTATTGCATACCTATAAAAATAAGAACTCAAGTTGTCTTCCAAGCTTTTCTATTTTTAGAAAAGCTTGTTTTAGCATAACCAATATCGGTTACTTAACTGGTATCGGTCATATATCTACTGACATCAATTAGCTAACCGATATTGGTCACATATCTCCTTTTGCTTAAACCTAGGCTTTTTCTTCATTTTTGCAAATTTTTGGTAGCGCCTGCCTCTTTTTCCTACATAACGACATCATTATCAATATTTTTCATCAGAATCACATCAACACATATATATATCATCACAATTTCATCAAACTCATCATCTATATACATTCAATTTCAAAAACCATCAACAAAACACATAAAACATTTTTATACACACCATGTGGATCAAAATCATCATCTATATATATATCAATGTTTCAATATACAACTTCCCCTGCATGGGGGCCTCTGTGAGCTCAAAATAATACAAAGCTGGCACACAGGCCGCTATCCCTGTCAAAATCTCGACTCAGCTCGCAGGCCGGTCTCTCAAGTCAAAAATATACTCGGCTCGCAGGCCGGTATCAACTATACAACCTGTACTCGGCTCGCAGGCCGGTATATACAACAAGAATGAATAAATAAATCATATGTGGGCACGCAGGCCTCTATATACATGACCGGTTCGCAGACCGGTGTCTATATCCAATATCCAAAAACCCATCTCCACTCCAGGGATGTCTCAGCTCTCCCCACCACCCTCAGCCCCTCTCCCTGCTGGTCCCTACGCTGGCTCTCGCCTCCTCCCTGTAATAGACCCACCGGCTATGGCTGCACCCCCGGGATCTCTAGCTATGAGATGTCTCGGCTCTGTGTGCGCATATGGCTGATAGTCAGCCCGGTACCATCAAGGATGTCCTGATAATACCAGGCCTCCGCTCTCACCTCCATATAGTGGGCCCGTGCCACCATGGCTGTTGGGGCTGGTCCCCGACTCCTAATAGTAGTGGCCCTGTCCTACCAGTACACCCTGTGCATGTACTGCCCTGTGCTGTGCTGCGGTGCTCGTGCCTCTGGTGGAGCACATGTGGCTATACCTAGCCAGTGCTTGTGGCGTGCTGAGCACGTGCTTGGGCTAACTACCCCTGTAGCACCCCAATCTGTGCCTGTGCAGTAGCAAGCTACCCCTATAACAACTGCACCTGTCCTAAGAGTCGGTCCCTCTCTGCTATAACAGCCACCAAATCTGGTTGTGTGGGCTGTGCTCTCCTAGCTGCTCTCTCCCCTGCCCACCAAACCAAAAAGGCCCCTGTCACTCGGCATCATCCACTGTATCGTCCGCCGGCCTCTCTGCTACCCAATCTGGGTCAACGGGCTACGGTGCAGGCAGTGGGGCCTCTACATCATCCCTCCGGTACTATGGGAAGGGAGGTGGCTCATCCTGTCTCAAGCCCAACTACCATCATACCCTCTCTAGGGGTATCCACTCATACTCTCCGGGCCTCCGTCCAGCTATCCAGAAACTATACTGGATCCAGCGCATCTGTGCTCGGGCTCCTCCTCGGGGCTGATGGCCTCTGTAGGGCCTCCATATAATGTCCAGGGCGGTCAAGCCCTCTAGCATATGACGGTAGTAGGCCACATCCCGTCCTGCGAGCACCACTCGTGGCTGGCCCACGACCCCCAACCACCTCTGAAATCCATATCTATAGACAATCTGTGGCCCTGGCTGCTGGGGCAGCCCTACTGGTCGTATACAAATGATGTGCTCATATGCCCAGCAATGTAACAAAAATGTAGAGCAAATACCAAATCACCTCATCCGGCGATAACCCCATAGCTCTTTGTATATTTTGCACGGATAATGCGCTGGTGCCGGGCATAACATGTATGCTCCTCTACCATCTCGTGTAACACCCCCATCAAAGCCCATGGGAAGCGGCCTCCCTCTGAGTCCGGGAGAGTGAAGCATGTGATGCCTATCATCATCAACACGGCAAGTCGTGTCTCCTGTCGGTGTGCGTGATACATATCGCCATAGGCAATGCTCGCACTGTGATAGGTCAATAATGCGGCTGCATCCCCAAATACATGTAGAATGTTGTCCATCGCCGTCTCCATATCTACGGAACACTTTGCCTCCCCTACGATCGGCAGTCTCAGGATACGATACACATCCTCTAGGGTAATCGTCATCTCTCGGTGAGGGAGATGGAAGACATTTATTGCCGGATCCCATCTCTTGATGAGGGAAACCATCAGGTTGTGGTCCCTATCCACAGCCCTATACCGTTGGACTCCACCGAGTCCCACCTCTCGCATAATGGCCCAATGCTGCAGACACATGTGGCCACATCCGCCTCAATAGCAGGGGCATCCGATCCCGCATCGTAAGCTGCTGGCGTGCCTACAAAAACAACCCACTTCATCAGGCCTACCCTTTAAAAAACCACTACTTTAACCCCCTTACCCACCCAACCACAACCCGACTCTATAACACACATCTACACTTACTCTACACATCCTCTTTACCACCAACCACCCTGATATACTCTAGCCCTCTACCTATACCCCCCAATTTAACACCTCCTACGTCATACCCCACACCTACCCTATCCTACTCGAACCAACCACACACCACACCATTTCCCTCGCACCCCGATCACCTTTCCTATCAACTCTACCCCCTCCCCCTTCACCCCAAACAAAAAACCAACCAACAATATAATTCTAACAAAAAAAAAAAAGGTACCGATGCTTAGGTCGACATATGACCGACGTCGGTCTCCAGAAACAACTTATTCTAAACATTTGGTGACCGATGCGGTCGCCGCTTAGTGACCGACATCGGTCCATCGCCCCAATCCGGGGCCAAACCCAAAACGGCCCACAAAACACATTTTAACCTATTTCTCCCTATTTACCCGAAACAAAACCCTAAAAACCTACCCACCATGTCGTTTTGGCCTAACTAGCCTACCTACCCACTCCATTTTACAAATTACCTCAATTTATTCATTTTTTCATTAAATTTTGGATTCCTACCCAAAACTCAAATCTAAGTTAAACTCATTCAATTCACATAAGCAAGAGTTCAGAGCCTACCGGTACGACTACACGTCATCATGGTGGGATAGGTGGCGGTGGTCCAGCTGGTCCAGCACCTCCTGCTCCTCCTGGCTGTGCCATGGCTCCAAATCTCCTCAGCTGGGTTATCCACCAATCAAATTCTACCTCCTGATTCGCTGGGGTCTACCAATCACTCACTCCTCCACTCAAATAATGCCACCTCAGCCCACCAACTCAACAAAACCACTTCACACCTCAGACAACTCAATTTGGGCACTCAAATTCACAAAGTGACAATGACAGGCCGTATTTTTCTTTTTATAGGTTTTGACCTATAACCGATACCGGTTATTTCGTGCCCTAGAATACCGGTATCGGTCTTCTAACCGATATCGGTCACACATAACCGATATCGGTTACCCACTTCCTTCACCTAACTTCCACCCTTATCCACCACTCTCCACTTTTTCCCCATCACCTACCCCTGGCTTTGCTGACTAGCCTTATTTTGACTTCAATTGGCCTGCCCCAAGGCCGCCACCAACCAATTTGGCCCGACCCAAGGCCGCAACCAACCAATCAGGCCCAACCCACGGCCGCAACCAACCATTTGGCCTGACCCAAGGCCATAACCAACCAATCAGGCCCGACCTAAGGCCGCACCCAACCAAACAAGCCTGACCCAAGGCCGCAACCAACCAATCAGGCCCGACCCACGGCCCTCACTAATCACTCGGCCCGACCCAAGGCCGCACCAATTAAATACCTCACCCAAAACCCACAAATTACAATTTTATCCACCCATCATGTAGCTTTTTGTTCAATTGAGCTCAACTATTCGTGTTTTAGCATGATTAGGGTACTTGACTTGATCAGTCGATTAACTTTGCCTAGACCGAGACCGTGACATTTTATCTCAACCAAACCAACCATTTGTGCACTTGTTTCGGACATGCCTAAACATTCTGTACCTTACCCGTTATATCCCCTGGAGCTACTTCCTATGCCTTGGATACCAGGATTATATCACCCTTGTTTGGATAAACTATCGACCTTTGCCTATGAATTTCTTGTTTGCTCTTCAAATCATGTACCCTGGTCACACTACTACATTTCAACGTGCGTCTGCTTCCTTGAACTTACCCCACCATCTCACCATCATCTCAACACCATTTACCCTTTATCAACCCTATCCCTGATTTCAAGTTACCTCAATCTGTGATAGATTTGAGGGGGATTACCTATATCCTTAACGGGAGTAACCACTTCTTATTATTGTCAGTGCAGCTTTACAAGACAAGCTACACGACAACAAGGGGCTAATGTAGACACCAAATTTATGTCTTACGACACACTGTACCCCACATCTCATTTCACAACCTAACCTCACCACCTAAACCCTACACAATTATTTATTAATTACCTTATAATTAATAAATCCACATCTCCCAAACCTGCCACCTCATTTCACCACCTCATCATGACCTAGCCCTAATCCTAAACTAACCTAATTAAGACCTATAACTTGGTCTACATCTACACCCATGACTAATTATTCCTCACCCACACCAAAATCAACCTAATAATGACTTGACCAAGCCCACAACTAATTCCTCGAGAACTAAGGAGGGAAAGTTGGCTATTTTACTAAAAATAGTCCACTTTGACTTAACCAACATCGGTTCCTACTCGACCACCGTCGGTTACGTAACCGCCATCGGTTCCCTGTAAATGACCTCCCCCAACCAAAAATAAAGGATCTGGAATTCATTGGAAAGATCGGGAATTCACTTGGCGAGCAGAGACAAGTGAAGGAAAGAGAAGAGTTTGCAGAGAAGGATATCAAGCCCAAGACTACAACTGAGTAACCAGAGCCCGGTGACACTCATCCAAGCATTGGGAGAGAAGATAGCTCATCTTTGATTGTCAGATCATCCTACCTGAGCCTTGCCTTCGTCATCACAGTCCTTGGACCTATATCTTCATCAGGAACTAGTAAGTAGTGTCTTGTACGTTCTTTTAATAACATTTCTTGGACTTCTGAATCATAGTAATTATAAGTCTACTCCCAGATCCACTACCCGGTAACACCCTACATCTAACTGTCATTCCTCTACCCTTACATTGCCCCAAGAATAACCCCCATATTCTCTGAGTCTTCTCCATCACCCCATTACCTATCCCCAATCATTTACCAGCCTAATAAACACCATAGCCACCTTATAGCCAACCTTCACTAAAATCCCTAAATCATTGCCCCTACCAATATCGGTTATCAAGAACAACCAGTATCGGCGATGATGTTGACATCGATCTTGTGATTCAAAACCAAAACTAGCCTTTCCTCCATTGTTTTAATGAGGTAATTAAAATTGTAATTTTGCAATAACTTCTTTGTTAGAATTTGTGTTGATTCATATTAGTAGGGAGTTGACCACCTTCGAAAGGAAGTCCAATATTTCTGGGCCTAAGGAAGTTCCCTCATTTATTGTCTAACTAGAATCTGGTGGTCTTGTATTCTTACTTACAGGTAGTCCTTCCTAGACAAAAAGGAGTTCTTCAAAATCGATCTGATCTCTCTCTATGGTATGTGCGCACCCTCCCAACATTCAATAGGTATTCCTCCTAACCCTAACCCTTATCTGTTTCTCAAGAGAATGAAAGGATAGAAGCACCTCTATTCTAGAGAATCGAAACATTACGAGCGAAACACAGAGAGAAGAAAGAGAGAGGGAAGTGGGAGAAGTGGGTTAAAAATCAACCACTACTATTAATGCCTCTAATAAAATATGCCCCAAATACATCTTTACTACATGATTCCTTGATTCGATGCCTTGAAAGAAGAGGAAACATCGGAAACATATCAAATCCGATCTAGTTGTTGAGACAGATGGATCCTGCATTAAAGGCCTGAAGATGTTTCCTCCATTTTCCTTTACCTAACCTTCTCAAAATTAAATTATCATACCTCCATGGTGTAGTTGAGGCCGATATGTTTCCAATGGTGTTAGATTTGCACTATTTCAAGCCCTGAGTCGAAAGATATGCCCCTTCAAAGTTTGTATCGGATCCGTACGAATGGACGGGGAAAACAGTTTGAAAATGGGTCCCCCTTTTGAGATGGGACATGTGGTAGCTAGATTAGAGCAAAAATTAGGTTTGCGGGTCTATAATTTACCTTTTCCCCTTTTCATGAAATGTAAAACTCAGAAAACCCCATGGCCCCAAAGCTCTGCCTTTTAACTCTGCTTGACCATTTTCCCCTACCTCTGTTTCATCTTGAGACACATGGAGATGCGGTGCTTGTTTGATCTTCTATTTTTGGATTCACCTTTGGAGGAGCACCATTAGGACATGTGGTTCCCTCTACTGGCTCTTCCATAATTAGTCGATTCTGGATTCTTTCTGAATGGTTTTGAGCCCAAAGGCCTTGGATCCTTGCCATTTTTCATTTCTTTCTCGTGGCCTCTCTTGCAGAACTAACCCTTATTCTTTGACCCTACAATTCCATTGTTGAGTCCTCTCTCAACCCTTTAAATATATTTAAGACATGGAAACACCCAGAAGAACCATTTCTTCTTGTGCAGGGTTGAATTTGACTTTCTCGAGCTTCTGTTTTCACTTTTCCTGGTTCTAGAACTCAAGCTCGTGGGTTTGTAAATTTCCATTCATGTTTTATGTATGTGTAAGGATTTTTCCGACAAAAATTTCCAAGGGGAAATTTGGGATAAAAATTTGGTGACTCATAGGGACATCTTCCTACTAGATGAAGAATCCATTGGGCATGGTGTATGCACGATAAATATAAAACTGATTTGAACTTTTGAAGGTCTAACCTCTTAGCCTCTTGAAACCAACTGAACTTGGAGTTAAACTTCACCAAAAGCCAATTGAAATGGACTATGTGAGAGAAAAACAACACCAAATACTATGTACAAACTAAAAATCATACATACCCGAAGTGGGATATGCAGAGTGTGTAAAAGAACTTCTTCTACTGAAAACAAACCTACCTACTCTAATCTAACCAAGAGAAAAGGGAACTCAAACAAAACCTACAATTGGTAGGGAGAAATAGCTTCCCTTCCTCAAAAATGGCAGCCATACAACTGATTTGGCACTGAACATGGCTGGTTGGATGAGTGAAAAACTAACTACAAGCTGATCTTCCACCCAAATGACCAAAGTATCAACTGAAGACAAATCCAATACCTCTTTTAGTTTCTCTACATTTGGATTGAAGAGGTATGACAGCTGATCCTTGGTGCTTTGTATCTCATCCTCATGCCCTAAAGTAGACATGACTGGTTTTGGTTTCTCCTTTGGCTCCAATGAAGCCAAGTACCTGATTGGGCATGGTCTAATCCTTTAGATGTGCCCATTTCTCTAAAATTCAACTCCAAAAATGGAGTCTTCTTGTGGACCTTATTTAGTGGATGGTGTGAGGGAGATGATGACATCCTCCTGCCTTTTCTCTTCCTCCTCCTTTGAAGAACATGGAAGATCAAGATCTTCTAACCTTGGTTCCAGAGGGTCATTGTGAGATGCAGGTTTTTGTGCTTGAATATTCTCCTTCATGTTAGTAGGTTCATGTGCATGGAAGATGGATGGAGGAGCAAATGATGTAATCTCCATGGGCTCCTCTTAATCAAAGAAATCTCTCAAGTCTGACAGACAGTATGCCTCCTTGTTCTGCTGTAAGTTCTCTACCTCCTTCATGGTGTCCTCTTGATTTACAACTTTCTCACCATGGTTTCTCTCTTCCTCAAACATGAAGTTTGAAAGATCAAACTCTTCTTCAACATCAGAGCTTGAAGGGGATGAAGTGGGAGGAATAACTGAAGGTTCCCATGTAGCCTACTCCACACTTAGAGCCTCTGAAATTGTATGGTCCTCCTCCATCATGGGTTCATCAATAAAATTAGGCCCTTGAAATGAAAGAAAAAAATATTCAATGATGCCTTCTTCATTGAGTGGCCTCAACACTGATTTGATCTCCCCAGTTGTTCCTCTTCAATGGGGATTAGGACTGATTATTCATCCTCTTGTTCTTGCTCTTCTTCTGCTAGAAACTTGGCCTCAACCACCATTGGTTCTTCAATATTTACCTCCTCTATTGGCTTGACCATCAAGGGGATCTTTGTAAACCCAAATTTGGCAGCCCAACTCTTCAGATTTTCTGTCATTTATTTTCTGTTGGGCTCCTCTTCTTGTTGTTCTCCTTGAATGGATTCTTGAGTCTCTTCCCAACATGGGATTTGAAAAGAAAGAGTGGTAGATTGGGGTTCAACCATCTTTGTAATTATTTTTGGTGGGAAGGGAGGTGTAAATTTTTTTTTTAAGAGGGGATGACTATTTGGAAGGGAAAAGGACAGAGAAGAACTAAGATGAGGTGGAAGACTAGGAGATGGAGAAATGAAATCAATACTTTGGAAAGCAAGTGAGGAGCTTGGAAATTGGAGCTTGGTTTGAGATGGTGTCACTTGAGAAAGAGAAAAAGAAAAGCTATGAGATGTTAGACATACCCATTGACAAGGTTGTCTTGATTCCAACTCATAAGCCCCAATCTCCTTAGTCCACAAGGTACAAGTTGGGGCAACATTTAAACCATGAAGTCAAGCTTCTCTTGAGGGCTATAATGTCTTGGAAAAGGGCCTTCCCGTGGATAAGAGGCCCTGCAACCGATCTTGAATGCCTTCATTCATGCTATGCCCCTTGACTGAACCATGACACCCTCCATTTTTTGAATTTTATCCAATAAATCAGCATTCTTCACATAGCTGTCACCATTGTATGCACCCATTTGTTCTTGATAAGATCAATGGCCAAAATGACTTTGAATTTTCTCATATGGGTAAGCATAATGGTCCTGGATCTGATCATAATGCTGATTTGGAGGAGTTGGGAAATGCATTGGAGGTGGATTGCATTGCTGTAAGTGTGAGTTCCATGAAGGGAATGAAGTCATGATTGCACAACCTCATGGAATGGGAGAAAATGAAAGAGATGGAAGAAGAAAATGGATGAAATGAGTGGAAATGGATGGAAAAGGTCTGCAACTTAGAGAATGGGTTTTGATCGGATGGAATCGCCGATGTGCTTGAAAGTTCCTCCAAAGGCTGAAATATTCACCAAGAGCACATCAAACCTGATGAAGTGAAGTGGTAAGGTGATTTAGACCTGTCCCAATGGGTGTGCCAAAACTATTAGGTTTAAATCACAAAGCACCGCAAAATGTGTTATGGATATGCTTTTCTAAGCAAGGGTCATTTGGTGTGATTTTCATAACATTGGATCATTCCCAAGCTATGGGACTTACAAATGGGAATGATCTTCCGGAGAAGGCTTGTTCCTCTTCCTAGTCCTAGCACTAAACTACTTCTAAGGAAGGAAATGCGTCTATCTAATCATAATATAACAATTCCAAGGGACCAAGGAGAGAGAGAGAGAGAGAGAGAGAGAGAGAGAATGAAAATAAATAAATCCTACACTACATAGGTGATAGCACCGAGAAAAGGGAATTGTTGATCACAAACCCAACTACGAAATGGAGAGAGGTGAGCAATGAGAGATGGATGGACAGATGCATCACGGACCAAGGATAAATTTTACATAGAACACCATTTCAAACCCCTTAAACACAACTCCCAAAACCTATAATGGACATCCGATATATGCAAGTATACCCTTCAATGGTGAGGCGAGAAGAGACAAGAAAATGAGTAAAGGATGGAAAAATTCATCATGAAACAAATTTTATTGCTCCAAGAGTTCACATAGTACACAATTAATGAGAAAGAGGCAAGAAAATTCCATTACAAAGCCAAGGGAGGAGGCTTAAACTCCACATTCGACCTTGGAGAAGAAAGATATAGGGGGCAGGGAAGAAGAATGAACAACCCTTTACAATGAATCCTACCCCTATATTTATAGATTTGATTGGAGAGAAGAAAGAGATATGAAAGCGGGAGAAGTGGGTAGAAAATAAACCATTGCAATTAATGCTTCTGATAAAATATGCCCCAAGTTCATCTTTACTGCATGATTCCTTGATTCGACACCTTGAAAGAAGAGGAAACGACAAAAACAAATCGAATCCGATCTGGTTGTTGAGACAGATGGATCCTACATTGAAGGCCCAAATAAATTTCCTCCATTTTCCTTTACCTAACCTCCTCACAATTAAAGTATCAGACCTCTATGGCGTAGGTGAGGCCGAAATCTTTCTAATGGTGTCTGATTTACAATATTTTGAGCCCTAAGTCAAAATATATATCCCTTCGAAGTTTGTATCGCATCCGTATGAATGGATGGGGTTTTTTTTTGAAAATAGGCCCCCTTTTGA
The DNA here is from genome assembly GCA_018340775.1 of Taxus wallichiana var. yunnanensis. Taxonomy (NCBI): domain Eukaryota; kingdom Viridiplantae; phylum Streptophyta; class Pinopsida; order Cupressales; family Taxaceae; genus Taxus; species Taxus wallichiana. The sequence continues at coordinate 55,120,934 of CM031234.1, forward strand.
AATGGGACACATGATAGCCAGATTAGAGAAAAATTAGGTTTGTGGGTCCGTAATTTACCTTTTCCCCTTTTTACGAAATGAGAAAATCAGAAAACCCCGTGGCCCTGAAGCTCCACCTTTTGACATTTCTTGACAATTTTACTCGCCTCTGTTTGGTCTTAAGACACATGGTTCCTTCTCCTGGCTCTTCCATACTTAGTCAATTATGGATTCTTTCCTAAACAGCTTTGAGCCCGTAGACCTTGGATGCCTTATGTTTTTCTTTTTTCTTCCGGCCTCTCTTTCTACACTTGCCCCTTCTTATTTGACCCCGAAATTCCATTGTTGAGTCCTCCCTCGACCCTTTAAATAGATTTAAGACATGGAAACACCTAGAAGAACCATTGCTTCTATTTCTTCTTGTGCAGGGTTGAATTTGATTTTCTCAGCCTCTTTTTCACTTTTCCTGGCTCTGGAACTCAAGCTCATGGGTATGAATCATTTCCCTTCATGTTTGCTTTATGTGTAAGGTTTTTTTACCAAACTTTTTTGGGGGAAATTTGGGATAACATTTATCAATGCCCATTCATTTAGCTATGATGAGGCCAAGGAGGAGGGCTTCATATTCAGCCTTGTTGTTTGTACATTTGAAGTTTAACTTAAAGGAAAAAGGTAGGATCTTTCCCTTAGGAGAAGTAAATATCACACCTGCCCTAGTGCTGAAATGACATCTAGATCCATCAAAGTGAAGGGTCCAATATTTTTCGGAAAAATGGATATTGGAACATTCTTCGTGTCTACTTCTTTTGCCTCGGTTACTTCTACCATACAGACTTTGTCCACTAGAAGGGAGAAAATTCCTAGGGTACATCCTATACCCATGGAATCAAATGGTAGGAGAATAGGTAGATCCTTCTCTAGTAATTTGATAATTTTTGTGGTAGTTCCTAATGATACTGTCTCTATGACGTTAGTCTCATTTTTGAGTGTCGAATGCCTTTGACTAGATTCGTGACTTCTAATTTTGTTGTAGGTACCAAATTTACTTCTGGATTTGAATTGACTAGTTTGTTAAGTTGATTCATTGGGAGCTCAAACTTAAAGTGAACGCCTGGTCTCTTCTTCAAATCTGCTAGGTGTATGTTGAAGGGTTTTGGGTCGCCCTATGCCACAAAGATTTTTCCTAGGTGTAAAAATATTATTTCTTAGAATAACGTGGAAAGGAATGCCTTCATGCGATGTATTCATGGTTGAACAACAATCATATTATATTTGGTTTCTAGATCTATAATATAAAATTTGGTGAGGATTGTCTTGGGTCCTAAGGTGAATGGTAACACTATTGTCCCAATTGAACTGGCCTTGAGGCTATCATGACCCCTTCGCATATTTCGTGTTGTGGAACAATTGTTTCTCCATATCCTAGCTTTTGAAGAAAAGAGAAGGGGAGTATGTTAACTGCTGCTCCATCATCAATCATTACACACTTAACATAATTATTGTAAACCCATACTTGCAAATGCAAGGTTGGGTTACCTCTACATGTAATTTCAGCATCTATTGGCATTTTTCTTATATCAAATATAAACTCAGTATCCCTATCTAGCTACCCTGGAGGGTAGACATCAAAGTCTACATGGTTTACTTACATTTCAGGAGGAGGAGTGATGTTAATCAGATGACCAAGACCCAGCACTTCTAAGAGAGTAACCCTGTGAGTGGGAGAGTTTTTCAACAAATCCAAGAAGGAAATGTGAGAGAAGGTCTTTGTTAGGTCATTAATTAGATCGTAAGCACCTATAGGTTTTGCTAGTGTTTGTTGAATGTTGTTTGGTACTAATGGGTAGGTTGGAACTGGTTGAGAAGAATAATCTCACGTTCTTGTTATGGTTTCCACGTGTAGCTCGGTGTCTAATTCTACTAGACCAACTATCTTGGTTTGTGGTCGAGTTCCTAATTGGGGTGTGACCGGTGGACTTGATGAAGTTGAGGCTTCATGATCATTATTTCCTATCATAACACCCTTGTTCATCCCATTTGGATCTAACTTGTTATTGTTAGAGTGATTTAGGAGAGGATTGTTGAAAATATTGAGGGGTGCATTTTGAGGGGAAACTACTCCCATATAAGTGTTTGGTGTGAGTAATGAAGAATTTGTTAAAAATATCTATAAAGAGTTGTATTTGGTCTCTTGCAAACATTACATGAAATTATTGTAGTCGTGGAAATTCATAGTATCATGGCCTTGAAGCTTGTGGAAACCACAATACAAGTTGGGATTATAGTTTCGAGGTTGTTGGTTTGAAACTTGTTGTGGTCTAAAATTTTGACTAGGTTGTTGGTTGTTAGAGTTGAAATTTTGAGGTTGTTACCTTTGGCTTTGGTTCTGATATCTAGTTGGGTTTCAGTTTGGACCTTGTGTCTAGATTTTCCATTGTTGTTGTTGTTGTTGTTTTCATGATGGATGATTAAAATCCACCACGTTGATTGTTGGAGTAAAGTTATTATTTCGTTGATTGTTAATGGGTGGTGAGGTGTTCATGACATTTTCCCTTTTAACCTGGTCTGTGACTCCATCTGTTGTAACCCCATGGTTTTTGTTAAGAATCTTGGGTCCTTGATTGGTATTCCTAACATTAGGATAATTCGTAGTGTTTTGATTGGGAGCGATTAATTTCCTGTTCATTCCATATATCTTACACCACTGTCTATTTTCACTTGATCAATTTAGAGGGAACTCTTGAGTACTTCATCATAAGTCCCTAGTGGGAACTTCTGGAATTCTTCCTTTATCTCTCTATTGAGAGAATAAAGGAATAAGTCACATAGTTCCATATGATCCATGTTCAGAGCACTTGCTGATGAGTAGAGGACTGTATGCCATCTTTGAATAAAATGAGTAGAAAATTCATTGTGCTCTTGTTTAATGTGTAAGAATTCCCTGATCCCTATTCTTAACAATTTTTTCATGTCAAAAGATTTGATAAATTTTTACACTAGTTGTTTAAACGAGTGTATCGAGGCTTCAGGTATTCTATAATACCAATAAAGGGCAATACCCTCTAAGGTCTTAGGGAATATCTTAGCAACAACCGCATCCCAAGGGAGCAATTCTCGAATGGTTGTGGCATAAGCCTTGATATGTGCATTTGGATCTCCCTCCCCCTTGAATTTAGGAAAATTAGGAAGAGGTCTTGGAAGCATGATGCTTCATATGGTGAAATCTAGAGGTTCTTTTAAATATTATGAGTAAGTCCCTACCGCATAGGTCTCAACCATCGATGGTGCCTACTAAGGGGGAGAGGTGGAACGGGTTGTTGATATGGCATAGCATATGTATTTGTAGGAGCATAAGGAAACCCTTGTGGTTGAGAAAACATCCCAGGAGAAGAGAACATATCTCCCTGTGGTGATTTTGAATAAATTTTTAAATAGGGAGGAGCATTTCTCTGATATGGGTTGTTTGGTACTAAAATTGGGGGTATCATACTTTCAACTGGAGTAGCATTTGAAAACGTGGTTTGAGCTGGTGTTTGCTATGGGTAGTTATAAAAATTTTGAGGAGGCATGCCTAACATGCACATTCCTATGAGGAGGTAAATTTGACTGGATAATGTAGAGAGTTGGGAGTTCCTACTTGCCTCGAATATGAATTTTGATTTGCTTGAGTGAGTTCTAGTCCTCTGACCCTCTCGACTAAATTTGAGATGACCTCGATTGGTGATGGCCCAGTGTTTCACCTTGATGGCTATTGTGGTACTCTTTGAGGTTGCAAAGGGGTATGGTATCCTATTATGAATTGTTCATTACTCTGCCCAAGTTCACCAAGAGTATTTTCCATTGGTGGAGGAATGGGGGTATTTTCTTGAAGCAGGTGTCGGGTTGTGTTTGTAAACTTCCTAGAGATGGATACATGTTTTGGAAGTATTGCTCATTTCTGGCGTGGCATGCTAGGTACTCCTCATCCAAGAATGGGAGTGGATCTAATTGCCTACTGATTTGTGGTCTGAACAAAACCCAAGGAGATGAAATGGATTCTCCAATAACGTCATTTTGTTAGAGCCTGAGGGCTCTAGTTGTTGTGTTTGTGTGAGCTGATCCAGCTCCTCAATTCGGAATGAAGAACTAGAGCTAGTTCTTTGAGGAGGATTTTTGATGACAAGTAGTTTCTTGAATATTTTTCAGCCCATGCGGAAAGTGAGGGTGATAGTTATCTATTTGTTTGACCATAATATGCTTTGAGACCTGAGAGAGGTCTGCCATATGCGTCATATCCCAACATATTCGGGGTATATAAATACCCACAGAATAATGGGAAGGAGTGAAGATGGATGAAAGAAATGGAAATAAAAAGGGCAGTTATTATATTCACATCGGGTTCACCAATTTTTACGATAGAGAAGTGACAGAAAGCACGAGAACCAACAAGTAGCCTTTCTTTATACCCGACCTCCCGAGGTCGTGTCGAGAGACAATGGTGGAAATGAAATATATGTGGGTGTAGACAAACTAGTTGGGAAATCTTATATCCTCAACATGCAATAATGGGATATGCGAGTCTAAGGAAAATAAAGCTCTCCTAACTTGAATTGGTGGAATGGATCATTTAGATATAATATCTACTCAGAGTCTCAAATCAATGTCGAGCTCTTCCGAGATCATATCTATTGGTTGTTGGATGTGTGGAAAGTGACCTATATGTGCTTCATGTATATTTATAGACAAAGTCATGAAAGTGGTAGTGAAAGGTATAGTGGATTTGTAGGGAATTATGGGAGGTTCTCTGGTTTAGCCCATAAAATATTAGCTTGATTGGCTTCTATATTTAATTCGGAAAATTTTGTTATGATATTTAGCGGGAGTGGTGAGGATCTAAATACCAACGTACATAAAATGGTGTCAATGTTTAACTAATTAATAGGCCCATTGGGTTGTGGGACCTGGGGATCACAACCATGAGTTCATGGTTGTTATGGACCTATTATGGTCATGTGAAGAATCAATCTCTTCTTCCAACTATCCAATAATCATAAGCTTTTTCAGCTTCTATGTTTAATACTAGGAGTTGTGTAATCTTCTCAGAATACCTTACGGGTGTTCTAGCAACTTGTATACATAAGCATGTGTCTATGTCAATGAGAAGGTCTCCTACGTTTGGCTGTGGAACTAATGAATCACAACCAAATAGTTGCTCTCTTTCGGGTTCTTGTATGGTCATGCAGATATCCTATTAACTCAATCTATAGTTGGGTTAATTTGACCGAGAATGTGTATGCTTTGTCATCTTCAATATTCAATTCTCTCAATTGCTCACTAATTGCTTGTGGATTTGTTGTTGTTTGAAAGACGTGAATTATAATATCTTTATCTATATCCATTAATGTTGTGAAGAGATTTGGCTGAGGTATTACTGGTTTGAATACGTTATCCCTGGGCTCTCTGGGTCCCGTGATTGTCATGTAAGAGATAACAAAACTTAACTAAAAGAAATAAATGAATTATAAAATATATATCTACACTATGCTTATATTCCTTTTTTGTATTTTTGAAGATATGAATTTGAACGAAATTTAAAGAGTGACTATTCTATAATATTAAGATAACAAACAATTAATCTAATAATGGAAATAAAACAAGTAAGATATCCGAGATGTAGCTATTTTCCTATGCATTTGTCAATTGATCATAGATATATCTAACTAATTTAATTGAAAGACCTTCCCTCTTACCTCATAAGTGAGGATCAAATCACAACTTCTCAGAATCTATCATTCCCCACAACTTCCCTGGTAATACTGAAATCAAGATTAACTGAAATAAAATAATTTTCTATTCTATTTGATATATTGTAACTACAACTTTGACGATTCAAACCTGGAGTTTACAGAATAATGGAAAATCCAATTGTATTGTGACTTGTCCCCTTAGTGTGATCTCTTTGTTCCTTCATGTTCTTGTGAATCCATAAAAGTGGGAATGTGATAGCAGCAATAGGAGAAGATGTTCGAACAGTGGCAGCTTGGACATAAGCCAAACAAAATGTGAGTAGGAGAGGGATAGTGTAAGAACAGATCTTGAATATGTGATTCCTAGCAGGATTGTTTCAGGGATACAATACAAGCACACCAAAATATCTAGGAGCTATACTTCCTATGAAAAAACAACAACCTATAATTCTAAGCATAATCAAGATTCAAATGGACATAATCTACAACCAAAACTGTGGAGCCTTAAACTGAGAGGCTGAAAGCTTTACAAAATCAAAAATTGCTTTGAGACTTATTGAAGAAATTTCAAAACACATTGAATTCATGAAGGAGAGGGGCCATTTGCTTGTAAATAAGCTTGGTATTTATAGCACTTTGATTTACCAGAGGGTAAGTTTGAATTGAACTCTTCTATTATAAACAAAGAGGAATTACTATTTACTAGGTGGATAAAACTTAAATGCAAGCAAGAGTGGTTGAGAAATATGAGTGCCACTTGATTTTTAAGTTGACAAAAGTGTCGAAAGTTCCAAGAAAAACATGCACAAGACCGCCACCCTATGCAGGGTGGTGGTTACAAGACCGCCACCCTATGCGCAGTGGTGGTGGTTACAAGACGCCACCCTATCCTTGGTGGGGTCATGGGACCGCCACCTAGGCAAGGCGGCGGTCCTGCGACTAAAGACAAAAATGCAAGGAAAGAGAGGAAAGGGGTTAGAATAAAGCATGTGAAGGCTAGATAAGGAATTTTAGGATGAAAATGTATACTTAGCATGCTTTTGGATTCCAAACACCTTGTGAAGAGATCTGAATCATCATTGGCATTTTTGTAACCTCTTTCCGTATAAATGCAGTATGTACAATTTTGGTTACATACTGAGCACACACACCAAGAGTGACATGATATAGTGCTAAATAGGCAAAGCTCTACAGAATAATGAAGGTTCCTTTGGGTTGGGACTAGAAGAATTGCAGGAGTGATGGAATATTTATAGGGATGGGTCTCTGTAACCATTTTTGTAATATGGAAGCATAGGTTAGGGCCCCGATGCATGATTAAGTCTCGTATTGTTATATTGGTCATTATGTCCTTAATGAATGCAATGTGGTTATTAAAATTGTTAACATGAATATCAGGTTCTATTATAAAGAATATATGTTCTTCATGGGCATAAACCCCAAGCAGCATTTCCTTTGTGTTATGAATCAGTTCTATATTCTATTTGATACTTCTCTTTTGTTATCTGAATGGATGCATTGATATGATAACTCATCCTAGGCTCTTAAAATGAGCACATGGTTCTTTTATTTCCTACATCTAAATCTGTCATTAAGGATGTATTCTCATGAGACTCATATAAAAGAGGGGCTCACCTCCCGCGCATGCCTTAGGTGAGTGCCTAGCACCCGTTGGGTCATAGGCCAACATGCGTGGTATTAGACCGTTGTTCTAAGGGTATAAAAATGACTACATCTTTGTTCTCGTTATTGGGACCCTCTTTTCAAAGTTGTTATGAGAAATGACGTACATATTGGTCCTTGTGATGTGTGATTTGAATGTTTGACCTTGGAAAGTGTTGAAGCATGGTTAAAGAGCACGGAGGATGCATTTGTGAAAAAATTCAGCACTAGACCCAAATTTGATGCACGTAGATGGGTAGAAGAGAACCTATACCATGAGTTGTATGAGACATTATTCTATTGTTTTCTAGTAGAACTATATGAATGGATTTCAGCATATACATCCATATCGAGCTCTTACTATAGGTCATGCATATTGACCCGTGATGATTACAGTGAGTCCTGCAAGATGTAGATCGACTTGGATGCTTGTTGTTAATCACAAGTGGAAAGGAGTGCTAACCAGCTATACTCTAGAATACACCATTTCTACGTACTATTTCCCAAAGGTTGTTGAGTTTGAGTTTTTGAGGGATCCCAGAGGATCATTTTTACGTGCTATCCCTTTGGCTATGAATATCTTGATCATTACCCTAATTTTAGAGGCATTTCCTATGGCCGGCTAAGCTTCTCTGAGCAATGGGTGAGGAAGCTAGGGTGGAGGAAGATGGTAGAAATTATGGATGAAAAGGAAATGGAGGAGAGATGACTCAAGTATAGTGAATCTCTTGAAAGGAAGATGACTACACAATGTGAGGTTACAAGTGTGATGGATCTATGGAGGTATATGTTCGGGAAGAAGTTAAGGTTCACACAAAGGATGTGGTACCGAGAAGTCCTGTGTTACCCCATCTTGGAAATCCTAGGAGAGAAGCCTCTTCACTTCCGATGAGAGTTATTTTCATGGAGAAAGGAGATTCATTGGTGGGAATTTGAACCCACTTGAAAACCAACCCCCGGGGCTTGGTTTGATCAATGGAGAAGTATTGCTAACCTAGTTGGTATCGTGGGGGTAACCGATCCGTGCCTAGGAGATATAATTTCTCGTTGAGGACATCCATGGTCTGTGTAGACTATTCCAATATTTGGAGAAATTTTTGGACAAGGTTAAAATATGTAAGGTTTGGGTATCACATCTGAAAGTGGTGCATGACACACAATTAGTGGGACAATATCACAAACCATCGGCACGCATTCAAAGTGGGACATTGGGAACACTAGGCACGACCACTTCGGGCCATTTTCTAGCTACAAGAGGTGGATTTGGTGCTATAGAAGATGGAGGACCAGTGGACCAAGTGGATTTGGAGGATCCGGTGGGTCGGGAGGTACAGTCCTGGTGGATGCATTGATTTGGTGGAGGAAACACCGAGGGAACCAAGGCTATGGATCATGAGGACAAGGGCCACAAGCACTTCCACAAGTATTGTTTGAGATGTCTTTACATTTTCTCGGACTATAAGGGTATTAAAGATGCTACAGATCATGTGCACAAGTGTTAATTACTATGGTTCATGAAAGGGATCACTACCCGGAGCAGAGGGTAGGTCATTTTGCAATGACGCGTTGCAAGGGTGCATGCATAGTTGGTATTAGAAGTATGACCCCCATCAAACGGTGGTAGACTACACTACATTGAAGAACACCTTCCTAGTAGAGTTCCATATCCCTGAATTTGAGCATAAGAGCATCAACACTTTGAAGGAGATCTAGAAAGGAATGGTAGAGAGTGTGTGGGAGTATGACGTGTGGTTTAAGACTCTCTTGTCAAAACTATCCTATGAAATTCACCCTTCTCAACATGCTCAATGGTTTTTTGGAGGATTGATAACACCGTTCAGAAGGAAACTATCACACAATACTTTCACAGACCCATGTAAGGACTTTGAAGCTTCCCTACATACCGAGGTTGTTAGAAGCATTGATACTAGCGTTATCCATTTTTGGAGAATCAAATTTTTGTAATCGCCAAGCAGTTGGAGAATCTATCTATGAATTCAACACATGAGGTTTGTAGTGGTCTATGGTGTAAATAATTTGAAGTGGAAGGGCATGCAAAGGATAGTTTCCCTGGAAGTTGGTACACCACATGACATGAGAGACTGTGATATTTTCCATGGGGATCATGATGTAAATAGGTGTCCTCTACTACATTGCACAATCTACAATATTTTTCTTGTTATTGCAAGATTTGTACCTCTACGACCAATGATACCAAGGATTGCAAACTAATTGACTAGATTCATGATGCTATTGATCTTGGTGTGTGTTAGACTAGTCTTGCAAGTAGTTCCAAGGATGATTATTTTCACTATGAAGGTGCATAGTTGGATGAGCATGTGGAAGAGGATTTCCTAGAGGATTTCAAGGTCATACTAACTACAGCGAGGAATCTATTATAATTTTGGGTCGACAAAGAATTATAAGTGTGAGTGCCTTGACCTATTGTAGTGCTCATGGTGTAGAAAAAAACATAAGTACGAGGAGTGCCCCAAGTTGTTTGAGCACATGAGCCAACAACACCAAAAAGACAAAGGTTGGGATGGTGAGTATAAAGAAGGATGACCCATAATGGATGTTAAGAGTGATGAGTGAGTCGGGATCAGAACTCGTACTAGTAATAACGCAAGAAGAGGCCACACACATAAGGGATATGCGAGACAGAAACTAGTTATTAGGGAAGAAGTAGTACATGGTAAGTGTCTAGATCATAATCATCAAAAGGAAGTGTATCAAGAGACTATGGATGTGATTTAGAGTTTGTAAGGGGAGATCTAATGTATAAACGAGCATTCAAAGTAGTTGGAGGAAAGGAAGAATGCCAAGGCTCCGAAAAAGGACCTGGATGAAGTCAAGGAAGTATGTAGGATGTTAAGGGAAGAGAATATTATTCCTTTTCTTGGAGAATGGCTAAGGGAGAAGGTACCACATGCTGGAGCAAAGAGTGAAATGAAATTTTTGCATACAAAAATTCCTCATCAAAGCCTTGACTATGATAAGGATATTACCATGAATGTAGTTTTTGATGGCTGGCTTCTGAGTAATATCCTCACTGACACAAGAGTAGAGGTCAATGTTCTTACCTTGGATGCTTGGCATAAAATGGGAAGACCCGCATTATAACCATCTTCAAATGTGTTATATATGGAAAAAAAGACAAAGGAAATGCCCATTGGAGTCTTGAATGATGTAATTATCACTATTCAAGGGGTGAAGTTCATTGGGAATTTGAATTCTTAGCGCTCGCCGAGGTAGATAATTTCCCAGCATTACTTGGGCAGCCTTGGTGTTATAAGAACAATGCCGACCTATGGTTTAACAAGGGGTATATTAGCTTTGAGAACAAGGAAGAAAGGGTGATTATCCCTTTAATAGATGGGAAATTAGCAACTTATACTGAGCCCTTATTAGATGAATTCCTCAACATAATCTATGTGCCCTCCATCAGAGATCTTGAGATAATTCATCCCACGGAGGGAGTTATATAGTATGAAGATGCTCAGTCCTTAAGTGATACCACTATCATGGTGTGTGAAAAAGGGCACATGGGACTTATGAGTTTATTGAGTGACAATTGAGAGGATCTGTAACAAGGGTAATGAAGGCGTGCTCACCAATCGCCCTGGGAGGGAAGAATTTTCTAAGTTACTTTGGAGGAGCATACCCTGAAGTTTTCTTACAAGAAATGGAGGCTCAGTGGAAGAATGAAGAAGAGAGAAGGGGAATTCTTAGTTATAACCTACTCATAACTACAACATTCTAGTGGGATACATAATGGGAGAGCCTCCTACAATGGCATGAGGTAAGAGTCACATTTTCTGTAAGGTTCTCTAGGAGTAAAGTGCCCATGCTCATCCAAGACTACCATGTTAAGGATACCACCTCATCTCATGTCCAAGCATGTGAGAAGGCCTATATGGGAAGTGCAGAAGCATTACCACCTTCTTTACAAGGATTTGTACACACATGGTATATTCATTTAGAGATGCTTGCTGTCAAATAGGTAATTGACAGGAGTTGGCGGCTGATCTCATTCAAGTTTTCAAGTATAGGAGTATAAATCCATCAATGGATAAGATTATACAAGTATTCAACCACCTTACAATGGGAGATATTGCTATGACAGAAGATAGAATATAGGAGCTACTAGGAGAACGTATTTTAGAGAGAAGTTTTGATGAAGAAGAATTAGAGAAAGTACAACTTGAGTGCACGTGCATGGAAAAAGAAAAAGGAAAAATGGTCTATGTAGTAGATGGTGTAGAGATGGAAAGTTTGGATGTTAATCATTCTGAAGGTATGTGAGAAGTCATAGATAACACTCTTGATGAGTGAGAACACACATACCATGAGTCCTTGAAAACAATGAAGGTTAACATTGGGATAGAGACAAAACCTAAAGAAGCTATCATTGGGGACTATTGGTTAGACAAATAAGTTTCAAAGGTCATTGATCTATTGCACGAGTTCAAGGATTTGTTCCCTCGTGGGTATTATGAACTCAAAGGTGTCCATTATTCCTGGGAGAGATGAGAATCAAGTTGAAGGAAGGTGCACGCCTAATTCAGAAGAGGCCTTATCGGATGAATCTAAATTTTCCTGTAGGGGTTAAGGAAGAGATAGACAAGATGATAGCATTTGGTATCATTAAGGCTGTAGAGGAATCAGAATGGATAAGCCCAATGGTCTTCAATATCAAGAAGGATGGAAGAATAAGGATTTGTGTTGACTACATGGACATGAATGTAGTATGTGTCATCAACCCTTTCCCGTGTGCACTTTTCGAAGAAATTCTAGAGGGAGTAGCTGAGCGAGAGGTCTACTCTTTCACGGATGGGTTCTCAGGGTATCACCAAGTCAGGATTACAAAGGAAGACCAGAGAAAGATAATTTTTCCACTGAATGGGGAATTTTTTCCTACATGGTTATGCCTTTTGGATTAAAGAATGCACCTGTTGTGTTCTCGGGCATCGTGGTACAAGAATTTCAAGAGTTCATCCATAAATTTCTTCAAGTTTATCTGGATTACTCGACTATTAAAAGACCATTTTGAAAATTTTAGGCTGATGTTTGAGAGATTTCGGTAATTAAGGATATCCCTCAACATTAATAAATGTGTCTTTTCTACTCCATTTTGGACCCTATTAGGACATATTATATGTAAATAAAGCTTACTAGTGGATCCCGCCAAAGTTACTGCTTATTGTGGGATTGGGGGAACCTATTAGTCAAAGAACAAGTACGTGAGGTTTCTTGGACATATGGGGTACTACAAGAAATTCATCAAGGGGTATGCCAAGATCACTGCACCCTTGGAGGAATTTCTAAAACATAAGAGTGTCTTTCGTTGGGTATAGGCACAATAGAAAGCATTTGACACTTTGAAGGATAAAATTATCACTACACCCATACTATGCTTTCCTTCTTAGGACAATCCTTTCCATATGCATGTTGATGCCTATGGAAAAACCATGGGATAAGTACTAGCACAACCTGGTGAGAGGATTGTTGATCACCCCTTGTGTTTTGCAAGTAGCAAGTTGACACCATCAAAAAAAATTACACTAGTACTAAGTGGGAGGAACTATCAATGATATACATGTTGCATAAGTTCATATAGTACATGTTGGCAACAGCCTTTATATTCTATACAAACCATATGGTAATGAAATACTTGGTGAACAAGGCCATTTTGTAAGGGCACATATGTTGTTGGGTCCTATTATTCCAAGAGTTTGAGTTCATGGTGGTTGTAAAACTAGGGAAGAGAAATTCAAGTCTTGACCACTTATCAAGGATTGAGTCAAGGGAGGATACAAAAGCATTGAGGATACCATGTTAGATGCATAATTGTTTAGGTTGTGGCACATGCCCTTAGCACTGGAAGATACCGCAATATTCTAGAAAACTAGTGTGGCGCCGAGCATGGGATGAAGGCTTTAGAAAGAAAATAGTTGGAAACATATGCCACACCCCGTATGTTTACTAGTGGAGATATGTATAAGTTAGGAAGTGATGAGGTTTTGCGCCGATGTGTATTAGAGCATGAGTGTGTGGTAATTATGGAGGAAGGGCATGGTGGGATTGTAGGAGGACATTATGTAGGAAATGCTACCTCACGGAAGATTCTACTGACATGGATTTGGTGGGAAACCATCTACCAGATTGTATTGAGATTTTCAAGGTCTTTGACCATCACGCACCTTGGCAAACCTGAAAAGAGGGATGAAATGCCCTTGTGACCAATAGCTAATTGAACCATTTAAAAAATGGGAAATTTTTTTTTGGGCCAATTTCACCACCACGTGAAGGATTGGTTTGTGGTATATGATTATTTACACTAATTACCTTACACGATGGGCATAGGCAATGCCTATAAAGGATTGATCGCAACAAAAAATGCTATATTTTTTTGGGAGAACATAATCGACATGTATAGATGTCCTTTGAGTTTTACTAGTGATAGGGCTACACATTTTCTCAATGAAATGGTCAGGATTCTACTAGGAAATTTTTTGTGGCCCATCATAAGACTACCCCCTATAATCCATAGGAAAATGGAACTACCGAGGCATTGAAAAATATACTAAGTCACACGTTGACCAAAATCTATAACGTTGGAAGACAAGATTGGGATGAACAAGTATTGGCCGTTCTATGGGCATATAGGACAACGTACAAGAGGTTGAATAAGGCCACACCTGTTTCAATTGGTGTTTGGTGTAGAGGCTATTTTGCTAGTTAAATTCATGTTCCCATCGTTGTGTATAACACACATCGAAGAGTTGGATGATGAACAAGTGTTGGAAGAGAGGATTGATAATTTGATGTAGTTAGACGAAAGAAGATCAATTTTTAGATGGATTCGAAGATAGAAAATGAAATAAAAATGCATGGCATGATCATCATATCAAAAATAAGCAATTTGAGGTTGGGTAGATGGTGTTGTTATATGATTCCATGTTTCGTGCCATCTAGGGAAGTTAAAAGTTCATTGCCTAGGACCTTACATCATCTTGTACATCCTTGATTCGGTGCACTTTCCGTTTTCAAGAGCTAGATGGGACGAGATTACCAGGTCATTTCAATGGGAGTAGGCTAAAGACCTAATATAAATAAGTCTTCTTGGTGTTTGTAAATAAGGAAATATTTCCAGTTAGCTTAGGATTTCCCTTTATCCTTTTTTTCTTTTTGTGTTGCTATTCCTTTCTTCTTATCCATTTTGCACCTTGTGTGCCGGTAACCACATTATTTTCCAAAGATGTGTATGTGTAGAGGACCGCACATCTAATTTAGAGTGTGTTGGAGTACTAAAAAGTAAATTATAACCCATTAGTAAAAGTTGAGATTCCAAGTAGAAGGAAACACGTGGATTGTGAAAGCACGTGAGGAAATGGTGGATAATGAATTTTGGTGTCAAGAAGGTTGTAAAAAATACCACATACAAAGAATGAAGAGCGTAGGAACAACATGAGGTAGGAGAAGGCAAAAATCAGGTAAAGGATGTAAGAAATGCCTCGCACTAATAGACACGTGCGTAAGAGTTTTCCGTCGATTGGATTTGTGTGTGTTAGAAGGTTGTAGAAGGTTTTTCACGCAAGATTGGGTGGTGGGTAAGGGCACTTAAGGTCACCCTAGTGAAAAAATATGCATTTAATGCTAAGAATTTTGGTTGGTGGTATAGCATTTATTGTTGGAAAATCATTATTTTACCTTGTTATTATGAAGTTGAAGTGCTCTTGTAAACTAAGTCATCCAGAGATATTTTTGCGAAGGAAGAAGAATCATAAAAATATAAGTGTGTGACTAGGGTGGATTTAAAAACTAGAGTGGAAGTACTACATGGGAGTGGGGAGAGTTTGCTTTAGGTACACCATCTTTTGGAAGGGTTTTCCTAGTTAGGGTTTGATAGCTAGGGCACAAAGAGAGAAGGATTTATTCATAGAGTTAATCATTAGAATTGAGAAGAGTAGTAGAGCAGAGAAAGGAGTTTAAAATTTTAGCCCAACAAGAAGAATGAAACCAAAGAAGGAAACTATTTCACCAAAGAAATAGAAGGGAAAGGGAAAAGGAAAACAAGTCATTTCCATCACTATCTCCAATTAGGAATGGTACGTAGAAATACAATACCCAGATGGAGTATTATTGGGAAAAGAGTGGGTGTCACATTTGATACAAATGACATGTGAGTGATTACAACCATCGCATGAGCACTACTGAGAAAGAAATGGCATTGGAACTAGTTCATCCAACTAACAAGAGGACACCAGATGGAATTCCAATATATAGCGATGAGGTGAAAGTAAATTTGGAGAAGGCAAGGCTATTGCAACTATATGAGTTTCCTTATTTTGGCAAGCCCGAGAAGCTATATCAATGGTTGATGTCATGCATACATGAATTCTACTTCTACCTCACAGGCCAAAAGATTCACATAACACCTCAGTTGATATCCAAGTTCATTGGCCTGAATTTTGAAGGAGAATCCATAAATGATGATTTGAGTGATAAGGATGCCATCAAGGAAATTATGGAGGCTTATGACTATAAAAAGGGTTTGCAGTACTTTGACATCATAGAAATATGAGACCCTATTATGAGGACAGCCGTGAAATTGGTCAAAAAGTTTAATGATCAAGAAATATGGATGCAAGTAAACAAGGAATGGTTAAATGTATGCTAGAAGATCTCAGAAGGGACCATCTATAACTTGTCCACCTTTATTGCGGATGAGATCATAAGTAGTGCATAGGAAGGAGAAAAGATACTATTTGGAAACATTCTCCTCACCATTGTCTTCTTAGAGATTGGAGTGCCCAATGGGATAGAGAAGTTTGTTTGGGAGTATCTAGAAGACAATCCCTTACCCATGAAAATGTTTGAGAAGTATACTTGTGAAACCATGATGGTCGCTCATAAGGCACGCCTAGAAAAGTGGTACAAGTGAATGTGTGATGCATTCAGGGGAAGAATGGAGGATCCCTGAGTAGTTTCCCATGTTAATGGATGGAGAGGTAGAGTTTGCAATTTATCAACATTTGTGTATTAGCAGGTTTACATTAACAAATGGGACTAAGAGCCCATGGTGCAAGCTACCCTTCTCCTTCACCATATAATACTTCCAAGCAGGGGTCAACCGGTTCAAGGAGGACAAAAGGCTAAGGTTCAACCTTAGTGAGGTAGACCAAGACCACCACAAGCTGCGCTGAAATCTTGTATACCCTAAGAAGCATACATACATGGAGAAGTATGTCTCCCATGAAGTATAAATGATGAAGTCGATAATGCCCAATCATTGGAAGGGCTACAACAAGGATATATCTACGCATAAGGCTTAAGTTTGATAAATGCACCTATCTAGAGAGTGCTGTATCCATCCCAAAAGACACCACAGGTTGGAAAAATTCCATTCCAAAGAAGAGGGAAAGAGAAGATCTACGGGAGAAGAAGGAACCAAGTGTGCAAACCACGTAATTAGTGGGCATGCCGGAAGCAATCACTAAGCCTAGCACTTATGCGTGTACAAAGAATTCCCCAATCAAGGAAAATACCCTAGAAGAAGAGGTTCCAGATCATGAAGTATCCCTCACACATGAAGAATCACCAAGGAAGAAATCACCTATTAAGGAGAAAAAGAAGGAAGAATCTCCTATAATGGAATCACCAGTTAGGAAGAAGCAGAAGGTTCAGAAGAAAAATAGACTTAGAGGAAATAGAGAGCTTAGAGGCCTACATTGGTGACATGGATGATGAAGAGCCTTAGGAATCTTAAGACCATCTAGTTTATAATATACATGACTCGAGTAGGAAGTAGAAGAACAAGGCAAGGGCATGAGCAAAGAGGTAAGCACTAAAAATCGGGAACCCCAAGCCTCACTAAGGAACAAGTGGAAAAATACGTGAAAAGAGAAGTAGCGGGCATTATTAAGGATTTGGTGGGGTGGGAGTTGGAGTGGAATGCAGATGAAATTTTGAAGGAAATGGAAGAAGAGAGAATTGGGATAGAATATGTTAGCATGGCTGGGAATCCCAATTTGACAGTAAGATTCCCAAAGGTTGCGTGAACAGGTGGTAAGGGCGTAATAACAACATAAGGTAAAGGGATGGGCTACATTAATCATCAAAGCAAGGTGCTACATGTGTGCTTCTAAATAACCATACCAATAGAAAAACTCTTCGATATGACTTTGTTTCATGAGGAACATGCATATCCACAAAACAGAAAGATGCTATCTTAGGCACTCAAGTCCCACGTGGATGAACCTAAGTTCAAAGTAAGTCAGGGAGCATTGATGAAGGTTCTAGAGACAAAAGGAGTAAATCCCTTGGTGAATGCTCAAAAATTATTAGATGAGTAGGTTTGTAATGTGCTCAACAAATTTTCAGTTGAGATTAAGGCCAAACTATTTGGAAGGAATGATAGAGTGAGATTCCTAGAGGAGTAATTGGAGAGGAAAAAGGAGGATCTCGTTGAGAAGAGAAATAAATTATAGTAAGAAGATATTATTAGTGTGTAGTTAAGGAAAAAATTAAAGGAAGAGAAGGTAAAGGTGCATGAAGTCTCTAAGAAGGTGGAGATGATTATGGATTCCATTGTCTTAAAGTATCCCGACCTAGCACCGCTTGAGAAGAAATATGAATCAACCTTGTAGTGTCTGGAGGATTTGACTCGCATCCTCACGATGGAAAGGTGACCACTTGCCTTAGAGATCTGCAGAAGAAGCATTGACATGCCATGAGTGAGAAGAGAAGATGAAGGTTATTGAGATATTTTCTTGATATACCAATATCCTCGAGAGGTAAAGGTTGTTGCATAAGTTGCTGAAGTTCCATATGACAACTACGCTAATAGAGATAGAGTGGCAAGCATCCTAGTCACTACACATGAAATGGAACTCAAGGAGTTTTAAGAAAAGAATAAAGGGAAAAGGGTAGAAAGGGATAAAATCTTGTCCGAGGTAGAGAATAAGTCAAAAGCTATCGAGACCTTGTTAGGCCCGATCAAAATCCATCTAAAGCAATTATACCCCTAGATCACCCACATGATGGGTGCACTTGACGACTTGGGAAAACAATTTGAAATTATTGTTGAGAAAATGAGTGCCAAAGGGGGAACTAAGTTTTGAGGAGGTGAGCACCCTATTCAGAGACCTCTATCAGTAAGCGTAGAGTGAGGTTGACGCCTGGGAAAAGCTAGAGGTAGAAATAGGGAAGGATTTCCTTTCCTTCAAAAATAAGCATTGTTCTCTTTCATTTTCCCATTCTTTCATTCTTTCTCCCAATTATTCATTCCTTCATTCTTTTTCCCACTATTCAGATCCCACCATTCTTTATTCATTAAAGAGAAGTGTTTCTAAGGACAAAGAACAAGCGTAGTGTGGGGTGATGTTGGGCCTCAGAATATTGGCTAAGTGCAAGAAGGTGCATGGGTGCGCGGGACCTATATGAAGAAGGGAATGCAAGGTGAAGGCACACATGAGTTAGGGTTCTAGTAGGGTTTACTTGAAACACATGGCACATGTGCATAAGACAAGAAAGGTTTTGGGAGTTAGCCACATTTTGCATTCTAGGAAACACACAAGAAAAGCATGACTCGTCTAGCATACGGAGTGAATAAGGTGCCAACCCGACAACTTTATGGTCAGGAATGGAATATTACACGTATGTGATGGAAGGATCTATAAAGACATCATTGCAAAGAGTGGATAGCTCACATCAAATGAAGCATGCTCCATTGGAGGATCACACGGACACTTGACAACTAATATGTAATCTCAAGAAGGCATGGTAGTGAAGACTAAAGCTATATATAGAGATGCTTAGGTAGAAGAAGAGGGAGAGACACACACCAAGAGTGGAATCATATAGGGTTGGATAGGAAAATATTTGCAGAAATAATGAAGGATCCTTTGGGTTGGGATTAGGAGAACTGTAGGAGTGATGACATATTTAGAGGGATGGGTCTGTAACCAGTTTTGTAATGTGGAAGCATAGCTTAGGGTCCTGATGCATGACTCTAGTCTACATTGTTATATTGGTCTTTATGGCCTTAATGAATGTAATGTGGTTATTGAACTTGTTAACATGAATATAAGGTTATATTCTAAATAATATATGTTGTTCATGGGCATAAACCCTAGTGCATTTCTCCTTCATCGCGTAATAATTCCAAGTGGATGTGAACATATTCAAAGAGGCCAAGAGAATAAGGTTTGACCTTAGTGATGTGGATCAAGACCACAAAGAGTTGTGCATACATTTGGTTTACCCCAAAAATGGACATACATGGAGAGATATGTCTCCCACGAGATACGAGATGATGAAACAAGTGACATTTCCAATCGCTGGAAGGACTGCAATAAGAATATACCTTCACTAGAAAGGATTGACAAATTGATGAAATTGGATGAGAGACGATCATTGGCAGTGGAGTCAAAAGAATGAAATGGAAAAAATAAAAAGCAAAGCATGATCACCACATCAAGAATAAAAAAATTTGATATTGGGAAGATGGTATTTTTATATGATTCTAAGTTCCTGCGACATCTTAGAAAGCTGAAAGTCCATTAGGTGGGTCCTTATATCATCTCGGATATCCTTAATTTAGGTGCGTGCTAGTTTAGAGCACCTTTGGATGGAATGAGATCATCAAGTCATTTCAATGGAAGTAGGCTAAAGCCCTACTATAAATAGGTATTCTTAGTGTTTGTAATAAGGTAGTTTTTCCATTTTGTATAAGTTTCCCTTTATGCAAATTTTGTTTCTTGTGTTTCCCTTTCTCATCATTATTCTATTGTTTGTTTTGAGCCTTAAGCACCAGTAAAAAAATTAATTTTTGAAGTTTGTGTATGCATAGAGGACTATGCATCTCTGTTGTAGTGTGGGGTGGAGTAATGTGAAGTATAGGCCCATAATATAAATTGAATTGGTAGTAGAAGTTGCAGAATTTCCCAGTTGATGGATACAAAGTGCGCAAGGATGAAGGAAGTGCATGGAAGAAGAGGTGGATGAAAAATGTTGGTGTCAGGATAACACCAGAGAAACCATGTATAAAGGAAGAAGTGTAGGAACAACATGAGGTAGGTGAGAGTAAAAATTAGGTGAAGGAAAAATAAGTTCCTTGGCGCACATTGTTAACACTCACATAAGAGTCTTTTGTTATGATGGATTGTTCGCACACCGAGAAGGTTGTAGAAGTTTTTTGCCTAATATTGGGCATGTAAGTGAAGGCACGTAAGGTTGGATTGGTGGAAAAATTCACATTTAGTACTAAGTATGGTGGTAGGTAAAATAACATTTAATGCTGGAAAGAAGGAAAAGCTATAAATAAGAAGTCGGGAACTTCATTATTTACCTTGCATTTACAAAGATATAAGATCTCACGGAAAACTAGGGAATCAAAAGGAGATAATGTGCAAAGAAAAATTTAAGATATTTGAGAGGACATGACTAGATCAGATCCACAAGCCCGTAGGAAAGGAGTACACCGGCATGGAGGAATTTGTTGCGCAGAAGTATTTGAAGCCTCGTGTTGTGGAAAAATTGTTTCAATTAGGGTTTGGCAGCTAGGGCACGGTTTAGGAGGTTTTATTTGCAAGGTTGTGCATTAGGAATGGATAAAGTGGTAGAGTAGAGCAAGGAAAAGATGTTTGAAGTGATAACCTAACCAGAAGAATGGCACCAAAGAAAGAAACCATCTCACCTAAAAAGTAGAAGGTCAAAGGGTAAGGGGAAGTAAGTAGCTTCCGTCCCAAGCACAAATAAATAATGGTACACATAGATACAATACCCGGATGTGGTATTGCTAAGGAAAAGAATGGGAATATCATTTTTGGAAGATGTCTATAAGTGACTATAATCACCGCACCACAATGATAGAAAAATAAATGGATTTGGAGTTGGTTCACCCAACAAATAAGAGGACACCAAAGGGCATGCCCATCTATAGTGACGAAGTAAAGGTTAAATTGGAGAAGGCAGGATTACTACAAATTTACAAATTACCCTACTTTGGAAAACCTGAGCACCTCTACCAGTGGCTAATGACACTCATTCACGAAGACCATATTAATTTTACGGGAGTAAGATGTGCAAAACTCCTCAATTAATTTCTAATTTCACATGCCTTATCTACAAATGGTATATCATAGATGATGACCTAAGTGACAAGGAGGTTGTCAAGGAAATAGTTGTTGCATATGACTATAAGAAAGGATCATGATACTTTGACATCGCAGAGATCCCAGACCCTATGATGAGGATGGTTGCGCACTTGGTAACTAAGCTCAATGACAAAGAGTGATGGACTAAAGTGAATAAGGCAAGGCTAAACATATGCCAAAAAATATCTGAGGGGACCATCTACAACTTTTCCACTTTCATCACGGATGAAATCATTAGTAGCGTACAAGAAGGCGAGAAGATAATATTTGGTAATTTCCTCTTCACAATTATACTCTTAGAGATTAGAGTGCTCGATGGGCTATAAATTTTTATTTGGGAGTACCCATAAAAGGATCCCTTGCCCATGAATCATTTCAAAAAATATACTTGTGAGACCATGACAACCACTCACAAGGCACATTTAGAGAAATGGTACAAGCACATGCAGGACATGTTTGGGGTGGAATGGAGGATTATAAAGAAATTACCCACGCTCGTGTATGGAGAGGTAGAATTCACAAGTATATCAACACTTCTGAATTGACATATTTAGGTTGATAGATGAAATAATGAGTCCATGGTGTAATCTTTCCTTCTCCTTCTTTGCGAAATACTTCCAAAGGGATGTGAACATATTCAAAGGGCCAATAGACTAAGGTTTGACCTTAGTGAGGTGGATCAAGACAATAGAGAGTCTGTGCAACAATGAAAAGTTGGTTTACCCAAAAAAGAAGCATGCATATATGGAGAGATATGTCTCCCATGAGATACATATGATGAAACCAGACATTGCCAATCCCTAGAAGAGCTACAAAAAGAATATACCTTCACATCAGGCCAAAATTTGAAAAGGGCACATACTTGGAAAATGATGTATCCATCCCTGAGGACCCCATAGGAAGAAAGAATCCCACGCCAAAGAAGAGGGAAAGATAAGAGGTGTAGAAAGCACCAAGTGTTTAGCTACACAAACATTAAGTGTGTCGAGACAAGCGCTAAGCCCAAGACTTACGCTTGGAGAAAGAAGTCCTTGATGAAAGAAAAGAATCCAGAGGAAGAAGGGTCGGAGCACAAGGAACCCATCACCCATGAGAGGTCACCAAAGGAGGAGGAGAAGGAAGAAAAAGGTGACAAAAGAAAATGATTTAGAGGACTGAGAGAGCTTGAAGGCATATCAAGGCGAGAGAGATGATGATGATGATGAAGATGAACCAGAGGCGAGGACCATCCTATCTATGAGGTTGATGACTCGAGAGGAGGAAGGAGAGGATGAAGAAAATGAGTACATATTTTCAAGAGGAAGAATGAAAAGGAATAATAGGATACTCGAGTACAAGGGGGTAAGTGAGGAAGTTAAAAAATAACAAAGGACCCCAAGCCTCACTAAGGAACAAATAGAAGAGGTCGCAGAGAAATAAGTAGCCAAGATTATCGAAGACCTAGTAGAGAAAGAGATGGAATGCATCACGGACCTAGTGATAAAGGAAGAAGAAGAAGAAAGCGTAGAAAAGAAATATGGCAACATGGGAGGGGATCCCAATTTGGCTGTGAGATTTCCTAATGCCGCACACATAGGGAGAAAAGTGTAAAGGAATCATAGGTTCAGAGGATGGGCTATATTGATGATTTGAACAAGGTGTTGCGTGCATGATTTTAAAGCACCATACCAATAGAGAAACTCTTGGATATGACATTATTTGATGAGGAAGGTATATACCCTCGGATGAGGATCTTTATTTCTTGGGAATTTTAGTCCCATATTGACGAACCAAAATTTGAGGTAAGCCAAGGGTAAATAATGAAGGTACTAGAGTCAAAAGGTGACAACCCCTTTGTAAATGCTCGTGGCTATTAGACGAGAAAATATATAATGTGTTGAAAAAGTTTTTGGTGGAAGTATAGGCCATACTCTTTGGGAGGAATGAAAGGGTAAAGTTCCTAGAGGAAGAATTGAAGAAAAGAGAAGAAGAGACGGAGAAAATAACCAAGGAATTAAAGCGAGAGGAACTAATTAGTGCACAACTAAGGCGTGAGTTGAAAGAAGAGAAGATAAGGGTGCGTGATATCTACAAGAAATTAGAAATGATCAAAGAAGCCATATTCTTGAAACATCTAGATCTAACACCACCATTAGAGAAGAATGGATCCACCTAGAGTGTTTAGAGGACTTAAACCACATCCTCACAATGCAAAGAAGGCCAGTATCCTTGGATTATATAGAGGAGGAATCAATGTGCACAAAGGAAAGGAGGACAAGATCAAGGTTGTGGAAATTTTTATCGAGTACAAGAAAGTCCTCGCCGATGTAAAATTTGTCGTCCACATCGTTGAGACCACTTATGAAAACTACATCAATAGAGATAGAGAGGTGAGAATTGTGGTGCCACCCATGAACCAAAGCTCAAGGAGTTCCAGGAGAAGAACAAGGGGAATAAGGCGAACGTGAAAAAATTCTAGCCACGGTTTAGAAGAAATCGAGGCTATTGAGACCTTATGGGGCTCAATCAAAAATTGGCTGAAAGAGTTGTATCCCCAAATCACTTGAAGGATGGACGTGCTCTTGAGGATTTGGGAAAATAGTTAGAGGGGATCATGGAAATAATGAATACCCAAGGAGAAGGGCTAAGCTTTGAAGAGGTGAGTGCCCTAGTCGGTGACCTTTGTCAATAGGCATAGAGTGAAGTCAATACCTAGAATAAGTTGGAGGTAGACTTGACGAAATATTTCCCTCTCCTCTTGCAGAAATAATCATAGTTCCCCATTCTTTCATTCTTCCCCAAAATTCTTCATTCCTTTATTCTTTCTCCAAACTATTCAAGGAAATTCATTATTTATTCTTTGATAAGGTGTTTCGAGGAGAAGAATAGGTGTAATGTGAGATGACGTTGGGCCCCTAAAATATTGGCTAAGTACAAGAAGGTGCGTGGGTGCGTAAGGCCTATTTGAAGAAGGGCACATAAGGAGAAAGTGCATAGGACAGGGTTTTAGGAGGGTTTTAGTAGAACCAGTGGCACACGCACAAGGCAGAGAAAAGATCTTGGGACTTAGCCATATTTGGCATATCGGGGAATAACATGAGGAAAGCATGACCTGACTGCATGCATGCAAAGTGGATAAGGTGCCATCTTGACAACTTGGTGCCCACGGAAGGAATATACCTTGTGATAGAAGATTCAGAAGGTCATCATGGAAAAGGATGGAGAGCTCACATCTGAAGAGCATGCTCCCATGGAGGACCACTTGGACACATGGCAAGCAATCTACAACTTCAAAAAGGCATGGTGGTGCTTGATAAGGCTATATATATGAGCGCTTGGTAGAGAAAAAGGGACACATGGAGAGATACATGGAGAGTGAGAATGAAGAGAGGTGAAGCCATGCAAGAATATTGTGAGAGCTCCATAGGTTGGGTTTAGAGGATCTATAGGAGTAT
Source organism: Taxus wallichiana var. yunnanensis (assembly GCA_018340775.1). Classification (NCBI taxonomy): domain Eukaryota; kingdom Viridiplantae; phylum Streptophyta; class Pinopsida; order Cupressales; family Taxaceae; genus Taxus; species Taxus wallichiana. The sequence continues at coordinate 55,145,897 of CM031234.1, forward strand.
GTTGTATCAAGGGGATGGGTCTAAAAAAATTTTTCTTTGTACTATGAAGGGCCTAAGTCTAGTTCCGATGCATGACATTGGTCTGCACTATCATATGGATCTGTGATTGCCTTAGTTAATGTAATGTGGTTATCAACATGCTTAATATGAATATATGTGTGTTTCTAGTTCTACTTACATCTGTATGGATCGGTTATATATACATTTCATATGAGTGGGTGTAAACCCTTATGCATTTCTTTTATATTATGATTCAGATCTATGTTCTATAATGCTTTTCTTATATGAATGAACACATTGGTCTAGAATCTATTCTAAGCTCTAAGATGAATGTATGGTTCCTTTCCAATCTATTCACTTAATTTTTCTATCATAAATAATGCATTCTCACACAACTCACATAAAGGAGGGACTTGGTACCCGCGCGTGCCTCGGGTGAGTGCCAGTGCCCATTAGGTGATAGGCCGGCGTGCATGGGATTTCCTTGTTCTTTGAGAGGGCATAAAAATGACTACATCTTGGTTCCATTTTGGGACCTATTTTTGAAGTTGTTGTGAGAAATGACATGCATCTTTATCTTTGTGATGTGTAATGACAAAGAGCACGACTCTAGAAAGTGTTGAAACATGGTTCAAGAGCATGGAGGATGAGTTTGCTCAAAGATTCAGCACTGGACCTGAGTTCAATGTGTGGATGGGTAGAAGAGAACCTATACCATGAGCTATATGAGACATTATTTTGTTGCTTCCCAGTAGAGCTATATGAATGGCTCTCGACATATGCATCTAGATCAAGTTGGTTTTATAGATCACGCATGTGGACCCAAGATGACTATCAGAGGCTGCAGGATGCAGATATGACTTGGACGCATGTTATTGATCATTGGTGGAAGGGAGTGCTAGCTAGTTACATTTTAGAATATGCCATTTTGATGTATTCTTTCCTAGAAGTTGTTGAGTTTGAGTTTCTGAGGGAGCCTAGAGGGTCATTTTTGAGTGTTATTCCTCTAGCTATGAAGATCTTGGTCGTTACTTTGAGTTTAGAAGCATTCCCATGGTGGCTAAGCTACTATGAGAGCACTAGGTGAGGAAGCTAGGGTGGAGGAAGATGGTGGACATTATGACTGAAAAGGAAAGGGAGGAGAGATGGACTCAAGTATAGTGAAGCTTGTGAAAGGGAGATGACTAGATAATGCGAGGTTGTAAGTGTGATGGATCTATGGAGGTAGACATTGTGAGAGGTGTTGAAGTTCATGTGGAGGATGTGGAGCCTGAGAAGTTTGTGCTACCCCATCTTGGAAAGCATGGGAGAGAGGCCCCTTTAGCTTTGATGAGATTTCATCACATGGAGAAAGAAGAGTCGTTGGACACACATCTGAACCCACCTGGTGACCAACCCCTGGCGCTTGGTTTTCCAAATCAAAGGAGTATTGATAACCCATTTGGTATCGGTGGGAGTGACTGATCACCCTAGGAGGTATAATTTTTCATTTGGGACATCCATGGATGCACATACCATTCTAGTGTTTGGAGGAATTTTTGGGAAAAGTACAAGTATGCAAGGTTTAGGCAACACATCTAGGAGTGGCATGGATACACTTCTGGAAGTGGAGTAATCTTGTAGACCATTCACACATAGTTTAGTGGGACATTGGGGACACTAGGTGACCACTTAAGCCCATTTTCGGTTACAGGAGGATCTAGAGGTGGAACTAGTGGATCGGGAGGCACAAGACCTGGTGGATCCAAGTGGATCTAGTGGAGGGAACACTAGAGGGAACCAAGGATCTAGATCAAGAGGACATGGGCCTCAGCCACCTCCTCAAGTGTTCTTTGAAATGTCTTTACACTTTCCAGATTACCAGGTATAGAGGATGTTGTGGAACATGTGCAAAGTGTGAATTGCTATGGGACATGAAGGGGATCACTACCCCAGTGGAACATAAGTCTAGTCATTTTGTAAAAAACATTGTAAGGGCATGCGCATAGATAGTATATGAAGTATGACCCCTATCAGATGGTGGTAGAATCCAAAGCATTGAAAAATTCCTCCTAGAAGAGTTCTATATATCAGAGTTCAAGAAGAAGAGCATCAAATCTTTGAAGGAGATCCAACAGGGAATGACAGAGAGTGTGTGGGAGTATGATGCATGGTTTAAGACTCTCCTGTCAAAATTTTCATATGACATTCACCCTTCACAACATGCTCAATGGTTTGTTGGAGGGTTGATCACTCCATTTAGGAGGGCATTGTCCCATAAAACATTTACTAAACCGCATGAGTTCTAAAGAGGCTTGCCTTACGTGTTCAAGAAGTAGTTAGGAGCATTGATATTGGTGTGAGCCCTTTTCTAGAGGCTCAAATCCTACCATGGCCAAATAGTTAGAGAAGTTTTTCTACAAACTCTGCACATGAGACTGTAGTGGTCTTTGGCATGTGGATTGTGAAGTAGAGGGGCATGCCAAGGATAGTTCCCCTAGAAGTCAGTACGTGCCATAGTGGTAGATTGTGAAATTTTCATGGGGACCATGATGTGAGTAGATGCCCCTTGTTACAATGTGCAATTTGGAAGAATGTGTCTTGCTACTATAAGATCTACACCTCTATGACCCATGATACTAAGGATTATAGGCTTATTGACCTAGATCCATGAGGCCATTGATCATGGTGTGTGCCAGACCAGCCTTGCCAGTGGTTCCAAAGAAGATGATCATCATTATGAAGGATGCGTGGATGGAGGGGCATGGGAGAGGTTCTCGTGGAGGATTCCATGGTCAGTAACCATGAGAGGAGGAAGAAGTGAGTTCCCATGAGGAACTTTCTATAATTGTGGATCTACATAACATTACAGTGTGAGTGTCTAGATTTATTGTAGTGCTCGTGGTGTGGGAAAAAGCATAAGTATGAGGAGTTCCTGAGTTGTTTGAGCACATGATCCCACAACACTGGAAGGAAAATGGCACTGGGATGGTGAGTATAAAGAAGGCCAACACATAGTGGATGCCTAGAGTGGTGCGTGAGTAGGGTTAGAACCTATTTTGGTGACAACACGAGCAGAGGTTGCATGTGCAAAGAAGTACCAAGGAAAAAGACTCTAGTCTCAAGAGAAGAAGTGGTGCATGGGAAGTATCTGGACCCTACCCATCAGAAGGAAGTGTATCAAGAGACAATGGATGTCATTTGGATTTTGTAGGGAGAAATCCAATGTCTAAAGGAGTAGTCTAGGCAGTAGGAGCAAAGAAGGAATGTTGAGGCTCCATAGAAGGACCTGGATGAGGTCAAGGAAGTGTGCAAAATGTTAAGGCAAGAGAATATTATTCCCTTGCTAGGAGAATGACTATGGGAGAAGATGCCATGCATCATAATAGAGTGTGAAAGGCAGGTGTTGCATGCAAACCTTCCTCCCATAGCCTTGACTATGACAAAGAAATCACACTAAACGTAGTTGTGGATGGTTGGCTTCTAAGAAACATATTGATTGACATGGGAGTAGAAGTCAATGTTCTTACATTGGATGCTTGGCATCAAATGGGAAGGCCCACATTGTAGCCATCTTCAAATGTGTTGTATATGGAAAAAAAAATAAGGCAATGCCCATTGGAGTATTAAAGGATGCAGTGATTACCATTTAGGGGCCAAGTTTTATTGGAGACTTTGAAGTCTTGGCACTCATCGAGGAAGACAATTTTCTAGCATTTCTTGGGTGCCCATGGTGCTATAAGAACAACACTGACCTAAGGTTTAAAAAAGGATATATCAGTTTTGAGAACAAGGAAGAATGAGTCATCATCCCTCTGATGGATGGGAATTCAGAACCTTACACTGAACCTTTGGGAGAAGAGGTCCTTGATAGAATTTATGTGTGCTCCATCAGAGACCCAGAGATAATTCACCCTATGAAGGAGTTATCCAATTTGAGGATGCCCAGTATATGAGTGATACCACAAGCATGGCGTGTGACAATTGGGTGCATAAGACCTATGAGTTAATTGGGTGATATTGAGGGGGTCTATAATAAAAGTGACCAAGGCGTGCTCACTCAAGCACCTAGGAGGAAATAAGTTACCAAGTTACTCTGGAGGGCATACCCTAAAATTTTCTTATGGGACATGGAAGCTCAGTGGAAAAATGAGGATGAAAGAAGAGGGATGCTCAATTATAGCCTACTTAGGACTACAACATGTTGGTGGGCTACACATGAGAGAGCCTCCTGGAGTGGCATGAGGTAAGAATCACGTTCTCTATAAGGTTTTCCAGGAGCAATGTGCCCCATGGTCATTAAGACTACCATGGTAAAGAGACCACTTCATTTCATATCCAAGCATGTGAGAAGGCTTGGATAGGAGGCATAGAAGCCTTGCCACCATCATTATGGGTACATAAGTTGTATTCCACACTATAAGGTTGTGTGCATGTGTGGTATATCCATTCAGAAACACCGATAGATAGGAAATTGTAGAGATGACAATTGATCTCATCCAAGATTTTGAATATCGAGCACAAATCCATCAGTGGATAAGGCATTGCAAGTGATCAAGTGACCTTATGATGGGGGATAGTGCCATGGTGGAAGACATGATACTATATTTTCTAGGTGAGCCTAGTTTAGAGGCATGTTTTGATGAGGATGAGTCAGAGGAGATGCAGTTTGAGCAAGCATGCATAGAAAAGGAAAAAGGAAAGATGGTTTATGTCATAGATGGAGAGGAAATGGAGAGTCTAGATGTTAACCACTTTGTAGGTACATGTGATGTTATAGATAGCATCGCTGATGAAAGGACACACACTTACCATGAGCCCTTAAAAATGAAGAAGGTTAACATTGGGTCAGAGATAGAACCCAAGGAAGAAATCATTAGAGACTATTGGTCGGAAAGGAGGTCTCAAAGATCATTGATCTATTATGTGAATTCCAAGATTTATTCCCTCATGGGTATCATGAACTCAAAGGCATCCACCATTCTTGGGGAGATGAAGATAAAACTAAAGGAAGGTGTGCACCCAATCCAAAAGAGGCCATATGGATGAATCCAAATTTACACGTATGGGTCAAGGAGGAGATTGAAAAAATGATAGCATTAGGTATCATTGAGGTTGTGGAAGAATCAGAATGGATAAGCCCAATGGTCATCAACATCAAAAAGGATGGGAGGATAAGGATCTATGTTGACTACAGGGACCTGAATGTAGTATGTGTCATTGATCCCTTCCCTACCCCATTTACTGAAGAAATCTTAGAGGGAGTGGTCGAGTGCGAAGTCTACTCCTTCACATGGATGGGTTCTCAGGGTACCACCAGGTGTGGATTGCAAAGGAAGACTAGAGAAAGACAAATTTTTCCACTGAATGGGGAAGTTTTTCCTATACGGTCATGCCTTTTGGATTGAAGAATACACTGTTGTGTTCTCATGCATTATAGTGCAAGCCTTTTAGGACTTCATCCATAAATTTCTTTAGGTCTATTTGGATGATTGGACTATGTATGGTCTAGTCAAGGACCATTGTGATAACTTAAGACTAATGTTTGAAAGGTGTCGACAGTTGAGGATATCCCTCAACATCAAGAAGTGTGTCTTTTCTACCCCATTTGGAACCTTATTTGGGACATATCATATGCAAGGAGGCTTACTAGTAGATCCCACCAAGGTTGCAACCATCGTGGGTTTAGGGGAGCCTACTAGCCAAAGCATCGTGCGTGGATTCCTTGGGCATATGGGTTACTATAGGAAGTTCATCAAGGGATATGCCAAGATTATCATGCCATTAGAAGAATTACTTTGACACAAGAGTGCCTTTCATTGGGGGAGGCGCTGCAGAGGGAATTCGACACTTTAAAGGATAGGCTTGTCACAACACCCATTCTCTATTTCCCCATTTGGGATAAGCCTTTCCATGTTCATGTGGATGCCTCTGGTACAACCATTGGAGTAGTACTGGAACAAAATGGTGAAGGATTGTTGACCATCCCTTGTGTTTTAAAAATTAGAAAGTTAACATCAATAGAAAAAATTACACCACTACTAAGCGCGAAGCACTATCCATGATCTACGTGTTCCACAAGTTTAGGAAATATCTACTGGCAACACCATTTGTATTTTACATGACCACATGGCATTAAAATACTTGGTAAACAAGCCCATTCTATAAGGGCACATATGTCGATGGGTCCTATTATTCCAAGAATTTGAGTTCACAGTGGTTGTTAAGCTAGGAAAGAGTAATTCTAGGCCCGATCACTTGTCTAGAATTGACTCAGGAGAGGACACAAAGCATTGAGGATACCATGCTAGACACATTTTTAGGTTGTGGTGCATGCCCTCAGACTTAGAGGATATTATGGTGTTTCTCAAAATAGGTATGGTGACTAGAAGGGATGAAAGCATTAGAGAGGAAGTAGTTAGCCATATGTGCCACACCCTACATGTTGGTTAGTGGTGATTTGTACAAAGCTAGGATGTGATGAAGTGTTGCACTGGTGCATGCTAGAACATGAGCACCTAGCTATTATGGAGGAGGCACATGGAGGAAGCACAGGTGGACACTATGTAGGGGATGCCACTACGTGCAAGATATTACAAGCTAGGTTATGGTGGGAAACCCTATATCAAGATTACAAAGAGTATTGCAAGGCATGTGATCATTGTCAGTGCCTTGGAAAACTAGGGCGGAGGGATGAAATTCCTTTACACCCTATTCTAAGTACAAATCCATTTGAAAAGTGGGCCATAGATTTTGTAGGCCCCATTTTCACCAGTCGCTCATAGGATAGAATCATGCTATGTAATCACTTACATGGATTATTTGACAAGATGGGAAGAAGAAACACCTACCAAGAATTGTACAACAACTACAATAGCCAAGTTTCTATGGTAAAATATTATTACAAGGTATGGATTCCTGTTGATATTAACTAGTGATAGGGGTACACATTTCCTAAATGAGACCATCATGATTTTCTAGAACTAGCGAGAGTTCATGGTGGCTCATCATAAGAATACCCCTTACTATCCACAAGTAAATGAAACTACAAAGGCATTTAATAAAATACTAAGTCATACCCTGAAAAAAATATTTGATGTTGGTAGATGAGATTGGGATGAAAACATATCAGGAGTTCTATGGGTGTATAGGACAACCTACAAGAGGTTGAATAAATAAACACCATTCCAATTGGTGTTTGGCACAGAGGCTATCTTACCCATTGAATTTATGATACCTTCTCATATATATAGCGTGCATAGGAGGATTGGTGATGAACAAGCATTGGAGGAAAGGATGGAAAATTTAATGAAATTTGATGAGAGACAATCATTGGCTAGATAGATTCAAAAGACTAAAATGGATAATAAAAAAGCATGGCATGATTACCACATCAGAAACAAACAATTTGAGATTGGAAATATTGTATTGTTATATGATTCTAAGTTTCGTGCCATTAGGAAAGTTGAAAGTCCATTGGTTGGGTCCCTATATCATCTCGAATATCCTTAATTTAGGCGCATGCTAGTTAAGAGTGCTTGATGGAACAATATTACCAGGAAATTTCAATAGAAGTAGGATGAATCCTTACTATAAATAAGTCTTCTTCGTGTTTGTAATAAGGCAGTTTTCCATTTTGTATAAGTTTCTATTTATGGGAATTTCATTTCTTGTGTTTCCCTTTCTCTTCATTTTTCTATTGTTTGTTTTACGCCTGGGTGCCAGTAACCACATTAATTTTTGAAGTTTTGTATATGTAGAGGACCGCGCATCTGTTTAGTTAGTGTGGGGTGGAGTAATGCAAAGTATATGCCCGTAATACAAATTGAAGCTAGGAAGTAGAAGTTGTGGTGAATTTCTGGTTGATGGATACAAAGTGTGAAAGGATGAAGGAAGCACATAGAATAAGAGCTAGATGAAAAATGTTGGTGTCAGGATAAGACCACAAGAGAAACCACGTAAAAGGAAGAATTTTAGGAACAACATGAGGTAGGCAAGAACAAAATTTAGGTGAAGGGAAAAAGAAGTGCCTTCAGTGCATCTCTTGTTAACATGTGCATAAGAATCTTTTGTCAGGATGGATTGTTTACGCACCAGAAGGTTGTAGAAGTTTTTCACACCATATTGGGCACATAAGTCCGGCGCGTAAGGTCAGCTTGGTAGAAAAATTTGTATTTAGTACTAAGTATGGTGGTAGGTAAAATAGCATTTAATGCTAGAAAGAAGGAAAAACTATAAATAAGAAGTCGGGCACTTCATTATTTACCTTGCATTTATAAAGAGAAAAGAGGACAAACTAGGGCATCCAAAGGTGATATGTGTGAAGAAAATTTTAAGATATCTGAGAGGACTTGACTAGAGCATATCTACAAGCTAGTAGTAAAGGAGTACACAGGTGTGGAGGAAGTTGTTGAGAAGGAAGTTATTGAAGCACCATGTTGTGGAAGAATTGTTCCAATTAGGATTTGGTGGTTAGGGCACGGTGTAGGAGGGTTTCTTCAGCAAGGTTGTGCATTAGGGTTGGATAAAGTGGTAGAGAAAAGCAAGGAAAAGACACTTGAAGTGATAACCTAACTAGAAGAATGGCACCAAAGAAAGCAACCATCTCACCTAAAAATTAGAAGGGAAAGGGTAAGGGGAAGCAAATGGTTTCCATCACAAGCACAAATGAAGAATGGTATGTGGAGATGCAATACCTAGATGGGGTATTACTAGGAAAAGAATGGGAATCTCATTTGTGGAAGATGTTTGTAAGTGACTATAATCACCACACCAACATGAAAAATAAAGAAATGGCTTTGGAGTTGGTTTTCCCAACAAATAAGAGGACACTAGAGGCATGCCCATCTATAGTGACGAAGTAAAGGTTAAATTTGAGAAGGAAAGATTACTACAACTTTAAGAATTATCCTACTTGGAAAATGATGTATCCTCTCTACCAGGACGATAGCACGCATTCATGAAGACCATTTTTATTTTATAGGGAGAAAGATGTGCATAAGTCTGTAGTTAATTTCCAAGTTCATAGGCCTTATCGTGAAGGGGATAACATTGATGATGACCTAAGTGACAAGGAGGCCATTAAGGAAAAAAATTGTTTCATACGACTATAAGTAAGGATTATGATACTTTGACATCATAGAGATCCCGAGACCCCATATGAGGATGGAGCACACTTGGTAACCAAGATCAATGACCAAGAGAGACGAACTGAAGTGAACAAGGCATGGCTGAATGTATGCTGAAAAATATTTGAGGGGACAATCTATAACTTGTGCACTTTCATCGCGGATGTAATAATTAGCAGTGCGTAAGAAGGAAAGAAGATACTATTTGGTAATGTCCTCCTCACAATTATCTTCTCAAATATCAGGGTGCCCAATGGGCTTGAAAGGTTTGTTTGGGAAAACCCAGAAGAGGATCCCTCACCCACGAAGCGGTTCACAAAATATACTTGTGAGACCATGGTAGCCACTCATAAGGTGCATTTAGAGAAATGGTAGAAATGAGGGATTGGCAAATGGGGGGAATGAAGATTTCCATGTGAGCAATTACCCATGCTCATGCATGGAGAAGCATGATTCATGGTATATCAACACTTCTACAAGAGAGATGATGATGATGAAGATGAACTAGGAGGCGAGGACCATCTTGTTTATGATTTTCATGACTTAGAGGGGGAAGGAGAGGAAGAATAAAACAAGTACATCATTTGATGAGGAAGAATGACAAGGAAAAGAGGATACTCGGGACAAGGGGGTGAGTAAGGAAGTTACAAAAGAATAAAGGACCCGAGTCAAAATGTGACAACCCCTTGGTAAAATCTTAGCGGCTATCGGATGAGAAAGTTTGCAACATGCTTTGAAAAGGTTTGAGTGGAAGTAGAGGCCAGACTCTTTAGGAGGAATGATAGGGTGAAGTTCCTAGAGGTAGAACTAGAGAAAAGGAAGAAGATCTAGAGAAAATAACCAAGGACTTAAAGTGGGAGGAGCTAATCAGCATGTAGCTAAGGCATGAGTTGAAAGAAGAGAAGGAAAGGGTGCATGAGGTCTACAAGAAAGAAAAAACAATCACATATGCCATCTTTTTGAAACATCTAGATCTAATGCCACCAGCGCAAAAGTATGGATCCACCATGGAGTGTCTAGAGGACTTGACCTACATCCTCAAAATGGAAAGATGAGAACTTTCCTTAGAGTGCGAAGAGGAGGCATTGATGCACAAAGAAAAAGAGGACAAGATGAAGGTTGTGGAAATTGTTTCCCAGTACAAGAAAGTCCTTGTGGATGTTAAATACGCCACCCAATTTGTTAAGGCCACTTATGACAATGAAACAATAGATAGAGATAGAGTGCGAGCATTCTTGTCACCACCCACGAAGCAGAGCTCAATGAGTTCATGGAGAAGAACAAGGGGAATAGGGTGGAATGTGACAAAATTCTAGCCAAGGTTGAGAAGAAATCAGAGGCTATTGAGACCTTATGGGGCTCAATCAAAAACGACTAAAAGAGTTGTATCCCTAGATCACTCAAAGGATGGAAACATTCGAGGATTTGGGAAAATAGTTAGAGGGGATCATTGAAATGATGAATACCCAAGGAGAAGGGCTAAGCTTTGAAGAGGTGAGCACCCTAGTCGGTGACCTTGTCAATAGGAATAGAGAAAAGTCGATACCTAGAATAATTTAGAGGTAGACTTGACAAAATATTTCCTCTCCTCTTGTAGAAATAATCATAGTTCCCCATTCTTTCATTCTTCCCCAAAATTATTTATTCCTTTATTATTTCTTCAAACTATTCAAGGAAATTCATTCCTTATTTTTTGAGAAGGTGTTCCCAAGGGTGGAGAATAGGCATAGTGTGGGGTGATTTTGGGACCCTAAAATATTGGCTAAGTACAAGAAGGCGTGTGGGTGCACAAGGCCTATTTGAAGAAGGGTGTGCAAGGAGAAAGCATGCAAGATAGTTTTAGGAGGATTTTTTCTGTAACTTGTGGCATGTATGTAAGGTAGAGAAAAGATATTGGGAATTAGCAATATTTGGCATATCGGGTTGAACATGAGAAAAATATGACCCGAATGTGCATGTGAAGTGGATAAGGTGCCAACCTCACAACTTGGTGCCCAAAACATGAATATATATTACAATAGAATATTCCAGAAGTTCATCATGACAAAGGATGGAGAGCTCACATCTGAAGAGGCATGCTCCCATATAGGACCACTTGGACACATGGCAAGAAATCTACAACTTTAGAAAGGCATGGCGGTGCTTGATAATGCTATATATATGAGCACTTGGTAGAAGAAAAGGGGACACATAGAGATACATGGAGACACTAAGAATTGAAGAGAGGTGAAGCCATGAAGAATACTATGAGATCTCCATAGGTTTGGTTTAGAATATTTGTAGGAGTATGTTGTATCAAGGGGATGGGTCTGAATAATATTTCTTTGTACTATAAAGGGCCTAAGTCTAGTTCTAATGTATGACATTGGTATGCACTATATCATATGGATTATGATTGACTTAGCCCCGATTAATGTAATGTGGTTGTGAACATGTTTAATATGAATATATGTGTGTTTCTAGTTCTACTTACATTTGTATGGATCAGTTATATAAACATTTCATTTGAGTGGGTGTAAACCCCTGTGAATTTCTTTTATATTATGATGCATATCTATGTTCTGTAATGTTTTCCTTATATGAGTGAACACATTGATCTGGAAGCCATTCGAGCTCGAGATAATGTATGGTTCCTTTTTAATCTATTAACTTAAGTTTCTGTCATAAATAATGCATTCTCACACAACTCACATAAAGGAGGGACTCGGTGCACTGTATGTATGACTCGGTGAGCGCCTAGCACCGGGTGATAGAGCGATGCACATGGGATTTCCTTGTTCTTTGAGAGGGCATAAAAATGAATATAGAGATTATCGGGTAGAAGAAGAGGGAGAGACACACACCAAGAGAAACATCATATAACATTGGATAGGAAAAGCTCTGTAGAAATAATGAAGGATCCTTTGGGTTAGGATTAGGAGAATTGTAGGAGTGATGACATATTTAGAAGGATGGGTCTATAACTAGTTTTTAATATGGAAGCATAGCTTAGGGTCCTGATGCATGACTCTGGTCTACATTGTTATATTGGTATGTTATGGCCTTAATGAATGTAATGTGGTTATTGAACTTGTTAACATGAATATAAGGTTCTGTTCTAAAGAATATATGTTGTTCATGGGCATAAACCCTGGTGCATTTCCTTTGTGTTATGAATCAGTTCTATATTTTGTTAGATACTTCTCTTTTGTTATCTAAATGGATGCATTGATATGATAACTCATCCTAGGATCTTAGAATGAATGGATGGTTATTTTATTTCCTACATCTAAATATGTCATTAAGGATGTATTCTCGTGAGACTCATAAAAAGGAGGGGCTCGGTGCCTACGCATTCCTCGAGTAAGCACCTAGCGCCCACTAGATGATAGGCCGGTGTGCATGGGATTAGATTGTTGTTCTAAGGGTATAAAAATGACTACAATGATCTAACCTAAGCCTAACTTACGATGGTAGGTTAGTAACCTAACAGGGTGTCAAAATATCATCTAGATGTATTTGACTCAACCTTAATAAATGCATGGAATTTGATTAGTATAAGGTATTTGGCTTGGTTAATGGGCTTGACATGTAATTGGTGCTTAGTTGTGATGATATTTTGTGGCATTGGACTTATGAGTTATATTGGCATTAACTTATGTATTAACCATTCCTTGTGGAATGTGGCACATATTTTTATTTAAAAAATAATAAAAATAAAACTTAGCCTAAAGCTAAGTGGTGGCATTTTTGGAGTTTAATGATATTTGAATGGATTTTGGAATCCATGGAATAAAGGAGAGTTAGGTTTTTATTTTTTCCATTTAGCATGGTGTGAAGAGAGGAGGAAATAGAGGGGGAGTATATGTCAAAAACATTTTGGAGAATTTTCTGGAGGTTATTACAACCATCTGGGGCTGATTTTGGGCCTATATTATGGGATCTTGTCTCTTTTGTTACAAGCTGTGTTGTAGAGATTTTTTCTTGAAAAATAAATAAGGTTTTGGAGTTTTATTTTATATGACATGGAGCTAAGAAAATGGAGGAAAAAAATAGAGAATGAAAGAGTGAAAAACATAGAGGGTTTTTGGTCTTCTTCATTCCAAATCTTTCAAGCAAGGGTTTCTTGCTTTATCTATGCAATATTTTACAAATAAATGCATATTCAGTTTTATCCCTTTTCTGGGTAATGAGAAATCTGTGTTATCTATTTTGGGTATTAATATTTTTGATCAAGCCTTTATGGGTATTTGGAAAATATGTTTATTTTATTATGGGAATTATAGATTTCAAATCTATCAAGTATGAGAGCATGATATTTTTTTACCTCCTTATATGATAACTGGAATTAGTGAGGTTATTCACTTGGGTATTTAGAGAAGGTTTTTGACCTTTTAGTTATGGGTTTTGGACTGATTTCGAAGATTCATTTTTACATGTTAGAGTGCTGCATTTTTCTTGATTCGCTGTTGTGTTTAGCTGTTATAACCTGTATTTTTTGCTGCAACATTGGTGGTTAGAGCTCTAATTTTTTAATGTATTTGTTGTTGTGTTTAGATATTGTATATATTTTTAATTTCTGTAGTGTTAGATGATAAATCATGGTGTTTTGAGGTGATTTCTACGCTTCATATTTGTTGTTAAATAGATGTGTTCTTTGATGTAATTTTTTCTACTAGTTCACTTCATTTTTTCAAATGGTTAGTGTGAAATCATTTGGATAGCATATTTCAAGAATGATGTGTTGCAAAACATTATTTCAAACAATTGATGTGCAATAGTTTGATTTACATATTTAAAATAATATGTGTTATGACACTTTGAAACATTTCATATGCAATTGTTCAATTTGGCATATTTAGAAGATTAAGTGTTGTGACATTATGTCAAACAGTTAGCATGTTGTGTGTAAGAATTAGTTAGCTATGCAAGTAAAATCAAGACTAACACCTAATAGCCTCAATACAATGCTAAAATAAAATCTATGCACCATCATGCTTAGAGCTTAAACAAGACTAATCTACCAACATATTTGCATTAGAAAATGAATAAACATCAAAATAATATGCTAAGCAATTAATCTCTATCTCTATTGAATGCTAATTAATGGAATGAACCTATTTAAATCCTTAGCAATAAAAAGGGTTGATTGTATGTTTGAATCCCAAGGTTTCAAGAATGGAGTCTTGTCAATCCATGGATACAAGACCACTTGAAATATCTCCTTATGACTTCAAACTTGGATGGATGAATGCAAGAAATGAAGATAGATAGCTCCTCTAATGAAAGAATTCTATAAGATGATAAAATGGCTATAGTATAAGATCTATGCTCATTTAGGTGAAACTAGAATGGTAAGAGGAGGACTCCTTATATATCTCAATAGAGGAAAGTATCTCTACATCCCTTTACATGTGGGATAATAGTTAGGTTGAGTTAGTATGGGGTGACTATGGTTGAAAAGGGGTTGATTCATCCTTAGGGGATTTTAATTTTTCCTGTAGTGACTCATGGGGTTTGAGAGGATTTATTAATTAACCCAAGTGATTAATTAATAGGTGAGAAAGATTTATAGAAACTTTTAGAAGAATAATTAGTATGATTTAGTGAATAGAAAAGGTTTAGGCTAAATAAATGACTATTTATTTATCTGATAGAAGAGGAAATTTAATTAATTATGAATAATTAATTAAATTCAAGTAGAAAGGGGTTTAATTAATGAAAAGTCATTAATTGTCATCTTTGTTGGATAGAAGGGTTAATTAATTAGTGTAATGTAATTAATTAATGACAATAGAAGAGAAAGTATGCTATATTGATGATATGTTGTCAATTTGTGGGAAGTAGTATAATTAGCACAATTTAAGTATTTAAATTGCTGGAGATAAATTATAGGTGTCTACAATTTTCCCCTCTTTGGGGTGGCATAAGTGATGCCACTTCAAAGATAGTAGATAGGTAAAATTTTGAAGAGGTAGAAGAAAAATTAGTAGAAGTGAGAAATTCCCCCTCGAGTGTCGATGGGGTAATGAAAGAAGGCGATCGACGATCGAAAATATGAGAGAAATTGATAAAATAATGTTAGGGGAAGGATGCCCCAAGTGAATTAGAAGAATAATTTTGATAGTAGAATGAGTGAGAAGAAAGAGAGGAAGAAGGCCAGGGAAGAACTAGTCTTGCATCTAGTGTAGAAAAACTTTCTTATCATCATTTTTCCAAGGATCTACGTCATCAGTCCTTATTAAAAAAATATAAGAATACAAATAAACTAGAATGACATGCAAAGCCACACTATGAACAATTTTCCATTTCTGAAAACACCAACTCAAAGTAACATATAGACAGTAATGTAATACGAGAAGGAAACAAGTATAAACACACATATTCAAACCAACAATGGTCAAGACGGTTGCAAAAATGTTTTCTTATCAATTTGAATATCCCAAAAATTTCATGATTGAAGACAAGGGTTAAATATGATGCCCCAAGAAAGGATACATGCTAGGGGAAATTATGAAGGATGTAGGGTCTAATGATAAAGAGTTGTGCACAACGAAATAGAATTAGGAAACAATATGTGCCCTGAATCACTGACGGCGAGCAGACTAGCTTTGTAGATGGTGCGAGATCGATGGTCTGTGAGCCATTAAATTCATGAACATGTGAAAATACCAGAAAGATATGGGATGAATACCATGCGCAAGATACAAGTTTCAGCCATGGGCCTATCACCATTTTTTTCAATTTTGTTAATTTTTATGATTTTTATGATTTTTGAAAAATGTTTAAATTTTTAGGATTTTTCTATTTTCTTGATTTTTTTTTTGGAAAATTTTTATTTTTAGTAGAAGAAATAAGAAGGTAGAAGATCACAAGGAAGCAAGAAAATTTCCCAAGGAGAAGAAAGGAGCTATAAGTAATAACAATATGCCCCACTGCAACAATTAGTTAAAAATGATTCATTAATAAAAATAATTATCATGGCGAGATAGAAGAAGTGTTAAAAATAACAATGGTCAAAACATGCCTCTAGGGCATTGCGGTGGTGTAAAACGATGAGATACATATCCCTCTTGAGGGAGTAAGTAATAGCGATTGGTTTTAGTTATTGTTGATATCTACCAAATTTTTTGTGAGATACAATGAGCAATTAGAGAGATAGCCGAGTTCAAATCCTCCATAGATGAGCCAACACCATCTAAGAGTATGTCTAATATGATGATGATGAACCATTTGTGAGTACCTTAATCTTTCTTTGTGATTTTTAGCATTTATTTATTTAGTAATTAGCATAGGATGTGTACACGTGCCCGAGGGCACATTTGTGACTGAAGGGGAGTGTAAACATGTATAGGTAGGCATACATGTCAATTGTATATACACGTGCGTATATACATACAAACATTGGCATACAAGCTTGGGTAGAAGATGGGTACGTTGCCTAGGCATACATGAGATCGAGGGCATGCATACGGCTAAAGAGCCGCATATACATTAGGGTAGATGGGTAGGGGAGGGTACATGCACACACATACATAGACATGTGTATGCACTACCCATGGTGCATACATAACGGAACACACATGGACTAGAGGAGGAGCGTACATGCCAAAAATGGCATGTATGCGCCATAGATGGGACAAAGCCAAGATGAATGAATTTGGAAGAATAATTAGTGATTAAAAAGAAGGAAATGTTAGATGAAAAATTACTTGGAAGAAAAATAGGTAGAAGAAAGTTGTAACATGTGGATTATATTTCGTAGTTCTACTTACCATTGCTTGAGACGAGGAGTGACACAAACAACTATCTACCATAGAGGTGAGTTTCCATTCACATGACCGACGGATGCTGAAAATCTTGTCAAATGCAACTGAATTATCTTATGTGGTGTAGATGCCTATGATCACTTTAGATCATGGTATGCTTACTGACTTTGGCCCAAAGATGGCACTTAGAGATTCAAGTGCTTCCGAGTCACGACAGGGGAGATGACAGTTACACTCGAGGATGTTTGGCATATATTCCACATTCCCATAGTTGGCTAGTTAGTTGTGTATACCACTGATGATGATGATATTACAGGGTGTTTTATTGAGGTGTTTGGCTGATTGGACATACCTCGTTAAGGTATGATGGTTTATCTAAACTTTTGCATTGTAGATCCATGATCTTATCAAATTACTCTATACCTGATGACGCTTGTCAGTGGAATTCTTATCCCTGATAAGACAGGTGCTACCTTTCCATTTGGCCTCATTAGAGTCATATCAGGTTTACTATGATGCAAGAGATATTACTATGGATAATGTATGTTAGCAAACTTGTATTAGGACCTACATTTGATAACATATCATAGTCAAAAGATCGTGGGTCCAACAATGTCATTACAGATCTGGTCATGGGACTATATAACTATTGCTCGCCCTGTAGGTGAGTTACGGGCTTGAGATTTAGAGGAGCCATCTGTTATGGGATGGGTCTTGACAGGTGGTGACATTCGAGGACATATAGGTAGCACCTACCATTATAGGTGGGAGTTTGATGATCTTACACAACAAATGATAGTGTGGAGGCCCTACCACTATTATCAGTGGGCTAAGGATGCGATGAGCTCAAGTATAGTGATGGTAGAGAACTTTTTGATAGGCAGCAAGGGCTACATTATGGAGTACTATCGCGTGGACCGATGTACCCAATAGTTTGGGGGTGTTCAAGATGTTCCCAATGTAGACATGTGGTATGCCCGTAGGGCTTGAGAGATTTTTCATGGGGCCCTAGATTCATCTAGCTAGGGCCTAGGAAAATTTTGATCAGATGGCTCTGTAATAGTGGCTTCCATTGAGGCATGTGAGAGATGTCGAACCACTATTTAGTATACTCCTTTGTATGTGACAGTTTTATCGTGTCGCCTTACTATTCCGTAGGTAGCATGGTCCGCACGAGTTAGGGAACCTACACAATGTGAGCGGAAAGATGTTGATGGTGGGGAGGAGGAGGAGGAGGACAATGCTAAACTAAAAATCTAAGGAACACCTAATAGTTATGCACGTAAAATCAAGACTAACACCTAATAACCTTGATACAATAATAAACTAAAATATATGCACCATCATGCTTAAATCTTAAACAAGACTAATCTACCAACATATTTTCATTAGAACATGAATAAAAATCAAAATAATATGCTAAGTAATTAATCTATATCTCTATTGAATGCTAATTAATGGAATGAACCTATTCAAATCCTTAGCAATAAAAAGGGTTGATTATATGTTTGAATTCCAAGGTTTCAAGAATGGAGTCTTGTCAATCCATGGCTACAAGACCACTTGACATATCTCCATATGAATTCAAACTTGGATGGATGAATGCAAGAAATGAAGATAACTAGCTCCTCTAATGGAAGAATGCTCTAAGATGATAAAATGGCTATAGTATAGGCTCTATGCTCATTTAGGTGTAAGTAGAATGGTAAGAGGAGGGATCCTTATATAGCCCAATGGATAAAAGAATCTCTACATCCCTTTACATGTGGGATAATATCTAGGTTGAGTTAGTATGGGGTGACTATGGTTGAAAAGGGGGTTGAGTCAACCTTAGGGGAGTTTAATTTTCCTTGTAGTGACTCTTGGGGTTTGAGAGGATTTATTAATTAACCAAAGTGATTAATTAATAGGTGAGAAAGCTTTATATAATCTTTTAGAAGAACAATTAGTATGATTTAGGGAATAGAAAAGGTTTAGGCTAAATAAATGATGATTTATTTATCTAATAGAAGAGGAAACTTAATTAATTACAAATAATTAATTAAATTCAAGTAGAAAGGGGTTTAATTAATGGAAAGTCATTAATTATCTTCTTTTCTAGATAAAAGGGTTAATTAATTAGTGTATTGTAATTAATTAACAACGATAAAAGAGAAAGTATGCTATATTGACGATATGTCATCAATTTGTGGGTAGTATAATTAGTACAATTTAAGTATTTAAATTGTTGGAGCTAAATTTTAGGTGTCACACATGTAATATTTTGATTGGCATAATTAAAATAATTAAGTGATGTGACATTATGTCAAATAGTTAGCATGCAATCTTTTGATTGGCATAAATATAAGAATTAAGTGTTGTGACATTATGTCAAACAGTTAGCGTGTAATCATTTGATTGACATATTTAAAAGAATATGTGTTGTGACATTTTTTCAAACATTTCATATGTAATTATTTGATTGGCATATTTAGAAGATTAAGTTTTGTGACATTATGTCAAATAGTTAGCGTGTAATCATTTGATTGACATATTTAAAATATTGTGTGTTGTGAAATTACGTCAAATAATTGGTATGCAATCTTTTAATTAGCATAAATACTTGAGTATGGATTAGGAATTTTTTCAAATAGTTTACGTGAATGATTTTATTGGAAAAGGTATGTGTTAGTGCAAAATCACAGCACCCCTGGACGCACATCAGGCTTCTAGGTTGATGTTCAGGCATCCAGTGTGATTGCACAACATGGAAACCTCTCTCCAAGCGTGGGACTTGTAAAACCGAGAGAGGAATCTCCAGAGAAGGCTGGTTCCTGCTCCTAAACTACCTGCCACAAGCTATTCCAGTGCAGGCAAGCTAATCTAATCCTAATCTAACCATGCCAAGGAGACAGAGAGAGAGAGAGAGAGGAAGAATAGCAAAAGCCTACACTAAAACGGTGATACACCAGAGAAGGAGAATGTTGAACATCTATCAAAACTGCCATGGGACAAAGAGAGGTGAGCCATTGGGAAGGATGGACAGAAGCATCACAACCCCAAGGATAGATTTCACACAGAAAATGTCCCAAAACTCCATGAACACAGCTCCAGACCTGCAATGAACATTCAAACATGCACAGACACCTGCAATGAAGAGAGGCAAGAAGAAGACAAGCAAAAACGAGAGAGGATGGACAAATGCATCACAGAACACGTTTTGTTGCTCCAGAGGTTTGCACAGAACATCATTCCATTAATGGTAAAAGGCAGGAACGCCATTACAGAGAAAGGGAGGAGGTTCGAACTCCATTTTCAACCCTAGAGAAGAAAAGAAGGGAGGGCCGAGCAGAAAGAATGAACAACTTTTTTAAAAATGAGCCAAATCTGGCTTTTACATTGCATGGGTCGAGCCAGGGGACAGAAAACGTGGGAAAACATGCAAGCCCATTCCTCATTGACTGCAGATGCATTAAATCAGCATGGAGGATCTTACAAACCCATACCCTATCACTTTGACTGATTTGGAGGAGAATGCGACCCATTTGCATTAATTTGGCCGCTAAAATGTCACTTCTGGCCGTGCAGAAGAAGAATGCGACCTATTAGCATTAAAACAGGTTGTTGAAAGGTCACTTCTGGCCATTACCACACGTCAGAGCCGTTTCTCGATTTTCTCTCTTCATACTACACCAAAACTCAAGATTGATCCCAGAATCATGTAGAGCATCTCAACAGCTTTCCGTTGATATAAAGAACGTGGAAATCCGAGCTCTGGATCAAAAGATATGGCGATCTGAAGATTTAGGGCACGGAACAGATCAAAACGAATTTTAAAATATTTTCCCGCGTCACTGCCACTTGGATGCCACGTGGCACCTGCTGATTCGCTGAATAATTCTCTCTCCTCTACTTTTCGGTGGGCTGTCTCTTGAATTTTGACTTTTGGTGCTCTTGGAACATTTTCCACATTTTTTCCCACGCCCCGCCACTAGGGATACGTGGCATGCATTGGTTGGTTGACGAACCTGCCGGGTCTTCCTTCACTTTCACCCTTTTTGGCTTAGATTTGGCCAAACTTTCCAACTCCTCCCCGAGCTCCACACTTCTATGCTCCATTGGACACGTGTCCAATTTCTATTGGCTCGGGCCAGCGCTTCAAACCTTGCCCTTTGACCTTTTGGCTTCTCTTGATGACACGTGGCAATTTCTCAATGGTTCTCGGGCCTGCCGGGTCTTCCGCGTACTTCGCGTCCATCCGTCCCGGACGTCCCAGTGCTGCTTGGGACAAAAACCTCCGATCCGCCCGAAATGGGCTTCCTTGTCCCTCATTTGGCCAAAGACACGTGGCACCTTTTGATTGGCTTTCGGCTCCTTCGGCTTCTTCGCGTATTTCGGGTCTTTTTGTCCCGGACGTCCTATTTTGATTTTGGACCTTTTGGGACAATTTCGGCCGATTCGGCCGGTTCGGGTATTTCTGGCCCGCTTGTCCCACTTTGCTTCGGACTGACTTGACCCTTTTCGGCCGTTTGGCCGGTTCGCGCCCTTTTGTCCCGTCCGCAGCGTCACATTTGCGCCAAATAGTTTTTTTCTCGGTCGAACCGGCATTTCGCGCCCACCGCGTACTTTCGTCCCACTTGTCCCAAATGCTTTGTGGGCCGACTGGACTCATTTCGGCTGGTTCGGGTGGTTCGCGTACTTTTGTCCCATTTGTCCCAACTTGTGCTGGACTGGGACTTAGCCGATTTTCACAAATTTTCCTGGCCCAAACTACTTGCTTTCTGCAACCTTCTCCGCACTTTCTCAGAGCTTTCTCCTTCCAACTTCGACCAGGGGAGTTAGAAAAAATCTGAGGGGACCCTGGAAACATGAATTTTGGCCCCGAATCAATCAATTTTTTTGGGACCTGAGAATCTGATGCATGTTATCGAAATTTACCCAGGGGGGGTGAAATTTTGTACTTGATTTGGCGACTTCGGTGGGGGCATGCACTCGCTAGATGAATGATCGTGCTGAAGCATCCATTGGGCATGGAGTCATGAGTTGCAACCTGCAACTGATTTGAACTTTGAAAACCTCCCTCTGAGCCACTTGGAAACCCATTGAACCTGGAGTGTCTTCACCAAGATGCCACTGAAATGAACTGTGCAAGAGCAAAACCAGCAACACCAAAAACTATGTACAAAACTGAAAATCATACATGCCCCAAATGGAACATGCAGAGTGTGCACAAGCACTTCTTCTGCTGAAAGCAAACCTAGCTACTCTACTCTAACTGGAAGCAAAGGCAAGCTAAACAAATCCTGCAACTGGTTGTGAGAAATAGCTTCCTTTCTTCAAAATTGGCAGCCATGGAATTGATTTGGCACTGATCATGGCTGTTTGGATGGATGGAAAATCAACAAGAAGCTGGTCTTCTATCCAAATCATCAAGGTATCAACTGAAAAATCCAATACCTCTTTTAGTTGCTCTGCATTTGGATTGAAGAGGTATAGCAGCTGATCCTTGGTACTTTGTAGCTCGTCCTCATGCTCAGAAGCAAGCATGACTGGTTTTGGCTTCTCCCTTGGCTCCAATGAAGCCAAGTACCTGATTGGGCAAGGTCTGATCCATTTGATATGCCCATTGCTGTGATTTTCAACTCCAAGAATGGAGTCTTCTTGTAGACCCTCTTGAATGGATGACGTGGAAGAAATGGTAGGACCCTTCTGTCCTTTCTCTTTCTCCAATGAAGAACAGGGAAGATTAGAATCTTCCAATTTTGATTCCAAAGGGCTGTTGTAAGATGCAGGCTGCTGCAAATGAAAGCTCTCCTTCATGGCAGCAGGCTCTGGTGTTTGGAATGTGGATGATGAAAGAGAGAATGGTGAAAACTCAACCGGCTCTTCTTCATCAAAATAGTCCTCCAAAACTGACAGGTAAACTGCCTCATTGTTGTCCCGCTGTTCTTGTTCAACTTCCTCCATGGTGTTCTCTTGGTCTGCAACTTGACCACCATGGTTTCCTTCACTCTCCAATATTGAGTTTGAGAGATCAAACTCCTCTTCAGTGCTAGAACTTGAGAGAGATGAAGTGGAAAGAAGAACTGAAGGTTCTTCTGTAACCTGCTTTGTGCTCAAAGCCCTTGGATCTGCGTTTTTCTCCTCCATAGCTAGATTGTGCTCCTCTTCTTTTGGATTTGGAGCAGCTTCTCCTTCCTCCAATGTTTGAAGGCAATCTTGCTCTTGATTGAACTCCTTCTCCAGCATGAAGTTTGTCAAGTCAAACTCTTCAATCTGCTGCTCTAGAGGACAAGTTGGGACTGCAAGATCTTCTTCTTCTGCTGCAACAGAATCAGTCCTGACCACCATTTTTTCTCCAACCCTAGCCTCTTCTGTAGGCTTAACCATCAAGGGGATCTTTGTCATCCCAAATCTAAGAGCCCAACTCTTCAGATTTTGAATTTCTTCATCTTTGTTGGCACTCTCTTTTTGCTGTTGTTTTCCTTGACTAGCATTCTGATTTTCATCCTCCCAACATGGATTTGGGAATGCAAGAGGAGGGATGGGTTGAAACTCAACTGATTTGACATTTTTTTGTGGTGGTGGAGGAGGTGAAACCTCTTGTTTCTTTAGAGGAGGGGGTGTTTCTCTTAGCTCTTGTGGAGGGGATGACTGTTTGGAAGGGAAGAGGAAAGAAGAATCGAGGTGCGGTGGAAGACTGAGAGGTGGAGACATGGATTCAACACTTGGGACAGCAGATGGAGGGTTTGAAACTTGACACTGCTGAAATGAAACAGATTGGGAAAGAGGAAAAGAAAAGGCATGAGATGGTGTGTTTACCTGTTGACAAGGTTGTTGAATACTTCTCTCATACATTTCTATTTCTTCAATCCACTTTGCAAGCAAAGGCAAGCGTTGCAATCATGAAGTCAAGCTTCTCGAGGGCTGTAATGCCTTGGAAAAGGTCCCACCCATGGACAGGTGCTCCACAACCGATTCCAAATGCTCTAAATCGTGCTCGAGCCTGGATCGCACCATCCCCTCCTCCATCTTTTGGATTTTCTCCATGCAGACCAGCATCTTGGATCTGATGGTCTTCATTGTATGCACACCCTTGCTCTTGGAAAGCTCCATAGCCAAACTGACTTTGGCACTGCTGCTCATATGGGTATGCACACTGATCTTGAATCTGCTCAAAATGCTGATTTGGAGGATTTGCAAAATGTGTTGGAGGTGGAATATACTGCTGTTGTTGATGTGAAATCCATGATGGAAATGAAGTCATGATTGCACAACTTCATGGAATGGAAAAGAATGAAAGGGATGGAAAGAAAGATGGATGAAAATGTATGGAAACGGGTCTGCAAGCTCAGAGAAATGGGTTGCTGATCAGATGGAGTCACCAGATGTGTTTGCAAGTGCCTCCAAAGGCTGAAATCTTCACAGGAACACATCAACCTACAAAAGATGAAGTGAAAGACCTCTAAGGTCCCACCGGGCGTGCCAAAACTGTTAGTGCAAAATCACAGCACCCCTGGACGCACATCAGGCTTCTAGGTTGATGTTCAGGCATCCAGTGTGATTGCACAACATGGAAACCTCTCTCCAAGCGTGGGACTTGTAAAACCGAGAGAGGAATCTCCAGAGAAGGCTGGTTCCTGCTCCTAAACTACCTGCCACAAGCTATTCCAGTGCAGGCAAGCTAATCTAATCCTAATCTAACCATGCCAAGGAGACAAAGAGAGAGAGAGAGGGGAAGAACAGCAAAAGCCTACACTAAAACGGTGATACACCAGAGAAGGAGAATGTTGAACATCTATCAAAACTGCCATGGGACAAAGAGAGGTGAGCCATTGGGAAGGATGGACAGAAGCATCACAACCCCAAGGATAGATTTCACACAGAAAATGTCCCAAAACTCCATGAACACAGCTCCGGACCTGCAATGAACATTCAAACATGCACAGACACCTGCAATGAAGAGAGGCAAGAAGAAGACAAGCAAAAATGAGAGAGGATGGACAGATGCATCACAGAACACGTTTTGTTGCTCCAGAGGTTTGCACAGAACATCATTCCATTAATGGTAAAAGGCAGGAACGCCATTACAGAGAAAGGGAGGAGGTTCGAACTCCATTTTCAACCCTAGAGAAGAAAAGAAGGGAGGGTCGAGCAGAAAGAATGAACAAATTTTTTAAAAATGAGCCAAATCTGGCTTTTACATTACATGGGTCGAGCCCAGGGGACAGAAAACATGGGAAAACATGCAAGCCCATTCCTCATTGACTGCAGATGCATTAAATCAGCATGGAGGATCTTACAAACCCATACCCTATCACTTTGACTGATTTGGAGGAGAATGTGACCCATTTGCATTAATCTAGCCACTAAAATGTCACTTCTGGCCGTGCAGAAGAAGAATGCGACCTATTAGCATTAAAACAGGTTGTTGAAAGGTCGCTTCTGGCCATTACCACACGTCAGATCCGTTTCTCGATTTTCTCTCTTCAAACTACACCAAAACTCGAGATTGATCCCAGAATCATGTAGAGCATCTCAACAGCTTTCCGTTGATATAAACAACATGGAAATCCGAGCTCGGATCAAAAATATGGCAATCGAAGATTTAGGGGCACTAATGCAGATCAAAACGAATTTTAAAATATTTTCCCGCGCACTGCCACTTGGACGCCACGTGGCACCCGCTGATTCGCTGAATAATTCTCTCTCCTCTACTTTTCGGTGGGCTGTCTCTTGAATTTTGACTTTTGGTGCTCTTGGAACATTTTCCACATTTTTTCCCACGCCCCGCCACTAGGGATACGTGGCATGCATTGGTTGGTTGACGAACCTGCCGGGTCTTCCTTCACTTTTACCCTTTTTGGCTTAGATTTGGCCAAACTTTCCAACTCCTCCCCGAGCTCCGCACTTCTATGCTCCATTGGACACGTGTCCAATTTCTATTGGCTCGGGCCAGCGCTTCAAACCTTGCCCTTTGACCTTTTGGCTTCTCTTGATGACACGTGGCAATTTCTCAATGGTTCTCGGGCCTGCCGGGTCTTCCGCGTACTTCGCGTCCATCCGTCCCGGACGTCCCAGTGCTGCTTGGGACAAAAACCTCCGATCCGCCCGAAATGGGCTTCCTTGTCCCTCATTTGGCCAAAGACACGTGGCACCTTTTGATTGGCTTTCGGCTCCTTCGGCTTCTTCGCGTATTTCGGGTCTTTTTGTCCCGGACGTCCTATTTTGATTTTGGACCTTTTGGGACAATTTCGGTAGATTCGGCTGGATCGGGTATTTCTGGCCCGCTTGTCCCACTTTGCTTCGGACTGACTTGACCCTTTTCGGCCGTTTCGGCCGGTTCGCGCCCTTTTGTCCCGCGCGTCCCATTTGCGCCCCTCAGCAGTTTTTTCTCGGTCGAACCGGCATTTCGCGCCCGCCGCGTACTTTCGTCCCACTTGTCCCAAATGCTTTGTGGGCCGACTGGACTCATTTCGGCCGGTTCGGGCGGTTCGCGTACTTTTGTCCCATTTGTCCCAACTTGTGCTGGACTGGGACTTAGCCGATTTTCACAAATTTTCCTGGCCCGAACTACTTGCTTTCTGCAACCTTCTCCGCACTTTCTCAGAGCTTTCTCCTTCCAACTTCGACCAGGGGAGTTAGAAAAAATCGAGGGGACCACGGAAACATGAATTTTGGCCCCGAATCAATCAATATTTTTTTGGGACACGAGAATCGATGCATGTTATCGAAATTTACCTGTGGGGAAATTTTGATAATGAAGATGAAATATGTTATTATGAAATTTTTCATGTTATTTGCATTCATTCTTTGGACTTATGTGAAGTTCTTTCTATGACATTTTGTCATGGTGATTGGCATGAATTTTTTTGACTTTATGGGAAGTTATTTCTATGATATTTTGTCCTATTGTTGGCATGCATTCTTTGGACTTTATGGGAAGTTCTTTCTATGACATTTTTCATGCTATTGACATGCATTCTTTGGACTTTATGGGAAGTATTTTTAGGGAATTTTTTCATTTTGATTGACATGCATTGTTTGGACTTTATGGGAAGTTATTTCTATGGAATTTTTTCATGTTGTTGGCATGAATTCTTCAGAATTTATGGGAAGTTATTTCTATGGCATTTTGTCATGTTGTTGGCATGCATTATTTGGATTATATTGGAAGTTTATATTATGAAATTTTTTCATACGGTTGGCATGCATTCTTTGGGTATAAAGGATTTGTTGTGCCTTTTGAAAATACGTTATGTTGTTGATCTGATTTGGCATGTTGTTCATTTTGAGCTTGTGAAGTGAAGTTCATTATATGAAATTTTTTCATACAATTGGTATGCATTCCTTGGAATATATGTGAAGTTCATTATATGAAATTTTTTCATACTATTGGCATGCATTCTTTGGATTGTTTTTGAAGTTCATAATATGACATTTTGTCATACGGTTGGCATGCATTATTTGGGTATAAAGGTTATGTTGGGAATTTTTACAAACATGTTATGTTGCTGATTTTTTTGGCAAGATGTGCATCTTTGATCTTGTTAAGATGATGTACATGTTGGCATTGTGTCAACTTTTATATATGCATTTATCCTTTTTGCATATAAGGTTACTACATTGGCATTTTGTCAAGTAGTTGACATGCTGTTCCATTTTTGGCATGTTAAGATGATGTACATGTTGGCATTGTGTCAATTTGTTATGTATGCATTATCCTTTTTCATATAAGGTTACTAAGTTGACATTTTTTGAATTAGTTGGCATGTTTTTATGTTTTGGGCATGTGAAGTTGATATACATGTCAAAATTTTATCATACTATTTATATGCTTTCTCATAATGGTTTATGAGATTATTATTGATGACATTTTTTCATATAGTTTGTATGCTTTCTCATGATGGTTTATGAGATTATTGTTGAAGGAATTTTTCATACTGTTTGTATGCTTTCTCATGATGGTTTATGAGATTATTATTGAAGGCATTGTGTCATATAGTTTGTATGCTTTCTCATGATGGTTTATGAGATTATTGTTGAAGGAATTTTTCATATTGTTTGTATGCTTTCTCATTATGGTTATGAGATTATTGGTTATGGAATTTTTCCAAGCAATTAGTATGCTTTCTCTTATGGGAATATAAGATGTTATTGTTGGAATCTTGTCAAAGGTTTTTGTTGTTTGGTTTTGGGCATAAAGATTAATATGCCAACATTATGTCAAAATAGTTAGAATGCTAACTCATTTTGGATTACAAAATTATTATGATGGAATTTAGTTAAACAGCTGGTATGTTGTTCATTTTGACACATACGGTTAGTAAGATATGCATTATGTAATCAGCCTTACTTGATGTAAGTTTTATGCATTATCTTGTATGTCAATTAAAGGCTTCTTCCTTGAATGAGAATCTGAACTTGATTAGTTCATGCATGAATACATGCTTATATACATCATTATTATAATAATGGATGACTTTGTATGCGGATGCATGACTGAATATTGTTGTTATGATTGTTATGAAATGCATTATGTAATCAGCCTTACGTGAGGTAAGTTTTATGTATTTTCATGTAAGATGGTTAAAGGCACCACTCAAGAATGATATTATGAACTTGGTTAGTTCATGCATGTATACATGCTTATTGACATCATTATAATAATAATGTGTGAGTCTGTTTGTTGATGCATGATTGTTTTTACTGATATGTTTTCATCTATAGAATACTAAATTGTATGAAAACAGAAAATCTTGCCAATTTAGTTGGAACTAACCCTTTGTGGATAATACATGCCACTCTAGAGATAAAGAAAAGGAAAGAATCTGAAATGGATTTGAGATGAATTATGATCTTTTTTTAATTTTTTTAATTTCATTTCTTAGAATAAAATTGTACTTGATCGACTACTAGAATAACCAATTATATTGTATAAGCTTATGAGGATTTTGACATTGCATGTAAAATTACAAGTCAGTCTTGAGTTATTGGAATTAATGAAACTTCTTTTAGATCAAATATGATTTTTATTTCATGTATGTATGATTTGAATGCTAAGATATGTAAGTTTTTTATGTTTGAAATTGACATAACACTTAACAATGAGGTTAATGGGAAAACAAATGGATCTTGGTTTTCAAGGTCCTTACATTTAGAGTTTGGATTGAGAATTTAGAATATGAGGAATGCCTGTTTTCTACCGAAATGTAATCTAATAGGGAATAAAAAATATAAAGCAAAGAACCAAAGAAAGGAAAACATGTTTGGGATAATAAAGATAATAAATCTAAGAAAGATCAAGGATCAGGGAAGAATTTGTCTCCTTCCTTTAATAAATCCCCATTAAAACTAGATTTTAATGTTTAGCACATTCAAGAGCCTAAGGTGGAGAATCTTTAGGAAGTTATGGAAGATTTTTCTAATTCCGATACGAACCACGATCATAGAGTTAATAAGGAGGATGTTAGTAAATATGATATAGAGATCCCAAATGATGAAAGACTCCATTAAGTTGGAAACCTTATTTATGAGAAGGTTTTATCTCCTCAAGAGAATTCTCCCCAAAATAAAGGAGAATCATCTAGTTTGGACAAAAAAATGGAGGAAATTTTGATCATGCAAGAATTTTTTTGTTCTCTTTAAACCTTAATTTAGGTAAGAAATAAAGTATTTAAGGAAAGAAAATTAGCACCAGGAGCTCTAATAAACAAGATCAAGATAAAGTCGACTATGGAAAACAAGCTCAAAAAAGGGGAAATATTTCCAATAAGGATATATGAGAGAGGGTGTATACTATGGAGATTGATTTAGGTAAGTAGTACTCTTTAGATCAAAGTATTTCTCCCTTATTTAAAAAAATGTAGATTATTTCCTAGAATATAAGGGGTTACATAATCCCAAAAAGGAAAAAATTTTAATCAATTTTAGGAAATCTTATAGGCCTAGGAAACTAAAATGTCTAAAGAAATATTGATGGAAGTTAAGAAGAGAATTTGGTATAGATATAAAATGAAAAGTTTTTCCTCGGTTGGGGCTTCAGGTGGTATAACTACCTTATGGAATCCCAAGGAAAGAGAGGGGAATGTGCTAAGTTCCTCTCTAGTAATTTGGATATTATTTTAAGGAAAAATAAAATGGTTTTTCTTGGATAATATCTAACATTTATGCCTCCAATTCTATAGTGGAAAGAAGGAACTTGTCGATTGATATTTTATAGTTTAAGGAAGTGGATTGGCTGGTTGAGGGTATTTTAATACCTCTTTAACTAAAACTAATAGAAACGGAGGTTTCAATATATTTAGTGAGAGTATGTGGGATTTTTCTGAATTTATCTTCGAAGGCCATTTAGTGGATATAGATTTGATGGTAATAATTTTACTTGATCTAACCGTAGAGTGGGGGAAACCTCATTCAAATTAAGTTGGAAACATGTATGATCAATCTTGTTTGGTTTTCTTCTTTTGGGGGTTCTTTGAATGCATCACCCAAAATTGGTTTAGAACATAATCCCATTTTTTTGAGTTTTGGTACGAGGGTGGAGGGAATGAAGGAAAAACTTTAAAATTCTCTAGAATGTGGTTGTAACATCCAAATATTAAAGATATGATAAATTCTTGTGATAAAATCAATGTAAGACGTAATGCTATGTTTAAACTAATGACAAAAATTAAAACTTTTATATCCAGAATTAAAGTATGGAATAAAGATACTTTTGGAAATATGTTTTTTCAAAAATATTACATATTTTAATATTTAAGGAAAATTAAAGAGAATGTTGAATTCTTGGGTATGAATCAAGTTTTAAAAGACAAGGAGAAATATCTTATTTCATATTTTAATTCAATTGAAGCTAAGGAATAAGCTTATTGAAAAAAAAATCTAGAGTCACTTGCCCGAGAGAAGGGGACATGAATTCAAAATTATTTCACTTGATTGCTACCATTCATAAAAAAAAAAACTAAATTTTGGAAATTATGATTAGGAATGGTATAAAAACAAAGAAGGATGATGAGATAAGAGCTGAATTTATTATTTTATTTTCTAAGATTTTGTCACAAGGGATAGATCCACGATATTGTCAAGGAGAATTCCATGGCCAATATTTTCCAACCTATCATTTCCAATCCTAAAAATTTATCTCTTGCCAAGATTCCATCTTTAGAAGAAATTAAAGAAGAGATCTTTGACTTGGAAGGGACAAGTCTCATGGTTCGAGATGGTTTCCCCGCCTTCTTTTTTTCATGTATTTTGAGAAATTATTCATGTTGATGTGGAAAATGCTATTAAATATTTCTTAATCATGGAAAGATTTTGAAGGAAGTTAACAATAATTTTATAGCTCTCATTCCAAAGATTTTAGGGGCTAATAAAGTTTCTGATTTTAGACCAATCAACTTGTGTAACACTATTTATAATATTATAACTAAAATTCTCTCCTTCAGAATAAATAGTTTACTAGATAGATTTATCTCTCCTAATCATGGATCCTTTGTTGAAGGAAGACAAAATATAGACAATATTTTATCTATTCATATAACCATTCATTTTGTGGATAATTTAAAAAGAGAATCTATGCTTTTAAATATTTATATGAAAAAGGCCTACGATCTTGTGTCTTGGATATTTTTACGTATAATTCTTGCCAAGTTGGGATTTGTGGAGAATTTTTTTAATCTGGTGATGGAATGCATAACAACCCCTAAATACTTGATTTTGATGAATGGAAAACCTAAAAGTTTTTTCTCTGTAGGTAGAGGGTTTAGGAAGGGGACCCTTTATCCCCATTTCTTTATATCATTGTTTTTGAAAATTTAAGAAGAATTTCTTCTAACCAAAGACATAAAGATATTTTTACAGGATTAATTATTCCTAATGGGCTAGATCATATTTCCTTGCAAAAATTTATTAATGATACCTTTATTTTATGCAAGGCAACAATTTCAGAAACTCAAGTTTTTAAATAAATCCTGCACGACTATGGGAATGTGATTGTTCAGTTAATAAACTTTCATAAGAGCTACAAACATTTTTATGAATGTGGATGAAAAAAATAAAATAAGAATTTATCACATTTTGGAGTGTCCTATCAAAACATTTCCTAGTTTTTATTTAGAAATTCCCCTTTTAAAGGAAAAATGGTTATGGAAAGTTGGAACCCCCTTGTTACTAGGTTTTAAAAAAGTTGAATTCTTGGAAAGGAGCCCGCTTATCTCAGTGGAAAATTACAAATTATTCAAAGATCTCTTCAAAGTTTGGATGTTTATCTTATGTCTACTTTCAAAATTCCTTCCAAAATCAAATTTATCTTAACTCAAATCCAACAAAGGTTTCTTTGGTTAGGTGTTGAAGTTAAGTATAAAATCCCCTTGGTTGTTTGGGACAAGGTTACACATCCAAATAATGTTGGAGGATTAGATAAAAAAGACATCAAAAGTATGAATCAAGCTTTAATGGCTAAACTTGGATGGAGGCTTATGAAGTAGGAGGGAATTTGGACTCAAATTATTAAAGTTAAATACCTTCATATCCAAAGAGACTAGTTTTATTTCCTGAAATCTAATTTCATCCTTGAAGTTTCTTGTTTTTGGAATGGTCTTTGTAAATGTAGGTCTCTCCTCTTAAAAGGATATAAATGGGAAGTGGGAGATGGACCTAAGATAAGGTTTTGGTAAGACTGGTGGATAAAGGATTCTCCTCTTATTAATCAACATCTATGGGCAACTATTGCCCCCCCTTTTAAAGGAAATTTTGGAAGTCTCTGTAGAGACTACTAGACTAAGGAAAATCATTGATGGTCTTGGAAGATTATTCAAATGTAGGAGGAAAATGCAAAAATTCAAGAAGCCATCTCTATCTTAAATTCAGATATTGGAGGTTTCCATATACCTTATTTTTCTAAGAATTATTATTGTGTGTCTGGGCTTGGTCTAATGATAGTGACTTCATAGTAAAAAATGGCTATATGTTTTCTTGAGATCTTCCTCTTATCATCCCTTTCTAGAAAGGAATATGGGACAAAAATTTTATTCCTAAAGTCAACCTCTTCTTATGGTATGTGCTTCAAAATAAAATTCTAACAATTGAAAATCTTCATGCTAGAGGTATGTTAATCCCCAACATACACATTCTTTGTAAAAATGAAAATGATTCCATTTTCCTTATCTTTAAAGATTGTCCATTCTCTCAACAAAAATTATCTTCCTTTTTAAATACTTCAATGTTACTTATATATACTTGGATTCCCTTTCTGACTTATTTTCTCAATGGGAATCTCCTTTCTCCTCTCAATGCCTCTTTAAGGAATGAAATATTTCCTTTCCTCATTTCTTGTGGGGTATATGGATTGAAAGGAAGAGTATAATTTTTAAGGAGAAACAAAACTCTACTAACAAAATCAGAAATGTAGTGATGTGGGCTATTGGGAATAATCTATCAAAGGAAAAATTTAAAGAAACCAAGGAGGTTCCTTCTCATGAGAAATCTATTATTGATTCTCTTGGATTACTCCAAAATCAGAAAACTCAAAATACTATAAAGGATGATATTCCTCAAACTATCAAATAGGAAAAGCTACATAACATTTGGGCTAAATTAAATTTTGAAAGAGCTTCAAAAGGGAACCCTAGACCTACTAGGGTGGGAGGGATTATTAGAGACAACTTGATGTATTTAATTTCATCCTATTTTGAACGTATGGTTTCCAAAACATATAATTATGGAGAAGCCTACTTTGTTCTAAGGGGTTTAATGTTGGATAAATTTCCTTATTTAAATAAATTTCAAATAGAGGGTGATTCACTTTACATAGTTCAAGCCATGAAGAGGGAATTGAAGGTAAATATTAATATTCAAAATATAATGGAGGAAATTCTTTGGCTTCTCCCTAAGTTTGAAATCTCAAACATTAATAATGTGTTTAAGTAAGCCAATCAAAGAGTAGATAGGCTTGCCAACCTTGGGGTTTGGGCACATACAATTTTATCATGGAGATAAGAGGTAACCTTGCCAGCTGACACACTAAGAATATTAAATTCTAAAAGATAATTGTGATTTTGTGTGTGTGGCAGATATTTGGCATTTTTCTTCCACCATTTTAGCCCATGGGAAGTTATTGTATTCCAGTGTTAAAACATGGTAATTAATTTTTGAATTTTTTATTACTTTGCTGTAAAAATTACAAGTTATTTTTCATTGGTAAATTATGGTAGATGATAGGGTTAGAGTGGAGATTACCTCATGTGTTGGCTTATAGAGAGATCTTGCTATCCGGGAAATATTCGAGAAAATGGGAGTCTTACAAACTTTTTGGTTAAGCTAGAAGGGCATGATTCAATGCTCTCGGATGATTTTACTTTGTTGTGGGAAAATGACATGGTAGTTATTTGAGGGGTTAGAATGCATGCAACTCGAGGAATCAATTACAAATTTATAGGTATGGAAGCTTTTGGATTATATATATTTAAGGACATGTCTAAGAGAACTAAGGAACTTTATACCTTTTCTAATGTCGATGAGAAGATACATTATATGGAAGATGGAATTGCAAGATTGAATTCACCTGGTCATTAGCCTGAAATAGGATTTTATATCATGAATTATACTACTTTAGATGAGAAGTATAGGAAGTTTCATACATGCCATTTTAGTTTTCTCAATCAATTCCTTCGCAATAGGAAGATTATAATTCTTTTTTTTGTTTATATCTTTACAAGATTCAATTTGTGACTTTGAAGTGGAAAATATGGTGGCTCCTCTCCACCAAGGGCTAATTCTAGTGTTGTTAAAAGTGGGTTCCCATATTCCAACTACCATGGTTCCGGGATGAACTTAAGGGAAGGAAGACCGAAGACCATATTTCTTTGGCGAGATCGTGGGAAGCTTCGATGATGAACATCAAAGATTAGAAGGAATAAAATGTGGAAACAACCCTTCAAACTATGGCTTGGGGTTCTTCTTCTAGCTCTCTAAAAGGGAATAACCTTATTAAGTTTCTCTCTCACAAGATGGAAGCTTTAGAGGTCATGTTTGTGCAACTTAAGGATGAGAATAATAATTTTATTAAAAATGTTAAGAGAATGAATGTAGAGTTGGTCATCTATGGGAAGAGGCTTGAT
The DNA here is from genome assembly GCA_018340775.1 of Taxus wallichiana var. yunnanensis. Taxonomy (NCBI): domain Eukaryota; kingdom Viridiplantae; phylum Streptophyta; class Pinopsida; order Cupressales; family Taxaceae; genus Taxus; species Taxus wallichiana. Next base: position 55,180,850 of record CM031234.1, read on the forward strand.
AATTTATAGGATAAAAATAATATGGAAAAGGGTAAGAGAATGATATTAGTACTGAGAATTTTTGAAGATGAAGAAATTCCTATGTAGAGGCAGTCAAAGAATGAAGGTCCAAGTTCGAGAACAAAAAGAATTTTTCCTAAGTGGAATTTTCGTAGAATTTTTGCCAATTTTTTTCTATAACTATGTAACCTTTGTTTTGTTTAGTTATATCTGTGTAATGGGTTTTTAATTTAGTGATGGATTTTTGTGAGTCAATCTCTTCTTGACTCTTGCCTTTGGCTAGTGTTTTTTTGTACTCTATGATCTTTCATGATATATCTTTTGTAATGTCCCTTGAGCCTATCCAAAAATTATAAATAAAAAAAAGAAATCATAGTGTGTAATACATGAAAAATAGTTTTCACATAGTAAATAAATGCCTTTTGGTGCAGCATTGGAGGTACCTAGTTTTACAACATAAATAGACCTATATGTAGTCCCTTTAGGTTCATACGATGTCATAATAGGTGTAATCTATTTATCGTAACTTAAGGAAACTTTCAATTGTTATGAAAAACAAATCAAGTGCTTTGATGGCCTGTTAAAAAAAAGTCATTCATGGCATAAAAACAAACATAGAGGTAAGAAAGCTTTATGCAATGCATCTTTAAAAGTCCAAAAATAAAGGTTGCATGCCTTATGTAGTTAAAATATCATATTTCAACGAAGAAGGTAATAATTCTTTGACATGATTACCCTTTGCTACAATAATACAAAATATATTTCGAGAGTAGTTACTTGGACTCCCTATGAGATGTGATTTTGATTTCATAATAGATATCAAACCAGGAATAATCACAACATAACTAGTTGAACTCAAGGCACAACTGCATGAGTTTTTATCTAAAGGATTAATCATCATGCGAGCATGTATCCTTGGGAATCATTGGTCAATTTTGTCACAAATAAATATGACACACTAAGGTTATGCATTAACTACCGCATGCTTAACAAGGCCATAATAAATAATAGATATCTTTTTCCAAGGATAGATTATATCTTTGATTAGATGCATGATGAATCATTCTATTCAATTATTGATTTAAGATTAGGAACCCATCAGTGAGAATTAAATATGAAGACATACACAAAACTAATTTTAGGACAAGATATGACCACTATGAGTTCATGGTTTTACCATTTAGACTCACGAATGCACCTATTGCATTCATGAACTTGATAAATTAAATTTTCCAAGAATATTTAGAAAAGTTTGTGTTGATTTTATTGGATGAAATTATGATCTATTCTAAAAACATATAAGAACATGATGAGAATTTAAGAATAGTGTTGGAAATATTTAGAAAAAGGAAACTATATGGAAAATTTTCTAAGTGCTCCTATCAAAATGAGGTAAAACACCTTAGTCATATAAAAATAAATAAGGAATATTTATAGATCCATAAAAAATCAAGGCTATAACAGAATGGCCAACTCTAAGGAACATTCATAAAGTTAGAAACTTCATGAGGCTAGCTGGTTACTATAGAAAATTTGTAAAATACTTTTCTAGAGTTGTTGCTCCAATAAATTTACTGTAGAAAAAAGGTAATAAATTTTCTTGGTGTAAAAATGTGAGAATAAATTTAATTTATTGACACCAAAATTAAATATAGCATCTATTTTCAAGGTTCTGGACCTCAACATAAGCTTCATCATGGTAACTGATTCCTCTAGTGAAGGTTTGGGTGAAATTATTCTTAAATGACCATGGGAAAACATATGAGTGTAGAAAATTAAAGGTATGTGAGCTGAACTACGCTCCCTATGATCTAGAGCTTGCTTCCATAATGCACACACTTCAATTTTGAAGGCATTACATGTTGGGAAATCCTTTCACATTGAAAAAGACCACTTGGGGATAAAGTACATCTTCATGCATCCCAACTTAAACACATGACAATGTAGGTGGTGTGAATTCTTATCTCATAATGATTTTTAGATAATTTACATAAAATGAAAGGAGAATAGAGTGACGGATGCACTAAGTCATCGAAACATGTTTTTGTGATTGTTACCCTTAGGACTAAATTAAAGGATGGGTAAAAAAACAAATGTTAATAGATTCAATATATTAACATGTTAAGGTTGTATTAATGACAATTTCTAACGATAAAAGGTATAAAGGATTCAAATTTGACAATGAGGGAATCTTGAAATATGAAGGTAGAGTCTATGTACCTTCTGGGAAATGACTTAAGGATAAAAGTTATGAAATAATTTCATGATTCACCATACTCTAGGCATATTGGAGTGACTAAAATGTTTGCTGATGTGAAACAAAAATATTTTTAGAAAGGAATGAAAATGACAAGGTAAACTACATTTCTAATTGTTTGGAATTTCAACACATAAATATAGAAACATATTTTTTGTATCGACACAACATTCTACATTATAAATGGAAAGCTATTAACATGGATTTTGTGCAAGGGATGCCTATGTAAAAAAACTAAAATGATTATTGTTTTTGTTGACAAGTTAACAAAAGTAGCTCATTTTATACTGAGAAATATGAAAGATGATTCTCTAATTCTTGCAAATTTTTTTGCATGAAATAATCATATTGCATGGAGTTTGAGTTAATAATTCCATATAGGGATCTAAGGATGATAACTAGATTTTGGAAAACTTATGAATTCACCTTTGGGAACAAAACTAAATTTCAGTTCAACATACCATCTAGAAACAAATGGTAAAATTGAATGAGTCAACTAAGTTATGGAGGATATGGTGAGGATGTACTGCATGGATCAGAAGTACAAATGGGAAGAATACATTCCATTGGTTGATTTTATATACAATAACACCTATCACAATTCACTGAAAATAACTCCTTTTGAAGTGTTGTATGGGAGAAGGTGTAGAACTCCCATCATTTGGGATAGTATGGAAGATAGAGTGTTAGTGGGCCTCGAGATGTTAAAAAAAATGGAAAAAAAGTGAATCTCATTTGTGAGAGATTAAAATAAGTTTCTAATAGGAAGAATAGCTACACAAATTTGAAGTGTATAAATAAAAAATTTGAAATTGGAGACAAATTTTTCTTAAGGGTTAAACCCAAAAAGACACGTTGGACCATTTGAGATTTTGTAAATCCTAAGTTTGGTAGTATATCATTTGGTATTGCCTCTCACATTTTCCAAAATGCATGGTTTTTGTCAAGTTTCATTGCTTACTAAAAATGTTTTAGATGTAATGCATGTACTTAATTGGAACTCTTTGTAGGTTCAAGATCTAGGTATTATGGTAGTAGAACCTATCAGAGTTCGGAAAATCACATATTGTTCTTGAGAAATAGAGAAATTTCTCAATGCAAGGTCCAATGGGACCAATATTTAGAAGAAAGTGTAACCTAGGAGAATTTAGAGGAAACTAAAATAACATTTCCTTATCTATTTTAGTCATCAAAACTTATATTTTTCAGTTATTAAGTTGATATTATTTAATAATTCTAGGTGTTGAAGAGAATTGTTTTTATCATATTTTAGAATATATGAAAAAAACGGATGTTTTAAAGATTGTTACAACCAATAAATTAATTGTGGATAAACTGAACATTTGGAAAAAAAAATCAGGTTTGGATGAAAATGTTTGACTATTTTCCTAGCCGTATGATATAAATCCATTTGTGGTTTATTTTGTTCACTATTACTAAGTAAAATCATCAGTACAATGATTCATTGAAGGGGAATTATGTCACATACCACATTTTCATTTCATGGTATTGCGAAATAGAGTTATTTAATGTGAAGTGGGCCACGAGGGCTTAGAGATATCAGGTGTTAGTTGGCTAGTGTTGCAACGAAGCATACATATGTATACCTTGGAAAGGATATACTTTCTTACATGTAGTTGTAAAAACTCGCTTAATGAATATTTTCACCAAGCATGCGTGAAATAATTTATATTAATGACTTACTTTGTTTTCTTGGTTGTTTGAGTTTCCTGTAGCTTGTTGTGTGTATGTGATGATTTCGATACTTGGGTACAATTTTTAACTAATGTACATGTTATGGATAATATGGTTCATCTTGTTATTGGAAATAATGAATTACTAAGTATGATTTAATCTATACATAGTTGTAATGTATTATTTTGGAAATTGGAAATAAAGATGATTGTTTAAAATATACTAACTTGCTTTTGAAATTATACCGATCATTGATCTTACAACGATAAGATGGTCTTCAAATGGAATAGGTAAATCTTGGAATCATCAAGGTAAAGATTAAGAGGTTGAATTAAGGATATTTTATTAATAATGAAATTATATTTCTTAAGAGACCTAGAATATGGTAAAGTGTTACAAGACAAATTATATTGGTCTTCTTATATACCTGACATATTTTTAAACTGTTTTGACTATAACACTTATAAAGTTTTATTTTGATGATTGATTGATTTATCACACCATGTGTTGATCAAAACTTGTTTGGTTTGAAAATTTATCTTCAACTGATCGATATTCTATTAGCATTGGCTGCTACTTATATTTTTCTAATACCTCAAAGGAAATTAAAAGTTTGTTTAATTGTTTGAATTCATATAGGCCATCTAACATGGAAATAGTAGCTAAGATGTTGAAGAAGTTTAAACCATCTGATGTGGCATTTTGATTTTAATGATTTACATTGAGATTAAATTGTTAGAAGGTAAATGTATTAGATTTGATCATTATTGGGCCATCGACCATGATCATTGGTATTTACTTTGGTTAGAAATAATATGGATTTGACCATAATAGAATGGAAATTGATTATTTAGAGGGTTAAGTTGTTTGACTAATGACCCATGCAAAAGTCTAGGTTAGATTATTATTTTGATTGGTTATCTTTGACCATTCTTAAAATCACATCAAGATAATTTTTAGGGAACTTGTAGAATGATAGTGTTATGTTGGAGAGAGAGCTATTACATGGCACCTACAAAACTTAATGGAATTAACTATTCTTGAGAAACTCAAGAATCTTCTTGTGGAATATACCTTACATGCAATATGGCATTTATTTTTTATTTTTTCATTCCTAGGTTCAATATCTCCTTTCTCTATTGGTTTGAACCACCATTTTTGTATGCGCGTGTATATGAGTTTTGAGCTATTTGTGGTATTTTGATGGTGGACTCAATAATATTAAAGAAGCTGTTTGCATGGTTTATTGGGTTATTGTTCAAATCTAGGTCATGTTATTAGGAGATAAGTGTGAATAACATAGTGAATAATTATTGATAGATTGGTTGGAAATCATTGTGAAAGTCACATAGAAGATTTTCTAAAATGTTAAATTCCTAGGAATGGATTTACACCTCTCTCTGTTTATTTCATTTTGAAAATTTTGAGTGACTTTTGGATGATTATTTTAATGATTGTCTTTAGTTTTTAAATGCAAATATTTAGATAATCTGATTTGGGTTTAGTCCCTTATCCGGGTTCTCAAATATTTTTCCACTTAAGCTATCTTATTAAGAGTTTTTTCATTCAGATTTATGACTATGATTGTTTGGTTTTTGAGTGCATGTTCATCAATAAATCTAATCTAGGTATTTTGAATAAATATTATAATATAATATTTGGTGTACAAACATTGTGCTTGTATTAATGGATTTGAACCGTTCACGAAGATCCTCAAAAATTGATAGATGAAATATGTACCTTGTCAAAGTCACACTGGCATTGAAATTATGATTATTAGAACTAGTTACTTGATAAAAATTGGTTTTAACCTAGTTGGCGTCATGGGTATTTTTTATTCCCAATTAACATTTTTCTTGTGAATGGACATCTTATACCTGCGTATAAATATTGTTACAAACTTTGGGTGAAAAACTCTATGTATGGAATCAAAATCCGGGTGAATCTCATCAGGTCTATAGCTTCATTTTTAATTCCAATCAGTTAAAAAACTCATCTAGTAAGAACAAGCTTGGGTTTAGTTGGATAGGTCTAACTGCTACAACGATGGAGGTATAATGTGAGCTAGGGTTCTCACTTCTTCATAATTTTTGAATTGAAGGATATCATGAATTAATGGATGATCTCTTCTAAGAGTAAAATACCTTTGGTCGCATAATTTCTTAAATAGGAATATTAGAGTTGTGTTGTCACTAAAAAAATACCTAGAAATGTGTCTCAAAACTAGAACTCAACCTAAGGTTTTATTTGGGAATGCTTACTCGTAGGGTAAGATTTTCATATTAGGATTTTTATATGAGTTATTATTTCTTTCCTAGGTTAATCTTTTCTGGTATGAAGTAATTTTGAGATAATACATGGTGATAGAAATATGTTTCTCGTTAATTTTCCCTAAGTGTTGAATACATTGTTATCATGAAAATGATATTTTGTTATTTTTCTTCCATAAGAAGGATAGTTCATTATTCTACTTTTTATAAGATAAAATTTTGATGGTGAAATGTATTAAGAGGTTGAAAATGACACAAATATTATTATAGATAATTCTGATTTAAACTATTTGCAAATTAAATGAGGAAGTCAAATAGACCATATACAAGTTAGTTATTATGCTTGAGTTGATATTGGGAAATATAAATATTGAGAAATGAATTTTCTTCCCTTTTTATTTTTAAAAGGAAAAACTAGTTGATTATTGTGAATGTAATTTTGGGTGTATTTTACTTTTCTTTAATTTTTTGGTGAAAAGGAAAATTGTTCTTATTAATATGACTTAAGTTTCAAATTAATTCAATATGATAGTGACTTAAATAATATGTGATGTTGTATGTTGTTGACAATAGCAACTTGGTTTATATCATTAAATCACTTTGTTTTAGTGTACATGTTTTGTTGAAAAGATGTTACATTTTATATCATGAAATCAAACAATATAGGTTCACTTATTTTATAATGAAACAACTAGGTAGAGAGTTGTTAATCCATGTCAGTTCTATGAAATGACCATGTATATCACTATTTGTATCTTACTGATAATAGGATGTATTATTTATTATGAGGATTTAATTGGATTGATTACATGCAAGATCGTAATACAATAAATTGTTTATCTCGATTATAAACATTGATTTCATGTACATTCGGACTTTGGATAAGCATTGATTGTAAAGAGAAATATTATTTCACGAGAATTTTCATGTGGTAGTTGGTCTATTGTATTAATCTAAAATTTATTGTAATACTTTATGAAATAAGGAGTTATCCTTAATGAGTTCAATAAAAACTTTTATTATTTGACTATCTCTTATGAATTGTAATGATGATTTATGTTGTTTACAACAATGATTGTACTTAATATTGATTATGTAAAATTGAACTTGAATAAATAATTGTAATTTACTATAATAAATAGTCTGAATCACCAAATGACAATTATTACAATTATATCAAAGACACCATCAATTAAATGATTAATTAAAGGAGTTAAAAAAATAGTGTTTTTTTGGACAACGATATAGAGTTGTAAAATAATTACATTTATTAGACTTGATTGTAAAGAGACTAATTAAATAATTGAATCATTATTTAGTACAACTTAAATAGTTCATGAATGACTAGTTGTACCTTTACGATAACTACTTGTTTAACAACATAAGGATGTCAAAGTAAAAAAGTAAAATACCTTTAATAAGCTATTACTATGAGATGTGATTGATACATTTATGATTATTATTGATATTAAACCTTCACTAAATGTTTAATAAGACTATAACACTCTTTATTAAAGAGATACTTAATGAAAGTTAATGTTAAGGTGGAATTATGATATTATTCAAATAGGATTGGATTGTTATCTAATCTTAATGAAATGGTTAAAATAAACCTAGTCCTAACAATGGAAGTCATAAAACAACACTTTGAACTATAGTAACTAATAAGATACTAATGACCTTGTCATTAAATGTATAACTATAATCTTTAATCATGAAACCTACCTTATAATTGGCCTCATGTATTAAGTAAGCATGGACTCTAAGTTCCATACTTCGAATCTATTATACTCTAACCATACCATTTTACGAAAGATACGGGAAGGGTAATAATTACTTCATAACGAGATTCATTAAGTAATCATTATCTTTCCCATAGGGGTCCTAAGTTGGGACTGTTAGCGTACACTCAAGTCAAGAGGTGAGACCTAGATTTTAGGCTTTCTTAATACATGAACTTCAAAACATTTAACTATCAAGATGTGATCCACATAACTATGTTGAGATGATTTTGTAGTGATGGGCAAATTTTTATTGACTTGTGTGTGGTCACAAAATTAAGCATGCAAATCATAGCTTGAAATCTTTGGCCTAAGTAGTGTACTATATTAATACGTTGTTAGTTCTTTGAGTTCCAAAATAATGATGTGAGATGTAGGTTAAAACTTAATTACTGAATTTTTAGGTAGACAGATGGAACTACATCAGTTCTCAAACCTAAATGAAGAGGTTAACTAATTACATAATGGTTATGTACAATCAAATAGAGTGATGATAAAAGGGGATTAGGTAGATCTTATTGACATTTATAGTTGCACATGGTTAAGATGTTATGGAAGGATTGTAAATTGTATTCTTACTAGATTTTTATTGTTGTTATATAAAATCATTGATGACATGAAATGGGATTACAAGGTTTTTTTTTAAATACCTTAATGCGGAGTTGTTATAGCATGGGTGTTATAGGATTTGTATAGTCTTAATCATGTTGTAAATAATTATAGACTGAGATATCTTTGATCTAAGTGGGGACCATATATTATAACTTGTCTCTTATCTTATGAGTGGATTCTTGGTGTTATTTTAAATCCGTTTTGGCCATTATGGGACCTCTTCCTTTCTTATTTCTAACATGAATTAAAGGATGGAAGCATTTTCTTGATGTACCACCTTAAAAAAATTAACATCATGTGCATATGGGGAAAATGGTTCTTAAGGAATGGTATATGGATTATGTTCGGTCTTGTTCATTGGAATCACAATAATACAATCATCTAGATATTTTTCCATTTAATTTATGACTATGTTGATCATCGTATTACCATCACATTCCCAATTATTTCCAATCAACACTACATAGTTTTTTTCTTTTATTTTCATGTCTATGACTTCAAAATATTACCATTACTTCCCAAGTGGATCTTACCATCGTGTTAATGGTGCTTCCTATTAGTACACATAATTTTCATGCCACATTTAGGCACCATGTGACTAGTTTTGATATCATTTTCAATTGGTTCCTTATTCAATTTATGTGTCTTAAAAAATCATGAAATATTTTTACTCATCAATGATTTTTTAGCCTCTCTATATTTATTTGTACTTGGATTATTAATGGTTTGAAAATTTTAGGGATTGGTGGCCAATGTATTTGATTTGGTACTAGGAAATTTGGTCATCTTTGTGGGGCTGACATGTTTTATGTAGAATGCAAGTTACTCCCCGATCCTATAAAATAAAATAATTTAGGAGTTTCGGAGGCCATGAGAAAAATTGAAGTCACACTTTTCATCCTTTACATGTTCATGTGAAATGAAATTATTTTCCCGACCCCGAGGTTTGGTTACAAAGGAAAAATAGGAGACAAGTGTTCGGGAGAAGGGGCCATGAAGTTAGGTTGCTTTGTGTGCACGAGTATGTATATAAGGTCTAGGTTTTACTCTAGAGCCCATAAAAATATATTAAGTCAACCTCGTATGTGGCATGTTTACGAGACTCATAATTAAAAGTGCATATTTTTTCCCACATATATTTACATGCTAATTTTGAATTTTCTTACGGACCCAATTTCATGGTCTTATCACTAGTTAGAACTTGGAAGTGTTTCGTGTGTTTTGGTGTGTATGCAATGATAAAGAAATAACTTATTTTCCATGGTAGGGTACCAAATACTTTATAGTGCATATAATCTTCGATTGAATTATTGCTTTGAATAATGTTGAATCAAATAAAACTTCATACAAAAAAAGACAAGAATAAAAATTAAAACAATGAATTTACAAATAAAATAGTGTTCTAATAAAGGGCCCCTACCCTTAATAACATATAAAAAAATTGAAGTACACATATGGAAGAAAATTTAGTTTCCTATATTCATAATCTCCCTTGAGAATAATGGGAGGAGTAGCGAGTTTATCCTTGTGGTTTTTTCACTCCTCATGGCCGAGAACACTAAATACAAATTGGATGTAAGCTGGTGAAGCCACTTGACATGCCATTTTCCATTAGTTATTTCATGTTGAACCATGGCCCATTAATAATCCATAAGAGTTATAATGTCTTATCAAATGATATCAGCCACTAAAAATATTTAAGGCCCCTTTCAAGTAAGCCTTTGTGTCGTGACTTGTTAATGGTTGATCCGCAAGATCCCGTATGACTTCGATGGATGGGTTGATTAGGGTAGTCTTTTGTTTCTTCAAGGAAGGGACCCCGATTGTTATTTATTCGATTTAAAATCAAACCATGGAATATTTTAGTGTATAAATCCTTTCTTCATCCTCTTCCATTCACCAACTCGGGGTAGTTATCCCCCTTGAGATGTATCTGCTAAAGTATGATTGGGAAGCTCCTTTTCCAAAAGGGAAGGAGTTTATTAGGATTTTTCTAGATAGGGTTTCCCATCGTGGAGTTTGGAATGGTGGTGGGACCAAAAATTATTCAACAATTATGTGCTTAGGTGGTGTTGAGGGTTAAGAAGTTGTAAATGTAGAATTTGGAAAATAGGGAAGGAAACACACATTTATGCTAGTTTGTATAGAAAATATATTGTCAATACATTTCGGGATGAGCCTTCATGAGGATGGGCTCAAATGTTTGGCATGTTAAACACTATCCTAATGAAATCTTTGATGGGTACAGTCGGTTGAAATAACTCCTCCAAATTCTCAAGTGTTATTCCTGAAGGGATTGCTCCTAGAACTAGTGATGTCATGATAAGAGTAGAATGTGCAGGGAGAATTCTTGAAATGGGTTTGCAAAATACGATTAATGGATTATGAATTGAAGGGATAACAAGTTAATTTTAATTAAGAGAAAGTCTCTGGAGTGATGTGTGTGAGCCATTGAATCGTAGTTAATTTTCATATCCATCTTGGATAAGTTGGCACGAGTTGACACACATGAATGAAAAACATTCATAAAAATACATATCCCTAGGTGGCGATTAAGAGTTAATTTATTTGAAAATGGTCCAATATATTAAATTAATTTATTTTAACTATCAAAATATGCTATCAAATGGAAAATTGTATCATTAATGGTGTGACATGCAATGATTTTATTTTGATTGTGTTGGCACGTTTGTGACAATAGAATATGGGACAAAATTGAAGGCCATTAAGGAGGAATATTCCCTATTATTCCTTAGAAGTTCTGAATTGTGGCTCAAGTGTGAAAAATATAAGGATGATGTGGAATATTCTCAAAACCCCTATGTGGATGATGATGTATAAGAATATCTAGGGTTTATGAAAAAAACAAAGATGGTTTTTGTAGGGAGGGAGAACTCTTGAAATTCTCTACGGAGATTGGAATGATTTTTTGGCTACGAGAATTCATAATTTTTGTAAGTTTTTAAAAACTATTCATTGTTTGTGATTCATGCTAAGGTTTTTGTAGATTTCTAACCATTAGTAAGGTTTGTGAGAATCTATATATGTATCCCTTGTCTTTCCTTATTAATGGATATGTTCAAGAGGCTTGTCATAATTATTTTTGTCAAAATTTCTTATTAATTGATTTTGAAGTTGGGTGATGCATGTTTTACTTATAAATATTGTGTGGGTTATGACTGAAAACTTATATGCTAACACCCAGTTAGTGGTTATGTGGTTTGGATGGTGAAGAGAACAATGTCTTTTAGTGGTTCTATTGGGCATCATCCTTTGAATCTGTAAAATTCCTTGTTGTTAACCACGATTGGGTGAATGTTTTTGCTCTTAGAGGTCCCTTATTTCTTGAATATTTAGCATAAATCATACATGGGGTTATAGTATTAGGGGCTTGAGATGGATCACTAGGGTTTTTGTTGTTGTTTTTCTTCCTTGGAGGTTCCTTATGATAGATGAATTTAGGAAAGCTATCTTTATCTTACTACCATATTAGGAGATGATAGAGGTGTCATGATGTAGTAGTTGGCACATTTTTTGATCCTTTGCATCTTCTTATTCTTTCACCCTTCTTATTTTATGCTCCATCCCCATTTTATATTCCTAAAACAATTGTCATGTATACCCTATATATCGGCATATTCCATCTCTATGGCATATCATGCATGATATTTATTGGTAAGACACACATAAAATATGCATACCTCAAGTGTGTCTTCCTTGTTATTCACTATAGAAAAGGTCCCAAGCATCAACACATAAGGATACATGTAAATTCTCTAGGAGTGATGTTTGAGACCACTTAATATTTGTCTTCAACAACTTGTGTTGGATTTCCCAAGTGTTTATATTATTCCATGTCTACTCTTTCAAGTGAACATTACATTTGGTGCCTACACTTGGCCTCTAATTTACCTACCCAAATAATTTTAGAGGTCTCATCATGCATCCTTGACCTCTTTTTATCTCATGTTATAACTTGGGTAATCGACCCTAGCCTAGCGAGCCGAAGTAGTAGGTGGACATCCACACAATCTATCACATGCCTCCTGTAACTCCCAAGATGGCTTGGTCAGGTGAGTAGGTGAAGACCCCCTTCTTGGATGCAACATGAAAAAACTAGGTAGGTCTCCCCCTTTTCCCTTTCCCCCTCATACACTTTTGGACTTCTACCCCTAGTGGTGCTAGATTGGGAGCCAAGACGTATGTTGGTGCCATTTCTAGGGAAAAAAATTTCACGTAGGCTTCTAGTTTGATTTGGGGTATTCGGTTTCTAGTGATCCGGGGTTATGAGAAAGGTTATTGGCTTGAAACAATCTCTTTAAATATCAAAAGGATGAATTAATTTTTAGATTTTTGAATCTAGTGGTGACTCCTCTATCATTTAGATAGGTTATACTAGTGTTTTTCATTGATATATTTAATTCATGGTTTCTCCCTCTAGTTTTGTAATAATTTCATATCACCAATATGGATATGGGTTCATGGGATAGTGCCTTGGCCATTTATTAATCTTTTATGAATCCATCATTGGAAAGTTTTTAATAATCACATGACACATTCGTCCCCTAAAACACTCTTGATTAAATTCTTTCAAACCTATAGAATTCAAGGAATTCCTAGGTATCCCAATAAGATCCCCGATGGAATCGAATTAGGTTCCCTTATTTTCGAGAGATATGGCAAAGTATTGAAGGAAACAATATATTGGTTTTTTTGAATAAATTATGTAAGAATATGATATAAAACATGAGGATATTTTCATGAATTTTTTTCATACAATGAAAGAGAATGCAAGGGATTGGTTCAACTCTTTTCCTTAGGGTTCATTGCACTCTTGGGATAAGATGATAGGAATTTTTAGGACTCATTTACTTGTAAAAGAGAGACATGCACTAAAAATGTATAAACTTAAACTATGAGGAAAACATTTACTATAGATGAGTGGGTTTAGAATGATGTCAAAGCAATTGGTAAAATTCTTTGTCAAGGTAGTAAAGTTTGAGCCTCGATAGAAGGGTATTTGGTGAGAATTCATTAGACTCAGAGAAAGTAATCACTAATCATGGTTTTATATACAAATATGTATTGATAACTGATTTTGATGATCGTGTCTTTCTATGGTGTGATAGGTTATCTAGGCTTTACTCTCCATGTAAACAAGATGGATTGATTAATACTACAAGATGTAAGTCAAAAATTAAAGGAGATTACATGTTAGGTAATCATACAATGTGTATAAATGAGGTTTCTTAGACTAATATTTTGTGTCCTCTAAGACAATAGATGAATTTTGGGCATCCCTCATGAAGGTATGTTTCTCTCGCTTTGAAGGTAATGTTTCAATGGAGTTAAACCATGGTTATAACTCCCTCAATCATGACTTTGCATGGTTAAGAAATGATATGAATGATAATTATGAAGGGGAGTTCCTTGAGGAATATAGGTGTTCATTACTTGATGCATTGTTGGAATAGGAAAAGAATATAAACTATGGAGTAATTTACCTAGTAAACCTATTTTAATTCCTTTGAGGAAAAACCAAGACTGCCTCATTGATCTTAAAATAAATGGTCCAACTCTCCAAATAAATTTAATATCTAAAGCATTAACCAATTTCATTTGATACCTTCATACAGATCACATTGTGGATATTAGTTAGTTTGAGCATCTTGCGTCAGATCGCAAAATTCGAAACATATTAGCACACATTTTTCTTACGGAGAGACATGCATCAACTTGCTCAAAAATCCACTCTTGATCAATAGTGCTTCCTTGTCTTCGATCAATGTAATGTTTTGATCCTTATGTTGGTATCAATATTATGCCCTCGTGGCCTGCAACATCTGTATGTAACTAGGATGCTTAGAGAATGATAGATCCTATATTTTGAGTCATTTTGTAGCCGAGGAAATGTCTGAAAAACTCTTTAAAAATGGGCTTCAAAGTAGTTTGGTGACACGTACAAAGGGGGATGGATTTTCCCTATTTCGTTTGGTCCGCCTATGACTAGGGTGAGAGTAAACTTAGTGTAACCTAGATGCATAGAGGAGATGGGATATTAAAAATCATATGGATCAGTGTGGGATAAACATGGCCATAAATGTAACAATTCACTTTCATGATTTTTCACTCAAAATGATGTATATGTTTACTTCACCAAACATAGGTTACTATGGACAACATGATTCTATAGGCCTTTGCATATTATTGGTAGGGGAGATGGTTGAAAAATCCCCTTCACAACTTTTTATAAGTAACAAAATGGTGTGTGATTATTTAAAGTAAGATGGTGGGATTCATAGTAATTTTTTTTTTGTGGGGAGATTACACATTTTTAGATATTCCTATAACACAACCTCTTAAAAACTTTAAAAAATACAATATGTCAAAAAAATTCAATCGATCATAGAAAGTTTATTGAAAAGAGATTTGCATTCATTGATACTCAGAGAAAGCATAATCCCTAAAACCTTTAGGGAATCGGACACAAAGGCTCATGCTAATGTCTTGATAACATTTCCATAACTTCTTATATTTACCCACGGGATTCACTCAAAGGTTGATAAAAATCTCTACAACAAAGTGGTTGCAGTGGAGGAATTTAAAATTGTATAAAAAATTGTAAATAAAAGCTCTAAACACAATATTAACCCAATTACCATCACACAACCACTAAGGAAATATCTAGTATAATTCAGAGAAATTATGAACATAGATTTCAACAAGAAGTATAATTCATTTATCAAAGCTGGCATCACATAACCTAGAAAGAAAAATCTAGATTCACAAGCATATACATCTCACTTAGTTCTCCAAGTTCTTGACAAGGGAACACAAAACACATGTTCCAAATGACTATCAATGGTTATACACTACAACCACCTTGACATCAAATCCTTGAAAAACATAAATTCAGATGCATTTCATTTGACATATAGTATTCAAGGATTAGAAAAATTCTCTCAGTCTATTCTAAATGAAAAAATAGAAAAATATTAATCCCAATCCTCGTATGAGGACATGCCCTCATACTTATACGATATTGATATTTTTTGGTGACTTAATTTCCCGAAATGCCTAGTGAATATTCTTTATTTCTTTATTGAAAGAAATTAGATGGGTATATACTTCACCCAGATGGAAATATCAGATTTTCAGTTATTGCTTTGGAATCATTTCATTCCCTGTGCTTCCATGTGGAGAAACCATTATTCAACACTACCATATGTGGTCCCCACTTCTCCATCTTGTCATAATATTTGAAACACCCATCATCATTTTCCTTATAATGACATCACTTTTTACATTGATCTAATTTCTCCCTTTTTGCACCATTTGAATGTCATGAGACATGAGTGAATCATTTATAATTATTTATGGTTTTAATGCTTCACCTTATGCATTTTCTCAGCTAATTGGATGTTTATCTCTTTCCCTTTTGGGAATCCTTTTTGGGATGTGGTTAATTATTTCAATCTCTCATGAGATGGATTTTTCCCTTGTGCGAGTTGTTGAATCAAGCTCAAGAATATTTTTTCAAAAGCACCACTTCATCTCATATTTTCCATTTCTGTGAGTATATAGAGATGATATCACATTAAATTTTGATATGATTCTTCACATACCCATCCTAAGAGTCCATTTTCCTAAAAATTCTCATCACCCTTTTCTGAGGATCATACTTCTCTTCAAGCTTCACAAGAGAAAAATTTGTTGGTCTTTCTTTCCGTGATGACAGAATGACACTCTCTTGAGAGACTCCGAACTTAGTTGTTGATCTTTTGAGCCACTGATGAAGCAATCATAAGAATGTTCTTTGAGATTTAAGACCAGATAGATATCGATGGGCCCCTAACAACTCATGTTATTTGAGTGGCATTGATAAGAAGTATGGTTAAGATGAGCCCATTTTTCTCTTCCTTCCAAGTTATGTATTATCACTTGTTCTAGTGGGAGGATAAAAATACTCCCATGAAGTTGAATTTTTTTATCTTTGATGTAGGCATGTTATCACCAACAACATTATTTTCATGTTTCCCTTGTTTTTCAATGAAGAACTAACAGAGAAGTAAAATATCGTAGATGCATATGTTTTTCCAAAAGATGATCCCAAAGATGACATGTCACCACTCTTCCACAAGGTGACTGTAATCAAACAACGACTTACTCTCTTATAGAAATCACGAGCTAAATCCTCCCTACGAGAAAAACATTAAACCACCACTACATTCCTTAAAGAGGTATCGATGGGGTGCATCTAATTTAATGCGTGCAAGTTGACCATTAAAATTGATCCTTAATTTGTCCCTAGTTCTCTTGTATATGCCTCCATGCCATTTTCATACTCAAAATCTTCTTCCCAAGTAGGGCGGGAAGGTTTATCTTAAAGGTGTTTTAACTCTTCTAGAGTGGGTCTCTTCTCATGGGAAGATATTGGAACTGATTAAGATTATGGAAGGCCCTATGGAAAGCATTTTTAAACTTATGGAAATGAATATATCCCATAACCTTATAGGGTACATTCAATATGTCTATGGAGACCCAGAATGTTGAGGAGTTTGAGTCTAGGGAGAAAATACCGTCAAGAAAGATTCTTTCTTTCACGGAGGAATTTATTTCAATAAACTTATACTTTATCTTTCAATTTTTGTAAATGTGCTAAAAATAATGTAAACATCTCAATGGATTAGGCTCTTATATATTTACCATATAGTTAATTTTACAAAGAATTCACAATGCATCAATGTTTTTCATGCTTGAAATATTTTTCTATCTATTATCATATTTTTATTTCAATACATATTGCCATAAATAATTTGGAATTTGTGAAATTAAGAGACTAACTTTTTTAAAAACATACAAGAATAATAAAAAACTTTATAAAGAAAGAAAGAAGAGGGAACAAGCATATATTTTTCCAAGCCTTTCGATATAAACTTCAAGCTCCTTGATATCATCCTCTTGTGCCTCTGACACCCTTTATTTGTATGCATTGAATTGGTGAAATATATGGGTGAAATTTTTTTCATATGGCCCAACATGGAACATGAATATCATATTTTGTCTTCTCATCATTTGATCAAATTCTTTTATTACACTCTTACTCTTCTTCACCCTTTTTGATAATTTGGTTATTTGGTGCTCCAAATTAACAAACCTCTGAATAGTATCATAACTGAAAGGGACCTCAGAGATGTTTTGATCAAAATATTTTGTTAGGGAAAATGTCCCTAAGTCTCCATAAGTAATTATATCCTCCTCAGGTACCATTTTTCAAGCATACTATCTAGATAGTCAATGCATTATGTAATTGTGACCCTTCCTACAATAATTTTTCTTTGATTTGATTCAAAGTCTCAATTCTAAGTCAAATTGATTCTAGATAAGTATGTTGCATCCCACTTTCTTGAGGTGGAATAATTCCCTCCTCTTCCACTAGTTGATCATCCAACTCGGTTACTACCTCAAGTTTGGGAAAGATACCCTCCTAGTAATACAATTCATCATTACATCTCTCTTGTTTATCTTTGAATTCATTGAATGTCTCAGTTAATTGAGCATAAAATTTCACTATAACTTCTATAATTTTATTTCATTTTTTAGAAAACTATTATTTCCACTTGTCCGCAACAACAACCTTTTCTCTTGCACTTTCAACTACACTCAAAACTTCTAGAGTTATGGAAGCAACAACTTCCTACCCTTCATCAGAAGGTTGTATCCATTTTTGCACATCTGTGGACAATGTATTGATCTTCTCTTTAAGATTCATTTTTTGTCTCCTTGTCCTAATAAATATTCTATATTAATCCCCCAATAGCTATTATGGAATCTGGTTCAATCTTTCTTTGGTAGGCTTCCCAGTGGGACATGTGTGACTTGATAGTCACTTAATTTAATTTCACCTTATAATTTACCTTCTGTGGGGTATCCACCTCCAAATTTATAAATTCTTTGTGATATACATGAGTCTTGGACATAATTCTATCCTTCTTGGGATATTTGACAAGTTTTGAGAACACAATACTCCTAATATCCACCATTTCTACCTGAATTATTTCCTTCTCCTTGGAAGGAGTGTTCCTAACCATCCAATTATGGGAAAGTTTCCCACACTTTATCCTTTTGTTCAAGTTTTTGTGGTTTAGAAATCACCACTATGTTCTTAGATGTATTTGAGGCTACCTCCAATAATGGCATTCTTGTGCATGTGAATCTTCTGATTCCAGCATTTTTATTTATGCCTAACATGCAGAGGCTTCCACTTATAACTAATATTCCTTTTTCGCCCATTTTGAGACTCCATGGTTGATTCTTGGACATTTTTATCAATTAGTGTATCTTCCTTGTCTTTAGTTCTCTACTAGATAGTAGTTATTTTTGTGGTTTATATCAAAACATCTTTGTCATGGCTTACACTCTTGGGTTGTTCTTCAAAATTTTCACTTTTTTCCTCCTTCGAGGATGATGATCAATGGAATCCATAACTTATTGAGAAGGTTCATTTGTAACCTTTTGACTTACTTTGGTTCTCCTCTCTCTTTGGTACTACACTTTTAACTTGAACATTTTGAACCTGCATACTTGATTCATTAATTTGTGGTTGAGGAGTCTCTACCATTTTAATATTCATTGGAGAAACATATTCTTCCCCAACTATGGGTTCCCCAAGTGTTAAAGTAGAAAATTATTTTGCAAATGTCTCCTTATTTCTTCCATATCCATTAATTCAATTAGTACATTTCCTAGTTCTTGATTTGGTGTGGCTTTGACAACATCCTACCCTTATAATTGAATAAACTCTTACACCTTTTTTTCATTTACTTCCATAGTATTTGTGGGATGACTAATTATGGGATCCATAACTTCCCTTTCTTACATAACTAAACCCGACATCAACCTACGAAGGAGTTTTTATTACAATTGTGGCATGTTGTGGTGTTGATGATGAAGTGGGGGTATTTTCCTCTAACTATGCCATAAATAACTTCCTAGCCAATGTCAAAACTAGGATGTGTTGATATTCAGTAAATGGTGTAGGGTCAATCACTTCTAGATCTTTACTTTTATGAATATGCCTCTTTATGACTGGAACAATTGAATCTTATGTATCCCTCACTAATGGAAGGATTACCTTTTCCTTTTATCATTTCTTTCAAAATATTTGACCTCATCCCCTTCCTTTTCCTTATCACTCTGTATTATGAGTTGAGGATAAATATTTGATATGAACCCTCTCATTCTCTTTCCTACACTAGATGACCTGAAGAGTTACCATTGGAGATTCCTGGTTTTGAATTTCTTGTCCCTCTTGATTTGTGAGTGGAACTTCCTAAGTGATGGTGCATATTGCATTGCTTTTGAAAATCATTCCTTCAAATTTTGGGTTAAAACTGACATGGAAGTTCCCATCCTAATAGTGGCAACATTCCATTCATAATTGATCCCTGAATTTGGACTTTTGGAGGGAAATTGTAGAGATTTTCCATTTAGTGGATTGATTTTATTAGCTCCCTCCTTCAAAGGAGGGAGATCTCCATCTAAGATTCCTAAATTCTTGAAATCATTTAACACTTTTGTATTTTGAAGAGACAAGTCCATACCTTTCATTTTCAACTAGGATAACATTCTCCTCATTACATTATTTGTCCTATTATGTAAGATGATTGATTCCACTTCATCCCAATCTAAAGGTGCAATTGGAAATGACTCAAGTTTCTTATCATGATAGTATTGGCTCACTATTTTCTTGTTCATCATTCATCCCTTGAGGAACAACTACAATTTTGAAGTCAATAATCTGTCTAAGAGTCATCCTAGAGAAATCCCTCAATCTAACCTCCTCCTCATCCCTACAATTCATCAATAGTCTTCAAAATAAGGCTCATGCTCATTTGAACTTACAACCCACCTGATGTCATATTTGGGTCTTGGCTCAAATTTTTCCAACTGATACTTGTTCATCTCTTCCTCCAAAATTTTGTCTTTTGTAATTTTTGGGCATGAATATCTTCCTATCTTGACAAGAAACTTAATATTGGTTTTATGATTTTTCCTGCAATTAGTTTTGTACCACTTCCAATTTCCTTGAAAGTTCTAGGAGGGCCCATTTATCATCTAGGTACTTGGGAAACATGAATGGGTGACCTTCAAAACCACTTTCCCTGATGTAAGTGAAGAATTTGAACTAGATAAAATAACACCCATATTCTTGTATCACTCTTTTAGCCTCAGTAAATAGTCTATATTGTTCCCACTCTAGCCTAAAGAGGCATATGATAGGTGCAAATAATGCATCATTTACCCTTCTAAATTCCTCTTCTAGTTATCCAAGTTTAGCTGGGGATAAACATCATATACCTTGTGATCTTTAAAACTTATTGCTTGTGGGAGACTAGGGAAACTCTTATGGCATGCAATATTATAAATTAGGTATGACATCATATAAAATTCACAATTGTAGGTGATACTTGTCCTAATTTTTGTAGCCATTCCAAGGAGTTGGTTATGAATTGTTGTGGATATGAAATTTTCCCAACAAATTCTGTAGTTCCATCTAGAATGATTCTTATATATGGACACATCCATTCTTCAAAAACATAAGCCATCTTTAAACCAAAAATCTTGCTTAATAA
The DNA here is from genome assembly GCA_018340775.1 of Taxus wallichiana var. yunnanensis. Taxonomy (NCBI): domain Eukaryota; kingdom Viridiplantae; phylum Streptophyta; class Pinopsida; order Cupressales; family Taxaceae; genus Taxus; species Taxus wallichiana. The sequence goes on from CM031234.1 coordinate 55,202,100, forward strand.
AACAATGATATCTTCAACTTCCTCTACAAAATGTGACCTTGAGTAATAATTTAGGGATTATAGTAGAGGATATCCCATCTTTTAACAACCAATAGGTGTTCATGAGTTTGGAATAATCACCATGATAGGATTTTAGTTGTCTAAGGCCAAGGATACATCAATAACCACTAGTTTTTCAACTTGTGGTAGCCCTAACATCAGTCAAAATGCTTTAGGTGTTAGGGTAAGGAACCTCTCACCACTTCCATCCACGACCTCTCTCTTTTCAGGGTTATAATTATTATCACATAATTCACACCAACTATGGGAAGTGCATAAAGGTGGGAAAAAAAGTTGTAGCTAGGGAAATATGAATGGTATCGATGGCCACATGCACTAATTCCTTTTAGGGTCATAATCCATTGTAAAAAATAGGCTAGGTCTACGTTTATCAAATTTGTATATATCACCTCATCCAAATTTCTTGTAATACTTGAGGTGATGTGAGTACCAGATTCCATAGTCCTCATTTTTCTTACTACTGGTGAGTTTATCTTTTTAAAAAACACATGGATTTCAAACCTACCTAGCTGAAAAATAAGAACATGATGATCTAATATTTGAAGGACTTACCCATTCTTCATAGCTTCCTTTATATTCTATTTGCACTCATACTTTTATCTTACTTGATTCATCATCCTACTCCACAATTAATTTTCCTTCTCACAATGTAAATTCATAGTCCTGGGCTTCAAAATTCTTCATTTGCAATTATGAGGATCCAAATAATCAATAAATTTTGTTAAACCTTTTATTTACGTGTGTTAATTGCATTAATGGTGGAACAAATTAATGACTTAAACATCGATCATTTCATCCATATTTTTCCTCTTTTAAAAGTGAGCCATCCACATGTCTTCATTTTTGAAAAGAATCGGGGCTTAGGGGTTTTTCTACACCTTTTCTATGACGAAGAAGGGTGCAAAACTACAATGTTTATCCCTTTACCTAATATTGACCCTTTTGAGAGTGGCGACACATGTCTTGTGTCGGGCCCTAGCTTTCAATCACACTTTACATTTTTTTTTTGAGTTATAAATTATAAATGCAACACTAAATAAAATACCTAATACCATGCTCAATAATCTTACACCATGTTTCCCCCTGGGGATGGGGTCATGTATTTACATTTTTATCCTACATAATGAATATTCCTCGTATGGCCCTCAAAGTCACTTTTACAACCTATAACTTTTACATAGCATTCAAATAATCACAAAAGTTTTATATCATGAAACCAATTATGAGGTGCCATGTTACCGGGTATCAAGATAATAATTACATATGCACAAGGACAAGATTGGATGATCACATAGAAATTTTTGTCAAGGGATTTATATGACTGGTTTGTTGGATTTTAAAATAATTAATTTTTCACAAGCAAAATCATGCTTGTATGAATAAACAAGGAAATTTCACACCCAATTATTTGCATGAATAAATCACTTTCATGGCTCAGTCTTGTTTGGTTTTATGGGTACACATATTTTTACACATTACAAAGTTATGGAAAACAAGACATAAAATTTCAAGGAAGAACATTAAAATTCAAGGTATAAGATACAAAATGAGTGCCAACATCATCTCGACTTGTGGATGAACACCCCTTATGGGTGCCACAAGAACTAGAAAATAATACAACAAAGAGATTAAGTGTCTAGTCCATTGGGAAGGAGTCAAAATAAAAACACACACATGGCCTTTAAGTAGATACATAACACAACACTAAAAATAATAGAACTGGTCATTATAGACTAGAACATAAAAGGGGAAATAAAAAAAAGGACAATAAAAACTATAAAATAGACAAGGTCATACATGAGCATTCCACTTAATCCAAGAAGTGTTTAAGATGCCTACCATTGACAAGTAACTCCAAGAAAAAATTCTATTCAAAAATAAATTATGGTCACTAATTCTAACATCAATATAATATGGTCCCATCCATAGAGCATTTAATTTTCCATGTTTACCCTTCTATTCATGTCTATTGTCCCATAATAATACTAGATCTCCAACATTTAAGGTTCTATGGGTAACTTTATTGTCAAATATCCTTTTGACATTTTCCTTGAACTTGACATGTTTTTATGGGACTCATTTATTTCTTCATCTAGCATCATGATCTAATTAATCCTTGTCTCATAGGGGATCAATTCTTCTCATCTTATAGTTGTTGCATAAACGGATAGGATGAGAGTTGTAAATTTAAAGGAAGAAGGGCCTAAATCCCATAAATAACTTAAAATAACTTTTCCTAGTAGATATTTTAGTGGTAACTTTTTCTTCCCATAGTGCAAACTTGAGTTATTTACCCCACTTTTTCTTATATGTCTCAAGTTTCCTTTGAGAGGATTTTAATATTTTTTTGCTTGATTTTCTTTTCCATTTCCATGAGGTTGTAATTTTGATGCATAGGACAAATTAATTCCATATTCGACACATTATAGCCAATGGTTTATCTCTGAATCTCATGGCATTATATGAAACTATCTTAACATGTACTCCAAATCAACAGATTATATTATTAAGGAGGAAATCCATGACTACTTGATGAGTTTTTTTCTAGTAGGGATGGCTTCAACCCATTTAGTAAAGTAATATGTGGAAACCAATATCCATTTATGTCCAACACTTTAAGAATATGATATTTCCTCAATAAAATCCATTCCCATTGCTTCTAAAGGGAGACTTCTAATCACCGGTTATAGAGGAAAAACATTTGAAACTTTCGGTCTTTAGAAAACCAAAATTTCACATTCTATAAATAATGAAGGAAACCATCCTTCAAAATTGTTAAGGCCACCAATATCCATCCCTTAAATGTTTTGAGAAGTGACTCTCCAACAAAATGACCCCAACATACTCCCCCCATGAAATATGTGATTATTTTGGGGGCTTCCTCTTTAGTGATACACCTAAGTAAAAATCCCTCTAGATTTTTCCAAGTTAACCCATGATCGGTCAAGATATACTTTTGAGAAGCTAGTTTTAGTGTCCTCCTTTGGTTCTTATCTAAGTTCATAGGAAAATTCAAATTATTCAAATAATAGACTATGTCTTTATACCATACTAAATTACTTACCTTTTCATGAGGGTTCTTCCCACCTTCTTCAACAATATGTATTTCCATTACCTATAGATTTATTTTTGTCATTAAATTTTCCAAGCCCAAACCTCTAACCAACTTGGTTGTTTGGATCTCCATGTCATACTCTTGTAATTTTTTTACCAAGAGCATCTCTTACTTGATATCTCCATTTCAGACAAGATATCCTTCACCATTGTATGGGGAACATAAGCTACAACCTTAGAGCTTAAGATATAAGGTCTGAATATTTTGGTGGATCTTACTAAAGAAAAGGCCTATTTTTCCATGATAAAATATTTTAGCTCATCTCAATGTAAGGATTTTTAAAGAAGGAAATGAGATTTTCACATCCTTCTTCATTTTTGTAGTAACACATAAGTAATTGTGTTTTCTAAAGAAAATGAAAATATTTGGAATGCCTTATTATAATCAAGACTTACTAAGACATGGGTAGTTTTAAGTGCTTCCTTTATTCCACTAAATGCTTGAACAACCCCTTCCTCCCATTTGATAACCTGATCCTTCTTCAACATGTTTGTAATAGGAATAGTAATCTCAACAAAGTTTGAGATGAATCTCTTTAAAAAGTTTATCTACCCAAAGAAAGAATGAATACCCTTTTTAGACATGGGAATGGGAACCTTACCAATTGCCTCTACTCTTTCAGGATCTATCATGACCCCTTCCTTTGATACTATGTGCCCTAGTACAATTTTTCCTTTTGCACTCCAAAGTGCACTTCTTGGGATTTAATGAAATCCCATATTCTCTACATCTGAGCAACATATTTTCTAGGTGTCCCAAGTGATCACCCCTTTTCTATGAAAAGACAATTATATCATCTTGATATATTGTTATAAAATCATTGATAAAACCAATAAAAAGCCACATCCATAGCTCTCTGAAAAGTGGCTCTTGCATTCATTAGTCCAAAATTCATCCTAACATAAACATATGTTCCCATGGGGTAGTAAAAGAAGTTTTAAATGTTCTAATTGCTTCACTACTACTTGGTTATATCCAAAAAATCCATCCAATGTAGATATAAATTTTGATCTTATTCACCTTTTGTAACATATTGTCCATGTTAGGAAATGGGTAATTATATTTAAGAGATGCCTTGTTTAGATTTCTAAAATCTACACAAAGCCTTATGTCCCCATTCTTTTTCCTTACTGGCACAAGGTTATCCACCCATGAAGAATATTTGGTAGGTTGTATAATCCCTCCATCCCTTAGCTTTTAAGTTATTCTTGCATTTTGTTTGCAATGATTGGATTAATAGGCCTTTTTTCTACCTGAAGGGATTGGAATTAGACACTAATGGTATTTCATGTTGAAACATGTCTTCTCTATATGCTTAATTTTGAGTATGACCATGTCGAGAAAATCTTGGAACTTTTCAACAACTTAGTATAGGCTAGCTTTTCTTCTTTGGTCATGCTAAAACCAACCAAACCTTTATGGGTTTATCAGAGGTTCTCAAATTCATTCCTCCACATCCCTAGATGTAGAGATAACCCTGTTAATAACCTTGTCAACATTGTAGAAATTTGACTCAAGACTAAATCCACGAGGGATGGTATTTATTTTTAATTGTATTATGTATTTTCCAAAAATAGTCTCCCTTCCTTCACACATTTCTATCATAAGCTAGAGATCAATGAGTTGATTATAAAAATATTCTTTGTAAGTTAAAAACCTATTTATCATATCATCATCCTAAAAAACTTGCCAATATTGAATGTTCTATGGTCTCGATGGCCTATCTAGCACTTCTACTTCATAATGGAAATAAGGTGATACTAGTTCATTTCAAAAATGAGAGGCAAGACTTCAAATCTACCAGATATTTTATTTTGGGGTCTCTCATGATATAGGATATTAAAATAATAAAACATGTCAATGAGATCCCATACTGCATGTTTGTACTATTTCAGCCTTTGATTCTTAGTAGCATATAATTTTCTAATTTATTTCACTACTAACTCAGAGTATCCTTTGATGGTGATGTCCTTAATTCCATGCTTCCATACCACCTTAAGGCCAAGAAACAATGCTTCATACTCAGAAATATTGTTAGTACACTCAAATTTTAATTTGAAAGAAAAGTTATAAGTGACATGATTTGGAGAAATCAAAACCACTCCAGCTCCATTTCTGAATTTAGAACATGCTCCATCAAAAATCATGGTCTAGGAGCATTTACATCTTTATAGTTTACACTAAATTTATACAATGATATTCAAAATCAAAATATCCTATGAAATTTCCCAAATTTGTATCAACAAACAATACCTCATAAGAGGCATTCATGTGATCCTCAATTAGGTGAAGCATTTTCTTTTCCCCATGCAATTTGACCAGCTTCCCTTCTAGTGGTATAGTAGCATAAGACATATCCATATGAACACTACCTCCCACACTAGCATCCCACTTCTTGACAACAACATACCCCACTTAGTGGGGAAATATAATATAACAACATTCATAGTCAAATACTTTCTAGGGTATGTAGAAAGTTGTACTATTAATCCTTTTACATACCCAATAATAGGTACTTATCTCGAATCCATGGAAAATCATGTTCCAAAGGCTATTATGATCTTGATGTTTAATTCATTCATAACCTCCAAAGGCATGATATTACATGAGGCTCCTGAATCAAACATATAATTATGAAGAATTTGTTCATTAACAATCAAGGTAGTGAAAAGGGGTCCACATCTAGTTGTGATTTAACCATGGAAGTACCCAAATAGACTTCTAGGGGCTCCTCCATGCCTTCTTTATCCTTATTCATTTCAAATTCTGTGGTATAGTAGGACTTACTACCTCTCTTGTACTCACAATTGCCTCCTATTTTAATCCTAAATACTAAAATGTCCTCATTACCTGTGATCAAAATTTTGATCAATTCCAAAATTGGAACAATGATATTTATCGACTCAAAATTTGAGCCATGTCACATGTTGTATAGTGGGAAAAGCTACATTGGGAGGAAAGGTGACTTACTTATCTAATGGGATATTATCCTTCACTACTTGAGTAGAATAGAGGTGTTTGGTTAAAGCAATGATGAGGGACCATATACAACATATCCTTCTTGGGAATATTTTTGGGAATGTTGGTTAAGAGAGGTACCTTTAGTTTAACATCTAGAGAATATCCTTTGACAAGTCTTCTTCATAGGTTATAATATTTATCTTAAGCTACCACATCATTCATCAGTAGTTTCCTATTTTCTTTTGAAGGAATTTCCCCATCATACTTCTTAATATTTAAATTCATTAGATATTCAAAATCATGGTTTGGAAGCTTGAATGACTGTACCATATCTATATCAACATTTTTGTAGAAGGGAATAAGATATTTGATGTATGCACTTTAAAAAATCATCCATAGTTCTAGCACTAATGACAAGCCTTTTGTTGTCCTTTTGTTGTTCTGGTTTCTATGGACTCTAGCTTTGTTCTTCTGGGTTTTGTCCTCTTCTAGTCTGTTTAATTTTTATTTTGTAATGGTTAATATACGAGACATAGTATAGTCTAGCTCTTTTCCATAATGGATTGCTATCAAGTTTTTTTTACTTTTCCTCCCTTGATTTTTGATGGATTTTTAGTTTAAAATGACTTATTTCTATGTACAAGGTTTTCTATCCATTCAAAACAATTTTTTTACCTCATCAAAAAAAAATTCCCACTACGAATTTGAAAAGAGGTCCCGGCAATGGAACCAAGATGTAGTCATTTTTACACCCACCAAAGAATAAGGAAATCCCATGCGTGTTAGCTTATCACCCAGTAGTCGCTGGGAACTCACTCGAGGCATGCATGGGTGATGAGTTTCTCCTTTATGTGAGTTTAGTGGGAAACATCGTCTATGATAGAAACTTAAGGAGAGATCAGAAACAAGACATGTAATCATCATAGAGATTAGAATGGCTTCTAGACTAATGCAGTCATTCTAGACAGAAAGATACTTAATAGATTATAAGACTGAACCAAAATAGAAAGAAAAATGCACAAGGATTCATACGCATTTCACAAACATACATGAAACATAACTATGAAGATATATGTATGGACTAAAATTATTAATGATCATATTCAAATAAGTGGGTAACCTCATTACATCCATTAGATCCATTACAAAACATCACAAAGTATGGTAGACCAAAGTCATACATCATAACTGGATTTACATCCCTTAGTTCTCAAAAATAAAATTTACAATCCCAATCCCCTTGATGCATCCTTCTCCTATATTTTATCTACCTAACCCAATACAACTCCTCATAACATTTCTGCAGGGCTCTGCTCTCTATTGATCTTCCTTCCTTTTCTTTTGTGGGTGCTTGTATTTATAGGCCTCTTGAATTGCCAACCCACATTTCTTGTGGCTTCAGATCTAGTCATCAATTATCCCAATGTGGTCCTCCATGGGAGCATGCTACTTTAGGCCTGAGCTCTCCACTCCTTGCCATGATGGTCTTCTAGAAGCTTCCAACACAGGGTATATTCCTTCCTAGCCCAACTTGTCACCAGGATGGTACCTTATCCATTCATCATGGGTAGGTGGGTCATGCTTTTCTCATGTCCTACCTGATGTGCCAAATATAGATAAGTCCCTAGACCTTGTTATGTTGGTGTGTATCACAAGTACTTTTAAAACCCCCATAGAACCCTCCCTTACGTGCCTTCTCCTTGCACGCCCACCCCTAAACTTAGGCCTTACGTGCTCAAGTGTCTTTTTGTACTTGGTTAATATTTTAAGGGCCCAACATCACCCCACACTCTACCTATTTCACCTCAAGAACTCTTCTTCAAAAAAAAAAAAGAATTACAATAGACTTAATATCTTGGGAAAAGAATAAGGGAATGAAGAATTGGGAAAGATGAAAGAATGGGGAAGTGTTGTTATTACTACAACAAGAGAGGAAAATATCTTTGTAAGTTGGCCTCTAACTTGTTCCAAGCATCAACTTCATTTTACGCTCTTTGGTAGAGGTTTCTAACTAGGGCGCTTACCTCCTCAAAACCCAGTCCATCTCCTCAAGTGTTCATTATTTCAACAATTCCTTCCAATTCCTTTCCCACATCCTCAAGTGCATCCATCCTTCTTGTAATCGAGGGTACAACTTCTTTAGCCGGTTTTAATCAAACCTCGTAAGGTTTCAATAGCTTATGATTTCTTCTCAACCTTGGCTAGGATTCTCTCTTGCTCCACTCCATTTCCTTTATTCTTCTCTTGGAATTCCTTGAGCTCTACCTCATGATTGGAGACTAGAATACTCACCACTCTATCTCTATCTACACAATTGTCATATGTGGCCTCAATAGTATGGGTATAAATTTTCACATCAATAAGAACTTTGTTGTACTCAGAAATGATTTCTACAACCTTCCATTTTTCCTCTTTTTCTAGGCACGCTCTTACTTATTTTGCATAATCTAAGGCTAGAGGTTACCTCTCCATGGTGAGGATGTGTGTTAAGTCCTCAAGGCACTCCAGGGTAGATCCATACTTTTGCACACATGGTGTTAGATCTAGATGCTTCAACATAATGGCATCTGTGATGGATTCTACCTTCTTATATACCTCACACACCCTTTCCTTTTCTTCCCTTAGTTCACGCTTTAGCTACGCGCTGATTAGTTCCTCCTATTTTAAGTCCTTGGTCCTTTCTTCTAGCTCTTCTTCCCTCTTCTCTAGCTCTACCTCTAGGAATTTTACCCTGTCATTCCTCCCAAATAACCTAGCTTCTAGTTCAACTGAGACCTTATTCAATGCATTACAAACTTGTTCATCCAAAATTTGTTGGGCACTCACCAAGGGGTTGTCTCCTTTTGACTCAGGCATCTTCATTATTTCCCCTTGGCTTACCTCAAATTCTAGCTCATCGATGTGGTACTTAATTGCTAAAAAATAATTTTCCTTGTCGAGGGTATGCACCTTCTTCATCAAACAACTTCATTGCCAAGATTTGATTTATTGGTACTATGCTTTGGAAGCATGTATGCAACACCTTGTTTGGATCATCAATATAGCTCATTCTTGGTCTCTGGATCTCCATGTGCTTTCCTCATGTGCACTTTCTTAGGAATAGTTACCATCAAAGCTGGGGCCTCATGTGCTACCATGATATTTTCCTATGCTTCCTTCTTTTTCTTTGTTCATTATCAACTCAATATTGCACTCCAACTCTTCCACCACTAAGGTCTCAATGATCTTCTCCACTTCTTTCTCTGCTACTTTGTTTTCTTCATCCTTAGTGAGGCTTGGAGTCCTTTGATTCTTCATGCTAACCTCTTCACTTCCTCCCATGTCTGGGTGCCCTCCTCCTCCTAGCTTCCCTTCCTTTACATAAAGCAATAGTCATTCTTCTCCTCTTTGCCTTCTTCTCCCAAATTGTGCACGTTGAAAACAAGTGGTTCTTGGTCTCCTTCAAGTTCATCTTCTTCATCATCATCCCTCTCACCCCTGTAGTTCTCCAAGATCTTTGTGTCCTCTCTGAATATACCTCCCTCACTACCTTTTGTTTCTTTGTAACTGGGGATGCCAATATAGGAGATTTTACTTCCTCTATCTCTGATGACTCCTCCATAGTTATGGGATTTTCTAGTTCTGGGGTCTTTTCCTTGACTGAATATTTTTTTTTGTGTGAGTAGATACTTGTTGTAGCACTTGGTCCTGGGGCACCCATAATTTTTGTACCTTGGACACTTGGTGCCTTTTTCTTTATCTCTTCCATCTCCTTTTTCTTGGGTGTGGTCTTCTTCCTACTTGTTGGGTCTTTAGGTATAGATACCTCATTTTCAAGATAAGTGCCCTTCTCAAACTTGGGCCTTATGAAGGTATACATGCATCGTGGACCTCCCTATAATAGGTAGATTCAGAGGTCTCATCATCTAAACTTCATGTGATATGTACTTTTCCACGTACACATGCTTGTTGGGGTAGGACAACATCTTGCACATCTCCCTGTGGTCCCGATCCATATTTCCAAGGTCAAAATTTAGCTTCTTGGATTCCTTGAATCTATTTACTCCCACCTAGAAGTACTGAGTGGTGAAGGAAAATGGAAGTTTACACCATGGGCTCATGTTTTCATCAACCAACTTAAATATGCCAATGCAAAAGTGTTGGTATACTTCAAATTCATATTTTCCCTATGTGATCACTTGGTAGTTATTATTCGGGATCCTCCACTCTTCCCCGAATGCATTCCCCAAGTGCGTATACCACTTCTCAAGATGCACCTTGTGAATGGATGTAATGTTATCGCAAGTGTATTTTTTGAATCTCCTTACAAATTAGGGATCTTCCTCCTGGTACTCCCAAATGAACTTCTCTTCCGCATTTGGCACTCGATATCTAAAAACACAATAGTTAAGAAGACATTTTGAGCATTATCTTTTCACCTTCCTACGTGCTATGATGATCTCATCCGTGATGTATGTAGACAAGTTATAGATGGTGCCTTCTGATATCCTTTTGTAAACATTGAGTCATGACTTGTTCACTTGCATCCACCTCTTTTGGTCATTAAGTTAGGTTACAGGGTGCGCATGGCCATTCTCATCATTGGGTCTTAGATATTTGAAATATTCAAAGTACCTTGACCCCTTCTTGTATGCATATGTAGTGATGGTTTCTTTGATGGATTATTTTCGCATAGGTCATCCTCTATACTTTCTCCTTCATAGATGAGACCTATGAATTTTGAAATCATTTAATTAGTTAGTGCATCTGTGCCCCATGCAAAGTGAAAGTGGTCTTCATGTACGCGTGACATTAGCCACTGATAGAGGTGCTCAGGATTCCTAAAGTAGGGAAACTCATAGAGTTGCAACAATCTTGCCTTTTCCAACTTCACTTTTACTTCATCGCTATAAATGGGTAACCCTTCTGGTGTCCTCTTGTTTTTGGGTGTACTAACTCCAGTGCCATTTCTTTTTAGTCACATTTGTGCGATGGTTATAATCACTCACTATCATTCTTCTTAAATGGGACTCTCACTCCTTTCCAAGAAAAACCCCATCTGGGTACTACATTTCTGCATACCATTCTTCATTGGTACTATGATAGTTTCTTGTTGTTTTCCCTTGCCCTTTGCCCTTGCCCTTCTTAGGTGTTACAACTAGTTTCTTGGGTGCCATTGTGTAGGTTATCTTTGCACTTCAACTTCTCTTTCTCTACTTCTCTACCCTTTCCAAGCTTAGATCTCAAACTTGTGAAGAAAATCCTTTTCAACCCATGCCCTAGCTGCCAAACCCTCACTGGAATATCCCTTTCACAAGATGGTGCTTCTCCATAACTCTCTCTATGCTCGTGAACTACTTCCCTCCTAGTTTGCAGATCCAAACTAGTCACTCACGGTTAAATTTTTCCAATTTTTCTTCACATGGATCAACTCTGGAAACCCTAGTTCACAAAATATCTTCCTTCTTTGTATTTGTAATGTAAATAATGAAATGTCCAACCTTTTATTTATAGTTTTTTCCACTTTTTAACATTAAATGCTACCTCACCTACCACTGTACTTCAACACTTAATGTGAATTTTTCAACAAAACCCAACTTTAGTGCCTTAATTCATGTACCCAACCTTGTGTGGAAAATCCCCCAACCTTATGGCATACAACCAATCCATCTTGATAGGAGACTCTTTCCGTGCATCACCAGTGACGAAGGTACTTCCATCATGATTTTTTCTCTCGTACCTTTTGTTTCTTTTGTGCTTCTTCCTCTCTTGTACGTGGATCCATAATGTAGCCTTACCCTGACACCAACCATCCTTTTTCACCTTTCCTTCCATGCACTTCCTTTCCAGGGCCATCCAACTAGGATTTCCAACGTAATCCTTCCTGGTGCTTCACACTTTGTAATTTCTTCCACCTTACTCCACCCCACACTAAAACGATGCGTAGTCCTCTACACATTCACAACCTTAAAAAAGTAATGAGGTTACCGGTGCCCAAGGTGCAACACAAAACAAAAACGAGAAAGGGAAACATAAGAAAATAAAATGCATTAAAGGAAATCCTAATCTAACTGGCAATATTGCCTTATTACAAACACCAAGAAGACTTATTTATAGTAGGGCTTCAACCTACTCCCATTGAAGTGTCTGGTAATCTCATCCCATCCAGTGCTTGTAACTAGCATGCACCTAAGTCAAGAATGTATGAGATGATGTAGGGACCCAACCAATGTACCTTCAACTTCCTAGGATGGCGCAGAAAATTTGAATCATATAGTAAGACCATCTGCCCAACCTCAAACTTCTTGTTCTTAATGTGATGATCATGCCATGCCTTTTGTTTTGATTTTTCAATTGTTTGGCTCCACCTGGCTAATGATCGTCTCTCATCCAATTGCATTAATTTGTCTATTCTTTCCTCCAGCGCTTGTTCATCATCTAATCATCTCGTGCACTATACACAGAGAAGGTAACATGAATTCAACTAGTAGGATAACCTCCGCACCAAACACTAATTAAAATGGTGTGGCCTTATTCAACCTCTTGTAGGTTGTCCTATATGCCCAAAGAACGGATGATACTTTGTCATCCCAATCATGTCTACCAACATCATAGATCTTAGTCAATGTGTGACTAAGTATTTTGTTAAACACCTCAGTAGTTCCATTTGCTTGAGGGTGATAGGGAGTAGTTTTGTGATGGGCCACCATGAATTTTGATAATAGAATCTTGACCGTTTCATTGAGGAAGTGCGTACCTCTATCACTTGTCAAACTCAATGGGCATCCATACCTGTTGATTATGTTTTCCCATAAAAATCTAAGCTGTTGTAACTGTTGTACAATCCTTTGTAGGTGTCACCTCTACCCACCTTGTCAAATAATCAGTGTAAGTGAGGATATACCACAAACCAGTCCTTCGTGCCACTAGCAAGATTGGTTTGAAAAATTTGATAGCCCACTTCTCAAATGGTTTCACGCTGGCTATTGGTCGCAAGGGCATTTCATCCCTTTTTCTAGGTTTTCCAAGGTGCTAGCAATGGTCATAGGCCTTGCAAAACTCAATGCAATCTTGATAAATGGTCTCCCACCAAAGACCTACGAGTAGAATCTTCCACGTGGTTGTATTTCCTGCATAGTGTCCTCCTGTAATCCCACCATGCACCTCTTCCATAATTTTAATGCACTCATGTTCTAGTATGCATCGGCGCAGAACCTCATCATGACCCATTTTGTATAGATCTCCACTAATTAGCATGTGTACGACATGCCACGTATGGGCAACAACTTCTTCTTCTCCAAGGCCTTCATTCTCATCTGGTGCCACACCTATTTTAATAAATACCATAATGTCCTCCAAATATGTGGGCGCGTGCCATAACCTAAACAATTGTGTGCATCGACATAGTATTTTTGATGCCTAGCACATCCTCTCCTAAATCAATCCTAGACAAATGATCAGGTCCGAATTACTTTTACCTAGTTTGACAACTACCGTGAACTCAAATTCTTGGAACAATAGCACCCATCGACATATGTGCCCTTGTAGAATGGGCTTGTTCACCAAGTATTTCAATACCATATGGTTAGTGTAAAATATAAATGGAGTTGTTAGCAGATATTGTATGAACTTGTGAAGTGTGTAGATCATTGAAAATGCCTCGCGCTTAGTTGTAGTATAATTTTGCTCTCTTTGGTGTAAAATTCCTCCTTGAAAAGTATAAAGTATGATCAAAAATCTCTTCACTAGGATATGCAAGTACTGCTCTAATGGTGGTTCCTAAGGCATCCACATGAACATGGAAAGGCTTATCCCAAGAAAGGAAATGTAGGATGGGTGCGGTGACAAGCCTATCCTTCAAAGTGTTGAATGCCTTCTACTACGCCTCTCCTCAATGAAATGCATTTTTATGTCTAAGAAACTCTTCTAAAGGTGTGGTGATCTTAGGATATCCCTTGATGAACTTCCCATAGTACCCCATATGTCAAAGAAATCCTTGCACTGTGCTTTGACTAGTAAGCTCCGTGAATCCCACAATTACTATAATTTTTGCAGGATCTACTAGTAGGCCCTCTTTACATATTATGTGCCCCAATAATGTTCCAAATGGGGTAGAAAGACAAATTTCTTAATGTTGAGGGATATTCTCTACTTCTGACACCTTTCAAACATTAGCCTTAGGTTGTCACAATGGTCCTTCACTAACCCATATACTAACCAATCATCCGGATAGACTTGAAGAAATTTATGGATGAAGTCCTAGAAGGCTTGTACCATAATGTGTGAGAACATAGTAGGCACGTTAATCAACCAAAAGGCATGAATATATAGGGAAAAATTCCCCACTCAAGTGGGAAAAATTCATCTTCCTCTGGTCTTCATTCGCGATCCTTACCTGGTGATAGCTCGAGAATCCATCTGTGAAAGAGTAGACCTCACGTCCTCCTGTCACTCCCTATAAGATTTCTTCAGTAAATAGGGTTGGGAAAGGATCAATGATACACACTACATTTAGGTCCCTATAATCAACATAGATCCTTATCCTTCTGTCCTTCTTGATGCTAATTACCATTGGAATTATCCAATCTGACTCTTCAATAACTTCAATGATTCCGAATGCTATCATCTTATTTATTTCTTCCTTGACCTTCACGCCTAGGTTAGGATTCATTCGGTATGGTCTATTCTAGACCGGGCGTGCACCTTCCTTCAACTTAATTCTCATTTCCCCCAAGGAATGGTGGATTCCTTTAAGCTCATGGTACCCACATGGGAAAAAATCCTGGAATTCACTTAATAGATCAATGATTTTAGAGACTTCTTTCTTCGACCAATAGTCTCTAATGATTGCATCCTTGGGTTTTGCTTCTGAGCCAATGTTAACCTTTTTCATCTTTAAGGGTTCATGGTAGGTGCGCACCAGTTCATCAACACTATCTATGACTTTGTGCGTCCCTATAGAGTGGTTAACATCGAAGCTTTTAACTCTTCTCCATGAATAACATACACCATATTCCCCTTTTCTTTCTCTATAAACACATGCTCAAACTATATTTATTCTATTTCTTCTTCCTCAAAGTGCGCCTCCAGGCCAGGTTCACCTAGAAATTCTTGTATTCTATCTTCTGTCATAGCACTATCCCCTGTTGTAAGGCACTTGACAACCTACAACACCTTATGTACTGATGGCTTTGTACTGGTACTCGAATGTTTGAATGATATCATCCGCTAATTCTTTCCAATTACTAGTTTGATGGTGCATCTCTAAGTGGATGTACCATGCGTATGTGCACAACCTTGCAAGGTGGAGTACAACTTGTGGACCCATAATGAAGGTGGCAATGCTTTTGTGCTTCCCATCCAGGTTATCTCACATTCTTGGATATGGAAGGAAGCGATCTTTTTACCATGGTAGTATTTATATCCGTGGGCACGTTGCTTTCTACAAAACTTTACAGAGAAGGAAATTCTTACCTCACGCCATTCCAAGAGGTTCTCTTGATGTGTTTCCCACCAGTGCGCAACAATTTTGAGTAGGTTGTATTTGATCATTTCTCTTCTTTCCTTTTCATTTCTCCAATGGACCTCCATTTCTCACAAGAAATCTTCCGGATTATTCCCTCCCTTAACTTGGTAGTTTTCTTCCTCCCAGTGTGCCGACTATATGCACCTTTTCACCTTTGTCACCAATCCTTACAAATTCCATCCGATCAACTCATAGGTCCCATGCACCCAATTATGCATGTTATCTTTGGTGGTGTCACTTAAGGACTAATCATACTCAAACTATATAACTCCCTCTATGGGATGAATTATCTTGGATCATTGATTAAGTGCACATATATTCTATCTAGGACCTCTTCTCCCAAGGGTTCAGTATAGGGTGTTTATTTTCCATCAACCAAGGGTATGATGACCCATTCCTCCTCATTTTCAAAGTTTATGTATCTCTTATTGAACTGAATATCTGCATTGTTCTTATAGCACCATGGGTACCCAAGTAATGCTAGGAAATTGTCTACCTCGGTGAGTGCCAAGACTTGAAGTCCCAGTAAACTTAGCCCCTTGAATGGTGATAGCTACATCCTTTAAGACACCGATGGGAATTACATTCATTTTGTTCACCATATACAACACATTCAAAGATGAATGTAATGCAGGTCTTCCCATCTGATGCCATGCATCTAAGGTGAGAACATTGACCTCCACACCTATGTCAATGAGGATATTACTAAGGATCCATCCATCCACGATTGCATTTAATGTGATCTCCTTATCATAGTCAAGGTTGTGAGGGGGAAGGTTTGCATGCAAGACTTTCCTCTCATGCTCTTCTCCGGCACATGGTACCTTCTCTCTCAACCATGCTCTTAGCAAGGGAATAATATTCTCTTGCTTTAGCATTTTACATACTTCCTTGACCTCATCCAGGTCATCCTTTGGCACCTCGACCTTCCTTCTTTTCTCCTCCCTCTGGAATGCTCCTTTAGACACTGGATTTCTCCTTGTAAACTCGAATGACATCCATGGTTTCTTGATATACCTCCTTTTGATGCATAGGGTCTAGGTACTTCCCATGTACCACTTCTTCCCTTGAAACTAGGTTCTTCTACCTTTTCATTTCCTTTACACGCATGGCCTTTGCTCTTGTTGTTACCATAACAAGTTCTAAGCATGCATCACGTGTCACCCATGGCATCCATTGTGTGTCATCCTTCTTAATGCTACCATTGTAGTGTCCCTTTCTTTCTAGTGCTTCTAAATCATATGCTCAAATAACTCATGGCACTCCTCATACTTGTGCTTCTTCCCACACATGAGCACTGCAATAAGTCTGGACACTCATACTTGTAGTGGTCTATAGATCCACAATTAAAATAGGTTCTAAAGTGGTAACTCACTTCTTCCTCCATAGTTACCATGACCATGGAATCTCTCTGCAAAATCCCCTTCCATGCGCCTTTATCTGTGATCCTCATAATGGTGATCATCACCCTTAGAACTACTTACAAGGCTAGTTTGGTGCACACCAAGATCAATAGCGTCATGAATCTAGTCAATCAGCCTACAGTATTTGGTGTCATGTGATGTGGATGTACAAATATTGCAATAACAAGATACATTTTTATGGATTACATGTTATAGTAGAGGGCACCTACTTACATCATGGTCCCTGTGACAAATTTTATAATCCACTGTTATAACACGTACCAACTTCCTCAAGAATCTATCCTTGACATGACCCATACTTCACAATTTGTACACCATATACCCTTTATGCAAGTCTCATGGGATGAGTTCGTAGACAACTTCTCCAAATTCTTCACCATAGAAGTGATTTGAGCTTCTAGAAATGGGATAACACCAATGTCAATTCTCCCAAAACTTCAGTACACAAAGAAACTTCTAATGCCTCACACGGGTCTATGAAATTCTTATGAGATAATTCCCTTCTAAATGGTGTTATCAACCTTCTAATAAACCATTGAGCATGTTGTGAAGGGTGAATGTCATAGGATAACCTTTGCTAGGAGGGTTTTGAACCGTGCATCATACCCTTGCACACTCTTTTCCATTCCCTGTTGGATCTCTTTGAGACACTTGATGCTCTTCTTCTCAAACTCAGGGATGTATAATTCTTCTAGGAAGGCATTTTCAAAGTGGTGTAATCTACCACCGTATGATGGGGGTCATACTTCCTATACCAGATATGTGTGTGCCCTTGCAACGTCATTTTAAACTAATCGGCATTACTGTTCCGGGGTTATGATCCCCTTTGTGTGCCATAGAAACTCACACTTGTGAACATGCTCCTTAACATCTTCAATACCTCTCTTATCTAGAAAATGTAAATATATCTTAAATAAGACTTGAGGATGTTGTTAGGGCCCTTGTCCTCTTGATCCAGTTCCTTGACTTCCTTTGGTGTTTCCTCCACTAGATCCACTAGATCCACCAGGTCATGTGCCCCTAGTCCCACCAATTCCACCTCAGATCCTCCTGCAGATAGTAATGGGCCTGAAGCGGTTGTTCCTAGGGTCCCCAACATCCTGTTGAATTATGTGCCAATCATCTGTGAAATTGTGCCACTGCCAGATGTGTGTCCCGTGCCACTCCTCGATGTGTTACCCAAGCCTTGTGTATTTTCTCCTTGTCCAAAAATTCCTCCGAATACTGGAATAGTATGCATAGCCATAGAAGTAGGAAATGAAAAATTATATCTCCTCGGTGAGGATGGATGGATCATTTCCACCAATACCAATTGGGTTAATGATACTCCTTCCTTGATTTGGAAAACCAATCGCCAAGTTCCAATCACTAGGTGGGTTCAGATGTGCACCAATGATTCTTCTTTCTCCAAGTGAAAAACTCTCATTAGAAGCTGAAGGGGTCTCTCTCTTACACTTACCAAGATGGGGTAGCACAGACTGCTCAGGTTCCACATCCTCTACATGAACCTCAACTCCTTATCGCAACATCTACCTCTATAAATCCATCACACTTGAAACCTCGAGTTGTCTAGAAATCTCCTTTTCACATGCTTCACTATACTTGATTCATCACTCCTCCCTTTCTTTCTCAGTCGCAATGTCTTCCATCTTCCTCCACCTTAGCTTCCTCTCCCAACACTTAGAACATTTTAGCTGATCATTGGAAATACCTCTAAACTCATGGTAATGATCAAGATCTTCATTTCCAAGGGAATAAAATGTAGAAATAATCCTCTAGGATCCTTAAAAATTAAACTCGACAACTTCCATACATGAATATGTGGAAATAACATATTCTAGGGTGTAGCTAGCCAACACTCCTTTCCACCAATGATCCACAACACGAGTCCACGTCAGATCTACATCTTGTAGCCTCTAGTACTCTTCTTGGGTCCACACACATGATCTATAATACCATCTTGATCTAGACGCATATTCCGAGAGCCATTCATATAAATCTACTAGGAAGAAATAGAAAAAAATCATACAACTCATGGTATAGGTTCTCTTCTACCCATCTACATGCATCAAACTCAGGTCCAATGTTGAATCTCTGAGTAAATTCATCCTCTATGCTCTTAAACCATGTTTCAAAACCTTTCAAGGTTAAACACTCTATCATCACTCATTACATAGATCATGATGTATTCCATTTCCCCACTGCAACTTTGAAAAGAGGTCCCGTAACGTAAACAAGATGTAGTCATTTTTACACCCACCAAAGAACAAAGGAATCCCATGCATGTTGGCCTATTTCCCAGTGGATGTTAGGCACTCACCTGAGGCATGCAGGGGTTTCGATTTTCTCCTTTATGTGAGTTTAGTGGGAAACATCATCTATGATAGAAACTTAAGGAGATTGAGCAGAAACAAGACATGTAATCATCATAGAGCTCAGAATGGCTTCTAGACCAATGCAGTCATTCCGGATAGGAAGATAATTAATAGATTATAATATTGAACAAAAATAGAAAGGAAAATGCACAAGGATTCATAATCATTCCATAAATATACATGAAATAAAACTATGAAGATATATGTATGGACTAGAATTATTAATGATCATATTCAAATAAGTTGGTAACCTCATTACATCCATTACAGAACATCACAATATGGTAGACTGAAGTCATACATAATAATTTTATTTACATCCCTTAGTTATTAAAAACAAAATTTACAATCCCAAGCCCCTTGGTATATCCTTATCCTATATTTTATCTACCTAACCCAATACAACTCCTCGTAATGTTTCTACAAGGATCCACTCTCTATTGATCTCCCTTCCTTTTCTTCTATGGGTGCTTGTATTTATAGGCCTCTTGAACTACCAACCCACCTTTCTATGGCTTCAGATCCGGTCATCAAGTGTCCCAATGTGGTCCTCCATGGGAGCATGCTCCTCCAGGCTTGAGCTCTCCACTCCTTGCCATGATGGTCTTCTAGAAGCTTCCAATGCAGGGTATATTCCTTCCTAGGCCAACATGTTGCTAGGTTGGCACCTTATCCATTCATCATGCACAAGTGGGTCATGCTTTTCTCATGTCCTACCCGATACGCCAAATATGGCTAAGTCCCGAGACCTTGTTTTGTCGGTGCGTATCATGGGTCCTTCTAAAACCCCATAGAACCCTACCTTGCACGCCTTCTCCTTGCACACCCACCCCTAAACTTAGGCCTTGCATTCTAATGTTCCTATTTGTACTTAGTCAATATTTTAGGGGTCCAATAGTTGGTACCCAATATTGTACCTCCTCGGGGCCTAACAACATCGGTATATAATTGGGATGCCTATAGAATGACATATCCTACGGTTTGCGTCATTTTGTATCCGAGGAAATGTTTGAAAAAATATTTGGAATAGGGATTTGAGTAGTTGGGGGACATGTACAAAGGGGGATGTCCTTTCCCTACTACTTTTGGTCCAACATGTGACTAAGGTGAGAGGATCCTCAGTGTAACCTAGATGCGGAGAGGATATAGGATCTTTTAAATCTTGTGGGTCATTCTAGGATAAACATGGCCATAGATGCAACAATTCACTCTCACATGTTTTCACTCAAAATGATGCATATTTTTCTTCACTGACACAATTTACTATAGACAACATGATTTTTTAGGCCTTTTCATATTCTCGGTAGGGGAGATAAGGTTAAAAAATCCCCTTCAATTTTTTTTTATAAGAAAAGTAATAGAATGGTATGTAAGGAATTAAATTGATATGGTGGGATTCATGTTAGGTTTGTATTTTATGGGGATATTACACATTTGTTGGATATTCCTATAATACAACCTCTTAAAAACTTAAACAAACACAATAATAAAAAACATTCAATCAATCATAGATAGTTTCTAGAAAATATATTTTCATTTATTTATACTTAGAGAAGTAGAATCCCCTCAAACCTTTAGGGCATCGACAAAAAGGCTCATGCTAATGTCTTAATAAAATGTTCATAAATTTTGATCTTTACACCTAGGATTCACTAAGAGGTTGACAAAAATCTCTACATCAAAGTCGCTACAGGGAGGAATTTAAAATTATATACAGAATTGTAAAGAAAAAGCACTCAACATAATATTGACCCAATTACCATTACACAACCACTAAGGATAGTGTTAGAGATTCACAAGAACTATGAGGGGGCTGAATCATTATAGATTAAAATTTTCACTTTAATAATGTTGATTCAGAATTTCTTAATAAGTACAACAATAGATCATAAGCATTCAAACAAGCACATGCAAGATAGAAGAATACTGAACATAGAATTTATAGTGGGAAACCCTTTCGAGAGAAAAACCCACTTGAAACCATGGATTTATTAGGAACACCAATTCCAAATCTTACACTGGTTTTGGTTGAGCACCCACTCAACCAACCACTTCACAACTTCAAGAACCCACTCGAAGACTTTATGAGCACCCACTCAACAAATTTAGAAAGTACCAACTTGCAAGGAGCACCAACCCATAATTTAATTAGCTAATACTGATCTTTTGTAGGAACCCACCCATAAGGAGGCTGCAACCCCTTGAAAATGCTAAGCTACAACTTAGACTTATTTTACATACAAATTTTGATCATCTAGTTACAAAATTGCTTACACAATAGATTATGATCACTCTTACGTATCGTGTGTGTTCTCTCTACCGCTCTCTTGTTCTTAGCTGAATCATCCCCTCTTGCTTAATAAATCCATCACATTGATGCTCTTCTCATCTAATATATCTTCACCATTTCATCTATTTTCTCTCCTCTTTCCTCTCTTTTTCTTCCTATAGCTCCTTTAGCTCGAGTGCATCATCTTCTCACTTGAGAATTTTTTTCTTCTTCTTCATCTCTAGTGCATTATTTCATTTTCAAGTGAGTCTCCCATTGGCTTCAAGTTATTTTGATATAGAAAATTGACCCATCCATTTCTTTGATTTGTGTGTCATGTACCTTTATTGCTCATTGCTTGAAAAATTGAACTTATTAAACACATGTAGCTAACTCCATATTTTATTCTTCCTATATTTATCTTGATTTCACCATTTTCTATGCATTCACCAAGTAAATATTTATGAGCCGATACCTAAAAATATTTTTCTCCTCTTTCTAGAATTTCCAATGTGATCAAGATGAGCAAGCCACTTTCATCTCTAATATTTTATTTTCCTTGAAATTAGGAATCACATAGAGAAATGCAACAATATTTACATAAAGTTAATGAGCATGAAATGAGGATAGTTGGAGCAGTATATTTCTTCATTCTCTTTGGAGTTCACATTGTGTCCTTAGCCACAATTACACGTCGATCGAATCACCATCGATTTTGGAGAACAAAATCTCACTTGAACATTTTTGAATAAATTTATTTTTCCTTAAGCCTCGTCTAGTTCATACTATTTCAATATGTGGCTTCTCTTAGCTTCTTTAACTATTTCCTTTGTATCACTACTATATCCTTTTATGTGTTGATTTTATGTTTTGTTTTAGATTTTTCAACTATCGATGGCTTCTTCTTTTAGTTCTGGCTTTCACAATGTTATGTGGATTTTATCCTTATATGATACCTTCCCATGACTTTGTTCCATGTCCATGACTCTATCCTCTTACATGTGGCTTTTACCATTCTCCACATCTATATTTTTTCCTTTGCAATTTTTTGGTTCTTCATGGCTTTTCCCTTTATGTGTTACTTCCTCCAAGCTTCCCTTACTTCCACAACTTTACCTTCAGATCATCCTTTCTTGCATGGATCTTCCTTTACATTTGAAAATTCACCTTTCTCATATGCAGATCATCCTTTGGATTCTTTTTTCTTTGTAACTTTATTCTTTTATCCGTGGCCTTTGCTAAGATATTGTAACTTCTCCTAGAGTTATGTGGCTTCTGCAGACTTGAAGTTACTTCAAGACTTAGGCGGATAACTCCTTATGTCCACAGCTTGCACAAAGGCTAGTTAAGTCCCTTAGAACTTATTCTTGAACATCATAAATCCTCTATGAGATGAAATTACCAATCAACCTTAACCTTTCTCTTTTGATCACTTTACTAATTGATCCTTTTTCCATCAATGCTACCGCCGTAAAATACTTTTTCCATCATGAAACTTGAAATTAATGACAACACATATGATAATGAAAAATTTCTAACAATCTCCCCCTTTTTCATTGATGGCAACACCTCAAGATTTCAATACCACAGAAAAACTTCAACCTTTTTATGGAAAAATAATGCTTGCATACCTAGTTTTAAAAAAGCCTCTGTAACTCTTCCTTGGTATAATTATGTTTTAATATTCTCTCATCTTTTTTATTACTTGGGTAGATACAAAATCTCTCCCCTTTTCTACTTCCTCTCTCCCCCTTTCAATGTGATGATTGGTTTCTGATTTCCACTTCTCTCCCCTTTGACAATAATGACAAAGGTCCATTTATGCTACATAATAATGAAAATGTAGGTAAGATGAATAATACATGTTCTTACCTCATGAAGCTCCCCCTAGGCACATGTTACTAATCCATATCAGTTGGTATGCTTATGAAAATGCTCTCCTAAGCTGATGTATACTTTGATAATCTTGAGCTAGCAGACTAGCTCCCCTGTCACAAATATTGTTTGACACTAATTAGGAGATGATATTACCTGAGAATGCTCCCTCACCTTATCTTCATACCTTCTAGTTGTTGGTGGGATTAGGAATGACCCCCAATTCATTCCTTAAGTTCTCAAAAGTAGCCTTTGGCAGTGGCTTGGTTATAATATCTATAATTTCTTCTTTTGTTCTCACATATTCTAGATTGATTTTCTTGTCATTCATATGTTCCCTCAAGAAATGATATCTAATTGGAATATGCTTGGTATTTTAGTGGAACACGGGGTTCTTAGAGACACTTATTACACTTGTGCTATCACAAAACAAGGGAATTGGACTATTAGATTTTACCTTGTAATCTTCTAATGTTTGCTTCATCCATAAAACTTGAGTGCAACACATTATGGAAGCTATATATTCTATTTCACATGTTGAGATTTTCACTGATGATTGCTTCTTTCTCAAATATTATATTTTCCAAAAAAATAATTATTTTCCACTTGTACTCTTCATATCATCAACACTTCCTGCGCAATCAACATCGTGTACGCTTTTATTCCAAAGTCATTGCTCTTGAGATACCACAATCCATATTCAATTATTCCCATGAGGTCTCTCAGAATTATATTAAAAAAATTTAGGTGTGTTTCGATTATATCTTCTTGAAATATTCAAACTATACCCACTTTGCCTACATAATTTCAGGTCTTGATGTCATGGAATAGAGTAGACTACCGATCATGGATCTATATAATGTTTTGTCTACTTTTGGTGAGCTATCCTCTCTCGATCAATTTGCATCCCACTTCCATTGGTGTTCCTATAGGTCTACAATCTTCCATCTTGAACCTCTTTAACATTTCTTTGATACACTTGGTTTGGGATATGAATATCCCTTGATCTGATTGCTTGATTTGTAAGCCTAGAAGGAATGAGAGGTATCCCAACATTGACATTTCAAATTATTCTCTCATTATATCAAAAATTTCATATGTCATCTTATCATAATCTCATCCAAAAATGATGTCATACACATATGCAATGGATATGAATAGATGATCATCTTCCTCTTTGATGTAGAGATTACTGTTAGCAACACTATTTTTGAACCCTTTCTCAATGAAGTATGAATCCAATATCCTGTACCAAGCTCTAGAGGATTGTTTTAGTTCATACAATGTATTTTCAACCTGCACACATAGTATTTATCTTCATTTAGTGAAAATCCATCAGGTTTTTAATATATACCTCTTCATTCAGAACACAATTTAGGAAGGCTGATTTACAATCCATTTGGAACACTCTGATCTTCTTGTAATCCATGCAAGATAGGAACATTATTATTTCTTCCATCCTTTCCATTGGTGCAAATGTTTCATTGAAGTCAATCCCTTACATTTACACATATCCTTTGCACACAAGTCTTTCCTTGTTTCTTGTTACTTCTCCCTTTTCATTCACTTGTTTCTAAAAACCCATTTTGTTCCAATTACATTCTTGTCTTGTGGTCTAGGTACAAGCTCCCATGTTTCATTCTTTTCAATATAATAAAATTATCCGTTCATTGTGTCTATCTAATGTTTATCCTTACTTTCTTCTGTAACACTTTTGGGTTCTACCATTGATAAGAGAGCTATATCTTCATCATTTTGATGATCTCTTAAAATTATTCTAGTTAGAATGTCACCTTCTTTGTTTCCAATGATCTGATTTATTGGATGGTATCTTTTGACTTGCCTTGAGGGTGCCTTAGTGTCTTTTCTTTCTTCCTCTTCATTTTCTTCTTCACGTGGACTAACCATTTCATCATTATCTTATTTTTATTCATGATTGATATTATGATGAATCCTGGACTTGGGAGTTTCATCTAACTTTACATTTGTGCTTTCTACAATGTTATACAACCTTTTATTGTAACACATGTAAGACACACTCACTTCTGAGTGGCCAAGAAATATGCCCTCATCACATCTTGAGTCAATTTTTCCCAAGTTATCTTCATCTATTTTGATGTAGCACTTTCTTCCAAAAAATCTTACGTGTTTCACATTTCTAGGCCTATTCTTCCACAATTCATAAGGTGTCTTGTCACTATTTACTCTCAATTTATCTCTATTCAAAATGTAGATCATTGTGTATACTACTTCAATCCAGTACCTATCAGAAATTTGGATTCATTTAGCATAGTTCTTGCGATTTATTTCATGGTCATGTTTTTCCTCTCAACAAATTCATTTTGCTAAGGTTTTGGGTGGTTGACAATTATCTTCTAATTCCTGTTCTTCACAAAAATCATCAAATTCATTAGACTAGAAATTATCCACCTCTATCTGATCTTAGGAATTTAATATTTTTGTTTTTATCGTTCTCCACGATTGCCTTGAGTTTCTTTAATCTCTCTAAGGCTTCTAAATTTTAATTTAAGGATGTTACCGTGTCATTACGGGTGTAGTCGTCTATTAGAAATATGAAATACACTTCACCTTATATACTTTCAATTTGGTAGGATGCCAAAGATCTGTATGGATCAATTCTAAAGGTATAGTTGTAGAGTATTCCTTTGACTTGAATGATCTTCTTGTTTTTTATCATGCGGGTATGATTTACAAAGTGTATCTCGTTGGTTTTACAATTTTTTGAATATGTTTCACACATCCTTTAGCACTTAGTTTTACCAGATTCTCAAAGCCTACATGTCCCAACCTTCTATGCCATACCCAATTATGATCAACCTTACATGTGAAGCATTTTTCATTGTTTATTTCATTTAGCACATACATGTTGTTCTTTTTCTTTTGGCTTTTGAAACTTTCTTTCTTGTTTTTCCATTTATGATATCAAAACCTTTATTATGAATTATTAGATTATATCACCTTTTGCACATTTGACTTATGCTAAGCAGATTGTGTTGTTTTGATCAAAATATTGTGTTAGTGAAAACATACCAAAGTATCCATAAGTTATTATATCCTACATAGGTAACATTTTTTCTAGCATATTGTCTAGATAGTCAATGCATTCTGTAATTTTTCCCCTTCTTGCAATCATTTTTCTTTGATATGATTGAGTCTCAATTATAAGTCGAATTGATTCCAGATAAGTATATTTCTTCCTAATTTATTTAGGTGTAATAATTCCCTCCTCTTCCACTAGTTGATCATCTAACTTGGTTATTGCATAAAGTTTGGGAAAGATACCCTCTAATTAATGCAATTCATCATTACATATCTTTTTTTGGTATTTGGAATCATTGAATCTCTCGATTAATTGAGCATAGAATTTCACTAGAACTTATTTAAATTTATTTTAGTTTTTAGATGACTCTTCTTTCCACCTTTCCACACCACTAACCTTTTCTCTTGCACTTTCAACTACACTCAAAACTTCTAGAGTTATGGTAGCAACAACTTTCTTGTCTTCATCAGGAAGGTTATACACATTTTGCATGTATGTGGATAATGTATTTATCTTATCTTTCTACTGTATTCTTGTCTCCTTGTCCTTATAAATCTTTTGTATCAAGCCCCCATAGCTATTGTGGCATCTTGTTTCAAGATTTCTCTATTAGGATTCCCTAATGGGATATGTGTGACTTGATAGTCACTTAGTGTAATTTCATCTTTCAATTTACCTTCATATGGGGTAGCCACCTCCAAAGTTCTTAATCCTTATCGATCTACATGAGTCTTGGTCATAATTCTATCCTTCTTGGGAGCTTTTACAAGTTTTGAAAACACAATAGCCCTGATATCCACTGTTTCTACCTAAATTATTTCCTTCTCCTTATTTGGAAGGATTTTTCCCAACCATAAAGATGTGGGATAATTTCCCACACTTTCTCTTTGTTGTGCTAGTTTTTATCATTCAAAAATACCACTAAGTCCTTACATGTATCTGGGGTTTCCTGCAATACTGGCATTAATGCATGTGAATCTTCCGATTCCATTATTTTTTATTTTTCCTCAACATAAAATGCCTCTAATTATAATTTATCTTCCTTTTATTCCTCATTTTGATACTCCATGATTGATTCCTAGACCTTGTCACAAACTAGTGTATCTTCCTTGCTTTTAGTTCCTCTTTGGACTAGCGAGTTTGTTTACTGATTTCAATAAAAACTTGTTTAGTAGGGCTTGCACTCCTAGGTGGTTCTTCAAAAATTACACTTTCTACCTCATTTTGAGGTTGATGTTCAATTGAAACAATAACTTCTTAATATGGTTCACATATAACCTTTTAACTTACTAATTCGTCCTCTCTCACTTTGTAATGCTGCAGTTTTAACTTGAACATTTTGAACCCGCATACCGATTCATTAATTTGTGGATGAGGAGTCTGCCATTTAAATTTTCATTGGAGAATCATCTTTTTCCCACACTATTGGTGCCTCAAGTGTTAAACCAAAATTTTTGGTGTAGAGGTATCCTTAATTTCTTCCACATCCATTACTTCAATTTGTACATTCCCACGGCTCTTGAGTTCATGTGACCTGAAACCTCCTTCCTTATAATTAAACAACATCTTGCACCTTTTATTCAATTTATTCCATAGTCTCTATAGGCTGAATTATTATGGTAGAATCAACTTACCTTTCTTCCATAATTAAAATCAACATCTACCCTAAAGGATTTGATGTTGTAATTGTGCCTTGTTGTGGTGTTGATGAAGGAGTGGGGAAATTTTCCTTTGGCTATTCCATAAGTAACTTCCTTGCCAATGTTGCAATGAGGTTGTGTTGATATTTAGTCAATGGTGTAGGGTCAATCACTTTTAGATCTTTACTTTTATGAATATGCCTCTTTGTGACTAGGACACTTGAATCTTGTGTGTCCCTCACCAATGGAAGTATTACCTTTTCCTTTTAATAGTTATTTAAAAATATTGACCTCAGCCCCTTATTTTTCCTTAGAAATTTGTACTTCAAGTTGAGGATCAATATTTTCTATGAACCCTCTCATTCTATTTTATGCATTAGATGACCACTGACAGAGTTACCATTAGACTCTTAGGCTTTGAAGTTCCTATCCCCTTAGTTTGAAGTGGAACTACTACGAGTGATGGGGCATCTTTCATTTCTTTCAAAAACATCCCTTTAACTTTTTCGGTTAAAACTAACATGGAAGTGCCTGTCCTACTCATGGTAGAATTCCATTCATCAATGATCCCTAAAGTTGGCCTTTTGGAGGGAAATTGCTAAGATTTTCCATTTATTGGATCAATTTTACTAGCTCCCTTCTTCAAAGGAGGGATATCTCCATCTACGATTCCCAAATTCCTAAACTCATTTAGCACTTTTGTATTTTGAAGAGACAAGTCCATACCCTTCATTGTCAACTAGGATAATGTTCTCCTTATTACATTGGATGTGCTATCATATAAGTTGATTAATTCCACTTCATATAAGTATACGAGTTATAATTAGTAATGAATCAATTTTTTTATCATGATAGTGTTGTTTCATTGTTTTATTTTCATCATTCAGCCCTTGATGAATAATTACAAATTTGAATTCAATAATCTATCTAAGAATCATCTTGTAGAAATCCCTCAATCTAACATCCTCATCCCTACAATTCATCCAATAGTCCTTATAATGAGGATCATGTTCATTTGAACTTATAACCCACCCGATGTTATATTTTAGTCTTGAATCAAATTTTCCCAATGATACCTATTCATCTCTTCCTCCAAAATTTTGGACATTGCGATTGTTGGGCACGAATATCTTCCTATCTTAACAAGAAATTTAATATTAGTTTTATGATTTCCTGAAACTAGTTTGTGTACCACCGCCCATTACCTTGACAGTTCTAGGAGGTTGCATTTAACATCTAGGTACTGGGCAACATTAATGGGTGACCTTAAAAACCACTTTTCTTGATGTACGTGAAGAATCGAGATGGATAAAATAACACCCATAGTATTGTATAACTCTTGTAGCCTCAACAAATAGTTTATATTGTTCCCATTGTAGCCTAAGGAGGCATATTATAGGTGCACATAATGCATCATTTACCCTTCTGACATTCCCCTTCCAGTTATCCAAGTTCATTTGGGGATAAACATCATATACCTTGTGATATTTAAAACTTACTACTTGTGGGAGATCGGAGAAACTCCTATGGCATGCAATATTATAAATCATGTATGACATCATATAAAATTCACAATTCTAGGTGATATATGTCCTGATTTTTGTATTCATTCAAGGAGTTGAGTATGAATTTTTGTGGATATGAAAGTTGCCCAAAAAATTCCTTTAGTGTTTTCTAGAATGATTCCTATAAATGGACACATCCATTCTTGGAAAACATAAGCCATCTTTAATCCAAAAATATTGGTCAATAAAACTATGATATCTTCAATTCCTCTTTATAATTTGAGTTGAGTAATATTTTAAGGATTATATTAGAGGATCTCTATCTTTTAATAACCACTTTGGGTGTTCATGAGTTTGGCATAATCACCATGTTGGGCGTTGTAGGTGTCTAAGGTTGAGGCATGTTGGGCGTTGTAGGTGTCTAAGGTTGAGGATACATTAATAGCCACTAGTTTTTACACTTGTGGTAGCCCTAACATCAATCAAAATTATTTAGGTGTTAGGTTAAGGACCATTTCACCACTTCTATCCATGACCTCTCTCTTTTTAGGGTGGTAATTCTCAGCACAAAAACAAAAAAACTCTAGGAAATGCACAGAAGGTGGGAAAGTTGTAGCTAGGGAAATATGAATAGCATTGATGGAAGCAATGCATTTTTTCCTATCGGGGTCATGTAATCATTGTAAAAATGGGCTAGGTCTGTGTTTATCAAATTTGTATTTGTCACATCATCTAGATTGCTTGTAATACTTGAGGTGATGTGAGTTCAGATTCCATATCCCTCATTTTTCTTGCTACTAGTGATTTTGTCTTTCCAACAAGACATGGATTTGAAACCTACCTATCTGAAAAATAAGAACACGATGATCCAGTATCTGAAGGAATTACTCATTCTTTGTAGCTTCCTTTATATTCAACATGCATTCATACTTTCAACTTACCCGATTCAATCATCCACCTCGACAATCAATTTCCATTCTCATAATGCAAATTCACAGTGCTAAGGCTTCACAATTCTTCATTTGCAATTGTGGGGATCTAAACAATTGATAATTTTTAAAAAAATTTACTTTCCTTATGTGAATTACATTAATGGAAGAAGAAATTAATGTCTTAAATATTAACTGTTTGATCCATTTTTTTCCTATTTTAAATGTGATCCATCCATGTGCCTTCATTTGGAAGGAATCGGGGCTCAAATGTTTTTTTGTACCTTTTCCTATGACCGGAAGGGTGAAAAACTACAATGTTAACCCTTTTTCCCGATATTGACCCTTTTAGAGTGGCAACATGTGTCCCGAGTCGAGGCCCAAGTTTTCAATCAAACTTTACATTTTGTTTTTGAGTTACAAATTAAAAATTGCAATACTCAATAAAATACCTAATACCATGTTCTAATAAGCTTACACCACATTCCTCCCTTGGGGAGTGGGGATGTATTTGCATTTTATATCCCACATAATGAATATTCCTTGGAATATTCCCCGTCGGCCCTAGAGTCACTTTTATAAGGTACACTTTTACATGGCATTCCAAATGATCACAAAAGGTCCACTATCGTGAAACAAATCATGAGTTGTCATGTTATCGAGTATCGAGGAATAATTACACTATGCATAAGGAAGATATTAGATGATCACAAAAAAATTGTCGAGGGATTTATATGACTAGTTTATTGGATTTTAAAATAATTCTGTTTGTATAAGCATAGTAATGCTTGTATGAATAAGCAAGGAAATTTCACACTTTGGATTATTTGCATGAATAAATCCCTTTCATGGCTCATTATTTTTAGTTTTACGAGTACAAATATTTTACACATTATAGAGTTTTGACAAACAACACATAAAATTTCACGAAGAACATTACAATTCAAGGTACGAGATCAAAATGAGTGCCAACACCTTGCTAGGAATATTTGAACAACAACATGGAATTTCATGTCTCAGAATGATATTCAATTATAAGTAAACCCCATCTCTCGGGTATAATAAGGGAGGTTGCTTAGTTGCTAGTGCCCACTCTTTACCTAGTAAACATGTGTCTTGTGAAGCGAATAATTTTCCCCCCACGGGGACGTGTCATACATGATTTTGGAAAATATAAATGATGGTGAGTATATTAAATTTAGTCTCAATTCTTGATTTTAAATTAGAAGGATTTTGTTGAATTGTAATTAGGCCAAACATGAGGAACATGAATACGTCAAGAATTTTTAAGTGTACTAGGGCTTATTGATATTTTCATATTCTAAATTATGTGAAGAGGAGAGAAATATTGGTCAACACACCCCACCAGTTGAATATGACCTATTTTATTGCATGGTTAATGGTATTCTCATTGTGACTCTAGCTAGACTCTAGCTAGTTTATGTATTGAAAGGAATATGCAGTTGTTGGATTTGTTTCAATAAATGTATTAAACTTTCTTATCCTCAAAACCTTGTTTGATGACTATTTCGGGTTCTTGCATCTTAACTAAAAAATCACACATAGTTTGGGATCCGGGTGGTTTGTGGTGATAATTTTTTTCCTTTGGACCATAGTGGTGCATCTCGTACCTTATATAGTTTTAATTTTTGTTTTTATGTTTCTTTATTCATTCCTTTTTATCATTTTTGGCAATTTTTGATGCTTGCTCTGTCCTTTCTTTTTTATAGTCATGTGTTCACTTGTTGGACGTTGTTTTCTAATGGATAGGTGTCTAGTCTTCTTCTTACATGGTTATTTCTAGTGTTCTTTGGACGCCCACTGGGGAGTCCATCCCCGAGCTAAAGTCAATGTTGGTGCCCATAATTATCATGTCATATTTAGGCACCATGTAACTAGTTTTGATTGTGTTTTCAATTGGTTACTTATTCATTTAATGTGTCTTTAAACTTCATGAAATATTTTTTTCCCATTTGTGAATTTTTGGCCTCTCCTATTTATCCATACCGGATTATTATTGTTTTAAAATTTTGAGGGAGTGGAGTGGAGGCCGACGTATTTGATTGGGTACTATGATATTTGATTGTATTTTTGGGACTAATGTGTTTTATGTAGAATGCAAGTTCCTTCCTAGATCTTGTAAAAGGAAATAATTTAGGAGTTCCAAAGGCCATGAGAAGAATACAAGTCACTCTTTGCATCCTTTGCATGTCTATGTGAAATACAAGTTGTGTCCGAAACCCCAAGGTTTGGTTATAAAGAAAAAACATGAAGTGGGTAGTCGGGAGAAGGGGTGGAAAATTTAGGTTTCTTTGTGCACTCGGGTATTTATGCAAGGTGAGGGTTTGACTCAGAGCTTGGAAAAGTACATTGGGTCACTTGACATGTGGCATGTTTTTTAGGCTCGAATTAACACTATATATATTTTTTGGCCTTGTATCTTTGTCAACTAATTTAGAATTTTATCATGGACCCGGATTCCTGGGTCTTGTCATAGGTCAAGTAGTTGGCAAAGTGTCTCATGTGTTTTTTTACATATTTCGGTTGTAAGGAAATGCCTTATTTTCCATGGTAGGGCCCGAAATTAGTTGAGTAGTCAATAATAAAATTTCCTTGTGGGGTAACTCACACTTATTAATGATGATTGAAATGAAATTTATTATTGGAAGGGTTAATTTCATAAGTTAATTTTATGTTAAATTATTTATAATTTTGGAGTAAAGTATTGCTTTGAATAATGTTGAATCAAAAGAACACTTCATAGAAAAGAAGGCAAGAAAAAATTAAAATGACGACTCTATCAAGAAAATGGGGTTCTATTAAGGGGCCCTTATCTTTGATAGAATTTACAAAAAAATGAAGTATACATATGGAAGAAAAGCTAGTTTCCTATATTCATAATCTTCCAGGAGAAAAATGGGAGGCACAGGAAGTTTATGCTGCAGTTTCGAACTCCTCATGGGTAGAAACACTGAATATGAATTGGATGTCACTAATGAACCACCTCGACATAAATTTTACAATAAGTAATTTCACATTGACCCACATCTCATTAATAATATTGAAAATAGTTCCACTTTCTTCTTGAGTGATACCACCCACTCGTGAATAATTAGGGCCCATTTTAAGTAAGCCTTTGCACCTTGATTCATTGATGGTTGACCTGCAGGGGCCCATATGAATTCATAGGCTAAGTCGATTGGTGCAATATTTTATTTTTTAGGGAAGGATTCCGACTCTCATTTACTTAATTTAAAATTTGGATATGGAATCTTCTTATAAACACCAAATTTGGGTCAAATTCCCCGTTTACCCCACATGTATATTAATTTAATCACCTATAGTTAAATTAATGTTCATTATCACAATATTCACTAATTTAAATACCTTAATTAAATTAATTTCCACCTCACCCCACCACATCACCTAGACACCTCATCATAGACCTATTCTTAGCATGTTTCCTTTTAACTAGGACTCAATCTCTACTTACCATAACTAACTGAGACTTAGTATAACCCTAACACTACATGCCTATTATTTCTCTAATAGTATGCCCATTTAATTACGTAGAAAATACCATTTTAGACCCAAACCAATGGGAAGAACTGAAAAAATGATAGCCAAGATATGTTATTTTGGAAACCTACGATTTCTGTGGTAACCGATGTTGGTTAATCCTAAGCAGACGTTGGTTAACCTAAAGCTGTCATTAGTTACCATATATTCACTTTGGTAACCTTGTTCTAGAGGTTGGAAGAATTATTTGAGTCTGAGTAGAGAGAGAGATCTTCATGCAAGCACTAACCAAAGCCCTCTTGCATATCCAGACATCCTGAATCAGCACCAAAAGCTCGACATGAAGGTTAAGTGTTCATGGTAACATTTTGGAAAGCACTGCCATGAAACTAACCATAAGTTTCATAGATCAACCATTACCCTCATCCAACCACCAATATGCAAATACAAGCAAGTGCATTTGTATCTACATCTTTCCACACTTATTTAGATAGGTTTATTTATCTTTGTTTGAGAGTCCTAGTTTCCTTTGCATCTCATCACCTCCCACCTTCTTGTCAATCCCTATACCTAACCACCTACAACCTCCCATCTCTCTAGACTTGAATACCAAACATATATGAGAATTCTCAACGTCTTTGGAAACCTAACCCTCATTCTCCCATTCTCTGTGTAATCATAGAGAATCTTCAAAACCAAGTTTTATTAATTTTCTATCGTCTACCCCTCACCGACCGATTAACCCAAACCATCGTCGGTTTCTCTCTCAAACAACATCGGTCATATCATACCGACAATGATCATTGTATCTTGTAATTATATCTATAAAAACAACCTCATAACACTTACCCATAGAAACCAAACCACCCAAAACCTGATCCTGACCTATCCTAGTCACCTTGGCTACCTGCCCCACCTCCAGATTTGATCATAACCTTACCCATTAGATTAAATTTGTTTATTGTATTTTAATGAGATACCTAAATCATATCAACTATAATAGGATGTTATTTATTTACGTTATTTCTTGCATTGAATTGTATTAAATAGTGGATTGACAACCATCTAGGAAGTATCACACTTCTCGGATCTAGTACATGCTAGGCATTCCACTAACATATATTGTTTAATATTCCTCTTGTGGTATTTTTTTGCATTCCAGATAGTTCCTCCTAGCAAAAAGGAAGTTCTCATAATCAGCACTGGATCGAGAAATCAAAACACACACACTCTACCTTCCACCTTCATTCACATGTATTCCTCCTCACCCTTACCTTATCTATTTTTTCATACGTACGCAACTTATTGGTGAAACATTTTGGCATGCCTGGTGGGACCTTTGTTTGTGGGTTTCTTTCTATTCATATAGGTTGCATCTTGTGTGTTTCCTTTCTAAATTGTTATTCACTAAATCTTCTTCTCTGGTAATCTATTCCTTCTTTCTAATTTCTCTAAATGAAACATTTATTTTGGTGCATTTAAAAAGAATCATTCTTATTTCTTTCTACATTAGTGAAAATCATCCTCTCTCCTATTCATCATTTGCTACATCGAATATAACTGTTGATTTGGGTTATAAAATTTGTTGCATTTCATCCTTGTATGTTGCATTATTAGCTCACATTTAAACTGAGGGTGACCTATATGCTAGATTCATGCCCATCGATGGTTGACACAATTGAATCATAGAAAACACTTTCTCTCTTCTCTCTCTTTGCCAAACTACACAAATCTAAATTTACACATCTTCTTAAACAACACCTTACCTAGAAGAAGTTGTCAACGATCACACAATCAGATGATTGACAATGGGTACCCAATTGGTTTCTCTGTCTAGTCATTATCTCAGAGAAAGTACCCCCGCCAAAACATAACCTAAAACCTCCCCTTTAGATTGCCTCTTCATAGGACACCTTCCCAACAAAAACAATTGTTCTAAATTCACAAGTCAGTCTCAAATAACATAAGCTAAAGTAACATAAAATCCACTCATAGGATTACTTTTTCTCTTAACTTTCTTCCTTAATTTCATTTTGAGTTGTAAGGATTATGTTTCTTCATTTTATTCTTCCTTTCACACTTCCCATCATAGTTGGAGTATTCGATTTGGTTATGAGTGTGTAACGGCATCATATTATAATCCTCAGGTATTTTGGGTTATTTCTTCATCAGATTTAATTCACAAAATATTTTTTTCTTCACTTCTTCATATTTCTTAGTACGATGTCGGTCCAATGACCTTCATTGGTTCCCATCGATCATCATCGATTTACCGATAGGTTTGATTACATCACTCTTTTGGTTATTTTACCCAAAAAAGCTTTCATCACCTTCTCTTTTCTATTTGAAGTCATTTGGACATCATCATATTCACAACATTCTGATATCACTGTCAAATACAATTTCCCCATTTCATCTTTCATCAGTTTTGCTTCATTTGCTCAAACTAGTGTTTTCTACAGTAACCAGTATCGGTTATTGTAACCATCATTGGTCTCCTTAAATTGTCATCGGTCAAGTTAACCAGTGTCAGTTTGAATTTTTTGATTTTTAATTGAAACATTGACCAAGTCCACCTATCGGTATCTATTCTTTTCCATTCCTATTGTTTTCTTTGGCATGCACAGAATATAGTTAACCTGATACACAATAATTCACATTGTGTTGAATCGCAACCAAGCTAACACCCTTATATTTTAGACTAGTCTTCAGCCATTCCCACATATCCCATCACCACTTTTCACCTTATCACCTATGGATCCAACTCAGTCTATCACCATTTCTATCGGTGATGAGGAGTTCACAAGACTCCTTGATCATAATCTTGCGACCTTAGAATACTATCTTGCCCACTCATCTACTCGAGATTCCTTAGGACAACTAGTATACGGCATGCCCGTATCTATTCCTCTTTCCCTTACCCCACTTCCATATCAGCTACCACTAGCTCAAAATTACCTTCATCCACCTTACCCCCTGTGGTATCTCAACTGGGCCCCACCCCTATTGTAGCTCTTTGCACCATTGATGTATATTACACCCATGGTGTCAACCATTCATTCACCAACCACCTTAATCATGGATCCATCTACCCCTTTTTCCTCGTATATACCCATTGCATCACAACCACCTCTAGTATCGAAAACCCACATCCCATTCCAAAACCTAGTTCTTTCAATCCCTCAGTCTCTACCACCCATTACCACGAGAGTCATTACAACCACCCCAACTATTTACATGCATCACCAATAACCCCTAATATATTCTATCACTTATATGGGGTGTATTCTTCGTATCTATCCCCCTTCATAGTTTTCGTATTCAGCACCCCCTATCTTTGGGATGCCATCCACATCATACAACCATCATAAAATTATCTTTACTGCAAGATACGCCCATTCCACACAACCCACCAATGAGCTCATTAGGATGATGATGGAAAATATGAAGACATTAGAAGCATAATTTTCTAGCTCTTGTAACTCTTTTGAGCTATGAGAAAATCTATAATGATCCTATTCATCCATCTATTCATATTCACCCATACCCCATGCATTGGAAAATTCCCAAGTTCAACCGTTTCAATAGTAAATATGACCCACAACAACACTTGCAATCATTCAAACATGGGTGCTACCTAATTTCCCATGATGATGCTTTACTCCTATGGACATTTCCCAAGTCCCTACCAAGACCCAACTCCTTGAACCAAGTGGCTCAAGCATTCCTAGACAACTTCTTGATTAATGTAGTCAAAAAATTCATCTTTACTGACCTATATTTGACATGATAGTATGAAAAAAATTCTATCATAGATTTCGTTGCTTGTTTGCGAAGTCTTATCAACTAATTAAAATTTCACTTACCTCAATCGAACTTATAGAGTTGTTCACTAGAGGTTTTTCTAGACACACCTCACCAAATCTATAGGTACAAACCTTCTGTACCTTTGACGAAGCATTCACCATGGCACGAAATCTATAAATTCACACCATTGAAGAAAATAAAATCTAATTACGAAACAAGAACACCTCATTCAAATTAAATGATTCTTCTTCATCTTCAAAACCCCAAGCAAGTTATTCAAAAGCAAAAGGTTTTGTCAATGCGGTAGTTCTAAAAGATGGTTTATCTCTTCCATCTAGTTAATCAAATCTTCTTCCAATATTTCCCTTGTTGATAATTTTTAGTTCTGGAGGGAACAACGAAAGTAAACTTCAATTAGAGAGCCCTATTATTTAGTCTTGGAAAAGCTTCTTAAATCTAGAGTAATTGCACTTCCCCCATAAAACCTCATATTGGTTTCGATCCCACTCGCCCTATGTATGCATGGTATAAGGAACATGACTATTGTAATTATCATCACATCAAAGACCATAACAACGATAATTACATAAAATTAAGAAAATTGTCCAGGAGATGATGGATAATGGAGATCTCGTCGTGGACAACCCAAACATGCCAACAAATCAAAATTTTCACATCTTTAATAATTCGTTCCCTAATCATACACCATCATATAATAAAAATAGTGAACCTTCAACCAACGACAATAATGTCTTTGAAGTCCATGATGTTTTTGATATCAGACCAGCCATTCCTCAAATTCCACCTATTTAATCTATCGAGGAAATTCTTGCATGAGCTTCTCTACCCATAGAGAAGCATACCTCTTCTACTCCTTCACACATAGGGGAATCCACAATTTTTGTTGATTCCATTTCACCATCTACTTCACAACCTACCAAACAATCAACAATATTAACTCTCCCATCCATAAGAGAATCATCATTACCTTTTCCTCCACTAAAGGATAATTCTATCTCACCCCACCTACCATATCTCCTACCCATAGGAGATTCTTATAACATGTTCTACCTTTGGGGGACAATTATCCCTCACAATCCTAGGATCTCATTGACTGATCTCGGTTTTTACCCATAGAGTCCGATGCTAATCGATTCCCTGTCTCAAAGACATATTTTACAGGGATTTCCACAAAACCAACTGAATCTCCTCTTCGAAGTCCCATTTTCATGGCTGGTCAATCACTTAGATTATGTTGATAATTCTATTCTTTAGGAGGTCTTCGGCTCCCCTTTTTAACTCAAATGAAAATGTTTCCTGAAGATACCTCCATGATCTATCCAAAGGTATTTCTAGAAACCAGATTGACCCTAACCATTCCTATCAAAATTGATTCTTCTTCATCACCTCTACCTACATCCAAACCTTTACCCATGAATAAAACCATTCCAATGCCTAAGAACCTACCAATACCTATATCTTCATCCGTATCTAAAACTATCACTACCTTGGGTCTCATGTCGACGCGTCAAGCCTTACCCACCCACATTTTAAATTAAATTTAGCCATGTCTTCCCAAACCCTCACCAAAATTATTCCTCCACCTAAGATGAAGACCCAACCTTCTAGGCCACATACACTAGTCTCACCTACCACACCTTTGTCACCTTTTCCCCTTCCGTCCATCCTAGGGCCTCACCCATCAACCCTAGCCAAACAGTCTCCTACCCAAGGCTAGTCACAAGATAAGCAACCTAATGATTCATCACAATCCTTCTTTACACCTCATTTTCCTACACAAAAAACACCCTTGCCCCCACCTATACATTTCTTACCACCTATACCTTAAGTCGAGGTTACTATAACCCCAACTTTTACTATACAACTTTAACCCATACCATTCAACTAGCCTCTATCAAGCACTTATACCTTAACTCTCTTGTCCCCATGGATAACCCATCCTCTTCCACTATATTCTTTCCATTATGCATTGTGTACTCCAATCTCACCTTTACCCAAGAAGGTGCACTCCAAAGACAAGAATCCACTACCCTCCAACAAGGTAGTTACACCAACAAAACTTTCCATTGCTAGATCTTCTACCACACCTTTACCCAAGAAGATGCCATAAAAACCTAAGACAATACCACCTACCAAACTAGTGGTCCAACCCATTCCTCCTCCTATAATGCCTCTTCCCTCATAATCATCTGCACCTTTACCCAGACCCATGCTCACTTCCCATTGTGATTCATTGGCAGACTCCTACACCAACATTCTAACCAACCTCTTAGAGACTTCCATCATCACATTACCACCGCTTTGACTTCACGACCCCTCAAACCCAAACCAAATTTTTTTATGAAACTTAAATTTATTCCTATCATTGTGTGCCGAGAAATGATCACGAGAAGGTTGTAAGGTTCTCAAAACCGTTCTCCTACAATTATGTCCTCCTGAAGAAAATTTAGACACAAAATGATCTTCTTGATGAGGACCATATTCCACCTTCACCTACAACCACAAATCATCATCCCTTGTTTCTTCAATGACTTACATCTCCAACCCCACAACCCTTTTTCCACCAATAAAATTTGAGATCAACATGGTCTATATAAGAAAGTTGGTCAAACACCACCCAAATTCCAAAGTGTGCTCTACTCATTTCACAAGGTTCTTACCCCACTTTAGGTTTTTTTCCATCATGTCATTACAATACTCATGAAATACCTTCTCCATCTACCTCCGTTTCTCATATTAACATGGTCTAAGTTTCCACTGAACCCAAAATAAAAAGGAAAAGAAAAAGAAACTAACCCATCAACCGGTCCCATGCTCAACATACCATCTACACCCATTCCCAAAATAGCCATTCTAGGACCCACATACCCTATTTCTGATGGGGTCACCCATTGTACAATGATAAAATAATTACATCAATCCCCTCTAAAAATGTCTTTGTATGATCTCATCCAAACTTTTGAATCTCATAGAAAATACCTTATGGAGGTTTTACAATCCATCAAAGTTTTACCTAATGACCCCACACCAGTGGCCTCCATTATCACCCCTCACCATGTGGCCTCACTTACCAAATCATCTCATTCTTGTACCCCCATGCCCACTCATCAAGTCACCACCCTCAGTTTCTCTGATGAGGAGATTATACCTCTCCATTCAGATGACCCTGATCCCACCCTTTTCATCTCTATCTATATCAATAACATAAATGTACGACACATTATGATCGATGGTGGTGCTAGCATCAACATCATCTCCTCACATGTGAACAATCAAATGAGCATCCCTTCAAATTATATGCATAATATCCCAATTATGTTGTGTTCCTTCAACAATGCCATCACCTCTACCCTTTAAACAATTATTCTTCACATTCGCATAGGCCCTCACACTATTCCAGAATTATTCTATGTCTTAGAGGGGGAGTTCAATTATAACCTATTACTCATCCAACCATTGGATTTGAGGCATAGGTTGTGTCCCTTCAACTTTACACTGCTATGTAAAATTTGAACATGAAAGGCATAACTATACTATCCCAGCCAACCGATCACCATTCAAAACCTGTAAAATATTATACCGACCTAACAATGTCCTTGTACCGAGTTAAGGAATATACCACTTCCCCACTTATCCTTCACCCACAAACCCATCCATCAATGATGTCACCACCTCTCCCACACCTAACTATCCTATTCCTACTATTTCCGCAGCTTCACGTAGCTAGCCCATCTATTTCCTAACTAAGCGATACCCCTCTTGCCCAATTTTCTAGTGATTCATCTATCCCCACTACCCACATATCTACTAATGATACCTTAGAAGGTTTTTTTCAATGCCTCACTCTGGGGAGTACCACCTCTACAATATAAACACATTCTCGACTCCGCAAGAGTATGGAAACCTATGCCAACATTTGTGTTATGAATATTACATAGGAGAGGTTTTCCCTTATGGTACTACCCACCTTCACACTAACTTAATGTATGGGGGACTTGATACATGCCACCTATTCACCCAAACCTCCATCCCAATGATGAACATTTTCATCTAACCTCTAATCTCTCACTAACCTCCACTTCGACCACACTTTCCTTCACCACTGCGCATGAAAATGATTTCACTTCAAGTTTTATGAATAAGTTTGTCATACCGTCATCCCATGTACCACTCGTAAAAACAAATATCATAATAACATTGTCTTTGCCACACCATCTTCCAAGAAGACCCGCATCAACCTCATTGAGGAAGACAAACATTCTCTACCCTATTCAATAACATCACCACCTTTACCCATGGGAGTCCATAGATCCCAAATCTATTCCTCCTAAAAAAATTCATGAACACAATTTCCCTGGGACCTCTGACTTATCAACATGATGGCGAGGCTCCTTCTTCTTTTCCCTTCCTATATCTTGACATGATCGATGAAGATACACTAACTATTAACTTTGTTTAATGTCGGGATGATGAGTCTGTCCTCACCTACCTTGGTGTGGAAGATTCTTATATTCACCAGTCATTACCTTCGAGACATTAAATATCTTTGAATGAATCAAATATCAAAATCAACATTAAAACTCAGGATGACCCACACATTCTAATGATAGGCCAATCTTTAGATGTTGTTGAATGGGAATATTTTACTTCTTTCCTCTAGGACCATAGCAACGCTTTTGCTTGGTCTTATATTGATATGACCAATATTGACCCAAACATTGTGGTCCACGATATTGTAACCATTATTGACACCAAACATGTAAAACAAAATCGTGGAAAGTATATCCTCACATTGCCCTTCTTTTCAAATAATAACT
The DNA here is from genome assembly GCA_018340775.1 of Taxus wallichiana var. yunnanensis. NCBI lineage: Eukaryota > Viridiplantae > Streptophyta > Pinopsida > Cupressales > Taxaceae > Taxus > Taxus wallichiana. The sequence continues at coordinate 55,244,983 of CM031234.1, forward strand.
TCAATGCCTTATCTCAGTTTCCTTCATCCTACCCATTGACTATCCCCAATGGATTTCTAATGTCATTCATGTCACAAAATTGATAGCGGGTCTCCGCATTTACATGGATTTCTGTAACCTCAACTTAGCTTACCCCAAAGATGACTTTCCTCTACGGGCATTGACTAACTAGTTGATCTCACCGCTAGCCATGAGATGCTTTCACTTATGGATGGTTTCTTGGGTTATAATAAAATATTACTCACTCAAGAAGATCAACACAAAGCTTCCTTAATCACTTCTTGGGGGACCTTATGCTATCGAGTCATGCCTTTTGGCCTTAAAAATTTTTGTTCTACATATCAGCGAGCCATGAATTATATATTCTATGACATAATGCATCACATATTAGAAGATTATGTAGATGACCTTCTTGCCGAATCCAAACAGTGGGCATAACACCTTAGAGTCCTTAAGGTTATCTTTGACTACCTTATCAATTATTGTGTTCTCCTTCAACCTAAGAAGTGTGTCTTCATAGTGCTTTCAGGAAATCTCCTTGGTTTCATTGTTTCTTTGTGTGGCATAGAAGTCAATCTCGCTAAATTAAAGGCTATTCTCAAAATGCCTCTGCCTACTAATCTCTGTCAACTTTGAAGTTTGTAAGGTAATTTGCAATCTATTTGTTGGTTTATTTCATAAATTTCTAACGAATGTCAACCATTTCATCATCTCCTCAAAAAGGAAGTCTCCTTCAAATGGGAGGATGATTGCCATAAATCCTTTGATTCCTTCAAACAATACCTTCTTCAACCACCGGTGCTCATTTCCCCTAAATATGACCAACCCTTTTACCTATACATTTTACTGATCATTCCTTAGGTGCCATGCTCACTCATCGCAATGAGAAACAAAGGAGAAAGCGGTTTATTACATAAGTTGTACCCTTTTGGACTATGAAACTAGGTATACCCATGCTGAATTTTTTTTCTTAGCCTTAATTTTTATCACCGATAAACTTCATCATTACCTTCTCACCACAAAAATTTGTTGTCACTAACACTGATACCCTACATTACATGTACACCAAACCCTACCATCATCAATGTGTTGCACGTTGGCTCATGCTTCTTGTAGACCTTGACCTCAAATTCATCCACCAAAAATCTATCAAATTTCAAACCATCACGACCAACTAAAAACGCATCTCTTTATGGAGATCAACCCTCTAACTTCAATTTTCTGAATGAATACTTTGTTTCCCTCTTTTTGGATGATACCACTTACTAGATGACCTTATTCTTTTATGGTTCCAAATGTCAGCATGGAGGCACTGCAAGTGTTATCCTCATTCCTCTTAATGGTGAGCATATGCCTTTATCTTTCAAACTAGATTATTATTGTACTAAAAAGTCACCAAATATGAAGCACTCGTATTAGGCCTTAAAACTTCCATCACCCTAGATGTTAAATAAATTAATATCTTTGGTGATTCCCAACTAGTTGTAAACCAAGTCAATGGTATATACTAGTGTTGTAACAAAATACTCCAAAACTATAAACATCATGTCGACATACTTTTGACTACCTTTGACCGTTATGAAATTCAAACCACCCCATGTTCTACTAATAAATTTGTGGATACCATGGCATTCCTAGCTTCTCAGATTCCCACTTTGTCTTTTGAATCCAAAATCTTTGTCACAATACAAAGGTTGTAATCACCTTCTTATTTATCTCGAGATGTCAACTCCGATAGAACTTTTGTGCCTGACCCACGTGACCTTTGGTATAATAAGTTTACAAACTACCTTTCCCTTTCCATTATGCCTCCCAATATCACTCATAATGGACAACACACCTTTCTTAAAGGTGTATCTCACTATGTCATCATGGGTGGTCTTCTTTATAAACATGGCTTTGACGGTATTCTCTTACGATGCCTTACAAGTTCTAAAATTCCCTACACCATCAAGGAAGTTCATGACAGAATTTGTGGAGGTCACTTTAGTGGATTATCTATTGCTAAATGCATTCTTTGTCTAGGATATTATTTTCCAACCCTAAACCATGATTGTTGTGACTATGTCAAACATTGTGTGAAATTCTAGAAACATGCTAATCTTCACCACACACATAGTCATGCCTTATAGGTCACATGAGACCTTTGGCCTTTCTCTTAATGGGGTTTAGATATTTTTGGAGAGATCAATCCTCATTCTTCATAATACCATGAATAGATTATAACCACTATTGAATACTACACTAAATGGGTAGAAGCCATCCTGTCATTTTTAAAAAGTCGAGAATTTTTTTGAATTCATCAACCATCGCATTATTTTTCGCTTAGGTGTTCGTCACCACTTCATCACTTGATAACATTAAGTAATTCAAAACAAAACCATATGCAAGATTTGTGATGATTTTGGAATTTAGCTGAATTTCTCTTCACCTTAATACTTACAAAAATGGCCAAGAAGAATCAACCAAAAAATCTTGAACAAAATTCTTATGAAAGTAGTTGACGATACTAGGAAGGATTGGCATATGTACATTTCATTCGCCTTCTAGGCTTACCACACTAGTATTCACACTTTTATTTCTGCCACGCCTTTCTTTGTGGTCTATGGTACCAAGTTTGTATTTCAGCTAGAAGTATAGATTCCATATCTCCGCATCTCACTACAATACATGCTCAATGACGATGACTTTCGCTAGGACTATTTAGAATAACTTTAGTTATTAGGCGAACGTCATATCAATGTTATCGATCACCTCCAAATATACCAAAAATGTATCAAATGTTACTATGATAAACATTTCTACGAATAAACCTTCCACGTTGGTGACATCATCCTAAAGGAAAATCAACATGTCACCAAAGAAGAAAAAATAAATGAGGAAAATTTGCTCCTAATTAGCTTAGACCCTATATCATTACTCATACCTATGGATCAGGTGTTTATAGTTTATCTTCACTCAAAGGTAGATGTGAACTTGATCCCCTCAATTCCTTACATCTTTAACCATTTTATTGTTGAAATCCAGTCCTATATCACCTTTCGTCTATTGACCACTCATACCTTGAGCGTCATTCACCTTCCATGTTACCTTTTTTGAGGATCACCAAATAAACAAGAATCATGTGATTACATGTCACATTTCAATGTTATCTTCAATATGAGTACCACGGTTATATTCATGGCATGATTCTCATGGATACTTTTCTTCTTTTTCAAAGATGGAATCCCATGGTCATTCATCACTTGAAACCATCTCTTTCATAGTTAACCTTTGTGTGCTATGGTTTTGTCTTCTAAACAAGAACCTAATCTTCCTCTATAGTCTTTTCCATGAATTAAACATCCAAAATAAAAATGGGATTTAACTCCTTGAGTCAAACTTCCAACAAAAATATGACTCCCTCAAAAGGGACATCTCTTCTCTCTATCTCACCACTATAAATAGACTGCTCCCTCGAAGGAAAGCTATACAAATCTTACCATACTAGACATAGTCTATCATAAAAAGATACTATCCTTGCACAAAAATTAACATACTTGTTGATCAAAGAATACTTGTTAGAGAACACACAAGGATTCCACATGGGAGAGAAGGCTAGGATTAAGGGTGCAAAAGAATAGGAAAGACCCACGCAAAGAAGGTAAGTTTAGCTTTCGGGACTTAGCCAATTTTGAGCATGAGGACCTATTTTTAGAAGACGGTGTGTGAAATGGACCAATGATGCAGAGATGTGCGTGCCATGCATTGTCTATTTTTGGAGGATTGGATAGAAGTGTGTTGTATGGAGATGAGGTAAGGATAGGATTGACACTTTAGTTAATTGCAAGAGGTCTATAGATAGCACACTTGCATGTGTGGCTATGCCTATAAACAGTGCATGTCTATCAATAGCATGCAACCTATTTCTAGAATAGATAAGCAGTGAAGGGAAAGTCCCCACCCTATATATATGATGTTAGGTACATAGTAGGTAAGTGTAATAGAGAATATATAGAGTGTGTGTATGTATGTGTGATGGATGTATGGAGGTAAAGAGATATACACATATGACTGAATTATTGTATCAGTTCCATATGCACATTGGTATAGATTGACATTATTGTAAGGAGCTTCTATATTTATTAATAGATGGAAGATATTGGCTGAATGTAAGTGTCATTCTATGTGTATTTGAGTAGTGCATGTTATTGATTCAATCATGATTACTATTTAAAGCTTGTTCCTTCATAGATCTGAGTGTAGCATGCATTATAGAATGATGGATTAGTTATGAATCTATATGTTTCTTCCTTCATCACGTAACATCCTCATATAACAACCCTAAAGAGGGACTGGTACCTTTGCGTGATTCGGTGAGTGCTCAATCAAAAATTTGAGTGATGTGCCAACATGACTAAGGTGTTATCTCGGTAAATTTTAGGCTGCATCATTGGTAAATGATCCTCTTTGTATAAGCACTTCTACCAGAATACACATACTTCTTTCTCAACGTATGGTAGTCATAGTCTACCTTATCTGCATTGAATACCATTTGGTGCGTGTCTGTGAATCTATGAACATATGCTTAGAAATACCTTACAGTGAATGTGAAAGGAAATTTACACCAAGGACTCCAGAATCAATATTTCATGGGGAAGCGCATAATGTAGAAATGTTGATATATAGTAAATTTGACTTGTTTCCCTACCACTGCTGGTAGGTCCTTTGGGATGTACCACTCTTCTCCAAATGTCACGTGGAGCCTGTCATACCATTTCTCCGCCCTTTGCTTTACATCATCTATCATGGCCCCTTTACATAGATACTTGTTAAACCTTTAAGTTGGTGACTTGTTCTCCATGGGGTATTCCCATACCTTTTCCTTCGGTCCGTCTGGTACTCCAATCTCCATGAATACTAGTGATAGTATAATAGCCCCAAAGATGATCATCCCTCTTGTGCGTGTTTCGAAAACAACTATCATGGTCAATGCACACCCATATGGATGAGCCTGACTTTGATGTGTGTAAAGAGTCATACATTTTGAGATGACTGAAGAAGGCACCTAAGCTAGACACATGACAGTAAAGCCTACTATCATGTCAGATGAGTAGGTCAGTAATGCATTGGTGAAGGTTTTTGCTGAGGTGGCTAGAAGAAACATGGACAAAGTTGTAAAGATCAGAGCGTTGTGTGAGGATCTAAAGACAAAGGATACAGAGATAGTGCACATAACGTAGTAGAGGAACTTTACGTAGAAGACAAACGAGGTATTTATCAGCATCACAGAGGAGATTAGGGACAATGTCATCAGAAAGGCCACACTTGGAGGCCAAGGTACCACAGACATTTCCTTCAAAGTGATACACTATGTAGGAAAGTTGGTGGACTTGGTACTTGAAGATGAACCTCTGTGCATGCTAGTGCCAAGAAGCTCAGAGAAAGATGCCAAATGGGAGAAATCCTCGGTGATGTAAAATATTGCATCTTATGAAGGGTTTTTACAAGCATTACAGGAAGTATTGAAGAAAGAAGATCATGTTTAAACATATACTAAACTCCAGAGGTGCTTATCAACATAAAGACCCTAGAAGAGAACAATGAGGTCTAGAAAGTGATGAAGGATGAGACATTGGGCCATGCAGAAAGATTGTCAATGGTTAAACAAAAGCACAAGGCCCTGACAGTAGCACAAGATCTGCATAAGACTCAGCTGGAAGAGCTTGGAAAGCTAATTACGAGAAGATGAATCTTTTATAAGGAAGATTGAAATCAATGTCCAAAGTGTTGTGTTGGTTCTACGAGAATGAAAAGGAGATATTGCAAGGGATGAGTTGGAATCCATTGCTGTGGACATCCCAGAAAAAGTAGAACAAGCACTCACTAAATGGCAGGTTTTGGAGGCCGAAATAAAGGAGGAGTATCCAGAATTGATACTACAAAGTGATATAGAGGAGGTTGTCTAATAAAAATTCTTTATTTGTCTACATTCTTTCATTCTTATTCTTTCCATTATTCTATTCTTTACTTCACTTTTTGGAGGAATACCCATTATCAAGATGACAATGAGATTAGTGTGGGGTAATTTTGATTAGAGAATACTTGTTAGAGAACACACAAAGAGTTCATGTAGGAGAGAAGGCCAGGATCAAGGGCATGGAAGGACATGAAGGAACTACGTGCGAAGGTAAGTTCATCTTTAAGGACTTAGCCAATTTTGAGCATGATGACCTATTTTTAGAAGATGGCATGCAGAACACACCAATAATGCAGAGATGTGTGCACCATGCATTGTCTATCTTTGGAGGAGTGGATCAAAGTGTTTTGCATGGATACAAGCTAAGCATAGGATTGACACTTGTCAATGTAAGAGGTATATAGATAGCACACTTGTATGTGTGGCTATTCCTATAAATGACATGTGGTCATCAATAACATATGGTCTATTTACGGAATAGATAATTGGTGAAGGGAAAGTCCCCACCCTATATATATGATGTTAGGTACATAGTAGGTAGGTGTAATAGAGAATATACCAAGTGTGTGTATGTATGTGTGATGGATGTGTGGAGGTAATAAGATATATGCATATGAATGAATTATTGTATTAGTTTCATACATGCATTGGAATAGATTGACATTATTGTAAGGATCTTCTATATTTATTAATAGATGGAAGATATTGGCTAGATGTAAGTGTCATTATGTGTGTATTTGAGTAGTGCATGTTATTGATTCAATCATGATTACTATTTAAAGCTTGTTCCTTCATAGATCTGAGTGTAGCATGCATTGTAGAATGATGGATTAGTTATGAATCTATATGTTTCTTCCTTCATCATGCAACATCCTGCTACAACAACCCTAAAGAGGGACCTGGTACCTTTGTGTGCTTCGGGTGAGTGATCATTCAAGACTAAGTGATGTGCTAGCATGACTAGGGTGTTATCTAGTAAATTATAGGCTGCATCAATACTCGAGAACCGCCCATATTGATAAGCTTCACGAAGACCTCAAGGAGATAATATACTCATCCCACATAGACTTCCCATATTGATCATTCTATCAAAAACAAAAACAAAAACAAAATAAGAAAATGAAAACTTCTTCGTCATGTACTTGCATATTTTTGGTCATGGGTTTCTTTCTAGGTAAACATGTTGTTGTATACTAAGTTATGCTAAACCACCCATTTTCCACCTCATTTCCTTTTCACCCTAATTTTCTATGTTCTCAAGGGACTTGCCACAGACATGAAATTTCATGATCATGTCACTTTCTTCACCCTTAGTATAGTCAAACATGTAATGACTTTAGGGTCTAATGTTCATAAGCCAATCTACGGTATGGAAGAATCATTATGGTTCTTATCAATTAGGAGGCTCTTTTTATCACCTCTTACCATTTACCTTCTCCATTTATTATTTATTACCCTATATAGGACCAGACGATCGATATCTAAATTCTAAATATTTCAACTTTCACCTAAGACTCAACCATGCCTATGACCTAGACTCAACCATACCTATGACTTAGACTCAACCATGCCTATGACCTAAACTCAACCATACCTATGAATTAGACTCAACCATGCCTATGACCTAGAATTAATCATGCCTAAAACCTACCAACCCATCCCTCAAGCTCATCATATTCTTCCCTAGCTTATGAGAGAACTAAATTGGCTTGAGGTCCCTTTTTGTTGGGGCTATGTAGGTATCACTCTAAGGGCATGGGGCCCTTAGAGGTTAGCTTAGCCACCCTTTACCCTAACCCATTTTCCCCCACTTTCATATTAACATTTAATCTTAATTAATTTCCATTTTTCACAACAATTGGAAGTTAAACAAACAACAAACATACATACCTACCATTTTATCACATCATCAAAACATCCAACCAATCATTTCACATTTCCATGATATCAAATATTTTGGAAATTTACACCATAACATACATATAACTCATCATTTATTTCCTATGTTATCAATAACTTGAAAATTAAATCAAAACTAAACGCAAGACTCAACCATGCCTAACTAACCTAACTCAACCATGCCTAACTGACCTAAATTAACCATGCCTAGCCATCCCGACACCACCATGCCTAAAATGACCTGACTACATCATGCCTAAACCAACCTTAATCCACCATGCCTAATCCACCTAATTTCCATCACATACAAACAAAAATAAAATTATGACACAAGTACATCACTCATCCCATAAATATCATCATCTATATCACTATGAAAGTTTGTGTATCCATCAAATATACAATGATACAACATAATATAAGTATCTCAAAACTCTCATATAAATCCTCACCATATTTAGTATGTAGGTCGGTATATGATCAAAAATATCAAAATATCTCATGTACAACCTTACTATCATCGGCAAGCAGGATGGTATAGATATCAAAATCTCAAAAGATAAATAACCATACTAGGTGACTAATCATCACCCCACTTGAGACCCTAAGGGCTAGTCTCATCGACTCTTGATCTCTACCATCTCGATGCCCTTCCAACATCTCTCCACCCTCCATGGGTATCGTTCTAGCCTCTGCTTGGCTGCGGTTGGGTCAAGCCTCCATGAACTAGTATCCTCACCCCGACCACCTGTAATCTCTACACTATGCATGTGGAATCTCTTCCTCTCACCCAAGGGTTTTTTTGACTAATCTGCTTATATCTCACCTCATTCATGGCATCCCTTAATCTCACCATCAATATTATCTTTGGTGGTGCCTTAGATTTCACAACAACCTCTCGAGATCGACCTGCTAATGATGGCCTCAACCCTTGTACATGTGAACATTCCCTCCTCCCTCTACTATGGGACCCTATCCCACTACTTCTTATAATATGGAAACTTTCCCTTTCCCTGCAAGGGTGCCTGCATTGTGATCTCGGGCTTGTAATGCCACAATATGAGCATGTGCGGTGGAAAACTAAACTTGTAAATCCACTATTTGTTCCTATAAGGTAGATACCTATCCCCCATAACCATGACCACCTGTGTGTACCTATCCCTATACAACATGGGCTGCGGGAAAGTGGTAACCTATGCATTTGATCCGTGAGCTTCCCGACAATAATCTAGGATGTGTCAAAAGGGGGCCACCTTCCCTTGTAATGTGTCCCTATGAACTGTAATAGGGACTAGATCAGTTTGCCTTCACCTCATTAGTACTTCTCATAGCTACATCACCCACAACTACTCGTATGTCTGTTAGTAACCTTGATGTCATCAATGTCTTGGTCTACCTCCTGCTCCTCCTCCCCTCTTGACACACGGTTGTGGTAGAGGCATAGGCCTACCCGTGTCATCTCTCATGTACTATTGGAATGGAGGAGGCACATCCTCGGGAAGCCCAAAATTCCATTTTACCCTATCAACAAGTATGATCTTATGCTTTCCCGCATAATGTCCCTTTATCCACCGAGAAGTGTAGCTCATCAAACTCTACTACCATATGTTTGTAGGAAGGGAATCAAACATATGGCCTCCAAATGATGTCAAACCTTGACAATCCCTCTAACACGTTCTATAATATGCCACATCATGTGCATCCCTAGCAATCATGTGCTCTCCCCTAATACGTACCCAATGCATGTAACCAAATCAAACCAAGCCTACATCGAATGCATCGGGTTAGGTAAAATTAACGAGATGCAAACATACAATGTAATCATATGCCCAATAGTGAAGAAGGAAGGTACATCACAAGATAAACCTCCGTAGCCTCCCATAAGCCCACAACTCTCTGTATAACTACACCAAGAATGTTGGTGCCCAAGAAAAACATGTCTATCCTCCATCATGTCATGGATAACCCCCATTAGTGCTCATGGGAATCTCCCACCCTCTACATCTAGCAATGCAAAGCAACACACTGCCTCCATGATCAGGACAACCAACCTCATCTCCTAAGGATGGGCTGTGTACATGTCCCCATAGCTCAAGCTCGTGCTATGGTATCTCAACTCCATCATTGCCTCTCCAAACACTGCCACTATCAGCTCCTTTGATGCCTCTAATGAAATAGAATAAACCTTCTCTCCCACTATAGGTAGCCGCAGGATCCTGTATACATCCTTAAAGGTGAGAGTGATCTCACTTTTTGCTAGGTGGAATGTTTTGGTCGCTAAATCCCATCTATTGATGAGTGCAACCATCAAACTTGGATCTCAAACTATATGTCTGTAGCGTCATATGCTAATCAGGCCACCCTCCACCACATGCATCCACTCATCTTTGTTCACTCTCAACCATAATGCTAGCAACAAAGGTGGAACTATATCCCTCATCCGTAGCTGGTCCCTAGCCTGCATCAACAAACCACAACATTGTTTAGCCTTTACCATACACAACATACCTTTTACACAACACACCTATTACATGACATAAGTATTTCCCACCACACCCTACCTAAACCACAACCCTACCGACTACCCCTTTTTCCTAGTGTACTATTACACCTATTCTCCCTTATTCTACTTGCCACCCCCACCATCATCCAAACACCCCTTTTCCCATATTTTCCCTACATACACCTTCCCTTAGCCCTCCCTTGACTAATTTCCTTCCCCCTACCCTTTCCTTCCCCCATTTCTCATCATCCCTAACCGGCGGTAGTTTCCGTAATTGTCACCGATTTTCCTTGATCGATGTCGGCTTAATTTCACCGCTATCGATCACCTCGGACTTAACCAATGTTATCCAAGGCCAACCAATGTCAGCAAACCCTTGACCGATGTCGATCTTTTTGTACAATAAATACCAACCCCCACTCGCCTATCAAAATTTTCTCAAAAACACCCTAAAACACCTAATCTACCCTACCCAAACCTACCCTAACTTCATTCCCACCCCTATTTACACTATCTAGGACCCCCCTCCCTCATTTCATTCATTTTTACCTACAAATGCAAAATAAATTTCCACCCAAACCCCCTTTTTACCCAAACCAATTTAAAACATCATTTTCAACCAAATGACAAAAGAGGATTGAATCCTACCTCATCTCGGTGTTGTCGGCATGGTGGTATTTCGTCCCCCACCGCACCTTGGTGGCCCACACAAACCCTCTCCTGCCTCCACCATCACAAAATCCACTCCTCACCTCATAACCAATCAAATGGCCCCAATCAATCTCAAGGACCCACCTACCAAACACCAATCACACACTACTCACTTGTTAGCTCAACTCAAACACCTTGTACCGTCACTTTCTTACCCCAATGCTTTGTCATTTTCCCACATAGAAACAAGTTAAAATGAATCCATAAAATATCAAAAAAAAATTTATTAACCCTACCCAACATGACAAACATCGGTCATAATTAACCAACGTTAGTTACTTTATAACCAACATCGGTTGGCTGCTACTATCATTCTCAACCCATTTTTCCCATTTTGACCTCCACTCCTCACTGACCAATACCTTTTGACCTCACCCACACTTATGACAACCTACCTACATGCCCAAACTACCCCTACAATTCCTTAGTTGTGTCTCGGGATTTTTTGTTTACCTATACGTTGGCCTTACCCATGCCATGACCTATTTACTTGGCCCTGAATCACTTTTTGGGACCCTTGAACTTGTGTAATCATTATACCTTGCGATGTTGTTACCCATGTTGTTTTAGCCTAACAACCATACCTTACCTATTTCTATGATGTTTATCCTGACCAAACCTTTGGTGTACTAGAACATACCTAAACGGTCCTACACCGACCTACGTTGTGTTTCTAGGCCATATCTTGTACTCCCGATACTTGAATCACTTCACCCTTGTTTGGATAAACCTATTGACCTTGGGTGACGTAGAGTTTGCAAGATCTTCAACCTGGTACCCTGTTATAGTATGTACATGTGCTTGTATTACATTTCCATTACCCATTACCTAATTTGACTTTGACCTATTGCCTATTACCCAAGGTAACTATCACCCTTTCCCATAGTAATCATACCTTTCCCCACCTACCTTCACTTTCACCAACTACAAATTCATCAAAACACTTAGCAATTATGTATAACACCTCACTAGTTCCTGGTTTGAGGGGATCACCTTCACCCACACTGCGGAAACCATGTTCTCACCCAAACATAGGGCAATCACTTCCTATTTTTGTCGGGTTTCACTCACCAATACAAGGTACACAACAAAAGGGGAAAAATGTAGACACCAAATTTGGGTCACATTCCCTTTTTACCCCACATGTATATTAATTTAATTACCTATAATTAAATTAATGTTCATTTTTACAATATTCAATAATTTAAATACCTTAATTAAATTAATTTCAACCTCACCTACACACCTCACCCCATCACATCACCTAGAAACCTCATCATGGACCTATTCTTAGCATGTTTCCTTTTAAATATGACTTAATCTCTACTTACCATAACTAACTAAGACTTAGTCTAACCCTAACACTAGATGCCTATTCTTTCTCTAATAATATGCCCATTTGATTTATGTGGAAGATACCATTTTAGACCCGAGCTAACACGTCAAACTAGTAAAAAGATAGCCAAGATCTGTCATTTTGGTAACCTAGGATTTCCCACCATAACCGATGCTGGTTAACCCTAAACTAATGCCAGTTAACCTAAACCATTTTCAGTTACCATATATTAACTTTGGTAACCTTGTTCTAGAGGTTGGAAGAATTATTCAAGTCTGAGGAGAGAGAGATCTGCATGCAAGCACGAACCAGATCCCTCTTGCATATCCAAACATCCTAAATCAGCACCAAGACTGATATGAAGGTTAAGCATTCATGGTAACATTCTAGGAAGCACTACCATGACACTGATCACTAGTTTCATAGATCAATCATCACCCTCATCCAACCACCAGTCTACAAATATAAGTAAGTTCTTTTGGATCGTATCTTTACACACTTATTTACATCAATTTCTTTATCTCTATTTGAGAGTCCCAGTTTCCTTTACATCTCATCACCTCCCACATTTTTCAATCCCTCTACCTAACCACCTACAACCTCCCAACTCTCTATACCTGACTACCAGATGTCTCTTAGAATTCTTAGCATCTTTTGCAACCTAACCCTCATTTTCCCATTCTCTGTGTAGTCATAAAGAATCTTCAAAACCAAGTTTTATTGAGTTTCTATTAGCCCACCCCTACCGACATTAGTTAACACAAATTTTCATTAGTTTCCTCTCAATCGGAATTGGTCATATGTGAATAAAATTAGTCTCTCTGTATCTGGTAATTCTTCCTATAACAATAACCTCGTAGTATTTACCCAAACAAACCAAATCACCCAAAACTTGATCCTAACATGTCCTAGTCACCTTGGCTACCTGCCCCACCTCTAGATCTGATCATAACCTTACCCATTAGATTAAATTTTCTTATTGTATTTGAATGAGATACCTAAATCATATCAACTATAGTAGGATGTTGTTTATTTACATTATTTCTTGCATTGAATTGTATTAAACAATGGATTGACAACCATCTAGGAAGTATCACACTTCCCAGATCTAGCACATGCTAGGTAGTCCACTGACATATATTGTTTAATATTCCTCTTGTGGTCTTGTTTTACATTCACAGGTAGTTACTCATAGCAAAAAAGAAGTTCTCGCAATCAACACTAGATTGGGAAATCATAACATGCACACTCTACCTTCAACCTTCATTATTAGGTATTCCTCCTCACCCTTACCCTATCATTTTTTCTCATACATACACAAATTATTGGTGAAACACTTATAGTGCAAAAATCCTTTCTTCATCCTCATCCATTCAGCGACTCGGGTTAGTTTTGCCCCTTTAGATTGTAGTCATATTTATATACTCTCAATACAACTTATAAACACATGGGCTCCATCTTATAACCCAATAGGTGCTAGGATCTCACCAAAGGTACGCACAGTCTTTGAGACCCTCCTTTAGGTGAGAATTGTGAGAAGATCTTGCCATTGTTAGAGGATTAGTTGCAGAGAAGTGAATATTCATGTAAAAGCACAACATGATCTATCATATCCTTATATCTAAGCTTTTAATAATAAGAGAAACATCATGACATGAATATAAAGAACAAATCTATCATAAAATATAAGGAAATAGCACTAGGGTTTATACCTGCAAACAAGATATTTAGAATAGAGCCATTATTCATATTGATCACATTATCAATTACCACATTACATTCAAAAGGGTCATAACAGACCATACACAAAAAAGGACTTTAGACTTATCTCTTACAGATCTTCCTTGGTGTGACATTCTAACTATGCCCTCCTAATTCATCCATTACTATAGATTCTAACGCTATAAAGAGGCCTAGTACATCCATTATACCCCTTAGCACTAATGCTCTAAATCCTATCCTCACTGCACCATCATACACTTGATGCATTCCCTCATGATATCACACCTAATGTCTGTCATATTTTTCTCCATTCAAGTGAGTATTCCTTGCTCTAGATCATTTCTATAAATATGTTTAGTACCACTGCCATGCCTTCCTCTAGGAGAAAATTGGATGCCACGTGTCCAGGTCTCAATGGAGCATGCTTATTTTGTTCTAAGCTCCCCATTTCCTCTAATGATTTCTTTCAAAAACCTTCCATGCATGGAATATTCTTTTCTTGACCACTAAGTCTCTAGGCTGGCACCTTATCCACTCAGCATGCCTAGTTGGGTAACGTTTTTCCTCAAGTGCCTCTAGAATTTCAAATATAGCTAAGTCCTTAGATCCTTTTTCCTTCCTTACGTGTGTGCCTTGGCTCCTTATAAACCCTTCTTAAACCCTTGTCCTATGTATTTTCATACCTTGTGCCCTTCTTCTTCATGTCCCTATGTGTGCACGTGCCCTTTGGCACTTATCCAATATTTTGAGGCACAACATCACCCCACACTAACCTAATTCTCGGTTCTCAAAAACATATTGATCCTCCAAAGAATAAATAATGGCAGGACTTAGACAATTTGAATAAAGAATGAAGGAATGAAGAATGAGAAATGGAAGAATGAAGAGTTTTATTATTGTTGTAAAAGGAGTGGGAATTCCTTCCTCATTGTTGCCTCAATTTTCTCCCATGCATCTACTTCACCCCACTTTCGTTGGAGTAGGTCACCCACTAGAGAATTCACCTCTTCAAAACTCATTTTATCTCCCTTAGCATTTAGTGTACCAAAAATACCCTCTAGTTGTTTGCTAAGGTCGTCAAGTGCATCCATTCTTTGCATGACCTAGGTGTATATCTCCTTGAGCTGATTCTTGAACAAACCTCACTAGGTTTAGATTGCTTCCATATTATTTTTAACTTCTGCCAAGATCTTATCCCTCTCTTCCTTATTTCCTTTGTTCTTTTCTTGGAATTATTTCAGATCCACCCCATGTATAGAAACTAATATACTTTCTACTCTATCCCTATCAACAAAATTATCATATAATGGCTCAACCATGTGCATGATGGTTTATATAGTGGCAAGGAGTTCAAAATATCAATTGTCTATATCCTGATCTTATTCTTTTATTCTCCATTATAACATTCCAAAATAAATTCTGCTGATTCTAATGTGAGCATCCATATTTCCATGGTGAGGATGTTTGTTAAGTCTTCCAATAATTACAAGGTTCACTTGTATTTCTACTCAGGTGGTGCTAGGTCTAGGTGTTTCAGGATAATGGCATCTATGATCATTTCAATTTTCTTATACACCTCTCGTACCTTCACCTTTTCCTCCCTTAGTTCACACCTTAACTATGCATTGATCAACTCTTCCTACTTCAGATCCTTGCTCTTCTCAATGAGTTCCTCCTTCTTCTCTAGTTATTCCTCTAGGAACCTTACCATGTCATTCCTTCCGAAGAGTCTTTCCTCAACCTCAACCGATACCTTATTGAGGGCATTACATACTTTCTCATCGGATAAGCTGTTGATAATTTATTAGGAGGTTCAATCTTGTTGTCTTTGGTACCTTCATCAACACCCCTTTGCTGAATTTGAACTCGGGCTCATCAACATGGGACTCAAATGCCCAAGATAGCATCTTCCTTGTTCATGGGTATGCACCTTCTTATTTAAATGAAGACCATGCAAGGAGTTGGTATGTGGGTAAAATACTCTGAAATCACGAGATAGTACCTTACTTGGATCATTTATGTAACTCATCCCCTACTCCTCTACTACCATTATCTTTCCCCATGAATGTTGCTTTAGGAAATCTTACTACTAAGTTGGGATCTCCACCCATGCTCCCATATTATTTCCCTACACTTTCCTCTTCTATCTCCTTGAGTATCTCATCAAAGACTACGCTCCACTTCCTACTCCACTAAATCCTTTATTAAGCCCGATAATCCTCTTTCCACGGCCTCTTCTATCTTCTCCTTGGTGAGGTTTGGAGTCCTTTGATCCTTAGTATTCACTTCTTCACTCTCCCCTTTTCCTTGAGCACCTTCCTCTTATCCATCCTTTTCTTCATTTCCCTCATCCTTGGAGTCATGCACATTGTACATAGGATGGTCTTGAGCCTCTTCATGCTCATCATCATCTCTATCACACTGTGTAGGCCTCCGGGCTCTTTATTTCTTTATATTATTCCTTCTATGATACCTTCTACCTCTTCCTAACTGGTGATTCAAGTATAAAAGAATCTTCATTTTCTTCTTCTTCTGCAGGTGACTCTTTCCTTTGTGATTATTCTTGTGTAAGAGGATCCTCTTGCTCTGGGTGCCTCTTCCTCGGGTGATTTTTCCTTTTACTTAGTAGGGGACTTATTCCTCCATGCATATGTACGTGGCTTAGCACTTTTGACTGTCACGCACCCATAGATTGTGCTATTACACACTTGGTGCTTTATTCTCTATCACCTCTTCCCTCTCCCTCTTCCTTGGCATAGAATTATTTCTTAGGTGGGGCTTTTTGGGATGGAGACGTCATTCTCCAAGTAGGTTCCCTTCTCATACTTTGGCACGATTTATAGGCATACCCTTTTCGTGGTCCTTCCAACAATTGGAAGCATCATGGGAGACATACTTCTCCACATAAGCATGCTTTTAGGGTATACTTGCTTCCTTCATAGGTCACGGTGGTCCTAGTCTACCTCGCTAAGGTCAAACCTTAGTATTTTTCTTCTTTAAAGTGATTGACCCCTACTTGAAAGTATTGCGCGGTGAAAGAGAAAGGTAGTTTACACCATGGACTCTTGGTCCCATCTATCAATGTGAATCTACCAATGCAGAAATATTGGTAGATAACAAACTCACTTCTCCTTGTACTAGCTTCGCAATGTTTTGGGTATCCTCTATCAAATTCTGAATGCATCACACATCCTCTTATACCTTTTCTCTAAGCGTGCCTTGTGGGCGTCCGTCATGGTGTCACAAGTGTAATTTTCAAATCTTTTCACAGGGGAAGGGTCTTCATCTGGATACTCCCATAAAAACTTCTTTGGCCCATCGGGCACTCCAATCTCTAAGAAAATGATGGTGAGGAGGACATTTCCAAACATAATATTTTCTCCTTCATGCATGACACTGATGATTTCTTCTACAATGAAGGAAGACATGTTATAGATGGTTCCTTCTAAAATCCTCCGGCACACATTTAACCAAGCCTTATTTATTTGTGTCCACCTCTCTTTCCCATTCATCTTGGATACCAAGCATGTAGCCATCCTCATCATTGGGTTAGAGATATTTGAGATATTAAAATAGTATGAACCCTTCTTATAATCACAAGCTGTACTATCTCCTTAATAGATTAATTTTCCTCTAGATCATCATCCAATGGATCCCCTTTGTAGAAAATGCCATTAATCTTAGAGATTAGTTGTGGGGTTATGTGCATTCTTTGGCCTGTGAAGTAGAAGTGGTCCTCATGCACACATGACATCAACCATTGGTACAGTCACTTAGGTTTTCCAAAGTAGGGAAACTCATAAAGTTGTAACAACCTAGCCTTCTCTAATTTTACCTTCACCTCATCATCATAGATTGACATTCCTTTTAGTGTCCTTTTATCTATCGAGAAAACTAGTTCTAAAACCATCTCCTTCTCTGTGGTGTTTTTGTGATGGTAATAATCACTCACCTCTATCTTCCTTACATGGCATACTCATTCCTTTCCAATAGATACTCCATCTAGGTATTGCCTCTCTGAATACCACTCTTTGTTGAAACTGATGATGATAGTTTGTTTCCCCTTTCCCTTGCCCTTATTTGGTGATATGTTTTCCTTCTTTGGTGCCATTTTCTTGTCGGGTTAAAAAAAAATTCCTTTCTCCTCTTCCTCACCCTGCTCAAATATGTGGCTTAAATTTGAGAAGAATCCCTTACTCTCGTGCCCTAGCTACAGAACCATAGCCTGGACAACCTTTCCAAAAAATAAGGTACTCTTTTGAACTCTTCTTCCCTACACTCATGTACTCCTTCCACTCTAGTTCACAAATAACACTATTCACACACTTAGATTTTCACAATTCCTCCTTCACACAAATATTTCTTCATGATTCCCTAGTTCGATAGATTTCTTCAATATCATAATAGTAAGGTAAACAATAATGTTCCGACCTTCTACTTATAGATTTTTCTTGTCTCTCACAATGAATGATATACCACTTACCAATGTGCTTATCATTAAATGTGGATTTTTCCACTAACTCTGATCTTAAGTGCTCTTACCACCATGCCTAATCGTACATGAAAAATCCTTATAACATTTTGGTCTACAAAAATCTTTTTACGACCAAAGACTCTTATGCACGCGTTTACACTGCTTTGAAGGCACTTCTTCTACCCTTGACCTGATTTTTTCCCTCACCTACCTCATGTTGTTCTTGTGCTTCTCATCCTTTGTACGTGGTCTTTGTAAAGCTATCCTGACACCAAAATTCCTTATGTCCACCTTTTCTACACATGCTCTTCCACAATACATATTTTTCATCCTTCAATTTGGGCCATCGAAACACAACTTCCACTACCAAATTTTATTTCACTTCGCACTACTCCACCCCACACTAAAATAGATGCATGGTCCTCTGTACATACACAACCTTTTGAAAATAATAAGTGGTTACCATAACAAAAGGTGTGTAAAACAACAATCTAGCAGGAAAGGAACAAATAATGAGAAATGGAAACATAAGGAAAAGAAATGCATAAAAGGAAATCTCAAGGCTAGATGGTAATATTTCCTTATTCATAAACATAAGGAAGTCATATTTATAGTAGGGATTCAACCTACTCCCATTGAAATGGCTTGGTAGCCATGTTCCATTAAGCACTTATAACTAGAAAGGTCCTAAATCAAGGATGTACGAGATGATATATGGCCCTAGCCAATGGACATTCAATTTCCCGGGATGGTGCACAAACTTGGAATCATAAAAAACCATCTACCCAATGTTGAATTTTTTTTTTTGATATTGCAATCATGTCATGCCTTTTTCATGCCTTTTTAGTCTTCTAACTTTGTATAGCAAGTGATCACCTTTTTCCAACTACATTACCTTCTCCACGTGCTCTCGAATTTATTTTTCATTAGCTAACCCCCTTATACACGTAATACACAACGATGGTAGCATAAATTCAATGGTAAAACAACCTTTGCACCAAAAACCAACTGAAATGGAGTGGCCTTGTTTAATCTCTTCTAGGTTGTCTTGTATGCCGTAAAACGAATCATAAGTTGTCATCCGAATCTTTTCTTCCAGCATTATAGAGTTTTGTTAGCATGTGATCGAGAATTTTGTTAAATGCCTCAGCTAGTTCCATTAGCTTATGGGTGATATGGGGTAGTCTTATGATGGGCCACCATGAACTCGCAACAAAATCCTTATTTTCCATCAAAAATAAGTGTACCCGTATCACTAGTAAAGCTTAAAGGACATCTATACCTATTGATTATGTTCTCCCATAATAATTTAGTAGCGGTCACCAGTTTGTAATTCCTTGTAGGCATAAATTCCACCCACCTTATTAAGTATTCAGTGCAAGTGATGATATATTGCAAACCAGTCCTTCACGTGGCGGGTGAAATTTGTCCTACAAAATCAATTTCCCATTTTTCAAATGGTTCTGCATTATCTATTAGCCTTAAGGTAATTTCATCCCTTCTTCCTAGCTTGTCAAGGCACTAGAAATGGTCACAGACCTTACAAAACTCAATGCAATCTTGGTATATACTTTCCCACAAAATCCTTATAAGTAAAATCTTCCATGCGGTGGCATTCCCTACATAGTTCCCTCCTGCAATCCCACCATGTGCTTCTTCCATGATTGCAATGCGCTCATGTTCTACACACATTGGTGTAGAACCTCATCATGGCCTAACTTGTATAAGTCTCCACTAATTAGCATGTAGGGCATGACACATATAGCTAATTGTTTCCTTTCCAAAGTTTTCATTCCTTCTGGTGCCACACCCATTTTGAGAAACACAACAATATCTTCTAAGTCATAGGGTGCATGTCATAACCTAAATAGTTGTGCATCTGACATAGCATCCTCAATGCTCTGTGCATCCTCCCTTGAGTCAATTCTTGAAAAATGGTCAGGCCTTGAGTTACTCTTTCCTAGTTTCACAACAACTGTAAACTCAAATTCTTGAAACAACAGGACCCACCGACATATACTCCCTTGCAAAACAAGATTGTTCACCAAGTACTTCAAGTCCATATGATCTGTGTAAAATATGAAGGTTGTTTCCAGCAGATACTTCCTAAACTTATGCGGGATATAGATATTTAAAAGTGATTCACACTCAATAGTGGTGTAGTTTTTCTCTACTAGTGTCAACTTCCTACTTGCAAAAAAAAAGGGGTGATCAACAATCCCTTCTCTAGGTTTTACTATGAATAATTCAAAGGTTTTCCCTTAGGCATCAACATGCACATGGAAAGGTATATCAAAGAGGGAAACCATAATATGGGTGTAGTGATAAGTCTATCCTTTAAAGTGTCAAATTTCGTCTGTTGTGCCTCTCCCCAATGAAAGGTACTCTTGTGTTTTAGTAACTTCTCCAATGGCGCGGTGATCTTGGCATACCCCTTGATAAAATTTTGGTAGTACCCTATATGCCTAAGGAATCTATGTATTGTACTCTGATTGGTAGGATCCCCTAACCCCACAATAACATCAACCTTTGCGGGATATTCTAGCAACCCTTCCTTACATTTAATGTGCCCCAACAGAGTCCTAAATGGTGTAGAAAAAAACATTTCTTAATGTTGAGGGATATCCTCAACTACCAACATATCTTAAACACCAGTATCAAATTGTCACAATGGTCTTTCACTAGTCCATATATTGTCCAGTCATGAAGGTAGAATTGTAGAAACTTATGAATAAAATATTGAAATGCCTGGACCACTATGAGGGAAAAAACATCTGACACATTATTCACTCCAAAATGCATGACTGTATAGTCAAACATTCACCACTCGGTGGAAAAAGGTGTCTTCTCTTGGTCTTCTTTAGAAATTCTAACTTGGTGGTGTCCTCAGAATCCATCCGTGAAGGAATATATTTCACACCTATCCACTCCCTCCAGAATCTCCTCTGTAAAAGGGGTTGGAAAGGGATCAATTACAAATACCACATTCAAGTCCCTGTAGTCAACACAAATCCTTATTATTCCATACTTTTTAATACTGATGACCATGGGGCTTACCTATTATGATTCCTCCACAGCTTCGATGATTCCTGATGCTATCATATTTTCCATCTCCTCCTTAATCTTGATGCAAATATTTGGATTGATTCGATAAGGCCTCTTCCATATGGGTGCACACATTCTTGTAACTTGATCTTCATCTCCCCAAAGAGCGATGAACACATTTAAGCTCATAGTACCCATGCAGAAATAATTCTTGAAACTTACACCATAGATCAATGATCTTTGAGACTTCCTTCTTCGACCAATAGTCTCTAATAGTGGCCTCTTTAGGTTCAGCCTCCGATCCAATGTTAACCTTCTTTATTTTCAAGAGTTCACGGTATGTGTGCACTTGCTCATTAGCACTATCAATAACATTGTGCATACCTTAAGTATGGTTAGCATCCAAACTATCCATCTCTTCACCATCTATCATGTAGACCATCTTTCCATTTTATTTCTCCATACATGCACACTTAAGATGCATCTCTTCGACACTTCTTCAACAAAGTGTGGTTCCAAAAAGGTTCACCTAATACCTCTAGTATTTGATCTTCTACCATGGAACTATCTCCCATTGTTAGGTACTTAAAAACATGTAGTTCCCTATCCCTTTGATGGTTTAGTACTACGATACTCAAAAGCTTCAAGGAGGTCAGTTGAGAATTCCTACCAATTACCCATATGGCGGTGCGTCTCATAGTGAATATACCATGCACGTGTGCAGCCTTGTAAGGTGGAATAAAACTTATGTACCCATAAAGAAGGTGACAAGGTCTTCGTTCCTTCCATCCATCCTTTCTCATGTTATTAGACATGAGACAAGGTGGGTTCCTTCCCATGGTAGTCTTGTATTAAAGTGTGGGCATTACTTTAGGAGAACCTAACAAAGGATGTGATTCTCACGTCAAGCCACTCTAGAAGGCTATCACGATGTGTTTCTCAAAATGCACTGCGGTCCCAAAAATTTTATAACCGAGCATCCATTTTCTTTTGATCTCACTTTTCCAACGAGCCTCCATTTCTCATAAGAAATCGTCAAGTTTGGATCCTCTAGAATAATTTGGTAGCTTCTTCCTCCCAGAACTTTCTGTTAGATGTCACTAAATTAAATCATAAGTCTTGTGCATCTAATTGTCACATGCTATACTAGTTATATCACTCATTAAATGAGTATATTAAAACTAAATAACCCCTTCGTAGGATCAATCACCTCGGGGTACCTCATCGAGAACACATAGATCTTGTTGAGAACTTATTCTCCCAAGGGCTCAGTATATGGTGTTGATTTTCCATCGGTTAAGGGGATGATGACCCTCTCCTCCTTGTTTTCAAAACTTATGTATCCCTTATTGAACCTTAGGTCAACATTATTCTTGTAATACCAAGGGCACCTAAGTAATGCTGGAAAGTTTTCTTCCTCGGCTAGTGCCAAGAATTCAAAATCCCCAGTGAACTTTTCCCCTTGGATAATGATAACAACATCCTTCAAGACACCAATGGGATTTTTCTTTTTCTTGTTATCCATATATAACACATTGGAAGATGGTTGTAATGGGGGCTTCCCATTTGATGTTAGGAATCTAGGGTTAGAAAATTGACCTCCACACCCGTGTCAATAAAAATATTTCTTAGAAGGAACCCATCTAAAACAACATTCAAGGTAATCTCCTTGTCATAATCAAGGTTGTAGGGAGGAAGGTTGGCATGCGTCACCTACCTCTCATTCCCTTCTCCAACACATGATACCTTCTACCATAACCACTCTCCTAGAAAGGGAATGATATTCTCTTGCCTCAACATGTTACATACTTCTTTAACCTCATCCAAATCCTTCTGTTGAGCCTCAACAGTCTTCCTTTTCTCTAACTATCTTGATTTCTCTTTCAAGCACTGGATCTCTCCTTGTAGGCTTCGAATCACATCCATGGTTTCTTGATATACCTCCTTCTGATGAGTGGGATCTAGATACTTTCCATGCAACACCTCTTCTCTAACAACCAGTGGCCTTTTCCTTGGTACTTCCTTTACAAGTGCAACTTTAGCTCATGTTGTAACTAGTACTAGTTCTAGTTCGACTCATGTGCCACTCTTGGAATCCATTGTGAATCAACCTTCCTCACACTTACTATCTTGATGCCTTTATCTTTCTAGTTCTAATGGCTCATATGATTAAATAATTTTAGGCACTCCTCATACTTGTGCTTCTTTCCACACCAGGAGCATTGTAATAGATCAAGGCATTAATGCTTATAGTGCTCTATAGACCCACGGTTGTAACACATCCCATGTGGGAATTCACTTCTTCCTCCACAATTTCCATGACCATGAAATAATTTTCAGAATCCTCTTCCATGTGATCCTCCATTCATGTTCCCTTCATAGTGATGATCCTTTCCATTTCAATTGTTCATGAGACTGGTATGGCACACACCATTTCAATGTTATCATGTATCGGTCAATTATTCTATAATCCTTGGTGTCATGGGTAGTAGAGGTACATATCTTGTAATAACAAGACACATTCTTATGGATTACGTGCAACAATAGTGGGAATCTACTTACATCATGATCTTTGTGGAAAATTTCATAGTCTAATGTCATGGTACATACCAATCTCCTAGGGAAACTATCTTTTGTATGCCCTTCTACCTCACAATCCGTGCACCATAGACCACTACAAATCTCATATGCCGAGGTCACGAGATAGATTCTCTAGCTACTTCGCCATTACAGTAATTTTATCCTCAAGGAAGGGAATAACATTAGTATCCACACTTCCGAGGAAACCTCAACACGCAGGCAACCTCCAAGGCCTCGCGCGGGTCTATAAAATTCTTGTGTGAAAGTTCTCTCCTAAATGGTGTTATCAATCCTCCAACAAACCATTGAGCATACTAAGAGGGGTGAATATCATAGGATAAATTTGATAAGAGAGTCTTGAAACGTGTGTCATACTCCCACACACTCTCTTCCATTCCTTTCTAGATCTCCTTTATCGTGTTGATGGTATTCTGTTGAAAATCAGGGATATGAAATTTAGCCAAGAAGGCATTCTATAGTATAGTGTAATCCACCACTGTCCAATGGGGGTCATACTTCCGTTACCAACTATGTGCATGTCCTTGCAACATTGTTGCAAACTGAGTTGCCTTCCACTTGGGGTAGTGATCCCCTTCACGCACTATACCTATTCATACTTGTGTACATTCTCTGTAGGATCCTCAAAACCTTTGTAGTCTGATAGGTGCAAAGACATCTTCAAAAATAATTGTTGAGGTAGTTGAGGTCCTTGTCCACCTGATCCAGAACTTTGATTCCCTCTGGTGTTGCCTCCACCACTAGATCGACTAGATCTACAGGTCCTATCCCTCTATACCCACTAGATCCTCCAGGTCCACCAGTCCACCAATTCCTCTAGCTCCTATACCACTAGATCCACCTCATGTAGTTGGTAAAGGTCCTAAAGTGGTCATGCCTAGTGTTACCAAAGACTCACCGAATCTGCATTCCAATAGTTTGTGATATTACACCACTACCAGATGTGTGTCCCACACCACTCCTAGATGTGATACCCAAGCTTTACATACTCACACTTTTCCCAAATATCATTCCATAAAATATTCCTCCAAACATAGGAAATGATTATGTAGCCATAGATGTACCAAATGAGAAATTATATCTCCTAGGTGCAGATCGGTCACTCCCACCAATACCAACTATGTTAGCAATACTTATCTCTTGATTTGGAAGACTAAGCACTAAGGGTTGGTCACTAGATAAATTTAGATACGTCTTGATGAATCTCATTTATCCAAGTGAAGAAATCTCATCAAAATCTGAAGGGATATCTCTTCTACGCTTGCTAAGATATTGTAACATAGACTTCTCAAGCTTTACGTCCTTGGCATGAACCTCAATTCTTTCCCACAACATCTTCCTCCATAAATCCATCACTCCCACAACCTCACATTATCTAGCTAGCTTTGTTTCACATGATTTGTTATACTTGATTCTTCTCTCCTCTCTTTCTTTTTCATCTTAAATCTCTACCATCTTCCTCCACCCTAGCTTCCTCGCCCAACACTCAGAGAAGCTTAACCAACCATAAGGAATGCTTCCAAACTTAGTGTAATGAGTAGGATCTTAATGGATAAATAGATAACACATATAAATGATCCTCTAGGATCCATTAAGAACTAAAACTCAGTGACCTTAGGATAAAAGTACATATAAATAGCATATTTTAGGGTATAATTGGTCAACACTCTCTTCCACCAATGATCAACAACACGCATCCGGATCATATCAAAGCATCCCGCAACCTCGATATTCCTATTGGATCCAAATGTGAGATCTATAGTACCATCTTGATCTAGATGCATACATGGAAATCCATTCATACAACTCTACTAGAAAGTAGTAAAATAAGGTCTCATACAACTTGTGATGCCCGCTAAAACAACCCACTTGAGAACCAAGAAATAACCTAGGATTAGTCAGGAAAATTGTGGAATAATTTTTTTGTTTAAAGGAACCAACAACCAGGTTGCAAGACAACAATTGTCACTAAGAGGTTCCGGAACAAGTCTAAATTACAATATAACATACTATTATTTTATTAGCAATTATTAGAGGTCACAAGGTCCAAATTTTAGGGTTAGAAGTTTTAACTAGGTTGGGGGTAAATTATCACCAAACCCACTCTCTAATAGGTTCAGAGTTTATCCTTAATTTTTCTCACACTTAACGCATTAAAAATTTCCCTAAATCATTCCCATTGGATAGGAATTTTCTCACCTTTACGATGAAATAAATTAGTCCTCCTAACTCCTTGTAAAACTCCGCCACGGGCCAGTAGGCCCAGGATGCAAATTTTCCCCTAAGGGCGGGCCTATGATCTCGAGAGATGAAAAGTTTCCCAAAACGGTGAGTTGGTTGGAGTGCAGGGCTATGGAGGGTTTCAAGAATAATTTCTAATTTTTTTATCAAAACGATGAATTTTGTGAGCGTTTTGCCCCAAAAGGAAGTATGCAAAAGTTCAACAACCCAAAACAAGGCAATGAGTTTGAATTTTATAGAAGAGGGAAAGGAAGAGGATGAGGTGGATCCATGTAGGATGCCACTTCACACATCCTCAATTCAAACACAAAGGTCAAATTCCATTCTCTAAAGCACAATAAAGAGGTGGGTGAAAATATGACAAATTACTTGCACACTCCAAAAATTCCACACTCCAAAGGACGGAATTAAATAAAATGCAAGAAGAGTGCAATTAAAACATGCAACATGATTAATAAAAATGCATTAAAAAGATCTAAAATAAACCCTCCAACCATAGGTATGGTTGGTAGTACAAATTAATAGGCATGGGATAAGTTTTACTTGTCCCACAAGCCTTCAAAAACAACCTTCAAGGAAAAATTCGAATTTCCAAGGAGGTGGAGTGTTTCATACTCCAAAATCTGACTTACACAACTCTTACACATACTTACACATCCCTTACATAATTAGTACAAAGATCCAACAACTTCCATTATTACTTTCTTATATCCAAATTTAATTAATTAACATTAAACCATATGTTTTCTCACATTAATCTATCACAATTTCATTAAAATAAAAGAAAGGGACACATCACTAATAAAATACATATAACAATAAAAAACATACCAACATTTACATAATCAAGAAAAGGAAGGAAAAGAAGAGGATTATTTCCAAGATCCAAGCTCTTCCTCTCCATGATAGATTTTGTTTACAAACAACAAGCTTCAATGCCAAAATATAGTCCCAAAACAACAACCAATAAGCATGCAAAGTTTTCCAATCTCCTTCCAAAAGGTAGAGCTCCAAGCACAAGAAAATTCACCCCAAGGAAGAATTCCAAAGTTTCAACAACTATATTATCATCTTATAATGTCCATTTTTGGGTCTACTTACAGTATCCAAAACCACACGTTCGAACAACATTTAGAAAACATCCATGTCAAATAGTATATCATCATCCACACATGAGTGTCTCTAATAATCATCGTGCATCATAAGCAAATCAAGATCACAATAATCCATGATCAAATATCTAACATCATACTTAAATCAAAGGTATAATAACGTCCATAATGAAATCAATAGTACCAACATCGGTATAAAAAGGTGTCAAAGGGAAGTGGGCTCTACATCCCCCTCCCCTTAGACTCAAATTCCTCCTGGAAGTCACTGGAACAAATGTCCAAACTAAACTCGTTATAAGGTAGCATCCTCCCATGTAGCTGCAGTCTCATCATATCTTTCCCATTGTACCTAGACCTGATCAACCTCTCTCGCCTCAAAGGCCCAAGGTCCTATGATCTAGGATGAAACAGGCTCCACCATTACCTACCCTTGGTCCTTCACTGCATTGATGTCCAATCTAACACATGATAATGATCTACAACATATCTCCGAGAAGCTGAAACATGAAAAACATCATGTATGCAATACAATTTGGATGGAAATGCTAGATGGTAGGCAAAGGGCTAATATGCTCCAATATCTCAAAAGGAACAATGAATCTAGGAGCTAACATAGAACCTTTTCTATAATGGATGGGGCTCTTATGTGGCACGACACAAAGGAACACCGTTATGCCCACATCAAAAATACGATCGATTCTATGTTGATCTAAATACTTCTTTTACATGTCATGTGCCTCCTATAATCTCTACTTGATCAACACCACCTTCTGCTCCATGTCCTATAGAAGAGCTGGTCCAAGAGAAACCCTATCCTTAATCCTATCTAACCTAAGAGGTTTCCTACACTCTCTACCATATAATTCTTGAAAAGGAGCCATTCCTATAGAACTCTAGAAACTATTATTGTAGGCAAACTCCACTAAGTATAGGTACTCCTCCCATTTAGATTGCTGATCCATCACATACATCCTGAGCGTGTCCTCTAAAATCTAATTTACCCTCTCAGTCTTTCCATCTGTCTTAGGGTGATATCTTTGTGCTAAAGTTGATTCCCATCCCAAGCGCATACTGCATGGTAGTCTAGAAATGGGAAGTGTACAAAGGATCATGGTCACAAGTTATCTTTCATGGAATCTGATGTAAACTGATAATCTCATCTAAATATACCCGTGCCACTACTCTATCTTTATAGGTGGTCTTTACCAGAGAAAAGTAAGCCACTTTTTTCAAGTTATCAACCATGACCATAATGGTGTCGTGGTGATATCTCGACATCGGTAGCCCAACAATGAAATCCATGGAAATGGTGTCCCACTTCCATTCCGGTATAACATGGGGATAAAGAAGGCCTGTTAGATGTTGGTGCTCAGCCTTAACTCTCTGGAACTCTAAACATTGTGACACGAATTGGGCCACATCTCTACGAAGTCCTCTCCAATGATATAGCTATCTCAAGGTGGCGTGCATCTTCTTCACCCCGGGATGGGCTGAATAGGGTGCACGATGTGCCTCTACCAAGATTTCTGCCTCAAGCCTCCATCTCTAGGAACATAAATCTAGCCTCTATGCCGAGAAGACCATCTGCCTCTAAAGAAAAACCATCAAACTTCCCCTCAAGGGGTCTCTGAGACTCGATCTCTACTTGTACTGCAATGTAGAAGCTGTCAAGAGGAAGCTGCTGAAGAATCCTTCTCCACAAATTTGTGCTCACTAAAGTGGCCATAGCCACATGTCTCTATCTATTAAGAGTGTCTACTACCACATTCTCCTTCCCCCTCACATGCTTGATCTCCATATCATACTCACAGAGTAACTCCATCCAATGCCGTTGATGAGCATTGAGATTGGGTTACGTGAAGAGGTGATGACAACTCAAGTGATTTTTCCTAAGTGTGAATCTTCAACCAAGAAGAAAATGCTTCCATCAAACCAAAGCATGCACAATTGCTATAAGATCAAGATCATGAGTCAGATAATTAAGCTCATAATCTTTGAGTTTGTGAGACTCAAAAGCCACTACTCTGCCATCCTACATCAATACACCTCCAAGCCCTACTACGGAAGCATATCGTGCAAATAAAAACTCACTCGAGGATCCGACACTATAATAATGGGTGTTGTAGTGAGGTGCTCCTTTAGTTTACATAAGGCCTGCTCACATCTCTCTGACCAAACAAACTTCTTCCCTTTCCTTTGAAGCTAATTGATAGGGTGCATAATCCGAGAGAAGTCCTGAATAAATCTCTAGTAGTAACCTGTTAATCCCATGAAGCTACACACCTCGGTCACCATAGTGGGTGCTGGCCAATCCATAATGGCTCTAATCTTAGAAGGATCGACGGTGATACCTTCCCCAAAAATGATATGACCCAAATATTGTACCTCTATCTAAAATAATGCACACTTCTCCAAGTTCTCGTAAAGTTGTTGCTCCCGAAGACACTGAAGAACCTGATGAAGGTGCCCTTATGCTCCTCACGCATACGTGAGTAAATCAAAATGTCATCTAGGAAGATGAGCATGAAGCAGTATAAAAGGTCCTAAATACCCCATTCATCAAACTCATAAATCATTGTGGGGGCATTAGTCAAACCAAAAGGCACCACTGTGAACTCATAGTGCCCATATCTTGTACGAAAAGTGGTCTTATGAATGTCCACCTCCGAAATCCTTAGCTAATGGTAACTTGACTTAAGATCAATCTTAGAGAAAATTGTGGCTCCCTTCATCTGATCAAACAAGTCATCAATACGTGGAAGGGGATAATGATTATTGATCATTACCTTATTCAGCTAGCGGTAATCAATACACAACCGTAAGGATCCATCCTTCTTCTTCACAAATATCATTGGTGCACCCCAAGGGGATACACTAGGATGGATAAGGCCTTTCTCCAAAAGGCCCTTAAGTTGGAACTTGAGCTCACACAGCTCTGGGGTGGTCATCTGATAAGGTTCTCATGATATAGGATTTGATCTAGGAACTAGATCTATATGAAAATCAATCTCACGTGGATGTGGTAACCCTGGTAGCTCCCTTGGAAAGACATCTGCAAACTCTCTCAAAATGGGATGATCATCTAGCGATGGTATACTAGACCCATCCTCAGATCTGTCACTAACTGTAACAACATACATTTGACAACCCCGTCACACACACCGCTTAAGATGCATAGTGGAGATGGTGCAAATAGAAATGGGTCTCTTAACCCCTGAAATCACTGACTCAACTCCCAAATCATTTGCACAAGATATAGTCTTGTGATAATAATCCATCCTGGCCCTATGTGTAGATAACCAATCCATACCCAAAATGACTCCATACAAGCCCAAAGGAAGGATACAGAGATTTGAGGTAGTGGTGAAAGGTCTCAAATCCACTACACACTCCTTAACTAAGGATTCTACAAAGATCTTGGCTCCAAAAGCCATCTCGTCATCCCCAAATATGACCCTGCCTAATTGCCACTAACCTACATTGCTCTACTAAAGATGGTGCAATGAAATAATTGAAAGAACCAGAATCAAACAATACTGAGGTAAGAATACCCCCAATGTTACAAGTACTCTTAATGACTGTACTCTGATGCTCTTCATGGCGGTTCTCAACCACTATAGAAATCTTGTGGTTGCATCCCATGTCACCAACAGTCGGCTCTAAGATCTGTGTCTTACCCTTGTTATTAGGGTTTTATGGGCAATCTCTCCAAAAATTTCTAGTAACACCATAACCAAAACATCCTCTTGATCCTCCCCAATGAGTAGCACCTCTAGTAGGTGCCCTGGAAGTCTATGGTATGGATCTTGATGATCCGGCTGTAGTCTGCATTGAGGTCTCTACTAGTGAGCTCCCACTGACTGAGCTCTAGGTCCACCCTATGTCCTGATGGGACCCCTAGGAGGAGGCCCCATACTTCAACCTCTCTATGCATCAACTCTTTGTGGAGGTCTATGAGGTGGGAAGGACTATTCTGTTGTTGTTGTTGTGGTCTAAATGATGACTTTGTTGAACCCTGTCCACCACGAGGAAGGGGTATTGACCCCCTCAATCTATTATCCTTCACCTACTATATGCAGCTCTAGACTTGGTCTCTAGCTGCTTTGGGTATTCCCCGAGTCTCCTCTATTGTATAGGCATTCTCGATGGCCTCGGCTAATGTCGTGGGTAATGGATCCACTTTGCACCTCTAATATCTAAATTCGGGCCCCAAATAAACCTGTGAATCCACACTGCTCATCCTACATATACTCAACATACTGGAGTAGGTCTAAAAACCTAGTCTCATTATACATTCTTGAAAGAGATGCCTTTCGGAGGTCATGAAACGATCTATCTGCTCATGTATGAACCTCCGTGATAAATATTTTCTCCTCAATCTCTCCACAAATAGCTCCCAAGTCACTATCTCATAATCAACATGGAGCTTTTGCTCCTCTGTCCTCCACCATACTCTGCTCCATCCCTTAGTATATGGATCACAACATGATCTTTCATGTTTCTAGAACAAGGATAAAGCTTGAAGAAACCACTCAAGCTCACTAGCAGACTCGCACTGAAATCCACCTATGTAACCTAAGTAATGTGATGGCCAAAGCTTTAGGATCTCCCATATGTGATCTACTGACCATGGTCCGATAGCCTTTAGGTCTCTCTACACATTCATCCCTATGCCTAGGGCTCCGAGACCTCTCTCTATGCTCTGAAACTCGTCACCTGTCCCTCGGTGGTAACTCTGTTCTAGCCTGACTCCACATGGGAGTTATCTCCTTTATGCTCCTCACTGGGTCGAGGAGATACCTAACCATCAATGGAAGGGGCTCTATCATGGTTGGCTGCATGTCCTCTTCATAATCCTCTGCATAGAGCAGCATTATCATCTTGAAGTGTTTGCAAAATCTGTGGTAGGATAGCTACTACACCTTGATCCAGTGGTGGTGGTAAGTCTGAGTCTATGTGAAAATTCTCCTTGCCCTATCTGTGCCTCCTACACAGACCAAAGTGAGAGTTAGTTCATTTTTCTAAGTTTTACTTAGTTTTCCATGTTTACTAAAATATTGCAATTTCTAAACTAAGTTGTTTTCTAGATTTAAAAGTGTGCTAGGTTTAAGTTTCATGTCTCAAGTTTTCTAGTGTGCCCAATGGTCCAAGATTTTGAACCACTACTCTGATACCAAGTGTGATTCCCACTAAAACAACCCACTTGAGACCCAAGAAACAACCTAGGATTAGTCAGGAAAATTATGGAATAATTTTTTTGTTTAAAGGAACCAACAACTAGGTTGCAAGACAATAGTTGTCACTAACAGGTTCTAGAACAATTCTAAATTACACTAGAACATACTATTATTTTATTAGCAATTATCAGAGGTCACAAGGTCAAAATTTTAGGGTTAGAAGTTTTAACTAGGTTCAGGGGGTAAATTATCACCATACCCACTCTCTAACAGGCTCATAGTTTCAACTTGATTTTTCTCACACTTAATGCATTCAAAATTTTCCTAAATCATTCCCATTGGATAGGAAATTTTCTCACCTTTCCGATGATATAAAGAAGTCCTCCTAACTCCTTGTAAAACTCTAGTTATGGGCCAACGGGCCTTGGGGTGAAAATTTTCCCTAAGGGAGGGCCTATGAGCCTAGGGATGAAATTTTTTCAAAAATGACAAGTTGGTGGAAGTGCGGAGCCACAGAGGGTTTTAAGAAAAAAATTCTTAAACAAAATTTCAAAATGATAAAGTTTGCGAGAGTTCCACCCCAAAAGGAAGTATGCAAAAGTTCAACAACCCAAAATAAGAAAATGAGTTTGAATTTTATAGAAGAGGGAAAGGAAGAGGATGAGGTGGATCCATGTAGGATGCCACTTCACACATCCTCAATTAAAAAAAAAGGGTCAAATTCTATTCTCCAAAGCATAATAAAGAGGAGGGTGAAAATATGACAAATTACTTGTACACTCCAAAAAGCCCACACCCCAAAGGACTGAATTAAATAAAATGTAAGAAGAGTGCAATTAAAACATGCAACATGATTAATAAAAATGCATTAAAAAGGTCTAAAATCAACCCTCCAACCATAGGTATTGTTGGTAGTAAAAATTAAGAGGCATGAGACAAGTTTTACTTGTCCCATAAGCCTCCAAAAATAGCCTCCAAGGACAAATTCGAATTTCCAAGGAGGTGGAGTGTTTCATACTCCAAAATCTGACTTACACAACTCTTACACATACTTACACATCCCTTACATATTTAATATAGAGAGCCAAGAACTTCCATTATTACTTTCTTATATACAAATTTAAGTAATTAAATGTTAACCATATATTTTCTCACATTAATCTATCACAATTTAATTAAAATAAAAGAAAGGGACACATCACTAATAAAATACATACAACAAAAAAACATACTAGCATTTACGTATTCAAGAAAAGGAAGGAAAAAGATTATTTCGAGAGCCAAGCTCTTACCTCTCCATGATAGCTTTTATTTCCAAATAACAAGCTTCAATGCCAAAATACTGTCCCAAAATAGAAACCAACAAGCATGCAAAGTTTTCCAATCTCATTCGAAAAGAAAGAGCTCCAAGCATAAGAAAATTCACCCCAAGGAAGCATTCCAAAGTTTCAACAACTATATCATCATCATATAATGTCCATTTTCTCGGTTCTAATCACAAAGTATCCAAAATCACATGTCCAAACAACATTCATAAAACATCCATGTGAAATAGTATATCATCATCCACATATGAGTGTCTTTAATAATCATCATGCATCATAACCAAATCAAGATCAAAATAATCCATGATCAAATATCTAACATCATACTTAAATCAAAGCTATAATAATTTCCATAATGAAATAAATGATGTATCAAGATCAGTATAAAAAGGTGTCAAAGGGAAGTGGACACTACACAACTTGTGATATGATGTTCTTCTACCCATCTCGCATGCATCAAAATCAAGTTCAGTACTAAATATTTGAGAAAAATCATCCTCCGTGATCTTAAACCATGCTTCGACATGCCCAAGGTTAGGCGCTCTGTCATCACGCATCATTCTCATAATAGCTTCAAAAAGAGGTCCCGAAAATGAAACCAATTTGTAGTCATTTTTATGTACTCTCAATAAAACTTTCTAACCCCATGCGTGTCATCCTCTCACCCAGGGCACTCGCTTTGAGGCATGAGCGGGCATTGAGCCCCTCCTTTATGTGATCATTTTGAGAAGATCTTTCCATTGTTAGAGGATTATTTGTAGAGAAGTGAATATTCATATAAAAGAACAACATGAGTTATCATATCCTTATACCCAAGCATTTAATAATAAGATAAACATTGTGGCATGAATATAAAGAACATATCTTTCATAAAATATAAGGAAATAACACTAGGGTTTGCACCCATGAACCAGATATTCAGAATAGAGCCATATATTCATATTGATCACAGTATCAGTAACCACATTACATTAAAAAGGGTCATAATAGACCATACATAACAAAAGACTTCAAACTTATCTCTTACATATCTTCCCTGGTGTGACATTCTAACTATGCCCTCCCATTTCATCCCTTACTATAGATTCTAACACAAACGAGGCCTATTACATCCATTATACCCCTTAGCACTAATGCTCTAAATCCTATCCTTACTGCAGCATCATACTCTTGATGCATTCCCTTATGATCTCGCACATGTTGTCTATCATCTTCTTCTCCATTCAAGTGTGTCTTCCTTGCTCTAGAGCATCTCTATAAATAGGTTTAGCACCCACCACCATGCCTTCCTCCAAGAGCAGATCGGATGCCAAGTGTCCAGTGGTCCTCCAATGGAGCATGCTTATTCTATTCCAAGATCTCCACTTCCTACAATGATGTCTTTTAGGAACCTTCCATGCATGGAATATTCTTTTCTTGACCACCAAGTCTCTAGGCTGTCACCTTATCCACTCAACACGCCTAGTCAAGTCATGTTTTTCCTCAAGTGATTTAAGAATTCCAAATATATCTAAGTTATTAGATCCTCTATCCTACCTTGCACGTGAACCATGGTTCCTTATAAACCCTTCTTAAACCCTTGTCCTACATGATTTTCCCCTGTGTTCCCTTCTTCTTCCTAGCCCCATGCACACATGTGCTCTTCGGCACTTAGCCAATATTTTCAAGCCCAACAGAGATGTATATATTAAAGTATGATGGGGAAGCTTGATTTATAGAAGAGAAGGACTATAGTAGGATTTTTCCAAGTGTAGTTTCCCATCATGGAGTTTGGGAAAATAGTGGGACCACACTTTCTTCAACTATTATTTAATTAGGTGGTGTTGAGAGTGAAGAAGGTGGAAATGCATAATTTATAAAACATTAAAGTAAACACACATTTATACGAGTTTGTTCAGAAAATATAATTGTCAATATTTTTTGGGGTGAGAGTTTGGGAGATTGGGCTTGGATGTTTGGCACATAAGACAATAGCCTAATTAAAGCTTTAGCAGGGCTAGGCAGTTAAAATAAATCCTCCAAATTCTCAAGTATTAACTAGTGACACCATGATAGGAGTAGAATGTGCTAGGAAAAATTATTGAAAAGGGTTTGTGAAATATAATTAATGGGTTATGACCCAAAGGGATATCAAATCAATTTTAAATAGGTGAAAGTCTCTACAGTGATTTTTTTGAGCCATTAAATGAAAATTAATTTAGATATCCCACCCAAATTAGTTGTCACAAGTCGACTCACGTTAATGAAAAACATTCATGAAAAATCATATCCCCGGGTGGAAATTAATATTTAATGTATTTAAAAGGAGTCCAATCTATTAAATTCCATTTTTCCTTGTCACAATATGTTATAAAATGGAAATTAAAATAATCAATGGTGTGATATGTAACGAGTTTCCTTTGATTGTGTTGGCATGATGGTGACAAGTCAAGATGGGACAAAATTGAAGTTCATTAAAGAGAAATATTCCCTATTATTCCTTAGAGTTTTGAATGGTGGTCCTTGCATGAACGAAAGTTACAAATCATGTGGAATATTTGTAAAATCGTTGTGTGCATAACATTGTATAAGAATATTCGTGGTTTAGGAAAAAAATGATATTGTTTTTTCAGAGGGAGGGAAAAATCTTTGAAGGTTGTCTACAGAGATTGAAAAGGTTATCTTGTTATAAGAATTTAAAATTTTGCATAAGATTTGTTAGACTATTAATTATTCATGATTCATGCTAAGATGGTTGCAATTGCACAACCATTATCGGGATTTTAAACTATCTCGTATATGTATCCTTTTCTTTCCCTAGTAATGGATATGTTCAAGAAACTTATCAAAATTATTTTTGTCACACTTTCTTATTAACTGATTTGAAATTTGGGTGATGTATGTTTTACTTATAAATATTATGTGGGTTATGACTGAGAACTTATATGCTAACACAAATTTAGTGGTTTGGATGGTGAATAGAATGATGTCTTTTAGTGTTTCTAATGGGAAGCATACCTTAAATATGTAAAATTAGTTGTTGTTAATGAATATTGGGTGAATGTTTGTTACTCTTGGGAGTCCTTTATTCCTTGAACATCTAGCATAACTCATACATAGGGTTATAGTATCATGGATTGAGATCAATCATTGGGGATTATCATGTTGTTTTTCTTCCTTTGAGATTGCTTGACAGGATGACCCCGGGAAAAATATCTCTATCTTACAACCATATCAAGAGATGATAAAGGTGTCATGATGTAGTTGTCGAAACAATTTGTAATCCCTTTACATACTCTTATTCTTTGACCCTTCTTCTTTATATCTCCATCCCCATATATTCCTACAAAATTATCATGTATTCCCTACATATCCTGTAAATTTCATATCCATGGCATATCCTACATAAGATCTTACGGTAGGCCACACACAAAATGTGTATACCTCAACTATTTATGCCTTTTTTTTAATTATAGAAAATTTTCCAAGAACCAACACATAAGGATACATGTAAATAATCTAGGAGTGATGTCTCGAGACTACTTAAGATATTTTTCAAAAACTTGTATTAGAGTTCGCAAGTGTTTGCATTATTTTGTGACCACTATTTCAAGTGAGCATTGCATTTGGTGGCTGCACTTGGCGTCCGATTGACCTACCCAAATAAGTTCAGAGGTTTTAGGATGTATCCTTGACCTATATTTCTCTCGGGATACACCTCGGGATCCCTCACCCTAGCCTAAGTAGAGCTAGAAGTTGTAGGTTGACAACCAAATCTTCTATCATGTGCCTCTTTGTCACTCCCAATAAGGATTTTTCATGTGAGCGGGGAAGACCCCCATCCTCGGCCCCAACATGAAAAAACTTGGTGGCTCTTCCCCCTTTTCCCTCACCCCTCATAAAATTTTGGCCTTTCCCGAGGGTGCTAGATTGGGATCTAACACTTCCAAATTTAAAAACTACATATCTTATTTCTTAGTCTCCAAAAGTTACATTTTTTTAGGTTTCCATGTCTCGAGGCATTTTTAGTTTTTACATACCAAACTAGTTTCTTCACCTATACAACTTTGTCTTATACATTTTATAATAAGTTTTTGATGAGATTGGATATGATCTATGTGATATCATCATTGAAAAATGCATTCACCATGTTTAACGAATTCTGTAGAGAGGAAACTACTCCTTGTTTTAATATTCTAATCATTTTTCCATAAATTTGAGCTTTTGCTTCAATCTGTTTTTTGTGTAGTACCCTCCTATTTTGAATCGATTGGAGTAAAATTTTAGCTTCTTCAAAAATACATTTTCCTTTCTTGGCTTAGGATAGGTATATTTATGTGCATGACGTATGTGGGGTTCCATAAGAACCTCGTCATGCTCAATCCCTATTATTTCCTCTATACTCATGTAACAACTTGAAGAATCTAGTTTTTCTAGGTACCACATTAATCATGTTTACATTACGTAGTTGTTTCTTTTTTTTTTTTCTCAAATATGGGATTCCATTTTATATTTTTATTCTTACACCTTGTGGTAGGTGCAATAAATTTCTTGTTTAGAATTTTAAATAAAATTTTATGCAATGTGGTTTGAATCTTTGTAAAGTTAAAAATAACTACTTTTCATTAGGTCTAGGTCTTTTCCTCCTTTGTTTACACCCACCTTAGTAGCCTCCTTGTTACACTCTGTATGGTCTTGGTGGTGCATTAAAATTTTGATTTTTCCCTTAATAAGCTCCCTATTTTGTTTTTGGTCAAGGAATATTAAATAGCGGTGGTTGTTGAGGTGAACAAGGTGTCCAACCCATATTGTTTTATAGAGATGATAGTTCCCAAATAGAACCGACTTGAGGAGATTACACAATCCATTATGGATTTATTTTTGTGAGGTTGGAGCCCATTATGTAATTGTCTTTGGTGATGTTTCTATTTCTCTTTCTACTAATATATTTTTTTCCTTAGGTTCCATTTGAATTTGTACTATAAAAAAATTCCTAGTAATTCCTCCTAGACAACCATTAATTCCTAAAATTATTTAGTTTCATGGGTCATGGCCATGCAAAAATAATATCTTGTATTTTGAGGGTACCTCATGTAGTGTTGCAAAAATAAAAATTGTTAATTATGTGTCTACATATTTGATAGACATAATTTTTTTTTTTGAAATACATATTTCATATTATGGAAGTCAATGATGTCCTTCTTCCCAATAATCCATGCACCATATACTAATTCAAGCCATTTTTACTTCCTATAGTTCCTCCAATATTCACAATAGTGCATCAAGATTTGCTTTTGTTTGAAACTAGGTTTACTACTATCATTGTAATATTTAATTTTTACCACTCTAATAGCGACCTCGATGGCTTATTTTTTGGTTTATTTTTTTGTTCAATCATAAACCAAATTTTACTGTCAAATCCTTCTACAAACCTAGAAAATTTATTCGACTCATCAAAATTAAACTTTTCTTTATTCATGAAATTTGAGAACCTCAAGTCATATTTTCGACAATTTCTCCTGGTCTTTGTTTTATTTCTTTTATATCCTTAATTGTCTCCCAAACACACTTGTTTCTTTGTGATTCCAAAGTTATATCTTTGTGGATGTCTTACAAAGTTTGGAAACTCAATTGTCTTGAGTAAATACATTCTAAGGCTCTTCCCTACAAAGCACCCATTAGTTCACATTTCTTAGTATTGTCATTGGTGACTCCTTTTATGCCCCATAATATGCCACAAGTAATGTTTAGGGTCTGTAGTTCTATCATATGGTTGTAAGCTTATGCATGGGAAAAAATAATAATCCATTTTGCTTTCTCTTCCCAACTGATATCCAAGTTGACTTTTTGTAGTTGAAAATATCAAATTCTGTCATGAAATCAAGTGCACTTCAGGTTGTGAATTGTTCACTCCAGATACTTATATTGTCTACGCTAGTTTAGATTTTCTCTTCTTCTAATTCCTCATACTCTATAAAATTGACCATGTACTTTATATCGATGGAACTATGGTTACTATCTTCTCCACTTCTTTCATAATTTTTGTTTTGCGAAGTCTCCACAATGAAGGACCATATGATGAAAATTCCACTTCTCTTGTAAATTATCTTAATAAAAAATATGTTTCATGTTATTATTCTAAAAATTTCAAAATTCTTCTATAATTTTGAATCATTCTATGTAGTTTAAAAAATCCCAAGTAATCAATTCTCTATCTAGCTCCAAGGATATATATCCTAGAAGAGGGGTATTATCATCTTCTATGGTCTATTAAGGGTCCTGTTGTATTCTTTCTTCATATTGTATGCTTGCTTGATTCTCATAATACCATGTTTTCCATGATGGTTTCTCTAGGTTCAACATCCACTACTTACTAAATCTACTCCTAACTAATTATAATAGGTTGTCCTCGTTTCTTTTTCTTTTTCATTGGTTTTCCTTCATAAGTTGTCTTCATTTCCTTTTTGGTTTCCTCTTTAGGGTCCACACCTCATTTCACACCCTCTTGTTCACTTCATTTCCTTTCTTCCTCATTTCCTTTGATATCTTGAGGAGGATTCATTCATCCTCCTTCAACAAATTTCCTACTTTACTCCTACTCACATTGGTTTTCTTCTTTCCCTAGAATTACCCTATGTATTATGAACCCTTGTTTCTCTTTGTAGTCTTTCCTTTACTCTTTTCGATCCTTCTTGGAACCTTCTATATTAATATTTAGATTTATTCCCATACGCTTCATCTTACACTTCTAGGGTTCCATCCCCTTGGTTCCTATCTGACAACTCCATACTATGTGGAATTGACACAATGGCATTTCCATAGCCAACATTTTGACCAAAAATGGTAATTGTTTAAATTTTTTCCTATAATACCAAATAGAAAGTATGCTTCAACATAATCAAATGAGAAGAAAAATTAAAAAACAATATCAATTTTTTATTTATTAATATTATTTTTTACTAAGTGATCAATAATACAGGTCCACAAAACATCTAAATTACACAACGTTCCCTCTTTTTCCTTCGTTCATTTGTATTCCTCCTTAATTTGGTATCTAAAGTAATAGAATTGTAATTAGGATAACCAAAAGGCTAATTTATTTGGAAGCTCACACCAAAAATCTCATGAATGTATTTGTATATATGTTCCAATTGGATTATTTCATCGGGAATTATTGTCACCATCTCTTTATCTTCTGAATTTTCTTATCTTTTGATCTATCCATATTTCTACATATATTTATCCCAGTATCCATCTTAACTTTTTAAGGTCCTGAAAATGGAACTATTGTTAGAAAATGTCCCTCGATTATGGAATCATAACTTGAAACATGCTCTAGTCTAGATTAAAAATTAAGATGGAATTACCAAGTAAGAGTTCAATTGCACAATAGCCAACTTAC
The DNA here is from genome assembly GCA_018340775.1 of Taxus wallichiana var. yunnanensis. NCBI lineage: Eukaryota > Viridiplantae > Streptophyta > Pinopsida > Cupressales > Taxaceae > Taxus > Taxus wallichiana. The sequence goes on from CM031234.1 coordinate 55,286,466, forward strand.
AAATATTTAATAATAGAAGAGCCATATCACATGAATTACATAAGTCAATTAGAATAAAAAAATCTATATCAGAATAAATATGGTAAAAGGAACTATATTGAATTACTTTCTATTATGACCCAATATCAAACTTCTTTCAAATAGGATTACAATACAAAATACGATGATTGTTGAGTTATCAGTCCTTCAATATCCTTATCCTATATTCAGAGGCATTTCATATTATCTACTTATATGTAGTGAATATATACATTATAGCTTTTTGTACTATACTAACTATCTACATACAACAATATTGTGGAATCATGAGCTATACCCATGTCAATGTAGATACTAAATCACGCACTTTGGGTACATTTCTAGGTCCTAGTCATATACCACTACTCATATGATTCCTAAGAAATAAAAGTACTAATTAACCATTTTATTTGGCCTCTTTGCTTTCTGTCTAGTTTCCTTCTTGGTCTTACACACATTTTTTCCCGATATGAATTTTTACATTTAAGTTTTTTTTTTGAGTTTGGACACTAACCTCTAGCTAGAACACTAGTTCCTAAGCACCCCCATCCCCTTTAGGTGCCCCAACCTCCTTTTATCTTTCTTGCATATTTTGGGTTCTTTTTAGCTTTTGGGAATATTATTTTCTTAGTGGTCAGAATTTTAGTGGTTAATTATAAAATTTAAATAAGGAAAACATATAAATACAGAGCTATATTATCATAATAAAGGACTAAACACTAAGCATATACTACTATCACATAAGATTGCATCCAAAGGCATTATCAAAAGCATAAAAACATCCATCTAGAATCCATTCAAGGGAAAAGGGAATGCATTCTTCTCCATACAATTCATAGGAGGGGAAGTTCATTATTCCATGCACACATTTATCTACATCTTCTACATCTAGCTTTTGTTTGCTATTAAAGTACATCTAACACAAGAGCCACCTAGGGCATGATTATACACAGAGAGAGAGAGAGAACTACATGGAGTCTAAAATTTAGTGCAATGCCCAGATCATAAATTCACTCAGTTGATTAACTACCATGGTCAGTCTAACTCCTCATTTGCATCTTTTTCTTTTTAGGATTTGATGTGTTTTGGGGTTTTTCATGTGCTCTTTCTCTTTGCAAGTTACAAGGTAATATTGTGGACTTAGTGTTACATACAAGAAATCAATAATGAAGGGTATCAACACATGAAAAATCAGGGGCACCCATCGGTGGTCTATAGCACCTAAGTGCCCCTATCTGATCAGGCACCCCAATCCTAGAATTTTTATTCTCACATGATTTTTGGGCTCGGTTATGACATTATGCATTCTTGATTCATCAGTTTTCCAATGTGGAACAAATTTTGGATTATTATGAATCAACTAAGTAATTTATCCCTTCTCTTTCACTCGGGGTTTCAAATTTATTAGCTTACTTGCTTGTGGTAATTTTTTAATTTATTGATACATCATTCCACTTTGTAACTTAATTAGAATTTAAAATTTATTTATTTTTCAATATTTGTTAAGTTATTTGGTGAACCTGTCTCATTCAAAAACTATTAGATCCTCATTTCATCACTTCTTACAATTTTCTTAGGCTCCTCTCATCATGGATATTTCTATTCATGATTTCTTGCTAGCCAATCCTTAGTGTCACACTAAAATCATTACTCTTTTGGCTACTACTCGTATTCCTTCCACTACTCATCCGGACATTGTTTATTAGACATTCATAGATGCATTTTCTCAATAGATTACTTTTCCATCTACTATAGTTGACAATATTTTTGTGTATGACAATGATCCTCCTTTATATATATGATTATGCATCAATAACTTGGGTGTCAAGTGCACTTTAGTCAATACTAGATATGAGCTCAATATTTTTCCTTTATCATTCATTCAAGCTATAGGCCTTTCCAAATCTATTCTTAACCAAACATCTATTTCTGTTTGAGCATATGATTCCATTAGATGCCCATACATAGGAACAATCACCTTTCCACTCACAGTTGGTCCGAAGACTATTCTAGTTCTATTTTTTTCATTGATATCCCAGTTCCATATAATTAATTACCCGGTAGGCCATGGCTTCACAAAATACAAGAAATATCTTCTACCATTCACTGATGCGTTAAATCTTTACATGAGGGATTTTAATATGCAATTCCCGTTGATAGTAATCCATTCCAATATTGTCACCTAGATCTAACTATTGTAGTACACATTCCTACATGTGCTACTATGCATCATGATGTTGATACATGACATAAAAATTACCTAAACAACTTTCTTCCACTCAAAGGAACCATTTGTACATTAGACATTATTCCATAAACTAATATATAACCCCCTCCTTCTACTAATGCTATGGTACTTTATCAGGGGGTTGTCCATACACCAAAGGTCATACCACCTTCACTTTCTTCTCATGCAAAATTTGTATCTACACTTACTCCATTCGGATGCAATTTCTTCATTAAATTCTTATTGGCCGCACATTCCATTCGATCCCACTTGTTCTGACACTATTTACACACATGATGGATTGGATTGGCTAGGATTCATGTTGGATGATCTCATCCCTCCATCACATGATCCTCATTTATATCATGGATATGTTTTCATTACTACTACTTATGGCCTCGAGTATTTCATCTATCTAGTATTAGTTACACACAATCCATGCCTTTCACCACTTACTCTTGGACAATCATGACATGATTACATTGGTGGAACTTTAGATCCTAATTATATCAAAATTTCATTTCCCATACCACCTTTCAATAACAAATAATATGCAATGGGCACATACAATATACATCACAATGGATCCTTACTTGATCAACCACATACTATTTATTACTAAGTATCGGATGCATCTCGGTATGATTTTGACCTTGAAAATGACAATCTCTTAGAAGATGTTACTATTATCCAAAGTTCACCCCAGGGTAAATTTTGATAACATGCATCAGAGTTTTTAGTTCCAAGTAAGTAGGTCGATTCAGGAAAAAATCGTGAAATTGGCTAAGTACTACTCCAGGCCACCTTTGGGATAGTTGGGACATCAAGGCGTGGATCGGCCAAAAAGCCTTTAGGCGGCCCGCGAAGCAAAGGGACATCTGGAACAAATGTACGCAAAGGCGCGAATCGCGGCGCGGCGGTTCGGCGAGAATGGGGAACTTTCACCTTTGGGACATCTACGGGCCGTGAGTACATGAAGGACGTGAATCGGCCGGTTCACCCAAAGCAGAGAAATTTCGTATTGGGACAATTGGGACAAAGGGACACGTGGGATGCGGATAGCCGAGAAACCCGAGGGCCAATCAGATCATAACACGTGTCACCGGAAGACGAGGGACAAGGAAGCCCATTTCGGGTGGTTTGGGAGTTTTTTTCCCAAACAGTTTGGGACATCTAGGACAGAAAGACGCGAAGGGTGCAAAGAGCCGGCAGACCCGCGGACCAACCAAATGATGACATGTGTCACAAGGAGAAAAGTCCAAAAGGTCAGAGGGTGAGGTTTCAAGCACTAACCTGAGCCAATAAAAAGAGGATACGTGTCCAATGAAGTAGTGAAGGAGAGAGAATCACGTGACCAATCAATGCATGCCACGTGTCATCCAGGTGGCAGAGCGTGGGAAGAAATTTAAAAATCTGTTTTCACCTGTTTTGTGCCCTAGATCTTCAGATCGACATATCTTTCGATTCAGAGCTCAGATTTGCATGTTCTTTATATCAACGGAAAGCTCATGAAATTCTCTACATGATTTTGGGGTTAATCTTGAATTTTGGTGCAGTCTGGAGAGAGAAAATCAAGAAACAGCTCTGACACGTGTTCATGGCCAGAAGTGACATTTCAGCGACCAGATTTAATGCAGAATGGGTCACATTCTCCTGTAATCCGGTCAAAATGATAGGGTATGGGTTTATAAGGTCCCCCATGCTGTTTTAATGCATCTGCAGTCAAGGAGGGATGGGTTCCCATGTTTCTGTACATTTTCTGTCCCCTGGGCTCAACCCATGCAATGTAAAAGCCAGATTTGGCTCATTTCTAGGGGGAAACATTTTCTTTGGATAGCAAGCTTCTTCTTTCACCTGTAACAAGTGATTTTTGCAAGTATCAGACCTCTTCTAAAATTGTAATAGGTTTTCTACCTTTTTGATGTTGTAATACAAGGGTTTTGACAGTGGAAATGACAATACAGGCTCTGTGATCAGTTTTCAGTCCTCTGTTTGTGTTGCTTGTTTCATTTCAGACCTCTGATTACATCTTATCAGCTTGTGCATGATGTTTTATGTTGCATTTTATGATCTGTGTCTATCTGCAGAACAAGAAGTGTTCACCACTCCTCCTTTGGTGTATCACCTGTTAGTTTAGTTTCATTTTTGCACTTTCTATCTCTGTCTCCTTGGATTTTAGAGTAAGATTAGGTTTCAAACCTCTGTAGTTTTGAAAAATATAGATCTAAATCAAAGGAGTTTGAGGAACCAGCCTCTAATCTGGAGATTCCTCTCTCAGTTTCACAAGTCCCCACACTTGGAGAGAGGTTTCCATGTTGTGTAATCACACTGGATGCTAGAGTGATCAACCTAGAAGCCTGATTTGCATCCAGGGGTGCTATGAGTCTGCAACAACAGTTTTGGCATGCCCGAGTGGGAGACTAGAGGTCTCATTTTTACTACAAAAAATTTGATATGCATCTACTGCAATTTTCTTGCTTATAAGAGCTATTATTTGCATATCTGGCAACTCCAAGGGGAAGAATCAACTGGTTTCAGCAGTGCAGGCCTGAAAACTCATGAGAAGAATCACCACAAGGTCAAGAGTTGGAGAAGAAGAAGTGTTGTTTGAATACCTGCAATTATCTCTAAGAAGAAGGCAAAGGGAAGAAGGATTCAAAGGTCTCCATCTCCACCAAACAGAACTCTCTCAACTCCTCCACCTAACAAGCCTTTCATTCAGTATACAAGGGTTTTAAGACCAATTAGAATGGCTCAGAACAACCCCTACGTCAACTTCACAGGCAACAGCCCACTTGCTCTCAATGCACAACACCCAATTCCTATTGCAGCCTTGAAAAACATTCCCTACTTCACTGGAGAGAATCAGACTACTCCAGGCAATCATGTTAAAGATATTGCTAACCTTTGTGCAATCCATGAAATCAATGAAATGCAAGTGGCTGTCAAGTTACTGGCATCTTCATTCAAGGGTAAAGCATTACAATGGTTTAGAAGCCTCGGAGCTGGTTCTATCACAAATTGGAATCAGCTGTGTATAGCACTTCATGAGCAATTTGGAGAGAAGGGAGACAACTTGTCTCTTTTGGAGCAGCTGACAACTATCAAGAGAGCCCCCAACGAGTAGCTGACTGACTTCAACTTCAGATTTCAAAGGTCTTGGGATAGGATTCTAGTGGCAGTCAGGCCAACAGCAGAAGGTTCTTTTCTCTACTACCTTAAATCTTTGAATTCTGATATTTCTATGTTAATTCAATCTATGGGAGGAACAACCTTACCTGCTGCTTATAGCATTGCCATTAGAGCTGAAAACTATCTTATTCAAGCTGGTAAACTGGCTCCTAGGCCTCTTATGCCCTTGTATCCAAACTTAGAAAATCCAAGCACTAGTCAAGCACCCACTTTGGCTCCTATTCCCACTCCTAGAAACCAAAGTTCAAATGAAAATTCTACTTCATCCTCTAGTGCTTCAAATGAACTCCAAGAGGTCATGAAGCGATTGCAAAATTTGGGAAATGAGCTGATTACTATCAAAAGACAGCAAGCTCAAAGTGCTAGACTGTATCAGCCTCAAGCACAGTACCAGGCTAGGCCCCCATACCAACAAAATAGGTCACCAACTCAGGCTGCAAATCAAAATCAAAGCCAAGTAAGGCCTCCCGCTAATAGACCATTTCAGCCCTATAACCCCAATGTTGTATCTACTTCAAAAGCATTAGTGCCAGTCCAAAATAACATGGCCCAAGAATATGATTGGTGTTTCCCATGTAGTCAGCCACACAACCAATCAATGTGCTTTAACGGTGCATTAAATCAAGCCCTGATGGTGCAAACCGTCAGTGGGTCGCAAGAGTCCAGCCATGAAGGAGATCAGCAGCAAGAAGCACCTCAGCAAGGAACATCTCCGAATGAAACTACTCTTGTCAACTGGCAAGCAGAAGATTTCTGTGGCATGAATCAAGCAGTTTCTCAAGGTGTTGCAGCCAACACAAGGTCAAAGAGGAGAAACTTGGGTGAAGAATCAGCCATTAGCCCCAGCCAATCCACAACCTTCCACGGCTCCACAGATGATTGGCAAGCAAATCCCAGTTTCAAATGCACAAGGGCAGCCAAGAACAACCCCTAGGCCAACTCAAATGCCAGCTGTTGCTGCCCATGTGTAAGGAGTAAATGTGAAAACCAAGGGACAACAAAGGGATACTTCATCCCCGTTCAGTATCATTGAACAGATGAAGAATACTAACATCAATATATCAATGTGAGAATCCCTATCCATCCCAGGACAAAGAGATCTGCTGCAAGCTACCATGAAGGATTGGCCAACTTCGAATCAGCTAGGTTCAGATGCAAGACAAAGTGCTTACAAATGCTGCCCAGCCTGAAGGAAGTCATGGAGGACAGCAAGGTAAAATGTTGAAGCCCCCTCCATTTTATGTTTCATTGATCATAGGAGACAAGTTGGTACATAATTACATGATTGACTCTGGGGCAAGTAGTTCAGTCATGCCCAAGCAAATAGCTGATTAGCTAGGGCTTCAATATGAAGTCATCTCCAAGGGTGTAGTGCAATTAGATGGGACAGTGGTGAAACGGTTGGAGTAATCAAAGGTTTGAGCCTCCTGCTTTGCATGCATGTCCCAACGTAATAGTGTTACAAGATGTGTCAGTCATAGACCTGCCACCACTCTTTGCATTGTGCTTGTCAAGAGACTTCACTGCTAAGATTGGAGGGTATTTGTCTGCTGATTGGTCACACATGCTATTCAGAACAAGATATGGAACTAAGGCCACAATCAGATCCGAACCTATTGCAAACTTCCATATTGAGCCTTACACTCCAAGTCAGATTAATGCCAATTGCTCAGCATTTGATCAAGAAGATCACCCTAGCACTGATGAAGCTGACACTAAGGTTGGAAGTATCCCAGATTTGACTCTTGATGAATGGGCAAGAAAAGTGCATGCCTTTGATCCTTATCAAGAAATAGAAGAATCTGAGCTAGGGGTTTATTGTTTACATGAAGAGGATCAACCTCTCCCTAGCATCACCAAGCCAGATCATAAGGACAAGAATGAAGTATGGCAGTTGTTCTTTGATGGATCAAGGAGTAGACAAGGTGTAGGAGGAGGAGCTATGCTTGTTTCACCTCAAGGCATCAAATATTATTCAGCTTTTCGTTTCCAGTTTTCTTGTTCAAACAACACAGCTGAATATGAGGCCTTGATTCATGGAATTCATTAGGCTAGGAAAAAGGGCATAAATAACTTGCAGGTGTTCGGGGATAGTGAGCTGATCGTCAATCAAGTCAGGGGACAACATGCTACAAAGAATGACCTGCTGAAGAACTACAAGAATAGGGTATGGGACCTCATTGAGGATCTTGAAGCTTTTAGCATCAATTCCATCCCAAGAAAAAAGAATGAAGCCGCTGACAGACTTGCAGCAATTGGGGCTGCGTTTGATGTTGCAGAGAGTATCAAAAGTGAGAAATCTCAGCCTCATATCAAATTGGTTGTGAGACCAGCTGTTCCAGATAACAACACAAGTTGGCAAGTCTTCGAGAATGATCAGCAAATTGTTAATTTCCTACAAGAAGAAGCTGAGTTCTCCGCCAGAAATCAAGACAAGTTGGAGCAGCAATACGGTGATCAGGTAGTACAACTGAGAACTAACAAATTACCAAAAGGCCTCATAACCTTGGAGTCAATCTTCAACCCGAATGATTAGTTCCGAAAGGAGAAAGCAAACATTCAAGTGAAGGGTGAAGATTCAGAGCCTATTTTAGTGGAAGAAGGAAAAACATTGCAGATTGGCAAAGTAAGTACCTCACAAGAGAAATCGACTTTGTTCGGCTTTTCAAGAGTTCCCGAGATATCTTTGCTTGGACTTATAAAGATCTAAGAGGTTTCGACCCAAAGCTGGCACAACATACTATTGAGCTAGATCCGAAATCCAAGCCTGTTAGGAAAAAGCAAAGGCCAGTGAATCCCCATATTGAACCTCTCATGCGAAAAGAGTTAAGCAAGCTTATTGAGGCTAGTATCATCTTCCCCATCAAACACTCAAGTTGGGTTGCAAACTTGGTGCCAGTGAGAAAAAGAAATGGAGAAATCAGACTGTGTGTTGACTTCAGAGACTTGAACAGAGCCTCCCTCAAGGATCATTATCCACTCCCTTCCATGGAGCAAATATTGCAGGTGGTAGCTGGTTCAGAAAGGTTTTCACTACTTGATGGCTACTCAGGCTATAATCAGATAATGGTGAAGGAAGAAGATCAATTCAAGACGGCTTTCACCACCAAATGGGGCACCTATGCCTACAAGAAGATGCCATTTGGCCTATCAAATGCCGGAGCAACATTTCAGCGAGCTATGGATATGGCATTCAAAGGCTTAATCAACAATATAGTGCTGGTATACCTGGATGATATCACTGTCTTCTCAAAGAATGCAACAGACCATCTCTTTCACCTCAGGAAAGTGTTTCAGAGGTGTAGAAGGTTTGGAGTGTCGTTGAATCCAAAGAAGTGTATATTCTTGGCACACGAGGGCAAATTGTTGGGCCACATTGTCTCTAGGGAAGGGCTAACAATTGATCCTGAAAGGGTTGAAGCCATCCAAACGCTCCCATTGCCACACCACAAGAAATCTCTTCAAAGATTCTTAGGAAGGATAAACTTTGTCCGCAGATTTGTGCCTAATTTTTCCACTCTTGTGAAGCCTCTAACAATGATGTTGAAGAAGAGTCTGGCATTCAAATGGATAGTAGAAGGCAAAGAGAGTTTTGAAAGCATCAAGCATGCAATATCACAAGCTCCAACTCTTATCAACCCAGACTTTTCAAAGGACTTCATGTTGTATGCGTTTGGAGGATCAGACACAATCTTAGCTATCTTAACACAACTAAATAGAGAAGGTTCAGAACAGCCCATAGCATTCTTCAGCCAAACCTTGGAAGATTACGAAATAAAGTATTCTTTCATCGAAAAGCATGTCCTTGCTGTCATCAGGAGCTTGAAGAAGTTCAGGCATTTGGTCTCAAACAATAAGATTCAACTGCTGGTCTCACATGTTGGGGTTAAGGATTTCCTCCTCAACAAGGATTTGAATGAGAAAAGGGCAGGTTGGATCACCCGTGTCATGGAGTATGACATTGAGATCAAGATCACCAAGCTGGTAAGAGGGAAAGGATTGTGTGAGCAGCTGGTTTTGGGGAAGCAAAAAGAAGTATGCAACGAAGAAGAAGCTGTTTTGACAGTCCAAGACAGCCATGAGCCAAGTGGCAATCAAGAAGAAGACAATGCTGCCCCAACTCCTTGCTGGACCCAAGGTATTATGCACTTCCTAGGCACAGGCCTATGCCCTCCAGAGATGAACAAGACCCAGAGGAGACACTTCATTGCAGGTTGTCCCGTATGCCATTGTTGATGGAGTTTTGTTCAAGAAAGATGTGAATGGAGTGTTGCTAAGATGCATTAGCACAAATCAGATTCAAAGGGTGTTGGAAGAGTTTCATGGTGGACCAGCTGGTGGCCATTTTTCACCAAGAGTGACAGCTCTAAAAATCATGAAGGCTGGTTATTATTGGCCTAAAATCTTTAGTGATTGCTATGCATGGATCAAGAGGTGTAATAATTGTGCATTCTTCACAGGAAAAGAGAGACTTTCTGCCCTCCCATTGCATCCAATCTCAGTTGACCAACCATTCATGCAATGGGGTTTGGACTTCATTGGAGTCATTAATCCCAATTCAAGCCAAGGGCACAAATGGATTTTGACAGCCACAGACTACTTCACCAAATGGACATAAGCAGTAGCAATCAAAGAGGTGAATGAGTCTAACATCTTAGACTTTTATGAGGGTATAACAACCAAATTTGGTGTACCTGCTACAATAATCTCTGATAATGCATTGGCATTCATTGGATCTAAGGTGACTGAGTGGGCTGTCAAGAACGGTATTTACCTAAGCACTTCATCAAACTATTACCCTCAAGGTAATGGCCAGGCCAAGTCTACAAACAAGAACTTGTTGAGGATCATTAGGAGGACTCTTGATAAGAATCATAGGTCTTGGCATACCAAACTGAAATAAGCCTTATGGGCTGATAGGATAAATCCCAAAAGATCCACGGGTAACTCTCCATTCGGGCTTGTCTCTACGGAAGAGAGGCAACCTTGCCCATGTCACTTGAGTTGCCAACATTGGAACTCATGAAGCAACTAGAGTTTCTTGAATTTAAGCCCATGGAGGTGAGGTATGCGAGTTGATGGAGTTGCAAGAGATCAAAATCAGGCATCCCAAGCAATGGAAAAAGATTAAGATTTGATCAAGAAGACCTTCGATAGAAAGGCCAAGGATAGATCTTTTCAAGTTGGAGATCTAGTGTTGAAATGGGATGTGGACAGAGCAAAACGGGAAGGCATTCAAAATTTGATGCCATTTGGAGTGGCCCATACATGGTCACAAAGTGCAAGAACAACAATGCTTTCTAATTAGCCTCATTGGATGGTGAAGAACTGTAGATTCCAGTCAATGGAATCTATCTCAAGCGTTGCTTCTAGAGGGAAGTTCACTACCTCTGTAAATATTAGATTAGATTTTCTTTCCTCCAAGTGCTTGTGCACATTGTTTTGTTGTAGGTTAGTTTTGTTTTCCCTAAGTGCTTTGGCACAACTTGCTATCCATGGAGATGTTTAGCAGTCCTTGCTTTCATCAGGTGACATTCCATCTTCCTCCTTACACATTCTGAGTCAGTTGGGTTCTGAACAGAATATTTGATAACTCCATTCCCAATGGGTATACAGCTACCGATATTTTCACCTAGCAGGCAGGTGACCCCGAAAAGTCACCAAATTGTTATCCAAAGTTCACCCCCCAGGGTAAATTTCGATAACATGCATCAGAGTTTTCAGTTCCAAGCAAGTAGGTCGATTCAGGAAAAAATCGTGAAATTGGCTAAGTCCTACTCCAGGCCGCCTTTGGGACAGTTGGGACATCAAGGCGTAGATCGGCTGAAAAGCCTCCAGGAGGCCTGTGAAGTAAAGGGACATCTGGAACAAATGTACGTGAAGGATGCGAACCAGCCGATTCGGCCAGAATGGGGAACTTTCACATTGGGACATCCGGGTGTGAGTATGCGAAGGACACGAACCGGCCGGTTCCTCAAGAAGAGAAATTTCATATTGGGACAATTGGGACAAAGGGACGCGTGGGACGCATGAGATTTGAGAAACCCGAGGGCCAATCAGATCATGACACATGTCACCGATAGATGAGGGACAAGGAAGCCCATTTTGGGTGGTTTGGGAGTTTTTGTCCCAAACAGTTTGGGACATCCAGGGGACGAAAGACGCGAAGGGCGCAAAGAGCGGCAGACCTACGGACCAACCAAATGATGACACGTGTCACAAGGAAAAAAGTCCAAAAGGTCGAGGGCGAGGTTTCAAGACCGACTGAGCCAATAAAAAGAGGACATGTGTCCAATGAAGCAATGAAGGAGAGAGAATCACGTGACCAATCAATGCATGCCACGTGTCATCCGGTGGAGTGCGGGAAGAAATTTAAAAATCCGTTTTCACCTATTTTGTGCCCTAGATCTTCGGATCAACATATCTTTCGATTCGGGCTTAGATTTGCATGTTCTTTATATCAATGGAAAGATCATGAAATTATCTACATGATTTCGGGGTTAATATTGAATTTTGGTACATTCTAGAGAGATAAAATTGAGAAACAGCTCGACGCGTGTTCATTGCGAAGTGACATTTCAGCGACGATTTAATGTAGAATGGGTCGCATTCTCCGTAATCCGGTCAAAATGACAGGGTATGGGTTTGTAAGGTCCCCATGCTGTTTTAATGGATTTTAAGTCAAGGAGGGATGGGTTCCCATGTTTACGTATGTTTTCTCTGTTCCCTGGGCTCGACCCATGCAATGTAAAAAGCGATTTGGCTCATTTCTAGGGGGGAACATTTTCTTTCGATAAAAAGCTTCTTCTTTCACCTATAACAAGTGATTTTTGCAAGTATCAGACCTCTTCTAAAATTGTAACAGGTTTTCTACCTTTTTGATGTTGTAATACAAGGGTTTTGATAGTGGAAATGACAATACAGGCTCTGTGATCAGTTTTCAGTCCTCTGTTTGTGTTGCTTGTTTCATTTCAGACCTCTGATTACATCTTATCAACTTGTGCATGATGTTTTATGTTGCATTTTATGATCTGTGTCTATCTCTGAGAACAAGAATTTTTCACCACTCCTCCTTTGGTGTATCACTTGTTAGTTTAGTTTCATTTTTGCACTTTCTATCTCTGTCTCCTTGGATTTTAGAGTAGGATTAGGTTTCAAACCTCTGTAGTTTTGTAAAATATAGATCTAAATCAGAGGAGTTTGAGGAACCATCCTCTAATCTGGAGATTCCTCTCTCATTTTCACAAGTCCCCACACTTGGAGAGAGGTTTCCATGTTGTGCAATCACACTGGATGCTAGAGTGATCAACCTAGAAGCGATCTCGCATCCAAGGGTCTTTGTGAGTCTGCAACAACAGATTACTTGATCATTCTTCTCTTTATACACTTGGAGGGCATCATGATTATTCCTTCCCCTTTAGCATTGTCAAGTGTTTCACACTTATACCATTTCAATCCTTACTTTGAATATAAAATTTTACACGCTTCTTGCACATATTGAGATATATTCATTAGTGATGATGCACTCTTGTGCTATGGTTCACACTTGAATATTGAGGGATCACTACATCCATGAACCTCACATCATACAAACCACACATTTCTACACTCGGTACATTCATGAAAAATATTTTTAGCATCACATGGTCACATGACACACTTATTGATGACACACTCTAATTAGATGAATCATTCTCGAGTATTGAGGATATTAATATGAAATGAACCTAACCATAATCACTCACTCTGTATGCTCTATGATTTTTCAATCATATCTTTCTATCACACATTTCAAACCATTTCTTGATGATGCACTTTTATTCTATGGTTCATTCTTGAATGATGAGGGGTATTTTACAAATGAACCTCATCTCATGCATACTCATTCATATTCACTCATAGGGCATGCTAATCCTATATAAATCACATTATATTCCATTCCATTAAACCTCAAAACATATTATACATATCTTGGTTGTACATTGTTCTTGCTTATACTCACATCTACACATTTATTACCATCCTATACAAATACATTGTATGTCATTATATTTTATATACACACATTCATGTTCACTTTCCTTCTAGTTGTGAATACAGACTTTACATAGATCATTACACACAACAAGAATGCTTGGTATTAAACCTCGTACCAATGCCACAATGGCTCTGGGAATCTAATTTTGTACACATCATAGGTGTTATTGTTTCATTTTATATTACTTCCTATTTTCACTAGCACACTACGATGTCAAATTATACACGCTTTGACATAAAATCTATCTTTCTTACATGTTAATGAGTGCTTCATGTGTAGATATTTTCTTTCCATAACTATTTACTACCATAGTTTTTCACATTACTTTACTTGATACTATTTGTCAAAATTTTGCATTGATTATAGGTTGTGCCCTTTGTATTGTGTGCACACTATATACTTTTGGCCTCTTTGGAATTTATTGTCTTACAAAATTTTGAGTGATGTCCCATGTTTGTAACCCAATTTTCATGGTCTACATATTTGTCTTACTTGCACTTTGACACTTGTTTTAAGCCACTTTGTTTACATGTGCCATGGCTTCAACTAAGCATATTACCTCACCCTGTAACACATCAATTTCAAATTATTGTTCGATCGTCCTTTGTCCCACATACTCCTTGCGATGTCACATGAACCCCAAATGAGGGGGACATCATTCAATGAATTAGTCACCCCATTAATAATTGTATAGTCATAGTACAACATAGTTTAGTACCGATACAACATAGTCTTGAGTCTCTACTGCAACAACCTAAAATTTTACTTAGGTCTTCAGCACATTATAGACATTGGCGCCAAATACCAAACAATAGTGCTTAGGCACCCCTGTCCCTTCCTAGGATCCTATGAATAGGGGAAAATTACAACATTTTTCTTAGAAGGACATAGTTTACAATAGTCTATACAACACTTTTCATAGTTCAAGAACAATCATCCAAAGCAATCAACATGCATGCATTCTATCTCCTTTTCTAATTTCATTAAATTGAACTAGATCAAAATGGATCAAAATTGAACACATCATCTATAGTTGTGTTTACATTTCTAAAAGCAGTCAAAGGTTGGATAATAACACTAGACCTTTCTCCGTACACTTCTTCTTCCGTGGCATGAGATTGCCCACAAAAATCATAATTGGCACAATTGGCATGAGATCACCAAAACAACTTGTTCTTGGCATGAGATCGCCCAAATAACTCACTCTTCTACAACATTTTTAGGATCCTCTCTACTCTTTTCACCCATCAAATATTAGGTGCACATGTTCGTATTTGCATTTTTACAAACTTTTACATGTTTGGATCAAATTTTCATACACATATATTTGGCTACTTATTTTCTCTTCTCTTTTAAATGTTTTTCCTTATGAGAAGTATAAGTCATATCATCAAGCATCAAGTGACATCAACAACAGGTACAAAAAGACATCACACATATGCTTTCACCCATAGGGTCATTTTAACTTCCTCTTCTCTAGCTTCCATGCTTCATTTTTTATCACTCTACGCTTTTTCTTATTTCCTCAAAACAATTTTCACCATCTATCTACATGATTATCCAGTACACATATCTTATCTACTTTATGTTATCGAGTATTCACTCAATAACATAAAGTGGGGGAAATATAGAAACTAAATCACGCACTTTAGGTACATTTCTAGGTCCTAGTCACTTACCACTATTCATATGATTCCTAATCAAGAAAAGTACTAATTGACCATTATCTTTGGCCTCTTTTATTTCTTTCTGGTTTTATTCTTGGTCATACACACCTTATTTTCCAGTATGAATTTCAATAGTTAATTTTTCTAAGTCTAAACACTATCACCTAGCCAAGACGCCAGTGTCCAGGTGCCCTCGTGCACTCTAAGAACCCCTAACCTCTTTGTATCTTGGTCACATATTTTAGGTCCTTTATAGATGTTGGGCATATTATTTTCTTAGTGGTCTACCCTTTAGTGGTTAGTCACAAAATTTAAACAAGGAAATAATATTAATAGAAAGCTATGTGACCATAATAAAGGACCAAACACTAAGCATCTACTACTATCACCTAAGGTTGCATCCAATTTAATTTTCAAGAGCATTAAATCATCCATCCAACATCCATTCAAGGGAAAAGGTAATGCATTCTTTTGCATACACTTCATAGGAGGGTAAGTTTATTTTTCCATGAAAACATCTATCTACATCTTCCACATTTAGTTATTTCTCGTTATTTAAGTGCTTATGGAACAAGAGTCACATAGGGAAATATTATACACACACACATAGAACTCCATGGAGTATGAAATGAAGTTAATTAACGAGATCATAAGTTCACTCGGTCGGATCTTTGTCAGGAAGTCGGTCTAACTCCCCATTTCCATATCTTTCTTTTTAGGGCTTGATGTGCTTTAGGGTTTTTAAGGTTCTCTTTCTCTTTACAGGTTACAAGAAAATATTTGTAACTTAGTGTGACATACAAGAAATCAAAATGAAGGGAAACAATACCAAAATTTAATATTACTACCCTCTTCACCCCGTATTCACTCTCTTTCCCCATGGTCACCCATTCAAATTTCCCCTTCCTCCCTAAATCCCATTTATTCGAATTTCCCACTTTCCTACATTATCCCATCATTTATTTTATTTCCCCTAATTCACCTTTAATCAAATTTAATTAATCCCTAATCATAGTTATTTATCACATCCCATTTATTATCCCTAAACCTAATTATTAACCTCTTTTATCCTCTCTAATAACCCTATTTATCATCCCTAGGTTCTTACATACGCTCATTTAATATTTTACTACCATATATCCTCCCCAAATATCTCTTTTATCTTCTCGTAGGCCAC
This sequence comes from Taxus wallichiana var. yunnanensis, assembly GCA_018340775.1. Taxonomy (NCBI): domain Eukaryota; kingdom Viridiplantae; phylum Streptophyta; class Pinopsida; order Cupressales; family Taxaceae; genus Taxus; species Taxus wallichiana. The sequence goes on from CM031234.1 coordinate 55,302,785, forward strand.
CATTTAATGATTTCACCTCTCCATGGCCTTTATTTAATAAATTACATACTCTTAACCACATTTTATCCATCCCTAGGTTCCTAACCACCTTCTTTTAATAATTCTACCTCCCACCTACCTTTATTTAATTCTTTCCTATCCCCCTCATCCATCCATCCTCCCTATAAATATAACCATACCCCCTCCTTTTTTGGTAGAGCAAAAGAGGAAATTATTTGAGAGCTTAGGACTTCTTGTGGATTTGTATTTTTATTTCTCATCGTTAGGCCAACTCTTTGTCAACCTAGATCAATCGTCATCGACCCAACTCAATCACTTTCGACCTCATATGTAGTTATAAAATCTATCTATTTCCTTTCGTCCTTTCATTTTCCTCCTATTATAGATCTCTTGTAGGTTTTTATCAATCATCAGTGTTATATCAATATCAGATATGTAATCAATCCCTTGAGATATGCATTTTTGATCATTTTCTTGGTTCACCTACCTCCAGTCATCGTCAATGGCCCACTTGCAACTTGGGTCTTTATCAACCCAACTAGTTATCTTTGTTGTGAATATTTATCTAGCTCGCATTGAGGAGGATGTCCCTGTCACTTTTGCGGTCATCCATCATCACTATCTTATCCCAAGGTACCTTAAACCCTTGCATGTTTTGATTTGTTTCGTTTTCTTTAGTATTCACTAATCTGAATAAGAAAGAGAAAGTTTTCCCAATATTTTTCACGCCCATTCGGACACCCTTCTTAAGTGATTCTCTTACATTTAGTTTCATTTTCCATATTTCTTCTTCCACTAACATTGCAGGTAGAGGCTTTTATTTTTCTTATTCATGTTGGGCTTTTGGATATTACTTTTTGTTTGATTTATTTTGAAGATAAGATAAAAAGGAAAATATAAAACCATGTATTCCCCTTATTGTCTTATTTTACCCTTTTTCATCACAAGTTTCATTCCTTATGTGTTTATTCTCATCAATTCTCCATATTTGGTTTTGGATTTAATTCAAACACATTTCATTCTTTCTTGCAAATCTAGTGTAAGTGGGGTTTAATTGGTTACATCTCAAATTTATTCACACACATCAAAACACACAAATCAATTCACACATAAAAATCAATCCATTACCAAGTGGACCTAGTTAGGATTTAATCACCCAATAGTTAATCCACATGAGTTTTCCAAGCGTGTTATAAATCCTATACTGAGACTTGGGCTTCATGTACCTTTGGGTATATCGAGGACTACATAGCTAAAACTACTTGAAACCAACCATAGAATTCCATTTCTTAGGAACCCTCATCCTCCACATTTCTATTTTCCAAATCTTCTAATTAATCATGACGATAAAAAAATTATTACTTCATTTGTTTGTAAACAAATTACATAAACAAATGTTCACCTATTTCATGCATATTGTCACCCTTTCTCAAATAAAGACACTGTAGAAATCTAATCCATCCAATGATATACCTTCCTCCAATAATATTTTCCAACAAGATTCTAAATTTGATACCACACCTTTGATCTCCCAACCTTATGTTTTCATGGTCTAACTTCATGAAGACCATGTCAAATAAATTGATCCCCATATTGAAAAAAAAATCTTTTATCTCTCATAAATCTATTTCCTCTAAACCAACTAAACCTCAATATCTCACTCCTTTAAAAACTATTTGACCTACTTCTATCGCCCTTTATGAATAATTATTTCATAGATCCTCAAAAATTCCCAATCCTATCAATCCATCAATTGGTGGATCCCATTCCACCCCCATAAACTCATGTCGACGTTATCCCCACTTCATCCTCTATTGTCACTAGTATACCTATCAAACCATATCAACCTCCTAATGCCCACATTCCTACCTATCATATGCCTCAAAAAAATAAAATATCCCCATCTCACAAAAACCCATCCATTCTTAACAATCACACCACATTCCTATTTTTCAACAGTAATCATTATGAAAATCCATCCAATCCCATCATGTTCTTGTTTCCCAACATAAAACATTCTCCCCACCAATTCAATCTCAACCTCTTAATTATATCCCCTCTTACCAAGCATTCCCTACTACATCAACATACCCCCAATCTTCTCAAGCCTATCAACAAACCTATTCAACCACTTCTTATATCCCACATCCACAACCATTTAATTCTCATACAACCACTTCAAATGATCATATGCATGCCTTCATGAATAGGTTGGCTAACCTCGAAGCCACTGCCTTGGGACCTAAAATAAAATTATCCTATAAAAAAATCTATAAAAACCTATCAATCCATTCATCCCTATCAATCCTTACCCTCCTCATTGGGAACTTCAAAAATTCACCAGATTTAATAGTAATGAGGATCCCCAAAAACACATTCATGCATTTAGGCATGCATGTTATCTCATTTCCACGACCAATACCTCATGCTTCATACTTTTCACATGTCATTGGTTGGTCCCACATTTGATTGGTACAATGGAATCCCTAAACATTCATTTTACCCATTTACCCAACTTGCGTAGATCTTCTTTGAACACTTCTCAATTAACATTGTGTGTAAGGTCACCATTACATACTTATATGCCATTTGACAATTTGATGATGATTCTATCACAAAATTTGTCGCATGGTGGCATGGAATCATAAATCAATTATCATTTTTCCTTCCATAGACAGATTTCATCAAATTATTTTCACTCTCTTGTGTGAAGCATATCTCATCCACCCTATAAATCCAATCATTTCAGACATTCGAAGAATTCTTCACCATGGCTCACAAAATAAAAACTCATGCCGTTGAGAAAGTCCAATTAAATATTCAATGGAACAAGCCAAATACTAAATTCATCAAACCATCTAAACATAGCAACAAGTCTAATAATTCCACCAATACCATCATGGATCAATCTCCATCCACATTTACCTCTCATATGGAGTATTCTCAAATATATTTTATACCATCTCCTAACTATACCCCCTTGGGGGAATCCTATAGTTTGGTATTTGACAAGTTGATGACAGTCCAATTCATCCAAATTCCTCCCATACGACCCATGGATGACTCACAACCTAAGCCAACTTGGTATCAAGAGGGTCTCTATTGTAAATATCATCAAGTTAGAGTTCACAACATTGGGAAGTTTTGTTCCTTCAAAGACCACATCCAACAAATTATAAATCGGGGAATCTCCAAATAAAAATTCCATCATGTCACATATATAACCCCTTGATGTTTTTAAACAATAATTTCTTAATCAACCACTAATAAATCAAAACACCCTCCTATATCTCAATCATCAAATACTCACACCATCAACACCATTAACACCATCAATAAGAAATCTCCATTATTACCTATTTCGATTGCCCCATCACCTACCACATCTACCTCTAACTCGGACATTATGCCTACATCTATTGCTTCCTCAATATCTAGCCAAATCACATCCATGACTATCACAAAAAAATACTACTTATCCTATATATATATATATATATATATATATATATATATATATATATATATATATATATATATCCATCCACTCTTACCCTTACCACATCTACATCGAATTTGACCATATCTACTACTTCATCAAAATCTATCATCCTCCAATTTGTCATAATAGATTCATCCTTAACACCTAATTCATCCCCATTTATATCCACACCTATCCCTACACCTCTCACATCTATTCCTTCACCCACATCTAGAGAAAAATACTTATTAATGCATCCACACCACTTATATCTACAACCATCTCAACCATATCCTATATCATTACATCTTAGTCTCTCACATCTAGTAGTTCACCCATATCTATATCATTCAAATCTATTACTACATCTACATCACTCGCTTCCACATTAATTGCACCTATACATATGTCTACCATATCTACTTATACAAATTCACTTACAACTATCCCAACATCTACCTTTGCATCTTCATGACATGTACCTACAGCTTTACTTATGGCCACACCATCTATTCTATCCCAATCCTTCACACTCAATTCTTCATCAACATCCACTCATATATTTATAACAACTTCCATACCAATAAAATCTTCGGAATAACCACCCTATTTCTGCACCTCAATTTTCAAATATAACTATGATACCTCTTGAAAAGTATTATGACACAAACATCTCGCCTAAGGCAACCATGAACCATATTCGTCCCCATATACAAAACCAACCATCCTTACACCAACCAATCTAAAATTTATATGGCCTATGAATCATTTAGATGTCATCAACTCCATCATTCAAACACCTCTTCCTTCATCAATATCTACCATTACACCACAATATTCAGACCCTCCAGTTGAGATCATTTTCATCCCCTCTAGGGTAAAATATTCACAATCAAAATCGAATAATATTTGCATTCTTCCCCAAAAGTATCTCATGCATCCTCATAAAAATTATACCTTACCCCTCATAAGCAATCTAATTCCACATCATATCTCTTAGGAGTGCCCTCTCTTAGGAGTGCCCCCATCCATCTTAGGGCCGGGACCAACACCTAAGAAACCCATCACCAATCAATCTCAAAAAAACAAGATATCTAAATTACCTCTCAAATATATAAATCCCATAAAAATATATACTTCTTCTAGATCTAAATCAAAATCTCCTATCAAACCTCACAAGATAAATATTCCCTACACCAATTCTACTAGATCTTACAAAAATATCCTTAGACATTTAACTAAACTATCTGCTATCACACTCCCTCTTATCAATGCCTTTGATCCACATAATAAAAATCCATCATGGTTCAACTCCAATGTTTTTTTCCCTTATCATCACATCCTGGGCCATGACACTGAGCATTGTAAGGCCCTTTAGGCTATCCTACATGATCTTATTAAGGAAGATGAATTTCTTATCTAGGTGGATCATCCTTCGCATCCATGACAATTCCAATTATGATTTCTACATCTTCATCCAAAAATTATATAAGTCCCCCACTTAACCACTAATTTTGTAGCTATTCATCCTCCACATGTCACTCCTCCAAAAGAGGTTACTCCTTTATTCATCAATTTTTTTCTCTTACTAATCACCCCTATAATTTGAAATCATCTATCAATAAAAACCTAGAGTCATGATATATACTCCTAAAAAAATCACCCCATCTATCTCCATTTCCTCTAGCTTATCCTTGTCTAAGTTGTTTAGTGTGAGGAAGAATCCCTCATAGGGGGAGTATCCACCCCTTTCTCTCAATCATATTTCATCTTCTCCCTCATCCACATATCCCGTGCGCATCAATCCATCTTCCTCTCCATCAAAAAACTCCTTGGATATTGAGGGATTTCACTTTAGGACCAGTCTATTAATATATTACTTCCTTTCCTCTTAATTCTCGACATTTTCTTATCTATCTCTAACCTTATCCAATTTATTGTCTCATATTATCCAATATACCTATATATCATCCCATCCCACCTTATCATAAGACTACTTTTGTTGGCCATATTTGTGCCTCCCTCAAAGCACCGTATCTCATCCTAAGTACAAGTTATTGGCCATATTCATCTCACTAAGATATATGTTTCCTTACTTCCTCACTTTTTAAGGGTAGCACATATTTTTTTATCATTTATATCATCCTATTTCAATATGTCAAAGGTTTTTATTAAGGGTAAATAGTTTTTTGAAAGGGACTATACCCTTGTACAAGAAGGCTCAAAATCCAGATTTAACAATTATACCATAGCTAAAATGATCAAAATCAGGATAAAGCAAGAAGGCCCAACAACAGAAAACAATCTACTCATAATAGAACCAGAAAACAACACCCTATTAGCACAAAAATAATTGATATACAACAACCAAACTGTAACAACATAGAAACACCAAAGCAAAGAAATAGGTTATTGTTCGGTAAAGAAATATGAGGCAATAGGGAACAACTGAACAACAGAAGAGAACAAAATCAGCTAGGTGGAGTATTGTTATTCTTAGAAATATATATTTTTGTTTCTGCACCATTACCCAACCTATTGAATCCTCCTTGAATGAAATGAAAGGAGTATTTTCCTTATTTGTATTTACTCCAATTGGGACAACAATGATGTTAGCCTTAGATAAATATTTTTCCTTAGTCGCATTGGCTCCAGCTGGGACAACATTATTGTTAGCTTCAGATAAAACATTTGCATTTTCTTTGTTGCCAACAAGAGGAATTTTTGATAGAGGGGTTTTGGGAACAGAGTCAGATTCAGCTTCGGAATCTATATTTGATTCAAGATCCTATTTGGCTTCAAAACCAAATGTTTTGGGAGGGAATATTTCCATTAGTTGTGTCTCTCATGTTGGTGCTTTCCTATCCCACAATTAGTGGAGGTGTGACCTAAGCAGAAACACCTCCTACACCTAAATGGTAGGCCTTCATAATATAAAGGTTGTGGCCAAGTTCTATTTTGCACTCTAAGATCAATGGTAGCAGGAAGGTTTTTAGCGGTGTCAAGTTCCACCAAGATCCGGGCATAAGTAGTATGGGTATAATTAGAGGTTTGAGAATCTATATAAAGAGTAGTTCCCAAGGTGTTGCCAATAGAAACAAGGCATTCTTGACTCCAAAATTGGAGAGGTAGATGGGGCATCCTAATCCATATAGGTTTGCATGAAAATGATTCAGTGAGCGGGTTAAAAGAGGGGAACTAGGGTTTCATAATCAAGTATCTAGACTGACAAACCCAAAGTTTGGATGTGATGGTGTTCTTATCAGCTATTGAATAAAAGGAAACAATGAAAATACCTTTAGCACATGGGTATAAATATATCCTTCCAGCTAGTATCAGAGTCCAATGTTTGGATATCCAATCATGAAGTGTAGGAAGGTTGGGCCAGAGACCTCCAAATCTACATATTACTGCATGTTCTTCATAGTATTTTTCAGAAGAAATAACCTCCTCCCCAAATGAAACACATGGGGAAATGCTTGCAGGTTTCATAGGGGATCTCTTACCATTCAATGCATCTTTGAAGGATGTAGTCATAGTAGAGACACCCTTTTCAACTCTGACAACTTTAAAATAACCACTATAGCAAGAGGGATCCTGAACACCTCCACTTTTTCCTGTATCTGCATCCATACCATGAGTCTTAGTTTCCCCACTATTGCCACCATGAGATAGGGAAATAGGATGGGCAAGAGCATTGAAAGATAAATTTATCTAGGAAAATGGTGCATCTACTGAGTCGACCCACTAAGTGGAACCACCTCTATTAGTGTCACCTCCCTTTGAGTCCTTTGTAGAGCCTCCTCCCACAATGCCACCACCCTTCGAGTGAGATTCATGGTCTCTACCATTAGGGTTAAATTTCACACTTAGGGATTTTACATAAGAAGATCGTGGAGAAACCATTGCGGATCTCTAATAAATATTTCTTCTAAATCTTTCGAATTTATTTTCTAATATTTTACAAGTTATGATCATATCTATTGTAGTACAAGTTATGATCATATCTCACCACGACATTCACATCGGTGACCTTTTCCTTAAATCAGATCATCTCGTACTCTAGAAAGGAGCCAAAATGGAAATTTTCCCTAATTGGATTGGACCTTATATTATCACGCATGAGTATGGGTCGAAGCGTATCTTTTGAACTTCATTGATGGTAAACTAGAAGTGGAACCACTTTATGTATTACACCTACAACCATTATATTGTTATTATACTTATAAATGAGAACTTAGTAATATCCTTACATCATTCCTCCAACATTGTCATCTTCCATATATCATTGTAATGACTTGGAAGTATGTGGTTTACCATCACCATCCTATTGATGAACTTAAATATGGGCACCATGACTCTATCCATAGTAATTTCCTTATGGACGAGTTCTCTATTTTTGGTGATAACTTCACAATCATTACATCCATCACCCTCTTATCTACCTATTGGAACCACACAAAGGGTCCATAGGTGTTTATTTTAGATCTTATCATCCCCTCTTAAGTGGTATACTTAGTTATACATAGCTCTTCCCCATATAAAAAATAGGTTGATCCCATAAAGGATAGTTGTTCATATCATACAAAAATAAAAATAGATTGATTCCTCGAAGGATATCTATCATGCATATCGTATCCTACCATCTAAAAATCCCATATAGAAAAAAATAGACCACTCCCTCGAAATATGGCTACTCTATTATATCATGGTAGAGAAGGATTCCCACATTGATCATCCTTCTATATATCCAAAAGAAAAAATACATTAAAAAAATGAAAAATGAAAAATCTTAAGAAATCTTCCTACATTGATCACCTTTCTTATATATTACAAACTTCCCACATTGATCAATTTGCACTCTTCCCTCCACCCAGATTACAAACTTCCCATATTACCAAATTCCCACATTGAATCCTGAATTTACCTAAAAATCATTGTCTAATTTTGTAATGAGTGTATTCAAAACTTAAAATATCTTTTTTCATTAATGGTTTTCCTTGAGCTTCAAGAAACGTTCCCTGATTGCACATCATGTCTAGTCTAGCTCATGTAGACTCATGAGGCCCTCTATTTTGACCTACCTCCTTCAATGAATTCACTAACCAAGAACACCATAGCCATTTTCAGAGGTTCATAGACCAAAAAATCTGAAATCCCATGTTTCCATGTTTTAGATCCCAAAAATACCTTTCCAATGATTATAAATTTGTAAGAAATGGTTAAGTACATTAGAAGATATTACATTTTCACTCTAGTTGTTTCACTAGGATTTTTCCTATATCTAGCCTCCTGGGAACTAAAATTGGTCTTCACCATTAAAATATTCATTGAATCCCATTTCTAGAAAGAATTTTTTTGTAAATTTTGGCCAAAAATGGGGAGATATGTTTGTTTGAATTTTATCCATAATCTAGGATTTACATGCCTCCAATGAGTTATTTCCCTACCTCATCGAGCCATTTTCATACATTGCTAAGATACCTGCATACACTGCCAAGATCTTATCTCACATGACATTCCAGCTTGTCCAAATTCAAAGTGTCAACTCACCATATCATCTCAAACCTATTGTTGACCCACCATCCTCGCTACGATGACTTAACTCGGCATCTAATGTTCAACTCGGTGGACACTTGAATGTATGATGGGAGTCGTGATTTTGAGGTTTCAAACCCCTAAGGTGTTGGATTTACATTCCCTCTCATTTAATTATTTACATTTTCCAAAGTCCAAAGAAACATCCAAAGACCCATCCTTGAATCCGTCTCGGCTTTCCACATTGCTAACGTTTGATTCTTTGCATTTGAACTGTGAGCTCGTTACTTTGAGATTCTTCTTTATGAAACTTTGGTCATCTATGTCACATTGACCCTAAATTAGGGTTGACTCCAAAATTCTTGTATTGAGCCATGTCACTCTCACCCTTTCAGGTTTCTCGCCACACCGATCCTAAAAATGACCACCAAAGCTAACCTTTGGCTGATTCATGAACTTGAGTTCCAAACTTGACCCCCACATTGACCCCAAAGACATGATTTTACCCCAAAAATACTTAGTCCTTTCGGGATTTGGCACTTTGTAACTTTGTCCATTGAGCTTACCCTTCACACTTCTTCACCACCATCAAGCTCTGAATCAACGAAACCCCAAAATCCCAAAAAGGGCTTGGGTTTTGGGCTTTTATTTACACTAACAACTTGACCCAGTCATCTTCCATGGCTCCTCGGTACACAAGCTATTAACCTCACCCCACATTGAGTTGGTCCTTCTATGACTCATTGATCCTTCGATTGATTTTCCATGGCTGAGTTAGATCGACATTTAGGCCAAATTCATCCAATGCAGCCCATTATCCTTGCTCGGCCCTCAATGAATCCAAATTCTCCCTCCGAGATATAGTTGATTCGATCCAATCCCTTCATTCCAATCGACCTTATTGACTCATCTAAGTGTTTCAATGGCTAGGTTGGGCCTTCCCCTTTTGCCAACTATCTTTCCAAAGTGAGCTCTCTACCATTTGCTGCAATGCTCTATGCCAACTCGTCTCATCATTGTTGCGGGCTTCTAGCTCGGCTCGCCAAGTAGCTTGCCAAGCTACTTGGTGAGAGATTATAACTTTCCCCTGTACTCACGGACCCTTGAGCTTGCCGAGCTACTTGCAAAGTAGCTTGATGAGTTTTTCTAGCTCGGTTGTCCTTTTAAGGCCAAATGTGGATTTTTTAATTTTTTTGAGCCTAATTTTGGAATTTTTCCAAATTTTTGATGGAGGAGAGGGGATTGGGTGACTAGGAAAATAAAAATGTTGGATTTCTCCGTTACGGGCCATTTTTCCTCATTTTTAGGGTCGGAGGCCATTTTTTCCTTGCGATGGGGTATTGATCCGGAATGGCCTGAATGGCCAGATTACATTTTGAATGTTCTAAAACACTTCCAATTGCTTCCCAAGACCTTGAAAACACCTGTGATTTTTCTTACATTCTTTGGGGCCCAAAAAGAGCCTATAAATTCTTTAGGACACTATTGGGAAATTTGGGGTGACGGGGGGAATTGTCAATAATTTGGTGACTCGCTGGGACATCTACCTACTAGATGTTTTGAACCGATAGCCCCGGCATTGGGCACAAAGTCACTATATGCCTGCTACTTGACCTTGAAATTGATGAAGCTGAATTTGAAGCTGTGTGCACCTACTAAACAGAAATTGCTCTTATCTTTGTTAGAATAGAAAATTGTCTTGGTTAAATATTTTTACCCGTTCCTCTCTACAACCCTATTATGTGAGACTGAAATGGATTGTCTCGAAAATTTATTCCACCAACTATGAAGCACACAATTGGTGATTATTTGGCATGTATTAAATGATACAGAATTTTGAATAAGAAAATTTTCAAGTTTTGCATCATGGAACTCTATTAAATTTGAATTTTCTCTTTCTTCTAAAAGTTCCACTCTTTGACATGATGCTGGAGGTTGATTTCCCTAATCTATTAAAGGCACTTGGAAGTTCACCTATGATTGGCCTTGAAGGAATTGAAGAATGAAAACTCATTAAAATCAGTCCTTAACTTGATTTTAGTTTCTCTGCATTTATTTTTCTTTGAAACTACAATTGTTTCCCACAAGTGTGAACCTTTTCCTATTACAATGCTTTATTTAAGAGGCACATTAAATCGTATAATGATAAAAATTTGGAGAAATAAAAACTGTCTTTGAAGCACTAAGGGAAATTAAAACCTAACCTATAACAAGATGATGTGTATATGCACTTAGAGGAATTAAAATTCTAAACTAATATGTACAAGGATGAAACTTTTCCTTTTCAATAACAATGTTTAAGATAGATTCCATTGACCAGAATTGGAATCTCTTCTCAATCCAATGTAGATAATTGGAAGGCATTGTTTCTTTTACATCCCATGACCATGTTGGGGCCACTCCAAATGGCATCTAACTTGGAATACCTTCCTGGTTTTTTCCTGATCTACATTTCATTTAAGACCTAGGTCCCCCTCTTGGAAGGTTATTTCTTTTTCTTTCTTATCAAACCATGTTTTGTCTAAGCCTTGATCTTTCTCCATCATTTTTAATATATTTTCTCTAATTTATTTCAATTCCATTGATTGATTCGTGTGTACCTATCCTCAATTGGTTCAAATTCGATAACTCCAATTGCTTAATGAGCTCAAGTGCAAGTATCTCCAATGATACAGGAAAGATTTCTTCCTTTCCATAGAAAAAATTGTTTGGAGAGCTTCTTGTTGATCTCTTTGGTGTTATCATATCATCCCACAAGGCTGATTTGAGATTGGTATGCCATGTTCTTTGATTTTCATCTAGAGTCCTCATGATGATCTTAAACAAGTTATTGTTTGTGGAATCTTCTTGTTCAGGTCATAGTTTGATGAGGTGCTCAAATAGATCCCATTCCTAACAGCCCATTCTATGATCTTTGAACCTAGGAATGAAAATTCATTTTTGAGACACCAAGCCTTGTGAGTATTCATTCGTAGAAATCTAGTATACTAGACTCATTGGCTTCCTTGAGTGTTAATGCCTCGATCCACTTAGTGAAATAGTTCGTTTCTATGAGAATCCACTTGTGGCCTTGCAATGAATTAGGATTTATGACACCAATGAATTATAATCCCTACTACATTAATGGTTGGTTAGCTGAAATTGGATGCAATGGTAGTCTTTGTCGGTTTCTCTTTACATGTAAAGAGCGCGGATTTCTTGCATTTATTGATCCAAGTGTAGTTGTAACATTCCCATTTTAAGACTTTAGAAATAAGGGAATTTTTTTATCTTACATAATGTTCTCTATTCTAAATTAACATAATTTAGAACACACATTCCAATTCTAATCCATCTCATAACAAAAAACCATATACAACTGTAAATGACTCGATGAAATAACGATCTCTCATTTCATGATTCAGTATTAAACCAATCTCTCATGTTAACTCAATAATGTGTATACTACGTATACTTGGTTTCTTTTACCATTTTAGGGGTACCCAAGTGTTCTGTCTAAGAGTCCTATCTAAATATTTGTTACCGATATTCATCTGAAATATCACATCTTAAAATGGGTGACATAGGACAATGTAACCAACAGCTTGCGATACTTTGGCAAAAGTTTCTAAACATGTTTATTATGTTTACATTCCTAAATATCATACTCATTAAAAGGAATATGTCCTTCACCACACTTGTTCTATTATCTAGAATGGTCTTTCCCGACTCTGTTAGTCGAATATGATTCAAGATTTCACACTAGATAAGGTTAGCAACATACACTTGTATGGAAGACTACTCCTGGTAACTAAGGATAAATAAACATACTCAATTAACTTATGATGATTGGGTATTTCTAGTTATCCTAAGTAAACATGAGTTCACCTCGACACTAGATCATATTCCTATCCCTGTATAGGGTAGAACTATGATCCGATCCTACACTTATGTCAATCAAGTTAAACAAACTAAGTGTGGTGTTGAAACATAGCAAGTGCATCCTAGTATATGACTCTTGTCATTATGAAGGTACTATGTTGCGATTGATTTGTGCCAACATCGAAATGAGTTTCCTCAATTAGACTAACATACTTAAGATTACAAGTTTATTAACCCATTTAACCATTGTCTTAAATACTAATGGTAGTAACACTCAAAGATTCAACTAAGCATCATTTCACCTATAAGGTTACAAGTTAAAATTACATGAGAGGTAGGTATGCGGTTAAAATTTTCTTCCTAACCATTCATTTACATGTCTATATTTTTCTTTAAATGAAACATATTTTATAATATGACATGATTGATATTAATGTTATGAAAGTGTGTTCATTATAACCTTTCTTATATCATCCTTAGCTTAAACAAGTTTATTAAAAACCCTTATTTTAGACTTCATGAAGATGAATTATAAATCCCATTTAATTATTTTTTAAGAATTTAATACTTTGATTAAATAAATATGCCTAAGGACGAACACAATCAACAATTCACATACTATAAATAAATATTTTAACAAGATCCTCAAATAAGTCTCATTGCTCGATTTCAAGGAAAATATCCTTTGTCCTATATCAAGGAATTATGTCCATTTATGCAAACATATTACATTTGTTTGAAATAAAATCAAGAATTCATACTTAGATATCTTTATAAATCAATCATAATTCCTTTATATTGTTTAAGGATGTTTTTAAGAGTATCAACTACTTGTTGCATCTCTTTTTGTGAAAACAAACTGACCAATATTTCAGATCCCCAAACTCAAAGTTTTATAAATACAATAAATTTTAAGTTTATTAGTAATATAACACTTAAATATATAAACTTCCCCTTCCTTAAAGATATTTCATAATAATATTACATCCCAATTTATGCCAATGAAGGTATCACAATAAGGTTTAAATCATCAATCATCAAACCATTTATTATATAAAAGGGAGTGATCCATTCACTGATTACAAAAGTATCTCGAGAGATTAAAAAGTGTCATAACAACAATATAAACCAAATTTTAGTACATCTTCATTTTTCAACAAAATCACATCTCAAGTAATGACGCCACATAATCATCATAATAAAGAGACAATCTCTTTAGTAAAACAAATCTAACTTTCTATGTCTTTCTCCTTTCATATTTTACGAAATTCATCTACAAAATTGTTAGATGAGTCCGTTCATTTTAACTTAGTATGATATGCACTATAACTTTAAAACATTGTGCTTTTATCTAAGCTGTTTCATAAAAAGAACCATGTTATTTATGAAACAATTCTGAAAACATAAACAAGTTAAACAGAAGACTTTACCCTACAAGATTACAAACCAAGGAGGAGATAGATGATAAAATTTTCTATAAGTAATGTATAAGTAAGGTATAATTAATCAACATGGTTAATCCTAACTTTTCATCATATAAAATCTCCTCAACATACTGGAAATCAAAGAAAAAAATTAAAGAAACGTAAAATTCATATTTCATTCTAACTTTACCTTCTTATTCAAAGTTCCAAATTATGTTCCTCCCTTCAACATGTTCTAAATTTTCAAGAAGTAATACAAGATATAAAAATATGTCATTCAAAATATGTGTGTGTTGGTTTGCTATGTCAAGTGAACACCCTAACTATTACATGAAGGAATAAAAAAACTAATCAAAATTATATTCCATCTAAAAATCATAACTATATTTGACTACAAACTTACAATAGAGTGTGAATTAGATTGATTAAGAATAAGTGTCAATATTCTAGGAAAGGAAAACTTAATAAATTAGAAACAAATAAGGTATCTCATGATAAAAATACTCTAAAAGACATGAATTCATTTTTAAATTAAACTCAAAGGAACAATCAAAGTAAACATTCTATAATCCTAATCCACAACATTTTGATTTCCTTTTTAATTCAAATAAGAATGAGCTATTATTTAGAACCATATAAAAGTTTTAAACCAACAACTATCAAATTTAGAAAAGGGACTAGAGAGTTAAGTTCTGGGCTTGTTCAAGATTCAAAACATTCACATGGAAATATAAAAACCTAGAACCATTTGATTTAAGGTTAATAAAACACTAAGAATAAACACAAAGGATAAAGTGTAATAAGATATGCAAACCAGAGATATAACAAAAACTAATCACAAATAATCAAGTTCCAAAACTCATGAACAAAAGGAATGGGGTGAGATTGTAGAATCTTTAACCAACCAAATTCATTTGAGGAAGGGTTAGCATTACTCTTATGTACAGGATGAATGAAAAGGAGACAAAACAGACTCCCATAAGAGTAATGCACATCAAGCACTTAAACAAATTGAAAATTCTAGTTAAGATAAATAAGATCATACATGATGTACCAACATGGACCAGAGTTGGGTAATAATAAATGAACCAGAAAAAGAAAGAAAAGAATAACATCCAATGAGTAAATTATTTTTTCCTTCTTCCATTAAAAGTACAATCACCGTACATGATTAAACCGATTAACAAAATAATCGATTGGTTCTTATAAATATCAACAACGAAAGAAAGGAGAATGACCAGACCTAATCCGAAACTAGTCTCTAAAATAACTTACAATCATAAAAACAAGAAGGGAATATGGATCATTAGAAAAATCCCCTTCAACAATATTTGATCAATGGTTGATATCTTTACAACATTTCAAAGATTAAACTATCTGCAAAGGAAACCAAAATCCAAGAGTGGGTTAACGAAAATAAGAAGTAAATGCAATAGAATAGAAGCTAACCATTCTCACTCATATTTTTAGGTTCCACTTCCATCACCAAATACCTCCATTCATAAAAGGTTCAATAAAAGAGAAAAGATATAAAACTTTCAAGCTCGGGGTGAGCATTCATTTACTCCTAACCCGAATGGTAATAGCATATAATTTTAAGAGATAACACAAAGATTCCAAAAAGATCCCATTTGGGAAGAACCATGAATAATTAAATCCTAGATCTAAATGAACTATATCCCCTTAATAACATATAGTACAAAAACAAGTTGAATCGAAATAATGTGTCCCTATTTCCATCATCGAGCAATAGAAAAAATGACGAACACATGATAATCCCAAAATGACGACGTAATGCCAAAATCAAGAATAGTTCAAAGATAGTTTCCCACGATAACAATAATGAGAGCATGCAAGATAAAATATATGGATTTAAACAAAATTGAGCTACTGTTAAAGTATATAAATACTTTAGCATTGGTTTTCAATCATTCAGAGAAAAAGTACAGATCCATTCCAACATCAAGAAGATTCGAATAGAAGTAGGTTAACATAATAAAAACAAATCAACACTTCCATATTTAATTTTCCACACAACCAAGAAGAACCAATTTGCATTCAAAAGTATGAAGTTTTTTTATTGGAGGTAAAAAAGGGTTGAGGGGACCCTACCCCATACAAAGTATTACTAGTTAATTACAAAGAGGCCAAGGGATTTACCATTGAATCCCAACCAAAATCCAAAAGCATCGCGAACCAAATAGCTAAGAGAAACAACCAAAAAACCAAGAAGTAAAATAACTAACAATAGAGAGACATAAGAACTAACAACAAACAACTATTAACTAATGAAGAAATTAGAAACACCATTATCCCATGTTTCTTCATCATTATTTTATTAGATCCCCCACTGTATTCATACAACCATTCCAATATTTGAAAAGGGAGGTGATAGTATATTTCCAATACTTTTAGTTAGGCTCAAGAATCTCCACTTTGGGGCCTTTTCCTTATTTTTATTTTTCCTTTGCAAGTTCCATAGAATGGATCATATTTGATAAGAGTTTGAAGTGGTGGATGGTGCTTTTAACATTGAGGAGGTGGACATCATGAATCTGAAGATTCGATCTTGTGCACACTTCCTTTGCTTTGACTACTTCTTGGGGTGACTTACTATTTTAAGTAACAACCTATATAAGGGACTTACTATTTATAGTAAGTGGTCATTTTAACTATTTTCTTCTCCAGACAATCATTTTGGCTTCTTGGTGACCTTGGGTACACACCCTTTCACTACAACTGCTTTTGATGATGACTTTCTAAACATAGCAAGTCTGTATAGGAAAAATTACTATTTTTAGAAAGTGTGTTTCTAGTGCTTGATTTGTAATAGAACATATTTTTTTAGACTCATCTTGTCATTACGATCACACCCTCTGAATTTCACATATTTTTTCCCACTATGCCTAGAAATAAATTTTAAACTTTTCACTGGCAAAGTGGTGGCTTGAGCACTGAGCTATCATGGTGGCCATTAATAGAGATTAAAATTTTTAGGTCTTGTTTTTGTCTCTTTTCATGATGAAAACAACTCCATTGTGATAGGTTTTTTATTTGGAGTCTGAGGAATTTTTTTTAGCTCAATCAAATCATCAGATTGTTGGGAATTCTAAAAATGTGAGCTAGGGTGTGAAGTGGGATTTTGTTGGAACAAATAATTCAGAGCACCATTTGACCTCCCATTTTATTACATCTTGATCATCTTGAAAAATGTGGAATTCTATAGAATATGACACCTCTATCTGAATTGTATCTTGTGAGATATGGATTTTTCTCGATCGGGTAACTTCACGGTTATCTGGAAAAAAACCTTCATTTTCTTCCCGTTCTTTGTTTCTTCAACACTTTTGATCATTCCTTCCCATAAAACCTATGTATTTTCATGGAATGGGTGTTTATGTGGCCATGGTAGAGTTGGTTTAGAGCAACAATGGTGGACCAGGTGTTTGGACAAGCAAGAACAAGGCCATGGCATGGTGAGAAGCTGTGAAGGAGAAATGAGGGGGAAGAAATGACTAAGTGCCAGATTTGAATATTCAAAAATTGATCATGCAAGGGTGAGGATTATTATTTCATGTCTAGCGTCCCTAAATTCAGGGACATGAGAGACATAAAATTCCATAGTGAGTAAGAGGATGACACGTATCCTCGATCCGATGAAAGGGGATTCACTTGAAAAAGTACTAGAAGCACTTGGGGCTGAATGTCAGTCACGTGGATGACTAAAAAAATCCATATAGGGGCTGGGTGAATTTTTCCATGTCTACTTTCCTTGACCTCAGGGAGGTGAGGGACAAAAAATTACACCGTGGTTTTGGAGTGACATGTGTTCTTGATCTCGACAACAAGAAATTTGAGCTCAAAAATGCACATGGGGGTTAAACTATCAAGTCTAAAGGTCACATGAAGGTCCCAAAGTTCACATGGTGGATTGAAACATTTTTCCAAGGTTTATGTACCTAGCCTTAGGGATTTCAAGGACATAAAATCCCACCAGGATCCTGGTGTTGACATGTGTCCTCCCGAAAATTGACTAACTCCTGAATTGTCTCGAGGAGGGTAACTTGGAACGATGATAACTTGAGCTCCCAGTGGAATTTCTTGGTGAAAATTTATATGGTCCTAATTGTAAATTTCATTTTTAATCCAATGGTGTGGGTCTTATGTCTTGATTTATCCATTTGGTCCCTAAAAATTTGAAATTGTGATTTGTTACTCCACCCGTGCCTAAGAACAACTCCTCCGCACTGATGTGTAAAAGTGTTGTGAAAAATATTATTTCACCATAATTTAGGGCTTGGAATTATATTTCTAGAGATGTTTTATTTTACTCCTAACTCCATTTGGAGCTCCTAGAATCTTCTTCTGAAGCTCAACAGTTGTTTTAGGCATGTGTACTGCCTAGGCTTATGAACCTTGCTTTTCATTCAGACTACTCCAAGTATTTAAAAACTTCCCTAAACCTTCCAAAATAATTTCCATGATGTTCTAAGGTCTTCAATTCACCTCCATGTTTAATTTTTCCCTTCCATTTTTCTCCATAAGTTAAGTTATCCTGGGAAGGCCAATGATAGCCCTTCCCAATACTGCTAGAAGATAGCATCTTTTTAGAACTTCCTAAAATCACCTAAGGGATTAAATTGAATTTCCTAAATCACCTAGGGGACCAATTTGACATCAAATAGGGGGTGACTAGACTGATGGATTTGACTTAGGGTGCCTAGGAATGATAAAACATGAAAATTTCGGCACAAGGGTATAATTGTTATGCTCGGAAATTGTCAATTTCTCTGTTGCACATTTGCAGGACAACAAGATCATCAAGACAACTAATGTGTTTTTCAAAAAAATCAAATTTTTCTTTATTTTCAGTAAGCTAGTGAACACCTATTATTACATTATAAGACCCCAAAGTAGCAACGTAAAGATCAACTTTAGTGGAAAAACTAGGTAATTCAAGAACCGCTTCAAAAAGACACTTACTAACTATATCGAGTGTTATTTCCATAATGTAAAGTCCAAGATTTTTCCATTATTACAAATTTTATTTTTATTTTTGCAGCTAAATTACTATAAATAAATCATTCAAGTAGCTTCGATGATCAAAAATTATTGTAATAGGAATACCAAATAATTTACCTAGCACTTCTATAGGCGTAACTTACTTTTCATCTTGTTTATCAGCTACTGCAACATGTATCTTATGTTGCTGATTGTTGTCATCCTTCCTTAGAGGGAACTAATTTACATAATGATCCTTGCCACAATTGTAGCAGCCCCCTACAAGTCTTCTTTTAGGTTCAAATTTATTTTCAGCCCGAAATTGTTGTTCCGCCTATATAGGACTTTTTATCTGTTGTTATTGTTCTTTACAAAGTTGTTTCAAACATTTGCAATAGGTTTATTTGCTATCATTTTCTCATTTTTATCAGTGAATAAATTATTTTTAGTACCAAATTTTTCCATTCCCCTTTTTGGGTGCAAGAGATGAAGAAGAATTAGGAATTTTCTTTCTATTCTCTTCCTTATGGGCATAAATTGCTTTTAATTTTTGTTCATGTCAAATGGATTTTTATACAACCCTCCGATGGTGGTTTGGCTGTGAAAATATACCTCACCCCTAAGATAGGGTTTAATCCCATACTAAAATTTTGTATCCTAAACTTCTCATTAGTTTGATCTTGAGGTGCATACTTAACAAGTTTGGTAAACCTCTCCCACTACTACGATACAGTTGGTTTTTCTTGAATTAAGTTCTAAAATTCAGTCATATTTTGATCATAATATAGTTTTGGAAGCCATTGTTTCCTAAAATAACTCTTAAATTGATCCTAAGTGATGCCTGATTCATCAATGTTCATTTCAGCCTTACGGTTGTCCCACTAGGAGGATGCCTCATGGGAAAGATGATAATCTCCTCATATATCTTTAGTTTCCTCTGAGAAGTTCCTTATTGCAAAGTAATTATCCATTTTGCTCAGCCAGTTCTTATCTCCACCCCTTAGTGTAGTGCCATCAAACTTGGGTGGAATTATCCTTTTTATGTCATTTGTGAGTTCAAATGCTAATCTTGCCTTTTTATTTTTAGGCTAATTGGGTACATTTGCATTTTCATTCACAACATTATTATTATCAATGCCCAAATTTCCAATATTGGTATTGTCCACAGGAGGTGGTTGATTGTTATTACCAGCATCTTCTTCCTCCTCCTCATTACCCATAACTTGTTGTTCAAGTACAACCAGATGATCTCTTGTGTCCAATAGGGCAACAAGGATCTCGTCAAGTTTTTGTGTGGTAGTTGCCTCTCCACCTAGAGGTGGGTTATTTGTAGCACCTCCCCTTGTTCTAACCATTTTCTGTTAACAATAAAATTAAGTTTTTATCTAGATATGGACTCAATAGGTCCAAGATTTGTAACCTTCAACTCTGATACCAAGATGTAACATTCCCATTTTAAGACTTTAGAAACAAGGGATTTTGTTTATTACATAATGTTCTCTATTCTAAATTAACATAATTTAGAACACAAATTCCAATTCCAATCCTTATCATAAAAGAAAACCATATGCGTTGTAAATGACTCGGTAAAACACGATCTCTCATTTCATGATTCAAGATTAAACCGATAATGTATGTTAACTCAATAATGTGTGCACTAAATATAATTGGTTTCTTTTACCCTTTTAAGGGTACCCAATTGTTCTATCTAAGAGGCCTATCTCGAATATTTATTACCGATATTCATCGAAATCCCACATCTTAAATGGGTGATATAACAAAATGTAACCAACACTTTGCGATACTTTGGCCAAAGTTTCTAAATATGTTTATCATGTTTACATTCCTAAATGACATACTCATTAAAAAGACTATGTTCTTCACCAAACTTTTTTGTTATCCGAATGGTCTTTCTTGACTCATGTTAGTCCAATCCGATTCAATATTTCACATTAGACAAGGTTAACAACATGCACTAGTGTGGAAGACTACTCGTGGTGACTAAGGATAAATAAACATACTCAATAAAATTATGTTGATAGGGTGTGTCTAGTTATTCTAAGTCAACATGATTCGACCTCCACATTAGATCATGTTCTTATCCTTGTATAGGGTAGAATCGTGATCCAGTCTTACACTTATGTCAATCAAGTTAAACAAACTAAGTGGGGTGTTGAGACATAACAACTACATCCTAGTATCCTCATAATGACTCCTATCATTATGAAGGTACTATGTTGCAGTTGATGTGTACCAACATCCAATTGATTTTTCTCAACTGGACTAACATACTTAAGATTACAAGTTTATTAACCCATTTAACCATTGTCTTAAAGACTAATCGTAGAAACGCTCAAAGATTCAACTAAGCATCATTTCACCTCTAAGGTTACAAGTTGAAATTAAATGAGAGTTAGGTATGCACGTAAAATATTCTTCCTAACCATTCAATTACATGTTTATGATTGTATTTAAATGATATGACTTGTATCATATAATGACATGATTGATCTTAATGTTATGAAAGTGTGTTCATTAGATCCTTTCTTATTTCAACCTTAGCTTAAACAAGTTTATTAAAAACCTTTATTTTAGACTTCATGAAGATGAAGTCTAAATCCCATTTAATTCCTTTTTAAGCATTCAATATTTTGATTAAAGAAATCTTCCTAAGGAAGAACACATTCAACCATTCACATACTATAAACAAATATTTTAACAAGATCTTCAAATAAGTCTCAGTGATTGATTTCAAGGAAAATATCCTTTTTCCTATATCAAGGACTAATGTCCATTTATGAAAACAGATTACATATGTTCTAAATAAAATCAAGAATTCATACATATATATCTATATAAATCAATCATAATTCCTTTATATTGTTTAAGGATCTATTTAAGAGTATCAACTAATTGTTCCATCTCTTTTATGTGAAAATAAACCAACCAATATTTCAGATCCCCAAACTCATAGTTTTATAAATACAAGAACTCTTAAGTTTCTTATTCATATAACACTTAAATATATAAACTACCCCTTAAAGATATTTCATAATAATAATACATCCCAATTTATGCCAATGAAGATATCACAATAAGGTTGAAATCAACAATCATCAAACCATTTATCATCAAAAAGGGAGTGATCCATTCACTAATTACAAAAGTATCTCAAAGATTACAAAGTGTCATAACAACAATATAAACTAAATTTTATTACATATTCCTTTTCCAAAAATTCACATCTCAAGTAATGATGCCACATAATCTTCATAATAAAGAGACAATTTCTTGAAGAAACAGATGTAACTTTCTATATGTATTTCTCCTTTCATCTTTTATGAAATCCATATGCAAAATTTTTAGTACGAGTCAGTTTATTTGAACTAAGAATGATAAGAACTATAACCTTAAATTTTTTTCTTTTATTTAGATGTTTCATTAATAGAACCCGATTGCTTATGAAAAAGTTCCAAAATACACATAAAAGATAAACATGAAGACTTTACCCTAAAATATTACAAACCAAGGAGGAGAGAGTTGATTAAAGTTTCTATAAGTAATGTATAAGTAAGGAATAATTAATCAACATAGGTAATCCTAACTTTTCATCATATAAACTATTTTCAACATGTTGCAAATCAAACAATAGAATTAAAGAAAGGTAAAATTCATATTTCATCCTAACTTTACCTTCTTATTCAAATTTCCAAATTAAGATCCTCCCTTCAACCTGTTCTAACTTTTCAAGGAGTAATACAAGATATACAAATCTATCTTTCAAAATATGTATGTTGTTTTTCTACTTCAAGTGAACACCTTGACTATTACAGGAAGGAATAAAAAAATCAGAATTATATTCCATCCAAAAATCATAACTAGATCTCGGCTCAACATAGAGTCTAAATAAGATTGATTAAGAATAAGTCTCAATATTCCAGGTAAAGAAGACTTAATCAATTAGAAACAAATAAGGTAGTTCACGTTAAAAGTAATCTAAAAGACCTAGGTTCATTTTTGAATTCAACTCGAAAGTATCAATTGAAGCAAACATCTTACAATCCTCATCCATATCATTTTTATTTCCTTTTTAAGACAAAGAAGAATGAAATATCATTTAGAACCATATACAAGTTTTAAACCAACCATTATCAAATTTAGAAAAGTGATAGGAGAGTTAAGTTCCAGGATTGTTTAGGATTCAAAAAATTCACTCAGAAATATCAAAAACCGAGAACCATTTTCTTTAAGGTCAATAATACATTAAGATGGAACAAAAAGGTTAAAGTGTAATAAGATATGAAAACCTTAGATATAATAATAACTAATCCCAAATAATCAAGTTCCACAACTCACGAATAAAAGGAATGGGGTGATATTGTAGATTCTTCAACCAACCATATTCTTCTGAGGAAGTGTTATCATTACTCTTATGTAAAGATTAAAAAAAGAAGATAGAATAGACTCCCTTAAGAGTAACGCACATCAAGTGCTTAAACAACTTGAAAAGCCCACTTAAGATCAATAAGATCTTACCTGAGGTACCAACATGGCCCAGAGTTGGGTAGCAATATAAAAACTAGGAAAAAGAACATAAAACAATAACATCCAATGAGTAAATCAGTCTGTCCTTCTTCCACAAAAATTATAATCACCATACATGATTCAACTGATTAACAAAAAAACCAATTCAGTTCTTAGAAATATCAACAACAAAAGAAAGGAGTAAAACCAGACCTAATCTAAAATTGGTCTCTAAAAGAACTTACAATTGTAAAAAAAAGGGTATTTGGATCATTAGAACAACCCCCCTTCATAAAGAGTTCATCAATGGTCGATATCTTTACAAACTTTCCAAGATCAAAAGATCTGCAAAGGAAACCAAAATCCCATAGTGGGTTTATGAAAAATAAGAAGTAAATGCAACAAAATAGAATTTAACCATTCTCATTTTTATTTTCTTGTTCCACTCTCATCAAAAAATACTTCCATTCATAGATGGTTCAACAAATGAGAAAATACATTAAACTTTCAATCCCAAGGTCGAATTCGTTTACTCTTAACCTGAATGGTAATAGTAGAGAGTTTCAAGAGATAACAAAGAGATTCCAAACAGTTCCCATTTGGGGAAGAACCCAGAATAAGTAAATCCTAGATCTAAATGAATTGTATCCCCTTAATAACATACGGTCCAAAAACAAGTCAAATTAAAATAATGGGTCCCTACTTCCTTCATCAAGAAATAGACAAAGCAATCAACACATGATAATCCCAAAATGATGGTGTAATGCCAAAACAAAGAATCCTTCAATGCTAGTTTCCAAGGACAACAATAATGAGATCATGCAAGCTAAAATCTACGGATTTTAACAAACCGAGCTATTGTTAAAGTATATACAACCTTTAGCACAAGTTTTCACTCATTCAGAGAACAAGCACAGATCCTTTCTAACATCAAGAAGATTCACATAAAATAAATTTAACATAATAGCAACAAATCAACACTTCCATATTTCATTTTCCACACAACCACAAAGAACCAGTTTACATTCAAAAGTATCAAGTTTAAACACCAATGAAGCAAGAATAAACAAACACAAAATCAGAAGGTTTCAAATAGAGCAGAGTTCTTCTAATGAAGAATTTAAATAAAAGTAGAAGACTTAATGGATAGGTCCTATCATGCTTGATAGAGCTCTTACCTTTAATTTCTTGTTGTAAATATTCAAGAAAATCTTCGATAGAAATTCCTTTCCATGAAAATGCCAACAAGCATCTCAGAAACCTTCTTCTACTTCCTCTCATAGCTTCTCAATGATATTTTCATCACTATCACCACCATGCAAGTAGAAATAAACATGTAAGGATTCAAACTGAGGGTTCAAAGTGAAAAACCACATGCATAGCTAAAGCTCACAAAAACCAAATGAACAATGCAAAACCAAAAACCCTTCTTCCTTCCAACTTCCCTACTTCTTAGGAGGTTTTCATTATTACTAAGAATCATAAATGTCAAACAAGATTGAGTCCTTCCACATCTCCCGCCACCACCAACTTGCATCTAGCTATTACTAAATTTAAATTTCCATGCATCAAAAAATTTAGTAAGGATGCCAACTAACCATTCGATAAACCTTCATGCACTCACCAAATTTGGCTAAAACCATAAGTTTTAATGCCCAATAAATCCTCATTAATACATTGAGGTTAGTGTCACCGACCTGCCTTAACATGTCATCCCATTTGTCCCCTTTAGGTTAGCCCAAATCTTAGGTTAGGTTACAAATTATTTTAGGAACTAACTTAGGTCCTTAGGCTAAAGTTTATTAATTTAGTCTTAGGTTTTTCCTTTTTATTAACATTCCACATTAATAAAATAACTTAGTAACATAGGATAGATTACAACTTAGGATAGGATTACCATCTTAGGAACATAGATTAATTAGGTTCCTAAACAATTTTAAAAATTTTAAATTACATCTTACCCAAAAAAGAATCAAAATGCCATTTAAAAATCACATACGAAGCACGGGAGTAGTAGAGTTCACTTGAGATTTCAAGACAACTAAATTTGAGAGATCTTGTAATCTACCTAGCTTGGTCAAGATGACCATAATATCATGAAATTGAAAGCATGCCTTGGATCACTGAAATTGATCCAAGGTATAACTATCCTACATCCGAGATTATGAAAATTGAAGCACAAGTTCAAGTGCAACAAAGACTTATGAACTAGTTTAAACTGAACCAATTTTTTATTTCCACATGTAGTGAATTATTCAGCATAAGAAGGAATGACATACTTCATTTTCAATTCAACATAAACATGGTAGAGTTGTATCTATCTTAGCAGATAACCTATTATAAAAAAACATTATTATTAGTTAACAAGAGTACATCGTCTTCAGATAAGAATCACATATCAACATTTACAAATTCTTATACATAAGCCCTTATAGATATCAACCATGTTAGAGGTGTTATAGTAGTAGCCACTGAACATTGTGGGATAATAATAACCTTCTTTCAATTTTTTAAGAGTTGTTAACCATGGGGAAAATGACCTCTTGCCTCACCATCATGAAACTCGTGTAATATTCTTTTAGTTTGACTTGTTCCAATACACCTCAACAAGACACCATTTACATATTTCTTAAATAAAACATTATAAACAAACACATATGGAATGGATTGTAATCTGAATTATCTCCTCTTTACTTTGCTCATTTCGGAGGGCATAGGCCTAGTTTTAGAAAGTGTATTGTTGGTGCCTAGTTTGATCCTCTGTCGTTTCTCCATGTTTCCCCTTTTCTCTTTGTGCTCTGAAACATTTTTTCCTCATGAAATCGATGATGTGAAGTTGTAGCTCCATTCTTGTGCATTGGATTATTTGTAAACTCATTACCTTGCCCTAATTTTTCTTGTTCAAATGCCTCTGCCATTTTTCTCATGTTTTCCGGCCTTTGGAGCTCGAAATTGTTCATTTTATACTTATTTTCCCTCAAATATCCCTTTCCATGGTCGTAAATTTCCTAAAAACACTTTCCATTTGTCTTTTGATCAAAAAATTCTTCACCCACGAAGAAAAAATCAATTTTGGGCATCCTGGCATTTTTCTGTGTTTTGTGGTTAAAAAGGCATCATTTTCCCATCAAATTCATCTTCAGCATTCTAGGGCATCACTGGCAATTTCTACATTGTTTGACGGTCATACGGGCATCCTTTTCCCGTCAAATTTTAGCTCAAAATCTTCTCCTATATGGCCGTTTGTGATTAGACAAGGTTTGGCGGGTCTGCTCGAAAAACTTAACATTTTTGTGTTTTGGAAAAAAGTGCATGTTGCCCCTGTAGCTCCGTAGGCCCCAGAGGAGGTACACGTGTTGCAGGCAGAGTGAAGGTGGATGGGTGGGTCTTTTTGTGCCTTAAGGCATTTTAGAAAAAGAGTTAAAGTACAAAGAAAATGCCTAGGGCCCACAACGAATCAGAATGGAACACATGGCGGTTTCAGAGTGTAGGCCCGTAGTGAAATAGAATGGAACATGTGGCGGCTTTAGAGTGCAGCCCATAACGAAATAGAATGGAACATGTGGTGGCTTCATAGCGCAGGATCTCAACAAATTAGAGGTGGACACATGTCATTTTTTCATCAAAAGTGGATGGAAGGCTGGCAAAGTACTTAGAAATTTTTTTCCTTTTGGCAAAAGGGAGAAAAAGTTGTGAAAAATGCCGCGAGTACGTCAGGCCAATTAGGAGAGGACACGTGGCAGGATCAGGGGTAGAAGGGAGTGTGGGCCACTGGAGGAAAAAAAGGAAATGTTGCATTTTTGGAAAAATGAGTTGAAGCAATAATTTGAACCATAGCTCCACAAGGAGTCAAAGGGAGACATGTGGCGTGGAGAATCGAGAGGTGCGGAGGAAAATTGAAAAAAACTCCATTTTATGAAAAGATGGAAAATGTGTAAAATTGAGCCACGACCCCGGATCCAATCATATTGTGCCATGTGTCAGCACCAAATCTCAAGGGTAGAGTGGCAGAGGAAGTTGAGAAATTTTGCAAATTTCCAAAAAGGTGGAAGTGTGTAGAATCAAGTTGTGATTCCAATTGGACCCACCTTGTGCCACATGTCAATGCCAAATCTCAAGGGTGGAGGGGCAGAGAAAATTTCAAATTTTTACATTTTTTCAAAAAGTGTTAAAATGTCAAAAAGTGATCCCAAACCAATTTCCAATCACATTGTGACATGTGGAGGGCTCAGATTGAAGGGAGAAAGGTAGATCAAGGTAATCGTGCATTTTTCGGTTTGGCCACTATTTTTGTGCTAGGAAGTGTGGAAATACATTTTTGCATCGAATTTGATCAATTTTTGGCAAATTCGTGTCGTTTTGTGCATGCAAGGACCAATGTAATTGGTTTTTAGGATCAATTTGAAGATCAAAGATGATTTTGGATTAAATATTTTTCCTAACTCGTCTAAAAACGTGAAATATCAAATCTTAAAGTTGCAGAGTCAAATTTTGGAGGGATAAGGATGAAATAATGAAAGAAGGGGTCTGCATGCTTTGAAGATGAAAAATTTTACTCCACAATGGATAATGATGTGAATTTTGCAATGATTTGCCTTTTTTCAAAACACCTGACAAATTTTGTTGCAAATATGTTAAACATCCCTGTCTACGAATCATGATGAATTTGTAACAAACTAAGATGCCATCGGATATTCTATTCTTGGGAAATAAGGATCAAATGAAATACAAAGATATATAATACATGTTTTGAGAAGTGAAAAGGTTAGGAAATTTAAAATCATGAGAAAATTTTGAGAGAAGCTCATCTTATGAGAAACCCTCCAAAAAAACCTGGTTAATGTCTTCTGTGTTAGATCTTTATTCATGTTAAGTTGGTTACAAGTGTATAGCCATCACACAGATATGAGATTGCTCCTAAAACTCTCCCCTGCTGATGAATCTAACAATATTTTGAATTAATCTATGTTATTTTAGGTAATATGATGTCTTTTATCATGTTTAAATGTTTGCAAAGAGTTTTCCTTATTATTGTTGCAATATTGCATTGAAATCTTTAGGAATCACATAGATCTCATCCTTATTGATAGTTTAGTGGCATTTGTAATTTCATTTGTCATAAGAGCTTTCATCTAGCATTGAAAATAAGCAGTTTAAAATCACTTCACCTTCATTTGTTGATAAATATTTCTTGTAAGCCTTTGGGGGTACCTTAGGCGTGATTTGATCAGAGATTTTGATGTTTAATTGAGTCCTTTAACTCAATATTTTGTGTTGAGGTCTCAAATATTATGTGAAGAGTGCAAACCTGGGCCTCCATTTGTGTATCTCTTCTGGTTGAAATAACATCCTGACTATTTTGAAGCATTTTATCTTATAGTTGTTCAAATTTTGTAGAGGTTGTCAAAGATCTGGCATAGTCAAGTTTGTCTTGTCAATATCCCACCAAAAATCATTCTAAACAACTAATCCTACCCCATACTACCCCTATTTTGACTTGTATACCCACAGAAGATCAAAATCCATTTGCTAAAGTATGCAAAAATGATCGATTTCAAAATGTCTTCAGATAACCCTTGCCTTGCGTTGAAAGTATCTCCATGTCTGGAAGTGACAACTTGTGAAATTCATATTTGGAGTGTTGATCATATTTTCCCAAGGCCCCTTCATACTATTTGCAAAAATTGAGGGATATATTCATCTCCTTCACCATTTGAGGGTTACAAAATAGGTCCTCTTACCTTGGTTGAAAGGCACAACCTAAAATAGTTAGGACAAGATCAAGTCCTATTTGAGTTCTATCCATCTCTCCATAAATATGAGTGCCGTTAGATCACATCCCTAGCTACAAAATGACATACATCATGATCTATCTGTCTTCAAGCTTCATGCCATATCTTTGATGCTACTCAGACTGAAAAGGAGAACAAATTTGGGTACCAACACCAGTGGCACCGTTGGGGAGTTGTTGAAAATATTTGAGATATTTGGATACATGTCAAACCCTGGTAATGTTTCTTACAAATGTTGCATGCAAGTACATTGTTGAAGCATCATTTTATAATCAGATTTGTAAGGATTAAGTGAAGATATAAGTTTTGCCTACAATTTTATCAGTTTCCAGTAGTAGTTGCACTTCATTTGCATTTGTGGTTAATAGATTCAAGAAAAGGAAGGTCTGATCTATAAAGTTTGGCAAGATTTTCAGAGTCTTTGATAAGTATTTGTGAGAATATTTTAGTGTATTTGCACAACTAGGGTGAAAGTCCTTAGTGGAAACTCCATGATGTTTTGATCTTGATAAATACCAGTGTCCTAGCTTTTGTCATTTTTTTTGGTGTTTCTAATCTCTCGCAAACGTGAAAGGAAGAAGATCTCTCTTTAGGACAGACCCAAGTAGAAAGTTATTTCAAGAATTGAGAAAGACAGTTTTAGAGGAAAGAAAAGTTTGGAAGTTTTTGAAGGTCGGACATCAAGCAAAGGAATATCCATTGGTGAGAGAGATCAACCTTTAATAGAGGATTATCACTCTTCTTCCAAAGTGATTCCGATTCAAGAAATATTATCAAAAATTTGTTTACTTCAACTAGTAAAGGTCTTTCTATTGTACTTGGTAAGTTATTTTCTCAATCTGCACATGTGTGCTTCAATTCAAATAAAACTTTCCAAGAAAATCAACACCTAGAGAGTGCCAATTTTTTGATTCACATTCTTGTGCCCCAAAGACCTCACACTCCTCATCATTTTGTTTCTCCTCCAAGATCACCACCTCAAAATAGAATGGCTCAACCTAGACCTCCATTTGTTGTTAACACCTTTGGTCCTATAAAATTTAGAGGAATGGATGGTTACCCAAATGTTTTCCCACAAGATGTTAGAAGTATATTGCCAAAGTTCCAAGGGAATAATGCCATAATAGGTGATCAACATCTCAAACTCTTTATTAATATGATGGAGGAATTTGAGATTGAGCATGAAGATGTGTATATTAAATTGTTAATTCATACACTAGAAGAGGATGTAAGGGATTGGTATAAGGATCTACCTGATAATTCTATTGATTAATGGATTGAAATACAAAATGCATTCGATTGCAATATGGTGACAAAAATGATCCTAGGTTTCTATTGTTTGAATTTGAAAATATCAAGAACAACCCCAATGAATTAGTTCATGAATTCAACACAAGGTTTAACAAAATTTTGAGAAGGCTACCAATTAATTTTAAGCCATGTGATCAGTCATGCTTCATCAAATATGCAGATGCATTTGATAAGAAGGCAACCTATTGCCAAAGAGACAAAAACCCTACCAATTTAAGGTAGGCCTTTACCATGGAACTACAGATTGAAAATAACATTAAGGCCATTGGGAAACCTCTCAAGATAGATGGTGTAAAGATGAAAAACCCTGAAAAATCCTCAACCAAGTAAGAGTGTAGACTTGGAGGAAGTGGTGAAAACTTTGGTAGGGGTTGTCAAAGAGATTTCTTACAAGTTGGAAAGAGTTGAGAAGGTAATTGGGTAGAGTTCACAAGGTCAACAATAAGTACAAAACCATGACAAATTTTCCAATCATCCTAGGGGTGATCAAATATCTGATGAAAGAGGGAAAGGACCCATGGGGTCTGTAAATAGACATCCTCAAGCATGTGAAGGAAGAGTATTACCTGATACCCTAACTATTAGGGTTGCTGTTGTTGAGGAAGTTGCTGATATTGATTGGTGTGATAGGTGTTTTCTACCCCATCCTCCATGTGAAGTGGACCAACAAGATGGTGAAGCTAATAATGATGATGGTACTGATGATGATATTTGAATGGTGGGCTGTTCTTCAGACTCACAAGAAGGAGAAACATCAAGGCGAGGTAATAAGTACAAGGATAGCTGCAACCTTTTGGGATTGCATCAAATGGGTATAAGGCATTCTTCCCTCTCATACTCTTTAAGTTTATGTAGTGCAAGATTTTGAAATTCCTAACAATGAATTTGAATACTTAAGAGTTTTGATGATTAAGAAGTATGATGGTGGTATACCTTCGGAGGAAGATAAAAATTGTTAATAAATGTTGTTGTGGCTCAAGAAAAAGAGTATAACACTAGGAGCAAGGTTGTTAAGGGAGTTGGGCCTCAATCCAAACCTAAAACACCCTTTCTTACAAGTATTCCCAAAGAATCTTCTAGAAGAGAAACACCTGCTAAAAGCTCTGTTGTCCTAAGAAAAAATTACAGTCCTCCTCATGCCCAAGCTACCAAGAGTCCCATGCCATCTAATGAATCTGCTTGTCTCCATTCCAATGCTGCCTTACCAAAGAGTGTTCCATATGACATATCCCAAGTATTGAGCTAAATCAAAGTGAGTGTTCCAATCATATAGTTGCTTAGGATTCCTAAGCACAAGAAGAGAGAATTTGAGTACTTGGGATTGAAAGAGGA
Organism: Taxus wallichiana var. yunnanensis; assembly: GCA_018340775.1. Classification (NCBI taxonomy): domain Eukaryota; kingdom Viridiplantae; phylum Streptophyta; class Pinopsida; order Cupressales; family Taxaceae; genus Taxus; species Taxus wallichiana. The sequence continues at coordinate 55,335,049 of CM031234.1, forward strand.
GAAGAGTACCCAAAGCGAAATGTAAACGTTGTTGAAACTCCTCCTCATATCATTACAAACCTTGAGACACCACCAGCATTTTAGGATCTTGGAGAAACACCGAGGTATACTTGGGGACATCGTAGGGTAAAAGCACAATAAAAGGATAGACTACTTCACAACATATTGTATGTTTTATTTTGGTGCATCATGCAATGCAATGTCATACCTCTAGAAGTCATGAATGAATTGGATATCAAGGTGACAACAGCCTATGGAAAGTGTATTTCCATCCACTCAAGAGAAGATTTTGGTATTTTTGGTTGTGTGAAGGGTTTGGTGGTGTAACTTGCATCTTATCCCGGGAGGAATTTAAAATTAGATGTTGTGATTGTTGATTGCCCCGCCAAATGGCATATTATTTTGTCAAGAAAGTGGGCTGCAAGTGTTGGAGGGAGTGTCCAAATGGATATTTGTTTTGCCACCATTACCATTGAAGGCAGCCTTGTCAAGCTCTATGGAGAAAAGAAGATGTTACATCTAATTGAGGATCCAAACAATGCTTCTTATGAAGTATTATTTGCTGATGTTGATGTTGATACTTTTATTGGGTTTGTTGATGGTAAGGAGAATAAGATGGATTAATTAAAGTGCCTTAAATAGGTAGGTTCTCCTTGGACGTTGTTATTTGTGGGTTTGTTTGATGGTAAGGAGAATAAGATGGATTAATTAAAGTGCCTTAAGCTTACTCCTTGGACGTTGTTATTTGATGGAGCTTACTCCAAATTTAGAAATGGTGCTGGTATAATTCTAATTTCTCCTAGCTTGGAAGAGTTTGTTTTTTCCTTCAAGCTTAATTTTGAATGTACTAAAATTTTTTTTGAGTATGAAGCCTTGTTGTTGGGTCTCATAATTACATGGAAGTATGGTGTTAAGGACATCATTGCAAAAGGATATTTAGAGCTAGTTGTCAAATAAATAAGAAAACTATATGCTACAAAAAAGGAGTGGATGAAACAGTACAAACATGCAGTTTGGGATCTAATTGAAATGTTTGATTCCTTCAAAATTGTGCATCATGACAGAAGTTTTAATGCTACTACTGAAAATTTGGTAGTGCTTTGGGGTCAAGATTTGGAAATTTCACCATTTCACCTTAACTAGGCGGTTGTTCCTGACAACATCAAGCATTGGCAAGTGTTTAATGATGATGCTCAAGTACAAAGGTTCTTACAAAATCAAGGTGAGTTTGCAGATCAAAATATTGATTGGGAACTAATGGTGTGTGTGACTGAAGGAAGAGAGACTTTGTTTGGAAAGGATATTATCCAATTGAAAACTAACACCATTCCTAGAGGTCTTGTTGCACTTGAGTCAAATTTTAACAATGTTGATTGCATCATCAATAGAAACATGTCTGCCTCAAGGGATGTGGAAGAGCATAACTTGGGCACTAATGATAAACCAAGAAAATTTTGGTTGGGCAGCAATCTAAACAAAGAGGAAAAACAGTCCTATGTCCAACTATTGAAGAAATATCAGGATTGTCTTGCTTGGTCTTATTCGAGCTAAAAGCATATAGAGAAGACTTGTTTCAGCATGAGATTCCTCTTGAAACAAATGCCAAACCATTAAGACAAAAGCAGAGGAAAATTAATCCACTACTCTCTATGAAAATGCAATATGAATTGAAGAAACTGAAGGAGGGAGGGATCATTCAGCCCATAAGGTATTCATCTTAGTTGCAAACCTTGTGCATGTCAGAAAGAAAAATGGAGATATCAGACTTTGTGTAGACTTCAGAAATCTGAATAGAGCTTCATTGAAGGATAATTATCCTTTTCCAAACATGTTGCGAGTTAGTGATTAGATCTGAATTGTTGTCCATCTTGGATGGTTTCTTTAGATACAATCAAGTTGTTTTCAAGGAGTCGAAAGATTTAAAAATTCCTTTACCAATCCTTGGGAACATATGTTTATGTAAGAATACCTTTTTGTATCATGAATGCTATAGCCACCTTCCAAAGAGAAACCGATGTTTCTTTTGGTTACATAAATGTCTTCATTGTAGTTTATCGGGATGATGTGACTGTGTTTTCAAGGAACAAAAACATCACTTGCAACACTTAGAAAGAATTTTGATCAGATGTAGAGAATATGGCATTTCTCTCAATCCAAAGAAGTGTCATTTTGGGGTGCAAAAGTCCAAGTTGCTTGGTCATATTTTTTCAAAGGCTAGTGTCACGATTGACCCCGAGAGGGTAGAAGCAATCAAGAAGGTTCCAATTCCAAGAACAAAGAAGGGCGTCCAATCCTTCTTTGGGCAAATCAATTTCATTAGAAGGTCTATGTCTAATTTTTCTGAATTGACTCTTCATTTTACATGCATGTTAAATAAAGACCAAGTTATCAAGTGGGAGGAGGATGCTATTTAGGATTTTGAAGGAATCAAAGAAGTATTGAAACATGCACTTGTCTTGGCAGCTCCGAATTACAAGAAGCCTTTCCAAATCTTCTCCTTTGCTTTTGAAAATACCATTGCATCTGGTTTATGCAGAAGGATGAAGATGGGGCTGAGATGCCCATTGCCTTCTTTAGCAAGGATTTACAAGCTACTAAGTTAAAGTACACAATCTTGGAAAAATAAGAATTTGCCTTGGTGAAATCAACAAAGGTTTTCAAGCCTTATATCTTAAGTTCAAAATTTGTTTCTTATGTTCCCCACACCATGGTAAAAGACATCTTATCAGAGATGGATATCTCAAGCAAAAGATGTATATGGGTGAAAAAATTGCAAGAATATGACATGGACATCCAAACCACAAATTTGGTAAGAGGTTTGGGCTTAGCTAAGCTTATGGTTGAGAGAAACCTGTAGACAATTGAAGTGAATGAAGTAGAGGAAGAAAGGGAAAATTTTCTTGAGAAATTGGTAAGTTCCGAGTGGTACAATAATATAGTCTTTTACCTAAGACACCTATGTTGCCCTAATTATTTGAATAAAAATCAGAAAAGAGACCTCAAGATAGCTTCTCAAAAATACATCATCACTAACTTTGGGTTGGCTTGGAAGAACCCTGAAGGTGTCCTCTTGAAATTAATAATTGAAGATGAAGCTCCCAAAATAATTGTTGATTTCCATGGGGGAATTTGTGGAGGATTCTTTTCGGAAGGGTTACAACACACAAAATTTTGAGAGTTAGTTATTGGTGGCCTACTCTTTTCAAAGATGCAACTCTACTGGTTAGGCAATGTGAAAGATGCCAGCATTTCTCTAGAAGAATGAAATCTTCAAGCTCCCTTCCTTTGCAACCTATATCAATTGAAGCTCCTTTCAAACAATGGGGAATGGACTTCATTGGTGAGATTTCAGACCCTTCTATTTCTAGACATAAGTGGATCCTTATAGCCACAAATTACTTCACCAAATGGGTAAAAGCAATCCCCACCAAGAAATCAACACACCAAGTTGTTATGGACTTATTGTTGAATCACATCATATGCAGATTTTTTGTGCCAGTAAAGATTATTGCTGACAATGCCATGTGTTTCAGAGCTAAGCACTTGATGGTAATGTGCATGAAGTATGGAACCAATCTGACTTATGCTTTAAACTATAACCCTCGAGGAAATGGAAAAGCTGAGTCTAGCAATAAGAGCTTGTTGAAGATCATTAGGAGAACCTTGGATTTGAATAAGAGAAAATGGGGTGAACAACTGAAATTTATAGTTTGGGCTGATAGAATCACTACCAAAAGAGGTACTGGTAAGAGCCCATTTGAGTTTGTATATGGAACTCAAGCTCTTCTGCCCTTACATCTACAATTATCTTCATTTCATTTTTTTCAACAACTTGAAGATCAAGAGGTCAGTCCATATGAAGCAAGGATTAATCAAATTGTTGAGATGGATGAAGAAAGAAGATCATCACACCAAAGGCATGTCATATTTAGAGAGAATTTGAAGAGGTTTTTTTGACAATAAGGTCACTCCTAGGGCCTTCAATTTTGGAGACTGGTTTTGTTGTGGGATAGCAGAAATGAAGATAAGGGAAAACATGGTAAATTTGATGCATTGTGGATGGGCCCTTACTCCATTGATATTAGAATTGGTGAAAATACATTTTTCTCAAGGGCTTAGATGGGGAATTCCTTGAACTTCCTGTTAATGGTGGGCATCGAAGCATTTCTTGGACTAATCCCCAAATTTTAGGCATGCATCACTTGTACAGTGTATAGTGTTTGGTTTTTGCTCTATTTTTGGTGTTTTATCGGTTCATGGTTTGCCTTGGTGTGTGGCAGCCATTTTTGTCAGTTTCTTAGCTAGTTTTTTGGTGGCTTTGGCTCATGACTCTGTTTTCCCAATGAATTATTTTGGCACTTGGTCTACTTTTGTTCTTGTGGCACTCACTGGGAGTGCCCATCCCCGAGCACAAGCTGATGTTGATGCCCATTTTGATCCTCTACCATTTTTCCATGTTTCCCCTTTTTCTCTTTGTTCTCTAAACATTTTTTCCTCATGAAATAAATGATGTGAAGTTGTAGATCCATTCTCGTGCATTGGATTTTTGCAAACTCATTACCTTGCCCTAATTTTTCCTGTTCAAATGCCTCTTCCATTTTTGCCATGTTTTTCCAGCCTTTAGAGCTCGAGATTGTTGTTTTATACTTATTTTCTCTCAAATATCCCTTGTCATCCTCGTAAATTGCCTAAAAACACTTTTCATTTGTCTTTTGATCAAAAATTCTTCATCCACAAAGAAAAAATCAATTTGGGAATCCCGACATTTCTCGTGTTGTGGAGTCATATGGGCATCATTTTCCTGTCAAATTCATCTTCAACATCCTAGGGCATCACTGGAAATTTCTACGTTGTTTGATGGTCATATGGGTGTCCTTTACCCATCAAATTTTATCTCAAAATCTTCTCCTATGTGGTTGTTTATGAGTAGACAAGGTTTCAGTGGTCTCGCTTGAAAAATGTAACATTTTTTATGTTTTAGAGAAAAGTGCAAGTTGCCCCCATAGCTCTGCAAGCCCTAGAGGAGGTACACGTGTCACAGGTAGAGTGAAGGTGGATGGGAAGGTCTTTTTTGTGCCTTAAAGAATTTTGGAAAAAAGAGTTAAAGTACAAAGAAAATCCCAGGGCCCACAACGAATCAGAATGGAACAAGTGGCAGCTTTTGAGTGCAGGCCCACAATGAAATAGAATGGAACACGTGTGGTTTCAGAGTGCAGGCCCGTAATGAAATAGAATGGAACACGTGTGGCTTCAAAGTGTAGGCTCGCAACAAAATAGAATGGAACATATGGCAGCTTCAGAGTGTAGTCCCTCGATGAATCGAGAGGTGGAAACATGTCATGTTTTTATCAAAAGTGGATGGAAGGCTGGTGAAGGACTTTGAAAAAATTTCTTTTTAGTGAAAGGGAGTGAAAGTTGTGAAAAATGTTCGGGTTCGTCACGCTAATCGGGAAAGGACACGTGGCGGGATTAGGGGTAGAAGGGTGTGTGGGCTGCGTGAGGAGGAAAAATGAAATGTTTCCTTTTTTGAAAAATGAGTTAAAGTGGTAATTTTAAGTGTGGGTCTATAATGAGTCAAAGGGAGACATGTGGCAGGGACAAAATCAGAGGTACGAGAGTGTGGAGGAAAATTGAAAAATTTTCCTTTTTCTAAAAAGATGAAAAATGTGTAAAACTGATCCATGACCCTGGATCCAATCATATTGTGCCACATATCAACACCAAATCTTAAGGGCAGAGTGGAAGAGGAAATTGAGAAATTTTAAAAATTTCCAAAAAGGTGGAAGTGTTTAGAATCAAGTTGTGATTCCAATGGGGCCCACCTTGTGCCACGTGTCAGTGCCAAATCTCAAGGGCGGAGGGGCGGAGAAAAATGTCAAATTTTTACATTTTTTCAAAAAGTGTTAAAATGTCAAAAAGTGATCCCAAACCCATTTCCAATTGCATTATGACATGTGGAGGGCTCAAATTGAAGGGAGAAAGGCAGATCAATGGTAACTGTGCATTTTTCAGTTTGGCCACCATTTTTCTCCAAGAAGTGTGGAAATGCATTTTTGCATTGATTTTGATTGAATTTTTGGCAAATTCATGTCATTTGTGCCTACAAGGACCAATGCAATTGGTTTTGAGGATCAATTTGAAGATCAAAGATGTTTTTGGAATAAAATTTTTCCCTAACCCATCCAAAAACGTGAAATATCAAATCCAAAAGTTGCAAAGTCAAATTTTGGAGGGATAAGGATGAAATAATGAAAGGAAGGGGTTCGCATGCTTTGAAGATGAAAAACATGCCTCCATAATGGATAATGATGTGAATTTTGCAATGATTCACCTTTTTCAAAACACTTGGCAACTTTTGTTGCAAATATGTTAAATGTCCCTGTCTGCGAATCATGATGAATTTGTAACAAACTAAGATGCCATAGGATATTCTTTTCTTGGGAAATAAGTATCAAATGTAATAGAGAGATATATAATACATGTTTTGAGACATGCAAAAGGTCAGGAAATTAAAAATCATGAGAAAATTTTGAGAGAAGCTCATCTTCTGAGAAACCCTCCCAAAAACCTGGTTAATGTCTTCTATGTTAGATCTTCATTCATCTCCTTCACCATTTGAGGGTTACAAAATAGGTCCTCTTACCTTGGTTGAAAGGCACAACCTAAAATAGTTAGGACAAGATCAAGTCCTATTTGAGTGCTATCCATCTCTCCACAAATCTGAGTGCCAGTTAAATCACATCCCCGGCTACAAAACGACATACATCATGATCTATCTATTTTCAAGATTCGTGCCATATCTTTGATGCTTCTCAAATTGAAAAGGAGAACAAATTTGGGTACCAACATGTATTATGTCTTTGGTCTAATAAGGAGTGGGAATGTTATCATTTTATTTCTCCTAATCATCTTGTAGCACTAAAAGAACTTCCTTTTCACCGCTCGGTTCATCATGTTGAGTAGAAGCTAGTTGTTCACATAATCCCTTCCCACATACTAGTTTGGTTACTTTGGTTTCAATTTCATATTCCATGACATGAGTGATCCATCTTGCATGCTTATAATTCAAATACTTGATAAAAAATAAGTCTTTGATTCTTGTATGTGACACTAATAATTGGATCTTGTTGTTCGAGAATAGATGCTTGAATTTCTCTAAGCTCTTGATTACTACAAGAACGTGATTTCTACGGTAAGGAGTATCTAATTTCATAGTCTTCCAAACCTTGACTTAAGAATGCAATTGGTTTCTCATATCCCTCTTTGTTTTTTTGTACTAAGATTGTGGAAATTGTGTCTAAACCACCGAAGGCATAGAGCATGAAGTCTTTAGAAAAATCTGGATTGATGAGAGTTGGAGCTTGGGATATGGCTTCTTTGATTTCTTCAAAACTTGTTTTACCCTCATCCATCCACTTGAATTCCATGCTATTTTTTAACATCTCCATTATTGGTTTAACAATAGCAGCAAAATTTGGTACAAACCTATAAAAAAATTTGATCTTTCCTAAGAATCTTTGAAGAGCCTTCTTATGACTTGGCAAGGGAAATGCTCAAATTGCTTCAACTCTCTCTGGGTCAATTGTCAATCCCTCCTTTGACACAATGTGGCCAAGAAGCTTTCCTTCATGGGACAATAATAACCATTTTTTGGGTTTAAAGAAACTTTGAATCTCTAGCACCTTTGAAATACATGTCTTAGATGAAAGAGGTGATTTGCTACGTTTTTGGAGAACATAATGATATTGTCAAGATATACCAGTACTATTTTTTTTATCAACCCCTTAAATGCCATGTCCATTTCACTTTGGAAAGTGGCCCTAGTATTTTACAATCCAAATTATATCTTCTTGTAGGCATAGGTGCCCCACTTGGTGGTGAAAGCCATCTCAAACGGGTCACCTTCTTTCACCATTATCCGATTATATCCCGAATACCCATCTAGGAGAGAGAATATTTCTGAGCCAGCTACCACCTATAGGATTTTCTCCATTCAAGGGAGTAGATAATGTTCCTTGAGAGATGCCATGTTCAGATCTCAAGAATCCATGCACAACTTGATTTCTTCATTCTTATTTTTGACTGGCACCAAGTTTGCAACCTAGCTTGAATGCTTGATTGGGAATATAATGATTGCCTTTATCATCTTGTGTAACTCTTTCTTCATAAAAGGATCGATGTGATGGTTGATTGGTATTTTCTTTTTCCTAATGGGCTTAGCATCTAGATTCATTTCTATTATATTTGTGCTAACTTTGGATTGAATCCTCACAAATCCTCATAGCTCCAGGAAAAACATTGGGAAACTATTATAAAGTTTTTATGAATTCATATCTTTCTTGTTCATTGGCCACCTTTCCGATTTGGAGTGTTTTTCCTTTCCCTATTGAAATTGATTCTAAATCCTCTCCTTTGACCTGTATGTTATCTTTTTCTTTCTGAAACTAGTCATTAGGATTGAAGATGGACTCTAACATAACCAAACCTTTAGGAAGGTTATTTCTCTATAACTTTACTACTTGATCTTCATACTACTACTCTAAAATTTCTTGGTTCCTAGTCAAGAATTTTGCCTCTTCCTACAAGAAATTGATGATTTGTCAATTGTTCTCAAACACCTGTCAACTTGTGTTGTTATTTGGAACTGTTGGTCTTACAATCACATGGATGTGTGGTTGTGTTTTATCTCTTTTAATACTATCCACCACATTGAATGTTTCTCCAACTGTTGTGAGCTTGTCTGCAGCTTCATTTTTCTTCCTAGGTATGGAATTGATGTTGAAAGCTTCAAAGTCTTCTATGAGATCCCATACCCTATTTTTTAACTCTTGAGTAGGTCATTCTTTGTAGCATGTTGTCCCCTTATTTGATTCACAATTATATCTTTATCCCCGAACACCTACAAGTTCTTAATGCCTCTTTTCCTATCCCAATGAATTCCATGAATCAAAGACTCATATCCAAAGCTTGTGTTGTTTGAACATGCAAACTAAAATTTGAAAGATGAATAGTACTTGACATTTTGTGGAGATACCAACATTACACCCCCTCCTGCTCCTTGTCTACTTCTTAAACCATCGGAAAAAAATCCATACCTCATTGTTATCTTTATTTTTGGCTTGGTGAGGCTTGGGATGGGTGAATTTTCTTCATGCACATAATACACTCCCAATTCAGCTTCTTCCATTTCTTTATAAGGATAAAATGCATGTATTTTGTTTTCCCATTCATCCAAGTGTTAGATCTGGAATATTACCCACTTTGGTGTCTTCTTCACAATCATTTGATCACTCTTCTTGATCAAAATCTAAGAAATTTACATTGATGGGGCTAGGCACATAAGGCTCGATGGGGAAATCAGCAATAAAATCTGACCCGATTATGGCCTTAGCTCCATACCTCATCCTAAATAGCATATGAGACCAATCCATAGATAAGTACCCATCAATCTTAGCTATGAAATATCTTGATAAACATAAGGTGAAGAGTGGTGGAAGATCAATTACAAATACATCCTAAAACTGTGACATTAGGGCAAGCATGTAGTGTTAGGCTCAATTATTTGATGATTCCAACTATTCTAACTGATGTCCCATCTAGTTATACAACTCCTCTCAAGATTGTCTCATACTTCAAGCCCAATTGATTGGCTATTTGTTTTGACATCACGAGCTACTTGCATCTAAATCAATCATGCAGTTGTGTACTAACTTATCTCCGACAATCAACAAGACATATAAGGGTGGAGGTTTCAAATTCTTGTTTGGTTGACCTCCATCATATTGCACTACATTGGTAAGAACCTTCTCCTGATCCCTAGGTGCCTCCTTTAAAGCAGACCAATTTTCCATCATAGCTTACAACAAATCTCACCGCCATGGAATTGCCAATGGCTCCTACATGGAGATATCCATAGTCATTTTCTTCATATTATCTATGATATTGAAAGGAGGACTATACTTTTACTATACTCTAGTGGGCATAACCTGTTATGAAGCTTGAATAGGCACATGTGGTACTATAATGGGTGCTTTTGGCTGATTTTGCAGGTTTGGAGCTGCACTTGGATTGCTTACACCTTGTGACGTGAGAGTGGGTTGAGAAATAGTAGGGTTAGATGACTATCCTTCCTCTGTGTTCCTCTTAATTTACCTTGTTTCGATAACTACACCTTGAAAATGAGGTTGATTGATTCTATAAAAACTTCCACCTGTTAATTTACCAATGTTGTTTTAGTTTAAGGTGCTTCATGTGTGTCTCATGTCGCTATTGGTTTTCTTCTTCAGTAGGCTCTTAGGACACACCAATGGTCTGGACCATTAAGTCCTAATTTATTGCACCATTGAAATAGGTAGATTGGTTATGTGGTTGACTATAAGGATAACACCATTCATATTCTTGAGCAATGTTTTTCTATGTTAGAACCAAGGCTCTTAATGTCAAAACTACATTTGGATCATATGGTCAGAATTACCTGTTGGCTTGTGGTTGCCCTTGGTTCGTATCTAATTTGGAGCTTGGAATTGAGGCCTATTTGACTGAAAAGGATGCCTATTTTATTGAGATTGAGGCTGATAAGGTCGATAACTCATAGCTTGTTGTCTCTTGATAGCAACTAATTCATTTCCAAAAGCTTGTTGTACCTTGACCATTTCTTGTTGTCCTTTTGCTATTTCTTGTAAAGCCTTCTTAAGTTCTTGGGTTTCAAATGGATTTCTTGAAGAAGTGGAAGCCTCACTATTTATTTGATTTCTCAAAGCCAAAACAAGGGCTATTTCAGGTGCTTGACTAGTCGTAGGAGTTCCCATTTCTGGATATAGAGGCATTGATGGCCTTGGTGCTAACTTGCCAACTTGAATGAGGAAATTTTCAGCTCTGATAGCTATATCATAGGCGCATGGAAATGTTGTTTGTCCCATATATTGGATCATCATTGCTATGTATAAATTTAGAGCCTTTAGAAAGTAAAGGAATGCACCTTCTATTGTCGGCCTCATGGAAAATGGAATTCAGTCCCATGATTGCTAGAATCAGAAATTGAAATATGTCACTTGCTCATTAGGAGCCCTCTTGATGGTTGTTAATTGTTCCAACAAGGACAAATTGTCTCTGTTTTCTACAAATTGATTGCAGAGAGTTGTGCATATCTCATCAAAATTTTGGATGGACCCCACTATCAAGCTCCTAAACCATTGCAACACCTTACCTTTAAATGAGGAAGCTAACAAATTGACTGCAACATCTACTTCATTCATTTTGTGATTAGTGTAGATTTTAGTAATATCTTTTATATAATCATCACGAGTTGTGTGATTCTCATCACCGAAATAAGGGATGTTTTTAGTCCCGCCATGGGATAGGGTTTTGAGCATTGAGTGCAAATGGGATGGTTTCTGTAAAGTGAACATAAGGATTTGGTAGACATTGTGATGGTTGTTGTTGTAGATGTTCCATTATGATTGGCCTAAGAACCCTGTTTGTTTGAAGGAAGGGTTTATTCGGAAGAGTTTTAAATAATTCTCTACTTAGAGGGGATGACGATCAATGTGGTATTATTCCTCTTGTTCCTTTGTGTAAATATGATTTCAAGTACTCAAAATTACCTTCCTCTCTTTCTCATGAACGAGTTTGGATCCTTCTCATATACTTAGACAACTTGTGTTGTTACACCACCATTGAGTTCTATTCCTTCGAGTTGCCAAATATGTTAAGAGAAGAGCCTAAAAAGTCTATATATTGCTAAGTCATACACCAAACTTAACAAAAAAATGAAACTTTGAAGGGCTTGAAAGATGATTTTTTGGAGGTTGAAATTTGTTTTGAACTAACGAGTCCATAAATCCTTAAATGCAGAGACCTCTCAAACCGAAAACCCTCGAAAGTATAAAATTCAGGCAACCTTGAAATATGAAAGTAGGAGACTTCAAAAATCCAAAATTAAAAAGGTTTGAAATTGATGGACTTCCAAAACCCGAAACCTCAAAATCCCGAAATCTCGAAAGCTTGAAATTCCCAAAATTGAGAAAACCTTGAAATTTCAAAATATAAAAATACCCTTTTGAAGATTAGGTCCTGATCTATCAACTGGTGAAATTTGGACTTATTTTGAGCAAGTTAAGCCCTTTAAAACTGATTTTGAGTTCATCCGAGAGGTGAAAACTCCAAAATTGTAGAACTTGCAATTTCTAAGTTTGAAAATGATGAAAATTCCTTCAAATCTTATAGAAAAACTATATTGTCCCACCGAGCATGAAAAAATTGTTTATGCGTAATCACAACACCCCCTTTTTTTTAAATTCGGTGGATTGCAAATCATAGTTAGTGTGATTGCATAACATAGATATTTTTTCCAAAGTGCAGGACTTTGTGATTGGGAAAGCTCTCCAAAGAAAGGCCGAATCTTATTCATCTATTCTGATACACACATCCAAATTTTATAAGATCTTCTCTAACTCCTACTATGATTTTCCCAATGAGATAGGGTTTATAAGATTACAAAAATTAAACCTAATCTACAAGAGGTGATACACCAAAAGGAATGTTGAATAATTTTCCTTGCATAGAAATGAAAATGAAAAAGAATGAAGAGGATGAACATCAACACATATCAGTTTCTTATCACAAATCCATTCACCATTAAACACAAACCATCAAAACATGTAACACAATCTAACATGCACAGATAACCAAGATTACAATGAAAGATCAAGAGAATGCAATGAACACAAGAGAGGGTTGAAATTCATCCACAGACTTATATTATTGCTCCACAAATTTGATATAGTGCATTAAAATCATCAAGAATAAAAAAATTCATTACAATTTGAATGGGAGGTATGAACTCCACAAAATCACTTACAAAAAGAGAAAGAGGGAGGGTGCAGAGCAAAATTATCCAACATTAGAATAATGCCCCTCATTACAATTTATAGTGGAATATTTACAAAGGAGGAGAGAGAAAATTGAATCCTAAATTTTCCCAAAAATCCTCCAAAAATCATTGTTTAATCCTGTAATGAGTGCATTTAGATCTTCAAAATATCCTTTTTCATTAATGGTTTTCCTTGAGCTTCAAGAAACTTGCCCTGATTGCACCTCCTGTCTAGTCTAGCTCCTATAGACTCATGATGCCCCCTATTTACACCTACCTCCATTAATGAATTCACCAACCAATAAAATTTTAGCCATTTTCATAGGTTTAGATAACATGAAATCTAAAATCCCATGTTTCCATGTTGTATATCCCAAAATACCTTTCCGATGACTGTAAATTTGCAAGAAATGGTTAAGTACATTAGAAGATATTACATTTTTAACCTAGTTGTTTCACTGGGATTTTTCCTATATCTAGCCTCCTAAGAACTAAAATTGGTCTTCGCTATTAAAATCATCATTGAATTCCCTTTCTAGAAAGTACAAGTTTGTCAAATTTGGCCAAAAATGGGGGAGATATGATTGTTTGAATTTTATACATGATTTAGGATTTACATTCCTCCACCGAGTTATTTCCTTAGCTCATCGAGCCATCTTTTAAAATTTCCAAGCTACTTTCATGCACCGCCAAGATCTTCTCTCACATGACACACCAGCTCATCCAAATTCAAAGTGCCAACTCACCGTATTAGCTCCTACCTCATTGTTGTCTCACCATCCTCGCCACGATGACTTGGCTCGGCGCCCAATATTCAACTCGATAGGCACTTGAATACATGATGGGAGTCCTAATTTTTGGGGTTTCGACCCTAATTTTTTCAGAGTTGCATGCCCTCTCATTTTAGGATTTACATTCCCTAAAGTATGAAGTAACCTCCGAAGACCCATCCTCGAATCCATCTCGGCTTGCCATGTCACCCGCTTTTGAGTCTATGCATTTCGAACTTGCAAGCTCGCCCTTTGGGATTCTCCTTCGTGCCACTTTGGACATCCATGTCATGTTAACCCTGAATAGGGGTTTTCTCCTGAGCCACCCATATTGAACCATGTTGAATCCTAAAACCAAGTCCCAAACTTGACCCCCACATTGAACCCAAATATGCACTTTGACCAGAGAGCACTTAGCCCTTATGGGCTTTAGCACTTTGGTCATTGAGCTCGACTTTCACACTTCTTCACCACTGAGATCTGAATCAACGAAACCCTAAAAATGTCTTGGGTTTTGGGATTTTATTTATGCTAACGACTAGACTAAGTCATCTTCCTTAGCTCACTAAGTGCATGAGATATTCACCTTACCCCACATCGAGTTGGCCCTTCTGTGACTTGTTGATCCTTCGATTGATCTGCGATGGCTGAGTTAGATCAGCCTTTAGGATGACTTCATCTAACTTGGTCCATTATCCTTTCTTAGCCCGCAATGAATCGAAACTCTCCCTTCGAGCTTCGGTTGAGTTGATCGATCCCTTCATGTCACTTGACCTTCCCGACTCGGTCAATGTTTCAATGACTAAGTTAGTGCTTCCCCTTTTTCCAACTAGCTCACCAAATCAAGCTCTCTATCCTCTACATGTACTACTCTATGCCATCTCGGCTCATCATTTCTATGGCCTTCTAACTTAGTGAGCCATTTTTGCTTTCCCTACAAATCCAAATCCCGAGCTCATTGAGTAGCTCGGCGTGAGCTTTTCTAGCTCGGCTAGCCCTCTAATGCCAAATGTGGATTTCTTGATTTTGTATTTTTCCAAATTATTGATGGAGGAGAGGGGAATGAGTGCCTATAATATTAAAAATTTGGAGTTTCTCATTATGAGGCCATTTTTCCTCATTTTTCGGGCCGAAGGCCATTTTTACCTTTCAATGGGGTCTTGATCTCGGGATGTCCCCGAATGGCTAAATTATATTTTGAATGTTCTGAAACACTTGCAATTAATTCCCAACTTGAAAACACTTGTGATCCTTCTTATACACTATGGGGCCCACTTGGTAGCTTGTAACTACTTTAGGACCTTGTTGGGAAATTTTGGCCCATGGGGGGAAAAAATTGTCAACATGACCTTTATTTCAATCACCATCCTTTATGGATGCATATTTTAAATAATTCCTCATGTATGAAGGATTTCACATTATTCTCACATTTGGTTACACAAAATTTTGATATGTTCCTATGAATCATTGGTCCTCGTGGATTTCATCACTTTGAGTGATTTACCA
This sequence comes from Taxus wallichiana var. yunnanensis, assembly GCA_018340775.1. Lineage (NCBI taxonomy): Eukaryota > Viridiplantae > Streptophyta > Pinopsida > Cupressales > Taxaceae > Taxus > Taxus wallichiana. Next base: position 55,350,196 of record CM031234.1, read on the forward strand.
TTGGATTCCCTCCATTTCATAGTGATTTTTTCCAATTCACAAGCCCGTAGGACATTTTTGTTGTCTTCCGAAAACCTTCCCTTTATTCCCTACCAAAGTGACTCCTAAAATCATAACCATAGTTTTTATTTTTGATTGAATCCTTCTTTCATGGGGCAAATTCCATTATTCCATCATCTTATTTTCTCATCCTTTTCATCCTTCCCATATATGTCTTTCAAAATCATCATCGATTCCCCTTTGTGTCATCGATATTTAGTTTGAGGGGACCACCTCATCAATCCTCCTTGATCCTTCATCTTAATTATGCATATCTCATCATTTTTGTCCTGTGGTTTACTTGTGCAACCCATATGACAAAAATGGGTAAATGTAGACAAAAAATTTGGTATCGCTACCCTCTTCATCCTACATTTACTCTCTTTCATAATGGCCACCCATTGGAATTTCCCTTTCCAATCAAATCCCATTTATTTGAATTTTCCACTTTCCTACATTATCCCATCATTTATCTCATTTCCCTAATTCACCCTTAATCAAATTTAATTAATCCTAATCATATTTATTTATCACATCCCATTCATTATCGCTAAAACCTATTTATTAACGTCTTTTATCTTCCCCAAACACCCTATTTATCATCCCTAGGTTCTCACCTACCTTAATTTAATATTTTCCTACCATCTATCTTCCTTAAATGTCTCTTTTATCTTCTTTAGGCCATTATTTAATGATTTCAAATCTCCATGGCCTTTATTTAATAAATTAAATCCTCTCAACCACCTTTTATCCATCCCTAGGTTCCTAACCACCTTCATTTAATACTTTCATCTCCATTTTCCTTTATTTAATAATTTTACCTGTTGTATACCTTTATTTAATGCTTCCTAATCCCCTTAATCCATCCATCATCCCTATAAATGCAAACATACCCCATACTTCTTGAGGTAGATCAAAAGAGGTCATTCTTTGAGAGATTAAGTATTCTTGTGGATTTTTGTGTTTATTTCTCATCTTAAGGCCCATTCACCATCGAACTAGACTAATTTCCATTGACCCATCTCGGTCACCATCGACCCTATCTATAATCATCAAATCTATCCATTTCCTTTCATCCTTTTTGTTTCCTCCTATTCTAGATCTCTTGAAGGTTTTTATAAGTCTTCACATTGAACTAGGTACTAAAGAAAACAAAGGATTTTGATCACTAATACTAAAGGATACCAAGCACTACGATGTCGATAAAAATTTACAAGAGATCTAAAATATGAGGATCCAAAAATTATGCAAGGAAATGGAAAGATTTGACACTACATATAGGGTTGACGGTGACTAAGATGGGTCAAAGGAGATTAGCCTAGGTTAAAAATGACTAAACACGAAGATGAGAAATAAACACAACAGATCCACAAGAAGACCTAATCTATCAAATAATTTTCTCTTCTGATTTACCTCAAGAAGGAGGGGGTATGGATATATGTATAGGGAGGATGGATGAATGAGGGGATAGGAAAGCATTAAATAAAGGTAGGTGGGAGGTAAAATTATTAAATAAAGGAAAAAAATGATGAAATGGACATGGATAGGAACCTAGGGATGGATAAAATGTGGTTGAGAGGATGTAATTTATTAAATAAATTCCATGGAGAGGTGAAATCATTAAATGGTGGCCTATAGAAGACAAAAGAGACATTTAGGGAGGATAGATGCTAGAAAATATTAAATGAGGGTAGGTGAGAACCTAGGGAGGATAAATAGGGTGCTTAGGGAAGATAAAAGAGGTTAATAAGTAGGTTTAGGGATAATAAATGGGATGTGATAAATAAATGTGATTAGGGATTAACTAAATTTGTTCAAGGGTGAATTAGGGGAAATAAAATAAATGATGGAATAATGTAGGAAAGTAGGAAATTTGAATAAATTGGATTTGGGGAGGAAAAAGGAATTTTAAATGGGTGACCATGGTGAAAGAGAGAGAACGTAAGGTGAAGAGGGTAGCGATACCAATTTTTGGTTTCTAAATTTGCCCCTTTTTATCATCTGGTTTATGTAAGCAAGACACATGACATAAACGATGTGAAATGAAGAATTAAGATGAAATATGAAGGAGGATTTATGAGGTTCTCCCCCTCAAAGTAGGGATCGATGAAACAAAGGGGAATCAATGATGAGTTTTAAATAGATAAATGAGAAGGCTAGAAATGATTAGAAATGAAGATGAGAGGATAACGAAATATTCTCCAAGAGGGAAGGATTCAAATAACAATAAAAACTATAGTGGTGATTTTATGAGTCACTTTGGTAGGGAACAAAGGGCATAGTATTCAAGGTGATGATGGAAAGGTCCTACGGGATTGTGAGTTTGTGAAAATCACTATCAAATGGAGAGAATAAATTGTTAAACCACTCAAATGGATGCAATCCATGGGGACCAATAGGTCATAGGAACACATCAAAATTATGTGCAACCAAATGCAAGAATAATGTGAAATCCTTCATACATGAGGAATCATTGAAAATATGTGTCCGCCAAGGACAAGGAAAAATATGGAAATAATGGTACCCAGAAAACGGAATTATAATGGCCAAAGAGACCAAATATTAAAATATGTGAGATGATTTCCCAAGAGAGAGCATAAATATGGCTACAAAATTTAACTTGAGATAAAATATGGATGATAATATGGTGCCCCAACAAAGGACAAAACAATGGACGAAAAGGTAAAATAAGAAATGACGATAAAAGTTGGAAATAATGGGGAATGGTGTGTTATGGGTGACACATCAAAAATAAAATGGAAGGAAATATGGTATACATGGATGATAGGATACTTGATCAAATGAGATATTTTGATAGATAACATATAGATGATTTAGACATGATAAATGCTATGGTGATAAAGCAAAGATAAGATGAATAATAATGATAGATGCTACAAATTAGGATAGAATAGAATTTGATGATTGGTGACCTATGCATATGAATGAATCTACATCATATCAAGGAATGTGCGAGGGAATGATTACTATAAGCGCATTGGAGGTAAACAAGAAAAGGGATCTAGGAAACACAATGCATACATGACCTAAACATGTGTTAACACATAACCAATGGTAGTTAGTTATATCAAAGATCATGAGGGAAGCAAGGATTACATGAGCTCATAAACCTAAAGTTGACATGAAAAAGTGGTTTATATGTGAATTGTACGTGGGAAGAGGGTTCTCCATTAGTGTGTACTCCTAGGACTATGTGTAGACACTAAAATTAGGTCACACTCCCCTTTTGTCCTCGAATATAAACACCCTTTATTACATTTACCTAGCCATGACCCTTTCACCCCACTAGTATTAATTTAATTAATTAAATTGAATTAATGCATTATCATCACTATATTTATTATTTAAATATCTTATTTAAATAATATCTACACATATAGTTCACTTAGACACCTCACCAAGCTAACTCAACCTAAGACCTATTCTTAGCAAGTTCCCATAACTAACTAAGACTTACCCAAACCCTAAAATCAATTCCTACATTCCCTCTAACCACATTCTTGCATGCTCACAAGAGGCTCCGAGTCTAATCCGTGGGATAATGACATGAGATCTAAGGAAATCAGGAGGATCTCCCTAGTTTAGTAAACCTAGGAAATCCTTCCTTGATCGACGTTGGTTATCCCTAATTGTTGCCAGTTAAGCAAGCTGCATCGTCGGTTACCCCTTTTAACCCAAAACAACCTTATTCTCAAGGTTAGAAGTTGGAAGTAAGAAATTTGACGTGAAAGAACACATCTCGGAGAGATAACGTATCTTCAGGGACCAATTCTAGTGAAAACTCACATCCAAGGAAGGAGATTGAGAATCTTCTCCTACCCACCATCCCAAACACGATCCGATCTATCCAAGCAAAGAGGAGTTTACATGCAGCCCATACTGATTATTTTCTTGAGTTTGTGATCACTGCAGCCTTCAAACCCATCATCATCACCTCCATCCTTCACACATAGACATTCGGGAATGGAATCGAGGTAAGTACAACATCATACTTTCTCGGTTATTTTATTTCATCATCATTTCATCATCCATTGTTTATCTTGCTCCTATTGACATTCTCCACATTTTCACCTCCATAGACCCATTAAAACCTCGCAAAAGGCTACTCTAGTCACCCAATACACCATCCGACCAACCAAAGTCCTGTGTAATCACAAAGGAGACCAAAACCATGTTCTGTGACATTTCCAGATCTCATAGTAATCGCTTTGGTTATACCTAACCACATTTGGTCACCCTTGACTGACACCGGTCTCTGTGTTTTCCCACACAACCCTGAACAAAGACCTACCCACCTAATTTTATCTCACCCTCATTCACCTGTGACCTACCCAAGACCCTTATCAGACTTGCAAAGACCCAGAACCAATCATTTGACCTTTGGATTCTATTATAGCTTATCTCGCTAGATTAGATCTATTCTCTTATTGTGCTTTTAAGTGAGATACCTAAATCATTTAAAAATAACAATAGGATCTACTTTGTTTACAACATTAATTTGTTTAAAACAATGGACTAACAACCATCTAGGAAGTATCATACTTCCCGGATCTAGCTTATGCTAGGCAGTTCACTGCCCATATTGTTTAATTGCTTCTCATGGTCTTATTTTCATTACAAGTAGTTCCTCCTAGCCAAAAGGAAGCTCTCATGATCAGCTATGGATTCGGAAGTCATACACGTGCAACAACCCGTCAACCGAAATTTGAACAGGTATTCCTCCTATGCCCGTTACCCTATCTATTTCATCAACACTTCAAAGAAACAATCTAAGGAAAAGGTGAAACATTTTGGCATGCCCGATGGGACCCATCCGGGGTTCCTTGCATTTAGTGCATTCTAGGAAAAAAATTGTGTTTATTTTCCTTCTAAAAAAATGTACACACTAATTTTCTTCCTAGTAATTAACTTCTTCTTTCTATTTTCTCTAAAGGAAACTTTTCTTTTGGTGTAATTAAAAAGAATCATTTCTTCATGTTTTATGCATTGTAGTGAAAGATCATACCTCTTCCTCTTCATCTTATTATGTCATCCAATTCCACATTTTTGATTTGGGTTTAAAAACAATTACATTCCAATCTACTTTATGGCATTAGCTCACATTAGTTGAGGGCAACCTATACGCTAGAAGTCATGACCACCAGGTGATGGTTGACAAACGATCGTAGAAAAAACACTTCTATTTTTTTCTCTTTCTTTGAGTCTTACCAAAACACACAAAAATTCAAAATACATACATTCTTAAACAACATCTTACCTAGAAGAAGTTGTAGGTGATCACACAATCACAAAGCATAGTGGGCACCCAGCTCACTGCTCTGTTGAGTCATACTTTAGAGTGAAGCCCATCCCCACCATAACATACCTAAAACCTCACCTTTTAGATCTCCTTCTTTATAGGAAGCCATCCTCACCAAAAAATCTATTTCACAATTCATGTGTCAGTCCCTAAATAGCATAAGCTAAATAAACATAATAGAAAAGGCACTCCTAGGATCACATTTTCTTAGTGTTTCTACTTGGCTTACGTTTTGAGGTGAAAGATCATGTTCATCACTTTTTTTTGTTCATCCTTACATGCTCCTCATCATAGCTGGTGTATTCCAACTTCACTTGAGTGTACTTGGGCCATATCATCATCATTTCTAGAATTTTGGGTCTGATTCTACATCATATTTTAATTCACAACCACTTTCTTTCATCACTATTTCAATTTCACAGTAACCGTCATCAGTTACCTCTGATTGCCATTGGTTATACCCAATCGACGTTGGTTCCAGGTCCTTTTTCTAACCTACTCAAAAGGACATTTTACTTCACTTTCTTCCACTTTTCATAGTCTCTATCATTGTCATTATTCCCATTGACATTCTAAATGTCCTTAGATTTGACACACCTCGCCGATTTTACCTTCTGCCTTGATGTTTACTCACTATCCATTTTCTACAGTGACTAGTAGCGGTTACACCTAACCAACATCAGTTTTCCCTAACCGGCATTGGTTAGCCTATTTCACATTCCAACCACCATTTGTTACTTCATCCACTTTTCATCACCAGATTCACCTATTCCTACTATTCTCTATATCATTTACAGAGAAGTAGCCCTACCTGATCAATATTGGTTCACATGGTGCTAACCTAAAGACAAGAAGCACCCTCGTGTTCCATGCCAGTTGCCAACCACTCCCACCTAGTCCTTCACCACCTTCTATTTTATCACTAGCCATGGATCCCATCCAGCCTACTACTATCGCTACCAGAGATGAGGAGTTCGCACGACTCCTTGACCAGAACCCTGTTGCCTTGTAGTTTTACCTTTCCCACTCATCCACTTGAGACACCTTAGGTCAGTTGATATATGACATGCCCATATCTATCCCCCCGACTCTCACACCCACTTCGCATCGGCCCCATCTGGCTCTGTGCTACCCACATCCACTTTATCCCTAGTAGTGTCACGGTTAGGTTCTGTACCCACTATGACTTTTGCATTCATTACCTTTATGGTGCCCATCACATCCACCATACCCTCGACGACTACCCCAAACACAACCTCATCCACCCCTAATGTCTCATACATACCTATAGCTACATTACCACCTCCAGTGTTGGTGACTCCTACCCCATTTTAGAACATGGTTCTTTCCATTCCACAATCATTAGCCCCTATTGCCACTAGGGTTACCATGACCCTTCCACCCCCATATACATACTACCAACAACCGCTGTTTCATCTATTATTCATTCCAGGTACATACCCCCTATTTCATTGCCTTCTTCTCCACCACCTTACATGGAAGCCCCATACACTGGAATTCCACCCCCATTATATGCCCAAAACCAACCTCCTCATGCTATAGGAGGCATCTAATCATCACAACCCACCAATGACCTAATTAAATTGATGTTGGACAAGATGCAGACACTGGAGGCATTAGTTTCTAGCTCCCGCAACACTCTCACCTATGATGAGATTTGCAACGAGCCTATTCACCCATCCATTCCTATTCGTTCATACCCTATGCATTGGGAAATGCCTAAATTCAACCGCTTCAATAGCAAGGAAGACCCACAACAACATTTGCACTCATTCAAACATGGGTGTTATCTGATCACTCATGATGATGCCCTACTTTTGAGAACTTTTCCCATGTCCCTCACTAGACTAGCATTACATTTTACCCAAGCCTTTGGATCATTTCTCTATCAATATTGTCAAGAAGGTTACCATGACTGATCTATATTCTACACGTCAGTATTAGGACGAATCTATCGCAGATTTTTTCACTCACTAGCGTAGCCTAATCAATCAACTTACCTTCCAACTGCCACAAAATGAACTCATTGAGCTCTTCACATGAACTTGTGCTAGACATATCTCCCCAACCTTGCAGGTCCAAACCTTCCAACAATTTGATGAGGCATTTACTATGGCATGAAAGTTAGAGATTCGGGCCATCTAAGAGAAGAAAATCCAATTATGAAATAAGAATTCGACATTCGGGTTGAATGAAACCTCTTCTTCTTCCAAACCACAAACTAATTATTCCAAAACTAAGGGACACTTTGCTAACACGGTGGTACTCAAGGCTGGCCCACTCATCCATCTAATCATTTGCACCATCATCTAATCTATCAACTGTCCAAGATTTTCGATTTAGACAATGGCAGAAAAAATATACCCCAATTAGGGAACCTTACTCTTCTGTCTTATAAAATCTTATCAAAGATGGAGCCATCACCCTTCCACCCATAAAAGCACACACCGGTTTTGACCCTACTTGCCCCATGCCCGCATGGTATAAAGAGCATGATTTATGTAACTATCACTAAGTAAAGGGTCATAGTGATGGAAGCTGCATCAGTTTCAAGAACATTGTCCAATAAATGCTTGAGAAAGGTGAGTTAACTGTGGATAATCCTAATGCCACCCCTAACCAATATCTGTAAATCTTTAAAAACTATTTCCCAACCATGCCCCTTCATCCAATCAAACCGGTGAGACATCCACTCACGATACCCATACCCGTGAGGTTCACACTATCTTTAATGAGGTACCTATCACCTCTCAATTACCTCACATCCCTTCCATAGAGAAAATCCTAGCCCAAAATCCTCCTTCCACTTTGGAACCAACCTCTACTATTCCTTCACCAATAGAGGAACACCTTTCATCTCCTTCATCACCAATGGAGGAGTCTTCCACTAACATCAAGCCCCTCTCACCCCTGGCTTCTCCACTTAGAGAACCTTTACCTACCATACCTCCTCCACCCATAGAGGAGAACCCATTACCTCCTCCATCCATAGAGGAGAACCTATCCATTCCTCCACTTATAGAACCATCATCATCTCCTCCACCCATCATAGACCCAGTTGAGATACCTTTGCCTCTTGGCAAGCATTCTCCATTAGCTACCCAAAATACCATAGACCTAATTTCAGCTCTCCTACCCATGGAAGCTGAAGTTGGCCAATTCCTCATCTCTAAGATGTATTTTATGGGAATTCCCATTAGGTCCTCACCAACTCCTCCCACAAATGTGCCATTCTCACATTTGGCCGATCACTTAGATTATGTGGATAGGGCTTTACTATGGGGATGCCTCTTACTCCCTGTCTCAAAACACATGCAGAGATCCCTCGGTGACACCTCCACTATCTACCCAAACACATTTCGACCCATCAAACCAAATACAACTATTGTTGTCGTAACCCCTTCCACTATACCCGTTAGCACTCACACCACACTCTTATCTATAACTTGACCTACATATAAACCCAAAACCATACCCATAACATTTTCCTCCACTAAACCTATTACCACTTTAGGGGTCACCTTGACCACCAACTTTATTCATCCACCTATTAAACTGGATTTAGCTACATCCTCCAACGTCAAAACCACACCTACTTTGACACCCAAACCAAAGAGACAAACTCATTAACCTCATACCCCGACCACACCAATCACACTCACACTTGTCCCATCTACCTTAAGACCTCATCTACCCAACATGGTCAAGCACTCTTCACCCATCCATAAACCAATAACACAACAACCCATTCCTTCCTCACAAACATCTAACCTACCTAGGCACACAACAAAATTTATACCCACGCTGCAGTCTCTTTACCACTAATACCTCCAATACCTTCAACTAATGCTTCACTACCCACTACACTTCATTCCATGTCCCTCACACCCTAAGTACGACCCGTGTCATCTACCTTCATAGCACAATGTTATCCCTATGGGTAAATCACCCTCTTCCTCCATCTACTTTTCCTTCCCGACCTCATACACCCACATCACCTTTACCCAAGAAGGTGTAACCCAAAAACAAAACCCCACTACCGCACATCAAGGTATTCAAAACAACCCCACGCCCTCCTACCCATCCATCTACTGCTGTACCCTACCCAAATAAACCAGACCGATACCTCAAACCACATCGGCACCTAAACCCATAGCTCGACCCATTCCTACTCTTCCAAAAATAGTTCCTCGACAATCAACCACACCTACACCCAAACCCCATTCACTTCCCATTGTGATCCACTAGTAGGGTCCTATGCCAAAATTTTAACCATCCTCCTCGAGACTTTGTTATCACATTATTACCCCTCCAACCTTATGACCCCCTCAAACCCAAGCCAAAATGGTTTGATGATACTAAAATTTATGCATACCATCATGTACCAGCGCATGATGTGGAGAACTACAAGGCCTTGAAAACCATCCTTATCCAATTGTGTCCACCAGAAACCAACTTTGACGATGATGACCTTCTCAATGAGGATCCTACTTCACCTACACCCATTCCCACACTACCCACTCAACAACCACAACCTCCACCCTCACAGCTCCTAGAGCCACACCCAAAATTTTAAATTAACATGGCTCGCATCAGAGAAATTGCCATGCCACCAACTAAATGTCATTGTGCCTAGCTGATCTCATAGGGTTTTTCTCCTCCAGTAGGTTTTTTCCTTCATGTTGTTATACCACTCACACCCTACACCTTCTCCATTTGCCAACTTCCTCAAATCAACATGGTACATGTCACTACACGTGCTTGTGCAGAATGGAAAAGAAAAGGTAGGCGACCCACCAACAAATCCTATACCCAACATACCATCTACACCCATACCTAAAATAACTATCTATGACCCCACATACCCCATTTCTAATGGCCTCACACATCACACCATGCTAAAAAAACTACACCAATTTCCCCTAAAAATGTTCTTATACGACCTCATCCAAACATTGGAATCCCCTTGTGAAGCTCTCATGGAGCTTCTTCAATCTATTGAGGTTTTACCCAATGACCCTACACCCGTAGCCTCCATTATCACACCCCATCATGTAGCCTCTCTCACCAAATTACCACCTTCATCCTCACCTCACCTTGTTCACCAAGTGGCCTCCCTTAGCTTCTCAGAGGAGGAGATTACACCACACCAAAATGATGACTGAACCTAGCCCTCTTCATCTCTGTCCACATTGATGACATATGGGTACACCATGTGATGATTGATGGAGGTGCTAGCATTAACATCATTTCATCCCATGCATTTTCTCAAATGTGCATACCTAACAATTGCATGCATAAACATCCGGTCATGTTGCATTCATTCAATGACACTATCACCTCCACACTAGGAACTATCATTCTTCATGTTCGCGTGGGTCCCCACACTGTTCCAGAATTGTTTTACGTTTTGGAGGGGGAATTCCAATATAACTTGTTGCTTGGTAGACCCTAGATCTGTGTCATGGGCTTCCACTTTGCATCATTGTGTAAAGTTTGAACATGAAGGACACACTTATACCATTCCATCGACCCATCACCTTTCAAAACAAGCAACATTCTTTACCAACCCAATGATGTGCTCATACCTATCATGCCGTCTACCTTTGCAGCCAATACTACTTCACCTACACCACCACCTACCAAGTATAGCCACTTCTTTCACCGCACATACCTTCTATATGCCTACCTTTGTTATAACCTCCACATTGACCTCCGATACATCATTCATACCAGCTACCTACATACTAACCATGATCCCTTGGAAGGTGTTTTTCAACACCTCACTCTGGGAGTACCACCTATATAGTGTCAACACATTCCTTACTCCACATGAGTATGGAAGCCTTCACCAACACCCTTGCTATGATCACCATATAGGATAATGCATCCTTTATGGTCCTCCTCATCTTCATACTAGTCTCACCTATGGGGGACTTGATACTACCACTTACACACCTAAACCACCATCATAACCCCGCCCATTTTCTACTAACTTCCAATCACTTACCAATCACCGTTTCACCTACACATTTCTACATTGTTGTGCGTGGAAGGGTTTTATTTTTGGATTTCATGTACCACCCACAAACATAATGACCGTAGTGGTATCGGCTTCCCCAAACCTCCTACCAAATAGGCCCACATTGAACTCATTGAAGACCCTAGCCCTCCTCCACCTTCATCTTCATCACTACCTTCACCTACTCCACCTTCATCACCACCCTCACCGATAGAGTCGATGGATCCTAAATCTATCCCCCTTAACTTTTTTTTTTCATAAACACCATTTCCTTGGGGCCTTTGACTTATCAACGCGAAGGCGAGGCCCCTTCCACTCTTCTTTTCCTATATCCTAAAATGATTGACGATGACACACCTACCATTAACATCATTCAATGTCAAGATGATGAAGCCATACACCACTCAAAAGTGCGAGAAGACTCATATATTCATCGATCGTTACCATCTAAGACATAAACCATGTTGAATGAATCAACTATTGAGATCAACATTCATACTCAGGACAACCTACACATCCTAAAGATCAGACAATCTTTAGATGCTACTGAATAGGAATCCATCACTTCTTTTCTTTGAGATCATAACCATGCTTTCACTTGGTCTTACGTAGACATGCTTGGTATTGACCCCACCATAGTGGTCCACAATATCGTAACCGTTCCCAATGCCAAACCTATCAAACAAAAGCTAAGGAAAATGCATCCTCGCATTGCTCTTCTCATCAAAGAATAACTTCAGCGCCTTCTTTCTATTTCCTTCATCTTACCAATTGATTATCCTCATTGGATTTCTAACATTTTCCCTGTTACTAAAGAAACAACGGGACTCTGCATTTGTACAAACTTCCGTGGCCTCAACCTAGCCCTCGCCGAAATATGACTTTCCCTTGCCTGGTATTGATCAACTGGTTGACCTCACCACTTGTCACGAGATTCTCTCACTCATGGATGGATTCTTAGGTTATAACCAAATTTTTCTTGCCCCAGAAGATTAGCACAAGACCGCATTCATTACCCCTTGGGAACCTTTTGCTATCAAGTCATGCCTTTTGGCCTTAAAAACATTGGTGCTACATATCAGCATGCTATGACTTACATCTTCCATGATATCATGCATCACATATTAGAAGATTACGTGGATGATCTCTTGGCCAAATCTAAATGTCACGCTAAGCACCTCACTGTCCTCAAAACCATCTTTGACTACCTCATTAAATATTGTGTCCGCCTTCAACCTAAAAAGTGCATCTTCACGGTTCTCTCAGGAAAGCTCTTGGGATTTATTGTTTCCCTCCATGGTATAGAAGTTGACCCTACTAAATTCAAGGCCATTTTGGAAATTCCTCCACCCACTAACCTTAAACAACTCCGTAGCCTACAAGGTAAATTACAATCCATTCGCCATTTCATTTCACAATTATCTTATCGGTGTCAACCATTTCATCATCTGCTTAGGAAGGATGTCTCCTTTAAATGGGATGATGACTATCACAAATATTTTGAGGCCCTAAAACAATACCTTCTTCAACCACCCGTACTCATTCCAACTAAATACGATCAACCTTTTTACCTATACATATCAGCTACCGATCATTCCTTAGGAGCTATGCTCGCTCATCGCGATGAACAACATAGGGAGAAGGTGGTTTATTACATAATCCATACTCTTTTGGACTATGAAACCTGATACAACCATCCATAAAATATTTGCTTAGCCTTAGTTTTTGTTGCCACCAAACTTCACCATTACCTACTCAACCAAAAAACCTATGTTGTGACAAACACTAATCCCTTACACTTCATGTATGCCAAACCTTATCAAAATCAGCATGCCACATGATGGCTTATGCTTTTAGATGATCTTGACCTCGAATTCATTCACCAAAAGTCCATCAAGGACTAGGATATCGCTGACCAACTGGCTAACACACCTATTTCAACGGACCAACCCTGTAATTTTGACTTTCCCGATGAGTCAATCGCTACTCTTTCCTCGATAAACCCCATTACCAAATGACACTTTGTTCTTCGATGGTTCTAAGTGTCAGCGTAGGGGTAGGGTTGGTGTTATCCTCATTCCTCTAGATGGAGAACCCATGCCTTTGTCTTTCAAACTATACTTTGAATGCACCAACAATATTGTCGAGTACAAAGCACTCGTACTAGGTCTCCAGGCCGCATATGCCCTAGATGTCAAATCAATCCACATCTTTGGTGATTCACAATTGGTCATAAACCAAGTCAATGGTATGTACCAATGTCGTAATGAGATACTTCAAAATTATAAACATCATGTAGACATACTTTTGACCACCTTTGATCATTACACCCTTCAAACCATCCCATGTTCAACCAACAAATTTATCGATACCATGGCCTGCTTAGCTTCCCAAATACCCGCTTCCCCTGCCGATTCCAAAATATTTATCACCGTATAATTCCTCCATTCACCTTCTTATTTACCTCATGATGTTTACTCAATTAGAAATGACACCCTTGACCCGAGTGACCTTTGGTATAAACAATACTCCAACTACCTTTCCCTCTCCATCTTACCTCTTGATCTCACCGTAACGGACAATGTGCCTTCCTTAAAAAGGTCTCACGTTTCGTCATTGCGGGGGAATCCTCTATAAGTGTAACTTTGATGGTATTATCTTACGATGCCTTGCAAATTTTGAAATTCCTTATACCATCGGGAGGATCATGATGGCATATGTGGAGGTCACTTTAGTGGCCTTGTTGTTGTTAAGCATATTCTTCACCTAGGCTACTATTGGCCGACCCTTAACCATGATTGTTACGACTATGTCAAATGTTGTGTGAAATGTCAACAACATTCCAACCTTCATCATACACCCAGTCATGCCTTACAAGTTGCTCATGACCTTTGGCCCTTCTCTTAATGGGGTTTGGATCTTGTCAGAGAAATCAATCCTCATTCTTCCCAATGCCATCAATAGATCATAATCGCTGTTATCGAATACTACACAAAATGGGTGGAAGCCATACCACTCATCTCCATGAAAGCTGAGAAAATATGTGAGTTCATTAACCATCACATCATTTGTCACTTTGGTGTTCCTCATTGCCTCATCATTGACAATGGAAAACAATTCAAAAATAAAACATTGCAAAAACTTTGCGATGCCTTCGACATTCAACTTAGTTTCTCATCACCTTATTACCCACAAACCAACAGCCAAGCTGAATCCACTAACAAAACCCTCAACAAAATTCTCATGAAAGTGGTTGATGATACTAGAAAGGATTGGCATACGCACATTCCTTTTTCCCTATGGGCATACCACACTAGTATTCGCACTTCCATTGTGGCCACACCCTTTTCGATGGTCTACAGTACAAAGGCTGTTCTTCCTCTCAAAGTCTAGATCCCCTCACTTTGCATTTCTCTCCATGACATGCTTACTGATGATGACTTTCGTCAGGACCGCTTAGCCCAACTAGTTTTATTAGACGAACATTGTCTTAACATTCTGGATCAGCTTCAAGTTTACCAACAATGTATCAAATGTGTTTATGATAAACATGTTCATAAATGAACTTTCCAAGTCGGTGACCTTGTCTTGAAAGAAAATCAACACGTAACCAAAGTAGAAAAAAGTAAACGGGAAAATTCACTCCTAATTGGCTTTGACCATACATCGTAACTCATACCTATGGATCAGGTGCCTATCGTTTGTCCTCACTTGAGGGTAAACTCGAACATGAGCCTCTTAACACATTGCATCTTCGACCATTCTATTGTTGACTCATTGTCCTACCTCACCCTCTGTCTCTTTACAGGCTCTTCCCTTGAGCACTATCCACTTCATACACCTCCCTAACTATTAAACAACAATCATGTGAGTACCCGTCACTTGTTATCTTCTCTTGAATATGTGTACCATGACAATGCACATAGCATGATTCTCATGGATACTTTTCATCTACCTTTAGATGAGATTCCATGGTTGTTCCACCTTGCATTATGAACAAGAGTCCTATCCTTCACCTTGGTCTTATCCATGATTTCAAATACCTTTAATGGGACCAAACTCCTTGAGTCAAACTTCTAATAAAAAGATGAATCCCTTAAAAGGACATCTTCCTCTCAACAAAATTTATGCTATAAATAGATTTGCTCCCTCAAAGGACAACTATGTGAAGCCTTAAAAAAATGGTGTGAAACCGAAGCTTTCGCATCGATCACTTCATGAAGACTGAAGAAGTACCATATTATTTATCCCATATAGACTTCCCACATCGATCATTCTATCTCAACAATAAAAATTTTTAGTCATGGACTTTCCCATTGTGACCTCGGACCTCTTGCCCAAAAGACCTATCACTCAAAACATATAAAATTAACTACCTTTCACCCACCTTACCATTTCCACTCTCATTTCCTAAATCACCTCAAGGGACATCTTGGAATTTTAACATTTGGTGATCCTATGACTACTTTCATTGTAGAACCGTTAATCATGCAATGCCTTTTGGGTCTTGTGTTCATCACCCCCTCCAAGGTATGATCTACTCGATATGATCCTACCCAATCAGGTGGCTTTATTGCCCCCTCTTATCTTTTAACCATATTTGTCGATGTTTTGATTACCTTATACAAAACTTGGAACTCGACACTTACCTTTGGGGTAGTCCTCCCCTTTCGCCATAATCACCTTCACCTGCATCATTTTACCTATAATCTACCCACAACATGCCCACAAACCTACCAACTCATTTTCATATTCTTCCCTAGCTCATGGGAGAACTACATTGGCCTAAGGTCCCTTTTCACCGAGACTATGTAGGCAGCACTCCGAGGGCATGGGGCCCTTGGAGGTTAGCTCAGCCATTCTCTACCCTAAAAAATTCATCAACCATGCCTAACTCACCATTTACCCCACATTTCACTTAGTTCCCCTTTTCTAACAAAATTGGAAATTAAGCCACATACATAACAAGTTGCTTCCCATTTTATACATTTATTACACCTACCATCTCTCTATCATCACTATGCATAGATTATACAACATTTCACATATGACCCATAGTATCATTCATTACAAACAATAATGAATCATAAACCAACCTAACTCATCCATTCCTATAACCTAGCTCAACTATGCCTATAATTTAACTCAACCATGCCTATAACGACTCGATCCATGCCTATAACCCTGACTCGATCCATTCCCACAACTTTGACTCTATCCATGCCTATAACATGACTCGATCCATGCCTAAACAAACCCGACTCCATCATGCATAACTCACCTAATTTCAAACCACATTAAAGTAACACATCCATATCTCCTCTAACACAAGCCATACATCCAATATCTCATAAACATATTAACACATCACAAAATACCATGAATCTCATCATATAGATCAATAAATGTGTATCTCAAAATACATGCCTATCTCATCATGGCCATCATCTCAAAAATGTTGGCACGTAGGCCAATATACAATACAAAATGTCATCGACATGCATGCCGGTCTCATATGTATCAAAAAAATGAATGAATCAATATAAAAATATTCAACACGCACCTTGTAATGGTATATGCTCACAATATACAACAAAATCACTCATACATCCTCAATGTCTTTGGCACATAGGCTAGTATGTGATAAAAATACAACTATCTTCAGCACGCAAGATGACATATATATAAAATAATCACTAATATACATCAAAAATTGGGTGGCCGCATATCATACATCTTGCTAGATTTCCTCCATCTTTGTGTCACATGCACCCTCAGCCTCATGTGTCCTTGTTGGCACATCACCTACCTTTGGTCACCATGCCCTGGTGGCCTTGTCTGATTGGGCCTCAAAGCTCGCTGACCTCCTGTGCTCTCCACACTATGTTTACAGGATCTCATCCTCTCATTGGATGCCTATTGTGCCCTATACTCTTTGTATGAGAGGAAGTCTATCTCATCTACCATGAGCTGGTCCTGATAGTATCGCGCCTCACCTAGGGCATCCCATAACCTAGATATAGGCATGGTCTGTGGTGGTCCCATAGGTCTTGGCCCCTATACCTACCCTGTGCCAGCCTGTGAACTAGGACCAGCTCCCTATGCCTGTATCTAGGCCTATAATACCCCAATCTATGCCTAGGATGTATCCAAATGGCCTTGTAAACTTTCCACGTGAGCTGTAAGGCTACTACCTGACCATCTCTATCTCCATCTCCTCCATCTCCTCCACCCTCTCCCTCTACCATCTAGGCCTGCATACTGGCCACATGTACTCGTAGCTCTGCTACCTCTACCTTTGACCCCTCCAGCTGTGTCTACAGTATACCTATCTACGTGATCAATGTCACTACTTGCCCCTATAGGGCATCTCTCTACACTGTCATGGTAGCTAAGTTTGGCTGCCCCGGTCTAGGTGGTATGGCTCGTAACTGCCCAACACTGCTTATACCTATTTGTGCATCATTGATGTCATCAATCCGTCGATCCACTAGCTTCTCCTCCTCTCCTATAGGATCTGTAGGCTATGGTAGAGGTAGAGGCCTCTCCAAATCATCTCTCTGATACTGTGGGAAGGATGGAGGAATAGCCTATACAAGCCCAAACTGCCGTCAGACCCTATCTACTGGGATCATCTCATCCTCCCAAAGACGTTGACCTGTATCCACCTCTCTAGCCTGGAGCTCGGCTAGCTCCTCATGCATGTGCCTAGATGAGGGGAATCCCACATATGGCCTCCAAATAATGTCCAATCTACGGACAAACCCTCCAACCACGGCCCAAAATGGGCCACATCATATGTCGACCTATCCGACCTCTACTCTCCTACAACTGGAACCCATCTCCTATATCCCAACCACACATATCTCATTGGGAATGCATCTGCTTGGGCATCCCTATTGGTAAAACATAGACTATGTGCTCGTAGGCCCAACAATGCAGTATAAATGTACAACATAGGCTAAACTGCGTGAACTGCCCATATACCCACAAATCTCTGTATAGCTGCACCAAGAATGCTAGTGCCCAGGTGAAGCATGTTTCATGCACCATCATATCATGGAGCACCCCCATCAGTGATCAAGGAAATCGTCCACCCTCTAAATCAGGTAGTGCATAGAAGCACACTACCTCTATCAATAAAACTACTAGCCTCATCTCATCTGGACGGGCTAGGTACATCTCGCTATAGCTCAAATCGGTGCTTTATGGAAGCTCGATCCACCGCCCTTGCCAAATATGGTCATGATCAGCTCCTCGAGGCATCCGAGGAGATACAGTACACCTGGGCCCCCAATATGGGTAACCATCAAACCTAAAACATGTCCTCCAGGGTGATAGTCATCTCACCCGTCGGAAGGTGGAACATGTTGGTTACGGAGTCCCATCTATTGATGAGCATGACCATCAAACTAGGCCACCGAATAACATGTCAGTAGCACTGAATACCACTCAAGCCCATTGTCTCCATGTGCTGCAGCTCCAAAGGGCTTACTAAGCTACGCAATGTCACCAGTAGGAACCCTATCCCGCATATGTAACTATGATCTCCCCTACATCTAATCCAAAGCACAACATTAATCTACCTTTACCATGACCATATTCATCACTTATCATTACCCACCACCCTATTTTTACCCTACCCATCTCAACCACCTCACCTACATCATCCTAACTGACTCCGGTCACCTTTAAACCGGCATCGGTCACCAAATAGGTGACCGATAATGGTTCAACTATACCAACCACGGTTATAACTTAACCAATGTCGGCCACATGTTTAGTGACCGATCCGATTCTACCTTACTAACACGAGCCAAAATTGACGAAAGCCGGTCACTATCACGGAAAAATTCGTGACTTCCCAAACCCCCCTTTTTCTAAAACCCTCCAACCGTCCCTTTCACCCCACCTACAATGACCTACACTACCCCAAAACCCCTACCCATCAAACCTATCCAATTTACTACCCTATCCCCCTATTTTTTGCCCATTTTTTCCCCCATACCCACATTTCACTTTTTCCCACCCAATAAAAACAAAAACCTACAAAACCCTACAAATCACAACTATCACAACTTCTACTCTATCTAATTAACACTATAGAGTTAGGTGCTTACCTCGTCACGCTACCACTGTCTCGGTGGCATGTATGGCCATTGTGCTTTGGTGGTCCACCTAATACCTCTCCCACCTCTTTCATGCCCAAATATCTACCCACAACCTCGACCAATCAACTCTCTCATCCCGATCTCATCGACCGCTACTCACTAACCCAACCACCGTAAAATCACACCGCCAGCCTCCCTGTCTCGGTTTCCTTCGGACACTTTTCTCACTTCTCTCTCTCTCTCTCTCTCTCTCTCTTTTCATTTATTCACTTTGCAAATAACCAATGAATAACAAAACGTGGATCTTTTGTTTTTATACAAAACCCGACCTAACCGACATCGGTTCCCCTTGACCGGCATCGGTCTCATGCCCTACCTCACCATCATCGGTTTTCCTATACCGACGTTGGTTATCCATGACCACCATCGGTCACCCTTACCTACACATTGCCCCTACTTTTCCATTTTACCCCACCCTTTACCTTGCTCCTTTACCCCATCCACCCTTTACCCAACCCATAACCTTACCTTTCCTGACCTCATCATTTACTACCTCCATTTTTCCTCCTTTGGGGACTCATTATTTTACCCCTACCTTGGCCTTACCCATGCCATGACCTAGATATTTGGACTTGGACCATCGCTAGTGACATTTGACCTCATGTGCTTGATATACATTGTGGGCTTCGTTACATGTGTTGATTGACCTAATGACCTTACCTAGCCTATTAACGTATTTGTTTATCCCGACCCTACCTTTTTGTACCCAAACATACCTAAATGTTCTGGACCTAACCTACATTGTGTTTCCTGACCATATCCTATGCCTTGGATACTGGATTCACTTCAACCTTGTTTGAATAAACCTATCAACCTTAGATGATGTAGAGTTTTCCTACTCTTTAACCCGATAGCGTGTTGTAGTTTATATGTGTGTGTGCATTTGACTATTGCTACCTGTGACCTTGACCCATTACCTAGATTTCCCGAGTAGACCTTTCACCCCTTTTCCCCTGTACCCACTTGCCTTTTCTTCACATTTACCTTTTATCAAACCACTCACCGCTTCACTGTTGCCTTGTCAGTTCTTGGTTTGAGGGGGATCACCTTCACCCTCACATGGGGCAACCACATCTTATTTTTGTTAACATCTTTGACTAATACAAGATATGCAACAAAAAGGGGTAAAATGTAGACACTAAAATTAGGTCACACTCCCTTTTGTCCCTTGACATATAAGCACCGTTTATTAATTTGTTTAAAACAGTGGACTGACATCCATCTAGGAAGTAACATACTTCCCGGATCTAGCTTACACTAGGTAGTTCACTTTGCCCATATTGTTGAATTCCTTCGGTGGTCTTGTTTTCATTACAGGGTAGTTCCTCCTAGCCAAAAAGAAGATCTCACAATTAGTTGTGGATTTAGAACTCATTCGCGTGCAACAACCCATCAACCGACATTTGAAGCAGTATTCCTCCTACGCCAGGTTCCTATCTATTTCATTAACACTTCAAAGAAACAATCTAAGAAAAAGGTGAAACACTTTGTACCAACTCTTGGAGGAGGGAAAAGTGTAAATTGATCAATGCGAGAATTTTTCAATATATGAGAAAGTTGATCAATTTGGGAATCTTTCTTAGGATGCTTTATTTTTTATTTGTTATATGTTTTCTCTTTTGGATATATATAATGTTGATCAATGTGGGAAACCTTCATTGTCATGATATATGAAAGTATCCATCCTTTGAGGGAGTTGTCTACTTTATAATTTAATGAATTTCATTGAATGACAAGGATTACATACATGATATCTATCCTTTGAGGGATTAGTCTATATATTTAATTCTTTTTATGAATAGTTGTCCTTCGAGGGATCATTCTGTTTTAATAGCTTTGATGAACATCCTTTGAAATGTTTTACTTTTAGATGGGGAAGAGATGGAGATATCTAGGTAGACCACTAAGGAGGGGATAATAAATGTAAAAGTGACACCTATGGACCCTTTGTATGGTTGCGATAGGTAGATGAGAAGGTGATGTACGTAATGTTCACGAAGTTCTCACCAAGAAGGAGAACATATTCATAAGTAAAATTGTATAGGAAGATTCATGGTATTCATATTTAAGGTCATGAATAGGAAGGTAATGGTAGACCACATAATTCCAAATGATTACAATGATAGGTAGAAGAGGAAAATAATGATGGAATGATCTAAGGATATGATTAAGTTATCACTGATAGGTATGCTAACAATAGAATGCTCTCAATTGTAATGCAGTAAGAGGTTACACTTTTGGTTTACCATCAAGGAGGCCAAATGATAGACTCTCGACCCATATTTATGCATGATAATGTAAGGTCCCATCTATTTATGGGAAAAAAATCCATGTTGGATCCGTTCTAGAATAGTGATGTTCTTATTTTCTTGAAGGAAAAATTCATCGATGTCAAAGTCACATGATTTTAAAACCTTTTTCAACTCCCACTGGATGTACCATAATGTTGGATAAATTTTTCTCTTTCCTATTAAAATTAGTGAACTATATACTAAAGAAAATCAAGCAACTCAAAACATAAAAAGGTTTAAGGTTACCTTGAAACAAGATGATGATAAAGGAAGAGTGCAAATTAGACTCCTTACTGAAAGCTTGATATATCTGCAAAACAAAGACAACTAGAAAAAAATGGAATAAATGGTAAATGAGGGGATTTCCTAATGAATTCGGTTCCAAGAAGCATGAACTTCCTTATGTAGATATCAACCCCTGTATTGATAAAAGAATATAAGATAAATGATAAAGGAATGAAAACCATGCATAATCGAACTAAAATGAAACTGAAATTGTAGAAATGGAATTCAAGTACAAATATGATCTAGATTAAAACAAAATGAAATATACCTGGTTGGGTTGATGGTAATTCGTAGATGAATCAAAGAAAAAACCATAAGTGCATATTTGAAAGACTCTCGTATGTAGATCTCGAAGATGATGCAACACGTAATTACTCATAAGAACTTACAAAAAGATATGGAATAGGAGAAACATAAATGATGGTAGAAAATATAAATGTATGGAAATAGGGACTAGGTGGAAGGTGACTAGGTTGAGTTGGCAATGATCGGGGATTGACAAACTAGATTTCGAATGACAAAGTGAAATAATGATAGATCTAAGAACTAAGTGGAAATAGAAATAGAATGAAAACCTATTATGGATCACGGTAACAAAATAGATGGTACAATAGGAGTAAGGTTGATGATGACATTGGGGTTGATGGAAACTGTGCTAACCTAGGTGTGACCAAAAGTGGATGGGATGGATTAACAACTTGCACACAAGATGGATGAAAGGAAAGGATGGGTCGGATCATTGATGGAATTTAGACCTATAAAACATTTGTAGTTGATAATAATAATAATAATGATAATGCAATAATGGAATAAACCAACATAATGGAAATATGATCTCATTAACATCTCCACAAATTATGCAACTAAGCTTAAAGGACTCTAAGAAGACTGAAACAACCAAAGAGAAGCTCAAAAATGAAGATAAGATCATGAGTTCACTCAGAAAATTCTGATTTTACATCCCTTTGGAAGGAGGGGTGTGGGTGGATTTATAGGTTCAACGGTGGATCACGAAAGTCACCATTGATTACGGGGTTGTCCATTTGGGTGGTGGGAAGATCCTTACCTCAAGAAATTAATCCCATTAAGAGTGGGATTAGGGTTTTAGGAGGATTAGGTGGATTAGGGTTACATAGGGAGATGAAATGGGTAGGTGAGGGATGAAATGGAGTAAATAAAGGCTAAAGGGAGCCTAGGGATGAACAACTAGGTAGTTTAGGGATGATAAAAAACCTAGAGAGGAGAATTAAAGGTTGATTGGGAGGATTTAGGAATAATTAGATAATGAGATGAGGATTAGAAGATAATTAACGAGGATTAGAAATGAATGGGATAATAGATGGGAAAGATGGGAATATTAATAAAATTAAAATTAAAATTAAGTGTCTAGATAGATGACCATAGTGAAAAGAATAAAATTAGGGGAAAAAAGGGTAGTGATACAAAATTTTAGTGTTTACATTTTCTCCTTTTTGTCAAGTGGTATGTGCAAGAAATCCACAAGAAAAAAATGATGAGAGATGAAATGTGGGATGGAGAATGATGGAGTATTGATGATGTTCTCCCCCTCAAACTAGGGATTGATGACACAAAGGGGAATTGATCATTACTTTCAAAGAGATAGATGAAGAAGTGTGGGTAAGAAAATAAGTATGGGGAAATGATGAGGTGAGGAAATATGCCCCAAGTAAAAAGGATTCAAGTAAAACAATTAAAACATGGCAGTGATTTTAGGATTCACTTTGGAAGAAAATAAAGGGCACAGTCTTCAGGGAGATGATGATAATGTCCTGTGGGATTTTGATTCGGTGAAAATCACTCCAAAATGCAGGGAATGCACTATGAAACCACTCAAATGAATGCAATCCATGGGCAACAATGGTTCATAGGAACACATCAAAATTATGTGCAACCATATGTAAAATCCTTGTACCTGAGGAATTGATGAAAAGGTATGCATCAATAAAGGATGAGGATAGAAATAATGGTGTTCAAATAAAGGTCACAAAGATGGAGAAAGATAAGAAATATAAAAAGATGTGGTATGATGCGCTTAGAAGGAACAAAAATATGGCCTCAAAAGTGGAATTGAGATAAGATATGGATGATAATATGGTGCCCTAGCAAACGACACCAAAATGGTTGAAAAGACACAAATAGGAAATTATGATGATAAAAATCCAATAATAGTAGGTAATAGTGTGTTATGGGTTACACACTAAAAATAAGATGGAAGGAAAGATGGTATAATGATGCCGATGAAAAAATGAAGAATAATAAAGGAAAGAAGTATGGGTTGATGATGAATAGGGAAGGTCAGCGAAAACCATGGTGAAGTGGGCAAAGTGACCAGAGGGGGCTATCGACAACTATGGTCGGTGGCTATTAAATCCACAAGTTGGCCGACTAAGCTCATTTTCACACCTCAAAGTGGGGATTGAAATATCTCGAGCTTTAAAAAGAGATTGAGAGTTGGAGAAATATGGAGACCAATGGATATGTGAGAAAGCACCAAAGGATATGTAGGATGGCGAGTAACGAATCCTTAGCTCTATCTTTGATTTATGTTATGTTTTATTTTAATTTTTGTATGTTTCAAATTTTGGATTAGCAAGATTTACTATCGCTATGCTCTTTTCCCCGCATTCACTCTCTTTTACCATGGTCACCCATTTGAATTCCCCCTTCTCCCCTCAATCCCATTTATTCAAATTTCCCACTTTCCTACATTATCCCATCATTTATTTTATTTCCCTAATTCAACCTTAATCAAATTTAATTAATCCCTAATCATATTTATTTATCACATCCCATTTATTATCCCTAAACCTATTTATTAACCTCTTTTATCCTCCCTAAGCACCCTATTTATCATCCCTAGGTTCTCACCTACCCTCATTTAATATTTTCCTACCATCTATCCTCCCTAAATGTCTCTTTTATCTTCTCTAGGCCACCATTTAATGATTTCACCTCTCCATGGCCTTTATTTAATAAATTACATCCTCTCAACCACATTTTATCCATCCCTAGATTCCTAACCACCTTCATTTAATAAATTCATCTCCCTTTTCCTTTATTTAATAATTTTACCTCCCACCTACCTTTATTTAATGCTTTTTTATCCCCCTCATCCATCCATCCTCCCTATAAATACAACCATACCCCCTCCTTCTTCAGGTAGATCAGAAGAGGAAATTCTTTGAGAGATTAGGTCTTCTTATGGATTTGTTGTGTTTATTTCTCATCTTCATGCCTAGTCATCATCGACCTAGACTAATCGTCATTGACCCATATCAATCGTCATCAAACCTGTTTGCATAGTTATCAAATCTATCCATTTCCTTACATCATTTTTGTTTCCTCCTATTCTAGATCTCTTGTAGGTTTTATCAGTCATCACAGTGTTGTATCAATCTCAAATATGCAATCAGTCCCTTTTGATATGAATTTTTGATCATTTTATTGGTTCACCTACCTTCTCATCATCGTCAACTAGACCTCTTCAACCTAGGTCACTTTGTCAACATAACCGGGTATGATTTATTTTATGAAAATTTATATTAGATATAATTTTATTATCTTAGATCCATCTTTTCATTTTTTGTTATCTTAGATTCTGCATTTTATATCAGATCCATATCCATTTACTTTATCTATCTTTATCAAACATGAGGGATGAAATTCACATAAGGAATTTCATGCTTATTTGAACCGAATTTATCGGGAAAACCCACAATCTACCATCTAATCCATTTTTCTTTCTATTTATATTTTTGTGAACATTCATCTAGCTCACAATGAGGAGGAGTTCACCTTTTTTCCCTTCTATCATCACCATCTTATCCCAAGGTACCTTAAACCCTTGCATGTTTTGATTTACTTGGTTTTCTTTAGTATCTATTTCACTAATCTAAACAGAAAGAGAAAAATTCAACCAACATTACGGCATGCTTGGTGGGACCACCCTCTTAGGTGAGTCTCTTGCATTTTTGTTTAATTTTTTCATTTTCCATATTTCTTTTATCTTCCACTAACATCGTAGGTAGAGGATTTGATTTTTCTTGTTCATGTTGGGCTTTTGAATTACTTGGATATTGCCTTTTGCTTGCTTTATTTTAAAGATCAGATAGAAATGAAAATTGAAAACCAAGTATTTCCATTCTTGTCTTATTTTCTCCTTTTTGCATCACATTTTCAATTCATTGTGTGGTTGTTCTCATTGAATCTCCATATATGGTTTTCGATTTAAAATGAACCTCTTTCATTATTTCTTACAAATCTAGTGTAAGTAGGGGTTTAATTAATTACATTTCATATTTTTTCACACACATCCAAACATAATAATCAAATTCAAACATTGAAACAATCCCTTACCAGGTGGACCTAAATGGTATTTAATCACCTAATAAGAAATACATCGTGGTGTTCTGGTCGTGTTATAAATACTATACAAACTGGACCCCACATACCTTTGGGTTTATTGAGGACTCCACATACAAAAATACCTAAAACCAGCCATAGAATTCCATTTCTTATGTACCTTTGTCATCAAGTTTTCTCTTTTTAACATATTATAATTGATCATGATGATAAAAAACATGTTTCTTGATTTGTTTGTTAACAAATTACATAAATATTTTTTTACCTATTTCATGCCTATTTTCACCCTTTCTCAAGTCGTAACAACACATCAATCCATTTCATCCAATAACATCCCTTCCTCTAACAATATTTCTCAACAAGATTCTAAACTTGATACCACACCTTTGATCTCCCAACCTTATGTTTCCATGGTCTCGCTTCATGAAGACCATTTCATCAAAATTGATCCCCATATCGAAACCAATTCTCCTATCTCTCATAAGTCTATTTCTCTCTAGACCATCTATACCTCCATCTCCCACTCTTTTACAAACTCTTGGACCTCCTTCTATCACACTTTATGACTACTTATTTCATATATCCTTTATAATGCCCCAATCCTACCAATTCACTCAATTGGTGGATCCCATTCCACCCCCATCACCTCACATCCATGTTATCCCCACTTCATCTGCTACTATCACTAGTATGCCATACAATCATATAAACCTCACAAAACTCACATTCCTACTTATCATATGCCTCAAAAATGAAATACCACCATCTCACAACAACCCATCTAATCTCAACAATCACGTCACATTCCTATTTGTCAACAACAACCATTATCACAACCCATCTAATCCCATCAAATTCCTATTTCCCAACATCAAACATTCTCCAAAATAATTCAATCTAAACTTATTAATTATACCCCTATTACCTAGCATTATTTTCTATATCAACATACCTCCAAGGTTCTCAAGCCTATCAATAAATCTATTTAGAAACTTCTCATCCAACCAAATCAAATGATCATATGCATTCCTTAATGAATAAGTTGGCTAACCTAGAAGCCTCTACCTTAGGACCTAAAATCATATTCTCCTATAAAAAATTTGTAATGAACATATCAATCCATTTGTCCCTATCAATCCTTACCCTCTTCATTGGGAACTTCAAAATTCACCAGATTTAATAGTAAGGAGGATACCAAACAACATCTTCATGCATTTCCATGCATGTTATCTCATATCCACAACCAAGACCTCATGCTTCACACTTTTCCCATGTTATTAGTCAATAGTGCATTAGATTGGTATAATGAAATCCCTCAACACTCATTTTTTCACTTACCCAACTTGTGCAGCTCTTCTTGAAAAAAATTCAATCAACATTGTTTGTAAGGTCACCATTATAGACTTATATGACATTCAACAATTTGATGATGATTCTATCACAAACTTTGTCACATGGTGGCATGGAATCATAGATTAATTATTATTTATCATTTTATAGATAGATCTCATCGAATTATTTTCACACTCTTGTGCGAAGCATATCTCATCCACCCAACAAATAGAATCATTTCATACATTTGAAGAATCCTTCAACATAGCTCACAAAATTGAAACTCGTGCCCTTACAAGGCCAACTCAAGCTTCAATCAAACAATCCCAAGAATGATTTAATCAAAACCTCTACACATATTGAAAAGTATTAAAATGTTTCCAATACCATCATTATTCAAACTCCATCCACATGTACCTCGACATGGATTCTTAACAAATATCTTTTAGACCATATCCTAACCATACCCACTTGGAGAAATTCTATAGTTTGGTATTTGACAAGTTTTTAGCAGTCCCCTCCATCTAACATCCTCCAATACAACTTGTGGATGACTCATGACCCAAGCTCACTCAAGTATCATGAGGATAACTATTCTAAATATGATCAAGTTAGAGGTCACGACATTGAGAAGTTTCGTTACTTCAAATATTACATCCAACAACTTATAAAATAGGGGATTTGTAAATATAACATTCCACCACATCACCTAGCCATTCCCTTGACATGTCTAAAAAAATTCCTAATCAAACCACCCCTCATATATCTAAATCACCAAATGCTCATTCCATCAACACCATTAACACCATCAATCAATAATATCCATTATTACTTATATCCACCGTCCCAAAGACCTACCACATCTACCCCTACCTCAAACATTATGTCTACATCTACTACTTCCTCAATATCTACCCCAATGCCATCCATGACTATCACATAAACTTCTACTACTTATCCTATATCAATATCCACTCCTACCCTTACCACATCTACATCAAATTTGACCATATTTACTACTTCATATACATATATCATTCACCAATTTGTCACAATGGATTCATCCTTAGCACTATTTCAGCCCAATTGATATCCACACCTATCCATATACCTCTCACATATATTCCTTCACCCACATCTACATAAAATTCACTTATTACTACATCCACACCACCTGTATCTAAAACCATCTTGACCATACCCACTATCACTACATATCAATCACTCACATCTAGTCATTCACTCATATGTACATTAAAAACATCTATTACTACATATATATCACTCATTTCCCCATCAATCCCAACTATACCTATGTTTACCACATCTACTTATACTTCTTTAACCATATCATCCTTCATTGCTCCTTTTCCCATGATGTTTTTGCTTCCATTCTGGATCTGTTCAATATCTAATGGATTTTTCCCTTGACTATTGAGGACTGTTGTTTTCAATGGGAGAGTCCCTTCTGTTTTCCCATCTTGGTCTGGGCTTGGAATATTGCCCTCCCTCATTTTTTTGGGGTTTATGGAAGGCTAGGAATGATTGTATATTCCAAGACCAAAAATCTCTTCTCTTGAAAGTTAAAAGAAAATTTTTGGCTTCCATTAAGGAAAATATCAAACTCTTTAAAGGCAAGGAAAAGAAACCCTTCCTGAAAAGGGAGTAGAAAATTATTGATAAGTTTTCCCTTGGACCAGTGGAATTATACAAACCAAAAAAGAAATCCATTTAGATCAGGCCTGAGAAAATTTTTGTTAAGTTAAATTTTGATGGGGCATCAAAAGGGAATCCAGGTCTAGCTGGGGGAGGTGGAATTTTAAGCTTGTGAAGGTGATTGGTTGTTTGTTTATACTAGTCTGTTAGGTTGGAAAACAAACAATATAGTGGAAGCTAGAGATATTCTTTGGGGGTTTTTTGGAAAAAGAAAAAGGTTTGGGGACATCCATTTTGAAGGTGATTTACTCATCATTAGTAATGCCCTTAATAATCGTGGTTCCATTAATTGGTCCTTAAGAAATATCCTAAATGATGTTAAGGAAACTTTAAAATATTTTGTAAAGTTTTCTTATAATCATACTTTACATCAAGCAAACATGTGTGTGGATAAGATGGATAATTACAAATATCCGAGTAATGATTATAAGATCGGTGTAAAGGAGATGATTTAGATATGGACATTAATGAAACCATTATTAGAGATAGAGGGCATTAAGTTTGATAATTTTTGCACGAGTGAGCTCGGGTATGTGACAGTTTACATAAAAAGTTGTATTCCTCGGTTTCTATTTTTGTGAAAGGGGTCTGAATTTGAGAAGTGTTAGAAAACAGGGGAGCTTTTGTTTCATGAAGATGGGTGGTGATAGAATCAGGGTTGAACTAGCTATCTAGAACATTGAATCTTTTAAACAACATTTGTGGAACTAGCTTAAGATTGGGGGTTTCAGTAATTTCATTACTAAATTACATGGTCACGAGCCTTCCTTGTCAAAGGATTTTGGAAAATCTTGGAAACAGGGAAATTTCAAGGTCAGAGGCATGGAAATTGAGGTTTTAGAGTCCACCATTGCCCTTTCGATAGAGATGAAAATGGACAGGCTCAAAATATTTAAGGATAGAACCCGTAGAGCATGAAATTGAGTTGTTCTTCATGGGTAAGGAAAGGTTCTCTTTTGTTACTGATGGTATTGTTAGGTCATGTATCCCAGGAATATGGAGAGAAGTTTTTCTTCAAATCATGAAGTATATCACTATGGAAGTAAAATACCGAATAATATATACTCATCATATGACCCTTCTAAATATGTTTCACCATAAGGTCATGGTGAGCATTACTTTCTTTCTGTTTATGTCTTTGACAAATTATTTGACTGCATTCTAGTAGGAGAAGGCATATATGCCTTTTCATGAAGGGCTCATCTTTCTGTTGTTTGAAAATGGGAAAACTATTCTAAATTCTTCTCTGAAAGATAATGTGGAAGAGTATGATCTCACTCTTGCAAAATTCCTTACTTATATGAAGGTTGGGAAATGTAAAAATGTGAGGGAGGATTTTGAAAAAGAGAAGAGTGAGGAAGGTCGTGGTGATGTGAGCACCTTGAGAAAGAGGGCTTGGGATGGTAATTTTAACGATTTCGAAGAGTGGAGTAGAAAGGTTCAGTATTTAGTGGGGGTGCTCTAGGTGATGGAGGAAACCAATGTTAGTCAAAGGGAAATCATGTTGGATGCCATTAATGTTTCTAAGAAAATTGTCTCGCCTTGGTGAGGTCCCAATGAAGGTTCGAAGCTGGAGTATCAGGTCAAAAGGTGAGTGATAGGTAGAAAGGGATGGAGGAAGGCACTAAAAGGAGGATTTTCAATTTACACATCAGTATTTCTATGGATGAGCTAGAGGAAGACATTAATGAAAAGGGTGTTGAGGGTGCTCAGATCAAAGGTAGTCATACTAGAAGTAGTGAAGTTTCTCCTAAAAATTAGTTGGGTTTTCTGGACTATTGGCAGACTTTTGGTGAACTTCTGTAGTTCTGATGATTTCGGGCCAGTTTCTTTTCTTGGTTTTACTCTCTTTGGTTAAAGTCCTGATCTTCATTGTATGAGTTAAGCATTTTTAACTTCTTTTGTGGAATTTTTGTTTCTTTCTTGCTCATTGGTTTTTGTTCCTCCTTTTGTAAGGCCCTTGGGAGCCGATCCCTATTTTTACCTTATCTAATAAAAAAATCTACTTATAAAAATTGACTTAAAACTATCCCAACATCTTCATCACATGTACCCGCATCATTCTTAATGGCCACATCATCTATTTTATCTCAATCCTTCACACTTGAATTCTTTATTAGCATCCACTCCTATATTTATACCCACTTCTACACAAATCATATCTTCTCGCATAACCACACCTACGTCTATGCCTTGATTTTCAAATATAACTAGGATACCTCTTGAAACATTTTGTAACGTAAATACCTCTTCCTAAGGAAAAAACAAAATGTATTCGTCCCCCATCTAAAAAACTAACCATATCTACACCAACAAATCCAAGACCTATATGTCCTATAACTCATTTAAACCTCATCAACAACATCACTCGACAACTCTTCCTTCATTAACATCCACCATTACACCACAATATTTATACCCTCCAATTGAGATCATTGTCATTCCCTCTAAGGAAAAATATTCATAATAAAAATCCAAGACTCTTAGTGTGCTTCCCAATAATTCTCTCATGCTTCCTCCCTTGTTCATCTATGTTTTTTACTTACTAATCACCCCTATGATCTTCAATCATATATCCAATAAAACCCTAAAGTCACCATCATTACTACTTCTAAAACTCTCACCCCATATCTCTCCATGTACTCAATCTTATCCTCATCTAATTTTCTTAGTGTGAGACAACATCCCTCATTGGGGAGTATCCACACATTTCTATCAATCATCTTTCATTTTATCCCTCATCCACATATCCCATGCACATCAATCGATCTTCCTCTCCATAAAAACTCTATGACTTGAGGAACTTCAATCTAGGACCGGTCTACTATCAAATTAGTTCTTTTTCTCTCAATACTTGACATTGTCTTATCTATCTCTAACCTTATCCAATTTATTTTCTCATCTTACCCAATATACCTCTCTATCATCCCATCCCAACTTATCATAATTCCTACTTAGTTGACCATATTTTTGCCTCCCTCAGGGAACCATATCACATCCTAAGTAAAATTTTGTGGCCATCTTCATCTCACTAAGACACATATTTCCTTAATTTCTCACTTTTGAATTGTAGAAAAAAGTTTTTATCATTTATCTCATCCTATTTCATCGGGACTTTAACATTGATGACCTTTTCTTTAAATAAGATCATCTCTACTCTAGAAAGGATCCAACATGGAAAGTTTTCCCGAACCGAATTGGACCTTACATTATCACACATAAGTATGGGTTAGAAGCCTATTATTTGACCTCCCTTGATGGTAAAACTGAAATGTAACTACTTAACACATTGCACTTGTGACCATTCTATTATTAACATACTTACCATTGAGCACTTAGTCATATCCTTAGATCATCCCTCCATCTTTATCCTTGTCCATATATCATTGTAACGATTTGGAATTATGTGGTCTATTGTCACAATCCTATTCATGACCTTAAATATTGTCACCATGACTCTGTTCATAGAATTTTCCTTATGGATAGGTTATCCCTTCCTAGTGAGAAATCCATGGTCATTATGTCTGTCACCATCTTATTTACCTATTGAGAACAACATGAAGGGTCCATAGGTGTTTATTGTACATATTCTCATCCACTCTTAAGTGGTCTATTTAGCTATACCCATTTCTTCCCCATATAAAATAAAATAAAAGCAGATTGATCCCTCAAAGGACAGTTGTTCATATCATGAAAAAATAAAAATAAACCGATCCCTCAAAGGAGAGCTATCATGCAAATCTTATCCTGCCATCTAAAAATCCTATACAGAAAAAAATAGACCAATCCTCTTGAAGAATGGATAATTTATTATATCATGGTAGTGAAGGATTCCCAAACTGACCAAACTTATATATATATATATATATATATATATATATATATATATATATATATATAGAATAAAAATCATATGAAAACAAAATAAAAAAGCAAGTATCCTAACAAAGCTTCTGTATCGATCACCTTTCTCATATATTGAAAACTTCCCACATTTATTAGCTTTCACTCTTCCCTCCACCCATAGTTGAGGCATATTCCTACGAATAATCACCTATGGAGAACCTCCTTCCTTCATACAAGTTATATCTAAACCCATTTTTCCTATCAACACTAGGTTTATAAGCTAATTTCATTCATATTTCTCTCATGATATTTGGTATAATTAACTATCATTGGTTACGCATTAACATATGCTATTGGTTGCAAGTGCATTATATTAATTGGCTCCCATTATTGTTTACCTCAATCCAGTTTGAAGCATTCGTTCTCCCGCATGCGATCCTTTATATGACATAGTTTCATTCATACCCATAGATTGCAAATCATCAAGTTTTTTTCTATCCTAATTTTCATCATCTATTATTATCATCTATTTTCTCTTTTCTTTATCACCATAACATTTATCATGTATAAATCATATATATGATAACTATCAAAATATACCATTTGATCAGGTATCCTATCATCCATGTAAACCATCTTTCCTTCCATCTATTTTTGGTGTGTCACCCATAACAAAAAATTCCCGTTGTTTCCAAATTTTATCGTCATTTCTTATTTTTCATTTTCAGCCATTATTGTGTCCTTTACTAGGGCACCATATTATAATCCATATCTTATCTCAAGTCCACTTTTGTGGCCATAATTTTTTTTTCTCAGGGAATTATCTCACATATCTTTATATTTCTCCTCTTTTTCCATTATCATGCCCTTTTCTGGGGTACCATTATTTCCATCCTCATCTTCGTCCTTTGCGGATGCATATTTTCATTGATTCCTCATGTATGAAGGATTTCACATTATTCTCACATTTGGTCATGCATAATTTTGATGTGTTCCTATGAACCTTTGGTCCCCATGGATTTTATCCATTTGAGTGGTTTCCCATTGGATTCCCTCCATTTTGTAATGATTTTTCATCTTGAATCATAAGCTCAGTAGGAAATTTCTGCCATCTCCCTAAAGTTCGTGCCTTTTTTCCTTACCAAAGTGAATCCTAAAATAACCACCATAGTTTTTATTATTGTTTTAATCCTTCTTTCCTTGGGCATATTCCATTATCCCCTTATCTTCTTTTCTCATCCTTTGCATCCTTATCATCTATCTTGTTCAAACTCGTCATTAACTCCCCTTTGTGTCATCATTCCCTAGTTTGAGGGGGACCACATCATCAATATTCCATTATACTTCATCTTAATTCTTCATCTCACGTCATTTTTTGCTACGGTGTTCTTACGCAAACTAGTGAAAAAAGGGGCAAATGTAGACACCAAAATTTGGTATCGCTACCATCTTCACCCCGTATTTTCTATCTTTCACCACAATCACCCATTTAAAATTCCCCTTTCCCTCCTAAATTCCATTTATTCTAAATTCCCACTTTCCTACATTATCCCATAATTTATTTTATTTCCCCTAATTCACCCTTAATCAAATTTAATTAATCCCTAATCATATTTATTTATCACATCCCATTTATTATCCCTAAACCTATTTATTAACCTCTTTTATCCTCCTTAAGCACCCTATTTATCATCCCTAGGTTCTCACTTACCCTCATTTAATATTTTTCTACCATCTATCCTCCCTAAATGTATCTTTTATCTTCTATAGTCCACCATTTAATTATTTCACATCTCCATGGACTTAATTTAAATAATTACATCATCTCAACCACATTTTATCCATCCCTAGGTTCCTAACCACCTTCATTTAATAATTTCATCTCCCTTTTCCTTTATTTAATAATTTTATTTCCCACCTATCTTTATTTAATGCTTTCTATCCTCATCATCTATTATCCTCCCTATAAATAGAACCATGCCACCTCCTTCTTCGTAGATCAAAAGAGGAAATTCTTTGAGAGCTTAGGTCTTCTTGTGGATTTTTTGTGTTTATTTCTCATCTTCAAGCCCATTTGCTATAAAACTATCCCGGTCGTCATCGACCCATCTCGTTTGTAATGCCTCTAACATGATTGATATATATGATGACTTCTATACTCAAAGTTGCAAACATTGATCTATGATTCTTGTTTGAAGATGGTGTACTCTTGTGAACTAAGCAAACATGTTTTTGTAGATAATATGTTATTTGCTAAAAATAGATACAATCCTACCATGTCTATTTTGAATTTAAAATGAATTATTTCATTCCTTCTTATGTTGAATGTTCATTGCATGTGGATAGAGGAAATTAATTCAGCCTAACTCGTTCATATCCAATATTGCATTTGAACTTGTGTTTCAATCTATATGATTTTTGTCATAGGATAGCTATACCTTGGATAGATTTCATTTATCCAAGGCATGCTTTCAATTTTCTAACGTCAAGGTCATCTTGAATGAGCTGGGTAGAATGTTATATTTCTCAACCTAGGCTACCACGGGATCTCAGGTGACTTTTTTTTGCTTCACATCCTCCATAAGTGATCCAAGAATGTCAATTTTCGTTCTTCATTTGGTAATGTTGAATTGGTAAATTGAATGATTATTTGGGGGACCTAATTTAAATCTAAGTTCCTAAGTTTGTTATCCTATCCTAAGTCTAAGATAGATAATTTTATTAATATGGTTGTTTATTAGATGAAGGGAATCCTAAGTCATGTAACTAGGATATTCTAAGACTAAAACTAATAAACTAACCTAAGGACCTAAGTTGGTTTCTAATATAATGTTTATGAACCTAACCTAAGGGCATGGACTAGCCTAAAGGGGATGGCATGGATGACATAAGGAGGGGTGTCATGGCACCAATTTCTAAGGTATTTAAGAGGTTTGAATGTGGCATTAAACACTTTGTTACCGCCAATTTTGGCAAATGCATGGAAATTTGGAGGTGGTGAGTTGTCAACTATGCTAAAATTTGGTTGCATGGAGTTTTAAAATTTGGTTATAGCCAACAAGGAGTTGGTCGAAGGTGGGAAATAAGGTAAGGAATTTTTCAGTCTTGTTGGCATTTATTGATCTCGGCCATGTGAAAAATGCCTAGGAAATAGTGAAGTTGGAAGAAAAGATGGTTTTCAATTTTCATTGTTTCATTTGGTTTTGGAGATTTTTAGCTCTACATGTGAATTTTCTAATCTTTTCAAACCTACAATTATAATTTGTGCATGCTTATTTTCCCCTTTCATGGTAGTGATGGTAATGGAAAATAAGCAAGGAAGTTATAAGAGGAAGAAAAAGAAAGTTTTGAGATCCTGGTTTTGGAATTTTCATGGAAATCTTGTTGTAGAGATTCTACTTGAAGATTTGAAATGAGGAAAAGAAGATAAGAGAACACTATCAGGCATGATAGGCCTATCTCTTTAAATATTCAAATTTTATTTAAAGTGTCTTCATTAAAATAACTTTTCTCTTTATGGAATCATTCTAGTTCTGGTGTTTGTGTTTCTTCTCCTTTCTTCAATGGTTTTTGACTTGGTTTCTTATGGATGCATTATTTGATGATGTGTATGTTGTGTTGAATATGAAATATGGGTTGTATTGATTGAATGATATATATTTTTAGCATATAAATTTTTGCATAAGAAATTTTGTAGATATTGATATAATTTTTGCCTTTTCTAGGTATTGTTTGTAACCATAAATAGTTACTGGTTTTTGTTGAAATATGTAGATTTTAGCTTAGAATTCTCTCCTTTTATTAATGGTTGGAAACTAAATTTATAGGAGAGATTTTTCATGGCTATTTGGGATATATGCTTTAGTGATATGGTGAAAAAAAAAAATTTTAATTCTTTTTTGTTCATGAAGGTGGTTTGTTTTGTTGATATAGTTGGAAACCAACATTATGGGTCTATTATATCATGTTTGATACTTTTACTTATTTGAATCATTTACCTATTACTATTCAAAGTTATGAGTATATGTTATCCTCACAATGAAATGGGAATTGTATCAAATATTTTGTTTCATTTTTAGAACCCATGATTGGGAGACAATATCTTTCATGGAAGTTGAATAAGAAGGTATATATATTGAATATTTTATGTATGAGTTTTTTTGATTGATTATTTATTATTACCCATTCTGGGCTATGTTGTTGCTATAGGTAAGATTTTTGATCTTAATTGGGCATTCAAAGTTGGTTATGCACTAGAAGTGCATTTCACTTTACGGGAGACTTTTTAGAAATGATTTCCATTCTTTGTTTGGAGTTTTTGTAATTCTTTTTGGGTGAATCAGTTTGGTTGATGAGACTGATATTTTCTTCTTCCTTTTTGTTTATTGAGTTTACTTGGAACAAAAACCTTCTTGGAGTTAACTGTGAAAAGGAGGTAAATGTTAGTTTGGTTTGTTCTAAGTTATGGTATAACTTTAATGGTTAGTATTATTGTGGTATGGATAAACTCTATTTTTTCTTAGGAGGGATGTATTCTTTATCTAATGGACACTATTTTGAGTAGGATTCAGTTTTGATTTTGTTGGTCCTTTGGAAAGTCCTGGGTTGTTCACCTGTGTTTCTTTCATTTTTATGATTCATCCTTGTCAAAATTTTTGGCTTCAGAGTGAATTTTGACCTTCATTTTTGTTGATGGAAAATCTTTACTCGCCTCGGAATTTCATGTTTGATAATGTAATTTTTCCTTGACGTCGATTTGCATATTGGTTTGAGTGTTGTCTTGTGTTGTTGTTGAACTTGTAGTTCTCTTGTTCCTTTCCTTGATTTGGAATTTTTAGGTAAGCTTTGAACTTGTGTGTTGATTTAATCCATTTTAAATTTCTTCTTTGGTAGCTTATGAAAACATCAAAAATGAAAATGTGGATGTTTTTGAGGCATGGATTGTGTTAGTTATCTTGTTCTTTTTAGGTTCTAACTCCAAAATGAATTCAGGCCTTTAAGGAACCTTTATGAGTTAGTTGTTATTGATTGTTTTGTACCCAATCTCTTGTGTGATTAAAATATTCTTACCTGTAATGTTGGATAATTCTTGATCAGCCTAAATTTAGATTATAAGATATGCCTTAGTTAGGTAAGGTTGTTGAAAGGATGATATCTAGTTTTTACCTTTTGATTGATCTACAGATTGATGTAGGTTGTTAACATTTAGGAATATTAAAACAAATAAATTATTTTAGAAAGGATGTATGATTATGTCATTTCACTTCTTTTGAATAGACAGAATAGGTTGAGTTTGTGGAATTTTAGTTGGAAACTAGTTTGAGAAGTTGAATTTAGGATAAGAATGTTAAAAACTTCTTTCCCAATTAGTTGTTGTTTTGGATGAATAGCATGTTGTAATGAGTTTCATATTTGTTTTGAGATAGAATTAATTATGTTGATTTAATTAGTTCTTACTTAAACTTTACTTCTTTTAGATTCTATGATCTTTCTCTCCTTCTTGGTTTTGTAATATTTTGGGAAAGTATTTTTGTTAATCTTAATTTTGATTTTGGAACCATTTCATTAACAACAGAGGTTCCTTTTGTGAAATAGTTAGATAAAAGCATATTGTTTTAACGTTATAGCATTTATCATGCTCAGTTCATATGAACTGACTCATGCTAACAATTTTGTAGATGGATTTTGTAAAAGATGAAAGGAGAAAGACATATAGAAAGTTACATCTATTTTACTAAAGAAATTATCTCTTTATTATGATGACTATGTAGCGACATTTACTTGAAATGTACTTTTTTCAAGAAAAGAAGATGTATTAAAACTAGTTTTATATTGATGCAATGACATTTTGTAATCCTTTGAAATATTTCCTAAGTTTGAGAGTGGAGAACTCTCTTTTTGATAAATGAATTTCTTTGGTAAATGTTGATTGTTGATTTACTTATGATACTTTCATGACATAAGTTTGTGTAATATTACTAAGTAATATCATTCATGATGGGGAAAATTTAGATATGTATGTGATATGGGATTACACAACTTATTAGATTTATGATATATATAAGCTTATAGGATTAAGGATATATATATATAGTTATATTTATTTCACATGAAAGAGCATAACTAAGTTGATACTCTTTGGTAGATCCTTAAAACTAATAGTTAATTTATATAAAGAGGTTGATACTCTTTGTAGACCCTTAAATATTAAAAAAGGAATATGATTGGATTATATAAATGTGTATGAATTTTTTGTATATGCTAAGCATATGATATATGTTTTTCAAATTAGGACATTATCTTAATTGAAAAGGATATCTTCCTTGTAATTAAACAAATGATATATGATATGATATTGTATGGGTGTTATGATTAAATTATGAGGATGATTGGTTGTGTTTTCCTTTAGCTGATATTTCTATAATTGAAACATGAATGTTTAAAAAGGATAATAAAAGATTTAGACTTACGGTATTATGAAGTCTAAAGTAAAAGTTTCAATAAGCTTGTTACAAGCTAAAACTGTAGTAAGAAGATCTAATGATCTTACTTAACGTAAAATTCAAACACATTGATATATATGAAATAAACAACTAAGATTAAGATAAACATAAACATGAATTCAGAATGGTTAGGAAAGCATATTTTATCTACATACCTACCTCTTGTGTAATTTACACCTTGTAACCTTCTTGGGTTAAATTGATGCTTAGTAGACCCTTAAAAGCGTTGTTATCATTAATCTATAAGATAATAATTGATTGGGTTAATAAATAATATTCTTAAGTATGTTAGTCTAGTTGAGGAAACTCAGTTGGATGTTGAAACATAGCAACTACAACATAGTACCTTCATAATGACATTGGGTCATTACAAGGATACTATGATGCAACTATTTATGCCTCAACACCCCACTTAGTTGATTAACTCGATTGACATAAGTGGAAGTTTGGTTCATGGTTCCACCTAAACATAGATAGAAACATGAGCTAGTGTTGTGGTCAACTCATGTTGACTTAGGGTGACTAGACACACCCAATCGACGTAAGTCGATTGAGTATGTCTATGTATCCTTAGTCACCATGAGTAGTCTTCCACACTAGTGCATGTAAGTTGCCCTTGTTTAGTGTGAACTTTGACTCAGATTGGGTTGACAGAAGTCAAGAAAGACCATTCT
Source organism: Taxus wallichiana var. yunnanensis (assembly GCA_018340775.1). Taxonomy (NCBI): domain Eukaryota; kingdom Viridiplantae; phylum Streptophyta; class Pinopsida; order Cupressales; family Taxaceae; genus Taxus; species Taxus wallichiana. The sequence continues at coordinate 55,390,799 of CM031234.1, forward strand.
AGATAATAAAACAAGTGTGGTGAAGGACATATTCCTTTTGATGAGTATGTCATCTTGGAATGTAAACATGGTAAACATGTTTAAAAACTTTGGCCAAAGTATCGCAAGTTGTTGGTTGCATTGTCCTATGTCACCTAGTCTAAGATGCAAGGATTTAGATGAATATCGAGTAACAAGGTATTCAGATAGGCTTCTTAGATAAAACACTTGGGTACCCCTAAAAGGGTAAAGGAACCAAGTATACATAGTATACACATTATTAAGTTAACATGAGAGATCGGTTTAATACTGAGTCATGGAATGAGAGATCGGTGTCTCACGAGTCATTATAATGCATATGGTTTTTTGTTATGAGATGGATTGGAAATGGAATGTGTGTTCTAAATTATATTAATTTAGAATAGAGAACATTATGTTAAAAAAAAAAAATTCCTTGTTTCTAAAGTCTTAAAAAGTGGATGTTACATCTTGGTATCAAAGTTGAAGGTTGCAGCTCTTGGACCTATTGAGTCCATATCTGATAAAAACTTAATTTTCTTGTTAACAAAAATGGTTAGAACAAGAGAGGTGCTAAAATAATCCACCTCTAGGTGGAGAGGAAGCTACCACACAAAAACTTGATGAGATTCTTGTTTGCCCTGTTGGACACAAGAGATCATTTGGTTGTACTTGAACAACAAGTAATGGGTAATGAGGAGGAAGATGATGCTGGTAATAACAATCAACCACCTCCAGGGACAACACCAATGTTGAAATTTGGGCATTGATAATAATAATGCAACAAATAACAATGTGAATGTCAATAATAATGTTGTGAATGCAAATGCAAATGTACCCAATCCACCTAAAAATAAAAAGGAAAGATTAACAAGTTGAACTTACTAATGACATAAAGAGGATAAGTCCACCAAAGTTTGATGGCACTACACTGGGGGATGGAGCTGAGAATTGGCTCAGTGAAATGGAGAAGTACTTTGCAATAAGGAACTTCTCGAAGAAACAAAATCAAGTATGGGGAGCTTATCAGCTTTCCCATGAGGCATCCTCCTAGTGGGACAACCGTAAAGATGAATTGAACATTGATGAATCAAACATCACTTGGGATCAAGTTTAAGAGCTACTTTAGGAAATGATAGCTACCACAACTCTATTATGATCAGAAAATGATAGAATTTCATAATTTAATTCAAGGAAAATTAACTATAATAGAGTATTGGGAGAGGTTTACTAAACTTCTTAAGTACGTTCCTCAGTATCAAACTGATGAGAAGTTTAGGATACACAAGTTTATTATGGGATTGAATCCTATCATAGGGGGTGAAGTAGATGTTCACAACCCAACCACCATGGAAGGGGTTGTAGAAAAATCCATTTAGTAGGAACATAAATTAAAATAATTTCTGCCCATAAGGAAGAGAATCGTAAGAAAATTCCTAATTCTTCTTCATCTCTTGCACCCAAAAAGGTGGCATGGAAAAATTTTGTGCCAAAAATAAGTTTGTAACTGATAATAATAAGAAAACAACAAATAAACCTGCTACAAACATTGAAACAACTTTGTGAAGAATAATAACAATGGATAGAAGTCCTTTGGAGGAAAAATAGTAATTTCAGGGCTGGAAATAAATTTGAACCAAAAAGAGGACCTGTAGGGGTTGTTTCAACTATGGTAAGGATCACTATGTAAATCAGTTGCCCTCTAAAGAAAGATGACAACAATCAACAACATAAGATACATGTTACAATAGTTGATAAACAAGTTAAAAAGCAAGTTACGCCCATAGAAGTGCCAGGTAAATTATTTGGTATGCCTATTACTATAATTTTTGATACTGGAGCTACAAAATGTTTTATTTCTAGTAAATTAGCTATGCAAAACTAAAAAGAAAAGATGGAATAATGGAAAAATCTTGGACTGTACATTATGGAAATAATGTTGTCCATATTATTAGTAAATGTCTTTTTGGAGCAGTCCTAGAATTACCTAATTTTTCCACTGAAGTAGATCTTTATGTTGCTCCTTTGGGGTCATATGATGTCATAATAGGTGTTAACTGGCTTTGTTGATCATAAAGAAAAAGTTGATTGTTTTGAAAAACACATTAGTTTCTTGATGATCTGTAAAAAAAAAGACATCAAGGGTAAAATGAGAAATTTTAGTTAGAAAATTTTCAACTATGCAACTTAAAAAGGCCAAAAATAAAGGTTGCACTTTGTATGTAGTAAAAATTTTGAAACAATAGAAAAGGATAGTGATTTCTTGGAAAAATTTTCCATTGTTAAGAGATTTCAGTGATGTGTTTTCTAGAAGAACTACCGGTCTTCCACCCAAATGAGAATTTGACTTCACAATAGAAATCAAACCAGGAACTGAGCCTATTTCCAAGGCACCTTATCGAATGACTACCATTGAACTGGTAGAGCTTAAGGCACAATTACAAAGATTTTTTTCTAAGGTTTGATAAGACCGAGTGTCTCACCTTGGGGAGCACCGGTAATTTTTGTGAAAAAGAAAGATGGAACACTTAGACTTTGTATTGATTATAGGATGTTAAACAAAGAAACAATCAAAAATAGATATCCACTTCCTAGAATTGATGATTTGTTTGACTAGATGCATGGTGCATCAATATATTCTAAGATAGATCTTCATTCTAGGTATCACCAATTAAGAATCAAAGATGAAGATATTCATAAAACAACCTTTAGGACAAGGTATGGACATTATGAATTCATGGTTTTACCTTTTGGTTTGACAAATGCACCTACAAATTTTATGAATTTAATGAATAATATCTTTCAAGAATACCTAGACAAGTTTGTACTTGTATTCTTGGATGATATTCTTATCTATTCTAAAATCATTGATGAGCATCATGAGCATTTGAAAATAGTACTTGAAATCTTAAGAAAGAGAAGATTGTATGGTAAGTTGTCCAAATGTTCTTTTTATGAAACAAAAGTGCACTATTTAGGACATGTCATAAGAAAAGATGGAATAGCAGTTGATCCATCAAAGATTGTTTCCATAACTGAATGGCCTGCACCTAAAAATGTACATGAAGTCAAAAGCTTCATGGGGCTTGTTGGTTACTATAGAAAGTTTTTTAAGGACTTTTCAAAAGTTGTTGCCCGATAACTTCATTACAAAAGAAAGACAAAAATTTTGTGTGGAGTGATAAATGTGAATCAACATTTAAAACTCTTAAAGATCAGTTAACATTTACACCTATTTTGGTTGTACCATATCCAAATGGAAACTTTACGGTAGTTATAGATGCTTCGGTGAAGGACTTGGAGGTATTTTGTTACAAAATGATCATGTTATAGCATATGAGAGTAGAAAACTCAAGTTACATGAGTTGAATTATGCTCCCCATGACCTAGAGCTTGTTGCCATAGTTCATGCACTTCAAGTATGGAGACATTATCTTTTAGGAAGACCTTTTGAATTAAAGATTGATCATCTTGGGCTGAAGTATATTTTCACTCAGCCAAATCTGAATGCAAGACAATGAAGATGGTTAGAGTTTTTGTCACAATATGATTTTGACATAAGTTACATTAAAGGAAAAGAAAATAGAGTGGTAGATGCACTAAGTCGTAGGAAACATATTTTTGCACTTATAACTTTGAGAACTCAGTTTAAGGATGAGGTAAAAAGTATCATGGAATCTGATTTATACTTTTAGTAGGTAAAAACAACACTTGTTGCAGATCCTAATGATGCAAGATACAAAGGTTTTAACTTTGATAATGAAGGAATTTTAAGATATGAAAAAGGGTGTATGTACCTTTGGGAAATGAGTTAAGGAAAAATTTAATGATGGAATTTCATAATTCACCTTACTTCAGGACATCCCGGTATTACAAAAATGCTTGTTGATGTAAAACAACAATATTTTTGGAAAGGGATGAAGAAAGACATAACTGATTTTGTTTCACACTGCTTGGAATGTTAGCATGTTAAGGTTGAGCATATGCACCAATTAGTTTATTATATCCTCATAGCATACCACAATATAAGTGGCAAGTAATTAGCATGGATTTTTTTTCAAGGGCTTGCCTATGTCAAGAAATAAACATGATGTTATTTTAGTTGTGGTTGATAAATTGAAAAAGTAGCACATTTTATTGTTGGTAATCTTAAAGATGATTCACCTATTTTAGAGAAAATATTTGTGCATGAAATTTTAGATTACATGGAGTACCTGAATTGATTATATCTGATAGGACCCTAGAATGACATCTCATTTTGGAAAATGCTAAATGCAGCCTTAGGAACAAAACTAAATTTTAGTTCCGCATACCATCCAAAATAGATGGTCAAACAGAGAGAGTTAAATTAGGTTTTGGAAGATATGTTATGAATGTATTGCATGGATCAACAAGTACAAATGGGAAGAATATCTTCCTTTAGTTGAATTTTCTTACAATAATACATATCATTCCTCTTTAAAAATGGCACCTTTCAAAGCATTGTATGGAAGGAAATGCAGAACTCTAGTTAGTTGGGATAACATTGAAGATAGAGAGGTAATTGGACTGAAATTCTTACTGAAATGGAACAACAAGTGAAAATGATTCGTGAATGATTAAAAGAAGTTATGGATAGGTAAAAAGTTATGCAGATCTGAAAAGGATCGATAAGAAATTTGAACTTGGTGAAAAAGTATTTTTTACGTGTTAAGCCTAAAAAGAGCTCTATAACCTTTGGCAAGCAACCAAATTATCACCTCATTTTGTGGGACCTTTTGAGATTGTTGAAGTGATTAGCCTATAGCTTATCACTTAGCATTACCTCCCACTTTGTCATGAATGCATGATGTTTTCCATATTTCTTTTCTTAAGAAATATGTTTCAGATTTATCACATGTGTTAAATTGGGATTCCTTGTAGGTCCAAGACCCAGGAATAATCATGGTTGAACCCATAAGAGTGTTGAAACTCCAGTTGCACTTGAAAAATCATGAAATTAGTCAATGCAAGGTTCTAGTGGGACCAATTTAATGAGGAAAGTGCAACATGGGAAAACCTTGAGGACATGAAAATTCTTTTCCTCATTTATTTGAACAAAATTAGTTTTGATGTTGGAAATAATTAAAGACTTTGTTTAAAGCTATCTTTAATTTTTTACCTATTTGGTAGGTACTATATATTTTATTAGTGTTGAAACAATTATTTTAATGTTGTAATAATTATGAAAACTTGAATTCCTCAAATCTTGTTTTTGTTTGAGAACTTGTGGATAAAAGAACTATAATTATGATTATTTTTCTTGTTTAAGAATATGGACTAAGTTAATCATCGGGATGATGATGCTTTTTAGGGGGAGGTATGTAATGCCTCTAACATGGTTGATATCTATGATGACTTCTGTACTCAAAGTTGCAAACATTGATATGTGATTCTTGTTTGAAGATGGTGTACTCTTGTGAACTAAGCAATCATGTTTTGTTGTAGATAATATGTTATCTTCTAAAAATAGATACAATCTGCCATGTCTATTTGAATTTAAAATGAAGTATTTCATTCCTTCTTATGTTGAATGTTCATTGCATGTGGATAGAGGAAATTAATTCAACCTAAACTCATTCATATCTATATTGCATTTGAACTTGTGCTTTAGTCTATATGATTTCTGATGCAGGATAGCTATACCTTGGATCAATTTCAGTGATCCAAGGCATGCTTTCAATTTTATGATGTCAAGGTCATCTTGACCGAGCTGGGAAGAATGTTGGATTTTTGAACCCAGGCTGCCATGGGATCATAGGTGACTTTTTTCTGCTCACGTCCTTCATAAGTGATCCAAGAACGTCAATTTTGGTTCTTCATTCGGTAATGTTGAATTGGTAATTTTGAATGATTATTTGGGGGACCTAATTTAAATCTAAGTTCCTAAGTTTTTTATCCTATCCTAAGTTTAAGCTAGATAATTTTATTAATATGGTTGTTTATTAGATGAAGGGAATCCTAAGTCATGTAACTAGGATATTCTAAGACTAAACTAATAAACTAACCTAAGGACCTAAGTTGGTTTCTAATCTAATGTTTATGAACCTAACCTAAGGGCATGGACTAGCCTAAAGGGGATGGTGTGGATGACATAAGGAGGGGTGTTGGTGGCACCAATTTCTAAGGTATTTAAGAGGTTTGAATGTGGCATTAAAACACTTGTTACCACCAATTTTGGTGAATGCATGGAAATTTTTGGAGGAGTTGAGTTGTCAACTCTGCTAAAATTTGGTTGCATGGAGTTTTAAACTTTAGTTATAGCCAACAAGGAGTTGGCAAAGGTGGGAAATAAGGTAAGGACTTTTCAGTCCTGTTGGCATTTATTGATCTCGGCCATTGCAAAACTACCTAGGAAATAGGAGAAGTTGAGAAGAAAAGATGGTTTTTGGTTTTCATTATTTCATTTGGTTTTGGGAGCTTTGTAGCTCTGCATGTGTTTTTTCATTTTTCAAACCTCTAGTTTCAAATTTGTGCATGCTTATTTTTTCCTTGCATGGTGGTGATGGTAATGGAAAATAAGAAAGGTTATAAGAGGAAGAAAAGAAAGTTTCGTGAGCTTTGTTTTTGGCATTTTTTTCATGGAAATCTTGTTGTAGAAGTTTTTCTTGAAGATTTGAAATGAGGAAAAGAAGACAAGAGCACTATCAGGCATGATAGGCCCTATCTCTTTAAATATTCTACTTTTATTTAAGTGTTTTCATTAAAAGAACTCTGCTCTTTATGGAAATCATTTTGGTTTTTGTTTTTTGTTTCTTCTCCTTGCTTCAATGGCATTTTTGACTTGGTTTCTTATGGATGCATTATGATGTTGTGTATGTTGTATTGATATGAAATTTGGGTTGTATTGATTAAATGAAAGATGTGTTTAGCTTATTTCATAAGAAATTTCTTAGATATTGATACAAGTCTGTGTTTGTATCTCTTGTTGGATGGGTTTACCTTGTCTAGGTATTGTGTAAGCGTAAATAGTTGCCTAGTTTTTGATTGAAATCTTATGGATTTTAGCTTAGAATTCTCTCCTTATTATTAATGGTTGGAGACTAAATTTATAGGAGAATTTCATCATGGCTATTTTGGATATATGTGTTATGATATGGGAAAATATTTTTGTTTTTTTTTTTTGGTCTTATGTTTTCTTGTTGATATAGTTTGAAACAAACATTATGGTCAAATTATATCATGTATTATACTTTTACTTATTTGAATCATTCAATTATTTATGAGAATTATAGTTATGAGTATATGTTATCCTCACCATGAAATGGGAATTATATCAAATATTTTGTTTCATTTGTAAACCCATGTTTGGGAGACAATATGTATTTTATGGAAGTTGAATAGGAAGGTATACCTATTGAATGTTTTGTTTTTAGTTATTTTTTTGAATTGATTATTATTGTTACCCATTTTGGGCTATGTTTTTTATAAGTAAGATTTTTTGATCTTATTGGGCATTTGAATTTTTATGCACTAGAAGTGTGTTTTTTTTGAGGAGACTTGTTTTATTTATAATTTACCTTCTTTTTTTTGAGTAGTTGTAACTCTTTTCGGGTGAATCAGTTTGGTTGATGAGACTGATATTTTTCTCCTTCCTTTTTTGTTGTTGTAAGTTTACTTGGAATGAAAACCCTTTTGGGTTGGCTCTTTGGAAAGGAGGTAACTATTTTTTGGTTTTTTTTAAGTTTATGGTATAACTTTTAATGGTTAGTTTTGTGGTCTGGATAAACTTTATTTTCCTTCTTGGAGGGATGTATTCTTCATCTAATGGACACTCTTTTGGAGTCAATTCTAGTCTTTGAGTTTGTGGGTCCTTTGGAAAGTCTTGGGTTGTTCACCCTGGGTTGCTTTCATTTTTATCTTTTCATCATTTTGGAATTTTTTCTTTGAGTGAAGTTTTTGACCTTCCTTTTTTTGATGGAAAATCTTACTTGCCTCAAAAATTTATGTTTGATAATGGATTTTTTTACTTGACCTCGATGTAGATTTATTTGAGTGTAAGACTTTCCTTGGGATATGATATGGGTCTTTGTGTTTTTGTGTTGTTTTGAACTTGTAGTTCTCTTCATTTCAAGATCCTTTCCTTGATTGGATTAATTTTGGATAAACTTTGAACTTGTGTTTTTGAAAAAATTTTTTTTTCTTTTGGTAGCTTGTGAAAACATCAAACATGCAGATTTTGGTTTTTTTGAGGGAAGCTTGAATGTTAGTTATGTTTTTTTTTTAGTTTCTAACTTGAAATGAATGCAAGCCTTCATGGAACCTTTTATGAGTGAGTTATGTTGTTTCTTGGTTTTGTACCCAATCTCTTGTGGTTAAAATTTTCTTACTTGTAATGTTGGGACTTAGTTCTTGATCAACTAATCCTTAGATTATGAGTTATGCCTTAGTTAGGGAAGGTTGTTGGAATGGATGATATGCATTTTGTATATCTTCTTGATTTGATCTATACAGATTGATAATGTTGTTTGTTAACATTTGAATATTAAAACAACAATACTTATTTTAGAAAGTAGTATGTATGATTATATCATTTCACTTCTTCTTGAATAATAAATAAGTTGAGTTTGTGAAACTTAAGTTAGAAACTAGTTTGAGAAGTTAAGTTTAGGATAAGAATGTTAAAATTATTCTTTCTTAATTATTTTTTTTGGATGACTACAGGTTGTAATGAGTTTCATATTTGTGTTTGAGATAGAATTAATTATGTTGATTTAATTAGTTCTTACTTAAACATTACTTCTTGTAGATTCTATGATATTTTTCTCTCCTTCTTGGTTTTGTAATCTTTTGGGAAAGTCTTTTTGTTAATCTTAATTTGTGATTTTGGAACCATTTCATTAACAATAGGGTTCCTTTTGTGAAACAATTAGATAAAAGCATATTGTTTTAACGTTATAGCATTTATCATGCTAGTTCATATGAACTGACTCATGCTAACAATTTTGTAGATGGATTTTGTAAAAGATGAAAGGAGAAAGACATATAGAAAGTTACATCTATTTTACTAAAGAAATTATCTCTTTATTATGATGACTATGTAGCGACATTTACTTGAAATGTACTTTTTTCGGGAAAAGAAGATGTATTAAAACTAGTTTTATATTGATGCAATGACATTTGTAATCCTTTGAAATATTTCCTAAGTTCAAAGAGTGGAGAACTCTCTTTTTGATAAATGAATTGCTTTGGTTAATGTTGATTTTTGATTTACTTATGAGACTTTCATGACATAAGTTGTGTAATATTACTAAGTAATATCATTCATGATGGGGAAATATAGATATGTATGTAATATGGGATTACACAACTTAACTTATTTATTTTATGATATATATAAGATTCTAGGATTAAGGATCTACACTTATAGTTGATTTCATTTCATGTGAAAGAGCACAACTAAGTTGATACTCTTTGGTAGATCCTTAAATAGTAAAAAGGGAATGATTTGATTATATAAATGTGTATGAATTATTTTTTATGCTAAAGCATATGAGATCTTTTTTTCATAATTAGGACATTAGTCCTTAATAAGGAAAAAGGATATCTTCCTTGTAATTAAACAAAGAGCTATATATGATATCTTGTTTGGGTTTATGATTAAATCATGAGGATGATTGGTTGTGTTTTCCTTAGCTGATTTCTATAATTGAAACATGAATGTTTTAAAAGGATAATAAAAGATTTAGACTTACGAGTATTATGAAGTCTAAAGTAAAAGTTTCAATAAGCTTGTTACAAGCTAAAACTGTAGTAAGAAGATCTAATGATCTTACTTTCTTAACATAAATTTAGACATATCGATATATGAAATAAATAGATAAGATTAAGATAAACATAAGCATGAATTTAATGTGTTAGGAAGGCAATATTTTATCTGCATACCTTCCTTTCATGTAAAATACACCTCGTAACCTTCTGGGTTAAATGATGCTTAGTACCCTTAAAAGCATTTGTTATCGTTAAAATATATAAGATAATAATTGATTGGGTTAATAAACTAATATTCTTAAGTATGTTAGTCTAGTTGAGGAAACTCAGTTGGATGTTGAAACATAACAACTGCAATATAGTACCTTCATAATGACATGGGTCATTATGAGGATACTATGATGCATCACTAGCTATGCCTCAACACCCCACTTAGTTTGATTAACTTCGATTGACATAAGTGGAATTTTGGTTCATGGTTCCACCCTAAAAAGATAGAAACATGAGCTAGTGTTGTGGTCAACTCATGTTGACTTAGGGTGACTAGACACACCCAATCGATGTAAGTCGATTGAGTATGTCTATGTATCCTTAGTCACCATGAGTAGTCTTCCACACTAGTGCATGTAAGTTTGCCCTTGTTTAGTGTGAAACTTTGACTCAGATTGGGTTGACAGAAGTCAAGAAAGACCATTCTAGATAATAGAAAAAGTGTGGTGAAGGACATATTCCTTTGATGAGTATGTCATTGGAATGTAAACATGGTAGACATGTTTAAAAACTTTGGCCAAAGTATCGCAAGCTTGTTGGTTGCGTTGTCCTATGTCACCTAGTCTAAGATGCAAGATTTTAGATGAATATCGGTAACAAGTATTTAGATAGGATTCTTAGACAGAACACTTGGGTACCCCTAAAAGGGTAAAGGAACCAAGTATACATAGTATACACATTATTAAGTTAACATGAGAGATCGGTTTAATATCGAGTCATGGAATGAGAGATCGGTGTCTCACCGAGTCATTACAATTGCATATGGTTTTCTGTTATGAGATGGATTGGAAATGGAATGTGTGTTCTAAATTATATTAATTTAGAATAGAGAACATTATGTTAACGAACAGAGGAAGAGAAAAACTCTTCCAACATTCTCTTTAGTAGGGTGGATGAGATATGCTTTAAAAGAGAATGAAAATAATTTGATGAAATATATCTACAAAAGGAAAAATGATAATTGATTTATGCTTCCATGCCACCGTGTGAAATTTTTGTGATAGAATCGTCTTAGAATTTTTGAATTGCATATAAGTCTATAATTGTGACCTTACGCATAATGTTAATAAATAAGTGTTCCAAGAAGAGCTACAAAATTTGGGTAAATGATAACAATGAGTGTTGAGGGATGTCATTCTACCAATCCAATACAGGACCAATCAATGACATGGGAAAAGTGCAAAGCATGAGGTTTTGGTTGTGGGAAATGACATAACATGTATTCATAAATGCACAAAGGTTTTGTTGGGGTCATTCTTACTGTTAAATCTGGTGAATTTTGGAAGTTACCAATGAGGAGGGTAAGTCTTGATAGGTACGGATGAAAAAATAGGTTTGTTACAAATTTATTCGTAGTCGAGAATGTGATTTTAGGTCCTAAGGGAGTGGATTTTAGCCAACCTATTCATCAAGGCATGCACATGATCATTTGAAGTGGTTGGATGATAAGTAGATGGTTGTGGTTGTGTGATATGAGTAGTGGTTGAATAGGTTTGTTGATAGGCTTGATAACCTTAGGGGTATTTTGATGTAGAAGGGAATGTTTCATAATAGGGGATATAATAATGAGGTTCAAATTGAATTTGTAAATAAGAAAATTATGGGATTGGATTGGTTTTGATAATGATTACTATTGAAAAATAGGAATGTGATGTGATTTTTGAGATGGGGATATCTGATTGTTAAGGCATATGATAGGTAAGAATGTGGGTGTTAAGAGGTTAAGATTATTGGATAGGTATACTATTGACAATAACAGATGAAGTGGGAATAGTGTTGACATGAGGTGATATGGGTGGAATGGTATCCACTGATTGAGTGGATTGGGGGATTTTGGAGGATATAAAAAATAGTCAGTCATAAAAGGAAATAGAAGGAGGTCAAAGAGTTTTTAATGGAGTAGGAGATGGAGGTTTAGCTGATCTAGAGGAAATAGACTAATGAAAGATAGGATAATTGGTTTCAATATGGGGATCAATTTGGATTACATGGTATTCATGAAGTGAGGCCATGGAAACATAAGTTTGAGAGATCAAAGGTGTGGTCTCAAGTTTATAATCTTGTTGGAAAATATCATTGGAGGAAGGGATATCATTAGATGGAGTAGTATATTGTATTGTCTTGATTTGAGAAAGGGTTATAATAGGCATGAAATAGGTGAACATTTGTTTATGTAATTGGTTAACAAATTGATCAAGAAATAATTTTTTTTATCATCATTATTTATTAGAATATGTGGAAAAGATAAAAGTGGATAAGGAGGGTACTAAGAAATGACAGTCTATGGTTGGTTTCGGGTAGTACTCGTGTTCATAGGTAGGTGAACATTTTACTATCCAACATTGTCATCTTTTATAGCATATTTATATTTTCATGAACCTTATAGAGAAGATAATGGTGGAATGAGATCTTATTTTGCATATTCATCTCCCTTTGTCTCTTGTTTATCATCCCTTTTATCTCTCTTTTGGGATATATGTGTTGTATCTCATAATTGCACCCTAGGATTTTATCATGGCAGATCAAGAATTCTGGATAACATTGGCTGATATTAACAATGTGGGACTTACATGAATGAGATCAACCTCCAGAGAAGGCTGATTTGTTAACCTAATTCCTAATGCTAACATTATATAAGCTTAAACTAGTCATTCATAGGGACCAGAGTTAGAAAGATTGCATAAAATGAAATCCTAAATTAAATGGGGCGGCGATAGCACTAAAAAATAAGGTGGTTGCTCTCTCTTGAAGTCTCAAATAATAAATAAAATTCAATGCAAGGTTAGAGGGAAATTTTTTTCCACTTTCTAACTCTGTAGCTAAATCATCCCAAAATGTTATATTGTACATAAATGACATGAAACTTTACAAAACATGGTGGAAACACAATCAAAAATGAAAGAGTAAAAGGTAAAATTAAAATAAACCAAAGAAATGGGTGGTTTCAAGCCATATTTGACATTATATTATTGTTATGAGTATGCACATCCTAATACAACTAAACACATGTCACGGGTTTACGAATCCTTGGATTTTTCATGATTGTGGCCTAATAACATTACCAAATAAGATATGATGGTTTCAAGGAACAAGCATGTTACATTTATAGAAAGGAGGAGAGGAGATCGGATCAAAAGATGTTTGGAGAATATGCTTTACTGTTAAATATTTTTTTAGAAGTTAAAATAGGGTTGAGGGGTACCTACCCCATACAAAGTATTATCAGATCATTACAAAGAGGCCAAGGGATTACCATTGAAGCCCAACCTAAAACCTAAAGCATCACAAACCAAACAACTAAGAGAAACCACCACAAAGTAAATGTTTCCAAACAACAGATAAGTAGTAAAATAACTAACAACATAAAGACATAAGAAACTAACAACAAAAGAAAATTATCCCATTTTTCTTCATCATTATTTTATCAGGTCCCCCACTATATTCATACATACATTCCATTCTTTGACAAGGGATTCGATAGTAGATTTCCAATACTTGTAGTTAGGCTCAAGAAACTCCACTTTGGGGACTTTTCCTTATTTTTCTTTTTCCTTTGCAAGTTCCATACAATGAATCATCTATGCTAACATCTTTAGGTGGTCGATGGTGATTTTAACATTGAGGAGATGGACATCACAAATATGAAGAATGATTTCTTTCATCTTCAGCATTTCCTTTTCCATCTCTAGGCTTCTTTCATTAGCATTTTTGAGTTGTTCACTAAGAACCAAGGAAGATAACTTTTCCACTTTTTCAGTTAGTTCCCTCAGGTCCATGGAAACCATATTGATCTTATTTATATTAATATTAGTATCAAGCCTGCAATTCTCAAATTCCCACGTCAAAGCATGTGAATTGACAACCGAGTCCTAGGTAGTAAACAATTTCTTTTGGGTAGTTTTAAGAGCATGCAGGCTTTCAATGGCCTCCTTCGATTTTTTTGAACGCTTGTCTTCAGAAGTGTCTAGATATTTCTCACTCTCCATCTCATCAATATTTTCCCCTTTAACAACATATTTCTCCTTACCTGAAAACCGAATGGTCCATATTTCCTTCTTGGTTCTCGCCCAAATCTAAGATAATCTCCACTTCCTCAACCGTCTTAGGTGCCTCCTCCACCCTGCTTCGTTTCTTGACTCCACCTTGACTCAGGTTGGATTTGGTTCTTTTAGCCATAGGTTTTCCAAACATCTCCTCACTAAAACTTTCCTCATCAACCTTGGAACATTTAGAAGTAGAAGCACCAATTTTTTTAGTTTTTCCCAAAAGGGGAGTTCCCATCTTGATAAGGGATTTGATGAGGCCTTGGTGCAAAGGTAAGGAGAAGGTACCTTTCTTGACCATGGAAATATATTTCGTGAGGGAAGTATACAAGAAGAAAGGGAAATTATAGGGCTTAGCATTATGGACATGGTTCAACATAGGGAAGTGATATCCATATATCACTTTGTATCACCCTTCTAAGGTAATGTAGGACATAAACAACTGAGAAATTTCATCAAAAGGAGGGGGAAAATTTCCCCAAGCATAACCATTATGGAGAGAGACAGGCACCCCCTTACCTTGCATAAAGCATTCAATCTCCAGGTTGTAGTCTGACTTAGGTTTGTAGATGCATCTTCCTTCTAGAGCTAAACCGAAACTTTGGCAATAAGCTTGGGGGTAATGGTAAAGGAGAAGTTACCGACTTGAACATGTCCTTATTTCCACATTTTCACCATAGCTTCACTCAAATTTTCATTGAATCCATCAAATATGTTGAAGAAGGGTAACATTCCCACCTTTTCAAGTAGGATCTCAGCTTCTTTGGATATCTCTTACCTCTTGCTAGGTTCAGTTCTCACTAAGTCACCCCCATGCTTCTAAACATATTCTTCTTTCTATTATGTGAATGGTTACCTTCCCCAATCTTATCATCCCACTTCCAGAAATCAAAAAGATATAACCTTCCCTATGAGGATTAGAAAGGATATTTTGCATGAGTTCGGGAATCATGAGAAAGAGATGTCACAAGTCTGAAGAATTATTGCCTCCTCATTTTTAGGAGTATTATTAGTTATACCTTCCCTTTTCATGATTTCTTTAAATTTGGCTTGCATCTTATTAGGATCCTCTACCACCTTAAGACCCCTTGCGTTCACCCCCATATTGGCCATAAAATCAGCTAGAGTGTTTCCTTCATGATACACATGTTGAAAGGATATAACCTCAAAAGAGGATAATAAAAGCTTAGTTTTATTGATGAAGTCATCAACAAAAATAGAAGGTTGAGATTTTCCTTTCAAACATGATATGATATATAAAGAGTCCCCTTCCACTTCAAGGTGTTTTAAACCTTTCTCCTTGGCTAACTTCACCCCCTAAAACATCATGCTTCTACAACATTGTTAGATTGAAAGCCCAGGTCGAAGAAGAAGGAAAAAAGAAATCTTCCTTGAGAATCACAAAGGACACCTCCTCCCCTAGCTTTCCCAGGATTACCTTTTGCTACCCCATCAAAGTTGAGTTTAAATAAACCTTCCCTAGGTGAATTCCACTTAATCCCCACACAAGGATTACTTCTTTTGGGTTTGGGATCACCTATAATGTTCCAATTCTTAAAGAAGTGTTGTTCATTGTCAAGAATTTCCATTTCATTTTTCCTTAGGATAGAAAAATTATTTCTAACAGCTTGTAGGAGTTTGTTTATAGTCAACCTAATGGGAAGTTTCTTATTTTTTAAGATCCTTCTATTTATTTCTTTCCATAATTCCCACCATAGGTGACCCAAACTCATGACCCAGATATTTTTAGCCCTTGACTAAAGAAAGGATAGTTCCATTGATTCCAGGAATCCTTGATCTCTTTAGGGATTACCCAGTAAACCGAGAAGCATCCCAGAATAGAAGAAAGCATTAGATGGGAAAAAGAACATTCCAGAAACATATGATTAACAGTTTCTATATTCACTTCAAAAAGAACACATCTATTGGCCATCTGGAATCCTCTTTTAGCAAGATTATCAACAGTAAGAATTTTATTTATTACTGAAATCCAAATGAAAACATTAACCTTAGGAGTTATGTTCTTGTTCCAAATCTTACCAACATTTAAATCTTCTTCTCTAGTTTCTCCAAAAAAAGGGAGTAGGTAGATTTGACAAAGAAATTACCACTTTGTTCTTTGTCCCAGACAATTCTATCTTGGTCCTTGTTGTTAGAAGATACATAATTTTTTAGAAAATCATTGAGCCTGCTCAAGTGTTCATTGAGTTCTGTCTGTCAATTCCATGAGTTTCCATGTCTGAAAGCTGTCTTCATCAGCCATATAGTTATTGATTTTTCCCCATATTTATCTTCGAGATGACTAGAAATTTGGGGGAATTGGTCTTTAAGGACAAAATTCCCAGCCCATTTATCTTTCTAGAAGCTTATCTCATTTCCTTTTCCTATTTTCCACCTGCTACCCCTAGCCACAATTTCTTTTTCCCAGTTAATAGCTTTCCATATGCATGAACCATTGAAGGATGCTTGTTTAAAAATCCATCTATTGTCATTAACATCCATCCAATATTTTTTCTTTAGAATTCTGGTCCAAACTCCATTTTCTTTAGTTAACCTCCACCCAATTTTTGCAAGAAGGGATTTATTCATTTTTGTCCAGTCTCTAAGACCAAGTCCCCCTATCTTTTTGGGTTTACAAACTCTGTCCCAAGCCACCAATGGGATTCTTTTTTTCTTTCAGTGCCACTCCATAAGAAACATTTTTGGATTTTTTTCCATTTTTCCCCAACACCTCCAAGAAGTTGATAGAGGGACATGACATACACCGGGAGACTCTGAAGAGAACTAATGAGAAGGGTAATCTTGTCAACTTGGGATAACACATTAGCTTTCCATCCAACAAGTTTTCTTTCAAACCTTTC
This sequence comes from Taxus wallichiana var. yunnanensis, assembly GCA_018340775.1. Classification (NCBI taxonomy): domain Eukaryota; kingdom Viridiplantae; phylum Streptophyta; class Pinopsida; order Cupressales; family Taxaceae; genus Taxus; species Taxus wallichiana. The sequence continues at coordinate 55,407,699 of CM031234.1, forward strand.
AATTAAGAAATTCCATTCCAAACAAGAAGGTCTCTTGTCCCCAAGAGGGATTCCTAAATAGAAGGTAGGGAAAGATTTATAGTCACATTCCATAATTTCAGCTATCTTCTTACAACGACTGTCCATGGTGTTAAGGAAGAAGAGAGATATTTTTGAAATTTACCATCTATCCTGAAACTTCCATATAGTCATCTAGGAGAGATTTTATTTTCTTATCTTCGGGAACAAAAGTTTCCCCCACCAAGAAAATGTCATCAAAAAAATGCTGGTGTGACACTTTTTCCATCTCCCTTCATGGGGAAATCCCTTTGATGGAGCCATTTTAGTTTCAACATTTAATCTTCTACCATAATAATGAAGAGGAAAGGGGAAATGGGATCCCCTTGCATCAAACCTTGAGAGATAGGAAAAAAACCAAAGTGGTAACCATTAACGAGAATTGAAAACCAAACATTAGAGATACATGCCTTAACCAGATTCCTAAAGGATACATCAAAGCCAAACCTATCAAGGATTTTATCAAGAAAGCACCATGAGACCCTGTCATAAGCTTTGGCCATATCTAGTTTTTAAAAAAACACAGCCTTCTTACTGAGCTTAGCCGAGAGAATAGTCTCTTTGATTGTAATGATCCCAACCTGTATTTAGCATCAAATGACAAAACCCCCTTGTTGATCAGAAATGATATAGGGGAGTAACAGTTGTAGATGGAGAGCCACAATTTTTGTGTAGATTTTATAGGATGTATTGTAGAGACTTATAAGTCTGAAATATTTTAATTCCATGGCATTACCACATTTTGGAACCAAAGTTAAAAAGGTATAGTTCATTTCTTTTAGCATAAATTTCTGTCTAAAAAATTCCTTCACAGCCTCAAAGACATCTTTTTTAATTATGTCTCAGAAGTGTTGAAAGAAGAAGGTTTGGAAACCATCTGGCCTAGAAGCCTTGTCAGGATTGAGGTGTTTTACTGTGAATTCCACATCCTCCATCAAGGATCATTGAAAGCATAAAATTATCTTCATCTAAAATAAAAGGAGGAATTCCCTTTAAAAATTCTTACTCTTTAAGGAAATTTGGATCACAATTATTAGTCAGCAGGTTTTGGAAAAAGGAGATAGCCTCTTTACTTATTTCTTCTTTTTCTTCCACCATAACACCCTCTTCTTTTCTGATTCTATTAATTCTGTTGAATCTTCTATATTTAAAGTAGACAAGTGAAAGAATCTTGTATTTTTATCCCCTTCCTTAAGCCATGTAATTTGAGATTTTTGTCTTCAGAAGATTTCCTCTTTGCCCAAAATGTTGTGGTATTCCACCAGGAGGGAATGTTTTTTTCTGGTCCTCTATATCCATCTTGAAATCCCAACTCTCTTCTCGTCTTTGAACATTCTCGATTCAACTCGATTTCGCTTTTCTTAAGAAAAATATTCCCAAAGCTTTTTTTATTCCAGGATTTTAGGTGAACTTGAACATTCTAGAGTTTTTTATAAAGACTATACATTGTTGTTCCTTTAACCTTTGGTTTCCACCATTCATTAATGAGGACATACAGTTCCTCATTCTGGAGCCACATCTTCTCAAAATGGAAGGGAGTTCTTCTTCTAGATGGGCTCTTGATTTTTAAGAGAATAGGGTTATGATCAGACCCTATCCGAGGAAGAGAGAAAAGAGAGATATCTTGGATTAACCACTCCTCCGAGACTAAAAACCTGTCTAATCTTACTTGAATATGTTGGGTTCCAGTTCTTCTATTAGACCAAGTGAAAATATTTCCTTTAAGATCAATATCGTGGAGCTATGAGGAAGTAATAAATTCATTAAAATCCTTAATGCTTACTGTAAACTCCTTAGATCCTCCTTTTTTGCCCCATATTTTGAGGGGTATTGAAATCCCCCATGACAATCCAACTTGAACCTTTGATGGAATGATTAAATGAAAGAAGGTGATGCCACAAATTTTTCCTTTCTTTATGAAGGGTAGGAGCATAAATGTTAGATAAAACCCATATATTTTTGTTTTCAAGATCTCTCATCATCACCACCAAATGATTATCTCTTTTGACCAAAAGAGTTCCTTCATAGTGGTCCTGGATTCCACACCATAACTAAACCTCCAGAGGCTCCTTTTGAACTAACAAAAAAACTTTAGAATTATTCCAAAAAGACTTACAAGAACTTTAAAAAGGTCTTCTTTCATTTTAATTTCATGTACAACTAACACACCAATTTTATGTATTTCAATCATGTCTTTGAGAATCCTCCATTTCACAGGGCTATTGAGCCCTCTACCATTCCATGAGATGCAATTCATTTCTGAAAATTGGGTTTATTTTTCTTAAAGACATTTTGGTCTAAACACAATTGTTTCCCTAAATCTATATCCTTTTGGGTAGTTTTTTTCCTTGATTTAAATTTTCTAGGCCTACCTTGTTTACTTCTAATAACTTCCACATTTATAGGATTCTCAAAATCCTGAGATTTAGGAGGAGAGGATATTAAGGATTCCCTCTTTTTTCCTTTTGAATCTGCTTTTTTTTCCTGAGGGGTTTTTTTCCCTAGATATTCCTTTGTTTCCCAGTGTTATTTCTTCTTTCTTCTCTTCCATCGTCTTGATTGGGGACATATTAACATTCACAATTTCCTCCATGAGAGAGGTTACTAGCATTTCTCCCTATCATCCCCTCACCCGCATGGGAATCCAGAATTACCTTCTACCCCAGAGTTTCTTCCCCCTTACTTTGTTCATTAACAATTTCCTCCAACATAATCCCCCAACTTCCAATCTTCCTTTAAATTTTGATCAATCTTAGCCAGCTCCTTGAGAGGGTCCTCATTCCCTCTTGAGGAAAAAATCTCTATCTTCCTACCCTTCATGAAATCCTTAACAGGTTATTCCATTTTTTCCCTACCTTAGAATCCAACCAAGATAGAAATTTTGATTTCCTTCTATTTACCACCAGGGTGAAACCATCCTCATCCATTTCCATGGAAAGTTTAATTGGAATTTCGTTAACCACCTTTTCCTTTATTCACAAAGGAGTAGAAACTTTTTCAGATTATTTGGAGAAATATTTCCTATGATCAACAACAATTTGCATTAGACCTTTCCCTTTTTCCCCTTTACCTTCATTTCCTAGCACTGGAATATATATTTTGGATACCTTGAACTTATAGTTCTGGGAAGAATGAATCCAGCCATTACACTTGGAGCATTTTGAAAGGGAAATTTCCATTTTAATATTTTTCTCCCAAATCCCTAGATGTGAATTTAGTTTGATATTGTTGGGAATATCCTTATCTACTATTGTATAAATACAAAAATGAGCACATATAAGTCTAGTCATTTGCCTGGTAGCATTATCAATTATGACCAAAGAACCCAGGGAGTTCGCTATGCCTTTGATAATGTATTCATGCCAAAATTCCAAAGGAAGGTTAGGAAGGCGTATCCAAATAGGAAATTGGTTCAAATTTTTCTTTTCCAAATTGAAAGTAGGTTCCCACTTCCTAAGATACCAACCATATTTTCCCCAAAACCAGGTCCTTCTTCCAAAACCTTTTGCATATCCTCTTGGGTATTAAACCTAAAAAGGAAAAAAACATTAGAAAGAGAACTTACCTCTAAGTGACCTTTTGGAATCCACTTCAATTTAGCCCATCTTCTAACAACGTCAATATTGGGTCTCCCACCTACCAGTCTTCCCCACCAGTGATTTGTTTAACTTTTCAGTAGTATGTTGTAGAAGCAAGTCAGGGATCTCTAGAGTACTTCCAGAAGCCTCCTTAATTGCTTGGAGAAAGAAAATTTGGTTTTTCAAGGCTGATCCACCATTTCTAAATTTATTCAACCATGAATCTAGAGATTTTGTGGGAGTGCTCCTATCCGCTTGAACATCGTCCCCATCTATCTCTCCTTCCTCAAGATTTTCCAACTGATCCTCTAATCTGGGTGGGATTTCCCTTCCATCACTTTCCCTCTCAAAAAAATTCAAAAGCTCTTCCCTGTTATCCATCATATCACACTTTCCTATTAAATATTACTAAAACATTAGAAACTACTTCCGTAGGAAACCTCCTCACCTCATGACGGTTCATGCTTTTGGAGATGCCTTTTCTTGTAAGAAAACTCTAGATAGTTTCTTGTGGATTAACATCACTTGTAGATCAATAGATTCCCATCAAATCTGGAAGATGGAGGAATGTGGTATTTCCAAATGTCTAATTTTGTTACACATATTACCATTATTCATCATTTCAGTTGGGCATGTGAATAATATGCTTTTTGGAAGAATCAAAAGGATCTCAAAGTGAGGGAAGATAAAAAAACATATTATAATTAGAAATGGAATCTTTTGACTTCTGAAAGTGACATAAACATCCAAAACTTCAATATCCCAAAATACTTAATCATTCTTTGTAAATATTTCTTCTTTCAAATGGCATCTCCAAGACATTCCTAATGGATAAAATATGAGGTGAAATGGATATCCACAACACAAGATATCATCAAAAACTAAAACATGAGCACCCTCGAATAAATCCTTTGTTTTTCAACATCCATAGTGTTTCACCTTTGTCTCATATATTTTCATGACTTCGGCTTTTTTCCCTATTACACAAAATTTACTTCCTAACTCTCGAGAAGCCCACATAATACTAGGTTAGCATTATTGGCATTGTGTTGTAATTGATGTAAAAAGAATTGTTTTCTAGGTTTTTTTTTATTATTTTCTAATTATTTATAATGTTAAATGACGTAAAAGCATGAAGGTTTATTTTGGTAGTGTCATGCCAAGTTGGGTGTTTGTTAAGATTATATGGTTACTCATGGTGTCTTGAGTAGTATAGTGGGTGATAGGAATTTTGTAGTGACTTGCAGAGGTATTGGTGATGTTTTCAAGGTGTCATGAAGTGTGTGGAAGGTCCTGAAGGTTTGGAAGTGTGCCAAAGTGATGAGGTGGTCATTTTTGATGGACCAAGAATATTCTAATGGCCTAGTTAGGAGGCCTATTCAACATAATGAGGTATGACATGATTGTTCGTGGTATGTAGTATCTAGTTATGTATTTTCATATCATAGGTATCATGAGTATGAGATGTATATGTATTCACAAGTTTTTAGGGTGTTATTTTAGGTGTTTGAGATGTTTTAAAGGTCTACTCTAGACTTATTCTTAAGCCCTAGGTCACTGAGATGAGATTTGTTGGACTCTTTTCAACATTAATATGAAAATTTGGGACTTTTAGAAGGTGTAGAAGGCTTTTTTAGAGGCTTGGTCCAAATTTTATGTATTTTTGCATGTTTGAGAAAGATATTGCATTGTTTTGCTTATAAAATTTGTGCAAGTGATATTTTGAGCTCAAAGTCGAATTCTTGATGCTCATTGAAATGTGGGAAGTATGCATGGGGGACATACCCATTTAGGAAAATTTGGGAATGTACCTAAGAAATATCTCTAAGAATTATTTTAGAAAGAAAGGCCAATACTTTAATAAACAATCTTTAAGAATGTAAACATGTTTTAAACCCTCAGAAAACCCTAGGTATGAAGCAATGGAGAAAATATTCCTCCTAGTGGCCCATAATGGATTATTTTTGAAATTTTGATGATTTGAAATTATATAGGACATTTCTATATTCCTATAGGTGTAAGTTAGGTATGTTGACTATATCCGGACCTCACTCAAAAAAGTAATTTCTGAAGAATTTAATATTTCTCTCAAGGTTTTCATTAGACCAGGTGAATAAATTGATTTTGGAGGAATTATGGGAGCTATAATTCATTTCTAGAGAGTTTTTAGAACAATTTTGATCCCTTAGGAGGTATGTGCAAGTCCATTTTGCAAGACTAGTTTTGGGTAGTTTTAGGTGATCGGTTGTAGAGATGTTTTTGTGGTACTTTAGTCTTAGTTTTTGCTTTGTAAGAACTTGGTGATGACCATAAGGTGATGATATTTCCATTTATATATCATACTTTCATATCTGAGGTTATTTGATGAGGTTTTCTACTTCATTTCTAAAGACTAGTTTTTAGGCATGTTGGTTGTCCTTTTTCTCAAGTGGTTTCACAAGCTAAGATAATGTTGTAGAAGTGTAGTAGATTTATAAAGGTTGATATTGGTATTAAATAACATTTATAATTTTGAATTTTTGTGAAGTTATTATTATCTCTATTGGTGCTCAATCCAGGACCCCTAGATTAAGCTAGTATCTTCCAAGAATAATCATAGATGTAACTATTCTATGTGTTTCATATTGTTCACCTTGCTTCAAAGCTCATTATGAGTAAAGAAAAATTATCAATTTGTAAGAATTTTTTTCCTTTTCAAAATAAAAAGAAATTATTTGGTGAAAATATTAGAGGAATAAAATGAAATGAAATATTTTAATGACATACATGAGACTGAAGAGTCTATGGGACCAAAAGCTAAGACTTTTAGATGAATTCAGATTCATTTAAAAATCAGACCTTCTACTATGAATCTTGAGCACAAAACCAATTATCTTTTCAAGCCTTGTTTATTCAACTGACACCATAAGAATTCCCTAGAGACTAGTTGATCAAAGTATAAAAGCTTTGGACTTGTGGGTGATCAAGATATTTTTACATCATTTGAAAAGGTACAAAACATGCAAGCAATGTTGAATGAAAAATTTAAAATGGATTTATGTGTTTAAAAAATCTTGGGACATTCAAATGGTTGTCAAATATCTGCACCACCAAGTAATTCAAATTCCCATGAAGGAGAGGACACATGGCAAGATTTTGGGCCTCTCTAATCCATTCAGGTTTTATGAAATTCAAGTATGTGGAATGTACCAAATTCATATGATTTTATGTCTTTAGCGTGGTATACAAAGTCAACGGGGTCAAATCAACTACCTATGGTAGACACGTGTAACCATTCGACACATGATGAATAAATGGGATTCGATGGACTTAAATTCCATGGAATGAACCAAATTTCATAAGGATTTGGGTCTGGGTGGTCTGACAAGTCAAGGAAAATATATGGAAACATTTCGATGAAGTGAATGATGAAGTCTACCCAGATAGAATTTGTGATGTGAAGGCCTTACCCGTAACAACTGACATTACCAGTAGCATGGATCTTTCTCATTTTTTTATGCTTCACACTTTAATAATATTTTTGTAAATGAATTTGAATAGAAAAGTAAGTGTGGAGATTCCTTATTGGCTCACATTTTATGATGATTAGTCAAGGTTATTAAACAAACTAACATTACGAGGAGCAAGTATTTTTCTCATTGGCTCACATTTCAGACCAATCAATCAAGGTTATCAAATAGTCCGACACCGCGAAGGTGTGTGGACATTTCTGATTGAACTCATATTTTGCAGAGTATAGTATAAGTAAAAGAAAAGTATGACACTTTGAAGGAGTGTGGAACTCTCTCAATGGCTCACATTTCATATTTGTTAGTACAAGTAGGATAAAATTATAAGAAGGTGAAGGTGCATGGAATTTTCTTATTGGCTCACATTTCATAATGGAACATACCTACATGCAAAGCCACATAACACTTAAAAGGTCAGGGAAGAAGAAATGTAGGAAAATATTGATCCCGTAGCAAACCAAAGACTAGCATGTGGCAATGAAGGCATGAAATCAATCCCAAAATACTAACAAAAATTGGATATTTTTAGTTAGATAAAGTACAATCCCACTTTGATTAAAGATATTTCTTTATGAACAAGGAGGAGATTCACTTAATATTTGTTTTTTGGGGGAATTGAATTCTAAGAATGCGCCAATTTTATAAATATGGCAAATTGTCCTTATATTAGGGGTTAAATATTTCTATTTAAAAAAGGTCGAGAGATACACTTGTAAGACTACATGTTTCTTTTGTGAAATTCATATGGATTTCAATTTCCCAAAATTTTGTGCTAAGGTGGCTACAATATACAACTTTTGACAAACATTGAGAAAATTTTCTTTATGTTCCCATTTCATAAATTCAAGATCTAAATGAAATATGTTTTCTTATGAGATTTGATTTATGTGTTTTTGGTTGTCTATGTGTAAATGTTTATTAATGAGTTCTTTTTTCGTGGTAATTTTGCGCTTATTGCTTCCCCTATGTAGTACACTAAATCATTCCTTAATGGTTGTGCTTTGGTCATTACTTCAATATTTTGGTGTGAGAATTTACTCTGTAATATTGGACATAATTCTAAAATCCTTACTGTAGGTATTTTGTTGTTACCCTTTGAGTTTATCTTAGGCATATTAGAGTAGAAGTAGTAAATACTTTATTGCAATATTTTCATGAGCTTTTGTGTCGAGTATTTTAGAGATTGTGTTGGAATTTTGTAATTTTTGAGTATCAATGAATGAAAATCATAATTTGGAGAAATTTTCACTACTTAATGAAAACTATTTTGTACTTTCTAGAATAGCAAGAGGTTGCTTTAGAATCGTTAAATTCTTTGCTAGAAGGGATTTTTCATCGTATAAATTTCCCCTTTCGAAGTTACAACTACCATAATTGTTACCCCATGGGTACTCACACCTTGGATCAAGGAAAGACCAAAAATAGCAGGATGAGGCCATCCCCTTTATACATGCCCTTTAATCACCTTGAATATTGATCTTAAGGGAAGTGTTAAACCCCTCATCGGCTACAAATAAAACATACTTCCCAGCCTACCACCATTTTAGTATTCCCCTTCCTAAAATAATGTTTTCAGGCCACCCAAGGTTGTATAATTGAGGACCAACACACTTCTACCACCATTATTGAGGAAAAGCATAGTCTCAGTTCACTTCCATGACCATTTCTGGGGTTATTGACACATATGTCTATTTAATATTTATCTCATTAGATCATATTTTTAGTTAATTTTTTTGAGGTTGTATAAATTGCTAGTATTCCTTAATATTGGGAAGGCATGTCAACACACTTCTAGTGATATTAATGTAGAATTATTTACTCCAAGAAAAGTTCAAAATACATAGCTTTATAGATATTTTTCAAAATTAGGTAAATATAAACCATTATGAAAGTATTCTCCAAACTTTTATCATTATAAATAGGCTTTCCATAAAACTTGTACTTATTTGAGTATACGAGGAGTTGATAACTTGAAACATGGGAAAATTCTTAAATATCTACAAAGGTTAACTTCCCATTTATAAAGTTATTCTTTCAAGAACTTTTTGAGTTAATCTACACATCTAAGGTGCAAGGCCTTAGTGGCGAGATCCTTCTTTCAAAGAAAATATTGGTTATACCAAAGGCAAATATTTTACACCTTGATAATTAAATCCCCCTTTACAAATATGGAAGGATGAAAATCCTTTTTCAAATATGATCCCACCAGAAGATTACTCCTAGAGCTGGAAAATACATAGTTAAGAAGGAAGTAAATCAAATCGTGAGTGGTCAAAATAAAGAGGAAAATATTGCTCAACCTTTTGAATTTTATCCACCTTTGGTGGAGGATTACTCTAGCACATATGAAATCTCTAATCCAGGTATTCCTAAGCTATATTTACGTTATTTATTTCAAGAAGGTTTAAAATCCACAAATAACAAAGGTGTTCCTCATCTTCCTTGTTTGTTAACTCATAAGAATAAAGTATTTTGTGAAACTGAGTCCCTGAAGGATTCCCATTTTGTAGATCATACTCCTCTACCCCAAAGACCTCCAGTTCCCCACCATTTTAACCCTCCTTTTAAAAATCCCCCACAAAATAATAAGGGAAAACCTCCACTAAGGGATCCTTTTTAGTCACTACCTATAGACCAATAAGGTTCCATGGAATGATGGGATATCCTATCAAGTACCAAATGGAATTGGAATCATATTTCCTATATTTCAAGGGAATAATGTCATAAGTGGGGATCAACATCTTATATTTTTCCAAAATGTAATGGATGACTATGAAGTAGAGCATGAAGATGTTTATTTTAAGTTATTCATACATAATATATTAGAAGTAGATTTAAGGGAATGGTATGATTTACTACATACAAATTCAATAGATTCTTAGGTAGAAATAAAGAATGCACTCAGACTCCAATATGGTGATAAAATTTACTTTAAGTTTCTTTTGTCATAGTTTGAAAATATAAAAATAATCATAATGATTATGTGCAAAACTTTAACATTAGGCTCAATAAAATGGTGACTAGATTGCCTATTAATATAAGGCCTAGTGGTTATTATTTTCTTGATTAAATACTTAGATGTATTTGATAAGAAAATATATTATTATCCGAGGGACAAAAATCCTAGAACTCGAGGTAGTATTTCTCAATGGTGTCTAGATTGATAATAATGTTAAAGTAGTTGGAAAACCTCCAAAAAGGAAGGTGTTAAGATGATTAATCCAGAGAAACCTCAGTCAAGTAAGGATGCATACTTGGAGGAAGTGGTTAAAAATTTGAATGGATCAATCGAAGAGATATCATATAATATTTCTAGAGAAGAGAAATGATTAATTTCAAATCCTCAAGCTCAACACTATGCCCAAGGAAAAAATAGATTTGTGAATCATCCCAAAGAAGATCACCTGTGTTGATGACAAAGGAATAGGACCTATTGGTTCATAAAATAAAAATCAATTTTGCAGAGATAATGAAAATTTCCTAGATCCATTGACAACAAGGGTATCATTAGTATAAGAGGAAAAAATCATAGTGTGGTGTGATAAATGTCTATGCCACATGCTCTAGTGAGTATCTTGTAAGACATGATGATGTTATTGATGAAGCTAGTTTTGGTGACATATGCATGATGGAATATACAAAATATTCAATGCAAGGAGCCACTTCAACTAATATATTGTATGCTAAAACTATGGAGAAATTTTAGGCTTGCATAAATCAGGTATTCTCCCTCCCTTCTATAGTTAATGTTGATATAGATATGGATCAATCATTTGAGCTTCCAAATCATGACTTTGAGTATTTAAGAGATTTAATGATTAAAAATTATGATGGTGGAATCCCTTTTGAAGAGGATAGAACTTATTAATGAATGTTGTTGTTGCTCAAGAAAAGGAGTATAACCTTTGGAACATACATATCAAAGCACCTATCCCTACTCCTGAACCCAAAATTCCTATCTTGACCAAAATCTCCAAAGATGCCCCCAAAAGAGGTATGCCTAATGAAGGTCTTGTCAATACTTCAAGACCAAGTACTACTGTATCCGTCCAAAAAATAAGGGATAACATCCCATAAAAAAATATTGTCACCCTTTCCTCTAATACAACCCTATAAAAGTATGATGTATGTGATATGGCTCAAATTCTAAGTCAGATAAAGATTATTTTCCCTATTATATAACTACTTAGAATTCCATAACACAAAAAATAGCATTTGAATACTTGGGGCTGAAGGATGATATGGTTGTCAAAGAAAGGGGTACAAATAATGTAGTAACTCTCCCATTGTTTCTGAAGTTGAGATAAAGGAAGATCTAGAGAACATGGAAGAACCCCCATAATTATATTTAGGCACATCCTTGGTAGAATCCAAATTGCATGTGGATCCCTTATTTACCACTTTGATTATCAAGATGCGGCTTATTCACAATTGTATGTTTGATTCAACAGCCTCTTGCAACATCATTCCACTAGAATTCATGAATAAATTAGAAATCAAGATAATAACTACTTTTGGAAACTATTATGCTACAGATTCAAGAGAGGTACCTGTTATTAGATATTTTAGGGGTTTAGTGGTATAATGTGTTACCTCTATTAGAAAGTACTTAACCATCAATATGGTTATAATTGAATTCCCTACTCAATGGGGCATGTTATTATTAGGAAAGTGGGATTATAGTGTAGGAGGCAAGTGTTTAGATGAACATGTCCTATGCCCTTATACCATTTGAAGGGAAGTTAGTCAAATTGTATAGAGAAGAGAAAATGCTCCATCTTATTGAGGATCCCATGAATGCATCTTATGAGGTATTTTTTGTTGATACAAATTTGGGTAATTTCATAGACTATGTGGATTTTTAGGATCATTATATGAGAAATAATTCACACCTTGAAGATGCCAATGTCCCCTGGAACATGAAATTTGATGGAGCATTCTCTAATGCTAGAAATGGAGTTGGGGTGGTTTTGACTTATCCAAATCAAGATTCTTTTAATTTTTCTTTCAAATTAAATTTTGAATGTACCAAAAAAATTGTTGAGAATGAAGCATTACTCCTTAATATGATATTTTCATGGAGACATGGGATTAAGAATTTTGTTTTCAAATGCGATTTTGAATTAGTTCTAAAGAAATTCAAGAAAGTATATGCAACTAAAAACTAGAGGAAGAGACAATATAAGCATGTAGTTTGGGATCTCATAGAATTATTTGATTCCTTAAATATAATTTATCATGAGAGAACTCATAATGTGACAGATTGATAAATTTGATGTCTTATCCTCTTAATATGAGAATGAGACAGTTTCCCTTACTACAATTATGAAGTACAAGTGCTAGGGATAATTTTAGTTCCTAAGAACATTCAACATTGGTAGGTTTTTGAGGATGATTCTTAGATCTAGAGATTTATAAATTGTAAAGGTGATTTCAGAAATCATCTCATTTATCTCGAACCCATGGTGGTAGTGTGTGGAGGAAATGAAACCCTTTTTGGGAAAGATGTGATACAACTAAAGATAAATTCTATTCCTAGAGGATTAATGAGCCTTGAATCATATTTTGACAACACTAATAAGATTATAAACAAACCTATCCATGTATCTATGGATGTTCAATAATATAACCTAGGAAGTTCTAAAATCCTAGAAAGTTATGGTTAGGATGTAGCATGGATGAAAAATAAAAGTAAACTTATACCAAGTTGTAGAATAAATACCACGATTTCTTGACATGGTCTTATTCAAAATTGAAAGCTTACAAAGAAGACTTGTTTCAACACAAAATACCATTGGAACCTCACTCCAAGCCCTTCAGATAGAATAAAATGCCTATGAATCCCCTTCTCACAATTAAAATGCTAGAGAAATTGAATAAATTATGAGATGGTGGGATAATACAACCCAATAGATACTCTTCATGGGTGGCCAACTTAGTGCTAGTCAAAAAGAAAAATGGGGACATAAGGCTTTGTGTGGTTTTTCAGGAATCTGGAAAAAACATCACTTAAAGAAAATGACCCACTTCCTAATATGAAAAATTTGCTACAAAAGGTAAAAGGATCTGAGTTACTATTTACATTGAATGGATTCTCAGGGTATAACTAAGTTGTGGTGAAATAATTGAAACAATTGAAAACTACTTCACACTACCCCTGGGGAACATATGTCTATGTTAGAATACCTTTTGGACTAATGAGTACTGGTGCAAACATTTAGAGAGATATGGATGTGTCCTTTTCTAGTTTCATTAATGATTTCATAGAAGTTTATCAAGAGGATATAACTATCTTCTCTAGAATGTGGTTGACAATTTGAGGCACCTTGAAAATATATTTATCGATGTAAAAAGTATGGGATTTCATTAAACCCAAAGAAGTGCCACTTTAGGGTGGAGAAGGTAAGATTACTACGACACATAGTGTCTCGTGAAGTGGCTATGATAGATCCGAAAGGTTGGAGGAAAATGATAAAGTATTTATCCCTAGCTATAAAAAGGGCATCCAATCCTTTTTGGACAGTAAAATTTTTAATAAGGTTCATCTCCAACTTTTCTAAGATTACTATTCCCATCACAAGTATGCTAAAAAAGGATCAATTCATCAAGTGTGAAGAAGGGGTTATTCAAACATTTAAAGGAATAAAGGAGACACTCAAGACTGTCCCCATCTTAACAAGTCCTAATTATAAGAAAGCATTTCAGATGTTTTCCTTTTCCTTAGAGAATACAATTGCTTGTGTTATTGTAGAAGGATGAAGAGGGGCATGAAAATCCCATTGAATTTTTAGTAAGGCCTCAAGGTAATCGAGATGAAATACTCCATTATGGAGAAACAAGCTTTTACCTTTGGAAAGCCACTAAATTTTTTAGACCCTACATTCTAAGCTCCAAAGTTATAGCTTATGTACCCCACACAATGGTGAAATACATTCTTTCTCAAATGGAAATGTCTAGTAAAAGATATTTTTGGGTTAACAAGTTATAGGAATATGACATGGATATTCAAAACACCAAACTAGTTTGAGGATTGGGCTTGGAAAGATTAATAGTAGAGATCAATTTGTAGGTGGTGGAGATACATAATGTTGAATAAGATTGGCCACACCCTCATGGAAATTTTAGAAATTTAGTTTGGGATAAAGGTATAGTATATTACTTGATAAAATTGAATTTTACTATATAATTAGACAAGAATCAAAGAAGGACACTCAATATAGTTTCCCAAAAGTATATTTTTATTGATCATGGAATGGCTTGGAAGAACCTAGAAGGAGATTTTCTAATACATATCACTGAACAAGAGGTACCTAAAATAATTTTTGAATTTCATGGGGGAGTATGTGGAGGTAATTTTGTTAGAGAGAAAATTTTCATAAAATTTTAAGTGAATTTTTTTTGTGGCCTTCATTATTCAAAGATTTTTCCTTGGTTTGAAAATGTGATAGTTGTCAACATTTTTCTAGAATAATTAAAGCCTCGGGGTCCTAACCCTATAACCTATATCTATGGAAGCTCCATTCAAACAACGGGGATTAGATTTTATGAGGGAAATATCAGACTCTTCAAGTGCTGGTCATAAGTGGATATTGGTATCAATGATACCAAATGGGTTGAAGCCATTCCCAAAAAGATGGAAAATCATCAAGTAGTCATGGATTTTTTCTTAATAACATAATCAGAGATTTAGGGTGCCTACCAATAGAGTTGCTTGACAATTCCATGAGCTTCAAACATAAACCATTGGAGGAATGTAGTGCCCACTTTCCTTGGACACTATTCAGATACTGATCCTGACACTATTGGTCACATTTTGGATATTATTATGTTTTGATGTAGTATGATGTATCAGGGATTATTATGGACATTATTATGTTTTTATTAGTATGATGGTTAGATGTTAGATCCTAGATTAATATTGATCTAGATTCAGATGTTTTTCTTGAGGATCATTGAGACATTTTTATTGTTATGTGGATGATGATATACTAGTTGACATGGACAGGTTATTGATGTTAATTTTAGACATGTGACATTGATTATTATGAATAGCTCTAGTATAGAAATCTATTGGATGATGATATAGTTACAAATTGAATTTTAATGATAAATATTGAATCTTGATATTGTTGTGATTTGGATCTAATGTTTATATATCATTTAGATGTTCTGATATGGCCACGAGGCCGAAGGAGGTATTTTGCATTTTGCAGGTTAAAATCACAACAATGTTGGGGGACTGGAGACTAACCATATTGGAATTCAGTGTGAAATCAACAAGGTCACCATGGCAACTGTGTTTGATTGTGTGTTTAGTTAGGATTTCCCATGGGGGATTTCCATTATTGTGACCATAGGGGCATATGTGTGTTTTTATTATGTGTTCCCTTTTTAATTATTGTTGTGTGTATTTTATTTGTAATGTGCTTTTGTTTTAATTATTTAAAAGTGATAGTATGATGTGAGAGTCATATAGTTAAAATTTAATTAAATTAAATAGGATGTGGAAGGTGAAATTAAATGTTATTGTCTTGGTTGAAAATAAAATTTATTTATATATTTTATAACCATATGGTAATTAAATATATGGTTGTGTCTAAAGTTTGTAAAAAAATAAATGTCATTAAAATAAATGCATTTTAAAAGAGTGTGTAAGTTACCAAGTATGGGTTGTGTAAGTGAAGTGATAGATTGTGTAAGAGGTTGTAAGGCTGATTTTGGAAGGTCAAACACTCCTTCCTCTTTGAAATTCGAATTTGAACTTGGAGGACAAATTTGGAGGCTTGTGGGACAAGTTAAACTTGTCCCACACCTCTCAAAATCCTCCACCAACCATGCCTATTAATTTGGAGTCAAAATCAGATTATTTTATTGCATTTTGACATGTTTTTGTGTAATTATTGATTGCACTTGTCTTACAAAATTTAAATGCATTTCTTTTGGGGTATGGGCTACATTGTGTATGTAAGTAATTTTGTCATTTTCATTTATTATGATTTATTTTTCCTTGATGTTGAATGCTCTTGGGATGAGGAACAATGATGTGGCATCCCACTTGGAATCCACATCATCCTCTCCCTCCATCTCCTTTAAAAATTAAAATTTCCTCTCATTTGAGGTTGTTGAAAGTTGGAGATTGCACTCTTGGGTCAAATTTCTCTTGCATTTTGGAGCTTTCTTGGTGGAAGAAGAGGATTTGATTGTGCATACATTTACCTTGCTGATTTGGGACTGGGTTTTGATGTAATAAAGACTGTTGTTTTGGAAGCAAGTCTCCATCATGGAGAGGTAGGCTCTCACTTTTTAATATTGTTGTTGTTCCTCTTTTAGCATGAAATTTGAATGTATTTGTGTTTGCAATTCTTAGAGGGATGGGTAGAATGCTTAGGGCATGGTGTGGAGAGAAGACTATGAGGTTTATCAGAGGAGGGATAAGGGATTTACCATTGGCACTTGTCTTGTGGAGGGAGTGTTGGTTGGGATCCACCTAGGGAAAAGAATATGCTTGCATTTCTTACTTTGGGGAGGTATAAGGGATAAATTTGGAGGAGGGATAAGGAGGGGTTGAGGAGGGATAAGGTTTATGGGATGGTTATGTTTTGGTGGTTTGTTTTAGGTGGATGCCCAATTTCAACATGGGAGGCATAAGGAGACCTCCATAGTTCTTGCTCTTGCTTGGCTTGCTTGCTTGGAGAAGGAGCCTTTGTTTTGATTGGAATTGTTGTTGTAGTTGAGAACTACATCTTTTTGTTTGTGCATTTCCTTGTGCATGTGAATGTATGTTATATGTGAAAGAAGCTATGTTGCCATGTGTTGTTTTATCATGCTCCATTCCAATATGGTTGGGGCTCAGGGGCCAATGGGGAAAGATGGATTCTCTTTTCCCATTGGATGTCTTGGTTGGGTGGAGAGTGTTGCCTTTCCCCCTTCCTTGTTGTGATTCAAATTGCAAGAATGAAGAAATCAACAAGCTGCTGTTTGGAGAAAGAAGAATACAGTTTGACAGTCATTCCTTTGAGCAGTTTTAATGTAACCCCACCCACCTCAAGTGGATGAATGTAATTGATATAGATATGTGAGATGTTTACCTTGTTATTGAAAGATGTAATCAAATTTGAGGAATGTAGAGAAGAATTGTAATTCTCTGTTTTACTTGTAAAGAAATGAAATTGAAATGATATACTTGTATCCTTTTGGAAATTGAAAATGGAAAATTCAATCAACTGGAAGGGAGTTAAATTGTAATGTGTTGTTGGAAATCAATGAAAGAATCATGTTCCTTGTTCAATTGCATTGTTGTGTTGTAAATTTTAAGGACTGTTATATCATGCAAACGTTGTTTTAGAAAAGAGAGTACGTATAAAGGAAACTGACAGAAATTAGATACTTTGAATTAAGTCTTAGAATTGAAATCCACTTTGCATTTTGAATGTAAGTGTGTGTTGAATCAATTTGATGACTGAGAGAGGAAATTGGTATGTTTTCCCTTAATTGAAATCTGCATATTAAATTGTAAACTCGTGCAAGAAATAACTCTGTTTTAAATTGTAACTCTGGCTTTTTAAAAAAATAAATAAATAATGCAACTGATGTACAGTTTAGAGTTATGACTAAAATTAAGGAATGAGACAATGAAATTAAGATGTACTAATGTATAAGAAACCTTGTGGCACTCAGCAATTAAAATGAACAACAAGATCCCCTTCAAAACTAGAAATTATACTTGCGTAATTTGAATTCTGTCAAAAGATGTAAAAATGCAAATGGGAAAGCAATCAATGAATTGAATCTTGGAAAAAATCTTAAACTCATCCTAGACCATCCCTTCATGTTCTGGTTGCATGCTGAGGAGAAAAGAAATCAAATTGAACAAAACTTAAAAGTTATAAAAATTGCCAGTCTTAAATTACAAACCCTGCAGATCTATTTCTTAAAATTTACCCTTGAAACATTATCAAATTCTAAAATTTATGATTTCTGTGCAAAGAGGACTCGAGAGCTTTCGGAAAGTCCAAGTTTACCAAAAATGGAGCTTCCTATCAAAAGTTATGGCCATTTGAAGTTTTACTTCAAAATGGCCATCCCAAACCAAAAATGAAATAATTCGACCTTAGAAAAATTTAAATTTTGAACTTTGGAAAAATTTCCTAAAAATTTCTGTGGCCCCGCCACCCTCTCATCCTATCAGAAGTTGCCACGTGGCACCTTGGAGGGGCAGCCATTATTAAAAACTTAACTTTTTGAAAATTTTGCCTTGGGAAAATTTTCACAAATTTCCCCGCAAACCCGCGGCCCCAACCAATCACATGCTGACACGTGGTAGGGGGTGCACGGATCAAAATGGAAAACTTAACCCTTTTTTCCTTTTGGAAAAATTTCTCTTTTTCCTCCGCCGGCCCGCGGTGAATCACAAAGCGCCACGTGGCCATTTGAGCAAGTGCGGAGGCATGGAGGAAAATTTTCCTTTGGAAAATTGAGACTTTGGTTTTGGGAAAAATTTCAAATGTTTCCCCACGACCCGCCGGCCTGAATGAATCATGTGATGACACGTGGCATTTGGGAAAATTTTCCCAATTTTCTCCCTATCCCCGCGGACCTCTAAGGGAAAATTTTCCCCTAAAACTCCGCCCGGCCATAACTTAAGTTTTACAAGGAGTTAGGAGGACTTATTTATATGGTTGGAAAGGTGAGGAAATTTCCTATCCAATGAGCCTAGTTTAGGAAATTTTTGATAAATATAAGTGTGTGAAAAATATAGTTGAATTTCAGGGCTTGATAGAGAGCATGCCTGGCGATAAATTTCTCCCTGAACCTTAGTAAAACTTGTAACCCCCAAATTGGAACCTTGCAAACTTGTTATAAGATAAAGATGGAAATCTTGTGTTTGGTTAATCAGAATCTATTCTGGAACCTATTGGTTTCAAACTAGTATCTTGCTACTTGTTTGTAAACCCTTCTTAAAAAAAAATTATTCCATAATT
This sequence comes from Taxus wallichiana var. yunnanensis, assembly GCA_018340775.1. NCBI lineage: Eukaryota > Viridiplantae > Streptophyta > Pinopsida > Cupressales > Taxaceae > Taxus > Taxus wallichiana. The sequence goes on from CM031234.1 coordinate 55,426,824, forward strand.
TTCCTAGTTTGTTTCTTGGTCTCAAGTGGTAGTTGAAGCAGGCATTACAAGGAATTTTTTTGAGGAGTATGGTATAAATTTGGATTATGCATGAAATTATAATCCTAAAGGAAAATACCAAGAAGAATCAAGTAATAAGAACCTATTTAAGATACCTAGAAAAACATTAGAGAAATAAAAATAAATGGGGTGCGAAAATGAAGTTTGCACTATGGCCAGACAGAGTTACTACTAGTAGGTCTACCTTTGGAAAGATCCCATTTGAGTTAGTCTATGGAGTTCAAGCCCTTTTTCCCATGCAGTTACAAATTTCCACCTATCAATTCATAAATAAATTTTAAGATGGGGAAGAGGTGAGTCCATATGAAAAAAGGATTAATCAAATTATGGAGTTGGATGAGGAAAGAAGAGAGTCCCACTAAAGACATGTCAAGTTCATAGAAAAAATAAAGAATATATTTCACAAGGTCACACCAAGATTTTTCAATGTTAGAGACTTAATATTGCTATGGGATAGTAGACATGAAGACAAGGGAAAACATGGAAAATTTGATGCCCTATAGATGGGACCCTATTCTATTGATATCAGGATTGGAGAACATACTTTATTTTTGAAATACTTAGAGGGACATTTATTGGAGTTTCCCATCAATGAAAGGAATCTCAAACACTTCTTGGACTGATCCAAATGATCAAGTATGATGTTTGTACAATGCACATTTTTGTGGTTGTTTTGGCTTTGTTTATGTTGTTTTTTTTCCTTTTGTGATCTAGTTTACAAAGACTATTTTCTTTGGTTTTTGATTTAACCATGACCTATTGAATATTTGTTCAAGTGACCATTTTTTTAGTAATGAATCCTTACCAAATGGATTATGCTACTGTTCCATCTGTTGAGATATTTTCTGGCTCATGTGGCACCCAAAGAAAGTTCCCATCCCCCAAGCAGGATCCATTGTTTTTGTTTAATCTATGCCAAAATATAAAGCTGGTATTTTCCTATAGTCTCCCTAGATGTAAATGTTCTATGTGTTTCATATTGTTCCCCTTGCTTCAAAGTTCAGTATGAGTAAAGGATAATTATCAATTTGTAATAAATTTTGTGCCTTGTAAAAAAAAGGATTTGGTGGAAATGTTGGAGGACTAAAATAAAATGAAATTAAATATTTTAATGATTTCCACAAGAATGAAGAGTCTATGGGACCAAAATATGAGACTTTAAGATGAATTCAGAATCTTTTCAATATCATATCTTCTACTATGAATCTTGAGCACAAAACCCATGATATTTTAAAGCCTTGTTTCTTTTACTAGCACCATAATAATTCCCCAAGATTGGTTAATGGACTTGTTGATAAAAGTATAAAATATTCAGACTTGCGGGTGATCGGGATATGTTTACATATTTCGCAAAGGTAAAAACATGCAATCAACACTGAATGAAAAATTTAAAATGGAATTATCCATTTAAAAATATTGGGATTTTCAAATGGTTGTCAAATATCTGCACCACAAAGAAATTAAAGTTACCATAAATGAGAAGAAACATGGCAGGATTTTGGGCCTCTCAAATCCATTCATGTTTTGTCGACCTCAAGTTTGCAGAATATACCAAATTCATATGATTTTGGGTTCATGGTGATGAAGAAAAAGTTAGTGTGGTCAAATCAACAACCGATGAAGGAAACGCATCACCATTCCTGCATAGGGTGACCAGATGGAATCTGGTGGACCTCAAATCCATATAATGAACCAATTTTCTTAAGGATATAGGTCTAGGTGGTTTGGTAGGTGAAGGAAGATATGTGGAAACATTTCTATGTAGTGAGCGATGAATTCATCCTAGATAGAAATTGCAATGTGAAGGCCTAACCCCACATCCAATGAAAGGTGAACACAAAAGATAGATAACTTGACACTACAAAACCACAAAGTTACATGTAGCTTTCTCATTGGTTTATTCTTTAAATTTTAATAATGTTTTTGTAAATGAAATTGAATTTTGAAGTAATCGTGTAGCTTCCTTATTGTCTCACGTTTTGCAATGGTCAATCAAACTTATTAAAAAACTGATTTTATGAGAATCATGGAGCTTTCTCATTGGTTCACATTTCACAATGATCAATCAAGGTTATCAAACATTCTAACTATATGAATGTTTTGGATCTTTCTCATTAGCTCATATTTCATAGGGGATAGTACAATTAAAAGAATAGTCGACACTACAAAGGATCATGGAGCTTTCTCATTGGCTCACATTTCACAAAGTGGCAAGTATAAGTAGAATAATATGAGAAGGTGAAGGTGCATAGAATTTTATTTTTAGCTCATATTTATCAATGGTAAATACACGCACGTAAAGCCACATAACATAGAAAATGTCGGTGAAGTAGAAATGTAGGAAAATCTTGGCCCCACATCCAACCAAAGACCAACATGTGGCAGTTAAGGCATGAAATTAATCCCATAATACTAACAAAATATCATATATTTTCATTGAGAAAAATTAAATTCCCACTTTAATTAAATCTATTTCCTTATGAACAAGGAGGAGACTAAATTACTATTTGGGGGAATCGAATTGTAAGAACACAAGAATTTTTTCAAATATGGGGTCCTCATATCAAGGGGGTCAAATTTTTCTATTTCTAAAAATCTTGAGAGATACAATTATAAGACTACATTTTTCTTTTGTGAAATACATATGGATCTCGGTTTCCCAAAATTATTTGTCAAGGTGGTTACAATGTACAACCATTGAAAAATATTAAGGGCATTTAATTTATGTTTCCTTATTAGTAAATTTAAAATATGAATGAAATGTGTCCCCTTATGAGCTTTGATGTATGTGTTTTGGGATCTGTATGTTGAATTGTATATTGATGATTTATATTTTCTACTGCAATTTTGTACTTATTGCTTCCTATGTAGTACACTAGATCAGTCCTTAATGGTTGTGATTTGGTCATTAATTCAATATTATGGTGTGAGCATTTACTCTACAATATTGGACATAATTCTAAAATCCTTATTTTACCATTTTGTTGAAGTGATTTTTGTTATCCTTTGAGTGTATCTTTGGTATACTAGAGTAGAAGCAGTAAATAATTTATTAGAATATTTTCACGAGATTTTGTGTTGAGTATTTTAGATATTGTGTTGGAAATTTGCATTTGTTGATTATCAATGAATGTAAATATTCCTTTGGAGAAATTGTAACTACTTAGTTAGGTGTTTTTTACTTTCCGAATAGCAGGATGCTTTAGTAAGTGTTAAATTATTTGATACAAGGAATCTGTCATCATATAAATCCCCCTTTGTGAATTTACAACTACCATAATTCATCCCACCCCATACTAAATTCCATTTGTTTCTTTGCTGATATGTCTATAAATATCATTGAAATTTGCATTTATAATCAATTCTACTGTCAAGAGAATGCAAGAGAAGCTGGACTTTTTATCTATAGTAACCTATGTCTAGTACATTAAGCATATACAACATCTTTTGTGAAAAATTGTGAGAGTGAGTGTTATATTCATGTCCATTCTTATCCTAGATTGATCCATTATTAAAACATATCAAGAGGAACAAATAATTTATCTCCTCCCGTATATTCAAAGTTACCCGCGGGTCCCTCTCACCCTGGTTTAAGGAAGGACCAAAAGTAGCAAGATGAGGCCATCCCCTTTGTATGTGCCACTCCATCAACTCAAATCTTGATCCCAAGGAAAGTATTAGACCCCTCCCCAGCTACAAATGACACATACTACCCATTCTACCACCATCCAAGCACCCCCCTTTTTCTAAGAGAATGTTTTCAGGCCACTGTGGGGTATATAATTGAGGATCAACATGCTCAAGTGATCTAGTGTTGGCGAGAGGGCTATTTTAGTGCATTTATGCCTATTTGAGACCTAATGGATATGTGAAGGTTCTAGATGATATTTATGATGTATATGGTCCTTTATAAGATTCCTTAAGGGGTCATTAGATTTAATTTCATGATGTCTAGTGGAGTCAAGTAATAAAAATTGTAAAGCTTGTATTTCCCACCAAAAGTGATGTTTTGAATTTTGAGTTAGTCTAAGCCTTTCTTGGCTTGTGTCATAGGTGTTAGTGGAATTACATGATTAGAGAATCTATGTTAAGGGTGTATTCATGTTGAGGAAGACCCCTAGTATTTAAAGGAGAAAAATGGCGTCTTCGAAAGTTAAAAATGTCTTTTCCTATGTTTTAAAAAATCATGACAGGTAAGTATATGTCACTTAGGGTTATAAAAGCTATAAAAAAAGACGGGTTTGAGATTGAGGAGTCACTTAGAAGATGGGAGTAATATATAAACCTTGATTATAACTACTTGATGGAGATATCTTTTGAATGAAATAGAAGGACAAGCTCCAAGGAAACATTTTTGTAGTCTTTTCTTGCAAAATATATATTATTGTTGTCTAAGTTTATATGTGTGAGTAAATATGATCAATAAAATGACATGAATATCATTAATGTTGGGTTATAAATGTTGGTAAGGGTGTTCATCTAGTGATCTTAATTATTTCTTTATGCATGATTTGGTGTTTTTATTTGTATTTTCTTGGTACTCTAAAATTCTCAGAAAGAAACTATTCGAGGTGATAATTGATTAAAGACTACTAATGTGATGAGAAACTTGATAAAAGGGATAATGATTATGGTTGATAAGGTTATTTAATACTTACAAGGATTCAAAACTCCTTAGATACCATGGTAAACAAAGTTATAGACATTAGTTTAGTTGAAAAGCTTCAAATTCTTATAACACCTTGTCTTAAGGAGCATAATAGGAGATTTTTTGTTCAATTTCATATTTTATTGAAATAAATATCCTTACTATCAATATATTAAGCTCACACATTTGGGATCATATATATGGGAGGTGATTTCAAGCTTTTAAATCAAGAAATAATAAATTTGTGAGTAAATATCCTTACACAGGCTTGGAGAAACCTACCAAGGGTTTGGTGAAAGGTTGGATATTTGAAGGCCTTAAGGGTTGATTTAGGTCATGAAAAATTGAAAATATTGACTTAACACCTCAGTCTCACTTATTTTGGAGGTTTTAGAGCTTTATATTTCCCATATTTTCCACAGTTCCTAACAATCTTATTTGATAGTGTTGTTATAGTATAGAGACCTAATTGAATTAATGAAACAATGGATTTGGAGGACTTTTTGTGAAGGAATATATAGTGAAACTTGGTGCATAGGATAAAATCAAAATGGGTACTCAGAAAGTTAATCAATTTTATTATTGATTCTTTCTAGCAGAAGTTAGGCTTGAAAATAGTGAAGATATGGCTACTAGAGAGAAGGTTGACTAAGAGAGAAGGAGGTGTTAGAAAAGTGACTTTCCCTAAGAGTTAAGAAATAAAATTTGGTAATAATAACAGGGATCATAATTGGTATCCAAATCATGTCTTAGTTTACTTTGGGGCTTTATGAGTTGTTCCTAACCAGTTTCCACCATCAGCGTGCATTTAAGAAGCCAAAGAAGAGAGTTTTGGGAGACATAGTTGAAATCTAATTACGAGTTAGTACAATCCGATTTTAGATATAGAGCTAAAATACATGATTGAAGGATTTCTTGACTTGTGAAACTAAGGTATTTTGCAATCTTTAGGATTTTTTTGGTAATTGGATCATTTTAACTTGTTAATTAGATGAATTGTGTTGGTTCTCTCCATCATTTCGTATCTGTGCTAAGAAGGTATTTTAGAATAGAATTTGTGTATTCTAATAAGAAATTGTATAAGTTCTTTAGAATTTTGACTGGTTGTGAGAAATGAAGAAGGAAGATAGAAGAAGAGATCCAAGGTGAAAAAGACTTAGAGAGTGAATAAAAAGGGATATAAGCACCAAAATTTTAGGTATAAGTCCTAAGTGAGGTATTTATAAGAAGCAAGGTGAAAGAGACTTGTTTGAGAAGAGAAGAAAAAAATTAAGTTAAGAAGAGGGAGAGAGAGAGAGAGAGAGAGAGAGAGAGAGAGAGAGAGAGAGAGAGAGAGAGAGAATGAAATCTTTCTTGTTACATAACTACTACAACAAGATGGAAAAGAGTGAAAAGAAGTGGGATAAGATGAACAATAGGCCTAGTATAGTCAAGAAACTATTGGAATGGATAAGTGGAGAGGAATAGTATCAAAGAAACATATAAAGTAGAAAGAGAAAATAAGAAGAGACAAATGGATCTGCATATCTCAAGAAGAAAGGAGATAAACAAGAGATCTTAGGAGAAAAATGAATAAGAAAGAAAGACCAAGATTCAAAGTATGATGAAATAATGAAACAATCATACCCTAAATAAGAGAATGATAGTCATGGCAATTGGGTAAAAATATTTCAAGAATAAAAATAATTACAAGTACAAGAAGGAATGCAAAGAAACCAAGTTGAAGAAATCAAGTGATGAAAGGGATGATCAAAGGGGCTGATGAAGCTTAGTTTTATTAAACTAATTTTTCTTTGATTGTTGTGTATGCAGTTTGATAGATGAGATAGAGGTGGATCATTCAAACGCAGATGTTTATTTAGAGAAAAGTATCTATTATCATATTTCCAAGCTATGATGAATGAAGCAAGAAGAGAAATAAGAGAGTAATGAAAGTGGAGTAACAGTCATGAAACATGAAGATTCATGTCATAAAGAGTTGGAGTAGGTGTATATACTCATGAAAAATGTGAAAGAGTTCATAATCAGTCCAAGAACAATCATCATGGTCAATAACATGATCAATTAAAAGGAAATGAAGCTAGTTAGAAGTATGATGTAATTGATGAAGGCATGGAAGGTAGGGTAATTAGTCAAGGATCACCTCAAAAAGATCAAATTCAATTTGAAATACATAAAGAAAAAGACAAGTGGGAAATTTTCATTCCTTGGGAGTATTATGTAGGAACATATCTCCTAGGATCACATTTTGGGTTATCAAGTCAATTTTTGGGTTTAAAGGTGTTTTAGAAGGTCTAGAAATACTTAACGGGTCATTAGAGTTCATTTCATGATCTCTAGTTGAGTCAAGTAATCAAAAATTCAAATCTTGTATTTCCCACCAAAAGTGCTATTTTGAATTTTTGAGTTAGTCTAAGCCATTCTTGTCTTGTATGGTAGGTGTTAGTGGAATTAGATGATTAGAGGATTTATGTTAATGGTCTATCCATGTTGAGTAAGACTCTTAGTATGTAAAGGAGAAAAAATGGTGTGTTAGAAAGGTAAAAATTCCTTTTCCTATGTTTTAAAAACTCATGACATTTAAGCATAACTTTGTTAGGGTTCTAAAATACATAAAATAAAGATAGGTTTGATTTCAAGGAATTGGTTAGAAGAGGGGAGGAATATATAAACCTTGATTTTAACTACGTGAGGGAGATATTTTTCAAATAAAAGAAGACAAGATCCAAAGAAACATCTTGTAGTCTTTTCTTGTGAAATATACAGTCTTGTTGTTTAAGGCTATATTTGTGAGTAAATATGATCAAGAAAATTCTATGAATATAATTAATGGTGGATTCTAAATGTTGGTAAGGGCGTTGATCCCTTCTTCTTATTGATTTTTGTATTCATGCATTGATGTTTGTATTTGTGTTTTCTTGGTACTCCTTTAGAATTTTGTTCAAACTGTTTGGATGTGATAATTGATTCAATATTATTGATATCATGAGAAACTTGATCAAACAAGATAATGATTGTGGTTGGTAAGATTATGTAATAATTGTAGAGATTTAACACTCAGATACCTTGGTAAACATAGGTATAGACATTAGTTTAGTTGAAAATATTCAAAAGATGAGAAAACCCTTTCTCAAAGGGTAGAGTATTAGATTTTTAAAATTAATTTTCATAGTTTATTGTAACAAGGATCCTTCTTGTAAATATGTTAAGCTAACAAACTTGGGAACAAACTTGTTGGACGTGATTTCAGGATTTTAAAGTAAGAAAGAAGAAAATATTCAACAAATATCCTTAGTGGGGATGGAGAAACCCTACCTAGGGTTTGGTGAAAGCTTGGCCATTTGAAGGCTGTAAGAATTGATTTAGGTCATGAAAATTTGAAAATATTGAATTAACACATCCCCCTCACTGATTTTGGAGGTTTTAGAGTTTGATCTTTCCCACATTTTCCAAAGTTCCTAACAATCTTGTTTCCTATCATGTATTACGGTTTAGAGACCTATTTGGATAATTGAAACATTAGAATTGGAGGAAATTTAGTGATGGAAAATACAAAAATCTTGGTAAAGAGGATAAATTACCAAATGGGTACTCAAAAAGGTAATTAGTTTTATTTTGATCCTTTCTATCAAAAGTTAGGCTTGAAAAATAGTGAAGACATGGCTACTAGAGACAAGGTTGACTAGTGGAGGAGGTGTTGGAAAAGCGACTTTTCCTAAGAATTGAGAAATAAAATTTGGTAATAAGAAAAAGGAGACTAATGGGTTTCCAAATCAATTCTAATTTTACTTTGGGGCTTTATGAATTGTTCCCAACCAGTTTCCACCATCAACTTGCTCTTAAAAAGCCAAAGAAGACATTTTTGGGAGAGATAGTTTCAATTTAAGTTCTTGATTGATTTGTATGAATTTTTTAGTTGGTATTACATTTATTAGATCCTAATAATAAGGTTTATAGTTAGAAAAAGAAAATTTGGGCTGTAGAGCTAAAATTTCATGATTGAAGGATTTCTTGACTTGTGAAACCAAGCTCATTTGCAAGCTTTAGGAAATTTTGTTATAATTTGATCATTATATCTTGTTGATTGGATGAATTTTGTTAGTTCTCTACATAAAGGATCCTTTTGAGTACAATTTCAATTAGTTTACATAGGTTTGAAATATCTATGAATACTCATGATTGTTGTGAAAAGGTACAAAATTATGGTCTATGATCTCTAAGAAGAATTTATGTAAGTTGTTTATAAAGGTTAATATGCATGACTATGTTTGATATTGTGTTCTCGAGACATGATATAGGTATATGTCTATTGAAATGAAGATTAGGCCGATAATATCAATATGACCTTATGTTATAAGGCTATGAAGACCTAGTTGACAAGACATGATGTATATCTCAACGAGAGCTTCTGATTCTAGAGAAGTTTTGTTCTAGCACATGAATGAGAGCCTGGTCTTGTGGTGAGTTTCTTTTCTTGTTAACTTCATGCTATTTTAATTACTATACTCGAATATTAAGTGAATTATGTTATGGGGAGAATGATCAAGTATGTTCCTATATGGTGAATATTTGTATGGAAAAGAAATGTTCTTCAAGAAGGTACCAAGCGGTCTTATAAGGTTGTTTGAAAGTTTGGATATTTTTGATCCAATGTATTTGGTTTAAGGGAACAAAAGTTATATTTTTATGACTAGTTTCTTGAAGTATTAAAACTCTAAGTTTTTCATGAGATTATATTTGAAATTTGTGTCTTAAGATCAAGAAGAAAAGTATATCCGAGGGGAATTTTGATAGTAAGGTATGAAAAGTTGTTGAATCATTAGAGTAAGTCTAAGCATTTATGAAAGTTTCATGTTACAAGAAGGTTGGTAGGTGAGTTGGCATTAGGGAGATGAGTATCTCTATTCTATTGCATGAAGACATTTCAGTGGTGTTAAGAGCATGTTAAGTATGGTCAAATCTAGGTTTGTAATTTGGAGAAAATGGTGTTCGTACAACCATGTTGGAGAATTGAAGGTCTGTCATAGTGAAACAAGGTTTATAAACACGTTTTTTCTTATAAAAAGAATACTTTTGATTCTTGAGGTGTTCCTAATGCATAAAGGTTCAAGTGGTAAGTATGGTAATCAAGAAATCTTGTTAAGGATGTGAGCGGGATGAAGGCCATCGAGCATAGTAAGAACAAGAAGATGTGTATGCAGCTTTTTCAAGGCATGAAGATGACCTGTTTTATGTTTATATGCATTCAAGATTTTTGAAATTTTCCTTTACCCACTCAAATAAGATATATATCTATTGTATCTTGTGGGTAAATGGGCGAAGTTGTGTAGTTGGTATATAAAAGTTTGTGAATGGGTCTTGACTAAGGGTGAGATTAGTAAGTTGATTATGGAGATCCATGAGCTAATAAGAGTAACATATTGTGTTAAGAGGTATTCAATATCTTGAGGAGAAAATGATGTGTGAAAGATAGTAAAGGTGTATTGCTAGATAAAAGGTTTTGTTGACAATTGAGAAGTATTATGAGTAATGAAGAATGGAAATTATCTCACTTAGTTGATGTTTACAATCAATTTGTGAGCATAATGTGGTGTTAGACCAAGTTTTTATGGTATGTATATTTTTCATTTATGTCAAATGTGGAGGATGAGTTGATGACACATGTGAATACCTTAGAGGGAGAATGAACTTTGTGTATGTTGTCATTAATGGGTTTTCCATTAATGACAAAGGGAAGATTATTGGAATTGTGATTCCATTGATTTCAACAAAATAATGTTTTAGGTTTTTTCATTTTTTTTTCTAAGTGACATTGATGTCAAATGAGGTAAGAAGTATGAAGGGTGATTGGTAGTGTCATGTCATGTTGAGATTGTATGGTGACTCATGCTATCTTGAATAGTATAGTGGCATGTAAGAGTTTTGTAGTGACTTGAATAAGTATTAATGGTGTTTTTGAGGTTTCATGAAGTGTTTTGAAGGTCCTTAAAATTTTGGAAGTGCGCTAAAGTGATGAGGTGGTCAGTCTTAATGGAATAAGAATGTTCTAGTGGCCTGATTAGGAGGCATAAATGGAAAAATGAGGTATGACATGATGTTTCATGGTACGTAGCAACTAATTATGCATTTTGATAGCATGAGGAGCATGAGTATGAGGTGTAGAGGCATTCACAAGTGTCTTAAAGTTTTTGTTTAGGTGTTGGACATGTTATCTAGGTTTAAACTAGACCTATTATTAAGCCCTAGCTGTTCAAATGATATTGGTTGGACTACTTTTAGCATTAATATGGAAAAGTGAGAATTTTAGAATGTGTATCAGGTTGTTTGTAGAGGTTTTGTCTAAATATCGGGAGTTGGTTTACATGTTTGAGAAAGATATTACATTTTTCCTTTACCGATTTTGTGGAAGTGATATTTTGAGCTCAAATTTGACTTTATGATAATAATTAGCATGTGGGAAGTATAAATTGGATGCTAGGATATTTATGAAATTTTGGGGATAGAAGTAAGAAGGATCTTGAAGCATTAGTTTAGAAAAAAGCCCACAATTATATGAATAATCGTTAAGAAGGTAAACTACTTTAAAACCCTCCTAAAACCCTAGCTATAAAGTAATGGAGAAGATATTATTCCTAGTGGACCAAAATACATTGTTAGTGAATTTTTATAATTGGAGGTTATATAGGACTCATCCATATTTATCTAGGTGTAAGTTAAGTATCTTGATTGTATGTGGACCCCACTCAAAAAGGTAAGTTTCTATAAAGTTTTATATTTATCTCATGTTTTAAATTATATTAGGTGAATAAATTGATTGTGGATGAATTATTAGAGCTGTAATTAATTTTTGGAGAGATTTTAGAACAATTTTTATCCCTTAGGAGGTCTTTTTAAATCCATTTTGCAAGGCTAGTTTTGGGGCAGTTTTGGGAAGTTTCAGGTGATCTGGTTGCGGAGATGTTTGTTTGGTTCTTCAGTTCTATTTTTGTTTTTGTAAGCACTTGGTGATGATCCCTAGGTCATGATTTTTCCATTTATATATTATACTTTCATATTTGAGGTGATTTTATGAGGCTTTTTGCTTCATTTATAAAGCCTAGTTTTGGGGTATGTTGGTTGTCCTTATTCTCAAGTGGCTTCATGAGTTGATATTAAGGTCTAAAGGTTTAGGATCTTGATGAAGGTTTTTAGTGGTATTAAAAAAATTATTAGTATATTTTGAAGTTTGGTGAAGGTATTATTAGCTCAAGTGATCTGGTTTTGGAGAGAGGTCTATTTTGGTGTATTCAGGCATATTTGAGACCTAATGGAGATGTGAAGGTTCTAGAGGCTATTTCCAACCTATATAGTAATTTTTAGGGTGATTTTAGAATGTTTTTAAATTAGTAATATTTTATTTTCCCAATGATGGATGACCTATATGGATTAAGTCCTTGAGTCATGTATAAAAGCAAGTTTTATGGCTCATTTGTGTTAGTTGTGAGAGTAATAAAAAGTGTGAGGTAGAGGGGTGTTTCTAGAGGTGAAAGAGGTATTTGTGACCTTCAAGATAGGGAAAATAGTGTGTGGAGATTTTCTAGAGAGAGTGCAACTATTGGATATATAGGTCAGTAGGCCTAATCAGCTTGGTGAAGAAGCCCATGAGTGAGTTGACCTAGAGAGTAGATTTGAAGGAGGATGAAGGAAAGTGAACTTCATTATGTCATCATTAGTTGTTAGTGAAAAATTTCATAGGTGAAAAAAATTAGATGGTTTTAGTTGGTGTTGAGTCATCTAGGGGTTGGTGCCTCCTTGTAGGGTTAGTGCTCTACAAAATCTAGGGGTTGGTGCTCCTTGTGGGATTAGTTCCTCACTAAACCTATGGGTTAGTGATCAACAAAATTTAATTCATTTCTCTAATAAAGTTGTGTTTCAATAGGTTTCTTGCCCTTTCCCTTGAGGTTTTCCCACTTATATCAGATGTTCATATGTTCTTGTTTTTTTAGTTGTACATATTTAGTTATGTTCTTGTGGATGCATTCTTAATGGTTATGTTGATTTGAATGGTTAATGGATGAAATAGCTTAAGTGAATGAAATTTTTTTCTCTTGATTAAACCCCTCTCGGTGATTGTGCTTCCAACAAGTGTTTTTAGCTTCAACTCGGATGCATTTTAACCTTACTTCTCCTTTGTTCCATGATGCTTAAAACTTGTGTGGATTAACTATTCTTCATGTGGATTTTGAAATTGGAAAGCATTTCCCTTTGTTCGTTTGTTTTAGAGAGTCTATAGATCACTACATTCATGCACTTTATAGAATTCTAGGATCTAATTTCCACAAATTTTCTTACCAAATATTGACCTAACTCTTGAGCTCTAACTCCTTTATTCTCGTGGATTATGAGAACCTGGAACACTTATTTCCACATTCCATGTAACACTGATTTCTCATGCCATGAAGGTATTTTTCTTCATTCTGCGGTCTTAGAGATCATGTTGAACATTGTTCCCTAGGAATTCCGTGGAACACTATTTTTTTTTTTTTTGGATTCAAACCTTGACCATGCTAAATATTAACCTTTTCATGTCACATGGCACTTCATTTATTTTCCATCGTGCATTGTGGCTCTCACTTCATGCTTTAAACCCCACAACCCTCTATTTCCATGGGCTGCAAAACTCTTTATTTGAGGAGTTTTTGGAACACTAGAAATAATCTTCCACGACTTATATCCATAACATCTTCCAAACTTCACTATTTCTGTCTTTCTTACGCAACATCCAGAGTCTATGGGACATTGAGTTCCAAAAATATGCGAGAACACTAGGATTCATTGTTTCATGGATTTTAACCAAAAATTCCTAAGTCCAAATTAGATTTTGGGAGTTACCAAAATATCCCGGGATTTATTTTGGATAAAAATTACGGAGTTAACACGGATAACGATTTTGGAGTTATTTTGGATAACAATTCTGGAGTTAATAGATGATGAATATCGGTGGTCTTTTGAGCATCCGTTAGACATGAATTCAAGCATGAAAAACTTAAAACATTATTAGATACCTTGAAAATATTATCCTTGGATCTGCATGAACTTAGAATTGATCTCTGTAACTTTTTATCCTTGCTTTTGGAAGTTTATTTCTTGGGATTGTTTTATAAAACTTGTTAATTGTCTTAAAAATTGATGTCTTAGAAAATAAAGAGTAATAATGACTCAATATTGTAATGGATATTGGTGTTGAGTGAATTCATCTTGAACCACCCAAAAAAACCTTAATTCCACCATAAAACCTCCTCTAAACTTAACCACAAAACAATAAGAGCAAACAAAAACTATGTACAAAATTAAAATCATATATGTCTCAAATGCAAATATGCAAAGTGTGCACAAGAAATTATTTTCAAGAAGTAACCACTATGTACAAGGTGACACCTTATTTCACTAAAAATCTTGAGGTACACCCCATTGAATGGGATTATAAGTTCATCTCCTTTCAACCTTAATAGTTGGAATGCATTGTTTGATTTATAGCTAAAGATTATATAAGGGCCACTCTAAATGGTATACAATTTGGTGTGTCTTCCTATTTGAGCTCTATCCTTATCCTATTTGAGGATAAGATATCCTTCCTTGAAGGTTATTTCCTATTCTCTCTTATCAAAGCATTGCTTCACTTGGGATTACTTCTTTTCCATATAATCAAAGCCGTATCTCTTAGATCTTCTAGTTATATCAAATATGTATACCTAACCTCCATTACCTCTTCTTCAATAATGTTAAGATGCTTTATGAGTTGAAAATATGGAATCTCAAGTGAGATTGGAAACATTACCTCTTTTCTATAAACAAGTTTTAATGGTGAGCTATCCATTGACCTCTTAAGAGTGATCCTATTAGCCCATAAGGATGATTTCAGTTTAATATTCCACATTATTTCATTATCCTCCAAGGTTCTTCTAATAATCCTTGGAAGATTCTTGTTTGTTGATTTAATAAGCCCATTTCCTTAGGGATAATAGTTTGAATATGTTCTTAAATAAATTCATTTTTTCATATCTCATTCAATGATTTCAGTTCCTAAATATTACAAAGAATTATCTTATATGATTATGGAAGAAGCTCACATATTGTTATGATTCCCTCAAAGAAATATAAGATGCTAGCTTAATTTTATTCCTTCAAATAAACCACTTCAGTCCATTTGGTAAAATATTCAGTCGCATTCAATAACCATTTGTGTCCCAATCTTGAATGTGGGTTAATCACCCCATAAAATCCAAACCCCATTGCATAAAATGCTACTCAACTAAAATGGGGTGAAGGGGAAAGGATGCAAGATTTTCATTTCCCATAAAGAAGGCACACTTCCTACATTTTTTGATCCATGCGTTGTAATCCTTAAAGATGTTGGGCCAATATTAACTATGCATTAGGATCTTGAGTGTTATGGCTCTTGGGGAAAATTTCCTCCCGTAGGTCCATCATAAGACTCTTGCAAAACCTTTTCTATTTGATTAACATCAACACACCTTATATTAATACCATTGATGTATTTATCAAACAAGATACCATCTATAAGCACAAAGGGAATGGACTGCAATATGAAGTATCTTCTTTTTATTTATTTAATCCTTGAGGATAGTCACATGTTTACAAGAAGGTCATCATATCCTAATACCATATATATTGAGTTGGTGAGGAGGAGGTGGATGATTTTCTTGTAACATGTAAATCTCTTTATCAAATCCTAAATATATTACAATTTCTTCACATAACCTATCTCCTCCGATGTTCTTGGTGACCTTGATATGAACATCATACTCCATGGCATTGGACATATACCCATCTCTTTTCTCATTTACATCCTTATTCAAGAGTAATTATTTCATGTTTGGATGAGATACCATGTACTAAATTATATTATTTGAAAGCATGTGTCTGAATTTATTAAGTGTATGAATGATAGGAAAGACTTGTTTCTCAAAACAAATATACCTAATTTCATAAAATCTGAGTGTTTGACTAAAAAAATCTATAGGTTGCTCCAAGAATTATTTTTTTGGTGAACCAATGTTGTAGAAATGTTTTTCTTCCTCCAAATACATAATGGATGAAATATTTAACATTATTAGGGTGTATGAGAATGGGTACCTAAAAATGTCCCTTATAATATTTTCAAAACTGATATTGACTTTGTTTGATGAGATAAATGAAACTTTATTCTTGAGCATAAAGGTAAAAGGTTTAGAAAAAGTAGCAAAGTTAGGAATAAAACTTCTTACAAAATTTATTGTGCCTAGTGTTGGCAAGAAAAATTGTCGAGTGGACAAACTTGTGGATTTCTTACCAATACTATGGGAATATAAGTTACTCTACTTAACCAGTGCAACTGCCATATATGTATGTGCGTGAAAAGGTGAATTTATGTAGTGGCCTTTCAATCGAGGATCTAATAAGGACACTCCACTGACCCTATGGAAAATCTTTCAGATACCTGTAAGAGAAGAATGTTCTAGAGAGCGGGAAAGGGAGTGAGAATATTAGACAAGAAAAATTAATGTTGCAAGTAGGAAATCAGATACTTGCATTACACTAGCTAGAAATTACATCACATGCATTGAAATTAAGAGGAAATAATACTGAAAACAACAACAAGATAAGGTAAAATTGAGAACTCAAATTTTCAACAATCTTCTCATAAAAAGGATAGAAAATCCTTCTTACCTTTGTATTGGTTCTCAAGTAGAAATAGTACATAGTGTAAGAAATAGAGGAAGTTTGAGAATGAGGGGAATGGAAGAATTTTGCTATCTCCTTTGTTATCTCAAGGTAGAATACACTCTTGAGATTTAAAAATTAATGAAAAACCCTTTGAAATGGGAATGGCTTTACAATTTATAGAGTAGAATTGACTCCTCATCTTCCTCATGACCCTCCATATGCCTTATTTCCAACTTTAGACTATTCATATTTGTACAAAATATTTAAGTCCCTTTTATAAAATCAAGGTGACTTAAAGGAATATCAAAAAGTACAAAACCCAACAAAACATTGGAAAGTGAGAGAAAGTTGGGGGGAATAGGAGAGATAAAGATAGAGAGAAGAAGAAGAGGAGATGTCATTCTCGATGAAGTCCGTTGATCTTCATTGATGGAAAGGTCTAAATGCAATGAAAATCTAAATCTTTGAACTTATTTTACACTGTAAAACCCCTTCAAATTATCTCATGAATTCTTTCCAAGTTGATTGGATTGTTTTACTAATGACCACAACTCCCATCCTACGTATGATATACCTATGACCCGAACTATGTAGTGAGTGTCAAAAACATTGTCTAGTTCCCTAAGATGATCATCCCTCTATGCCTCATTGTGCCAAACTTTCCCTTTGAGAACAACCTACTATTAATAGTAAGTGTCTAGATGGAAGACTTAATATTTTTAGTGAGAGGTGATTTTTACCTCTTCTCGACCATCATGATGTGATGAAATCCCTAATTCTATCCTATGCACATTACCTTTACTTTGATCACTTTTTGGGGTGACTTACTATTTTTAGTAAGCACCCATATAAGGGACTATCTATTTTTAGTAAATGGTCATTTTAATTGTTTTCTACTCCAGACAATCATTTTGGCTTCTTGGTGACCTTGTGTAGACACTCTTGCTTTCACCAAAACTACTTTTGATGTTGACTTTCTAAACATAGCAAGTCTCGTATAAGAAAAATTACTATTTTTAGAAAGTGTGTTTCCAGTGCTCAATTTGCAATGGAACATAATTTTCTAGATTTGGCTCATCATTGTGGTCATGTGATCATAATTTCACTTGATTTCTCCTGCTAGAATGTTTGGAAATAAATTTTGAAATTTTAACCTGGTAGTGGCTTCACGCACGAAGCTACCATGGCAGCTATTAATGGAGCTCAAAATTTACAGGCCTAGTTTTTTTCTCCATTCACAATGAAAAATAATCCATTGCAATATGTTTTTCATTTGGAGCTTGTGTGCGAGTTATTAGCTCGTTTCCATTACCGGAATGATGGGAAATCCGACGAATGTGAGGTGGTGCACAAAGTGAGGATTTTTTTGAAATAAATAATTCTGGGCACAATTTTACCTTTGGTTTATTGCATCTTGATCACCTTGAAAAATGAGGAAGTCTTAAAAATATGACATCTCGACCCGACTTGTAATTTCCAAGATATGAGGTTTTTTCAATCATGTAACTTCGTAGTTATTTGGCAAAAAATATCTATTTTCTCTTTATTATTCATTGTTTCAATCCATTATATTTGATATTACTATTTTTTCATGGCATGGAGAGTTTTATTACCATGAAGGATATGGTTTAGATTAGTAATGGTAGACCGGGTGTTTGGAAAAGCAAGAACAAGGCCATGACATGGTGCGAAATTGTGAAGAAACAACTAAGTGCCAAATTTGAATATTCAAAAATGATCATGCAAGGGTGGGGTGAATTTTTCAATGTATGATTTCCATGACCTAATGGATTTGAGGGACATCAAATTCCATGGTGAGAAAGAGGATGACACGTGTCCTTGATCTTACGACAAGGGATTTTCTTGAAAAAGCACTAGAAGCACTGGGGGATGAAATCCGGTCGTGTGGATGAACAAAGGAATCCCCATAGGGGCTGGGTGAATTTTTCCATGCCTTATATCCTTGACCTCATGGATGTGAGGAACATAAAATTCCATGGTGGTTCTAGAGCTGACACGTGTTCTCGATTCAACGACAGGGAATTTGAGCTCCGAAAATGTACCTAGGGGCTGAACTGTCAAGTCTAAAGGTCACATGAGGGTCCCAGAGGTAACATGGGGGCTAGGAGAATTTTTCAAAGACTAATTTACTTGACCTTAGGGAATTTAGGGACATAAAATCCCGCTAGGCTCCTGGTGCTAACATGTGTCCTCTCAAAATTTGGTAAAGTCCCAAATGCTCTCCAAGAGGGTAACTTGGAAGGATGATAACTTGAGCTCCTGTGGAATTTATTGGTGAAGTTTTATATCATCTTGATTGTAAATTTCCTTTTGAATCCAATTATGTGTGTATAATGTCTTGATTCATCCTTTTTATCTATGAAAAAGTGTAATTGTGATTATTACTCCACTTGTGCTTGAGAAAACACGCTGCGCATACGATGCACAAAAGTGTTGTGAAAAATATGATTTCACCATAATTTAGGGATTGGAATTATATTTCTGGATATGTTTTTTTACTCCTAACTCCATCTATATCTCCCATAATTTTCTTCTAAATCTCAACAACTATTTTAGGCATGTGTACTTGCTAGGCTTGTGAACCCTACTTTTCATTCAAACTGCTCCAAGTATTTCAAAACTTCCCCAAACCTTCAAAAATAATTTCCATGATGTTATAAGGTATTTAATTCACCTCCATGTTGAATTTATCCCTTCCATTCTACTCCAGGGGGTTGATCTAGTCCTACAAAGGCCAACAATAACCCTTCTTGTGACTACCCAAAATTTGCATTTTCAATGAACTCCAAAAATCACCTAGGGAACTTATTTGAATTTCCTAAATCACCTATGGGGATGAGATAACATTGACCGGGGTCACAGGACTGGCCCAGGTAGACTTGGGGTTCCTAGGAATGATAAAACATGAAAATTTTGGCACGGGGTATAGTTTCATACTCGAAAATTGTCAATTTAGCTATTGCACATTTGCACGACAACACCTAGAAAAATTTGTAAGCCCTTATCGTGCCTAGAGAGAGAGAGGGAAAAAATTGCATCAAATCTATCTAGATATATGTGAATGCCATCATTTGACACCACATGTCTTAGTAACTTTCCTTCATGGATAGAAAATAAACACGTATTAGGATTTAATAAAATACCAAACTCTCGGCATCGATCAAATACCTTCATCAAATGATCCAAGTGTTCATTTGTGTGATTTGATTAGAGATTTATATACTTCAAATTTACAAATATCATGTCACTAATAAGTACTTTGAAATCCATATAGATTTCCCTTTGGAAGGTTAAACCAATATTTATTAACCCAAAAGGTATCTTCTTATAATCATACGTATACCCCACTTAGTCATGAAGTCTCTCTTGAAATGATATGATTCTTACACAAGGACTTGGTTATACTCTTAATAACCATCTAAGAGAGAGAACATTTTTTCCCAATTTTTTTGAATAATCTTCTCCATGGATGGAAGAGGATAATAGTAATTTAGAGAAGCTCTATTCAAGTCCCTAAACTCTAGACACAATCTAGTTTCTCCATTATTTAACTTGACTAGAACCAATTTTTCCACCTAAGAAGAGTGTTTAATTGGGAAAATGATATTTTCCTATATGAGCTTAGTCAATTATTTTATCATCAAGGACTCTAGATTTGGATTGACATGTCTGTATTTCTACCGGATATGCTTTGTGTTAGGATCTAATTTAATATTATGGTGTGTAAGGATTGGATCAAAACCTTTAAGATTATCATAAATCCAAGAAAACACATGATCATATTATTTACAAAGGTCGATAGGAGATTTATTTTCATTATTAATATATACCTTTCCAAACTTCAAATACTTGTTCTTTGAAATGGTTACCTGTAGATAGCTTTCTTCCTTGATAGCTAAGTTCATTTCCTCCATTTTGAGCTAGTCATTATGGTTAAAGAGACTTTCAAGGTGATTAATCCCTTAGGAAGTTTTTGGTATTGAGTTGGATGATCTAATCCTCATATTACTCCTACAGTCTTTACTAATTTTTAATGTATAACTTTACTTCAACTTTCAAAAAATTATAATCTATTTATCACTGTCAAAAACTTGCCAACAAGTTGCATTATCTGGTATGGTGGGTCTAATCACGAGATTGACATGTTGTTCTAAACCTTTCTTGATGTCTTGGGAATGTCATATTGGGATCCAATCACTATAAGTCTATAAACATATTTGTTTTTCACTCTTGCAATAATTTCAATGTTGAAAGCATAAAACCTTCAATTATGTCCCATGTTCTATGCTTATAAGATTTTAGTAGACTATTTTTGTATACACATTGTGATCGACATGATGTATAACCACTTCACTATCTCTAAAGACTTGTATCAATTATTTTCCTTTACTATTCACCAACTCGAGACTTTGGATCATTTCCTCATACTACACCACATTTTTGGTATAGATGAACTAGAGTATGAATGTAAAGAAATATTTATTCTCATTAGGACAAATCAATGTAACCCTAATACTAGGGAAATTTTTACTTCTCAATCCATCAAACTACAAATTCCACACTCCACCTTGGTTTTCTTATGGATTAATAATATCAAGTATAAGATAATTCTCCTCATGTATACAATAAATTCATAACCATTTTCATCTATTTGATTATAAGGATCAAAATAAAAGTGTTCAGTGCTAAACTATCAAGTAAAATGTCGGGAATCTCCTCTACAAATGTGGAAATGTCATGAAGATAATCACTCTATTACTAAACAAATAGGGTGGAGCCTAAATATTTTTATTGATATGTAAAAATAAATATTACAAAAAAATGGAAAGATCTCAAATGTATATAGAATCCATGAAAAATGGATCGAATCATCTTAACTAAACAATATGTAGAAATATAATATTACCCCTAATTTCTGCTAGAAGCTACTCTTTGGGAGGTATTCGGGTACACACACAATAGAAACTTCCCAAATAAATATGGATAGAAACCTATTAGTTATTTAACTAAGAACCAATGACAACTATCACCTATTAACTTAAAGTAAAAAATAAGTTACTTTAACTTATTACATTTATGTAAATATATACTAATGTTGAATTAATATTTTTTTATTTCTAATATTTCCCCCTTAATTAAACATATACTCATGTGAAGAGGAGATAAATTTTCTAAAGAGCTCACATTTTTCTTGATTAAGTGACTTTATGAAGACATCTACACGCTGCATATTTTTGAGAAATATTAGAGATAGATGTTGTTGTTTTGAACATGTTTATGAATAAAATGTACTTGTACCTCAATGTATTTTGTGTGCTCATGAAAAACTATATTCGAACAAGTTTTACTACTCATTTTTATCAACATGTAGGACAGTTGGATATTTTTGTGGTATTCCCAATCCTCTAAGTATATGTCGAGCCATATCACTTCACGAGATAGCTCAACCTACTATGTGATATTCCAAGTCTATAAAGGACCTTAAAACATAAGTCTTATTCTTAATTCCCCATGATATTGGTCTATATCCCAAAATAATACAAATCCTAAAGTGGATTTCCTATCATTTATATTTCCTACATGATTTTAATCTAAATATCGTATCAAGAAGATGTTATCATTCTTCCGCATTCTAGGCCAACGTTTATAGTTCCTCTTATGTACCTTCGTATCGACTTTGCTAATTTCCATTGACTAACTCTTGGATATTATAGGAACTGAGAAAGATAGTTGACTGCATAGCTAATATCTGGCCTAGTGTAAGTCAAGTATATGAGACTCTTGATAAACTATCAATAGAGACTTACATTTACTTGTGGTGATGGACTGTTTGAGAAAACTAAATTATTGTCTCCATGGGTATGGTAATTGGCTTACAATCCATCATTTTAATTTCTCGATAATTATCTTGGAATATTTCAACTGTGATACAAAGATATGAATTAATCTTTTCCGCAATTTTTCTCTAATACAATAATGTATAAGCTTGATATCGTTCATGTCGAATGATCATGTTATATATTTATTTATTCACTTAATCATCCTCCCGATCTTCTAGTAATGACTAGATCATTGACATATACTAAAACAATCACTATCTCTTCCCTTTCTTTTTGAAATAGAGATTATGATCATATGGAATCCTATTGAATCCATGATGAATGAGATGCTCATATATTTTTATGTTCCATTCCGTGGTAGATTTATGTAGACCAAACGGTGATTTAACGAGTTTACATACCTTTTCTTCTTTACCTAGTATGAAAAAACCTTATGGTTGAGTCATGTAAACTTATTCTTGTCAATCACCATTAAGAAATGCATTTCTCACATCCATTTGATGGGTTTTATAACCAAATTGTGCAACTAGAGAAAATATTAACTGGACTTTTTTTATCATATATGTGGGAGAAAATTTCTCGTCATAGTTAATGACTTCTTTTTTAGAATATCCCTTAGAAACTAGTCTAGCTTGTGTTTATCAATCTTGTCATCAAATATGTACTTCATTTTGAATATCCATTTACATCAATCTACTTTTTCCTTAGTGGAAGATTTGTAAACTACCATGTATCATTTTTCATAAGTGACATATATTCTTCTTCCATATAATCTTTCTAAGGTTTTGATTGTAGGGATTATGAGACTATGGACAATTCAGTAGATTAAAAAAATTTACTCATTAAGGCTAAATTAACCTCATTGCGAACTATACTATGAGTCCTCATTTCATTGGTAGATGTGTTGGGGACACTATCAAATTTTCATCTTGAATCATACTTGTATACCATTTAGGCATACATTTAGTGGTTACTATGGGTGGTTGATTTTCACCATCTTCCCCATCATCATTGTTGTCATCAAGGTAATTACTATCCTCTATTTTCATTATAGGGATGATATTTTCATCATGTGAGTGTATGGAAGGATCATTTTCTTATTTTTTTCAAATAACTTAGCATCCCTTCTAGTGTATACCATTCTCATTTTTGGATCCATGAGTTTATAGCTAAGTGTTTTATCAATGTATCTAAAGAAAATAATTTTTTCTAATTTCTTATCAAGAGTAGTTATTTGTTTATAAGGAATTTGCATATTAGATTTACATCCAAAAACTCTAAGGTGTGAAATATATGGCTTATGAATTGAACATGCTTATTTTGGTATTACTCCATCAATATCTACAATGGGAAATTTGTTTAGTAGATAGATTATCTTATAAGCTTCTTTGGCCCAAAACGTTTTTGATAAACCTGAATCATCAATCAAACATCACACCATATCCAAGATATTACAATTTTTCCTATCAACAAAGCCATTTTTTTATAGTGTTTGAGGAGGATCCATTTGATGATGAATACCACGTGTTTCCAAAAAAAAATTAAACTCATTGCTAGTGCATTATCCCCCGAATATGAGAAAATTATTTTCATACTAGAATCAGTTTCAAAAAGGGATTTAAACTTATTTAAAGTTTCAAAATATTGGTATTTTATGTGAACATAGTATATCCACATTTTCCATGAAAATCATCAACAAATAACATAAATTATTAAAACCCATAGTGGCTAGGTCTAATTGGTCAACACAAATCGGTATGTACACAGTCAAGTTTTACCTTAGCCCAAAATGTACTATGTTTGAAAGGTGCTCTAAGGTTTTTACATGCCAAGTAATGTTGACATTTATCTATGCCTTTCTAAATAGGTGGAAAAACCCTAACCATGTCCTATCGATGAATTTTGTTGAGATAGCCAAAACTAACACGATCAAGTATTTTGTGTTATTAGCTGATTGGATGTTAAATCCTTGGCTACAAGTTTTTGATCATCATGTTAAACAATATAAAGGAAAAATTCAACCAGACTTTGAATATATTTTTAAAAAATTTAGCTTCGTGACTTATATTGAATTAGGCAAATATTTTAACCACCTTTACAATCAAAGTCAATTTTAAAATTGTGATTTTTATTAGATAAGGTAATAAACTTGGATTTAAGATCTAAAGGGCCTTACAAGAGATTACATTATGGGAAGGAACAAAAAAACAAAATAGAGATAGGATACAAATATTTAAATGAGCCTAACCTAAACAACAACTCCAAATGAGAAACAAGAAAACATTCATAAAAACAAGAAAAAAAAATTGGCCAAAACCAATAGAAATAGATAGAGAAAAACTCCCTTGATAGGTAAAAAAATCCCTTCAATAGTCCACCAAAATTTCAGGAATATTTAATCTTCCCCTTCCTAATTTTTCCCTTCAAACACTTTTTCAAGCCCACCTCATGGTCATCATGTCCCTTTTTCTTATCATCCTAGTTGTCCAATGGGTGAATACCAATATCCATTGGTTTCCCTCATCTAAGCTACTAAGACGCATCTTGACCCTATGTTTCTTCCCTCCCTTCTCTAATTTTTATATCCTTCTCTGTAATTTCATCACCACTTTTTTAATCCTTGTCATAAATTTAATGTTAGCCACAATCTTGAGCCACATTCAACTTTTGAAAACTTCCTTCCCTCCACCAAAATATTTTTGATGGGGCTTTAATATTTTTCCATTTAAGATCTCAAACACCCCCACCTCTATACTTTCCATGTGGTGCCATTCTATGAAATCCCCTCATTCTTCCCGCCACAGATGTGAATCTCCTAGGTTTAACCATTTTTCTATAAAAAATTGGTTCTGCCTTTTTGTTGGTTTTGGTTTTTATGGTGACTTAAGTTCAATTCCCCCATGTGTGTGAAGGTGGAAGTGAAAAACACTATCAAGAGCCACATGCAAGAGTAAGAGGTAGAGGAAGGATTAGAAACACTTTTAGAGGTGGTTGTACACAAAGGTATGAAAAATCAAATGTGCAATGTTATTACTATAAAAAGTTTGGGAATTATGCTAGTGAATGAAAAAATAAATAGTATGATTTGAGAAATCATAATCACAATACATGCTTATCTAATGTAAAAGAAGTTGAACTTGAGAAGAATGAAAATAATGGAAGTTTCTTTCTAACTTGTAATGTAGTTGAGAAAGGAAACAAGCAAGTATGGTATTTGGATAGTGCTTACAACAATCATATGTGTGGAAATAAAGAGATGTTTAGTAATATAGATGAAGCAATCATATCTAAAGTGAATATGGGAATAGAAAATAAGGTTCCTATGATGGGTAAAGGAATTGTATCCATTCTCACCAAGAAAGGAGACAAGAAGCATATACATAATGTTTTCTTTGTTCCAGGATTGAAGTATAATCTTCTCAGTATTGGGAAGCTTGTCCAAAATGGATATAAGGTGAGGTTTGAAAATGGAGAATGCAATATATATGATAAATATGGAAGAAAGAAGTTTATTGCAACAAGGAACATGAAACAAAATAGAATGTTTCCCTTGAGGATACAAATTGTAGTAGGCACAACATTGTTCAAAATAATAGCCATTGATCAATACACTTTATGACATATTAGGCATGGGAATTTGAGTTTTGGTGGATTGCATGTTATTTACAAAAATAAAATTGCTAAAGGATTTCCTCCAATTGAACAACCAGACAAGGTTCGTGAGGAATGCATATTAAGGAAGAAACATAGAAATACTTTTCCCTTAAGTAAATCATGGAGAGAAATCTCACCTCTTGACCTAATACATTTAGATTTATGTGGTCCCATGAAGACTCCCTCCTTGTCTAAAAATGTGTATTTTATTACTTTAAATGATGAATTCAATAGAAGGACATTGATTTATTTCTTTAAAAATAAATTAGATACATTTAAGGTATTCAAGAAATTGATCAATTTAAATCAGCCATGAAGAAAGAGTTTGAGATGACTAATTTGGGATTGTTAAAATATTTCCTTAGCATTGAACTTTATCAAATGGAGTAGGAAAATTTAATATTTCAAACAAAGTATGTAAAAGAATTTTTTAAAGGTTCAAAAATGTTGGATAGTAAACCAACATCTACACCAGTAGAGATAAGTCTGAAATTAAAAAAGAGGATTGTAACAACAATGTGGATTCTATAAGGTACAAAAGCACGGTAGGAATCTTAATGTATTTGACTGCACCAAGACTAGATATAATGTATGAATTTATTATAATTTCTAGATTTATGCAGACACCAAAAGAGTCTCATTGGCAAGAAGGCAAATGAATTCTGAGGTATGTGAATGGAACAAAGAATTTTAGAAATCTGTGTACAACTAACAATGCTTTTCAATTAGTTTGCTATATAGACATTGATTGGGATGGAAGTCTAGATGATAGGAAGAGTACATATGGCTATTTTTTATATGTTGGATCAAAAGCTATATCATGGGCTTTGAAGAAACAATATGTAGTTTATTTTTCTATTACAGAAGAATAATATATTGCAGCCAACTCAGCAGTTTGTCAAACAATTTGGCTAAAAATAATCCTCTCAGATTTGCAAGAAAAGCAACAAGGAGGTTTTTTTATTTATTGTGATAATACCTTATCTATTGCATTGTCTAAAAATCTAGTTTTTCATGGTATAAGAAAACATATTGCAATTAGGTATCACTTCATTCGTGAATTGGTGAAGAAAGGGAAGTTGAGATAAAATTTTGTAGGTTAGAGCAAGAATTAGTTGAAATTTTTCCAATCGTCTATCAAAAGATAGGTTTGAGCATTTGAGAGAAAATTTGGACATCATAGATGGACCGCCTAGCTGTAGAAATTTAAATTTTAATTTTTATGAATTTTTATTTGGTTCAAGATTAAGGGGAGTGTCAAACATTTAATGCGGGTTATAATTTTGAGCCCCAATAATATTTTGAAAATACCTTCCCTCCACCCAACCACTTTCTAACATGGATTTAATATTTTAGTGTTGAAGATTTCAAACACCCCCACCTATCCACTTTCCACATGGCACCATTCCATGGACTCCCCTCGATTTTCCTCCCTGCGGACATGAACCTCCCATGTTTAACCATTTTTATATAAAATTTTGGGTTTGCCTTTTGTTTGTTGGCTTTGGTTTTTTTGGTGTCTTAGGTTATATATATATAGTAGAATAAGAAATAAGAAGTATATTCGTACAACATCACATAGAAATAGAAAGAGAGACATATAAGAGAAGTAACTCAAAGAATAAAAAGAAATATAAATGAGAAAATACATGCAACAACATATAATATAGAAGAAATATATGGAAAAGGGAAATATATGTAAATGGATATGTGTAGTAGCACAAAGAATTTTTTGTAAGAAAAAGAAATTAAAAAATCAACATAAGAAGAGGAAAAAAGAAGCAAATCTATGATTGTATGAATTTTTCAAATTAATATAATATATATATTTTGTGTGTGTTTTATTTGTGTTTTCCCCTATGTTGGTTGCATTTGGCACTAAATTTTTCCAATGATCCGTGAGCTCATCTCTCGAGAATATTATGGTAATTAAAAATAGTCTTGGAGGCCTTAATGCAATCCCTCAACTTTTCTCCCAAATCGAACCAACTTCTCGAAAGAATCAAGATATTTTTAACCTGTTGAGCCTACAGAGTAATCTTATCTAGGGCCATGCTCTAATTATCATTATAGAACTTTTCTTTATCTTTGGAGTAAATCTCACCCTTCATACCTATATGGGTCTCAACAACCACCCTCTTATCTTTCCCATCCCACTCCATATCACCTCTCTTCTTCCTTCACATCCTGTATATACATTCCACTAGGTACAATTGTCATCAAATTCATTGAGCCAAAACCCAATTCCTTGGAAATGAGATTCTTGCCATTCTTATAGAGAATAAAAATGATACCATGGTGTAGGGGTTTTCAATCATACACTACTTAAAATATTTAATTGATGCAAACTATAGTCTCATTTCCCTTATCCTTTTAAATCCTAAGTGCACTAGCCTATCACCCAACATTAAGTAGGAACTCACCGAGGGGCACGCAAGCACCCAACCCCTCCTTTATGTGTGATTTGTAAGAATACTTCACCATTAAAGGATGAATGTTTCTAGAAACATAAATACAAGAATTTGTTCTAGCACATAGTAAAAACACTAGATATAACATAGATGCACCATGATATAAACATAAACATTGCAAAACCAAAAGAGTACAAGATTTGTACCATGAGTAACATGAAATGAATTAGGGTTTGAACCCATAAACACACATATAAAAATACCCATCATATATTGATCAAAATTTGTTTACGGTAGCCATATTAATCAAAATGGTTACAACAACATATCAATACATCATTCAACCATTAACGTTCTACCCTTCCCATGGATCTGATCTAGAAACTCTCTGTTACCCCCTTAGAACCATTACATAATCCCTTCTTGTATAAATACACCACTCATATGTACACACACTTGATCTATAATCTCTAACACCCAATACCAATATGTACATCCATTCTAGATCCAAACGCCTCCTTAGATAGGATAGGAGCTCGCCTAAACATCATTCAGAAGCAAGCTTATATGCCAAATGTCATCATATCATGATATTTTCAAGTGCCTAAGCCATATAGATGCCACATAGCCATAAAAACCTCCACTCTACAACCTGTAACCATAATGATTCCCTAGAATATTATTTTCTTGAGCTCCAAGCCTCCATGTAACAATCTTTTCATCATAACACTTATCTGTAGCTTTACATGTTTTGCATGTGATACCCTTTAACCGAAATGCAGCTAAGTCCTTAAAACCTTAAACCATTTCCTTCTCCCACGCAAAACCATTTTTACTCACTCGTTTTCCTCATAGTTCCTTCGTTTGCACTCATCCTATGGCTCAAGACTTAGTAATTTCTTGGGATCAACATTACCCCACACTAAACGTGTTGTTTGTCCTCGAAAACAACCTGAGATTAAATAAAGAATAAAGAAAGGAGGGAAATAATAACCTCTACCCAACTTTCACCAAAGAATAATATAATTTTGGTACTACTTTGTAAAATGATTGGGAAGTGTATGTTTATGGATGCTTCAATGTTATTCCACACATCCACCTCACTTTACGCTCATTGAAATATATCCTATATCAATGTGCTAACTTCATAAAATGATAATTCCTCATCTTTAGCCTTGAGTGTATCAAAATTTTTGTCCATATGATTGATAAGGTTTCTTAGCACGTCCATCCTTCATGTAACACTGGGGATATAATTCCTTCACTTTATTTTTAATCGATACCCTTAAGTCTTGATTGTGTTATACTTATTCTCGACCTTTGCTATGATCTTGTCCCTTTCCACCATAGTATTCTTGTTCTTTTCCTATAACTTCTTCAAGTATACCTCATGGGTAGCAACCAATACACCTAACACCCTATCCCTATCCCCATAGTTGTCATAGACAACTTTTCCATGTGTGTTGTGGTTTTTACAAAGGAAAAGAGCTCAAAGTATCAAGTTATGGTCTCTTAATTTTTCAACTTCTCCTGCTCTATTTGTCATGTTAAAACCTCTTCTACTAAATCTAGTGCAATTGGTTGTTTCTCAATTGTGATCAAGTGTGTAAAATCCTCTAGGAAATGTAAGATTGACTCATACTACATTCGATTGTGGGGCTAAGTATGGACGCACAAAAATAATTGAGTCTAAGATAGTATTTGCTTTATTGTAGGATTCAAACACCTTCACCATTTCCTCTCTCAACTCATCTTTTAACTATGCAATTATAGACTCCTTCCCTTTTATCTCCCTGTCTCTCTCTATTATATCCTTATTATTTTCCTCCAATTCCTCCTCCAAGGATTTGATTCTATTATTCCTCCCAAATAACCTTTCCTCCACTTCTACTGATACCTTGTTGAGCGCGTTACAAGCTCTGCTCATCTATTAGCCATTAGGTATCCATAATAGTATTCACCTCATTAGGGTTCTACATTTCTATCTTGAATCTGCGCAAAAACTTTGAATTTGTACTCATCAACATGGGATTCGAAGGTCCATGAAAACATTTTGCTCGTGCGTGTGTATGCACTATCCTTTTCAAATGATGACTAGTAGAAGAGTTAGTCTATAGGATCCATGCTTTGTAAATGAATGTGCAAGGCCTTGTTTGAATCATTGGCATAAGTCATTATGTGTCCTTGTGTTGTTTTCATACCCTTGCCACCAATTTGTGCTACCTTCGGGAAGCTGACCACTAGACTCTTATCCTTTTCTACGCTCTCTTCCATTTCTCTCAATATTTCTTCACCGTTTCACTCCAACTCGTGCTCCACTAAGTTCTGGATGATGTTTTACACCTCCTTTTCGAAATTTTCATCCAACTACACTCTGTCCAAGTGTGGGTTCTCTTATGTATTCATATTCACCTCTTCACTTCCTCCCATATTCTAAGCACCCTCCTCATATCCATTCTTCTCTTCATTAAATTCATATACATTGTACACATGGGTATCCTCATCTTCCTTGCACTCCTCATCCTTCTTCGATTCATCACCGTTTATGCTCTTTTTCTCCTCGAGTTTGAAATATGTCATATCTTTTGCTTCTTCTTTCTTGGTGATTCCTCAATCATAAGGGACATTTCCTTCCCTGTGTGATTTCTCCTTCACAAGGGATTTCTTTCTTCATGTGTAGGTACTTGGGCATATTCCTTACTCCAATTCCCCTATAGTCTAAAGCGTATGCGTGTTTGGTGCCCTACTTGTTGTAATTTCCTCTCTTTCTCTCTTTTTGGAAATATCTTCTTTCTTTTGGTGGGTTCTTCGGGATGGATACATTATCCTTAACATACGCACCTTTTTTGAACTTGGGAATCGGGTGTATATATAACCTTGTTTCCATTTTTCCTACAATAGGTATTGACATGAATTTTACCATATGTACATCATGAGAGACATACTTATCCAAATATTTGTGCTTCTTACGATACACCAATATTCGATGTAGTGTGTGGTGATCCTTATCCACCTCACGTAGATCAAATCTAATTTTCTTGGCCTCCTTGAACTTGTTAGCCACGCTTTGAAAATATTGCATTGTGAAGGAAAAGGGTATTTTACACCATGGAATTTTTGTGCCATCTTTCAAAGTGAATCTACCTATGTAGAAGTGTTGGTATACAATGAACTCAACCTCACCATCCGCCAAGGTGGTAGTTGTTCGGGGTTCTCCAATCTACCTTGAATTCATCGCGTATTCTTTTGTATCACTTCTCCAAGTGTCTTTATATGTATTAGTCATTGTATCACAAGTGTATGATTTGAACCTCTTAGCGGGGAAAGGGTCCTCTTCAGGGTACTCCCAGACATAGCTCTTCAGCCCATCAAGTACTCTAATATTCAAAAAAACAATGGTAATAAGGATGTTACCATACATGATTTTATCCGGTTGCGTGTGAAATCTATGATCTCCTCCCCAATGAAGGTTGAGAGGTTGTAGATTTTTCCTTCTAAAATATTCCTGCAAATGTTCAACTATCTCTTATTCACTTGTGTCTATCACTCTTTTTCATTCAGTTTGGTAAGGTGTGTAGACATCTTCATGGTTGGGTTGGTAATATTATTGATATCAAAATAGCACAAGCCCTTCTTATATTTGTATTCTCGTATTTGTTTCCTTATCATCCAAGTCATCATCCATTGATTCTCTTGTGTAGATAAGCCCAATGTATTTAGAGTTCATCTAAGCAATTAAGTGCATTCTCCTCTATGCAAAGTAAAAATAATCTTCATGCATGTGTGACATAATCCACTGATAGAACCTTTTGGGTTTTTCAAAATATGGAAACTTATAGTTGAAAAAGTCCATCCTTCTCTAATGTGGTCTTAACAAAGTCATCATACACTGGATTATCATCCTATGTCCTTTCTTTTGTAGGGTGAACTAGTTCCAATGCCATCTCTTTCTCAAATGTGCTCTCCATATGGTTATAGTCACTTATAGCCATATTTTGTACATGGGAGACCCATTCCATCACCATAAAAAACCATCTGGGTATTTCATCTCCATGTACCACTCTTCATTAAAAATTGTCAATGAGACTGGATTTCCTTTGCCCTTTCCCTTTCCATTCTTTAGTGAAACATTCTCTCCTTTCCTTGGTGCCATTTTTCTCTTCAAGTCCTTGTAATTTATTCCTTTCATATTTCTTCAACAACGCTTTTAGTCTCTCGGCTTTACTCCTACAAAATTTCTTCAAAACTCGTGCCCTAGCTCTAAAAACCCTAACCTAGAAAACTCTCCTTCCATAAGGCAATGTAAAGACCCATGGGAATCCACCAAACAATATCCTTCATGCATGACCATGTACTCCATTCCACTCTGGTTCAAAAATATGTCAAGTTCTCCACTTTACACATAATTTTCCACAAGTTCTTTCACAAGGATGCCCTAGTTCGGAAGAGCTCTTTAGAAAAAAATGCAAGGTAAAATAAATAACTTACCCCGACCTTCTATTTATAGCTTTTTTATTTTTCTCGCATTAATTCCTATGCCATAAACAACCTGTACTACTGCATTAAAGTTTACTTTTTCCAACCGTATTCTCTAGCATGTTTTTTCCAATGCTTTTCCCTCACATGCACACCTACACAAAATCCCACAACCATTTGGTGCATAAAACTACATTGACCACATATCCTTACAAGTGCTCATATCACTTCGAATGAAACCTTCCTCTATGTCTTAAGTATAGTTCTTGTCACATCCTACCTCGTATTACTCGTGAATTTTATCCATGTACGTTGTTTTCAAAAGCTTTTTACACCAAATTTCCACCCATAATCACTTCTTCTACATGCTCTCTCGAACCCATGTGCTTTTAATTTTATCATCCATGTTGGAAATCAAACTCACTCCCAACACTTGCTTCATACTCCACTTATTCGGTGAAAGTATTCTTTACACTCTCCACCCCACACTAAATAGATGGGTGATGATATACACATAGAACCCCTTTAGATAGTTACTAGCTATTAGCATGCTAGTGCACACACAAAAACAAATGAAAAGACAAATCAAAGTGATGATGAAAGGAAACATTTGTAAAGTAAAATACATTAAGGTAAATCCTAAGCTAACTAGAAATATTTCCTTATTTACAAACACATAATACTTATTTATAGTAAGCCTTCAACCTAATCCTATTAAAATAACAGAAAACACATGAATCAAGTATATAAGAGATAACATACAATCCCAACCAATGCAATTTGAGTTTCCTAAGATGGTGCATAAACTTTAAATCATACAGAAGAACCATCTACCTAAACTCAAACTCCTTGTTCCTAATATGTCGATCATGACATGCCTTCTATCTAGCTTTCACTATTTTTTGACTTCACCTAGTAATGGCTCGCCTTTCATCTAGCATCATATGTTTTGAATGCACTCCTTTAATGCTTTCTCATCAGCCAATCCTCCTTCATACACAATACGTAGGGATGCTAACATAAACTCAACAAGCATAAAAACTTCCACACCAATCACCAATCGAAAGGGTGTGGCCTTGTTAAAACACTTATAAGTCCTGTGATATGCCCATCGTAATGTAGAGTCTTTGTCATCCTAATCCCTCCTTCCGACATCAAAAATCTTAGTTAATGTGTGGATCAATATTTTTTTAAAGGTGTCAGTAGTCCCATTAGCTTGAGGGTGATAGGGCATAATTTTGTGATGGGCCACCATAAACTCTGCCAATAAAATTATAAAAGTCTCATTTTAAAAGTGAGTACCCCTATCACTTGTTAAACTCAATGGGCATCCATACCTATTGATTATATTCTCCCATAAGAACCTAGTTATTGTAGCCACCATGCAATCCTTCATGGGAATTACTTCTTCCCATGTTATAATATAATCTTTGTAAGTGATAATATAGAATGAACCTGTCCTGCGAGTGGATGGGGAAATAGGGCCCACAAAGTCAATTGCCCATTTTTCAAATGGATCTACACTAGCAATAGGTATTAATGGAATTTCATCTCTCCACCTTGGCTTGCCAAGGTGTTGGAAATGTCATAGGCCTTGCAATACTCTATAAAATCCTTATAAATTATCTCCCACCAAAGGCCTGTCAATACGATCTTATGCTCAATTGCATACCTTGCATAGCGTCCTCCTGCAATGCCACTATGAGCTTCTTCCATTATTTTAGTATGCTCATTATCCAACACACACCGATGCAAAACCTCATCCTGAACTAGTTTGTATATATATGCTAATCAACATATAGGGTGTGACGTATATGGCCAACTACTCTTCTCCACGGCCTTTATTCCTTCTAGCTAAAATGATTTTGTGAGAATTGAATCGGAAACGAGGCACCACGAAGTAGTTTCACTCCAACGGAATCATGATAGTTCCAGTTATAGCAAGAAATAATTGATCAGTAATGGAAGAACTTGCTCAATAGAAACAAAGCTTACATAGAGGAAAGACAATGAAGTGTCTTGGCATGCTCATAAATGAATAGAAAAGGGGTACATATAGGGTGCTGAGTAACCCTAGTGCATGACACACATGAAACCCTAAACCTAACCCATGTGAGATGACCCTCCAATATGAGAGGAGGACACATAGGATAACTCACACTAACACCCCCCCTTCATCGAAGCTGGGGTAGTGGCTGTGATGAGTCAGATGGAAGAGGAAGACACTCTAAGCAACTAAGAAAGATGTGTCAATGGGGCCCGACAACTAAAGGCCTGATAAGGTGCCCATATACAAACACAATCTTCCTAGAAGAAGAAGAAGAAATAAGGACTACATAGCCTGAAGAAGATGAGTAGTTGTAGAATACCTCACCCCAAGAAGAGACCGTAAGTGAAGAAACTTCATCTCAGTGAAGGGCTTGGTGAATAAATCTGTAATTTGATCAACTGTCTGAATGTACTGAATGTCAATGATACCATCATGAATAAGCTCCCATATGAAGTGCATATGGATCTCAATGTGCTTCGTCCACTAATCTTGAATTGGATTTCTACAAATAGAGATAGTGCTCATTTTATCATAGTAGATAATGGAAGGCCACCAAAATTGGATGTAAAACTCTTTCACAATACCCTATTGCCAAATAGCTTCGTGGAAGGTTAACTGCTCCTCTGTATTTTGCCTCTGTAGATGATATCGCAATTTCATTCTAGTTCTTGCTAGACCAACTAATAGACCCAAACCAAGAGAGAAAGCGTAGCAAGAAGTAGATTTCTGATGATCTAAGTCACCACCAAATTAGAATCGTGAATCCAATCAAGGCAATATCAACTCCTCCATGATAGTGAATTCCATCAGCATAAGTGCCACGAACATAATGAAGGATCCATTTAGCTACTTTCCAATACAGCTCATGTGGCTCCTACATGAATTTTGAAATGATCCCAATAGCATACGATAGATCTGGTTGAGTGTGAGTCAAGTAAATCAAGCTCCCCACCAACTGTCAATAAAGAGTACCATCAACCAAGGGTATAGTCCCTTTCAAAAAACTATTTGCCAATAATAAAAAAAAATAAAGAGTACCATCAACCAAGGGAGTAGATCAATCTGAAACCAATTTCACCCCGGAAAGAAAAGGAGTAGGAGAAGACTTGAAATTGGATATCTGAAAATGAGCTAGCAAATCAAGAGCATACTTAGGTTACGAAATCAAGATTCCCAAGTCAGATTGTGAAATCTGGATCCCAAGGAAGTAATGAAACAGACCTAAGTCATTCATGGAAAACTTTTTGGCTAAGGCAATCTTCATAGAATCAATAATAGAGGAAGAGCTACCTATGATCAACAAGTCATCAACATATAGAACAAGAATGAGTATGGAGTCATCTTGCCATAAAATATAAACATTTAGATCAGAGTGACACCTGGTAAACCCTAATGTAAGTAGAAAGGAGTCCATCTTGGAATACCAATCTCGAGGGGCTTGTTTAAGGCCATAAAGAGACTTCTTTAACTTAAAAATGAGGGAGGGATCTTGGACATAACCCAGAGGTTGTTCCATATATATCTCTTCCTCTAGGTCACCATGAAGGAAGGCACTCTTAATGTCCATTTGATGGACTTTCCATCTATTTGCTGCAGAAATGGCTAGGGTCAGTCGAATAGAAGTCATCTTCACAACCGGAGAAAAGGTTTCTGTATAATCAACCCCAGCTATCTAGGAGAAACCCTTAGCTACTAATCATGCTTTAAACTTTTCAACGTCTCCATCTACTCCATACTTTTTTGGAACACCCACTTACACCGAACGATTTTTCTTCCTTTTAGAAGAGTGGTGAGATCCCAAGTATTGTTCTTCATGAGAGAGGAATACTCCTCATCCATGGTAGAATCCCACTCAGGAATACTAGAAGCCTCCTGGAAAGACTATGGATTAGAAGCAAAGGAAAAGAAAGAGTGGGGTCCAATGAAATATAAGTGAGTACGTCTCATATCCGAAGTATCTCCAACTAAATCTCCAGCACCTTGCAAAGTTTTCCGGCCTAAAGGGGACAAGTAGGATTAGGCTCAGAGTCGAAGATTCTTCACTTGAGTAAGAAGGGACATAGTCCTTGTCATCACTACTGTAAAAATTAGAAGACTCAAAGGTCTAATGGTTAGGAGGATCAGGAAGAGGAACACACTCAATAGTATCATCATCTGATGAGTCAGAATCCAAATCACCGAGCTGAAGAACCTTAATAGGTGGAGAAGTAGAATTTGAAGAAGACTTATCGAACTTAACACTTCTCTCAATATATAGCTCATGATAAGTAGGATTCATCAATCGATATCCCTTCATGCCATCAGGATACCCTACAAAGATACAAGGTTTGGATTGTGGTTCCAAGGCCTTACATTTCTTCTTTGGGATCTCGAGCCATAGCCTTAGATCCGAAGACTTGAAAGTGCTCAACGTCAAGCTTGTGTCCAAAGCAGCTTCAAAGGGTGTCATCCTTCTTCGCCTTGTGTGGAACATGGTTCGAATGTAATTTTCACAATTCACTACTTTGGCTCAATATCTGGAGGAAGATACTTCGAGTGAATCATACAAGTGGCCATCTCCTTCAGAGTATGGTTGTTTCTTTTTGTGACTCCATTCTATGAAGGGATATGAGAAACTGTATGCTACAAAGAGATCCCTTTAGAAGTACAGAAATCCATGAACCTATTTTTTACATATTCACCTCCATTGTCGGTTTGAAGAACCTTGATAGACCGTTCCTCCTATTTCTCAGCAAGAGCCTTAAAGTCTTGAAAATGTTCAAAGACTTCAGACTTAAGTTTAATAAAATATACCCAAGTATATCACGAATAGTCATCAATGAATGTTAGCACATAAAGAGATCTAGTAAATGAAGGAGAAGGAAATGGACCAGAAACATCATTGTGAACAAGATCTAAAGGATGAGTGGCTCTCCAATCTTTTCCTTTGTCAAATTTCTTTTCAGGATGCTTTCCAAGGGTATAACCCTCATAAAGACCCTTATAAAACTTGGCACGAGGCAACCCGTTGACCATTTCATTTTGACTCAATTGTTCAAGGTAGTGATAATATAGATGTCCAAAATGCTCATGCCATAGCTTACTAACCTCATTTGCATGAGTGAGCAAGGCAAGTGGGTGTAGAATCAAAAGTAAAGTGGGAGAAGGTGTACAACCGTGAATGGTGATCTACCTTTCCCTCAACCACTGTAGTGTCATTGTTAAGCTCATGAATAATCACTAAGTTAGGACCAAATTCCACTCACATTCCTTCACCAAGGTGATTAATTTGGTAAACCAATAGGAGATTGGTAGAGAGATCAGGAACACTCAACACTTGGTTAAATGTTCCCCCATCCATCTCTACCGATCCACTACTAGAAATCGACACTGTCGTGTCATTACCCATCATGATTTGGGACATTCCACAAGGTTTGATGTTGGAAAACTCAACATACAAAGAAGCCATGTGGTGCGAGGCACAAAAATCTATAATCCATGTTGATGAAGGAGCAACTCTGGCTATAAGGGTCTTTCCTTTCTTCTTATCATTTTTAGCACCTTTTGCAGTAGAAGACTCGGCCTTCGGAGCACTTTCTTTTATGGATTCAGGAACACTTATTTTATTCTTCTCAAGTAAATGAGATAAGTGATCAATTGGTTTCCAAAAAAAATGTTTCTCGTCGTGACCAGACTTCTTGTAATAGGAACAAAAAGACTTGTTTTTCTATGCCTTAGGCTCAGAATTCAAAGTGTTTGTGTCATTTTTAGGTTTGGTCTTGGTTTCTTTCTTAGGTTGATCCTTTGTTTCTTTCTTCTTTTCAGTCTTCTTTCCCTTGCTAGTACTTGCTACAAGGGCATGTGACTTGGACTTAAGAGACCCCATTTGAATGAGTTTTTCCTGTTCTCAAATGAGTTGGGATGAAAAATAGTCAAAGGAGGGCATAGTCCAAGTATCGCCCAAAGCAGATTTTATAGCGTAGAAAGTTG
Organism: Taxus wallichiana var. yunnanensis; assembly: GCA_018340775.1. Lineage (NCBI taxonomy): Eukaryota > Viridiplantae > Streptophyta > Pinopsida > Cupressales > Taxaceae > Taxus > Taxus wallichiana. Next base: position 55,465,659 of record CM031234.1, read on the forward strand.
ACATGAAGATAGAATATTCGGGACCTAGCTTAGAGAGAATTGACAAGATTAGTTGAGAATATTTCTTTTCTACTTGACATCCTTTTAACAACAATCTAATGTGGACAAATTTTGAGAAGAAAGCTTGTAGGTTTTCAAAGTCACTAGGATTTAACCCTAGTAGTTCATTTTCCAACTCATGCACTCTCATGTCATCTAGTTGTCCAAACATCACATCTAGCATTTTCCACACAGATTTAGGTGTTTTGGATGCCTCAATGTGGAAGAGCAAGTCAGGAGAAATAGACATGTAAAGAAGACCTAAAGCTTCATCACTATGGTTTAACCACTTAGATTTTTCAGGTTCATCGTCTGGTTTAGTCTTAGTTCCCATGGTGATGTGGAATAACCCTTTACCCCTTAGTTTCATTATTATTTTTGATCTCCATTCAAAAAATTTGAATGGCATAAGAAAAGGAATTGAAAGTGCATCCATAGTGAGAGAGAGAGAGAAAGAAATGCAGAAAAGAAACACAACCACCTAGGACAATAACAACCCCCTACTTTTGGCACTTTATAGTTTAGTGCGTTGATTACAATCGGGTCCGTGCATGCAGTTTGAAACACTTGGTAACTCGTCTTGCAATCAGCATAATAACGTGTAAGAGAGGAGACCACAATAGTGTTTCGTGGAGCGTAACAAAAAAGGACACCGTAAACAAGCACAAGAAAAAAATAGAAAGGAGGTGAAAGCCAACCCTGGTGGTGGTGAGAAAAACATCTCACATCATAAAAGGAAACCCCCTCGCGCAAACCGTGGCGTACGCACTCACTAGTCGCAAGTAATAATAATAAGGGTGAAATACAAGGTTTGGGTACTCAAGGAGTTCAAATAATCTTCAAAATGCTAGAAAAGAGCTTGAAAGGCAAAAGAGTTGCACAAATTTTCACTACACACTTGAGCGCATGATTAGTGAAAAAAATTGACAGTAAAATTTTACCATTTGGAAACACCTAATTTTACTATTTTTAGAGCTATTGGAAAAAAAACGATAAAGAGGTTATTTAGATGTCGATTTTTAAGTTACTATAACTCATAAATGAGCAAATTAGAGTGAAATTAATAAAAATAGATTTAATGAAATTAAATCTAATTAATTTCAAATGCTAATTAAGATCTAAAAGTTATTAAACCTTAAATAAAATACTTTCCTTTTTTTCTTTAAAGGATTAATAAAAAAGTAGAAAGCTTTTTCTTTTTTAAAAAGAATAGAAAGAATTTTATATATATTGTTTTTTTTAAAAAACTTTACAAAAAAATTCACATTTATTTTAAGGATGAAAAAGCATGTATTTACAAAGGAATCTTTTTAGAAAATGTGATTCTTAAAAAAGGAAACTGATTTGTGTGAGTTGATTGTTTTTAAACCAACTAAAAAAACTTTTAACAAAGTTTAGAAGGAATTTTAAAAAACTTACCAAAAACATGGGCCGAATTTTATAAGGATGAAGATTTTTAAAAGATTAAAAAAGGAATGAATTTTAAAACCTTACCAAAAAGGTGACTGTAATTTGAAAGCACTTACCAAAAAGATTTAAAAAACGTACCATGTTTTGTGTGTAGGCCGTGGATTGGGAAAGAATGTAGGATATGGAGGCCGTGGTAGGTTTAAAACAATGAAAAGAGTTTGGTAAAAAACACAGGATGGGTTTGTGATTGCAAGCTATGAAAAGGGTTTGGAGTAAAACAAAAAGAACAATGTTAGTGTGTAGGGAAAATGCGAAGGGTTGGAAGGGCCACGAGTGGGAGGAAGGGTGAACATGTAGGGAGAGTCGGCGCCAAAACTTCCCAAATAAAAACACTAACTAAAAAAATAGGCACAACCATTTTTAAAAAAAGATGTAGGGTTTTGATGTTTTATGAAAAGATTTTACAAGTGCGTAGGAGGGAGCGGCTAGCAAAGCACGTGGGAGAGTAGAAAAAAATACAAACCATGCAAATACAATCCATGGGACGGCAAATAAAAAGGCCACGGGACAGCAAGAAACCCATGCAAGAAATCCATGGGTCTAAAGTAATCCATGTGATACAATCCAAAAAAACACATATTTAAAAAAAACATAGATTTCCAAAAAAATAATATATTTTAGTAGAAATCTGAATAAAAATTAAAAGGAACCAACCTCAAGATAACGTTTTCCACTAAATACGACTGTAACCAGTGAAATCTAGCGGTGAAAAAACAAAACCTGCACATGCACTAAAAAGGCACAAAAAAATGACATAACTTTCCGAGAAATCTTGTTAGAGAGATGAGTAAAATAATTCTAGAAAATAGTGATCGAAAAACTTGCATTTAGAGTAAAAAATATGAAACCAAGAAAGATTAATCGCAACTAAAAAATAATGAGTGCACATTTACCTGATCTCAGCTTTGATACCATGAAAAGATTTTGCGAGAATTGAATTGGAAACGAGGCACCACGAAGTAGTTGCACTCCAATAGAATCGTGATAGCTCTAGTGATAACAAGAAAGAATTGATCAGTAATGGAAGAACTTGCTCAACAGAAACAAAGCTTGTATAGAGGAAAGACAACGGAGTGTCTTGGCATGCTCATAAATGAATAGAAAAGGGGTATATATAGGGTGCTGAGTAACCCTAGTGCATGACACACATGAAACCCTAAACCTAACCCACGTGAGATGACCCTCCAATATGAGAGGAGGACACATAGGATAACTCACACTAACACTAGCGCCACACCTGTTCATAAGAAAACATTGATATCCTCCAAATTAGAGGTTGTGTGCTATAATCTAAACAACTATACATTTGACATTGTGTCCTTAATGCTCTACACATCCTCTCCGGGTTAATCCGTGATAGATGGTCAGTCCCAAATTTATTTTTTTGGTTTGACAATGACAAAAATTCAAACTCTTGAAACAATAAGATCCATCAGCGTATGTGCCCTTATAGAATAGCCTTGTTCACCAAGTACTTGAGGACAATATAATTTGTATAAAAGGTAAATAGAGTAGCCAATAAGTATTTCCTAAACTTATGAACCTCATAAATCATGTATAAAGCTTTGTGCTCGTTGTTCTATAATTCTACTCAACCGAGTTAACTTTCGCTCATAAATGACAAGGGGTGATAAAAATCCCTCCATAGGTTGTGCCAACACTACCCGATCACCGTACTGATGCATCAACATAAAATAAAAAGGCTTATCCCAAGAGGGAAAGCATGAAAGGGTGCAGTAGTAAGTCTCTCCTTCAATGTGTCAAAATCCACTTGTTGCACTTCACCCCAATGGAATTTACTTTTATGTTTTAACAACTCTTCCAAAGGCATGGAAATTCTTCCATAGTCCTTAATAAATTTATTATAATATCTTGTGTTCCCTAAAAATCCACACATAATGCTTTGATTGGTAGGCTCCTCCAAAACATAGATAACAACAACTTTGGCAAGGCCTACCAACAAGTCTTCCTTACATACGATGTAACCTCGTAAAGTGCCAAATGGGGTAGAAAGATACATTTCTAAATGTTTAGGGAGATACTCAAATACTTGCACCTCTCAAACATCAATCTCAGATTGTCACATTGGTCTCTTACTAACCTATACATTGTCCAATCATCTAGGTAAACTTACAGAAACTTTTGGATGAAGTCTTGAAATTTTTGTGCCACAATGCACGAAAACACAACAAGCGCATTCTTAAGAGAAAAGGGCATAACGCTGTAGGAAAATATTCCCCACTCTACCATGAAATTGGTCTTCTCCTAGTATTCTTGTACAATTCTTACCCGATTATATCTAGAGAATCCATTTTTGAAAGAATAGATCTCTCACCCTGCGACACCTTCCAAGATCTCCTCATTGAACGGGGTTGGGAAAATATCTATCACACATGAAGCATTCAAATACCTATAGTCTACACATATTCTTATACTCCCATCCTTCTTAATACTAATCACCATTAGGATCACCCATTCACATTCCTTACTAACCTCAATGATATCTTTGGATTCTATCATCTTATCATTTTTCTCCTTAACCTTTACGCATAAAATTATGTTCATCTTGTAAGGTCTCTTCTCGCGCACCTTCTTTTAAATTAATTCACATTTCCCCTAAATAGTGGTGAACTCCTTTAAGCTCATGCTACTCGGTGTGGGAATAGATCTTGGAATTCATGAAACATCTCAACTATTTTTAAAACCTCATGGTCGACCAAGTAATCTCTAATGACAACTTCCTTGATTCTACTTATGTACCAATGTTGACCTTCTTTGTTTTCAATGGCTCATGGTTGGCAAACAATTTCTCATATTATTTTTACAATACTTCATGCATACCCTATGTATTCTTAACATCCAAGTTTTCTACTTCCTTTCCATCTATCAAGTATACTAGATTTCCATTTTATTTCTCCAGAAGGCGTGAAAAAGTTGTATCCCCTAAATATCTCCTTTTTCTGGTTCTTCTTCTACAAAGTGTGCCCCCAAATCATTTTCCCTAAAAATATAGGATTTGGTCCTCATCCATGAAACTATCTCCCAAGATAAGGTGTTTGACTACCGCAACACCTCATTCACCGATGGCTTAAGAGACTCGATACCCAAAAGTTTGTATAATATCTTTCATTAACTCTTGTCAACTACCTATCTGATGGAAAAATTCTTAATGGATGTACCATGTGTTTCCACAACCATCCAAGGTGGAGTAGAAATTATGCACCCATAATGAAGGAGGCAAGGATTCGGTGCCTACCATCCGAATTTCTCACATTCCTAGGCATAGAATGAGGTAGAATCCTTCCCATGGTATTTATGTATTGTAGAAAGTGCATTACTATGGAGAAACCCCATAGAAAATTTTATCATCACTTCACGCCACTATAGAATATTATCTCAATCGGTCACCCACCAACATGTTGTTCTCGCACAAGGTATAAGTAAACATATTCCTCCTTTTTGTCCTGACAAGTCCACTGTACCTCTATCGTGCTTAGAAATACATTGAGGTTACCCTCTCTAGTGTAAATGGGTAATTTTTTCCTCCCAAGAACCTAACCAAGCATGCCCCGATAATTCTAGTCACGCTTCCCTTTAATTGTCTTCTGACCAACTCATAGGTCCCGTGTGCCTCATTATCACATGTAATGCTAGTTGTATAACTTATTGATGAGCATCTTCCCATTGAATGACTTATTCTCCTAATGGATGGACAAGCATAGGGTCTCTAATGGTGTGCACATAGAATCTATGAAGGTCTTCTTCTCCCAAAGGTTATTCATAGGGCACAAAATTCCCATCGAGTAAGTGGAATAACAACACACTCCTCTTTGATCTCAAAGCTTATGTACCCTTTCTTAAACCACAAGTCAACATTATTCTTATAGCACCAAGGGCATCCAAGTTAGGATGGAAATTTATTTACCTTAGTAAGCGCTAAGACTTCAAAATATCCAATGAAATTCACCCCTTGGATGGTTATGGATACATCCTTCAACAGTTCAATGGGCACACCATTGTCCTATTTGCCATATACAATACATTTGAATATGGATGTAATGAGGGCCTCCCATCTCATGGCATGCATTTAAAGTGAGTACATTAACCTCGGTGCCCATGTCAACAACAATGTTGCTCAAGATCCATTCATCCACAAACTTCATTCAACGTGATTTATTTTTCATAATCAATATTATGAGGGGGCAGATTAACATGTAATACCCATGCACTTTTAATTTTATCATCCATGTTGGAAATAAAACTCACTCCCAACACTTGCTTCATACTTCACTTATTCAATGAAAGTATTCTCTGCACTCTCCACCCCACACTAAATAAATGGGTGATCCTATACACATAGAACCCCTTTAGATAGTTTCTAGCTATCATCAAGCTATCATGTGCACAAAAAACAAATGAAAAGACAAATCAAAGTGACGATGACAGAAACACATATAAAGGAAAATGCATTAAGGGAAATCCTAAGATAACTAGTAATATTGCCTTATTTATAAACATAGAAGACTTATTTATAGTAATTCTTGAACCTTCTCCCGTTAAAATAATTGGAAAGTATATGAATCAAGTATATAAGAGATAACATACGGTCCCAACCAATGAAATTTGATTTTCCCAAAATGGTGCATAAACTTTAAATCATACAAAAGAACCATCTACCTAAACTCAAACTCTTTGTTCCTAATATGTTGATCATGACGTGCCTTCTATCTAGCTTTCACTATTTTTTGACTTCACCTAGTAATGGCTCACATTTCATCTAGCACCATAAGTTTTTCAATGCGCTCCTTTAATGCTTTCTCATCAGCCAATCCTCCTGCATACACAATACGTAGGGATACTAACTTAAATTCAACAAGCATAACAAATTCCACACCAATCACCAATTGAAAGGGTGTGGCCTTGTTATAACGCTTATAAGTCTTGTGATTTGCCCATAGCACTGCAGAGTCTTTGTCATCCTAATCCCTCCTTCCGACATCAAAAATCTTAGTTAATGTGTGGATCAATATTTTTTTAAAGGTGTCGTAGTCCCATTAGCTTGAGGGTGATAGGGCATAATTTTGTGATGGGCCACCATAAACTCTGCTCAATAAAATTCTAAAAGTCTCATTTTAAAAGTGAGTACCCCTATCACTTGTTAAACTCAATGGGCATCCATACCTATTGATTATGTTCTCCCATAAGAACCTAGTTGTTGCAGCCAGTGTGCAATCCTTCATGGGCATTACTTCTTCCCACGTTATAAGATAATATTTGTAAGTGATAATATAGAACAAACCTATCTGCGAGCGGATGGGGAAATAGGGCCCACAAAGACAATTTCCCATTTTTCAAATGGATCTACACCAGCACTAGGTATTAATGGAATTTCATCTCTCCACCTTGGCTTGCCAAGGTGTTGGAAATGTCATAGGCCTTGCAATACTCTATAAAATACTTATAAATTGTCTCCCACCAAAGGCCTGTCAATAGGATCTTACGCTCAGTTGCATACCTTGCATAGTGTCCTCCTACAATGCCACCATGAGCTTCTACCATGATTTTAGTATGCTCATTATCCAACACACACCAATGCAAAACCTCATCCTCAACTAGTTTGTATAGATATCTGCTAATCAACATATAGGGTGTGACACATATGGCCAACTTATTCTTCTCCAGGGCCTGTATTCCTTCTAGCGCCACACTGTTCATAAGAAAACATCGATATCATACAAATCAAAGGGTAAACGCTAAAATCTAAAAAACTTTACATTTGACATTGTTCCCTCAATGCTCTACACTAACTCTCCTGGGTTAATCCATGATAGATGGTCAGGTCCCAAATTTCCTTTTTTTGTTTGATGATGACCAACAATTCAAACTCTTTAAACAATAAGATCTATTAGCATATGCGCCCTTATAGAATAGCCTTGTTCACCAAGTACTTGAGCACCATATAATATATATAAAAGGTAAACAAAGTATCCAATAAGTATTTCCTAAACTTATGCACCCCATAAATCATATATAAAGCTTTGTGCTCCATTATTGTATAATTCTACTCAACCAGAGTTAACTTTCTACTCACAAATGACAAGAGGTGATCAAAAATCCCTCCTAGGTTGTTCTAACACTACCCTGATGCATCAACATAAAAATAAAAAGGCTTATCCCAAGAGGGAATGCACAAAAGGGTGCACTAGTAAATCTCTCCTTCAATGTGTCAAAAGGCACTTGTTGCACTTCACCCCAATGGAATTTACTTTTATGTTTTAACAACTCTTCCAATGGCATGGAAATCCTACCACAGTCCTTAATAAATTTCTTGTAATATCCCATCTGCCCTAAGAATCCACACATGACTCTTTCATTGGTAGGTTCCTACAAACCAAAGATAACAACAACTTTGGTAAGGTCTACCAATAAGCCTTCCTTACATATGATGTAACCTAGTAAAGTGCCAAATAGGGTAGCAAAGACATGTTTCTTAATGTTTAGGTAGATACTAAACTACTTGCAGCTCTCAAACATCAATCTCAGATTGTCACAATGGTCTCTTACTAACCCATACATTGTCTAATCATCCAGGTAAACTTATAGAAACTTTTGGATGAAGTCTTGAAATTATTGCGCCACGATGCGAAAAAACACAACAGTGCATTCTTAAGACCAAAGGGCATAATGCTATAGGAAAATATTCCCCACTCTATCATGAAAGTGTTCTTCCGAGCCTAGTATTCCTTTTCAATTCTTACTTGATTATATCTAGAGAATCCATTTGTGACAGAATAGATCTCTCACCTTGCGACACCTTCCAAGATCTCCTCATTGAATGTGGTTGGGAATATATCTATCACACATGAAGCATTCAAATATCTATGGTATACACATATTATTATACTCCCATCCTTCTTAATACTAATCACCATCAGGATCACCCATTCACATTCCTTAATCACCTCAATGATACTTGAATTCTATCATCTTATCATTTTCCTCCTTAATCTTTACACACAAATTCGGGTTCATCTTATAAGGTCTCTTTCGCGCACCTTCTTTTAAATTAATTCACATTTGCCATAAATAGTGGTGAACTCCTTTATACTCATGCTACCCATGTGGGAATAGATCTTGGAATTTTAAAACATCTCAACTTTTTTTGAAACCTCATGGTCTGACCAGTAATCTCTAATGACAACTTCCTTCAGTTCTACTTCTATACCAATGTTGACCTTCTTTGTTTTCAATGGCTCATGGTTGGCACACACTTTCTCATCTTCTTTTTACAACACTTCATGCATACCCTATATATTCTTAACATCCAAATTTTCTACTTCTTTTCCATCTATCAAGTATACTAGATTTCCTTTTTCTCTCTCCAGGAAGGTGCGAAAAAGATGTATCCCCTCTATCTCTCCTTTTTCTAGTTCGTCTTCTACAAAGTGTGCCCCCAAATCAAGTTCCCCTAACAAATCTAGGATTTGGTCCTCATCCATGAAAATATCTCCCAAGGTAAGCCGCTTGACTACCTACAACACCTCATTCACCGATGGCTTAGGAGAATGATACTCAAAAGTCTGGATAATATCTCGTCATTAAATCTTGCCAATTACCTGTCTGATGGAAAAATTCTAAATGGATGTACCATGTGTGCACACAACCATCCAAGGTGGAGTATAACTTATGCACCCATAATGAAGGAGGAAAGAATTCCAGGCCTACCATCCAATATTTCTCACATTCCTAGACATAGAATGAGGTAGACTCCTTCCAGTGGTATTCATGAATTGTAGAAAGTGCATTGCTCGGAGAAACCTCATAGAAAATTTTATTCTCTTTTCACACCACTCTAGAAGATTATCTCGATGGATCACCCACCAACATGTTGTTTTTCCACGTAAGGTATAAGTAAGCGTATTCCTTCTTTCTATCCGAAAAATCCTTTGTACCTCTATTGTGCTTAGAAAGATGCCGGGGTTACCCTCTCTAGTGTAAATGGGTAATTATTTTCTCCCTGGGATCCTAACCAAGTGTGCCTTCATAATTCTAGTCACACTTCCCTTTAATTGTCTTCGACCAATTCATAGGTCCCATGTGCCTCATTGTCACATGCAATTCTAGTTGTATAACTTATTCACTTTGAGCATCTTCTCATTGAATGACTTATTCTCCTCATGGATGGACAAAAATGCGGTCTCTAATGGTTTGCACATAGAATCTATGAAGGTCCTCTTCTCCCAAAGGTTGTACATAGGGCACAAACTTCCCATCCGTCGGTGGAATAACAACACACTCCTCTTTTTTCTCAAAGATTATGTACCCTTTCTTAAAGCGCAAGTCAACATTATTCTTATAGCGCCAAGAGCATCCAAGTTAGGATGGAAATTTATTTACCTCGGTAAGTGCTAAGACTTCAAAATATCCAATGAACTTTTCCCCTTGGATGGTTATGGATGCATCCTTCAACACTTCAATGGGCACATCTTTTGTCCTATTCACCATATACAATACATTTGAATATGGCTACAATGAGGGCGTCCTTATCTCATACCATGCATTTAAAGTGACGACATTAACCTCGGTGACCATGTCAACGAAAATTTTGCTCAAGATCCATTCATCCATGACTTCATTCAAGGTGATTTATTTTTCATAATCAATATTATGAGGGGGTAGATTAATATGTAATACCTCCTTCTCATGCTCACCTCCAACATGCAACACTTTTTATCTTAGTCACTCTCCTAACAGAGGGATAATATTCTCCTGGTGCAACATATTACACACTTCTCTAACCTCATCTATGTCCTTTTGAGGGACCTCAACATTCTTCTTCTACTCCAACTTCTGTGATTTCTCCTTCAAACACTGAATCTCCCCTTGTAGGTTTCTAATCACCTCCATGGTTTCTTGGTAGACCTCCTTCTAATGAGTTAGATTAGGATATTTCCCATGTAACACCTCTTCTCTTGTAATGAGAGGCATTTGCTTTAGTATTTCCCTGGCGTGCGTGGCTTCCACCCGCGTAGTTACTAAGACATTTTCCAAATAGGGGTCATGCGCCACCCGAGACATCTATTGCAAATCATCTCACTTCACACTCACCATCCCCATGCCCTTGTCCTTCCTCTGGTTCTATCTCATATGCTCATATAACTTAGGGTAATCCTCATACTTATGCTTCTTCTGCACCATGAGAATTGTAGAAAATTTAGACACTCACACTTTTAGTGTTCATTAGATCCATATTTGTAACAATTTCTAAGGGAAATTCACTCCTACCTCCTTGACCACCATGACCTCTTAATCCTCCACAAAAACCTCTTCCTCAACAACCTCTATATCTGCGCCCTTCATCTTGGTGACCTTCATTCTTATAATTATTCTCAATGGTGTTCTATCATACACCAATATCAATAACATCATGGATTTGGTCTATCAATTGGTAGTCCTTTGTATCACACATCATAGATGAGAAAATATTACTATAAGAAGACACATTCTTATGGAGTGTGCTTTGTAACAATGGGAATATACTTTGATCATGATCTCGTGATAGATTTCACAATTAAATGATACGATGTGGACCAAATTTTGTGGGAAATTATCATTTTTTTGTGCTTCTACCTTGCAATTCAATCACCATAGTCCACTACGAGTCTCATAAGCTGAATTATTAGAAAGTTTCTCTATCTCGCTTTGACATGGAAGTGATCTCGTGCTTCTAAAAATGGTCTTACTCTAGTATTAATGCATCTAATGGCTTCAATTGGTAGATAATCCTCTAAGGCTTCACGTAGATCCATGAAAGTCTTATTGGAAATATCTTTCCTAAAAGATGTTATCAATCCTCCAACAAACCACCTGATCATGCTTTGAGATTGATGGATATCATAAGACAACTTTGATAGAAGATTATTAAAGCATACATCATACTCCTACATACCTTGTCTACCATACCTTGTTAAATCTCCTTCAATTTTTATTACTCTTTTGTTCAAACTTAGGAATATGAAATTCTTCCAAGAACTCATCATGCAGTGTAGTATAATCCACCACCATCTAATGGGGGTCATACTTTCCATACTAGCTATGTGCGCACCCTTACAATATAGTTGTAAAATGACTTGCCTTTTCTCCAAAGAAGTGATACCCTTAGTATTTCATAGAAATACACACTTGTGTACATGCTCCACAACTTCCTTAACACCCTTATAATCAGGTAAGTGAAGAGACATCTCATAAAACACCTATTGATGGTGTTGTGGCCCTTTCTATAAGATCTATGACCTTAATTCCCTCGTGTATTGCGGCCCACCACCATATCCACTAGATCCACTAGCTCCTATTCCTTTGGATCCACCAGATCCTCCTCTTGTTTTAGGTAAGGGGCTCGACATAGTTGTGCTCTCGAGCCCAACATCATGTTAAACCTCATGCTAACAATCTGTGATGTCGAACCACTTCTAGACATGATACCTAAAATTTTTGTACCCACACCTTGCCCAAATGATGTGCTAGATAGGATGCCTCCAAACATAGGAATTTTTGTGCTACCATATAAGAACTAAATGAAAAATTATATCTACTAGGTGTCACTCGACTACCAATACCAACACTAATCAAGTTAACAACACTTATCTCAGGAATTGGAAAACTAAGTGCCAGGGTTTGGTCACCAGGTGGGATAAGATGTGAACATACGACTCTCCTTTATTTTTATGAAGATATTTCACTAGAATCCAAGGGGGATTATCTCTCACGCTTGCCAAGATGGGGTAACATAGACTATTCAATTCCCATTCCCTCCACATGAATCTCAAATCCTTCCTATAATATCACCCTCCATAAATCCATCACTCCATCATCTTCACCAACTCCATTTCTCATGCTTCATTATACTTGATTTGCCTCTCTTCTCTCTGTTCTTCTGCAACAAGGTCCATCATCTTTCACCACTCTAGCATCGTGCCCCACACCTACTCGGAAGTTATCCAACCATAATAAATGCCTCCATACTAAGAGTGATGATCAGGATCTTAATGGCTAAAGGAATAACGCGTAAGAATGGTCCTCTTGGCTCTCAAAATAACTCAAAATAAAAAATCTACAAGAAAGAATACATGGAAATCACATATTCCAGGGTATAGCTATTCAACAATCCACTCCACAAATGATTAACATCATAATTGTAGGTTAGATTAGCATCATACAACCTTTGATACTCTTCTTGGATCCATACAAAAGGTCTATAGTATAATCTCTTCCTTTATGCATATGCTAAAAACCATTCATACAAATCTATTGGGAAACAGTAAAAGAATGTCTCATAGAGCTAATGATGCAGGTTCTCCCTACTCGGTTGCATGCATCAAAATCAGATCTAGTGTTGAATCATTGGGAAAAATCATCGTCCATTCCTTTAAGCCAAGCCTCGATGTTTTCCAAGGTCAATAATTCTGTCATCACACACCATTCTCAAAATGCTTCAAAAGAGGTCCCAAAAATGGAACCAAAATGTAGTCTCTTTTCCCTTCTCCCTTTAAATCCCAAGCGTGTCATCCTATCACCCAAAATTAAGTTGGGAAATCACTCAAGGTGCATAGAGTGCTTGAGACCCTCCTTTATGTGAGATTTATAAGAATTTTTCACCATTAATGGAGTAATGTTTGTAGAAATATAAATACAAGCATGTATTCTAGCACAAAGAAAAAACACTAGATCTAACATAGATGCACCATGTTATAAACATAAACATTACAACAACATAAGAGGACTAGATACGTACCACAAGTAACATGAAATACACTAGGATTTGAACCCATAAAACACATATATATATAGAATACCCATAATACATTAATTAATAAGTGTTTATAGTAGCCATATTACATCAAAAAGGTTCAGCAATAGATCAATACACCTTTCTACCATTATAATTCTACCCTTCTCATTTCTCTCGATCTAGAAACCATATATTACTCCCTTAGAACCATTACATAACTCCTTCCCTGTATAAATATAAAACTCATATGCAAACACACTCAAACTCTAATCTTTAACACCCAATACCAATACACACACCCCTTCTAGATCAAATTGGCTCCTTAAATAGGACAAGAGCTCACATAAACATCATTCCAAAGGCAAGACCATATGTCAAATGTCATCATATCCTATTATACTCAATTTCCTAAGTCATGTAGATGTCAGCTAACCATAACAACCTCCACTTTACAACTCGTAACTATAATGATTCCCTGGAATATTCTTTTCTTGAGCTCCAAGTGTCCATGTAACAACCTTGAAGTCATTACATTTATCTACATATTCATGTGTTTTGCATGTGATACCCTTTAACTGAAATGTGGATAAGTCCTTAAACCCTTAAACCCTTTCCTTCTCTCACGAGAAAACGTATATTTTCTCGTGCGCATTTACTCACCCACTTTTCCTCATAGTTCCTTCGTGCACGCTCATCCCTCGCCTTAGGACTTACTCATTTTTCAGGCTCAACACACACATAGACATAACTAGATAAAGAATCATGGACACATTGTGAAAAACATGTTAAGCATTGATAGGTGGTGATTATAAATTTTCTTATACTTTCCTTCCAGCATAATGTATTTCATAAAATGCAGATAGATAATGTTCAAGATGACTGGGATAAAATAGCGACCAATACCATTAACAAAAAGTAAAATTTCTCATTACCTATGAAGAAGTTATGAATTTCATTATTCCTAGGAGTCCTATCTTTGAATATCTTTTGTCCATTTGTGTCCAACCCTAAAACCGAGGAAATAGAGAGATCAATTTTTTTATGGTAAGTGCTTTTAATGTACCAGAGCTATGAACCTGGAATGTTGGATGAGGGGAGTACTTTCTCGTAATATTGTGATTTAATAATTGACTTACGGATAAAATAATTTTGGTTAAACAAGGGACATAATAAACATAAGTAATTTTACAACTATGTCTCACAAGTGGTAGTGAAGTGGAACTAATGCTTTCAACATTGTATGATTTATCATCAACTAAAGAAACAAGGTTTTTAGTGGGTGTTTTACTCCTTTTGAAGAACTAGTCTATCCTTCTTATCATGTGCCAGTTTGCACCCAAGTCTACATACCAAATTTAACTTGTAGAATTGGATACTTCATTGACTATGTAATATAAAAGAATTCATTATCATAAAATTGATCCTCCTATTTGGTTACATTTCCTTGTTGATTTCATTTCTAGTTCTACTTTCCCCTATTTTTTCCCTCTTTAATATGTTTTTGGACTTGTTTTGATTGTTAGTTTTTAGTATTTTTTTCAATTGATGATCCCTTTTAGAATGTGTTGAACCAAAAATCCTTTAACTTGTGTCCTTTTTACCACAAATATGAAATTATTGAGTGTTACCTTACTTTGTATAGTATTTACTAGACTTAGCTTGTTTTTACCTTTCGATTAGAAGCAAGTGCCTACTTGTCGCTTTTAGCAATTGAGTGAATAACTTCCTCTTGTTGTAGCATATTAAAGAGTTGTTTAAAATTTTGTGCTTGACTAATTATGTTTAATGTGGTCACAAAAATTCTATATGAAGGAGGCAAGGCTCTCACCAATATTGGAACAAGTGATGTGTCAATAAATTCTTCTTCCAAATCTTGAAGTGATACTCTCAAAGTTATGAATCTTGGAAAAAAAAATTAATTTTTTTTAGTTTGTTGTATTTTCAAGTTCAATAGTTGATTCGGAGATGAATTATTGTGTTTTTATTTTTCGAATCATAAAATTTACCCCAAGATGCTTTTATTGAGGTGGCCTTACAAATATGAGGTTGACGAATATGAGGTTGAACCTCATCTGAAACACTAAACAAGATTATTAACTTTAATTTTTGATTTAAATGATCAAATGAACATTTTTGTGTAGCATATACTTCATATCTTGTTAATATACCATAAACAACAAGCCATAGATCTTCAAATTCAAGTTATGCATGAATTTTTGTTTTCCGCACTAGATAATTATTAGAACTCACAAGTTTTGAATCAAGAAAAAGTAATTTACGTGTCTGATGGTTGTAAAATTTGAATCCTAATATAAAAAAAAGTTTAGGGGACAATAGTTCCTCCTCTTTATGGAAAAGGTTCCCTTATTCACCAAACATAAGAAAAACCTACTTATTTACAAATATATAAAATAAAAATATTTGAATGAGGATCTGGATGAATTAAATTGATTCATATTTAATAATTCTCAATACAAAATAAAAAAATGTAGAATAATTAATGATATTAGGAATGGATAAGAAAGCACTTTCAAATATATAGATTGTAGAGTAATATCTTGCTTATGCATGCATGAAATTTCAAGAACACATGAATCTATATATATCTAAATACAAGACATATATGTAATAGACACAAAGTTCAAAGCATAACATCAACTGAGTGAACACAAATTTTCATATCCAAATATATAAAATCCACATTCATTAGGTAGAGAGAAAAAATAGAGGGAACATAAGAAAAGAGGGGAAAGAACTTCTTCTGTATTGATCCTTAGTGATTATGTATTTTTACATTCCAAACATCAAAATCCAACCCCTTTCACAATGAAAAGAGGTTATTTTATAGCCACTTGGGAAGTTACAAGTAGAGACCTTTTAGTTTCCTTTATTTTTTTATTAGAGGTAAAAAAGGGTTGAGGGGACCCTACCCCATACAAAGTGTTACCAGTTCCTTACAAAGAGGCCAAGGGATTACCCTTGAAGCCCAACCAAACACCCATAACATCACAAAACAAACAACAAAGAGATACAACCATAAAGGAAAGTATCCAAATAGCAGAAAAATAGTGAAATAACTAACAACAACAATACAAAGAAACTAACAACAACAAACCAATAACCCATTTTCTTCGTCACTCTTTTATCATGTCCCCCACAAAATTCATACAACCATCCCATTATTTGATAAGGGAGTCGATGGTATCTTTCCAGTACTTATAGTTAGGCTCAAGAATCTCCACTTTGGGGCCTTTTCCTTTATTTTCCCTTTCCTTATCAAGTTACATAGAATGAATCATCTCAGATAGTAGCTTGAGATGGTGGATGGTTCTTTTGAAATTGAGGATATGGACATCATGAATCTAGAAAACAACTTCTTTCATCTTCAGCATATCCTTAGCCATCTCCAGGATTCTCTCAATTACATTCTTGAGTTTTTAACTAATGACCAAAGAAGATAACTTTTCCACTTTATCAGTAAGTTCCTTCAGATCCATGGAAAGCAGACTAATCTTATGTCTATTGATATTAGTATCAACTGCGGTATTCAAATTCCCGCATGAAATTATGAGACTTAACAAAGCAAAGTCTTAAGTAGTGAACAAATTCATTTGGGTAGTTTTAAGAGCATGCAGGATCTCAATGGCCTCCTATGAGTTCTTTGAATGCTTATCTTCTAAAGTATCTGGAGATTTCTCGCTCACTATCTCCTTACTGTTATCCCCTTTAGCAACTTCCTTATCCTTACTAGAAACCAAAATTTCAGATTCCCATCTTGGTTCTCACTGGATATCAAGGATAGTCTCCACTTCCTCAACCATCTTAGGAACCTCCTCTACCCTGCTACGTTTCTTAACACCACCATGACTTAGGTTAGATTTGGTTATTTTAGCCACTGTTTTGCCAAACATATCATTACTAAAACTTTCCTTCTTGGGCACTAAACATTTCAAATGTGCGAAGCCCCAAATTTATCATTTTTTCCCAAAAGGGGAGTTCCTAACCTAAGAAGGGATTTGATGAGTCCTTGGTGCAAAGGTAAGGGGAATGTACCTTTCTCAACCATGACAATGGATTTCGTAAGGGAAGTATACAAGAAGAAAGGGAAATTATAGGGCTTGGCATTACGGACATGGTTCAACATAGGGAAGTGATATCCATATATCACTTTATACCACCCTTCTAAGGTAATGTAGGACATAAAAAAGTGAGAAATTTCATCAAAAGGATGGGGAAAATTTCCCTGAGCATAACCATTATGAAGAGAGATAGGCATTCCCTTAGCTTGTATAAAGCATTCAATCTCCAAGTTGTAGTCTAACGTACATTTGTAGATGCACCTTCCTTCAAGAGCTAAACCTGAGACTTTAGTAATAAGATTAGGGGAAATGGTAAAGGAGAAATTGCCGACCTAAACATGGCCTTCTTTCCATGTTTTCGCCACATCTTCACTCAGTTTTTCATCGTAGCCATCAAAGATATTGAAAAATGGTAACATACCCACCTTTTCAAGCAAGGTCTCAACCTCAATGGACATCTCCTACCTCTTGCTAGGTTCAGTTCTCACTAAGTCACCCCATGTGCTTCTAACCATGTTCTTCTTTCTATTCTACAAATAGTCACCTTCCCGATCTTTCTGTCCCACTTCCAAAAACAAAACAATCTAGCTTGCCCCTATGAGGATTAGAGAGGAAATTTTGCACGAGATCAGGAATCATGAAAAAGAGATGTCACGAGTCTGAATTACTACCTCCTCATTCATAGGAGTATTATTAGTTATACCTTCCCTTTTCATGATTTCAAAAAATTTGGCTTGCATCTTATTTTGATCCTCAACCACCTTAAGACCCCTCACATTCACCCCCAAATTGGCCATAAAGTTAGCTAGAGAGTTACCTTCACGATACACATGATGAAAGGATATGACCTCAAAAGAGGATAATAAAAGATTAGTTTTATTTATGAATTCATCGACATAAATAGAAGGTTGATATTTTCCTTTCATACATGAAATGATATATAAAGAGTCCCCTTCCACTTCAAGGAGTTTTAATCCTTTCTCCTTGGCTAAATTCACCCCCAAAACATCACATCTACCTCAACAACATTGTTAGATTGAAGGCCCAGGTCGAAGAAGTAGGAAAAAAGAAATCTTCCTTGAGAGTCCCGAAGAACACCTCCTCCCCCTGCTTTCCCAGGATTACCTTTCACTTTGCCCCATCAAAGTTGAGTTTAAAGAAACCTTCCCTAGGTGAATTCCACTTAATCCCCATACAAGGATTACTTCTTATGGGTTTGGGGTCATCAATAATGTTCTAATTCTTAAAGAAGAGTTGTTCATTGTCAAGAATTTCCATTTCATTTTTCCTTAGGATAGAAAAATTGTTCCTAATGCCTGTAGGAGTTTGTTAATAGTCAACCTAATGGGAAGTTTCTTATTTTTAAAAATCCTTCTATTTCTTTCTTTCCATAATTCCCACCAGAGGTGACCCAAACTCATGACCCAGATATTTTTAAGTCCTTGACTGAAGAAAGGATAGTTCCATTGATTCTAGGCATCCATGATCTCTTTAGGGATTACCCAATAAACCGAGAAGAAACCCAGAATAGAAGAAAACATTAGGTGGGCATAGGGAAATCCAGGAGAAGATGATTAACAATTTCCATATTCACTTCACATAGAACACATCTATTAGCCATCTGGAAACCTCTTTTAGCAAGATTATCAATAGTAAGAATTTTATTTATTACTGAGAGCCAACTGAAAACATTAACCTTAGGAGTAATGTTCTTGTTCCATATCTTACCAGCATTTAAATCTTCTTCTCTAGTTTCTCCCTAAAAAAAGGGAATAGGCTGATTTGACAGAGAAATTACCACTTTGTTCTTTGTCCTAGACTATTCTATCTTGGTCCTTGCTGTTAGAAGAAACATAATTTTTTAGAAAATCATTGAGCCTGCTCAAGTGTTCATTGAGTTCCTGTCTATCTAGTTCCATGAGTTTCCATGTCTGAAAGCTATCTTCTTCAACCATATAGTTATTGATTTTTTCCCCATATTTATCTTCTAGCTAAATAGAAATTTGGGGGAATATATCTTTAAGGGTAAAATTCCCTTCCCATTTATCTTTCTAGAAGTTTATCTCATTCTCTTTTCCTATTTTCCACCTGTTGCCCCTAGCCACAATTTATTTTTCCCAATTAATAGGTTTCTATATGCATAAACTATTAAAGGATGCTTGTTTAAAAATCCATCTATTATCATTAACATCCATCCAATATTTTTTTTTAGAATTCTAGTCCAAACATTGTTTTCTTTAGTTAACCTCCATACAATTTTTGCAAGAAGGCCTTTATTCATATTACTCCAGTCTCTAAGACCAGTACTCCAAGTTTTTTTGGTTTACAAACTCTATCCCAAGCCACCAAAGGAAATTATTTTTTTTCTTTCAGTGTCACTCCATAAGAAACATTTTTCATTTTTTATAGTTTTTCCCCAACACTTCCTGGAAGTTGATAGAGGGACATGTCATACACTACGAGAGACTACAGAGAACTAATGAGAAGGGTAATCTTGCCAGCCTAGGATAACACATTAGCTTTCCATCTAGCAAGTTTTCTTTCAAACCTTTCGATTAAGAAGTTCCAATCCGAACAAGATGGTCTCTTGTCCCCAAGAGGGATACCTAAATAAAAGGTAGGGAAAGATTTATAGTCACATTCCAAAATTTCAGCTATCTTCTTATAGTGGTTGTCCATGGTGTTAAGGAAGAAGAGAGATATTTTTCTGAAGTTTACCATCTATCCCGAAACTTCCATATAGTCATCTAGGAGAGATTTTATTTTCTTAGCTTTGGGGACAAAAGCTTCCCCCACCAAGAAAGTGTCATCAACAAAATGTTGGTGTGATACCTTTTCCATCTCCCTAGCTGGGGAAATCCCTTTGAGAAATCCATTTTCAGTTTCAACATTTAATCTTCTGCTTAAAGCTTCCGCCAAAATAATAAAGAGGAAAGGGGAAATGGGATCCCCTTGCCTTAGGCCTTGAGAGCTAGGAAAAAAACCAAAGGGGGATCCATTAATGAGAATAGAAAACCAGACATTAGAGATACATGCCTTAACCAGATTCCTAAAGGAAACATCAAAACCAAACCTGTCAAGGATTTTATCAAGAAAACACCATGAGACCCTGTCATAAGCTTTGGCCATATCCAGTTTTAAAAACAAAGCATCCTTCTTGCTGAGTTTAGCTGAATGAATAGTCTCTTTGATTGTAATGATCCCATCCTAGATTTGGTAACCAATGACAAAACCCCCTTGTTGTTCTGAAATGATAGAGGGAAGTAACAGCTGCAGATAAGAGCCATAATTTTTGTGTAGATTTTATAGGAGGTATTGCATAGGCTTATGGGTCTGAAATATTTTAATTCCATGGCATTACCACATTTCGGGATCAGAGATAGAAAGGTGTAGTTCATGTCTTTTAGCATAACTTTCTGTCTGAAAAATTCCTTCACAGCCTCAAAGACATATTTTTAATTATGTCCCAAAAGTGTTGAAAGAAAAAGGCTTGGAATCCATCCGGCCCAGGAGCCTTGTTAGGATTGAGGTGTTTGACAAGTGAATTCCACTTCCTCCATAGATGGAATTGTTGAAAGCATCAAATTATCTTCCTCTGAAACCAATGGAGGAATGCACTTTAAAAAGTCTTGCTCTTTATTCAAATTTGGATCACTATTATTAGTCAACAAGTTATGGAAAAAGGAGATAGCCTCTTCACTTATTTCTTATTTTTCTTCCACCATAACACCCTCTTCATTTCTAATTCTATTAATTCTATTGAAACTTCTACGTTTTAAAGTAGACAAGTGAAAGAATCTTGTATTTTTATCCCCTTCCTTTAGCCAAGTAATTCAATATTTTTTCCTCCAGAAGATTTCCTCTTTTCCCAGTATGTTGTGGTATTCTCAAAGAAGGGACCATTCCTTTTCATGGTCCTCTATATCCATCTCAGAATCCCAACTCTTTGTCTATCTTTGAACATTCTTGCAGTTCAACTCGATTTCCATTTTCTTCTAAAAGATATTTCCAAATCTTTTTTTATTCCAGGATTTGAGGTGACCTTTAACATTTTGGAGTTTTTTAGAAAGTCTATACATAGCTATTCCTTTAACCTTCAATTTCCACCAGTCATTAATGAGGTCATATAGTTCCTCATTCTGGAGCCACATCTTCTCAAAATGGAAGGGTGTTCTTCTTCTAGATGGACTCTTGATTTGTAAGAGAATAGGGTTATGATCAGACCCTATCTAGGGAAGAGAGAAAAGAGAGATATCTTGGATTAACCACTCCTCCGAGACTAAAACCCTGTCTAATATTACTTGAATATGTTGGGTTCTAATTCTTCTATTAGACCAAGTGAAACTGCAGCCTTTAAGATCAATATCATGGAGCTACGAAGAAGTAATAAAATCATTAAAATCCTCCATGCCTACTATAAACTCCTTAGATCCTCCTTTTTTTCCCCTAGAGTTTGAGGGTGTTGAAATCCCCATGAAAATCCATCCAGAACCTTTGATGGAATGGTTAAATGAAAGGAGGTGATACCAAATATTTTTCCTTTCTTTATGAAGGGTAGGAGCATAAATGTTAGATAAAACTCATATTATTTTGTTTTCAAGATCTCTCATCATCACCGCCAAATGATTATCTCTTTTGACCAGGAGAGTTCCTTCATAGCGGGTGGGTTCCACACCACAGCTAAACCTCCAGAGGCTCCTTTCAAACTAACAACAAAAACTTTAGAATTATTCCAAAAGGACTTGCAAGAACTTAAAAAAAGGTCTTCTTTCATTTTAGTTTCTTGAACAACTAACACATCAATTTTCTATCTTTCAATCATGTCTTTGAGAATCCTCCATTTCACAGGGTTATTAAGCCCTCTACCATTCCATGAGATGCAATTCATTTCTATAGATTGGGTTTATTTTTCTTAAAGACCTTTTGGTCTAAACACATCTATTTCCCTGAATCTATTTCATTTTGGGTATTTTTTTCCTTGATTCAAATTTGCTAGGCATGTCTTGTTTACTACTAAAAATTCCACATTATAGGATTCTCAAAATCCTAATATTTAGGAAAGGATATGGAGGCTTCCCCCTTTTTTCCTTTTGATTCCACTTTTCTTTTTCCGAGGGGTTTTTCCCTAGAGGTTCCTTTGTTTCCGGTGTAATTTATTCTTTCTTCTCTTCCATCGTCTTGATTGGGGACATATTAATATTCACCATTTCTTCCATGGAAAGGTTGCAAGAATTTATCCCTATTAATCCCTCACCCATATAGTAATCCCAACTTACCTTATGCGCCGTTAATTCTTCCCCATTACTTTGTTTGTTAACAGTTTCCTCCACCTCAAAGTCCCCCAGCTTCCCAACTTCATTTAAATTTTGTTCAATCTTAGCTGGTTCCTTGAGAGATTACTCATTCCCTCTTGAGGAAAAAATTTCTATCTTCTTACCCTTCATGAAATCCTTAACAAGTTCTTCCATTTTTTGCCCTACTTTAGAATCCGACCAGGAAAGAAATTTAGATTTCCTTCTGTTGACCTCCAGGGTGAAACCATCCTCCTCCATTTCCATGGCAGCTTTAATTGGAGATTCGTTTACCGCCTTTTCCTTTATTCTCAAAGGAGTAGAAACTTTCTTAGATTCTTTGGAAAAAGCTTTCCTATAATTAGTTTTACTCTATATTAGGCCTTTCCTTTTTCCCCTTTACCTTGATTCGACATAGTAACATAAATTTTGGATACCTTAAACTTACATTCTTGGGAAGAATTACCCCATCCATTACACTTGGATCATTTTGTAGGGGAGATTTCAATTTTTATTTTTTTCTCCCAAATCCCAAGATGTGACTTTAGTTTGATACTATTGGGAATATCCTTATCTCGCAACTATATAAATACAAAAAGAGCATGAGATAAGTCTAGTCATTTCCTTGATAGCATTATCAATTATGACCAAAGTATCGAGGATTTTGTGATGTATTTGATAATGTTTTCATGCCAAAATTACAAAGGGAGATTAGGAATGTGTATCCAGGAAATTGGTTCAAATTTTCCTTTTCGAGTTAAAAGTAGGTTCCCACTTCCTAAGATATCAACCAGATTTTCCCCAAAACCAAGATCATTCTTCTAGATCGTTTCGCATATCCTCTTGGGTATTAAACCTAAAAAGGAAAAAACCATTAGAAAGAGCACTTACCTCTAAGTGACCTAATGGGATCCACTTCAGTTTATCCCATCTTCTAACAATGTCAATATTGGGTCTCCCACCTACCAACTTCCCCACTAGCGATTTGTTTAGCTTTTTAGTAGTGTGTTGCAAAAGCAAGTCAGGGATTTCTAGAGTGATTCCAAAAACCTCCTTTACCACTTGGAGAAAGAAATTTTGTTTTTTCAAGGTCGATCCACCATTTCTGACTTTATTTAACCATGAATCTAGAGATTTTGTGGGAGTGCTCCTACCCTCTTGATCAACATCCCCATCTATCTCTCCATCCTCAAAATTTCCCACGTAATCCTCTAATCTGGGTGGGATTTCCCTTCCATCACTTTTCCTCTCAATCTGATTCAAAATATCCTTTATTTTAATTAAACATTAATACATAAAAAAATCATTAAGTCATAAGTCAACTTTAATTACAAATTATATTTGAAAAATAAGCAATTTGAAGAGGAGGATGTTGTAGTCTTCATCTTGAGAATTCAATTTCTGAACTTGAAAAATACTCTAACAATTTCCATGTATCTAGGAATAGTAGTGTTTGCAGTAGGATTTGTCCATCTGTTCAAGCAACCTTCCATTTCTTCCTACAAGTCTAAATTTTGTGAAAATCCTTTATTTTCTTCAATGATTGTGATTTGAAGTGCACATAGCTCTTTTCTCTTCTCCTTGGTGATGATTTCACAATTTAATAAATTTTCTTTGATGAGAACTTTGAATTCTACCTTGATGTCTTACACTGTATTTCTACTAACAAAGTCTTCTTTAAAGAACTGGAAATGAATATTTTGAAAGTCATCTAGTACATAGAGTTTGAAAGCCTCTCCCTTCTGGAATAAACTCTTCAATTCATCAATCACCTCTTCAAGGACCTTTATCTTCCAATTCACACTATAAATCAACTTCTTTGACATATTATCTTTTTGGTCATCAAAGATGCCAACCGTATTGAGAATCTATTCATAAGTAGTGCTCATTTGTCTTAGATCTTGTATGAGCTTTTTCCACAACTTGAGTTATTTTTCTAGGCTTTTAGTTGTTGAGGTGATCCTCTACTAGATTGAACAAATGTTATCATAGGATTTGTATACATCCTCTATAAAATTTAGGCCGGAAATTAACATCTCATCCACTATTACTTCTATTTCCTTTCCATAAGATGTATGATTGTGAATGTATTTGATGTGTTGTACCTCCTCATTAGTAAAGATAACTAGAGGTGGAATTGAAGTCAAGGGAGCTAGATCTAAAACCTTATTATTTACCTATAAAGACCTGATGAAGTCAGAAAGGATTTTTACTTTCTCTTCTAGTTGGTCTTGTGTTTGTTTAGCCTTCTTAACTCTTTCAATCACCTTTGACACAGTCTCCTTTAGGTTGTGAATTTCACTTTCAGGAGTGGACTCACCCAATGGTATCCTTGTCAATTCCAAGTCATTCAAAGCCAAATATTTCTCATCTTTCTCAATTCTAGGATTGGCAATCTTAAAAAATTATTTTCATTTAGATTCAGACACCAACATTGAGGTGGTTTTGACCTTTTTGGAAGATGGGGAAGGAGTTTCTCCCAAGAAGGTAGCTACTACGTCAATTTTCGGGGAAATAATTTTGGATGATTCCTTCATTTTAATAATATCAACAAATGGTTTGACCCAAGTAAAAGTGGTACTAGGAGGAGGAACAAGAGGACCTAATGCAAGTGTGCTCATTTAACCTAGGGTTTGTGCAAATGACACTTCCATGACAGATGTTCCAATACTAGAAATAGGCATTTACTTAGAAGGAGTCTCTAAAGTGCTCATTGTTTTATCCTTTGATTTTACACTGTCCTACTTTTCATCCACCTCATATTCCTTTTCAGTGTTTCCTCCTTCTTGATTACTTTATACTTCTTCTTGACCTCCTAATTATTTCCCTTCCTCTAAAATATTAATGATTTGTTCAACCACCATGGTTGTCTTTGTCTACTTGGGAGAAATGTGTTGAGTATTTTCATCTCCAATCAGTTCTTCTTTCTTATTAGCTGGTTTAGACTTCCCTTTCTTTTTATACACCAAAGTTAAAGATTCGAGAGGAGAGGGGGCTTATTGAGTGTGTGATTTAGGCACTAAAGCAAGAACTTCTCTGTTGGATATAGAAACATCTTGGGAAGGATATCACAATCTACCCACTTTATATGTTTTCATTTTTCTATCAAACCAAACCTTGGTTTTGACCAAGACTGGGTTGATGATTTCTTACAATTTATCCTTTTCCTTCTTGAACCAGTCAATGGTATCAAGAAGAGTATGCCTGATAGATTTGTTGAATTTGTGTAACTATAAATATTCATCATCATCCTGCAAACCATTTGGTACTTTATAGACTCCAAAGTCTTTTATTTGTTGCAAAGAGAGCTAACCGTAGTAACTTCTTCATTCCTCGTAATCATCTGAGCAATCTTCCCAATAATCCTCTACATCAGGGAGGTGATAGAACGACATTATGAAATTATTGGTGATGAAGCCTTTGAGATCAAAGAAAACTCTTTTCTAGAATAAATGAAAATAAAAAGCAAGAATTTTCCTCTCAAAATTTTTTGCATCCAAGGCAATTTTATAGGTATAATTACCTAGATTGATCTGAAATTAAAATCTATTTATCTTCTTCTCTTTTCAAGTTCTATGCAACTTATCAAGTTGCCTACAAATTTCCACTAGAGAAATATTATCACTACAAAACATTGGGAGCTTAAAGGGGGGCCCTCAAAACCTACTAACATGATATAGGAGAACTTCTTGAACTGAATGTAGAAGCTGCCATAGATGGAAATCAATTTTTTAGCTTTAGCAGAAAACCTTTCAGCTATATTTCCCTCCAAAATCCTAACAATGTACATAGTGAAGGCATCATTAAATCTCCTAAAATGGTGATTACTTGTTCTTTAGAGTCAATTTTGAGTAGTATTCATATACTAGGGCATTCTTCATACCATCCTCTCGGAGAAAGACCTAAGCATTATCTCGTATGATGTAATAGTATACATCAAGTAAGAGGTCATGTGGAAGACCTTGGTTCTCTACACATTAGCCAGCTGTTCACTAAGATTATTACAAATGATTTCTCCCCAATTCAAATTTTTCTTTCCTTCACATATGATATTTAGGTATGGGTACATCCAAAAATGGAACTCATTACTTGTAGGAAGCCCCATTATTCTAGCCAAAAGAGTGATGATGTCATAAATTTCTTCCTTGAAATCACTTCTATACAAAGCCTTTGGCAACCTAGAAGCTCCTTTCTTTGGGACCTTGAACCAGGACTTAGCCACCATGTATTTGTACTTCTCAAGTTCTTGATCAAATAAGTTGTTGGGCTTTGCCAAAGTGAGAACATTTGAATATTCAACTAATGGAATCCCAAGGGTAGTATTGATACATCCTACATCCATCTTAGAAAGCACTTGACATTTTGGTTTTGTGATTTCTTTTGTGCTTTCTAAATCAAAATGGGAATTGCAGCGAACTATATCTACACACTTTGGACTAAAAAAAAATCCTCCACCATAAGTTATTCCACAATACTTTATGAGTTGAGCCACATGAGAGGGATTAGAATCATTGATTCATTCCATGAAATCATTAAAGTCTATATTTTGCACATCGGTGTCCCCTATATTGGGTATGGAAGTCTCGAGGAGGAGAGATGCTCATGGCCTTTGAAATGGATCTTCATGATAGAAAATGGGTTGAGAAATAGTAACTCTAAAGGGGAAATGGATAATTAAAAATGGATACATGGTAGGAAAAATGAAAAATTAGCTCGAATTCTCATAGAAGGCCTTTGAAAACTCTAAGTTTGATCATATAATGAATGATAATCTTCTTAGGAACAAGATGCACTTTGAATTTTTGAAAATGGTTAAGAGATGCTCACTCTATGGATATAAAAGATTTGGGAATGGAATGCGTGAATCTTGGACTGTATTTGCAATCGTAAAATGACTAACTCTCCCTATTTTTATATTACCCCATTTGGAGAAGGTCAATGGGATTTTTTTAATGAAGGCATTTAATAGTTTACGGGAAATAGGGCACATGAAGACCCAAATGGCGACATAATTTTATATAGTGCGAGATATGATGGAAGTATGAGAAACATGAGGAAAAATATTATATGGGATGTTTGGGACACAAAAGGCTAAGAGTTCTAAAGTACAAAGAAAATGGTTATGATGCGGAAAATTTGGATTTTGCGGAGAACCACGGGTTAGACCACACCTAGGTTACTCCGGGACATGAGAATCTAAAAATATGCACTACACTAGCATCACATGGAAAGTGAGTAAGTTGGGTGAAAGGCACATAGACGATCCATGGGACATAAGTACACGAGATCTCCGTTGGGCCAAAAATCAGCAACATGAAAGGGGACTTAGAAAAAATGAGAGATATGTTGAGGGTCGGTAAGGTTTCGGGTACTACGGGAAGTGGGGAACCGGATGTCGGGAAGCATAAGGGCCATGGGTTCATAAAAATAATAACAATCTGGAAAACAAAAAAATACCAGATAACTACAAGAAAATCATGGAATCGGGAACAGGGATCCCAGAGAGATGTGGGACATCTGGGACGCCAAAACCCGAAATGACCGCAATACAAAGCAAGAGTCCAAAACTCAAAAAATTTAAAATTGGCTAACTTTTAGGAACTTTTTAATATTTCCTTCATACTTCACATATGCAAAAAAAGACCTTAAAAAGGCATAACTTACTCAAAATTTTGAAAATATGACAAAAATACACACATTTTTGGGTAAGTGACAATAGTTGACTCTTTTCTGGGATTGAATCGACTTGGTACAAGTTAGGACAAAAGGATCTCAAAATATCTATTTAGTAGCAAGTTCATGAATCCATTGGGAAATAGAGTAAATAACAAGGAAATACGAGAAGACAATAAGACAAGGGAGGAACAACACAAGCCAAAAACACAAACTATGCAAGGCATATTTTCAAGATCTTGCACAATAGACCGCCTAGCTATTTAGGACTGAAACAACTTTAAATATTGGGAACTATATGGAAATGGAAGGTAAGTTCCATCCATATAGCTCAAGTAATAATATTTCTCACCAGAAAAATGTATGATTTTGAAAGGAGAAAGCCAGAGAGAATCAAGATTGCCATGACTTCCTCGAGGTTCATGTCGCTTGTCTTAGAGTAGGAAAATGTATCCAACCTAGAAGTATTTAGATTTGGATTTCTTGTCAAAGATTTGATTCACTTTCTCTTGTTGTGCAAAAATTCTATCAACCACCTTTAATATATATTTATCCATCTTTTCAAATACATAATCCTATTCTCCATAGAGTTGTTGAAATTGGCATTTTCAATGACTTTAATTAGTTGCAATGATGAAAAATCTATTTTTATTGGAAGTCGAGCTTCTGTTCCATAAAAAAAATAGAATGGGGACATTCCAATTGATCTTTTGGGTGTGATCCTATCTTCCCAAAGAGCATCATAAATATTTTTGTGTCAGTTCCTCTGTGACTCATCCACAAGATTTTTGATAATTGTTACTAGATTTTTGTTACTCAATTCTACTTGGTCGTTCCCTTGAGGATAACAATTAGAAGAGTGTGTTAGGGAGATTTTGTAACCATAGTAGAGATCAATCAGCTCATAAGAGAAGAAATTTGGGGCATTGTCGGTAAAAATTTAGTTTGGGACACTAAACACGACTGAATGTTCTGTTTGATGAAGTTACATACTACTTCATAAGTGGTTCTTTTAACTGGAATAACTTCTACCCACTTGGTGAAGTAGTCAGTAGCTATCAGGACATGTGTGTGTCCAACACTAGAAGTAGGATTAAGAGTGCCTATAAAATATATCCCCCACTGTTGAAAATGCTACTCTATTACTACCGGTTTGAGAGGTAGAGTGGCCAATTTGGGTCTACCTACAAAGGTTTGACATGCCTCACATTTTGTGACCCATTTTTGCATCCTTGAACAACATTGGCCAATAATAGCCTACACGGAGAATCTTGTGAGTTGTTACAACAGATGAAAAATGACCTCCACAGGCTTGATCATGGAAATCTCTCAGTAACATTTTTGTCTATTCTCTGTCTACACATCTCAAAAATCTTCCATCAATTCCTCTCTTGAAAAATGAATTTTCCCATAGTACATATTGTGTAGATCACAATTTAAAATCTCTCTCTTTTAAGCACTAAGGTGTGCTAGAAATTTTCCTTAAGTGAGCAATGTCAGCATACCATTCATCTGTTGAACTCAGGAAAAGGACAATTGGGATATCAATATCTTCTTCTTTGTATGATTCCCTTTGGAAACTATTGGCAATTAGTTCACAGAGGCATCTACCTTAGACCAACTTAGTTGTTATGATATCTAAGTTATATTCTTGGACATTTTCCACCCAATTTCCTCTTTTTGACCCAAACTCTTGTTGTGTAAGGATGGACTTTATAGTTGTATCGGGCATAAAGAAAATTGAGTGATAATGTATAATATAGAAAAAAATTGCTAAACTACCTTCACTACAACAAAATCATACTTCTCCATTTGTTTGTATTTCAACTCATGAGACTTAAGGACATAAATCATGAAATCTATGGGGATTTTTTCAACCTCCATAATTGTTCGGACTAAAATGGCCATCGAGTATGCTTATTGGCATAGCAATAGATTATGAAGTATTTCTAAAAATTAAGGCAGGAAAGAATAGGAGTATTGGAAATGGTCTTCTTTATATTTTCAAAACATTATATCCTTTGGAATTCCAAAAAAATATTGTTTCTCTTTCATCATTTGAGATATTCTCCAGGTTAATTCTACAAAATCTGGAATGAGCCCTCTTAGAAAATTGATTCTTTCTCATTAGAAGAGGAATTTTTTGAATAACTTGGACCCTCTCTAGATCAATCTTGGTCCCATCCTTGGAAACAACGTGTCGAACATTTTACCTTCTGTGACACCAAAGATAGATTTTTTAGATTTAAAGAGATCCCATGTTCCATGCACTTCTGAAGGACAACTTCAAGATGCTAAAAATGATCCTTTCTTTTCTTAGAGAAGATAATCAAATCATCCAGATAAATCACAATGCACTTTCCTTTTAAATTTCCAAAAGCCAAATCCATTGCTCTCTAAAAAATTTTACGAGCATTAATAAGACCAAATGGCATCCTTCTATAAGAAAACGTTCCCCAAGGATTTTTTAAGGTTCTCTTGTTTTGATATTGAACATCTACTTTGATATGATTATGCCCTTAGAATCCATCAAGCATGGATAACATCTCCAAACCAGTGACAACTTGCAATATTTGGTCCATCATAGGGAGTGGATAATTATCCTTAAGAGAGGCCTGATTTAAATTTTTGAAATCAGACAAATATGTATTTCTCCACTCTTTTTTTTAAAGGCGCAATATTGGCTACCGAAGAAGAATGCTAAGTAGGAAATATTATTCTAGAATTTAGAAACTTTTAAATCTCTTGATGAATTGTATCTGCAATTTTGGGATTATATTTCCTTTGCTTTTGGTGGAATGATTTTCCTTATTTTTAAAGGGAAATAATGTTGCATTTACCTTAGATTGAAATATTTTATATCATCGTATGAGCAAGCTAACACATCAATATATTTTCTCAATAATTCAATCATTTTCTTCTTTTCATCCTTAGTACAACATTTTTCAATATTGACCAATTTAGGCTTTTCTTCACTCCATATATTGATTTTTTCATATTCAAAGTTGATTGATGGGCCTCATGTGATACCTTGGATTTGATATATCTATCATGCTTGTCAAATAGATCTTCTAATCTTACCAGTCCTCTAGGTATATTATTACCTTCTAACCTTATATAACCATCTTTAATAGATTCTTTCTCTACTCCTTAAGTCACTGAAGATGAAACAAACTCATGATGAACGTCTTCACTTCCTTCAAAATATAGCTAAATAAAATTATCTTGGAGCTCAAGGAAGGAGATTAGGCATTAATCATCATTAATCACTTGTGAATGGTTCACATTATCTGACACACTTGGTCTATGTATCATCTCAATTGTGAACTTATCTTGAGTAAAATTTGGGTGAGGTATTATCAAAGATCCAAAAATAGCTAAAGCATCAGCTCTAGTATTTTTCTCTCTAGGCACAATTTTAATAGAAAAAGAATCTAACAATTAAATAGAATCCTAGGCTAGATTTCTATAATGATTCAATGTTCCTTTTTTTACTTGGAATACCTTGCTTGTATTCTTGATAATGAGCTCAACATATCCTTGAGAAAAAATATTCTTAATCCCCATTTCTCTTGCTACTATTAGGCCAAGAAGAAGGGCCTCATATTCAGTCATATTATTTGTGTTTTCAAACTAGATCTTATAAGAGAATGGGTGAGATTTACTTTCAGGAGAGGTTAGAACCACACCTTCTCCAAAGCCAACCAAAGAACAACTACCATTAAATTCCAATACCCATATGCCATTAGGGTCATTAATCACCCCCTTAGGAGCCTTTACTTCATCTTCAAACATGATCATATAGTTACCATGGCCAATGTCCTCATAGATAATTTGTGCTTTAGGATCATTAGTTTTTTTGTAGAATATATTCTTCTTATTTCTCAGTAACAATTTCTTCATTTTTCTATTAACTGGGATGAGTGCATGAAACCAATCCATTTGGATCTCTCCTCCCACTTCTCTTAAAAAATCCTAATAAACAGCATACCATATGACGGCGGGATGTCTGAACTAAAATTGTAGGCTTGACTCTTTTCTCTAGGAAGGAAACAAAAGCTACTTGGGCATCTTTGATCCTTCCAACTAGAGGAAATTTCTTGCTTTCCATATAATAAAATGAGCCAAAATTTCATGTCAATGTGATGTCAAGGAAATGAAAAACTTTAGCAAGTATTACATTATTTGATGCTCCTGAGTCAATGACATAATTGCTAAGCTTATGGCCAGCCATGAGCAGTGTGACATAGAAGGGCTCAATATTTTTAGCTGTAGAACGTGATGAAGCCATCAAATTTTGTGGAGGTAGAGAGGTAGGAGTGGGTAACAAGACTTCAAAAGTGGTATAAGATGGGCTAGGTTCAGACTTGAAAAACTTGACAACTTGGGAAAATGCATCTTGGTGAGTTTGATAGAATTCAACTCTGGAGATTTGTATCTTGGCATTTTTAATATGATCAATTGTGTTAAAATATCATGAGGTGGATGGGACATTTAATCTTGAAGAGGTTGAAGAATTAGGGTTATCAACTTTTGTAGATAAGGTTGTTTTGGATAGGAGTTAAAGTTGCATTAGCCTTAGGTGCATAAGATGAAGAAGTAGGAGTATTATCATTACTTACCTTTTGAGTGGTAGTGGTAGGGATATGAGCTCCTCTTCTTACAACAAATAGAATAGTGACTGGAACTTCTTTAGATTTCTTTCTGATGAACCACCTCCTTCTTGTTCATTTTTTCTTGTCATGACAACATATGTTTTGTTGTTCATATATGTCACTACTTCATCATAATCATCTTCGTCATCATCAACTCCTTATGTGGTAAGGAAATTGACTTGAGAATCATTCACTTCTTCCAACACCTTATCAAGTTCTTCTTCAAGCTCCTTGAGTTCCTCGATTCAACTTTATCTTTAGGCTTGAACTTCACATGTTGTGTTGAATTGAACCTTGAGAGATGGTACCTCAATTGCCAACTTAGAATGGGTTGGAGGAAGACGATTTTGAGGTTGAAAATTATTTGTTGGAATATATTTATATGAATAATTTTGGGCCAATTGCTTCTTGATGGAAATCATATCATTTACCATCTTCTAAAGTAATTGTTCAGAACTTGTGGCGATTGAAGAACAGGCTTAGATTTATGTGGTTCCGTTCGCAATTTTCTTGGAATTATTAAATTGTAATCTATGCTTATGGCTAAATGTTGGTCATCATCCAAGGTGGTGAGATTATCCCTTCTTAATGTATATCTTTCCTCTAGTAGTTGAGCATTAAAAAAAAATCAATTTTGAATTTTATCTACAGGGTGAGTAGCCACAAGAATTTTATTCACTAATTTGTTAAATTTTTCCATGAGCTCTTGCATGGGATAATAAGGATCCTTTTTTATTTGAGAAATTTGAGCCAAAAGGCCATGCACATCTTTTGCAGGCTTGAATCAATTTTCAAATTGAGTTTTCATACTATTCTAGTTAATAATGAATTAAACTAGGAGGTGATAAAACCAATTTTCAACGTTGTCCTGCATTGTCTCCACAAAAATCCTGATAGCGATATCTTCATGCTCAACTCCCAGTACTCCACAAGATAGAATGAATGCAAGAATGTTCTCATCTGGATGCAGTTTTTCTTCTCCTCAAAATTTAGGGAAATTATTCCTATTCCCTTTTGCCAAGTTAGGGGGGCTAAGGAAGAGCCAAAGGTCGACTCATTTTTCCCAAGGAAAAGGTAAAAAATCCATTCTGGGAAAAATTGTTTGCAAAGGGATTATAACTCTAGCTAATACCAAGGCTTGAGCACTGGGAGTCAACTAAGTCTTGGTATTACTGTGTGAAAAATCCCTATCCTTTGTAGGAGGAATACTTGTGGATCTTCTCTTTCTAGCTCTTCTTTCAGGATTCAGATGAAATCCCTATTGTTCCAGTAAATTAAAATAATCATATTCAATTCCTTTTTCTCTTTGAACTCACATGTATCTCTTCTTTGTCAGTGTGATATTTTTCTAGCCTATTTGAAGACGAGTTTGGTGGGATGCACAAAACATGCCTCACGATGGATGCCAAAAAAATATTGGTTGGAAAATTTCAATCTTAATACAAACAATAGTTAAGTGGACATCAATCCCTCCTCTTTATGGGAGAGGTTCCCTCATTACCAAACAAAATAAAAACCTACTTATTTACAAATATACAAATTACTAATATCTGAATGAGAATATTGATGCATTAAATGTATCCATATTTAATAATTTTCAATACAAAAGAAAAATATGTAGAAGAATTAATGATCTTAGGAATGGATATGACAACACTTTCAGATGTATAGATTATAGAGTAATATCCTACTTATGCATGCATGAAATTTCAAGAACATATGAATCTATGTATATCCTGGATATAGTACATACATGCAATAGACATAAAGTTCAAGGCATAAAATCAATCGAGTGAAAAAAGTTTCATATCCAAATATATAAAATCCACATTCATTAGGTAGAGAGAAGAAATAGATGGAACACAAGAAAAGAGGGAAAGAACTTCTTTTGTATTGATCCTTAGTGGTTCTATATTTTTACATTCCAAACATCAAAATCCAACCCCTTTCACAATGAAAAGAGGTTATTTTATATCCACCCGTAGTTACATTTAGAGAAATTTTAAATTCCTTTCTTTTAATAAAATATGAATAGTTAATTAAAAGCATTAAGTCATAATTCACCTTTAATTACAAAATATATTGGCAAAATAATCCAACTTAAAGATACATATCAAACTAAAAGAAAGGACTATGTGCTAGCTGAGGGAACATTTGAAGTGGAGGATGCTGCTATCCAATTTCACCCCCCAAAGGTTGAATTGATAACATACATCAGAATTT
Source organism: Taxus wallichiana var. yunnanensis (assembly GCA_018340775.1). Taxonomy (NCBI): domain Eukaryota; kingdom Viridiplantae; phylum Streptophyta; class Pinopsida; order Cupressales; family Taxaceae; genus Taxus; species Taxus wallichiana. The sequence continues at coordinate 55,500,877 of CM031234.1, forward strand.
TCAAGTCCCAGGAAAATTGATTGATCCAGGGGCAAAAATCATGTTTCTAGGGTCCCTTCGAGAAAATTTTCTAACTCTTGTCCAAGTTGAAAAGAACAAGCTCGAGAAAATGTGAGAAAGTTGCGAAAACAAGTTCGGGCCAGAAAAAATCATTAAAAATGGCTAAGTCCTAGTCCTCGCAACAGTCGGGACATGAGGGACATCGGGCGTGAACCTGCTAAAAGGCCGTGTGCAATCTGGGACATCTGGGCAGTTAGTACGTGGAGGACGCGAGTCAAGCTGAAAAGACTTAAGGCAGCCCAAAACAGTTGGGCCAAAGGTACGTGAAGTACGTGAACCAGCGAGATCGATGAAATGAGAACTTTCGACGGGACGATTCATGCAAAAGTACGCGAACCGGCCGAACCGGGTGAATCGGAAGAATTTGTCCCAAGCAGTCCGGGACAAGCGGGACAAGAGTACGCGGCGGACGCGAACCGGCCAGCGGTTCAGCCAAAACAGAGGACTTTCATACTGGGACATCCGGGCCAAAGGGATGCGTGGGACGTAGAAAGCCGAAGCGGCCGACAACAAGGAAGAAAAGTCAATGTTTGGTTCGAAAACTTCAAATGGCCATAACTTTTGACTCCGAGCTCCAATTTTCATAAAATTGGACTTTCTGGAACAAGCACGACGTCCTCTACACCACAAAAACTGGATTTATTATTTTTGATGAGGGTAGATATATTTAAATAAGAGAAATATATTCGGCTCCAATCAGTTAATGCTTATTCTCATCAAATGATGAAAACGCCGCTGGACCCAAAAATAGCTGCCCGCACTCGAGAAGGCCATAACTTTTGCATTTCTTAACGAAATCACACAAAATTGGTACTGTTGGAATCATGGCTCCGAGACCGACACAAAAAAATCAAGAAATTCCATATTTGATGAGAAATTTATTGATATTTTTAAGAAAACGTGGCCGGGTTCATAACAGTGTTTTATTTGGTAGTTGAGAGTGCAATTAAGAGGCATGGTCATCATTCTTTCTCTGCTGCAGCACATGGGACAGTATGGGGAGCCTTTTACAAGTAATTTACAATAATTTCACTCCATTTAATACCTCTTACAGGTGGTTGAAGGACAGATTTCGGGATTTCCATTTTCCCTTCTCTTTTCCTTCTCATTTTTCTATAAATTGGAGTGTTGGGCTCATTGTAAAAGAGAGAGTTTTTGGGTAGAAAAGCTCTGCCAAAATTGCTTTGTGAAGCCAGTGTGTTACAGGCCCTTGTAGTGGACTCCTTGCATGGTGATCCAGGCCCTTATCTTGTAATAGACTGAACTGTGCATATCATGAAGCAATAAAATATCAGTTTGTGGATGTATCTTCCCCTGCTGTGTTTTCTTGCATTCTTCTTGCCCCTTTAATCTTTCTACAAGAATATTGTGTCTATTATTATGTTCTTGCAGGGATCCATTATCATTGTGTATGCTTGGAATATTGTTGTGAATGCATTTTGCTAGATTATGGAGAACTGTCATCACCTCTTCTAGTGTGTACTTTGCTTCTGTATTTCACACATTTGGAGACTACTCTCACACCCTCCTTTTCTGGTGTATCACCGCTTTAGTGTAGGCTTTCATTTTATGCATTCTCTCTCCTTGGTCCCTTGGAAATTTAGATTAGAATAGTTAGCTTATCCTGCATTAGAGTAGATTGTGGTAGGTAGTTTAGGAGCAAGAACCAGCTTTCTCTGGAGGTCTATCTCAAGTAGCAAGTCCCACAACTTGGAGATAGTACCCATGTTATCCAATCACACCGTGAGTTCAAGTATATGCACTTGTATAAAAACAAGGGTGCTGTGATTTGGTGATAACGAGATCTTTGTAGTCTTCATCTTGGGAAATCAATTTTTGAACTTGACTAATTCTCCAACAATTTCCATTCATTGGGGAATAATAGTGTTTGCAGTAGCATTTGTCAAACTTTTCACGAAGCCTTCCATTTCTTCCTATAAGTTTGAATTTTTTGAACATCTTTGTTTGCTTCAATGATTGTGGCTTGAAGTGCAAAAATCTCTTTCATCTTCTCCTTAGTGATGATTTTAAATTTGAATAACTTTTCTTTGATGATAACTTTGAATTTTGTCTTTATGTCTTACACTATATTTCTACTAACAAAGTCTTCTTTAAAGAAATAACAATGAATATTTTGAAAGTCATCCAATACACATGCTTTGAAAGCCTCTCCCTTCTAGAATGAATTCTTCAATTTATCAATTACCTCTTCAAGGACCTTTATCTTCCAATTCACACTATAAACCCACTTCTTAGACATATTATTATTTGGGTCATTAAAGATCCCAACTGCAATGAGAATATGTTTGTGCTTAGTTGTCTAAAATATTGTATGCACTATGTCCACAACTTGAGATATTTCTCTAGGATTTTAGTTGTTGAGGGGAATCTCTGTTGGATTTAACAAATGTTATCATAGGCTTTGTATACCTCCTCTATAAAATTAAGGCAGATTTTAACATCTCATCAACCATTGCTTTTATTTCCTTTCCATAAGTTGCATGCTTGTGAATGTCTTTGATGTTTTGTACCTCCTCATTAGTCAAGGCAATAAGAGGTGGCATTAAATTCAAGGGATATGGATCTAAAACCTTATCACTTTCTAATAAATACGTGATGAATTCATAAAGGATTTGCACTTGCTATTCCAGCTGATCTTTTTTTGTTTACCCTTCTCAACTCTTTCAATCACCTTTGACATAATCTCCTTTAGGTTGTGAACTTCACTTTTAGGAGTGGACTCACCCAATGGTATCCTTATCAACTCCAAGTCATTCAAAGAAAAATATTTTTATCTTTATCATCTTTCTTAATTGTGTGTTTGGAAATATCCAAAAATTATTGGCCTTTAGAATCAGACACCAACCTTGAGGTGGTTTTGGCCTTTTTGATAAATAGGGTAGGAGTTGTGCCCAATAAGGAAACTACAACATCAATTTTGGGGAAATAATTTAGGATGAGGCCTTCCTTTGCTTACTATCAACAAATTGTTGGAAAAAATTAAAATTGGTACTAGAAAGAGGAGGAATAAGAGGACATAATGCAAGTGTGCTCATTGAACCCAGGGTCTCTGTAGCTAACACTTCCATGATAGATGTTCCAATACTAGAAATAGGCATTTCCTTGGCAGGAGTCTCTGGAGTTCTCTTTATTTTAGCCTTTGATTTTACACTCTCCTGTTTATCTTCCACCTCATCTTCCTTTTCAGTGCTTCCTCCTTCTTGATTACTTTCTTCTTCTTCTTAACCTCCGGATTCTTTCCATTATAATGAAAGATAGATAATTTTTTCAACCACCATGGTTGTCTCTATCTTCTTGGGATAAAGGGACTAAGTGTTTTCCTCTCCAATCAATTCTTCTTCCTTATCAGCCTTTTTAGACCTCCCTTTCTTGATATACACAAGATTTGAAGATTTGAGAGGAGAGGGGGCTGAAAGAGTGTGTGCTTCAGGCACTGAAGTAAAAAATTCTCTATGGGATGAGAAAATTCTTGGGAAGGGGACAATAATCTACCCACTTTATATGTTTTCATTTTTTTATTAAACTAAACATTGGTTCTGACCAAGACTGGGTTGATGATTTCTTGCAAGTTATCCTTTTCCTTCTTAAACTAGTAAATTGTGTCAAGAGGAGTGTGCTTGATAGATTTTTTGAATTCGAGTGACTATAAATCTTCATCATCATCCTACAATTCATCTTATACTTTATAGATTACAAAGTCATTGATTTGTTATAAAGAGAGATGTCTATAGTACCTTCTTCTTTCCTCTCAATCATCTGAGCAATCTACCCAATAATCCTTTACATCGGGAGGTGATAGAAGGAAATTATAAAATTATTTACAATGTAGCCTTTGCGATCAAATAAATTTATTTTTACGGAGTAAATGAAAATTGAAAGAAATGATTGTCCTCTCAACATTTTATGCATTCAGGGCGTTTTATGGGTATAATTACCCAGAGCGATCAAAAATTAAATTCCAGTTATCTTCTTCTCTTTGTAGTTTCTAGGAAGCTTATCAAGTTGCCTACAAATTTCTACTAGAGAAATCTTATCACTACAAAAATTGGGAGCTTAACAAGGGATTGCTCAAACCTCGCTAACTTGATATAGGATAACTTCTGAACCGAATGTAGAAGTTGTCGTAGATGGAAATAAATTTCTTAGATTCAATATTAAACCTTTCAGTTATATTGCCCTCCAAAATCCTCACAATGTACATAGTGCAAACATTATTAACTCTCCTAAAATGGGTATTACTATTCTTCAAAGTCAATTTTGATTAGTATTCATATATTGGGGTAGTCTTCTTACTGTCCTCTGGAGAGATACCTAACCATTCTCTATATTCCCCAAAAGTATTTTTCACCTGCAAATGTATAGATAAAATAGATAAGGGTAAGGTCAAGGAGGAATAATTGTGGTTTTGTACATGAAGATGGTGTGTACGCGTAGACCTGTTGACCAAGAAAAATATGGAGATCTTCCCTTTGGCTAGAAGGAATGACCAAGACCACAAAATAACATTAATAATATAGGTTAGTGGAATGCCTAGCGAGAGCTAGATCCGTGAAGTGAGGTGCTTCCTAGAAGGTTTCAATCCACTTTCAAATACAATTTAATACAAAAATACCATGAAATAAGGAAATCCTACTATAGTTGTATGATTTAGGTGTCTCGTGTTAATACAATAAGTAAATCTAATCTAACAGGTAAAGTTACTATGCAATCCGAAGGGATGGTAAGATGTTCTAGGTTTACATTTCGACATAGGTTGTCAGCTAAGGTCTGGGTGAATTTTGGTAAGATTTGGGCTATTTGGGAGAAGTTATGAGCTTGCTAGTTTTGGGTATTTTACAGTCATAAAGACTAGTATTGGGTATTTGACTAATGCCGATCTTGGTAAATGACCAATGCCAAGATCACGGTAACTAGTTTTCGTAATGGAAATTAGGTAAAAATATTAAAAATAGGTTGATGGGAGATCTCTATGATTGCATAGAGAGTTAGGAAGGTTTGGGTGAGGTTGTGGGATTGCTAAAAAGACTCAGAGATCATAAAAATGGCATTTGGGCAAGATATGGAAGGGTAAATAGGAAGATAGTTAAACGAAGGTACTATGGGAGAGATCTAGGTAAGATAGAATATGGAATGAAACAAATAGCTAATAAAAATGACTAATCTACTGAAAATGAAAAAGAATAAATAATACTTACTTATGGAAGGCAGGTAGAAAGTAGGTGATGGTGATGGTTACTGAGAAGAAGGTGATCCCGAATGAATGCAATAATAAAAGGAGGACACGATGCTTCCCTGTGAGTGCATTGGAGCTCTAGATCAATCTCTTGATGAACTGTGTGGTGTTTAAACATTGTAAGGGTCTCAGTGTGTCACAAAGTTGCTAGAGAACTCGTGAATAGGAAAAAAAAGGTTGTAAAATATAGATGAAAAGATTCAGAACCTGAGAAAAGAATTTGGAAATCCTATTTAAGGTAACTGATGGAGGTTAGGTAACTAGAGCTAGATGAGGAATAACTAACATTGGTTAAGGAGAAATGGTCATATTTGCTAAAAATAGCTTGATCCTTACTAAATTTGGCATGATCTTGATTTTGGTTTTGGGTCATAAGTGAAGAATGGTGGTAAATGGAGTTGGAAAGTGGTTAGAGGGATAATAGGTCATTAATATTAGGGTTAGACTAAATCCCAGTTGGTTAAGTGGAGTGGGGACTTGGTCTTGGTTAATTAATGAGCTTGGAATAGGTCTAGGGTGAGGTGGAGAGGTAAGGTGGCTTAGGTGAGGTGGATAATTAATTTAACTATGGTAATTAAATTAATTATAATGTGTGCAAGGGTTCATGGTTAGGTGTAGTGTGGAATTAATTAATCGAAGGTGGTTGAAAGGGTTGTGACCCAAATTTGGTTTTCTACAAGTATACATCAAGTAAGAGGTCATGTGGAAGACCTTGGTTCTCTGCACATTAGCCAACTATTCACTAAGATTTTTACAAATGATTTCTCCCTAATTCAAATTTTGTTTTCCTTCACATATGATATTTAGGTATGGGCACATCCAAAAATGGAACTCATTGATTATAGGAAGCCCCATTATTCTGGTCAAAAGAGTGATGATGTCTGAAATTTCTTCCTTGAAATCACTTCTATACAAATCCTTTGGCATCCTGGAAAATCCTCTCCTTGGGACCTTGAACCAGGACTTAGCCACCATGTATTTGTACTTCTTAGGTTCTTGATCAAATAGTTTTTAGGCTTGGGAAAAAGTGAGAACATTTAAATCTTCAACTACTAGAATCTTGAGGGTAGGATTGATACATCCTACATCTAACTTGGCAATCAATTGACCTTGGGGGTCTATGATTTCTTTTGTGTTTGGGTTAAAACAGAACCGCAGCTTTGAACCATATCTACACAATGGAATGAAACTAGAAATCCTCCAACATAAGCTATTCTATAATCTTTAATGAGTTGATCCACAGGCAAGGGATTAACATCATTGATTTATGCACATAAATCATTAAATTCAAGATGTTGTGCATTTGTTTCATATATGTTGGTTATGAAAGTCTTGAGGGAGGAGAGATACTCGTGGCATTTGTAATGGATCTTCATGATAGAAAATGGGTCGAGAAATAGTAACTCAGAAGGGAAAATGGATTCTTGAAAATGGCAATATGGTAGGGAAAATGAAAACTTAGCTCTGAATTCTCACAAAAGGCCTTTGAAAAATCTAAGTTTTATCATTAGGTGAATGACTACCTTCTCAAGAAGAATATGCACTTGTAATTTTTGAAAATGGTTGGGGGATTCTCGTACTATGACTAGAAAATCTTTGGGAATACAATGCGTGAAGCTTGGACTATAGTTTCAATGGTAAAAATACTAACTATCCCTATTTTTATACTACCCCATTTGGAGAAGGTCAGTGGGAGGTACTAATGAAGGAATTTAATGGTCTATAGGAAATGGGGTACTTGAAAAACTGGATGTCGACATACTTTTATATAGTGTGGATATGATAGAAGGATGAGGCATAAGACACGCAATATTATATGGGATGTTTGGTTCACAAAGTCTGAGATTTTACGTAGCACAATGAAAATGGTTATATTGCAGAAAATGCAGATTTGTGGAGAACCACGGACAGACCACACCTAGGACATATGAGACATGAGAAGCCAAAAATCCACATTACAATAGGATCCAATGGAAAGTGGGTAAGTCTAGCGAATGGCACATAGATGGTCCATGGGACATAAGGACACAAGTTCTTTTTGGCTCGAAAATCCACAACAGAAATAGGACTTAGAAAATTTTGAGAGATAGGTTGCGGTTCAACAAGGCTTGCGGGCATCAAGGGGATGTGGGGAACTGATAGTCTTGAAGCACAATGGCCGTGGGTTCAAAAAAATAATGATACTCCAAAAACAAAAAGAATACAAGATTTCTATGGGAAAATGGGGAATCAAAGAACATGGAGCCTAAAGGGATGTGGGACATGTAGGATGCCAAAACTTGAAATAGCTATAATACAAAACAAGAGTCCAAAACTCAAAATATAGAAAATTGGGTAACTGATGGGGATTTTTTAAAGCTTTCCTTCATACTTCAAAAAGGAAAACAAAGAACTTAAAAAGGAGAAATTACTCAAAATTTTGAAAATTTGACAAAAATACACACATTTTTGGGTAAGTGACAATAGTTGGCTCTTTTTGGGGATTGAACTAACTTGTCACAAGGTAGGAAAAAAGGACCTAAAAATATTTGGTTATTAGAAAGTTCATGAATCCATTGGGAAATAGAGTCCATAATGAGGCAATACAAAGGACAACAAGACAAGGGAGGAACAACATAAGCAAAAATGCAAACTATACAAGGCATATTTACAAAGATGTATAATAGATCGCCTAGTCACCTAGGACTGAAACAACTTCAAATATTGGCCACTATATGGCAATGGAAGGGAATTTCCATCCATATAGCTCAAGTAATAAGAGTTCTCACTAGAAAAATGTCTAATTTTGAAAGGACTAAGCTAAAGAGAATAAAACTTACCATGACTTCCATGAGGTTCATGTCACTTATTCCGAATAGGAAAATTTCTCCAACATAGAAGTCACCGCATCGGCTTTATTTTCAAAGAGATTCTTCTCTTTCTTATAGTTTGCAACAATTATATCCACCACGTGTAATTTGTCTTCATCTAGATTTTGCAAATACATAATCCTCTTCTTCATAGAGTTGGTGAAATTGGTATCTTTAATGGCTTTCAATAGTTGAAATGATAACAAATATATTATAACTAGAAACCGAGATTATGTTCCACAAAAAAACATTGAATGGGGAAATTCTAATTTTCTCTTTTGGGTTTGATTCTATCTGCTAAAATAGTAACATAAATCTTTTTGTGTTAATTCCTCTCGTGACCTATCCACAGGATTTTTGATGATTATTACCAAATTTTTGTTAGTCGATTCTACTTGCATGTCCCCTTGATGATAGTAATCATAAGAGTGTGCTAGGGAGTTTTGGGGTGATAATGTCAAGTAGGGATAGCCACATAGACAACCCTTTGTCTTAAAGATTAATGTTAATAATATTAGTCAGTCTTTCTGACCTTGAAAAGAGTGAAATGTTATAATTACTCACCCATCCTATATAAGTAGGATGATCCTTCACAGGATCATTTTTCTTGGTGATAGTAAATTACATACATCTATTAATAATATAGACCGTTTGATCTAAGGTCAAGCTACTTATGCAAGCTGTTATACAATGAGGAATTTTTTTTTCATTGTTTCTGTGAGACTAAGGAGCAAAGTGGAAGTGTTAGGTTAAAGTGTGATATTCTTAATATAAGACAATGCTTTTCATTGGATTTTTTCCTTCATATTTCTCCACTTAAATATCATGTCTCTTCTCTCATTTACTTTCAGTTCTTGTTATTTAATTTCATTAATGATATGTTAACTGTTATATGCATATATAAACATCTGGTTAAATGTCTACACATTATAATCTATAATCCTTAGCTATTTATTTTGTGGATCTATAATTCATTGATTATTCATTCCATATGTTTTCCAACATGGTATCAAAGCTTGTGATTATGTGTGTGCCAAGCTAGATTTGGATGTTTTCTAGCTTCGCAATAGCAAAGAAACTTGAATTTCATTTTATCGTGAAACCCTAAAAATCAACTAACAACTTTAAGCTAAATTAGATGCAAAGTTATAATTTTCGTCACCAAATTACTTGGATATTAGTCGATTGATTATTTAAATATTTCTAGATTTTTTTGTATTTTTGATATTTACTTACGCATCTTGTTTTAGTTGTTTTTGATTTAAAACCATCATCTGTGACCTTATTTTGAATTTTCACGTTGTTTATAGCCATTCTGGTTAGTTTTTTAATTTGGACCCAAAATATCTCTTTAGATCTAGTTATTTCATGGTGTTTAAATCCATTCCTTTTATTTTAATCTTTATTTGTCTCCAGATCTACCTTTTTGAAGCCTGATCCAATCTTTTTGCCATCTGGCTTTGTTTTGTTAGTTTTGCAAAGTTTGGACCAATGAAATTGCTCCAAATATCTTCTCTATCCTTTTCTTCATGTTTTTGAAACCTTATCTAGTTGTAGAGTGCAAAGTGGCTTCAATATGACATATTTATGTCTTTGCAAAGCTTGGGCCAATCATTTTTACCATCCGGATTTTTGTTTCAGTCATTTTTAAATTATTATGACTATGAAGCTTGAGCCAATCATATTGCTCCATCTAGCTTCACATTTGTCTATTTTTACGAAGCTCGAGCTAATAAAAATATCCATCTTGATTTTGGTGTCGAATATTTTTATTTGTCGGTTGTGTTCCACGAGAAAATAGAGGCTATACACATGTATCCTTCTTGTCATACTTGGCTTATATATCCTCTGTCATTTACAAAATTTGACCCAATCAAAAAGCTCCAACTAGCCAAATAATTCATAATTTATTGTCTTCTATCATTTGCAAATGGTAAACCAATAAAATTGCTCCAAGTATCTCTTCTTATCACATTTGTCAGATTTATGAAATCCTAGCCAATAGAATTTCTCCACATTTCACATTTTTCAGTTGTTTATTTATGGAATTTTTTATCCAATTAAAATTTTCCACCTTTCACATTTGTTAGATTTGTGAAATGCGAGCCATTTAAAAGGATCCACATATCTCTTTTGACTTAGTATTTTTTATTGCACTACAAAGTGTGATTCAATAGCATTTGGACACATATTTGTCATTTTTGTATACTTGTGAAGTGTGAAACACTCATTTGTTAACACAGCTTTTATCTCTCCTCGTGTCGTATTCTATTTTGTTTGAGGTTTTACCATAATTTTATTTGTACCATGAATTCCAAAAAAATTCTTCTTCATTCCACATGATTTAAGTCTCTGTGAATTGAAAATACTACTCTAATTGAAAAATGACACATATTTTAATTTTTCACACTTGTCAATTTTTTTCGACTTGTAAAATGTGATCTAATAGTCTTTCGACACATATCAAACTATCGTATTTTCTTTAACTTATCCATTAATTTTTTTGACAAGTGGCTTGTTTCACTTAGAATTTTTGTCGCATTATGTCGAGTGTGAAATGTGATCCAATTAATTAAAGATAGGAGTATACATTATTTCATTTAATTAATTATCTTCTAACTTATAATTTGTATTGAAAAATGTGAGCTAATTAAAATGTGACACATGTATTTTATTTATATTTTAAAGCTACTTATATTATTACATGTTTGTTTATCTTTTTTCATAGTTTTTTGAATCAGTTTTAGACCTAAAGAGGATTTAACTTTAATTTTTAAAGCGTCGCATCTACCCGAGGATCTATTTTGAAGTCGACACGTTCCTCACTTGGTATTGTTGATCTATTACACGTGTCAACCCCCATCTGAGTTGTTTATTAACTTAATTTTCTTATTAAAAAGATCATTTTGAGTTTTTGTATCTTTTCCTTTAGCTTATAGAGCCAAGTTGTTAAAGAACTTGTTGAGCTCTGTAACTTGACCCTAAATCTATCCTGTCAATTTGATCTAAATTTGACCAAATCAAGTAATTTTTTGTCTAAATTTGAGTTGTTTACTTTCATATAGCTATTAAAAAGATTTATATCTAGTCTTTTATCTTTGTTTGGCTTCCTTGACTCATTTTTAAACTATAATTGTTTCCATTGTCATCTGAGCATTAAAATTGGACAATTCTACCATTTTTCGTTGTATAAGTCTCAAATTTTGAATGGAACGAACTATAGTATCTGGAGGGTAAGGTTAAAAGCTTGTTTCATGGCTAGAAATCTCTAGTGTCGTGTGACTGGTATTGAAAAACATCCCACGAGGATACAAGCTACCCATGAAAACCTTAGCTCATTCTCTTTGAGATCTCATGAAGCCATGTCCATCCTATGCAAATCAGTAGAGATGAATTAGTGATGCATATAGGTCATATGGAATCATCTATAGATATATGAAAATAATTAGAGACCATGCATGAAGGTAGTAGGTTATCTAAAATAATTAAACTAGTTTTAGATTTGTTTACATCACCCATGAAGGGGGATGAGAAAATTATCAACTATTTAGCTAAAATTAAGAACATTAAATCTCAACTAGATGGTTGCAACTATGAATTATTTCAAGATAAGCTTATGTAATTTATAATCTAGATTAACATTAGTGAAAAGTTTAGAAATTCCTAATCTAGACACCTTGTCTTCTTTGTAGATTCAAGAAGAGAGAGTAATGTAAAATTTTGATTCAAAAGAGACTGCCTCTCAAGGCTTGTTCTCTCATAATCATAAGGAATCCCAAAACAAGTATAATAATTATTCTAATTATAAGTCTAGCATTAAATCTAGGTTTAAAGAAAATCATAAGCCTAATCTTGTCAAAAACATTCAAAATTTTAAAGTCAAGTTCAATGGAACTTGCAACAAGTGTGGAAAATTAGAACATAGAGAGTCTGAGTGTAGAGTTAAAAATAATAGACTAGTCAAGAATGCTAAAAATAAAAAATTTAACAAAAAAAGTCAAAATCAAAAGAAAAACCAAGAAAATATAGTTGAGTAGTCTATTTCCCTATATACAACCCTTTCAGCTTCAAATGAAAACAAGTGGACTCTTGAAAATGGTGCTTCTAGGCATATGACCTATACTCCTGTCATCCTTTAAGATGTTGTCAATTGTGAGGAAAATATCTATCTAGGAGATAACTCTGTCATTAGATCTAAAGTTTGTGGCAATGTTAAGTTGTCAAATTGTGTAATTAAAGATGTCTTGTATGTTCCTAAACTGAAAAATAATATTTTTTCTTTCTCTCAGCTAACTAAACAAAATTCTAAAGTTGTTTTACTATAAGATAAGTGGTATGTCAAAGATAAGGTTAAAAATGTTATTACTTTTGGAATTTAGAAAAATGGCTTGTATGTTTTTGATGGCTTTATATTCGAGTCTTGTTTTTGTTCATCTTATCGGAATAATATTCATCTTTTATATGAAATACTTGGGCATGTTAATTTCAAAATCTTGTATGATATGTCTAGACTAAATCATGTTGTTGTACTTATTAAGATAAAGTTAGATCATGAAACTTGTGAAATTTGACTGTGGTAAGAAACATGCTCAACCTTTTCATAAACATCATGATCTTAAATCCTCTCGTTATTAGAACTGATTCATAGTGATGTAAGAGGTCCTCTTGAAGTTCCTTCTCTTGGTGGTGCTTTGTATGCTATTTTTTTTATTGATAATTATTCTAGGATGACTTGGTCTTATTTAATTAAGAAGAAGTCTAATGTCTTAGTTAAATATCAATAATTTAAAGCTCTTGTTGAGAATTATTATAATCTGAAAATTAAAATAATTAGGATTGATAATGGAGGTGAATATGTTAACAAAGAGTTTGATAAGTTTTGTGTGTCATTTGGTATTCAAAGAGAGCTAACTAATCCTTATTCGACTCTACAAAATGGTATTGCAGAAAGGACAAATAGGAATGCCTTAGAAATGGTAAGGACTATGTATCATGCTTCTAATATACCTAAGTTTTTATGGGATCTAGGATGACTTGGTCTTATTTAATTAAGAAGAAGTCTAATGTCTTAGTTAAATATCAATAATTTAAAGCTCTTGTTGAGAATTATTATAATCTGAAAATTAAAATAATTAGGATAGATAATGGAGGTGAATATGTTAACAAAGAGTTTGATAAGTTTTGTGTGTCATTTGGTATTCAAAGAGAGCTAACTAATCCTTATTCGACTCTACAAAATGGTATTGCAGAAAGGACAAATAGGAATGCCTTAGAAATGGTAAGGACTATGTATCATGCTTCTAATATACCTAAGTTTTTATGGGATGAAGCAATGAACACTACTATGTATATTCTTAATAGAGTTCTTAGTAGAGATATTTTCCAATCTGCTCCTCGTGAAGTATAGAAAAATAAAAAACCTGATATCTCTCACCTTAAGATATTTGGTAGTCTTGCATATATCATTATTCCAAAATACAAAAGGAATAAATTTGATATAACCTTGTTTTCTAGTATTTTTTGTTGGCTATGGTTGTAAAACTAAAGTGTTAAGAGTTTATGACCCATTCAAACATGATATTATTGAAAAAATAATAATTTCATATCTTAGAAAGAACTTTCTCGATGATCCTCATGAACCCTCCTCTATCACTCCAGAGATATATATTTATAATTCTTCTTTCAAGGAAACAAAAGTTCAAGAGGATTTTCATCCTAATCTATATATGATGGAGATTGAGTGGAAATCATCCAAAAATATCTTGCAACCTAAGGTTCCTAAATGGGCTAAAAGTATTGTTCAAAATTCTCAACCGATAATATTAGAAAGATAACTAGAATATGGCATACTTATCATGCCTTGATTACCCTCTATGAGGAAGAACCAAAATCCTTTGAAGAAGCATATCAAGATGATAGATGGCTTCAAGATATGAAGGATGAATACAATTCTTTGATAAAAATGAAACTTTTGGAACTAGTACCTCCTCCTTCTAAAAGAAGCATTGTAGGATCTATGTGGTTGTTCAAAATTAAATATAACTCTCTAGGAGAGATTAAAAAGTTCAAGGAAAGGCTTGTAGCTCATGGTTTCACTTAGAAACCTGGTATATACTATGTTGATACCTTTTCTCCTGTTTCTAAGATGAGAACTGTAAGATTTCTTCTTGCATTAGCTTCCCAATATGGTTGGGAGATTAACCAAATGGATGTCAAAAATGAAATCTTAAATGGTGACTTAAAAGAAGAAATATATATGAGTCAGCCTAAAGGTTTTGAAGAAACTGGTAAATAAATTTATGCCTGTAAGATTACAAAGTTTTTGTATGGTCTTAAGCAAGCTCCTAGATCTTGGTATGCTAAAATTTATAGGTTATTTCATGAATTTGGTTTCTTTACTACTTTTCTTATAACAATTTATTTCTTAAGTTTGATAACAATCATATTATCATTATTTTTCTCTATGTTGATGATATTTTGATTACTAGTAGTGATAGAAATTTAATTGTTAGAATCAAATAAAATCTAAAACAATGTTTTGAAATGACTGATTTAGGTTTATTAAATCATTTTCTTGGCATGATTATATATTTCAAGATCAAAAGTATATTGTTGTATCTCAATCTCGGTATTCTATGAATTTTCTTAGAATATTTAACATGATTTACTGTAAACATGTTCCCATTCCTATTGAAGTTGGTGTTAAGTTAGACCCTAAACCAACTTGTGCTAAATTTGATTCTAATCAGACATAGACTGACTAGTTGGTAGTCTAATTTATTTGACCATTAATAGACCTGATCTTTCTTATGGAGTAGGATTATTTTAAAGATTTATGAAAGAAACATATGAGTCTCATTGGAAAATGGAAAAAAGGATTTTGAAATATATTAAAGGGACAATCAATTATGGTCTTTTTTATTCTTCTTGTAATGATGCACAATTATTTGGTTATTGTGACTTTGATCATGTTGGTGATGTTATAGATAGAAATTCTACTTCTAGATATATTTTCAAGTTGGATACAAGTGCCATCACTTGGATTAGCAAGAAGTAACCAATAATGTCTATCTCTTCTACTAAGGTAGAGTATAAAAGTGCTATGGAAGTTGTCAAAGAAGCTATGTGGCTGAAAAGACTATTGGATGAACTGCACATGGGTGTCAAATGGAGCACTAATTTTCTAGGTGATAGCCAAAGTTGTATTTCTCTTGTAAAGAATCTATTTCAACATCAAAAAACCAAGTATATTGAAGTTCATATGCATTTTATTTGAGAAAAAGCCTTAAATAGAGATATTGATCTCAAGTTCTATTCTACTGAAGATCAAGTTGTAGATATCTTCACCAAGCCATTATGTGATGTGAAGTTTTTCAAGTTTCATGCCTTGTTAGGCCTATCATAGTTTCCATTGAGGGGAGTGTGCATGAAAATTCCACATCTTAATGGTTATTGTAAACTTCCAATACTTCCTCCATTTTTTAATAAGTAAATGTGTCATTATAAGTTAAGTTACTTATAAATCCCAATAAAGATTTAGTTATGAGTATGACTTGGTTTATAAAAGGCTCCATAATATGATGTAAGTATTCATATATAAAGAACTTGTTCTTAAGAATTTTTGTATGGGAAGATCATCGATTTCCCTTGTTTGCATGCTAGCTTGAATCATTATTTCTGATTCAATGATATGTAAATCTTTTTGTAGAAAAAGGTAAAATTTGTATGTCTATTTTTTGTTTTCCCCACTTAACATTAAGGGGGAGTGTTGGGGTGTTGATGTTAAGTGGGGATAGCCACTTAGAAAACCCCTTGTCTTAAAGATTATTTTTAATAATCTTAGTCGGTCTTTCACAACCTTGAAAAGAGTGAAGCGGTATAATAGCTCACCCATACTATATAAGTAGGGTGATCACTCATGGGACTATTTACTGGTGATATTGAATTACACTATGCTATTAAGAATATAGAACATTTGATCCAACCTCAAGCTACTTCTGCGAGTTATTATACATCAAGGAAGAAATTTGTTATTGTTTCTTATGTGAGACCGATGAGCAAAGTGGATATGTTGGGTTAAAGTGGGATATTCTTAATATAAGACAATGATTTTTAGTGGAATTTTTTCCCTTTGGGTTTCTCCACTTAAATTTGGTGTCTCTTGTCTCATTTTATTTTAGTTCTTGTTATTTACTTTCATTAATTATCTATTAAGTGTTATATCTATATATAAACATCGGTTAAATGTCTCCACATTATAATCTATAATCTTTAGTTGTTTATTTTTGGATCTATAATTCTTCAATTATATCTTCATACATTGATTCTAATAGGGATATTTTTAACTATAACATAAATCAATTAGCTCATAAGAGGAGAAATTTTGAGAATTATCGGTAACAATTTTGTTTGGGACTGCAAACCTAACTAGAATGTTTTCGTTGATGAAGTTATATACAACTTCTAAAGTGGTTATTTTAAATTGGAATAACTTCTACCCAATTTTGAAGTAGTCAAGTAGCTATCAAGACATGTGTGTGTCCAACACTTGAATTATGATTAAGAGTGCCTATAAAATCTATCCCCAACTATGAAAAGTCTCCTCTACTTCTATTGGTTTGAGAGCTATGGTGTTCAATTTGGGTCTTCCCACAAAGTTTTGACATGATCATTTTTTTACCCATTTTGTTGCATCCTTGAACAATTTTGGGCAATAATAGCCTGCACGAAGGATCTTATGAGATGTTACAGTTGATGAAAAATGACCTTCAAAGACCTGATCATGGAAAATCTCAGCAACCTTTTTGTTGTTCTATGTCTACACATCTCAAAAATATTCCATCAATTCATCTCTCAAATAATGAATTGTCCTAGAGTATGTATTGTGCAAATCACAATTTAAAATATCTCTTTTCTTTAGCACTAAGGTGTTCCAAACATTCTATGTAAGTCAAAAAGTGAGCAATGTCAGCATAACATTCATGTATTGAACTTAATAAAAGTACAATTGGGATATCATCATCTTATTCTTTGGATGTGTTGGTGCTCGAATTAATCTCACCCCTTTCTATTTGAAATTTGCATTTGGCATTTGTTATGTCTCTTTTTTTTCTGTGAGGAGTACGAGTTTGAAAGGTTATATTCATTGATTAAATTATTTTGATTCTCCGTGTGTTGAACTTAGGAAAATTACAATTGTGATATCATCATCTTATTCTTTGGACGTGTTGGTGCTCAAATTAATCTCACCCATTTTTGTTTGAAATTTGCATTTGGCATTTGTTGTGTCTCTTGTTTTTCTATGTGGAGTAAGATTTTGTAAGGTTACATTCATTTATTAAATTATTTTGATTCTCTTATGTGTTGATTTTTTTCATATTTTTTATTGAGGATCATGTTTAGATATGTATTATTTTTTAAAACCCTTGCAAAAAATAGATCATGAATCGGGTTTAAAAATTAGAAAAATTACATGTGTGAGGTGTTCCTTGATCATGTCAATAATTTTGTATTTTTTCCACCACCCATTGGTATGTGGCACTTCCCAGTTTGATGCAAGATGATGGGTTTAAATTTAAAACTTATAAATTTCTATAACGTTCACAATATGAAAATTAGGTTATGCAGCACAACGAATATTCCTCCAAATATTTGCAATTAGAAAGTGTACAAACAATTTTTTAATCCTCTTTTGAAAGTGTAAACTTATCACGAGTGGGATGGATGTGGCGGATCGGGGCATAGTTCTTTTTTTTACACTAAGGTAGTAATGTATAAAAGTGTAAAAATCTCGATGCCCGTAAAAGACATATGGCTCTTTCTTATGCAAGGAGCGGGGAAGTGGGTCATCGAAGAAAATTTATACTTTTGGTTTAAAGTGAAAAAGGAACAAAGTTTCAGAAAGGGCCCATAGCTCTACTATCTTTTAGGTGCGACCATGTGTCAAGCTCAAATTGAAAGTCAAAGGTAGACAGTTAGGTCAAATGACTAAAAGTATGTGTTTTAACACACAAAAAAATGAAAAGAATCTCTGTGATCCTACATTAGCATAAGACTTTTCCATGTGGATGACTCACTTTTAAAATTTGGAAAAGAGGAATGAATGACCATGATGCAACACATTAATTTTTGCCACCATCAATGCATTTTGCACAAATCAAGGATGATTTTAAATTTTTCAAACACCTTGATCCTTTTATTATCAATTGTCGAGATTTGGTTGCCATCATTAGTAATTTTCATTGAGGAATATCATGAATATGACCATGGAGCTTGAAGTAGGAACTAGAAGTTTGAAAATATTTTGAATTAAGGTTGAATTGATTAGAATTTCATGGGAAAATCGGTAAGAACTCAGGATTTCTGTGCTTTTATTTTATTAGAAAGAAATTTGAATTAAAGCTAGGGTTTTTAAAGATGAAAACCATGCCATCCTCATTCTTGGTTACATCTGGAATCATGAGTGATTTAGATAAAATTATAGACACAAACTTAATGAATGTCGACTTAAAATATTTTCTTCAGAGATTGAGTAGCCCTAATAAGAGTGAGTCTATGAAATCAATTCAAGATAGTTGCATCACTTTAGCTGGTGTTATTCCACCATCAATTCATTTCCTAGAATTGGTATGGCATTGCGCTATGAACTATGACCCATAAAAGGGAAGTGCTAGACAAAAGTGGTGATGTAGTGTTGACATTGATGCCTACAACTATTAGGATAATGCTCAAGTTACCTGTGATAAAAAATCCAATAACCTTGGGTATCAAGTTAGCTTTATGAGATTATGAGGAAAAGAAAAAATATTATGCTAAGCTCATAAATACAAAATGGCTCCTAGTAGAGAAAAAGGAAACAACTCAAATCCCTAAAAGACTGGTTAGGGCATAATTTGTTGAAGAAGCTGAGGATGTTATTTTATTGTTAATTCGAATGGTTGGGTTAGAGACTACAAACGAGTTAAGGGAATGGATGTGCACATACATGTGGATAATTTTGGAAAGGAAAGGGAGCATCTGTTGGGCTACTTTCATTGTAGAATCACTTCATAGCCACATGGTTATCTTTGCAAACAAAAATAGAGATGGGTGATACCTTAGAGTTGGAATTTTACATGATGACCTACTTGATTTACAATGTTGTAGGACATAGACATTTCCCTATCCTTTTTCCACGTGCTGATTTTAAACAATGTCAAATACATGTAATTTTTCCCCAGTTATAGGTGGTTAATTGGAGTGGGATTGTAAGATTGGTCAATGAAATCTTATTTACACCAATTATATATCTTTTCAAACAAGAATGGGGGCAGTATAATATTTATGAGTAGGATAGGCAAGTGATTATGTAATATGTGTGTTATTTCATTCAGTACAAGAAATTCACATATATAAGAGTTAGTGGTTTTAAAGGTAAGCCAGGAAATTTGTCTAGATACTTAGATGATAAAATGGATTTGTGTGAACTGGAAAGGAAATTAACACCGGTTCATAAATTAATTTATTGGAAACATAAAACAAATATTAATTTCCCCATCAGAAGTGGAAGGTACTCATGCCCTTCCATTATAAAGGCTAGATTAATTGAAAAATTTTGAGATGGAAAATTTTGAGGCAAGAGCTAACTATGATATCAGGTGGGTGTTCAATAATATTGCAAACACTTTTGAACATGAGCCTCATTTTGAAGACTATTGGATGAATTGTAGAGATGAGGAAGAGGTCAGGATGAGATATTTCTCTAGAATGACCCTTACATAAATCATAGAATTAAAGATTACAGTTATCCTCGAGGGAATTATGGATGATCCACAAATGGTGAGTAAGTATTATCTTGATCAAATGGTGGAGGGGCAGCCTATAGACCCTTTAAATTGGAAGGAAATAGAATTAGATTATTCTTATATTTAGATAACTGATGTGATGAGGAGAACTATAAATTGGTTAGCTCAAAATAATATTGACTTATCGTTTCAAAATACAAGAATCCTCAACAACTTTAGGGATTTGGGAAACTTAAATGATGATATTCTCTTCCGAGAGAAGGAGCTGACAAAATTTATCCTTTGGGAGGAAAATACCTCGTTTCCTTCAAAGAGTCCCACTTCTAAACTTATAGATGAATGGACTTCAGCCACTAGTGGGACTAGTACTTCTATATCCACTTTGAGGAAAAATACTGAGGAAATGCTCCTAAAATCTATGGAGAATGCTCCTATTAATTTTGCAACACCACTTCAAGAAAAAGGGAAAGGTTTGGCATCTCATCATATTCCTTTATGATTATTCTTCAAAACCTCATAGTGTTGACAAATTAATGAGTGGGGCTATAACAAGTGGCCATTCTCAATCTAGGCCACGTAAAGAAGAATGAAAAGTAGCACCAGACCTCAAAAAGTTTGAAAGGGTACATAAGAGACACAAGGTTGTATATGAGCCAATTATGGTAAGAGAGGGTTTCCATACACCCAAGAAACATAAGCATAGGGATGTGGTGATTGATCCCCCTGAGCATGAGAGGAATGATGTTTCTCAAACACAACATGTTGCACTAGTACCATAGGTGGAACAATCAATTCCTTTTTCCTCATCTTTTCCTTTAGAAGAAGTGACAATGAGAAGCACTTAGGAGAAAATTACCCAAGGAAATATTTCATCTAATCTAGTAGACAACAAAATTTTAAGTCCAGGTATGAAAACATCTAAAACTTTACCTACTAAGGATGTGAATATACCTTTGTTTGAAACATTGTAAGAGTCTGCAAAGGCTCAGGTAGATGTGATAGATGTTGACATTGGTGAATATTTATCTACATTAGATGCACTTGATGTATCTATTGATGAAAAAATAGAAAAACCAATAGATAATCTTCAAATAAATAAATAATTGGAAGAGATCACTCATGTGTCAACCGGTGAAATCAAGATCCAAACATCAGAAACTTCTTCTATAGGTCAAATGACTTTAGAGTCAAAAAAACCAGAGTTTCTCAATGGAGAGGATATAAATGTAGAGTTATTGGTGGAAGAATATTCTTACCATTATGTCAAAACCACCAAGGATGATGAGCCTTGTCAAACAGGGAAATCTATCTTTGAGAAGACAATAGAAGTTGCACAAGATGCAATTTCTAGAGAGGAAATTATTGCTGATATAGATATGTAGTCTCTAGATGGGAATAGGGAGTTGGCATCAAGTGAGCAATCCACCATGACACAATCTGAGGTATCATTAGAAAATGAGGATAATAAGATGCCAACCCAGTAGTTTTCAAAGAAGGTAGAACTATGTGAGGGGAAGGAGGAATTTGCAAGCCAGTTATTGGTTCAAGCAATCCTCAGAGGAGAAAATCAATCTAATGTGGCATCATTTGGAGAGATAAGGAAATAATATATCCCAACTACTGGTATAAATTAGAAGGAGATAGATCAATCCCAAGCTTTAGACCAAGGAGAAGGACAATTGAAGGAATTTCCAGTACAAAGTGTGAGAGTAGGGAAATGGCTATTGAAATAGATGGTGAAAAATAGGTAAAATCATTAGCCCAAAATGAATAAGGAGTATCAAAGTAATTGGTGGTTGTCCCTGAGAAACCCCAACAAGAATTGCAAGAAGAAAAGTCTTGGAAAACTCTTGCAAAGGGATGGATTGGCAAATTGATTTCAAATGAGGAAATAGAAGTTCTTCATGTTCAGGCCATAGATCTTACTACATTATCCTTTCCAAAGATGGTAAGAACTTAAAAATGGCTAAGATTATTGCCAAGACTCATACTGATTCATTGGGGTCCAAAATCTAGAAATAACAATCCCTTATGAAGGAAAAACTAGAGACAATGTAAAAACTAATGACTACATTGTTCAAATCAATCCTTTAGGAAACCCTTAAAGGGATCAATTAAAACAAGGAATATCAGAGTCATTAAATGACCTGTTGTAAATGGTAGATGAAGATAGGGTAACAAAAAAGTAGTTGAAGGAACATGTCAAAGCATTGAGTTCTAGTCTACAATAGTTAATTGGGAAGCCTAGTCATACTCAAGAAAATACCTCTGTAAATACCCCTGAAGGATTGGAAAATATTGATAAAGCTATCAAGAAGGTTCAAGCTATAGACACATGGATTGATAAGTTAACAAAAAAGGGAAAAGAAGCAATTGAAGAAGCTAGAGAAAAGTATGAATAACTCAAGAATAGGCTTAATGAGATTGATGAGATAATTGAGCAATATGACGATGAAATCTTCTACTTGAGGGAATTTTTGTAGAATTGGGTGCATAACTAGGTTTAGTGATGAATTGGCAGAACAAGAAAGGATTTTGTGAACAAAATTGAGAGAAATTCAACATGTTATGAAAGAACTAGAAAAAAATGGAGGGGAAACTTTAAATGGGATCAAAGAAAAGCTTGAAGTTAAAATAAATTGGGTTGATAAAACTCTTGATGCCATCGATTTGAAAATAGAAGATATGGTGTCTAAAAAATTAAAAAAGAGTTATGGTGATTTGAATATTGATTTATTGTTCAACTCTTTTGAGAATAATATTCAGAAAGATGATTTCTCTTATGAAGTCATTAAAACAATGAGAAAAATTGAAAATAGAATTACAGAGTTGAAAGCTAGGCCACTAGAATATAAGCAGAAGATGGGTCATTGTATGGATACAATAGCTAGACAAAAATTAATATTTTAACACCACATTGGGCCAGATGAGGATGAAATAAATGATATTTTCCAGAGATATGATGCATACGTGGCAAGATTTCCAGAAGAACAGGATGCAGGAGTGGAAACTGAAGAAGAAAAGGATGCAGACATAAGAAATGATGAACAAGCTTAAGCTTTTTGTTCTTAAAGTTGTACTTTCTTTCCATAATTCCTTTCTAAGATGATGTTTTAATTGATATTTTTGTTTCATTGAGGATAATTATTACTCTGAAATTCATTGTTTTCCTATATCAATTGTGAAATGGTACAATGCATTAGTTTTATATGACTTAGATAAAATTCAATATACATTTGTACAAACATATAAACTATTGAGATATTTGTGCTTCTTGCATGTTGAAAAAGGAACAAAATGGGGTTCTATAGGGTCCATGCACATGGCAAAAAGGATTGTATACATGTCAAAAATAAAGACAACAAGGAAAAACAATGTTCAGATGTCTTTTATTCCCTCTTAAAAACTTCCCCATAATGGAGGAAGTTTTTTCAATAACTTATTCTTCCTCAACATGAATTCACTTGAGCCTTGTGCCTCTAGATAAATATGATAGACCTTGCTAGATCTTGGGACATCCCCATGTCCATTAATGACTCAAGAGTCATTCTAGGACTATCCATAATATTTTCTAGCTCAATTTTATTCTGATGGGAGGATACCCAATCAAAAGATCCAAACCTCATGTGAAAAATGTTGTTTTCCCTTTCCCCTTGTGAAAGGTAGACTTACTAAGAGTGGATTGAGAGGGGAAATCTAGGGTAATTAGAAGGAAAATAACTACACCTTGTAGACTAGGTAGGTTACGAGGTCTGAGCTCGACCCATATTCACATTTCCTTGTGTGGGGTGGATGATCTTTGGGAGAAGGAATTGGCCGAGGTCCAAAAATTCATTCTCTTAGTGAAGGAGCATGATGCACTAAATGAGTGGATGACCGAATGGAAAATATACCTCTATTGTCTCAAGTAGAGGACATTACTACTCTTGATGACGAGAAGATATGGATAGCTACTCTTCTCCATCTAATATAATGATTGGGGGATGAGGAATTGATTTTCCCCTTCTCTTTCCCAAAGATGATGTTGGCATTGAACTTGGTTGTGAGGGTACAATTTTTGTTTGTCCTTTCTCCAGAGAGATGATGGTAGGAATGGTGTCAATGGATGATTTTTTGTATAACGCATGATTCCTTGGGAATATCCTTTAATAAAAACTCTTCATCGCATAAGAATGGACACTTTGAAAGTTGGTTTTCCTAGACACTTGGGGCCTTCTCTCAATCCATAATTTCTTTAAGTCTTCAGGAGATTTCATATGTTCCCAACCAAAGAGATGAAAGTACATGAATTGAAAGGATGAGAATATAGGATTGATCATAATCAGCCTTGTAATAAGTACTATGTAGACTTGTTGATAATTTAAGGGTCCCCTAGTGTCTCCTACACATTCTATGTCAAACAAGGCCCTAACAAAATCCTCATCAAGACCACTCAGGTCAAAGACTTGATTCAAATATTTTCATAAATTTCTTTCAAACTATTTTCCCTAAGTACTCTTGTTATGTCACTGGTAGGAGGTTGTGAAAAATTTCCTTACTTACAGGATAAGAAAATTAATGCATCCTCGGTGATGGAATAAAACTAGGTTTTATAATGAAAGGGATACATATTGGTCTAATTAAGGGAAATATTTCCCATGAGATGAAAGAAGATTTTTCTCACTTCACACAAAGAATATTTAAGAGTTGGAAGGGATTAGGAATAAGCATAATTGGTGAATCAATATGATTTGACAAGAACCATGTGTGGTAATTAAGCCAATAAGACATGAAATGGAGTACGTAGTACCTAAGATGGATTCTTGGGAAGTAGATGAGGATATATTTCATATCAAAATCATCTGGAAGTGCTCAAAGGTCATCAAAAGTGATTATCCAATCAATATGTGGTAATAATGATTAAAATAATCTACCAAAAGTGATGACCCGGTATCCCAATCAAGCACAAATGGAACCAATTGAAAAGACTCACATTTTGTACACATGGTATTATGAAGTGAAGTATTTTCAAAAGAGTGGCATGTTTTAAAATGGATATTGTAAAGGGGAATATTCCTTGGAATATAAATATTTTTGGGGGAAATTGAAGGTTAGTGAGTGAGTTGAATGGTATAAAGGTGCAAAAGATAATCACACGTAAAGGGGGTTAAAATTTTCTGAGAATTGTTCGAAGAAAAGAGAGAGCTGAGTAAAAAACCATTTTCCAAGAGCTTATCTGAGAAACTTGTTATTTCCTTTGTGTTTTAAAATTTAATCATGTCAAGATGGTTGTAATTTTTCATCCATTGACAAGCTTTGAGACTGTAAATAAAACTTTCCCTTGTTGATAAATTTGATGAACCTTGAGTTAATTATGTTAATCATGAGCATCGTTGTGTTTTATTTCATTTTGATATGTTTCAAGTAGTTATTCATGTCCCTGTTGCAATCTTATGTTAGGAATTCCTCTTAATCACACAATATATTATCCTTGTGGTAATATTGTGGTATTTTCAATTATGTTGTGAGAAGAGTTTTCATTTCATTGTGCAATAAATAATTTAAACTCACTTTATTTCCATCTTGCTGATATAGATTGTTTGTTAGTCTATGAGTGTATCTTAGGCATGATGAACCAGGGATCTATGATGTTTAGTTGATTCTTTGACATGAGATTTTATGTCAATTTCTCAAAGAATGTGTGAAACTATGCATCTTTGGGATTCCATGGGTGTGCATCTTCTAGTTGAAGGTTCATTGTTGACTATTTGAAGTGTTTTTATCATCTTGCTTGGCATATTTTCCAACCTTTGTTGAAAGTTTTTAAGAATTTGGTATAATAAACTTTATCCTACTTAATTCCCCAACAAAATTCATCTATAAATGATAAATCCTATAGGAATTACCCTTTCTTGCACTATTTTTCCATAAATGCTAAGGAGATTTGTTGAATTTACCCATCCTTTACTCAAAACATGTAGGAGCAATCAAGTTTATTGTTGTCTTTAGTAACTTGAACCTTTTTTAGAAGACATATCCATTCTCTAGAGTGAAAAATCGTGAGATTTATATTATGTTGCATTGACCATGTATTCTTAAGGTTTTATTTCAAATATCATAGAAGGAAATTCAGTATAGCTGATCCATTTACATCTCTCACAAATACAGAGTTACAAAATGGGTCCTCTCACCCTGGTTAAAGGCACAACCAAAAGTAGTGAGGGTAGGTCAAACCCTTTGCATGGTGCTACCTAATTTTTCCAAGCTTGAGTGACAAAGAGTTAGTCAAATCCCTCCCAGCTATGAAATGACTCGAATTCTGATTTATCTGTCTCTAAGCATATTTGTCAACCTATTGATGTTTCTCAACTTCAAAGGGAGAATCAATTTGGGTACCAACATGATGATTCAATTTGATAACTATTGGCAATCAGTTCACAGGGGCCTCTACCTTAGACAATCTTAGTTAGTCGATATCTAGGTCATATTCTTGGACCTTTTCCACCTAGTTTCCTCTTTTTGACCCAAAATCTTGTTGTGTAAGGATGGACTTAACAATTGTATCAAAAAAAGATAATTCAGTGAGAATTGAGAATATAGAATCAAAATTTCTTAACTACTTTAACTATAGAAAAATCATGCTTCTCCATTTTTGTGTATTTAAACTCATGAGCCTTTAAGACATAACTCATGAAATCTATGGGGAGTTCACAACCTCAAGAATTCTTTTGCACCAAAATGGCTGCCAAAGTATGCTCAGTGGCATAGCAATAGATTATGAAGTCCTTCTCAAAATTATGGTAGGAGAGAACAAGAGTATTTGCAATGGTCTTATTTATATTTTCAAAAGCATCGTATCCTTCAGAATTCCAACAAAAATATTGTTTCCATTTCATCATTTGAGATATGCTCCATGTAAATTATATGAAATCCAAAATGAAACTTCTTTGAAAATGGATTTTTCCAAAGAAATAATGCACACCTTTCTTGCTCATTGGAAGAGGAATTTTTTGAATAGCCTGGACCATCTCTAAATAAATCTTGGTCCCATCCTTGGAAACAACATGCCCAAGCATTTTACCTTCTATGATACCAAAGATATATTTTTGAATTTAAAGAGATCCCATGTTCCTTGTACTTGAAGGACATCTTCAAAATGCTGAAAATGATCCTATCTTTTCTTGGAGGAGATATTCAAATTATCGAGATAAATCAAAATGTACTTTCCTTTTAAAATTCCAAAATCCAGATCCATTACTCATCGAAATGTTGCACCAGCATTAATAAGAACAAATGGAATCCTTCTATAAGAAAAAGTTCCCAGGTAGTAATGAAGGTTATCTTGTTTTTATCTTGAACATCTACTTCGATCTGATTATACCTTGAGAATCCATCAAGCATGGATAACATCTCCAAACTGGTGACATCTTACAAGATTTGGTCCATCATAGGGAGTGGATAATTATCCTTAAGAGAGGCCTAATTTAAATTTCTAAAATCCACACAAATTTAGATTCATCCTTTCTTTTTCTTACAGGCACAATATTGGCTACCAAATCATAATGGTGAATATGAAATATTATTCTTCCATTTAGCAACTTCGAATCTCTTAATGAATTGTATCTACAATTTTGGGATTATATTGCCTTTGCTTCTGGCGGAATGGTTTGATCCCTAGTTTTAAAGGAATATAATGTTGCATTTCCCTTATCTTGAAATATTTTAGATCATCATATGAATAAGCCAAAACATCAATATATTTTCTCAATAATTCAATCATTTTCTTCTTTTCATCCTTAGTATAGCATTTGCCAATATTGACCAATTTAGGCTTTTCTTCACTCCCTATATTGATTTTTTCATATTCAGCTGATTGATGGGCCTCATGTGATACCTTAGATTTAATATATCTATCATGCTTATCAAATAAATCTTCTAAGCTTACTAGTCCTCTAGGTATCTTATTACCTTTCAACCTTATGCAACCATCTTTATCAGATTCTTCCTCTACTCCTTCAGACATAGAAGATGAAATAAAATCACGATGAACAACTTCACTTCCTTCAAAATATAGTTGACTAAAATTATCTTGGAGCTCAAGGAAGGAGATCAGGTGATGATCATAATTAAACACCTACGATGTAGTTTACATTATCCGTCATAATTGTTCTATGTATCATGTCGATTGTGAACTTATCTTGAGTAAAATCTAGGTGAGGGATAAACGGAGATCCGGAAATAGTTAAAGCATCAACTCTTGTATTTTTCTCTCTATGCACAACTTCAATAGAAAAGGCATCTAGTAATTAAATTGAATCCCAGAAAAATTTCTACAATGCTCAAGTATTCCATTTTTACTTGGAACACCACTCTAACATGCTTTACAATGAGATCAACATCTCATTGAGCAAAAATATTATTAACCCCAATTTCTCTTACTACTGTCAAGACAAGAAGAAGGGCCTCATATTCAGATGTATTATTTGTGTTTTCAAACTAGAGCTTATAAGAGAATGGGTGATATTTACCTTTAGGAGAGGTTATAACCACACTAGCTCTAGAGCCAACCAAAGAACAACTACCATCAAATTCCAATACCCAAACGCCATTAGGATCATTAATCACCCCCTTAGGATCCTTTACTTCATCTTCAGACATGATCATATAGTTACCATGGCCAATGTCCTCATAGAGAATTTGTGCTTTAGGATCATCAATTTTCTGCACAATATATTCTTCCTGTCTCTTAGGTAACAATTTCTTCATTTTTCCATTAACTGGAATGAGGGCATGTGACCAATCCATCTAGATCTCTCCTCCCACTTCTCTACAAAAATTCCTACTCAACAACATACCATATGATGGTGGGATGTCTGCAACTAAAATTGTAGCCTTGAATCTTTTCTTTGGGAAGGTAACAAAATCTACTTGGGCATCTTTGATCCTTCCAACAAGAGGCACTTCCTTTCTTTCCATGGAATAACATGATCCCAAATTTCTTGTCAATGTGAGGTGAGGGAAAGAGTAACTTTAGTAAGAATCATATTATCTTATGCTCTTGAGTCAATGAAACAATTGCTAAGCTTATGACCAATTATGAGTAGTGTGACATAGAAGGGATCAATTTTTTCAGTTGTAGAAGGTGCTGAAGCCATCAAATTTTGTGGAGGTGGAGAGGTAGGAGTGGGTAACATGCCTTTAGAAGTGGTGGATGATTGGCTAGGTTTGGACTTGAAAAACTTGACAACCTGGGAAAAGAAATTTGGGTGAGTTTGATAGAATTCATGTTCTAACATTTGGATCTTGGTAATTTTAATATGATTAATTATGTCAAAATACCCTAAGATGAATGGGACATCTATGCGTGAAGAAGTGCAAATCTTAAGTTTATCAAATTTTGCATATGAGGTTGTTTTAGAAACAAGAGTTGAAGACGCATTAGCCTTAGGTGTAAAAGATGAAGAATAATGACATGAGCTCATCTTCTTACAACTAGAATAATGAATCAAACTTATTTAGATTTTTTTGTAGGCTGAACCACATCCTCATTATTATTCATTTGTTCTCTTTTCATGACAACATATGTTTTTCTGTTCATATCTGCCACTACTTCATCATAATAATCTTCTTCATCGTCAAATCCTTTTGTGGTAACGAGTTTGAATTAAGAATCATTCACTTCTTCAAACACCTTGTCATGTTTTTCTTCAAGCTCCTTGAGTTCCTCATCTTCAAATTCATCTTCAGGTTCTTGAACTTCACATGTTGTATTGACTAGAACCTTGAGATGTGGTGCCTTGATTTCCAACTTAGGTTGGGTAGGAGGAAAATGATTTTGAGGTTGAAAATTCCTTCTTAGAATATCTTTATAAGGATCATTTTGGGCCAATTGCTTCTTGATGGAAATCATATCATTTTCCATCATTGGGTCAAAGCATATATAAGCTGTGTCCCACTTTTTTGTAGTTTTTGTACTTTTAGCAAACTATGTCTGACAACCAAAACATGACCAAACACATATAAAATGACCAAACATGCATTTTTAAGAGGCTATAAATACCAAGGTGCAGGGCATCCAAAATTTACCTGATTTTTTAAATTTTTATAGTATTTTTAATTATTTATTTACTAGTCAGATTTTAAAATATTTATGGCCACAAAGTGGGACACACTTGTATGCTTTGAAAGATCTAAACTAATTTTTGAAATCTTCCAGCAAGAATAGAAGAGGGTATATATTTAGGTGGTTCCTTCCACAATTTTACCTGACATTATTAAATCATCTTATATTCTAATGGAAAAACACCGGTCATCATCCAAGGTGGTGAGATTGGCCTTTCTCAATGTATATCTTACCTCTAACAGCTAAGCATTCAAGAAAAAACCGTTTTGAATTCGATCTACAAGATGAGTAGCCACTGAAATTTTATTCACCAATTTGTTAAATTTTTCCAAAAACTCACGCATGGGCTCATAAGGATCCTTTTTGATTTGATAAATTTGAGCCTAAAGGGCATGCACATCTTCTATTGGCTTGAATCGATTCTCAAATTGAGTTTTCATATTATCCTAGTTAGTAATGACAACAAATGGGAGGTGATAAAATCAATCTTCATGCTCAACTCCTAGCACTCTACAGACCATAATGAATGTAACAATGTGCTCATCTGGGATGCACTTTTCCAACTCCTTAGAATTTTGGGAAATTTTCCTATTCCCTTTTAGTAAGTCATGGAAGGGTTGAGGAAGAACCAAAATTTCTGACTCGTTGTCCCTAAGGAAAAGGTATTGAAATCATTCTGGGAAAAAATGGTTTGCAAATGGATTGTAACTCCCACTTATACCAAGGATTGAGCATTGGGAATCGACTAAATCTAGGTAATACTATACGTAAAAGCCCTAGCCTTTGTAAGAGGATTACTTGTGGATGTTCTCTTTCTAGCTCTTCTTCGTGAGTCAAATGAAAGACTTTTTTTTTAGTAACTTAAAATCATGATCTTCAATTCCTTTTTCTCTTTAACCTCCCATGCATCTCTTCTCTACCAAAGTGTGCTATTGTTGATGGCCTATTTGAAGACTGTTTTGGGGGGATGCACAAAACGTGCACCATAGTGGGTGCCAAAAAACTATTGATTGTTAAATTTTAATCTTACTACATGGAACACTTCATAGGAAAACAATTCCTCCTCTTTATGGGAGAGGTTCCCTTATTCACCAAATAGAAGAAAAACCTACTTATTTACAAATATACAAACTACTAATATTTGAATGAGGATCTTGATGCATTAAATGTATCCATATTTAATAATTCTTAATACAAAAAAAAATATGTAGAATAATTAATTATCTTTGGAATGGATATAGAAACACTTTTAGATGTATAGGTATCGAGTAATATCCTACTTATGCATGATTCAAATTTTAAGAACACACGAATCTATATATATCTGGATATAGAAAATATATGCAATATGTACACAATTCAAGGCATACATCAAATGAGTGAACACAAAATTTCATATCCAAATATATAAAATCCACATTCATTAGGTAGAGAGCAGATTTAGAGGGAATACAAGAAAATAGGGAAATAACTTATTTTATATTGATCCTTAGTGATTCTATATTTTTATTTTCCAAACATCAAAAATCCAACCCCTTTCACAATGAAAAGAGGTTCTTTTATAGCCACTCGAGAAGTTACAAGTAGAGACATTTCAATTTCCTTTCTTTTAATTAAACATTAATACTTAAATAAAAGTATTAAGTCATAAGTCAGCTTTAATTACAAAATATATTGGCAAAACAAGCCAACTTAAAGATACATATCAAACTAAAAGAAAGGACTATGTGCTAGCTGAGGGAACATTTAAAGAGGAGGATGCTACATTCTTCATCTTCAAAATTCAATTTCTAAACTTGAACAATGTTCCAAAAATTTCCATGCCTTGGGGAATAGTAGTGTTTGTAGTAGCATTTTTAAATTGTTCAAGAAACCTTCCATCTCTTCCCAAAAGTTTGAATTTTGTGAAAATCCTTTGTTTTCTTTAATTATTTTGGCTTGAAGTGCATAGACATCTTTCATCTTCTCCTTGGTGATGAGTTCAAATTTAAATAAATTTTCTTTAATGATCACTTTGAATTCTTCCTTGAAGTTTTGCACTATATTGCTACTAACAGAGTCTTCTTTAAAGAACTGGAAATGAAGATTTTAAAATTCATCTAATACACAAGATTTGAAAGCCTCTCCCTTCTGGAATGAATTCTTCAATTCATAAATTACCTATTCAAGGACCTTTATCTTCCAATTCACTCTATAAACCCACTTCTTGGACATATTATTCTTTGGGTCATTAAAGATCTCGATTGCAATGAGAAATTGTTCATCAGTAGTGCTCATTTTTATTAGATCTTATATACACTCTATCCACAACTTGAGCTCTTTATCTAGGCTTTTCTTGGTTAAGGTGAGCCTCTGGATGATTGAAAAATGTTATCATAGGATTTTTATACCTCCTCTATAAAATTTAGGCAAAAAATTAACATCTCATCCACCATTTCTTCTATTTCCTTTCCATAAGATGCATGCTTGTGAATGTCTTTGATGTTATGTACCTCCTCATTAGTCAAGAAAATAGGAGGTGGCATTGAAGTCAATGGAGATGGATCTAACACCTTATAAATTTATAATAAAGACATGATGAATTTGGAAAGGATTTTCACTTGATCTTCTAGCTGATCATGTGTTTGTTTACCCTTCTCAACTCTTTTAATCACCTTTGACATAGTCTCTTTTAGGTTTTGAACTTCACTTTCAGGATTGAGCTCACTCAATGGTATCCTTTTCAAATCCAAGTCATTCAAAAATAAATATTTCTTATCTTTCTCAATTTTGGTTTTGATAATCTAAACAAATTGTTGCCTTTAGAATAAGACAACAACCTTGAGGTGGTTTTATCCTTTTTAGTGTATGGGGAAGGAGCTATACCCAATAAGGAAACTACAACATCAAATTTTGGGGAAACAATTTGGGATGAGGCCTTCCTTTTCTTACTATCAACAAATGGTTGGACCCAAGTAAAAGTGGTACTAGAAGGAGGAGGAATAAGAGGACCTAATGCAAGTGTGCTCATTGAACCTAGGGT
Source organism: Taxus wallichiana var. yunnanensis (assembly GCA_018340775.1). Taxonomy (NCBI): domain Eukaryota; kingdom Viridiplantae; phylum Streptophyta; class Pinopsida; order Cupressales; family Taxaceae; genus Taxus; species Taxus wallichiana. The sequence goes on from CM031234.1 coordinate 55,533,947, forward strand.
CTATGTAGCTGACACTTCCATGACATATGTTCCAATACTAGAAACAGGAATTTCCTTGGCAAGATTCTATAGAGTACTCTCTATTTTAGCCTTTGATTTTACACTCTCCTTCTTGTCTTCCACCTCATCTTCCTTTTCAATTATTCCTCCTTCTTGATTAATTTCTTCTTCTTCTTCGTATCTCCTAATTCTTTCTATTCCTATAAAATATAAATTATTTATTCAACAACCATGGTTGTCTATATCTTCTTGGGAGAAAGGGGTTGAGTGTTTTCCTCTCCAATAAATTCTTCTTCCTTCTCAGCCTTTTTAGACTTCCCTTTCTTAGTATACACTAGAGTTGAAGATTCGAGAGGAGAGGGAGCTGATTGAGTGTGTGCTTCAAGAACTGAAGTAAGAACTTATTTGTGGGATGTAGAAACTTCTTGGGAAGGAGACCACAATCTACCCACCTTATATGTTTTCATTTTTCTATCAAACCAAACCTTGGTTCTGACCAAGACTGGGTTGATGATTTCTTGAAAGTTATCCTTTTCCTTCTTGAACTAGTTAATGTGGGATTTAGAAATGTCTTAGGAAGGGGGCCATAATATACCCACTTTATATGTTTTCATTTTCCTATCAAACTAAACATTGGTTCTAACCAAGACTAGGTTAATGATTTCTTACAAGTTATCGTTTTCCTTCTTTAACTAGTTAATGGTTTTAAAAGGAGTGTGCCTGATAGATTTGTTGAATTCGAGTGACTATAAATCTTCATTTTCATTTGAAAATCCATCTGGTACTTTATAGATGCCAAATTCTTCATTTTTTTGTAAAGAGAGCTAGCCATAGTACCTTCTTCTTGCCTCGTAATCATCTAAGCAATCTTACCAATAATCATCTACATAAGGGAGGTGATATAAGGGCATTATGAAATTATTGGAGATGAAGCCTTTGAGATCAAAGCAAGTTATTTTCTGGAAGAAATGAAAATTTGAACCAACAATTATCTTCTCAACATTTTGTGCATCTAGGGTAGTTTTACAGGTATAATTACCTAGAGTGATTAGAAATTGAATGCCAACTATCTTCTTCTCTTTAGAGGTTCTATGTAACTTATCAAGATGCCAAAAAAATCCACTAGAGTAATCTTATCACTACAAAACATTGGGAGATTAAAGGGGGGACCCTCAAAACCTGCTAACTTTGATATAGGAGAGATTCTTGAACTTAATGTAGAAGCTACCATAGATGGAAATAAATTTCTTGTCTTTAGTAAAAAAACCTTTCATCTTTATTTCCCTCCAAAAGCCTAACAATTTACATAGTTAAGGCATCATTAACTCGCTAAAATGGTTATTATTCTTCTTGAGTCAATTTTTAGTAGTATTCATATATTGGGAATTATTCTTATTTTCCTCTAGAGAGATACCTAAAAATTCTCTCTGTATGCCCCAATAGTTTACATCAAGTAAGAGGTCATGTTGAAGACCTTGGTTCTCTACACATTATCCAGTTGTTCAATAAGATTGTTACAAATGATTTCTCCCAAATTTAAATTATTATTTCCTTCACATATGGTATTTAGGTATGGACACATCAAAAAATAGAACTCATTTCCGTAGGAAGCCTCATTATTCTTCCTTGAAATAACTTTGATACAAAACCTTTGACAACCTCAAAGCTCCTTTCTTTGGGACCTTGAACCAGGAATTATCCACCATGTATTTGTACTTCTCATGTTCTTGATCAAATAGATACTAGGCTTATACCAAAGTGAGAACATTTGAATCTTCAACTACTGGGATCCCGCTGGTAGCATTGATACATCCTACATCTAGCTTAGCAATCACTTGACTTTGTGGGATGTAGAAACTTCTTGGGAAGGGGACCACAATATACCCAATTTATATGTTTTCATTTTTCTATCAAACCAAACCTTGGTTTTGACCAAGACTGGGTTGATTATTTCTTACAAGTTATCCTTTTCCTTATTGAACCAATCAATGGTGTTAAAAGGAGTTTTCTGATAGATTTGTTGAATTCAAGTGACTGTAAATCTTCATCATCATCCTACAATCCATCTGGTACTTTATAGATTCCAAATTCTTTGATTTTTACAAAGATATCCATCTATAGTACCTTCTTCTTGCCTCATAATCATCTGAGAAATCTTCCCAATAATCCTCTACATCAGGGAGGTGATAAAAGGACATTATGAAATTATTGGTGATGAAGCCTTTGAGATCAAAGCAAGTTATTTTCTAAAATAAATTAAAATTGAAAGAAACAATTTTGTTCTCAACATTTTGTGCATCCAGGTAGTTTTGTAGGTATAATTATCTAGAGTGATCATAAATTGAATGTCAGCTATCTTCTTCTCTTTGAAGGTTGTACATAACTGATCAAACTTCCTAAAAATTTCCACTAGATAAATCTTATAACTACAAAAATTGGGAGATTAAAGGGGCTCCCCTCAAAACCCGTTAACTTGATATAGGAGAACTTCCGAACTTAATGTAGAAGCTACCATAGATGCAAATCAATTGACTGACTTTAGCAGAAAACCTTTCATATTTATTGCCCTCCAAAAGCCTAACAATGTACATAGTTAAGGCATCATTAACTCTCCTAAATTGGTGATTATTTTTTTTGAGTCAATTTTGATTAGTATTCATATATTGGGGAATTTTTATTAGTATCCTTTGGAGAGATACCTGACCATTCTCTAAATTCCTCCATAGTATACATCAAGTAAGAGGTCATGTAGAAGACCTTGGTTCTCTACACATTAGCCAATTATTCAATAAGATTGTTACAAATGATTTCTGCCTAATTCAAGTTCTTATTTCCTTCACATATGATATTTATGTATGGGCACATCCAAAAATAGAACTCATTTCCTATAGGAAGCTTCATTATTATGGCCAAAAGAGTGATGATGTATGAAATTTATTCCTTGAAATCACTTCTATACAAAACCTTTGACAACCTAGAAGCTCCTTTCTTTGGGACCTTGAACCAGGACTTAGCCACCATGTATTTGTACTTATCATGTTCTTGATCAAATAGATACTAGGTGTGTGCCAAATGAGAACGTTTGAATCTTCAACTACCGGAATCCCGATGACAACATTGATACATTCTACATCCATATTTTCAATCACTTGAATTTGTGGGATGTAGAAATTTCTTGGGAAGTGGACCATAATCTACCCACTTTATATGTTTTTAGTTTTCTATCAAACCAAACCTTGGTTCGACCAAGATTGGGTTGATGATTTTTCGCAATTTATCATTTTCCTTCTTCAACCAGTTAATGGTGTGAAAAGGAGTGTGCTTGATAGATTTTTTAATTCGTAGTTTGTTAATCTTCATCATCATCCTACTATCCATCCGGTACTTTATAAATTCTAAGTTCTTTGATTTTTACAAAGAGAGACGTCTGTAGTACCTTCTTATTACCTCGTAATCATCTAAACAATTTTCCCAATAATCTTCTACATTAGGGAGGTGATGGAAGGACATTTTGAAATTATTGGTGATGAAGCCTTTGAGATCAAAGCAAGTTCTTTTCTGAAAGAAATGAAAATTGAAAGCAATAATTTTCCTCTCAACATTTTTACATCTAGGGAAGTATTGTAGGTATAATTACCTAGAGTGATCAGATATTGAATGTTAGTTATCTTCTTCTCTTTGAAGGTTATACATAACTTATCAAGCTACCTAAAAATTTCCTCTAGAGCAATCTTATAACTACAAAAATTGGGAGATTAAAGGGGGCCCATCAAAACCTCGCTAACATAATATAGGAGAACTTCCTGAACTTAATGTAGAAGCTATCATAGATGGAAATCAATTGCTTGGCTTCAACAAAAAACCTTTCAGCTGTATTACCCTCCAAAATCCTAACAATGTACATAGTGAAGGCATCATTAACTCTCCTAAAATGGTGATTATTGTTCTTTAGAGTCAATTTTGAGTAGTATTCATATATTGAGGCATTCTTAATATTGTCCTTTGTACATATACCTAACCATTATCTGTATGCCCCAATAGTATACATCAAATAAGAGGTCATGTGGAAGACCTTGGTTCTCTATAATTAGTCAGTTGTTCTATAAGATTGTTACAAATTATTTCTCCCTAATTCAAGTACAACTTTCTTTCACATATGATATTTAGGTATGGGCACATCTAAAAATAGAACTCATTTCCTATAGGAAGGCTCATTATTATGGCCAAAAGAGTGATGATGTATGAAATTTCTTCCTTGAAATCACATCTATAAAAACCTTTGACAACCTGGAAGCTCCTTTCTTTAGGACCTTGATCTAGGAAGTAGCCACCATGTATTTGTACTTCTCAATTTCTTGATTAAATAGCTATTGGGCTTGAGCCAAAGTGAGAACATTTGAATCTTTAACTACTGGAATCCCAGAGGACAACATTGATACATCCTACATCTAGCTTGGCAATCACTTGACCTTGGGGGTCTGTGATTTCTTTCGTGCTTGGGTCAAAATGGGAACCACAAGCCAGAATTATATCTACACATTGGAATGAGACCAGAAATCCTCCAAAGCATATGCTATTCCACAATCCTTGATGAGTTGAGCCATAGGCAAGGGATTAACATCATTAATTTGTGCCTAGAAATCATTAAAGTCTAGATGTTGCACATCGGTGTCCCTTATGTTGGGTATGGAAGTCTCGAGGAGGAGAGATGTTCGTGGATTTTGAAATAGATCTTCATGATAGAAGATGGGTGGAGAAACAGTGACTCAAACAGAAAATGAATTCTTGAAAATGGAAATATGGTAGGGAAAAGGAAAAAATTAACTCGATTTCTCATAGAAGGCCTTTGAAAACTCTAAATTTTCTCATTAGATGAATGATGAACTTCTTAGGAACAAGATGCACTTTGAATTTTTGAAAATGGTTTAGGGATGCTTGCGTTACAGCTATAATAGCTTTGGGAATGGAATGAATGAAGCTTGGACTATATTTACAATGGTAAAAATGACTAACTCTCCCTATTTTTATATTACCCCATTTGGAGAAGGTCGGTGGGAGGTATTTAATGAAAGCATTTAATGGTTTGTAGGAAATAGGGCACTTGAAACACCAAATGGAGACATACTCTTTTATACTATAGATATGATGAAAGGATGAGGCACAGGAGGCCCAAGATTATATGGGACATTTGGAACACAAAAGGCCAAGAGTTCTACAACACAAATAAAATGGTTGTAATGCGGAAAATGTAGATTTGCAGAGAACTATGGGCCAGACCGCACCTGGGACATCTAGGACATGAGAAGCCCAAAACTCCACACTAAACTAGCATCCAATGGAAAGCAAGTAAGTCAGGAAAAAGACACACATATTGTCCATGGGACATAAGAACACAAGTTCTCCATAGGCCCAAAAATCCACAACATTAAAGGAGACTTAGAAAAATTTGAGAAATAGGTTGTGGGCAACAAGGCTTGTGGGAACTGTGGGGCTGTGGGGAATTGATGATCAGGAAGCACAAAGGCCATGAGTTTCTAAAAATATTGATACTCCACAAAAAAAAAAGAAGACCAACTCGGCTGCGGGAAAAGAGGGGAATCAGGGGAACAGGAGCCGGATGGACATGGGACATGGAGGACACCAAAACTTGAAATAGTTACTATACAAAGCAAGATTCCAAAACTCAAAATTTTGAAAATTGGCTAATTGTTGGGGACTTTCTCCTCTTTCCTTCATACTGGCCAATTTTACAATTTTGTAAATTTTCTTTAAAAAATACCTTATTCTACACCTTATTACATCCTTCAATTTTTTTACAAATATTCTATCCACCATAATCTCCCTAAACCATTACCATTAGTTTTGAATTGGAATCTATAATTATACACATGAGTTTTTACTATTTTTTTATTTAAGGAGAGAGAGTTGTAGCATTTTTTGTAAGGGTTTCTCACTATGTAAAAAAGGACCCCTTTGAAAAAAATAGATTAGGTAAGAAAACAAGGATTATGGACCCCAGAGGCCTTACAAATAAATTCATCATGATCAAAACCAAGGAGGAATAAAAATAAATAAGAAAAAAAAGGGATTAAATAACTTAACCTAGACCAATGTCCAACATAAAATTACAAAGATAAGTAGAACCATAAGTATGAGAGAAAGAAACAACACAAAACCAACCAAAACAGGGAAAAGATAGACCTCCCAAAGGAACAATCCAAAAATACTCCAACAAAAACTCCAAGAAACTAATCCAATTTGGTTTTAGGTACTTGTACGTCACTAGATGACGTTCCTCATGTTTTTTTAATTGATCATCTTGTTTTTCTAGGGTTTGGGTATCATTATTCACCATATTTTCCTCTTCTAAACTACGAGGTGAAGCTTAAGCCTACAAGTTTTGTAATCCTACTCCAGTTTGATCATCCTCCCTTGAAATACCATAGCCATACTTTTAAGCACATAAATATCCTCTCTAATGGAGTTTTGAGAGATATTAATTTTCTTAGAGGCCTCGATGCAGTTCATAACATTGTCCCCTAAATACAACCTACATTCCCCTAAAGAATCGATGTCCTTTTCCACCTTTGTAACCCTAAGGGAAATTTTATCAAAAGACACATTCCAATTCACTTTGGATGACTACCCTTTTGTTTCAGATAGAGAACCAATTACCAAAGCACAAACCTTAATCTTCCCATGGATTTCAAAGTCCTTCCTCAATTTATTCATTTGCTTATCTAGAGTACAATTATTATCTAGATTCTATAGAATAGGCGCTAACACCTTCATCATTAGTGGCTTTCCATTATTAAAAGGGAGGAGGAATAAATTGTGATGCAAATGGGTTTCATTATTTCCCTCTTGAAAATATTTAACAGGACGTGGAGAGGGACATGAGAAAATATAAGGGAATACTCATGGAAATTTTATGTTTAAACATAATAAGCATAGAAATATGGTGTGTATAAATTTGTCTCGCATTCCCCTCAAGAGTAATATATATCATTAAACGAGTATAGACCATGTTCAAAATATAAGGGATGTAATATCAAGAAATTACATGTACAAGAAGGTAGACATTTTCGTACCTCAAAAAATGTCTAGATTTTATGGTTGCATCTAGTATGGTCTTTGTCAAATTTTAACCCATATATTTCCATCCTAGTTGTCTACATAATTAATACCTCTAAAACCTGAATATCCATGTCAAAAACCACCATGTTTCCATTGTTCCAATCCCAACCAAATTTGAGAGTAAGGAAAGGATCAGACCCCATGAGTTTGGAAATAAATTTCTAAAACCCCCAATTTTAAAAATGCGTGTGATGAAAGGGTTTTCCTTCAAAGAACCATAGCTCATTGGTTTAGTTCTTAGACAAACACCTCCCATGGTTTCTTTAACTTCATTGAAATGAGAAATGGGAAACAAATAAATAGTACAACCAAAAAATGGAATTAATAGAAATTTGGGAAAACATCTTGCACATGCCAAATAAATTGCTTTCTATGAATACATTGATGAAAATAATATGATCCAAATGGGGTAAATAATTTTCTCAAAAATCATTACCTTTAATTATTATAGAGATTAATAATAGCATTAATAATTTCATCCCCTTCTACCACACTTTAAAATCATTACCTTTAACCCCCAACTTTGCTAAATAATCCACACATTTACTAACAACTCTATGGGTATGAATTAATTAAAATCTATTAAATCATTTAAATAATGTTTTAATATCATTAAAAATATTACTTAGAGTCTAATTTTGATACATTTTATTTCTGAGTGAGTTGAAATAAGGAGCGAGTCCCCTTCAATCTTGATCCTTTTGAAGCCCTTATGCTTAACAAGATTAATACCCCAAAATGTGGTCATACCTTTGGCCACATTAAAAGTATGAACACATAAATGACTAGCATAAACAAACAACCAATTTCCATCATGGTCTCTAAACATACCTCCCCACCCAAAAGACTTGGATTTCCCTTTGAGGCTCCATCAAAATTCAACTTTACCAAGTTAAATTCTAGAAGCGAGTGCCATTTTAGTTCGGATCGGGGAATTTTAGGATGGGAGTATTGTAAGATAAATATTTAAGAAATATAACCTATGATTTGAGGAAAGGTGATTTAATTTTACCCTTGAAGATTCTAAGGATTTCCTTAAGGGAAGAGACAAGGAGAGTTGATGCACTCTTGACACAAGAAAATTGATCCCGAAGATCCTACCATTCCTTTCCTTCCGAGACTTCCCGGAAGATGGGGAAGATCCATACTCCAAGCTTCCACTAGCACATGGTAATTCAAAATAAACACCCATTAAGTACTAAGCTCATCCAAATAACCAAGAAAAATCCAATGAAGATTAAAAATCCCAAACAAGGAGGAAAACACAACTAAAGAGAAAGGAAAATGGATGAAAAGATGGTTGGAAAACTCCTCATGTTTAGGAAAAATGCATTTTTGGGAATTTTGGTCTCTTCTCCTTTACAAACGTTTCTTTATATAACTTATACAATTTACTTAGAGAAAGAATTTTTAGTCCAAATAGGTTTTTTTGCTAAACATAAGAGAGGGTTTGGTTGTAACTAAGCCACTTAATGGAGATTTAAGTTGTTAAATATAGAATTCGCTACTTTTTTTCTCCAAATTAAATTTTAAAAATAATTGTTTGGGGGAGGGAGTTTAGCACCTGACCTACCCCTCCTAAAACTTACCACGTAGCCAAGTGGGTGCTTATGGTGCTTATCATATGAAATGGATAAAATTGTATTTAAACAAACACTTTGATTTTTTTAAAATAAAGCTCTTACCTTATTTTTGGAGTGACATGGTAGCTTAGTGAAGATCTAAGTGGCTATGTCTAAGTGGTGAGGGATTTCTAGGGTTTACATAGAATGCGAGATCCTAATTGTTAGGACCTTTGTTTAATTTTTAAAAACCTTTATTGTTTTTCTTTTGCATTTCTAAAATATTTGTTTTTTATTTTCCCCTCATTATTTTGATTATAGGTTACAAATCACTTTGAGTAGGGGACATGATGATCTCTAACTTGGTTGTATAGGGTTGAATCAGACCTCTTTTTATTTTTGAAGCCCCAACATGGGATTAGATGATATGATCAACATGGTAGTAGAGTTGTGGATGGACCATTTCGTGGATCAACAATGCAATTTGATAGCACACATAATCCCTCTTAAATGAATAACATGTCCAAATAGAGCTCAGTCTCCCTTTAAACATCACAACATAGTTAATATAATGATCAAATCTCCCCAACTCACCACCTTTGGGGTCTATCTCATATGGAATGAAAACTTTGATCTATTTTTCAAGATAGAGCACAAAATAGGATAAAATAGTTCTGTGGGGAGATTGGGAAGCTTGGGTCCCCATACATCTTTTTTTACTTTTATTTTTAATTATATATAAGATCGAGTACAAATTTAAAACAATACATGGATCCTTTATGTTTATCAATTTTTTAAAGATAACTATGACTAACTAACTTCTAAATTATTAGCTAAATTTAGCTATAAACCCCCTAAAAAGTAAACAATTCTAGTAGAATGAATTGTTTCATAACAATGAATTGTTTCACCTTATCATTTAATCGGAGTTGTCTCTAGGTATGTAAGGTCTATGATTACACTATTCAACTGAAAAATTTCGCTTTCGCACCTTTTAAAAATTGTAAATCTTATATTACTACAAATCGACTTGAACAAGGGTGTGGATTCATGAAGGTATTGTGAAAAATTTGGGGAATTTTATGGCTCATCTTAGCTTTAATTTTCATACAAATTTCCTAGAAAATCGTTAGAAAATCCTATGCTCTCCCTGGATCAGAATGTAGCTCTAATATCAAATGTTATTCACAAAACAGGGCTGAGCCTAACAATTTTATTGATATGCAAAAATAAAGATTACAAAACTATGGAGAAAGTTGAAATGTATATAGGAATTTTAAACCTTCTATCCAATCCATGAAAAATGAAATGAATCATCTAAACTAAGCAATATGAAAAATACAATATTTCCCCGATTCTTTCATTAGAATCTATTGTTGGGAGATATTTGGGTACAAACCATAGAAACTTGACATAAACATAGGGATAGAAACCTATAGCTTATTTAACTAAAAATAATGAAAAATATCACCTATTAACTTAAGTTACAATAAAAAAATAAATAATTTAACTTATTACATTTATTAAAATATATAATAATGATGAATTGAGATATGTTGTATTTCTAACACACTCTCCTTCCGATTATGCATGAAAAAATTCATGTTTTTAGGCCCTTTTATATAAGGATAAATGTAGTTATGGGAAATAGGATCAACTATGATAGTCACTTTAGTTATATATCTCGTTCTAAGAAGCATATGTGACTAATTTGTATACAAATATCCTCCTACCTTCGCACTAAAATATCTAGAAAGGCATATTGTACGAATAGAGGGAGTTTAATAACTTAAATGTCTTACATGATTGAAATAAATGGACATGCATGTAGAGTCATATTTAAATATTTTATAATCTCAATTGTGTTAACAAAAGTGCCATCTAATTGGATGATTCCTTGGTGATTGTTATCCAAAATGAGCCCCCTGCTTATTTTAGCTAACTTGCCTTCATTATTCCCTTCGTTGTGCTTCAACTTAAATTTTCACACATTTCAAGTACTTAAGGGTTTCTAGAAATGGCTCCATCGGATAGGATTTTTATTCCCATTTCCAGAAAGGTAAAATTTTCCTTCTAACTCCTTGTACTTTTCAAGTTATGGCTCGTGAGTTTTTCAGAAAATTTCCTTGGCAGCCTACAACCAATGAAATGATGCCATGGAATGGCAGAGGCATGGAGATTTTTGGGAAAATTTTCCAAAGAACCAAAAGGGGTAAAATAAAAGGATGAGCCCACATTCCCATTGGCAAACCAAAAGCTACCACGTGGCAACAAAGCGACTGAGCACGGACCTTTTTGGGAAATTTTCCCAAGGGAAAAAATCAAAGGAAAAGCAAGGTTTGAGCCCACGTTTCATCAGTGAATGGGAAGGTGACATGTGTCACAGAGTGGCGGAGGTGTGGAGGTTTTCAAGAAAATTTTTACAAAGGGAAAATTTTAAAGTTTGACCCCGCCGACCCAATTTTGACCCTGTTTTCGCCATTTTTGCCCTAAATCTTCAGAGGGCCATATATTTTTATCCAGAGATCAGTGTTTTGTGTTCTTGGTGTCATTGGAAAGATATTGAAATTATCTACACAATGGACTATTCAATTTTTATTTTTGACAGAGTTTTGTGGGAGAAAAATTAAGAAATGTCTCTAGCATGGGAAAAAATGCAAAACCGACCCCCAACCACCAAATTTGATGAAGTATGGCACTCGTTCCTTCTCCAGCATGGCCAAATGCATAGAAAAATGGATTTTTGAGGGTTCCCTTATTGTTTTAATGAATCTTGTCAGTGGTTGGAGATCAAAAGATCATTTTCCCACGTTTTTTGCTTTCCCTTCATTCTGCTTCGCCATTAAAAGCCATATTTGGCTCATTTTGTAATGTTGGATGTTCTTGCTTCTACAAGCTCTTCTTTTCTCCTTAGCAGGTGGATTTAAAGGAGTTTCAAACCCCACATGGATATTGTAACACATTTTTTTCCTCTTTTCTATTGCAATGAATTGTATCAATTTTGGGCATGATAATGTATGTTTTTGATCAATTTTACATCCTTTCATGCAATTGAAATTGTCTTTGATCCTTCATTGCATTACGGTAATTTGTGCATGTTTTTTTGCTACAATCTTCATGATTTGTGTCTATTTTTGTAAATAAAGGATTTTAACACTCCTTTGGTGTATCACCTCTCTATTTTTTTTTGCTTAGTTTTGTTTCCTTTTCCTTGTTTTCTCTCAACCCTGTCTCCTTGGTAGTTTTAGAGTAGGAATTTTGAATCAGAACCTCTACAAAAATTGCATGCATACACCTAAAAATAGGAATAAGAACCAGCTTCAATCTCAATGTTATGCATTCACACCATATGAGTTTATCTTAGAAAATCATATCGATAACTCATTTGGGGGTGCTGTGAATTTGCACTAACAGTTTTTGCACACTTGATGGGATATTAGAGGTCTTCCACTTCATATTTTTCAGGTTGATGTATTCCTGTGAATATTTCAGCCTTTGGAGGTAATTGCAAACACATTTGGTGACTCCATCTAGTCAATAACTCATTCTCTAAGTTGCAGACCTATTTTCCATTCATTTCTATTCATTCCTCTTTCCATCTCTTCCATCTTCTTTCATTCCATGAAGTTGTGCAATCATGAATTCATTTCCATCATGTCATTCACATTTACAACAACAGTTCCATTCAAATACACTTCCAACATGTTTCTTAAATCCTACAGATCAACATTTTGATCATATTCAAAACTAGTATGTATACCCATATGAGAAATGCCAAAATCATTTTGGATATGAAGCATATCAAGCACAAGAGTATGCATATGATGAGGGTAGTCAAGAAGGAAATGTAGATCTGTTGGAGAAAATCCAAAAATTGGAGATTGGCATGGTGCAATCCAGGGCTCAAGCACAAATCAAAGCACTTGGAATCGGTTGTGGAGCACCTTGTCCATGGGTGGGACCTTTTTCAAGGAATTGCATCCCTCAAGAGAAAATTTAATTCATTATATCAATGTGGCCATTATTTATAAAGTGGACTGAGGGAATAGAGGTGTATGAGAGGAGTATTCAACAACCTTTTCAATGGGTAAACACACCATCTCATACTCTTTCTTTTCCTCTTTATCAATTTGTATCATTTAGCAGTGTCAAGCTTCAAGTTTCTCATATGCTGTCCCAAAAGTTGATTCCATTTCTCCATCCCCTAGTCTTCCACCCCATCTCAATTCTTCTATCCTTTTCCCTTCCAAACATCCATTCCCTCCAAAGAAACAAGAGTTTCTACCTCCTCCAACACCACAAAAAATTGCAAAATCAATTGAGTCACAACCCAACCCTCCTCTTGCATTCCCAAATTCATTTTGGGAAGATAAAAATCAGAATTCCAGTTAAGGAAAACAATAGGAAGAAGAAGAGCCAAACAAGGATGAAAAGATCAAAAGTTTTTTGAACTTGGCTCTCAAATTTGGGATTACAAAATCCCCTTTATGGTGAAGCAAAAGAGGAATTTGTAGTTGAATCAATAATGGTGGTTGAGGCTGACTTTGCAAGAAGAAGAACAAGAACAAGAGGAAAAGAATCAGTAGTTTTTGGTGATGAGTTGGGTGTCCATGTTGGACTTTACCCAAATAAAAATTGATCCAATTTGCACTGCAAAATCAGTCATTGTGGAGGAAGAAAAACCAGCTCCAAACCCCATTGAAGAGGAGAAAATGGAAGAGATTAAATCATGTTTGAAGCCATTGGATGAAGGAAGCATTATTGATGAATTTTTGCTTTCATTTGAAGGGGCTGATTTGATTAATGAAACCATTATGGAGGTGAAAAAAAAGGTCCAAATTATGAGTAAAAGGCACAAGAATTTCCATGTTTCTCTCCCACTTCATCTCTCCAAAAATATGATTTCTTGGATGAATTTGAATTGGCAAGTTGCATGTTTGAAAATGAAGTTACACATGGTGAAGAAAATGTAGATTTGAAGGTCACCATGCAAGAGGGAAAAGCTTTGTTGCAGTGGGATAGCAAAGAGTTTGATGGTTTATCAGACTTAGAGGAATGTCTTGAGGAGGAGCCAGCTGAAATTACAACATTCTCTTCTCCACCATTCATTCTCCAACATCAAGAGCCTGCTGCCACAAAGGAGAACATTCAAAAATAGCAGCCTGTGTTTTGTGATAGCTCATTGGAACCAAGATTGGAAGGTATTAATCTTCCATGTTCTTCATTGGAGGAAGAAGGAAAATAGTAGGAGAACTTCATCATTTCTTCCACATCATCCACCCAAGAAGGTCCATAAGAAGACTCCATTTTTGGAGTTGAAAATCAGAGCTATGGGCATATCAAATAGATCAGACCTTACCCAATAAGGTATTTGGCTTCATTGGAGCCAAAGGAGAAGCCATAACTAGTCATGCTTGCTTCTAAGCATGAGGATGAGCTACAAAGTAACAAGGATCAGCTGCCATACATCTTTGATCCAAATGCAAGAGAAAATAAAAGAGGTATCTAAATTTTTTTAGTTGACACCTTGATGATATGGGTAGAAGACCAGCTTCTTCTTATTTTCCACTCATCCTAACAGCCATGATCAGCTCCAAATCAATTGCATGGCTACCCATTTTCAAGAAAGGAAGCTATTTTGCACAACCAACCTGGGTTTGTATAGCCCATCTTTGTTTCTAGTTAGAGTAGAATAGGTAGGTTTTCTTTCAGCAGAAGAAGTGCTTGTGCACACTCTGCATATCCCACTTTGGGTATGTATGATTTTTAGTATTGTATATAGTTTTTTGTGGTGCTAGTTTTTCTCTTGCACAGTTCATTTTAGTGGCATTTTGGTGAAGATCAGCTCCAATTTTCAGTTGGTTTCCAAGTGGTTCAAAGGTAATATTTTCATAGTTTAGATCATAATCAGTTTACCAGGTTTGCCTCCATGCCCAATGGATGCTTCAAAGGCCACTGATCATTCATCTAGTAGGTAGATGACCCTTGAGAGTCACCAAATTGTTATCCAAAATGAGCCCCCTGCTTATTTTGGCTAACTTTCCTTCATTCTTCCCTTCCTTGTGCTTCAACTTCAATTTTCACACATTTCAAGTACTCAAGGGTTTTTGGAAATGGCTCCATCGAAAGAATTTTCTCACCTTTCTAGAAAGGTAAAATTTTTCTTCTAACCTTTATATTTCAAAGGTAAAGTTTTTTGGGGAAAATTCCTTGTACTTTTCAAGTTATGGCACGTGGCGAAGTTTTTGGGGAAAATTTTCCAAGGAATTAGCTGTGGCAATGAAATGATGCCGTGGGAATGGCAGAGGTGTAGAGCTATTTGAGAAAATTTTCCAAATAACCAAAAAAGGGTTAAAAAACAAGGATGATGAAACTACCATGTGCATTCCCATTGAGTTGTTTGGTAAAATTTTCCAAAATCTAAAAACCAAAAGCGCCACGTGGTAGTGGAGTGGAGGAATGATGCTTGAGGGTTTTTGGGAATTTTTCCCAAGGGAAAAAATCAAAGGAAGAGTTAGGTTTGAGCTCGTGTTTCATTAGTGAATGGGAAGGTGACACATGTCCCAGAGTGATGGAGGAATGGAGGTTTTTGGGAAAATTTTATAGTTTAACCCCGCCAACCTAATTTTGACCCTGTTTTCACCATTTTTGCCCTAAATCTTCAAAGGGCCATATCTTTTGATCCAGAGCTCGGTTTTTTACATTCTTAGTGTCATTGGAAAGATATTGAAATTATCTACACAATGGACTATTCAATTTTTATTTTTGGTAGAGTTTTGTGGGAGAAAAATGAAAGAACCGATTGGAAAAACCACAAAAACCCCCAACCACCAAAAGATGAATATGGCGCTGTTCCTTCTCCGCATGGCCAAATGCATAGAAAAATGGATTTATGAGGGTTCTCTTGCTTTTTTAATAAATATTGTCGGTGGTTGGAGATCAAAATATCATTTTCCTATGTTTTTTTCTTTCCCTTCATTCTACTTCACCATTAAAAGCTAGATTTGGCTCATTTTGTAATGTTGGATGTTCTTGCTTCTACAAGCTCTTCTTTCTTCCTTAGCAGGTGGATTTGAAGGAGTTTTAGACCTCCCATGGAGATTGTAACACATTTTTTTCCTCTTTTCTATTGCAATGTATTGTATCAAATCTGGGCATGATAATGTATGTTTTGTGATCAATTTTCAATCCTCTCATGTAGTTATTATTGTCTTCTGATCCTTCATTGCATTATGGTAATTTGTGCATGTTTTTTGCTGCAATATTCATGATTTGTGTCTATTTTTGCAAATCAAGGAGTTCAACACTCCTTTGGTGTATCACCTCTCTGTTGTTTTTTCTTAGTTTTGTTTCCATTTCCTTGTTTTCTCTCAACCATGTCTCCTTGGTAGTTTTAGAGTAGGAATTTTGAATCAAAACCTCTACAAAAATTGCATGCATAAACCTAAACAGAAGAGTAAGAACCTACTTCAATCTGGAGAGTTTAATCACCTTCAAGGCCCCACACCTTAGAGAAACTAAATGCTCACACTAGATGAGTTTTCCTTATAAAATCATATCTATAACTCATTTGGGGGTGATGTGAATTTTCACTAACAATTTTGGCACTCCCAATAGGACCTTAGAGGTCTGCCACTTCATCTTTTGTAGGTTGATGTGTTCCTATGAATATTTTAGAATTTGGAGGCAATTGTAAACACATCTCGCGACTCCATCGGTCAATAACTCATTTTCTGAGTTACAGACATGTTTTCCATTCATTTCCATGCATTCATCTTTTCATCTCTTCCATATTCTTTCATTCTATGAAGTTGTGCAATCATGACTTCATTTTCATCATGGAATTCACATTTACAACATCATTTCCATTAAAATCCACCTCCAACATGTTTCTCAAATCCTCCAGATTAGCATTTTTATCATATTCAAAACCAATATGCATACCCATATGAGCAATGCCAAAATTAGTTTGGCTATGAAGCATATTAAGCATAAGAGTATGCATATGTTGAGGGCAATCAAGAAGGAAATGTAGATTTGTTGGAGAAAATCCAAAAAATGGAGATTGGCATGGTGCAATCCAGGTCTCAAGCACAAATGAAAGCATTTGGAATTGGTTGTGGAGCATCTTGTCCATGGGTGGGACCTTTTCCAAGCCATTAAAGCCTTCAAGAGAAACTTGACTTCATGATTGCAACGCTGCCATTACTTGCAAAGTGGACTGAGGGAATAGAGGTGTATGAGAGGAGTATTCAACAACCTTGTCAATGGGTAAGCACACCATCTCATACTCTTTATTTTCCTCTTTCTCAATCTATATCATTTCAATGTCAAGCTTCAAGTTTCCCATATGTTGTCCCCAAGTGTTGATTCCATTTCTCCATCCCCTAGTCTTCCACCCCATCTATATTCTTCTATTCTTTTCCCTTCCAAACATCCATTCCCTCCAAACAATCAAGAGTTTCTACCTCCTCCAACACCACAAAAAATTGCAAAATCAATTGAGTCACAACCCACCCCACCTATTACATTCCAAATCCATGTTGGGAAGATAAAAAATCAGAATGCCAATCAAGGAAAACAAAATAAAGACAAAGAGCCAAACAAGGATGAAAATATCAAAATTTTGTTGAACTTGGCTCTCAAATTCGGGAATACAAAAATTCCCTTGATGGTGAAGCCAAAAGAGGAAGTTGGAGTTGAAGCAAAAGGTGGTGGTTGAGACTGAGTTTATAGCAGAACAAGAACAATAACAAGAGGAAAAGAATTATTAGTTTGTTGGTGATGAGTTGGGTGTCCAACTTTTCCCCATTGAAGAGGAGCAAATGGAAGAGATTAAATCATGATTGAAGAGCAAAGCCATCAAGTGGATGAAGAAGAAGCATTATTGATGAATTTTTGGTTTCATTTCAAGGGGCTGATTTGATTAATGAAACCATTATGGAGGTGAACAAAACAGGTCCAAATTATGAGAAAAGGCACAAGAATTTCCATGTTTCTTTCCCACTTCATCTCTCTCAAAATATGATTTCTTGGATGAACTTGAATTGGAAAGTTACATGTTTTAAAATGAAGTTGCACATGGTGAAGAAAATGTAGATTTGAAGGTCACCATGCAAGAGGGAAAATCTTTGTTGCAGCAATAGGATAGCGAAGAGTTTGATGGTTTATCAAACTTAGAGGAATGTCTTGAGGAGGAGCCAACTGAAATTACAATATTCTCTTCTCCATGATTCATTCTCCAACATCAAGAGACCTGCTGCCACAAAGGAGAACATTCAAAAACAAGAGGCTATGTTTTGTGACAGCTCATTGGAACCAATATTGGAAGGTATTAATATTCCATGTTCTTCATTGGAGGAAGAAGGAAAACAACATGAGAAATTCATCATTACTTCCACATCATCCACCCAAGAAGGTCCAAAATAAGACTCCATTTTTGGAGTTGAAAATTAGAGCTATGGGAATATCAAAGGAGGATTAGACCTTGACCAATAAGGTATTTGGCTTCATTGGAGCCAAAGGAGAAGAAGCCACAACTAGTCATACTTACTTCTAAGCATGAGGATGAGCTAAACAGTACTAAGGATCAGTTGTCATACCTCTTCAATCTAAATGCAGAAGCAACTAAAAGAGGTATCTAAATTGTTTTCAGTTGACACCTTGCTGATATGGGTAGAAGACCAGCTTCTTGTTGATTTTCCACTCATCCTAACAGCCATGATCAGCTCCAAATCAATTACATGGCTGCCCATTTTGAAGAAAGGAAGCTATTTTGCACAACTAGTTGCTGGGTTTGTTTAGCCCATCTTTGCTTCTAGTTAGAGTAGAATAGGTAGGTTTTCTTTCAGCAGAAGAAGTGCTTGTGCACACTCTGCATATCCCACTTGGGGTATGTATGATTTTCAGTTTTGTACATAGTTTTTTGTGGTGCTGGTTTTGCTCTTGCACAGTTCATTTCAGTGGCATTTTGGTGAAGATCAGCTCCAAGTTTCAAAGTGGGTTTCCAAGTGGCTCAGAGGTCATATTTTCATAGTTCAGATCAGAATCAATTTATCAAGCTTGACTCCATGCCTAATGGATGCTTCAAAGTCCATTGATCATTCATCTAGCAGCGAGATAACCACTAAGAGTTGTTAACTTCTTATCCAAAATGAGCCCCCTACTTATTTCGGCTAACTTGCCTCCATTATTCCCTTCCTTGTGCTTCAAATTAAATTTTCAAACATTTCAAGTACTCAAGGGTTTCTAGAAATGGCTCCATCAGATAGGATTTTTATTTCCCTTTCAAGAAAGGTAAAACTTTTCTTCTAACTCCTTGTATGATTTTCAAGTTATGGCTCGGTTGGAGGTTTTTGGGGAAAATTTTTTGGTAGGCCCATGCCTAATGAAATGATGCCACGGGATGGCAGAGGCGTGGAGCTGTTTGGAAATTTTTTCCAAAGAACCAAAAGGGGTAGAAGAAAAGGATGAGCCCGCATTCCCATTGGCTAACATGTCATGGTGAAGGAGGTGTGGAGGTGGCGGTGGAGGCGGCGAGCGTGGACCTTTTTTGGGAAATTTTCCCAAGGGAAAAAATTGAAGGAAAAGTGAGGTTTGAGCCCATGTTTCATCAGTGAATGGGAAGGTGACATGCATCCTAGAGCGGTGGAGACATGGAGGTTTTTGAGGAAAATTTTTCAAAAGGGAAAATTTTAAAGTTTGACCGCCGACCTAATTTTGACCCTGTTTTTGCCATTTTTGCCCTAAATCTTCAAAGGGCCATATCTTTTGATCCAGAGCTCAGTTTTTTGCGTTCTTGGTGTCATTGGAAATATATTGAAATTATCTAAACAATGGACTATTAAATATTTATTTTTGTATAGGTTTATGGGAGAAAAATGAATAAATGTCTCTGGCATGGGAAAAAATGCAGAACCAACCCCCAACCACCAAAATTGATGAAGTATGGCACTCGTTCCTTCACTAGCATGGCCAAATGCATAGAAAAATGGATTTTTGAGGGTACCCTTACTATTTTAATGAATCTTATCAGTGGTTGAAGATCAAAAGATCATTTTCCCACATTTTTTTCTTTCCCTCCATTCAGCTTCCCCATTAAAACCCGATTTGGCTCATTTTGTAATGTTGGATGTTCTTACTGCAAGCTCTTCTTTCTTCCTTAGTAGGTGGATTTGAAGGAGTTTCAGACCTCCCATGGATATTGTAACATGTTTTTTCCTCTTTGATATTGCAATGAATTGTATCAATTTTGGGCATGATAATGTATGTTTTGTGATCAATTTTCAATCCTCTCATGTAGTTATTATTGTCTTCTGATCATTCATTGCATTCTGGTAATTTGTGCATGTTTTGTTGCTGCAATCTTCATGATTTTTGTCTATTTTTGCAAAGCAAGGAGTTCAAAACTCCTTTGGTGTATCACCTCTTTGTTTTTTTTGCTTAGTTTTATTTCCTTTTCCTTGTTTTCTCTCAACCTGTCTCCTTGGTAGTTTTAGAGTAGGAATTTTGAATCAAAACCTCTACAAAACTCCATGCATACACCTAAATAGAGTATTAATAACCAACTTAAATTTGGAGAGTTTTATCACCTTGCAAGGCCCCACACCCTGGATAAAACTCAATGTTGTGCATTTGCACCAGATGAGTTTGCCTTAGAAAATCAGATCTATAACTCATTTGGGGTTTCTGTGAATTTGCACTAACAATTTTGGCATGCCTAGTGGTACCTTAGAGGTATTCCAATTCATATTTCTTAGGTTGATGTGTTCCTATGAAGATTTCATCCCTTGGAGGAAATTGAAAACACATCTGGTGACTCCATCTGGTCAATAACTCATTCTCTAAGTTGAAGACCTATTTTCCATTCATTTCCATTCATTCTTCTTTCCATCTCTTCCATATTATTTCATTCCATGAAGTTTTGCATTCATTACTTCATTTCCATCATGTCATTCACATTTACAATAGTAGTGCCATTTAAATCCACCTCCAACATGTTTCTCAAATCCTACATATCAGCATTTTGATCATATTCAAATCTAGTATGCATACCCATATGAGCAATGCCAAAATTAGTTTGGCTATGAAGCATATCAAGCAAAGGAGTATGCATATGATGAGGGTAGTCAAGAAGGAAATGCATTTCTGTTGGAGAAAATCCAAAAATGGAGATTGGCATGCTGCAATCCAGGGCTCAAGCACAAATGAAAGCATTTGGAATCAGTTGTTGAGCACCTTTTCCAAGGCATTACAACCCTCAAGAGAAACTTGAATTCATGATTGTAATGCTACCATTACTTGCAAAGTGGAATGAGGGAATAAATGTGTATGAGAGGAGTATTCAGCAACCTTGTCAACGGATAAGCACACCATCTCATAATCTTTCATTTCCTCTTTCTCAATCTATATCATTTCAACAGTGTCAAGCTTCAAGTCTCCCATATGTTGTCGCAAAAATTGATTCCATTTCTCCATCCCTAGTCTTTCACCCCATCTTAATTCTTCTATCCTTTTCCCTTCCAAACAGCCATTCCTCAAAAGAAACAAGAGTTTATACCTCCTCCAACACTATAAACAATTGTAAAATCAATTGAGTCACAACCAACCACTTCTTTTGCATTCCAAAATCCATGTTGGGAAGATAAAAATCAGAATGCCAATCAAGGAAAATAGCAGCAAGAAGAAGAGCCAAACTAGGATGAAAAGATAAAAAAAAAATTGAACTTGGCTCTCAAATTCGGGATTACAAAAATCCCCTTGATGGTGAAGCCAAAAGAGGAAGTTGGAGTTGAAGCAACAGTGGTGGTTGAGGCTGAGTTTGTAGCAGAAGAAGAACAAGAACAAGAGGAAAAGAATCAGTAGTTTGTTGGTGATGAGTTGGGTGTCCATGTTGGCACTTTTCCCAAAGAAAATGTTGATCCAATTTGCACTGCAAAATCAGTCATTGTGGAGGAAGAAAAACCAGCTCCAAACCCCATTGAAGAGGAGCAAATGGAAGAGATTAAATCATGTTTGAAGCCATTGGATGAAGGAAGCATTATTGATGAATTTTTTCTTTCATTTGAAGGGGCTGATTTGATTAATGAAACCATTATGGAGGTGAACAAAACAAGTCCAAATTATGAGCAAAAGGCACAAGAATTTCCATGTTTCTCTCCCACTTCATCTCTCCAAAAATATGATTTCTTGGATGAATTCAAATTGGAAAGTTGCATGTTTGAAAATGAAGTTGCACATGGTGAAGAAAATGTAGATTTGAAGGTCACCATGCAAGAGGGAAAAGCTTTGTTGCAGCAGGACAACAAAGAGTTTGATGGTTTATCAGACTTAGAGGAATGTCTTGAGGAGGAGCCAGCTGAAATTACAACATTCTCTTCTCCACCATTCATTCTCGACATTAAGAGCCTGTTGCCACAAAGGATAACATTAAAAAACAACAGTGTGTGTTTTGTGACAGCTCATTGGAACCAATATTAGAAGGTATTAATCTTCCATGTTCTTCATTGGAGGAGGAAGGAAAATAGCAGGGGAACTTCATCATTTCTTCTACATCATCCACCCAAGAAGGTCCACAAGAAGAATCCATTTTGGAGTTGAAAATCAGAGCTATGGGAATATCAAACGGATTAGACCTTGCCTAATAAGATATTTGGCTTCATTATAGCCAAAAGAGAAGCCACAACTAGTCATGCTTGCTTCTAACCATGAGGATGAGCTACAAAGTACCAAGGATCAGCTACTATACCTCTTCAATCCAAATGTAGGGCAACTAAAAGAGGTATTTAACTTTTTCAGTTGAAACCTTGCTGATATGGGTAGAATACTATCTTCTTGTTGATTTTCCACTTGATCCTAACAACCATGATCAGCTCCAAATCAACTACATGGCTTCCCATTTTGAAGAAAGGAAGCTATTTTGCACAACGAGTTGTTGGGTTTGTTTAGCCCATCTTTACTTGAGTTAGATTAGAATACGTAGGTTTTATTTTAACATAAGAAGTGTTTGTGCACACTCTTTATATCCCATTTGGGGTATGAATGATTTTCAATTTTGTACATATTTATTTGTGGTGTTGGTTTTACTTTTACACAGTTCATTTCAATGGCATTTTGGTGAAGATCAGCTCCAGGTTTTAGTTGGTTTCCCAGTGGCTCAAAGTTTAGATTTTAATAGTTCAGATCAGAATCAGTTTATCAAGCTTGAATCCATGCCTAATGGATGCTTCAAAGGCCACCGGTCATTTATCTAGCGGAGTATATGACCCTAAGAATTGCCAAATTGTTATCCAAAATGAGCCCCTTACTTATTTTGGCTAACTTGCCTTCATTCTTCCCTTCCTTGTGCTTCAAATTCAATTTTCACACATTTCAACTACTCAAGGGTTTCGTAAATGGTTCCATCGGATAGGGATTTTCTTCCACTTTCTAGGAAGGTAAAATTTTCCTTCTAAGTCCTTGTACTTTTCAAGTTATGGCTCGACATTTTTTTGGGAAAAATTTCCTTAGCGAGGCCGGCCGATGGAGGTAGGTTGGAAAATGAAGTGAAGGAGCGCAAAGGGAAAATTTTTGGCATGTGAGAAGGAAGAATGTTGGAGGCATAGAGCTATTTGGGAAATTTTTCCAAAGAACCAAAATGGGTAAAAGACAAGGATGAGGCCGCATTCCCATTGGCGAACCAGAAGCTGCCATGTGGCAGTAGAGCGGCAGAGAGCAGACCTTTTTTGGGAATTTTTTCCAAGGGCAAAAATAGAAGGAAAGAAAGGTTTGAGCTCATGTTTCATCAATGAATGGGAAGGTGACATGTGTTATGGAGGCAAGGAGGTTTTTGGGAAAAAATTTCAAAAGGGAAAATTTTAAAGTTTGACCCCGCCGACCTAATTTTGACCATGTTATCACCATTTTTGCCCTAAATCTTTAGAGCACCATATCTTTTTATCAGAGCTCGAGTTTTTGTGTTCTTGGTGTCATTGGAAAGGTATTGAAATTATATACACAATGGACTATTAAATTTTTATTTCGAGGGAATTTTGGTGGGAGAAAAATGAAAAAATGTCTCTAGCATTGGAAAAAATGCAAACTGACCACCACCAAAATTGATGAAGTATGGCACTCATTCCTTCTCCAATGTGATGAATTATTGTGCTCATTACTTCTCCATCATGGCAAAATGGATAGAAATATGGATTTTTGAGGGTGCCCTTGCTGTTTTAATGAATCTTGTCAATGGTTTGAGATCAAAAGATCTTTTTACAACGTTTTTTCTTTCCCTTCATTCTACTTCGCATTAAAAGCCGATTTGGCTCATTTTGTAATGTTGGATGTTCTTGCTTCTGCAAGCTCTTCTTTCTTCCTTAGTAGGTGAATTTGAAGGACTTTCGGACCTCCTATGGATACTGTAACATGTTTTTTTTCTCTTTGCTATTGTAATGAATTGTAACAATCTGGGCATGATAATGTATGTTTTGTGATCAATTTTCAATCTTCTCATGCTTATTATTATTGTCTTGATCCTTCATTGCATTCTGGTAATTTTTGCATGTTTTTTTGCTTCAATCTTCATGATTTGTTTCTATTTTTCAAAGCAAGGATTTCAACACTCCTTTGGTGTATCACCTCTCTGTTGTTTTTGCTTAGTTTTGTTTCCATTTCCTTGTTTTCTCTCAACCCTGTCTCCTTGGTAGTTTTAGAGTAGGAATTTTGAATCCAGAACCTCCACAAAATTGCATGCATACACCTAAATAGAGGAGTAAGAACCAACTTCAATCTGGAGAGTTTTCTCACCTTGCAAGGCCCCACACCTTGGAGAAAATTCAATGTTGTGCATTCACACCAGATGAGTTTTCCTTAGAAAAGTAGATCTATAACTCATTTGGGGGTGCTGTGAATTTGCACTAACATGGTTTGGCACACCCAGTGGGACCTTTGACGTCTTCCACTTCATATTTTTAGGTTGATGTGTTCATATTAATATTTCACCATTTGGAAGCAATTGCAAACACATCAGTGACTCCATCCGGTCAATAACTCATTCTGTAAGTTGTAGACCTATTTTCCATTCATTTCCATTCATTCTTCTTTCCATCTCTTCCATATTATTTCATTCCATGAAGTTGTGCAATCATGAATTCATTTCCATCATGGAATTCACATTTAAAATAGTAGTGCCATTCAAATCCACCTCCAAGATGTTTCTAAAATCCTCTAGATCAGCATTTTGATCATATTCAAAACTAGTATGCATACCCATATGAGCAATGCCAAAATCAGTTTGGCTATGAAGCATATCAAGCACAAGAGTATGCATATGATGAGGGTAGTCAAGAAGGAAATGTAGATCTGTTGGAGAAAATCCAAAAAATGGAGATTGGCATGGTGCAATCTAGGGCTCAAGCACAAATGAAAGCATTTGGAATCGGTTATGGAGCACCTTGTCCATGGGTGGGACCTTTTCCAAGGCATTACAACCCTCAAGAGAAACTTGAATTCATGATTGCAACACTGCCATTACTTGCAAAGTGGACTGAGGGAATAGAGGTGTATGAGAGGAGTATTCAACAACCTTGTCAATGGGTAAGCACACCATCTCATACTCTTTCTTTTCCTCTTTCTCAATCTGTATCATTTCAGTAGTGTCAAGCTTCAAGTTTCCCATATGCTGTCCCAAAAGTTGATTCCATTTCTCCATCCCCTAGTCTTCCACCCCATCTCAATTCTTCTGTCCTTTTCCCTTCCAAACAGCCATTCCCTCCAAAGAAACAAGAGTTTCTACCTCCTCCAACACCACAAAAAATTGTAAAATCAATTGAGTCACAACCCACCACTCTTGCATTCCTAAATCTATGTTGGAAAGATAAAAATCAAAATTCCATTCAATTAAAAATACAGCAAGAAGAAGAGCCAAACCTGGATGAAAAAATAAAAAATTTGTTGAACTTGGCTCTCAAATTCGGGATTAAAAAAATCCCCTTGATGGTGAAGCAAAAAGAGGAAGTTCGAGTTGAAGAAATAGTGGTGGCTGAGGCTGAGTTTGCAGCAGAAGAAGAACAAGAACAAGAGGAAAAGAATCAGTAGTTTGTTGGTGATGAGTTGGGTGTCCATGTTGGCACTTTTCCCAAAGAAAATGTTGATCTAATTTGTACTGCAAAATCAGTCATTGTGGAGGAAGAAAACCCAACTCCAAACCACATTGAAGAGGATAAAATGGAAGATATTAAATCATGTTTGAAGCGATTAGATGAAGGAAGAATTATTGATGAATTTTTGCTTTCATTTGAAGGGGCTGATTTGATTAATGAAACCATTATGGAGGTGAACAAAATAGGTCCAAATTATGAGTAAAAGGCACAAGAATTTCAATGTTTCTCTCCCACTTCATCTCTCCAAAAATCTGATTTCTTGGATGAATTCGAATTGGCAAGTTGCATGTTTGAAAATGAAGTTGCACATGGTGAAGAAAATGCAGATTTGAAGGTCACCATGAAAGAGGGAAAAGCTTTGTTGCAACGGGATAGTGAAGAGTTTGATGATTTATCAGAATTAGAGGAATTTCTTGAGGAGGAGCCATCTAAAATTAGAACATTCTCTTCTCTACCATTCATTCTCCAATATCAAGAGCCCTGCCACAAAGGAGAACATTCAAAAATAATAAACTTGTGTTTTGTGTGAGATCATTAGAACTAAGACCACAAGGTATTAATCTTCCATGTTCTTCATTAGATAAAGAAGGAAAACAAGAGGAGAACTTCATCATTTCTTCCACATCATCCACCCAAGAAGGTCCGCAAGAAGACTCCATTTTTGGAGTTGAAAATCAGAGCTATGGGCATATCAAATGGATCAGACCTTGGCCAATAAGGTATTTGGCTTCATTGGAGCCAAAGGAGAAGCCAAAACTAGTCATTTTTTCTTCTAAGCATGAGGATGAGCTACAAAGTACCAAGGATCAGCTACCATACCTCTTCAATCTAAATGCAAAGCAACTAAAATAGGTATCTAACTTGTTTTCAGTTGACACCTTGCTGATATGGGTAGAAGACCAGCTTCTTGTTGATTTTCCACTCATCCTAATAGCCATGATTAGCTCCAAATCAATTGTATGGCTGCCCATTTTGAAGAAAGGAAGCTATTTTGCACAACCAGTTGTTGGGTTAGTTTAGTCCATATTTGCTTCCAGTTAGAGTAGAATAGGTAGGTTTTCTTTTAGAAGAAGAAGTGCTTGTGCACACTCTACATATCCCACTTAGGTTATGTATGATTTTTAGTTTTGTACATATTTTTTCATGGTGCTGGTTTTGCTCTTGCATAGTTCATTTCAGTGGCATTTTGGTGAAGATCAGCTCCAAGATTTAGTGGGTTTCCAAGTGGTTCAGAGGTAAGATTTTCATAGTTCAGATCAGAATCAGTTTATCAAGCTTGACTCCATGCCCAATGGATGCTTCAAAGGCCACTGATCATTCATCTACGAAGTAGATGACCCCTGAGAGTCGCCAAATTGTTATCCAAAATGACCACCCTGCTTATTTGGCTAACTTGCCTTCATTCTTCCCTTCCTTATGCTTCAATTTCAATTTTCACACATTTCAAGTACTCAAGGATTTCTAGAAATGGATCCATCACATAGGATTTTTCTTCCCCTTTCTAGAAAGGTAAAATTTTCCTTCTAACTCCTTGTACTTTTCAAGTTATGGCTCAGTGTAGTTTTTTGGGGAAAATTTCCTGCAGCCAGCATGCCAATAAAATGATGCCATGGAATGGAAAAGGCGCTGAGTTGTTTCGGAAAATTTTCCAGAACAGAACAAAAAGGGGTAAAAGACAAGGATGAGGCCACATTCCCATTGGCAAACTAGAAGTTGTACGGAAGCCACGTGGTAGGCCGGAGAGGCGGAGCACAAACCTTTTTTGGGAATTTTTTCCAAGGGAAAAACTCGAAGGAAAAGTGAGGTTTGAGCCCGCATTTCCTCGAATAGGAAGGTGACACATGTCCCGGAGTGGTGGAGGTGCGGAGGTTTTCGGAAAAAAATTTCAAAAGGGAAAATTTTAAAGTTTGATCCCACCGACCTAATTTTGACCTCTGTTTTTGCCATTTTTTTCCTAAATCTTGAGAGGCCCATATCTTTTGATCCAGAGCTCGGTTTTTATGTTCTTGGTGTCATTGGAAAGATGTTGAAATTATGTACACAATGTACTATTCAATTTTGATTTTTGGTTTATTTTTTATAGGAAAAAAATGAAGAAATGTCTCTGGCATTGGAAAAAATGTAGAACTGACCCCCTACTACCAAAATTGATGCAGTATGGTGCTCGTTCCTTCTCATACATGGCCAAATGCATAAAAAAATGGATTTGTGAGGTTCCCTTGCTGTTTCAATGAATATTTTTGGTGGTTGGAGATCAAAAGATCATTTTCCCATGTTTTTACTTTCCTTCGTTCGCTTTTCCATTAAAAGCGATTTGGCTCATTTTGTAATGTTGGATGTTCTTGTGTCTGCAAGCTCTTCTTTCTTCCTTAGCAGGCTGATTTGAAGGAGTTTAAGACCTCCCATGGAGATTGTAACATGTTGTTTGCCTATTTTCTATTGCAATGAATTGTATCAATTATGGGCATGATAATGTATGTTTTGTGATCAATTTTCATTCCTCTCATGCAATTATTATCGTCTTCGATCCCGATTCCATTACGGTAATTTGTGCATGCTTTTTTCCTGCAATATTCATGATTTGTGTCTATTTTTATAAAGCAATGAGTTTAAAACTCCTTTGGTGTATCACCTCTCTATTGTTTTTGCTTAGTTTTGTTTCCCTTTTCCTTGTTTTCTCTCAACCCTATCTTCTTGGTAGTTTTAGAGTAGGAATTTTGAATCAGAACCTCTGCAAAAATTACATGTTTACACCTAAACATAGGAGTAAGAACAAACTTCAATCTAGAGAGTTTTATCACCTTGTAAGGCCCCACACCTTGGAGAAAACTCAATGTTTTGCATTCACACTAGATGAGTTTGCCTTAGAAAGAAGATCTATAAGTCATTTGGGGGTGCTGTGAATTTGCACTAATAGTGACTAGGGTATATTTTATGCCTAGTGAATCAAAAATCTTCTTGGTCTTAATAAAACTCTTATTTCCATAATCTATCATGTAATTACATATAAGGTACTTACCAATGATTACAGAGGCGTAAAAAGGAGGTGGTTTAATGACATTTATTATTACCCATTCCTTTGATTGGCACAAAATTTTAGGAGCACCTAATTTACCCCTTTTTGTTTACTTATGTCATCAAGATGCCTCAAATATTCTTGTAGCAAATCTCTTAATGATAGAATGGAGAGGGATTCCCATAGTCATATTCATGATGGTTTTCTTCATTTTCTCCACCACATTTAGAGGAATGTTTTTGAATTTTTAAAACCTTTTTGTAGCAACATCCTAATTTAACTTCTAATTGGTTTGAGTCTAATTTCTACCCATATTGTCCCTTTTTACAGTATGATTTTTGTTAATTCACGGGGTGTATAATTTGTACCTTATTTTGTTGTTTGGGAGGTAGATTTTTGACTACTTATGGATTAATTTTGTCCCTCTATGGCTCTCTTCTTAGATCTTTTGTTGAGTGAAACTGGACTGGTACCCATGCTTGCAAATTCTTGATTTACTCCATAAAATTCACCCTTTTTCCAATTAAGAAGGGTAAATTCACTTGGTACATATCCTTCAACTTCTTCTCCTCTTGCAACTATCTCTTCATGTTGCTCTTGGAGTGTAAATGCACCTTGGAGCATTAGATCTTGATTGAGAACTGAAAGTTTACAAGACTCCTCATCATGAGGTTGATTACATGGGTAATACTACTCACAATCATGTGTTAGGTTGTTTTGAATTGGGAAAATGGAATTAGAAGGGCTTGCAATATTAGGTTACTTTGGGATTTTAGGTGTTTAGGGTACCCTATTTGAGCTTTACCTTAGGAGTTACCATGGTAAGGATACTTATTAGGTAAATAATTTTTATTGAGGAGCTGATAATGTCTAATTTGTTGGGATACCTTCCTCTTTATGGTTACCCTTTAATTTACAATATTTTGTAACATGGTCATAACTCCATAAAATTCACTAGGGGGAAAAGTGGGAGGGTTTCAATGTCTTGTTTATCTAGGAATAGGTGATAAAATAGGTTACAATGGAATGGGTTAGAGAAATAGAGGCATTGGTGGTATAGGGGCTATTTTCTCGGCTTAAACTAAAAAAATTCATCTTGAATTGATATGTAATAAAAACATGGTAAGATATTTCGTCCAATGGATTGAACCATAACATCCACATCATGATTCAAGGAATCTCAAGAAATATATAAATGCAAAGTGCTTGGAGAGGGTTCAAATAATGGAGGAATTCTATCCCAAATTTTGGAATCGATAGTTGACCACTTTTGTCCTCGAAGTGTTTGTAGTGTTTCTCTTTAAGTTTATCTCATGTATGAATAAAATTTTGTTTTTGAATTCTATAACATTGTAATGCCCTCCCCTTAAAGGATGAATCTAATATAATAAGTGCTACATCATCCTTATTAGTAAAATGGAAAAAGAAAACATTTATAATGTCTAAAATATGTTCAACGGGAGTTGTTGAGTTTTCTCTTGTAAAAATGGAATTCTATTAAGGGAAGTAATTGGGATATCATAATGAAGTAATTGGGATATCATTAAAAGTGGCAAAGGGTTGATTTCTTAGAAGAGACATAGGAGATATGGGTTTTATATTCTTATGAGTAGGGGACGAAGGTATAATAAATGGAGGATTTTAATGGGATCTATGTGATGGGAATAAATACATCTTAGTTAGTTTTACCCTTACCCTTAGTGAAAGTTACAGGCATACAAAAGACTCACCTATTTCTTTGTTTTGGATTGTTTGTATCCTTCTCTTGAAACCAAGATACTTAATCTGTTGAAACTAGTAGATATGTTGTCGGGAGTCACCGGATGTGTTTTTGAATCCTCCAAAGGATAGTTATCACCAAGACACACACAAATCCAAGTGAAATGGTATAAATTACATAATTCTAGTCCCACTTTACATGCCACAAATATTGTAGATTATAATTATACCCTAGAATTTTTTCATGAAAGATAAAGAATTTTTGAAAACACTGGATGATCTCAACAATGTGGGACTTACAAGCGATATCAACATCCAGAGAAGGATAGTTCCTCAACCTAATTCCTAATGTTAACACTATATAATCATAAAATAGTTATGCACATGGACTAGAGTTAAATATATTTCATAAAATGAAATCCTAAGATAAAGATGGGTGGTGATAGCACTAGAAGAGAAGACAATCACTCTCTCTTAAAGTCTTTAGAGAGGAATGTATATATCCAATGTAAGATTAGAGAGGAAATTTTTTTCCAATTTCTAACTCTACACCTAAATCAGCTCAAAACCCCTGTATATTTGACACAAATGACATGAAATATTTCAAAACATGATGGATACACATTCACAAATGAAATACTAGAAGGGAAGAAGACAATAATGCAAAAAAAGGGGTGGATTCAAACCACATTTGACATTATATTATTGTTATAAATATGAAAATACTACTTTAGAGGGTAATATGCATCACAAAAAAACATGTCATGGGTCTTCAACTCTTTGGATCTGTAAAAAAAAATCATACTAACATTATCAAGCAAGAGAGGATGGTTTCAAGGAAGAAATATGTTATATTTATAGAAAGGAGGAGATGCGAGGGGATCAAAAGATACTTAGATGATATTCTCACCTGCTAAACCTTGTTAAAATATTTTAAACCTCTTCTAGAAGGAAACATCCTCACCTCATGATGGTTCATGCTTTACGATCTTCCTTTTCCTTTAAGAAAACTTTGGATATTTTATTGTGCAGAACATCACTTATATATCGGTGAATACCCATAAAATCTGGAATATAGAGAAATGTGACTTTGTCAAATTTCTGATTTTGTTACACAGATCACCATTGTTCATAATTTCATTTGGGCATAGGAAGATTATGATTTTTATAAGTATTCATAGGGATCTCAAAGTGAGGTAGGATCAAACTAGCATCTTATAATCGGAATTAGAATATTTTGACTTCTAAAAGTGATGTACAACATACCCAAGAACCACAATTTCAATCTTTTAAAATACTTCATCATTATTTGTAAAGCTTCCTTATTTTGAAAGGTCTCTCTAAGACATTTCAAATGGATAAAAATTGAGGTCAAATGGAGCTTTGTAATGTAATATATCATAAAAAAACTAGAACTTGAGAACCTATGAAGAAATCCTTTTCCTGTGGCATCCATAATGTTTCTCTTTTGTCTCATGGAATTTTATGACTTACGTGGTTTTTTTCATGTTTCCTAATTTACTTCCTTGTTCCATGAATTTGTGAAGTCCATAAAATGATAACTCTTTGAGAAGCACATGAAACACTAGGTTAGTGTTATGTGGCTTCAACTTTAGCCGCATTAAAACCTTTCTTCTTCTTTTTCCATGACACTTGAAACATTCGTGGGCTAACCATTTTCATGAGGATTTTGAAATTGGAGATCATTATCCTTGTTCCATAGATTTAGAGAGTATGTGGAATAAAAATTCATGCACTCCATGAAACTCTAGAATCCAATGTTCTATAGTTTTTCCTAATGAATTTCTACCTAAATCTTGAGCTCTAACTCCTTTGTTCCGCAGTTAGGAGAACCCGCAAAGCAATGATTTCCACATTCAAAGTGTAACATTATTTTCTCATATCGGTAAGGTATTTTCCTTAATTCCTTGGTCTTAGAGAGCTTTTTGAACATTGTTCCCTAGAAAATATGTTGAACATTGTTCGAACACTAGAAAGATTGTTGTGTGGATTCTATCCTTAGCCACTTCCAAACTTCAATTTTTATTCCTTTTTTCCATGGAATCTATAATATGTATAACAAAAAGTTTCTAAAATTTACAGAATACTAGGATGCAGTGTTTACGGGTTTTAACAAAAAATTCATAA
Organism: Taxus wallichiana var. yunnanensis; assembly: GCA_018340775.1. Lineage (NCBI taxonomy): Eukaryota > Viridiplantae > Streptophyta > Pinopsida > Cupressales > Taxaceae > Taxus > Taxus wallichiana. Next base: position 55,566,667 of record CM031234.1, read on the forward strand.
TTATAAAATTTATTTTGGGAGTTACTATAATATCCTTGGGGAGTTATTTTGGATAAAAATAAGTAACTTTATTTTTATAATTGATAGGGTTTGATCTCCATGAAAGTAAATTTACTTTATTATTTTTGGGAATATGTCTTCTTGAGTGCCTCTTACCTCTGGATTAAGATTTGTAAATGAAGGATCACATTGGTTCATATGGATATCGAAATGTGTATAATTTAGCTATAAATACAAATATGGTTATGGATTATATATTCCCTTTGTCTCGTGTTAATTTTCCTCTTCCGCTTTGATTCTCCATGGCTATGTGTATTAAATTTGTAAGTTTTTATTTCATTGTGTCTCCGATTTGGATGCATGTTTTGGTCATGGATTATATTTTCCCTCTAGATTTTTGTTTTTATTCTCACTTATTTATCACATTCGAGGTTTCTCTACTTCTTTCTTAGTACCATCACTAAAAATTTTATGTTTTTCTTTCATCTTTTTCCATGTAATTCAATAGATTAGTATTTAGTTGTAGTTAGTGGTTGGAATTATAGTATTTATTGTACAAATATATCCTTCTTCAAATTTTTACCCAAAGGAGAAAAGGTCCCACACCTTGTGTACATTCCCATTGTTATTTTTGAGGTAGCCAAGTTTCTCCAAAACATAGTGATATAACAAGGGTGAAAAATTTTCTTGACAACAAGTTCAAAATTTTATAATTTAGGTAAAAACCATATTATTATTGTACATACCCTCATTAGATGTTCCCAAACTACGGTTAAATTATCAAAAATATAATGGTCTCAAATTCTTACAAGCATTTACATAATTTTGTTCCATATTCGAGACACGTATTATACGGTTCATAGTAGAATAAGAGGGAGATAAGTACTTAATTCTTTCTCCAATACATAACTCAAATATCGTGACAAATATAGGGGTTTGTGGCATGAGCCTTCTTCTCATTTTCATAATCATAAATAGTTATAAAAAACATAATGGGGGCATGGATGATATAATAATTTTCAACCTTTCATTAAAATTACCAAATTATGCGTCGATACATATGTAGTGGTGTGGTTTATGGGGTTGTAAGGTACCAAAGTAGCCAATTTATTCATACATTGTCATTCTTATCCTATTTATAATTTTTTGGGAATATAAGGGCTACTAAATATTTTGTACATTATTGTTCCTCTTAATGGGGTTTTTGACACCTCTCCTCTTTTGTGATAGGTTGTGCTACTCAATTTCATCTCTTACTATAAATCCTCCTTCAAAATAATTGGGGATTGATCACCCTTGATCCTTTTATTTTCACCTGATAATACACCCCTTAATGATACCAATCTTATCACCTCAATGAAACATGGAATTACCTTCAAAGTGTAGGACAATGGTTCCTTTTAAACTCAATCAGTAGAAAAGGTTTGTTCCTTTTATTCTAGAATATTGCAACTAATCTAATAATTACTACAATATACTACCAACTAGTTCTAACCTAATATTTCCGAGGAATCAAGGTTCAAAAGGATGAAATACTGAAATAAAGAAAAGGTGATGCACCAAACTAAAATAGGGTTTAGTTATAACTCTATAATATATATGTAACTTATCATTTGAAGTTCCAAAAATACACATAAGAAACATTAAAAGAGACAAGTAAAGTAAGACTAAAACTTTCAAAATCACTATATATTCATGTTATATATTGTGCATTAAAAGGAAAGAGATCACACTTGTAAAGTGACCTAGATATTAACATTCATAATCCCATAGAAAGATAAAGCACACAAAAACTTCACAAATTAGTTACATATGTCTACAAGTATTATCTTAGAACTTAAAAGGGAAGATATCTAAAAATAGTAGAAAATAATCTTAACTCTTTCCCAAACAATCATTTTTATAGGAGATACGTAAAAACTGGACGAGATTAGATCTTACCCAATAATGAATGAGTAAACCACTTGTTTAGCCACCAAGGACCAATCAACATTTAATGTGTAGACCAATTACGGGTGTCATAGGTTTCTTAAATCACACTTCATTAGATCATCTAAAAATGGTGGTTATATAATACAAGGTTTAATTTTTGTTGTTGGGGTTTTTTAATCATTTAAATTAAATTAGGCAAAACTTTTCCTTTTTTGGAATATTTTTTATTATCCACGATCTTGTATTTATATTTCGCAACAATTTTTACTATTTGGTAGATTTGCAATTATATGTGGCTTTATTCCCATCCTCTTTTCGGTGTATAGTTTTCCCATGGCTTATTACCTTGTTTATCCTATTTTCCACTATTTTCCTTTGCTTTATCATCTTTAATTTTTGTACTCCATAATTTTCCACAACTTTGATGTCTTTTCCATGATATATTATTTGTATCTTTAATATTTCAATCCAAACATTTTCTACTTTGTGTGGGTTTAAATTTCCCCATAGAATTTAATTTATCCCATGGATTTTACATAATGTTTTCCACCAACGCTGCATATTTTTTCCTTTATTTCATAGATTTTATGTTTTTCATGTTACGTTTATCATTTGGTCTATAGCCTACTAGTTCTTGCAGCTTCTCACCAAGTGCTAAAAGAAGATAGAAAAAGGCAAGTCCTTTTTACTTGCCGACATGAGTTAGGAAACCAGAACTTAAGAAAGTTAAGAATAACTTGAAACTACCTAAGTCCAAAATGTAAAGTAAGTGATGCAAATAAGAATTATTTCTTATTTGAAATAATTTTTACAACTTCTCGAGGACATCTTCTTGCTATATGAATTTAATAAGTGGTCACTTGCATCAATTAGGCATGGATTCAACATATATCTTGACAATTGATCCTAAAATGCCTAAAAATCCATCATGAACTTTATCTAAGATGTTTCACAAAATCATTTTTCTCTAGAAACAACCTTTAACAACCTCACAATATTTCTCCTTTGATCCGTGGTTTTCCATTATTTCCATGGTACAATTTTTTTATATAATTTTTCCATTCCTTTACACGATTTTTCTATCTTTACTTTTTGGCCTCTTCAAGTTTGAGGAATTTCAAAATTAATGAACACTTATGCAACACAACACTTACTCAAGGAATATAATAATAACAAGAGAAAGGGCGGGCTTATCAATCAATTATCACAAAAAGGATAAATGGACCCTCTAAATAAAAAAAAATATAATAAAAAAACATAAGAACAACTAAAACCAACTATGTACAAGGTGAAACATGAATTTATCAATAAGAAGGTTTAAGATAAATCCCATTGACTATGATTTGGAGTACCTCCCCATTTTTTTGTCATCTCAAATTAATTATATTTCTTAGAAGGTGTAATGAATTATGTCCCACTCCATATTGCATTAAATTTTGAGTGTCTCCTCAGTTTGGATCTGTATATATCTCACTTCAAAACTGTAATCTAGATTTCTTATCGAAGTAATGTTTGGTTATATTTTTATGTTCATCCAAATTGATCATGGATGACTACCTCAAATCTTTAAAATCAACCATCTCTATCATCTAACCTTCCAATTACAACTAATGGGATAGTTCTAATGAAGTAAATTCAAGACATAATGGAATCCTAACCTTTCTTTTATACACAAGAACAAAGGGAGAGTTACATATTTCTCTCTTGAGTTTTATTTTTATCCCAAAATTCTTTATTGATATTTTTATTCCACTACCTCTGGTTCATCTCCATTTTCCTTTTCATTATCCTAATCAAGTTCTTGTTGGTTGACTCAACAAGGCCATTACCTTGAGGGTAATAATTGGAGGAATTTCTTATGTATGCACCATGTTTTAGATCCTAATCAAAGATCTTAAATCCCATGAAATCCTTAGCACTAACATAATTTATAGTTTGAGGGACCCCAAACCTTGTTACAATACCTTCCAAGAAATCTAAGATAACTAATTATATTTCCTCCTTGATTTTCTCATCATCCATCCATTTGGTGAAGTAATCAGTTGTTATTAGGACCCACTAATGACTAACACTAGATCTGGGATTCATCATACCATTGAATTCAAGAATGAATTGAGAAAAGGACTAGTATTCTTGGATTTTATGAATTTTACAGAATGGGAGGGATGCCAACCTCTTCTTACCAATGAGTAAAGCACATTTTTGCATTATTTGACCCATCTATGAGAATTTGTGAGAAATGTAGACCAAAAGTATTATACTCTTAATATTTTCATAGTTTACAATGAATTTGGAGAGAAATTACCACCAAATAATCTACTATGGAATTCAAAAAGAACTTTGTTTACTTGTTCTCACTCAATACACCTCAGCAACATTCCATCAAAATTCTTCCTGAAAATAATTTCATCTATTAATACATAAGGAATGGATTGTAGCCTAAAATGTAACCTCTTGGATTTATTGAAACCAAAAGGATACTTTCTAGTGGATAAGACTCATTTCATGTCATTTTTCAACATTTTTCATTTCCTCTACACCGCCCTCCATTATTATTCTTACCCTTCCAAGACATAATAATATTCTTGATCAATACTAGCATTAATATAAATTTGTTCACATAACCCTCTATATCTGACCATATTTATAGCCTTGATAGTTACATCATACTCCATAATTTTTCTACTCGTCCATCCCTCTTCTCACTGATCTCATCTCCCATGATGAAATATCTAACACTAGGGGTGGATATCAACACCTTAATATTGTTATTAATAATCATATGTTAGATTTTTTATACCTCTCATTATCGAAAATACTTACTTTTCCATGTGATTGTATTATAGCACACAATCCTTCAATTTTTAGTTAAAAAAAGAAACTGGTTGCTCCAAACCTTCACGATTTTTTTGAGTCAAGAAAGTAGCAGTACTATTTTCTTCCCTATATACATTCAAAATAAAGTTTTTCTCATAATGTTGGTTAATGACAGTAGTCCTAAGAAATGTTTTCCTAAATAATCCTAAATTTCTCTTTTCTTTACTTAGTTCATTTGAAGGCCACATATTTCTTGAACATTAGAGTGACGTGTTTAACAAATATTACAAAGTTATGAATGAATTTACTCATAAAATTAATATTTCCAAGTAAATATTATTGTGCTTTCTTATGTGTTCGTAAAGAGAGAGAAATGATGGATGAGACTCTATCAAGATCAATAGATATACCCTCTTTTAAGACCATGTGACCCAATATTTTTTTGATATTATAAAGATGCAATTCTTTGGGTTGAGTGAGATTACTAAACTGTTATACCTCTAAAATACTTGTTATAGGTGGTGCATATGAGTTTATCCTTGTTTTGATAACACTACAATGTCATCAAGATAGATAAGGATGAACTTGTTGATGAAAACTTTGAAATATATGTCCATGGCCCTTTGAAAAGTATCTCTAGCATTAGTTAGACCAAATGGAATATTTAAATAAGAAAATGTCCCCAATTTGGTTGTGAATGTTTTCTTGTATCAATATTCTTCTTTGACCAAGATTTGATTATATTCATAATATTTTTCCAAAAGAGAGAACCTCTCATCCCCTACTACTATTTGTAAGATTTGGTCCACAGAGGTAAAAGAATAGTGATCCTTGATAGAAACTCTATTGAAGTCCCTAGATTCCACACAAATATTGATTTCTGTATTTTCCTCCTAACAATAACCAAGTTTGCAGCCCAAGAAGAGTACTTGATAGGAAAGATGATTTTGGATTCTATGAGTTTGATAGTTCTTTTCTCATAAGGGACTCAATTTTAGGGTTTACAAGTATTTGTTCTTCCTATTGGGCTTGGAATTGGGGGTTAAGTCTATGGCATGTTGGAAAATTTTAGGATCAAGTCCTTTTAGGTCCTCATAAATCCATGAAAATACATCACTATAATTTTGACATAAGGAGATAAAATATTTTTGTTCTTATACCACATACCTTTCATATCATTAACTCTTTATATTTTGTAATGATGTCCTTTTGATAATATTCTTCATTTATTTTATTATTTTTATTTTCCCCTTTAAACTCACCGTCAAGGATGAATATGTATTCAAGTGTAAATAATTCTCTAAAAACTTGTTCTTCTTCAACTAAATAATCTAATCACTATAACCTGATTAGAACATTGGATCGTAGTTTTGATCATAATTCTACCTTATTTTGGATGAACTAGACCATTTTCTCATTACTATAAAGTAATTTACAACTTACTTAATTATAAATAATGTATTATATAGCCATTATTAGAAGAAAAATAACTAAGAGGGGGTGATTCACTCTTCTTATGCTTTCATTTAAATAACCATGCACATTTATAAACCATTTAAGAATTAAGATAATTAAACCATGCATAGTTAACCATACAAATGAAAAAATTACAAAATGACACAATATGCAAGTGGGAAACCATCAAGGGGAAGAAAACACTGAGAATTTGGTATATATTACTCAATACAAAATACTTATGTGAATATTATACATCACACAATATTTCTTTAGTGAAGCACCCATTTCATAAGGAACACTAACCCCTATTTAGTATAGAAAAAACTATATGAGGAGGCTAAAACCCCCAAGATGATCAAGAACCAACTTAACTACATGACAATGAATACCACTAATAAATTTGTTTCTCAAAAACTGATTGTGATCACTAATTCAGCTCATACACATTAAACACATCTCAAGTTGCTCTCTCTTCTTCTTCACTCAAACTAGCACCTTCACATTGTGATTAGTTATAATGACCTTAAAGATAATTATTATCTTACTGATACTATTTTTAACTCTTATTTTTTACCCCTACAAAACTTTCCACACTCTCCTCGTTCTCTCTCACAACTCCATCCTCTTCACTAGCTCAAATGATAAAATACAACTCACATTTATACTTGACCCATCACATAAACAACAACAGTCAACTAATACCATTAGGTCCAATAACGAAAAACTTAAAAACATTATTGCAAACATATTTAAATGATATAACATGACCCTTTTGGTTTTCATATTCCTTACACACACACATTTTCCCAAAGTTTCTCAATTAGGCCTAAAACAAGTCTTCTTTGTTAAATAATCACAAATTTGAATCTCAAGCCTCAAGACAACATCACCAAGACTTCATAATATAAATTCACATCAACAAAAACCTATCATACTTATATAAATGCTCAAAAACTCTACATCTTTCATTATCATCATGGACTCCACCTTTTGGCAAACACACCTCATTAGGTCTTAAGCACCTAATTTAGACTTCTCAAGACCAAAAACTTATCCTACCAAAAAAACCTCACCGCGGTACATATTATATATCAAAATAAAGGTACTGATTTCAAATAACTCATGCAACTTATGAAAACCTTCAAATCAAGGCACAAGACCCAAAATCCCATGCATCTCTAAAACTAGTCAAAAATGCTACAAGGTCTCAAGAACCAATATTGAGAAAACATACCTCCATCAAAACAAATTACACTTAAAAAACATTACATAAATTCAAAAACATCACTACGGAATCCACCAACATGTGTAAGAACTCACATTCATTTATCACATGGATAAAATTGAACTTACATACTTTATCCAACAAGATTCTAGATAGACCTAATTGGGCTAATTAGGCCCTTAGGGTTTCAATATAAAACGCATCTCATGATCACAAAAAGGATCCAACACATCATACCAAGTCACTAACATCTATTCATGACCATCTAATACCACCAAAACATGAAAAATATCAAGCACACCTTCATACCTCCATGACTGCTTTTAGCACCTTTAGGTGTTAAGCGGTAGGCAACATTGGAGGACTTGTTTCAAAAAAATATATCCATATAAATTTTCCACATGTTTTCATGGAAACTTATAATAAATCCCAAAGGACCTAGAATAATTGGTTTCACTTCATGAAACCTTCAACTCAATTATGCACCTATAAATCTCTACAAAACAAGGTTTTTATGGTAGCATATCATCACTTATTAAACCTTACAATGACAAAAACAGGAGCTATGAATATTTATTTATAATATTTACTCATCACATTAACCCCTCAAGTCATTTCATGTCCATAAAATTAATCTTCTATCAATCTCTCTAGAACTAGGGTTTAATAAGGGTTTCAACCCGCTTTTCTTCTTAACAATGGTTCATAAATGTATGAAATCCATTTGAACTCATTATTATTGTTAAAACTTCTTAACTCCATGACCTATCATCTAAAAGAGGATCAACTTCCCATGCACATCTCACTCATGTGGGTAAGCAACTGAACGTGATCTATTGAGAAAGGAATAATATTTTGAGAGCTTGGTAGAGCTCAAAACCACTTTTATTTCTTTTGATTTACTCCTGGTCGAAACTTGACACGAGATAATTAGGATAACCTCCTATATGATCTCAAATGATTACTCATTCTTTAAAACCTATTAATCACTTAATGCCATATTATTTTCTCATGCTTTCTAGCGTTGTCGTCAAGAACATGCCTCTAAATGACCTTGAACATACAACATATACCTAAATTTTGACCTATAACACCTTCCACACATGATCTATAACCTCAAAATACTTATCATATGTTCACACTAACTCAACTTTTACTTATTTTCTTCATACTTCATACTTGCCATTTTATCCTTCTTACACTAGGTCAAGAACAACACCTATAATAACTTATTTTACTACATGAAATACACACATGCCTATTTTCCACCATACAAACTCATTAACATATATGGAAAATCTCTTTGAACATGTAACATACCATACCAACCTTTTGATCTCATACACTAGACCTTGCTTTCTTGACCCATGATCTAGACCATGCAAATGCACCAAGACACCATACCAACAACTCACTTCACTATTAATCAACATTCATCCTTCACTTTGATTGACACATCATTCGACATCAATTCCACTTGGACACCCTTTTTCATTAATGTAACTTGACATCAATGACAACACCTAAGACAAAATATTCAATAATCTCCCCCTTTTTCATTAATGGAAACCATCTTTAGAAACATTTATTGAAATCAAACATGAAAACATATTCATAACACTCTTTACATTGTTTTGAGTTCACTCCCCCTTTGAAATATATGAAAAAATATCTATAGTAATATGACAACACAAACAATTCCAACAATGCATAAAACAATACTTACAAGATCCTTCTGATATAATGCATATATTCTAGACAACATAAACTACAAAAAAATTGAGCTCCAGGTCATCAACCTTGATTTAATGGCCCCTAAATAGATATATACTTATGAAACCTTCTTGACTAACCAAACAATTGAAACCAATAGCATGAAAAGATTCATATTAAAACTCAAAGCTTACATGCTCTTGGATATTCATCTTCTTGTGACTACTTTGTAGACTCCTAAATTCCACTTACGTAATTTTATTGCTAAAAGTACACTAATTATTTCTATTATAATTATTGAGTTTCCACTAATTAACTAAGGATTCCCTCTATTTTGGTTAATTGACAATGCTTTGTTGATTAACTAAGCTCTATCACATTCTGGATGTCGATTGATGACACATCATTAGTTATTATCATCTTCTCGAGAAAAAATTAGTGATTACTAGCTAATTAAGCCTATTTACCATTGTAATTGATCAATAAATTCTGTTATTGGTTAAGACCCCTCTTCCAACCATTCAAAATCACCCCATTTCCATCCAAGACATCTCAAAAGACTTCAAAAGATTATCCTAGCCTCTTAATTGACCATAATTGGTTAATTAAGGAACCTCACATGCTAATCACTTTTTTATTTCACTAATCATGATTAAAAATCCTTAATCTAATTTATCCTTTTTAATCCCACATGCACCAAGATGTAATTTTTCACCAAATAGAAAACTATAAAAAGGACCAAGCTCCTACCTTCATACTTTACACCATGTTTTGAATAGCATTAATCATATAAGACATATGATCAAGAGCCTTACTTCCATTGATGGATTAGCTTGCTCAATCTTTGCATCCAATATTCATGCTTGGTTAGTAAAGGAATATCTAATATGGCCTTGTAGCCATTGTTAGAGAGGTCCTTTCACCATTTTGAAGTAGCAACAACCCAATTTGATTTGCTAGTGGTCTTCATAGGTCCATTTTAATTAGCAATTCACACTAAGTAGGCATGCTTTAACTTAGATTGATTGATATCATGTTAGTTTTCTTAAGCATTCCAATAAGCTAAGATCTTGATGTTACTATTGTTAATTCCTAGCTTTGCTAATAGACTATGTGGTGTTAGTCTAGTTATTTAGCCTTGCAAGAGTTTTGGTAGTGCACATTTGGCACACCCAAGTGGGACATTACTCCTTGTCCTTTGTATTATATTTCAAGCTTTCTAGATTAGTTTCAAGATTTTTAGATTAGTTTCAAGTTTTTGGTTTACTAACCCTCTCTTGTATTTTTCTTTATAATTATGAAGTTTATTATCTAGTTTAGATGTAGTTGCTTTTTTTAATGTTATTTGCAGGATTAAAGGAGGTAAGGTGCTGTCAAATCTTATTCAAGTTGAAAAATTTGGATCTTTTTGAGAATTTTATCAAAACTTCTCATGTTTTGATGAGCTATAGGAAGGCCTCGTGCTACTGATAAATTCATCACACTAATACTTTAGGGTTTTCACATCTACTTATAGGATCACACATACACTCTCTAGCTCATGCATATGCTTCACTTGTGGTGCATACAAAACACTTTGTTTTTGACCTGTAATCGGACTCTTTAACTTGATTTGTATCAGGCTCGTGCATACATTCTCTAACTCACGCATATAACACTCAGGTCATGTATCTACAATACTTACTATGATTTTTGACACAGAGTCATGCATATGAATTAACCTTCACGTGTATACTCTCGGCTCATGCATATTATCTCTAGCTAATGCATATGCTTTTTGCTTCACGCTAATGATTTTTGTGCTAGTTTTTGGAACTCATTTCAAAGTTTGAGTTTATGATGTTTTGTTCGTTGTTAGTTGTAGGTTTTTCTAGCTATTTTGTATAGGTTTTTAACAGTTCTAATTATATTTCTAACAAATTTGCTTAATTTTTGATGAATGCTTTTGTTTCCATGCTTTGTATGAGTTTGGGATAAATTTTTGTATGCTCTTCTCTTACACCATTGTGTGATCTTGAGAATCAAAAGCAACTTTAAACCTTCTTTTGCTAACATTAGAGTAAGTGGGAAATTTCTTTATTCATTTTTATGCTTAAGGGAATGAAATTTTCATTTGGAATTTGTATGATACTTTGATTTAAAATCTTTTCATTTGATAAAAACTAAGGCTAAAGCTTGTGTATGCTCTTCTCTTGCACCATTGTGTGATCTTGAGAATCAAAAATAACTTTAGTTTTCATTCACTAAAAATCACTTGGATTAATTGGGAATGAAACTTGATTTACAAAGCATTATGGTGGTTATTTGATTTACAAGTTTTTAGTTGTTATCTAGTTGGGTTGTTTTTTGTGTATGCTCTTCTCTTGCATCTTAAGATGACATTAATAACCAAAAACAAAATTTAATCCTCTTTTTATGATATTGTAGATATTTTGGATAACTAATAACTATTTTTGTGTAGGACCTAATGATTTCCAAATAAAGGAGAATCTAAAAAAAATCTAACTACATGTGTGTTGCAGGTTGCCAATGGTGGTATAAACCAAATTTATTAATCCAAAAGAAAAAAATAACCCACATCATTCAATACACTTTGTACTTGTAGATTTTGGTTAAGAGATATGGTTCATCTGATTTTGACTGGGATATTATCCTTTGCATAACCCATAATACCCATGAGGATGCTCCTAAGAACCCCAAAGTAGTCCACGTAAGAGGGAAACTTGTGGACAAAAAGGAAAGTGCTCCACTACCCAATTGATTGTTGCACCTTGTTGCATTGGTGGTTGTTGTCATTGATGTCAATGGAATTGATGGAAAAGGGAGAGTGTAAGAATATGCATATCAAATGGACTTGAATGGTGCTTAGTGGTTCATGATGATATCCAGTAGCTTGAAGTAGGTCTCAGTGTCACAAGGTGGTTTTAAGGTGCTTCTACAAGCATATAATGGTTGTACATGGAATGAAATGGTTATAGAATCATGGTATAAGCTTTGGTAATGTGTCTACAATGTGTTTGAGAAATTTCAAGGATTAGTTCATCTTATGGAGTCAAAAATCATATTACACAAAGAAGTGGTCTTGAGAACTAGCTATGTTCTCAAAGGAAAATGAGATTGAGTAGAGCTTCACAGGAAAACCTAGGGATAATCACCACATGGAAAGTGTAGAGGGGTGTCTTTTAATGCTCCATGTGTAATTTCATCATATTCCGTCGTGGATTATTTGATTTATTCGAGTTTTACTAAAACTACATTTTTGAGAAATGCATTTTGACTAGTTTGGCTTCTTAAGGGTCAAAAAAATTATGGATACTCCTTCGAATAAATAATAGAAGGAATATTTGGAGTAAATTATCCTATAAATAAGGTGTAAAAATTCATTTGTGGAAATAAGGTGTATTTGAAAATATATGATCATTTAGTGGATAAGTTTTTCTCTCTCTTAGATTGTGCTCTGAATCAATAAGAGAAAGAAGATGAAATTGACCTCCAAATTGTTTTTAATCACTTCTAGAGTGTTTTCCAGTTCAGTCATGATTTTCCTAAGCTCGGAGGATATTTTAAGGTCATTCTCTTAGTAGATGCATATAGTAGCTCAAGTCATTGTTCATGGTTATGAATACTCATGATATGGGTGTGCACTAGTTATCAATAGTGGAGAACATTCTCAACAAGAACCTAGAATCCTTCCATAGGTATTTTTCAATCATGTTGATTAACTATAATTTTTTTAGTGCAATCTAATATATAATCTTAGTCAGCATATATTGTCTGGAGAGACCTTGAATCAATGTTCCTTGAAGTCATTGTCCGATAGCCTTCCCTTAAATTCAAAGATTCTAATCATTATTGGTCATAGATATAGGGTTAAATGCTTTATATTTTTACAACATTAAGGATATGAGAAAAATTATTGGGTATTTTCTCACTTTTTTAGAAACAAGAAGGTTTGAAGGCTTAAATTTCCTAGGTGCGGAGTTTGTAAGGAAGTGATATTCTTGTCCTTTTCCAACTCATACTCAACAAAGACTATACAATTTTTTTGAGAAAAGTATAAAAAATCCTATGAATTTATTTTTGAGAGTCACAAATGTTGAAGTAATGTGTTGGAAAATAGAGACAAACTTCTATGCTAGACTGTGAGACTAATTTCTTAGATCTTGGGATGAAATAAAGTCTTTAAAGTAATTTCTTCCCTCAAATAAATTGGTGGTCATTACGAGTTAGTAATATCATAATGATTCTCACCAAGTTATTCAAATGCTCACTTAAAACTTGAAGTCTCTTCTTATTGACCATAAAAATCATCGAGGCAGGTGTGTCCTACTTCACCGTAATTTGTGTGGATTAATCTCAATAAGAAGTTGATGGTGCTTGAAAAGGTATTTAAAGTGATGGAAGAATGTTATACAAATTCACTACACCTTAAATTTGTATAGTTCATGCTCACTTGTTGAATAAATGGCTTTAAATGCCTTATTGGGATTTGTGACTCGAAATACCTTGATTTAAGGTTTGTAAATGATTCTTTTGTTCAAATCTCTACCCTCCACCATAAAAAATTCTTGAAATCTTGGAATTATATCAGTATATGCATCCTTTCCCATTTTCAAAAGTTTTTCTATCAAATGATAAAGTGTTTGAAGAGTAGTTCATACCAGGAATCTTCAAAACGTGCCAGTCTATTTAAAAACCTTCCTCTTTGAATTGTTTTGTTGTTTCAAAGCAATAAATAAAAATTATCATAGGGAAAGTGTTGAAAAGGTTGTGTACGCATTGGAGAACATATTTTTAATTTTTAATCGGCTCTAAATGAATTACTTTGAATGGTTAAGGCTCAAATTTATGCACAGTCTTTCACATGAGTGGTAAATAGCCTCTTCCATTCTTTTTTTGCAATTTCTTTAACTCGATTTCAAGTTATAGTTGATTCATTCTTGTCAGATTCTTGGTAATGTGGTGAAAAATTATTGTAGTGATTGAACAGACCATTAGAGATTGCAAATATCTTCTTTCTTCAAAACCTAAGAAACTTGTGTAAAGAACAAACCGACAAGGATTCTCTGAGTCTTGTTTTCAAATAAGTAAAGGGATAATATTATATTATTTAAGATCTTAAAATGTGTCAAGAAGTTTAAGAACATGAAGATATAATGTTTAGGGTAGTAGGTTAATCAAGCACATTTGGTTGAAGCTTGAAAATTTTCATAACTAAAACAAATGAAATAGATACTCTCTCTGAAGTGGAAGGTAGAGGAGTGTTAGTGTCTTTATCTTCTTCAAATTATTTTTGAGCTCTAAAAGAACGTGAAAATTTGGAGTAGTATGGACAAGTTCGAGTGGAATAAGTTCAAGAGCCAATCCTTGGTCTTGTGATCTATAAAAATAAATATTTAGAGTCAAGGAGATAGTAACTATTTTTAGAAAGGACGTAGAGTAAGAGAAGATAAGCTTGAGCATACAAAGACACAAAATATTTGATGTGGAAAGAGGGTTAAAGTTGAAAACTACATTTCTTATGGAAAACTGAATAAGGCTAAGCAATAGAGTGTGAGAGTGAATTGATGAAAAATATATTGTATGTAGGTGAAGAATATACAATGACATGAAATTAGAGACTAAATTGGTGAGAAAATATACTTCTAAGTGTGTGAGATTAAAGTTTAAACAAGTCTTATCTTGAGTTGATAAGTAAGAAGACCGATTGTAGTATGTGAAGGCATATGATAGATTTGTTTGGAGAGTTTAGTAGTAACCAAGACAAACAAACGGTGATAAAGTAGTAGAGAAAGAGTGTAAATATAGGATCATCATCAGATGTTCAAAGCATCAATTTGAAGACATTAATTTTGAAATGTTCAAGATGAGTTAAAACTTAGTTGTATTAGGGAATTTTTCTTCCTTGCAAGTGACATCTTATAGAAGGTCAATGGAAGCTAACTAAATCATTCAGGAACTTGTTTCTTCCTACACCAAGTTGAATCTTGAGTGGATCTTTGAGGTTTCAGCCTTAAGAGTTGAGTTGAATCTCAAAAATCATTATAACATTTTTCCATATAGTTCACTATTTTAGTTGGTTTTCTCCCAATTTGGGTTTCCCACTTTCCTATGTATGTGGGTTGATGATTTCTCTTGTTTAATTACTTCTAAGTTTAAGTAATTAATCTTATTGGTTGAAAATTTTTAATTAAACACTGATTCACCCCCCTCTCAGTGTTCTAATTTCTAACAATTAGTATAAAAATAGGCCCTAGTGAAGTGATTCTAACAACTAAAGGAGATCTAGTGAATTCAAATATGGAAAGCAACCAATCATGTGGATTCTCTACTTACAACACACCTCTATTAAATGGGTCAAATTATTCTTTCGGTGTGTCGGGATGAATACTTACCTAAATACATTTGGATTTGATATGTGGGATTCATTTGACAGTGGCTATACTATTCCAGCAACACCTCCCACTGAAAAAGTAGGAAATACATCAGATGGAAATAATTATAAGGCTATGAATGCAAGTTTGTGGGTTATCTAAGGCTTTTTTATAAAAATTTATATAGTGTACTACAACCCAAGAGGCATGGGACAAATTAAAGATAATGTATGAACGAGGTAGTAAAGTGAATACACCCAAGTTACAAACATACAGAGCACAGTTTGAGAGCATCAAGATGAAAGAAGGTGAGAGTATTTCTTCATATTTTCAAAGAGTTGATGAAATTGTAAATCTGATTAGAGGCTTAGGAGAGGAGATAAAAGAGAGTATGGTTGTATAGAAAGTGTTCTTAGATCTTTGACCTCAAAATTTGATGCTAAAGTATCAGTTGTAGAAGAAGCTAAAGACCTGACTACTCTAACAATGGATGATCTTCATGGTATATTGACTGCATATGAGATGAGAATCAGTGATTCAAAATTAGGGACAAAGGAGGTAGCCTTCAAAGAAAAAAAAGAGTCACAAGAAAAGAACAAGGAAATCTGATTCTGACATGGACATAGATGATGAAAAAGTAGAAGCCATGTTTGTAAGAAATCTGAATAGAGGTTTAGGAAAATACAAAGGTAAGATCCCATTCAAGTGTTTCAGTTGTGGAAAATTTGGTCACTTTTCTTCTAAATGTCCTAATAAACACAAAGAAGATGAGGAATCCTCTGATAGATAGAAGAATAAATTCAAGAGATATAATGGCAAAAATAAGCACTTCAAGAATAAGAGAAACTTCTACTCACAAGAAAATTCAAGTTCCTCATAGTCAAGTGACTCTAACATCTTTGAAAGTGATGATAAAGGTATGTTAGCTGAGACTTTGTTTATGGCTATTGAAATATCTAATGTAAGTAATTCTAAAGAAAAATTTAGACTCAGTATGAAATTTTAGATGAAGAAGAAGAAGTTAATCTTGAGGTTGAATTAATAAGTGCTCTAGATGAAATAAAGCATCAAAAGAAGAGAAACCAAAAATTGAAAATTATGGTAAAGGAATATGAAAGTAAAATCATATTTCTTGAAGAAAATAAGAAAAAGGAAGCTCAAGAACATGAAGAAATAATCAAGGAATTTGAAGTACAAGTAAAAAAATTGAAGATGATTTCAAGGTGAAAGAAAAAGATCATTTAAAGCTCAAAACTAAGATAGAGAAGCTGTAAAATCAATTTGATTAGACTTATGCAAAATGAAAAATGTATCATAAGTTCGAGAAGAGCACTACTGATTTGAGTGATCTCTTGAGAAAGAAAAAAGAAAAAAATGACAAAGTTGGTTTGGGATATGAAGAGAAGAAGGAAGATGATAAATCAGTGACCAAAAGGATGGCCATGAAAAATGAAGAACCTCCAAAAGTCAAGAGAGATGACTTCGAGAGGAAAACCTATCCAAGGATAAACTATGCCACGAGTTATGTATATTCATTTTATGGATACTGTTATTCTTGTAATGAATTTGGTCACAAGGATGCTAAGTGTAGGATGTACTCTAGAGGTCATGGTAGGCACATGAACTTTTATCATGCTAGAAACAAGGATGAGTTGATTTATTATAATTATCAAAAGTATGGACATGTTACAATTTTTTTCTATCAAAGAAATCAAAAGCAAAAAAAGAATGTCTAATTGGTTAAATCAGATCCTACAGGTACTAAGGAGCAAGGTTTAATAGCACAGACAACCTTTCATTCACAAAGTGAAGATGTAGAGTGGTACATTGACAGTGGGTGTTCTAGCCACATGACAGGGAACAAGAGAAAATTCATCTCCTTAGAGGAAAAGGCATCTGACACAATGAATTTTGGGACAACACATCAACAAATATTGTTGGAAAAGGTACGTTAAGTCTTGATAATGGAAAAACTATAACTGAAAATGTGTTGTATGTTGAAGGCTTAAAACACAATCTTCTGAGTGTCAATCAAATGTGTAAACAAGGATATACAATTCTCTTTCATGATAAAGTTTGTGATATAAGGAAAGGAGAAATAGGAAAGGTGGTAGGAAAAGAAAAAAGAACCAAAAACAATTTGTATGTACTTAAGGAAGTAAACAAAGAAAAATGCTTATCAAGTAAGGTGGCTGATATAATGACTAAACCATTGCCTAGAGCTAGTTGTGAGCAGTTGAGGCATAAATTGGGGGTAACTTCAGCCCCTAAAAATCACTAAATGTCTCAGAAGGAAAGGGGGAGCAGATTATGTGCCAAATTTTCTCCAAGAGGGCTCAATTTGAGTCCAGATAGGGGGAGTTAGTTTCCCGATTCCATGTACACAACAACAATGGTCATGTAAAGACAATAGGTGAAGGCTGATTTTTCGAATTTTATATTTAGAGGAAGTGTTGTAGATGCTACATGGAAGAAGAATAGAAAAAATTGTTGAGCTCTTCAGACAAGAGAACAACATTTTCTAAGGGGGAGTACATGCGAGGTGTGAGCATTCGCTTTATGATTTTATTTTTCCAATATAATCTGTTTGGTGTGGTTGTGCATATTTGTCATAAATGTAAAATGGGGGAGAGAGTGCTAGAAAATTGTTTCATTATCAATCATATCAGTTTTCCATCAAGTTTCAACGTGTTTCCATCAATGAAAAAGGGGAGATTGTTGCACCTGTTGCATTGGTGGTTGTTGTCATTGATGTCAATGGCATTGATGGAAAAGGGAGAGTGCAAGAACATGCATATCAAATGGAATTCAATGGTGCTCAATGGTTCAGGATGATATCCAGTAGCTTCAGGTAGGTCTCGGTGTCACAAGGTGGTTTCAAGGTGCTTCTACAAGCATAGAATGGTAGGACAGGGTATGAAATGGTTATAGAAGCATGGGAACAGATTTGGTAAGGTGTCTACAGTGTGTTTGAGAAATTTCAAGGCTTAGTTCATCTTTTGGAGTCAAAACTCATATTGCATAGAGAAGTGGTCTTGAGAACTAGTTGTGTTCTCAAAGGAAAATGAGATTGAGTAGATCTTCACATGAAAACCTGGGGCTAATCACCACATGAAATGTGTAGAGGGGTGTCTTGCAATGCTCCATGTCAAATTTCATCAAATTCTGTAGTGGATTTTTTGAGTTATTCAAGTTTTACTAAAACTGCCTTTTTGAGAAATGCATTTGGAGCATTATGGCTTCTTAAGGCTCAAACAAAATTATGGATACTCCTTTGAATAAATAATAGAAGTAATTTTTAGATTAAATTAGACAAGAAATCATGTGCAAAAATTGGTTTTCCAAAAGGGTGTGTATTTGAAAAGATATGAGCCTTTTAGTGGAGTAGGTTTTTCTCTCTCCTAGATTGTGCTCTCTCGAATTGATAAGAACAAGAAGATGAAATTGACCTCAATTTTTTTTTTTGATAACTTCTCTATTTTTTTTGTTCATTCTTGATGTTTCCCTATCTCAGAGGATATTTGAAGGTCATTCTCCTTGTAGGTGCATATAGTAGCTCAAGTCACTATTCATGGTTGTGAATACTCCTGATATGGGTGTGCACTAGTTGTCAACAATGGAGAACTTTCTCAAAAAATCCCAAACTCCTTCCATAGGTATTTTTCAATGAGTTTGATCAACTGCAATTTAATTTTAGTGCATTATAATATATAATCTCAATTGGCATATACTGTCCTGGAGAGACCTTGTCTCAATGTTCCTTGAAGCCACTTTCCTGATAGTCTTCCCTTCATTTCAAATATTTTGATCATTATTGGCAGTATATATAGGGTCAAATGATTTATCTTTTAAAACATGAAGGATATGAGAAAAATTATTGGGTGTTTTCTCACTTATTTGGAAACAAGAAGGTTTGAAGGCTTACTTCTCCTAAGTACAAGTTTGTAAGGGGGTGACCTTCACTATCCTTTTACAATTCATGCTCAACCAAGACTATAAAAATATGTTTGATACAAGTATAATGAATCATATGCATTTCTTCTAGAGAGTCATAAATGTTGAAGTAATGTGTTGGAAAACAGAGACAAGCTTTTATGCTAGATTGTGAGACCGATTTCTAATATTGTGGGATGAAATAAAGTCTTTAAAGTTGTTTCTTCCTCAAAGAAAGTGGGGTCATAAAATAAAGTTAGTAATCTCATAATGATTCTCCCAAGTTGTTCAAATTCTCACTTCAAACTTGAAGTCTCTTCTTATTGACCATAAAAATCTGTCAGCAGGGCATATTGTGTCCTTTCTTCACTATAATTTGTGTGGATTAAGCTCAATAGGAAGTTGATGATGCTTGAAAAGGTATTTGAATTGATGGAATAATGTTATACAAATGAACTATACCTTAAATTTTTATGGTTCATCCTCACTTGCTGAATAAATGGCTTTAAATGCCTTATCAAGACTATGGTTGTGAAATACCCTGATTTAGGGTTTTGCAAATGATTCTTTTGTTCAAATATCCACCCTACACCATAAAAAAATCTTTAAATCTTGGAATTATATCTGTATATGCATCCTTGTGCATTTACAAAAGGTTTTGGATCAACTGATAAAGTGTTCAAAGAGTAGTTCATAGCAAAAATTTTCAAAACGTGCCCACTCTGATTAAGAAGCTTTCTCTTCTAATTGTTTTGTTGTTCCAAAGAAATAAATGAAAAATCTCATAGGGAAAGTTTTTAAAATGGTGTGTACATGTTGGATAACATATTTTCAAGTTTTAATGGGCTTAAAATGAATTACTTTTGATGGT
This sequence comes from Taxus wallichiana var. yunnanensis, assembly GCA_018340775.1. NCBI lineage: Eukaryota > Viridiplantae > Streptophyta > Pinopsida > Cupressales > Taxaceae > Taxus > Taxus wallichiana. The sequence continues at coordinate 55,586,990 of CM031234.1, forward strand.
TGAGGGCTCAAATGTATGCACAATATATCACATGGTAGGTAAATAGCCTATTCCATTGTTTTGTTTCAATTTCTTGAAGCTGACTTAGGTTATAGTTTATTCATGCTTGTCGAGAGGCTTGTTAATGTGGTGAAAAATTCTTGTAGTGCTTGAACAAAACATTAGGGATTGCAAATCTCTTATTTCTTCAAAACCTAAGAAACTTGTGCATAGAAAAAACTGGAAAGTCTTTCTTCAAAACCTAAGAAACTTGTGCGAGAGAACAAACTGGAAAGGAGTTTTGTGGAGTCTTGTTATCAAAGAAGTAAAGGGATAATCTTATATTGTTTAATGTCTTAAAATGTTTCAAGGAGTTTAAGAACATGAATATATACATCTTGAGAGTAGTAGGTTGATCAAACACATTTGGTTGAATCTTGAAAGTTTTCACAAGTCAAACAAATGAACCAATTACTCTCTCGAAGTGGAAGGCAAAGGGTTATTGGTGTCTTTATCTTCTTCAAATGATTTTTGAGCTCTGAAATAATGTGAAAATTCATAGTAGTATGGTTAAGTTTGAGTGGAAGAAGTTCAAGAGCCACTCCTTGGTCTTGTGATATCTCAAAAGAAATATGAAGAGTCAAGGACATAGTAACTATTTTTGTAAAGGATGTAGAGTGAAATAAGATATGTTTGATCATACAAAGAGATAGTGTATTTGATGTGAAAAGAGGGTTGAAGTTGGAAATTGATTTTCTTGTGACAAAAACTGAATAAGGATGAGCAATAGAGTGTGAGAGTGAATTTATGAAAAATATAGTGTATGTAGGTGAAGAATATACAATGGCATGAAATTATAGACTAAAGTGGTGAGAAAATAGACTGCTAAGTGTGTGAGAAGAAATTTTAAACAAGTCTTAGACTGAGTTGATAAGTAAGAAGACTGATTTTGGTATGTGAAGGCATGTGATAGAGGTTTGGAGAGTTTAGTAGTAACTGAGACAGAGAGTGACAAGGCAACAAAGAAAGAGTGCAAATATAAGATCATTATTAGATGTTCAAAGCATCAAAGAGTGATCAATTCTGAATTATTCAAGCTGAGTTGAAGCTTAGTTGTACCAGGGAGTTGTTTCTTCCTTGAAAGTGGTAGCCTCTGAAGTTTAGTGGTAGCTAACTAAATCATCCAGGAGTTGTTACTTCCTACAAAAAGTTGAAGCTTGAGTGAATACTGAGGTTATAGCCTCAAGAGTTGAGTTGAATCTCAAAAATAATTGTAACCTTTTTCCATATAGTGCATTGGTTTAGTGGGTTTTCTCCCAATTTGGGTTTCCCACTTAAAAATACTTGTCTCCTATGTATGTGTGATGATGATTAATCGATTTGAATTGCTTCTCACTTTAAGTAATTCATCTAATTGGTTCAAAAAGTTGAATTTAACATTGATTCCCCACCTTCTCAGTGTTCCAGTTTCTAAAATTGATTAGTATGCCTTTGAGAGATTAGATTGAAATTTATCTTCACGTGACCCTAATGAGATACAACTGAACACAATTTATTGCTCATTGTATTGAAGGGGGTAAAGTAAAGTTGGGATACTCCAAGATTTAGTCAGTGTGAATTTCTTAGAAAACCATGCTCACAGAGATAGTTTGTGACACCTAGAGAGTGAACCAATAGGAATCTTGTGGCTTGGAGCCAATTTGACTTTAGAAATCATGTTTTAAAGATCTCTCACAACATGACAAATTTTTGGAGTCAAAACCTTGTTATTCAAATAAGGGGAGAGTCCATTAAATTTGAAACCGTGTGTTATTTCATCACGAAATTTAAACTGTTACTTTGTCCTAGTTTTTCACTTGTCTTAAGACAAGGTGAAAATTTTCAAAGTCACACCAAGTACTTTTCATCACCACTTGGTCTATTCCTTTGTTTTCTTGTTACCCATTTCGGGAAAAAGAAAACATACCTAAGTAGTGATATTGAATGATGGTGTCTCGCCCCATTTACACCCATTTACATTTGTTTTTGCTTGAAACTAGATGGTAAACATTGAAAGTGTGTTGGTACATCTTTATATTTTGTTATTAATCATCTTGATACCTATAATCAATATTTCATATTGTATCTATGTTGTCTCATCAATTGAATTCCTTTTATTTGATGCACGCTACTCACATTATAATCATACAATTGTGATACTTATGTATTATTTCCATTGTGAAACTTGATCTAAGTCTCTAAATTGTATTGTTACACTACTTGCACACATAGAAACTTATTGATATAATTAAAAGATAAGTTTTTTATCCAAAAATTTCCTTGAGTTTTTTAGAGTGTTAATGTTACGTTGTTCAAATGGTGATAACATCATTTTGATACTAAAATATTTCTTTCTTGCAAATCTGGATTAAAGTGTCCGAATAGTGTTATTATGTTTCTCGCATTAGTAACTTCCATTTTCAAAAACTTGGACTTTTTTTGTGTCTAAATCTAATTTTAGTATACCTTGTTAGGAGATCATGTCAACACTTTCTTAGTATTTAGGTATTTTTATTTTAAAACTTGACCTAAGTAGTGATATTGTGTTGTCACTATTTTCTCTAAACCTATCTTGGAAAATTGTAGGGAGTTAGTTATTTTAGTATTCGATTTGATTCTTGTGCTTAATTGTCTTTTCCTAAGTACATCTTGTCATATATATTTCCTTCTTAGTGTATCATTATTTATTCATTGGTGTCCTTGGGTTCATATTGATCCTTTAAAATTGTGATTGTCTATTATTATACATTCTTCATGACAAAGCAACGTTGTTATTATGCATAAATTTACCTAGGGTCCATTTTAGTCAACCTTAGTGAAATATTTCATGTTATGCCTCCTACTACAAGAATGGGGTACCAAAAATTAGGAACGTCCCTTTGAAAATGACAACCCACTTTTTGATGACAACATCATGATTGATCATAGTGGTGGTGAGGATAATTATCATCACATAGACTTTGTGTTTCATCTCAGCCACATTGATAATTATTTGTTTCAAAACAAACATGAGGTTATTATGCATGTCATAGAGCTAGGAGATAATTTACCCTCTACGGTTGATCCTTCTCTAATTTTTGATATGGTTCATGGAGAAGAAGAAGTAGAGCGTCCTCTTTGTAATGTTGACAAAATATTAAACCCAAGTCATGCCTCTACTTATATACATCGAATGATGGGGAATTACCATTACCAAAAGATGGTGGAAATCGCATCCTTACTATCGAGTTCATTATGAGGACCATGAATAATAGGCACATTATGAAGAAACTCCTCATCATGAAATTCGTAAAGAGGTACCCACTCAAGAGGTAAATTTAGAGAAATAAGTGTAAGCTCTCACTCACCAATAGGCTTGTTTAGCTTCTCATATAAATAAAGAACAAATGAATCCTCCTAAACAAGATAAAACAAAATCCTCATACTAAGAATTTCATACCAACACTCCTCGTTAGGAGGCATAAAAAGAGTCTTATGAGGAATTTCAATAGAAAATCAAGGTAGTAACTGTTGGTTGTTAAAATATGTACCCATGTCTCATATCTCAGGAGGGTCGAGGTGTTTGAGACCATAATGGAACCATCCCCAAGTTTTAGGACCTTGCAAACTTGGGACAGATCTCCAAAGAAGGTCGATTCCTCTACCTGCCTCTAACGCTGCTACTCCTAATGCTAAAAGTAAATCCTAGACTAAACATGCCAAGGGACTAGGGATAGAAGGATGTGCAGAAAGGGGAAATCCTAAGCTAAGGAAGGTGATAGTGCTAGAAGGAAAGGGTTGATCTCTCTCCACGAGTGGCGAAGGAAACAAAGAGGGTACAGGAGAAGAGGAAGGAGGATGCACACCACGAGATCAAGACATGGGATTTGCCTTCCAAAGTGCGTGTAACACATGAACATGGGGAATGCAAGTATAGGAGTACGCACAACATGCTAGAAAATGTAAGCAAAGAGGTCGAGATGCAATGAAAATGAGAGAAGGAAGAAAAGAGTTCCAAAAACATGATTTTATTGCTTAAGGGATGCACAGTCATTTACATTCATGATAGGAGGTGAGAATACATTGTAGAGACCATGCTAAGGTCTGAGACCCATGGGAAGTTGGCCAACATTTTGGCATGGTGCCGTTACAACAAGGAGAGATGATTTTACAAAGCAGAACTCTTCTATCTATAGAATAAGAAGGAGAGAAGAGAAATAGAAAGGGGAGGAAACTTAGATTCAAATCTTGAACCACCGAAAACCAACAATAAATGCCTACAAGGCTATTAGATGTACTTCCCCATGTTTTTTTGGCATGTGGAATAAGGAAGAAGGAAAGATCTGATGAAATCTAGTAGTTGAGGTTGATTGGATTGCATTGATGAGATGAGAGACGTTTCCCTTTTTTTTTCCTAACAAATCCCGCCTAAATTTGAATTTGAATAGTCAATGTGTAACTTGTGTGTCACAGATCTCTAACAAGTCCAAGCGCACATCCCGATCTGAGCTCTGTAGCAAAAGATATGGATGTCGAGAAGATGTCAGATTTGTCGGCATACGAAAAATACGTGGCGTGCACAGGTTGGCTGAAATGATGGCCAACTGTTCATTTGTTTTTTCTTTTCTACCATGTGTTATGCACTAGTTGGTTTTCTATATTTGACACCCTATTGGCATGTTTTTATTGGCTACACATGGCACACTCAAGTCTAACAGAAGATGACTTGACACAAAAGGGCACAAAGGAAGGTGAAAGGCATGGGAGCGAGAATAAAGTGCGTGAAATGGAAACAAAGGGGAGGTGCAAAGGAGCACGCGGGGATACGAGGAAAAGCTGGTGACCAGAGAATGTATGGTTAAGGCACAATTATTACAAGGTAATGGGTGTAAAATGGAAGGGCCATGTACTTAGTTGATAGAAGTAAGTGTGAGGTGTGTAGGAAGGGAAAAATGGAGGGGATAGAAGAATGAAAAGGGGAGTAGCAAGGCATGCAAGTGTGCCCACATGAACTACAAATATGCTAAGGTGTCAAAATAACAATTTTGAGTGCACGTAACCTAAAATGTGAAACACCGAGTCACGATAAAAACCTAATTTAGATAACTAGGAGATTTATTTGGATACTTGATTTTGGTGACTTTGAAGGCCATCTTCTGCTTAGATGAAGAGACCAGTAGCCTTAGAAGTTCATTGGTCATGGATTCGGGTGCTTAATTTTGAAGACCTGATCTGTAAATTTGAATAACATTCCTGAAGTCACTTGAAGCACCTTTGTCGAACTCTAAACTGAACTCTTTGTTCTCATATGAAGATATTCTGAATTGGATTGTTGAGAGTGAAAGCTATGCACTAATCGTTGGAACTGCCTCTGCCAAAATTGAATTGTCATCCCAAGAAGTAACAAAGGGGCATGTGGGTGCAACAAGAAAGGAAAGGCATCAGAGGGAGCACGCTGAAAGAGAAGCACAACATTGTACAAAAGTTAAAAATCATACATGTCCCAACTGGAACATGCGAGTGTGCGTAAGCACTTGTGTTACTGAAAGAAAACCTAAACTAACCTAAACTAACCAGAGGCAAGGGGCGCTCAAGTAAAACCTGTAATAGGCAGGGAGAAGTAGCTTCCCTTCCTCACAAATTGTGACCATGTAGTTGATTTGGTGCTGAACATGGTCAGAAATGAGAGTGAAAAAACACCTTGTAGATGGTGTTTCTCCCTCCTTAAAGTATCAACAAACAAAATATACACCTCCTGGAGTTATTTTGTACTTGGATCTGGGAGGCGCTGCATGCTGACCTTTGGCGCATGAAGCTCTACCTCATGCTCTGAAATGAGCATGACCGGTGGAAACTCTATTTTTGGCTATAGGATAGCTAGTTATTTGATTGGGCATAGTCTGATCCTTGTTGTTTTCCCATTACTTTAAAGCTCAATCCTAGAGATGGGATTTTTGCTAGACTTTCCTCCTGAAGGGGAGCACTTGCAGGCTAGGGCGTGCATGGTTCTACCTCTACAAGAAATTCAGTCTCCTTTAGAATTGTACCCTTTAGAGCTAATTGATTCTTCTTTGCAACAAGTGCTTGAATGATTTCCTCCTCCCGTCAGTCGCATGACTCACATCATTCTTTAATTGTCCTACAATCTTCAAACATGATGATGTTGGCTAGGAAAGGTGCGTTGGTAGGGGTTGTTCAATTATGGTACAACTAGGAAGAGGGGACTTGGAATGAGGTGGGAGTATGGACACAGAAGGGATGGAAGGTGCACACACTAAAGGAACAGAGGCACACATGGAAGGAGAGATGGTGGAAAAGTGAAGGTGAGATGGAAGGGGATTTCTCAATGGGGCGGTGCACAAAAAGCTAGGGACACATGCAATGAGTTGAGATGATGTAAGTTGGCACAGAGGAGTGGGAGGGATGTAAGATGGTAGTGTAGGGTTTCCCCATTGACAAGGTTGTCACGCACTATATTTTTTAGTATCCATTTATTCTGCCCACTGTAATCTGGGGCAGCATCTTAATGATGAAGTACAACTTTTGTTGGGCACTAAACTAGCCTAGTACAGGCTAACCCATGGACAAGGGACCTTGTAGCCAACTTTAGCTACCTTTATAGAGCACTTGATTCTAAGCTACATCATGTCCATCTCTGTCTCTTGCACCTACCTCTCAAAATCAGCTTCGGCCAAAGAGTTTCCACCATCATCTACATAAACCTATTCTTCATAAACATTTGGGTTAGAAAAAGTGGGTTGTATGCACTTTCGGGATAATGGGGCTTATAAAACTTATTTGGAGGAGGATTTTGAAACTATGGGGATGGAGGGAAATATTTTTTCTGCTACAAATGAGAATTCCATGGTAGGAAATAAGTCATGATTACACAACTTCAAAAGAGGAATGTGGAATGATGGAAAAAGGAGAAATGAATGGAGGAATGAGGGGAGACTAGTCTGCACATAAGATAATGGGTGCGTTGAATCAGTGGAGTCACCATATGTGTTGAAAAATGCCTCTAAAGGATGGATCTTAGCAATAACACATCAAACTTGTTGAGATGAAGATGTAAAGATCTTCACTCTAGTCCCACCGGGCGTGCCAGAAACTGTTGGTTTCTCAAACATTCACTAGCATCTCATATCTCGGGAGGGCCACGGTTTTGAGACCACAATGGAACCATCCCCAAGTTGTGGGACCTTACAAGCTTGGGACAGATCTCGGAGAAGGCCGGTTCCTCTACCTACCTCTAATGTTACTGCTACTCCTAGTGTTGAAAGAAAATCCTAGACTAAACATGCCAAGGGATTAGGGAGAGAAGGATGTGCAAAAAGAGGAAATCCTAAGCTAAGGAAGGTAATAGCACCAGAAGGAAAGGGTTGATCTCTCTCCATGAGTGGAAAAGGAAATAGAGAGGGCGCATGAGAAGAGGGTGGATGGCGCGTGCCACAAATCAACACACAAGTTATGACTTCTAGTGTGTGAAATACATGAACATGTGGAATGCAAGCACATAAGTATGCACATCATGGTATAAAACACAAGCGAGATAGGTGAGATGCAATGAAAACCAGAGAGGGAAGACAATAGTTCCATAAAACATGATTTTATTACTTAAGGGATGCATAGTCATTTACATTCACGACGGGGAGGCGAGAATACATTGCAAATACCACACCAAGGTCTGAGACCCATGTAAATTTGGCCACCATTTTGGCATGGTTTCGTTACAACAAGGAGGGATGATTTTACAAAGAAAAACTCTTCTATCTATAGAATAAGTAGGAGAGAAGAGAAGGAGAAAGGGAGGGAAAATCAAATTAAAATATTCAAACACCAAAACTAGTGATAAATGCTAGAAAATATACCTACAAGGCTATCAGATGCACTTCCCCATGTCTATTTGGTGTGTGGAATAAGGAAGAAGGCAAGATCTAATGAAATCTTGTAGTTGAGGTTAATTGGATGTGCATTGATGAGCTGAGAGATGTTTCCTGTTTTCACCTAAAAATCCCACCTAAATTTGAATTTGAATAGTCCAACATGTATCTTGTCTTAGTAGATCCACGCGCATGCTGATTTGAGCTTTGTAGAAAAATATATGGGGTCGAGATGATGTCAAAGTCATCGGCACACGAGAAAACACGTGGTGCGTGTAGGTGGCTGAAATGATGGCCAACTGTTCATTTGTTTTTTCTTTTCTACCATGTGTCATGCACTAGTTGGTTATCTAGATTCGACATCTTGTTGGTGTGCTTTGATTAGTTATGCATGGCACACTCAAGTTTGATAGAAGATGACTTGGCATAGAAGGTCACAAAGGAAGGCACAAGACACAGGAGCGAGGATCAAGCATGCAAAAGGGAAACAGAGGGGAAGTGTAGAGTAGCACGTGTGATGTGCATGAGGAGACAAGGTAAACTGGTGAGCAGAGAACGTATGGTTAAGGTGCAACTATTACAAGGTAAAGGGCATGGCGTATGTAGGGCCAAGTACTTAGCTGATAGAAGTAAGTGTGAGGCACGTAGGAAAGGAAAAATTGAGGAGATAGAAGAATGCAAATGGGAGAAGGAAGGCACGCAAGTGCGCGTAGAGGAACTATAACTATCCCTAAGTGTCAAAATAACAATATTGAGTATGCACAACCTGAAATGTGAAACACGAGAATCGGGATAAAAATATAAGTTATCCAGGATAACTAAGAGAGTTATTTGGATAACTTGATAATAAAACTAGACTTAACAATTTGTATAGGTCCATGCCACTTACACAAGAAAAACTCTTCAACCAAGAGTGATCAACCATGAAAAATTCCCTTATAGCTTTACAAGAAGGAAATACAAGCAATAGAAAAAAATATCAATTTGAGGAGTTATGCCCATATCCCTTTGATAGGGCCATGTTGTAGGTACCTTTCCCGCATCATTTTGATTGTCCAAAGTTTGAAAAATACAAGGGAAAATGTGACCCCATATGACCATATTAAATAATTTTATATGGCATGTCAAGAGGTCGTGTATAGCGATAACTATCTCATTCACCTCTTCCCATGAAGTTTAGGAGGTCAAACATTGGAATGGTTTTTACACATCCCTAAGGGATCTATCTCTACATGGCCAGAACTAGCCGAAAAATTTATACGTCACTTATCATTTAATATAGAAAGTGATGTCACCATGTTAGATTTATGTAATGTAAAACAATGGAATAATGAGAACTTCGCTAGTTTCTTATAACGATAGTGATGGTCAGCTAACCACTTCCCTTTCTCTAAACCAGAGAAATAACTAATTAGTATATTGGTGCTCAAATTACACCTTGAAATTACATTCCACTTGTAAATGCATTATGGAAACACATTTGAAGAGGTGATAAAAAGGGGAGTAAAATAGAGAAAGAATTGTTAGCCAAAGGGACTTTGAAACCCTTCTTATATGATCATAATGATTCCAAACCTAGTGAGAAAACAATTTTTTTCCCAATAAGAACAAAAACGTCATAGGAAATGGAATAACCGAATCTAAACAATTGCAAGAATTTAAAAACAATGCTCCTTGAAGCTTGTAAAGGGAAATCTAGCTATGGATTACAAATGTCATGCCTTCATCCCTTTATTTGACTTTATTTCATCATTATTAAAATAGTTATAGGAATTTAACATGGTCATGTATCTTGAAACTACACCTTATGGGGATGACACACCTAAGCCATCATGGTTTAGGGAAAACAAATATTGTGGATTTCATCATGGTCATAAAACCAATAAGTGTTTGAAATTGAAGCACTATATTTAAGAATTAATTGATAGTGGTGATGTGGAAATGGATTCCTCCACCCCTAACAAATCTCCCAACAAAAACATGGGAATATATAAAGAACCTTTCCCTAAACACAATAAAGGAAAGGAAAAGTTGGATCAGGGAAAATCATCCCAAACCAAGAATGATAATTATGTTTCAAAGATGGAAAATTTTGATTCCCTAATACATTTTTTCAATCCACCTATTGATCATATCAACATGATCAAGATTAAATCAAGGGAGTGCACCATGGAAATGCATCGATATCAACTTGTTATTTCATAACCTCCTCCCCTACTCCTCAAGATAGTCATTATGATGTATTAGAGAAATTAGATAAAACTACGGCTAAGATTTTGATATTAGACCTTCTTAATATCTCTAACATTCATAAAGACATCCTTTGTAAGACATTACAGGATCAAGAGTGTTTGTTGATATCGATCCAACATACTTTAAGAAAATGGTAGCGCAGATTGCTCCTAGAACATATAATCTTAAGTCCACCACAAATACAAGAATAAAATCCCTCTTATAACTTACCCTTACATATTGAATTCATAATAAAATGTAAGAAGAAAAATAGATCGCTTATGGATAGAAAATTGGGTTTAAACATTTGTACTATAAATCTAGTTCAACAACTAGGGTGTACTGAAGCTGATTTAGAAATAATGGTCATCACCATAAAGGCGTATGAAAATGAAGAGCGACAATCATCTGATATGATAAATTTCTCACTGTAATTAGGTCCTATCAATCATGATAGGAAGTTCCATATTGTAGACTTGGAGTTCCCATACAACATATTTCTTGGTCACCCATGGATTCACACCATGTAGGTCACACCTTCAACATATCATTAGTGCTTAAAGTTACATCATGAAGGGTAGAACCTCACTATTCAGGAGATCCATAAAAATTTCTTATTGCGAGAGAATTTTTAGGATATTTCTGATAATTTATGAATTTCCTTCTATAGAGATAGTTGTTCTAGTTCAATCAAAGGAACTTGCTTCATGAGTATACACAAATACCTTGATGCCCAATAATAATGGTTCTTCTACATCAAAATATCCCAATAGGATATTGCAAATGGATGTGGAGATTATGATCTCCAATAGGACCTTTTAGTTTTTGATATCCCCCTATCACCCAAAGAACGTGGTATGCCATGTTACAAGTTTCAACACTCCAGGGAAAAATGAACTATTGACGCTTTTACTCCTAGTGATTATTAGTAAATGAAAATTTCTCAAAAATATTATATCTCATCTTTAGGTGATAAAATGGCTCCATGATATCAATCACCCCAGTATGTTATCCCCAAAAATGATGTATGATATGGGATATAAAGGGCATGGATACAATATCAACAAACAAGGTACACAGGAAGATCCTCCACTACCTCATTGCAAGGTTTGTAGATATGGAATTAGCATTCGATCGTACGGGTCTCATTCCTCGAGAGGTTGAGGCTACCTCTTTTGAGCATGAAGATAGTTCATATGAATATAAAAGCGAAACAGATTCCTCTGCGGTCTTTATGAACACCTTCCCTCTATGAACCTATTTTCTAACATGGCTATCCTAACTATAACCCCTTCCATATCCCTTACCACTCCAACACTAAACCTTATTTACCCATCACTTGTGAATTGTTACCAACAAAAACATGTACTAATTGATGTTGTTCAAAATGACAAATCTATTGGTGATTTCCTAGGTATTTGTGACAGCATTCTAGTAGATGATCACAAGAAAGGCTTCTCCATCAAGTGTAACACATTCACATATTTTAGGGAGGAGGCTGAGTTACACAATTATATAAGAAAAAAATAAGAAAGGAAAAAATAAGAAAGGAAAAAATATCCATAGAAAATCCTTGAAGAAATTACAATTCCAAGTCCTACGGTGAAAACCTCTTTGAGGTGCTTACAGACAAATAAAAATAAAAATCAACTAAAAAAATAGTTGACCATCCTGAAGATGAAAATCTCTTTGATCCACCTTTGGAAAAAAATGATATTAATCTCCCCCCCTCCCAATCCTACACACATGGAGGATGATTCCAAGTTACTGGTGGATGAGACAATAGATGTCAATATTGGCACAGAGGAATTACCCATAATAGTAAAGTTGGGAGCTTCTCTCTTGACTCAAGAATATAAATACCTTTTTGTTTCTTTTGAGAGAATTTGCAAATATCTTTGCTTGGTCCTATGCAAACATGCCACAACTAGATCCGACATTAGTGGTGTAAAACCTAGTCATACATAAAGAGGTAAATCCCATTAATAAAAATATCGAAAGATGCATTATTTCATCGCCTTGTTGATTAAAGAAGAGATAGAAAGATTATTGGTAGTAGGCTTCATTAGGCCTATTGACTATTCAGAGTGGATTTCTAATGTAGTCACGGTGCGAGAAGATATCTTTCAAAGTATTATATTTTGTACTAATTTCATAGATATCAATAAATATTGTCTTAAGGATGACTTCCCTCTTCCCAACATCGACATGATTTTTGATTCAACAACTAGTTACGAGATGCTATCACTCATGGATGGATTTTTAGGATATAACCAAATAAAAATTGCTGAGGAGGACCAACATAAGACAAATTTTACAACCCCATGGGGGACATTATGTTATCAAGTCATGCCCTTTGGCCTCAAGAATGAAAGTGAAATCTATCAATGGGTAATGACTATAATATTTCATGACATGATCAATGACATCATGGATGATTATGTGGATGACATATTGGCTGAATACAGGACTTGGGAATATTACCCAAATATCTTGTGGTGCATCTTTCAACATCTTAGGGACTACAAGGTCAGAATCAACCTAAAGAAGTGTGTCTACGACATACTATCTGAAAAAATATTAGGCTTCATTATTTCCTAAGATGAATTGAGGAAGATCCTATAAAGCTTAGTGTAATGAGAGAAATTCCTCCTTTGATGAATATCGACAACTGTAAAGCTTGTAAGGAAAGATCCAAGAAATTAGTATATTCATCTCTCAGCTTATAGACAAGTATCACACATTCACACATCTTCTAAAGAAAGATGTATGTTTTCACTAGGGTTTAAAAAGACAACAATCATTTACTTTTATTAATAATTTGGCCAAACCCCATGTTCTAATGCCACCCACAATAGGTGAAACATTAACACTCTATATGTATTCTATGCACTTTGTAATTGGAGCATTTTAGCCCAACATGCTAAGGAATAGAAAGAAAAAAATGTGTATTACCTAAGTTCAACGTTGGTTTCTTACAAGCTCAACTATTCACAGATAGACAAGGCTTGGTGGCCATAGTTTTTGCCTTTTAGAAACCATGTCATTATCTGTTAAATAATAAGGTCAAGCTGATATCAAAAATTGATCAATTAAAGTAATTTTTCTTAAATCCGTACTCATAGGAAAGATGGCCAATTGGATCATCTTACTTAGCGATTTTGACATCAAGTATGTTCACTAGAAATCAATAAAAGGGCAGGTTTTAGCAGATCAACTAGCTGAAGCCCCTTTTCTAGGTACTAAACCTTTGAGTCTGGAACTTCCGGATGTATCTAAATTGTATGTAACGGAATCTATTATATGGCAGCTATACTATGATGGATCCTTTAAATTTCTTGATTTAGGTGCCGGAGTTATGTAAATCACTCCTTCAGAGACTTGATCCCTTAGGCATTCCAACTCAGGTTCCCATGTACAAACAATATAGCAGAATATGAAGCCCTTATCATAGGATGAACCGACTATTAAGTGGGACATCAAAAAAGTGAATTTGATTGATGATTCTATGCTGATTATAAAATAGGTCACAAATGAGTATAAATTTAAGGATGAAAATATTATTCCTTACGAGAGAATAGTTGATTATCTGAAGGAGTTCTTTGAGAAAATTACATTTTAACAGATCCCAAGAGGATAGAACAAGTAATGGATGTTATGGCCATAGTTGGGTTTATGTTGCACATCCTAGCTGGGAACAATTATATGTTATTCTTTTTCGAGCATCTACGAACACCTGCATATGACATGTCAGAATCTTGTTTGGTATGTGAATTTTTGGTCCCTTTTCCCCTTGGTATAGTGACATCTTTAAATACCTTCATGATGGAACCTTTCCACAGACATTTCTTGTGCTAATAAAATAAACCTTATCCAGTGTATAGCCCACTATACCTTACTTGGTGGCACTCTCTACCATCAAGGATATGACAAGAAATCTATTACGTTGTCTCAATTTAGATGAATCCATCCTAGCGGTTAAGGAGGTGCATGAAGGCATCTACGGGCCCATACAAACAAGATCATATTAGATAAGAAAATACTCAGAGTAGGTTATTATTGGCCTACCATGGAGAATGATTTATGTAAATATGTAAAGAAATTTTGGAAATGTTAGAAATACGAAATTTGATACATGTGTTAGCATAATCATTGACACCTATTATGACACCTTGGCCTTTTTTGAAGTGGGGGATTGATCTCATAGGTAAACTTCACCCTACATCCTTTAATTGCCACCTATTAATTATCATTTCCATTGAGTAATTTAAAAATTTGGTAGATGTTGTTCCTCTTACCTATGTCAAAGGTGTGCATATATCTAAGTTTATAATGAACCACATAATCTACCTATAAGGTATCCCTTCTGCCATTGTTGCTAATAATGGTGAGTCCTTAGAAAATTAAACAATGAAAGCATTGTGTTAATGTTTTCAAATCACTTTCAAGTATTCAACCCCCTATTACCCTCAAGGTAAAGGGAAAGATGAAGCTTCTAATAAAACTCTTGTTTTTATTATGGTGAAGATGGTGAATACAATAGGCCATAACTAGAATTTATAGATTCACCCCACCCTTTGGGCATACATAATGTCTATCCACAGTCCTATAGGTGATACTCTGTATTCCTTACAATTTTACATGGAATCCATACTACCCCTTGAGATTGAGCCCCTCCTTTGCGTATAGAGCTAAGGGAACCTGCAGAGTGGCTTGGTTTGGTAGAGTTGGAGATATTAGATGAGAAATGACTTCATGTCCTTGATCACCTAAAAGTGTAGCATAATGGAGTGTATCAAAATTACAACAAAAGAGTGATACCTCTTTAATTTGAGGTAAAAGACTTGGTGCTTAAATAAAATTAGTTCAACACCACCAAGGATGAGGAAAAGAAGGAAAGTTTGAGCCTAATTGGTTAGGGCCATATGTTCATGTCACTAAGTTTGATTTAGGTTCCTACAAGATTTATTACTCAGATTATCAGGAACTTCGGGAGCCCATGAATGCAATTGATCTCAATAATTTCTATGCGTAAGTGTGGGGTCTTTAGAATATTAGAAAAATATTTTTATATATAAAAAATTGAAAAATTAAAATGAAATAAATATGTCCAAGAGTGAAAAACACACAATTGTGGCACTTTGGACAATTCCTTTGATGAAAAATGGTTTTGAAACCATTAGAGGGTTTTTTTGTTCACAATAATTTCATGTCTATGATTGTGATAGCTTTGTCTTAAGCTAGTATTTACCTTCGTCGAGATACTTTTGAGACTATCCCTCTTGGCCTTGATCGACTAAACTTATTTCGTATACGAAGATATTTCCTTTGTATATTCCCATCTCACACTGAGGGAAACTTTGCATAATCACTTCTTTATCATAACGTGTGGCATTCTTCCCGTGTACATCCCATATAATGCTGGGGGCATCCATGTTTCTTGGTTTTATTGAACATAGCTTCAAATAACTTCCTAGAAAATCATAAAAACATTTGTATATCTTTTTGAAAATCCCAAAATAGTCATATATGTTAGTTTAGAAAATAAAAACATCCAAATACATTTTGTATAAAACTCCAAAAAACTAGAACATTATCTCGAGATAATGCCAAAACCAATGAAAAACGTTTCAAAACTATCCCACAAAAATAAACTAGTAGTTTTCTTACTTTAATTGTTTGTTTTGTACATAGTTTTGGTTACATTAATTTTTCATCTTGTGTGCTTTAAATTGGATTCATTTTCTTACTTAGATTTAGTGTTAGTTTAATATGTAGAGCATTGCATTGAGTTCATTTTAATCTTGAATACTAATACATAATTAGGTTTTCTTAGTTAGATTTGGTTAATTTGTGTTTGTCTTATTTACTTTTATTGATTTGGCTCCTCTTCGCATCTAGTTGATATCTATCAACGTGTAGTTGTATCCTCTCTATAGTTAACTAATCTCTCTAAGAAGTGATCTAGTCTCTCTCGGTAGTTACATGAGGCTGTTGTGCTACCTCCTACTATAAGTGTTGCTGTAAGGAAGCTAAATCTCCTACATCATGTATATCTTGTCCCCATACCCTACCTACGGGACTTGATGGTGGGGTCCCCAATCCATCCCCTCCATCTCCTCCATCTGACCCATCTTCATCCCCTCCACCCCATCCATCTCCCCATCATGGGGTAGACTAGCTATGTGAGGTGGTGAGGGTAGCGGCTGTACCACTACCTACTAACTTACAAGAACATGTTGTTATACTAGTACTGCTGTTGTACTAGCTATGGACCCCATGTTTCTTGTACCTATCCCTCTCCCCGTGGGTGTGAAACATGCCCTTGTCCTTGTGGCATCTGTAGGCCTTATCCCCATATTATAGCCTTAGCCTCGGTTGGACTAACATCACTCTATATTTGAGATCCCGACCATGTAGACCTGCCTGTGCACTGCCATGGTTATCCCCGTATCTATCACATCCTTTGGAATGGTAATACATAAGGGCACCACTTTCGCATACCATGCTACGTACTCATCTATCTCCCGAGATCTACTACGGCGCAATGGAACCCATGGTTGGGATACGGTTTAAAGGAAGCTAGTCAAGGCTCAATGTGGCCTAGTCCGTGGTCCCATATCAAAAGTCTCATGATTCCTGTGCACGTACCACATCTTTCCACCGGGATGCCCCGAACATGGCTAAAATGTATCTCGAACCTAGTCTACTATGTATCACTCTTTGATGAAGCTCGGATCACAATGATAAAGTGGTCTATCTCAATAATGTATAGTTGTAAGCCATCATCTCACCACTTTAATACTTTTTTAAGGCCACCATGTGACCATACGCAATTTGTAAATTATCCAAATCATGTCTTTAATAGTAGGTATCTCCCAGGTGTGAGCATACATCATCACACTTTGGCTCCCTTCCATAGATAGAAGGATCACCCACATCCATATCTCATAGTACTCCATGCGGACAACTTATAGCTATATGGTCCCATGCCCATATCTATAATAAAGTCCCTGATGTGAGGTTCTTCTGACCTTGGTATACTATCAAGTGCAAATCCCAATATAAGTCAGCCAATATACACTATCCCTAGAAAATTTTCTCGTCATCCATAAGCCTGTATATAAACCCAGTCAATCCTAGTGGAAGGTGTGCATCTGTCTTATTAGGAAGCATGATTACACCGACAAGAGCCATCAAATATACCGATATTTTTGTGTACTAACGATCAACAAACATAGAGCAGAGATCCACTAACATACCCTATCATAGAATGTATGGGTGTAGAAACATGTCATAAAGGAAGGATCAGATCTAGCCTCAATGTCCATCATACTCTATCAAATCACCTCGGATAGCTAATCGAAGAATCTGCTAAACACCCTCTAGTGTAATTGTCATCTCACCCATGGGTAGTCTAAAATATATTGAGACTCGCTCTATCATCTCTCTACTAAGGTAGTAAGTATGGTGTGATCTAGTCAAATCTAAGGCATGCATGCAACATAGTATAAGCATGTACCTTGTAAGATGGAAATCAACCCATGCTTCTCTCGTTGACTAAGTGTTTCCCCAAAGGCTTTGAGTCAACCCAACCACTCCTGTGTATCCAACTTACACAATATCACCTACAAGATTTCAAAAACACTTCATTAGAATCATTTCTTCTAAAAACATCTTCCTAAGGTGTTGTGCTTGCTTCTATATTCTTCTATTTTCTTCCTAAATTTTTCACTAAGGTTAAAAATTCCAGGATTTCTTCTATAACTGACCGAAGGACAAAACTTAGCACTTATGCACCCTGTTTTGTACCTATGTGCCCCCATTCACACTTGTGTGCCCTCTTTTGCAATTTTGTGCCATGTTTTGTACCTATATGACCCATTCATGCATGTGCATCCTTGGTTGTATATACTTGCTCATTTTCATGCATGTGCACACCTTGGTATCTAAACCCTATTTCGCACTGCGTGCCTAATTTTGCATATACTTATCCATTTTTATGAATGTGCATGCCCCTTTAAAAACCATTTTCTTTATTAAACCCATGCATCCCCTTTTGCACATGTGCAAACCCTCACACATGCATACCTAAGGGCTTGTGAATATGTGATTTGGTGATTTTCTCCTCCCTCTAAAGTATAATAAATGTGATTAAATGATAATTTTAAATGTACATACCAATGTGGGGTCATGGACATGCCTCCTAAACTCTAAAACTCTATCTATGAAGTGTACATGTCTTTAAATTCACACCATAACTATCAACGTCATAGCTCTCTCTCTCAAAATTTTAGCAAATGAGGGGTGCAAATGAACTAGATGCGATGGGTTTTCCCCAAGCTAGGTATTTATAGCTTTTTTCCCCCTCCGTGATGTTTTCACTCACCACAATGGCCATATTTGGTGATGATATTACTAAGGTTCTTTTGGAGTCTTTTAGCACTTTTCGCAATTGTTATTTTTAATAAACAATCATTTTTGGCAAGTTTTTGCTACGTTGGGGCATATTTTTCTTCCCAAAGACCCTTTATGGTATATGGGGCATATTTTTTCCTTCGAATGATTTTTGATAATTTCCTATGACTTCGTTAATTTTTATATGTCATTTTCTTCTACAAAATTCAAAATAAATAAATAGAAAATTTAAATTTCTCAAAAATTGGTAAAATCATTAAAAAAATTGGTAAAAATTCACAAAAATCCAAAAATTGTAAAAATTCATAAAATTCAAAAATTGGTAAATGACATGCATGTAGCTAAAACTTGTATGAAATGCATTGTCCTCGAATATTGAAATTTTTCCTATAAAACATCTTTATTAGGTTCTTTCTTATTCTTGTTGCAAATGACTCGTGGATCATTTTGATCTACCTCTATTAATAAAGCTAGTTTTTTTACTACGTCAGAACTCCCATGCAATAATGAGATGTCAAAGACTGTTTCATAGTGCATGAATGATTTTTCATGGAACTACTTGTGTCCTTTGTTATTCCCCTCACATGTATCCTTGTGTGCAACACCATTTTTAACCCTTGTTGTTAAAACATGAACATTTTGGAACTGAAGCTTGATAACAAAAACATTAGTACAACTATCTTAAACATTGTTTGGTTGAGTATTTTTTATTTTACTTGTTTCTCTGTTAGGTTATCTTGTTTACTTTCTCATATTGCATTGTATTATGTATGTTGCATGGATTTGTGCATTTTTAGCAATGAACAAATGTTAGTAATATATATTTTCATGTTATCTTACACTTTTATCGCATGCGTTTATTTAAATAACAATCGATGATGTAGATCATGAGAAACATGATGAAACAAAGTTATTTATTGAGCGATTGGATGAAAAAGCTATTCCTATATGCTTTTATTTATTATTCGAAAATAGTTTTTTAGGAGGGACTATACCCCATTACAAAAAGGCTCAGAATCTAGATATAAAAAAGTAATAGATCCAATAGTGATCAAAATCATATGTTTTACATGAAGGCACAATTGTAATAATAAAACTACAACGAAGTACGAAAAAACTTACAAACCCACTATTAAACAATAACTAAACAACAAAAAAACAACTAGATATCAACATATTAGATAAAGACATCACTTGGATGCTTTATCTATAGTTTTCTTCAACTCCTACAAGGCACTGAATAAAGTTATGGTAGTGACCTAAGTGGGGTCATTATTGTAAGCTGGCTAAAGACTTGGGCTTGTTTTTGTCCTCCCCTCCAAATTTCCTATGGGATGTTGTTGAGCATGCAAACATTCTTCACTTGTTGTTCTAAGAAGTTGTAAATAATTGTAATGGCCCTGGTAATAGACTCATGTTTTCCCTTTATATGCAAAACCATGTTATCAAGAGAGTTAATTTTTTTATAAATCTCTTGTATTTGGCTTTCAGCAAGCCTAAGATCTTCCTCCATTTTCCTCTTTCCAGTTATTTTTGTTAGTTACTTCAGGTCTTTCTTGAGGTCTCTAGTTCTTTCTCAGTCTCCTCCAACCACTTCTAAAAATATCCATTGTGTTCCACCTTCTCTCTTCTAGGCTCTGGTTACCCCATGTGAAGAAAATTTTTGACAATTTTTACCTCTTTATATTGATTTCTGCAAAGGGTTCTTTTTGGGGGGAAGGTTGGATTTTTGGTTCAAATTTTCCTCTAACTTGAAGTGGTAGGGGATGAATAGTGGGAGCAGTGGTGGGGTAAGGATTAGGAGGGGTAGGGGTGAGAGTAATGGTAGGATATTGAACCATGTAAAAATGGTGTAGTCATGTCTTATCACTATTCATTTTTCTTCCAAAACGCTTGAGGTAGTAACAATAAATTTTTATCCACACCCTATTTCTTCTATTTGTTTCCTTCAAAAAATTTATCATCGATTGACTTCTTCTATCACTATATCGACACTCGATGGGGAGTCCTTCATTCTACTAATTTTTCCTCAAAATTTACTTGTTTATGCTTATCTACTATGTTTTAAGTGACGTCACTTACGTCACCTCAAACAGGGGAAAATGTAGACACCTAAATTCTGCTTACACAATTTTATTGCTAAAAGTACACTAATTAGCCTCATTCTTACTATTTTCATTATAATTAGTGAGTTTCCACTAATTAATTAAAATTTCCCTCTTTTTTGGCTAGTTGACAATGCTTTATTGATTAACTAACCTCTATCACACTCCATATGTCAATTGATGACACATCATTAGTTATTATCCTCTTCTAAGTAAAAATTAGTGATTATTAGCTAATTAATCTATTTACCCTTGTATTTGATCAATAAACCCTATTATTGGTTAATACCCCTCTTCTAACCATTCAAAATCACCCCATTTCCCTCCAAGACATCTCAAAAGGATTCAAAATCTTATCCTAACCTCTTAATTGATCCTAATTGGTTAATTAAGGCACCTCACATGCTAATCACTTGTTAATTTCACTAATCATGATTAACAAGCCTTAATATACTTTATCCTTTTTAGTCCCACATGCACCAAGATGCAAGTTTTCCCCAAATAGAAAACTATAAAAAGGACCAAGCTCCTACCTTCATACTTTACACCATGTTTTGAATAACATTAATCATATAAGACATATGATCAAGAGCCTTACTTCCATTGTAGGATTAGCTTCCTCAATGTTTTCATCTAATCTTCATGATTGATTAGTAGAGGAATATCTAATATGACCTTGTGGCCATTTTTAGAGAGGTCCTTTCTGTTAGAGTAGGTATTTACCTTATCTCATGTTCACCTAGGTACTTTATTTACCTCATGTATTTTATCATCACCCACTTATGTGTGTTGATATATATTTTTATTTACTTATATATTACGAATATATTATCTATTTGTTATGACTAGTTCTTTCCTAAATCAATAGTCTTGACTAGTTATTTTATGACTAGTTCTTTCCTAAATCTATGGTCTTGACTAGTTCTTTCTTAAATCGTGGTATTGACTAGTTATTTGATGACTAGTTATTTCCTTGATTTATGGCTTGATCTACAACCTTGACTGGTTCTTAAATTGATATCCCTTTCCTATATAAGAAAGACCCATTATCATTATACTCACATGCGAGTTCCATAATAATATATGATCCATTACTGCTATTTTTTTATAAATTATCTTGTAAAGTTATTTTGGTGAATTTTTTTAGCTTATTAAATGTGGTGTGTTATGATCATCTGAGATCTTCATGGCTTGAAATGATCTTATTATCATTCCTTTCATGGTATCAGAGTGATAGATAATGTATACATCCATCTATACATTTTTCTTTGCAAGCAAGGGTATATTATTTTCATGTAGTCAGAATTTGTTAGCATTTTTCCGCATCCTACAATTTCACGTAAAATAGAGTGCACTATTGGATTTTGAAGGTGTCAAAACCATAGAATCGAATGCAAACTTGACCATGTTACGAGATAGTCAAATATGGAAATTTTTAAAGGTGGCACATTTATAAAAATATCCATACAATTATGTCTGGAACAAATTTTTAAACACAAAAATTATATCATCTTTCTGGGTTTTTCAAGAGACTTTATGGATTTCTCTCTATTTTTTTATACAGGTGCCAGAAAAATAGATATTTGTAGTCTAAGTTTGTATTAACAATTGTAATTTTTGGGTGCATTATTTTATCCACTGGATGTAGATCTGTACTTTCTAGATGCATTATTTTATCCATTGGATATAGATGTGTACCTTCTAGATACATTCTTTTACCCTCTGGATATTTCTATTTTGGATGTAGTCTTTTATCCATTGGATGGATATTTGTACTATCTGGTTGCATTATTTTATCCATTGGATATAGACATGTACGTTCTAAAAATATTCTTTTAATGTGTGGATATTTCTATTTTGATGCCTTATTTTATCAATTGGACACAAATTTGTACCCTATGGGTGCATTATTTTATCCATTAGATATAGATGTCTACCTTACGGATGCATTCTTTTACCCTCTGGATATTTCTATTTTAGATGTAGTCTTTTATCCACTAGATGCAGATTTATACCTTTTAGGTGCATTCTTTTATCCATTGGATATAGATGTGTACCCTCCGGATGCAATGATTTACCCTCTATATATTTAGGTTTTGGGTGTAATATTTTATCCTTTGGTCACAAGTCTGTATCCTGTGGATGCACTCTTTTACCCTCTATAAATTTGGGTGTCACGTGTACATTTAAAAAAATCAACATTAAAATATTATTTTTAATAGCAAAACCTTCTAGAGCTCATAACTTTTTATTTGTAGCTCAGATTAAGGTGATTTTTTTAAATTGTGTATTTTTCGATATCTCCACATTAGTGACATTTTTATACACATATTTCAAATGTAAAAGGTACTTTTACTCATTGTAATATTTACATGCACTCAATTATAAAGTGTCAAATTTGGGGGTGTTGTAATCACTTGTGGACATAATTTTGGTTGAGCCCGACATCCTAAACTTTTGGGTGTTGTATTCTTGTATCTATCATGGATTTTGAGAATGATATTATTTTCTCTAAAGTGTCGAAATTTAGGAGGATATGGTCAAATTTTGGAACAAAATAGATCACTTAAAAAGAAAAAATATCTTCTTCATAACCTCATTTATGAGAAGGATACACTAATACACTCCCTACAACAAACACTTTCTCACTTACAACATCACCCTCATATTGTGGATAGTCATATCCATGCTCCTAGTCCACTTGCAGTTGTTTCTCCTATACCCATTGACCTTGATCGGTCGGTTTTGAGCCCGCTCTTGCAGTTGATGCTCCTAAGCCTATTAGGCTTATTATTGCATGTTCTTCCACATATGTGCCTATTACAATAACACATGTTGTGTATCCTACTTCTACTCACATGCATCCTTCTTTTGAGAAACATACCACTACATTCAGCTTTTACATGCTCCGTTCTATGGGTTTCACTGACTGAGGTATTAGCCAACATTCATAGGGTATTTCTTCCCATATTCCACATGTTAAGTGGAATTCTCTCCATGGCATTGGTTTTCGAGAAGGTACTTTATTGGGATAACACATTAACATAGCTTCTATTTTTAATACACTTGACTCCTTCCGAGGATGATGAGATACACATGAGTTCGCACCTTCACTCGGGCTTGAGAAACTGAGATTTCAACTTTCAAACATAATCAACCTAACACACATTTTGATGTTCCTTTGTATGAACCCATTAAGCATTTTTCACCAAGTCATATGTATGCATCTTCTCCATCCATCCATGTTGATTTTGGGTGGATATTTGAACACTCATGGTGGTGACATAGGCATTCATTAATAGGAATCTACAAGCAAAGCTCCTCCACCATTCACACTCTTTCTCCACTTTCTATACCTTCTACATTGTAATGCTCCTTATTTCGAGCATTTCTCTTTAGCAAGTGTAGTGTATCTCTTTTTGTTGAGAGATTTTAGATCGTATTTTTGATATTTTTGACATGTGGATAGTCTCTCTTGTGGTGGAGCTATTCAGTGAATTTGAGTGTTAGTTTAATATTGTTCAAGTAGTTTTTTTGAAAACTCATACATATTTTTATCATCACTCCACCCATTCGAAGTATGGGAGGGTGTGGTGTTAATCCTACTTCGATTTTTATGTCCTTGGATTTTCTTCGATTTTGACACTCTTATTTCTATGGATCTTGTGTCCTTGATTTGTTACTTTTTTATTGTTCTTGGATCATGGCAAACCTATTTGCAACATTTGATCGGATAATTTTTTGTGTTTTTTCACTTTTGACATACTCCATTAATAGTCTCCTTGTATGAGAATATTCGGTGAAGTGCGATGTCAATTGTTTCTAAGTTTTATGATCAAGAAGTGAATTCATACCATAGTGCACACCAAAATTATTCAACATTATATGATTTTTTGAGCCAATATTCTTGGTGTGTTCAAAGAAAGGTTGCAAAAGCTATGGAATGGGGTAAGAACACTCAAGAGACCCCAAATCTTTGTGCAAAACCAATCAATGGACCATCAAATAAGAAGTAAACAAGGATTCCTATTTTGCATGCATTAACCTTGAAGAAAACAATAAAACTTAACAAATATAATTACCCTTTATTCTTGAAATCTTAATTAAGTGAGCCCAATAAGGATCCAAACAATTAGTTTGTGCTTAAGATAATGATAGCTCACGATTAATGGATTCAAGACCAATGGTTCTTCCCATTTACTCCATGGTGTGTGGTCTATTGAAAAGGATAAAGAAAATAGCTCAATAAGATGAAATAAAAATCCTAATCCCAGCAATAATGCTATAGTTTATGTTAGAAGGAAGAAGTGTTCTTAGAAATGAGAGGAGGTAGTGGGTTATTTATAGTTTTCCATTTGGGAAAGTGGGGAATTTTGGTGCATGTGGGACTAAAGGATAAGCCAAAAAGTTGATTAGGGAGTCAAAGTAAGATTTGACTAGGTTTAGAAGAGGTTAATCATGGTTAGGACTAGTTAAACTAGGTTAGGCTAGTTAATCTTGTTGTTAGAGGAATTAGGGTTTTGAGAGAGTTTTGAGAGGTCTAATCAATCCAATGAAATGGATTGATAGTATAGAAATCTATTATAAGTAGTCTAGAAGGGAATGAGAAGATGGTTTAGTCAATAAAAGGCTATACTATCCTACTTAATTGATTTATAAGAGGAATATGACCAAAAGAGTGTTGTAAGAGTGGAATTAGATAGGTCTAACTGACGGTATGTCATCAATTTGCAAGAAGGAAAATAGTTAGTGAAGTATTAGGAATAATAGTGCTTTGATCAAACCACGGGGTTTTATGTTTTCCACTCTTTGAGGTGACGTAAGCTACGTCACTTCAAAGAAAGTAGAAAAACATAAGCAAATAAAAAATGAATTTTTCAAGGGGTAGAAGAAAAAATTAGTTAGCTTAAGGGATGTCCCCTCAAGGGTAGATGGGGTGATAGAAGAACTTGATCAATGATAAAAAGATAAAAAATGAGAAGATTAGAGAACACTAAGAAATAGGGATATTGAGTTATCCATAAACCGATGCAAATAATTTTTATTCATCATTTTTCTTAGCATCGTCATCATCTGTCCTTATTAAAATGTAAGCATATGATGAAAGTGTAAAATCACATGAAAATCCAAGATATAAACAACCATCCCTTGCTAAATCAAAAATCCATACAACATACAAACATGCAATGTAATAAGAGAAGTAAACAGACTCAGCTAACAGGGAAATAAGTACAATAACACACACTCAAACCAACAACATTTAAGATAGTTTTATAAATAATTTGTTATCGAGATGTAGTCCCAAATGTTTTAATAAATGACAAGGGATTTAAAATGATTCTTAGAGCAATTTTTTTATGCAAGGAAATGATGGAGGACACTTGGGTCCAATGGAAAAGCAATGTGCATGACGAAAATAGTACCAGGCAACTAATAGTGCCCCAGAGTACAAACAAAGTAAGCAACATATATTTTGTAAATGTTTGTAGAGTTGGGTGATCTGGGAGTCATAGTTTCAAAACATGTGAAAAACTCAACAAGATACGAGATGAGTGCCATGTGAGAGACATAGAGTTCAACCTGTAAAAAGATTTTTACCAAGTTTAGTCCATTTTCGAAGTTTTACGATGTTTTAGGCTTTTGAATGGTTTTATAATTTTTTAATTTTTTATCGGTCAGAAGAATTTAGGAAATGGAAGGTCACCTAAAATCACGTGAAAATTCCCCAAGGCAAAGAGAATAGGCATCGAGTGGCAATAAAATGCCCTAGCGAGAAGACAAATGGGCCAATAATAATTATTTAAAAATAATCATGGTGCTAGATAAAAATAGAAGACAAGAAGCACCTAGAAATATATAAAAATTCCCCAGGGTGATTGAGATGATATCATACATTTTGTACATGAGATATTGTGGTAGATACTAGCACTTGGGATGATACTAGATGATATTGGTGTAGGGGGATAGATTTGTGATCATGCATAACCCCTCTTTCCCCATTGATGATATGATATGTGATGATTAGCTTAGTATACATGCATGATATAAAACTTAGCATTCTTTGTATATATGATGTATCAAATGATGTTATATGTGATAAATGATAGATGGTAGATGTGATAACAATAGATGTGCATCAAAAAAACACATAAGCAAAAGCTAAAAATAAAATAAAATATACAACCAAAACTATACAAACCGACAACTAAAAGCAATTTAATCACTACCTTGTTTTTGTGGGACAACATTGATATATTTTCTAATGTTTTTGGGTTATCTAGAAAGATATGTTTTCAAGGCTATTGTTCACATTGTTTTTGGGGTTTTCCTAAGACAATGTTACAACATTGGTGTAGTTTTGTCCCTAGAAGAGGGATTTTCAGAATGTTTAGATTTTTTTGTATCTTTTTTTTTTTTTTATGTTTTTATGTTTTATAAGGTCATGTTATGAACGCAATGTACAAGGAAAAGAAAATGGATGCCCCCAGCATGATGTGGGAATATACAAAGGGAAGAATGCCACGCGCATATGTATAAGAAAGTGGAATGTGAAGGTGCCATGATGTTAGATGGGAATATACAAAGGCACATCCTTTATGTAGATATAAGAGCAAATAATTGAGATCACGGCTCAACGAAGATGGATTCGGTAGGGTTCTAGACCTAGAAAAGGAAGTTATCTCTAGAAAGTGGTGAGGGTTACCCATCTTGATGCAAGAGTGACTTGTGACTGGCGAATCCTCCTCGAGTGCCGAAATCTTGTTTTCACCCAAAGACCTACCCAATGTGCCACAATTGCGTGGTTTTCACATGTGGACGATATGTTTTTTTCTTTACTGTTTTCTAAATTTTCTCATGTTTTTCTTGTTTTTTCTTTATTTTTTCACTTTTTTAGTTATTATTTGATATCTACACCACGCTTAAGCATAAAACCATTTGAGATGCATGGTGTTCATAGGTTATGAAATCTCTTCACCATATGAATATCCCAGTTTATAAGCTCCCGACCCATACTTGGTAACCACCACATAAGGCCCTAGCCAGTTGGTCTCAAACTTACATTTCTTTTCTCTATCTTTGACGGTATTCTACTGATTTTCTTTCAACACTATATCACTTTCATCATACTCATGATGAATGATCCATTTTCTATACCCTCTCGACACCCTATTCTAGTAAACCTTGAGGTAATTAAATGCTCTTATCCGCTTCTCATCCAACAACGCTAGCTCTTCTAGTTGAGTTACTCTATAGTCTTTGTCTTTATCAAGATAATCCTGGAGAGATATTCTCGGGAGGGAAACTCCACTTCCAAGGGAATTATGGCTTCAATTCTATAACCTAGGGAATATGGGTTCGTACTAGTAGGAGTGGGGATGGAATTTCGATAGGCCCAAAGGGTAGGATGTATTTGTAAGTGTCAATTACAATCAATATTACTTACCATTTTCTCCATGATTCATGTAAGGGTTTTATTGGTAGTTTCGGGTTGTCCATTACCTTGGGGATAATAGGGGGTAGAAAACCTGAGTTGAATATAGAAACATTGACACAATGTCTTAACTATTTTGTTTTTGAAGGATTTACCATTATCAATGACAATGGCAGAAGGGATACCATAAGGGAAAATGAGATGGTTCATAATGAATTCATAAATTTGCGCACCGATGACATAAGTAAGAGGTATAACCTCTACCCATTTAGTAAAATACTTGGTGGCGGTGATAATGTGGGTGTGGCCATCTGAAGAAGAAGGATGGAGCTTCCCTATGAGATCTAGGCCCCATTTAGAAAATGACCAAGGTGTTGTGATAGGCTACAAATCTGTGTTGGTGCATGTATCAAGTTCCCATACTTTTGGCATAGCTCACATTTCTTGATGAAATTACAATAATTTACTTCCATGGTGGGCCAATAATAACCTACTCTTAAGATATTCTTAGCCAAAACCATACCACTAGTATGTGCTCCACAAATACCACTATGTACTTCCTTAATAGTTTTGACTAAGTGAGTAACATCTAAACATCAAAGTAGATTCCTTTGTAGCCATGACAATAAAGGGTGCCTCCTAGGAGGGTATAATGGGATATACGATGGATAATGTCTAGGGGAAATGTGCCATATTGTAGGTATCGGAAGATAGGGTCATATCAGGGGGATAATGGAACAACAATTTCACATGCCAAACATGACTCGCCTATCATATGTTGGTATTTTCAAATGCTCTACAAAGAAAGGCATTTTTCTTTCCTGAGGTGAAATGCGTAATAGAGATCCAATTGTAGCCATAACATCTATTGATATATTATGTGACCTTGGTTTTTGTTCAAAGATAATCTGTGTAAAATATTCTTTCAAGGTTTCAACCAACTTCTTGTATGGAATAAGTTTCTCATCCTTAACCTTATACTCATCATTAACTTATTTAATGATAAGTTGGGAGTCTCCAATGACTTTGAGCCATCGATATTCCAAGTAATATGTAGCTTGAAGCCGTAATGAGTTCCTCATACTCCACAATGTTATTAGTATAGGGGAATCCCAAATGGATTGCTCTTGGGATAACCTCACCCGTGGGAGTGATGAGCACTACTCTTGCCCCTTATCCGTGGAAGGTGAATGATCCATCAAAATGGAATTTCCATTCTATAGATTCTTCAATATACATCATGGATGCATATGGCAGGTCCAGACAAAAAGATTCAATTCCTGGTAGAGGAGATTCTACCAACTAATCGGCCAATACTTTTCCTTTTAAGGATTTGTGATTCACAAAATCAATATAAAATTTTCCCAGGAGAATGATCCAATTAGCCATTCATTTGGTAATTGAGGGTTTAGATAAAATGTACTTGAGAGTGTCAAATTTGGATATTAGTTTAGTTTTATTGTTAAGGAGATAGTGGCGAAGTATTTGAAAGGTGAATACAACCACTAGGTAGGATTTTATGATTTATGGGTAATTCAGCTCGTAGGAAATCAGAGTGCAACTGAGGTAATAAATTACCCTTTCTCTATGGTCTAGATCATATTGGGAAAGTAGTACACCAATAGAAAACTTGGTAGAAGAGATTTACAAGAGGATAGGTTTGCACAGGGTAAGTAGTATGAGTACAGGTGGGTTGACAAGGTATTGTTTTAGTAATGCAAATGCCTTTTGACAATCTGGTCCCAGTTGAATGCAACATCCTTTTTAGTAGATGTGTAAATGGGTGGCACTTATCCGCAAGTTGTGAAATAAAGAGACTGATTGCTTATATTTTCCCTTGTGGAATCCTTAGTTGTTTGATAGTTATAGGTGGAGGCATTTATGTGATGGCTATAACTTTAGCAAGATCCACATCTATGCATCTTTGTGAAATAATGAAACCTAGGAGTTTTCCTGATAAAATTCCAAAGAGATACTTCTTAGGATTCAAGTGAACCTTATAATCTTGGAGACTCTGAAATATACGTCTCAGCACTTCAGGGTGCTCTCCTCTACTTTTGGATTTGGATAGGATGTCATCAACATAATCTTCCATGATTTCATTCATCATGTCATCGAAGATGGCAGTAATTGCATGTTGATAGGTAGCCTTGGCATTCTTGATCTTGAAAGGAAAGAATTTGTAATAGAATGTTCCCTAAGGGGTGATGAAAGCTATTTTATGTTGGTCCTCTTCTGCAATTTGAATCTGGTTATAACTTGAGAATCCATCCATTAAGGACAACATTTGATAACCAGCAGTGGAATCAAAAATCATATCAATATTAGGCAAGGGGAAATCATCCTTAGGACATGCTTTATTGATATCACGTAAATCAAGATATATATTCTTTTTCCAATAGGATTCTTCTTAACAAGGAATATATTAGATATCCACTCTAAATAGTCGATGGGATTAATAAAATCAACAGCTAATAATTTCTTTAGTTCTTCTTTGACAAGGAGTGCAATTAAAGGGTGCATATTTCTCAACTTCTGCTTGATGGGTTTAGCATCTAGGTGCACAACGAGGTTGTGCATGAATAATTTTGATCTAACCGGGCATATTGGCATATGGCCATGAAAATATATCTACATATTCTCTTAACAACTCTACAAAAACCTTTTTCTCTTGAGCTGAGAGTGAAGCTCCCAACTTTATCATTCTAGGTTCCTCTTCCGAGCTAATGTTAACACTAATGGTTTCTTCCACAAACATCTTAGAAGCATCCTCCATTTGGGTAGGATTAGGGGGAAGAGTAAGGTCAACCTCCTTAGGTAGCTCATCATCATCCTTGAATGGATAGCTCATTTTTTCCATAGATTCTTCATTTTGTTTGGTTATGAGTTCTTCAAAGAGTTTTTCGCTATGGGATTGGCATTTAATCTTCACATAAGGTTTCTCTAAGTTAGTTTTACTCTTGTTTTGCGACATTATTATTCAAGAATCCACACATCTCTTTTTCCTCTCCAAAGTATGCACAAGTTTCTAGTTGAATTACAAATCCTTTCTTATCATCCCCATCTAGAATACAATCCCCGAAACCCATGAATTCTATAAATGCCTTGTTATTCTCAAAGAAATTGATCGGCATGTGAAATTGTTGATCACGATCTATAAGTTTGGGATATACAAGGTTTAATTTTTACTAGTTTAAGGCTTGGATCTAGATAATGTAAGGATAGATGAATCAAGGAATAGGTTAGTGGAGGAAAGATCCTCATAGAGGCTACATTGGGAATCCACATCGCTATCTAAACGAGATGTGTCATCCTCCCATTTGGAAGAGAGGCATCAATATCAAAGGGTGGATCATTTTCAGGTTGTATTCTAAGACCATGTTTGTTTGATTTGAAGTGAGGGATAGGAATGGGTTCCAATCGCCCTTGCACATTGATACCACATCCCAGCCCATTGTAACCCATGATAAACATCATGTGGTGGCCTTTGACATATTGGGGTGCCTGATGGCATGAAGCCATGGTTCCTTCTGGCACTCTATTAGTAGGATCCCCTAACATCTTTTCCTCGGATAAGAAACCACTAGGAATGAATTTCTCTAATGGTTTAGGGAATTGTTCTTGAGTTATTTTGAACTGAAAATAGGGCTTTCCACATGTCCTGGGTGACACTAATAAATCTAATATTAATAAATCTTGTTCAAGGGTGAATGGCTTGCCTAGGCCATATTTTTCCTATGTTCCTTCCCATGATGCAAAAGGGTTGACCAACAAAGGAAAGTCTTGATTGCAAGGAGTGAGTGAATTTGGATCCACATGTTCCTTGATAGCCTCTATTTATAAAGGAACAACAATGTCTATAGAAGGGCATTCATAAGCCACATGATAAAAACTATGCAAGGCTTTACAATGTGTAAATGGTTCTAGATCACCCTAAATAGTGATTATCTATCCTTTATGGAAGATTTTGATACATCAATGGAAGGTTGAAGGAATGTCCAGATGGCATGGATCCATGAGCATCCTAAGAGCATGTTGTATCATAGATGCAAGTCAAGAACATAGAACGTTGTATCATGACAAGAAGGCCCTACTTCCATTAGAATCACTATAGTTCTTGCTTGAATCTCACTCCTCATTATCATAGGTCGTGATCGTAATAGTTTTGGCACCTCGATCTATTTCTAAATGGCCTAGCTACTTAACCAGCTTCAAAGTACAAATGTTTAGACCAAATCCACCGTCCACAAGTACTCTCTTAATTTTGTGATGGGTAACAACCACTTCTAGGTATAAGGGTAAGTTATTCTTTGGGTCGTTACGTGGGATTGTAGCATGATCAAAAGTGATATGATTGTTAGCATCAAGGTGTGCAATCATGGATTGGAGATGCATAGGATCTACAATGGTTGAGACTCCTAAAATCTACATCGTCTTATATAATATGTTCTTGTGGGTATTAGATATTTTGAGGAGATATAAAATGGATATCCTAGCAGGTGTTTTCCCTAACTAGTCTATCAAATTGTACTAACCTTCCTGGGGGATAGGTATGGGTTTTGGTATGATTAAATGAGTGCGTCTTGTCCCTACTATGCAACTATTTTATAATATCCAGACAATGTTATCTTGTTTATCGATGAATGAATACATCCTATGAGAGAAACAAAGGGACTGTTATTAGTGGAATAAATATAAGTGGCAATCCTATAGTCATTGGAGGTTTGTCCATGATCTGGCTTCCTTTTCTTCTTATCCACATGGTTAGGAAAGGGCTCTTTAAAGATACTCATTTTCTCATTTGGACCTTCTTTTGAGTTGGGAAGAGAATCAACAATGATCTTTCCCTCTTCAATGAGGTCTTATGTGTAATGGCGTAGTCTCAAGCACCTATATGTCTTATGCCCTTTAATGTGGTGGAAGTCACAATACTCATGTTATTTGAACCAAAAAGGTTTTGGAGCATTTTCTAGGTATGGTACTATCATGGTTGGATACTCCACCATGTTTATGTTATCTAACTATTTAAGTATGAAAGATAGGGATTCTGTTAATGGCGTGAACTCGTGTTTGGTGTGTGCCTTGGGATGAGGTCCTTGTGAGAACTTTAAAGTAGATTAGTTTGTATAGCTTGGAATCTTTAGTATTCTGTAATGCCATCTCCAAGGACATGTTTATTTTTGTTGAAAAAATTTGGTTTATCTAAGGATTTTGCTTCATGTTTGTCTTTGAAAACTAGTTTAAGTGTTCCTTTCCAATGAGGGCCTTCTCGATTTGACTTCCCTTCTCTATAACTTCTTCGAAGCTGGAGCCACATTGTATTTGTAAATGGAAGGCTATTTCGGGTTCAAGTTAGGCACAAATATGCTTACTAGTTGTTTTTCTAGCAAGGCACAAGGGAAGCAACTTGCCAACCCTCACCATCATTGTAAAAATATCACAAATGTCTTGTTGGGATTTTTTTTTGTATTGCAAAGATCGTTCATTATGATATCATTTTCCATGTTATAGGAATAATGTCGTACAAATTTTTCTGCTAACATAGGCCATGTTGTAATGGAGCCCTTGGGTATGCTATAGAACCATTCCAATCCCAAAGTGCTCTAGGCTATAAGGGAAGATTCATATTAAGAATTTATCATTGTATGTGACCTCTTGGAAAGCCATATAAAATTATTTTATGTGATCACGAGGATCACTCTTGCACTTATACTTATCAAATTTAGGAATAGTAAAATGTTTTGGGAAGGGTTTCCGTAACATGTCCTTATCAAAGGGGTAAGTGCATAGTTCTTCATATAAATATTTCCTATTATGTCCTACATTTCCCTCCTATAGTGTAGTAAGTGTATCTTTCATCAATTGTAATTCTCATTTAATGATTTGTTCCTTAGTGGGAGACATTGATATTTGTGCCTTATCCACTCTAAAGGTCACATCACTATATGGATCAAAGTGGAACTCATTATAATTTGTCTTTGTATACACTACTACTTGAAGAGCCTAAGTTTACTAATTTTTGGCTGGGCCAGGATCTATTTTTGAAGAATATCTTCTTCAATTAAAGGATCCTCTTCCTCATCGAACTTAGGAGGAAGTGATACTTTTCGCTCAATCTTCACTTTACATGAAGCTTTGTAATAAGGTCATCATGGATCACCAAGTGGCTTAGATGGGTCTCCTTTAGTGGTGTTATGATGTTTCCCAGAAGTAGAAGCATACCCTACGTCAAAGGGGTTATCCATGTCTAAGAGGGACCTTCATTCTTCTATTTTATGATTAATGACCTTGGTTTCTACTTATCTTTCTGTGGAAGCTTATCCCCTAATTCTAAGACTCTTGTGAGCACTTGATCCCTGTTGTAATAAAGGAGTTCATCAAAGCAACCTAGGTCTAATTGGTGTTGTTCTTCAGAAGAGTCAGATTCCTCTCCACTATGATCAATCAATGGCTTTGTGTCCTTGACTTATGAAAATAGAGGCACTAAGTTGTTTCCGCTAAATGGGAATGATTCAAAAGGATTTTCTCCTAAGTCATGATCGGTTGGTTTGGATGCCATCTTCGTGATTCTAGGAATCACTAGCCAAAATTTATGTGTAGAACAAGGATGAAAGCCTGTGAATTATATTAAACTCAATCAACCAAGTATAATATTGTAGTCTACAATATTTATACATATTGGATATCTTGGATACAAACAAATGAGAATTTGCAACAATGCAAAAAAAATACAGGAGCTTCCAATATCACATCCCAGAAGCATATAATTGTTATAAAAATCATAACAATTATACCAGTGAAGAAATAAAACAAATATGGTTAATAATACCAAATAAAAACAATATTTAATTAATAAAATTAATTATATAATGCATAATTAATTAACCTAACATTCCCCCCCTTAATTGTGCATTGTCTCAAGGTATGAGGAGAGGAACTCTCTGAATAACTCAAACTTGTCATGTGCAAGTGAATTAGTGAAGATATCTACTCTTTGTTCAGTTTTTAGAAAAAATTGAAGTTGGATGTTGTGCTTAAACACATGCTCATGTATGAAATGAACTTGTACCTCAATGTGCTTTGTTCTTTCATGAAACACTGGATTGCAAACAATCTTGAGAACACCTTCTTTTTCAACATACATGGTGGTGGTTTGTCTGTGGTATTCCAAGTCCTTCTAGTATGCGGTGTATCCAAATCACTATGATACTCAGCTTCACGTGGAAGAACAAGAAGTAGTGTTTTCTTTCTTTCTTCCTGTGATAGTCTAGATCCCATAAGAAGTAAAAATCTGAAGTGGATTTTCTGTCATCAATATTGTTTGCATGATCTAAATCTGAATATCCATTCAAGAAGAAGTTTTCATTCTTCTTGTATTCTAGACCAAGATCCACTGATCCTTTAAGATATCTTAAGATGTGCCTTTCTGCTTTCCAATGAAAAACTTTGGGTTCTTACATGAACCTAGATAGATAGCTTACTGCAAAGCTAATATCTAGTCTAGTATAGGTCAGGTAAAAGAGACTCCCAATCAACTACCGATACAGAGTGAAACTTACCTTAGGAGATGGATCTGAATGAGATAACTGTAATTTTTCTCAATATGTGTACCAATTTCTATGTAATCCATCAAACTAAATTTCTCAAGTGTTATCTTGGTATATTTCATTTGAGAAATGAATACGTGATTCTCTTTTTTCCATACTTCTAAACCAAGACAATAGTGCATAAGCTTGAGATTTATTATGTCGAACGATTGATTAAGATCATTCTTCATTCCAACAATGACCCTCACTAAACTTCCAGTGATGACTAGATCGTCAACATAGATAATGACAATCACAATCTCCCCCCTTTCTTTTTGAGGTAAAGATTGGGATTGTATGGATTTCTAACAAATCCATGTTGTACGAGATGCTCATCAATATTGATGTAACATACTTGGGGTGCTTGTTTAAGGCCCTACAAATATTTCCTGAGTCTGTATACCTTTTCTTCTTGACCAGGTACTACATATCCCTCAAGTTGAGTCATGTAGACTTCTTGTAAATCTCCATTCAAGAAGGCACTTTTTACGTCCATCTAATGGAATTTCCAACCAAACTATGCAGCTAGAGAAAAGATCATCCTGATCATTTTGATCTTAGCTATGGGAGAAAATGTCTCCTTGTAGTCAATGCCTTCTTTTTGTGCATACCCCTTTACTACTAGTCTCACTTTATACTTGTCCACTATACCATCTGATTTTTACTTTGTTTTTAATATCCATCTACATCTAATGGGTTTCTTCCCTGGTGGAAGATCAACAAGCTACCAAGTTTTATTTTTCATTCTCGATCGATATTGAGCCCATGGCATCTTTCCAAGATTTTGACTACAGGGCTTCCTAGACTGTAGAGGGCTCAACAAACTCGATAACTCTACTAATCAAAGAAAATTTAACTTCTTCTCTTGCTTTACTATGAGTCCATGGTCCAGGGATGGATGTATCCAGTGGAACATCCATTCTTACATCTTGTAATGTGCTAGTA
This sequence comes from Taxus wallichiana var. yunnanensis, assembly GCA_018340775.1. NCBI lineage: Eukaryota > Viridiplantae > Streptophyta > Pinopsida > Cupressales > Taxaceae > Taxus > Taxus wallichiana. The sequence continues at coordinate 55,623,588 of CM031234.1, forward strand.
TACCACTTGGGCATACATTGAACTTTTCCTATGGACCGTGGTTATATCAGATCAACACCATCATCCCCATCATCACTTTCCTCATCTCTAGGAACATCAATTTTAATTTTTATAACTGGTGAAGAATCTACATCAGGTGAGTTTGGAGGAGGAGACTCTACTTCCTTCTAAAAAAACTCAACATCTTTGGTGGTGTAGAATTTTCTAGTCTTTTTCTCCATCAATCTATACCCAAGAGTCTCTTCACTATACCCAATGAAGATGAGTTTCGTGATTTCATGTTCAATTTATATTTGTACTTGCTTGGGTATGTGCATACTTTCTTTACACCAAAATACTCTAAGGTGTGTAATAGATGGTTTCTACTTTGACCATGCTTCTTATGGTGTTACTCCTTTAAGAGCAACTATGGGCACTCTGTTCAACACATACACTTTTTTATTTGTTGCTTCTACCCAGAATGTCTTTGTAATTCTAGATTCATCAATCATGCATCGCACCATTTCCATGATAGTACGATTTATTCTCTCAACAACACCATTCTATTGTGGTGTGTGTGGAGGAGGCATTCGTCGACGTATCTTGTGAGTTTTTCGGTAGTCTTTGAATGCATTACCAGTAAATTCCCCTCCTCGATTTGAGTGAAGAGTTTTGATGTGATGACCGGTTTCATTCTCAACTGCTACTTTGAACTTCTTGAAAGTTTCAAAAGATTCACTTTTCTTATGAAGACAAAAAATCCACATTTTTCTTGAATAGTCATTAACACATAGCATAAAGTACTAAAATCTAAAATGACTCGGTTGCATCAGACCACAAAGATCAGTATGAAGCAAATCTATCCTACCATGAGCTTGATATATACTCTTTGGAATGACGGTTTGTTTTGTTTTTCTACTAGGAAGTGAGGACACTTGTTTGTATCCTTCTGAAGAGATGGTAGCCCATGTACCATATTATGCCGGAAAAGTGTCTCGAGATACTTGAAACTAACATGACCAAGTCTATGATGCCAAAAATGTGCTGAGGTAGTATTCTTAGCCACAAGTTTTTGATCATATCTTTAGACAAAATCAAGCTTGAATATGCATCCCACATTGGAGGATTTTGCAACTATTTTTGAGCCTCGTGATTTATTTCGAATTAAACATGTTTTCTTACTGGAATGACTATCAAATTCAATTTTCAAGTTATGATCTATGATTTGACTGACTGAAATAAGATTCTTTGTCAACCCAAGGACATATAAGACATCAAATAGTCTGCAGTTGCATGAACCAAGGGGTAGAGAGATGTTCCCAATCCCCTGAATTGAATATGAAGAATCATCACCTAATGAAACATGGTTTTTTGAAGGTGTGTACCTTATTGAGGTAAACCAATCTTTGTGGCTGGTCATGTGTCAAGTGGCTCCCGAATCATCATACGAGACATCACTAGATGATGTGGATGGTTCAATTGATTGATCGAGCAATGTATAAGAAGTCTTCATTATCTCAATATTTTCTTATTGATGGTGTCTTCTTTTCCATCTCCCCTTTTTCTTCCCTTGGTTATAGTTAGAATGTCCCTTGTGAGATTGTTGTGGAGGTCCGAGTTATTTAATGAACCTTTCTTGTAAGTATTATGCCAACAATCTTTTAAGTCTTGTCCTCATTTACAAATTGGACATTGCTTCTTCTATTGTTTGTCCCCATGGTAATTATTTTGATGTTGGGAATTTTGATAGGAATTAGGTTTTCCTTTACCTTTTCCTTTCCATTTTTTATGTGAATAAATTTCATACTCCTCTTCATCATCCTTATTGTGCATTACTTCCTCTTGTTGCAAAGAGGTTTATCAATTTTTCAAAACTAACTATCGTATCTGACAAGTTTAGTGTTGTTACAAAAATATGGTATGAAGAAGGGAGTGCTCTAAAAACAATGGGAACAAGAGCATCATATTTCACCACTTCTCCTAGAGCTAGAAGTGAAGCCCTCAATTATACAACTCTTCTTAAGAAAGCTTCAATTTTATCATTCTTCTTGAACTTCAGTGTATGTAACTGACTTTGAAAATTTAGTATGACATTCTTATTTTTGGCCTCATATACTATGTGTGATTTATCCCATGCTTCTTTGGCTGTTTTGACATCTTGAATGTGGGGTTACACAAATCGACACTCAAACAAGATGATGATTTTTGCCTTCTAATCGCTTTATCAACCTATCATTGTTGTCTTGTATTAGTAGTTGATCTGGTCGAGTACCATTAAAAACAGATCAATATCTCTTAAAACTCAAGTTGTGTCTTGATTTTAGTCTTCCATGCAACATAGTTATTTCCTCTAAGTAGTTGTGAATATGGAATAAACAATTTGAGGGCATCGGTGCCCATTTTGTAGAAATCACTAAGAGGGTTTGGCTCTTATCACTCCAGGTATTAGGTCTCCCAATCTATATACCATCGCCTAATAAACCAAACCTTTCTATATACGTGCCCTTCCAATATACCCAATGGTATGTGAAATAATATCTCCCTTTCTATATCCTTGGCAGTACATGAAAGAGGTGTTAATGTACATGAAAGAATTCAATACATAGTACCAAGACATTACTGAACGGGGTCTATGTGATTATTGACATCGATCAAATAAATATCCTCATATGCACACGTAACTTCACTATATGCTTGGATAATTTCTCAGTCTGGATTTATGTCATGCAATCATTTACGGATGGATGGGATGGTTCATAGTGTGTACACTGAGACCTTATTACTCCCCATCGATTTAAAGGGTTGATGCCTAGACCATGTTGTTGCAGCTATATTAGGCATTAAGTGTAGTAGTAGTCATGATGGATTTACTTGTAAGTTCTTCCTAGAGGCTTGTATATACTAAATGTTGTGAATGAGATCTAAGATCTCGTGCGTGTTTTAGAAACAATTTTTACTATTTTTTATTACAACTTTCTACCAGTTTCTGAGTAGTTACAATATATTTGGCTGACTATGGCAACCTACAAATTAGTACAATATACTAAAATGTAATTATATTATAAAATTTAGAAAAAAATTAATGGTAGGTAAAAAAATTGTTTTGGCCCTGGTGGCCTCCGGAGCCCAATACGACCCTCGATGCCAAAAACTGTTAAAAAGTAGCTTAAAATGAGGTTTTTAGATAGTCTTCCTTTTGCAAATGTTTCTTGAAATAAAAAAATAGGCCTAATAGGAGAAAAATGTTTTTACCCTAAATTAGGGTTTTTCTTGCTAAAGTATTTAGAGACATGTTTGGTTGTAACTAGCTGTTTAGAGGTGGTTTTTCCACCAAATTCACCTCTAGATTAGGTGGTTTTTCCAGTTTCACCTCTAAATTTCAAATTGGTTTAAAAAGCATGGTTCATGTGGGGGTCAACCCAAGAACCTCATCCACCCAAGTCTATTGGCTTATCCAACTAAGCCACTTGTGCTTTTGGGTAATAAATTGAAGAAAATTGTATGTAAATTCAAATGAATTTGACTCACCTCTTAAAAATGGCGACTTGGCAGAGGGTCCACATGGAGTTGCATGCGTGGAATGTGAATTAGGTATTCTCCAAGCTCGAAAACTAGATCTGGAGTCTCCTTTGCATTTTTATCTTCCTTTTTTATTTATTTCTTTCCACCATTTGAAACACCTTTATACCACCATGTATATATTTATTTTTTTCTTTGATTTTGATCTCCACATTTTTTATTGGTGTGATCTAAATGTTGTTTCTTTTTTAGGTTTGGCTTGGTGTTGGGTCATCGAGAGGAGTGAAGGGGTCATTGTTTAGGTAGGAGGCTCGCCACAATTCAAACGATTCAGTCAACATTTTTTTAAAATGCTAATACAACTTTAGCAATGTGTTACCATCATTTGACATGCCTATGCAATTTGTGACTGCCATTTTTTTATTGATATTTGTTTCTATGTGTAGGTTTCTTTCTTGGAATAGAGCCCATTCTATTTCAAATAGAACTCAACTCTTGTTTGCAGGAATGAAACAAAACCTCTTCAAGGATGGACACGAAAATGTATCCACCACAGAGATCCACTATTTACCTTGTGCAGGTGATTGAGAGATGACTCACCCACAATGTTGAATGGGCTTGGTTGCAATGAACAAATCTTTCGCAATGGATCAATGTAAGAAAACATGGTTGCTTCAATGGAAGAAAACCCTCCAAATATAAAAAATAATCTTCCAATTATAACAACATGGTAGTATTAGTTGAAGCTAATATTTACACTAGATTTAATGAAAAAACCCCGAATGGGAAAATATATATATATTTATTTATTTAAAAAATTTAAATTGATTGCTATAAACCAGAAAATGCTCAAGAAGTAAATTTTCCTAGTGCAGAGAGCACTAAGGAAAAAAATTTGCTTTCCTTTTACTTGGATAATGCATAGGAGGTTGTGAGATTGTAGGAGAGGTCAGGAGGCTACAAGAGGAAACATTGGCTCTCCGGTGAAGCAAATTTCTTCTCCAAGACTTTTCCTTCCTTTGTACCCTTTCTCTAACCTTGCCAGGAGCTTCAATTCACTCTGGTACCAAATGTAAAACAATTACGGAAACATGTGAATTATATTAAACTCAATCAACCAAGTATAATAGTGAAGGCTACAATATTTATACATATTGGATAGCACGGATAAAAACAAATGAGAAGTTGTAACAATGCGACAAAAATATAGCATCTTCCAATATTACATCTGGGAAGCATATAATTGTTATAACAATCATAAAAATTATACCCCTAAAGAAATAAAACAAATATGGTTAATAAAACCAAATAAAAACAATATTTAATTAATAACATTAATAAAATAATTAATTATATAATGCATGATTAATTAACGTAATAAAGATGAGGTTTTGTGTAAATGTCCTCAAAGTTTGTGTGAAACCTAGGTGTATGTTTGTGTAAGTCGCTTGATGTGATGTTGAAATAACCTAGTGGTGTTCTAGAAGTAACGCTATGAAATTTTTTTATGATTCAAAGAACACTCATATGAACACCCAAATGTAACAATCACTCAAATTGTCGCTTTCTCCAAGCTTGTACCCTAACTATGATTCTGGTGAAGGGTCCAAAGTGGATAGTGATAATATTGTATCCATACGTAGGTCAAGTTAGAATTCTAAAAAGGCCTAAATATTAAGGTGGTATTGACGTAATTGACGAGGCCATAAATTACCATTATTTTATCCTTCCAAGTTACCTTCAAAAGTGGATTTAAATGTAATCTAGGAACTTATAGTTTGCTTAAGATAGAGTATAGGATATATATATTTTTCATTCTTTAGAAATATTTTGTTATCTATCTTGTTGACTAATCTTATTGATTATTTTGGAAAATATGCAAAGTCTTGTGTATGCAAGCCATAAAGGAAAGATAATGCTAGTATTGGGAAAAGTGGAATTGATCATGAAAAATACATTTAAAATCAAATCTGATTTCATATTTAGATTTCTCTCAAAAAATTATGCAAGTTAAAAAAATAATCATCTCAATCTGAGGTTGCATGCAAAAGTTATAGTTGTTTTAAGTTAGCTGTGGAACTCATAGAGTTAGTTTTGGAACTCACAAAGTTAGTTCCGGAACTCACATAGTTAGTTCAAGAACTCACAAAGTTAGTTCCAAAACTTACAGTTTAGTTCCAAAACTCACAGGTTTAGTTTTAGAACTCATATATTTAGTTCTAAAACTTGTATCAATTGAATGACAGTTAGTTCCAAAACTTTCAATTTGTGGAAAAATTAGATTTAGTTCGGAACTTGAAGATTTAGTTACAGAACTTACATCAACGGAATGATAGTTTTTGAGGGATTTTAAAACTCAGATATTCCAATGGGAAATATGAGAGAGGTTTTTGTTCATAGAAATGTTTTTAACAAAACCTCATTCATATTTGCTATAGGTTTTACCAATGAAGAGAGATCTAACTTTTAGTGAGTTGTAGTCCGAGGAAAAGTGTATCAAATGAGCACTAAAAGTTCCATAAAAAGAAATGAAAATTCAAATGGAAAATATGAGAGAGGTTTTATTTCATAGCAATATTTTTAATAAAAAAATAATTCTTTTTTTTTTACAGGTTTTACCAATGAAGAGATATCTAACTTTTAGTGAGCCACGATCTAAGGAAACATGTATCAGACGAGCACTAAAAGTTCCATAAACAGAAATAGAAGATTTAAATGGAAAATCTGAGAGAGTTTTTGTTCATAGCAATGTGTTTAACAAAAAAATCATTCATATTTTCTACAGGTTTTACCAATCAAGATAAATCTAACTTTTAGTGAACTGTAGTTCGAGGAAAAAGCGTATCAGACAAGCGTTAAAAGTTCCACAATCAAAAACAACAAAGTCAAATGGAAAATATGGGAAATGTATTTGGTCAAAATCATATTTTGAGGAAAAACCTCCTTCCAATAATTTATAAAAATAAAATCACTATGATTCCTATTACCAAAAAGAAAGGAGAAGATTTTGGAGTAAATCTTCCTAAAATAAGTAAGATAAGATTTGACTTCAATAATATATCTGTCTCCATATTTTGAGGAGATGGAGATCTTATTTGTTAGGATTGGAATAAAGATAATATCAGATTATATTTCCTAAAATAAGGAGTTGGTTGGATGCATGAATTATAAATGCAACCTTCCACACTGAGATATGTAATTTTTTCTCCCAAGAAATAAAGATTTGTTCTTTCTTTCCAATCTTTAGAAGTAAAGTTTTTCTGCAAGTTCTAAATTAAAAGTATGAATTAAATCCTCTTCCAAGGAATGAGCTGGAAACTCATTCTGAGGAATACAAATCAATGTGTTAATGTTTATTTCTTTATTTCTGCAGTTTTTCCTTTTGTTGTAAATTTCTATTTTTTTATGTTATGTAATTTCTTTTGTGAACCTGCAGGTGTCTTTTCCTCTTTCCTTTATTTTCAATTCAACAATTTCAATTTATGCAAGTGTGTTTTATTCTTGCAAGTTTGATTTCATTTATGCAAGTGTGTTTTAATTTCTATAAGTGTGCATTAAATTTCCGCATGTGTGCTTTCAATTTATGCAAGTTTGGATTGTGTTTAAGGGATTTGATTTCCAAGATATTCTTCTCTTAATGCATACAACCTTTGGACACCAACCTAGATTGACATTATTAATGGCAAGGATTGATGACTCTCATTAGTAATCTCTTGACGAGGTATACCTGAAACTAGTTAGAATGCTTAGAAAGCTAAGTTTTTTTAAAAATGGAAGTTACAAGTATGTATAGCGTTACAACGCTATCCCGATACATTAACCAAGTAAGCAAGGTGTTACTATCAAGATGAAATTATTTCATTATATATAAGGAAATATCAACACCCTCAAAAAGGATTAGATGACGTTGAAACTGAAACGAATTATGAGTATAGCAAGAAGTTAGTAGTTGCGTGAGTCAGCGTACCCACATTAATAAAGGGACTTATGTCAAGTTCTCAAGAAATTGAAAACTCAACCTAAGTACCAAAATTGTGTGAATAGAATGCCATTAAAAACTATCAACCTAAGGAGAGATAAAAATATGAATCTAAATCATACTAGTGAAGATGATCTTGAAATCAAGATCAAAGAACTATCAAAGACACGAAAATGTACCCACACACTTTAGACATTTAACAACCCATCCGTAGACATGGATAGACATAAATGGACCAAAAAGTGGTGAGTACTATCTTTGATAAAATGCATGATGTATGTTTCCTTCTCACCTCAAAAAATGGGTGGTGAGAATGCAAGCTTATAGATCAAAATGATGAAAATAATCTAAGCGCCACTTGGGTAGAGATTTTCATCATCCGAAGATGAGAATGAAAATGAGCTAAGTGGGATGTCATTTAATTCCATGGTGAATGACACTTATTTCTAAATTTCATGGGATATTTTCCTTATTCAAAGAACAAGGTTCAGAATCCAAGTAATTTTTCACTTTGTGATGGCTTGACATGACAATGGACTAGTAAAGTGGGCTTTAAGAGAGAATGGTCTCCTTAATAGGTTTTCTCAAATAGGTGTCACAAGATTTTCTAATGCGTGATTTAACCAAAGATTCACACTTTGAATGATTTGGGGTATCTCATCTTTACTTAACCCCCTTATGAGACAATGAGAAACTAATGCATTCAATTGTACCATCATCATGCGGTCATAATATAAACAATCTTTAAGTCTAATTCACAATGCAAACTAGTAAAGTGGGTAAGTGGAGAGCTTCCTATTTCATCCACGAGGTTACTAAGTGGTGGATTACTGTAGGGTTCCTTGAACCACCCCTATTGTTTTAGCTTAATGCATTATGCCAAATGGGTTATGTTCCAGTTGAGCAGATAAGAACATACCCTTTTCAAACCTGCAATATAGTGTGAAGTGAAATGGTGTATTTTTATCTTACTTAACTTAATGTGGTTTTAAGTAGCACACCATTTGGAAACATGTATGAAAATATGTGTATTAGGAGGTTTTTGTTTAGCCTTGGCATATTTCCTTCTTTGACAAGTGTTAGGTCCTACATGCAAGGAGTTAGTAATTTTCCATCAAATAAGAAAGAGAGTTTGTACGTTGTTTTTATTCCTAAAATCACCAAAACCCTACTAAAATAAGACTTTGTGAAAAATACTTTAAAAGATAGATTTTTTTATCCAACTTTGAAAGATTAATTGAATTATTTAAACGTAAAGTAAGTTTTTAAAAATTGACAAGGTGTTTTTAGAAGTGTTTTTTATTCCCAAGATCACCTAGAAGGTGTGAGGGAAGAGCATACACACTTTGAAATCCCCTTTTAACTAAGAAAATGAAACACTTAGACTAATTTAGTCAAATAAAACAAAAAATAAACCTACAATTACTTGTTAGAACCTGTAAACAAGTTAGAAAACCAAGAAAAATTAGGAAATTCCATAAATCAATTTTTAGCAATTTTTCAATGGTTTTTAGTATTTTGCATTTTTAGAGGTTTCAGGAAATTTCGTAGTTTGATTATGTAAGTAATGATACCAAAGGTATATCAATTTTATAAATTTCCTTGCAAATTTCACTTCGTTCTCTTTTCGATGCCTATTCAAACTCTGAAAATGGGTCAACGGGGTAAAATATATGACCTAAACTAGGAGCACTAAAAATATAAACAAATCTGGATTAAATGGGTTAGGGTACCTTTTCCCTCTATTTAAACCTAGAGGATCTACAAGGTGCCTATGCTACCCGGGAGATGTTTACGCTGGGAATAGGTGTCCGTGCTGTGGAAGCAGAAAAATGGTAACATTTATGATAGGGAAAGTGCATTGGAAAATGGGTACCTATATCAGAAAAAGGGTGTATGCGCCACTATTTGGGTGTGTGCATGTCCGGTAAAAAATTTTGAGAGAGGGGTGAGAGTACAAAGGGCACTTGCGTGTGAGTTTGGGTGTCTACGCACCTAGTAGAAATGAAAGTTGGTAGGGCATCTACATTGGCGGAAGGGCGTGTGCACCATGGTTTGGGCATGTGTGCCTAGTTTAAGAGTACCTACACATGGTTTTGGAACCTGTGCACCTCTGCTAAAAATTACGTTTGAAGCTGCATGTGCTAAACTTAGTAAAGGTGTATGCACCCCTACCGAAAAACCATCAAAAACACTGAAAATGGAATTTTAAAAGTGTCAAAAGTTTAGAAATTAGCCATTAAATGTAGTGTCTAGCATAAAATTAACAAATAAGCATGGAAATAAAGGTTAATTACTTAAAACCTAGCCAAAAATCCCAAGGTAAAATATTTAACACTACAAAAACATGTAAAAAATTATAAACTGAAATAAAAGCTTAAAAAATACCTCATTAATGGAGGATGGACTTCATGTCCCACCGAGCATGTCAAATGTGTTCAAAGAAAGGTTGAAAAGTCTATGGAATGGGGTAAGAACAATCAAGAGACCCCAAATATTTGTTTAAAACCGATTAATAGACCATCATATAAGAAGTAAACAAGGATTCTTATTTTGCATGCATTAACCTCAAAGCAAACAAATAAACTTAACAAATATAATTATCCTCTATTCTTGAAAGCTTAAATAAGTGAGCATAATAAGGATTTAAGAAATCAGTTTGTGCTTAAGAGAATGAGAGCTCACCATTAATGGCTTCAAGGCTAATGGTTATTCCCATTTACTCCATGGTGTGTGGTGTGTTGCAAAGGATAAAGAAAATAGCTCAATAAGATGAAATAAAACTCCTAATCCTAGCAATAATACTATATTTTAAGTTAGAGGGAAGAAGTGTTTTTAGAAATGAGAGGGGGGTAGTGGGTTATTTATAGTTTTCCATTTGGGAAAGTGGGGGAATTTTTGTGCATGTAGGACTAAAGGATAAGCTAAAAAGTTGATCAGGGAGTCAAAGTGAGATTTGACTAGGTTTAGAAGAGGTTAATAAGGGTTTGGACAAGTTAAACTAGGGTAGGCTAGTTAATCTTGTTTATAGGGGAATCAGGTTTTGAGAGATTTTTGAGGGGTCTAGTCACTCCAATGAAATGAATTGATAGTCTATAAATCTAGTAGAAGTAGTCTAGAAGGGAATGAGAAGATGTTTTAGTCAATAGAAGGCTATACTAGCCCGCTTAATTGATTTATAAGAGGAATACGACTAAAAGAGTGTTATAAGAGTAGAGTTAGATAGGTCTAACTGACGGTATGTCATCAATTTACAAGAAGGAGAATAGTTAGTGAAGTATTAGGAATAATAGTGCTATGATCAAACTACATGTTTCTACACTTGGGACACCTGCGGTGATTTTTTTCTCTCTCTACTTTGTTATTACTGGTTTTAGGTACCTTCTAGTGTTCCTTTTTTCCCATTTATTATACATGACTACCTCATTATGCCTAGTTGTTGGGACTCGTATAGTGGATATGCCACTTTTATTTTGGGCACCTAGCTTCACTTGAGGGAATATGAGAGTATGTATTTACCTTACCTCATGTTCACGTAGGTAATTTATTTACCTCATGTATTTTATCCTCACCCACTTATGTGTGTGGATATTATTTTTTTATTATTTAGATATTAGGAAGATATTATATAGTGTTTATGGCTAGTTATTTCCTAAATCTATGGTCTTAACTAGTTCTTTGATGACTAGTTCTTTCCTAAATCTATGGTCTTGACTAGTTCTTTGATGACTAGTTCTTTCCTTGATTTATGGCTTGATCTATGACCTTGATTGGTTCTTAGATTGATCTTCCTTTCCTATATAAGAAAGGCCCATTCTCATTGTACTCACATGAGATTTATATAATAATATATGATCCATTATTGCTATTTTTTTGTAAATTCTCCTATAAAATTATTCTGGTGAATTTATTTCATCTTATCAAATGTAGTGTGCTATGATCATCTTAGATCTTCATGGTTTGGAATGATCTTTGTATTGTTCCTTTCACTTTCACCATTGTGAAGTAGCAAAAACCCAATTTGATTTTCTAGTTGTCTTCATAGGTCCATTTAAAGTAGAAATTCACACTAAGTATGTATGCTTTAAATTATATTGATTAACATGTTAGTTTTCTTAAGCATTCCAATAAGCTAAGATCTTGATGTTACTATTGTTAATTCCTATCTTTTCTAATATACTATGTGGAGCTAGTCTAGTTATTTATCCTTGCAAGAGTTTTGGTAGTGCACAACTACTCATTAGATTAAAAATCCTCTATAACTCAAATCATATCCCCTAGAATGAATCACACCTTCATAGCTACTAAAGACAATATGAAACCTACCACATACCTTTCTTTACACCTGAATCTCCCTTGAATCATGCTTGCTGTGATCTTGGAGACCTAGTGGAAATAGGTCGGATACATCATTGCACACATTTTCTCATCTTGACTCTAAAAGGTCACTCAAAGCAATTTAAGAACCAACTAGGAAATCAGAGGAAAATTTTTACAAACATCTCGCTTCTACAATTTTGAAACATTATTCATCAATTGAAAATATCAACTATTTTGGTCAACACAGAATCGCTGACCTATATACTCTTCATACTAACCTCATGAGACAAATTTCTACATAAACACATCTGATACACCTCAAGGTTATCCTTCAACATGAATCCATGATTAAAACATAGCCTATAAAGCCACTCAAGACACAAACATACCTTTAACCTCATTCCTTCAACCACCAACAATAACTCACCATGAAATTTGATGGTCTGATCATTTCATCATAAAAATGAATGAAATTATTCCATTCTCCATGAAATCTTGAAATATTTTCCATAAAACAATACGTTTATTAGTTTTAGACATAATAGAGACCTTTAAAAACCCAATGAGATCACTTAACACCATAAGTATGCTCCTACACTATCACACTTACAAAAATTCAATCTTCCCCTAGCATCATGATTTATATAGATGATGAATATTGGGTGTCATTATTCCATTCATTTAATCAACTTCTTGTTGATGTCATATCAAACCGGGGTGTGTCTAAATCTATATGCAACAAGATTAATTTCATCAATCTAGTAGTTGATTGTAGTTATTTTTGTATTTTCTGGGGGATCTTTTCAATGTCTTAAGGACTTCTTGGTAAAACCTTATTTAAATCAAACTATGAAAACTTGCTGAAAGTAAACACACTACAAGCTTTGCTGAAAGAAAACACACTGTGCATAATGGAAACACACTTGATTTTGGAAATAAACACACCTAATTTAGAATGCTTAGAAATAATTGCAAGAAATATAAGAATCTATCTAAACACCTGTAGGAACAAGCATACAATAGAATTTAATTGAAAGAATTAAAACAATATAGGATTAATAGATCTAAGCTATTTTTAAAGAAATATAAATACCAAATAAACAAATATCCTGGTCCTTGGGGGAGTGGGCCCTTGCTCCTCCTCGAATCAGGATTTTACAACTCAAAATTCCCTCAAATAAGAATGGATATTTTATTCATAAAAAAATCAGAATTACAAATGTACTAGATCAAAGTACCTAGTGTATTTCTCTTCTGTTTTATTTCTATCTCCTATCGATTCTATATCTCTATTATATATATATATATATATATATATATATATATATCTACTGCAGTCTACTTTTATATACATTTTACAATAGTAGATGTCTCAATTGATTATGATGAAATCGAATCATGCCTATAATAGATGTTGAGTCAGATTGCGGTTGATCAGATAGTTCTAGATAACTCTCCCTGGATCTACATTTAGAAATCTTCTCATCCTTTCCTGATTGAAAGGGTCATAGACGAAAAATATCCAAATGTGGTTAGAATAGATAACTCCCATCAGTTCTGAAACTTTGGAGAAGTTCTAAAACCATAGGAATTTTATAAGGCTCAAAACCATGAGAGTTTCTGAGCTATCCCCGGGGAGTTTCGTAACTAAGTCTAAAAATTATGGAACTAAATCGGAGTTCCAAAACTAAGTCTGAAAGTTCTGGAACTAGATGATGACTGTGTGATGGAGTTTTGAAACTAGCTTGGAGGTTCCGAAACTAAGATGTGTAGGAATAGATGCTATCAAAAACATACTGAACACCACCTACTTCATTTCTTCAACTGATTAAACCTTCTTTCTTACAAAAATGAATTCAAACACACACTACGTCAAGAATTTCAGAGCTTTTAAACATTAGAATCACAATCAATCAAAAGACAAACAATTACATCCTAACTCATATCAGATTAACTAAAAGTCACATAATGCAATCAAACTTAATAAAAAGGAGATTAAGATGAGAACATATATTATACATTAATCGGACATATTCGGCATCATCATTTCCCCAAACTTACTTGTCTGTAAGTCCCTTTACAAATTTCATTCTTCAAAAGTGGGGTCATATGTTCTACATTCCATTTGATTACTCAGATCAAATGGCTGAAACTAGATTTCCTAATGCTTAAGCTCAGATGTACTATACCCACCTCCCGCTTCTATTTTCCTCTCCCACTACTCAAATTTATTAGGGTCTTGAGGTTCTCTGCTTTTTCCCAAGGAGACATGGGGGTGAGAAGTAGAGGGGGCCTTGTTCGCATTCCCATCCATTTTTTCCGTAGGTTTCATTGACTTGGGAATTATTATGCATAATGCCTTTTACCTTTCTAAACTCTAAATAAGATTTGTAGGGGAAATTTCTTCCTTTCTTTTCAAAGAAACAGGAAGGAGTTCCCACCTCTTTGAACATCCTTCATAAATATCTTCAAATTTTTTCTCCTCATAGGAGGTGAAGGCATCAATACTCTTTTGCAAAATGGCAAGGTAATGTGTCTTGAATCTCATATCGAGGAATGAGTTCTAAAATGTGTGAGGAAGATGGAGGGTTTACTATAATGAGATCTCATACAAAGACCTGTTGAGCTAGCTTTCAATAAAAATTTAGATTCCCTTTCCTTCCATGCAATTTGGTTTTGCAGAACAGAGACAAGTGCATTGATATGGCTTTCCCGTACATACAAATTGATCATAAATCCTATGTTTTTCTCTAGCATAAAATTACAAAGATAAAATTCACACAAAAGATTTTTCTACTTAGGGTTGGAGAGAGAGTAAGCTGCCATGAATTCAGATTCATCTTTTAGTTCATATGGAATCCCACATGCAATTCTTGACAGCTGCCAAAGAATGAGCTACTCTTGTAAAAACACACTATATGTAGGAGAGGGAATCCTACAGGAAATCAATTTCTCACTCATAATATAGACCATATGAATTTTGGTAAGACATTTATATTTATTTCCTTCCTCCTTATAAAAACTTTTCTTCCCATTCTTTTCTTTCCTTCATCTCTTCTTCAATCTTGGTATTCAATTATTTATTTGAGGTTTTGGCTTCTCTGATCTCCTTGCAAGTATCATTACATAGCTGTTTGAGTGGAAAATAGGTCAACTCAGTCTGTGCAGAGGCTGTGGACACAACACTCTATTTTCTTGAAGTCTGAAATTCTTCCTCTTTTTCTATCAGCATCTTCTTGGTTACTAATATTTCGTAATCCTGCTACAAGATGAGTTTTTAGCTCATCAATGAGAATTTCCCTTTGTTCTAACTTAAGTTTTATGAAATACAATTCCTCATCCTTTTCTCTGATAATGAGATTTTCTCTAGATAAGAACAGAGCTGTTTAACTTACTATCTTTCTTCTTCCTCTGAAATTATTTGAGGAGTTGGGCATTCTTCCTCTATCAAAGGAAATTTTCCTTTTCTTCTCTAGGATGCCAACTCTTCTTCTTCATGTGGCACTGCTGATGGTTAAGCCAATTCCTAAAAATCCTTATCTTCAAATCTTTCTTTCCTATGTCAATTTCAGCTTGACTTGGCTCGGGGAGGAGTCATGGCCATCTTGCCCAAAAATATCAACATGACTTCCTTTTCCATCCTTTTCTCGCCCACTTCTTCCCTCCGGGGTTTCCTTTGAATTATTATGAATTTTTCTTCTCTGGGGAAGTTCATCATGCCCAGTAGTGGATTTTATTCTAGAGCTTCTTCTTACTATCCTTTCTTGCTCTTGCATGGGTGAGCTATCACTGTTAGAGACAGATATTGGCTCCCCTAAAGCTGCGTGCAAAAAAGGAATTTCCTTCACGATTCTGAGAAGGCTCTACTATTTTTATCTTCCTCACCAACCTTCTTGTTTTTGGTATATTTTCTCTTTCCATTTCCCTTTTTCCTTCTGCAAGCGCATCAATTTCGAGATTAGTTGAAGGAGAGAATGGGGCTGGAATTGTCCTAAGTTTCTTCTCCATTTTATTTGAGAAAATGGTGTCTTTGGCATACTAAATGAATTAGACCATGATGCCTAATTGCTCCAACACCCAAGAATACCTCTAATCCATGGTATGGATGGAATCGAAAAGAAACCTGGAAGGTTTATTGTGTACTTAGTTTTTGTGGCTCCATACTTTAGATATATGAGCATTTTTAGGAATTATTTTCCCACAGGACCCAAACTAACCCTCATAGGTTAAATATTTCACTACCCAAAATGCTACCCTATCAAAGGATTTAAGAAAAGCTGCCCTTCGACCCCTTTTATGATTTTATTTGTATTATTGATGTATTGGGGTTCAATTTTTTCTTCTTATAGTAAGACTTCAACTAGTTCTTTCAAAGTCCCCTTGGAATGTTGTGGGACATGAAAAATTAGCACTCCGGACACATTACTTACAAAATTTACAAAAAAAGGAATAAAGATATTTTTCACCTTTGTTCGGATTGTTCTAGGTTTATGAAGAATTCTATTACCAATTCATCATTATCCCTTGAAAATTTCTTGATAACTCTAGCCATCCTGCATGCTCAAAGATGGATGCCACATCTTCATCTACGAGCAGCTGAGAATCATCCTCTAATTTTTATTTCTTCTTAATCCCCATATCGGCTTGAGTTTTGTCTCTTTTGATTTTGTGTGAATTGGTTACAGGCCCTTTTTCTTAGCTATGAAACTCGACACCTTTGGCTACAGAACCTCTATTCTTAGCTGTAGAACATCAATTCTTAACTATGGAACTTTTGAATTCTCTGTTCTTTACTATGGAACAAAAATTTAATTTGATGTTCCTTCCTCAAAATATCTCTACAACTTATTTCTCTTGATTTTTGCAATAATAATTACTAATGATAACCATGCTACCACTTATTCCATCGAAATAAAATTCATGATTACACACTTGTCCTCATAATGTATAAATAGATGTCTCATCATACCTAATTTTTAAATTAATTCAAATCACACATGCAAACATTTAATCATCCCTAAATAAGTTAAAAGACATAATTACCATCCTCGATGATGCAATCCTTTTCTTTATGATGACTCGTCATTCCTACAAGTGGAACAAAACATGATTAGATAAAACATCTGAAATTCAAAAGAATTCCCTTATTTGAACTAGCCAAAAAGAGGTCCAAGTACCATTTAATGGGTTTTAATTGACCTTTGAGAGAATTTTATTATTATTATTATTATTATTATTATTATTATTTTGGGAATAAAATGTCATTTGCTGGTTTTCATCTTCTTCCCTTTATTTTGGATTTATCATCTAGTTATTTGATCATTTTGGAAGAACTGAGTTCTTCCATTTGATCAAATTCTTTTGTCTTCTTCAATATTATTCAAGAATTCATCCTTAGTGGGAGGCTTCCTATAGAGTTTCATCCTATGTCGATTGACCAAGAGTGTTTTGCTGCTACCATCAATGGGAAGTAGTGAATAGAACCATTGTCAAATATCTGCTCAATCTGATAGGGTCCTAACCATCTAGTTCTCAATTTTCCCTTGAACTATTGGTACTTAGAATCGAACAACAATGGCCAATATCCTACTTTGAATTTCCTTTTCTTGATATGTGTGTCATGTCATTGCTTCCTTTTCTCATGAATTGTCTCTATTTGCTAAAGTGATTCCAACCTTAATTCATCCAACTCATTGAGTTGAAGGATTCTTTATTTTTGAGCTGCATTCAACTCAATTCCCACCTTTACTATTGTCCTTGATGTCTGAAGTTAAAACTCTATAGGCAACAAGGATTTTTCCCATAGACTAATTCATATGGTGAAAACCCTGTTGTAGTTTTTCAAGTTGTGTTATAAGCCCGAAAACTTGGAGTAGTCTCTTTACCCGATCTTTTCTCCTAGCTTCAATTTGTTTTGGTAAGGATGTTTTCCAATTCTCTGTTTGTGACTTCAGCTTGTCCATTTGACCAATTGTGGTTGGTAAGGAGATGAATTCTTATGATTGATTTGGTAATACCTTGTGAAATTTTGGATCATATTAGATATGAATTTTGGTCCCTAATTTGAAACTATGCTCTTGGTGCTCCAAAATTTATCATAATTTTGTTCCATAGAAATCAACAACTACTTCCTCGGTGGCATTTGTCAATGTATGCACTTGACCATTTTGTTACATAGTCGGACACACAAGAATATATTCCTTCCCTTGTGAGGGAGAATTAAAGGGACCAACAAAATCCAATCCCCATCTCTCAAATGGGTCAACCAAAACTTGAGGGTGAAGAGGCATTTCATTGGTGAAAGTTGGTTGTCCCATCCTTCGACAAGGATCACACCTCTTGATATATCTCTTCACATCCCTTTACAAAGATGGCCAATAATAACTAAAGTGCAAGTATCTTATGAGATGTTCTTTTCACTAAATAGTGTCCTCCACTTGGTTCATCATGACATGCTATGGGGATGTCAAAGATTTCATCATCTCTTACAACCTGCATAAGACAAAATCAGGACCACATTTAAATAGCATTCCTTTTAACCATTTGAATTGTGCACTAGTTTTAATTAACTTCTTTATTTGTTTCTTAGTGAAAGAAGGAGCGAAATTCCTGTTGCAAGATAAACCATGGAGTACTTGATGAAATTGCAAATATTTTTCATTTGGAAAGTTATCCTTGATTGGATCTTGCTCCCATGTGGTGGTTAGTATTGACAAAAAATCAGCTACCACATTAGATTTACCTAGATTGTCCACAATGGTGATGTCAAATTCTTGAAAAATTAATAACCATCTAATTATTCCTCCAACCCTTTGGTTTGTTCATTAAATACTTAATTGTTGAATGATTTGTGTGTATAAATATCTTGTACTGTAATGTAATGTCTAAATTTATTGATTGTATAAATCACAACAAGAAATTCTTTTTCGGTCTTTGGTGTAATTCTTTTCGAGTGGGAGTAAGATTCTTGCTAAGATAATAAATGGCATACATATTTCCTTCCTCATCATTCTATCCCAATACTACACCAATGGAATAATTTGAGGCATTTTTTTGGATATGAAATGACTTTTCCCAATTAGGTCCTCTCAATATTGGGGCATTGATTAATTTTTCTTTAATTTCTTCAAAAGTGTGCTGATACTTTTCATCCCAAATAAATTCACAGTCCTTAGTTATCAAGTTAAACATGGGGGCATAAATTTTCTTGAAATATTTATAAAGCGCCTATAGTACCCAACATGCCCTATAAATGATTTGATATCTCGTGGGAGTCGAGGAATAGGTAGATCTAAAATGATTCTAATTATTTTTGATCCACCTGAATTCTTTTTTCTGAAATATGGTGTCCTAATACAATCCCCTTATCCACCATCATCAAACACTTTCATCACTAAGAGATAGGTTGTGTTGTTCACATCTTGTTCACACTCTGTCCAAATTTCTCAAAGCATCTTCAAATGTATCTCCATGTACAGTGAATTCATCCATATATACCTCGACACAATCATTTGTTAGATCAATAAAGATTGCAAGTATAGCTCTCTAGAAAGTTGCAGGAGCATTGCATAAACCAAATGGTAACACCCTATAGGCAAAGGTTCCCCATGGACATGTAAATGTAGTTTTGTCCTGATCTTCAACAAAGCAACTCTGATTTGATTGTACCCACTAAAGCCATTAAAGAAAGAAAAGCAAAGTTTACCTAAAATGTTATCTAGAAATTGATCTATGAATGGTAAGGGAAAATAATCTCTCATTGTGGCTTTGTTCGGTTTAGATGAAACCTACTTGTAATAGTTTTTCAATTTCTTATTTGACTATATCCCTTAAAGTTGGGTTAATCCTTCTTTGAGGCTACCTAACTGGTTTAATGTTTTCAGTATAGATGTGATGAGTGCATATACTTGGATGAATCCCCTTCATGTATTTTTAATCCCAAGCAAAATATTTAGTATGATTTTTTAGAACATCAAACAATTTAGCTTCTTCATCCTCCTTCAACCAATTGTTAATGTTTAAAGTTTTACCCGGTTGAATTTCAACATGCTTGGTTCCAATATGTGATGAACTGATTTGTGGGAAGGGTTTCATTAAAGTATTTAATGGACATGCATGTGGTAACAACATATGGTATGTAGCAACATCTCCAAAAGTTCCTTGAGATAGAATACTAGAAAAAGGACAATAATGAGAATTATGATACTTATCTCTTTGCAAGCCAAAATTTTCATCACTGCTACTTTCTAGAAATTCTTCACTACTTCCTGATGTACTTGAAACTAAAGCTACTGATTCATCCTCTCCCCATGAGAATTCTCATTCCTCCGGAGTGAAATCATTTTCAATCAAAGAGAACTATTGTTGTCATGGTTCTAGAACTAAATGTGGTGGTTCCGAACTATAGCCACAGGTTTTGGAACTAATTTTGTGGGTTCCGAACTAAGTTTGTGGGTTCTTGAACTAATTTCATGGGTTCTAAAACTAATTTTGTAGGTTCAGAACTATTTCTGATTGCTTTGAGGACAGCAGGTTCTCATCTAATGGTAGATTAATCATCTCTTCTACTTCCCTTACATGATCCTACAGTGTGATCATAGCCAAAGAAGATAATTTTTTTATCAATTTCAGGAGAATCAACCCACAATTGTTCATGATTTTCATTAAAAGGTCGTGTAATAGGATATAAGGAAATTTATTTAGAGTTCTTACCATTCGAGATTGTCATATCACACGACTTGCAATCTATTAAAGCAAAGAATCGTAGTTAACCATGGCGTACCCAAAATAATGGGATAACCCAATGTTTTACCTTGTGGCTGCAATATAAGGAAGTCAACTGGATATTCCCATGACTCCACCATAATCACCATGTCTTCAATAATTCCTTTTAGTTTTGTTACAGACTGGTCTACCATTTGCAATATGGTATTAGTAGGTTGTATACCCATTAATGGTAATGTTTTCAGAGTATCTATTGTCATTACATTGATAACAGCTCCCAAATCTATCAAAACATTATGTACATCCTTATTTCCTATAGAGACAAAAATAAAAGGACTTCCAGGATCTCCATATTTGGGAAGTAAAAGTTTTCCTGCTAATAAATCAGCAAGTTTCCCATCTACTTTGATAGTCTTAGGGTACTATTTCTTTCTTCCAGGATTTTTCAGACATAATATTTTGATTAATTTGTTCAATTTTGGAATGTCCTTAATTACTTTTAACAGTGGTATTTTAATATTAAATTTCCTGAATTCCTTTACCAATTTAGACTCTTTGATTTCTATAGCTTCTTTGAATCTATCTGGAAATGGAGTCTCAGTAGTGTTGCTATTTGGCTCCTTTTCTTTTCTTTCTATATCCTCTTTTGGAAAAATGGTACTAGGGATTTCATTTTCTTCTGTCATATAAGTGATTATAAGGGGTGGATTGTTAATGATTTTCCCAGGATATAGTTTGAATATCCTTACAATCCATAGCATGTAAATCAACCGATTTTTTTGGTTTTGTTCCATTAATGTAAGGAGTTACTTGTTTGTTTCTTGGATTTGCTCTTGGGTTTGCATCTTGGCATTTGTGTTTGGAATACATTCTTATTTTGTGAATTTTTGTAGGGGATCCCATGATGGCCTCTTGAATTTGATTTGGATATGTTATTCCTTGAGCATAATTACTAGGGTTCCATCTAGGTTATGACCAAGCATAAGGATTTCCTTGACCAGCCCATGGTTGTTGATGCCTGAGAGCATACCAAGCTTGATTTTACCAATCTTGAGGGTTATAAGTTGGTTGAAGTACCCAAGGTGGTTGTCCCAATTTTTACGGTACTAACCGAGTATCCCATGACATCATCCATGGATTAGGGACCGATATTGGCATAAACTACCCTTGGTTAGGTTGTCTCTAAACAAAATTCAATTATTCTATTGTAGATGAGGCCTTTGGTTTGTTTAAGCTGATTCTTAGTAATTGGAAGTAAAGAAAAAACATCGGTATCATGTTCTTTAGATTCATGAGATAAGACACATTTTTTTAATCCAAAGGACAGTCTCTTAATGCATGCTTCTTCCTGCATCTAGGACAATACATAGCCAATGGTTCAGTTTTGGAATTTGCTTTAGCTTGTAATCCATCCATAATAGAGGTTAATTACACTAAAATGTCTGTTTTAAAGTTCGTTAGCTCATCCATTAGCTTTTTCATATCTAGATTCATAATTTTTACTCATTTTCCGTTTCTAGGTCCACCTCTCATTCTAGAATAACATCTACAAATCTCTTTAATTTCATTCATTCTTATCTGATCAATGTCTCCACCTCCTATCAAGTTAAGGGATTCTATATATTTGTGATCCAAACCTTTAAGAAAAATGATTTTACTTAACTCCTCTGTAAGCAAAAATCCACATCTTTTGCTAACAAAGAGGAATCTGTCTAAATAGTCTTCTATGTTTTCATCATCCTCCTGCTTGATTTTGAAGAATTCTTCCTTCCTATTTCTCCCTCTATAATAATCCTAGTATTTATCTAGGAAGGCAGTCTCCATTTGTGCCCAAGTGCTAATAGAGTTGGATGGTAATCCCATGAACCACCTCATTACTGCATCCTTCAAAGTGGATTGAAACAATTTGAGTTTTTGATTATCTGTTTTATAATCATAGGTCTGACATAGTACCTTGAATTCAAACAGAAATTGGTCGAGATCTTGGATGGCATCCCTCTAAATGTGGTTAAATGTGTAGGTGAGATATTTTTCATTGATGTATCATCATCTCTCAATTGGATTGGATAGGTAAATGTCCTATCGGTTCTCTCTTAGCTTCTCGTGTCATTTTAAAAGTATTTTCTAAATTTTCCTCCCAATCAATATAGTAAGCGGTATGCCTGGGGAAGGTGAAAAATCAGGAGTAGGAGGTTTACTACTCAATTGAGAATCAAAAATCACCCCAAATGGATCTTGAGTAATAATCCTTCTCTTAAAATTTCCACTTCCTTCATGTGACTGATCTAAGAATACCAAAAATGGCAATTAGGTTTCTTATCGATAGGGGATGATGATGCCTCCAATTCTTGATCAATTTCCTTACTTTGACAAGAGTGTTATGAATTCTTGTGAAGATGTTTTTAGAAGGAATCTACCTTGTGAGTCTCTTGGTCTACTCATATATTTTGTGATATAGTAGGAAGATCCTTCAACTACTAGGTGTATGTTTTTTTACTCTTGCTAACACTTAATTAGAAAGTTCCAACTAGTGATCCCCGACAACAAAGCCAAAAATGTTAGGTGTCATTATTCCCTTCATTTAATAAACTTATTTTTGATGTCATATCAAACCAGGGGTGTGTCTAAAGCTATATGCAATAAGAGTAATTTCATCAATCTAGTAGTTGATTGTAGTTATTTTTGTATTTTCTAGGGGATCTTTTCAATGTCTTGAGTAATTCTTGGTAAAACCTTATTTAAATCAAACTATGAAAACTTATTGAAAGTAAACACGCTAAAAGATTTTCTAAAAAGAAAACACCTTTGTGTAGATTGGAAACACACTTGCTTCTGAAAGTAAACACACTTTCTTTTAGAAATAAACACACCCAATTTAGAATGCTTGAAAATAATTGCAAGAAATATAAGAATCTATCTAAACACCTGCAGGAACAAGCATACAATAGAGTTTAACTGAAAGAATTAAAACAATACAGATTAATAGATCTAAGCTATTTGCTGAAGAAATATAAATACCAAATAAATGAATATCCTGGTCCTTAGGGAGTGGGCCCTTGCTCCTCCTCGAATCAAGATTTAACAACTTAGAATTCTCTCAAATAAGAATGGCTATTTTATTGATAAAACATTCAAAATTACAAATGTACTGGATATGAGTACTTAGTCTATTTCTCTTCTATGTTCTATTTCTATCTCCTCTTAGATTCTATATCTCTATTATATATATATATATATATATATCTACTACAGTCTGATTTTATATACTTTTTACAATCATAGTTGTCTCAATCGATTATGATGAAATTGAGTCATGCCTGAATAAATGTTGAGTCGATTGTAGTTGATCGGATAGCATTTGTAGATAACTCTCCCTGGATCTGTGTTCAAAATCTTCTCATCCTTTCTGATTGAAAGGGTCATAGATGCAAAATATCTAGATGTGGTTAGAATAGATAACTCCCATCAGTTCCAAAACTTTGGAGAAGTTCCAAAACCATAGGAATTTGTTAAGGCTCAAAACCATGAGAGTTTTGGAGCTATCCCCAGGAGTTCTGGAACTAAGTCTAAAAATTTTGGAACTAAATACTGGAGTTCAGAACTAAGTCTGAAAGTTCCGGAACTAGATGATGACTATGTGATGGAGTTCAGAACTAGCTTGGAAGTTTCGGAACTAAGTTGTGTAGGAATAGATGTTATCAAAAACATACTGAACACCACCTGCTTCATTTCCTCAACTGATTAGACCTACTTTATTACAAAATTGAATTCAAACACACACTACATCAGGAATTTCAGAGCTTTTAAACATTAGAATCACAATCAATCAAAAGACAGACAATTACATCCTAACTCATATCAAATTAACTAAAAGTCACACAATGCAATCAAACTTAATAAAAAGGAGAGTAAGATGAGATCATATATTATACATTAATCGGACATATTCTAGCCTCATCAATGAATGTCTTTAAGAAGCCTAGTAGAGACATCCTACAACATGGGGAGTGTACAAAAAAAAACTCAAGAGGTTTTCATGACCTCCTTGGAACCTATGACTCACCCTTTTATTCCTTATTTTGATCAAGTAACTGTGAACCTTATTTCTTTGCTTTGAAAATGGATATGGCTAGAATATCTTGATTCACTCTTGGCTCCCATATCCTTCCTTTCCTCTTCTCTTACTCTCTAGGGTCCTAAAACCTCTTGGTTTGTCTTGAAGGACCATAAAAATAGTCTCTTGCAATATTTCAAACATGATTGTTAAAACATACAACTTCACTCTTACCACTAGCATTATATGAATTGAATTTGGTTCCTTGATTCCATGACCCTTAATGATTGAATGACTTTCTACTCTCTTTTTCTATATGTACAAAACCATTGCAACTATAAAAATAGCCATTTAAATACTTTTTATACCCCTAAGGATTATGTTTTCTAGTAGATCTTATCTTCATGTTACCTTTGAAATTTCTCTCCTTTTGATCAATTTTGGTGCTTGATCATGAAGTTTCCTTTCCTAGTGCATTAACTCCTTACATCACCTCTTTACCCTTAAGTTTATTCTTGAACCATAGACTAGTCTTATCTCCAGTAGACCTCACGAATGTATAAGAGATCATCTAGATCCTTAGATCTCTTTTGAAACCTGTCAAATGACTTTTCCTTATCATCTTCCTAAGATAACTCTACCCTTAGAGAGACCACTTCATTTTTAAACTTCAAGCACTCTTCCTCTTTGGATTTTTAGGCATGTAGTCATATAATCCATCTTATTTGTAAAATTTTTAGAATCTCATCATACTTATTGGTTTTAGACCAATGCTTCTCCTTAATATCATGAATCTTTTCTTCATATTCTATGGATTTTTCTCTTAATTTTTGTTCTTCTCCTCAACATGCTTCACCTCTTCTTGAACACACATTAATTCAGTCTATAGGTAACCTTATTATTCTTTAGAATGCATACTAGAATATCTAAATATAGAATCAACATTTTTATATCTTTTACCATCCTTTGCCATAAACATTACTTCATCACCTACATCACCATGCTTAGACTCAGACTCATAATCAAAAGTAAAATCATCAGTACTTACCTCAAATGACCAACTATATTCCTTGTAATAGAATATTTTCTTGGACTTGTTAGAGAGCTTATTATTTCCTTTAAACGTTTTGAAGTTATTCTTACTCTTGGTAGACCTATTGGATTTATTTTTTTCATCATTAGATTCCTCAACATCTTCATCAATATCATCCTTATGCTTGTGAGGGAATTTGTTGGAAATTTTTTTATCTCACAAAAATTAAACCATTTGAAAGGAAAATTTCCATTGTACTTACCTAAACCAGTCTTCAATTTTCTTACAAAGATTGCAATCAGTTCACCATCACCAATATCAACATCATCATCATTAATAGTCTTATTATCCTTTAAATTTATTCTTATCTTTGAAAGGTACTTCCTTTTTATAGGTTTTAATTCAATGGTCCTCACCCATTTGTTGTCAAAATGCCATGGAGCTCATCCATCAACATGAAAACCAAGTTCTTGGCTTCTTCAATGGAAGGAAATTTAGAATCAAACTTGTGAGTGAGATATCTCAACACCTTTTACACCACTACTTCTTTAACTTCTTCACCTAAACCTCTGATGATGTTGAAAACTTGATCAAATCTCGAGTAGATATACAACAATATTTTTCGCTTCCTTTGTCTTGGGATTTTAATTGGGTTCTTGTATGTCTAGAGATTTTCAATTTTTACCTTAGTCACCTTCATAGATGACCTGAAGATTCTCTCACATGGCCTTAGTAGAAGTAAAATGCATTACTTTTACAATTTTTGATTCATCAAATCCACATAAAATAGAATTAATATATTTAGAGTTTTCATTACTAGTATATTTATCTATACCACTAGTTCTAGGAGTATGAGGAATAATATGGCCATCTATTATTGACTTTCAAATGTCACATCCTAAGGACATGATGTGATTTTAATCGATACTCCAAGGGGCATAGTAGTCTCATCAAAGATAGGATATTTTCTAGTAGAAGTACCATTCTTCTAACTCATCATTCTTATGATTCAAAGAATCTCCTTTAAGTGGTTAAAATTTCTTCAAAAGTACCTTTCTATGATACCAATTTTTGGAATCACAATAACTAAGGGGGGAGGGTAAATCAGTCTTCTTAAAATTTCATTTAATCAACCATGCACATTTATAAACCCTTTAAGCATTAAGATGAATAGACCATGCACAATTAACCATATGAATGAGAAAATGACAGAATGACATAATATGCAAGTGGGAAACCCTCAAGGGGAAGAAAAACCACTAAATATTTTGTATAAATTACTCGATACAAAATTATTATCTAAATATTACATATCAAATAAGATTTTTGTAGTGAAACACCACTTCATAAGTAGAACCAATCCTGTTTAGTATAACACAAACTATAGAAGGAGGCTAAAACCCCAAATATGATCAAGCACACACTTAAACACATGATGATGAATATGAATTATGAATTTTTTTCTCAAACAACTTCTTTTTATCACTAATTCATCTCGTACACATCAAAACAATATTAAGATGCTCCCTCTTCTTCTTCATTCAAACTAGCACCTTCATATGTTGATTAGGTCTAATAAACTTTAATATAATTATTCTCTTCCCTACTCATATTATCATACTATTTTCAACTCTACTATTGACCCCATAAAACACTCTCCTCTTGCTCACACATAACTCCATCTTCTTCACTACTTCAAATGAGAAAATACAATTCATTTTTATACTTGACCCATCTCATTAACAACCACATATCAGCTATGACCATTAATTTTGGTCACGAAAAACTTAAAAACATTATTAAAAAATATTCAAATGATATAACATGACCCTTTATTTCAGCACATTCCTTACACACACATTTTCCCAAAGCTTGTCAATTAGGCCTAAAAAAGTCTTCTTTGTTCAACATCAAAAATTTGAATCTCAAGGCTCAATACAAAATCACAAATACTTCACAAGATCTAAAAATATAAAAAAAAACCTATCATAATTATATATAGGATCAAACAATTTTTCATCCTTCATTATCATTATGGACTACACCATTTGGAAAGCACACGTCATTAGGTCTTAAGTACCTAATTTTCACTTCTCATGATTGAGAAAATTATCCTACCAAAACACCTCACCATGAAACTTATGACATATCAATAGGAAGGTGATGATGTCAAATCAAGGAACAAGATGCAAAAATTCATGCAACTCTAAAACCGATCAAAACTAATATAAGGTCTCAAGAACAAGTCTTGAGAAAATAGGCCTCCATCATCACAAATTATACTTAAAAAACATTCCATCACTTGTAAAACATAATTATTGACTCCAAAAAAAAAAAAAAATTAAGGGCTCACACTCATTTGTCACATGAAGAAAACTAAATTTTCATACTTCATCCAATAAGCTTCTAGACATGTCTAATTGGGATGATTAGGTCATTACGATTTCAACATAAAACTACCTCTTTTGATCACACTAAGGGATATGAAACATCATACTATGTCACTAACAGTTATTCATGACCATATAACACTACCACAACATGTAAAACATCAAGCACACCTTCATACCTCCATGACTAGTTTTAACACCTTTAGGTCTTAAGGGGTATGCAACATTGGAGGACCTGTTTCAAAAAAATCTCCATAGAACTTGTAAACATATTTTTATGGACACTTATAAGACACCCCAAGGAACATGTAACAATTTTCTTCAATTCATGAAACCTTCAAATCAACTATGTACCTATAAATCTCTATAAAGAAGTTTTTGTTGTATCATATCATCACTTTTAGAACCTACAAATTATCCCAAAAGGATATCCGAAGAGTCCTATACAAACCTAAATCATTACTTTATCTCCCTAAGAAATTTCATAGCCATAAACTTCATATTTTCTCTATTTCTCTAGATCTATGGTTTAAAAATGGTTTAAATCCACTTTCCTTCTTAATAATGATTCATAAATGTATAAAACCCATTAGACCTCATCCTTCTTGATAAACCTTCTAAAATCCATACCCTAGCATATAAAAATTCTCAAGTTCCCGTACATATTTCACACATGTGGGCGAGTAATGAAAGTGGCCTATCAAGATAGGAATAACATTATGAGAGCTTGGTAGAGATCAAGACCACTTTTATTAATTTTTGATTTACTTATAACATGAAACTTGACACACACCAATGGGATAACCTTCTACATGATCTAAAATTCTTACGTATGCATGTACACCTCTTAATCACTTCATGCCATCTCTTTTTCCCATGTTTTCTAGCCTTATCCTCAAGAATATGCCTCAAAGGACCTTGAATATGTGCTATATACTTGAATGGTGACTTGTAACACCTTCCACACATGCTTTGTATCCTAAAATTTCTTATCATATGTCAAAATAACTCACATTGACATGATTTTCTATATACTTCATGTTATCATATCATCTTACTTACTTGCACTAGGTGAACAACAAGACCTAGAATGACTTATCTCGCTACATGACATAGACACAATGACATGTTTTCCACCTTATAGAATAATTAACACCTCCAAAACATATCTTTAAACATGTAAGGCACCATAACAACCTTTATATCTGTTATCTCCATTTTGAGTTCACGACAAAACGATTAGATAACCCCTACGAAATTTTTGAAGTTGATTTTGCATTATGGCCTCTTTCTAGAGAAATTCGGGTTTTCGGGTTTGTCCAACAGTTCGACATGAGTTTTAACATGCTTTGTGTCACTGTTTTCCGAAACCCGAAACCCACTTCATATTGAGTAAATCGGGTTTTCGGACCTCCGGCGCATCGGAACATGACCTATTCAAAACATGTTTTGTGTCACTTGTTCCCCGATACCCGAAGTCTGATTTAGTCCTTTGTATCGGGTTTTCGGAGCTGTGAAGCATCTAAACATCTCATGCTTTATGTCTCGTGTTTCCCGAAACCCGAAACCCGAATTGCACTAAGCCCCTTGTGTCGGGTTTTCGGACCTCTCAAACATGCTGACATGGCATTCATGCCGAGTTGTCGGTGAGTTGGCACGTGCCGAGCTGAAGTGTATTAATTACAATTTTTCTTATAAATACGCCGATTTCCACGTCATTTTTACCGGACGTATTTTTAACTCGTGGATTTTTCGTACATGCTCTTCCAACCTCGAAACCCGAAAGCTCACCTGTGCCCGATTGAATCGCCATTTTTCGATCTTCCCTTTCTCTGGTTGAAGGTATTTCTCTCTCCACTCTTTGTTCCTAGTTTTTATGGATTGATTGCGCATGAATTCTTCCCATTTTCTTGCTGGGTTTTGAAAGATTTTTATTCTTCTTCTTTCTGGAGTTGTTTTGAAAAAGGGGTTTAGGTTTTAGGGTTTATCTCTTCTAAATTACCATTTGGTGCTATTTCCTCAAAGTTTTATTATGTGCCTGGTACATGAATGGTTAAAAGGAGATTGCATGTTTGAAATTCAACAAAAAACCCTGTTTTTCTCTTCTCGGGTTTTGAAGGCTGTTATGCAGTGTCGAAGACCCAAAGTATATTGAAGGCTTGGCGTGTCGGACTTTCCAGAGTTCCCGGCATCAACACAAGTGTCGGGCTTTCTTCCGTTTCGACATCATCGGCAGTGTCGGGCTTTCCCAAAGTTCCGACATTATCAAACGTATCGGGTTTTTCAGAAGTTCGACATTTTCAGCGCATCGGGTTTTTAGGATTTTCCTACATCATCTTCACCAGTGTCGGACTCTTCCATTCTTCCGGCATATCCAGCAGGTCAGAATTCTCACAGTGAGCAGCATCTTCTGAGCTTCGAAACTTTCTTCCTTCGACATCCTTCATGTCGGACCCTGGTCCATCTCAGGAAAAGACCGAGAAGTCAGGCAGAATGAAATACAAGTTTAAAAAGCTGGAATCTCCATCGTATATTGATTGCAACTACGACATCCGAGACACCGAACTCGGAAATATAGACATTGAAGATTTCTGGAGTAGGGTGAGGAGTTCCTCCCAAACTCCATGGATGAAAACTATAGCCGATAGTGGCTTGCCTCTCGCAGCGGGTCTTCCCATGTCTGCTCAGTGTCCAGAATTCATCTTGGCTTGTGCATCCAGTTATGACTCGGCGTCTCGTTCTGTGAGAAGTCAATCAGGTGAAGTAGTGATCAAATTGGATGGAGGTTACTTTGATGATCTCCTAAAACTGCCCAATTTTGACGAGTATGGAGAGTTGGACATCAAGTCAGCTCAGAAAGCCTGGGACAACGATCAGGAAGACTGCATCAAACATGTGAACAAGAAGTTCCTGATCAAGCCCAAACCAGCTGTCTCCAGATTTCCAAGGATTATCCCCAGGAGTGATTTCATCCAAGAAATCAATGACATCATCACCCTGCTAAGTCGGGTTTTTGGTTTGCGAATCGAATGTATTTCAAGGATGGATGTATCAATTTATGATCACCATCAAGAAGAATCAGCAAGGGATCGACTGGGGTACTCTCATCAGCAATGAGATTGATTCCCAAATGACAACGGTCTTGTCAACTGGGAAATTTTATATGTCTTCATATGTCACATACGCAGCAGCCGGGATGAGGAACTATCCCGGGCTGGATACCAAGGGAAGCAGAACGGCGAACCAGGTGTATCAATACTTCCCTCAATTGACAAAGAAGGGGTCCAAAGACCATTTCAGGAGGGTGAATGATGCCTTCTTCTATGAAAATATCTGCAGGATAAACCCTGAGCTGAGGAAGACAAGAGTCTCAGATGAGGCTTGGGCTGAAGTTTCTAAATGGGGATGTATCTTCTTACAATTCAAGAAGTTTACATATCTTCGGGTGGTCATGTACTCGGGAGATCCTTTTCACTGCCCCGATATCCAGGGGATAGACTGATATTGATGGAGTTGGTTAGGCAGCTGTTGGATTTCCATAAATTCCAACAAAGCAAACATAAGGCTGCTGTATCCTTCCCAATTTCTATTGGGAGATATACTTGCTCAATAGTAGTGAAAGCCAAAAATGTTGTCCACGAACTTCAGGACAAATTGAAGAAGCATATGAAGCCTCGAGATGGTTTTGATATCCGAGGAGTGCTCAGAGCATATGGAACCCAGCATCTGCACAGGCCAAACATAGAGGATATTTGGGTGGATCTGCGTAATGAGGTTGCTGTTCGCAGAAAGGATAATAGCAGATTGACTATTGCTGAGATTCAAACACTGGAGCTTGCTGATTTACCAGAAGGTACGGGTGACAATGAAAGTGTTTTGGATCTTTCCTATGATGGACTAAAGGAGGATCAATATGTTTTCCCACCTATTGATTGGTCAGCCAGCGAAAAAGCCTCTATTACAGATAGGTCGGCTCTAATCCTTGCTCACACCAAAGCATGGCTCTCCTCTTGGGGAATGAATTTTAAAGATGATAAGTTTTCAAAGTTGGCTGCTTCAGAGGTGGGGCCCTCGAAAAGGAAAGGACGAGAAAATCTTCTAGGACGCCTATAAAGGTCAAGATTGTCAAAAAGAGGAAAGAAAGAGAAATCTCTTCAATTGTTTCTCCAGTAGAAACGGTGAATGTGCCAGAATCACCAACACCACCAGAAATAGGAGAAATTAATTTGGAAGAAGGAGGAAGCCAGCTTCTGTCTTCACCATTTGCTGATTGCTCAACTGAAGAGACCTTATCTCTTGCATCCAAGGCTTTGGAGTCTGGATCTGTGCCTCTTTCCACACAACCACTCCTACCTCCTTATTCTCCATCAACTTCTTCAGTAATGGCCAGTATTTTCTCTGGACTTTCACCCCTCTCTGCTGGTACCCAAGTGATCACCAACACGCCCCCTCCTGTGCCTCTTTTTATTGGATCTACTACCACGTTGGTAACTATTCCTCCTCCACTAGTAGAATCTTCTCCCCTTGAGGGTATGATACCAGCTTCTGCAACCATGGCAACTCCTCTAGGATACACCGCAATGGCTACTCGAGCAAACTCTGAGGAAGAGGAAGGTGATTGTGCCCCTACTAGCCTTTGATTTCAGCTCACTCAAGGCTCCTACTGTGAAATCAGCCAAGAAACCCAAAACAGTTTCAAGGGTTTTGGTGGATGCTTCAGGAGATAAGTTCGCAGAGATTGCCACTCCCTCGGCTGACAAAACTAGAGAGGATATAACAGCCTCTGATTATCAGGTAACCAGGGTGGCTCTAGGGAAAGTGACAATGAGAAGGGGCGCAACAAGATGCACGGGATTCCATAAACGTGTTGTGCCAAAAGTTGAAAGAAACAAAGGATAGCAGAGATGAGCTTAAGGAAAAAGTGGAGCAGTTGACAGAGGTTTTGATTAAACTCTCAAAACCCCTTGAATCCATACCACCTTCTTCTGTTTCTGTCGGATTTGATTTCTCATCAGTACCTACGATTGAGAAGATTGCTAAAAAAGGAAGGGTGGTTGATGAATGGATCCAAAGGTTGCTCCAACAGGGGAAGGAAGTAATTCAAGACGTGGTGCAAGTTCATCAGTCCTTGGGAGACATTCAGAAGGATGGAGAGAAGATGGATGAAGAATTCTCTCAGGAAATTGGACATCTTGATTTGACTTTTGAAGCTCTCCAGGTGTTAAAGCAAATACCAGCACATCTCTTGGTGGAAGAAGGTATTCTCCCACATATAGATAAGCATTTCCAGCTGACCAAGGCCATCAGGTTCAGAATAAAGATTCTCAATGAAGCCTGCAGTAAGTTGAGAGAATCAAGGGATAAATTGATTGATGGGAAAAGTGATCTGGAAGAAGAATTGCTGAAGATTTGTCCAAAGGTGTCAGTTGGGAACTC
The DNA here is from genome assembly GCA_018340775.1 of Taxus wallichiana var. yunnanensis. Taxonomy (NCBI): domain Eukaryota; kingdom Viridiplantae; phylum Streptophyta; class Pinopsida; order Cupressales; family Taxaceae; genus Taxus; species Taxus wallichiana. The sequence continues at coordinate 55,657,022 of CM031234.1, forward strand.
AGGTATCCTATCAGCAGATGATCTCTTCAAGCAAATCCAAGAGTCTGTTCAGCATGAACCAATAAGCGGATTTGACCTTGAGATCATGGATCGGTTGGTAAGGGTTGAACATTCTTTGGAGGCCTTAAGAAAGCTCAGCAAAGGATTGAAAAAGCTTCCGGCAATACCAGTGATACTCATGAAACTTGCAAAATTTGGAATGATCATTCCACTGCGCCTGATGAAAATGAAATGCAAGGCATAATTCGGAAGTTCCAGGAATTTCAGAGCAAACAGTCTCAGCTGGAGGAAGAAAAAGAGGAAGGAGCAAAGGATGATGATTCAGATTGAGTCCCAATGTTTCATGTCATTTCAATCTTGAAATCGACATGTCTTTTTCATTTCTGTTTCGTCACATTTTTGAATCATATTTTGACTTGATCTCCTGCGTGAGAATCAAGCAAAACAGAACTCTTGTTAAAACGCTATTTTTTAGGATCTGCCCTATTTTATCTCTACTTCTTTTGTTATAAATAAGGAATGCTTATGCATTCCAAAGGGTCGAGATTTTTTGGAATATTTGGGGGCTATTGGAAAGAAGAAAAACTTTGTGTTTTCATTCAATCATTTTGAAGAATAGGAGTTGATATCATTTTACAGACTTTGTGTTGTGGAATATATCTTACTTAAGATAGTGTTCTTATGTTCATGATCTTAAGCTATTCTTTGCATGGCATCTTAGTGTTTCTGATTATTTTGGACATTATATTTGTGATCTAAAACTAGTATGATTATTTTGTGCTCTATGTTTACTCGAAAGAAAATACGTTTCTCTCATTTCCTTTCTACTGTGCTTCTTTCATTGTAACAATTTCTAACCCAGTTCATTTACGAAAGAAATATCCTTGAATCGTGTGAATGTGGATTTCGGGATTCCATCCCACCCCCAATGGTTAGATTAGTGTGAATATTGTATATATCATTTTTACTGTGTTTTAGATTAGTAATAAGCAGGCAGCCTCACCTGTCTTTGAGGAGGGATTTAATCTCATATACTGTGGTTGAACCTCATATTTTGGTTTGACAAAATATCCAACCAACAGTTTTTGGCGACTCCGCTGGGGAATACGGATCTATAGTATAAAGCTTATCCTCTTGGTGTCTGGCGACTCCGTATTTGCCTTATTTTCAACAAGATCTCCTTTCAGTTCAAGCTGGCCAGGAATATCTTCACTCGGTCCCGCCGAGCTCAAGGTGAAATTGATCCGCTCTTTGAGTTACTGCAACAGCACAATTTCAGTCTTTCTCCCAACAGCATTGTCTCTAACCGAACCAGAAGTTCTTCACCTGTTCGGAGAAACCGGATCCCTGTGGAACGGGAAGCATCTGCAACTTGTCGTGCACTACTCTTGTCTGATACTCGGATCCCTGTACGCACTCTTTTCAGAAGGATGGCGGTTCAACCTGTGCCTTGGGGCGCAGTTATTGGTCCTCTTTCTTTGACTCCTCCATTGAATGAGTTACCACGTGGATCACGTAAAAACATTCCCAAGTTCAATGGGGATGGGAAGCAGCATCCTGACGAGCACATAGCATCTTTCTTTGTTGCATGCGGTGTTCTCGGAGTAGCCCACGAAGATGTCTCCGTCGACTCTTCGTTGAAACGTTGCAGGGTGCAGCAGCTGAATGGTTTTATCACCTCCCGAATGCATGCATCACTGGGCTACCATGCGGACTAAGTTCGAAGCACATTTCAAACCAGCCGAAGATTCCCATGCTTTGTTAGCTCAGCTCACGCATATGAAGAAGGAATCACATGAACCTATGTGGGAATTCATGGCAAAGTTCAACAAGCTGATCCGGAAGATTCCAGAAATAGCTGTACCTACTCTGGAAAATCAAAAATGCTTCTTCATCAATGCTCAACCTCCTGATATAAGCTTTTTATTAAGAAGGTCGGTTATCCCAGATTTGGCTATTGCTCAGTCAACAGCTACTGAAATAGAGGATGATCTCATCTTGGCCGGAAGGATCAAGAAAGACATACCCAAACTCAAAAATCAAGGTTCTTCTCAAGGTAACACTGATCCTATGTTTCAAAAAATGGCTAACGATTTGATTGCTTTAAAAAAGCAAATGTCCCAACAGGTGAGCAATGTTCCGTATCGGGATATCCCTAGACGGAATTTCAATAACAACAATGGTGCACTGTCCAGAGATAGGCCACGGTTAACTCCTGCTCAACCGAGACTAGCAATTGAAGCTCCTCCCATCAATGCAGCAGTAGAAATAATTGAAGAAGATGATGAAGGAGAAGAACAAGATTCCCGTGAGGCTTTCGAAGCTTCAGGATATGCTGATGAGTCTTATGATGAGTCAGCTGGTGACTCCAGCATTGGGTATTTGGAATACGATGAAGATGAATGCTCACCAGATGGTCAGTCATTTGCTGTCTTCACTCGGTCCCAATCTCAGAATCCCAGAAAACCTCTTGAAAACACTAAGGAGAAGAATAAGGAACCTCCCATATCCATAGTTAAGAGGGGTACCCCTATTTCGGCGCAAACTGAAAGAGAGGTTACCAAAAAGGTAGCTGCTCCTTATTCTCCTTCTCCTAAGATCAGTGCCTCGGCACAAGCTCATGTAATTAGATCTGAGCCTACCATCATTCCTTCTTATACTGCTTTTGACATTATTGATCATGCAAAGAGAACCAAAATTCAAATGTCGAAGGCAGAATACCTTCAGTCGAATCCTGAACAGTTTGAAAAGCTGGCCAAGTTCATCAGAAGTAAAGTGGCTGTTCCATCACCTTCAAAAGGTCTCCTTCCAAATCCTACTCAACTCCCACCACAGAACAATCTGACCTCTGCTTCTTCCTCAGGAAAAATTGAACCATTCTATTTGTCTCTACTTATAAATGGGTTTAAACTCAGCAATTGCATCATCGACTCAGGAGCCTCTGATAATGTTATGCCCGCAAAAGTGGCCCATGCCCTTGGACTTACTTTGACTAAGTCATATGGACGGTGCTACTCCATGGAAACTAAACAAGTCCCTTTGATTGGTCAAATCAAGGACGCACAGTTTGCATTTGTTGCCTTCCCTGAGAAGAGAGTGAAAATGACTATATTGCAGTTTGGCGACATTCTGCTAGCTTACGGTATCCTCCTGGGTAGAGGATTTTGTAAAGACGTCGGAGGAGAGATTAATATGGATTGGACCAAAGCTAAGATCCCGGTCAATGGGGTTCATCAAGTTCTTCATCCTGAACCACAGGCGAAGTATTTGGTGACCAAATCAGATGATCCAAAAGCTCAGATTCTTTTCGAAGATGCTAGCTTTGGGAATTATTTCATGACTTCAGAGATACCCATTGTAGATGTTGAAGAAGAAGATCCCAATGCTATCTAGACTCTCGAATTTGATGGTAGCTACTCAACCTCTGGATCGGCGCATTGGTGTTGTCCTTATATCTCCTAGCTCCGAGATTTTCCCATCAGCTTACAAGTTGCAATTTGATAATACTAACAACACGGCCGAATATGAAGCCCTGTTATTAGGATTAGAAATGGCCAGACAGAAGGGAATCCGAAATCTCAAGGTTCAGGGAGATGCGGAGCTGATTGTCAATCAGGTCAGGGGTATATATCAGGTGAAAAATGATCGGTTGAAACATTACCGGAATAAAGTTTGGGATAGTATAGAATGCTTTGATGCATTTTCTATTAAGGCAGTTTTGAGAGATTATAATGACAAGGCTGATTCTTTGGCCGTATCTGCATCCCTTCTTCTCCCTCATCCTCAGTTCAAGCAAGATACATACTCTATCGAGATTGTGTATCGTCCCAGTATCCCAGATAATGCAACTCATTGGCAAGTGTTCAATGATGATCAACAGGTGTTGGCTTTTCTAGAAAAGGCTGACAATTTCAGTGAGTTATATTTTGAAGGTTCTAAATCAGCCTTCCGTGAAACTATCTCAGATCCATATCAGGAGGTTGATGGTGAATTTATCCAGCTGAAAGGCAACAAGATACCTAAAGGTTTGGTTTCTTTGGAGGGCTTGTTTGATAAGCATGATCGTTTTATCCAAAACAAAAGGCAAGTCGAAGGAGTTTCTTCTTCTGAAGTAGATCAAATCAATCTAGGTTCGTCTGATCAACCTCGGATGGTGAATATTGGGAAATGTTGTTCTCCTGAAGAGAAGGCAAGATTTACTTCGCTTTTAAAGAAATACATCGATGTGTTGGCCTGGTCTTATGCAGATTTAAAATCCTTCAAGCCCAAAGATGTACAACACAGTATCCCTTTGAAGCCTGATGTGAAGCCGTACAGACAAAAGCAAAGACATTACAATCCCAAGATCTCAGGAACTATCCTGGCAGAAATTCAGAAGATGTTAGATGCTAGAATTATTTTCCCAATCCATCACTCCACTTGGATTGCTAACATTGTTCCTGTCAGGAAGAAGAATGGCGAAATCCGGATCTGTGTTGACTTCCGGAACTTGAATCAGTCCTCACTGAAGGATAACTATCCCTTGCCTATCATGGATCAGGTATTACAAACTGTTACTGGATCAGAAATGCTTTCCATGCTCGACGGATTTTCGGGATATAACCAAGTCGAGGTAATACCAGAGGATCAACACAAGATGGCCTTCACGACCCCATGGGGTACCTTTGCTTACAGGAGGATGCCTTTCGGCTTGATCAATGCCGGAGCCACTTTTCAGAGAGCTATGGACTTGGCATTCAGAGATTTGATGGGCAAGGTCATAGTTGTGTATTTGGATGACTTGACCATTTTCTCTAAAAAATGGAGTGATCATTATGATCATTTAGAACAAGTACTTTTGAGATGCAGGCGTCACGGGATTTCATTGAATCCCAAGAAGTCCATGTTCGGGGTGACCGAAGGAAAATTGCTGGGTCATATTGTGACTAAAGAAGGAACCAAAATTGACCCAGAAAGGGTAAAGGCTATTCAGAGCCTCACCTTACCCACAAGTAAAACCGGAGTTCATTCTTTCTTCGGAAAGGTTAATTTCTTGAGAAGATTTGTACCTGATTTCACTGACAAAACCAAGGATATCCTTGGAATGATGAAAGGAAAAGTTCCATTTCGATGGAGTACAGAAGGGAAGCTTGCATTCGAAGAAATCAAAAGGGCAGTTGCTTGCGCTCCTATCTTAGTATGTCCAGACTTCAAGAAAAATTTCATCATGTACAGCTATGCCTCTGCCCACACAGTGTCAGCCATCCTGATGCAGGAAAATGGGGAAGGCATCGAAGCTCCCATCGCGTTCATGAGCTGTCTATTGAAAGAACATGAATTGAAGATGTCACAGATTGAAAAGCATGCTTACGCAGTGGTGCGAGCAGTAAAACATTTCAGGTACTATGTGCTGAATTCCCATACTCTCGTTCTCGTTCCTGATACTGCTGTTAAATCCATTCTGACTCAACAAGAGCTGGGAAGTCAACGAGGTACTTGGATAGCTAAGGTTCAGGAGTACGATTTAGACATCAGGCCTACCAAGTTGGTACGAGGAAGGGGCCTGTGCCAATTAATTGCAGAAAATCATGCCGAAGCAGAGTATGAAAAGACTCAAGACACTTCTTCAGAGCTGCCCATGGTGCTTTTCGTGAGTACGACCGATGAATGGTACACGGACATTGCTTTCTTCCTAACTTATGGTGAATGCCCCCACATTTAAATCAAAAGGAGAAGAGGACCGTCAAGTTGAGATCTGCAAAATACCTTTTGTGGAATAATGCAATATACAAGAAAGGTATTGATGGTGTTTTCCTGCGTTGTGTTGATAAATCACAACAGGAAAAGTTATTAGAATCCTTTCATAGCCTAGCATGCGGAGGACATTTTTCATCCTCTGTAACAGCGTATAAGATCCTACGGGCTAGGTACTATTGGCCTACTCTCTTCCGGGATTCAGCAGAATGGGTGTCCAAATGTGAAGCTTGTCAACATTTCGTTGGTCGCCCCAAGCTAGCAGCTCTTCCTCTGAAGCCTGTAGTGATTGAAGAACCTTTTCGCCAATGGGGGATTGATTTCATCGGAACATTGAATCCTGCTTCCAGTGCCGGACATAACTACGTGCTGACTGCTACAGACTATTTTACCAAGTGGGTAGAAGCCGCACCAATCAAGCAAGCAACTTCTGAAGCTGTTTGCAAGTTCCTTAAAGAAAATATAATTGTCAGATTCGGTGTGCCTCATAAGATTGTAGCTGATAATGCCTCTAATTTCTCGTCACATGAGTTGACAGAATTTTGCTATGGATTTGGCATCACTCTGGCTCACTCATCTGATTATTATCCCCAGGGTAATGGGCAAGCTGAGTCCAGCAATAAGAACCTGGTTACCATAATTAGAAAACTAGTGGATGAAAACCAGAGGACATGGCACAAAGCATTGTATGATGCATTGTGGGCTGATCGAATCACTCCAAAGCGAGCCATAGGGATGTCTCCTTTCCAATTGCTATATGGGATTGATGCTGAAATTCCTATCTCAGTAGAATTGCCGGCCTTGCAGTTGGCAAAAGCGGTTGAAGATGCGGCTTTTCAGAATTCTATCGAGAAGAGGGTTATGTACCTAGCCAGGCTAGAAGAGGAACGAATAAAGGTGGTTGATCGCATAGCAGATCATCAGAGCAGAGTGAAGAAAATTTTTGACAAAAAATCAAAGCAGCGTAACTTCCAGATTGGAGATTTGGTGTTGCTTTGGGATAAGAGAAGAGAACAAAAAGGAATGCATGGGAAGTTTGATTCTTTGTGGAAAGGACCTTTCAAAATCCATGAGCTGAATGGCGAAAATAGTTTCCTGCTATCATATCTGGATGGAGGACTACTCCCGTTGCCTTTCAGTGGACAACATCTAAAGTTGTTCCACCATTAATGCAAGATGCTCTCTTGCATTGTACATATTTTACTTTGTTTTGTTGTGTGTTTGCTTTTGGTTTTCTTTCTTTCTTCGTTTTGTTTTGTTTTGGTTTTCTTCTTGACTCCGTAGCCCAATGGATAAGGCTCTGGTCCACGAGACCAGAGATTCTGAGTTCTCTTCCTTTGGTATTACAAAGAAAGTCCCCAGCTGGAGCCAGCTGTTATCTCCGTTTTGAGTTCACGACAAAACGATTAGATAACCCCTACGAAATTTTTGAAGTTGATTTTGCATTATGGCCTCTTTTAGAGAAATTCGGGTTTTCGGGTTTGTCCGACAGTTCGACATGAGTTTTAACATGCTTTGTGTCGCCTATTTTCGAAACCCGAAACCCGCTTCATATTGAGTAAATCAGGTTTTCGGACCTCCGGCGCATCAGAACATGACCTATTCAAAACATGTTTTGTGTCACTTGTTCCCGATACCCGAAGTCGATTTAGTCCTTTGTATCGGGTTTTCGGAGCTGTGAAGCATCTAAACATCTCATGCTTTATGTCTTGTGTTTCTGAAACCCGAAACCCGAATTGCACTAAGCCCCCTTGTGTCGGGTTTTCGGACCTCTCAAACATGCTGACATGGCATTCATGCCGAGTTGTCGGTGAGTTGGCACGTGCCGAGCTGAAGTGTATTAATTACAATTTTTCTTATAAATACGCGGATTTCCACGTCATTTTTACCGGACGTATTTTTAACTCGTGGATTTTTCGTACATGCTCTTCCAACCTCGAAACCCGAAAGCTCGGCTGTGCCCGTTTGAATCACCATTTTTCGATCTTCCCTTTCTCTGGTTGAAGGTATTTCTCTCTCCACTCTTTGTTCCTAGTTTTTATGGATTGATTGCGCGTGAATTCTTCCCATTTTCTTGCTGGGTTTTGAAAGATTTTTATTCTTCTTCTTTCTGGAGTTGTTTTGAAAAAAGGGGTTTAGGTTTTAGGGTTTATCTCTTCTAAATTACCATTTGGTGCTATTTCCTCAAAATTTTATTATGTGCCTGGTACATGAATGGTTAAAAGGAGATTGCATGTTTGAAATTCAACGAAAAACCCTATTTTTCTCTTCTCGGGTTTTGAAGGCTGTTATGCAGTGTCGAAGACCCGAAGTATATTGAAGGCTTGGCGTGTCGGACTTTCAGTGTTCAGCATCAACACAAGTGTCGGGCTTTCTTCCATTTCCGACATCATCGGCAGTGTCGGGCTTTCCCAAAGTTCGACATTATCAAACGTATCGGGTTTTCAAAAGTTCCGACATTTTCAGCGCATCGGGTTTTTAGGATTTTCCTACATCATCTTCGCCAGTGTCGGACTCTTCCGTTCTTCGGCATATCCAATAGGTCAGAATTCTCACGGTGGCGGCATCTTGAGCTTGAAACTTTCTTCTTTCGGCGTCCTTCATTTCGGACCACTGGTCCATCTCGGAAAAAGACCAGAAGTCGGGCGAGAATGAAATACAAGTTTAAAAGCTGGAATCTCCATCATATATTGATTGCAACTACGACATCAGAGACAGAACTCGAAATATAGACATTGAATATTTGCACGGAGTAGGGTGAGGAGTTCCTCCCAAACTCATGGATGAAAACTATAGCCGATAGTGGCTTGCCTCTTGCATGGGTCTTCCCATATGCCGCTCAGTGTCAGAATTCATCTTGGCTTGTGCATCGGTTATGACTTAGCGTCTCGTTACGTGAGAATTCAATCGGGTGAAGTAGTGATCAAATTGGATGGAGCTTACTTTGATGATCTCCTAAAACTACCCAATTTTGAAGAGTATGGAGAGTTGGACATCAAGTCAGCTCAGAAAGCCTGGGACAACGATCAGGAAGACTGCATCAAACATGTGAACAAGAAGTTCCTGATCAAGCCCAAACTAGTTGTCTCCAGATTTCCAAGGATTATCCCCAGGAGTGATTTCATCCAAGAAATCAATGACATCATCACCCTGCTGAGTCGGGTTTTTGGTTTTCCCGAATCGAATGTATTTCAAGGATGGATGTATCAATTTATGATCACCATCAAGAAGAATCAGCAAGGGATCGACTGGGGTACTCTCATCAGCAATGAGATTGATTCCCAAATGACAATGGTCTTGTCAACTGGGAAATTTTATATGTCTTCATATGTCACATACGCTGTGGCAAGGGATGAGGAACTATCCATTTGGATACTAAAGGAAGCAGAGCGGTGAACCGGGTGTATCAATACTTCCCTCAATTGACAAAGAAGGGTCTAAAGACCATTTCGGGAGGGTGAATGATGACTTATTCTATGAAAAATATCTGTAGGATAAACCACTGGTGAGGAAGACAAGAGTCTCGAGATGAGGCTTGGGCTGAAGTTTCTAAATGGGGATGTATCTTCTTACAATTCAAGAAGTTTACATATCTTGGGTGGTCATGTACTCGGGAGATCCTTTTCGCTTTGCCCGATATCCGGGGGATAGGTGATATTGATGGAGTTGGTTAGGTATTTGTTGGATTTCCATAAATTCCAACAAAGAAAACATAAAAACTTTGTATCCTTCCCAATTTCTATTGGGAGATATACTTACTCAACAGTAGTGAAAGCCAAAAATGTTGTCCATGAACTTCAGGACAAATTGAAGAAGCATATGAAGCCTCGAGATGGTTTTGATATCCGAGGAGTGCTCAGAGCATATGGAACCCAGCATCTGCACAGGCCAAACATAGAGGATATTTGGGTGGATCTGCGTAATGAGGTTGCTGTTCGCAGAAAGGATAATAGCAGATTGACTATTGCTGAGATTCAAACACTGGAGCTTGCTGATTTACTAGAAGGTATGGGTGACAATGAAAGTGTTTTGGATCTTTCCTATGATGGACTAAAGGAGGATCAATATGTTTTCCCACCTATTGATTGGTCAGCCAGCGAAAAAGCCTCTATTACAGATAGGTCGGCTCTAATCCTTGCTCGCACCAAAGCATGGCTCTCCTCTTGGGGAATGAATTTTAAAGATGATAAGTTTTCAAAGTTGGCTGCTTCAGAGGCGGGGCCCTCCAAAAAGGAAAAGGACAGAAAATCTTCTAGGGAGCCTATAAAGGTCAAGATTGTCAAAAAGAGGAAAGAAAGAGAAATCTCTTCAATTGTTTCTCCAGTAGAAACGGTGAATGTGCCAGAATCACCAACACCACCAGAAATAGGAGAAATTAATTTGGAAGGAGGAGGAAGCCAGCTTCTGGTTTCACCATTTGCTGATTGCTCAACTGAAGAGACCTTATCTCTTGCATCCAAGGCTTTGGAGTCTGGATCTATGCCTCTTTCCACACAACCACTCCTACCTCCTTATTCTCCATCAACTTCTTCAGTAATGGCCAGTATTTTCTCTGGACTTTCACCCCTCTCTGCTGGTACCCAAGTGATCACCAACACGCCCCCTCCTGTGCCTCTTTTTATTGGATCTACTACCACGTTGGTAACTATTCCTCCTCCACTAGTAGAATCTTCTCCCCTTGAGGGTATGATACCAGCTTCTGCAACCATGGCAACTCCCTCTGATACACCGCAATGGCTACTCGAGAAAACTTCGAGGAAGAGGAAGGTGATTGTGCCCCTACCAGCCTTTGATTTCAGCTCACTCAAGGCTCCTACTGCGAAATCAGCCAAGAAACCCAAAACAGTTTCAAGGGTTTTGGTGGATGCTTCAGGAGATAAGTTCACAGAGATTGCCACTCCCTCGGCTGACAAAACTAGAGAGGATATAACAGCCTCTGATTATCAGGTAACCAGGGTGGCTCTAGGGAAAGTGACAGCAGAAGGGGCGCAACAAGATGCACGGGATTCCATAAACGTGTTGTGCCAAAAGTTGAAAGAAACAAAGGACAACAGAGATGAGCTTAAGGAAAAAGTGGAGCAGTTGACAGAGGTTTTGATTAAACTCTCAAAACCCCTTGAATCCATACCACCTTCTTCTGTCTCTGTCGGATTCGATTTCTCATCAGTACCTACGATTGAGAAGATTGCTAAAAAAGGAAGGGTGGTTGATGAATGGATCCAAAGGTTGCTCCAACAGGGGAAGGAAGTAATTCAAGACGTGGTGCAAGTTCATCAGTCCTTGGGAGACATTCAGAAGGATGGAGAGAAGATGGATGAAGAATTCTCTCAAGAAATTGGACATCTTGATTTGACTTTTGAAGCTCTCCAGGTGTTAAAGCAAATACCAGCACATCTCTTGGTGGAAGAAGGTATTCTCCCACATACAGATAAGCATTTCCAGCTGACCAAGGCCATCAGGTTCAGAATAAAGATTCTCAATGAAGCCTGCAGTAAGTTGAGAGAATCAAGGGATAAATTGATTGATGGGAAAAGTGATCTGGAAGAAGAATTGCTGAAGATTTGTCCAAAGGTGTCAGTTGGGAACTCAGGTATCCTATCAGCAGATGATCTCTTCAAGCAAATCCAAGAGTCTGTTCAGCATGAACCAATAAGTGGATTTGACCTTGAGATCATGGATCGGTTGGTAAGGGTTGAACATTCTTTGGAGGCCTTAAGAAAGCTCAGCAAAGGATTGAAAAAGCTTCCCGGCAATACCAGCGATACTCATGAAACTTGTGAAATTTGGAATGATCATTCCACTGCGCCTGATGAAAATGAAATGCAAGGCATAATTCGGAAGTTCCAGGAATTTCAGAGCAAACAGTCTCAGCTGGAGGAAGAAAAAGAGGAAGGAGCAAAGGATGATGATTCAGATTGAGTCCAACGTTTCATGTCATTTCAATCTTGAAATCGACATGTCTTTTTCATTTCTGTTTCATCACATTTTTGAATCATATTTTGACTTGATCTCCTGCGTGAGAATCAAGCAAAACAGAACTCTTGTTAAAACACTATTTTTTAGGATCTACCCTATTTTATCTCTACTTCTTTTGTTATAAATAAGGAATGCTTATGCATTCCAAAGGGTCGAGATTTTTTGGAATATTTGGGGGCTATTGGAAAGAAGAAAAACTTTGTGTTTTCATTCAATCATTTTGAAGAATAGGAGTTGATATCATTTTACAGACTTTGTGTTGTGGAATATATCTTACTTAAGACAGTGTTCTTATGTTCATGATCTTAAGCTATTCTTTGCATGGCATCTTAGTGTTTCTGATTATTTCGGACATTATATTTGTGATCTAAAACTCGTATGATTATTTCGTGCTCTGTGTTTACTCGAAAGAAAATACGTTTCTCTCATTTCCTTTCTACTGTGCTTCTTTCATTGTAACAATTTCTAACCCAGTTCATTTACGAAAGAAATATCCTTGAATCGTGTGAATGTGGATTTCGGGATTCCATCCCACCCCCAATGGTTAGATTAGTGTGAATACTGTATATATCATTTTTACTATGTTTTAGATTAGTAATAAGCAGGCAGCCTCACCTGTCTTTGAGGAGGGATTTAATCCCATATACTGTGGTTGAACCTCATATTTTGGTTTGACAAAATATCCAACCAACAATATCTCACACACTATACCTTGTTTTCTTGAGCCATGCTCTAGACCATGAAAATGCACTAAGACACCATAGAAACAACTCACTTCACTAGCAATCATCCTTGATCATTACCTTTGATTGAAACCTCCTATAGATATCAATGCCACATGGACACCCTTTACCATTAATGAAACTTGACATCAATGAAAAAAACTAAGAAATAATATCCAACAATTGTCATCTTAACATGTTTTTCATTAACTTTAATGGGGTCCTTAAGTGGAATTTTTTTATCCGATAGATTTATTACGGTCAACTACAAAGTTTTGTATTTTTGTCCCAACGTTAAGGTTGATAACATCAAAATTTTCCATTAAATACCGTACTCGATGCTTATAATTCTTTAGGATTTTATTCTTAATAGAACACTTCCTTTTCACTTGGTGAATCACTAAATTTTATCTCTAAAAACTTGTAACTTCTTAACTTACCTTTCCTCAACCAATAAAATCCATAAATCAATGTGTCATATTCTACAACATTATTTGTGAAAGTAAATTGTAATCAATGAGCAAATGGAAACTTATTACAATCTAGAGAGATCAACATTACACCTTCCCCTACTCCATTTATGATTCTTGAACCATTAAAGAACATTTTCCACGAGCCATTTGAATCATCTTCTTGTTTAGGAGAAGAAGATATAAAGGATTTCTCTTCAAATATACAATATGTACCCAAATGTGTTTCTTGAAACATCGTAAGGATCAAAACCATAATGTTCTTTAACCCACTTATCTAAAAAAGATCAATAATTGAATAGAGTGAAATATCTTTCTCTATTAGATTTGAATCACTATCTTCTTTCTCTTTTATTATGAAAATTGATTTTATACTAATGGGGTCATAGATTTCTACATGATAATATGATATGTGTTCATATTTGATGGTAAATCATGTGCCATATCTTTTCCTTAGGATCATATGAGACCAATCAGATGATAAATAACCACCAACCTTAGTTATGAAGTCTCTTGAAAAAGGAGTAGCAAAGAAAGGGGGTGGATCAATGACTGATATTTCTTAAATAATGTTCAAGTTAGGGAAAGATTTCATATTTATATTCATACCTTTCATCACTCCTACTATTTTAACTTTGGTGAAATCTAATTGTAACATACATTTATAAACTAGAGTGTACTTGATTCCCAACGTATCTTCTATGTTCTTTGGCATTAGTAAAGTGTTAGTGTTGGACCCCTAAAAGTAACTAATTACCTAAGGCATGAAGCCTTATGGTGCGAAGAAATATGGCGTGAAGGCATGCACACAAGTGATTCTTAGAGAGGCATGATGGATTACACCTGGGAAGAATGGAGTCAAAATTTAGTAAGTTTTGGAGAACCGAAAAAATACTCGCATAGGGAGCGAACAAGAAAAGTGACAAGATACAAATGTTGATAAGTTGTGGAGACTTGCAAATCAAGGAAAGGATATTTTAGGGAATCAAAACGGTTATCATGAAAGGATAAGGAGTCAATGTTTTTAAGGATTACCTGACACATGCATTCTAGAAGGCACTCGATTGAGGGAAACACATGGCAACACTTGACATATTCCTAGGTAGTGGTAGAAAAATGATAAAAGGATTCCATCAGGCCTTCACTAGGTGATGATGAGTGGTTAAGATGGAAGGAGAGTGATTATTCTATAGGTATGATGGTTTTTAAAGAGAAAGGGATATATAAATGAAAATAGATAGGGAATAGGAGAGGGTGAGGTAAAAATATGTAATGGCAAGACTGTGATTAAAGTAATCTCTGCTATTGTGAACATTTCTACATATGGAACTCTCTTGATGTAATCTTGGCTGCCATATTTTGGCTTATGAATATAATGAAGTGATTATGAAACACTCATGTGATGGATCTTGATCTGTGTATTTTTCCTTTATGTTCATGTGTGTGTGTTACGGGTTTTCTTGATGATGCTCATGGGTTGATTCTACTTTCCTTTAGTTGATCATGTTAATCTATGCTTGGAATGCATTAGGCTAGGTGTTAATGTTTACATCTAAAATTCCATGAATGAATGCAACTATTTATGGTTATATTAAATCCTCATGTTAAGAAGGAATGTTCTCGTGAATCTCATATAAAGGAGGCACTCGGTGCTTGTGTGTGCCTTTGGTGAGATTTGAGGCTAAGACTAGATGATATACCGACATGTTTGGGATTGTTTTAAAGCAAGGGTGGTGATAATATAGAATACATTTTAGTTCTATTTTTAGGACCTCTTTTCAAATTTGTTGTGAGAATGGCACATGATGAGAGAGTGCTTGACCTTGGACAGTGTCAAAGTATGGCTTAAAATCATAGAGGATGAGTTTTCTCATAGATTTAGTGCTTAACACGAGTTTTATGCACGTAAATGGGTAGAAGAACATCGTATCATGAGATATATGAGACCTTATTTTATTGTTTTTGAGTGGAGTTGTATGAATGTCTTTCAGCATATGCATCTAGATTAAGTTGGTACTATAGACCTCACATATGGACTTATGATGAGTATCGGAAGTTACATGATGTTGATCGACTTGGACACATGTTTTGATCATTGGTGGTGTAGAGTGTTGACAAATTACACCTTAGAGTACGTGATTTCTATGTATTCTTGTCTAGAGATTATTGAGTTTGAGTTTTGAAGGAGCCAAAATGATCATTCTTGTGTGATATTCCTTTAGCTATAAATATCCTGATCATTAAATTAAGTTTTGAAGCATTTCTAGTGCTAGCTAAGCTTTTTCTAAGCATTGGGAAAGGAATATAGGGTGGAGGAAGATGGCGGACCTTGCGGTGAAAAGGAGAGGGAAGATAGTTAATTCAAGTATAATGAAGCTCGTGAGAGGGAGTTAGATAGATAACCTGAAGTTACATGAGTGATAAAGTTATGGGGGTAGATGTTGTGGGAAGGAATTGAGGTTCATGCGAGAGGACATGAAGCCTAAATAGTCTCTTCTACCCCATCTTGGCAAGCACGGGAGAGAGACCCCTTCAGCTTCTGATGAGAGCTCTTCACTTGGAGAAAAGAGAGCCATCGGCGTGCATCTAAATCCACTTGGTGACCAACCCCTAGTTATTAGCTTTCTAAATCCCAAGATAAGTATTACTAACCTAGTTGGTATTGGTGGAATTAATTGATCAACACCTAGGAGGTATAACTTTTAATTTGGCACATCTATGACTACACAATAATTTCCTGTGTTTGGAGGTATATTGTCTGGAGTGACATTTGGGAAAAGTATGGGTACAGAGAGCTTGGGTAATGCATCTGGAAGTGGTGTGGGACACACATATGGTAGTTGTACAATATCATATATTGTTGTTATGTAATTTAGCGTGATAGTGGGGACATAAAGTATGACCACTTTAGGACCTTTACCAGCTACGGGAGGTGGATTTGGTGGATCAGGTGGAATAGGAACTAGTAGACCTAGTGGACCTAGTGGATCAGGATGGACATGTCCTAGTGGATCAAGTGGATATGGTGGTAGAGGAAACACCAAAGGGAATCAAGGTCCTATATCAAGCATATAAGGGCCTTAACCACCTCAGCAAGTATTTTTCAAAATGTCTTTGCATCTACTAGATTACAAAGGTGTTTAGGATGTTACAAAACATGTACACAAATGTGAGATACTATAGCACATAAAGGGGATCAATACTCGATAACAAAAGGAAATTCAGTTTATAATAACATTGTAAGGATGCATGCATAGTTTGTACCAGAAGTATGACCCCCACCAGATAGTAGTACATTATACCACGTTGCATAATGCCTTCTTAGTTGAATTACACATTCACGAGTTTGAACAAAAGAGAATTAACATGATGAAAAAAATTCAAAAGGAATGATAGAGAATGTATGTGAGTATGATGTGAGTTTTAAGACTATATTATCAAATTTGTATTATGATATTCATCCCTCTCAAGTATACTTAGTTGTTCATTAGAGGAATAATAAAATCTTTAAAGAGAGCATTGTCACTTAAGACTTTGCGAGACCCATGTGAGGCCTTAGAGGCTATCCTATGCGATGAGGCTATAGGAAGCATGGATACTAGTGTTAGTCCTTTTCTTGAAGCTAAGATTAATGCAATGGAAATGGCTGGAGAATCTATCGTGAACTCATCCCATGAGACTCACAATGGCCTATGGTGCATGGATTATGAGGTAGAGAGGAATGTGAAAGACAATTGTCCTCGAGAGATTGGTATGGGTTATGATAGTAGGCTGTAAGATTTTAACCAAATATCATGATGCAAGTAGGTGCTGCTACTACAGTGTGTGATCCATAAGAATGTGTCTTCGTATTTCAAGATTTGTACCTCTACTACTAATTACACCAAGGATTGTAGATTGATTGACCAAATACATGATGCTATTGATATTGGTGTGTACTACACCAGCATTGCAAATAATTCCAAGAACAATGGTCATCACTATGAAGGATGCATGGATGGAGGAGTTCTGGAAGATTCTTTCGTAGAGGATTTAGAAGTTGCAACAACTACGGAGGTGGAAGAAGTGAGTTCCCACATGGAACTTGTTACAATTGTGGATCTACGAAGAACTATAAGCATGAATTCCCTGATCTTTTACAATTTTCTTGGTGTGGAAAGAAGAAAAAGTATGAGGAGTTCCCAAAGTTATTTGAACACATGATCCAACAATAGGGGAAGCATAAATGCATATGAATGGTAAGCGTGAAGAAGAGGGAATCAAAATGGATGCCAAGGGTGGCACGTGAGTCGAGTTAGAACTGTGCGATGACAATGCAAGTGAGGTTTCACACACTAGGAAATACTAAAGAAAAGGTTATTGGTTACTAGAGAAGAGATGGTGCATGGGAAGTATCCAGACCTACTCATCGAGAAAGAGGTTTATCAAGAGATCATGGATGTAATTTGAATCCTACAAGAAGATATTGAGTGCCAAAAGGAGAAGTCACGGAAGTTAGAGGAAAGGAATAACACTCAAGCTCCATAGAAGGATCTGGATGAGGTCGAGAAAATTATGAAAAATGTTTAGGTAGGATAATATCATCCCTTTTCTAGGGGAATGATTACTAGAGAAAGTACCATACACCAAAGGAGAGTGCAAACGACAGGTCCTACATGCTAACCTTACCCCTCATACCATTGATTCTGATAAGGAGATTAAATTGAATGTAGTAGTCAATGGATGGATCCTACGCAATATTTTGATAGATACGAGTGTGGAAGTTAATGTTCTTACCCTAGACACCTGGAATCAAATGGGAAGGCACCCATTACAACCATCTTCAAATGTGTTGTATATGGCTAACAAGAAAAAGTTGATTCCCATTGGTGTCTTTAAGGACACTGCTATAACTATCAATGGGATAAATTCAATAGAGAATTTGAGGTCTTAGCGCTAGCTAAGGTGGACAACTTTCAACGTTACTTGGGTGTCCATTGGGTTATAAGAACAATGTTGACCAATGGTTCAATAAGGGGTATATAAGTTTGTAGAATAAGGAAGAACTAGTAATCATCCCTTTAACTAATGGGAAATCAACACCCTATACCGAGCCCTTGGGAGAATAAGTGCTCGATAGAATCGATGTGCACACTACCAGGGAACCTAAGGTTCTTAATCCTACGAAGGAGTTATTCGGTTTGGGGACATTCAATCTATGAGTGATACCACTAGTGTAGCATGTGAAAATTGGGTGCATGGGCCTTATATGTTAATTGGATGGAAATTAAAAGGCTCTACTACAATATTGACAAGAGTGCACCCAATTAGTTACCTAAGAGGGAAGAAGTTACCAAGCTACACCGGGATAAAAACCCTGATGTTTTCCTATGATCCATGGAACCTCAATGGATATGTGAGATCAAATGAAGGAATATGCTTGTCTACACTTTTCATGTAACCACATCATGTTGGTGGATGGCACATTAGGACAATATTCTCGTGATGTGAGGATTGTGCTCTCTATTATATTCTTTAGAGCAACAGGGCAACTAGAATTTGTGTCTATGATGGGAAGGGATCCACCTCAGATCATGTCCAAGACTATAAGAGGATTTGGATGGAAGGCATAGAGTATTTACCTCCTTCCCTCTGGGTGCAAAATTTCTATTCCACACTACAAGGCTATGCATATGAATGGTAAGTACGTTCATTCAAAATTATGCCATTAGATAAGGAAGCGGGGAGTTACAGATGACTTGATTCAAACCTTTGAATATCAAAGTGCTAAGACATTGGTGAATGAGGTGTTACAGGTTATTAAGCACCTAACTATGGGAGACAGTTCCATGGTAGAGGATAAAATACTAGAATTATTTGGTGAGCCTATCTTAGAAGTACACTCTAATGAGGGAAAATCAGAGGAGATACAACTTGAGCATGCTTGTATGGAGAGAGAGAAGGGAAATTTTTTGTATGTGATAGATGGTGAGGAAGTGGAGAACTTGGATGTTAAACATGCTATGGGTACAAATGAAGTAAATGAGATAATGTTGATCAACAAGTGTGCACCTACCTTGACCCTATCAAAACAAAGAAGGTTAACATTGGCTCGAAAAGAGAACCTAAAGAGGCTACTATTAGGGACTATTTTTTAGAAAAGGAGGTTTCAAAGATCATTGATCTATTATGTGAGTTTCAATATTTATTTTTGCATGGGTACTATGAGCTTAAGGTATTTTAACACTCTTTAGGAGAGATGCAGATCAAACTAAAGGAGGAAGTGTGCCTGATTCAAAAGATACCTTATCGAATGAACCCAAATCTTCCCATTTGGGTCAAGGAATAGATAGACAAGATGATCAATTTAGGTATCATCGAAGTTGTTGAGGAATCGAGTGGATAATCCCAATGTTCATTAACTTTAAAAAGGATGGGAGGATAAGGATTTTTGTTGATAATAGATATTTGAGATCGATATGTGTCATTGATCCCTTTCCTACTCCTTTCACCAAGGAAATCCTGGAAGGAGTATCCGGGCATGAAATCTATTCTTTTACAGATGAATTCTCGGGGTATAATCAAGTTAGAATTGCAAAGGAGGACAAAGAAACTAAGTATCTAAGGTACGAATCCTTATGGAGCAAATAAACAAGGCACGAAGGCATGCACATAAGTGACTTTTGGAGAGGCACAATAGATCATGCCAGGGGAATAATGGAGTAAGGACTTAGTAGGTTGTGGACAACAAGGAAAATATGTGTATAGGGAGCAAACGGAAAGTGACTAGATATAGATGTGGTTAAGTTGTGGATACTTGTGAATCAAGGAAAGGATATTCCAGGGAATCAATATGGTTATCATGAAAGGATAAGTAGTTGAGGTTGTAAAGGGTTAACATGTATTCTAGAAGGAACTCAATTCAGGGAAACACATGGCGACACCTAGAATATTCCTAGGTAGTGGTAGATAAATGATAAAAGGATTCCATCATGCCTTCACATCTCATGATGAGCAGTTAAGATGGAAGGAGAGTGATTATCATATGGGTATGATTATTTTCAAAATGATAGGGATAGATAATTAAGGATAGATAGGGAATAGGAGAGGGTGTGGGAAAAATATGTAATGGCAAGATGTGTGATGTAAAGTAAGCTCTACTAGTGTGAACATATCTGCATATGGAACTCTCTTCATGTAATCTTGGTTTCCATATTTTGTATTATGAATATAATTAAGTGATTATGAAACACCCATGTGATGGATATTTATTTGTGTATTTTTCCTTTATGTTCATGTGTGTGTGTTACAGTTTTTCTTCATGATGCTCATGGGTTGATTCTACTTTCCTTTAGTTTATCATGTTAATCTATGCTTAGAATCCATTAGGCTAGGACTTGGTGCTTAAATCTTAAATTCCATGAATGAATGCACTTGTTTATGGTTATATTACATCCTCGTGTTAAGAAGGAATGTTCTCATGAATCTCACATAAAGGAAGGAATCACTTCATACACGTGCATCGGGTGAGCTTCTAGCTAAGATTGGATGATATCTTGGTGCACTTGGGATTGGTTGTTGAAATAGGTGGTGATAATAGAGACTACAGTTAGAACATAATTTAATCATAAATTTTTTTACTGAAAACTTCCCAATAATAAGAATAGTTAAAAATTAGGTGTCTTCTCAACCTTTCTTTCTCTTTCTTAGTTTATATAAGACTAGTTAGAAACTTCTTCTTTTGCAATGTTTGTTCAGGGAATGGAAAAAAATTCAAGGCATCTTGCAATAGGTACCTTTGATATGGGATTCATAATGCATGCCACATAGAAAAATTCAAATTTTTCTTGTTCATTTGATCCACAATATTCAAGGGGATGCTTACAACCTTATTTATTAAAGAAAATTAGGACTCTTTCTTTATTTATTCCATAGTTTGATTAGTTATTCTTGATTTGAGATAAATATTCCTTTATAGGAGTTGACCTACTAGAAAATTTATATTGTTTATCCTTACCGAATCCACCATAGGTTCTTTACATTTAGGACTAGGTCCATTATGTATTGAAGAAGATAAAGGGATGACTTCCAACTTCATTTTCTTTTACCTTGTATTATCTGTAACAATGGTTAGAGGCCTACTCAAGCTATCCATAGGTTGATTGACTACACAAAAATGATCTAGACTAAAAAAATACTATATTCATAATTAGTTTCCTTAGATGCCTCAATTTTGGGATTTGGAGCCTCCATTACTCGTTCTTCATGATTAATAAATACCTTCACTATTAGATATTGTCCTTGCACACCAATTGTTCAAGTAGAGTGGTTATTAGGTTGTTTACAAAGGAAACACCATTCATACTCTTATGTCATGTTGTTTTGGAATGGAATAATATTTTTTCTTATCCCGACATTAGAAATTTTTATGTAGGAAGGATCACTTCTAAAGGAAAATTTATATTGGCACCTTGAAACCTATTAGGTTGATAAATCTGGTTGCAAAAATGGGATCTTCTATGCTAATGACCTTTATTAAAAAACATAAATTTTAAGGTTTTCCCTAATTATAAATTTTTTAAGATCTACGGGCTTGGGAATGTTATTTTTCAAGGGAGATTATTCTATTGGAAATGATCTTCATCGAACTCGAGATCATCATTATCATATTTCTTTTTGGGAGAATTAGATATATGGATAGATTAAGAAGCTTTTGGCTTAGGAATAAGAGCAAGAGAAGGTTGAAAAACTTAGGATAATTTTTGAAAAAGAGTTTCAAGAGGTATATGGGTTATTTTAACAACTTATGTTATATAATTTTCAGCCCTAATAGTTTTTCATATGCATTAGATGATGTTATAGCTCCCATATATTTAATTATGACCACAATGTAAAAATTAAGAGCTCTTAACAGTAAAAATTAACCTTGAGGAGTTAGCTTCATGAAATTTGGATTCCTATCCCAATACCTCTAAAATCTAAAGTTAAATTCCATCATCAACTCAATAGGATATCTCATTATATTTGTCAATTACTCCAATAAAGAGGTGTTTTCTACTTTTTCTCCAAACTAGAAAAACTACTTCTGAAAACTAATCCCATGAATGAATTGAGGTGGGTAAGAATATTTTTACCATTGTAGTGCCTTTGTTTTGAGGGATGAGGCTAAAATCCTTACTACTACATCATATTAAGCTATGAAATGGAATGAACACACATGAGCAACATCTTCGATGTGTTCTATAAGAGGAATTGAATTTTTAGTTGTGAAAAAGGAATGATCTTTAAGGAAACAATGGTTATATCATTTTGATTAGACAAAGACAAGGGAATTCTTGCTCTAAATGTTAAAAAGGTATGTTCCTTTGGTGAGCCATGAAAGGGATAAGCCTTACATTTCTAAGGGGAAAAGAGAAATTTCTACTAGGAGGATGAGTGGGAAAACCTCATTTGGGAGGAGGTATATATATTTGAGTAGATTGTCTCCTTCTTCTTCTCCTTGGTGAGAGTTGTCGTTATTCAATAGTGTCTCCTCTATTTTAACTTTACCTTGTTTATATTCTTATGTTGAAAAATGAACACTAGGAAGCTTGAAACTAATAGTTATGGATTTGGGAGTCTTCATATGTGTTTTAACAATTCCTCTAAGTGCTGAGATTAAAGCGAGAAATACACCAATCTTAGTTAAACTCATCAAAATGAGTCATAAAATGAATCAAATGTCCTACTAGGCATGCCACAAAAGGTTGTCACCTAATATTGTACCCATTGATGGGGCCATCATCAGCACCTCATGTAAACATGGAATGACCTTGAAAGTGTGGGTCAATCAAACCTTTTAAGGTCAATCTCTAGAGAAGGTTTATTCCTTTTATTCTATCTTACTATAAATAATCTAATCAGCGTTATAATCTACTACCAACTAGTTCTAACATAAGATTTCTAAGGAACCAGGTATAGAAGGATGAAATAGTGAAACGAAGAAAATGTGATGTGCTAACCTAAAATAGGTTCTAGTTATATCTCTAAGAGATACACATATATAATTTATCATGTAAATTTTTAAAAATGCACATAAGAAAACATTGAATGAGAAAATAAAAGTAACGCTGAAACTTGTAAGAGGATTGGATATTCACATTGGATATTGTGAATTCAAAGGAAAAATATCACACTTACAAAGATAACTAAAGCTTAACATTCTCAATCCCACAAATCCAAGGCATGCTAAAAATTCAAAACTGTTGTAGAGGTCTACGAGTATTATCTTATCACTCAAAAGGGATGAACTTTAAAAACTAGCAGAAAAATACCCTTAACTCATGCCCACATAATAATTTTCATAAAAGATGGGGAAATAAAGATAGAAGAGATTAGATCACTCCTATAAATTAAGGAAATCAACTACTTTATCAGCCACCTAATATCAATAAACATTCAATGTGTAGACTAAGCATAGAAGCCAAACATTTCTTAAGTCACACTTCATCAAACCATATAAAAATGGGGTTACACAAGACAAGGTTTAATGTTTGTTGGAGATTTTTTAATTGTTTAAAATAATTTGGGAACAAATTTTCCTTATGTGGTACATTTTTGATGATCCATGGTCTTGCATTTGTCTTTCATGACTTTATACATTGATTCTTGGATTTAAAACAAGTATACATATTTATTCTTAGCCTCTTTGTAATGTACCATTTTCATGTGGCTTATTACCTTTCATCTCCTTGTAGACACTCAATTTTATAAATATAACCTTTAACACTTCATATTTTGACATTAAACACTTGGTTAGAAAAATGCACTCTCCTCACTCTTTCTCAAAGACACCTAGATAGCACTCCAACCACTTTCTTATATTTTCACACCTCTATATCATCATTATATTAAGTTTAACTACATAAACTACATATAAAGTTAAGCACTAAAGGCACTCAAAAATTCCTGAAATATAAAATAACTCATGCATATCTATTAGGAAACACCATTTATCATTCTAAATTCTTTGTCTACTATTTTGAATTATTATTCTAGGAATAGGAGTCTCCATATTCATCTTATAAGAAAGTAAAATGACCCTTCTCAATTATTTGAGAAAGTCTAAAACTCAAGTGAAGTATTATCAAAACAAGATTGTCAAGTATGATTGCACTACAATAGATATCACATGTTAGGATAATGACATTAATTTTGAGCCCTCTTAATAATAGTGGTGATTTCAACTGTGCACATGGGGGTTCCCAAAACCCACCGAATTTTTTTGAAGGAACTCCTTCTTACACTATAAGGATTTTAGGGTTTGAGAAGAGTTTACATAACCATTATGAAGGTGAGAGAATAAGACTAAGACATAGGGACACACATTTATAGGAAATTGAAACACCTAGGAAGATATAGACCTAGATTCTAAGTAGGTCCAAGACCATATAGAAGGGTCAAGACCGTATGAATTCCTTAAACTGAGTTATACTATTTTCACTAGGCTCAATTTAATGTTATATTTTTAGTATTAAAGCATTTCTAGTCCCATATATTCATGTTCCTACACTCAAACTAGCAAGACTCTTCCATATCCACATATAATCAACTAAGTGAACTCTTTCCCTCTTTTTTTGATAGTTATTAGATCAATAATCACTTTAAAGGGTGTTATTCTAATTTGTGAAATTAATGTTGGAAGTTAATTAAATTAAAGTATCCACCTGTAACGTTACTCCTCCTTTTCAAGTATGTTAATTAAAACATTCTTAAATTAAAAACGGTGAGATTCACTAATCAAAAAAGGAAAATCACTCTCACACTCCAATCTTTTCCTTTAATCCGTTACCTTCACTTTTTTGCGCTCCATGATTTTAAACTGATTTGATTCCTTTTCCATGGCATATATTCTCTACATATTTCACCTTTTAATCCATGGATTTTCTACTTCTCAAAGGTTTAAATTTCCTCATATAATTTCATTTATCCCGTGGATTTTACATAATTTCTATCACAAATCCTCCATGGTTTTCCCTTTATTTTTATTTTTTTAAAATTTTTGTGGTACACTTATCCGTTGATTTAAAAATATACTATTTCTCACGGCTTTTCACCCAAGGCCAAAACATGGTAGAAAATAGAAATTCATTTTTGCCTCCTTGTAAGAGTTAGGAAAGAACAACTTAAGTAGGTTAAGAAGAACATAAAACCACCTAATTCAAAAATTTGAATTTATTTTCCCAAGTAAGCATAAGTGATTATTTCACAAAACCTTTAACATCTCAACAACAAATTAAAATTTACAAATTACAAAAAGAATGGGAGATCATCCCTTTGCAAAATGAATAGGTGTATTCCTTCCGTATTTTACATCTCTTTAATTAACTATGTATAGTTCCAAAATTTTAAAGTTATAAGCATATTTTACATTTGATTTAAATTTTAATATATCCTATATAAATTCACTACACTCTACATTGTATATTTCAGCATAAAATGTGCCAACATCACTGGTGTCTCCAAGATTTCACTTAGAAATTTTGGGGTACCCATTTAAAATTTTAAGTTTTCTTACCTTGTGAAGATCTGTGTTCATGTTTCTTATGTCCACTTGACTTGGTTATTGTTGTTTTGTTTGTTTCCATAACCCTTTTGGATGGTAAGATGGATCTGAAATTCTTCAAAAGGTTAAGAATTTTCTAGGAAGAAGTTGGAGAAATACCCATTTGGCAAAAAATTACCCAAAATTCTTAAAAGATAAGTGTTTAGTCTCCTAAGAATTCATGTTTTTAAAGTTACTTTACATCATGTTTTGAAGTAAAGTTATACCCAAAACTTGATTCAAACTATCTCACATTTGGCGAGTTTTCTTAGTGAATTTACTTCTTATAAAGAGCTAAGCAAGACAATTTTTAAACCCATGCAAACCTAGCTTATACCCATTCCTTATTTTTATCAAGCCGAAGCAACTCTACTTTATTCTTTGTGCTAAAACAAAACTACTTTACTTATGAAATTAGTTAAGCTAAGAAATTGTTCAAACCCTCAAAACTAAAGCACTTAGTTTATCGGTCTTCAGGATCTACATTTGTTTGCTTCACAATTAAAAATGTAAAGCTAATGTAAAACCCTACAAACAAGGAACATTACTTACTCATGTTTTTCAAACTACTTTACTCCCGAATGCAAAAAAATTAGTTAAGATGAGCTAACTCGAAACCTTGTAGACTCGAGGCCCTCATCTTATCGGTGTTTCCAAACCACTTTACTTACTTCATAATGCAAAGTAGTCAAGTAAAGCCATGTCAAAACTCTATTGACCAAGTCTTATTCATTATAAGTCTTTCAAACTACTTTACTCCTTAAAAGATAAATCAAGTCATTAAGAAAATCCATGTTTAAAACCCACATTACTCCACACTTTATGAACCAATCGGGTTTGTGATTACTCACTACTTCATAGGCCAAAAATAGGATAAGTCATTTGATAAACCCACCCCAAATCCCATGATGATGTGGAATTCATACCAAGAATATTAAGGAGGTGGAATATTTAAAATATAAGTAAGTCAACATCATTTTCATGCATCCTAATCACTTAGAGAGAAGTAATCCACCTTGTGAACCCTGAATAGCCTTGTGCTTTTTGATTGAAGAAGTTTTTGAACAATTCGAGCTCAACCCATTTATGGGTAAGATGTGTCGTCTATTTTTCTTTTTAGTTTCTAGTTTTTCCTTTCCTCCTTAATGTTGTTTTTCCAAACTTTATTTCCATCATGTGATGTTTTATCCATTCTCTAAAGTCTATGTTTTGTGAAATCATTTAGAAGCTAGGTAAATTTTTTGAAAGGGACTTAGGGTTTGAGTGAATAAGTTGAATTCATGGTTATTTTGTGCCAAAATCCTCAAAACATCATCTGTGAAATAAGCCATAATTTTACCCTAGCTTGATCGGTAATCTAAATTACTTTTACTTCACACATTTTTCAGGGATTTGACCTTACACAACTCAAAACCTAGCTCTTTTGGGATTTCTAAACTGCTTTACTCTCCTATGTTTTGTGTGAACCTGACCCCTTGCTACTTCCTTAGTGCATTGTGTGGTTTTGAATCATTCTTACTACCTATTCTTTACGTTGATTCAAATCACTAATACTTTCCCATGCTTTGTGAAGATCCTAATTACTATTAACTTCCAATGTTCTACGGATTTGTGACGAATCACTACTTCCACTATGATGTTCTTTAAATAAAACCCCTATTACTTAAAAATTGTGTTGTGTGGGTTTCCAAATATCCATTAGTTATCATGTTGTGAGATAAATCAAATCCCTATTACTTAAGACTGTGTTGTGTGGGTTTCAATAGCCATTACTTATCATGCTTTGCGGTATTTTAAACCCCACATTTCTACCTTATTTTCATGGAACCAAACCACTCCTAATTACTCAAAATTTTAAGTAGAAGCACCCTAAAAACCCACACTTCATTATAAAAATAGTTTATCTGATTAACTTGCCTTCTTTAAGACTAAAATTTCACTTAAAGTATTTTCATGTACTTTCATGACCAGAATAACTCTAGATATGCTAATAGATTTGAATTTTCTTATGAGAAATCAATTGTATAACTTGAAATATACATCTTAAGTAGTACTAATTACTGACTTTTCCATAGTTGGCATGCTTGTTTACTTGAAGAAAAAATTGCAAATGTCTAAAACAAGAGAAAGTTTACTTGAAGCAAGGGAAGAGTCACAATAAATAGGAGATATTTCCATTATACAAGAGGATCCTAATCTTGTAATTTAAGAAACCTCTAAGGTTAGAACAGGAAAAGGAAAATATAAATCTAGGCTTGTTAGTGAAACACAAGGAGATAAGATGAAGTATGAATATAAGGGTTATCTAGTTGAATCTTGTGTTGTATCTAAGCTTGTTGAAATCAGTGACATTAACATGGGGCATGTATCCACATTAGAACTCATAGAAAAATTTAAAGCAAGTAAGGACCTTTAATGCATGACCTAACCAACGATGGATTGATACAAGTGATTGCATTCCCTAGCACTATTCAATTACCTAAGTTTGTTTTGGGAAGTCCCAAGTTTTATGATCCTAGTACAAGGGAAGTAAAATATGAATTAGGAAATTTTTTTTGTGAGACTTGATACTCAATTTTTGAACTACTACCTGAAGATACCCATAAAAGAAAAAATGTTGGATATAAACATGGAAAATTACATTAAGAAGTGGGAGGAGAAACCCTAGTGACTGTATTAAAATTATGAATTTGAATTATTTGAAGAAAGAAAATTAGGAGTCAATATTTCCCAAGACCATTATGAGATCATATTTAGTCAAGGTGGTGATGATATAAGCGAGTCGTTGTGTAAAATTAAAGCGAAAATAATGCCAAATATTTATCCACATGCATGTATTACTTCATCGAGAAAAATTGAGGCCAACAAGCCCAATGCATTAATGAATTGGGATAAGATAATAATAAAAATATTTATCATCAGCTAAGAGGGGTTAGGTAGTCTTTAGAATTTAAGATGACCTCTTATCTCGGTGTATGTTGTAGTGGAAAATGGAACTTTCACTAGACTACATAGTAAAGGTATTTTGGCTTGAGATCATATCCATGAATATTATCCATAGTTGGCATTATCTAAGTATTTTAAGAATTACATGAAGGTGAATGACTTATTATTTTATGAGATCATTTGCAAGCTCAATCCTGAGTTAAAGAAAAAAATTATGACTAATGCGACTTGGGACATAATTTCCAAGTATGGATGCATTTTTTTCAATTTTCCAAATTCACTTATCTCATGGTTTGTGGTTTCTCAGGCTCACCACTTAAGCTCCTGAGATACCCTAATGATAAGTGGATATTGATGGAACTATGTAGGAAACTTGTGGAACTACATGACCTACAATCAAAAATTCATAAAGCAATTATCAACTTCCCAATCATCATTGGGAATTATCATTGTGTTAGCATTCATAAGGCTAAGAATATTTTGAAAGAAATGTTTCATCATTATGAACAAGAGGACTATGAAGCCATGAAAAATTTTATTTCAATAATCTAGCAAAAAATACAGTCTCTTTAGATTATATGCACCTCCCAGCACTAGAATATTTATGGATTGATTGCAGGGATGGATTTGAATTTAGAAGAAGAGACTATAACAGGATGAAAATATAGAAAATTATTATTTTTGCCCAAGAAGAAATTCTGAGAATCTCCATGATGATGGGAATTTAATTTATGATTCTTATAATAAAATGGGAGGAGATAATTCTCCACTCCAGTCAAAAGGAATAAGGTTAATTCACTTGAAGAAAGAACATCAAGTGTCCTAGTCTACACTTTAAATTGGTTACTTGTAATAGGTTATTGTATCAAGGAATCCATAATGAAACAAATGAGTCAAAAGAGAGTAGAAAAGGGTCAAGGAGATCACCAGTGACCAATAATCCCATAATAGTAAGAGGGGGAGAACGTCCATCATCCGCACAAACATCAACCCCGAAATCAATACCGTGAAGTTATTATTTCTTCAGCACAACTTATTTCTTCATCCTTTGTTTTTCCTTCCATACAAGTTCCCACAAAACAAGTGGAAATTAACATACCACCCTTTAGACCTGCTTCATTCATTCTTCCTCTAATAAGGGTGGACACTCCACCACCTCATCCTCCTCCTTTCTCTCCACCAAGAAATCCTCCTCCTCCATCATTGGATGATCAATCTAGCACTTAGCATGAGGAGGGACATGATACTAATTTAGATAACCGTTCACCTCATGAAGTTTCACAAGCACAAGAGAAGGAAGATATTAACATAGATGCTACAAAAATGGAAATTGTGGGAAAGGAAAAATTCATATGGAGGCGAGAACAAGAGTCATAGGTACATGATGTGGTCAAGAAAAGGGAAGAAGTAGAATTAGTTTTGAGCAACAAGACTACCAAGGAAAAGGAAGTTGAAAATTAGACGATAACTTATAAAATGGTAGAGTTGGAAAGCTAATACTAGAGACATGAATCAAGAAATGAAGGTGCATCCTACTACTGTAGTAGTAACAAGTAAGGATATGGTTGTGCACTCAGGTATCCCAAATTATTCAGGGAAATACTTTTCATCATGGTTGGCACTACAAACATTTCCAAATACCAAGGAGATAATAAATCTAGAAGAGATTGACCTCTACAACCGCTTAAGAGTATTAAAAAGAGAGGAAAAAGATCAAAAGCTTCTAAGGTAACTTCTAATCTAGTCATTGAATCATCATGTCATAAATTTGTATAAGTTTCTACCCCAATATTAGGAAGGAAAAAATGAGAATTAACTGAATAATATATAACTATGATAAGAGTTCCTCTAGGAGAAGTGACTAATGAAGGGTTAAAGTAGGACACTCGGACTTTAATTGATACACTTTTTCCTTAATCTTGATAAAGAGAGGGCTAAGAGAGCTAGACTAAATGATTAAATCTATAAGTTGTCTGAGATTATTGATAAGGTTTTCATTTCTTCTTCTTAGTATGTACTATCGGAGATCAAGTCAATGCTCAAAGTCATCATATAAGTGGAAGAAACATGTGAAAAGGCTAAATATATAAATGAATGGATAATGTGAATTAATGAAAAGGATAAGGATGAATACTGAGAAGTGATATTTAGATTGAAAGTTTTCCAAGATAGATTTGATGAGCTAAATTAATTGAAATTATAAATTGACAATGAATGTGGGATTGTTGAAGCTGAGTTAGAGAATCTTGAGAAAATAAATTCATTATCAAAGAAGGTGTGCCTTTGAAGAACAAATAATGCTAGAGGGATCACTAAAGCAAGGTAAAAAAATATTTGACCCTTTATTTTTGTAATAAGCTACTCGGACAAATGATGGAATAAATGAAAGTATTAGAAGAAGAAATGGAATAAATTATAGACAATATGGATGATTGTATTTACTTTGTTAATAAATACATAGAATCCAAACCACCAAGTACCATTGAGACATTTCCTCATCTTCTAAAATGAGAAATGGATAAAGTAATTACCCCTTTCACCTATGATTAAATTGAAAAGTTGGAAAAACTTCATTAAAATGTTAGGAATCTTGGTGAAATCTTGATAAAAGTAAGAGGATTTAGTAACATCTTAGAAAAGAAGCTTCTCGAGATACGAAATAGAAATATAATCTCTTGTTAAAGCTGATGGAAAAGTAATAAAAATATGATAGATCATCATTACTTTTCTGGAAGAAAATAAAGGAAGATACAGAGGAGAAAATTAATGATGACGTTGAAGGGAAAAGTGATAGTGAGAGTGAGGAGTTTAGCAGGGGATGATGCAGAGGATAAGAGTCATACTAAAGAAAAAGTTCTATTCTTGGAGTGAATCCTTCTTCATCTCTTTATTATTCATCATATTATTGTTCTTGTCCTTTTCATTTCCTTATGTTTTATTTAAGTAATCAAGAAATATTATGAGACTTAAGTAATTTGGTTAAAATCTATTACTTCAAGTCATTTTGAATAAGTCAAATTACTTAGAATTACCGGCGAGGTAGTTGATATGGTAGAAAATTTGATTGTCATGTATGCCAAGAAATGAGAAATTCAAGGAGGAAAATGCTCAACTTAATAATTTTTATAGCTAGGCACATGTGGGAAATGTAATCAATGTATCCTATTTGTATCTTCTTTCCATATACTATAAATAGAAAAAAAGCCTACGGGCCAAGAAATCAATTTTTTTGGAAATCAATTATTATACTTTGTGCATTGAGATTTCAAAATTTGTGTTTGAATACTCACATGTTCATTTTTAAACTTCTTGAACTTGAATAAGAAGGAGGATTTTTTTGGAACTTTGTGTCTTACGAAGTCTTGTTATGCGTATTGTGGTAGTTTATGGTAAACTATGTTTTATCTTGAATTCTCATTTGAATGCATTTCTTTTTATTTATTGAAAATTTTGAAAATCATTAAAAGAAAATTATTTCATGTGACTATAATGAGATCTATAATCTACTTTTTATGAAGCACTCATCATTTCCATAATAACCATCATTACCCTACATTTCCTCTCCACTTCTATTCACCACAACTTTCCCAATACAACTACTTACTACAAAATTATTTGGCTATAGTTCATGAGCTTTATAATTAAATTAATACCCATAAAACATTTTTTTATTTGAAAATAGATTGTTAGAATAAATACATATATCACACGGCCTTGTCAAGAGATTGAAAATTTCAAAGCGAGCGATGGCGTAAAAAACTCAAAATTTTCAAAGAATGAAGAAAGTGAAATTGGGTTTGCAAGGGAAAATGTTTCACGGTAGGGGAATCTTCTGAACTATAGGGAGGACTCACCATTATTCCCATGAAGTAAGGGATAAATAGTAAGCTGCAGGGAGGCCACAAAAGGGAGAAGGAGAAGCATGCTTCAAACCCTAATCTAAATCCACATAGACGGGAAAAGATGTAAATGAGCTAGGGTGGGAAGGAAAAACAATGAACCATTCAAAAAAGAAGAGGCAAGTGTGTCTTCCTCTCATTTAACCTATTTCAAGGATATCCTTAGCAATTGAGGTGGCAATACTTCTAGAAACCAGGATTACCTAGTCGATCTGGCTAAATAAATGCCTACCTTAGAGATCAAAAGCTCTAAGGTGGAGGAATACTATAAGACTCTTTCTCGAGATGATGTGATTGGGTGCTTCAATGGTCTTTGGAATTCCTCTATTGCATTATCACTCTACTCTAGGGGTTTCTTTATTGTGCATTTCAGGCGAGGATTATTAATGTTTCCTATCCGAAGGAACTTGTTTCACGGGTTAATGGTGGTATGCATTTGACTCCTTGGTTTCCAGAATTTGATTTGAATACTCATTCGGTTACAAAAATTCTAGTTCGAAGTAAGGCTTCCTTGCCTCCCTCACGAATCTATGGTATGCCTGGATGATATTGGTAATGTTTTGGGCAAGTTTATTAAAGAAGATTTAGATAGAACTCACTCAATGCTATGTACTTACACCCACATTTGTGTTAAAATTGATCTAAGTAAAGGACTACTAGATCGTATATTATTAAAATTTGGAATAATTTAGCATTCACAGGTTTTGGATTATGAAAATACCACCTTTAGATGCTAGATTCTACAAAAACCTAAGACATCTGCAAGCTTCTTGTCCTTTAAATAAAAATGGTGCTAAAAAGAGTAGCTCAACAACTTCTAGTGGTTTGGGCTACATGAATTTGGATCTAGTGTCCACTTCGACTTTCAAGGTGGGCATTGAACATAAGACAATAGAAACAAAAACAAATAAGTAGAAGGTTTCAGAAATGGGAAATCAAGAGAATGTTGAGATAGTTAGAGGAATGAAAAGAGGACACACATCTGACAAATCGGATTTGGATCAAGATTCTTTTCTTGACAATATGGAAGTCCCAGGAAACCCCAATGATCTTATGATAATTGTTCCATCTGACACTAGAAAGTGGCATGAAGTTAAGAACAAAAAAATAAAAATGTATTAATGAGGACTATTTTCCATCCTAAGGTGGTAAATAACTTGATCAGGGCACCATTGTTTTTTTTTACTTAATCACGTGTATGGAATAGTATACCTAGGTATATGTTTGTAGGTTTGTTAAGGAATGTCTTGAGAATTAATGACCAACCTTATTTGGTATTTCTCTGGGGGTTTTTGGCGTAGCTTTGTAATGGGAACAACCCCCATCAACCCGCTTTATCAATAAAAAATTAAATATATCACATGAGATCTTCACCATTAAATGAAGGGGATTTATCCCATGGCTTCCTAGGTTTGTGTGTGTATCCATACATAAAATCGAGCAAAACCACCACTAAGGATAAAAATATTTGAGGAAAGGAAAATTATGTGTGCACAATCAAGTATGTTTTTCTTTTACATATGAAAATTTCAATTTCACACTTAAAGGGGGAATTTAAGATTAAAATTTGGTAATTTATCCTTTGAAAATGAAAATATTAACATTTTTACTATGTTAAGAAAATTATTTCATTTTAATCCCAATCAATATATACATCTCTCTCTGTCTTTACATTCTTATCTTTACACATTACTTTGTCATTCATATAGGAAATATTAATTACTTAGTAATCCATCTTCGAGCATCACTCTGAAACAAAAATTATCACTAGTTGTATGTTCAATATTATACATCCTAAGGTTGGAGTACGCTCATGGAAAACATGTATGATCATGGACCCTCAAATATAATCACTTTTTTAAATTTAAATGTATTATGTGTGTCATTTCATCTTCCTATGTCGTCCTTAATGTGAATCTATAACCCATAGAATCATATATAAATAATTCAATTACATGTAATAACTCACGTGGAATTATCATTATCTCATATTAAAATTATCAACATTAAAATTCTCAACACTCTCATAATTATTACTAAAGCAATTGTAAATCAATTAGAACATCCAGATAATAGGTTTGACTCACTCAAACTAGGTTCAATAGTTTAAGTTTCTCTATTTTCAAGCACTAAAAGGACATAGAGCCATGTATTAGAAAGATAAAGCCACTCCAAACATTTTCAATGGTATCAATGGGATGAAAAGGATTGTTTAATAATTTGAAGCACACCACATCAAACTAGTACTATATTGAATACATTCTCTCTCCTATATTTATCCCATTATCTTTGTGTCAAGAGATATGAGGGAACCAATAATTGGTTGACATATACGTATGCAAATTTACACCTACACTAGAATAACTACTTAAGTATTTTTATTACTCAAGTGGATGTAGTGCATCACTTGGATTACTTCAATAGGGGTTGATAACCAAGGGTAGTATGGCCTCACCCACACACCAACTTCTCCTTTGGTAATTGTTGGAGCTCAAATTATACCCATTAGCAAATAAAAAGATAAATGATTTTGAGGAAACATGGGAATTTTTCCAAGTGTGAGACTTTCAGATTGATACATACCTATAGAGAAGGTTAGATTCATTGTTATGTATATTTGGGAAAACCCGTATAAAACATACTTATAACGATAAAACTACTCCTAGAGCTAAATACTATTCTAAAAATTCTAAGAAATGAAGGAGAGAGAGATGTAGAATGGGAAATCTAAGCTAAGAGGAGGTGATAGCACTAAAAAGGTAGAAATTACCTAATTAGATGATGTAGATATAAATGTGAGGTTAGGATCGTATAACGCACACATTTTATATGCAATCGATTAAAGAATTTAAAAAATGTGAGAGGGAAAGGTATTTACATCAAACATTATGTATTCGAAGGAAGTAAACCAAACTTACATTAATCAATATTTATAGATTAAATACAAATATGAGGCAAGAAAAATAAATATTCACAAATTACGAGTTCAACAACATAAAAATTTGAGTTTCACAAGGAAGATCTTAAAAATATGGTAAGGAAGGAAAAAGAGAAAATAATCATTTCAAAGTGCATATGAACTTATATTTATATAATTCTATGTCAAAGAGAATATAAGAGAGGTAATGGATAAGGACATCTGAGTTGGAGTTGAATATGTCTGAAAAATGCATTGAATGAGTGTGGGTTCCATTAATAATTTAAAATATTACTTGTAGTATAGTCATGGGTGCCTCCAAGTGTATCAAGCACCTTAGCATGACTCCTTGAGTGTATCACACACCATATTAATTCCAAGGAGGCCATGCTCTATTAAATTATAGTTGTTAGGGTGCTTAGCTCTATGGTTTTGAGTTCTTTTATAAAAAAATTACAACACCCTCCAATTTTTCATGTGTGTGCATGAGCTACCAGTGTAATTGGATAACATGGGACCATCTCACAAGTTATGGGACCCGCTACTTAGATGGACCTCTATACAATGTTGGTTCATATTCCTAATCTAATACTAAAACTACTCCTAATGAAGGAAATGTAGCTATCTAATCCTAATCTATAATTTCCAAAGGACTAGGGATAGGGAGAGTGCATGAAAAAAGAGAAATCCTACACTAATAATGGTGATAACACCAAGAGAAGGGAGTGAAATATTTTGGTAAGAGATAATGATGAAGGTAAATGTTCTTAAAAGAGACTAGAATAGATTTTACATAGTCCCAAGATGCGCATTTACCACCAAATCTCCAAGAAACACAACAACATAAACCTACAAATGTGAGAAAATATGCATAGAACAAAACAACAACAAAGGAGAGGCAAGAAAACACAAGAAAATTACAAAAGGGTTGAGAGAACACCATAATGCAAAATTTTATTGCTTTAGGAATTTTCACAGTCCATTACAGTTATAGAATAGAGGCACCATTACATTTTCAAAGCTCATGTGAAGGTTTATGTCTCAATGAAAAAATGAGAAACAATTTTGCAAGACTTTCCCCTAGCTCCCAGAATTTCTCCCTCTCAAAATGAGAAGTGTTACATCATATAGAGAACGGTTAGAAATATAAAGAGAGAGTGTCCCAAAAAAGTGTATTAATTTCTTACAAAACATGATGGAGTACCTGCAAAACCCATGCCTTGGTGTCTTGTAGCTTACTATAGAAAGAAATGGCTACCCATGCTTCATTTAATTAAATTTCAACTACCTGGAAGTGGTTATTTTAAATTGGGATAATTTTCTACATTTTTCTCCCATTACACTTCAAATCTTTAATTCCTTCATTTTTGAGTGTAGAGAATGGAATCATGATTCCAATGAGTATAATTTTGTCCATTTTTTTTTTAAAACTGAATAAGTTATGACAGTTTGAGTGTATGTCACTCTTAGTCCATTCTCGGCCTCATGGGATTATGCCATTAATTAGAAGCTAGAAATGATTATTTTACCTTTTTTCCCCCTTTCATAAAATTTCATGTTTTAAAATTCCTTATAAAAGCCTTTTTAAATTTTGGTGGGGCCCACAACATTTAAATTTATCGAATAAACGGGGGGTCTTAGGTGCTGACTCACTCAATTTTAAATCCATCTCGAGCTAGCTTGCCATCTAGCTAGCCAAGCTAGTATTTTACATTACCTCCCGAACCCCTTGTTCATCTCATGCTATGTTGCATTGTAAGCCATGGTGGGATCTATGTTTCCTAAGGTCATTCTATGTGACCACGTGAATCGCCATCTTGGAAACTTTGCATCGCCTTGCATCCCACGGATGAATCACTACTTCCACGGTGGGATACCCGGATCAACCTCGCCATTCACATTTTGGACCCAACGAATATGTGGGGAAATTTATCCTATGGGGAACAAGTTCCCCAAAACCCCACTTTGGCCACAATGGGCTTGTGCTTGCTCAAGTTGACTTGTTCCACACTCGACCACACTTCTTCGACTCACAACATCTCTCGCACTAGGCCAAGTTCCACCAACTTTCCCATCATTTGCATCATGTTGTTCTCACCTATCTTGTCAAATGTGTAATATCTTCCTACCCCGCATTCCTTTATTATGCATGAATCTCGGGGTCTCTTGGAACTCATAACCCGAGTTCCCTTGGGCCTCTTGCGACTTGAAAACCTGCATCATCCACACAAATTTTCTTGGAAACTCCCCAACTCTTCATCGATCTAGATCTTCACCACACCATTTTTTACGCACTAATCCCAACACAAAAATCCATTGACTCATCGGGCCCTTGATGAAATCACTTAGGCTAGTGTGCCTCTCGTTTCCATGTCACCGGTGCGAGACCAACTCGACCCCTAGCTTGACCATCCAAGTAGCTCGTCGAGCTAGAAATAGCTCACCCAATAGATTAGATAGTTATATTGAGCCCAATAACCATTTTTTTTCAACCCTTCAAAAAATTTTATAATTATTTTCCATATTTTCCCGAGACCCCTTGAATCGGGAATCTATAGAGACTAAGTAAAATTTTCTATGACATGTTACCCATTTTTATCCACTTTTTAACTAAAAGTGGGCCTCGTGGTCTGCCTTCTCACCCTAGACAAGCTCTTGAACTTCTTGAAACCTAGAAGAGTAAAAATGATCAAAGTGATCCTAAACCTCCTTGAATCACTGCAAATGCTCCCAAAACCTATAATTTCACCTGTAAAATTTAGATTCATCCATGAAGTCCTATCAACTTCCCAAGTCTAGACTTTCCTAATTGTACATTTCACCCAAGGATGGTAAAATGGATAACAATTTGGTGACTTATGTGGACATCTTCCTGCTATATTTGTTGATTGCTATCCGAATGCATATATTGGGCATGGATTCAACATGGTAAACATGAACTAATCTAAACCCTTTAAATTCAACCCTAGAGCCTACTTGAAGTACTTGCTAAACTTGGAAGCACACATTGGTAGAGTTTTCCAATATTTATATGAAAATATTGAAATTTACATGAGTGAGAAAAAAATTGATCTTGAAATTTTCTTTCCTTCTCCATCTTTAAAAACCGATCCATTGGGAATAAAAATAGAGACTTGGACCTGCCCCAAAATATGTCTTTTTCTAATATCAAGCATTGAATTAAACTGATTATTTCTTGGAAAATATTGAATGTTATAGAGCTTGCAACTCATGCTTTGACTTGGGAAGAAATTTAGGGTTGCTGCTAAAACTATTTTTCTTCATTCCGTAAGCTACCGAAACACTACTAAGGATGAAACTATCTAATGAGTGATAAAGGAGGATTTTAGGTTGATCTTCTTCTCAAATATCAAGCGAACCTTGAGAATAATGAGGAGAGATGTCCAAAAATATTGAGAGCATGCAAGTGCCATGAGACATGCTACCTAAAATACAACTAGCTTCCCTAAAACTAATTATCTAACTTTCCAAGAAGGATAAAAAGCTTTAGGCATGAATGATCGACAAGACAAGAGATTAAAAACTTAAATATGTGCCTAAATTTTATTTTAGTTTCTCTCGCATTTGATACTTCTTGTAAATGACAATTATTATCTGTAACCTTAAGCTTCATTCAACCCTACATTCCCTCCTGGAAACATAATCAACTATGGAAAGGGATCAAATAGAAGCAATAAAACTTGTTCACAAGAACTTAGGGAAAAGAAACCTATTCTAACAAAAATAATGTCCTACAAGTAGTTAGAGGAATTAGAAATCCTAAACTAATATGTACAAAGGTTAGAATTTACTCTAGTAAGAGTTCTTAAGGTAGATTTTGTTGACTAGAACCTGCAGTTCTGTTCTATCCAACTTAGAAAAATAGAAAACATTGTTACTTTTGAACCCCATGATCATGTAGGGACCACTCCATATAACATCAAATTTGGAATATTGTCCCATTTTTTCCCTATCAACATCCCACTTTAGCACCTGATATCCCTCTTGGACACTCCTATCTTTACCTTTCTTATTAAAGGATCTCTTGATCAAGGCTTGATCCTTTCCCATGGTTTACACTTATTTATTTATGAGCTACTCTAAATCCACGAGTTCTACATTTTCAGCTTCCATGGGCTCAAAATCAGATAAATCCGATTACTTAAGAAACTCTAGTGTTGGTAAATCTAGGCATATGAGTTGCCTAGCTTCTTTCTCATACACCATCTTATAGTGAGAGATGTCCATAGACCACTTTGGTGTGATTCTATAAGCCTAAAAGGATGATTTTAGATTGGTATGCCATGCCCTGTGGTTTTCATCCAAGATACTTCGATAATCCTTAGAAGTTCTTGTTCGTGGACTCAAATTTCCCATTACTCTCGGTGGTAATAATTAGATGAGGTGTTAAATTAGATGCTATTCCTAATATCCCAGTCATAAATCTTGGTGACAAGGAATGTTATATCATTATACGATATGATAGTGGCTGGGATACCAAATCTGGTAATAATTCCCTCTTAAAAGTCTAGTAAACTAGACTTATTTACTTCCTTGAGTGTTACATTGCTTCATTCCACTTGGTGAAATAGTCTATTACCGTTAGAATCCACTTGTGCCCTTGGATTGAATTAAAATTATTCAACCCAATGAAATCCTATCCCCACTCTATGAATGGTTGATTAACCAAGATTGGGTGGAGTGGAAGCATTGTTATCTTCTCTTTTCTGTGAAGAATGCACATTTTAACACTTTTGATCCATGCATAGCAGTCACTAAACATTGTGGGCTGATACTAACCAACCTTCATGATCTTGAGGGCTATTACTCATGAAGAAAAGTGACCTCTAGCTTCTCCATCATGGAACTCACATAGAACTCTCTCAATCTAACTTGTGGAAACATATTGCAATAGAACTTGATTCACTTCTTTCTTGAACAAGATGTGATCAATGAGGACATACAAAATGGATTGGAGTCTAAAGTATCTTCTATTTTCTCTACTCAAATTTGGAGGGCACAAATCTATTTTAAGTGGATCATATCTTGGGTCTAACAAGGGATGGGCACATCATCGGTTGTTTTTTCTTTATTATCTTGTAACACCAAAACAACTCCATATTTTCCTTATATCCAGGTGTGCTAATTAGAAGCTAGTTGTTCACATAATCCTTTCCCATAGAATGATTTGGATACATTAATTTTTATGTCATACTCCATGACATCAGTAATCCAACATTCCTTTTTCTCGTTCAAGTCCTTGTTTAGGAGAAATTCTTTAACTCCAGTGTGAGGCACTAACTGCTGAATTTTGTTCTTTGAAATCAAGTGCCTAAACTTCTTTAAAATCCTTATAACAACAAGGACATGATTTTCAATGAAAGAGTACCTCACCTCATAATATTCCAAACTCTAACTGAAGAAATAAATGGGCTTCTCGGATCCTTCCTTGTTCAGCTACACCAAGATGGTAGATATTGTGTCAGATCCACCAACGGCATAAAGAATGAATTCCTTGGAAAAATATGGATATATGAGACTTGGAGCTTGGGATACTACATGTTTGATAGCCTCAAAAATCTCTTTTCCTTCTGATGTCCAATTAAAGGCCATATTCTTCTTTAATATCATTTTCAAAGTGCCTTAACAAGAGTGGCAAAATCCAAAGAGGGATATTCGATGAAATTGATTCCCCCAAGAAGATTTGGAGATATTTTTGTGAATTGGAAAAGGTAGTTCATGGATAACTTCAAATATCTATAAATCAATAGTCATCCATTCCTTTAAATAAATGTGACCAGGAGCTTTCCCTCATGTGCCAAGAATATACATTTCTTAGGATTCAAAGATACTCCAAATTTCCTGCATCTTTGGAACACTTTCTTGAGGTGAGAAAGATGATCTGATTCATTCTTAGAAAACACCATGATATCATCAAGATAAACAACAACCATCTTGTTTATCCACCCCTTGAACACCATGTCCATATCCCTATAAAATGTTTCTCGACATTTGATAACTCAAATGACATCTTCCTCTAAGCGTATGTACCCCATTTTGTGGTGAAGGTTATCTTGAATTGGTCCTCCTCTTTCACCATGATTTGATTTTAGCTTGAGTATCCATCCATGATAAATTATCTCTAAACCAGATACCACTTGCAATTTTTTTCCATGGAAGGAAGGGGATAGTGGTCTTTGAGTGAGGCTTTGTTCAAGTCCCAAAAATCTACACACAATCTAATTCTCTCCTATATTTTCCTAATTGGCACCAAATTAGCAACCCATGATGAGTGCTTAATGGGAAAAATAATATTTTTCTTATAAATTTGGAAAGAGTTTTGCACAACAATATTTTACTGTATATCTCACACCATACAATATTTTCTTCTCATATCAATTCGACCAACAACATACAAATATATACACTCATGAAGCTCCTATAAAATAGGAAGCAAGTTTAACTAATAACACTATTCTAAGGTAATTGTTACTCATGTAACAATTACAAAACAATATTAACCTAAACAACTCATAATATGAGTATCCAAATACAAAATATTTACCTACTCAAATATTATGGAGCACTAAATAATATATTTCCTAACATTCCCCCTTAGTGCGAACATGGGGAAAACTTTCCTTATAATGTAACATGTCGCTACGTAGCCTACTCATGATATGGATGGTTTTCCAATTGGTTAGCGAAAAACACATAATGGATGGTTTTAGGACAATACCAATAACCTCTGGATAGTTTTTCCAGTGGATAACTAACAACCACAATATCATGATGCTACAGTAGTATCATTGGCTCTCATCACTATCTCACTTCAAGGAATAACATAGGAAAATCTGCTGAATTCTGTTGCTCATACACACAAAAATAAAATCAGAAATGGAACATTGGATCATGTTCTCCTCCTCAATGTGAAATTTCTACTTATTGAAAACATGAACACAACACAACATAATACACCACAAAAATGCCACCACATCTGATATACGGACCCATCATTGGTGACTGACGAGAGGTCATTGATTGACCTCCAGTCTCTTGTGCCTCCATCCTCTAGTATCATGCTACTAGCTAAGTAAATTCAGATTTGAGGATCAATAATTACATACCTTACTAGAAGCGTCGGGTTCCACCAAAAATGCATTCGTAAGGTAATTTTTTTATTTTTACGACACTTTTGACAATTCAAGCTTGACTCAAATTTTGACTTG
This sequence comes from Taxus wallichiana var. yunnanensis, assembly GCA_018340775.1. Lineage (NCBI taxonomy): Eukaryota > Viridiplantae > Streptophyta > Pinopsida > Cupressales > Taxaceae > Taxus > Taxus wallichiana. The sequence continues at coordinate 55,699,476 of CM031234.1, forward strand.
ATGACATAATAACACAAAATGAAGACTTCAAATTTGACAAGATGAAACTTTTACATTAATAAGATAGTAGAAAATAAAATGACCAATGACGACAACTAACAAATATTTACTTATGTACACACAACAACTTTTGGCATTTGACTCTTGAATGACATATGAGACATGTATTTAAAATAAAGAACGACTATATAGAATCATTAATTTACACATTTAAACATTATAAATTTAAAAGGGATTGTAAAAAAACCTATATAAACATAGAGACTATGTGAGATTTGGACAAATAAGCTAGACATAACACTTTTTAATGTATTTAGATGACCATGACATTTAACGAAACAATAAAATGAATAATTTTGACTTACCCAATAAGGTGAAATGACCACACTATATAACATGCGATTGAAATACAACACAATATGCATAGAAATAAAGGTGTGAAAAAGAGAAAGATAGACATGTGGTATGAATATAATCACTTTCAAATGGAGATAGATGTGGTACTTGGTGTGAGAGGTGGGAATATGGAGCTCTGTTCAAAAATTTTATTCGCTGTTGATGTGTATCCAAAAACCAATTCATAGAACAAAAATTTGATGCGTTCATTTTTTTATAGACTAAATTTCCTTGAATGACTAGAAAAGCATGACAATAATTTTGTAATGGAGACAATTCCTCCACATGGCTATAGTATCTACATACTTAGTTTAAAACTTGATTTGCGTCAAGTAAGACCAAATTTTTTATCCTTTAGTATTCCCAAAAATGACATGGAAATTGAATGTGACTCAAAACATAATATATTTATTGATATGAAGGTCAAATCTAAAAATATTTGTGAGCACAAAGATTCAATTTCTGGAAAAATAGATAAATATACAATAGATCAAGCCGCATACACACTTATTTAGTCTTTAATGATTTTCCATCACGTAAGTATACTTTCAATCAGTTTTATCTATGCGGGATGACATGAGAATGTCTACAATTATTCAGGATACTCATGATTCTATTATGCAGGTGTAGAGACATGGCAAATAAGGTAACCCAACATATGTGTGGAAGAAGAATGGGTAGATCACAAACCAACAGAATATCAAGATGGTTGTAAGAAACTAGCTATAAACTACTATTGCAAAAATAACAATAAAAGAAATCTCTCATAATAGGGATGATCATTAACAAGAAGACATCACACCGATACTAAATATAAATTTGGAAAGAGTGTTACACAACAATATTTTACTATATATCTCACAGCATAAAATATTTTCTTGATTTGTAAACTCTCTACTTTGGAATTGTCTACAAAATCATAATTATGTTGTTGTTATACTTTCTATTTGAAAATGATAGTTTGGAGCTAGTGAATAGATTGCTCATGCTTTAGAACCAATTATTACAAAGAAAGAAAACAATTAAAAGCTCATGAACACCAACAATTTTATCCTAGAAACTTCCACTGCGCAGAAATCTAGTCGGGAAGGTAAAAAAATTGTTTCTTCCCACTTTTATTGGCCAATTTAAAATAAGAAGTTACAAAATTACAATAAGTATGAAAGTGAAGTAGATAATATCTCACACTTCCTCCCAATTACTTGTTTTCTCTACCTTCAAGATCCTTTCTTCTACCAACTCAATTCCAGCACTAAGAACTCTTACTCACTTACTCTCATGCTTTCAATAATACATTCATTTTCTCCTCCCAGGTATTTATAGCCTCTCTCATGTCCTCCCATGCACTAGAGAATGGGAAAGGTCGTGACAGGGAAGGGAAAAAGTTAGATGCTTCAAATTTGTGTCCATTCGAGCTTCCATTTTATTTTTTTGTCAAAAGTGACAGGAGTGCCACCTTGCGCAGATCGATGATCATAGGACTGCCACTCTAAATGGGTGGAAGTTATAGGATCACCACCTAAGTTGGGTGGTAGCTGTACAACCTTTGCTCTGTCTGAGAGAGATGCATCTGTTAAAAGAAAACAGAACCTCCTTTTCTCCATTTTCTCCTTTTGGTGTTGGTTGATCTAATGAAGTAGATTCATCTTGGATCCCTACGAATCACACCTCTCCTTCTTAGGAGGATTTTGGTCCCAAAAAATCTTAGAGGGGGAGTAGATGAGGAAATAATTCCTTTGATTTCTCCTTAGAGTACCATCGGGCTGCCTTTGCAGTGTCTTCCCTTTGGCACAACTGCCAAGATTCTGTGGACTTCTCCTTGCCTCTCGGCCTTCTATTTTAACACTACATCCTCCACCAATTTTCCTCATGATTCAAAGACTGAATCCTTAATGAAAGGTATTATCTATAATCCTTTGTCTTCATCAATCATAGATGGCTCATATAGGTGCAAGTTCTCACAATTTACTACTAAGTACATCCTCATAAATGGTAGAAAATCAAGCCAGAAGGCATTTTTTCCAACCTGCACCAATATGGTGGAGGATCCATATCATAGTGGCTTGAGATTTTGCACTTGACCTTGTAGTCTCTCCTTACTCAAGTAAAGCCAAACTCTATCTTAAACGCGAAGCTTATACTCTCTCTGTGTTGATCGTGTCTAGACGTGTACTTGTCTTGGGATTTCTCCAACTGTTCTTTGACTTTGAGATGGATTTTATGGATCCTCTCAATGAATTTGTTTTTTCTAGTCACCTCTGTGTCTCATGTCTCTTCCTCATCCTGTCATCCAATTGTTATGTCTAGTAGATTTGTAGGTATATACCCCAAGTATGCTTCAAAAGGTGATTTCATGGTGGATGGGTGAACTACCCATTGTAGGAATTTGTTGAATGTAGGCTAAGGACTCATCGAAGTCCTTGGATATTTTCTATTATACCATTTGATGATTTATACCAAAGTCATATTCACCACCTCTATTTATCCATCTATATGTGGATGGAAATTTGTGCTCCTCTATAACTTTGGTATCCATATTTTCCCACAAAGTAGTCCAAAAATTCTCCAATAACCTGGAATCGTTGTCATAAATAATAGACTTTGGCAAGCCAAAATGTACTCATACATTAGCAAATAAAATATTTGTTGCTTCATTTCTTTTACTATATTTTTACATGCCATAAGAATACACATCTTAATAAATCTATAAACAACAATATAGAGATAGTCATGGCCATATTTAGACATAGTTAATCCTCCTACAAAATCCATACAAATGTCCTCCCATAGATGAGTAGGTACCAAAGTAAAGGCATATACAATCCCTCCTTCCTAGTATTAGGTTTTATAATCCAACAAAGTTTACATCCATTTATAAATTTCGATACTTCTTATTGCATATTGGGCCAATACACATACCTTTACAAGTGAGCTAGGGTATTACCAACACCAAAATGTCCCACTACTTTCGAGGTATGTGCTTCCCTCATCAATATAAGTCTTTCTTCTTTCATCACACAAAGGTTCCCCATTAGTAGATCAGCTCATCTTGGAGATAAAAATATTCAATCCCCATCCTTTAAGTCCTTTGCATCAGAATCGCTGAAATGTCACCACAAAGTCTCTATCTTGGGAATATGCCTCCCTATAAGATTCCTTAATGAAGGGCTCAATCGAGAGATATTTTCCAAGAAGGAAATATTTTCCTGTGTGGGCAGCCTAGAAAACATCTCTGCCATAAAATTTGTACTACCCTTCTTGTATTTGATCACCGGATGGGCTAAAAAGTTGCAATTTAGACCGTGTTTGCAAATACTTTGGAGAGTTTCATGGTTAGTGTACACAATAGTTTCTTTACCCAAAAAATAACACTTTTGTTTCTTAATTTCTTAAACTAGTGCATACATTTCCTTATCATATACTGAATATCCTTTAACTGCTGAAGTAAAAGTTTCATAATGATAGCATATGGGTTTACCTCCCTGAAGAAACACTTCACCCATAGCATAATCACTAGCATCCGACTCTACTTCAAAGGGATGCTGCAAGTTAGGATGATAAAGTACTGGAGAATTACTTATCTTTTTCCTTACCATATTCAAAACCCTTACTCTTTATGGCCACTATGTGTAGAGGTGTTGCAATTGCGGAGAATCTGGATTGAACTTCCACATGTACTATACTTCTTCCTCAAAACTCCAATTTTCTATGGCCCCATTGGTTTTGGCTAGGTTGTGATGGATTCCACATTCTTCATATCCACTCATATAGCTCCTTCTCTAACCACATGCCCAAGATAGACAAGTGACTCTTTGGAAAATTCACATTTCTTCATATTGCAAAGAATTTGTTTCTCCCTGAGAACTTACACGACTTACTATAAATGATTTAGACGTTCCTCCCATGTGGCACTAAAAATCAATAATTCATCTAGATAAACAATGACACATGAATCTATGAAATTTCACAATGCATCATTCATCAATCTCCTAAATGTAGCAAGTTACATTACATAACCCGAATGGAAGTACTACCACTCATACAAACCCTATTTTTTCTTAAATGCAATCTTCCATATATCCTCCTCTTTCATTCTCACTTGGTGATAACTGACTTGAGATCCAACTTCATCAAGAATTTTGGATGTTGAAGATATTCCAAGAGATCATCTATGTGGGGGAGTGGATATATGTTTTTTATGGTGATCGTGTTCAACACGTGGTATTCAATGCACATTCTCCAAGAACCATCCTTCTTGGCACCATCAAAAGAAATGAATCACATGGGGATGTGCTCGGACTTATCACACCCTATTCTAGTACTTCTTTGAGTTGTTTATTTACTTCAAGTACTCCCCATCAAGGATTTCCTATTGTTTTCCTCTCAATTTTCCCCACCCTTTCGAATCTAATTTTGTGAAAATTGGAGCCCTGCCATAGAATAAATTCAAGTTTTAAACTCCTCGGATGCTTATTTTCATTTTGCACGACATTTTAAATCAAATTTCCTAAGTCTGCTAGTGTTAAAACCTTTTACCTATTTTTAATGGATGGGAAATGATTTTAGTTCTCCCTTTATGTGTTTGGAATGCGTGGGACCTTACATCTTTCATTTTTAACCTTTTGCAGAGAAAAAAATTCTTCATCAAGAGTGAAAATGGCATTTTCCTATTTCCTACAACTTCCTACGTTCTTTTCCCCATCAAATTCTTGCTTGAAAAGGTGAAGCTACGCATTTTTTCTCATTGGATGCGGCCGGATGGGTTCCTTTTTGAACTTATCACTTTTGGTGATTTTGAAAAAATGTCATATTCACCCCGCATCCCCATGGGTCCTTGATTGGTTGGAGTAGTTTTGGCAGAAGTTTGGGGCGATGGATCCATTTTGTTCTCCAAGGAATTATGGTGAAAGGGTGAAAAATTCTAAAATGACCTGCGGCCCCGCTCATGTGAAAGGATAAATTCTTAGTTGAAGCCTGCAGTCAATCAGAAAGAGATAGGTGTTCACGTTGAAAAGTAAATGGCAGAGGCATGGAATTTCAGGGGAAAGGTTGGAGTTTTTTCCCTTTTTAATACAGATACAAAGTGAAGCACATCCCTACAACCAATCGGGTGTTGCCACGTGTTGAATAATAAGAAAGGGACATGTGGCTGCTTTTCAGTTCATATGCGTTATGGCAGACCAACGGAGGACTTTAGGAATTTTAGCCTTGTTTCCACAAAGGGTGAAAAGTTCTAAAATGGCTCGTGGCCCCGCTCATGTGAAGGGATAATTTCTAAGTTGAGGCCCGCAGCAAATTAGAAAGGGACACATGGCCTACATTGAAAAGTCAATGGTGGGGGCACGAACTTTCGGGGGAAAAGTTGGAAATTTTCCCCTTTTTCAAAAGTGGATAAAGTATAAAACTGAAGTGCATTCCTGCAACCAATTAGGTGATGCCACATGTTGAAGAATGAAATCAGAATAGCGGGCCTGCGGAGGAAACTAAGAATTTGAGTCTTTTTCACCAAAGGGTTAAAATGTTGTAAATTGAGCCAATACACCTTTTCCAATCATGGTGTGCCACTTGTTCACATTGAAAATTCAAAGCGGATCGGAAGAGGTTTTTGAGAATTTGATTTTTTTGTTAAAAAGAGTTTAAATGTAAAATTTGAACTTCATTTCCTCAGCCACTTAGATGGCGCCACATGTCTGGCCTTTGCCGGAGCTACGAAGGAGTGGAGCAAATTGAGAAATCATGCTTTTTCTCCCAAAAGTCAGAAATGTAGATTTCTCCCCCAGGGCCATCATTGCTTGGATCTTGCCATGTGTAGGGTCCAAATTTGAAGGTAAAAGGGTGAAGGATAGCCAAATGTACTCATCTAGTTTTTAATGCCATTAATGAACTAGAGCTCTACAAAAATTAAAAAAATGGATCATTCTTCTTTCTTTTCTCCCTGATTCCTTTTTGTTTCTTCATGAGATGTATTTTGGATTGGTTTTGGAGCCAAATCTATAAGTTTAAAGAGATGTAAATTTTTATTATCAGAAAATGGATTTTATCGGGCATACACAATAAAAAGGGGGAAATCTTACAAGTAAGCACTTGAGTGCTATGAAAGTGGTTAAAATGTGGAAATGGAAGGACCACATGAAGAAGAAAATCATGAGATGCCCCTTGCTAAAGTAATCATGCTCGAAATGATGAAATATTCTCCTTTTTGAACCTCTAGTTTTCATGAGTGTGTATGTTTCATGTCACTTTCCAAAAAAGTGGATGTGCATGATAAACATTATTCTTTTTGGATATTCTTTTCTTGGGGACCAAGTATGGATGTACATGGATTGTTATAAGAACATGGTTTTAGCCATGGAAAAGGGGATCTAGTTTTTCTAGGAATGTTATAAATTTGGAAGTAATTCAATTCAGAAGATTTCTTTCTCAATTTTCTTTGTTATATATCTCTCTCTCTCTTTGCTCGATTCAATGGATCATTTGTCTTTGCATTCAAAAGAAAACTTTGTGTTCTAGTCTATGTAATCTTTAGAACTTTGTGTCTGTAGATTTGCATCGGTGGTGAAGTAATTGATCCTTTTCTTTATTTTCTTGGTTCAATGTGAGTAGGGAGGTACTCTGCTATCTATATTTCCCAAAATCATTATTGTTTTCTTCCTTCTCCCATCTCTTTATTCTTCCATTCCTTCTGATTGATAATATTTTGAGTATGAAAACAAACTAGAATACCAGGATCCAAACATTGATAGTTGTAGATTTGTACATTTTTTTTTCCAACTTTCAATAAGGGAACCTCTCCCATTAAAGAGGAGGCTCTTGTTGTCCCCCCGACCGTGGTTTTGACCCATGTTCCATCTAGTGACTCTTTTTTACACTCGAGGTAGAAGAACCCTTGGGGAAGAAAACCCTCATTTCCAACTTCTATATCATCAAGGTTTCTCTCTCCCTTCATCAAGAAAAAGAAGAGGAAAAAGATCTGAAAGCACTCCTCCTGTTAGAGACAAAACTTCTAGGAGTGACATCCTCAAGATAAAATCAGTCCTAGTTTGCATGCTTTGATTCTCACTGGTGTTTCAGTTCCTCTCCAAACAATGTTTCCAACGATGGCAGCTCCTCTACCTTGGGGCCAAAGGGTTGGGCCTCTTGCTCTTCCCTAGCCATTGCATGAATTTCCTAGAGGAAACATAAAGAATTTCCCTAAATTTAGAGGTGATGAGAACGTTCATCTAGATGAGCATACTTTGGCCTTCATTGTTGTTTGTGGTGTTCTTGAAGTTAAACATGAAAATATCTCTACTAGATTTTTTTGGTGATATTGTAAGTTAATGTTGCTTATTGGTTTTATCATCTCCCTACTAGATCCATCACCAATTGGAACACCATGACAACCCAATTTTAACAAAGTGTTTTAAACCTACTGAGGATGTACATGCCCTCTTGGCCCATATTTCTCAAATCAAGAAAGACTCACATGATCCCATGAGGGAATTTGTGGCAAAATTCAACAAGCTGGTTAACAAGATCCTACAAAACACATGCCCTATGGATCAGATTAAAAATGTTTCTTCCTCAATGCCTAACTACCTGAAGTGAGCTATGCACTTAGAAGAGATAATCTTGCCACTTTAGATACTGATCAAAGATATGTTGTCAGTGTTGAAGATGATTTGATCATGTTTTGAAAGCTAAGGAGAGAATAATCAAAATCCAAAGCATATCCTTCTTTGAAATATTCTCCTAGAGCTAATTCAGATCATTTTGCATATTACAGAAAATTACTAATGATCTCAATGCTCTCAAGAAAAATTTATCCTAGCATGCTCCTTATCAAGATGTTCCTAAGAAGAACTTTCAGCTTAAGAATCTATTTCACTCTCTTCAGACCATATTGGTATTTGAAGGCCCACCTATTAAAGTTCCATTCAATGCAACATGTGAAGTATTGGAGCCTAATGAAGAGAAGGAGGATGAAATATGTGAATAACATTAAGAGGAAGATGATGAATAATTAGAAGAGTTGAGTGGATCTCATGTCAATTTTCTCACCACTAAAGGTATAGATGAAGAGGATGATTATGAAGAAATATTTATAGAGATGAACAATGAATCATATGCTTTCATGAATCGTGAGCAAGCCAACAAGAAGGAGAAAGTGGTGTAGCCTACTAAAAGATCTAAGGAACCTCCTATGGTCATTCCAGTGATTGCAAAGAGAGGAGCTCCTATTCCAACTTCTTCCACACCTAAGGTAAGTTTTGTTGTTCCTTCCTCCTCTATTTTTTATCCTAAAACTTCTTGCCATTCAAATGATAGAGTTGATAAGTCAAAAGTTTGATCTACTCCTATCAATGATGCTCCATCTACCAATGGTTCTTTTGACATTATTGACCATCTCAAGAAAACTAAGATCCAGATCTCAAAAGCAAAAATCTACTAAGCCCATCCCAAGGCCTTTGCTAAGATGGTAGACTTTTTAAAATCCAAATCCAAGCCTTCATCTCCTAGTTCTAAAGGTATATTGCCCAGTCCTTCTCCCCTGACTGTGGTTTCAACCCATGTTCCATTCTGAAACCCAATAGTTTTTGGCAACTCTGCTGGGGAATTCATTTCAAATGGATTTTAGTTTTTGAATAACAACTTCTTAATCGTCTTTGATCTAGTGACTTCAAGATACACTCGGGGTAGAAGAACCCTTGGGGAAGAAAACCCTCATTTCCAACTTCTAGATCATCAAGGTTTCTCTCTCCCTTCATTAAGAAAAAGAAGAGGAACAAGATCTGTAAGCACTCCTCCTGCTAGAGACAAAAATTCTGGGAGTGACATCCCTCAAGATCAAATCAGTCCTAATTTGCATGCTTTGATTCTCACTGGTGTTTCAGTTCCTCTCCAAAAATCTTTCCAAGGATGGTAGCTCCTCTTCCTTGGGGCCAAAGGGTTGGGCCTCTTGCTCTTCCCTAGCCATTGCATGAATTGCCTAGAGGCAACATAAAGAATTTCCCTAAATTTAGAGGTGATGGGAACGTTCATCTAGATGAGCATATTACGGCCTTCATTGTTGTTAGTGGTATTCTTGAAGTTAAACATGAGGATATCTCTGTTATAATTTTTTTGGTGACATTGTAAGTTAATGTGCTGATTGGTTTTATCATCTCCCTACTAGATCAATCACCAATTGGAACACCATGATGAAAGTTTTAATAAAGTGTTTCAAACTTGCTTTGAGAATGTACATGCCCTCTTGGCCCATATTTCTCAAATCAAGAAAGACTCACATGATCCCATGAGGGAATTTGTGGCAAAATTCAACAAGATGGTTAACAAGATCCTACAAAACACATGCCCTGTGGATCAGATTAAAATTGTTTCTTCCTCAATGCCCAACTACTGAAGTGAGCTATGCACTTAAAAGAGATAAGCTTGCCACTTTAGATCTTTGATCAATGATATGTTGTCGAAGTGTTGAATATTATTTGATCATGTCTTGAAAGCTAAGGAGAGAATCATCCAAATCCAAAAATATCCTTCTTCGACATATTCTCCTAGAGCTAATTTAGATCATTTGGTACAAAAATTGCTAATGATCTCATTGCTCTCAAGAAGAATTTAGCCTAACATGCTCCTTATCGGGATGTTTCTAAGAAGAACTTTCAACTCAGAATTTGTTTCCCTCTCTTGAGACCAGATTGGTATTTGAAGGCCCACTGGTTAAAGTTCCATTCAATGCAACATGTGAAGTCTTTGGAGCTCGATGAAGAGGAGGAGGATGAAATATGTGAATAACATGAAGAGGAAGATGATGAATAATTAGAAGAGTTGAGCAGATATCATGTCAATTTTCTCACCACTAAAGGTATAGATGAAGAGGATGATTATGAAGAAAGAGTTGTAGAGATGAACAATGAATGATATGATTTCATGACTCGTGACCAAGCCAACAAGAAGGATAAAGTGGTGTATCTTGCTAAAATATCCAAGGAACCTCCTATGGTCATTCTAGTGATTGCAAAGAGAGGAGCTCCTATTCCAACTTCTTCCACACCTAAGGTAAGTTTTGGTATTCCTTCCTCTTCTATTTTTATCCTAAAACTTCTTGCCCTTCAAATGATAGAGTTGATAAGTAAAAATTTTCATCTACTCCTATCAATGATGCTCCATCTACCTCTAGTTCTTTTAACATTATTGACCATCTCAAGAAAACTAAGATCCAGATCTCATAAGCCAAATTCTACTAAACCCATCCCAAGGCCTTTGCTAAGATGGTAGATTTTTTAAAATCCAAATCCAAGCCTTCATCTCCTAGTTCTAAAGGTATATTGCCCAGTCCTTCTCCCCTGATTTGTGGTTTCAACCCATGTTCCATTCGAAACCAAATAGTTTTTGGCAACTTCGTTGGGAATTCATTTCAAATGGATTTCAGTTTTTGAATAACATCTTCTTAATCATCTTTGATCTAGTGACTCTAAGATACACTCGGGGTAGAAGAACCCTTGGGGAAGAAGACCCTCATTTCCAACTTTCGGATCATCAAGGTTTCTCTCTCCCTTCATCAAGAAAAAGAAGAGGAACAAGATCTGCAAGCACTCCTCCTACTAGAGACAAAAATTCTAGGAGTGACATCCCTCAAGATCAAATCAGTCCTAATTTGCATGCTTTGATTCTCACTGGTGTTTCAGTTCCTCTCCAAACAATCTTTCCAAGGATGGCAGCTCCTCTACCTTGGGGCCAAAGGGTTGGGCCTCTTTCTCTTCCCTATCCATTGCATGAATTCCCTAGAGGCAACATAAAGAATTTCCTTAAATTTAGAGGTGATGGGAACGCGTTCATCTAGATGAGCATATTGCGGCCTTCATTTTTGTTTTTGGTGTTCTTGAAGTTAAACATGAGGATATCTCTGTTATAATTTTTTTGGTGACATTGTAAGTTAATGTTGCTTTGATTGGTTTTATCATCTCCGTACTAGATCCATCACCATTGGAACACCATGATGACCTAGTTTTAGCGAGTGTGTCAAACTTGTTGAGGATATACATGCCCTCTTTTCCCATATTTCTCAAATCAAGAAAGACTCACATGATCCCATGAGGAAATTTTTGGAAAAATTCAACAAGTTGGTTAACAATATCCTAAAAACACGTGCCTGTGGATCAAATTAAAAATGTTTCTTCCTCAATGCCCAACTACGAAGTGATCTATGCACTTAGAAGAGATAATCTTTCCACTTTAGATGCTGATCAAAGATATGTTGTCGAGTGTTGAAGATGATTTGATCATGTCTTGAAATCTAGGAGAGAATCATCCAAATCCAAAGCATATCCTTCTTCCACATACTCTCCTAGAGATTATGCAGATCATTGGTACAGAAAATTGCTAATGATCTCATTGCTCTCAAGAAGAATTTAGCCTAACATGCTCCTTATCAGGATGTTCCTATGAAGAACTTTCAGCCCAGGAATCGGTTTCTATCTCTTCAGACCAGATTGGTAATTGAAGGCCCACCTGTTAAAGTTCTAGTCAATGCAACATGTGAAATGTTGGAGCCTGATGAAGAGGAGGAGGATGAAATCTGTGAATAACATGAAGAGGAAGATGATGAATAATTAGAAGAGTTGAGTGGATCTCATTTCAACTTTCTCACCACTAAAGGTATAGATGAAGAGGATGATTATGAAGAAAGAGTTATAGAGATGAACAATGAATCATATGCTTTCATGACTCATGAGCAAGCCAACAAGAAGGAGAAAGTGGTGTAGCCTGCTAAAATATCTAAGGAACCTCCTACGGTCATTCTAGTGATTGCAAGGAGAGGAGCTCCTATTCCAACTTCTTCCACACCTAAGGTAAGTTTTGTTGTTCCTTCCTCTTCTATTTTTTATCCTAAAACTTCTTTCCCTTCAAATGATAGAGTTTATAAGTCAAAATTTTGATCTACTCCTATCAATGATGCTCCATCTACCTCTGGTTCTTTTGACATTATTGACCATCTCAAGAAAACTAAGATCCAGATCTCAGAAGCCAAATTCTACTAAACCCATCCCAAGGCCTTTGCCAAGATGGTAGAATTTTTAAAATCCAAATCCAAGCCTTCATCTCCTATTTCTAAAGGTATCTTTCCCACTCCTTCTCCTTCATCTCAACCAAGCCTTGTGGCAGCAATCACTTCATCTGATGAGAAGATCAAACCATTTTATGTCACTCTCCTCATAGTTGGCCACAAACTCAACAATTTTGTTATTAATCCTAGTGCTTTAGATAATGTGATTTTTTCTAAGGTAGCTCATGCCCTAGGCTTAACCCTAACCCACACTTTTGGTTCATGTTACTCAATGGAAAGTAGAGAAGTGCCATTGGTTGGAAGGATCAAGGATGCACAAGTAGCCTTTGTTACTTTTCCAGAGAAGAGAGTTTTAGCCACCATTTTGGTAGCTGATATTCCCCCTTCCTACAACATGCTGCTGAGTAGAAATTTTTGCAAAGATGTTGGAGGAGAAATCATGATGGATTGGTCACATGCTCTTATTCCAATGAATGGGAAAATGAAGAAGCTACTACCTAAGAAACAAACTAAATATATTGTGCAAAAAATAGATGACCCAAAGGCACAAATACTTTATGAGGACATTGGTCATGGTAACTACATGATCATGTCACAAGATGAGGCTAACCATCCTAAGGAAGTGCTTCTTGATCCTAATGGTGTTTGGATCTTGGAATTTTATGGGAGCTACTCCTCAGTTGGTTCTGGAGCTGGTGTGGTGCTTATTTCTCCTGAAGGGAAAATTCATCCTTTCTCCTTCAAGCTCCAATTTGAAAACACAAATAATATAGCTGAGTATGAGGCTCTCATCCTCGAGTTTAAGCATGGAAAAATAGATGGGGATCAAGAATCTCCTTTCTCATGGAGATGTAGAGATGATTGTAAAACAGGTCAGAGATCTTTTTCAAGTGAAGAATAGAAGGTTAAAACATTACAAGAATATGGTCTAGGATACTATTGAGTTCCTTGATGCCTTTTCCATTGAATCCATGCCAAGGGAAAGAAAAACCATGGCTGATTCCTTGAATGTCTCGGGGTATCTACCGATCCCTCATCCAGATTTATCCCAAGATAAATTTACCATTGAGATGATTCATAGGTCTAGTGTTATTGACAATGCAAAAAATTAGTAGGTCTTTAATGATGATCAACTTTTTCTTTCCTTCCTTGAACTCAGAGATAATTTTGACCAGATGTACTTTTAAGGAAGTGGAAATCTTCCTCAAGAGTATGTGCCCCCAAATGAAGAAGATAACAAAGAAGAAATGGATCATGATGGCTGCATAAAAGCGAAAGGTAATAAGATACCTAAAGGGCTAGTAAGCTTGGAAGAGTTATTTGATAAACATGATAGGTACATCAAATCCAAAACTTCCAAAGGAGCTTAGCAGTCTACAGAATATGAAAAGATAAACATTGGGAGTCTTAATGAACCCATGCTGGTAAACATTGGAAAGTGTTGCACACAATAGGAGAGGGAGAAAGCAGTGAATCTGTTGAAAAGGTATGCTAATTTTTTTCCTATTCTTATGACAATCTAAAGGATTTTCATCTAAAAGAGATGCAACATTTCATTCCTCTAAAACCTAGGATCAAGCCCTTCTAGAAAAAGTAGAGGCAATATAACCCTAAAATTATTGATATAATCTTTCAAGAGATCCAAAAGTTATTGAAGGCTAAGATCATTTTCCCCTTCACCATTCAACTTGAATTGTTAATATTGTGCATGCCAGGAAGAAGAATGGTGAGATCTGGATTTGTGTTGATTTTAGGAATTTGAATCAAGCCTCTTTGAAGGATAATTACCCTCTCCCCTAATGGATCAAGTGTTGTAGGTTATTACAAGTTCAGAAATGATGTCCATGCTTGATGGATTCTTAGGATATAATCAAGTAGAAGTAAGTGTTGTAGATCAACATAAGACTGCCTTTACCACTCCTTAGGGCACCTTTGCTTACAAGAGAATTCATTTTGGCCTCATCAATTCTAGTGCCACCTTTCAGAGGGAAATGGACCTAGCCTTTGGTAGTCTCAAGGGAAAATGCATAGTTATATACCTTGATGATCTGACTATGTTTTCAAAAACCGAGTTGATCATTTCCAACACCTTGAAATAATCCTCCAAAAGTGTAGAGAGCATGGCATCTCCTTGAATCCCAAGAAATCTATCTTTTGTGTCACCGAGGAAAATTATTGGGACACATTGTCTCTAAGGAGGGAATCAAGATTGATCTAGAAAGAGTCAGGTAATTCAGCAGATCCCTATCCTCACAAGCAAGAAGGGTGTGCACTCTTTCTTTGGCAAGATCAAATTCATAAGAAGATTCATACCTGATTTTGCTGAACTTACTTTGAACATAGCCCACATGGTGAAAGTGAAGAAGAATTTTGGTTGGTCCTCTAAAGGAAAGGTTGTATTTGAAGACATCAAGAGAGCTATAACAAAGACTCCAATGTTGGCATGCCCGATTATAGCAAGGAATTCATTATCTGTTCTTTATGCTACTAAAAGTACTCTAGATGCTAAGTTAACCTAGGAGAATGCGAGACGGTCATGAACTACCCATAGCATTCATGAGTTATATTTTGAAATACCATGAGATGAAGTACACCATGATGGAGAAACATGATTTTTAGTGGTCAAAGCTGTGAAGTAGTTTTGTTTTTACATCCTCAACTCTCATTCTATTATGATTATCCCGATACAACTATTAAATCCATTCTTACACAACAAGAATTTGGAACCAAGAGAGGCAATTGGGTAGCCAAAGTTTAGGAGTATGATCTTGATATCAAACCCACCAAGATAGTTCAAGGAAAGGGCTTATGTGAACTCATTGTTGAAGGAGATGATGCCAAATTGTCCAAGGAGGAAGTTGATATCCTGTTGTTCTTTTCCTCAGCTCAACTGATGAATGGTATGCTGGAATTGCACACTTTCTTACTTATGGAGAATGTCCATCCCATTTGAGTGCCAAGGAGAAGACAACCATCAAATTAAGATTTACATAATATGTGTTGTGGGAAAATTCATTGTTCAAATGAGGCATAGATGGAAGGTTTTTGAAATGTGTTGACAAAGAGCAATAAAAGAAATTGTTCTTAACCTTTCATGACTAGGCCTATGGAGGTCATTTCTCGTTTGTTGTCACACAACCCAAAAAAATCCTCCGTGCTTTGAATATTATTCACCTACCCTGTTCAAAGATGCATCAAAGTGGGTAGGAAAGTGTGAAGCATGTCAAACCTTTGTTGGAAGACCAAAATTGGCTACTTTACCTCTCAAACCAGTGGTGGTTAAGGAACCTTTTCAACAATGGGGTTTGGAATTCATTGGGACACACAATCCACCTTCAAGTGGAGATCATAATAATGTTTTGATGCCATTGATTATTTCACCAAGTGGGTGCAAGCCATTATAATTAAAAGTAGTAATTTTGAAGTAGTATGCAACTTCATTAAGGAGCACATCTTAATAAGGTTTGGGATACCAAACAAGATCATCACTGAAAATGCTTCCAATTTTTCTTCTGCTGAGATGATGGATTTCTACTATGGCTATGGAATTTCCATTTCCCACTCTTTATATTACTATCCCCAAGGGAATGGACAAGCAGAATCAACTAACATGAACTTGGTCACCATTGTTTGGAATCTTGTTAATGATTATCGAGAGGAATTGACATAAGAAACTATATGATGCTTTATGGGCAGATAGGATTACACCTAAGAGAGCCATTGGAATGTCTCCTTTCCAAGTGGTATATGGAGTTGAAGCTCAGCTTCTAGTGACATTGGAACTTCCAGTCTTACATTTGATGAAGGCCATTGAGGATACCGTACGTACCCAAAATTGTAAGGTATTGTATTGCGGAACATGTAACAAGTGCCCCAATGATGATACAGTCTCCTTGCAAGGTGTTTGGGATCGAAAAATCTCTCGGAGTATGCATTAACACTCCGCATGCCCCGCCTAGCCCCCGTGCCCTTTGTTTTCCCCTTTTTCTTATTTCCTTGGCCTTTTGATCTTGATGTGAAACAAGCGCCACCTGCAAGGCGGCGGTCTCGTGACGCCCGCCCGATCAGGGTGGCGGTCTCATGAATCTGCTGCTCTGCTCAGAGCGGCGGTCCTACGTGTGTTTTCTAGAACGTTCTTTTGACATGACTCGCGTTAAATATCACGTTTCACTAGCTTTCCTTGCCGACTTGAGCATGCATTTATGTTTTTGGTCCCCTGGAATAGTGTTTTTCCTTTGTTTATTGTTTAGGAGTTCAGTTTGGTTTTGATTTTTGGGTGATTGAATTCCTATAAATGCATAGCTTGTGCTCAAACAAATGGCCTAATTTTGAAGACTGATCTTTTGCTCTCATCTCCTCATTTTTAGTATTTTAGCTTGTTATTTTGTTTAGAAGCCATAGTTTCAATTCACTTGCATGTCTAGTTAGTATTGTTCAGTTGTTGGTAAGCCACATACCCATCTTGTGCAGGCAGTGCTGTTATTTCACCCAATCCGGTCTGAAGTTTGTCACTGAATTTCTCTTTGCATTAGATTTAAGCTATTATTTTTCTTAGAATACTTGTTTTAGTTCATTTGCATGCTCATTAGCATTGTCCAGCTGTTGGTAAGCCACATATCCAGCTTGTGCAAACAGTGTTGTTGTTTTACCCAATCCATTGGAATAGAATAGCTTAGGAAGCCATTAAAGTTGCAGGTTTTGCTCTTCAAACAGGATAGTTTCAGGTTCTAGTCGCTTCATATTGCATGGCTTGTAGTAAAATCCCACTAGGAATCGCATAAGCCAAGCTCTGTACTCTTGCGTTGTCCCTCTCCTACTCACATTTTCGGTCTGCATTCTGAGCTGTCCTTGTCCCAATATCTACTCCTGTCGATGCTAGTATTACATGCTTTTCTGGATCCACGTGAACATGAAAGAACGAGGAGATCATACTGAGGGGACAAGATCACACACACCATTGGATTCGCCACTGTTCTGCGGAATCCAGGTTCTAGCTTTCAAAGTTCTAGTTAGAATCATATCAAATAGAGTAGATAATTGCTTCATTTCAGTGAATTCTATTCTCGATATTGCTAGGGAAGCTGTGAGGATTGATAGTTTCTGAGAAACTATGATTCACTTCTCACTTCTGAGGTAGGATTGAGAATCTTGCAGATAGATTAGATGGGTTGTTTTATTTAGAATAAATCTACAAATTACATAGGCTGATAACTACACTCGGTTATTTTGTCTGTTTTAAATTATTGTTTAGTTGTTATTCTTAGATACGCTTAAAATAGTTTGCTTTCCTTACTAGATATAGTGGCTAACAAAGCTAGAGAATTTTGGACTAGGCCAGAGAATTGTCCATAGAGTCAATTGTTTTCACCATCCACCCTATGACCTTATCTGGAGACATACACGAAACTATCCCAGGTCATTTTCCACGTATTCCGCAACCCATAGATCGAATCACGCCAGAGCTCGATATTGATTGGAGCCTTGAGCGATCATCTTACATCGATCGATCTATCACACCAGTCCAAGTTAGAAGGGCCTTCTTTGCCTTAGATTCGCAAATTCCACTAGTGCGTGTCGAATACATTAGACTACCTAACTAGTTTGTCTGAATCCAACGCATTTTCTACCCCCACCGGCTATCTCAAAGATGACCTCGAGAGGTCGGGTATGCGGAAGAGTCACTTGTAGATTCTCACGCTACTTTGTCACTTTTCTGGCGTAAAAAACTGGTGAACCCAATGTGAAACAAACGAAATTAGTGAAGTTGACATAAAACTTCCTACTTTCTCACCGGAGTCATAGTATCACGTATCCTTTCACAAATCACCTTCGTTCCTTCCCATTATTCTACGGGTATTCATATACCCCCCGAATATGTCGGGATTCGATGAATATGGCAGACCCCTCTTGGGTCTCGAGGCATACTACGCCCAACAGAATAGGCAATCATCACCCTCACTCTCAGTATGGGGTGACAACTATTCAACTAATCAGTTGTCAACAAGAAATAGATATAACTCATATTTTCAGACAGAGGAGTTAGATCAACCCCCTCGAACACAACAAACAGAGCCTTCAGGCTCGAACAATATGACATTTACCGGAGAATCTGGTTCATCTCCTCAAATGCTACTTAGACCACAAATTAGTAGGCAATCAGATCCATACCTGGTCTTAGATGATGGACAGTCAATATGTTATCCTAAGAGTGAACAACACTCCCGGGGTATGTACCCACCTATAGGAGGTCTACAAATACAACCCGAGATCTCTTTTCAAGAAAATACCTCTATGCCACTGCATATAGGAAATACTCTCGGAGAAACTTGGCAAGATAGTGATCAGTTTATGACAGGATATCACGTACCTATACAACACCAGGGTATACAAAAAACACCGCTCAGGCAAAGCACCGTGACTTCACCAAATGAAGTCATTTCAACGTTAGTAGAAAAAGTGAGAGGGTTAGAACTAGCTCAAGCAAGTCAAAATTCTCTGTTCATACAAGCGGTATTTCCAATCCTCCATACCACTGCCAAGTAGATCTCCTCACAAGAGTAGGAACGTTAGGCATGCCGCCTCACTATCCACAACAAATGCCAACAAGGCCCATCATCTCTAACACTATTCCTCCCGGTCCAGTATCAAACAATCCATTCCTTGATAATACCCCGTCATACTTAAACATGTACTCCAAATCACCACAAGGAGATATGTTCTCCTCTCCTGGCATGTTTGCTCAAACACAGGGACTTCCCTATGCCCCTGCTAACACATACTCTACACCGTATCAACAACCTATCCCACCACCACTCCCTCAGCAACCACCATCAATGGTCGAAAGCTATGCAATAGGGACTTATTCAGAATATCTAAAGGAACCCTTAGACTTCACCATATGAAGCGTCATGCTTCCAAGACCTCTTCCTGATTTACCCAAGTTCAAGGGTGAGGGAGATCCAAATGCACATATCAAAGCTTATGCTCTGACCATACGAGAATTACTCCCTTGGGATGGGGTTGTGGCTAAAATATTTCCCAAAACCTTGGAAGGCATTGCTCTCGACTGGTATTACAGGATACCTGAAGCCTCCATCCATTCATTTAAACAACTCGTGTCAGAGTTCATCAAGGCATTCGACATGAACAAATTGTTGAGAACAGGAATCAGGGAATTCTTGCACATCAAACAAGAACACAACGAGTCTGTCACCCATTTCATCCAAAGGTGGCGTACAGTCCTTTATTCCTCGGCAAGTGCTCCAAACATGGATCAGATGGAACTATGTGATTTATTCCTTCATTCTCTCAGCAAGGAGGTGAAGGAAGAAGTCCAGAAGTTCCCACTAAGAACTTACGATGAAGTACTTGAGAGCGCTCTTCGAATAGACCAAGCAGCGATAGATAGTGGTCGTAAGACATATGGAACAAATGGGAGGTTAATCACCTCCACTCAGAACACTACAACTATCACAAATATCAATCAAGGACCCAAAATCCTTAACAAAAATCGTGGGGTAACAATAGATGGAGTAACTGACCAGCCCAAAAGGGTAAATGTTGTTAATACTCCGTCACAAACAAACAACCAATGAAATAACAACTTTACCCTGACGATCAATATAGTGGATTTTAACCATCCACAACAACAACAACAACGGTGAAATCCCATACAAGGGCCAAGCCAAAAATCATTTGGTTATCAAAACCAAAGTCAAAACCAGAAACAACAATTCCAAAACTTTAATCCTAATAGGCAACAGTTTGATCAGAATTTTAGGCCACAATACACACCTAACCAACAAAATAGGAATTACAATCCCAATTCTTATTGTGGTTTCCACAAAATTCGGGGTCACGATACTAGAACGTGTCGTGACTACGATAAATTTATGCAACGCTTGCCAGAAGAACAAAGACAGTTCCTCACAGATTTGTTTTTGCGTGAGATCCCGTCTCATCATCACCAAATGCACTCGTAGGGGCAGTTTCCCCTCAGAATGCTCCCCTCAAGATCTTTTACGATCCGCTCCCAAATCATGACAGAAATAGGCTGAATTTAACTGGAACAAACAAAGGTGCAATGACGGGAAACAATGATCATGAAGCCTCGACTTCATTAAATCCATCAGTTGCACCACAGTTAGGAAGTCAACCGAGACCCAAGATAGTCAGTTTGGTAGAATTAGACTCTGAACTACCTATCGAAGCTATAACAAGAACACGAGAATATTTCTCTCAACCGAGTTCAAGTCATCTACCGAGAAATAGATAAGAGTCAAAATAGTATAAAAACCCATAGGTGCCTATGATTTAATTAATGACCTAACAAATACCTTCTCGCACATCTCATTTTTAGATTTACTAAAGAACTCTCCTCCTCGCAGAGTTGCTCTTTTAGAAGCATTAGGTCTAGGTCATCTAATTAACATCACTCCACCTCCTGAAACACAAGTAAATCATGTAGATTTTGATATCCACCCTCTGGGGAAGCCGGAAAAGGATGTCGAATTCATATTCGAAATAAGTAAAATGCCCACTGAGATCTTTGAGATCGCACGTCGAGGTGACCCAACCTTACACTTACAAGTATGGGTTTATAATAACTACGTAAACGGGAAATGATTGACGATGGGGCCGCAGATTAACATAGTCTCTTTCTCTTTCCTCCAAAAACTTGGATATGGGGAAACAAACTATTCCACTACTCGAAATACATTGAGAGGCTATGATAGCCTTAAAGCCACTTTGATAGGAACTATAATCTTTGCCGGTCACCTTAGGGCCCAAAACAATCACGACCGAGTTTTATATTATAGATCGGGAAACTAATTATAATATGATACTCGGCCGACCATGGATACACCGAATGAAGGAAATCCCTTCTATATTATTTCAAGAAGTAAGATTCTTGCATATAGGGAAGGTATTTGTAGCCAAAGGCAATCCAAAACCTTTCGATTTGCACCTAGCTGATTTAAAGAAAAGACCAAGGGTGCACTCAGAATTTGAACTTCCAACAAACCAACTTAATAAACCCACTGACCCAAAACCAGAGGAAAATTTGGTACCTACGACAGATCTTGAAACTATCAGCATAGCCAAAAAAATTCCAACCCCCAAAGATAAAACTAAAGAAACAGTATCATTAGGGACCACTGTGAAAATCGTTGAGTTGATAGAACAAGATTCACCAATGTTCTTACCATTTGATTCAGTAGGCATAGGATATTCCCTAGGTGTTGGTTCCCTTCTAGCAGAGGACCTCTGTATGGTAGAAGTAGAGTGCGCAAATGCAGCAAATGCCCCAACATCTATACTCCCGACTAAGTATTAGACTCTCCATTTCGATGGAGCTAAATGCCATTATGGAGCGCGGGCAAGTATAATTATTACTTCTCCCGAGGAGAAAGTCCTCCCATTCACTTTTAAGTTAAACTTTGAATGCACAAACAACGGCGCTGAGTACGAAGCCCTCCTCCTTGGCCTCACTTTAGCCAAGAGAATTGGTGTTGATAACATCAGAGTCTTAGGAGACTCGCAATTAGTGGCAAACCAAGTTTCTGAAGTATATGAAACCAAAGCCGAACACTTGCAGCTTTACAAAGAAGCCGTATTAAATTTAAGCAAGGCATTTAACTTCATATCCATTGAAGCAATCCCGTGAGAGAAAAATCTTCTCGCCGATTCAATAGCAACTTCAGCATCACGTTTTACTCCAAGTAATGAGTTAGAAGATACCCAGTTCACGGTGTCCATTCGTGATGAGCCATTGATAAAAATAATGACAAATCCCCTTTCAAGTGGAAGTGAATCTACCACCCCAGGCCATGTCGATAATAATATGGCCACTTTGGAATACTTAAATGCCTATGTGGCATTACATCTCTCCTATCATATGCTAGATTTATCCTTAATTCCACATTCGTCTTCCTATTTCGGGAATCCCATGATGGATTTCCCCTCACAAATGGAACCTAGCATATACGCAGTAGACAATGGGGAGGGTTTGGATTTACCTCCAGCACCACCTGAGTTTGAAGAGGGTAACGCCTCTTTGATCGAAGAAACAATCGATGTCAACATCAAGACAGAAGATGAACCGAGAATTTTGAAATTAGGATCATCCTTAACCCTAGAAGAAGTGGAAATACATACTCAGATTCTCAAAGAACATCAGAAGGCTTTTGCATTTAATTATAAGGAGATGACAGGAGTCACACCCCACATTGCGGTGCACAACCTCATCACTAAATCAGATGCAAAGCCAATTAAACAAAAATCAAGACCCATGAAGCCCAAAGTAGCTCTCATGGTAAAAGAGGAGGTAATAAAACTCCTCCAGGTAGGGTTCATCAAACCAGTCGACTACTCCCAATGGGTATCTAATATCATCCCCATTCTCAAGAAGAATGGAAAGATACGCATCTGCATAGATTTTCGAGATATCAACAAAGCGTATCCTAAGGACGACTTCCCATTACCATCCATAGACATTATTGTTGATGCAACAGCTGGTTTTCAACTTTTGTCTCTCATGGATGGATTCTCGGGATACAATCAAATCAGAATATCCGAGAAAGATCAAGCTACCACATTTATAAATCCTTGGGAACCTATTGCTACTGCTTTGTTATGCCATTCGGT
Organism: Taxus wallichiana var. yunnanensis; assembly: GCA_018340775.1. NCBI lineage: Eukaryota > Viridiplantae > Streptophyta > Pinopsida > Cupressales > Taxaceae > Taxus > Taxus wallichiana. The sequence goes on from CM031234.1 coordinate 55,722,565, forward strand.
CTCAAGAACGTCGGTGCTGCACGTACGGTGGGCCATGACATACATATTTCATGATCTAATTCATAAAATCATGGAATCTTACGTAGATGACTTATTGGCTAAAGCCAAGAAGTGTTGTGACCATCCCAAAGTACTCCGCGTCATTCTTTCACGTCTAATAGAATACGGAGTCACACTAAACCCAGAGAAATGCGTCTTTGGTGTAACGGGAGGGAAGCTCTTAGGTTATAACATATCGTCACAAGGGATAGATGTTGACCCAACCAAAATTTTGGCTGTCCTTGAAATGGTTCCACCTTCAAATGAATCTGAAATTAGATCATTTCTCAGAAAACTGGGTGCAATCCAAAGATTTATCCCGGACTTAAGCTTCGCCATTCATCCAATCAACAATTTACTCAAGAAAGACTATAGCATTGATTGGATTGAAGATTGCAATGAAGCTTTTGATGCAGTTAAGCATTTCCTTTTATCACCACCTATGCTAATGCCACCTAAGCTAGATCACCCGTTAATTCTATATTCACGAGCTACCAATGTCTCATTGGCCTGTATGTTGGCCCAAGAAGATGATAACAAGAGAGAACGCACAATTTATTTCATCACCGAATCTTTGCTCGACTATGAAACACGCTATACACAAAGTGTAATGAGAATGTCTCGCCATAGTCTTTGCTACTAAATGCCTAAGACATTATATGCTTTGAATCAAGAAACGAAAGTCATGGTAAAAATGGACCATCTACGAGACTTTCCTCACACAAGGGTCGTTGTCTAAAAAGGTGGACGTTTTATAACCTTAATGGGAGAATTCAAATTAACATTTGTAAATCAGAAGTCATTTAAAGGGAAAATCATTGCGGATTGGTTGGTCGACAACCCATTAGATGGAGGTGATCTAGTAGATTTAGACTTTTAGGATGAGTGCGTATACTACATCGAAAACGACCCGCTATCTACGAGTGTCCACAGTACGGCGACATCATTAACTATATCATGGACCATACATATCCGAGAAGGAGCTACACCACAACAAAGAAAACAGTTACGCATAATCGTAGCTAAATACGTCATTATAGAGTAGGTTCTCTATCGAAAGGCGTTCGATGGAATGCTCCTAAGGTGTGTCGACACAGAGGAATCCAAGAAGATTCTCCATGAATCTCACAGTGGTATATGTGGAGGCCACTTTGGTGGCCATGCCACCGCTCGAAAAATACATCGAATGGGCTATTTTTGGCCCACTCTGGAACATGACGCGATAGAGTTTACACGCAGGTGTCATAAGTGCCAAGAATTCTCCCACGAGATCCACATGCCGGCACAAGCTCTACAACCAATCGCAACTCCATGGCCCTTTTCTACATGGGGTCTAGACTTAATAGGGAAATTCTCTCCCTCATCACTGAGATGGCCATAATTTTACAATCACGGCCACCGAATATTTTACCAAATGGGTGGAGGCCATGCCTCTTATTACTGTACCTAGGTCAATAATCACCAAGTTCATTTTGAACCAAATCATTTACAGGTACGGTATCCCGCAAATCATTATCTCTGATAATGGAACTTCTTTTAAAAATGAAGAGGTTCACGAACTATGCAATAAATTTAAGATAAGCCATCATATGACTTCCTTGTATTACCCTCAAGCCAACGGACAGGATGAAGCGACAAACAAGACACTGAAAGCCATTCTCCTTAAAACTGTGAAAGAAAACAAACGAGATTGGCATTTGAAGTTATATCCGACCTTGTGGGCCCACCGAACCTCAATAAGAACACCAACGGGAGCAACTCCTTTCTCGCTAGTATTTGGAGCGAAGCGGTTCTCCCACTTGAGGTTAAAATACCCGGTCTTCGCATTTCATTACAAGGATTACGGATGAAGACGCTTACGAGAGAAGCACGTCTTTCCCAACTAGAAAGCATAGACAAAACTAGGTTATATGTCGAGCAATGCAGTGTGCATAGAGCTTATCTTGACCGAATGTGCTAGCAAAGTATAACAAAAATATCTATGAACATGATATATACGAAGGTGATCTAGTTCTAAAACTAGGCAGTTGGATCGACAAGAAGACCGGCAAAGGAAGGAAATTCCGGCCCAAATGGTTGGGCCCATACCGAGTCATGAAGGACTACGGAAATGGTGCTTACCTCTTATGTATGCTAGAAGGTGAGGAATTTGGCGAAACAGTCAATTCCCTGCACCTCAAGTGATTCTACGCATAAGCAACTAGCACTACTTGTATAATTATCTACATTGCATCTTCATATAGATTTAGATCATTTTGTCCACTTGTTTCTTACATAAATTGTGATCAAGGAATCTATTCTCAAAGAAATCCATTACAAACTCATGATGTTATTGGCATTAATCTCTTTAATCATATCTCTCCATCTTCTTATACCATCGAATCATCTCTGAATCTTTTATCAAATAAATCAAACATGACAAAGTCTTAACGGTAACCATACCAAGATCTGCAAGTTTGTTCTCACTTTGATTTCTTCTTAGGATAGGTGTCTTGCCTATGGTCTGTTCTAGAAGCTTCATGGTGTCACATCTATCCCATATATACATCTCTTTGGAAATAAGCATATACTGACATTTTACTCAAATAAACAAATCAAAAAGTGATTAAACAGAAAATTTTATTTTTACACATTTCCTTGCCCCACCAACCTTCGGTGATGAGCTTGCATCTCTTACTAGTGACGTAGGGTTGGGAAAGGATGGAAATGCCCTTACTCGCCTATGCCTTGCCCACGGTGATAAACCCACGCTTCTTACTAGTAGCATGGGGCAAAGTATAGGGGGTCCTCTTGACACAACAAACGTTAAAAGGTCATAAACAAACAATCCAAACTTTGAGTCAAAAACAAATGAATCAGATGTTCAAAATTCCAAGAGAGTTAAAATCCTAAAAACCCAGATCTTGTCTACTATGTGGCCATCTACGGGTCTAAGTCTAGATAAACTGCAAAGCAAGTGCATTCTAAACTATGAAGTCATTCGGGTAGAGTAAGCTTGTAGCTTCCAATTTGGTTCGCCAAAGCTTTATCTATCTTTCATCACTATCATTTCACCACATTTCATAACTTGCGCCCTTCTTGGCTCTTGGTGATGAGCCCTTACATCTTACTAGTTGCGTGGAGTTGGGAGTGGGGCAAGTTAATCTGTTCATCATACTGGTTATATTCATCACTTTGAAAAACAAGCATGAGGTATCCAAATTGCTCACAGAAGCTAAGATTCAAAATCACAATATATCTACATATCATGTATCAGCATCATGAAACACAAAAAGAAAGTAAACATTTGCACCATCTGTTATCCATTGCATACATTCTAAAAAGCATACAAACATACATCGTAGTATATACAAAGAAGCTAGAAATAGAAAAGAAGCCATGAGTGCCAAGTTTTGATCCAAAATGAATGCATATATATAAATAATCAATGTTTATATACAATGCCATCATGCACTAGGCATGGTCAAAACACTCAAAGAGCCCGTGATATACAATAGTACAAAATACACAAGGGCCAAATGGCCTCTCAACCCCTACGTGACCCCTCCGAAGGTGCACACCCTCGCCTAGGACTCGACTATGCCAGCGCTCTGAATGTACAGAGGGCTCAGGGTTCCGAGGGGAAGCCACGGTCTCACCATGAGAATGGCTCCTCATAAGGTGCTCAGCCATCCTGTAGCCCGCTAGCTCGGTGTGAAGGGTCGATACCATCCTGGCCACATGCCAAATGGGAGCGAAGACATCAGTATGTCTACCAGCTATTGAGGGCTCCTCAGCATCTCTGAGATAACTCCGCGCGGGTCCTATCCATGGGGATCATCAGGGAATCGGTACATACCCTACGGATTAGATCCCGCCACTCATCAACAGTCTCTGCAAACAAAGAAGAAAAACAAATCAGAAACCAAGCAAGAGGCTAAAAGATACAAGATAAAAACACAAGGAGAGACATCAATTAAAACAAACCCTAAATTAAACAAACGTTAAAGAAGGAAGAAAGGATAACTTACTCGGATCATCGGGCCTCCAAGATGGATTCTCTGGGGCCAGCACCCACCGCGGATGCCACTGCCAAATGAGGGGCTGCTCATGTGGCACGGGCAAAATTCCGCCCTACAACTGACTCGTCCTCTCCACCATGGCCCTGAGAGAGTGGCTCCTCTGAGACTAGAGTGTCCTTCTCTGCACTCTGCTCAGCCCTCTCTACCTACATAATGTCCTGAGTGTCATGCCACTCAAGATCACTGTCATCAGTCTGCTCCTCTGACCCTCCCTCTGTAAGCTGCTTAGAGTCGAGTCAATATCTATGGGGTCATCGCTACTATGAGCGGGACCGCAGTAATCTGAAGTAAAGGTGCCCGAGGCACACCAGCTCTCCCTCTAGCATGAACTATCCTCCTGGATGCAATGGGAATGCCAGGAGTGATCACTGTCCAACCACGGCCTCTAGGCCCCCCTTTGGCCTCGCGAACTGATCTGTAAACTGGCGCCACTGGGGGAAGCATGCCCATATACGGTAGGCCAAAATGCTGAGGAACTTTTCCAAAAGGATGCACCTCCACTCGCCCCACTTGATCAATGAGCTGCCCTGTGGTGGAGCAAGAGATCAAGGTAAGAGTCTCCTCTCCCTATATGCCGGCCATAAGCCGGTACGGTGTCGCCTCCATGTCTGCAGTAGTAAGGGAGGCAGGCGGGCGGTGAGGTGCTCTAAGCACGGACATATCTGTCCATCGGCTGCCCTCATAGCCCTAGGATCTCGCCACCTCCACGCCTTTGCCATAAGGGATAAAACGCTCATACACCCAACTCATGACTAAAGTCGGGTGGCTCAATGACTGTCCCTGTAAATGGACCACCCTGTATAAATCATGGTAGGTGGTCCCCGAATACCTACACCCAGGACATATATCCGGCCATGCCCCTCTATCTGCGTAATGATAGGGGCCTAGTAGTATAACAATGTATCCCCTCCCTTGTCCCCAATCAGTCTCAAGGCAAGGATCCCCATGATGGCCTGTCAAAGTACGGGGATAGGCAAAGAAGGAATGGATCAAACTCTCACTCCCTTCTTCGACCACATGGAGATAACTGCATCTCCCATATATGCTTCCCACTATGCAATCTGTGCCTATGAGCCTACTATCTCCAAAGTAAGTCTCCTCCTGATGATCGGGACCCCCAAAATATGGTAGACATCCTCGAGTGTGATGGTCCACTCACCACGGACCCCTGGCAGTCGGAAGGTGTTCCGATCTGCATCCCAATAAGAGAATAAGTCACAAAGGATGTGACTAGATGGTGCAACATGAGGCACATGTGATATACGTAGTATGCCGGCTCTCTGTAGTGTATCCTCCTCATCCTATGAAAGGGCATCCAGTACCCCTGAGAGCCAATCACACTCTCTCTCTCTGCTCCATCTAATATACTCCTCTCGCACCTGCATACACCCAAAAACACACAAAATAGAGCAAGTTAATATCTAAACAATACCAAGAAGGTCATAAAAACGTGTAGAAGTGCAAAAAAATACAAACACAATCTCAAATATAAGTTCTTTTGAATTAAATGCAGGAACCGCCACCCTGAGTAGGGAGGTGGTTTTGTAACCACCACCTTAAGGGTGGTGGTCGTGTAATGCCACCCCGAATAGGGCGGCGGTCGTGTAACCACCGCCCGGCCAGGGTGATGGTCGTGGTCCAAAAACCCACACGGGTTTTTAATCCTTAAAAGCCTAAAACTAGCAAAAAATGACCATTTGACCTAAAAATGGAGCCTACCCAGTAGGCACCCCCTAGGTGGACCTTTTGAACCTAACATTTTCAAAAATAACCCCCCCATTACGAAAAATTTAGCATTTCAAATTTAAAGGGGGAAAAACACAAAATTGAAGAAAACTAACCTGTGATCGCTGAGGTCGGTGTTCCACACGTGGAGGCATGATCACGATCTCGCTGCGGACGTTTTGACTCTACTCACACAAGAAACCATCACCGTGGGTCCCAGAGCTCAAAATCAATCAAATCAACTCGCGCAAATGAATAGGAAAATGGGCCCACTTTCGTATATATAGTGCCCTAATTCATTTTAAAAGACTTTTTTATAGGTTTTGGAGCGCCGACGGAGGTAAGTTCCTATCCCCGCACAAATGGTACGTTCTCATTCCCTGTCTTTTTAGCATTTGTTTTCCAAATTTATTGTATCTATCTGCACTTTAATCCTCTTTTCATTTTGCAGGTAGCGAGAATTTTGGATGGCGTAATTTCAACACACGGACATGTAAGGTATAACTTCTAGCTCCCCATTTCGGGACTGCCATACTCGAACCCACCGTTTTATGCCTCTTCATGGCTAAAATGCTTCTCTAAGGGGGCAATATGTACGTACCCAAAATTGTAAGGTATTGTATTGCGGAGCAGTGTAAAAAGTGCCCCATTGATGATACTGAGTCTCCTCGCAAGGTGTTCGAGGTCCGAAAAAGCTCTCGGACTATGCGTTAACATCCCATATGCCTTTCCTAGCCCCCACACCCTTTGTTTTCCCATTTTTTCTTCTTTCCTTGGCCTTTTGATCTTTAGTGAGCGAAACGCGCCGCCTGCAGGTGGTGGTCTGTAACCACCGCCCTGCTCAGAGCGGCGGTCCTGCGTGCATTTTCCATAACGTTCTTTTGATGTGACTCATGTGAAATATCACATTTCACTAGCTTTCCTTGCCGACTTGAGCATGCATTTATGTTTTTGGTCCCCTAGAATAGTGTTTTTCCTTTGTTTATTGTTTAGGAGTTCAGTTTGGTTTTGATTTTTGGGTGATTGAATTCCTATAAATGCATGGCTTGTGCTCAAACAAATGGCCTGATTTTGAAGACTGATCTTTTTCTCTCATCTCCTCATTTTTAGTATTTTAGCTTGTTATCTTGTTTAGAAGCCATAGTTTCAATTCACTTGCATGTTTAGTTAGTATTGTTCAGCTGTTGGTAAGCCACATACCCATCTTGTGCAGGCAGTGTTGTTATTTCACCCAATCCGGTCTGAAGTTTGTCACTGAATTTCTCTTTGCATTAGATTTAAGCTATTATTTTTCTTAGAATACTTGTTTTAGTTCATTTGCATGCTCATTAGCATTTTCCAGCTGTTGGTAAGCCACATATCCAGCTTGTGCAAACAGTGTTGTTGTTTTACCCAATCCATTGGAATAGAATAGCTTAGGAAGCCATTAAAGTTGTAGGTTTTGCTCTTCAAACAGGATAGTTTCAGGTTCTGGTCGCTTCATATTGCATGGCTTGCAGTAAAATCCCGCTAGGAATCGCATAAGCCAAGCTCGTACTCTTCTTGTTTGTCCCTCTCCTACTCACATTTTCGGTCTACATTACGAGCTATCCTTGTCCCAATATCTACTCCTGTCGATGCTAGTATTACATGCTTTTCTAGATCCACGTGAACATGAAAGAACGAGGAGATCATACTGAGGGGACAAGATCACACACACCATCATATTCGCCACTGCTTGCATGGAATCCAAGCTCTAGCTTTCAAAGTTCTAGTTATAATCATATCAAATAGAGTAGATAATTGCTTCATTTCGGTGAATTCTATTCTCGATATTGCAGGAAGATGTGAGGATTGATAGTTTACGAGAAAATATGATTCACTCCTCACTTACGAGGTAGGATTGAGAATCTTGCAGATAGATTAGATGGGTTGTTTTATTTAGAATAAATATACAAATTGCTACAGTTTGGTAACTACACTTAGTTATTTTGTCTATTTTAAATTATTGTTTAGTTGTTATTCTTAGATACGCTTAAAATAGTGTGCTTTCCTTACTAGATATAGCAGCTAACGAAGCTAGAGAATTCTACGGACTAGGCTAGATAATTGTCCATAGAGTCAATTATTTTCACCATCCACCCTATGACCTTATCTGGAGACATACACGAAACTATCCCAGGTCATTTTCCACGTATTCCACAACCCATAGATCGAATCATGCCAGAGTTCGATATTGATTGAGCCTTCGAGTAGTCATCCTTACCGATTGATCTATCGGAGCACCAAGTTAGAAGGGCCTTCTTTGCCTTAGATTCAAAAATTCCACTAGTGCGTGTCAAAGACATTAGACTCGCCTAACTAGTTTGTCTGAATCCAACACATATTCTACCCCACCATTTGTCTCAAAGACGACCTCGAGAGGTCAGTACGTGGAAGAGTCACTTGTAGATTCTCACGCTCACTGTCACTTTTCCGGCGTATAGATACCAACTTTATCAATTCACTAGACAAAAGAATTATGTACCTCCGGAGGCTGAATGAAGACATATTTCAAGTGGTTGAATGAATATCAACTCATAAACTCAAGGTAAAATCTTTGTTTGACAAAAAGGATAAACCCATAACTTTTCAAGTGGGAAACAATTTTCTTCTTTGGGATGAAAGGCATGAACCTTGAGGAAACCATGGTAAATTTGATTCCATTTGGCTTGGTACTTTTAAAATTATACATTTCATTGGTGAGAACTCTTTTTACCTAGATTAAATGGATGGTTATCCTCTCCCACTTCCTTATAGTGGGAAATTTTTGAAGTTGTTCAAAACCTAGGAGTTTTGGTGGTCCCTCTGTACATTTTGTATAGCATTTTACCTTCCTTGTTTTTATTTTGGTTGGTTTCCTTGTATGTTCTCTTCTGTGTTGGTATTGATTCTTTTTTACTCTGTTGCCCATTGGCTAAGACATTGGTTTGATCATTACCCAGAATTCTATAAGGTTCTTGATTTTTCCTCTTTCCTCTGCCAAAGCATCTCCAAAAGGAGCCAACTATTGTCCTCTCAATTTTCCCCACCCTTTCGAATCTAATTTCATGAAAATTGGAGCCCTACCATATAATAAATTCACGTTCTAAACTCCTTAGATGCTTGTTTTCATTTCCCACAATGTTTTAAATCAAGTTTCCTTATTTCATTGCCGTTAAAATGTTTTACCTATTTTTAATGGATGTGAAATGATTTTAGTTCCCCCTTTATGCATTGGGAATGTGTGGGACCTTGCATATTTCACTTTTAACCTTTTGTAGAGAAAGAAATTCTTCATTGGGAATGAAAATGACATTTTCCCGTTTCCTGCAACTTCCTATGTTCTTTTCCCCATCAAATTATTTCTTAGAAAGGTGAAGCTACGCATTTTCTTCTCATTGGTTGCGGTCAGATGGGTTCATTTTTGAACTTATCACTTTTGGTGATTTTGGAAAAAATGTCATATTTGCCCTGCATCCCCGCGGGTCCCTGATTAGCTGGAGTAGTTTTGGCAAAATTTCAGGGTAATGGATCCATTTTTTTCTCCAAGGAATTACGGTGAAAGCACGAAAATTTCTAAAATGACTGTGGCCCCGCACATGTGAAAGGATAAATTTCAAGTGGAAGCCCATATTCAATTAGAAAGGGACATGTGCTCATGTTGAAAAGTCAATGGAGGAGCCATGGATTTTTGGGGAAAGGTTGGAATTTTTTCCCTTTTCAATATAGATAAAAAGTGAAGCACATCCCCACAACCAATCAAGTGATGCCACGTGTTGAAGAATTAGAAAGGGACACATGGTTGCTTTTCAGTTCATATTCGTTGTGGCATCTTTGGTGGAGTACTTTAGAAATTTTAGTCTTGTTTCCAAAAAGGGTGAAAAGTTTTAAAATGGCCCGCATCCCCACTCATGCAAAGGGATAATTTCAAAGTTGAGGCACTGAAGAAAATCTTTAAGGGACACATGGCCTATGTTGGAAAGTCAATGACAGGGCATAAACTTTAGGGGGAAAAGTTAGAATTTTCCCCTTCTTCAAAAGTGGATAAAGTATAAAAATGAAGAGCATTCCCACAACCAATCAGGTGATGCCACATGTTGAAGAATGAAATTAAAACAATGGGCCTACGGAGGAAACTAAGAATTTGAATCTTTTTGCCAAAGGGATAAAATGTTGCAAATTGAGCCGTGACCCCTTTTCCAATCATGGTGTGCCACGTGTTCACGTTGAAAATTTAAAGTGGGTTGGCATAGGTTTTTGAGAATTTGATATTTTTCTTAAAAAAGTTTAAATGGAAGATTTGAACTTCATTTCCTCAAACCACCCGAGATGGCGCCATGTTTCGGGCCTTTGCAATTTGTGGAGGGTGGAGCAAATTGAGAAATCGTTCTTTTTCTCCCAAATGTCGGGAAATGTAGATTTCTCACCAGGCTATCATTGCTTGGATCTTGCCACGTGTAGGGTCCAAATTTGAAGGTAAAATGGTGAAGGATAGCCAAATGTACTCATCTATTTTTTAATGCCATTAACAAACTAGAGCTCGCAAAACTAAAAATGGATCATTATTCTTTCTTTTTCTCCGATTCCTTGTCGTTTCTTCATGAGATATATTTTCCATAGGTTTTGGAGCCAAATCAATAATTTAAAGAGATGTAAAGTTTTATTATCAGAAAATAGAGTTTATCGGGCATACACAATTAAAAAGGGGAAAACTTACCAGTAAGCACTTGAGTGCTATGAAAGTGGTTAAAAGGTGGAAATGGTAGGACCACATGAAGAAGAAAATCATGAGATGCCCCCTGCTAAAGTAATCATGCTTGAACAGATGAAATATTCACCTTTTTGAACCTCTAGTTTTCATGAGTGCGTTTGTTTCATGTCACGTTCAAAAAAATGGATCTGTCAAAAACATTTTTCCTTTTGGATATTATTTTCTTGGGGACCATGTATGGATGTACACGGATTATTATAAGAACATGGTTTTGGCCATGGAAAAGGGGATTCTGGTTTTCTGGGAACGTTGTAAATTTGGAATTAATTCAATTGAAGCGTTCTTTCTCAAGTTCCTCTATTATCTCTCTCTCTCTCTCTCTCTCTCTCTCTGTGTGTCTCTGTGTGTGTGTGTGTGTGCAAGATTCAATGGATCACTTTTCTTTGCATTCAAAATAAAATGTGTTCTGGTTTGTGTAATCTTAAGAAATTTGTGTCTCAGTAGATTTTCATTGGTGGTAAAATAATTGATCCTTTTCTTTATTTTCTTGGTTCAATGTGAGTAGGAGGTACTCTTCTATCTATATTTCCCAAAAGCATTGTTGTTTTCTTTCTTCTCCCATCTCTTTATTATTTCTTTCCTTCGATTGAAAATCTTTTGAGTATGAAAACAAACCAAGATACCAAAATCCAAAAATTGATAATTGTAGATTTATACATTTGTTTTTCTAGCTTTCAATAAAAACCTCTCCCATTAAAGAGGAGGGACTTGTTGTCCCCTGACAGTGGTTTCAACCCATGTTCCATTCTAAAACCCAGCACATGTACAACCCAATTTTTAGTAGGGGGACTCTAGAAATAGCTGAATATCATGACCTACCTCTCGTTTTGGTGGTTACCCATTGGGATCCTAAAAATATTTCCTAAAATACTAAATAATACTATCCAAATCCCGTTTTCCCTAGTTTGAAATCTCTAAAACTAATACCCCATCTTGTTTATCCTTTAACAAAAGTGAACAAAACTAATTATGATTTTCTTGAATAAGTCATTTTACTTGGTTAGCACTCACCATAGTAACTTGTTTCTTATGTTGGTGTGCCTAGAAGTTGTATTTAATCCCATCCTTGATCCATCCGTATCGGTTCTTCCTTCTCATTAATTTATAATCCTTGATATATAAGTAAGGACTCTAGAAAACAACATAAAATGCATCAATTGGAATAACATCAACCTCCAATACATCAATATACTAGGAATTGATCCCAAACTTGACCTTACATATTTTTGTTACGAATTTCAACACCATTCTTCACCAAACCTAGGGGATATGGATGTGGATGATTGTAAATCTCAAGACCAAGCTTCTTTACAACTGTTGCTTGAGAAATTAATTTAGACAGAGAGATAATATCAACCAAATAATTTACCTTAGTTATCTTGATCGGAATATTCTACTCATCTCCTCTTTTTAGATGTCCATATTGGTGGTCATGCATCTAAGTCTCTCGTCTACATAAAATTCATATTTGATTTCCACCTACCCTTTTTATTCAAAACTATCATGGACTTCTTTGAGTCCTCGGTTTGGTTCTTTGGATGTACCTCCGGATGTAACTTCCAATTTGGTAGCGTCGAGTATGACCATTGATATCAAAATTCTTGTAAAACTTATTGGGATTTTTACAAGTATTTAAAGTAGTGGCAGCTTGTTTACCTTTCCCTTTCCACTTACCTTTGTTACTTATTTTCCCATGCTCTTTCTTCTAGTAAATTTTCAACTACCTAGCCTTTGACTTTGCTTCACCTTGCTTCTTCTCATCATCTATATATTATGCCTCCACACACACCTCATTGAGATCTTTGGGCTTTGTGGAGATGAATTTTCTTCAAAAGTGTGTGTGAAGTCCTACTAAGTACTTGGTCAGAATTTCCTCATCCTCTAAGTCCATATTCAACAACATGGCCTACCTCTAAAACTCTATAGTATAGTCCTACACACTTTGACCACTTCCTGTCTAAAATACTACCATTTGATCATCTGGTTAGTTTTATGGCCAATAGGATAAAAATTAGCTCTAAGTAATTCCTTAAAGCCCTCCCAAGTACTGAAAATCAAACATTTCTTCTTTTCACAAGTGGCTAAGTGGGTTTCCCACCAAACCATTGCATGAACCTCCATTTTGAGATGTGCAAAGGTAATCCTTTGTGCCTCAGTAACATTATGGATGCTAAAATAGACTTCCAAATGTTTTAACCATTTATCAAGAAACTTTGCATCTACTTGTCCTTCAAATCTCTTAATTTCCACTTTGGTTTTAAATTTAAAGGGAGCATGATCAGATTTTACCTTCTCTCTTGCAGTTGAAGTCTCTTCTTCATGTTCTTCCTCTTCATCTTCCTCTTCGTGGCTCTTCCCTATGCCAAAATTCTTGGCCAATGCTCAAACCACTAAGTCCATGGAGTCTTGTTTCACTGAAGTCATCTTCTACATATCTGAGATCTCTTGTTGATGCATATACATCCTATCCATCATGGTCTCTAGCATCTTGATTCTACAAAATAATTTGTCTTCCTCCATTTTTCCTTGAATTATTTCTTTCCACTTCTTCATAGAAATTTTTAGATCGCGCAAGGTGAAGCCTATTCACCTTTATGTCTTGTCACTATCATAAAAATCCAAGAACGAATACCACAGTCCTAGATACTTGTTAGCTCTGATACCAAAATGATCTGTAAACTCTCTACTTTGGAACTATCTACAAAATCACAATTATGTTGTTGTTCTACTTTCTATTTGAAAATGACAGTTTAGAGCTAGTGAATAGATTGCTTGTGCTTTAGAACCAATTATTGTAGAGAAAGAAAATAATTAAAAGCTCATGAACACCAAAAAATTTATCTTGGAAACCTCTAGAGGAGGAAAACTAGTCGGAAGGGAAAAACACTATTTCTTCCCACTTTTATTGGCCAATTTAAAATAAGAAGTTACATAATTACAATAAGTATGAAAGTGAAATAGATAATATCTCACACTTCCATCCAGTTACTTGGTTTCTCTACCTTCAATCACCTTTCTTCTACCTGTTTCACCTGATTCATAGAAGTTTCTAAGAAAATGACAAAAATGAAGTTTCTAGGAGGAATACCCGTTGAAATACTGGTTGATAGGTTGTTGCATGCATATGACTTACGAATCTACGATTGATCATGAGAACTTCCTTTTTCTTGGAGGAACTACCGAAATGGAACATAAAACCAAAAAATAAAATTTAAATAGTATATGCAAAGTGGACTACCTAGCATATGCTAGATTTGGGAAGTGTGATACTTCTGAGCAGTTTGTCAATCCACTATTTAAAACAACTTAATGCTAGTAATAAAGTAAATCGTAGTGTAGTAAAAATTATTTAGGTATCTCATTCATCTACAATAAGAACTTTCATTCATAATAGGCTAGGCTATGATTGAATATGAAGCTCAAGGTCACTATTAGGATACTTGTTATTGGTCGTGGTCGGATTCGGGTAGTTTAGGGTATTTGGTAGAGGTCTTAGGCTCTCGATCTAGATTTACGGAAAAGACGCAGAGACCGAGCGTCGATTTAGGTTAATCAACGATGGTTATGGGTGTGGCATCGGTATGGTCGAGGTACAAGAAACTCAATAAGACTTGGCTGGGTCATAGATCCGAGATTAGGTGAAGGTGGAAGGGCGATGGTGTGATTCGTATGGATCCTGGAGATGCACGGGAGTCATGAAAATCTAGGTATGGATAGTTCAATGGTGTGTGTAAAGAGGTAGTTAAGTTTTCATGGAGATAAAATGGTGGGGAATGGAAATGAAAGTAGAAACTAATAACAAATGTAAAAGGATCTACTCAAATGACAAGGAAATAATGCAGAGTTAACAAACTTATTGTTTATACGAGCTTGATGCCTAGTTGGTAATGGTGGGTGATCAAATGAACTTGGTGTAGTGTTGGCACTTCCTCGGATGCTCCTGTGAAGGTAGGTGGCTATGTGATTGCTTTGGGTACTAACTATGGGTGTTCTGATGTTGGTATAGATGTTGGTTCTGCTTGCATACAGCTCTAGTTTCATCACTTATTCTTAGAAGATGTCTCTCTCTCTCTCTCTCAAAAATGTGCCAACCTCCAAAAAAATGTGCCAACCTCGAAATAAGGTTATTTTGGGAGTTAAAAGGTAATTAACGGTGGTTTCAGCTTAACTAGTGATGGTTAAGGGTACCGGCGTCGATTACGGTGGTATTTCCTAGGTTTACTAAATTGGGTAGATCCCCTTGATTTTTTGGGATCTTGTTTTGTTTACCTCCATGGATCAAACTAAAAGCTTCCTTCTAACATGTGGGAATGTGGTTAGAGGGAATGTAGGCATTGATTTTTAGGGTTTGGGTAGGTTTTAGTTAGTTATGGCAACTTACTAAGAATAGGTCTTAGGGTGAGGTGGCTAGATGAGGTGTCCAGGTGAGGTGGATATGTGGGCATTATCCCAATTAGGATATTTAAATAATAAATAAGGTGAGGATAATGAATTAATTTAATTAAATGAATTAAATTAATATTATAGTGGGGTGAAGGGGGCCATGGCTAGGTGGATGTGTTCAAGGTATTTATTTGATGAGGGGCCAAAGGGGGTGTGACCTAAATTTAGTGTCTACATTTTTCCCCTTTTTGTTGCGTAGCTTGTATTGGTAAGCGACGCTGACAAAAATAAGATGTGGTTTCCCCATGTGTGGGTGAAGGTGATCCCCTCAAACTAGAAGGCGAGTGAGGCGGAAGGCGGGATCGGTGAGTGGTTTGATAAAATGTTAATGTTAGGTAGGGGATGGTGGGTAACGGAGAAAAAAGGAAAAATGTCTACTCAGGTAATCTAGGTAATGGGTCAGGGTCAAAGGTAGTAACATTCAAATGTATGCACATGTATAAAATGTAGCATAGTACCAGGTTGAAGAGCAGGAAAACTCTACATTATCTAAGGTCTATAGGTTTATCCAAACAAGGTTAAAGTCATACCGGTATCTAAGGTGTAGGATATGGTGGGAAACACTACGTAGGTCAGGTGCAGGAACATTTAGGTGTGTTCCAGTACACCAAAAGTAGGGTCAGGATAAACGGTCATGGCTAGAGGTAAGGTAAGGTCATCAGGTCAATCAACACAGGTAATAGTGCCGTAAGCTATAGCAAACACATGAGGTCAAATGTCACTAGCAATGTTCTAGGTCCAAGAAGCTAGGTCATGGAACATGTAGGGCCGAGGCATGGATAAAAGAATGAGTCCCTAAATGAGGATGAGGGTAGGTAGTAAATGATGAGGTCAAGAGGGTGAGGTAAATGGTTAGGGTAAAGGTTGGGTGGGGTAAAAAAGAGTGACGGGTAGGGTAATAGGGTGAAATTATGGGCCATGTGGAAGAGAGGGTGACCAATGCCGGTCAAGGGTAACCGATGTCGACATAGGGTAACCGACCATGGTAAAGTAGGGCACATGAGTGATGTCGGTGAAGGTAAAACCGATGTTGGTTAAGTTAGGTTTATTATAAAAATGAAAAATCCGTGTGTTTTGCAAATCATTTGTCTTCTTGTGAATTGGGAAAATGACATGAGAGAGAGAAAAAGGTGGAAAAGTGTCCAGATAGAATGGAGAGTTGAGTTGGCAAGCTGAATGGTGGGTGATTGGTAGTTGAGAGGTAGGTCTATGGGATCAGATTGTGAGATTTGATTGGTTGGAGGCGCGGGTAGTGATTAGTGATGATAAAGGCCAGAGAGGGTTTGGGTGGGCCACCGGTGTAGTGGCGGATGTGCCACCATGGCGATGGAAGCATGATGAGGTAAGTGTCAAACCCTTGTTGTGTTTTTGTGAGGTAGATTAGTTGGTAAGGAAGGGTTTGACAAATTGGTTTTTTTTTTTTGTTTTTGGGGGAATGAAATTTGAAATGTGGGAGGGTAAATTGGGTAAAATAGGAGTGGGGAAAGAGGTAAGTGGGAGAATAGGGGGTAGGATGTGGTTAAGGGGAGGTGTAGGTGAGAATGGGTGGGTAGAAGAGGTAGGAGAGGGAAGTTTTTGAGAGGGGAGGTTTTGGGGTTGCGTCTTTTGGCCACGATAGTGATCAGCGTCGATCGGGATGAGCCAACGTTGGTAGGGTCAAACTAGGATCAATCATGAAATAGGTGACCAATGTCGGTTTATGGGTGACCAGGTCGGTTACTGAGATAATCGACACCGATCGGGTGTTAGCGAACAAGGGGCCAAAAGGGTCTTAGGTCTAGTGGGTGAGATAGGGAAGGGTAGAATAGGGTGTGTTGTTGAAAAACCTAGTGTAGGCAAGGAGAAAAATGGATTTGGGGAAATGATAATGGGTGAGTATGGGTACAATGAAGGTGGATTGATTTTTTTTTTGTATTGGATGTAGGGGATAGATCATCTTTGGATGAGAGACAAGGTGCCACCCCTACTCTTGAGAGTGCAAGGCGTGGCAACCACTGAGGAGTGGTAGCACGTGGAGGAGGTGGGCTTGAGTGGGGTGCAGCACTATCGGCATGCGGTTTGACATCCAATTTTGATTTTCACTCTCATCGATATATGGGATTCAATGACCAACATGTTCCACCTCCCGATGGGTGAGATGACAGTCACCCTAGAGTACGTGTTTAGGATCCCTGTGGCTACCAATACTGGGTATGTAGGTGTATTTGATCTCCTCCGAGGCCTCGGAGGAGTTGACGCCGAAAATGTTTGGAGAGGGACTGGAAGACATGACATTCCATAGTGTCAGTATGAGCTACAGAGGGATGTACATAGCCCATCTAGAGGAGACGAGGCTCATTGTTTTATTGATGGAGGTAGTGTGCTATTTCGCATTGCCAGATGCAAAGGGATGGATATTTCCCGCTTGTTGATTGGGGTATTACATGACATGATGGTAGATCAAACCTACTTTTCCTAGGTGCCAACATTCCTAGTGCAGCTATACAGAGAGCTGTGGGTGTATGGGCATCTATGTAGGTTCAACCTGTGTTACGCATTTTTACTACACTGTTGGGCCTATGAGCACATATTTTGTGTGCGGCCCAGTAGGGATGCCCTAAGTAGATGTAATTCTAATGATATTTGTTTGGGTGGGGTACAAGTGATGGGTACCTATGATTGGAGAGTGGCGATCAGACAGGGATACACATGATGTAGCCCATTACAGGCGTTTATTGGAGGGGTTGTCTAGAGTGGACATCATATAGAGACCATATGTGGGTTATCCCTCATTCAGGTGGATGTATGATGAGTTAGATGGTCTTTAGTTATTGAGATGGATAGTACAAAGACCTTTGTTCTAGGGAGTATGAGATGATCCCGAGAGGACGGGGTTAGACGGGCGATTTGGATTGCGATAGGAAATACCTCCACCCTTCCCATAGTATAAGAGAGATGACATGGAGAGGCCATTATCTCTACCATAGATAACGATGCCCTGGGGGTAGGAGGAGTGGGTGGTAGGCCGGAAGATTGATGATGCGGGGTTACAAATAGACACGATGCAGTGGTGGGTGGCTCATTTATGAGTAGTACCACCTACATTAGGGAAGCAGATTTAGCTACCATCACGGTGCAGAGGATGCCCTAAGGGCGGTGGCGACCACGATTACCCATCGGGTATGGTGCAGGGATAGCTAGCGAGTTTAGAGGGGGAGGTGGCTTAGTTACATGCACAGTGGCGGTCTTAGGCCTAGATGGCCGGAGGTGGGGATGGAGATGGAGATGGGAATGATGGTTGGGTGGTTGCCCAACAAGTAAATGTGACATGGTTGTAGGACCGGTTGGCCATAACACGAGCATGATTGGGGCTTTACAGCCCAGCGAGATATAGGCATAAAGGGGGGCCGATGGCACCACGATAAACCTTTGGGACAAGGTCCCTGTTCATAGGTAGGGGTGGGACAACTTCTCACAAGGCAGTGCGAGGTCGAGAGGTTGATGGGGCCACCATAGATAGTGCCCATATTTAGGTTGTAGGAGGAAAGAGAGGAGGTTAGGTACTATCAAGACTTGATAACGGTGGCACGGATAGATTTTTATCATATATCGAGTACGAGCTGGCACAACAGGCCTCCGGTGGGAGGACCAGATCGTGAAACCATAGCGTGGAGAGCATAAGGGGCCAACAAGCCCCAAGACATGGTTAGGGTGAGGCCACCAGTTTCTGGAGGCCAGTTCTTGTTAGTGCACCAATAGGGATCCAACCACCACCTTTGATGGGTGGGGAGATGTTAGTAGGTTGCTAGATAGGGGATGAGGAGGTAAAGGATATAGGTGATATAGATATGGAGGATGTCCACCGAGATGTCTAATATATGGCTCTTGATTTTGACACAGTTTTGATTTTTGATACATACCAACCTAGGTGCCAAGAGTTTTTATACTTGTGATCATATTGTGGCTCCGTGTGTCTTTCAAGAGAGTGAGGATGTACGAGAGTTTTGTATTTTTGATCATATACCAGCTTTGTGTGCTATAGAAGGTATTTTGTATTGTTTTATTATTTTATTATATATGATACCAACCTGTGTGCCGATGACATTTTGTATTGAGTATCGTCCTACGTGCCGATGGTTTTGAGAGATGTACATGATTGGATTATCCGTATATATTGTATAGAGACACACATACTTGTTTATATGATGAGATGGATGAGATTATGATGATTTGTTGATGTTTTATGAGAATTTTAATTTGTTTTTCATGATATGGAATAAAACTAGATGAGTGAGGCATGATGGAGTCAGGTTCGTTAGGCATGGATGAAGTCGAGTTGGTTTAGGCATGTATTGAGTTAGGTTGGTTGAAGTTGTGATTCATTAATTTGGTTATGAAAGATGGGATGGGTCATGTTTAATATGCTTTATAATACATGCATGATGATGATAGAGAAATGGTAGTCATAGTAAATATATGGTGTGTTGATGATAAGCTTGTTAAGCAACTTGTTGTTTGGTTGGTTTAATTTCATTTTTTTACATTAAAAGGAAACTAAGTGCGGTAGAATGTAATTTAGGAATATGAAAGATGAATTGGTTATGGTAGAAAGTGGGCGAGCTAACCTCCAAGGGCCCCATGTCCTTGGAGTTTTGTGTACATAGTCCCTAGTGAAAAGGGACCTCGAGGCTGATGTAGTTCTCCCATAAGCTAGGGAAGAATATGAGGAGGTATGAAAATGAGTTGGTAGGTTTTAGGCATGATTTTGGGTTTAGGTCTGTTAGGCTTGGGTGAGTTGGGCCAGCTTGGTATAGGAAATTTTGATTGTGGTGGAAGAAGAAGATTACCCCAAAGGTAAGCATCGAGAACCAAATCCTATATAAGGTAATCAATACGTAATAAAGAAGGTTAAAATATAAGAGAGGAAAATAAAGCCACCTGATTGGTTAGGATCATACCAAGTAGTTCCTACCTTGGAGGAGGTGATGAACGTGAGACCCTAAAGACATTGCATGATTGATTGTTCTAAGGGTGAAAAGTAGTCACATGATCACCAAATGTCATGGTTTCCAATAGGTCCCTTAAAGTGGTAGGAAATGGGAGTACAAATGGGGAGAGGGGTGAAAGGTGGGTAATTTTTATATGGTATGAGGTAGCATGCCCTTTGGGTAAGAGATCCAAGGTCATAATGGGCAAGTCCATGACTAAAAAGCTTTCTATGTTGACTGATATTTGAAATAGACTGATCGATGTGGGAAGTCTATATGGGATGAGGAAATTAACTCCTTGAGGTCTTCATGAAGTTGATCGACATAGGAAGCTTCAGATTCTCTTGCTCACTTTTTTTTTTAAAGAGCTTTACATAGTTGTCCTTTGAGGGAGCAGTCTATTTATAACAGTGATTTCCGAGAGGAAGATGTCCTTTTGAGGGAGTCATCTTTTTATTAGAATTTTGACTCAAGGAGTTGGATCCCATATGAGGGATTTTGAAGTCATGGACAAGACCAAGGTGAAGAACATTATTCTTGTTTAGAAATTAGGGGAAATGACCATGGGATCTCATCTAAAGGTAGACAAAAAATATCCATGAGAATCATGTTATGTGCAGCACCATGGTACACATATTTAAGAGAAGATAAAAAGTGACGAATACGTACATGATTTTTCTTTAATCATTGGTGAGGTGTAAGAAGTGGATAGCACTCAAGGGACAAGCATGAAAAGAGGAAAAAGGAGAGGTGGGACTAAAATTCTATATTAGAATGGTCAAATATGCACGGCATTAAGGGGCCCAGTTTTGGTTTACCATCGAGTGAAGATAAATGATAAGCACCGATCCGTAAGTATGGGTCACAATGTATGGTCTAAGCCAATTAGGAGCAAACTTGCCCCTTTTAATTTTTTTTTCTTTGGTAACACGTTGATTTTCTTTTAGAACAAGGTCAATGACTTGGAGGGTTCGTTCATGGACACGTTTTTCGTAGGCACGTTTGATACGTTTTTAGTAAACTTGAAGGTGGTCAAGAGAGTTAAGATGACGTTTGTCTAATAACTAACTCAAGTTGTGCTAAACGGTCTTGGTGAAAGTCATCATCATTGAGCATGTCATGGAGAGAAATGTGGAGTGAGGGAATCTGGACTTCAAGAGGTAGAACAATCTCTATATCGTAGATGAGAGAAAATGGTGTGGCAGTAGTGGAAGTATGGATACTAGTGCAGTATGCCCACAGGGAAAAAGGAATGTGCGTATGTCAGTCCTTCCCAGTATCGTTAACCACTTTCATGAGAATTTTTTTCAAGGTTTTATTAGTAGATTCATCTTAGCCATTTTTGTGGGTAATAAGGTGACGAAACTTAGTTTGAATGTCAAGGCGTCACAAATTTTTCACGAGGTTTTATTGTTGAATTGTTTTCTATTGTCATTGATGAGGTGATGAGGAACACCAAAGTGACATATGATGTGGTGATTGATGAAATCACATATTTTGTAGGCTTTCGTGGAGATGAGTTGTATGGCTTCAACCCATTTTGTGGAGTATTCGGTAGTGGTAATGATCCATTGATGTTACTAGGAAGAATGGGGGTTGATCTCTCTAACAATATCCAAACCCCATTGAGAGAAGGGCCAAAGGTCATGGGTGACTTGTAAGGCATGTGGGTGTATGATGAAGGTTATCTTGTTGTTGGAATTTCACACAATGTTTGATGTATTTGCAACAATCATGGTTGAGGATCGGCTAGTAATATCCTAGGCGAAGAATATGCTTAGAAACAAGCAAGGCCACTAAAGTTACCTCCATATTCCATCATGAACTTCCTTAATGGTATAAGGAATTTTAGAACTTGTGAGGCATCGTAAGATAAAACCATCAAAGTAGTGCTTATAGAGGAGTCCCCCATGATGACGTAATGAGAAACCTTTTAAGGAAGGTGCGCTATCCATTACGGGTGAGATCAGGAGGTAAGATGGAGAGAGAAAGATAATCTGAGTATTGTTTATACCAAAGGTCACTCGGGTTAGGGGTAGCAGTTCCTATGGAGTAAATGTCATGAGGTAAATATGAGGGTGATTAGAGTCATTGTATGGTGAAAAATATTTTGGAATCAGCAAGAGAAGTGGGTATTTGAGAAGCCAAGTAGGCCATGGTATCTACAAATTTGTTGGTTAAACAAGGGACAGTTTGAAGGTCATAACAGTCTAAGGTGGTCAAAAGTATGTCAACATGATGTTTATAATTTTGAAGTATCTCATTACAACATTGGTATTTACCATTTATTTGGTTTATAACCAATTGAGAATCACCAAAGATGTTAATTGATTTGACATCTAGGGCGTAGGCAGCTTGGATACTTAATACGAGCACTTCATATTCGACAATATTATTTGTACAATCAAAATCGAGTTTGAAAGACAAAGGAATGGGTTCATCATCAAGTAGAATGAGGATAACACCATCCCCACCCCATGTTAACACTTGGAACCATCAAAGAAGAGTTTCATTTGCTAAGCGGGTTCATCCAGGGAAAGGCTAGCAATTGACTCATCTGGAAAGTAAGAATTAGAGGGTTGATCCTCGAAAATAGTGCATTGTCCAATTGGTTAGCGATAGCTTGGCCCTTGATGGGCTTTTGATGAATGAATTTGAGGTCGAGGTCATCTAAAATTAGAAGCCATTATGCGGTAAACTGATTTTGATAAGGTTTTGCATACATTAAGTGTAAGGGGTAAGTGTTGGTCATGACATCGGTTTTGTGGTTTAGTAGGTAATGGCGGAGTTTTGTGGCAACAAAAATAAGGCTAAGAATTTTTTTGAAATGGGTGTATTGGGTTTCATAGTCCAAAAGAGTATGGATTATGTAATAAACCGTTTACTCCTGTGTTGTTCATCACGATGAGCGACCATGGGCCCCAAGGAGTGATCGGTAGTAGAGATGTATAGGTAGAAGGGTTGATTGTATTTCGGTGGGATGAGTACGGTAGGTTAGAGAAGGTATTATTTTAAGGCCTCAAAATATTTGTGGTAGTCATCATCCCATTTAAAGGAGACATCCTTCTTGAGTAGATGATGAAATGGTTGACACTTGATTAGATAATTGTGAAATGAAACGGTGAATAGACTACAACTTACCTTGCAGGCTATGAAGTTTTCTAAGGTTAGTGGGCGGAGGCATTTCTAGAATGGCCTTGACTTTAGTAGGGTCAACTTCTATACCACGTAGGGAAACAATAAATCCCAGGAGCTTTCCTGAGAGGACCATGAAGACACACTTCTTAGGTTGAAGGTGAACTCAATATTTAATGAGGTGATCAAAGATGGTTTTGGACGATGAGGTACTCGGAGCGGTGTTTATATTTGGCCAAGAGATCGCCCATGTAATCTTCCAATATACAATGCATGATGTCATGGAAGATATAAGTCATAGCCCGCTGATATGTGACACCTACATTTTTAAGGCCGAATGACATGACTCAATAGTAGAAAGTTCGCAAGGGTGATGAATGTAGTTTTTTGTTGATCCTATGGGGCAAGTAAGTTTTGGTTATAACCGAGAAGCCATCCATGAGTGATAGCATTCGTGACTAGCAGTAAGGTTAACCAACTAGTCAATACTAGGTAGAGGAAAGTCATCTTTTGGGAAGGCTAGGTTGAGGTCATAGAAATCTATGCAAATGTGGAGTCCCCTCTCGTCTTGGTGACAAGGAAAATGTTAGAGATCTAAGGAGGATAATAAATGGGTAAGATGAAGGAAACAGAAAGAAGACGTTAAAGTTCTTCTTTGACGAGAAGGGAAATGCGAGGGTGTATTTTCCTTAGCTTTTGTTTGATGGGCTTGGCATCGGGAATGGTTATGATATTGTGGACCACTATGGTGGGGTCAATACTGGGCATATCTACATAAGACCAAGAAAACACATGGTTATGATCTTTGAGAAAAGAAGTGATGGCTTCTTGTTCAAAGAAGATCTAAATATTGGTGATATTTAGGATGTGCGGGTCATCCTGAGTATAAATGTTGATCTCGATAGTTGATTCATTCAACATGGTTTGTGTCTCAGAGGGTAACAACCGATGAATATATGAGTATTCTCGCACCAAGGTAGGTGAGAATATATTCATCATCCCGATATTGAACGGCGTTAATTGAAGGTGTGTCGTCATCGATCATGTCGAGGTGTAGGAAGGGAAGAGAGGAAGGAGCCTCACTCTTGCATTGATAAGTCGAGGCCCCAAGGAAATGGTTTTATGAAAAAAAATTAGAGAGGGATAGATTTTGGATCCATCGAATCCATCGGTGAAGGCAATGATGAAGGTGGAGCGTGTTAAGAGGGTGAAGAAGGGCTAATGTTCTCGATGAGTTCAATGCGGGCTCGCTTGGTAGGTGGTTCAAAGCAAAGCCAATACCACCATGGTGATTATGTTTACGGGTAGTACATGGAATAACAATATGACGGCCTTCCTCGTAAAATCCAAAACCAAAACCCTTCCATGCACATTAGTGCGGGGAAGGTGTGGAAAAAAACAATGATTGGTGAGAGACTTGAATTTAGTGGAAAATGAACGGGTTTATGATGGTGGTTTGGGTGTATAAGTGGTAGTATCGATTCCCCCATAGGTGAGATTAGTACAAAGGTGATGAGGACCATAAAGGAGGCACTCTCCTATGTGGTGATCATAGTGATGATGTTGATGAAGACTTCCATACTATTATGGAGTAAGGAATGTGTTGACACTATACATGTGATACTCCCCTACGGTGAGGCATTGAAAAATGTATTCCAAAGGATCGGTGGTCAATATGTGGGTAAGCTGGAATAGACGATGTGTCGATGGTTGATGTGTAGGTGGAGCTAATGGATTGGGAGGTGATGGGATGACCATGGAGGTTGTTGCGACGGTAGGAATGGAGGAGGCATGTGTGGTTGAGGTAGCGATTGTCTGGTAATCGAGAGGTGGGTGAATCGGGGTTAAATGATAGCTAGAAAATGACATAAGCTAACTGATGTCAGTTAGGGTAAACTGACATTGATCATAGGTAACTGTTGTTGGTCACTTTGTGGAAAGGGAATAGTTTGTTACAAACAAGGTATAAGGCCAAATTTTCTAGGTATGCCAAATGATGATGAGATTTACCAGTAAAGTGAATATGATGAGAGTTATAGGTACTATAAGTAGTCAAAGAAGGTGAATATGTGTCCTTTTGGGTTGTTTAAGCAAAATAACAGTGAACCGACACCAGTTAGGTATGACTGATGATAGTTAGAGTTAACCGACGACGATTCTTTGGTCGACACCGGTCACTATGAAATTGAAATAGTGATGAAGAAAATGTGGTTGTGAATTAAAATTTCATGTGAAATCAAACCCATAATTTTTGGAATGATGAGAATATGGTCCAAGCACACTTAGATGAAGCTGGAATACACCAACTATGATGAGGAGCATGCAAGGGGAAAGAAGAAAAATGAAGAACGTGACCTCTCACCTCAAAATGCAAGCCAAGTAAAAACACTAAGAAAAATACGATCCTAAGAGTGCTTTTTCTATTATGTTTGTTTAGCTTATGTTATTTAAGGACTGACTCATGAACTATAGAATAGAGTTTTTTGGTGAGGATGGCTTCCTACAAAGAAGGAGATCTAAAAGGAGAGGTTTCAGGTATGTTATGGCGGGGCGGGTTTACTCTGAAGTATGACTCAACAAAGTAGTGAGTGGGAGTACCTACCAATCCTCTAATCAATGTGATCATTGATAGGCATTCCTAGGAAAGATGTTGTTTAAGAATATGTATTTTTTTGAATTTGTGTAGTTTGGTAAGACTCAGAGAGAGAGAGAGAAAGATGTGCTTTCTACGATTCATTTGTCAACCATCAGCTGGTCATGACTTCCAGTGTATAGGTTGCCCTCATTTAATGTGAGCTAATGCAGAAAAGTAGAATGAAATGAAGTTAATTTTAAACCCAAATCGAAATATGGAATTCGATGACACAATAAGAGGAATAGGAGAAAGTATGATCTTTCACTAATGCAATGCAAATGAAATAGAAGAAGAGTTCTTTTTAAGCACCAAAACATGATTGCTTTGAGACAATAGAAAGAAGAGAAGATTCCAAGGGAGAAATTTTAATGTGAGAACCTTTTAGAAAGGAAACAAACATAAAATTTTTCACCTAGAAATGAATGAATGCAAGGAACCCCGAATGGGTCCCATTGAGCATGCCAAAATGTTTCACCTGATTCTTAGACATTTCAATGAAGATGACAAAACATATAGGGTAACAAGTGTAGGAGGAATACCTGTTCAAATCTTTGGTTGATAGGTTGTTGCATGTGTATGACTACCAGAATCTATAGCTGATCATGAGAACTTCATTTTTCCTTGGAGGAAATATCTAAATGGAAAACAAGACCACCAAATAAAAGTTAAACAAGTATATACAAAGTGGACTACCTAACGCGTGCTAGATCCGAGAAGTGTGATACTTCCTAGATGGCTGTCAATCCACTATTTAAAACAACTTAATGTTGGTAATAAAGTAAATCCTAGTGTAGTAAAAATGATTTAGGTATCTCATTCATCTAAAATAAGAAAATTCATTCACATCATGCTAGGCTATGATTGAATCTGAAGGTCAAGGTAACTGTCAGGATACTATTATTGGTTAGGGTCAGATTCTGGGTAGTTTAGGGTATTTGGTAGAGGTCTTAGGCTCGATCGGGTTTCGGAAAAGACACGAGAGAATGACATCAGTTTAGGTTAACCAATGATGACTATGGGTGACTAGCGTCAATATGGTCAAAGTATAAGAAACTCAATAAGACTTGGGTGGGTGTGAGATCCGAGATTAGATGAAGGTGGAAGGGCAATGACAAGATTCGTATGGATCCTAGAGATGCACATGAATGATGAAAATATGGGTATGGATAGTTAAATGGTTTGGGTAAAGAGGTATTTAAGTTTACATGGAGATAAAATTGTGGGGAATGGAAATGAAAGTAGAAACTAATAACAAATGTAAAAGGATATGCTCAAATGACTAGAAACAATGCGAGTTAATAAACTTTGTTTGTATGAGCTTGATGCTTGGTTGGTAATGGAGGGTGATCAAATGGACTTTCAGTAGTCTTTGGCACTTCCCGGATTCTCCCGTGAAGGCGGTGGGTGTGTGATTTCTTTGGGTACCGAGTATGGGTGTTCGATCTTTGCTCGGTATAGATCTTTGGTTCTACTTGTATGTAGCTCTGGTTTCGTCACTTGTTCTTAAAAGATGTCTCTCTCTCTCTCTTATAAATGTGACCACCTCTAAAATAATGTACCAACCTAGAAATAAGGTTGTTTTAGGAGTTAAAAGGTAACTGACGATGGTTCTTGCTTAACCGGTGGTGGTTGAGGGTAACCGGCATCAATTAGGGTGGGATTTCCTAGGTTTACTAAATTGGGTAGATCCCCTTGATTTTCTGGGATCTCATTTCTTTTACCTCCATGGATCAGACTAGAAGTTTCCTTATAACATGCGGGAATGTGGTTAGAGGGAATGTAGGAATTTATTTTTTAGGGTTTGGGTAGGTTTTAGTTAATTATGGCAACTTACTAAGAATAGGTCTTAGGGTGGGGTGGTTAGATGAGATGTCTAGGTGAGGTGGATATGTGGGCATTATCCTAATTTGTATATTTAAATAATAAATAAGGTGAGGATAATGAATTAATTTAATTAAATGAATAAAATTAATATTATAGTGGGGTGAAGGGGGCAATGGCTAGGCGGATGTGTTCAAGGTATTTATTTGACAAGGGGCCAAAGGGGGTTGTGACCTAAATTTAGTGTCTCCACTACTAACTCAATTCCATCACTAAGAAATATTGCTCACTTACTCTCATGCTTTCAATAATCCATTCCTTTTCTCCTTCTAGTTATTTATATCCTATCTCACGTCCTCCCATGCTCTGGAGAATGAGAAAGGTCATGGTAGGGAAGGAATAAAGTTCGATGCTTCAAATCTGCATCCATTTGAGCTTCCATTTTATTTTTTTGTCAAAAGTGGTAGGACCACCACCATGCACATGAGATCAGATTTCATAGGACCACTACCCTAGATAGGTTGCAATTATAAGATCACCACCCAAGTTGGGCGGTGGTTCTATAACCACCACTTTGCACAGGGTCGATGGTTTTGTTAAAAAGAAAACATAACCTCCTTTTCTCCATTTTCTCCTTTTGGTGCTGGCTGATCTGATGAAGTAGAGTCATCTTGGATCCCTATGGATCATTTCTTCTCATATAAATTTAACCCGTCACATACAAATATATACACTCATGAATATCTAATAAAATAGGAATAAAGTTTAACTAATAACACTATTCTAAAAGGTAATTGTTACTCACGTAACAATTACAAAACAACCTAAACAACTCACAATATGAGTATGCAAATAAAAATATTTACCTACTCAAATATTATGGATCACTAAATAATAGATTTCCTAACATGCCTCAATGAGCTTGTTCAATTCCTTCCTCATGAGAGGATCAATATGGGGATTCATCAGCCTTTGCTTCTACCGATAGGATTAGATTTTAGATCTAACTTGATAATATGTTATGCCAATCTTGTATCAAATCCCTCAGATCTTCATAACTTTGAAATCATATTTTTCCTTATGAGTACTTACTTTTTAAATTTGGATTACTTTACCCTCTTCAACCAAAATGGGCTCCAAATCTTCATCCTTGACCTAAATATTTTCTTTTTCCTCCTGGAATCGGTCACTAGGATTGAATACTAATTCGAGAGTCACTAAACCTTTTGGGAGTTAGTTCTTATCTCGACTACTTGATCTCCATAATTTTGTTCCAACTTGTCTTGATTCCTCGAAAAAAAAATCAACTTCCTTCTATAATAAACTGATGATTTACTAAACACTTTTCATCTTGTGTTGTCATTTGGAACAACTAATCTTACAACCACTTTGATATAGGGCTGAGTTTGATCTTTCCTAATAATTTTAACCACATTAAATTTTTCCTCAATTATTGCAAGTCTAGTTGTGGCCTCATTCCTCTTCCTCGGTATGGAACTTATGTTAAATGCCTCAAAATATTCAATGAGATCCCATACCTAGTGTAATTCCTCTAACTTGGTTGATAAGTAGCTCATTATCTTGAAAAATTTTAAGTTCTTGATACCACTTTTTCTAGCCCAGTATAGTTCATGGATTAAAGCTTCATACCTAGATGTGTTATTAAAACAACTAAATTGGAAACAGAAAGATGAGTAGTACTTATTACCTATGGGATATATAAGCACTACTCATCTTACACCTTGTTTTCTCCTTGAACCATTAAAAACATCTTCCAGACCTTGTTCTCATCTTCATCATCCATTTTGGTGATGCTAGGGAGAGGTGTGTTTTATTTATGTAAAATAACCAACTCATCTTCTTCCATTTGTTTGTATAGATCATAAACATGCATCTTATTTTCCCATTCATTTAATGTTAAATCCGGGATGCCTATAACTTGGGTACTTGTTTCCGGAGTTCTTGGGAAGTATTCTTGATGAATGCTTTGAGAAATTGGCATTCATTAGACTCTGTACATGAGGTTCAATATGATAATTTATAATTGGATCTGATCTGATTGTAGCCTTAGCTCCATACCCTGTTATGAAAAGTATGTGGGACCAATCAACTAACAGATACCCACCAATTTTAGCTATGAAATCCCTTAACAAACACAAAGCAAATAGTGGTGGTAAATCAATCACTGATATGTCTTTAAGGATTGTGAAATTTAGGCATGCATGCTACATCAAATTCATATTCTTGATGATTCCCATTGTTCCCACTATTGTCTCATCTAAGTATACCACTCCTTTTGAGACAATTTCATACTTTAGACCCAACTAATATGTTATTTTCTTAGGCATTACTGAGCTACTTGCACTGAGTCAATCATGCAATTGTGTACAAGGATGTTTCTAATGATCAAAGATATGTAAAATGGTGGAGGTTTCATATTTCTACTTGATTGACCCTCTTCTTGTTGAGTTATATTTGTGAGCACTTTTTCTTGATCCTTGGATGCTTGATTTGGAATGGATAAGTTTTCCATGGTTTTCTACAAGAAATCTCTTTGTCCTAGAATTTTCAATGACTCCCACATTGAGATACTCACATTTATTTTCTTCATGTGATCAATGATGTTGAATGGATATGAACTATCTCGTATGCATCCCCTTTCTTGTTGTAAACTTTTCTTGCACATGAGCTGTCACAACAGGTACTCTAGGCTGATTTTGTGAGTTTGGAACTGCATTTGAGCTACCAACTCCTTGAAGTGTGGTAGAAGGTTGAGGAGACCTATAATTTGATGTCTTTCCTTCCTCTATGTTTCTTTTCTTAGACCTTTTGTTGGTTGCCACACCCTGAGAAGGAGCTTGATTCATCCCATAGAAATCATTAGCTTGTCAGTTAAAAAGTGAAGTCCCACTTGGTGGTGCTTCTTGAGTGCTTTCTTACTGTTGTTTCTCTTCTTGATTTGTTTCTTGAGACACACCAATAGTTTACACCATTAAGGCTTGATTCAGATATCCTTTGAAGCATGTTACTTGATTATGGGGTTGACTAAAAGGGAAACACCATTCATATTCTTATGCCCAGTTATTCTAGACTGGAACCAAGGCTCTAAATGAAGAGGCATTGTTACAATTGTAAGGATGGAATGACCTGGTAGTGGGAGGTTGTCCTTGGTTTTTTTATTTAAATTTTGAGTTGGATGTCTGTTTGATTGATATGGAGGTCTATCTGGTTGGGCTTAAGGCTGATAAGGTCTGAAATTTTGGGCATGTTACCTCTTAATTATTACTAACTCATTTCCTATATTTTTAATTACTTCATGACCTCCTGAAGCTTAGTTGAGGTGCTCGATGAAGAGATCGAAGCTTCATTATAATTATGATTATTGGGAGTTGGAATGGGAGCCAACGTAGGTACTTGAATAGAACTAGGATTCCCCATTTCTCAATAGATGGGCATAGGTGGCCTAGGTAGAAGTTTACCTTCTTGAATTAGGAAATTCTCAGCTCTAATAGCTATGGCATAGGCTCCAAGAAATTTTATCCCTCCCATGGATTTTATCATCATATCTATATAAAAATTAAGAGCTTTAAGGAAATAGAGGAATGCACCCTTAATAGTTGGTCTTACGAAAATTGGAATCATGTCCCATCTCCTTTGAAATCTAAAATTGAAGTTTTTTATTTGTTCATTTAGTTCTATCTTGATTACAGCCAATTTCTCCAAAAGAGATAGATTTTCTTCCCTTTCCCCGAACTGATCACAAAGAGCTGTGCACAATTGATCCCAATTCTGAATTGACCTTGCCCTCAAGCTTCTAAACAAATGAATTTTTTTTGTCTTTGAAAGAAGAAGCTAAAATTTTAACCACCACATCCATCTCAAGAATCTCATGTATGGTGCAAACATTTGCAATGTTCTAGATATGATTAATTGGGGTTTTATGATTTTCTCCATTCAAGAATGAGATTTTTTAAAAGCTACAACTAGAATTGGGTTTTATGCATTAAAGGCAAGTGGTGTTGCCTATAAAATTAACAAATGGTTTTGGTGGTGGTTTTTAGCCATTATTATTGGTTTAAGAAATATAGAAGATTGTAGAAATGTCCTACCTAGGGTGGATTGAAATATTTCTATTTGGTATAGATGGAGATCTCTAAACTTGTATTCCTCTTCTTCCTATACCTAGAGATAGTTGTAAGTATTCAAATATTCCTTCTTCTCTAGTTCTAGACCATGTTTGGATCTTTATGATGAACTTAAGAAACCTAGGATGCTACAACCACTAAATTCTAATATTGCGAGTCATTAGATGTGCTGATACAGAGCCTATAAAGGCTATAAGTTCACCAAGAAACACATTCAATCTTGATAAACATGGAATAATTGACTTGGTCACATCGGGCATGCCGGTAATTGTTATCACCAAATTATAGTACCATCTTATTTTTCATGTGTGTGTATGATTTACCAAAGTGTAATTTGGTAACATGAGACCATCTCTTAAGTTGTGGGACTTGCTACTTGAGATGGACATCTAGAGAAGGTTGGTTCCTCTTCCCAATATAATCTTAAAACTACTCCTAATGAAGGAAATGTAGCTATATACTCCTAATCTATAATTTTCAAGGTACCAAGAAGGGTGAGAGTGCATAAAAATAAAGAAATCCTACATTAACGGTGGTGATAGGACTAAGAGATGGGAGTGAAATATTTTGTTGAGGGAGAATATTGAAGGGAAAGGAAATTGAAAAAGGCCAAAACTGATTTGACATAGTCCCAAGATGTGAATTTACAACAAAATATCTAAGAAACATAGAAACATATGCATAAAACAAAAAGAAAAGAAAAGGAGAGGCAAGAAAACAAAATAAATTTGAAAAAGGGTTGAGAGAACACCACAATGTACAATTATATTTCTCTAGGAATTTGCACAATCCATTACAATTATAGAATAGAGGAACCATTACATTTATAGAGCTCATGTGAAGGTTTACAGCTCAATGAAAACATGAGAAACAATTTTGCAAGATTTTCCCTAGCTTCTAGAATATATCCCTCTAAAACCGAGAAGTGTTACATTATATAGAGGAAGGTGAGAAAGAGAAAAGAGAGAGAGAGAGAGAGAGTCCCGAAATTCCCCTTTCACCCACCAAATAATTACATTAATTGGCTACAAAACATGATGGAGCACCTACAAAACTTATGCCTTACTTGTCTCATAGGTTGTTGCAAAAGGAAATATCTATTTGTGCTTCATTAATTCAATTTCAACCACCTAGAAGTGGTTATTTGAAAGCTGGGAGATTTTTCTAAATTTTCCCCACTAAAATTCACAAAAATATCTAATTTCTTGGATTTTTAGTGTATAGGATGGAATCAAGATTCCAACGAGTATAATTTTGTGTAATTTGGTGAAAATTTGAAGAAGTAATGACAATTTGAGTACAAGTCACTCTTTGTCCATTCTTAGTCTCACAAGACTATGTCATTAATTGATAGCTAGAAATGATTATTTTACCTTTTTCCCACTTTCATAAAATTTCATGTTTTAAATGTCCTAGGAAATCCTTTTGAAATTTTGGTGGGGCCTACAACATTTAAAATTGCCAAATAAAGGGGGCTTAGGTGTTGGTGGGCTTAGTTTTCAAGGTAGCTCATGGAGATGGTGCTTTATATTACTTCCCCAACCCCCGTTCACATCGTGCTACATTGCATTGTTATCCATGACAAGATCTATATTTTCCAAGCTCATTTTGTGCTTTCACATGTATTATCAACTTGGCACCTCTGCATCACCTTGCATCCCATGGCCGACTCACTTCTTCCACGGTGGGCTACCCATTTCCAACTCACCATTCAAATTTAGGACCTGAAAAATCGAAGGGGAAATTTTTCCTATAGGGAACAAGTTCCCAGGTGACTCCACTTTGGCAGTAACGGGATGATACTGCCCAAGCCACCCCGTTCCACACTAATTATGCTTCCTTGAACTCGTCTGTCATCCACATTGCATTGTCTTTGCCCAACTTACTTTTAGACACCTATAATTACGCCTGAGCAATTTAAATACTTAAATTGTGCTAATTATCTTCTTTCCTACAAATTGACGACATATCTTCAATAATGCTCATCTTTTCTCCTATCGTCATTAATTAATTACACTACTTTCGATTAATTAAGTCACCTATCCAACGAATACCTAATTAATGACCTTACGTTAATAAATCCTTCCTTCTATCTAGACTAATTATTATTATTAATTAATTAGCTTCCCCTTTCATTAAACCAATAAATTAATATTTAATTGATTTAATCCCCTTCTATTGTCTAAATCGTGCTAATATTCCTCTAAAAATCTTTTATAAGCTTGCAGCTCTATTAATTAATCATCTTGATTAATTAATAAACCCCCTTTATCTACATGAGTCACTAAAGGACAAATTTAACTCTCCTAAAGTTAACTCAACCCTTTCTAAACCCCCCTTATCCACAACTAACTCAACATCTCTATTATCCCACATGCAAAGGGATGTAGAGATTCCTTTATCCATTGGGCTATATAAAGAGCCCTCCTCCTACCTTTACACTTACACCTAATTCCTTGAGAAGACAAAAGCAAAGCATATAACAAATACACTATAAGCCTTTTGTTATTCTTGAGAAATTCACCATTTGAAGAGCTAAGCCTCATTTCTTACATTTTCTAGCCAAGTGCTTGGGTCATATGGGAATAATCAAAGTGGTCTTGTAGCCATGCTTTGATGAGCTCCCATTCCTAAGTCCTTGGAGATCAAAACAATCAGTTTGATTGCCTTGGAATCGACATAGGTCCATTTTCTTTTGTTGATAATTTAGAGAGTAGAGATTTTTGAATACTTTAGCATGCTAGTTTGATCTTAATTCAAAGTTAATGCATTTTGCTTAGTATTGATCTTGTTTATATCTTATCTTGATGGTGCTTGGATTTTAAATTAGCTTTTTTATAGAACTATTTAGGTGGTAGTTCTCATTCATCTAACTTAGATTAAGAAAAAATACACACACACATTTGACACACCCAATGGGATGGATCCTTAGTCCCTTAGCATTCTATCTTGAACTCTATTATTTTTGGCTAACCTTTGATATACACATATAGTAAATAATGTTCAATTTATTAGGATTTTTGCTAGTATTATATGTGTAGTTTCTCATTTATAGCTATCATTTTAATTGGTTGTTGCCACTTTCAAACTAACTTGGTAAAATTTGAAGAATTGTGAGATTTTTTATGTTATTTTCCATACTTTGGTTGTAGGAGGGGTGCAGGCACACTAACCGGAGCACAGACACACTAATCAAGGAGCAAGCACCTCTCGGGTGGCGCAAGCGCACTGTCGAGATCTTATATCTCTATTTTCTAACCTTGGCGCACATACCCTAACCAAGGCGTAGGCACACTAAACTAGGCACAAACGCTCTTTTATACTGTACCTTCACTATAACAAAAAAACCTATCAGGCCGGGGCATACACACTAACCCAGGTGTAAGCATATCTCTGGTGGCGAAGGCACTTATCAGTGCGCGGGTGCTCTATATGAACTTGGTACTAATTTTTATCTACCATGACACACATTCCCTAATCCTGGCATAGGAATCTCTTAGGTGGTACACACACTCTGTCGAGAACTTCATAATGTTGTTTATCTACCCTGGCACATACACCCTAATCTTGGCACACATGCCTTTCGGGTGGTGCGGCAGTGTCTTGTGAGTCTGAAAAACACGAGGGGTACATCCTCCTAAACCGTGTGAACATGCCTAAACCGCATGCACATGTATCTTTCACTTTTCTTAAAATTAAAATGTTAAAATTTTGAATTCTTTTTAGGTATTATCTAATTAATGCCTATTTTTTCAAGGTATGTTTACATGCTTTTTGCTAGAATAGATAGACTTTGCATGCTTTCTTATAAGAATAAGGTCACACATGCTCTTCCCTCGCGTCCTTTTAGGTGATCTTGGGAATCGAAATGATTCTTAGATCTTTTGATGCTTTGAAATTGTTAAGAATGTCTGAATTGGAATGAGTTAATTTGGTGTGTTTGAATTAAAGTGTTTTTCCATTTGGAATCTTCTTGGATTTTAGAAATTTCACGTATGCTCTTCTCTTGTGTCCTTGGATGATCTTGAGAATAAGAAATGATGTTTATTCTTTTTATGGAAAATTACTAAGTCGTTGTTTAGGACCAAAACAAAAAAAATTCAAAGAAAGGTGGAATCAAAACAAAATCAAACTACTAATACAGTTGTCATATAGGTTACCAAAAGGTGTTCAAGAAAACTACATCAAAATTAAACAAGATAAAAAAACACCATATTCAAAACATTATATTGCATTTTTTGAAAAGGGTACGTCCCTATCTGCTCAACTGGAATATAACCCCTTTAGCATAACGCCTTAAGCTAAAACAATGGGGGTGGTACTAGGAACCCCAAAGTAGTCCATGCAAGAGGGAACCTTGTGGAAGAAATGGGACGTGCTCTGCACAACCTACTTAGCTAGTCATTCCTTGTGAAGTTAGCATTACTGGTTGTCCGTATGGAGACCCTAGTGATAGTACACGTAGATGCACTAGTTTCCCACTATTCTTAAAGGGGGTAAAGTAAAGCTGAGATACTCCCAAATTAGTCATTGTGACTTTTTGGGTAAATTGAGCTCACTTAAGACAACTTTGTAACACCTAGTTGAGAGAGCCACCTAGGAAGATATCTTTGGCCAAGAGCCCACTTTGACCATTTCAAAGCCAATTTTGAGTTAAGAGCTATTGTTCATCATGAAACATGTGAAGCATTACTTTTCTTAGTTTTTCACTTGCCCTAAGGTGAGGTGAAACTCTACCGAAGTGAGGCCAACATTTTTCAACCCCAATTGATCTACTTCCTTCACTTTCTTTTGACACTTTGTTGATCAAAAGAAGAGTGACTACCTTTGTGTTATCAATTGATTGTTTTTACCACTTTTGTGTCCGTTTACGCCCATCCATGTTTGTGGCTGGGTTGTTAAACGTCTAAAGTGTGTGGAGACATTTTAATATCATTGGTATCCTTTTTTATCTTGATACCCAATTCAAGATCGTCATCATAGTTAGGCTTGATTCATCACGTTGACTCTCCTTTGAATTGTTATCTTGTTTATATCGTGTCTCTACAATTTTGGTATTTATGTCTTGTTTCTCATTAACTTGACCTAAATATCTATATTGTGATGTTACACTATATACACTTTAACAATTCCTAGGTATACTCTAGCTTTAGTTTGATTTCAATTAATACCTCAATTTTGAAAAGTGTTGAGTGTTACCACTTGTGTGCTTTATATCAATATCATCTTGATATTAATACCTTACTTTTTGCAAATTTTGGTTAACATATCTTGGTGGTATTGTTGTGTCATTCACAATCGTAACTACCACTTTTTGGGATATAGGTCTTGATTGAATTCAATCTCGCTTTTAGTATACTTTGTTTGGGAACCGCATTAACTTCTTTTTATTACTTATGTGTTGTTCATTTCTTTGAACTTGACATAAATGGTGACATTTTGTTAACAATCTTGAAACACCAACTATCATTTGAAAATAGAATTAGGAAGTAATTCGATGATTGATTGGATTACAAACAAACTTTGTGTGATTGTGTCTCATTTGTCACATCGACATATCCATTTCAGAAAATCACTTTGATCCATTGATTATTTATCATTCATTATTCTTTGGTCATTAATTTGGATTTGTGTTTTGAACTTGTGTGATTGTTCCTTGTGTTTATCCATCTTATAAATTCATTTCTAGGACAATCTTTTGGGTCTTTGATCCTCTTGATCTTCTTGTTTTTGCCTAAGTTCATGATCATTTTTGAACACATATTTCAAACCTTGGCAAAAACATTCAAGCAACTTTTGCATCAATTGAACATTGGAAATATTTCCTTTGTATCCTTTATGTCGCTAATTTTTTATCAATCCTTTGACATTTATGCCTTCATCCCTTGTTGGATTATCAGTCTTGATTCATCACGATGTATGTTTTCCTTATCTTCCCTTTTGGAAAATCATACAAGCATCCCCATATTTATGAAATGTCTAGTTGGTTGTCATTATGCTACCCAAATCAACATGAAACCTTCTTTACTTTGAAATTTTTGATCATGCAGTATAGGTTTAGACCTTTGAACCCAACACGCGCCAACAATGAATGATTATCGTAAGGTCCCTTATACATACGATAATAAGGAATCAAATTTTTGGTGTTCACATCAAAATACACCCATCATGACCAAACCTCGATTGGTTCTTCATGCTAGAGAACCCATTTGGGTAAATCATTCCCCACCTTCATCTTATAGTCAATGGTATTATTTAGATGCCTTTGATCCAAATTATTATTTGAGTTCCCCCCACTCTTCTTCTAATTATAATCCAAACATTTCCTCTTCTTCTGAGGATTCCAATCCAAATATTTCCTCTGAATCTTCTGATGATTCAGATCCAAACTACTATTCGGATCCAAACTACTATTTGGATTCATCTAATTTGACTCCTAAGTCATCTAATGTGACTCCTATGTCATGGTCCTCCCTATCTTCATAGGAACCTCTTCATCATACATTTAATATGACTCCTACATCGCGGTCCTCCCTTTCTTCGTAGGACCCCTTTTATCAGTCACCTCAACGATGTCTTCTTCCTTTGAAGATACGTGTGACTCCAAATCCCTCCAATAAAACAT
The DNA here is from genome assembly GCA_018340775.1 of Taxus wallichiana var. yunnanensis. NCBI lineage: Eukaryota > Viridiplantae > Streptophyta > Pinopsida > Cupressales > Taxaceae > Taxus > Taxus wallichiana. The sequence goes on from CM031234.1 coordinate 55,760,932, forward strand.
CTAATACAATTCTTGAATCACGGTCCTCTCTTTCTTTGTAGGACCCTTGTTATTATTCATCTAATGTGATTCTTGAATCACGGTCCTCCCCTTCTTCATAGGACCTTATTCATCAATCACCCCCAATAATTATTCCTTCTTTGAAGATTCGTGTGACTCAAAGTCCTTCGAGTGAAATGTCTAAATCAACCCATGCATCACAATCTAGAGACTTTGGACTTAATCCTACTAGTTTACAGACAATATACCATCATATAGGTAGGTCCACACAACCTTCTTCTACTCTTGAGACATCTAGCTACACATATTCTTCGTCCCCCACATCATCTTATTCTATCAATCATCATCAAACATCTTCTAAGTCTTCCACACCCACATCATCTTATTCTATCAATCATCATCAAACATCTTCTATGTATTCCACACCAAGTGAACCTCTTTCATCCAATCAACCCCTGGTGGTCAATCAACAAATCATACTGATTGATCTCTTTCAAAATGAAGAAACAATCGGGGTATTTATAGGGGCATATGAAGATATTCATTTAGTAGATTACGAGTAAGGATTCTCTTTAGACTTTGATGAATGTGTATTGTGAGGAAAAGGTTGATTCCTTTTATCAAGAAATGGAGGAAGAGCCTCAGATCATGTAACTTGATCCTCCTTTTATTCTTCCATCTCGCACATTCTTCATTACATGAGGAAACTCCTAGGTTTTACATTGATCCATGGCCTATCTTCTCATCACCCAATCACTCTTTGTCTATCATAATTCCTCAATCACCATCTCTTATGGGGTCATTACCAAGTATCCATTCATCTTCTTATAGATGTGGGTCACCTCATAGTAGTCCTCCCTCTATTATTTTTGGGACATTTTTAGTAGTCCACTATCTTCTATTCTTGGGGCGTGTTCAACTAGCCCCTTGTCTTCTATGTATGGGTCACCCCGGGTATTCCATCATCTTCTATTCTTGGCCCAAATCCTAGTAGCTCATCATCTTACATCTATGGTTCATGTACTAGTAACCCTTTGTCTTCTATTCTTGGGCCACATCCTAGTAGCCCTTCATCTTTTATCTATGGGTCACATCCTAGTAGCCCTTCTTCTTCTATTCTTGGGCCACATCCTAGTAGCCCTTCATCTTCTATCTATGGCTCACCTCCCAGTAGCCCATCTTCTTCAATCCTTGGACTGTATCCTTTTCATCCATCACATTATTATTCTACCAAAGATTGTGGAAATCCCACTTCCATTCCTCTCATCAATTCTAAACATCCACGTTCTTCTCTCACTTCTCGGGATCAGAAAAGTCAAGCATTAGCTTATAAGAAACCCAAATAGGTTCTTTATCAAGCCAAGATCAAAAATCTGAAGAGATCCAAAGCTACCAACAACTCCAATGATCATAAAATCCAAAATCAAATGCGATTCCAAAATGCACACCAATGTACCTATCATGTATGGTGCAAAGTGCACAAACCTATGGATAGGGAACTCAAACTACCACATAAAAAATCATGTTTCAAAACAAATCACAATCATTTGTTGAGTGTGAACTCACCACGATCATTGAGATCAGGGATCATATCACTCTTGATAAACAAACGCGCTTAGTCTCCCTTATCAAGGAAGTCACACACATTGTTGTTGGATCCTATCACACAGAGTGACATTATTGGTCCTAAATTTCAAAAAAATATAAAAATATAAAAATATAAAAATCATAAAACAGTTTAGAAATACAAACACATTAAAACATTATAAAAATGCAATCAAAGGTAAAAATCAAACATTGCAATCAGGTATTGCATACACATGGATTTTCTTTCTTCCCTTTCTTTCATATTCATCTACAATTCATCTACCATTTTCATCCCTTTGATGTTATTATGGTTAGCCTATTCACACGCATTTTGTGACATTTATCTCTATGGTATCTGTTTGACCTTGGTCTTTTATAACCTTGGTAAATTAAAAAACTAATGGCCTCTTATAGATTCCTATCACTATTCTCATCTAATAAACTTGTTGGGAAGAAATTTTGGATGTATTTGTTGACACTAGCCAATTTCTTCATTACAATCACCTCCACATCCTTCCATCAAGCCATCAATGGTTCTTAACCCCTTGTCAAACAAGAGAGCTGAAATAAGTTTTCAGAAAAAAAGAATCAAAATCAATCAATCAAAAATCAAAAGCTAAAAGCAAAAGCAAATTGATGTATAACTCTCTCTTGGAGTATTTCTAATAATCTCTCTTTGGGGTATGGGCCTTTGTTGTGATAGAGAAATATTTTGATTAGAATGAAATGCATCTCCGTCGGGGATATGGATGCCTGGATGAAAGCAGAGCAATGTACGACTCTCCTTCCACAATCCATTCAAAAATTACCTTTCAAACTAAATCATTCCTACACATTGACTAGTGTCTTCACTTGTTGTCTATCAACTCTTTCCTTCAAGAGGTAATTCATTTCCACGTGCACACACGGGATCTCGATGAGTAAAATAGGATTATTATGTTATCAAGTGTTACTTTTTGGACCTTGTTCAAACTCTTGCTTTAACGCATGTCTTGTCTCATGATTTTTGCCTTGGGCTAATCACTTTTTCATCAAACACCTTCTAAATATTTTCATAGCATCTTGTTCTTTGAAAATTGTTTAGAACATCCATGTGTATAGGATGGCCTTTTTCTATGTTTTTGGACACCTTTGTCCCCCTTTAATAAATCAATCACCCACTTCCTTTCTATCACATGTTTCTTGGCTAGCTTACATTGGGGCATCCTTGCTCCCTCATGATTGAACCTATTTTATATATTGGCCTTGATCCCCCTTCTATCTATGAAGATTTTTTCTTTGAATAATCCCACCTAATTGTTGGGGCATATTGCATCTTCACTTTCTTGTATGCGTGGCATTATGCCCTTTTACATCCCATCTATCACTAGGGGCATCCATGCTTCTTTGTCTTCTTGTACATAGCTTCAGAAAACTTATAGAAAATCACAAAACATTCAAATATGTTTAGAGAAAAATAAAAATAATGAATCATCTTACAAAACATCACTCTTTGGTTCTCGCATGTTCTTATGCACGACTCACGGATCATATTGATCTATCTTGATCAATAAAGTTGGTTTTCTTTCCATGTCTGTACTCTGGGGCACGAGTTGCTTGGTACTATTTCATAGTGCATGATTTATTTTCATAGGACCCGAGTGTCCTCTGTTATTCCCCTTGCATGTATCCTTTCTTGGGGAACCATATTTTAACCCTTGTCATTAATTCACACAGGTCATAATCAAATCTTGATAACAAAAACATTACATTATGTTTCTCTGTTAGCTTAACTTATTTACTTTCGTATTAGGATTTAGGCATATTTTACTTTCTCATATTGCATTATGGAAAATTGTTCAATTGTTCACGTAGTATGGATTTTTATGTCATTCTAATTTTTTCATATGCTTACATTTTTAATAAAGACCGATGCCGTAGATATTTAGTAATATGATGACAATAAAGTTGTTTTAATACACTAGATGAAAGATTGTTATTTTATTTTCATCTTCATTCCTCTTCTACATCATTCTCCTAACAAACACTATTCTTCTTATTCACCTGGGGCATTTGGCTCCTGCTCATTCTTATATCATTTCTCTCACCTTTTTCAATCATCGATTGCCTTGTTTCATCTCCCCATCAACACTTGAGGGGGCATCTATCACTTCTACTAATTTTTATTCTACATTTCCAAAATTTTATCATCTACTATCTTTGAAGTGGCATCACGCCACCCCAAAGAGGGGAAAATGTAGACACCTATAATTACACTTGAGAAATTTAAATACTTAAATTGTGCTAATTATCTCCTTTCCTACAAATTGGCGACATATTGTCAATAATGCTCATCTTCTCTCATATCATCATTAAATAATTACACTACACTAATTAATTAAGTCACCTATCCAATGAATACCTAATTAACGACCTTCCATTAATAAATCCTTCCTTCTATCTAAACTAATTAATTATTATTAATTAATTAGCTTCCCCTTTCATTAAACCAATAAATAAATCGATTTAATCCACTTCTATAGTTTAAATCATGCTAATATTCCTCTAAAAAGCTTTTATAAGCTTGCACCTCTATTAATTAATCATCTTGATTAATTAATAAACCCCCTTTATCCACATGAGTCACTAAAGGACAAATTTAACTCTCCAAAAGTTAACTCAACCCTTTCTAAACCCCCCTTATCCACAACTAACTCAACATCTCTATTATCCCACATGCAAAGGGATGTAGAGATTAATTTATCCATTAGGCTATATAAAGATCCCTCCTCCTACCTTTACATTTACACCTAATTCCTTGAGAAGACAAAAGAAAAGCATATATAAAATACACTATAAGCCTTTTGTTATTCTGATAAATTCACCATTTGAAGAGCTAAGTCTCATTTCTTGCATTTTTCTAGCTAAGTGCTTGGGTCATATGGGAATAATCAAAGTAGTCTTGTAGCGATGCTTTGATGAGCTCCCATTCCTAAGTCCTTGAAGCCTTGGAATCTACATAGGTCCATTTTATTTTGTTGGTAATCTAGAGATTAGAGGTTTTTGAATAATTTAGCATGCTAGTTTGATCTTAGTTCAAATTTAATGCATTTTGCTTAGTATTGATCTTGTTTATCTCTTATTTTGATGGTGCTTAGATTTTGACTTAGATTTGTTATAGAACTATTTAGGTGGTAGTTCTCATTCATCTAACTTAGCTTAAGTAAAAATACATGGACACATTATGGATTGCACAATATCTTCCCACCCCACATTCTTTTGTTGTGTGGAAATGTCGAGTCCCATAGAACTCATGACTTGAGTTCCTCTAGGCCACTCAGTGCCAAAAACCCACATCATTTGTAATACTTTTTCAAGAACTTGCCAACTCAATGTCAACTATATCTCGCCCCGCCATTCTTTACACGTCGACCCCTACCCGACTAAACCACTCGACTCATTAGGCTCCTTATGTAATCTCCCAATCTCTCATGCATCTCACCTCCATGTCACTAGTGCAGATCACAAGTAGACCCCTAGCCCGAACATCCAACCAGCTCACCCAACAACTCAGAAAGCTATTTTGAGCTCACTAGCCATTTTTTCTAGATTTTCATAGACTCCTTTGAACCAGGAAGACATAGAGAATAATTAAAACTTTCCAAGATGTGCTACCCATTTTTAGCCAATTTTGAACTAAAAGTGGAACTCGGGGCATGCCTTCTCACCATGTGAAAGATCTTGAACCTCTTGAAACCCATAAGAGGAAAAATGATCAAAGTGATTCCAAATCTCCTTGAATTAATGCAAATGTTCCCAAAACCTATAATTTCACTTGAAAACTTCAAATTCTTCCATGAAGGCCTACCAAACACCCAATTTTAATCTTTCCCAATTATTAATTTTACCCATGGGGGTGAAAATGGATAACAAGTTCATCACGGCCTCAACACCTCCTATAACTTTTAATATGTCCCAAATCTCCTATAGCTTTTATTGTGTTCCGTGTCTTAAACTAAGGTATTTCAAACTTTCCAGGCTCCATGAACCCTCTAAAACTTCCTCCTTGATTTCCTTAATGAATAGGAAAACTTGACTCAACCCATGAGGCTATAACTCCTTGATCCATAGTTTTTACCTTATGGATATTTTTCAACATTCCATGGGTTTGAGAAAACTGTAGGACACTATAATTTAGTAAACCCGCGGAACACCGAAATAGTGTTATGTGGCTTTTGAACTTAGTTGCTTTATTCCATTTATCATGGGTAAAAATCCTATGGCACTTTGTCGACTTTACCTATCGGGGACCTAGTTTGTTAGTGTTGCAAAAGTGTTAAGAGGATATAAAATAATACTAATTTTTACCAATTTCTACCTAGGTCCTCGTGTTTCTCATTCCTTTGTTCCACGGAGTTAGGGGAACTGTAGAACACTAATGTGGTTTTATTTTCTCACTCAAAAATAGTAGATGTCTTTGGCACATCACTCGAAAAAATGTGAGCACTTACCCGAAGCACACAAAGGTACCGAGTTCCTCTTTCTAATGCCTTACCACAATGTTAGAATTCATGTTCATAATATCTATAATCAAAGTATATATCCCATTTAACAAATCACATATATGATCTCAAATTGGAAAGTCACATAATAAATAACATAAGATCACATAAGGATCAATACCAAATTTGTCATACAATAACCATGAGAAGTAACATCAACAATAAATATCCAAAAATAATTATCCATTATATTAATTCATGAAAAACCAAGTAGCTGAATAAATCATAATTACCATCACAAATTCATGCGTGAAAAATCATACCAACAACATAAATTTATTTCTTTATCTCTCAAAACCATGAAAAACAATACATATATATATATATAGTAGTGGGGACTTGCCCTTCACCACCCATGTACTCTCAAAATAAGTTTCATTCTTATAATATCCATGCCTTGCTACAAAATCAACTAAGTAATCATTTAAGCTTTGCCTAATAATAGACCATATATTAATAACACTAGATCTACATCCTATTATTATCTTAGCTTTGCATGATTCTCGAACTTCTTCCTACCCCAAAATATATTTGCGTGCCCTCTAAGTTTGCATATCTCATTCCAAGTCATGCTTTGTACTCCATGCTATCCTTAGCCCATGCATGGAAAATGGATAAGTCTCTAGATTGTGTATTTTCCCAAAGTGTTTTCTTTATCTACTAAAATTCCATATGTACCTATACACCCCATTCCTACGTGCCCTATCCTTATGTGCCTCCTTATATTTAGGTAATAGTTTCTTCAACCAACATTACTTGGGCACACTAGCTACATTTATGCCCCCAAAAATGGGTGATCATGTCTTCTCCCCAAGAATAAATAATAATGAATAGAATAATTATATGTACTAAATGAACAAAAATTTTAAAAAAAGACCTGGGCACTCTATTCTTCTGAAGGAAACAAAAGTTTTGGGTACTCATTCTTAATGTCTTTCTCTAACTTGTTCTTTTCTTTGAGTCCTTTCTTTTCCTAATCAGGGATGTCCCTAAGCACTCCATCCATCTCATCCAAGGTCATATCACTTTAAGGATATTCGCTAAACCGAAAACCATCCCATCCATTACATCCATCCTTCTTGATACTAGTTTCCTAAGGTCTTTTATCATCTCCTTGTGATGATCTTGAGCTACTATGAGCACATCATGCTTCTCTGTTATTAATTTTATCTTCTCCTCTTATCCCAAAGTTTCATTTTTCTTTGCTTTAAGGATTGCAGTTTCCTCTATTAGAGTCCTTGTCTTGATAAGATCCTCTAGGTCTTTACACATATTAAATGATAGGTCATCCTTTTTCAACTCATCTTTGATTTTTGTAGCAACACATCATATTCTACTATTCTATGCATTATTTTTGTCTTAATGATTTCCTTCTTGGTAACAAATTCTCATTCTCTCGGCGAAATTTCCACTAGAGTCTCATCTATCTCCCGAGGTGTGTATGATTTCTTTTGCAAGTAACAAGTGTACACAGTGCTAAAGGAAATGCAAGGAAGACTGATATGATTCATTTGTTTATGCATCAAATTTTAAATGTTCATGAATTATTTCCCCGCCAATCTCGATAGAGAAATCTAGAATCTATTCCTTCCTTTCCTTGTGCTTCTTCTCACGTGCAATCAACATTTCCACCCATGATTTCAAATGTTTGTCATCTTCCATATGTGCCCTTATAGTATATTATTTATCAACATTCCTTCACATAAGTTTGGCAGCCACCTTATTCAAGGAATTGATTCCCTTTTCATATGTAAAATCTATGGGCCTCACCGTCCAATGCATTCTCTAAGCATTTTTCTTCATTTTCCTCTTAATGTATGCATCTTCATTTTTATCAAACTCGGGCTCATAAATATGCATCCTGAATACTCCAAGAAAACTATTTTCTAGTGCACAAGTTGGCTGCTTAAGGGTCCATTAGCTCCAATCCATAAAGCTCCTCGGGATGAGTGGGTTTGGATGTGAAAAAAAAATGGAGCGAGAGTGGGATTTTTCAAATCTTGAAAGTGAGCGGGAATGTCAGGAGCTGAATATATAGACTAATCAAGAGCAAAACTTGGTGAAGGAGCACGTGAATGTGGAGCCCAATGGTAATAGGGATATGGATGGGAGACAAAGCACGTGGGAAGATATTTTTTGGGGGGGAAAACTAGGTTTTAGGGGTCTCGAGAAACCTGGAACCAGTTAAAGAGAAAGGTAATATTTCCATCAAGATCGCTGATTCTTTGTTGGCTAGAACAAAAATCTCCATGGAAGGAGCTCTCTTTGCGAGAATGTAATGGATCTAGACCAAATATAGATTATTTTAGAGGTTTGGAAAAGAGACGTTGGGTAGCTAATGGTACCATTGAAATCTCAAAGTGTATGCTAATGGTTATTTCTTAGCCATCCTTCCTAGCAGAAGGAGCGTATGGAAAAATCTTGGTGAAGGTCCTTGGTTTATTGGAAAATCTCATATAGTTGTTTAGAAATGGGAGCCAAATTTTAATCCTTATGGGAATCTGTTATAGATTTTCGATATGGGTCAATCTTCCGGGTTTACCTTTGGAATTTTGGGAAGCTGGAGATCCTTTTTGGTATTGCAAAAGTCTGGGAATCCTATTGCCTGGATCTAGTCACCAAAGCAAAAACAAGACTCACCCATTCCAAATTCTCATGTGTGAATATGAGACAAGAGTCTTGCTTGGAAAGTGATATTAAGCTAATGACCCCTAAAGGAGATTGGGTGTAGAGTTTTGTCTATGATCCTACTCCCTTTGCTTGTAAAAACTACAAGTTGGTGGGCCATGAACAACATCTTTGTCCTGATCTCAAAAAAAAGAAGCCTGAAGCAAAACCTATGCCTCAAAAATTAGATAATGGAAAATAAATGAAGGAATGGAGAAGGATTGAGAAGAATGGAAGGGTTATCTAGTCAGATCCAAAAGTAGAGCCTTTAAATCTTACTATCTAGACTAGAGAGGAAGGAGAAGGAGTTTTCTCCCAACAACAAAAAAGCACCACCAATGAAACTAAAGAAAAGGAAGTTGATATTGCTTGTCTGGAGCTGGTAGAAGGAAGACAGGATTCAGAGGAGAGGGAAAGTTCAGAAATGGAAGATAATAAACTAGATTTGATAGTTGCTGAAGGCCTCTCATTGGATGAGGTTTCATCTATAGGTTAGAGTTCTTTTGCACAGAGAGGAGAAGAAGATCTAACTTTGTCAAATGGTTTTGGGATCTTATCAGATTATGTTGCTGATACCTATGAGGTGCTAGGCTCTCCAAGGACTCTGGTGAGTAAATCCAAACCTGTCACTCGCAGTAGCTTAAGAGCTGATGTTGGAAAAGATTCTAGTCAAAAGGGAAGAAAAAGTAATAAGGAAGTAAGGGAGTCATTTTCTAGAAATGAAGTAGATGCAGGAATCTAGAAAACTTTAGGGAGTTTGTTGGGTCATAAAAAGAAGTGTTAAATGATTTTTATCTCTTGTAATATCAGGGGGTTGAATAACCCTAGCAAACACTGAGAATAGCGAAGGATCTTAGAGTTAAAAATAAAATAAATATTTTCATGCTTCAAGAATCCAAAATGAGTATGGAAAGATTTAGAGAAGTGGGGAGGTCTATTTCGAAAGAAATTTTTTGGGAAGGTTGTAGTTCATCGGGTGCCTCGGTGGGATTATCATGCTCTAGGATCCTATTATTTTCCATGGGGTTCCTATTCTTTTGGCTGAGGGGCATGTAGCTATAAATTTTATGAATCTATCCTCTAAGTAATCCTGGTATGTTTCAAACATTTATACTCCCAACCTTGTTAGTGAAAGAAGGAAATTATGGCATGATCTCACTAATTCCAAGAAATTATTCAAAGATAAAAAATGGATTATTGGTGGTGACTTCTATACTCCCTTTCATTAAGGGAAAAAAAATGTGGCAACATCTCATACACTAAAAGTATGGAGGATCTTGCTAATTTTATTTTTAGTAATGGTTTGGTGGATATGGAGTTGGAAGGATCCAAGTTTACTTGGGTAAACAGGCGAACTGGGTCTGAGCTCATCCAAATCAGACTTGATAGGTTTGTGGTAAGTTATCCCTATTTGTTAAATCAAATATATTCTCTGAAGTCTCTTCCCAGAATTGGATCTGATCATAACCCTATTCTCCTCAATCTTGGGTTAAATTTGGTCAAGAAGGCTAGACCTTTCAGATTTGAAAAGATGTGGTTAGATCATCCTGATATTCCCAATAAAATCCAAGAGTGGTGGAATGTAGGGGTCTTTGGGGTTTCCAGTTACAGACTTAGTTACAAATTAAAGTACCTCAAAGGTTGTCTCAAAAAGTGGAACAAAGAAGTCTTTGGTAATATCTTTCAGCAAAAAAGTAGATTGGCTGAAGATCTGAGGAATATTGAGGAACTTATTGATCTTGAAGGTCTCAATCTGGTTCTAAAGGAGTAGGAACAAAATATTCTAGTTGAGTATCATGATATTTTGGCTAAGGAAGAAGTCTATTGGAAACAACAGTTGAGAGTGAAATGGCTAAAGGAGGGGGATAGGAATACCAAATTCTTTCACTTCTCGGCTACTTCTCATTCAAATCTCCTCAAAATAAATGAAATTAAAAATGAAAATGGGTAGATTCTTTTGGAGAATAAGGAAATAAGTAGAGTCATCATCAATTATTTCAAGAATCTCTTTCAACAAGGTCAAAGGATTGAAGAGCAAAATCAAAATAACATCCTGAACCTGTTCCAGGAAGTCATATCCTCGGAAGAAAATTGGGAGATCTTAAAGATCCCTACTAAGGAGGAAATTAGATTTGTGGTCTTTGATATGGAACCAGAAAAATCACCAGGACCTAATGGTTTTCAAGGTCTCTTTTATCAGAGATTCTGGAAAGTGATTAAGAATGAAGTCATAGAAATGGTCCAAGATTTTTTTAGGAATGGAAAACTTCTCAGTCAACTTAATAATACTTTCTTGGTCCTTATTCCAAAGGTTTCTAGAGAAAATGAAGTCAAAGATTTTAGAACGATCAGTCTCTGTAATACAGGATATAAAATTCTGGCCAAAATCTTAGCTGGAAGAATTAGATTGGTCCTTAATCATTTCATCTCTGGGAATCAAGGTGCCTTTGTCCCAGGGAGGCTAGATCACTGATAGCATAGTGGTGATTCAAGAAGTTATTCATTCCATTGTTAATTATGATAGATCTGCTATGTTCCTGAAGCTTGATATGCACAAGGCCTATGACATAATTACATGGTCTTTCTTGGAGGCCATCCTCAATAAAGTGGGTTTTGATAATTCTCTGGTTAGAATGATCATGACCTGTATATCTACTATGCCAACTATTCCATTTTGGTCAATGGAAGCCTAGAGGGATTTTTCAAAGCTAGAAGAGGCCTGAGACAAGGGGATCCACTATCTCCTTTTCTGTATGTTATCATGGTGGAATATTTGAGTAGAATATGTAAACAGGCCTTACTATCTAGGAGGATTCAGGGTTTCAAGATTACAAATGGTCTCCCATCGATCTGCCTAAATCAGTTTGTTGACGATAATTTTATGATGGGAAAGGCATCTATTCAAGAAGCCACTAATTTCAAATTTTTTCTTATGGACTATGAGTTGGTCTCGAGGCAGATGGTCAATTTTCTCAAAAGTACGGTGTTCTTTATTAATGTGGAAAAACAAGTCCAAGTAAGGTTTGCTCAGATCCTGGGTTGCAAAATAAAGTGTTTTCTGGATTCTTATTTAGGTGTGCCGCTTATCCTTAATAATCTTGATTCCTCTATTTGGAATGCCTTGATGGAAAGAATGAATAAGAAACTTTCTTCCTGGAAAGGTCTTCTTCTCTCCCAGGTGGGAAAGATTCAACTTCTTGTGAGTTCTCTTCAAGGGGTTCCCATTTACATTATGTCTCTTTTCAAGCTTCTGACCAAAATTATTAAAGCTCTGGAAAAAAATTTAGAATATATTCCTTTGGGTGGGAGCCTCAGAAAAGTTTAAATACCCTCTATTTTCATGGGACAATGTCACTAGGCCTAAGATGTGTGGGGGATTGGGTCTGAAAAACCTCCCTACCATGAACAAAGTTCTGGTTGCTAAAGATGGCTGGAGAATAGCTAGAGAGGAGGGTTTGTGTATTGATATTATAGAAAAGAAATATTTGCGGAATTTAGGTAGAATTGACCTTTTCTTCTCTCAGGAAAATCTTCCTAGAGGATCCTTTTTCTGGAACTCCCTGTTGGATTCGAAGAACATCCTCTCTAAGGGTTCCCTCTGGGAGATTGGTATGGGGAATAGGATCAGATTTTGGTGGGACAACTGGTTAGAAGACTCTCCCTTAGCTGATCAGGGAATTTGGAAGGAGGTGGCTCATTTCTATGAGGAAAATGGTAAAACCTGGTTAAGAGACTTCTGGAGGTATGATGAAGATAGGGTCCAATGGGAAATTATTGACCCCCAGGTTTTAATGGTAATCTCAAACCCTTTCAAGATCTCAATAAGAAACTCAGGGATTTCCATATTCCCATATACCAAATAAAGGAGGATTCCATCATTTGGAAAGAGGAAGATTCAGGTAATTATTCTGTTAAATCTGCCTATAGAATGCATTTTAAGAAAGATATCCAAAAAGAGTATTGGGGAAAGATATGGATTAAATATCCGACTAACTATTGATAATCTTATAAAAAGAGGAATGAAAATTCCTAATAGGTGCTCTCTCTACCTGGAAAAGGGAAGAAGATGTGAATCACCTTTTTTTTCTTTAACCCTTCTCTGTAAGAATTTTTTCTTTGATTCCAGAGCTTTTAAAGATGTATTGGATTCTTCCCTCAAACATTGAGGATTGTGCTACTCAATGGGAGAGCCCTTTTAGATATCCTTTCTTGGCCTGGGGATGGAAGATTGCCTTACCTCACATTTTATGGGGATTGTGGAAAACTAGAAATGATAGTGTTTTTAGAGACATGAACCCTCAATTATGGTAGCCAAAAGGAAAATTCAAAACACTTTTAAGGAAAACCTTAAATTATTTAAAGGAAAAAAGAAATTCTAATGTCCGAAAGAGGAACTAAAAGTTCTGGAGAATTTCGCCTACAATCAAGATGAGCAAAAGCCCAGGTAATGTTTTCTCGCTAGATTAAACCCTTGGGAAATACGATCAAAATTAATTTTGATGGAGCCTCTAAGGGAAATATGGGTCAAGCAGGGGGGAGGAGGTATCTTAAGGGATAGTGAGGGAGATTGGTTATTTGTCTATGATGGACCCCTGGGTAAACAAACTAATAATATGGCTGAAGCTAGAGCCCTCCTTTGGGGAGTGTTGATTGTAAAGGAAAAAGGTGTTAAGGATATCTAGATTGAGGGAGATTCTTTAATTATTATAATATCTCTTCTCAATGAAAGTAAGATTAATTGGTTGATTAAAAATATTATCCAAGACATCAAGGAAATGCTTAAGTTCTTTTACAAGGTTTCTATTAATCATATTTTGAGGCAAGGAAATAAATGTGCGGACAAGATGGCTAATATGGGAGTCCTTTGTAATGAATACAAAATATGGCACAAAGGGGAGATATTACCCTCTAACATCAATGATGAAATCATTAAGGAAAAGAGGTGTTAAGTTTCATGATGTCAGCACGAGTGGGGGCAGATATATTAGGAAACAAGATAGTCTTTACAAAAATCACTGGGTCTTTTTGAATTTGGTTTGGAAATATGGTTCGAGGATTGTCTCTAGTTTCAGCTAGAAAAGCTACTTTGATATTGTTTAGATGGGTGGTGATAGGATCCACGTGGAACCCGCCAGCCAGAATATGAAGGAGGGAAAAAGGGATCCGTGGAATAAGTTAAAAGTTTGGGGTTTTAGCAATTTTATTGCTAAACTACATTGTCACGACCCTTCTCTCTCTAAGGATTCGGCCAAGCATGGAAATATGGGGCTTTTACTATTTGTGGTGTGAAGGTCAAGGTATCGAGGCCAACATTGCTAAGGTGATAGAAATAAAGATGGAGGGCTTGAAAATATATAAGGAAAGAACTCGCAGAGATCATGAGATTGAGTGGTTTTTGTTGGTAAGGAGACTTTTTTTTTTTCTTCACCGATGGTATTTCTTGATCGTGTATTCCTGGTATTTGGAAGGAGGTATATCTTCAAGTTATAAAGTATATCACTCTGGAAGGGAAGTACAGAAAAATATATACTCACCATATCACTTTCCTCAACATGTTTCGACATAAATTTATGGTTAGCATTCCCTTTTCTTGGCTACCTCTCTCATGAATTCACTAATAGTGTTCCAAAATAAGAAGGCTGAGTTGCCCCTTCATGAGGGTCTGATTATTTTGTTGTTTGAAAATGGTAAGCCTATTCTGGATCATCCCTTGGTCTCTATTCTGGAGGAACTTGAAGAGGAAGAAGATATTACCTTAGCGGAATATATTACAAAGATGAAAGAGGGAAAAACTATTCCCAAAGGGGGAGGTATTGACAGAAATTTCATGGAGGGTGATGTTGGGGAAGCCAATGCTTCCAAGAAAAATGAGTGTGTGGGTGATCCCACTATTTTTGAAGAGTGGAAAAAAAGTATGGTTTACATAGAGGGGGTTCTCAAAGCTATGGAGGAAAAAAATGAAGGGAAAATGGAATTCATCTTAAATATTATTAATATCTTGAAGAAAATGGTTTTGGACTAGGTTCAGATTAAAAATCAGATGCAGGAGCTTGAGAAACAAGTCAAAGGGCTTCTTGATAGAGATGAGGAGAAAGATGGAGAGAAGAAAATAAGGAGATTCAATCTCCGTATCAGTAGCTTGGAGGAAGATTAGTTGGTGATCCTGTTGGGGTCCTCGTGTGGTTTCCTGTCTCTCCTAGAAGACTTGTAGCTTTCTAAACTTTTTGTGAACTATGGGCGAACTGTGATGCCCTGTTTCTTTCTTGGTCTTTTTGGCCCATTTGGGGTCCCATTTCTTACTCTGTAAGAGTTAAGTTTGTTTAACTCTTTTTTGTGGGACCTTTTCTTTCTGGTTGTGCCTCTCTTGTTTTTTCTCGTCTTTGGGCTTTGATCTCCATATCTTTCATTTGTTCAGGGTTCCTGATCCCTTAATTTTTTTTTACCTAATCTAATAAAAATAAAGCTCCTCAGGATCCAAAGTGCTTTGAAACCTAGCGTAAATAATATTTCTAGGATCATCCATATAAATAGCTATAGGAGTGTTATACACCTCCTCCTTATCTCTCCTTAAGTGCCTACCTTTAGGAACATGCACCCCTTCATCCAAAGTTAATCCTCCCTCGCGGCACCTTCTTGTTCATTTGTAGGCTCACCAAAAGGTTTTCCCTTTTATTTTGTTATCTATTTCTCCTCATTTCCACCCGCATCTTCGTGTTCCTCGAAGATTTTTGTATCATATTTCACCTCCTCTTCCCCGAGTAGATTCTACATCTATTTTAATAAATGGGTGGTTTTTTTATTTACACACATTTCCATCTAACTCCTCCTCACCCTTTCTCGAAACATACTTTTTCCATTTTTATTCTCTTATAAAGACTTTGTGGGAGAGGTCTTACGATTCTTAGTCTATGAAGGGATTACACTTGCACTTGCACCTTGTGAATTTTTTCTCCTCGCACCCTCCTATAATGTTTCTCCTCGTTCCCCCAACATCCGTCCCTATTTCTCTTACACTTATCTTATCTCCAACATTTACATCTTCTTCATTCTTTGAAGGAGTTTTATCATTCTTCCTATTCTCACCCATTGTAGGATACATTTGGGAGCCATGGTTTAATCTGATGCTATCTTACTTCAACTATTCTTCCTCTTCTGACACTTTAGGCTCTTCATCTTGCAGGGTGCCCACTGTGTGTTTCTCCTTCAACAGTTCATGAACCTTGAAATCATTTTAAGTATACTTGCCATTGACAAGTTTAGGCTTAAGGTATATGTATACCATATCCATGCTAATATCCCCAACCTGCTAATATGGAAGCAAAGAATAGTGATATCATCGTAAATCATGTTCTCAATTTAGGTAGACATGACCAGTACACATACATTTTCTATAATGTATTTTACTCACAGATCCACTTTATCCACATCAAACATCAGCTTTCTCGACAGTTTAAAATCTATTCACAAATTCCTAGAAGTAGTGCATTATGAGCACATATGGTAGTTTGCACTAAGGGCTTAAGGTCCCATTCTTCATCCCGAATCTTCTAGTACATAAGTGTTGGAAAACTACAAATTACATTTGTTTATCCAATACCGAAGGAAGATCCTTTGGTATCCTCCATTCATGTTAAAATTCCTTCCTTAGGTGATTAGACCATAATTCCAATCTCTTCTTATACAGTCCACTCATGGACCCCTCACATGTTTATTTTGAAAAATGATCAGCCAAAGACTTCTTCTACTATGGAAACTACCATATCTTGTTTTTGGCCTATTGGGCACTCCAATCTCAACAAAAATCAAAGAAAGAATAATTGTGCCAAAACTAATTTTATCACCTTATTTTTCTTCCTCAATAATCACCTTGTAAATGAAGGCAAAAACATTTTATACTAATCCTTCTGATATTTTCTTCATGATGTACAACCATCACTTGTTTACTTTTGACTAGAGTTCTTGATTGTTTAGTTTTGTCAAAAGGTGCGAATCTAACACAACCATAAGATATTTGTCTAGTTTCTCTATGTCAATCACATGTCTACCTTTTGCATAGGACAACTCGTAGAATTTACATCAACATCTTGATCATCCATCGATCACTCACGATATTTGTTCCCGATCTCCTTAACCTAGTAAGTAAACCAATTAGGGAACAATGATGCACACTCATCTCCTAAAAAAATAAAATAAGTCCTCCTAGACTCTTGACATCAACCACTAGTACATTATTTCTAGCTTTCCAAAGTAAACGAGCTCATATAGCTATAAAATACCAAATTTTTCAAGAAAATTATGACCAAAGTCATCGTAAATGGGCTTATCATCTTTTGTGCACATGTCTACTTTTACCACAATATTTTTTCCGATTTATCTTTCATGGCCTTTGTCCTTTGGTTATAATCACTTAATTTTGTGTAGAAGATATGGGACTCCTAGTCACACCCCACTATAACATGTTCTAGGTATTGTATTTCCAAAAATATAATTTTTGAGGCATCCTCCATCTCTACTTCCAATTATTTTTGCTTCTTTCCCCTTGTGGTTGCTCCAAGTTCTCATTTCGGTGCCAAAGTGATGGATTTCAATGCTCCTTACACTATATTAAATCTCTAGAACTTCAAACCCACGTGTCTTTGCTTCCCTTTGAACCCTAGATTGCAGATTTTCTACCCCGCATGTCTTCTCTTTTCTCAAACACCCTCTTTGATGGATCTCTAACCAATTCCATGCAAAAATATTTCTGGGTCAATGTTTGTATTATATCCCCATGCTCTTTCATACTCAAATAAATTTTTGCTCATTATTCAAAGCTTGAACTCTTCAAAATGCAAGCTAAAAATGATATTGCATCCCCGTATTTTATAAATTTTGTAAATTCCCCACATTTATTGCTCTACATCTACCACAATACTCAAAATTAAATGATTTTTTTTTTTCCTTTTTCCACACTCACAATTTTTTTCCAAGCTTCACTCATAACCTTCTGGCGTGCCCACTACTTCTCGGCCATAGACCTCCTCGACATGCCTCCATGTGTCATATTAAAAACCCTTTGTGTCTTATACCAAGTAGTTTTCCAAGTTACAACCTACCTCACGTTATACTATGTGTCCATTCATCGACATGTGGTCTTCTATCTAAACAATTTTTTTCTTGATCCACACCTTTACTTCAAGCACCTGCACCATATTTCTTCTATGCATACCCATCTTCAAGAGGAAATTCAATCTCTTTCCAGTTTGGCACATTTATTATGTATCTACTCTATCCCACACTAAAATTATGTGTGGTCCTCTACGAATGAATGCAATTATATAGTAATTAGCTACTGGCAAACAAGTGCATTTATTACAGAAAACACTAAACTAAATTGACAAAGCATAACAACGATGAAAGGAAACACATAAAGGAAATACATAAAAGGGAAATCTAAACTAAGTTGCAATAATACCTTATTACAAACACCAAGAAGACTTATTTATAGTAGGTCTTCATCCTACCCCTATCAAAGTAACTGTAATAAAGTTACATCCAACACATGTAATCAGTAATCGCTTGATTACAATACAACAAAGTGTCCCAACAAATGAACTTTCAACTTCCTTGGGTGGCATGGAAAATTTAAATCATACATATGAACCATCTTTCCCATCTCAAATTCCTTATTATGAACATGTCTATCATGTCATGTATTCTCGTATTGCTTTTTTTGTCTTCTAGCTCCATCGAGAAATTTCTTGTCATTCATCAAACCGCATTAGTTTTTCTATGTGATCCTCAATATATTATTCATCATATAATCCTCCCGCATACATAATACACATGGATGGTGTATTGAATTCAATAAGCAATATAGCCTCTGTGCTAAGTTCCAACTAAAATGGTGTGGCCTTGTTCAATCTTTTGTAAGTAGTCTTATATCCCCAAAGTACATTTAAAAACCCTATCATTCCATTCTTTCCTTCCAATGTCACTAATATTTATAAATTTATATCCCATAATCTTGTTGAAAGCCTAAACAATACCATTAAAATGTGGGTGATAGGGTGTTTTCTTTTGGTATGCCACCATAAACTCAACCAAGATAATTTCGATAGTATCATTAGTAAAATGAGTACCCCTATCACTCGGTTAAGCTCAACGAACATCCATACATGCTGATAATGTTTTACCATATAAATATTATTGTTGTATAATCATTTATAGGTGTTGCTTCTTCCCACCTTGTAAGATAGTCTATATAACTTATAATATAGAGCACTCATATCTTATACGCAAGGTGGAAATAGGACCCACAAATTCAATCACCCATTTTAAAAAGTTTTAGCACTTACAATAGGCCTCAAAGGCATCTCATCTCTAGTTCCAAGTTTCTAAAGGTGTTGAAAATGATCACATGGCTTAAAAAATTCCTTGACATCCTTATATACAGTTTCCCACCATAATCCAACTATCAAAATCTTGTGTGTTGTGGCATCTCCTACATAATGAGTTCATGCAATTTCATCATGAACTTCTTCCATAATTTCCTCGTGTTAATGCTCCAACACACACCGAAAAAAAACTTCATCACAACCAAGTTTGTATAAATCTCCACTTATCAACTAGTAAGGTGTTTCCCATATTACAAGTAGCTTCTTCTCTAACGCCTTCATTCGCTTAGGTGCCTATTGTTGGAAAATAATGATTAAGTGGTCTCGCCAACTTTTAATGTATATGAGTCCATCACTAATATATAGGTTAATATTTAATAATATGAAATATTTATATTTCTATTATTAAATATGCTAACCTAGGTATATACTTTAGGTTAAACATTTAATATCATGAAATTATTATATTTTTAATATTAAATATTATAAACCTAGGTGTATGTGTCAACCATTTTAGGTTGAAAAGGTGGGTTGGGAGACATACCCAATCATCTTATATAAAAAGGACTTTAGGTCCTCATTTGATATATTTCGGGAAATATATAAAAGTTTTGTAAATCAAGTGATTTGGTTTTACCCTCGTAAATAGTGTTTCAAAGGAGGAGGTGATCTTACTTTGGATGTAAAATAAGTTCTCTCAAGTAAAAGGTTATTTTCAAAGTGTTTTTACCCTATTGGGGTTTTCCACTATAGATTCTGTGTCACATGTGTTATTTATTTCGTAAGTATTTATTTATTTATTTAGGTTATGATGTAATATTTATTTAAATATTTATTGTAACATTATGTAATATGTAAGTTGATTAAATCTATATTTATTAGAATCCTCAAATTCTAACATAGTAACAGAGTGAGGTAAATTAAATAAATTAAGATCAAATGTTTTGTATTTTATTTATTTAATTTGTACGATTTTTTCAACCAACCCGAAACGGTATTTAAAAGTATTCAGTCTCCTTCTTTTTTTCCCCAATTTATTTTGGCATTACATTTGTGCAATTAAACTCTTGGTAAATTTTTTAGGGTTTTTCAATTTTAAATCCCTAAATTTTTTGGGGGAGATGTAATATGATATGATTCTTAATTTCATTTACATTTTGTAAATTATATGGAATTAATATTTGTTTGGAGATTGATGTGTGCACAGGTGAAAGGGACTTCAAATATTTACCTGCGTGAAAGTCACATATAGAAAAAGAAAGGATTTATTACTATATGAAATAATTTTCATGTTTTCTATAATTTCAAATGTTTGCAGGTTAAATATTTTGGAAGGTAAATTCATACCCGTGTTCTTTGGTCCCCTCTAAAAGGATTTGATTTTAAAAACTATAGTTTATAGTTAATCTGTAACTATATCCTATATATTTTGAAAACTATATTATTATTTTGAAATAAAAATATATAGAATATAGAATAAGGTTTATATAATAATTTATATAAACATCATATTAAAATTTATATAGTTCTGAAAAAAAAACTATATATTAAAAGTATTAAACCGTATTAAAATAACATGGGATTGAGGGAAGAGTCAACAGACCATATTCTAAGCCTAAGTTTAAATCATATTTAAACTTAACCTATAAATATAGGCGCATATGTGTGTGTATGTGTGTGTGTGTATATATATATATATATATATATATATATATATATATATATATATATATATATATATATATATATATATATATATATTTAAAGAAACAAACCTAAGTTTGAATCATATTTTATATATATGGTTATTTTAAACCACTTAAAATATAAATTTTATTAGATTTGGTTTATATATGTTTTAAAAAAAACCAAAGTGCTTACTTTTTTAGTAAGGGGGCCCATGTTTATTTCTTGGCCATGAAGGGATTACTTTTTAAATCTTAATACTTATTAAATAAAACCTAACATGTGTCCCTAACCATTTATATTATCCATGTAAGGGGGCGGCCCCATTCATTTAGATCTTATAGTTTATAAAAACTATATAAATAAACCTATTTAAATGTTTTCTTTTATATAAGAGTGGGAGTGGAGAATAAAATGAGATAATATCTCAAGTATAAATGTGGAACTCTTAAGTATAAATAGAGAATTAAAAAAGGGGGCTATTTTATTATGGCCCATGTGAAGTGTGGTAAATATTTATTAAAATATTGGTAGTTATAGCCACATAAAAGTTTTAAAGTTTTTAGCTTGTAGGAATTATATAAAATATTTTACAATATTTCCATACTTTTAAATGTGTGCAGGGGTAAAATTAAGAGTAAATGAAGGGAGGAGACAAGGTTCATGAAAATAGGGATTTCAATTTATTTCATTGGTCGGGTGAAATTACTTGTCCCCTCTATAAAATATGTAGGTTAATCTATACTCTCATAAATCTACTTACACTGTAAAATTCTTTTAACCTGGTCTATGTCCTTTAAACCCCTTTAATAAGGGTTATGTGTTTTTTAATATAAAAACAATATACTATAGTTTATAATTTTTATGAACTATATGTTATTTTTTATTTTCATTCTATAAATTATATTTTTTTTTATAAAGTGTATATATTTTTACATTATAAATTATAATAGGTTATTATAATGTGTTAAAATATAACCTCCCTAATATTATACAGAAGAAGAAATTCTAGAATTTCACATTCTAGAAATACACAACAAGTTTTGGCTTCATTAAATTTGACGGTCAAATGACCGTCATGGTAGACCAAACATAAGACAATATGACGGTCATTTAGATGTCAAATTTAGGCTTGTAGGTTTTATGAAACTTTAATCAGTGTTAATTTTGATGGTCAAATGACCATCACGATAGACCAAAAAAAGCCATTATGACAGACATTTAGACGTCAAATTTAAGTTGGCCGGATTTCTATGTACATTAATTATTTTCAAAAATTTGAAGTTGTTATGCATTGTTAGGGGTCTCTTCTTCACTTATATATGGTAGGAAATATTTTTTTATATAAATCTGGGGTTTAATGCAAAGCCCTTTATATTTGTGGGTTATTATTTTGATCAAGGAAGTTAATTAGTATGCATTGCCATGACAAAATTAGTTATGATCAAATAGTTTCTTTAGATCTGATTCTATTAAAAGTGTTGTTTTTATCGATAAATATGTATCTAAATTTGTGGTACATTGTATATTATAATGGGTGTGTTTTACAGGTTTAGGAAAACAATGACGTCCAATTATTTCTATCTTGACAAAACCTAGATCCTGAATGAAACCAACTACAACATTTGGGTCAAAATAAAATTTATGGCAAGGAAACTGTAGACGATTGTTTATGGATCTGAGGTTGCTCCCACTAGTCATCAAGCAACTATAGATAACATGAATGCATTCTTGCAATGAATGTAAGATGCTCTTTCTATGCAATGTGAATGATTAGTACCTTCTACACATTGGTAATATCGAATATCTAAAAGAGGTATGGACACAACTAGAATTTATACATGAAGGATACTTGGTATATCAAGGATAGTAATGAGAGTATAATAGCTGAAGTAATTAAAAGAAATGATCTATATATTTTTGATGATTTCTCTTCTACATCTTGTTTTATATCTCAGAGTTTGAATAATTCAAAACTATGGCATGAAAGGTTAGGACATGTTAATTATCGAAGCTTATATGAAATGTATAGATATAGTCTAGTGAAAGGTTTACATGTGTTGTCTTCTTCTCTTGAAGTTACTTCATTAAATGCTTCTAAATGATGGTTTTGATTCTGATTTAGTAAATGGTCATGATGATGTTTTGATGTTATATATTTTTAAAACTCTTATCTTCCTAGATAAGAAATTAAATTGGGCTCAATCTATGTTAGAAAACTCAAATCCTATTAACCTTAGGAAAATGACCAGAAGCCATCATATGTACCATGCATTAATTACCTTGTATGAACCTGATCCGTGAAGTATTATAGGGTCTAGGTGGATATACAAAGTAAAATATAATGGTGATGGTAGTATTAACAAACATAAAGATAGACTTATTGCTAGAGGTTTCACTCAGAAACTTAGTATTGATTATGTTGAGACATTTTCTTGTAGCTAAAATGAGTATTGTTAGGGCCTTATTTACAATTTCCACTCAATTTGGGTGGGAAATCCACCAAATGGATAAGAAAAATGCTTTTTTGAATTATGATTTAAAATAAGAACTTTACATGTTTCAACCTAAAGGATTTGAAGAAATTGGTAAAGAAAACTATGTTTGTAAGTTGAGAAATCCTTGTGTGGTTTAAAACAAGCTCTTAGAGCTTGGTATGTGAAAATTGTTTCCTTCTTTAAACTATTAAGTTTTGTTAATTGTTCTTCTAACAATTATATATTCATTAATCAATCAGGCTTGCCTATTATCATTATATGTATATATGTTGATGATTTTCTTATGTCTGGTGACAATTTCGATTTATTCATAGGATTAGAGAGAAATCAAGCAACACTTTGAAATGAATGAGTTAGGTCTCTCACATAATGTTATTTGTATGATTTTATTTCATTCTATTGTTATTTTTAAAACACAATATGTAACCATTGTATTGAAAAAGTTTCTTATGATTGATTATAAACCATTTTCTACTTTAATGGAAGTTGGAATAAATATTGATCATAAATCTACATATGAAAAAGGTTGATCCTATTTTATATACATTGTTAGTTGATAGTTTGATTTATCTAACTATAACTAGATCAGATATTTCCTATACAAAAGGAATTACTTCAAGGTTTATGCAAGAACCTTTTTTAGAGATCATTAGAATCTTGCAAAAATAATTTTTAGATATTTGAAAGGAACAATCAATTATGGGTTGTATTATAATAAGAATGAAAATGCTATCTTATATGGATTTTGTGATTCTAACCATACTGATGTTGTGTTATAAAATATACTAGATATGTGTTCAAGTTTTTGGTGTAGGAACCATTACTTGGAACAAAAAATACAATCAACAATCTCTATTTTTTCTACTAAGGCAGAGAAGTACAATGGAATAAGTAAAGAAGTCATGTGGCTGCAACGACTATTAGTAGAGATACACATGGAAGATAAAGAAAGTATTTATCTTCTATGTGGTGGTCAGAGTTATATTATTCTTAAATAAATAATCCAGTTCAACATCGAGGACAAATAACATTGAGATACATATTCGCTTCATCCTCGGGAGAAGGTGCAAAGTGATGAGATAAATCACAAGTTCATGTTGATCAAGAGCATGTTCTTGACATCTTCACAAATTCCCTGAGTGATGTAAAGTTTTGTCACTTTCGTGAAAAGCTTAGATTGTCGGAGGTGCCATTGAGGGGGAGTGTGCATGACAATGTCACCTCCTAATGGAACTTGGTTTTCATAAAACTACCTTTGAGCATTTGTAAAATACCTTCGAGCAAGTGTAAAATTACCTTCGTGCATGTATACCTCCTCATCTTCTTTTTTAGAAAGAAGTATAGAAATATCTTAAAGGTGGTATTCGAAGAAACTCTTTAGTGTTACTGATTTTTGGTAAACATCCAAGACAAGCATATTGTTAAGGAGGTCCTTGGTTGTAAAAGGATCATATATGTT
This sequence comes from Taxus wallichiana var. yunnanensis, assembly GCA_018340775.1. NCBI lineage: Eukaryota > Viridiplantae > Streptophyta > Pinopsida > Cupressales > Taxaceae > Taxus > Taxus wallichiana. Next base: position 55,785,746 of record CM031234.1, read on the forward strand.
TGGGTTTAATAATCTTTTATGAGAACCTGTGAGAACATGCAAAAATCATAAATAATACTTAGCCAATGATCATGGAATGATCTTTGCGATTTCAAATCCTTTTGTACAAAAAGGTAAATTGAGTATGATGAAGGTGTTATAATTCCTTCAACCGATATGATAGCCTAAAACCTTTATGGTTTAAGGATTACAAATCTTGTAGTGTACCACGGGAAGGTAATATATTAGAATATGTTATGTTTTCCCACTTAACATTAAGGGGAGTGTTGGAACATAATGATTAAGTGATCTTGCCAACCCTTAATGTATATGAGTCCATCACTAATATATAGGTTAATATTTAATAATATGAAATATTTATATTTCTATTATTAAATATGCTAACCTAGGTATATACTTTAGGTTAAATGCTTAATATCATGAAATGATTATATTTTTAATATTAAATATTATAAACCTAGGTGTACGTGTCAACCATTTTAGGTTGAAAAGGTGGGTCGGGAGACATACCTGATCACCTTATATAAAAAGGACTTTAGGTCCTCACTTGATATATTTTAGGAAATATATCAAAGGTGTGCAAATTAAGTGATTTATTTTTACCCTTGGTAAATAGGGTTTCAAAGGAGGAGGTGATCTTATTGGATATAAAATAAGTTCTCTAAAGTAAAAGGTTATTTTTAATGTGGTTTTTACCCTATTGAGGTTTTCCACTATAAATATTGTGTCACCTGTGTTATTTATTTCGTAAGTATTTATGTATTTACTTATGTTAGGGTACAATCATTATTTAAATATTTATTGAATAACATTGTGTAATATGTAAGTTGATTAAATTTGTATTTTTAGAATCCTCAAATTCTAACACTGTCCATTACACAAAAATACTGCGTAATATCTTCTAATTCGGTGGTCACAAGATTCAATATAAAGAGTTATGCATCCGACATTGTTTCCCAAGTGCTATGTGCATCCTTACTATAATTGATCCTTGACAAATGATCAGCCCCGAGCTACTTTTTCTAGGTTTGACAACAACTCTAAATTGAAATTCTTGAAATAGTAATATCTACCTACAAATATGCCCTTGTAAAATAGGCTTGTTGACCAAATACTTAAGCACCATATGATTTGTAAAGAATATAAACGATGTAGTAAATAAGTATTGTGTGAACTTATGCATCGCATAAATCATGGAAAAATATTCACGCTCAATAGTTGTATAATTCTATTCCACTGGTGTCAACTTACCGCTTACAAGACAAATAGGGTCATCTACAATTCTTTCTCCTAGTTATGTTAACACGACACTACTCTCCAGTCCAAAATCATCCACATGAACATGAAACATTTTTTCCCATGAAGAAAATAAAAAAAGAGGTGCAGTGGTCAACCTTTCCTTCAGTGTTTCAAACGCCTACTATTTCACCTCACCCTAATAAAATTTTCCTTTAGCCTTCAAAATTTCATCTAGGGGCACAACAATCTTTAAATTTCCCTTAATAAATTTCATATAATAATCTATATGACCAAGAAATCTACGCACTTCAATTTTATTATTAGGTTCTTCCAATCCCAAGATCACAACAACCTTGGATGGATCTACCAACAAGCCTTCTTTACAAATAATATGCCCAAGAAAAGTGCCAAAAGGTGTTGCAAAGATACATTTCTTAATATTCAAGGAGATGCTTAACTACATGCACCTCTCAAACATAAGTCTCAAATCATCACAATGATCCTTAAAAGACCATACAATGTCTAATCATCTAGATATACCTATAAAAAATTATGAATGAATTCTTGAAATTCTTGTACAACAATGCAAAAATGAATACATGTGCATTCTTTAGTATAAAGGACATAATTATGTATGCAAAAATTCCCCATTGAGTTGTGGAAGTTATATTTCCTTGATCTTCCTTTTCTAAGTGGACTTGATGATATCATGAAAACCCATATTCAAAATAGTAGATCTCACACCCGAAACTCCTTCTAGGATCTCCTCTATGAAAGGGATGTGTAAAGGATCAATAACACATGAAGCATTTAATTATCTATAGTCCACACAGATCCTTATCCTACCATGTTTCTTAATGCTTATTACCATTGGGGTAACCCACTCTGACTCCTCAATTGGCTCAATGATTTCATATTTCAACATCTTATCAATTTCTACTTTCACTTTGACACACATGATTAGGACTCATCATGTAAGGCCTCTTCCTAGTCAGTCGCCCACCTTCTTTAAGTTTGATTCACATCTCACCTAAAGAAGGGTGCAATCCTTTTAACTCATGATATCCCCTCCAAAATAAGTCTAGAAATTTGTGCAGTAGCTCCACAATATTTACAACCTCTTTCTTAGACCATTAATAAAAATAATGGCCTTTTTAGGTTCTACATCTAGCCCAATGTTAATGTTCTTCATTTTAATTGGATCATGATACACACCCACCTTTTCATCCCCGTATCCATCACTTCATACATACCTTTAGTATGGTTAACATCAAGGTTATTGTCCTCATCATCATGATCTATTGTGCATACCAGTTTAACCTTTTCCTTTTCTTCCCAGGCATGCAGACCATTTCTTCTTCTTTAGTCTCTTTAAGGTCAAGGATTTCCTCCAAATCCAACTCTCCAAAAATATTTAATAGAAGCTCCTCAAATTTTTCACTATCTCCAAAAGTAAGGTGCTTCATAATCTATAGTGCTTCATTGATCGAAGGTTTAGTAGAAAAGTAATCAAAAGTATGAATCATACCTAAGGTCATATCTTTCTAATTAATGGTTTCCCATGTCAACTCTGCATGGACATACCACATGTGCATGCAACCACTAAGGGTTACGTAGAGCTTATGTACCCAAAGTGATGGTGGTAAGGCTTCCTACCCCTCCATCTAGAGTCTCACACTTTTGAACGTGATGTAAAGAAGAATCCTTACCATGTAATTCATATATCTCTAAAGGTACATTGATCCTTAGAAACTTGGTAGAAAGTGAAATTCTCACCTCACACCATTCAAAAATTTGTCTCGTGTGAATTCCACCAACACATTGTTTTCCCGCATAGGGTATAAAATATTATATTTTTTCGTCACCACCATCCATCCACCGAGCTTCCATGGTGTGTAGAAATACATATGGGTTTCCTTCATCGATTGTACCAAGGTACCGATTAATAATCAAGTGAATAACCATGCATGACATGATCATGTGAGTAATTAAGCTCACACCCAACTACTTCATACATCTTATTCACCTAATTTTCGTATGGACTACTTGTAGTATCATTAATTGAATGAGCATCATCCCTTGTGTCACTCCTTCCTTAGATAGATCAATTACCTCATGGTCTCTAATTATACATACATATATCATGTTCAAGTATTCATCACTCAAAGGCTCAACATACGGGAAACCTTTGCATATGTTAATGTAATAATGATTCCCTCATATTTGTTCTCGAGCTAATATAACCCTTGTTGAAGAAAAAATCAGTATTATTTTCATAACACTAGGGTCACCCAAGTAATGTCAGAAACTATTTGCCTCTACCACTTCCAATATTTCAAATTCGTTGGTAAACTTAGCTCCGTGAATCATAATAGTCACATCTTTTAATATCCCAATATGATTATCCCTAGTTATATTTTCTATATACAACACATTTGAAGAAGGTTACAATGGTGGTCTGCCCATTTGATTCTAAGCATCCAACATGATTATATTAACTTCCACAATTGTATCGATTAGTATGTTTCTCGATTCCATCCATCAATGACCATATTTAATGTAATCTCTTTTTCATACTCGTGATTATGGGGAGGAAGATATACATGAAGGATATTCCTCTCGCGATCATTACCTACGCATGGTACATTCTCTCTCAATAATTTTCCTAACAGAGGAATTATGTTCTCCTAGTGCAATATTCTGTAGAATTCCTTCAAATCATCTATGTCTATTTATAGGATTTTAGCATTCCTAGTACTTTCCAATACACACACATGCTCCTTTAAATTTCGAATCTTTCTTTGTAGATTCCCGAAAACATCCATAGTCTCTAGATAAACTCTTTTTGATGTTTAGCTTCAAGTTACTTAGCATTAATCACTTCTTACTTCATGATTGTTGGCTTATACATTGGACCTTCATGAGTGCACTAGCATCAACATATGTGGTAACTAAGCACAAAGTTGTAATTCAGAATTAAGTCCCACCTCGTGCATCCATTGATCTCCATCCATATGTTGTATATTAATCATAGTTAATCCCTTATCTTGCTTGTGATTTTTTCTCATATACTCATACAAGTTAGGTAATTCTTTAAATTTATGTTATTTTCCACACCAAAAGCAAACCAAATTCTTAGGGAACTCACGCCGATAGTGATTAGGAGATCCATAAGTAAAAAATATTCCTCTAGAAAATCCTTCTCTTCCATCACCGTAGCCTCAAAGATCTATATCCACCATGGAAGCCACTATTCTTATTATCCCCATTACTATGCCCTTCATTATGTTATTCTCCTTGTTCCTTAGATCCACTTGCTACACCAACTGATGCACAATAGTTTTAATGGCTTCATGAATATGATCTATCACTCTACAGTTAACAATATCATGAGTATAAGTTTTACAAATTTTATAATACATGGATACATTCTTATCAATCGCACACTTAAAAAGAGGAAATCTACTTAAATCATGGTCCAAATGACAATCTCAAAGTTTAGAAACATAACGCGTAATGATTTGAGAGGGTATTTATCCTTACTATGTCCTTCAACCTTGTAATATGTACATCAAATTCCACTACACATCTCATGAGATGAGTTAGCAAAGATCTTCTCCAATTGTTTTACCATAGCTATAATCTACACTTCAAGAAATGGGATAACTCCATTTTCCACACTACTAACATCCTCAAAGCATGAAGAGCTACTTTGAAAGCATTGATTGGATCTACAAAAGTCTTATGAGATAGTTCCCTTGTAGAAAAGGTGTTTCTAACAAAGTATGTTTCCGTTCTTAGAATAGAGTTTCTTCTATCCTTTCATTCTCTTGAGAAACAGATAAGGGTTAGGGCTAGGAGGAATACCTGTTGAATGTTTGGAGAGTTGCGCGCACGTAGAGAGAGATCAGATGATTGCGAAGAACTCCTTTTTGTCCTGGGAAGGACTACCTAAAGTAAGAATACAAGACCACCGATTCTAATTAGACAATAAATGAGGGAACTGCCTTAGGCCCAAGAAATATTGGACTTCCTTTCGAAGGTGGTCAGTTCCCTGCTAATACGAATTAACACAAATTCTAACAAAGAAGTTATTACAAAAGTACAATTTAATTACCTTGTTAAAACCATAGAGAAAAGGCTAGTCTTGGTTTTGAATCATAGTGACCGATGCTATCCACATCACCGGTACTGGGTTCCTAATAACCGATATATCGGTAGGGGCAGTGATTTAGGGGATTTTAGTGAAGGTTGGCTATAAGGTGGCTATGGTGTTTATTAGGCTGGTAAATGATTGGGGATAGGTAATGGGGTGATGGAGAAGACTCAGATAGTATGGGGACTATTCTTGGGGGCAATGTAAGGGTAGAGGAGGTACAGTTAGATGTAGGGTGTTACCGGGTAGTGGATCTGGGAGTAGACTTATAATTACCGTGATTGAAGTCTAAGAAATGTTATTAAAATAACGTACAAGATAGTACTTACTAGTTCCCGATAAAGATACAAGTCTAAATACCGTGATAACGAAGGCAAGGATCGTGTAGGATGATCGGACAATCAAATATGAGCTATCTTCTCTCCCAATGCTTGGATGAGTGTCACCTGGGCTCTGGTTACTCAGTTGCAGTCTTGGGCTTGATGTCCTTCTCTACAAACTCCTTTCTTTCCTTCACTTGTCTCTGCTCGGCCAAGTGAATTCCCGATTTTTCCAATGAATTCCAGATCCTTTGTTTTTGGTTGTGGGAGGTCATTTATAGAGAACCGATGGCGGTTACGTAACCGACAGCGGTCGAGTAGGAACCGATGTTGGTTAAGTCAAAGTGGGCTATTTTTAGTAAAATAGCCAACCTCCCTTCCTTTTCTCTCGAGGAATTAGTTGTGGGCTTAGTCAAGTCATTATTAGGTTGGTTTTGGTGCGGGTGAGGAGTAATTAGTCATGGGTGTGGATGTAGACCAAGTTATAGGTCTTAATTAGGTTAGTTTAGGATTAGGGCTAGGTCATGATGAGGTGGCAAAATGAGGTGGCAGGTTTGGAGATGTGGATTTATTAATTATAAGGTAATTAATAAATAATTGTGTAAGGTTTAGGTGATGAGGTTAGGTTGCGAAATGACATGCGGGCACAGGGGGTCGTAAGACACAAATTTGGTGTCTACATTAGCCCCCTTGTTGTCGTGTAGCTTGTCTTGTAAAGCGCACCGCCACAATAATAAGAAGTGGTTACTCCCGTTAAGGGTATAGGTAATCCCCCTCAAATCTATCATAGATTGAGGCGACGTGAAATTAGGGATAGGGTTGATAAAGGGTGAATGGTGTTGAGATGATGGTAAGATGGTGGGGTAAGTGCAAGGAAGCAAATGCACGTTGAAATATAGTAGTGCGACTAGGGTACATGATTTGAAGAGCAAACAAGCAATTCATAGAAAGGTCGATAGTTTATCCAAACAAGGGTGATATAATCCTGGTATCCAAGGCATAGGAAGTAGCTCCAAGGGATATAACGGGTAAGGTACAAGAACATTTAGGTATGTTCGGCAGTACCAAATGGTTGGTTTGGTTGAGATAAACGTCACGGTCTCGGTCAGGAAAATTTGCTCAACCGATCAAGTCTAGTACCCTAATCATGCTAAAACACAAACAGTGAGCTCGATTAAACAAAAAGCTACACGATGGGTGGATAAAATTGTAATTTGTAGGTTTTGGGTGAGGTATTTAATTGGTGTGGCCTTGGGTCGGGCCGATTGATTAGTAAGGGCCATGGGTCGGGCCTGATTGGTTGGTTACGGCCTTGGGTTGGGCCAAATGGTTGGTTACGCCTTGGGTCAAAGCCAAATGGTTGATTACGGCCTGGGTCGGGCCTCGATTGGTTGGTTATAGCCTTGGTCGGGCCCGATTAGTTCGCCTGAGGCCTGGTCGGGCCAAATGGTTGGTCGCGCCTTCAGGAGCCAAATGGTTGGTCCGCGCCTTGGGTCGGGTATGATGGTTGGTGCGCCTTGGGTCGGGCCAAATGGTTGGTTGTGGCCTTGGGTCGGGCCAAATGGTTGGTTGCAGCCTTGGGTCGGGCCAAATGGTTGGTTACGGCCTTGGGTCGGGCCTGATTGGTTGGTTGCGGCCTTGGGTCGGGCCTGATTGGTTGGTTGCGGCCTTGGGTCAGGCCTGATTGGTTGGGTGCAGCCTTGGGTCGGGCCTGGTTGGTTGGGTGCGGCCTTGGCTCGGGCCTGGTTGGTTGGTTGTGGCCGTGAATTGGGCCAATGAAGTCAAAAAAGGCTATTTAGCAAAGGAGGGTATAGGCGATGTGGTGAGAAAGGGAGATTGGTGAATAAGGGCAGAAATTGCGGTAAAATAGGGATTAAACCGATATCGGTTAGCTATGACTGGTATCGTTAGATGACCGATACCGGTGTTTTAGGGCACAATATAACCGATATCGGTTATAGGTAAAAAACCTATAAAAAGAAAAATACGGCCTGTCATTGTCACATTGTCAATTTGATAACCAATACGGCTTGTCTGGGTTTAAAATTGATTTGGTTGAGTTTGTACGCTGAGTTGGCAGTAGTTGAGTGGAGGAGTGAGTGATTGGTAGACCCCAGCGAGTAGGAGGTAGAATTTGATTGGTGGAGGACCCAGCTAAGGAGATTTATAGCCATGGCACAAAGCCAGGAGGAGCAGGAGGTGCTGGACCAGCTGGACCACCGCCACCTATCCCACCACGATGACGTGTAGTTGTATCAGTAGGCTCTAAACTCTTACCTTTGTGAATTGAATGAGTTTAACTTAGATTTGGGTTTTGGGTAGGAATCCAAAATTTAATGAAATAATGAATAAATGGATGTAATTTGTAAAATGGAATGGGTAGGTAGGTTAGTTAGGCTAAAACGGTAGGGTGGGTAGGTTTGTAGGGTTTTCCAGTGGGTAAAAGGGTAGAAATAGGCAAAAAGATGTTTTTGGGGGCCGCGTCGGGTTCGGCTCTGGACCTGGACAGTGACCGATGTCAGTCACTAGGCGACCGACATCGGTCACCAAATATTTTGCACAAATTAGATTTTGGGTAGACCGGCGTCGGTCGTATGTCGACCAGCGCCGGTGCATAGGATGTCAAGGGTGACCGGTACCGGTCATTAGTTAGGTTTTTTTTGTTTTGTTTTGTTGTTGTTTGTGTTTTGTGTTTTGTTTGTTGTTGTATGTTGTGTGTTTTTGTTTGTTGTTTTGTTTTTTTGTTTTGTGTTTTGTTTGTTGTTGTATGTTGTGTGTTTTGTTTGTTTTTTTGTTTGTTGTTTGGTTGTTTTTGTTTTGTTTGTTGTTTGTTGTTTTTGTTTTGTTTTTTGTTTGGGGGTGAAGAGGGAGGGGGTAGAGTTGATAGGAAAGGTGATTGGGGGAATGGGGTGGTTGTGTGGTTGGTTCGGTTAGGATAGATTAGGTGTTGGGTATGAAGTAGGAGGTGTTAAAGTGGCGGGGGTATAGGTAGATGGCTAGAGTATATCGGGGTGGTTGGTTGGTTGGTTGGTGGTAAAGGGGATGTGTAGGGTAAGTGTAGATGTGTGTTATAGAGTTGGGGTGTGGTTGGGTGGGTAAAAGGGGGTATAGAGGGTTAAGGTAGTTGTTTTTGTAAAGGGTAGGTCTAATGAAGTGGGTTGTTTTTGTAGGCACGTCAGCAACTTACGATGCGGGATCGGATGCCCCCGCTATTGAGACAGATGCGGCCACATGTGTCCATAGCGCATTGGGCCATTATGCGCGAGGTGGGACTCGGTGGAGTCCAGTGGTATAGGGTTGTGGATAGGGACCATAGCCTTATGGTTGCCCTCATTGAGAGATGGGATCCGGAAACCAATGTTTTCCATCTCCCTACTGGAGAAATGACGATTAACCTAGAGGATGTGTATCGCATCCCGAGACCGCCAATCGTAGGGTGGCAAAGTGTTCCAGGTAGATGCAGAGACAACGATGGACAACATTCTTTAGGTATTCGGGGACAGCCGCCTTATTGAACTATCACAAGGCGAGAATTACCTATGGCGGCGACATGTATCGCGCATACAGACATGAGACACGACTCACCATGTTGATGATGATAGGTATCACATGCTTTGCCCTCCCGGACTCAGAGGGAGGCCGCTTCCCATGGGATTTGATGGGAGTGCTACACGAGATGGTAGAGGAGCATACGTGCTATGCCTGGGCACCAGTATATCTGGTGCAGCTATACAGAGAGCTATGGGGTTATCGCCGGATGAGGTGATTTGGGATTTGCTCGACATTTTTGTTACACTGCTGGGCATATGAGCACATCATATGTATATGACCAGTAGGGCTGCCCCAAAGAGCAGCAAAGGCCACAGATTATATATAGATATGGCTTTCAGAGGTGGTTGGGGGTCGTGGGCTAGCCACGAGTGGTGCTCGCAGGATGGGATGTGGCCTACTACCGTCATATGCTAGAGGGTTTGACCACACTAGACATTATATGGAGGCCCTACAGAGGCCATCAGCCCCGAGGAGGAGCCCGAGCACAGATGCGCTGGATCCAGTATACTTTCTGGATAGCTGGACGGAGGCCGGAGAGTATGAGCGAGATACCCCTAGAGAGAGTACGACGGTAGTGGGGCTGTGACAGATGAGCCACCTCCCTTCCCACAGTACCGGAGGGATGATGTAGAGGCCCCACTGCCTGCACCACAGCCCGTTGACCCAGATTGGGTAGCAGAGAGGCCGGTGGACGATACAGTGGATGACGCTTGCACAGGTTCATTTTTGGTGTGGTGGGTAGGGGAGAGAGCAGCTAGGAGAGCACAGCCCGCACAGCCAGATTTAGGCGGTTATAGCGGAGAGGGACCGACTCTTAGGACAAAATTATTACGAGGCAGCTTGCTCTTTGCACAGGCACAAATCTGGTACTACGGGGAGTAGTTAGCCTTGAGCACAAAGCGCAGTGCAGAATAGGTATAGCCACATGCACCACCATGCACAGCAAGATGACCACAGCACCACCACAGTGCACCGCCCCCGCCAGCAGCATGTGCACCACGCAGTGCAGTGTACGGGTGTACCAAAGCGAGGATAGGGGCCACTATTATTAGGAGTCGGGGGACCAGCCCCAGTAGCCATGGTGGCACGGGCCCGCTATATGGAGGTGAGAGCGGAGGCCTGGTATTATCAAGATGTCCTTGATGGTACCGGGGCTGACTATCAGCCATATGCGGTGCACAGAGCCGAGACCTCTCGGAGCTAGAGATCCCAGGGGGGCGCAGCCACAGCCGGTGGGTCAATGACAGGGAGGAGGCAAGAGCCAAAGACAGGACTAGCAGGGAGAGGGGCTGAGGGTGGTGGGGAGAGCTGAGACACCCCTGGAGTAGAGATGTTTTTTTGGATATTTGATATAGACACCGGTCTGCAAATCGGTTATGTATATAGAGGCCTGCGTGCCTACATATGATTTATTTATTCATTCGTGTTGTATATATTGGCTGCGAGCGAGTATTGTGTCAGAGTATAGTTGATACCGGCTGTGAGCCGAGTATATTTTTGACATGAGAGACCAGCTGCATGAGCCGAGTCAAGATTTTGATAGTGATGATTGCGGCTGCATGTTGGCTTTGTATTATTTTGAGTCGACAGAGGCCCCCATGCAGGAAGTTGTATATTTAAACATTGATATATATATATATATGATGATTTTTATCCACATGGTGTGTATAAAAATGTTTTATGTGTTTTGTCGATGGTTTTGAAATTGAATGTATATAGATGATGAGTTTGATCCACATGGTGTGTATACTGATGGGTTTGATGTATATATTTAAAATGTCGTATGTATTTTGTCGATGGTTGTTTTAATGTAGATAGATGATGTTGATGAAATTGTGATGATATATATATATATATGTGTTGATGTGATTCTGATGAAAAATAGTGATAATGGTGTAGTTATGCAGGAAAAAGAGGGGGGCCACAAAAATTTGCAAAAAAATAAAGAAAAGGCCCAAGTTTAAGAAAAAGGAGGCATGTGACCGATATCGGTTAGCTAACCGACGTCGGTAGATTATTGACCGATATCGGTTAGGTAACCGATACCGGTTATGCCAAAATGAGATTTTCTAAAAATAGAAAAGCTTGGGCGGCAACTTAAGTTCTTATTTTTAGAGTCATGCAACAAGTTAAATACGTGAATGCGACGCTGTTTGATGACTGATACAGGTAATTGCATGAAAGAATTGAGTGATAAGGAGGAAAGAGACAGGTAAAGCAATTGTGAGCTGGTATTAAGAAGGCAGAAAGGCCAGTTATATTGAAGAGGGTGGTGAACATGGCTGGACAAGGAGAAGCATCCAGCAGGTAGAGATGAGAGGGAAGACAGGTTCCACCCCAAGCTGCTGCATCCCAAGAGGTAAACTATTTGGTTGTATTTTAATTCTTGCATGTTTTGATGAATAGGATGAGAGAAGGTAAGAGGGTAGAGATGAGAAAGAAAAGGTGATAGGAAAGGGTTTGGGGTAGAGTGAGTGTTAGGGGGTAGGTAAGTAGGGTTTTCACGTATGTTTGTAGGTACAAAGAGGGGTAAACGAGTAAATAATTATCGTAGGTGGTGGTTTTAAGTAGGCTGTATAGGATTGACAGTGACCGATATCGTTTAGAGATAACCGGTATCGGTTATCTATAACCGATACCTAAGCCATCGTAGGAATTTCTAGAATGTGAGAAAAAAACACTGGGGATTTGATTTATTGAATGGTTGTGTGTCGTTTTGATGTATGCAGGCGGAGGTAGGGTTGAGGATGAATGATAGTGTGCTAGCTTTGTTATCACGAATCCAAGTGGATGTAACACCAGCTGAATGGGCATTGATAAATCATGTGGGGTTAAGTGGAATCCACTATTATTCACGAATCACACACAATCATGCTATGTTGCAGGTGTTGATTGAGAGGTGGAATCCGGAAAAGAATACCTTCTATCTGCCAATAGGGGAGATGACAGTGATGATGGAAGATGTGTTTAGAATTTTGAGGCTCCCAATTATAGGAAGACCAGTGTATCAGGCATTGCCTAGCGTGGCACGGGAGCGATAACAAAGCAGTATTTGGTTCAGCTGCACAAGATTTGACACAACGAGGTTTGACATTCACTTATGGTACAATGTATGCAACACACCCTAAGGAAACAAGGTTGGCAGTGGTATTAATGATAGCGGTGGGGTATTATGCATTACCAAGGGTGGATGGGGGAAGATTTCCAAAAGCATTGATGTGTGTTATTTGGGAAATGATAGAAAGGAGCGTGACTTTCGCATGGGCACCCGCATATCTAGCGGAGTTATACAGGGGTTTATGGGCCTGCAAGCGAAATCACAGGACGACACTGGATTGTGCATACTTATTACATTGTTGGGCCTATGAGCACATTGTGTGTGTACGAACAATAGGCCAACCAATCCAGGAAAGAGAGACAAGAGTGCAGAGGTTGGGATTCAGATGATGGGTCCAGACAGAACAAGAGGCAAGATCCCAGGCCGTGATAGATGACATCGAGTATTATAGGTAGGTATGGGAGATGGTGACGATTGCAGATATTTGTTGGAGGCCTTACAGGAACTATATGGTGATAGAGAACATAGCTGAGGAGTTGAGGGGTGTAGAGTGATTGAGGTGGATTGCAGGGCACAAGTCGGGTGAGTACGAGAGGATTCCTCTAGATCGCGTGCGGTGACAATTTAGATTTGTTCAGGATATACCTATGGCTTATAGACCATACATGAGGATTGATGCCGAGGCATTATTCTCACCGCCCCGGCCGACACCTCTAGAAGGACCAGAAGAGATAGCAGCTAATCGCAGGGTAATGGATGTAGGAGCAACAGAGGCTTATAGATTATGGTGGGTAGCAGAGCTGCGAGGTTCATGTGAGAGGGCCGATCATCCTGACATAGCTGTGATTATAGCGGAGAGAGATCATCTGCAGGGTTTAGTTCATCAGCTCCAAACATGGGTGAATGATACAACGGGATTGTTAACGGTTACAGAGTCACGAGTTGAGAGAGACTAGAGGTAAGATTCCACCATGCGAGAGGATGTATTCATATTATACAGGAGATGTTGGTGGATCAGTGGGAGGAACCAATAGTAGTGGCACCTTTGAGGATGGAGAGGCCAGGTGAGCAGGCGTCAACGATCACAATCATCACCTGGTTTGGGATGAGGCACAAGGGTCTAAGTGAATTTCATAGAGGTATAAGAATAAATAAATAAGGATGCCGACCTGCGCGTCGATGATAGAGAAGATGTATTTGTTTAACATCTAAATAAAACTGAATATGTATGTTGATTTGAGTTATGATAATAATAAGAATGGTTGTGTTTTGAATGTTTTGTTTTGAAAAAAGGATAAAGATGAATGTGATCAAATAGAAATACAAAAAGATTTATATTTACCACACATGATAGGTTATGGTAGGGGATGGTCGAGCTAACCTTGGGAGACCCCATGTCTCCTAAGTGCTGCCTACATAGCCCATTGCACAAAGCAAGGAGGGGCCTCAGACCGATGTAGTTCTCCCTTAGGACCAGGGAGAGGTGAATTTAGGCAACTTGGTTATAGTTAGGCAATTTGTTGACTGGTAAAAATATTGATATTGGTAGGGTAATGTTGTTGGTGTTGGTAAGGGACTGGCGATGTTGGTGTAGGTATAGGTGAAATGAAAGTTAGCTTACCCAAGTAGTAGGGAATCGTGTCCTGATTAAGGTCAACACACAATCCTAGATTCGAGTAAAAGAGGTAAAAGTGTCCCGTAGTTGAGAAGAGCTAAACAAACCACTTATTAACGTAGGATGAGCTTGAATCCCTAGGTGCCTTGCATAGGTGAGAAGTCGATAGGTGAAAAGATTTGTATAATCACAATATATCGGATATACGTCATGTCCCTTGAGTTTTGTTGTTTTGACAAATGGTGAAGTGAGGTGGCTGGTAGAGCTAGGGCACAGAGAACTTGTTATAAGGTGATTATGCTGACTAAAGAGAACCAAACCTAAATAGACAAGTCCATGACTCAAAAGTGCTGTGGAATACTATTTTTACTTTTCTGGATATAGACTGATCGATGCGGGAAGTCCATAGGGGATATGCATTTTGTTGTTCTTGAGCTCTTCATGAAGCTGATCAATGCGAGAAGCTTCTGATGAAGGCTGACTTTGTATAGCTGTCCTTCAAGGGAGTAGTCTATTTATAGTAGCAGATGTGGTTTTTGTGTATAGTTGTCCTTCGGGGGAGCAGTCTATTTATAATAGTAGAAGTGGCTTTGCACATAGCTGTCCTTCGAGGGAGCAGTCTATGTATAACTTTAGAGGTCTAGATGTCTATTTGGCATGAAGCATCTAGTTTTGTAGGAAGTTTGACTCAAGAATATCCCATAAGCGTATAATTGAGAACGTGTTATTTTGATACTTTTAAGTCATGGACTAGACTAAAAAGGGGAAGGCATCTTTAAGGGGAGGTTATGACCAAACCATGTGAGCTTGATTTTATTTTGAGATGCATGAAACAAAGTGTATGAGGTGGTAAATGAGCTCAAGGGATGAGCGCAAGGTAGATAAGAAGTGATGTAACACTAAATTCAACAGTAGAATGGTCAGAGATGCAAGGCATTAAGGGGTTCAGGCTCAGGTTTACCATTAAGTGAAGCTAAACGATAAGTTCCTGATCCATAGATGTGAGTGATAATGTAAGGCCCAATCCAATTTGGAGCAAATTTTTCGCGTTTTCTCTTTTCTAGTTTGGTTACATGTTGATTCTTTTTTAGGACAAGATCACCAACCTTAAAGGTACGCTCATGAAGTCACTTATCATAAGCACACTTGATGCAATTTTGATAGATTTGAAGGTGGTCAAGAGCCGTAAGACGACGCTCATCAAGAAGCTCAATTGGGCTAACTGCTCTTGGCGAAATCATCATTGGTGAGAATATCCCGAAGAGATATTCTTAGGGAGTGTATTTGTATTTCGAGAGGTAAGACAGCCTTGGTACCATATACCAAATAAAATGAGGTGGCATTAGTGGAGGTATGAATGCTAGTCCGATAAGCCCAAAGGGCAAAGGGGATGTGATCAGGCCAATTGCTTCCAGAATCGTTAACAACTTTCATGAGGATTTTGGTTAGGGTTTTATTAGAAGATTTGGCTTGACCATTTTCTTGTGGATAGTAAGGTGATGAGAAGTTAAGTTTGATACCAAAGTTGTCACAAAGGTCTTGTAACAACTTATTTTTGAAAGATTTTCTATTATCTGTTATCAGGCGATGAGGAACACCAAAACGACAAATAATGTGATGGTTAATGAATTCTACGATTTTTTTTTTTGGTTGAAATGAGTGGAATGGCCTCCACCCATTTAGTGTAATATTCGGTTGCTGTGATTATCCAACAGTGACGTTGTAAAGAGGGTGGGTGAATTTCACCAATAAGGTCTAAACCCCATTGTGAGAAAGGCCAAAGATCTTGTGCGACCTGTAGCGGATGGCTAGGATTATGTTGAAGGTTGGCATGTTGTTGACACATAACACAACACTTAACATATTCATAGTAGTCGTTATTAAGAGTAGGCCAATAATAGCCTAGGCAAAGGATCCGTTTGGCCATGGCAAGGCCACTAAAATGTCCACCACAAATACTGTCATGGACTTGTTGGATGGTATAGGTGACCTCCGCACCGGTTAGACATCAAAGGAGGATGCCATAAAAGCCACATTTATAGAGGAGTCCCCCCATGATGACATAACGAGAAACATTTTTAAGAAAAGCACATTTTCCGTTACTAGTAAGGTCAGGTGGGAGAACAGAGGTTGTAAGGTAGTTGTGAAATTGGTGATACCAAGTATCCTGCGAATTAGCAGACACATTATTTATCATACAAACATCCAGGCTGAGTAAGATGGGGTAAAGAGTTGTTGGACCAAGACGAATATGTCAGAGTCAGTTGGTGAGGTAGGAATTTGCGAGGCTAAGCAAGCCATAGTATCCGTAAATTTGTTAGTGGAGCGGGGAATGGTTTGGATAGAATAATGAGTAAATAAGGTCAAAAGTGAATCCACGTAATGTTTGTACTTTTGAAGTTCCTCATTTTTACATTGGTAGATGCCCATAACTTGATTGACTACTAGTTGGGAGTCACCGAAAATGTTAATAGACTTGACACCTAAGTGTAACGCAACCTGGAGACCCAAAACAAGGGCCTCGTATTCCGTTGTATTATTAGTGCAGGGGAAATCGAGCCGGAATGAAAGAGGCATAGGCTCAGCATCAAGAGGAATGAGAACAACGCTGGCTCCTCTACCACGCTGGCATTTGGATCCATCGAAGAAGAGGGTCATTGGATATGACTCCTCACTGAGTGAAAGAGTGGCGATGAGTTTGTCGGGGAAATTAAAATTGGTAAATTGTTCCCCAGGTAAAGGGGCTTCCGCGAGTTGGTCTGCAATAGTTTGTCCTTTTATTGATTTCTGGTGTACAAATTCAAGGTCGAGGTCGGCAAGGAGCATAAGCCATCGGGCGATGCGTTGGTTTAGATGTGGTTTGGCATACATATAATGAATGGGGTTCACATTGGTGATGACAAAAGTTTTGTGATTCAGGAGGTAGTGTCGGAGTTTGGTGGCTATGAATGATAGGGCTAGGCACAACTTTTCTACATGTGTATACCTAGTCTCGTAATCCACAAGAGTACAACTTATGTAATAAATGGCTTGTTCTTGATGCTCGGAGTCATGATGTGTGAGCATGGCTCCTACAACATGGTCAGTGGCAGAAAGGTAAAGGTAGAAAGGGTGATCATCCTGAGGTGGGATAAGCACAGGTGGCTGCAAGAGATAGGCTTTAAGAGCCTCAAAGGCTTGGTGGCACTCTTCACTCCATTGAAAGGAAATGTCCTTTTTAAGGAGATGATGGAAAGGTTGACATCAATCCGATACTTGAGAGATGAATTGCTGGATAGATTGGAGTTTACCTTGCAAACTACGTAATTGTTTGAGGTTAGTAGGTGGGGGCACTTCTAGGATAGCTTTGACTTTATCTAGATCGACATCGATGCCATGTAAAGAGACGATAAAACCAAGGATTTTTCTTGAAAGGACACCAAAGACACATTTCTTTGGTTGAAGACGAACACAATATTGAATAAAGTGATCGAAAATAATGGTTAAAACTTCGAGATGTTCACTACGATGTTTAGATTTGCCAAGAAGATCATTGACATAATCCTCAAGGATAGTGTGCATAATGTCATGAAAAATGTAAGTCATAGCCGCGTGATAGGTCGTATCAAGCATTCTTAAGGCCAAATGGCATGACATGATAATGTGAAGGTTCCCTAAGGAGTTATGAAGGAAGTTTTATGTTGATCGGCGGTCGGCTACCAAAATTTGATTGTATCTCAAGAAGCCATCCATGAGAGAAAGCATCTCATGGCTCGCAGTGAGATCAACAAGTTGATCAATACTTTGGAGGAAGTCGTCCTTTGGGCAATCAAGGTTAAGGTCCCAAAATCCATACATATCCGAAGTCCCCCCGTTGCTTTAGTAACAGGTACGATGTTAGAGATCCATTGAGGATAGTCAATAGGTAAGATGAAGGAAACATAAAGGAGTCGTTGAAGCTCTTCTTTGACCAAGAGGGAAATGCGTGGATGCATTTTTCTCAGTTTCTATTTAACTGGTTTGGCATCGGTTTTAAGATAATGTTATGGACAGCAATGTCAGGATCAATTCCTGGCATGTCAGCGTAGGACCAAGCGAAAGATTGGTTGTGGGCACGGAGGAAGGTAATGAAGGTAGTTTGTTCTGATGCGGTAAGAGATTGTCCGATCTTCACAATGTGAGGATCGTCCTCAGTGTGGATGTTGATTTCTATAGTCAACTCATTCAACATGGTTTGAGTATCAGATGGCAAGGCGCATTGAATATAAGAGTCATCTGCACCAAGGTAAGTGAGGATGGAGTCGTCATCCTGGCACTCAACAACATTAATTGAAGGTGAGTCCTCTTCGATCATGTCTAGAGAAGATGGGTCTTCATTATCGCATTGATAAGTGAGAGGACCCAGGAAGATAGCGTTTATGAAAAAAAAGTTAGGAGGGATAGATTCAGGGTCTATCGACTCTATGGGTGATGATGGAAAAATGGGTGATGATGGTTCGGAAGGGGTGACTTTATCGCCTTCCTGGATACAACAGATATGTGATGTTTTCAGTGTAGGTGGTTCAGAGAATCCAAGACCACGACGATATTTGTGTTTGTGTGTAGTAATGGGAATGATCGTATGTCGGCCTTGTTCATAAAGACTGAAACCGAAGCCCTTCCAAGCACAGCGCATCAGGAAGGTGAGAGTGAAATGATGATTAGTTAGATATTGAAAATCAGATTAGAAGGGGACCACACCAAGGGGAGGTTCAGGGGTGACAGAGGATGTATCAACACCCCCATATGTTAGGTTGGTGCGGTAATTAGGTGGTCCGTAGGAGATTACTTCCCCCACACGACGGTCATAGGTAGGATGCACATGTAACTGTCCGTACTCCTGTGGGGTATGGAACGTGCTAACATTATATAGGTGATACTCCCCCAGCGTAAGGCATTGAAAGACATCTACTAAGGGATCTGAGGTTGGGATATTGTCTGCGGGAAAGGAAGTGGTATTTGCGATGGCGGTTTCATTGGTTGAAGGTGTAGGTGTGGTTGAGGTGGATGGTTGAGGTGTGGTTGAAGTGGATGGTTGGGTTGGATGAATGGGTGTCTTGACTGGTACAAGCACATCATTAGGGCGATATAACATATTGCAGGTTTTGAAGGGGGGAGGGTCAACTTTTACGGTGTAGGACTTCCCCTCATACTCGAATTTTATGCATCTATGTAAGGTGGAGGGAATGCATCCCATAGCCAGATCCAAGGGTGGCCTAACAACATGTTGTATTGGAATTCACCCTCAAGGACATAGAAGAGTTCGGGTAAGGTACGTGGCCCTACACGAATGTTAAGGATCACAGTGCCTAAGGTAGAAGTAATAGCATCGTTGAATGAACGCAGCATGGTGGGGTTGGCACACATGTAGCTAGAGGGGATATTCATTTGTTGGAAGGCTTTGGAAGAGATGATGTTTAGGCTAGTGCCCCCATCAATCATAACACGACACACCTGGATGTCCCAGACATAAGCTGAGATGAAAAGAGCGGGGTCAGGATCTTCTGCATTAAAGTCAACAATTTCATCTTTGTAGAAGCTGACAGCAGCAGATTCTTTGATGTACAGGGACGAAGTGATAGATTGTTTGGTGAGAGAAGTAACGTGGTTGGGTGTTAAGATGGAGGTAACGGGAAAGGTTTCATTAGGTAAGACCTCTATCCCTTGAAGGATTTCAACGAGAGCTTGTCGATGAGATTCAGAGGTCCAATGAGATCATACAGTGTCATTTTTATAGGTGATTGGTGAAGTTGTTTGATCATGGTTCGGTGGGCAACTCCATCAGAGATGGGGTAGGTAGGTCCACGAATAACCACTTTAGGTGGTGGTGTGATCGGGATGGTGGACGGAGAAAGAGAGGCCACAGGTGTGCTTTCTTTAGCTTTCCCATTGTTTTTCTGCCCTCGAGTAGCAACACTAATCATGTTGATCTCGTGAACACGAGAGGAGGAAGACAATAGGGATAATTCATGGTCTTCAAGAGGTGGGGTTGTAATAATGATAGATCTTGGTGAGGCGGGGACAGGTGGTATAGGAGAGGGGATTGAAGCTAAAGGTTTCTCCCTTCGTAAGTTGTCTTTCTTAACCTTTCTATCCGAGAGAGGTGACTGACGAAGTATGGCTTTCAAAGCTTTGCATCCCTCTACATCATGTCCTGGTGTGTGGTGGTAAGCACAGATTTTAGACTCATCATAACCTATAGGTCAAGGTTTAGATGGATCATAAGGTCTAAGTGGGGGTAGGGAAATGGTCGCATTCTCCACCAACATATCCAGGATCTTAGCGTAAGATCCTTTGAGCGGGTCAAAGTCAGAGGAAGATGAAGCTATTGATTGGGTGGGTTTTGGTAATGTTTGGGTATGGTTGGTTCGTACGGATGGTGTTTTAGATAAGGGGTTTTGATAATTAGATTTAACTAAACGTGGCTTCTTTGGTGCAAAAGGTATGTTTAGCTGGTTAGATGGTGAGGCCACAGATGATGTGGTAGCAGGAAACAACCACGGAGAAAGAGGAGTGACAACAAACAAATCCTTTGATGATGGAGTCTGTTTAGGGTTGATAGGTGGATAGGATCTCTGTATGGATGTAGAAGGTGCAGGTCATTTTAAAGAAAATGTAGGAGGTACAATGTATTGAGGCAAGGTGGAGGGGTGAGGTCCCAATATAGAAGGTAGGTGTGACGGCGAGGGTTTTAGTTGTGACAGAGGCATAGATTGGACTTGAGGAGATTGGGTCTATCTCTTAGGTGGATGGATGGATTTATTTTTGGATAAATCTAACCGTTTAGGTGGGTGTGTTAGGCTGGGTATTGGTGAAGTCCCAAGCATAGGGGGAGGTTTGGTTAGGTTAATAGAGGTGGATGAGGTATTCGGTAGAGATGAGGGAGGTGAAGGTGAGGACATAGGCATTTTGAGTTTTTGTAAACACCGCGGGTATATGGTAGAGGTGTCTGGATCGGTCATCTACATTTGAGTAGAGCATGGTGTACTCAAACGTTCCCATAGGACTCGTCTATCTTCGGAGGGATGACAATCTTCACATGTGAATAGGAACTTTTGTATGGAAGAAAGGTGGGTTGTGATTCCGGTCCACTGTGGGTGTGATACAGGGGGTAAATGAGGCACTATATCAATGGGTGTTAAGAGGTCAACCGGTCGCTGAAAATATTTAGGCGATGAAGAACTAATAGGTAGGAGGGCATGTCTAAGAGGATCTGTCATGATTAAATACTTTGGTGATGTCGGTTCAAGGGTTTTTCTCCAAGGATGATGAAAAAAGTGGCGAGCCTTCCTCTTGTACAGCAAGAGTGGTAGAAGGAGATGTTTGGGAAATAGATAAGTTAGATAACATCCGCTCACAGTCTTGCAAGGATGTGGTGTAAGAAGGCTCATCTGTGAGAAGGGAACTCTGGGTGGTTAATTCCTTTATGGGTAAAGGAACGGCAAGGTTATCATCTTGTCTTGATGGTGGTGAAGCGGGTGTGGATTCCTGCGTTAGTGACGAGGCTTGATTCAGAATTTCCTCAATAGAGGCTTTTGGTTGGGAATCGAAAACTGCATGGATTTCATGAACACTCTCCTCGGCTAAGATATCTTGGTTTATGTTACTGTTAGAAGAGTGGTTTGGGAATGGTTTATTGAAGATTTTCAAATTTCAGTTAGTCGGGGCATTAGGATTATCGAGGGTCATATCCCTACATCAACCATTTTCGCACTATGTTTTTCAACATCTTACAGTTTTCATGATTGTGTCCCTTCACGCAGTGGAAGTTACAGAAGTCAATTTCTTTGTACTAAGAAGGTATAGTGCGGGTGGAATCAAACCCGGAGTGAAGTTTAATAGGAGGCAAGGTGATAGCTCCTACTTTGAGCAATTTTTCCAATATGACACCATAAGTTTCTCCCAAGGGAGTGTAATTGATGGGCTCGGCTTTATACTTATAGGTAGTTTTTGGCAGGGTATTAGATGGTGCTTGGGATTTGACCATCACCGCGTGGACAGCTCCTTTTGATTTCGAAGCAGTCGATGCATGAGAATTGGTGGTGTTGGGTTTGTTGGTGGAGTCTTGGGTTTGGAAATTAGGGTTTTGTTGTGCAACCGCAATTTCTCCTCTAAGGCTCAAATTTCTAGTTTCCGAGCCATAGTAAAGGCCTCATCAAAGGTGCGGAAAGTTTGAATTTGGAGGGTAGGAGAAATGTGCTTAGCGCAGGCCCACGTAAAGAGTTCGATGAGTTCAGCCTGAGGTAAGGCATAAGTAAGTTGGTTGATGAGACCCCGCCATCGTCCAACGAAATCTGTGATAGATTCATCTTCAAATTGTCGGACGGCATAGAGGTCGGTGATAGATACTTTCTTAGCAATATTAATGGAGAAATGATCCAAGAAAGATTGGGCTAATTGGTTAAAAGAGAAGATTGAGTGCTGGGTTAAAGCACTGTACCACTCCAAGGCAGGTCCTGATAAGGACATGGGAAAGGTGCAGAGTAGTAAAGCATCGTCATGAGCAATCAAATAGTAGGCATGTCTAAATGATTGAAAGTGTTGTTGAGGATCCTCCTTACTATTAAAACAAGTGAATTTTGGTAATTCCCATTAAGGAGGATATGAATGAAGGGGGACAGAAGGATGAATAGGCTCCCAACAAACTTTCTCGTATGTCAGGGTGCTACGGCTTCCTGAAACAGAAGCCTCCAGATTTTTCATCTTGTCCATCATGTGTTTGATGAAATCAGTGGTTGGATGAGATGATGGTGCGGTTGTTGTAAAAGGTGGAGGATGGGCCAAGGGCCTCCACTAGATAATGGGGGCTTAAATTTTGATAAGGCATTGAGGACAAATATGTTGAGGCGACCGAATAGGGATGTCCTATATAAGGTGTTGAAGCCACCGAGATAAGTGTGTGGAAATGAAAAGGTGGGTGGAGCTTGAGAAGGAAAGCTCGTGTGGATAGGTGGCAGAGAGCAAGTTATGAAAGGATAAGTCTGCGAGAGAGACGAGGTAGGAGTAGTTGGCGGTAATGATACGTGGGGCCCCAGATTAACAAAAGGAAAGCCAATCTGTGCCGTAAGAACCTCTGAAGCCACTGAGTTGGGAGACGGGGCTAAGGATGAAGAAGGTAAGGCGAGTTATTAGGTGGGGAAGGAGCTAAGTGAGTGGCTATACTAATAGGCATGCCAACAAGGAGTTGACCGTCGGGTGTATGGTCAAGGGCATGAGACAAATAGTACTGTACAATGCTAGGATTGGCGTCTAAAAATTTCAAAATTCCTTATCTCCTATAGGGATTTTGGGAACCTCACTGGTGTCCGTAGGATTCCCTATAGAATGTGAAGGGGGTGATTCAAGCAAAGGCACGGAACAGGCATGTGAAACCATGGCTACGGCTTGTTTCCAAGTGATAACAACCATGGACAAGAGTACACAGTAGGGATGCAATCTATCAGGAACAGAAGTAGCAACAAAATGTTGGAATTGGTAGGTTGCTGGTTTTGGGAACTATGAAAGACAGTAACCGATATCGGTTAGGTAACCGATGTTAGTCGATCAGAGCCTTGGCGCGTCGGTAAGTTAACCGATGTCGGTATAATAGGACCAGTGTAAGAAGCTGTAGGAAGTTGCTGATTTGGGGTTAACAATGCTTAGTATGCCTACCCAACTATTCTGAAGTGATCACTAAAACAGTGTAGGACAGAGAAACAGAACTAAAAACAAGCAAGATGCACAAGCAAATCAAGAGACTAACCCTAGGATTAGTTTTAATTATTGTGGGCTTATGCCTTAGATGCAAGATGATGTCAATCCTAAATAGAAGACTTAGGGGAAATGTCAAGTTTGTTTTGGCTTATAAGGTTACCTCAATCGGGCGGAGGAATACCACGGAAAAGGGGGATGTTTGAGCTGTTGTGTTAATTTATGATGTGATTTGGTATGTGTTGTGCAGTGAAAGTAAGATTAATTTCTTGTCAATACCATGGATATCACCCCCACGTGTACGACCTGTTACTTAATCTATGTTCACTAGAATTGAAAACAGCAAGCAAGAATGTGATGCACGTGTTTTAAACCCAAATCGAAAATGATATTCGATGAAGCAAGGAGATGATTTTCACTAATGCAAAGATGTGAAAGCAAGACAAATTCTTTTACCAAAATGACAAAATATTTTGTGAATATTTAGCAGAAACAAACTGTAAGTATGCTCCCTATATGAAAGCAAGCAAGAAAGAAAGAAACCCAAAATGGGTCCCACCGGGCGTGCCAAAATGTTTCTAACAAAGGATGTTTCCATTCTTGGAATAGAGTTGCTTCTATCCTTTCATTCTCTTGAGAAACAGATAAGGGTTAGGGCTAGGAGGAATACCTGTTGAATGTTTGGAGGGTGTGCGTGTACCGTAGAGAGAGATCAGATCGATTGCGAAGAACTCCTTTTTGTCTGGGAAGGACTACCTGCAAGTAAGAATACAAGACCACCAGATTCTAATTAGACAATAAATGAGGGAACTGCCTTAGGCCCAGGAAATATTGGACTTCCTTTCGAAGGTGGTCAGTTCCCCTGCTAATACGAATTAACACAAATTCTAACAAAGAAGTTATTGCAAAATTACAATTTAATTACCTTGTTAAAACAATAGAGAAAAGGCTGGTCTTGGTTTTGAATCACAGTGACCGATGCCAGTCACTGTCACCGGTACCAGTTCCTAATAACCGATATCGGTAGGGGCAGTGATTTAGGGGCTTTTAGTGAAGGTTGGCTATAAGGTGGCTATGGTGTTTATTAGGCTAGTAAATGATTGAGGATAGGTCATTGGGGTGATGGAGAAGACTCAGACAATATGGGGCTGTTCTTGGGGAAATGTAAGGGTAGAGGAGGTACAGTTAGATGTAGGGTGTTACCGGGTAGTGGATCTGGGAGTAGACTTATAATTACTGTGATTCAGAAGTCCAAGAAATGTTATTAAAAGAATGTACAAGACAGTACTTACTAGTTCCTGATGAAGATACAGTCCAAAGACTATGATAACGAAGGCAGGGCTCAGGGTAGGATGATCTGACAATCAAAGATGAGCTATCTTCTCTCCCAATGCTTGGATGAGTGTCACTGGGCTCGATTACTCAGTTGTAGTCTTGGGCTTGATGTCCTTCTCTGCAAACTCCTTTCTTTCCTTCACTTGTCTCTGCTCGGCCAAGTGAATTCCCGATCTTTCCAATGAATTCCAAATCCTTTGTTTTTGGTTTTGGGAGGTCATTTATAGGAACTGATGGCATTCAGAACCGATGGCGGTCGAGTAGGAACCGATCGCGGTTAAGTCAAAGTGGGATATTTTTAGTAAAATAGCCAACCTCCCTTCCTTTTCTTCCGAGGAATTAGTTGTGGGCTCGGTCAAGTCATTATTAGGTTGGTTTAAAAGTGCGGGTGAGGAGTAATTAGTCATGGGTGTGGATGTAGACCAAGTTATAGGTCTTAATTAGGTTAGTTTAGGATTAGGGCTAGTCATGATGAGGTGGCAAAATGAGGTGGCAGGTTTGGAGATGTGGATTTATTAATTATAAGGTAATTAATAAATAATTGTGTAAGGTTTAGGTGATGAGGTTAGGTTACGAAATGAGATGCGGGGCATGGGGTCGTAAGACACAAATTTGGTGTCTACAAAAGGAGTTAATAACCCTCAAAACCACTATGCATGCTTGACTTAGGTGAATTTCATAAGAAAAATTTAACAACCAATATTTAAAATGTGCATCATACTCCCAAACAATTTCTAATAAGACGTACTTAATATCCTTAAACATGCTAATACCTTTCCACTCAAACTCGGGGATATGGAACTCATACGAAATGTAGAGCGTAAATCATCATAATCCACCATATTTTGGTGTGGGTCATACTTTTTATACCATCTATGCACGTTCCTTGAAGATTAGTAGAAAACCGACTCACATTCCTATACGAAGTAGTGATTACTTTTATGTGCCATAGTATTTCTCACTTGTGTACATGCTTTCGCAAAGCATCTTCAATACTTCTATATTCACGAAAGTGGATAGAAATCTCATAAAATACCTGTTGTGGTTTATGTGGGGGTTTCGGGGATGTGGGCCTTATCATCCACATCTAGAACCACCACCAAGATTTCCTCCACCACTATAACCATGTAATCAACTTAATCACGAGCCTCCCGATCCTCTTGATCCTTTAGCGGCTAAGTACTGCATCAGACCGGTAGATGTAGTTCCTTTATTCACAACAAGGGTACTAAACCGAACACCCACAATATACAAAGTTGTACTACTTCCAGATGTGTTTCCAATGTTTTGCTCTACCATTCTCTATCCCGATGACATGCCAAAAAATATTCCTCCAATCGGTCCTCCAAATAACAAAAATGTTTTCACCGTGATGCCATAAATGTTTCCTAATGCACTTCGTATTCAATGGAATATGATAACTACTTGAAGCCACTAGATTACCTACACTTGTATAATTATAAATAGTTACATCTCGAACTCAAACACCAAGCACAAGGTCTAGGTCACTAGGTGGGATTAGATACACACCCATAATCCTTAGTCTTTCTTCAATAGACATGCTCTCATCGAAGCCGAGAAAGGATTCTCTACTTTTCTTGACTAAGTGGGGAGATCTTGATACTCTTACTTAATGTATTCCATGTGAGCTTAAAATCCTTCATGAGACATCGTCCTCCACAAATCCACAAACTCCTCAATATCATACTTCTTCACCAATTCCCTCT
The DNA here is from genome assembly GCA_018340775.1 of Taxus wallichiana var. yunnanensis. Taxonomy (NCBI): domain Eukaryota; kingdom Viridiplantae; phylum Streptophyta; class Pinopsida; order Cupressales; family Taxaceae; genus Taxus; species Taxus wallichiana. The sequence goes on from CM031234.1 coordinate 55,812,456, forward strand.
CTCGTGCTTCATTATACTTAAGTCACCTTTCTTCTCTCTTCCTTTCTACAACAAGGTCTAGCATGTTTCACCACACCTAATCCCGACCCTACACGTGGTAGGGTTTTTAGGTAGCCATCTTGAGATGCTTTAAAATCAACACCACCATCAAGATATTAATTTACAAATGAATAACACGAAGGTAATATCCTCCGAGATTGCACAAAATTCAAACTCAACAACTTCCAGACAAGAATACGTAGACATAATGTACTCCAAAGTATAATTAAGCACAACACTAGCCCACCAATAATCTACAACATGTGTCCAAGGTTCATCTGCATCAGAAAAATCTTGATACTCTTCCTATGTCCAAGTTATTGGTCTATAATACCATATTTCCTTTGATGCATACGTAGACAAACACTCATATAATCAAGAAGAAAAATAATGACTCATAAATCTCATGATAAATATGTTCTTCAACTCATATGTGTGCATTGAAATCAAGACTAGAACCATATCTTCATGAAAATTGATATTGTTCGTAAAAACCCAATCTTCAATAACCACAAGAATCAACTAATACGCCATCATCGTGCAACATTGTGGTAAGCATTTTGAAAATAGGTCCCGATAATGAAACCAAAATGTAGTCTTATTTTCTCACTCAACAACCCTAGATGTGTTGGCACATCACTCGATAGCTATGAGAACTCCCTAAAGTGCATAAATATACCAGGTACCTCTTTGTTACTTCTTTACCATGGTGTTAACATGTATTTTCATAATATCTATAATCATAGTGTATATCCCATTTAACCAATCGATCGATTAGATCAAATTGGAAATTCACATAATAAAGAACATACGAGATCACATAATGATCAATACTAGATTCCTCATATAATAAGCATGAGGAGTAACATCAATAATCAATATCTAACCATAATTTTCCATTATATTAAGTCATGAAAAACTAGTATTTTAATACATCATAACTACCATCACAAATTCATGTGCACAAAATCATATCAACAACATAACTCTATCTTGAAAAACCATGAAAATAAATACTTATATAGTAGTGGTGAATTTCCCTTCACCACCAAGTGCACTCTCAAAATAGTATGCATGCTTATAATATGCATGCGCCACTACAAAATCAACTAAAGAAGCATGCAAACTTCACCTAATAATAGACCGTCTATTAATAACACTAGATCTACATCTTATTATTAGCTCAACTTTGCATGATGCTTGAACTTATTCCTAGCCCCAAAAATAACTTTGTGTGTCTTTTAAGTCTTCATGTCTTGTTCCAAATTATTCTTTGTACTCCATGTTATCCTTAGCCCATCCATGTAAAATGGCTAAATCTCTAGACCTTTTCTTTTCCCAACACGCCCTTATATCTGTTGAACTTCCACACATACCTATGCACCCCCTTCCTATGTGACCCATCCTTATGTGCCTTCTTATACTTAGGCAATATTTTATTTAGCCAACAACTAAGTTATTGAATTATTTGGTAGATTTAACTAGTCTATCGTGGCTTTTCTAGAGCATGAAAATGGTAAAGTCCTTTTATTGAGTTGTTCAAAATTACATGGGGTGTAATTTTGGAAAATAGTTTGGTGAATTTTAGGGACGTCTTCCTACTACATCATAAAGATCAGTTTCCTTGAAGCATCTATTCGAGTAATGGAGTCAAGCATAACCTTGAGAAAATAGATCTTATCTTGAAAACTTATCTCTTGAATCTACATGAACCCAACACTAAATTGGAGTTGATCTATGGAGTTTTAAAAGATATTTATATACTAAAATGTACTCCAACTACCTATTTTCTACCATTGGATTAGCTCTAAGATGATCCTCCCATGACTACTGAGATGGCTCCAAAAATTATGTACAAAAGAGAAGATCATACATGTTTCAAGTGAAACATGTAGAGAGTACATAAGTACTTATTACAAACAAAGGGAGTTGATACAAGGATTGAGGAAAAGGACACCCAATCAGTGATCAACACATGACAAGAGGATAATATCTCCAACAACACAAAAAAATTATTTACAAGATAAAATAGGAAAAATTAATGGGAGTGTTTGAGATAAATCCCATTGAATGGGATTTATAGTACATCTCCATCAATATTAGATAACTCAAAAGAGTTATCCTCTTTACAAGAAGTGATAATATATGGCCCACTCCAAAGTGTAACAAAATTTTAGTGTTACCCTAGTTTATCTCTATCAGCATCCCACTTGAGGACGAAATATCCTACTCTAAATATTTATGATTTAACATTATTTTCAAACCCCGCTTTGTTGATGTGTGATGCCTTTACAATATATCCATGATATACTACCTTATTTCTTTACGTTAAACCATCTTTTCCATTCTAATTTATCTTTGATCTCGGAACCTAAAATTCCAACTATTGAGCTAGCTCTAATGATGGTATTTCAAGTGATAATGGGAGCTAGGATTCTCTTCCATATAAAATTAAAATTTTTGACTTATCAATTTTTTTCTTTGGATTGATTCTTTCATTCCAAAGGGCACTCTTTACTATAGTGTGTAATTATATTTTATTGACCTACATAGTCCTTTTCATGATCTTGATCATATTTTTGTTACTTGATTTTACAAAACCATTACCTTGTGGGTAATAATTTGAGGAATTATTCAAGTAAAATCTATTTATAAGAGCCCAATCAGATAATTTAGATCTAAGAAATTCCTTAGCATTATCAAAATTGATCCTTTGAGGAATCTCAAATGTTATTGTAATATCTTCCAAGAAATCAAGGATAGCTGATTTAGTAGCCTCCTTATGTGGTATTCCCTTGTTCCATCTGGTGAAGTAATCTTTTGTTGTCAATACCCAATTGTGATATGCACTTTGGATGGAGGATTGATCATTCAAATGAAATGCATTCCCCTTTGAGAGAAGGGTTTATATATTTAAATAGGATGAAGGGGAATGGAAATCATTATTTTCTTACTGCAAAAAAGGAATATGATCTACATTTTCAAACAAAATGATATGCATATGAAAATAATGTGGGACATAAGTAACATAATATAATAATTTTTATTGTTGTAGATTTAGTTGAGAAATTCCCACTTGATGAGCTATCATGAAATTTGGCCAAGATTTTATCTATTTTTATCCTTCAATGTATCTTAACAAAACACCATCCAAATAAATTTTTAAAATAATTCCATCAATTAGCACATAAGGAATTAATTGTATCCTCAGATGTCTTCTTCTTGATTTTTTCAATACATGATGATATCTGATGGTTGCTAAAAAATTCTCCATGTCATTCATCCAATTTCCATGGATATGTTAAATTCTTTTATCATATGGGTCACCTATGTTGCGTGGATTTTTATTTTTTTAAATCTTACCAATTTTTTAGGTCTTATACGACTTGTCCTTATTTTTCATCCATGAGGAAAGAAGTTTCTTCATTATCCTAAACATATGTAGTGATTTTTTCACACAATGCTCTACCTCTAACCAACTTTGTGGCCTTGTTTATGAAATTGAAATTCATAATTTTGGTCACCCATCTAGTTATTTTCTCATTCATCCTCTCCCATGATAAAATCTCTCACACTAGGGTACAAGACTAAGAATTTTATGTCGCTAGAGAATAAAAAAGGTTTATATTTCATGAGAGATCACAAGATGGAAAAGACAAGTTTCTATAAATTATTTTACTTGAGTTGAAAGTCATTTGGTGTTTAGCTAAAGGAAACCACAAAGCTACTCCAAGTCCTCATTATTATTTTGGGTAAGAACCATGGCTATGCTAAGATCTGTGCCATAAGCATAAAGGATGAAATACTTTGCAAAGTCTGGATTGAAGAGTTTTGGTGCTTGACCTATTGTGATTTTTATCTTTTAAAGCTTACTCTTCCTTCAAAGTGGTCCGTTTAAAAACATTATATTTCCTCAACATCAAGGTGATGGGTATGACTAATCCTACAAAGTTAGGAATGAATTTCTTAACAAAAATGATCTTTCCAAGGAATGGACTAAAAATCCTTTTTATGATTTGGAAAGGAGAGAGAGAGAGAGAGAGAGAGAGAGAGATAGAGAGAGAGAGAGAGAATAATGAGATACTCTTTTTGGGTCCCATCCTGTAAAAAACATGACCAAATAACTTACCCTGGAGAACTATAAACATGCATTACTTGGGTTTCAATGATACTCCAAATTATCGTATGTATCAAAAATTTCTCCAAATGCTCCATATGATATTGTCCTTGTTTTGATAATAGTTTGATATCATCTAGATAGATAATGAAAATTTTATTGATGATTTCATGAAAAGAAATTTCCATTTCTCTCTAAAAGGTGACACCCACATTTTATAAACCAAAAGGAATTTTGTGATATGCATATATACCCCATTTTGTTATAAAACTAGGTCTTTTATTGATCTTCTTCTTTGATCTTGATTTGATTAAAACTTGAGTAACCATAAAGCATAGAGAATCTTTTAGATCTAGTCATGGTTTGAAGGATTTTTTCCATAGAAGACAAAGAATGATGATATTTTAATGAATCCTTATTAAGGTCCGTTAAATCAACATAGAGCATTATTTATCTAGTATTCTTCCTAACATAAACCAAATTCACCACCGAAGATGAATATTTGATAGGAAATGTTTTTTTATTTAATGAGTTTAGAAAACTCATTCCTCATGAGGAGCTCAATCTTGGGGTTCACATGCCTTTTCATTTTTCTTGAGTTTCACATCGGGATCCAAATAAATAGTGCATTGAGAAATGTTTGGGTCAAAACCTTTGAAATCCTCATAACTCCATGAAAATACATCTTGAAATTTCTAACGTAGGGAAATCATTTTTTTCTTCCTTAGCACTACATATATTTCCCGGGAAGAGATATATTTCTTGTGAAATATAGAATGACATGCAATCTTCCTTACCCATGGACATAATTCTATTTTTCCCTTTGATCTCATCATTAGGATTGAAAATTCTTTCAATGGTGAATAGTCATTGTGTAGCTTTCTTTTTTGCAATGGAATTTTCTGATCACCATAACTCTTAGGAAAAATGGATTATAAATTGGAAGTTAATTTCACTTCATTATGAATGAATTGGACAATTTTCTCATCATTTTACAAAAATTACAAGTTCACATCATTATATAGAATTGATGGAATTACAACCATCTTGAAATGTTACATTATTTAGATAATATATCCACAAGAGAGAGTTGAGAACCAATGGTCACCATCCGATCTGCTTCTTTTTTTTTTCTTTTGCAACATCACTTTAAGGTTAGAAACTTCAAAAATTTATAGTAGGTCTAAAATTGGTTGCTATAAGATCTTAAAAGCTTATTCTTAGCCACAAAATTTCCTATTATTTTGTGGATGAACAACTAGGTGTCCCCAAAGACATGCAAGACCTTGATATGTATCTTTTCCATAATCATTAAGCCATGAACCAATTATTGATATTCCACTACATTGTTGGAATAAGAAAATTACAATATGTGAAAAAAGAAATGCTTTGTTTCCATTTGAGAGATAAGAAATACACCAGATCTATCCCCACTCCTTCTTCTAGAACCATCAAAATACAAATTACATAACCTAAAATCATTCTTCTTCTATGTATGACATGGGGATGGTAATATCTTCTTCATGAATGAAATAGGTACCCAGACTAGTTTGAATAGTTTTTTCATAGGGATCAAAATCATAGTGCTCTTTTTCCCATTCATCTAGCATAAGATTTAGAATTGAAGTTAATGAATGCATTTTGTCATCGATTCAATATCATCAATTGTTTCTCCTTGAATAATGCAATTGGAATTAATAAGACTAGGGTCATAAACTTCCACATGATAAGTTTATATAGTTTCATCCTTGATAGTAAATCTAATTCCATACCTTTTCCTTAGCAGTACATGAGACTAATCTGAAGAAAATATCTTCCTACTTTAATTTTGAAATATGTGGATAGAAAAACGTAAAATAGAGGAGGCAAGTGGATCGCATAAATGTTTTGAAATATAACTAGGGCTTGGGTAAGCATGCAAAGTTAGCTTAAGATTTTTAATTGTGCCTAAGACTTGTATTGATGATCCATAAAGTTACATGAAACTCGTAGAATTTGTATTGTAATCAATCCCCAAGATATCTACAATCTTATTTGGCACTACTAAAGTACTATCACCAGAATCTATAATCAAATTTTTAATAAGGTGTTTTCCAATTATGAGAGACATGTAGAAACAATTGAACTTACATGTTCCTCCTTTGGCTAAGCTCTATTGATTGTAACATCAGGTTTTTTCATGGCATGTTCAATGGGTGGAAGATGTTTTAATGCTTCTTATAAAATATCCCTCTAAGATGGGATAGACAAGGCATCATACATTGTGACATTGAGATTTATATTATTCATTTGGTCCACAATATTGAGAGGGATATCCCATGTATTTTATTCAATGTTCAACCTATGGAGTTTATTTAGTTCATGTAGCTTGTGTGTTTTTGACTCTGATCTTGTGTGGGTTTAGAATATCCTATTGAACTTCTTCCTTTTTACGGTCTTTGAGTGACCTGCAACAAATTGGATGATGCTAAATTTTTACTAAAATCCATGTACTAACTAGGATTTTCATGTAAGACTCAAACAAAAAGATGAGGGGACCTTATATCCATTTTCCTTTTCTTTGATTTTGTGTTAAATGCCATATTAAGTTACAGTATGTTTGAGTTTCCCATGGCTTGATTAGTAACATAGAATTCTTTAGATCTAAAGATCATGAACTTGGGTTCAAGAGTAAACTCTTGAAATTCATCGCATTTCTTGTTGAAGGAGTCACGGTTTTTCTTATGAGAAGAATGTAGTTTGAACCATAATACCCTTTCTCCTTAAAGAGTTCATTCTAGCCTCACATGTATATTTATTATGGGTTTGATCACAAGGATAACACCACTTTGTATCTTGTATTACATTATTTTACACTAGAACAAGTGCCTTACTTGAGATAAAAACAAGAAGTGGTTATGGAGGAACAATTATCTAAAGGGGAAGATGTGGATTTTGACCCTTAAATATATCATTTTGCTGATTCTACCCATATATTTGATTTGGATATTGGTTTCTATAGGGTTGATAACCTTGATTGAATCCTTGGTTTGAATATTGTCCTTGGTTAGGACTTGGATAATTTCTATAATATTGGGCTTGTTGTTTCTCCAAAGATATAACTTTATTTGATAATTTTTTTATCAATGCCTTCATTTCATCACCATCTTTTTATTTTAGGAAGAATAGGAGGTGGATATAGTAGATTGGGATTTTTTCATTAATTAGAGTAATGAACGGTTGTGTAGCTTAAGGAAAATCAGGAAATAAAGGCATAAGTAATCTATATCAAACAATTATCAACCCTAATGACTATTTGATAATCATAAAGCAATTGGACAACACCCATAAATTGTATCATTACAACAATATCATAATTGATAGCTCTTAAAAAGTAATGGAAAGAACCTTATGGAGTTGGTCTTAAGAGGATTGGAATTTTTCCCATGTCTTCTAAAATATGAAGTTGAAATCAGCCATAAGCTCATTGGGGTCTCTCTTGATGGTTGTTAGTTTTTCTAACAAGGATATGTTATTTATTTTCTCCTCAAACTACTATCAAAGAGTTGTGCCAAGATCATCCCAATGATGAATTGAAATTGTTCTCAAGCTTTTGTACCATTGAATTTATTTTCCTTTAAGTGAAGAAGAAAGAATCCTAATTGTAAAATCATCTTTGGTAACCAGATGAATTGAACACACATAGACAACATCTTGAATATGATTAGTGGGGAGTATGGTTATCACCATTAAAGAAATTGATGTTTTTTAAGTGCAAAAACTTGTATATCATGTTGTACATTAAGATCCAAGGGCTGCCACCATTAAATATAACAAAGGAAAAATTTATTTATTGTTCCATAATTATAATGGGTCTTAAAACTCTATAGGATAGAAAGAAGGGCCTACCAAGAGGAGTAGAAAGAGTTATATTTAGAGGAGATAACAATCTGTAATTTATTCTACCTCTTATTTGTGACCTTCGTGATAGTTATCAATATTCAATAGGTTAATTGTTTGTTACACTTTGTATTGTTTGTATTCCTCTCATGAAAATGAGAACTTTAACTACTGAAACCAATAGATATAGAAATATGAGTCACCAGATGTATTGAAGGATGCATCCAAAGGAAAGGAATCTATTAAGAAACACACTAAACTCATTAAAGAAAAATATATTTCCATAAATAGTCTTGTTAGGCATGCCAAAAATGTTGGATTTTAAAATAACACTCGTCTTTGAATAAAAAATTTATTATTTTGAGGAAACATGGGATTGTCTCCAAGTGTGGGACTTATGGCTTGAGGAAGATCTGTAGAGAAGTTCAGATTTCTTGTTACGTAGATTTGGGAAAACCCACGTATCACAACCTACTTCTAATGATAAAAATACTCCAAGAGATAAATCATATCCTAAAAATTCCAAGGAACCGGGGAGAGGGAGATGGACAAGGAAAAACTAAGCTAAGATGCAGTGACAATACCAAAAGAAGGTGGAACTTCACTAAATATAGATAACACAACAACAAAAACATGAAGTTGGGATCGTAGAACACACACAGTTCTATATGCAAATAAATAAAAGAAGGTAAAAAATGTGAGAGGGAAATTTATACACATCAAACACTATTTATTCGAATGAAGTAAATTACACTCACATTAATAAATATTTAGAGCTTACATAGAGATATGAGGCAAGAAAAATCACCATTCATGAATTACAAAGGTCAAAAACATAAAAAATTGAGGTTCATAAGGAAGAAATAGAAAATATGCTAAGGAAAAAGGGAGAAGAACCATTTCAAAGTGCATACACACTTGTATTTATACAATTTCATGTCAAGGAGAATGAGAAGAGAGAGCTTGGATAAGGATTTCAAAGCTCAAGATGACTATGTTTGAAAAATGCATTGAATGAATGTGGGTGCCATGAATTCTCATAGAGATTGATTATCATACATGAAGGGGCACTTACAAGTGCATCCAACCACCATCACAAAACTCCTTGAGTGTATCACATGCCATCAAACTTTAGAGAAGGATGTCATACACCATCAAATTCTTTTGGCTAGGGTGGTTGGCTCTATGGTTTTGAGTTCAATATGGCGTGAATACCTCCCATGTATTTTATTTTATTTCTTAGCTTTCACAATGTTATTTAAAATTTTTGACCTTTGTGGACCCTATAAAACTTTATCCTTACTTTCCTTTATTAATAAGAATACTCCACTCGACCCATGATGGTCTAACTCCTAGATCCATGGTTTTTTACCTTGTGGCTAATTTCCAACATTCCGCGAGTTGGAAGTTTGCGAAAACTGCATGGACACTATAATTTAGTAAACCTATGGAACACTAAACTAGTGTTCTATGGATTTTTAACTTAGTTGATTTATTCCATTTACCACTGGGAAGTAATCTTGTGGAATCCTATCGACTTAACCTACCAGAACATATTTCCTTAGTGCTGAAATTTTTGTAAGAGGATGTCAAACAACACTAATTTTTTACAATTTTTTTCCTAAGTCCCCGTGATGCTTATTCCTTTGTTCCCAAAGTTAGGGGAACCCATGGACTAAAAAGTTCCTACATTCCATGGTAGACTAAACTAGTCTCTCATGGATTTCTTAGACCATGAAAATGGTTAAGTAATTTTAATGAGTTATTCAAAATACCAAGGTTTAATTTTCGACAATATTTTTCTAATGCTTTATGAAGTTTTTTGTAGGTATCTATGGTATGTATTTGTCATAGGTCATTACAAGTGGTCTTAAATTTGTGTAAGCCCTAGCAATAGACATCAAAATGTTGGCATGTGGTTATATTAGGTGTTGTCATTGATGAAAAACCACATTAATGAAAATTTGGATGTTGTATTAGGATCATTTTATGATGGATATGATGCTAACATGATGATTCAGATGTGTCTATGCTTGTACAATTGGATTTAATGAGGATTGTTTACTCAATAAGAATATTCAGGTCCCTGATGATGCTGCATGATGGTAGGAGATTATTGGATGCTTGAGAATCATGTTTACATGATGGATATCATGTTTGGAGAGTATTTAGGCACTCACAGTAGTGGCATGGTGCATATACAAGTCATTCACTATGTTACAATTACTTATCCGGAGCAGGGCATGGCTACTAAGAGGTGTGAGATTTAGTTTTGGAGCTATATGAGATCATGAAAGAATGTTTTAAATTTTATCATGGTATACCAGGTATTTTTAATAATTTCTAGTGATTTTATGACGTGTTATAGCATTCTTTCAGTTGACCCTAGCTTCTACAGTGAGAATCCTTAAGGTGAAGCTATGCAAATGAGATCTTATGGAGAGGTTGGTGTATGGTATTGAAATTATTATGATTGAATATGTTATTGTGATGTGTCATGGTGCTTTGGGAAATTTTTTAGGCTACCATGAGGTCTATATTGTAGGATATGATAGTTCATGTGAGACGAGGTCAAGGACAATTAAAATTTTAGCTCAAGTTGGTACTTTTGATGCTCATCCTAATTTTTTTCCATTAAATGGGAAATTATGGATCTTAGGTATGTTTATATGGTGATTATATAAGTTTTAAAAAAATAATGAGGTCAGTTCATCATCATGTTTTTATGGACGGATGTTAAGAAGATAAAGTGGTATAAAAATCCTAGTTAAACCCTAGCTAGGAGAAGTTTGCAGAGATAGAGAGGTATAGTGAGTCAATTTTGATTGATTCATTTATATTAATGATTGGATGATGTAGAGGAATATATTATATTTACATAAATTTATGGTAGTTGTCATGGTGATGAGTGGGACCCACTCAAATAGGTCGATGTTTGAAGAAGAAGGTTTTGAGAAAATGTTTTCCAAAAGAGGTATGAGTAAAATTGATTTCATGGAATGTATATGAGATGATATTTATTTCCATGGAGGTTTAAGGAAATTTTCATGAAGGAAAATTTTAATTTGAGGTCCATTAGGTTGAATGGTCAAAGGCGAGTTTTGAGGTCTCAAAAAGCGGTTTCGAGTAAAATGGCCATACCATGAGCTATAGGTAGATTTTGATGATGATTCAAGTTTTAGTGGAAACAGGATTTAGATATATATATATATATAAGGTTTATTTCATTATTATGTGATTTTATAATTTTTCTATGTCATTCTTTGGACTGGAAGGTTGTATCTAGTGCAAGATATGATGTGTTTTGGTGCAAGTTTGAAGTTATTTGAAGCATGATATGGATTGGTTTATGTTTTTTATCACTTGGAATTTGAATAAGTATGAATTTATCATACAATGAATCCATTTTTAGGTATTTAATGTTTGTATAAATTGTTTTATGAGCTAACCTTTGGAAATATCATTTTTGGGGAGTTGATTTGGTGCGAGACAAAAGTGGTTGTGGTTTGAGCATGTGATTGACTCAATGATTCTAACTTGAATAGATTGTTATAAATGATATAAAATCTCCATTTATTTTTCACATGGAATTTTTTGGATTAGTATAAGTGATTTGGTATCATAATGATATTTGCAAGGTGATGAAGGGTGTAGGAAATAGTTGTTTTGAGAAATACAAAGTGCACTAGGCCCATTAAATGAAATAATTTGATTGGTTAAGAAAAATTATGTCCATTTATTAACTTTAAATGATATTTTAATCATGTGTATGGTTTTATGGTTCATGGCTATGTATGGTTTTTATGTAAGGGAATTTTTATCTTTGTGCCCATGGGGTTTAAAGCCATTTTTGGCACATGAAATGAGGTTTTTAGCTAGGACGACCTACTTGGGTCATATATAACTATTGTAATCAAAATTTGAGATTTTTCCTTGATGTATGGGTTGAGACAAATGAGGGAAATTATTTTTTTGAATTTGAAATTAAGAGGAGCTTATAAAAGCATTGTTTTGGGTGCTTATGCAAGCTAGTGAAGTTTGTGCAAGGTGAGCGACCTAGGTGTGAGTTATTTGTATATTTTAGAGCATTATTTGAGGCTGAAAGAAGTGTTTGATATGTTGAGGAATATTAGTAATAATTTTTGCAAGAGTTTGAAGCATCAAGAACTAAATAATGAGCTAGATTGTGCAAGTTGAAGACCTAGGTGTGAGCAAGGGTTTGGAAGAGCTTGGAGTTGAATCTTTGGATCACTATCAGCTGTGGTATCATCATATTTTAAATGTTAATACTTCATCAAAATATTCTATGATGATTCGTATTCATGCAAGTCACTTGTTGTGTGTATTATCAATAAGGGTTTAGGGGTTAGTGCTCCTTGTGGAGTTGGTGCCTTACTAAAGAAATCACTTACAATGCGTAATATTCACTTAAATATTTGTTGTGTGTAATATAAAAAAAAAAATCAATGGGTTTTCTTCTACTTGATGGTTTCCCACTTACATTGTTTTTTTGGTGTTTCTCATCTTACTCTTGGTTTATTGAATGAATGTTGTATGTTGTTGTGCACACAAAAATGAATGGATAATTGATTATTTTTATGTTAGTGATCTGAAATTGAATTTTAATTTGTAAGGAATGATTCACCCCCCTCTCAGTCCATTGTGCTTACAACAATTGGTATTATAGTAGATCCTTTTGGAGAAGTTTGATAGCTTTAAAGGGGATCCTGAAGCATAAAATGGTGAGTGTTAGAGTCATAGGAAAGGTAACAATGTTTGATGGATCAAACTATGATTTTTCGAGGCTAAGGATGAAGACCTAAATTATGTCACAAGGGTTTGATGTTTGGAAGTTTTTGGAAGATGTTTATTCTCCTCCTACCACTCCTATTACCATTCAAATAGACAAGGATGAATATGAACACAATTCTAAAGCCTTTAATTCTATCATTCAAGGTCTTAGAGAATCTAAGTTGGAAAATGTAATGTACTAAAAATCAACAATGGAACCATGGGAGAAATTTCAAGTACTATATGAAGGATACTCAAAGGTAATGATATTTAAGATTCAAACCTTCAAAAATTAGTTTGAATATCTTAAGATGAATGATGAAGAGTCCATTGCTGCATATCTACTTAGGGTTGACAAAATTGTCAATAACATGAAAGGATTAGGAGAAGAAGTAAAAGAAGAAGTGGTTTTTCAAAAGGTTCTAAGGTCACTAACTCCAAAATTTGATTCCAAATTATCTGCTATAGAAGAAGAAAATGATTTTACTACTTTGAAGATGGATGATTTGCATGGTACCTTTACTACCTTTGAAATGAGAATAGGTGATCTCAAACCAGCCAAGAAAGAGATTGCATTCAAGTATAAATGAATACCAAAAGAAATAAGGTGATGGATGATGAAGATACTTTTGAGATTGAATATAAATATCTCTTTGCTATGATGGCTCTAAGATTGAAGCATGAGTCTATCAGGTATAAAGGTAAGATTCCTTACAAATGTTTCAAATGTGGTAAGATAGGAAATTTTGATGTTAATTGTCCTCATAAGAATAAGAAGAAAGATCGTGATGAACATGAGCATGATAGTGATCATGAAAAAAATCACAAATATATGATAAGAAATAAAATATTTTAAACATTTGATTACAAAAGGGACAAAAAGAGTTTCTATACAAATTAAGATGATGAATTATATGATGCTAGTAGTGGTGTTTCAGATTCTAAATCTGAATCGGGTTATGGAGATAGGAAATGTGGTTTTTTCATGACTACTAATGAAAAAAATGCCCTAGTGATGAGACCTCTTTGTTAGGAGATATTATATTTGGTTATTGTAGCTATTCTAGTGAAGATGATAAGGATGCCAAGAATTATCTTTAAGGCATTCAAAGAAAGATAAAAATATGTAGAAAGAGAACAAGAAGATGAGATTTCAAGTCAAAGAGTATGAAATTCATATGTGAAAGATATAATAAATTTACAATTTTGAAGCAAGTAAGAAAAGTGAGTTAACTAGATTATTGGAAGAGAATGCAAAGTAATCTTTTTTGAAGTTTACACAATAAAGATAGTTTGTCCTCAAAATATCAAGAATATATAGAGTTTGTAAGGGATGAGCAACTAGAGGGTAGTAATAATACTATGCCCTTTTAGAAGTTTGAGAATAATGTAAAATACCTAGATGATCTACTTGAAAAAAAAAAATTTGCGAGTGATAGATATGGTTTGGGCTTCAAATATGAAGCCAAGAACAAATAAGTGAAGCAAGATGACATGGTTTCTTGAAATAAAATTTATGAACCAAACATGAAGGAAGAAAATAAGAAGACTCCTATCAAGGACAATGAGAAGACCAAGCCTAGTAGGAAACCTAATACCTTAAGGTATGAAATAATTTTCAATGGATATTGTTATTATTGTAATGCATTTTCTCATAGGAAATGATAGAGTAAAAGGTCTTGTAGAGATACTTATTTATGGAAAGACAATAGGAGTGAGTTTTATAAGAGTGTAGTGTGTTACAATTGCAATGAGAAATACCATGTTAATAGATTTTGCTTGAATGATCCACTTATATATGTTGATGGTTCCAAGAGGAACAATTCAATATTTTGTTACACCTGTAACAAAGTTGTTCATGTTGTAAGGAACTTATCTCAAGGTCTCTCGAGGAAAAACAAGAGTCTTTAACGGCCTAGAATGCATGAGAATGGTACTATAAGGATTTGGGAATAAAGAAGAGAACATGTTGTTGCTCCAAGAGTAGATGTTGATGGAAGGAAAGGTATTACACATATTCATGATCATAGGAAATTTGATGATGGAATTCTCTAGGAACCTAAGAGGGATTGGTATTTCTTCAAGACCTTATTTTAGGTCATCATGGTGCATCTATACCTTCACTATGGTTCTTAAAGGTTTATCAATGCAAATGAAGCATTCAATCAATAGGGGATATTTTTTGGTCAGTGTATGTGACTCCTCCATGTGAAAAAGGTATATATTTAAGTTTTCAGATGGTGCTAGTTCGTTAGTCTTGAGTATGTATTGTCATGATCTTTGTCTTATAGTGATGTGGTGTATGAGTCTCAGCCCTCATAGTCTGTGTATTTCTTTATATTTTATAAGCTAGTTGTGGATACTCATAAGCTTCATGGTCATGTTATGAGGAGTAGGTATATGTGTTCTTGAACTCATGAAGTATACTATATATGTCTCTAAGATTATGTTTATCCATGTTGATAGAGTATGTGGTCTATGCATCAATCTAAGTCTTTTAATGTCTCTGTAAACCTGTTAAGACATGTATGGTCATATTGAAGTATCTAAGGAGATTTTAATGTCATACTATCAAGGTTAAAGTGTTAATTAAATCATGATGTCTTAAGTTGGCTCAAAAATTGTGTGGTGAGTCTTTTGTGCTTCAAGTAGTATGTAACAACTGAGACATGTTATTCAAAGTGCTTATCAAGATGCAATGCATTCAGTTATAGTTGTAATCCATGAAAAACTTATGTATAAGTCTAAAGAATGAAAATTATTATAGGTAAAAACAATAAGTGATGGCTATTGAAATATGAAAATTTCAAGTATGATCCTTAATGTTTCTTAAAAGTGTTTCAAGTTTGTGTTGATCAAAGTAGGTTATTAATTTGAGTTTGGAGGTATTAGAGGATTGTGATGATCTATTTAGTATTGATCAAAGATATTGGAATGTTATCAGTGACTCAAACTTCTAGGAAGAGTCATCTTTTTAACTCATCAAAGCCTCATATTTTGTTCTTTTGTGAGAAATCATGCTTCAAAGTGGTGTCTATGTGATAAAACATGAAGGTCTAATGACA
Source organism: Taxus wallichiana var. yunnanensis (assembly GCA_018340775.1). NCBI lineage: Eukaryota > Viridiplantae > Streptophyta > Pinopsida > Cupressales > Taxaceae > Taxus > Taxus wallichiana. The sequence goes on from CM031234.1 coordinate 55,828,347, forward strand.
CCCATCATTTTTTATTTCTCTATAAATTAACTTGGAGGTATTAAATTGAGATGGAAAGATGGTGAAATTGTATTAACTCATCTAGATCAATACTTTAAATACTTAATTATTCAAGGATTTCAAAATTTCATTGTATAATTAGTGATCAATGTGTCTTCAAGAAGGGTTAGTGTATCTCTTAACGTCATGAACTGAATTCAAGGTAAAAAGGATTGAAATACAAGTTACTGTGGTATTGATGGAGTTAGGATCATATAATTCTAAAATTAATTCTATAGGTCCCTATAGGGATTGTGAAAACTTGTAGGGAAAATTTGATAGAAGTAGTCAAGAATAATTTTTGAGTAAGCATTGTAAATACATTCTATAGAGAACATGAGTCTTTTGAGATTGAAACAAGCTTATGAAGGGCTAATATAGAGTGTGTGCAAAAACTATCATATCATGCTTTGAATAGTGGAACTCGGGATGTTGGAAAAAGAAAGAAATTTAACATCCTCTATCAAAGTAAGTCTTAGATGGTATTGAATAATAATGAGAGTGAACGTATGAGCTCAAGTCCGCGTCATGTAATTTTTTTCATGAAGGATTAAAAATGTGTCTTAGAGTCCCTTAGGTTTTCAAGGTGGTTAATCTTAGTGATATTATCATAATATGGATGTGTTCCTTCGTCATGAGATCTATCTTATTATCCATATATGTGTGGTTATGTTGTTCAAATCCCTTCATAGTTGATGAGGTCAAAGTTTAGCAAGAGTGTGTGAGTCCCTCTGCTACAAGATCTGTCAGGTAGCTCTTCATGTACTCAATGAAGGATGTTTTTTTAAAACCCTATCTTGGATTTTTGTTGGATTAAGTACCTAAGTGAAACATCATATAAATCTATGTCACAGGTGATCTTCAAAGTTCTGAAGGCCATATGTGTCGAGTAATCAATCTTGCCAAATTTCAACATGAAATACAAGTGTAAGATGAGAAGGTTATAGAGGTAAAAATTATGCTACTACACGAATGAGTATAAAAAGGGGTTTATGAAATCATATAGATGTTATTAATGATGTTTTATAAGAAAGAGAAAGATGATTAGTGTTAAAAATGTATATGAGACACTTAAAAATGGTGTTGTTAGAATCATGGAGATTGCTGTGGTGAGAAGATTGAATGCTACAGTCTCAAAGGTAGATTATGCTCATATACAGGAATGAGTGTTTTTATACATCATTTTTTTGTGATTATGGAATGAGGATTCATGATAGAGCATTGGTGATAATTTCAATATGACTAATAAGAAGGTTGGAATATGTCTCAAGTATAAAGTTATGAATTTCTCAATTGATTAGTTTAACTAAAAGCATTATCAAGCTAGTTAAGAGGTAGGGAGCCTTGTATTGTTCTTATAGTAGATGTAAAAGGAGTAATGTGTGTTGGTACATGTTAGTGAAGTCATTATAGAAGGTCTATGTTGAATTCATAAAATTTTCTCACGGTATCAAAGAGATTCATTTGTCTAAAGGTATAATCTTTGATAAACTACATGTATGAAAAGTTACTTAGATGAAATTATATCCCCTAAGGTCATGATAGAGATTATGAAAAAATTATTGGGTCCACATAAACCTTAAGAATATATAAGAAGGATGTATTTATTTCTAAAACAAGAAGGAATGCTTGTAGGATCTTGTGGTTATGCTAAAAAGAACAAGACATATTTAAACCTAGACTAAGACATACCAAGCAAGGAAGAATAATATGAATAGTCAAATAAAGATGGTTAAATGACTTAAATATGTACGCTAGAAAAGTTATAAAATGTGATGATCTGATATAGTCATCTTTGGGATGTTATGATAATGTACAGTGTCGATAAAATGCTATAATGAGATTGATGTGCATTAATGCCTTCTATAATAGGGGAGTATGGTTTCCTCTTATTTAAGGTGGAAATTTTATACTTAAGGAATTTTAGGTATGTTATGAAGGATTTATTCCAAGAACAAGTAAGTTGAGCTTATGGAATCCATTGTTTCATCCAATATGATTGTCAAGAATTGAGAATGCGGATTAGGACTATGTATAAATGTTTGAAGTGGTTTCAAGCCAAGTGAGTAAGGTAAGAAGAATTTTTTTGGTATTCCACTATAATAAGGTGGTACTAGCTTAGGGGAAGTGTTGTTTTGACAATAAAAGGCATGAGTATCATGTTGTAACTTGTCAAAGTTGATTGTAAATGCACCTTTGAGAAGTTTGATTAGGGAAATGAGTCCTAGTATGGTATGGAGATAAGGAAAGTGCATTACAAAGATATTCTAAGCCTATTACATGATGATGTATCCTCCAAAATGATGGTACGATGTTTTGGTATGATCTTTTATGGCATTGTTGGCATATTCATGATGTTTTTGGCTCAAATGATGGTCTCTGCTATAGTGTTCCATGATGAAAAAAAAACGTAGAAGTAAAAATAGTTGATATTTCCATGCCTAGAAAGTGAAATGTGTTGTGTTGGATCCTAATAAGGTATGATGTTACTTTCTTCATGTTTATTGATGAAATTCAAATGTTTTAGATACTTATCCTAGGGGAGTATGGTGATTGCATGCTTGTAAAGAGGATAAAATCTAGATTTTAGGAAAAATTTCAAGGATTTAAGCTAAGATGAGGTCTTTGGTTGATGTTTCTAACAATAATATGATCCTATGAAGATGAGGTAGGTGAATAATATGATTCTACAATATTCCTTTGACAATAATGTAAAATGTGGGAGAAATTCAGGTAGTTTTCCATCAATGACAAAGGGGGAGATTGTTGGCATGTGGTCCTATTAGGTATTTTCATTGATGAAAAAAACACATTAATGAAAAATTGGATGTTGGATTAGGATAATGTAATGATTTATATGTTGATAACATGATGATTCATATGTTTCTATGTTGGTACAATGAGATTTAATGAGGATTCCTTGCTCTTGCAAGCCTATTTAGGTCCATAGGTGATGTTGCATGATGGTAAAAAATTATTGGATGCTTGAGAAACATGTTTACATGATCGATAACAGGTTTGGAGAGTTTTTAGGAACTAAAATCAGTGGCATGGAACAAATATAGGTGATTCACTATGTTACAAGTGCTTATATGTAGTATGCATGGTTGTTAGGAGACGTGAGATTAATTTTGGAGCTATATGAGATCATAGAATAATATTTTTAGGTGTATTATGGTATACAAGATATTTTTGGGTCATTTCTAGTGATTTATTGATGTGTTATAACATTGTTTCAATTGACCCTAGCTTCTAAAGTGAGAATCCTTAAGGTGAACTTATGAAAATGAGATAGTCTAGAGAGGTTGATGTATGATACTGACATTATGATGATTGGATATGTTATTATGATGTGTCATGGTCCTTTGGGAAAAATTTTAGGTTTCCATGAGGTCTATTTAGTAATATAAGATAGTTTATGTGAGACATGGTAAAGAATAAGAAAATTGTAGCTCAATTTGTCTAATGATGCTCATCCTGAATTTTGTGCTTGCATCATACCTTGTGGATTTAAATGATGTTTTTATGGTGAGTTTAGAATATTTCACAAAAATAATAAATTCAGTTCATCATCAGGTTTTTATGAATGAATGTTAAGAAGATAAAGTGGTCTAAAAACCCTAGTTAAACCCTAGTTAAACCCTAGCTAGGAGAAGTTTAGAGAAAGAGAGGTATAGTGAGCCAAATTTGATTGATTCATCAAAATTAATGATTGTATGATGTATAGTACTCTCTTATATTTCCAAAAATTTATGGTAGTGGTCATGGTGATGAGTGGTCCCCACTCAAATAGGTTAGTTTCTAAAGAAGAATGTTTTCAAACAAGGTTATCCAAAAGAGGTATGAGCTAAATTTATGTCATGGAATTTATGTGATCTTATATTGATGTCCATGGAGGTCTCATGAAATTTTCATGTAGGTACATTGTCACTTGAGGTCCATTCATGTTGATAATATAAAGGGCATATTTGAGGTCTTAACAAGTAGTGCTCAGTAAAATGGCCATAACATGAGCTAGTTTGAAGATGATTTAAGTTGTGTTGGAAAAAGGATTCAAACATATTTCTAGTTATATAATGTTTTATTTATGATGAGGTGATTTTGTATTGTTTCCAGGTCATTATTTGGACATGAAGGTTTTTTCTAGTGCAGGATAGGATGTGTTGTGGTACAAGTTTTGATTTGTTTGAAGTATGAGATGGATTGGGTGATGCTTTTTATGATCTAGAATGTGAAGAGGGATGAATTGGGAATACAATGAATCCATTTGGAGGTATTGAATGTTTTTAGAAAGGTTTTTATTTATTTATATTAGATAACTATTTGGTTTTAAGAGGGGACCAAAAAATCCATAGTACATAGAGAAACCATTGAACATTAAGGGCAATAGAACAACCCACAAAAAGAGTTCGGGACTCTAAAAGTCCAAATGGCTTGAAGAAACCCACAAGCCCAAAAAGGGGTGAGGAATTAACCTCCAATAAAAATAACATAAAAAATATTAAAGTTAAAGACCATAAGGGACAAAAACCCACAAAGATACGAGTGAGCAAAAATTCTACCAACATTTAATTTTGTAATTAGTCCTGGTCTGAGAGCTTGGGCCATGATCATTACCATCTTTTTGCTACTTAGGGTCCTAGGTCTAATCCATATTGTCATCTTTTTTTCTCATGCTTGTCCTCCACCTCCATCACACTATTCAGGATCTACTTGAACCACTTTTCAGCTCCTCTAGACTATAAATATGGTCTTGAAGGATTGAAATCCTATTTTCCTGCATGATGAAGTCAGATTTGATCCCATTGATGCACTTCTCTTGCATTTATTTCTTGACATCAAACTCCCTCAAGTCCTCAACTAGGTGTTTGGTAATATTAATCAGGGTACCAATGGCTATTTCCATATTAGATATTTTAAAAATTTTGTTGGGTACTTAGAAATGTTCCTCAATAACCTCCTTGTTTTTGAATCTTCACCTCTTTCAAGTCGAAAGGGATTTCATAGTCACATCTCACCACCACTACTATCCACAGGATTCTTCTTTCTCTTACACAACCTACTAGTAAGGTTTTCATTATCTATGTCAAGGGGTTGGGTGATAGGAGCCACGAAAGGTGTGCCTTTTTGGAATAGTAAGAGATTTAACCCATGGTGGAGAGGGGAATCCACCCTCTCCTCTATAAATTCATTAACCAACACAAACATAGAACTTATAATGAAGAATGATACAGTCATCACTTAGTTACATCTAAACAGATTCAGAATAGACAAATGGTGTGTAAAAATAGTTCTAAAATTTCCTTCGAGAGTGAGATATCTCATGACCACTTTACATGCATCGACCCAACTCTCTGGAAAACAAGTTATTACAATTTCATCATATAATTGGTGTACCCTTTTATTTAGAATGAAGAAAAAAATTCATGATTCATTCTCTTCTTATCTTTGAACAGTTTTGGACCATCCGTTGACATTGCCATGACTTCAGCTATGTAGTATTGGTGAAAAGGAATTCTAAACCCATTATTTTGACTTTCTTGTGATCCCAAGCTTTAGAAAAATATAAATCCAACTCGGAGTCGATTCTTTTAAACTTTTTATGAACTCCATAAAGTTTTCTTTCCTCATTAGTTCCCAAATTATTTAATCTTTATTAATGGCTTGGTTGGATGTGGGATCGACCACGACCCATTCACCTCCTATTATGTTCTTCCTATGTTTGAAAAAAAAACACAAAGTTAAAAACCGTGGGATTTCACTAATCCAATAAATTCTTATTTCCATCACCACTTCAATGTAATCATTAATCTTACCTCCACCCCCTGTGGATTCTACCTCCATATTTGGTGGCTCATGTGAGAACCTTTACTATATTTTTCATTATTGATAATGGCACCGACGTGTCCCCAAGGTACATCCTCCATCCATTCTTCCCACACAACCAAGTCATGAGATTGATTTACAATTGCATCTATGTTGGAGTTTGATTCCCAATACACATGGAACAAATTCACATTTTCAAAATAACCCATGATGGATTGGGATTCCTTAATTATGTTCTTGATAACCCATCCCACTTTGTACTTACCCTTAACAGACTTTAAAGACTAGAAGTGAGTCTCCTTCAATAATTACATTTTTAACTCAAGATTTTTAGCTATCATAATTCCCTTTAGTGTTTTCATAGCCTTATCATAGTTGTTGGAGTTATTTCCTAATGACCATGCATAAGCTATGATACACTTCTCAAGATCATCTTTTATCAGTCCCCCTTCCAGATGATCACTCTCTAGCTCTATCCAATCCATCAAAATTTATTGTATACTAGTCCATAGGAGGAGGTTTCCATTTCAAATTTTCTATATCTCTTTTCTTGTTCATGTGCTATACTTATTTGTAATGACCTTTAATGAATGAAGGATGCCAATCTCCTCATTAGAGTATGACTCCCATTTTTTCTTTTGGATTACCATGTCGTCCTTGAGGCCTTATTTGATATTGCTAACCACTTTTGCACGCTTTTTTCCTTATTCTTGAAGATTCTATTATTTTTCTCATTCCAAATTTTCCAAAGTATGTGTGGAGAGTACATTTCCATAACTCTCTAATGATTTTTGATTTCTAAGGCACATTCCATTGATTAAGAAGACTGTTGAGACTACCCAATTATAATCATTTGGATATTAAACATACTCAACATCTCCCTTATTACCGGGAAGTGTATGTACATTCTATAAAGAGGTGGAAAACAAACTTAACATTTTACTTACATAGATAACATATATTACTAATAGTCATACCATTTTTCCATAAATTGTCCACTATAATTAATTTTTTAAGATGGCTTCCCAAAAGAAAAAATTAACCCGGGAATCAAAAATTAGTTCCGAGATCATGGAGCAGTCCCTATTCTTAGCTTTGTCTTTGAAATCCAATCCATAGTCTGATATTACTTCATACTCCTCTAAGGTGGTTTTACTCACGATAATCTCATTCATTGAGTTCTTTTATGGAATTATTAAACTCCTTATATTATTATCCAGCTCCTCAAAATGGCCAAGATGACCATTATAATCAGGTGGAAGGAGGATTGTAAACCCAATATTTGTTTACTTTCCTATAAACCTCATGAATACAAAATTATTTAAGATCACTCCATGGTTTAGTTATGCTTAGGGGTTTTTTATCAATCTAGGGATCCTCCCAGAAATTAATCTCATTTCTATCTCCAAGATTCCAACTTACTCCTTGGTGTAGCAGATGCTTACTTTGACAAAAACAATTCCCAAAAGATGGACCCCTTGGTAAGTTCAATAGTAGAAAATGTAGTCTTACTTCTTCCAATAGTAAGAAATTATTTCTCCTACAACATATCCACCTAAGGCCCTACTCTTTAAATATTCTACATCCTACCTTAGCAATAAGAGATTCATTGATGATCTTAAGATTTTTAGGTATAAACTACAATTTCTCTTGGGTTTAGTCATGTTCTCTTAGGAAACTAAAAGAAATTTGGTTTATCCTCCGTTCCTAACCATAAGTAACTTTTTTGAATTTTCTCAATAGTTGTTCTCACCTTGTAGGGAATTTTTAAAATTAAAATTATATAAATAGCCACTCCTGGATTGATCTCGGTAATATTTGTTCTTTTCCCACCTAGGAAAGAAGATTACCTTTCCAAGAGGTTAATTTTCTATTGAATCTCTCAATGAGGAAGTTTCAAGCTTCCATATTCATCTTTCACCCACACGAAAGCGTACCCAAATAACTATCTAGCATATTTTTGATTCGCATTCTAGGATATTATTAATTGTTTACTACTCAAGCTAGACATTTATAAAGAAACACAATATTTTGTGGAAATTTATAAGTTGTCCCGACACCTCTTCATACTCTTAAGTAACCTCCTTGAAATATCTAGCTTTTTCACATCTACTTGTCCTATGAGAAAGGTGTCATCCAAAAATTGCTGCAAGCTTATGGGATCCACTCCATTAATCACTCTAATGCCTTCAATCCTTCTATTCACCATGGATTTTTGCCACATCCCGCTTAGAATTTCTGCCATTATGATATATAAAAAGGGGGATAAAGGACCTTGACATAACCCTCTTCCTAATTTAAAACAACCATAAGGCTTGTCATTTATCATAACATATAAACAAGGAGTTGAGAAACATTTCCTAAAAATATGAATAACCTTGGGATGAAATCCCAATTTGGCTAATATTTGATTCAGAAAAACCCATTATAGTCTATCATAATATTTTTGCATGTCTAATTTCACCTACATAACCTACCTATTAGAATTTTCCACTAAATGTACCATCTCATGTATGGCTATGATTTTGTCCAAAATTTGTCTCCTCGACACAAAGGCTCCTTTATTTAGTGAAATAAACTTGTGTAGAACTTCTCTCAGCCTAAGGTGTTAGGTTATGGAGCCTTTTTCACATGAGAAAGTGTTGAAGACTATACACTAAGAGTACTATACACTTTCCATAGTTGTCTCACCGGGGTTCAGGGGTGCAGCCTCCAAAAACATTTTTGGCCTTAAAACGTGCCCGATATACCGGGAAATGTAATTTTCTCATATGGGTAGTATTTTTGACCCATAGGTTTATGGGATGGTTTTGGCCCATGGTTTTAATACCCATGGTTATTTAAAACTACTTAAGAAGTTGTCTACTTATATGGTTTTATGCATATGGTAGGTATGATATAACATTGCAAATGTGTTTTGAATTCAGGTGTGAATTTTGTAGAGTTTGTTGAGCATAGCTCCAAACAGATCTGGGTATTGTATTAAGAGAGTAGTGTCTTGTAATAAAATCTAAGCAAGTGATTCTTGGAAGACGTAGTCCAAATTGGGTGAACCACATTAAATATTGTCTCTTTATGTTGTGTTATTTTATTTTGCACTTTTATTCGAGATCTATAATATTTTCTGCATATTAGTTTCCACTGTTGTGATTCTATGAGGGATTATTCTACATATTTAATCCCTTATTTCCTAACAATTGGTATCAGAGCATGGTTTGGTTTTTTGAATTTTTGAATTGCAGGGAAATTTTTATCTTGAGTGGGAGCTATGGTAGATGATAGAAGATCTAGGGTTGATAAATTCAATGGGAAGAATTTCAGTCTTTAGAAGATGCAAATGGAAGATTACCTTTATCAAAAGGATCTTTATATTCCGTTGTCTGAGAAGGTGAACAAACCCTTGAGCATGACGAATGTGGAATGGGATTTTCTAGATAGGAAGGCACTTGGGACAATCCGCTTGTGTCTTGCATCTTTGATATTATTTAATGTTTCAAACAAAAAGACTACAAAAGAACTGATGGATGTATTAGGAAGTTGTATGAAAAACCTCTCGCCTCAAATAAGATATTTTCAATGAGAAAATTGTTTACTATGATGATGGCGAAGAATGGTTGATGTAGAGATCATTTAAATGATTTTAATATGGTTGTAAATATGCTAGCTTTGGTTCAATAGTATTTTATGAATAAGTTAGGGCTTTATTAGTTCTCAGTGCTTTTTACCTTAGAGTTGGAATAACCTAGTAATGGTGGTAAGAAACTCGGTTCCAGGTAACTCAAAGTTTAAGTTTGAGGATGTTGTAGGGGAAATTCTAAGTTAGGAAATGTGAAGAAAAATATCTAGGGAATATTCTACTTTAGGGAATGCTTTGATAGTGGAAATTAGAGAGAGAGAGAAGAATAGAGAAATCCATGGAAAATCAAAGGATCGAGGCAAGGTCAAAATCCAAAATCAATATAGTATGTTGGCACTTGTGGAAAGTCGGACATGCAAAAATGACTATTGGGAACTTCGGGACAAGAAGAAACAACAGGAAGAAAACAAGGAGGAAAATGTGGCAACATGTAATGTATGTCAGGATGCTTTGATTATTTCTTTGCACAATATTACTGAATCTTGGGTTTTAGATTCAGGGGCTTCTTTCCATGCTACTTCACATAGGCATTACTTTGTTGATTATGTTCAAGGGGATTTTGGGCATGTTTTTCTTGGTGATGATGAGCCTCGCAGTATAGTTGGAAAAGGATTTGTTTGGGTTAAGATACGAGAATTAGAATATATGGCTATTGAAGGATGTAAGACATGTTCCTACTTTAAAACAAAATTTGATATCGGTAGGCCGGTTGGGAAGTGATGGTTGTATTGTGATATTTACGATTGCATTCTTGGAAGGTTACTATGGGTGCTCTTATGGTGGTAAGAAGTAAGAAGGTTGGAACCTTGTATTTAACCACTTATAGCACTAATGTTTGTAATATTGTGGCTTGAAGTAGATACAACATTATAACACTATAGGCTCAGTCATATGAGCCATAAGGGCATGGATATCACAACAAAGGATTTTCTTGGATATACATAAATAGGTTTGGAGTTCTATGAGGAGCATGCATATATGGGAAACATAAGCGAGTAAGGTTTCTCAAGGTTGGACCTAGAAAGAAAGAGATTAAGTTAGAGCTGGTGCACTCTGATGTGTGGGGACGGCTCAGGTATCATCTCTTGGGGTTCAAGTTATTATGTTAATTTTATTGATGATGCAACAAGGAAAGTTTGGGTTTATTATATTAGAAATAAATCTGATGTATTTGACACTTTTGTTAAATGGAAATCCTTGGTAGAGAATGAAACAGGTCTTAAGCTAAAATGTCTTAGGTCAGATAATGGAGGGGAGTATTGCAGCAATGAATTTGATGATTACTATTCTAATAATGGAATCCGCAGGGAAAATATGGTTCCAGAACTCTGTAGCAGAATGGGGTGTCATAAAGGATGAACAAAACAATAATGGAATGTGCTAGGAGTATTAGGTTACATTTAGGACTGCCTCTTTCTTTTTGGGTAGAAGCGGTGAGCACAATTATGTACTTGATAAACAGAGGACCCTCAAGTTCCTTGGATGGAGGCATACCTAAGGAGGCTTGGTATGGTAAGAAAGTTGATTATTCATTTCTTAGAGTCTTTGGATGTGAGATGTTTTTCCATATAGACAAGGATGATAGGACCAAGCTAGAGGCTAAATCATAAAAATATACTTTCATTGGTTATGGTGGTGATGAATTTGGATATAAATGTTGGAGTATTAAGGACAAGAAAATCATTCAATCTAGGGATGTGGTCTTTAATGAGAAAGTCATGTATAAGCAGCAATTGCAGGAAAATAGGGAAGAATCCAAGAAAGAATATGCAGCAGTAGAGGATCTTCCAGATGGGAAAGTGACACATGAATCAGTTTAGGAACCTCCTTAATAAGAACCCCAAACTCCTATATTGAGGAGGTATTCTAGGGTAAGAAGAGAACCTAAAAAATTTTCTCCTTCTCTTTATTACTTATTACTCACTGATAGTGGAGATCCAAAGAGATTTGATGAAGTAATGCAGGTAGATGCCAGGAAGAAGTGGGAGCAAGCCATGGATGAGGAGCATCATCCTCTCATTGAGAACTAGACATGGGATTTGGTGAAGTTACCCAAAGGAAAAAGAGAATTACAGAACAAGTGGGTGTTCAGAGTCAAAGAGGAAGAATGAGGAAAGAAAATATACAAGTCCTGGTTGGTGGTCAAGGGGTTTGTACAGAGAAAAAAGGTATAGATTTTGATGATATTTTTTCTCCTGTAGTAAAAATGACTTCTATTAGAATTGTTCTAGGAATAGTTACAACAAAAGACTTGCAATTAGAAAAACTTGATGTAAAGACTACATTTCTCCATGGTAATTTGGAGGAGGAACTATATATGCAACAACCAGAGGGCTATGAGGTCAAAGGTAAAGAGGAGATGGTGTGCAAACTGAAGAAGAGCTTGTATGGCTTGAAACAAGATCCACATCAATGGTATAAGAAATTTGATAGCTTCATGATGGAGCAAGGTTATATTAGATGTCATTATGACCATTACATGTATACAAATAAATTTGAGGATGGTAATTATATTATCTCGTAATACGTATGTGGATGACATGTTGGTTGTAGGTAAAAACATGTAGGAAATAAAGTACTCAAGAAGCAGCTAAGTTAATCCTTTGCTATGAAGGATTTGGGGTTAGCCAAAAAAATCCTTAGTATGAGGATATCTCACGATAGGAAAGAATGAAATATGACCTTATCTTAGGAAGAGTACATTAAGAAAGTCTTGGAGAGGTTTAATATGTAGGATGCTAAACCGGTTGGACTCCTTGGGTAGGCCATTTCAAATTATCGAGTAGTGTCCCAAGATAAAGAAGGAGAGAAACCAGATGTCCGAGGTACCTTACTCATCAGCAATGGGCAATTTGAAGTATGCCATGGTGTGCACTAGGCCTAATATTTCCCATGTAGTGGGAGTGGTGAGTAGATTTATGAGTGATCTAGGTAGAGATCACTAACATGCAATAAAGTGGATCCTTTAATATTTAAGAGGGACCATGGGGACAATTTTGTGCTATAGTGAATCAGAAACCACTTTGTGTGGTTATGTAGATTTAGATATGGCTGGAGATGTAGGTAGTAGGAGGAGCATGATAGGTTATTTTTACATTGTAGGTGGGACAACAAAGTGAGTGGATTCTATAAATACATAAGTTGGTGGATTTTTCAACCACGAAATTTGAGTATGTTGTTTCTATTGATGAAAGTAAATAAATGATTTAGTTACAACAATTTCTTGAGGATTTGGGGAATAAGCAAGAGGAAGGAAAGTTGTATAGTGATAGTCAGAGTGTTATACACCTAGCTAAGAACTCTACTTTCCACTCTAGGACAAAGCATATATAGTTAAGGTACCATTTCATTAGGAAAACTTTGGAGGAAGAGAAGTTAAAGCTGGAGAAGATTCATACCAGTCATAATCCTATAGACATGATGACCAAGGTGGTCACAAGGGAAAAAATGAAGTTGTGTTCAGTTTTGGTTGGTCTTCACGGAAACTAGTGAAGGGTTGAGAAGCTTGCTTAGAGGAAAACTAGTCTTTAAGTGGGAGATTGTTAGGTTGTGGAGCCTATTTTCATGTGAGAAAGTGTTAAACACTATACATTAAGTAATCTTGTACAACTTCCACAATTGTCTCGTTGGGGTTCGGGCGGCAATCCATGGTAGTAGGGATTTGGGGGCGTAGCCCCTAAAAAAAAATTCCTTAAAACGTGCTCGATATATCAGAAACATGCTTTTCTCATATGGGTGGGATTTTTGACCCATAGGTTTATGGGATAGTTTTGGCCCATGGTTTTAATACCCATGGTTTTGTAAAACTACTTAAGCAGTTGTCTCCTTATATGGTTTTATGCATATGGTAGGTATGATGTAACATTGCAGATTTGTTTTGAATTCGGGTGTGAATTCTGTAGAGTTTATTGAGCATAGCTCTAAACAGATCCAGGTATTGTATTGGGAGAGTGGTGGCTTGTAATAAAATTTGATAAAGTAATTCTTAGTGGACGCAGCCCAAATTGGGTGAACAATGTTAAATACATCTCTTTGTATTGTGTTATTTTATTATGCACTAATATTTGAGATTTTTAATATTTTTGCATATTAGTTTCTACAATTGCAATTCGTGAGGGATTATTCCACATATTTTATCCCTTATTTCATAACATAAGGTTGTTGGACATTTTTCATTATCATGTGTGATGTCATTGATGTCAAGTTGCACCGATGACAAAAAGTATAATGCAAGTGTGGAGAAGGCTTCTCAAGGTCAACCATATGTGGAAACAATTTTAACATGATGAGATAGATGCCAAAGTTAGAAGAATCCAAATATTTTTAGTAAGACCTGTGGGTAAAGGGTTTAATCTAGAGGTGAAATATATGAAGCCAAAAATGTGAAAGAAAAGCCATGAAAATAAGGGAATTGTGGAGGAAGCCATGGATAAAGAAGAAAATCCATGAAGCACTAGAGATAGTGTGAAGAATTACAAGATGCGATGGTAAAATAATATATCTACGAGACATGGAACTAAGTTATGTAGTACTACATATAGCAAAGAGTACAAGAGGAAAGCCACAAGAAATTACAAAAGACACGAGAAGTAAAGGAAAGCCGTGAATAACTAAAATATCCAACATAAAAATAAAAATGCATAAGATCAAAGGATATTACCATGATGTAAAGGAGAAAGTAATGTGAAGCTAATAAAATATGCAAAATGATCAAATGTGGACTGGACAATGGTCAAGAACAATCAAATTTCCTTGCATGTGGTCAAGTGGGATGTTGTTCTCTGAAATCAATAATGATCTCGAAAATCAAATAGAGGTAGTACATTGATTGTGCTCCATGAAGAATCATACCCAATTTGAGAAATCTCCAGATCCATGTGTCAACATTTAATTCTCTTTGAATTTTAGGAAATGTAGTTGTAGTCTCTAGGAAAATATTGATTTCTAGGAAAAAACTAAATATCAGATAATAAAATGGATCACTCATCTTGTTCAGTTGGATATACTAAAATGATGAGAAATATATATTTATATATCAGCTCATAAACCGCTCCCGACTTAAGGTATAAAAATGGAAAAATCAAGCCAAATATAGAGAGAGTAAATATGGAGTTTGTTGCATGCATTTAATTAACTAGATTTACTGATAAAAGGGTGGAAGAGTGCATGACATACCAAGGAAATTATGGAGAGTTTTAATTATCTATAAAATAAAAATCCATGTAAATATGGTTGTTTCTCAAGTGAGAAAATGATGCATTCGAGCTAAAATATCTACACAGAAAAGAGATAGAAAAACAGAGAAAACAAATGAACTATTGAAGATGTATCAAATGAGAAGAACATCAATGCAACTGATTTATTAAGCAAAAGAGTTTGACTTAGATGAGAAAAAATAAAGTGACATAGAAAAACACATAAAGATAAAGAAAAGTGGTCATAATCTATTTTGTAATCAATCTTGATTCTAAATGATCAATGCATTTGTAATAAAGTTGTATTTCTATGTGGGTGCTTAAATTATAGGGTTGGGTGCTCCTAGAAATGTTTTTCTTGCTAAAATATGATGAGTGGGTTCTCAGTTATCTTAGAGTGGGTACTTGAAGAATTTGGAGTGGGTGCTTTAGAGGTTGAGTGGGTGCTTAACCAAAACCTTATATTCATTGGAATTGGTGTTCCTAATAAAGCCCTAGTTTTAGTGTGGGTTTTTCTCCCAAAAGGGTTTCCCACTATAATTTATATATTCCGATTTTTCTTTCTTGGCATCTATTTTTTAAATTCTCATGGTATATTACTACACTCTACTAAATACTTCGGAATGCAATTTTTGTATAAAATTTAATCTAAACTAATTTACCCGCCCCTCCCTCCTCAATGCTTGTGATCTCTAAAAATTGGTATCAGCGTGATCCATTTTGACATAAGCTTAATATCTTCAAGGATATCTTCTCTTTAGAAGAATGGAAGAAAAATAGGCATAAGGTGGTTTATCCTTTCACAATATCACACTGTCTTTGCTAGAACAAATTATGCATTCTAGACAATAAGGATGAAAATATATCTTATGTCACTCAGTTTTGATATTTGGGAATGTGTTGATAAATGGTACATTCCTCTCGGCTAGGCCAATCACTTCTTCAATAGACAAGGCATAATATGAGTGCAACTCAAGAGCCATGAATTCCATCCTATGCGGCCTGACTGAAACAAAGTTTGTAAAGGTAATGCACTACACAACCACAAAGGAGATTTGGACCAAACTTCAAAGTATTTATGAAGGAGATGATAAAGTTAAGTTAGAAAAATTACAGATCTATAGAGCTCAGTTTGAGAATATGAAGATGAAATATGATGAGAGTATAACAACCTACATGTAGAGAATAGATGAAGTTATAAGTACGATCGAGGCCTAGATGAAAATCTAGAAGAATATGTTATTCTAAAATCCCTATTTCATGATTACAAAAGAAGGGGGATTTTTTTATGTCAATGTTCACTACTCTAAATTCAGCATTTAGAACCACATCAAATCTGCTACTTAATCATACAACAAGAACTATATATAATTGTTATGAATCGTGTAACTAATCTCTCATATTTCATTTCAATGATGACTCAATATAGAACTAATCTCTCATATTTCATTTCAATGATGACGTGGTATAGAACTAATTTCTCATATTTCATTTCATTATATACTCAAGATACTTGTCGTTACCTTTTTCAATTGAGATCTCATCAAGTGTAGATGATGAAGGGATTATCTAGGTACTTGTTACGAGTACCCATCCTATATCCCACATCTTAGTCTGGTGAATTTAAGACAACACAAGCAGCAGCTTGCGATACTTTGGCAAAAAAATTATACTTGTTTACCATGAGTATATCCCGAGATGACATACTCTTCATGAAGGAATATGTATTTCACGACACTTGAAACCAAGTATCTTCATTAGAATTTCTTAACACCTTTCAATCCTTCTCATTTCTATTTTAGACACTAAGAAGAGATAAACCACATGGAATAGATCAGATAATCCACTAACGATAACCAAGGGTCATCAAGTGTATTTGAATTGACCCCTTTCACTTCGAGTACACTTCATCACCCGTAGTTAATGCAAGTCGACATTGGCCACAAACCACGAGACTCATCACTAACTAGTGTTTAAAAATTAATTGAGATCCCATTCGAATATGGTCTTTATTTGAGGAGATGAACGGATTATTTTTCCATAAAAATTGCTCCACAAGAACCGCCTAATGAACCTCGTCGGCTGGATGGGTATTATGCAGCAGCAGCTTATGATGCAACTACTCATTAAGTTCTAGAAATCTAAACCTCCCTTATTAACAAGTTCATTAATCTCTTTGATTTTCATTTGTTAATCCAACCTTATTTATTTTCAGCCTTTAGGTGTCATTTCTAAGGACTAACTTAGGTTATATAAGCATTCCATTAAGGAATGTTATGTTTCTACTTAATCAATGAAAATGATCTACAGGTTTATTTCTGTTCATTACTTATTTTCTTTAAGTATGAAACCTCCATTAGTTGATTTCATATCTTAGAAACATTTTACAAGTATATTGTACAACAATAGCCTCACACATCCACTTATACCTTAATAAGCATTTAATGTTAATTTTAATGACTCCAAATGGGTTCTATACATTCCACACATAATAGTCCCATGGATTACATTTACTTTTCTTTAAGTCATTCAACTATTCAGACTAGCATCACTTAGTTAAAATTAATCCTGTAAGTGTGTCTCATCTTTGATGGAATGATATTTTGCATCGACCTCATAGTCTATTCAAAGGGTTCATTCTATCACCCAATAATGAACAATCCCTTATATCAAGTTTTCATAACATAATTACATTATGCATGCAATTCAAATATGTATTATACTTATGACTTTATTATTGCAGCAAGAAGAACTTTGTTCTTAATGCCTTAAAGGTTAGGTTCATTTATACATCTAACCCCATATTATCATCCTATCACTCTTAATTAAAATTCCTTTCCATTATTGTACTTATTCATTTATTAGGATAGATAGATTGCATTATAGTATAATCACTTAGATCCCTTTACTATTAATCATGCAACCCTTTTTATTTTATATCATTTCTCTTAAAACAGTCATACAAGTATTGTTCGTAATGATGTAATTAAGCATAGTCATTCATAACTTAATTTCCTCAACATATAACTTATTTGAATATAACTCATTCATTATTGTCATATTCTAGTAAATTCAATAATTAAATCATAACAACTAATGACTATTTCAAGGATAATACATTATAATTATACCTTTCATATAGGTCACTAAAAAGGAAAAGATTCCCAACTATTCCCTTTTTCCTCATATTAATGGATCAACAATAGTATTCCTTGCTTTATAACAACAATGTAAGATTGGTAACATTTTATATAACTTTCCCAAGATTATTAATCAATATCAAGAAGTAAAGCAATGCATATCTAATGATTCCCTACAAGCTTACTTTCCAAGTGAGAGAACTCTTTTAAATTGAAAACATCATTCACACATAACCAATCCAGTCAAGAGAGGATGATTTAAGAAACCACTTTAATCATTTCCAATTTAATATGTCCATTCAAATAGACAAGAAATATTTCAAATTCCTTCAATAGTTTACATTACTGGCCTTAGGCCTTACACACTTATTCACAAGAATAGTTTAGTAAATTAAACATAATCTTTTCATCAAACTACATTTCTTCAATCAATAGAATAAATGCAGCTTTTTCATAAGTTTTCCTCTTTTTGTTTTTCATGAAATTTATCGCAAGAGCGTAAGCGATGGTTAGTTCTTTTAAAATGAGAATGATAGGAGCTAAATCCTTGGAACCATATATTCTAACTAAAAACTTTAAAAAGGAACACTCCTTATCAATAGAAAACAATCAAGGGTTCAGAAAGATATTTTCCTGTTTAAAAACTTTAGAAGTACCATACACTCACAAAACCTTGTAATGTTAGCATGTATCAGACCAAAACCAGTTTGATTTTAATCAACTAGAAGTCTAACAAAAACATGTTTAGCATTCATCCATATTCAACCAACAAGTAACCAAAAACCATATGAGTATACATTCTTGCATAAGTAATATAACACCAATAATACAAAGACAAGTGTACATAATAGTAAGGGAAAGAAATACTGAAAATGCCTTAATCATGCAGCCCATACTACATGACTAAAACATTTTACTTGTATCCAATTAATTGAAAAACAAATGTATTTCATTTTAATAGCCTAACAATCCAAAGGCAACACAAGATTCAGTTGAGTAAAGAGATAATGGAAGTAAGCTCTCAAGACCCAAATCTATATTAACTTGTTATACAAAGTAGTCCATGCCATAATTATTTGGCTTCAACCAAATGAGAAGTATACAAGCCATTAAAATACATTACACAAGATTTATGAGATAAGGTTTTCTAGGAACCATACAAGTATTCCATACAAGACTGGTGTGAATCATACTTAACCGATTACCTCACTCAGATAGAGAAATGAAATGATTCCCACAGAAGGTAAAAATCATAATCAAACAACCTTTCAATGACTGAATGATATCCTTGATCATATGAAGATGATAAAGGTTTGACATGAATTTAAAATGATCAATACTTAAGCAAGTTTAACAAACCATCCAACTGGTTCAGTTAAGGTTCCAACTAGAAGGCCTCACCCTGCAAGACCATTAAAAATAGTGGTTAGAATTAAACATACTAATTGAAACAACATACTAGAAGTCTTCTTAAGATCTGAATAGTTCAAAAAGTGATACACAATATCCCCTGTGGACATTACACTTTCATGGCTTAATATGGTCCTATTCATAACTATTCCAAACTATCTATCAAGGTAACAAAGAGTAAATATAAAAGTCACCATGATGAAATAGAAGGACCCAAAGTTCATACAACCTAGCAACAAATAACCCTCCAAGGTTCATCAAGAAAATACGAATGGCTAAATTGAAGAAAAATTTAGTAATCTACTTACACAAAATAAAGAGTACATTTAATCACAACTGGTATAAATAATACCCAAGAGCTTCAATTAGATCTAACCTGACTGGGTTATCAAAAACTCAACAAAACTTCTAAAATTGATCAAAGAATAATACAGCCAAGATCATAACAAACTAGGTTGAGCATAATCTCACCCACATGAGGGTGATCAAGAAGAAAAAGCCCCATGAACTCATAGTTACATTGATCACGAGTTCGAGTATTCAAAACAAGATTCAAAAATAGACCAAAAATAGATAGCAATGTCTTTAGATGATACCAGTCTAACTCAACTATGTGCTTAAATTCCCACTCAAACCATAATAGAGGGTCTTTATTCTCTTTAAAATATACTCACAGGAAGTTCTATAGCAATAAAAAACTAACAATACAAATATCGATAACAACACTGCAAACCCATTTGTAAAATATAAGCACACACAATCCAGAGTCATTGAAATAACATTAAAAAGATCAATATCACTATAAAAAGACCGATTTGCAAGGTATTTGCACATGCAACTGAAGAATAACACTTTTTCTTTCCACTGCAGTCATGATGAGTTTATTTCAAAATGACTAACATAGTCATGTAAAGAAAATCAACATTTCAACCATGATAAAGCAAGTATATAATTGTAAGATCAAAAACTAGTTCCAACAATTACTTACCAAGAAAGGGTTCATTTATTGTGTAATAATAAAAACCCAGAACCCCAAAATTTATTCTATTATAAGAAAAGTTATTTTAATGAACTAATTAGATAGAACAAGTTTTTGCAAGGGATTAGAGCCTATCATGCCTAGTAGAGCTTCCTAAAGTTTTCTTCCAGCTCCCAGGATCCTTCTTCCAACTCCCACAATAGCTTATATAGTTAAAGTAGTAAATCTTCAAAAAAATTCTCTAGTCTTCCATTGTAATATCTCCGAACACATTCTCCAAAAAAATAGAAAATCCAAGATTCAAACCAAATAAAAATCAAGAAAAAACACCAAAACCTTCATTTGTAGAGCGAGAAGGAGAAAAAATGACCAAATGGAAATCCAAAAATAATACTACCTTTGCCAATTCTGGCATGTTTTCCCCTAGGCAGTTTGGAACAATTTTCCAAATCATTAATGCTTGTTAGGATAGTCTGCTCCTCCCACCAACCTAGTGACTTCCTCTAACCTTTCCTAGGCTAGCTTCCGATCGCATAGCCATCTAACTAATCATGTTAGAGTCATTTTTAAAAACCTTCCAAATTCAAGTTTTTCTTACCAATAAGGAGTTGCGATGTCTTCCATTAATGTAATTAAATCAAATTTCCAAGATACATGTAAAGGTTCATGCAATCACTACCTCTTACCTCACCATGCATCCCTTCCCAATGCCAACCAGTGGTTAGCTTCAAGTTATGGTCCAAGTCTCCCTTCCATCCTAGGTTAGGATTAAATTAATATTGGCAACATTACCCAACAAAAAATAACCCTCCAAGGTTATTCAAGAAAATCCAAATGGCTAAATCAAAGAATAGTTCAGTAATCTAATTACACAAAATAAAGAGTACATTTAATCACAATGGGTATAAATAATACTTAGGAGCTTCAATTAGATCTAACTCGACCTAGGTTATCGAAAACTCAACAAACCTTCTAAAATTGATCAAAGAATAATACAACCAAGATCATACCCAACTAGGTTGAGCAAAAACTCACCCACATGAGGGTGATCAAGAAAAAAAAATTCCATGAGCTCACAATTACATTCATCACTAGTTCTAGTATTCAAAACAAGATTAAAAAAATAGACCTGAAATAGATAGGAATGTCTTTAGATGATACTAGTATAACTCAACCGGGTGCTAAAATTCCCACTCAACCCATAACACAGGGTCGTTATTCTCTTTAAAAGATACGCACATGAAGTTCCATAGTAATCAAAAACTAACAATACAAAGATCGATAACAACACTGCAAACCCATTTGTAAAATATAAGCACACGCAATCCAGAGTCATCGAAATAACATTACAAATATCAATATCACTATAACAAGACTGATTTGCAAGGTATTTGCACATGCAACTAAAGAATAACACTTTTTATTTCCACTTCACTCATGGAAATTTTATTAAAAATGACTAACACACAATCATGTAAAGAAAATATACATTTCAACCATGATAAAGCAAGTATATAATTGTTAGATCAAAAACTAGTTCCAAGTTATTTACCAATAAAAGGGTTCATTTATTGTGCAATAATAAAAACCCAAAACCCGAAATGTATTTTATCATAAGAAAATTTATTTTAATGAAATAATTATATAGAACAAGTTTTTGTAAGGGATTAGAGCCTAACATGCCTGGTAGAGCTTCCTCAGTTTTCTTCCACTCACAGGATACTTCTTCCAACTCCCACAATCGCTATATAGTTCAAGCAAGTAAATCTTCACAAAAATTTCTCGGTTTTCTCTTGTAATATATTTGAACACCTTCTCCACAAAAAACCAAAAATCCAAGATTCAAACCAAATCAAAATCAAGAAAATGCCAAAGACCTTCATTTTGCAGATCAAGAAGGAGAAACAAAACAACCAAATGGGAATCCAAAATAATACTTCTTTTGCCAAATCTAGCATGTTTTCCCCTAGGAAATTTAGAACGCTTTTCCAAATCATTAATGCTTGTTAGGATAGTCTGTTCCTCCCACCAACCCACCGAATTCCTCTAACCTTTCCTAGGTTAGCTTCTAACTGCTTAGCCATCCAACTAATCGTGCTAGAGTCATTTTTAGCAACCTGCCAAATTCAAGTTTGGCTTACCACTAAGGAGTGGCGGTGTCTTCCATTAATGGAATTAAATCAAAGTTCTAGTACATGTAAAGGTTGCGGAAACCACCACTTCTTACCTGACCATGCATCCCCTTCCTAATGTTAACCGGGGTTAGCTTCAAGTTAGGGTCCAAGTCTCCCTTCCATCCTAGGTTAGGATTAAATTAATATTAGCAACATTACCATTAGGCATAGATCATTTAGGTTAGGTTCAAGAAACCAATATAATTCATGTGCCTTAGGTCTTAGGATAGGACATTAAATTTCAAATGTTAACAACACATCAGCCATAGTCTAGGCTTAATAACTACCAAAGCTAAACCTTACCGGCCAGAAAATGTTCTTAAAATGGAGTAGTTTATCTCAATCTCACTCTCAACACCTTCCGGTCCCAAAATGTCATTGAATTTCAAACAAACTAGAATAAGTCACCAAGATTAATTAGTATACTTAGGTAATTCACAACAATGAACAACTACAATTTCCTGCATTAATCACAATTGCAGATCGAATTAAGGGAATGCCTTGGATCAATGAAATTGATCCAAGGTATTTTCTTAATCGATTCAATAATAATAATAATAATCATTCATTATTGACTTAGGATAATTTTCCCATTTTACCATCTTACCCAATGGTTCCAAGAACAAAAATCAAACTTTCCACAAGTTACAAATATCTAGTTCATTTCACGAATCAATTAAATAACATCACAATTCAAGAGTACCTTACAAATAATGGATGATTAATCAATAAAATATCAACTGAGATAAATATTAATCTAGCAACATGATTCATTCAGTTCTAAGGAGAAATAACTCAAGAAAAATCACATGTCAATGTTGCAATCTATTTATCAAATAAGTAAGTATAAATTAAAGGATGATATAGGTGTTACAAAGCTTATAGTCCAAAATATTATGAGATCTCTCACTATCAAATATGATGTAAAGGTTTCAGTTGTGGAATAATCCAAAGACATGAAGACTCTAACAAAGGATGAATTACATAGTATCTTCTCATCATACAAAATGAGGATAATTGGATCCAAGTCTACCAAGAAATAAGTAGCATTTAAATCTAAGAAAGAAACCAAATCCAAACAAGAAACAAAAGAATCAAACTCAAGGATGAAGTTGATGATGATAATATTGAAGCAATGTTTGTGAGAAGATTAAGAAGAGGCTTAGGAAAATAAAAAGGTAAATTCCCATTCAAATGTTTTGAGTGTGGAAACGTTGGTCATTTCACTACTAAATACCCAAACAAGAATAAGGAAAATTAGTCTGATCATGATGAAGAGAGTCATAAACATAAAAAGAAGAAGGCTAACTTCAAGAAGAAATTTGGAAGGAAGAAATTATTTATGAGAAAAGGAATTTTTACTCAAAAGAAGAATCAAGTTAATCTGATTCAAACAATCCAAGCAACTCTAAAAGTGAGGATGATGACACTCAATCTAGATGTTTGTTTATGGCCATGGATACATATGAGGAGAGAAATTCAAAAGGAAAGAATGTAGTTGATTATGAAGAATATAATGAATAAGAAGCAAGTGTAAATCTAGAAGCAGAACTTGTTTGTGCTCTTGAAGAATGAAAATTGTGCAAGAGAAAAAATCAAAATCTGAGATGCACATTGAAAGATTATGAAGATCAAATTTGTGTCTTTGAGAAAAGACAAAGTTTGAAGGAATAGGAAGAAAAAATGAGCTCAAAGAACTTGAAACTCAGTTGGAAAAGATTACCAATTCTTACAAATCAAATGAGGATGAATGCAAAAATATGAACTCATAATTGGATCAATTGAAGAGTGAATTAGAAAAAATGACCTGCAAGCTGATAATGTATGAAAATTTAGAAAAGAGATCAAATGTTCTAATTGTTATACTGAGTAGTAAACGAGATACAAGTGATATATCGGGAATAGGTTTCAAGGAAGAAAAGAAAGGAAAGGATCCTGTAAAGAATTAAGAAAACAAAACTACAACAATTCCAAGCACCTTTTGATGTAAATAAAGAAATGATAAAAACCACCAAGAGGAAGACTAATGCTCCTAGAATCACCTATGCTATGAGGTACACACATTCATTCTATGGTTATTTTTTTCATGTAATTAGTTTGGACACAAAGTTGCTAAATGTAGGAAATATACTAGAGGATATGGAAGAAACTATAACTCATCATACTCTAGAATGAACTATAATGTTGTTCACTACAAATAATGCAAGAAGGTTAATGTATATTCAACAAGAAAACAAGAACCTCCTAAACAAAATAAATGGGTGTATGTTGTAAAGGAAGATGCCAACAAAAGAAAAGAGTCTTTCTCAATAGTGCAAACCAATTTTCATATACAAGATGAAGACAAAATATTGTACCTAGATAGTGGCTGCTCCAGTCATATGATAGGTGAAAAAATTAAATTCATTTCTCTATCAAACAATGCATTAGGAGCTATTAGATTTGGTGATAATAACTCAGAAAAATTAATTGGGAAAGGAACTCTGAGTTTTGATAATGGAAAAAAAATCATAGAGAATGTATTATATGTTGAATGCCTCAAGCAGAATCTATTAAGTGTGATTCAAGTGTGTAAGAAACACTATAATATGGTATTCCATGACAAAGGTTGTGACATTATCAGTGGAAAAATAGGAAATAAAGTTGCAAAATCCAAACGAACCAAGAACAATTTATATATGTACTCAATGAAATAAACAAATAAAAATGTCTCTCAAGTAAAGCTGATTACAATCTGGTTGTGGCAGAGGAGGTTCGGACATATGAGTTTTGATAATATTATGAAATTAAGTTCTAAGGTTGGTATGAGACACATGCCAAAGATTATAAAACCATAAGACACACAATGGAAGAATTCTTTCATGGTAAACAAATGAGGATATCCTTCAAGTCTAGAGAGTATTCTACCACTAGACCTATAAAACTCATCAATAAAAATATGTTTGGGCCTACAAGGTATTAATTTTTATAAGGAGATGTATATTTCATATTTTTAATAGATGATTATACCTGGATGACATGGGTAGCTTACTTGAAACAAAAATTAGAATATCTAGAAAGATTTAAGTCCTTCAAGAAACTTGTGGAGAATGAGAAGAACACTACAATCAAATGTCTGAGATCAAACAAGAGGTGGATAATTTTGGTCCAATGAGTTTGATGAATTTTTTGAAGAACATGGGATTAGAAGAAAATCCTTAGCTACCGTAACACCTAAGAAAAATGGGGTTGTTGAAAGGAAAAATAGAACTATGTGATAAATGGAAAGAACTATGTTGAATGATTATAAACTACCTGATAGATGTTGGAGTGAAGTAGTATACACAATAGTGTACATTCTAAGAAAATCTTAATTGTGAATAAAGAGTGAAAAACACCCTATGAAGTTGGAAAAATATGCCAGCCAATGTAAAATACATAAGAGTCTTTAGAAATAAATGTTACATAAAAAGAGATGAAGATAACTTGGGAAAATTCGAGTCCATGTGTGATGAAGGAATATTTCTTGGTTACTCAGTAGTCAGCGCAACCTACAAATGCTACAATAAAATGTTACAAAAAATTATTTAGATCAAAAATGTGAAGGTGGATGGGACTCATCCTATCAATTCCAACACTCAGCACAATTATATTCATGAATATCAAGAAGACGATGAAGAAAGGAATAGTCTACATGAAGAACTAGATGAAGTGGAAGAAAGACCGAGATACTAAGACACCCTTAAAAAAATTAAGAGGGACCAAATGTAAAATCAGATCATTATAAACAAATAAGGTGGTATTCTCTCAAGAAGAAAGATAACATATTAGCGAAATCATGAAGACCTAGCACTCATGTCCATGATATAACCCAAGAATTTTGTAGAGGATAGAAGGATCAGCATTGGGTAGACTGAGAGCTTTGGACCATATTTGAATATTAATTATCATGGAAGAATATTATTGCATTCAATTCATTCTAGATTCAAACACAAAATACATATATCCATATATATATGCTTATATAACCCTAGAATCTAGGAAAATATCTCAACTACCCATCCAACAAATATATCACATTTTCCTATATAAGGGAGTTGTTTATTAAAAAAACCACATATAAAATTAGATATTAACAAATGTAAAAATAAACCAAATATTAATAATGTGAACATTAAAAGATATTTTCCTAACATTCCCCCCCTTAGTGCAAACATGATAGAAAAACAATCACACTTCCTTTGCAGCTTGTCGCTCGTGCATGCTCATGATCTTGGCTCACTAATGGTTTTGAAAAGGCTGACCAACAACCTTGGTATGAACCCCTATTCACTATACGAACCCCTATTCGACAAAAATGGACCCCTGTCCACCAAAAAGGAACCCTTGTTCTAGGTATGAGCCCCTGCTCATCCTCTTCAAGAATCATGACATTGCTTTTAATTTTTGGTTTCATATTTCCACTATATTTTAACCTCAAGAAAGTACAAAGGAATCTACTCACTTTATTACAACAAGAACTTATTGTAAATTGAATAATAACAAGTACACTTCAATAGAAAAAATACACTGAAACAAAATGCCACACCCTCGTTTTACGTTCTGTAGCTTATGGCTGGTGAGAGGAAGATAATTTTCCTCCATCCTCCTATTCCTCTCGACCTCTAGTTAGATTTTGCAAACTCTAAAAAAATTCTTTTGATGATCAATGATTGTTAGGATGTTGGGTAACACCGAAAATGCATTCGTAAGTCAATTTCTTTTTACAATATTTTAACTCTTCTAATGATACTAAAGACATAATACCACTATTGAAAAGATAAAGTGTTTGAAGACTTTTGACACTTTTTAAATTTTTGGACTCGATAACATTTTTGATATACAAACCTTAAATTCTATACATTTAACAAAAACAACTAAAATTTTGTGGTACAAATAACACAACAAAGACTATTGACACAAAATACTCTTTTGACATATACTTTTGACTCTAAGAAGGTAATAACCACATTGATGAATCTATTATTCAATGACACTTAACATAAAATACTAGTGAAAGACATATACCTATCATACATATATATATATATATATATATATATATGGTGACTTTTTCCCAAACTGACCAAACCTACACTTAGAAAGACTAATAAAGTATTGTTTATTAACACTAAAACTTATGAAACAAAATGTTAATCAACTCACTATACTTGCAAGCTATCTTTCTAGGTGAATCGATTCATGTGGATCCCATTGACAACCGCACGTGGCCATGTGCATGTACAAGATTTAATGAAGCGTTCACTATGAGCAACAAAGTTAATCAATAAAAATGTTTCCTTCCATTCAATTGCATCTTTGTGAAAAATCTTCTCAGCAGATGGAATGTAAACTGATGTACTCTCTTTACAATGATCTACATTAACAAAATATCCCACAGTACCAAGATTTTGCACGTTTTCTCCCATTATTTCTTCTCTAAAATTTCTATCAGTAGCTTCTTCATCATCACTAAGTACTATAGTTTCAACACAAGTTTTTGAGTGTGAATCATTTTTCTCTACATATCATTTCCATTTGATCTATCTTGACCGTTTGCAGCTTCACAAATCTAAGACAAGACCTTAAGAGAAATTTCTGTAGGTACAAACATAGATTTGGAAAATAATGAGGTATCTTCTTGCAAAATTTCTTGTTGTGTTCTTAAATAATTAACACGAGATGTAAATTCTAAGCCTAAATCTTTTGTGGCCCATGTTTTTATTAAGTTCTGCTTTCCTCCTAGTGCTTCATTGAGTATAACTAACTCAATTACATCATACCTATAGAGGAAAAACTTTTTACTACAAGCACATGCACAAAGTTTATTTGCATGTATCAATATAGACAGTCCAAAGTGTCTGATAAAATGGACCGAGACAAAATAAAAACTTGTACAAATCTCTATCCATGTCTATGAAAAATGTAGAGATGGCAGATCTAAAGAAATAAATGCTCTTGAATGGAAAATGGATCTTGGACTATTCAGATCTGACACTATAGAAGATATGTACATCAATATAATAGTATGAATTTCACTCCCACATGGGCACTATAACTAGATCAGTATTTTCAAATGGTCTTCATCGAGATATAATACTCTCACCCTCCACCGAGTACCAACAAATACACAATAAATTAAGACTATTCCAAATGTAAATGCCTCTGAGAATAAACTAAAACTTTGAATTTTACATCAAAACTTCTCCTAATATCCTGCTCTAATACCAAATGAGATATTTGGACCATATTTGAATATTAATTATCATGGAATAATAATATTGCATTCAATTCATTATGAATAAAAACACAACATACATATCTCCATATATATAGGCTTATACAACCCTAGAATCTAGGAAACTGCCTCAACTACCCGTCCAACAAATATATCACATTTTCCTATATACGTAAGTTGTTTATTAACAACTTCACATATAAACTAAGATAATAAAAAACATAACAATAAACCAAATATTAATAATGTGATCACTTAAATCCATTTTCCTAACATAGACGTTATGAATGAAGAAAATGATTAAATAGAAAAGAATGAAACTTGGGAGCTAGTTCAAGAACCAAGGAAAAATATGTGATTGGAAAAAAATGGGTATTAAAAAAAAGTTAATGAAAAAGGAGAAGTGACAAGAAACAACGAAATACTCATGTGAAAATGATATGCACAAATGGAAGGAATAGAATTTGATGAAACATTTGCACCAGTGGAAAGGATAGAAGAAATCAAAGCTGTTTATGGCATATGCAACTTACAAGAAGATCAGAGTGTTCTAGATGGATGTTAAATCATCCTTCCTCAATAGTTTTCTTAATAAAGAGGCATATATTTAAAAACCTAATGGATTTTCTCGATGAAGATAAAGATCATGTGTGCGGAGTTAAAGAAGGATCTCGTATGGACTCAAACAAGATCCTATAGCTTGGTACAATAGATTGGATTTATACCTCATTGAGAAAGGTTTTAGAAAATGTGTTGCTTGATAAGATAATCTCTACATCAAGGAAGAAGACAACCATCTTCTGATTTTCATTATGTATGTGGATGATATAATTTTTGGAGGAGATCATAATAAAATGACATATGGATTTTCTGATATGATGAAAGAAGAATTTGAAATGTCTATGCTAGGGGATCTCTCATTCTTCCTAGGCTTACAAATCAGTCAATTAGACCAAGGTATCTTCATATCCCAAAAAAAATATATCAAATAATATCTTAAAAGGTTTAGGATGGAAGAATTCGAGACAAATTATAACACCAATGGAAGTAAGATGCAATATGAGAAAAGAGGACAGTTCACCGAAAGTGGATAAAACTTTGTATAGATCCATGATAGACAGTCTCATGTTATCCATGGTGTCAAGACCTAATATCATATAGGCGGTGGGAATTTTTGGAAGATTCCAATAATATCCAAAGGAATCATACTTCAAGGAAGTGAAACGAATAGTGATATATGTCATGGAAACATTTGATATGGACTATGGTACCCAAAAAAGAAATGACTTCATCATTAAAGCATATTGGGCAAGAAGTGTTGATGACAAGAAGAGTAAAAGTGGTAGAGAATTCTTTGTTGGAAATTTCCTAGTACCATGATTGTGCAAGAAGCAATCATCCTGTGGCACTCTCAATATGTGAATCTGAGTATATAGCTACCGTAATGTGTTGTACTCAAGTTCTTTGGATGAAGTCGACACTAGAATATTATAAAGTAAAATCTAATAGCCCAGTTCATTTTCTTTGTGATAACACTAGTTTAATTAGTGTCTCCAAGAACCATGTGTTCCACTCAAATACCAAATATATTCCAATAAGATTTCATTTATTTAGGGAACAAGTAAATACCAGGAAAATAATTCTAGAATATGTGAGCACAAAAGAAGAAATTACAAATATCATGACAAAAGCATTGCCAAAATAAACATTTGAGCACTTAAGGAATGAGTTGGGGGTCATTCCTAATCCCATGAGAAACTAGAAAGTTTGTAGATAAGGTAAGGGATAATTATCATGCACATATCACCTCCAAAATAGTGGAAAACAATTCTCATGTGAGGTAGAGCTAGTCTTCTAGCTCATTACATCAAATATGCATCGACTCGGGGGAGCATTGCTGTAGTTTATAACTAGTCATATGGATCAATTTTTTGTGAAGAAAAAGAAAAAATGTATCAAAAGGTTAAGAAACATGAACCTATGGGGATCTTCTTAAGGCATGAACATGTATTTCTACAGTTTATATACATATTCATCATTGTTTGACATAGTTTTCCCTTTGTCATTGTTGTCAAAGGGGAGAGAATGAAAAAAATAGAAAAGGGGAGAGATTAAATGTTCTTGTCATCAAAATTTTTAGGGTTTATGCGAATTTTTTCATCAACGAAAAAGGTTGAGTTTGTTGAACCTTTTTCATCATCATGTGTGTTTTCATTGATGCCAAGTTATAGTGATGAAAAAATTATAATGCAAGTGTAGAGAAGGGTTCTCAAGGTCAACCATATGTGGAAATGGTGTTAACATGAGGAAATAACTACTGAAGTCTAGATGAAGCTGCAAATGTTTAGTGAGAGATGTGGGTAAATGGATGAAGCCACAAGTGAAAAATATGAAGTCGTAGATGTGAAAGAAAATACACAGATGTAATGTAAGTCTTGAAGAAGCCACGAATAAAGAATAAAATCCATGAAGGACTAGAGATATCCATGGATAATTACAAGAGCCATAGGTAAAATAATATATCCACGGACATGAAACAAAGTCACGGAGTACTAAAGACAATAGTTGGTAAAGGAGGAAATTTACTAAGAATGTAAAAGCTGCAAGAAGTAAAGGAAATCCACCGATAACTGAAAAAACCACCATAAAAATAAAAATTCCATAGATCAAAGGATATTGTCATTATGTAAAGGAGAAAGTAATGAAGCTAATACAAGCCACAAAATGAGCAAATGTGGATTGGACAATGCTCGAGAAAAATCAAATTTCTTTGCATGTGGTCAGGTGGGACATTATTCTCTGAAATCAATAATGATGTAAAAATAAAATATAGAGGTATTACATTGATTGTGCTCCATGAACACTCAGTCTGATTTGAGAAATCTCCCGATCTAACTGTCGACATTTAATGTTCTTTGAATTTTTGGTAATGCATTGCACTCTCTAGGAAAATCTTAATTTCTAGGCAAAAATTAAATATCAAAGAAGAAAATGGATCACTCATCTTGATTAGGTGGATATCCTAAAATGATGAGAAATATATTTTATATATTGGCTCATAAATGACTCCAGATTTAAGGTATAGAAAATGAAAAAATCAAGACAAATATAGAGAGAATAAATCTAGAGTTCGTTGCATGCATTTAATTGATGAGATTTATAGTTTTAAGGGTGGAGGATTGCACGACATGCCAAGGAAATTATTTAGAGTGTTGATTATCTATAAAAGAAAATATCCATGTAAATATGGGTTTTTATTAGGTGCGAAAATGATGCATTCAAGCTAAAAGAGCTACAGCAATAAAAATAGATAGAAAAGGAGATAAAACATATGAAGTGTTGAAGATGTATTAGATGAGAAGAGTATCGATGTAGCTGATTGATTAAGAAAAAGAGTTCGAATAAAATGAGAAAAGAGAGTGACAGAGAGAAAAACATAGAAAGATAAATAAAAGTGGTCATAATATTTTGTGTAAGAAATTTCTAAATGATCAATGTATTTGTAATAAATTTGTATTTCTAAGTGGGTTCTTGGATTCTAGAGGTAGGTTCTTGGCGAGTTAGTTCTTGCTAAAATATATTAGGTGGGTGCTTAGTTAGTGTCGAGTGGGTGCTTGAAGAATCTTGATTGGGTGCTTCATAGTTTGAGTGGGTGCTCAATAGAAACCTTGTATGCTTTGGAATTGGTGTTCCTAATAAAGCCTTGGTTTCAAAGTGGGTTTTACTCCGAAAGGGTTTCCCACTATAATTTATGTGTTCTAAGTTTTCTTTCTTGGCATCTGTTTGTTTAAATTCTCATGGTATATTAATGCACTCTACTAAAGACTTATGGAATGACATTGTTGTAGAAGTTTTAATCTACACTGATTCACCCCCTCTCAGTTCTTGTGATCTCTAAAAAATGCTAAAATTTTCTAGAATAATTTGTAAATAGCATTCCATAAACTAATTGGAATAAATTCCTTAATATTTTTAAGGTCATCAACCATTGGGATTAATACAAGGAAATTATGGTTCTCATGTTTAAGCAACATTCCACAAGAGAAGAAGTCTTGAACAACTTGCACAACATTATTTTCAATAATCTCCCAATACATTTGGAAGAAAAAAATAGGTAATCCATCCGGTTCCAGAGCTTTATCACCCTCCATAAGAAATAGAATGGATTTAATTTCTTCCTCATTCAGGATTTCCATAAGACATTTGTTCTCATATTCATCAATGGACCTCTCAAAGAGAGCCAGAGCAGCCTCTATACTTTCCTCATCATCTTGATTACTTTTAGAGTAGAGATTCTTGAAGTATCTTACAATGATCTCATTTAACTCTTCTTCTTCATTCCTTATAGTCTCATCCGGTTTGGTGACTTCCATAATTATGGTCTTATTTGCTTTAATAGTGGTTGTCACATGAAATAACTTTGTGTTTTGACCTCTTTTTGTTAGCCAAATTTTAATTCCAATATATTTATTATTTTTCTACACGTTATGGTAGTTAGAGAGAAACAAATTTCTTGGTCTTTGTCCGAGTTCCCTAGTCTCCCTCTTCCATGAACTCCTCAAACAATCTTAGGTCTTTACTAATTTTCATTTTTTGGAGGAAAATGTCCCCAAAGACCTCCTTATTCCACTTTTTAACATTAATTTTTATATTTTTCAATTTTGAAACCACCCCGATCATACTTGTTATTGCATATTGGGATATTCCACCATTCTTTTAATCCTTTTGCTTAGTTTCTGGGTCTAATTTCAACATTTTTTCAAACCTGAAAAATCCACCTTTGACATTTTGAACTTCATAAAATTTGAGCAAAAGTGGATTATGATCAAAACCCATTTTAAATAGTGCTGAAAGGGAGTAAACATGTTCTTGTACCCATTGAAAATTCATAGGGAATATGTTAAGCCTTATTTGGATTAGGTCAGCACCAGTCCTTCTGTTTGTCCAAGTATACTTACGGCCCCTCAAATCTAAGTCAAATAAACCATTTTAATGAAGGATGTTAGCTAAATCCTTCATACTCTTAGAGTATGTAGTGATTCCACCTCATAATCATATGGAAATAAGGGTTATTATAGTCACCCCCAATCAACCATTCCCATCCTTTAAAAACTTTCTAAATTTTTTCATTTCATCCAATAATTTTTTTCTACATCCCACAAAATTGGGAGCATACACATTAGAAAAAATCCACCTCTTTTTAGTGCATCTTAGTAAAAATATAGCTAAAAATGCCTTCTTTGTATTAAAACATATCCTTCAATTAAATTCCCATTCTAAAAACATGTTAATCCTCTAGAGGCTCCAACAAAGTCAGCACAACAAAAAAAAACTTCCTTCCAAAAAAATCTTCATGATATCTTTAAACCTTTCTTCTTTCATCTTTATTTTTTGAATCATGAGAATATCTACTTGAGACTTATTTTTAATTTCTTTGAGTATCCTATTTTTATTGGGGTTAGTTAACCCTCTAATATTCCATGATTGGATTATCATTTTGAATATTTAGAGCTCTTACAACGGTGGTTCCCAAAGTTCAAGCATCTTTAGATTGTTGTAGCCACCTCCTTCCTTGCCACACATTCTTTGGTTTCTCTTGCTAGTGGTCTCCCCACCTTGTTCTTGAATCCTCCTACATCAGCTTTAGGAGAAACCATTTTTGAGAATCTTCTTAGGCATAGCAGCTAGGATTATTTCAACCATTTCTATTTCATCAAGTCCAACAACATTAAACATATTACTCAAAGAAAAACAGCTTAAATCTAGTCTTTGAGAAAAAAACCAAGGCTACCAAACATGTCCTTTACCACAATGGATTTGATTTGGCATTTCTCATATTCCTCTATCTCAATACCTTTGTCTACTTCCTCCTTGTGATCCTAGGTGGGCTATTTTTTTGTCCTCTTCATGTCCCTTCTCCACCTCTTGATTACTTTTTGTATTAATTATATTTTTGTTTCCATAGCTTCTACTATTGGTTTTGGATTCATTTTGGTTGGGTATTTTGAGGATTCCCCACCTCTGGACCCTCCCCCTTTCCTTCTTCTTTCCTTCCTTGGAATAATAGATGAATTTTTCTTATTGTCTTTTTCATTATACTTTGGGCATGCCTTAGCATTATGTCCTACCTTACAACAAGAGAAAAACAATAAAGGGATCGAATCATAACCGATATTCTACTATTACTCCCTCAAATTTGAGGTACATGTAGCACTTATAGCTAACTCCTTGTCCATGGAAAAATTCACACGAGAATCGGCATGAAAAATTCTAGATTTAGCACGAGTTGACGATCCACACAAATGAGATCCCCTATCCCTTTGCTAAGCCTTTAATAATCTCTTTTTCCCAATATTCCAAAGGAAACCTAGGTAATCAAACCCAAGTAAGATATTCTCTCATCTAAGCATCAAGTGGGTTAAACCTCGTTTTCTAGCACTGGACTAGAACCAAGGTTCTTCCCATAAACCATAGTCCCTCATCTTAAATGTTAGTAGCATCTTATTTCATGGCTAGTGTAACAACAAAAAAGCATATGAAAAGACCACCACATCCATGGTGCCTTTGGGCATCCATATTTTGATTGCCCATTTTCAAAAATCATCAATATTGGATCTTCCACTAGGGATCTTAACTTACATAGTATGCTCCATCTTAGTGTTCACATGCTCAATTACATTATCTAGCTTACATAGTATGCTCCATCTTAGGGCAAGAGTTTTCTCCTTCTCCCTTTCCACGTAGAAAATGCAACCCTAATCATGCCTCCGATTCAACTCCTCTAGCTCAAGTTTCTTAGATTCTCCCTCCATTTTTTTCCCTCCCAGATCCCAATTTTAATTTCATGTTTCCCACTCTCTCACACCCGTAGAAATGTTTTTATGCGCTAATCTTTAGAGACATATTTTTTGGTAGGTTGATTAAGTGAAAAAAGTGGTTATGGTTTGAGAAAGTGATTGAATCAAGGATTCTAAATTTATTTTAAGTGTTTTATAGGTTATGCCATTTCCATTAAGTGGTCACCTGGTATGGTTTGGTTGAGTAGAAGCAATTTTTGTCATAATGAAGTTTCTAGAGTGTTGAATAGTGTACAAAACAAGGTTCAGAAAAATTACGAACATGTATGAAAGTTAAATGATATTTTAATCATGTGTAAGGGTTAATGACTATGTATCATTTTGATGTAAGGGAATTTTTATCTTTGTGCCCATGGGGTTTTGAGCCATTTTTGGCACATGTAATGAGGTTTTTAGCTAGGAAAATCTACTTGGGTCATATGTAACTATTGTAATTAAAATTTGGGATGTTTCCTTTATTTATGGGTCAAGCCAAAGGAGGGAAAAATATTTTGTTTAAATTTTAAATCAAGAGGAGCTTATAAAAGCATTATTTTGTGTACCTTTTCAAGATAGTGGAGTGTGTGCAAGGTGAGCAACCTAGGTGTTATTTATTTATAGGTGTTGGAGCATGATTTGACACTGAAACAAGGGTGTGAAAAGTTGAAGAAGAGTATTAAGCATGTGTGTAATATTTTTAAGAATCAAGAAGTGAAGAATGAGCTAGATTGTGCAAGTTGAAGACCTCTGGTGTGATCAATGGTTTAGAAGAGCTTGGAGCTGAATCAATAGATCACTATCGTCGATGGTACCAGAATATTTTCAATGGTCATACTTTATTAAAATCTTGTGTGATGGGTCATATTCATGTGAGTCACTTGTTGTGTGTAATAACAACATGGGTTTAGGGGTTGGTGCTCCTTGTGGGGTTGGTCCCTCAATAAAGAAATATCTTATGATGTGTAAGATTCACTTGAGTATTGATTGTATGTAATATCAAAAAATAATTTAGTGGTTTTTCTTACCCTTAAGGGTTTCCCAATTACATCTTGTGTTTTGGTGTTTCTCATCATACTCCTAGTTTATTGAATTAATGTTTTATGTTTTTGTTCACACACAAGTGAAGGGATAATTGATTAATGGTTTATATGAGTGATTTGAAATTGAAGTTTAATTTTTAAGGACTGATTCACCCCCTTATAAATCCATTGTTCTTCTAACACAAAACTTATTTCTAGGAAAATAAAGTTACGTAACTACACCATATATAGGTACAATATTCTAGATAAGTAATCAATACCATACCACATTCCATGAAGATTTGTATAGTCGTGCATAAGAGAAATTTGCAGTTATAGTTTGAGATACGAAGAATTACCATATCCAAAATAGATATTGTACCCAATTTTCACACCTAGGTCATACATATACCATTTTTCATATTTTAACTACTTATCCCTTTATGTTCTTTAAGAGATTGTTAAATTGTGTAAGTATAGTTATAAGTATTAACTCTTTATTATGAATTTTCATGATTAATGTTTATTTATTAATTCATAATAATAATTGTTGTATATATCTTTCCCCCCAGGTAGATATAGGCAAGCAGAAGATGGAGAAATCAAAGAAGCTCAAATCCCTGACATTCCCAAGGCGCACAGAATGGGCGCACGACATAGAGTGTCGATAGAGGAAATGGTGTGCCCAAGGCGCACAGAATGGGCACACGACACAGAGTGTCGACAAGGAAATGGTGCGCCCAAGGCGCACAGAATGGGCACACGACATGGAGTGTCGACAAGGTAAATGGTGTGCCCTTGGCGCACGGAAGAGGATGACGACACACACATGAATGCGCCCTTGGTGCACCTTCAAGAGGCGCAACATTTTGAGCACTGACAGTAGCTGCACTCAGTGCAGATATTCGAGATGGCCAAAACTTTAGATTGGGACCCTGATTCATATGCAAGGTTGGACTTTTCGGAAATCCTACGAGGTCCTCTGTCCAACTACGACTAGATATCTTTAATTGGGTGAGAACAAATTCTTAAAAATTAAAAATACAGTTCGCCACTTTTGGGTTCGCTGGGTTCTCACCTACCATCATTATGAGATGAGTTAAGTGCATTCTGGAGGTGGTTGGGGCAGATTTCGAATTCCTCTCTCTTTTCTCTCTCATTCTTCCTATAAATTTTAAGGAGGGGATTTTTTCTAAAGGTTAGACATTATTGTTTTGCCCTCCCTTCTTCTCTTTGGCAGGTGAATCTGTGGAGTTCAAACCTCCTATCTAAAACTGTAATGCAACCTTGTCTCTTGGCATTTTGTGGTGTATTGTATCAATCTTTGGAGCAAATAATGCATGTCTGTGGATGATTATCAACCCTCTCTGTGTTTATTTACATCTTCCTGATCTTTCACTGCAAATCTGTTATATGTGCATGATCTTGCATCGCATTTTAATAGTTTGTGTTTATTGGCAAGACAGTTGTTCTTCATTCCCTGCATCACCTTTGTTATTTTAGGTTTATTTTTATGCATCTTCTTACCCTGTCTCCTTGGCAAGTTAGATTAGGTTTTTTTGAGTAGACCCTCTACGTTTTACGTGTGCATCTGAACAGAGGAATACGAATTGGCCTTCATCCGGAGAGATTTTCTGATTTCGTAAGGTCCCACACTTGGGAAAAGCTCCATGTTATGCAATCGCACTGAGAGTTTCAACCCATCGAGTTGCAGACATTCATGGGTGCTGCGATTCGACATCAACAATAATCTTGTAAAATTATTTAATATTTTACTAATTCACTATTTAAATGCTTAATTAATTAGGAAATGGTTAAAACAATTTGAATATTCCAAGAAGATAGTATATCATTGTAGTTTTCTTAACATAATAGTAACAAATTTCTCTATTTAGGAACAATGTGTCACAAAATAAATAAATATAAGCATTAATATGTTTCATTAACATTTAGACCTATTCATCAATAGATATTCATTAGTATACATGAAAAGTAACATCCAATAATATGAACTTACACTTAAGGATTTATAATTCATCAGATTCAAATGTAAAAGTTTAAATAATTTATGTGATACATATATTAATATGTCAACACCATGTTTCCATAAATAACTCAACATCATGACATGGTAATACATCAAGGCATAGCCTTCAAAAATAATTAAATTTTGATCAACATAATATGATATATATATAGAAACCAACATTGCAATTAGATTTATTTATTTGATTAATCATATAAAATGAAGGAATATAATAGGTTGTATGATTTTCAATCAAATATATCCAATGCTTATTTGAATTTTTAGAAATATTAATAAATTTTTCAATTAATAAATATGTTTTGATTGGAATTTAAATAATAAATAACAGCATATAAATAGTTTGAGTGCATATATCTACATAGTCTAATCTAAATAATACTATTCAAAATGTTGTGGAAAATTGCAAATTGTATCTTTGTACTTCTCTAAGGTAGAACTCTCCTTAGAGTATCGGTCCTACTAGACCTTATTTTGATCCACCTATTTATTACATAAGAAAATATTACATGTAAAAACTCATAATTATCTTTACTAACTACCACACCCAACTATTTTAATTGTAAGGATTGCTAATTTGTAATATGAAATGTATTTCTATATATATAAAGAAAACATAGATGAAACACATCCTCCAAATGAGGTAATGTGGTAAGAAAACCTAGTGTATAGGAAAATGGATTGATGATATCTAAATCATGAAATGGTATTACATATCAAGGTGCTAGTTTGGTTGACTTTCCAAACGTAATCAAGATCTTCTTTAGCTTAACTCCAAGGAACACCTTGTCACCTATATAAAAATTCCTATCCATTCTTTTCTTTTCTACATAACTCTTTTTCACATCGATGGTTTCTTTGATTTATTCTATTGTAAGTTTTACCATATCTTCCATCTCAATTAACATGTTTGGGCTGCCTATTTCTCTATCCTCTATTTTATCCCAACTAATAGGTGTCAAGTACTTTCTTCCATAGAGCGCCTCAAATGGTTTCATATTTAACGTAGAATGAGACATATTATTAGACACGAAATCAATGAGTGGGAGGTAATCTTCACACTTCTATTATTGATCCATGTAATATATTCTTAACATACCTTCTAAGACTTGATTGACTCATTATATGTTTTTGTCACTATCTAAGTGGAAAGAAGAAATGAATTTTAAATTTATCCCCACAATTCCATTTATTTTCTTCAAAACCAAGAGGTCGTGTGGATATCCTTATTAGATATTATCAACTCTAGTATCCCATGTAATGTAAATATTTTATAAATGTTCTTACAAGTATTGGAGACACATCCGTAAGGTTCCCTAGTATAATGTGGGACACCTTCATCAGCTTATCCAACATGACTAATATTATGTTAGTTATTTTGACATAGGAAACAATTGCCCAAAATCCATGCTTATATCTTACCACTTCCATCATGGTAGTTTTTGTGGATAATGTAATTTGGTAGGGTAAACATGTTTTTATTTTACACTAACATTTTAAACATTCGTACATAAAATCTATTACATCTTTTTCCTATCCATTCCAAAAGATCATTTGATTCATAGTTGTAAGAATTTTTTCGTTCTTGGGAATCAACGTAAAGAGCATTATTAAATTTCTCTAACACCGATGCTATCAAATTTCCCTCTTGGGCACATATATATTTTCATTGAACGAAAGCAACCCATCTCTTTCAAATTTTTACTTATCATATCTATGATCTTGTGGATTTTCCACTAGTTCCTATTTTACCTATTGGTACAAAAATCCTTGCATAATTGTTTCAAAACCTCCTCCTTGAACTTAGACCTCAGTTTCAACATTTTGAGAATACACTTTTTGTGACTAAGAGCATTTACCACCCTATTTTTATTTCCCTTGATATGTCCACTATCAAAATCATGATTCAAAGGGAATATAACCATTTTAATGAACTTACATTTAGGTTTTGATGTGTGAAAATATATTTCAATCCTAGGTTATCAATATTTTTCTCAAATGATTTTCCTAACATATAATATAGCTAAACTTGTAATTTGTGCTGAATTTTAGCTAATTCTTGGTCATGTTCTCATATGGATTAAGATTTATTGACTCATAGGTGATATCTTAATTTTCCTACATATGTACCCCATCAAATTCATATCCCGAAGTATTTGTCACTACTATGAAATTACCATTCAGTTTAAGAAATGATAAGATTACCTTTAAGGAGGTTGAAGGATTGCTCACACATTTTGGTCCACTC
Source organism: Taxus wallichiana var. yunnanensis (assembly GCA_018340775.1). Lineage (NCBI taxonomy): Eukaryota > Viridiplantae > Streptophyta > Pinopsida > Cupressales > Taxaceae > Taxus > Taxus wallichiana. The sequence goes on from CM031234.1 coordinate 55,869,150, forward strand.
AATTTTCTCACTTTTATTTTACAATAAGGGGATAGGATCGGAAATCATGTAAAATACCATCACAAAATTCTAGTAATACCCTCTTAATCCCATAAAACTATGACCACATTAAAATTTTAAGGATTTTGTCACTCTATGATTGCACTTATCTTAGTTGTGTCTACTACAATTCCATCTTTAGAGATTATATGCGGTAAATACTGTACTCTCTTTTGGAAAAAAATGTATTTTGATAGCTTAGTATATAACCCTTTTGAAAAAAATTCCATAATTATCTTCAAATGATGATAATATTCCTCCTCATTCTTATAATATGTTATATTATTTTTTACAAAGACAAGTATAAACTTTTCTAGATAATATCTTGTGAAATTTGGTCACATCTTTAAAATAATAATAATTTCTTTAATTCATCCAAATTATTGAAATGGGGTGTTCATATATGAATAAGTATAAATTAATTTAATATAATAATTTCAAGAAGATATTATCTAGAAAAGTTTTACAAAGACAAGTATAAACTTTTCTAGATATTATCTTGTGAAATAAGTATAAATCTTTGGATGTTGAAATTTGTAACTCAACATCCAAATTATGGGGTGTTCATATAATTTGGTCACATATTTATAATAGTAATAATTTCTTCAATTCATCCAAGGAAATCAATTAAAAGATTGGAGTTACATATAAAGAGGTATAAACTCTTATACATGTGGAGTATAAATTAAACTAATATTATATCCATAAATATATCCCGGAATCTTACGTATCTCACTTAAAAAAGACTAATCTTGTGAGTTAGTTAAACAACTAAAAAAATCACACACCAAACTTATTTATATGATTTATTAATGATAACTCATAAATTCCAACAATGAAATTTTATGCCCATATGAAATTAAATAATATTCAAGAACATTGAGCGCATTAATATTCCTAACATTCACCCCCTTAGTGTGAACATGGTATAAAACCAACCACATTTCTTATGTATCTTTCACCCTCTAATTTCTCATGATCTTGAACCACAACTTGAATTCAAGGTATAATAGGAACTCATCAACCATGCACTATTATAAACTCATCTAACTACAATAGTGTTGGAACCACAAATAGGAATTCTACATATGTTCATAGGATACCAAGTTAACCCATGTATGATTAGTGACACACATATATGCTCATCATATTCAAGTATCATGATGTTGCAATATAATGTAATTTCTCTTTTCCATTACATTTCTCTATTAGAGGATTTCATCGTAGTTATGATCACTTACTACAAAGCATGTAAATAGGTATGTACCTTCATTCTTATTTCAATATCACACCAAACTGAAAACATAAAAATGAGGAATAATATTACATCACATCTTGTATCCTTAGTAATTGATTGATGATCCTTGATCTTACACAACATAACTCACTTCCACTCGCTATTAGATTCTAGTCTTGACTTTTTTTCATTTCCATGAACTTTATTTGTCACTACTATGTTGTTTAGTCCCATTGCTAGCAATCTTGTAAGAGGATGTTGAATGTCCTCCAAAATTTGATGCCTCTTTCCTCCAGCTTTTCTTATCTCACATATTTAGATTGAACTTGAAACTCAATTATATGAACACCCCATAATTTGGATGTCGAGTTCTCCCAAAAATACATCCGTGAGACATGAAATATTAATTACAACTTGATGACATGGCACATGACTTTATTTATCAAGAAATTATGACACACATAGATGTAATAACATTAATAATGATGATATGAATTTTTACCTTCACAATTGACACATATATAACTCTAGAACAAAAGGATGATTCCAAACCGACTATTAAATTCTAATATAATTTTTCATCTATTATTAGAAATAAAATCCACGCACATGAAATAGCCTATAACACCTAAAAATTAGAGTGAAAAAAAAAAATTGCATCTAAGTAATTGATCTTAAAGGAAGCAGATGTGCTAGACCAAAAGGGTTTTTAAGAAAAACAAACCTAATCTACGGAAATGAATTACATCTCATGGAATGGTAGAGGGATAAATAACCTAGTGAAATGGAGGATTCTAAAAGATATGATTGAAAGACAGAAAATAGATGTGTTAGCTATACAAGAGACTAAAATGAAAGATGAAAAATTTTAAGCTCCTGTAAGTCTTTTTGGAATAATTCTAAAGTTTTTGTTGTTAGCTCGAAAGGGGACTCTGGAGGCTTAGCTGTGATGTGGAATCTAACACGATATGAAGGAACTCTCCTATTCAAAATAGAAAATCATATGGTGGTGATGATGCGGGATCTAGAACAAAAATATTTGGGTCCTATCTAATATTTATGCTCCCACCCTTCATAAGGAAAGGAAAATTCTTTGGCATCACTGTTGTCCTTTAATCATTCCATCAAAGGATCTGGATGGATTTTCTTAGGGGATTTCAATACCCCTTAAACCTTGGGGAAAAAAGGTGGTTCTAAGGAGTTTATTGTTGGAATGGAGGACTTCAATGACTTTATTGCTTCTTCTCAACTCCATGATATTGATCTTAAAGGAAATATTTTTACGTGGTCTAATAGAAGAATTAGTTCCCATATTATCCAAGTAAGATTAGACATAGTTTTTGTTTTGGGGGACTGGTTATCCTAGGATATATCTCTCTTTTCTCTTCCCCGAATAGGATTTGATCATAATCCTATTCTCTTACAAATCAAAAATCCATCTAGAAGAAGAACACCTTTCCGTTTTGAGAAGATGTGGCTCCAAAATGAAGACTTGTATGACCTCATTATGGAATGGTGGAAATTGAAGGTTAAAGGAACAACTATGTATAGACTCTCTAAAAACTCCAGTATGTCAAAGGCCAACTAAAATACTAGAATAAAAATGTTTTGGAAATATCTTTCAGAAGAAAGCGGAAATCCAAGTTGGACTATAGAAATTTCAAAGATAGGCAGAGAGTCGGAAATCTAAGATGGATGTTGAGGATTATGAAAAGGAAAGGACCTTGCTGGTGGAATACCATAACATTTTGAGCAAAGAGGAAATCTTCTGGAGGAAAAAATATCGAATTACTTGGCTCAAGGAAGGGGATAAAAACACAAGATTCTTTCACTTGTCAACCTTGAATGTAGAGGTTTTAACAGAATAAATAAAATTAAGAATGAAGAGGGGGTTATGGTGGAATAAAAAGAAGAAATCTCAGAGGAAGCTATCTCTTTCTTCTATAACTTGCTGACTAATAACAGTATGTGTGATTTGAGTAAGGAGCAAGATTTTTTAAAGTGCATTCCTCCACTAGTTTTCAAGGAAGATAATATGATGCTCTCAGTGTTCCCTTCAATGGAGGAAGTGGAATTCTCAGTCAAACATCTCAACCCTGACAAGGCTCCTGTGTCCTGGATGGCTTCCAAGCCTTTTTCTTTCAGCACTTTTGGGATATTATTAAAAAGATGTTTTTGAGGTGGTGAAGGAATTCTTCAGGCAGAGAGTTATGCTGAAAGACATGAACTGTACCTTTGTTTCTCTCATTCTTAAATGTGGTAATGCCATGGAATTAAAATATTTTAGACCTATAAGCCTCTACAACACATCCTATAAAATCTGCACCAAAATCTTGGCTCTTTCCCCTGCAGCTGCTGCTCCCCTCTATCATTTCTGATCAACAAGGGGCATCATCATTGGCCGATAGATTCAGGATGGAATTATAAAAATCAAAGAGATGATCCATTCCACTATTCTTAGCAAGAAGGTTTCTCTTTTCTAAAATTAGACATGGCCAAATCTTATGACAAGGTTTCATTGTGCTTTCTAGATAAAATCCTTGACAGGTTTGGTTTTGATGTTTCATTTAGGAATCTGGTCAAGGCTTGTATTTCTAATGTCTGGTTCTCTATTCTCATCAATGGATCTCCCTTTGGGTTTTTTCCTAGTACTCAAGGCCTGAGGCAAGGGGATCCCATCTCCCCCTTCCTCTTTATTATTCTAGTAGAAGCTTTAAGCTAGAAGATTAAATGTTGAAACAGAGAATGGCTCTCTCAAAGGGATCTCTTCGGCTAGGGAGATGGAAAATGTTTTGCATCATATTTTTTTATGACACCTTTCTAGTGGGGGAAGCTTCTATCCCTGAAGAAAAGTATATAAAATATCTCCTTGATGACTATATGGAAGTGTCGGGACAAAGGGTAAATTTCAAAAAGAGCTCGTTCTTCTTCCTCAACACTTCGGATATACGCTGTAAGAAGATAGCAAAATTTTGGGATGTGATTTCAAATCCTTCCCTATTATTTACCTTGGTATCCCTCTTGGGGTTAAGATACCATCAAGTTTAGATTGGAACTTCCTAATTGAAATATTTGAAAGAAAACTTGATGGTTGGAAAGCTAATGTCTTATCCCAGCTGGTAAGATCACCTTACTCATCAGCTCTCTTTAGAGTCTACCAGTGTATGTCATGTCCCTCTACCAACTTCCTAGTAGTGTTGGGGAAAACTAGAAAAATTCAAAAATGCTTCTTATGGAGTAGAACTGAAAAAAAAGAGAATTCCCCTTGTGGCCTGGGATAGAGTTTGTAAACCTAAAAAGCTTGGGGGACTTGGTCTTAGAGACTAGACAAAAATGAATAAAGCCCTTCTTGCAAAAATTGGATGGAGGTTAACTAAGGAAAATGGAGTATGGACCAGAATTCTAAAGAAAAAATATTAGATGGATATTAATGACAAGAGATGGATTTTCAAATCGAGCATCCTTCAATGGCTCATGTATATGGAAATCTATTAACTGGGAAAAAGAAATTGTGGCTAGGGGCAGCAGGTGGAAATTAGGAAATGGAAACGAGATAAGTTTCTGGAAAGATAAATGGGCTGGGAATTTTACTCTTAAAGACCAATTCTCCCAAATTGCTAGTTAGCTTGAAGATAAATATGGTGATAAAATCATAAACTACATGGCTGATGATGATAACTTTCAGACATGGAAAATCTTGGAACTGGAAAGACAAGAATTCAATGATCATCTGAGTAGGCTCAATGATTTCCTAAAAAATTATGTTTCTTCTAACAACAAGGAACAAGATAGAATTGTTTGGGACAAAGATCCAAGTGGAAATTTCTCTGTCAAATCATCTTATTCCCTATTTTTTGAGGAAGGGACTAGTGAAGAAGATTTAAATGTTGGTAAGATATGGAATAAGAACATAACACCAAAGGTCAATGTCTTCAGTTGGCTTTCATTTATGAATAAAATTCTTACTGTTGACAATCTGGCTAAAAGAGGTTTCTAGATGGCTAATAGATGTGTTCTATGTGAAGTGAATATGGAAACTGTGAATCATCTTCTCTTGGAATGCCCCACTACACATCTTATGCTTTCTTCTATTTTGGGTTGTTTCTCGGTCTTCTAGGTTATTCCTAAGGAGATCAAGGATGCTTGGATTCAATAGAGCTGCCCTTTCTTCAGTCGTGGACTTAAAAATATTTGGGTTATGATTTTGGGTCATCTATGGTGGGAATTGTGTAAAGAAATAAATAGAAGGATATTCAAGAACAAGAAACATCCTATTCAAGTGAATATTAACAAACTCCTACAGGCTGTTAGAAACAATTTCTCTATTCTGAGGCAAGATGAAATGGAAATACTAGACAATGAACTTCCTTTATTTAAGAATTGGAACCTTACAGGTGATCCTAAATCCAAAAGAAGTAATGGATTCCTCCTAAGGATGGCTACTTTAAACTCAATTTTGATGGTGTAGCGAAAGGAAACCCTAGGAAAGCTGGGGTGGAGGTGTTCTTCGGGACTCCCAAGGTAAGTTTATTCTTGCGTACTTCTTCGATCTTGGCCTCTAATCCAACAATGTTGTTGACACTCTGCTGCAATGTTATGGGGAGTGAAGTTGGCTAAGGACAAAGGCTTCACTCTTCTGGAAGTGGAAGGGGACTCCCTTTATATTATTTCTTGTTTGAAAGGAATTTCTCAACCATCTATATCTATTAAGGACTTCATAAATAAAAATAAACTTCTTGCATCCTCTTTTGATTCCATTTCCTTTAATCATGTGTACCATGAAGGTAATTCTCTCGCAGATTACATGGAAAATTTGGGGGTGATTACTAGGGGGCTGAAAGTGGTGGAGGATCCCATCATGATGCATGCCAAATTTTTTGAAATAATGAAAAAGGAAGGTTTAACTGTTAACTCTTCCACTAATGAGGAGGCTAAATTTAATCAGACTTGTGACATTCTTCTATGATTACAACACTCGTGCCAAATTTCTTTTCTTCTCTTTGAAGGGGTAGGATGGATTTCTTTTTTCTCTAGAAGTGTGAAGATAGGACCTAGGAAGTTATCAGTTTATAGAACAGAAAGTAGAACAAAACCAGTAGCATGGGGGGAGACTTAGTTCACACTGAACCCTATAAGAGACGGTAGGTGATGTCTGCCGAGGTGGAAGTTCTGCTCGAAAAAGTGGGCATGCTTCCTTTTTCAATATTTTTGATGGCCATGATGAGAAGCTCAATGAGGCAGTGGTGAAAACGTGGAAGGAGGGCCATGTTCAGGTAGGCAATTTATCTTTTTCCATTACGCCTAAGATTATTTCCAAGGTCTTGGGTTTACCTCTGGAAGGCAGATGTATCTACAAGCCAAAATCATATTACAGTCTAGAGATAGAGTGTTTCATGCAAGGTAAGGGTACTCTTGTTTCTATTCACAATGGATATACTCGTGGAAATCTACCCCACCCTTATGAGGAAATTTCTCAACTGTTTATGTCATACATCACCCTAGAAGGTAGATATAAAGTGATTTATGGTTACCATTTTTCCATGTTGAATCATGTGTGCAACGCTAAAGCCTATAATTTCCCTTTCTATCTGTACACCTCCTTGGTGAAATCTATTGGTATGGTGGAAAAGGGACTTTCTCCCTTCCTCTACATTAGGGCCTCATTAAATCCTTGCTTAGGCTAGGTACTCCCCTTTTGGGGAAAAATGACAAATTTGGTGCCTCTATCGTTGAAGGTTTAGTGCCCAAGGAGGACAATCTTAGTGAAGACCCACTTGGAAAACTGGTGGCTAAGCGTACTAGATCCAATCTGAGCCACGGTGCTATTAACAAATGTAGCAGGACTGAGGAGGAGCCTAAACAGGTGAAGGAAGTGGAGATTTTAGATTCGGGGGAAAATAATGATGGGAATCTGGATTTGTCGAGTTCTAGTATGGACAAGGCCACTGCTGATGGGGATAATAGCGATGAGGGGGAGAGTGAGAAAGATCCAGGTTTCTACTAATGATAAATGCTCCAAGAATTTAGAGGATGCCATAGAGAGCTTGCACACTCTGAAGACTACCCAGTCTAAACTGTTCACTACTCAAGACTCGGTTGTCAAGACCCATTCTTTCATGCGTGATTTCAAGCATTGTAGGCTTGATACCGACATTAACAAACATAGGATTAGTATGGTCTCCATGGATTTGAAATATTTAACTGATAAAGTGGAAAATATTTCCTTAGTGGTCCTTAGTGAACAACTCAAGAACACCAACAAGAGAAGCTTGGAAATGGCCAAGGACATGCTGAAAATGAAAGAAGTTGTGTTCCAGATTAGAGACGTCCATCTTCTCAACGTCAAGAGTACCATCCACCATCTCAAGATTTTAGCTGAGATGATCCACTCCATGGATCTTGCTAAGGAAAGGGAGAAAGAGGGTAAAGGACCCAAAGTGGAGGTCCCTGAACCAAACTACAAGGTGTGGAAAGCCACCATTGAATCCCTTGTTAAAGAATGGAATAGATGCATGAATTCAGTGGGGGACCTGATAAAAGAGTAAATGCTTATCTGGGATGTTGTCTGGTTGCTGTTAGTTCTAAGTTATTTTGTTGTTAGTCTCTTGGTTATGCTTTTGTTTGTTAGTTTATTTTTTGTTTGGTATCTTGCCTTTATGTTTGTATTTCCTTGTTACCGGTCTTAAACTATTTTGGTTTTGTGGTTTGGCTTCAACGGTTTATCCCTTGGCCTTTTGTATGGAAATAGTAACTTTATGTATGGGGTGGGGTCCCCTCAACCCTTATTTTACCTCTAATTAAAAAAAAAGATGAGGGACTTAAACCATTTGATACATGTTATAAATAATAAATAGTTAAACTTATATTTATTGTAATCATAAATTTTAAGACTCTATTTTACTTTTAGAATAAATGACAAGAAAATTAACATATCTATGTTGAGGGGAAAACTTTTGAATTAAATACAACCTAAAGCAAATATAATCCTTAAGACTATAACATACACAAGAAACTATAAAGACTATATTATCTTATTACTAAACATGACATATATTTGGCCTTTACCACTAAGTAGTATTATTTTTCATGACTCACAAGAATGACTTGGCACATTTTCACATGGCTATGGAAGAATATGGGAGAGACACTAATGTATGAATGAACAAGGAGTGAGGTAAAATTTATTCAAATCAAAGGATGATCTAGGGTTTGGCATGTGTCATTTTAGCAGATGTGAATATGAAGAAAATGTGTTCCTCACAAATTTTTTTGAATGTAATGCAAATTTGAGATATTTGAAGCAATACACCCATCCAAAATAAGGTCAACTCCATCGGTAATGGGCTCGATGTGGGAAATACATTTTCAATATAAGAAATGTTGAGATATGAAATTATAAACCAAAATAACTTGGATATTATTGTTAAAAAAAATTATTCCAAAAAAACTAAAAAAACAAAGAACGAAGCAATGATAAAACATAGAAAAATACAAAATAAGTATATATCAAGTTCTCTACCCTCTAAAAACCCTCTGAATGCCCTCTAAACGTGCCCTCGGCCCTCGGCCCTCTGTTCTCTACCCGCGCCTCGGCCCTCAACCCTCGGCCTCTACCCGCGCCTCTCTGCGGCCTCTCCAAACCCAAGATGGTTAGCGAAGGCACGGCGGCCATGGCATCTGAAAAAGCGTGGGGATGATGGCGAGGCGTGCTCGGGAACTATTGTGAACTAAAACAGACCATGTCCTTTCGTGGATTGATCAGAATTTTGTGATGCTAAGGTGGCGCCCAACCCTACCGGGTTCCTCTCATGGGGACGGATCTCATCTAACGCCTTTATCGAAGACACGATATTCTGTGCTTTGATCACTCGCTACTATTGGTGTTTCGTGATAGTGGTAGAGCTGTAGGCGGAAAATCTCCATTACAACCTCGAACTACTCTTCTTCGATCGATTTACACATGAAGCTCACTAAGACAGTGTCCGATACGGGGTTCATGTCTTGAATAATAACCCACACAAATCGACTACATTTAAAGATATTTTACGGGGTAGGAGTATCGCACTAGGACGAGCCCCATCACACCTTTGACCCCCGTGGTTACAAATCCTAGTGTTGCATTTGGGAATGAAGTCCTTGATTCGGAGAATGTTTCTACCTAGAGCATGCCCCGATCGGGAGATTCAAATGGGCTCGCCAAACCTAGCTACCCTACATGACTGGATTACAAAGCATTGGATCCCGATTCTATCTAGTAAGTTAGATATTTATCCATGTGCGAAAGGTACTTTTATTGTTGTTTTTTCCTCAATTCGGGATAAGGAAGTCATAGATAAAAAACTCTGGGCTTTACAATCCCACTACTTGGTTTTGAAACCCTGGTTCCCAGCTTTTAACCCAATCATGAATCATTTACCTCGCAAAACCAGCCTGGATTAGAATGCCCCATTTCTTGCTCCACCTGGGACCGTACTTGTCTAACTGCTATTGGAAATGCTTTGGGTCATACCCTTTTCATTGACCCCAAAACCACTGGTTTCACGCACACAACCTTTGCTAGAATCCTTGTTGAGCTGGACACATCCAAAAATTTACCTGCAAATATAGAGCTTATAGTCCAAAACAGAACTTGGACACAATCATTAGATTATGAAGGCTTGCCCTTTAGATGCAGAAAGTGTTTTGCTACCGGGCATACCGCTGATGTTTGCGGAGTAGAAAAGCGAAAGAATGGAAAAAACAACTGGTGGAAAAATGCCCTTCCTGAACACCTAATTTTCGAAGCCAAAGAGGAGTCAAGTACAGATACTGAAGATGATTTTGTCTTGGAAACCCCTCTTTCAGAAATTCCACTTGTTGAATGTGCCAAAGAATCTCATTCTGTTGGTGGCATGAAGAAAGATACAAAAGAAGATATTGAATCCGCTGTCCCAGTTGGATCTATGGAGGATAAGGAAAATACGCCTCCTTGTTTCAATACCCTAATTACGGAGGCGGCTACAGGCTGGATTACGGTGCGTAAAAATAAAAAATTGTTCTCCAAGAATACCGCTTCTCCGCCTCGCTAGTTTCTCGGTGCTGCTCTGCTGATCATCAATGTTTCACTTTCTTTGTCGAGCAGCAGTTGTTTGATCGCTGTAAACCAGTTGTTTTTATGCTGATTTGCAGCTGTCCGTCTTGAGTTTTATTATGTGCAGGTTTTTTCCTGCTTCTGTTCTTGCTCTTGTGCGTTGGGCCTTATTTGTTCACATCTGGCTTTTTGAGCCTTCTTGTATAAGGGTATAGTCCCTTTCAAAAAACTATTTGCCAATAATAAAAAAAAAAAACTTTCAAATATGTTGTTCTTATTGTAAAAAAAAAAATTCAAATATGTTGTGCCTATCCTCTACTACTTTGTTCTCTATCTCCCTCTATTTTTTGATGTAAAATAACTATCTAAATATTCTATTTATTGATGTATATTTCAACTTCTTCTCTTGCTCTATTTTACGATGATATAAAATATTGTTAACACACGAGTTATTTCTCTATTTTTGTAGCTTCACATTTTACTTATTCTCTTATATTGTTCATTCTTTTCTTGTATTCCCTTATGTTATGTACAACTACAAAAATAATTATAAAACAACTTTTTACATTAAATTTTATTCCCTCTTAAAATAGATTTAATAATATGGGCACTCAAAATTACATTAAATACATGGGAGGTAGGTGAAAGGAGGGAAAAGTTCAAAATTTAAAATTAACCATGCATGGAGCTCAATATTAATAAATTCAACACTCCCCCTTAATCTTGATCCTCTAAAGAAAATAATAATATTCATTCAAATATTTTGGATTTCTAGAGCTAAGCGTATGATTTCCAAATCTCATTGTATGAATTCTAGAGTAGGATTTATGATTTCAGAGCTAGTTGTAAGATTTTGGAGCTTGGTGTATGAATTCTAGAGTTTTATTTATGATTTTTGGAGTTGTCTTTGTTATTTTCATATTAGGTTTTATGATTTCTGGAGTTGGCTATATTATTTTTAGAGGTGATTGTAATATTTCTAGATCCAACTATATTATTTCGAGTTGATTCTATGAATTTTGGAGCTATTTGTAAGAACTATAGAGATGGTTGTATGAGTTCCATAGCTTTTTGTGTGAATTTTGGAGCTATCTATATTCACATAAATGACTCCCAAATATCCTCTTAAACATTCAAAGATATATTTTGACAAAAGCGTAGTAAAAATATCAACACATTGTTACTCTCACTTATAAAATTTAAGTTCTATTTAAAATTTTAAAAGTAATTCTTGAATGAAATGATAAATTATTTCAATATTCTTACTTCTTCCATGAAAAATAAGATTCTTTGATAAGAAAATGTAATATATATTATCACAAAATATAGTAGATGCTCTATGTTTATTTTTATGTAAATCGAGAGGAATCTTCTCATCCATATAGCTTTGCATGTGGCTAAATTTACTCATATACACTTGGTTTCATCTATAAAACGTTTAAAAATTTAGTGTCTCTTTGAATCCCAGAATGTATCCTAACCCAACATGAAACACATATCCATAAGTTATTTTTCTATTGTCTTTGATACCTACCCAATCACTATCTATGTATCTAACTAACTAAAAATCATTAACAACATCATATAAAATTCCATAATTCCTTGTGCCATTAACATACCTCAAAATTCTTTTACCTTCTTGTCAATGTGTCTCCATTGGATTCTTCATAAACCTAGAAATTAGGATGACTGCATACATGATGTCTAGTGTAGTTGTATTCAAGTACATCAAGATTCTTACCAATTTTTTATATCATGTGGGATCTACATTTTTTTCGCAATATTATTTGCATGATTTCAAACTTTTTTAGATGGTGTATATGTTAGTTTATTTTCCAACATTTTGGATCTTTCCAAAATAGCCTTTCCATACTTGTCTTGTCACACAAATATTCCATGCTCCATTTTCTTGACTTCAATGTCAAGAAAATATTGTAATAATCCTAAATCAGTCATATAAAAATCCAATCTTCAAGGATGATTTGAACTCTTCTATGGATTTTTCTGAATTTCATATAAAAATTAGATCATTTACATATAAAACAACAATTAAAATCTCACCTTCATTGTATTTTTGATGTAGAGTGGGGACTCGCTTATGCTTTTTATAAAGCCATTACTTGTCAAATTGGAATTTATATGATTGTTTCATGTCACTGGTGTGTATTTTGTTGGAAGTAGCAAGGACTAAGAGAGGGGGTGAATCAGTCCTCGATATAACTCGTCGATCTTTATACTTTAAACATCGAAGATGACGATAAGTATTGAAGAACTGATGGGTGACATGAGGCTAACAAATATTTTTTTAGTTCCTCTTTAATGACTGACACAAAATGAAAATACAGGTTGAAGATGTGGCAAAAATCAGTAATGGGGGCAAGCTTGAAATCATGAAAGCCAACTATAGCAACCTCTCCAATGAAGTGGATGACATTAGAGCTATTCTACATAGCTATATGGAATGGAGTGTTGTTATTGTGAAAACCACTCTAAAACATCTCCAAACCCTTGGCCATTTGGACAATGATTACAGGTCATGGATGGGCATGGTAATTTGAATAAAAGAAAAGGGGATGTTGTTGGATGTGACCTAGCTTCGTTGGGTGTCAATATTGAGTCTTTGTCAAAGGAATGGGCGAAAGTGTTAGATGGTCTAGAAAATGCCAAAAAGTGATGTTTATCTAGGTGGTTATTATTATAATGTTCTATCATTTTACTTTGTTTTTAGTTAGTCTGTGGTCTAATTGTTACTACTATTACTCCTTTTTGTTGTATTGTAAACTAGTCTATATTATCATGTAGGAGCTTAGATGTAATAGTCGATATATATGTATCTTTTTGTATTGTATGTAATGTCTTATCTCTTCTTTTTGGAGCTCTTACTTGTAAGGGTTAGGCCGCCCTCAACCCTTTTTTACCTATTATAGAAAAAAATCAAACACACATCCTCATGAAACACATACATTAATGCTTGATCATAATTAGAAATAAGTTACCAAGAAATGTACTTTACCAAAGCAAGGATTCATGTATACATATCAATAATAACACAAGATATACTCAAAACCTTTCTTTATTAATATTCAAATCAGATCACAACAATGATTCCTTCAACAATACAACAACAAGATACAATCAAGTGATATCAATGCAATCAAGTATGCCTCTTTAAAACACAAGAGTATATTCCTCATTTACATAAGAATTCAGCTCACAATAAGACCTGAAAATAGTTTAGAGACCTACAAATTACATCAACATGCTCTGCATATAACTATCAACACATGACACCAACTCTTCCCTCCTTCATCAACTCACCATCAAGGAAAATTCACCATCGTTTTCTTCACTCAAATCCACCTCATGAAAATACCACCATATATGCTGACCAAGAAATGAATTTTATGGTTTTTTGATAAAGGCACAAGGGGGTTTTTATTTTCATCAAGGTTACTTCAAAGAAGATAAAATGGGTTCTAAAAGATTAACATCATAGTACCGAAACTTCATTTTTATAGCATCTTGTTGATTAAAATTCAAAACAAGTTACCTCCTTTATCTTGACCATACGAACTTAAAAAAATCCCATAAGAATCACTATAACATTCACAATTGACCTATATTTGTCGTCCATTCTAAAAATCTTCATCCATGTACCAAAAATCCTCAAAACCCCACCAATGGAATGAGACAATTCCCCTTATGCAAAAACTATTTTTATTAAATCTCTAAAAATCACCACACATGAGTAATATGTCATTTAAACATCATCCATGGTCGTAATTAAATTAAAATAATCATATTATTTTATTTAATGGGTCCACCTGCTTAGCTTATTACCTTCACAAAACACAAGGTTCTAACACCTAATTTTACCTGTGGGTCACAAGACCCCTCAATATGACCTCAAATATGACATGTTACCACTCGATGGAAATATCAGAACCTTTAGAAAAATTTTAATCAAGTTATACATCATGAAACATTCACATTCACAAACCACAACTACTTTTATCTTCACCAAATAGGCTGCCAAAAAATATGATTTATAAATCCAACTGGTTAACACCATTTGTGCACTTTCAAGACCTAAAACTTTATTCATTGGTTGAGACATTTATCACTCTTCAAATTCCATGTGGTATAAAGAATCAAATCAACCAACTCATTCTTTTAGACAAATTAGTCATGTCCTAAAAAGCAAGAAGTATTCTTGCTCACAAATTAAACTAGAAACCACATAAAATACAATTAGTATGAAACCAAACTTATACCATTTGAAATATCTCTAAATCCTATTTCCATAACATATTGTACCTCCTTCCAAATCTAAGTGGAAGGCTTTCAACCAAAGTGATCTTTGCAAACTTTTGAAGTTGCCCTAAACCGCCCTTTGACCAGATCAACATAAATTAAGGATACTTGAACACTTAACAATATCACCATGACATTAAAAATAATTTAAATAAATGAAAACCTAACATACATCACATAATTATAATTTGGTTTGTAACTCATTTGGACAACCTTGTTCTAAATAGAACTTCTTTAGAAACTCGGCTTGTTTGAGTCGAGTACAATCATCACCACAACCTCTAACATACCTTTCTAGAAACCTATAACATTCCTCTTCACCATAAAATCATAATTGAATTAATATAAATCAATTTTTTCCACTTAGGATCATTTTATCTCCTACCACTTTTGAGATAGGGTTTCAAACACATAAAAAGTAGTTTTGCTTCTTAACATACGTTCGAAACACCTAATGGTGAAATTGTTGATGTCGAATCGCAGCACCCTTGAATGTCTACAACACGATGGGTTGAGACTCTCAGATCGATTACATAACATGGAGATTTTCCCAAGTGTGGGACCTTGCGAAATCAGAAAAGCTCTCCGGATGAAGGCTGGTTCCTATTCCTCTATTTAGATGCACACGTAGAAGATGTAGAGGGTTTACTAAAAACCTAATCTAACTTGCAAGGAGACAGGGGTAAGAAAATGCATAAAATAAAACTTAAACTAACAAGTTCACTGCCAAAGAGAAGAAGGGAGGGGAAAACAGAAATTTCCAACCTTTAGAAAGAAGCCCCTCCTACAATTTATAGGAAGAATGAGAGAGAAAAGAGAGAGAAAATCGAAAACTACCCCAACCACCTCCGAATGCACTTAACTCATCTCATAATGATAGTAGGTGAGAACCCAGTAACCCAAAAGTGGCGAACTGTATTTTGCATTTTTTTAAAAATTCTCATCCAATTAAAGATATCCAAGTTGTAATTGGACGAGAGGACCTCGTAATCTTTCCAGAAAGTCCAACCTTGCATGAATCCGAGCTCCCAGTCAAAAGTTATGGCCATTTGAATATCTGCGCCAGGGTCTGCTTCCTGTCAGCGCTCAAAATGTTGCGCCTCCTGAAGGTGCACCTTGGCGCATCCATGTGCGTGTCGACATCCTCTTACATGTGCCAAGGTGTAAATTTTCTTGTGTTGACACTCCGTGTCATGCACCATTTCTGTGCGCCAAGGCGTAACTTTTCTGTGTCGACACTCCGTGTCATGCGCCATTTCTGTGCGCCAAGGCGCAACTTTTCCTGTGTCGACACTCCGTGTCATGCGCCATTTCTGTGCACCAAGGTGCAACTTTTCCTGTGTCGACACTCCGTGTCATGCACCATTTCTGTGTGCCAAGGCACAACTTTTCTGTGTCGACACTCGTGTCATGCGCCATTTCTATGCGCCAAGGTGCAACTTTTCTGTGTCGACACTCCGTGTCATGTGCCATTTCTGTGCGCCAAGGCACAAATTTTCTGTGTCGACACTCCGTGTCATGCACCATTTCTATGCGCCAAGGCACAACTTTTCCTGTGTCGACACTCCGTGTCATGTGCCATTTCTGTGCGCCAAGGCGTAACTTTTCCTGTGTCGACACTCCATGTCATGCGCCATTTCTATGTGCCAAGGTGCAAATTTTCTGTGTCGACACTCCGTGTCATGTGCCATTTCTATGTGCCAAGGTGCAACTTTTCCTATGTTGACACTCAATGTCATGTGCCATTTCTGTGCGCCAAGGGCATGTCAGGGATTTGAGCTTCTTTGATTTCTCCATTCTCCTACTTGTCTATATCTACCCGGGGAAAAGATATATACAACAATTTGGCAACTCAATGGGATCACCTACACCGCTAGGTAGAAGATCAGTGGCCTTTTAGCAATCCATTGGGCATGGAGTCATAAGTAATAACCTGAAACCAACCTCGATATCCGATACCGCAACTTCTTCTTCTCGACAACATTCTCGAATTGTGGAAATCAACCTGAGAGCAACAAAACCTGTGCCAAAGCACTTAGGGAAACTGAAACCTAACTACAACAAGACAATGTGCATACGCACTTAGAGGAATTTAAATCTAGGCTAATATTTACAAGGGTAAACCTTTTCCTTTTAGTAGCAATGTTTAAGATAGATTCCGTTAACCGGAATCGGGAGTTCTCCTCCATCCAAAGTAGACAATTGGAAGGCATTACTATTCTTACATCCTGTGACCATGTAGGGGCCACTCCAAATGGCATCAAACTTGGAATTCCTTCCTGGCTTTGCCCGATCTGCATCCCATTTCAGAACTAGGTCCCCTTCCTGGAAGGTCCTTGCTCTTGCTTTCTTATCAAACCATCTTTTTACTAAGGCCTAATCTTTCTCAATTGTTTGAACTGCATGTTCTCTAATTTCTTCCAATTCCATCAACTCTGCATACCTAGCCTCAATTGGTTCGAAATCAGCCAACTCCAACCGCTTCATGAACTCTAATGTAGGCATTTCTAATGATATAGGCACATCGCCTCTTTTCCATAGACCAACTTGTAAGGGGAATTACACTGTAGACCTCTTTGGTGTTATTCTCAGTCACCCATAATGCTGATTTAGCTTGGTATGCCATGTTATTTGATTTTCATCCGAGTCCTCCCGATGATTCTTAGCAAATTTTTGTTTGTAGACTCTACTGTCCATTACCCTGCGGGTAATAATTTGAAGAGGTGCTCAAATAGATTCCATTCTTGACAGCCCATTCTGTAATCTTGGAACCTATAAATGCCAATGCATTGTCTGATATGATAGTGGCCGGCACACCGAACCTGGTCACTATTCCTTCATAAAAGTCTAGTATGTTAGACTCATTTGCTTCCTTGAGCGCTACTTTGATCCACTTGGTGAAATAGTCCGTTGCCGTGAGAATCCACTTGTGGCCTTGGCTTGAGTTTGGATTGATGACCCCGACGAAGTCCAATCCCCATTGCATAAATGGTTGGTCAACCAGAATTGGGTGCAATGGAAGCGCTGCTAGTCTTTCTTTGCCTGTGAAGAGTGCACATTTCCTACACTTTCTTATCCATGTATAGCAGTCACTGAAGACTGTCGGCCAATAATACCCTACCTTCATTATCTTGAGAGCTGTTACTCGTGGGGAAAAATGTCCTCCAGAATCTCCATCGTGAAAATCTCGTAACACCCTCTCAATTTGGCCTGTCCCAATGCACCTCAATAGAACTCCATTGATGTCTTTCTTAAACAAAACACCACCAACAAGCACATATGGAATGGCTTGTAATCTGAAGTATCTCCTCTTTGCTTTTCTCATTTCTGGAGGGCATAGGCCTGTCTGTAGGAAGTGTATCACATTCTGAGTCCAACAGGGAGTGGGCACATCATCATTTTCTTGTTCTTGGTTATCCTGTAGTACCAAGACAACCTCTTTTTCATCACCTGCTTCAACTTGTTGACTCAAGGCTAGCTGCTCACATAGTCCCTTCCCACGTACTAGTTTGGTGACCTTGATCTCGATGTCATATTCCATGACACGAGTTATCCATCCTGCACGTTTCTCATTCAGATCCTTGTTTAGAAGGAAGTCCCTGACTCCCGCATGAGAGACCAATAATTGGATCTTGTTGTTTGAGACTAGGTGCTTGAATTTCTTTAAGCTCCTGATCACTGCAAGGACATGCTTTTCAATGAAAGAGTACCTATTTTCGTATTCCTCCAAGCCTTGACTGAAGAAAGCAACTGGTTGTTCTAATCCTCCTTTGTTTTGTTGTACCAGGATTGCAGAAATCGTGTCCCCACCACCAAAGGCATATAGCACGAAGTCCTTGGAGAAGTCTGGATTGACGAGAGTCGGAGCTTGAGATATAGCCTCTTTTATTGCCTCAAAACTTACATTGCCTTCAGATGTCCACTTAAATGCCATACTCTTCTTTAACATCAGTGTTATTGGCTTCACAAGAGCAGCAAAATTTGGAACAAATCTGCGGACAAAATTGATCCTTCCCAAGAAGCTTTGAAGAGCCTTCTTGTGACTTGGCAATGGCAATTCTCGAATTGCTTCAACTCTTTTTGGGTCAATTGTCAACCCTTCCTTTGAAACAATATGGCCTAGAAGTTTTCCCTCGTGAGCCAAGAATATGCATTTTTTGGGATTCAATATACCCCAAATCTTCTACACTCTCGAAATACTTGCCTCAAATGACAGAGGTGATCCGCTGTATTTTTTGAGAATACAGTGATGTCGTCAAGATTTATCAAAACTATTTTATTGATCAACCCCTTAAATGCCATATCCATTGCCCTTTGGAAAGTGGCCCTAGCATTTGATAGCCCAAATGGCATCTTCTTGTAGGCATAAGTCCCCCATTTGGTGGTGAAAGCCGTCTTGAATTGGTTATCTTCTTTCACCATTACCTGATTGTACCCTGAGTAGCCATCTAGGAGAGAGAATCTCTCTGAACCGGATACTACTTGCAATATTTGTTCCATTGAAGGAAGTGGGTAATGGTCTTTGAGAGATGCCCTGTTTAGGTCTCAGAAATCCACACACAACCTGATTTCTCCACTCTTCTTCCTGACTAGGAACCAAGTTTGCAACCCAGCTTGAGTGCTTGATCGGGAATATAATGCTTGCCTCTATTAGCTTATTTATCTCTTTCTTCATTAGAGGTTCAATGTGAGGGTTGACTGGTCTCTGCTTCTGCCTGATGGGCTTAGCATCCGGATCCAATTCTATGGTATGTTGTGCCAAATTTGGATCGAATCCTCTTAAGTCTTCATAGCTCCAAGCGAAGACATCTGGAAATTCTTGGCAAAGTTGTATGAAATCTGATTTCTCCTGCTCAGTGGCCACTTTACCAATTTGAAGAGTTTTGCCTTCCCCAACTGGAATTGGCTCTGAATCTTCTCTCTTGACCTGTATGTTAGCCTTTTCCTTACGGAACTGGTCGTTAGGGTTGAAGATAGACTCCAATGTTACTAAACCCTTAGGAAGCTTGTTTGTCTATAGCTGCACTACTTGATCCCCATATTGCTGCTCTAGCCTATCCTGATTTCTAGCTGAGAATTCAGCTTCTTCTTGTAAGAAATTGACAATCTGTTGATCATTCTCAAACACCTGCCAGCTTGTGTTATTATCTGGAACTGCTGGCCTCACAATCACATGGATATGTGGCTGTGTTTTTTCCTTTTGATGTTGTCAACCACATCAAACGTTGCTCCAACTATGCTGCGAGCCTATCTGCGACTTCATTTTTCTTCCTGGGTATGGACACAATGTTGAAAGCTTTGAAATCCTCAATGAGGTCCCATACCCTATTCTTGTAGCTCCTCAGCAAGTCGTTCTTTGTAGCATGTTGTCCCCTAACTTGGTTGACAATCAACTCACTATCTCCAAACACCTGCAAGTTCTTTATGCCCCTTTTCCTGGCCCAATGAATTCCATGAATCAATGCTTCGTATTCAGCCGTGTTGTTCGAACAGGAAAACTGGAAACGAAAAGCTGAAAAATATTTGATGTCTTGTGGTGAAATCAACATTGCACAACCTCTAGCACCTTGTCTGCTTCTCGAACCATCGAAAAATAATTTCTGAATTTTTTTCATCCTTTTGTTCAGGCTGAATGATGTCGGGAATGGGTGAATTTTCTTCGTGTATACAATACATGCCCAATTCAGATTCTTCAATTTCCTTGTATGGGTCAAATTCATGACTCTTGTTTGCCCATTCATCCAAAGTTAAATCAGGAATTCCCTCGACCTTAGTACCTGTTTCTAGATCATTTGAACACTCCTCCTGATCAAAAGCTGAGCAATTTGCATTGATAGGACTTGATACATAAGGCTCAATATGGAAATTGGCAATTGATTCTGATCTGATTGTTGCTTTAGCTCCATACCTTGTCCTGAAAATCATGTGCGACCAATCTGCAGATAAATATCCACCGATCTTTGCAGTGAAGTCCCTTGATAAACACAATGCGAAGAGTGGCGGGAGGTCAATTACAGACACATCTTGCAAGACTGTAACATTAGGACATGAATGTAGTGTTAGGCTTAACCCTTTGATGACCCCAACTATTCCCACTGCCATTCCATCTAGTTGCACTACTCCTTTCAGCACTGGCTCATATTTCAAACCCAGTTGATCCGTTATTTGCTTCGGCATCACTGAACTACTTGCCCCAGAATCAATCATGCAATTGTGTACTAATTTATCCCCGATGATTAATGAAATATAGAATGGAGGAGGTTTCAAAACTTTACCTTGTTGTCATCCATGATTCCCTTCAGGCTGAGTAGCATTCGTGAGGACCTTATCTTGCATATGGGCCTGCTGGTTCGAACTTGACCAATTCTTCATGGCAGCTTGTAGAAGATCTCTTTTTCCTGGGATGGATAAAGATTCCCACATTGATATATTCACGTTCGTCTTCTTCATTTGATCAATGATCTTTGAAACGGGATGAATTGTCCTTTGCTGTCCCTTACTTGGTGCAAACTTTCTCGGAGCTTGAGCATGTGCGTGTGTTGTTACAACAGTACCTTGGGTTGATTTTGTACATTTGGAGCTGCGTTTGGTCTACTAACCCCTTGTTGTGTAAGAGTGGGTTGAGAAACAACTGGATTACACGGTTGTCCCTCTCCTATATTTCTCTTCTTTGACCAGTGTATTGGCGACATGCCTTGAAAAGGCTGTTGGTTAACTCCACATGAAGTCTTCCATTTTCCAATTTACCAATGTGGTTTCTATTAGAGGTCTCTCTTTTTGTGTTTGTTCTTTGTTGATTCTCCTCCGGCTTGGTTCTTGAGCAACACCAATGGTTTGCACCTTCAAGGCTCCTGATTTAGTGCACCATTGAAACATCTTGGTGATTGTGAGGTAGATTACAAAGGTAACACCAGTCGTACTCCGTGCCATGTTATTTTGTGTCAAGACCAAATATCTTGAGGACGTCGTTGCATTTGGATCATATGGTCGAAATGGCCTGGCAGCTTGAGGTGTCCTTGGTTCTAGTTTTGGTTTGCGGCACTGAGGTGGTGGTATATTTTGTTGGTATGGGGGCGTAGCTTGGTACTGTGCTTGAGGCTGATATGGTCTAGCACTTTGAGCTTGTTGTCTTTTGATAGTCACAAGCTCATTTCCAAGGTTTTGCCATTGTTTCATGACCTCTCCCCAATTCCTTTGAAGTATTTGAAGAAGTCGACCCTCATTATTGCTTTGATTTCTAGGAGTTGGAATGGGATTCAACTCGGTGCTTGATCAGTTGTAGGATTTCCCATGTCCGGATAGAGAGGCATTGGTGGCCTTGGTGCAAGCTTGCCACTTGGATCAAGCAGTTCTCTGCTCGATAGCCGTGTCGTAGGCCCCCAGCGGCGTTGTTCCTCCCATTGATTGGATCATCATGGCTATGTCTGAATTTATAGCCTTTAAGAAATAAAGGAATGCTCCTTCGGCGGTCTAACAAATTATTGGAATCTGTCCCATGTCCGTTGGAAGCTGAAGTTGAAATTTTTCATTTGTTCGTTAGGAGCCCTTTTGATTGTTGTCAGTTGTTCCAATAAAGATAAATTGTCTGCCCTTTCCCCGAATTGGTTGCAAAGAGTGAGAACAAAGTTGGTTCCAATTAAGTAATAGACCGCTTTGTAAGGCTCCTAAACCATTTTAAGGCCTTACCTTTGAAAGATGAAGCCAATGACTTGACCGCAACATCCATTTCATTTATTTCGTGGATTGTACATGCATTAGCAATATCTGGATGTGATCAATACGAGTAGTATGGTTTTCTCTGTAAAATAGGGTATATTCTTTAGTGCTACAACTGGAATTTGATTCTGAGCATTTAGGGCAAGTGGACTACTACCCGTGAAATTGAAAAAGGGATTCGGTGGTAGATGTGCCATTATGATTGGCCTAAGAACCCTGGTCGATGCGAGAAAAGGCCTACCAGGTGGAGGTGTAGACAAAGTCCTGTTAGGTGGAGATGGTGATCTTTGTGGTCTTCTTCCTCTCCTTCCTCTTCCTGGTGATAGTTACAAGTGGAAAAATAGCCCCTCTTCTCGAGTATTGGACCTGGTTCGAATTCTTCTCATATGCCAGGCAACCTTTCTTCACGCTTCACCATGAATTCTATCCCTTCTTGAGTCGCTTGGGATGTGTTAGAAAAATGAGCCTCAAAAGGCAGACTTCTACCAAGTTACACACCAAACCTGACAATATTTAAAAATAGAATTTTGAAAGACCTGTATTTTTGATATTTTAGAGTTTGGAATTTGATTTGGAATGACAGTCCCGAAAATCCAAAAATGCCAGACTTCCGAAAACCCGAAATCCGAAAATAAAAAAACCATGAAATTTTGAAAGTCAAAATATCAAAAATCTAAGAATACCCTTTTGAAGATTATCCCCCGATCTATCAACTGGTGAAATTTTGACTTGTTTCGAGCAAGTTAAGTCCTTGAAAATTGATTTCAAAGTTCAGCCTGGAAGGTAAAAAAAAAAAAACTGAAACTGTAAAACCTGTAATTTTTAAGGCCGAATTTCATGAAAACTCCTTCAAATCTTGTGGAATGACCTCTTGGTCCCACCGGGCGTGCCAAAACTATTGATGTCAAATCACAGCACCCCTGAATGTCTACAACATGATGGGTTGAGACTCTCGGTACGATTACATAACATGGAGCTTTTCCCAAGTGTGGGACCTTGCGAAATCGGAAAAGCTCTCCGGATGAAGGCCGGTTCATATTCCTCTATTCAGATGCACACATAGAAGATGTAGAGGGTTTACTAAAAACCTAATCTAACTTGCCAAGGAGACAGGGGTAAGAAAATGCATAAAATAAAACCTAAACTACAAAGGTGATGCACCAAGGAATGAAGAACACCTATCTTGCTAATAAACACAGACCATTAAAATGCAATGCAAGATCATACACAGATAGCCAAATTCATAGTGAAAGATCAGGGGGATACAAATGAATATAGAGAGGGTTGAGAATCATCCACAGACATGCATTAATTTGCTCCAAAGATTGATACAACACACTGCAAAATGCCAAGAGGCAAGGTTACATTACAGTTTCAAATGGGAGGTTTTAACTCCACAAGTTCACCTGCCAAAGAGAAGAAGGGAGGGGAAAAACAAAAATTTCCAACCTTTAGAAAGAAGCCCCTCCTACAATTTATAAGAAGAATGAGAGAGAAAAGAGAGAGAAAATCGAAAAGCGCCCCAACCACCTCAGAATGCACTTAACTCATCTCATAATGATCGTAGGTGAGAACCCAACGAACCCAAAAGTGGCGAACTATATTTTTCATTTTTAAGAATTTTTTCTAATCCAATTAAAGATATCCAATTGTAATTGGACAGAGGACCTCGTAAGCTTTCCAGAAAGTCCAACCTTGCATGAATCCGAGCTCCGAGTCAAAAGTTATGGCCATCTGAATATCTGCGTCAGGGTCTACTTCCTGTCAGCGATCAAAATGTTGCTCCTCCTGAAGGTGTGCCTTGGCGCATCCATGTGCGTGTCAACATCCTCTTACATGTGCCAAGGTGCAACTTTTCCTGTGTTGACACTCCGTGTCATGCGCCATTTCTGTGTGCCAAGGCGTAACTTTTTCCTGTGTCGACACTCTGTGTCATGCGCTTGGCGCAATCTGACTTTTCTGTGTCGACACTCCGTGTCATGCGCCATTTACGTGCACAAGGTGCAACTTTTCTTGTGTCCACACTCGTGTCATGCACCATTTCGTGTGCCAAGGCGCAACTTTTCTGTGTTGACACTCGTGTCATGCGCCATTTCTATGCGCCAAGGTGCAACTTTTCTGTGTCGACACTCCGTGTCATGTGCCATTTCTGTGCGCCAAGGCACAATTTTTCTGTGTCGACACTCGTGTCATGCACCATTTCTATGCGCCAAGGCAAAACTTTTCTGTGTCGACACTCCGTGTCATGTGCCATTTCATGCGCATAAGGCGCAACTTTTCTTGTGTCGACACTCCATGTCATGCGCCATTTCTATGCGCAAGGCGCAAATTTTTCTGTGTCGACACTCCGTGTCATGTGCCATTTCTATGTGCCAAGGTGCAACTTTTCCTATGTCGACACTCTGTGTCATGTGCCATTTCTGTGCGCCAAGGGCATGTCGAGGATTTGAGCTTCTTTGATTTCTCCATTCTCCCGCTTGTCTATATCTACCCAGGAAAAGATATATACAACAGAAATGATTTCATTATTTTTGTGAAACCTTATATAATCAATGTATAAACTTACTGAAATCTAAAAAGTTCCATGAAAATCACACAATTTAGGGTGAACATCAAAGACCCAATTCAAGATGAAAACAACCTTATTCTTAACCTTGTTTCACCAAAACTAACATAAAAAAAATACACATCATGACAACATGAAAATTTTCCCACAAAACCATGACATACCCTATATATATCTTCAATAATCACCATGTCACAAAAAAAACTCCATCTCTCCATCCTATCTCATTTACATAGCTAGCCCTTAGGGTTTTACACTGTAAAGGTTAGGTTCAACTGGAATAACATTATAAATGACCATATAAACTCTAAATAAGGTACTAAAATACTTGGTAAATCATAAATCAACTTCCTACATGCATTCATGGGCACATATATCTCCACAACTTAATCTCATTCATTCTAACATCCATACCTAGACCAAATGAGCACCTAAAACATGATCGAAACTTGTATCTACACCATGAAGCTCATATGAGTGCCTAAGAACTAACAAAACATACTCTAAATTATTCCAGCATGATTCTCAAGTCACCAAAAAGTTCACACCACCATGCATTGTCACCTAAGCTAACTAGGTCACTGATTAGGCTTGCAAAACAAGTAATCCTCACGAAACTATTGATGTCACCATGAAAACATATGAATCATCATGTCATCAATATGAGTATCATCTAACTCCATTTTGTTATTATTGAGGTTTTGCATAAATGAAAACACCTAAATCATAGCATGCTAACAATCTCTCCATTTTTCGTTGATGGAAAACTACCTAAACTTCTCCCCCTTTTACATTAATGAAAAAGGCATATCTGAACCTACATGATCTTCACCTTTCTCATCTTCATATGATCACCTCTTGTTTAGAAACATTAATCAAAGGTCTCATTCTAGCTCAAAAACTTGAGTTTTTTCACAAAATCTTATATTTAGCCATTTATAAGCATAGAAGCACCTTTGAACCCCCTTAGAAAAGAACATAAGACACCTAAACATGCCAATAAACATGAATAAAACATCATGATACCTTTTATTTTGGATAAAATACCATCATCCACCTTGTGAACATGCAAAATTTTTATTCCACCTCAAAACTTGATTTTTTATTCCATTAGATCACTGTAATGTGATCATATACCTGAAGCATACTCTTCGCGAACATGCCAAAAATTATGAATAAATACCAATAAATCCACTTTACCTTCATTCTTGATTTATTTCATCACACAAGGTCTCAATTTTAACACAATAATTTGTTTTATTTCTTCATATACCATGTTTTGACCATCTTCACTCATAATAGCACTTGTGTGAGACCATGTACTATGTGCATACACCATCAAATCAAGATAACAATGAGAAAGGATATAATCTTACCATATTTCTTTAAATTTATTGTCTTCCTAAAGCTTAAATTATATTTCTTCTTCTTCAATTTTGGTTTCAAGACTTCTCAATTGCTTTGAGATCCCTCAATAGACTCTTGATGGTTTTGAAGCCAACATTGACATGTTCTAGAAAACCATACACATCATGAAAATGTATTCCACAACTCCCCTAGACTTAATACAACCATCTTTGGTAGAGAAGCACAAAATCAATCTTCTTACCTTGGATTCTTGGCTTAATAATACTTCAAATACTTGATCCTAGTCCTAAACCAATCTTTTGAAGCCATATTTGAGTGAAGTAATACAAGTTTGAACCAAACATAGCTTGTTATTAGAGAAAAGAACTCAAATCATACCTCATATAGCTTGTTATCATCAATTCCACCTTATAGAAGCACAAACTCATGTTCTCTTATCAAATTTGGTCCATACACCCAATATCCACATGTAGCCACCTTTTATCAGTATTGAAACATCACAAATTAAAACAAAGCTTACCTTTACTCATATGATTGTTTTCCACACTTTCTTTTGCACTCATGAGATGAAGATACCCCACAAGAATTTACATATATGACATTAGAGCAATTAGGACTGTCATATTTTGATTCTAACATTTGTAGACATATCTAACTTATCATAGTATACACTAATCCTTTGATCCACATTCATTAATTAACCTTGACTATAAACCAAGCCAGATAAACACACATTTATCTTCTTCTAAGGAATCATGTACTCTCTAGATTAACTAGATTAATTCAAGAACTTATCAACACTTGATACCGGTTAGGAGCTTCATCCCCTACCTCTTGTAATTTTTTATTGTTAGCCAATTCATGCATGTGATGATCAAGTAGTTGTAATATTGACCTCTACTCAAAAAAATAACACTTTCAAGATCATTTTGACAATTCATATCACTTACAAACATGAAGAAACACTTCATACCTGATGTAACCTACATGCCCTACCTAAGCTGGTTAAAATCACACCTCTACGAGCATAATCAATCTTTATAATCTCACATTTATATATTATCATTTTTAGTCGAAGAGTCCCTCATAACTGACATTATTTTGATCTTCAAATTTTATTGAGAAGAAACATGTAGACCAATTCAATCATACTTAAAATATTCAAGCTTTTCATGGCTTCCCATATACACCTTTGAACATACTTGTGCACCTTCCAATGCGAGAGAGACACTGACCACTGAGACACCTCGCATACCATTTGAGTATTGTAGATAATTTAATGAGACTTAGTAACACAACCCTTAACAAAGAGTCATACTTTTATTCCAAAATATCATCTTTAGTCATGTAGAAAACTCAACTACCATGGAAATAACACCCTTTCTTCTTTTTATATACTTTTCATTGATATTACACACCTTTAGCAGACTTTATTACTTCAAATGTAAGAAAGGATGGATGAGCATACCTTTATTGTACATTGTACATTATTTCAACACTCTAATGAAACCATACTAATTCACAAATTTCCCTTACCTCTAAATATCTTATCAAACTTGTGGATGCATATTTTCAAATTTTGATCTCAAGTATGTTCTCAAATTGTTAACATTTCCTTCACCGAGACATGAAATTGGAGTGAAATGGACCATAAAAGCCACATTTTATTGGTTGGAGGAGAATTTATTACCTTGATTAATCTCCCATACTCTCAATAAGTTCACAGAGTCCATCATAAGGTAAAATAACTACCTACATGCCTCGAACATTTATTCGACTATAAAAATGTATTTTATGTACTAAATGCAAACACTACATATCCCTCACCATGCACATCTTCAAGGTTTCATGAAAAGATAAGAAAACCTTATTTCATGCATTGTAAGCTCAAGAGTCATTAAATCTTACCATGCCATCTTCACACCACTTGATTTACACATACAACCAACTATCCCTTGAAAGAATGAAAGTCACATATAATTTTTGATGAATACACTTTCATGAAGAAAATTTACTTGTTATGAATACCTATTTGGCCATAATATCACCTCCAAAATCCTTGAAGAAAACTCTTGAGATAATACTACCCAATTTTCACTTTCATCCTTTTCCTATTAGCTATTTGTGCATTTAACTATCAACTCCCTAGACTATCATGAATTTTTGGAACCTCAAACCTATTCAGAGTATGAAACCACTTGAATCTCAAATAACTCCTTGTCTATATGATTTGTTAAAATTTAGCTCTAGGATCCATCATTTACTCCTCGACAATAAGTGTTTCTCTATACCACTCAATATGCATTGTTAGAACCATTCATGACAAAAAAGCTACAAGAATTCATGCATTTTTATTTCAAGAGCATAAGCTTGACCAAAAACAATGTATAAATACCACACGAATCCCAAGCATCCTTTTGTCATGATTTTGAAACATGATCAATAGTTTTATACTTCAATCCTCCTTAGTTTTTACTATTCATACATCATGAACACCCCATTGACCATACTTGAGATAGTTTCTGATCAAATCATTATTTGGTGACTCATACCAAATTCAAACCTTCCTTTCAAAGCATTATCATACTTGATATTATGATGAAAACTTCATACTAGCTGATAACATAGGGTATTTGGACTCAAAAATCACTATATGACCATAACACATCAATGAAGGACAATGTAGACTTAAAGAAACTACTCATCCCTTGAATTACCTTTTAAGACCACTCCATAACTTCACACTCATAATAGAATCTTGAACACACTTGATTCTAGCACTTGAAGTTTATTACATAATTATGACACAACTTTTGAATTAGAATCGACACAATTATATGTCATAAACCTCTATTCAAGATCATCATTATTTAGACACAAACCTTGAAAACAATAGTAATCTTCACATAGATGTCATGACATAAGAAATTTCCTTTGGGAAATTAACCTGACTTATATACCCTCTAATTCATATCAAACAAAAAAAATCATTATGAAAAAGAAGCCCAGACTTCAAGAACATAGACATACACTAGAATAAAAACAAGACTTGAATCATGACATAAATAACATGACCTACCATTTTGAACCATAAGAACATGATAAATGACTTGAAGAGACATGTCTTGAAATCATGGGGAATATAAACACAGACCAATACATCTCCCCCTCACTCCAATGCTTCATTTGAACCAATACACCTCTAAGAATCCTAGTAGAGGCATATGTCATCATGGAGGATCTAGAAGAGAGACCTAAGAAGGTCCCAAGCCTTATTTTGGATCCTTGATTGACTCATTATTTTCTAATTCTTCATCTAATACAACAGACTCCTCCTTTTGATCAATCAAACCTTTTGGATCCTCTTGGAAATTTTGACTAGCCTCCTTCTTCCTCTTGTACTCTTGGAATTTCGGATTGGATCCTTGAGTCCCTTTCTTCAACTTCCCTACATCACAAAACCTTGCAATGTGCCCTATCTTGTGGCACCTAAAGCATTCCACCTATCTTTTCTTGCACTCAATTTCCTTATGTCCAAAACCATTACAAGTAAAGCAATATCCATTGAAGTTGCACATACATTTTAATTTTTTATTGTCCATTCTTGTAATACTTTGTAAGATGTCCCTTTTCATGACAATGGTATCATTCCAAACCATATCCTAACCAAAATTTTGTTCCTTATTTGCTTGACATTATTCTTCATTCTCTCCTTCACAATGATTCCTCTAAACTTGTCCATTGTATTCATCCTTCTTCTCAAACTTAGGACTGCACATACTAGCTCTATGTCCATAAACACCACACTTATAACAATTACCATGAAAAAATCCATACCTATATGCATTTGGTTGTTTGATAGATGATCTTCCATGAGATGGAAGCTTTTAATTCTCTCCCATGCTTGGTTGTCTTCTATCATTAGATCCTTGACTTGATTCTTCCTCATTTTTCTCTGATTTGAATGAATCCTCCTTGAAGCCTAGACCTATTCTATCACCATATGCCTTTTGTTTTCCTAACATATTATACAAACTATATGAACTTTCATGAAAATATGATACCTTGTGTAGACACCTAAAATCGGTATCTCTACCCTTGTCTTCCCACATGCGCATTTCACCATGATCTTATCTATACCCCCTTAAATTAATTCATCCCCTTACCATTAATATAATTAAATTCCAACTTATCATCCCATCACCTTTAATCCTTATTAATATTCATTAATTAACATTGGTTAATTAATCTCCATTAGTTAATTAATTAATTAATATCCACTAGCCCTAATAGACTTTCCCTTTAAGTTACTTTTATTATAAATCTACATCCCTAATATTTTTTTATTTTTATCCTTCCCATATTTATCTCCTAACTACCCATGACACATCCATCAACAACCTCTTCCTGCCTACAAGCTTTAAAGTGCTTTTCCCATTCTTAAAAACCTGAAATCCTGACTAAATCACAAAATCAACCCCGTTGGGGAAAGTTTCCACTGAAGTTGGTAGTGACCCATCTCAGTCACTATCAACCCTTTAAATTTATATTCACCCCCATTTATGGGGTATACATGCCAATATCCAAGTTTATTTTCAACTTACGAACATTTTCTCATGCGAGAATTCTCACAATAGTTATACACCTCTTAGATCTCCTTTCAACCTGTTTTCATCACTCTTATACATCCTTTGTAATATTATCATCATTTTGTGATTTTTATTCATTTATTATCATATTTTTGTTGTCTTGTTTGCATATAACATTTTTAGGACCAGATAAATTCCACAGAATTTTTTTAGTCATCTTAATCATCCCTTGTACTTACGGGTTTCCCATCCATCTTATCCATCCTCGGCCTTGTCTTGCACTACCCCAATTGTTGTCGTTCTACCTAGGTCATTTTCAACCCATCTTTGTGTCATCATCCTTTACTATTTCTAGACCCTCCTCAATGTTTGTTCCTACCTGTTACTTTTTCTAGTTCTCATCTTTATTGTTTGACTTCTCTGTCACTCTAAATCTATTATGTTTGCATCCTAGTATTCATTGCTCCACCCTAGTTTCCATCGACCCAAGTCTTGTTTTTAATCCAATCCCTCCAAATATCTATATGTTTCCATCCATTCTATTTCACTATCTTATATTTCATTTTATAGGTTTTACAAGCATTTACAAAGCCCCATTATCTTCAAGTCTACACTTAGAATATCCAAATCCTCCTTTTCAGTTGTTTTTTTATCAATCTACCTCATATCACCGTCAACATGTACCTCTGTATCCCCTGTTCATTGTTGAACTTGTTAGCTAAACTTATTTCAAGTTCAATCTAGATCCTATTTGTATGTGATTTAAATTTTTGCATTTTCATGTTCTATGTGCCTCAGATTCTACATATTATCTTATTTATTATTCTTTCTTTTATCATATCTTATTAAACATGGTAGTTTACATCTGCCAAGGAAGTTAACGCTTCTTGGAGCTGACTTTGTTGGGAAACCCTCCCATCTATCATCTAATCCATTTCCCTCTTAGTATCCTTGTTTTACAAGTCATCAACTTTAGGCAATGGGGATCTATTATTCACTTTGCACCCGTCTTCTCATATCCATCATATCACATTTGAGTTAGCTTAAACCCTCCATGTTTTGATTTTTTTAAATCTCCTTAGTAGCTAACATCATTAACTTGAGATGAATGAGAAATCAATAACAACAAATTGCTTGTAATGGTAATTAACTCTTTCTTTAGATCATATTTCTCAAGATCATGTTTGAGACACTTTTACCTCTTGATCTTCAAATCAAATAGAGCCTCCTTAATTTGAACCTTTAAAACATTAATTTCTTCCTCATGAGATACACACAATGTGTCCAAATTATTTTTATAAAACACTAATTCCAACATTAAGTGATAAAGATCCCCCAATATTACCACCAAATATCTCCCTCTAGCGTGTTAGGTTACTTCCAAGGGCTTGCTATGATACCAATTTTTGAAAGTTATAAAGACTAAGAGGGGGGTGAATCAGTCCCGAATAAAACCTTTCACTATTTATACTTCAAACATCAAACAAACATCCTCATGAATTACATACATTAATGCTTGATCACAATCAGATATAATTCACCATGAAATATACTTAACCAAAGAAAGAATTCATGTATACATATGAATAAGAACATGATATATACTCAAAAAAATTCTTTATTGATATTCAAATAAGATCACAAAAATGATGCCTTCAACAATACAATAACAAGATACAATCAAGTGATATTAATGCAATCAACTATACCTCTTGAATACACCAGAGTATATTCCTATTTTGGATAAGACTTCAACTCATAATAAAAACTACAAATAATCTAAAGACATGGGAATGAAATAAACATTATTTTAATATAATTATCATCACTTGACACCAACTCTTCTCTCCTTCATCAACTCGCCATCAAGGAAACTTCACCGTACTTTTCTTTGCTTAAATCCACCTCATGAAAAGACCACCATCTACCTGACCTTGAGTGGAATTTTTATTTTGAGCTAGGCCCAAGGAGGGTTTGATTTTAATCAAGGTTTCTTCAAAATAAGATAAAAGGGGTTCCAAAATATTAGCATTATAGTACCCAAAACTTTAGTTTCATAGAATCTTCTTGATCAAAATTAAAAAGTGGTTTTTTTACCTCCTTAATCTCAATCATACCATCTTAAAAAAGCTGATAAGAATCACTATAAAATTCAGAATTGACCCATATAGGTGGGTCATGCCAAAAACCTTCATCCATGCACAAAACTCCTCAAAACCCCACCAATGGAATGAGAAAATCCCTCATGCCAAAACTATTTTTGTAAAGCTCTAAAATCACCGGAACATGAATAATATGTCATTTGAACATCATCCATGGTTTCAATTAACTTTAACTAGTCATATTATTTCATTTAATGGGTCCACTGGATCATTACCTTCACAAAATAAATGTTTCTAACACCCGATTTTACCTGTGTGACTCAAGAAACATCAAGATGAACTCAAAAATGACATATGACCACTCAATGGAAATATAAAAACCTATAGAACAATTTTAATCAAGTTATACATCATGAAACATTCACATGATCAAACCACAACTATTTTTATCTTCACCAAAATAAGATACCTAAAAACCTATTTTACAAATCCAATTATTTAAAACCCTTACAGACACTTTAGATACATAAAAATTTATTCATTCGATGAAAAATTCCTCACTATTAAAATTTTAGGTGGTATAAAACATCAAATCAACTATCTCATGCTCCAACCAACTCATTCTTTCAAAAAAACTAGTCTTGTCCCGAAAATCATGAAATATTCTTGTTCACAAATTGAACGAGAAACCACATAAAATAAATTCATCATGAAACCAAAATTATTCCATTGGAAATATCTCTGAATATTATTTCTAGAACATATTGGAAATCTTCCAAATCCAAGTGGAATTCCTTTAACAAAGGTGATATCTCCAAACTTCGAAGCTACCCCAAAACTACCCTTTGACCAATCAACATAAATGAATCATACTTGATCATTTAACAACATCATAATTACCTAAAAACATCTTGTAAATCAATTAAAACTCACATACATCACATAAAAATAATATGGTTTGCAACTCATTTCGACAACCTTGTCCCAAACTGAACTTCTTCATAAACTAACATGTTTGAGTGGGGTCCACTCATCACCATAACCTCTACCATACCTTTATGGAAACATGTAAAATTCATATTCATCATAAAATTATCATCCAAGAAATATCAATTATTTTTTCCACTTAGTATACTTTTCTCTCCTAATGCTTTTCAAATTAGGGTTTCAAACACATAAAATGTAGTTTAGCTTCTTAACATTCGTTCATAAAAAAATGACGATGAAATGACCTCATTATTTTTTTGAAACATTATAAAATAAATGTATAAACATCCTTAAAATATTAAATTTCCCATACAAAGTACGTAATTCAAGGTGAGCATCAGAAGACCCAATTCGAGCTGGAAATGGCCTTGTTCTTGACCCTATTTCACCAAAACTAACATAACATGAAAAATAGTCATTATGGAAACCTAAAAATTGTCCCACAGAACCATGACACACCCTACATACATCTCAAATCATCACCATGTGACAAAAACACTTCATATCTCCAATCTATCTCATATTCATTTCTATCTTTAGGGTTTTACATTGTAAAGACTAGGGTCAACTAGAATAACACTATAAACCACCATACAAACTCTCAAAAATCTCCTAACATACTTGGTACATCATAAAAAAACTACATACATACATTCATGAGCACTTATATCTCCACAATTTTAATCTCATTCATTCTAACAACCATACTTGGACCAAATGAGGACTTGAAACATGGTCAACAACCTATATCTACACCCTGAAGCTCATATGAGTGCCCAAACACTCCCAAAACATTATCTCCATAATTAAAACATGATTCTCAAGTCACCAAGAAGCTCATACCACCATGCACTATCACCTATGCTAGCTAGGTCACATGATTAGGCATGTAAGAACAATAAATCCTCACTAAAACTTTTGATATCACCATGAACACATCTGAATCATCATGTCATCATCATTATTAGTATCTTCTAACTCTAATACATTATCCCATTTTTCATTAATGAGGTTTTTCATCAATTACAATAGTTAAATCAAAACATGCCAACATGTTTAATTCCATACAAAGATTTCTTGAGCTTGTAAACTTTTTTCTCATGCCCGAAATCTCATAGCTAGGTGGTTTTCCCACATACACATCTTCTTCCAACATTCCATTGAAGAAGTTTTATTTTAAGTAAATTTAATAAAAATTCCAACTGTGATAAGTAACTATAGAAATTATTTTTCTAAATATTTTTAGCCTTGCCATGGGAGAAAATGTCTCATTATAATCACATCCAAGCCTTTGTTTGTATCCTTTGACAACTAACCTTTCCTTATGTCTTTCAATATTTCCTTTGAGATTAGATTTTGTTTTTTAAACCCACTAAACTCCAATTACTTCCTTTCCTACCATAATATACACTAACTCCCATGTTTCATTCTTCTCAATTGTATGCATTTATTCATCCGTGGCTCTACACCATTTGTTTTCCTTAATTGCTTCCTCAAAATAAATAGGATCAACAACTAAAAATAAAATAAAATAAATTATTCAATCTTCATTTTTACCATACATTTACTTATTCTCATAAATTTATCGTACACTCCTCATTCTCACTTGGCACTGATTTGAGTCAGAAGATGATGAAGATGCCTTAAGCGTTACTCCTTGTATACTTTGTTGGTTCTTACCACTTGAAGATTCACCCTTTTGTGAGATAGGGGTCCAACTTGGTGCATTTTTAACTCTACCATCTAATATTTTAGAATCAATAAAAGGAACATTTTCCTTTGTTTGTGACAATTGCACTTCTTGTACATCTCCCCAAGATGCTTCCTCAATGAATTGAACATCTCAATTGATTATGAGTTCCCTTTTATTGGATTATACAATATATAATATTTATATTGTTCATTATATCCAATGAAAATAAATTTTCTCCTCTATTATCTCACTTTGATATTCTTTTCTTCAAGATCCGTGTGTATACTACACACCCATAAACTATGAAGTGCTCAACACTTGGCTTCCTTCCACTCCACGCATCTTAGAGTATCAAATTCCTATAACTTTTTATAGAACATTTATTCAAAAAATAGAATATTGTTCTAACAAATTCGATCTTAGAAGAAAAATGTAATGAAAGGGGGTGAATCGCTCTAAAAATTTCTTACTTCATTTTTCATTAAAGTCAATATGTAACATCTTTTATCCATTCACACACATTCAACCATAATGTAATAAATGCGCACATTATCAACAAAGAACCATAACACATGCAAGAGAGATCTTAGAAAAAAATTTAAGTGGAAAACGCTCATGAGGAATAAAACCAACTAAAAAAATATTATATTGTCATGCTTCAAATTTAGTGAGGCACTAACCCCACAAGGAGCACCAACCCTTAGTTTAGTAGAGCACCAACTCTACAAGGAGCACCAACCCCTAATTTAGTGAAGAACCCACTCCAAAAGGAGGATAACACCCCATAAATATTACCAAGAACCAAATCATGCATGTAAATATGTTTTATCTCTGATAATTCTACTGCCACAACTAATAGAGATCACTAATTCATCTCACAAACCCTAGCTCATACCCTAGAGCATTAAACTAGCTCTTTCTCCTTATTTCTTTTCTCTATCCTCTTTCTCTCATGTTATCTAATATTATTCAACCTATAATTCTATTAATCATCCTTAAAATCATGCTTTCATAATAGAAAATATCTTCCTCTAGGTCCCACACCTTCCCCGCAAGAGCACTAGTTTAAAAATGAACTAAACAAGCAATTCAATATGCTTTTTCTTCCTTCCAAACCAATAGAGGTTGGTCCCTCATTGTAATTTCGACCCATAAAACTCTAGAAAATTCAAATTTTTAATTAAAATAGTCACATATGACCCATATAGTTATTCCTAGCTAAAAATCTCATTACATGTGCAAAAAAATGGCTCAAAACCCCACGGGTACAATGTTAAAAATTTATTTACATCAATGTATAGTTTCTCATGACCTAAAACAATTTAAACATGAGTAAAATATTATAAAAAATTCATACATGGTCGCAATTAATATCAACCAATCAAATTATTTCATTTACTAGGCCCAGTTCCCTTTATAAATCTCAAAATAGTTGTTTCCTTCACCCTTCAACACCTTGGAAACTTCATAATGCCACAAAATGGCTTCTAATGAACCAAATAATATTATTATAACAATAAAAATAAAATTAAGAACCTATATAACACTTCTAAGAATGTTATAAGTCATGAAACATCTTTTAATTCAAATCACAACAAGATTTGCCTTCACCAAATCAACTTGCCAAAAATATTGTTTCCAAAGGTTAGCTCATAAAATAAAATATACACGAATTCAGGACCTAAAAATGGATGAATTAGATGAAAAATTCATCCCTCTTCACACTTTAGGTAATATAATCATCACCTAATCCATATCATGCTTCAAACAACCTCAAACTTGCACCAAAATAGATCTTATCCTTAGGTGCTAAAAACCTTCCTGCTAAAATAATTCCCTAGAAAACCTTCCAAATCATCTAATAATTAGGAAAAATATATAAATTGAAATATATCTGAATATAATTTCTAAAAAAACTTGAATCATCTCAAAATTTCACCTGTAGCTCAAGTTATGACCAAAACATTGGACCCTACTATTTGAGACCCCAAAACTACCCTTTGACTAGTCAACTTGTTTGAGCCTCAAAACACCATGTACCTAAAAAATCATGACCTGAAACCACCATGGAAATCAATAAAAATCCCATAAATCATGCACCATCAATTTTTCATGCTACTCCTTTGGACCATCTTGTCATAAAACCTTCTTCTCTAGAAACTACTATTTTTAGGTGGGGCCCACATATCATCATAACCTCTACTATTCATTACTAGAAATAATTAGGAGTCGTATAAAACATAAAATTATCACATTTTCACTATCAATCAAAAGCGGGTCAAGTATACTTCATCTTTTTCAAACTACTCCTAGCTAGGATTTTGACGTTCAGACCATTTTACCTTCTTAACATTCGTTCGTAACAACCTAATGATAAAATGACCTCATTATTTTTGGAAAACTTTATGAACTCACCTTATAAGCATCCTTGAAATCCAAAATCTCCCATGAAAATCACACTTTTCACAACGAGCACCTAAAGTTGTGTTTCGAGCATGACTTTCACTTTCTTGACCCCTCTGTCTTACCAAAACAACCATATTTTACAAAATTCACATCATAGGCACTTGAAATTTTTCTTAGATTATTATGACACATCAAAATAACATATAAAATCATCAGAATATCAATTCCATATCCCAATCTCTCTAGTAATTAAGACTTACATTTTCTTACTTTGCTACATCCTCATAGTAGTAAATAGGCCAACTAAAATAATGCAAGAATTGAACAAGAAACCACTAAAAATGATCCAAACATAACTCATATGACATTATACACCTGATATCATGTATGCATGGTTTCAAATGGCTCTAATTCACTCTGTCACACATGTAAACCGCCAAATCTGC
The DNA here is from genome assembly GCA_018340775.1 of Taxus wallichiana var. yunnanensis. Classification (NCBI taxonomy): domain Eukaryota; kingdom Viridiplantae; phylum Streptophyta; class Pinopsida; order Cupressales; family Taxaceae; genus Taxus; species Taxus wallichiana. Next base: position 55,907,683 of record CM031234.1, read on the forward strand.
TCCTAATGAGCACCTGTAACATGGAAAATCACATGTACCTTCACTATACCACTATTTTGAGTGTTCAAAACCCTCAAATTATGCTATTCATCATGCCAACATGCTTCCCAAATAACCAAGAAGCTCACACTTTTAGGAAACACCTCCTAATCACTTGTATAGGTTTGCTTAAAGAAAACACACATCACTGAATCCCAATGTAGCAAAGTGTATATACATCTAAGACACCATGTTAGAACCTCATACATTATCATTACATCATAAAAAACATTAAATTTTTAATTAATGTAGTTTTGCATCAATGAGAACACCTACTAGGACACCATGCTAACCTTCTCCCCTTTTTCATTAATGAAAAACACCCGATGAAAAATTCCTACATGTAACATACCTTATTCACCTTCTTCAACTTCATTTGTCAATACTTTGGTTGGAAACAATAACCAAAGGTCTCAATTTTTTTCATTTTCTTGTTTTGATCCAAAAATAGGTTTTGCCTACATTTTAGGCATACAAGAACCATGCTCCCCTAGAAAGAGCATCTCCAACATCTGATCATCATCAAAACTAATTAAAGAAACATGAACTCACCTTGATATGGGAAAAAACATCATGAACCATCTTCTAGGAATAAAAAAATACATATTTTTCCTTTAGCCTTGTTTATGCCTTCTTGAAACCACCGTAGCATCTTGAGATCTGATCCATATCTAACTACCACATGCCAATAATGTTAGATTAAATAATTTCACATCATCACATCACCTTACATGACCTTAAACCATCATGCTTTTCACTAGCAATTCTTGTCACTTTTTCACCACAAGAGTTCATGGTTCTAAATAATCATCTTAGTCTAATTTCACTCAATTTTGACATGCTCTAGAACAACATACTTACCTTGATTAAGAAAATCATATCCCCCTTAGTTCAAGAACACTATATCAATCTATCAAGAACAAATTCCAGCAACTAACCTTGATGACTTGACTTAGGATCACTCCAAACACTTAGGCTAGGTCCTAAACAATTTTCTTTTTCTTCATAGTGACATTTAGCTGAGATTAAACAAATTTTAATTTGAACAAGAAAAAATTGTAAGAACATACCTCATTTGAGTTAAGGAGCACCATTTTACCTTCTTGAAGCCCTCTCAAACACTCCATGAGACTCCCCTATGTTAAACACTCTAAATCATGCTTGAAGCAGAACATTCATTCCTATATAAGTACCTTGTTAAGTTATTGTAGGAGCATTTTATTATATATCATAGACTACTGTGAATCATCATCTAATTGAATCACCTACACACTGCAAGGATCATAATATTTAAGCTCAAGAATTCCACAAAGAATCCTCAAGAAAGATGAACATGATCTCCATCTATCATAAGAGCAATCATACAAATTTGGTCAACATTTTCTTACCTGTAACATTGTGGCAATGTATTCATAGCCTTAATGCCCTTCATAATCACTTTAACCTATAGGTGGAAATTTTGCACTTTGAATGAACAACATAGTCTTCCTCTAGGCTTGGTCATCTTGTTAGTCTAAGACATCTAAATTTTATCCAAGAAGGTTATAGTAGTCTGAGATGTACTTCATAACTTAAGCTACCATTGTTAATCCTTCCAAAAGTACATCTAAGACACTTTAACATAGTGAATTACTTTTATAGGCATCTCTTTCCTTCATGGATAAACTATTTATTGATGAAAAACTTAAGATTCTCACATGACTTGACTTATATATGCTTGAGCTTAGAAAATACTCTTTGTACCTTGTACATAACTTTGGATTTCATCATAACATTACCTGTAGGATGTCAACTTTTGTAGTGTTCTACATTTTTTTTTCATGCCCTACCACAGACTTTGCATTCTTCACCTGAAATCATAGCTCACCTACAAACCTGTATGTCTCCATTTGTCTCTTACACTTATAGATATGAATATTGAGTATCTCAAGATTATGATGCACCTTTTTTACTTGATATAATGTCACAATCCTTTGTTTTGACTTAATTTTAACCATTAACACACTTTCATAGACCTCTTAGTTGTCTAACACAAATTATGCATGTAGATAAACATTACTTACCTCTGCACATTCATCAAAAAATGATTTCCTTAGTCTTTAGTAAAGCATCTCTAGTATTTATAGATTTTGTTCCAAATCTCTACTACCTTGAGGATTAATAATTACCAATGCCTAACTATGGCCATACTTCAAACTTAAGAGGACCCTATAGATGGAGTTTTTCATGGTGAACTTATTTACTTTTCCTAAAAACCACTACTAGTGATAGCTTTAGATAACAACATATCTTGAATAAACTTGTAGATTATTATAATTTTCTTTTGATCCACCTCTCAACCTATGATCAAAATTACTTTGAGCATATTGGGGTTTTAGTGCTTAAACCCTTGATCACCTTCAAAATAAGACACATATCCTATAGGTTTCCTTTTGCAACTTTGATGTCCTTGTCAATATTGATGCTTTAAGAACCTTGAAAACCTTCTTGAGACACATAAAAATGTAAAAACTCTTATGGAGCATATATTTATGCTTTGGAGATCTTAAATAAACTTATACTAGGTTTTGATCAACCATCAACACCTTGGACTCAAGTATTTTCATCTCTTTGAGAATTGAACACAGTTACCTACTAATTTTACACACAAACCTATAGAAAACCTTTTATACTTCCAACATGTAGATCTCCCTCAATTCATCACAGACCTTAAACATACCTCCAACTGACCTAAATTACTTTCAGAACATAGAGAGGTCAATAATCACCTTAACACCTATAACATAGAATATATACATTTAGTAGGCATGGTTATCCCGTATACTATCTCATGATACATTGCAACTTTAAAAACTAGAAACAAGAACTTGATACTCTAACACAGATCTAAGAGCTTCAAGCATCTCCTCAGGATTTTCATAACCTCAAACATACTTCTTAATGAAAATCATGTATTCTCAGTCCTTGATAATGTAGAGCATCCCATGGATAATCAAACTTTCTTGCTTTAATTATTGTTTACATGATTAATGACACAAAAAGACATATGATAATACACCCTGACATGAATGTGATGAACTCAAAATAATTTTATTGGATTAAGACCTATACTAAACATGACAATATTTTCTTGACTCTCTCCACATACATGGGAATGAATACTTAACTTGAATCCTTTAATACTTGATAAAGACCTTGAGACAAGATTTTAGACCCAACATACATGGTTTCAGTACTTTGAATCATACCAAAGCTAAATCATGCTTTACTCAACACTTAGACCTTATTTTGAACACCCATAACAACATACTCTCATTAGGATACTTGACTTGCATGAATCACACAGATGTAAATCATGAATACACATTGAAAAAATCAATAACATAGCCTAATGGATTCAATTGAGACATCACACATAACTCATGGACTTAGAAAATACTAAGATACATTCAACACCAACTCAAGATCTTTAGGTTAATTCAAATTATTTGACAATGGAGACCTTTTCACATGCTTCATCTAATGGTAAAAACTCTGAGATAAAACAAAATATTGGCTTGTCACAAGACTTCTAATTGTGAATTTTTATCAATACATACATACCACAATAGGCCATTAGGCCTTACTTACTTATAAATAATACACATTTACCTCTTACTATTCATTGTTGTCCTCTTGAATATTGACTCAAAACCTCTACATGTGTTCGAATACCTTCAACACCTAAACAATGAATAATTGACATATTTGACAATACCTTCAACTTGATATGGCCTTATTATCCTCCCTTTGACCATTTCCACAATATCAATCATTGAAAAAATATCATAAAATTATGACACTAATTTGACACACTTCATAAGGTAGTGCACATCTTATAAATAACAAATTGCTTGATACAACATAAGATAGATGAGGACACATATTTTAGGACTAATAGTAGCTCATGATAACTCTAAATATCCACCATATGACATAGATATGTTAGTGAAGACCATCACTGGATCAAGTGAAACATTATAGACAAGATTTTGACACAAACACTATTGAGCAAGATGATTAAGTCTTCAAAAAATCTTCAAGACATATGTAGGTCATGTCATGGTGATACAAAATGATTTATGACACTTCAAAGTATAATTATACAACATGATACCTCATACTCATATCACATTGGCTACTAACAAGTGCAACACAAGAATGCAAGACTAATTGACAAGATATTTGCACAAGAACCATCACTATGCACCAACACAATACTATGAGGAGAAAACACACACATACGTTGACCATGAAGTGAGGACACACAATGACATAGACTACTCCTCCTCACCTAGATGTTTCATTTGCATTGATACACTTCAAAGAATCATAGTGAAGGCATATAGACTCCATGAATACCTAAAAGAAGGTCTTGAAGAGGTCCAAATATTTCTTGGGCACCTATAAAACATCTTCATCCTCCCTTTTCTGATCTAAACTCTTTGTTATTCCATTTTTTGCATTATTTACAAATCTTATTGAGACATCGAAGTCGCTTCTAGGCTGCCAAGTCCTTATAGGACCATTACCTTGCACTCTAGGCCACTAAAACCCACTTATTTTCTCTTTAGGACCTTGAGAATTCCTGTCATGACCTGAAAATGCTTGATAACAATTGCTTGCAACATGACCAACCTTGTTATAGTTATAGCATACTACTGTACTTCTCCTTTTGAAATCACCAACATGATTAGATCTTCCATTAAAACAAGCACTAGATAAATGGCCTATCATATTGCACTTGAATCTTAAAATATTTTAGAAAGAGCATTTATTTTTTCTTTCCTTGGCTAAGCACACCCCTAGGATTAGATCTCTTGAAAAACATCTTCTTACTTTTTCTAGTCTCAAACACTCCTAGATTCCATCCATAGTCTTTAGATTTATTACCATATTTAAAACATGAATTGCATTCACCATCAAAGCATCCTACACCATTCTTAGAATACTTTGACTTTCATTCTTTAGCTCTATGACCAAAACCATGACATAAGAAACAATAGCCATTGAATGATCTTTCATACCTTGATGCATTAGGTTGCCTAATAGGCTTGGTATTCTCATTTTCCTTAGAGAGAGTCACCTTATTTTCTTCCTTACTTGAAGCCATGTCTTCTTACCTCAATTCATTTTCCTTGAATTCTTCCTTGAGTCTCAAACTATCCTTATCACCTACTGGTCTTTGTTGGCTAAGAATATTTTCTAGGTCATTCACACTTTTCTCAAACATCTTTAACTTTCTTGAAACTAGATCAAGTCTAGAATGTAGATATTTCATACCATCTTCATACTTGATGCACTCATCCTCCTTTGACTTGATCTTATCATTGAGAAAAGAAACTTGTGACTTCAGCTAAGTACATTCTTCCTCTTTGACCCTTAGGTTTTGAGACACACTCTCCAATTGAGATTTCATATCATTGATGGCTAGATCATGATATTTATTCATTTTACATATATTATCTTGTAGTTCAAACAACACATACTCAAAAACTTCATATTGTTTCCTCCAAAGATCAGTAGACTTACCCATTTGTGCTTTATAGGATCTCCTTCAAGTTATCAAACTTCTACAAAAGGACCCACTCTAATACCAATTGTTAGAAGCACAAATGAGTGAGAGGAGGGGTGCATCAGTCCTAAAAATTTCTTACTTAATTTTCCACTAAATTCATCATGTAACATCATTTATCCATTCACACACACTTAACCATAGCATAATAAATGTGCACAATATCAACAAAGAACCACAACACATGCAAGAGAGCTCATAGAAATAATATTTAAGTGGGAAAACCTCATGGGGAAGAAAACCCATTGAAACATAAACATTATATTTTCATGATTCAAATTTAGTGAGGCACCAACCCCACAAAGAGCACCAACCCCTAGTTTAGTAGAGCACCAACCTTACAAGGAGCACCAACCCCTAATTTAGTGAAGAACCCACTCCACAAGGAGGATACAATCCCATAAAGATGAAAAAGAACCAACTTATCTACCGAATATGTATTACCTTTGATAATGGTTCTGTCACAACTAATGGAGATCACTAATCCAACTCACAAACCCTAGCTCATACCCTCGGGCATCAAACTAGCTATTTCTTCTTCTTTATTTGCTCTATCCTCTTTCTTTCATGCTATCTAATATTTTTAAACATGGAATGATTTTCCTTAGCCTTTAAATAATTCTCTTATACCTGAAAATTATTTTCCTATAGGTTACACACCTTCCTCCAAGAGCGTTAGTTCAAAAATGAACTAAACAAGCAATTAAATATGTTTTTATTCCTTCCTAACCAAAAGAGGTCGGTCCCTCATGATAATTAAAACCCATAAAAATATATTAAATTCAAAAATTGAATTAAAACAGTCACATATGACCCATATAGGTCGGCCTAGCCAAAACCTCATTACATGTGCTAAAAATGGCATACAACCCCATGGGCACAATGTTAAAAATGCCCTTACATAAAATGTATAATTTTTTATGAACCAAAACCATTTACATATGAGTAAAATATCATAAAAATCATACATTTACTAGGCCTAGTTCCTTTAGAAATCTTAAAACATATGTTTCCTTCACCTTTCAACACCACGGAAACTTTAAAATGCCACAAAATGGCTTGTAATAAAAAAAAATATTATGATGTGACCACTAAAAATAAATTTTAGAACCTTTAGAACACTTATAATCATTTTATAATTCATTTAAAATATTTTAAGTCAAACCACGTAAAGATTTACCTTCACCAAATCAACATGCCAAAAAATTGGTTTCCAAATGTTAGATCATAAAATAAAATATACATGAATTCAAGACCTAAAATGGATTAATTGGATGAAAAATTGAATCCCTCTACACACTCCAGGTGATAGTAAGCATCACCAAATCCATATCATGCTTCAAAAGACCTCAAAATTTCTCCAAAAATATCTTGTCTTGAACTTCCAAAAACCTTCTTGTTGAAAGAATTCCTAGGAAACCATATAAATTACCTCATCATAAAAATTACATATCTCACTACAAATATATCTGAATCTACTTTTCAGCAAAACTTGAAACGCCTCAAAAATGTGCATGGAGCTTAAGTTATGACCAAAACACTTGATCCTGCTATTTGAGACCCCAAAACTACCCTTAGATCAGTCAACCTATTTGAGCCTCAAAACACCATGTTCCTAAAAATCATGATCTGAAACCACCATGTACATCAAGGAAAACTCCCATAAGTCGTGCACCATCAATTTTTATGCTACTCCTTTGGACAATATTTTCCTATAACCTTCTTCTCCTTAAAATGATATTTTTAGGTGGGGTCCACATATCACCATGTCCTCAACCATACATTTCTGGAAATCCCAAGGAGTTATATACAACATCCAATCTTCCAATTTTCACTATCAATCAAAAATACATTTTTATACTTCATCTTTTGCAAACTACTCCTAGCTAGGGTTTAACTAGGGTTTTTTACCTCTTTACCTTCTTAACATTCATTCATAAGAAAATGAAGATAAAATAACCTTTTTTTTTTTTTTTTGAAACCTTATCAACTCACCTTAGAAGCTTCCATGAAATCCACAAGGTCCACATAAATCACACTTTTCATAACGAGCATCCGAAGTTGTATTTTGAGCATGATTTTCACCTATTCTTGACCCTGTCTTATCAATACAGTCATAATTTACAAAAATCACATCATGGGCACTTTAATATTTTTCTGAGAGAACTATGACACATCACACTAACATTTTCAATCATAATAATATCAATTCCATAGCTAATATCTCCATTCATTAAGACTTACCTATGTTTACTTGCTAGATCCTCATAGTAACAACTAGGGCCAACTAAAATAATGCAATAACGAAACAAGAAACCACTAAAAATGATCCAAAAATACCTTATATGACATGATAAACATTTTAGTATTCATCTTTTGGCTCAAATGTCTCCAATTCACTCTGTCACACCTCCAAGTTGTCAAACTCGCTCCTAATGAGCACCTATAACATGGAGAATCACCTGTACTTGCACTACACTACTAGTATGAATACCAAGAACCCTCAAATAATTTTACTAATCATGAAAAAATTATTCCAAAGAAACCAATAAGCTCACACTATCAAGAGACACCTCTTAAGCTCAGTGTATAGGCTTGCTAAAGCAAGCACACATCACTAAATCCCACTGTAGCAACTGATATACATCTAAATCACCATGTTAGCACCTCATACATAATCATGAAATCATCAAACAACATTAAATTTTTCATTAATTTGGTTTTTCATTAATGAAAAACCCTACTAGGACATTTTTCCAACACTTCACCCCAATAATTGTTCAAAAATCCTCTTGTTTTGATCATGCTTCTTTCCATTTCTTGAATATTTTGATTTTTCCTCTCAGCTAAACCATTTTCCTACAGTGTATACCTGATTATGAATTATTTCTTGATCTCATAATCCTTGAAAAATTTAAAAAATGGATTTGATTTATAATCTCCCCTCTATTTGTTCTCAAGGTTTTTATATAATGACCACTATGTTTATCAACCATGGCCTTGAAGTTTTGAACAAATTATATGCCTATAGTACCTTGTATCCTTTTTAAACTAACTTATTGATGCTTAATATTATACTTCAATCTTATCACATATAAAAATCTTGAATCTTCCTCTTATCTCTTTGCCTTATGAGAATGGATACGTTTCCTTTTCCGTCACTAGAACCTTGTCATTTGTTCCCATTTATACCTTAGATTTGACTAATTCATCTATGTTTTTAAAAATTACCTTGTTTCCAAACATGTGATTACTATTTTCCAAAGACTACACTTCATGTAACTTTGATCAACTTATCAAGAGGACTTAACCATTTTCATGCTCTAGAAAAGTTGCGAGAGACTAGTTCTTTCTACCACAAAATCCATGAACTTAGTATTATATGGATTCTCCTAACTCAAAGAAAAAAGGAAAGAGAAATGTGGGGAATTAGGTGGGAATTGGTGAATTTAATTATTGTGTGACCCTTTTTTGACACTATGAGGTAAGTCCCTTGCAAATCAAATTTAATCGAAGTACCATGGAAATGTGTGTTATCGGAGGAATATAAGAAATCGTCTAATTTAAAAATTTGGAGAACACCATATTTTTTGTTTTATGGGTTTACTAAACTATAAATGTCCCAAAAAAATTCATAAACCTGTGGAATAAAGGAAGGTAGCTAGCTACAAGGTAAAAATCCTTGGATTTAAGATTTAGATCCTCCCAAGTGGAGTGAAGTAATTCTCTCATAAAAACACGCACGAGGAAGGTTGTTAAGATCTGTTGAACAAGAAAATTTGGAATACCAAAGTTAAAGATGCAATGCAATAAGAAAGATACATTGGAATTTGAACCAGATATCCAACCACCCCAACCAACAAAGTTTAATGCAAAATGGTTTCATCTTGTGTACTCGATGGTGTGTAATAGAATCAAGGGTCATGTTGGGGTTGTTAGCTGAAACTAGGGCATCCATACATATAGTACAAGTAATATCTGAAGATAAATCATGGCACCCACACTCATTCAATATAATTTTTAGAGTGATTAGTTATAGCTTGACACTACTTTATTCTCTCTCTTCCTCCTCTTTCTTCATTTCGTGAAATGATATTAATGTGAGTTCCCTTACGCTTGCAAAGGGTTATCTCTGGGGAGTTTTAAGAATTTTTTTAAAATCCATGCTTTTGGACCACAGAATTACATGTTTTATAAGTTTTTCAATCCTACTCTCTTATAAATGCAAGTAATACCATTTAATGAAATGTGATATTGGTTTTCCTTCATATGTTGTGTATTGAATGTGAAACTATAACCCTCCTGGTATGTATTTCAATCAACGTATTCATCTTCTATAGAGATTTTCATTTTAGTTAACTTCCATACGTGATAGTTTTAATCATGTCCATATAATCTAGGATTGAACCATGTTTTATTTTCAGACATTACTTTATTTATATTGTAACCTCCCTTTCTCATTTTCTCTCAACTTTGGATCCTATGAAAATGTAGTTTAGTTTATATTAGTTACATTCTTAGGTTGTAGGTTAGTCATGTTAGGAAATAATGGATAAAATATGCAAGAAAATCCACACACAATAGTAAAAATAGAAACTAATATGAAGAAAGATATTACAAATCTGAAATAAAAGTGCAGAAAATAAAAGAACAAAACATAGAGACAAGATTTAAAGTGGTTCACCCAATTTTGACTACATCCACTAAGAATCAGTTTCTTATATTTTATTACAAGCAACCTCTTTATCTTAATAAAATACCTAGATCTATTTGAAGCTATGCTAAAAAAGTCTCTTTAATTCACACTTGAACTCACACACATCCACAATGATATGTATACCCTATCAAAATCCCAAAATCACATCAATAAAAAACTACATAAATATATTTACAATACGTGGGTACCAAAACCATGGGTAAAATATCCCACCCATATGATAAACTCATGTTTCATATGATATCGGATACATTTTATGAGGAAAAAATAACGACAAAAACTATTGAGAGTGTACAATTCTTTTAGTGTACAGTATTCAACACTTCCACACATGAAAACAAGCTCAAAAACATAACAATATCCCACTTGGAGACTATTTTTCCTCTAAGAAAGCTTCTCAACCCTTAAATGTTGTCTCAGTGAAGATTAACCAAAGTTGAAACAACTTTGGTTTCTCCTCAGTAACCACCTTAGTCATCATGTTGTAGGATTTTGACTAGTATGAATATTTTCCAGCTTCAACTTCTCTTTCTCCAAATCTATCTAATGAAATGGAACCTTAGTTATACATGCTTCATCCTAGAGTGGAAATAAAAGTTATTAACTAGGTGGAACCCTAGTGAAAAAATTGTGGAGAGTGTAAAATACTTTTAGTGTACATGTTATCCAAAATGTGCCCCTGCTCATTTTTGTGGCTAACTCCTTGTGTTCTTACCTCTCTTGTGCCTCAGTCTCCATTTTTTATTTTTAGGCACTCAAATCTTTCTAAAAATGGCACCATTGGATAGAGCTCTCTCTCAGCTTTCCAGAAAGGTAAAGTTTTCCTCCTAACTCCTCATATTTTTCAAGTTATGGCTCGGCGGAGTTTTTGTGGGAAATTTTCCCTTAGGAGGCCCGTGGCCAATAGGAAGCTGCCACGTGGCACCTAGAGTGGTGGAGCGTGGGAAAATTTGAAATTTTTTCCAAAGACCAAACGGGTAAAAATTCAAACTTTTGCCCGCCGATCCGATTTTGGCCTGTTTTTGCCCTAAATTTTCAAATCGCCATATCTTTCGATCCAAAGCTCAGATTTTCACGTTCTTTATATCAATGGAAAGCTGGTGAAATTATCTACATGATTATAGGGTCAATTTTGCATTTTGGTTGAGTTTGGAGAGATAAAATCAAGAAATGCCTCTGGCACGTGGTAATGGCCAGAAATGATGTTTCAACAACCAATTTTAATGCAAAATGGGTCGCATTCTTCTTCAGCATGGCCAAAAATGTCAGGGCATGGGTCTATAAGGACACCCATGCTATTTTAATGCATCTTCATTCAATGGGGAATGGCTTCCATGTTTTTACACATTTTCTCTCTCCTGGGCTCGACCCATGCATTGTAAAAGCCAGATTTGGCTCATTTTTGAGGTTGAACATTTTTTTGGATAGCAAGCTTCTTCTTTCACCTTCAACAAGTGATTTTTGCAAGTATCAGACCTTCTTCATGATTGTAACAAGTTTCTGCCTCTTTGATGTTGCAAATGCAAGGATTTTGTGATGAAAAAGCACGGTCTGATGACTCTGTGATCAATTTTCAGTCCTTTGTTTGTATTGTCTTGCTTCATTTCAGACCTCTAATTACATCTTATCAGCAGGTGTATGATGTTTCATGTTGCATTTTATGAAATTGTGTCAATTTTCATGAACAAGAAGTGTTCACCACTCCTTTGGTGTATCACCTATTAGTTTAGTTTCAATTTTTGCACTTTCTATCTCTGTCTCCTTGGAATTTAGAGTAGGATTAGGATTCAAACCTCTACAATTGTGCAAATAACAGATCTGATCAGAGGAGTTTGAGAAACCAAACTCTAATATGGAGATTCCTCTCTCATTTTACAAGTCCCACACTTGGAGAGAGGTTTCAATGTTGTGCAATCACACTGGATGCCTAAAACATCAACTTAGAAACCTGATTTGCATCCAGGGGTGCTGCTGATTTGCAACAACAGTTTTGGCATGCCCGGTGGGACCTTAGAGGTCTCATTTTCATTACAACAAATTTGATGTGCATCTCGCTGCAATTTTCTTGCTTAAAAGAGCTATAAATTACACATCTGTCGACTCGAGGGGAGGAATAGCTGGTTTTAGCGGTGCGAGACATATAAAAATCATGAGAAGAATCAACACAAGGTCAAGAATTTGGAGAGGAAGAGATTTTGTTTGAATATCTGCAGTTGTGTCCAAGAATAAGGTAAAGTGGGAGGAGAATCCAAAGGTCTCCATCTCCACCAAACAAAACTCTCTCAACTCCTCCACTGGTAGGCCTTTCATTCGAGTCAACAAGGGTTCTAAGAGCAATTAGAATGGCACAAAACAACCCCTATGTCAATTTCTTGGCACCACCCACTTGCTCTCAATGCACAAAATCTAATCCCGATTCTGACATTGAAGAACATTCCATACTTCACTTTGGATAAAATCACACCTCACTGGTGATCATGTTAAGGATATTGCTAACATTTTTGCAATCCATGAGATCAATGAGATGCAAGTTCTTTGTCAAATTGTTGGCATCTTCATTCAAAGGAAAGCTTTGCAATGGTTCAAGAGTCTTGCCTGAGTTATATCAAAATTGGAATCAACTATGTATATCCCTCCATGAGTAGTTTGGGGAAAATGGAGATAACTTGTCCCTTTTGGAGCAGTTGACAACTATAAAAAGAGATCCCAATGAGCGGTGGACTGATTTTAATTTCAGATTTCAAAGGAATCGGGAGAGAATTCCGATGTGGCAAATCAGGCCAACAATGAGAAGGTGCTTTTCTTTACTATCTCAAAGCTCTAAATTCTGATATTTCTATGTTGATTCAATCCATACGAGGCATAACTATCCCTATGGCTTATAACATTGCCATTAGGGCTGAAAATTGTTTGATCAAAGCGGCAAACTAGCCCCTAGACCTCCCATGCCATTGTTTCCAAGTTTAGAGAGCCCAAACACTAATCAAGCACCTAATTTGGCTCCTTCTCCCACTCCTAGAAATCAGAGTTCAAATGAAGCTTCTACTTCATCTCCAAGTGCCCCAAATGAGCTTCAAGAAGTCATGAAGCAATTGTAAAATTTAGGTAATGAGCTGGTTACTCTCAAGAGGCAACAAGCCCAAAGTTTTAGACCTTCCTTCCAGCCTCAAGCTTAGCCTAACAGGCAGCCATATCAACCTCATAGACCACCCAATCTAGCTGCAAATCTAAATCAAGAAAGGCCTCCTTCCAACAGACCATTTCAGCCCTATAATCCAAATGCTATATCTGCCTCTAAGGCATTGGTGCCAACACAAAACAACGTTGCTCAGGAGTATGATTGGTGTTTTCCATGCAATGAACCTCACAACCAATCTATGTGCTTCAACGGTGCCTTGAATCAAGCATTAATGGTGACAACTACTAGTGTGGAGGGTGAGGGCAGTCAAGGAAACAACCAACAACAAGAAACATTCCAGCAACAATCAGCTCCAAATGACACCACACTTGTGAACTGGCAGGCAGAGGATTTTTGTGGCATAAATCAAACAGTCTCTCAAGGTGTTGCAGCCAACACAAGGTCAAAAAGAAGGAATTTGGGTGAAGAACAGCCATTAGCTCCAACCAATCCACAACCTTTTATGGCTCCACAAATGGTTGGCAAACAAAATCCATTGTAAATGCACAAGGGCAGCCAAGAACAGCTCCTAGACCAACTCAAATACCAGTTGTTGCTGCCCACATGCAAGGGATGAATATGCAAACCAAGGGACAGCAAAGAGATCCTTCATCACCATTTAGTATCATTGATCAGATGAAGAAGACAAATGTAAATATATCAATGTGGGAATCCCTATCTATCCCAGGCCAGAGAGATTTGCTACAAGCTGCCATGAAGGACTGGCCAACTTCGAATCAGCAAGTCCAAATGCAAGAGAAGGTGCTCACAAATGCTACCCAGCCTGAAGGGAATCATGGAGGACAGCAAGGTAAAATGTTGAAGCCCCCTCCTTTTTATGTCTCATTAATCATTGGAAACCAATTGGTGCACAATTGCATGATTGATTCAGGCAAGTAGCTCAGTGATGCCCAAGCAAATAGCTAATCAGCTAGGACTTCAATATGAAACCATATCCAAAGGGGTAGTGCAGTTGGATGGGACAGTAGTAACAACAGTTGGGGTGATTAGAAACTTGAGTCTTACCTTGCATGCATGTCCAAATGTTGTTGTTTTACAAGATGTATCAGTTATAGACCTTCCACCACTCTTTGCCCTATGTTTGTCAAGAGATTTCACAGCCAAGATTGGAGGATATTTGTCTGCTGATTGGTCACACATGTTGTTCAGAATGAGGTATGGAACCAAAGCTACAATCAGGTCTGAACCTATTGCAAACTTCCACATTGAGCCCTACACTCCAAGTCATATCAATGCCAACTATTCATAATTTGATCAAGAATATCACCCAAGCAATGATGAAGCTGACACCAAGTTTGGAAGCATCCCGGATCTAACTCTTGATGAATGGGAAAACAAGGTGCATGCTTTTGATCCTTATCAAGAAGTAGAAGAATCTGAGCTAGGGGTCTATTGCATACATCAAGAAGATCAGCCCATTCCTAGCATCACCAAGCCAAACCACAAGGATGACAATGAGGTATGGCAGCTATTTTTTGATGGATCAAGGACTAGAAATGGTGCGGGAGGTGGAGCTATGCTTATTTCACCTCAAGGAGTAAAGTACTATTTAGCTTTTAGATTTCAGTTTGCATGCTCCACTAACACTTTGTTGAATATGAAGCCTTGGTGCAAGGGATGCATTGGGCAATAAAGAGAGGAATAAATAACTTGCAAGTATTTGGTGACGGTGAATTGATTGTAAACCAAGTTAAGGGCAGCATCTTTATCAAGAATAATCTACTCAAGTGCTACAAGAACAGGGTGTGGGACCTCATTAAAGATTTTGAGGGATTTAGCATAAAATCTATTCCTAGAAAAGAAAACCAAGCTGCTGACAGGCTTGCAGCAGTTGGGGCAGCCTTTGATATTGTGGAAAGCATTCAAAAGGACAAGGTACAGCCAAACATCCATGTGATTGTGAGGCCTTCAGTGTCGGATAACAATGTAAGTTGGAAAGTGTTTGAGAATGACCAGCAAATCATCCATTTCTTACAAGAAGAAGCTAAGTTCTCAGCTAAAAATTAGGAAAAATTGGAATATCAGTATGGTGACCAAGTGGTATAGTTGAGAACTAACAAGCTTCCCAAGGGACTTATCACTTGGAGTCCATTTTCAATCCCAATGATCAATTTAGGAAAGAGAAAGAAAACATTCAGGTCAAGAGAGAAGATTCAGTATCCATCTTGGTGGAAGAGAACAACCATTGCAAATTGGAAAGATGACAACTGAACAAGAAAGGTATGAGTTCATACAACTGTGTCAAGATTTCCCTGATGTGTTTTCTTAGAGCTATGAAGATTTGAAAGGTTTCAATCCCAAGTTAGCTCAGCACACCATTGAGTTGGATCCAAATACTAAGCCCATCGAGTGAAACAAAGGCGGTCAATCCACACATGGAACCTCTCATGAGGAAGGAATTGAACAAGTTGATTGAGTCAAGAATCATATTCCCAATCAAGCATTCTAGTTGGGTTGCCAACTTGGTTCTAGTTAGAAAGAAGAGTGGGGAAATCAGATTGTGTGTTGACTTCAGAGATTTGAATAGAGCATCTCTCAAGGATCATTATCCACTTCCTTCCATGGAGTAGATTTTACAAGTTGTTGCTGGCTCCGAGAGGTTTTCACTACTTGATGGCTATTTAGGGTATAATCAGATTATGGTGAAGGAAGAAGATCAGTTCAAGATAGCCTTTACAACTAAATGGGGAACTTATGCATACAGAAAAATGCCATTTGGGCTGTCCAACGCTGGAGCTACCTTCCAAAGAGAAATGGACATGGCGTTCAAAGGTTTGATTAACAACATTGTACTGATATATCTTGATGATATCACTATTTTTTCAAAAAATACAGCAGACCACCTCTTTCATTTGAGACAAGTGTTCCAAAGGTGTAGAAGATTTGGAGTCTCCTTGAATCCTAAAAAGTGTGTTTTTCTAGCCAATGAAGAAATCTCCTTGGCCACATTGTCTCAAAGAAGGATTAGCAATTGATCGGAAAGAGTTGAAGCCATAAGAGCACTACCATTGCCAAGCCACAAGAAGGCCCTTCAAATTTTCTTGGGAAGAATAAATTTTGTTTGGAGGTTTGTCCACAATTTTGCAGCCCTTGTCAAGGACCTATCACCAAGATGCTAAAGAAAATCATGGCTTTCAAATGGACAACAGAAGGAAAGGAAAGTTTTGAAGTAATCAAAGAAGCCATCTCTCAAGCCCCAACTCTCATCAACCTAGATTTCTCCAAGGATTTCATCCTCTATGCGTTTGGAGGTGATGATACTATTTCGCCATTTTGGTACAAGAAAAATAAAGACAATGATGAGTAGCCAATTGCTTTCTTAAGCCAAAGCCTAGATGACTATGAGGTGAGATATTCTTTTATTGAGAAGCATGTACTTGCAGTAATCGAAGCTTAAAGAAATTCAAGCATCTAGTCTCAAACAACAAGGTTCGGTTGTTGGTCTCTCATGTGGGAGGAAAGGACTTCCTCCTCAACAAGGATTTGAATGAGAAAAGGGCAGGTTGGATCACTCGTGTCATGGAGTATGACATTGAGATCAAGGTCACCAAGCTGGTAAGAGGAAAAGGATTGTGTGAGCAACTTATCTTGAGCAAACAAGAGGAATCATGCATGAGAAAGAGACTATTTTGGCTTTGCAAGACAACCGTGAGCAAGGAAGCACTCAAGAGGAAAATAATGGTGTCCCCACTCCTTTCTGGACCCAAAGTATAATGCATTCCTAAGCATAGGCCTATGCCCTCCGAGAGATGAATAAGACCCAAAGAAGACACTTCAGATTGTAGGCTGTCCCATATGCCATAGTAGACGGTGTTTTTGTTCAAGAAAGATGTGAATGGAGTGTTGTTGAGATGCATTAGCACAAATCATATTCATAGGGTGTTGGAAGAGTTCCATGGTGGACCAGTTGGTGGTCATTTTGCACCAAGAGTGACATGACTCTAAAAATCATGAAGGCTGGTTATTATTGGCCCAAGATTTTCGAGTGATTGCTTTGCGTGGATCAAAAGGTGCAAGAATTGTGCATTCTTCACGAGGTAAAGAGAGGCTTGCTGCCATTCCATTACATCAAATTTTAGTTGACCAACCATTCGTGCAATGGGGTTTGGACTTCATTAGAGTCATTAATCCCAATTCAAGCCAAGGGCATAAGTGGATTTTGATAGCCACAAACTACTTCACCAAGTGGAATGAAGCATAGTAGCACTCAAGGAAGTAAATGAGTCTAGCATCTTAGACCTCTATGAGGGGATAGTAACCAGATTTGGCATAAGCTGCTACAATAATATCAAATAATGCATTAGCATTCATTGGATCAAGGTGGTGAGTGGGCTGTCAAGAACGGGATCTACCTAAGTACTTCATCAAACTACTACCCTCAGGGTAATGGCCAGGCTGAATCTACAAACAAGAACTTGTTGAGGATCATTAGGAGGAATCTTGATGAGAATCAGAGGTCTTGGCATACCAAAGCTGAAATCAGCCTTATGGGCTGATAGGATAACTCCCAAGAGATCCATGCAAGTAACTCTCCATTCGGGCTTGTTTATGGAAGAGAGGTAATCTTACCCATCTCACTTGAGTTTCCAACATTGGAACTCATGAAGCGATTAGAGTTGTTAGAGTTTGGGCCCATGGAGGTGAGATATGCGAGTTGATGGAGCTCGAGAGATCGGAGATCGAGGCATCCCAAGCAATGGAGAAGGATCAAGCTTTGATCAAGAAGAAATTTGATAAGAAGGCCAGAGTAGATCTTTCCAAGTTGGAGATCTAGTGTTAAAATGGGATGTAGATAGAGCAAAACCGGGAAGGCATGCAAAATTTGATGCCATTTGGAGTGGCCCGTACATGGTCACAAAGTGTAAAGAAAGAAATGCCTTCTAATTGTCTTCATTGGATGGTGAAGAACTCGTAGATTTCAGTCGATGGAATCTATCTAAAGCATTGCTACTAAAGGGAAATTCTCCACCTTGTAAATATTAGCTTAGGTTTTCATTCCTCCAAGTGCTTGTGCACATTGTTTTGTTGTAGGTTGTTTTACTTTCCCTAAGTGCTTTGGCACAGGCTTGTTGTCCCTGGAGATGTTTTGTAGTCCTTGCTTCCATCAAGTGATATTCCATCTTCCTCCTTGCAACATTCTACGTCAGTTGGGGTTCCGAACAGAAAATTTTATGACTCCATGCCCAATGGGATGCTTCGAGCAACTGGTATCTTAATCTAGCAGGCAGATGACCCCTCTGAGTCATAAAAATTGTTATCCAAAATGTGCCCCTACTCATTTTTGTGGCTAACTCCTTGTGTTCTTACCTCTCTTGTGCCTCAGTCTCCATTTCTAATTTTTGGGCACTCAAATCTTCCTAAAAATGGCACCATTGGATAGATCTCTCTCTCAGCTTTCTAGAAAGGTAAAGTTTTCCTCCTAACTCCTCATATTTTTCAAGTTATGGCTCGGTGGAGTTTTTGTGGGAAATTTTCCCTTAGGAGGCCTGCGGCCAATAGGAAGCTGCCACATGGCACCTGGAGTGGTGGAGCATGGGGAAAATTTGAAAAAATTTCCAAAGACCAAACGGGTAAAAATTCAAACTTTTTCCCGCCGATCCGATTTTGGCCTGTTTTTGCCCTAAATTTTCAAATCACCATATCTTTCGATCAAGAGCTTAGGTTTTTGCGTTCTTTATATCAATGGAAAGATGGTGAAATTATCTACATGATTCTAGGGTCAATTTTGCATTTTGGTTGAGTTTAGAGAGATAAAATCAAGAAACTCCTCTGGCACGTGGTAATGGCTAGAAATGATGTTTCAACAACCAGTTTTAATGCAAAATGGGTTGCATTCTTCTTCAGCATGGCCAAAAATGTTAGGGCATGGGTCTGTAAGGATGCCCATGCTATTTTAATGCATCTTCATTCAATGGGGAATGGATTCCACGTTTTTTACACGTTTTCTCTCTCCTGGGCTCGACCCATGCATTGTAAAAGCCAGATTTGGCTCATTTTTTGAGGTTGAACATTTTTTTGGATAGCAAGCTTCTTCTTTCACCTTCAACAAGTGATTTTTGCAAGTATCAGACCTTATTCATGATTGTAACAGGTTTCTTCCTCTTTGATGTTGCAAATGTAAGGATTTTGACAGTGAAAAATGATAGTGCAGACTCTGTGATCAATTTTCAGTCCTTTGTTTGTATTGTCTTGCTTCATTTCGGACCTCTAATTACATCTTATCAACCTGTGTATGATGTTTCATGTTACATTTTATGAAATTGTGTCAATTTTATGAACAAGAAGTGTTCACCACTCCTTTGGTGTATCACCTATTAGTTTAGTTTCAATTTTTGCACTTTCTATCTCTGTCTCCTTGGAATTTAGAGTAGGATTAGGATTCAAACCTCTGCAATTGTGCAAATAACAGATCTGATCAGAGGAGTTTGAGGAACCAACCTCTAATCTGGAGATTCCTCTCTCATTTTACAAGTCCCACACTTGGAGAGAGGTTTCAATGTTGTGCAATCACACTGGATGCCTGAAACATCAACTTAGAAACCTGATTTGCATCCAGGGTGATGTTGATTTGCAATAATAGTACAATCTACAACACTTCCACACATGAAAACAAGTTCCACAACATAAGTATTCATGGTATGATAAAACAAGAGGATCTAACCTTCTTTTGACGTTTATATCACTTTGCAAAATTCCACACTTTCAATACCATCCCATGTTACCCAAATTTCTAGATGTTCATCCGTGAACAAATAAAGGGTAGAAATTTTTACATTAATAGTTTTAGAACACCATGTGGGAATTTTTTATTCTTTCACTAAGTTTCAGTGTGTGACTTAGTGATATCAACCTTTGAGGTAGTTCTTCCACACATTTGGTGACTCCCAAGTTCAAATCCTCTGATTAAGTAGTCCAAAGTGCCCATTTTCTTATGAGAAGTATGCAAACAAGTTCATGTACAATAAGAGATGATCCCTTTGAGTACTTGTAATTGTCACCTAAGAGAATAATAAGAGATAGAGTAGTTCAAGGATCTTCATCACCTCTAAACCAATTCCTCTATACTCCTCCTCCTAGTAGGCCGTTATTATTGTCTTCAAGGGTTTTGAGACCCATTACATCATGTCCCGAAAAAGGAATCAATATTTTTCATGTTTAATGGGTGAGGCCTTAACTTTTAGACCAATATGATGATATACCAGTGGCATCCCTGAAGAGTGTTACCTTTTTCAATGGGAAAAACACTACAACCCATGTTGAGAAAATTAAATATATTGCTAACATATGTTTGGTATATCATGTGAAACAAGACAATGTACCAGTTAGGTTACTAGTGGGTTATTTAAAATGGAAATACTTGTAATGGTACAAAGGCTTAAGGATACACTCTATCACTACTTGGTACAAGTTAGGGAAGTTTCTGTAATCATTTTTAAGATAAATAATATCACACATCCTTTATGGAACAATTGACATAAAAAAGAGCACCTAGTGAGGTCATGTTTGATTTCAACATCAAATTTCAAAGGACTTGGGATCAAATTCCACAAGTGGTAAGGCATGCACCTCAATACACATTTCTTTATTATCTTAAGGCTTTAAATAGTGAAATTTCATTCATGATTTAGCCCATGAGGGCTAGAACATTACAAGATGCTTATGAAATTTCTATAAGGGCTAAAAATAGTCTTATTTAGGTTGGGAAGTTGGACCCTAGACATCCAATGCCTATATTTTGAGAGCTAAGGATACCCACACCTCAATAAATTATTGAATTAGAACCCACTACATCCCCAAAAATCCAAATCTGAAAAACAAAATCTGTCCTTGTAATATCTTCAAGATAATTATAGAAGTTCATGAAATAATTGCAAAAGATTATAAATGAGGTGATGTCCCTAAAGAGGCCACAATATCAAAACTTCAGGCCTTATCAGCCCCCAAATCAACCTAACAAGCTTCCTTATCAACTAGTTAGACCATTATTCCAAATGGATCTGTAGAATCAAATAACTCCTGCGAAATCATTCCAATCCTATAATCCAAATACAACTAGTTCATCTAAGGATTTGTTCCTAGTACAAAATAATCTTGTATAATATTATGAATGGTTCTTTCCTTACAACCTTCCCTATAACCAATAAAATTAAGCCAATGGTATTCTCAACAAAGATTTTTTAATGTAAAATGCTTCCCTCCCACAAGACATACTTACAGAAATAAATCCATAGCAAGATATTGTACAAGAAATGTCATCAAGTTATATAACACTTGTAAATTGGAAAATCAAAGTTTTTGTAGAATAAATAAATTTTGAGAAATTATTCAAATATCTTCATCAAGTGTGGCCATAAACACTAGAGAAAAATTAAGACAAGTGGAAGAAAACATTGCACTCTTCATCCCTCCAGTCCACATCCTCATGTTAGGAAACATGTCGATTCAAACAAACTTTAGGATTCAACATTGGAACTCCATATGTAAAAACTCGTAAAAATATATGAGTTCTTAAGACAGGGAAAGGCCAAGGTATGCTATGAACATACAAATCAAAGGAAACCCATAAATTAAAAAATGAGAAGATAAAATATTGCACTTCTATTATAAAAGCTCACATATTCCTCATTTAGCATCCTAGAACAAATGAAGAATACCATTATAAGCATCTCTATGTGGGAGTTTTTTTCCATTTATGGACAAAGAGGTCTTCTACAAGCCACCATGGATGATCTTACCACTCTAAAAGAAGCAACCGAGGAAAAGGGTTTCCTCACCAATGCACTTTAGTATAAATACAATCAATCAGATAAATTCATAAATTCACCACCCTTCCATGTATATCTTATTAAAGGAAATCACTTATTGCACAATTGCATGATAAAGTCAAGAGAAATAAATTTATTGATGCCCATAAAAATAGAAGATCAGCTTGGTCTTGAGTATGAGTCACTCTATGAGGTACTAGTGAAATTGGATGGGACCATCGGGGTTATAAGAGATCCAATTCTTACACTACATGCATGACATAAATTATCAATTTTTCATAATGTGTTTATCATCGATTTACCCCCATTATTTTCTTTATGCCTCTCATGAGATTTCACTGCCAAGATTGAAGGATATCTATCCATGGATTGGTCACATATGATTTTTCGTAAGCGAAGCGGGAATGGCACCAATGTCACCATAATATATGAGCCTATTAATACTTATATTTTGGTGAAATAATTTTTCATATGAAAAATTAGTTTATTTCTACTAACACTTATGGGGATATGCCCCTCCTTATTGTGTATGTGGAGGCTCCCATTAATGAATATAAACTATATTAATCATATTTATTATTTTAGGGTGGTTGAATAGGATATGGATTTCATAGGAACACTTCATTGAACCTCTAACAAAGTGCTTGTATGGGTACAAGGGAGGAAATTACAGCAATGAGGGATAAAATAAAGGAATTAAGAGATGGTAGGTTATCATTTTGAGTATAGAATATCAGATTTCACACCCAATAATTGGACTCATTCAACATTCAATTAGAGGAAAGAAATAATGAAGCACCTAGTGATACTATAAAATCCATACACATAGTTCTTTAGATTCATTCATTAAGGACACCAAGTTCATTCTTAATCACCACACTTACAAAGTTGCATAAAAGAGAGAGTAGAGTAAAACATGAGAATATAAATATAAGAATGTGGATTTTATTCCTTGTGTTTGTGATATAAAGTTCAACATATAAGCCATAATTCACAATTTCTACAAAATAGAAATTATCAAAATCTCAAATTCCTTTGGAATGGAGGATTCATCCCAATTTATAGCCTTGTGAATTGACCTTTCATCTCCCCACATATGACTCTTTATGTTCTTATTCTTCTTATGACCTTTCAATTTACCCTTGAAGAGAAAAATTATGTATATCTCTTATCATTTTGAGAGAATACTTTTTTAAATTACAAATATTGTGACTTAAATAAATAGGACAAAATACAATGATTGTCTATAATGAAGAATTAGAAGAAAGTGAGAAAATAGAAGAGGGGAAAGGGTTTAAAATTTATGTTGAAGAATCTTATTTTTTTGATTTAAAGCATGATGATTTCCATCTTATCCTTATGCAATATGAAGAGACACCTTAGAGTGGTGAAAAAATGTTGAGAAACATGTTTGCAAAACCTCCTAATTTGAGACCCTAAAGGAAGAAGGATGAGCTCTTTCCTAGCTCACTTGACTTAACCAACTCACCTATATCTCCTAGTTTAGTGAGCTAAATTCAACTCACTCATCAATCTCAACTCAACCAACTCACTTAACCCACCCAGCTCACCGACTTATCCAACTCATTTCAAATCACCCAATTCACCGACTCACCTAGGTCACTCACTCACCAAGGTATGATGATGGATAATGAACCACAATGAAATTTTAGCTTATATTTCAACCGAGACTCAAATATTTTCAAATCTCTTCCAACTACATAGTGTTCCTGGATTTCAACTACTACATCATGATATAATCTATTTTGATTCTAGACAAAATCGAGATCTAAATGATGCATTAGGATTGATGTATTACTTGATACTTCTTTCCTATCTTGAGGACCACAAATGTTGAGAACTCACATTATTAGACCTCTTACTATTCTTATTCATGTTTTGCAATGGACGCATGTTATTTTAGTAAATTCATTGTGGAGTGTTAGATTGCAATGAAAGAGGTATTAAAATTATGAGTTCTATTCCAAGATCTGACTCCAAATATTGGATGATTCCTTCATCCAAACAAGTAGGAAAATGATTTTTTCATCAGATGGGGTAGAATACTAAGAAAAAATTAGTCCTCTATATCTTGAAAAGTTGTAAACATCATCGTGTAATAACTAGTTTCAATGAAACTAGATTTTTCAAAGACCCTTTCGTCAATTTTCAAATTTTTTCCCCTATCAGCTTTTTTGGGAAACTGAAAATTTATTTGAGGAGGGAATACTTTTGATGATAACATCAGTCCTTAATATCCCTAAAAATAGGTACTTCATGGCACAAAAACTAGTTTACATGAATCTAACTTTTTCAAGGATCTTTTCCACTAATTTCAAGTAATTATGCCTAATGGGACCTCGGGAAGTGAATATGAGCCTCACTTCCCATTTTATGTTGTGTCATTGTAGTCATTAATGGAGTCACTAAGCTTCAATCATCAACCATGGATTCCATTTTGAACTATGTGAAGAAATAATGTGAATAGAGGTTGATTTCCATTTTCTATCTTCCTCACAGTGTTTTTTGAGTTACAAAAATAGTAGTGACATGATGCAAAGAGATTCACAACCATGCATGTCAATCAAGTAACTAGGATGTTTCAATATAATTTTTCAACTATATTTGTAATTAGAGGATCATACACAAGCCCAGAATGGTTTAACAACATATTTGATCAAACCTTGCACAAAATGACAAAATATCACTAAAATGGCCTTTTTGTCACCGTAATTTGTCTCTAAAATGTGCATTCAATGTCAAATGGATCATTAAATAGTTTCCATCTTGTTGGCGATAATTTTTTTGGGTGGAAAAACTTGTGGATTTATTTCCAATGCTCTGGGAATCTAAGTCCCTCTACTTAACCGGTGCAGTTGTCGTATATGCATGCACAAGTAAAGGTGGATTTTCCTGGTGGCCTTATGGTTGGGGATCCAATAGGGGAACTCAAATGACCCTACATAAAATCTAGAAACTTCTCGCTAGAGAGGAATTTTTCTCTAAAGTGGGAAAGGGGAGTGAGAAATGAGATAGGAGAGCTAATGTTGCAGATAGAAAATAAGATTCCTACACACACTAGTTACAAATTTCAACACATGCATTTAATGGAAATAAATAAATCTACAAATAGAAACAAGACCAAATATAATTTATTGATCACAAAGTATCATGAAACCCCTTAGTAAAATAAATCTATAAACTCCTTCTTCTTGTATTGATTTCTTAAGCAAAAGTTATACATAGTGTGGGAATGGAGGGAAACTAGTCGGGGAAAATGGAAGAAAATGGCTCTCTTTTGTTCTCTCAAACTAAAATACACTCTTGAGTTTATAAAATCAATCACCAACCCTTTGAAATGGGAATGGCTTTACAATTTATAGAATGAGAGGTGATTCATGGTCTACCCTCCAATGCCTTTTCATATGTCCTCAAACAACTTACAACTTTTCAACTTCCTAAGAAACTTTTAAGTTCCTTTTTATAACATAAAGGTGACTTATTACATTAGAAACTTTAAGACATGAAAAAGTGCAACCCCAAGGAAAGATTAGAATATTGAGAAGAGAGAGAAATTTGGGGGTATGAAGAGAAGATGTTATGCCTAATGAATTTTGACGATTATCTTTGATGGAAATCCCCAATGTGATGAAACTCTAAATCTTCAAACTCATGTGAATCTCCTTCAAATTATATCATAGATGCTTTGGAATGATTTTTTAAAAACACTTCTAAGTGGTTATTTTAATGACCGTAACTTCCAGCCCGCACAAGATACTTCTACAACTCGAGCCATGAAGTGAGTGTCAGGAGATATTGTTTAATTCTTTGAGATGAGTCTTGAATTCCCTATGAGAAATGCCCATGGATGATACCGAATGATGGTATTAACCTGAATGATCATCCTTTTATGTCCCATTGTTCCAAAATTACCCCTTGAGTATGAATTACCATTGATAGTGAGTACTCACAAGAAAGACTTATTATTTATTGTAAGAGGTGATTCTTGTTTCTTCTTGACCATCTTGATGTGATGGAGTTCTTCATTCAATCCTATGTGCACTTCCTTTGCCTTGGCCACTTCTTGGGTTGACTTACTATTTTTAGTAAGCACCCATATAGAGAGCTTACTATTTTTAGTAAGTGGTCATTTTCACTATTTTATGCTTTGGACAATCATTTTGGCTTCCTGGTGATCTTCAGTGCATCTTTGCCTTGCGATAGCCACTTTTGATGATGAATTTCTAAACATAACACGTCTGTATAGGAAATCTTACTATTTTTAGAAAGTAGAATTCCACTACTCAGTTTGCAATGGAAAATATTTTTCCATACTTGACTCGTCGTCATGGTCATGTCCTCCGAATTTCACTTGATTTTGCCGACTAGAATGCTTGGAAATAAAATTTAAAATTTTCCATCTCATAGTGGCTTGAGCACGAAGTTGCCATGTTGGCCATTAATGAAGCTCAAAATTTGCTAGTCTAGTTTTAATATCCATTCTTGATGAAAACAACTCCATTGTGATAAGTTTTCAATTTGGAGTTTGTGTGCAAGTTTTTAGCTTGTTTCCATTACCAGATTGATGGAAAATCTGACAAATGTGAGTCGGTGCATGAAATGGGGATTTTTTTGGAACAAAATTTTTAGGGAACCATTCGACCTCCCATTTGATGCATTTTGATCATCTTGAAAATTTTGGAATTCTAAAAAATATGGCACCTCATTCCAACTTGTATTTTGTAAGATATGAGGATTTTTTTATTCAGTGACTTAATGGTTTTCTGGCAAAAAATATTCGTTTTTCTTCATTTCTCATTTTTCAACCAATTTTTTCTATGAGACTAATGCATTTTAATGGAGTGGATGGTTTTTTTTTCCACGGTGGAGCTTTTTCGGAGCAACAATGGTGGACTAGTTGTCTAAACAATCATGAACAAAGCCAAAGGAAGGTATAAAGTTGTGAAGAAGAAACGGAGGGAAAATTGCTAAGTGCCGGATTTAAATTATTCAAAAAGAATGCATAGCAAGGGTGGGGAATTTTTTTCATGTTTTATGTCCCTCACCTCAAAGGGACATGAGGGACATCAAATTCCATGGTGAGCAAGGTGATGACACGTGATAGAGATCTAACAGTTGAGAATGGAGGCCTGACAAGCACCTGGGGGTTGGAAATTCTCTCTTGAAGAGGTCACATGAGTGAATAGGAGTATCCTTAGGGTATGGGAACATTTTTTTATGTTTTATGTCCCTCACCTAAAATTTTCATGAGGTACATCAAATTCCACGGTGCTGCAGGTGATGACACATGGCAGTGATCCAACAGTGAAGGCTTTGAGCTCCCGTAAGCACCTAGGGGCTGAACTAGTGATCATGGAGGTCATATGTGGGAAAAAATGGATTCATGAGGGCTGGGAAAATTTTAGAAACCTTGATTTATCTGACCTTGATGAACTTGAGGGACATAAAATCCTGTCAGGCTCATGCAACTGAAAATTTGACTAACTCCCGAACCTTGAGGACAACTTACGACGGGAATATATTGAGCTTCCGATGGAATTTTTTGATGAAATTTTATATGATGTTTATTGGAAATGGAATTTAAAATCGAATGGTTTAGGTTTAATGTCTTAATTCATAAAATTTATCCTTGAAAAATCTGAATTTTGATCTTGTACTCCACCTATACATGAGAAAACTGCTTGCAAAACCATTGCACCAAAGTTTTGTGAAAAACATAATTTCACCATATTATAGGGCTTGGAATTCCCTTTTTGATTTTTTTTTTTGTTTTTTTGCTAAATCCACCTAGAGCTCTTGAAATCACCTTCGAGTCACAACATCTTTTTGGCTGTGACTCGCCTAGGCCTGTGAACCCTAATTTTGGTGAAACTGCCCCAACTTTTCCAAGTCCTTCCAAAATCTTCCTGAATCACTTCCATGATGTCCCAAGGCCTTTGAATCACCTCCGTTTCTAGTTTTTATTTTTGTTCCACTCCATGGGGTTGCTCCATTCCTAGGAAAGCTAGTGATAACCCTTCGAACAACTATCTAAAGCTTAAAAAATTTAAGGAACTCCTAAAATCACCTAGGGGAATGAATGGAATTTCCTAAATCACCTAGTGGGATGAGATGACATTAATTTGGAGGTCACTTGGACTGACTGGGTAGACTTGAGGTTCCTTGGAATGGTAAGACTTGAAAATCTCAACCCGGGGTATAGTTGTCATGCTCAAAAATTGTTAATTTTCTTGTTACAAATTTGCATGACAATAGTTGGATCTAGCTTGGGGACATGACATGGAATGAGTGCAATAAAGACATGACATGGGGAATCTAGAAACAAAAATTTATCCCATATGATCCATTGACCAGTGCCTTATCAATTAGGCCCTATGGAGTCATGTATAATTTAGAAGAGAGAAAGATAATGAATAAGGAAACACACACACAAAGAAAATGATGAAAAGGAAACACAAGACACAAAATAGGAAGGGACACACATGTAAAAAAAAGGGAAACAAACCTATAAATCACCTATGGTATAAGGTGGGGGAAAACCCACTTTCACTGAAGCACTTTTCATTCCTCAAAAGTTACCCTTGAGTGGGAAACCCTGAGTGATGTTATTCTATGAAGCTATTGACTGGTTCTAGAAAGTAGCCTCCTCTCCTTACCTATTTATGAGAGTTGCGTGCTTTCATGAGCATCTGTGTTTTTGTAAGAATGATTCCATCCGATCTTATCAATTCCCAGTCTTCACTTAGAAATTACATTGCCTTCATGTTCTTTGAAATCAATTTCATAGTGTCAGATGTATTCCATGTTTTTCCACATAGCGGATTTTTCATTGAGCATCTCATCACTCCCCCAAAGCTAATTTTTGTTCAAATTTCTTAAATAATTTGATTTACTTTCTTTCTCAAGTCTATGCTCATTGATATTTTCTCCATGAGAAACCTTAGATTCATCCTTTATCTCTACTCCATTATGAGGCATTTGAGTACTGATGGGAGGATCAGAGGAAAACTCATACTTGTCTTGTATGGCCATGGCATGAGTTAAGAGATCAAGAATTAGCTCGGGGTCTTCTCGTGACTACTACTACATCCAATAGTTCTTGCACAAAGATCTCCTTTGTTACTTCCTATAGCTCATCTTTGTATGCCTTGAAGGATCTTTATTTTGTAGCTCAAGGTAACTATCTAGAGGGATTAATCCATCATCTTGGGAATCACTGCATTCTATCACTCCTTTGTCTAGAGGGGCTTCACTTCAAAGGCCTCAAAACTCCTTGCTTTAATTTCTTCATCATGGAAAGAGTCTTCCTCTTCAAATGGGAAATAAAATACCTCGATTTCATCATTGCATCCATCAACCATTGGTACAGGAGGGGAATTATATTTCTCATCTTACTTTGTTTCAACATGGCCAACCTTCACACCGGTTAAGGCTTTCAAATCAGATTTGTGCTTGTCTTGAAGATTCATGTCTTGCATCAAGAGTTTGAGACTAAGGTCGTGGTCTTCTATTTCTTCTGCGGCTCTTAAAAGTTCTTGTATAGATTGGTTCTTTCCACTATTCGTGGGTTTATTATAGAATGGTTTGGTCTCTTCCTAGGTGACATGATCAGGGGATTCCTCATCTTCAAATGGGAATGATAATATCTACTCATAACGGATAAGCACATAAGCTGATTTTTCTTCTTGAAGATCATCAAGAACCATTTCCTCTTCTTCATGGTTTGTATCATTTGGAAATTCAAGGCTGCCCTCTTATAAATTTAATCTCCTCAATGATTCTTCAAGGTCCATGCCTCTTGGGGAAGGCATGTCTAGCCCTATCAAGATGGTAATATCTTATTCCTCATCAGTTGTCACAAAGTGATTCATCTGCACAGTATCTTGATATAAGATGTTGGTTTAAGGATTCTAGACTTGCGCACCGTGTACCTCATCTTCTTATCTAGAAGTAATTTCTCCATGTATCCCTTCACTGGTATGGTTTCAGATGACCAATTCATCTGAATTTTCCCTCCCAAGTCTCGTCAGAAGCTTCAACTTAGTAACATTCGAAATGAAGATGGAATTTCTACTACCAAGATAATCACTAAAATTTTCTTATCTAGAAATCTAGCAAGAGCCACTTATGTATCTTTGATCTTCCCTACAAGTGAAACATCTTTTGACTCTAGGGAGTAACAAGAGCTAATAGGTGGATTCATGTTGAGTTTTAGAGCCTTTGCAACCTTTATGAGCATTACATTATTGAAGGTGCCATAATATCTTATGCATTTGTTCAATACATAATCTCCAATAAGAAGAGAGACATAGAAAGGTTCAAACTTATACTTCTCCGATGTACTCAATGAAAACATAAAAGCAAAGAACCCCATGCACGTTAGCCTATCACCCAGTGAAATCTGAGCACTCACCCGAGGAACACGTGGGTACCAAGGAACACATGGGTTCAAAGTCTCTCTTTTATGTGATTTTAGTTAGAAACATCATCTACGATTAGTTTAAGAGTTTGCAAGAGGGAAGTTAAGACATACAAGAACTATAGGGCTCAGAACGGCCTCTAGATCCTTGCATTCACTTCAGACTGAGTGCTTTAATAGAATCTAGAACATGTATTATGGAAGAAAGAAATATACAAGCATTCATACTTAGCATGAAAGGAAAGAGAACTCATGAGAGAGAAATATGCATTAGAACCTTTGATATTCATGTATATATTATATCAGGTAACCTCATTACATTCATTGAACCATTACAGAGTGTCACAGAGAAGAAGACCACAGTCATGCATTTCATTGGACTTATGTAACTAAGCTACCAAAAGAAAATTTACAACTTCATGCCTAGTACATTCTCTCCTTGATGCAACTATCCACTAATAGAGTCCTCACAGTAATTACGCAGAGCTCGCCATGCTATATCTCAAACGCATACTCTCTCTAACCCACTATATCTCAAACTCGTATATCTTTTTACTCCACATGTGCTTGTATTTATTACTTTTGTACACCGCCAAATCACCCTCTAGCACCCTCGGATCCGATGCCAAGTGTCGAATGTAGTCCTTCATGCAAGCATGCTTCTTCAGGCCTGATCTTTCCACTTTATCTCATGATGTTCTTCTAGAAGATTCCATCCAAGGTATGCCCCTATCTGGGCCAACCTGTTGCCAGATTGGGACCTTATCCATGCGCAACCGGTCATGCTTTTCATGTGTTCTACCCTAGGCACTCAAATTGACTAAGTCCCAAACCTCCTTTCATGCATCACGCGTGCTATGTGCTTCCTTAAACCTTTCTCTTGCGTGCTTTTTCCTTGCGTGCCTTTCCATAACTGGGACCTTGCGTGCCTATGCACCTTCATACTTGGCCAATATTCCAGGGGTCCAACATCACCCCACACTATGCCTATTCTCCATCCTCAGAAACACTTTACTCAACCAAGATGCATGCTACCTTAGGGAACCAATGTATAATATTACACTTTACAAAAGAATAAGGGAATGAAAGAATTGGGGAAAGAATGAAGAATGGGGGAGCATTAATTCAACAAGCTAGGAAAATCCTTTCATAAGTCTACCTCTAGCTTATTCCACACTTCAACCTTGCATGTGCCTTCTGACAGAGGTCGCCCACCAGGGTACTCACTTCTTCAAAACTCGGGTCATTTCCTGGGTGCCCAAAGTGGCCATGATCTACTCCATTTCTTTGCCTAAGTCTTTGAGCTTGTCCATCCTCCTGATAATTTGAGGGTATAGTTCCTTTAGATGGGCCTTGATCAAACTCCTTAAGGCTTCAATTACCTCTAATTTTCTCTCTACTTCAGCTAGAACTTTGTCCCTTTCTACCTTGTTCCCCTTGTTCTTTTCTTGGAACTCTTTTAGCTTCGCTTCGAGTGTGGTGACCAAGGAGCTTGTCACCTTATCTCTATCTGTACATGTATCATACGCAACCTCCACAGATTGGGTAACAACCTTAACCTCTGAGAGCACTTGGATATACTTGGTAACGAGCACTACCACCTTCAATCTATCCTCCACCTTCAAGTGCATGGCCACTTATTCTGTGTGGACTCCATGGCCAAAGGTCGT
The DNA here is from genome assembly GCA_018340775.1 of Taxus wallichiana var. yunnanensis. Classification (NCBI taxonomy): domain Eukaryota; kingdom Viridiplantae; phylum Streptophyta; class Pinopsida; order Cupressales; family Taxaceae; genus Taxus; species Taxus wallichiana. The sequence continues at coordinate 55,940,127 of CM031234.1, forward strand.
CTCTCCATAGTGAGGACGTGCATTAGATATTCTATACATTCCGGAAGGGACGAGTACTTCCGTGTGGGTGGAACTAAGTCTAGGTGATTTAAAAGGATGGAACCATTGATAGACTCTATTTTCTCATATACTTCCTGCACCTTTATCTTCTCTTCCTTTAACTTATGCCTTAGATATGTGCTTTGATTAGCTCTTCTGCATTAAGCTCGGGTCTACTCAACTAGATCCTCTTCCTTCTTCCCTATTTTTTCCTCCAGTACTCTTATCCTATCATTACACACGAAGAGTCTAGCCTCGTCTTGACAACAACCTTGTTTAGTGCATTGTAGAATTGCTCGTTTGAGAGCTCATAGGCCCCTTAGATAATGGCAATGTTATGAGTATTCCCTGATAGACTTTGAAGTTTGGCTCATCAATGTGGGACTCAAACACCCAAGAGAGCATCTTCTTTGTTCTAGAGGTACGTACCCTCCTTTTCAAAAGACCCCATGGCTAAAAGCCTTTCTTTCTATGGGTACAGTGCTTTGGAATCATGCGCATAGCACCTTCTTCTTGTCATCAACATAGCCCATTACTTGCCTCTACTCTGTATCAAGAGTCCTCCTGAGTGCGCGCCTTTAGAGAAACTTACTATTAGAGTGGGATCTCCTCCCAGGATGTCATGCTCTTTTTCAATATTCTCCTCCTTCCCTTCCTTCAGCACTATGTTTGTGTTATGCTCCAACTCTTAGTCTGCTAGGGCTTCGAGCATTTTCTTTTCTTCTCTTTCTTCCACCTCAATGATCTACTCCTTCATAAAACTTATTGCTCCCTAATTTTCCCCACCAACCTCTTCATTCCTTTCCATGTCTCCAATGTCTTCCTCATCATGTGTGCCCTTAGGCCGCATGAATACAAACTCCTACTTCTCATCTCCACTCTCCTCTTTCGAGTCATAGATGTTGAAGACTTGTGGCTCTGGTCTTTTTAGGCTCATCTTCCTCACCATCATCTTCTTCACTCTCATCCCCTCTTCCACCCATGTACTTCTCCATGTTTTCGGTCACCTCCGAGTCAGCTTCCTCATCTACCCTCTACTTTTTCCTGAGAGGTGGCTCTGAACAGGGATTCAGCCTTATCTTCTCCCTCAAGTGACTCTTCCTTGGTGAGGGGTGCCTAGGTGCCTCTACTTCTGGCATCTTCTCCTTCACCGAGGACTTCTTTCTCCATATGTAAGTTCTTGGCTTGGCACTTGTTGTTGGCATGCTCACTATCTAAGCAGTCTGCACACTTGGTGCTTCTTCTTCTCCTCTCCCTCTCTTCTTTGGCACGGGCTTCTTCCTACCCATGGGATCCTCAGGTATGGAGACATAATTCTCCAAATATACACCCTTCTCAAACTTCAGCCTTATACGAAGGTATACACGCGCCACGGATCCTCCAATGATGGGTAGTGTCATTGGCGTTGTCATTTAGATCTCATGCAACACGTACCTCTCCATGTACGCGTGTTTTCCATGAGGGTAATTCATCTTCTTTCTCATTTACCTATGCTCCCGGTCTAGACTACCTAGTTCTAGCCTTAACTTATTTGATTCCTTAAATATGTTCACTCCCGGTTGGAAGTATTGAGCATTGAACATGAAGGGAAGCTTGCACCAAGGGCTCCATGATTCGTCTATTAGCTTGAATCTGCCCAAGCATAAATGTTGATAAACAAATTCAGCTTCCCCCTCAGTGGCTGCTGGGAGTTGTTCAGGGATTCTCCACTCTTCCTTGAATGCATTCCTTAGGTACATATACCATTTCTCTAGCCACACTTGTGGGGTGTTGTCATTGTATCACAGGCATACTTCTCGAACCTCTTCATAGGTGAAGGATCCTTGGTGGGGTACTCCCATAAAAACTTGTCTAGTGCATCAGGCACTCCAATCTCTAAAAATACAATGGTGAGAAAGATGTTTGAAGAGGATTATGTCACCTTCCTTCACGCACTTAACGATTTCTTCTGTGATGTATGCAGATAAGTTATATATGGTGCCTTCTATAATTTTCCTATAGACATGTAACTAGGGTTTGTTGACTTGGGTCCACCTCTCTTGGCCATTCAGCTTAGTCACCAGATGTGCGGCCATTTTCATCATGGGGTCCTTGATGTCTGAAATGTTGTAATACCTCATCCGCTTCTTACATGCATATTTGGTGATGATATTTTGAATATCCTCCTTGTTGCCTAGGTCATCTTCCAAGCTATATCCCTCACATATAAGGCCTATAAATTGTGAGATAAGTTGGGAGTAACGTGCATCTTGCACCTGCAAAGTGGAAGTAATATTCATGTACCCGCAACATTAACCATTGGTACAGGCACTCTAGTTTTCTAAAATAGGGCAACTCATAGAGTTGTAACATCCTTTCCTTCTCCATTTTGACCTTAACGTCATCATTGTATATCGGAAAGCCCTCTAGTGTTTGTTTATTAGTGGGGTGCACTAATTCCAGTGCCATTTCCTTCTCTATCATGTTTGTTTGGTGATTATAATCACTTATAGGTACATTTCTTAGGTGGGATTCCCACTCCTTCCCCATCATCACCCCATCTGGGTATTGCATCTCTGCATACCATTCTTCATTTGTGGTGATGTCGGGTTCTTGTTGTTTCACCTTGCCCTTGCCCTTTCCTTTCTTGGGTGTCATTATTGAGGTCTTTTTATTACTCTGTTCTTCCAATTCTTCTAGCCTCCGATCTCAAATCCGTGATATAACTCTCTTGAACCCATGCCCTAGTTTTGCTGAACCCTAACTGGGATCAAATTAACTCCACAAGATGGCACCTCTTTATAAACCTTTTCACACCCGTCTAACCCCTTCCTTCTGGTTTGAAAACTCAAACTGGCTGCTTACACTTCGATCTCGCAGGTCTTTCTTCATACAATTGAATCTAGAAACCCTTGTTTATAAAACTCGCTCCTTTCTCTATTTCACAAAGTGAAAATGAAAGAGCCTCGACCCTTTACTTATAGTTTTTCTCTTTTTGAACATTAAATGCTACTTCACCTACCACCATACTTTGTTCATTTAATGCAGATTTTTCAAACAAATCTCATCTTCAACGCTTTCACTCACGCACCCAACCTTGAGCGAAAACTCCTCCAACCTTCTAGCGTGACAACCAATCTAACATGACAGGAGACTCTTACGCACGTGTAACCCATGCCAAAGGCACTTATTTTGTCCTGATTATTTCTTTCACCTACCTCATGTTGCTTAAATGTGCTTTCTCCTTCTTAGTACATGGGATCTACAAGTAGCTTTACCCTGGCACCAACCATTTGTCTTCCATCTTTCTTTGTAAACCTCATTCAACTGAGCCATTCAACAAGGATTTTTAACACAAATTCCTTGGTACCTTAATCATGCGCTCCTTCAAATTTCTCCACCCCACACTTAAACTGATGTGTGGTCCTCTCGCACACTCACAAATTCTCAAAATAGCAATAATGTTACTGGCACCCAAGGTGCAAAACAAAATAAAAATGTGAAAGGGAAACACAAGAAAGGGAAAGAATAAAGGAAACTTCTAAACTAACTGGGAAAATTTCCTTATTTACAAACACCAAGAATACTTATTTATAGTAGGTCCTCACCTACTCCCATTGAAATGTCTAGGAAAATTTGTCCCATCCAGCACTTGTAATGGCGGCATGTGCCCGAATCAAGGATGTACAAGATTGTGTAAGGACCCAACCAATGGACTTTCAACTTCCCAGGATGGCGTGGAAACTTGGAATCATATAGTAACACCATATGCCCAACCTCAAACTTCTTATTTCTAATGTGGAGATCATGCCAAGCCTTTTGCTTTTCTTTTTCTGGTTGTTTAGCTCCATCGGTGAGTGATCATCTCTCATCTAGTTTCATTAACTCATCAATCCTTTCTTTTAGTGCTTGTTCATCGACTAATCCTCCTTCGTGCGCTATTCACGAGAGAAGGTAACATAAATTCAAATAGTAAAATAACTTTCGTGTGAAACACCAATTGAAATGGTGTGGATTTGTTTAGCCTTTTATATGTTTTCCGTAAGCCCATAATACTACGATACTTTGTCATCCCAATATTGTCTTCCAACATCATAAATTTTGATCAAGGTATGACTCAAGTATCTTGTAGAATGCTTCCATGGTTCCATTTTCTTGTGGGTGATAGGGTGTAGTATTGTGATAAGCCACCATGAAATATGATAACAGGATCCTCACTGTCTCATTCAAGAAATTTGTACCCCTATTGCTGGTCAAACTCAACGGGCATCCATATCTTGTGATAATGTTCTCCCATAAGAACCTTGTCGTTGTTGCTGCCATGTAGTCTTTAGTTAGGGCTGCCTCTACCCACCTTGTGAGATAATCCATGCAAGTGATGACATAATGTGACCCAGTCCCACACACTGCTGGTGCAATAGGTCCCATAAAGTCTATCACCCACTTTTCAAAAGGCTCTGCGCTAAGAATAGGGCACAAAGGCATTTCATCTCTCTTTCCTATTTTTCCAATGCGCTGATAATGGTCACATGCTTTACAATAATATCTACAATCTTTGTAAAAGGTTTCCCACCACAAACCTGCCATTAATATATTACACGTGGTGGCATCACCTACATAATTCCCACTCGCACTTCCTTCGTGTGCTTCCTCCATGATGGCTAGGTGCTCATGCTCTAAGACACATCTGCGCAAAACTTCATCACGTCCCAACTTGTATAAGTCTCCACTGATTAACATGTAGGGTGTGGCACGTATGGCCAACTACTTCTTTTCCAATGTCTTCATTCCATCTCGGTGCCACACCTTCCTTTAAAATATTACAATCTCTTCCAAATCCAAGGGCACGTGCCACAACCTAAATAGTTATGTGTTTGGCATTGTTTCCTCAATAATTTTCATGTCCTCCCCTGAATCAATTCTTGATAGATGATTAGGCCCACTGTTTATTTTTCCAAGCTTTACTACAATGGTGAATTCAAACTCTTGAAACAACAACACCCATCGACATATGCATCCTTGTAGAACAAGCTTGTTCACTAAATACTTTAATGCCATGTGGTCGGTGTAAAACAAAAAGGGTGTTGCCAATAGATACTGTCTAAAATTAAAGGGCACATAGATCATTGAAAATGCCTCACACTCGGTTGTGGTATAGTTTTGCTTTCTTTGGTGTCGACTTCCTACTTGTAAAACACGGGGGATGGTCAATAATCTCTTCACTGGTTGTGCAAGCACTTTGCTCCAATGGCGGTACAGGGCATCTACATGGACATGGAAGGGCTTGTCCCAAGAGGGAAAACATAAAATAGGTGTGGTGATAATCCTATATTTTAATATATCAAACACCCTCTATTGTGCCTCTTCCCAACGGAAGGCACTTTTATGTCTAAGCAGCTCCTCTAAAGGCACGACGATCTTGGTATATCCCTTAATGAATTTTTGTAATAGCCCGTATGCCCAATGAATCCACGCATGCTTTGTGCTCTAGTTAGTAGGCTCCCTAGCAGGATCTACTAGCAAGCCCCCTTACATATGATATGTCCTAATAAAGTCCCAAAGGGTGTAGCGAACACACATTTCTTAATGTTGAGGGATATCCTCAACTTCCTTCACCTCTCAAACATTAACCTCAAATTTTCATAATGGTCCTTAACCAAACCATATATTGTCCAATCATCCAAATAGACCTAAAGAAACTTATGGATGAAGTCCTAGAATGCTTGCACCACTATGCGCAAAAAGAAAGCTGACACATTCTTCAATCCAAAGGGCATGACCGTATATGTAAAAGTTCCCCACTTGGTGGCAAAAGTTGTCTTCTCTTGGTCCTCTTTTGCAATCCAGACTAAGTGGTACCTTGAAAATCAATCTGTAAAGGAATAGATCTCATGCCCAGCATCTCCTTCCAAAATTTCTTTAGTGAAGGGGGTCGAAAAGGGATCCATGATGCAAACTACATTCAATTCCCTATAAACCACACAAATCCTAATCCGCTCATCCTTTTTGATGCTAATTACCATTGGGATTACCCACTTTGATTCTTCTACTACCTCAATGATCCCAAAAGCTATCATTTTGTCTATCTCCTCCTTGACCTTCACACGTAAATTGGGATTCATCCAAGTAGGGCCTTTTCCTAACCGGGTGTGCATCGTCCTTCAGTTTTATCTTCATCTCCCCAAGGAATGGTGAACACCTTTGAGCTCATGGTACCCATGCGGGAATAAATCCTCAAATTCACGTAGTAGATCAATGATCTTAGATACCTCCTTCTCTGTCTAGTAATCTCCAATAATAGCTTCCTTAGGTTCTTCTCCTGAACCAATGTTAACTTTCTTTGTTTTTAAAGGCTCATGGTAGGCACATGCGTGAGTATCTACATTGTCCACTACCTCACGCATCCCTACAGAATGGTTAGCATCTAAGCTTTCGATTCCTCTCCATTAATCACATATACCAACTTTCCCTTATCCTTTTCCAAACATGCGCTCAAGTTGTAACTCTTCTGTTTCCTCTACTTCTTCAAAGTGTGCCTCCGATCCTAGTTCACCTAGTAATTCCAACAGCCTATCTTCCATCCTGGCACTATCCCCCATGGTAAGGTGCTTGATATCCTCCAAGGCCTTATCAAATGATGGTTTGGTATTTTGATAATCAAAGGTTTCAATTAGGTCAGCTACGAGCTCTTGCAAATTCCTTGTCTAGTGGTGTGTCTCCAAATGAATGTACCATGCACGTGTGTAACCCTGTAGTGTAGAATACAACTTGTGCATCCAGAGGGATGGTGGAAAATATTTTATGCCTTCTCTCTAGACCCATTCAAAATCATGGATATGGAAAGAGGTGGGCTCCTTCTCATGGTAGTCTTTGATGATGGTGGGTACATTGCTCCTAGAAAATCTAACAGAGAGAGAAATTATTACCTTACGCCACTCCAAAATTCTCTCCCAATGTGTGGCCCACCACCAATCTACTATTTCAAGTAAGACATAACTTAACTTCCCCTCCATTCCTTTCCATCCTTCCACTAAGCTTCCACCTCCTGCAGAAAGATCTCAGGGAAGGCTCCTCCTAAATACTTGGGTAGTTCTTTTCCTCCAAGGTGCCTAACCTTGCATGCCTTTTTTACCTTGGTCATCGATCCTCTCAACTGCCATCCCATTAATTTGTAAGTTCCATGCACCCAATTGTCACATGTCAGGATGGTGGTATCACTCATTGATTGAGCATCTTCAAACTGGATAACCCCATTAGTAGGGTGTACCATCTCAGGGTCTCTGATTGAGTGCACATAAATCCTATCTAAAAATTCCTTCCCCAACAGATTCAATATAGGGTGTTGACTTCCGATAAGCCGGGGTATAATGACCCATTCCTCCTTGTTCTCAAAGCTGATGTACCCTTTGTTGAACCGAAGGTCCGCATTGTTCTTGTAACACCAAGGGCACCCAAGTAGTGCTAGGAAATTGTCTACCTTGGCGAGCACCAAGACTTCGAAGTCCCTAGTAAACTTGGCTCCCTGGATAGTAATAGTTGCATCCTTCAAGACACCGATGGGCATTTCCTTAGTCTTGTTTTCCATATACAACACATTTGAAGATGGATGTAATGCAGGTCTTCCCATCTGATGCCATGCATCCAAAGTTAGAACATTAACCTCCGCGCTGTGTCAATGAGGATATTGTTGAGGAGCCATCCATCTACAACTGCATTCAATGTAATATTCTTGTCATAGTCAAAGCTATGAGGGGGAAGGTTCACATGTAAGACCTGTCTCTCACACTCTTCTCCGACACGTGGTACCTTCTCTCTCAACTAGGATTCTAGGAAGGGAATGATATTCTCCTACCTTAGCATTTTACAGACCTCCTTGACCTCATCTAGGTCATCCTTTTACACCTCGACTCTCCTTCCTTGTTCCTCCCTCTTGGATTTCTCCTTTAGAGACTAGATCTCCCCTTGTAAGCTCATAATAACATCCATGGTGTCCTGATATATCTCTTTTTGATGCACGGGATCTAGATACTTTCCGTGAACAACCTCCTCTCTTGAAACCAAGGTTTTTTTCTTGGTACCTCTCTTGTGTGTGTAGATTCTACCCTTGTTGTTACCAAGATAGGTTCTAAACACGCATCCAGTGTTACCCGAGGCATCCACTATATGTCTACCTTCTTGATGCTAACCATTGTAGTGACCTTTTCCTTTTGATGCTACTTGATTCATATGCTCAAATAATTCGGGTAACTCATACTTATGCTTCTTCCCACACCACAAGAACTACAATAGGTCCAAGCACTCATGTTTGTAATGTTCTGTATATCCATAGTTGAAACATGTTTCACATGGGAACTCACTCCTTCCTCCTCTGCAGTTACCTCAAGCACGAAATCCTCCTCGAAAACCCCTTCCACACATGCCTCCATCTGCGCGCTCCTCATAACATCGATCATCACCTTTAGAACCACTGAAAATTCTAGTTTGGTGCACCCCATGATCAATGGCCTCATGGATCTAATCAATGAGCCTACAGTCCTTAGTATCATGGGTTGTAGAGGTGAAAATTTTGTAATAACAAGATACATTCTTCCTGATTGTGTGCTACAACAAGGGACATCTACTTGCATCATGGTCTTAATGAAAAATTTCACAATCTATTGTCATAGTGTGCACCATCCTCCAGGGGAAATTATCCTTAACGTGCTGCTCTACTTAACAATATGTGCACCATAAACCACTGTGAGTCTCATGGGCTGAGTTCACAGATAATTTTTCCAAATGCTTGGTCATAGCAGCAATTTGAGCCTCTAAGAATGGGCTAATGCCAGTATCAACACTACCAATAGCCTTGGTGTGTATCGCAGCCTCTAATGCCTCATGTGGGTCTATAAAAGTTTTATGAGATAAGGCCCTTCCAAAATGGGTGATCAGCCCCGAGAAAACCACCGAGCATCTTTGTGAAGGGTAAATATCAAATGATAATTTAGATAAGAGAGTTTTAAAACATGCATCGTACTCCTACACACTATCTACCATTCCTTGTTGAATATCCTTCAAAGCACCGATGCTTTTCTACTCAAACTCAGGAATGTGCAACTTTGCCAAGAATGCATTTTTAAAGCGGGGTAGTCCACCACCATTTGATGAGAGTCATACTTCCTATACCAGCTATGTACGCGCCCTTGTAACATGGTTACAAATTGACTAGCCTTCTATTCTAGGGTTGTGATTCCCTTCACACGCCATAGAATTCCACACTCGTGAACATGTTCTACAACATCCTTAATGCCCCTGTAATCTATTAAATGTAGAGACATTTCAAAGAATACCTAAGGTGGTGGTGTTTAGGGTCCCTTTTATTCTCGAGCGCGAGCCTTGGTTCCCTCTAGTGTTTCCTCGTCACCGATCCACTAGGTCCATTGATTCTTGTGCCTCCAGAGCCACCAAATCCACTAGAACCATTGGGTCTAATAGGGCCTATAGGAGCTATGCCAAGCGCCCCCACGATCCCACTAAACTATGCACCAATGGTCTGTGATAGCTCCCCACTACCACTACTGTGTCCCGTGCCACTCCCTGATGCGAGACAAAAGCTTCTACACTTGCTTCTTATCCAAAAAATTCTATGAATACTGGAATATGTGCAGCCATAGAAGAAGGAACTAAAAAATTGTATCTCCTAGGCACAGATCTGTCTCTTCCACTGATATTAACTGGGTCAATAACACTTCTTCCTAGTTTGGGAAAACCAAGCACCAAGGCTCAATCACTAGGTGGGTTCAGATATGCGCCAATGACTCTCCTTTCTCCATGTGACAAACTCTCACCAGAAGCTGAAGGGGTCTCCCTCATGCACTTGCCAAGATGGGGTAGCACAGACTACTTAGGTTCCACATCCTCTGCGTGAACCTCAACTCCTTCCCACAACATCTGTCTCCAAAGATCCATCACACTAGCAGCCTCATGTCATCTAGCAATCTCCCTTTCACACACTTCACTATACTTGAGCCATCTCTCTTCCCTCTCCTTCTCTATCGTGATATCTGCCATCTTCCTCCACCCAAGCTCCCTTACCCAACACTCAAAATGGTTTAGCCACCATTGGGAATGCCTCTAAACTCATGGTAACCATCAATATCTTCATAGCTAGAGGAATAACATGTAGAAATGTTCCTCTAGGTTCTCGTAGAAATTCAAACTCAGAAACCTCTAGAATATAATACATAGAAATGGCGTACTCTAGAGTGTAGCTAGCCTGTACTCCTCTCCACGAATGATCTACAACATGGGTCCATGAAAGATCTACATCCTCTAGCCTTTGGTAGTCTTCTTTGGTCCACATATGTGATCCATAATGCCAACTTGATCTAGACACATAGGCTAAAATCCATTCATATAGTTCTACTGGGAAGTAGCAGAAGAAGGTCTCATACAGATCGTGGTAGAGGTTCTCTTCTACCCATCTACATGCATTAAACTCAGGTCTAGTGTTGAATCTTTGAGAAAATTCATCCTTTATGCTCTTGAACCACGATTCCATATTTTCCAATGTTAACCTCTCTATCATTACTCATTACACAAATCATGATGTATGTTATATCCCACTATAACTTCGAAAAGAGGTCCTAGTAATGGAACCAAGATGTATTCATTTTTACTCCCATCACAAAAGGAAGGAACCCCATGCGCACTGGCCTATCACCCAGTGAAAGTTGAGCACTCACTTGAGGTACGCGCAGGTATTGAGTCTCTCTTTTATGTGATAGTGGGAAACATCATCTATGATTAGTGTAAGAGTTTCTAGGAGGGAATTTAAAACATACAAGAACTATAGGGCTCAGAATGACCTCTAGATCCTTGCAGTCACTTCAGACCGAGTGCTTTAACAAAATCTAGAACATGTATTATGGCAGAAAGAAATATACAAGCATTCATACTTAACATGAAAGGAAAGAGAACTCATGAGAGAGAAATATGCATTAGAACCATTGATATTCATGTATATATCATATTAGGTAACCTCATTACATTCATTGAACCATTACAGAGTGTCATAGAGAAGCAGACCGCAGTCATGCATTTCACTGGACTTATGTAACTAAGCTACCAAAATAAAATTTATAACTTCATGCCTAGTACATTCTCTCCTTGATGTAACTATCCACTAATGATTCCTCACGAGTATGCAGAGCTCGCCCATCTTTGTCTCTCAAACTCACACTCTCTCTAACCCACTATATCTCAAACTTGTATATCTTTTTACTCCACAGTGCTTGTATTTATTTCTTTCCTACACTACCAAATAACCTTCTAGCACCCTCAGATCTAGTGCCAAGTGTCGAATGTGGTCCTTCATGTGAGCATGCTTCTTCAGGCCTAAGCTTTCCACTTTATCTCATGATGTTCTTCTAGAATATTTCATCTAAGGCGTGCCCCTATCTAGGCCAACCTATCACCAGGCTGACACCTTATCCATGCACAACTGGTCATGATTTTCATGTGTTCTTCCCTGAGTTCTCAAATTGACTAAGTCCTGAACCTCCTTTCGTGTGTCGCGCGTGTTATGTGGTTCCTTAAACCTTTCTCTTACATGCTTTTTCCTTGCGTGCCTTTCGATAACTGGGACCTTACGCACCTATGTGCCTTCATACTTGGAAAATATTCCAAGGGTCCAATAAATGCCTTGGGATGAGTTTGGTAGAATTTAGCCTCTGAGATCTGAATCTTAGTTTTCTTGAGATGGTCAATAATATCAAATGAGCAGAGGTAGATGCAGCATTATTAATAGCAGTAGATGGGAATTTTGATCTATCAACTCTATCACTAGGATGACAAGAAGTTTTAGGAGTAGGAGTAGAAGAAGAAGGAACAACAGAGCCTACCTTTTGCATGGAAGAAGTTGGAATAGGAGCTCCCCTCCTTGCAATCACTGGAATGGTTGTAGGAGGATCCTTAGATATTTTAAGCAGCTGCACTACCTTTTCTTTCTTTCTTATTTTCTCACGAGTCATGACAGACATAAGATTCATTGCTCATCTCTGCAATTCTTTCCTCATAATCATCTTCTTCATCTATACCTTCAGTAGTGAGAAAATGGACATGGGATCCACTCAGCTCTTCCAATTCTTCATCATCCTCTTCCAATTCTTCATAGATTTCATTCTCCTCTTCATCATCAGGCTCTAACACTTCACATGTGGCATTGACTGGAACTTTGATAGGTGGACCTTCAATTGCTAATCTAGTCTGAGGAGGGGCTAACCAATTTTGGGCTTGAAAGTTATTTCTAGGCACATCTTGATAAGGAGCATGTTGAGCTAATTATTTCTTGAGAGCAATCAGATCATTAGCAAGCTTCTAGACTAATTGATCTGCATTAACTCCAGGAGAAGATGTGGAAGAAGAAGATGCTTTGGATTTAGAGGATTCTCTCCTCATCTTTCCAGACATTATCAGATCATCTTCTACACTAATAGCCAACCTCTGATCAACATCCAAAGTGGCAAGATTAGCTCTCCTAAGTGCATAGCTCACTTCAGGTAGTTGAGCATTAAGGAAGAAACACTTCTGAATCTGATCCACAGGGTGTGTAGCTAATGGAATCTTGTTGATCAGCCTATTGAATTTAGCTATAAACTCCCTCATAGGCTCATGAGATTCTTTCTTGATTTGGGAAATCTGAGCCAAGAGGGCATGCACATCTTTAGCTGGTTTAAAGCGCTGCTCAAATCGATTGTCATGGTGTTCCAATTGGTGATAGATCTAGCAGGTAGGTGATAAAACCAATCAGTAGCATTATCTTGCAATGTCTCCACAAAAATTCTAACAGAGACATCCTCATGTTCAACACCAAGAACACCACAAGCAACAATGAAGGCTGATATATGTTCATCTGGATGAACTTTCCCATCACCTCTGAATTTGGGAAAATTCTTTCTATTGCCTCTAGGAAATTCATGCAATGGCGGGGAAGAGCAAGAGGCCCAACCCTTTGGCCCCAAGGTAGAGGAGCTGCCATTCTTGGAAATATTGTTTGGAGAGGAACAACAACACCAAGCAAGGATCAGAGCATGTAGATTGGGACTGATCTAATTTTGAGGACTATCACTCCCAGAAGTTTTATCTCTATCAGGAGGAGTGCTTGCAGATATTTCTCCTCTTCTTTTTCTTGTTGATGAAGGAAGAGAGAAACCTTGGTTGTCCAATAGCTGGAAATGAGGATCTTCTTCCCCAAGGGTTCTCCTACCCCTAGTGTATCTTGGAGTCACCAGATCAGAGATGATCAAGAAGTAATTCTTCAAAATTGGAAATCCTTCACAATGGATTCCCTAGCGGAGTCACCAAAAACTGTTGGGTTTCAGATTTGCACTTTGGGTGAAACCATAGTTAGGGGACAACAAGTCCCTCCTCTTTAATGGGAGAGGTTCCCTTATTGAAAGCAGTAAAGACTTATATACATATACACAACTTTCATCATGTGGATTCCTGATACTTTAAGAGATTTCATACCAAAATGTCATCAATACAAAGGGCTCAGAAGAATGGAGAAGATGAAAAGGGGGGAAGAACAACAATACTTTCTGGAAATATAGATTTCAGAGTATAACCTTACTTGTATTGAAATAGAAAAATGCAGAATGGGATCATTCACCTTCACAATATGTATCAATCTTCAGACACAAAGTTCCAGAGATCATATACACAAGAGCACAAAGTTTCTTTGCATGTAGAGATGAACAATTCACTAATTAAGAGCCATAAGTGAAAGAAAATAGTAGAGGAAGATAAGAAAACTTCGTATTGAGTAATTTTAGTTTTTTACAATCTTTTCAAAATGCTAGGAACCTCCTTTTCTCTTTTTCTTGGCACGTTTTATATAAAATACATTTTTTACCAAAAAATTTCCTTAAGGAAAGACTATCCTATAGGGATCAAATTGGTTGAATATGTGCTTTGAGAGGGACAAAAAAAACAAAGACAAAAATGCACTTATGGAAACGTAGATGCCCAGAAAGAGGGGAAAATCATCATTTCAAACGTGATTTTTTTGGGAAGAGATGAATGGTGGTTTCCTTATCCATTTCCTTGAACATTTCACCTCAGAATCGCCTCCAAAATGTTTGAGTGCCAGTTGGCACATTTCTCCTTTTTGTTCGCAAATGCCTGATTACCCTATCTCTTCGAAAATCAATCATATTCCCTTTGAAAATCATCAATTTTGTTCCAAAACAGACCCAAAATGCATTTCCACAAAAATTACCATGAAAAGATAGGACAAAAAATGATCCACACTCGTCCATTGCAGAGCTCGAGCTAAAAATGGTGATAAAAAATCAGATGTAAATGTAAATAAACCATTTTCCCTCTTTTTACCTTGAAATTGGGACCCTACACGTGTCAGAATTAGAGAAACGATGAGCCAGGTGGAAAAAATATGTTTCCCAACATTTGGGAGAAAAGGTGTGATTTCTCGATTTCCTCCGCCCCTCCATAGCTCTACCAAAGGCTGGACATGTGGCGCCATCCGATTAGATGAGGAAACATGGTCTAAAAACAACCATTTGAGCCCTTTTGGCGAGAAGTTCAAAATCTCAAATTTCTCCATGGGTCCGCCCTCCCGATTTGACTAGGACATGTGTCACCTTCTGATTAGATAAAGGGGTGGGGCTCAATTTTGCAACATTTTAAAGTTTTGGTATAAAATTTGATTTTCCTCCGCAGTCCGTTGCCTCAATGACACATGGCTACTTCGATTGGTTGAGGGCTTGTGAAACTTATCTCTCCATTTCTCCATGTGGGCTCATGGTCACTTTTGCTAACTTACCCCTTTTGGTGAAAAAGTGCAAAAATCACAAGGAACTCCATAGGTCCGCCAACCCGCCAAAGGGAAAATTTAACCACATAGGTCCGTTGAGCCATAACTTGCAAAATACAAGGAGTTAGGAGGACTTCTTCAACTTTTTAGAAAGGGGAAGAGATTTCCCATCTGATGAATGAGTTTTCAAAAGTATTCAAGTCCTTGGTTAGTCCCAGATTCAAAAATACCTCTTTCAAGCATACTTCAAAGGCACCAACTCAAAATTTAACATTTTTAGACTTGGAAAATGGAGGGAAATTTGAGGGTGACAACAATGCCCAATGGTTGTTGAAAAATGGGAGAATTTGAAGGGGGAGTATCAATAGGAGTTTGGATAGGATTTCCAGGTGAACTGCTTGAAGACCTAGATGCGGATGATTCTTGAGAGAATAATTATAGATTATCTCTAATTCGTTCTTTCTGATTTTATAAAGCCTTGAAATCTTTATCAACAACACCCCTTGATCTATTCAACCTGGTGTATCTTCCTTCAACTAGATTTTGGAAACTTTTGTAGTGGGAACATGAAAGGACACTGTGGAATATGAAGGGTCACATGTAAGAATTGACAAAGTGTATCTTTCAACAATGGATTTCTATGAACTTTTCATTTATTTTTTTGTATTTTGGGACTTTACGGTCATATTTTTGGTGTAGATGTTGCCAAATCTACCCCACGGTGGGTACCAAAATATGTTTGTGAGAAAATTTTATGTGTGAAAAACTTATGGATTTCTTGCCAATGCTCTAGAATTATAAGTCCCTCTTCTTAACATGTGCAACTGTCATATATGTATGCATGAGTAAAGGTGAATTTTCCTAGTGGCCTTGTGGTCGGGGATCCAAGAGAGGAAATCCACCGACCCTATGATAAATCTAGAAATTTCTTTCTAAAGAGGACTTTGTTTGTAAAGTGGGAAAGGGGAGTGAGAAATGAGATAGGAGAACTAATGTTGTAGGTAGAAAATCAGATTCCTACACACACTAGTTAGAAATTTCAACACATGCATTTATGGGAAAAAAAAATCTATAAATAGCAACAAGACCAAATAGAATTTATTGATCAAAAAGTATCAAGAAACCCCTTAGTCAAAGAAAGCTAAAAACTCCTTCTTGTTGTATTTATTTCTTAAACAAAGGTTGTACATAGTGTGGGAATGAAGGAAAACTAGTGAGGGGGAAAATGGAAGTAAATGTATATCTCCTTTTTTATCTCAAAGTACAATACACTCTTGAGTTTACAAAATCAATCACCAACCCTTTGAAATGGGAATAGCTTTACAATTTATAGAATTAGATGTGACTCATGGTCTACCCCCCAATTCCATTTCATATGTCCGCGAACAACTTAAAACTTTTCAACTTCCTAGGAAACTTTTAAATCCCTTTTTATAACATAAAGGTGAATTATTACATTAGAAACATTAAGAAATATGAAAAAGTGAAACCCCAACACAAAATTAGAACATTGAGAAGAGAGATAAAGTTGTGGGTATGAAGAGAAGAGAGAGAGAAGAAGAAGAGAAGATGTTTCCCCTGATGAATTTTGATGATCCTCATTGATGGAAAGATCCAATGCAATGAAACTCTGAATCTTCAAACTAATGTGAAACTCATTAAAATTATCTCATAGATGCTTTGGAATGAGTGTTTAAAAACATTTCTAAATGGTTCTACCGATGATCGAAACTTCCACCGCATACAAGATAATCCTACAACTTGAGCCATGAAATGAGATTCCGGAGATATTGTTCAATTCTATGAGATGAGTCTCAAATTCCCTATGAGAAATGCACATTGATGATGCTGAATGATGGTATTGATCTTAATGATCATCCCTCTATGTCCCATTGTTCCAAAAATTCCCTTGAGTATGAATTACCATAGATAGTGAGTATCCACATCGGAGACTTAATGTTTATAGTAAGAGGTGATTCTTGCTTCTTCTTGATGATCTTGATGTGATGAAGTTCTTCATTCAATCCTCTACACACTACCATCACATTGGTCACTTCTTCGGTTGACTTACTATTTTTAGTAAGCACCCATTTAGAGAGCTTACTATTTTATTAAGTGGTCATTTTTACTACTATATGCTCGAAAAATCATTCTATCTTCCTAACGATCTTGATGCACACTACCTTTGTCATAGCCGCTTTTAATGATGACTTTCCAAACATATCAAGTGTGTATAACAAAACTTACTATTTTTAGAAAGTTGAATTCCACCACCAGGTTTGTAATGGAAGATATTTTTCTAGACTCGTCTCATCATCATGGTCATGTCCTATGAATTTCACTTGATTTTTCACACTAGAATATTTGGAAATAAAATTTCAAATGTTCCACCTCGTAGTGGCTTGAGCAGCAGAGCTGCCACAACAACCATTAATGGAGCTAAAAATTTATAGGTATGGATTTTGTCTCTGTTTGCAATGAAAAATACTCTATTGTGATAGGATTTCCATTTGGAGTCTGTGTGCAAGTTTTTATCTTGTTTCCATTATCGGATTGATGGGAAATCTGACAAATGTGAGTCGATTAATACGAAATGGGGATTTTGTTGGAACAAATGTTTCAGGGAACCATTCAACCTCCCATTTATTACATCTTGATCATATTGAAAAATGTGGAATTCTACAAAATATGACACCTCAATCCAACTTGTATTTTGTAAGATATGAGATTTTTTGATTCGGTGACTTCATGGTTATCTAGCGAAAAATATTCATTTTTCTTCATTTCTCTGTCGTTTCTCATTTTTTGACCCATTTTTTCTCTGAGACCTATGCATTTTCATGGATTGGATGGTTTTTTTGGCCATGGTGGATATTTTTCAGAGAAACAATGGTGGACTAGGTGTCTAGACAATCATGAACAAATCCATGGCAAGGTATGAAGCTGTGAAGAAGAAATGGGGGAGAAAATGGCTAAGTACCAGATTTAAATTATTCAAAAGAATTAATAGCCTTGGTGGGGAAATTTTTTTCATGTTTTTGTCCCTCACCTCAAAGGGATGTGAGGGACATCAAATTCAAGGACGAACAAGGTGATGACACGTGGCGGAGATCTAATGGTTGAGAATGGAGTTCTGACAAACACCTAGGGGCTGGAAATTCACTCTTGAAAAGGTCACATGAGTGAATAGGAGTCTATTTAGGGGTTGGGAGCATTTTTATGTTTTATTTCCCTTACCTCAAAGTCACATGAGGGACATCATATTCCATAGTGCTCCAGAGATGATGATGCCCTGGCGGTGATCCAACAGTGAAGGCTTTGAGCTCCTGCAAGCACTTAGGGGCTGAACTGGTGATCCTAGAGGTCATATGTGGGTCTAGAGGGATTCATGGGGGATGGGAAAATTTTAAAAACCTTGATTTCCCTGACCTTGAGGGACATTAGGAACACAAAATCCCTCCAGGGATCCTCACGGAGCTAAAAATTTGACTAACTCTCGAACCTTGAGGACAACTTGCGATGATAATATCTTGAGCTCCCGATGGACTTTTTGATGAAATGTTATATGATATTTACTAGAAATGGACTTATGGATCCAATGGAGGGGTATTTATTTCCTGATTCATCCATATGATACCAGAAAAATTGTAATTTTAATTTGGTACTCCACCTATACATGAGAAAAATTGCTTGCAAAACCATTGCACCAAAGTGTTGTGAAAAACTAATTTCACCATATTTTAGGGCTTGGAATTCCCTTTCCGATAATGTTTCATTTTTTCATAACTCCTTCTAGAGTTCCCAAAATCTCCTTCCAAAGCTCAACATCATTTTTGGCCTGTGTAATGCCTAGGCGTATGAACCCTAATTTGGTGAAACTACCCCAACATTTCCAAGTCCTTCCAGAATATTCTGAATCACTTCCATGATGTCCCAAGGCCTTTGAATCACCTCTCGTGTCTAGTTTTTATTTTCTGTTCCACTCCATGGGGTTTCTCCTTTCCTAGGAAATCTAGTAAAAACCTTTCCCATAACTACCTGAAGCTTACAACTTTTACTGATCTCCTAAAATCACGTAGGGGGAATGAATGGACTTTCCTAAATCACCTAGGGGGATGAGATAATATTAATTGGGAGGTCACTTGGACTGAATTGGTAGACCCAAGGTTCCTTGGAATGGTAAGACTTGAAAAAATTAACACAAGGGTATAGTTGTCATGCTCAAAAATTGTTAATTTCCTTGTTACACATTTACATGACAACACATATCAAGAAAATTCATTTACACTTACCATCACCTTACTTTCCCTTATTTTTGCTTCATTAGCTATTTTCCCAAGAATGTAATTTTTTGTATTTTTTTCTTCGATTATTCCTATCTCCTTCACCATGTTCATACACTTCAACCAAGCTTAGTTCAATTATCAAAAGGATTTAAAATCACCCAAAACACCAAACCTCCTTCTTGATCAAAATTTCCTATTAGACGCCCTTAAGGAAAGTATTATTACAACACTCATGAATGGATACTTCACTAGATACCTTTCATGATCCCTAAGGTGTGTGCAAAAACATATAATGCAATTCTTTGATTTTCTCTTTCTATTTCACTTTCACTCTCCAGGCTCACTAAGCCCAAACTAGGTCTGGGACAAGATTCTGTCATTTATATATTCATCTCTAGAAGTCATCAAGACACAACATATATGTTTATAAGAACTCATTAATCCTTTTTATACCCAAGTAGTTTCAATTCTTATCTCAAGGTTTAAATCTTTGTCTCTTTGTTAAATGACCTCTACAACTAGGTCTTGCACTATACCACATTGTCCTAGATGAGGATTGTTAGCATTATATCCACTTTTTAGCCTATGAAACCTCAAAGTTATTTATTCAATATCTGAAATACACCTCCACCATCATTTCTTCCAAATCTTAGACCTAGATTTTTGTTTTGGGTTTTTTTACTACATTTCTTCACAAATCCTAACAAGTGACTTGAGTTGACCCAAGAGGTTCAAAATTAGTATAAAATGGAGGATTATTGATCTCAAATATTAACATTGGGTATGTATGATTATCTCAACCTAATATATAGTTATTAATCATGAGTGAAGACTTGGGGAACATTCAAGAATCAAATCACATAATATCTACTCTCCAAGACACCGAGAAAGAAAGTTATCACACAATGTACATTTAATATAAAACAGAGATAAAATCCTTAGGATAGCCAAATAATTCTTCTTTAAATACAACATTTCATATATTCCTAATATAAATAAACACATATATGATACAACCTTACAATGCTTAAGACTACTCATGTTATAGAGAATACATATTTGACTCATGGTTTTATGTATGCAAGTACTTGTAGGAACTTGTTTAACCTTCAAGGCTGATCATTACATAAATTTAATCCTATTTACATGAAATAACCTTCATGCAATGATCTTTAGGCCCTTACTCCCATAAATCCTACAAAATTAACAAACATCACACAAAAATATTTCCTAGCTCCCACATAATGTTACAAAATAGAGCCCATATTGAACCTATTGTAAGTTGTCTAGAGTTAAGTCATGGAATGTGTCTCTTAATCCTTAAGGAAATTATCACACATATAAATCATATCTTCATTTTTAAAATCATAAAACCATGAAATTTAAGAATCATACACTCAGATTTATGTATACAAAAAAAAGTTTGTTCATTATTCATATATGCATACGAAAAGATGATCCTTCATTCCTTCTCCAATATTCTCTTTTATCCTCCACCACAAGGAATAACTCTAAATTGACTACATCTATCTCATATATTCAAATTCCTTTTTCCAGGAACCTAATTATTGATTCATCAATCCATTTTTATGGCTCTTGGACTTCGAATATGCCTTCTTGATTCATAACTACTAGTTTTACACTATTTTAAGCATTTCAATTACTCACCTCCACTCTTATGACTCTTTTACTTACCTTATAACTCAACAAGACACTTACAACCCCTAGTAAATCTATATAACTCTTTACATGCCTTCATAATTTCAAATTCCATTTTTCGAGAGAAATACACAAAGAGGAAGAATTCAAACTTTACACCTTACTCCTTTCTTCAATTGATTCACCTAGTCCTATTAAGGGCTCTAAACCTTTCTAATAACTCAAATTGACCCCATGAAAAATAAATTTTACATTTTAAAGTATTCTTGATGATGCTCCTAGATCATACTCCCAAGGCGGAGAAACTATCTTTTTACTTAATTTCTAAATTGAGTCTTCAAATTTATTTATTATCCTTAATCTTCTTTCCTTTCTCTCATTGTTCTTAGCTGCCTCATATCTATTTGGGTACCACATAATATTTTGTTTTTTTCATTTTCCCTTACTTACTTTTATCCTTTTCTTCTTGATATTCATCCTTACTTTCATCATCTTCAATTTTCCATGCTTTGTTCCTGCACACATACATAAAGATTATAACAACAAAAATACATGGTTTTTCATCTTTTAGCACCTTTTCCATCCATATAGAGTCCATATCCATCATGTTTTCATCGTTGGATTGGCTATAATTTTCTTATTCTTGTCCATTTACTTGTTAATTCTCATTCTTCACCGCCACAAGTTATCTTAACACTGTATTTTCATCTTCCCTATATTAATTTTGATCATTTATTTCCCAAGAAACCATCTTTTTCATAGTTGTACCTGCACTCTTCTCCTTTCCATCCATCTCATCTAGATTTTTTTGCAAAATAACATCCATATCATCCATAAGCACTTTCTTATCACCATGATTTTCATATTCAAATTCACAATTGAAATCATTTTGGACAATTTTAAGGAGCTCACTCACTCCATCTTCAATACCAATCAACAATGAATCAACCTTTCTTACCTTTCTCTCAGCCTTTGATTACTTTTCTTACTCAATCTCTGAAATTTGATTTCTTACTATAAGTGTATCTTCTCTGTTATTCATTCCATATTCATTTTTCTACTCCATGTTTTTGCTCTTTCTTTTCCATAACATATTGACCTCATTTTTCTTGTATTGTACCTTCAATAAGTCTATTCTCTCTCTCTTATCTTAACTTTGTTCTCTTATGCTTGTTATCACTTGCTTGTGCTTGTCATCTTCCTTCTCTGTTGTTTCCTTCTCGGATCCATATATTCATTATGTAATCATTCCTTTAAACTGGTTTCAAGGTCTTATCTTGGTTCATTTACCCATTCTTCTACTTGTCAACCTTATCCTCTTTCTTTTCTTCTTGTCTCATATTTTTCTCTTTACTTTACATCCTCCCTTTTAACTCTAAATTTATGAATTCTTCTCTAAATCTAAAATATAGCCCATTGTATATTCCTTCATCACAAAATCTATGTAATATATTGCTATCATCATCAACTATCTTACCTTCTCTATATATTCTCTCAACTTTTTCATCTCTTCTTCCCTCTATTCTCTATGTTTCCTTTGTTCTTAATTCTTCTTGGCTTCATCTCTTTTATTCCTCTCTAACTCTTTGTGTCTTCTTTTGTGCCCAAGAAACTTCCATAAATATATTATTTCCTCTTCTTAGTCCATATTCTCTCTCTGAAAAGTATTTTTAACCTTTCCTATTTAATCACACATCACCTTGGCCTCACCATGTCTTTTGGTGTCTTCTCACTTTCCACCTGTCATTTCCAACTACACACTCACACGACATTGATGACCAAAATGAAAATAAAATTTTATTTAATTATCAAAATAAATCATAATAATATCCTTACTCGATACAAAATTATGTAGATAAAATCACAACCATGCATGTCACTCAACTAATCAAGAGGTTTCAATACAACTATTTCAATTATCTCTATAATTGGAGGATCATACACAAGCCCAAAAGGGCTTAACAACTACTATATTAGATCAAATATTGCAAAACATGACACAATATAACTAAAATGGTCTTATTTTCACCATACTTTGTCTCAAAATTTTGCATTCAGTGTCAAATGACTCCTTAAATAGATTTCATCTCAATCAACTTCATTTACACTTACCATCACCTTACTTGCCCTTCGTCTTACTTCACTAGCTATTTTTTCAAGAATGTATTTTTGGCTATTTTCTTCTCAAATTATTCCTATATAATTCACCTTATTCACACACTTGAACCAGGCTTAGTTAAATTATCAAAAGGATTAAAAATTACCCAAAACACCAAACTTACCTTCTTGATCAAATTTTCCTACAAGATGCCCTTAAGAGAAGTATTCTTTCAACACTCATGAATGTAGACTTATAGAATTACCTAGAATATTTTTTAAACTTAACTATTTCCATTTAATTATCCCCGAGTTTTGTGCACAAACTTATAATCCAACTCTTTTATTTTCTCTTTCTATTTCACTTTTACTCTTTAGGCTCACTAAGCCCAAATTATGTCTAGACAGTCTTTGTCATTCCTCTGTTCATCTCTAGGAGGAATCAAAAAAAAAAAAAAAGCTTATTCTAAGAACCCATTAATCCTTTTTTTTTTTACCAAGGAATTTCAATTCTTAACTCAAGGTTTAAATCTTAGTCTCTTTGTTAAATGACCTCTACAACTAGGTCGTTCATTATACCTTATTGTCCTAGATGAGGATTGTCAACATTATTTCTACTTTCAACCTATGAAACATCAAATTTATTTCTTCAAAAATTTAAATACACATCCAACATCATTTATTCCAAATCCTATACCTAAATTCTTTATTTTGGGATTTTTACCACACTTTTTCTTCACAAACCCTAATAGTAACTCCGAGTAGACCCGAGAAGTTCAAAATTTCTATAAAATGGAGGATTATTGATATCAAAGCCTACCACTTGTCATGGAAGATAATATAAACCTAATATATGGTTATTAGTTACCATGAAGCCTCTATACACTATAAGACATTGAGAAACAAAGTTATCACACCATGCACAATCAATTTCAAAAGGAGATAAAATGCATAGGCTATCACACTAATTATTCCTTCAATAAATAATTACATATATTCTTAATGCAAATATACACACACAAAAATTAAAGATCACAATCCTTAAGACTACTCATGCCACAAAGAATACATATTTGAATCAGGATTTTATGCATGCAAGTACTAGAGGAACTTGTTTAACCTCCAAGGATAATCATAATATAGCTTTAATCCTTATCTTGAATTGAAATAACCTTTATGAAATTATATTTAGGAACTTAATCCCTTAAATCCTACACAATTAACAAACATCACAAAAAAACATTGCCTAGCTCCCACATAATGTGAAAAAATAGACCACATCTTGAACCCACTATAACTTGTCCGAGTTAAGTAATGGAATTTGTCTCTTAACTCCTAAAGTAATTATCACACATAAAAATCATATATTTATTTTAAAAATATTTTTAAAATGAAATTTAAGAATCATACACTCATATTTATGTATACAAAACATAGTTTGTTCATTATTCATATATGCATACAAAAAGGTGATCGTTCATTCCTTCTCTAATATTATCTTTTATCCTCAACCACGAAAAATAACTCTAAATAGACTCCCCCTCCCTCTCTCCTATATTTTAATTCCCTTCTTTAATGTGCCTACTTCTTTATTCATAACTACCATTTTTACACTATTTTAAACATTTCAATGAATTGCCTCCACTCTTAGGACTCTTTTACATACCCTATAACTCAAAAATACTCTTACAACCCCTAACAAACCTCTAGAACTCTTAACATGCATTCAAAATTTAAAATTACCTTTTCTCGAGGGAAATACACAAGGAGGAAGAATTCAAACTTTAAACCTTACTACTTTCTTGACTGACTCACCTAGTCTTAATAAAACCTCTAAAGCTTTATAACAACTCAAATTGACCGAGATTTGCTTTTGTGATAGGGATGAGGCCGAAAGAGCTGCGGTACCCCGTGTACCAGAATGGTCACTTTTTTTGAATTCACATCCCTCCAACGGTCTCCGCCTACACCCCCTTGTGATGAGGCAATGGAGCCCCGGTGGGCCTGGGCTTGTCGAAGCTCGCAAAAGAGACTAGGTCCCCGTGGTTCAATGACGGATTCTGTACAGGCAGAAAGAGACAAACTCGTCTTTTAGATGGTATTCCCACTGTGTCCCTGGTGGAAGACGTCACTTTTGCTGCCCAAATTAAGTGTTTTTATTCGAGAGCTATTTTTGCTAAATTTATTGGTAGAAGGTTATCGATTTCAGGCATTCAAAACTGGTGCGAAACACAGTGGGGTAGCGGCCTGAGTATTCGATTCCTTGAAAAGGGTTTTTTCTTTGTGTTATTTCGGAGCGCAGCCCAGAAGGATGACACTATGGCTAGGAAATATTTTCTCCTTTCCGACTCTGGTTTAGCGATCCGCGAGTGGGAGCCTCATTTTGACTGCAACAGAGCAGATACTGAAGGGCTACAAGTTTGGGCAAGACTCTACTCCCTGCCTAGTGAGTTTTGGTCTGCTCCAATCCTTACTAAAATTTGCTCAAGTCTGGGTCACGTCATTCGCATTGACCCTGTCTCTCTGAATGGTACTCTCTCCTCTTTTGCTAGAATCTGCATTTCTATTGATCCTTCTCAAAAGCTTCAAGAAGTTATTCATATCTCCTCTCCTTCTGGACTTTGGAAGCAAAAAGTGGAGTACGAAGGCATGTCCAACATTTTCTTCCCTCCCGTCATTAATGAACCGCTTACCCTGGACCCTGATACTTTCTCTCTTGTTAAATAATAGCTACCGTTGTAAAGGAATCCACTAGGATTCTGTCCCTTTTCCATGAAGGCATATCCATCAGAATGGGAGGTAATTCCTCCTCTTTAGAAAAATGGATTATTGATAAAGATGATCTTCTTCAGTCTAAGGATGGCGATCATACGGATCCTCCTGAGGAAATTATCGAGAATCACTCTTCCAATAATCTGTCCCTTGGTCCGCTTCTCCCAACTCCACCCTTACTCAATATGGATTTAGGTCCGAAAAGCATTCTAGGTCGTCCCAACAAAAGTAAACTATCTCTGAACGAGGTTGCCGCTGGGAAGCAACTTCAACTGCGTTCCTTCTTCCCGTCTACAAGTAGGAGAGGTGAGTCCTCTCTGAAACACAAATGATCCTTTTTTCATGGAATGTTAGGGGCCTCAATGCCCCTAACAAGCAGCGTCTGTTAAGACGCTATGCCACGGATGCAGCTGTTGATATTTGTCTGATTCAGGAAACCAAAATGTCAGAAGATGGATGCTTAAACGGATGGTTCGAAAATGGAAAGGATGGGATGGTTGTTTCTCTAACTCTCTTGGTGCCTTAGGTGGTCTTGGTATTTTGTGGAAAATTAGTTGTTGTGTTATTGATCCCCTTCTTGGAATAATCTCTATCTACTCCTTGATACCATTGCAACCTCCAAAACAATCATTCATAGTGACTTTAATGCCACCCTCTCTAACCGTGATAAGTGCGGAGGTATCCAATGGCAGCCATGCTCATAGGTTGATTTCACCTCCTTCGTCTCTTCCTCGCATTTAGTTGATGTGGAGCCCTGTAAGGGCTGGTTCACGTGGAATAACAGGAGGTCTGGGTTTAGTTCCTTGGCTGTGCATCTTGACAGATTCCTGGTTTCTGAACTCTGGCTGCAAAATAACTTCCTCATAAAAATCTTTGTTCTTCCTTTCTCCAGTTCAGATCACTTTCCAATTTCTTTGGATTTAAATTTGGATCTTCCTCTACACCGCTCCCCATTCAAATTTGAGAACATGTGGCTTCATGATTCCTCTCTTAAGCCTTTGGTCAATACTTGGTGGGCCTCCTTTACTGTCAAAGGGACTTGGATGTTCCAACTCTCCAAAAAGCTTTCTTTCTGTTGAAGGACAAATTACAATGCTGGAATTATTCAAATTTTAAAAACATCTTCCAAGAAAAACTTAGAGTCGAGAAGGATCTTCGTATTCTTAATGAGTCCATTCTGGCCCATGGGATGTTTCAGGATGATTTCCATAAAGAAAAATCTCTCCTAAAGGATTTGGGCACTCTCCTTCTGAAAGAGGAAACCTTTTGGCATCAAAAATCTAGAGAAACTTGGCTGTCGATGGAGACAAGAATACCAAGTTCTTTTTTGCCTCCGTCAAAGCTAGAAGAAATTTCAACTACATTTCCTCTCTTAAGCTCGAAGATTCAACCCTTGCTTCTTCCCAAGTTCAGATCAAATCAGAAGCGGTGGATTTTTTTTGGAAGCTCTTGAATGATTCGGCCTCTACCTTTGGAGCACAGTCCCATCTCCTTCTTCAGATCCCAGTTGTTGTTACGGATGCTGACAATGACATGCTTCTATCCCCCTTCTCCTTGGAGGAGGTTCGGAAAATTGTTTTCTCGATGAAGCGGGATAAAGCGCCTGGTCCTGATGGCTTCCCAGCATCCTTCTTTCAGGATTTTTGGGATGTTGTCGGACTTTCTATCTGGAAAGCTGTTGAGGAATCCAGGATTTCGGGGAAGATTTTAGGTACTCTCAATCATACGTTCATCTGTATGTTTCCCAAAAAGTCCCCGGCTGAGACTATGGATGATTTCAGACCCATCTCTCTTTGTAACACTACTTACAAAATCATTTCCAAAGCTATCGCTAATAGATTAAGCCCTCTGCTGTCCAAATTGGTTGCCCATGAACAAAGTGGTTTCATTCCTGGTAGGTCTATCACAGATGGAATCATTATCTCACATGAATTGATCCACTCTCTTCATAACTCCTCTAGAGTGGGTATGATGTTGAAACTTGACTTCAGTAAGGCTTATGATCGTGTCAATTGGAGATTCCTCCTCAAATCTTTGCAAGCCATGGGTTTTTGTGATCATTTCTGCAAATGGATCTTCAACTGCATAGCTTCCCCTTGTTTTTCTATTTTAGTTAATGGTTCTATGGAAGGCTTCTTTCAGAGTAGTAGAGGTATAAGGCAGGGAGACCCTCTCTCCTCTTTCCTTTTCACTTTGGTTGCGGAAGCTCTTAGTCGCAACATTAAGTCCACTATTCAGGATGGTTCTCTTAAAGGTCTTCTTATCACATCCAACCTTCCACCACTCTCTCACCAGCAATTTGTGGACGACACCTTTCTATTTGGTCAAGGGTCCATTCCAGAAGCCAAACGCATTTCTTCCATTCTAGACTCTTACTCTCTTGCTGCAGGTCAGGTTTTAAACTTTCATAAATCAGTTATTTTCTTCTTCAACGTGGCTCCTAGACTTCAGTGCAGGATTAAAGCAATTCTCGGCTTCTCTTTGGGTAACCTTCCACATAATTATTTGGGCATTCCACTCTTCCATGGCAATGGTAGGGTGCATCTTTGGAACGGGCTCTTGAATTCTCTTTCCACCAAACTCCTTTCTTGGAAAGGTAAATGGCTCTCTCTGGCCGGCCGCGCTCTTCTAATCAACTCGGTGCTTCTGTCAATTCCAATATACATGTTATCAATTTTACAGATCCCAAAATCTGTTCTGCTCAAAATTGAAAAAGTGGTGCGCACCTTTTTATGGCAAGGTCACAGTATCGAGCGCAAATTTCATCTTGCTAATTGGGATTTGGTCAAGCTTCCAAAGCGGTTGGGCGGCATGGGTATTCTGGATCTCGCTCTTCAAAACACTGCCCTTGGGGCTAAACTGGTGTGGAACTTCATTTCTAATGCTGATAGACTCACCTTTCAAATTCTCTCTCACAAGTATCTCGGTGGTCAACGCCACGATCTTTTCTTATCCAGTTCCGAGTTACCGAGAGGTTCACATATCTGGAATTTTCTATGTAACTCCAAATCTCTAATTGCAGATATGGTCTCCTGGAACATAAACAATGGTCGGCTCGCTTCTTTCTGGGATGAAAGCTGGAATGGATTTCCTCCCCTAAATCTTTCCACCACCCTCAATGGTGTTATGAATTCTTCCAAACAGGCCTGGGGTACTTTGGTCTCTAATTATGGCAGTCAAGCACCCTGACGGTTCGCCCTCTTGGCTCTGGAAAGATTTCTCTTCTATAGGAGCCTCTGTTCAAGAATCCACCCTCCTTATGGACTCAATTCGGGTCAGAAATGCCATGTATCTCAATAAAGATGACAGTTTACTTTGGCTTGGGGATTCCACTGGTTCCTATTCGGTAAAAGCTGGCTATAATACTCTTGTTTCACATTCAGGAAAAGGGACACCTTGCTCCTTTGGTTGTTGGCATCCTAGCATCACTCCGAAAGTTGCTTACTTCGGCTAGTTAGTTTTGAACAAGAAGGTTCTTACTCAAGCCAAGAGGTGCTCTTGGGGCTTTTCTGGTCCCTCCAAGTGTCTTCTGTGCGGTCGCTGCAGAGGAAGACTTGGATCACCTCTTTTTGTTTTGCCCATTTGTTTCTCACTGTTGGGACTGGCTTTTCAATAAAT
Source organism: Taxus wallichiana var. yunnanensis (assembly GCA_018340775.1). Classification (NCBI taxonomy): domain Eukaryota; kingdom Viridiplantae; phylum Streptophyta; class Pinopsida; order Cupressales; family Taxaceae; genus Taxus; species Taxus wallichiana. The sequence goes on from CM031234.1 coordinate 55,969,392, forward strand.
TAAGTCTTTCCTGGGTCCCTTGCAAAAGCATTGTAGCGAATCTTTCCTCTTGGCCATCCTTTAATGCCAAAAGCCTGCTCAGCTCTATTTGGCACGTCAGCCCATACTTTTTGCTCTGGCATATCTGGTGGGAACGTAATCTTTGTCTCTTTAGGGAGCAAGCTGTTGATCTTCCCACCTTTCTCAACAAGCTCGAAGTGGCCATCTCGGAGCGTGTTAGCGCTAATTGTCTCTCCTTTTCCACCTTCTCTTCCAAGGATTTCTCTATTTTACATTTCTGGCCCCTCATCAAGCTCCCCAGACCAGGATCAATTGTTAAAAAAGGGCTCACACAACTCAAAAAAATTGATTCAAAGGAAAAAAACCAGATGGCGTCCTCCTACACAGGGTCAATGGAAACTGAATTTCGATGGGGCTTCTAGAGGTAACCCAGGTAAATCAGGAGCTGGCTGCATTCTCAGAGATGATCACGGTTGTCTCATTAGAGTAGGCTCCTTTCCCCTCAAAGAGGGCACTTGTAACTCTGCGGAAGCCCATGCTTTACTAGAAGGGGTCAAGATGGCCGCTATTCTTGGTTGTTCAAATCTCTTGATTGAAGGGGATTCCCAAATTATAATTTTCGCGGTCTCCAGAGGTGTCTCCCCCTCATGGAAACTTAATCTTTTCATTCCTCAAATCCTTTATTGGCTGGGAAAATTTCATTCTTGGAGCATCTCTCACAACTTTCGAGAAGCTAATCGTGCGGCGGACTTCCTAGCTAACTTTGCCATTGATAATCCTTCGGCCAGCATTTCTTCCCGCTCGGCTCATGATTGGCATGGATTTCTAATCCTTCTTTCCCACGATCGAGCTGGCTCATCCGAGTAGCCTGGCGGGGTCTCTCTAGCGTGTGGCTGTCCTCTTTGTGTGAACTGTCCATTCCTCGCCTTCTCGGCGGTGAATCTCTATTACATTCCCGCAAGCGATCCTTCTCACGAGGCCCATGTCTTCTCAGACTCATTCGCCGGCTCCTTGCCACCTCCATTTCTTTTGGGGTCAGTTCCCCTTCTTTTTTGCATGGTTTCTGTTCTTCTTAAGCCGCATCCTCCATTTCCGGCGTTATCTTCTGAACGGTTCCTGATCAGTGCTTTCTTCTTTGCCATAATGTCATTCATCGGCTTCCCTTTCATGGTGCTTCGAGGTCAATTTCATGAATTGGCTGATGTCTCTACGCCATTAATAGGTGTCATCTTACCATGGTTTTCAAATTCTCCTTATCGAAGAAGCCAAAGCTATTGAAGCGATTCTAGGAGACTCTTTTCATTTTCATGCCCGCCGTCCTCGCACTGATTCAGACATTGCCTCTGCGTTTGTTTCCTTTTTCCTTCTGCTTCATTCGGATACAGCGGATGTTGAGCAGGTTGCCATCGACCAAATTTATGTTGTTCACCGTGTCGGCTTACACGACCAACTAGTCGACTTCTCTCCTCCGGATCCTCTCCTGTGGGTGGAGGAAGTCGATGAACTTGCTCTCGGCTCTGGACGTGACATTCGGTGGCTTTGCGGTCAATACCGAGATTTAGTGACATTCACCCAAAACTTCCACCCCACTCTGGATCAATGTTTCCTCCCGGTGGTTGACGTCGATGCGGCTCTATTTCCAGTACACTCTGCGGTTGATCACTTGAATGCACTTAAAGACCGAGCCAGCTCTGCCTTCCATTTTCTGCTTCAAGCGGCTATCTCGCGGGCTGGCTCCTCACTGGGTTAATCGGTTGGTGCTTTTGCTGTCCTCCGAGTTAGGCTGCAGTCCTATTCTAGTTCGGTGTTCCCTTTCCTCCCTTCGTCTCCTCTTCCTCTTCCTCCTTCTCTTCACCCTTTCTTTCTCTTCTTTCCGTTGTCTTCTCACATTTCTTCTTGTTGTCGGGTTGGGGCCCCTTCCCCACCAGTTCATAGCTCTAGTCAAAAGCATTTATCAATAAAAAAAAAAACAACTCAAATTGACCTCATGAACAATAAATTTTGTATTTTAAGGTCTTATTGATTATGGTCCTGCATCATACTCCCAAGGTGGATAAATTATATTTGTACTTAATTACAAAACCGAGTCTTCAAATTTATTATTTATCCTTAGTCTTATTTCCTTACTCTCATTGTTCTTAGCTACCTCATATCAACCTGGGTCCCACATAGTAGTAGTATTTTTATTTTCATTTTCCTTTACTTTTCTACTTTTATTCTTGATCTTCATCTTTAATTTCATCATCTTCAAGTTTCCATGTTGTGTACTTTCACAAACAAATATTATAACAACAAAAATACATGGTCCTTCATCTTTTACCACATTTTTCATCCATGTAGAGTCAATGTAAAGCATGTTATCATCCTTAACTTGGCTATAATATTCTTTTCCTTGTCTATTTACTTTCCCATTATCATTATTTACCAAAATGGTGGTGCAAATCAAATTGCAGCAATTAATATGTTGTTCATTGAATTGCATTCATTTAATTATCAAACTAGGGAGTGTAGACTTGAAATATTGTCAGTGTTATATGCACAGTTATAGTGCATCTAGGAGGTTGGAAAATAAATAATTGTCACAACAATGTTGAAAGTAAAACAAAACTTAGAATTGAAAATGGATGATTTCCAAATGCTATTACTTAAGACAAATTTGCAGATTTAGAAAGTAAATTGATCCTAAGTAAACATGCATGAAATAAAACAATGGAGGGGATTTAGTAGACCTCAAGTGGGCCTTGAATTGGGTGTTAATCCCTTCCTAACTCTAAAACTAGAAACTAGGTTATATAATTAATATCTTTATTTATTTACATAAAAGATACATCAAGGAACAAAAGAGTAATCTCCAAATTTGACTCTTACTCAATTACAACTCTTGTCTATGACTATTTGACTCTCCTGTAACAAGGCACCAACCCTTTCCTTTATACCTTCATTTACAACACGACATGAGAAGAAGAAGAGTACAACAAGGATTTTCCAACAAAACAAGTGCATATCTTCAAGTAAAGCAATGAGATATTCAACACATGGTAAAAAAATCATAACATGTGTTCAACTAATAAACACATAACAAATGTATAGTAATCAATCAGTTCTTCATAACAAGTGTTCAACTTAATCAATCAGTTCTCCACTAGTTTTTAATCAATAACCAAATCAAATATTGATTTGTTTCCAAGTTTTCCACTTTCTTCTTCTAACTACTTCTCAAATGGCACGTACAGACTTGGGTTCCATTACTTCATATTTCCACAATATCTTCATAAACATGGAATCTTTGTTGTGATTTATTTTCTTATGTTGCGAATGCATTGCTATGGACAAGTTCTTTTTTTGTGGATGAGTTATGCAGATGGTTCCTTCACTACATAGGACAAGCTACATATGGAAAATTGCTTACAACCAAGATTGGAATCAAAACATATAATCATCCAAAAAATTATTGAGATAACAAGAATAAATGCACACATAATATCACAAAATAAAGACAACTATATATAACTATATTAATTAGTCATTATGTCATAACTTCATGGATGTAATAATAATGTTCAACAATGCACTTAGGAAATTCATGGTCATGGCTACAAAGGTCTTGTCAAAATACAAAGGACGAGTTATTATAAAAGAAATTAATACAACACATCACACCCCCAATATTAAACTCTATAATGTCCTCATTCAAGGGCTTCATATCTTCTCTATTGGAAATTGCATTCTCACCTGAAATCAATGGGTGTATTTGTTCCTTCCTCTTCTGATAAGAAATAACCACCATTCCTCATGAATTTTTCCCACAATATCTATGTATTCTTTGATCTAATACTAAATTTCATGTCCATGGGGAAATTATAAAATAAAATATGGTTGGATGATAGGATATAGGAAACCACTCAACCCCACATTTACTTCTTATTTCAATGTATTTGTTCACCATGCATAGTTTTGAAATAATGTTGGGATATGAGTGAATTTATTTCCTATGGAGTGTAGATGATAATTCTTCACATATGAGTCTATATTATGTCATAACTTAAAATTCATGTTCCATGATCATGTCTCTAAATTTTTTGTGGGCTTCAACCCTCATTTGCAAAACTCTATTTTTATTTCATCCAGTTCCATATAAATGACATATGTCTCTATAATGTCATATGTTTTTGTTGCCTCATATCGACATATAATGGTTAAAAAATATCCAAATGTCTATATTCCTAAATCTTCTTGAATATTTACAATTCATTTGATAAATAAGAACATAAGGAATTAACCTGTACATCCCCAATATACATAATTGATATCAATATCTGTCATATAAAAGGGCATGATTGTGTAAATACAACTCACATAAAAAATTCTAGAGTTCAGGTGTGCTATGCTGATATAAAGTAATGAATTTTGTAGTTGATAAAATAACATATATCATATAAGAATTTATGTAACATATTTTCTTTCAGGTATAAAACATAAAAACTTGATAGGGGTCTACAACTCAACATTTCATGTGATACCTAAACTGTTGCTTCTTTTCTTCTTTCATCCTTTTGATCTCTTTATCTTTTCTCTAGTTCCTTATTATGTTTAGAGATGAGGGCTTCCTTATTATTTTCCCATTTCCCTTTTAGCTTGTTAATGTAGGAATCCAATTGCATCATTAGATTATCAATAATTATCACCATAGTTTGTGTTGCCATCTCACTATAAGATGGCTTTTTATGTTCCTTGATGACTTCACAAAAAATAATTTGCGGATACATTGGTGCTACATTTTCTTTTGGTATATTATCATGTTGTGATAATTCAACAACTTCCTTAATGACTTGTTCAACAACTACAATAACTTTTTAGTTTCAATTCCTCCTTCTACTACCTCCTATTCTTGTCCCTCTTCATGTCTTTCCACTTCATGAACCGTTTTCTAATTTTGAGTCTATTCCTCTAGTTATTCCATGGGTTCTTTATGGTATTCTTGGATCATGAAATTTAGTATCAATATCTCTATGCTCTATCTCCAATTTTTGAGGCTCAAAATTTTCCTCTATGGATTCTAAATCACTATCTAGTGAGATGGGTTATGATTGTGTTGGATTGGATATTTTTGGCCTCTTTTTCCTAAGCCTATGAGAGCACCTAGGTTGTTTAGGAGAAGAATGAGAATATTTTCATTTGGCCTTAGAAGTGGAGGTTTCAAGAGAGGATAATTACAATAGATTTTTATTTATAAAAATAAATTTTGGAGAGATATGTACATGTTTTTCTTCGAAGGAGTTAGAACTTCATATGTTAGGGGTTATTGAGGTTGAAAATTAGATGGTGTAGCCTCGGCATATGTGTAGATGATATTTAAATTCTTCTCCTTTTTTCCCCATTTCCCACCACAATATCAATATTGTTTACCCTTATAAAGTCATCCCATGATATTTGTGGATGATCACTTTTCTGAGTGTGTTTGATGAGTAGGGTTACTAGAAAATTGTGTAATAGTGCTTTCCTACCCCTCTGAACTTCTTTTCTAATCTTCTTAAGAATTTCATGTAAGAAATTTGGAATATTTATTTTATTATTGTTCATCATATGATTCAATAATTTGAAATGTAATGTGTTCAATCTCGAATATCTCCCTTCACAAGTAAAGTATTGAATAAAAATTGGAAGCTTATGCCCATAAGGGTTTAAGAGATGTTCTAAATGTACCTTGACGATATGAGATAAACTCATCATAATCATCTGCAAACTCCCTTTTTCTTTCCTCTGGGTTGTATTTATCTAGAAATGGCTCTCATTAAGTTGGTATACCAATAGCCTATACCAAGAATTTATCACTTAACCTTATTATTAAGCCGTTTACCCTTCCCTTTCCATTGCTTAGGGTATTTGCAAATTCTAGCACAATTGCTTCATCAAAAACTTGAATTTTTTTGATGTAATCCATGCAATTGTGATCCTCAAAGTATTGGAAAATATCAGGATGATTTTGGAGTTGCAAATGCATTGAGGGCTCATGTCTAATCAAGTCACCTTCCATAGAAGATACACTTATTCTCCCAAGTGGGATACACAACAACACAATTTTATTTTGAAAGAACTTTGCACAAATGAATTGTATTGATGGATTTTCATCATTTTAAACTTTATCACCGAAGGGACAAGAAATATGTTTATGGGTGATCAATCATTAATGGATGTGACAACATTGAGCATATGAAGAAAAGTGATGTGACAACATTGGCTTATGTGGAGGGCTAAAGTGGACACATCATAGCTTGAAAGGCGGTGGTATTTTAATGTGGCACATGCATGATGACTTGGCATAACTCCTAATTAAATATAATTAATCTAATCATACTTTATTAAAGTGATAGATGGATGTACTTATCTTGTTGTTTTCTTGCAATGATGGATGTGCATGCTTTATTAAATGGATGTGCATGATTTATTAAATGGAATCTTGGTTGTGTACAAGTTCCCTATGACACTGCAGATGTGGTTTAACTTGTGTTTGATGATCTTTACTGTAACTAGATAATTCCAAGAGAGGGAACTCAAATAATTTGGTGTGCCAATCATTCTCTATGTATCATCCATGTTTTGCATGCTTCCTTTATGTTTGTTATGCAATCGAGATTTATGTGAGATGCTTTAAATAAAGAGGGTATTCTTTATTGTGGCTGTAAGTTGAACCTTTACTCATTTTATTCTCTCCTTGTAAGGAATATCATGCCTTTATGCAATCATATTTAAATAAGACCTAAAAAAAAAAACAAAAACATATAAAAATGGGTTAGCAGAGTGTTGATCATCACCTAGAAGGGTATATTTTAACACTTTTATTTGGCCTTGAAATATTCAGCAAGGTTAATGTACTAAGGCTACTGAAATCTCATCAATCCTTAGTAATCTCATAAGGTGAGCCAACATGCTCAACCTCTGAGGTTTATTCTGATGTTTCTTTCTCTAGTTTTCTCCGAGCTCCTCTAAAAAACTCCATGAATGATCCTTTATCAACTATATTTTTATACAACTTTTATCTATGGTCATTCAATAAAAAATTCAATCTCACAGGATCAATGGTAGTAAGTTTCATAGATCCATTAGGGAATATATCAATTTCATATGGGCTTAGCCACCTATTTATGAGTTTTCCTATATGATCCTTGTATTTTGAGTCAAACAAAAGTGCCCATTCACCTTCCTTGAATCTGTCTTGTCTTGATATATCGATCATGCCATTTGATTATTTGTTTTTACACTACCTTTATGTTATGAAATTATTTCTTTCTCAATTCATCCAACTCATTGAGTTAGAGAATTATATGTATGTGAGCTTCGATAAATCTATTCCCAGCTCAAGTGCAATTCTCAACGTTATATGCTAAGATTCTATTTGCAAAGTAACAATATTTCCATATAAGAGTTCAAATGGTGTATAGATATTTATGGTATTCCAAGTTGTTTTGAATTCCCATACTTCTTATAGAATCCTATCTATCAAGTATTTCCCGTGGATTCCTATTGTCTTTGTCAATATGTCCTCTATCTCTATTTGCGACCTTTTATTGGCCATTAGAATAAGGATGGTATGGTGTAGACTTTTTATGCTCTATTTCATATTCAATAACCAAATTATAAATTCCATCATCATTTAAATGTGTACCTTGGTATTTCACAATCTCTCTTGGGACTCCATATCTGAAAAATATGTTATCATATAGGAATTTAACTACGTTCTCACTTTGTTGGTTTAGAAATTCATTTACTTTTGTCCACTTCATTAGGTAATCTATACATACCAAGATATATTCTTTTTGTTGAGATGGAGGATCTATATGGAAAACAAAAACAAGCCCACTTATTAAAAGGTTAAAGGACCAATTAAAGTTGTAATGACATCTCATACTTAGTGGGATTGCACATTATCTAGCATCTTTCACATCTCTTAGTGTATAGTATTGCATCCTTGTGTAATGTTGGTCAATAGTAGCCAGTAGTCAACACCTTATATGATGTTCTCTTTGAAGAAAAATTCTCTACATAAGGTTCATCTTGGTACAATCTGAGGACATAAAATATATCCTCATCATCTATAAACCTTCTCATTACTTGATCTTGACATGTATAAAAGAGAAGTCCAGTTATCCAAGAAAATAGTAAAATCTTTTCAACTAAAATCCTTTTCTCAAAAGATGAAAAAATGTGGAGGTGTTTTACCTGAGACCAATGAGTTAGATATATCTATGTACCAGGGTGTTGTAGAAATAGAAAAAAAGTTCTCATCTTGAAATGAATCATTAAATACTCGCTCTTCAATATCGGTATCCATCCTTGAGAGGAATTATGCTACTATATTATATTTTCTAGGCTTTTCCACTATGGTGACATCAAATTATTGTAAGAGGAGAAGCCATCTTATGATTTTGCTGCTTACTACTATTTTTTTAGTAGATACTTGATTAGAGAATGATCAGTGTGAATAAACACTAGATATCCTATGATGTAATATAGTAAATTTTTTATACAATATATAATTGCTAAAAATCCTTTTTCTATAACTGTATAGTTTAATTCTTCATGTTGCAATTTTTTGTTGACATAGTATATTGCATAATTCAGGCTTCCATATTTTTGGCCAAAGACAACTCCAATAGTATTATCTAATGTATCTCGTGTGAATGTGAAAATTCATGTTACAATCAAGTCCTATCCATGCGGGAGCAATATTTAACATCTCTTTTAAAGACCGAAAATCAATTTCATAGTGTTCAATCCATGGAAAATCAACATTCTTTCCCAACAATACAAAAAGTGGCCTTTGTAATTTTACTAAAGTCTTTTATGAACATTGTGTAATATCCGACATAAACTAAAAATATTCTAACATATTATTTTTCTTGGTGTGGCCAAGTTGATTATGACAGACACTTTTGTTGGATCTACTTAAATTACTTTTTAGAAAAGGTAGTGCCATAGTACTATACCTTATGAAATAATCATATATCACTTCTCATTTCTCAAAGAAAAATTATGATCCTTGCATATTTTTAATACCTTATCCATATTTTTCATATCCTCCTCGAAAGTACTACCATTAATAGTGAAGTAATCCATTTAGACTTCCGTGTAGTCATTTTAAAAATCGAGAAGATACTGGGACTTCCCCGGAATGTGGCAGGTGCATTACATAGGCCAAATGGGAGAACTAAATAGGAAAATTTCCCCCATGGACATGTGAATGAGTTCTTATCTTGGTCCTTTGGTCCAATCTGAATCGGATTATAACCATTATATCCATCAAGAAATGAGAAGTACTTTTACCGTAAAGGGTATCGTGCACCTAATCAATGAAGGGACATGGGAAGTTTTCTTTCTTTATCTCGACTTCAGCTCTCTGTAATCACACATATTCTCCATTTTCCATTATTATTTGGTACAATTACCATAGGTGATACCCACTAGATGTCTGATATGGGGTATATGAATCCAAAATATAGCAACTTCTATAATTAACCTTTCAAAATTTCTCTTACTATTGGGTTCATACATCTTTGAGGATGTCTTATTATTTTACAATATTATTTGATATAAATTATGTGATTAAAAATAATAGGATGAATCCCATGCATATCACCATAATCCCAAACAAATGTTGTTTTATGTTTTTGAAGAAGAGCAATCAATAATTTCTCTTGTTGTCTATTCATCATCTTGCTCACATTTAGTGGCCTCCTAGGTGTTATTTCTACTTGCTTGGAGAGGTCCAACATTGAACACATGTTACTACTAACATAATTTAATATGCATTATGAGGAAGAATTTGATGAAAAATACAATTCTTACCTGGAATATTCATATTGCTTTGTTGTGGTAAGACTTGGTTCAAGGGTCGATCAAACACCTTAATCTGTCATCAAATTCTTCATTTCTTCCATATCTTTCCTACAAAATATTATAGAGCACAACATCTTCCTTCTAATATTAAATAGTGATTTTTTTTTCTAACATCATTAGTTGTTGGATAGAACATTGACCAGTTTCTAGTTCTTCAACCCAAGCTATTTGATCCCATCATTCAATGGTTGGGAAGGAGGATTGATGAGGCCAGAATATGCCCGATTAATTTATAAAATATGATCTTATCTTACTCTCCTTTTTATTAATTTTGATTTCATTTTGTGAATTTTATTTGATCGATATGAGTTAGGATGTAATTATTTGTATTTTGATTGATTGTGATTCTAATGTTTAAAAGCTCTGAAATTCATGATGATGTGTTTGAAATTTAGTTTTGTAATAAAGTACGTCTAATCAGTTGAAGAAATGAAGTATGTATCGTTGAACATGTTTTCGGTAGCATTTGTTCCAATACATCTTAGTTCGGAACTTCCTGTGCTAGTTTTAGAACTCCATTACAGTCATCATCATCTAGTTCGGAACTTTTGGACTTAGTTCTAGAACTCTAGTATTTAGTTCCGGAATTTTCAGACTTAGTTTTGAAACTCCTGGGTATAGCTTTGGAACTCTCACGGTTTTGATCCTTAATGATTTCTTGTGGTTCTGGAACTTCTCTGAAGTTTTGAAACCGATGAAATTTTATCTATGCTAACCACTTGAAGAGAGTTTTCATCAATGGACCTTTCAATCGGAAAGGATGAGAAGATTTCTGAACACAAATCCAGGGATAGTTATCTTACAGTTGTCTGATCAGCCACAATCCGAGTCAACATCTATTTTGGGCACGATTCGATTTCATCAAAATCATAGAGACAACTATGATTGTAAATATATATAAGTAGACTGCAGAGATAAAATATATGAATAATATAGAGATAGAAAGAAGAAGATAGATATAGAATAAGTACATAGATCCAAAGTATGTTTTGTAATACCAGATGTTTTATCATGAAATAGTCATTCCTGTTTGAGATAATTCTAAGTTGTTAAATCCTGATTCAAGGAGAAGTAAGGGCCCACTCCCCCAAAGGAATAGGATATTCATTTATTTGGTATTTATATTTTCAAAGAAAATAGTTTATATCTGTTAATTTTGTATCATTTTCAATTCTTCTAGTTAAAATATGTTGTATACTTGTTCCTACAGGCATATAGATATATTACTATTATTCTTACAATTGTTTTAATCATTCTAAGTGATGTGTGTTTATTTCCAAAAGCAAGTGTGTTTACTTTGAAGCAAGTGTGTTTATTTCCAAAAGAAAGTGTGTTTATTTCCATTCTGCAAAGTGTGTTTCCTTTCAACAAATATTTCAGTGTGTTTCCTTTCAGCAAAGTTTTCATAGTATGATTTAAATAAGGTTTTTACCAAGAAGTCCTTAAGACATTGAAAATATCCCCTTAAAATATAAAAATAACTACAATCAAGTATTAGATCAATAGGATTACTCTTGTTGCATATAGCTTTAGACACACCCCTAGTTTGAATATGACATCAACAAGAAGTTGATTAAATGAAGGGAATAATGACACCCATCATTTTTGGCACCGTTTCCGGGGACACACTAGTTGGAATTTTCTAATTAAGTGTCAACAAGAGCAACAATCATACATCTAGTAGTTGAAGGATCTTCCCTACCATATCATAAAATATATGAGTAGACCAAGAGACTCAAAGGGTAGATTCCTCCCAAGAACATCTTCACAAGAATTCATAACATCCTCTAGTCCAAATAAGGAAATTGATCAAGAATTAGAGGCACCATCATCCCTTGTTATACAAGAAACAAAATTGCCACCTTTGGAATTCTTAGATCAGTCACCTGAAGGAAGTAGAACTTTTAGGAAAAGGATTATTACTCAAGATCCATTTAGGGTGAGTTTTGATTCTAAATTGATTAGTCAACCTCCTACTCCTTATTTTTCACCTTCCCTAAGGCATACCACATACCTGCATTGATTGGAGGAAAATTCAGAAAATATTTTAAAATGGCACGAGATACACCAATGAAAAATTGTACTGATAGGACCTTTACTTATCCAATCCAATTGGGTGATGATGATACACCAATGAAAAATATCTCACCTACACATTTACCCACATTTAGAGGAATGTCATCTAAAGACCCTGACCAATTTCTGTTTGATTTCAAGGTACTATGTTAGACCTATGACTACAAAATGGATAATCAAAAACTCAAGTTTTTTCCATCCACTCTAAAGGATGCAACAATGAGGTGGTTCATGGGATTACCATCCAACTCTATTGCCACTTGGGCACAAATAGAGACTATCTTCCTAGAAAAATACCAATATTATTATAGAGGGAGAAATATGAATGAAGAATTCTTCAAAATCAAGTAGGAGGAAGATGAAAATATAGAAGATTATTTAGACAGATTCCTCTTTGTAAGAAAAAGGTGTGTATTTGTACTTCAAGAGGAGTTAAGTAAAATTATTTTTCTTAAAGGTTTGGATGACGAATCTAGGGAAACCCTTAACTTGATAGGAGGTGGAGACATTGATCAATTAAGGATGAATGAAATTAAGGGGATTCATAGAAGCTATTCGAGAACAAGGGGTGGACCTAGAAAAGGAAAATTGGTGAGTTAGAAAATTTTAAAGCAGAGACATTTTAGTTCAATTAACCTCTACTATGGATGGATTACAAGCTAAAGAAAATGCCAAAACTAAATCATTGGCTATGTATTGTCCTAGATGAAGGAAGAAGCATGAAATAAGGATTGTCCTTTGGATAAAATAGAAAAGTGTCTTGTCTATGAATATAAAGAACATGGTAACGATGTTTGTTCTCTACTTCCAGCTTATAAAGAATCAGCTTAAACAAACCAAGACATCATCCACAATAGAAGAATTGAATTTTATTCAGAGACAAACTAACCAAGGGTAGTTTATGCTAAGATCAGTTCCTAATCCCTAAACGATTCCATGGGCTACTCAAAAAGTGCCACAAAATTGGGGACAACCAGCTTGGGTACCTCAACCAACAAGGAATCCTCGAGATTGGGAAAATCAAGCTTGGTATGCTCGGGGACATTAACAACCATGGGCTGGTCAAGGAAATCCTTATGCTTGGTCACAACCTAGATGGAACCCTAGTAATTATGCTCAAGGAAGAACATATCCAAATTAGAATCAATAGGCCATCATGGGATCCCCTGCACAAAATTCAAAAATTGAGAATATAGTCCAAATGCAAATACCAACACATCCAGTAGAAAACCCAAGAAATAAACAAAAACTCTTGTTTATGGAACTAAACTAGAAAAATTAGTTGATCTAAATGCCATGAATTTTAAGGATATTCAAACTAGATCTGGAAAAATAATTAGCAATCCATCTATTATAATCACTAAAATGACAAAAGAAAATGAAACCCCTAGTACGATTATTCCAAAAGAGGATATAAAAAGAAAATAAAATGAGCCAGATAGCGACACTATTGAGACTCCATTTCCAAAGAGATTTAAAGAATCTATAGATACCAAGGAATCTGAATTCGGACAGGAATTAAGGAAACCGAATATTGAGATACCACTATTACAAGAAATTAAAGACATTCTAGAATTGAAGAAATTAATCAAAATGTTATGTCTAAAAAATCCTGGAAGGAAGAAACAGTACCCCAAGACTATCAAAGTAGATGGGAAACTTGTTGATTTATTAGAAGGAAAAATTTTACTTCCCAAATACAGAGATCTTGGAAGTCATGTTATTTATGTCTCTATAGGGAATAAGGATATACATAATGTTTTGGTAGATTTGGGTGTGGCTATAAATGTAATGACAGTGGACACTTTGAAAACATTACCATTAATGGGTATATAACCTACTAATACCATATTGCAAATGGTAGACCAGTCTGTAACAAAACAAGAAGGGATTATTGAACACATGGCGGTTATGGTGGAGTCATGGGAATATCTAGTTGACTTCCTTATATTGCAGCCAAAAGGTAAAATATTGGGTTATCCCATTATTTTGGGTAGACCATGGTTAGTTACAGTTGCTACCTTAATTGATTGTAGGTCAGGTGATATGACAATCTCAAATGGTAATAACTCTAAGAAAAATTCCTTATATCCTTCTCTGCGACCTTTTATTGACAATCAAGAACAATTATGGGTTGATTATCCTGATACTAATAAGAAAAATTGTCTTTTTTGGCTATGGTCACATTGCAAGATCATGTAAGAGAAGTAGAAGAGATGATTAATACACCATTGGATGAGCACCAGTTTTCCTCAAATCAATCAGAAATAGTTCCAAAATCTATGAACTTAGTTCTAGAACCTACGAACTTAGTTCGGAACCACCACATTTAGTTCTGGAACCATGACAACAATAGTTCTCTTTGATTGAAAATAATTTCACTTCGAAGGAATGAGATTTTTCTTGGGGAGAGGAATAATTAGTAGCTTTAGTTTGAAATACATCAGGGAGTGGTGAAGAATTTCTAGAAAGTAGAAGTGATGAAAAGTTTGACCTACAAAGAGATAAGTATCATAATTCTCATTATTGTCCTTTTTGCAGCATTCTGTCTCAAGGAACTTTTGGAGATGTTACTACATATCATATGTTGTTACCACATGCATGTGCACTAAATAATTTAATGGAACCTTTTCAAAAATTAGTTCATCACACATTAAAACCAAACATGTTGAGATTCAATCGGGTAAAAATTTGAACATTAACATCTTGTTAAAGGATGATGAAGAAGCTAAATTGTTTGATGTTTTAAAAATCATACTAAATATTTTTCTTGAGATTAGAAAGACATGAAGAGAATTCACCCAAGTATACGTAGTCATCACATCTATACCGAAAACATCAAACTAGTTAGGCGAGTCTTAGAGAAGGATTGACCCAAACCTTAAGGGATATAGTCAAACATGAAATTGAAAAACTATTATAAGTAGGTTTTATCTACCCTATCTCAGATATTCAATGGTTATCTCCTCTTGTAATTGTTCCTAAAAAGAACGTAAAATTGAGAATATGTGTTGACTATAGGGAACTAAACAAAGCCACACTGAGAGATTATTTTCCCTTACCATTCATAGATCAATTCCTAGACAACCTTTTAGGTAAACAATACTTTTCCTTCTTGGATGGCTTTAGTGGATACAATCAAATCAGATTTTCTACTGAAGATCAAGACAAAACTACATTTACATGTCCATGGGGTACCTTTTCCTATAGGGTGTTACCATTTGGCTTATGCAATGCTCCTGAAACTTTCAAGAGAGTTGTACTTGTAATCTTTGTTGATATAAAAATAATTGTGTTGAGGTATATATGGATGAATTCACTGTACATGGAGATACATTTGATGATGCTTTGAGAAATCTAGACAGGTGTTAACAAGATGTGAACAACACAATCTGTCTCTTAGTGATGAAAAGTGTTTAATGATGGTTGATGAGGGGATTGTACTAGGACACCATATTTTAAAAAGAGGAATTCAGGTTGATCGAAACAAAATTAGGATCATTTCAGATTTACCCATTCCTCGGACCCCACAATTATCAAGTCATTGTTAGGACATCGTGGGTACTATAGACACTTTATTAAAGGTTTCAGTAAAATTGCTGCCCCCATGTTTAATTTTCTAACCAAGGACTGTGAATTTATTTGGGATGAAAAGTGTCAACATGATTTTGAAGAAATTAAAGAAAAATTAGTCACTTCCCCAATATTGAAAAAATCCATTTCATATCCAAACAGATGCAGCAAATAATTTCATTGGTGCAATTTTGGGACAAAAAATGAAGAAGGAAAAATGTATGCTATTTATTATCTTAGAAAAAATCTTACTCCCACTAAAAAGAATTACACCACCACCGAAAAATAATTTCTTGTTGTGATTTATGTAATTAATAAATTTAGACATTACATTATAGGGTATGAGATATTTTTACACACGAGATCATTCAAAAATAAATATTTAATGAACAAACCAGTTGTTGGAGGAAGAATAACTAGATAGTTATTAATTTTTCAAGAATTTGATATTACCTTTGTGGAAAATTCAGGTAAATCTAATGTGGTAGATGATTAGTTGTCAAGACTAACCACTATAGGGGATCAAGATCCATCAAGGACAAATTTCCAGATGAACAATTTTTACTATTTCAGCAAGTACACCATGGTTTGCTGATATGGAAAATTATCTTGCAATAGGGAATTTTCCTCCTTCTTTCAATAAGAAACAATTAAAATTTTTAATCAAAACCAAAGGCACAATTCAAATGGTTAAATGGAATGCTATTTAAATGTGGTCCTGATTTTGTTTTGTACAGTGTGTACGAGAAAATGAAATCTTTGATATCCTCAAAGCATGTCATGATGAACCAAGTGGAGGACACTATTCAGTGAAAAGAACAACTCATAAGATACTTGGCACTGGTTATTATTGGCCATCTCTGTACAAGGATGTGAAGAGATATATCAAGTGGTGTGATCCTTGTCAAAGGATGGGACAACCAACTTTCACCAATGAAATGCCTCTTCAACCTCAAGTAGTGATTGAACCATTTGAGAGATGGGGATTGGATTTTGTTGGTCCCTTTAATCCTCCTTCACAAGGAAAGGAATATATTCTTGTGTGTACTGACTATGTGAAAAAGTGGGTAGAAGTGCATGCATTGAAAAATGCCACTGAAGAAGTAGTTGCTGATTTCCTTTGGAACAAAATTATGGTAAAGTTTGGAGCACCAAGGAGCATAGTTTCAGATCAGGGACCACAATTTATGTCTAATATGATCCAAGCTTTCACAATGTATTACCAAATCAATCATAGGAATTCATCTCCTTATCACCCATAATCAAATGGACAAGTTGAAGTAACAAATAGAGAATTAGAAAACATCCTTACCAAAACAGTTGAAGCTAGGAGAAAAGATTGGGTAAAGAGACTACCTAAAGTTGTTTAGGCTTATAATACAACTTGGAAAACTATAATAGGGTTTTCACCATATGAGTTATTCTATGGGAAACATCCCTTAGTTCCCATTGAGTTTGAACTTCATTCATTGAGGAAAATACTTAAGGTGGGTATTGAGTTGGATACAACTCAAAAGGAAAGAATCCTTCAATTCAATGAATTGGATGAATTGAGGATGGGAGCACTTCAAACATTTAGAGATAATTCAAGATCAAAGGAAGAAATGGCATGACACACATATCAAGAAAAGGAAATTCAAAGTAGGTGATTATGCATTGATTTTTGATTCTAAGTACCAACAATTCGAGGGAAAATTAAGAACCAAATGGTTAGGACCCTATCTAATTGAGCAGATATTTGCCAATGGTTATATTCAATTAATTCCCATTGATGGCAGTAGAAGAACACTCTTGTTCAATTGACATAGGCTAAACTCTATAGGAATCCTGCCACTAAGGATGAATTCTTGGGGAAGATTGAAGTAGACAAATTATTTGATCATATGGAAGAACCTAGTTCTTCCAAATGATCAAATAACTAGATGATAGATCTAGAATAAAGTGAAGAAAATGAAAACAAGTAAATGGTTTTTTCTTCCCCCAAAAATAAAAATAAATAAAAATATTAAAAATTCTCTCAAAGGTCAATTGAAAACCAGCAATGGCGATTGACCTCCTCTTAAGGCTAATTCAAATAAAAGGGAATTATTTGGAATTCCACTGTCTTATCTAACTATGTTTTGTTCCACTTGTAGGAATGATGAGTCATCATAAAAGAAGGATTGCACCATCAAGGATGGTAATTATATATTTTAACTTATTTAGGGTTAAATTAAAAGTTTGCATGTGTGATTTGACTTGATTTAAAATTTGGTATGATGAGTCATCTATTTATACATTATGATTACAAGTGAGTAATCATGAGATGATTTGGATGGAATAAGTGGTGGCATAGTTATCATGAGTAATCATTAGTGAAAAATCAAGTGAAATAAGTTGCAGAGAGATTTTGAGGGAGAAGCAACGAATTAAGCTTGTGTTCCGCAACAAAGAACGAGAGATTCTGCAGCTAAGAATAGAGGTTCCGCAGCTAAGAACAGAGGTTCCATAGATAAAATCAATAGTTCGCAAATAATCAAGAAGCCCTACAACATATTTTCACAGAATCAAAGGAAGTAGAATTCAAGTCAATATGGAGATTAAAAATAAATCAAAACAAGAGGATGATTCCCAACTACTTGCAGATGAAGAAGTAACATCTATCTTTGAGCATGCAGGATGGCTAGAGTTCCTGAAGAAGTTTTCAAAGTATAATGATGAATTAGTAAGAGAATTCATCATAAACCTAGAGCAATCCAAGACAAAGGTGAGAAATATTTTTATTCCTTTTTCTGTGAATACAATAAGTAATGTGTCAAGAGTGCCAATTGTGCATATCCCACATCCTGCCAAAGGGACCTTGAAAGAACTGGTTGAAACCCTACTACAAGAAGGAGAAATTGAACCCCAAAGTACATTTACAATACAAAGAAAATCATAAAAGGGGTCAGAAGGGCCAATTTTCCCAAACCCTTTGACAGGGTAGCATTTTGGATAGTGAAGTATTTAACCTGTGATGGTCAATTTGGGTCCGTAGGAAAAGAAGTCTTAAAAATGCTCATATATTTGAAATATGGAGCCACAAAACCAGAGTACATAATAAACCTTCCAGGGTTTCTTTTTTATTCTATCCAGACCATGGCCCAAAGGTATTCCTAGGGTGTTGGGATAATTAGGCATCATGGGTTAATTCATTTAGTATGCCAGCACCATTTTCTGTCAAAGAAAAATGGAGAAGAAATTTGGGAAAAGTTTCTTGCCAAGTTCAAGAAAAACCCTAATATTATCAGAAGGACAATACCAACTCCATTTTATCCTTTAACTAATTTGGAAATTGATGTCCCTGTAGAAGAACAAAAGGAACTAGAAAGAAAGAATATACCAAAAAGAAGAAGGTCTGTGAGAAAGATCAAAACAACAGAGCCTTTTGTGCCTTTCAAGGAAAATCCTTCTTCTACAGATCTACTGGGAGCTAATATCTTTCTCTCGATGATGATAGCTCACCTTTGTAGGAGCAATAAAAAAGTAAGAAGAATCTCTAGAAGGAAATCCACCACTGGGCATGTTGAAATTCCTCAAAGAAGGGAAATTCATAAGAGGTCAAGGGAAACCCTAGAGGGAAGGAGTGAATAGGAAAATATGGAAAAAGAAGCTTCTGATATTTTGGGAAGTATGGCCATGACTCCTCGTGAACCAAGCCAAGATGAGATGGACAAAGGATATGAGAGACTTAAGGAGCAAGATTTTCAAGAATTTGTTGAACCATCAACATTGTCACATGAAGAAGAAGAAATGGCATCCTAGAGATGAAAAGCTAAATTTACTTTGATAGAAGAAGGATGCTCAACTCCTCAAGTAATTTCAGAGGAAGAAGAAATAAATTGGGTTAAGCATTATTTTTTCTTGTCTAGAGAAGAGCTCATTATCAAGGAAAAGGATGAGGAATTGAATTTCCTCAAACTCAAATTAGAATAGAGGGAAAAGCTCATTAGAGAGCTAACAACTCATCTTGCAGTTAGGACTGAGGAGTTATCAGTAATTAAAAAACAACTGATAGAGAAAGAGGAAGAATGTCAGACTTCTAGAAAATAGAATGTTGTGTCCATAGTCTCTGCATTGCATTGAGTTAATTTATTTACCACTCAAACAACTATAGACTGATACTTGTAGGGAACTCATAGAAGCTAAAACATCAAATGAAGATTTGAAGACCAAGATGGAAGAATAAAAGAAGGTAAGAAAAGAATGGGAAGAAAAGTTATATAAGGAAGAAGGAAAAAATATAAATGTCTTTCAAAAATACATATGGTCTACATTATGAGTGAAAAATTACTTTCCTATAGGAGGCCCTCTCCTACATATAGTGTATTTTTAGAAGAGGGTAAGTGCGGGAAGTTGATGGACAAATATAGGGTCATCCGTGGACATCATATTGCAAATAACAACATAATATCAACTCATGGGATTATTAACAATACATACACTCAAAATTAGACAAAATTATATTAATATGAATCGTAGCATCCGAAATCTAGTTTCTAAAATACTAATTTTTGTAAAAAATGGACAATTTTAGCTATATTAAACACTCAAAATTCAATGACTTGGTATTTTTTTAAAATGCCTATAAGATTATAGTCCGTTTGCCCACAATTTAGATGACCAAAAATTGATATATATATTTTTTCCTTTGGTGAGAAGTTATATGCCACTATCTATCTTGGGATAGATTTTATTTTGTATTTTTTTGAGCAATATTTTATTTTTTATGATTTTTTCCGTGAAAGTGGTATGAAAACATAAAGAAAATAGAGCACTTTCCGTTTTCCCGCCATAACTTCATCAAAAAATATTGAAATCAAATAATTTGTTTTTGAACATGTATATAATTTCACCACGGCTGGGATGGTATAAGTTTTATCACATTCTGATAAGTGAAACAAAATTTGCAGTCTTAAACATAGACATAAACATTCACGGGAAAAAGTGTCTTAAAGACCTACTATTAGTAAAAAATTATAAAATGATATTTATCCTATTCTATTCACTTTAAAATCAGTATTTCTAAAAAGCTAATAGTCTCCCCTACGCAATGGTACCATTTTTATGACATAGTTTTTACTTTTTGGCATGGTTCAAGTCCGCGAAAGACTAAATTTGATGTTTTTCTGTTTTTAAAGTAAAATTCAGGATTTGATGTCCACTTAATTGTCCCCCAACTTGGTGCACTTACCCAAGAACAATTCATTCACTGGCAGCTGTCAAGGATTGCATGTGGACTTCCACATGAACTAAAAGATGAATCTAAATTCATGGTAGCTTATTCTTTAGCCAGTCCTGAGCAGAAAAACTTATGTGTGAATTTTATCTTTGTAATCTGATGCTAGAGAAAAAAATAGGATTTATGATCAATTTGTATGTGTGGGAAAGTCAGCTCAATGCATTTGTCTCATTTCGCAAAACCAAATTGCATGGAAGGAAAGGGAATCTAAGTTTTTATTGAAATTTAGCTCAACTGGTCTCTGCATGAGAGCTCACTATGGTAAACCTTCTACCTTCCTCATACATTTTAGAACTCATGCCTTTGATGAGTGATTCAAGACACATTATTTTTCCAGCTTACAAAAGAGTATTGATACCTTTACCTCCTATGAGGAGGATAAGTTTGAAGATATTTATGAGGAATGGTCAAAAAGGTGGGAACTTCTTATGGTTTCCTTGAGAAGAAGGGAATCCCTAAAAATATGATCTGGAGTTTAGAAAGTGCAAAAGCGTTATGCACAATAATTCCTCAGATCAATGAGACCTATGGGAAAATATGGATGGGAATGCAAAAAAGGCCCCCTCTACTTCTCACCCCCATGTCTCCTTAGCAAAAACAGAGAACCTCAAGATCCTACTAAATTTGAAGAGTGGTAAAGGAAAATAGAAGTAGGAGTAGGGTACATTACCTCTAAGTTTAAGCATTAGAAGATCCAGTTTCAGCCATTTGATCTGAGCAATCAAATGGAATGTAGAACATATAACCCCACTTTTGAAGAATGAAGTTTGTAAAGGGACTTACAAACAAGTAAGTTTGGGGGAAATGATGAGGCTAGAATATGCCTAATTAATGTATAAAATATGATCTCATCTTACTCTCCTTTTTATTAAGTTTGATTGCATTTTGTGACTTTTATTTGATCTAATATGAGTTAGGATGTAATTGTCTATCTTTTGATTGATTGT
This sequence comes from Taxus wallichiana var. yunnanensis, assembly GCA_018340775.1. Lineage (NCBI taxonomy): Eukaryota > Viridiplantae > Streptophyta > Pinopsida > Cupressales > Taxaceae > Taxus > Taxus wallichiana. The sequence continues at coordinate 55,991,142 of CM031234.1, forward strand.
GATTCTAATGTTTAAAATCTCTGAAATTCTTGATGAAGTATGTGTTTGAAATTTAGTTTTGTAATAAAGTAGGTCTAATCAATCGAAGAAATGAAGTATGTATCGTTTAACATGTTTTTGGTAGCATCTGTTCCAATAAAACTTAGTTTTGGAACTTCTAAGCTAGTTCCGGAACTCCATTACACAGTCATCATCTAGTTCCGAAACTTTTGGAATTAGTTTGAAACTCTAGTATTTAGTTCCGAAATTTTTGGACTTAGTTCGAACCGCTGAGTATAGCTCGAGAACTCTCATGGTTTTAATCCTTAATGATTTCATATGGTTGGAAATTCTCTCAAGTTTGGAACAAATGGAAGTTTATCTATGCTTACCACGTCCAAAGATTTTGCATCAATGATCCTTTCAATCAGGAAAGGATGAGAAGATTTTGAATGCAGATCCAAGGATAGTTATCTTATAGGTATCACGATCGGCTACAATCTGATTCAGCATTTATTTTTGCACGATTCAATTTCATCATAATCGTAGAGACAACTATGATTGTAAATGTATATATAAGCTGACTGCAGTAGAGAAAAAGATATAAAAATATAGAGATAGAACAAAGAAGATAGATATAGAATAAGTACACAGATCTAGTACGTTTTGTAATACTGAATGTTTTATCAATAAATAGCCATTCTGTTTGAGAAAATTCTAAGTTTTTAAATCTTGATTCAAGGAGGAGAAAGGGCCCACTCCCCAAGGAACAAGATATTCATTTATTTGGTATTTATATTTTTTAAGAAAATAGTTTAGATCTATTAATTCTCGTATCATTTTTAATTCTTCTAGTTAAACTCTGTTGTATACTTGTTCTTGCAGGTGTTTAGATAGATTCTTATTTTTCTTGCAATTGTTGTAAGCATTCTAAGTTGTGTGTATTTATTTCCAAAAGAAAGTGTGTTTATTTCCATTCTCGCACTTGTGTTTCCTTTCAGTGTGTTTATTTTAAGCAAATTTTTCATAGTATGATTTAAATAAGGGTTTTTACCAAAAGTCATTAAGACATTGAAAAGATCCCCCAGAAAATATAAAAATAACTATAGTGAACTACTAGATCAATAGGATTACTCTTGTTGCATAGAGCTTTAGACACACCCTTGGTTTGAATATGACATCAAGAAGAAGTTGATTAAATGAAGATAATAACAACACCATCATTTTTGGTGTTGTTGTCGTGACACACTACTTGGAATTTTCTAATTAAGTGTCGAGTAAGAGAAACAATAGTACATCTAGTAGTTGAAGGATATTCCCTACCATATCATAAAATATATGAGTAGACTAAGAGACTCAAAGGGTAGATTCCTCCCAAGAACATATTCAGAAGAATTCATAACATCTTCTAGTCCAAATAATAAATTGATCAAGAATTGGAAGTACCATCATCTCCTTTTATACAAGAAACAAAATTACCACTTTTGGAATTCTTAGATCAGTCACTGAAGGAAGTTAAACTTCTAGGAAAAGGCTTATTACTCAAGATGATGGGTGTCGTTATTCCCTTCATTTAATCAACTTCTTGTTGATTTCATATTCAAACCAGGGGTGTGTCTAAAGCTATATGCAACAAGAGTAATCATATTGATCTAGTAGTTGACTATAGTTATTTTTTATATTTTCTCGGGGATCTTTTCAATGTCTTAAGGACTTCTTGGTAAAAACCTTATTTAAATCATACTATGAAAACTTTGCTAAAAGTAAACACATTGAAATCTTTGCTGAAAGGAAACACACTTTGTAGAATGGAAATAAACACACTTGCTTTTAGAAATAAACACACTTTCTTTTGGAAATAAACACACACAACTTAGAATACTTAAAACAATTGCATGAAAAATAGGGATCTATCTAGATGCCTACAGGAACAAGTATACAATAGAGTTTAACTAGAAGAATTGAAAATGATATAGAATTAATGATCTAAACTATTTTCTTAGAAAATATAAATACCAAATAAACAAATATCCTGGTCCTTGGGGGAGTGGGCCCTTGCTCCTCCTTTAATCAAGATTTAACAACTTAGAATTCTCTCAAACAAGAATGGCTATTTATTGATAAAACATTCGGTATTACAAAACATACTGGATCTATGTGCTTATTCTATATCTATCTTCTCCATTCTATCTCTATATTTTTCATATCTTTAATCATGTAGGTTTGATTATATATAGATTTACAATCATAGTTGTCTCTACGATTCTGATGAAATTGAATTGTGCCCAAAATAGATGTTGACTCAGATTGTAGCTAATCATACAGTTGTAAGATAACTATCTTTGGATCTGTGTTCATAAATATTCTCCTCCTTTCCGATTGAAAGGGTCATTGATGAAAAAGATCTAGATGTGGTTAGAATAGATAAACTTCCATCAGTTCTGGAACTTCAGAGAAGTTCCAGAACCATAGGAAATCGTTAAGGATCAAAATCATGAGAGTTCTGGAGCTATACCCAGGAGTTCTAGAACTAAGTCCAAAAATTCCAGAACTAAATACTAGAGTTCCAGAGCTAAGTCCAAAAGTTCGGAACTAGATGAAGACTATCTAATGGAGTTCTAGAACTAGCTTGGAAGTTCCGAGAACTAAGCCGTATTGGAACATATGCTAGCAATAACATGCTGAATGATACATACTTCATTTCTTCGACTGATTAGACCTACTTTATTACAAAATTGAATTTCAAACACACACTTTGTCAGGAATTTTAGAGATTTTAAACATTAGAATCACAATCAATCAAAAGATAGACAATTACATCCTAACTCATATCAGATCAAATAAAAGTCACAAAATGCAATCAAACTTAATAAAAAGGAGAGTAAGATGAGATCATATTTATACATTAATCGGGCATATTCTAGCCTCATCAAGGATAGATTATAATTTTCTTTGTACCATTTCTATTTGAGATGATTATGTTTCTAGACATGCACTGATGATTCATTTTATTTCCTTTATAAACACCTCATATTTTGTATTCTGTTTAGCTAAGTATACCCATAAACTTGTATTTCCTGGTGATATTGCTGAAAATTTCCTTTATAACTTGAACTCATGGCATAAATATTAGTTAATATAATTATTACTAAATCTTACCTTATTTTTTGGATTATGAGTATGCATTTACATATTTGATTGCAATATGATGTTAAATGGCGATTTCTATAAATTCCATCATTTTTGGCAAAGAAGTTGTTATATGGAGCCACTAACATGCAACAAATTATCCATACACAACAACTAACATGCAGCCAAAGGAACTCATTCTCAAAGCAAAGAGGTCAACTACAAAGCCGACATGTAGTTAAAGGGACCCATATTCAACAGGTTTCTACAACCAAATAAGGTCATGAACATAAATGAAACTATGATTCGAGGATCTTACACAATGTCGTAGTTATGAGAACAAGAAGAAGTAGTTATGAGAACAATTTGTTATAGAAGAAGTAGTTATGAGAACAAGAACAAGACTGTAGTCACAAAATCATGCACTTTAAACATTATTTGTCCCGGTTTCATAATACTATGTAGAAGGTTTTGAGTGAATAAAATACTAATTAACCCCATCTTTTGGCCATTTTGTTTCATTTTATTTCATCATTACCAACCTTTTACATCTACATGTCGAGTCAGCTTCTATCATCCCATGTTATTAGTAATGGGGTGCCCGTGGGTGCCTTGGTCCAACAAGGGGTGCCCTGGTCCCTTTTGCACTTTCCTGCCACTTTTTGGGCTCTTTCTAGCAATTTTATATCTTTATCTTTTTAGTGGTCGGCTATTTAAGGGTTAATTAAAAATTAGATCACGAGAACCCTATAAATATACAGTTATAAGACCATAATGAGGGACCTATCACCACTTACTATGATCACTCATATAGAGTTGCATCCATCTATTGCATTAGAGATCACTTGCATTGACTTAGCTCCATCTCAAGGAACAAGGCTAGGAAATCTCCATCTCAGTTCATATGGGGAGGGATTCTATATTATTCTATGTACAAATTATATAACATTTTCTACAAATAGTTATTTCTCACTACTTCACAAAGTACGACTAACACAAGATCAATCAAGGGAATGTTCACACACACTTTCACATAGAACTACATTGGTTATGAGATTTAGTGTAATGCATAGTTAGTTATTCCACCATTGTGGCAGTTGAGGTCAGTCTAACCACTTCATATGCTTTTTTATTTTTTAGGGTTTGATGTTTGTTTTGGGGTATTGTAGGTCTTTCTTTCATCTTGGATTATTGGCAAAATTTGGCATGGGACAAAGAATCTAATGTGACAAATAGAGAAGGTTTGAGACCATTTAAAAAAATAATGAAGATCAGTTTGAGAGCTTTTACACACATTACGGCACCTAGATTACAAACCAGAGTGCCTCCAGGCACCCCAGTCCCTCTCCAGGTGCTCCAATACACGTAGATCCTCTAAATCCATTCTTTTCAGGACCCTTGCAGAGTCGTTCCGCTTCTATATTTTCCATTCATTAGTACGACACGGTTCTACGATCAACTATTGCTCACATGAGTTATTTATTCTTTCCTTCTTGCACATTAGGGTTAGCATTTCCTTTTGGATAGTTATTTACATCATTTACATACTTTCTTTACTACATTTATTTACTTTATTTACAATTGTTCATATCTTAGATTAATTATCCATAAACTCCATATTTGTAATTTTAGTTAATCATTTTGGTGAACTGACTCAATCATCCACGCTTCTATATTCTACATTCATTACTTGTCACCCTATAATTTGATCATCATGAGTATCTCCATCAATGATTACTTGTTTGTCAATCCAGATTTAATACATAGACTCCAACATTTTCTTACTACTACTCGTATTCATGTTGGAATGCATCCATACTTGGTTTATCAATCCTTTGCTAATGCCTTTTCTTCACATATCATCTTGAAGTTTAACCTTCCCTCTACTATTTATACTTTTGACAATGACCCACCTTTACATATCATATCTCACATCCATAATATAGCTCTTAAGCACACTTTGATTGATAATGGCTCTGAGATAAATTTATGTCCTATGTCATTCCTCGAGATATTAGGTCTTACCACTCATGATGTTAGTCCATCTAGTATTTAACTACATTCTTATAATGGTTCTACTCATCTTTGTCTCGGTCAAATTGTATCACCTATCACCTTTGTTAGTCCAAAGATGGTCCAAGTTGTCTTTTTGTTGTTGATTTCCTAGTCTCCTACAACTTTCTTTTGGGAAGGCCATAGCTTCATGCCATGTAATATGTTGCCTCTACTATACATAATTGTGTCAAATTATTACATGAGAAAATAGATTATACCATTTTTGTGATCTTGATCCATTCCAGTATTGTCATCGGGCTCCTAATACTAATCTTCCTATCATGTGCATAAATATTACAGATGAGCCCCAACCTAGGGAAGAACCACCTCACTTACCACCACATTTACTACTATTGCTATGATTCCTTTTCAAGGATCTTTCTAGTCCATGGACATTGTTCTATCACCTACACCTCCACATACACCACCTCCTTTAGCACACCCACCATTCACTTGGACGATCTTCATGAATGACTCATATTGGGAACATACTCCATTTTATCCTACTTCACCAAAAACCATATGTACACATGAGGGTCTAGGTTGCTTAGGGTTTGATTTTGAGGATCTATATCCAACGTCTCATGTTCCTCATCTTTCTTGTGGATTGATTCATATTACTTCTACTTATGGTTTATGTGTCTTTCATATTACAGTCCAACTACTACGTACTCCTATTTCTTCATCAGTTACATTATCACAGTCATGGATTTATTATATTAGGGTACACTAGATTTGGTTCATATAGACATTTCCTTTCCTATGCCTTTTGGACGTGTTTTCATCTGCAATAGCTCTTTCCTAGGATACACACCAAATCTCACTCATTGGTATGTGCTCATTTTCCCTATTAATCCATTCATCAATGAGGATTATGCTATGGAAATGTACAATTCACACCTCAATGGTTCATTATGTGATCCACTTGACACTATTTCTTATCAAGTCACTAATGCTTACCCATTCGACTATGAACCTGAGAGCAATGATCTTTTAGATGACATTACATGATATCCTATTTCACCACGCATACATTGGGGGCGTATTAAAATCCCCCTCATCACATTAGCATCACTTACATATCCATCATTCTTACATGGTACTACATCACATTCATACCATTCACATATACCTCATTATACCATTTATTCATATATAATCTTTGCATTATTAGATTTCACAACTTACCAATATCATTCATACTTTGGTATCGACGGTTACCCAATAACAAAATCTTGTGCTTTAGTTCACACTTGACTATTGAGGGCTTACTACACATCAACCCCACACACTACACATTGCACCTATTTCTACATTACACGTCATACACCATATATTCTACATTTAGTCTACAACATTTTGACATTTGTGCATTTATACACCATCCATCATACTATTCGTCAATATGCATACACCACTATCTATGCATGTTACATCCAACAAAACTTATCCTACATACTACATAATTTGGTTATCTACATATCATTCATATCACACTGTGTATTTCACACATATCCTCCATAATCTACTAGTATTCATCATATATGGGTATAACATTACATAATTGTACATATTACATTATTATATTATCTACATACATTAAATTATACATGTTACACTTTTCAACGTTCCAAAAATATTGCATTACATCCTACAGATCACGTTTTTACACGTTCCACTCATCACATGGTCACCTTTCATCATTGCATATACTACATTGTTTTCTATGTGTTGTACTCACTACGATGACATACTTTAGTTATTTGGTCCATATTCGATGCCGAGAGTTTAAAAATCAAATGGACCTTACTCTCATCACACATTTATTATTCTACCTTTCACCACGAGACAATCCTAGGCTAGTGACATAGGCTTTACGCTATATTATTACCTATTCTATCATTTTATAGTGTGTTGGGCCCCTAAAATATTAACTAAGTACACAAAGGTGCATGAGCGCACAAGGCCTAAGTTGAAGAGTGGTCACAAAAGGAGAAGGTGTGTAAGGAAGGGTTATAGGAGGGTTTTAGAATAACCTATGTTACGCATCAGTAGAACAAGGTCTCAGGACTTAGCCATATTTGGAATTTCAATCAGAACATGAGAAAAGCATGACCTGACTACGCATGCGGAATGGATAAGGTGTGAGCCTGGAGATAGGCTGGCCTATGAAGGAACATGCTATGTGATGGAGGATTCTAGAAGTCCATCATGGCAAAGAGTGGAGAACTCAAGCCTTAAGGAGCATGCGCCCATGGAGGAGCACATTCAGACACTTAACATCAGATCTGAGGCTGTAGAAGGATGAGTTGGCACTTTGGGGTGCCTATAAATACAAGTGCCCATAGAAGGAAAAAAGTGTGTGTGTGTGGGTGTTGATAGAGTTGGTTAAGAACATAAAGAGAAGAGCTCTATAGAAATGGCTGCAAGGATTCTATTGGGTTGGGTAGATAAACTATAGGAGATGGATGTATCAAGGGCTTGGGGTTATAAAATTTATTTTTGAGAGCTAAGGAATGTAGATCTAGTTATGATGTATGACTTCGGTCTACCATACTACGATGTTCTATAATGAATCTAATGGATGTAATGAGGTTACCAACTTATTTGAATATGATCATTAATGATTCGGTCCATCCTTATATCTTCATAGTTTTATTTCATGTATGTTTATAAGATGAATATGAATCCCTATGCATTTTCCTTTCTGTTTTGATTCAGTTCTTTAAGTCTGTTAAAGTATCTCTATCTGTAATGACTGCAATGGTCTAGAGCCATTCTAAGCTCTATGATGTTTGCATGTCTCATTCCCACTCACTTTCTTTAAATTTTGGATCATAGATGATGTTTTCCCACTCAACTCACATAAAAGAGAGAATTGACACTCGTGCTTTCCTTAGGTGAGTTCCCAAAGACCCATGGGTGATAGGCTAGCGCACATTGGGTTCCCTTATTCTTTAGTGGGTGTAAAAATGACTATATCTTAGTTCTGTTGCGGGACCTCTTTTCAAAGTTGTAGTGGGAAATAACATACATCATTATCTATGCAATGATTGATGACATATTGTTTAACTATGGAAAGTGGTGAATCATGGTTTAAGAGCACGAGGGATGAGTTTTCTCAAAGATTCAAAGCACTAGGCCTAAGTTTAATGCTCACGAGATGGGAAGAGAGCCTCTACCATGATTTGTATGAAAAAAATTATGTTGCTTCCTAGCAGAGCTATATGAATGGCTCTCGGCATATGCATCTAGATCAAGTTGTTATTATAGATTGCACATGTGGACCCAAGACAAATTGAAGAGGTTACAAGATGTAGATATGATGTGCAATCGTGTTGTGGATCATTCATGGAAAGGAATCTTGCTAGCTACACTGGATTAAGCTATTTCCACGTATTCTTGTTCGAGGTTGCTGAGTTTGAGTTTTTACGGGAGCCCAGAGGATCATTTCTACATGTTATCTCTTTATAAATGAAGATATTGATTGTTACCATGGGTTTAGAGGCATTTTTGATGGCTAGATAAAACCTTCTGAGTGCTGGCGAGGAAGCTAAGGTGGAAAAAGATGGTAGAAATTATGACGGATAATTAAAGGGGGGAGACGAATCAAGTATGGTGAAGTGTGTGAAAGGGAGATTTCTAGAAAACAAGAGGTTGCAATTGTGATGGACATATGAAGGCATACATTACAGGAAGGATTTGAAGTTCACACAGAGGATGTGGAACCTGAGCAGTATGTGCTACCCCATCTTGGAAAGGGTGTAAGAGAGATCCCTTTGGATTCTAATGAGATTTCATCACATGGAGATAAAATAGTTGTTGGAAAGCATTTGAACCCACCTAGTGACCAAACCTTGGCGCTTGGTTTTCCAGATCAAGGAAGGAGTATCGCTAACCTAGTTGGTATCAGTGGAAGTGATAGATCTATGCCCAGGAGATACAATTTTTTATTTCCCACTTCTATGGCTACGCATATTATTCCAGTATTTGAAGGAATTTTTGGACAAGGAGAAAATATACAAGGCTTGGGTAATACATTGGGGAGTGGTGCAAGACACGCATTTAGCGTGGAAAAATCTGCAGCGGTTGGTGTGTAATCTAGTAGGATGTTAGGGACCCTAGGCATGACCGCTTCAGGCCCATTACTAGCTACTGGTGGATCTAGAGGTGGAACTGGTGGATCTAGAGGCACAAGACCTGGTGGATCTAGTGGATCTAGTAGAGGAGGAAACACCGGAGGAAGTCACAAAACTAGATTAGGAGGAAAAGGGCCCTAACAACCTCCTTAAGTCTTCTTTGAGATGTCTTTACATTTACCAAATTATAGGGGTATTGAAGATGCTGCGGAGCACATTCACAAGTGTGAGCTGCTATGGCATGCAAAGGGGATCCCAACCCTAGAATGGAAGGCCAATCAATTTACAATGATGTTACAAGGGCGCGTGCATAGCTGGTATAGGAAGTATGACCTTCATCATACGATGGTAGATTATACCTCATTGAAAATGGCCTTCCTAGTGGAATTCCACATCCCTGAGTTTGAACAAAATAGTGTTAACACCCTCAAGGAAATTCAACAGGGAATGGTAGAGAGTGTGTGGGAGTATGACACACAGTTTAAGAATCTCCTGTCAAAGTTATCATATGACATTCACCCTCACAACATTCTCATTGGTTTTTTGGAGGGTTGATAACCCCATTTAGAAGAGCTTTATCTCATAATATTTTCACAGACCCACATGAGGTGTGGGAAGCTACCCTGCATGTTGAAGCTGTTGGGAGCATTGACACTAGTGTTAGCCCATTTCTAGAAGCTCAAATCACTTTGTTATGGATGAGTAGCTAGAAAATATCTTTACGAACTTAGCTCATGAGACTCACGGTAGGATGTGGTGTATAGGTTTTGTGGTAAAGGGGCATGCCAATGATAGTTTCCCAGAAAACTTGAGACGCACCGTAGTAGTAGACTAGGAGATTTTTCATGGGGACCATGATGTGAGTAGCTATCCCTTGTTATAGCATGCAATTCGGAAGAATGTATCTTGTTATTGTAACATCTGTACCTTTACGATCCATGATAATAAATATTATAGGTTTATTTACCAGATCCATGAGGCCATTGATCATGGTGTGTGCTAGACCAGCATTGCCAGTATTTTTAAGGGTGATGATCATCGTTATGAGATGTGCTCAAATAGAGGCACACATGGAAGGTATTTCATAGAGGATTATGTGGTCATTGTAACCATGGAGGTGGAAGAGGTGACTTCCCATGTGGAACCTAGTTTAATTTTGGTTCTACAAACCACTACAAGCACGAGTGCCTAGACTTATTGTAGTGCTCATGGTGTGGGAAGAAGCACAAGTATGAGGAGTGCCCTGAGTTGTTTGAGCACATGAGTCAGCAACATCGGAAAGATAAGGGTGCTACAATGGTAAGCATTAAGAATGATGACACACAATGGATGCCATGAGTTACCCTTGATGGAATCTTGGAACTTGTTATGGTAACAAAAAGAGTAGAGGCCACATGTGCAAAGGAAATGCCAAGGTGGAAGAACCCGATTTCAAGGGAATAAGTGTTACATGGGAAGTACCCAGATCTTGCACATCGAGAAAGAGGTATATCAAGAAACCATAGACGTCATTTAGAGTTTAGAAGGAGAAATCTAGTGTCTAAAGGAGTAGTCTAGGAGGGAGGAGCAAAGAAGGAAGGTCGAGATGCCAAACGATGACCTAGATGAGGTCAAGGAAATATGTAAAATATTAAGGTAAGAGAATATTATTCCCTTTCTAGGGGCATGGTTGAGAGAGAAGGTACTATACACTAGAGAAGAGCATGAGAGGTAGGTATTACATGTAAACCTTCCCCCTCATAGCCTTGACTATGATAGGGAGATCATGTTAAATGCAGTCGTGGATAGATGGCTACTTAGTAATATCCTCATTAAAATAGGCATGGAGGTCAATTTTCTCACCTTGGATGCATGGCATTAGATGGGAAGACATGCATTACATCCATCTTCGAATGTGCTATATGGAGAACAAAACAAAGGCAATTCCCATTGGTGTCTTAAAGGATGTCGCTATCACCATTCAAGGGGCTAAGTTTCTTTGGGGACTTCGAAGTCTCGGCACTCATTTGAGGTAGAAAATTGCCCAGCATTACTTGGGTGCCCATGGTGCTATAAAAATAATGTGGATCTTTGGTTCAACAAGGGATACATAAGCTTTGAAAATGAGGAGGAATGGATCATCATACCCCTAATTGATGGAAAATCAACACCCTACACTGAACCTTTGGGAGAAGAGGTCTTGGATAGAATATATGTGCATGTGCTTTCAATTAGGGATCCAGAGGTAATCCATCCCACATAAGGAGTTATTGAGTTTTAGGATGCTTAGTACTTAAGTGACACCACTAGTATAACATATGATAATTAGGCACATGGGACCTATGAGTTAATCAAATGACATTTGAGAGGATCGGTGACAAAGGTGACAAAGGTATGCACTAGTCTAACACCTAGGGGGAAAGGAGCTACCTAAGTACTCAGGAGGAGCCTTCCATGAGGTCTTTTTGCAGGAGATGGAAGCTTAGTGGAAGAAGGAGAATGAATGAAGAGGGATGTTAAGTTACGTCCTATGTGGAAGCTGTTGTGTGCTAATGGGTGACACATCGAGATAACCTCTTGGAATTATGTGAGGTGAGAATTTATCTCTCTGTAAGGTTTTGCAGGAGCAATGTGCCCATGGCTATAAAATACTACCATGGTAAAGAGATCACTTCCTTCCATATCCAAGAATGTGAGATATCCTGGATGGGAAGCGCATAAGCATTGCCACATTCACAAGTTGTATTCCACCCTACAATATTGTATGTGTGCATTGTACATTCATTTCGAGACATGCTACCAAATAGGGGATTGGAAAGAGTTAGCGGCTGATCTCATTCAAGCATTCAAGTATCAGAGTACAAAAACCTTAGTGGATAAGGTGTTACAGGTTGTTAAGTGCCTTACCATTGGGGATAGTGCCATGGTAGAAGATAGGCTACTAGAGTTGCTAGGTGAACCTGGCCTGGAGGTGCACTTTGAGGAAAAAGAAATAGAAGAGATACAACTTGAGCATGTGTTTTGGAAAAATAAAAAGGAAAGATGGTGTATGTTATTGATGGAGAAGAAATAGAAAACTTATATGTTGACCATTTTGTGGGGATGCGTGAGGTGTTAGATAGTTCTGATGAATAGGTGTACGCCTATCATGAACCTTTAAGGACAAAGAAGGTTAACATCAGCTCAAGAGAGGAGCCTAAAGAGGCTATCATTGGAGACTATTGGTCAGAGAAAGAAGTCTCTAAAATCATTGATCTTTTACAAGAGTTTGAGGATTTATTCCCACATAGGTATCATGAACTAAAAGGCGTTCACCATTCCTTAGGGGAAATGAGAATTAAGTTGAAGGAGGGTGCGTGCCCAGTCTAGAAGAGACCATACCAAATGAATCCTAACCTATGCGTGAAGGTCAAGGAAGAAATAGACAAGATGATAGTGTCGGGCATTATTGAAGCTGTTGAAGATTCATAATAGATAAGTCCAATGGTAATTAGCAAAAAAAGGGACAGAAGGATAAGGATCTGTGTTGATTATAGGGACTTGAATGTAGTATGTATCATTTATCCTTTCCCAACCCCATTTACTGAAGAAATTTTAGAGGGAGTGGTAGGACGCAAGGTCTACTCTTTCACAGATGGATTTTTAGTCTATCACTAGGTAAGGATCGTGAAGGAGGAACAGAGGAAGACAAATTTTTCCACCGATTGGGGAAGTTTTTCCTATACAGTCATGTCGTTTGGGTTAAGAATGCACCTCTTGTTTTCTCACACATTGTGGTACAAGATTTCTAGGACTTCATCCATAAATTTCTTCAAGTCTACCTAGATGATTGGATAGTAAATAGGGTAGTGAAGTATAATTGTGATAACTTAAGGTTAATGTTTGAAAGGTATTGGTAGTTGAGGATATCTCTCAATATTAGGAAATGTGTCTTTGCTACCATTTTTGGAACGTTATTGGGACACATCATATGTAAGGAAGGCCTACTAGTAGATCCTGCTAAAGTTGCAGTAATTGTGGGATTGAGGGAGCCTACTAGTCAAAGTGCAGTGTGTAGATTTATTGGGCATATGGGGTACTACAGGAAGTTCATCAAGGGGTACACTAAGATCACTACACCTTTAGAAGAGTTTCTTAGACATAAAAGTCCCTTTCATTAGGGAGAGGCACAATAGAAGGAATTTGAAACTTTGAAGGATAGGCTTATCATCACACCCATCCTACATTTACCTTCTTAGGATAAGCCTTTCCATGTTCATGTGGATGCCTCAGGAAATTCCATTGGAGTAGTACTCACACATCTGGTGAGGGGGTTGTTGATCATCCTTTGTGCTTGGTAAGAAGGAAATTGACACCAATAGAGTATAATTACACTACAATCGACCACAAGGCATTGTCAATGATCTACGTCCTTCATAATTTGAGACAGTATTTGTTTGGAACCCCTTTTATATTTTACACTGACCATATGGCATTGAAATACTTGGTGAAAAAACCCATTCTACAAGGGCGCATATGTCAAGTGTGTACTATTGTTCTAAGAATTTGAGTTCATGGTGGTTGTCAAAGTAGGAAAAAAATTATTTCAGACACGATCATTTGTCAAGAATTGATTCAGGGGAGGATGTAAAAAGCATTGAGGATACCATGCCGGATGTAAAACTATTTAGGTTTTGGTGCATGCCCTTAGAATATATTGAAGTGTTTCTCAAAATGGGTGTGGTGCTATTCGAGAATGAAGGACTTGGAGAAGAAGAAGTTGGCCATATGCACTACTCCCTACATGTGAATTAGCAAATATTTATGCAAAATGGGTTGTGATGAGATTTTTCACCGATGCGTTGTATAACATGAGCACATTGTAATTATGGAAGAGGCACATGGTGGGATTACAGGAGGAAATTATGCATGAAATGCAACCCGTGGAAGATTTTACTCGCAGGGCTCTAATGGGAGACCATTTAGAAAGAATACATTAAGTTTTGCAAGGTCTATGACCATTGCCAACACCTTAGAAAACCTGGAAAAAGGGATGAAATGCCCTTGTGACCAATAACCAGTGCAGAACCATTTAAGAAAAAGGGATATCAACTTTGTCGTATCAATCTCACCAAAGTGGAGCGGAGGACTAGTTCGCAGTATATCCTCACTTGCACCGATTATTTTACAAGTTGGGTAGAGGCATCACCTACAAAGGATTGTACAATAGCTACATTTGCTAGATTTTCATGGGAAAACATAATTCATTCTACAACCCATTGATTTTAACAAGTGATAGAGGTATGCACTTCCTCAATGAAACAGCTTAGGATTCTCGTTGTTAGAATTCATGGTTGCCCATCACAAAAATACTCCCTATCACCCTCAAGAAAATGGAAATGGTAAGGAATTTAAAAAATTCTTAGTCACACATTGACTAAAATCTGTGATGTTGGTAGACAACATTAGGATGCCAAAGTATCACCATTCTTTGGGCATATAGGAAAACTTACAAGAGGTTGAATAAAACCACACCATTTCAATTGGTGTTTGGTGTAGAGGCTATCCTACCAGTTGAATTCATGTTACCTTCTTTGCATATAACATGCGTAGGAGGATGAGATGATGAATAAGCACTAGATGAAAGAAATGACAAGTTAATACAATTATATGAAATATGATCACTCATCGGGTGGAGCTAGACAACCTGAAAAAAAAAAAAAAAGGGCATGGCACGATCATCACATTAAGAACAAGAAGTTTGAGGTTGGGTAGATTATCTTACTTATATGATTCAAAGTTTATGTGTCATCCTGGGAAGTTAAAAGTCCATTGGTTGGGTCCCTACATCATCTCATACATCCTTGATTCACACGCATGCTAGTTATAAGTGATAGATGGCACGATATTGCTAGGAAATTTCAATGGGAGTAGGCTGATGCCCTACTATAAATAAGTCTTCTTGGTGTTTTTAATAAGGAAATATTGCTAGTTAGTTTAGAATTTCCTCTAATACATTTTTCTTTTCTTCTGTTTCCTTTCTTGTTGTTGTTTTATGTTATGCCTTGGGCATCGGTAATATCATTAATTTTTGATGGTTATAAATGTGCGAGAGGACCACACATCATTTTAGTGTGGGGTAGAGTAAGGTGGAAGAAATTTCAAAGTGTGATGCACCAGGAAGTATTGCATTGGAAAGTCTGGTTGGATGACCATAGCAAAGGAAATGCATGGAGGAAAGGTGAAAAAGGATGGTTGGTGTCAGGGTAAGGCTACATTGTGGATCCATGTACAAAAGAGGAAGATTTAAAAAAGCAACACGAGGTAGGTGAGAGAAAAAATCATGACAAAAGTACCTTTGGCATAGGTGACACATGCGCAAGAGTATCCTGTCAAGATGGATTGGTTGCATGCTAGAAGGTTGGGGGATTGTCCACCCAAGATTGGGCACATGAGTTAAAGAACTAAATTTGGGATTTTTGAAAAATCCACATTAAGTGTTAAAGTACTGTGGTAGGTAAGGTAGCATTTAATGTTAAAAAGTAGGAAAAACTATAAATAGAAGGTTGGACACTTCATTAATTTACTTTATGAATAAAAATAAGAAAAATATTTTACGAACTAGGGTTTCCAAAGTTGAAGCTGTGTGAAGAAAAATTGGAGTAATTTAACCATGAGTGACTATTTTGGATTTGCAAACTAGGGGGAATAGTTGAGGGCATGGAAAGAGTTATAGAGAAGCTTTGTATTCGAAGGGGATATTCCAGTGAGGGTTTGACAGCTAAGGCATGGGTTGGAAAGGATTTTTTTCACAAGTTCGATATCTAAGATTTGAAAGGCATGAAGCAAAGCAAGAGAAGTTGAAGTGTAAAGATAACTTACATAATGGCACCTAAAAAACCAGTTGTAACACCTAATAAGGGAAAGGGCAAGGGAAAACTACAAGAAACCACCACAAGTACCAATGAAGAATGGTATGCAAAAATGTAGTACCCAGATGGGGTTTTGCTTGGAAAGGAGTAAGAGTCATATTTAATAAAAATGATAATAAGAGATTAAAACTATCACAAAAATGTGACTGAAAAAGATATTGTGTTGGAATTAGTGCACACAAAAACAAGAGGACACAGGAGAAGGGTAACCCATTTATAGCGACAAAGTAAAAGTGAAGTTGGAGAAGGTGAGATTATTACAACTCTATGAGTTGCCATACTTTGGGAAGCCTGAGCACCTCTATCAATGACTGATGTCATGTGTACACAAAGATCACTTTCACTTTGTGGGGTAAAGATGTGCATAACTCCTCAGCTGATTTCAAAATTCATAGGTCTCATCTGTGAAGGAGAAGATATAAAGGATGACCTATGCAAAAAAGAAGCCATCAAAGAAACTGTCACTACATATGCATACAAGAAGGGGTCAAGGTACTTTGATATTGTGGATATCTAAGATCCGATGATGAGAATGGCTGCGCACTTGGTAACAAAACTCAATGACCAAGAGAGATGGATGCAAGTGAAAAATCATGGCTCAATGTTTGTAGAAGAATATCGGAGGGTGCCATCTACAACTTGTCCACATACATCGTGGATGAGATCATCAATAGTGCATAGGAGGGTGACAAGATAATTTTTGGCAATGTCCTCTTAACTATTGTATTTTTAGAGATTAGAGTGTCAGATGCAGCAGATAAGTTCATATGGGAGTACCCAGAGGAAGACCCCTCACCCGCAAAGAGATTTGAAAAATACACTTGCGATAGCATGACAACTGTTCATAAGGTGCATCTTGAGAAATTATATATGTGCTTGAGGAATGCGTTCAGAGAAAAATGGAGGATCCTAGAACAAATGCCAAAGCTCACAGAAGGAGAAGTTGAATTCATAGTATACCAACACTTCTACATTGGCATATTTAGGTTGGTTGATGAAAGCATGAGCCCATGGTGTAAACTTCCATTTTATTTCACCGCTCATTACTTCCAGGTGGGGGTAAACATATTCAAGGAATCCAAGAAACTAATGTTTGACCTTAGAAGTATGGATCGGGACCATAGGGAGATGCGCAGGACGTTGGTCTACCCCAACAAGCATGCGTACATGGAAAAGTACATATCACATGAAGTTCAGATGATAAAACCCATGACTCTGCCTATTGCAAGGGATATGCGGTGTGTGTATACCTTCACATAAGGCCCAATTTTGAGAAGGGCGCTTATCTTGAGAATGAGATAGCTATACCTAAGGACCTAATAGGTAGGAAGAATACCACACCCAAGAAAAAGGAGACATAAGAGATAAGGAAAAAGTCACCAAGTGTCCAAGATAGTCAAGCAATGGGAACCTCGGGAACAAGTGCTAGAACAAGTACTTATATGCATAGGAAGAGGTCACCAGTCAGAGAGGAGGTGCTAGAGCAAGGAAAGCTTATTGTAGAGGAGAAATCACTAGAGGAGGAGGAAGAGAAAGTAGAGTCTCCTATACTGGAATCCCCAATTAGGAAGAAACATAAGGTGATGGAGGAAGATGACTCAGAGGAAATAGATATCTTGGAGAAATACAATGGTGAGAGGGATGATGATGAATAATATGAACATGAAAGGGACCAAGAACCACTTGTTTTATGCATGCATGATTTGGAAGAAGAAGGAAAAGAGGAGAGGAATGACTATCGCTTTGTGCAAAGGAAGGGCAGCTAGGAGGAGGAGGGTGCTCAGGACATGGGAGGAAGTGAAGAGGTTAGCACAAAGGGTCAGAAGACTCCAAGCCTCACTAAGGATGAAGTAAACAAGGTGGTAGAAAGAGAAGCAATGAAAATCATTGAAGCCTTGGTAGAACAAGATCTAGAGCACATCACTTATATAGTGATGAATTAAGATAAGGAATAAAGTGTAGGAAGAGATCATGACAACGTGGGAGGCCTCTGTCTATTGGTAACTATTCCTAAGGGCATATGCATAGGAGGAAGGCACATGGAGATCTAGAAGCCAAGAATGAGCTACATTGATGATCTAAATAAGATGTTGTGCACGCACTTCCAAAGCATAGTTCCAACAGATCAACTCTTGGAAATGAAGTCATTTGATGAAGAAGTTGCATAACCTCAGAGAAAGAAAATTATTTCGTGGGAAATTGAGTCCCACATCGATGAGATAGAGTTTGAGGTAAGCCAAGGAGTAGTAATGAAAGTGATTGAGTCAAAAGGAGATAACCCCTTAGTGATAGCTTAGAAGCTTTCAGATAAACAAGTCTGCAATACTCTAAATAAGGTCTCAGTTGAACTGGAAGCCATGTTATTTGGAAGAAATGATAGGGTGAAATTTCTATAGGTAGAGCTAGAAAAGAGGGAAGAAGAGCTAGAAGATAGAACCAAGAACTTGAAACAAGAGGAACTAATTAGCCCACAGCTAAAGTGTGAGCTTAGGGAAGAAAAGGAAAGGGTACATGAGGTATATAAAAAGGTATAATTCATCACAAATTCCATTATTTTGAATCATCTAGACCTAGCACCACCTACATAAAAGTATGGATCTTCCCTTGAGTGCCTTGAAGACTTAATGCGCATCCTCACCATGGAGTGGCAACCTTTAGCCTTAAAATCCATGGAATAAGTAGCAATGCGCCTAGAGAAGGAGGAAAAATTGAAGGTTGTAGCAATCATTTCCAAGTACAACAAGGTACTTGCTGATGTGAATATTTCTACCCATACTGCCGAGGCCGCATATGAAAATTACGCAGATAGGGATAAAGTGGTGATTATTTTGGTCACCAATCACAACATAGAGCTCAAGGAATTCCAAGAGAAGAACAAAGGGAATATATCGAGTGGGAAAGGATCCTGGTCGAGGTTGAGAATAATTTAGAAGCTATTTAAACCTTACGAAGTTCAATTAAAAGCTGGGTCAAGGAGTTGTACCCTAGATTACAAAAAGGATGGATGCGCTTGAGGACGTGGGAAAGGATTTTGAAGGAATGGTTGAAACATTGAACACTCAAGGAAATGGAATGGGTTTTGAGGAAGTTAGCACCTTAGTAGGAGACCTCTTTTAGAGAGGGTAAAATTAAGTTGATGCCTGGGAAAAGTTGGAGGCCGACTTACAAAGAGATTTTCCTATCTTGTGGCAATAATGACAACATTCCCCCATTATTTCATTTTTCCCAATTCTTTATTCCTTATTCTTTTTCCAATGTGATAAGCCTATTGTAATTCTTTCTTTAAATAAGTGTTCTCATGGGTAGAGAACACGTAAAGTGTGAGGTGATTTTGGGCCCCTAAAATATTGACTAAGTACAAAAAGTCGCATGAGCACGCAAGGCCCAAGGAGAAGGTGTGCAAGGAAGGGTTCTAGGAGGGTTTTAGAAGAACCTGTGTTACGTGCCGACAGAACAAGGTCTCGGGACTTAGACGTATTTGGAATTTTGAGAAGAACACGAGAAAAGTATGACCCAATTGTGCATGCAGAATGGATAAGGTTCTATCCTCATGGCGACATCTTTGGACTAGGAAGGACTATCATCTGCGATGGATGCTTCTAGAAGGACATCAAGAAAAAGAGTGGAGAACTCATGCCTAGAGGAGCATGCACCCATGGAGGACCACATTTAGAAATTTGGCACCGGATCGAGGTGTAGAAGGATGAGTTGGCGCTTCAGGTGCCTATAAATACAAGCACCCAAATAAGGAAAAAGTGTTTGTGTGTGGGTGTTGATAGAGTTGGTTAAGAATATAGAGAGAGAAAAGTTATGTAGAAATGGTTGCAAGGATTAATGTTGGGTTGGGTAAATAAACTATAGGAGATGGCTATATCAAGGCTTGGGGTTATAAAATTTCTTATTGATAGCTAACGAATGTAGATCTAGTTATGATGTATGACTTTGGTCCGCCATACATCTGCGATGTTCTATAATGTATCTAATGGATGTTATAAGGCTATCAACTTATTTCAATATGATCATTAATGATTTTGGTCCATCATTATATCTTCATAGTTATGTTTCATGTATGTTTATAAGATGAATATGAATCCTATGAATTTTCCTTTCTATTTTGATTCAATTATTTAAGGCTTTTTAAAGTATCTTTGTCTGTAATGATCGTAATGGTCTAGAGCTGTTTTGAGCTCTATGATGTTTACATGTCTCATTCCTACCCACTTTATTTAAATTTTGGATCATAGATAATGTTTTCACACTCAACTCACATAAAAGAGAGACTCGGCACTGCACATGCCTCGGTGAGTGCTTAGCACCCACCGGGTGATAGGTGATGCGCATGAGGTTCCGTTATTCTTTGTTGGGTGTAAAAATGACTATATAGTTGTATATATCTTAGGTTACATCACTAGTCCCTCTTTTCATTTTGTAGTAATATATGCTTAGAGCTAAATAATCACTCATCCATTCATCCTATAGTGATATACACTTAGGATTAACCATCACTTATAAGTTCAATCTGGTCATGATATATTGGCTATAAGGTTCATGCTCAAATAATTTCTAAGTTGCATCTCATCACTACACATACACATTCACCACAACGTGTTAGACACAACACACACTATTTGAGAATTTCCCGATGACGCACCCTACAATTTACCATGAATAACCCAGGCACATTGGCACATCACTCAGCCTGAGCTGAGTGCTCACCTGAAGTGCACAAAGGTACTAGGCCCCTCCTTAGAGTTGATTCTACAGGATGCGAACATGATGAAGATGTAATGTATTCATAACCACAAATAACATAAATATCCCACAGAGCATATTATAGATCTAGATTTAAAATAATAATTAATTAAGCAATAGATATAATGATATCAACCATGTAAGAACTAGTTTCAGTCATGTTAACACCATTATTTACCCAACACACTCCATTATATTAAAATACAATAAACACAGAAGCTTATTACAATAAGTAGTATCATAAGTTTATGTGCGCATTAGATCTGGTAGCATAACTCCATAATATCTCATACACAACACTCTCTCTAATCTACACAGATTACTACATATTTATAGGGGTGGGGAATTTCCCTTCACCACTTACACACTTACAAAAATAGGTCACATGCTGAAAATAGTCATGTGCCTTTACAATAACATGCACACATGCAAGTGTGCTAATAATAGATCTCTTATAGTTAACTGGAAATAGTAATTCTATTATTAATTTGAACTCATGCATGGTGCTTTAGTATATGCTCTTCCCAAAATAACATTTTTGTGTCGTGTAATTCTCCAATCCATTGTGTGCTCCGTACGCTATCTCTAAAAATATCCTATAACCATGAAAATGGATAAGTCTCGATTCAATATTCCTTTCACATGTGCTTCCTTCCCTATCCTTCCATGCCTTCAAATATTCCTTGCTACTACACACAAATATTCTTTGTGCCTTCTCCTTAGTGTCATACTTCATCTGCTCAACATTACCCCACACTAAACTGCATTGCCGCCCGACAATGGTTGCCTCCTGATGCCTTAAAGAATAAGAATGGAAGAATATAAAGAATGAATTGTTGTACAAAGAATAGATTTTACTCTCCAGTACCCTCCTCTTCCACTAGGAGAATCAACTATGGATATTCTTCCTTAATTTTAGATTCTAAATATTTCCAATCATCCAAAGCACATTCCTTGTCTTCTCTAGGACATTTGCAGCGATGCCCTCTAACTTATCTTGGGTCATCTCTCCCTTCTCATTCTGCAATACTATGACAACATTATCCATAGTAGACATTTGTCCCTCCAAAAGATCCATCTTTTGTGCTATGATCTTTCCAAGCTCATCCAACCTTTCCTTATGTGGTTGTTGTGTTGTTGTAAGGTCTTCGTGATTTTTCTTCACTAACGCCAATCACTCTGTGTGCCCCAAAGTCTCATCCTTCATTGCTTTCAAAACTTCATTATCCTCCAATATGGTTCTTATTTGGATTACTGATTCTAGAGTTGCACAAATATTCAATGCCTGGTCTACTTTCTTCATCTCTTCCTGTAAAGTCTAGAGCAAGGCTTTGTAAGATGAAATATTTCTAACTACTGAGTCCCTTTCTCTCTCTCGCTTCTGTTCAAGTTCCTTTGATGCTAGCATGTGAATCGGTCCATCCTCACACACCAAATATACTAGGATAAGGACATAATGCATGTTGAAGGAAACCTTTCAGGTGCCTTACATTCTAAGTGTAGTATTTCTTGTAGGAAATGGTTGCAATTTTCTTCGTCCACAATGATAAAGGCCTCATTCTTTTTTTTTTCTCTAAGTCCTTTTTTCCTTGTAGATGTGCTATTTCTACATCTTTTTCCTTATTATTTTCTCATAGCACTCTAATGGTGATAGCCTTATCTATGTTCCTCCATGCCACTTCTATAGATACCTTAACAAATGCATTACTTACTATTGGGGTTAGCACACTTTGGTTGAAAAAATAATATATCATATCTAAGAATACATGTAAATAAAAGTCAATATTCTACCGAGAAGAAATATAAAAAACATGATATATAAATCAACACTAGATTTAACATGGTTCACCCAATGTGGGCTACATCCACCAAGAAACAAGCTAATATATTATCCAAATCTTCGACAAGATATACAATTGAATATTTATAATCTTCCACACCTCTCAAATGTACAGTACTTTATTTCTCTCAAGCTTTTTATTTTTCTCTAAGAATTCTCTCACTCACAATAATCATCAACTTTTGCAAGTTCTTCTTAATTATGACTTCTAAACCCTATCTTTCATGATTATATAGGTGTATATAAACCTAGGGCACTTAGCCATGCAATTAATCTTTTTAATGCTAAAAATGGATCTAATTCCTGAGAGTTAAATAAAACACACCCACATAGGTAACCAATGACAGTTCCTCCTTGCCGGATTGATGTTGGTCATAGGTGACCAATGCCGATCCCTCCTTAAGCGATGAAGGTTCTTTGTGCTTTCTAGAAAGTTTCATATTACATGCTAATCCCAAGTAATTTATTGCCACAACTCAACAATCTCCAACTTGGAGATTAATTACTACACCATACATGTACAATATCATTCTTGGATCCTTGAATTTTTTTCTTCCTCTTTAAGTATCAAAATCAAAGAGCAATAGAAGTGGAGTGTATCTCCAACTTCTCCTTTGCTAATGGATTTGTTAGCATATCCATGGGGTTCTCACTTATAAACATATTTTCTAGATTCAATTTCCATCCTCCAATACCTACCATATGATGTGATACCTCAATTGAATGTGTTTCGTTCTTGAATGAAACATTGAGTTCTTTACCAAATGAATTACACTTTGGCTATCACTAAAATTTTGGAATAATCTTGCTCCTTTCCCAACTCTTCCATGAAACTACTCATCCATATCATCTCCTTACTAGCATTTATAGCTACAACATTCTCTACCTCTATAGTATACAAACCCACAACCTTATGCAATCTTAAAATCTAGCTAATCGCCATCCCACCTACTATGAAAATATATCCAAGATCTTGGTTCTTATACCATCTAGATCTCGAGCCATATATGAATCAACATAGCCACATAATGAAATATTTGAACCTCCATAGCATAACCCCATGTTATGTTTCCCTTTCAAATACCTAAGTATCCATTGGACTACTTTCCAATGCTCTTTACCTGGATTGGCAATATATCTACTCACAACTCCCACGACCTATGCAATGTGTGGTTTGGTACAAACCATACCATACATGAGACTCCCAACTTCTTAATCATATGACACTTGTGTCATGTATTTGACCCCCTCATGTGATGAAGGACACTAATATTTTCTCAATTTGAAGTGTCAAACCATAGGTGTACTAACATGTTTTGCATTCTACATCTTGAACCTTTCTAACAACATGTAGATATAATCCTCCTAAGACAAATACAATTTCTTATTTTTCTTTTCTTTTTGTATTTGCATGCCAAGGATTCTTTTTTAACCTCCTAAATACTTTGTATAAAATGTGTGAGCTAGCTTTCCTTTAGCTCACCAATGTCCTACATACTAGATTCTGCAATAAGCATATGATCAACATAAAGTAACAAAATAATATAGGTCCCATTTTCAAGCTTCTTGAAATACACACAATGGTCATATTCACATCTCAAGTAACCATGCTCATGCATAAAACTATCAAACGTCATGTACCATTTCCTTGGAGCTTGTTTGAGCCCATATAGGCTCTTTTTCAACCTGCACACTAATTTATCCTTTCCTTGACGTCATACCCGAAGCGGATGCTACATATGAATCTCTTCATCGAAATCACCATGAAGGAAATTCATCTTCACATCTAGTTTTTCTAAATACAAATCTTCTATGCAACTAAACTCAATACAAGTATGAATAGAATTCTTCTTTACAACAAGAGAAAATATTTCACCAAATTCAATGCCTTATTTATTTACAATTCCCTTTACTACAAGCCTTTCTTTGTACCTTTTCTTTACACTCTCTTCCTCCTTGATCTTGTAGACCCACTTGTTCTAAAATGTCCTCTTACCTACTAGCAACTTAACCAAATCCCAAGTTTGGTTCTTTTTTAGGATTCCATCTCCTCATCCATGTCATTCTCTCACTTTGGATGTGGGTCTTATCTGTATTACTTCTTCAAAACTCTTTGGTTCACTATTATCATTCAATAATAAATTAAATAGAGAAGGTGTAAATATTTCAAGATGTTTACTTACCCTTTGTGACCTTCTCACAGGATCTTGGGGTACTATAGGCTCATTTTTGACCTACTGAACATTTGTATCCAAATCTGTCAGTGACCGACGCCGGTCACCAAGAATCGACGTCGGTTCTACTAACCAACGCAAGTTCTTATCTTCTCAGAATCGATATTGGTTCTGGCTGACCGACGTCGGTCGAGAGTTAATCGACACCGGTTATTGTGTAACCTATCGGTATTACTTTTAAATTTGAGAGTTCATTTTCATTCACAAAATTCTCAACCGGTTCCTTGGGTACCAAAATTTGATCCCTGTACATTCTCTTTTCATTCCATTCAATATCATGACTTCTAATAATTTTAGAATTCTCTAAATTCCAAAAATGGAATCCAAAATCACTAGATCCATAACCAATGAAAGTGCATCTCTTGGATTTTTATCCAATTTTTCCTATTCTCCTTATCAACATGCACAAAAGCTTCTTAACCAAAAACTTTAAGAAAAGAAAGATCTACCTCTTTTCTAGCCCAAGCTTCTCTCGGTATTCCTCCATCTAGTGAACTTGAAGGCCCAAAGTTAATCAAATAAACCATTGTATCAACTACTTTTGCCCAAAAATATAAGAGCAGTCCATAATGTATCGTCATACTTCTAGCACATTCCATGATTATCTTGTTCATCCTTTCTCTACATATCTCGTTTACTGAAAAATAATCATTGAAATCCTTGCTATAATATTCTTTGCCATTGTAAGAACTAAGGCACTTTAACTTTGAATTTGATTCATTCTCAACAAGGGATTTCCATTTTTAAAAGTCTCAAAAAATCATATTTACATTTAATACAATAAACCCATACCTTTCTTGTAGCATCATCAATGAAAGTAACATAATACTGGGATCATCCATCATAAGTTACTTGAGTTGGTCCCCACACATCTGAGTGTACAAGCTCTAATTTCTTCTCCTTAGTTGCCCCAACTTTGAGAAATATCACTCTCTTTTTCTTTCCAAAGACATAATGCTCACATAAATCAAGATCTAAATATTTCAAATCGATAATCTAACCTTATCCTATAAGATTTGCATTCCTTTTTTACTCATATGGCCCAATAAATTATGCCACATGCATACACCTGAATCTAAAGTAGATAATGTAGAAAAGGAATCAGTAACACATGTAGATAAATATAACTTTCCTACCTTCTTACCTATTTCCACAACAAGAGCACCCTTGGTGACTTTCTAAGAGTCTCTGTAAAAGTAGCCATGTAACCAACTTCACCTAGTTGCCCTACATAAATCAAATTCCTTTTGAGGCTTGGTACATGCCTCACATATTTCAATACCCATGTATTTCCATTCTACAATTTTAGATGAACTTCCCTTTACTAGTAATACTATAAGGTTCATCACCACCTAAATAAACATGCCAAAAAAATTCCCTAGACATATGTAGAAACCTAAAATTGGTTACCCAATTTAGTGTCCCCAGCGTTCGTTTACCTTCTCGGTAACCTTTATATCACCATTTTTCCTTTAGGGTATTAATTACATATCTAATTAAATATCTATCCTAAGTTTATTATACCCCATTGTATTTTACCCATGGATAATTAAATATTAACTATTTAATTATACTTTTACATGTATCTTAACCACTTATCTACCCCATATCAATTCGTAACCTCCAATATAAATTCTATCCATCTATCCCCCTATTTCTCCTCTCCCCAATTTGTGTAGCTAGATATTTTTCGTATTTTTAGGAAGGATAATACTCTTATCTTTCCAATTCATCATTTTTGGCCATTTTGGGAATTGTTTCGATCGGTGCCAACCGGTACTCGATCGACATGATTTTTGGAATGGCACCGATTGTACCTCGGTCAGAACTAATTATAAATACAGGGCTAGAATTGAGTTCTGGTTAGACAAAAAGAGAGATAGAAAGCTTAATCCTTGAGGCTTCGAATTGTCAATCGAAAGAAGAGAGAATTCTATCCAAATCAATCCTTGAGAGGTGTACCATTACTATTCCCTCGCAACATCGACATTGTGAGGATTCATTGACCTCTTGGTGACTCTGTTCCTGAAGGTGAAACTCTATCCGCATCTTTGCAGCTCCTGCAGGTGTTCACGATCTAGTCCTCATCAATCATCCATCAAGCTTTCTACAACTTGCCTCCGTCGACACCGACCCATTCCAGTTGACGCCGATTTACCCTAATCAATGCCACTTAAAGAAATCGATGCCAATCACAATCTGGTCGACACCGATCAACCTATAGATAGGTGCCAAGTATAGGTAACATAAGTCTAGCATTGTTTTCACAGTTTCTTGTTTGTTGTTTATATTTTGTCTGTTGTTTACATTTTGTCTTTTATTTTTAATCAAAAAATCTAAACATTTACCTACATATTTTATCATGTATGCTTCTTTCCTTAATTGAAAATGTGGACTGACATCCGCTGAGGAAGCTCATCGCTTCCCGGACCCACTTTTTAGGCAGTCCACCCAAATATCTTTTAACATTGTCTTTTTCTGCCAAGGATTTGTGCATCATAGGTTTCTCGGATCTACTTTGTAGGATTTCTCATGTGTGCCCATCTTGTCTACATTGGATTTCCTCCCATCTACGTCTTTGGATCCCATCTTAACTATCAGGTATCGATTTCATTTGAGTTTTTCAAGACTTTTGTGTTTAGTTTGGTGCATTAACTTGGATAGGTAACAAGTGCAGAAATTATTGATCTACATTCTAGAATGCCTGGTGGGACTTGAACCAAATTCCCCTATTGGTAATTTCATTTCTTTTCCAGTTTTGAGCTTTTGTTCTTTTTCTTCACTGATTGTCATCAGTTTTCCATAAGCAGTTTCTTTCTCTATTTTGATCTTGTTTCTTTCATTTATAATTTGTAAAATCAAAATTATTTATCTCTTGCATATCTAGATTCTCATTTACATTTCTAAAATTAGTAAAGATTTCATTTTATTTCAAAGCTACACTTTTTGATTTATCTCTTTGTGTAAAATTA
Organism: Taxus wallichiana var. yunnanensis; assembly: GCA_018340775.1. Classification (NCBI taxonomy): domain Eukaryota; kingdom Viridiplantae; phylum Streptophyta; class Pinopsida; order Cupressales; family Taxaceae; genus Taxus; species Taxus wallichiana. Next base: position 56,019,132 of record CM031234.1, read on the forward strand.
TTATTTTCTTGAAAGTTTTCTAGTTTCTTAAATAGAAATTTCTCTTCTACTAGTATCTAGTTATCTAGATATATCTTTCTAGATTTGTTTGCGTGTTTGCTTAACCATGTCTTGTGGAGTGGTTTTCTTGTTCACAGGATTGTTTGAGGGGAAGAGCTCAACAATGCACTTTTGAAGTCCACACACCTTGGGAGCTAAATCTACAAGTATTTCTCTTTTTGCGGTGTTTTCTCCTTTTAAAAAAAAAAAACTTAAAAATAACTTGTTTGTTTGTTTTTATCACACTCAAACACTTGGGTTTGGGGCTTAAAAAGAATTAATTGCATTGAGAAAGAATTTTTTGACTTATCTTCATTGAAATTAAACACTTCAGTTTTATTGCTTAAAAAGATTTTTCTTTGTCATTTTGGTGTATGTTCTTCATCTAGTTTTCTAAATAGGTTGGAAAATTGATCAAAATCGGTAGTGACACTATTTGATTTTTATTTTTCACCCTTGCACACAAATCCAAAATCACTAGGTATAAAGCATTTAAATAAAATCTCCTTCCCTGGCCTCACCTACTTGGAAGTGACATCCAAGAGGAAGAGCCTACGCGGTACTCGGGCCATGCGTTATAAATTCATGGAAGTTTTGGTATATATTAGCAAAGCACCCGACTCCCTTATCACAGTGGTGTGTGAAGTGTGGGGGTAGGCCCCTATATCAAGCCACGTACCATTCTTTTTTTTGAAATGCCTTCGGACTCGACCAAAACATTCCCCAAACCATCCTTAGTTTGGCCAATTGAGTAGTCCCCGTTCTAAAAAGCCTTCCTAAACATTTTCTTTCTTAAAAAGCATGAAAATTTAAAAGAGATAATCACCTACACTACTTGAATTGTTTGTGCATTAGTTAGGTCAATCTTTTTCTATGTTTTTGCTTGTTTATGATGGTCATCACCTGGTCACAATCTAGAAAAATGGCTCAACTGGCCTCTTCTTCATCCAAGATCACCACTAATGTGGATGTTTCGGCACCCCTCGGGTCTTCTTCAAGACTGTTATTAGTTGGTTCCCCATCTTGGTCATATAATCCTTTCTATCATCCTAAAGTGATCCCATCATGACCAGCTTCCCCCAGTCCTTTAGAGGTGTCATCTGCTTCTGATATAGAGTATGTTCCTCGCAGAGATCCTAAATTTTAGGTGCTCCTTGACCACAACCTGGTAGCCCTTATGGACTACCTAGTGCATAAGTTTGTTTGAATATCTAATCAGGGACCACTAATCTAGCAAGTTTATGATTATTCTCATGAACCATCCTAGGCTTTTATAGAGCAAGTTAGCATGCTTTTTCTCACCTCGAACCATGAAAGAGGGTGGCGCATCTATGCCTCCTTTTTCTCTTCCACCGACCATGTCGACTAGTTCTCAAATGACCTTGCCTATCCCTAGTGCCGTGGCTACCTCGGCTACCCCACAACCTACTTTTGAGAGGCCCTTTTCTTCAGCTATGATGAGTGCATCCACGCTCCCACAAATTACTATTAATTCTTCTATGTCGTCTATTACGTCTTAGGGTCAGTACCTCTTTATGAATCAACCCCCTCCTACGAGTCAGTCAGTTCCTCCTTCTCGTCCTCTAGCTGGTCTTTCTTCTAATGCTCCAAAATGATAAAGTGAAATTTACCCATCCTTTAGCATTGGCACCCCTAATAACCAATCCAGCAGTCTAAAGCTTCATTTAGAGTTTGTTCCCCACCATATCAAATCAAATCAAAAGCCACATTCCTTAATCCATTCCAATTAAGTCGGCAAGTGTAGGAACCCACCAATCACAAGCTCCGTCTTTCATTTAACCACCTTTCTCTCAACCACTTGTCATCTCACACACCTATTTATATACAGGCTCCTTCACAAAAATACCTCACCAGGCATCACCCAAATTGCCTGGTTATTCCTCTTATCATCACGTTAATCAAGCAAATGAATCCCCCATTAATGCCTCAAAAAAACCTACCATTTACTTCTTATGCGGGACATACCAACATGCCCCCTCCTCAATCTGATGTCATCCAACTTCTTTTCAAGAAAATCGTAGACCTAAAAGCCTCCACCAAAGGGGCTCACCCATCATACTCTTTTGAAGAAGGATGTAATGAACCAATTCATCCATCAGTGGCTTTTAATCCTTATCCTCCCCAATGGGAACTTCCTAAGTTCTCAAAATTTCATAGCTGAGAGGATCCTCAACAACACCTATGAGAATTCAAGCATGTTTGCTACCTTATAGTCTAGGATCAGGAGCTTATGCTCCGTACCTTTCCTATGTCTTTAGCAGGGCCCACTTTAGACTGGTACAATAACATACCCCAACATTCTTTGTTTTCTTTCTCTCAATTAGCTTAGATGTTTGTTGAAAAATTCTCAATAAACATCACACATAAGATCTCGATTATATATCTTTATAACATTTGTCAATTCGATGATGAGTCTATTGCAGAATTTGTCACTCGTTGAAGAGGTATAATAAATCAATTGTCTTTCTCCTCCTCAACCTCAACAGATCGATTTATTCACTCGATCTTACGCCAATCATAGTTCTTCCACTTTAAGGATTCAAACCTTTCATACATTTGAAGAAGCCTTTACAATGGCATGTAAACTTGAGTCTCGTGCCATTGAATAAGGGAAGATAAAACTTCATTCTAAGTCTAAACTAGATTTTTCTTGGTTTACAAAATCAAACCCTTCCACTTCTAACAAAGACAAGAATCAGGGGTCCACCAATGCTATCATATTAAAAACTTCATGAGATGATAACACTTCTAATCAAAGACCTCAGAGAGATTATTCATCTTCCTAAAAAGGACCCTCATCATCTCGATCTTTTACTTTATTGGGGGAATCATACACTTCTATCTTAGAAAAAATGTTGGAAGTTCACATGATCGAACTTCCTCCTATTAGAAATTTTGATGAGAGCCAGGAATGACCATTCTGGTATAGGGAAAATTACTTCTGTCATTATCATAGAAGCAAAGGCCATGACATTGAACGATGTCAAACCTTCAAAAACCTCATCCAAAAATTCATTGACAAAGGTGAGCTCATTCTGGATAACCCAAATGCTCCCCCAAATCAGGTGCTTGATGTTTCTAAAAAGCCTTTTCCAAATCATTCCCTGAACAACGACACTTTAGGGACTCAAAAACCAAACACTAATACTATCAGTGTCATTTCTACTAATGATTCTTCTCCTAAATCGGGATCAACCACAAACATGTCGACTGAATCGGGACTCTCCCCCACTCCTTCAAATTCCAAGATCCCACCATCCTCACATGGTCCATCTTCGAGTCTTATTTTATTAGAAGCAGAGTCGTCTCCCTCTGCCTCGCCATCGATCTTCCACCTATACCTGAGACAGTGTCATCTTCATCTGTCTCGACGTCAGATATTCTTTTGATGCTTGAGTCATTTACATCCCTTCAAATTTCCACTATGGATACTTCTACTTCTGTCACTCCCATTTTCACCATGACCATGCCTTTGGTTAATGTGCCCATAGTTGTACCAACTTCTATACCTTTGGAAGCATCCTCAATCTTAACCCTTCCTGTCACTTTTTCTACAGTAATTACACCCACAATTACTGCATCTGAAGTACCTTCCTCACAAGAGGCTACCTCTTCATTACCTATATCTTCCACCATCAGTGCTTCCTTGCCTATTAAGGAAACATCTAAAGAGTTAGCATTGACACCTGTACTTCCGACACCTAGACTCAGACATAAACAATTGGAGTTTAAACCTAAGGTTACATCATCAGTATCATCTCCTTTACTTCCTCTAAAATGGTTACAATCACCTTATGTGGTCGAAGTTTTCACCATCCCTAAAAAGGGAAAACCAATATTTTAGACCATCAAGACTCTTGGTGCTTTCCCTCAAAAATCCCTCTCTGCACCTCATAAAATATTGGATTTATCCACTGAAAAGGTGTCTTCTTCTACAACACCATCTTCATCGGTGCCTTGTAAAGTGGATTTACCCACTAGAAAGGTGTCACCTCTTTTATCAGAACCATCATCTTCATCACCAAAATCCAAGGCACCCTTTGTGCCTCCTATCAGATCTATTTTGTGAGCTCCTCCCCCATTTAAATCAGTCTTATCTAGATCATCGTCTGCATTCCGGCCAAGCAACCTTCTTCATCTTTGAAGACCAATACACTTGTCACATTTTCATCATATTTAAAATCTATCTTAGGAGCTCCTTTTCCACCAAAATCAATCTTTCCTCACTTGCTTCCATATCAAACATCTAAGAATACTTTTCCCAATGTCTACAAAAGAAAAACAATCCCTAAAAAGACTATCAAACCAGATATGCAGATTCTTTTACCTCGGCAGTCTGTTAGGGATAAAGAGGTGCCTTCATCATCTTTATCGTCATCTTTGTCTACCGGATTCTATAGTGAAATTCTTCACCAACTTATCCAATCTTCATCTATATCTCTTCCTCCGATCAAACCCTATAATCCCAAAGGAGTAAAACCTTCTTGGTTCAACTCTGATTTGATTTTTGTTTACCACCGCACTCTAGGTCATGAAACCGAGGGATTTAAAGCCCTTCAATTTGTTGTTAATAACCTCTTGGAAGAAAGTGATCTTCTACTAGAAGAGGAGGAGGAACAAGTGTCTCCTATCATCCCAACTACATTTGAGCCTAAACGGTCTACTCAGGCCTCTAATTCCATTAATTCCACTCGAATGATCTTCCACCTTCTCAAATCAACACAATTCATATCGCCACTAGAGCACAATAGTATGATAATCCATCATCTTCTATAGCCTCTCGACCACGGGTCATCATTTCTGCAGCCTCGAGTTCCTCCTTCCTCATCAGCCCCGAGACCTCAGATCTCTATTCATGATTCACCTCAAGCTTAGATTCCCGTGTTAGTTGAGGAGAGTGTTATGAAACAACTCACCCATGCTCCGGTCAAAAGTCTCTTTTGACCTCATTGATCATCTCCCTAAGATTTTCGTGCTCGATCGATAATATGTTCCAGACATACGGTGAATTCGGATGAGCCCCAGCCTTTCGAGATGGTTGTTGGATTGAATAGAATGTCAACCGCCATTTTCTTCGAGGATTATGAAATTCCTCCCCTTTCTTCTGAGGATTTAGAGGCTCCTCTCTTTATCATAGTTCAAATCAATAACACTATGTTAAAACACACTATGATCAACAGTGGTGTTACACTCAATGTCATTTCCTCCCACACATTCAAGCAACTTAAGTTACCAAAGAATGTAGTGTCACCACCGCCTTTTGCCCTTCGATCATTTAACAATCAGCTAGCAGTTACTTTAGGAACTGTGGTCCTGCCCATTCGGGTAGGCAAGAAACTACTTCATGAGATTTTTTACATTGTTGAAGGGAAATTCCACTACAATATGATCCTCGGATGCTCTTGGATTCATACAATGCACTACATCCCATCAACCCTCCATCGATGCATAAAATATCAAGTATGAGGGAAAAATCTATACTCATCTAGGAGATCCTTTCCCTTCGCATAATGTGACATGACCACAGGGTTTGCCCCTCCAAAGGAGAACACTTGTTCTCCTGATGAGGCTTCATCCTCTTCCATACCTGCAACAAAATTACCAAATTTACAAAATCTAGAAGAAACGTTGTAGTGTTTTTCATTAGGAGAGCTTCCTCTTCTTTCTTTTGACACCCATCTCAAACCTAACGAGTATGGTAGGCCAGAAAAACAACCTGAATATCAACCAGGTCTTGGTTGCATCATCACCATTGGTCTACCCAATCAGCAGACTAACTTCATCTATGGCAGTCTTGATACACCTCACTATCATCTGGATTCTCCTCCTAGGGCCAAACCCTATTCAACAGGGTTTGATTGTCTACAAAATCCCACATTCACAAAAACTTATCTATATCGATGCGTGTGGAAAGGCTTTGGCCTGGGAAAGTATGAACAGGGTGTGCATGACCTTGCATCCATTCCAACTCTTAAACCACATCAAAAATTTGGTTTAGGGTTTAAACCTCTCTCAAAAGCCACCGTCACCATTCTCGATGAGCCTCTTTCCATTGAGGAACCATCTTCTCCCGTTAGGTTAGAAGCATCACTTAATGTGGATGACACCATTTCCATCCCACCTAACTTTTTTTTTTTTAGTCAATACCATTTCCTTAGGTCCACCGACATATAAGACTATTGGAAAATCCACTTTCATACCATTAGTTTTCCCTGAAATAGTTGAAGATGACTCTCCCACTATCAATACTATCCACTGTGCGGATGATGATTCTATCCTTACCTATCTAGGGGTAGAGGATTCCTATCTTCCTAAAACCATTCCTTTTGACACGTCTACGCATATCAACGAAGTCACTTTCAACCTTAATATAAGTACCTCTAAAGACTCTCACATCATTAAGGTCGGCCAATCTTTTAATCCACAGGAGTTAGGAGACTTCTTGCCTTTCTTTCCCACCACGGCACCAAGCATTTCCTTGGTCATACAAAGATATGCAAGGCCTCGATCCTAATATCATGGTCCACAATATCGTTAATCTTCCAAAAATCAAACTAGTTAAACAAAAACTGTGTAAGATGCATCCTCGTGTAGCCCTCCTCATTAAAGAAGAGTTGTAGCCCTTGATTTCTACAACTTCATCCAACCCATTGATTATCCACAATGGGTTTCAAATGTAGTACCAGTAACAAAATATACTAGGAAAATTTGAATTTGCACCGACTTCTTAGGGATCTTAATCTCGCTTGTCTCGAAAGATGATTTTCCTCTACCTAATATCGACCAACTCATGGATTTAACTACAGGTCACGAGATGCTTTCTCTTATGGATGGTTTCTCTAGGTATAATCAAATTCTCATCGCACTAGAGGACTAGCATAAGAATTCCTTCATAACTCCTTGGGGGACTTTTTGTTATCATGTCATGCCCTTCGGTCTTAAGAACACAGGAGCAACTTATCAACATGCAATGACCTACATCTTCCATGATCTCTTACACAAAACTATGGAAGATTACATCGATGACCTCCTTGGTAAGTCCAAACACCGTTAGGATCATCTTTTCATTCTTGCACCTCTCTTTGAGAGACTTATTCATTTTTGTCTTCACCTAAATCCATCTAAATGCATGTTTGGCGTTCTCACCTTTGGTAAAATATAAAGGCTTTATCATTTCTATTAGGTGCATTAAAGTCAATCCCACAAAAATAAAGGCTATCCTTGAGATTTCTCCCCCTTCCAACTTAAAGCAGCTCCATGGTCTTCAAGGATGCCTTCAATCAGTGCGTCATTTTATCTCGTAGCTTGCGATACCGTTGTCAACATTTTTATCATCTCCTCCGTAAAAATGTTCATTTTGAATGGGATGAGCATTTCCAAAAATCCTTTGATGATCTCAAAGATTATCTTCTTTCTCCACCTTTGCTCACACCTCCACGCAAGGGGGAGCCATTCTATCTTTATATTTCTAAGAACTGACCATGCTCTGGGAGCCATGATCTTGCATCGGGATGCTAATGGTAAAGAATAGGCTATCTATTATATCAGTTGCACTCTTCATGAGTATGAAACATGCTATTCGAAGCTGAAAAACTATGTTGTGCTCTCTTCTTTGCAACTTCTAAACTTCGTCATTACCTCCTTAATCAAAAAACTTATATTGTTACAAGTGTCAATCCACTCAAGACAATGCATGTGAAACCTTATCACAATGATCATATCACTTGTTGGCTCATGCTCATGACAGATTTTGACCTCGAGTTCATCTCACAAAAATCTATCAAGGGTCAGGTCATTACGGATCAATTAGCTGATACTCCTCTTCCGGACACTCAAATCCCCCTTGCTCAATTCCCAGACGAGTACATCCAACAAATTGATTTTGGTCTGTCTCCATTTAAAGTAAAAATCTTCTTTGATGGGTCCAAATGTCAGCAAGGGGGAGGTGCAGGTTTTGTCATGATTCCTCCTTGGGGTGCACCTATCCCTGTCGCACACAAGCTTAACTTTGAATGTACCAATAATATGGCCGAATATGAAGCTCTTGTTTTAGGTCTTCAAAATTCCATTAATCTCGGTGCTCACCATATCGACATCTTCGGTGACTTTGAACTCATCATTAATCAAGTCACTGGTGTCTATTAGTGCAAAAATGATATCCTTCAAAAATATCATGATATCACTCTCTTTCAGCTTCAATATTTCAATAAATTTACTATCTAAGCTATTCCTTACACTAAAAACTAATTTTTAGATACAATGGCTTCTTTAGCCTCACTTATTCTACCTTTTACTGAAGACTCGTGACTTTATGTGGTTGTTCAGCATTTAGACCAACCATCTCATCTCAAGCAGTTGACTTCAATCAACGCCATCATAACCAACACTCAAGATGAGTGGTATCAGCACATTTTTATTATCTATCCCATTCAGTGCTTCCTCCAGATCTGACTTCCAATGGCAGAAAATATTTTATCCTACACGCTAACTGCTATACTGTTCTGGGTGGCATCCTCTACAAATGTGGTTTTGATGGTATTTTGCTTCGGTGCCTCAAAACCCCTGAATCATCTAAATCCATTCAAGAGGTCCACGATGGTATCTGTGGTGGACACTTTGGTGGTTTGGCCGTAGCTAAGCACATCCTACATTTAGGTTATTATTTGCCTTCTCTTAATCAAGACTGCTGCGACTATGTCAAGAAGTGTGTCAAGTGTCAACAACATGCTAATCTCACACATATCCCTAGTCAGGCCTTGCAACCCGCAGCAGATTTATGGCCTTTTTCACAATGGGGTCTTGATCTCGTTGGTCTCATCAATCCACGCTCTTTGCAGTGACATCACTCCATCATTACTACCACGAGAATACTTCACTAAGTGGGTGGAAGCTATTCCTCTTTCATCAACCAAAGCTAAACCCATTGTTGATTTTGTCTATCAACACATCATTTGTCGCTTTGGTATTCCACACAAACTCATCACAGAAAATGGTAAGTCCTTCAAAAACAAATATTTACATAGCCTTTGTGATACTTTCAATATTAAACTCAGCTTTTCTTCTCCATACTATCCCCAAGCTAATGGCCAAGCTGAGGCTTCTAATAAAACTTTGCGTAATATCCTCGTAAAGGTAACTAGTCGAGCTGGTAAGGATTGGCATTTACATATCCCTTTTGCTCTCTAGGCTTATTGGACTAGCATTCATAATCCTACTGGTGCTACTCCTTCTCTCTTGTTTATGGCTCTGAGGTTGTCCTTCCTTTGGAAGTCCAGATTCCATCTCTTCACGTCTCTCTCAGAGAATTTGTCTCTGATGAGGACTATTGTCAAAACCATCTAGCATAGCTGGAGTTGCTAGATGAGTGATGTCTCAATGCTCTTGAGCATCATCAAGTCTATCTTGAGCATGTCAAACGTGCTTATAACAAGCACTTGTAGCACCATGACTTCAAAGTTGGTGATCTTATTCTTAAAGAAAACCAAAATGTCACTACACTAGAACGGAGTCAGCATGGTAAGTTTTCTCCTAACTGGATGGGTCCATATGTTGTCACTCATAAGTATGGGTTCGGGGCTTATCACCTATCTTCCATGGATGGTGTACCTAAAATGGAACCTCTTAATGCCTTGCATCTGAGGCCCTTCTACTATTAAACTTTATCTTACATGATCTTAGTCGCAAAACAGATCTTTCATCCATCTACAACCAGTCACACATTTTGTAGTGATTCAGAACTATGTGGTACTCCGCATTATTTCTTTCTATACCTTAAATATGAACACTGCGGCTCTGCTCATAGCATTTTTTTACGGATTTGTTCCTCCTCATGGTAGGAACACCTTAATCACTACTTCATCTATCCTAATCGAATCCACTTGGGACATGAATACGTGCTTATATATGTTTTCTTTTCCCCCCATTTGATCTATTTGGTCTAAACTCAACTTCTTCCAAAAAAAAAGAAGAGATGCTATCCTAATTCCTAAAAAGATAGGCTGATCCCTCGAAGGATAGCTATCCATGCCTTATCAAATAAATCAAAAAGTGTAGACCATTCCCTCGAAGGATGGCTACCATCAAAATCAAAATACAGACCTCTCCCTTGAAGGACGACTATTTATTTCATGGCATTTTCAGGCTTCTCACATCGATCAGCCTTTTGTAGTAACAAAATTCTCCTTTTGGCCAGTTTGTTCACTTTTTAGCATCTCAGAAAGACTTCCCATATCAATCAGTCTTTCCATATCTTGCAAACTTCCCGCTTTGATCAGTTTTCTCTTCTATCAGAAAAATCATAAAGCTGAGGTATAAGACCTTTTTCAATCATATGGAGACCCTGTCTAAGCATGTGTTCCGTCCTTCGTGTATTGTGGCTCGATACATACTTGCTTCTAGTTTCATCTATCTCCTAGATCTGGTTTGCGACTAACTAGTGTCAGGTTCATTTTATCTATATCTATGGCCCTATGTACATCATTTTTTTTGGTATACCATCAAGGTTTCTATTTATGGTCAGTGAGGAGTCTAACTTATCATTCTTTTTCTATCTAGGTGTAGTGCCTTTTTAAGAACATTGCATCTCTTTCTTTATTCTAAATAGACATTTCCCATGTTTATTTGTTGTTCATCTAGTTAAATTGACATTTAACATGTTAATTTACTCAGTCAAAGTCTATCATCTATGCTCATCTCATCAATCTCATCTAAATATCATCAAAAAGCATGTATTAAAAACACATGTGCATCCATATATTTATATCATTTTAAATTAACATCTAAAAAAACATGTTAGTTTAAAATCAACCATTTATCCATGATAAATCACATCTATAACATCTATCTCTATCCATAACACCTATCTATCAAAATCCAAATACAAGAGTCCAATCACATAACACAAAAGGATGAAAATATATATATACATATATATGTACAAAAGAGTGAATGGCTTCCAATCAAGCCATATACATCATACATCAAAAATGCCTTCAAATAGAGGCTACATCAGTATATCGATACAAAAATAACACATCTAAATCGTGAAGTCAGATAGGTGGAAAACACTGTCTCCTCCACCCTCTCTCGCTAGTCCAGGCTATCTCTCCTGGCCATCTCCTACTGTAACTACTAGAGACACTGCTACCATGGCCCTACCGCCATCTTGATCTCTCCTGGTGCTCGCACCCTCCGATGCACCACTAGCCATGGCTATTTCCGGTGCTCGCGTCCTCATAGTATCTCACCTCAGCAAGGAGATCCTGATAAGTTCTCAGACTCACCATGTCGGGTGCTCGTAATGGTGCTACTACTATAGGTGGTGGCCCTCCTGCTACCACACCCTATGCCCCTGACTCTGAGGTGGTGCTGTATCACCGTATTTGGCCCTGAGGGCCTCTCTATGTCTATGATAGTGATCTCTCTGTTGTATCATTGTATCCCACTCCTGATGAGTGGTATCTCTCTCTAGTATCAATGCATCCCTCTCCTCTGTCAGAGTCTTGATCTCCTCTAGGGATGCCTGATGTGTCTGTAGCAGAGCGGCATTCTCTCCCTCTAATCTCTCTAACTCTGTAGCTATGTCATCCTCATCTGCATCTACGGATGCTGGGAGGTGTCGTGGTAGCTTTGTGTGGTACCATGCCCCGTAGCCATCATCCACTCCTACATCGTCATCACTATCTATGGGAGGTGGGGCCTCCCTCAGTGGATCTGCTAGGATCAAAATCGGCAGGTCGGTCTCTCTGTTGTCCGCCTATATGGCACATATGTGGTCGGGACCATCTGTACCAAACCAAACTACCTCATCACCCATATAAATGGGACTCACTCTAAAATCTACGCCTATGGCCCCTGACCACCCTGCTCCATCTCAGCTCCACCAGGTGAGCATCCTAACCGGCCCATGTCGGGTAGACCCAGTATGGTCTCCATATAACCTGCTCTAGTGTCAGAGTCCTGAATCACTCTGTATACCACTCTGTAGATCTCCCTATATCTCCTGGGGCCATGTCTACCCACCATCGTCGAATCCATACTCAAGGGCCCCCTCTACTCCTAGCATCCATGGAAGCCCTGATGGCTTGATCACTGCTATATGCTCATATGCCTAGCAATGGAGCACAAAGATGACATCAATACTGTCTATCGCCATGGTGTACATCCATAGCTCATGATATATCTATGCTAATAAGGCATCTGCAAATGCGAACACCTGCCTAAACTCCAAGATGTCACAGACACAGTCCAGTAAAAGTAGTGGAAATCTCCCACCTCCTGAATCTAGTAGAGAGAAGTAGGAGATCGTCATCTGAATCAATACTATCAATCTACACCTAGCATCATCCTGTCTATAATGTGAGGCTATCCTCACCGCCCCAGACACTATATCTGAATCATCTGCCCTGTCTCCATATAATCATCCCAGGGCTCTCTATTGTTGCACTTGTGGAGTGGTCTCTATCGGGTCCCCTGTAATCGGCAGCTTGAGGATCCTGTAGATATCCTCGTGGGTGATGGTCATCTCACCCGTCCTGAACCAAAACGTGCATGTCCTGCTGTCCCATCATCATATCAAGGTTCGCATCAAATCCATGTCTCGAGGCACCCATTGGTAGTAACGAGAATCCCTCGAGCCCGGCTAGCTCTAGGTGACACCAATCATCATCTGTCACATTAGGAAGAATAGTCTCTAGAAGCTCGAGAATAGCATCCCGCATGTGTAAAGCCTCTCGTGCTTGCATCCATGACATCAAAAATAGTGTTATCTTCTCATTTATTCAAATCAAAACATCAAAAGCACATTTCTCTACTTTCTAAGTCTCATCTATCCAATCGGTGCCGATTGAGTTCCAATTGACATTGATCTAATCTAGTCAACGTCAATCGGAAACCCAATCGGCGCCGATTGAACCTAATCGGTGCTGATTTTGTCAATTGACGCTGATTAGGAGGCCGAGTGTCCAAGACACTCTAGCCTCCCACTTATCCCCACTTTTCCTAAAATATAGCATCCTAGTATGCTATTGAATGATAAACACATACACAAAGCTAAAGTAGATCCACTTACCCTAGGTCGTGTCCTCTTCTCGCTTCTGACTGCTCCCGAAAGCCTCCATTTTGCTCAAATTCAATTTTTGACTTTTTCTAAATCAATCATCACAATGCAAATAAATTGTTAACATTTCCTTTCCCATATTTATAGGGTTTCAAGACGGTCGGTGCTGATTTTTTTGGTTGGTGCCGATTGGTTTAGTCGACATCAATTTTGTCTGATTGACACCGATTGAGGCCAATCGTCGCCGATTGGTTACATTCTTGTCTTTTCACATCATATTCTTCCAACGAGAATGTCTCTTCATCTTTTTTGCCAAAGCGTTGATGCTTGGCTTGTTTATCTGATCATTATTATGACCTTAGTGTTGCCTTTTGGCACATATTTTTGATGTTATCACCCATTTCAAGTCTGGTCCCTATACATGGGTCACTCGCATTTGTGGCAGCCTAAAGATAGCGGGTCTGTAGGCACTAACATCATCTCATTCGTAGACCATCTAGTTGTCCCTACCAATGTGTCACTCTTTGGTTGCTACTATTTTGCAGTCCTCCTTCTACTCACGGGTCTGTAGCCACTAACGTCATCTCATATGAAGACCATCTAGTCTGCCCTATCAATGTGAGTTCCTTAGGTTGCTACCTTTTTATTGTTTTCATGCATCATCAATGATCAGATCTACTCCAGATATCTAGCTGGGGCATCCTTCATTCTCATCTACCTTTTTCAAACTCGGGATCAGTTGGTCTTTTGAGATTCATCCCATCCCTAGTTTGAGGGGGATCACATCATCACTTTTCTTCCTTTCTTCCAACTCCTTGTTTTTGTCTTACAACTTTTCTTATCACAAGTTACTCAAAAAAAAGGGGCAAAATGTAGACACCTAAAATTGGTTACCCAATTTAGTGTCCCCACGTTCGTTTACCTTCTCAGGTAACCTAGGGCACCTTTATATCACCACTTTTCCTTTAGGGTATTAATTAAATATCTAATTAAACATCTATCCTAAGTTTATTATACCCCATTGTATTTTACCCATGGATAATTAAATATTAACTATTTAATTATACTTTTTACATGTATCTTAACCACTTATCTACCCCATATCAATTCTATCCATCTATCCCCCCTATTTCTCCTCTCCCCAAATCGTGCAAAGTAGGATATTTCCCGTATTTGGGTCAGAAGGATAATACTCTTATCTTTCTAATTCATCCTTTTTGGCCATTTTGGGAATATGTTCCCTGATCGGAACCGACTGGTACTCGATCGACGCTAATTTTTTGGAACGGTGCCAATTGTACCTCGGTCAACACCAATTATAAATACAGTCCAGAATTTAGTTCTGGTTAGACAGAAAGAGAGACAGAAAGCTTAAGCCTTGAGCCTTTGAATCGTCAATGGGAAGAAGTGAGGATTCTGTCCAAATCAATCCCTAAGAGGTTTACCATTACTCTTCCCTCGCAACATCGACATCATGAGGATTCATCAACATCTTGGTGACTCTGTTCCTGCATTTAGCTAAGGTGAAATTTTGCTTACATCTTTGTAGCTCCTGTAGGTGTTCACAATCCAGTCCTCATCAATCATCCATCAAGCTTTCTATAACTTGCCTCCGGTTGAAGTCGATTTACCCTAATTGGTGTTGCTTAAAGAAATTGACGCCAATCACAATCTAGTTAATGCCGATCAACCTGCAGATAGGTGCCAAGTACAGGTAACATAAGTCTAGCATTGTTTTCACAGTTTCTTGTTTGTTGTTTATATTCTATCTACTATTTACATTCTGTATTTTATTTTTAATCAGAAAATCTAAACATTTACCTACATATTTTATCATGTATGCTTCTTTCCTTAATTGAAAATGTGGACTGACATCCGAGGAAGCTCATCACTTCCTAGACCCACTTTTTGGGCAGTCCACCCAAATATCTTTTAACGTTGTCTTTTTCTGCCAAGGATTTATGCATCGCAGGTTTCTCAGATCTACTTTGCAGGATTGCTCATGTGTGCCTGTCTTGTCTACATTGGCTTTCCTCCCATATATATCTTTGGATCCTATCTTAAGCGCATGTATTGATTTCATTTGATTTTTAGGACTTTTGTTTTTAGTTTGGTGCATTAACTTGGATAGGTATTTCAAGCACGGAAATTATTGATCTACAACATAATTTCTAAAATAACCCTTATTAGGGGTTTTATGGAAATAATCTCCTAAGTATAAAACCCATGATTCAATTCTATTATCTAAAGAAAGAATAAGAGCATTTTGCATTACCTTTGCTACAACAAGATTTGCTTCTTTACCTTTTCTAGTTGTTAGTTCTCTTTATCCTTTGACTAATAATATTTCTTTGCATTTCCTTTCTTTCCACATTTCAAACAAATAATTCCATTATCTCTAGATTTAGATCGATATCCCTTGACTTTGATTTTCCATTACTCTTACTCTTGGATATCTCCTTCTTCCTTCCCCGCTTTCTACATTCAAAGCATTCCTAGATGATGATTCTTCTATACTCTTCCGTGAATTTATTCATTCAATATTATACTAACCACATTATCAAACTTAAAAATATTATTAGCAGATGTTGTATTACTAACAACCATTACTAAGTTATCCCAACTATCAAGAAAAGAACATAAGAATAAAAGTGATTTCACTTCATCATCAAATGATATATCAACTGATTTTAACTAATTTACAATAGATCGTAAATCATTCAAATGACTAGATGCAGATCCACCTTCATGCATCTTATAACTAAAAAGTTTCTTCATCATCAAATAAAATTTATTTAAAGCACTAGGTTTTTCATATAAATTAGTAAGATATTTCATTAACCCTACTGTAGAAGTCACTTTTGTAATATTGGAAGCCACAGATGCTATGAGGCTCAATATTATAGATTCCAAAGCCTTTTTTATCAAGAATATTCCATTCTTCATCAGTCATCTTCATAGGTCTAGACTTCTCATCCAACAAGTAAATAAAAATCTCTTTGATACATATAATCCTCAATCTGCATCTTCCATAATTGATAATTTCAGCCGTCAAACTTCTCTACCTTGTATTTTTTTCTTCTACCATTGTTGTAGCTCCCACTCAATCAGAAAACCATCTGTGAGTAAATATGTCAACATAAAAACCCTCAAACAAATCTATGATACCAGTTGTTGGGGTTAGCACACCAGTTGTAGAAATAATATATCAGATCTAAGCATACATGTAAATAAAAGAGGATATTCTACCAGAAGAAATATACAAAATAAGAGATATAAATCAACACTAGATTTAACATGGTTCACCTAGTGTGGGCTACGTCCACCAAGAAACAAGCCAATCTATTATCCAAAGCTTTGACAAGATATACAATTGAATATTTACAATTTTTCACACCTTTCGGATGTACATTAATTTCTCTCTCAAGCTTTTTATTCTTCTCCAAGAATTCTATCTCTCATAATAATCATCAAATTTTGTGAGTTCTTAGTTCTTCCTTCTAAACCCTTGATTTCATGATAATACAGTGTGTATATAAACTTAGGGAAATTAGCCATGTAATTACAATTAATAGATCTTCTTTAATGCTAAAAATAGATCTAATTCCCAGAGAGTTAAATAAAACATGCCCACACGGGAAGTCAATTATCCCTAACCAATGATGGTTCCTCATTACGACCGATGTTGGTCCTTCCTTAAGCGATGATGATTATTATGTTTTCTAGTAAGTTTCATATTACATGCTAATCTGAAGTAATTAAGCTCCACAACTCAACACTTTCCTGCCTTATAGCACCTTCTTCATTCTTCAGGACACACATGAATCCTCACATACATAAAAATCGGTCTCTTCCATATGAGTTTGCATTGACCAGGAAAAATATTTCCTCGTGTGTGTAGTGGCCATGTCTAGGTCCATCAAATCCCATCCATACAACCCCTTAAGGCCCATTGTACTCTAGAAATGGGCGCAGATAATTTTACTTGTGTCCTCAACATAGCCCATACTTGGTACAACATACTCCCCACTTGCTCTCTTTATTCTTGGCCCCTAGGAATTTGAGCACCAAGATTTGGAGTCGGATCTTCGATGTTATGAGCAATATCATGTTCTGTTTCTTCTACCACCTTTACTCCCTCTTCTTCATCCTTCAGATCTTCATCCTTGGGTTCCTCCACATCTTCTGGTTGTACAGAGTGCTAGGCACACTTTCTGCAAACTCCTCTACCTCATCATTTAGCTTTAGCTTTCTCCTTTTCTTCTCAACTACCTCTTTCTGAGGAGAGAGTTATGGTGATCTCCTCACAAGTTGTGGGGTTCCCACACCTTGGGTCCTTGTTATTTTGAATACCATTTTAAAGTGGCTCTCTCCCTAGACTACTTTTATGTCCAAGCCTTTGTTTTCTTCCTACGCATGTGGTGGAGTACTTGCGTGCTTAGTATCCACTCTTTCTATGGGATGCCTCCGACCTCTATGATCTAAGTCATTGCTATCTTCATCTTCCTCGTCATCATCTACCTCTATTACTTCTATGGGATTTGGGGATAGCACGTTCTCCATTGTATGATTTCCCTTAGGTGGACTTGGGAGTGCAAACTAATTCTCCAAATACTTGTTATTCTCCAGCTTGGGCTTAAGATGAAGGTATATGAGCACTACTCCAATGTCCCCAATTTCCAAGCTTACAGGCTTCATGCTTATAAAATCTGAAATGAGCCTCTCAACATAGGCATTCTGACTTGGATATACATATGTCTTCCTCAAAGTGTGGTAGTCATAGTCTACCTTATCTGCAATAAAAATCAGGTGGCGCGCATTAGTAAAATGGTGGAATGATGCTTGAAAGTAACACATTATGAAGGAATATAGAAGTTTACACCATAAGATCCATGTCCCATCCTCATAGAAAACCACGTGATATAGAAGTGCTGGTACACTTGTGAACTATATTACTTTGCCAACTACCTAAGGTAGCTCCTTGGGGATGCAAAAATCCTCTTCAAGTTCCACGTGGAGTTGATCATACCACATCTCCACCATTTGTTTAAATGGACCACTCATTGACCCTTCACATAAATACTTGTCAAACCTTTCTACAAGGGACTTTTTTTCCATGGGATATTCCCAAATCTTGTTCTTTGGCCCATCGGGCACTCTAATTTCCATAAATACTAAAGAAAGTAAGATAACGCAAAAATAATCTTATCACCTGTGTGCGCTTCCTCAATAATGGTTTCTACAATGTAACCTGTTATGTTATAGACTACTCCCTGAGACATTTTCCTCACGATATGGAGCCACATGGTATTTACTTGTGACCATCTCTCTTGATCATTTAACTTGGTCACCAAATGTGCAACTACTGTACCAATGGGTAATTCTTCAATTTATCAATGTCCATTCCACACGGACCCTTTGTATACCCTAACTCTTTTCGTGTCTCCATGATTGTTTCTTTATCAGTTAGGTCACTAGCCAGGTCTACCCCTGTGCCTTTTAATCTGTCAATGTCAAAATCAGGGCTGCTATGATTCTAACCCTTTGTCTGGAAAAATAGAAGAAGTCCTCATGGAATCTTCTCATCAGCCACTAATATAAAGGTTCATACTTTCCAAAATATGGGAGCTCATACAACTGATAGACTCCTACCTATTTCAACAATTTCTCTCCAGTGTCATCATACACTGGCATATCCTCCACTGTGCGCTTGTTGGTCTTTGTACTCAACAATGCGTCTAATTCTTTCTTGTTGTCAGATGTGCGGTGGTTGTAGTCACTTATCTTGCACTTGCGGATGTGGGAATCCCATTCTTGTCTAATTATCACACCCTCTAGATACTACATCTCTGAGAAATTACTCGAGAGTAATTTCAACTTCTGTTTCTACTTTCTTTCCTTTGGTTCGCGGCGGTGCTTTCTGGTGATTTTGTAAAAATCCACTTTTTTACTTTCTGTAATGAGAAAACTCAAATCGTAGCTCGAATCCAAATGCCCTAGCTCCTCCTCAATGCTTTTTCTTCACTCAAACCCTTCACCAATGGGGACACAAGCCTCTTCACGTAATATTCTACTCTCCACATCTGGTTTCACAACTATTTGTACCTTAACAAAAATCACTTAGCTCGTTTACACTTAGGTCACTCAAACACTTGTGATTGCAAAGATAAAAATGAATCCACATCATTTCCTTATATAGATTTTCAAAAAGTTAGTGCTTTTATTACTCCTCCACCTTCCAACAATCCTCTCATTAATTAACCATTTGCACAATATCTATGCGGTACATCTTCATGCCCCCTGTTATAACCTTCTAGTGTGCCTTCCTACCTTCTAGCTCTATACTTCTCTTTAGCACACTTCCATGTGCCCAGTACCTCGCCACTCCACCTTCCCCTAGTAGTCTTTATAGCCGCTTCTTACCTTGTGTTATATTGTTCCCTCATTTATCTCCATCTACAGTCATCTTTTTAAATCAATCTCCTTTCTAACCACTCCTCTACAAACTTGAATAACACTTGTAGCAGTTTATTCCTTTATATGTACCCAATTATAAATAGCCACCCCACACCAATGGTATGTGTAGTCCTATGCGCATAAAATTTCTTCAAATGGTAATTAGCTTCTAGCGTATAAACACACTTATTACACAAAACACCAACTAAATTGACAAAGCATAATGACCAAAAAGGAAATACATTAAGGAAATACAGAAATGAAAACCTAGTCTAAATGGCAACACTACCTTATTACAAACACCAAGAAGACTTATTTATAGTAGGGATTTAGCCTACTCCCATTAAATTAACCCAAGAACCATATTTCATCAAGTGTCTCTAACTGACAAGCACTGATTCAAGTATATGAGTGATAATATATGGTCCCAACCAATGTACTTTAAGCTTGCCTAGATGGTACAAAAACTTAGAGTCATAAAGAAGCACCATCTATCTTATCTCAAGATTTTTGTCCCTGATGTGCATGTCATGCCATGCCTTCTATCTAGCCTTTTCCTACTTTTGGCTCTACTGTGATATGACATGCCTCTCATCTAACTATATAAATTGATCAATTATTTCTTCCAAAGCCTACTCATGAGCTATGCCTCTAGCTTTCACAATACACAAATAAGGTAACATGAATTCCATCAAAAGAACTGCTTCATGTGCCAAACACCAACTAAAAGGGTGTGGCCTTGTTCAACCAGTTGTATGTTGTTCGATACACCCAAAGCATGAGAGAAACTTTATCATCCAAATATTTCCTTCCAACATCACAAATTTTTGTCAATGTTTGACTCAAAATCTTGTTGAAATATTAAAGAGTCCCATTTTCCCGAGGATGATATGGTGTAATCTTATGGTGTGCAATCATGAACTCATCCAATAGAATTTCGATTATCTCATTCAAAATGTGTGTGCCTTTATCACTAGTTAAACTCAACGGGCATGCATACCTTGTAAGGACATTTTCCCATAAGAACTCGAATGATGTAGCTAATTTATAATCCTTGATAGGTGCTACTTCTACCCACCTTGTAAGATAATATGTGCAAGTGATGATTTAGTGCAATCTAGTTCTATGCATGGCTGGTTTAATAGGACCCACAAATTCTATATCCCATTTCTCAAATAGATCTGTACTTAGGAATATGTCTTAAAGGTATTTCATCTCATTTCCTAGGTTTACCAATGTGTTGATAGTGATCAAACACCTTATAATAGGCTTTACAATCCTTGTAGAGGGTCTCCCACCATAATCCAATGAGTAGAATCTTATGCACAATGATGTCACTTACATAGTGCCCTTTTGCAATACCACCATGATCCTCTTGCATGATTTCTATGTGCTCGTGTGTAAACACAAAATTAGGCCACACTCCCTTGGTCCCTCATCAAATAACCATCCCAAACATACTCACCTAACCATGGCCCCCTTTACCCCACATTAATATTATTTTAATTAACTTAACTAAATTAATACCCACCCTCACAATATACATTACTTAATTATTCTAATTAAGCTAATTTCCATTATACCTAGCCATCTCACCCTAGACATTTTCTTGGCATGTTCCCATAACTAACTACAACTAAGTCTTACTTGCCTTAATCAGCTAAGATTTGGTCTAACCCTAAAAGAACATGCCTAATATTTCTCTAACCACATTCCTTCTCATTAGAAGGAAAGCTTTTGTTCTGATCTGTGACAACAAACCAAATTAGCCCGAGAAATAAGAAAGATTTGGCCATTTTAGTAAACCTAGGGAATCCCCCTTAACCAATGTCGGTCAAGATGGAACCATCATCGTTACCATTTATTCACCTTAACAACCTTATTTGAGAGGTTGGCACTTTTTGGACTAGAGGAGAGAGATCACGGCTACATGCAAGTAGAATAAGCATCCTTTCACGCATCCGGACATTCATAGCCAACACTAGGACAAACCTGAGAAGCGTTACACTCACGAAACATTTCAGGATTCACGCTATGATACCAAATACCATCCTTGTAATCAACTACCATTACTATCCATCCGTCTAGTCGCATCATAGTAAGTGTATCCCTAACTAGTATTGTTCTTTTGGTTAGTAGCTTTTGTTACTCCTGTTATTAATCTATACTTTACATTCCTATTCTTCTATCCTTTACCAACATGTAACCCAACCATTTCCTTACCCACACCATAAAATCACCCATCCTCACCTACTATTCATCCCCCGAATACACCTAAAATTTCTAGAAAAACCTCCTTATCCACCCTACCATCTCTATCAAATCCCAAATCAAACCTTTCAATCAGATCTCTTTGAGTTTCGTACACCCCAACCTTACCAATGCCGGTTACCCATAACCATCGTCATTTATGCATGAAACGTCACCAGCCATACTAGACCAATGCTAGTCTTTGTGTTTTATACCCGCCCAAGAGCATAGCAAAAAAACTCCTACCAATTGATCTAAAAACCCATAATAAGACATCGACCAGTGCTAGTAACTTGACAAATCACCTCATCCTTTAGATCCAACTATAGCCTATCTTGTTATGATTGGATTTGCTTATTGTACTTGAATGAGATACCTAAATCATATCAACTACAATAGGCCTTTACTTATTTCTTGCATTAATTTGTTTTAAAAAATGGATTGATAGCCATCTACGAAGTATCGCACTCCTCGAAACTAGCATACACTAGGCAGTCCAATGTCATATATCATTTAACTTCTCTTTTGTGGTCTTATTTCTATTATAGGTAGTTCCTCCTAGCCAAAAGGAAGCTCTCACAATTAGAATTGGATCAAGAATTCAGAATGCATGCATCAACCTCCAACCAACCCATTTAACATGTATTCCTCCTAGTCCATAACCTATATGTTTCATCATTCAAAAACATAAATAAAATGGTGAAACATTTTGGCATGCCCGTGGGATACATCGGGGTTTTATTGCATTTTCTTCATTTCTAGGCAAAATTTGTGTGTTTGTTTCCTTTAAAATGATTACATAGTAATTTTCTTCCTTGGTAATCCTCTCTTCTTTCAAATTTCTCTAAAATAAATATTTCTATTGGTGCATTTAAAAAGAATCATTTTGCTTTCTTTCTTTCTACATTTAGTGAAAGAGCATACCATCTCCTATTCATCATTTGCTTCATCAAATGTAATCTTTTCGATTTGGACTTAAAATTGGTTGCATTACATTCCTATTTGCTACATTTAGCTCACATTAAAGTGAGGGAAACCTATATCTTTGGAAGTCATGCCAATGATGATTGACACAAAGAATCGTAGAAAGCACATTCTCTCTCTCTCTATGTGTCTTACCAAACCACACAAAATTAAAATATACCCATATTTCTTAAACAACATCTTACTCGGGAACACCTTTCCATGATCACATGATCAGATTAGTAGATACTCCCACTCGTTAGCTCTGTCGAGTCATTATCTCAGAGGAAAATCTAACCCCGCCTTAACATACTCAAACCTCTCATTTTAGATATCCTTCTTCATAGGAAGCCTTCCTCACCAAAAAATCTATTCTAAATTCATAATTCAGTCTTCTAAATAACATAAGCTCAACACATTAAAAATCACTTGTTAGGTACATGTTTTTAATGTTTAATTGACATGCATTTTGACGTGTGAGGATACGCTCTCCATTTTCCCATTACGTTGCCTTACACACTCCACAATCACAATTGGAGTATTTCGACTTCTTATGAGTGTGTCGGGACTTCATTGCATCATCTCCAGACCTATGGGTTGGTTATTTTTCTCACTAAGATTCACAAAAATCCATTTTTTTACATTATGCAATTTTTATAGTAACCGACATCGGTTACCCCTAACCAAAGATATTGGTTCTTCTTAACCGACATCATTTTTCTGTTCTTTTGGGTTAAATTGCCTAAAGAACCCTTATTTAATTTTCTTTGTTGTCAAAGTTCTTGTGAGTCTCTATACTCTTTAGGCTTTGATAAACCATCATCATACAACTTGTTCATCTAACTGTCACCAGTCTTTTCCTCATTTGGTAAAATTGTTCCTGTCTCATAGTAACCGACCTCGGTTACCCCTGAATTGGAATCAGTCATCCTTAACTGGTGTCGGTTAACTTGTACTAAATATCAACTAATATATTACCCAAATCCACCTATAGACACCTATTTTATTCATTCTCACTACTCCTTGTGTCACCTACAGGATACAACATCACCTGATATACATTCATTCACATGGTGTTGACTCACAATCAAGCTAACGCTCTTATATTTCATGCAAGTCATAAACCACTCCCACCTATTCCTTCACCACCCTCTGTCCTGTCACCCATGGATCTAACCCTACCTACCACCATTTCTGTAGGTGATGTGGAATTTACACGACTCCTTGATCAGAATCCTATGGCCTTACAGTTCTACCTTTCCCAATTTTCCACCTAGGACTCCTCGGGTGGGTTGATATATGTCATGGCCATATCCATCTCTCCTACCCTTATTATTGCTTCGCATCAGCTCCTAATAATCCCACATTGCCTTCACTTGCTTCACCCCAAAGTGGTTTCATAGCTAGGACCCATACCCACTATGACCATTGCATCTCGTAGTATCAATCGCACATGTAGTATTTGTTGTCTCCTCATTGACCAACCGGACCATAACCCCGTATACACCCATTTTCTTACAAATACCCATCACAAAGCACAACCACATGGTCTTGGTGGTGATAAGGCTAGAATATGTCGATTAATGTATAATATATGATCTCATCTTACTCTCCTTTTGTTTAAGTTTGATTACATTGTGTGACTTTTAGTTGATCTGATATGAGTTAGGATGTAACTATTTGTTTTTTGATTGATTGTGATCCTAAAGTTAAAATATCTGAAATTCCTAATGTAGTGTGTTTTTATATTTCAATTTTGTAATAAAGAAGGTCTAATCAGTTGAGGAAATGAAGTAGGCAAAGTGTTCAATATGTTTTTGATAGCGTCTATTCCTACACAACTTAGTTCTAGAACTTCCAAGCTATTTATGGAAATCCATCACATAGTCATCATTTAGTTCCGGAACTTTCGGACTTAGTTCGGAACTCCAGTATTTAGTTCCAAAATTTACGGACTTAGTTCCGAATTCCTGGCATAGCTCGGAACTCTCACAAGTTTTGGTTCTTAACAATTTCCTATGGTTTTGGAACTTCTCCAAAGTTCCAAAACCGATGGGAGTTATCTATTTTAAACCACATCGGAGATTTTGCATCTACGACCCTTTCAATCATGAAGGACGAGAAGATTTTTGAACGTAGATCTAGGGAGAGTTATCCTACAACTATCTGATCAACCGCCATCCGACTCAACATCTATTCTGGGCATGATTCAATTTCATCAGAATCATTGAGACAACTATGATTGTAAAATGTATATAAAATCATACCCAGTAGTAAATAAATAATGAGAGATATATAATGAGATAAAAATAGAACAGAGAAAAGAAATAGACTAGGTACTCAGATCTAGTACGTTTTGTAATACTGAATGTTTTATCAATAAAATAGCCATTCTGATTTGAGAGAATTATAAGTTGTTAAATCCTGATTCGAGGAGGAGTAAGGGCCCACTCCCCTAAGGACCAGGATATTCATTTATTTGGTATTTATATTTCTTCAACAAATAGCTTAGATCTATTAATTTTGTATTGTTTTAGTTCTTTCAGTTAAACTCTGTTGTATACTTGTTCCTGCAGGTGTTTAGATAAATTCTTATATTTCTTGCAATTGTTTTCAAGAATTCTAAATTGAGTGTGTTTATTTCCAAAAGAAAGTGTGTTTACTTTCAAAAGCAAGTGTGTTTATTTTCCAACAGCAAGTGTGTTTCCATTCTACATGGTGTGTTTCCTTTCAAGAAAGCTTTCAGTGTGTTTACTTTTAGCAATTTTTCATAGTTTGATTTGAATAAAGTTTTACCAAGAATTCCTTAAGAAATTAAAGAGATCCCCAAAAAATATAAAAATAGCTACAATCAACTACTAGATCGGTTAAAGTACTCTTGTTGCATATAGCTTTAGAAACACCCCTCGTTTGATATGACATCAACAATAAGTTAATTAAAGGAAGGGGATGAAGACACCCATCAGTGACCCATACCCCAATCTAGAATATTTTCCTCTCCGTCCCAAAAAAAATTCCCCAAATTGCTACTAGAGTTACTACAAATGTCCCACCTACATAAACATACTATCAACCATCCCCTAACTGCGTCTGTCACCCATTCTAGATACATGCATTGTATGTCATTCCCTATTCTCAACCTCCCTATTCGGCACCACCATACACTAGAATGCCGCCCATATAGCATGTTCGGTTCTCACCCCTTACACCACGGGAGGTGCCCTTCCATCACAACCTACTAATGACCTCATCAAATTAATTATGGAAAGGATGTAGATGCTAGGGCATCGGTTTCTAGCTCACACAATTCTCTCACCTACAATGAAATCTGTAATGAGCCCATTCATCTATCCATCCCTATTCACCTATACCCCGTATTAACTGGGAAATGCCAAAATTCAATCTGTTTCAATAGTAAATAAGACCCGACAGCATTTGTAGTCTTTTAAACATGGGTGTTACACGATCACCCATGATGATGCTTTACTACTACGAACCTTCATAATGTCCCTGACAGAACCTACATTGGACTAGTATAGTGGGCTACCAAGAAACTCCATCTACTCATTTAATCAAGTAGCCCAAGCCTTCTTTGATCACTTCTCCATCAACATTGTTAATAGAGGTTACTATGACTGATCTTTCTTCCACACGATAGTATGATGATGAGTCTATCATTGACTTTATCACTCACTGGTGCAGCCTAATTAACTAGCACACAATTCAATTACCTCAAACTAAACTCATAGATTTTTTTACTTAATATTATGCAAGACACATCTCACCAACCTTGCAGTGTAAACCTTTCACACTTTTGACGAGGCATTCACCATGGCACGAAAATTAAAAATTCATGCTATCAAAGAAAAGAAAATTCAACTTCGTAACAAGAACATCACGTTCAAATCAAATGATGTTTCTTCATCATCGAAACCCCCAAAAATATTCAAAATCCAAAGGATCTCACAATGCCGTAGTTATCAAGGCTGGCCCCCTCATCAATCAAACCCATCCAAACCTCCTTCTAATCTCTCTCTCATCCAAGCTTTCCGGTTTAGACGAGATCAATGAAAATACACTTCGATAGGGAATCTTATTCTTTTGTTTTGGAAAATCTTGTTAAGGGCTGGTGCCATTACCATTCCACCTATAAAACCACGTATTGGTTTTGACCCTAAGTGCCCCATGCCTACGTGGTATAAGGAACATAAGTTTTACAACTATCATCGTGTCAAAGGTCATAGAACAATAACTACATCACCTTCAAGAATATTGTCCAAGAAATGTTAGACAATGGAGATCTTGTCTTGGGTAGCTCGAATGCACTCGCTAATAAAAACCTACATATCTTCAAGAAGCCATTTCTAAATCACGACCCTTCTCCAACCAAGTGGGTGACACTTCAAACAATGATAGCAATGTCCATGAGGTCCATGCTATTTTTGATGCCATAATAGTTTCTTCCCAATTTCCTCATGTTCCTTCCATAGAAAAAATCCTATCCAAAGTTCCCCTACCTACACCAGAACCTATTTCATGTACTCCTCCACTCACAGAGGAATCCCTTCATTTTCTCCTTCACCCGTGGAAGAGCCTATAATTAGCGTGTCGCCTTTGACCCCTCAAATTTCCAAGAAGTTGTTAGTGACACCTCTACTACTCATAGGAGATATATTTCCATAACCTACATCATCACAAGGAGAGTCCACATCATCTGGCCCCTCCTCTCCTCTAACCATGGATGATCCTATCGAAATACAATTTCCTTTAGATGGCCAATCACCATCAGACCTTAAAGATCTCATTGATTTTTTGTTGGCTCTCTTACCCATAGATTACGAGGCTAACCATTCCTTGTATTACAAACACATTTGATGAGGATCACTACCTGATCCACATCGACCCTACCTACAACAATACCATTTTCACGCTTGTCTAATCACGGGCTATGTTTATAGAGCCTTACTTTTGGGACAACTTCTACTTCTGTATCAATACAAATGAAATTTTCACTCAACGACACCTCCACTATCTACCCAAAAGTGTTTTGAGCAACCAAAATAAACATAACCATGACTATTGCAACACCTTCCATGTCACCACCTATGGCCCAACTAACACCTCTACCCATAACCCAACATACATCTACACCTAAACACCTACCCACACCTATATCATCTCCCTTACCTAAACCTATTACTACCTTATGGGTCATACTGATAATGACCCACCCTTACTCACCCACTCATCAAATTATATTTAGCCACATCTTCTAAAACTAACACTAAACTTACCTTGACCCCTATAAAGAAGACCTAATCTCCTAGGCCTCATACACCAACCTCGCCTACCACGCCATTATCACCTTCACCCTTTCATGTCAATCCTAGGATCTCACCCCTCGACCCCGGCCAAGTAACCCCACCCATCGATAAACCAAGAACCCAACAACCCATTTCCTCATCACATACCTCTAATATACCCAAGTGATCCACACAACTTCCGCACTCACTCGTAACCTTCTTACCACCCATACCTCCACTACCATCCATAACTTCTTCACTACCCATGACACTTTCTTCTCTTTCACTCACACCTCCTGCCCAACCTACACCACCCACCTCCACAACACCTCGGTTACCCCCATAGGTAACCCGTCCTCTTCCACCATCTGCTTTTACCTCCACATCTCGTACAACCATGTCATTGTTTCCCAAGAGGGTGCAACCTAAAGCTAAAAATATGCTACCCTCTAATAAGGTAATTAAACCAACCAAACCTTCCACCACTAGCTCTTCTACCATGCCCGTACCCAAATAGTCACAACCAAGACCTAAGACCACTCCACACAACAAACTAGTAAAGTAACCAACCCCCCTCCTATAAAGCCTCTTCCTCCACAATCATCCATACTTACACCCAAACCCGCATTCACCTCCCATTGTGATCAACTAATAGGATCCTATGCCAAAATCTTAACCAATCTCCTTGAAAATTTTGTCATCACATTACCACCTCTTAGACCTTACAACCCACTCAAACCAAACCAAAAGGGTTTGATGAAACAAAAATTTGTGCCTACCATTGTCTCTGTTAAGACACGATGTAGAGAAGCTGTAAGGCTTTAAAGAATTCCGTTGTCCAATTATGTCCTCCTGAAGAAAATTTTGATGAAGATGATCTTCTTGATGAGGACCTCATTACGCCTTCACCAATTTCCATAGATATTCTCCCATTACCTACGCAGTGACAAAAATATCCACCCCAAAACTCTTTGATCCACCCCCAAGATTCGAGATTAATATGGTCTGTATAAGAGAGTTGGCCAAACCACCTCCAAAATGCCAATACGCCCTACTTATTTCACAAGGATCATATCCCCACTAGGTTTTTTTCCATCATTCTGCTATACATTCCATGACACACCCTTTTCATCCACCTCCCCTCAAATTAACATGGTTCACATTACCACCCATGCTCAAAAAGACAAGGGAAAAGAAGAGGAAATTGGCCCATCACTAACCATGTACCCAACATACCATCTACAACCATAACCAAACTCTCCATTTGAGGTCCTGCATATTCTATTTATGATGGGGTAACACATCGCACAATGCTTAAACAAATACATCAATCCCCTCTCAAAATGTCTTTATACGACCTCGTCTAAACCTCTAAGTCACATCGTCAAGACCTCATGGAGGCCCTTCAATCTATTGAAGTTTTACCAAATGACCCCACACCTGTAGCCTCCATCACTACCCCTCACCACATTGCCTCTCTCACTAAGTCATCACCTTCCTCTACACCTCCACCTACTCACCAAGTGGCCACCCTCAGCTTTTCAAATGAAGAGATCACTCCCTTCAAGTCGATGACCCTAACCCCACTCTTTTCATCTCTGTCTTTATCAATAATATATGCATATGACATGTTATGATTGATGGTGGTGCTAGTATTAACATCATATCCTCCCATGCATATGACCAAATGTGAATACCTTCTAATTGTATGCATGGTAAACTAGTTATGCTATGCTCCTTCAATGACATTATAACCTCTACCCTAGGTATTGTCATTCTCCATGTCCACGTGGGTCCCCGTATTGTCTTGAAACTTTTCTAAGTCCTAGAAGGGGAGTTCCAAAGATAACTTGTTTCTCGGGTAACCTTGGATCCATGTCATGGGTTGTGTACATTTCAATTTACACCGTTGTCTCAAATTTGAACATGAGGGACATAATTACACCATCCCTTCTGACCCATCACCTTTCAAGACCTATAACATGCTATACTAGTGTAGTGATGTGCTTGTACCGATTAAGGAGTCTAGCACTATCCCTACTTCACCTTCTCCTACTAGCTCATCCACCAGGACTACCACCACCTCTTCTACATCTAAGTTTAATATCCCCACCTTTGTAGTTGTAGCCTACTGGTGACTCACCTATTTCCCCATCATCTAGCAAGTTGTTCAACCCCGCTACCCACATATCAACTATTGATCCCTTAGAAGTTATTTTTCAATGCCTCACTCGAAGGAATAGTGCCTATACAATATCGACACCTTCCTAACCTTGCAAGAGTATGGGAACATATGCCAAAACCCTAGTTGTGACATCTTCATATGAGAGGTTTTTCTATGGTCCTCCCCACCTTCGCACTAACCTAATGTATGGGGGACTTGATATGGCCACCTATAAACCTGAAAATCCATCCCAAACCAAACCATTTTCATCTAACCTACACTCCCTCACTAATCGCCGCTTCGCTCACACTTTCCTCCACCAGTGCGTATGGAAAGGATTTGGCTTCGGCTTTTACGAACAGGGCCACCATATTGTCATTTCCTATACCTCTCGTAAACAAAATGACCGTAGTGGCATTGGTTTTGATGCTCCACCTTCAAAGAAAGTTTACGTCGATCTCATTCGAGAATGGGAAATCTTCCCCATCTCATTCACCCGCATTACTATCTTCACCCACCGAGTCCATAGATCCTGAATCTATTCCTCCTAAATTTTTTTTTTGTAAACACCATTTCCCTAGGATTGTTGACCTATCAATGCGATGGTGAATCTCCCTCTTCTCTCCCATTCTTGTATCCTAACATGATCGATGATGATACACCTTCTATTAACATTGTTTAATGTTAGGATGATGATTCCATCCTCGCCTACCTTGGTTTGGAGGAATATTAATATAATCAGTCATTACCCTATGAGACGTAAACCATGTTGAATGAATTGAACATCAAAATCAACATTAACACTCAAGATGACCCACACATTCTAAAGATCAGCCAATCCTTAAATGCTACTGAACATAAAGCTTTCACCTCTTTCCTTTGGGACCATAGCAACGTATTTTCTTGGTCCTATGCTAATATTCCCTGTATTGACCCAAAAATCATGGTCCACAATATCACAACTACTCTTGATGCCAAACCCATCAAACAAAAGCTGTGAAAAATGCATCCTCACATTGCTCTTCTGGTCAAAGAAGAGCTTCAATGCCTTCTCTCAGTTTCCTTCATTCTACCCTTTAACTATCCCCAGATGGATTTCTAACATTGTTCTTTTCACAAAAGCAATAGGGGACTCCGCATTTTCATGGACTTCGTGACCTCAACTGCCTTGTCCCAAAGATGATTTCCCCCTACTAGGCATCAACCAACTAGTTGATCTCACCGCTAGCCACGAAATGTTATTGCTCATGGATGGTTTCTCGTGCTACAATAAAATATTCCTAGCTCTAGAAGATCAACACAATACTTATTTCATCACCCCTTGGGAAATTTTTGCTATCGATTCATGCCTTTTGGCCTCAAAACTCGGTGCTACACATCGTGAGCTATGACTTATATCTTCCATGACATCATGCATCACATAATAGAAGATTACATAAATGATCTTCTAGCCAAATATAAACATCAAACGAAACACTTGTCCATCTTTAAATTCATCTTTTACTGTCTCATCAAGTATTGTGTGCATCTTTTACCAAAGAAGTGCGTCTTTTGTGGTACTTGTACATGGAAAAATCCTAGGTTTCATCATTTATTTAGGTGGAATAGAAGCCAATCCTACTAAAGTCAAGGCTATTATGGAAATTCCTTCCACCCACTAATCTCCATCAACTTCAAAGCCTACACGGAAAGTTGCAATCTATTCATTGTTTTATCTCACAGCTTTCCGACCATTGTCAACCATTTCATCATCTTCTCAAGAAGACATTTCATTCAAATGGGATGATGAATTCCATAAATCCTTTGAGGCATTAAAACAGTACCTCCTTCAACCACCAATGCTCATGCCTCCTAAGGATGACCAACCCTTTACCTAAATATTTCTTCCATTGACCATTCTTTAGGTGCCATGCTCACTCATTGCGATGAGAAGCATAAAGAGTAAGTGGTTTATTACAGAAGCCATACCCTTATTGACTACAAAACTATATATAACCACACTGAAAAAATCTACTTAGCCTTAGTTTTCATCACCACCAAACTCTTCCATTACATACTCAATAACAAAACCTTCGTCATCACTAATACTAACCCATTACTGGTCAAAGTCAACAAGAATCCATACCTTGTAAGAACATTTTCCCATAAGAACCTGGACGATGTAACTACTGTATAATCCTTGATAGGTGTTGCTTCTACCCACCTTATAAGATAATATGTGTAAGTGATGATGTAGTGTGATCCAATTCTACTTACGGCTGGTTAAATAGGATCCACAAAGTCTATATCCCATTTCTCAAATAGATATGCAGTAGGAATAGGTCTTAAAGGCATTTCATCTCTTTTCCCAAGTTTACCAACATGTTGACAATGATCACACACCTTACAATATGCTTTACAATCCTTGTAAAGGGTCTCCCACCATAATATAGCAAGTATAATCAATCTTCCACACGGTGATGTCACTTGCATAGTGCCCTCATGCAATACCACCATGAGCCTCTTCTATAATTTCCATGCACTCATGCTCAAGTACACATTGGTGCAATACTTCATCTCGGCCTAACTTGTATAGGTCACCACTAATCAACATAAAAGGAGCCACACAATTGCAAGTTGTTTCTTCTCCAAGGATTTCATTCCTTCTGGTGCCACCCCTGTATGTAAAAAGATAGCAATATCCTCCAATTTCAAAGGTGTGCATTGTAACCTATATAACTATGCATATGGCATTGTATCTTTAATTGTTTGCACGTCCTCTCCTAACTGAATTTGTGATAAATGGTTTAGGCTAGAATTAATTCTACCTTATTTAACCACAATTGTGAAATCAAATTCTTGGAATAAAATCACCCATTGACATATGTGCCCCTATAAAAGGCTTGTTTACCAAGTATTTCAATGCCATGTGATCGGTGTAAAATACAAATGGTGTTGCTAAAAGGTATTGTCTAAATTTATGTAGTGCATAGATCATGGACAAGGCTTCGCGCTCTATCATTGTATAATTATTCTCTACATGAGTCAACTTTCTACTAGCAAAATAGATAGGATGATCTATAATACCTTCTCCAGGCTGAGCTAACACCATGCCAATGGTCATGCCAAAGGCGTCCACATGTACATGAAATAGTTGGTCCCATGTGGGAAAACACATAATAGGTGTTGTAGTATGTCTCTCCTTTAGTACCTCAAATACACGTTGTTATGTTTCTCCAATAGAATGTCCCTTTTCCTTTTAGTAACTCCTCCAATGGTGCAAAAACCTTAGCATATCCTTTGATAAATTTTATATAATATCTGGTGTGACCCAAAATCTACACACCTCATAGTGATCTGGTAGATTCTTTCAGGTTGTAACCTTAGCTGGATCTACCAAAAAACCTTCCTTCTAGATGATATGCCCTAAAAGAGTGCCAAAGTTTGTAGCATACATGCAATTTTTAATGTTCAAATAGATGCTTGACTATCTACTTATTTCAAACACTAAGCAAAATTTTTCACAATGATCCTTAACAAGTCCATACACCATCCAATCATCCAAGTAAATTTGTAAGAAAATATGAATAAAATCTTAAAATTCTTGAACAACTATTCACAAAAATATAGCAGGTGCATTTTTTAGACCAAAGGGCATCACAATATATGCAAAACTTCCCCATTCAGTGGTGAAGTTTGTTTTTTATTGATCCTCTTGTGCAATCCAAACCTGATGATACCCAGAGAATCCATTTATAAAATAATAGATCTCACGCCCTACAATGCCTTCTAATATCTCATCTGTGAAAGGTGTAGGAAAGGGATCAATCACACATGCAACATTCAGTTCTCTGTAATCCACACAAATCTTAATCCGACCATATTTATTTATACTGATAACCATGGGGCTAACCCACTCCAATTCTTCTAGGGGCTTGATAATTCGACATCAACATTTTGTCAATTTATTCATTGACCTTTACATGTAAGTTGGGGTTCATCCTGTAGGGTCTCTTCCTAACTAGACGTGCACCTTCCTTAAGCTTTATCTTCATTTATCCTAATGATTCATGAAATCCTTTAAATTCATGGTATCCCCTAGGAAATAATTCCTGAAAATCACGGAGTAACTCCACTATTTTCGCTACTTCAAATTCAGATCAATAATCTCCAATTATTTCCTTTTAGGTTCAACATTTGTACCTATATTCACTTTCTTGGTCCTCATAGGTTCTTGATAGGAGTGTGTGTTGTTACCTACATTGTCCAAGAACTTGGGTGCACCTATTGAATGATCTATATCTAGTTCTTCTACTTATTCATCATCCACTATGTATACCATCTTCCCTTTTTCTTTCTCAAAGAAAGCACACTTAAATAGTGTGGCATTTGTCTCTATTCCTTCAATAAAACGTGCTCTCGAGTTGGAATCTAGAAGTGCTCCCGAGTTGGATGTGATCCACTAAAGGATTCCTTATTTAGATGGCTCAAGCACTTCTAGGTCCCGGATGACACGTACATAAATCCTATTTAGGTATTTCTCACTTAAAGGGGCACAAATTTTCCATCTATTAAAGGGATAATAACTCTTTCCTCCTTGTTCTCAAAATTGATATATCCCTTGTTGAACAAAATATCATCATTATTTGCATAACATCAAGGGCATCCAAGAAAATATGGGAAATTTTTCGCTTACGCAAATGATAAACCCCAAAATGCCCAATGAACTTGGCCCCTTGTATAGTAATGGATGAATCTTTTAAAAATTTGATAAGAGTGGCCTTATTTTGGTTAGCCATAAATAATAAATTACAAGATGGCTGAAATGTAGGTCTCCCAATCTGTACTTACGAATATAAAGTAATCACATTTACTTCTCAACTGTGTTAATCAATATATTACTTAAGAGCCATCCACCAATAATAGCATTGAGTGATTTCCTTATCATAGTCTAAGCTATGGGGAGGAAGATTTACATGCAGGATTTGACACCCATTCTCGTATTCACGTATGAAGTGTTTCCTAATAGCCAACTCCCTAGTAATGGAATAATATTCTCCTAGTGTAGCATTCTGCATACCTCCTTCAAGTCATCAATATCTTGGACCATCTCTACCTCCTTTAGTTCCATCTTCCGTGATTTCTCCTTTAAGCATTGTATTTCCCCTTAAATTTCTCTAAGTACCTCCATGGTATCCTAATAAACCTCCTTCTGGTGCACAAGATCTAGGTATCTTACATGAAAAACATCCTCCTTAATGATAATAGGCATATGTGGTAGTTCCTCTCTAGTGCACACAACTTTAGCAATGGTAGTGATCTTTACAGGAAATACCTCAAGTTCTGGTTCCAACTTTGGCATCCACTAATTTTCCATAACGCGTTGTATCCTAACCATCCCTACACCTTTGTTCTCTTGTTTATGCTACTTGCTAATATGCTCATATAGATCTGGGAATTCCTCATAGCTATGATTCTTCCCACAAAAATAACATGAAATATTTTGAGGAAATTCACGCCTATAGTGGTTAGGTGATACACATGTAAAGCACACTCCATGAGGGAATTGACTTCATCCACCACCATGGTATTGACTGTGAATCTTCCATGGTTTCCTTGACCTCTACTAAGTCCTCCATCATAGCACCCCTTGTTCTAATCATAATGTTCTTGATTGTGCTTCCAATCCTAATGCTCACCTTTACCCTTACAGTTATCTGATACTCTTGTCTGTCGCACACCAATATCTATAGGATCTTGGATCGACTAATCAACTGGAACTCCTATTTTGTGACTCATGGACCAAAAATATTATAATAACAGGATACATTCTTCATTATCGTGTGTTATAATAATGGGCAATGGTTGGTGTCATGGTTCAGGTGACATATCTCACAGTCTATAAATAATGAACGTAGTGTTATGTGGGGACAACTATCTTTGGTTTTCCCTCCACTTCACATTCTACGTACACCAAATCCCAACATGCATCTCATGTGCCGAATTCATTAATAGTTTCTCCAACTCCTTTACCATGGCTACAATCTATGATTCCAAGAATGGGCTAACTCTATTGTTTATACTCGACTACCTCAACATGTAAATCTACTTCAAGGGCTTCATGTAGATCAGTGTATGTCTTATGTGAAAAATCCCTTCTAAAAGGTTTGATCAAACCTCCAACAAACCATTTCGTATGCTAGCTTGTGTGAATATCATAAGAAAGCTTAGATAAAAGTGTTTTAAAGCAGGCATCATACTCCCGGACACTTTCAATAGTACCTTGTTTGATATCCTTGAGTGTGCTTATACTCTTCTGATCAAATTCAGGGATATAAAATTATTTAAGGAATGCATCTTTGAATGTTACATAATCTACGCAAGTTTGATCAGGGTCAAAATTCATGTAACAAATGTGTGTGCATCCCTACAATGTTGTTACAAATTGAGTTTCCTTGCGCTCAGAAGTCATGATCCCTTTTTCACACCACAATATCTCACACATGTGCACATGTTTAGTAGCATATTCTATGCCCCTATACTCTAGAAGATGAAGAGACATCTCCATGTAAATATTATGGGGTTGGTGCGGACCCTGCCCACCTAATCCGTAACCCCTTATATTGCCTCTACCTTCAAAACCACCATAACTAGAGCCACCTAAACCCCTTGATCCTCCACCCATATCCCAAAGTGAACCATAAGATGTACTTCCATGTGTCCCAATAGTATTATTTTACTAAACTCCTTCATTCTTCATGGTGGTACTACTCTAGAAGTGAGCCCCAAATTATGCGAGGCTCAAATTTTATATAGATGATGCACCTAAATAGAGTACTGTACGATGGAAAAGTGAGAAGCGAGCATGGGAATCTACAAGTAACTCTTCCTCACACCTCGACCTCCGAGGTCATGCCGAGACAGCCGGTGGGGATGGACTATATGTGGGATGCAGACAAGCTAGTTAGGCAATCTTATGTCTTCGACGCGCACTAATGGAATATGTGAATATAAGGCAAAGAAGGCCCTCCTAACCTAAACTGGTGTGATAGATCGGTTGGTGAGGATGACTGCTCGAAGGCTCCAATAAATATCGAGCTCTGGCATGATCTGATTTATGGGTTGTGGGATACGGGAAAATGACCTAGGATTGTTTCGTGTATATCTCCAGATAGGGTCATAAGATGGATGATGGATATGGTGGATTCTACGGGTGATTATTTGGTCTAGTCCAGAACTCTTTAGCTTCATTAGCTACTATGTCTAACAAGGATAACTATGTAATAATGGTTGGAAGAAGTGGAGTGGATCTAAATACTAATGTGCGTAAGCCAAAGCATCAACGTCTGATTGACCTGTGGGTTTGTTGGGTTGTGGGATCTGTGAATCACAACCGTAGATTCGTGGTTGTTGTGGACCTCCAATGGTCATGTGTAGAATCATTCCCTAATCCCTAGTATCCAATAGTCATATGCCTTTTCAGCCTCTATGTTGAGAAGTAATAGTTCTGCAATCTTCTCAGAGTACCTTACAGGGCATTCTGAAGCACGGATTCTTAAGCTAGTGTCTATGTCAGTGAGAATGTCTCTTGCATTTGGATATGGGACCAAAGGGTCACAGCTGAACATTTTCTCTCTTTCAAGCCCTTCTACGGTCATGTGGATATTTACCTAGGGTAATATGTAGTTTGGCTGGTTTGACCAAAACGTGTGTGCTTGGTCATCTTCTATATTTAACCCTCTTAACTGTGAGTTGATCTTTTGTAAGTCTATTGTTGTTCGGAAGACTTGGATTCTAAGATTCTGATCTATATCAGCTATTGCTGTAACAAGATTGGGTTGAGGCACGATTGGCTCGAATACGTAGTCTTTGGGCTCCCTAGTTCTGTGATTGTCATGCAAAAAGGAAATGATATAAATCTAGCTAATGACTAAATAAACTAACTATGTAAGATACATCTATGTATATTCTTCTATTTTTTGTGTTTTTCGATGAATTATTTAAATGAACTTGAAGAGAAACTATTTAATATATCTAGAAATTGACAACTAAACTAATAATGAAATTAAAACAAATAAAGTAGCTGAGTATATCTACTTGCAATGTGAGTTGTGAATCTATTCTAAATAACCAGATAATTGATCTAATCTATTTGAAAGACTCTCAATCTTACCTCGAAGTGAGGAGTGAATCATAGTTTCTCAAAAATATCAATCCCCACGACTTCCTAGGCAATATCGAAAGTGAGGTTAACTAAAATGAAATGATTGACTTTCTATTCGATATATTTTAACTAGAACTTTAAAAGATTGAACCTAGATTTTGCATAATAGTGGCGAATCCGGTTGTGTGTGGATTTTCCGCTCGGTGTGATCTCTTCGTTCCTTCATGCTCACGTGAATCCGAGAAAAGCATGTGATGTTAGCATCAACAGAAGTAGGTATTGGGACAGTGGTGGTTTAGGATGCAGACTAAATATAATGTAAGTAGGAGAGGGATAGCGCAAGAGAACAGAGCTTGGCTTATGCAATTCCTAGCGGGATTTATCGTGAGTCATACAACATAAAACATTTAGAACCTAAAACTACCTTGTTTGATGAACAAGACTTGCAACTTTAATGGCTTCCCACTAAAAATCAAACTATCCTATTCCAATGAATTGCATGAAACAGTAACAACACTAGCACAAGAAGATTATGTGGCTTCCTAACAAATAAACAACACTAACCATGCATGCAATAAATAAAACAATGAATTCCTAAAAAAACTGAAATACTAAGCTATTGAAATGAGAAATTGAGAGGAAAATTTGAGGGGACTTTCGCTTGAGCACAAGTTAGCTATTTATAGAATTCCCATTTACCCAAAGGTGAAAACCAAATTGAACTCTTTAACCATAAACAATGCAAAAACACTATTCCAGAGAACCAAAATCATAAATACAAGCAAAGGCGGTGAAAAAAGCTGGTAAACGTTGAAATTTTACACGAGTCACGTTAAAAGGAACATCTGAAAAAATTCATGAAGGACTGCCACCTTGAGCGGGGTAGTGGTTATAAGACCGCCATCCTTCTGGGTGGCGATCATGAGACCGCCAACAGAGCGTGGTGGTTTCGTCACCGAAGACCAAAATGTAAAGAAAAGGTGGTGATCATGTACTTGCTATGTGACTTACTCCTACTTCCCTACTACCTAAATTATTTTTTTGACTATTGGATGTACTAAGTACTAGAAATCCAAGCACAAGGGCTAGGTTGCTAGGTTGATTTAGATGCACGCATGTAGCCTATGTTGTATTTGCTGGCTTGCTCCCATGTGAGGCCAAATAGGGTTCCATTTCATGTTTTCCCAAATGGGGAGTTCTTTATGCTCTGGCTCCATGCCTTCTGCGTGAACTCTAAATCCTTCACAAGCCATCTCTCTCCTCAACGCCATCCACTCTGCAATGTCACGGTCATTCTCTATCTCCCTCTCATGCACCTCATTGTACTTAAGACACCTTTCTTCTCTCTGCCTCTCTACTGCTAGGTCCATCATATTTCACCAAACCTGATCCTGCTCCCATGCATGGTGGGTTTTAGCTAGAAATTAGATTTTCCTCTAAGTTCAGGGTTACCATCAAGATATTAATTGCTATTGGAATGCCTTGTAAGTAAGTTCCCCTGGGATACCATAAAAACTAGAACTCATCTACCTCTAGGAAAGAATAAGTGGAAATTGAGTATTCCAGGATATAGTTGTTCATAACACCATGGAACCAAGTATCCACAACGAATGTCTGAATTAGATCAGTGTCATATGAGGCCTGAAATTCTTCTGTGTAGAGACAAGTGTGAAATACCTCTAATTTTGCTTAGACGCATAAGCAACTAGCCACTCGTACATTTCTACTAGGAAAATAACAAATAACCTCTCATACAAATAGTAATATAGGTGATTTTCCACCCACATGTGTGTGTGTCAAACTCAGACCAGTGTTGAATCTTTGTGTGTACTCTTCTTACAGATATTTTATCCACTCCTCAACACTTAATAGGGTCAAGTGGTACATCTTCATTGTGAACCATCCCAAAAAAATGAAAAATAGGTCCTGGAAACAGAGCTAATGATGTATCCAAGAATTTAACATGAACAACCCAAGCTCACTTACGCATCACCCATCCTGAGATGAGAGCTCACTGAAGCACACAAAGGTACCAAGCCCCTTCTTAGAACTTCTTGTACAAGATGAGAACATGACGAAGATGTAATGTATTCATAACCACAAGCAACATAAATATCCCACAGAACATATTCCAAATCTAGATCTAAAAGAATAATTAATTAAGTAATAGATATGATGAAGTCAACCATGTAAGAACTAGTTTCAGTCATGTTGACACCATTATTCACCCAATACACTCCATTATATTAAAAAAATAAACATCAAATCTTCTCACAATAATTACTATCATAAGTTCATCTACGCATCGGATCACGGAATCTTAACTCCACAATAGCTCATACACAGCACTCTCTCTAATCTACATAGATTACTACATATTTATAAGGGTGGGGACTTTCCCTTCACCACTTATACACTTACAAAAATAGGTTGCATGATGAAAATAGTCATGCACCTTTACAATAACATGCACACATGAAATTTTGCTAATAGTATATCTTGTCTGAGTTAACTAACAATAGTAATTCTATTATTAATTTGAACTCATGCATGGTGCTTTAGTAGATGCTCATCCCAAAATAGCATTTTTGTGTCACAAAAGTCTCAACCCATAGTGTGCTCCATACGCTATCTCCAAAAATATCTGATAACCATAACAATGGCTAAGTCCCGATTCAATCTACCTTTCGTGCACAATTCCTTCTATATTCTTTTGTGCCTTGAAATCTACCTTGCTACTATGCACAAATATTCTATGTGCCTTCTCCTTAGTGTCATAATTCATCTTCTCAACACCTAATTATGAAATTTCATTTACTGATTCATTATTGACTATTGATGAGGAAAATAAAATGAACTTCACTTGCATACATTTCCATTCACTCAAGGGCCATGCAGATCCTATCACTCCATTTTACATTCTATTTCATCCATCCATAACATATTGCAAATTATGGTTTCTTTTAATATTTCTTACTTGTGCTTGTTAATGTTCACTTTATTACACATACTAGCTTTCTTTTATGTCATTTATCTATACCATTCACACATGTGCATTCACATATTTTTCTAGTTCTAATCATAGATACATGTCTACTATATGTAGCATGGATGCTTGCCTTCTACCCTTCCTACATTAGTCACTAGGGGCATCCACATTCATCTCTTCCGGGGTTATTGTTTCATTTTGTACTTAACACTTTATATCACTTGGTTATACACACTTTTGGGATACTAGTTATCTTTCTAACATGCTAACGGGTGCTTAATGTGTAACATTTGTTATGTATGGATATTTGCTTCCATATTTTTTTGTTCTAGAATGTGGTCCTTGTCCTATGTTTAGTGTAAAAACTTATATGTTGTTTGTGGACATGATGGCCTTATATGTCTTGAGACATCATAAGTGATGTCCCATGTTTACAGCCCATTTTGTGTGGCTAACTTGTATTTTTCATGTCTACATTACTTTTCTTAGTAGCTTACACATCGTTTGCATAGCTTATACATTATTTTCTACATGCATGTTTGTTCACACTTGTTTTTGGATAGCCTTCCTATTTCACCATGCCTTGGTTTCTACCAAGCACTTTCCCATTTATGATTATATGCGGTTGGTCCTCTTTTGGGGCCACATTTTCCTATCGAGAAACTTCACATACACCCCAAATAGGGGGAATCATTTGGAGGTTTTACATACTAACACAAAGATTCTACACGATTCGGTTCAATTATATAAAGTGAGTGGGTTCATTCCATTCTACAAACCCCATACATAGTGGATTTTACAGGACATGGTGTCCTTAGCATTCTGGGAAGTAGTTACGAGCTTGGAGGTTATAATGGGTGTGCCCCTACACTACTTCAGCCAGTGGCATCAGATTGCCCAAAAAAATAGGATGTACAAATATCTCTATAGACACATTGTGGGGAAGCGAGTTAGAGCTTGGAAGATACAAAGCATTTCCTCTCTATACTTCTTTGGCCTAGGCATGAGATGGCAAAAAAATCACGGTATAGGATATCCATCTACAATCTTTCTCTTGACATGGATT
This sequence comes from Taxus wallichiana var. yunnanensis, assembly GCA_018340775.1. Classification (NCBI taxonomy): domain Eukaryota; kingdom Viridiplantae; phylum Streptophyta; class Pinopsida; order Cupressales; family Taxaceae; genus Taxus; species Taxus wallichiana. Next base: position 56,061,583 of record CM031234.1, read on the forward strand.
AGGTGCACATGTTCCATTTACACTTTTTCATTTTTTTATTTTACATTGACATACATATGCATACGTCTTTTACATTGTGTTCTTACACATACACACATATTTGACTAATTGATCATTTTCTCCTTGTAGGTTTGACCGTATGAGAAACAAGCAGTCAAATGGGGGCAACAAAAATGAAAATGAAAACAACACTATGTGCTAATACACTATAACATAGACATCACATTTTTATGCAAATACACTAAACTATGTGGAAACTACAAAAATAAGTTCCACCCTAGGTTAACTCTCATTAATTTTTCTTTGTGCATTTTTAATCTTTAGTTTCCATGCTCCTCTATCTTTTTCTCATTCCACAATTTTTCTAGTCCTTCGGAATGTTTCTACTACACTCTTCATGGACATCAAGTACGTATCTATATCTACTTTATGTTACCGAGATTTCCGCTCACCAACATAAAGTGGGGCAAAAATGTAGTCACAAAATCATGTACTTTAGACATTATTTATCCTAGTTTCATACTACTATTTAGAAGGTTCTTGAGTGAAGAAAGTAATAATTAACCCCCATATTTTGGCCATCTTAATTCATTTTATTTTTTCATTACCGACCTTTTACATCCACATTCCCAGTAAAATTTTGTTATCCCCCATTATTTTATCCTCGAATAGGGCACCCATATTAGTATTAGGGCACCATTGTCCCATCGGGGGTGCCTTGGTCCCTTTTGCACTTTCCCACCACTTTTTGGGACTTTTCTAGCCATTTTAGATCTTTATCTTTTTGGAGGTCAGCCATTTTAGGGTTAATTAGGAAATTAAATCAAGAGAAACCTATAAATATAAAGTTATGAGACGATAATTAGGGACCTATCACCACTTACTACTATCACTCATTTAGAGTTACATCCATCTATTACATTGGAGATCACTTGCATCAACATATCTCCATCATCAAGGCACAAGGATAGGACATCTACATCAAACTTCATAGTGGGGGATTCTATTCTATTCCATGCAAACATTCTATTACATTTTCTACACATAGTTATTTCACACTACTTCACAAAGTGTGATTAACACAAGAGCAACCTAGGGAATGTTCACACACACTTGCGAGATAGAAGCGCATCGCGTCTAATATGTAGTGCAAAATTCGATTAGTAAGTCCACTATTGTAGCAGCTAAGGGTCAGTCCAACCCCTTCATATGCATTTTTAGGGTTTGATGCTTATTTTGGGGATCTTGCAGGTCTTTCTTTCATCTTGGATTATTGGTGAAATATGGCATTGGACAACAAATCTAATGCAATACACATAAAAGGTTTCAGATTACCTACTAAACAAGTGAAGATCAGTTTCAAATATTTTACATAAACCATGGTGCAACAATTGCTCATGATCACCCCGAGTCCCTTTCTAGGTACTCCAATCTAGCTAGATCCTCCATATTCATTATTTTTGGGATCCCTACATAGTCATTCGTACTTTCGTATTTTCCATTCATCATTGTGAAATGTTTCTGTGAGCATCTATTATTTAGTTGAGTTCATTCTTCTTTCCCTCCTTCACATTAGGGTTAGCATTTCCTTTTGCATAGTTATTTAGATCATTTACATACTTTCTTTACTACATTTATTTACTTCATTTACAGTTGTTCATAGCTTAAATTAACTATCCATATAATCCATATTTCCAATTTTAGTTAATCAAATACTCGGTGCAATCAATTGATTATGTGTTACACTCAAATAAAGAACTAATTGATTTCACTCATAACTTAATAACCGATTAATTAATTGATCGAGTTAGTTAAGTTATGTGATTGTATGAGAACATCTATTGAATAGTTATGTTGCATGCATGTAAGTTTCGAGTTTTTAGTTAAGATATTTCACTTAATCCAATCAGTAACTACTAGTCAAACTTTATCTCTTCACGCCTCTGCTGCAATCAAAGATATAAGAAGGAAAGATTAATGTTATAGATGGATATAGAGGAGATACATAGATAGATCCATATATAGAGAGTTTGTTGTATTTTCCACTTGTAATATTCATGCTAATGAAATAATAATCTAAGTTCTGTTAATTCCTATAGACACGGACTTTAAGCATGATTAAAGCCCAAGGTAGGGCCCACTTATGGTTTATTATCCCTCTCCTTTTTCTTTTTCTTTTTAATTCATTGCATGACTAGATTAGCAACAACTTATTCCTTTATCTATGATCTATTTTTACATGCTTTGTTATTAGCTATAGTATTTCCTTTAGTCATAATCTAGTTCATTTCTAGCATTTTTATTTCCTAATTGTAGTGAAAACAATTTACCTTTATACCTCCCAAACATCTCGCAACTCTGCATACAAAAATGGCAATATTGAAAGTTTAGATCCATGGGTATGACAATTAAATAGATTTCGATTAATGAATAACATATTAATTGATACAAGTTAATTTTCACCACCATTTTTGGTGCCATTTTTCGGGATACTACTGATTTATAATTTTTTAAAGAGTTTTTCATTTCTTAGAGTAGTTTAGGTTTTAGGAAATTTACTTCCAAACCACCCCCACTAATTTCCATTGAATGAGTTGAGTTAGTTGATGCATGCACCACCCAAGGGATGCCCATGGTAGATTTTTACCTAATCCACAAGTATCAAAAATCTCTTCATATACCTCTAAGGATTTTAAAGAATACATCCTTTCATCTATATAAGGTTTTTGTTAGAAGATAATACTCCAAGTGAGAGTTATGAATTTTCTCCTAAACAGCCAAAGATGGCAGAAGAAGTAGATTAGAATGTTTAAAATGGATAAACCACCTTTGAGTTCCCCACCACCGACAACAATATAGCTACTGCTATGAAGAATATTTATCCCTCTACCTTGCCTAATTTTTCATGGATGAATGAAAAAAAGACCTACACACATTTATGTTTGAGTTTGATGTTTTATGTAGAAGTTATGATTATATTACTGATGAACATATATTGAAGTTATTTCCCGTTACACTCAAGGATGCAGCATTGAGATGGTTCATAGGATTAGGAAGAAATGTTGTAACCATGTGGGCACAAATGATGATTATTACATCAATAAGTACAAGGATTATTGCAGACCAAGCGGTAGAGCAGGTGAAAAAATCTACATAATGGAAAAAGGAGGATGAACCATTGGAATAATATTTGGAGAGGTTCATGATTTGGGTTCAGAAGTCAAGGCACACCGCAATACCTCCTGAATCTCTCAAATTACTCTTTTCAAGGAACTCGGTGTAAGAGGACATGGATACTTTGGATCTCATAAGAGTAGACGACATTTCAGAAGATACTTTAAAAAAATCTATGAAGCTTGAAAAATTACTCAAGAGCTACTATGAAGAGAATAATAAATGTAAGATCAAGGGGTGGATCAACTACCAAAACAATTGGGGACATATCCAAGTCAAAGATTGTCAACATGTTTTAAAAATGAAGAAGGATATTGCCAATGCCATGGATAACCAATTAGATTCTCCACATGTCAAAAAGAAAAATGAAGATGTAGAAGAAAAACTCACAAAGTATTTTCATGCATGTAGAAGGAAGAAATCTGATTGTTTATGTAGAGAATTGACAAACATTTCTCAAGAAAGGAGGCTTCACTTGAGTTCAAGATGTTGGAGATATAGGATGGAATTTTTTCTAAATTTCTCAAATAAAACCATGGCTAATGAGGAAAGGAGGTATGATACAAGACTGACGCATTCATTTCAAAATTGGTCAAATAATTCATATATATAGACCCCACCTTGGGTTAACCCTCAAGGTTGGCCCCCATATCCTAACCAATATCAACACCAGTGGAAACCTTAATTCTAATTCCAACCAAAACAAAAATGGTAAAAACCTCTTCAATCATGGCAGTTACCTTGGAGAGGAGGGAAACCTTGGAATAACCCACCTCTAAGTTACCAAAAATCCTATTAGCAACCTCCTTATCCACAACAACAAGATCTAATGCCAAACCCCAAATAGGATCTCGAACCAAAATCTACCCAACTACTAGCTCAACCAACACCTAACCCTAATAATAAAATTATCATCCAACCTATTATCTTGAACAAACTTAATACCCTTCTTATTCTAATAATGTCAACAATATCCATCATTTCTCAAGGAGAGAACTACCTCCATCAGTTGAACCCACCATATCGAAATTATAGGGGTACCGAAGTTGTTGTTTATCAATCTACAAAAATCTAGAAGATGTTGCATGCTGATCCGTAACAACTTGAGAAAAATTCCATCAAGGGTAAAACATAGAGTAATGAGCCATAATTTCTTAAAAGGTTACAAAAAAATAAGACTAGCCTCAAATTAGAATCTTATTCTGATTTTTTCAACCAACTGAAAGACATTTGTGTCAAAATTTGATTAATTAAAGATATGTAGGATGCTTCCATCTATAAAAAAGTTAGTTAAAGACCTATGCATAAAGAAACTAAGAAAAAAAAGAAATATCCAACTACTATAAAATTCATTGGACAACTAACTAATATTATGCTTGGGAACTCAATTTTCCCAAATAAAGAAATCCAAGCAAATCCTTTGGTAAATGTCACATCAATTGCACAATGATCAATAACACACTCATTGACATAGGGGAAAAAATAAATGTAATGAAAAAATAGATCATGGATGATTTCAAGTTAAAGGTACTAAGACCAACAACCACGGTCTTGCAGCTTGCGAGAAGATCAACAATTAAACTGTAGAAGTCTTGAAGGACGTAGTAGTAAAGGTAGACTATTGGGAGTACCCCGGTGATTTTATTATCCTTTAGCCAAAATCAAGCTTGGGATGATATCCTATCATCCTATGAAGACCATGGTTGAAAATTGTATATGCACTCATAGGATGTAGATCGGTAATATGTTTATACGTAATGGAAGTTGTACCAAAAATTTCATGTTTAACCTCCTACATAATTGTTCTTGAAGAAGATCAAACTGTTGGGTTGAAGATCTGAAGAAGACCGAGAGATTAGTTCAACATCTCATGATGCTTGAGAAGTCATGCATAATTGAAGGGCAAGAAGAAGATGTTGTTCTTTCCAATGTCCTACAAAATAATTATGGGAATAATTAAGAAGTAGATCGAAAATTATGGTGTATAAGTTGTCTTGAGAATCAAATTCTACCGCAGAAAAGCACTATGAACGTTCCAAGTAAGAATTACATCCTACACCTATTTCCTCCACATGATTTTATATTGAATTATGTAAGAATTAGTATATGATCCATGTCTAATCTTTCTAAGAAAGTGGAAATTGATCGGGGAAATCCACTTAATGTGAACAAAACATTGAACATGCAACAAGAACAGTTGTTAATTACTCTTCTGTAGAAACACAAGAAAATTTTTGCATGGGACTATGGGGAGATGTATGTGATACACCCTAAGATTTGTATACATAAGATATACATCAAAGACAACTACAATTCAGTAAGACAACCACAAAGAATATTGAACCCAACAAGTAAGGTATATAGTGAAATAAGAATTAAAAAAATTATTGGATGTTAGATTCATATATCTAATTTCAAATAGTTAATGGGTGTCACCCCTTTTCATTGTACCTAAGAAGAATGGAAAATGGAGGATTTTTGTAGACTATACAGAGTTGACTGTAATAACAAAGAAGGATCATTTTTCGCTTCTCTTATTTGATTAAGTACTTGAAACTCTTGCTGGTAAGAAATAATTTTATTTTCTTGATGGCTATAGTGGCTACAACCAAATTCAGATTGCACCAGAGGACCATTCAAATACCAAATTCATGTGCTCATTGGGAACGTTTACATTCTCTATTCTTCTTTTTGGTTTGTGAAATGCACTGCTACATTTTAAAGAGAAGTTTTGATCATCTTCTCATATCTAACTAATGATTTGCATGAAGGTATATATGAATAATTTTGCAGTATATGGTAGTAATTTATATGAAGTAATAAATATTATGGAAAAATTTATTAAGAGATGCAAGGAGCATAACCTATTCTTAAGAAAAGAAAAATGCTACATGATGATGTCTAAAGTAATAATGGGGAATTATCTATCACCTCTGGAATTGAGGTAGATCCAACAAAAATATTTTTGATTATAAATATGCCAACACCAAGGAAGAAAAATTATGTGAGGAGATTCTTATTCCATGCTATCTATTATATAATATTAATACAAGACTTTAGTAATATTGTAGCACCATTATTTGTCTTATTGGGAAAGGATGTTACCTTTGAGTGGAATGAGAAATGTGAGATTGCATTCTATACTTTGAAGTAAATGTTGACTTCTACACCTTTGTTAAGAGGACCAGATTGTATTTTTCCATTTCACATTCATACTAATGTCTCAGATCATGATATTGGAGTTTTTTTAGAATAGATGGGTGGAATTATAAACTATGCAATCTACTATGTTAGTAAAAACTGCAGCATGTTGGCTCGAACTATAGAGTCATAGAGAAAGAGTTTTCAGCAGTTGTGTATGCCATTAACAAATTTAGACACTACATCACATGATACTTAGTATTCATTCACACTAACCATGTTACAATTAAATATTTGATCAAAAAAATACTTGTAAGAATAATAATAATAAGATATTTGTTACTCTTGTAAGATTTTGATATCACCATTGTGGATAAACCTGGTAAGGAAAATGTTGTAGCTGAATTTATTTCAATAATGGATAATAATAATAATGAATAACAAGTAATGGATGAATATTTTTTAGATGAGAACGTATTTTCCATTTCCACTAGAACACCCTCGTATGCTGATATAGCCAATTATTTGGTCTCGGGTAAGATACCTCCACACTACTTATATTACGAAAAGAAATACATTATTGAGAAAAGTGTGATTGTTTCTTGGATTGTTGGTTATATATTTCACATGGGGTAGGATAATGTTATGAGAAGATCCTTAGATTATGAGGAAATATATGATGTCCTAAAATTATGCCATAATGAACCATGTAGAGGACACTTTAGTGTGAAAAAAATTACACAAAAAGTGTTGACGACAGGGTATTACTGGCCTAAACTATATAAGGATGTAACATTGTATACAAAAAGGTGTAGTAAGTAAAAAAGAATAGGTAATCCTACAAATTCAGATGATATGTCATTACAACCTCAATTATTATTATATCCATTTAACAAATGGGGTTTAGACTTCATTGGTCTAATAGATCCTAAATCTCAGCAAAAAGTGTACATTTTTAATTTCACAGATTACCTCACTAAATGTACGAAGTGAAAAAATTTCCAAATCAGAAGAGTGATAAATTTTCTAAATTCTTATAGGTCCACATTTTCACAAGGTATGGATTACAAGAGAAATCATTATAGATCAAGGTACACACTTCACTCTGAATTTATTTACGATCTAGCTAAGGAATATGAAATCGGACATATGAAGTCTACACCCCCAATATAATGGTCAAGTTGAGGTTAAAAACATGGAAATATAAGCCATCTTGACAAAAAAATATTACACTCCATAGGAGAGATTGGGCATATAGACTTCCGAGAGGCATTTTGGGCATTCAACACAACTTGGAAGACAAAAACAAGCTTCACACAATTCGATATTTTGTACCATAAGACTGATGTTCTCAATATTGAATTTGATCATAAGACACTAAGGACTAAAATTGAACTAGGCATATATTTGTTTGAAGCTCAAAGGTAGGGGATTCTCCAACTCAATGATTTGGATGAAATAAGGAGATGAGTTGTGATTAATATAGAGGTGGTACACGAGAAAAGGGTCAAATGGCATAACAAATTCATCAAAACAAGACAATTTTAAGAAAGTGATTAGGCCCCTATTATTTGACTCCAAGTATAAATACCACATGGGAAAACTTAGGACAAGGTGGCTAGGTCCAATGAGATTGGGAAAATATTTCCTAATGGAGCTATAAAACTCACCACCATAGATCATGTGAGATTCAAAATACTGGTGAATGGTCATATGTTGCGGTTGTACAAAAATCCAACTAGTAGGAGAACCTTTATGTAGCAGTTCATAAGAAGTCAAACCATGATAGAAACGAGAACATCGAGTTAATTTCAGAAGTTGAACCTATTGGTTCATCTTCTGAAGTTGCTAAAGAATGAGATGTTCAGTGGCCTTGGTATATTCATCTTGATGAATAATCCAAGGTTGAATAAAAGTGATGTGATAAGCCTTCTTGGTGATCAACACCACTCAACTAATATGTTTTTTTTTTCAAATTTTGTTTTATAGGATTTGGTGTATGTGTGCAAGAAGTGCATGGTCTTTGACAAAAGGATATGGTGTAAATACTAAATGTCTAGTTGTGTTAGCATGTAAAAAAGCTCTATTTTTTTTTCCTATATGTAGAACTTATGATTGCATGGAGAAAATAAGGAACAAACTACACATGTGAATAGTGATGAAGATGACTGGGACTAGAAAAAGTTAGTCTTCCTGCTTTGGGAATTAACTAATTTTATTAAGGAGCCTTCAACATGATGTTACATATTATTACAACACTAAAAACAACATCTGTAACATCATGGAACCTCAATATGCAGCCTCGTGATAAATTTTCATGCAACAAAAGGCACAAATTACAACAAGGAACATGTCATCATCATCAAACGCATATCTCGAGATAAGTGCACTCATTTAACTTTAATAAAGTATCAATGGTATGATTATATTTAATTAATGTTTATTTTATGTCATGAATTCATTTAAATAGTAATTATCCCCACCACCTTTAAACCTCGGAGTTATCTCTCCATGTCACCCCATCTTGTCACACTACTTCACATCACATATGCACGACACTCAAATGAATTTAATTCATTCCCTTATGTGTTGTGTGTGAGTCAAACACAAAATTCAAAAACACAAGTACTCCATAAAATTTACACTCACTCAAATTCTTGCATCATTTCTACAAACTATGATATTTTCCCCTCAAAGCTAAAAGAGTTTGTATAATTTAGGATGGGAGGATTTCTAATTCACCATAAGCCTACAAACCATTCATAACTCCGTATCTATCCAAAGATACTTTAGTATTTTCAAACATTTGGATGTATGGAATATATCAATAAGTTTCAGGGTTTCAATGAATCCATGGTGAGAAATTTTACCGCTATGTTCCAAGATGGAGAGGCTATTGTCAAAGGTTTAATAGTGAAAGTAAATGATGAAATTTTAGTTGCAGTCACATGGCTTCTTAAAAAGGTGAGTTGTTCCATAATAAGGTAAACTGGATGCATCTTGATGATAATTCGTTGATGCAGATGATAATTTTGTAACTGATATAAAAAGTACATTTCACACTTCTTTGAAACCATTTTGGGCTGATGTTGCCAATTACATTATCAAATACTTTACCTATGAGGGTAGATACTCCAGATTGAATATTGTCTATTTTAATTTGTTGAATCATTTGAAGAATGGTGTACATGTTAATGTTCCCAATTTCTTAAATGAAATCCTAAAAATAATGAGTAAAGAATCTCGGAGGGGAGGTCGGATTTGTCTCAAGTATTATCTTATCACTTTGGTTGTAAAACATACACTTTGGAAAGAGAAAACTCTACATTGAAATGGGAAGATTTTTAAGGTTCTAAAACATTGATGAGTTATTGAAAAAGGGAAGAAAATATAAAGGAGCATATGCAGTTCCTCCATACCTTCATCTCGAACCTATTGTTTCCACCTCTAATCTGCGCAGAACCCCTATTTTTGAGAAACCACCATCTCCATAGAAAAACCCTCGGCCCATTTATCCTCGAGAGGATTCTTGTTGTAGAAAATATTCTTAGAAAATATACCTTGATTGATTTCAAATGATATGCATGATCATATAGATGGAGCCAAAGAAACCAAAGGATGGATCAAAAAAATGAATGAGGGCATTCAAGATGTTAATTTTGGGAGTGTGATGAGTCATTTTATTTCCTTTTAAACACCTCATCCTCTGTATTTTTTTCATCCAATTGTACCCCTAAACTTGTATTTCCTGGTGATACTACTGAACATTTCCATTATAACTTGAACTCATGGCTTAAATATTAGTTAAACTAATTATTACTAAATTTTACCTTATTTTGTGGATTATGGGTATGCATTTATTATTTTTATTGTAATGTGATGTTAAATGGTGCTTTTATAAATATCATCTTTTTTTTAAAGAAATTGTTATATAAAGCCACAAACATGAAGAAAAGGATCCATATGCAGCAAAGAGGCCTACAACCAAAGGAAATCATTCATAGAAAATAGATCATCTCGTAATAACCGACATGTGGCCAAAGAAACCCATCTATAGCAAGGAATTTGCAGCCAAAGGAGGTCATGTACATACATGAAACTGTGATTATGAGGATCTTACACAACATGGACACTACACCTAAGTGACATGTGTTGATAGAAGAAGAAATTATGATAATAAGAAGAATACTCAACACCATCACCGATTATGCATTGAAACTTAAATAAAAAAATAATTGCTTTAAATTTTAACTTAATAATTGGTTTATTGATTGATCCGATAGTTAAGTTATGTGATTATATGAGAACATATATTGAATAGTTTTGTTGCACGCATGTAAGTTTCCGGGTTGTTTGGTTAAGATCTTTCACTTAATCCAACTTGAACTACTAGCAAGAATTTATCTCTTCATGCCTCTGTTGTAGTAAACAATATAAAAGGAAAGATTAATGTTATAGATGGATATAGAGGATATACAAAGATAGATCCATAGATAAAGAGTCTTTTGTATTTTCCACTTATAATGCATGTTGATGAAATAATAATTTGAGTTACGTTAGTTCACCTTTGTAGACACAAAATTTAGGAGGGATTAACACCAAAGGAAGGGCCCACTTGTGGTTTGTTATCCCTCTCCTTTTTTTGTTGTTTTAATTCATTACATGATTATATTAGCAATAAATTTTATTTTATCTATGCTCTATTTTTACATGATTTGTTATTATCCATAGTATTTTCTTCATTCATAATGTAGTTAATTTCCAGCATTGTTATCTCCTAATTTTAGTGTACATAATTTCCCTTTATACCTCCCAAACATTTGTAATGTGCATACAACACTATATTAGAATTTTACATCCTTAGGTCTGATAATTAAATGACTTTAGATTAATGAATAACATATTAATTGTTGTAAGTTAATTTTCACCACCATGCACCCTATAAATGCTTCAAAAGTGGTCAACCACGGCCTTCCTAGTATAATAGAATAACCTCCTAGACTTTCCTTTGGTTATAGAACAATAGAATTAGCAGGGTATTACCAAGATTCTACCACCACAACAATTACCTCATGGAATCCTTCAAGCCTTGTCGTTGATCTATTTACTAGTTACAATATTGTATTTATTGGCCTTAGTCCCTCTAACTTGAGGTCATCCATGAATTTCTTGGTCATGAAATGTAGTTTTTCTCCTAAGTCAATCATATTATTTTTACTTGTAGTTCCATTGATAGTGACATTCACTAAAGGATTGCTTGGATCTATGTAATGACATAGTACGAGTTTCCAAGCATGATACCATCCAAATCTCCAATGAAGTTTATAGTGGATGGATATTTTCTTTTTCTACCTAGATTATTTATGCATAGATTTTTAATAATATTTTTATAGATAGGAACATCCTTGATGGCTTGAATGAGTAGAATTTTCACAAAAATTTCCTTCAACTGATTGAAAAAATCAGAATTAGAATCTAATTTAGGGTCATACTTTCTCTCTTACAATATTTATGGAAATTTGGGTCCATTGAATTACCTTTTACTTTTTATGGAATTCTATTCTTGTTGCTTCGGATCAGCTTACAATATCTTCTAGATTTGATACGAGATAAACTTGCAATAATTTTGGTTCATCGATATCTCTGTGATTGTGGGTTTACTTGGTGGCTCAAGTTCTCTTCTTGAGTGGAGATGTATATTGTTGACATCAACTAGATAAGAGTAGTATTGGTTTGATTCAGTGTTATAGGTTAGTTGGGTAGCTTTATTATTGGGGTTCTCTATCGATTGAGATGGTAATTGAGTAGCTTTTTGTTAAGAGCTAGATTAGGCGTTCGACTTAAAAGCTTGCTACTTGTGGGTAGGGATGTTTTCGGTAGGGTTTTGGTAGTTAGGAGGTTGATTACCCCATTTTTCCCTCCTCTCCAAGGTTACTTCCATGAATAAGGGGGTGCTAGAATTGTTATCTTGAGAACCGAGGTTGTCATGATTATTGGTTTTAGCTATGGTAAAGAACCCAACCTTGATGAGTATTAGTCCAAGATGGGGGTTACATATTTTTATATGAACTACTAGACCGATTTGTAAAATATGGCATAGGATCTTATGACATACCTCATTCTTTTAAAAATCAATGGCTTCCTTTGGGAAATGTAGAAAATTGTCCCATCCTCTATTTCTATCATTTTGAACTCTGGTGTATCATGCTTTCCTTCTATAATGCTATCCAATCCTTTGCATGTGTAATAAAATTTCTTTCTTCTAAAAAAATTTAAGAAATTTGTAAGTATTTCTGTGTATCCTCTCTCTTCTTATTTTCATGAAGAGCATCAAGTTTTTCGGCCACGTCATTAACTATTTCTTGTTTCTTATTCTTAAACATGTTTATAATATCTTATTTAGATATTTTCCCAATTCCTTTGGTAGTTACTACGATGAGGGTCGTCAATCCTCGCCATTAATAATGTCAATCTAGGTTGGTGTCCAAAGGTTGTATGCATTAAGAGAAGAAAATCTTGGAAAGTAACTCCTTTAAACACAAACCAAACTTGCATAAAATAAATCACACTTGCAGAAATTGAAAGGCACACTTGCAGAAATAAAGTTTGCATGAAAGAAACACACTTGCATGAATTAAAAGGCACACTTGCATAAATGAAATTTACATGAAAGAAACACACTTGCATGAATTAAAAGGCACACTTGCATAAATGAAATTTTTGAATTAAAAATAAACACAATTGAATGAAACACATGCAAGTTTACAATAGACTGAATTTTCACAATACAAAGATAAAAACAATACAACAAAATGAATTAAAGAAAAATGAATAAACATAAACATAAATACACAGATCCATATTCCTTGGAATGAGTGGTTAGCTCATTCCTTGGAAGAGGATTTAAATCATACTTCTGAGATCTTAAAACTACATAATATTTGAGAGGAAAGAATAGATCTTTATTTCTTTAGAGAAAAGCATTACATATCTAAGTGTGGAAGGTTGCATTTATAATTTATGCATCTAACCAACTCCTTATTTTAGAAAATAAAATTTGATATTATATTTATTCCAATCCTATAAACTAAGATCTTCATCTCCACCAAATATGGAGAGAGATATATTATTGAAGTCAAATCTTATTTCACTTATTTTAGGAAGATTTGCTCCAAAATATTCTCCTTACTTTTCGGTAACAAGAATCATAATGATTTTATTCCTCTACATTATTGGAATAAATATTTTCCTAAAAATATGATTTTGACCAAATACCTTTCTCGGATTTTCTATTTGACTTTGTGGTTTTGATTGTGTAACTTTTGACGCTTGTTAAATACACTTTCTCCTCAGATTTGAGTTCACTAAAAGTTAAGTTTTTCTTGATTGGTAAAACCTATAGAAAATTTGAATGAGGTTTTTTTAAACACATCTCTATAAAAAAACTTCTCTCATGTTTTCCATTTGAATTTTCTATTTCCATTTATGGAACTTTTAGTGCTCGCCTAATACATTTTTCCTAGGACTACAACTCACTAAAAGCTAGATATCTCTTCATCAATAAAACATGTAAAAATATGAATGAATTTTTGTTAAACACATTGCTATGAACAAAAACCTCTCTCATATTTCCCATTGGAATCTCTTAGTTTTCACAATCCCTCAAAAATTGTCATTTCATTGATGCAAGTTCGAACTAAAGCTATCATTCCTTTTATGTAAGTTCTGGAACTAAATATGACTTTTCCAGAAATTAAATGTTCTAGAAATAAATTTCATTCAATTGATACAAGTTTTGGAACTAAATTTGTGAGTTCCAGAACTAAACCTGCAAGTTCGAAACTAACTGTGTGAGTTCCGGAACTAACTCTGCGAGTTCCGCAACTAACTTAAAATAGCTATAACTTTTGCATGCGACCTTGGATTGAGATGATTCTTGTTTTGAAATTGAATAATTTTTTAAGATGAATATTAATATGAAATCTGATTTTATTTTAAATGTAATGTTCATGATCAATTACACTTTTCCCAATACTAGCATTATCTTTCCTTTATGGCCTGCATACACAAGACTTTGCATCTTTTCCCAAATAATTAATAGGATTAGTTAACAAAATAGATAAAAATATTTCTATAGAATGAATAAGATATATATCCTATATTCTATTTTAAACAAACTATAAGTTCCTAGATTACATTTAAATCCACTTTTAAAGGTAACTTAGAAGGATAAAATAATAGTAATTTATGGCCAATTTATGGCCTCATCATTGCCCCACACTTAATATTATGCATGTTCTCATGAATTAAATTATTATCTCCTCTTCTTAGATTATTATCCATATTGAGGACACATTCTTGTGGATCTCCTTCTACTGATTTTGATTTCTTTCTTTTACAACATGTTCTTGTGTGGATCTCCTTCTGTTGCTTTTGATATTTTTTTATTTTACAACAAGTTCTTGTATGGATCTCCTTCCATTACTTTTGATATTATTTTATTTTACAATAGATTCTTGTGTGGATCTCCTTCTGTTGCTTTTGATATTCTTTTCTTTTACAACAAGTTCTTGTGTGGATCTTCTTCTGCTACTTTTGATCTCTTTTATTTTTTACAGCAAGTTCTTGTGTGGATCTCCTTCTGCTGCTTTTGATATCTTTTATTTTATAGCAAGTTCTTGTGTGGATCTCCTTTTGATGTGTCTCATATTTAAAATAAAAATGCATATATCGTGCTTCTCTTTCTCTCCAACACCTAATCTCATGCATGTCCTCATGCATGTTGTTTATTTATGGCAACCCATAAATTAGACTCAAAAAGTTTGATTGCAAAGAGTTACATATATTTTTATATAAGTAGGGGAGATATGAATTTTATCTTTCCTTCCTTGGAAATATTTAAAATTGGATCTAGCTGTAATAAAAAAACTTACAAGAAATCTTAAAAATAAAATAGTAGAACAAAATAACTTTATCATACCTCTAGTTGTCTTTGTCATCCTATTGTTAACATGATCAAATAGTGCCAAGAAGAAAGCCACAGTAACAGTTGATTTCCTTGTAAGAATATCCACCTCCTTTTTCCTTTGATTTTCTAGTAAGTTGGTTTTCTAATCAAAGTTTTTTTGCCTTTGATTGGCCAGCAAGCTAGTTTTCCAATCAAAGCTTTTGATTTTTTTTAATTGGCCAGCAAACTAGTTTTCCAATCAAAGATTTTTTTTTTTTTTTTTTTTTTTTTTAAATGATAACATGAGAAGGATTAGAGAAAAATTTGATCCATCATTAGACTATATTCATCAAAGTACAACTTGTGTAAAATAGGAAGCAATGTCTAAGATATCATAAAAACATTTTTACATACTTGGTAACTCCAAGAAGATTTCCAAAAATTATGTAGACAATTTCTAGGTCTTCAAAGTCCATCTTGAATTGTGAATTATCAGAATCACCATAGTAATCTTCAAATCCTGGACTAGTGATCTCAGGAGATGGATAGTTGTTAAAAGAGAGAGTGAAGGTATCCGTGTGTCCCTTCAAAATCTGCATGCTCCTTGGTTGATATTGTTGGTGCTCCAAAATCTGCATGTTAGTATCAAGAACAACTCTAGAAATTCCTATAGATCTAGTCCTCAAATGTTAGTATGCAAAAATTTCTTGCCTTGATATTCACAATAATTGCTTCTTAATATTATACAAGCATATACAAAAATGAAGAAATTGAAAGACATGAAAACAATTTTTTCTAATGGATCTAATTCAAGGATTGAATTTTATTATGGGATGAAAAACTAATTTGGATGGGTGGATTTATTATGAGTGGGTTTTTATTTTGGCTCTAATGAAATCCTAAATATGGATGGAGTTAATTAGAAATGCTACCACTTCATTATTACAAATTGGATAAGCTAGTTTTTACTAAGGTTATGTGTAATAAGATCATTGAGCTGTTAGTTGATACAAGGGGAAATGGTGGTGGTTATCAAAAATGACATATGATATTTCATCAATTGGATCTACTTCTAGATTCAATATCATATTATACCATTTCCAGATCTGAATTATTTGTTCATACCATTATACCTCTTGATCAAACATCATAGTCATTTTTATTATACACAGAGTTAGTTTGTGGGGAGATATTTACAATCTAATATTCCTAATTGCAGAAATGAAATTTTAATCTACTTGCAAGAAATAAAAGTCTAAAGAAACTACTTACCAAATACCTCATGTCATAGAATTTGCTAAAAGGTATTCTACTGATCACTAGAATATTCTTTTAGAGAACTTTGAATCTCCTAATAACACCGTGTCCCCGGAAATGACGCCAAAATGATGAGGGTCATGAATCCTCACCATTAATAATGTCAATCTAGGTTGGTTTCCAAAGGTTGTATGCATTAAGAGAAGAAAATCTTGGAAAGTAACTCCTTTAAACACAAACCAAACTTGCATAAAATAAATCACACTTGAAGAAATAAAGTTTGCATGAAAGAAACACACTTGCATGAATTAAAAGGAACACTTGTATAAATGAAATTTTCATGAAAAAACACACTTGCATGAAGTAAAAGGCATACTTGGATAAAATAAATTGGTGAATTAAAAATAAACACAATGAATGAAACACTGCAAGTTTACAAATGAGACTAAATTTTCACAATAAAAAGATAAAAACAATACAACAGAATGAATTAAAGACAAATGAATAAACATAAACATAAATACATAGATCCATCTTCCTTGGAATGAGTGGCTAGCTCATTCCTTGGAAGAGGATTTAAATCATACTTCTAAGATCTTAAAACTACATAATATTTGAGAGGAAAGAATAGATCTTTATTTCTTTAGAGAAAAGCATTACATATCTAAGTGTGGAAGGTTGCATTTATAATTTATGCATCCAACCAACTCCTTATTTTAGGAAATACAATCTGATCTTATCTTTATTCCAATCCTAACAACTAAGATCTTCATCTCCACCAAATATGGAGAGAGAGATATTATTGAAGTCAAATCTTATCTCACTTATTTTAGGAAGATTTTCTCCTAAATCTTCTCCTTGCTTTTCTAGTAACAAGAATCATAATGATTTTATTCCTCTAAATTATTGGAATAAGGATTTTCCTCAAAATATGATTTTGACCAAATACCTTTCTCAGATTTTCCATTTGACTTTGTTGTTTTTGATTGTGGAACTTTTGACGCTTGTCAAATACGCTTTTCCTTAGACTACAGTTCACTAAAATTTAGATTTCTATTGATTGGTAAAACCTATAGAAAATATAAAATATTTTTGGTTAAACACATTTCTATGAACAAAAACCTCTCTCATATTTTCCATTTGAATTTTCTATTTCTATTTATGGAACTTTTAGTGCTCGTCTGATACATTTTCCTAGGACTGTAGCTAACTAAAAGCGAGATCTCTCTTTATTGGTAAAACCTGTAGCAAATATGAATGAGATTTTTTTAAACACATTTCTATGAACAAAAATCTCTCATATTTCCCATTAGAATCTCTGAGTTTTCACAATCCCTAAAAAACTGTCATTCTATTGATGCAAGTTCTGGAACTAAAGTTGTCACTCCTTTTATGTAAGTTCCGGAACTAAATCTGCAAGTTCTAGAACTAAATCTGATTTGTACATGAATTGAAAGTTCTGGAAGTAACTTTCATTCAATTTATAAAAGTTCTGGAACTAAATTTGTGAGTTCTAGAACTAAACCTGCAAGTTCTGGAACTAACTTTGTGAGTTAGGAACTAACTCTACGAGTTCCATAGCTAACTTAAAATAGCTATAACTTTTGCATGCGATCTTGGATTGAGATGATTCTTGTTTTGAACTTGAATAATTTTTGAGAGGAACATTAATATGAAATCAGATCTGATTTTAAATGTAATTTTCATGACCAATTCCACTTTTCCCAATACTAGCATTATATTTCCTTTATGGCATGCATACACAAGACTTTGCATCTTTTCCCAAATAATCAATAGGATTAGTCAACGAAATAGATAAAAAAATATTTCTAAAGAATGAAAAAGATATATATCCTATATTCTATCTTAATAAAACTATAAGTTCCTAGATTACATTTAAATCCACTTTCAAAGGTAACTTGGAAGGACAAAATAATGGTAATTTATGACTAATCCATGGCCTCATCAACTACACCCTTTGATCAAGAACTTCTTATTAATTTTATGGTTTCTCTAGAATAATTCCTACAGGATTCAAAATTTCTTCAAAATTAGCTTTGGATATGTCTCTCGGCTCCTATTAATTCCTAAGCATCCATAACCTCCTCCCCAAGTTCGTTTAAGAAAGGTAACTTGAGATACTCATTAGGTAATCTTATGTGTCTTGATTTTTGAACACAAAATAATAAACTCCATAGGTAATATTCTATTGCATGTTCCTTCTATACCATCTTGAAGAATTCATTTCACCCTTTGTTACTTGTCCTGAAGTAGTTGTGGTACTTGAGTAGAACCTTGTCTTTTCATCGCTTCAGGTAATAATAACATATCTTCTTATGCCCATAAACAATCTAAGGGTTGCATAATTGAGTGTAAAAGGGAAAAATATCATCTTGTGTGCATCAATGTGTAGTCATTAATCATGTATAAGACATCAAACTCAAATAAGAAAGTGTATGGGTCTTAAGTCACAGATCCATGGAAATTAGGAAGAGCTGATTGAGAGGAGCAATGTGATTATTGTTGGAGATAGGAAACTAAACTGTTCTTGGTTCTCCTTATTCTATATTTTGATTCACCCCCTCTACCATGTTTGGTTGTTCAGTAAATTCCTCATAAGTCTCACTTAGAATGAAGTTTTCTATCAGCAAACCCTATACGAAGAGGATATTTCTTCTTCAAAATCAGACGTGATTTATGCTATTTGAGGATTGGGTAAGAATCAACCATGGTCATATCCAAAATGGTGCATACATCAACTGAATAAACTCAATAAACATTCATTAATGGGGGGTTTTAAGGTGGAATCTCTACAACCTAGTCTGTTCTAAGAAATTCATAAATGTAAAACCACATAAACTCCTATAACTTGGAAATACCCCGACAACGACGCCAAAAATGGTCGTATAAATCAAATTAGGGAAATCAATATGTTTTTCATTGAATTTGATTAATTTAATTATCAAACCAAGGATTTTATACTTGGAATATTGCTAGTGAAATATTTATAGTTATAGTAGATCCAGGAGTTTGGAAAGGAAATAGCTATCACAATAATGTGGAAAGTAAAAGAAAAATTAGATCAAAAATGGATTATTTCCAAATGTTATTACCTAAGACAAAGTTGCAGATTCAGAAAGTAAATTGCTCCTAAGTAAGCATGCATGAAATAAATTAATGGAGGGGATTTAGCAGACCTCAAGTGGGCCCTAACTTGGGTGTTAATCCCTTCCTAACTCTGTAACTAGAAACTAGATAACAAAACTCATATCTTTATTGATTTGCATAAAAATACATCAAGGAACAAAAGATTAATCTCAAAATATGACTCTTACTCTATTGCAACTCTTGTCTATAACATTTGAATGACTTTTAATAAGTTACCAAACCTTTCCTTATATACCTTCATTTACAACACGACGTGAGAAGAAGAAGAGTACAACAAGGAGTTTCTAACAAAACAAGTGAGAGATATTCAATAGAACAATGAGAGATTCAACACATGTTATGGAACTCATAACAAGTGTTCAACTAATAAACACATAAAAATGTTTAGCTAATCAATGAGTTCTTTAGAACAAGTGTTTAACATAATAAATAAGTTCTCCACTAGTTTTTAATCAATAACCAAATCAAATATTGATTTGTTTCTCATTTTTCCACGTTCCTATTATAAATTCTTCTCCAATGGCACATAAAGACTTGAGTTCCATTACTTCATGTTTCCAAAAGATCTTCATAAACATGGAATCTTTACTATGAGTGATTTTATTATGTTACAAACGGGTTTCTACAGATAAGTTCTTTAGATACAGACAAGTTGTTGTGGATAGTTCCTTCACTGCATATGACAAGTTGGATATGGAAAATTACTTACAAAAAAGAGTGAAATAAACACATATAATAATATAAAAATTTATTTGGATAAAAAGAATAAATTCACACATAATATCACAAAATAAAGATAAATAGATGTAACTATATTAATTAGTCATTATGCCATAAGTTCATGGTTGTAATAATAATGTTCAAATGCACTCAAGAAATTCATGGTCATGGCTACAATGATCTTGTCAAAATATAGAAAATGAGTTTTTATAAAAGTAATTAATACAACTCACCACCACCTCAAGCTGTCTTAAATCTTTATTTTCATCTTCCCTATATTCATCATGGTCAATTATTTCACAAGAAACCATCTTTTTCATAGTTGTACCTACACTTTTCTCCTTGTCATCCATCTCATCTAGTAAAGTTTTCAAAAGAACGCCCATATCATCCATAATACTTATCACCATGATTACCATATTCAAATACAAAATTGAAATCATTTTTGAAAATTTCAAGGAATTATCTCACTCTATCTTCAATATAAATAAAAATGAATCAACCTTTGCTTACCTTGTATTCATCCTTTGCTTTCTTTTCTTTCTCAATTTATGAAATTTTATTAGTTGCTATGCATGCATCTTCTTTGATATTAATTACATATTCACTTTTATGTTCCATGCTTGTTCTCTTTCTTTTCCATACCACATTCACCTCTTTTTTCTTGGTGTGTACCTTCAAGAAGCATATTTTCTCTCCCTTTTCTTGAATTTTTTTATCTCATGTTTGTTATCAATTTCTTGTGTTTATCATTGTCCTTCTCTATTGTTATCTTCTTCGTCAATATAGGCTTTATGTAACCATGCCCTTCAACTAGTTTCAAGGTATTCTCTTGGTTCCTTTCCTCATTATTATTCTTGTCAACCTTATCCACTTTATTTTCTTCGTGTCTCAGCTTTTCCTCCACTTTGGATCCTCTCTTTCAACTAAAATTTCTGATGTCTTCGTTGAATATAAAATATAGGCCATTATACCTTCTTCTTCATCACAAAATCTATGCCATACCTTTCTCTCATCATCAAATCTATTACCTACTCTCAAATTTTTCATCTCTACCTCTGTTTATTCTTCATGCTTCCTCTACTCTTCTTTCTTCTGCTTGGCTTCATCTCTTTTCTTCATATCTAACTCTTCTTGTCTTCTT
Source organism: Taxus wallichiana var. yunnanensis (assembly GCA_018340775.1). Taxonomy (NCBI): domain Eukaryota; kingdom Viridiplantae; phylum Streptophyta; class Pinopsida; order Cupressales; family Taxaceae; genus Taxus; species Taxus wallichiana. The sequence goes on from CM031234.1 coordinate 56,083,134, forward strand.
TGGTTGTCAAGTAACTTATAAAACTCTCTTGTTACCTCTTATTGGTGCATATTCTCTCACTGACAAGTCTTTTTCACCTTGCCTATTACCTCACACCTCACCTTGGCTGCACAAAATATTTTGGTGTCTTATCTACCTCTCACACTTATCTTCTTCTCACTCTTTACTTGTCACTTCCCATCACACACTCACACAACACCGTTAGCCATAATTATAATCAAGTTTCATTTAAATATAAAAAAAACCAAAATAATAGCCACACTCTAATACCAAATGATTCATAAATAATGAAAACCATTCATTTCACTCAACTAATCAAGAGGTTTCAATAAAATTATTTCAACTATCTGTGTAATTGGAGGATGATACATATGCCCAAAATGGCTTAACAACTGCTATATTTGATCAAATCTTGGAAAAATGACACAATATCACTAAAATGGATTTTTTTCACCATATATGTCTCTAAACTATGCATTCAATATAAAATGACTCTTTAAATAGTTTTTATATCAAGAAACTTGAGTTACACTTACCATCACCTTATTTTCCCTTCTTCGCTTCACTAGCTATTTGCTCAAGATTGCAATTTTTGATTTTTTTATTCTTCAATGGTTCCTATTTCCTTCATCCTATTCACACACTTTAAAAAAACTTAGTTCAATCATAAAAATAATTCAAAATGACCCAAAACACCAAACTTTCATTCTTGATCAAAATTGTGTATTAAATGCCCTTCAGACAAGTATTCTTGTAGCACTCATGAATGAATACTTTTAGAGCTACCCAAAATATTATGTGAACTTTATTAGTTCCTTTCATGATCCCTATGGTGTGTGTAAACACTTAAAATCAAACTCTTTGATTTTTTCTTTCTATTTTACTTTTACTCTCTAGGCTCACTAAGCCCAAACTAGGTCGAGAAACTCTTTTATCATTCATATCTTCATCTCTAGGAGTAATCAAGACACAAATTAGATGTTTTTAAGCACCCATTAATTCTTTTTTTATTCTCAAGGAATTTTAATGCTTCACTCAAGGTTTAAATCTTAGTATCTTTGTTAAATGACCTCTACAACTAGGTCTTGCATTATACCACACTGTCCTAGATGAGGACTATTAACATTATCTTGAATTTTTTCATATGAAACCTCAAATTTATTTCTTCAATAGTTGAAATACACCTCCACCATCATTTATTCTGAATCCTAGACATAGATTCTTTGTTTTGGGATTTTTACCACACTCTTTCTTCATAAACCCTAACAAATGACCTAAGTAGACTGAGAGATTCAAAATTCCTATAAACAAAGACAAGCTGCCATATTTTGGAAGCAATCTCACAATAGAGGAATAAATGCTTTATATCTTCAGCCTCTTCACGACACATGCAACATCTATTTGGCATGATGAATCCCTTCTTGATGAGGTTATCATTAGTTAGGATCTTGCCATTAATAATTATCCACCAAAATAAGTTCACTCTAGGGTTAGCTCTGGCATCCACAATTTGTGCCACTTAATTTCGCTTGCCATGGATGCAAAGAAAGAATTATATCTCCGCTTTAAAAATTGTAATCCCCATCAAAAGAATCTTTTCGAGATGACCTCATCCTTAATATTTTGATTACTTATCTGGATTAGGGAAAGTTGATTCGGAGAGATATAATATCAGCATGAATATTATCATTCTCCACTTTTAGCTGCTTCCATTTTCTTTTGTTTCCATTCCTCTCAATGTACCCCTGGATTTTGTGTCCATACTTTGCAATTAAGTTGTCTTTAATATGATCATAATCAGAAATCCAGTTAGAATCCGTCCACTTATCAGTCTAGAAGTTTATGTTTTTCCCATCTCCAAGCTTCCAAGCTGCACCCCTGAGAAAGAATGTGTCTGCTACGTAGAAGGTTGTTCCAGAAAATAGAGCCACTCGAAAGGGACTGATCATAAATAAAGGAAATATTGCTTTGATTTGAAAGATATTTGATCTTAATCAATTTGTCCAAGGTTTGTGTTCTTTTATAAGCCTCCATCCTAATTTTGCAGTAAGGGCAGTACTCATATGTTTGATATCTTTGATGTCTAACCCCCCTAGTCTCTTAGGTTTACAAACCTGTTCCCAAGCCACAAGATGATATCTGAATCTGTCCTCAGTACCATGCCACGAAAGTGTTTTTGAATCTTGTCAATATCTGCTCATCACAGCATTACCGCGGGCATGCTTCAGAACATTGAATAACCCATCAATTCATCATATATCATTTGCCTCAAATAATTGGAATCTCATATTTCTACAATCGGATCGAATCTAGTTTAAAGGATCCTCAATACCTTATCTATGATCTTATGATATTGAACATCTCCTCTCATCCTAATTTAATTTACCCTAGTAATTTTACTTGTGAAAAAATAATATATTGATTATTATTTTTTCATGAATAGAGTCTCAAAATATATGCTCAAAATCTACAATCCTATTATCTTCACTTTTAAAGTGCCTTGATATGCATTTTACAAAGTATACCATGCTTGTTTGAATTTTGTAGCTGCAAGTATCCTTGTAAAATTGAATCAAAGTGAAAATATTTTGAATGTATCTTAAATATTTTACATCCTTTTTCCCATTTTCCTTAAATATATTCTTTTAGGGTTATGATATTGCATTAAATGCAGCTTGTTCGGTGTCTTTGTGTGTCCATCTTTTACCAATTACCATATCTCCTAATAAAAGAACAATTTCTTTATTTTTATACACCAAATGTCATAGTTCTTACCATAAAATAATAGGGTTTTTTTCCATGAATTTATAATTATTGAAGCCATGAAAAATTAGACCCAAAAACTCAAAAACTCTTTCTCCGAGACCAAATCATCGGAAAAAATTATTGCAAAAAAACTAAAAAACAAATAAATCGAGCAATTATAAAACCCATAAAATATAAAATAAGTTTATATTAATTTCAAAATAACTTAACACATGACTTTCACATTTTTATTTTTGGAAAAATAATATACATGTTCTCTTTTGTTTCTTTTCTCTATCTCTATCTGCTTTGATGTTGCAAAATAACTATATGAATATTCTATTGTATATTTTCAGCTCTATCTATTGCTCTATTTTCTCGTTATTATAAACTATTGTTCATACCGAGTTGTTTATATGTTTTTTAGTTGTAAATTATACTTTTTCTCTTTATTTGTGGATTATTTTTTTATATTTCCTTCTTCTACATACAACTACTAAATTAATTATAAAATATATTTTTACATTAAATTTTATTCCCTCTCAAAAAGGATTTTAAAATCTAGATGCTCATAATTACATTAAATGCAAGGGAGGTACGAGAAAGGAGGGAAAAGTTAAAAATTTAAAATTAACCATGCATTGGGCTCAAGATTAATAAATTCAACACTTATAGACTTATGTATAAATGCTTCCACTACAAATCTACTACAATTTATTTATGCCCTGAACATTTACTCATATATATATATATATATTAGACTAGGGTGAATTAAGTAGGACTCAAATGGTTAAATTTTAAATAGTCAAGAAAACAAAATAAATTATAACAAGGCTTGAACACCTTCGCTAAAGTTAACTCTCTATGGATCCAAACAAACACTAGACAACAAAAATTAAAAACTTAAGCTATACAACTACCTCACTATTCACACATATTTTTACTATGAATGGGGAAATTAGAAATGGAAATGTTTCCTTTAATGATTCATATGAACTTCATGAAAATTATGATCACAAAATTTGTCTATTTCATACCAAATGTGAAATTCAATCACAATTTTAATAATAAATTTTAAAATAAAAATCACAAAGCAACAATAATCCTTTATTAAATCTACATGGGGAATTAATTAAAAAATGGTAGTTATGTATAAATAGGTAGAAAATCCTATAAATGTGCGTTATAAATTAAACTAATATTTCCTCCATAAATATCTCCTAAAATTGTGTGTATCTCAGTTAATATAGCCTAATCTCATGATTTGGTTTAGCAAATGAATAAATCACTCACCAAACTTATTTATATTAGTTATTTATGGCAACTCATTTATTATAGCAATGCTATTTTTTTTAATTGATAATAGTTAGATGGGTTCAAGGGCCATTACAAAGGATATCCATTGAAGATCAGAAAGAGACAAAAAACCACCTTACAAGAAGAGTAAAAAAGTATTTGAATCACATTACCCGGTGGCAGGAAAAAACCTACGAAAACATAAACAAAGAGAAAACATGGTTGAATATTGAGACAAAAGAAATACATAGCATAAAGTCAACATAGGAGCCACCTAGAGATTCTTCTTCCTTATTCTTAAGCTTGTGTTTCACTGCGCAGAGTCTCCTCGTCATCCAAGCTACGAGCAACAACCTCATATTTTTACTTTGGCCTTGTCATATAATCCCAATCTGAAGAACATCCAACCTCTAACCATGAACAATCAATTTTGCATTCATCCTTTTAACCATGCTAGCAAGATTGTAATTATCAGCCTTAAAATAATCCACTTTGATTTCCAATGATTCCATACTTTGAAAAAGAATACCCAGGAGGTTATTCTTCATCCTATCTTCACGACATGCCATATTAAAAGAACCACCAACTAAAATTTGGAGAGTGACACATCATTGAAGTCCCTTTTCAACTTGTTCTTTAATTTCAACAACGTCATTCTTTCGAGATAAAATCATATAATCCTCCCATTCATCACTTGAACTAATAGTAGATACCCTAGGTCCAAGAAAAGGGTTTCGATTTAAACATGAGGAGGATAATCCTGCTGGAGCAGGGAAACCAACTTCTAGTCCTAGAAATCCTAAATATAAGCTCTTAAAGAGCATAATATATAGAAATAGATACACATCTTCCTATTTTGGTAGAAAGGATTTAATATGGAAAATTGATGAGTATGTAATTTCCTAAACTTACCATTAAGGGTAATATATTTCATTATATGAAAACATACTTCTAACCACCTTCCCGGTAAGGCTATCCTTGTTATCTTGTCCTCCATAAAAATAATTATTTCCTCGACATTAAAAAAATATATCCAATTTTTCAACTCTTCTTGACATGTCTTTGAAAATTTTTATACCCACCGTCACCATACCAAAAACCTTGGAGATTAAATCCTCAATGACATGCATTCGTATACCCCTAATAGTCACCATTTCATTTTACCAAGCTATCCAAAATTTAGAAGACATATTTGAATCATGTCCTTTCAAGTTGACCAGATAATTTAAGAGGCTACCTTTTATTATGATTTACCAGATGGTGGAGTCTCTTTATAACACAATATAGAAAGATGGCTCCACATGGACACGCTCTCCTCCTATGGTGATACTATTAACTTGGCCCTGAAAAAGAGAATAAGATTGAAATATAAAATGGGGGTAGAGTACCCTTTCTCAACCCACAAACCCATTAAATTCACATGCTAAACTTAATGAGGATAAAAATCCAAATCTTCATCGCACTTGGCAATTTACAACTATCTTTAATCATTAATAGTCCTTAAAAATGAGATGGAAGAGTTTCCTCACTTTTCCATGAGTACTTGACATGAAATTTAAATCCCATAAATATGAGGAGGCCTTAACATAATTACTAGATTTAGAAACCAAAGGTCTTGCATAAGGAACTTTTAAAACACCCTAGGTGTACCTAATAATGCCTTAACTCCTACAATCTTGGGATTCCCTTTAGAAGATCCATCAAAGTTAAGTTAATCCCAACTCAAGGGATGCTTTTAACCAATTTAGTGTAATTTCTCATATCTTCCTTCAGGTTTCTCTGATAGCTCATATTTTTTGTAGATAAAGAGAATCAATTAAAGAATTCTCATGATAAGTAATTTCCTTTTTTCTTTAAATTTCACAATCGATAGGTTATTTCCTTTAGCCCATAACATAATGCTTCCAATTCTAAATGTTGGCTTATGATTTCCTCTAGAAATTATATTATTTATTTTCATCCATATAACCCATAAAAATGGAGAAAGCAAGCTTCCAAGCCTTACTTAGACATTGAGAAGAGAAAGGATAAATTCATTGGTTGAAGAAGTCTGCATAAAAGACTCTAGATAAATCTAGCCTATATTGAAGGATTTGAAAATTTTACCAAAAACCTTTTCAGAAAATCAATATTATTTAAGGAGATGAGAAACTGATTCATTATATTTTTGGAAATGAGCACGTCTATTAGGGTTCATCATATCTCTTGTCTACATATTCAATAGATAGGATTTCATTTTTGATAACATGCCAAAGAAAATTATTAACTTTTGGAATCAAAACTTTATCCCAAACTCCCTTCCAAAAAATGTTATTTTGGGGAAGCTCATAGGCTACTAGGTATCATGACTTAACAGAGAAATTACCATCATTCAACCAATCCCAAACTATCGAATCCTCTTTAGGAAAAGAGGGAATATGAAAACCACCCAAACGAGAGTCCAAGGAGATGATAAATTCTTCATCTTCAACTTCCCCATCTGTGTTTGTAATATTTTCCATAACAAAACAACAACTTAATTACTCTAATGATTATTCAAGATAATCCCTATATATTATTTGAATAAAGGAGCAAGAGTTACCCAAGGATGCTGACTAATTAGAGGAGAATCCTTAAACCACCAATTGTCCCAAAAATTAATTTTGATCCATCTCATATTTCCCATTTTGACCCCGTTATAAGGAGAGGTCTACATTTAAGAAGGCAATTCTAGAAGGACCATTCTAGAAGTACCTTAGAATTCAAGAAGGTAAACTATTCTCTATTCTTATAAAGATATTTTGATTTGAGGATCCTACCTCATACACCATACTAGTTCATAATTATCCATCTTGATTTGGCCATAAGAGATTAGTTCATACCATTAATGTATTTTAGACAAAACCCCCAACATTCTTAGGTTTGATAACTTTCTCATGAGCTACCAAAGGAATTATTTCCTAGCTTCAACACCAGACCAAAGAAACCTTCTCTAAATTTGAAAAATGATGTTTCTTATTTTGTAGGCATTTTGAAAGCATACATTAAATAAACATCCAAACTTTGAATCGATCTTTTGGGGAGTTAAATTTTACATGCTTGAGAGAGAATGGGGCCTTTCCATGAGGCTAAATTTATTGTAAAACCTACTAACAAGAGGATTCTAACTCTCTAATTACATTTTACCTATAAAAATATGCATTCCTAAGTAGACACTTGGAATGTTTTTGATAGGAAATTCAAGGATGAGAGAAATTATTCTCTAAATTTCCTCTTGAACATCTAGGAAAAATAGAGATTTTATTTAGATTGATGAGTTTTCTTGTCACATCCTCATATTATTACAAAATTAATTTGAAGGCTTGAAATTCAAAAATATATCCTTTACCCAAAATAAAGGAGAATCATCAACAAATTATTAGAAGGATATCGGTTCAAGCCTCACTGGAGATGATTAATCCTTTTAAATATCCTTTATGTATTTTGTCAACACAAAGTTCATAAAGGGTATCAAACACTATTATATAGAGGAATGGATAAAAATTATCTCTCTTCCTCAATCATCTCCCAATAGAGAAGAAACATTTAGGTTTCCCATTTATCAAAATTGAGTATTTATTGTTTGATATGCATTCCATCACTAAATTGATGATATTTTTAGAAATGCCTAATCTGAGTAGGATCATTCGAAGAAATCTCTTCGAGACTTGATCATATGATTTATTCATGTAAATTTTCATTACCATTGCTTCTCTTTTGGATTCATCCATAGAGTGGATAGTATTTTGGATAGTGATTATGTTGTCCAAAATATGCATACCTTCAACAAATGCTCCCTATTTAGGAGAGATAGAGATTTTCAAGAGGATATTTAATCTAAAAGAAATAATGTTTATGATAATATTGCAAACATTGTTACACATACTAATTGGTATAAAATCAGACATACTTTCATCCTTGGGATTATTAGGAATGAGAGAAATAAAATTATTATTGACCTCTTTCAACAACTTATCTGAAGAAAGAAGTCTTTGATGACATCTTCAACATCCACATGAATGATGTCCTAGAAGGTCTAGAAGAAAACATTCATGAACCCTTCTGGACCTAGGGACTTTTAACTTTCTAAATCAAAGAAATTTGTTTTAATTTCTTCTACTAAAGGATTTTTAATGAGGGAAACATTATCAAGATCATAAATAAATGATTGAAATAGATTAGCCAAATTATTTTCTATTGTAAGATATGGGTCATATGATTATGAGAGGAGGTGTAAAAATAAAATAATGAATTTTGCTACAATTTCATCTTTCATTGGATTTTAGATCCATTTCTTCCTTTTATTTCCAATTTTTTATTTTTATGTTTTATGAATAGAGGTCGTCAAATGAAAAACATTGATATTCTTGTCCTCTTCTTTGAGCTAAGTTACTCTAGAGTTATGTTTCCAATAGGCTTCATCCTTATATTTAAGAGAAATAAATTCAAAGAGGAGTAATTTCTCCTTATCTTTCAATTCTAGATTCATTCTAGATAATTCCATTTTGTCTTTTAAACTCTTTAAATCCTCGGCTATTTTAATTTTTTGTGAAAAAATGTTTCAAAAGACTATTCCACATTTCAATATTTGATTTTAAATTTTTCCATTTTGCCAAAATTTTAAACACGGTCTTTCCTCTAACATTAATTTACCACAAGCATTTAATCGGGTATTTGATATCATCTTTGATGGAGCCACATTCTAAATAATCTAAATGGTTTACCTATAGTTTCTATCACAGATCTAAAGTTCAAACATCTAGTCCACTATGGTCAAAACCTATTATGGGAAGAGTATTTAAGGACCCATCAAAGGAGGACAACCAAGATGAATTAATTAGAAATATATCCATCTTAATTTGAATGATATTTTCTCCCACCCTCAAGTTGTACCAAGTATACTTTTATCCCCTAAGTTTAATATTCATCAAACCACCTTCATCAATAAAGTCAGAAAAATCCTCCATACTCTCACTATATCTACTAAACAAACTTTCTCTATCTGCTAGAGATAAGGGGAGTTGAAGTCCACTCCTACTAGCCAATCCAAAACCCTTTTTAGTAGTAGAATTACGGGCATAGATATTTTAACAAATCCAAGAAATTTCCTAACCATTTTCTTTAAAGAGAATAGCCAAATGAATGTAAGATGAGGATAAATAAAATCCTTCCAAGCCCTCTGGATTCTAAAAAGTTACCATACCTGCTGAAGCTCATTATAATTGAAAACTTCTAAATCATATTTTTACCAAACTTTATTCTTAGCTTCAAAAAATATTTCTTTTCACATTTTAGTTTCTTGAATCATCAAAATATCAAGTTTATGGTTTTTCCTATAACTACTCAGAATCATTTATTTATTTGGGTTATTTAACACTCTTACATTCCACAATATAATCTTCATTTTCCCCTTAAGAAATCAAAGGATCCAAAATTTGATCTAAAGAATTTTGCTTACCTTCTTCAATCTCCCGGTTTGTTGTTCTTTCCCTTCTTTCTTTGTTGGGCATTTTTCCTTTTTTAAGAATTGTTTTCTAGAATATGCTTTAACCTATTCTGATTTGGCTAAACTTCTGATTTTTTTATCTTTTCATCTTTTTTTCCCTTATTTGAAGCTCAATTTAAAATACAAGTCACAATTTCCTTCATGAAATATATTTCATCAATATTATCTTCCTTTTGAGATGATTCACCCTTTTCTTGAGGGATTTTCAGCAAAATATTTTCTAAGGAGCCTCCTCATTTTTAAGATTCTCTTCTTCTTGATTCTCATCTTTCTTAGAAGCAATTTTCCTCCAGTTCCTTGTCACTAAGATCCACTTTTCTATCTCCATCAACCTAGTTTGGATTTAATTTTCTTATTTCCTCACAAATTTCTTCAAAATAAAACTCTTCAATAGGTTATTCATTAGATAACAATTTGAAACTTTTTTTTCAAGGATATATGACATGTTCTAATTCCTCAAAAGAGTGAGACATATTTTTGTTTCTCTTTGATCCTTCTTGTTGTCTTTCTTTTCCCAAGACTTTTTTTCCTTTACAGGGGCTCCTTACATTTTCTTTGATCATGCCCTACCCTAATAATTTTTTTGAAGAAGAGTGGAGAACACTCATATTCTATCTTCTAAACCCATTTCCCAAACTTATATTGTATTATTATCTCTTTAGGAATCACACTTCCTATAGGAATGCTAACAAAAAAATGAGCATATATCAATATTTTTCTATCCTTTATTATAGGATCATAAACTATCAAGGATCTTATTTACGTTGTTTTCCATGCTGAAATTTCCTCCTCCCGAAAATTTGTAGGTAAACTAGGAATTCTAACCCACATAGGGAGTTCCTTTCATTTTTCTTTAAAAGGATCAAAACCTAGGTGTAATTTCTAAACAAAAAGACTTAACCTTCCCATAGACCATGGTCCTCCTAACAATATTCTAACATAATATTCCTTATTGGAAAGATTAATGATAAAAACAATTAACATAAGATGCAATATCTAATGATCCTTTAGGATTCCATTTTCTACGAGCCCATTCTCAAAACCACTCAACATTAGGTCTGGTACCATAAAAATTACCAACAAGTAATTTTTCCATCCTATGCTTTTCTCAATTAGCTAAACCATCCAGAATAGATAGATTCAAAATACCATCATTTGAAACGGGCTTAAGATCAAACTCGAAGGAGTCACTTGGTCTCTTTTCCATCCCACCAATTTCTTAGCTCATGAGGATGGTTGGAAGCAGACAAGACTTAACTCCATCCCGATCCAATGGGCCCCTTGTTTTGCAGAACCCCATCTCAAGGATCTCCTATGTCTTGGAAAATTTCCTACCCATTCGTTTCTTGAAATTCACTTCTATTCACTCCCGCTCCCAATCCATTAATGGAAACTATTATTACAACAATGATATTATTACACACATATGAATATTAATAATATTTACACACCATGAGAGGACGTATACTCTAATATCTATGAACATTTTATTCATCAAATTCATGAAATTTTTTAACTACATAATAGATATTTTTAAATTTTATTTCCCTCTTAACATAATTTATATTGTATATGTCTTATATATAGAAATATGCCTTATGAAATTTTGTCTAAAATAAATGATGTAAGACAAGGCTCCCAACTCACACAAAGTGGATTATTTTTACTTATATCACAAATACTATGAAAAATTAGGAAACCAAAAATTCAAATAAAAATATAAAACCTTACTCCTAAGAGAGTGTAATACATGCCTATTATGGGTGACATTGATTACTATTAAGCTATGTTGTTCATAATGCAAAATCCATGTAACCCAAATAGTGATAATCACTACTCACTCTCCATTTTGTGATAACAGAAATATGTAATCATGAACAATGAAACTAACACCATATACCAGCTACACAACAATATATATGATGATAAGTAAATATTAAACTATAACTAATTCCCTAACCCATGGTATGTGAGGTTATCATTACCTTTCTTTTTTAGGTTATCTTCACTCAATATATAGCCTCCTCTCTATGACGCACTCCCTATGTGTTCCCATTATTTCATGAGGGAAATTACTTATCTCCGCATCCACCTCATACAACCAAATTGGTAGTTAGTTTTAGGAATAATAAGTACAAAAAAGTAATCTTGATTAATAAGAAAATCAACTTATTATGTAATGATTTCAAATCACTCCACTAATGTTAGATATTAATTGAGCATGATAAATTTATATTATTATTCTATGAATGTGTAAAATTGGATGCTATATTAGGGAAATTTTAGTGGCTAATATTTTTAATTTGGCTATTTCTGGAGAATTTTAAAATACCATTTGGCTATTTGGACACAATAAGAAAACCCAAGATTCACCAAAAATAATCTAAAATGTTACTATTTCCCACTAACATATCCAAATGAATTATAATACCAATATGTATTTTTTAATGGATTTCCTTTAAATCTATGAGCCATGATTTTAAAACATGTTTGGATTTTAATGAATTCTATGGGATCTTGGATCACAATCCCTACCATTTAAGAGAAAAAAATGAAATTTGATTAAATTTTCCATGTGTGTGTGTGTGTTGATATGATCAAATATATTAAAGGAGCCAAGTAAAGTAACCATATACTCAACTAATGATTATCTAAGGATGAAATTATAATATGGATTATATTCTATGTGATATGCTTTAAGTAAGGAATTCCATTGTGTAGTGCCCCACCTCGGGACAACAAAACCAAAACTAGATATTAATAAAGATTTGGGAATTTATTTTATTTTTTTATTTTTAAGTAGACAATAAGTATTAATGCTCTATTAATCCCCTTTCCTATTAGTAACTAGTTTATAATATTTATTTAACTTATCTGAAACTAAAAGGCACTAGCCCAATAGCCAATTAGTTATTTTATTTTCCTATGGGTTTTCAAGGGGCACAAACTTAAGTTTACCCCATTCTATTATAATTAATTTTCTCCCTTATTTATTAATTTGATCACACACCCCCTTTTATTTTGTTTCTCACTCCCATTAAATGCTTATGACTTACCATGTGTAGGATTAAACATGGGCCCTTGGATAAAATAAAATCCTGGCCCTTGTTTTCAAATTTACCCTATTGTTTCCCTAAATTTCTTTATGTTTTCTTTTTCCCTTCTCTTTTCCATGTTATTTTATCTCTCTCTCTCTTTGTATTACTCTCCTATTTGCAGGTTTGAGGAGGAACCATGGAATTGGATTGATTTTACCTTGGATTGTTTGAAGATCCATCCAATAACAATAAATATTTTTTTTTTTTGTTTTAAGACATATGTTTATTTATTTTAGTTTATTTTATTTTGCAGAGAAGGGGGGTACGGATGCAGTAGAGGAAGGGGTTGTGTATAAGGGTGGAACTATGGAGGAGCAGCATGGAGGGGAGACCACATAGCGCGGGCAGGGGCGGCACGACGAGGGATGTGGGGGTTCGAGTGGAATGGATGAGCATGGGGGATAGGCACGGGAAGGAGGGAGTGGGGGTTGGGGTAGACAAAGCACATGCGCGGGAGGGAGCAGGGACGGTGCAAGGTGTGGGGGTGTAGGGTGGTGCGCGCGTGGAGAGGGGGAGGGGAGTAGGGTGTAGTAGGCTGCAAGGGCAGCCGAGGCAGAGGTGACAATGGTTAGGCTGCATACGGGTGGGGATGGGGCCGAACCTCCCCAAAAATCAATTATTATTATTATTATTATTTTAAAACGTATATAATATAATGTATAGTATATATACTAAATTGTATATCTTTGTATTACAATATATATATATATATATATATATTTCATTATACACATATAAATCTGCAAAAATTACTTAAAGTAATATAATAATTAAACTAAGGCTATATATATATATATATATATATATATATCAAATATAGTTAATTTCTTTTGTACACAATGATAATTAGTGTTGATTGCAACTAAAAAAGTAACAGATTTTAAATTTTATTATATGATGCAAAATGAACTTAAAATTCTCTACTATTCACATTAAAAGATTCTCTATTTTGTGGTAAAGGGAAGCACAACTATTTCAAATGAAAATACTTAAGCACAAACCATTAGTGTCTACATGGAAAGGGATTTTAAAAAAAAAAACTATTCACATTCCATTTAATAATGTCTCAAAAAGAAAAAGAATAGTTATCTTCTTTTCCAAGGAAATACTAAATGATTAATTCAGATTTATTTATTTTTATACAAATGAGACTTTCAACAAGGTAATGATATTTCTTCCAAATGCAATAACTAAATGAACATTTCATATTTTTTAAACAGGAGGGATATTCAACATGAAGTGTGTATATATGTTCTCAAGAAATACATATTCGAATCTATACATTTTCTTTTCAAAAGGGAGAATACAATCAAATTTTCATATTAAAGAAAACCAACTAATACAATATTTCATTTTCAAGATTTGAAGTTCACATATACAAACATACACAAATACATAACTACCCAAGAAGATTTATCACAAGATTTTTACAAGGTTTTGAGGTAGATTACTAGCTCAATAATGGCTCAAGTTTACAAGAATACAAATTACAAAATAAGGATTTTACAAGGAGTACAAGTTTTCCACAAGCCATACTCTAGAGGTTACAATACAAGAAAAGTTTCACAAAGATTTGAGAGGACAATGAAACTCTCATTATCTCCAACTTCCAACTTTGAGATCCAACTTCCATGCCTTCAAGAAAACCATACAAGGAGAAAAATGCTTGTTTTTCCACCCAACCATAGGCATCATTACATGCCTTCCCAAGGTTGGGATGCATGCTAGCCTCCCCTAAGCCCATGGGAAAGAGGACTACCATCCACAACTTGCACAAGAGTGAGGGTAAAAAAAAGATACATCCACATGAGAGTAAGACAAATATAACAATAAGACTCAAAGATCGAAAAGAGAAGAACCCAAGTTCTACCTCTAAAAAAATGGGGAAGAGAGGAGAGAAGTTCTCAAAAATTGTAACCAACAATAGTTGCATTAAAGACAAGATCTCCATACCCTCCTTATTTCTCCACCCTTTCACCGAATCCTTCTTGGAAGGATTTTCAAACCCCAAATGGGTTTCCTTACCAAGAATGGGGAAGGAGGTTCAAGCCAAATGAACCAACTTCCCCACCTCAAAACCATTTTATGGGAATAACTAAATAGTACAAGGATTTCCCATCAAGCCTATCAGGATTGAGAGGAAAAATCCTCTCTCTTTCCCCCACAACTCCAAAGCTCCATCATGCCATATGATGGAGGGAGCAAAAACAAGTAACAATAAATAATGATCCACATGCAACAACCAAATTTCCAAGTAAACAAATATAACAACTAGCATGAATAAAAATCATACAATAAGGCTTAAGAGCCCTACCTCAAAGAAAGCTCTCAAAACAGCTTCCCAACTTCAATCTTTTCCACTTCTTGATTCAAGCAAACTCTAGCTCCAAATCCATAAGCATCTGAGAAAAATCTCCAACAAAAAGTTCTCTTCCTTTCCCATGCGGGGAATTTGAAGAGGAGAAAGAAAAATCCTCACAAATGAGGGGTGGCATGTGTCACCCTCTCTTCTTTCAAGGTCAAAGATGCCAAAACAAAAGAGAGAGGGTAAAATCCATTTTAGCCCTCTTCTCCCAAATTACCTAAATTGATAACAAAAAAATCTTTCGCAACTTTTAAAAACACACTAATCCATACCCATTACATGGATGTGACCAAACAAGAGGAAAAAAGGAGGAAAACTCCCGCTAGCCTTGAAAATAAGCCCCCTACCAATTAGGTAGGGTCCAAGGGCTCATTTTTATGTTAAGGAACTCCCAAACTAAAAAGGGATCCCTAAAATTGTTTAAAATAACCCAATGTCTGGTTTGGCAAATTTGGCACAAGCGTAGAGGGTGTGGGGCCCACCCAAGGGTTCACATGTGATCCTAAACCCTCTAGATTAAGTACATCATTAATCTAATTCAAAACTTAATGCAAGTGGGGTCATTAATTCCCCAAAACAAGTTTACAACACAAACTAAAAACCCTAAGCAAAATTAATAATTACAAGACATATTACATTACAAATGAGGGTCACCCATGGTGCCCAAAATAATAATTTTAATGCTAAGGCCTCAAGCAATAAACATGTCTAGGGCTTAGCCTATGGGATGCTTGTGCAAAGTTGTGTAGCTGGCCTGAGTCCCACGTTCTCCTGTGACATGTTTCCTGCACATTCATTACACACATTAAACACACCTATCTGATAAAATATAAATCAACCACTAAATAAGATATCAATGAATTATAGACTAACATTTCATCTTTCTGGAATCGAAAGTGCGACAGTGGGCACAACTATACATAATTCACCATAAGTTAGTCACAATGATAAAATGACATGTATCCATAGAATCCCAACATGCAACAAACTAAGTATCCATCAATATAACTTTATTCCAAAAAAACATCATATCAATTAGTATCCATGACATCATAAGATAATGCAAAAACATAGTAATTAAGCTAAATTGGTGTTATATGCCTAAATGTCCATACATGCCTAATCAGATCAAATCTCCTAATGTAATGTTCAAAACATATCAAATTTCTGTCAAAACATGTCTATTAGAAATGAGAAATAAATAAGCCCTGAGCTATAAAATTTTGGGCATGACATCCCCCTCTACTAAAATTAGAATTCCTCCTAGAAGTCACTGAAAAGATAGTGATATCTAGCCCTCAAAAGTGTCGCATCCTCGAGGTAGTTGTTGTCTCGTTATATTAGTCTCTTTGCACTCTAACCTGGTCCAATTTTTGATGCATGAAATGCCAACCTTCGGTGCTCGAGTATGTATACAAGCTCTAGTCTCCACTTTGTCCTCCAACTTCTACATGTAATGCTTTGACCAATCCAAAACATGAGAAATATCTGGTACATATCTATGTAGTATAGAAACATGAAATAAATCATGGGCCCATACAATTGGTGGCAAAGCTAGGTGGTAGACAACTGGGTGATGCCCTCTAAAATCTCAAAAGGACCCACAAAATGAGGCGAAAGCTTAGAACCCTTTCCATAGTGGATTGGGCTCTTATGCGAGTAAACCATTAAGAAGACCTTGTCACCCACCGAGAAGTGACGATAAATCCTCTTTGTGTCTGCATACACCTTTTGGCATGCTCTATCCTACTCAAGATGCTATCTAATCGAACAACTTGTTGCTCCAAATCCACGTAGATAAGATGGTCCCAGGATAATCCTATCATCTATTCTTTCCTAACTCAAAGGTGTCCTACAAGGTCATCCATATAAGGCACGGTAAGGAGCCATACCAATGGAACTATGATAGTTGTTGTTATAAGCAAACTCAACTAAATGCATATAATCTTCCCACTTATCTTGCTGATCCATCACATACATCTCGAACATGACCTCCGAGACTGATTAACTCTCTCTTTCTATCCATCTGTCTTTGGATGATAGGCTAAGATGAAATTAACTGAGTACGGAGAGAGCGATCTGAAAGGAATTCTAGAAAACTAAAGTGTAGATGGTATCCTTGTCATTGATGATGGTCTTCGGAATCCCATGCAACCTAACAATGTCCTCCATAAATAATTTGGTGATGGCATATGCATTATAGGTGACCTTGGTTGGCAAGAAGTGTGCAACCTTGGTAAATTTATCCATGGTGACCATAATGGCATCATGATGATAAGAAGACATAGGAAGTCCAACTATGAAATCCATGGAGATCACATCACATTTCCACTTGGGAATATCATGAGGATGTAAAAGTCCTGTGGGATGAGAATGCTCTGCCTTGACCCTCTGACACTCAAGGCAATGTGCAATGTGCAAAAAAATCTGCTATGTGCAATTGATGGTACCCTAACTTGACATCGATTTTGGAGAATACTCTCGCTCCCCACATCTGATCAAACAAGTCATAAATCCTATGGAGCAGATAACGATTATTTATTGTGACCTTGTTGAGCTTCCTAAAGTCAACACAAAGCCTGAGAGAACCATCCTTCTTCACAAATATGACTGGTGCTCCCTAAGGAGATACACTAGGGTGAATGAGACCCTTATCTAACAACTCCTCTAACTGAATATTGAGCTCATGAAGCTCTAGAGTCATCATCCGATAGGGTGCCCTAGAAACTGGTGCAGATCTAGGTACTAAATCAATGGTGAAATCCACCTCTCTACGGGGTGGTATCCCTGGAAGCTCACCTAGAAACACATCGGCATACTCCCTCAAAACTGCATGATCATCTAAGGGTGAATGCTATGGAGTGCTCTTTGATCGATCACTTGATGGTCATAGAAATTAACCGACATCCCTCATGCATGCTACGTTTGAGCTACTTAGCTGAGATCATGCACAAAGAGATAGGCCTCTTCATCCCTAAAATCACAACTGCACTACCAAGATCATCTTGACACTCAATGACCTTATTTCTATAATCCACCTTAGCTCGATGAGCCTCGAGCCAATCCATACCCAATACTACCTGATAGGATCCTAGAGGAATAACTCGAAGGTCAAGTGTAGTGGAGAAGGCTCCTAAATCAAGTACGTAACTCTCCACATATGAGTCCACGGTGAGTTTGGCCCCAGAGGCCAACTCAACCTGCCAACTATCTAGTTGCCTAGCCACCACTAGCCCACATTGGTCCACTATAGAAGGTGATATAAAAGAATCTGAAGCACCTAAATCAAAAATTACTGAGATAGAAATACCCCTAATAGTACCTGTCGTCTCAATGACTGTGGCCTAATGCTCGGCTTGGTAGTTATCAACCACTACATATACACACTGAGCACATCCTACATCACCCACCGTCTGCTTGGATCTAGCAGCTCTCTATGCATCCATGGTATTGGGTTTGTGTGGGCACATACGCACATAGTGATCAGGAGATCCACAAATGAAACATCCTCTTGTACCCCTATGAGATGGGGTCCCTCTTGTACTCTGGTGTACTGATCCTGCCAGTCCAACCCTAGCAGACTCTGCGTGTGAGCTAGTTGTACAGTGAGTACCTTTCCTCCTATCCCTGGCTCCACCAAAACCTCCTCTAGTGCCACCTCTCTCGAAAACTTTGATTAAATCTCAGCCCTCTCTGCTTGTGGCCATGATGCTACATTTGTTTTTGTGGGTGCGGTGGAGCCCTTGTAGCTGTTGGCAAAGGTAAGAATCCTCCTCTAGGAGGTGGTACTATACCCTGTGACCTCGACTCGAGAAAGGCCTGTATCCTCTCCTAAAACTTGCTCTTATTTCTATCCTGGTGCTCAGGTACCTTGGTTCTGTTCTCCTCAACTAAGTAGGCCTTCTCAATGGCCTTCTCAAGTGAGGGAGGAGATAAAATCTTGACTGCTCCTGCTATAATTGCATTAAGCCCTCAAATAAACCTATTAACCTATAATTTCTCATCTTGTAGGTAGTCCACATACTACAGAAGATCCAAGAACCTGCTCTCATACTACGCTACTGTGCCAGATCCCTATCGTAAGTCATGAAACTCATCAATCCTCTTCTACATGAAATTCTCTAACATATAACAAGCCCTGAATCACTCCTCAAACATCTCCCATGTCATTATCTCTTGAGTTAGATGGAGCTTCCACTCCTCATTCCTCCACCAAACACCTACTGTGTCTCGAAGGAGGTGTATGGCGAACCTTGCCTTGATGTTTCTCTCGTAAGAGTGCAAGCCAAAGTAACTATCCAAGCTAAGGAGCCATGACTTAGCCCTAAAGCCATCTGTAGAGCTGGTGTAGGTGGGCGGCTGCAAGTGAAGGAGATCCCTGATCACACTACCTATATCTCGATCCTGGCAATGTAGTCCAATAGGTGAAAGGGGTTACCTATCCCCAAATGGTCCCTCAAGATTGTGTGAGTGGCTATGATGGTACAAGGCTACCCTCTCATGAAAAAATGGAAGGGCTACATGACCTTTCCCACCTTGGTGTATCATGCTCTAGTGGCTCTAAATGCACATCCTCACCTATCATCTCCTCTCTCACCTCCTACAGTGGTGGAAGGTCTGCTCACAACGCCTATCGGCTACTGCGGGACCTCTAATATCCGAGGCCCAAATTAGTGCTTGGTGGCTCCTGTGTAGGTTAGTATGCCCCAAGCCTCTAGCTAATCATCCCCTCTTGGGTTTCATCCTATACACGAGGTGGGCGAAGAGGTTATTAAATGGTTGCAAAAAATGTTTAGTTATTTTATTTATTTATTTATTTTTAATGTTATCACCAATGTTGTTAACCGGTTGATTGATTACCCAGAGTGTCCGCGTGTGTGAACCTCCACTCTGATACCAAATGTAGTGCCCTACCTCGAGACAATGAAACCAAAACCAGATATTACTAAAGATGTGGGATTTTTATTTTATTTTTTAGTTTTTAAGTAGACAATAAGTATTAATGCTCTATTAATCCCCTTTCCCATTAATAACTAGTTTATAATATTTATTTAACTTATCCAAAATTAAAAGGCACTAGCCCAATAGCCAATTAGTTATTTTATTCTCCTATGAATTTTCAAGGGTCACAAACTTAAGTTTACCCCATTCTATTATAATTAATTTTCTCCCTCTTTTATTAATTTGACCACACACCCCCTTTTATTTTGTTTCTCACTCCCATAAAATGCTTATGACTTACCATGTGTAGGATTAAACATGGGCCCTTGGATCAAATTAAATCCTGGCCCTTGTTTTCAAATTTACCCTATTGTTGCCCTAACTTTCTTTATGTTTTCTTTTTCCTTTTTCTTTTCCATGTTATTTTCTCTCTCTATTTGTTTTACTCTCCTATTTGCAGGTTTGAGGAGGAACCATGGAATTGGATTGATTTTACCTTGGATTGTTTGAAGATCCATCCAATAACAATAAACATTTTTTTTTTTTTGTTTAAAGACATGTTTATTTATTTTAGTTTATTTTCTTTTGCGAGAGAGAAGGGGGATCTGTAGAGGAAGGGGTTGTGTATGAGGGTGGAAGTGTAGAGGAGTAGCATGGAGGGGAGACTAGCGGATGCGGCGGGGATGTGGGTGTTCGTTGGAATGGACGGGTGTGTGGGAAAGGTGTGGGGAAGGAGGGATTGGGGGTTGGGGCAAACAACACGGGCGCGGGAGGGAGTGGGGGACAACGGCAGGTGTAGAGGTGTAGGGTGGTGCGTGCACGGAGAGGGGAGGCTGCGGTAAGCGGCGAAAGGGTGGCTAGGACAAAGGCGGCAGTAGATGGATTTGTATATGGGTGGGGGAGGGCCGACCCTCCCCAAATCAATTTTTTTATTTATTTTTATTTATATTTATTTATTATTTGAAATGTGTATAATATAATGTATAGTATATATACTATATTGTATATCATTATATTACAATATATATATATATATATATATATATATATATATAAAATTTATATTCAAAAAGTATCTATTTCATTACACACATAAATCTTCTTATATTACTCAAAGTAATATAATAATTAAACTAAGGCTATATATATATATATATATATTTAATTCTGAATATGGTTATTTTCTTTTGTACACAATGATAAATAGTGTTGATTGCAACTTAAAAAAAAGTAACAGATTTTAAATTTTATTATATGATGCAAAATGAACTTAAAATTATCTACTACTCACATTAAAAGATTCTCTATTTTGTTGTAAAGGGAAGCACAACTATTTCAAATGAAAATACTAAGCACAAACCATTAACTTCTACATGGAAAAGAATTCAAAACTATTCACATTCCATTTAATAATGTTTAAAAAGAAAAAGAATAGTTATTTTCTTTTCCAAGGAAATACTAAATTATTAATTCAAATTTATTTATTTTTATACAAATGAGACTTTAAGGTAACCCAGGGTGTTCAAGAAACAACAAGGTAATGATATTTCTTCCAAATGTATTAACTAAATAAACATTTCATATTTTTTAAACAAGAGGGATATTCAACATGAAGTGTGTATATATGTTCTCAAGAAAGACATATTTCGAGTCTATACATTTTCTTTTCAAAAGGGATAATACAATAAAATTTCCATATTAAAGAGAACCAACTAATACAATATTTCATTTTCAAGATTTGGAGTTCACATACACAAACATACACAAATAATTAACTACCCAAGAAGATTGATCACAATATTCTTCTTTACAAGGTTTTGAGGTAGATTACTAGCTTAATAATGGCTCAAGTTTACAGCAATAAAAATTATAAAATAAAGATTTTACAAGGAGTACAATTTTTCCACAAGCCAAACTCTAGAGGATATAATACAAGAAAAGTTTCTCAAAATTTGAGGGGACAAAGAAACTCTCATTATCTCTAACTTCCAACTTTGAGATCCAACATCCATGCCTTCAAGAAAACCATACAAGGAGAAAAATACTTTTTTCCACCCAACCATAGGCATCATTACATGCCTTCCCAAGGTTGGGATGCACTCTAGCCTCCTCCAAGCCCATGGGAAAGAGGACTACCATCCAAAACTTGCACAAGAGTGAGGGTAAACAACAAAGATGCATCCACATGAGAACAAGACAAATATAACAATAAGACTCCAAATTTTACAAAGATGAAAAAGAGGAGAACCCAATTTCTACCTCTAAAACAAATGGGGAAGAGAGGAGAGAACTTCTCAAAAATTGTAACCAACATCAGTTGCATTAAAGACAAGATCTCCATGCCCTCCTTATTTCTCCTAATTCATTCAAGCCCTCCGTATTTCTCCACCCTTCAACCAAATCCTTCTTAGAATGATTTTCAAACCCCAAATGGGTTTCCTTACCAAGAATGGGGAAGGAGGTTCAAGCCAAATGAACCAACTTCCCCACCTCAAAACTATTTGATGGGAATAACTAAATCCTACAAGGATTTCCCATCAAGGCTATTAGGATTGAGAGGAAAAATCCCTCTCTCTTCCCCCACAACTCCAAAACTCCATCATGCCCTATGATGGAGGGAGAAAAAACAAGTAATAATAAATAAAAATCCACATATAACAACCATATTTCCAAGTAAACAAATCTAACAAATAGCATGAATATAACTCATAAAATAAGGCTTAAGAGCCCTACCTCAAAGAAAGCTCTCCAAAAAGCTTCCCAACTTCAATATTTTCCACTTCTTGACTCAAGAAAACTCTAGCTCCAAATCCACAAGCATCCAAGCAAAATCTCAAAAAAAAAAGTTCTCTTCCTTTCCCATGAGGGGGAATTTGAAGAGGAGCAAGCAAAAATCCTCACAAATGAGGGGGTGACATGTGTCACCCCTCTCTTCCTTCAAGGTCAAAGATGCCAAAACAAAAGAGAGAAAGGGTAAAATGCCTTTTAGCCCTCTTCTCCCAAATTACCTAAATTGATAACAAAACAAATCTTGTGTAACTTTTAACAAACACACTAATCCATACCCCTTACATGGACGTGACCAAAAAGAGGCAAAAAGGGAGGGAAAACTCCCTCTAGCCTTAGAAATAAGGCCCCATACCTATTAGGTAGGTTCAAGGGCTCATTTTTATGTTAAGGGAACTTCTAAACTCAAAAGGGGTCCCTAAAAATGCCCAAAATAACCTAATTTCGGGTTTAGAAAATTTGGCACAAGGGTAGATGGTGTGGGGCCCACCCAAGGGTTCACATTTGATCCTAAACCCTCTATATTAATTACATCATTAATTTAGTTCAAAACTTAATGCAAGTAGGGTAATTAATTCCCCAAAACACCCTAAGCAAAATTAATAATTACAAGAGATATTACATTACAAATTAGGGTCACCCATGGTGCCCAAAACAATAATTCTAACACTAAGGCCTCAAGCAATAAAACTGTCTAGGGCTTAGCCCATGGGCTGCTTGTGCATTGTTGTGTAGCTGGCCTGAGTCCCATGTTCTCCTGTGACCTATCACTGCACACTCATTGCACACATTAAACACACACTGTCGATAAAATATAAATCAACCACTAAATAAGATATTAATTAATTCTAGACTAACATTTCATATTTTCGGAATCGAAAGTGCGACAACGTGCACAACTATACATAATTCACCATAAGTTAGTCACAATGATAAAATGACATGTATCCATAGAATCCCAACATGCAATAAATCGAGTATCCATCAATATGACTTTGTTCGAAAACAACATCATATCACTTAGTATCTATGACATCATAAGATAATGCAAACAACATAGTAATCAAGATAAATCAGCGTTATACGCCTAAATGTCCATACATGCCTAATCGGATCAAATCTCCGAATTTAACGTTCAAAACATATCAAATTTATCTCAAAACATGTCTATGAGAAATGAGAAACAAGTAAATGAGCTATAAAATTGTGGGCACTACATCCCCACTACTAAAATTAAACTTCCTCCGAGAAGTCACTTTGAAAAATGTAGGGATATCTAGCCCTCAAAGGTGTCGCATCCTCCCGGGTAGCTCTTTGTCTCGTTGTATCGGTCCCACTGCGCTCTAACTGGTCTAAGTATCAACCCCAAAGGGCCAACCTCTCATGCTCTAGTATGTATATGGGCTCCAGTCTGCACTTTGTCCTCCATCCTCTACCTATAATTCGAACCAATCCAAAACATGAGAAATATCTGGTACATATCTACGTAGTACAGAAACATGAAATACATCATGGGCCTGTGTAAGGTGTTATGGAAAAGCTAGGTGGTAGGCAACTAGATCGATGACCTCTAAAATATCAAAAGGACCCACAAAATGAGGTGAAAGCTTAGAACCCTTTCCATAGTGGATTGGGATCTTATGCGGGTGAACCCTCAAGAAGACCTTGTCACCCACTGAGAAGTGACGATCAATCCTCTTGGTGTCTGCATACACCTTCTAGCGTGCTCTAGCCTACTCAAGATGCTATCTAATCGGATCAACCTCTTTGCTTCAAATCCTATAGATAAGTTGGTCCCGGGATAATCCTGTCATCTAGTCTATCCCAACTCAAAGGTGTCGAGGAGCTATACCAATGGAACTATGATAGCTGTTGTTATAAGAAAAATCAACTAAATGTAAATAATATTCCCACTTATTCTACTGATTCATCACATACATCCTCAACATGTCCTCCAGTACCTAATTAACTCTCTCTCTGTGTCCATATGTCTCTGGATGATAGGTGAGCTGAAATTAATATGAGTACCCAGAGTGGTCTGAAAGGAAGTCTAGAAAACTGAAGTGTAGATGGTATCCCTATCATTGATGATGGTCTTTAGAATCCCATGCAACCTAACAATGTCCTCCATAAATAATTTAGTGATGGCCTGAGCATTATAGGTTACCCTGGTTAGTGAGAAGTGTGCAACCTTGGTCAACTTATCCACGGTGACCATAATGGCATCATGATGATAAGAAGACATAGGAAGTCGACTATGAAATCCATGGAGATCACATCCCATTTCCACTTGGGAATATCATGAGGATGTAAAAGTCCTACGGGATGAGAATGTTTTTCCTTGACCCTCTAACACTCAAGGCAACGTGCAACAAAATTTTCTATGTCCCATTGAATACCTAGCCAATAATATAACTCCCTCATATCAGCATGTATTTTCTCCACGTTTGAGTGTGCTGCATATGGGGCTTGATGAGCCTTTGTGAGGATGAAGCTACGCAGATCACCTAACTTAGGTACATAGATGCACCTATGGAACTGAAGTAAACCATTTGTCTCTAAAATACACCCTGAATATCTGCCCTCTACTGAACCCTATGACTCCAACATCTATCTAGCTCCCTCATAAAACCTTTCCTCTGGAAGGTGCCCAAGAATCATGCCTCTCGGATCATTGACTGAAGTGACAAAGAAGCAAGCACATGTCATTGTCTACTAAGTGCATCTACAAAAACATTTTCCTTTCCCTTGATATACTGCACCTCCATGTCATACTCACATAGGAACTCCATCTAATGTCATTTAAGTGTTGAGGTTCGACTATAAGAATATATTCTACAAGCTACAATGATTTGTCCTCAAAATGAAAGGTCTACCCAAAAGGAAGTGTCACCAATGCACAAGGGCATGAACAACTACTGCAAGCTCCAAGTCATGAGTAGGGTAATTAAGCTCGTAGTCCTTGAGCTTACGAGACTCAAAGGCAATAACCCAATGCTCCTGCATAAGAATTGCTCCCAAACCCTCTAGTGATGCATCAGTACAAACAACAAAATCCTCTGTCGGGTCTGGAACTGCTAAGATGGGTGCCATGGTTAACCTTTCCTTAAGCAACTGAAAGGCCTGCTCACACTTTTTTGACCAATCAAACTTATTCCCTTTTCTCTGAAGAGAAGTGATAGGGTGAGAAATCCTAGAAAAGTCTTGTATAAACTTGTAGTAATACCCTGCTAAACCGATGAAAATCCTCACCTCGAATCGATGTGGTGCTTGCTTGTGTCCATGATAACTTGTATCTTAGAGGGATCTACTAAGATACCCTTTCCTAATATGATATGACCCAAGTATTGAATCTTTGTCTAAAAGAAGCTACATTTTTCCAAGTTCCCATATAACTTTTGCTCTCTCAAAACCTAAAGTACCTGTCTCAAATGCTCCTCGTGTTCCTCCTCGGAATGAGAATATATCAATATGTCATCAAGGAACACTAAGACAAAGTGATCTAGAAATGTCCTGAATACTCCATTCATGAGGCTCATGAAGATAACTGGGGCATTAGTCAAACCAAATGGAACAAATGTGAACTCATAATGCCCATAACATGTGTGAAACGTTGTCTTATGAATGTATGCATTTGATATGCGCAACTGATGGTACCCTGAATTGAGATCAATTTTGGAGAATACTCTCACTCCCCACATCTAATCAAACAAGTCATCAATCCTAGGGAGCGGATAATGATTCTTTATTGTGACCTTGTTGAGCTTCCTAAAGTCAACACAAAGCCTGAGAGAACCATCCTTCTTCTTCACAAATATGACTGGCACTCCCCAAGGAGATACACTATGGTGAATGAGACCCTTATCTAACAACTCCTCTAACTTAATCTTGAGCTCATGAAGCTCTAGAGTTGTCATCTGATAGGGTGACCTAGAAATTGGTGTAGATCTAGGTATTAAATCAATGGTGAAATCCACCTCTTTGAGGGGTGGTATCCTTGGAATTTCACCTAGAAACACATCGGCATACTCCCTCAAAACTGCATGATCATCTAAGGGTGAATGCTCTAGAGTTCTCTCTCGATTGATCACTTGACAAAGTGATAAAAAATAATTGACATCCCTTACACATGCTCCGCTTGAGTTGCTTAGCATTTGAGATCATGTGTAAAGAGATACGCCTCTTTAACCCTGAAATCACAACCGCACTACCAAGATCATCCCGACACTCAATGACTTTAGTTTTGCTATCCACCTTAGCTCGATGAGTCTCGAGCCAATCCATACCCAATACTACACCGATAGGAACCTAAAGGAATAACTTGAAGGTCAAGTGTAGTGGAGAAGGCTCCTAAATCAAGTACGCAACTCTCCGCATACAAGTCCACAATGAGTTTGAGCCCAGAGGACAACACAACCTACAAATTATTTGGTTACGTAGCCACCACTAGCCCACCTTTGGTTCACTATAGAAGGTGATATAAAAGAATCTAAAGCACCTGAATCAAAAAATACTGAGATAGAAATACCCCTGATAGTACCTTTCATCTCAATGATTGTGGCTTTGATGCTCGGTCGGTGGTTGTCAACTACTTGCATATACATGATGAGTGTGTCCTACATCACCCACCATCTACTCAAATCTAGTGGGTCTCTATGCATCCATGGTATTGGGTTTATGCGGGCACATACACACATAGTGATTAGGAGATCCACAAATGAAACATCCTCCTGTACCCCTATGAGATGGGGTCCCTCCTGTACTCTGGTGTAATGATCCTGCTAGTCCAACCCTAACAAACTACTATGTGTGAGTTGGTTGTACTCCCGAGTACCCTACCTCCTATCCTTGGCTCCACCAAAACCTCCTCTAGTGCCACCTCTCTGAAAACTTTGATCTCTGTCAGCCCCTCTCTGCTGGCTGGCGGCCATGATGTGTTGTCTCATCGCTACGCATGTGGTGGAGCCCTTATGGCTACTGGCGGAGGCTAGAATCCTCCTCTAGGGGGTGGTGTTGTACCCTGTGACCTATGATGGTGAAAGGCTGTATCATCTCTCCTGAAAATTGCTCTTCTTTCTATCTCGGGTGCCTATGCCTTAGTTCTATTATCCTTAGCTAAGTAGGCCTTCTCAAAGGCCTTCTCAAGTGTGGAAGGAGATAACATCCTGACTGCTCCTACTATATCTACATTAAGCCCTCAAATAAACCTATTAACCTATAATTTCTCATCTTACAGGTAGTCCACATACTATAGAAGATCCAGAACCTGCTCTCATACTATGCTACTATGTCAGATCCCTATCGTAAGTCATGAAACTCATCGATCCTCTTCTGCACAAAATTCTCTGACATATAACGAGCCCTGAATCACTCCTCAAACATCTCCCAGGTCACTGTCTCTTGAGTCAGATGGAGCTTCCGCTCCTCATTCCTCCACCAAATGCCTGCTACATCTCGGAGGAGGTGTATGGCGAACCTTTCCTTAACATTTCTCTCATAAGAGTGTAATCCAAAGAAACTATCCAAGCTAAGGAGCCATCACTCAACCCCAAAGCCATCTGTAGAGCCGGTGTAGGTGGGTGGCTGTAAGTGAAGGAGATCCTTGATCACACTTCCTATATCCCGATCCTGGCGATGTAGTCCAATAGGTGAAAGGGGTCACCTATCCCTAAATGGTCCCTCGAGACTATGTGAGCTACTACGACGGCACGAGGCTACCCTCTGGTGATGAATGGAAGGGCTACGTGAACTCTCTCACCTCGGTGTATCGTGCTCTAGCGACTCGAATGCATGTCCTCATAGCCATATCACCTCCTTTTCTCTCAATGGAATCTCCTGTCTCGCCTTCTGTGGTGGTGGAAGGTGCTACTCCACAACGCCTATCAGCTATTATAGGATCTCTAATATCTGAGTCCCAAATTCAGGTGTCGGTGGCTCTCGCGTAGGTGCACTACACCCCAAGCCTCTAGCTGATTGTCCCCTCTTGGGTGCCATCCTGTACACGAGGTGGGCGAAGAGGTTATTAAATGGTTGCAGAAAATGTTTAGTTATTTAATTAATTTATTTATTTTTAATGTTATCACCAATGTTGTTAACCGGTTGATTGATTACCCAGAGTATCTGCGTGTGCGAACCTCTACTTTGATACCAAATGTAGTGCCCGCCTCGGGACAACAAAACCAAAACTAGATATTACTAAAGATTTGTGAATTTTTTTTTTTTAAAGTAGAAAATAAGTATTAATTCTCTATTAATCCCCTTTCCCATTAGTAACTAGTTTATAATATTTATTAACTTATTTAAAATTAAAAGGCACTAGCCCAATAGCCAATTAGTTATTTTATTCTCCTATGAATTTTCAAGGGTCACAAACTTAAGTTTACCCCATTCTATTATAATTAATTTTCTCCCTTTTTATTAATTTGACCACACACCCCCTTTTATTTTGTTTCTCACTCCCATAAAATGCTTATGACTTACCATGTTTAGGATTAAACATGGGCCCTTGATCAAATTAAATCTTGGCCCTTGTTTTCAAATTTACCCTATTATTGCCCTAACTTTCATTATGTTTTCTTTTTCCTTTCTTTTTTCCATGTTATTTTCTCTGTCTATTTTTTTACTCTCCTATTTACAGGTTTGAGGAGGAACCATGGAATTGGATTGATTTTACGTTGGATTTTTTAAGATCCATCCAATAACAATAAACATTTCTATTTTTTTTTAAGACATATGTTTATTTATTTTAGTTTATTTTCTTTTGTAGAGAAGAAAGGGGGGCGGGGGATCTATAGAGAAAGGGGTTGTGTATGAGGGTGGAAGTGTGGAGGAGCAACGTGGAGGGAAGGCTGGCCGGTGTGGTAGGGGTGTGGGGTTCGGTGGAATGGATGGGTTTGGGGTACATGTGAGGGGAAGGAGGGAGTGGGGTTGGGGGCGGAAACACGGAGTGCGGGAGGGAGCAGGGGACAATGGCGGGTGTGGAGGTGTAGGGTGGTGTGCGCGGAGAGGGGAGTAGGATGCAGCGGTAGCAAGGGTGGCCGGTGCGGAGGTGATGGTGGATGGGCTGCATATGGGTGGGGGGGGCTGAACCTCCCCAAATCAATTTCTTTTATTTTTATTTTTTATTTATTATTTAAAACGTATATAATATAATGTATACTATTTATACTATATTGTATATCTTTGTATCACTATATATATATATATATATATAATTTATATTCCAAAAAGTATCTATTTCATTACACACATATAAATCTATAAGAATTACTCAAAGTAATATAATAATTAAATTAAGGCTATATATATATATATATATTTAATTCTGGATATGGTTAATTTCTTTTGTACATAATGATAAATAGTGTTGATTTTGACTTAAAAAACAAGTAAAAATTTTTAAATTTTATTATATGATGTAGAATGAACTTAAAATTATCTACTATTCACATTAAAAGATTCTCTATTTTGTGGTAAAGGGAAGCACAACTATTTCAAATGAAAATAGTTAAGCACAAACCATTAGCTTCTACATGGAAAGGAATTCAAAAAAACTATTCACATTCCATTTAATAATGTTTCAAAAAGAAAAAGAATAGTTATTTTCTTTTCCAAGGAAATACTAAATGATTAATTCAAATTTATTTTTTTTTATACAAATGAGACTTTCAACAAGGTAATGATATTTCTTTCCAAATGCAATAACTAAATAAACATTTCAGATTTTTAAACAAGAGGGATATTCAACATGAAGTGTGTATATATGTTCACAAGAAAGACATATTCCCAATCTATACATTTTCTTTT
Organism: Taxus wallichiana var. yunnanensis; assembly: GCA_018340775.1. Classification (NCBI taxonomy): domain Eukaryota; kingdom Viridiplantae; phylum Streptophyta; class Pinopsida; order Cupressales; family Taxaceae; genus Taxus; species Taxus wallichiana. The sequence goes on from CM031234.1 coordinate 56,113,696, forward strand.
CAAAAGGGAGAATACAATCAAATTTTCATATTAAAGAAAACCAACTAATACAATATTTCATTTTCAAGATTTGAAGTTCACATATACAAACATACACAAATACATAACTACCCAAGAAGATTTATCACAAGATTTTTACAAGGTTTTAAGGTAGATTACTAGCTCAATAATGGCTCAAGTTTACAACAATACAAATTACAAAATAAGGATTTTACAAGGAGTACAAGTTTTCCACAAGACAAACTCTAGATGTTACAATACAAGCAAAGTTTCACAAAGATTTGAGGGGACAGAAACTCTTATTATCTTCAAATTCAACTTTTAGATCCAACTTCCATGCCTTCAAGAAAACCATACAAGGATAAAATGTTTATTTTTCCACCCAACCATAGGCATCATTACATGTCTTCCCAAGGTTGGGATGCATGCTAGCCTCCCCAAGCCCATGAGAAGGACTAAAATCCAAAACTTGCACAAGAGTGAGGGTAAACAACAAAGATACATCCACATGAGAACAAGTAAAATATAACAATAAGACTCCAAATTTTACAAAGATGAAAAGAGGAGAACCCAAGTTCTACCTCTAAAACAAATGGGGAAGAGAGGAGAGAAGTTCTCCAAAATTGTAACCAACAATAGTTGTATTAAATACAAGATCTCCATACCCTCCTTATTTCTCCTAATTCATTCAAGCCCTCATTATTTCTCCACCCTTTCATCAAATCCTTCTTACAAGTATTATCAAATCCCAAAGGGGTTTCCTTACCAAGAATGGGGAAGGAGGTTCAAGCCAAATGAACCAACTTCCCCACCTCAAAACCATTTGAGGGGAATAAATAAATCCTACAAGGCTTTCCCATCAAGCCTATGAGGATTGAGAGGGAAAAATCCTTTCTCTTCCCCCATAACTCCATCATGTCATATAATGGAGGGAGAGAAACAAGTAACAATAAATAAAAATCTACATGCAACAACCACATTTCCAAGTAAACAAATCTAACAACTAGCATGAATACAATTGATACAATAAGGCTTAAGATCCCTACCTCAAAGAAATCTCTCCAAAAATCTTCCTAACTTCAATCTTTTCCACTTCTTGACTCAAGCAAACTCTAGCTCTAAATTCACAAGCATCCAAGCAAAAGCTCCAAAAAAAGTTCTCTTCCTTTCCCATGAGGGGAATTTACAGAGGAGCAAGAAAAATCCTCACAAATGAGGGGGTGACATGTGTCACCCCTCTCTTCCTTTAGTGTAAAAGATGCCAAAAAAAAAGAGAGAAAGGGTAAAATGCCTTTTAGCCCTCTTCTCCCAAATTACCTAAATTGATAACAAAACCAATCTTACGTAACTTTTAACAAACACACTAATCCATACCCCTTACATGGATGTGACCAAATAAGAGGAAAAAAGGGAGGTAAAAATTCCTCTAGCCTTTGAAATAAGCCCCCTACCTATTAGGTAGGGTCCAAGAAACTCATTTTTATGTTAAGGAACTCTCAAACTAAAAGGGGTCCCTAAAATGTCCAAAATAACCCAATTTCGGGTTTTGAAAATTTGGCACAAGGGTAAAGGGTGTGGGGCCCACCCAATGGTTTACATGTGATCCTAAACCCTCTAGATTAAGTACATCATGAATCTAATTCAAAACTTAATGCAAGTGGGGTCATTAATTTCCCAAAACAAGTTTACAACACAAACTAAACACCCTAAGCAAAATTAATAATTACAAGGCATATTACATTACAAATGAGGGTCACCCATGGTGCCCAAAACAATAATTCTAATACTAAGGCCTCAAGCAATAAACATGTCTAGGGCTTATCCCATGGGCTACTTGTGCAAAGTTGCATAGCTGGCCTGAGTCCTATGTTCTCCTCTGACCTGTCACCTACACACTCATTGCACACATTAAATGCACCTGTCCTATAAAATATAAATCAACCACTAAATAAGATATCAATGAATTCTAGACTAACATTTCATCTTTCTATAATTGAAAGTGCGACAACGTGCATAACTATACATAATTCACCATAATTTAGTCACAATGATAAAATGACATGTATCCATAGAATCCCAACATGCAATAAATTGAGTATCCATCAATATAACTTTGGTCCAAAACAACATCATATCAATTAGTATCCATGACATCATAAGATATTTTTAAACAACATAGTAATCAAGCTAAATTGGCGCTATATGCCTAAATGTCCATACATTCCTAATCAGATCAAATCTCCTAATGTAATGTTCAAAACATATCAAATATCTGTTAAAACATGTATATGAGAAATGAGCAACAAGTAACTGAGCTATAAAAGTGTGAGCACTACACCTTGACCATTTTATCCATAAAAATGTATTCTTTGCATCCTAGTTTTAATTGGTTCAAATAACAGTCTTTTGGAGCCTTTAAAATTGAGACCTTTGTAATTTATCCTTTGGGAATTATCCCACATTTCCCAAGGATTTAAAAGCATATGTATATATATAGAAAAATCCTCTCTTATTGTATTGGAGGAAAGGATTTGTATCACACCTTTATAAAATCTTTGAAAAAATTTCTAAGTAAAGAAAGACTAAGGAAGGAGACTCTAGAACCAAAATATCATAAGATATTACACATTAAGAGATTTATGGATGTGATATAATTTTGGAATAATTTGTGAGGAATTCTTGAGAGATCATTTGTTTTCTCAAAAATTTATGAAATGATGACATGTGGCCAATGGATCAAATATCAAGGTTTACAATTGGGAAGGACTGGAGAAAATGGGTCCAAATTTCATAACTCAATCATTTATGTTGGTTAATTAAGGAAGAAATAATTCACTACTTATGATCAATAGATTATAAAAATGAAATATATTTTGAAGATGACAATTAAAATTCACCAAAATATATTTTAAAATTCAAAAATTTAGGTAAGATTCACATGTACATATGCAACCATTTTTTTAATTTTGACCATAATCACAATATCCATTTTTATAAGATTTTCCATCCCAGCAAATCTTTCTTTAGCAATATTCTTCACCCTTTCTATATGTTTTTTTCTTAGGTTTTTTAAAATTTACACTATATGATATCCTATCCCCAAGTATGGCCTTTGTAATAAGTATAAGGATTCACTAAATCCTAATGAACTCAGAGTAAAAATCACCAACCCATGAAAGCTATGTATGTCAAAATCAATATGTCGAAATGGCCAATATAATACTACACAAACCTTATCTTTTATCCATCTTCAAAGCTTCATAAGAAAACACAAAACCTAAACACATAATCTCTTCTTGCATAAAACTAATCTTTTAAAATTAATCAAATACTCATATTGAAAACTACAATACTTGTTTTATATGCAAAAATTATCTTCTTGCATCCTACTGAATATTATAATGTCATCAAGGTACATGATCACAAAATTTCCCAAAAATGGTTTCATGACTTCATTCATCAACATCATGAAAGTGCACATTTTATTACTAAATTTGAATGGTATTACAAGCCATGCATACAATCTTTCATGAGTAATGAAAATAATATTATATTCATCACCTTATCTAACATGAATTTTATGATATACACTCTTCAAATCAAAATTACTAAAATGCATTTTTCCACTCAAAAATCTATGATTTCATCCATGTACGGAAATAGAAACCAATACTTGATGGTGATATTTTTATGGCTCTAGAATTAAACATAAACCACCCTTATTTATTTATATAAATAATGATAATGTACATAATATTATAATATATTTGATATTCCATCTATCCAATAGATTTTGAACTTTTCCTTGTATCTTTTCATTCTCTTGTGGTGTTATCCATTAAGATTACTTTTTTAGAAAACTTAATACTGAAATCAAATACATAAGTTGGGTTTTATACCTCAATGGTAATATTCACTCAAGAAACTCATTCAAAACTATCTCCAAAAAATATCCCAAGATATCCTTCATTTCTTGTGTCATTGATTCATCATCTTCATCATTATACCTATCTTTACTCTTTATGTAGGTTTCACTAGTAGAAAAACAAATGCATTGTTCAACCTTACCTCACTAAAGAATTACTTCCTAATAGAAATAGAATCTTTAGACCATTATATAATTCCTAACCCTTGTATTTCATCATATTTAGAGTGTACTCTTTTTCATCCTTCATGATCTTGTAGGCATTTATGTATCCATCATGTTATGTATCATGATCAAACTACCATGGCCTTCCAAGTAGCACATGACATGTTACCTTAGGCATTATGTCACACATTAATTCATTTTCTTACCTCCCTATCTATAACTTAACTAAAAAAATTTACTCACCAACAGATTGAGTGTACCTTCGAAACTATAAAAATTATAAGGATTAGTGATGTGCAGAATAATCAACCAATGATATTAGGTCTCATACTCTGTTGTTCATTAAATGTCAACCCAGGGGCATAAGATTTTCAAAGGGCCTGCAAAATATATGCTACAAAGTACTTTGGAGTGAAGTCTTTGTAGGCTATAAATTCATCAAAGAATATAAAGTAATGCTTGTGCAAATTGGAAAGTAAACTATGGAGGTTGCTGATCTGCAGATCTAAAACTCAACACACTATGCACTCATTAACTTTTAGAAATGAAATGAATAACTGATAATCAATCCACACAACATAAATAGGAAATGGAGGAATAATATCTTCCCTGCAATTCCTTCCGAGGGGGCCCTTCCTCATGCAGAAGTGAGTTCGATCCTACCCTAGAAACTCACAAAACTGCTCAAGAAGATAAACGATTCATCTATTGAGCTGTAGCAATTAAAGATTGCTATAGCAAAGAGATTACAATGAACTTAAGAGCACAAAATCACATTAATATATTTTGTCTTCACACATTTACAATTTTGCTTCTCTCATACAACTATCACTTCATTCCTTAATCTATTACTCTCTGTCCTTTACATTTCTATCTGAATATATATATGTATATATATAGACAGATCACTAACTTATTCTATACTAGGAATATGATCAAAAACCACTCAAACAAATTATAGTTGTTCTGTTTCATATTTGTTGAGTGAAGACAGCTAATTCTTGTCTTATTTACATGATAAGAACTAATTACAAAACTACTTAACATAATAACCATAACATTACATATGATGTGTTAGGATAGCTGGCACTTTTTGTCTTATACTGCGGTGTGAGATGGATAAGTTCTCTTTGGATACGGGCAGCTGGAGGTGCATACTACTCTGTTGCAAGGGTAGTTCTGGAAGATGCTACGAGCAGGTCTGGAGCTTGCTATGGGTAAGATAAATCACCCAAAGACTTCTTAGACTTGTCCAAACAATGCTTCCACTTGGTTAACTTGTTTTCCACTTCATATGCTCAGCTCCATATACTTCATGATGCCTCATTATTGTTGAATGTCATGATTCTCTCTTATCATTCCCCAGCCAATGGCTACGGGTTCTGTAGGAAGACAACTTGAGTGCTACAGGAGGCTTTGTAGGAGCACAACCAGAGTGCTACGAGCTAGGGCCTACTACTTCAAAATCTTATGGAATCTTGTAATTTGTTCATGGAGACATCAGAAACATCAGTTTGCACAAAAGACAAGATTCACCAAAGTAAATAAGTATATTAGATCTTAATGAACATACAAAACTAAATATATGTAAAATCACAACTTTGTCTCATATCAACCATCAAGAGGAGATCAAAGTATCAAAACTGTGTGTAAGAGGATTCAAAAAGGATTTAGATGGGGTGAAAATATGCCAATATGTGGCGTCATCACACCCCATAACTTAGCTTCTTGCTCATCCCTGAGCAAGTTGGCTCATCTTGAGGGCAAAATATTTTCTGTAGTCATAGGGGTCTTGATTACCTATCTGGCCATATCCATAGAGACCTCCCCTTATCCCAATTTCATGGCATTAGGCTATTTATTTTTCTTTGTTCGAAGGTACTATTTCCCTCCAATCTGGAATGGGATACCAGAAGATGGGAGGATGAAACCTCAATCCTATCCATCCTTCCTTTTTCATTCTTACCAGTTCTATGTAATCATGAACCCTTTTTAAGGCCTGCTTAAAATTTACAGGTGAGTTTGGCTCTTTATTTCTCAATATAGTGGGCAACTCATCCCATCTTGATTTGCAGGATACATAAGCTATTTTACCTTCTTTATCTAGGAATATCAAATATCAGTTCTGGATAGCTATCCACCTTTGCCTAACCCATGTAGCCAATCTATCCTCTGATACAAACTTTGCCCATTCTTCTACAATGTCCTCAGGGTAACCACTTTCTCCCCTTATCATTAAGGTAGACTATTTTTCCATTTCTAGATACTCATCTTCCTCCTCCCTAGATAGATGTCACTCATCCCAAGTGAAAAAATGTTTCACGTGTGCCAGTTATTTATTGCTAAAGGGAGTTATTAATGTCCCCTCATGATGGTGATTGAAAAAAATTAAATGATTAAGGTGTATATTTAATTTTAACATGTCTTTTCAAGAAATAAATACTTACTACTTGTAGATATTACCTTTTTACCTTAGTGCCACCTATTTTTCCTCCACGTGACACCTATTTATGGGAATATGCTTTGTCCAAGGGTTTGGCATGCAAAACTTCTTCTAACGAGTAATTTGATTGCAAGGATCACACTGAAAAATTATTGCTCTTACGGAATTTTTTATTTAATTTTTATGCTTAGGTAGATCAGTCATGAGGTTTCTCTTGGACTCGAGTGGAGGTCCTTATTTCTATTTGTGCATCTGCAACATGTGAAAACCTACAAAAATGATACCTCCTTGCATGATGCTTGTGATTTTTAGAAACTTACATTCCTTCTTCTTTTGTATGATGCCTGCAAGTTCTGGAGTGGATTTGTGCATCTCTTGTCTTGACTACCCATAGCACTACTTTTTGCTGCAACACTCTAAAATTGTGCCCATAGTGACCATGAGGTGGCCCGTAGTGCCTTGAGAACGGGTAACCTAATTTAACCGAGTTTCTGTAGTAATCAAGGAATGTTTGTAGGAAGGGAAAGAGTACCTGCAGCATGAATTCTACTTTGTGCAATTATTTGTGACTCAGCTTTTCCTTACCTCCTTTTGAATATGCCTGTGGCTATCCAAAATCTACCTGTAGCACTTTTAGAAAGTTCCCGCAACAACTATTTGAGGAGCCCATAGTAACTGGAAGGTTTCCTATAGCAACTATTTTAGTAGCCCGTAGCAACTGGAAGGTTTCTCATAGTAATTGTTTGAGGAGCCCACAACAACTGGAAGTGGAAAAAGCAATGTGTTAAGCAAGTTTGGCTGAGGTGTTTTTCTTTCCATCTTTCTTGAAAAATACACTTTTATTTTCCCCTGAATGGCCAGTGAGCTAGTTTTCCATTCAGGCCCTTTTTCATAGTTCTGAGCAGCCAGCAGAAGCTGGTTTTCTACCCAGAATCTGCCAACAATGCCCAAAAAGGGTTTTCATTGTTGGTTTTTTTTATCTTGCTACTGCCTGTAGCAGAATGTTTATTATGGCCCTATTAAGGTCCATATACAACATTTTAATCTTCTTCCCATGGGAGGTAGAGATCATCCTCCCTTCCTTCCTCATCAATCACCTTTTCTTTGAACTTGGTGGGTCAATATGAGGGTTTGTCTGCATGGACTGCTGCACTTGCTATGAAAATTACTCCTTTGATAAGGGTTTCTTGTATACTTTGAGTCTGTGACCATTAACCAGGAGTTTGAATCTTACTGGATCAATTGTTCATAGTTGGACTACACCATTGTCATAGACATGTTCAATCTCATATGGCCCAAGCCATCTTGTTTGTAATTTTCCTTTGTGGTCTTTGTATTTTGAATCAAACAGTAGGGCCCAATCTCCATGTGTGAACTACCTAGGCTTGATGTATCTGTCATGCCATCCTATTCGTTGCTGTTGTATCAATTATGTGTTCTGAAGTGCTTGTTGTCTGTACTCATCCAAAGCATTGAGCTACATCAATATTTTGCTTGTGTGCTTCGGAAATATCAATTCCCAGCTCTACTACAGTCCTCAAGGTTTTGTGTTCAAATTCTATTGGCAGCATTGGTTTCTTCCCATATACCAGCTCATATGGTGTGAAGCCAGTAGTTGTTTTCCATGTGATTTTGTATGCCCATACAGCCTCGTGGAGTCTGGAATCCCAATCCTTTCTTGATAGATTGACTATTTTGGTTAAGATATTTTCTAATTCTCTATTCGTGACTTCAACCTGGCCATTGGACTGTGGATGGTATGGTGTGGACTTCTTGTGTCTTATCGTATATTCTTCCACTAGGTCAGCAATGAGATCAGCAGTAAAATGTGGCCCTTGATCTATAACTATTTCCCTTGGTACACCGTATCTTGTGAATATCTCTTCGTATAAGAAGGTTGCTACTTTCTCATCTCGAGCATGTGTCAGTGCTTTTACTTCAGCCCATTTGGTGACATAATCTATACATACAAGGATGTACTCTTTGTTGTTTGATTTGGGGTCTATGGGCCCAACAAAGTCTAGCCCCCATTTTTCAAAAGGTTCTAGTTACAACTGAGGATGTAATGGCATCTCATCTAACCTTGTAGGCCTCCCCATACATTGGAATTTATCACAATGGGTTGTATATATGTTTGCATCCTTATGCAACGTAGGCCAATAGTATCCTGCAGTCAAGATTTTGACTGTTGTTCTTTTGGCTACAAAGTGTCCTCCACATGGCTCATCATGGCATGCTTTGAGAATGTCAACTACTTCATCTTCTCGTAGACATCTTCGTATTACACAATCAAGTCCAGTATAGAAGAGAAAACTAAAAATCCAAGAGTTCTTACCACTTTTCCATATCAAGGCACGCTTCTCTTTTGAGGAAAAGTGATGAGGTAGTTTTTGGAAACGAGGTAGCTTGTTATATCAGTAAACCAGGGTGTAGAGATAGCGAGGGTGAAGAGGTTCTCATTAGGAAATGAGTCATCCACTATGCCATCCTCTTGATTGCTTTGTAATCTTGAAAGGAATTCAGCTACAACATTGTCCTTCCCTGGTTTATCTAGTATGGTAATGTCAAATTCTTGCAACAAGAGAAGCCATCTTACCACTCTTCCAGGATACTAATGGTTTATTCATGAGGTACCTGATGGCAGCATGATCTATGTGTATGAAATTTTGATAGCCTGTGATGTAATGTTTGAACTTGTTGATTGCATATACAACTGCCAAGAATTATTTCTCCGTCACCATGTAGTTCAACTCTGTTGCTTGCATATTTTTCTTACAAAGTAGATAGCATAGCTGAGATGGCCTTCTTTCTGTCCTAGTACTGCACCTAGGGTAGTATCATAGGCATTTATATGTATGTGAAAAGGAAATTCCCAGTCTGGTCCACGTAATATGGGGGTTGATATGAGCAACTGCTTCAGTAGATTGAATGCTTCATTACAGGCAGGAGTCCATACAAACTCAGCATCTTTGTTTAGCAAGGTGAACAATGGGGCTGCTATTTTTCTAAAATTGTTGATGAACCTCCAATAGTAACCAACATGACCCAAGAAGCTGCATACATCTTTTTGTTTTTATGGTACCAAAGAGGTCCTTGATGATAGCAATCTTGGTTGGGTCCACTCTGATCCCCTTTTCAGAGACATGGTGTCCTAGCACTATCCCTTCCTCCATGAGCATGAAACATTTCTTATGAGTTAGGGATAGATGATTTTATTGACAGTGTATTAATAATTTTTCCAAGTTATTCTCTAAGTTATTCAGACATACCTCAAATGTGTCTTCGTAGACAGTGAAGTCATCCATATATATCTCTACACAGTCATGTGAGAGATCTGAAAATATGCTAAGGACTACTCGCTAAAATGTGGTAGGCGCATTGCATAATCCAAATGGTAGGAAAACATATGTGAATGTTCCCCATGGGCATGTGAACATGGTCTTCTCTTGATCCTCAGGAGAAATGCGGATCTGATTGTATCCGTTGAAACCATCTAAGAATGCAAATTATTTCTTCCCTACAAGTGTATCTAGCACTTGATCAATAAATGGTAGTGGGAAATGGTCCTTCCTTATAGCTACATTCAATTCTCTGTAGTCTATACATATATGCCACTCACCTCCTTTCTTGGGTACAATGACTAACAGAGAAACCCAACGGTGTCAGAGATTGGATAAATGAATCCTGCATCTAAGAGTTTCTGTATTTCAGCCTTGACTATTTCTTTTACTGCTAGGTTCTTCCACATTTGTGGTTACCGTATGGGTTTACATTACTCTTTGATGTAAATGTGGTGTGTACACTTTTCTGGGCTAATGCCTTGCATGTCTTCATAGTCCCATGCAAAGGCTCCTTTTTTTGCATGTAATATGGCTATCAATTTTCTTTCTTCTTCTATACTTAATTTGTTATTTATGCAGAGTGTCTTGTCTGACATTATTTCTATGGCTTTTGTGGCTTCTGTCATTTTCTCTATGCTTTGTTGATTTATTACAATGTGGTTGTAGTAGTGTGTGGAAGTAGTTGATGGAAGATCCTTTGATCACTTTTAGTTGGTTCTTATTTTGACCATATATTAGAAAAAGGAAAATGAATACAAGGTAATTCTTAGGAGTGGATTGTTCTACCTGATAGTTGTTTTGTAGTATGTTGGAGATGATGGTATCCTCTTCTAGATCTGCCAATGTGCATGCATGATCTATTGTTAAAGTAGGGCAGATGGGTACCTCTTCTTCTTCTTCAATCCAGATAGGTTGGTCCTTGTCTTGTGATACCTGTGCTGGTGGGTACAAAACCAGTTGCTTGGTGATGTTCCCATTTGAAATATGCATGTTTCTAGATCTACAGCTGATTAATGCATCTGCAGTGGCCAACCATGGCCTTCCCAAGATCAGAGGATATCCTCCAAGTTTTGTTTTTGGCTGCAATACAATAAAATCTGCAGGGTACTCCCATGAATCTACTGATATGACCAGATCTTCTATGATTCCTTCTAGTCGTACTGTGGATCTATCTGCCATTTGCAGCATTGTAGATGTGGGATGAATATGTTGTAGGTCTAATTTATGCATTGTTTCCATTGTTATGACATTGATGGAAGCTCCCAGATCGATCAAGGTATTATGGACTTGTTGTCCATTGATCTGAATAGTGACAACTGGACAGCCTGGGTCTACATATTTTTGTGGTAGTGTTCCTCCCAACATGATTTCCACCAATTTTCCAATGACATGGACTGTATTAGGATCCTTCTTCTTCCTTCCAGGTTTTTGAAGGCACAAATATCTGACTACCTTGGAATAAATGGGGACATATTTAATGGCCTGAAACAAAGGGATCTTTACAAAAACATTCTTTAGCTTCCCTAGGATATCAAACTCAGGTTCAACAGGAGTGCATTGAAGGTTCATACATTCTAGGAAGGGTGGTGATATTGTTTCTGCATTCTCTTTAGTAGTTTGTTCAAGATCCTCCTATGGTTTTGGTGTAGATTGTGGAATATATTGTGGGGTTTTTCATTATTGGCATACTTGGAGGTGGTAGATTTCTTCTTGAACATAGGTGGACTTCATTAATGTCCATTGTATAGGTAGGGTACTATGTTATTTCAGTAGTACATGTTGGTTGAGCCAACTTATTGGTAGGATTTGGCATAGGTTGAGTAGGTATTTGAGCCGATCTTGTTGGTTGTGTATTCGGCATTATTATAGGATGTTGTGGTTGTTGTGGGAACCCACCTTGCTGATTTCCCAAGGTTTCTACCCTCTCCATGGTTGTTGCCATGGGTTTGCAAGATTTTGTGGACCTTGGGTTGGCTGGTTTTGCCATTGATTGTGTGGTGGCTGCCATGGTTGATTTTGCCAGGGTGGAGTGGGATACTGCTACCATTGATTGGGATTATATGGTTGTTGCATAGGCCAATGTGGGTTGGGAGGGGCTGGGGGCATCCAGGGATTACTCCAATTGGGCATGTTATTTGCATTTTGATTGAAAAATGATGATTGTGAAAATGGTGAATTTGATCCCATACCTGGATAGTTTGTCCTTGGCTGCCAAGGTTTCCTTTGTGCCACGTAGAACACTTGGTCTTCATCTCCTCCTATGGCATGCAATGCTACAAAATTTGGTTCTTCAGATGTAATGCTTTCTACCTTTGTCTTTATAACTTGACACTTGCAATCAGCTTGCTTCTTCGACAATCTGGGCAGTAGACCATAAGGGCTTGGTCCATTGCTTGTTGTTTCTATCTGGTGTGCAGTATATCCAAGCTGTGTGGCCATGTGGCTGATTATATCCATCTTCATGTCCCGTAGCAGATTACTTACATCAGCTTTAGAGATCCCATTGGCTGATGCTGGCAGCATCTTGTTATTCCAAAGTTTACCCAATGTTGATCTCAAATAATTCTTCCCCAGTTGTTGCATCTCCTCGAAGGTTAGCTGAGATGCATCTCCTCCACTCATGAGGTCTAAGGATTCCAAGCAGTCATCTTAGATTCCTTTCAAAAATACTAGCTTGAGTGTGTCTGGGCTGAGATTAGTTTGCTTATGCTTCTGTAGAGTGAAGGTGAACCTCTCCATGTAGTCTTCCAAAGATTCATCCTCATCTTGAGTCATGTGGAATATATCATTTCTTCTGAAGTTTCTACCTTTGCCATATTCCTGATATTTGGTTAGAAAATTTTTCTTCATCTCATCCCAACTACTGACTGTGTTCCCCCCTAGTCCCATGAACCATCTTAGTGTTGCATCCTTCAGGGTGGCTGGAAAGAGCTTGAGCTTTTTGTTCATCCATTCGGTAGTCGTAGCTTCGGCATAACACATCATACTCAAATAGGAATGTATTTGGATCCTCATTGGATATCCCCCTAAAGTGTGGGAGGGATGAGGGTGGAATATTCTTCATAGGAGTATCTTTTGTGGTTTCTATAATTAGGAATTCAAAAGTGGGGCAGCAGGTTCTCTACCTTCAACTTCATTTCCTAATGCTCGATCCATGGTGTATTTCCTTGTTGCCGGGGTAGAGTGGGATACTGCTACCATTGATTGGGATTATATGGTTGTTGCATAGGCCAATGTGGGTTTGGAGGGCTGCGGGAATCCGGGATTACTCCGAGTTGGGCATGTTATTTGCATTTTGATTGAAAAATGATGATTGTGAAAATGGTGAATTCGATCCCATACCTGGATAGTTTGTCCTTGGCTGCCAAGGTTTCCTTTGTGCCACGTAGAACACTTGGTCTTCATCTCCTCCTATAACATGGAATGCTACAAAATTTGGTTCCTCAGATGTAATGCTTTCTACCTTTGTCTTTATAACTTGACACTTGCAATCAGATTGCTTCTTCTAACAATATGGGTAGTAGACCATAAGGGCTTGGTCCATTGCTTGTTGTTTCTATCTGGTGTGCAGTATATCCAACTGTGTGGCAATGTAGCTGATTATATCCATCTTCATTTCATGTAGCAGATTACTTACATCAGCTTTAGAGATCTCATTGGCTGATGCTAGAAACATCTTATTATTCCAAAGTTTACCCAATGTTGATTGCAAATAATTCTTCCCGGTTGTTACATCTCCTCGAAGGTTAGTGAGATGCATCTCCTCCACTCATGAGGTCTAAGGATTCCAAGCAGTCATCTTAGATTCCTTTCAAAAATACTAGCTTGAGTGTGTCTGGGCTGAGATTAGTTTGCTTATGCTTCTGTAGAGTGAAGGTGAACCTCTCCATGTAGTCTTCCAAAGATTCATCCTCATCTTGAGTCATGTGGAATATATCATTTCTTCTGAAGTTTCTACCTTTGCCATATTCTGATATTTGGTTAGAAAATTTTTCTTCATCTCATCCCAACTACTGATTGTGTTCCCCCTAGTCCCATGAACCATCTTAGTGTTGCATCCTTCAGGGTGGCTGGAAAGAGCTTGAGCTTTTGTTCATCCATTCGGTAGTCGTAGCTTCGGCATAACACATCATACTCAAATAGGAATGTATCTGGATCCTCATTGGATATCCCCCTAAAGTGTGGGAGGGATGAGGGTGGAATATTCTTCATAGGAGTATCTTTGTGGTTTCTATAATTGGGAATTCAAAAGTGGGGGCAGCAGGTTCTCTACCTTCAACTTCATTTCCTAATGCTCGATCCATGGTGTATTTCCTTGTTATATGGATCCCAAGAGATTTTAGAATAATGTCCTTGAATTCTGATCAACCTCCCCCTTAGTATGATAATGTATAGATACTTGAGGTGTTGTACGGTGGGCAGCAGTAGTTGTAATAGAACTTGCTGAATTGAGTAGGTATTCTGGTGTTCTTTCTCCTCGTGGAGTATGGGATTCATTCGAATCCTCCTCTTGTCTTTCTTTCACTAGCATGGCCAAGGTCTTCTCTGCTTCTTGTTCTTCTTCTTGAATACATTACAGCTCCTCTGCCACTCTTCTTTTTTGTGTGGAAGTATACTCCTTGTCTTGGGAGATAAGTAGCTCCTCTGCTGTAGCAATTTGTTTTGCTTTGGCAAAAATCTTCCGAACGAGTCTCGTTCTCTATGCATAAATTTTCCAGCTCTCTCTTTTGTTTTTCCTATTTTTTCTCTTTTTTTTTTTTTTTTTTTTTTCAAATATATGAGGGGTTGGTTCTTAATGCTATTTGCAGAAATTGAGTAATGCGGTAATGAAAAATTTACCCTAGAAAGTAGGAATTCTAGCTCCTAGAAAGCTTTTGAAATAACAGGAAGGAAAGCTGATCTAAAAAGTAGGATGACTATTCTAGAAAGCATGAATGGTTATTCTAGAAAGTGGGAAATGAAAGCATGAATTGGCTAAAAGTGAGAAATGAAAGCATGAATTGACTGAAAGTAGGAAATTGAATCACTTCTATGGTAGTCTTGTGTGGACACCTTCCCGGAAAGCAACCAAAATGATGTGCAGAATAATCAACCAATGATGTTAGGTCTCACACTGTTGTTCATTAAATGTTAACCTAGGGGTGTAAGCTTTTCAAAGGGCCTAAAAAATATATGCTATAGTACTTTGGAGTGAAGTCTTTGTAGGCTAGAAATTCATCAAAGAATATAAAGTAATGCTTGTGCAAATTGGAAAGTAAACTATGGATGTTGTTGATCTGCAGATCTAAAACTCAACACACTATGCACTCATTAACTTTTAGAAATGAAATGAATAACTGATAATCAATCCACACAACATAAATAGGAAATGGAGGAATAGGATCTTCCCTGCAATTCCTTAGGGGGGCCTTCCTCATGTAGAAGTGAGTTCCGATCCTACCCTAGAAACTCACAGAACTACTCAAGAAGATAAACAATTCATCTATTGAGTTGTAGCAATTAAATATTGCTACAGCAAAGAGATTACAATGAACTTAAGAGCAAAAATCACATTAATATATTATGTCTTCACACATTTACAATTATTCTTCTCTCATACAACTATCACTTCATTCCTTAATCTATTACTCTCTTTGTCCTTTACATTTCTATCTGAATATATATATATATATATATATATATATATATATATATATATATATATATATAGACAGATCACTAACTTATTCTATACTAGGAATATGATCAAAAACCACTTAAATAGATTATAGTTGTTCTGTTTCATATTTGTTGAGTGAAGACAGCTAATTCATGTCTTATTTATATGATAAGAAATAATTAAAAAACTACTTATGAGAATAAGCATAACATTACAAATGATGCATTATAATATTTGACACTTTTTGTCTTATACTACAGTGTGAGCTGGATAAGTTTTCTTTGGCTACGGGAAGATGGAGGTACATACTACTATGTTCTTTGCGGTGGTTACGGAAGATGCTACGGGTAAGATAAATCACCCAAAGACTTCTTAGACTTGTCCAAACAATGTTGCCACTTGGTTAACTCATTTTCCAGCTTCATATGCTCAGCTCCATATACTTCATGATGCCTCATTGTTGTTGGATGTCATGATTCTCTCTTATCATTTCCCAACCAGTGGCTACGGGCTGTTGTAGGAGCACAACCAGAGTGATATATGCTCTTTGTAGGAGCATAGCCGAGTGCTACTGGGATAGGGCCTACTACTTCAAAATCTTATGGCATCTTGTAATTTGTTCATGGAGACATTAGAAACATCATTTTCACAAAAGACAAGATTCACCAAAGTAAATAAGTATATTATATCTTAATGAACATACAAAACTAAATATATGCAAAATCATAACTTTATCTCATATCAACCATCAAGAGGAGATCAAAGTCTCAAAATTGTATGTGTAAGAGGCTTCAAAAAGGATTTAGATGGGGCCAAAACATGCCAATATGTGGCCTCATCAATAAAGACAATCAATATTCTTTAACCCCAACCTATCTACTATGTCCCATACAACTAAATAATGAATTCTTAAAGTTTCCATCATTAACTTGCAATATTTAAATCACAAACTAAATGTCATTAAAAACAAATTCTTTCTCTACTCAAGACCACCTTCCTTCTTTATAAGTTTGAATAATGAGCACTTTAACATCAACATTTTTACTCTTTGGGTGTTCTTCACAAATTGGTATGTCATATTCATTAGCTTGTACAATATATTAACTTGCATTGTTATTCACACCATCATTTTAGGTGTGTTGGAACTATAAATATCTATTCTATATATTACCAAACACTAATATGTGTCATTGAATATGTGACATATTTTTGTGTAAAAATCCTCCCCCTCTATATGGTATTCCTATTCCTCTAGGTTTTCCTTCATTGCATGAGACTGAATTATCCTCACCTTCATGATGTATAAAGTTTCCCCTACCACCACCTTATCCATGTCTTTGCATAGCCTTTCTTTTTCCTCACAAAATCTATTGATTTCACACCAACTCTCTAGGGAATATGGATAGGCCTCCTCTACTTAATGTACATGTATCATTCACACCTCACCTTGAATAAAACTTTTCAACAAATTTTATATTCTTTGAGTTATTATTCACATCATTTTATGGATGTAAATCCTATTATTGGTCCTTTCCTTTCAAGTTTCTTTACATTGTTTCCCTTTCTGTTGAGGTCCTTTTAAATAGTTTTGTTGTTTTTTTCCTTTGAATTTATTATAGAATTCATTTCCTTTCCAATTTTCCTTCTTCCACTAAATATTTCTAAAGTTAGATAGTGGGTGAGATGAGGATTGACCTTTCTTTCTATCTTATTTCATAGGTTCCATAGCTTGAATTTTCTATTCCTATTTTATTATCTTCTTGAAAATTACATCCATAATAGAAGTCTTGTGCACATCTACCTCTCCATCAATATTCAAATTCAATCCCAATTTTTATTTATTTATTTTAAACCTCTAATATTTCTTGTAATGTGATACATACTTGATAATATGAGTGAATTTCTCTCAGTAATCAATAAAAGTGATTTCACCTTGGTGTAAATTATGGAATTCAATTATTGTTTATCAAAGGATAATTATGATAACAATCATTTCCTGAATTATTCCTTATATTTATCCCAAGATATAGATACATTTCACCCAAATTCATTTGTCCTTTTTAATCCCAATAATTCAAAGTTTCATCGAACAACTTGTATGTTCCCGATTCTACATGAGCCTCTTTTTATAATCCCTAATCTCAAATTATTTTTCTATCTCACTGAGATAGGACTTAGAACAATATCTTAGAGCTATACCATCAATGTTTAGTGGGATAATCCTGTTAATGTCATTTTCCAATTTTGTATCCATTCAAGCCCACTTATCCCTAGGCCTATAATCATTTTTTTATTCTTCCTTGTCCTTTGCATCCTCATCACCATGCACCTATTCATATAAGGTAGAAATTCAATGTCATGTCTCATGGATAGTGGCAAGAATTTTATCCAACATATTATATTGATCACTAGTCATATTATTTCTTCAAGGGTCATCATTACCTCACGTGTGTTCCATAATATTTATTCATCAAAATTTAGTAACATAGTTAGTGTAGGAGAATCAAATAATCCTATGTGTAGAAATTGGTTATGATACAAAATATAACTAGCTTATAATTAATAGATGCAAAATGTGTAAAAGTATTTATTAAAAATATCACATTTAATAATAAACATTAAATAAAGATTAATTAATTCAATTTTTGCATATGTTAGCACGTTATAAATATAGAGTGGTTTAAATGACTTTCTTCCACACAATCCTAGTTCTTTAAAATAAGGAATTTAATTTACCAAGCATTCAACTTAATTTTTATAAATTTACATATACACAAAATAATTTATTTTATTTCATATTAAGGAATACATATACATTTTTAGATCTCTTTCGGTTAGACACTATATTGCGACATATTACATCAATCATGAAACTGATATAATAATATTAGAAATTAATGCTAAATTCTAATTTCATAGTCACAACACAATAGATAAAGAAATAAAGTAAAAATATGACCTAAGCTATAATCAATAAAATTTGAAACCCTAGGTACAAGAGAAGGGATAAAGTACTTAGTTGATTTCGTAATCAACCTTGGACTTTTTGAACTAGAAAATAGACAAACATGAGGAGGAAAATATCGTAAATGAGCCTAGAAAATTCTGTGAGCATCATAAATGCTAGGTCTAGGGTACCTGGATGGGTTAAGGATGTTTGGGAACCATGAACCTTTTGTAGGTTCCTTTGACTGCACATAACATCATAAATAATTTTACTGAGTGTCATGTCGCAAGATGTTAGTTAAATTTCATCGTTTGTCTTTTGTATATCATTAGTTGATCATCAAGTTTTCATAAAACTGTAAAGAGAAAGAAAACTTGCAAAACCTCAAAACAAACAAAATCCTAAAAAGAAAAATATGTAATTGGGAAGTCATGCTGACCTTGATAGTCACCTGTTGAGTGAACTTATGATCTAAAAGTTGCACTACATTTCATACTCTATATAGCTCTGTGTGCATGTAGAATTGTACCTTAGGTGGTTCTTATATGCAAGATTCATTGAATAATGATAAGTAGTTAGATGTAGCATTTGTAAGTAGATGATTGTAAGAAAAAATGAGCTTACCCTCCTTTAAAGTGTATGAGAAGAATGAAATTGTTTGTCCCTTGTGTGATAGCTAGATGGATGCTTTGATGCTCCTAAAATTCCTTTAGATGGAACCTTAGGTTATAGAAGTATATTTTTAGATCTTGGTCCTTTATTATGATCACATAAATTTATATTTATATGATTCCCTGAGTTGAATTTTATAATTAATCACTAAAATGTTGACCCATGAGAAACCAATATTCCCAATGGATATAAAAGACCCAAAATATGTGATAAAGATACAAAGAGGTCGAGGGCACCCAAAGGGGATTAGGGAACACTGAGCATTGTCATCCCGGGCCTGGTACAGATCGGTGTCTAGACTTAGAAATATGAAGTATCAAAATCAGAGTGGGAAATAGGGTGTGTGAGGAAAATAAGGAAACTATAAAGAAAGAAAAGAGGCCAAAGACATTGGTCAATTAGTACTTTTCTCCCTTGTGAATCATATGAATAGTGGTATGTGATCATGACCTATAAATATATTCAAGTGTGTGATTTAGTGTCTACATTTTCCCCCACTTTATGTTGTTGAGTGAATGTTTTATAACATAAATTAGATAAGAGATGTGTACTTGATAACCATGTAGATCGATGGCAAAAAGTGTGTTGAGAAGACAGGGAAAAGCATGGAGTGATAAAAATGAAGCATGGAATCCATAAAAGAGGAAGTAACCCTAGGGGTGAAAGCATATGTGTATATGTCATGTTGTATATGTTGTTATTATCACTTGATTTGTTTGATGATGTGACTGATACTTCCCATAAGGACAAACTTGCAAAAGATAAGAGAAAAAGAGTATTCAAATATGTGTATATGATTAATTCAATCCAAAACGTGTAAAAAGTATGTAAAAATGCAAAAAGGAACATGTGCACCTGATCTATGACGAGTGAAAAGAGTAAAGAGGATCGTGAAAATGTTATAGAATAATGAGTTTTTGGGTGATCTCATGCCAAGTTTTATTCAAGTGATCTCACGCCATGATAGAAGAAGTTTAGGAGAAACTTCTAGTTTTATTTTCCAACCTTTGAATGCTTCCTAAATATTTACACTCTACCACACATGGTATGTTCAAATTTGATCAAATTCTATATTTTTGATCCAACGCAAAAAAAAGAAAAGAGGCGAAAGCATGCATGTTGATTGCTAGAAGAATGTGCCTATACTATGAAATATTTTGTGTAGACTACTTACAATTGAGTTGATTTGAGAAAAAATATGTAAGCTGTCCACGATCATAGGTAGTAAGAAAGTGTCAAGAGCACCCCAGTGCTAATGTCTATATTTGGGTGCTAACTTTTGTGTTGTGTTGAAGACCCAACTCATATTTTGGGCCCTTTCTTAGACCATAGAATGTGTTAATTCTATACTTAAGCATTTTGTCCTGTGACTGTAAATTGTTGAATGGGGTGATTGATTCACCCAATGTATATTCCCCCTTATTTGTGTTGCATGTGACATCACTAGGATTATTCGCCCAAAGGAGAGGACCAAACATTGAAATTGATATTAGTGCCCTATAGGAGAGGTAATGTTCTTGGTAGAAACCAATTCACATACAAACAAAGTGGATGAAAATAAGTGTTAGTGAGAACAAGGCATATATGCATATAAAAGACACGGTGTAATCTAGCAAGAAAGAAGACAATGTAGACCATTAAAAGTGGGTTTCAAACATGGGGCATTGCTCACAATGTTGTAAGACAATAATGTCTGAAGTATCCAAAAGTATACAATGTGCACATAATACAAAGGTCATAACCCAAAAAAATGGCATCCAATGACAAACATTGACATGAAAAGTATGGAGACAACCATGGTAGCAAAGAGTTCTGTAAGAAAAATGTTACACATAAAGCACCCATGAGCATGTTCGAAAGATAAAAATTATGTCAAAGCATGTATGATATAATATAGTAGTGTGATAGTATGATTAGGAAATAGTATAAATAAAAAAAATATCACTTGCAGTGTGTATGAACATATATGCCCCCAAGATCCATTATGGGGCTAGTAAGAGGTACAATTCCAATCATCCATGTTACATGTAATGATATGTGTAAAGGCTACATTCACAACTAGAAGGAAAGTGAACATGCATTGAGTATATGATAAATATAATGACATACGAAATATTTGTCTAACATATTAAACAAAGTCTAAAATGTGAGTATAAGTAAGAAAGAATAATGTGCAACTAAGATATGTAGAATGTTCTAAATTTTAATGGAATAGAATGTAATGTGAGTGTGATAGTAGCATCGTGCCCCTTGATAAAATGTTGATGAGTATGCATGAGATGAGGTTCATTTATAAATGACCCCTCAAAATTCAAGAATGAACCATAGAATAAGAGTGCATCATCAAGAAATGGTTTGAATTGTGAACTAGAAAGATATGGTTGATAAAGCATAGATCATAGAGAGTGAGTGAGTTTGGTGAGGTTCATTTTAGATTTATACCCTCAACAATTGATCATGAACCATGGAGCGAGTATGTCATAGGGTAGTGTGTTGTGATGAATGTGTGCTAAAAATATATGTTGTGAATACGCCAAGTGTGAAATGTTTCATTTATATGATGTGATGTTCATGAATGTAGTGAGCCCTCAAATTTCTAGTGTGAACAATAGCACAAGACTGCATCATCGAGTTAATGATGATAAAAAAGTATCAATATGTATAAGATGCTTGTAAAATAATAGATTCAAGATGTAGCGTGAACAAGTTGAAATGCAAGACCCTTGATAATTCTAGAAGGGGAGAGTAACTATGATGCCCCCAAGTATATGATGTGTAAAAGTATCAAGTAATGTCATCTATGAGATCATCATTGTCATGGTCAAAATTGAATGGAGATGCATCGGAGACCTAGTGGGCAATAATATGATATTAATCACACAAAGAGCCATTTGCAGTGCAGATTGTATGTGCCCATTACATATTCTTTGTCACTAAAATATGGTAATGGAAATCCATGTGCATGCCAATGATTAATATTTTTTGAATAGATGAGAAGTGAATCAATGAAATTAAAAAATGCCGAAAGGTATAGGGAATGATATGTTGATATGGTCTAGATTTAAATTATCACCAATATAATCAAGCCAAGTTTTCCCAAGAGTAAGCAGTGAAAGTCGTGGAGTCCGTATAATAAAGACTATTAAATGAAATAATCATAAGCCATAAATAATAGTAATGAAATTTTTCCATGATATAAGTGAGAAGCATGCGATGCAGGGATGAGATCATCCAATGTGAATCCTAGCCAAGCCAAGACATCATGTTTGTAAATAGTGTCAGAGAAAGTGGGATCGAATGGAATGTGTAACTAGTAAGCACTATTCATGAAGAGATTGCATGTGAATGGAGGAAGTGCAGATGCATATTTATCATGATAATACAACAAAGGTGGTATGACATGTAATGTATAGACATGTCCCCGATAAAGCATCATGTTATTAGAAGAACGATGGGGTGAAATTGAGGATATTGAACAACACCTAATGAAAAAATAGTTCCCTCGATTGGAGATATGTTTTCTAGATATTCTTTGGGTCATGGATCATCAACAAGATGTATAATAGAAAAAGTCAGAATAGGTAATACAATAGTTGGTTCTAGGTCCCAATATTGGAATGGGGTGCTATTAATAGGAACTAAATACTCAAATCCCTCATGTAATAATTTGACACATTGGTGAGCATAGAAGGTACTACTTGCATTTTATGAATCCATGGTCTACCAAGTAAGTAATTATATGGATCGGGGGAATAAATAACTAATAATACTATAAGAAACATTTTTGGCCCAACTGTGATGGGAAAAACAACAATTCGAAGACATGTACGTAGAGTAGAATCATATGCCCTAGAGAGAAATAGATTTTGGGTTAATATTTTTTTATATAAAGGCCTATATTCTTAATGAATGATAAAGGAAAATATTAATCTTATATCCATTATTGACTAAAGTTTGTTTAACAAAAAAACAATTGAATGCATGTATATATAGAGGAGGATCATTGTCATAAATAGAAATATTATCAGCTATAGTAGATGGAAAAGTAAGCTATTGAGAAAATGCATCCACAAACATCTAATAAAATATGTCTGGGTCAGTAGTAGAAGGGATGCAAGTATTAGCCAAGAGAGTAATAATTGTAGCTCAACAATCGAGGATTGGAAAGAAAAATTATGAATGGAGATTTCTATGATGAGAATATCCTAGGAAAATGAGAGAAATGAAAGGATTAGGAACCTAAGCATGAAAGAGTTGGTTTCACCAAATGATCTAACAATAATATAAATTAATGTTAAATTTTAATTTCAAATTCAAAATGCAATAGATAAAATAATAAACTATATTTCTGACCTAAGCAATTAAATTTGAAACCCTATGTCCAAGAGAAGGGATAAATTACTTAGCTGATTTTTAAATTAATCTGGACTATGCCAAACTGGAAAATTTTAAAAAAGGAAGAGGAAAATATCACAAATGAGCCCAAAAATTGTGTGAGTGTAAGAAATGATGGGACTGAGATGCATGTACTAGTTCGAGGACAAGTGGGCACTAGGGACCTTCTATAGATGCCTGTGTTTGTGTAGAAACTCATAAACTAAATTTTATAAGGTCTCAATATATTCGTTAAATATCACCATTAGTCGCATGTATGTCATTGGTTGATCAGCGAGTTCACTGAAACTTAGAAAGAGAAAGAGAATCTATAAAACCCTAAAATACATAAAATCCTAAAAATAAAACTATGCAAATGGAGAGTCGGACATACCCCAACGGTTACCCAATTGAGTGAACTTATGATCTGGGTGTTGTAGTACATTTTAGACTTTTTTAGTTCTTTGTCGTTGTAGAATAATGCCCTAGGTGGCTCTTTTGCAAGATGCACCTGAATAGCGAGAAGTAGCTAAATATAGCAAATGTCGGTAGATGTGTACATGGAAAATGTATTTCCCCTTCTATGAAGTGTATGCATAAGAATGTAGTCCATTATCCCTTGTGTGATATCTATATGAATGCTTTGACGCTCTTTAAATTCTTTTGGATGTAACCTTGGGTGATAGTAGTAGATGCCTAGAGCTTGGCCATTTATTATGATCACATATCTTTGTATTTATATGATTCCCTTAGTTTAATTTCATAGTTAACCACTAAAAGGCCGACCCATAATAAAAAAATATTCTATGGCTAGAACAGACCCAAAATATATGATCAAGATACAAAGAAGTTGGGCGCATAAAGGGGATGAGGGAACTTGGGCAATGACATCTTGGTTGGGCCTTTGGCATTTAGACTCAAAAAAGCTAAAGTATCAAAATTCATCTTTGGGCAATAGGGTGTGTAAGGCCGAGAAAAAAACTAGAAATAAAGCAAATAGGAAGAATATAGTGGTCAATTAATAATTTTTTTGCTTATGAATCATATGAATAGTGATATGTGATCAAGACCTAGAAATATAGCCAAGTGTGTTATTAAGTGTCTACAAAAACAAGTTTATCGAGAGTATAATCCTAGTTTCAAATAACATTATCACAAGATGGCCATAATTTTAAATCATTTATTCCTTGATAAGGGAAGCATGTGTACCTGTAACATAAATAATTATAAATCAAGCATAATCGAAGTATCCACGTATATATCTCGATAATGTGAAGTTATAAAAGAGGGACAACATCATTGGAGAATTTTACCTCTAGCGCACGCCTATTAGGATCACCCTTCACCCCCTAATTGGGTAGTGGAAATTTCATTCAAGGAAGGGACTAGATAAATGCATTTATCCTTAAATGGATAAATAATAATGAGAATCATGTGTGAATAAGATACCATAATTATATGCAAATCAATCACAAGAATCCATTTCACTCTTTTTCTCACAATTTCCATTTGTACCTAGATCTAAGAGTATGTGAATAGACAATGCATCCAACAATACACTATTTTAGCTGAAAAATTATAAGTTTGAAGGAAACTCAATGCCTCGAGGTTTGTTCAAAATCAATAGGTTGAGCCCTTAGATCATGCACATAACTAAATCAAAACATGAATTTGATATCATATGAAAAATGAACTAGTAAGATTGTGATATGAAGGACATTTCATGAAGAGTATAATTCAATTTATGAATCCTTCTTTGATTCTACATATAACACAAGTCGACATAATTTCCAATCCATTTTATCCACTCGATTTCACTTGTGTAAATTTAATATAGATTTTGCATCAAGAAATTATAAATAACCATACATAAAGAAATTAGAGGTAATAATCCATCACAAAAACCAACATACTATAATGACTATTTTTCACATTTATGTCATCTTTTCTCAATTCATCTATTATTTGTCATCAATAATGTAAAAATGTATCATCTATGTTTGCATAGTAATTTATTCATTTTTCTAGAAATTAAGTCCTTAATAAAGAAGCTACAACATCCGTGTGAAGGTCTATATGCTCATAATTAAAGGTGGATACATGTTTAGATCTATTAATTTAGTGTCTAAAGTATCATATTTCTAAATCCAAAATAACTTTAAGTGTTATATGTATCAATCATATACATTCATATGTAGATTTTGTGTGTAAATCAATATATACATATATATATATATATATATATATATATATATATATATATATATATATATATATATATATATGTGTGTGTGTGAATATTGATGTGTGTATCCTTATTAAGAAAGATACAAAAATTATTATATTCATATAGTTTAATTTACTACTTTACATCTCAACAAGGAAGTCAATACTCCAATCTACATCATATAAAGTGGGATATGATTCTTTGCAAGACCCATTCTAAATTTATAAAAATTCCTTAAGAATCACATAATAATGACATTATTATTAATCACAACCATTTCCACATGATACATGCACTATTTTATTGGTTATATTCATTGAAATATAGAGCCATATAACTCATAACGATGGTCCTAATATAGACCACTCTAGTAAGAGGATCAATATATCAAGAAGAGCTCAAAGCTAATACATACACTTCTAAGTTTTAAGTTCTATTTTGGAATGAAAATATTCACTACTTTCATAAAAAACACCGTTATTTAACCCATTTTCATTCTTTGTTTGATCTAAATTGATAAAGTGTTAGTAAATTTAAGGTTTCATTAATCATTAATGTTTCAGTAATTTTAAGGTTTCTTAAGAGATAGTCTCCATATTTTGATCCTGACAAAGAGAACATAAATGTCATGCCTCTGTGGATAAAACTTCATGATTTACCTCTTGAGTTCTAGGAAAATGAATTTTTGACAAGTATAGAAAAGTATTTAGGCTCCCTAGTGGCCTTTGATGGAGCTATGAAGGATAAAAAAGACTATCTTTTGTAAGAATGCGTGTGAATGTAGATCTAGAAAGAGATCTACCTGATATTATCACCATTCACTCTAAGTTGGGTAGCTAGAAGAAGGTACTAGAATATGAAACATAAATTTCTAGGTGCAAGAAATGTAATAAACTAGGACACAATGTAAAATATTTCCCAAAATACTAATTCTAGAATCTCAAGGGATCCCAAAAGAAGAATGGAGTGACATGAGAAACCGAATGAGATTAAGGAACAAAAATAAGATGCAAGTAAAGGTACCAGGCATGAAACCATAAGTAAACCCAAAATAAGCCAATATGTGGACAATGAATACCTTTTTCCTGTCTGGAATGCCAAGAGAAGGAATACATGGAGGAAGGGGAGTTTTTTTAACAAACCCATCTTGAGGAGCTCCTTTTACCTTTAATTAAAATAGAAGGAAAGGAGATAAAGAATGAGAAAACACAAGAGAAAAATAAATATCAACAAGAACATGAATAATAAGAGATCCAAGAAGAAAGAGGGATAACAAAGGAATCGATCCAAGAAAATTCAAAGCCATTGTTAGAACATAAACAAGAATAAATTCAACAGAAAGAAGAGGAAAATTCAGGTACATAGGAAACTGTTAAATAAGAAATAGAGGCATGTCAAGGTTTAAGTATGGAGGAATTTCCAAGTATTGAACAGTTCAAAGTCATAGTGACTCCCACTAAAGGGAAAAGAAAGAACCGAGAATCCTCATCCTCTAAAACCCCCAAAAAAATGATGTAGGGGGGAGAACAACTAGAGGAAATTTGAATACCAAAAAGGAGAAACAAACAATCATAGTAAAGGAAATTGAAGTAGGGAAGCAATTAAAATTAGACTAAAAAGGGCCCAAAAAACCTCATAATATTAACATAAGAGGCCTTAATGGAAAATGTAGAAAGTAACAAAATGGGTTGCTTAACTCCATTTTCAATGAAATCAAGAACAAATATATAAAAGAAAAATGCGTGGAGACTGATAGGAAGAAGGAAATAGAAAAGAGGGACAAATACACTAAGGATATTGTGTATCTCTCTACTCATATTTTCAATCATAACTGATCTTGTTTTTTCTCTCTTTGTCTTTGTTATTGCACTTTGTATGGTTTTTCACCGGTTCCGCACTGTTTCTAAACTATATTTCAACCGGTTTTGAGTTGGTTCTATGTTGTATGGTCTAGTATTTTTTTGTGGTTTAGCTTTTACTCATGAAATGTATATGGTCATATAAGGATTGTAGATCCTTATTGTAATAGGCCAGCCCCATGCCAAAACCATCCTTTTACCAATTATAAAATAAATATACCTCATTAAAATATCTATTCCCTTATCATGATTATTGTCACATGAAAAGTCTATATTTCTTAGAAACAAGTGAAATTTTCTTTCCCCTGCAAGATGTATGAACCATAAACCCAATATAGGGTAAATTTCCATGTATAAAAAGGTTTATAAATTCTCCACAAGGTTTATCTCCAAATCAATCTATAGCCAAAATATTAATATGTATAATAATAATGAAATTTAGATTGTTTATCCATTGTTTTCTATTCCTCAAATGGAAGATTGGTTTTTACTTACCCGTAGACAAGTTTCATACATGGTTCACTAAATTCCAACTCACGTTAAAGTTTTATCACATGTATTTAGTAATGTAAATTACATCTCTAACTCTTAATCTCATGTTTCGTTTTCTTTGTTCTCCCAAATAGAGATGTCCTAAGGAGTATATAGTGAAAAAAAAACTCAAAAAAATAGTTGTAATAAATAGCACTCCATGTATTTTTTTTTTATTCCTCTCTATTTTTCACCTGCATGCTCCCCAAAC
Source organism: Taxus wallichiana var. yunnanensis (assembly GCA_018340775.1). Lineage (NCBI taxonomy): Eukaryota > Viridiplantae > Streptophyta > Pinopsida > Cupressales > Taxaceae > Taxus > Taxus wallichiana. Next base: position 56,142,050 of record CM031234.1, read on the forward strand.
ACCACACTACCAACTAATAATAATTTCATTTTAAACTCTTTTTCTACTTCTTGTGACTTATCATTGTTCTTTATTAGTAACCATTGACTTCCTTATTCCCATGTAACTATAAATTTTGGGAAACACAACACCAAGTTCACCCTCTTATTTTTACATCATCAATCAAGGGAACAACATGACTATAAAATATTAACATTCTTATTATATCAAACCTACATTCTAATGTTAGGTTTAGCTAACAATAGTTTACATGGTAGTAAATTATACCATTATTTGTGCTCATGGGATTTTCAAAATAATTGTAAGCTCGCTACATGGATTTCAAGATTCTTACAAATATAACATGTTTTAAATGCATAATCAATGTCATGAATCTATCCACTCATAAAATTAATCATTTTCAACTAAGTTGGGTCTTATTAGATCAAACCAACATTCTAATTTACTGTTACCTAAAAATAGTTTACACGTCAAGTAAAGTATACCATTATTTGTGATCATGGGATTTTTAAAAAATGTAACTACTACATGGATTTCAAGATTCTTACCAACATAAAATGTGTCAAATGCCTCAAAAATCTCATGAAGCTATCAACTCATTAAAAAAATCATTGTCAACTAAGTTGGCTCCCTCTTAAAATATTTTTAAGTGTTAAGAATAATTTAGTATTTATGTTGAAACCATTGATTTAATAGCAATTAAATATTTAGAAGAGGATTGAGATAAAATTAATATAATAGTAATAATCTAGATATATCATGCAAGAAACAAGAAAGTGTGTATAATAAGGAAATATGAGTGATTTAGCTTATATCGGAAGATTTGAATTGATTCTTAATGGCATGTGAGAGCTTGTAGTGTTGTCATTGATGAAAAGGAGTATAAAAATTAAGGAAAAATGTGGTTTATGAATATAGAGGATTATTAGAATGATGATGCCTTTGGTAAACAATATGAAACTTATTTGCAAGGGTGAAGAAAGTAACATTGGCTTAGTCCAGAGGCGTAATCGTGAGGCTAAGGTAGGAGGATGAGTTAGTGTGATGGAATGTAGGCATGAGATAGATAGAGAAACATGTTCAAGGCTTGGAAATCATGAATATAGTGTCTTAAAAAACTCATGTGAGTCTCAAAATGCATGTATAGTTTTCATCATGGTTTGCAGTGACCATCTCAACCTAATAGATGCTTGGATGCCGATGAAGTATGGAAGTGAGTTTTAGAGCTAAGTGATCCCATGAGGACATGAAGAGGTGTAAGACATCTTATCTCAAAGGTGTGTAAGTGTCTTCATGATGAATAATAGGACATTTTTATGGAATATGGGTTGATACAAACTCAACTCGGCATAATTTTAAGACCTCGTATAAGCATGAATTTGAGTATGGAGTAAAAAAATCTAAATATAGGTTGTATAAGCATGAATTGTATATTGTGACAGTGTATCGATGATGTGGAATGTGTTATAAGTCAAGATTTATGTGGTAGAGGAATGTTTGAGGTCTATTTGAGGCATATTCTTGAGAACAAGATAGGTGTGCATGTATAAGTCATGGTAAATAATGATTTTTAGAAAGGGTCAGATTTAAATAAGCCATGGGACATGTGAAGGAGGATAAACTACTATTGTGGACAAAGTTTCAAGTTAAAAATCCAAAGGAGGAGCAAGAAAATAAGTTTTTGGCTCTATCGATTTCCTAAGAAGGAAAAACCCAATTCAATGGTTAAATTCATTTTCTCACCCACACATGTGATATTTTCATGGGACCCTAAGGATTTCACAGATGATGTTATATGGAGTTAAGAATCCAAAACAAGAAGAATGAGATTAAATGAATGTCAGAGATTTATGAATGATCCTTAAGAAGTTAAGTAGGTTTCAAACCCTCTTAAAACCCTCCTTTAAAAGTGATGGATAATAATAGAATATGTTGGTCCTAAAATTACTTGGTAAAGATAATTTTATGACTTAGTCTTATAGAAGATTCTTCCTACTTCATTTTTATGGTGGTCTCATTCTCCAGGTCAACTGGTGAGGTACAATAATATGCTTTGTTTGAATAAATTTGATGGTACATTCATTCATAACATGAGTTCATGATGAAAATAATTTTGTAGGATCAGTATTGGGATGTGCCTCTAGTTCCCATAAGAATTTTTAAGTAGGTTCTTTGCAATATTTTTTTGAAATAGGTCAACTAAGGTGACCTACGCTTAAGGGTTAGATGAGCCAAAATAAGTCATGTTGGTTTGAAGGGATGATCATGTAAAGGAACGATGTTTAAGAAAAAATTGATCATGGACAATTGATAGAGGTCGAATATGTTATGTTTGAGACCATGATTTTATTTGGTGAAGTGATTCTATGTCCAAGTTTTAATAGTAAAATATTTCTCATCCTCCCTATTTAGAATATCGAAGAATGGAAGTGTGAATGTGAAATTATCCACATAACCCATGAAGATGAGGGATTGAAGATGGATTAGAGGTCACTAGTGAAGGTTTTAATGATTTTTCTTGGAATGAAAGTGAATATTTGTGTGCTAGAATCCTCTAGGACAAAACTGGTTTTTAGTGTCCTAAAACCCGAGTGTGAGCAGTGTTAAAGATGCAAGCTTATCTATGTTATATACCTTGAAATAATGATTATTTTTGGTTTAAAAATTTAAACAAGGAGATTTATATTTCCATAAAGATTCCATATGATTCATGAATAGGTGTTTTGATGAATTAATTTAATCACTTTGTGAAGACTGGTTTTATGTCTTTGCAAACCCTTTGATACCTTGTCATAATCGGTATTGCATGGAGAGAATGAAGATGTTAGTGTAGATATAAGTCCTTAAAGGTGATCCAGAGGTCACATAAAACTGTCTCAAAGCATTAAAAAATTTGTAAAATTTCATACATTGGTGGTGATGAAGCAATCTTTAGACTCAATTTTAAGTTGCAATGATTGTCAACATCTAGTTGAGAAGTTGAGTTGAAATGGAAGCCTCTTTCCATGACCTGCAGTATTTAAAGAATGTTATGATTTTTTATACAACTTGAATATCCATCCTTCCTATTTTCATTGCATTATTTGAAGCATAGAGTGAGTGGATGCTTCCAAATTGAAGACTATATTCTAGAGTTCATACACCTAGTGGAGTTAATCAATCCTAATGGAGGTTTATTGAGAAAATGACAAGTTGTAGAGTGAGTCAAGGATAAAGAATGAAAAGAGAATAATTTGGTAATGCACCTGATCCTCCATAATACTTGTTTCATAGTTTTATTAGCTAGAACATAAATGAATCTACATTGAAAATAAGACAAGAAGGTTAAACAACTATTATTAATGAACATGTCAGACTGAAAACGGAATATTTTGAGTGTTTTTTGAGGTGCATAAAGTTCATAAAGGTATTATAATCCCTTGTAGATGTTAAAAATTTCATATGAGGTCATTTCTTGTAACTAACACTCATTTAGATGTAATGATTACTATATGACAGATTTAGGTGATGTCATGTAGACCTTTCTTGTGTGTGTTGAAGACGTGGTAAGAAAAAGGAGGTTGTAGATGAATTTGAAGAGGTGTATGTGGATTTCATACTTGTTTATATGAATTAAAAATGTGCATGAAAGAGTTCTTAAAAATAATATCTTGTAGAAGCATGATGAAATGAGAAAAGACGTAAATCCATAAGTGTGAAAGGAGAAAGAGGTGTTCGTCAAGCATGAATGTGGAATTTAAGTTTCATATGAAATTTTTCTTAGAATAATATTAGTAGTAGAATGAGGAGATAAAACATAGGTGGTAAAAGGTGAGTAAATAAGAAGGATGAACATATAGGATCTAAAGGAGAGATCACAAACTTTTTGTCTTAAGAAACTAGGTATGAATGTGATTAAACCCTTATAATGTCTAAGTGGGTGCTTAGAAAAATAAGGATTTGGTGCTTCCATATAATTTGTAGCTTACAAATGTAATGATTTGGTGCTTCCATGTCAAGTAGGTTCTTGATTAAATTGTTGTAATTAGTGCTTCAAGTTGAGTGGGTTCTCAAAAAATTGAAATCCTTTAAATATTTTATGGGATATATATCCTCATAGTGCATTGATTTCAGTGGGTTTTTCTCCCTTTAAGGTTTTTCCACATTAAACATTATCTTCATGTGTGCTTGCATGTTATTTTATTATGTTTCAATATATTTGTTCCCTCATGGTAAAGGTTGATCAAAATTGAATGGTTTACTGAGTTTTTGAAGTGTTTTCAAAGTTTGGAGAAGTATTGATTCATCCCTCCCCTCTCAGTGATTGTTTTTTCCAAAAATAGGTATAAGAGTAAGGTATTTTTTGAGCAAGCTTGATAGCTTGAAGGATATTCTTAAAGCACAAGAATGGGTAAATTATCCGGAGTAGTTCGAATAGGAATTTTGATATTTTTGTGTCCCTTATCCATGGATTGAAAGATAAAATCAAGTGTATGTAAGTTGAGCATGGTCAAGCCCTTAAAGAGATGGAATGTCATGTTTAGATTGTGTAAAATTCCCTAAAGGAAAAAGATGATTCTTGCCTCAAGTATGAAGAAGAATATAAATCCTTGAAAGATAAATTAGAGTAAGCATCCGTTAGGTTAAAGATGTACAAAAATTTGGAGAAGAGCTCTATAGTTCTTGATAAAATTTTAGAGATTTAAATAGCAACAAGTGAAAAGATAGGTTTATGTTTTAAAGGATAACATATGGAGAAGTGTTAATATGACAAGGTAGGTCCAAGAAAATAAGAAAACTTGAAGGAGGCCAAGGAGACAAATTCATGAAGATATAACTCAATTAGGAAACCTAATGCATCAAGGTATAAAAGATATTTCAATGGATATTGTTATACTTGTAATGATTTTGGGCATAGAGCTAAGGAGTGTAGGAAGCTTGTCAAAGATGATCATTCATGGAGGGATTTTAGAGAGTAGAAATTAAGGAATATCATTTGTTTCAATTGTTAAGAAAAAGGACACACTACTAAATACTACTTATATGAACCATCTAGTTAGGTTTTAAGAAATGAACGCCTAGAGGTAAAATAATTATTTATGTAAATATAGAATTATTCTAGTCTGAGAAACAAAAATATAGCCAATATTGGAATCTGAAATTACTAGTTTTGGATTCCAAAATTTTAAATATTAGACTTATTTGGACTCCAAAATCCAATATATTAGATTCCAATATTATATATATAGGAATTGTTATCCAAATATCTCTCCTAGTGATTTAGATAACTTGCATATGCATCCTACTCCCCTCTGTTTCCCTTTCATGCACTTGATTATCACTCCCACGCATCACGTGTGCTTTCATTTGCCTATTTCTTCCACTTCTCCCTTACGCCCACATTCCATGCATTTACCTTCTTTCCATGTGTTAACCTGATGCTCCTTCAAAGGTAAAATCTTGAGCGGGTCTTTAAATGAGAATAGAGCCCCACACATCCAGTTTCATAAAAGGACAGGTCAGGGTTGAATAGTCAAAGAAGAGGCGAGCCGGTGGAGAGTGCCAAGTTTCAATGCAACGTTATTTCAAAAATAAAATTTGGGGTAGGTTTCCAAACAAGTGCCATGCCGCCACGTGTCAGTGGTCGAATTTTGGCCCCACTAAGCAAAGAGACTTAGGAAAATCATAAATAAGCCCAAAGAGCTCGTGGAGGCCGCCACATGTCACTTAGGAGTATTTTGAAAAGAGAAAGGTAGGGGACGAATCTCCATGGTGCGGAAGGCTACAACATGGACCCGGTACGGAAAACTCTTTAAAATATTGCATGCCCATGATCCAAACATTCAAATGGCCATATCTTTTGATTTGAAACTCATATTTGACAGGAGTAGAATTTTTAGAACATCTCAACACCCTCCACACTATGGAAACATAAAATATCATTCTTAAAAGGATTTTGTGGGTGAAAAAGAGAAAACGCCTATCAAGCCATTAAAGCGAGAATTAGATTTCTTCAAGCACTATATCTGATTTGATTTGATCCGTTGTTCTTCCTTCTTCAATGGCCAAGTAGAGAGTTAGTTACTAGATATGACAGATTTTAGGTAGATTTTAGAGAGGCATTGATTGATAGTGGTTGAGTTGTCAAATCAGATTCAATGCGTCTCAAGGTGGTTGAAGTAGGATTCAAATTTTTCCCTCTTCTCTCTCTTACTTTTCCTATATATTGTAATGAAGAGGCATATTTAAATGGTTGGAAACTCGGATCATTACACATGTTTCTAAGGACTCCATATTTTTGTATTTTGAGTTATAGACCTCCATACTTGGCTCTTGTATGTGGATATCAGCCAATCTATCATTGTAATAGTTACATGTGCATTTTTGGAAGTAATAGAAGCATCATTTTGTGACTATTCTCTATCCTAATGTGTTTGCATTCCTTATCCTTGCCTCTTCTCTTGCATTGTGTATTGTTGTGCTATTTAAGTCCCCTGTACTTCCATACTTAGTTGTGTTCCACGAGAGCGATTTTTGTACTTCCATACTTAGTTGTGTTCCACAAGAACGATTTGTTGAATACATATTTCATTCTACTACTTGTGCCTAGCCTTCTTTCATGTATTCCCTATCATTCTCACTCGGCAAGCAGATAGTGTTAACCCCTCATTTCTAGTGCTATCACCTTTTATTGTAGTTTACTTCATGTTATCCTTCTTCTTTCCTTGGTCCCTTGGCATTATTAGCTTAGTTTCCCCTTTTAACACTAGGAGTAGCAAGAGAGCAAAAATAGATAGAGGAACCAGCCATCTCTAGAGATCCATCCCAAGCTCGCAAGGTTCCACAACTTGGGGACGGTTCCATTGTGGACTCAAAACCTCATCCATTTTGAGATCCAAGTCATGGGTGCACGCTTGAGCAACCAACGTTTTTGGCATGCCCGGTGGGAGCAGCATTGAAAGCTCAAATTTCATCTCTAAGTTCTAGTGTGTGAACTTAGTTTTTCATCCTTTAGAGGCTCATTTCAAACACATCTTACAACTCCCAACATTTGAAGATATTTGTTTCAATAATCTTGAGTGCCTTTCATGAGAATGGTGCACACAAGAAGAAGTGCAATAGCTAAAGATTCTTTTGAATACCACCAGCTTTCCCCAAGAAGATTTTATCCCAAAAATACCATTCATACATCTCTATCTCCAGCGCGCCGTGCCCATTCAACTCCTCCTCAAAACACACAACCTGTGTGCCCTGCAATGGCGAATCAACAACCTCCTCCATTAAGAAGCTTTGCAAACTTTGATGGAGGGAGTCCCTTACTCCTGGCTATACAGCATGATATGCCAAGTGGTGTGCTCAAGAGTATTCCTTACTTTACTGGTGAGAATCAAGTCACCCCTCAAGAGCATATCCAAGATGTAGCTAATGTGTGTTCACTCTATCTGATCACACATAATGATGTAGCATTCAAGATGCTTATAACCTCTTTCAAAGGTAAAGCACTTCAGTGGTATAGAGGCTTGAGACTTGGATCTATTAGCACTTGGGATGAGCTAGGAATAGCTCTATGTAGTTATTTTGAAGACAAGTCAGATCACCTATCTTTGGTGGAGCAACTGACAACAACAAGGAGGGCACCCAATGAGTAGATGACTAATTTCAACATCATATTTCGAAGACTTGGGACATAATTCCTCTTGTGGTAAGACCTACAACCCAACATGATTTCCTTTATTATTTGAAGGTGCTCAACAATGATATTTCAGTGATGATACAATCTATAGGAGGTATGACTTTACAAACTGCTTATAGCATTGTGGTAATGGCAGAAAATAGTCTCATTCAGGTGGGAAATTTGGCTCCAAGACCGCCTATGCCCTTGTTCCCAGAAATGTTGCAAGCACCCTAGCCTTCTATAGCCTCTATTCCTACTCCTGAGTAGAGTGCACAACCGGTTGCCTCAACATCCTATTCTCCATCATAGTAAAAGGAAAACAAAGAAATGAAGGCCGTGATCAGAAATTTGTCAAACAAAATCATATCATTAGAAAAGCAAAGCAGGCATAAGGCTATAGAGGGAATTCCAATCAAGCGCATGGCCAAGGGAATAATCCTTGGTGGAATCAATATGGAAATCAAAGATACACACCCAACCACCAGAATGATAGGTGAAAACCTAATGTACATTTGTCATTGCAAGTTGTCCCTCACATGCCTTCTCTCTCAAAGCACATAGTGTGAGTCAAGCGCTTGTTTAGGTATAGAACAATTTGGCACAAGAGTCAGAATGGTGCTTCCTTGCAAAATGCCTCATAGTCAATATCATTCTCGCTAATGCTACATGCGTCCAAGCCTTCATGATCAAGAATGCTTCATCCTGTGAGCCCTCAATGAGTGCTCATGAAGCAAATAATCCAAAAATACTAGAATATCCCCAGAAATGAATTTGATGTTATTTGGTGTGGAGGACTTTTGTGCAATCAACCAAGATGCAGAAGATACAAGAAGACCATGCACCCAAGTTACGAACAACACAAGATATAAGAAAAGAATATTAGAGTTAGGCACATAGGCCACAATCCTAGCAACACAAGAAGATCTTCAAAATAAAAATAATCAGACAAGACCTCTTGTAGCAAAAGTGTTCAAATCCCTATATAGGAGATCACGCATAAAGATCCTTCTGAAGCAACACGTGCCCATCCTTTGGTAGGCCAGGCCTCTGCTCCACCAAAATTCAAGATTTTGCACCTAAACAATCAATAAGGGATGTTATTCCCCTAATGCATAAGGTGGGGGCTTCCATTCAAAATTATTCACCATATGAAGAAAACAAACATAAACATCACAATTTGGGATGCCCTAACCATTCCATCTCAGCAGGGTCTGTTGCATGAAGCTCTGGATCAACTTCCATGCACTAACTTGATTATACTGAAGCCACACACTTCATCAAAATCTTCCAAGAAGAGGAGAAAAAGTAAGTAATGTTTCTAAAACTCCGCCCTTCTATATGTCCTTGATTATAGGCAAACACCTAGTGCATAACTACTTGATTGACTAAGGTGCTAGTATACATTATGCCTAAGAAGATAGCTAATGTCTTAGGTCTGAAATATATCCCTTTGTCTAAAGGAGTATTACAACTTGATGGATCAATTGTAACAACCTTAGGAGTCATTAAGGATCTTGAGTTAACCCTACATGCATGTCTAAGCCTGACAATCACTCAAGATGTGTCAATTATTGACTTGCCTCCTTTTTTCCCCTATGTCTATCAAGATAATTTACTGCTAATGTTGGTGGTTACTAGTCTTTGGATTGGTCTCATATGTTACTCAAGACAGGGTATGGTACCCAGTTTACCATATAAGGTGAGCCTATATTTTCTTATCATGTAGATCCATATGTCCCATCCCCTCTCCAAGCCAATTGTCTTATCCAGGAAGAACAAGTTTCAGTTCCTGAAGAGCAGTCTCTTCCACCCTTTGTTCCAGACCTAGTGCTTGATGAATGGGTGGAAAGGCATCACAAATTTTATCCCTATGCTGAAGAATTGGAATCCTATGAAACTGGGCTTGGTACTTATTGCATTCTAGAAGAAGACACTATGCTTCCACGCACGCTCATGAAAGAAAAATTTCAAACTGGTCTATGGAAGTTATATTTTGATGGATCCAGAAGTAGAAATGGCATAGGAGTAGGAGTGGTTCTCATTTCCCCTAAGGATGAGAAATTATTCTTCGTGCATAGGCTGTAGTTTGCATGTTCTAACAATGTGGCAGAATATGAAGCGCTGGTGCATGGCTTGCTTATTGCTGAAAAGAAGAAAATTAAAGCGTTGCAGATCTTTGGGGACACATAATTGGTCATCCACTAGGTCACCAACAAATTCTAGACAAATAATAAGCTTCTTAAAGCTTATAAACATAGAGTTTGGGACCTACTTGAGAGATTTGATGCCCTTAATCTATAGGTAGTCCTGTGTAGAATGAACAAAGAAGCTGACCAAATGGCCGCGCTCGGTTCATAGTTTTCTCCTACTGAGGACTTTGTCAAATGAAAATTTAGCACATTAAGATGGTGATCATACCATCTATCCCATACAATAATAACAAATAGCTAGAAATTTTTGACAAAGTGACATGCAGATTGTCTAGTTTATCTAGAATGAAGCTAAATTTTCATCAAGTATGCAAGCCAACTTGCATAATAGCTATGGTGACTAAGTAATATAGCTGAAGAAAAATAAGTTACCTAAAGGGATGATCACCTTAGAGAAAATGTTCATCCCTAATGATGAGTTCAAAGGTGAAGAAAGATACACATGTGTCATGTAAGAAGATTGCTCCTTCATAAATATTGTGTGCGGAAAGAAACTACTACTCAGCAGGACTTGTGTGCATGAAGAAAAGTAGGCCTTCATCTCTCTCTATCAAAAATACAGTGATATTTTCTCATGGGAGTATAAAGACCTCAAATTTTTTGATCCAAGTGTTTCTCAACACTCTATTGACCTTGATCTTGGTATCAAGCACATGTCAGACAAAAGTAGCGGCCAATCAATCCAAAGATAAAGCCCCTCATGAGAAAGGAACTATCAAAACTCATTGAGGAAAAAATTATCTTTCCTATCGAATACTCTACTTAGGTTGTAAATTTAGTTCTAGTACGTAAGAAGAATGATGAAATCAGACTTTGTGTTGATTTTAGAGATTTGAATAAGGAATCTCGGAAGGATCATTATACTTTTCCTTCAATGGATCATGTTCTCGCAAGCGTGGTGGCACACAAGGTTCTCCATGCTAGATGGGTATTCATGTTTCAACTAGATCTTATTCAAGAAAGAGGATTAATTCAAAACAACATTTACAACCAAGTGGGGAACATATGCATACCAGAAAATTCCCTTTGGTGCGTTAAATGCGAACACAACATTTCAGCTCGCCATGGATATTGCCTTCAAAGGTTACATCAATGGGTTCATCTTGGTTTACCTGGATGATATAACTATCTTCTCAAAGCAAGGCATGGATTACATGATGCACCTAAAAAATGTCTTTGAGAGATGTAGATAATTTGGGGTATCTCTTAACCCCAAGAAGTGAAATTTTTTATTGGCTCAAGGAAATCTCTTGGGCCATGTGCTTTCAAAAGATGGTATCGCGATTGACCTTGAGCGCATTTCTGCCATCCTAGTTCTTTCCTTGCTGGTGCATAAAAAGGCCTTATAGTCCTTCCTTAGCAAGATTAACTTTGTTAGGCATTTTATCCCTAACTTTGTGGGACTGGTTTGGCCCATCACCCTCATGCTCAAAAAGGACATAGCCTTCAGATGGACAATAGAAGGAAGAGAAAGCTTCAACAAGATCAAGAAAGAGATTTCTTGTGTACCAACACTCATTAACCGAAACTATTCAAAGTATTTTATCTTTTATGCTTATGGTGTTGATGTAAGCAGTGTTGTTATCCTAACATAAGAAAATGAACAAGGGTTGGAACAGTCAGTGGCCTTCTTCAGCTAGATGCTGAAGGATTATGAATTGAAATACAGTCACATGGAGAAGCAGGTCTTCACCATCATGTGCGCACTCAAGAAATTTAAGAGCATGCTCACCATAAATCACATAAAGGTGTTAGTCTCCCACTCATCTATCAGATACTTCATCATGGGATAAGAAATTAGTGAGAAGAGAGTGTGAGGGTGACAAAAATCATGGAATATGATGTGACTATTAAGGCCACAAAGCTGGTAAGAGGTAGTGCACTCTGCAAGTAGATTGCTGAGGATGTGTAGAGTGAACCTGAGGCTTCATTATTTCTAGATGAATACCTCCCACATGTAGAACATGAACAGAATATAGACCCCGATGTGCATGATTGAATGAAGGACATGATCACATTCCTTTCCAAGGGCATGTACCCTCCCGGTTTGAACAAAGCAAAGAGAAGGAATTTGAGGTTGCAATCTATCCCTTATGTTTTGATTGATGGACTTATCTTCAAAAGAAATCTAGATGGCATGTTATTAAAATGTGTAATGAAATTACTTGATTAATTATGATTATCACCAGCAATATAACACCAAATAACACAAGATTACAGATAAATTCTCTCAAAATGAAAGTATAATAGCTTGGCCACTTCGAGGGGGCAACCTCCAAAACATATAATAAAACTTAAATACTCAACATAATGATCATCCACTACCTATAACCCCTATTTATACTATTCCTATGCTATGGCCATCAGCAAGGCCAACCAACCAATGATAATAGATTAAATATAAAATCGATACATCATGATATTAAGTTATGATAACAACAAGTCGGCTATATCCATCCCATGTAAGATATATAATTAAGGGCATAACATGCCCCTCCCCTTCAAAGAAACATTGTCCCCAATGTTGGGAAGCCCTAGATGCTACTACATGAATGCTTCATCTTCCCATGATGCATCCTCAATATTCATATTCTTCCACTTGATCAGGTACTCGGTAATGACTCTGGTCCTCAGTCTTTTGGTGTGTGTCTGAAGAATACATTCAGGTTCCAATATGATCCTTCCTTCCTCGTCTAGTTCTAGAAGCACTGATTGGGTGGAAATGTGTTGCCCAATAAATTTCTTTAAGCAAGAAACATGGAAGACTAGATGTATTCTACTTCCTAGAGGGAGCTCTAGCTTATATGCCACACTACCAATTTTCTGCAAAACTCGGTAAGGACCATAGTATTTAGGAGCAAGCTTATTATCCTTTTGTTGTTGTTTCAAGGATAATTGCTTATATGGCTGTAACCTTACAAAAACAAAGTCTCCCTCTTCAAAGTGTTGCTCACTCCTATGTTGATCAACCTATTGCTTCATATGGTTTTTTGCCCGTGCCAAATTTTCTCTAAGACTAGAGAGTACCTCATGTTGATACTTGAATGTGATCTTCAACTACTCTCACCTTTGGTTTGACCTTCAAGATAGATATGAGTGATGGAGGATGGTACCCATAAAGTGCCAGAAATGGAGACATTTTGGAGGAGGTATGAAATGAAGTATTGTACCACCATTCTACCAAGTGGCAACCATTGCACCCAACATTCTTATTTATCTGAAGTAAAACATTGAAGATATCCCTCTAAACATTTATTTACCACCTCAATTTGCCCATCTGATTGGGGATGATAAGAGGAACTCTGGGCTAGTTGGGTACCTAGACAAGAGAACAGATCAGTCCAAAAGTTACTTGTAAATATTGGATCATGATCACTTACTATAATTTTTGGCATGCCATGGAGCTTTTGAACTGTATCCATAAAAGAGATGGCAATGGTACTAGCTGTGAAAGGATGAGCCATGGCACAAAAATGAGCATATTTGGTAAGTCTATCTACCATGACCATGATGACACTTTTCCCTTCTAATTTAGGTAATCCTGTGATGAAATCCATTGATACCTCTTCCCATCTCTCACTAGGAATAGACAGAGGTTGGAGAAGACCAGGTGTCTTAATGGTCTCGCCCTTATTTTTTTGGCAAACCAAACATTCTACCACAAATTTTTGAACATATCCTTTCAACCCCTCCCAAAATAAATCCTTCTTAACTCTATGATATGTTTTAGGACCCCAACATGACCACCTATTGGAGAAGAATGTATCTTTGAAAGAACATGGTGTTTAAGTGTAGAGTTCTTACATAGATATAATCGATCTTTGTACCACAATGTATCCCCCTTCCATATAAATTGATATGATATGGATGGATCTGCCTGGAGATTTTGAATGAGAGTATGTGTGGTTACATCTTTCTTCCATTATTCTCATGCTTGATCTACCCAATCTACATGTAGTATAGAGATGGCACATAACAATGCTTCGGCGGACTCATCCCTCCTAGATGCAGAGCATCGGTGACCAAATTTTCCATTCCTTTTTATAAACAATCTCAAGTTCATATCCCAACATCTTAGTGACCCATTTTTGTTGTTCTTCTGAAGATAGATGGTTTTCTAAGAAATATTTCAAACTATCATGATCAGTTTTTACCTTAAAATGTCTACCCATCAAGTATGGTCTCCATTGTTTGACTGCATGTAGTATTGCCATCATTTCCTTTTCATATGTGGGTTTTAACAAATTATTTCCTTTTAGTTGTCGGCTCTCAAAAGCAATGGGGTGTCCTTCTTGCATTAGTACTACTCCGATTCCATTTCTTGAAGCATCGCACTCAACTACGAAAGTTTTGGAGAAATCTGGGGTTGCCAATACTGGAGTGGTGCACATAGCTACCTTCAATTTTTCAAATTCCCTAGATGCTTCCTCATTCCACTGAAAGGAGTCCTTCTTCAATAATTTTGTGAGTGGTGCTGCTATACTACCATAGTTTTTGACAAATCTATGATAATACCCTATGAGACCTAAGAAACCTCGTAATTGTTTGAGGGTTCTTGGGGTTTCCCATTCCACCATGGCCTGGATCTTGTGAGGGTCCACCTTAACACCTTCATGAGAAACAATATGGCCCAAGTATTCCACTTCTTGTACCCCAAAAGAACACTTTGAAGGCTTGGCATAAAGTTGATGTTTCTCTAAGACTTCTAAGACAGTATTGACGTGATGTAAGTGTTTCTCCCACGATTTTCTGTAGATGAGTATATCATCAAAAAATACTAAGACAAAATTTCTTAGGAATGGTCTAAATACTGAATTCATCAAGCTTTGGAATGTGGAGGGAGCATTGGTAAGGCCAAATGGCATCACTAGGAATTCATAATGGCCTTGATGAGTTCTAAAAGTTGTCTTATGAATATCTTCTTGCTTGACTCTAATTTGGTGATACCCAGAACGTAGATCTAGTTTTGTAAAATAAATGGCACCATGCAACTCATCTAATAAATCATCAATGACGGGAATAGGAAACTTATCTTTGATAGTGAACTTGTTAAGCTCTCTGTAATCTGGACACATGCGCCATCTTCCATCCTTGCGATGCACCATCACCATGGGAGTAGAATAGGCACTTTGACTATGACAAATAATACCCATTTCCAACATTTCCTCCACCATCTTCTCGATCTCACTCTTTTGCACATATGGATATCTATAAGGCCTGATGTTGGGGGTTGGCTTCCTAGAATCAACTGAATAGCATGATCATTCTCTCTTTCAAGTGGAAATCCTCTTGGTTCCTTGAAGACAAATATAAGTTGATCAATAACCTTTTGAATATCAGGATACAATACCTTCATTTGCGGTTGGACTTCTATAGAGAATAAACGTGCTATAAAACATTCAAACCCTTTTTTAAGAATCTTCTGCATTTGGTGAGAACTCACCACTAGAGGATCTTTAGCTTGTAGACCTCGAAGTTCAAATTTTTACCCTCAAAATGAAAGTGCATGAATAATTCTTGGAAATTTATCTCTATGGTGCCCAAGGTAGTGAGCCACTAAACACCTAAGACAATATTAGCTCCACCCATGGGAATAACAAACATCATAGATTCCAATGTGTAATCACCCATCATGATTTTGACTTTATGGAATTTACCTGAACATTGGACTGTGCCACCATTTGTAATGATTACTTAAAATTTAGGTCTGGGTAGATGAAACAATTTATTCTTGTTGCCAACTTATGATTGATGAAATTATGTGTGCTCCCTGAATCAATCAATATTGTTACCTTCTGCTTCTTAAGATAACCCACAACTTGAAGGGTTTGTGGAGTACTAATACCTAATAGAGCATGGCATGAAATAGTGGGCTAAGGATCTCCAGATTCTTCCTCTATTTTTTCCACTTCCTCTATTGATGTTGCCTCATATTCTTCCTCATCACCAGATCCTTTAATGTAGAACAATTTTTCTCAGAACATTTATGATTTGGTCCATATTTTCTATCACAGTTAAAGCATAACCCTTTGGCTTTTTTTTCTTCAATTTGTTGAGGTGTTAACCAAATTGGCTGAGGGTAAGAAGGAGACAAGGTGTTATGATCTTTTATGCTAGAAAAGGTTTACCTTCTACTGGAAAGAAATTTTCCTCTACTCGAGGTGCCATGATAATATAATAAGAAACCTTGAGTGGGTTAAACATGCATACCTCATGCTTAATGTGGTCCTTAAGACCCCCAAGAAATAGGTCATTCAAATACTCTTCTATAATATCCTCCACACGCAAGGAAAAAGTTTGGAATTGATGGACATACTCCTTAACTAAACTAGTTTGGCATAACTTTTCTAATTGGCTGAAGTAATTCTCAAAAACACTAGAACTATAGTGTAATTGAAGCTCTTCAGTGAACACTATCTAGGTGACATTTAGGCCATTCTTCTGCCTTTGAGCACATAACCAACAATACCAAACAAATTGATCAGGTTCTAGGTATAAGGATGCCACAATTACCTTTTGTCCTCCTAGGATTTGATGGAGATCAAATAAATTTTCCATTTGGGTAATCCAATTGAGTGGATCCTTTCCATCAAATTTACACATTTCAACTTTTGGAATCATGCCCCTCCATTGGTGAGAAGATCCACTTGAATGATTAAAGGATCCTCCCTAATTTGAGTGATTTGGATCTATGTGACCATTTCTAGTAGAACCCATATGACTAGCATTGGAAGTTGTATTAGAAATAGCATTCAAAAACTCCTACTTGCATTGCATGAAAATCCTTCTGAATCTCACTCCTAAGGCTACCTTTCAATTGATGAAGCTCAACATTAAGGTCATCCTTACTCACCATATTGTTTACCCTTTCCTGAAGTTGGATGACCACCTCAGATACTCCCAAACCAAGTAGAATCTGAAGCCATATCTTCCTTATTTGGGGTCATTCCTAGAGTTTCTTGTCCTTTTCCTTGGCCTCGGGTAGATCTACCAGCCATGACGAAGGATGTGGGCCTAGGGGTAGAATTAATAGGGAAAAATTTTAGGGTTTCGTAATTTTTGGCCAAATATAGGAATTTATAAAATAGAAACCCTAGCTATTTTTTGGAGGGTTTTCAAAAATATAAGAAATTTGAAAATTTTCCAAAAATTACGCCCTAGGGAGCCAAATTATGAATAAATATAGAACCGTAATAACTTTTTCAAAACAAGTTAAAACTTATTGATTTTTAAAGAGAAGCTTACTTGACTTAGTTTGCCTTAGCACAAAAAAATTGTAGAAAACTTCGCTACCAATCTTGAGATATAGCTAAACCTTCAAAATTAGGGTTTGACGCCGTCCTGGCCAAGATCAAGCTCTGATACCACTTGTAATGAAATTACTTGATTAATTATGATTATCACCAGCAATAGAACACCAAATAACACAATATTATAGATAAATTCTCTCAATATGAAAGTATAATAGCTTGGCCACTTCGAGGGGGCAACCTCCAGAACATATAATAAGACTCAAATACTCAACATAATGATCATCCACTACCTATAACCCCTATTTATACTATTCCTATGCTATGGCCATCAGCAAGGCTGACCAACCAATGATAATAGATCATATATAAAAGAGATACATCATGATATTAAGTTATGATAGCAACAAGTCGGCTATATCCATCCCATGTAAGATATATAATTAAGGGCATAACAAGATGTATCAACTAAGCGCAGAATGAGAAATTGTTAGTAGAATTTCATGATGGATTATCTGGTGGAAACTTGTCTACCAAAACCACAAAGCAATGACAATCATAATGGTAGGTATCTTTTGTCCTACCCTATTTTAAGATGCACATAGGTGGGTCAAAAAATGCAAGGAGTACACTTTCTTTGTAGGAAATAAAAGATTGGTAGCACTTAACCCTTTGATGGGGTCTCAACTTCATAGGCATGATCAATCCGCCTTCAAGTGCTAGACATAAATGGGTGTTGATAGCTATAGATTACTTCACCAGATGGATAGAAGTTGTCACGCTTAAGGAATCAACTAAGGTAGTCATCCTTGACTTTCTCGAAGGTTTAGTCACAAGGTTTGGCATTCCTCAAACCATTATCTCTGATAATGCAAAGGCCTTCCTTGGTGCTAAAATCACTGATTGGGCTCTAAGTCTAGGAATTTACCTGAAAACCTCTTCCAACTATTACCCTTAGGGAAATGGTCTAGAAGAATCAACAAACAAGAACCTGATCAGAATCATGAAGCACATAATGAACATTAGCCAAAGATAGTGGCATATGAAGGTCTTGCGTGTGCTTTGGGTAGATAGAATCACAATAAAAAAGGTAATAGGAACTTCTCCTTACAAGATTTTCTATGGCAAGGAGGCTACCCTTCCTTTGAAACTAGAACCAAATTCCTTGGTGCTTTCCCAACAGCTGGAATTTGAGGACATAGAGTAGAGAAATCGGGATGGAAAAGTTGGTTCATCTTGAAGAGCTCAGAAACTCTGCCATGATCAAGTTAGAACAACATCGAGAAAGCAATAAAGAAATAGTTTGTGAAAGGATAGGCTTCAAACTTTCAAATTTGGGAACTGGTTCTAAAATGGGATCTTGTGAGAGCTAAACCAGGTGCCATTAAAATTTTGATGCACTTTAGAGTGGACCATATATCATCAAGTCTTGTAAGGAAGCTAACTCTTTTGAGTTAACTCATTTGGATTGAAGCGTGATACAAATCCCAGATAAATGGCATCCATCTAAAACCCTTCCATTAAATTTTCTACATCATGTTGTATATATTTAATTGGTTTCAATTTCTCTAAGTGTGCTCTGTGCACATTGTTTGTTTGTAAAAATTTCTTTCCCCTCGCATGCTTCCTATGTGCGCTCTTTTGTTACTTCGAATACAAAGCTTCTCTCAAGAAGCGGTTGTGAGATTCAAAACAGAGTGCGAGATATGATTTTCAAGTTATTACAGAGGCATTTTCATGATTGAACAAGTAGACTCCATGCCCAATGGACTTCTAAGGATACTGATCTCTTTCATCTAGCAGGAAGATGGTTCGAAAGTCACAAAAAGCTGTTATCCAAATAGCTCTCCTAGCGATTTGGAAAAATTACATATGCATCCTTCTCCCCTCTATTTCCATTTCACATGCTTTCTTCTCATTCCCATGCATCACGCATGATTTCATTTGCCTCTTTCTTCCACTTCTCCCTTATGCCTACATTTCGCGCGTTCACCTTCTTTCCACATGTCAACCTGACACTCCTTTAAAATTAAAATCTTAAGTGGGTTTTAAATGATCGCGGAGCCTCCACACGTTTGGTTTCATAAAAGGATAGGGTCAGGGTTAAATATTCAAAGTAGAGGTAGGCCAGTGGAGAGTGCCAAGTGTTAGCATGGCACTATTTCAAAGATAAAATTTGTGGCGGGTTTTCAAACAAACACCAGGCTACCACGTGTCCAGGGTTAGAATTTTTGCCCCACCAAGCAAAGAGACTCGGGAAAATACAAAGAATCCCAAGGAGGGCATGGAGGTAGCCACGTGTCGATCAGGTGCATTTTCAAAAGCAAAATGTAGGGGCTGAATCTCCAAGGTGCGCAAGGTTTCCACATGGACCCAGACGAAAAAATCTTAAAAATAGTGTGTGCCGTGATCTAAATATTCAAATGGCCATATATTTTGACTAAAAACTCATATTTGGGAGGGAGAAGACCTTTTGGAAATGTCTCGACACCCTCCACACCATGGAAACATAAAATATCATTCTTAACAAGATTTGGTGGGTGAAAATGGGAAAATGTCTATCAGGACATTAAATTAAAATCAAATTTCTTCAACCACTAGATCTGATTCGATTCGATCTGTCGTTCTTCCTTCTTCAACATGCCAAGTAGACAAGGAACCAGACATGATAGATTTGGGGTGGATTTGAGAGAGGAATTGATTGATAGTGGTTGAGCTATCAAAGTAGGATTCAATGCATCTCGAGGTGGTTGAAGCAGGATTTGATTTTTTCCCTCTTCCCTCTCTTATTCTTCCTATATATTGTAATGAAGAGGCATATTCAAATGGTTAGACACTCTGGATCCTTACGCATTTTGCTAAGGACTCCATATTTTTTGTATTTTGAGTTGTAGACCTCCATACTTGGCTCTTGCATGTGAATATCAGCCTCCTTATAATTGTAACATTTCTGTGCATTTTTGGAAGTAATAGAAGCATCGTTATGTTACTATTCTCTTTCCTAATGTGTTTGCATTCGTTCTTCTTGCCTCTTCTCTTTCATTGTGTATTGTTTTGTTATTTAATTCCTCTACAGTTCCATACTTGGTTTTGTTCCATGAGAACAATCTGGTGAATGCATATTTCGTCGTGCTACTTGTGCCTAGTCTTCTTTCATGCATTCGCTATAATTCTCTTTCGAACAAATAGTGTTCACCCCTATTTTATGGTGCTATCCCCTTTTAGTGTAGTTTACTTCATGATATCCTTCTTTCCTTTATCCCTTGGAATTCTTATCTTAGTTTCCTCTTTCAGCACTAGGAGTAGCGGTAGCGGTAGAAATAGATAGAGGAACTAGGCTTCTTCGGAGATCCATCCCAAGCTCTCAAGGTCCCACAACTTAGGTATGGTTTTATTTTGGTCTCAAAAACCTCACCCCTTTCAATATCCGAGACACGGATGCATGTTTGAGAAACCAATAGGAATCGAAAATCACATATACCGGAATCCAAAATCACATATATTGGAATTTACTACATTCCACCATTAAAAATCTTGTGTGAATAAAATTCATTTTTATTTCTTTCATTAATTCAGATAGGACCTTGAATCTTTTATATTAGGAGGGTACTAAATAGGAAGATTTTATTGAAAACTGATGGACTGACCAAGCATTTTATGATAATATTGAAAATAAATATGTTGATTGACTAGACTCATCACCTTTTCCAATAAAGGTTTATATTAAATCCCCTAGCAAGCTTGTGTTAATTACAAGCATGTGATGGCATTGTCACTCCATATATTTACCGATCCACTCTCCCTTATTTTCACACCTTTTGGATTTATATCAATGGATTTTATTTCATCTGTGATGGCCTTTCCAGTGTTTCCTTTCATGTAATTTTCCATGTCGGTTCATGAAATGGGATTTTATACTAAAAATTTGCATCATCATTTGAAATCCATTTTTTTATTGAATCAGAGAAAGAAATGGTTGTCATTCGGGGAGTTATTGGAGATGATTATCTTTCTCTAGAGGGATGTCCAGGGAGAATTTAGAATATTATTTGACATTCATTTGTCATCTTCTTATCATACATCCAGTGAAGGTTTGGGATTTGTAGATGCGTCATCACTAGATCAAGCCAGCATGTAGGGTTGGCATGGAAGTAGAAATTAAAAAATCCTCGAGTGCTTCATGGCCCTTTCTTTCTTAGGCTCATTATATATAATATTTTTTATGGACGTAACCACTTTATGAGAGTTGTACATGCAATTTGATGTCCTAATGTGTTTCTATATGGTGTGTCCAAATGGCGTGAGAGACCGAGGGTGGGACCTTGTTCGCTCCACTTTCCTAACCTCGATGATATGTTTTCTCTCTGTAATAGGAACCAAAACATTGGGACCTTCTTCTTCTGCAAGTAAGGTCGTGAGGCATAAGATTGGTTAAAGAGTCGAGATGTTGTTGAAAAACAACATATTTTTTAGAACCACCTACCACTCTCATCCCCGCTAAAGTGGGTGTTCAAAGGTTTCATCTAATTCGAGTTAATTAAGTGCTTCTAAAATCCATCAGTCTATATCTTTATGTTTTTTTATATAGTGTTGCTATTACCATTGTTATCAAATCATCTTATATGTCTTCTTGGTCTAGATTTTTTTGTATTCTCAACCACTTGTGTTTTTGGCATAGGCCATTGCATTTTTAAGAAAATTATTGATGGAATTTTTGGTTTTTAGATTGATCCTCTCATTTTATATTTCTGTAATGGGAAAGGTACCCTTGACCCTCCTTTAGTTATAAAAAAATAAATCATTAATAAAAAAATTTATGTGTTGCACTAAGCAATTTAAACAATTAATCACTATTAAATTTAGTTTTTGAAGTTTTCTATTTTTGCTAGAAGTGAAGACTAGCGGTCACTAGCATTTATATATTCTAGGATATCTTTCCTTTAATGTAAAAACAATCTATATATCTTTAGGATAGAGGAGATAATACTAGATTGATGGCTATCTTCCCATCACTGTAAAAAACAAATTTGAGTTACATTACATCATTGTGGTAACCTAGAGGTCTTTATTGTCAAAAGATATGGAGGTCTTTGAGAAAGGAATAAATGCAATTCTCTTGCCCTAATAATAGAATATATTATAAATGGCTCTATTTATTTTACATAAACCTCTCCTACAACAATTTTTCCGGGAAATTCCTATTATAAAAAAATCATGTTTTCCTCTAAATAGATGTAGATATAAACACAACTTTTCTCTCCATATCAATTCAATTTTGTTTCTTATTATTTTTGATATCATCAATTAAGCGATGCAAGAAATATTATTTGTCTTTGAAATAACTCATTTTCCAAAAAAATTCTTCTATTTTTATCAACAAACTAGAAACTTGGATATGTGTGTGTTGTTTAACAATTTTTTGGTGCAATGTAATGAACAACTTCCATATCAAAACCTGAAATTGTTTTCATATGTTAGGGTTTAGTACTACTATTATGCATAATTATAGCTTTGTACCATTCAAATCCTCCAAATGCATTTACAAAAGGCTCTGCAAACAAAATTAAGCAAGGTGTTAATACTAACATGGCTAGATATGATTTCATATTATATAGATTATCAGACAACAAATCAGAAATAAATATCTTATTACAATGTATTTATTGACCCATCAATTTGTTACATTTAGGTTCTCCAAGGTTAGTCATACTACACATGAACATGTATCTTTACATGTACGATGACATAATGAAAATCACAAAAAATCTAAATGATAAATATGTAATTAGCTATGGTGCTACAAGAACTATTTATAAATGTGATCTAAAGAATTCTAAGCCAATTTCTATAAAGAGAATGTACAGTCACTACTTAGTAATCTTTCTTGCATTTCAAACTGATGTGGAAATAGTTGGAAGCATCAAGCATCGAGAATCTTGAGAGTCTTCATGGATATTCACTTTCTCCACTTGGAAACTTGATTTTTATGATTACATGGTAAACAAAAGTTTGTGGGGCATCCTACATGGTGAGTAAAATAATTATGTTATGACTAAAAATGGATATGTACATTGTAGATTAAAATTTTTAAATAGAAGCATCAAATCAATCTCTAACCTTCATATTAAAATGGATTGTTGGAAAATCTAACAAGTTTTTTTATTAATTTTTATTTTCATATAGGACCATCAAAGAAGATTAAGCTAGACTGTAACACTTGGCTAAATATTGCTCATGGTGCTGAAGAAGGATAGTCATATCTTCATTATGATTATAATCCATGCATTTTTCATAGGGATGTGAAGACTTATAAAATTCTTTTGGGTTATTATTTTGACACACATTTTTTAGACTTTAGCATTGTCAATTGTATTTCCTCAGGAAAAAACCACAACTCTACCTATGTTATGGGTATCATTGGTTACATTGACCCCAAATATGCAAGAACATCAACCCTGAATGAGAAATATGATGTATATAGTAATGGGATTTCTCTTATGGAGTTGTTGATAGGAAGGAAGTTATGGCCAATAACTCGAATCTGCCAAATTTGGTAAGATTTTTGTTTCTTAATATTAATTGAGCTTACATTGTACATTTTTAAAGTATTTTTAAGGTTTGTTGTCTAGAGCAATAAAATGTGGATGGAATTGTATTTTACATTGCAAATGAACCTAAATTATATCAAAAGCGAGACAACAAAAAATTCATGGAAACTATTGACACGAAGTTGCATCAACATGCGGGAATCTTGTGATTGTAATAAAAACTTCTAGTTGACGTTGTTTTGCACCAGAAAATAACCATCTTTTTGACCCACCATGCATGAATTTTCCATAGTTATAAAGTCTACATCACCAGTGCATTATCCTTCATAATTTTTTAGTATCCAAATGAACCAACAAGACCCCTAGTAAGAATTACATGAGGTAGTTGGATTGATAAATAGATGGTAAGCATAGTGATGTTACAAGGAGAAAAAATTACACTTCTAATAGGAATTTGTTTGTGATATTTAGTGAGGTGATTTCACAAAACACTTTTTTATTGGAACGAGACTTGGACGGTGTTGTGTGAAAAAAAAAAATCCCTAGGATTCCTCTCTATCCACGGGGTCTACTTTTCTCAATGAATGAGTCAATCTTCAAGTAAACAATGACCAATGTTTCCTATTATAGTCCAAATTTTTTTCCATAATAATTCAGACCAATATGGACCTTTAAAACAAATAAAAGTGTGCCCGAATTTATTTTTGAATGACAAAAATTATATTTTGGGAATTTTGTTCCTTTTCCACTTTCCCAATAGGAAATTTTTATTCATATCTAAATTAATCCACTCATGATACTCATAGTATTACAATCTAGTGTTGCTACCTACTTGTAAATACTTCTCTTTACTTTGATAACACCTCCACTACTACTTTACTCAACACTACTTGCATCCAAAGCGGAAGTCTTGTTGAAGAAGCAACAAATGTATTCATGTTTGGTGCAAATAAAATTTTCCAAAAAAGGAAATCACTCCTCATATAATATTTTAAACAAGTATATGTAGGAATTTATGAAAAAATTGAAATATACTGAGATAGAACCTTTCAATGTAAAGATGGTGATAGATTAGTTGTGTTATTTTGAGCTACTTCTATCATCACAAAACTTAGAGCATGATGGGATATACTTTGAGTTCATAATCATAGACAACCATTCATTCCTCAAACCTACATGCTTAGTGAAGACAAATGATACATGGAGCAATGTACATACCTCTAGTTTGAACCTATAAAATATTTTCATATTTACTATGTTCTCTAAAACATGCATCATTGATTTCAATTTCAAAATATTCGAAAATGATATTCCAATCAAAATCCTCAAGAACAAAAAAAAGGTCCTGACACTTTTACAAGGCTAAGAGATTTCACTACAAGAGGGATACTTGTGAAAATAAATAGTAGAAAAATGCTATACCACATTAAGGGGTGTGATGCAAATGTAGCTCATTCACATGGACCAACGTTGGGAAAAAGGTGTTGACATTTATTGACTCACAAAGAATACAATTGTGGCACAATGATCCTTTTGATTGATGTAAACTATAAAATATTGGTTTAATGTATCTCTGAGGGCGTTAGAAAATGTTTTGCACAAACATTTTACTTGCATTCGCCATGCATTATTTCATTTTCTTTCTCATGGAAGTGACTCATCATTTTAATGGAGAATGGAACATTTTACAAGCATAAATTCTACTATCTTTCATAGTAATATAATTTTTATATACATAAACTCCCAAATATGGTGTTTTCTTTTAATGATTACTCAGATTTATAATGTATAATAACAAACACTAGTGAACTTAATGTCGTGTAAAATATAAGAAAATAACACTTGAGTTCTTATAAGGTATATTTATGGGTAAGAATGTAATTTTATTGTAAGTTCCACTAGAAGTCAAAATAACACCACTAATATTTAAGGCCAATGTCAAATTTAAGGATATGCACAAAATAAACATTGTAAGTGTGAACCTTGCACTTTCAAATTTGTGAGCCCCACACTTTCAAATTTAATCCTCACACTTTAAGTTTGAGGCTTGTACTTTGAAAGTATCATGCTCACACTTTCAAAATGTGAGTCTCACACTCTCAAAATGTGAGTCTCACACTCTCAAAATGTGAGGCTCACACTCTTAAAGTGTGAGGCTCACACTTTTAGAGTGTGAGGTCATACTTTTCAGTGTGGGGCTCACACTTTGAAAGTGTCAGCCCTCACACTTTCAAAGTTTGGTGCTCACACTTTCAGATTGTGGGGCTCATAAATAATCTTTAAGTGTGAGGCTCGTAACTTGAAAACGTGTGCCTTACACTATCAAATTGTGCATCTCATATTTTTTGCAACTTTGAAAGTCTAAGTCTTGTAAATTTGACTATGGGAGGTTCACCATTTGAAAGTGCAGGGTTTGCACTTTGAAATTATTATTATAGGGATTCATTGTTAGTTTTTATTTTTAATTTAATACAAAAATATCATGAATTATAATATTTAGCGGTCGCTAAAATTACATCGAGGATTTTTCACTTTCATTTAATACAAAGGGATCATGACTTATAATAGTTGGTGCTAACTAACCTTACATCGAGTGGTTTGTACTTTCATTTAATAAAATGAGATCATGAATTATAATATTTAGATACCACTCACATTACATCGAGGCTCATGACTCATTATAGTTATCTACCACTCATCTTAATATAATGGGATCATGCATTATAATAGTTATCACGTGTTAGCCTTACATACTCCCAACATTGAAAATATAATAAAATGGAAAAATTGGAATCTAATAATAGCAATGTTTGAATCAATAATAGTGAAATTGGAATCAATAATACTGAAATTGGAACTCCAATAAGTCCAATAATGACAATATTGGAATCTAATATTATTATTAATGGAATCTAATCATAACAATAATGGAATGCGGTATAGGCGAAAATGGAATCCAACATAGGAAAAATGGTAATAGATTTCTTCCATAACATGTAATAGTGGAGTCCATAAACATTGGAATATGTTTGGATTTAGTTAAATAAGTTTTGTAAGAATGCAGTAATATATTATAAATATAACAAGGTTGGACATGTTTCTAGGAAGTGTTATGGTCATAAGGCTAATAATTGTAATTGGAATCTCAGTTTATATCAATCTAGGAGAAAGAATTGTGTTGTGTTAAAATTGTCATAAACTTGAAAATTTTGTAAGATGTGGTTATAAAAATGAATATTCTAGATATATCAATAGGCTTCATGTATTAAAATAGAAATATAAGAAGGTATTTAAAGTGAAATCCAATCCTAAGAGTGATTCTTAGTCATCCATGTCTGAAATAGTCATTGGAAAGAATGATTCTAAGCACAAAAATAAGGTCAAGGAAAATGATTCTAAGTTTGAAGAGGTAAATCATGATAAGAGTAAAATATGTGTATATGATATAAGTGAGATGGAATCAAAAATATTCATAGGAGATCCTATTTCAATAAATATATCAAAAAGTGTTGATAAAGTTAAAAAGAAAGAAGACTGACTCTAATGCAAGTCATGAAAAACCTTTAGCTATAACTAAGAGAGAGAAAGTGAATGAGTTGCATCATATGTTTGTTAGGAATTAAATCATTAGATGGGAATAAAGGAGATAAAATCATCAAACCTAAAAGGAAATCTAAGAATAATGAGAGGATTTGAAAGTGAGAAGGAGATAGGATAATTTCTTTTACCTCTTGTGATGACCATATACTATTATAGTGATCCAACAAGCATTGTATGCATTTTCTAGGCTTCTAGAAGGCATTTATCATCTAAATGAAGCATGGTGTGTTGATGATAAAAGTATTCAATTGTTATAAATATGTCAATACTCAAAAGGTATTTCTGTCTAGATCCTTTCTTAAGGTCCATGTGCATGACTGATTTTTGTAAGGTATTTGAAGGTCTTGGTTGATCAATCAAAAAAATCAAGTGTTATGAATTCATGTCCTTGCATAGTTTGTTAGGTCTATACTTAATCAGCTCGGATCAAGTGTTTCATAGTGGTCTATGATTATGTCTACATTAGTCTTCAAGAATAGAGTCACAAAAGAAGTTAAAAGGTATGTCAAGGTTTGCACCAATATGATTTGAGTCTTAATTGATTGTGCTAACTATGAGAAGTTTTTGTGAGTACTTTTCATGATAATATAAAGGTAAAATAAGTCTTCAATAAGAAATAATTTATGGTTTGATTAACAATTCAAGAAACAAGTGTCAAGTTGCATGTTAATAAGATCCTCTAATATGCTCTATAAGGTGTCGAAGGTACATTCCATCAATGAAGATGAAGTAAATTCTATAAGGGGTCGAGTGAATAGGGTTGAGTATGCTTAAGGAGGTTTTTATGATAAATTTTTCATCAAATCCTATTAGGTCTGTGAAGAAAAAATGATATAGTCAAATCTCTATGAAAGATAAGGTGAAGCTTAATCAAATAGTGATTAATTTTCAAGCTATTAGATGTAATAATTAGTGATAATTAGGTCATGAATTCACTCAAGGTATAATGGGTTCGTTGAATTCTTTACATGATATGTCAATAAGTCATGAGGTATGGTTTTGTAACCCATTATTACATATCAATTAATGAATAAATTAAGTGTGCTCTCATTATGAGTATGAATGGAACTTGATAATAATACTTTATCAAGTTCATTCAATTCAGTAATATGTTCAAGAATGTTTATCTATGTGAGATTTAGGAGTTTATGGTTAGGTCTTGAGACTAGCTTACCAAATCTAGTTTGATTGTCAAACCCACAAGCTTGTCTTAGTCAAATTCATGTTGAGTCACATCTAAAGTTACACAAGAGGTCAAATGTGATTACATCCCTATAAGAGTTTGGGAAAGATGCCAAGGTATGGTCATTATGTATGTAACAATTATGCTATAGACTTGGAGATGTTATAGACACTATCATGATACAAGGACGTTTGTGTCAAGAAGTATTAATTCAGTTAGGAATGTGAAGACATAAATAAAGGTTTCTCAGTTTAAAACATTATTGTAAGAAGTTACATGAGATCAAGAAATGGTAATTATGTTTTTAAAGGTCTCAAACTTGTTTAGGTATTGATTTGTGAAAGGATATTGGACACATGAAATAAATTCAATCATTTTGTATGATGACTTGATCGGACCATCAGATGTAAGAATAAATGAAGCATTACATGTATATAATTGATTTGAATAGGTATATATACTGGGTTATTAGTTCTTGAGTCATGTTGGGATGTGTCTAGAGGTGTTTATGCATCTTGGAAGAGTTATGGACCAACATAAATCATGACTAGAACTGTGAAAAAAAAAAAAATAGTGTTTCATTTGAAAGCATGTTTGTAAGACTATAAATGGGTAATATGGACTCATAGTGATGCTTCTAACAAGTGTAGAGAGTTGCAAGAGGATTTTATAAGCCATACAAATCCAAAATGAAGAAATAATTCCTGATGAGGGACTATAATGATTGTATAGAGTCTTCTAAGTCTCGAGATATGCTTCTTGAGTTGAGGCAACAGAGTTGTAAGGTCATGAAGGTATTTTCACAAGAATGTACATGGATTTTCATGAGTACATGAGATTGAGGAGGAGACTAAGTGCTTATACGTGCATTATAAGTTAATATACATAATATCAAAACATTGTAGGTAGTTGAATCTTATAGTAGTGAGCTACAAGTTTTAAAAGGAGTTTTGAAGCAGGGGATCTCGGTATTTCTCCTCCATCATACATTTTAGGTGTTAAGGAAGATAGTATAATATAATTGTTGATGATTACATGTCTAATCTAAGGGGGAAAGTATTTGGCTCATTCATTGAATTGACATAAAATGAAATATAAGATAACTAAAAAGTTTCTTAAAGAAAAAGGCACTATTTTTAATCCTTCTTCATGGCACGCATGTTTGGTATGATATAATATTTTTATTAGAAAGATAGAGGAGGACATTTTTTTCCTAATGGGAGTTATAAAATAGAGTTTCATGTGATAAGTGACCTTCTATAGCGTGAAAATGTTTGACAAAGATGACCTCCAAGGATGCATCGGGAACTAGGTGCTAAAGTTGTAAACATTCCACATATGGAAAAAATAAAGTCTATGAGGAAGTGATCAAGCGTAGATAGACATATTTATGATTCAATAGGATGTTTTCATTAGAAAATCATATGGAAGGTATATGTATATTCTATGAAATCATCTACCAGGGGGAGCCACGGTGATCTAAATGTTAAGATGAAGACAAGAACAAATTCAAGGATGGAAAACAAGTATTGTAAGCATGAATGATGAGTGTGATTGAATTTTCCAACCAAGATTGTGTCCCAATAAGATGATGAGGATGAATAAAATTTCTCTCAAGTATTTACTTTATCATTAATGTAAAAATGGTAGAATAAGTTGTTTTTTTCCATCAATGACGAAGGGAGATTGTTGACATGTGAATTATTATAGTGTTTTCATTGATAAAAAGGAGTATACTCATTTATAAAAAAGGTGGTGTATGAATTCGATAGGATTCTTGGAATGATGATGTCTTGCGTAAACCAGATGCGGTTTGGTTGTAATGGGGAATATAGTATGACTAGCTTGATCAATAGGCCTAGTCATCGGGATGACTTGGCATGATGGAATGTAGGCATGAGATAGGTTGAGAAGCATGGTCAATACTTGGAAAAAATTAAGAGAGTGTGTTAATATAATAATGTGAGTCTTATAGTGCGGGTATAGGTTTGACCCTCATTTGGAGGTGATCACCTAGAACTAGTTTTGATGCTTAAATACCTAATGAAGCATGAAAGTGAGTTATAGAGCTAAGTGATCCCATGAAGACATGCAAAGGTGTGATAAATCTTATGTAAAATGTGTGTAATTGTCTCCATGATGAATAAAATGATAGGTTTATGGAATATGGGTTAATACAAGCTCAACTAGGCCTAATTCTAAGACCTAGTACAAGCATGACTTGGAGTATGGAGTAAAGCAAGTTGAAGTAGGGCATTACAATCATGAATTGTGTATTTTGATAGTGTAGATATGATGCAGATGGTTCTTCATGTCAATATTTATCTAGTAGAGGCATGTTTGAGGTCTGTTGGAGGCATGTTCTTGAGAACAAGCTAGGTATGCATGTACAAGTCATGATAAATGATGAGTTTCAGAAAGGTGCAAACTTAAATGAGCCATGGAACATGTGAAGGAGGTTAACCTAGTGTTGTTTACAAAGTTTCAAGTCAAAATTCAAAAGTAGGAGAAATAAAATGAGTTTTTGGCTCTATCGAGTTCTAAGAAGGAAAAACCAAGCTCGATTTTGAACTTCATTTTCTCACCCACATGTATGATATTTTAATGGGACCCAAATGCCTTCATGGATGATGGAACATGGAGTTAAGAAGCCAAATAAATAATAATGATGTGAAATTAATGTGAGAAATTTATAAACGGTCCTTAAGAATTCAAGTAGGTTCTAAACCTTCTTAAGACCCTCCTTTGAAAGTAATGGAGAATAATTGAAGATGTTGGTCCTGGAATGACTTGGGAAAGTAGATTTGATGACTTGGGCTTGTATAGGATTCTTCCTACTTTATTTTGGTGGTGGTCTAATTCTCCAAGTTAGCTGATAAGGTAAAGTAATATCATTGTTTTGAATAAATTTTATAGTACAACCATGCATAGCTTAAAGTTCATGATGAAAATAATGGTGTAGGAGAAATGTTAGGATGTTCCCCAAATTCCCATGAGAATTTTTAGGAAGTTTCTTTGCAATATTTTTTTGAAATAGGTCAACGAAGGTGACCTATCTCTTAAGGGATAAATGAGCCAAAACTAGTCATGTTGGTTTGAAGGATTATGATGTAAATGCATGGTTTTGAGAAAAATTCAGCATGGAAAATTGATAGAGGTCAAATATGTTATGTTTTATCCCATGATTTGATTTGGTGAAGTGATTTTGTATCTAACTTCTAATGGTCAAATATGTTTCATTATCCCTAACAATAATATCTTAGGAATGGAAGTGCAAATGTGAAATTATCCACATAACCCATGAAGATGAGTGATTTAGGATGGATTATATCTCCATAGTGAATTTTTAACGATTTTGTTTGGAATGAAAGTGGAGTTTTTTGTGTTGGAAACCTTTAGGATAAAACTATTTTTGGTGTGCTTTGAAACCCAATGTGAGTAGTATTAAAGATGAAATATTATATAGGTTATATACCTTGAAACAATGCTTGTTTTTGGTTTAAAATTTTTAATAAGGATCTTATATTTCAAAAAATGTGTCATAGGATCCATAAAGAGGTGTTCGATGAATGAATTTGATCACTTTTTGAAGACTATTTTTCTATGTTTGCAAACCCTTTGAGACCTTTTCCTAATTGGTATTTCATGGAGAGAATGAAGATGTTAGTGTAGATACACATCCTTAAAGGTGATCTACAGGTCACATATAACTATCTCCAAGAATCAAGAACCTTTGAAATTTCTTACATTGGTGGTGATGAAGTAATCTTGAGACTAGGTTTTAAGCTATGATGAATATCAATATCTAGTTGAACAATTGAGTTGAAATAGAATCCTCCTACAATGACCTGTAGAATTTCAAGCATGTGATTATTTTTAGACATCTTTAAGATCCCTCCTTCCTTTTTTTTCATTGCATTATTTTAAGCCTATATTGAGTTCATGAGTCCAAATTGAAGACTATATTATGGAGTTCATACACCTAGTGGAGTTGATCAGTTTGTAATGGAGGTTTGTTGAGAAAATGGAAAGTTGTAGAGTGTGTAAAGGATCAAGAATTCAAAGATAAGACTTGGGTAACATAATTGGTCCCCCATAACACTTGTTTCATAGTTGTATTATATATAATACAAATCAATCTACGTTTTAAAAACTATAAGAAGGTCATAAAACCATTATTAATGAATATATCAAACGAAAAAGGGAATATTTTTAGTTTTTTCAGAGGTACGGTGAGTTCGTGAAGGTTTTATAAGTCCTTAGAGATGTTATAACTATCATGAAAAGTTCATGTAAGGTTAGTTCTTCTAACTTATACTTCATTCAAATGTAATGATTGTTATATGACAATTTTAGGTGATGTCATGTAGACCCTTATTGTGTGTGTTGAGGACATGAGAAGATGAATGAGTTTGTAGATGAAATTGAAGAAATGTATGTGGATTTCATACTTGGCTATATGAATTAAAAAATTTACATGATATATTGTTGAAAAATAATATCTTGTAGAAGTATGGGGAAATGAAAAAAGAGGTGTATCAAGAAGTGTGAAAGGAGAAAGAGGTTCTCATCAAAGCATGAATGTGGAATTTAATGTGCATATGAAAGAGTTCCTAGAAGATTATTAGTAGAAGAATAAGGAGATAAAAACATTAGTGGAGAAAGGTGAGTAAAGAAGGAGGATGAACATATAGGAACTGAAGAAGAGGTCACAAATGTTTTTTCTTAAGTAACTAGGTATGAATGTCATCAAAACCTTGTAAATTCTAAGTAGGTTCTTAGTAAAGTAGGGATTTGTCACTTCCATGAAAATTGGATCTTATAAAAGTAGTGAGATGGTGATTTCATGTCAATTAGGTACTTGAATAAATTTTTGGAGTTGGTGCTTCAAGTTGAGTGGGTGATCAACAAATTTAAATCCTTGTAATATGTAATGGGATATTTGTCCTCATAGTGCATTGATTTCATTGGGGTTTTCTCCCATTAAGGGTTTCCCACATTAAAGATTGTCTTCATGTGTTCTTGTATGCTATTTTCTTATGTTTGAATGTCTTTGTTCCCTCATGGTAAAGTTTGATCAAGATTAAATGGATTACTGATTTTTTGAAGTTTTTAAAAGTTTTGAGAAGCACTAATTCACCCCTACCCTCTCATTAGTTATGTTTTCTAAAAATTCTATGTTAGGAAATAGTCGAGAAGGAGATATCTGAAATATGTGTTCTCTTTATAAAACCGGGATCTTGAACTTCTTTGTGAAGCTGTGTCAAGCTCTAGCATCTAAAATGGATGCTAGTGTCTTGGTCGTAACTCTATTTTTTTTTATCTTTTAAGGTCTTAATTTATCCTCTTCATGTCACTATTTATCTTGTCCAATTTTTGTGGTATTCATCTATCATACTTGAAAATGAAAATCAAACCCTATATACCTACACAAGCCTCAAATAGACATTAGATTAAATAAATAATGTATTATAGCATATTATTGAGTCGAGAATGATCTCGGCGGTCACCCTAGTGTGATTGCAATCGAGCACTACACTACATTTAAAACTCTATGTAGTTATAGTGTGTGTGTGTGTGATTGAATTTTTCCCTTGAAGTTAGGTTTCCCTTGTGCCATTCACACCAAGATAAAGTGTTGCAAATAATTTATCCCCACGATGAATATGTGTGATGGAATTCACAAATATCCCTCATACATGCAAAGTGAATAATGCATCCCATATGCGATCCTTGAATATTTTTCATTTCCCAAGTAGTAGATAGTAAGCAAAAGCACAATTTTCCCAAACCCTAATAATAGTGAGTAATTCATGTATATAAATGATTCACTTTTTTGAATTTATTAATTTATAAAGTATAACAAAATTATGTGGCATTTCAAACTTGAAAAAGAGAGGTAAAAGGACAAAAGTTCCCAAAGCGGACATAGCAGCCGGGTGCTCTTGTCCCTAATGGATGGTAGTGTCTAAGATGCTTGAAGGATAAAATAGAAAATATAGAGTTGGGTCACACTTTGACCAGTGTTCATAATTAAAGTGGTCATTCCGTAAATGCAAAAAAATATGAGTATGGAAATGATAAAGAAATGTAAAGGAAAAACAAGTAGTATTAATGTTTAGTTTCATTGCTTAGAAATCATACATATATCTTGACATACTTAGAGGCATGATGTAAATATAATTTTTTTGATTTCGTGTCTACATTTTCCCCACTTTATGTTGGTGAATGAATATTTGGTAGCATAAAGTAGATAGAAAGACCACACCTTGTGGAGAGATGAAGAGAGTTAATCGATAGTGTGTCGAATGAGGATTGCACTTTATACCCTATTAAATGGAGATTATAGAATGTGTAACATGAAATCTAGAAATTAATAAGGATCCTAAGGGTGACCTCGCATACGTAGTAGAAATTTTGTCTACATTTATTCCTTTGATATTACCTTTAACAGAGCATCTTGTGATTGAGATTGTTCCTTGTTCCATTTCTTGTTGCCTTTTATTGGAGTAAAGTTGGACTGCAAAGAAGATAAGTGTAGTTAGTGATCATGATAAATTAAATTAAATTTTAAATTAGTAAATATGAAAAATAGAATTTTTATTGAAAATAAATTGAATCAAGGATAAAATACACTTGAATGCCATGAGAGAAGAGATAGAATTGTTCTTATATGTTTGTTTCCTTGGAGATGGTTGGAATAGTATAAAGGATTTAGGTGTCTTGTCACCAAACTAATTATTTGATCATATTATCACTAAATGAGGATTTAAGTGTATTCTTTCCAAACTAAGGCATTAAGCATCCTCTCATAAAACTAAGAATTAAACATCATGTCGCTAAAATGAGGATTTAGGCATCTTGTCACCAAGGGAAGAGTATTGGGAGAGTTGTAGGCTTTATCATCCAGCCATTAATTCTTCCCCATGGATAAGTGCCACTAGATATGGTCACAAAACCAATAGAAATTGGTCTCGAATGATCCTAATAAAAAAATTATTAGCTCCCTTTCCCAAAGGATGTAACTTCACCGAATATGTTCTTGTTGTTCCTAATGGTAACCTATAATTGAGTACCTATTCTTTGGATTTTGGAGAAATATGTCACTAGAAATATTTTAAAATTGTAATGTACATGTTTTACGCCCCTAGGATAAAACCACCCAGACGGTACACTAGTGCTCGAGAGATCCTTTCTATATTGGTACCTTTATCCCTACATTCAATTTTTGCTCACGTCGATTTTGAACTTATTTCTTAGCTCCTGTGTATCCTAATTTTGTTGTGTATTAATTTTTGTCTAGTTTTTGAACTTTTGAGAGGGTGAAATAGTCGGCTAATTATTTCCACCACTCATTTTTGGTGTGTGAGATGAACCAAGTAAAGCACATAACAAAAGAGGAAATATGAAACTGATGTGCACATCTGAAATAGAACTCTTGTAGGGAGAATAGGGAAATTTGCATGGTAATAACCATGATGCATGAAAAGTAATATAAAATTCTATCCAAAATTTTTATTCACAAAAAATCATGGTATGATGTAATAGAAGCTAGTCAAAACATAAAATAACATGGAAAAATACACAGAGTAATTTTTTAATACTATTGTCATGTAAATGTGTAACAAGAAAATTCTTAATTTTTAAGCATGACAACCATACCCTACCCGAATTTTTTTCCCAAAGGTCATTCTGAGCCCTCCTTCCTATCACCCTAATCCTTGAGTCAGTCTTATCCCTTCTCTTTTATTTAGTCTTAACATTCATGTCATTTTGTTCATGGGTTATCTATGGATACCCTATCATTTCAACAGCTTCCCAAGCGAGATCCATCAAAAAGAGATTTTTGGAAACCTTGGGAAAGACCACTTTTTTATCTCCTCTAAGTTGGTGCAAACCCATCGGATCAGGAAAAAATTCCTAAATTCATTATGTAGGAATATCTGATAGTTTAATACATTGTGTAATCATTTTTTGAATGTTTTGAAAATTTTCACAAGTTTTGGAGGAAGTTCAGCAAGACTGAGTCTTGGAGGCCTAAACAGTGCACATAGCCAAATAAGTTGTTGAGATTTGGGAAGAGATTCCAAGAGCTCTAGAAGGAGTTAAGAGTCAAATGAGATATATTTCTAAATTTAATTAAAATATATACAAGATGGTGGATTCATATTCTTCCCAAAACCTTGGTGCATTATGTTCATATCCAATTTTTTATATATACAACCTTGGTGCCTAAAAAAAATCCTAAATTTTAGGGGATAAATTGTGGAATAAATATTTTATAACCAAACCATTAGATTTATAAGGAAATTTTTGGTCAATATAATATAAAATTTCATAAAAAAACTCCAATGGAGACTCCAGATATGATCCAAACAAATCACCCTCCAAGGCACAAGCTCCAGTAGTTAGCCATTTTTAGGTGGAAATTTAACCAATGGGAGAGTGGAACACTATTTTGCACCAAGTGCACCAAAATTTTGGTAAAATAGGTGCAATAAAATGGGTTCCTTCTAATTTTGACCCCTAAACCCTCCAAATGACCAAGTTTCACCCCTTCTTACAAAATAAGCCCCCCAGGATTCATTTCTCGGCCCTCGCTCCATGGAATCACACTCCGACACTTGTCAAGAAAGGTTGAGGGAATATTTTTGTGTCCCATGTGCACCAAATATTTGGTACATTTGGGACACAAAACTCCCCATCCCTCCCATTTAGGCTCTTGGTCCCCATGTGACCCAATCTCAACCCCCAAGGAGAAGGAAGTCAAAACAAGTACATGATCTTTAGCGGAAGATTTTGGGAGATCTATAACGAGTAAGGAGGAAAAAAATTACTCATTGGAAATATAAGAGAATCCTATACAAGATTTAATCATAATAGTTTCATAAACCCTTGGATATTTTCATGGGAGCTCATTCTTTGCAAGGATAGCTAGCAATCTTGATCAAAATGGAGAAATTTCTAGAATTTTAACCATTTTTTTCAAAAGGAATTTTACATGAAAATTCATATAAGTAAGCACCAAAAAAATCCTCTAGGAACTCATAGTATGACCTCAATAAGTTGTTCCACAAGGTAAAGGAATTAGTCATTTTTTGGTGAATTTTTTTACTAATGGGAGAGTGGCGTATTTTTATGCACCAAGTGCACCAAATTATTGGTGAAAAAGGTGAAATAAAATTCACCACCCTTCCACTTAATCCCTTAAAACTCAATTTTACCTCCTTTAAGCCTCATTCACAATCTAAGTCCTTGTGCACATTTTTCTAGCCCATGTTTCATCTAAGCTGGAATCGCAGTGGCACAAGTATGGATGGGGTGTAATTTTTCACACCAAATGCACAAATATCTTGGTGTAAAAAAAATTCTCCTTCTTAACTTGAATAAATATGCAATTTTTTCATATTACGGTGATGTCATTATTATTTCTCTTTTTCCCTTCACGCATGCATAAGAAATCCTCAACTGTCGGCAATCCTTCCTCTTCTCCATTTCTATTACATCCAAACCTTCCATGAAATCATCACCATAACTTATCCATCATCCCTCACTACTAAAGAAAGAGAATAGAATATTTCAAGCCAAAACCATGCCCTTATATTGTCGAAACCCTCGTTGATAGAATTAAAGAATTTTCATATCTCATGATCCAAAGCACAAATTGAGATGAAACCTTTTGAAAAAATTCTAATTTTAAAAGGCCATCAAGCAAGTAATTCATGGAATTTAAAATGGTTCCTTGGATAACTTAATTTAACAAAAAATCCATTTTGTGCCCTAGCTTCCATTCGTAAGATTTCCCATCGATCTGACAATCGGATGAAGCTGGAATTGTGAACATAAAATCCAAATGAAAAACCTATCCCAATGGATTCGATTTCATTACAATCAGAGGTAAAAAAATTGTAAAAAGATCTATGAATCCATTAATACCTTCCATGGAATTTCCACTCTTGAATCTCGTGCGGGAGAAATTTCTTGTTTTTATTTATGAGCCTTCCAATGAGCAAAACGTAGTGAAATTTGGAACATGTGATCGTGACGAAGAGCCAAATCCAAAAAATTGGTCCTGTCACAAAACAATTTTGTCTCCACCACTTAATAAACGTAGCATATGTTGCACTTCCCCACTTGCTAAACATAGTATTTCCCCTAAGTTTTGAGTTAGATTATCCGAGACAGTCGAGAAATATTCCAAAACGAGGACAAAAAAGACAAATTTCCTAGAATAGTAGGTCCCCAAAAAGAAACCTAATAAAAATAGAAATATGCTCAAAATATAAATGCCTCGGCAAAAAAGAGGATGAAATGTGCCAGAAGGTTCAGAAGGTGAAATTGGGGCAAAATATGGTGATATGTCCTAAAATGGTAGGTCATGATCTCATATTCTAAAAATAGAAAGTTTCAGTGTTGAGGGGAAAGTTGCAGATGGCCTCATTCTCACTCATCTTTCTACTTTTGGACTCTGCAAAGTATTGTAAGATGGTTTCATGGGTCAAACGGAGGAATATGAACTTCACATAGGTCCTAGAAGCATCATCCCGAGTTCAATAATATACAAAGGCAAAACAGGGCATCACAAGGTGAAGCATGTGAATTCATCTTTGTCACCCGAGGAGTTGGGTGATGATAAAAATTAGTTGGGGTGTGTTTAATGTGTCAAGGAGGATCTTTGTAAACATTTCTTATGTTCATTCTTGAACAATTTGTTTTTTTTAAGCTCATTCCATATTCTAGGGTGTCTTTGCATCTGTGTGAGCATTTCTTCGTTTCTTTCATTCTTCATTATTTCTCCTCTTCTCTCCCCTTGTTTTCCAACTCTCTGTTATGATAAATCATGAAATTCATTTTATCCATTAAAGTGACTATAGTATAAAATGTAATAAGTTTCCCTTATTTTATAAAAGGGGACTTAATGTTCTTCCTAAGAATGCCAAAAGTCACAAATGGAAAAGACAAATGAAAGGTCACCATGGGGGGTAGATGAAGAGTCATTTCTTGTCCTATATAATGTAATGGTATAATATTGCTTAAGGGTTGTAAATTTTTATACTCATGAGAGATCACTACTTGTGAAGAAACAAAGGAGATAGCTATTTATTCTAGTTCCTTTCTCTATGTTCTTCTACTTCTAACTATGCACAATTTTGTCAAAGCATCAATGAATAAAGAAGGAGTTTCATGCCTTTTTGATGAGGAGGTTTTAGAAACTTTGAGTTCTCAATCTTAACTCATCTTGTTGCCACTTGTGAAATTGTTTTCTTCTAAGTATAATGTGGAAATTTTTTGGTTAACGGTTGTAAATATTTGATTTTCTACCTACAACATTAATCCCCCTCTCTTTTTCTCACTCCCTTTCCTGCTCTCCTAGAAAATTCCTCTCTTGCACGTAACTAAAATATTTTTCTACAGGGTTAGTGGAGTGCCCCTATTGGATCCCCGACCATTAGGCCACCAAAAATTTGATTTCATGCATGCATAATAAGTGGAGATACACCACCCAAGAAGAGGGACCTAGAGTCCTGGAGACATTGGCTAGAAACCCACAAATTTGTACCCCAACAAATTTTATCACCATCAGTTTTTGTCACCCACCATGGGGAAGAATTGGAAACAATTTTCACCCAAAATAGGACCATGAGATTAATAAAATACAAAAATTAAATATCCAAAAACAAAAAAAAAAATTAAAAAATCAAGAAAAAGGAGTTGACAAAAATCCATTGCTAAAAGACACACTTCTTGATTTCGCACATGAATTTTCACATTCCGCAGTGTCCTTTCATATTCCCATTACAAAATTTTCTCAGAGATAGCTGAAGGAAGATATACTAGGTTGAGCAGGTCAAGAGGTGTTGTTGATTCCAATTTTGAGGCTTTGCAAAATCAGTAAGAATGAATCAAAGATAATCCCTACTATTTTTCTCAAGCCTCATCCCCATCCGGGTCTTTAAGAAGTTCACCTGGTAATCCCATCCAAACTCATGTTGATACTCCCCTTCAAATTATCCCATTTTTCAACCACCATTGATCATTGAGTTCTCAAAGGAAAAAT
Source organism: Taxus wallichiana var. yunnanensis (assembly GCA_018340775.1). NCBI lineage: Eukaryota > Viridiplantae > Streptophyta > Pinopsida > Cupressales > Taxaceae > Taxus > Taxus wallichiana. Next base: position 56,182,553 of record CM031234.1, read on the forward strand.
AAAGACTAGAAGAAGAATTTGAAGAAGAATTCTTTGAAGTAGAAAGCGAAGCGGGAGAAACAATGGCATATGAGGAAGAAATACCTCAACCAATTGTTCTATAAGGAAGAAATGCATGCCCCATCTCCAAAATCTACTAAGAGATTCTTGTAATAACTTTCCCAAGTTTAAAGGTGATGGCACAAAAATCCCTAAAGAGCACATATTGACCTTCATCACATCATGTGGGATTCTTGGTGTCCAACATGAAGATGTTTCTCTAATATTGTTCATGGAGTATCTCTAGGAAAAAGCAACATAATATTTCTACCTCCTTCCTTCCCGATCCATCACTTGCTAGAATAACATCAAAAGAAATTTTGAGGAGATATTCAAATATATTGAGGACTGTCAATATCTCCTTGTTCAATTTGCATAAATGAATAAATGAGAAAATGAAACTATGAGATGATTTGTGGCTTATTACAACCGGTTTCTTTGCAAGATACTAGAAGAGGATTCACCATCTGAAAATAATGGCAAGATATTCCTCACTAATGCTCAATCAATGGAGGTAGGATTTTTCCTATGAATATTTCAACCAAGGAATATTGTATAAGAATAATTAATGGCCATCGAACTTGATGATGATCTCATCCTCTTTGGAAAGATAAAAAATCCCTCAAAGGGTAAATCCCAAAATCCTAAGGATGAGAGAATGGATCCTGTCTTGCAGAAATTGGAAAATGAATTGACATCGTTGAAGAGGGAAATTTTTGAAAGAATATCTCCTCAAAGAAATAATAGGAATCAAATTTTGAGCACCTCTAAGGCTTTCTGTGGAGGCCCCACCTATCAATGCTCGTTGCAAGACTCAAGAAGATGAAGAAGGATTGGAACAAGAAAGTGAATATAACGACCCTTTGGAGGTTGAGGAAGTAGAGAATGACACACAAATTATATTTTTCGAGTATACTTGAGGTGATGAAGATGATGGTGAAGAGGCACCGAGTTTCTCTTTTGTTATGTTTAATCACTCCTAATCTCAAACGGGAGCTTCTTCATCCACAACAACAAATAAAAATAATCTCGAAGGCCCACTTTTGGTGACTCCGCAAAACAAAATAATAAATAGAGGTATCCTCTTCTTCCATGCATGGAGTTTGCATTGGAGAAACCCCATTTTTATAAATCACGAGGTCACCCACTATTCCAAGTAAGTCTTCCAATGTTTCTTCCAATTCTAAATCTAAATCTACTCCTGTAAAATCTAGTGCTTCAAAAGTTCCTAATGTACCTTTTAAAATACCCTTCGTTCCCCAAACATCTACCCCTACTTCCAAACCTATCTTGGATCCAAAATAAATCCCTTCATCCCCCTTATCTCGCATCTTCTCCCTTTGACTTCATAGAATATGTGAACAGATCCAAGGTGTAGATTAGTGAAACTGAATATTTGCGGACTCACCGCAAAACAATTTAAGATATTTGTTCAATATATTAGGATTGGTATTTTAACACCCAATGTTATAACTCTAATTTCTAAAGGAATAATTCCAAACCTACCTACACCTCCATCACAAAACATTCTTACTTTGAGTGCATCCAATATTATAAAGATCCATTCTTTCTATATATCCTTTCTCATTGGATAATATGTATTGAATAATTACATAATAAATTCAAGTTCCTTAGATAATGTTATGCTTGAGAAGGTTTCCAAATCTCTTAAACTCACCATGAATTCACTAGGTGGATCTTATTACTCCATGGAATCCAAATAAGTCTCACTTTTAGAAAATTCAAAGATGCACATGTGACCCTCACCAAAATTTCTAGAAAAGCAGGTCTCAATGATGATCTTGGTAGAAGATGTTCCATCTTCATTTGGAATTCTACTAAGAAGAAGCTTTTTTCAATAGTTAGGGGTAATATCTAGATGAATTGGTCTTCTGTAACCATCCTAGTGAAAGGAGAAATGGAAAATTGCTTCCAGAGAATAAAATGAGGTACACAGTGCAAAAATTGGGAAATCTGGAAGCCAACATTTTGTACCAAGATAGGAGGAGGATGAGTATTTTTCATAATAAATGAAGAAGAGGACTAAATTCTCATATTTATAGGACCATGTATCTCTTCCCAAAGGGGCATGGATCTTGAATAAGCATTGTAGAAATTTGAGTTGTAAGAGGATAGACTCGAATTGTCAGACGATGTGAGCCACGAAGAAAATAAAATGGTTCTTGGTGAATCTCAAATGGAGAAACCAACTTGTATGCTTACCTAGGAGGAGGAGATATTATCATTCCTATTTGGGGATGAAGATAATTTGGATCATGCAATCCATAGATAGACAAATCTAGCCTATGATGAGCACTCGAAGGTTTTAAAGAACAATTTGTGTCGATCTCCTAAGAACTACTAAAGAGACTGAAGACCCTTAACTTAGTCTATAAATATTGATGAAAGACATGAATCTACAAGACAAGTACGAATTTGATTTGGAAGCCTCAAAAAGTGTGAAGATCAACCATGTTTAAATAAAGAAAGATGAGAAATTTATGTCCCCCCCGAGAAAATAGTTGATGGATACAACAATAGAATGGAGGTAATTTCTTTCCCATTTGAAGAGGAAAAATATTTCCATGAGGAATAAATTGAAACAAGGAGTTTTGAGGCCCTTGAATTTGAGGATCCCCTTAACAATGGAGTTATATAATGTAGTGAGGCTCGAGACGATGAATTAATCCCTCTAGATAGTTTCCTTGAGCTTCAAAACAAAATATTCGAAGGTATACAAAGATGAGCTATAGGAAGTAACAAAGGAGAAATTTGTGCAAGAAATATTGGATGTAGTAGAAGGTTTAGAAGATCTTCGATCCTATTATTGTTCTCTTCACTCGTGTTATAGCCATACATGACATGTATGAGGTTACTTCTAATCCTCTAGTCAATATTCAAGCACCTCATAGTGGAGTAGAGAAAAATATAGGTTTGAGGTTTCTCATGGAAAAGAGGTCAATGAGCATAGACCTGGGAAAGAAAAGAACTCAGAATATTCAAGAAATTTAAAAAAACTTATCCATGGGGCAAAAATGGGATGCTTAATGAAGAATTATTTATTAGGGTAAGCACAGAAAGCCACTACAACTTTGAAACCAATTTCAAAGGGAATGAAGGCAATGGAATTTCTAACGAAGGCATGAGCATCAAGAAGCTCATGTGGGCTCACTCCTACCAAGTACACAAGAAATCATGAAAGCACCTAGATTTCATAAATAGTTAAGGAGAGGAGGCTACTTTCTCGAACCATCAATGGCTTCATGGAACAACATTACTCAATGTTTCCCACTCAGGGGTAACCTCTAAGAAGGGAATAATACTACGGTGAAAGCGGGTCGTTCCATGCATTGTACTATAGGTGATTTAGGTTTATTTCCACTTTCCCATTCATGTGTTTTTTTCCCTTCATTATGTGGTGTGTTTCCTCTCCGATTGTGTGTTTTTATGTTTTTAATTTCTTTCTATTTATCTCTTGCAAGTTTTGTGTGTTCTCCAAGGCTCAATGGGTAAGACACATGTCAAAATTACAGGTTGTATTGATATTCTGGAGTTCTCATGTGATGTCCTAGCTATGATCTATCCTTTATATGTCCCCAAGCTAGAGCCATCTATTTTCATGCAAATTTGCAACAAGAAAATTCTCAATTTTCAGGCATGACAGCCATACCCTACCTGAAAGCTTTTCCCATGAGTCATTATGAGCCCTCCTTCATTTAACCATAATCCCTAAGTCATTCCTATCCCTTATCTTTGAATTAGTCTCAAGAATCATGTCAGTGTGTTCATAGGTGATCTAGGGATACCCAGTCATTTCAAGAGCTTCCCAAGCAAGATCCATCAAAACGAGATTTTTGGCAAGCTTAGGAAAGACCACTTTCTGATCTTCATTGAGTGGTGCACACCCCCAGATCGAAAAAAATTCCTAAATTCATCGGGGAGGAATATGATAAATTTTAATACATTTTGTAATCATTTTTGGAAGGTTTTGGAAAGTTTCACAAGTTTTGGAGCAAGTTCAGCAAAAGTGAGTCTTGGAGGCCTAAGCAGTGCATAAGGCCAAAAAGATGTTGAGCTTCGGGAAGTGATTATTAGAGATATGGAAGGATTTAATATTCAAATAAGATATTTTTGGAAAGGTCATTCAAATATATATAATATGGTGAAATAATATTCTTCCTAAACCCTAGGCGCACTATGTTTATGTCTAAGTTTTTACATAAAAACCTTGGTGCCTGAAAACAAATCCTAAATTTTAGGGGGAAAATTGTGGAATCAATATTTTCTAACCCCACCATTAGATTTATAATTACATTTTAATTCAATTTTATATACAATTTCATCAAAAATATCCAACGGAAGCTCTATATATTATCCCAACAAGTCTCCCTCTAAGGCACAAGCTCTAGTAGTTAACCATTTTTCGAGTTAGAAATCCAACCAATGGGAGAGTGGAACACTTTTTTACACCAAGTGCACCAAAAATTTGGTGTAATAGGTGTAATTAAATTCACTCATACCTCATTTTGACCACTGGACCCTCTAGATGACAAAGTTTCAGCCCCTTCTTGCAAAATAAGCCCCAGGCTTCATTTCCCAACCCTCGCTCCATGCAATCAAACTGAACCGCTTGTTAAGCCACGGTGAGGGAAAAAATTTATGTCCCATGTACACCAAATATTTGGGATAGTTGGGACACAAAACTCCCAGCCATCCCATTTAGGCCCTTGGTCCCCCATGTGACCCAGTCTCTCAGCCCCTAGGGAGAAGGCGGTCAAAACAAGTACATGATATTCGATGGAAGATTATGGGAGATATGTTAGGAGTTAGGATAAAAAAATACTCATTAGAAATATAAGATAATCCTCTACAAGTTGGAATCATAATATTTTTCATAAACCCTTGGATATTTTCATGGGAGCTCATTCTTTGCAAGGATAGTTGGCGGTCCTGATCAAAATGGGGAAATTTTAGGAAGTTTCAGGATGAATCAAGCTATTATACTATCACCATTGTGTTAAAAATTAGTTTTAAATTCAAATTCATATAGTGAATCACTAAAATACTCCTCTGGGAACTCATAATAAGAGCTTGACAAGTTTCTCCACAAGGTAAAGGAGTTAGTCATTTTTGGTGAAATTTTGGACCAATGGGAGAGTGGCACACTTTTGTGCACCAAATGCACCAAAGGATTGGTCCAAAAGATGAAATAAAATTTAAAACACTTCCATTTAATCCCTTAAGCCTTAATGTGACCTCCTCTAAGCCTCTTTTTGTAATCTAAGCCCTGTGCACATTTTCCTAGCCCCACTCCATCCAGTGGAATCTACCAAGTGGCCTAATAGGGATGCAAAGCACACTTTTTTTGCACCAAATTCACCAATATCTTTGGTGAATTTTGTGTAAAAACTTTTTCTTCTTCTCAAATTGAATAAATATGCAAGTTTTTCATATTTTCATGTTGTCATTGTTGCTTCTCTTTTTCCCTTCACACACGCACAAGAAATCTTCAATTTTTAGAAATCCTACCTTTTCTAGATTTATTTTACATCCATACCTTCCATGGCATCATCACCATAATTTATCCATCATTCCTCACTGCTACAGTAAGAGAAGAGAATATTTCAAGCCAAAACCATGCTCGTGTGTTGCCAGAAACCCTCGTTGGAAAAATCAAAGAAGTGTTCATATCTCATGATCCAAAGCATGGATTGAGATGAAACCTTTTGTAGAATTTATAATTTTCAAAGGCCGTCAAGAAGAAATTCATGGAATTTCAAATGGTGCCTTAGATCATTTAATTCAACAAAAACTCCATTTTTTCCCTAGCTTCTATTTTTAAGATTTCCCATCGATCTGGTAGTCGGATGAAGCTGGAATTGTGAACATAAACTCCAAATGACAAACCTATCATGATGGAGTTGATTTCATTGCAATTGCAGGTCAAAAAAATATGTAAAAATCTCCATGAATCCATTAATGGGTGCCATGGAATTTGGTACTTGAAACTTGTTGTCCACTCAAAATTCCCTGCTCTGATGAAAGTAAAAATTTCAAAATTTTGAGTTTAAGTGTTTTCTCTAATGTACCGAAGTCGTGAAATTGAGAAAAATCGTTTTGGGTCATTTTGTATGTATTTCGGGCCTGTCGGACATTTTTGTCCCGCGTGTCCCAAGTTCAGAAGTGCGCTCTGTTCCCCGATCGGCCGAAATCCCCGAAGTTGTTCCATTTTCGGGCCTGTCGGAACTTTTCGTCCCAAATGTCCCAAAGTCAATTATGCAAGCTGTTCCATTTTCGGCCGAAACACCCGAACCGCGTACTTCGCTCTTTCATGTTCCAAATGTCCCAAAGTTAATTCTGCAAGTTGTTCCATTTTCGGCCGAAACGCCCGAACCGCGTACTTCACGTACTTGCGTTCCAAATGTCCCAAACTTTTCCAGACTCATTGTCACCTTTTCGGCCGAAACGCCCGAGTCGCGTGTTTCACGCGTTTTCGTCCCAAGTGTCCCAAACTTTTCGTGCGAGTTGTTCCATTTTCGGCCGATTCGCCCGAACCGCGTCCTTCGCGCGTTTTCATCCCAGATGTCCCAAAATGCATTTGTGCGTCTTCTCCCTGTTTCACCCGAGTCGGCCGAGCCGCGTGTTTCGCGCATTCGCGTCTCACATGTCCCAAGCGAACCAAATGCCATTCATACTTAGTTTTTCCCGCTCTACCCGAATATGTTGTTTTTCAAACTAATAGATATGAATTTAATGCGCATTGATCACCTTTCTCTCTCCTCAACGGCTATATAACGGGCAGACCCCCTTTTTGCATTTCTCACACTGCTTCCTTGCTATCTTTTGCTCGAACATCTTGCTGGCGAATAAGGTTTTCGATGACGTCAAGGATAATCTATCAAAATCCTGGGAAGATCAGAGTCTTGGAGGAGGCTTGGGAGAACTGAAGAACAGCTGGCAGAAGGACGAAGTTTTCAAGACACTGGTCATCTCTGCTTTCAAAGACATACACTGTCATCTTCAGGATGAGACTTCTGAGACATAGCTGAGGCGTTAAAGAAATTCAGGCAGTGGATTCTGAAGTCAGTGGGTCCCTCTCAGTGACTGGCCACCTGTCTTCTTCTCCTTGTTCTTTTCTCTTCTTCCCTTTCTTTTTCCATTTTCTTTGTAAGAAGTTAAGGTATTGCGATTGGCGGTCCTTAACTATTCTTGGTTAAAGAAGCGGTTACGAAGAGTAACTGATTTGTAAGCTATATAATGGCCTTCTTTACGCCATTCTGAAGGAGGAAGAACTTGGCATATTTTCTGAAAGTGTAAATAGATTACAAAGAAATCAATACAAAAGGGCTTTCCATTCTTTGTCTATCTAATCTCCGTTATCTCTGAGCTTTCGTTTAATGTTTGTGAAGATCATTTGTTAATGATTTGTTAGTCTCACTGGTTGCATACTTTTCCAAATTTTGCAAGCACAGCGATCTTGTATAACCAAGAAGGAACTTTGTGTCCTTGATTAATGAATCCGAAGGGTGTTATTTACAGAACTTTGTGTCTTTAAGTTTCATCTTATTCATACGATGCAAATGATCTTGTTTCGATTCACTGTAACTTCGCATACATAATGAATTACTCTGATTCTCTATAATTCTGCATGTTGCCTTTCTGCTCGTTCTCGTCTTCTCATTCCTCTGTCCTTTTGTACTTGAACATCCTCATTGAAAACACTTTCGTAATATCCAAGTTTAACCAGAAAATAATGTTTTGTACATTTGTAAATAAGTTCGTTTCTGAATAAGGGAACCTCTCCCATTAAAGAGGAGGGACTTCTTGTCCCCTGACTGTTGCTCTTCTTAAAAGTCCTATTTGACGACCAACAAAACCCACGTCGGGAAAAAAATTATTTTTTTATTTTTGAGCCTTCAATGAGTGAAATGCTTTGTGAAATTTGGAACACATGATCACGAGGAAGATCTCGAATCCAAAAAAATTGTTCCTTTCAAAAATGAGGTTTTTTTCCCATTTACTAAAAGTAACATATGTTGCAATTCTCCACATGGTAAAAATGGTATATCCCCCAAGTTGTGAGTTTGATCATTCATGACAGATAAGAAAGATTGCAAAACGAGAAGCAAGACAAAAAGACAATTTTCCCAAAATAGTAGGTCCCCAAAAAGCAACTGATAAAAATTGAAATATTCTCAAAATAGCAATTCCTTGACAACGAAGAGGATTAAATGTGGTAGAAGGTTTATAAGGTGAAATTGGGGGAAAATATGGTGATATGTCCCAAAATGGTAGGTCATGATCTCATATTCTAAAAATAGAAAGTTTCAGTGTTGAGGGAAAAAAGTTATAGATGGCCTCATTCTCACTCATCTTTCTAATTTTTAGAATTTTCTGAGGTTGTAAGATGGTTTTATTGGTCAAAAAGAGTAATGACAACTTCACATAGGTCCTCAAAGCATCATTCCTAGTTTAATGGTATAGAGAGGTAAAACAGGGCATCATAAGCCACATCTTTGTCTCCCGGGAGCTAGGTGATTCAAAGTGGATTAGTTGGGGTGTGTTTAATGTGTCAAGGAGGATATTTCTAAACATTTTCTGTGTTCATTCTTGAATATTTTTTTAAAAAGCTCATTCCATAGTCCAGGTGTCCATGCATCATGCGAAGGAAGAGGCTACAATCATCATCAACAAGATCTCCATCAATGGCAGAGGTACCTTCATCTGTGGGAGAATTTCTTCCTTTCTCTCCTTCTTCATTCTTTCTCCTCTTCTCTCCCCTCTCTTTTTTTTTTTTTTCTAATTCTTCATTATGAGAAATCATGACATTCATCTTATTCATTAAAGTGACTATAGTCTAAAATGTAATAAGTTTCCCTTATTTTATAAAAGGGGACTTAATGTTCTTCCTAAGAATGCCAAAATTCATGAATGGAAAAGAAAAATGAAAGGTCACCATGGGGGTAGATGAAGAGTGTTTCTTGTCCTATATAATGTAATGGCATACTCTTGCTTAAGGGTTTTCAATTTTGTATACTCATGAGAGATCACTACTTGTGAAGAAACAAAGGAGATAGTTATTTCTTCTAGTTCCTTTCTCTATGTTCTTCTACTTCTAACTATGCACAATTTTGTCAAAGCATCAATGAATAAAGGAGTTTCATGCCTTTTTTTGATGAGGAGGTTTTAGAAAATTTGAGTTCTCAATCTTAACTCATCTTGTTTCCACTTGTGAAATTGTTTTCTTCTAAGTATATGTGTGTTGGAATTTTCTAGTTAATGGTTGTAGGAATCTGATTTTCTACCTGCAACGTTAATCCCCCTCTCTTTTTCTCACTCCATTTCTGTTCTCCTAGAAAATTCCTCTCTTGTAGGTAACCATAAGCTTTTACCATAGGTTTAGTGGAGTGCCCCTCTTGGATCCCTGGCAATCAAGCCACCAACAATTTTAATTTCATACATGCATAATAAGTGGAGCTGCACCACCCAAGCAGAGGGACCTAGAGTCCCAAAGATGTTGGATAGAAACCAACCAATTTGTCCTCTGAACAATTTTCTCACCAAAAAATACATGATACACCACTCAGGATGTCGCAAGATACTCGAATCCTTCAAATTTATAGAATCAAAACACATAATCAATCATAGGTCATAGCCTACAAATAATGACAATCAATACATAATCATGCACAAGATACAAGAAACATAGATAACCATGGTTTGAAATAGACATGCAATACAAATGCTACACATGAAGCACCCGTTACAATGTTAGAAAATTTGATAGTTTGCTAGAATTTATACATATAGAAATAGGAATGAAAGTAGTAGGTACTTGCCACAATAGAACCCGAATATAGAGAAATTGTAAAGCTAGATGCCCCAGGAGTCTTAGTGGGACTGATAGGGAACAATGCAAAGCATCATACATCAAGGAGAAAATTTTAAGTGATATACATTCACCTCAAAAAGTACCATGTGAATGTGCATGTTTGTATGGAAAAATGATAGAGCATACTATGAATCCACATAACATGATAAGTAATGTGCAACATATAATAATATAAGAAAGAAGGGATACATCCAATCAAGATCTAGGCTAATGTTTTTAATTTTTATAAATATGTGAAAATTAAATAGAACAACTATGAGAGGGGATAAAGGTCTCCCCCAGTGTATGTATGTAAGGTGGGGTCCATGTAGGTAAGTGTTCCCTTAACATTCATGTATGAACCTGAAATAAGAGTGTGTCATCGAGTAACAAGGGGGTATAGTATGTCCCCAAGTGTGAATGTCATGGTGATCTATCTAATGAGAGACCATTTAATAGTGTTAATAAAATGAGGTGAGAACCCCTATGGAGTCTAAGAACCCAACTACATTATTAGGAACTGTATAAACAATACGATCGTGTCTATTAGGAGACAAAAAATAGGTGGAACATTGAGCTTGTTGGTAATAGTGGAAATAGTAAGTGAAAACATAAGGATGAATGTGTGAGTTAAGAGGTGTGTAACATATGTAGTGCTAATAGGTGTGTCAATATCGTCCTCAAGTAATTTTAGGGAACACAAAAATTGTCATAAGTAATAGGTACAATTTGGGAAAATTGGAAATATTAATGTTGTATGTACTAGCCCCTATGATAATAGACATAAATATGGAAAGAGGGAAATTTATTTCCCCCTTGGATCTAATAAGATGAGGTGTATCCATATAAAATGAGTCATGCATAGAAGCTTGGAAAATGAGATAATTAGGAATTTTTATCAAATCATCACATTGCTTTCTAACTTGTAATGAGGAGTATGCAAAGAGTTATGAAACATTATAATTAATAAGAAAATGATCATTATAAGTTCATCTAGAGTTGTGCCATGTAACAAAGCTGAAATCCATGGTCAAAGTGACATTGTGAAGAGGGATATGTGTGTCTCCCAATACATTAGGTATTGTAGATATAACAACCACTATAGGAAAATAAATCTAGATATAGGTAAATTTGTATCGGTATGTATTAAGGATCGATCACCATTTGAATAAGTGTGATACATATTGGGAGCAATATCATTGGTGCTAATAGAAATTTCAACTTGTAAAGTAGTAGCATTGTATTCCATCACAAGAGGAGAATGATTTGAAATGTAAGTAGTAACTTAATCATCATGTATGAGATGGATATCACAAAGATTAGCAACATGAGGTTTAGAATCTATTGTAGTGTTATCCATGGAAGGTGTGGCAATGTAGTTGTGCACTATAGCATGGGTAGAAAGAGTTACATGCATAGTATGTAACCAAGGATGGCCTAGAAGGATATTATAATTGAGATTATGAGGCATAACATGAAATAGAACATTAAGAGTGCAAGGGCCTATAGTAATGGGTAGAGTGATTTATCCTAACACTCGCTTAGGTGTGTTATCAAATCCATAGATACATAGAGTAAATGGAGTTAGATCAATAGTAGAAAATCCTATTTGATGGAGAAAGGAAATGTTGCATATATTAAGATCAGATCCATTATCAACTAAATCACATTATAAATTTTAAATTTAAAGTAAAATGTATTATCATTATAAAAATTTATATGATAAGCCATAAAATAATTTCACACAAGCAATTCAAACAGATAAATAGATTTATATTGAAAGTAATGTTTGATCAAAAAGTTATAGTCATCAAATTAATTAAATGACCATATCTCAAAATATTACTTTAATTTTACAACACAAAAAAAAGAGTCTATTTTGAATCTAATGTTTTAAAATAAAAAACTTAATTACCAAAAAAATAATTTTAAATTTTGTAAAATTATACAAAAATTAGGGAAAGCAAAAAGAGGTTTTCGTTAAATATGTAAAAATTTATAATAAACTCAAAGGAATTTAAAAATAGAATATAATTTTTGGGATATGAAACCAAATGTGATTTGAAAATTAGGATCCCTAGAAAGAGACCCAATGGGTAGAACCAACCATGAAACCCAAGGAAACAATTTACATATCAGATTTATGGAAGATGATAGATGAAAATTAGGTGTCAATATTAAGATAAGATATAAATATGAACCCTAATGTTACCAGGGTTTGGGCCTGGAGAAGAATAGATCCGATAAAAATCATGCAAGGATCGGGTCCACCAAGTAATTTTACATAAATTAAATCTTTATTAGAGGAGTGGGATCAAATGAATATAACATTAATAAGAAAGATATACCATGTAATAAATAAGAAAGTTTTTATAACAGGTAAATAAGAGTGACGTAGGTTGTATTATTAGATCTAGACTAGGAAATGGGATGAGAAGGATAGATTTTAACTATGTATGCTCTATATGAGAAAGCCCGGGATCTAGAACCTCCTTGGATAGTAATGCCCCAGATGAGGATAAGAAAACTTGGGCACTGGTGTTTTAACTGGGTGCTAGTGTCCTAACAACAAATCCAAATATAATCTTTTCAAGGTTTGAACTTCTCTTCTTCATTTCACTCTATCACATCCACTTTTTTATAGGGTTCATGTGTCAAACATGAACCCACAAAAAAAATCATAGCTACCCACATAAGGCTCAAGAAATAATTATATGAAATAAATATTTTAATGCTTGAGTCATATTGACCTCGGTAGTCACTCCAAATTTATTTCAATGAGTGTTACACTACATCTCGGGATCTATGTAGTTCTACTATGTGTGTGATTGAATTGTGTCCTTTGAATCTAGGTTTCCCTTTTGTTAGTCACACAAAGATAGTAGGTTGCAAGTACTTTGTCCGAAAGATGAATATGTTTGATGGAATTTACAAACATCCCCTCATATGTAATGAATAATGCATTTCAAATGTAGTTCTTGAATGTTGTTCTTTTTTTTGAGTAGTAGATAGTAAGTAATATCCCAAGTTACCCAACCCATAATAATAGTAATCCATATATATATATATATATGATTCGCTTGTTTGAATGTTTTCATTAACCATCTAAATTCTAACCCAAATTTATAAGTATTATTTTAGAAAAAATGATTACTTCACTAAATTGGGACATCTTCCGATGAATTGAGACTCCAATATTTCAAATATTGGAAGAAATTCATCTTCGTTTTTGCATATATTGGATCCCATTTTTGGCTATACTAGATTCCATTAGTAGTAATATCATATTCCATTAATAGAAATATTGAATTCCAATATTGTCAATATTTGACTTATTTGATTTTTATTTTTTTCTATTATTGATTCCAATTTCGCTATTATTGGATTCCAATTTCCCTATTATTGGACTCCAATTTTACTATTTCTAGATTCCAATAACACTATTATTGGATTCCACTTTCGCCACATAAACTAGATGGCCACCCACTTACATAAGCCAAGCATCCGCTAACTTACATAAGCCAAGCGAACGCTAACTTATACAATCCAAGTGATTTGCTTAACTTCAAGATAGTGCATAAGTGATTGTTGTCATTTATGCCACATATCAATCTTAATACAATCATACATATACAACTATTCATGCATACCTTATTCAAATCAATAAACATTGATGTTGAAAATACCTTCCCTGAACTTCCTTGAATGGTGCTAAATTTAACGTTGTTTAGATTTATTCGTGATTTCAGATTGCAACATACTTCCAAATATTTTATATAACTAGCACGTGTGACTCACATGTTTAAAATATGACTTCCAATATTTATATACATTTATATAAAACATTTATACGGATATATTAATCTTAGATATAAAAAGGAATTCTCATTTATAAAAATTTTAAGTAGTGTATAAGTGCGAGTGATCGCACTTACAAGTGCGATAGGTCACACGTCTAAGTGTGAGCCTTGAATCACACATCTCTCGACTAGAACTTTTAGTTTGATTTCTCTTGGCACCTGCTAAGTGCGAGTATAGAATCTTCTAACTATTAGTCGTAAATCACGCTTCTAATTCCAAGTCTTGATTCACACCGTTAAGTGCGAGTCTATATTCGCACATGCCTAAGTGTGTGATCATTAAATCGTCAAACACTTTTGGGTAATAGAAATGTTTCAACACTACCCTTCAAAACTACAAAACATTATTTATTTATATCAATTATTCTGTATAAATTTCATTATTTTTAATATATATTGATGTAATTTTTATAATTTTTATAATTTATATATAAAATTATATTAATAATTGACGGTTAAATATTAAATATGCAATTCACATGTGACATTTATTACAAATATTTACAAGTATTTTACGGCTACAATCAACAAAAATGTCTAAACGGGTGTCAAGAGTCACACGTCAAAGTGCAAGCACAAGAATTAAGGGCTTTATTTTTACCCGAATTATATAAGGGATTTTATTTATAGTATAAAAATTATAATATTAAATTCTTACATTAATTATTTACAATACCAAATGAAGTATTAATGATAACCATTTTGTAAGGAAAAATGCTAACTAATTAATGTTGCATTTTCCTCAACATTAATTAGCCATTAATTCGAGCTATGTAAAATTTTCCATTTAAAAGTACATGTGCCATTTGAAATATGTGCACCTTTTGGAGCATGTAACTGTTGCTTAGCCATTAATTACCCATTTAATGAAAATCAATTTAAAATCATACTCTTAGATTAGCATACGAACAAAATTGGCGGTTGGATTTGTTTACATATCATTATAAGTAGATAGTTATTGAGTTTATATTTTTAACATTTGACTTTATATTCTCTTCGTCAATGCGTAAGCTTATTCATCAATATGATAATCTCACCAGTGCAAGTGTCAAAAATTTTGTGCTCAAGTTCTGGAAACATTTTGATTTCCTCTTCGTGGTAAAATTTTTTTATGGATTCTCACCTTCAATCCATCCAAAATTACTAAATTTTGTTAATGTAAAATTTTCCATAGCTGATTAGGGCTTTTATCCATGTAAATTTTTTCGTAGCTGATTAGGGCTTATATCCATATAGGGCTTTTATAGATAATTATATCGAAGGAAGTTTGTTATTCAATATTTTATATAAGGTAGTGTTGTTTATCAAATAAATAATTTAATAATATAGTGAACATTTGTTAGAGAAATGAAAGAGGATGGAAGGGAGCACATCTTGACAAAGAAAGCGACATAGCTTAATACGTAATAACATGAGAGGAATATTTACAGAATTTTTAAGAACCCAAAACACATCAAGAACTTGTTTTTTGAGTCTTGAAAAAGAATCCTAGTGGTATGGATAAAAGCTCAATTTTCAAAATAAAAAATTGAATACCAGAATCAATTTTTGGTCATGGTGGTGCACTGGAATAGAAGAGTATATGTATTTTATAAAATTGATATTATTTTGTTGTCCTTGTTGTTATCTGCAAATAGTCCTCTGTTGTACATACTCAACAAAATTAAATGGCTACATCATCGTTGACATTGTCAATGACAATATTTTAGAAGATATTCATGTTAAGAATGATTTTCCATTGAATGTGTTGGTGATGGAT
Source organism: Taxus wallichiana var. yunnanensis (assembly GCA_018340775.1). Classification (NCBI taxonomy): domain Eukaryota; kingdom Viridiplantae; phylum Streptophyta; class Pinopsida; order Cupressales; family Taxaceae; genus Taxus; species Taxus wallichiana. The sequence goes on from CM031234.1 coordinate 56,198,082, forward strand.
TAAAGTGACCTATTTGCAAAAAAATATGGTAATGCAAAAGTGGGACAACCAAATAGATTTTGGAGAACAAAATAAATAATATAGATTTGTGAAAGGAGAATTCTAAAAACAAGGAAACTCTAAGATGGTGCTACTATGGAAGTAGTAGCTATCCTAAAAATATTCACTAAATATAAATTTTCTCTATTTGTGTCGTGGCTATGTGGGTTTTTGTCTTTTGTTGCCTACGGAATTTCTCTCTTCTATGCTTAAATGTCATATTATTCCTTAAGGACATTTTTGTAAAGGATGAGGGTACTTTCAAAACCCCCATATTAACTCTTATACAAAAAACTGGACATAGTTTTTGTAGATCGAAATATGTTGTTGTCACATAATGTAGCAGAGTCTATGATGACAATATCTTACTTTATTTTGTTGATTCATTTTGATCGATAATATCCAATTACTATAGTGTCTCATAAGCTAGCAGACGCTAAGCTAAAAATAATATTTTGACTTGTTAAATGCTAGAAATCAATAATCTCAAAATTTTATATTGTAGAAATATTGGGCTACCTTATTGGGTGCTAAGCTCAAAACATATTACTTAAAATTTCTCCTTAATCCACCAATCAAAGTAAAAAAATTCTATAAATTTTTAACTTTCTAATGTTTGTAATTTATTTAATTAATTTTTTAACTAAAAATTTATTTATATTTTTCTTTATTTTCTAGTTAGTATTGATTTGAAAAAGTGAGGCCTTATTACAACAAATTGATTTATTCTATTTAATAAAAATAATAGTTATATGAAAACAATCGCATAACTAGCACATCTCCCATCCGTGAGGCATGAACTTGCTACTTTGTATTGTTTAATTTAAAATGTTGTTAACAAAATTACTATTAACAAGGTTTATTAAATATACGTGAACATAATGATTGGCTACTTTGTATAGGAATTAAGGCACCCGAAACTTTACAATAGAATGCATCATGAGCATCACCAAGAGTGAACAAAAATAAAAAAGGACAAAAAGGGCTAAAACAACTTATCCCAAACTACAATCCAACATATCAATACAAGGATAAATCAAAAACATAGAGGGGAAAACATCCCAAATGATACGGTCCACAAACAAGAAAAAAAATCTCCAAGAACCAACAGACTCAAATATTTCATATGATCATCCTACTCATTTTTTATAGGGATGTCGTCTTTAACTTTCTCTTCCTCATCGAACTACCGAGGTGGAGATTATACCTACGAAATTTGTGTCCCCTGCTCTAGCTTGACCACACGCCTTGTAACTCAAAACCAACCTTTTAATCTCTAACATATCGGACTGATAGAGTTTTGGGTGATGTAAGTTTTCTTAGAGGCATCGATTCCATGCATGACACTCTTTCCCATATCTGTTCCAACTTTTCCGAATGCCTCCATATCCATTTCCACCTAACTCACACTGAGAGAAATTTTATCAAAATACACATTCAAACCAAGCTCCACTCTCTCTTTCCATTTAGATGACTCCCTTTCATATCAATCAGAGAACCTACATCCCCAGTACCAATATTTCCATTCCACGAAGGTACCTTTCTATTCTTTCTCATCATTTTGTTCATATGATTTGCAAGAGTACAATTTTCATATGAATCCTAGGATTCGGGCTCTAATTCCTTTGCCACCACCGGTTTACCATTCTTAAAAAGAAAAATAATTATTCCATGGTGTATCGGGGAATCAATATTTCCCTGTTGAAAATCATTCACCGACGTAGAGAGCGACATAAATAAGAAAAAGGGAAGGCTCATAGCAATCTTATGCCTAAACATATTAAACATAGTAAGATGGTGAGTAAATATCTTTCTATAATTCACCTCAAGAGTAATGTACCTCATAAGGTGGAGGTAGACCATATTCCAAATATCAAGGATGCAAAATCTAGTTATATCGTCTACCAGCAGGTAAACCATTTCTTTACCACGGAAGAAAGTCTCAATTTCATGCTTGTGTATGGTGCAGTCTTTGAATATATTTAAGCCTTCCATCTCCATTCCAATCACCTATGCTATCAAATCCTTTGAAATCTAAATTTCTATGCAGTGGATCACCATGTTGTCATTGTTCCATACCCAACCAAATTCCAATGCAAGAAATCCCTAAACCCCCAATTTTTATAATGCACCACAAGGAGGTTCTTTCCTTTATGGAACCATACCTCATGGGCTCGATTCTCAAATGACCACCTCCCATGGTTTTATTTGACCAAGATTGAAAATGGAAGAAATAATGGCCAAAATGAATTGTAAAAGTAAAATTAATACAAATCCCACCATATATCATGCACATGGGAAGGGTCCTATTAACCATAAGTACAATGATGACATCCCCACGAGGAAAAAACCCACCAACAAGCATCAATAATTAATGTTCTTAATGAGATTAATATCATTGGTGATATCATCTCCCCTCTCACACACTTTAAAATTACTACCTTTAGCCCCCAATTTGGAAAGATAATCCACACATTTATTACCCTTTCTCGAGGTGTGAATAATTAATTACATTTATCAAACTCTTTCTTTTAAAATTTTCTTTAGTATCTTTAAGGATATTTCTTATGTACCAATTATTAATTGTAAACTTCCTCGAATTGTCTAGAGTTACAATCCTTTTTGAACAACTAACAAGAAAAACATGTTGACATTGGTGAGTAAATCCTTAATCAAATTTTTCCTCTACAAATCCTTTGCAAGACAACATATGTTTGGAAAATGAATATGTTTGCTCCAATAACGTATATTTTAGGTGTTATACTTAAGCATTATAGTTATTGATCTCCATAAACATATGTAGGAAAAGCATTTATGTGAACAAAATTGATCTAGGATTTTTAAAACATATCAAGATTATTTTTTAAACAAGTTCAAGATTTTTCATTCAAGCAACAACATATTATAAGTACAACATAAAAGATATTTTGTAGTAAGTAAAAATATTTCAAATAAATACAATTTTTTTCCTCCAATCTTTACAATTCAATTCCAATTAAGGAAGGCATTCTTCATGTTGTTGACCTTAGGGAGTAAATCCTTAGTCCAATTTTTCCTCTAGAAATCCTTTGCAAGACAACATATGGTTTGACAATGAATATGTTTGGTCCAATTATTGATATTTCACATGTTATACTTAAGCATTGCAGTCATTTATCTCCATGAATGCATGTAAGTAAAGTGTTTTTGTGAAAGAAATTGTTCTAGGATGTTTAAAACACACCAAACTATTTTAGAAACATGTTCTATATTTTTTCATTCAAAACCAACATATTATAATTACAACATAAAAGGCATTTTGTAGTAATTAACAAATCTTTCAATCCTTTCAATAATAATAAATTTTTACATCCATGACGCTAGTCGTACTTCATTGGAGAAATAACAAATTTAAAAAATAGGTTACAAATTTCACTTCAATCCCAAACTACTATAACTTTTTTTTTATTTCAATTCAATCCTCTAACCAGGAGGGAGTTCATTACGAGATTAACACTGGAGATACTAGCGGAAGCTAAACTCAATGTATTTCTTTAGATTTTTAAATGGTAGTGACTCTTTAGTTCGAAATATTCTATTCTTCAAATACATTAGCCTGCTAAGCTAAAACTAGGTTGATTTAATTTGTTAAATCCCGGTGAACACTAAAATCATAATAATATCTCTCTTTATTTTTTGAAACCCTGAGACCGTGAAGATCCAAATATTATGTTGTTTCATAAGCTAGTGGATGCTAAGTTCAAAATATCATTCAATAACTTGTTAAATGAAAGCGACGACTACGCTTGAAGTAATATAAACAACCAACTATCATTTGTACCTACAACAAAACAATATTGATTCAAGTTAATATATATACCCACACCATTCTGAAGTCACATAAGGGTTCAATATAAGAAGAAATTTTAACATCCACGAGGCTAGTTAAAAGATGAAAAAGTATATTATTCTTGTCATGTACCTATAATTGTGAATGTAATTGTACTGTAAGAGAACACAAACCCAATAAGGATATTATTCTTGCCATGTACATGTAATTGTATCTACATTTAATTTTATCTTGGTCTGAACTAAACATGCTTCTCTCCATTAAAAAATTCAGACCGCTGAGATGGAGAGGACTCGTGGGAATGCATAATTTTTCTAGACAACACCATCCCGACTTATTCCATTCAAATAGTGTTTTGTGAAATCACCTTACCAAATATCACAAAAAAATTCCCATCACAAGTGTTGCTTGTGCTCCCTATAACATCTTTGTGCTTACCCACTTCATTTCCATGTGTAGAATGAACAACCTTGGAGAACCTAAATGTAACAAATAGAAGTTTCAATAAAGAAATTCTAATAAGATATTGCTTTATGATTTTTTTTTAATAATCTATACAAGATGAAATCATGTCTAGCAATGTTAGTTATTTCACCTTGCTTCATTTTGTTTGCAAATTCTTCCTCTATAATATATATTAACTAAATACATCTCATATTTCTAACATTCAAACCTTTAACCTCTACTAAATGTAGTAATTGTAAGAACATTAACTAATTAATGTTGGGGTTGGCTTAACATTAACTAAGATTAAAAAAATTTAGGTTATGTTGAGGCATAACCTCTTTTGGTGGTGGAAAGAGGATAAGGCATTTGTGGATTTTTGGGAATTTATGACATTCATAGATTCCATTTGTGTGATGGATGGTAATAATTAATTACTATTACTAATTAGGAAAGGATTCAATTAGAAATATTGGAGACATGAGTTAAAGATTAGAATGAAGGTGCTCAACATCTCTATTTAATTATCGTCTATATCAAGCCTTTGAAAATCAAAGTCAAAAAATCCCTATTCATTATGGGTAAAGCACGGAAAATTCATCGAGCCTTCTTCTTGTGAAGAGTTCAAGGCCAACCCAGTAGTATGGAATATTTTGCATGATCGTGGTGTTACAAAGCATTTATTGAAATACTTTTTATCACTCTATCGAGTAACGTGCGGTGTTCTAGCAACACTGGAAGAAAGGAAGAGTCAAAGTGGGAAAGAATAAATTTCTTATTTCAACAGAGTCCATTGCGACTATGACGGGGCTCCCCCATATAGAGAGAAATTTATTTTCAACACTCACTTCAAGAGGAGATGAATTATTTCCTATATCATGATGAAAATATGACAATGTATCACTAGGGTTATGATCGGGACTCACTTCCAAAACCTTGGGATAAGGTTTATAAGAAATTACGGAGGTACTTCATGATTGCGTAATGCTACAAATTGATCTATAGACCTCATATTTTTCTTCTTGCGCATCTTCGACATGAATGGAAGGTAAAATTTGTGAATTTTTTGTTTCAATTACTTGAGAAGTCCCTTAAAATGGCTATAGAAGATGATGGTCCTTTCCTACACCAAGGCCTTTTGTATTTTCTCTTTAAAATGGAAGCTTCCCAAAAATAAATCTCGTGCTTCCCCTCTAAGCTAGGAAAGCAACATCATGTCTCCCTCCTCTTCTAAAACTATCTCCCTATATCCATCGTCATCGCCTTGGTCTCCCTAATGACTCCAATTTATAGCTCATGATCATTAGGCCCCATTATTTCACTCTTGGGTCTCCCTCATCTTCTCTGGAAGCTTTTAACCCTCTGGACACCTTGGAGCACTCTCCTAAGGTCTCTGAACCAATTTTGGATCCAACATATACTTCCTCTCCACCTCTTTTCAATGTTTCTTTGGCTTCTCTCTCATCTCCTCTGACATTGTAATGGCTATAACCAACTCAACTCACCAAATCACGGAAGCATATACAATTGCCCTCCCATTTTTGCATGGAAGTTAGCGTGGACTCAAAAATTCTAGATTTTTTGTGGGATCCTCCTCGGTTTATCCCGATTCTCATCTGTCACACAAAAATGGGCTCCCCCACTTCATCTTGGGAGCATAATGACCATATAGAGAAGATCTCTCTTGATCTACACAAGGCCATTAAATATTATGTTACATTCAGTATCTTCTATCAAGGAATGGAAAAATGACATGGACATGACATGGATGAAAATCAATGAAGACTTCTGGGAACACATTAAGTTAATGGACATTCTAGTTCAAGGAATTCCTACTACCAATGTTGAGGATGAAGCAACTACTCTCATGAATATCCATAAAATGTAATTTGGATTTTTCTGGTAGGGGAATTTTTAGTTTTTTTGTTACATGCGGGATTGTTCTCTTCTTATTTCATTGTAATATTTGGCCTTGAGGGATTTTTTGTCCAAGTATGTGGGTCATTTAGAAAAATCCTCTTTTACTATGATTCCAAATAGTTTTATGTTTTGGCATATCATAGTTGTGACTAAGCTCCTAATATCTTAATGATTTTTGTTACATCCTTAAGATCGTTATGCTCCAAATTTTATGTCTTGGTATAACCTAGCGGCTTCTCAGATGAGAGTATCCTACTTTATTTTGATAAAACCTAGCAACCACCAAGATCCAAAAATTTATGGTGTGGCATAACGTACCATTGTCTAATATCAAAATATAATTTTCTTACTAGTTAGGTGGTAGCGAAAACTAAACTCAGAATATTATATTGTGGGTTTAGCACTAGAAAAGTTATTAATATCTACCTCTAATTTGCTAGATGTTGTAAAATATATTAATTATGAATTATTAAACCTTAGTGATGAAATCACAAAATAACATGTTGTGGAAAAACCTAGCGGCCGCGAAGATCAAAATAATATATTGTTTAAGTACCTAATGGCTGCTAAGCTCAAACTATGTTGATTCAAATTTGCTAAATCCTAGTCACCATTAAGATCCAAATATTATGTTTTGGCATAACCCATTGGCAGCCAAGCTAATAATATCTTATTTATTTTGTTTAAACCTAGTGAGTGTTAACCATCAACTATTATTTTGTGTTATAATCTAGTGGACTAAGTTCAAAATATCATCATGTAACATGTTAAATGATAGAAAACACTATCCTCAAAATAATATATTGTAGAAGAACCTAGTATCCGGTTAGTTCAAAATATGTTAATTTAATTTGTTCAATCCTATCGACCGTAACCTCCATTTATTTTTTCATTTTTAAAACTAATGTCGGTTAAGTTATAAATATCTTCTTGTAATTTGTTAACTACTGTAAAATATCATAACTATGAATTATTGAACCCTAGTGAGTTCAATCTCCAAATAATATGTTGTGGCAAAGGCTACCGACTGCTAAGCTCAAAGTATCTTGAAACCATCGTAGTATCCAAATATTATGTGGTAGCATAACCTAGCGGGCGCTAAGCTCAAAATTTCTTAATTCGAATCTTAAATTCATAAAAATCTTTATCTAATTTATATTGGTCTTGATTGTTATATGGATCTCCAAATTCAATGTATTTTTTTATTTATTAAATACTCTTGATTTTTTAGCTCAAAATATTTTTATTCTTAAGTTCTCTCTTTATTTTGTTGAAACCTAGAGACTGCTAAGATCCTAATATTATGTTGTGGCATAACCTAGTGGCCGCTATGTTGAAAATATCTTAATTTAATTTATCAAATCCTAACCACTGATAGGCTAAAAATATTGTGTGATGGCATAAACTAGTGGGCGCTATCCTCAAAATATCTTAATTTGAAATCTTAAAATCATACAATAATGTCTTAATAGTTTATACAGTCTTTGTTGCTATGCATTTCTCCAAATTTAGCATGGTTGATTAACATAGAGGTCGATAAACTCAAAACACCTTACTTTAATTTATCAAAACATAGTGAATTACAAGAAGTTATGTCATCTATGAATTTAATGTTCATTTATGAAATCAATTGTTTGCATTCATGCGATAGATGAAATCGATTAAGAGTTATACATACTCAACATGTAAGATGGTGTTGTACATTTAAGAGTCTTAATGGGAAGTGTGATATTTATGATAAGGATATCTAATTGACGATCTTTTGTACTATCACACTTACCCAATTTCATGTGTTGTGTGCTTGTGGCTTTATATCTACGGCTTCATTTGGACATTTAAGTACCCCTTTCAAATTTTCATCTTTGTTCATTGTGATTCCTATCTCTTTGTGACGGTGATTGTGATGTTATTTTTTCTTGGGTAGCATGGATGTCATCCTAGCTTGAAGAGGTAGAGAGATTTGATAGGAAAGGATGTTGGGGAATCATTTACTTCTTTGATGGCAAGAAAATTTGAGAATGTGGCTATGCAAAATTAGCGAGAAGAGAAGGTCTGGTTGGTCATGAGTGATTTGAAGAAGATGATGATGGTGATATTTTTGAGATAATGCACAAGATAATGCTTGAGCCAAACCAATCCAAAGGAGAAGGAAATTTTTTGGCATGGCTTAAGGGTTGATCTTGGAAAACATATTATTCAACTCTTCGGGGAAGTTTATCTTACATAAGGAGAATGAGAAGTTGGAAGAGCATCTATTCAACCTTCAGTATCATGTTCATGCCTTGACGTGGGGATGCAGGTGATTGCGCATGGTCTAGATGCAGTTGCAGAAAATTAGGGTATAGAACTCCCTACTTATGCTAAAGTGAAAATGCCATAATTTTGTGTCGATTCGTCCTCCTCCTCTGATCAGAGTAAAGTGGAAATGGATGTAGAGATCATCGATGAGGTGGATCCAAGAGGCCAAATGCCCTAATCTTTCCTAGATGAATTTTTCTTTCATTTTTTATTAAGGTTGGAATGGTCGTCTATATAGTGAAGTGTATAGATATAGGAAGTATTTTTGGGTGAAGTGAAGTTGATTACAACTCTTCCCCATACTTTGGTATATATTTAGTAAGATATGTTTCTTGCAATCATCACAGATTCCATTGTTGGAAGACTTATTATGACTAGTTCCTTTTTTTATTTTTTTCAAGACTTATCATCAAAATATCCTAGTTTAAAATCTTAAAATAATAGAATGAATTTATATAATTTATATATATCTTCTTTGCGATACATGTAATGTTTGTGATACATAATATATCAAATTGAGTACCCAAATACTATATTTTGGCATAAACTAGCGGCCGTTAAGCTCTTAATACCTCAATTTAGTTTGGAAATCCTAACTAACACTAGGTTCCAATGATTATGTGCTAGCATAACCTAATGGGTGCTAAGATTGAAATACCCTAATTTAAAATAATATGTTGTTGAATAATCTAGCAGACACTAAGCTCTTAATACCATTATTCACTAAGATTGTATTATTATGTTGTATAATCTACCCCTTTGTATGCTTATAATATCTTACTTTCTTTTACTGAAACCCATAGACTTCTAAGATCCATATGTTATGTTATGTAATGAGCTAGCAGATGCTAATCTCAAAATATAATTGGGTTATATTGTGGCATAACCTAGCATCCGTTAAGGTCTTAATACCTTGATTTAGTTTTTTAAATCCTTACTACCACTAGGTTCTAATGATTATACAGTAGCATAACCTAGCGGGTGCTAAGCTTGAAATATCTTAATTTAAAATAACATATCATGTTTGTGATACATAACCTAGAAAATTGAATACCCAAATAATATGTTGTGGAATAACCCAATGGATGTTAAGCTATTGATAACAATATTCGTTGAGATCGTATTATTATGTTGCATAATCTACCCATCATTATGCTTATAATATCTTACTTTCTTTTACTGAAACCTAGAGACTTCTAAGATCCAAATGTTATGTTGTGTCATAATCTAGTGGACGCTAAGCTCAAAATATAATTGGGTAACTGGATAGATTATAATGCCCACTAAGCTTGAAATATTATATTGTGGAAGTACCTATCACCCGCTTAGCTGAAACTATTTTAATTTAATTTGTTTAATCCAACCCACCATAAGGTATTAATGATATACAACACAATATACTCGATGAATCCTAGTGGCCACTAAGCTATTCTTAGTCATAAATAAAATGATCGCTTGACCCAAAAAAGTGTGTTTCCTAAAAATAAAAAAGTGTATTTAACACGAGAGAAATAACAAATCGATCACTTGACCCAAAAAAGTGTGTTGCCTATAACAAAATCCACCTATCCTTGAGTCTGCAAAGGTAAATGAAGACTTCATCCAAATAAGAATTATAGCCTAGTGGTCACTAGAGTAGGCAACATTTTTCATTTAGATCGTATTCAAAAAGGATTTTATATAAACGATAAAAAATAAATCTGGAATTTATGTAATAGTATACGTATAGACTTGGACTCATTGTACCCTAGCTGCTCATTAAGCTATACTTAAAGGAAGAATATTTTTACATTTAGGACAAGAAAAGAAACTTGGACTAGCGACCAAGAAGTTATACTACAATTTTTTAAATAGAACACGATCTACTCGTTCCACCCTAGCAGCATCGCTAAGCTATTCCTAAAGGTAAATATATCATGTTCATAAATGTTATACATCTAAAATCTTAATGTTTTCTAGAAATTATATTGAAAAGCTATAAAAGATAACAAATAAATATGGCGTTTATATAATGGATACATAAATATACGTGTAAAATTGTATCTTTAATAGGTAAATATATCATGTTCAAAATTAAGTTGTTTTATAAATCTAAATTGTTAATCTCTACGAATATAATAGTTGACAAAGAACAAAAGTGATTGCTAGGAGAAAAAAATTTGTGTTGCCTATATAACAACTACTAATCCACAAGGTGCCAAGGAAAACGAATGCTTTTTCCAAATTAGAATTATATCCTAGCGGATGCTAGGGTAGACAACATTTCCTATGGTAGAGTTTATTCATAGAAAAGAAATCATATTGAAAATATACAAATGATAACAAATAAATCTAGAATTTATATAATGGATATATAAATATACGTGTAAAATCTTGTATGTAATTTGAAATAGAATTGGGGTTTCATCAATAGGTTGTCGAAACAACCAATTATATCATGGTAGCCTCAAAGATATGTTAATTTTTGGCATAGTTTAGCGGGCTTAAAAGGAAGAATATATTAATTATAAAATGCATATTAATTAAAATTAGATTTAATAATATTATTGCACATATAATGTGTTTAGCTTCTAATGTACATACCATAAAAATGATGAAGACATTACATTTGGTTAATTCTACATGGAAACACGTATATAATTTTAAATAATTATCATACAATTGAATTCTTAATATAGTTATATAGTTTTGAATTAATTTTTTAACCTCATATATTTTCCTAAAAGATCTAATCGTAAACCATGTATAAAATGTAATACACATTAATTAGCAAGGTTTGTTTGTATCATCTTGATAACAACATTAAACTATTTTTGGTTCTCTGAACAAAATAAAATTAAAAATAAGTGATCGTATGCGAGAAGCTATCATTATTCGAAAAAAAAACATAGCGACGAAAAAATCAAAAATCAAAAATGAAAATAGCCAAAGAGATCCATGGAATGGTGGAAATGGGAAAGCATTAAACATAGATAAATACTAGAGTATAAAAGTGATTTAATTTGTTTCATTAATGCACAAAAAAGTGATTTTTCATGAAGAACAAGGAATTTTGGCATGGAGATCAAAAGAAAAGGTTTGACTACAAAGCATGATTCAATAGAATAAAGAAGGGCTTGTGTGGATCACGATTAGACTTCCATGCAAAACATAGGAACTAGTCAACTACAGAGAAAATAATATATCTTGTAGTAAAAAAAGGTACATATTTGCTATAAATACATGGTTTAGTAATATCTGGAATGATTTCATGCTTTATGTTTTCGTAGAAACCTCCATCTGCTATCTCATTCAAACAATCATCGTGATCCGTTTTACAACCTCTATTTTTATCCTCCTTCGTGTGTTTCCTTTGTTTTCCTCCTTCCTATGCTTCTTTTGTGTGCCTTTCTCTGTGAACAAGATTATAATCACATGTAAAAAAACCTAGATTCGAACACTCAACCCCACAATCAACGGTCTGCGCGTATTTTCTTTATTTCGAAGACATGATTTTCTGATTGATCGAAAACATCCAAAACCATACTCACTATTTCTCTGCAGTATTTAATAATTTTATTAGCACATTTCATGAAATAATGTTAAAAAGATAAAAATATTGGGATACAAAAATTTTAATTTTTACTTTCCCCCTCTAAAAGCAAAAAGGGTGGGCTATTGAAATTTCAAATATCCGATAAATGGGGGCAATTCATATTTCCCTATTTTTATTTTCCCATGGTTTAAAAATTAAATACTATACATTTTTCATTGTCTATCACCTATAATAATATAAACATAATAACAAATATATTGTACAACATATAAATGAACCAAGCATAAAAAAAAAACTTAAAATAAAAACAAAAGAAATAAATCCTAAACATAGTTTTGAAGATTATTATAATAATATACACACATTTACATTCCATTCTTTATCAAAATCATTTTCTACATTATTAGATATAGTGTGAGATAATTTAAATTAATTATCCAATTAGAATGTGCCACGTGGCAAGTTTGAACAAGCTATTTAGGATACATAATATGGCTAGTGATTCAAGACTGTACAATTAGAGTTCTTGTATACGAATATTTTCAAAATAAGAAATGTATGAGACTATGGTTTGATATGTCATTTCTATCAATAATTCAAGGAGCATATTGGGCACTAAGCATTTTCTATGTTACGAAACAATGTGACATATGTCTTGAAAACCATTTATTTTATGGAAACTACATACTAAGCCTAGCGATGCACAATTTCTGAGATAGTGTTTAAAATGAGAAAAGGTAAAAGTAGGAGCCTAGCGGTCGCTAAATCTAAACTATGATTTATTATTTTATGCCTACTTTAAAAATAAGAAACTCTTAATCCTATGGTTTGATATGTCGTTTCATCAATAATTAAAGGATCTTAGTGGTTGCTAAGATTTTTTTAATTGTAAATGAGATAAAATATGAGTTGAAAACTATGTATATTATGGGAACCACATATTAAGGATAGCGATCCAAAATTGTAAAGATAGTGTTTATATTGATATGAGGTAAAGGTAGGAGCTTAGCGACAACTAAGTTATATCATTCAATTCAATATTTTATGGCGTTCCACTCAATATGTACAAAAGCTTAGAGGTCGTTAAGAATTTTCTCTTGTAATAACAAATGTGAATTATATGATATAAATAATAAGTCTTGTGAGTACTACATAATAGATAAAAACACAGTAGTGACCTAAAGCTATATACGTATGGTATTTATAATGATTGGTAGAAATGGTGGAAGCCTAGTGACCACTAAACTAGAGCATGATATTTTATTTTATCACTGCTTTAAAATTATTAAACTGTTCAACCTAGCGTCCACTATGTAGTTACTTTTGATAAGGAAAAAATGCTTAGCATTTGCTACACATTTTCTCCCACAAGATCCAATGTGAATTATGTGTTTCAAATAATATACCTTAAAGACAAGAGGTAAAAGAAGGAGCCTAGCGACCGCTAAGCTATACCAATCAATTAATTATCTTATGTCATTCCACTCAATACATACAAAAACTTAGTGTTCACTAATTATTTTCTCTCGTAAAAACATATGTGAATTATATGTCAAAAACAATAAGTCTTTTGATTACTATATAATAGTTCAAAAACATTAGCGACCCAAAGCTATATACGTATGGTATTTATAATGACCTGGTAGTAATAATGGGAGCATAGTGACCACTAAACTAAAGCATGATATTTTATTTTATCTTTGTTTTCAAATTATTAAACTATTGAACCTAGCATCCACTATGCCCTTACTTTCAATAAGGAAAAATGTGTAGCATTCACTAAGCATTTTCTCGCACAATATCGATGTGAATTATGTGGTTCAAACAATATACGTTATGGGAACTACGTAAGGCTTGATCCCTCATGTACCTCAATCACTCTAAGAAATAACAACATAGGAAAAAAATAGGAAAAAAAAATTACCTACCTTTAATATTGTAGGGCCCAAAAAAATAGGAATTTTTTTACCTACCTTTAATATTGTACCTTAATCACTCTAAGAAATAACAACATATATTACTTTAAAAAAAAAAAAAAAGAAAAGAAAACAAACCTAAGTAATTTTAAGTCCAAGTACATATAAAGATGTAGGGTTTATCCTAGTCTTCCCTTTTAGTAAGAGGCCATGGAGTTATGGAGGATTTGTGGAAGAGACAAAGTTTGAAGGGTTGAGGAATAATTTTGCAAAACTTGGAACAATCTCAGGTTTTGGTGGTGTTCATTCATGCGACAAGTAGGAGAATTTGGAGTGGCATCTTCATTGGCCCCTAAATATTTTCCTTTGCATATTTCATCGAAGAAAATCGCAGAAGACACTGCAAAGGATACTATAAGATATTGGAAGGGTTTGAGGGTTATCGTGAAGCTCAATATACAAAATTGTCAGGAAAAAGTTATATTTGTTCCCACCACAACTTGACATGGTGATTAAAGCCCTGAAGGAATCTTAACGTGATAGGAAAAAATGAAAAAAATTAAACATACTGGGAATATCTCGTTGGATGATGTTATTGAAATTTGGAAATTCATGAAGACTCGATTCATGATAGAACATCTTGTGGAAACTATGAAGGAGATTTTGGGTATGTGTGTTTCTATCGGGTGAATTTTTATGGAAATGATCCCAAGTATTTACAATCAGAGATCGATGAAGGAGAGGTGGAGATTCTAGAGGATTGATCAGAAGGAAGCTATTTTGTTTTGGGTATGTTTTATTGAGTTTTATTGTATTAGGTATTTGTTTGTTTTTAAGGTTTGATCAAGGAACAATGGCTTAAGGATTTATGGGTCTTTCATTGATTAAAAAGGAGCACTTGAAATTTGGTTATAATTGGTTTTTGTTTCTTATTTTAGAATGTGTGAGTGAATGGGAGGATTTGGAATAAATTATTTCTCGATAAGGTAGCCACGAGGCTCTTTAATTTGAGGTGGTGTGGTTTTTCTCCATATCATCTCTTCTTGGAGGCCATGATGGTTTAGGTTTAATTCTAATTTTCCATGGGATTTTAGGCTCTACCGCTATTGTTCTTGCATGGAGAGAAGAGGGAGATGGCCTTTCATGGGGAGATTTCATAGGCTTTCCTGTGGATTATTTTTTGGGCGGAGTCTAATTTTGTTAGGAAACCATAACTCGTATTCTAGGGGCAGAATATCTAGTGGAATGGGCTCATTCTCGTGATAACTCTAAGGTGAATTCTTGGTTCATGGCATGGTTTTTGTTAGTGAGGTAGAATATTGAGGAGGTTAGGGTGATAGCGATGCATTTCATCAAAACCATGCACCAAGATAACTTGGTGGAAGCGCTAGAGGAATTTGGTAGATATCATCCTTTTCCTGACTCAATTTGGGATGGAAAATATTTGGAGGTGTGGTAAGTGATAGCAGAGATTTGAATAGGGTTTTGGTCTTGATAAAATTCACTAAAGAGGTGCATGCTTCCTGTGTAGAAGGGCTCTCTAAAAGGAAACGTCTTAAGAAATTAGATCTCCAGTCTCTCGGTGGCAGTCTTCACAAAGTCTACGGGCATCACAGAGCTTCATCGCAAGCTCAGTTTTACCTACGAATTACTCCTTTAGACAGCTCATGAAGGGGGTAATTTGGGAGGCAAGAAGGTGGTTGGTCTTTCCTACCCTGCTTCTCTCGTTTATTTTTTCTGCTATGTACGAGTTTTGGTCTTAATATTTTTGCTAGTGGTCTATAGTGTGGCGTTTGGGCTTCTAGTCTCCCTATATTCTTCCATGTGTTTTGTTATTTCAGTTTGGGTTAGATGGTTTATGGTATGTTCTATGTTTTACTTGGGTGGGATCCCTCCAATCCCTAGGTTCTGAGATCCTATAAAAAGAGTTTAAATATTTAATAAAAATATATGAAAACACAGTAGTGACCCAAAGCTATATACGTATGGTATTTATAATGACTGGTAGTAATGGTGGGAGCCTAGCAACCACTAAACTAGAGCATGATCTTTTATTTTATCACTATTTTCAAATTATTAAACACTTTAACCTAGCATCCACTATGCCCTTACTTTTGATAAGGAAAAAATGCTTAGCGTTCACTAAGAATTTTCTCCTATAATAACCGATGCACAGATTATGTGTTTCAAACAATATTCCTTATGGGAACTACGTAAGGCTTGATCCCTCTATATGGTATGTAGTGCATTTATTTTATCCCCCATGTGCCTTCTAACCAACATGATATAACTATAATCAATGGAAAACACTAGTGATTTAAAGTTTCTGAGATAGTGTTTACAATGACCGTAATGGTAGGATCCTCACAGTCACTCGACTAGGACACAATTTATTATTTTACCACAAGTTCCAATAAAAGAAATTGTTGAAACAAACATCCATTGTGTTGTTACTTTCGATAATGCATGAAACTAAGCATTAGGTAAACAAATATGATACTAAACGTTGTGAATTATATGTTACAAAAATATATTTTATGGACAATACATATGCTTGATCCCTATCCAAGGATTTATAGTGTAGCACTTGTTTCCATACTTGTTTCCACCATGGATACGAGCCAAAAGTGTAAAAACAATAAATACCTACATCCCAAGAAGACTAGAACTTTAAATAAGTTAACATAAGTTCAAATAAGTTGGAATAAATTTCTTCAATAAGAATTTTAAATTTAACTTATAGTAAGAGTAAGACAGAATAGACCCTTTTTGTAGTGGTACTAAAAAAACATTGTTAATAATCAATTCTTTTCTCAAATAGGTTTAACCCATCGTGACCTTTTAGCCAAAGCATTGTTTCCACAATAACGATTGATGTGAAGATGGCCATACTTATGTTTAGGAAAAGTGTAATCCTTCCCGTTTGTTTTTGATAGCTTATTGTGGAATTTCCCACCAAACGCTATGCATAAAATATCATACTTAGAGTAGTTATAGAAATTTATACATAATTAATAAAGTATGTCGATAAACATATATTTCATATTGTCTTATAAAAATGATGAGCTATCACTTACTCGTTAATGTAATTTTTTCTCAAATACTCTCCTTAAAATACCAAACATTATATCTTCGACCGTTATCCTTTAAACATTCTCATTAGTATTGTTATAGGCATCTAATCCTCACTACTACAAGTATGACCAATATACACATAAATCACATAGTCTTGTAACACAAAAAATCCCAAGCTACCACAAATTCTCTTGAAATACCAGATATTACATCTTAATTTCCTCTACGGTTTATCATTAAAAAGGCATAAATGGCTTTAAATTTTTTTAAGGTTGTTCTTTTATATGTTTACTAGAAGTCTATATGCCACTAAAGTGTGTATTTTTAACGTTCCTATCATGCCATCTATATAATGTTATGGCTTGTATGGCTCATATGTAATACTTTCAAAAGGTGCAAATGGTTTCGTATCTTCAATGAATCATGATTAGATTTCATAATTTTAGAATAATTTTGTTATTATTTATTTGATCCACAAAATATGAATTAATGTAACGAGTTGAATGATACATAAGATGTCCTATCGAATCCTAGCACTAACCATTAAGTTAATTACTCTATTATGATAGATATTAAAGGACTATGAAACTTGGTGTCCACTAGTGTACTATTTAAATTCCCTAACAGATAATGAGACAAAAAAACTTTAAATTTTGGAAATGACATAACTATTGATGTATTTTACTCTACATATAGGTAAAATGTCTTCCATTGTTTGTGCTCCATTGAACAATTCCTTTCATCGTAGGCGGTATTTGTTGGAAGAAAAGAGATGAGGAATGGTTTTGGAACTTAATTATCCTAAAAGATACCAAATCAAATTGTGGTTTTTTTATAGATGAAAATGACGAGGAAGTTATTATTGTTTTATTATCAAAAATATTGATTTGGGGACAACTGCGTGTCGGGTTGAATGCTTTGAATTTGAAAACAATAATTTTCTTATTATAAATATGGATTTAGATGTTTCTTTGTTCAGGAAATGGGAAATCCATGCCTCCATAAACATCGGACCATATTCTTGTTCAAAATATGGTTGGAGCTTGGGGATTCTAATGATTCTCAAAAAGGATGTTCAAATGCGTAAGACATTCTTAATGGTATATTTACAGTATTCAAAAAATTGTATAGAAATTACAAAACATCTTTTGTTTTTCATTTCTTGCATAGAAAAGGTTTTCTTTGAAATCCAAAACATTCCAAGTTATTTACTATGCCGAGGAAAACATATTTGAATAAATTGGAGATAGACCCATCTAAATCAAAAATTCATGGGTTAAAAAGGAATACTAAATCAACTAGGTATTTTGAGGTTACTTGTAATAGTAGAGACATTTTATTCTTACTGCTGGAGAATAAAAAAGAAAAACATGAGATAAAAATTCTACATTATTTGAGAAATGATCATCCAGATAATATTATATTGCCATCCTACAATGAATCCAATGTAATCGAAAAATTTAAATTACATGAATCAAACTACCGCCTAATTGTATTTACTATTGGGTGAAGATACCAATGGAAAAATAAAATTTGATTCCCATATTGGGGAAAAAATGGAAAAATGGAAAAAATATAATGTGGTGGAAGAAGTTCTTCCCGTCGTGGCTCAGACAATATTAGACAACTATGTGATGTCACTGGAAGGAAATATACCAACAAGGGTGAAAGTCACGAGATAAGTTTTTTTTAAATGTGCATATCCATTCCAGCTTCCATCAACTTTATCATCCATTCCTTCGAGTAATCCTTTCAATGCTAAATGTGTGATCGCTGATTTTTACAATTTGGCTAGTGAAAATTCTTTCGATGTCATAATGTAGCTTCTAATGATTATCGAAGCAGTGTGCTTTAGATTATATTATTATTGTTTTAATACCAACTAGTTATTCAAAAATGTTAAGTGAATCAAGTACAAAGATACATGGAAAATTTTAAAGACATTGGAGTATCGATTCGGATGGATGCTACAAACTCTACGATAGCAATGGGATATTAAAAAGTTTGTGTCTTATGTACAAAATATCTTTGTGTGCACAACCGCGACAATAGATATGATTATAGAAAAGATGTCATTATGGATTGGATGGAGAAACTACCACAAAATTGGTAACTATAAGTGAAATTGGCCTACAAGGAAACATTCATCCTTTTCTTTGAGAATATTGTATGAGTTCTAGGATAATATTTTCACTCGATCTTGTTCCAGTAAATTCTCTAAAGTACTAATGATTTACAACAAGCAGGTGCCACTCTCCGTGTATTGGTGGATTTCAAACTATCTATCATTTTTATTGTTGAGACGCATAGTCAAGCGATGTTTCTAAAACATTACTATTCTCATATGAAGAAAGTTTCGTCTCAAAAATAGCTTCAAAAAATGATTTTTGTAATGGATTTTAACCTAAATATGTTACTTATATAATTATTTTTATTCGAGACAACCAAAAAACTATAAAAATTGATGTACAACTATTTCACCAGGATGCTACATAACTAATTCAATATGGTGATTTACTTTCAATCATTTAATAAATAATTTTAATGAGCTCTCTCTTCAATTTCCATGGTTTTCAATTATTTTAACAAAGTTATGTTTTTAATAGTTCAGATGACAAATGTGGAGGATGTGGGCACAACAACCACAAAAATGCCATCAAATCCAAGTATGTTAATCATGTGAATTTACAAACAAAACCACTAATAAGCCTCACAAATTTATAATAAAATAAATGATTATGAAAACAACCAATAAGGCCCACAAATTTATAGGAAACGATAACTAACAAACATTAGTTTATATGCTTGGCTTAGGGTCGAAGAATTTT
Organism: Taxus wallichiana var. yunnanensis; assembly: GCA_018340775.1. Taxonomy (NCBI): domain Eukaryota; kingdom Viridiplantae; phylum Streptophyta; class Pinopsida; order Cupressales; family Taxaceae; genus Taxus; species Taxus wallichiana. The sequence continues at coordinate 56,217,966 of CM031234.1, forward strand.
TTTAAGGAAATCCATTTGTAAGCTATGATAATAATTTAAAACAAACTATATAGAGCTTATCAGACTCTATGCATCCACATTCAATACATAAATGGTTTGACTAAAAAACCTTACATTCATCAATATCTCGTTGATTTAAAACTTTATACCATCTACAATGTTTCATTGATTCACGACTACATCGACTACTTATATTAAATTAACATTTTTTCACTTCAACGTCATCATAAAAAGAACTACATATAGCTTTATCAAGCTCAAACGTATTGTAGTGCCCACATTTTACACACCCAAATACAACAAGTAAAATACCGGGATAATTTTTTTACTTACAATGCTCACACACACACAACACAGCAAGGGCTCCAAGTACAAAAACTTGACTTGCATATGAAAATCACATAATTCATCGACTCACATAGACACATGAAAAAAACATAGGCATGTTGATGCCACACTTTTCCCAATGAACGAATACTAGCAATGACCCAACCACAAGAAACATGACTTCAGGAACGGTGAACCCACAACACAACATTTCTTTAAATGTATTTTAGTTATGATTAACATTCCAAGAACATTATTGTACAAGGATAAATTCCTCATTTTCCAACCTACATAAACTTTAAGTTCATTCCACATTTAATTTACAATTTGACCATTTTGAGTTAGCTTCTTATTCTTTACAAAATTTCCATAACTTACACACTTATTTGGCATAATTCAAATGCATATAAAGTACTTAATTATCTTGTCCTTATGTTAAGAATATTCTTCTCTAACATATACTCAATGTCTACCCTTTTTTTTTTACTCTTACAACTCATGTGAATGTGACTTGGTGTCCATATAGCGGTATTAGGATTTAACGGAGATTTAGATGTGAGATAGCTTATTACCGAAAACATACCTCGATCACGGGTTAGTTATTTCCCTACCATAGTTATTAAAGTGCAATAAATTAATTAATTGCTTTTATATTTATATATATTTTGTTTTCTTGTAGTTTGATCACAATAATGCAATACAAATTCTTGAAACACAGAGATATTTAATTGATTTATAACCTCTCCAAGAGCGGCAGTATCCCTAACCTCAATTCTAATTATTTTTCACTCTCATATGCTTTATTTTCTTTTATGTCACGTTATGGCCTTATTTTTAGCATTGTCTTGTAAAAGGAGTTACGAAGTGTTTATCTAACCTCTTGGAGAACAAATATGATTAAGAGACTTGATGCTTCACACGAACCCTAAGTTAACGTCTAAAACAACTGAGTTTTAGATTAATTCCAACTTCACCTAAGGGTCTACCCCTCAACTATAAATGAGGTTTAAGCGAGAGGAAAATTTTATGCTAACCCACCTTCAGAAGGGGCCAAGGTGTAATGTTGAGAGACACTAAGGTAAAACATTTAGCTATGCGGAGCCAAGGGGGTTCATTAACAAGAGTGCAAGGCAAAGAACAACTATGTCCCGATCTCCATTTATGTCATTTGGATCCAATAGGGATTTCATTTGATGAAGAAAATTTACTTTTAAATCTATCTTCGGAAAAACAAGGTAATCCACTAGGATACGAAGGAAGGGTTAGTTCATCTTACTCCAAATGGAGTTTGACTGTATCACTCCTATTTACCAGGTTTATGACAATGTCACTAACCATACTGACTAAGATGATAAACCCATTCTTGGGCTCTTGTTTACTCAAGCTAGGAGATTTCCATCGAGTGTAGGGTTTAAGTTCACTCTACGGTTTTCAATGTCTTCTAGGGTAAAAGTAACACACATGAAAACAAGTTATGCTCGATATTGAATGAGGGTAGAGTGTTTCGATTAAATCATTTTTTTTTTTTTTTTTCATTTACCAAGTATGAATGCACAAGATGACTCGTTGATCATTTATTGAATATTGAATATGCACTACAAGATATTACTTCAAATTCATTTACTTTATATAAATATCAAACCTTTTTACCAGGTGTACTATGAATCAAAATTGAACCTAAGATTAAATGCACATTTCCTAGATGTCCTAGAAACCAACATCTCATACATAGCAACAAATTATCAAATATAACCTTCTGAAACATGAGACTACAAAATACATTTATTCATTTAAAAATGAACTATATAAATTACAATGATAATTAATGCATTACACAACGCCTTTACGTCATCATTCTTTCATCCTGCAAAAACACATGAGCATGATATCAGTGATAATTCGCTGGCATGACATCCACCCTAACCTAACATAAGTATCATTTTTCAGTTTCCCATTTACATATGACAATAATTACAATTTGCAATCAAAATAAAAATGTTTAGAAACATGTATTCATTGCATTTAATTTTTCTTCATTTTGTAACCCGGAGAGAGAAAGAGAAGGGAAGAGAGAAAACACCGTTTTGTCAAATGTTCTAATGCACACAAAAATTTCCACTATAGAGTTTTAAACAGTTAATTGTAAGTGTTAAGATTTTACAAGGTGGTTTGGCAACCCTACGAGGGTCCCAGACTTTCTATTTTTATGTTTTCTTACTAGCTACAAAAACATATAAAATGGGCTCGGAGGCTAAGAAACCGCTTCCAAAAGTTATCTTCCAATGAGAACGCACACCACGATCAACTTTCTCGAGTCCCCGGATATACCACCACTTAACCTCCCTCCATGGCGGCGGTTGTTAGTTTGCCCATAACAAACAAAAGGGAAGAAAAAACAAAGAAAATAGGGATAAGGAATCCCTAGCGTCAATTTTTCCCTAAAGCGCCTTTTGACGGGGTTTTCAAAATTTCACTCTTTTATTTTATTTATTTTATATTTATTTTATTATTTTTTTAAAAAAAAAAGAAGGCATTACATTCTCCTCCCCTTAAGAAAGCATCGTCCTCGATGCGACATACAATGAAGAAAGAGAAAAGGTATGCAACAAGGGATGAATGTGGCAAAGGTACACTCTAAGGTTAAGATTTCAGACACAAAATCACGGTCACGGGGTGGCCCTAGGAACATTTGGTAGAAATTTTAACTTTCAAGGTTCTGTGAAGATTGGTAGTTCCCTCTTATTCATTATTTCATTAATCTCTTTCTATTAACATTATTCTTAATTTAAGTCCTTTAAAATTTCATTTTTGTAGAATTTTAGTTATTTCATTCCTGTGGGTTCCCATCCTAAACTACAGTCACAACACCCTACCAGGGTCATACACAACACTAAAATTTCACAAGCATACTTTTACATACTTTCACGACCATATCACATCACAAGGGTTTCACCAAACCATGGAATGACAACAAGTAGACCACATAGCAAATAATTTCCAACAATTACGTCCTAGACATAGATCTAGTACACACATATGACTGACAAACCAGGTCAACACGTTGATGCATATACAACGGGTATCACATGACCCAAAACAATCCATGACTGTAACAACATAGTTCCAATCCAATATCCAGTAGTCAATACAAATGGAAATGTCAATCCTCAACCATAACACTATCTAACGAGACTCACAAGAGTACACATACTCACTATACCAACTCCATGCATCACAAGGAATCACAAAAAACTCCACCTATCTCCAAAAGCAACAAAATACAACTCCATATAGCTCTCATAGAGAAAGACTCATAGTGTCAAAACCAAGCCGGGTCACTCAACAATAGAGCCCCATCAATAATATCAGGTCACTCCACCATAGAGTGCCATAAAGAATAACAGGTCACTCAACCATAGAGGCCCATCTCCTTTCTCCTTTTAATGAGGCCATTCACCCTATGGCCCTGGGCACATAGAGCCCCGTCACCCCCAAACCCAAGTGACATAATAACTCGTGGTTCAACAACCCACTAGTTATCTGTAACTCCTTAGGGCGTACCCCCATACAATGAAGCAGGTCCATAGGTTCCACCACTCCATGGTGAATCCCATGACCATATTCCAACACATTACAACATTAGAACTAGCATAACAATCCAATCAAATGCCAAGTGGCAAAATCAAAAGCCTTGGGCTAGGCTACATAACTTTTAAATATGAAAAGAAAGTTTTAAAACTAAGAAAAACAAATGGCTAATTAGCCATGGTCAAGTGCAATATCCAAATGTTAATGCAACAATCAAATAAATGTCCAAAATATAAGAACATGTCAATCAAGAAAATTGTTAGTTCTAGCTAAAATAGATGATGATCAATTTACGAATAAAATATGTATTGAGAAAATAACACATTACAATCACTATGTGGCCTCATATCGCCACAAAAGGGGTACTCATTGAGTTGTTGGCACTCGAACATCGAGCCTCATCTCGTAGAAATATACATGTAACCAGAAATGAGTATGTCAAATAATGTAACTGTCATCATCTCTACCTAAATCATTACTTCATCCTCCCACAAGGATCAACATAGTCAAAATCACATAGGATTATTCAATGAACAATCCAATAGAAAAGAGCAGGGAACTCTAGTTGCATAAGTTGAGCCTAAGGTGGTGCGCACCCACAATATACTGAGCAAGCTCGAAGTGTACCAAATAGATAGAAGTGGGTTTTCAGCCTATATAAGACTCCACTTTCTCACTCATACTCAGCTCAAGATTATGAAAACCTGGTCCACGCCTCCTCTCTCCACACATACACTCTTGACAGTTTCCTCCCCTTAGGGTCGTCTAGTGTAAGGTTCACAACATACACATACTACATCACTATCACAATGGTGATTCACACAATGTAACCATAGCGTCTTACACATGGTATTTATATACAAGGTATAACACAATCATTACTTCACGGGTCATGATACATCACATTACCACATCCTGCACCCAAAGTGTAATCACTGTACACTAGGGATCATACTCACCATATCCCCTAAATCACGACATGAACCATCACATATTACATGAATTATACGTATGAGGAACACAATGTCTAACATTATGACATATAGTCAATTGTAATACAACACGATGATGCACACAACAAATCACAATATGGTGATGACATCACGATAAATTGTGATTCACTTTACATCAATTTTATCATGCAATACATCAATACACCTTCACATCACATAAAGTCAAAAATTTTTCCAACACTCTGCAATTCACAATATCATTCCTTTCACACACAAAAATTCAGTACATCACACACACATTCCTCATAGGATCCATACTATAGAGAGTGAGTACTCTCATCCTCAACACATAAACATGACAAAAATACGCACTAAGTGACATACACAACATGTGCATTAACAATTTCATAATTACGACATAGTTCACATCACGCATATATCACATTACTCTTCCAATATGCACAACCAAAATGCAACACCATCACAACTCCAATCTGCCCCAGAGGTTCAAGAGCATGAACCTCCGCTCTAATACCATATGTAGTGCCCACATTTTACACACCCAAATACAATAGTAAAATACTAGGATAATTTTGTTTTGACTTACAATGCTCACTACACACAACACAGCAAGGACTCCAAGTATAAAAACTTGACTTGCATATGACAATCACATAAGTCATCAACTCACATAGACACATGAAAAAAACATAGGCATGTCTATGCCACACTTGTCCCAATGAACGAATGCTAGCAATGACCCAACCACAAGAAACATGACTTCAGGAACGGCGAACCCACAACACATCATTTCTTTAAATGTATTTTAGTTACAATTAACATTCCAAGAACATTATTGTACAAGGATAAATTCCTCATTTTTCCACCTACAGAAACTTTAAGTTCATTCCACATTTAATTTGCAGTTCGACCATTTTGAGTTAGCTTCTTATTCTTTACAAAATTTCCATAACTTACACACTTATTTGGCATAATAGAAATGCGTATAAGGTACTTAATTATCTTTTCCTTATGTTAAGAATATTCTTCTCGAACATATACCCAATGTCTACCTTTTTTAACTCTTACAACTCATGTGAATGTGACTTGGTGTCCATATAGCGGTATTAGGATTTAACGGAGATTTAGATGTGAGATAGCTTATTACCGAAAACATACCTCGATCACGGGTTAGTTATTTCCCTACCATAGTTATTAAAGTGCAATAACTTAATGACTTCCTTTTATATTTATATATCTTTGGTTTTCTCGTAGTTTGATCACAACAATGCAATACATATTCTTTGAAACACATAAAGATATTTAATTGAGTTATAAGGTCTCCAAGAGTGGCAGTATCCCTAACCTCAATTCTTGTTTTTTTTTCACTCTCATATACTTAATTTTCTTTTACGTCACGTTATGGCCTTAGTTTTAGAATTTTCTTGTAAAAGGAGTTAGGAAGTGTTTATCTAACCTCTTAGAGAACAAATATGATTAAGAGACTTGATGCTTCACACGAACTCTAAGTTAATGTCAAAAACAACCGAGTTTTAGATTAATTCTAACATCACCTAAGGGTCTAACTGTCAACTATAAATGAGGTTTAAGCGAGAGGACAAGTTTATGCTAACCCACCTTGAGTTTGGGCCAAGGTGTAATGTTGAGATACACCAAGGTAAAACATTTAGCTATGCGAGAATGAAGGGGGTTCATTAACAAAAGTGCAAGGAAAAGAACAACTATGTCCTGATCTCCATTTATGTCATTTCGATCCAATAGGGATTTCATTCGATGAAGAAAAATTACTTTTAAATCTATCTTCGGAAAAACAAGGTAATCCACTAGGATACGAAGGAAGGGTTAGTTCATCTTACTCGAAATTGAGTTTGATTGTATCACTCCTATTTACCATGTTTATGACAATGTCACTAACCATATTGACTAAGACAATAAACCCATTCTTGGGCTCTTGTTTACTCAAGCTAGGAGATTTCCATCGAGTGTAGGGTTTAAGTTCACTCTACGGTTTTCAATGTCTTCTAGGGTAAAAGTAACACACATGAAAACAAGTTATGCTCGATATTGAACGAGGGTAGAGTGTTTCGATTAAATCTTTTTTTCATTTACCAAGTATGAATGCACAAGATGACTCATTGATCATTTATTGAATATTAAATATGCACTACAAGATATTACTTCAAATTCATTTACTTTATATAAATATCAAACCTTTTTACCAGGTGTACTATAAATCAAAATTGAACCTAAGATTAAATGCACATTTCCTAGATGTCCTAGAAACCAGCATCTCATACATAGCAACAAATTATCAAATATAACCTTACGAAACATGAGAATACAAAATACATTTATTCATTTAAAAATGAACTATATAAATTACGATTATAATTATTGCATTACACCACGCCTTTACGTCATCTTTCTTTCATCGTGTAAAACACGTGAGCATGATATCGCGATAATTCACTAGCATGGCATCCACCCTAACGTAACATAAGTATCATTTTCAGTTTCCCATTTACATATGAAAATAATTACAATTTGCAATCGAAATAAAAAGGTTTAGAAACATGTATTCATTGCATTTCATTTTCTTCATTTTGTAACCCAGAGAGAGAGAAAGAGAAGGGAAGAGAGAGAAAACACCGTTTTGTCAAAAGTTCTAATGCACACAACAAGTTCCACTATAGAGTTTTAAACAGTTATTTGTATGTGTTAAGAGTTTACAGGGTGGTTTGGCAACCCTACGAGGGTCCACAACTTTCTATTTTTACATTTTCTTACTAGCTACAAAAACATACAAAATGGGCTAGGAGGCTAAGAAACCACTTCCAAAATTTATCTTCTGATGAGAACACACACCATGATCAACTTTCTATGAGTCCCCGAGATATACCAATATTTCATAGCAACTAATGGAAATGGGAAAGAGCAAACGGTTTTCGTTTGGTGGCTAGTTTTCCAGAGTTGAAAAAGGACAAAAGTTAGCTCGAGGGCTCGAGAAAACCATGTCCAAAATTGAGGTTTGATAGATGGGCACACAATGAGACTCTTCCTACTAGTTCCCTATATAAGGAGAATTCATCGAGTTCGACAGACAAAGAACTAGAAAACCATTTTCAAACGGCGACAAGTTTTCTAGAGCAACAAGTCGAAATTGGTCCAATTTGACCTTGTCACACTGTGACCGGAGGCCTACAAAATGGCTTTGCCAAACTATCCAAAAAGTTTTTTTCCCTAAACTAAATGTTCCATGTAATTGTCTAGTATAAATACTAGAGGTTTACAAAGACGGAAATAATTTCTCTATCCAAGTTTCAATAACGGTTCAAAATGAAAACCAACTTTCTAGATTTAACAATTTTCTCTGCTGTAATCCAAAGTGTAAGGGCTCCTATAAGGGCATCAAAAAGATCACATATGTTTGTTTTGGTCAATCCAGAGGTCAAGGTGAATGCACACATAACAAGATACATGAATAAAGTTTAACATCTCATTTTTAGAGTCACGAAGGGTACTAAAAGAGTCTCTGAAAAATGTAAAAATTAACTATTTAAAACAGGAGATGATCAACGTTAATACTGAAAGTCAGTTTCGTCTGGTCGATAAAACAATGTTGTAGTGATCCAGTTAGGTAGGAAGTTTTCTAAATCACCACAGAATGAGGTTGGAAATTCATGTTTTAATGCAATAAAATTATTTTTATTTTGTGAGTTACGACACGACATTTCATTGTTTTTGTAACAAGTTGATATAACATTTAACTGTATTAAAATCCTAATGTTTTGAAATTCTATTAAGTTATAAAAGAGAACTAAAACATGATAATTATGAGAGGTAAGGGAAGATGGACCATGCCTGGAGGAATGAAGTCGACTGAAACTGAGGGATTTGGTTCTACATCTTAATTAGGCATTTCGTCGAACGACTCGCAAGCATCAACAACCCAAACTCCATCACGGTGACTTGCCAACTTTTCACTGTGTTGACTGAGAATGTGTTCCTTTAGCTCCTCCTCCACGTCATGTAGGATGAAGTTTTTGTTAGGTATGTATCCTTCCTGCTTCATTTGTATCTCCAAATTCTCTAATGTTGAATAGATCTTCTCTGTTTCTGTGTGAGATTTATCTCCTACAAGAAATATGTGAACCTTGTTCATTACTTCAATCCAACTACAACCTGGCAGATTTTTAAGTCCCTTATTTTTCATCTTTGTTCTCACTTGTGCCACATAGCTTCCCACCTGCCCTCTGCAGCATAAATATTTTCCAAAAGCATATATCTTCCTGTTTTTTCTGGCTCCAACTCAAAAAGTCACTCTGCTGCAAGTTTACCCATCTTTGTATTTCCATGAATTCTACAAGCACCAAGCAATGCTCCCCACATACTAGAATTCGGTTTGCATGTTGCTTGGCAGACAAATTCCTTGGCCTCTTCCAGGTGCCCAACACGGCCAAATAGATCAATTAGGCAAGCATAGTGCTCTGCCCTTCTTGAGATGGCATGATCTCTGTCCAAAAATTAAAATATTTCAAACATTCCACCACAAGTCCTACACAGCTGTAGGTAGCAAGAATACCAATGAAGGTGACATCATTGGGTTTCATCCCCTCTTGTTGCATTTCCTCAAATAGTTGCAATACCTCATTTCCAAACCCATGTTGGGCATATCCTGCAATCATAGCACTCTATGAGACAACATTTCTTTGAGGCATTCTATCAACTAGTTCCCATGCATTTTCAACAACTCCATTTTGGAACAAGCTAGAAATACAATGGCAAATGTAAACTGATCAGGTTCAAGACTTGTTTGTTGCATGGTGAAACATAGTGTGATTTCCTAATGAGTAAATCCACACCTTTTGTATGTTTCAAAAGAAACGCATTCCATGAGAAGCTATTTATTTATTTCATTTGGTCAAAATCGAAAAAAGACACCCCCAAAGCATATGCGACTACAACATCTGACAACATTCCTCTGTCATTTTTTTCTTTGATAGGTGTCCACGCAGGTGTTTGGCATGGGCTAGGAGGATGCTGGCACAGGCTGGGAGGCTGGGAGGAGGCCGCACAACCCTGACACTCCATGAGGAGACATTTGGCATGGTATTTCTTTGAAACAAAACAAAAAAATGTTCTCACGCACATTGGTTTGAGTAAAAGTTGTGGCCAAACTGGTGGGGGCGCAAAAAAAGGGTCTGAAGCTTAACCTCCCTCCATGGTGGCGGTTGTTCTGCCCATAACAAACAAAGGGAAGAAAAATAAAGAAAATAGGGATAAGGAATCCCTAGCGTCAATTTTTCCCTAAACCACCCTTTTTGTACGAGCTTTTCAAAATTTCACTCTTTTATTTATTTTTCTTATATTTATTTTATTATTATTATTATTATTATTATATAAAAAGGATGCATTACATGTATGTAAAGAAACACTTGGTTAGCCTCATTAAAGGTTTTCTAGCTAAGTGTAGTTTAGCCAATGATGGCATAGCCTAGCAGATCATAAATCCTCAAAGCAATAGTTGAGGATTGTTCTCCGCATTAAAGGGTGTTTTGAAAAATATAAGCATATCTTAGTAATCGCTAAATTTGAACTATAAGACAAAGAATAATTGATATTTTACTTACCATATCACCACATAAACCACTATGTTTATCCAATTAAGTTTACCACAACATGAAATCAATTATGAATTGATTAATGTTTATTTCAAATACATTATGCTCACATTTTCAATAGAAAGAAATAGATTATGAATTGATGAATTTTTATTTGAAATAGATCTTGCATCAATGGATCTAGAAAGTGTGTAAAGGTGGTGTAATCCAAGCCACAATCTCAATCGACTGATATTGTTATCCCTAAGATAATATTTTTTTATTTCAATTGGTTTTAATTGATTTGCGGTTGATGAAAATAAATTTTTTTACTTCCCTACAGGTAACAATAAAATTTATTTACTTATTTTAGATATGGAGGACTTGTTATATGGGATAAAAAAACATACAATAGGAATATGTCATTCAGGTTTGGTATGAAATTTGTCAACCTATGAGGTGTATTGTTAGAATTTATAAAATTACTATCACCATACTATGAACTAGTATTCTGGTTCGACACTTTCATTTTTGTTGATGTTAAAAATATTTCAACGAGATTCAATAAAAAAATATCAACCATATTGAATCCAAGACTCACTTGGGGAAAGGAATATTGCAATATATTCAAGGGAATAATAATAAGAGACCTAGAAAATGTTTGGAGTATAAATTATTTTTCATACAATTCGAAAAATACTCTATGTATTACATTAGGTGCAAAGGGAAACCTTCCTAAAAATTTTATGGTGGGTATGAAAATCAGACGCAAATATTATACAAAATATAAATGGTTGATGGCTTATTTGTACAAAAAAATATCATAAATAGTGTCTCATGAACTGAATGTGGTAGAGGGCATCAAATACTTAGAGAAATAAAATGCTAAATAACTATTTATCTTTTCATAATTTTGTTATGATTGTAATGCTTAACATTACAAATAATATATACATTCATATGTTATTATGAATGTACTACATAACTATATTCTTTAATGTTGAGATTAATAAGATATAAGTTTGGAGGATTTATATTTTCACCGATTATAAGATGACAATATGATTAAATAACTTCTTTTGTGGTCAATTATCAAAAAAAAATCCTTTGAAAATTTGTAAAATAGTTTTTTTACGGTGTTCATACAAAAATATAAATTATACTATATATACTTAATTATTTTTTAATATAATTAATATATAAATAATCTATAAAAATTGGCAGTCATATCTAAAATATGCAAGTCATATGTGACAGTTATTTCAAAGATTTACAACTATTTTACGGATAAAATGATAAAAAAAAGTCTAAACGAAAGCGTCAAATTTAACACCACATTGTGGCCTTTGTTGCAACCATTGAAGGACAAGAGAAGATGTTTGGGATGATATTTGATCAAAAATTGAATTCAAGGGAACTTATTTTTTAGAGCTTCACTAAGAAAAACCATAAATAATGCTTAGTAGTTGCTAGCCCATTTAAAACATAACCATTTTTTGTATATAACATAGCATAAATAATGGTTAGCGGCCGTTAGCCCTTATAAAATAGAAACATGTTCTATACATAACAAATCATAAATAATGCCTAGCATCTACTAGCCCGTATAATGGATTCCAATATTTGATTTTCTAGATTCCAATATATGGGACTTTAGAGTACATATAATTCCAATATAGGTGATTTTTATTCCAATATATGTGATTTTTGATTCCAATATATGCAATATTGGAATTCGATATATGTGATTTTGGAATCCGATATGTGATATTTTGGAGTGCAAATAATTCAAATATTTGACATTTTGGAATCAAGATAGCAATATCGATTCCGATATCGAGTATATTTTTTAGTTGTTGGGACTAGAATAAGTCCCAATTTAGTGAAATAAGAGTTAAAAGACAACAAATGATGTGGCATTTCATACTTGAAAAACAGAGGAAAAGGACATAAGCGCTCAAAGGGGATAGTAATGTTTGGGAGCTCTTATCCCTAATAGGTAGTACCATCTAGGATATTTAGAGGATAAAACAGAAAATACAAATTTGGGTAACACATTTTCCACTGTTAAAAATTAAAGTGGCCATTCCAGAAAAACTAAACAACAAGAGTATGTAAAAGATAAATCAATGTAAAGGTAAAACAAGATTTGTTAATATCTAGTTTTATTTCTTAGGAACCATGCATATAATGACATACTTAGATGCATGATGTAAATAGAAAGTGTTTGACTTTGTGACTACAACTATCAACTTCAAAATTTTACATTTTTATTAGCTCCCAATGTTGGACATTCATAAAATAATTTTTCCAAGCTCAAAAACTTTAATGTACACACACACATGTATGTGTATGTGTATGTGTATGTGTATGTGTATGCGTATGCGTATGTGTATGCGTATGTGTATGCATATGCGCATGCACATGTGGATGTAGATGCGGATGCGTATGCGGATGCGTATGCATATGCGTATGCGTATGCGTATGCGTATGCGTATGCGTATGCGTATGCGTATGCGTATGCGTATGCGTATGCGTATGCGTATGCGTATGCGTATGCGTATGCGTATGTGTATGTGTATGTGTGTGTGTGTGTGTGTGTGTGTGTGTGTGTGTGTGTGTGTGTGTGTGTGTGTGTGTGTGTGCCTTATGAATTTATTTCAAATATAATTGGTGTAAGCTAAGACTCTTAACTCACACATAGTATATTGTTTTGACATCTATCATAGATACTAGGAATAATTAGGCATCCGAGAAAATTCAAATAAAATATATAAACTATTTCTCGTAAGAGATAATAATCCATGCCCGTTATGGGTGGTAGAGTGCATTATTTAGTTATGTCAGTGATAATGCATCATCCACGTAGCTGGAGTAGTGATTATCACCACTTTATTTGCATAATGTGACAATAGAAAAATAAATGTATTCATGAATAATGTAACCAAGGCCATATATCCATTGCAAAACAACATATGTATGATGACAAGTAACTACTAAACTATCACTAATTCCCCAGCCCATGGTGTGTGAGATTCTCATTACCTTTCATTTTTAATGTTGCTCGCACTTGATCTATAACCTTATCTCCTATGATAAAATCCATGTGCTTTTGTATTATTTCAGTAAGGGAAAGTACTTGTATTTACATCCACATCATCCCACTAAATTTGTAATTAGTTTGTTAGGATTAACGAGTACATAGTTAAAGCATAGAAACATAGATGTGATCACTAAAAAGTCAACTTATGCAATAATCAAATCACTCCCCTAATGATGTTCATTAATTAAGCATGTTAAATATTTTTATTTATTTTTTGTAAATGAGTACAAATTCAATGTGATATTTTTCTCCTTTCATGGCCTTTATAATAGGTGCACACACTCTATTGAAATTCCTCATGACATTATAGTAAAAACTTGTCAACCATTGAAAACTACATGTTTCAAAAGTAATATATAGAATTGGCTAGTCCACTATTACACATACCTTATTTAGATCTGTATACACCTAATTTTCACTTTTAATCTTTCATACAAGTTATTGACAATTACTTTTGTGTAGATAAGGGTCATTGATGCAACTATTTCTTGAGAGAGATCATTAAGGGTCCTTCTTAGAATGCATAATGGTTATTCGCGTAACCATTATGGGTTAGAGATAGTAAAAGGAGAGAGTGTCAGTATTTGGTCTTGACCTTAGTTTTCCTTGCACTAGTTATCCTTGTCCTCCTAGGTCTCGTACATATCATATTCATGAATTCTTCCTTGAATTCTACTTTTTACATCTTGTTCATCCATTTTCATAACCCCAACACATTACTTCATTTTTTCATCCTTGATTGACATAATCAACCATGGGTGATTGTGTTGGTGTTATATTTTCCCATTGCTTTCACCATCACCCATGGGAAATGGTGTGTTATATATACCCTCACCTCATTTAACACTCAAACAAAAAAGGAATAGGAATATAAGACATCCGAACGCCACTTGCTCTTCTCTTTTGTACCATATTCACATCTTCTCACTCTACTTTTGGTTCACTTTACATATTTCTTGAATTATATTAGACACCTCTCTTCTTGGATGATTTATTTCACTATTGGGTTATCGTATAGTGAGTTTAGGACAATAAGGGTCTTCCCTACTTCACCCAACAATGATTCTCTTTTATGCTACTTCTTAGGAGAGATATATACATCAACAACCACCCTATAGGTACAAGTGAGTGTTTTAACCATTATTTATCATTTTACATAGATTCATTCCTTTCCTCTTATTCATTGTGCTATGTTAAGTTAGTATTATGCATGTTTGATGCTAGTTAGCATAATAATCCTATCAAATATCATCTCCTTAGTTACTTTCATTTCAATTTTTGCATGCTTCTTTCATTTTTTGTTGATCAATACCTCTCCACATGCAACCATTGATATCTAAGTAGGTTTCCTTCTTCTACCTCGATCATGGGCCTTGAAAACCCTAGGTTAATCTATTCTAAGGTTTACTTCCCTCTAGATATGTGATCCTAGCACTCATTGTATCCCCTTTAAGTCTACCCCCTTGTATGTCAATATATGTGCGTCTCCTATAAATTACCTTGAATACCCTAGTTAAACGGCTGAGTAAGAGTGTTGAGAAACATTTTTACATGCATATAAGGTCCATAATTAAACCTTCATGATAAATCAAAAACCTAAATAAACAATCTCTTCCTACATTAAACTAAACTTTTTCAAATTAATCAAAAAATTCTCATGATGTAACCATTGTAATAGTTTCCTTATATACAATAAATTATCTTCTTACACCCTACTAAATATAAAAATATCATCAAGGTATATCATCAAAAAATTTCCCAAAATGGTTTTAGGACTTCATTCATTAACATCATGAAATTAATCCATGCATTACTCAATTTGAGTGACATTATAAGAAACTCATACAATCCTTCATATGGCTTGAACATAGTCTTCCATTCATCACCTTATCCAATGTGAATTTAATGATATTCAATCTTTAAATCAAGCTTCCTAAAATACCATATGCCACTCAAAAAATATTTCATGTCATACATATACAAAAATGGAAACTCTTACTTGATGCTGATTTGTTTATGGATTTGTAATTTGTACACATATGTCATTCATCACCCTTTTTCAATATTATAATTGATGGTACTGTTTGTAGGATTAAAATATCTCTTATCATCCCTATCTCCAATAACTCCTAAACTTTCCTTTGTATCTCTATGTTCTCTTGTAAGCTTCCTTCCTTAGAAAATTTTATCTTGAAAACAAATCCACATTGTGGTTTATATTCCTTATATGTCATATCCCTTCAATAAACTCACTCAAAAATATCCCCAAAAATCTCCCAAAACATTTTTCACTTTTCACGGAATTGAGTCATCACTTTTTTTGTTTTACCTTAAATTTATCTTTGGGAAACATGCACATTTATACATTGCCTCACTGAGGAATTGCTTCCATGATAGAAATAGAACCTACGAGTCCCTTCTTTTCCTCACCATTATCCTTCATTAGATTCAAAGTGTTATCTTCTCTATCCTTCAACACCTTATAGGTATTTGTGAATCCATCATGTTGTACTTTCTAATCAAACTACAATGGCCTTGCAAGTAGCACATGACATGTGTCCATAGGTATGATGTCATACATTACATCATCTTCATACCTCCCAATATAAAACTGAACCAAATGTTTCTTAGTCACCAATAGTTGGCTTGCCTTCTACAACCATTAAGTTTTTAGGGATTGGGATCATCTTCAACCCCAATTATCTACCATTCATTATGTAACCAAATAACAAGTGCTTCTATTTTCCATAATCAACTTATAAACCTTAAATCCCAATGTACACATCATTCTACAGAAATTATTTATTTTCTTAGGACCAATTTCATCCCTTACTAGATTTAACAATACACACTTTAACATCAATTATTCTATCCTCTTTACATGTTCTACACAACCAAGTATATCATATTCATTAGCTTGTGAAATGTACGCACTTGTATCTCTATGCTTACCATCACTTTGGCATTGTAGGAACTTAAAACCTTTATTCCCTATTTTTCCACACATGTAATATGCATCATTGAGTATATGATCCTCTCGCTCTAGATGTATTTCCTCCTTTAGTTGTTCCTTTATTACATAAAATTGAATTATACTAACCTTTGTGATGTAAATTTCTCCATGTCATTACCTTGTCCATGGCTTTGTGTAACCATTCATTTTCCTCATGCAACACTCTATTCCTTGCATGTCAACTCCTCTACCTTCGGTGCATTTTGATCAACCTCGTCTATTAACTTCACTTGTATCATTCCAAATTCATATTGAATCATAATCTAAAACCCATTCATATACCTTAATATATTCTCCATATCATCCTATGCATGTATTCTTTGAATGATCAGTTGATAAAAATCTTTAGTGTAGTCCTTCACATTGAGCTCTCTCTATCAAAAGTTCTGCAACTTATTAAACCAACATAATTGGTAATCCATAGGAAATAATTTTTCCTTGATCTTTACAACCAACTTATCTCATGTCTTGATATTCATCTTACCTCTTTGTACTTTGTCAATTCATATATGCTCCCATAAAATAGATGTATGAACCTTAAACTTTATGTAGGAAATTTTGAATCTCCTAGGATTTTCCATATCTTCATACTTGAAATAATTCTTGATCTCAATTATCTAATATATGATATGTTTTTGTTCTAGAATTCTAAAATAACTAGAGGTATCTAGTGTAGGATTACTCTACATCCTACCAATTACATGTAAATACTATCCTCTACTCCTTCAAATTTTACCTATTCTTTTATCTCATTTATGGCTCACTCTCTCTATTTTTTGAGTTCCTATTAATCATTACTCTAATATTCCATGAAAATAAATTGATGGTGTGTGGTTTCCATAGCCGATAAATGGTATATTATTTTCCTCATAACCTCAGAAAATTCCTTAACACTTATACCTTGGTATTTGTCTCTAAATCATTCCTCTTGTGTCTCAATGTTTTTCCTTGAAATAATGAAAATGTTTAATCTTCACACCTAAAAATAATCTCTTACTAGAATATATCCATGAAAATTTTCTACCAACATTCATAAATGTGGAACATCGTAAATTCTTATGTAATCCACACACCTTCCACCAAATAGTCTCTCATTGGAATATGTCCACAATTATTTTCTACCCACACTTGTTGATGTGGGAACTCGTCGTATTTTTCATGCCTCAATTCATAAGGAAAAATAACATTGGTCTAATACCAAATGACACAAACTCAATTAGTTCCCAATGAAGAGTCACCGTAGACCTTATGAACCTTAGAATCATGTGTTAAAAACATACAAATATATGTTTGAGTGTACACATATTTTAAATAACAAGTGAAACAAAACAAAAACATTTATCAAATTACTTATAAGAATAACACACAAATATATTGATTGCAATTAATGCAATCAGGTCATGTTAGATCTCTACAATCAACCTACTTACACCTTCATTGCTCTGTTTTGAAACTTAAGATTGCATCACACTCCATGTCTTTGATATGATCCCTAAGATTTTCAAAATCTACCTCCCTAAGGAAATTGAGATTTTCTTATATATGAATGAAATAATGATGCAGAACCTATAGTAATTTCATGTACTCTTGCACACTCGACACTATATATTGATTCTTAATCCCACCTTGAAATCTAGTAACCTTGTTTCACCTACCTCAAAGGAATGATATGAAATCAAATGAAGTGATCATTAACAAGGGTAAGTACAATTATTCTTACCATTCTTGTTCCTCCCTATATTATCTTTTAAGGAACCAAGCTTTTGAAATAAAAATTTGGAACTTTTCTGTCAAACCTCTCAACTCAAAACACATACTTGCATGTCTCTCTTCATCAAGATCAGTTTATTTTACTCAATTATTACCCTCGTTCCAAGAAACTCCATAACTCTAATTTATAGTCCTCTTCATGCAACTACGCCTTGCCAACCATTCATATGGTTTCTAACTCAACAACTCACTCTGTCTTGACTATTAGTCTTAGACTTGATTCTCGGTTATAATGATACTCACAACTGGTTCAAGATGCAAAATTGGGGTTCTCACCTTTGATAATCCCTAAAGTAGTTTATTTATTCCTTCATAAATTCAAATAGCACCTCTATAATCTTTAACACTTCCTCAAACCTTCCTTCACTTGTCTCGCCATTCCTTTTCATCTCGATTACCTTATTATTTACATCACTTTATTTAATGGCCTCTTAGTATTTTTTATTAGGATTATAGTCATGTATCCCATCTCTATCCTTATTTTTCCCATTCCATGAACTATTATACCTCTTTTTAGATTGATCTCGATCTCCATTTAATGAGTATGTATGCCTTCTACAATTATTATAGCCTTTTTATAACCTTTTTTCATACTAATCACTTATTCCACTATACCTCATAGCCAACAATGAAGGTTTTTGACTACCCATTATCTTCTCTAGTCTTATCCCTTAGCTAAAATTACACTTCCCTCACTACTATCTTCTTCCTTTAGAACTTGTAAAACTGTCACAAGGAAATGTCAAAGAGGATGGTCAATTTGATCTCATTATTTCAACAACACTTAAATGACCCTTTCATGGATATTTCTAAAAATATTCAGGACTTTTATTTCTTTGTTTTCGATGAAATTGAATTTTGGATCATGAACTTAGCTTGAGGGTTTTAAACCTTGATACAATCTAAGAAGATGGGTGTTTGAAGTTCCTTTTATTTTCTTTCACCTTATTCACTTCAATAAGATTTGCAAGGACTATAACAAAATTTATCGACTTTAAAAATGCATAATAACTCATGAAAAATCTTTCACCTCTCATTTTAGCTTTGTTTCACAAGGAACTATCACATAAGAATGTTCATAATAGGGTATTACACTTGTCAAGGTTCCTAATTGAATATATATCCTTTATCTCTTATATGGAGACCCGAATAAGGTATAAATATTCCATGAAAACTATTCTCATTCATAAAAGTCATATCTATGCCCAAAACCCACTCTAAATTGCTTACATGACATGTTTTTTATTAAGGAGGCACTCTGAAATAGGTTCATTAATGGTTCAAACCCAAATAATCTCAACCAAGATGATAAATACTCTTAAAACCCATGAAAATAGAGATGAAAAAACTCTTATTTCATAAGTCTCCCATTTCACTTTTATAATTTACTCTTTAAGGCATCAATCTTGCATTATCCATATAGCTTACATGGTGGTTTTTAGTTTTCTTCTAGTTATCATAGGCTTAAACTCTATGAGATGGTAAATGCACTCTTACAAGAAATAAAACAAAGATAATGTTCTCTAAATCAACATGTATGTACATTTATAGAATAAATACACAAAATAAGTGATCACTAAATTTTATTACACAGAGATTTGTTGAGTTGTTTTACCACACTTCCAATCAAGAAAGATCTTCCTTCTTCATCAATCTTAGAACTTTTCTTAATTCACATTCAAATGGAATGAGTAATTAAGTTAAAATATATATATATATATATATATATATATATATATATATATATATATATATATAATCCTTAATTCAACCTCCAACTGAATATAAGATCCTAGACCCATTGGTCACATGCAAAATTCTTATATTTGGAGGTCCTTTAGACAATATGTTTAAGTTTATAAGGACAAAATAGCATTTCATTACCTCTAACAAAAAAGAGAACCTAAGACACCCTTATTAGATCTCATTTCATCTATTTACAAATATTATTATCTCCTAGAGTGCATCACAACACCTTAATGAAGCCAAACTTACATAGTTAATCCAAAATAGGCTGGAAGATTCAAACTCGAACTTTTGGTGGGAAAGTGAAATATTCAACTTTTGAAAAATCCTAGACTCCAACTAAAACATCTAAGTGACTCATAATGACCTATATGACCCTAAAATCACACTTTCAAGCAAAAATAAGATGTTTCCATCTTTATATACATGTTAGAGTTCATGTTTATGCATAAAATCCACCCAATGCTACATTATTAAACTCCTAAAGTTGTGGAATATTATGATTACAAGGAATATGTTAAAGCATCAACTTAAATAAGGAGTATCATCAAATTTTGGAATTACCTATTAAGGAGGATCAAATTATGGTTGTATGGGTATCTTGAGGTCTTTGGAGGCCTTCAAGTCTTAAATTTTTCCTTGTGAGAGTTTTCCCTCTAAAACTCAATTTTGAATTTCTTAAGTATAATCTTCAACTTTTTGAAAATTTTGGTTCTTATTGGTGCCTTAGTGAGAGTTTAAGGTGGTTAAAAATTTCAATTTCCATGTGTAATTACCTTTTGAATGTATCAAGTCATATTTCTTGGTTTTTGTTTAAAAACCCAATTTGTAGTTTCTTGATTTGGGCATCTAAATTGAGTTTTGTGGATTGGTAGTGTTAAGTTAATAGGTAGGTTACAAATGAAATTACTTATAGAGAATAATTAGAGGAAAAAAGAGGATGATAAGACTCAAGAAATAGGTAGTAGTTACTTATGTGAGAGGTGATTAGAATGAAGCTTATTTTTGGAAGAAAATAATGTACTAGATAGTCAAGAATAAAAATTTTGAATATGAAACTCAAGTTATCTCATGATACTTGTTAAACAGCTAGAAATATTCTAAGTATTTGGTGCATGAATATAAGGCGCTGGAATTGTGCGACACTATAATAGTATTAAAGCGTCCTAACTCAAGACGTATTTGTTTTGTGGATAAGGGCTATTTTTTGAGATAGCATGTGGAGCACACATAGATGTAAACTTTTACTACACACTATGGTATTTTTGGAACAAGCGAGAAGATAAGTGCCATGCATAGTTTAAGCTAATAATAGGAGTTCTACTTGGAGTTAACTATAGGACATCTATTGTTAGAAAACTTACATATTGTGCATACTATTGTAAAGGCACATGGCTATTATTAGCATGTGACCTATTTTAAGAAGTGCATAGGTGGTGAAGGGAAAGTCCCCACCCCTATAAATATGTATTGACTTGTGTAGTTTAGTGTGTGGTGAATTATTGTAGAGTTGTGCTATTGGTTTTGATGCACACATGACTCATGGAGATACTTTACAATGTAAGAAGATTCTATGTTTTACAGTAATTATGAAATGGAATATATTGGTCGAATAATGGTATTAGACATGACTAGATCTGGTTCTTATATGGTTAATCTTATCATAGTTATTATTTAGTTTATTTATCATGATTCTCGTAAGATCTAGATCTGGATTTTGCACTGTGGAATATTTATGTCTACTTATGAATCGAAAAATGTTTAAACATTATCACACTAACATCCTATACAAGAAAATATAAAGAGGGACATGATACCTTCACATGCTTTAGGGGAGCGCTTAGCTCAAGTTGAGTGATGTGTTAGCATGCCAGGTTGTTCATAGTAAATTCTATCTTACATCATTGGTTCCATTGTCGGGACCTCTTTTTCAGTTGTTTTCAAGATGTTTCACGTTGAAGACATACCAGTTGACCCTATCAAGTGTTGAGGAGTGGATAGTAGATCTAGAAGAAAAATACACTTGGAGATTCAAGACCTTGGATCTGATTTAGATGCACGCATGTGGGTGGAGTAGAACTTGTATGACTGTTTATATGAGAGTTTCTTTGATATCTTTTTGATAGATTTGTATGAGTTGTTGGTTTGGTGAAAGATGGTGGACCTAGCAGTAGAAAGGAAAAGAGAAGAAAGGTGGATTAAGTACAATGAGGCATGCGAGAGGGAGTTAGGGAAGTAGCGTGAGATTATAGAACAAATGTCATTGAGGAGAGAGATGGCTCATGAAATATTTGAAACTCATGCAAAGGGCGTGAAGCCGAGCATCTAGAAATCCTGCATTTGGGAAAGCATGATATGGAACCCTCATCGGCCTCTTATGAGAGTGCACCAGCGAGAGACGACATGGGCCATGAGCGTGCATCGAATCTACCACAAAACCTAGACCTTGGGCCTTGTTTTCTAGTTTCTAGTACAACCAAAGTAGTCAAAAAAACTAGTTAGGGCGAGTAGAACAATAGGAATGAATCAAATAAAAAGTACATGTATGGTTAGGCATATGTTTTCCTTGTTATTTGGAGTTACCTTTTCAGGTGCATTGTTGGTGCAAAACTTAGGCACAAAGAATTTTGGACTCACCTTTAGGAGTAGTACCACCTCACAAACTGTAAGAGTTCAGTTTAGTACCACTGTTGGGACACAGGGTAGTACATCCTCTAGTTCACTTTTGGCTATAGGTGGAGGATCAAGGGGCATAGGTGGCTCTGGTTTTGGTGGGTCTAGAGGTAGAGGTAACACAAGGGGTTTTAGATCCGATGGGCATGATCCTCACAAACGGTAGAATATTTACAAGGAGATGTCACTTCATATTCTATAGTATTTGTAAATAGAAGATGTTTCTGAGCATGTGCACATGTGTGATATACTATGGCACGTAAAAGGGATCACAAATTTTGAGCGCAAGGAAAGGAAGTTCACAACTACATTGAAGGGACCCACACATAGTTGGTACATGAAGTTTAACCCTGATTAGAATTTCATAGATTATACAGCATTACGAGATGCTTTCCTTAAGGAATTTTATATCCTTGAGTTCATTCAAAATATTATAAGTGCGCTCAACGATATTAAGCAAGGCACTACTGAGAGTGTTCGGGAATATGATTCCCATTTTAAAACAATTTTGTGTAAAATTTTGTATGATATCAATGCAAGCTAGCATGCGCAGTGGTTTGTTAGAGGCTTGATCACACCTTTTAAGAGGGAGTTATCACATAAGACATAGATGGATCCATGTGAAGCACTTGAAGCATCATTGCATGTTGAGGTAGTCGGAAGTATAGACACTAGAGTGAGCCCATTCCTAGAAGCTCATATTGTAGCTATGGCAAAGCAATTAGAAAAACTATCTACCAATTCAGCACAAGAGACGTGCATTGGGATCTAGTGTACAAATTGTAAAGTTGAGGGGCACACTAAGGATAGTTGTCCCCGAGGAAGTTAGTGCATTCATTGTTGATAAGCTGCAAGATATGTCATTTAGACCATGATGTAAGTTGTTTCCCATTGTTACAATGTGTGATAAGGAAGAACATATCTTTCTATTGTAATATTTTCTGGTCCATAACTCACAATACCAAGGATACCGGGTTGATTGATCAGATCCATTATGCCATCAATATTGGTGTGTGATAGAAAAGTGTATCATATAATTCTAAAGGTAAGAGTGAGCACCATGATCATGATCATGCTCAAGGGTGCTATGATTAGAACAAAGGGAACTTTGAAGGAGGTCATGGAAGAGGTCGAGGATATCATGGTGGATTCAAGGGTGAAGCCGTGGTGGTGGAAAATGTGAGTTTCCTCATGGAACATGTTATACGTGTGGATCTCCTGACCACTATGGGCATGAATGCCCTCAGAATATTACTTGTTCTTTTTGTGGAAAGAATCATAACTATGAGTAGTTCTGGACTGATATGAGCATATTAGAAAGAAGCATAAACAGGAGAACAAGGGTGTAGGGATGGTTAGAATACAACATGTAATGGAAAATCAATGGATGCCAAAGTTGCACTTTGGAACCGAGGTAATACACCGTGAAGATTACTACATGTCTTTGAAGTTGTGCATGTTAGAGAAAAGTTGAAATAGAATCCTACGATTACTAAGGAGGAGGTTTTACATGCAAGATACCTAGATCCTACACATCAGAAGGAGGTTTACTAAGAGACCATGGAGGTTCTTATAAATAATCAGGGTGAAATACAATGTTTAAAGGAACAATCATGAAAGTTGGAACAAAATAAGGTAGCAGAGACGGTCCAGTCAAATGTTGATGATTTGAAAGAGGTATGTAATATGTTGCGCTAGGAGAATATTATTCCATTACTAGGAATTGGCTAAAGGGAAACACTCCACGCACAAGTATTGAGAATGGATGGTAGATCCTACATATTAATCTCCCCCCTCATAGCTTGGATTATGACAAGGAGATCACTCGAATCATGTTGTGGATGGGTAACTTTTGAGCAATATATTGAATGACATATGTACGAGAAGTTAATGTGTGTACTTTCGATGTATGGGTACAGATGGGCAGACCTCCATTACAACCATTCTCTAATGTATTGTTCATGGAAAATCAAACTAAGGCCATTCCAATAGGAGTTTTAAAGGATGCATCCATTACTATACAAGGGCCAAGTTCACTAGGGAATTTGAGGTTTTAGCACTTGCGGAAGCTAGATAGCTTCCCAGATCTACTTGGGTGCCCTTAGTGTTATGCAAATAATGTTGATCTATGGTTCAACAAGGGGTATATAAGCTTTGAGAACAAGGAAGAATGAGTTATTATCCCTTTGAAAGATGGGAAATCTGCACCTTATGTTGAACCTTTGAGTGAGGAAGACCTAAATAGAATTTATGTGTGCACCATTCAAGATCTAGAAGTACTTGATCCATCTAAGGAAGGAATCCTCCAGTGGGAAGATGCATAGTCTATTAGTGATACTAAAAGTATTGCTTGTGATAATTGGGTGCATGGAACCTACGAGATAGTTGGGTACAAATTAAGAAGCGCATCTGCATGAGGAGGATGACCTCGTTGTATTAGGAGGACAGGTAACAACTCTATACCCCAAAGTATACTAGAGAAGGATACCCTATGGTATTCATGTGCTTCATAGAGAAATAATGGAAGGATGAAGTATAAATAAGAAATATGTTAGTGTATACCCCGCATGAGACAACAACGCACTTTGGTGGATGTTTCATAGGGATAATCTCATAGAATGGAATGAACTGAGAATTTCAATAACAACCTGGTTTCTCAAGAGTAATGTGCCTACTCAAATCTACACATATCATGGTAATCATCCTATTCAGCACCCATTTCAATAGTGTGAGAGACTCTGGATAGAGGGGTAGGAATATTTATCACCTTCACTATGCGTGCACAAACTTTATTTCACTTTACGAGGCTACACCCATGCTTAGCACGTTTATGCGAGTTGCATAGGGATACTGGAAATTAGAAATACTTGACTGCAGGAATGATCCAAACTTTTTAATACTTCTCCACTAAACCTCTGGTGAAAGAAGCATTATAGGTTATGGAGCACCGACTATGGGAGACAAGTGCAAAGTCTAAAGAACTCATTCAACATTTATTTGGTGAGACAGGACCTAGGAGTGAATTTTTATGAAGTAGATGAGACTGATGCAAAAATAATTTTGTGCACTTGTCTTGAGAAGGAAAAAGGAAAGATGGTCTACATAATGGATGATGAAGAAGTAGAAAATTTAGACATTGATCATTCATAAGGTATGCACGAGGTTTTAGATAGTGCAGATAAGAAGGCACACACCTATCATGAACCTATGAAGACCAAGAAAGTGAACATTGGCACAGATGTTAAACCTAAGGAGGATGTTATTGGAGATTATTGGTTTGATGATGAAGTGGCTAAGATAATTGAGTTAATACGTGATTTTCAGGACTTATTTCCTAGAGGCTACCATGAGTTAAAAGGATTACATGAATATTTGGGTGAGATGAAGATTAAGCTAAAGGAAGGTGCATGCTTGGTCAAGAAGAGACCTTACAGGATGAACCCTAACCTGCGTGTATAAGTTAAAGAAGAAATTGACAAGATGTTGACATTTAGCATCATTAAGCCCCTAGAAGAATTAGATTGGGTTAGTCCCATGGTAATCATTATAAATTACGATTTGTGTGGACTACGGGGAGCTCAATGTTGCATGTGTGATCGATCCTTTTTCTACACCTTTCTATTGATGGATTCTTTGGGTATCATTAAGTACAATTGCTAAATAAGATCAAGAAGGTGTTGCAGGTGTAAAATTTAATCTTTTCCGATGGATTCTTTGGGTATCATTAGGTACGAATTGCTAAATAAGATCAAGAGAAAATAACATTCATGAATAAATAGGGAAGATTTGCATATACGATGATTCCCTTTGGTGTGAAGAATGTGCCTACTATATATTCATGCATTGTGGTTCAAGCATTCCAAGATTTAATTCACAAATTCTTGCAGGTTTACCTGGATGATTGGATAGTATATGGGCTTGTCAAGGATCATTGTGATAGCTTGAGATTAATTTTTGAGAGAATCAGATAGTTAAACATCTCTTTAAACATCAAGAATTGTGTATTTTCTACATGCTTTATAACTCTGCTAGGGCATATCATCTACAAAGAGGGTTTATTAGTAGATCTAACCAAGGTTACAGTTATCATAGGCCTAGAGGATCCTACAAGTCAAAGTGAGGTGCGCAGATTCTTTGGCCACACAGGGTATTACAGAAAATTTATCAAGGGATATGCTAAAATTGTTGTGCCCTTGGAGGAGTTACTAAAAGGAAAAGGACATTTTATTGGGGAGAACCGCAGCAATGTACATTTGAAGTGTTGAAGGAGACGCTTACTACGGTGCCTATTCTACGCTTTCCCTCAAGGAACCAACCTTTTCATGTATATGTGGATACCTCTAGCATGGCCATTGGTGTAGTGTTAGCTCAGCTTGGAGAATTTATTATAGATCATCCTATTTATTTTGATAGTATAAAGTTGACTCCTACATAATAGAACTATATAACTACAAAGCACCAGGCCTTGTCGATGATCTACGTGCTACATAAGTTTAGACAATACTTACTAGAAACACCTTTTGTGTTTTATATAGATCACATGGAATTGAAATACTTGGTAAATAAGCTCATTTTACAGGGGTGCATATGTTGGTGGGTGTTATTATTCCAAGAATTTTACTTTACACTCATGGTAAAACCCAAGTAAAAGTAATTCTAGCCAGAACACTTATTAAGAATTCAATAAGGAGAGGATGTGCAAATAATTAAAGATACAATGCTAGATGCATAGTTATACATGTTAAACCATACACCTTCATAATTGGATGATATTACTATATTTTTACGCAGTGTATGGCGCCCACAAGGAATGAAATCCTTAGAAAATAAACACCTTGGAATTTTTTTCGTGTATTTCATGTTGATCATTGGTGACTTATGGAAACTAGAATGAGATGAGGTATTACA
The DNA here is from genome assembly GCA_018340775.1 of Taxus wallichiana var. yunnanensis. Lineage (NCBI taxonomy): Eukaryota > Viridiplantae > Streptophyta > Pinopsida > Cupressales > Taxaceae > Taxus > Taxus wallichiana. The sequence goes on from CM031234.1 coordinate 56,245,668, forward strand.
CTTTGGTGTGCACTTTGGAACATTAGTGCAAAAATATCATGGAAGAGGCTCATGGTGGTATTATGGGTGGGCACTATACGGGTGACGCCACCGCATGAAAGATTTTACTTACTTGGTTTATGGTGGGAGAACTTGTATAAGGATTGCAAAGAGTATTGTCAAAGCGTGTGATCACTTTCAACACCTTGGAAAACCTAGGAAAAGAGATTAAATGTTGTTGAGGCCTATTACTAGTGTAGAACCATTTGAAAAATGGGTAATAGATGTTGGGGGTCCTATTTCCCCATCAGTGCATAGAACTGGATCATGCTACATCATCACTTGTACAGATTATCTTACAAGGTGGGAAGAAGAAGTACCTACAAAGGATTGTATAACAGCTACAAAGAACAAGGTTCTTATGGGAAAATATTCTTACTAGGTATGGATGTCCATTGAGTCGATAAGTGATAGGGGCACACACTTCTTGAATGAGACAATCAGGATATTATTGGATGAATTTATGGTCACACACCATAAGACTACACCTTATCACCCTCAATAAAATGGGACTATTGAGGCCTTTAACAAGATATTGAGCCAGACCTTGACAAAAATTTTGATGTTGGAAGGAAATATTGGGATGAAAAAGTTTTGTTGTACTTTGGGCATATCTAATAGCCTAGAAAAAGTTGAATAAGGCCACATCCTTTCAATTGTTCTTTGGCTCGAAGTAGTTCTTCCCATGGAATTCATGTGTTACCTTCTTTGTGTATCACATGTGCGGGAGGTATAGCTAATGAGAAACCATTGGAAGAAAGAATTGAAAACTTAATGCAAATGGATGAGAGGTTTGCCATAGCACATTAGAGTCGAGAATCGGGAAAAGGCTAGATAGAAGGCATGCCATAACAAACACATCAAGGACAAGAACCTTGAGGTCGGGTAGATGGTACTTCTTTATGATTCAATTTTCTACACCACCTAGGTAAGCTTAAGGTGTATTATTTGGGACCATATGTTATTACTCACTTATTTGAATTAGACGCTTGCCAATTAGAGGTGTTTTATGGAAAAGCGGTTACAGTTGTTACCGCAATAGGATTAGGATGAATCCTAACTATAAATAATCCTTCTTGGTGTTTATAATAAGGTATTATTTTCATTTAGATTATATTTCCTTTACTATATTGCATCTAATGTATTTCCTCCTTCGTCATTATTCTTTGTCATTTTACTTGGTGTTTTGTGTAATAAGCGTGTTTACGCACCATAAGTTGATACGACAGGGCATTAATTCCCACAGCAGCCCTATCCAAGTATAAGAAGGGGGCTGATCTTTCAAGGTCACCAATATCCCAGACATGGCCACCAAAGTAGATAAGGTTATTAGGGAGTAAAATAGGGGCCATTGAGTAATGGAACAAGTTAAAAATGTGCTAGTTGCATATAGCACAAAAAATGGCCAACAAAACATACTACAATATCACTCATTACATTACAGAGAGCTTGGTGAACAAGGTGTGCAACCAAGAATAAAAAGGTGAGAAGATAACTTAGGGCACAATTTTGTTATTAATTGTGTTCGGTGAAGCTTAGGTACAAGACGTTCCTGGGGAAAATGTATGAGATTTTGTTAGAGAACAAGTCCCAGCCAAAATATATGCCAAGTACATGTTGCATGGGTTTGTTTCCAACACATACAAAGAGTACTTGGACAAGTGGTTCCAGAGACTGTGTAGGGCATTTGAGGGAGAATGGTGCATTCTATATGAGATGCTAAATGTTTTGGATAGAGAAGCTAAATTTGCAGTTTACCAACATTTCAGCTTGGGGTGCTTCCACATGAAGTCTGGGAAGAAGATCCCATGGTTTAAGTTTCCCTTTGCATTTACCACAAGATATTTTAAGGACTCTATAAATAGATTTCATGGCGTGTGTTGAGTTTTGGAGATCAATTATTTTGGATTAGCATGCAATATGAAACTTGCTAGAAAACACAGTAACCGACATCGGTTATGGAGGGACCGGCATCGGTCACCTATGATTGGCATCAGTCAAGAAAAGAGGAACTGACATCGGTTAGGGCTAACCGGCGTTGGTTGCCTATGTGTGGGTGTTTTAATTAACTCATGGGAATTAGATCTATTTTTAGTATTAAAGCAGATCTATTGATTGTAATTACATGGATAATTCCCCTAAGTTTGTATACACCTATATAAGCATAAAAGTTAGGGTTTAAAAGTAATAATTAAGAAGAACTTGAAAAAGTTGATGATTATTGTGATAATAATTATGAGACAGAGAATTCTTGGTGAAGAAGAAAAATCATGAGATGAAGACAGTATTGTACACCTAAGAGGTTTGGAAGATAGTAAATCTTCATTGTATATCTTTTGAAAGCTTTGGATAATAGATTGGCTTGTTTCTTGGTGGACGTAGCCCACACTAGGTGAACCACATTAAATCTGGTGTTGATTTATATCTCTCGTTAAGTAAATTTATTAAGTACAATATCCACTTTTATTTACAAGTATGCTTAGATTTGATGTATTATCTATACAACTAGTGTGCTAACCCCAAAAATGTGTGTCACTCTAGTTTTATGCAGAAAAATTGGACGGATACATTCACATTTTGCACAAAACATATATATGGCTAGGTAAGGAGGCCTATGTAGAAACCATGGAGTCTAATAATGTTGACATCACGCCGGAGAGTTTGGTTGTAGGGAAGATTAAACTAGTGCGCATCTACATTTACCTAAGGCCAAGGTTCAAGGATAGAAAATTTTTGAAGGGTGTGGATATGGATCTTTCGGGACCTCCTAAGAAGAAGAAAACAATGGGGAATTCAAGGAATGTTGCATTTGCACCCCCTGCTCCAGAAGACCCAATATATACAGGACTAGAAAACTTTGTAGAACAATAGGAACACGAAGATAACATCAAACTTGTGCACAATAGACAGATTCTAAGAGGAAGAGGCATGCTTCAAGAGACACTAGTGTTGGAACTTCATAGCTAATAAGGAAATCACCACACGTGACTCCTGTAAAGGATGAAGAGAAGGAGAGGAGAAAGCACAGGAAATATATTCCTATACAAGATAGTGAGGGGGAATCTCCATAACCAAGTGCACAGAAGTAGAGGAAACTCCAAGAATGAGTGGAGATAGAGTTGAGGCCACTCCCAGTGTGGAAATATAGGATGATGAAGATATGAGAAAATGCGTAGTCTATGAGACTATAGACCCTAGTGTGAGTATTTGCAAAGATATCTTTGGTAAAGGAGAAAGCAACGTTGGTGGGGATACGAAGGCCTCATGTGCAACATGCAGGAAGAAGGGAAAGATGAGGAGGAGGTCAACCAGGTGGTTGAAGATGTTGTCCCATGGGATGCAGGTGTAGCCACACAGAAAGAAGAGGGCACACTAGTGCACAAGGATGTTGGTGAGCATGCATGCGTGCATGAAGAAGAAGAAGTGGTAGGTACTCAAGACTTGGGTTATCGAATGACCTTTCAAGAACTATTTGAACCCGTTTCTAGAGTACACTACCAAACAAATAGTTATATGGTTGGGATTGGATGGACCCTGAAATGGCCAATACACACACTCACAAAAGAAGCTATCTTGGGGCATGTAGATTCACATGGATGATCCTGATTTTGATGTCTATGAGGAGGTGTGAAATTCAAAGAAGATGAGGAAGGCACCTCATACATGCCATATGAACATTAATCCAACCCATTTTTCAGATGAGTAGGTAAGCAATGCTTTGATTAAGGTGTCCACAGAAGTAGTGCACAAAAATATGGATAAGGCAGAAACAATCTGGGTGCTACTGGAGGATAAAAATGACAAGGGAATAGAAATAAAGTGTCTTACTCAAGAGCACGATAATGCCCTTGTGGAGATGCAAAATGTAAAGATGATGGTAGAGAAAATTGTAAATGATGTTCTACTGCAAAGTCTCGAGTTTCAAGAGAAGGTGCCTTAGGTCTTCAAGTCTGAGTTACACTATCTACGCATAACAGTTCGCCTACTTTTGGATGAGTAATCAATGTGCCTCCCCAAGAAAAAGGATGTAGGGGAAGAAGAAGTAAGATAAATTGCCTTTATCAATAGAAAAGATTCAATATATGAGGCATTGCTCTAAACATTTAAGGATGAGCTGAAGAGATTTGATCAAGCTCTTAATGTATGTGTGGCTCTAGATGCCATAATAAGGACAAGAACTTTAGTGGAGGATAATGAATTTCTGAAGGCAATGAAGTATGAAACACATGGGCATGCGTAAAGGTTGGCTTTGGTAAAATAAAATCACGAGGCCCTCGTAGCATCCTAGGATCTGCAAAAGGAAAGGATTAATGAGATTAGAAATCTCATAGCATAGAAGATGGACCTTATGGAGGGAATGCTATTAGGTATGGCCAATGTTGTTTGGGTACTACAGAATGAGAAAGAAAAGATCACTCAGATGAATTGGATGACATAGCCACTGATATTCTAGAGAAAATGAGGAATGCACTGAGTGACTAGAAGACCTTGGAGGCTGAGCTAAAAAATGAATATCCATAATTAATCCTTCCAATTGAAGAAGAGGGTGTTGTAGAATAAATTTCATTCTTTTGTATAGAGTTTGGTTCATTCTTTCATTACCTAATCTTTATTATTGAAGACATATGAAGGAATTCACATCATTGGGACGGAAATGTACTCTAGTGTGGGGTAATGTTGAACAACCAGAAATATTATTAGTATTGGGCACGTGAATATAGGGCACTGGAAGCATACAGCGCTATAATAGTATTAAATTTATGTAGCTTAGGACTCAGTTGTTTTTTGGATAAGGGATATTTTTTGAGATAGCGTGTGGAGCACACATAAAGATGAAGACTTTCGCTACACGCTATGGTATTTTGGGAAAAAGTTGTAGATACGCATCATGCATAGTTTAAGCTAATAATAGGAGTTCTACTTGGAGTTAACTATATGACATCTATTGTTAGAACACTTGCATGTTGTACATACACTAAGGCACATACTATTTTGAGAAGTGCATAGGAGGTGAATGGAAAGACCCCACCCCTATAAATATGTATTTACTTGTGTAGTTTAGTGTGCGGTGAATTATTAGTGTGTAGTTTTGACGAGTACATGAATCATGGATATACTTTACATTGTAAGAAGCTTATGTGTTTTACAATAATTATGAAATGGAATATATTGGTTGGATAATGGTGTAAAACATGACTAAATCTGGTTCTTATATGGTTAATCTTATCATAGTTATTGTTTAGTTCATTTATCATGATTCTCTAAGATCTGGATCTGGATTTTACACTGTGGAATGTTTATATCTACCCATGAATCTTAACATTTTTAAACATCATCACACTAACATCATGTACAAACAACTCTAAAGAGGGACTTGGTATCTTTACGCACTTCGGGTGAGCAATCAGCTCAAAGTTGAGTGACGTCACAAGTGCACTGGGTTGTTCACGGTAAATTCTAGCCTACATCAATACTATTACATTTATTTTATATTTTGGCTCATTCAGTCCTATGGGAACATATTCTTGTTATTTTCAATGTTTGGAATTGTAAAAATGTGAAGAAACTTTATAAGAAACAACTACATGCATTCATGAGACAAGTATAATTTTAGAGAGCTAAATTTGGTATTTTCTATTGAATATCATGTTTTCATTGTTCTATTCCTATTCAGAAAATTTTGAAGGTTGGAAAAATACCTCCATTTAAAATTAGGTGGCTTGAAACTTTAAATTTTCATATGGTTTCCTGCTTCAAATTTCAAGTGTTTTCGATCTCCAGAATTACAAGGATCTAAAAAGGAAAGTTTTTTCTCTAAAATTTTAAATGGGATGCTATAAAAATTTAGGGTACCAATGGAAAATATTTTTAGATCATCTTCAAGGAGTTCATGAGTAGAAGTTACGGGCAAAATTGCAGGGGAAATGGAGCAAAAATGAAGGAGATATGAGCAAAAATGTGATTTTTGCAATAGGGTTTCTTGAAAATTTAGTAGCATAACTAAATACTAGCAGCAATGAAGGAAAAGGAAATATTAAAAAGGGATTAAAAAAATGGCTAAGTGTTTGTTTATACTCACCTCTTAACATTAACCTAGCTAACTCACCTTCTAACTCATCCTTGACCATTCTGGATTAACCTGGGTTACATGGCATGACAGGGTAGGGTTAAAAGTTTCTAAATGGGTTTTGGTTTTCCCCATTTCCCTTACCACATTTATTAAGGGACAAAGGGACTTAAAGGGGTGATAATGTGTGAAGGGGTTAAGTATTCATGAGAGGGGGCAACATAATCAAGTTGGGGTGCTGAGGAATCATACCTAGTGAGAATGTTACAAGCCTTAAGTGACGAAAGGGAGAGATTTCATGTGATGGTGCATTCTGATGTCCCCCACGTCCCTTTGAAAAGGGTAAAAATTTGACAGTAAGCCCTTATTAGTATTCTTAGGTTCCACCCATCATGAAGAATCCTCCTCTAATGAAGAATCAACTCGTGTCTTCCTCCACGGAAGATCTTGAATGATGAGGTTTTTCCATAGACCATCTTGTTGAATCTGGAAACTACAAATGAAACTTTCTCATCTTCCAAGATGTTCACATGCTCCAATGTGTTGAGTCAATTCTCAAGAATGGCATTGATATTTCCACATTGACTAAAATATTTTTCATAACTCTTCATAGGATTAGAGATATAACCTATGATCTCTACAAGGGCTTCTAAAGTATCACTATTGAAGGAAAGGGTCACAAATATTTTCCTAAACCAATTCTTGAAATTTGAATCCTGAAGATTCTTCATGGAATTATTCTCCCTGAGAGGAGTACCAAGCTCATGCATTCTTGTGCCAAGATCTTCCAAAAAATTGATACATTCTCCTCATGGGATTCAAAATCATAAATGGCTTCTTTTAGAGCATCAAACCTCTAGGTGATGGTATGGGACAAAATGTCATACAAGTTCTCTTAGTCAGATGAAAACACACCTGAGCTCACCAAGGAATGAGAATCAAAATTATTCATCTCACTCACAAATGGGAGATTATTTTCCCAATGGAATTTCTCTTTCTTGATCTCAACTCTATTCCTATTGATTTTCAAATATATGACCAAGAACAATCTAAACAAAGAGATAATCTCAAGAAATAGATCATTCCCTTTTTCAAGGATCATGCTCACCCAATGGTCACATGTCCTTCTTTGCAATATGAATGTTTGATCTTGCTTGATGGACTGGGGGGTTGAAGTTTCAGATGGGAGACATTGCTTCAATTTGAGGTAGAGATGATTAATATCATGTAATAAATGATTACACTTATGAATAAAAGGTCCTCACATGTGTTCCCTTAATTGTTTGATGATTTACTTATACTCCTAATTCTGTGTAGTGATCTGTGATGAAGAATCCTATTACAATGCAAAAATAATGAGCATGTAAGCACATAGCTGGGGCAGCAGAGGATGGAGAGAGATCACCACAACAACATAGCTCAAGAGAGAAAAGCAAGGACAATGATGAAGCACCTAAGAGGACAAAGGAAAGTCCAAAGAGAACAAGAGAGATGGAAGGTAAACAAGTGACATTGAATGTTTTGAGTCCTAGGAAATGAACGGAGGCGAGGAGTGAGAAGTCATGCCTCAAGATGTCATGGCACCAAACTGAATGTGCTGGCACATCCGGGTGGCAAGGTGAATGCTAGAGGAGGTGGTGTTTTGGTGCACGACAAGGTCGTTACTTCTGGGCTACTTCATTCAGGCGTAGTCCCTTAAGATCCCTGAGACAAAAATATCATTCAACTTCGACGGATGACTACTCAGACTCCGTGGCACCTAGAGATGCCTTGTTTGATCCAAAACCTTAGCATAGGGACCCTCTACAATAGCCTCTCTCATTTTTTTCCTTCCTAGATTAGTGCTCTCGCTGCCCTATTGTTTGCAAACGCGTGAAATAGTGCAGTTTGAGCCAGTGTAAGGTTGTCAAATGCTATATTTTGCAAATGGTGGGTTGTGGCACTAAACCACTTATGCTGACACATCTAGGTGGCCAATTTAATGCTAAAGGATGTGGCATTTTGGTGCGCGACAAGGTCATTGCTTAGGGCTACTTCATCGGGCGTAGTCCCGTAAGAGGCCCGAGACCAAAATATCATTCAACTTCGACAGTGACTACTCGACTCTATGGCACCTAAATATTCCTTGTCTTATCCAAAACCTTATAGTGTAGGGACCCTCTACAATATCCTCTCTCGCTTTTTTCCTTCCCAGATTGGTGCTCGCTACCCTATTGTTTGCAAACGCATGAAATAGTGCGGTTCAAGCCAATATAAGGATGTCAAATGTTATATTTTACAAACGGTGGGTTGTGGCATCAAACCAACTACACCAACACATCCGGGTGGCCAGGTGAATGATATAGGAGGTGGTTTTTGGTTCATGACAAGGTCATTGCTTCCGGGCTACTTTGTTCGGGCGTAGTCCCTTAAGAGCCCTGAGACCAAAATATCGTTCAACTTCAACGAGTGACTAATCGGACTCCATGGCACCTAGAAATACCTCGTCTAATATGACACCTCGATCTAGGGACCCTCTACAATAGCCTCTCTCAATTTTTTCCTTCCCAGATTGGTACTCTCGTTGCTCTATTGTTTGCAAGTGTGCAAAATAGTGTAGTTCGAGCCAGTGTAAGGTTGTCAAATGCTATATTTTGCAAATAGTGGGTCGTAGCACTAAACCGAATGCTTCCACATGTCTAGTTGCCTATGTGAACACTAGAGGAGGTGGTTTTTTGTTGCGCGACAAGGTCATTGCTTCCGGCTACTTCATTCGGGTGTAGTCCCTTAAGAGCCCTAAGACCAAAATATTGTTCAACTTCGACGGGTGACTACTCGGACTCTGTGGCACCTAGAGACACCTTGTCTGATCTAACACATTGGCATAGGGACCCTCTATAATAGTATCTCTCAGTTTTTTCCTTCCTATATCGGTGCTCTTGCTGCCCTATTGTTTGCAAACGCGCGAAATAGTGTAGTTCGAGCCAGTGTAAGGTTGTCAAATGCTATATTTTACAAACGGTGGGTCATGGCACCAAATTGACTGCGTTGACACATCCAAGTGGCTAGGTGAATGCTAGAGGAGGTGGTTTTGGGTATGTGATAAGGTCTTTGCTTCTGAGCTACTTCGTTGAGGCGTAGTCCCTTAAGATCCTTGAGACCAAAATATCGTTCAACTTCGACGGTGACTACTTGAACTCCGTGGCACCTAGAGACATCTTGTCTAATCCAAAACCTTGGTGTAGGGACCCTCTAAAATAGCCTCTCTCAATTTTTTCCTTCTCATATCGGTGCTCTCGCTTCCCTATTGTTTGCAAACACATGAAATAGTGCAGTTTGAGCCAGTGTAAGGTTGTCAAACGCTATATTTTGTAAACGGTGGGCCGTTTCACAAAACCAACCGCACCGACACATCCGGTGGCTAGGTGAACAATAGAGGAGGTGGTTTTTCAAAGTGTGCGATAAGTTCGTTGCTTCCAAGCTACTTCATTTGGGCATAGTCCCTTAAGAGCCCCTGCACCAAAATATCGTTCAACTTCGATGGGTGACTACTCAGACTCCGTGGCACCTAGAGAAGCCTTATCTGATCCAAAACCTCGGTGTAGGGACCCTCTACAATAGCCTCTCTCCTTTTTTTCCTTCCCAGATTGGTGCTCTCGCTACCCTATTGTTTACAAACGCGCGAAATAGTGTAGTTCGATCCAGTGTAAGGTTGTCAAACGCTATATTTTGCAAATGGTGGGTCGTGGCACTAAACGAACTATGCCAACACATCTGGGTGGCCAAGTGAACGCTATAGGAGGTGGTGTTTCAGTGCATGACAAGGTCGTTGCTTCTAGGCTACTTCGTTTGGGCATAGTCCCTTAAGAGTCCTAAGACCAAAATATCATTCAACTTTGACGGGTGACTACTTGGACTCTGTGGCACCTAGAGACATCTCATCTAATCTGACACCTTGGCGTAGGGACCCTCTACAATAGCCTCTCTCAGTTTTTTCCTTCCCAGATCGGTGCTCTCGCTACCCTATTGTTTGCAAATGCGTGAAATAGTGCAGTTTGAGCCAATGTAAGGTTGTCAAACGCTATATTTTACAAATGGTGGGTCGTGGCACCAAACCGATTGTGCACACACATAGGTATGGTCTTGTAAACACTTGGGGAGGATTCATTTTCAAAATTTACAACTTTTTCAAATTTTACAACTTTTTCAAACAATGAAAGCTTCTCTTAGCTTCGAGAATTTAAAAATTTGTACTAATAGTGCCAACCACGTGAAGGTGGAAGCTTTTCTGGCACCACTAACCTGAACATAAAAGTGTTAGTCAAAGAAATTTAAGTTTCAAATCAAAACCATATACTAGATATATACAAAATACACAAATTTAAAATAAAATATATGAACTTAAATCTAGATCTAACTAAAAATTTATATATATCAAAGAAATTATATATACCGGATATGAGCATTATAAATTCATTCTAATGAACCATTAGGATCGGATCTACTCGAATAAAGCACAAGATTGCTTCATGATCTCGACTCTCGAACCTTCCAAAGAATCTTGTTATTAGGCCTCCTCGATATCTATACAAACTGAATATTTGTCGCTAGAACTAGATACGAATATAAGAGTATTTTTTCGTGTGTCTCAAAGTCTTCAAACACCTAAATAGAGGACTTTTTAATGGATACCGTCGAAACCAAGTTCCAAAGAACTACCACTCGACCCTATAGGATACTCAATATCTTCGCCATCTATAATAGGAGAATTCAACTTCTTTCTTTCCTCGATTTAACGACATAAGAAATAGTTTGTTCCTTCTTCATTGTCTTCTCGTCGCAATTATCGTAAAAAACATGTCCTACAAGAAAAAGGTTGAACAACTAAAATTTAAATTACATATTAAAATTTCAAAGGACATAACTCAATACAAAAATTAAATAAATAACCATAAATATCTTGTCCCACCAAAATTAAAATTTCGTCAAAGTCCTTGGATGTTGCAACTTCATCTCGCAGAAACAAGTTGCAATGCTTGTGGAGGTTGATAACTACTAAGCGGAGTTAGAGGCCTACAAATCCATCCATCCACCCATTATTTTGAATCACATTCAGCAGTGACAAATTCGATACAAGATGCATAAAAACATGTCAAATTTATTTTCCATATAGCCTACGAAGTAGCGTCCGAGCTACAAAATGAGTGCATATCACCGGACCCAAAGTGAGTGTTATACAATCCTCGTAGTTAGCAATTTGTTGTTCCTCTATCAACCAAAAATATCTCGTGAACTGTGGAATTTTCTTGAGAACCTTGGGCCATGTTGTCAATACACCATTCCACTATGCTCTTTGCATCTTTTAATTTAGCACCATCTTTGTACTTCAACTCTTCTCTTGCAAGAGCTCTTTTCAAAGATGCCCCTACACCGTCATGCTCTCATTTTCCATGTCCAGCCTTAATGAAACTCCAAATATGTTGCACACCCATCTTGACATGCATTCTGCTCATCCAATAAAACATTTGTGCATTCTTAAACTGAGACGTGTAATTATCTCGACTATATATAATTTTTTTTAAGTGGATGTCTCAGATTAGACAAGTTTTCATAAAATAACTAGAAACACCCTTGCACAAATTCAAGAGAATGAGTGTGATCATTATTGATATAAAAGTGGTACTCTCTTAAAAAAATTGATAATTCTCTATACTCGTCAGAGAATGTAGAAATGCTATATGCACAAAAATGGCAACTTGTACTTGAGTTGTAATATTACGATTGAACCTCCATTTGTGGTTGTAATGTGTAATTCTCTCGAAAAATCAACCATCGAAACAATAGTACCAAGAGGAAATGTGTCCTTACATAGCTTGAACTGTTCATACAACCATCGAGCTCTATGTGTATGCCTAGCATACTCATAAACAATTTCATCCTTAAATTTTCTCAAAAATTAGAAAACAAGCATTTGTTACAGAACTAACTCACACCGTTTAGACTTTTTCCATCTTTCAACCGGTATGCAATCTGATTTACATTTATCAAACTCAACTAAATTATGTCCTATTGTACCTTCAATTTGCTCATGGATGTAACTTTCCAATTTAGGTAATCCGCCACATGTACTACAACTTCCATCTAAACAATCCTGACTATAAAAAAATTGTCCAACTTCTTTTTCACAAAATATAGTAGGAATGAAATCCCTGGAAGATATTGGTGGAACTTGAACACCACATTCGATAACATTTTTTTAGAATGAAAAATAGAATGAATAATTAAAAATTTAGCATAATGCATCGCAAATTCAACATGTTGCCTACAACAACAAGTGGTGCGAGCATGGTTGATTTTCACATAGAATGGTTTCAACATTCAAAAAAACATTGACTAATTTTAATTTCCAGATTCTCTTGTTCAAACTTACGAAAAAAATGAGTTTGAGTCATATCTAAGAAATACTTTGGATGTGGTTCACGATTAGTAGAACCAACTCTCTGTTTTATAACATCTCTTGTATTAGGTGAAACTCTAGTGTTATCATGCCAAAATTTAATAACAACTTCTCTTATAGCATCAAAATTATTTTTTTCCTTACGCGGTGCTCTAGCAGAAAATGCCCAAAAATTGGCATTATTAAGTGATTGAAGGATATTACATCTTTCAATTGCTTTCATTAGAGTTTTTCAATTAACTTGCAACATTCGACTTGTTTGCATAATCAAATGTTGTTTTTTTATTGATTCACTTACAACACTAGTAGCAAGTACACGATGCACAATATTACTATCCCTAGTGCGTCTCTTGACACCAATAGTGTGATATGCATCATGAAGGTTTTCAACAATTGTAGAGGTTTGACCACATATATTAGATGTTGTCAATCCTAATGTGCTTAACGAGGTCTAATTTTAATCAATTTCATCAAACTAACCAACAACTGACATCTTTGGGAATCATTTAAAATTTTAAAATGATTATCCCAAATTTTAGTAGCTTTTCTTCTTATTTTTCATTCATAAAGTTTGTCAGACATTGGTTTCAAAATATTTTCATCAATTTCAATAAAAAAATTAGGTTTCTTATGTAAAATCCTAGGAGGTGTTTTTGTCAAATTTTGTCTATCTACAATTTCAACATGAATTTCCTTATTCACATTTTCATTGTCTCCTTCAATTTCAACATTTGCTACATCATGAGTATTTAATTCTTCTTCAACATTGACAGTAAAAACATCTTCATCATGAGTATTTAATTCAACTTCAACATTGATAGTAGAAACATTACCTGGTTCTTCATTGCTTACAATAGTTGGGGTTGAAGATGAACCTCTTCTTGATTCATGAAGATTCCACATTTGCTCAGCATTTTGAATTTTTTTGGCCTCTAATTCGTTTGGTGTTTTTTTACTTAATGACTTCCTTTTTTGACTTCGTTTCTTGTCTCCCATGATGTTTTGCTTCGGTGATAAGAAAAACGTAGAAAAAGATAGAATTTCACAATAATTCATATGGTAAGGTCAGAGAGTAAAAATCACATGGTAATTCAGACATTGGGATGTGTGTAAATATGATTTATGAACCGCGAGTGTGCCTTATAAACCGTGATCATAGTTTATAAAGCGCGTTCGTGGTTTGTGTTAAAAACCGTGATTGTGCTTTATAAACCGCGATCGCGGATCTATCTCGTCGAACTTGAGCCTCGGGAAATCTTTGTTTTTACCCAACCAAAGCTATGAAAGGTCATTATGAAGTGTAAAAGGTCAAAAACCTCAAATCTACTCTTCCAAAGACTTGAGCCATGCTAAAAACTAAAAATATTTCACAAAAATGGTGCTATCGCATAGGGGAGACTGTTAGCTTCATAGAAATATTGATTTTAAAGTGAATAGAATAAGATAAATATCATTTTATAAATTTTTACTAACAATAGGTCTTTAAGAAATTTTTTCCCGTGAATGTTCATGTCTATGTTTAAGATCAGTAAATTTTGTTTTGTTATCAAAATGTGATAAAACTTATACCATCCCGAGAGTGGACAAATTCTATACATGTTAATATATATATATATATTTGATTTCAATATTTATTGATATAGTTATGGTGGGAAAACAAAATCGCTCTGTTTTTCTAAAGATTTTCAAACCTCTTTCATGGAAAAAATCATTAAAAAAAATATTGCTAAAAAAATACAAAATAAAATCCATCCCAAAATAGACAACTACATCTAACGTTTCACCAAAGGAAAAAAATAACAAGATTTGGTCATCCAAAATGTGGGCAAACGGACTACAATTTTATAAGTTTTTCTGAAAAAAAAACCAATTCATATAATTTTAAGTGTTTAATATAGCTAAACTTGTCTGTTTTTAAAAAAAATTAGTATTTTAGAAACTAGATTCCGAATGCTACGATTCATATTTATATTAATTTTTTTAATTTTCAGTGCGCATATTGCTAATAATCACTACAAGAGTTTTTTTTTTTTTTAACAATATGACATCCACGGATGACCCTATATTTGTCCATCAACTTCCCGCACTTACCCCATGGTGCTATTTATTTCACAAAATTAGATCTTCGTTTGGGGTACCATCAAATTAGAATAAGAGAGGAAGATGTTCATAAAATGGCTTTCAAGACTCATGCGGGCCATTATGATTTTTTTGGTAATGCTTTTTGGTCTTACAAATGCTCCCTCAACCTTTCGTGAGCTTTATGAACACTATTTTTAGGCCATTTTAAAGGAAATTTGTATTAGTTATATTTGATGACATATTGATTTACAAGCAAATCAACACTGTAGTGAAAGACATTTTGAAACTAGTGACTGGGTTTTTGTACATCTCCAGCCTTATACTAAGATGTCCTTAAAGCAAAAGAAAAAGGACAAAAAAATTTCTCCTAAACATTATGGCCCTTATCAAGTTCTACGAGAAAATGGCAAAGTGTTGCTTATAAACTAGAGTTGCCTCAATCTTTACACATACACCTAGTATTCCATGTTTCCTACCTAAAGAAGGTTATTGGACAGAAATTTGAAGCCCGCAGACAGAGTTACCCGAACTTGATAAGGAAGGAATAATCATTTTGGAGCCAGAGAAGATTCTCGAAAACACATACTAAGAAAATGAAAACTAGATACATTAAGGAATATCCGATTAAGTTGAAGAAATCGAGCATAGAAGATGCGACACGGGAGGATGAAGGTTTTTGCAACAACATCCAGGATTATTCAACATTGAGGAAAATGTTGGTTTGAAGGGGAACGGAATGCTACACCCTTAACCTATTACTTGTATTAGGACATGAGTAGCCAACTTTTGGCTTACCATATCATTTTATTATATCATTTATACTCTCTCATGCTTAGTAGGTCGGCCTTGATGATGGCCAAAACATATGAATAGTATATATAGGGATTGTAAGTAGTATTTCATCATCATTAGATCATTTTAGTCATATTTTATGGTGTGGAGGTTGCCCCTCGAAGTGGCGAAGCTATTCTAATTGCATATTGAGATCATTCTTCTGAAATATTGTGTTATTTGGCGTTTTATTGCTACTCATAATCTGAATTATACAAGTAATTTCATTACCATTTGTTCCTATGGAGAATGATGCAAGAGCATCAACTAAAATAATGAGTGTCATCAAATTTTGTGTATTAACTCCTAAAGAGGGGAAAACAAGGTTTTAGAGGTGTTTTGAGGTATTCGGAGGACTTCAAGTTTTAAATTTTGGCTTGTGAGAGTTTTCCTCCAAAACTATATTTTGAATTTCTTAAGTAGAATATTTACCATTCTGGTTATTTTGGTTCTTGTTGGTGTCTTAGTGAGAGTTTAAGTTTGTTAGAAAGAATAGGTTCCATGTGTAAGTTCCTTTTAAAGGGCCCAAGTAATCTTTCTCGGCTATTTGTTTATATAAAACCCTATTTCTAGTTTCTTGATCGAGCATCTAACTTGAGTTTATTGGATTGGTAATGTTAAGTTAATAGGTAGGTTATAAAGGGAGTTAGTTATAAAGAAGGATTCAAGGAGAAAAGAGGGAGATAAGACTCAAGAAAAATATAGAATGTGATTCTACGAGAGGTGATGAGAAGGAAGTATTGTTTTGGAAGAAAACAAAATACTAGATAGTCAAGAATAAAGAAATTTTAAATATGAAACTCAAGTTATGTTATGATATTATTGCATTTATTTTCTTATTTAGATCATTCAGTCCTATGGGAACATTTTCTTGTTATTTTCAATGTTTGGAAGCTTACAAAATTGAAGAAACTTTATAAGAAACAACTACATATACGCATGAGACAAATAGAGTTTTAAAGAGGTAAATTTCGTATTTTCCATTGAATATCATGTTTTCTTCATTGTAATCTTTCTTAGAACATTTTGAAGGTTGGAAACAGACCTCCATGTTCAACTTGAAACTTTGAAAATCCTTTTAACACTATTTTTCTTTCCTACTAGTCTAAGTAGAACCCTTTCTAGGGTTTAAGGAAGATTATGAATTTTGAAGACTTACTAAACTGTAGATGAAGAGAAAAAATAATTTTGTGATATGGATGTAAAATGATGAAGTTAGAACATGTGAATCCTTCATTTCTTCTTGTAACCCTGATTTTTCCTTGGGAGACATAATTGAGAAACCCAAACAAAGAGAAAATAGGGGATAAAACCTAAAGTTATTCTATAAAACTTTACATGAATCTTAAAAGGGATAACGGGTATTCAAAAAAATATTTGGTTAGTTCAAATATCCTCTAGTTCAAAATTTATACCTAAAACCCAAGCTAGCAAAATTGCTAGAAAGAGAGACCTAATTGCAAAATTGGATTAGCGAGTTAGGGGAACAAAATTGAGAACCAGATCTTGAAATTTTGTGAGGAGAATGATTTCGAAAAGGATATCCAAAAGCATTTTTATTTTTCCAATAATCTCTATAGATTTTTCTTGGATACAAGATTTGAATGTTGACAGAGCTAGTAAGTGGACAACGAAGTTAAGAGAAAACCCTAGAAAGTAGAAATTTTACTTTCCTCCAACCACCTTCAAGACTAGGAATGCATGTTTAATATAGGATAAACAATAAATTTGATGTCCAGTCCTTATTAGAAGCTACATAATGCAAAACCCCATGTTTAAGTAATATTTCTATCTTAAGAAGACCATCCTAATTGCAAGGTAAAGGACATTTCAAGTAAGTTGATTTTATCTATTCGCCTAAAGCTTGAAAACTTATGGATTCACTTGTTTGAAGGAAGTGGATTGTTCTCATTGCTATTTGAATGGTTGTTGAGCCATAAACATAATTTTTGGGGTATTGTGTAAGTGTTTATATACCAATTTTCATTTGACTAAGAAGGATTGTCAAGTATTTTGCTAACGAAGGTGATTGAGATTGTGGTTGATCCCGAACTCGCATCAAATTCCTAAAGGACCAATCACAAGACTCGTCCACTTCTTTAAAAATTTAACATCTTTTAGTAATTTACATCGTATCAAAGTGCTTTATGGCTTGCAAAACTTAATCATAATTTTGTAGCTTCCCTTAGGCTTATGTCACTCCCATGTATTCTCATGAGGCCTCAATGGTCCTATGCAACTTTCGCAAAGGCTTTCATAATAGAATTGTGCGGTTGTGCAATAGAATAGGCTTATAAAGCTACACAATAGACTTGTACAAATTTAAAATAATTGAATTTCCCTAATGGACTTGTGTGTCTTATAAAATAATATTTTACAATATGCCCTCGACATAAGAATGTAACAAAAACTACTATAACTATTTTTGGTTGATACAAGATAACATATGAGCCCATATACTCGTATTTCATGGTTTAACATGTAGGTTAACAAAATAGGTATTGTCTAATAAGCTATATGTACTTGATCACTCTTATGAGTCTCCATATGGTGTGGTAATGGATATGTAAATACTTTCAATATAACATTATATTGAGCCAAAGTTGTTTTCGTAGGCATTTCCAAGTCTTATATGGAAATATGTTGTTTTGAATTAGGTATTGGATCTTATAATATAATGATAAGAATTTGTTTGTTTAATGTCCTGGGACATCTATGGTAATAAAAAAATAGTTTGTTTTCAAATCTCCTACTTTGGGGTCTAGTAGTATCAACCATAATAGGTGGAGGTAACTCAATCAAATTGCACTCGATTAGTTTGTATAGTATCTTATGAGGGGGTTCTAGTAAATGGGTACATTACCTTTTTAACAATGATGTGCTGACTATAGGAAACACTTGTTGTGTGATAGTAATGGTTTTGAATTCCTTGTTTTTAGCTAGTTTTCCTTTATATGAGGGATTTGATTGGAATTTATTTCCACTAGATGTGGGTATATTTTGGAAAATTTTAACATGTTGGCTATGAGGAGCCTAGTTTTATAGATCTTGAATATATGAAAGAGGTCTTCAAGGGATGAAAAGGTAGAAAACATGGGCTTTTTCTTAAGTGGTCATAGATAAGGATAGAAATGAATACCTCAATTAACTTATCCTCACCATTGTTCTTATAATTTTGAGAGTGATAGGAATTCAAAGAGAGCCGAAGACATATTTTACATACACAACAATAGAATGATAACCAACACTATATTATTATTTCTTCATTACATATTTATAGAACAATATGCATCAAATTATAAAACAAGATCTTTAACAAAATACTTCTTAACCACTAACTTAATAATACAAGTTGTTTTAACAACTTGTATAACAATATACCAATAATTTACACACTAATAATTTCCCAACATTACCTCCCTTAGTGTGAACATGGGGAAAACATATCTTTGTACTTGTACCTACTTTCATGATTAGGTTATTTTCACAGGACAATCACAAACCTAACAGATGGTTTTACACCAGTTGACCACAAACCGATACTAGTGGTTTTCAAGTGGTTTACCGCAAACCACATCATGATGTGCCAAGTACTATTTGTATCCCTCATAAAAATCACACTGCACGTAATAACATATCTCACCAAATTGAACAATAGAACACATACTAGAAAGATTTCACATTTCCATCTCTAATAATCACAATGTTCTTAGTTGCAGCCACTGTTGTCTATCATTACCACTCGATCTCAAACAATATAGACAACTGACACTGCCCATTGAAAGCTGCCCTTGACTTTAGCCATTTTTACGTAGAATGGGAATGGAACATTGTTATTATTCCCCCCCACAATGTGAAATTCAGAAAATTATATCGTGTTGTATCCTACTGTCTAGATCTTGTTGCACATGATCACCATTGCGAATGAACATATTCACTAACCAATCATCTTCTAACGAAGTACGGAAGTTAGAGGATCATTGCATTTGTCTGTCATCCTATACAAATGTTTTCCAAGATACACAATACACATAATGTAACAAAAACACCGCAAAACCGATAATCACATACACTACACAAATATCACCACAAAGCTAAAGTAGCCCCGTCGTTGGCGACTAATGAGAGGTCGTTGATTGACCTCCAACCTCCAATCCCTCCTTCCTCCAGAGCCACGCCGCTGCTAAATCAGCTTGATTTATCTTTGAGGCTCATGATGTAAATCAAAGGACGTCGATTCCCGATAGTGCGCCCAATTGAAATGCAGCATTTTTTTCATTTTTACAATTATTGACACAAAATGACAATGACACTAAAAAAATGACTAACTCAATTATTGACTACAAATGATATAACTCGAAATAGTGATTTTTGAACCTCACAAATGCATATTATACCGACGATAATACTATAAGTTGATAAAAAGATACCCTAAATATAACCTTCTTGACTTATAATAAATAATACACATATACAATTGTTGGACTAACACACAACTTGTTGCTCATCATTGACTTTTACAAAGATACATGTAAAAGACATCACACATGAAAAAAGTAAAATGAAAACAATAGACCTAAAACTTTAAAATCTTCAAACTAATAATAATAATAATAATAATGGTTTTTACAGTCCACGATGCCGGGCGGCTTGTTTTTGGGTCTACAAGTGGCTTATAGCATATGGGACTACCTTGTACTCACATGCGGGAGGCAACTAACTTTGCTACAAACAAGGCATACATACCCTACCCCCTGCAGGATTTGAACTTGTGACCTCTATTTCAAGAGCACATGTTCTTCACCATTAGGCCAACTCAAGTAAAAAGAAAAGAGACCTTAATATGTACATAAAAACGACCAACATAAATTAGACACGACAGAAACACTCGGGGCACGTGTATTGCAAACATTCAAAGATTGCATGCATAAAAGAATTCTCTCACCAAATGCCACGTGAGATTTGCATTGCAGATCCTTAGAAGAGAGGTGGAATGGCTCCAATAAATCATATGCATGTGAATATTTTTTTGGATACAGATCATATTGGTGAAATACTTGGCCCGATATTTCACATGGATGCCTAAGAAAATCCCTTCAGTCAAACTGCTCCTTGGAAAGCGGCCGAGACAACTGAGTTTATGGTGTTTGACACACATAGTTTTGGCTTGAGCGCTGAGTGAATTCACTGTGAATATCAATGTAAATGCAAAGGAATCGAAGTCAGATTATGCCCAATGAACAGCTTGTGAAATGATGGCGCAGGAGATGACTATAATAAGCCTCCACAGCTACAAATTTTTTTAAAATGCGTTGAACAACCAAAACATGGGTTTATATAATTTGTAATTGAACAAGACGCCAATAGGGACTGTATACTATCTGATATATCTGCTTTTATCCTTGCAAAGCCCTTGCTTTATGCCCAAAACACTGAATGCCAAGGATGTCTTCTCAATTTCTTGCATACGCCCTAAAATGCCAAGATCTTTCACAGGTCTTGAAAATGCTGAATAGATAATTTTATCAGCTTAAAATCACCATCGATAATGGAAATGGAGATGTACATCCACCCCTGCATAGTAATTAGAACAACATAATGAACATTATTATACCTTTCTCTGATACCAGTGATAGGAAATCAGAGAGAGCCGAACACAGATTTACACAGGCAACAATAAAATGATAACCCACACTATATTATTATTTCTTCGTTACATATTTATAGGACAATATTCATCCTATAAAATAGGATCTTTAACAAAATATTGTTTAACCACTAACTTAATAATACGAGTTGTTTTAACAACTCGTAATATAACAATAATGTATGCACTAATAATTTCTCAACAGAGAACATTGTATGTGATGCTCTCGTTAAATTTCTTCTTGACTTGACTAATATGAGAAAAGGGAAGGCATTGACGAATTTTGATTGAAAAATTCATGGTATATCTACACATCAAACACAAAACAATTGATTAGTTATTCTCTATTATTCAACGTAATACATTAGCTATTATATAGTCATGGAGGTAGGAAAACTACCTCCTACAAAATAGGTAACAAATGACCCGTTTATAATTATACGGGTGTAACAAATACATTTGACTAACAAACAATGTAAACACTAACAAATGTTTTTCTTAACATTCCTCCCTTAGTGCAAACATGGCAGAAAACATACACACACTCAATTGCACTATGATCACCCCAGTGTAAATTTTAGTGGCTAATTTTCATTAATTAACGAATATTTGGGTTTTTGAAATTTGTATTTGGCTAATTTTGAGGTGTTAGGTCACTTGCTATTTCACCTAATTTTTTTGGGTACAAGTTAATTTTTTGGGTTGATTTGCCTAGTGTTTACAGTAATAGCTAAATTTTTATATTCAAATCACCTTTACTACATGTAAAAAGATAAATTTACTACCGATTGAAAGTATAATGCTACTTTGGACAAATTTTTTTATCAACCCACAACATTTCCTTTGAATTCTTGGCATTCACCAAGATTTTGAAAGTCATTTTTATAAATTCACCAAGTAATATCTATGGTTTATTTTTAGGTGGGTCTTAAATTTTACCCCTGGATCACCCTTATGAGACATGTCCTACTATGCAACTCATTGTCTTGGTCAATGTAAAGTATCTCTCCTTCCATGGTTTTAAACAGCTTACCACAAAGCTTGAAGTGAACATGCCCCATAAATTCTCCGCCTCATGTGGTTTTCTCGGATCCTCTCACAAACCCTTTCAAGTTCAATGAATTGACTTAATCTTGTGCTTGTATTCACCACTATGCTTGTACATCAAAGAAGTATATATGAATCACAACTCTCTTATTACAAAATTGAACAATAGAACACATATTGGAAATATATTTCACATTACTTCCTATAAGAATCGCAATGTTCTTAATTACAACCATTTTTGTTGATCATTGCCACTCGATCTCGAACAACATAGAAAACTACCACTTCCACTGGAAGCTTCCTTTGACTTTATTCATTTTGGGATTATAATGGAAATGGAACATTGGTGTCATGTTCCCCCACAATGTGAAATTTCCATTATTCATCAAACTAGGGACACTAAAAAGAAAATATATCAAATTACATACTACTGACTCGGATCTTACTAGTTAGATCTTGTTGCACATGGTCACCATTGCAAGTGAACGTATTCACAAGCGTACCATATTCCAATGAAGTAAGACACTTAGAGAATCACGTTAGTCAGAGGATCACTAACAGTCATCTACGCTCCAACACAAATCTTTTTCCAGCATCAAGAACCACACAAAACAGGTACTTTGAAAAAAAAATACACTTGCAAAAACCGAAAGCAAATACTCACACCACAATAATGTCAAAGACAACAAAATGTGGCCCCATCATTGGCGACTCAAGAGATGTTGGTGATTGACCTTCATCCTCATGTGCCTCCATCCTCTAGTGAATGATGATGCTAACTCGGTGAATTTATCTTTTGAGGATTAATGGTTGTTGGGATGTTGGGTAACACCGAAAATGCATCTCAGAATCTAATTTTATTTTTATTTTTGAACTTTTAGAATAACACAAAAAAATTGTAGTACTTTGACTCACAATCTTTTTGAAAATGATAACTTTATGAAATGACTCCATTTGACTCATTTAATTGAACAAGATGACTTTTAAACAAGTGAAGAATATTTTTTCCCATAATAACATAAATTTTAAAAATACTCATATTGAAACAACCTTTACCAAATAGTAACTAGTGACCAACTCTAGTCTTACAACGTATGGACAATAAAACAAAACTCTTCACCTATAAAAAAATAAAGAGAAATGACAAAACAAATTATGTTTGACTTTACTTACATAATTGATTTAGGGAAGAGAGTTATGTAAGGCGTATGAGGTATGATGAAACCATGATTGGAGAAATATGTGGTGACTCTTAAAAAAAAAAAAAAAAAAGTAAAACCGGGAACGTTATGGTTGTAGGCACAGACCAGATAATTTTGAGGGGACGTGATTTGCTGAGGAAAACATAGCAAAACTATGGAAAAAAATCCTTATGCTCTCAGGCCTACATGATGAAATGTGCATAATCCTTATGAATAACCACCACATAGCACGATGATTGTACATGCCTCCTTGAATCAAATCTTTATTTGAATGTTATTGATCGGTTGGAAACTTCTAAGCAGTCTAGTATAACTTGCAATAAATACATAATAGTTGCAGTGTTGCTTTCAAATATATATAGCAACGCACGAAGTGATAGCCGATGCAAAACGCATGAAGATTGGACCAAAAAATATAGGTCAAGTCAGTTTCATTATTTAAATGGATGAAAAACATGGAGCGATTAAAATTTGATGCTACCTAGATGTAGTGATTCCGAATAAATTCAATGCAAGGGGAATAGGCCGTAGATCCAATACGTTGAACCATAAAATGTGATGAATATTGTTGTTATGTGTTCATGATCAGTTGCTTACAACAATCGAAAATGATCGTATAGTCATCAATCGACGCCAAGTGCAAATGATTCGATCTCTTCAGGTATTTTTGTCAGCCAGTATATACTATATAACAATGTTCTCCTTCCAACGTCTTCCAGCCACTCATGTTACTCTCACAAAGAAAAACAAATAACTTAAAATTCTGATATGCTCTCAACAAATTATTCATACAAAATCAATTTGAATTGAGTAGTTACACATGCATTTAGGGAAAGAATACAGATTTGGAATTGCCTTTATTTTCCTTCTAATTTTCCATCACAAGGAAATATCAAACCGCTATGATACCAAATCTTGGTATATCAGCAAATCAAACACAAAAATTTGATTAGTTTTTCTATATTATTCAATGTAATACATTGGCTATTATATAATCATGGAGATAGGAAAACTATCTCCTATAAAATAGGTAACAAATAACCCTTTTATAATTGTACAGGTGTAACAAATAGATTTGACTAACAAACAATGTAAACAATAACAAATATTTTCCTAAAAAAATGAGAATGTAAGCTAACAACCAAAGTTTGGAATGAGTGTATTGAACCAAAATGGAGGGTATACAACCAAACTAACATATAGTCCTTGATATTGGGTGGTAAGTGCTTAGCAATAAAGATTTTGTTACTTGCATAATTTATAAATGAAGCCATAGAAGGAAAAATATTTTTGTAGATGATCCTCACCATCATAAAATGATAATGCGGTGGAGATAACCCAAGTGGTATTGTATAGCTAAGGACATCGGGGGCTATGGATTATTAACTAACCTTGTATAACTAGTAATGACTTGTGAATCGAACTTATGTGAGAAGGTCTAATTATTCTTACATTTCTTGAAGTTGTTGGATATATGCATTAGGAAGAGAATTTTTTACCACATGTGTTAGTTCCTTCACTAGATCAAGAGTACAAGCCACATAATGTTTATGAATAAGCATAATTTAGCTTCGGGGTCATGTGTTGTGCACTCTTAGTTAGAACACTTGATGTAGGAAAAGATTGGGTAAACATCTGGTAGTAATACATAAAGGTGGAGGATATTCTCTGTATGGTGGATTCATATCACTTTAGGGTTCATACGAGTTTCCTCGTCTTGGGGATTTTATGAACATTTCCATATATGGGTTGCTAGTAATATTACTACAAAATTATCACCGTTATATGGTTTTTTTTTTCAGAACTCTCGCACGCGTGCTTGCTGCGTGGCAGCGTGTGTGTGTCTTAGGGTTGAGGGGACCATACCCCTTATATGGAAAAGCTCCTAAGTGAGTAGATAATCACATATTAAGCATTCCAAAAGATACATATAATAGGAAATATAAGAGTTAAGCTCCAATCTTGAAGATGTGAACCATTACATAATAGAGCAAAAAGATAATTAACAATATTGACAAAACCAATATAAACTAACAACATAGTAAACTAATAGCCTAACACTCACCTCACCATCATAGAATTTGCTTTTTAGCTTTCTTCAAATTGGCTAACAGTGTAGCCCATTCGTTTGACAGGGTTTCGATGTTGGCTCCCAAAGAAGTCAGTCGCCTTCAAGAGTATCCAATTTCCTTTTTTTTTTAGATAAATAATTTTTCATCAACTTGCCTATAAGCATTGGCTAACTACCCGAGGGTTTGAAGGTGTTGCAGGGTTGACCTCACTATGACTATACTCCACTCCATATAGCTGTGCAATATGGCCTTGATATGATCAACCTCATTGGTGAGGTTTCGCTATTTTCTTTTAGAATTTCAAAGCTCCCCCCATTTGTGATTTTGGCAATGTCCTCAACCTACATTCTCATAGTGTGCCAGTTGTTAAAGAGAAACTGGATAGAAATTTTCATAAGCCTCATGTCACCTTTCAATTCATCAATGTCCATAGCCATTTTGGCAAGATGATTTTCACCCTACTTGGAACTCATTTGACCCAACGATTTGACCTGCTGCTCCAGTTGAGTGTTAACAGGTAATTGATTTCCTTACATACTCAACTCCCATGTAGCCTTAATAAATAGATTTTGTTGTTTCTTTTTTAAGCTTATTGAGACTCTGAACCACATCAATTTCAACAACCTCCTTTTCATCCCCAGAATCATCCTCTTCTTGTGACTCTGAAGCTTCACTTGACTCCTGTTGCTCACCATAATCCTCTAGAGCCTTGGTAAGAACACCAATCCTACCAACTTTCTTTTCAATATCCAAGGCAAATAATTTCACCAGGGTAAGAATGAAACCTTGATGAAGGGGTACATCAACTCTACTATTTTTAAATTGAGCAATAAAGGCACATAGAGACCAAAAAATAAAATAGGGAAACTATAGTTGTGGCCATGTTTGAGAAAGTTCAATAGGAAGATGATAGGCATAAATGCATTTATGGCATCCTTCTAGGGTTAGAAACTAGATGAGGGTAAGGGACACTTCATCAAAAGGATAGGGTAAAGATGAACGTAAGAAACCAACAAAATGGGGAGAAAGTTTTTCGTTACCTTGAAGAAAAAGCTTTATTTCATCTGTGGCTATCGGTTTTGGCTTGTAAACCTCCCAACCTTTAGTCGATAAACCCATGACATTCACAACCATTTCAATGGAAATATCTATCTGCACACCTTTCGATTCACAATTCCACCTTTTTTGGTCGATTTTAAGGCTTTAGCGAAATCATTTCTCGTGCATTCATAATGGCCCTAAATTTTTTTAAGAAAGGGAGATATCCTCATCTAATCAAAGACCTCCATATCCTCCAGTTTAACTACCTCTAGGTCTCATGGCTCAGTTTTCACCAGATCACCCCCATTTTATCTTTCAAGCAAAAATCTATAGAAGCTCTCATTTTTAAATTCTCCATTCTGTGTCACGTAACCCAAGCTATGTAACTTTCAATAAATGCATTTGAGGTATGATTAATGAGCTGACATGAGCGAATCCAATAACCAATCCTTTCATGATCGCAACTCTTAACCACACATGTCTTTCAAATCTTGTTAATAAAATTATATGGTGGGAAACTCCATAACCTGTAATGATTATCAAATGGTGATGTGTCCATTATGTTCATTTTGTAGGTGTGCTTGCACCTTAGGATCGATAGCTTCCACATTGGTGACTAATGTCATACCTTGACTAGAAACCCCTTTATTAGCAAAGTAATCAGCAATACCATTGGCCTATCTATATATATGTTCAAATTTGATTTCTTCAAAGTTTCCTACCATCTCCTTAATGTTGGTTATAGAATTTTGAATAGAGATAGAAGTGGTACCTTTACCAAGTATGTTGTTAATAATGTTGAGGGAGTCACCCTCCACTTCCAATCTAACAAAATTACATTGACAAGCTATAGAGACACCCGAGAAGGTTTTTACTTGCTTCAGCTATATGGTTTGATTGGATTCCCAAATTGTAATGGTAACCCATAATAAAATTTCCCTGATGATCTCGAAAGACCCCTCCATAATTAGCTCTCCTAGGGTTCCCTTTGGATTCTCCATAAAAATTAAGTTTTATCCAATCCTTGCAAGGTTTCACCCAACCTTAAATCCTAGGATTGGTACAGAAGAGACTTGTTGATTGGGTGTTAACCCCAAATTATTATATATTTTACTCTCATTCTGGAATATAATTTTCTTATGGGAGGGAATAATAGAAAATTTATCATTAATAACATTATAACAGTGAGCCCCCACTCTATTTTTCTGAATCCTTCTTACCTTTGAAGATTTGTCTATTCCTCTCCTTCCAAACTTCCCAAGCTAGGTGCATAAGAGTTAGAGTCCAAAGATGTTTGAGTCCTTGACTCTTAAAGGGGCTGTACCATTGGGACCACATCTTCTTAACAAAAGATGGGAAAATCCATTTTATTTCAAAAAGGTTTAAAAGGGTATTTCTAACCTTTTCTAGAAAGGGCAATGGAGGAAAAGGTGTAAAGAATCTTCGGTCTCTTTTTCACAAAGAACACACCTATTCACCATGTGAAAATTCCTTTTATTGAGGTTGTCCACCATGAGAATTTTGTCATGGAGAACCAGCCACCAAAACATGTTGACCTTGGGGATTAATTCTTTGATCCAAACATTCTCCCACTTAAATATATCGTACTTCTTCCCAATAAAAAGGCATTATAAGAACTTTTAACCGAGAAAATACCATTTTCTTCCCCTGGACAAGTATAAGTTGTTAGGCTCAACTCTTCTGCTAACAATAACTCCACTGAGTTTGCTATTAATGTATGTGATCTCATTGTTGTTATGTCCAACCAAATCAATTGTTTTCCATTGACTCAAAGGATCCTCCAAATTAAAGTAATTTCTCACCTTAGTGTCATACTTTTTAACAACATATTTATAAAGGTTAGGTAGTTGTATTTTAGTGGTTTATCACCTAACCATTTTTCCTCCAAAAAATTCACCATGCCCCCATCCCCTATCATCCACTTGCTAACATAAAAAAATGTGCTCAACCCAGTTTATGGACTTATAACGTTGATCCATTAAAATCAACATTACTAAAGCACCAATCATTAGCTTGAAGATCTTTCTAGTGCTTGTGCCTGATGATAGAAGTCCACACACTCTCTTCCTTAACCAAAATCCATGTCATTTTTGATAGCAGAGATTTATTCATCTTCCCAGTCATGAATACCAAGGCCACCAAGTCTTTTGGGTTTGCATATCTTTTCCCAAGCTAGGAGGGGAATTTTGTCTTTTTTTCCCAAGACACTCCAAAGGAATATTTTTGTATACTTTTCAACATGTTAACAGTAGAAGTTTGTAATCTGAGATTGTCATTGTATACACTAGCAAGTTTTGAATGGAGCATTTGAGAAGAGTGGTTTTACCATCTTGAGATAGTAGTGATCCTTTCCATCCTTCCAATTTTTTAAGGAATCTATCAATAAGAAAGTTCCATTCAACAGCCTTAGGTTTCTCTGTACCTATGATCATTCCAAGATACCTAGTGGGAAAGGTTTTTTTATCTCATAACTAAGAATACCTGTTATCTTAGAACATATTTTTTCAAGAGTGTTGACAAAGAAGACAAATATTTTACAAAAATTGATAAGTTGGTCAGAAAATTCTTCATAATCGACCACCAATTTCTTGAATTCTTTAGCCTCTGGGACTATAGTCTCTCCAACCAGCATTTTCTAGGACTCAAGTAAATATATAAATAGGTATCTTAGGTGGTATTTATTGGATGATAAGATCTTAGTCATCATAAATTCCATTTTGGTCACCCTCTTGGTAAAACATGTTCTTAATGAAAACACTAATCTACTATATGGGTATCATTATAATGAACATAAAAAGTATCATCATTATGTGAATTAGGAGTAACATCTATGGAAGAGTAAAGATGGGTATTAATGATATAGATTGTATTCTTAAAACACTGTAGAATTAAGGGTACTTGGATGTAGTCAATATAGGAAACCACTTAATCAAGAACTTAGTTGAGTTGGGATAATGGATATGGTTTATTTTGATGGTATAATAAATTAGTTTTTTATCCAAAATTACACCTCTTGTAGCTTTGAATACCTCATCGATGGATTTCATCGCTTCTATGCTCTCCTAAAGTCTCGAGGGTCTCACTCAAAGTGCACCACAGAATTAAGGGACACGATGTTCTATGGATACTCCTAATCTATGAAACAAAGGAGATTAGAGAGCCATGACTTGGGAAATTTTGATTGACCAGCATAGATTCTCAAGCTTACAGGGGTTGTTTTACGAGGAATTGAAGAAATGTAGCTAAGTACAAACTCGTAGGATACTAATCCAATGTTTTGTAGGATTCTCAAAGATTAGTATTCCATAAATTTAATATATTTGTAGAATGAAGAAACAAATTCTGTGGGACACAAAAATGTTCAAATATTTAAAATCCGCGAGAGAAAGGGGAAATGTTGGTTAAATCCATAGAATAATCAAGGGATATTTTTTCCCATTAACTTTCATCATGGTTAACCAAATCAAGAAAAATTGGTCTTGTTTGGAAGGTCTCATCAACGACTACATTCTTGGATTGGCCTTTTAATAATTTGATGTAGCCCTGTGGATAGAAATTCAAAACATGGGTTCGAGGCGTAAAGGATGGTTCTAAATGCATAAATTCATCAAATCATTCCGAAACCACCAAAATTAATGAGCGGTTCCCCTTTTCTTTTTTTGGGTAAGGTAACATGTGGAAATGGTCTTTTAGATGTGCCCATGTGATTTTATAGGAAGATTAATGATTTTTGGTTAGAATTTGAATAGAGATGGTCATGTCCTTCTCTCTTTCCCCTTCTTTCTTAACCATTCTCTATATATTGTAAACAAATTCTCATTTGTAAAGTTTGGACCCTCTTGGAAAGCTAGTGCACTCTTCTACAAGTATTGCCTATGCATTTTAATTTTCAAGACTTATATTTGAACCTTATCATGGATATTCTTGCCTTATCCCTTAATTGTAATGGACTATGCATATATTTGAAGCAATAAAATCTATGTTTTGTGGCTATCCTCTATCCTGGTTTATGTTGATTGCATTATCTTTCCTCTTCTTTACATTTGTGGTGTATGATGCATGGTTTATCTTATTTTATAGGTTTTATCTTTTTGTGCTCTATGTAAATGATAGTTCAAATGTTTTTTTGGAATATGGAACTCATGTCTACCCTCTAATCCCTAGTTTTCCTCCCATTTCCACTCATATGAGAGTGTTTCCCCCTCTTCTTAGTGTTATCTCCTTTGTTAGCCTAGGATTTTCCTTTTATGCACCTCTTTCTCTTTCCCTGGTCACTTTAATTGCTAGAATAGGGTTAAATAGTCGCATTTCCAGCAGTATGAGTATTTTAACTTTAGGATTTGGTAGAGGATCCAACCTTCTCTAAAGGTTTTTCTTAAGTAGCAAGTCCCACAACTTGAGAGACAGACCCATGCTACTATAAAACACTGATTTCTCATCCATTCATTCATGACAAATTAGAGGGTGTTATTTTTCAAGTGATAACAAAGAACATTTGATTATGCATTAAAGGGTAGATTGGTTTTTTAGAATCCTCAAAAGAAGAAATATCAAACCTAAAATCAACATGACTAGACTAGAATTTAAATCCCTAGGAAATAAATGAAACCATGTGTTGCATGTATGGATAAGTAAGAAGGTTCACCAAAATCTAATATCAAAATTAGGGTTGGTTTAATTATAATATATTGCATTATGTGTAAATATAATTAAAAAATAATAAATACAAAAGTACTATCCAAGAATTATGTAAGGATATATTACACTTAAACAAAACTTCTAGAAAGTATAATATAGCTATTATGGCTGGGGTTTAGAAAGAAGACTTCGTTATTCCAAATGCAAAGATTTCATAGTGATATGAAACTAGCTAATTTTATTATGTAGAATGTCATAATGATGTTGTTAAATATATAAATCATGGAACTAAGTGGAGGATAGGTTCACTCACTAAATATGTCTTGGGATTTCTAATTTCATTCTTTACTACTTGGTGATGAAACCTAATTTTATCATATATTTTGAATATATATTTGGATATGGGATATATATTGAACTACATGATAACTCTTTTAGACTTGAAAATGTCTTCTACGTGTGTTGAAATCCTAGCTCTCATCTTGTGGACTGGAAAAATGGGTAGTCCATAATTGAGTCAAACATATTTAGTATACCCATGACAACTAAGAAGTGCCTACATATCAATACTATGAAGAGGAATCATACATATGTAGTTCTCCTCTCCATAGTTGTGTGAAAACATATGAAAATTATGTAAAATTTGGATCCCTAATCTTTTCCTCGACACTTGGAAAGTTATGCTTAACCTAAATCTTAGTGCATGATAAGTATCTAAGGAAACAAAAATGTATTCAAACTTATATACCTTGTTACAATGTGCTCCAAGAGAAAGATGCTTCAATTGGGATCAAATACCTTCTTAAAGTGTGCTTGAATATGTAATCCTTAAATATACCTAATACGTTAGGTGCATGTGATTATATAAATGAATATGTGAATTATTTCCTAGTTAAATGACCCTAAAATGATAAAGGTAACATGTACATTAGAAAATGTGACCATTACAAGTACAATAGATAGGTTGCGTGTTATTAGACGGATTTATTAGGTGAACCTGTTTTGGTACAATGAACCTATCCAATATTATAATAGAATTTGATGTATGATATGATGAGGAATTTTATAGTATAACTATCTCTTATGCATAATGTTCATTAATTTTATAGGTGCTAATATGAATAATAAGTCATGACCTAGTGGAATCAGAGTGTAGGATTGAGACTAATGCCTTTAATTTTATCCAATAAATGTTTAAATGGATTCATGCTAATATAAATGTTAAACGATTATTTCCAAGTTCCATATTGTAAAAATTGGGCACTATATATAAAATATTATTTCCTCTTGACACCATTCTAACTAGCTTTGGTACATTCCCACTCATTACTTATGTATTATTTCAAGTGTTGACATTGATACACTTGCTTTAAAATATGGTTAACTATTTGACTGATTGATTTAGGTAGCTCTATCGTTATTCAAATCCTTCGTGGAGATAGCACATCATGAGATCTACTCTTTATGGTAGACCAAGGCTTTTTTTTTCTCGCTAGGCTTTATAATTATTAAAATGGGTAAATTTCCACCGCATAAATTTTCAATCAGTGTGTTATATCTACTATAAGGGAAATAAATAGAGGTATAAAATATGGAACCTATCTAGACAAACTTAAATATAAATGGACCGACCTTAAGAACCCGTTTCCTTGAAACTTCAACAATACTAAAATACATATCTTCCCTTTGACAATGGATTCATCCAACCTCCGTGGTATTGGTAGGATCTAGTTATTGAATAGTTTTAGGGTTTTTTTGGCATGCTTAAAACCTTTTTACAACATTTATGTATAGAGTTAAATTACCGTATTACCTATGTGTAATGTTTATGTTATATTTATTTCATGGAGCTTCAAACTAGATATCATTTTATATTTAAATGATAACCTTACTCTAAGATCGGGGGAATTATTTTGAATCTTTAGAAACTCATATAATTATCTCCAGGATTCGTGGCTTCAAATACCTTAATTCTACAATTACATACACTAGGAGGATAACTCCTTTTATTATCCTTGTTTATTATTAAAGATCAAGTAAGAAGTGATATCATGAAAAGTTTGCAGATATTAAGGATAAATATCCAAGGTATAAAAATATATGGTTTATTTTTATTAATTTTATTTTAGGTGTGTGTTCTTACTATTTTTGTTATATTTCAAATTTCTTAAAAAATATTGCATTACATTTACCTAGTAAAGTCCCATAAACAAATTCTAAATTTTGTAGATATTAATATCATTATCTTATTTTAAGTCAAGGGATGTAATTCAATGATGGGTGTAGAAACCTAGTTTTGCTACAAACTAGTTATTAGCTATAGTTTTACTTTAGGTTTTTTCTATTATTTGTCTTTGTTGTGATATTTTTGGCACATGTTGCATATTTCTTGTTGTCTTCTAATATATTCTCCCGTGTCTCCTCCTATTTCCTCCTCTTTTGTTCATATTTTATTTATCCTCTTAGGTTTATCCATTCCCATATTTTATTGGTTTCTAAACTTTCTACAGACATGTAATATAGTTATGACATTCTCTTTTGTATGGTATAGGCCATTTTATCTAAGAGGTACATGGCCATTTTTGTTATAGTTTCTTATACATGATGCATCGGATTGCAATCTAATAGATGAATCCTAATTTTGATTCAATAAGTTTAAAAATGCATATATGCAATAATGTACTTATGACAATTACATGTTGAAAAAGTAAGGATTTCATTTATTTCAAGAGCATTCTTGTCTTGAAAGAAGTTATACGCATTTAAATAAGACCATCTAGAATATAATTTTGGAATTGATTAGAGAATTCAAAATGATAAGTGTTGGGAACTCGCATTATTCTCTAAATTTCATAATGCTTAGTGTGTTGGATTCAAATAATTGTTTCCTTCAAGGGTTTTAATAATAATGGAGGGATACACTCCTCTCAAAAAACACTTATTTCTTATAATTTTGCAAGGTAATGTAGTCGAATCAAGATTTTAAGGAAAGACAGTAGTTTCCTAGAGATCCACATAGAATTAAGGAGGAGAGTGAAGATTATTGACCTCATGAGTAGGTGAATAGAGTCATCATCTCATATTTCACATTTTTCCATATCTTCCAAAAATGTGCTATGTTTCTACCAAGATTGCTCCTTTTACGCTAATTTTTGGCTTCACCTCCTTATCAAGGTTTGTATTATGTTACCTATTTATTATGTCCAAAATTCTAAGAAAAAAATATGTTATTATAAATTATACTCTTGTTGATTTTTACATTTCATATATTCTTAAATAATTAGAATATTTTTATACAATTAAGTTTGAATTTATTGTGTATCTATATTTAGATATGAATTATACTATATGTGCTTAGTTATATTATATTACTAATGTAGAAATAATTTCCATGTTTATAATAGTCAATACAAATTCTGCATTTTTAAATAAACCTTGCATACAAATTAGGTTCGGTAAAACACTTACAATCACACACTCAGAGAATTAATTTCCATTTATGTTCCCAAGTTAATTATATGTGGTTGGTTTTATTGCATTATTAATGTAAAATAATCTTGTACATATATAATAGGAAAATAAAAAGTATACTACCTACATTGAATAAACATCATATACATTATAATTCAAATAACTCACTTTGATCACATGTATAGAGAATGGACCTCTATTTATGCTAACAAGATAGCTCCCATAAACCTACATTCAAAAATCTAAAAATATATTATCAACTTATTTCAAACCTATATAGAAAATATATTCTTATAATTACCTTGGAGGAATTATTATTGTAGACATAAATTTGGCATCTAATAACTTGATAATTTTGATATTGGCTAAATCCCTTAATCATGACTTGTACACCTATTTCAAACCTAATTATTATATCCCTCATCCTATTCAGTAAGAATTTATCTCCCTATTTCACTAATTAGTCACTCAAAAAATATCACATTAGTCCAAAGAAATCTATTAGACATAATTATCATGCATCACCTCATTCCCTACCAGGACGAAACCACCAAATAGGGACCAAATTGCCAAACAGTTTGATCTAAAATAGACAACTCAATCTAAGGCTTTCCAAAGTTTATTTTCTCACTTTGATATATTTTATGGGTCATTACATTCCTTATGGTTTGGCCTTAATGTTAATTACACCATATATAAACAATTCAAACAAACGCATTTACTCACTTGGTAATTACTAGTCGTTTTCAAGAAATCCTAAGGAAAATATCTTTCAAAAGGCATTCAAATATCTCCTAATTCTTACTAAAGTAGAAATACACACTAGAAGAAACCCCTACGTAAGTATGAATCAATAAAAACCAAGCTCTAGACACAAGCTTCCCAAACCAAATACTATTTAAGACAATTCAAGCACTAAGCAAAAAAGTTACCCAAAAATTCCAAACTACCATTGGTCCCCTCCAAACACTTCCACAATTTTAGAGTTATAAAAAAATAGATTTCTTACACACCATGTTTCTACATTTTCCTCATGGATTCCATGAATGATGCCACGTGTCTAATATGTAATCGAGCATCGGACCTTTACTTACAATTTACACTTTCGTAAAAATTCTTTCCTACCAAATGCATTTTTTTCTTTTCCTCCATGAACTCCCAAAAGATGCCACCTTGATTTGCATGATTGGCCTTAGGTCATGAGAGCAAAGATGAAATTTGTAGTTTTTTCAATTTTAACGTGGGTTTCTTTTATGTCATGTTTCCTTGGTTTTTTTACCATGGCCCATTTTAACGTGGATTTCTCTTATGCACCGTGATTTTGTCTTTTTGCACGACATCCAAAATTTGAGATGCCATAAATTTCACCAAACCAACAGAAAAATAGATTTTTTCATTCCTTTATTCTGTGGCCTTTACACATCCGTGGAACACTAGAATTGTTCCCAGTCATCCAAAATACACTGTGAATTTGCTAAAAATTCAAAATGAAAGGAAAATGTTAAGCCATAAGTTGAAAATCACATTGTAGGGATGAAGCATGATACATTTAAGGTACTAAGGATGAAATTGGGCCCAAGAAAATTTCATTAGAATAGGAAAAATGAAAAAAATGACTAGTTACTTCAACATGTTTTGGCAAACAAATGGGGAATCTCAAAAAATGGTGCCAATATTTGGTAAGTGTTTGGCTCCATTTTGAGGACGGACACCCCTTGTAGGTGTCTAAAGAACCACAAAAACTTATGGAAGTAGACCAAGTTTCTATCCATTAAAAAAAGGATTCAAATGAGAAAACACTTAGTATTTTACATTTTAAGGATCACAAGTGTTATCAAACTCTAACAAGGAAAACAAAAACAAACAAAAAAATGGAAATGAAACAACAAAGGAATAAAAGAAAAAACAAAGGAAAGTTTTCACTATACATATGGATCTCTTTCAATCCATAGAACCAAAAAGTTCCATTAATAACCACCAAGATCCGAAATACATTTGAAAATTCAATTTGTGCATGGATTCCAAGGAAATGTTGGTCAAGTTCAGAAATGAAGAAAAACATGTCCATAATAGCCCCTGTTATGAAATCCTACAATTATGTTTCCATTATAAATCATATGTTAACAACATCAACACTAGAAACACAACTCTTCATACTAACATGATCAAACTCCAACATATAAACATAATAACCAATGTATTCTTATTCAACTCTAAACTCAAGGTATGACCATGCTAAACATTCTTGGTACAACCTTAACTTAGTTTGGTCTAAATTAGTTTTTCATATTCACTTAATTTACCACTTAACCAAAATTTCTCAATTTCAATGAAAGTTTCAAAACTGAAATCGGTGCACTCACTGATCATTGGGTTCAACTTTATTACTCCTTGTGCAACATCATCAAAAGTATTTTTAAAATTGATTTGACCTATTGGAAATACATCTGATTTTACCTAAAACATATCTTTCTTAAATAGGGGAGTTATACTAACCATGAAGTGATTTACATCATATTCAAACAAGGAGATCTAATTTTCTCTCAATTGAATAACATTTTCTTTAAGCAAGATCTCATGATGTTGCTCACAAAATTCTACCGAGGATTTAATACTAGCCGACGGATCAGAAAACTCAGAAAAATCATCATTATTGCACAAAGAGGAAGGCCCAACAAGCTGGTTAATGAACTTTTTTTCATAAAACAAGGGTCTGTTGATATGTTATTTGTCAACAAAAGGTGATACAAGCCAATCAAATGGATTAACATCTATAATCTGATCTTCTTGATGATGTTCAATGTTTGAATAATCAAACAACTCATTCAAATCATAATCATATTGGGGATATGCAACTGGTACATTAAAATCAAAACATGGTGCATCCAAAACATCGTTAGGAATAACATAAGGTATATCAAGTACAAGGTTTCTCTACAAATACTTTATACGATTGATATTTCTTAAGAACAACCATGGAACATTAACTAATGCAAGAATATCCTTTTTAGGGATGAATGTGTTGGAAATATAAGATATTAATAGGAGTGTGAATAATTCTAATACAACTTTAAACCATTTCCATTCATCATTCATTACCAATCAAATAACCATTCAACCATACAACAACCATATGTGTGTTTACTTAAGCATTGAATACACCATACACAAGAACAAGAGTAAGAGAGTACACAAGAACACCAAATATATGTGGGAAAACCTCAAGGGGAAGAAAACCCATTGAAACTTTTTTGATATTACTCACAAAAATAAATTTAGTGAATCACCAACTTCACAAGGAGCACAAACCCTAGTTTAGTAGAGCACTAACCCTACAAGGAACACCAATCCCTATTTTAGTGAAGCAACAACTCCATAAGAAGGCTAAAACCCCTAGGATGACTAAGCACCAAATCACCCACTTGAAGATGTTTGATCTCTAATTTTTCTACTACCACAACTGATGGAGATCACATATTCAGCTCACAAACCCTAGCTCAAACCCTAGGTCTTCAATCTCTCATAAGCTTTCTCTTTCTTCACTTTTCATATCTCTAAAAACATGTACACATGCTCTCTAATATTCTTCAACCTATCATCCTCTTTCCACACCTTCAAATCATGCACTCATACCCTAAATGTTTTTTTCCTTTGGGTTGCACTTTTCCCTCCAAGAGCACTAGTTCAAAAATGAACCCAAAACATCACTTTTATACCCTTTTCTTTCATCCAACCCAAAGGAGGTCCATAATTATTATTTGGTTCAAAAAATTCATCGTTAAAAACATCCCATAACTTTATTATAATATATACAAGTGACCCAATTATGTAGGCCTAGCCAAAACCCAATTTTCATGCACCAAGAATACTCAAATCCCCATAGGTAGAAAGACAAAAATCCACCCATACCAAAAATATGATTTTTAAAGATTCCATATTCACTAAAAATGAGTAATATATCATTTAAAAATCAAACATGGTCATAATTTATGTGAACCAATCAAATTATTTCATTAAATAGGACCACTACTTCTTGTTCTTCATAAAACACATGTTTCTAGCACCATGTCTTCACCTTTAGGCCTCAAAATCACTCCAAAAAAATCATATATGGCATTTGACCACTCAATGTAAATTTAAGAACTTGTATAACAATTCTAACAAATCTATAAGTATTGAAATAAATTCAAGTTAAAACTACAACAACTTTTGTCTTCACCAAATCAAGCTGCCCAAAAAGTAGTTTTCAAAAAGAAACAAGTTATCACACTTCTTGATACATTAAATACCTAAAAATAGATTCATTGTATTCCAAATTAATCCCTATTAAGTATCCACATGATTTAAATCACCACCCAATCAATTTAATTCTCTAACCTACTCAAAACATTCATAAGACATTGTCCTATCTTGCATTGGAAAAAATATTCGTATCTACAAATTGACCTAGAAACCATATCAAAACTCATTATAAGAATAAAAATTATATCACTAGATTTGTATCTTAATTATCTTTCCAAAAAATTTTTAATAACCTCCTAACTCTTTCTTCGTAGCTTCGCAATGTCTATTTTATTGAAGGTTGCTCCAAACTGTCCCAAAACTTCCCTTTGACAAATCAACACAAATAGGGAGCACTTTGCACTTTTTCATCATCACCATGACTTGAAAACTTCATGAAAATATAGAAAAACTTCTGATCTATCAGTAATGTCAATTTAAACTTTTCCTCATTTGGAAAACTTCTCCTTAAAATCGTAACTTGTCATAAACTTACATTTTGAAGTGGGGCCCACAAATCACCACATGATATATCATACATTTATGTAAATATGGAATATTCTTATACATCATCAAATCATATATTTTTCACTAGAAATCAAAACTAGGATGGTACAAGCACTTTTCTCGCAAGCTTCTCCTAAAGCTAGGGTTTCAAACCACTTTACCTGGTAACGATCGCTCATAACAACAAGACGATCAAACCACATATTTTTTTGTGAAACCTTCATAACTAATCATAGAATATATTTTAAATACCTCAGGTATCCATGCAAAGGAAAAATTCACAATAAGCATCATAAGTTCAACATTTGCTCTAAAAACACACTATTACTTACCCAATTTCACCAAAACATGCATATCTTAAAAAATATTATTTAGAATGAAATGAAATTTCACATGAAGTACCACAAAACCTTCTCTAACTTTCCATTTTCACCATC
Organism: Taxus wallichiana var. yunnanensis; assembly: GCA_018340775.1. NCBI lineage: Eukaryota > Viridiplantae > Streptophyta > Pinopsida > Cupressales > Taxaceae > Taxus > Taxus wallichiana. The sequence goes on from CM031234.1 coordinate 56,285,487, forward strand.
TATCCCAAATAGGTCTCAAAATCTATAGCCACGGTGACTTACCTATGTCAAACCGTGTTTCCCACTTCTAGCTTCCAAAGGACCTCATACATACAAAGTGAATCACTGAATACTGACATGAAACACACCAAACACCTCAACTAAACTACCAAAATGATAAAAACATGATCCAAAAAGACTTATTTGGTCCAAATATCACATCTCCACCTCATTTTTCATGATCCAAGGCTACAAATAATCCTAAAAAGACCTAATTCAACCATGAACTAACCATGCTAACCATATGCAGACCCATGTACATTCATGACACATCATACCATACATGTTTGACATCATGACATTACCCAATCACATCAATAATACTCATACCATGACTTGGCATACTCAACGATGCTCTAAAACACTACCGAACTCACCAAACCACTTAATCAACTCCGCTTAACACATGATGTAGACCCATATGAACACATGGCATCCTTTTCCATCAATAAGGTTGACATCAATGCAAAAAAACCACACAATTTCCAATAGAATGATAGAATTTGTTATTGCACACATCCCAAATCAAACTCATTTTCATGCTCAACTACCACTTTAGTAAACGATTCCCTATCCTCTATTGCAGAACTTATTCTTCAGAATTTTCAACCAATGAGGTACTCAAGTTATCTAAATTACAACTAGGTATTTAGAAATATTGAGATACTTCACTTTAACTTCTAAAGTATCCTTAGTGGGAGGATAACATACATTTCTCAAAGCTTCCAAAAATTCATTTTTTGTCTTTGGACTCATGATATCCTTGGAGGTAGTACCATTCCTAAAATTCAATTGATAATATTACATGAAGGCTTCATCATAGTCTGATTCACACTCAGTAGCAACATTAGCTAAATCAACTTGTTCACAAGGAACATGAGGCATTAAGCATTTATCACACCAATCAATGATGTGATCTCTTTTCAACTACACAAAAATTACATCCATGGAACCTCAAACTCCTCTACCATGCTTAGGTGCATTTTGTCTTTAAATTTTACCCATATGCCACTTTTCTTTATCATTACCTCTTTGATCCATTATAGGATGAACCACAAACCTTTTTGAATCTTATTATATATCTAGACTTGCTTGTAAATTTGGGGGCCCAAAAATAGCCCCTTCTCAACCTTTTCCAACTTGGAAGACATACCTTTGATAGCACTAGCTAGAGTGTTAACCGTTTCTTTCAAATCCAATGATTTCTCAATTTTCTTCTTCTTAAGACTTGTTGATTTCATAACTTCTTTTCTACGAGCCTTATCAGTTGCTTGGATGTTTTTCGTAATATGGATATCCATAACAAATGGCTGCCTCAAATTCATAGGATTTTTTTATATTAAGAAATATGCTTTCTTCTTATCTAATGGATCGTATTGTTTGATTAAGCATGATTATTCACTAGGTCTCAAGATGATTGGAAATATCATCAAGGATTTATTGAAAATAGTGATAAATTCTTGGACATACTCACTTGGGTCTTTCTTAATGTTCTCAAATTCAGATAGGAGGAACCTATGGTTAGTCTTATCACCAAATTGAATTCTAAACAAATTCATAATTTCATCCCAAGAATTTATTGAACTTTGAGGCAAGGAGTTAAATGAATCCCTTACACCTTCTTCTAATGTATGCACAAACAAATTTATGCAAACATATTCATTCTCTAATTCATAATCTTCCATAATACTTTTAAATACTCTAGGATACTACTCACCACCAATGGCATTGTTTCCTTGAAATTCAAGTAACCTAGTTTTGGTTTCATCGGTATCTCATTAGGATGCCATGATGATCCATGTTAATAACAAAAAAAATTAAATTACAGGATCAATAATATTGTGATTATATGTTTGTATAATCTTAGCTATGAAATATGATCAACACTTGACTTCCATACTTGTCACCTTCTCCAATGCAAAGTGTCCAACTCAAGGAAGATTTATTATGTAAAGTATGATATGGATGAAGACCTAAACACTTACAAGCTTGAAAAAATGAATCAAAAACAAAATATAGAAATAATAAACACCAATCTAACCCAACAATGAGATTGGATTTGCTACTAGAGTATGCACTCTAGAAATTGTAGATTTGTCTTGAAAACAATGGAGTATTTTTACCAAAATAGTAATGAGTAGATCTGATATACTCGATAAACCTTGAACAATAAAATCCAAGGTATCACAACTAAATCATATTAATACCTTTGAACTTTAAGAACTAATAACTCTTTCTTCCAATGACTCTCTTTGATAAAAACAACTCAGTAACTATGTGTAAATCAAATTGAGAATTTTTGATAAAACCTACTTGAAGAAAAGGATGAGAAACCAACCTTGAATGACTCGAATTATCGAGATAGTGGTACAAATGATTTTGATGGGAAATAGAACATGTAAGACACCAGTAATTGATAAGAAATTGGATAAATATTAATGAAAACCTTGACAAAAGTCTCATAAGTGAACTGAGAAAATTCTATCCTCAAAAATGACACTAGCAAAGTGTTGGTTCCCAATCTAACACCCTGAAAAAAGGCCTAAAATAAATGAGAGGAAAAGGAGGAAGGATAGATCCATCGGTGTTTCATTTTTATCTAGGGATAGTGTCTATCTTTACTCACTTGACCAAGCCTTTTGGGAATGACATGGAGGCACTTAAATGAGGGTGTGGTTGTCCACTTGCTACGTTTGGATATTCCTCAACCAAGGTGAGAGGACCCATGGTGTATTTTAAAAGAGAGGAGGATATGTTACATTTAATCTCTCAAACTTATTGGGAAGTTCACTATGAGACCAATTCCAACCACTTAATTTGGTGCTCACTCAATAGAGTGGTCAAAAAATCATTACAAACACTTGGGAACTTAGACATAGGCTACCAAAGACAGATTGAAATGTGATCACAACCACCCCTTCCAAAGAAATTGTTGACAACTTGGTGTGTAATTATGTTTGAGATGTTAATATTTAAAAATCATGGGAAAACACACTTAACATATGCAAAGGATATGTGGTTTTCTATAAAATATCATGTGGGATGTGCAATGGTTATGTAATCAGAAAAGCGGGTAGGATAAATGGAAAAAATAGTAAAGATGAATATGGGTGTGGATGGAGGATTGAGAGAAATGGGAGAACTAGGAGATTAACAAAAGGAAGGGGTTACATTAACCATCCTGATCCTCACCTTTTATGATGCCTTCAAACCATGAACCAAATAACATTGATCTTCCAAAGGCTACAACCCCCATGGACATGTAAGCAGAGAAAACACCGTAAAATAACCCCTAAAACTTTACCACATATACCTAAGACTAAAAATTATTACATTCACTACATAAAATCCCTAAAATCAAAAGGAACCCTATAAAAATGGGTATTCATTTAGATTTATTACAAACATGATTTTATAACTCAAGAAAATTTTGTAAGGTAACGCTATAGAATACCATTTCCTTTAATTCTTATAGCCACAAAATCATGCACTTATTATTATTTACTATTACACCAAGTATATCATTTTATATATGGATATTGAGTAATAAAATTATTCACTAATGGCACACTTCCTAGTCCATCTTCTTGTGGTTTTTTTATGTTTCTTTTACCTTTCAAACTTGTCACTCATACACCCAATTTTTTTCAGGTCACAAGGATCCATGGCTGTCATTTTTCACACATTTGTAGTTAGTTTTATCTAGACACAAGCACCCAAAAATGGACACTAATGCTCAGTGCTCCCTGTCCATCCTAGGATCATGTGTCCTCTTTGTTTTTTTATCATATTTTTGAGATTTGAATACAATATTTTCAATTTTCTCACTCATATCCCAAGATACTAGTTGGCTTCTCAAGTCATTAGTGTTAAAAGTCAACCAAGAGATCCCTATATAAACACAACATACATACAATTATAAGGGAAAAATATTTCTATCAAGGGCTATCTATCTACATATCAAAGGGACTTCATCTTGGACTTATTACTCTTCATACACACTGCATAGGAAGGGGAAGTTCATTTTTCCATCCACACAATTGTATTTTATCTAGCTACCATCTACTATCTTGGCGTCATCGGCACAAGGGAAACCTAAGAGCACTATTACACACATAAGAACATAGAACTACATTGGGTCTAAGATGTATTTCAAGTACTCGGTTGTAAGATCACTTGTTTGATAGCTAAGGACAAACCGACCCCTCATTTTACATCTTTATTTTTGGGATTTGATGTGGTTTGAGGGTTTTTCCAAGAGATAATTTGTGTTGTAGATTTTTAGGTACTTCAGTGATCCAAGTGCAATATATAATAGATCAATGGAAAGCAAGTGTGAAGCCCTAACGACAGTGCTGAAATCATCTTTCAATTTTTTTGGCGAGACTCCAATGCCCCACAAAGGTCCAAGGAACTCACAAGCACCCTCACCATTACTCAGAGCATGTTTCAAGAACTCCCAACATCTCTACATTTTTCTAAGTGTGATTATGACATTTTGAGTTGTTCCATCAGTTCATCTAGTCCAAACACACTTTAGGATAAGTGAAATCAAGGTAAGTTCCTATCTCTTTCATTTTCTTTCATAATTACATCAAATAAAATTGTCTAGCATTTTTATTTCATTATATATCATTATAGAGAATCTTTGCATTCATATTTTAATAAAATATATAGATTTTATTGAATCATTTTGGTGAACCTGTAGCTTAGAAATCATTTCCCTAGGATCCACTAAAACCCTAATGGCTAAAAATATCTCTTCTTCTCCTAGGAAAGCTATGCATCATGTGAGTGTCAACCCTATTTATGATGAGGTTTCTAAAGTTGAGCTTAACAATCTATATCACAAACCTCATGTTGATGATAATATTCAAAGATAATTGTTAACCAATGAAAGAAAAATTCCTACTAGCTTTGTCGATTCTTCTTGCAACATTATTTACACATATAAAAATATTTTGGTTGTACTCCTTGTTATTTGTTTAGCACTAGGACTACTATACCTTCTTCTATTTCGTTAATACTCTTGATGATGTTATTATCGATTATATCTTTGGTATTGATTGAGGTACTATAGATGAAAATCATGATGAAAATGTACATGTGCATGATGTTGTTTCTCATACTAGTTAGGATGATTGTATAGTTGCATCTCATACTCCTTTCATTTATAAAAATGTCTCTATTGATTGTAAAGATACATCTCATGATATTTCTTCTCCTATTTCATTGTATGTTGATGATACACTTGATGAAATCCTTGCATGTGAGTCTTTATCTAATACTGATGATGCACATGTTAGTAATGATTCTACTTCTCTACATACCATTGAATGTGAATCCCCACTCTTCTTTCATCTTCTTATGAGATTGTGTCTAGTGTAGACACCTGTGGTTTGATCAATACACTATTATATCTAATGGTGCACTAACACCTTTTCCCTTTGCAGATTGATGGCACACCGCTTGATTAGACCTAACTCCTTATTATAACACCCTTTTGGTCATTTTTCCTCTTATAAACCATTTAAATAGGTTGTTATAGCCTCATTCTAACTACATTAGCTTTTTATTCTCTTCTAGCTTACTTCTATTAGCTCCCTGGAAGATCAATCCATTTTGTTGGATTGATTAAGCCCTTCATAACCCTTCCATAACCCTAATTACTCTCTAAGAGAGATTAATCAATCTAACCTAGGTTAAATACCTAAACATAGTCAAATCACACTTTGACTTGCTAAAAGTACTTTTTGGACTTTAGCCTTTGTCCCACATGCACCCAAATATCCCTTTTCTTCCAAACCAAAAACTATAAATAGGGCTATACCCCCTCCCTCATTTCCTAATAATTCTCTCTTCTTCCTAGCATATATTATAGCAATTTGTTTAGGCTTTAGTTTGTATTTCATCTTCTTCCATTTGAACTAAAAGCATTTGATTTTGTATTTCATAGTATTAATATGGGGTAAAAGGGAAGATCCATTGGCCTTGAAGCAATTAATGGGGAGATCTCTTTCTCTTAACACATAAACTGAATGCTTAGATCCTCTTAGGTTCATTATTTCAAGCTTTCAAAGAATAGAGATTAACTTCATTTGCTTAGTTTGCATGTTTATTTCAAATTAATGTATGCAAAGAAGAAAACCTTGCTCATTTCTTATCACATAGTCCATTGATCAGATTGTTAAAAGCCTTTGGGGTTTCTTTAGAGATTATTGCCCCAAATCCATGGGTTTTACAAATTTTCATTGAACATATTTGGCACACCCGGTAGGACACTTATGTCCACCCTCCATTAATGGATGTCTTTTAGGTTTTTCAAAGTTCATTTTCAAGTTTTTTGCTCAAATCACTTGTTATTTTCTCATTTTTATTTCTAACCCTAGATAAATGAGATTCATTTATATAAATTTTATGGGTTTGATATAGAAATAGGACACTTTGACTAACAACTAACCTGTTTTCTCTTGAAAAATTTGAAAATCCGTGTTTTTGCAAGTTTTTCATAGGGTGCGCGTAGGTGTCAAACAAGGGGTGTGTACACATTGAAACCCAAGTGTACTCACTGTTGAATCATGCATGTACCTATCGGGAGGTCCTCATCAATTTCAATTTTTCTCTCTACAAAGACGCACACGTCTCCGTCATCTGGGGTGTGTATCTGCCTCTCTGGCCATGCAGCGTAAATGGTCCGACATTTGTGTAAATTTTTTTTATAGTTTCTTGTTTCAGGTTTGAGCACGTATACATCGTAACCTCGAGCATCCTTGTCAATATAGGCGTGTCTCTGTCATATTGTGACTGTCTATTTTTACATCATTAGGTTTCATTAATTTTTGACTGCAGGTGTACTCGTTAAGAAGGGCATGTATCCGTTGGTTGGGGAGTGTTGGTGTCGGTATAGGTGTGCAGGTGTCTGTATTAAAAATTGAAAATTTTTACAGTCTACAAAATATTTTCTTCTAATCCATTACTACAGGTTTTTAGGACTAACAATTCAAAAAAACAATGGCTTTTTTCTTAAACATTTCAGTTTGCATAGTTAAAGTGTTTTGTTCTTGGCTTAGAATTAGCTTTGTAGAAGTGTGTATGCTCTCTCCTCACGTCTTCCAAAGGTGATCTTGGAGATCAAAAACACTTATACAAAACTCATATAAATTGTTCAAAAACACTTGTTTTATAAAGGTTGAAGTAAAACTTTCATGTGATTTTAGTAGGATTTTTCACGTTGCGTATGCTCTTCCTTCGTGCCTTTTGGCGATCTTAGGAATCAAAAGAAAAGTGAAAAACTCTCTTTCTTAACATCAACCTATGAACTGGAAAATTACTAAAACTTTGTTGTCTACAGGACCTATCACTTGTCAAATAAAGGCATCAAAAACAAAACACAAACCTTCTAATACACGTGTTCTTATAGGTTACCAAATGGTGTGCTACTTGAAACCACATTAAGCTAAGCAAGATAAAAAACACACCATATTCAAAACATTGTATTGCAGGTTTTAGAAAAGGGTACGTCCCTATCCGCTCAATTGGAACATAACCCCTTTGGCATAACGCCTTAAGCTATAACAATGGGGGTGGTTCCAAGAACCCTAAAGTAGTCCACCGCTGTGTAACCTCGTGGATGAAACAAGAAGCGCTCCGCTTACCCACTTGATTAGTTTTCCTTGTGAGATAGAGTTACAAGTTTTCCCTATTGCGACCCTATTAAAAGTACACGATGGATGCATTTATTTCCCACTGTGCTTGAAGGGGGAAAAGTTGAGATACTCCCAAACTAGTCATTGTGACTTTTTGGGTAAATCACCCCACTCGTGGATAACTTTGTGACACCTAGTTGAGAGAACTTATTAGGAAATCCATTTTTCTTGGAGCCCACTTTACTAGTCCTTGTTGTGTCAAGCCATCATGAAGTGACAACTCATTTGGAATCTGAACCTTGTTTGTCAAACAAGGCAAAGAACCCTTGTGAGTTTGATCTGAGTGTCTTTCATCACGAAGCTAAACTATGTCTCACTTTTTGCTTAGTCTTATTCTTGTCTTCGGACGAGGCGAAGCTCTACCTAAGTGGTGCTTAGTTTGTTTCCATATTTTGATCAATACCCTTGTGTTCTCACCGCCCATTGTTTGGGGTGAGAAATGTGCATACATTGCACGTTTTTATCAGAGATAGTACTCGTCACTTTTTTGTCCATTTATGCCCATCCATGTTTGTCTGGGTTGTTAAACGTCTAAAGTGCGTGGGTACACTTTTCGTATCTTTGATAAAAGTCCTTCCATCTTGATTTCAAGATCATCTTCACTTCTTTGTGTGTTCGGTTAATCTTTTGTCTCTTCTTGAGTTGATAATTTTTTTCGCATCCTAGATGTACAATCTCGGTACTTACATCATATTCTCATTTTGTGAGAAGATGGTATAAGTCCCCTTATTGCATGGTTACGCTACTCACATGATTAAAAACTCCTTTTATACTTATCACTTGGTTTCAGTTTCAACGTCATTTAAGTCTTCTTGAAAAGTGTCGATAATGCCTTACATATATCATAATAAAGTTGTCATGGTACTAACACCTTGCTTACTCGGTTAATATATCACAATGACGTTACTATGCTATATCTATTCGTGACTTCCATTTTTCAGAAGGTTTGGCTTTCATCGGAATTCAGACTAGTTTTAAGTATACCTTGTCGAGGGACTATGACGGCATCACATCAGCTCTTAGACCTTGTTGGGGTTCTAACTTGACTTGCATATTGATACATTATTGTCGCATTATCTATTTTTAGAGCATAGACTTGGTAACAACAAATTGATTGGTCATTAAAGTAGGTGTGCATATGAATTTTCCTTGATAAAGATGATTGCATAAAACTACATCTAGGATACACTATAGCATAATTCCAACATCACCTTTAACGGCTTGCAGAAAACCATACACTTGGGGGTTATGCTAGGTACATACAAATGTCCTCTAGTGATGCCTAAAATCATAAAAATGGCAGCCAAATCAAATGAGCAGGATATGGGAGAAAACCCTTTTGACACCTTCCCATTCAAAGTGGTCATAATTTAGGATCACTCTTTCTCGAAGTTAAAGATACAGAGATGATAATTGATCATATTGGAGAAGAGTCAGACTCTTCGGGAGAACAAAAATGTTAGACCTAAGTAGATTTGATGAACTCCTATATTATAACAAAGATCAAGTACTTGTAAGAGTCTTGGCATTAGGAGCTAAAATTATACATGAGCGTGAAGAAGAAATAAATGTCACTAGCCCTAACTTAAGAGAGCGAAGATTCATTTTAGACACAAATAATCCTTTTGATGTGGGGTATGCTTCTACTTTTGGGAAACATAAGGTCATGCTTGAAGGTGAACCATCATGTAAACCTCACTTTAAGGCTTCATGAAAAGTAAAAACTGAGCTGAAAGCTTCCCCTGCTCCGAAATTTGATGAAGAAGAGGAACCCCTAGTTGAGGAGGAGATCCTCCAACAACAAATCTTGAAGTGCAGTAAAAAACTAGCAAACCTAGGCTCTTAAAAAAGAAACATATGCAAAGACAGACAAAAAAACTTAACGAGTTTCAATTTGATCCGCATACAGACTATACCTTTAAGGAAGCTCAGAATCAAAGGTAAATATCACCTACTAGAGAGAAACTCATTCAGGATGAATTAAAATCTATGAAAGATATGCTTACTACATTACAACAAGGAAATGTAGGCTAAAACAGAAAATATTCATATGAAGAACTATGCCCTTACCCCTTTGATAAGGACATGTTACAATAGCCTTTCCCAAAACACTTTACTATTCCCAAGTTTGATAAGTATAAGTGCAAAAGTGATCCTCATGATCATATAAAATAATTTTACATGGCTTTCCAAGAGGTCGCGTATAGCGATAATTTCTTAATACGACAATTTTTCCTCGCAGCCTAGGAGCCGTGGGATTGGAATGGTTTTATAGCATACCCAAGGGCTCCATTACTACGTGGCCCATGTTAGTAGAGAAATTTGTAAGGAATTACTCCTATAATATGGAGAGTGACATCACAATGAATGATCTATGTAACACAAAACAAAAACCCAATGAGACATTTGTAGGATTTTTGCAACGATGGCATGGGTTAGCTAGTCACTTTCCTTGTGCCTTACTAGAAAAATAGTTAGTGAGCATATTCATTCCTAACTTGAACTCAGAAATATCCTTTCACTTGCAAATGCATTGTGGCTCAAACTTTGAAGAAGTCATAGAGAAAGGCAGTCAAATTGAGAAAGTGCTCATTGCCAAGGGCACACTTAAACCTGTTACTAAAAACAAACATGAAGCCAAATCCACAGACAAACCTAAATTCTTCAATAAGAATAAACATGTTGTTGGTGATGGCATTACAGACTCCAAGAGAGTCCAAGCCATATAGATAGGTCCACTCTTAAAACTTTTGCAAAGGCCTCGTCCCAAATCACCTACAAAACATATATTCACATTCTTGACAAAATCTTTATCTACCATCCTAAAACAATTATATGGTGCAAAAATGGTAGAGTATCTAATTGCAACGGTGCCATATCTAGAAGATGCTCCAAAACTGGTTTGGTTCAAAGATCATGAATATTGTGACTTCCACCATGTTAAAGGACACAAAATGGATAGATGTTTGGGATTACACCATTATATCCAAGACCTCATAGAGGAAGGGAAGATCACTATGGATTCTCCCCCGAGAGTGGTAAGAGTTCAAATGAAAAATGGGTATTTACAAGGAACCTTTTCCGATCATGCCGATAAAAAGAAAACGAAAACAGATCAAGGGCAAACTTCCAACCACTATAGGACTACCGCCTATGTGTACCCTACAAGTGATATTCCTCATGATTCCCTCATTGGATGTATTAACTCGTCTAATTAATAGATCAACACCATTTGGATTTTAGAAAAAGTTTACACAGTCGGGATCGACGTGCCCACTTAATCATGCCAGATCCTATGCCTACCCTCAGAAAGTCAAGATAACTTAATAGATCAGTTAGATAAAATTCCCACTAAGATATCTAATCTTGATCTCGTCAAGATCTCTAATGCCCATAAGAACATACTATACAAAAATTTGTAAAATTCAGGGGTTTCCACAGAGGTGGATCCCATGAACGTTTAAGCCATGATTGCATGCTTAGACACCAACAATCATATTAATTTTGATCATACCGCAATTCCACATAACAACCCAAAGCATAACTTACCATCAGATATCTTTAAGTGGTGGTTACCCCATCGCAAAATCAAAAGAGTACTTATAGATGGGGGATCTGGTTTGAATATTTACACTTGAAGATGGTAAAGTAGCTAGGCCATTCGTAAACAGAGTCGGGTGCTAAGACTATCACAATCACAACATATGACAATAAAGAAAGAGTGTCAAGCAGGAACTATAGTGGTCCCCATTGAGGTAGGACCAACATGTCATGACACTATGTTCCATGTCCATGACTTGGACCTTCGCACAACATGCTCTTAGGACACCCATGGATCCATTCCATGCAAGCTATCCCATCAATGTTTCATCAATGCATCAAGTTATGTCATTAAGGGCAGGTGGTTACCATTTTGGGTGACCCAGAACCTTTCACACATTGTACAGCATTGCACAATTTTTCTCGTGCCACTTATGAATGTCCTTCTGCAAATGTTGTTGTCCCTCTACAAATGGAGGCTATAAAAACTGAATAGATTCAGAGTCCCTCACGCCTTTCAATCAATATTTTCCCTCATTGGTCAATCCATTTGCTTCATGGGAGGAAACATCAGAAAAATATGGCCCAAGTAGGCCATTCACTCTTGAGCAGGCTCTGTTGATATCAGACTTATCAGTATCCCCCAGGATAAGGGGTAAGCCTTATTTTCAGTTCAAGAGCACCCGTGAGCAATGTCCTAAACCATTGGAAAAATTTGTCCATAGTGGTCTCCTATCTAAGGAGAAAATGTTAGAAGACCCTACTAGTAGAGTGCCAGAAGGCACCATGGCTTCATGCAATCAAGCACCTTAGTACATCAAAGGTCCCTGCATGATGTTTGTCATGGGATATAGCGGGTTTGGATGTGGTGTTAATGCACAAGGCCGGTTGGAGCCTATCCCTATCCCTTGTTTTAAAACTAATAAACATGGCCTTGGAATAAGGCCCCATGACGCTCTACCTTCTAAGAATGATGCCACCTCTTTTGAACATGAGGATGTTTTGTCTCATTCTAATAGTGACACAGATTCCCAATATAGCCTTTACGAGAATATTACCTCCACGAACCTATTCCCGCATTCATTGGTCCTTACCTTATCCAAATCCATCCCCTAGATAAGTATACAAAGAGTTCTTGTATATCCCAAACTTATAGATTGGGATCAAAACTTCACATACCATTGGATTTCTTTGAAAATGATGAGGCATTCACAGAGTTCATGGGACTCAGGGACTTTATTCTAGCTGGAGACCACAAGAAAGGGTTTAAGATTCAACTAGATGCCTGCACCTACTTCATGGGGAAGAAGTAGAGATGTGTGGATGGTTGAATAAAAAGGTTGTAAATAAAAGTACACCCACTTCTGAGAAACCAAGCAAGAAGGCTCAACGGAAATCCCATAGTGACAGACTCTTTGATAAGCTCATAGAAAAATAGAATGAAGAGTCTAAAGATGAAGTGATTTATCCATTCAAAGATGATCATGAACTACCATAGGAGGTCAATCTTACTCTTCCCCCTGATCCTACGTGGATGGAAGATGCTTCTAAAATGATTATTGAGGAAACAATCAGCGTCAACATTGGCTCAGAGGAGCAACCTAAAATAGTCAAGTTGGGAGCTTCACTCTCAGCTCAGGAACAAAATACCTTTGTAGGGCTCTTAAAAGAATACGTGGACATATTTGCATGGACATATGTAGATATTCCGGTTTGGACCCAGAGCTAGTTGTGCACAACCTCGTTGTGCACCCAGATGCCAAACCAATCAAACAAAAGTTGAGAAAGATGCATCCTAAAGTGGCACTCTTGGTCAAAGAAGAATTAGAAAAGTTGTTAGCTGTTGATTTCATTAAACCTATTGACTATTCAAAATGGATCTCTAACATAGTCCCAAAGATTTAAAAACCTATTAGAATAAGGATCTCGCACGGTTTTTTGTGACATTAATAAAGCATGTCCAAAAGATGATTTTCCCCTACCTAACATCGACATGATAATCGGTTCAACAAAATTGCTATGAAATTTTGTCCTTGATGGATGGTTTTTCGTGTTATAACCAGATATGAATTGTGGAAGAATATTAGCATAAAACAACATTCATCACCTCTTTGGGAAAATTTTGCTACAAAGTCATGCCCTTCGGGCTTAAGAACACTAGGGCTACTTATCAATGGGCCATGACAGTTATTTTCCATGATATGATAAGTGACATCATGGAGGATTATGTTGATGATATCCTAGCAAAATCCAAAAGTATAAAAGAACACCCTAAAGTGTTGAGGTGTATCTTTCAATATCTAAGAGACTATAAGGTTCATTTGAACCCTAAGAAATGTGTCTTCGGTACTTTGTCAGGAAAATTCCTAGGGTTCATTGTCTCACAAAGAGGGATTGAAGTGGATCCTGCAAAGGTTATGGCTATCACAGAAATGCCACCACCTACCACTCTTAAGCAAGCTAAGGAGTCTACAAGGAAAGATTTAAGAAATCCGTTTCTTTATTTCACAAGTTGCGGATAAGTGCCACCCCTTTACTCATTTGCTCAAAAAGGATGTCACATTCAATTGGGGACTTGACTATCGTAAAGCCTTTACACCGCTCAAATAGTACTTGTCCATCCCGCCTGTACTAATGCCACCTACCCCGATGAACCTCTCCTCTTATACATTTCCACTACCCAGTTTTCCATTGGTGCATTACTTTCCCAAGATGACTTAGCCCATAAAGAGAGACTAGTTTACTATCTTAATTTGGACCTTGATCACATAAGAGCTGAATTATCCGTAAATAGAAAAGGCCTAATTAGTGGTTGTCTTCACATTTTAAAAGCTTTTCCACTATCTCTTAAATAATAAAACCAAGTTCATATCCAAAGTTGACCCTCTCAAGTACCTTTTATCCAAACCTGCTCTCTCACAGGCCAAATGGCTAATTGGATAATTCTCCGAGTGAGTTTGACATTGAGCTTGTGAATGAGAAGTATTTAAAAGGACATGTCTTGGCTGATCGGTTGGTAGAAGCTCATCTCTTAGGAATGGAACCCTTGTGCTTAGATTTACTAGATGCATCTATGATGTATTTTCAAGAATCCATAGAATGGCAGGTTCTTTTGATGGATCTTTTACCTTTCATGGATTTGGAGCAGGAGTGGTGCTAATCACTCCAACTGGCGATGTCATACCATGAGAATTTTGGAAGGGATTCCCATGTAAAAATAACATTACAGAGTATGAAGCACTCATCACTGGCCTCAAGCTAGTTATTACATGGAACATCAGATAACTACGAGTCATTGGGGACTCTCAACTTATCATAAAATAGGTTAATGATGAGTACAAGGTTAAAGATGAGAAGCTTATTCCGTATAATAAAATGGTTGAAACTTTGAAGGAATATTTCACACAAGTCATATTTGAACAAAAGCCAAGGTTGCATAATATATCTGTGGATGCTATGGCTACTATTGGGTCTCTCTTACGCATAGCACCTGAAGAAATCAATATGCCTTTCTTCGTGGAACATTTACCGATACCTACATATGATATGTCGGAGTCATATGTGGCATGTGAAGTTATTGGTCCTTTATCCCCTTAGTACGACCCTATCTTTTAATACCTATAAGATGGCACTCTTCCCCCTGACATCACCCATTTTGAAAAAAAAAACCCGTATTCACCGCATATCCTATTATACCCTCCTAGGAGGCACCCTTTATCATCGTGGCTATGATGGGAATCTTCATTGTTTGGATGTTGTTGATTCTATCCACACAATTAAGGAAGTACATAGTGGTATTTTTGGAGCACATACTAGTGGCATGGTCTTAGCTAAAAATATGTTGAGAGTAGGCTATTATTGGCCTACCATGGAATCCGATTGTTGTAACTTCGTAAAGAAGTGTGAACTATGCCAAAAATATGGAAATTTAATACATGTGCCAACACAAGCCTTACAACCTATTGCAACGCCTTGGCCATTCTCTAAATGGGGCCTGGATCTCATAGGGAAGATCCATCCTTCTTCATTAGACATTCATACTCACATCATCACTACCTCTGAATACTTTACCAAATGGGTAGATGTTGTCCCTCTTACGTATGTCACCGATGCGTATATTTCAAAATTCATCATGAACCATCTCATATGCCGTTACGGTATCCCCTTGGCCATTGTCACTGATAATGGTAAATCCTTCAAAAATAAAATGGTTAAAACATTATGTCAACGCTTCCATATCCAACTTAAGTGGTCTACCCCTTATTACCTCAAGGTAATGGACAGGCAGAAGCCACCAATAAGACCCTTGTACAGATTATGGAGAAGATGGTTAGCAAAACCGGCAGTAATTGGCATCTGCAGATACATCCCACCCTCTGGGCCTATTGTACTTCCATCCGCACTTCTACTGGTGTGACCCCTTATTCAATTGTCTATGGAACTGAGGCCATCATAACTTTGGAAGTGGAGCTTCCCTCTCTGAGAATATATCTCAAAGACTATCTTGATAAAGATGAAGACTACAGAGTTGCTCGCCTAGTAGAGTTAGAACTATTAGATGAAAGGCATATCAGAGCACTCAATCACCTAAAATTTTATCAGAACAGAGTGTCCAGAGGATATAAAAACACATCATTCACCAAGAATTTTATGTAGGAGATCTAGTTCTCAAAGAAAATCAGAAGAACACCGTCAAAGATAGAGAAAAGAAAGGAAAGTTCGAGGCTAATTGGTTAGGTCCTTATGTTGTAATTGTAAAATATGGATTAGGAGCCTACAAAATTGCATATTCAGATGGTGAAGAGATTCCAAAACCTATGAATTCCATGCACTTGAAGTGGTTCTATGCTTAAGCATGATGATAATATCAAATAAGAACTAAAAATTGGAAAAAAAAAAAAAACAAGCAAAAAAAGGGAAAAATGAGAAAATCGTAAAGAAAAAGCAAGTCGTCTTCATGTGAAAACCACACAATTATGGCACAATGGGTAGGTCCTTGAGTGAAAACCAGTTTTTGGCACTCAAGGAAGATTCGCTGACACAAATTACTCTTACGGAAGGACGGGTAATCATTACCACTTTTTAGATCTACGACTTTTTCTGCTAGGTCTAGGAACCCTACTAGGACCACTTTTTCCTTACCATGATCTGGTTTGTTTTCTCTTATATCTACATGGAGGAAATCACCTTTGTATACTCCCATCTAACGTTGAGCATGAAAGTACCGTTGTCATCTTCTTGCATATACGCGCATGGCATTCTGCCTTTTATATATTCCCACATCACGCTGGGGGCATCCACGCTTCTTTGATTCTTGTATATTGCTTTCAAAACATGACCTTGGAAAATACAAAAACAATTGGAAAATGATACACAAAAAATATAAACATCTGGAAAATTTCCCTTTTAGGGATAAAGCTACATTCACCTCACAACGTTATCCTAGGAACACCTAGACAACAATGGAAAACGTAGCTGCAAAACTTATCTTTTTCTTATAGATAAACTGAAAACATTAGAAAATATGTAAATTCTTTCTCGAAAAAACAAAGTAGTGCTTTAATTACTTTTATTTGTTGGTTTGTATAGTTTTGGTGTACTTAGTCTGTTGAATTGTTGGTTCTTTAAATGGATCATTTGCTTATCTGATTTTGAATCTTGTTTGATTTAAATTATGTATTGCATTACATACATTTGAGAACTCTCATGCTTGTAAACAATTGTTGTAGGTTTCTCTATTTTGTTATGTGTGTCGTTTAAAGTTCATTTTTACTTTCTTAGATTAGATCTCATTTTAATCTCTTGTTAAGTTTTTGCATGTGTTTGTTTAGTAGTAGTTTGTTGTATGTGTATATTTGTTTAGTTTTGTTAACTTTTTCTTGTGTGTTTTTGCACATGCTTGTTTTTTTGTCACATCTATCATCTTTCATTTCATCACATTTCTAACATCATTCACTACATCATATATAAATATATATATATAAATGCTAAGTATTACATCAAGCATGTATGATAAGCTAAATCATCAAATATCATATCATCAATGGGGGCAAGAGGGGTTGCGCATAATCACAAATCTATCCCCCCCACACCAATATCATCTAGTATCATCCCAAGTGCTAGCATAAAAACTCAAAAATAACTCATGAATCCAAAACATGTGGTGCTATCTATAGATACATCATCAAATATGAAAGCATGAAATATACACATTTCTAAATCTAAGATATGCCACATACATAAAGGAAAGAGCAAATCATACATCATAAATCCATCATAGAATGATACATCAAAATGTCCATATATACATGTATAATTGTCCAGGTTAGTACTCAAAATAATACATCATCGATACAATATGCCATAAAAAAGGGGCATGCATCAAAAATAATCGAGCCTTCATCACGAGGCATCATCAAAATAAAGGTATACACAGCTATACATCAAAATTAGCCTTCATAAGAGGCATGTATACAAAATATTTGTACAATAAAAAGAATGTAGAGCTCAACCAAAACTCTCACCCTCGTCGGGGCTCCCAGGTCTGTCACTTGGTTAATAGAATAATGGTGGCTATGATTGACCTAGACTAGGAGCACCACCAAATTGTCTAGATGGCCCTTGTCCAACCGATTGCTCAAAGAATAGGCTATCTAACTCGGTCTCGAGAGAATGACCAGATCTCTGTGACTTGGAACCTATCATGCTAGCCTCTCGATGCTGGAATGAGTCTACTCGCCGGGCTTGCCGAAAGCGCCTTGAAGTAGGTAGTCCTATAATACAAGGCCTCATTGTCGATCTCATCGCAGCTCATATCAAGTATGCATCTCTATAAGTGAGAGCTTCCTGTAGGGCGGCATCTTATTGGCTCGTAAACTACCAATATAAACCTAGGACTATCTCAAGGTAGAAGCCTCTTGATATCTCTCTATAGTAATAACTCGCACCCTGGGCTCGTGCTCGATCCCTCTACGTAAGATAGCCCTGTGACTGTTCCTATGCATGGTCCCTCGAGCAACAACCATCCACACCTGAGTCTAGGACTAGTGTAGGAGGCTCAATATCTAAGCACCCTGTGTGACCATCTCTCACATTTGACTCTACCATGAAGCACTATCGCTGCTCTGAGTGGCCTGTGCTCTAGCTAGGTCCCTCTTTTTGTCAAAATCTATACCCGGGTGAGTGCCTAATCTCGATCTGTTTGTGAGGTCCTGCACTGTGCCCTCACTTTGTGTCTCTCTCACTAGCCACATGTAACTATACAACAATGGCTACCTATAACTTTGTCAAGAGAAGATCACCGCCCATTAGCGCTATTGATCCGTGGAATATCAAATGGTGGCCCTTGCTCTAGAAGTACCGCTTGAAGGGGGTATATATCCCTACTGGAATTCCCACTAGGGGCAACTCTATATCCACGAACCCGTATACCTATCTCACTGGGCCTAGGGCCTTGTACACGTGGCTGCTATGGTATGGGACCATGTTCCCTACCTCTAACATGGTGGTGTGTATCGGGCCCACCGTCATCATCGTCATCATCACTATCATCTCCACCCTTGCCACCGCTAGAGGCACCACAAGAGGAGGTATCACACCGATGTCATAGGCCACTCGAGAATAATCAAACGGCACGGAGAACATCGTGATACCATGGCCCATACTCTAGTGTAATGCCTGGATCTCTAATCTATCTCAGTGGCACCCAAATAAAAGGTGGCACTGTCGAAAATCAGTGCTCTATCATGAGAAATATGTGGCCCCATATCAAAATGCTCTCTAGCTCTATGAGCATACCATTTATCTGGCCCAAGAACATCCTAGGTAAGGCCAAGCTGCCTTTGGAATCAATCTACTCTATATAAATCCCACATATAGTTGCAGTGCCAAAAATAAATTGCTCGATGGTAGTAGTGCTGAGCTATAAACCATTCTCTGGCCACCTTTGGAAATGTCTATAAGACCTCCATACAATAGAGGCCTGTCACAACTCATCTAACTCGCACTTGTAGTGGTATGTAACTCCCATGAATGGTCGCACATCATCCCCTTCGGGACCCAACCCATTGTAGAAGGCTCGTCGGGAGCCCAAACTCTCAGAACACCTAAGGGGCGACCAATAGTAATGTGGTCCCACACCCAAATCTATAGCAAATGAGTAGGTCCTACCATCTTCTGACGGTAGTAAGTGATCAAATGGAGGTCCCAGTATAAGTGTGCTAGAATGCACTGACCCCAGCAGTAGGTCTGTCCCTCCACCAAACCAAGAATCACTCCCAGGAGCCCAAGCAGAAATGAAGCACCAGTCTTGTCAGGGAGTAGAACTCCACTGACAAGAGCCATCATATAGACCACTACTCGGTCTAACTCTAGATCATCTATACATCGGGATAGTCTGATGGACATCCCATACTGTGGTATAGTAGGAACACTGAACAAATGTATGATATGACGCTGAATGTTGGTCCAGCGGCTCATAGTCTTGATAAGCTATCCCTAAATTGAGACTCGCATGATGCGCTATGCATCCTCCAAGGTAATGGTGGTCTCCCTAGTAGGGAGACAAACACTAGCTCTCATTGTGCCATCGCTCTACTATGGCTATCAAAAGGCCATGATCTAAAGTGATCTGGGCATCTCAGCCACATGAGTCAATCCCATCATGTGCAAAAGACTCACTAGGGTCACTTTATCATCATCATCAAATTGTGCCTCTATCACAACTAATCGACTGTAGTGCTCATGAGTCTGAAGAATGGGTAACATATGCTATAAAATCAACACAAGTGTTAGGCATCTAACATTTCTATATATTTTTCTAAGGAAAAATAATTCTTTTAATGCATCTAACTTACTAATTATTCTTTTCTTCTGAACTAATCTCACCTATATTCTTCTATACTTGGCTATTTTCTAGCCAAAATTCTTTTCTCACTTCATTCTAGTGCATACATACCTCCTTTGCACTGTGCACCATAAACGATGCATACGCACCCTTGTGGATGCATACACACACAACCCCTTCTTCTCCCATTTTGTGTCAGCCATACAAGACACATACGTGCCCCATATGACACCTATGTGCTTGCTTCAATGCGCACGTGTGTGCGTGGCCATTCAAAACCCTAACCAACACATATGCCACCCTCTAAATTTTTCTACGGGTATGTGTGCATGTACCCACCTTTCCCAATATGTACGCGTGTATGTACCCACTTCTTCCAAACAAGTATGTGTACACATCTCTACCTCCCATGAACAGATGCGTGTGTGCGTCCATGTCTATTTTTGACACATATGTGTGTGCGTACCCATCAAACCAACCCATACGCCTATGCACATGCATCAAATTTCCTCCTACCCACCTTATAAAACCCTAAAAATGCATTAAATGCGTAATTAATAGGGGGTTAGGACACTCAAAAACGGTCCATCCACTGGGTCTTGCATGTACTCTTGGATGCAATCCACGTGCCTCATCCTCCTCAGTATCCTCACCATCTCACTCCAGGGCTCTCGCTTTCGCTCACGGTAAAAATTTGCAAAGGCTTTGGTAGAAATGAATTGGTTGTGATTATTTTACTAACCCCGGGTGGGTATATTAACCCGTCATGATGCCCCTGGGGCATGTTTTCTCCACCGTGATCATTCTAACCTTCTTCTATCTGCTGCGATAATTATTTTTATTAATTTTCACATGCTGGGGCACTTCGTGTCATCCAATGGTCCCTTCTTCACCGCACTGAGATAATTTAAGAACCTTTTAGACACCTTTTTCCCTCCTTTTCCTCTATTTTTCATCTATTTTCCCCCGTCATGATGATTATTTACTAATTTATTTTAAATAAATTATTCTCGACCCATCTTTCTTCTTATGGGTGTAGATCTTGGCTCTCTGGCAGCCTCGCCTTCCCGTTACGGCCTACACATGTATTTTTAGAAGATCTTTGATCTTTTGAAATTCTTCTGACCGATCAAAAACCTAAAAAAAAAAATTCACAAAGATATTTAAAAATAACAAAAATATTAAAATATTAAAAAATGGCTCAAAATTGATTAAAACTGATTATCTACGGCTGAAATATGTGTCTATTGCATGGCACTCATCCCAGATCTTGCTAACATTTTCAAACGTTTTGAAACAATGACTCGCACATCACCAAAATCTTCAATCACTTACACAAGCTATGTTGCTTACTTTTTCTGTACTCTGGGGCACTATCGGTTGCCTGGTATTATTTTCATTGTGCACATTGCTTTTTCATCATACCCAAGTGTCCTCTATATTTTTCCTTGTATAATACACCTTGCTTGGGGCATCATTCTTCACCCTTTTCATTTATCAGAAAATTTGGGACGTCATCTAGATAAGAAAATATTTGTGTAACTATCTTAAACATTTTTGGTTTAAGTGTGTGTGATTGTACTTATTTCCCTGTCAGGTGATTTTGTTTATTTCTCGTATTGCATTGCATTCGTGTATGTTGCATGGAGTTGGTTATTTTTAGCACAAGATGGTTGTTTGTATCTTGGATTTTAATGTCATTTTACGCTTCCATCGCATGCTCACATTTTAATAAGAACCCATGAGGAGGATTCTAAGCATTATGATGATTAAGTATTGATAGCAATTGATTTGCGGATAGCTCAATATCCCTTTTTCTTCTAGTTTCTCGTCTTCTCTATCCACTTCTCTCTCTGTTTTTTTTTTTATCGTCGATCAAGTTTCTTCATCACCCCATCAACACTTGAGGGGGCATTCGTCATCCTTCATCCTATTAATTTTTCTTCTACCCCTTCAAAATTTTCTACTTGTTTGTGTTTGTCTACTTTCTTTGAAGTGACATAGCTTACGTCACCTCAAAGAGGGGAAAATGTAGACACCTGTAGTTTGATCAATACACTATTATTTCTAATGGTGCACTAACACCTTTTCCTTTGCAGATTGACGACACATCGCTAGTTAGACCTATCTAACTCCCTTCTTACGACACCCTTTTGGTCATTTTTCCTCTTATAAACCATTTAAATAGGTTGTTATAGCCTCGTTCTAACTACATTAGCTTCTTATTCTCTTCTATCTTACTTCTATTAGCTCCCTGGAAGATCAATCCACTTCGTTGGATTGATTAAGCCCTTCAGAACCCTTCCAGAACCCTAATTACTCTCTAAGAGAGATTAATCAGTCTAACCTAGGTTAAATACCCTAAACATAGTCAAATCACACTTTGACTTGCTAAAAGTGCTTTTTGGACTTTATCCTTTGTCCCACATGCACCCAAATCTCCCTTTTCTTCCAAACCAAAACTATAAATAGGGCTATACCCCCTCCCTCATTTCCTAAGAATTCTCTCTTCTTCCTAGCATAGATTATAGCAATTTGTTTAGGCTTTAGTTTGTATTTCATCTTCTTCCATTTGAGCTAAAAGCATTTGATTTTGTATTTCATAGTATTAACATAGAGTAAAAGGGAAGATCCATTGACCTTGAAGCCATTAACAGGAGATCTCTTTCTCTTAACACATAAACCGAATGCTTAGATCCTCTTAGGTTCATTATTTCAAGATTTCAAAGAATAGAGATTAACTTCATTTTCTTAGTTTGCATGTTTATTTAAAATTAATGTATGCAAAGAAAAAAAACTTACTCATTTCTTATCACATGGTCCATTCATAAGATTTTTAAAATCCTTTGGGGTTTCTTTAGAGATTCTTGCCCCAAATCCATGGCTTTTGCAACTTTTCATTGAACACATCTAGTAACATGCATGTTGATTCTTCTCCTTCTATTGCTTCATATCCTCATGATTCTTTGGATGTTATTCCTACTGCCTCTATTGAAATTCCATGTTCTTCACCACATATTACTTCTTCCGCACCTACATCTAGTGTGCCTATAGCATCAACATCCTCCACTATTGACATTCATATGATCACTCATAATGGCAAGCTTCAACCACTCAATGTACCATTCACATATTTTGTCATTCCCTCGTATGATATATTATCACTCATGCATAGTATTGGCCAATTAAAACCTCAGGTCCAATCTATCACCCTTGAAATCAAATTCTATTATGCTTCTATCGATAAAAAAATTGTACATGGAAATCGCATTGTAAAAAATATTCATAATTCAATATTTCTTAAGGATTTTATCATGCCTCCATTTTCATGCTTTGATGGTAATGGAAATCTATATTTGTATCTCAAGTATTATCATCTAGTTATGGCTTCTTACTCCAATGATCGATTGTTGCTTAAATATTTTCATCATAGTCTTATTGATGATGCTCTCCAATGGTACACACATCTACCTTTTGGATCTATTAGTACCTATTGTGAGATGGAAGAGGTATTTCTTTAATGTTTTATACTTAACAATGGTCCTAGAGTCACACATGATCACTTACCTAGCTTACATCAAGGAAAGACAAAACCTATTATTGATTATATTCTATGTTTCAATGTTTACATGCATCAACTAGTCTTTCAGCCCATTGATCTAGAGAAGTAATTCATATTTTGTCATGGATTGATTCTTGCTTTAAAAGAGCACTTGTAATATGACACATGCAAATCATTCATGTTATTATGCTATAAGGTCATTGATATAGAACATGATCTCATTACTACACATGTTATAGATCTTGCTCCCACTTACATTACTATTATATCATCTAGTTCTTCTCTTCCATCTGTTAAGCATCCTCCAAGGTATCCATCTCCTTTTTCCCACAAGAAAGTTAAATATTATTCATCACATAAGCATCCTTCATCTCCTCCACTATGTTGGGTTCCACCTTAGACTTATACATCTCCTACTCAAGAGCCATTGTAATTTCCACATGCTTTTAAACCTCATGATGTGCTGCATTTTTGCTTGATAATTACTTGATTCAATTACCTTATAATCAATATCCTCCTCCTCATTTATTGCAACGTCAATGTGATTGTCCTTATTGCAACTATCATCATATCAATGGCCATCGTGATAATGATTGTTGTGCCCTTCATGATAGATTACAACAATTATAAGACAAGGGTGTCATTTCCTTTGGCTCTCACTCTCGTGAGTGGTCTATGTCTCCAATTCCATGAAAGCATGATGTTACTCTAGTTCATTTATCTCCTTCACCCGCTTCTAAAGTCATTATTCTTCCACTACCACATGTCACTATTCATACACACTCTCAATATCATTCATCCACCATTGCACTTTGTCTCATCCACTCGCGCAGTTTTCCTACTACAAATTGGATTCCTAAGCCTTTGACACCCGTGTTTCCCACCACTACATCTCCCATCATTGGATTTATCTCATCAAACATTCAAGTTGACTCTTATACTCATGTTTCTTCCACTCCACATGTTTCCACTACTCCACATCTCGCTTGGTAATTTCTAGGTGATTTTTCTCACCTCACCATCGAATGAAAAACTTGTGTTCTTATAGTTATTACACGATTGTTAATGGATATGCTACAATAATAACCTCACTACATCTATGTAATAAAATTTTCATTTATATATGTATCTAGCGTACACTATCATATCACTTCCCGACGATGCACTCATGTTCTATAGTTCATTTGTGACTACCGAGGGTCTTATATATGTTAACCTCATATCATTAGACACACGTTGGTGGCATCAATCTTCTTCCCCCTCTTCATAACTTACACATGACATAATATATATTTTTATTCTACATTTAATCGCATATCAACATATCATCACTTCATGATTATTTGATTTTATCTGTCGTTTATACATCAAATATAGTTATTCCCATCACATACTATATATTTTATTTCAAACTATTGTCACCAAATCATTGCACCCTCCGAATGGATGAATGTGAATAGGACGTTTGCTATGATTGGGACATATGGGATCACCTCTCAAGGTGTGGGACTTGAATTTGAGGTTAGCTTTGTGGAGAAGGATGGATTCATTTTCTTAAAATAAGTGTTGTATTTTTTCCTAGTATAATAAAAGGACTATCTAGTACTAGGCTAACACCTTAATGAGTTTTGAGAAAAAATATTTTACAAAAATGAAACTATACTAAGGATAGTGATGTAACGAATAAAGGGATGTTTAATATTTTGAAGGGCTAATGTGGGTAGGATGCTCGCATTGGTGTCCACCTTCACCTATTGCAACCTAGAAAGGGTATGAAATGCCACAAAATAGGGCATGCGTTCCTTTATTAAACTTGAACATATGTAAAGGATAGATCAAATTTGATTCAACACATAGTTAATTTATCATGAGAAAGGAACACATGCACTGGTCAAACATCTATTTCAGCAACTATGAATAATGATAATGTAACTTTAAACAACATAAGAAAAATAAGATTTCCACAACTGATATAAAAGATAATCACATTACTCACTCACAACATGAAATAAATAACTGAAATAAAGGTAAGTTAACAACTCACACTATGGAATCACACATTCACAAAGTAAGCATTGATAACCCATCCAACAAAATAAAATTATATTCTAAATTGCAAGGTGTAACTTTTAATATGATCAAAAGGTTTTTTAGAATTCTCTCGAAACACTCTTCTAAGCTTGAAGAGAGACCTCACTCAAAAATAATCTCTCCCTACTAGCTTAAAGCATCAACTATTTATAATTTCTTAGTCCGAGCCATTACAATTGGGCCCATAACTAACATTTCCTAAAAATAGAAATGTCATTAAATTAAGGGAACATGATCCCATCAAAATAGAAAATTTGTTGCAATGGTTTGAATCAGTCAACCCTTTAACTTCAATCGATCTAGAGCTTGGATCTGACCTTTCATGGCTGCTTAGCTTTGGCTTTGTTCAGCTACACCTTCCTCTCTTGCAAGTTTCTATTATTCTCCTTCCCACACAGCCATTTGATGTTTATACTCAATGAAGCACTTGATGATTCCCTGAATTTCTTCATCTCCAGGCCCACATGCGTAGTGATTCACTACATCTACCATCTTGATCTCCTTTGTGATCTTGGCTGGCAATCTTCAAATTTTATTCATAACTTTCTTTAGCCTCCCTATGAAATTTTTACACAAGAACAATTGGTCAATGGAATCACTATTGAAAGTTTTGGTGACTTCATCATCGTGCTTGACCAAATCCTTGAAATTTTTCTTAATTTGATCTTTAGGAAGAGCATCAATGTTTTCATTGAAGAATTTTTAATTAGCAATATCAAACTCTTTTGAGATGTCATTCAAGGAATCCATGATTTCTACTCGTTTATCTTCAAATTTCTTAATTAAATCCTATAATACTTGGCACCGGAATTCCTGACCTTTTGGTATTCAAATAACTTTGAGGCATCTTTGATCACCTCTCCCTGAAGGATAAAGTTAGGGTCTTCTTCTTTGATCTCACTCCATGTTACCAACTATAAATTCAAGTTATTATTATCTTTGGAAAAAGCCTCACCCATTTTATAAATAAAATCCTTCCCAACCTACAGATCATTATATATTTCGACATCCTCCTTGATTAAGGGATTAACTTCCTACAATATGTGTTCAATCCATCCATTTACCGATCTCCCTTTCTAGCCCAGATTCTTGAGCTCATGATAATAAATTTCGTTGATGGTAGAAGAAATTGTCATGGCCGTAGTAGTTGAGACTTTGGTAGATGGAGTTAGTTGGGTTACTTTGCATAACAATGAAGTGAGCTATTCGACCTTGAGTTTGAGCTCATCTTTTGTAGCCTTATCTTTGTCATATTTTTCCAGCAGAGCCCCAAGAGTAGTGTGCACATCTTGTTTGGCTCCTTCGTGAGTAGATTTTCCCAATGAAAATTGAGAGATTCGATAATCTACTATAGTAATTGTCTCTTTAGTTTTTCCCTCAATGGGGTAGTAACCTCTATGATTTGCTCTCTAGATAGATTCACTGTCAGACTTGAAATAGTTCTTGGCCTCTCACTCTTTCTTTTAGGCATCTGTTCCAATATAATGAGATCTATGACATCTCCGAGAAGCACCTTCTTCTTTCGCTGATTGGATTGTCTAAAAAAACATTCAGAATAGCTAATGTTGATGAAGATGGGACAATATATTCGATACCGAAACATTAGTAAAAATTTAGGTAGAAGTGGCCATGATGGATGGGGTGGACATAAGGACAGGACATATGAGTTGATAAAATGATGCTTGGGAATGAGGTGGAGGGAAATGGAAGTGAAGAAGAAATGGGTGACATGATAGTTTCTCAGCTGAGAGAACTGGAAGGGATGAGAAAACTTGGGCCATGAAAGAAGATGGGAAAGAAGAAATGATTATGGAAGTGGAAGGAACTTATATTAGAAGTGACAGAGGAGGAGGAAGAACATGTGATGGATCTTGAGAGATACTAGGGAGTCACTAAATTCAACCACTTCATCATAGGTGCTTTGCAGGAGACACAACCTTAGAAATACAAGCCTTGGAGATAGATGAGCCACCAAAAACAAATGAATTCTTTTTTGAGTCATATGGGTTTTTTAGGTCAACCTTTTCTGCTTTGTGAGTGTTGATTGGCTCATGGTTAGTGGGGCCTCTGTATTTTTAGATTGTTCTACTCCCTTGGGTGAAATTCCCAAGGCAACCAACCAACTATAAGTTCTCTATAGAATGGGCCCCTCCCTCTCCTTTGTATTGCATCATTCCTCTATATACAGATTAGTGCATGGCAATGGTTGATTAGAAATATTATCATTTTTTTATGCCACATATAAAACCTCACCATTAACCTCCACCTCCTTTGGGACATCGGCCAAGCCAAACTACTGAACCTCATCCAAGGTCAACCTCTCATAATCCCTTTATCACACGATGTATTCATCCCGACAATGAATCTAGATATCCTCCAATTAGGGCACATGGGCACTGGACCGACCTGTTTCACTAAATTTACCCCAATAATCAAAATTAGTTCATGGATGAAAGGTTCGCAAAGTCACTTCAGCCAATTCTACATCCACATTTTTGGCCTTATGAATATTCAGGCAGGTGTATCTGCTAATTGAAATAGGGAAATGCATTCTGAATTGTGGTGCTTGTTTTGAATTCGATGATAATCCAAAATTGTCGACCAATTATAGTATAACCCATTTATTAGTGGGGAACCTTACTTGCTTTTTTGGTGGCACTGTGAATCCTAGAACCCGAATGTAAGTGAATGTAGGAATCGTAAATAGATGGCTCCCCACTTACGTACTTCTTTGAGGGCTTCATCAGAAATCCTTCAGTTTTATAACTCCTTGTCAAAATGGTAGAGGATAACCGTAAAGAAGGCATCATTGACCCAAAAAAATGCCTACTTCCTTCACTTAGTGTTAGTGGGGACGAGATATCATAGATTTGGGAGGTGTTACGAACACCTTTAATATTCAACCCAGAGAAATCTCCCATAGAAGTGGCCACATAAACCAAGAAGGATGTCATATAGAAATTCTTTGTGGAAATCACCTTGCTTAATTGATAGAAAATGGAGCTACCGATATGCTCCCCCCATCAGATAAAATCGTTATTCTTCTTGATGGTAGCGATGTACAAGAATTGCCATTCCCTGGAATTCCTTTGTAGAAGGGAAACACGAAAAATCTGCTTAGTAGCACAATAAGGTCACTGAAATCTTGAATAAAATTTGACCGATGCATGGTTTTGGGTAATTTTTCAAAGCTCTTGGCCAGATAAGTTTTCATCACGATTTTTGTGCATACTTCCTCTTCCTTTTCCCAATGTTCCACTGCTGACTTTGGTGAAATTATGGCATAATCTTCAACATCAAGAAGTTTTAAAAGATCTTCGAAGAAGTATGAGTCCAAACAGATTACCACCTTATCATCATCATCTTTGACTGGCATGGATTCTTTGTTAGAGTGGGCTGCAATGGCTAAAACAAACTCTAGGCAATGCATGGATGTGGGAAAACTGGTAGCAAGGGCAAGCCCACTTTCATAGATGGCCTACATATATTATTTCTTGTTCAAGCCTTTAATCTTTCCTAGAAATCTTGAAAATCAATTTTCCCTAGGTTGGTGTCCCCTATATTTCCTAAGTCGGAAGACATGCAGGAGTGAGGAGAAACTATAAGAAATAAATAATTCATATTTTCTTTGCCATTTGATGTAGAAGTAGACATTAAGCTCTATATGTTGAAATGAAAGCCGAAGTTGAAAAATACTAAAAAAGAAGTCTCAAAACCTGAAGTGAAATACTCAAAGATAGGTCCCGAACTTTAAAAAAATCACCTTCCAAAACCCCAAACTAAAGAGTCCGAAGAGAAAAACTCCGTAGTTCCGTAAAATTTTTCCAAAATGAAATTTCAAAAATTTTCTCACGAAGTGCAAAGTTCTAAAAACATTTTCCGAAGTGGAAAGTTCTGATTTTTTTCCGAAATGGAAAGTTTAGAGAAATTTATCCGAAATGAAAAGTTTCAAAAATGTTCTCGAAATGGAATTTTGAAATATTTCTCCAAAATGAAAATTTCCAAAAAAAAAATCCGAAATGAAAACATAATGCCAAGTCCTCAAAATCTAATAAGGAAATTACCAAACAATGCTAATCTCTAAATCCCAAAAGTTACTAAGAGGAAAAATGGAAAACTTGAGGAGCTCCATTGAAAAATCTAAATTCCTGTGGAAACTCAAAACATGGAAACATGGTGGGTAATGATTTTGTCATTCCGAGGGGTACACAAAAAATGAAAACAAACAAAATGAAAATAAGATATCTTAAACCAAAAGGAAAATAAAAATATAAAATACCTCGAAAATGACGTTGAAAGGTACAAGAAATGGAATGTCAGAGGAAATGTGTCAAGTAAAAATGACAAGTAAAAATTAAGTTTAAATAGAAAACCCAATATTAATGGAAAAAATCTTATTTTTACGGGGTTGGTGAAAAATTAAATGCACAAAGGACTCTGAAAGTCTGAAACTTGAAATCTTGAAATTTTAGAATTTCGGGGTTTGATTTCAGAGATTGGGAGATGAAAAATGTGAACTTGGTAATGAAAATTTCTGAAATCCAAAAGCCCAAAAGTCTGAAATTTTGAACTTTTGGACTTTTGGACTTCAGAAGTTCGAAAGTGAAAATATTAAAAATGACTCAGAGAATTCCGAAATCCAAAAGCCCGAAAGTATAAAATTTTGGACATTCAGACTTCAAAAATTTGAAAGGGATTTAACCAAAATGTGGCCAAATTTTCTGAAACTCGAAAGCCTGAAAGTCTGAAAGTTTAGGATTTTGGGGTTTCAGACTTTGGAACTTCGGGTTAAAAATTGCCAATTACTTAATAAAAACTATGAACCCAAAAATCCCGAAAGTCCGGATATCGGGGTTTTAATTTGGAAATTTGAAACACCATTTTAAAGACTTGTGCCATTAAAATTTGAAAGAGAAAATCTATGAAATCCAAAGTTTAAAATTCAGATTTCGGGCCTTGGGGAATTTTCCATTTACAAAGGATTTTCTCGGAAAAAATAAAAATTTGACCACTTTTGACATCTACTTCTCAAGGTAGATTAAAACGTTAACATTTTTAATGACCTCAAGGGAAATCTTGCTTGCTAAGATTTTAGACTAGTAGCCTTAAGAAAAACATTGGGAAAAGGAGTCCTAAAAATAAGACTAAAAAGAAAACACACAAGAAATGGAAAAGAAAACAAACGATGTGCAAAGCACTTGGAGGAAAAGAAAAGAACACTATACAAGGTGGAACAATCTGAAAAGTAGGATTTGAGATGTATCCCATTCACATGAATGGGAAATTCTTCTTCATTGAGTCTAGATAGACGAAATGAATTCATCTCTTTGCAACTTATAATAATATAAGGCCCACTCCAGAGGGCATCGAACATGGCATGCTTTCTGGTTTGGCTCTGTCTTCATCCTCGTTATCCAAAATTCACCCCCCAGGGTAATTTTGATAACATGCATTAAATTCTTTGGTCCCGAGCAAGATAGATTGATTCAAGGCAAAAATCATGTTTCTGGGGTCCCCTCGGCTTTTTCTAACTCTCCTGTCCAAGAAGAAAAGAGCAAGTTCTAAAAAAGGGTGAAAAAGTTGCAAAAACCAAGCTTGGGGCAGAAAAAATCATGAAAATCAGCTAAGTCCTAGTCCAGGCGGTCCTTGGGACAGTTGGGACGTCGGGGCACGAACCGGCCGAAAAGCCTCCAGGTGGTCCATGCAGCAATTGGGACATCTGGGCCGTAGGTACGCGTGGGACGCGAAAAGCCGATTCGGCCGAAAAAGGGAAAAAATTGCCTAAGTCTGTTTCACACAGTTGGGACAAAAGTACACGAAGGACGCAGATCGGCCGGTTTGGGTCAAGTCAATACATTTTGGGTAGTTCGAGAAATTTTTCCCTGTAGTCTGGGGACGAGATGGGACAAAAGTACGCGGAGGATGTGAACCGGCCGGTTTGGCCGAAACAGAACTTTCGTTTGGGACATCTGGGCCAAAAGTACGCGCGGGACGCGGAGAGCCGAAAGAGCTGAGAGTGAATGGAAATGTGCCACGTGTCTTCACCTCAAAGAGGGACAGGTGGCCTCGAATCAGGTGGATCGGAGAAATTTGTCTCGAGACGGTTTGGGACATCCGGGCCAAAAGTACGCGCGGGACGTGAGGAGCCGAAGAGCCCGTGACGAATCAAGAAATGCCACGTGTCCTAAGGTGGGGAAATGCGGAGATTCGGAAGGACTTAGAAAATTTAGCAAAAGTTTTGGCCAAAAAACTAAAAGGTAAAGGTTTTCCCCGCGCCCCTGTCGACGAACCAAATGATGCCACATGTCCCAAGTGGCGGGCGCGGGGAAAATGAATTTTTTTCCAAAGTGTAAGAAAAGTCAAAATTTTCAAAGGGAAACCCATGGGAGGAAGATGAGAGAGAATTTCTCATCCAATCAGCACTTGCCATGTGGCGTCCGACCAACGAGCGCGGAAAATTCAAATTTTTGCCCGCCGATCCGTTTTTTGGGCGTTTTTACCCTAAAACTTCAAACCCGTATATCTTTTGATCCAGAGCTCAGATTTGCACGTTCTTTATATAATTGGAAAGCTTATGAAATTATATATAGGATTCCATGGTCAATCTCTAATTTTGGTTTAGTTTGGAGAGAGAAAATTATAAAAATGTTTCTGGTACATGTTCATGGCCAGAAGTGACATTTCAGCGACCAAATTTTAATGTAATGGGTCACACTCTCGTCCCATTTGGTCAAAATGACAGGGTATGGGTTTGTAAGGTCCTCCATACTGATTTAATGCATTTACTGATCAATGAGGAATGGGCTCCCATGTTTTTGTATGTTTTCTCTCTCCTAGGATCGACCCATGCAATGTAAAAGCCGATTTGGCTCATTGATTATAGGTTGTTCATCTTTTCGGCTCTGCCCCCTTCTTTCTTCTCTAGGGTTGAAAATGGAGTTCTAACCTCCTCCCTTGCTCTGTAATGGAATTTTTGCCTTTTACTATTGAAATGATGTTCTGTGCAAACTTCTGAAGCAACAAAAACGTGTTTCGTGATGCATCTGTCCATCCTTGCTCGTTTTTCACTTGTTTTCTTCTTTCCTCTCTTCATTGCAGGTATTTGTGCACGTTTGAATGTTCATTGCAGGTCTGGAGTTGTGTTCATGGATTTTTGGGACATTTTCTATGTGAAATCTATCCTTGGGCTCGTGATGCATCTGTCCATCCTTCCCATTTCTCACCTCTCTTTGTTCCATGGCAGTTTTGATAGATGTTCAACATTCTCCTTCTCTGGTGTATCACCATTTTAGTGTAGGCTTTTGTTGTTTTTCCCTTCTCTCTCTCTCTCTCTCTGTCTCCTTGGCATGGTTAGATTAGGATTAGATTAGCTTGCCTGCACTGGAATAGCTTATGGCAGGTAGTTTAGGAGTAGGAACCAGCCTTCTCTGGAGATTCCTTTCTCATTCTTGCATGTCCCACACTTGGAGAAAGGTTTCAATGTTGTGCAATCACACTGGATGCTAGAGTGATCAACCTAGAAATCTGATCAACGTCCAGGGGTGCTGTGATTTTGCACTAACAATTTTGGCATGCCCGGTGGGACCTTAGAGGTCTTCCACTTCATCTTTTGCAGGTTGGTGTGTTCCTGTGAAGATTTCAGCCTTTCGAGGCACTTTCAAACACATCTGCTTTGACTCCGTCTAATCAGCAACCCATTTCTAGAGTTACAGACCTATTTTTCATCCATTCCCATCCATCCTTCTTTCCATCTCTTTCATTCTTTTCCATTCCATGAAGTTGTGCAATCATGACTTCATTTCCATCATGGAATTCACATTTTCAACAACAACAGTTTATCACACCTCCAACATGTTTTACAAATCCTCCAAATCAGCATGCATACCCATATGAGCAGCAATGCCAAGATCATTTTGGCTACAAAGCTTTCCAAGAGCAAGAGTATGCTGGTTATGAAGACAATCAGATGCAAGATGCTGGTTTGTTGGAGAAAATCCAAAAGATGGAGGTAAAGATGGTGTAGTCCAGAGCTTTCAGAATTAGTTACAGGACTCCTTGTCCATGGGGAGGCCCTTTTCCAAGACACTTCAGCCCTCAGGAGAAGCTAGACTTCATGATGAAGATGCTGCCCCAACTTGCACAATGGATAGCAGAAATAGAGGCCTATACACTTGTTGTTGAACAACCTTGTCAATGGGTAAGTTCTACACCATCATCTGGTTTTTCTCTTCCCATTACTCAAGCAACATCATCTCATTTGGAATTGCAAATTCTAAACTCCCCATCTGCTGTCCCAAATGTTGATCCCATGTCTCCACCTCTCAGTCTTCCACCACACCTCAATTCTTCTTTCCTTTTTCCTTCCAAACAGTCATCCCCTCCACAAGAGCTAATAGAAATACCCCCTTCTCCAAAGAAACAAAAGTTTCTACCTCCACCAAAGACAAAAATTGCCAAGCCATTTGAGTTACAATCCACTTCTCCTCTTGCATTCCCAAATCCATGTTGGGAGGATGAAAATCAGAATGCCAGTCAAGGAAAACAACAACAAAAAGAGAAGCCAAACAAAGATGAAAAAATTCAAAGTCTGAAGAGTTGGGCTCTTAAATTTGGGATGACAAAGATCCCCTTGATGGTCATACCTACAGAAGAGGCTAAGGTTGAACAAATGGTGGTTAAAAATAATTTTGTGGCAGCAAAAGAAGAGCAAAAAGAAGAAGCAGATCAGTAGTCAGTTTGCTCAGAAAGTAGTGTCCATGTTGGCACTCTATTTGAAGGGAATGCTGATTCAATTCAAGTTACACAATCAGCCATAAAGGAAGAAAGCTCAGAAGGAGATCTTGCAGCCCCAACTTGTCCTCTAGAGCAGCAGATTGAAGAGTTTGACTTGACAAACTTCATGCTAGAGGAAGATTTCTATCAAGAGCAGGATTGTCTTCAAGTATTAGAGAAAGGAGAAGCTGCTCTAGATCCAAAAGAAGAGGAGCACATTCTAGTTGTGGAGGAGAAAATTACAGATCCAAGGGCTTTGAGCACAAAGCAGGCTACAGGATAACCTTTAGTTCTTCTTTCTACTTCACCTCTCTCAAGTTATAGTATTGAAGAGGAGTTTGATCTCTCAAACTCAATATTGGAGGGTGAAAGAAACCATGGTGGTCAAGTTACAGATCAAGAAGACACCATGGAGGAAGTTGAGCATTTGTAGCAGGACAGCCATGAGGCAGTTTATCTATCAGATTTAGAGGACTATTTTGATGGAGAAGAGCCGGTTGAGTTTCCACCATTCTCTCTTTCATCATCCACATTCCAAACACTTGAGTCTACTGTCATGAAGGATAACATTCATTTGCAGCAGCCTGCATCTTATAGCAGCTCTTTGGAACTAAGATTGGAAGATTTTAATCTTTCATGTCCTTCATTGGAGGAAGAGAAAGGGTAGAAGGGTTATACCATTGCTTCCACACCATCCATTCAAGAGGGTCTACAAGAAGACTCCATTTTTGGAGTTGAAAATTAGAGCTATGGGCATATCAAATGGATCAGACCTTGCCCAATCAGGTATTTGGCTTCATTGGAGCCAAAGGAGAAGTCACAACCAGTCATGCTTGCTTCTGAGCATGAGGGTGAGCTACAAAGTACCAAGGATCAGCTGTCATACCTCTTCAATCCAAATGCAGAGCAACTAAAAGAGGTATTGAATTTTCTTTCAGCTGATACCTTGATGATTTGGGTGGAAGACCAGCTTCTTGTTGATTTTCCACTCATCCAATCAGCCATACTCAGCTCCAAATCGATTGCATGGCTGCCACTTTTGAGAAAGGGAAGCTATTTCTCACAACCAATTGCAGGGTTTGTTTAGCTTGCCTTTGTTTTCGTTAGAGTAGAGTAGGTAGGTTTGCTTTTAGTAGAAGAAGTGCTTGTGCACACTCTGCATGTTCCATTTGGAGCATGTATGATTTTCAGTTTTGTACATAGTTTTTGTGGTGCTGGTTTTGCTCTTGCACACTCCATTTCAATGGGTTTCCAAGCGGTTCAGAGGGAAATTTTCAAAGTTCAGATCATTTTTCAGGCTACTACTCATGACTCCATGCCCAATGGATTGCTTCAGGCTACTGATCATTCATCTAGCAGGCAGATGACCCTGCTGAGTCGCCAAAATTGTTATCCAAAATTCACCCCCAAGGTAATTTTGATAACATGCATTAAATTCTTTGGTCCCGAGCAAGATAGATTGATTCAAGGAAAAAAATCATGTTTCTGGGGTCCCCTCGGCTTTTTCTAACTCTCCTGTCCAAGAAGAAAAGAGCAAGTTCTAAAAAAGGGTGAAAAAGTTGCAAAAACCAAGCTTGGGGCAGAAAAATCATGAAAATCGGCTAAGTCCTAGTCTAGGCGGTCCTTGGGATAGTTGGGACATCGGGCGTGAACCGGCCGAAAAGCCTCCAGTGGTCCACACAAACAATTGGGGACGTCTGTTTCACACACGATTGGGACAGGTTGGGACAAAAGTATGTGAAAGATGTGGATCAGCCTAGGTTAGGCACAAGTCATCCATTTGGGTGGTTCGGAGAAATTTGTTCCAGCGATCAGGACAGTTTGGGACAAAAGTACGCGAGGACGCGAATCGGCCTTGGCTGGCAGTTCGGCTGAAACAGAGAACTTTTGTTTGGGACATCCGGGCCAAAAGTACGCGTGAGACATGGAGAGACAAAAGATCCGAGAGTGAATGGAAATGTCCCACATGTCTTTGCCTCAAAGAGGGACAGGGAAGCCCAAATCGGGTGGATCGGAGAAATTTGTCCCTGCACGGTTTGGGACATCCGAGCCAAAAGTACGCAAGGGACGCGAGGAGCCGAAGAGCCCGCGGACGAATCAGGAAACGCCATGTGTCCTAAGGTGGGGAAGTGCAGAGCTCGGGAAGGACTTAGAAAATCAACAAAAAATTTGGCCAAAAACTAAAAGGTAAAGGTTTTCCCCGCGCCCCTGTCGACGAACCAAATGATGCCACGTGTCCCAAGTGGCGGGCGGGGGGAAAATGAATTTTTTTCCAAAGTGTAAGAAAAGTCAAAATTTTCAAAGGGAAACCCACAGGAGGTAGAGGAGAGAGAATTTCTCATCCAATCAGTGCTTACCATGTGGCATCCGACCAGTGGAGCGCGGAAAATTCAAATTTTTGCCCGCCGATCCGTTTTTGGGCCGTTTTTGCCCTAAAACTTCAGACCCCCATATCTTTTGATCCAGAGCTCAGATTTGCACGTTCTTTATATCATTGGAAATCTTATGAAATTATCTACAGGATTCTCGTGGTCAATCTCTAATTTTGGTTCAGTTTGGAGAGAGAAAATTCAAAAACGTTTCTGGTACATGTTCATGGCCAGAAGTGACATTTCAGCGACCAAATTTAATACAGAATGGGTCGCACTCTCGTCCCATTTGGTCAAAATGACAGGGTATGGGTTTTTAAGGTCCTCCATACTGATTTAATGCATTTACAGTCAATGAGGAATGGGTTCCCATGTTTTTGTATGTTTTCTCTCTCCGGGATCGAAACATGCAATGTAAAAGCCGATTTGGCTCATTGATTATGAGTTGTTCATCTTTTCGGCTCTCGCCCCCTTCTTTTCTTCTCCAGGGTTGAAAATGGAGTTCGAACCTCCTCCCTTGCTCTGTAATGGCATTTTTGCCTTTTACTATTGAAATGATGTTCTGTACAAACTTCTGAAGCAACAAAACGTGTTGTGATGCATCTATCCATCCTTGCTCGTTTTTCACTTGTTTTCTTCTTGCCTCTCTTCATTGCAGGTATTTGTGCACGTTTGAATGTTCATTGCAGGTCTGGAGCTGTGTTCATGGAGTTTTGGGACATTTTCTGTGTGAAATCTATCCTTGGGCCTATGATGCATCTGTCCATCCTTCCCATTGCTCACCTCTCTTTGTTCCATGGTAGTTTTGATAGGTGTTCAACATTCTCCTTCTCTGGTGTATCACCATTTTAGTGTAGGATTTTGCTTTTTTCCCTTTTCTCTCTCTCTCGACTCCTTGGCATGGTTAGGTTAGGATTAGATTATCTTTCCCTGCACTTTGGAATAGCTTGTGGCGAGGTAGTTTAGGAGCAGGAACCACTTTCTCTGGAGATTCCTTTCTCATTCTTGCAAGTCCCACACTTGGAGAAAGGTTTCAATGTTGTGCAATCACACTGGATGCTAGAGTGATCAACCTAGAAATCTGATCGAGTGTCGTGGGTGCTTGTGATTTTGCACTAACACATCCCATTTGAGAACCAAGTATCATTCTTAAAAATTCTTATCAGAATTTTTTTCTCTAAGGATTTCTTAACTTGATCTAATGTTGGCTTAAAGTTTTCATAGCCTTTTCTTGAACTTCCTCCAATTAAATGAGTTCAACAAACCTCACTGTTAAGGATCCATTTTCTGTAGCTTTAAGTTGATGAGCCAATTACAATGAAGGTAATTCCAAGGAGATTGGTAGCTTTGTCTCCCTTCCACATACCAACATAAAATGTGAGTTTCCAATGGCATGTTTAGGTGTGATTTGATCCGCCCACAAGGCAATCTTAAGTTGTGTATGCCAGGTCATTTTTTTAGCTTCCATCATTTGTTTGATGATCCTTATGAGATTCTTGTTACTAGATTCAGCCAACCTATTTCCCTGTGGATAATAATTTGATGAAGTCTTGAGATAGACCCCATTCGTAACTTCCCACTCACTTAAATTTATACCAAGAAAATCCATTACATTATCAGAGATGATGGTAAATGGAACACTGAACCTTGTCATTATATTTTCCAAGAATTCAAGGACGGTCTTTTCATTGCTCTCCTTCAAGGCCACCGCTTCTATCCAGCGAGTGAAATAATATGTTACGGTGAGGACCCATTTATGTCTTCCTTTGGAAGGAGGATTGATCATTCCAATAAAATCTAACCCCCACTAAACGAAAGGTTGATCTACCTGAATGGGATGTAAAGGGAGAGCTGCCAACCTTTGTTTGCCTATAAAAAGAGCACATTCTTTACATTTCCTTACCCAGAGATGAGCATCTTTGAACAAGTCCAGCCAATAATAACAGCTCGCATGATCTTGGTAGTAGTTGTGCATGCAGAGTAATGCCCTCTGGACAGACCATTGTGAAATTCCTCTAACATCTTGTTCACCTGCTCTGGCTTGATGCAGTGTAAAAGAGCACCATTCAAATATTTTTAGAAAAGAACATTATCTACCAAGGCATATGGAATGGACTAGAGATGGAAAGTGCGTCGTTGAAATTTATCCATACTTGGAGGATATACCCCTGAGAGGAGGAAATTTTTCATCTTAGTCAACCAATCAATTTGGTCATTGCCTTCCTCAACATTCAGGAGCGTAACATCTTCTCGTATCCTTGATCTCCATGTCTACAAACTATTTGCTGACATAAACCCTTCCCCTGACAAGCTTAGTGACTTTAATGTGTACATCATACTCCATTACTTTTGTAATCCACCCAACACATTTCT
Organism: Taxus wallichiana var. yunnanensis; assembly: GCA_018340775.1. NCBI lineage: Eukaryota > Viridiplantae > Streptophyta > Pinopsida > Cupressales > Taxaceae > Taxus > Taxus wallichiana. Next base: position 56,324,784 of record CM031234.1, read on the forward strand.
CATTCATCTCTTTATTCAACAAAAAGTATTTGACACCAGGATGAGAGACCATTAAGTGGACTTTGTTGTTGGACAACATGTGCCTAAATTTTTTTAGAGCTCAAATGACTGCAAAGACCTATTTTTCAATGAAGGAATATTTAAGCTCGTATTCCTTGAGAGAATGATTGAAAAAGGCAATTGGTTGTTCCATCAGATCATCATTTTGCTTGAGTTAGAATTCCTAAAACACTCTCCCGGCCTCTGCGAAAGCATAGAGGATGAAATTTGTTGGGCCCTTAGAATATTGATTAAGCACAAAAAGGTGCATGGGTGCGCAAGGCCCCGGTTAAGCAAAGGTGCACAAGGACAAAGCGTAAAAGGAAGGGTTTAAGGAAGCCCATGTTGCGTGCAACGCGCATGGACAAAACAAAGGGTTCGGGACCTTGTCAAATTGGACGCCCGAGGAAGAACACGTGAAAAGCATGACCCGATTACACATGGATAAGGTGTTAGCCTCGACAATGAGTTGGCCCGGGAAGGGTCATGCCTGCGGCAGAGAAGATTTGAGAAGAACATCATGGTATAAAGTGGAAGACTCGGGCCTAGAGAAGCATGCTCTCATGGAGGACCACATTCAGACACTTTGCATCATATCTGAGGGCATTGGAGGATGAGTTGGAAGTCAAGAAAAGCTATAAATAAAATCACCTATAGAGTAAATAGATATACTTAGAGAGTGGGAGGAGCTCTGTAGAAATATTGCAAGAACTCTGCTAGTGAGTAATTGTATTGGGCATAGAGTGTATGGGGCAAGGGAATTGTAATTTTTATTTTTGGTATCATAGTTACAATAGTCCAGTTGTAATGCATGACTATGGTCTGCTTCTCTGTGACACTCTGTAATGACTCCATGAATGTAGTGAGGTTATCGTTATATATATATGAATATCAATGGTTCTGATGAATACATCTTGCTCATAGGTCTTTTTTCATTTATGTGTATGTTAAGTATGGATGTTTGTATACTTATTTCTGTTATGGTACAAGTTATATAATCTATTAAGTACTCTGTCTGGAATAGCTGCAAGGATCTAGAGGTTATTCTAAGCTCTATGGTTCTTGTATGTCTTAAATCCTTTTTGAAATCTCTTAAACACAAATCATAGATGATGTTTCCCACTAAACTCACATAAAAGAGAGACTTGGTACTGCGCATGCCTCGGGTGAGTGCCCAGCTTCCATTGGGTGATAGGATGACGCACATGGGGTTCCTCTCTTTTGTGATAGGGGTAAAAATGATGACATCTTGGTTACATTGCCGGAAACCGACCGATGTATCATTGGTTGATGTCGATGCGTACATGAGGACTATTTCCACTTCACGGGGTGTAATATGTGCATAACTCATCAAATAATTTCACATTTCACAGGCCTCATCTATGAAGGAGATGGGTTGGAGGATGAATTTACCAAAAAGAAGTGATTAAGGAAACTATCGCTACTTTTGCATGCAAAAAGGGGTCAAGGTATTATGATGTCATAGACATCAAGGATCTAGTAATGAAGATGGTGCGCACCTGGTGTCAAAGCTAAATGGCTAGGAGAGATGGAACCAAGTCAATAAGCCATGGTTGAATGTTTGCAAGAATATTTCAGAGGGCACCATCTATAATTTGTCTGCATTCATCACGGATGAAATTATCAACTACGTGAAGGAAGGTGACATGATCCTTTTTGGAAATGTGCTGTTAACCATTGTGTTTTCAGAGATCGGGTACCATATGCATTAGATAAATTTGTATGGAAGTACCCTGATGAAAACCCTCACCCGCAAAAAGGTTTGAGAAATATGCTTGTGACACTATGACAATAGTGCATAAGGCGTGCTTGAAAAGTGGTACACATACTTAAGGAACGTGTTTGGGGAAAAATGGAGAATTCTCGAACCGATAAAGCAGCTACCAAGGGAGAAGCAGAATTTTCTGTGTACCAGCATTTCTATTCGGGAAAATTCAAACTATCAAATGGGACATGGAGCCCATGGTGCAAGATCCCCTTTGCCTTCACAACTCAATACTTCCAAGTGAGAGTAAACAGGTTCAAGGAGTCTAAAAATTTTAAGTTAGGCCTTGGTAATCTAGACCAGGACCACAGGGAAATGTGTAAAGGGTTGGTGTACCCCCAAAAGCACGTGTACGTGGAGTGGTATGTATCACATGAGGTAAAAATGATAAGGCACATGACTTTGCCCATTGCAGAAGGATCGGTGCACATATACATTTGCATAAGACCAAAGTTGGATAAGGGCATATATTTGGAGAATGAGGTATCTATACCTTAGGATCTAATTGGGAAGAAAAGACCCACGTCCAAATAGGAGGAAAAGGAACTAGAAAAGAAGATCCCAAGTGTGGTGGAAACACAGGTAATAGGTTCCCCAGGACAAGTGCCAGAACCAACATGTACGTGCACAAGAAAAATCCCATAGTAAAAGAGAAGACTCCAGAACCGGAAGAGGCATCAGATAAGGATTCATCGGAGGAAGAAGAAATAGAGTCACCCACACTAGAATCTCTCGGTTAGGAAAAAGTAGAGGGTAGAAGAGGAGACCACCTCGGAAGAAGTTGGAAGTTTGGGAAAGTACATAGGAGAGAAGGATGGTAGTGGAGAAGAAGTAAGTGGGGAAGAGGACCCCAGGAAAGATCAAGGGCCACTGTTTTCAATATACATGATTCAAAGGAGGAAGATGGAGAAGAAGAACAAGGGTTCCTTTTTGTGTGGTACAAGGATAGCCAGGTAGGAGGAAACACCTTCGACATGGGAAAATATGAAGAGGCTAGCACACAGAAGAAAGAGGTTCTAAGCTTGGCACAAGAGCAAATGGCCAAGGTGGAAGAAGAAGAGGAGAAAATGGAAATTGAGACCCTGGTGGAGGACAAAGTGGAACATGACGCTGAGCTAGTATTGAGAAAAGAGAAGGAGAGCATGGAAGAGGAATGCGAAGCACTAGAGGCCCAGGTTTTAACTATAAGTATACCTAAGGGTATGTGCATGGGAGGAAGGTGTGCAGAGGGGGAGGCCAAAGATGGGTTATATTGATGACCCCAAGAAGGTGTTTTGTGTGTGGTTCCAGAGTACACTTCTGGCGGAGGAGCTTGTATGCATGTCATCATTTGACAAGGAGGCTACCTACCCATGGACAACTAAGATGATCTCTTGGGCAATTGAGTCCCACCTTGATGAGCTAGAGTTTGAGGTAAGCCATGGGGTAATAATAACATTGCTAGGACCTGGGGAAGATAACCCGGTGGTGAATACCCAACATCTCTCGGATGAATAAGCGAGGAATGCGCTTAACAAAGTCTCCATTGAGATAGAGGCTAGAATCTTTAGATGAAATGACAGGATCGGGGATTTGGAAGGGGAGTTGAAGGAGAAAGAGGAAGAGCTGGCTACATTAACCAAGGATATAAGCCAGAAAAGTTAATCGAACCCGGTGGTAGCGGGAATTGAAGGATGAAAAGGCCAAGGTGAGCACTGTGTACAAGAAATTAGAATCCATTAATGGGGCCATACTATTGAAGCATTTGAATGTGCATCACCCGCGCAGAAGTATGGATCTTCCTTGGGATGCCTAGAGGATTTAACAAGGGTCCTCACCATGGAAAGAAAACCGCTAGCCTTGGAGTCTACAGAGGAAGTGGTTGCGTGCCTAGAGAAGGAAGACAAGTTGAAGATCATAGCGCTTGTCGTAGAGTACAACAAGGTGCTTGTTGATGTGAGGTCTACTTGCTAGATTCGAGGCCGCGTACAAAAATTGTGTGGATAGGAAAAAGTGGCGCATACACCCTAGTCGCTTATTAATGAAGTGGAACTTAAGGAGTTCGGGGAGAAAAAAAAGGGGAATAAGGTGGAAAGAGATAAAATCCTTGCCAAGGTTGAGAAGAAATCGAGAGGGCATTGAAATCGTAAGGGTTTCAATCAAAAACCAATTGAAGGAGCTATATCCATGTATCATGTGAATAATGGATGTGCTAGAGGATATATGCAAGGAATTAGAGAAGATCACAGATACTATGAGCATGTAAGGAGATGGAATAAATTTTGGGGAGGTGAGTACCTGGTCGGCAACCTCTGTCAAAGAGCACAAGACGAAGTCGATGCCTAGAATAAATTGGAGGCCAACTTACAAAAGGAATTTCCCAGTCTGTTGTAGTAATTCTTTCACTCTCCCATTCTTTCTTCTTTCCCCATTCTTTGATCCCCTTATTCTTTTCCTAGGCACAAGCCTATTGTATTCTTTCTCTCAATAAGAGAAGTGTTCCCATGGATAGAGAACAAACATAGTGTGGGGTGATGTTGGGCATTTAGAATATTGAATAAGCACAAAAGGCACATAGGCGCACAAGGTCCTAGTTAAGGAAAGGCATGCAAGGACAAAGCATGAAAGGCATGGTTTAAGAAAAGGGTTTAAGGAAGCCCATGGCCCACGTGACATGCGCGGACAAAACCAAGGGTTTGATACATAGTTAAATTAGATGTCCGAGGTAGAACATGTGAAAAACATGACCCAATTACATGTGGATAAGGTGCCATCCCTGACGACAAGTTGGCCTAGGAAGGATAATGCCTACGGTAGAAGCTTCTAGAAGAACATCATGGTATAAAGTGGAAGGCTCAGGCCTAGAGAAGCGAGTCTCTCATGGAGGACCACATTCGGACACTTGGCATCGATCTTAGGGCACTAGAGAGGATGAGTTGGAAGCCCAAAAAAGCTATAAATACAAGCCCTGCAGAGTAAATATATATACTTAAAGAGTGGGTAGAGCTCTACGTAAATAGTGTAAGAACTCGCTAGTGGGTAATTGTATTAGGGATAGGATGTATGAGGCAAGGGAGTTGTAATTTTTCTTTTTGGTAGCATAGTTACAATAGTCCAGTTGTAATGCATGACTGCAGTTTACTTCTCTATGACACTCTGTAATGGCTCCATGAATATAATGAGGTTATCGGTTATATATATATGAATATCAATGGTTATGATGAATACATCTTGCTCATAGGTCTTCTTTCATTTATGTTTATGTTAAGTATGGATTTTTGTATACTTCTTTCTGTTATGGTACAAGTTATATAATCTGTTAAGTACACTATCTGGAATAGATGCAAGGATCTAGAGGCCGTTCTGATCTCTATGGTTCTTGTATGTATTAATTCCTTTTAAAAATATCTTATAAATCATAGATGATGTTTCCCACTAAACTCACATAAAAGAGAGACTCGGTACCCATGCGTGCCTCAGGTGAGTTCCAGCCTGTGCCGGGTGATAGGCCAAAGATGTGTATGGGGTTGCTTCATTTTGTGATAAGGGTAAAAATGACTACAAAATATTTGTCAAAATTGGGATTTACCAGGTGGGAGCTTGGGAAATGGCCATTTTGATAGCCTCAAAAATATCCCTCACATCTTTCATCCATGAGAATGGAATGTTCTTTTTTAGCATGGCCGTGAGTGGTTTAGCCAATGTTGTAAATTGAGGGATGAATCTCCACATGAAATTTATGGTTCCTAGGAAACTTTGGAGACCTTTCTTGTGACTTAGAAGAGATAAGGACATAATGGAATGAATCCTAGTTGGATCAATGGATAGTCCCTCTGCTGAAATAATATGTCCCAACAATTTCCCTTCCTAAACTATGAAAATGCATTTCTTAGGGTTTAGTGAGACCCCAAATTCTCTACATCTCTGAAAAACCTTCCTTAGATGTGTGATATGATCTTCGGTGTGCTTGGAATAGATAGTTATGTCGTCAAGGTAAACCAAGATAATATTGTTGATTAGTCCTTTAAAGGCCATATCCATGGCTCTTTGGAAAGTAGCCCCTGCATTGGAAAACCCAAATGGCATCTTGTTATAAGCATACGTGCCCCACTTAATAGTGAAAGTACTTTTGAATTGCTCGATTCTTAGACCAAAATCTGATTATATCCTGAATATCCATCAAACAAAGAAAAAAATTATGCCCCTGCCACTGTTTGGATTAATGGAAGAGGTTAATGATCCTTCAATGAGGCACAGTTAAAATTCATAAAGTCCACACACAGCTGAATCTCCCCATTCTTTTTCCTTACAGGCACCAGATTGGCTACCTACAAGGAATGCTTGATGGGAAAAATTATGTAGGCCTCAATAAGCTTGGTTGGTTCTTTCCTCATTAGCGGCTATATTTTGGGATTTATTGGCCTCTATTTTGAAAAACTGGAATAGATTTAGGATCCATCTCGATGGTATGTTGAGCTAAACTAGGATTGAAACAATGCAGGTATTTATAGCTCTATGTGAAAATATCATGATACTCTTGACATAGTTCAATGAAAGATTTCTTTTCCTAAGCAGTGCATACCTTCCCAACTTTTAAAAAATTTCACTTGCCAAGTTGACCTCTTCAAAATCCTCCTCCTTGACCACCATATTAGTTCTTTGTCCTTTGGCTTGATCATCTGAATTGAAGATGGATTGTAATGTAACCAAGCCCATTGATAGCTTGTTTCCTTTCACCTATATAATTTGATCACCTGTAAAAATTTTGAAGTTTATCTTGATGTTTGAAAACGAACTCTTCTTCTTACTATAGGAAGAGAACAATATGTTGATCACTATCAAACACCTTCCAGCTACTTACATTATCTAGTATTGTGGGACAAATGACCATTTTGACTATCTGCTTCTCTTCTTTCATGATGTCCATAGGTACATTGTACTGGGAACCAATAGTAGCTAGCCTGTCAACATCTTGATTTTGCTTCCTAGGAATTACATGAATTCCAAAAGCTTCAAAATATTCTATCAGATCCCAAACCTGATTTTTATATGACCTTAGTAGATCATTTTTTGATGCACTACAGGCTGTAACTTGGTGCACAACCAATTCACTATCACCAAAGATAGTCAAGGTTTGGATTCCTCTTCTTTGGGCCAGCTAAATTCCTTATATAAGAGCTTCATATTTAGAAACATTATTAGTGCAACTGAACTGCAACCGAAAGGAAGAGAAATATTTGTCTCCTTATGGAAAAATCAACATAACCCCTACACCAGATCCATTTTTACTTCATGAGCCATCAAAGAAAATTTTCCACAGTCCTTTTATATCGCTTGATGCCTTAACAAGTTGAGGTATGATGGTATTTTCTTCATGAATGTAGTATGTACCCAATCCTATTTCTTCCAGAAGTAGCAAACCTAATTCTTCATCTGCTAATAAATTAGCATAGGGATCATATTGGTGGTTGATACTTACTTCATCAAGTACTGTGTCAGGAACTTCCTCTATGAGAGTAGTTGGCTCGTGATCTGCATCTTCTTCATCTGGGTCACCAATGGCATAATTTCCATTTATGGGTTTGGCGGTGTATGGTTCCACATGATTATTACAAATAGGTTCAAATATTATAGTGACCTTCATCTTGTACCAAGTTCTAAGGAACATATGCGACCAATCTGATGAAAAATATCCACCAATCTTGGCAAAGAAAATCCCGTGATAAGCGAATGGAAAAAGTGGAGGGAGATCAATAACATATATGTCTTACGTGAATGTTAATATAGGACATGCATGGATAGTAAGATGAAGCCCATTAATGACCCCCTAATTTGGACTACAAGATTATCTAATTGAACAACCCCCTTGAAATTAGAGTATATGGAATTCATAATATATCTCGTGATTTGTTTAGGAATTATGAAACTACTGGCTCCAGAATTGATCATACAATTGTGTACCAAATGATCACCAATAATCAATGAGATATAGAATGGTGGAGGCTTGTTGGGCTTAGCATATACTTTTGTTTTGGGTTGGCATAAGCTGGTTGCCACTACTACTTCTTGACCTGATGATTTGTTGGTAGTGCCAAAGTTGTTCAAAGCCTCCCGTAGCAAGTTCCTCTAAGAAGGAATCAAGAGTGCATCCCACATCATGAAACTCAAATTGGTCTTCTTCATCTGCTCCACAATGTTGAATGGAATTTTCCCCACTTTGGTAATACCTTTTGTGGCATTGGATTATTCTTTTGGAAAATGCCTATTGGGCATTGTGATGCTTGAAGTCCCCGTATTCTTTGTAGATTGATCCATGGATACTTTCGGTGATTTATTTCATGTTCCTTTATCATCTGATATTTTTGTTGGGACACGAGAAGTAGATGCTTGATTAGTTTTGGAAGATTGTGGGTCTATTGCCCTTTTCTTGGAACGTGTGTTGGATGCTATAGTGGAGGCATCAGTATTTAAGACACAAAAGTCTTCTACTTTCCAATTTAGTAGCATAGTTTCGTCAGAAGGTCGGTCTTGAATTTCATGAGTGGATGGTACAAAAGATGATTTAGGTAGAGTGGATATGATTTAGACCATAAGGGTCCGACTGTAACTCGTTTAGATAAAGATTTTGGTTGTGAGTCTGAGAACAAGGGTAGCACCACTCATAATATTGAATGAGGTTATTTTGGGCTGACACTATGGCTTTAGATGAACTAGTAATGGAAGGGTTTTGGAAGTTCAAAGGCTTCATGTTTGCTGCTTGGTTGGTAACCTGGTTCTGGGCCTGATTATTTCCTTGAAAGGGAGGGTGATTTGCTTGATATTGTGATTGAAACGGTCAAGCATATTGGGATTGTTGTCTTTTCATTGCTACTAGCTCATTTCCAAAGGTCTGTAGTAGTGATTTGACTTCAAATAGATCATTTGAAGAGGCTGGGACTGATTGAGCTGGTTGATTAGAGGTTGTTGGAATAGGCACAATGATAGGCGATTATTTGTAAGATCCAGAGAAAATGGCATGGGTGGTCGGGGAGCTATCTTTCCATCCTAGATCAAATAATTTTCCACATTTATGGCTATGTCATAAGCATCAGGTAATGTAGTCCCCCATGGATTGAATCATAACTGCTACATCACTATTCAAAGCTCACAAATAGTATAAAAATGCATTATTTGGAGAGGGCTTGATGAGTGTTGGAATCCTATTCCAAGTCCTATGAAATCAGAAATTGAAATCACTCATGTACTCCTGGGGAGCTCTCTTTATGGTGGTGAGCTGTTCTAAGAGTGATAGGTGATCACTCTTGTCTTCGAACTATTTGTAGAGATTCTCTCCTAACTCGTCCCAAGTGGTTATGCTACCAATACATAACCCTCAAAACCATTGAAGTGCTTTTCCCTTGAAGGAAGTGGCCAGAAGTATGATAACAACATTATCCTCTGTGACATTGTGTATTGTGCAAATGTTGGCTACATCAAGAATGTGTTCTACTAGAGTGACATGAGTTTCTCCTATGTAAAAGGATAAAATTTTGAGTTCCACAATAGGTATAGGGTCACGTTGAGCCAATAGAAGCAGATTGCTTACATTGAAAGGGGAAAAAAATTGGTTCCATGCCATAGCAACAAGAGGTTGATTATTCCTTGATGGATGAAACCTTCCATATGGAGGATTTGAATGACCTCTATGAGATGAAGCTATAATTGATGGTGTTAAAATACTTCTACTTCTTCTCTTGGGAGGAGACACGAAAAGGTTGATATGCTGATAACTTCCATGCTTTGAAGAAGCTCTTGTCTAAATTATTCACATAAGTGAATGCAATGAGATTTAGAATCCAGAGATATAGAGTCATAAGGTAGTTTGATTTATGCTAATGAGAAGAGCAATACCAACTCGTCCCCTCAAGGCGTGCTAAAAACTATTTTCACCAAATCATAGCACCCTACGAATGGCTAGAATATGAATAGGACATTTGGTGTGATTGAGACACATGGGATCACCTCTCAAGCTGTGGGACTTGAGTTTGAGGTGAACCTCTGGAGAAGGCCAACTTCCTTTTCCTAAACTAAGTGTTGTATTTCTTCCTAGTATAATAAAATGACTATCTAATCCTAGGCTAACACCTTCATGAGTTTTGAGTAAAGAAATTTTACATAAATGAAACTATATTAAGGACAATTATGCACCAAATAAAGGGATGTTTAATATTTGGAAGATTTAATGTGTGTGGGATGCTCGCAGCAGTTGTCCACCTTCGCCTATTGCAACCTAGAAAGGGTATAAAATGCCACAAACTAGGGCATACATTCCTTTATTAAACTTGAGCATACATAAAGGATAGATCAAATTTGATTCAACACACAATTAATTTATCATGAGAAAGGAACACATGCATCGGTCAAACATCTATTTGAAACTACGAATAATGATAATGCAACTTAAAAAACATAAGGAAAATAAGATTTCCACAACTGATATAAAAGATAATCACATTACTCACTCACAACATGAAATAGATAACCTGAAATAAAGGTAAGCTAACCACTCACACTAAGGAATCATACATTCACAAAGTAAGCATTAATTTGCCATCTAACACACTAAAATCAGATTCCAAATTGTAAGGTGTAACTCTGAATATAATTAAAAGGTTTTTTAGAATTCTCTGAAGCACTCTTCCAATCTTGAAGATAAACCTCACTCAAAAACAATCTCTCCCTAATATCGTGAAGCATCAACTATTTATAAGTTCTTATGCTGAGCCATTACAGTTGGGCCTTTAACTAACATTTTCTAAAAATAGAAATTTCATTAAATTAAGGGAACATGCTCCCACGAAAATAGAAAATTTATTACAAGGGTTTGAATGTCAACCCTGCAACTTTGACCTGATCCAGAGCTTGGATCTGACCTTTCATGGCCACTCAGCTTTGGCTTTGTTCAACTACACCTTCCTCTCCTACAATTTTTTGTTTTTCTCCTTCCCACATAGCCATTCGATGCTTATACTCAATGAAGCACTTGATGATTCCTTGAATTTCTTCATCTCCAGGCCCACATGCATAGTGATTCACTACATATGTTGTCTCGATCTCCTTTATGATCTTGGCTAGCACTCTTCGAAGTTTATTCGTAACTTTCTTCAGCCTCCCTATAAAATTTTGGCACAAGACCAATCAGTCAATGGAGTCACTATTGAAATTTTTGGTGACTTCATCATTGCGCTTCACAAAATCCTTGAAATTTTCCTTAATTTGATCTTCAAGAAGAGCATCGATGTTTTCATTGAATAATTTTCAATTAGCAATATAAAACTCTTCTGAGATGTCATTTAGGGCATCCGTGATTTCTACTCGTTTATCTTCCAATTTCTTAATTAAATCCTGTAATACTTGGCACCGAAATTCCATGGACTTTTGGTATTCAAATAACTTCAAGGCATCATCAATCACCTCTTCCTGAAGGAGAAAGTTGGGGTCTTCTTCTCTGATCTCACTCCATGTTTCCAAATTTAAATTTAGATTATTATTATCTTTGGAAAAATCCTCATCCATTTTGCAAATAATAACCTTCCCAACCTGCAGATCATTATATATTTCGATAGCCTCCTTGATTAAGGGATTAGCTTCCTACAATATGTGTTCAATCCATCCATTTACCAATCTCCCTTTCTGGCCTAGCTTCTTGAGCTCATGATAAGAAATTTCATCGATGGTAGAAGAAATTGTCATGGCTGTAGTAGTTGAGACTTCGGTAGATGGAGTTGGTTGGGTTACTTTTCATAACAATGAAGTGAGTTGTTCGACCTTGAGTTTGAGCTCATCTTTTGTAGCCTTATCTTTGTCATATTTTTCTAGCAGATCCCCGAGAGCAGTGTACACATCTTGTTTGGCTCCTTCATGAGTAGCTTTTCCCAATGAAAATCAAGAGATTCGATAATTTGCCGTAGTAATTGTCTCTTTAGTTTTTCCCTTAATGGGGGTAGCAACCTCTACAATTCACTCTCCAGATGGATTCATTATTAGACTTGAAATAGTTCTTAGCCTCTTGGCCTATCTTTTGGGCATATGTTCCAATATACTGAGATCTATGACATCTCCTAGAGGCACCTTCTTCTTCTGCTTTGGAGTCTATCTAAACAACCATTTAGGAATAACTAATGTTGATGAAGATGGGACAATAGATTTGATACCTGAAACATTCGTTGACATTTGGGTAGAAGTGGCCATGATGGACGAGGTGGACGTAAGGAAAGCCATAGGAGTTGATAAAATTATGCTTGGAAATGAGATGGAGGGAAATGGAAGTGTTAAGGGAAGTGAAGAAGAAATGGGTGACCCGATAGTTTCTCCAACTGAGAGAACTGGAAGGGATGAGAAAACTTGGGCCATGGAGGAGATGGGAAAGAAGAAATGATTGTGGAAGTGGAAGGAACTTATATTGGAAGTGAAAATAGAGGAGGAATAAGACATGATGGATCTTGGGAGATACTAGGGGAGTTAATGACTTCAACCACTTCTGTCACAGGTGCTGCAGGAGACATTTCCTTAGAAATAGAATCCTTGGAGATAGATGAGCCACTAACAACAAATGAAATCTTTTTGGAGTCATATGCATTTTTTGGGTCAACATTTTCCCTTTATGAGTTTTGATTGGATTATGGTTGGTGGGGCCTCTGTATTTGTAGGTTGTTCTGCTCCCTTGGGTGAAATTCCCAAGGTAACCAACCAAATGTAAGTTCTCTGCAAAATGGGTTCTGCCCTCTCCTTTGTATTGTAGCATTCCTCTTCATACCAATTAATCCATGACAATGGTTGAATGGTAATATTATCATTTTTTATGCCACATCTAAAACCTCATCATTATCTTGCGCCTCCTTTGGGACATCAATCAAGTGAAACTACCAAACCTCATCTAAGGTAAACCTCTCATAATACCTTTGTCACATGATGTATTCATCCCGATAATGAATCCGGATATCCTCCAATAAGGGCATGTGGGCACTGGACTAACCTCTTTCACCAAATTTACCCCAATAATCGAAATTAGTTCATGGATGAAAGGTTCGCAAAGTCACTTTGGCCAATTCTAAGCATCCATATTTTTTTCCTTATGAATATTTGGGCAGGTGTATCTACCAATTGAAATAGGGAAATGCATTTATTATTTGTGGTGCTTGTTTTGAATTTAATGATAATCCAACAATTGTCGAGACAATTCAAGTAGAACCCATTTATTAGTGGGGCACCTCAGCAATTTTTTAGGGGCACCTATGAAGCCTGGAACCTGAATGTAAGTGAATGTAGGGAATTATAAATAGATGGCTGCCCACTCATGTACTTCTTTAAAGGCTTCATCATAAATTCTTCGGTTGTATAACTCTTTGTCAAAATGGTAGAGGATAACCACAAAGAAGGAATCATGACCCTACAAAATGCTTGCTCCCTTCACTCAGTGTGAGTTGGGGATAAAAATCATAAATTTGGGAGGTCGTTGTGAATACCTTTAGTATTCAATCTAGAGAAATATCCCATAGTAGTGGCCACATAAACCAAGAAGGATGTCATATAGAAATTCTTTGTGGAAAGAACCTTGCTCAATTGATATAAAATGGAGCTACTGATATTCTCCCCATTGGATAAACTCGTTATTCTTCTTGATGGTAGCGATGTACAAGAACATCCATTCCTGGAATTCCTTTGTAGAAGGGAGACCTGAAACTCTACTTAGTAGCACAATAAGGTCACTGACCTCCTGAATAAAATTTGACCGATGCATGGTTTTGGGTAATTTGGTGAAGCTCTTGGCCAGATAAGTTTTCATCATGATTTTTGTGCATACTTCCTCTTCCTTGTCCCAATGTTCCACTACTAACTCTGGTGAAATTGTGGCATAATCTTCAACGTCTAGATGTTTGAGTAGATATTCGAAGAATTTTGGGTCCAAACAGATTACCACCTTATCATCATCATATTTGACTGACATGGATTATTTTTCAAAGTGGGTTGTTGCGGTTAAAATGAACTTTGGGAAATGCATGGATGTGGGAAAACCAACAACAAGGGCAAGCCCACTATCGTAGATGGCCTGCATCCATGATTTCTTATTTAGAGCCTTTACTCTTTCCCAGAAATCTAGAAAATCAATTTTCCCTAGGTCAGTGTCCCCTATATTCCCTAAGTTGGAAGACAGGCAGGAGTGAGGAGAAACTCCAAGAAATGAATACTTCATCTTTTCTTTTCCTTTGATGTAGAAGTAGACATCAAGCTCTATATGCCAAAATGAAAGCTGAAGTTGAAAAATCCTAAAAAAGAGAATTCTAAAACTCGAAGTGCAATACTCTGAAAGATAGGTCCTGAACTCCCAAAAAATATCAGCTTCCGAAAACCCGAACTGAAGAGTCCCAAAGAGAAAAACTCGAAGTTTCAAAAAAATTTCCGAAATGAAATTTCTGAAAAATTTCTTTCCGAAGTGAAAAGTTCCAAAAAAATTTTCCAAAGTGGAAAGTTCCAAAAAATTTCTGAAATGGAAAGTTCCAAAAATTTCTCCAAAATGAAAAGTTCAAAATATTCTCCGAAATGGAATTTCGAAATATTTCTCTAAAATGGAATATCTAAAAAAATATTCCAAATGAAAAGTTCCAAAAAAATTTCGAACTAGAAACGTATCACCATGTCCTCAAAATTTGAGAAGGAAATTACCAAACAATGCTAATCTCCAAATCCCAAAAAGTACTGAGAGGAAAAATGGAAAACTTGAGGAGCTCCTTGAAAACTTTGAATGCCTATGGAAACTCAAAATGTGGAAACATGGTGGGCAATGAGTTTTTCATTCCGAGAGGTACGTCAGAAGAGGAACAAAAGAAAAAAATGAAAATAAGAGATCTTAAACCAAAAGGAAAATAACAAATATAAAATACCTTGAAAATGACGTTGAAAGGTACAAGAAAATAGAATGTCAGAGCAAATGTGTTAGGTAAAAATGACAAGTAAAAACTGATTTTAAATAGAAAACCCAATATTAATGGCAAAAATCTGATCCATACGGGGTTGGTGAAAAATTAAATGCACGAAGGACTTTGAAAGTCTAAAACCTGAAAGCCCGAAATTTTAGAATTTCGGGGTTTCAGACTTTGGAGATTGGGAGATGAAAAATGTGAATTGGCAATGAAAATTTCCGAAATATGAAAGCCTGAAAGTCTGAATTTTTGAAGTTTTGGACTTTCAGACTTCAGAAGTCCAAAAGTGAAAATCTTAAAAATGACTCAGAGAATTCTGAAACCCGAAATCCCAAAAGTCAAAAATCTGGACTTTCAGACTTTTAGATTGTGGAAGTCCAAAAGGAATTTAACCAAAATGTGGCCAAAAGTTCTGAAAACGAAAGCCTGAAAGTTTGAAATTTTAGACTTTTGGGGTTTTGGACTTTAGAACTCCATGTAAAATGTTTTCCAATTACATAATAAAAAATCCGAACCCCAAAATCTCGAAAGTCCAAAATTTTGACTTTCATGGTTTCAGACTTCAAAATTTAAAACACCGTTTCAAAGACTCATGCCATTAAACTCCAATAGAGAAAATTTCTGAAATCCAAGTCTAAAATTCAGATTTTGGGTCTTGGGGAATTTTCCATTTACAAAGGATTTTCTTGGTAAAAATAAAAAATCTGACCACTTTTGACATCTTCTTCTCAAGGTAGATTAAAACATTAACACAAACATATAATTAAATTTTAAAAGAATTACTCCTCATCATCGTTTATATCACATAATCGTTCACACAATGAAATAAAAACATCACACATCCACATAGGAACATCAATACAACACAAATACGCCAATCATTCATATATATATATATATATATATATATATATATATATATATGGATCAAAATCATAGTTACACAAAAATGTCAACACTAGGGGAAATCCCCATACACCACTACATCAATGCATATGATACATCATAATCACTATCACTATATAAAACTATGGGAGCTCTATAACTAGAAGCTTCACCATTGGTCATGGCATCTATAACATTCCACCTACCTTCGTAATGCGGTTAAATCACCCGAATGCTACGAGAATCACCTCTAAAAATCCACTTACTACGTAAAAACATCATGTGCTAAGGATCCTCCTCCTACCACCTCCATAGATCTATGAGTCTTTAGCCACCCCTCATCACACTCACTCAACAACATGGTACATGTCATCGTTACTATCTCCACTCACTCTAATAAATGGGAATGATCACCTACGGTGGCATACACTCACTCTAACATCCCACCTCTAATCAACTCATCAATGGGAACATTCCACATCACTATATGGATAGGTGTATCGACAATCAAAATCCAATATGCATCACCTATATCCATATATTGACATGTTAGTTCTTGTACACAACAACGATAATCAGTCAACAAAGTAACAAACCACAACTATCACTATGCAAATACTCATTCTTTACTACCTCTTCTATACCATCATCATCGGGGAAGTTTCTTGCCCTCTTCTCCTCCAAATGGAGGTGCTCCCGCCACATCCACAATAATTGGATATAGTATCACACACTAGTTCATTTCCCACCATGTGCTATATGCGTCGATGCATCCCACATCATCCACCCGTATCAGCCCTATGACCACATCGAGACTCATCTAGACAAGGGTGTACTAATTACACCCCTATAGGCCATCATCTCGCTCTAACTTTCCTCTCGTGATCTTGGGGCTCTCACCCATACATAGGGATTTGGGGCACATCTTGCACCATACTAAACTATTATTGCACATTCTCTACTTGGAAAAGATCGACCGCTCTAGGAAATATGTCCTCTAACCACATAATATGATGAATACATCATTGTAGCTCCACACCATTCTTTGGCCACCCTCAATAGGATTGATATGGTCTCCATATAATGGACCCTGGCCCCTTCTAATCCAACATCTATGTGTAAGTATTGATGTCTATCGTCATACTCTAGACACCTATCCATCTCCCAATAAATATATCTGATCTCACCCACTCTACACACCACCCACCTAATGGCTTCGGTATCACAATATGATCATAAACCCACATATGTAGAAATGTGATGGCTCCTATTACACCCCCATGTACCTCCTATGTGAACCTATATCGGTCCCTGTATAAATGTGCAAATACATATCACACCCCAGTAAATATGGTACCATCCTCCTCTATATGAAAACAAATATCATGCATCTTATAAAAGATGCCTACACCACCACCCTTCACAACCACCGAAGAAGCAATCAAAACTACACTAAAATTTTGAAATCATGGAACACCGATCTCAATATAACATCCAAACTAATGTGTTTCACACATTGTATTTGCATTCATGTAAAATACCACCTAGCTGCTTGCATCTACCTTTGTACATCCTCTATGCCCATCACCTGGACCATATTACCTATAACCAGTAGTAGGAATATATGATATACATCCTCTAGGGTCACATTCATCTCTAGTAGGTGACAACAAAGTACACGTGTCCACACACTAGCTCTCACATAATGCAATAATCATCAACATATTATGGGGCACATCCCCATCCATGTCATGTGCCGCAAGATTACATGGTCTAGTATATCTCACTCATCATCTCGATAAACCCAATCGCAATAATATGCTCAAATTATAACCACCACGAAAATCTCTCGAATGAATATTCCTCAAAGACAACACAAATATAAAAACACGACATTAGAACCTCATATACACACAAAATCAATTATCTATAGCACCCATATACATCACATTTCACATCTCTCACTGGTCTCAAAACAAGCCTTCTAGGTCACCGGTTCCCAAGAGTAGGATGTGGGCACCCGAGAGAAAGTCACTAGCACCTATATCTGGGCATTGGAATCCTAAATATCATTAGAGACTTTGGCACTCTTGCCCAGTGTCAAACCTACCTAGAAATGTACAAATGCAAAAATTCACAAAAATTCATCAAAAAAAGCTCATTTTAGCACATGTTTTCAAAAATAACCATACTTACCAACTCAACTATTGTATGCGACACCATAGTTGCAGTCATAATCTCAAACTAACTCAATATTGTTGCTCTCACTTACGGTATCTTCACACACTCAAAGCTCAATATCACACTCGATTAAATTTCAAATGAAGTCACTAATCACTTTTCACTATTACTATATATAGCACTTTTAATAATTGTTATATTAACTATGGTCACTATTTGCGCTCATTCTTCCAACTAATACACATCACACGATTTTTCTCATATCTTGCACTTCTTGACCTCGTTTCCTATCTCATTTATGTCATTTTATTTAGCATTTCACCTACTACCATATTTTTCACATCCCACATTGTTAGATTCCAATTTGGAACATCTTCATCTCGATATACACACAATCTTGCGATATCTACTATACTTCATTTCATTCACTATTACATCATTTCCCATTTAATTTCGGCTTAGGATTCATTCTCACCATCACTCTCCCTTTCACCGAAAGGGGGAATATAATCAAGGTCACTTTATGATCCCCCTCACACTATTACACGATCATTTCACACATCAAATTCATCATTATAAAAAATTCTCACATTATGTGACATTTCATACCACTTTCTAGTGATTCCCCCTAATGACCTAATCTAGGGGCAATAAGTGAAAATTTTCTCCATGAGTAATCTATCATACATATTCAATCTCAACATAATTTTATACTTCTTGAATCAAATTAACCAATTGACATAACACAACATATTTTACTATCTCTCCCAGATGACCTAACTTGGGAGCTACACCACTTTGTATCTTTCCCAGATGACCTAACATGGGAAAATCACTTTACATTCTCTATCACTTCCAGATGACCTAACATGGAAGCCATAAAACATGATGCATATTACAACACCCTTAGAGTAGGGGAAATGAGATGTCATTTCATTTTCTATACTACCCTTATATGGGTTATTCTTGTTGGATTAAAATGAATCAACATGAACAATATTTGGTCTTTGTTTGTTTGCAACGACTAGACCTTTTGAGGATGTAGTTAAAGTTCAAGGGTAAAACTAGATCTCTCTCACTACACTCTTTCTCTAATGGTAGGACACCTAAATCATTCATTTTTTCACATATACAAAAATCAGGTTGGGCATTGATCACTCCCTACATGAAAAAATATCCAATCACTCAAAATTAAAATCATCAATCTTGCATAGTGCTCCTCGCAATGTTTTGTCATCTCATTTTAGGCCACATGGATTGACATGTTGATCCATGGTTCACCATGATATATGTTCTCATTCTACGCATAATTCTACAACGTGGATTCTCCAAAATTATTTTGGGAAGGTTCCTTACTTCCTTTACACTACTTTAATTTAATTCAAATAACATAAAGTGGGGGGGGGAATTGTAGACACAAAATCAAACATTTACTATTATTTACTATACCAAAAAGTATGTTATTTTATATATAGATCTTGAGTAAGAAATGTATTCACTAATGGCACACTTTCTATTTCATCAATTTATGTTGTTTTTTTATGTTTATTTTACCTTTCAAACTTGTAACTTATACACCTAGTTCTAGTTAGGTCACAAGGATTTGTGTTTATCAAGTTTTGCACATTTGTCATCTGCTTTGTCCTTCGACACTAGTGCCCAGATGCTCCCTGTCCATCCTAGGAACCCATGTTATCTTTGTTATCATATTTTTGACATTTGAGGTTGGTATTTTTGGTTTTCCCACTCATATCTTGAGGTACTAGTTGACATGTTGGGTCATTAGTGTTGAAATTCAAGCAAGAGATCCCCATATACAAAAAAATATACATACCATTATAAGGGTAGGAAGTTTATATCAAGGGATATCTATCTACATATCAAAGGGACTGTATCTTGGGCTTATTACTCTACATACACACTACATAGGAAGGGGAAGTTCATTTTTTCATCCACCCATTTACATTATATCTAGCTACTACTATATTTATGTCATCAGCGTCAGGAGAAAATTAAGAGAACTATTACACACACAAGCACATAGAACTATATTGGTTTACGAGATGAAGTGCAACACTTAGTCATAAGATCTCTCATTTGACTATTGAGGATAGTCGACCCCTCATTTTTATTTTATTTGGGATTCGATGTAGTTTGAGGGTTTTTTTAGGAGAATATTTGTGTTGCAGATTTGTAGGTACTTAGGTGATCTAAGTGTGACATATAGGTGATCAATAATGAGAAAGTTCCAAACCCTAGAAATAGTGCCGAAATTAGCTTCAAGCCTTTTTGGTAGACTCAAGTGCCCCATAAAGGTCTAGGGCACCCACAGGTGTCATCGACCTTACCCTGATGCCCATGTCCAAGAATTCCTGACATTTATATATTTTTCTTAGCATGATTATGACATTCTGAGTTGTTGTTCCATCATTTCGTTCAGTCAAGACACACTTGAGAATAATAAAAATCAAGGTAAGTTCCCTATCTCTTTCATTTACTTTCATAATTGCATCAAATAAAATTTCCTAGAATTTGTATTTCATTTTTATCATTATAACAAATATTTGCATTCATATTTTAATTAAATATACACATTTTATTGAATCAATGTTGAATTAAACAATCAACTACAAAACGCTTCCCTATAGGTATTTAACATGATGAAATACATAATTAGAAAAGATGATCAACAATTATTGATATCATATATGTTTAAAACAATAAATAATAAGAAACATTACATGATAGTCTAATCTTATGTGTTTATTTACAAAAAATAGACAAGGGAGACATATTCATATGATCTCAAATCATGCTAATGCTTTTACATTGTAACCACCTTAGCATAAACCCCAAATGAAGCCACAATGAAATATTTTTTTATATAAACCAACCTTAAAGAAAAACCCCGTGAATTTCCCCCAAAAATTCTACCCTGGAGCATCCACCCTAAAAGAGAACCCTAGAGTAATTTACCCAAAAAGGCAACCAAGAAGTCTCTAGCTTGAACTAGATTCTTCACCACACTAGCCCCTCATAAGTGAGGAAAATACCATAAATTTATACAATCATTTATTATACCTAATAGAATATGCTTGATAAATTCTCAATTAAGCATTAATATTTTGATCCATGTGTTTAAGAATGATATCAATAAAGAACCATATGATCAATAAGATGGAGGAAGGATAAATGGTTAGGTGTTCATTCCACATCACTTTGATAAATTAATTATCACTTGATGGGGGGGAAATAGAAGAAAATCCTTATTCTAATAGCATCCATGATCAAATCAAAGATAAAAATAACATCTCCAATTGTCAAATGCATCATTATATTACTAGAAAATGACGTTTTTCCTCCCAAATTTTTTTCATTAAAATATCATGAATTCCTTCATCATTTTCCAAAACCTGGTCTTTTAAAAATACCTTCCCAAGACAGTTCCAAAGGCAAAACATTCATAAAAATGGATGGCTAGAGAAACACTTTAAAATTATCGTTACAAAATTGCAATCCTATAAACCGAGTTGACATTTGAACCCCACGAAGTGACACGTGTTTAAAAATGATTGGTTGAGGTGAGGAATGGAGCTTCACTTGTAATATATAGCTACACAAAACCTATCAAACTACCAATGGGTAAACACTTTCATAGTTTTATAGTTAATTTATTACACAATGTGGTTCTGTCTTTATCTCGAGAGCCCCGAATGATATCACGTGTTCAATCTCATACCTCTACTAATTTTCCTTCACGAGCCTCGGTTGGTGAGGAAAAAAAGATGCAAATTGTAGTTTTCTATATCTCCATTACAGTTATGAAGCGTGATATATTTAAGATATTAAGGATGAAAAGGGGCCCAAACAACTTGCATAACAATGGGAAAATTGAGTAAAAATAAATGTCAGTTCAACATGCTTTGGGGAACAAATGGGGAATCTCACAAAATGGTGCCAAGATTTGACAAGTGCAATATTTGGCACCAACACCCCACACATATTTCATTAGACTAAAGCTTCCCAATCTAAAGACCATTCAGCTGAAAAAGTACTAATAAAAAAATCTATTGCAAACTTTATCAAGTGATTGAATTGTCAAATATAGTTACATCCATACATATATCACATATTTGGGTAGAGAAATACATGTGGTTTTAGGCATCTTCAAAGTAGTACCAATGTGAGTGGGTTACAAATTTCACTTCAACCTAAACACCAACCTTTTATAGGGTTTCACCCATGGTTTGGGTTTTGGATCTTTCAATTGATTACAGATGGCTTCACATATTTTTGAAACCTAATATCTTATAGTAAGGAATATTATAGTCATTCAAAATGGCATAAAACATTGTATATCTCCATTATCTTTATAGATGGAACTTCCAACCAAGGATGAAGTGTACAATGATTTACTTTGAGATATTTGAGGGTTTGATCCTAGTACATTTTTCATTCCTAAAAATAAATATGAAGCATCTATATGACATTTCTAGTATTTTCATCATTCTATCACACCCATACCAACTTCAAAATCATCCAAATAACTAAATGGAATTTATATCTCATGATTAACTTTATTTATCACATATTTTAATTGATCTATATTGTAAAGTGCAATATATGCATATCCTAATATGAGTTATTAATTAATAATATAAATATACCTATTTTTTAACCCTAATTTAGAATTGATTCAATTAAAGGAATTATATCCTACTCCTATCACACTTATAAATCATAACCATCCCATGGGTTACTCATTTTTCCTATCCAATATGTGCTTATTACTAAGCATATCCATAATTAAGGGAAAGCTTCAAATTATAACCTACATCCTCATGAAAATTAAGTTAATATTGATACTCCTATCGAAACAAATGAAATCAATTATAATGAGATTAATAATGTTGATCATGGCCGAAAGTTAAACTCCTATTTGATTTTTTTCAAGACATTTTCCAATATCCACATAACCCTTATAACATTATTAATATGCTTATTACCTCTAAGGTTTCCCATGATGCTCACTCTAATCAATTTAATCAATAGTTTATTTTTGAATTTATTAATCCTACATCTATTATTGTGGTAGTTTTAGATCAAATTGAACACATGAAATAATTATACCTATCACATTCACCTAGGACACATTACATATTTATAGAGTCACATATATTAAAATATAAGAGAGCTATAAAATATTCTATAACATCTCACTAATAATACACAACTTATTCTATGTGAGTGGTTCTAACCACCACTATTGATAATCTAATCTATTTATTAAACAAGTTAGTTACATTACAAGTTACTAACAATTAAAAATAATGTCACATTAT
Source organism: Taxus wallichiana var. yunnanensis (assembly GCA_018340775.1). NCBI lineage: Eukaryota > Viridiplantae > Streptophyta > Pinopsida > Cupressales > Taxaceae > Taxus > Taxus wallichiana. The sequence goes on from CM031234.1 coordinate 56,347,955, forward strand.
TATTTTAATAATGCATGCAAGTGAATAAACCAAGATAAGTTAATTAATGAAAACTAAGACCGCATAGTCTTCATAACTAAGATAATCTATCAAAAGCACCATGATAAAGCTATGTAAGGGAAAAACTAACTAATGCATCCAATTAAACATGAAACACTAATCCATCCCTTGTTATTTTTATGGGCTTTCTAAAATGTAGTTGCTCATTTTGTTGAGCTGATCATGATTGTGAGAAATCAAAGGAAATCTATCTCCATATAGAGGAAAATATCTCACCAATAAAGCTTGATTTACATCTATGGTTCTTCCTTTACTACTCTTTTCAATTAGATGATAGAATAAATGCTAGATTAATAAGATTTCTAAAGTGGAAATGATCTTATCATGTGCATATAGTGTAAATGTGTAACATTGGTGTAAGATGGAAGGAAGGTACTAGGTTATTTATATAGCTTTCTGATTTGGGAGAAGATAAAAAATCTAGAGGATGTGGGATAAAGATAAAGTGTAATTAGAAAGGGATAACCATGATTAGAAAGAATCAATTGATGATTAGTAACTCATGGGATTTGGAGATGATTTAATTAACCAACTAAGATTAGTTAATAGGAGAAATTAAGATAAAATAAGCCATTTGGAGGAGATTTAAAAGGAAATTGGTAGAATTTGAAGGGCTAGAGAGGGATTTATCCAATAAGAAGGTTTATTAGTTAAATATGAGATTAAAAGGATTAATTAACTAATGATAGTTAATTAATTAGAAGAGTATTATACCTAACAAAGTATCGTTAATCCACATCTAGGATGGGGAAAGGTTAGTTAAATAACGAAGTATTGTTAATTGACCGAAATGGAGGGGGATGTTATCTACTTAGTGGGAACTTTCTAATTATAATGAAATGTAGGGAAAGATGGTAGACAATGTAATTTGAGTACTAAAACTACGTAGTCAAATTTAGGTGTCTATATTTCCCCTATTTGGTGTGGTGTATAACAAGCAATGCCACTTAAAAGATAGTGTATAATTACAAATACTTAAATTTTGGAGTAGAAGAAAAATTATTAGAATGAAGGATGCTTCCTCGAGTGTTGATGGGGTAATGGAAGAGGTCGATGGATTCTAAAAAAAAAGAAGGAAATAATCACAATAGAAGCATATTGCAGCAATGGAGAGTTGAACTTGGCTTGGTTGGTTGTTGTTCAATTGGAAATAATGGAAAAGAAAACCTTGTGTTTCAATGAATGGAAGAAACAAAGCGGGAGGGGGATAAATATAATCCCTATTGCCCCATGTGTTGTGGAATAAAATGGTGATAACAATGGAAGGGATTCAAAATGGGTCTGGTTATCCATTGCTAGAATCGATAAAATGCGGAAAATGATTGGTAGAAATTTAGATAGAATGAAACAAGCATATACATGGAGAAGTAGATGATCACAACATAGTCGATGAACCATATGGCTCAGGAGAAACTGTTTCTTTGATATAAACATGCAATAAAAGTGTAAAATGACATGAAGAGCCATAATACTAATATTTATTCATTACTAAAGGATTGACTCAAAGAAAAAAACATAAAGTAATGTAGTACGAGAAAGTAAAAAAATGCCAAAAAGAAATAAACACAAATAAACATGCTCAAACAAAAACATTAAAGGCAATTGTACCAATGTTTTTGTGATCCACTTTCAGTCCCACATGTTCAAGTTATACGAATAGGGTTAAAAATAACGCCCCAAACAACGATACATGTAAGTTAAATAAACTGAGGACATAAAATTCCTATGAAAAATAAATTGTGCACTATGAAACTGCCCCAAGCAATGATATCTGCAAGGAAGACAAAAATAGCAAGAAAACCAAATTTGTTAATGAGGGAAGATCAAAATGATCCACATGTTGCATGCTAGAACAAGAAAGCACTAAAATAAGATGTTTGGTAGGATAATTTTGATGTTTAAGGATTGTGTGTCCTAGGAATGATTTAAATGGTTGAATGAGTTTTACCAATTTTTAGATTTTATTGAATTTTTTTACCAATTTTTGGATTTTTGAAAATTTGGGAAGAATTTGGTATAGAAGAATGAAGATGTGTGTGGTAGACTGAAAATATCACCGAGAAGTAAGAATATGCTCTAGTGAGAAGAAAATGTCACCGAGAATCCAAAATATGCCCTAGTGAGACAAAAATGTTAGTGAAAATGACTATTTAAATAATTTAATCATCGCAATGGAATTCCAAAGATACATGAAGAGAGGAAAATAGAGAATAATGTTAATAATATTTCCCCTTTGAAGGAAGTAAAATGAAGAATTAGGGTTGGGAGGGTATAAATAGCAAGGGGAGGGGTAAAATCCATCACAACCCATTTGAGCTATTATACACTTGTGCACCTTGAGAAAAACATTGTTCGATTTTTGAGAGAGATGACAGATGTACTAGATTGGAAATGTTGCATGGATCACATTTAAGAGTATGGGTAGGATCCAGACGATGGTTCTATGATAAGTAATGCAAAAAAATATTTTTATCACATTTACTACATGTTTTAGCTAGTAGAATGTTGGATTTAACACTAACACATGCTATAGTGTGAGCTAGCATATCCTGAAAAGTGAGCTAGCATGAATATCATGAACTAGTATTAAACTAAGGGAAAAAGGGTTTGTAGGTTTTGTGCTAGCACATTTCACATGCTAACTTAAAATAAATTGTACAAGTGTATTATAGGGTATGCTAGCATAAAATGCACTAGCGCGATGATAAGTGTGCTAGCATAACAATGGTGTGTGCTAGTGTGAAATGCACTAGCATAAGAAGAAGTGTGCTAGCGTAGAAATGGTGTGTGCTAACATGAAAGGAAGTGTGCTAGTGTAGTTTCTCACCTTCTAGGAGAATTCAAAAGGAACTAGAAGAATGTAGAAGTGATTAGAAGATGAAAAATGAAGAAATGATATTAATTGTTTGTGTTTTGGGTGATTTACGGAGATAATATGTACCTTTACGTATAGGAGTACCACATACAACTATAGACCTTAAAGATGACCTTATTTCACTACGAGTAGAGGGGATTAGTTATAGTACTTGAGGTAAATAGCTTAAAATACATTACGTAAATACGACATATCATACTAGATCATGCCATGCACACAAAATTAGTAGAGTGATGACGCAGTGAGAGCCATATTTTCCAGCTTTGCCGAATAGAGAGATGATCATGACACGGGAGGATTTTTATTGGTTCTTGTGGGTTTCGTCTACAAGGAAACTTGGTTGTATATGATGATGTCATTGATTGGATATGAGGGCATATCTCGAGATCTCTTTCTTAGAGAGGATATACCTCGAGAGGGGATGGAATTTCATTTATACATATATTTTGAGAGCAGGAGGATAGTATGACTTCCTATGTACCTTATGGATATTATCATCGACTAGTCTACTACACCGAGTAGACTACGACCCACTTCCATCTTAGATTAATATGCGTAGTGGCCCAACTAATAGATGACTAGAACTTTGCATGGGTTCATTACATATTGGCTCACCTATAGAGAGACTTGCACTTGATTGCATACAAACAGATGAAGATCTTGAGTCCCATGACCCTGCTACAGATATGGTCATGGAATCACATTTTTATTAGATGTCCCTTAGGTTTTCTATGAGCAACACAACTATATGAGACCTCTTGCCAAAGCTGGGAGATAGTGGGTGTTGGAGTTAAGGTCATTTGGGAGACATTACCTTCTATAGGTGAAAATTTTATGAATGAAAGCTACATATGGTGACTTGGAGACCATACCGATTATATTAGTGGTGTAAAAATGTGGAAGAGTTGAGAAAAATAGAGGTGGACCACTATCTTATAAGTAGTCACAACCACATCATGGATTTGTATAGAGTTTACATGGTATAATGCTAACTTGGCATTATTTAGGGGATTCTAGGTGATGAGTAATGGTATGTGCATGTAGCGTAAGAGAATTTTGATTTTGGACCCTGGGTTAGACCACATATAACATTGTAGAGTTTTCGTAGTGTTCTCCCATAGGCATGGGATGAACACATGTAAGTAACATATCTAGGGACCACCTCTAATTACTTAGTTTGGTATATGACAGTGTTATCAAGGTGGATTACCATTCTATACGTAGCTATAATAGCAGTAGTAGGGGATAGGGGCCAACAACTACGAAATAGGGCCGATTTGGCCAATAGAAAGCCAAGGTAGTAACAAAGGAATAAGACTAGGTATAGGGCTAAGGATATTGATAGGGACATAGACCATAAGGGCCATTGGTTCAAGCCACACTAGGGAAGCAAGTACAAAGAGGTTCCATATGGTCCTCTATTACAAATTATAGTAGCACATATTATTCAACAGTGCCTACCCAAGAGGTATTACAACATGGTATATAAATGTCATTAATCTAGTAGGTACCATTACAGCTCCACCATCACCTCTTAGAGCAGGTAGCCTAGGTGTTTTAGCAGGTCACGGGGGTGATGGAGATAAAGATGGGGCACATGACTACGTAGGGACCGCCTCGATACCAATGGTTAGATTCCTAGTTATACCCAATAGTAAGTGGGGCGTCATTGGACACCTTATAGTTATAGAAGGACATGGATATACTACTAGGAGACGTAGAACACATTATAATGTAGACCATCTAAAAGAAGTTAGAGTAGAATTGTAGAGAAGGTTGCTCTTAAGTAACAACTACAACAAGCCATTGTTGAGTGAGATCAACTCACTATAGAGAGGACTTAGCTGGTAAGCAAGAAGATGCATTGCAAGTGGATGTGGTATGGATTACTAGAGAACATGATGCTCTACACCGTGCAACAGTGAAAGATGGAACTCGGTGACATTATTTATGATTTTGTGGCATCCTTTGGAGATTCGAGTTATTACAGAGGATTATACCAGTTCGTAGTTCCATAGGGTCGAGGTAACTTCCCTATATCGTACTTTTTGGTATCGATTGAGGTCACATAGGGCATACAAATCGTGACATTAGTCTAGATGCCCCCACCTTGTTATAGGCCGTAGTCCTAACATTGGAAAGAGTTAGGGTTGACTCATTTATTAGATTGTGGATTATGTACATGTATTTATTTTTCTAAATTCCTCAAGATGAAGACACACATTTTTGATTTGATGTGTATGTATTTTTTTGTATATGCCTCGAGATAAAGGCATACATTTTTTATCGATATCCATGATGACTTATTTTTGTATATGATTTTATCGAGACACATTTGTATATGGACATTGATGCTTTTGACATGTATGATGATGGACATTGATGTATATCACATTTTTATTTATGAAATATTTTTTTAGCCTATGTTTTTATGATGGTTTATGATGAGGGGGGATAAAAATAATCACTATTTCCCTATTGATGATATGATGTTATGTGTTAGCTTAGCATACATGTTGATTTTCATTTTATGATGATTTATATTATCATTTATTGATGATATATGATGATTTTATTAGATAGAAGTGATGATATAAATGTGAATAATGAAATGATAACACACAAGGTACAAGAAAACAAAACAAATACAAGGAATATATAACAAATCTAATATATACACATGCTAAACAACACAAAAATATAAAGAAAGAACTAATCTAATCAGGAAAAGAACATAATAATCTAAAAATCATATAAGAAAACACACTATATGTACAAATAAACAAATAAAAATGTGTAAACAAAAAAATAGGAAAGAAAACCACTACTTTTTTGGGAACATTTTTGAAACATTTTGTACTATTTTTGTATTTTTGCAAGATAATGTTATATTATTTTTGGGTTGTTTTGGTAAGACCTATTTAATTTTTTTGGTGTTTTTGAAAGAATTATGAAGCTATGTATAAGAAAATGAAGATGCAAAGATTCCCCCAATGATAGATGGGAATGTACAAGGGAAAACTCCATACATATGTACAAGAGTAGGATTAGTCGGATCAAGGCCACAAAGGATAGACTTAAAAGGATAGCAGAAATAGGTTAAAGAATAGTTTAGAAATAAGTGATCATGCCCCTAGGTGTGAGATGCTTGTTAAAAACAAACCCTTCTATGGTGCTAGAAAATTTGTTTTCACAAAAGGACTTGTCTAAAGTGCCACAATTGCACATTTGGATGAAATTGTTTTTCTTTACTTTTTTTTAAATTTTTTCTTGTTTGACTTTTTGATAGGCCTCCATGCTTAGAAAAATAACTTCTTGAGATGCATGGAATTTATAGGTTCTCAAAGTTCATCACCATCAGAATAGGAAAGCTTATAAGCACCTAAACCAAATTTAGCCACCACAATGTATGGCCCTAACCAATTAGGTTCAAAATTTCCTTTCTTCTCACACTCTTTTATAGTGTTGAACTGATTCTCTTTAAGAACAAGGTATCCTACCTAAAATTATCGAAGTATGATGAATTTTTTATAGCTCCTATGCACTTGGTTATAATACACTTTGAGGTGATCTAGTGCATGGAGGTGCCTTTCATTAATTCATTCCATCTCTGATAGCCTAGCCACTCTATAGTCTTCCTCTTTAATAAGTTAATCTCTTAAGAAAATTTTCAAAGAAGGAATCTTGATCTCAAGGGGTAAAATGTATTCAGTTACAAATACAAGGTAATATGGATTTTCACCTATAGGTGTGTGGATATACAATATGTAATCCCGGAGCTTTGGATGTATTTGAATATTCCAATCATGACTGGTTTTAGTAACCATTTTATCTAAGATGTGAAAAAGAGTCTTGTTTGAGACTTATACATATCCATTACCTTGAGGGTAATAGGGGGTAGACCATTTCTAGAATATTTGAAAGCATTGGAAAAATTCCTTAACTTTTTTATTCTTGAAATATTTACCATTGTCAGATACAATGGAAGAAGGGATTTCATAATGGTAGATGATGTGGTTCATGATAAATTTGGAAATCTGGCACCAAGTAACATAAGTAAGAGGAACATCCTCTACCCATTTTGTAAAGTACTCGGTGGTAGTGATAATGTGATTGTGGCCATCAGAGGAAGTTGGTGTGAGCTTCCCTATGAGAGATGAAGTCCCCATTTTGAAAACGTCCATGGTGTTGTTATAGGTTAGAAAGATTATGACGAAGCATGTATTAGGTTGCCATGTTTTTGACATAGCAAAAATTTATTCATATAATGACATCAATCTCTTTCCATAGTATGTCAAGTAGTATCCTACTCTTAAGATTTTATTAGAAAAAACCATTCCAGTAGTATGATCCCCGTAGATGCCTTCGTGTACCTTTTTGATCGCTAAGACAAAATCTTCTTAATTTAGATAGTGTAACAAATTCCCAGTAGCCTCAATGATAAAAAGTGCCTCAAATTAGAGTATAACAGATATGCATTAGACGAGGTTTTTTTTTTCAGCATGGATGATGTTGGGAGGGAAGGTTCCATCTTGTAAGTAATTAAATATATCAAGGTACCAAGGGGAAAAGGGACCAAAAAATTCACATACCAAACATGATTTTGGCATGTCATATGTAGGTATTATCAAATGTTCTACAAAGAATGACATGTCATTGTTACCTAGTGGAATACGTAGAAAAGATCCAATTATATCCATGGAATCCACCAAATGGTTATGTTCTCTTGGTACTTTTTGAAAGGTGATTTACACAAAGTATTCCTTTAAAGTATCTACCATTCATTTATACGGGATGATATTCTCATCCTTGACCTTATACTCATCGTTAACTTATTTAATGATCAATTCGAGTCACTTATAAGCTTGAATTGGATAATATTCAATCGTATAGAAAATTACAATCCTACAATGAGGGCTTCATACTCAACTATATTATTGGTACATGGGAAACCAAGTTTGAAAGCTTGAGGAATCAAATCACCTGTAGGGGTGATAATAACAACACCTGATCCTAATCCATTAAAGGTAAATGACCCATCAAATTATATCTACCATGTGATAGATTCCTCAATATATAACATAAAAGTGTCTGAAAGATCCAGATTCAATGGTTTAGTTCTAGGTAAAGGGGATTCACCTTGTTGATCCATGAGTACTTGTCCTTTAACTACTATTTGGATGAAATACTCAATATCAAATTCACTAAGTGAGATGATCCAATTGGCCATCCTCCCAGTAAGTGCGGGTTTAGATAAAATTTACTTGAGCAGTCAACTCTAGATATTAGCTTGGTTTTGTTATTCAGAAGATAGTGACAAAGTTTTTGAAAGGAAAAAACAATGGCCAAGCAATATTTTTAAGTTTTCGGATAATTAAGCTCATAGGATATTAATGTATGGCTAAGATAATTCATGGATTTATCTTTTTGTTTTAAATCTTATTGATCTAAGAGTGTGCCGATAGAAAATTGAGTAGTTGATATATATAGAAGGGGTTTGCTTTGGGGTAGGCAAAGTATAAGAACAAGTGGTTTAGCCAAATAATCCTTGAGTAAGGAGAATGTTTGTTGGCATTTAGGACCCTAGTGAAAATCAACATCTTTCTTGAGAAGATGAGTGAATGAATGGCATTTATCTACAAGTTGGGAAATTAATCTGTGGATGGATTAGATTTTACCTTGTAAACTATCTATCTATTTGAGGTTCTTGGGAGGAGGCATTTCTATAATATTTGTGACCTTTTCTAGGTCCACTTCAATTCCTCTTCTAGAAATAATGAATCCTAGTAGATTCCCTGAAATCACACCAAATACACACTTCTTTGGGTTGAGTCTAACTTTATAATCTCTTAGTCACTAAAATATACGATATAAGACTTATGTATGTTCTAATCTAGTCTTGGAATTACCCAAAATATCATCAGCGTAGTCTCCCTGCAATATCATGCAACATGTCATAGAAGATGACAATCATGGATCTTTGATAAGTTGTGCATGTATTCTTGAGGCTGAAAGGCATGACTTGGTAACAAAATTTACCCCAAGGGGTAGTAAAGGAAGTTTTTGTTGGTATTCTTCCACAATATTTATCTGATTATAGCCTAAAATCCATCCATGAGGGATAACATTTCGTATCTTGCAATGGAATTAAAAATCATGTCGAAGTTTGGAAGAGGAAAATAATATTTTGGACATTCTTTGTTGATGTCCCTAAAATATTTGCAAATTTTGATACCAATAATATTTTTCTGAATAGGGACATTGTTAGAGATCCATTCTAAGTAGTCAATAGGCCTAATGAATCCTACTACTAACAAATCTCTAGCTCTTATTTGAAAAAAACAACTACATGAGGATACATATTGTAAATTTTTTGCTTAATCAACTTTACTTATTTGTGCACAACTAAGTTATGCACTACCAAAGAAGGATCCAAGCTTGGCATATCTACATAAGACCAAGAAAATACATCTAATAATTATTGAAGAAGCATAAAAAAATTTATGTTCTTGTGCCGAGAGAGAAGCTTTAACTATTTTAGGCTCATCTTTGGTTCCAATGTTAACATCAATAGTCTCCTCCACCAACAATTTGGATTCATCTTCCATGCATGTGGGATCAAGGGGGAGATTGAGATCCTTCAGTAAGGGCATTTAACTGATATTTTCACCCATAATCTAGTCACCTTTTAGATCCTTTTATTTTTCAAATTGTTTGTCCGATAGTGCCCTAAAAAGGTTGTCACTATGGGACTTGGAATTTTTATTTTGATGAGGCTTTTTAGAAGATATTTTTACTCTTTTTATTTTTTATTTTGCTAACCATATAATTCATCCTCCTCCCGAAATACATGTATACATCAAGGTTGATAGAGAATCCCTTTTTGTGGTCACCAATAGGAATGTCATCATGTAGACCCATGAATTCACCAATTGCTTCATCATTATAAAAGAAATCAATTGGTATGTGTTATTTTTGGTCCCAGTTTACAAGGGATGGGTGAACAAGATTTAATTTGGGAGTAGAAGGGGACAAGGTTAAAATAGTTGTGTCAAGAAATAGGTTTATGGAGGAAAGGTTTATTATCACCAAAAACAACATCCTCTTGTTTTGATCATGAATCTATGAATGAACAACTAATTTTTTTGGTAACATGGGATTTTGTCTTAGTTGTGGGATGGCTAACTGAGACAAACCTCTAGAGATGTCCAAATTCCTCATCCTATTCCTAATTCAAAACTACTCCTAGGAGGGAAATTATGCTATCTACCTCTATTGTAAGCTTCCAAGGGACCAAAGAGAGAGAGAGATTACTTAAAAATGGAAATATTAAGCTATCGAAGTGATTGCACCAAGAAAGGAATAGGGAAAATACCATATGAGTGAAAATGAGATTAGGAATGGGAAAGAGAGAGGTAAGACAAAAGTGACATAGTCCCTAACTGCATTTTCAAACAACATTTCCATGAAGCACAACAAATCTTAACCTGCAAGAAGAACATAGGATGCACAATAAACCTAGAATATGCAATGAAAGGAAAGGAAAATGAAATAAAACAAAGCTAGGCCATATAATAGCCAAAAATGGATTTTTTGATTAAATGGATGCATGATTCATTATAATTGCAAGAGAAAGGATCTTCTCCTAAAATACTCAAATCGAGGCATGTAACTCAACACTACTCTAGAATTTTTTTGGAAGAGTTCCATTACATGAACATCCCCCTTAAAAATGTGCCTTAGCACTTACATTTATTGATCCTAGAGAGAAGAGAGAGAGAGAGAGAATTCCAGAGCATGATTTCAAAGTGGTCCTAACCCTTCTAGAAGTTCAAAAAATGATTATCGTAAAAGGATGATTGACACTTGGCTGGGTTTTTCTTAGAGCTCAAGGAAATGTGATATCTCATTTTTTTTTCATTTTTCAACCATTTTTACCCTCCAAAATATGTTTTTCTAGATCATGTGATGTAGAGCATGAAGAAACGATTCTATTGATATAAATTTTATGAAATTTGGAGTTCTTGGGAAGAATTTTATGCCCATGCGGGTTTCAGTGACTTACTTACATCCTTACTTCAACTCGGAAATCTCTTTCTTCTTCGAGGGTTTTTTCTTGTGCTTTACTTAGGAGTTTAACTTGGGAATTACTTTGAAGTTGTGGCACACTTAAACCCTACATTACTCTCCTTCTTCTCCCTTATTTGTGAGTTCTTTGAGTTGCATGACTCAGATTTTTGGATGAGATCTACTTGAAGTAGTGCCCCTCGATTCACAAAGTCACTCTTTCTTTTCCCTCAGATCTTGGGTTTTTCCTTTCACTTTACTTCAGGATTTTGAGCCTCAAATTATTTGAAGTAGTAATACATTGAAAACCTGAGTTACTCTACCTTATTTTTCTTCTCTGCGGGATTGCAGTGTTACATTACTTGGTCTTTGTTTCGGGGTTTTGGGGATGATTTTCTTTGAAGTGTGGCACCAAAAATCCCCAGGATGATATTTTTTCCTTTTTCTTATGGAGAAATTGGTTGATTTGGGTACTCAAGGAACATGTGGAAGTGGGTAACTTATGCTTTGGATCTCTACATTCTTTGCACCCAACATATTCCCGTAATCTTTATTTTACGACCCGTAAACCATCATGAGAACAACAACCCGATGGAACTTGTTCTCGTCACCCCTCCAAACACTCACATCTCCATATTGAACTGTAGCTTCAACCTTCTCCCCGATGCATTTTCATTGTTCTTTAGAGAAATTTTAGGTCCATGGGGAACTCCTGGCCCATGAAGACTTATACTGTCTAGACCACAAACATCCGATTTATCCACAACATTTCATACTTAGCCATTTTTTTTCTCTTTTCATCCCCATAGGGGATGTGGGGAACAAGTTCCTTTCAAGAAATTTGTACCCTCCAATCATCTTATACCTGCAACTCACCATTTTTCTATAATACACTGTGTCCAACCAAATACTTAGCAAATCGATAAAATGGGGATGTGGGGAATTCATGGCCCTATAGAACTTGTTCTTTGTGTATCTCTTGGACCCGTAAAACTTACATTTCACTTTTTTGACCTTTTTTTTCTTTCTAATTTTCTCAAATTTTTCTAAGTCCTTAGGCTAAGTAAATCATTACGGAGCTAGGTGAAGAAGAGTATAGTGCCCAAAGTATATTTTCTCTAATTTTAAACCCAAAATTAACTAAGTTCGGATCTAAATCCTAGAGAGAAAAAAATTCTTCCAAATTATTATAAGTCCCCTAAAGTAGCTATAAGTTCCTAAAACATGGAAAAATACTTGAATATTTAAGATTCTCCGTGAATATCCCATGAAACTTCCCATGTCCAATTTTTAATTTTTTTAATTTTTTCCAAGGGGGAAAAATTGATAAAAATTTGGCGACCTCCAAGGGTAATCTGCTTCCTAGATTGAAATATGAGTGGCCATCAAGCATCCATTGGTCATGGAGTCTTCCTGATAAATTGAAAACTGATTTGAACATGAAGAACAAACCCCTGAGACCACTTAAAGAACTTAACTAAACTTGAAACTTTCCCAAAATCTAATTTCTCTGCCAAGTTTTGAATAAAAATGAACTAAATCATAAAAAGGATGAAGTATTACAAAACTTTGATCTTGTGCTATTTGGAAATGAATTGCATATGCTTGGAAATTATCCCACACACCTTCTTTAACATATCTTCTTTGGAGTACTTTATGAACACAACTCCCGAATGAACCGAAATTATCTCATGGCTTTGGATGAAGCTTACAAATGCTAAACTTAGTTGATTGGCTCTGAAATGAATTGTGTAAGGAAACAAAATCAGTAAATTCTATGTACAAAAGGGAAGATCATAAATGTTCCAAGTGAAGCATGCAGAGTTTGTACAAGTACTTAGGAGAATGGAAACTACCATACCAAGAAGAGAATGTGCTAAGAATCACTTATAGGAATGGAAACTACTCTAATATGTACAAGGGAGGAAAATTTACTTCAATAGCAATGTTTTAACTAGTTCCCATTAACTAGAATCTATAACTCTTCTCCATCTAATCTTGACAACTAGAAAGCATTACTTGACTTGTAGCTTGAAATGATATAAGGACCACTCCATATTGCATAAAATTTTGAGTGTTTACCTGGTTTGGCTCTTGTCTACATCCCATTTTAAGACTAAGTCTCCTTCTTAGAATCTCTAGCCTTGGATTTTCTCACAAATGTGTTTTTATTATGAGCTTGATATTTATACATTGTTTGTATTTCTTGGTTATTTATTTCCTCTAGCTCCATGAGATCTACATATCCGAACTCCATGGCTTTGAATTAAAATAATCCCATCTTGTTGATAAGATCCAATGTTGGTAACTCAAGAAATACCGGCATTTGTTTCTCTACCATATACTAACTTGTAAGGAGAGTGACCAATTGATATTTTAGGAGTAATCATATCTACCCAAAATGATGATTTCAATCTTGTATTCCAATTCCTTTGATTTTCATCCAAAGTTCTCCTTTTGATCCTTAAAAAGTTTTTGTTGTTAACTCAGCTTGTCCATTTCCCTTGGGCTAATAGTTTGAAGATATGCTTAGATATATCCCATTTATCACACCCTACTCAGAGATATTAGTGCCAATAAATTCCAATGAATTATTAGAGATAATAGTGGAAGGAACAAAACATATTTCGTGATAACTTCATAAAAATCTAGAATTTTAGTTTCATTTTCTTCCTTAAGTGCAAATCGCTTCTATCCACTTAGTGAAATAGTCAGTTGCTATGAGAATCCACTTGCGGCCCAAAATGGAATTTCTATTGATGAAACCAATGAAGTTTAAACCCCATTGCGTAAATGGTTGATCAATTGAGATTGGGTGGAGTGGAAGGGATGTTAACCTTTCCTTTCCCGAAAAGAAGGCAGACTTTTTACATTTATCAACCCATGAAAAGAAGTTAATTAAAAGATTAGGAAAATAATACCCAACCTTCATGATCTTGAGAGGTGTTACCCTTAGATCAAAGTGACCTCCGCTTCTCCCTCATGGAATTCATACATTATCCACTCAATCGATATGTTATTATGTACCTTAACAAAACACCATTCACATATATTTTGAATAAAATGTTGTCAATAAGAACATATGGAATGGCTTGAAGTTTTAAATACCTTCTATTAGCATTACTTAATCCTAGAGGGCACTGATTTATTTGGAGGAAGTGTATCATGTATGATTCCAATGACGGATGGGTAAAGCATTAATTGGTCGTTCTTGATCATTCTCAAGTACTAAGATGAATTCCTCATCATTTTTTTACTTGAAACAAGTTGTTCACATAACCCCTTTCCCCTAACCAGTGGGTTACTTTAGTATCAATTTCATAATCCATTACTTTTTTATCCATCAAAATATATTATCATTTAGATTTTTGTCCAATAAGAATTATTTGATACCAACATGAAAAAATAATAGATGAATCTTGTTATTTGACACTAGATGCCTGAACTTTTTCAAAATTATTATTATAGATAGCACATGTTTTTCAATGAATGAGTAATTTATCTCATAATATTCAATATTATAGCTAAATAAGGCAATAGAATACTCTCAATCATCTTTGTTTAGCAACATTAATATGGAGGATATGGTATCAACACCTACAAAAGCATATAAGATGAAATCCTTGGAGAAATATGGGTTTATGAGGGTTGGTGATTGTGAAATGGCCTACTTTATAGCTTAAAAACTTTCTCTTCCTTCAACAGTCCACTTGAAATCCATGTTTATATTTAACATCAATGTTAGTCGCTTGACAATATTAGAAAAATCAGGGACAAATCTTTTAACAAAGTTAATTATTTCAAGGAAAATTTGAAGAGATTTTTATAGATGGACAATGACAAAGAAAGAATGGCTTCCATTATCTCTAGATTAATAGTTAATCCTTTCCTATAGAAAATATGGCTAAGGAGTTTTCCCGCATGAGCCAAGAAAATGCACTTTCGTAGGTTAAGGGAAAATCCATACTCTCTAAATCTCTCAAATAATTTCCTGATATGAAAAATATGCTCAACTATATTTTTGGAGAACACAGATTATTTCATCAAGGTAGATAAGAACGATCCTATTGATTATCCCTCTTAATTCCATATTCATGGCTATTTGGAACATCACTCTAGCATTTGACATGCCAAATGGCATTTTTCTATACGTAAAAGTTCCCAGCTTTTTTGGTAAATGTTGTTTTAAACTAATCTCCTTCCTTTACCATGCTTTAGTTGTATCCCAAGTATCCATCCAATAGGGAAAACCTATCGAATTTTTCACCATTTTTAATATCTATTCCATATAGGGTAGTGGATAATGGTTTTTAAAGAAGCTTTGTTTAAGTCTCTAAAATCAACACATAATGTGATCTCTCCATTATTTTTGTATTGGAACTAGGTTGGTGACCCATGAGGAGTGTTTGATTGGATAAATTATGTTTTCCTTTATCAGTTTGTTTATCTCCTTCTTCATGAAAGGTTTAATACATAAATTGATAGGCCTCTCTTTCAGCTTAACAAGCTTGACATTTAGATCCACTTATATGACATGTTGAGCTAAACTAGGTCAAATCCTCTAAGATATTCATAGCTCCACGCTAAGATATTAGAAAACTATTGAAATTTTTTTACAAAATTATGATTTTGTAATAAGTACTTAATTTTCCAATTTGAAGAAACTTATCCCCACCAAATGCAATATATTTGAGTCTTCACCTTTGACCATTAAATTTTCTTTCTCCTTTTTTAACTGGTCATTTGGGTTGAATATGGATTCCAAAGTTACAAAATATTTGGGAATCTTATCTGATTTGAACTAGATAATCTAATCACCATACTGTCCTTCCAACTTATCCGAATTTTTAAATAGAATTCAACTTCTTCTTGAAGAAAGTTTACAATTTGTTGATAATTATTGAATACATGCAAACTTGTGAAATTTTATGGTATAACAGGCCTCAAAACCACCTTTATATGTGGTTATACCTTCTCTCTTATGATATTTTCAACAACATCAAACATTGCTCCAATGATAGTATGTTTGTTAGCAACTTTGTTCCCTTTCCTTGGGATGACCTAGATATTAGAGTCTTCAAAGTATTCAAATAAATACCACACTCTATGCTTGTAGGCTTTGAGTAGATCAATTTTACCACATTTATTCTTCGTATCTAGTTCAAAATTATCTCATTGTCTCCAAAGGTATGCAATTCCTTGATATTCTTTTTCCTTTCCCATTACAAGCCATGAACAAGAGATTCATACTCTGTTGTGTTATTGGAGCAACTAAATTAGAACCTGAAATATGAGTAATATTTGATACCTTTGGGAGATATAAGTACTACACCCCCTCCTGCACCTTGTTTACATATTGATACATAAAAAAATCCACTAAAGTCCATCATCATCTTCATTAACTGGTTTGGTAACATTAGGCAGGGGTACATTTTCTTCATGTAGGCAATAAACACCAAGACTAACTTCTTCAATATTTTCCATTTATCTGTATGGATAAAATTTGTAATTCCTATGTGTCCATTCATCAAGTAGAATATTAGGAGTGCCCCAATATGAGTATCTTATTCTTTGGTACTTGGACAATCTTCTTGATCTAAGATTATGCAATTGACATTGATAGGACTAGGCACATAAGGCTCTATGTGGTAAGTAGAAATTGGTTGAGATTTGATAGTAGCTTTAGCACCATACCTTTTCCTAAAGATCATATGAGACTATTCTACTAACAAATATCCTCCAATTTTAGTAGTGAAATCCCTAGACATATATAGGGTAAAAGGTTGAGGTAAATCCATTATGATATTTCTTGAAGAATTGAAACATCAGGACATGCATGCAATGTGAGAATCATACCTCTAATAACTCTTATAGTGTTCACTATTTTCCAATCCAATTGTACCACACCTTTTGAGAGAGGCTCATACTTAAAGATTAGCTAATCTAAAATCTATTTTGGCATCACCGAGTTGCTTTCTCCAAAGTCAATCATATAGTTGTGGACAAGCTATTACATATGATCAAAGACATATATAAGGGTGGATGTTTATTCCATTTTTTTGGTTGAACCTCTTATTTTTTCATGAAATTGGTAAGAAAATCATCTTCTTCTTTGGATGACTAATCTAGATTAAATAAACTAGCCATAACCACTTGCAAGAGATCCCTATGGCCTAGAATTTCCAATTATTCCCACATAGATATATTCACATTAGTTTTCTTCATTTTCTTGAGTATATAAAAATGAGTCGAAGGATATTTTTATTTCACTTTACTCACAACAATTTTCTCTTGAAATCAAGTTGGAATGGAAAGTTTTCTAGGTTGTTTTTATCCATATAGAGTTGTTTTTAAACTACCACCTTTTTGAAGTGTCAAGTAAGGTTGAGGAGATATTTCATTTACATAGGTTCAATACACGGATTTATAAGCCTCTATTTCAGCTTAAATGACTTGACATTTAGATCCAATTCTATGGTATGTTGAGCTAAAATAGGGTAAAATCCTCTAAGATATTCATAACTCCATCTAAAGATATCAAAAACTCTTGACAAAGCTCTAAAAAATTATGATTTTCTTCGAAGTACTACTTACTTTTCTAATTTGAAGAAAATTTTCTCCACCATCCTGCAATAGGCTCTTGAGTCTTCACCTTTAACCGTTATATTTTCTTTCTCCTTTCTCGAACTGGTCATTTGTGTTGAATATGGATTCCAAAGTTACTAAAAATTTGGGCATCTTATTTGATCGAGCTGGATAATCTTGAAGGAATTTTAAAATTTCCTTATCATTATCGAATACCTTCCAACTTGTGACATTGTTTGGTATGGTAGGCCTCACAACCACCTTGATATGTGGTTGTACCTTATATCTTCTAATATTTTCAGCAACATCAAACATTTCTTCTATGGCAGTAAGTCTGTCACAAAAATTTTCTCTTTCCTTGGGATGACCATGATATTAGAGTCTTTAAAGTATTGAAATAAATACCACACTTCATGCTTCTAATATTTGAGTAGATCATTTTTGGCTACATTTATTCTTCTTACTTAGTTCACAATCATCTCAATGTCTCTAAAGGTTTGTAATTCCTTGATATTCTTATTCCTCTCCCATTACAAGCCATGAAAAAGGATTCATACTCTGCTATGTTATTAGAGAAACTAAATTAGAACTTGAAATATGAGTAATATTTGATACCTTTAGGAGATATAAGTAGAACACCCCCTCTTGCACCTTGTTTACATCTTGAGCCATCAATGTTTTTTTACCAAAGGCCATCATCATCTTCGTTAACTGGTTTGGTAACACGAGGCAGGGGTACATTTTCTTTGTGTAAGAAATAGACACCAAGAACAACTTCTTCAATAATTTCCATTTATCTGTATGGATCAATTTTTTTATTCCTATGTGTCCATTCATCAAGTAGAAGATCAGGAGTGCCCCCAATATGAGTATCATATTCTTTGGTACTTGGACAATCTTCTTGATCTAAGATTATGCAATTGGCATTTATAGGATTAGGCACATAAGAATCTATGTGGTAAGTTTAAATTGGTTGAGAATTTATAGTAGCTTTAGCACCATACCTTATCCTAAAGACAATATGAGACCATTCTTATGACAAATATTCTCCAATTTTAGCATTCAAATCCCTAGACATATATATGGTAACAAGTGTAGGTAAATCGATTATGGATTTTTCTTGAAGAATTAAAACATTAGGACATGCATGTAATGTGATGATCAGACCTCGATAACTCGATAATGTTCACTATTGTCCCATCTAATTGTACTAAAAATTTGAGAGAGGATCATACTTAAGGCTTAGTTGATCTGAATTTTTTTGAATCACTGAGTTTCTTGCTCCGAGTCAATCATATAGTTGTGTACCAAACTATTACCTATGATCAAAGACACGTAGAAGTTTTTTCTTGGTTATACCTCCCCTTTTTGCACTAAATTGGTAATATCATTATCTTGTTCTTTGGATGAATCATCTTGATTAAAAAAACTAGCCATAGCCACTTGCAAGAGATCTCTTTGGCATGGAATTTCCAATTATTCCCACATAGATATATTCACGTTGGTTTTCTTTATTTTCTTGAGTATATTGAAAGGAACTCGAAGGATATTTTTTCACTTTACTTACAACAATTTTATCTTGAACTTGATTTGGAATGGAAGGTTTTCTAGGCTACTTTTATCCATTTAGAGTTGTTTTAGAACCGCCACCTTCTTTAAGTGTGAAGGAAGTTTGAGGAGAGATTGCATTTAATTTTTTTTTTCCTCAATAGCTCTCTTCTTAGACCTGGTAATTGTCACTACACTTTTTGGAAGAGTTCGATTCATTCCAAAAAATTCCTCCACTCTCCAATTCATAAGTGAAGTGTCATTTTGTGGTGTTTCTTAACTAACAATCTGTTGCCGATGTTCTTCTACAGGTGTTTCTTGGGAAGAAAATGCACTTTGTATCATCAGATCTTGGTTCAGGATACCATTTGGGAATGTTGTTTGATTATGTGGATGATTAAAAGGGAACACTAATCATAATATTGTTCAAGATTTTTGTGGATATGAACCAAATCTTGAGATGAAGAGGCCACATTTGGGTTATATGGTGGAAAAGGCCTAGCAGTGAAGGGAATTGACTTTGATTTTAATTTGTAGTTTGGGAAGGAGATATATTTGGTTGATATGGAGGATTTTTCAATTGTTATGGGGACTGGTAAGGTCTAGAATTATAGCTTGTTTCCTCTTAAGTGATACCAATTCCTTCCCAAAACTTTGTAGTTGTTTCATTACCTCTTGTAATTCAGTTGAGGTTTTAGAAGAAGTGGATGCTTCATTAGAGTTTTGATTTTATGGGGTTGGAATAGGTGCTAACTCAGGTGTCTTATTAGAGTTGAGATTATCAATTTTAGGATATAAAGACATTAGAGGCCTTGGAGCAAGTTTCTCAACATGGATTATACTATTCTCAGCCTAATAGCAATATTATTGCCCAACCCCTATAGACTAGATCATAAATGAAATATCACTATTCAAGTCCTTTAGATAATAAAAAAGCATGTTGAGGTGTAGGTATTACCTCTTGAGGAATAAAATCACATGTCCTTTGAAATATTGTGTTGAAATCTACCATCTGCTCATTAAGTGCTCACTTTATTGTTGTAAGTTACTCCACCAGGGACATATGATCTGATTTTTCTTAAAATTAATTTCACAAGGTTGTGCCAAGTTCATCCCAACCAAGAATGGATCTAGGTCTCATGTTTCTATACCCCTGAAGTGCCTTACCCTTCAAATAATATGATATTAGAATAACTGCTATGTCATTATGTGTAACTAGATGAAGAGAACACACATAAGCAATGTCATGGATATGCTCGTAATGAGTGACTTGTTTTTCACCAGTGAAATATAGAATGCTCTTGAGTGCAGCCATTGGAATGTCATGTTATGTATTGATAACAAGAGGGTTACCACCCAAGAAATTGGAAAATGGTATATTTCTCTATGGTGCTGCCATGAGAGGTCTCATAATTTTAGTAGATTGCAAGAAGGGTCTATCAAGAGGTGGAGTACATAGATTCCTATTTGGTCGTGAAGGTGACATATGAATTGTTCTACCCCTTCTTCCTCTCCTAGGTGAAAGCTATAAAAATTAGAAACTCCTTATTCTCTTTTTCTTTATGTTTTCTAGATCCTTCTCATGAAATTCAAGCTCTTATACTACTAAATCAATAAATAGAATGCTTGGAGTTGCCGGATATGTTGAAAAAAATATTTTTAGGGTTGAAATTCACCACGATACATACCCAACACATGGTAAAATGGAGTTGCAAATAAGGTGGTGTAATGGAACACCTTCAAAAGGAACCTGGTTAAACACCTATGAAATATGGTCTTTTAATGTTTGTCCCACCGGGCATGCTAGATTTTGTTATCACTAAAAAACAACACCCTCTAGTTTGATCATGAATATGTGAATGAGAAACTAGAGTTTTTGGGTAACATGGGATTGTATCTATGTTGTGGGACTACTAACTAAGACAAAACTTCAAAGAATCCAGAATTCCTATTTCTATTTCAAATTCTAAACTACTCCTAAGAGGGAAATTTTTCTATCTACTTCTATCCTTAACTTCCAAGGACTAGAGAAATAGAGATCGTGCATGAAAATGAAAATCCTAATCTATCAAGGTGACTGCACCAAGAAAGGAATGGGAAAAATCCAGATGAGTGAAAATGAGATGAAGAATGAGAAAGAGAGAGGTCAGATAGAAGTGAAATAGTCCCTAACTACATTTTCCAACATCATTTCCATGGAGCACAACAAATATGAACCTACAAGAAGAGCATAGGATGCAAAATAAACATGGAATATGCAATGAAAGGTAAGGAAAATGCAATATAATACAACTAGGTTAGATAATATCCACAAAACATGGATTTATTGATTAAATGGATGCAAAATTCATTACAATTACAAGAGAAAGGAAAGGATCTTCTCCCATAATACTTAAATTAGAGGCTGCTAAATCGAACACTACTCTAGAGAAACTTTGGCATAGTTCCATGAGATGAAAATTCTCCCTAAAAATGTGCCTTAATATTTATATTTATTTATCCCAGATAAAAAGAGAGAGAGATAATTCCAAAGCACATTTTTTAGTGGTGCCAATCCTTATAGAAGTTTAAAAAATGATTAATAATAAAAGATGATTAACACTTGGTGGGTTTTTTTCTTCAAGCTCAAGGAAATGTGATATCTCCACTTTTTAATTTTACATCCATTTCTACCATCCAAAATCTATTTTTCAAGATTCCATGATGTAGAGCATGAAGAAACAATTCCATTGATATAAATTTTCTGAAATTTGGAGTTCTTGGGAAGAATTTATTCCCATGTGCGTTTCCAGACTCAATTACTTCCTTACTTCAACTCGGTGATTTCTTTCTTCTTCAAAGGTTTCCGCTTGTGCTTTACTTAGGAATTTAACTTGAGTATTACTTTGAAGATATGACACAATTAATCCCCATATTACTCTCCTTCTTCTCCCTTCTTTTTAGGTTCTTTGAGTTACTTGACTTGGATTTTGGATGAGCTTTACCTAAAGTAGTGCCCCCTCGAATTCATGGGTCACTCTTGCTTTTCCCTTTGTATCTTGGGTTTTTCCTTGTGCTTTAATTTAGACTTTTGAGACTCAACTTATTTGAAGTATTTGCACATTAAAAACATATATTACTTTCCCTTCCTGCCCTTATCTACGGGATTGTGGGGTTCCATTACTTGGTCATTGTTGTAGGGTTTGGGGGATGCTTTTATTTAAATTTTGGCACCATGAATCCCTAGGATGCTCTTTTTTCCTTTTTCTTTCGGAGAAATTTGGTGATTCAGGTACTCAAGGAACATGTGGAAGTGGGTCACTTGTGCTCCGAATCCTCCCATTCTCCACACAAAACATCTTCCCACAACATTTACTTGTATCCCGTAATCCATTATGGAGAACGAATTTGACAAAACTTGTTCCATTAGGCCTCTAAACACCCACATCTATGTATAGAATTATGACTTCATCCTTCTCCTCAATTCCCTTTCATTAATCATTACAAAAATTTGGTTCCACAAGTAACTTGTGGTCGTAGGGACTTATATTATGCAGGACACCAACATCGATTTATTCACAACCTTTCATACTTAGCAAATTTTTCAATTTTCAGCCCAATAGGGCATGGGGAACAAGTGCCTCTAGAGAAATTTGTACCCACCAATCACCTTGTACCCTCAACTCACAACTTTTGTGCAATACATTGTTTCTTCCCAAATACTTAGCAAATCGGATAAACTAGGGATGTAAAGAACTTGTGGCCCTATAAAACTTATTTTTTGTGTACCTTTTAGACCTATAACACCCACATTTCACGCTTTTTATCTTTGTTTCCAATTTTCAACAAATTTTTATGTCCTTAGGCCAAGTAGATAATTTTGGAGTTAGGTGAAGAAGATTATAGTGCCCCCAAAGCCAATTTTCTCCAATTTTATCCATTTTAAACCCAAAATTGACTAAGTGTTGGATATGAAGCCCAAAGAGAAAGGAAATGCTTCTAAATGATTCTAAGTCCCTTAAAGAAACCGTAAGTTCTGAAAACATGGTAAAATACTTGAATTATTTATTTTCTCCACCAAGATTCCATGAAACTTCCCAAGTTTAATTTTTTATGTTGTTCATTTTTTCCAAGGGTAAATTAGATAACAAGGTCCTCATAAATACTACACTGAGACCGTGTTTCATTATCGTAAGAGGAAGTTTTAAACCTTGGTTCATTGTTATTAATTTTGATGTTCAGTGGAATTGATGGAAAATTAGTGAGTGGTGAAGTGAGGCTCTCAGGAGGCATTAATGTTGATTGGTAGTGCATCCGGGATGGTTTCAAGGTGCTTTAATCTTAAAAAGTGACATGGTTGATCTCTAATGGTAGATTACAGGTTTGGTTTCTTGTTTCAGATGGTCTACATGTTAGATATGATGGTATTAACATGGTCAATATCCTTCACAGTAAGTTCTAGGTCAGTTGGTGTGAGTCATGGTTGGAATTGGCTCATTTAGGCTTGTTTCTAAAGCTTGATGAGGTGTGGATGTTTGGTACAGGTTATAAAAATATTACAAGAGCATGGTATGAGCCTAGGAATGTTGTCTAAAACTTGTGTAAGAAACAACAAGACTCATTTTACCTTTTGGAGACAAAATTCAAAAGTTCATTGAAGTTTCCATTAAGAAATGATAGTGGTTACTTAGTTAAATGAGATGGGTCGAGCTTTTCATAAAACCTATTGCTAAAAAATGCATGAAATGTGTATAGGGGTGTATTTTAGTGCTTCATGCCCAATTTCATCAAAATTAGAAATGGGAATTTAAATCTAATCTAGTTTTTCTAAATCTTCCCTCTTGAAAATTGTATTTTAAGGCCTCTATGTTTTTAGCACTCAAAGAAAAAATATGAAGACTCATTCAGATAAATCATAGAATAAATTATTGGAGAGGATTGCAAGTCTGAAATTTTGTAAAATATTTGGAGCAATATGGATAAGAATAACAAATTTTATGAGTTCTTTTCTATCACTATTTTCTCTTCACCAAGCATGTTCCAAAGAAGTGAAATAAAAATGAGCACGTTGGCTTGTAAATTTTTTTGTGATGTGGTTTCAATTCATTCAAGGTTATTTAGAGATGAATTCATGGTAGATAATTTTATTGATGCTTCTCAAGCATATTTTATTTTCTCAAGGTCTCTCAGTAAGATACAAGTGGCACAGTAAATAAAGTGATACAATACAGTCCCAGGTGATAAGGTTTCCTCTTCTCTGTAAGGTTGGAATAGAATGTAAATCCCTCATCACATTGATATTGAATTATCTAATTCAAATTATCCTCTAATGTAGTGGATTTATTCTATAAGCTTTCATAACAATCAAGCTATTTCTAGAACTATCTTCAAGCAATTTTTTTGTGTTGGAATGAATATCTCTATCCTATTATGCTTGAATGGAATACTTGAGTAAAGTTAAGGTTTGTTCAGAGAGAATATTTTATTAGGTAGTAAGGTATATTCCATACAAATTTTGGAAATATGTATCTTGTTGCAAAGCTTGAAGTTAATGCAGAAAGTAAATTCTCATAATCACAAAGTCCTGAGAATTATCAAGGTCTGTCTTTTAATGAAATGTGCACATGTATAGGAGTTTTTAATTCTATAAATACCCCTCAAAATATGGTTTAGGTGATTTGGAAAGAGATATTAGTCATGATGAATATCCTTCTTGTAAGTTGTGGCTGCCTCTTTGCAACCGACAAGAAGTTCTAAGTTTGTGTGATCAAATTATGAGATAAATCTTCATTTTCTCAAAAGAGAGTGATTTGTGACTCATGGTGAGTTATTTTCTCAAGAGGATCAAGTGGTCATAAGGTATTAACAGTGAATATTGGAAAGTTACAAGGATCCAAACAAGAATCTAGGGTTTTGATCTCAATAACTGTTGTGCATTGTTAAAACATGTGATGAGAGAATTTATAGCTACTACAAGGTGAGATAAGTGTTGTTGTTGTTGGAAAATGGTGTCTCAAACCTCTTGGAGTTGGATTATTCTAAGATTATCAATAAATGAAAATTAAATGTTTTTTTGATGTCTCTCGGGTGTATATAGAGAGCTCAAACCTTAAAACTAGGGTTTTCCACCTAGCTCAATTTGTCACTAGTGAATTCCTCTAAACATTTTAAGGATGATCTATAGCAAGGCCACAAACCGATTTCAAAATTTTTCACATTGTTTCATCAAGGAAAGAAGAAGAATTTGTTGATAGTTTATGAAGAAAAAATGTTAAACCATGTATGTGGTTAGAAAATTCATTTTATTAATAAGACTCTTTGATGTAAACTTTTAATTTATCAAGAAAAGGGTTGAAGCATCTTATAAGATCTCTGTCAACATAAATGGGTGTTTATTTTTCTTTCAAAGTATAAAAATATGTAACATTCTCAAGAATAGTCATGCCAAAGTTGGAAAATGGGTTTATAAATCAAAATAAAACACCTTTCAACTATTTGGAAAGTTCTTTCTCAGCTTCTCTTCCTCCAATGAAGTTGAAACGATATTGAAATACTCATGGAGTATTATTCAAAGGCTCAAACTTTCAAAGTTTCAAAGGTTTAGTATTTTCACATGGAACAAGTCGGTTCTTAGACTCCTTATGAAGTCAATGATGTATTGAGCCCATTATTTAGAAGTGATTAATTTAATGGTGAATTCAAAAGGTCATAGGAAGTTAGAAAATTTAAAAGAATCTTTCCAAATCAACTTAAGAAGGTTAAAGGTCCTATTATTGGCCAAGGAAGAGAGTGATTTTATGAAAACATAAGAGTATAGAAGTTGAAAGGACAACAACTTTGTGAGAACAATGAAGAGTTGTAAAGATGAAGAATAATAAAAAGATATATATATATATATATATGGTATGATATTTTTTTAAGATGAGATATATTAGATAGAAAAGTGTGGAAGTGCTAAATGTTTTGGATGATACGGTGAGAAAATATAGAAGGTTGTGCACATAATGGAAGTGGTGTGATATCTGTTCAAGGTAATGATGATACATCGGGATATTAGAAACCATTTGTGTAAAATGTGTATATATGTCAAAACAATAGAAGATATTGATAGTCAGAATTAGAGTGACTGAGAATGGAGTGAAGTAAATGCAATGAAGATTATAAAATAGAATGAGATGTTTAAACTCATACTCTAAGGGATATACATAATTTTTGGATCAAGAGGAGTATATATCTCATAGGAAGAAGAGTATTGAGAGGATAATGATGAAGAATCAAACTTAAGAGTATTGATCTCAGCATAAAGAATAGGGACAATCAGATGATTAGAGGTATTTGATGGTGCTATTTGCATATAGAGAGGACTTAATTTAAGCGAAAGGAATAGAAAACGGTATAAAATCTAAAAAAGGCCTAGTAGATGTGAGGTGAAGTAGTTACAAAGAGAACTGATGATAGATAGAAATGAATTTGAGATAGTGAACAAGTGAAAGGTGCAAATGACTCAAGACCCGAAGACAAAATTTTTGTTGAAAGATAAAAATGGAGTTAGGAAAAAAACTAGGAGGTAAAGAGAGAGAGATAATTTAGGTTCACTATCAACTAAGGAAGATAGAAAATCAAGTGTCACTAAATTTATTGAACAAGTATAAGTGGAAGCTTAGTAGTTAGAGGTTAAGGCCTCCTTGTGAGTTGAAAATCACTAACGATTAGTTGTTGTTAAACCATCCTTGAGAGTTAAAATTTCCATACAAGTAGTAACTTGTCAAGGATTGAGTAGTATCTTGGTAAAATATTAGGAGTTACAAATCCTGGTTGAGTATAAGCTCAACCGTGAAATCATGTAACATTTAAAGGGTATTTCCATCCTAATCCTAGTTCATGGTTTAAGTGGGATTTTTCCTAGTTTGGGTTTCCCATATTAAATTTTTGTCTCAATATACATTATTCTATAACTTTATTGTGTGTGGTTTTTATATACTTTTCATAACAATATTAAGGAATTTAAATTTATTGAAAAGATAAATTAGGCACCGATTCACCCCTTCTTAGTGTCCTTGTTTCTAATGAGAAGAAATATCATCATGTTCAGAAGAGGTGGCTTTGACTTCAGGAGGATGGGACCCATAAGGTCGAATACCAATACCATATCTTTCCATATTTTCATGTGGTGTTGGAAGAGGTTCCCACACACCCTATTCATCTATGCCACATCCATATCCTTGGTACCCCATGACATACATCATCTTGTTAGGGATGGAATACTTAGGATCTTGATATAAGGAAACCATCATATCAAAAATACTTGGATGTATAAGTGTCAAACATTTTCTCATCTGCCAAGAGGCCACTAGGAAGGAAAGTGTTAATAAATCAATGTTCCGGGACCGTTGAGAATAATAAATGGGTCTACCACATGTCTTAGGTGATAGAATAAGATTGGAAATGAGGGATCCTATTAGATGTTGTATTCTTCACAGCTAGTAGTAAGGAATTTCATATCCCATGCAGTAAATGGAGATATATACGTTGAGGCACCACTTTCACATGAGATTAGTGTATCGGGATCAATGTGGGAGGGCGGGGCCTTAGATTGAATCTAAATAGATATTTGAATAGAAGTACATTCATATGCAAAGTGGGGAAATAACTAAATAAATATCTACAATGTGCAAAGGGTTGGGGGTCCCTAAGAATGGTGAGTGTTTATCCTTCATGATAGATTTTGATACATTGATGGAAATTTGAGGGTACATCTGCATGGCATGAATCCATGGGTGAATGAGGAGCATATTATAGGATATTTCCATGTCCAGGACATGGAACTGGGTATCATAAATAGTGGGACTAACTTCCATAGGAAAAGTTATTGTTCATGCTTTGAATGTCACTCCGCATTATCATAAGCCTTAATGGTGATTACATTTGGCTCTAGTTTTGTGTTAGTGTGTCCCAATTATTTTATGAGCTTCAAGGTACATATGTTTAGGTTTGATCTACTATCCATAAGTAACATTTTGATCTTATTGTGAGTAACGATAAATTAAATGTAATAAGGTATATTATTCATGTGATCATCCATTGGAATCTCATGCTAGCTAAAGGTAATATGTTTAGAAGGAGAAAGCTACATAACTAATTCTTGGAAGCACAATGGATAATATCTATTGAAAATACGACCCTTGAATAGTTTTAAAAATTATGTCCTTATGAACATTATATATCTTAAGAAGATATAAACAAAATTCTTGGCAATTTATAGAATATGGATGCGTGAGGATATGAGGGTTTTTACCTGGGCCCAAAAATAATAAATGTTTCAAGAATTTTAACAAATCGCTCACATGCCCTACGCTACCCATGCAAAGAAAAGTATCCCATGTTTAGTAAACATCTCTACAAACTCACTATTAACTAAATATCGAACAAGGTCCTAACTCCATTAAAGTTTTACAGATGTCCATACCCCCGTACATAATCTCCAAGCCTAGGTTGGAAGGATGTTAGCTAACTTTTTGAAAGATGGATTACTCCTATCAACTACCTCTACTTGAAATATTCCATCATAATTTCAATAAATCTATTATGTGTATGTG
Source organism: Taxus wallichiana var. yunnanensis (assembly GCA_018340775.1). NCBI lineage: Eukaryota > Viridiplantae > Streptophyta > Pinopsida > Cupressales > Taxaceae > Taxus > Taxus wallichiana. The sequence continues at coordinate 56,376,665 of CM031234.1, forward strand.
CTTCTATCAAAAATCATGGGCCTCATCCATACTGCCATGCTCTTCTTTGATAGAAGCACAAACACAATTTTACAATCCCCATTTCCATGTAGCTATGAGTATGTTAATTGAGGTAGAGGGAACACCATACAATGCCAACTAATGCCATTCCATTACACGGTTGAGTCACATTATTTGGCACATATAAGGCATAGGTCTCCATCATCTATTGTGGTTAGTTCACCTCCTCAAAAGGTTATCATTGGATAATTTTCATGTAATATCCCCTTTCATGTACATATTTAAGCCCCAGAAATAAAAATACCAATATAATCCCGAAAGTAAAAAAATTCACATATAGGGCATGGAAAGAAATTTTTCAATGCATTGACATGAGCCACTTAGATCACTCCACCTTTTATAAGCTTTCTTGAAGCCTGTGTTTTATCTATAATTGTTTTAAAAGTAAATTTTGGATGCCCAACTAGGTGTATGGAAGTAGTTTTGTTTTCCAAGTGGTGGTCAAGTGAATTCTTGGAATTTGGTTTGCATGATTTCCATTTGGGCATTGTAGAACGTGTTTAGGTGTTGGTTATACCATAGGTGCAGATTATGCAAAAGATGTGTTTGTTAAAAATTCTTGATAAAAAATGGATGAGCACAATCAACCCAAATACTTGTTATCCGATTAATTACAAGCATAATCAAATATGGGAAAGGAAAAATTGTGAAATTAAATATAAATCCCTCAAGAAGTCTAATTTTTAGTTTTATGCTACATTATAACTTGAGAGGATGAGATCATTTTCTATAAAAATTTGGGTGCATATATGAGGCAAGTGAATTTTATAAAAATAATTCCTTAAATTAATGTGGTCTCATGACCTGAAATGACTATAAAACATGTGTTTCAAAGAAATCCCTTTTGGGGAAAGGCCATTGGACCACCATTTGATATCCACATGCTTTGGTTGGAATGGATTTACATTATAAATGTGTTCATATATAAAGTGGACATTAGTTGGAATTTGGTAGTTGGTAGATGACTTAGCATTAATAAATGTGTGTAAATAAATATGAACTTCAATATGAGATGGTATATGTGGGTATAATTTATAAATACATTGGAAATATGATGGACTCGTGTAACTTGGTCCCATGGTGAGTTGATATTCTTAATGAGCTTGATATTGAACTTTCCTATCAATGAAATCGATGACTTGGAAAATGGAAAAATGCATGGGAAATAATTATTGATCATCTGAGTTGGAATTTGGTGAATGCATCCCTAGCCTGCACCAATTTAGAACTTTGTGATAGTAGCAAACTATTTGATGAAGTGTCATAACTTTGGTTATTGAGAACTAATCAAATAAACCTCTTAAATACAACCTCATGTTTGAATCAAGAATATTTTTTCCCCTTATATTTATCACAATTCTTGTATTATTATTTTTCCCTTCATTATTATATCATAATTAAAATCAAGTGATGTATTTATTTTTGTTAAATGAAATGGCTTGTGTTGCTTCAAAACATTAAAAGTTAATTTATTTCCACACAATCGAATGATAGTTTTGGAGTTCTAAACTATCTCATGGAATGTGACTTGAGACTAATTAAAAAATTAATCAATTAAATTTCAAAATATAATCACCAATTGTGAGTTGAATGTAATATTTTCTACAAACAATCTACCTTAAAACACCTTGCGATAATTAATAAAGACATTTTAAAATGACATAAAAATGCCTCCCTAACTCCCATAGTGAATGTGTCAATAGTTTAATGTGTTCCCTAGTGACATGAAATTTCACACCAACCATTAAACTAACTCTATATTATCACTATATTATTTAATGAAATGCATTTCTCGGTCTAGTTAGAAATTTCACATAATGGGAGACTTGCAAAAATTTAGAATTTCATCTTGGTTTTGGCTCGTGGCTTAAGGATCCATGTTGTGAAAATGAAGTATACCATAACATACCTTTAGATTTCCACTTTTAAAATTGAAAACAACCTTTAGTTTTGGTAAAACTACTTTAACTATTTTTGCAAGTAGGTTTTTAGGCCATTTGACATTCTATAGTAATAAAAAATTGGTGTTGTTATGATAATCATCTACATAAAGGTAATCATATATTGAACCCTGGTTTTCATAAATGAGTTATTTCAATTTTAAGGATTTCTCATAATATATGGGAGTGGATGGGTTGATGCAGAATGTGTGTTCGAGTCTTGGATGTTTATTTTCAAACCCAATTTCATATCCACTCTAGCTAAATTAGTCACTTTTGTAAATTTGCAACAATAACTTGAAAAATATTATGGGCCCCCTTTAAACTTAATAAATATTGGGAGGATTTATGAAACCATCATATTACTATATTGAGCTTATATTCAGTTATTTGCTCTAATAAATTGAATTTTAGGAAATATTGTGTTTTTATCTCTCTTATTTCTCTGTAAATTTTTAAATTCAATTAAACTGAAGATGTATTCCTTACCCTTTCTAAATTCATGAAAATATTCTGATATCATTGTGAATGGAAAATATGCATATGTAGGATATGCTTAATTTTAAGATATTACCATGATAGCTTCTTGGGATGACCATGTTTTTGGTTCATACGTACCATAGAAAAAAGGATTCATTAACATTATTATGTGGTTTTGTAGTAGCATGTAATATTTGAATGAAATGTATTTGAAAAGGATAAACCTTTATTATTGTTATTTATGGAAATGCAGTTTTGTTTTCTAAAAATAATATGAAAATGTCATTGCATTAAGGTGTTATGAAATGGGTACTACAATGTGGGTTATATGTTCTAAGGGTGTAAATATATCTGTTAACTCAAAATTAAATGTCATTTTATAGCATGTTCATGTGTGGAATGATAATTGTGTTCATTTTGTGATGTACTAAAATTTAGAGAAAAAGGAAATAAATTAATTGGAAAGAGAAATCAAAGAGTAATTTTCTTGTACAAATTTCTCATACATCTAATCACCCTTTTAGTATAGAGAATTAAAGTTGGTAGAATGATCTTAGTTATAGTAGTACAATTTGGCATCAAATCAAGGGGGTTAAGCTGTAGGTAGACTAGGTAGTTGCCTAGGGTGTCAAAATTTAGGGGCACTTGAATCTAAATATTTCCCTTATTGTTCGTTATTTTTAGAACTTACCATTAAAATGATTTATCTGAAGATTCAATATTGATTGATGCATTTAATGATATTATTATATAGTAACATAAATTTCATCCATACACATAACAAGTTAATATAATATTTTTGCAAGTAAAAATAAATATGGCATATTTATGAGCTCATATGATTTTGTTGTTATTGTTACCCATTCTTTGATTTATCTCTAGATAATGGAGGTGTGTAATATTTTTAGGAAAAGGTTCATGTATTTTTATAATGTCACTGGTATATCCAATAGAGGTGAATATAATTGAGGGAAAGAAGTATTTAAGTCTCTATTCCTATTTTTGGAGGGAAAAGTCAATTATTTTTTATGGAGGAATTGGTGGGATTTATCTAAATAACACTTTCAAAAAGCATGGGAGCTACATGTAACCATTTTTCTTGTTTTGTGGAAAATGGTACTTTGTTTAGGTTGAGTCCCATTATCTATTTGATATTGGTAAATTGGACTTGTAAGCAACCTTTTGAAAAATGTTATATTTTTGGCACCTCCTAAGATTAATTATCTTTCTTTAATATGATTTATTTTCCTTTTAGTATGATATTATCTCTAAAATTTTGATTTATTATGATTCATATGAAAATTTCAAAAGACGATAATGCGGTTATATTTTTTATTTACTTTATGGGAAAAAGTTAAGTAAAATTGTGAGAAGGGTGTCTGCTCCAATTATTTCCTAGGGCACTCATAACCTTTAATGTGGCTCGTATAAAATAACGTTGAGTGAATAAGATTACAATTTTAGGATACATTGTTGAACATGTATGTTAAATGAAATTTTTACAAATCACCTTATTGCGATTGTAAATTGTTCAACCCTAATAGGATTCTATCCTAAAAGACAACATGATGAACCTAACCTAGTAAGCCTTATGATGAATATTCTATACCACATCTTAATTGTATGTCTTTCTTCATAAATGGAATAAAATAGAAATTGGTGATCCTATAATGAAACAAGTAAGAGGAGTACATGAATATTGATAAACCTCACTAAAGGAATTACAATTTAAGATTGAGATAATTTCATGTACCCTATCTTAATGTGTATTCCATAGATGCCTAGTAGTAGGTGTCAAGTATGTGTGTAGGTATGTATGGTGTGATTCTCAAATGGTTTATTTTTGCATTTGAAAACAAGAGGATTGAAAGTTTCTAAACAACAAAATTGTATGGTTGACTTTGGAATACTAAGTTATAATGGAGGTGACTAAAAAATGTAGTTGTGTGGGTTCCTAGGAATAAATTAGAGAATACAATAATGTGACAGTGAAAGGTTATCAAACAAGCATTAGAAAATAATAAAGTAAGGTACAACATATGTCATATTTCAGACACTTTTGTGGAAAATAAATTGGCCAAATCATTATAGATCCCTATCAATTAATGTTAATAAAAATGATATATACCTCATCAACAACCAATTATTATTATCTTGGGTGTCATCCAATGTGTTTTTAAGTTTTGGACCTTTGATCACCCTTGTAAATCTTGGTTATGTAATAGTATTATTAATTACTATGTGATTAAAATTAAATGTTCGAGTTTGGGTGTTGTTTAAGTTTCATGCTCGATGAATGTAAACTGAATTATATATGCATTAGGGTCAAACTCAACCTTGATACCTTATGTCTCAATATTTAGTGAAGTGTTTTATTTCATGGTATACATTACTATAAGAAATTATTGAAATTTAATAATTAAAATAATAAATTAAAGTAAAATAATAATAATAATAAATTTCAAGTTATGATAGAAGGTAGGTAGGGGTTGAGTGTGGGAGGAATTTTTTTAACCACTCTAGTTTTTCCTCTTGAAAAATGATAGTCAAAATTATAGATAAGCCACTAAATGGTGGTTAGTGATGGTGGTTGAGTCTAGAGAATTTTTGGGAGAAGAAATGACCTCTTAGAGGAGACCCTTCACATCCTCCCTTGTACGTATCTTACTATCTTTCTCTCATCTAATCCGCTTTCCTTTGCAAGAAAACTCACATCCATTATTAGAAAGAATTGGATGTAGGTCTACAATGGTCATTGGAAATACACTAAATGGTGAAGTTGATGTGCATGGGCCATCAACAATGAAGTTGTTTTTGAGAAGGAAAATAGACAATAACAAAAATTGCAGGATATTTTTGTACATAGGGAGGAAAATAAATGGAAATATGGTAATTTTCAATCCTATTTGGCACCTAAAAAGGATGCATGGAAGTGATTTAGTAGAAAAAGTTGTAACGCCTTGATTTTTGTAAGTTATCATGGTGATTACTTTTCATAATGTTGTAACTACTGAAATGAAGACAAACATGTTAAGATATATTTTTGATCTTAAAGGAATGTGTTGCTAATCTGGACTCTTGTATACTGTAATTTGTTTACTTGGGACAGCAGTTATTATTGCTTGTATCTTTGCTAATGTGACAACAGATCTTTCATATGTTTGATGAACTCTATTCACTGATTGACAACACACCTTGAATCAATTCCATTGATCCAAGGTATGTTGTGGTCTTCTTGTAATCGCTTTGCCGATTTACTTTTAAACCAGACTGAAGGTTGATATAAATGTTGCAGCACCTGATTTCAGGTATGAATAGCTGGCATGTAGATGCCAACGAAAAGGTTCGATTCTTGAACCATACACTGTTGTAACGCCAGACCCCGTAAGGCAATAAAGGCATGGATGCGGGTGGCTCAGGTATGTGGAACGTGGGACGAAACGTCCTGCATAGTGCTGAATTTTGATGTCAGTCGGAAGGACTTGATTTGAAATTAATTAATTAAGTGTGAGGGGATTAGACCCTAATCTACCCCTAAGTTCTACCTTATACCCTAACTATTATCCTACGTGGATTTTTTAAATTTTACAAGGGTGAAAATAGATCTAAGTTCTATTAACCTATGACCTAGATTTGGACACTATTATAAATCCTAAACTAATCCTAACCTAAGGAAGGGGACGCACAGACCCATGGGGATGGAAAGGATAAGGAGGGAAGGTAAGAATTTAATAGGGCAATGAATGTGGTCCTTGTGTGGACAATGCCAAGTTTGGTGGGAACAGGGAAAAGTTAGAGACATTCAGTTAGTCATGAGACTAAACTCTATTTTCATGCAAAATTTGAATTTAGCAATTCGCCAACTCGAGTCGGCAGTGGCATGAGGAAAAAGGAAAAGGCAGAGCCTTCAATGCATTTAATTTCCTTAGTCTTCGCGACCAGCTCAACTTGGAAAGAGTATGGAGGAAATTTTGTTGGTCATTGTGTTCTACCGGGTTTTTTGGAAGTTGCTCTGTATTTGGTTTTCACAGTGCTGTCGAACCAGTTGTGTTTGATTGTTATCTCTATCTTCTTTGGAAAATGTAAGGCTATTTTTGAGCATGTAGAGGAAGGTGATTATTTGGGAAGCTCTGCTGTTGTTGCCGTGGTAGGAAACAACTCCCGTAGGCACGCTGATTTTCTTTGAGCTTCAAGGAAGATTACAGGCATGTTAAGCCCTTCTCCTTAAACTGCTTGCTTTGCTTAAACATCTCATTAAAACAACCCTGCTCTTCTGATGAGGGGGTTTTGGTTTATTCAATTTTGCTGTCATGTAGAAGAGACTTTGGGTTGAGTCGTTTTCTTGCTGTATGCGACTTGGGTAATTCTTTGCATATGGTATATTGAATGAAATTGTGCATGCTATGCGAGTTTGTTTTGACATTGTTTCTTTACTGAAATTTTTAAGGAAACGAGCTCCTCTTCCTTCTGCTGTTTTAGATTCAAGAAATGGTAATTGGGTTTTATTGAACATTATAGGTTCGGTTTGATGGAAGTGATAGTAATATTTCTGAGTGCTGTGCTTTTTTTTTTGTAAAAATGGAAGGATGAATACGACTTGGGTATTCGTGAGAGATGAAGAAAGTAATTGTTCTTCTTACTGAAATTATTAATGAACTATGTTTTCTCTTGCGGTGATGGAAAGTTGATTTTATTGTGTTTTGTGGATGCGGTTTGATCTTCTGATTCAAACTGTCATCGTGAAAACGAACTTGGCTTTGTATTTCTGTGCAAACGAATGAAATACATGGGAATTAGCTTGCTGTTTGAGACTGTTTTGACTGTACCTTGCTTGTGCATCTAATACCCTATGCGGGTTTTCATTAATAAAGGTATTGATATATGAATATTGTATTTTGAGTTCTGCACATCATTGTGAAATAGAAGAATGGGATTTCGGGTTGAAATGTCTGTTGATAAGGAACTCGAACTGGGTATTTCTTTACAAATGGCATATTGAATGAAAATTGTATATGCTTTGTGTGAGTTTGTTTGAAATTGTTGAACAATTGTTCTACTGTCAATATGGGTTTGAGCTGTCATTATAAAACAAACATGACTTGGGTGTTCTTATTACATTTTGAAGAAAATGATTGTTTCTCTACTGAAATTATAAGGAAACGAGTTCTTCTTCTTTTTGCTGTTTTAGATTTTGAAAGAAATGGTAATTGGGTTTCATTGAGAATTATAGGTTCAGCTTGTGGAAGTGACAGTGGCATTTAGATTGTTTTCTGAGTGCTGTGTTTTTTTTTTGTACAACAGAAGAATGAAATGTTTCGTGTCATCTCTGATTTTGCACTGCCATTCAAAAACGAACTCGACTTGAGTGATTCTTGTTGTGTTGAAGAAAATGGGTGTTTTCTTATTAAAATAAAAATAGGGATGAATTTTTCTCTTCTTGCTGTTTGAATTCTGGAAATAGCAACAATAGAGCTTTACTGTACAATACGGGTTGGACTTGTTGTAGGTTATAGTAAAGTGTAAATTATTATTTATGAACTGTGTGCGTTCATAGGTATAGAAAGTCGTGTGAATATTTGATAAAGCGACTGTATAACTATTCATTTGGTTATAATATAGTGAATGAAGTATGAATTCTTCTAGTACAGTAAGAGCATAGTATGCATCTTTATATTGCTTGTTCTATGATGGATACGATGTTTTACCAACTTGTTTTTTATATTCGTATGTGTTTCGATTTAAAGGAAGTATTGATATGGATGATAAATTCTTCCTTGTTTTTATTAAAAGCGAGTAATAGGAATGGAATTATTCTTGCTGTTGGAAAGTGAATTCTGAATGGATTTCGTAAGTTTCACTCTGAACTGTTATCTTGATTGGTGTCTCGTTTGGATTAAATTTTCAGTACAGTCATGAGGAAAGGAATAGGGGTGTGGATGGATAACTTGGAATAATGATCATTTCTTCTCTCATACAGTTGGAAATCTGTAATCGTTAAGGAACAAATTTTGTATTGCTTTGGGTTAAGCATCTACATTTTATTGTTGTTTACTTTTCTCATCTGTACTTGATTGCTTGAAATCAAATGAGTTGCATGAACTGAAAGGAAAGTAAATTGGTTTATATTTCAGTCAAATTTATCCTTTGATATTATAACTAATGAAAGGGAAGGAAATTGACAGCATTTAATGTTATAACAGCAGCATACATACTTGTATTCCTAGTTCTTACAAATGTTGTAATCTGGAACTGTTGAAGGAAATTGCGTCTTGTAATGATTATGTGGGAAAAAGGGTAGTAATCCTTTGACTGATTTGGATGGTAATTAGATGTTTCAGTTGTTATGCTGATCATTCTTTTTTATACTTAATTCTTGAATGATGTTCTTAGTAACGTTTCATAAAAGCAGGGTTCTTTTATTGAGATAGTTAATTAAAAGCACCTCATTTTAATGACAAGTGTTTTAATATGCTCTGGCCAATGAACTCGACCTGCAAGTAATTTTACAGATGGAACTTGAGTAAAATGAAGACATGGTTGTTTTCTGATACTTCTTTTGATTGTCTGAAGATGGATTGTATTTGATAGTTATTATTCCTCTACGAGGAATTGAGAAAAGAAGAAACTACATTCTTCTATCTTATGAGTTGTAATGTTGTTTAATATAAACAAAGTCCAGTAATTTGGACTGGCAAATGTATAAATTATAAAATGGATGGATGAATACAAATACAAGTGTGATATTTAAATGACTGTATCAGTTTGATATTGTTGATTAAGTTGGGAATATAACATTATTTCTTGATTTGGAATTATTCAATTGTCATGAATGAATTTAAGAGGAACTGATATCTATTCTTACCTAAATGCAACTTTTACGTTGAAATGTGCAATTAGTTCATACTTGGGTTAAGATGAATTTTTAATTGACATTAAAAAGGATTTAGGAAGAACATGATCTCTTAATTGAATGGTATTCGGGATTAGCTTGAAAGCTAAGGAATATCAAATAACTTAGGAGCAGCCGAACCTCGTATTCAGACTCCGTTAATAGACTTGAATGTTAAATTCAGAAAGTAAGGATATGGGAAAAATATATCCAGGGCTAACAGACCTTAACTATGTAAGGTTAAGGAGAATAAATGAATATATTCATTGAGAATTGGACCTCGTTTAAATGACGTCTAATAAGCTGGAATTCTAAATTTGTTTACAGTTATGGAAAACTTGGTTAAGTTTAATAGGTTAAACTTATTAAGTCTATCGGTAATGGGCTACTTAATCAAGGATTAAGAAAAGAACCAAGTAGAGAAAATGTAACCCTTCGGTACGAAGGAGAAGATGCATAGTAAGCTAGAAGATGCATTTAGTCTCTCTTAGCTACATACAACTGTAACAAGAACGAGGATAAAGGATCAGCATGGCTGCTGAAAGTTGATCTTAAATATTAAGATCATAACCAAATCACTTGAGCTGGATGTGTACTCTCGATGGGAGGATTCCGTAGGACATTGACATACGCCAGCTATAACACGGTGTCTTCATGAAGGCGGGGTCTTCATGACGACACAATATTATAGCTGACATATTACAATGCCCTCCCGAATTAAAGCATCAAGATTACATAAGCTAGAGACTAAGTTCTTAGCTGAGGAAAGGAATGTGATCACGTATATGGAGTGACTCCGGAGGACTAAAGATAACTAGACACACGGAGTCGTCTAGGGATGACACCGTATGTCTGTGTATCTTTAGTTACCATGAGTAACTTCCTATACTCGTTCATATTGCTAGTTGGAGTTAGAGTTTGACCCTAAATTGGAAGGACTGGTAGGGACCAGGAAAGACCATTCTAGATAACAGACGAAGTGAGGTGAAGGACGTATTCCATTGGTGTGTATCACATCCTGGAATATGATCATGCAAAACATGTGAAAATATTTGGCCAAAGTATCGCAAGTGCTGGTTGCATTTTCTAATCACCTAATTTAAGATGCAGGATGTCAGATGAATATCAGTAACAGATATTCATATAGGCTTCTTAAATGGATCACTTCAATAACCGGAAACAGTAAGAGAACCTTGTATATACATTATACTATGCATGAAATAACATGAAGGATCGGTAAGTTGCCGAGTCATGAAATGAGAGATCGCTGAAACTCTGAGCCATGTAATGGAAGATCTGTAGTTCTTCGAGTCATTTACAACAGCATATGGAATCTGTTATATGATTGAATGGCACTGAATGTGTGTTCCATATTACAAATACGTGAACAAAGAACATTAGTTTTAAAGGGAAATTGTGTGATCCAAACTGCATTATTTAGACAGAGAACAATTATTAAAACTTGAACGTGTGTTTGAATTATATAATTCATAACAGGGAACGTTATATATAAATTAAAAAAAAATTCCTTGTTCTGGTGTCTTAAAATGGGGATGTTACATCTTGGTATCAGAGCTGAAGGTTGCAGCTCTTGGACCTAATGAGTCCACAATATTAATAAGGTTTACATTTTCTTATTGAACAGAAAATGGTCAGAACAAGAGGGAATGCTACGAACAACCCATTACTGGGTGGAGAAGCAGCTACTGCTCAAAAGTTGGATGAAATCCTTGCTACCCTACTAGATATGAGAGATCATTTGACTGTTTTGGAACAATAGTCAATGGGAAATGAAGAGGAGGAAGAAGATGCTGATATAAATGATCAGCCACCTCCTGTGGACAACACCAATGGAGGGAATCTGGGTGTTGATAATAATAATGTGAATGCTCCTAATCATCCTGAAAATAAAAGAGCAAGATTAAGCAGATGAAATTACAAATGACATAAAGAGAATAAGTCCTCCAAAGTTTGATGGAACAACCCTTGGGGATGGAGCCGAGAATTGGCTCGGTGAAATGGAGAAATAATTTACAATAAGAACTTCTCCGAAGAGACCAAAGCAATATGGGGAGCATATCAGCTTTCTCATAAAGCATCATCATGGTGGGACAACTGTAAGGTTGAGTTGAATATTGTCGAATTAGACATAACTTGGGATCAATTTAAGGGTTACTTTAGGTAACGATGACTACCTCAACTCTATTTTGATAGGAAAATGACTGAATTTCAGAATCGGTCGAAAGGAAGGCCGATAAAGTGATGAATCATCTGGGAAGGGTTTACTAAACTCCTTAAGTATGTGCCATAGTACCAAGCTGAGGAGAAGTTCAGAATACGAAAATTCATAATGGGACTGAATCCCATCATTGGTGGTAAAGTGGATGTCCACGGCCCAACCACCATGGAAGGAGTCATCAAAAGGCAATTAGACAGAACAGAAATTCATATCAATTTCTGCTCATAGGGAAGAGATAAGGAAGAAGATTCCCAATTCTTCTTCATCTCTCGTACCTAAAAGGGGGCCTTGGAAAAGGTTTGGTGTGAAAAACAAAATTTTTGTGGATAACAACAAGAAATCTGTAATGAACAAACCTATAAATAGTGTGTGGAATAGCTTTGCAAAAGTTAGTGGAAATGGACAAAAGTCCTATGGAAGCCAAAATGATAACTTCAAAGCTGGTAACAAATTTGAGCCTAGAAAAGGGCCATTGGAGGATGCTTCAACATGGGAAAGGAACACTACGCGAATCATTGTCCTCTGAAGAAGGATGATCGCAATCAACAAAGATAGGATACATGCTTAAGTGGCTAATGAGATAAGTGAAAAGCAAGTTACGCCTATAGAAGTTAGGTGTAAGTTATTCGGTACATCTCGTAGTCATAATTTTTGATACTAGAGCTACCGAATGCTTTATTTCTACTAAAATTGCAATAAAATTAAAAAAAAGGCTAAAAATGGATAAGACATGGACAAGGCATTATGGGAATAATGATGTCCATACAAACCAAAATGTGCCTTTTTGGTGCAATTCTTGATTTGCCAGTTTCTCCACCGAATTTGACCTATATGTCACTCCTTTAGGATCATATGATATCATTATTTTAGTTAACTGGTTGGTAGAACATAAGGCAAAAGTCGATTTGTTATGAAAAACAAATTTCTTGTTTTGATGACTCGCAGATAAAGAAAGCAACTATCATTCAAGGTGTAAACGTGAAGTCAGCAGCTTAGAAACCGACAAATTATGCAACTAAAAAGGGCTAAAAATAGAGGCTACACCTTGTATGTAGTAAAAATGACAAAATCTGTTGAGGAAGATAATGATTTCATAGAAAGATATCCATTGTTAAGGGATTTTAGTGATGTGTTTCTGAGGAATTACCAGGTCTTCCACCCAAACGAGAGTTTGACTTTGCAATAGAAATCAAGTCGGGAACTGAACCCATATCTAAGGCACCTTATAGAATGACCACCTCGAGTTGGTAGAGCTAAAGGCTCATTACAGAACTTTTAACTAAGGGGCTAATAAGACCGAGCATCTCACCATGGGGAGCACCGGTAATTTTTGTAAAGAAAAAGGATGCACATTGAGGTCGTGCATTGATTACATGAATCTTTCGAACAAGACAACTATTATAAATCGATACCCACTTCCTAGGATTGATGATATGTTTGATCGATGTGAGGAGCATCACTATTCAAAAATAGATCTTCGATCCGGTATCATCAGTGAGAATAAAGGAAGAAGATATTCATAAAACAAATTTTAGAACAAGGTACGGTCATTATGAGTTCATGGTGTTACCTTTTGGGTTGACCAATGCTCCTGCCGCCTTCATGAATCGATGAACAATATTTTTCAAGAATAATTAGACAAGTTTGTGCTTGTATTCTTAGACGACATTCTTATATACTCTAAAAATGTCGAAGAGCACCAAGAACATCTAAGGATAGTGCTGGAAATTTTAAGAAAGAGGAAGTTGTATGGTAAACTGTCTAAATGTTCCTTTTATGATGCAGAGGTGCATTATTTGGGACACGTTATAAGCAAGAATGGAATAGTTGTAGACCCTTCAAAGATCACAGCTATAACCGAGTGGCCTGTGCCTAAGAACGTGCACAAAGTGAGGAGCTTCATGGGCTTGGTAGGATATTATAGAAAGTTCGTTAAGGACTTTTCAAAAATTGCTGCCCCAATCACTTCACTGCAAAAGAAGGATAAGAAATTTGTCTGGACGGACAAATGTGAATCTACCTTTAAAAATTTAAAGGAACAGTTAACTACAAAGACCTATTTTAACTGTACTGCACTCCAAATAGAAATTTTATGGTTGTCAGAATGTATACATCAAGAGAAGGCCTTAGAGGTATTCTTCACATACAGAATAACCATGTTATAGCTTATGAAAGTAGAAAGCTTAAGTTACATGAATAGAATTATGCTCCACATGACCTAGAGCTCATTGCCATTGTTCATGCACTTCAAATGTGGAGGCATTACCTTTTAGGAAAACCTTTTGAGTTAAAAAAAAAGACCATCCTGGGGTTGAAGTATATTTTTACTCAGCCAAATCTGAATGCAAGGCAGCGAAGATGGTTAGAATTTATGTCTCAGTATGATTTTGATATAAGCTACATCAAAGGCAAGGAAAATAGAGTGGCAGATGCTCTGAGTCGAAGGAAGCATATCTCTGCTCTTATAACGTTAAGAACTTAGTTTAAGGATGAGGTGAAAGATGCCTTGGAATCAGATCCTTATTTCCAGCAAGTCAAAACAACACTTGCTGCAGATCCAAAGGATGTCAGGTATAAAGGATTTCGTTTCGACAATGAAGGAATTCTGAGGTTCGAAAACAGGGTATATATACCTTTGGCAAATGACTTAAGAAGGAAATTGTTAACTGAATTTCATAATTCACCTTTTTCTGGACACCCTGGCATTACGAAAATGCTTGCTGATCTTAAGCAACAATACTTCTGGAAGGGAATGAAAAAGGATGTGGTGGAATTTGTAACACACTGCTTAGAATGTCAGCGTGTTAAGGCGGAACATATGCATCCCGCTGGATTATTGTATCCCCACAGCATTCCACAGTACAAATGGCAAGTGATAATGATGGATTTCATTCAAGGATTACCTATGTCAAGAAATAAGCATGATATTATCCTAGTTTTTGTTGAAAAATTGACCAAAGTGGCACACTTCATTCTTTGGTAATTTGAAAGATGACGCACCAATGTTAGCAAGCAAGAAGATTTGTACATGAAATTTTTAGATTGCATGGAAAACCTGAATTAATCATATCGGACAGAGATCCAAGGATGACATCAAGGTTTTGGCAAATGCTTAATGCAGCCTTGGGAACTAAATTAAACTTCAGCTCTGCATATCATCCGGAGACGGATGGACAGACCGAGAGAGTTAATCAAGTTTTAGAGGACATGTTAAGGATGTATTGCATGGACCAGCAGTATAAATGGGAGGAATACCTTCCGCTGGTCAAATTTTCTTACAATAATACATACCATGTCTCTTTAAAAATGGGACCCATTGAAGCATTGTGTGGAAGAAAATGCGTAACCCCGTCACTAGGACAACGAGAGGACAGAGAGGTAATTGGGCCAGAAATCCTTACGGAAATGGAACAACAAATCAAAATGATTCGGGAACATCTAAAGGAGGCTGCCAATAGGCAAAAGAGTTATGCAGACTTAAAGCGGGTTGATAGGAATTATAAACTGGGAGAGAAGGTACTTTCTTTGGGTGAAGCCGAAAAAGAGCTCAATAACTTTTGGCAAGGCTGCCAAGTTGTCGCCATGATACATGGGACCTTTTGAAATTGTTGAAATAATCAACCCTGTAGCTTATCGTCTAGCATTACCTCCTGCTTTATCTCAAATGCATGATGTTTTTCATATTTCTTTGCTTAATAAATACATAACAGATTTATCACATGTGCTGAATTGGAATTCCTTGTAGGTCCAAGACCCAGGAATAATCGTGGTTAAGCCCATTCAAGTGCTGGGAACTCGCTAGTTGTACTTAAGAAATCGCGAAGTGAATCAATGTAAGGTCCAGTGGGACCAGTTCAGTGAAGAAAGTGCAACTTGGGAAAATCTCGAAGAAATGAGATCTGCTTTTCCATACTTGTTTGATCGAAATTGAAATTCGAAAAATTGATAATTCTACCAAATTTAGACAATTATTGGTCTATTTTACAGTTGTCTTAAAACACTGTTTTTAAGAGTGAATCTGTTTTTGGTATGAACTTATAAATGGAAGGACAATAACTAAACTTTGTCCTAGAAACTCCTTGAATTGGTTAATTTGATCATCGGGACGATGATTCTTTAAGGAGGGAGGAATGTAACGCCTTGATTTTTGTAAGTTATCATGGTGATTACTTTTCATAATGTTGTAACTACTGAAATGAAGACAAACATGTTAAGATATATTTTTGATCTTAAAGGAATGTGTTGCTAATCTGGACTCTTGTATACTATAATTTGTTTACTTGGGACAGCAGTTATTATTGCTTGTATGTTGCTAATGTGACAACAGATCTGTCGTATGCTTGATGAACTCTATTCGCTGATTGACAGCACACCTTGAATCAATTCCATTGATCCAAGGTATGCTGTGGTCTTCTTGTAATCGCTTTGCCGATTTACTTTTAAACCAGACTGAAGGTTGATATAAATGTTGCAGCACCTGATTTCAGGTATGAATAGCTGGCACGTAGATGCCAACGAAAAAGGTTTGATTCTCGAACCATACACTGTTGTAATGCCAGACCCTGTAAGGCGATAAATTCCTGGATGCGGGTGGCTCAGGTATGTGGAACGTGGGACGAAACGTCCTTCATAGTGCTGAATTTGGATGTCGGTTGGAAGGACTTGATTTGAAATTAATTAATTAAGTGTGAGGGATTAGACCTAATCTACCCCTAAGTTCTACCTTTTACCCTAACTATTATCCCCACGTGGATTTTTTAAATTTTACAATTGTGAAAATAGATCTAAGTTCTATTAACCTATGACCTAGATTTGGACACTATTATAAATCCTAAACTAATCCTAACCTAAGGAAGGGGACCCTTATGAGACCCATGGGGATGGAAAGCATAAAGAGGGAAGGTAGGAATTTAATAGGGAAATGAATTTGGTCCTTGCGTGGATGAGTGCAAGTTTGGCGGGAACAGGAAAAGTTAGAGACATTCAGTTAGTCATGAGACTAAACTCTATTTTCATGCAAAATTTGAATTTGTCAATTCGCCAACCCGAGTCGGCGATGGTGTGAGAAAAAGGAAAAGGAAGAGCCTTCAATGCATTTAATTTCCTTGGTCTTCATGACCAGCCCGCCTTGGAAACAGATGGAGGAAATTTTGTTGGTCATTGTGTTCTACTAGGTTTTTTGGAAGTTGCTCGTATTTGGTTTTCACGGTTCGTTGAACCACTTGTGTTTGATTGTTATCTCTGTCTTCTTTGGAAAATGTAAGGTTATTTTTGAGCTCGTAGAGGAAGGTGATTGTTTGGGAAGCTCATTGTTATCGCCATGGAAGGAAACAACTCCTATAGGTGCGTTTTCTTCGAGCTTCAAGGAAGATTACAGTGCATGTTAAGGCCTTCTCCTTAAAGCGCTTGCTTTTCTTAAACATCTCATTAAAACAACCCCGATCGCTCTCATAATTAGATGTTTCAGTCATTATGCTGATCATTCTTATTGATAATTAATTCTTGAATGATGTTCTTAGTAACGTTTCATAAAAGCAGGGTTCTTTTATTGAGACAGTTAATTAGAAGCACCTCATTTTAATGACAAGTGCTTAATATGCTCAGTTCAATGAACTGACCCGTGCAAGTAATTTTGCAGATGGAACTTGAGTAAAACGAAGACATGGTTGTTTTCTGATACTTCTTTTGATTGTCTGAAGATGGATTGTATTTGATAGTTATTATTCCTCTACGAGGAATTGAGAAAAGAAGAAACTACATTCTTCTATCTTATGAGTTGTAATGTTGTTTAATATAAACAAAGTCCAGTAATTTGGACTGGAAAATGTATAAATTATAAAATGGATGGATGAATACAAATACAAGTGTGATATTTAAATGACTGTATCAGTTTGATATTGTTGATTAAGTTGGGAATATAACATTATTTCTTGATTTGGAATTATTCAATTGTCATGAATGAATTTAAGAGGACGAGATATCTATTCTTACCTAAATGCAAATTTTACGTTGAAATGTGTAATTAGTTCATACTTGGGTTAAGATGAATTTTTAATTGACATTAAAAGGATTTAGGAAGAACATGATCTCTTAATTGAATGGTATTCGGGATTAGCTTGAAAGCTAAGGAATATCAAATAACTTAGGAGCTAGTTGAACCTCGTATTCGGACTCCGTTAATAGACTTGAATGTTAAATTCAGAAAGTAAGGATATGGGAAAATATATATCTAGGGCTAATAGACCTTAACTATGTAAGGTTAAGGAGAATAAATGAATATATTCATTGAGAATTAGACCTCGTTTAAATGACGTCTAATAAGCTGGAATTCTGAATTTGTTTACAGTTGTGGAAAACTTGGTTAAGTTTAATAGGTTAAACTTATTAAGTCTATCGGTAATGGGCTGCTTAATCCAAGGATTAAGAAAAGAACCAAGTAGAGAAAATGCAACCCTTCAAGCATTTAAGGAGAAGATGCATAGTAAGCTAGAAGATGGATTTAGTCTCTCTTAGCTACATACAATCGTAATAAGAATGAGGATAAAGGATCAAGCAGACATGCTTTGAAAGTTGATCTTAAATATTAAGATCATAACCAAATCACTTGAAAGTGGATGTGTACTCTCGATGGGAGGATTCCGTAGGACATTGACATACGCCAGCTACAGCACGGTGTCTTCATGAATGTGGGGTCTTCATGATGACACAATATTATAGTTGACATATTACAATGCCCTCCCGAATTAAACCATCAAGATTACATAAGCTGGATACTAAGTTCTTGGCTGAGGATAGGAATGTGATCACATATACGGAGTGACTCCAGAGGACTAAAGATAACTAGACACATGGAGTCATCTAGGGACGACACCGTATGTCTACGTATCTTTAGTTACCATGAGTAACTTCCTATACTCGTTCATATTGCTAGTTGGAGTTAGAGTTTGACCCTAAATTGGAAGGACTGGTAGGGACCAGGAAAGACCATTCTAGATAACAGACGAAGTGAGGTGAAGGACGTATTCCATTGGTGTGTATCACATCCTGGAATATGATCATGCAAAGCATGTGAAAATATTTGGCCAAAGTATCGCAAGTGCTGGTTGCGTTGTCCTAATCACCTAATTTAAGATGCAGGATGTCAGATGAATATCAATAACAGATATTCAGATAGGCTTCTTAAATGGATCACTTCGATAACCGGAAATGGTAAGAGAACCTTGTATATACATTATACTATGCATGAAATAACATGAAGGATCGGTAAGTTGCCGAGTCATGAAATGAGAGATTGCTGAAACTCCGAGCCATGTAATGGAAGATCGGTAGTTCTTCGAGTCATTTACAACAGCATATGGAATCTGTTATATGTTTGAATGGCACTGAATGTGTGTTCCATATGCAAATACATGAACAAAGAAAATTAGTTTTAAAGGGAAATTGTGTGATTCAAACTGCATTATTTGGATAGAGAACAATTATTAAAACTTGAACGTGTGTTTGAATTATATAATTCATAACAGGGAACGTTGTATATAATTTTTGTTTCCTTGTTTTGGTATCTTAAAATGGGGATGTTACAAAAGTAGAAATAATAATGGTAATGGAAATGAAAGTACAACAGAAATACTTCTATAAATAACAAAAAGAATGGGATGAAACATACATCCAATCATGAGAAAAAACCTAAAAAGAAAGGACATTTTAGAGGTGCTACATATGTGGTCTAGATCATTATGAAAATAAATATCCTCAAAGAAAGAAAGATGGCAACTAGTAGCACCGTACCCTACCCATACCTACCTACCTAACCATTGATTATGTGTATATTCCCATGTCCTCACTCGTTACATCTCGACGATGTGCATCCAAAAAGTGGCCAAATTATGCATGCAGTCTTGAGTGTCGTGAGCAGCACAAGTTTTGTGTCACTTCTAACTAGGAACCATATTAGAGTGATCCCACCCACCAAGATCCAAGGACGATGATTCCAAGTCTGACAGATATGTACTTTCTGGCCTCTCTCGGCTATAAGGGTAGTGAAATGCTCATACGTTGTGGTATATATAGTTAGGAGGGTGATCATTGCACATCAAAATTCCTTCATAAGGATCCTTCCCCCGCCAGTGCCAAAAATACATTAACAATGTATAATGTCTTCAAGTTCCTCACCTCTGACAGATGCATCACTAGTGGGGTTGTCTCTCCCTCCACCATTGGGAACCTCCCAGTCTTAGGAGTGGTGTGGACCGCTCCGTAGATAGAATTTTCCTTCTCAAATGAAAATATTGTTAGAGTTACCATTCTATTTGAAGACCACGAGGAATGTCAATTTGCATGATCTTTTCAAGTCATTTGTACACATCACACTTTTTTATGTGACCATGGATCGAGAAGATATATTAGCACGGGATTTTGTCAACATGGAGGAAACTCAAAGAGCTATAAATAATCTCAATATTTGTGGTTCTGATAATGTTATTCTTAGATTTAAATGGGCCACTCCAAGGCATATTTTTATTTTTAAAAAATTGAAGCAAGGCAGACTTAAAATCAGGCATCTTTCCTTCTTTTCTTAAAGTCTTTTACTTATTTTCTCTTTAGATTTTGTAGATTTTTAGTGTTGATAGGATTGGTTGTGTTTCACTTGAATGCAATGATTCACATTTTATTTTGACTTGCCTCATTTAGTATAATGATTTATTTGTTTTCACTAAAGAAAACCTAGAAAATATTAATTTTTAATTTCATTTTGACATTTTTCTCATGGTATATTTTTGATAAATCACAGATTCTAATGTTTATTTTACCTTTTCTTGTTGAGAAATCATTTGTGTACTTACAAAAATATTTATTTGAAATCAATCTACCCATATTTGAATCCTTTCGGTGATACCACATTCTAGTTTGGAGAGTATACTTGTTTACGTAAAGCGGGGCATTACCAACATCCGAACTATTTGTTAAAATTCTTGAAACATTTATGATTTTTAGGCGGGTAAAAACCTCATATATGATGATCCATATTCTATATGCCCTATATATCTATCCAAAAACAAAATTTCCAAATTATAAATCAAAATGGATATTAGACTAGACTCCCATCCCATCCCAAATGACTCTCATGTCATCACCAATCTGAATAAAACTCCTGGGGAACTAGGGAAACACTGGGATAATTACCTACTCTATAGAATAAATTCTTTGAGATACAACTGTTTTTTCTTTCTCTATTGTCCTACAAAGTTTTGCAGACCTTATCAATAACAAATGCATGTATTTATTTATTTCCTTGGAGCCATGCATGCCATTCAATATTCCACTTCTTCATTCACTTGATGTTTTCATTCATCCATGACCTCTTCCTGTTACCTAGCAGCTCTCTGCAGAAAATTTTGGGCCACCTATTTGTTGTCATCTATTTAATTTTGTTGAGGTATCTGAGAAGTTGAATCATATCAATGGCTTCAATTGGAACTACACCTGTTTCCACTAAAATAATCTCATAAGGGACCAAGACTTTCAACTTAAATTTGGTGGTAATCATATGCTTTTAAATTCTCTCAATTTGCTTCCATTTTGATAATGGTATGTTTCTCACCCATATTTCACACCCAATCTACCTCGTGAGATGTTTCTAAACATTTAATCAATTCTGGACACCAAATCCTTATGGGTGGTAGCATTTTTATGAAAGGATATTGGTTTCCATAATTTTTTTATTACATTTTCTACCATTGTCTTATATTATCTGTTATTGTTTATGGGACTTGCCCTATGTTTGGTGTGCACATTTGTTTTTTGTTTGCATGCCATGATGGCCTTGCTTGTCTTGTGACATCGTGAGTGATTTTGTATGTTTGTAGCCCAATTTGTGTGGCTTATTTATCTTCTTGTGTGTTTAATACTTTAATTTCTAGTTTTTACATTGTTTATGTATATTACACATTTTTTCCATACACATGCATGTTTACACTTATTTTTGGATATCCTTCTTATTTGTTATTTCCTTAGTTTCGACCAAGAACTTTCTAGGGTTATAGTGTCCATGTAGTTGGCCCTCTTTTGGGACCACATGTATCTTATCAATGATGTCACATGTGCCCCCAAGGGGGCATAATTTGGGGGTTTGCATACTAACACAAAGGTTCTACACTGTACATTTCGGATTCAGTTATACTTAGCGAGTGGGTTCACACCAATCTAAAAACACCATACACCATTCTTCTAATCAACTCTTATCACCATTCAGCCATCAAACCTACATCACTATTAGTTTATACTTTGCATGTTCGTTTCTACCTCCTACCCGCTTGTAGACTCAACCATTCCATCTACCCACACCATCAAATCACCTATTTTCACTTGTTGTACACATCGAGTATACCTAAGACCTTTATAAACCTCCCTATCCACTCTTACATCTCTATTTAGCTTTAGTTCAATCCCCACTATTAGATCTCACTAAATTCCTTTCATCTCGACCCTAGCGACACCTTGGTTACCCATGATTGTCGCTAGTCCCTTATAAACCGTCTTTGGTTTCACCCAACCGACATCGGTCTCTATGTTTTACACCTGTTCTAATAACAAAGCTAACCTACCTTCTACCAAGTGACCCAAACAACCTAGAACCTGACCCTAATCAGTTCCAACACCTTGACACCTACCTAGCCTTCAAATCTAATTATAGCCTACCCTGTTATGTTAGATTTGCTTATTGTGATTAAATGAAATACCTAAATTATATCAACTATAGTAGGAATTTTCTTATCTCTTGCATTAAGTTGTTTTAAATAGTGGATTGATAGCCATCTAGGGAGCATCACACTTCCTAGATCTAGCACATGCTAGGTCATCCACTGTTATATATTATTTAACTCTTCTTTTGTGGTCTAGTTTTCTATTTCGTGTAGTTTCTCCCACCAAAAGGAAGATCTCACAATTAGCATTGGATTGAGAATTTAAAATACACGCAACAACCATCAAATGACCAACATAAATAGGTATTCCTCCTTAGCCCTTACCATTATTTGTTTTGTATCAATAATGTAAAGAAAATGGTGAAACATTTTGGCATGCCGGTGGGACCCTCTTGGTTTCATTGCATTTTCTTCATATAGGAAAACCTTATTGTGTGTTTCTTTCTTTTCAAAAATTACACATTTAATATCCTCTCTGGTAATATTCCATTTCTTCTATTTGTCTAAATGACATTCATCCTTTATGTTCTTAAAAAAAAAAATTCTTCCTTCTTGCATTGCATTAGTGAAAGATCATCCTTCTTCCTATTGATCACTTGCTACATCAAATATCACATTTTCAATTTCGGTTTAAAACACTTGCATTGCATTATAGATCACATTAAAATGAGGGCAAGCTATATCTTTGGAAGTCATGCCCAGTTGATGGTTGACATAAAAATTGTAGCAAAACACTCACTTTCTTCTTCTTCTATCAAACTACACAAAATTGAAAAAAATACACATCTTCTTAAAGAACATCTCACCGGAAGAAGTTTTCAATAATCACATGATCAAAGTGGATTGAAAATGAGCACACATCTAGTTACTTTTGTCTAGTCATTACCTTAAAGGATGGCCTACCCCCACCATAACATAACTTGAAACCTCTCCTTTTAGATATCCTTCTTCATAGGAAGCCTTCCTCACCAAAAAATCTACTCTAAATTCATGAGTCAGTCTTCTAAATAGCATAAGATCAACACATTAAAATCACTTTTTAGATACGCGTTTTTAGCATTTGATTGACGTGCATTTTGAGGTGTGAGGATACATCTCTCCATTTTCTATTCTTTTTCCTTACACACTCCACAATCATAGTTAGAGTATTATGACTTCTTCTAAGTGTGTTAGGACTTCATTATATCATCTCTAGGCTTCTGGGTTGATCATTCATCTGATTTCAGTTCACAAAAATATAATTTCTTGCATTTTTCAAATTTTCACAAGAACTTAATCAGTTTATTCATTGGCATCGTTTACACCTCATCGTCATCAGTTCTACCTAACTTTCATTGATTTTTGTCCTTTTCGTTAACTTTCCCAAGGGACACCTATTCTCATCTTCTTAAGCTGTTTTGAGTTTTTCCGAGTTTTTGTACTCTCAATTACTTTCATCATACAACTTATCTATTTGAAATTCATCAGTATTTTCCCCTTTGGTAAAACTATTCTTTTCTCATAGTACCTTACCTTAGTTACCCCCCCGAACCAACATCGGTCATCCTTAACCGGCATCGGTTACCTTATGCTACATCTTAGCTGATACATTGCCAAAATCCACCTATAAACACATGTTTTCTTCATTCCTTCTGGTCTCTATGTCATCTACAGGATACATCATCACTTGATATACATTTATTCACATGGTGTTAACTCGCAACCAATCTAACACTCTTATATTCCATGCTAGTCATCAACCACTCCCGGCTAGTCCTTCACCACCCTCTATCCTATCACCCATGGATCAAACCCTACCTACCACCATTTCCATAGGCGATGAGGAATTTGAAAGAATTATTGATTAGAATCCACGGCCATATAATTCTACCTTTCCCACTCTTCCACCCAGGACTCCTCAGGTCAGTTGATATATGTCATGCCCGTATCCATCTCTCCTGCCCTTATTTGCACTTTTACATTAGCCCCTACTAATGCGGTGTAACCATCACCTACTTTACCCCTAGTGGTTTCAAAGCTAGGCCCCATACCTGCTATGACTACTACATCTGCAGCATCGGCCACACCTATAATATCAGTTGTCCCCTCATTAAACACCTAGAACATAAACCCATCCACATCCATTGTCTCACAGATACCAATTGCAACATAACCACCCATGCTGTCGGTGACCCCTACTCCATTCCATAATCTTTTCCTCTCCATCTTGCAACCTCTTCCCCCATTCGCTACTAGAGTCACTACGACCATCCCACCTACATACACATACTATTAATAACCCCTATATGTTATCTGTCACCAATTCTAGATATATGCCCTCTATGTCGGTCCCCTATTCTCAACCTCCTTATTTAACATCACCATACACCGGAATCCCACCCACATCACATATTTAGTACCTAGCCCCTTATGCCATAGGAGGTTCCCTTCCATGATAACCTACTAATGATCTCGTTAAATTGATGATGGAAATGATGCAGACACTAGAAGCATTGGTTTCTGGCTCACACAATTCTCTCACCTATGATGAAATCTTTAATGAGCCCATTCATCTGTCCATTCCTATTCGGCCATACCTTGTACATTGGGAAATGCAAAATTCAACCATTTCTATAGTAAAGAAGACCCACAACAACATTTGGGGTCTTTCAAACATGGGTGTTACTTGATCACCCATGATGACGCTTTACTCCTATGGACCTTCCCGATGTCCCTAACATGGCCTGCATTGGATTGGTACATGGGGCTATGAAGACACTCCATCTACTTGTTTAATCAAGTATCCCAAGCCTTCTTAGATAAATTATCAATCAACATTGTTAAGAAAGTCACCATGACCGATATTTATTCCACATGATAGTACGAAAATGAGTTTATTGCTAACTTTGTTGGTCATTGGTGCATCCTAATTAACTAGCTCACATTTCAATTACCTAGAGCTGAACTCATAGAGTTTTTATTCAAGTTTGTTCTAGACACATATTACCAAACTCATAGGAGCAGACCTTTTTCACTTTTGACGAGGCATTCACCATGGCACGGAAATTGGAAATGTGTGTTATTGAAGATAAGAAAATTCATTGTTGCCTAAAAAGAACATCACGCTCAAATCAAATGATGCTTCTTCATCTTCAAAACCCAAAAAAACTATTCAAAGACCAAAGTATCTACCAATGTTGTTGTTCTCAAAGCTATCCCCCTTACCCATCAAACCTAGCCAAATCTCCTTCTTATCTCTCTCCCGTCCAAGTTTTCCAGTTTAGATGAGAACAATGTAAGTACACTTCAATAGGAGAACCTTATTATTCTAATTTAGAAAATCTTATTAAGGATGGTGCCATTACCCTTCCACCTATAAAAGCACACACCGGTTTTGACCTGAGCTCCCCATGCCTACATGGTATTAAGAAAATAATTTTTGCAACTATCATCATGTCAAAGGTCATAGCGACAATACAGCATCACCTTCAATAATATCATCCAAGAAATGTTAGACAATGGAGATTTAGTCTTGGATATCCTGAATGCACCCAATAACAAAAACCTACATATCATTAAGAAGCCATTCCCTAATCATGCCCCATCTTCCAACTAAATTAGTTACACTTTAACCAATGATAGCAATGTCTCGTGAGGTCCACGCTATTTTCGATGACATTACCATTATTTCCCAATTTCCTCATGTTCCTTCCATAGACAAAATCTTATCCCGAGTCCCCTACCTGCACAAGAACCTATTTCATATACTCCTCCACCCACGAGAGGAACCCCCTTTTTTTCTCCTTCATTTGTGGAAGAGCCTATAATTAGCATGCCACCGTTGAACCCTCAAATTTTTGAGAAGTTGTCGGTGGCAACTCTCCTACTCATAGGAGATACATGTTTATAACCTACACCATCAAAAGGAGAGTCCACCTCATCGGCTCATCCTCTCCTCTACCCATGGAGGATCCTATAGATATACCATTTCCTTTATATGACCATTCACCATCGGACCCCAAGATCCCGTTGATCGCTTTCGACTATCTTACCCATGAGTCTCGAGGTTATCCATTTCGTGTAGCTCAAACACATTTTATGGGGATTGCTACATGATCCACGTTGGCCTTGCTTACAACAGTACCATTTTCACGCTTGGCCGATCACCTGGACTATCTTAATAGAGCCTTCGTGTGGATGCCTCCTACTTCTGTTTCAACCCAAATATAGATGTCACTCACCGACACCTCCACTATCTATCCAAAAGTGTTTCAAGTGACAAAACCAAACACAACCAAGACTATTGTAACACCCTCCATGTCACCACCCATGGCCCAACTCACACCTCTCGCCCATAACCCAACATAAATCTACAACCAAATACCTACCCATGCCTATATTATCTCCCTTACTTAAACCCATCACTATCTTAGGGGTCGGGATGACATCAAACCTTACTCACCCACCCATCAAATTAGATTTAGCAACATCTTCCCAAACCAACAATAAATTTATTTTGTCCCTTAAAAGGAATACCCAACCTCCTAGGCCCCATACACCAACCTCACCTACTACACCATTGTCATCTTCACCCCTTTTGTCCATCCTAAGACCTCACCATTTAACCCTACCTAAGAAACTCCATCCATCCTTTGGTAAACCGAGAGTGTAACAACCCACCTCCTCATTATGAACCTCTAATATACCGAAGTGACCCACACAACCTCTATCGTCACTCGAAGTTAAACCCGAATCTGATCCCCTTTATGCCTTGCATCGTCGACCAATTTATTGTTGACATCAAGTTCTATACCAATTTTTTTAGTTGATCGATTTCATCCCTTGAGCGTTGTTCACCTTTCATATTACCTATTTTGAGGATCAACAACTTAACAAGAATCATGTGATTACCTGTCACCTTTCAACCTTATATTCAATATGCGTACCATGGATTTACTCATAGTATGATTCTCATAGATACTTTTCATCTTCTTCAAGATGGAATCCCATGGTCGTTCATCACTCAAAACCACCTCTTCCATAGTTAATTTCTATATGTTACATTCTTTTCATCTAAACAAGAATCTAATCTTCCTCTATAGTCTTGTCCATGACTTAAACGTCCAAAAAAAAAAGGGATGCAAATCCTTGAGTCAAACTTATAGACAAATATGAATCCCTCAAAAGGGACATATCTTCACTCTAATTCCACCACTATAAATAGGTTTCTCCATTGAAGGACAAATATATCAAGTCATTTCAAAAATCCAATAAAAATATCCCGAAGCTTCCCGCATTGATCGATTCATGAAGACCTTAAGGAGATAATATACGCATCCCATATAAACTTCCCACATCGATCAGGTCTATTAAAAATAAAAAAATGAAGAAAAAGATGAAATTTTGGTCATGGAATTTCTAATGATCCTATGTTTCTTGTTCGAAAAAACACATTGTCGTATACTAAGTTATGCTAAACTGCCCATTCTCACATCCTTGTCTTTTTCACTTAATTTCCTCTTTACTCAAGGGAATTTCCACGACCATGACAATTTCTTGATTATGTGACTTTCTTGACCCTTAGAATGGTCCATTATGCAATTCCTTTAGGGTCTTATGTTCATCAACCCCTCTTAGGTATGGTCGATGCATTATGGTTCTTATTAATTAAGCAACTCTTTTACCACCTCTTACCATTCGCCTTCCTCATTACGTATTGATTATCCTCTACGAGACCAAATCATCAACACCTATATTTAAAAATCACTCAACCATGCCTAATCGACCTAAACTCAATCAGGTCTATGACCTACATTCAACCATGCCTCACACCTACCAACTCATTCCTCTACTTTATCATAATGTTCCCTATTTTATGGGAGAACTACATCGGCCTACTATCCCTTTTTTACTGGACTATGTAGGCGGCACTTCAAGGGCATGAGGCCCTTCAAGGTTAGCTCGGCCACTCTTTACCCTATCCAATTCCCTCTTTCCATTTTCTATTCACATTCTACCTTAGTTAGTTTCCATTTTATATTAGTAACTATAAATTTAAAAAAATAAGCATCAATTAATACACATTTGATTACATCATCAAATCATTCATTTATCATTTTCACATTTCCACTATAACACATTGGAAAATTAAAACCATAACCTATATATACATCACCATTTTTCCTCGTGTTACCTAAAATTTTGACATTACCTCATACCTAAACCAACTTGACTCCATCATCCCTATGACCTAACTCACCATGCCTACAACCTGGCTCAACCCTACGTATCACCCGACTCAATCATACCTATACCAACCTAACTCCACCATGCTTATAACCTGATGCCACCATGCCTATGACCTAAATAAACCATGCCTATGACCTGACTCCACCATGTCTAACCATAAATTGAATCCATCATGCCCGTGACTTGACTCCACCATGCCTAAACATACCTATTTTTCATCCATCTATACATAACAATCAAATTCTACCAACACAAGTACATCATCAGCAAATCATCCATCTCATCATAAAAGTTTGTGTATCCATACAATATACACTACTGCCAAATAATAATCAAAATCTCTCAAAAAAACTCACCTATAACCTCACCATATTCAACACGCAAGTTGGTATATGATCCAAAATAACAAAAATTCTCATATATATCCTCACTCTCTTCAAAGACGTAGACTGTATATATCAAAATTAAACAACTACACAAAAATGGAGGTACATACAACTATCGGACATCCCCTGATGAGATATCCTCCATGATTGTCTCACTGCCTCCTCCTCCTCCTCTTCCCTATACGACGTCTAGCTAACATCTCACCACCCACCATGGGTCTAGGCTAGATCTCTGTAGGTACCTCACTTGGGTCTAGCCTATATGAACCGGTGGGTTCACCCTGACCCTATCTTGGGGATTGATGGCCTCATGTGCTCTCTACACTATGGGTGCACAACCTGTTCCTCTCACTCGAAGCTGTTGTGCTTTGAACTCTTTATAGGATAGGAAATATGTTCCTCTCACTCGAAGCATGTTTTCTCTCTACATTGGAATGCCACCCACATCACATGTTAAATACCAGCCCCATTACACCATAGGAGGTGCCCTTCCTTCACAACCTACTACCGATGACCTCATAAAATTTATGATGGAAAGAATGTAGACACTAGAAGCATCAATTTCTAGCTCACACAATTCTCTCACCTACGATGAAATCTGTAGTGAGCCCATTCATCCATCCATACTTATTCGCATATACCCCGTACATCGGAAAATGCCAAAATTCAACCATTTCAAAAGTAAACAAGACCCACATCAAAATTTATGGTCTTTCAAACATGAGTGTTATCTCGATCACCCATGATGATGCTTTATTCCTACTGAGACCTTCTCGATGTCCCGATAGGACCTACATTGGATTGGTACAATGGGCTACCTAGACATTCCATCTAATCAATTAATGAAGTAGCCCAAGCCTTCTTAGACCACTTCTCAATCAACATTGTTAAGAAAGTCACCATGAGTGATCTTTATTCCACATGACAGTACTACGATGAGTCTATCTTTGAAATCATCACTCGCTAGCATAGCCTAATTACGTAGCTCACATTTCAATTAACTCAAGTTGAACTCATAGATTTGTTTACTCGGGTTTGTGCTAGAGATATCTTACCAAACCTATAGGTGAAAACCTTCGCACTTTTGACAAGGAATTAACCATGGTATGGAAATTAGAAATTCATGCTATCATAGAGAATAAAATTCAGTTTTGTAGCAAGAACATCACGTTCAAATCAAATGATGCTTCTTCATCTTCAAAACCAAAAAAAAAAATTCAAATCCTAGAGGATTTTTCAATGTTTGTAGAGCTCAAAGCTGGCCACCCTCACCCATCAAACCCCACCAAACCTCCTTATAATATCTCTCCCATCCAAGCTTTTCAGTTCATACAAGAACAATGAAAGTACACTTCATTAGGAGAACCTTATTCTTGTTTTTGAAAAGCTTATTAAAGCTGGGGCCATTACCCTTCAACCTATAAAACCACACACTAGTTTTGACCCGAGCACCGCATGGCCACATAGTATAAATAACACAAATTTTGCAACTATCATCGTCTCGAAAGTTCATAACAAAAATAACAGCATCAACTTCAAGAATATCGTCCAAGAAATGTTAGACAACAGAGATCTAGTCTTGGATAGCCTGAATGCACCTGCTAACAAAAACCTACATATCTTCAAGAAGCCATTCCCTAATCACGCCCCATCTTCCAACCAAGAGGGAGACACTTCAACCAATGATAGAAATGTTCGTGGGGTCCATGTCA
Source organism: Taxus wallichiana var. yunnanensis (assembly GCA_018340775.1). Lineage (NCBI taxonomy): Eukaryota > Viridiplantae > Streptophyta > Pinopsida > Cupressales > Taxaceae > Taxus > Taxus wallichiana. The sequence continues at coordinate 56,407,302 of CM031234.1, forward strand.
TTTTCAATGACATACCAATTTCTTTCCAATTACCTCATGTTCCTTCCATAGATAAAATCTTAGCTCGATCTCACCTACCTACACAAGAACCTATTTCATCTACTCCTACACCCCAGAGGAACCCTCTTCATTTTCTCCTTCACCCATGGAAGAGCCTATAATTAGCTTGCCTCCATTGACCCCTCAAATTTCGAGTAGTTTTCGGTGGTAGATCTCCTACTCATAGGAGATACATGTCCACAACCTACACCATCACAAGGAAAATCCACCTCATATGGAACATCCTCTCCTCTACCCATGGAGGATATTATAGAAATAAAATTTCCTTTAGATGACCATTCTCTATCGGACCTTCAAGATTCCGTTGATCTACTTTCGACTCTCTTACCCACAGAATCTAGGGCTAGCCATTTTCTTGTGTCTCAAACACATTTACGAGGGATTGCTACTCGATCCACATCGACCTCACTTACAACAAGTACCATTTTCATTATTTGTTGATTGCCTGAACTATGTTGATAGATCCTTACTTTGGGGTTGCCTTCTACTTCATGTTTCAACAAAAATGCAACTATCACTCACCGAAACCTCCACTATCTATGTAAAAGTGTTTCAAGCGACCCAACCAAACACAACCACGACTATTGCAACACCTTCCATGTCACCAACCATAGCCCAACACACACCTATGCCCACTGACCCACTATACGTCTACACCAAAACACTTTCCCATGCCTATATCATCTCCCTTACTCAAACCCACCACCACCTTAAGGGTCATGCGACATCGAACCTTACTCACCCACCCATCAAATTATATTTAGCCACATCTTCCCAAACCAACACTAAAAATTATTTGGACCCCTAAAAGGAAGACCCAACCACCTAGACCCCATACACCAACCTCACCTACCACACCATTGTCACCTTCACCCCTTCTATCCATCCTAGGACCTCACCCCTCAACCCTGGCTAATCAACCTCCTTCAACCAGTAAACCAAGAATGTAGAAATCCATCATGAACCCATAATATACCCAAGATATCCACATAACCTTCGACATCATCCGTAACTTTATTACCACCTCTATCGTCCATAGCTTCTTCGCTACCCATGACACTTTCTTCTTTTCCACTCTCACCTTCTACCCAACCTCTACCAACCATCCCGACAACATCTTGGTTACCCCCGTGGGTGGGTAGCCCATCCTCTTCAACCATCTAATTTTCCCTCTACATCTCATACAATTGTGTCACATTTGTCCAAAAAGGTATAACCTAGATCTAAAAATCCACTACCCTCAAAAAGGGTAGTAAACCAACCAAACCTTACATCGCTAGCTCTTCTACCATGCTTGTACCCAAAAAATGCAACCAACACCAAAGACCACTCTACACACCAGACTAGTGGACCAACCCATTCCCCCTCCTGTAAAGCCTCTTCCTCCACAATCAGCCATACATGTACCCAAACCCAAATTCACCTCCCATTGTGATCCACTAGCAGGCCCTACACCAAAATCTTAACCAATCTCCTCAAAAATTTTGTCATCACATTACCACCTCTTAGACCTTACGACCCACTCAAACCCAAACCAAAAGGGTTTGAAAAAACTAATATTTGTGCCTACCACCATGTGCCGGGGACACGATGTAGAGAAGCTGTAAGGCTTTAAAAGCTGCTCTTGTCTAATTATGTCCTCCCAAATAAAAATTTTTATGACGAAAATCTTCTTGATGAGGAAACCATTTCACCTTCACCAATTTTCCCAAGTCTTCTTCCATTACCTACTCAATGACCAATATCTCCACCCCCACAACTCTTTGATCCACCACCAAGATTCGAGATCAACATGGTCCATATAAGAGAGTTGGCCAAACCACCACCTAAATTCCAACGTGCCCTACTCATTTCACAAAGATCATATCCCCCACTAGGTTTTTACCTCTCATGCTGCCATACCTTCCATGACACACCCTCTTAATCCACCTCCCCTCAAATTAACATGGTTCATGTTACCACCCGTGCCTAGAAAGACAAGGGAAAAGAAAAGACAAGCGGCCGTCAACCAACTTGGTACCCAAAATACCATCCGAACCCATACCCAAAGTCACCATTTGAGGTCCTGCATATTCTATTTCCAATGGGGTCACACATCACACAATGCTAAAACAACTTCACTAATCCCCCTCAAAATGTCTTTATATGATGTCGTCATAACCTCTCGAGTCACATCATCAAACCCTCATGGAGGTCCTTCAATCTATTGAGGTTTTACCAAATGACCCAACACTCGTAGCCTCCATCATTACCCCTCACAACATCACCTCTCTCACTAGGTCATCACCTTCCTCTACGCCTTCCTCTACACCTCTACCTAGTATCCATGTGGTTGCCTTCCACTTTTCGGATGAAGAGATCGCTCCCTTCTAGTCCAAAACCCCGACCGCGCTCTTTTCATCTCCGTCTTTATCAATAATATATACATACAAAGTGTTATGATCGATGGTGGTCCTAGTATTAACATCATCTCCTCCTATATATATGACCAAATGCAAATACGCCAATTGCATGCATGGTAACCCATTTATGTTGCGCTCCTTCAATGACACCATGACCTCTACCACAGGTATTGTCGTTCTTCATGTCCGAATGGGTCCCGCACTATCCGATAACTTTTCTATGTCATATAAGGGGAGTTCAAGAATAAATTATTACTTTTCGACCATTGATCCATGCCATGGGTTGTGTCCCTTCGACTTTACACTTGCTGCCTCAAATTTGGACAGGAGGGAGATAATTACATGACCCCTTCCGACCCATCACCTTTCAAGACCTGTGACATGCTATACCGGCTCAATGATGTGCTTATACCAGTCAAGGCATCTGTCATCATCCCTACTTCACCTTCACTTACAAGCCCATCCAAAAATACCGCCAATACCTCTTACGTATATAACCTTGCTATCCCTACTACTATTATAGCCTCTACCGTTGACTCACCTATTTCCCCATCATCTAGCGAGTCGTCTATACCCGCTACCCAAATATCAACTACTGATCCCTTAGAAGGTGTTTTTCAATGCCTCACTCTGAGGGAATAGTGCTTATATAATATCAACACCTTCCTCACCCCTCAAGAGTATGGAAACTTGCGTCAACACCCTAGTTATGGCATCTCCATCGGTGACATTTTTCCTTATGGCCCACCCCACATTCGTACTAATCTAATGTATGGGGAATTTATATTACCACCTATAAACGGAACCTCCATCCCAAACCCAACCATTTTCATCGACTTAATCTCCCTCATTAACCACTACTTTTCTCACACTTTCCTCCTTTGGTGCACATGGAAAGGATTTTTCTTTAGATTTTATGAATAGGGCCACAATAAGATCACTTCCCTTACCTCTCGTAAACATAGTGATTGTAGTGGCATTAGTTTTGATGCACCACCTTCCAAGAAGGTTCACGTTGACCTTATCCAGGATGGAAAACCTTCCCCACCTCATTCATCCACATTAGCATATTCACCCACAGAGTCCATAGATCCTAAATTTATTCCTCCTAACATTTTTTTAATAAACACCATTTCCTTGGGATCTATGACCTATCAACATGATGAAAAGTATCTCTCTTCTCTCCCATTCTTGTATCCTGACATGATTGATGATGATACAACTTCTATTAATGTCGTTCAATGTCAAAACGATGAATCCATCCTCACTTACCTTGGTGCGGAAGATTCTTATATTCATTGGTCATTGCCTTCTGAGATACAAACCATGTTAAATGAATCGACCATCGAAATCAACATTAACACTAAGGATGACCCGCACATTCTAAGATCGGCCAATCCTTACACATTACTAAACAGGAAGCCTTCACATCTTTCCTTCGGAACTATAATAACGTGTTGTCCTAGTCCTATGCTGATATGCCCAGTATTGACCCAAAAATTGTGGTCCACATTATTGTAACCACTCCTAATGTAGAAACCATCAAAAAAAAGATGAGGAAAATGCATCTTGGCATTGCTCTTTCCGGTCAAAGAAGAGCTTCAATGCCTTCTCTCAGTTTTCTTTATCTTACCCATTGACTATCTCCAATGGATTTCTAACATCATTCGTGTCACAAAGGTGACAGGGAGACTCCACATTTTCATGGAATTCTCGTGACCTCAACCTCGCTTGTCCAGGGGACAATTTCCCCGACCAGGAATCGACCAACTAGTTGATCTCACCACTAGCCATGAAATGCTATTCCTCATGGATGGTTTCTTGAGATACAATTGAATATTACTAGCTCCGAAGATTAAATTTTTTTGGCTTCATTACCCCTTGGGGGACTTTCTCGCTATCGAGTCATGCTTTTTAGCGTTAAAAATATTAGTGGTACATATCAACGAGTCATGACTTACATCTTCCATAACATCATGCATCACATATTGGAAGATTAGGTAGATTATCTTCTTTCCAAATCCAAAATCGAACGGAACACCTTCATGTCCTTAACGTCATCTTTGAAAACATCATCAAGTATTATGTGTGTCTTGACCAAAGAAGTGCGTTTTAGTAATACTTTATAGAACAATATTGGGTTTCATCATTTCTTTGCATGGCATAGCAGATCAATCTGCTAAAGTCAAGGCCATTCTTGAAATTCCTCCACCCACTAATCTTCGTCAACTTGAAGCCTACAAGGTAATTTTCAATCTATTCAACATTTTATCTCATAGTTTTTCGACCGTTGTCAACCATTCCATCATCTTCTCAAAAGGTCATGTCATTCAAATGGGTTGATGAATGTCATAAAGTCTTCAAATCCTTAAAAATATCTCCTTAACCACCGGTACTCATTCATCCTAAGGATGAAAAACCATTTACCTATATATTTCTGCCATTGACCATTTCTTAGGTGCTTTATGCTTTCTCATTGCGGTGACCAACACTAAGAGAAAGTGGTTTATTACATAATCCATACCCTTCTTGACTACGAAACTAGATATACCCACGCTAAAATACTCTTCCTAGCCTTATTTTTCATTTCCACTAAACTCGCCATTACCTACTCAACCACAAAACCTTCGTTTTTACTAATATCGACCCCTTACACTATATGTATGCCAAACCCTATAAACATCAGCATTCCGCACGTTGGCTTATGCTTCTTTCCGACCTTGACATCGATTTCATTAATTAAAAGTCCACCAAAGGCCAAGCCATCAGCGACCGACTAACTAGCCAACACCCCCTTTCGGGAATCGACCTTCTAACTTTGATTTCCCAGATTAATCCATAGCTATCCTTGTAGACACAAAAATCAGGTCACAATCCCTTGGTTCCCCTGTCTAATAACAAACTCAAACTCTTTACCCTAACTATGGCCCCTTCTACCCCACATTAATATTAATTTAATTAACTTAATTAAATTATTATCCATCCTCACAATATTCATTACTTAATTATTTTAATTAAGCTAATTTCCACCTCATCTACCCACCTCACCCTAGACCTATTCTTGACATGTTTCCATAACTAAGCGAGACGGTGTATCAATTACCTTAATGAGCTAAGACTTAGTTCAACCATAGAAACCAATGCCTATCATCCCTCTAACCACCTTTGTGCTCATAAAAATGCAACATCCATTTGGATACGTGGATAAAAAGGAACGAACTGATCCAAATGATGCAAGATCGATATTTTTAGTAAGCATAGGGAATCCCACATTAAGCGACACCGGTCATCCTGGCGATGCCAATCAACCAAGAACCATCTTTGGTTATGATTTATTCACCTTAGCAACCTTGTTTTTGGGTTGGCAGATTCTGAGATCAAGGAGACGAGAAGATAACTACATGCAAGTAGAACTAGAGCCTTTTCACACCTACAGACATCCATGCTTGACTGGGACAGATCTAGATGCATTCACACTCATGGTGACATTTTGGGAAGCATCACTATTGCACAAAGCTCCATCTCACCAACCGATCATCCCCACCAACCAACCATTGGACCTGCAACATTGGTAAGTGATTTTATCACTGATCACTTCCCTTCTTATCCTAGCCATAGGGTTGTTATCATTTTTGTTATCATTCTTCCATTAATATTCCCATTCCTTCATAGTCTACTTTTTGACAAACTCAAACCTCACCCACCCTTTTATCAGATTTTCTATCGTAAACCTTCCTCCTCTCTCGAGTGTTCGAACATTTCCTGAGACTCGACATCCCCTTCTCTAGCTCTATCTAACCTCACCCAAACTTTGTAATAAGGTTTTTATTGACATCTTGTCACCCGAATGTATATTTGGTTACCCATGACTGTCATCGGTCTCTCCTAAACCATTGCCTTTTATACTAAACTAGCATTAGTCTCTATGTTTTACACCTTTTCCAATAACATATCCAACCTACCTTCTACCAAGTGACCCAAACAACCCAAAACCTCGAGCACGACTAGTTTTAACACCTTATGAACTACCTACCCTTCAGATATGACTATTGCCAAGCCTATTATGTTAGATTTTCTTATTGTGCTTGAATGAAATACCTAAATCATATCAACTACAATAGGAATTTTTTTATTTCTCACATTAAGTTGTGTTAAATAGTGGATTGATAGCCATCTAAGGAGTATCACACTTCCCAGATCTAGCTCATGCTAGGAATTCCACTATCATATATTAATTAACTCTTCTTTTGTGGTCTTGTTTTCTATTTCAGGTAGTTCCAGCCAAAAGGAATATCTCATAGTTAGCATTGGAATGAGAAGTCAGAACACACACAACTACCATAAATCGACCAACATAAATAGGTATTCCTCCTTGGTCCTTACCCTTATCTGTTTCATCTCAATAACATAAATAAAATGGTGAAACATTTTGGCACACTCTGTGGGACCCATTAGGGGTTATATTGCATTTTCTTCATTCCTAGATGAAAGTTGTGCGTTCCTTTCCATTTAAAAGGCTTACACATTAATATTATTCTCTGGTAACCTCTCTTCTTTCTAATTGACCTAAAAGAAAAATTCCTCTTGGTGCATTTAAAAATAATCATTATTCTTTCTTGGTTTCGCATTTAGTTAAAAACATACCCTCTCCTATTCATCATTTGCTTCATCAAACATAATTTTTGATTTGGACTTAAAATTGATTGTATTACATTATGATTTGCTGCATTTAGCTCAAATTAAAATGAGGGAAACCTATATGTTAGAAGTTATGACTAGTGATGGTTGACACAAAGAATTGTAGAAAGCACATTATGTGTGTGTGTGTGTGTGTGTGTGTGTGTGTGTGTGTGTGTGTGTGTGTGTATACCAAACTACACAAAATTGAAATATACACTTCTTTCTTAAACAACATCTTACATGTGAATGCCTATCGGTGATCACACAATAAGAGGATTGGCGGGTACACCCACCTCATTACTTCTATCAATTCATTACCTCGAGAGGACATCCCATCCTTGCCATAACATAACCTAAAACCTCTCCTTTTAGATATCCTTCTTTGTAGGAAGCCTTCCTCACCAAAAAATCTACTCTAAATTCATGAGTTAGTCTTCTAAATAGCATAAGATCAACACATTAAAATCACTTGTTGGATACGTGTTTTTAGCATTTGATTGACATGCGTTTTGAGGTGTGAGGATATGTTTCTCCATTTTTCCATTATTTTGTCTTGCACACTCCAAAATCATAGTTGGAGTATTCTGACTTCTTCTGAGTGTGTTTGGACTTCACTACATCATCTCCAAACCTTTGGGTTGACTATTTATCTCGACTCAAATTCACAACAATATATTTTCCTACATTTTTCCAATTTTCATACTAACCAAAGCATTGGTTTATCCACGACTTCGGTTCCCCGCCTTGCATCGATTTTGTTTAATCGACATCGGTTTTATGTTCTTCTAGGTTAAACTACCCAAAGAAAACTTATTTCATTTTATTTGATCAAAGTTCCTATGAGTCTCGGTACTCTCTATGCTTTGATAAACGGTCATCATACAACTTGTTCATCGATCGTCAACAGTACTTACCTCATTTGGTAAAATTGATCCTTTCTTACAAGAATGGCAGACATCGGTTAACCCCGAACTAGTATCGGTCATATTTAACCATTTTCGGTTACCATATGCTGAATCTTAGCTAATACATTACCCAAATCCACCTATAAACACTCCACAATCATAGTTGGAGTATTCTAACTTCTTACGAGAGTGTCGGGACTTCACTACATCATCTGCAAACCTATAGGTTGACTATTTATTTGACTCAAATTGACAACAATACATTTTTATAATTTTCATAATAAGCGGCATTGGTCCCCCTACCCGACATCGTTTTTCTTAACCGTCATTGGTTTTTTGTTCTTCTAGGTTAAATTTCCCAAAGAACACTTATTTCATTTTCTTTCTTTGTCATAGTTCCTATGAATCTCTATAATCTCTATGATTTGATAAACAGTCATCATATAAATTATTCATCGAAATTCACATGTCTTTGCCTCATTTTGTAAAAATTTTCTGTCTTACAAGAATCGATGTTGGTTACCCCTGAACTAGTATCGGTTATCCTTAACCATTTTTGGTTACCCTGTGCTAAATTTTAGTTGATACATTTTTCAAATCCACCTATAAACATTTGTTTTCTTCATTCCCACTGTTCTCCATGTCATGTACATGATACAACATAACCGATATACATTCATTCACATGGTGTTGACTCATAATCAAGCTAATGTTGTTATATTCCATACAAGTCATCAACCAATACCGCTTGGTACTTCACCACTCTCTCCCCTCCCATGTCATGCCTGGCCCCCTTCCACCATGGCCAACCCTCTTCACCAACACCATGCTACCACCGCATAGTGACCCCGACCTCCCTCCCTCCCGGCTGACCCCACGCCTATCCCTCCATCCACTACAACACCTCCTTCCTTCTTTGTGATGTCCCCCTCCCCCTTTCATGTAGGTCCCTCCTTTAAATCCACCGCCCTAACCACAACTAAATAAAAAGAAACAGATGGGGATCAAAAAATAGAGAGGAAAAGAAACATTCTCTTGTTTTTGTATAAATTGCTCAACAAATACAATAAGGGTTTTAAAAAAGAGAGAGAGAAGGAAACTCCATAGCTCCTCCACTTGCAATGACAAACAAAACAAATGAATGAGAAAAGGAGATTTGAAAAGAAAAAGAAAAAGATATGCTAGGGCAATTTTAGGGTAAAGTGAGATCTAGGGCTGAGATTGATTCAATCTAGGGTCCATAAGTTACCCTACACACTCTTTGGATATGGGAAATATTGTGGGAATGTGAATTTAATTTAAAAGGGGTGTGACAACTGATTAAAAGGAGGACTAACCAATTTAAAAGGGTTGTATAGACTTAATAAACTTTGTGCCTTTAAATTTAATCTTAGTAGAATAAAATAATTAGATAGTGTTGGGCTAGGGTTTTATGCATCTTCGGGGAAATTAATAAGTATTATGAATTAAATATTAACGGGAAGGGGTAAGTAGAGCATTACCAGTTATAGGTCACTTTTAAAAAAAAAATTATCCCAAATTTTTTAGTAATTTTTGGTTGTTTTCGTTGTCCCGAGGCAGGGCACTACATTTGGTATCAGAGTAGAGGTTCACACATGCAGACACTTTGGGTATTAAATCAACCGGTTAACAACATTGGTGATAACATTAAAAATAAATAAATAAATAAAATAACTAAACATTTTCTGCAACCATTTAATAACCTCTTTGCTCACCTCGTGCACAGGATGGCACCCAAGAGGGGATGATCAGCTAGAGGCTTGGGGCGTAATCAACATGGTGTTGACTCGTAATCAAGATAACAATGTTATATTCCATGCAAGTCATCAACCAATCCTACCTAGTCCTTCACCACTCTCTATTCCTTCACAACTCTCTCCCCTCCCATGCCGCGCCTGTCCCCTTCCACCATGGCCAACCCTCTTCGCCACCACCATGCTGCCCTACACAATGACCTAGACCTCCCTCCCTCCGGCCTAACCCCACGCCTATCCCTCTATCCATCGCAGCACATCCTTCTTCCTTACTATGTTGTCCCCTTCCCTTTCATGCAGTCCTCTTTTAAATCCTCTCGCCCTAAGCACAACTAAATAAAAAGAAACACTATGGGGATCAAAAAAAAAAGAGAGGAAAAGAAACATTCCCTTGTTTTGTATAAATTGCTCAACAAATACAATAAGGGTTTTAAAAAAGAGAGAGAGAGAAGGAAAATCCATAGCTCCTCCACCTGATATGATAAACAAAAAAAATGAATGAGAAAATGAGATTTGAAAAGAAAAAGATAAAGATATGCTAGGGCAATTTTAGGGTAAAGTGAGATCTAGGGCTGAGATTGATTCAATCCTAGGGTCCATAAGTTACCCTACACACTCTTTGGATATGGGAAATATTGTGGGAATGTGAATTTAATTTAAAAGGGGTGTGGCAACTAATTAAAAGGAGTACTAACCAATTTAAAAAGGATCGTATAGACTTAGTAAACTTTGTGCCTTTAAATTTAATCTTAGTAGAATAAAATAATTAGATGGTGTTAGGCTAGGGTTTTATGCATCTTTGGGGAAATCAATAAGTTTTATGAATTAAATATTAATAGGAAGGGGTAAGTAGAGCATTAGCAATTATAGGTCATTTAAAAAAAAAAATTTATCCCAAATTTTTTAGTAATTTCTAGTTGTTTCCGTTGTCCCGAGGTGGGGCACTACATTTGGTATTAGAGTAGAGGTTCGCACACGTGCAGACACTTTGGGTATTAAATCAACCGTTTAACAAAATTGGTGATAACATTAAAAATAAATAAATAAATAAAATAACTAAAAATTTTCCGTAACCATTTAATAACCTCTTCGCTCACCTCGTGCACTGGATGACACCTAAGAGGGGACGATCAGCTAGAGGCTTGGGGCGTAGTGCACCTACGCAGGAGCCGTTGACACCCAAATTTGGGCCTTAGATATTAGAGCTCCTACAGCAGCTGATAGGCATTGTACAATAGCGTCTTCCACCACCAAAGGAGGTGAGAGAGGAGATTCCATTGGGAGATAAGGAGCCGATCGGTGAGGACGCGCATTCAGAGCTGCTAGAGCATGATACACTGAGGTGGGAGAGGTCACGTAGCCCTTTCGTTCATCATGAGAGGGTAGCTTGGTACCATCGTACTTGCTCACACAATCTCGAGGGACCATTTGGGGATAGGTAACCCCTTTCACATGTTGGACCGCATCTCCGGGATCAAGATACAAGTAGTGTGGTTAGAGGTCTTCTTCATTTGCGCAACAACCTAGTTACACCGAGCTCTCTGAGATGGCTTTGGGGCTGAGTCATGGCTCCTTAGCTTAGATAGTTTTTTTGGCTTGCACTCTTACAAGACTAATGTCAAGGAAAGGTTTCGCCATATACCTCCTCTCGAGACGTAGCAGATGTTTGGTGGAGGAATGAGGAGTGGAATCTCCATCTCGACTCGAGAGACGGTGACCTAAGAGATGTTTGAGGAGTGAATCGGGGATTGCTATATGTCAGAGCATTTCATGCAGAAGAGGATTGATGAGTTTCATGACCTATGAAAGGGATCTAAAGCATAGTAGTGTAGTATGAGATCGGGTTCTGGATCTTCTACAAGTATGTGGATTACTTGTAAGATGAAAAATTACAAGTTAACAGGTTTATTCAAGGTCTTAATGCAGATATAGAGAGATCGGGTCAAGATGTTATCTCCTCCCACACTTGAGAAGGCCATTGAGAAGGCCTACTTAGCTGAGGAGAACAAGACTAAGACATAGGAGCACTGAGATAGAAACAAAAGCAAGTTTTAGGAGAGGATATAGGCCTTTTGAGTCAAAGGTCATGGGGTACATCACCACCCCCTAGAGGAGGTTTCTAGCCTTCGCCAGTAACCATGAGGTCTCCACCACACCCGCAGCAGCAGACGCAACACCATGGCCACTAGTAGCAGAGGGCTAGGTAGACTCAGATTTTTTAGAGAGGTGGTACTAGATGAGGTTTTGGTGGAGCTAGGGATAGGAGGAAGGGTACTCAAAGCATGTACTGGCTAGCTCACACATGTAGCGATCTGCTAAGGTTGGGATCGTAGGATCGGTGCATACCGAGTACGGGGAGGGACCCTGTCTCAAAGGGGTACAGGAGGATGTTTCATTTGTGGATCTCCTTATCACTATGTACGTATTGACCTGCACAAACCCAATACCATGGATGCGTAGAGAGCCACTATATCGAGCAGATGCTAGGTGATATAGGACATGTTCATTGTGTAGATGCAGTAGTTGACAACCGCCATGTCGAGCATCGGCCACGATCGTAGAGAGGCGACATGTACTATCGGGGTATTTATGTCTCATTACTTTTTGATTCAAGTGCTTCAAATTCTTTTATATCACCTTCTATAGTGGACCAGTGTGGGCTAGTGGTGGCTAGGCAACCAGATAGTTGGTAGGTTGAGTTGGCCTCTTGGGGCTAAACTCACTATGGACTCGTATGTGGAGAGTTACGTACTTTATTTAGGAGCCTTCCCCACTACACTTGACCTCCGAGTTATCCCTCTAGGATCATATTAGGTAGTATTAGGTATGGATTGGCTCGAGGCTCATCAAGCTAAGGTGGATTACAAAAATAAGGTCATTGAGTGTCAGGATGAGATTAGTAGTGTAGTTGTGGTTTCGGGGGATAAAGAGGAATATCTCCTTGTGCATGATCTTGGCTAAGAAACTCAAGCAAAGCATGCATAAGGGATGTTAGTTGTTCATTATCACCATCGAGTGATTGATCCAAGAGAATTCTAGAGCATTCACCCCGGGATGATCATGTGGTTTTGAGGAGTATGCCGATGTGTTTACAGGAAAGCTTCCGTGGTCACCACCCCGCAAGAGAGGTGGATTTCACCATTGATTTAGTACACTGGATATGCACCGGTTTCTAGTGGCACCCTATTGGATGATGACTCCAGAGCTTCATGAGCTCAAGATTTGATTAGAGGAGTTGTTAGAGAAGGGTCACATTTTCCCTAGTGTATCACATTGGGGAGCACCACCATATTTGTAAAGAAGAAGGATGGTTCTCTCAGGATTTGTGTAGACTTCAGGAAGCTCAACAAAGTCACAATAAATAACCGTTATCCACTCCCTAGGATTGATGACTTATTTGATCAGATGCGGGTAGTGAGATTATTCTCCAAAATTGATCTCAAGTTAGGGTACCATTAGTTGCGCATATCAGATGCAAACATTCATAAGACAACATTTCACACATGTTATAGGCATTATGAGTTCACAGTTGTTCCATTTGGTTTGACTAATGCCCTAGCTATCTTCATAAGCCTCATGAATGGAGTATTCAGGACCTTTCTAGATCAGTTTGTCTTAGTGTTCCTTGATGACATATTGATATATTCTCGTTCCGAGGAGGAACACGAGGAGCATTTGAGGTAGGTACTTTAGGTTTTGAGAGAGTAGAAGTTGTATGGGAACTTGGAAAATGCAGCTTCTTTTAGACAGAGATTCAATACTTGGGTCATATCATATCAGGGGAGGGTATCTCAGTAGATCCCTCTAAGATATAGGCTATTATGGACTAGCCAACACCCACATCAGTTACTGAGGTGAGGAGTTTTATGGGTTTAGCAGGTATTACCGTAGGTTTGTACAAGACTTTTCTAGGATTGCTCACCCTATTACTTCTCTTCAGAGAAAAGGGAAGAAGTTTGATTGGTTAGAAAAGTGTGAGCAAGCCTTTCAGTTACTCAAGGAAAGGCTAACCATGGCGCCCATCTTTAGCAGTTCGAGATCGGATAAAGGATTTTGTTGTTTCTACTGATGCATCACTAGAGGGTTTGGGAGTAGTTCTTATGCAAGAGCGTTGAGATATTTCCTTTGAGTCTTGTAAGCTCAAGGACTATGAGCTTAATTACCCTACTCATGACTTATAGCTCACAATAGTTGTTTCGTGCACTTGTGCGTTGGTGACATTTCCTTTTGGATAGACCTTTCATTTGGAGGACAAGATCATCGTAGCTTGTAACATATCTTCTCATAGTCAAACCTCAATGATCGTCAAAGCTGTTGGTTAGAGTTCCTATGTGAGTATGACATGGAGGTGCAATATATCAAAGGAAAGGAAAATGTTGTTGCAGATGCTCTTAGTAGATGACGACATGTGCTTGCTTCATTGACACTTCGTAGTCAGATTTGAGAGGTAGGATTCTTGAGCATCTTCCAAAGGACATGTTTTATGAGGGAGCTAGATAGATGTTGGAGTCACAGGGTTCTTTAGAGGGTAGATATTCAGGGTGTGTTTTAGAGAAAGATGGTTTAGTCCGGTTCCATAGGTGCATCTACGTACCTAAGTTAGGTGATCTGTCGTAGCTTCATCCTTATAGAGGCTCATCGAGCCCCATATGCACACACCTAGGAGTGAAGAAAATGCATGCTGATCTAAGGGAGTTATATTATTGGCTAGGTATTCGATGGGATATAGTATATTTTGTTGCATGTTGCCTTGAGTGTCAGAGGGTTAAGGCAGAGCATTATCATCTCACAGGACTTTTACATCCTCATGAAATTCCCAAGTGGAAATGGGATGTGATCTCCATGGATTTCATAGTCGGACTTCCTATGTCTTCTTATCATCATGATGCCATTATGGTCACCATGGATAAGTTGACCAAGGTTGTGCACTTTTCACTAACCAAGGTCACCTATAATGCACAAGCCATCACCAAATTATTTATGGAGGACATTGTTAGGTTGCATGGGATTCTAAAGACCATCATCAATGATAGGGATACCATCTACACTTTAGTTTTCTAGACTTCCTTTCAGATTGCTCTGGGTACTCAAATTAATTTCAGTTTAACTTATCATCTAGAGATAGATGAATAGAAAGAGAGTTAATCAGGTACTAGAGGACATGTTAAGGATGTATGTGATGGACCAACAGAAGAAATGGGAAGATTATTTGCATTTAGTTGAGTTTGCTTACAACAACAGCTATCATAGTTCCATTGGTATGGCTCCTTACCAAGCTTTGTATGGATGACCTTGTAGGACACCTTTGAGTTGGGATAAACTAGATGACAGGATTATCCGGGACCATCTTATCTATAGGATTTAGAGCAGCAGGTTGTTCTAATTAGACAACGTCTTGAGCAGGCTAGAGCACACTAGAAGGTGTATGTAGACACCAAGAGGATTGATCGTCACTTCTCAGTGGGTGACAAAGTCTTCTTGAGAGTTCATCCACATAAGATCCCAATCCATATGGAAAGGGTTCTAAGCTATCGCCTCATTTTGTGGGGCCTTTTGATATTTTAGAGGTCATCGGTCCAGTTGCCTATTACCTAGCTTTTCCACCACACCTTGCATGGGCCCACAATGTTTTTCATGTTTCTGTACTACGTAGATATGTATCTGATGCTTCTCATGTTTTGGATTGGTTGGCATTACAAGTAGAGGATGGAGAAAAGTTGAGACTGGAGCCCGTATGCATACTAGAGCACCAGAGGTTGGCCCTTCGGGGTCGATACTTGGACTAGGTTAGAGTGTAGTGGGACCGATACGATGAGACAATAGCTACCTGGGAGGATGCAACACCTTTGAGGGCTAGATATCCCTATCTCTTTTAGTGACTTCTAGGAGGAAGTCTAATTTTAGTAGAGGGGGATGTAGTGCCCACACTTTAATAGCTCAGTTACTTGTTGTTCCTCTTACTATTATTTATGTTTTGACAGGGATTTGTTATATTTTGGACATTACATTAGGATAATTGATATGATTAGGCATGTATGGACATTTAGGTGTATAACGCCAATCTAGCTTGATTACTATGTTGTTTGTATTATCTTATGATGTCATGGATACTATTTATATGATGTTGTTTTGGAACATAATCATATTGATGGATACTCAGTTTGTTGCATGTTGGGATTCTATGGATACATGTCACTTTATCATTATGACTAACTTATGGTGAAATTGTGTATAATTGTGTACGTTGTCACATTTTTTTTTCAGAGAGATGATATGTTAGTTTAGAATTCATTGATATCTTATTTAGTAGTTAATTCACATTTTATCAGACAGGTGTGTTTAATGTGTGCAATGAGTGTGCAGGTGACAGGTCATAAGAGAACGTGGGACTCAGGCCAGCTACGTAACTTTGCACAAGCAACCCACGGGCTAAGTCCTAGCCATGTTTATTACTTGAGGCCTTAGCATTAGAATTATTGTTTTGGGCACCATGGGTGACCCTCATTTGTAATGTAATATGTCTTGTAATTATTAATTTTTCTTAGGGTGTTTAGTTTGTGTTGTAAGCTTGTTTTGGGGAATTAATGACCCCACTTGCATTAATTTTTGAATTAGTTTAATGATGTACTTAATCTAAAGGGTTTAGGGTCACATGTGAACCCTTGGGTGGGCCCCACACCCTCTAACCTTGTGCCAAATTTTCCAAACCCGAAATTGGGTTATTTTAGGCATTTTTAGGGACCCCTTTTTAGTTTGGGAGTTCCCTTAACATGAAAATGAGCCCTTGGACCCTACCTAATAGGTAGGGGGCTTATTTCCAAGGCTAGAGGGAGTTTTCCCTACCTTTTTGCCTCTCCTTTGGTCACATCCATATAAGGAGTATGGAGTAGTGTGCTTGTTAAAAGTTACACAAGATTTGTTTTGTTATCATTTAGAGTAATTTGGGAGGAGAGGTCTAAAATTCATTTTATCCTTTCTCTCATTTATCTTTGGCATCTTTGACCTTGAAGGAGGAGAGGGGTGACACATGTCACCCCCTCATTGGTGAGAATTTTCTTGCTTCTCTTCAAATTCCCCCTCATGGGAAAAGAAGAGAACTTTTTTTTGGAGCTATTGCTTGGAGTCTTGTGGATTTGGAGCTAGAGTTTGCTTGGGTCAAGAAGTGGAAGAGATTGAAGTTTGGAGAGATTTTCTTTGAGGTAGGCTTCTTGAACTTATTATGTTTGTTATATCATACTTGAAACTTGTTGTTTACTTGGAAATGTTGTTGTTGCATGAATATCTTGTTGTTTATTTGATTTTTCTCCCTCCATCATATGGCATGAAGGAGTTTTAGAGTTGTGGGGGAAGATAAGGGAATTTTCCCTCTCAATCCTTATAGGCTTGATGGGCAAGCTCTTGATGATTTAGTTACTCCCCTCAATGGTTGAGGTGGGGAAGGTGGGTCATTTTACATGAATCTCCTTCCCCATTCTTGGTAAGGAAACCCCTTTGGGGTTTGAAAATCCTTCCAAGAAGGATTGGTGAAAGGGTGGAGGAATAAGGAGGGCTTGAATGAAAATGGAGAAATAAGGAGGATATGGAGATCTTACTTTTGTGCATTTAATGTTGGTTATAACTTTTGGAGAACTTCTCTTTTCTCTTCCCCATTTTTGAGGTAGAACACGGTTTCTCCTCTTGTTCATCTTGTAAAATTTGGAGTCTTGTCTTAGTCATTTCCTTGTTTTTGTATGAATGTATTGTTGTTTGTCACCCTCATTCTTGTGCATAGTTGTGGATAGTTTTCCTCTTTCCCATGGGCTTGGGGGAGGCTAGCATGCATCCCAACCTTGGGAAAGGCATGTAATGATGCCTATGGTTGGGTGGAAAAACAAGCTTCTTCTCCTTGCATGGATTTCTTGAAGGCATGGAAGTTGGGTCTCAAAGTTGGAGTTTGTGACTTCTTGATCTCTCCTTATAACTCTAAGGATATGGCTTAGTGGAAACTTGTACTTCTTGTAAAATCTCTATTTGTTTGTATTTGGTATTACTTGTAAAACTAGAGTCACATTTGTTTGTGCCTTCATCAAACTTGTAAGAGACTTGTAATAAGGTTATTGAGTATTTCACATAGATTGCAACATGTTGGATTAGTGTGCTTAAGCTATTGGAAAATAAACCTTGTAAGAGAATTATTATTTGAGTTTGTAATGATTGAAATAAATCCCTTTTGAATGAAAAGTTGATTTTGAAAGCATGTCCCTTCAAAAGAAAATATCATAATTATTGGATATCTTGCTTGTGTGTGCAAATCTAAAAATCTTAAATTTGCCTTGCATTGGAAAGGAAATTTTGTTGTTACATGAAGTTTGGTATTTAACAGTGGAAGAAAATATTATCATTTTGAAATGTACATCCCTTTGTAAATTATCATGGATTTAGAAACTAAGTGGAACTAGATTTAAAAAGATATATTTCTACCACTATATGGTTTTAGAAATCTAATTATTTGTGTCAAAGGAAATTTTGATTTATTGGGAATATGGTTATTGTGATATTTGTCAAAAGAATAATGAAATAAATTAAACTTGTATTAATCATATTTCCTTGGTTATTTATTGAAAACAAGTCTTAGCAGATTTATAGTTTTAAAACTGATTTTGTTGTGCTAAGTGCAATACCCTTAGTATTATTATATATATATATATATATATATATTTATTTATTTATTTATTTCATTAAGTATATATATATTTATATATATACATAGGTATTTTATATCTATATATATGTATATAGAAAACTTAAACACTATCTTTTTCTTAAACTTTTGAATGATGAAATATTATATAGAAACACACACACACACACACACACACATGTTATATAATATAAAAAATTAAATTAAAACTTTGTTTTTAAAAAAAAAAATAAAAAAAAAAAAAAAAAACGGTGAATATTTTTTTGTTTCATGCAGAGCTTTGTGTGGGGAGGGCCGAACTCCTCCCCCACCCATCCATGGCCACCGCCTCCCGCACACCTCGGCCTTCCTGCGTCCCCCTCTCCACACTATCTCCTCCCATGTCGTGCCCCCCACTTCCACCGTGGCCAACCCTCTTCGCCGCCACCATGTTGCCCTCTCGCAGCGGCCCCCAACCTCCCTCCTCTCGGCCCGACCCCATGCCTTTCCCTCCATCCACCACAAAGACACCTCCTTATTCCCTTTGTGTTGTCCCCCTCCCCTTTCACATAGGTCCCTCCTTTAAATCCACCTCCCATAACCACAACAAAATAAAAAGAAACAAGATGGGGATATAAAAAAAAAAGAGGAAAAGAAAATTCTCTTGTTTTTGTATAAAGTGCTCAACAAATACAATAAGGGTTTTAACAAAAAAAGAGAAATAAACTCCATAGATCCTCCACTGTAATGAAAAACAAAAAAAATGAATGAGAAAAGGAGATTTGAAAAGAAAAAGATAAAGATATGCTAGGGAAAGGTTAGGGTAAAGTGAGATCTAGGGCTGAGATTGATTCAATCCTAGGGTCCATAAGTTACCCTACACACTCTTTGGATATGGGAAATATTGTGGGAATGTGAATTAATTTAAAAGGGGTGTGGAAAATAATTAAAAGGAGGACTAACCAAGTTAAAAAGGGTTTTATAGACTTAGTAAACTTTGTGCTTTTAAATTTAATCTTAGTAGAATAAAATAATTAGATGGTGTTCGGCTAGGGTTTTATGCATCTTTGGGGAAATCAATAAGTATTATGAATTAAATATTAACAGAAGGGGTAAGTAGAGAATTAGTAATTATAGGTCACTTTTAAAAAAAAAAATTATCCCAAATTTTTTAGTAATTTTTGGTTTGTTTCCGTTGTCTCGAGGTGGGGCACTACAAACATAACTTCTGTGGTGTCGGTGACCTTTAATCCATTCCAGAATCTTGTCCTATGTATCCCATAATATATACCCCAAATCACTACTAGAGTCATTGTGACCATCCCACATATATACAGATACTATCATAAACCCCTTAACTCATCTGTCACCCATTCGGATATATGCGCTCTATGTTGGTCCCTTATTCTAAACCTCCTTATTCAAAATCACCATACACTAGAATACCACCTACATCGCAAGTTCAATAACCACCCCCTTATGCCACAGGAGGTGCCCTTCCATCATAACCTACCAATGACCTCATTAAATTGATGATGAAAAGGATGCGAGACACTAGAAGAATTGGTTTTCGCTCATGCAATTCTCTAACCTACGATGAAATATGTGATGAGCCCATTCATCCATCCATCTATATTCACCTATACCCCGTACATTGGGAAATTCAAAAATTCAACCGTTTCATTAGTAAAGAAGGCCCACAACAACATTTATGGTCTTTCAAACATGGGTGTTACCCGATCGCCCCGATGACACTTTACTCCTACGGACCTTCTCGATGTTCTGAAATTACCTCGCATTGGATTAAGAGCCAACCAAGACACTCCATATACCCATTTAATAAAGTAGCCCAAGCCTTCTTAGATCACTTCTCAATCAACATTGTTAAGAAAGTCACCATGATTGATCTTTATTCCACACGACAAAGATGACGATGAGTCTATCGCCGACTATGTCACTCGCAGCACAACGTAATTAACTAGCTCACATTTTAATTACCTTAAATTGAACTCATAGAGTTGTTTACTCGGATTGCGCTACACACATCTCATCAACCCCGTAGGTGCTTATTTTTACACTTTTGACAAGGCATTCACCGTGGCACGGAAATTAGAAATGCATGCTATCAAAGAGAATAAAATTTAGTTGTGCAACAAAATCATCGCATTTAAATCAAATGGTGCTTCTTCATCTTCAAAACCCCAAAACAACTATTCAAATCCAAAAGGATCTTCCATTATTGTTGTTATCAAAGCTAGCCCCCATCACCCATAAAATCCCATCCAAAACTCCTTCTAATCTCTCTCCCATCTAAGCTTTCCAATTCAAACAAGAACAACGGAAGTACACTTCGATAGGAGAACCTTATTCTTCGTTTAGGAAAATCTTAATAAGGCTAGTGACATTATCCTTCCACCTATAAAACCACACACTTTGGTTTTGACCCTAAGCACCCCATTTGTGCATGGTGTTAAGAAAATTATTTTTCATCTATCATAGTGTCAAATGTCATAGCGACAATAATTGCATCACCTTCAAGAAGATTTTCCCGAAATGTTAGACAATGGAGATTTAGTCTTGGATAACCCAAATGCACCCACTAACAAAAACCTACATATATTCACGAAGCCATTCCCTAATCATGTCCCATATTTCATCCAAGTTGGTGATACTTAAACTAATGATGACAATGTCCGTGAGGTCCACACTATTTTGATGACATACCCATTGTTTCCCAATTGCCTCATATTCCTTCCATAGAATAAATCTTGGCCTGAACACCCCTACCGACACAAGAACCTATTTCATCTAATCCTCCACCCACAAAGGAACCCCCTTCATTTTCTACTTCACCCCTAGAGAGCCTATAATTAGCACGCCGCTGTTGACCCCTCAACTTTTGAAGCATTTTTCAATGGCATCTCTCCTACTCATAGGAGATACATGTCCACAACCTACACAATCACAAGGATATTCCACCTCGTCTCGGCTCATTGTCTCCTCTACCCATGGAGGATCTTATAGAAATAACATTGCCTTTAAATGACCATTCACCATTGGTCCCCCAAGATCCCACCGATATGCTTTCGGATATGTTACCCACATAGTCTAAAGCTAGCCATTTCTGTGCATCTCAAACACATTTTACGGAGATTGCAACTCGATCCACACTAACCCTACTTACAACAAGTACCATTTTCACACTTTGCTGATTGCCTTGACTATGTTGATAGAGCCTTACTTTGGGGATACCTCCTACTTCCTGTTTCAACCCAAATGCAGTTGTCACTCACCGAAACCTCCACTATCTATCCAAAAGTGTTTCAAGTGACCAAACCAAACACAACCATTACTATTGTATCACCCTCCATGTCACCACCCATGGCCCAATTCACACCTCTTCCCATAACACAACATACATCTACACCCAAACACCTACCCACACCTATATCATCTCCCTTACTTAAACCCATCACTATCTTAGGGGTCAGGCCGACATCAAACCTTACTCACCCACCCATCAAATTAGATTTAGCCACATCTTCCCAAACAAATACTTAATTTATTTTGGGCTTTAAAAGGAAGACCCAACCTCCTAGACCTCATACACCAACCTTGCCTACTACACCATTGTCACCTTCACCCCTTTTTTCCATCCTAGGACCTCACCGTTCGACCTTGGCCAAGCAACCTCCTTCCACTAGTAAACTAAGAGTGCAAGAACCCACCTCCTCATCAAAACCCTCTAATGTATCCAAGTGACCAACACAACCTCTATTGTTACCCATAACCTTCTTACCACCACGACCACCAAGATTACCATCCATAACTTCTTCACTACCCACAACACTTTCTTCCTCTTCCACCATCCACTTTTCCCTCTACATCACGTGCACCTATGTCACCTTTTCCCAAATAGAGGCAACCTAAAGCTAAAAAAATATGCTACCCTCCAATAAGGTAGTTAAACCAATGAACCTTCCATTGTTAGCTCTTCTACCATGCCCGTACCTAAATATATGACTGCAAGACCTAAAACCACTCCACATACCAAACTAGTGGACCAACCCATTACCCCTCATGTAAAGCCTCTTCCTAAACAATCAGTCGTACATGTACCCAAACCCACATTCACCTCCCATTGTGGTCCACTAGCAGGTTCCTATGCTAAAATCTTAACCAATCTCCTTGAAACTTCTATCATCACATTACCACCTCTTAGACCTTATGACCCACTCAAACACAAACAAAAAGGGTTTGACGAAACTAAGATCTATGCCTACCATCGTGTGCCAAGACACGATCTTCTTGATGAGGACCCCATTTCACCTTCACCATTTTCCACAGATCTTTTTCCATTACCTACTTAGTGAAAAAATCTAAACCCCCACAACTCTTTGAACCACCCTCGAGATTTGAGATCAACATGGTCTCGTATAAGAGAGTTGACCAAACCACCACCCAAATGCCAATGTTCCGTACTCCATTTCACAAGGATCATATCCCCCACTAGGGTTTTCCCCTCATGCCGCTATACATTCAATGACACACCCTCTTCATCCACCTCCCTCAAATTAACATGGTTCACATTACCACCCATGCTCAAAAAGACAAGCAAAAAGACAAGGAAATCGCCCATTAACCAACCATGTACCTAACATACCATCCGCACCCATACCAAAAGTCATCATTCGAGGTTACGCATATCCTATTTCGATGGGGTCACACATCGCATAATGCTAAAACAACTTCGCGTCAATCCCCTCTCAAAATGTCTTTATATTACCTTATCCAAACAATTGAGTCACATCGTTAAACCCTCATTGAGGTCCTTCAATTTATTAAGGTTTTACAAAATGACCCTACAACCATAGTCTCCATCATTATCCCCTACCATGTTGGCTCTCTCACTAGGTCATCACCTTCCTCTATGCCTCCACCTACTCGCCAAATAGTTTCCCTCACTTTTCAGATGAAGAGATTGCTCCCTTCCGGTCCGACAACCTCAAACCCACTCTTTTCATCTTCATCTTTATCGATAATATACACATATGACGTGTTATGATCTATGGTGGTCCTAGTATTAACATCATCTCCTCCCATGCATATGACCAAATGTGAATACCTACCAATTGTATGCATATTAACCCAGCTTAGGTTGTAGTCCTTCAATGACACCATGACCTCTACCCTAGGTAATGTCATCCTCCATGTCCGCTCAGTCCCCGAACTGTCCTAGAACTTTTCTATATCCTAGAAAGGTTGTTACAATATAAATTTTTCTTGACCATCCTTGGATCTCGTGCCATGGGTTATGTCCCTTGAATTTACACTCGCCTCAAATTTGAAGATGCGAGACATAATTACACCATCCATAATGACCCATCACCTTTCAAGACCTATAACATGCTATACCAGCCCAATGATGTGCTTGTACCAGTCAAGGCATCTGCCACTATCCCTACTTCACCTTCTCTTACAAGACAATCCACCAAAATTTCCATTACCTCTTTTGTATCTAACCTTGCTATCCCCACTACTGCTGCATCCTCTACCACTGACTCACATGTTTCCCCATCATATAGCGATTCATCTATCCCCTCTACCCACATATCAACTACTGATCCCTTAGAGGGTGTTTTTCAACACCTCACTCGGGATAATACCATCTATAAAATATCGACACCTTCATCACCCCACAAGAGTATGGGAACCTTCGTCAACACTACAATTATGACATCCACATCAGCAATGTTTTTCCTTATGGCCCTCCCCACCTTCACACTAATATAACATATGGGGGAATTGATGTGGCCACCTATAAACCCGAACCTCCATCCCAAACCCAAACATTTCCATTCAACGTACACTCCCTCACTAACTACTACTTTGCTCACACTTTCCTCCACCGGTGCACGTGGAAAGGATTTGGCTTCATATTTTATGAACATGGCCGCCATACTGTCATTTCTTGTACCTCTCGTAAACACAATGACCATAGTGGCATTGGTTTTGACACACCCTCTTCCAAGTAGGTTCACTTTGACCTCATCCATGATGGAAAACCCTCCCCACCTCCTTCACCTACATTACCATTTTCACCACGAAGTCCATAGATCTCGAATCTATTCCTCCTAACAAAAAAATCTTCGTAAACACCATTTCCCGGGACCTCTCGACCTATCAAACCGCTGCGGTGAAGCTTCTTCTTCTCTCCCATTCCCATATCTTGAAATGATTGATGATGATACACCTTCTATCAATTTCATTCGGTGTCAAGATGATGAATCCATCCTTACTTACCTTGGTTGAAGATTCTTATATTTATTGTTCGTTACCTTTTGAAACACAAAGCATGTTGAATGAATCAACCATCGAAATCAACATTCACACTCAGTGCCGACCCGCACATTCTAAAGATAGGCCAATATTTAGATGCTACTAAATATTAATCCTTCACCTCTTTCCTTCGGGACCATAGCAATACGTTTTGCTAGTCCTATGTCGATATGCCCAAAGATTGACCCAAAAATCATGGTCCATAATATTGTCACCATTCCCGATGCCAAACCCATCAAACAAAAGCTAAAAATGCATCCTCACATTTCTCTTCTCGGTTAAAGAAGAGATTTAGTGCATTCTCTCGTTTCTTTATCTTACCCATTAACTATCCTCAATGGATTTCTAACATCATTCCTCTCAAAAAGGTGACAAGGGGACTCTGCATTTGCACAAACTTCGTGACCTCAATCTAGCTTGTCCCAAAGATGATTTCCGCCTACCATGCATTGACTAACTAGTTAATCTCACCGCTGGCCATGAAATGGTTTTGCTTATGGATGGTTTCTCGGGATATAATTAAATATTACTAGCTCTATAGGATTAACACAAGACTTCCTTCATCACCCCTTGGGGGAATTTCTGCTACTGATTCATGCCTTTTGGCCTACAAAATGTTGGTGCTACATATCAGCGAGACATGACTTACATATTCCATGACATCATGCATCACATATTGAAAGATTATGTAGATGATCTTCTGGCCAAATCTAAACATCAAACCAAACACCTACCCATCCTTAGAGTCATCTTTGAGTGACCGATCAAGTATTGTGTACATCTTTGAGCGACTCATCAAGTATTGTGTACATCTTCACCCAACGAAGTGAGTCTTTGTGGTACTCTCAGAAAACTCCTAGGTTTCATCGTTTATTTGCGTGGCATAGAAGTCGATCCTACTAAAGTCAAGGCTATTCTTGAAATTCCTCCACCCACTAATATCTATCAACTTCGAAGCCTACAAGGAAAGTTGCAATCTATTCATCATTTTATCTCATAGCTTTCCGATTGTTGTCAACCATTTCATCATCATCTCAAGAAATATGTTTCAGAAAAATGGGATGATGAATGTCATAAATCCTTCGAGGCCTTAAAACAATACCTCCTTCAACCACCAGTGCTCATTCCTCCTAAGGATGACCATCCCTTTTACATATATATTTCTTCCACTAACCATTATTTAGGTGCCATGCTTGCTCATCGCGATGATCAACACTAAGAGCAAGAAGTTTATTACATAATCCGTACCCTTCTAGACTACGAAAATAAATATAACCATGCTGAAAAACTCTTCTTAGCCTTAGTTTTCATCACCACCAAACGTTACCATTACCTACTCAACCAAAAAACCTTTTTCATTACTAATACGGATGCATTACACTATATGTACACCAAACCCTATCAACATCAACATACCACATTTTGGTTTATGCTTCTTGCCAACCTCGACCTTGAATTAATTCATCAAAAGTCCATCAAGAGCTAGGCTATCGCTGACCAACTGGCCAACACACCTATTTCTGAGAATTAACCATCTAACTTTGATTTCTAAGACGAATCTATAGCTACCCTTTCCCTAGAAAAACCCACTTACCAAATGAAAATCTTCTTCAATGGCTCTAAGTGTCGGTGTGGAAGTGAGGTGGCATTATCCTCATTCCTCTTGATGGTGAACATACGCCTTTGTCTTTCAAACTTGATTTTGATTACACAAATAATATTGTTGAATACGAAGCACTCGTATTCGGGTCACCACGATGCTTATGCCATAGATGTTAAGTCAATCAATATCTTTGGTTATTCTCACTGGTCATAAACTAAGTCAATGGTATATACCGGTTGTTGTGATGAGATACTTCAAAAGTATAAGCATCACATAGACTTAATATTGACCACCTTTGGATCGTTACGCACTTCAAACCACCCCACGATCTACCAATAAATTTGTGGATAACATTTCCTACTTTTCCCACCGACTCTAAAATATTTGTCACAATATAAAGGCTACAATCACCCTCTTATTTACCTTGTGAGGTCTACTTCATTGGAATTGTTTCCCTTGACCCACGTGACCTTTGGTATAAGCAATATGTAGACTATCTTTCCCTTTCCATTCTACCCACCGATCTCACTCGTAATGGACAACATGCCTTTCTTAAAAGTGTCTCTTGTTATGTCATCATGGGTGATCTTCTTTATAAGTGTGACTTTGATGAAATTCTCTTACGATGCCTTACAATTTCTGAAATTCCCTATACCATTAAGGAAGTCCATGATGGAATTTTTGGAGATCACTTTAGTGGTTTAGCTGTCACAAAATTAATTATTCACCTAGGTATTATTATCCAACCCTAAACCGTGATGTTGTGATTATGTCAAATGTTGCGTGAAATGTTAGCAACATGCAAATCTCCACCACACACCTAGTCATGCCTACAAGTTGCACAAGACATTTGGCCTTTCTCAATGGGGTTTGGATCTTGTCGGTGAGAACAAAACCCATTCTTCACAACACTTCCAATGGATCATAATCTGCTACTGAATATTACACTAAATGGGTAGAGGCCATTCCCCTCATTTCTACAAAATTTGGGAAAATATGTGAATTCATCAACCATCACATCATTTTTCACTTTGGTGTTCCTCACCGCCTCATCATTGATAATGGAAAGACATTCAAAAACAAAACCCTACGCAAAAATATGTGATGCTTTTGAAATTCAACTTAGTTTCTCATCACCTTATTACCGTAAACCAATGGTCAAGATAAATTAACCAATAAAACTTGAACAAAATTCTTATGAATGTAGTCAATGATACTGGAAAGGATTGGCATATGCACATTATTTTTGCCTTGTGGGCTTATCACACTAGTGTTCACACTTGAAATGCTGTCACAAAGATTTTTCTTTGGTCTATGGTAACGAGGGTCTCTTACCTCTTAAAGTAAAAATTGATCTCTCAAAGATTTCACTACAAGACATGATCAACAACGAAGACTTTCACCAAGATCGTTTGGCACAACTTGAGTTATTAGATGAATGTCATCTCAATTCTCTTGACCATCTCCAAATCTACCAAAAACGCATCAAATGTGCCTATGAAAATGTGTTCACAAATGATCCTTTCAGGTCGGTGACCTCGTCCTGAAGGAAAATCAACATGTAACCAAAGAGAAGAAAAGTAAACGGGGTAAATTTTCTCCTAATTGTCTCAGACCCTATATCATTACCCATGCCTATGGATCAGGTGCTTATCATTTGTCTTCACTCGAAGGTAAACCCGAACAAAATCCCCTTAATGCCTTACATATTTGACCATTTTATTGTTGACGTTTAGTTCTATACCACTTTTTATCAGTTGATTGCTCATCCCTTGAGCCCTATTCACCTTCCATATTTCCCATTTTGAGGATCCATGACTCAAAAATAGTCATTTGATTCCCATCACCTTTCATCCTTATCTTCAATATGAGTACCAAAACTCTAATCATAGAATGATTCTCATAGATATTTTTGTCTTCTTCAAGATGGAATCACATGGTCGCTCATCACTTGAAACCACCTCTTTCATAGTTAATCTCTCTGTGTGCTATGGTCTTGTCTTCTAAACAAGACCCTAATCTTCCTCTATAGTCTTGTCCATGAATTTAACGTCTAAAAAAAAGGGAGGGTAAGTGCATAGGGGAGACTATGTCATATTTCATAGACTAAATTTAGTCTTAAACATAGAATAAATTTAGTCTTAAAATAGTCAAATTTCAAAATTTAGTCTTAAAAATAGTCAAATTTCATAGACATAAACTTCAAATTTTAGTCTTAAACATAGACATAAACTTCAAAATTTAGTCTTAAAATAGTCAAATTTCACCACGGTTGGGATGGTATAAGTTTTATCACTATGTCATAAAAATGGTACCATTGCATAGGGGAGACTATTAGCTTTGTAGAAATACTGATTTTAAAGTGAATAGAAGAGGATAAATATCATTTTATAATTTTTTACTAATAGTAGGTCTTTAAGACACTTTTTCCCGTGAATGTTTATGTCTATGTTTAAGACTGCAAAATTTGTTTCACTTATCAGAATGTGATAAAACTTATACCATCCCAACCGTGGTGAAATTATATACATGTTCAAAAAAAAATTTATTTGATTTCAATATTTTTTGATGAAGTTATGGCGGGCAAATGGAAAGTGCTCTGTTTTCTTTATGTTTTCATACCACTTTCACGGAAAAAATCATAAAAAATAAAATATTACTCAAAAAAATACAAAATAAAATCCATCCCAAGATAGATAGTGGCATATAACTTCTCACCAAAGGAAAAAAATATATATCAATTTTTGGTCATCCAAATTGTGGGCAAACGGACTATAATCTTATCGGTGTTTTAAAAAAAAATACCATGTCATTGAATTTTGAGTGTTTAATATAGCTAGTCTTGTCCATTTCTTACAAAAATTAGTATTTTAGAAAATAGATTCCAGATGCTACGATTCATATTAATATAATTTTGTCTAATTTTGAGTGTATGTATTTCTAATAATCCCTACAAGTTGATATTATGTTGTTATTTGTAATATGATGTCCACGGATGACCCTATATTTGTCCATCAACTTCCTGCACTTACCCGGGATGCAAATCCTTGAGTCAAACTTCCAAAAAAAGATGACTCCCTTGAAAGGGACATCTCTTCAATCTAAATTCCACCACTATAAAAAGAATGTTCCCTTGAAGGAAAACTATATCAAGTTATTTCACAAATCCAATAAAAATATCTAGAATCTTCTTGCATCGATCAGCTTCATGAAGACCTCAAGGAGATAATATACCTATCCCATATAGACTTCCTGAATTGATCAATTTATTTAACACAAACAAATGAAGAAAAGGATGAAATTTTTGTCATGGACTTGCCTATTTTTGATCTTGGGTTTCTTGTTTTGAAGAACACATTGTCATACACTAAGTTACGCTAAAACTTCCCATTCTCACCTCCTTTCCTTTTTAGCCTAATTTCCCCTTTACTTAAGGGACTTGCTGCAAATGTGACATTTTGTGATTATGCAACTTTCTTCACCCTAAGAATGGTCCATTATGTAATGCCTTTAGGGTCTTAGGTTCATAAGCCCTCTTAGGTATGGTCGAATCATCAAGGTTCTTATCAATTAAGTGGCTCTTTTACCCCCTCTTACCCTTTACCTTCCTCATTACTTATTGATTATCCTATATAGGACCAGATCATCGACACCTATATTTACAAACCACTCCACCATGAATACGACCTAAAATCAATCATGCCTAGGACCTAAACTCAATCATACATATGACCTACATTCACCCATGCCTAACATCTACTAACCCATTCCTCTACTTTATCATAATCTTCCCTAGCTTATGGGAGAACTACATCGGCCTGAGGTCCCTTTTTGCCAAGAATATGTAGGCAACACTACAAGGGCATGGGTCCCTTGGAGGTTAGCTTAGACACTCTTTACCCTAACCAATTCCCCTTTCTTCCTATTCACATTCTACCCTAGTTAGTTTCCATTCTATATCGATAACTGGAAATTAAACCAAACAAGAAACACTTGATAAACATCTTTACCATCATAACACATACATTCATTTCATCACGTCTACCATTTCTTTACCCTAATTATACATTTTCCTACAAAGAATCTTAAACATGAGCCATACCATCATTAATTGCACAAATTACTGAATTAGAATTTCAATCAACCTTAAAACCACGACTCAACCATGCCTATGAACTAACTCAACCATGCCTACCACCTAACTCAACCATGCCTATAACTTGACTCCATCATGCCTATAACCTACACTCAACCATGCCTATGACCTAACTCAACCATGCCTATGACCTGACTCAACCATGCCTAAACACACGTATTTTCCATCCATCTATGCATAACAATTAAATTCTATCAACACAAGTACAACATCAACAAATCATCCATCTCATCATATAAATTTGTATATCCATACAATATACACCGATACCAAATAATATGCATCTCTCAAAACCTCTCATATACAGCCTCACCACCTTCAACACACATGCCAATATATGATAGAAAATACAAAGTTCTCTTACATCCTCACTCTCTTTGGTACGCAGGCCGATATATATAAAACATAAACAACTACACAAAATCGGAGGTATATGCGGCTATCGGGCATCACCCTATTGTATTTCCTCCATATCTATCTCACTTGTCTCCTCCTCCTCCTCCGCTACCATATGGCCCCTTGTACTCTCCACATTGTGTGTGCAAGACCTAGTCCTCTCACTCGAGGTCTGTTGTGCTTTGTACTCGAGTAGGATGAGACGTCTACCCCTATAGCCATTAAGTGATCCTGATAATATCATGCCTCTCCAAAGGAATCTTTGAACCTATCCATAGGTACTATCTCGTGGTGGATCCATCGGCCCTCGGCCCGTACCTATCTCTTAGGACCCTATCCCCGTGCTCGTGCCTATACCGAGGGAACTGTTTCTTGCCCCTTCTTGTAAAATGGGCCTCTATCCTCGAGCTCGTGTGGTTACCTCTCCCATAGTCGCTGGGGGTACATGTGCCTGTTCTGGGCCTATAGGGCCATAATCTATGCGTGTAGTGGCCAACTAGCCCTACATCCCTCGTAACTCCGTGCCTCTGACCTTATGAGCTATCCATGTATTATCCTCAACTGTGTAACTAGGGTCACCACCTACCCCTAAAGGGCGTCTCTCTGCACTATGATGGTGGCCAAGTTTTTCTCGCCCTAACCTCGGTGGTATGGCTCGCAGTTGTGCTACCCACCACTGTTTATACTCATCCATAACTTCAACATCATCAATCTATCACCAACCACCCGATCCTCCTTCCATATAGGAACCTGCAGATGTGGTAGAGGCATAGGCCTCTCCACGTCATCCCTCTTGTATTGTGGGAATGGTGGAGGTACATCCTATGGAAACCCAAACTATCATCTGACCCTGTCAACAAGTATCATCTCGTGCTCTCCTACATGATGCCCCTCTATACATCAGAGAAACTATAGCTCATCTAACTCCTCGACCATCTACCCGTATGACGGGAAGACCACATACGACATCAAAATGATGTCTACCCCGAATAACCCTCTAGTATCTTCCTTTAGTGAGCTACATCATGCATAACCCTTGCCCCCGATGCACCCCACCAATGGAACCCATCACCTATAACCAACTAGGACCTTACTCGGCTCAAATGTATCAAGGTGGGGCAACCTAATTGGATGAACACACATAATGTTTTCATATGCCCAACAAGTGAAGAAGAAAGGTGTAGCATAGGCTGAACCTCCGTAGTCTCCCGTAGGCCCATAACTCCATGTATAGCTATACTAGGTAGGCAACTTCCTAGTAAAATTAGGTCCTCTCCTCCGTCATATCATGAAAGACTCCCATCAGTGATCATGGGAATCTCCCACCCTCTGCATCTGGTAGTGTAAAACAACACACTACCTCCATAATCAAGACCACTAGCCTCATCTCCTTAGGATGAGTCGTGTACATCTCTCTATAGCTCAAGCTAGTACTATGAAACCTCATCTCCACCATCCCCTCTCTTAATATTATCACCATCAACTCCTCCGATTCCTCTCGAAGAAATAGAATACACTTTCACCCCTACTATCGGCCGCATGCAAAATCTTGTAAATGTACTCCAAGGTGACAATCATCTCACACTGTCGGCAAATGGAACGTGTTGGTCCCGGAATCCCATCTATCGATGAGAGCAACCATCAAACTCAGATCACAAGCTATACGACTATAAAGATAAATCCCAATCAGACCCACCTCGTCACGTGCCTCCACTCTTTCACCACATCCCCGAACATCTAGTAATAAGGAGGTACCTATCTCGCATCTCGTATTTGGTCCTCACCGCACCCAACAAAACACATTGTTTTCGAAACCTTCCCATACCAAACACATACTTTACCCAAAAACCCTTTTCCCCAACCCTTATTACTTATTATACCCACTCTACTGATTTTCCCTTGCTAAACCAATTCATTCATGCACCTTATACCTATTCCCTACTCATTACCCTTTGTAAACATATTACCCTTACCATTATCACTCTCCTTACTTTTATCTCCCATCCCTTACCCTTCTCTTCCTAGCCTTTTTTTCTACCTATTGACCTATTCTCCTCTAAACCCAACCAACATCGATTTCTTATGACCGCATCGGTCACCTGCTACATGACCGATGCTAGAAATTTCCAACCAAAAATCAGCCAACCCTTGACCGACATCATTCACTGTCAAATCTTTGAAACTGTTTAAACCCCCCATTTTTTTCAAAACTTTTCAAACCTAGCCTAATCACCCATCCTACCCACCCATTCCTACCTAAAACCCCCTCAACCACTCCCCCACCCTCATTCACCTAACTACCCCTTCCTCCATTATGATTTCACCCATTTTCTTCCCAAATTAAAAATAAAATTCCCCCCCCAAAACCCATTTTACCCTAACCCGATTTCTATAAACATATCTACCTAAAAAAATGTGGAATGGGATCAAATATTACCTCGTCGCGATGTCGCCTCTCTGTGGGGGCACGTTTGGCCGCTATGCTAGTGGTCCACCCAACCCTTCTCCCACCTCTTCCATGTCCAAATCACCAAATCCAATCCTCCACTCTACCCAATCAAATCAACCACACGACTCTCGTGGACCCGTATACCTGGCTCCTCTAACCAACCGTATCTCTCCATCTCGGTAGGGTCTCATCCTCATCCTTCTCTCTCTATAAAGCACAAATCATTTAGTGCTCTATCACTTTTTTCCCATAAGTCAAAACGTATAAATGATTCCGTATTATATGGGATTTTCTTTTTTATACCCAAATCGACTGAATCGACGGTCAAATTTGTGCCCTACCTAATGGCGTCGGTCATCACTTAACTAACATCGTTACCTATCATACTCCTGTTAATACCTTTTACCCATTTCTGACTAAAATTTACCCTTCCCACCACCTTCTTGACCTTAACCACCCTTATTGCCACCTACCTACCCACCCATCTTACCTATCCCTGTCCTTAATTGCGTTTAGGGACCTGTTATTTTTCCCTATACCTTGGCACTACCCGTGCCATGACCTATATTCCCGAACTCAAAAATTTTTAATGACCTTTGAAACCATGTGCTATCTATACCTTGCATAGATGTTACCCGTGTTGTTTTGCCTAATGACCTTACCTTGCCTATTGCCATGCTGTTTATCCTAACCCAACCTTTGGTGTATTGGAACATACCTAAACATTCCTGCACCTGACCTACATCATCTTTCCACACCATATTATATACCTTGGATACCAAAATCACTTCAACCTTATTTGGATAGACCTATTAACCTTGGATGAGGTAGAGTTTGGAAGCTTTTCACATTAGTAACATGTGGCGGTTTATACGTGTGCATACGTTTGATGGTCACTACCTTTGACCTTGGTCCATTTCCCTATTTTCTTAATTTGACCTTTACTCCATTACTTGTTTTAACCTCCACATACCCTATCCACACCTACCTACCTAGCCATTGATTCGGTGGATATTCCCAGTCCTCACCCATTGCATCTTGCAATGATGGTACCTATTTTACTCAGCCTAATAGCCTTACCTTTCCTATGGTCGTGACCCTTATCAAAACAAACCTTAACCTTTTGACCTTTTGGATGTACTAGAACCACACCTAAACATGCCTACATCTTACCTCATTGAGTGCCCATACCATATCCTTTACCCTGGATACTGGACCTCAATAACCCTTGTTTGGATGACCTTTATGACCCTAGCTAACGTACATTTATTATGTTCAAAACCCTTGTATCTCATGGCATTTCACAACATGTGTGTACATCTAAATGCTCTACCTAATCACCCACTCTTCCTCTTACAATCACCATACCCTTGACCATCACCTTCTTCACACCTAACCTTGTTTTCTAAAACAACCCACCTCCTCATTCTATAAAAACACTCACCGCTTCCTTCTCTCACCTCATCGATTACTAGTTTAAGGGGGTTACCTTCACGCACGCTTGGGAAATATCACCTTCACCCACACATGGGGAAACAAAAATTATTTTTGTAAACATTGCTTACCAATACAAGCTACAAATAAAAAGGGGAAAAAAGTAGACACTAAAATTGGGTCACACTCCCCTTGGTCCCCCATCGAATAACCAACTCAAACTCTTTACCCTAACCATGGCCCCTTCTACCCCACATTAATATTAATTTAATTAACTTAATTAAATTAATACCCATCCTCATAATATTCATTACTTAACTATTTTAATCAAGCCAATTTCCACCTCATCTAGCCACCACACCCTAGACCTATTTTTGACATGTTTCCATAACTAATCGAGACTTGGTCCCACTTAACTTAATGAGCTAAGACTTAGTTCAAAACTAAAAATAAATGCCTATTATCCCTCGAACCACCTTCCTACTCATAAAAACACAACATCTATTCAGATAAGTGGATAAAAAAGAATGAACCTGATCCAAATGATGTGATATCTACCATTTTTTAGTAAAGCTAGGGAATCTCACCTTAATCGATGCCGATCATCCCAAAAATGACGTTGGTCAACCAAGAACCACTATTGGGTACCATTTATTCACCTTAATAACCTTTTTTTTAGGTTGGTAGGTTCTGAGATGAAGGAGATGAGAAGATAACTACATGCAAGCAGAAACAACGCCTTTTCACACCTACAAACATTCATAGCCAGAACCAGGACAGATCCAAAGGCATTCACACTCACGGTAACATTCTAGGAATCATCACTATTGCACCAACCACCATCTCACCAACCAATCATCCCCAGCAACTAACCATTTGACCTATAACATTGGTAAATTCTTTTATCACTGATCACTTCCCTTCTTATCCTAGCCATAGGGTTGTTATCATTTCGGTTATCATTCTTCCATTAATATTCCCATTCCTTCATAGACTACTTTTGAGAAACTCAAAGCTCACCCACCCTTTTATCAGATCATCTATCCTGGCCCTTCCACATCTCTGAGTGTTCTCAACATTTCCACTGAGATCTCATCATCCCCTTCTTTATCTCTATCTAACTTCACCCAGACTATGTAATAATTTTTTTATTGAACTACTATCACCCAAATGTACCAACGCCAGTTACCCATGACCATCATCAGTCTCTCCTTAATCATCACCGGTTATACTAAACCAACATCGGTCTCGTACTTTACAACTTTTTTAATAACAAAGCCAACCTACCCACTACCAAGTAACCCAAAAGACCCAAAACTTGACCCCGATCAATTTCAACACCTTGATAACTACCTAACCTTTATATCTGACTATAGCCTAGCTTGCTATGTTATATTTTCTTATTGTGCTTGAATGAAATACCTAAATCATATCAAATACATTAGAACTTTGTTTATTTCTCACATTAAGTTGTGTTAAATAGTGGATTGACAGCCATCTAGGGAGTATCACACTTCCGGATCTAGCACATGCTAGGAAGTCCATTGTCATATATTATTTAACTCTTCTTTTTTGGTCTTGTTTTCTATTTCAGCAGTTCCTCCCAACCAAATGGAAGCTCTCATAGTCAA
Organism: Taxus wallichiana var. yunnanensis; assembly: GCA_018340775.1. NCBI lineage: Eukaryota > Viridiplantae > Streptophyta > Pinopsida > Cupressales > Taxaceae > Taxus > Taxus wallichiana. Next base: position 56,443,791 of record CM031234.1, read on the forward strand.
CATTGGATTGAGAATTTAGAACACGTGCAACAACCATCACCGACCAAAGTATAAACATGGTATTCCTCCTGGATCTTACCCTTATCTATTTCATCTCAATAACGTAATAAAAATAATGAAACATTTTGGCACTCCCAAAGAGGGACCTATCAGGGGTTATATTGCATTTTATTCATTCCTAGGTGAAATTTGTGTGTTTGTTTCCCTTTAATAGGATTATACATTAGTATTCTTCTCTCGATAATCCTATCATCCTTCTAATTTCTCTAAAAGAAACATTCCTCTTGGTGCATTTAAAAATAGTCATTCTTATTTCTTGTTTTCTACATTTAGTGAAAAACTATACACTCTCCTATTCATCATTTGCATTACATTTTGATTTGTTGCATTTAGCTCACATTAAAATGAGGGCAACCTATATGCTAGAATTCATGCCATATTGATGGTTGACACAAAGAATCATAGAAAGCACATTTTCTCTCTCTCTCTGTCATACCAAACTACACAAAATTGAAATATACACATCTTTCTTAAACAACATCTTACCTGGGAACGCGTCGGTCGCTGATCACACGATCAAAGGATTGGCATGTACTCCCTAGCTTGTTACTTCTATCAAGTCATTACCTTAGAGGACAGCCCCCGCCATAACATAACTAGAAACCTCTCCTTTTAGATATCCTTCTTTGTAGGAAGCCTTCCTCACCAAAAACTCTACTCTAAATTCATGAGCCAATCTTCTAAATAATATAATATCAACACATTAAAAATCACTTTTCGGTACATGTTTTTAGCATTTGACTGATGTGTGTATTGAGGTGTGAGGATATGTTTCTCCATTTTCCATTCTTTTGTCTTGCACACTCCACAATCATAGTTGGAGTATTTCGACTTTTCGCGTGTGTCAGGACTTCACTACATCATCTGCAGACCTCTAGGTTGACTATTTATCTAACTCAAATTCACAACAATGCATTTTTCAAATTTTCATAGTAATTGGCATCAGTTTATCTACTGGCATTGGTCCCCCCCGCTCAACATTGGTTTTTCTTAACCGGCATTGGTTTTCTGTTCTTCTAGGTTAAATTTCCCAAAGAACACTTATTTAATTTTCTTTTCTGACAAAGTTCCTGTGAGTCTCTCAGACTCTCTATGATTTGATAAACAATCATCATATAAATTATTCATCTAAAAGTCACAAGTCTTTGCCTCATTTTGTAAAAATTTTCCTATCTTATAATAACGATGTCGGTTACCCCCGAACTAGTATAAGTCATCCTTAACCATTTTGGTTACCCTGTGCTAAATTTTAGCTAATACATTTTACAAATCCACCTATAAACATTTTTTTATTCATTCCCACCGCTCTCTATGTCATCTCTGCAGGATACAAAATCACCGATATACATTCATTCACATAGTGTGGACTCGCAATCAATCTAATGCTCTAAAATTCCGTGCAAGTCGTCAACCACTCACTCCTAGTCCTTCACCACCTCTATCCCATCACCCATGGATCCAACCCCGCCTACCATCATTTCCATGGGAAAAAGGAATTTTCATGACTCCTTGATTAGAATCCCTTGGCCTCACAGATTCTACCTTTCCCACTCTTCCACCCGGGACTCCTCGGGTCAATTGATATATGACATGCTTGTATCCATCTCATCTACCATTATTTATGATTCTCGCATCAGCCCCTATTAATGGGGTATTACCTTCACTTGATTTACCCCTAGTTGTTTCATAGCTAGGCCCCATACCTATTGTGGATTTGTTGTGTCTATAATATCGGTCACACACTGTAGTATTTTTGTTCCCGCATCGACCACCTGCACCATAACCCCATCTGTGCCCATTGTCTCACGGATACCAATTACAAAAAAACCACCCATGGTGTTAGTGACATCTACTCCATTCCATAATATTGTCCTCTCCATCCTGTAATCTGCCCTAAATCACTACTAGAGTCACTATGACCGTCCTACCTACATACACATACTATCAACAACTCCCTATCTCAACTATCACTCATTCAAGATATATGCCCTCTATGTCAGTCCCTATTCTCAACCTACTTATTTGGCATCACCATATAATGGAATCCCACCCACATCACATGTTTAGTACCTACCCCCTTATGCCACGGGAGGATCCCTTTCGTCACAACCTACCAACGACCTCATTACATTGATGATGGAAAGGATGCAGACACTAGAAGCATCAGTTTCGCTCACACAATTCTCTCACCTACGATGAAATTTTTAATGAGCCCATTCATCTGTCTATTCCTATTCAGCCATACCCTATACATTGGGAAATGCCAAAATTCAACCATTTTTATAGTAAAGAAGACCCACAAAAACATTTGGGGTATTTCAAACATGGGTGATACTTGATCGCCCATGATGATTCTTTACTCCTACTTGACCTTCTCGATGTCCCTAACATGACCTGCATTGGACTAGTACAATGGGCTACGAATAACTCCATCTACTTGTTTAATCAAGTATCCCAAGCCTTCTTAGATCAATTGTCAATCAACATTGTTAAGAAATTCACCATGACCGATCTTTATTCCACACGATAGTATGACAATGAGTCTATCATCGACTTTATTGCTCGCTAGCACATCCTAATTAACTAACTAACATTTCAATTACCTCAAATGAACTCATAAACACATCTCAAGCAGCCCTTGTAGGTGCGGACCTTTTCACTTTTGATGATGCATTCACCATGGCATCTTTGAAATTGGAAATGTGTGCTATCGAAGAGAAGAAAATTCAGTTACGTAAAAAGAACATCACATTCAAATAAAATGATGCTTCTTCATCTTCAAAACCCAAAAACAACTATTCAAAGACCAAAGGATCTACCGGTGTTGTAGTTCTCAAAGCTAGCCCCCTCACCCATCAAACCCAGCCAAATATCCTTCTTATCTCTCTCTACCCCTCAAGCTTTCCAATTCAGGACGAGAACAAAGGAAGTACACTTCGATAGAAGAACCTTATTATTCTGATTTAGAAAATCTTATTAAGGATGGTACCATTACCCTTCCACCTATAAAACACACTAGTTTTGACCACTGAGTGCCCCATGCTTGCATGGTATTAAGAACATAATTTTTGCAACTATCATCATGTTAAAGGTCATAGCAACAATAACTACATCATCTTCAATAATATCGTCCAAGAAATGTTGGATAATGGAGATTTAGTCTTGGATATCCCAAATGCACTCGGAAACCAAAACCTACATATCTTCGAGAAGCCATTCCTAATCATGCCCCATCTTCCAACCAAATTGGTTACACTTCAACCAATGATAGCAATCTCTATGTGGTCCACACTATTTTTGATGACATTACCATTATTTGCCAATTGCCTCATGTTCCTTTCATAGACAAAATCTTAGCCCAAGTCCCCTACTGCACAAGAACCTATTTCATATACTCCTCCACCCACAAAGGAACCCCCTTTGTTTTCTCCTTCGATTGTGGAAGAGCCTACAATTAGCATGTCACCATTGAACCCTCAAATTTTTGAGAAGTTGTCGGTGGCACCTCTCCTACTCATAGGAGATACATGTTCACAACCTACACCATCAAAAGGAGAGTCCACCTCATCGGCTCATCCTCTCCTCTACCCATGGAAGATTTTATAGATATAACATTTCCTTTATATGACCATTCACCATCGGACCCCAAGATCTCATTGATTTTGCTTTCGACTCTCTTACCCACGTAGTCCGAGGTTATCCATTTCGTGTGTATCTCAAACACATTTTACGTGGATTGCTACTTGATCCATGTTGGCCCCACTTACAATAGTACCATTTTCATGCTTGGCTGATCACCTAGACTATGTTAATAGAGCCTTACTTTGGGGATGCCTCCTACTTCCTATTTCAACCCAAATGTAGATCTCACTATCTTACACCTCCACTATCTATCCAAAAGTGTTTCAAGTGACCAAACCGAGACACAACCATGACTATTGCAACACCATCCATGTCACCACCCATGGCCCAACTCACACCTTTTCCCATAACCCAACATACATCTACACCCAAATACCTACCCATGCCTATATCATCTCCCTTACTTAAACCCATCACTATCTTAGGGGTCAAGATGACATCAAATCTTACTCACCCACCCATCAAATTAGATTTACCAACATCTTCCCAAACCAACAATAAATTTATTCGGACCTTAAAAGGAATACCCACCTCCTAGGCCTCATACAACAACCTTGCCTACCACACCATTGTCATCTTAACCCCTTCTATCCATCCTAGGCTCTCACCTTTGACCTCGGTTAAGAAAGCTTCGTCACGGAGTAAACTAAGAGTGTAACAACCCACCTCCTCATTACAATCCTCTAATATACCCAAGTGACCCACACAACCTCGGTTGTCACTTGAAGGTAAACATAAACCCGAGCCCCTTAATGCCTTGCAAATTTGACCATTTTATTGTTGATGTCAAGTTCTATATCACTTTTTATCAGTTGATCGCTCGTCCCTTGAGCATTGTTCACCTTCCATATTACTTGTTTTGAGGATCTACGACTCAACAAGAATCGTGTTATTACCCATCAAATTTCAGTCTTATCTTCAATATGAGTACCACGGCTCTACTCATAGTATGATTCTCATGGATACTTTTCATCTTCTTCAAGATGGAATCCCATGGTCATTCATCACTCAAAACCACCTCTTTCATAGTTAATCTCTATATGTTACGGTATTTTCTTCTAAACAAGAATCTAATCTTCCTCTATAGTCTTGTCCATGACTTAAACATCCGAAAACAAAAAGGGATGCAATTCCTTGAGTCAAACTTCCAGCAAAATATGACTCCCTCAAACGGGACATCTGGTCACTCTAATTCCACTGCTAAAAAAAGACTGCTCCCTTGAAGGACATCTATATCAAGTCATTTCACAAATCCAATAAAAATATCCTGAAGCTTCCCGCATCAATAAACTTCATGAATACCTCAAGGAGATAATATACACATCCCATATAGACTTCCTGCATTGATTAGTCTATTAAAAATAAACAAATGAAGAAAAAGATGAAATTTTCGTCATGGACTTGCCTATTTTTGATCCTAGGTTTCTTGTTCCGAAAAACACGTTGTCATACACTAAGTTACGCTAAACCACCCATTCTCACATCCTTGTCTTTTTCACTTAATTTCCTCTTTACTCAAGGGACTTTCCGTGACCACGACATTTTCTTGATTATGTGACTTTCTTCACCCTTAGAATGGTCTATTATGTAATGCCTTTAGGGTCTTACATTCATGAACCCCTCTTAGGTATGGTAAACTCATTAGGGTTCTTATCAATTAAGTGGCTCTTTTACCACCTCTTACCATTCACCTTCCTAATTACCTATTGATTATCCTATACAGACCATATGATCGAAACCTATATTTAAAAATCACTCAACCATGCCTAACTAACCTAAACTCAATCATGTTTATGACCTACATTCAACCATGCCTCATGACTCTACCAACCCATTCCTCTACGTTATCATAATATTCCCTAGTTTATGGGAGAACTACATCGGCCCGAGGTCCCTTTTTCACCGGGACTATGTAGGAAACACTTCGAGGGCATGGGGCCATTGAAGGTTAGCTTGGCCAGTCCTTACCCTATCTAATTCCCTCTTTCCCTTTCCTATTCACATTCTACCTTAGTTAGTTTCCATTTTATATTAATAACTAGAAATTAAACCAAATAAGCACCAATTAATACACATTTGATTACATCATCAAATGATTCATTTATCATTTTCACATTTCCACTATAACACATATTAGAAAATTAAAACCACAACTTGTATATACATCACCATTTTCCCCCATGTTACCTAAAACTTGGACATTACCTCATACCTAAACCAACTTGACTCCATCATGCCTATGACCTAACTCTCGGCCGATGCCTATAACTGACTCAACCTGCGTATCACCTAACTCAATCATACCTATACAAACTAACTCCACCATATTTAACACGACTCCACCATGCCTATGACCTAACTCAACCATGCCTATGACCTTACTCCACCATGCCTAGCCATAACTTGAATCCATCACGCCCGTGACATGACTCCATCATGCCTAAACATACCTATTTTGCATCTATCTATACATAACAATCAAATTCTTCCAAAGACAAGTACATCATTAGCCAATTATCCATCTCATCATAAAAATATATGTATCTATACAATAGACACTAATGCTAAATAATAATCAAAATCTCTCAAAATATCTCATATACAACCTCACCATCTTCAGCACGCAGGCCGGTATATGATCAAAAATAACAAAAACTCTCATATACATCCTCACTATCTTCAACATGCAAACTGTATATATCAAAAGTAAACAACTACACCAAAATGTATGTACTTACAACTATCAGTGCATCCCCCAACAGATATCCTCCATGACTATCTCACTTGTCTCCTCCTCCTCCTTTTCCCCTATATGACATCCAACTAACATCTCACCACCCACCATGGGTCGTGGGCCGAACTCTATGGGTACCTCACTCAAGGTTGGCCTCCATGAACCGGTGGCCTCGCCCTGACCTTGTCTTGGGAATTGATGTCCCCGTGTGCTTTCTACACTTTGTGGGTGTGCAACCTGTTCCTCTCACTCAAAGCCTGTTGTGATTTTTACTCTTTATATGATAGGAAATATATCCATGTGGCCATCAAAAGATCCGGCGATACCTCACTTTACCTAGGGCATCCTCAATCTAGATATGCATACTATCTCGTAGTGGCGCCATCGGCCTATGACCCTACACTTGTCTGTGGGACCCTTTCCCACCCCTACCTTTGAAATGGGGCCCTTCCACTTGTTCTTGTGGTGGTGCCATCAGCCTTTAACCATGTACATGTATCTCGGGCCTAAAGGGAAATAACCCACGCCTATGTTGTGGCCACATGGCCTTGCAAACCTATAACATGTGCCTGTAGGGCAGCCACATGTACCCCATCCCCATCTCCACCCTATGCGGGTGCCTGTCCCTACACTACTTGGGCATGTAGAGTGGCCACATATACCTACAAAGTGGGAACCTGTGCCTCTGAACCTATCAACTACCCCTGCACTATCCCCAACTATAGAAATAGGGTAGCCACCTGCCCCTGTAGGGTGTCCCTCTGCACTACAATGGTGGCTAATTTTGGATGCCCCGGCCTCAATGGTACTTCTTGTAAATGTACAGCCCACCACTATCTCGTATCTCTGGGTCAGTCCCCAACATCATCGGTCTCGCTAGTCTACCACTTTCTCCTCTTTCCCTATTGGCACTATCGGCTATGGTAGAGGAAGAGGCCTCTCCATGTCATCCCTCCTATACTGTGGGAATGGTGGGGTATATCATGAGGTAGCCCAAACTGCAATCTGACCCTATCTATGGGTATCATATCATGCTCTCTTCGCATGGCACCCCTCTATCCATCTGAACAACTGTAGTCCATCTAGCTCATTGACCATCCGCCTATATGATGGGAAACCAACATACGGCCTCCAAATGATGTCTATGCTAGACAACCCCTCTAGTAAACTCATGTAATAGGATACATCATAATTCAACCTAGCCACTTGAGCTCTCCAATAGTAGGTACCCATTTCTTATAGCCCAACCAAACTAAACCCGGTTTGAATGCATTAGCCTAGGGCATACCAACTAGATGGACACACACAATGTGCTCATATGCCAAACAATGATGTAGAAAAGTGTAACACAAGTTGAACCTACGTAGCCACCCATACACCCATATCTCTTTGTATAACTATACTAGGAAGGTGGGCACCCATATCTCCATAGCTCATATCGGCACCATGGAACCTCAACTTTGTCACCCCTCTCACTAAACATGGTCAACATAAAATCCTCATATGCCTCTCGAAGAGATCGAATACACTTGCGTCCCCACTATTAGTGACCGTAACATCCTATACACATCCTCCGTGGTGTCTGTGATCTCACTTGTTGGTAGATGGAATGTGTTGGTCATCGAATCCCATCTATTGATGAGGGAAACCATCAAACTCAACACCGGACTACATCTGGTAGCATCCAACCCCAATCAGGCCAACCTCTGTAACATGGTACCAATCATTGACTGTCCTAATCTCTCATATGTCCATGAGTAAGGGTGGTACCCTATCTTGAATTCGTAGCTGATCTCTCACTTACATATAAAAAGCCATCACATTAATACACCTTGACCATACCCTCAATCACCCTTGAAACCTCACCTATACCTATTGCCCTACCTCTTTTCCCCTCACAACTTACCTTATTATCACATATCATATCTACCCACACCAACCATAACCAATTACCATTCCACCGTAACTATTTAAACCTCTTACCCATGCTATTTTTATATCCGCAACATCTTCTTATACCATTACCTATCTCACCCACCCACCCTACCTCATATTTGGCCAATTTTTCTCCAAATGATGATCAACACCGATTATCCTCGACCAACCGCAGCTCCCACAATTGACAACGGTCACCTCATTAGTGAGTCGATGCCGATCGAATCCCATCGACGTCGACAACCATTGATCGACGTCATTCACTGCTCATGACACCAAAATCCATGACACCCTACCCCATTTCCTCCACAATTCCACATTTTACCTTCCCGACCTATCTTTCCCTGCCCAAATCCCCCTTGGATTCATCCCCACCCATCATTCACCTAAATATAGCCTTCCTATTCCTATTTCACCCAATTTTTAAAAATTCATTCCCCCAAAACCCATTTTTTCTCATCCGACCTCTATACAACAATCTACCTCACCAAAATGACATGGGATTGACTATTAATTCATCACACCGCCATCTCCATGGTGGCACATTTGGCCACTACACCGGTGGTCCACCCAATCCCTCTTCTACCTCTTCTATCACTAACTCACCTCCTCACCTCCAACCAACCGAATTAATCAAACAGATCTTGTGGACCTACCTATCACTGTCGATCCCACACTACGAGGCTCACCAATGTAGCTCTCCATCTTGCTCAGTCACTTTCCACATTTTCTCACTCTCCTTTCGTTTTCTCCTATTTGGGAAAATAACAAATGAATCGCAAAATGCCGAAATTTCCTTTTTAACCATACCCGACCTAAGCGATGTTAGTTTCACCTAAACCGACATCAGTCTTATGCCCTAACAAATCATGTTCGGTTTACCTAGACCATCATCGGTTAAGCATGACTAGTGTTGGTTACCTGTTTTGGCCCCATGACAACCCATTACACCTTATCTACTTGCCCGTAACCTTTTTCACCTAACCCGACGCTAGCCCCGACCCTCCATCTCATCCTCCCGACCTCATCATTAATCACCCACCTCACCATCGGTTGGGGCATATTTTTACCTCTCTTATGGCCCTACCTATGCCACACCTTTTACCCACACGACCCGTCGTGATGTGACCATCAAACTTGCACACTCGCTTTACCTTACGATGTTGCTACCACATTATTAGTGTACCAACCATACATTGCCTTTTCTCGTGATCCTTATCCAAATAAACCTTGTCCTTTTGACCTTTTGGATGTACCGTAACCACACCTATGTGTTATTGCATCTTAACTCATTGAGTGCCTAGACCGTATCCTTTACCCTAGATATCTTTGGACCTCAACAACCCTTTTTCGAGATAACCCAATCAACCTTTGATGATGCAGAGTTTAAAATCTCTTCGACTGATACCATGTTGCGATCTTCACATGTGCGTAGATTTTATTGACACTAGCCATTACCCATTTTTACATCCAGAGGATCGGTCAAGAAACACTAGAGGGTGCACGTGATGGTGAGTAACAAAACCCACTCATAGAATGAACATCATCCCACCGTATAACACTTTCCTTAGATGGCTCAAGCACTTTAGGATTTATAACCGTATGTGCATATTTCATGTTCAAATGTTATTCACTCAAAGGTTCTACATACAATGTAACCTTCCTTTCGTCAAAGGAATAATTACATGCTCCTCATTGTTCTTGAAACTAATGTAACCTTTATTAAAGCACAAATCAGTATTATTTGCATAACACCAAGGATGCCCAAGAAATGTTGGGAAACTATCTTCTTCTATAAGAACCAAGACTTCAAAGTCCCCAGAGTAAACTTGGCCCCTTGTCTAGTAATAGTAGCATCCTTCAATACTCTAATGGGAACAGTTCTAGTCCTTTTCGCACTATGTAACACATTCTAAGAGGGTTGTAATGGTGGTCTCTCAATCTGATTCCATGTATCCAAAGTGATTAAATTTACTTCTACACCTATATCAATCAAGTATGTTACTTAAAAACCACCCATAAACAACCAAATTCAAAGTGATCTCTTTATCATACTCAAGACTGCGAGGAGGTAAGTTCACGTGCAATATCTATCTCTCGCACTTAGATCCAACTTGTGGTATATTCTCCCTCAACCATTCTCATAACAAAGGAATGATATTTTCTTGGTGTAGCATACTACAAACATCCTTTGAGTCATTAAAATATTTCGAGGAAGATCAAATGCCTTTTCATACTCTAGCTTCCGTGACTAGTTTTTCAAGCATTGTATCTCACCCTCCAAGTTTTTAATAACTTCCATAGTCTCTTGATAAACTTTCTTCTAATAAGAACGATCTCAATATTTTACATTTATCACTTGTTACTTTGTAATAATAGGTTTCGTCTTGGGATCTCATGAGTGCATGCGCAGCCTTAATGTGTGTAGTCACTAACACAAGAATCATCTCGGGATCATGTGAATCCACTAGTCTTCTACCAAAATTTTCACTTTCATCATCCCCACGCCCTTATCATTATTCTTCTAGTTCTTACTCATGTGCTCACATAGCTGGGACATTCTTCAAACTTATGTTGTTTCCACATCATGGAAAGACTATGTTTTGGGGCATTAACACCTATAATGATTAGGGGATTCACATGTAAAATAGGTTCCATGAGGGAAGTCAGTTATTCCATGTCCATGACCATGGCCTCTGTATCCTCCATGGTAACCCCTACCTCTGCCATCTCCATCAAAGTTCCCTTCATGATGTTTTCCTTCCTGCTCCTTTGAATTATTCATGACACTAGTATGACATAAGACAGTTTTAATAGCTTCATGAATCTGATCAAACAGTCTACAATTCTCTGTATCATGAGTGTGGGATTTATAAATCTTAGAATAATAAGATACATTTTTCTAAATTTTACATTGTAACAATGTGAAGCTACTCAAATCATGATCCAAGTGATAGATCTCACAATCCAGCAACATGATGTGCACTTATTTATGAGGGTTGTTATTCTTAAGTGTGTCCTTCAACCTTGCAATCTATACACCATATCCCACTACGTGTCTCATGAGCTGAATTGGCTGATAATTTCTCCAAGTGTTTCATCATAGATGAAATATCTACCTCTAAAAAGTGGCTAACTCTAGTATCTATGCTCCTAAATACCTCGAGTGCAAATTTACCACTAATGTCTCATGTGGATCTATAAACATCGATAAGAGAGTACCCTTCGAAAGTTGTGATAAAACCACCAAAAACCCATTGTGTGTGCTAGTTAGGGTGAATATCATAAGATAAATTTGATAAAAAAATTTAAAGCATGTATCATAATCACTTACACTCTCAGCTATGCCTTGCTTAATCTCCTTTAGTGCGCTAAAGATTTTCTCTTAAAACTTAGATATATGAAACTTAGCCAAGAAAGCATCATGCAACATGTTGTAATCTACAACAGTTTGGTTCAAATCATACTTCCTATACCAAATATGCACGTACCCTTGCAAAGTAGTAGCAACCAAGATTTCCTTATTCGTAAGTGTTTTGATTCCCTTAGCACACCATAATATCTCACACATGTGCAGATGTTTTTGTATCCCTAATACGTCTATACTCTGGTAAGAGAAGAGACATCTCATAATATACTTTCTATGGTTTGTGTGGACCATGCCCACCAAATCCAGAACCTATATTACCTCCAGTATTCCCTCCACCTCTAGAACCACCAGATCCACTAGATCCCAAACCTCCTTATCCACCTCCCACAACAGGCACTATATTAGAGGATGAAATACTGTATGTTCCAACTGTTGTACTAAATTGAACTCCCACATTCTGCGAAGTTATGCTACTTCCAGATGTATTACCAAAATTATGTGCACTCACGCTCTATCTTGATTATGCACTAGAAAATATACCACCAATCGGACCACCAAACAAAGAAGATGTCTGCACAACCATAGATGAATATTTTGTCTGATGAACTTATGTACTCAATGGAAAATGAAATCTACCTTTCACTATTCTATCACCAACACTATCATGTTTCTTAATAAATGTGTTACAAACTAGATCATGAAGCACAAGAGGATAGGTCATTAGGTGGGATTATATGCGTGCATGTAGTCCTTAATATTTCTTCATCGACATTCTCTCATCAAAAGATGAGGGGATTCTCTATTGTGCTTTCCTAATTGGGGAGATCACGATGTTTTGGCTCCACATCTTCCACATGAGCCTCAAATATTTCATGAGACATCATTCTCTAAAACTCCATAGACTCCTCAATATTGTGTTTCTTCATCAATTCCCTCTCCCGTGCCTCATTGTACTTAAGCCACCTTTCTTCTCACTTCCTTTCTACTGCAAGTTCTTCCATCTTTCACCACACCTACTCCTACCCCGGGTGTAGTGAAGTTTAACTAGCCATAGGTCATTCTTCCAAATATGAAGTTACCAACAAGATCTTAATTGCTAATGGGACAATACAAATATAAGATCCTTTGGGTTTGCATGCAAGAACTAAAACTCGAGAAAACTTTGAACACGAATTATTAGAAACAACGTACTCCAACATATAACTATGAAAAAAAACACTCCACTAATGATCTACAGGTGTGTGTCTAAGTCACATAATCATCATACAGGTTTTGTAATCATCTTGTGTCCAATTTTTTTGTATATATCCAATTCGTCTTTGATGCATATCCTACCAACCATTCATACAACTCAATAGGAAAATATGAAAAACAACATCTAATAGAGCTTATGATACATATTTTCTTCAACCCATACATGAGCATTTAAATTAGGTTGAGTATTATATTTTTGAGAAAAATAGTCTTATAATTCCTCAACCCAACTCTCAATGTTGTCCAAAGTCAACCGATATGTCTTCATCATGCAACATCCTTGCAAAAAATTGAAAAGAGGTCCAAGTAATAGAAACAAAATGTAGTCTATTTTTATTACTCATACCATAGATGCATTGGGTCATCAATCATAAATATCTTAGTGCTCACCCAAAGTGTGCAAAGGTACCAGTTCCTCTTTTATACTATCTTTGTCAAGGTGTTAGCATGATAATTCATATATTCCATATCCATAAGTAATTAAAGGTAAATCATAACAAGAATCAACTCACAACCATAGTGCATAATGAATCAAACAAGGATCAATATCATATTTACCATATAAGTACTAGTAAAAAGTCATAAAAATACATTTACATCCACAAACATCCATTATATTACTTCACCATAAACGTAGTAGCTGAATACACCAAGACTAACCATACAAAGTAATGCACACAAAATCATACTAGACACATAACTCTATAACAATCAAGTGTAATGATCATGATGCAAAAACATGAAAATCAATACATATATAGGGGTGGGTACTTACCCTTCATTGCCCATGAACTCTCAAAATATACTAATTTCTTAAAATAGCCACTGCCGCGCTTACAAAGGTAACAAGAAGCATGCAAGCTTCACAAATAATAGATTACCTATAAATAACTCTAGATTTAATACTAGTATTAGCTCAAAATTTTCATGAAGCTTCATCTTCCTCTTGTTCCAAAAATATCTTTTCGTATCCTTCAAGTCTTCTTGTCCTTATCCAATGTGTGCTCGCATTCAACCCTATTTTTAGTCAGTAAAATACAAAATGGCTAAGTCCCAAACTCGACTTTCCTTGGTGTGCCCATTCTCTATGCACCTCATCCTTATGCACCCATTAAATTTAGGCACAACCTTGTCCAGTCAACACCAACACCTTAGTACCGAAAAATCTCCCGAACTCGCAATCCATTACTCTCGCCTCGAATCATTTGCTTTGTGGCCTGATCGATATTGCAGAGAACTCACAACCTAACAGAACTTGTTCTACCGATCCTCCATACACCCACATTTCCACATTATACTTTAAACGACCCCTATTATTTATATTTTGGACTTTAGACCAATGCGGATAACTAATGGGCTTAGGGAACTAGTTCAATCCGCACCTCGAGAAAGACACAATACACTAGAAATAACCCAATTTTCAACCTTTTCCAATTTTTTCTAACGTTTTGGAATTGTTAAGCTTGGAGAAAAGGAGGGAAATTCCTTATTATAATTCAAAGTTACCAAAACATGAAAAATACCTATTTTTCTATATTCATCAAGCAAGATCCAATAAAGTTTCCCAAGTCCAATTTGTCAAGTTAGCCAATTTTTGTAGGAAAAAATTGAATAATAGTTTGGCGACTCACGGGGTAATCTTCCTACTATATTAAAATGACCACTAGCCTTAAAGCATACATTGGGTATGGATTCATCCCAATAAACATGAAACCGATCTTAAACTCTAAATTTCATCCTTGAATCCACTTGAAGCATTTCTTGAACCTAGAGTTGAGTTGAAGCTCGAATTGACCATCTTATTATAAGAATTTTCTGAATTGAATTTTATGAGAGTGAATTTTTTTTTTTGAATATGAAATTTCACCATGATTCCTTTGTAATAAATTTATTAGGATTGAATGAAAACTCACTGAGAATTCTACCCCAAAATATGATTTTTCCAAGTTTGAAGAAGTTGAAGAGCTTGGTCCCTAATAAGAGTAAAAATTGTTCAAATTTGAGCCCAAAAATTGATTTCTTGGCATAGAGTGAAGCATTGTAGAGTTTTGAATTGCATGTTGATTTGATGAATGCACTTGGATCTATTCCAACACCTTACTTTTCCATGAACACGCTTTTAGAAATGAACTTTGTAATAACAACAAAACACCAAAAAGCTATGTATAAAATGAAAAATCATACATGTTACAAATGGAAACATGCTTTGAGTGTGCACAAGCACTTCTACGAAAACATACCTACACTACCCTACTATAACCAAAGAAACGAGAAGCTAAATAAATCCTAAAATAGAAAGGGAGAAGCAGTTTATGTTTCTTACAAATTGAGACCATGTTTTTGATTTGACATTGGACATGGTTTTTAATAATATTTGAAAACTATTTTGAAGCCAATTTTCCATCTCATTCCTCAAAGTATCAATTGGGAAAAGAAAAATTACATATTTTATTTTCTCTATATTTTATTTCGAGATATTGCAACTGATATTTGGTGCATTTAATTTCCTCCTCATGCTTTATGAAGTGAGCATGACCGGTGGCAACTCTTTTTGGCTCAAGACTAGCTAAATATTTGATTGGGAAAGGCCTGATCCTATTGATTTTCCCATTTATTTGAAGCACAAACACATGAATAGGGGTATCATGTATACTTTCCTCAAGGTGATGGATGTGCAAGTTTATTTGAACCTTGTTATGCTTCTACAAACAACTCTTCATTTTCCATGATGAGTTATAATTTTTGAATTGATTCACCATGGATCTCCTCCTCCTCAAGCACATAGTTTGAGAGATAAAATTCATCCAAAAATTATATTCTTATAATGATGAAGGGGAAGAAATATATGAAGCTTCATTATTGAAAGAAAGAAAGGAAATTTCTATGATATCTTCTTGACTCAAAACCTTTGAATTTGATTTTCCCTCTGCATGGTGTGAAGCTCCTTATGATTGATTGTAACATCTAGAGATATTCTTGTGGATCACTGCAATCTTGTAAAAGTGCACCAAGTTATAAACATGTGGGACATTGGGGATCACTACGTTGAAATGAAAAATATTCCCTAATTGAAAGCTTCTCTTCCTCTGCTTTCGGTCCTTTAATTTCATCCTCCATGAATTTATATTTTTAATTAACATAGGAGGAAATTTTGTAATGGGTCGGGTCACTTCTTCATCCATTATGCTATTGGAGTTAGTCAATTATTCATGAAGTATATCATGATTTTCAAAAATAGGACTCACCTCAGCTGATTTTGAAGAACTTGGAGAAGGTTGACTATTAGGTTCTTGGTGATGAACCTTTCTTGGATTCAAATTCATGACTCCAATCCTTGAAGCTTTGAATTTGATCTGCTCTATTTGGCTCCTTTTCAACCTGACCCTCTAGGCCTACATATGCATCTTGTTGTCTAGAAGAGTGAAGGTTAACCATTACTACCATGAAAGATTCAAGATCTTGTTTAGTGAGGAATGGGTCCTCAGGAAACCAAGAAATTAAACCCTTAGATTTTTGGATAATCTCTCAAAGTGCTTCATGTTCTTATACTAATTCTTCAAGAGGCTTAGGCACATGTAAATATGGTTTTGTAAAATGGGGGAAGGATTTAGCCCTTGGCTGAATTTGCAAAGGTTCAAATGGTGGAGGAGGTGAAATACTTTCTTGTGGAGGAGATGGAGGTTTGGGAGGGATAATGGTAGAGAAATGAAGGTGGGATGGGAGGGAAGAAGATGGAGAAGGGGAATCCTCAATGGGAGCATCCATAAAGCTAGGGACAGAAAAATCAGGTTGAGATGGTTAAAATTGGGGAGAGTTAAAGGAAGGGCTATGAGATGGTAGTGTAAGTTTTCCCCATTGATAAGGTTTTCTAGCACTAGATTCATGAGCCTCCATTAACTCAGCCCACTTTACAATTTCAAGTAGTATCTCAACTATAAAATACGGCTTCTACTAAGGGATGAACCAGATCGATATAGGGACAACCCATAGAGAAGGGACCCTAAACCCAATTTTGCATGCCTTCATTACACATTTAGCTATGGTCTGTCTCATATTCTTCTCCATTTACGGAATCTACCTCGAAAATTTACATCTTCCAAGTGATTGCCACCATCACCTGCATAACCTTATTCTTGATAAATATTTTGGTTATAAAAATAGCCATATGGGTTAGTG
The DNA here is from genome assembly GCA_018340775.1 of Taxus wallichiana var. yunnanensis. Classification (NCBI taxonomy): domain Eukaryota; kingdom Viridiplantae; phylum Streptophyta; class Pinopsida; order Cupressales; family Taxaceae; genus Taxus; species Taxus wallichiana. The sequence continues at coordinate 56,460,962 of CM031234.1, forward strand.
GAGGGTGGGTTATATGCATATTATTCATGATAGGGCTCATAAAATTGATTTGGAGGAGAATTTTAAAAATATGGTGATGGAGCGAACTGTTACTACTCTTGAAAATGGGGATTCCAAAGAGGGATTGAAGTCATGATTGCACAACTTCATGAATGGAAGGAAAATGAAAGAATGGAATGAAATAATGTATGGAAAAGAATGGAAAGATAGGGAAAGGTATGCAACTCGGAAATGGGTTACATGAATCGGTGAAGTCACCGGATATGCTTGAAAATGCCTCAGAAGGCTAAAATTTCATCAAGAGCATATACAACGTGATTAAATTAAATATTAGCTTTCAAATACTGTCCCACCTAGTGTGCCAAAACTATTGGAGCTCAAAATTACACCCTACCTTGAGTCATAGACAAGCCAAGATTTTGAGGCAACATCGGAATGCCTGCAAGTTGTTGGACTTACACTATGAGACAGACCTCCAAATAAAGTTGGTTCCTCTACCTATTCCAAATGCTAAACTACTCCTAGGAATGGAAATGCAACTATCTACCTCTACTCTATCATTCCAAGGGACCAATGTGATGTTAGGAAATCATTATATTATAGTTCTCCATTGTAATAGTTAGTATGTTTGTGAGGGTTTTGAATGATTGGTTATATATTTACTGTATAATGGTTATTATAACCATGCATATTTATAGGTTTGGAGGAATTTTGGGTGGTTGTGAGAACACCCGTAGAGTAGTGTGTTGGAGAGATTTGTGGCATTTTTGTCTTTGAAACTCCTATATATTTCTATATTACTATGTTGAATAATAGTTTGAAACTATTACATTATGTGTATTCACTATGTTTTGCATTTAATCAATTTATGCTATGTTTGAATCCTACAATACCAAACATTGGTATCAGATCAATGATAATGAGATCTTTCTTAGTTTCTCGGGTCATCCGAATGAGGTTACGAGTTTAATCTTTTACTTCTACATCAGATCTATAGAATAATATTTCCATTTGTGGTTCATTTGCTTACCAGCCTAACATGGAAATCTGAAAGGACGGGTCATTATGTTGCTTTGGGAATTTTTTTTTCTTACCCTAACACATGAAATATATGATGTAGGTACTGTCATTATTTACTCAATTTATCAAAAGCATCCAAATTCATTTGACGTTATACATCTCACACGTATATTCCTTTGTGGAATTCATGTATTGCTTGTATGTCTATTGGGTAGCAATGTGCATGTAACGATCATGACTATGAGTTTTGATCCTCGTAGATTTTTAATGATTGAAGAGGTCTTCACATGTGTTTAAAAGTTTTCAGGTGGTTTCAAGGAACGATGATCATTGAAGGATTCAAATGCTTTCAGGGCGTTTCTGATCTACCACGGTTCCTCAGTTTGTGGATGATTAGTTCAAATCAGTGAGACTTAATATTTTCAATGTGTACTAGAAAACATAGAGGCTAAGGCATAAACAAGATCCACATATGACTGAAAACTATTAGATTGCACGTACTCAGCGTATAACATAACCGATATTGAGATTCCTATACATTAGATATTTATAGCCAGCCTACTGAGAATGTTGTAGATTGTGATCGTGTAATAGTTTGGGTTTGCACCACTGAAGCTTAGCATTCAAATTATCTTTCTCAACAAAATTACGTTTCATATATCCAAAAAGGCATGTGATGCATTAGCTGGTAAAACTAACATTGCGAAAATTGGAAGTCTGAGTCTTGAGCGCTTTCATAAACGTTTGATCAGGGCTTCACACTAATCAAATCTCCATCATAAACAAGTGCATTCTCTTCTCAATTGCTAGCGACATATTATCTCCATGAATACTCATGGTCAAACATCATTGGTGACAGAGGTGTTAAAATTAAAGCAACATTTTATTTCTCTACGTGTCCTTAAATAAATGTTTTCTTTATATTATTTTACTCTTCCTCTAATAGTTTGATTTGATCTATTTTAAAAGTTGTTTTTTTAAGTGAAAAATAATACTTTAGTGTTATTAGTTTGTCCAACATATGTTTTTAGTCAATAAATTACGGTGTGTTATCTGTTAGGAAAATTATGTTCATAGTGTGAACATTATTCTATTAAGATATTAGTATTATTTAATATTTTAAATAATACATGAGTGTGTATTCACAAATCACGTAGTTATTTAGGAGTATGAGATATCTTGGGGATTGTTGGAGCAATTTGAGGGATGAGAGAGATACTAGGAGATAGGATAGAAGATGAAGTTTGAATCCACCTTTGTAGGAGCTCAAACATTATAAAATGTATTCTCCATCAATGTAATTGTAATCCCGAATGAATAAAATCATAAGTATATTATTTTTGTTTATATTTTGTATTATATTCTATTGTTTTTAGGATTAAATTTGTACTAAATATAATATCTAGTATCAAAGAAGGTACTTGTTAGAGTAGGTTCATTACAATAGAGTATTAATTTTTTAGAAGAAGGGCATCTTGAAATATATATACTACATAAATGATTATGATCTTTAAAAAATGATTGGTAAATTAGAAAAAAATAGTCCCTATTTTCTAAGAAATCGTGAAAAATATTCCAACGTTTGAATCTATATCCACTTTAGAACCAAATATACATCTTTTAGTATGATCTAAACAATCTGGGCGGGCGAGTGTTTGATCGATTAGATAATTTTTCAATGGAAATGGATGTTTTGTGATTATAACACAATACACCATCTTCAAAGTTATTACATTTCTCAACACTTTATGTAACACAATACACGTCTTCAAATAAAACTTTGCATTCAATTTCTGACAGATCTCCATTCGTTGTAGCATTAGAGCTCGGCTCTGCATTAGTACTCATCCTATTGTTGTTAATCAAACTTGCAGATCAATACACAACTAATTATATTTCACTATCGAGTCAAGATAAGTGGAGATATTATGAGTTTTTCTCTCATGCATATGCCATGTCTTGATATATGGTGTAATAATCGTATTGCATTAGTTATTTGTGTTTAGAATATCAAAGTTTTTATATATTACTTTTGTAATATTCCAAATTTTTGTCAATTAGCATGCATCTAATTAATACAAAGCAATTAAGTCTTTAGGTTGTGCTCCCTTTAAAGTAGAATTTATACATTAATAATGTGTAATTTCTAATAGTTGTCTTTATCTATATTAGAAAATTGATTTTGGTATAAATTCAAGTTTCCAAAGAGTCGTTATGTTGTCAATATAAAAAAATTGTGTCATTGTAAAAAGTCAAGTAATATTTTTTGCCTCACTTGTCAAAAATCATATGCATTTTCACTTGTATGTGACGTCCATAGTGAGAGGGTGCATTATTGGTTGAAACCGACACCTAGTAGAATTGTAAAATGAGCCTCACAAAAAAATTCAACTAAGTCAAGTAGAGAAAAATGGAGGTTGGAGGCTACGGAAGAAGGATGCGTTTTAGATACCTCTCGTTAGGCACCATAAACGAGGCCACAATAATGCTTTGGTGGCCATTTTATTTCAGTTTATTTAATTTTAGCATGTGTGGTAGTAAATAGAACATATGGATAATTCATGTTCGTAGTTATGAACATATTTTCCTATATTTTTTTCTCCTTTGTAAAATGTGAGAGGGGAAACATGTACGTTGTTGTGGAGTGGTTGGTGGTCCACTAGAAAAACAATTTTAGAGTTTTCGAATCTCTTATAAAATGATGTACATAGTGGTTAATGGTTCCACTAGAAAACATGTTGGAGTTGATGGTAATCTTTAAAAACCATCGTATTGTATAACATGAGTAAGTAGTAGAAAGAACTCACCCATGTTCACACTAAGGGGGTGAATGTTAGGAAAATTATGTTCATAGTGTGAACATTAGTGTATTAGGATATTAGTATTATTTAATATTTAAATAATACATGAGTGTGTAAATAGTTGTAATGCACAACTCATGTAGCTATTTAGGAGTGTGAGATATCTTGGGGATTACTAGAGCAATATGAGGGATGAGAGAGATACTAGGAGATAGGATAGAAGATGAAGTTTGACTCTGCATTTGTAGGAGCTCAAACATTATAAAATGTATTCTCCATCAATGTAATTGTAATCCCAAATGAATAAAATCAGAAGTATATTATTTTTGTTTATATTTGGTGTTCTATTTTATTGTTTTCAGAATTAAATATGCACCAAATATAATATCATCAATGTTTTTTTGTTAAATCATCAATCATCAAAAAGTTGTCACTTGCCAATAAGTTGACTTCTAATTTGTAAAGGTTTGCATTGTTAAAAGTGTGACCACTATAATATTGTTGTTAAGGAATAAAGTCATGTCATTTCATGTAGATATTAAAATTCAACCTGTAATCTAGCCAATTTTGAGTCATTGTCACCTTGTATAATCGTGTTATTATCGAGTGTCTCATTGAAATTTCATTTTTAGTTGGAGTTAAAATGTCAAACGAATATAAACAGAACAAAATATTTTCCTTACTGAGACACATTTTCGGTGTAACCCAATGTCCTAGAAAATAAATGATTTCACATTATCGAGGGAATAATAAAAACTTTTAGGAATAATTGGGCTTCATATCCAAATTCGGTTGAGGTAGTAATGTCATTAAATGGAGGATAGAGGAACAGGAGGCTGGAGGTCAATTAATGACCTCTTGCGACCACCAATGAAGGGGCCACATCAAGTTGTGGTGAAAGTATGTTTGTGAGTTTGCTTTGTATTTGATTTCAGTGTGTTTCTTTTTCAGTGATCCAGTTCCATTTGTGTGCATTATGATTTCAGAGTTCCTGATTTGTGTGAATAAGTGGAAAATTCACATTGAGGGGGAAACATGGTCACAATGTTCCTTTTCTTGATTTTTCAGATTTGTATTCAGTGAGCAATGTTTCCTACATAATTCCTTGAAGGAAAAACATAGTGGAAAAGATGAAAGCACAAAGAAAAAGAAACATCATGATATTTGGGTTGTTGATTTTCCTATAAATCCATTTGTATGTTTGAGTTTTTGGTTGTCCTATAAAACCATATAAATATTTTGTGTTGTTGGTTTTCGTATAAAACTATATGTATGTTTTGGGTTGTTGGTTGTCTTGTAAAACTATTTGTATGTTTTGGGTTATTGGTTGTCCTATAAAACAATCCTTGTATATTGTTGTTTGTCCTTGGAAAACAATCCTTGTTTAGGTTGATGGATTTCCCAATAAACCATCCATATCATGAGCATGCACGGGTGGCAAGTTGCGAATGAAGTGTGATCATTTTTTCCCCATGTTTACACTAAGGGGGAATGTTAAGAAATCATTACATTATAGTGCTGCATTGTAATAGTTACTATATTTGTGAGAGTTGTTGAATAATTATTTATATAATTTACATGTATAATGGATGTTATAATCACACACATAAATAGGTTTGGAGGAACATTGGGTGGTTGTGAGAACACTCGTAGATTAGTGGGTTAGAGAGATTTACGGAGTTTGTTATCCTCAAAACTCATTTTATATATTTGTATATTGTTACGTTGGGTAATAGTGTGAAGCTATTACATTAGGTGTATTCACAATGATTTGTGTGTAATAAATTTCTGTTATTTTGAAACTTGCAGTACAAACATGTGAGAAGGAGATGCATAAATAGAAATCCTAAACTGTAGAGGTGATAACACCAAGAAAAGGGGTGGAGACACTCTCAGGTGAGTGGAAATGGAAGAAAATGATGAAGGAGAGGGCAAACTTGAGTGCCATAGTCCAAAACAACATTCAAACCACCATGTCCATGGAGCACAACACATTTAAGACCGTGTAAGGAGAACAAAAGATGAACAAAACACCTACAGATGCAATGAAAGGCAAGAAAATGCAATAGAACATAGATAGGGCAGAAAATAGCCACAAAACATGAATTTTATTTCTTCAAGTATGCATAATCCATTAGATTGAAGGATAAGAGACAAGTATCACCATGCAATATGTCCAAATATAAGGTCTGCAAATCACCACTACTCTGAAACAATTTTGACATAGTACCATTACATTCATAACACCCCCCTTCAAAAATGAGAGGTTTTTACAATATATAGAAGAATGTGTATGAGAGAGAAGAGGGAAACTTGAAATTATTCCCCCACCTACCAAAAATAAGCATTAAATGTCTAGAAAGGGGTTTGGGAAGCCTATTAAGGCCATCTCTCTATGATTTATTTCTTATAGAAGAAGAAATGCACCATACCTCATTAAAATTGGTTGTTCAACTACCCGGGACTATATCTTTTAATGATGAAAATGTTTAACTCTTTTTACCCAACTAATCTCACCTAATTAAAGATTTGAAGTTTTCATGATGGATTTCATGATGAGAGCTTTCCAAAATTCCAAGTTTTCGAATTCGGACAACTAGGGAAAAATTATGGCCATGCGTGTATGGAGGGGTTGAGTAGGAACATGGGTTCCCTATTCATAGCTATAGTCCACAATTAAATATTTTTTCCTTTTTCATGTGGGTGAATAATATTTTTGGATCACTAAGGGAACTCGAGAATTGGTTCCTTTTTTGAATTTGGTGCCTATACCCCTTGGTTCTCCTGTAACCTACAACCTTCACAACACTGCTCAATGTTTCCTTTGTTTTTAAGGTTAGAGATTAATGTAGAAAACTCTTCATTCCATGAAACCATTCCTGAAGTGCTTCATTCTTCCACATTATGGTTAATATGTACCCCTCCCAAAACTCATACTCCCCACCTAACTCCTTTGGTGTGGATCAATGGAGCTTACAGGCATGTATTGTTATTAAAGAAATTTTTCCGCCCGATGCCTTAGTACCAAAAACTCTCCCCAAACCCACAATACACTATGCTTTTCCCTTGAATCCTTTGCTTTATGACCCGATCAAAATTTTAGAGAACTCACAACATGACGACATGAAGACTCGATCGACATTGTTCCAGGTGATATTCCATGCACCCACATTTCCTCAATACACTATAAATGACCCTTTGTTTATATTACAGACTTTAGACCACTATGGGGAAGCAATGAGATTGGAGAACTAGTTTCATCCACACCTCAAAACCTACAATACACTAGAAGTAGCCCATTTTTTAACCTTTTCTAAAATCTTCTAAGTGTTTGGAATTTTTAATATTGGAGAAATGGAGGGAAATTCCTTAGAATAATTCCAAGTGCCCACAACATGAAAAATACTTGTTTTTCAATATTTATCACCAAGATCCCATGAAGTTTTACAAGTCTAATTTTTCAAGTTAGCAAATTTTTATAGGGGAAAATTGGATAATAAGTGATCATAGACTAATTGTACATGAATTATTAGCATCTTAGTTCATATATAACTTTGGTGTGAGTTAATTCCTGTTCATATTGGGTTTGTTTTTGGATTTTCTTTCTTTTACATGTTTTTGTTGTTGTCTCAGTTTATTGTGTAAGACATGATTTGTTTTTAGCATATGTGATTTTTTAATTTGTTAACTCTCTCTGGTAATTTTCTTCATCACTTGTACTTTGTTTGTTATCATCATCACATCTATATCACATCCATCTATCTGTAACATCATACATCATCACAAATAAATGTTAATCTATCAACATGTATGCTAAGCTACATCATCATCATCATCATAAAAATTAAATGATCATCTATTATACTCATGACATCATATTCTATACTTATAAAAACATGTGAAAAATACAATATCTCATCATCAAAATGAGGTATAATTGTCCATTATATGTATAAATATAAAAAAATCACAATGTCCATATACCAAATGTATCTTGAAAAAATCATATACATGTCGATATGCCATCATGGGCATCGATAAAAATGTTCCTTCATGAAGAGGCATTTATAAAAAATAACTACATATGCCAACATGTAACCTGAGTCATCATATGTGTCTCTCTCCCATACCAGACTACTCCGGCCTACCACCACGTGGTGGAATTTGTACTAGTCTCATTGATCTTGAATGCCAGTGTGACCTCATAGATATGCTCCCGATATCGATTAAATACATGGGATCTTTTTCCCTCTAGTAAAACAGCTTAGTAAAACCCCTATAATAACCGACCTTTGCAAGAAATTGCCATAAGATTGGGTATAACATCCCCTAGGCCACTAGTTGTCACCACATGTTATAAGGCATCCACTTTGATGTAATCTAGTGTATCTAGATCCTCATTTGGTCCATTTCTGTAGTAAGAATGTCATGCTATGCAACCACCTAGTATCTCTCTATAGTGTGTTATTGTACATGTTTTCTAAGGGCAACCTGTTATGTGGTTCTCTTCTCTCGATTGTCTTTGTTGTGTCTACACCGTGATAAGTTCTATATCCCCATGTAACATGGCCACTAATGGCCCACCTATTGTCCTTGGCACCACTACATGTGGTGGTCCTTGTAATACCTCAACATCATCTCCACTATCTCCTCCATCCCCTGTCTTGCCAACACACCTGGACTACCCGGTATCGATGGAGATGGAAAAATATGTACTAGTTCCTATTTAGGAACATGCATTTGTAATCCTAGTACCTATTATGGTACCTACTATAAAATTGATGTGGTACCTATTTTACTTCCCATTGACGGGAACCTATTGTATAACCTAGGCCACTAAAATATGCATGTGTACATTCTAACTTTGCACTAGTGGCCCATGTGTTTCTTATACCTATGGACCCTATTGCTGGGTGTGTCCCTATCAATGTACCTTGGAATCATGTTGGAAAATTTTGTCCCTATATCTTAACCTCCGTACTCCACCCCCAACTATTAATTTTTCTATCTTAGATGTTATAACCGCTTGAGGAATGGTAATCATCACCGGCATGATCATCGAATACCATGCAACGTAGTCAACAATCATACTTGGATCTACTATATGTACATGATCATCCCATGCCTATGGGCTAACTCCAAATAAGCTATGTCTAGTATGCTCGTACTCTGATTTGGATACCAAAATCAAATGTCTCCCATGCTATGCATGCATACCAACGCTCTCCACCTGGTATCCCCCGTATCACACCTAATTGGCACTATACTCTTTCCACCATGTACTACTCCATAATGTGGCTACAAATCGCCTATAAGGAATTTCTCTACCTCTGTTGTTATTAGCTTGAAAGAATCTTTAGGCCATTGATACAACATGTACGATCTCCAAGTCACCAATTATAAATCATAAAAATATTTCCTATAGAAGGTTGTGTCTCACATATGGCCTATATGGATTTCTCCCACTATCTACCATAATTTACAAGATGGATCATCGAAAACCTAGATCTTAGTGCTCCTAATTTTCATGTAATAGAAATGTGATCCCATGACCATATTTCTAATAATGTAGCATCGCTTAGGAACCTCATACCTCTGTATGCTATCAAATGGAGATGTTTGTATTAATGAGAAAGTATACACCTTTGTCCCCATGCAATAATCTCCCGTAAATCAACCTAGCCACAAATATAATCAATATAAGATGGAAGTGTGTACCCGTCTTATCGGTTAGTAAGTAGCCACTGATAAGAGCCATCAAGTATATAGGAAGTTGAGTTATCCTCCTATCATCAAAACATCAGTACAAGTGTACCACCATCCCCTCTCTAAGTATATCATATATCAAGAAAATATCCTAGATGTGTCCTCATATGAAAAAACATGCCCATCATACTCAGCTAAACTCCCTATATCGCAGTACCCATATGATCGATATATGTCCTCTAATGTGACTATCATATCCCAAAGATGAAGTTGGAATGTATGGCTCTTATTATTTCATCACTACCCTAGGAAGCCAACAAGTTATCATCAAATATCATATGAGGAAACTATGTTATATATGATATCCCTATCGCATTTAGAAAATACACTAATCCCCTCTCCTCTTGTGAAAATGTCCTTTGAAAAATCTTGTAGCCATCCATGGCACTCTCGCACATCCAACGCTAGTCGTATCTCCTTAAAATCACTCAAAAATATCAATTAACATTCATTTATTCATTCCTAAACCTCTACATTATTCCTAAAAATACTAAACCTACGCTAGTAAACCCTTTAGTATGCTAGTGCATGCATCATCACTCTAGTATACGCACTTCAATGCTAGATCATTTAACACTAACATGCCTAATTTTACACTAGCGCATGCATGCTAGTGAGTTCACACAAACACTAACATACTGAAATTGATGCTAGTGTATTTAATATGCTAACACATGCACCTATCCACACTTATTCTCGAGACTTTAATGCTAGTGCCTGAAATTTCATGCCAAAGCACATTCTTTGAGATACGATAGTGTGTATAAGTGCATTCACTAGTGTTAAAATTTAAATTTCCTCTACTTAAAATAAGTAATAAATATGATCAAAAGTGAATTTTCTGGGGTACTCATCGTGGCACCATCGGATGGAGTCTGCGTAAACTCATGAATGCGATTTGCATGATGTTTTCTCTTCTATTGTTGAGCCATCCCTCTCAATACTTAGAGCTCAAATATATCACAAATGGGTCACGATGATTTTGAAGACTCACACCCTTATTTTTATACCATCTTTAATGCTAATTTATCATTTTTTGGCCCATATGGTCACAATTATTGATTTTTATTCACCAGCTTTTTTCTATCCCTTTTCTCATGCAATTTATTTCTATTTTTTCACAAGGACTTGTTTATTTATACAATCATTTTTAAACCATTATTTTTTTCTCACTAGGGCATCTTTATGCTTCTCTAGGAAAATTTAGGTGTCTTGAACACACTACTTCCTCTTAACTGCATTTTTGTGAAATGTCATTAATTCCAAAAAAATTTAAAATATCAACAACTCAACAAAAAAATCATAATATCTCAAAAAATAATAAAAATCCAATACTTTAAAACTTTGAAAAAAACCAAATAATCATAATATTGTTTTAAACAAAAATTTGCTTCTCATCGAAATATTACAATTTGAATGCTCATGAAGTGGATATTTCAACATCACAACATAATCTCGATAAAAAAATTCCTTTATCTACAACCATCATGATCATTCCAATCTTACAATTATCACTTTCTTCCTTTTGTATGATAGCTAACTCTGCTTGGGGCAAGTCACACAATTGTTTCTCCTTCGCGATATAAATTTTCCCAGTGTAATTCAACTTTGGTCATTTACAAAATGCATCTAACAAGATTTTAATGAGGATTTCCTTTACTTTTCTCTTCCATATTGATCCTATTCCCACCTTGGGGTATTTGCATCTACTTAATCCTCATTGTGGGACACATTAAAGGCATCGTTGATTGTCTTATTTTTCAAAGTTGTGTTAGATTGTTGATGTTTACTTTGTAGACCAATTACAAATAGTGTGATAATATCTTGGTTCATTTATAACCCTAATGCCTGCACCTACTATTCATATTGGGCTTGTTTTCCTTTTTCTCTTTTATTTACTGTGTGTATGTTTGTTTATGTGCATCAAGGATAACCATCCTGGATTATTTCATAATCATGGTGATAATTCTATTGTGTAAAAAAAAAAAGTTTTCTCTAATATTCAAACTCTCCAAACAATTCTAATGCTACATGATTTAACAAAAATAGAATTTATTATGTTAAACCCTAGATATTGTAGAGTAATGTATGCAAAATATGATAAAAAATAGATAAGTATGAAACCCTAAGTGTAAGACAAGGAAAGAGTGACTTAGTTTATTTACGCTTCCCTGAAGGTGATCTTGATTAGAACAACTAAGGAACATAAAGGGAAAACTATCACAAAAATTCTCGGTAAATTCAAGAACTATCCGATGAGAGAGGAAAAGGGTGCATGGAATGGAACTAGGGTGTCTAGGTTCAAAAATCCTCTGCTAGGTGCTTATGACCACGTAGGATCTTATAGATTTTTTTGGTGCCGTAAAAGTGTTCTTGTTAGTCATTATTGGTCACCTATATGTCATACTATGATCATAGAATTCACCTATAACCTACAACAATATGTTGACCTGTAAAACCATCAAACTACATCAAATATAAAAAATAAAATATGTAATATGGGGAGTCGAATGACCTCGGTATTCACTCGACATAGTGAACTTATAAGCGAGTGTTGTTCTACATCTTAGACTCTATGTAGTTTGTGTGTGCGTGTGTGAAATAATCGTGCCCTAAGAAGACATTGTTCAAGTGCACTTGATAGCATACGATATCTAGATGTACCAATGTAAATATATGTGTGGATGGAAAAATAAAATTCCCCTTCCTATGAAGTGTATGCAGAAAATGTGATCCCTTTTCCCTTGAATGAATGCTAGATGGATGTATTTAGTGCTCATAGATTCCTTTGGATGTAAGATTAGGTGATGATAATAGATGATTATAGTTTTTTGCTTTATGTTGGTCACATATCTTTGTATTTATATGATGTCCCCTGGTTGAATTTCATAATTGATAACTAGAAGTCCGAGCCATAAGAAAACAAGATGTTTAAAAGATAAAAGAGGCCCAAAAAAAGCGAGCAAGATATAAAGAGGTCGAGGGTTCCCGGAGGGGATGAGGGTGCCTAGGGGCTTGTTTTTGAAGCCATAATAGATAAATAAATAAAGATCAGACTGGTCCGTGGGGTGTGTAATACAAAAGAGAGAGCAAGAAAGAGAGAAAAGAGGCCAAATATAGTTGTTAACTACTATTTTTCTCACTTAGGAATCATGTAAATGCAATTATTTTGTTAGGACGTAGAAATGTACTCAAATACATAATTTTTTGTCTACATTTTCCACCACTTTATGTTGTTTAATGAGTACGTGATAACATAAAGTAGATAAGAGATGTGTACTTGATAACCATGTAGAGTGTGATGGTGAAATTCATGATGAGTGGATAAGTGAGAGTGTGAAGTGATAAAAAATGAAGCGTAGAAGCTAAGAAGGGAAAGTGATCCAGGGGTAAATTTTATGTGATGTACCATGTTTTACCTATTGATGTACTTGATGAAGGGTTTGGCTCTTTGCTGCGTATTCAGGATGGACTGTAAAAAGAGCAAAAGAGTTGTCAAAGTCATGTATTATGGAAATTCTTATAGGAGTATGTAAAAGCACGTAAATGTGAAAAAGTAGTAAAAGGAAAGTGTGCACCTAATTTTTACAGAGTGAAAAAGATAGAAAATGTCCTAAAAATGTTGTAGAAGAGAGAGTTTTAAAGTGATCTCATTGCAAGAGTGAATTTTTTGGGAAATCTGATGCCGAGAATGAGTTTTTGGGAGATCTCATGCCACAAAAGAAGAGTTTTAGGGAGAGAGGTATAGTGTTACTCTCCTTCCATGACTACTTTTTGATTATACACCACCACAAATGGTGTGATTCTATTTTGTTCCAATTTATATTGTATTAGTTCTAAATTTGAAATGGAGAAAGAATGCATTCTACTTGCTAGAGGATTTTTTATGTACTGTGAAGCTTGATTTGTGAACTTCTATGAAATGTGATGATCTAAGAAATTAATTTTAATTTCCCTTGGTTATAGGTGCCCAAGAAAGGTCAGGAACACCCATGCTCTAGTTTCTATATTTGGGCGCTAGAGTATGTCCTAAATTAAGCACCCAAGTTAGATTTAGGGTCATTTATGTAATCGTAATCCTGTCTTGATTCTATAATGTGCACATCTAAATTGTATCTCTAAGCTATTGTATGGGGTGAATGATTCACCTAATTTATGACCCCCTCATTTGGGGTGCATGTGATGCTAATAGAAGCACGCATCTAAAGGAGAGGACGTGAGTATGAACTAAAGTGGATACACTACAGGCGGGAGGGGATGTTCATGGTAGAAACTAAGGCACATGAAAACAAAGTGGCTAAATAGACGTGTCAAAGTGCAAGAAAGACAATTATGCATATATAAGACAATGTGCAATCAAATAATAAGATAGGATAGGCCATGAAAAGTGGGGTTTAAACATGATACATAACTCATAATGTCACAATACAATCATGACTGAAGCGGCCAAAAACATACTATGTGCATACAAGAAAAATTTCATAGCCCGTAAACAATGGAAAACAATGTCAAGTAAAGTGTAATAAACAACCATGGTGGCATATACAATTGTAAAAAAATGTTGCACATAAACCACACATTAGTATGTTAGAAAGATACAAAGTATGTTAAGACGTGTATGAATCAATGTAAATTGATGTGCTACTTATAATAGGAAGTAGTATATAATGGAACAATAACAACTGTGATGTATGAGAAAGTAGATTCCCAGAGCCTTGGTGTGACTGAAAAGGATACAATGTCGAGAATTATCACCGCATGTAGTGATCTATAGAAAGTCCGCATTCACAACTAAAGACCAAGTGAATGTGCATGTGTATATAGAAAAATATAATGACATACTAAGTATTCGTCTAGCATCGAAAACAAATTGTACATGTAAGTATAAGAAAGAAAGAATAAATGTGACCAAGATATGGAATATGTTGTGGATGAGTGAGATGGAATCATCATGCCCCCGTAAGATAAGGATGAGTATGAGATGAGGTTCATTTATAAAGGACCCCTTGGAAGTCAAGAATGAACCATAGAACAAGAGTGTTTCATTAGGAAATGGTTTGGAAGTGAGATGCTAGAATGATTGATCATGAAGCACAAAGCATGAAATGTGACGAAGGTGAGGTTAATTTCAGATTTAGACCCTCAGTAGTCAACTATGAATCATGGAACTAGAGTTTTTTTATAAGATAATGGTTTTAAAATGTGTGCTAGAAAGATAGATCATGAAGCATAGACCTTGAAATGATAATTTGGTGAGGTTCATTTTAGATGTAGACCCTCAACGGTAGACTATGAACCGTGGAACTAGAGTGTGTGAAATTGTAGTGATGATACAAGATGTGTGTATCAAGTTGTGTAATATTAATGCTAAGAAATATGAAGTATGAAGCAAAAAGTGCAATAGAAGAAAGGAGAGAAAACCTATATGGTTAGGAGGGGGGATAATAAGCATGATTCCCCCCCAAGCATATGATGTAGAAAACAATCCAGAACATCATTTAAGAGACCATCATTTTCATGGTTGAAGCCAAACAAAGAAGCGTTAGAGGTGGATAAGCAATAACATGACATTGGTCATATAAAGAGCCATTGCGGCATAAATTATACATTCCCATTACATATTCTTCATCGGTGAAAGGTGGTAGTGGACAACCATGTGCATACCAGTGAGTGAGATTTTTGTATAGCCGAGAAATGAATCATTTCAAATAGAAACATGGCCGAAAGGCATGGGAAATGTGATATCAATATGATTAGGATCCAAAGTTCCACTAATGTATTCAAGCCAAAAATGTCCAAGTGTAAGTGGAGAAGTACGATAAGAACACCTGTAACGATGATTCATTAATGGAATACATGAAGGCCATAAGCATCAGTAATGTAGAAATATCTATGATAGAGGTGAGGATAATGAGATAGAGGAAGAATTTCATCGAGTAAAAATCCTAGCCATGTCAAGCCATCATATGTGCAAACAGTGTCGGAGAAAGTGGGATCAAATGGAATGTGATACCAATAATAGTTATTTATATTCATGAGGGAAAATATCAAAAAATATCATTGAAATATGACTCATCTATCTCAATAGGATTAAAGTTAATATTGTGTAAGTTGTCATCAATAATCTCGATGGTATCAACCTCATCATAAGAATCATTAGTGTTGGAATTGTCATGTTGAATAACAATATCAAGAATATTTGTAGTATTAGATCCAAATGTAGGAGTGAGAGAAGTCTCGACAAGTAGAATATTGGTAGCTATAGGAGTAGAAAAAGTGGGTGAAAGGATATCAATAGTATGAGTGGGAATGGATGGTATGATTTTAGAGATGGAATTAGGTTGCGGATCACTGGATATCCAACATCATAGGTAGTAATGTTTCTACATGGAATAGACTTTCATAGAGGAATATGAATAATAGTAACAAGATCTATTCGATAAAAATTGAATGGATCAGGTCAACAACAATGGTATGTTCATATCCATCATGTAATAATTTAACACACCAATTAATTATACATGGTACAAAGGTGGTAATACATGAATCCATGGTCTACCTAAAAAAGATTAAACCGAAATGAGGCATCGATAATAGATAATACCATAGTAAAATTGTTAGGAGTAACTTGTATAGGTAAAGTGAATGTTCCCATACATGTGTGAGTAATAGAATCATAGCCATGAATGAGAGTGTAATTTTTAGTAATTAGATTATCAGTAATGCCAATTCTCCTAAGGAGGGATACAAACATAAGTTTATAGTAGATTCATGGTTAATGAGTACACACTTGATGCAAATGACACCTATATATTGGCAAAAACAAAGGTACAAGAGGATTGAATTCAATATATGGAGGTATATCCTAATTTTTAAATGATATAACATGTGGCACGTTTTTAAGAGATTGAATAAGATGCATTAAGGCCACGTGAATTATTTCTTTCATTGTGGATAAAATGAAGGGAAAAATCTAATGTATGACAATAATCAGTGCACAAGGCAAGAGATCATTAGGATAAATTTTTGCAAGTGTATTCTTAAATTGATCAATGATGTCATAACCCTTAATGGTGGTGGTAGGCATGGTAGAAGTATTTAACGGTGGATACAAGTTGGTGGAATTGTAGGAGGGTGAGTTTGGCGAGTAGTAACTACATTGATGAATGGATCAGCTATAAGAGTGATGAAGAAAGGAGGATGTTGAGTATGAACTTGCATGAAATCAACAACGGTAGTAATCATGCCATAAATCTTACTTGGGGTGAAAGAAGGATAAGAAAATCGATCCATGCATTCATAAGAAAGAGATAGATGTTGATGCATCCTCGAAGGTATGGTTTGAATGAGTGGGTTCACCAAATGATTTAACAAAAATAGTTTTTATGCTAATTTTAAAACCTAGATATTGTAGAGTAACACATGTAAAATATGATAATCAACTACTATATACAATATGGCACAAGCAATAAGCTAGATAAATATTAAACCCTAAGTGAAAGAGAGGGAAAGAGTGAATTAGCTGATTTAAGCTTCCCTGAAGGTGATATGGACTGGAACAACTAATGAACATGAAGGGTAGACTATCGAAACCATGATAAGTAAATTTTAAAAGTATCGAGATGAGGCTAGACCAGTGGTTCCTAAAATGGGGTGAGGGTTTTAGGCACGGATACTTATGTTAGACTCTTGTGACCACACAAGAGATCAAAACCTAGTTGTTCTGGTGTTGCACAAGTGTCACTGGTAGTCATTTTTGGTCTCCTGTATGTCACAATTTGATTAAATAATTCACTTGTAACTGTAAAGTGATGTCAACCTGTAAAACCTTAAAAATACATCAAATCCTGAAAAGAAAAGATATAATATGGGGAGTCGATTGACCTTTGAGTCACTGTGAGTAAAATTACAATGAGTACTAGATCACATATCAAATTCTTTGTAGTTCTTGTGTGTGTGTGAAAAAATCATTCCTTGGGTATCCCTTTGCAAGTGTACTTGATAGCGTGTAATAGCTAGATGTACCAATGTAAATAGATGTGTGGATGGAGAATTAACTTCCCCTTCCTATGAAGTGTATGGAAAAAAATGCATTACCTTGTCCCTTGAATGGATGGTAGATGGATTCCTTTAATGCTCTTAGATACCTTTGTATGTAAAATTAGGTGATGATAATAGATGCTTAGATCCTGGTCCTTTACTTTGGTCACATAGATTTCTATTTATATGATTCCCTTGGTTGAATTTTGTAATTGACAGCTAAAAGGCCGACCCATAAGAAAATAATATGTCTAAAAGATAAAATAGGCCCAAAAGAGGTGAGTAAGATAGAAAGAGGTTGGGACCACCCAGAGGGGACAAGGGCACCCAAGATTTGGTGTCTAAATCCATAAAATATAAAGCAATAATGTTAAAACTAGGCCATGGGGTGTGTAAGACCAAAGATAATACAAGAAAGATAGAAAAGAGGTCAAAGATAGTTGTTAATTAATATTTTTCTCTCTTAGGAATCATGTAAATGCAAATATGTTGTTAGGATCTAGAAACATACCCAAGTACGTGATTTTGTGTCTACACTACAATAAAATTCCTTCTCCTCCTAATTCCTTTCTTTTTCCTATCAAGTGGTCATCCACTGCCTTGTTGCATCATCCACCTACTTGAGGGGGAATTCGCTTACCATTCTATCTTATTGGGGCATCCAAATACTTCACCACTTTCTACTCACTAATATGCATGTGTTTACTATCTTTAAACCATTATTACTTCATAATAACATGTTCAATAAGGGAAAATGTAGACACCTTAAAAATACATACATATTTACATCCTTCTTAAATTCTATATTACCATAGCATACCCCTTTGGAATTAATTAAATTAATTCCATTAATCAAATACCTCAATCTAGATTTAATCAAATTAATTCTATTTCGTAAGTTACATTCCTACCCTTTAGAATTAAATATTTTATTCTCGTTATACCTTTGTAATTAATTACGTTAATTCCCACACTCTCTAGCCAATATAATTAAATAAATGGTTAATTATTCCATCACAATTACATACTAATTAATTTAGTTATTTAATTAATCCTTTTATCCACTTAGACTCCAATTAAGCTCCATTTGGGATCCACCTCCCTAATCTAGTCAATCGCACTTATAGAATCCTAGAAAGGTGGGGGAAATTCAATTTCACGTCAACCACCATTCGTATGTAAATTTTGCATCGAATAATTTATTGTCCCTTAAAGGATTATTCAATTCAATCAAACTGCTGGAACTTCCTCCATTTCTATTTTAAGAATATGCATTCATGATTCAATTAAACACCTTCAACCTCTCCATCGAATTATCTTATTCTATAAAAGTGAGGCCACTTTTTTGTAAAATAATCCCTGGAGCTTTAAGAAAATTGCATCCAATTTCTTTCAATATGACATCCGCATTCTTGTGAAATATTCTCGTAGCATCTGCAAACACCTTTAGAGATTAATATCAAAGAGCATCCACAATCCAAATCTTCAACAAGATAAATAAATCTTAAAGCTTCTACAACCTTATGTTGAGGTTTGTAAGAAGTCTACAATCAAGGTATAATATAGCATTTTTGTAAATAAGGTATAATTTCTTTGTTTACAAAACCAAACCTCATATCAAAATTTAAATCGATCCTAATTCGATTTCACAAGAACAGTCAAAATTTCAAAGTGAAATTCAATGAAACATGTAACAAATGTGGCAAATTTGGTCATAAGGAGTCTAGTTGTCGTGAAAATAATTTTTTTGTTAAAAATAATAAAAATAAGAAATTTAACAATAAGAAGAACGATCAGAACAAGAACCAAAATTAAAACCATGCAAATAATGCTTTGAGCAACTGTTTCCTATATATTGCACTCTTAACTTTGAATGAAAACAAAGGGATCCTAGATTGTGATGCCTCTAGGAACATGACCTATATTCATGATATCATCATAGATGTTGTAGAATATGAGGAAAATATATATCTTGGGTAAATTCGATCATTTGATCCGAAATTTGTGGAAATGTTAAATTAAAAATTGGAACAATTAATAATGTCTTATTCATTCCTTATTTGAAAATAACATTTTATATTACTCTTAATTAACTAAAGAAAATTATAAAGTTGTATTATTGTAAAATAAATGGTATGCAAAAAAATGAACTCAATAATGTTATTGCATCGATAGACAAAACTGGTTTATATATTTTTGATGGATTTGTTTCTTAATCGTGCTTTTCTTCTTCTAGAAACGAAAATTCAACTTTGACATAAAAGACTAGGACATGTGAATTTTAAAAGTATGTATGAAATGTCTCACCTAAACCTTGTAATAGGTATCCTTAAGATGAAATTTGATCATAAAACATATGAACGTTTCTTTTATGGTAAGTGACATGTTGAACCTTTTCACAAACATCACGATCTAAATCCATATCAACTCTGTTAGAGTTGATTCACATTGATGTGAGACATCCACTTGAAGTTCCCTCTCTCAGTACAAACTTGTATGATTTATGTTTTATTGATTATTTATCTAGGATGACCTAATCATACTTTATTAAGAAAAATTATGATGTCTTGTCTAAATTTCAAGAGTTGAAAGCTTTAATTGAAAATGCTTCTAATTTAGAAATTATAAGAATAAAAATTGATAACAGAGGTGAGTATGTTAGTAAGAAGTGTAGACACCTAAAATCCTCCTACACATTTTTAATACTAAAATTGCATTAATTATCCTCTTTCCCAGCATTTCCATTAAAATTATTGATTTCTCATTAATTAATAAACATCCCCTCTATTTCGGTCAATTAACGACACTTAGTTAATTAACTAGCCTTTCCACCATTTAGGATGCCAAATAATTACACTTCATTAGTTATAATCCTCATATAATCATTTAATTAACTATTATTAGTTAGTTAATCCTTTATAACCTTGTATTTAATTAATAAAACTTCTTATTAAATAAATCCCCCTTTTAAATCATCTCAATCCTACCTATTTTCCTCTAAATCACCTCCAAATAGCTTTCTAAGCTTAACTTGGCCTATTAAATAATCCTAGTTGATTAATTAAATCATCTCCAACTCCCATGAGTTGCTAATTATAATCAATTCTTTCTAATCATTCTTATCTCTTCTTATTCTACTTTATCTTTTATCCCACATTCACTAGGATTCTAGCTTCTCCCAAATTGGAAAGCTATACATAGAACCCAATATTCCCCTCTCAAACTTATACCACACTTTTTCTAGTGATTATCTTGCACATGATAAAGGAATTTTCTTCTTGAAAATATTATTCATTCTTCTCATTTGTGAGTAATAAAGGAAGACACAAACATGGTCATTAAGCCATTTTGTGAGATTATTTCCTCATTTGGAGATAACATTCAATTGAATTTTTATTATCAAGATAGGTTCAATAATTCCACGCAACTCAAGGTAGTGAGGTGATGCAAAAGGCTTCGTAAAGATGTCTACAACCTGCTGTTGAGTCGGAAGGTACTCCAAGCAAAAAAATCCATCCTGAATGTGCCGAATGAAGTGGATGTGTATCTCGATATGCTTGGTCTGCTGGTGCTCAAATGGGTTGCGAGAAATGTGAATTGCACTTTGGTTGTCACACCAAAGTATAGTCGGTGAATCGTGGGAATCCAAACTCTATCAATAACTAGGCAAAGCCAAAGAATCTGCTAACTCATTGTAACTGCTGCCCTGTACTCTACCTCTGAAGATGAAAGTGCAATAGCCTGTTGCTTTTTGTACACCCAAGCAACTGGAGAAGAACCAAGACAAAAAGACAGCCAGAAGTGGAACGCCTGTCATCAATAGAAACGCCCAATCTGAATGTAAACCCAACCAATCGAATAGAGCCCCTAGTGTAGTGTAGGCCAAAGTGGGAAGTGTCATGCAAATAGCACAAAATCCTTTTAGCATCCTGCCAGTGACTACTATGAGGAGAATGTGCAAACCGAGATACAAGCCCTACTACAAATGAAATATCAGGGTGAGTATGGGTCAAGTACATGAGACTCCCAACCAATTGCCTATACAATGTAGGATCACAAAGTGGTGTGGTACATGTGGATGTAAGAGTAACCCCAGGACTAAAAGGAGATGGACATGGCTTGCAATCAGCCATATCAAGCAGCCTAAGAAGATCATGGGTGTATTTTTGTTGACACAAATGAATCCCTGAATCTATCTGAGAAATTTGTAAACCAAGGAAATAATGCAATAGCCCAAGATCTGTCATGTCAAATTGTGTAGAAAGAGCCCTCTGAATAGTCTGAATGTGGGAAGAAGAGCTGCCAGTAAGTAATAGATCATCAACATACAAGAAAAGTATCACAATATCCTCACCGACATGCTAGAGATACACTGTATGATCGGAGTGGCAATGAACAAAACTAGTAGATAGAAGAAAATAATCCATCTTCTCATACCAAGCTCGAGGGGCTTGTTTGAGACCGTAGAGAGACCTTCGGAGCTGAAAAACAAGAGAAGAATCTGAACAAATCCAACCACATATATATTTCCTCTTTTAGATCTCCATGTAAGAAGGCACTCTTCACATCCATCTGGTATACGGGCCACCCCTGTGATGCAGCAATAGCAAGTACAAGGCATACAGAATCCATCTTGGCAACGGGTGTAAAAGTCTCAGAGTAATCAATACCTTCGACTTGTGAAAATTCCTTCGCAACAAGACGAGCCTTATACTTGTCAATGGACCCATCAGTTGTGTATTTGGTTCGGTATACCCACTTACACCTAACCATCTTTCTTCCTTTAGGAAGAGATACCAAATCCCAAGTATGATTGTTCATCAAAGAAGAATACTCAGCTGTCATCGCATCATCCCACTCCTGTATCCCATGAGCCTTTGAAAAATACTGTGGATCCTTAAAAACTTCCTGACATAAAATTCTAGAACCTGTAAAATGTGCGTGATGATGCCTAGTGGGTGGAAGATCCTCTATGAAAGGTGCTGCCTCAGAAACTATAGTACGAGGCCACTTAGGCATAGTGACAACATAAGTGGGAATAAGATCTTCAACGACATCTATAACCTCCTCATCAATCTCCTCAAAGAAAATATCCTCAAGATGAGATGACAAAGAAGAAGGAATGGAAGAAGATAAAGAATCACAAAGAGTGAAACGCTCATCAAACTAAACATGTGTTCGAAAAAGAACATCATGTGTATCAGGATCTAAAATATGATAAACTCACATGTCCTGACAATACCCTACAAAGATCAAGGGTTTACTCTTCTTATCCAAAGCTTTCCTTTTCTTCTTTGGCACAAAGGCCCAAGCATGGCTCCCAAAGACTCAAAAAAATGAGACATCTGGCTTAGTGTTGGACCAAGCTTCCTCTGGAGTCAAATGCTCAAGTGCTCTGTGTGGTGTGTAATTCTAAATATAGTTAGAACAATTAATTGCTTCTGCCCAATAGATAGGAGGTATATCTATAGAATGCATCATATAGTTAGCCATTTCCTTCAAAGTTCTATTCTTCCTTTTCTGCTAAGCCATTCTTTTGTGGAGTATGAGGAACAGAATGCTAGTGAATAATGCCTTGAGTTTCCAAAATTTAGAAAACTCATTGCTGAAGTACTCTCCCCATTATCAGTACGAAGGATATTTATGCAACTAGAATATTGTTTCTCGACCAAAGCCTTGAAGACTTTGAAGTGTGAAAAAAATCACTTTTGTACTTGAGAAAATAAACCCAAGTACGCCTCGAGAAATTATCAATAAATGTAAGTGCATACTTAGCTCCATTGAAAGATGGGGTAGGAAAAACCATCAAGTCACTATGCACAAGCTCAAGTGGTGAAGAAGCTCTCTTAGACAAATTATTAGGAAAATGATCTTGGTGTTGTTTCCCTAATGCACAACCATGACAAACTCCCTCAAGACAAGAAACTCTAGGAAGACCATCTACCATACCATGAGTGCTCAACTCCTTCAAATATCTGTAATTGAGATGTCCAAATCTTTCATGCCAAAGCTTACTTTCTGAATCTGAATGAGAAACCAATCATGTCCCTATAGAAGAAGTGTCATCAAAACCTTCAAAGTGATATAGTCTTGAACTATGATCAACAATACCCTGAGAAACAAGTGAAAAAGGCTCCAACAAAGTTCTTACTTCTGCCCCATGTGGTGTAAAAGTCACTTGTTTTCCCTTGACCAGAATGACAAATTTGATATACAAAAAGTAAATTTGTAGTGATGTTAGGAACATATAGTGCATCTTGGATATTTCCACCATCAAGTTGTATATCACCTTTTCCCTCAACAGAAAGAAAGGAAGAATCTCCAACCTCAATTTTGGAAGTAGAACTCAAACCTAGAGAAACAAAAGACTCTTTGGAAGAAGTCATGTGATGAGAAGCACCAGAATCTATAACCCAATTGTCTGCAAGTGGTGACTGAGATCTTCCAACAACATTAAGTGCTTTTCCATGCTGATTAGAAGGAGGTGGAATTGAGATAGAAATTTTGTGTTTCTTGATTGCATCCTCTAAGGCTTGCATTCGCTTATAACACCTATTTTCTTCATGATTACTACCCCCACAAAAAGAGCATGAACGGCTAGACTTATTCTTGGATTTAGAAGACTCCTTGGGTTTTGAGTTGTTTCTTTGGGTTTAGGAGCATTTTGAGATGGAGAAGGTGTGGATTTGGTTTTACTATTTGGTTTTCCCTTGCCCTTAGGATTAGATGCAACTAATTCCTTTTGAGAGGTGGAAGACTCAAGGTTAGATAATTTGGATTCTTCCTAGTAAGTCTTTCACAAAATATTTCTAAGCTAGGCATTTTGAAGGTGTCACCTAAGGAATCCATGCTAGAGAAAAAGGTAGAAGAAAAAATTTGGAATGGTCCTCTCAACTTGGATAGAATCAAGTAAACACACTCTTCATCTTTCTTATCTCTTCCACTCCCCTTCAATTGTGTCAACAAATGCTTGAACTTGGTAAGATAGTATATAATTGTTGGAAAATATTTAGGATTAAGAGAGGTGATCTCAATTTCAAGTTGCATAGCTCTCATTTGATCCACCTTACCAAATAAATCCTCCAATTTCTCCCATATTTTGAAAGGAGAGTCACACTTTTCCAAATGAAATAAAATATTGTCACTTACATAAGTTCCTATCAAACCCATACACTCATCAAATTTACACTGGTACTAAAATTTCTCATATTCTCTAGTGAACACTAGTTGTTCTTTAGAAGTTAAAGCCCATAATCCTTTCTGCTTAATTATTGTTTCCATTCTTGGTTTCCATGTGTGGTAATTATGTGTTGTTAATGGCTCAACATGAGTTAATGTAGAAGTAGATGCCATCTTAAAAAAATCACCAAAAGAAATGGAAGAACCAAGTAATGCAACAAGAGCCCCCAGATTTTGGCACTTTATAATGAGTGCGTGTTACAATATGGCACTTTATAATTATAGTGTGATTCTCAAAATAAATATTTCCAATGGAAAGAGCATAAAAAACTATGCACTTTTGCAAAAAAACGGCACTCAAAACCAAGTTACCGATCAAAAGATACAAGGTTTTCAATATTATGCTCTACTATTTATTTTAGTTTCCACTAAAATAGAATAAAATGCTCTTGCTTTCACCACACAAATAAAATGAAAGGGGGTTGCAGTTAAGCACCTACTAGTAGGAATCACAAGCTTTAAGCCCTCGTATGACCATATCATATGACCGGGGTGAGGATTTCAATGGGTGTGTGTAACTTACTATTTTGGGGTGTGTCACTGGTTTTCGAGAAAGTCACATCCAATTGCTTCTTTTGGTAAAAACTGTTATTTCTGGACTATGTTGAAAGTGACATTCGCCACCAAAATAGTAGTCTGCGGATTTTCCCAAAATAGCAAAAAAATGCACCGCCGTCCATGTACCCCTGCCAAAAGAGGAAAGAAACGTCTTTCCAAAAAAAGACCTCTCTGCGCATACAAAACCAAAATTGTACGCCGCAACCCAGAATTTTTTTCTTACTTTCCTTTTCCGTACGGCGCGAATCCCGAGGTGAATCCGGCTACACAAAAAAAACCAAAAATGACTGCCTCCCAAAATGGTCGAGTTTACAGTCGATCTTAGGGTTTTGCCACCTTCCGGATCCAATGGAAGCCTCTGTTTTGCATAAAAATGCACGCAGCAACAAAATACGAGAAAATCCTGAAATATATGAATATATAAAAAAATTATTTACAAAATAAAACTTACAGACGAATGTCAATAGCAATCTCTTGCTCTGATACCATAAAAGGAACGATAACCAGATCGTACCAAGCCAAGAACACATATGCTAATCAAACACCACGATCAATAAGATGAAAGCAATTCACTAGAATAACTTTACACAAAACCTTTGCAAACAAATGAGCAGCAATATCATATATTATTATGGAACTCAATGAAATACAATGAGAATGGGCCTTGCTTATATAGGCAAGGAATAACAATCTAAGAACTAGTCAAGGTCGTAGATCAAGCCATAAATCATGGAAAGAACTAGTCATCAAAGAACTAGTCAAGTCCATAGATTTATGAGAGAACTAGACATCAAGGATCTAGTCAATACCATAGATCTAGGAAATAACTAGTCAATACCATAGATCAAGGAAAGAACTATACCTAACAACTAGATAATATCTCCTAATATCTAAATAAATAAAAGAAATATCCACACACATAAGTGGGTGAGGATAAATACAATAAAGGTAAATAATATACCTAGGTGAACATGAGCTAAGGTAAATACCTACTCTAACAAAGTCTTCTATTCACATATTAAGGAGATGGGTTGTTATCAAAACTAGATCTTGATATGAAAAATTCAAGCTTTCTCCATGTTTTCAATATTAAGCATCATTTTTCACCATTCTACATGTTAGTTTTGTCAATTTGTTAAAAATATTAAGTTTTTGAGCATGTAGGTTAGTGTTTGTTTGAAAGAGTTGAGACTTATATTCACATATTAATGATATGGGTTCTATCAAAATTGAAACTTTGTTAGAAAATTTGATATTTCTTCATATTATCAGTCTTAGAGGTTCATTATTAATCATTCTACATGTTAATTTTGTCAATTTGTTTAAAATATTAAGTTTTTGATCATGTAGGTTAGTGTTTGATAGTGTTTAGTCTTCCTTTCACATATTAATGAGATGGGTTGCTTTGTCAAATTTGAATTTTTGTGGGAAAATTTGATCTTTTGGCAAATTTTAGGAATCTTTTTTTACATTTTTGAGTTCAAGTTAAGTGCATACTCGTGAGCATAAGAGCATATACATAACCCATCCTCCAGAGGCCATAACTTTTTCTCCCGAACTCGAATTTTTTTATGACAAAAAGGTATTGAAGTGAACAATGAAATGAACACATAAATTTATGATTTAGACTTATAGAAACTACAAAATTTTTCTTTATTACTTAAACTGGTCATTGTTTTTACATGTTATATTCATTTTAATTTGATCAACACCACGTATGCTCTTCTCTTGCACTTTTAAGTTACCTTTGGAATTATAAATGGATATGATTATAGATATTATTCTAACATTATGGTTATCATTTGTTTAGAAATCGTGTTAGCATTTTAAATATATGTTGGAAAGCTCCTTTTGGTTATAAATTCATCAAGACTACATAAGATCTTCACTTGCGCTTTTGAATGATCTTGAGAATTAGAAATGGAAATGATTTTAGATAATTTTCTAAAAAATTTATTGGCATTTGGAAATATGGCTACCACTTGATATTTGGATAGTTTTCATGGAAAAAAATCATTTGAGTTGTTATTTAAAAATCAGTTTCTAACACTTAAATGCTTTGATTACACTTATTTTTCCATTTACTTAAGTTGGATCAAAAGTCATGTAGTATCTTCTCTTGAAATTTTGAGTGATATTGAGAATAAAAATGAACTTTAGCCTCATTCTAAACTTGTGTGTTACTTGGAAAAATTCATCATTTAAGTAAGTTCAAAAATTCACTATTTAAGTAAGTTCAAAATTCATCTTTCAAAGAATTTTAATGGTCATTTGATTTAAGTTTTCCATTTCTATTTAGTTGGATTAAACATTGTGTATGTTCTTCTCTTGCATCTTTTGATGATCTTGAGAATAAAAAACAACCTTAATCCTCTTTAAACATTGGGGTTTATATGGAAAACTACTAATATTTTGAGTGCAAGACCTTACACTTGTCAAAGAATCAAATCAAAACAAATACTAACAAAACTTCATACAAGTTGCCAATGGTGTGCTAAACCACATTAAGTTCAAAAAATTAAAAAACACACCACTTAATTCAAAACACTATATTCGTAGGTTCGGATAAAAATTCAACCCATCTGCTTTAAAGCTGTGGGAACTATCTTAGCATAAGCCATACAAATCATAATGAGGATTACAAGGGAACCCCAAAGTAGTCAACACATTGAGGGAACTAGTTGACAAAACAGGAAGTTACTCACTACCCACTTGACTAGAAATATGTGTTAGGAATGCTTCAAGTTGTCCATATGAGGCCCCATTCATTAATTTGATTGTGTGGTAATAGTCCTTTGTCTAGGATTTATTCTAGACAAAGTCCTCTCTTAGGAAATTATTAGCCAAGATTGAGAACAAAAACCTAGGACACCATTTCGCATTGTGGTCAACTTGACTTTATCTATTATTTTCTAAGAGCTCTAAAAAGAAAATAATTCTTGAGTTAGAAAATTGTTATTCAAACAAGGGGCAAGTTCATTTAAGTTTTCACAATGTATTATTCATCACAAAAAATACAAGGCATAACTTCATCTTAGTTTCTACTTTTTTTTAAAAAGGTTAATCTCTAAAGTTAGGGTTAGTATTTTTCATCACCACTTATACTATCTCCTTTGTTTTCTTGTTGAAATTTTTGGTCAAAAGAGAGAAAAATATGTGGTATTACAAAAATAATTGTGTCCACCACTTTTGTATTCACTTACATGACCATGTTGTGGCAAGAATGTTAAGTGTTGAAAGTGTGTTGGTACATCCTCATGTTTTGGTAAACCTTGTCTTGATACCCATATCAAGATATCTCATTGTAGTTAGGTGATCCTACCTTGATTTTCCCTTTATGTCATTACACTACTTACATTATAGAAATACATTTGTGATACTTACATATTGTTTTCCCAAACTTGATATAATTTTCTCGATTGTTTTGTTAAGATGCTCACATTGTATTGATTGATTGATATACTTGGACCCTACTTTTTATTCAAACACTGCCTTAACTCTTGGAAGGTTATGTTGTTACATTGTTTACATTGTGTCAATCCTATTTTGATACTAACATCTTGTTTTTATGAAAACTTGATTAAAAGTATCCAAGTAGTATTGTTACACTTCCCACATTTGTAACCTCCATTTCAACACTTAGAATTTGTTTATATTAAACTAAGTTTAGGGTATATATACTTTACATTGTTACTCTGGACACATCACCTCAACCCCTTTTTAGTATTTACATATTGTTTTAATCCAAAACTTGATTTAAATACTGAAATTGTGTTGTTATCTTGTCAAAACAATCTTTGAGATATATTATTAGACATAGGGAGTAGGATCTTTCATGATATTCGTAATATGGCGAAAATTTCATTTAGGAAAATTTGAAAAGGCGAATTATTCGGAGTGGGTCGGTGTCCTGTTCGCCTAAAATATAAAGTATATTTTTTTTGGGGGGTCGGCTTCGCCTTCATTTGAAAACATCTCCTATAAAAACCTATTTGATTCGCCGGGTAGTATACCTCAAGTAGCTTACCAAATTACCAATACTGTGAAATTTGAACTCGCATACCCTTTGCACCAGAGATTCGTATTACTGTTATCCTGTGATTGTTGACGCGCGACAAATGCATTATTGACGCGCGACAAGAGAAATACTGACGCGCGACTTGGGCTAAGGCTTGACGCGCGACAGAGGAAGGCTTGGCGGCGCGAGAGGAAGGCTTGGCGCGGCGAGAGGGAAAGGCTTGGCGCGCGGCAGAGGAAGGCACGCGCGCGCGAGAGGAAAGGCGCGCGGCGAAGGAGGAAGGCTTGGCGCGCGGCAGATGAAGGCAGCGCGCGACACAGAAGCGATATTGCCGCGCGACATCGGCGAGTTCACGCGACAAGACCTCGAGAGGCTGTCATGCTGAGTCGCTTCTTGGTTCTTTTCTTTGGCCTTACGACTCTTTTCAGAATAATGGAAGGTGCCACCTCAAAGAATACGAATAACCTAAAAGTAAGTAAGAAATCTCAGAAATCACTCTTCAAGTATTTTGGAAACTCTGCGGATACAGATAATGTAAATACCAATCATATAGATGCCACCAAAAAGAATCAGAATACTGATTGTGTGGAAGGCATTATTGAGGTGGACATGCATTGCACAGTATCACAGTCAAACAAATGAAACCTACGATAATATGCCGAGATCTTGAAGATATTGTTCTGTTGGGGTGCGGCCCGAAGTGCGGCTAGATATCACAGAATACAAACAACGAGCAAAATGGAAGGCGAGAAATCAATATCAAACTCTGGTCAAGAAAAGGAAACCAGGTGATTGCGATATTGCTCAAAATTCGACTCAAAAAAGTAAAGCATTGAAAACAAACAAGAATATGTGGACCATTGGCAGGACATACAAGTTTGATTGGGCAGCTAAATTTCCATTTATTGAACCTGTACAATCATCAAATTCTGAAGAAATCCCATGTGAATGTACATGTACAATATGTACGTGGAAATTGGGAAAGCAACAAAAAATGCAACTGAAGCTGGACACAATAGAAAAACATTGTGGAAAACAATATTTAAGCTATGTGAGGCGGATGGCGAGAAAATCAAAACACATAGGTGGAAAACTGAAAAGGAGTGCATGCATGTCAGATACGCAGCGGAATATGAGGCAGAGCAGAAAAAACACAGACATCTGTTGGAAAAGGGAGGAACAATCACATCACATATTGGTAAGATGAAAGAAACAAATCTACATGCAAAATTCATACAATTCTCTACTCTTTTTCAAATACTTAAAAAGGAAGGCGATGTCGATTTCCTTGATTTCAAAGTTTTGTATCAATTTAACGGAATCTTGAATGTACCTCGGTCTCTTGGTACGAGAGTAGTGGATGGGAAATGGCAAAATGCCTCTCGATGATAGAGAAGGAAGATTTGAAAGAGAATGTAAAAAAAGCAAACTTTATCTCTGTTTGATTGATGAAGTGATGATGATCGACAACACCGCATGGGTATGTATCCACATCTATACATTAGAAAATCATATAAGGACACCTCATCTGTTGGGTGTTATGAAAATGGTTGAAAACTGCAATGCTGAAAACCTATACAAAATAGTTGTTTCTCATTTGAAAGATGTTCTTTGGTATGGTGATTATGAAATTGCTCACGAAGTTGGTATGCGTTGGAGCAGATGGTGCATCTGTCATGCAGGGTCACCGAACAGGGCTCTGTGTTAGATTACAAACAACAGTGGCCCCATATATGCTACCAATTCACTGCATGGCTCACAGAATGAATTTAGCGTATAAAATGGTAAGCAACCATGAAAATGTTGCTAAATTAGAAGACATAATAAGAGAACTCCATGCTATATGTCAAGCAGCCCAAAAGCGTTTTACGGAGTTCCAAAATTTGCAATTGGAATTACTGAGACGGCAAAAAACTTACGAAGGATGTGGAGACTAGATGGATCTCTTTGTATGAACCAGCATGCGAGTTCGTGAGGAGTATCCTTCATTGGTTGGTTTCATGCACAAATACCGTCATGAAGTTGATAGAGGCGAGGACTGTTGTTCGCTTAAGCGATTTGGAGACTTTGCTTACATTGCTTGGTATTCTTCAATGTTAAAGGAGATCAATACACGATGATGAAGCATGCACGGGGCGATTGATCTATATTGTGGATTTTATAAGGATGAGGAAAATGGTATGTCAAAGTCTTGATATATTGTATTGTTCGCGAGGATAGTTTTGATGCACTGTTTTTAAAAATTGGAGAGATTTATTAGATCTTAAAAATCCTAACACCTATTTGAGATTTAATATTCACGATCACCTATGCATCTCTGTTAATGGGAAGGAAATACCTATGCACATTTTGCAAAGACGTCAAGATATTACGAGTTCGGAGCGAGAAGATGTTCCTGTAACACGTAATTTGTTTGAGTCTGTGATAGTTGAAACCAGAATAAAGCTTAAAAAAATTTCAGAAACCTTGTCGTCAGAAATTAGGGAACGTTTCTGTAAAGATAAAATTGGAAGCCATGGGTGTGATGAATCAATTTTTGGAATACGAGAAGGTGGCGTGCTGGACTTTGTCGATAAGCATTTCCATAAATCAATGGGTACAATAATGGAACAATTTACTAAGGCGTCGAGCTCAAGTACGGAAATCAAAGGTATCTTGAATGCCGATTTATTAAAGTTTGATCAACCAATTTTGCAACAACAATGAGGAACCAATATAAGAATTTAGATCAACCTTCTGAAAGTGGTGCTATTACAAGGCTGTGGAGAGGAATCTATCAAAGTTCTATCTTACTGAAGATATCGGTGAGTATTTCGAGACTATATGAATTATGCCAGACAATGATTTTGGGGTCTGTGGAGGATGAAAGAGTTTTCAGTGCATTGTCATTTATAAAATCAAAACTGAGAAACAGGTTGGATAAAAATCTGGAAAGTTGCATGAGGTGTTACGTTTCACGATACTCCCTCGAAACCTTTCCGTTTGTGAAGCAATTGCGCCTTTGGAATTCCCTTTGCGAAAGAAGAGGTGTAAATAATACTGACTACAAGTACAAATATACCCAACCTTGAGAGTGTAATTGGCTCTTCGTCACATTCTACAGAAGACAACATCGACTTTGATGAAGCTATTGATAATGGATTGTTTCAACTTTAAGTAGGTATCTTCTTTATCTATCTTTTATCTTTATCATTTAAGATGTTACAGGTCTATATACTAAAAATATCAGGCGATTCACCCATCTATCTACTAATCCATTTCTCGTGTTGGATTCTTTTAAATCACAGATCTAGCTCATTACCAATGGCAGTGATGATTTCAACTTTAAGCAAGTATCTTTTTCCCCTTAACCTTGAGAGTGTAGTTGGCTCTTCGTCACATTCTACAGAAGACAACATCGACTTTGATGAAGCTACTGATAATGGATTGTTTCAACTTTAAGTAGGTATCTTCTTTATCTATCTTTTATCTTTATCATTAAAGATGTTACAGGTCTATATACTAAAAATGTCAGGCAATTCACCCATCTATCTACTAATCCATTTCTCGTGTTGGATTTTTTTAAAACAAAGATCTATATTGTTACCAGTGGCAGTGATGATTTCAACTTTAAGCAGGTATCTTTTTCCCCTTAATCTTATTGTTTGTTACTATTCATTTTTTCAACTCTGGTTATAATTAAAAATGTTACAGGTGTATGTATTTACATTTAGTTAAATACAAAATTTTTATTTTTTGAAAACGTGGGTTGACATCCGTCAGGAAGCTTTTACTTCTCGGGACTGACAACGTCAGGCAACTCACCCATCTATCTACTAATCAATTTTTTGTGTTGAATTTTTTAAGACAAAGATCTAGCACATTACCGTTGATGATTTCAATTTTAAATAGGTATCTTCTTCAACATAATATTTATATTTACTTGACCTTTAAAGATATTGTTGGTCTATATATTTAAAGATGTTCTTTGGCACTTCTCGGGTGCATGATGTCAAGCAACTCACCCCTCCATCTGACAATGTCATGTGAAACAAAGATCTAGCACGTTACCCTTGATGATTTCTGGCAATCTAATCGAGAGGTAAGCTAAATCCTAGCATATTTGCAATTATGTTTAATTTCTTACCAGTGATGATTCTTTCTTGATTTCTTAGAATTATATTTTATTTATTTTTAATATATTTTATCTTCCTGTAGACCAAGGATTTTTTTTCTATTTACTATCTCTTTATTCTCCATTTGTTGGTGAGTGGTAGCTTCCCAAAAAATAGATATTCCTGCCACCTGATAGGATAAGGATACCTAAAATAACAAAAAATTAAATTGGAAAGTGATGTCGAAACATGTCACAATACTACCAAATTCAATATTCACATTTCCCTGATTCAAACCACAAGAGCCTTGGCTGAGTCACCCTCCGTTAATATTAAAGTACATTGATCAGAATTCTTCCCTCCTGCTTGATTTGCATCAAGTTTGGGAACATCAATTAATTTGCCCTTCTTGGTTCCATCAGTTTTCTTAAGATCTTTTTTTTGTTTAAACTTTTCCACTGCACTCCTCAGGTCAAACAAAGTTCAAAGCTCATCTTAGATAACTTTGACCATACACCATGAATCTTCTTGTCTTGGAAGAGCTGTTTCCAATTACCACTTATACCACTTTTAGAGAATTTTCATCACCAACTAGGGTGAGTCACTTGAAGCAAGCGGCTTGTGAGTAACTTGCATTTGTTGAGCTTTACCAACTAGATAACGGAGATGATTGCTAGACCTTAGCATCATTGACTTGGCTATCTTTATTTTAGGTGATAAAGGTCATTCATAAAATCCAAACACACTTTGAAGTCCTCAACACGTTGAAAAATCATAGTACAATGAGATTCTTAACCTATCAACCTTAAGTCTACTTTCATAGGCAGTATAACCCTTACGAGATACAATTAAAGTCCCACGACATAATTTTAAAGATAATTAAAGTCCCACAAGATATTCAGGCACTAAATTTTACATTATACACATTAAATCGATCATCGTATTTCATCATCATCTATCATTGATTATCAATTGTCATCATTCATCATCTACGTCCACATACTATTCATGACAATGCGAGTAAACAAGAAACATACATATAATTCATGATAATCACCATCTAATCACCATATAATTAAATTCAAATAGCATAGTACAAACTCAATAGTTGAAGTTTTCAAATTCAATATTAAAAGTTTAGTCAATAATAAAAGTTTCTAATTTTCACAACCATCTAATGTAATCAAAATTTAAGATTGTATATAATTAAATTCAAATACCATACTCAATATTAGAAGTTTTCAAACTCAATATTTATAGTTTCCCAATAATAATAAAAGTTTCTAGTTTTCACCCTCTTTTTCTTTATCCGGTTGTACAACTCTGCTCCCTTCCCCAACGGCTTCTTCCACTATGGTTGTAACCCTTTCCCCAACAATGAAATAACCCACAGAACTTATAAGATCTTACTGCTGACCTTTGTCAGATTTTTATAATTCTTTCTTCTTGATTTGTTGCATCTCCATGAGAGGCAGCAAATTTGGATCAGCAAGCTTGCTTTGGCTTTGAACAAGATGTCGGGAGTCGAGACCGTGCTCTTTAATGATCCGCTTTAGTGTATTGTTTTGTTTGTTAACCAAAACAATATTTTGCTTCAAATTTTTCTTTGCGGATAAATTTGTTCTTTCTTGTTTCAAGTGAACTTGCAAAACCTTCGCTTTGACTCTTCAAATTTTCATATTTCATTTGCACAAAAAGAGTAACGTCAATTCAAAGTATTAATGTAAATTCAAAATTTCAAATTAACAAAAATGATTGTTAGAATGTAATAGTACTTACTGACCGCTCTATCTCTTTCGGCATTTGCGATTGATACCAAATCCTTGTCCTTTGACCATTTGTTAAAATATGCAGGCCTCGGCACTAATATTTTCCAATACATTTAGTGCTTTATCTAAAATGCCATCTTTATAGTCGTTGTTAAAAGTGGCAGTCCACATTTTACTTGGGTAAGTAGGGAATCCATCTTTGCGGGTTGATTACGGATTTGCGGCGTATAAACTATCCCTTTGCCAATAATTTTCATAACGACTAATAATCTCATTGATAAAATTTTAGCCCTTTTTCCCATTCTATAGGCATTTGTTGCATTTGAGGAATTATAAACTCACGACATGGGATTGACAATCATTACCAATTAGGTTCTCAAAGGAAAATGTGGAAACTCTTCACTTTACGAATCGATGCGAGAAGATCTTCTTTGGAGAAGAGTGGGGGCTTTCACCATGACCAAGATCAAGCTGCTCCTTGTTTTTGTCTTTGGGTGGGCTGATCTGTTGTTGAAAAAATAAATCAAGATTTAGATAAATAAATTTGAAAAGCTGAATATTTAGATTTAGATAAATCGAATGTAATTAAAAATTGTAAAGAATATTAAAATTGAAATTTGAAGGTGAAGTATACCTGTGGCCTTGAATCATCTCGCGGGTATCGAAAAAAACCGGTTGGGTCATTGCTATCGATGCCCAAATAATCTTCATCTAAATTTATATTGTTCAAAAGCAGATATGCCCGTTGCCTTGGGCAAGCCACCAAGTGAGAGAGATGGAATTGAAGCGAGGAGTCAAGGTTGAGTGTCCCACAGGGGCGGGCAAAAGGCATTCGTTTACCAATGGTCTTTTCTTTGTTCCTCTGGTTGGCATTTTAAAAATTAATGGTTGAGTGGGTGTCGGTGCCGTGGCTTGCTCATGGTGACATGTGCTGAAAAGTACAAGAAAAATTAAAAATATTAAAACATTTCATAAACTAAAAACTACGAAATTAAAGCGTTTATACAAAAATTGTACCTTGTTGTCGAGGGTTGTTTTTTCGGTGCTACGGGTGGCCTTGTAGGAGTTGTACTCGGTGGGCATTACGAAGATATCAATGCATGGGATTTGTATTGAGTGAGTTGGGAAGAAGGTTCCATAGTCCTGCTTTATTCATCAATATTAAGTGTTGTCAATTCGGTTTGATAAAATTTAAATTGAAAAATAAATCTGCAACTTTGGAATTTGTAATTAATATATGAGAATGTATTACTTCTCGGCGTTTAACGAGTTCAAATTGTTGAGGGTGCGGAGAGGAGTGAGCTTCCATTTCGGAATGGGAGTCCCAGAAGCCTCCGCGTGTAGTTGGCCTCTTCCTCTCGACATCTTTTTTTTTTTTTGGGAATGGCTTGAGATATCTTCTCTGCAAAACATTAAAATTTAAGTTTTAATAACCCATTTGTAATGAAGAAAATTGTAATACAATTTACAAACTAAAAGTTTATACATTGTTGTTACGCAAATGGAATTGAGAATTTCATCAAAGCCTCATCGAGCAAGTAGGAATTTCTTTAGCTTTTAAATTTAAAAGTGCCTCATAGTAGAAGCCGAGGAGATAGTTGGTTGAATAAATGAAAGGTTTTCGACATTTTGAATTTGATATGTCGGCTCTAATTTTTTTGATATAAATGTGCACCAATCAATTGTTGTTTTGAGATAGTGGCACAAATGTATCTGATGGCCCAATTTGGGATATCTGTTTGGCGACCCTGCATAACAATTTTGGCTTGAAAAAAATGCAATAAGTGCAGCAAGAAAGTGGTGTGCAATTGATTGTGTATCTACACCACGCTGGATTTATTGACATGGGCTGCGAATGCGAAGCAGTGAAAATTAGCATCAATTTATAACAAATTGTATCGAGAATAAAAAGCGAGAATAAAAAAGCGAGAATAAAAAAGCGAGAATAAAAAAGCAGAATAAAAGCAGAATAAATTACTTTGATCAACATGGAAACCGTACTTTGATTCGAGAAATTTCTTGTTTTCTTCCACAGTGTTGCTTTGGTTGTAACATTTGGTAAGTTTCGATAGGAAGGCGGTAAACCGATGTATGTCATTCGGATCGATAGAGAATTGGAACATGTGGCCATCGTTGAGTCACATAAAATATACCGATCCTACGAATTGTAGCATGAGAAGGTAATTCAAAATATCGGGATACTGTTTGAAATGGGGCATATTAACTAACCGGTAAATCCACACTCTTCTATTATACCTTGATATTACGGAGACATCCTTAAAGCCGTATGGATGTGAGGGCATAAGGGATTCCTGTAGGTTATCTTGGAAATCGATTGACTTGGATTCTCTTCATTTTCTTGCTGAACTTGCAATTGGGAGGCATGTGAAGTCGACATTGTAGCTGAAATTGCGTCTTTGAAGAAGATTTCGACCTGCAAAAATTCAAGAATAGAAAGCGTAAAGCGAGAAAATGAGCGGAATAAGGGTATTTATAACCTAGATATAGGCGTCACTTTGCCCCTATTGCGCGCGTCATTTGCTTGAATGGCGCGTCGATAAAGCGATGTCGTGCGTCATTTCATTATAGTGTCGCGCGTCAATAGATTGCTTTGTCGCGCGTCAATAGGTTGCTATGTCGTGCGTCATTTCTTCATAGTGTCGCGCGTCGATTGGTTATAGTGTGTAGTGGCGTCATTTGTCAGAGTGTCGGCGTCATTTGATTCTGATGTCGTAGCGTCATTTGATTACAATGTCGCGTCATTTGATTATTTCTGATGTCGTGCGCGTCATTTGTTTGCAATATCGCGCGTCATTTTTTTGCAATATCGTGGCGTCATTTGTTTGATATGTCGCGCGTCATTTGTTTGATGTCGCGCGTCATTTGTTTACGATATCGCATGGCGTCATTTGTTTACGATGTCGCGCGTCATTTGTTTACGATGTCGCGCGTCATTTGTTTACGATATCGCGCGTCATTTGTTTACGATATCGCGGCGTCATTTGTTTGATGTCGCGCGTCATTTGTTTCTGATATCGCGCGTCATTTGTTTCTGATATCGCGCGTCATTTGTTTGATATCGTAGCGTCATTTTTGTGGCGTGTCGCGCGTCATTTGTTCTGATGTCGCGGCGTCATTACGATCTAGTGTCGCTCGATGTCGCATGCGTCATTAGGAGCTATTGTCGGCGCTTTGTGGCGTGCGTCTTTAAGGATTCTGATTTAGCCTTGAAAAACCAGGCGAAAATTTTGTTTTTTAATACTGTCAAATTCGCCTTTCGCTGAAAGTGGTTACGGGGATATTCGCCAGGTATTTTCCACCTTCAATTTTATAGGGGTGTCTTAAAATGAATGACTGAATATCACATGGCTCCTCACACTTATGAAAATAGGGAACCTTGATTGGTTATTCACACTAGAGAACCCATCCAGATTACCCCTTTCACCTTATAATTAGTGGAATGATTACGATGATTCCAATGCATGTTATTCTTCCGATTCCCCTCGGTCTCGATTATTCTAATCAATGCTATTATTTAGATTCCCCTCAATCTCATGAACCTCATCTAATAAAATTTATTCTAAGGAATAATAAGTCACCTATACTATATTTTCCTCCTCTAAGGATTTATGTCGCCACAAATTCTCCCCATTAAGAATCTAATTCGAATCTTGAGTCATAGTCCTACCTTTCTTCATAGGAGGCTGCTTTATGGGTCTCCTCAATGATGTCTTCCTCCTTTGAAGATCCATGTGACTCAAAATTCCTATAATCAATCATCCAAGTCAACCCCTATGTTACCATCTACTAACTTTTTATGCGATCCTATTTTTATACTTGCACTATGTCATTTTTAGGAAAATTGATACCAACCTATTCTAAATCCACATTTTCTTCCACCGATGAGACATCTTAATATAAATATAATTCGTCTCTCAAGTCATCTTCTTCTATCAATAAAAATCCAATCCATATTTGGCCCCTTGTGCCATTTCAACTATATCTTAACGTATCCTTATCAATCTTCTAAATTTTCAACACTTGTTGGACCTCTTTCTTCCAATCAACCTACTATGGTTGGACAAAAATGACCCATACCAATTGATTTCTTTCATAATGAAGAAGCGATTAGAGAATTCATGGGGCTACATGATGACATCACTCTAGAGGATCATGAGAAAGGATTCTCTTTTGACCTCGATGCATTCACATATTGTGGGAAAGAAGTTGATTCCTTTTAGAAAACTAAGGAAGATCCTAAGTTCATCAAACTTGATCCTCCTCTTGTTCTATCATTTTCACCATCCCAACAGAGGAATTTTTAATGGATACTATCAAAGGAAAGTTCCAGAAAGTTCGGTAACTACCACTAAACCTATAGGGTAATCAATATCTTCGCCATCTATAATAGGAAATTTTAACTTCTTTCTTTCCTCGATATAATGACATAAGAAATAGTTTGTTCCTCATTCATCATCTTCATGTAATATCAGCAAACATATGTCCTACAAAAAAACAAAGGTTTCAACTCAAATTTAAATTACATATTAATTTCAATGGACATAACTCAATACAAAAATTGTAAATAACCAT
Source organism: Taxus wallichiana var. yunnanensis (assembly GCA_018340775.1). Taxonomy (NCBI): domain Eukaryota; kingdom Viridiplantae; phylum Streptophyta; class Pinopsida; order Cupressales; family Taxaceae; genus Taxus; species Taxus wallichiana. The sequence goes on from CM031234.1 coordinate 56,500,860, forward strand.
TTACCTTGTCGCACCAAAATTAAAATGTCATTAAAGTCCTTGGATGTTGCAACTTCATTTGGAGAAACAAGTTGTAATTCCTATGGAGGTTGATAACTGGGAAGTGGAGTTAGAGGCCTAAAAATCCATCCATCCACCCATTCTTGTGAATCACACTTAGCAGTGAAAAATTCGATACAAGATGCGTAAAATATGCCAAATTTCTTATCCATGTGGCCCACAAAGTAGCGTCTGAGCTACAAAATGAGTGCATATCACTAGACCATGTGTGTGTCATACAATCCTCGTAGTTAGCAATTTGTTATTCATCTATCATCCAAAAATATCTACGAACTGTGGATTTTTCTTGTGAACCTTATACCATGTTGTCAATACACCATTCCACTATGTCATTTGCATATTTTAATTTAGCACCATCTTTATACTTCAACTCTTCTCTTGCAAGAGATCTTTTCACACATGCCCTGCACCATCATGTTCTCATTTTCCATGTCTAGCCTTAGTGAAAATCCAAATGTGTTACACACCCATATTGACATGCATCCTTCTCATCCAATAAAACATTCATGCATTCTTAAACTAAGACGTGTAATTATCTGACCATATATAATGTTGCTTGAAGCGGATGTCACTATCGGACAAGTTTCCATAAAATAACTAGAAACACCCTTGCACAAATTAAATATAATGAGTATGATCATCATTGATATAAAAGCGGCACTCTCTTAAAATTTTTCTATCATTCTCGTATTTTAAGGAGAATGTCTAAATGTTATATGCACAAAATGGAAACCTTTATTAAGTTGTAATATTGCGATTGAACCTCCATTTGTGTTTGTAATGTGTAATTCTCTACAAAATCAACCACTAAAATAATAAAACCAATAGGAAATGTGTCCTTGCATATCTTGAACTATTCATCCAACCATTGAGCTCTATGTGTATGCCTACCATACTCATAAACAATTTCATCCTTAAATTTTCTCATAAATTGAAAAAACAGGCATATGTTACGTAACTAGTTCACATAATTTAGATTCATTTCGATCTTTCAAATGGTATCGTATTGATTTATATTTATCAAAGTAAACTAAAATATGTGTTATTGCACCTCAATTTTCTCATGGATGTAACTTTCCAATATAGATAATCCACCGCATGTACCACAACTTCCATCTAAACAATCCACGAATATAAATTTTTCCAACTTCTCTTTCAAAAATATCGGAGGAATGAAATCCATGGAATATATTAATGTAACTTAAACACCACATTCCGATAACATAGTTTAGAATGAAAATTAGAATGAGTATGTAAAAATTTAGCATAATTCATTAGAAATTCAACATGTTTCCTACAAAAAAAGTGGTACAAGCGTGGTTGAGTTTCACATAGAATGGTTTCAAAATTTCAAAAAGTATTGACTACTTTTAATTTGTAGATGCTCTTGTTCAAACTTACGAAAAAAATGAGTTTGATTCATATCTACGAAATGTTTTAGATGTGGTTCACGATTATTAGAACAAACTCTCTATTTTACAAAATCTCTTGTATTAGGTGAAACTCTAGTGTTATCATGCCAAAATTGAATAACAACTTCTCTTATAGCATTATATATATCTTTATCCTTACACGATGCTCTAGAAAAAAATGCCCAAAAATCAATGTTAATGAGTGATTGAAGGATATTATGTCTTTCAATTTATTTCATTAGATTTTTCGATTAACTTTCAACATTTGCATTTTTGCGTATACAAACATTGTTTTTTTACTCATCTAAAACACTAGTAGAAAGTACATGACACACAATATTACTATCCCTTGTGCATCTCTTGACACCAACACTTTGTGATATACATCATGAAGGTTTTCAACAATTGTATAGGTTTGACCAAGTATATTAGATGTTGTCAATCCTAAGGTGTTTAATGTAGCTCTCATTTTATTCAACTTCATCAAACAAACCAACAATTGACATCTTTGGGAATCATTTAAAATTTCAAAATGATTATCCCAAATTTTAGTGGCTTTTCTTCCGATTTTCCTCTTAGAAATTTTATCGGACATTGGTTTCAAAGTGTACTCATCAATTTCAATAAAATAACTAGGTCTCTTACATAAAATCCTAGGAGGTGTTTTTGTCAAATTTTATTTGTCTATAGTTTCAACCTAAATTTACTAATTCATATTTTCATTGTCTCCTTCAATTTCAACACCAACTACATAAGAAGTATTTCATTATTTTCAACATTAATAGTAAAAAATCTTCATCATGAGTATTTAATACATCTTTAACATTGACGGAGAAAAATTACGGTTCCTCATTAATTACAATAGTAGGGGTTGAAGATAAACCTCTTCTTGATTCAAAAATATTCCACATTCACTCAAAGCATTTTAAAATATTTTTGCCTCTAATTTTTGGGGTTGTTTTACATATTGAACTCCTTTTTGACTTAGTTTCTTATCTCCTACGATTTTTTTCTTCCGGTGATAAGAAAAACGTGCAGAAAAGTGAGATAATTTCGTAGTAATTTGTATAGTAAGACCAAATAGTAAAAATGACATGGTAATTAAAACATTGGGATGCGTGTAAATATGATTTAATAATTGTGATCACAGTTTATGAATCGTGATCGTGGTTCTAATATCAAATACCATGATCATGTTTCTATCTATATCATCAAATCTAACCCTCAAGGCTTGGGAAATATTTTCTTTACCCAACCGAGAGATATGGGAGGTCATTATGGTGAGTAAAAGGTAAAAAACTTCAATTTTTATCTTCTGTGGACTTGAACCATGCTGAAATTTTTAAAAAACTCACAAAAAGGTACCATCATGTAGCGGAGACTGTTAGATTGGTAGAAATATTGATTTTAAAGTGAATAGAATAATAAAAATATCATTTTATAATTTTTACTAACAAGTATCTTTAAGACATTTTTTCCAGCGAATGTTCATGTCTACATTTAAGATGTAACTTTTGTTTTGCTTATCAAAATGTGATAAAACCTATAACATCACAAACATATCAAAATTATATACATGTTAAAAAAAAGTATTTGATTTTGATATTTTTGATATAGTTATGGCGGGAAAACCAAAACGTGCTCCATTTTCTAAATTTTTTAGACCACTTTCACGAAAAAATCATAAGAAAATTATGTTGCTTGAAAAAAGTAAAATAAAACCCATCCCAAGATAGAAAACAACATCTAACTTTTCACCAAAGAAAAAAATATTACAATATTTGGTCATCCAATCATGGGCAAATGAACTACAATCTTATAGGTTTTCCAAAAAAACTAAGTCATATAATTTTGAGTGTTTAATATAGCTAAACTTGTCCATTTTTTAAAAATAGTATTTTAGAAACTAGATTCCAAATGCTACAATTTATATTTATATAAATTTTTCTAATTTTGAGTGCGTGTATTACTAATAATCGCTACAAGTTGAGATTTTTTTTTTTTTTTGCAATATGACGTCCACTTATGACCCCTTTTTGGTCCACCAACTTGCTGCACTTACCCATCTATTTGAACTTTGTCTTTCATCACCTTTGTAAATTAAATAACGATTGAACTTGTATAGATCATATCACTATCTACATCTAATAAACTTGTTGTGAAGACCTTTTGGGCTGTATTTGTTGACACTATCCAATGTCGTCACCATAATCACTTCCAAATCCTTCCATCAATCCATTAATTGTTCTTAACCCTCATTAAAACTATCGAGAGAGAAGAAATAATTTTCATAAAAGAAAAAAATCAATCAAAACATCAAAAATCAAAATAAAATAAATATATAACTCTCTCTTGGGGTATTTCCAATATCTCTATCGGGGCTATGGACGCCTATTGACAGTAGAGAAATGTTGTGATTAGAATCAAATACATGTTCATCGGGATATGGATGCTGGATGACAAAGTGGAGAAAAGTATGACTCTCCTTCCACCCTCCATTCACAAATCACCTTTCAAAATAAATCATTCCTAAACATTGGCTAGTTTTTTTCATTTATTGCCTATTAAATCTTCACCTAAGAGGTAAGTAATTTTTAGGTACATATAATGGATCTCAATGAGAAAACATGATTATTATGATACAAGTGTTGATAATACCTTTCTCATACTCTTACTTTAGTTCAGTATCTTGTCTTGTGATTTTTGCCTTGGGCTAATCACTTTTTCATTGCCAATCTTTTAGCTACATTTTCCATATCCTTCCATGGTATTCACACTTTTCTTCTTCTCGTTCAAGAAATCCATGTGTATAAGATGTCCCTTTTACCATGTTTGATATAAATTGTCCCTTGTTTAAATAAAAAATCGTGTCCTTATTTTTATTATTTGTTTCTTGGTTAGCGTACACTAGGGGCATGATTGTTTCTTTTTAACACTTCATTGGTTTGAGTTCATCATCATATTGAAACTATTTTCCTTTTCCTTAATCCAAATTATCTTCCTCTTGCATATATGTGTAGGATTTTCCCTTGTAAATTATCACCTCTTGTTGGGGGCATCCTTGTATCTTTTTTGTTCTATACATGGTTTCTCAAAACTTTCAAAAACGGTAAAAATTTAGAAAATCCTTTAAAAATGAAAATAATTGGTAAAATTTAAGAATTTGGTAAAAAAAATAAAAATTTGCCTAGGTAATTTTATTACTAAAATTACACTAATTATCCTCTTTCCCATCATTTCCATTATAATTAGTGATTTCCCACTAATTAACTAATATTCCCCTCCATTTCGGTCAATTAATGACACTTAGTTAATTAACTAGCCTTTCCCCCATTCCGGATGCCAATTAACGACACTTCGTTAGTTATAATCCTCATATAATCAATTAATTAACTATTATTGGTTAATTAGTCCTTTATAACCTTGTATTAAATTAATAAAAAAATTTACCAATGAAATCCCCTTTTAAATCATCTCAATCCTACATATTTTCCTCTAAATCACCTCCAAATAGCTTTCTAAGGTTATATTGGATTATTAATTAATCTTAGTTGATTAATTAAATCATCTCCAACTCCCATGAGTTGTTAATTCTAATAAATTATTTCTAATCATGTTTATCCCTTCATATTCTACTTTATCTTTTATCCCACATTCATTAGGATTTTAGTTTCTCTCAAATTGCAAAGCTATTTATAGAACCTAATATCTCCCTCTCAATCTTACACCACGGATAGTGATTACTATAGGTATATGATAAGGTAATTCTCAATTTTTAATAACTCCTTCATCCTTGCATCCATTCTTCTCATATGTGAGTAGTAAAGGAAGATCCAAACATGACCATTAAGCCATTTTGGTGAGATTATTTCCTCATTTGGAGATAACATACAATTGATTGCTTATGATCTAGATAGGTTCATGTTAGATAACAATCATACATTACAAAGCACATCCAATTTCAAAGGGATGGCTTAACATTTTTGTTTTATTCATGTTGGATGCATTAGATTAGCTATTTCTTTAAGCTTTATCATGATGTTTATATTAGATTAGATTTGTTATTGGAACTACTTTGTGTTAGTTTCATTTAATTAGTTTAGCTTCTTTAATATGTATACAAAAATTTGATGAGTTCTTTGTGTCATGTGGGACTTAGCATTAGTTTGACAACTCCTATTCCCAAAAAAATGGTATCATAGAAAGGAAAAATAGGACCATATTAGAGATGGTTAGGAATATTATTCATGCATCCAATGTGCCTAATTTTCTATGGGTAGAAGCGATAAATACTATGGTCTATATCCTAAATTTATTTACTACTAAATCTTTACATCAAACTACACCTCATGAAGTATGGATAAAACAAAAATAAGATATCTCACACTTAATAATATTTGGTAGTCTCGCTTCTCTCTTTATTTCAAAATTTAAACGGAATAAATTAGATCGACCTCCTATTGTTGTATCTTTTTTTGGATATGGTTTTGAATAAAAAATTTAAGATCTCTACAGTCCTTTCAAACACGACATAATAGAAATTAGGATTGTTAATGTCTTAGAGAAAACATCCAGCGACATTTTCTATGAACCCTCCTTTGTTTCTCCTCAAATAGAGATTGTTAATCCTTCCCCTAAAAATATAGAAATGAAATTTCAAGAGGATGAATATATTGCTCCATATATGATGTAGATTGAGGGAGAGTCATCTCAAAATGTGTCACAATATAAAATTCCTAAATGGGCTCAAAATTTAGTTAAAGACTGTCATCCTGATTTCCTTAGAAAGATGACCCGTAGTGAACATACTTATCATGCCTTGATGACCCTATATGAGGTTAAACTATAATATTTTAAATAATTTAGTCAAGTCGAAATATGGATCAAATCTATGAAAGCTAAAAATAATTCCCTACCTAAAAATAACACTTAGGAACTAGTCCCCCTCCTCCTTCTAAGAGAATTGTAGGATCCGGTGGTTGTATAAAATTAAGTATAACTCTATAGGAGAAATTGATAAATTTAAGGCACAATTAGTAGCTCGTGGGTTCACTTAGAAACCGGTATCGACTACGTTGAAACATTTTCTCCTATAGCCAAAATGAGCATGATTATAATTCTTCCGGTGTTATCGATCAATATGGTTGGGATATTCACCAAATGGATGTTAAAAATACTTATTTACATGGTGACCTAAAAATGAAATCTATATTCGTCAACGTATAGGTATTGAAGAAATATGTAAGGAACTACATGTATGTAAACTAAAAAACCATTGTATGGTCTTTAAAAAGCTCCTATAGCTTGGTATGCTAAAATAAGTAGTTATTTTAAAGATATTAGATTTAAAAACTATTTTCGATAATGATTTATTTAAAAGCATGAAAATAATAATATTATCATTATTGTCTTATATGTTGATGATCTATTGATTACTAGTAGTGATAAGAATTTAATTCTTATAATTGAAGAAAGACTAAACAATGTTTTGAAATGATTGAATTAGCTCTAATAAATCATTTTAGGCATGATTATATTTCAGGATAAATCTATTGTTGTATATCAATCTCATTATGCTAATAATTTTCTTAAAATATTTAATATGATTGATTATAAACCTGTAGCCATTCCTATTGAAGTTGTTAAATTAAATCTTAAAATTTCATGTGATATATTTAATCCTACTTTGTATAGAAATATAGTTAGTAGTATAATTTATTTGACTATTACTAGGTCATATATTTCATATACTGTAGGAGTTATATCTAGATTCATGCGGGATCCTTATGAGGATCATTGGAAAATGGTAAAAATAATTCTAAAATATGTTGAAGGAACAATTATAAATGGTTTGTATTATTATTTTTGTAATGGTGAAAAATTATTTGGATATTGTGATTGACCATGTTGGTGTGTTATCAGCTAATTTTGACTTTGCAAAATTATAACATAATTTTAAAAAAATTGAAGTGTCCTTTCTCATGGTTTATCACCTTCATCACGATCATTTTATTTGTCTGATCATTTTGACCTTTGTTTCATTCATTTCGGTTGAGAGGTCCTCCTTTTATGTCGTAAACCATGTTTTAATTAATTAATTAATATTTTACCTTTTTATTTAATAAAATTAAATTTATTAAATTTTAGGGTTTTTAATTAATAAATATTAATTTAATCCTCATAAAAGTTGTTCAAAAAATTTGGAAGAACTTTTCTCATTTTCCTAATTGTCATGGGCATTTAATTTCCATGAGCAATTTCCATGGGTAATTATAATTTTGCTTCAATTGTCATGGGCAATTACAATTTTTCTTCCATCATCCGAGAAATTGGGAAGAAGATGGTTACAAGAAGTTGTAGAAGCGGGAGAAATTGGGAGGAAGAAGAAGAAAGGAAAATATTGAGAAAATTCAAATCCGGAAGAAAGAAAAGATCATTCCAGGCACTCCTCAACTTTCACACATAAACCTAGCATGGGCATTGGCTAGAAATAGGAAACCTTGAAATCTCTAGGTAGTTGTCTCCATTTTAGAATCACAAGCATACTAGAAGCAATCCTTCACCATTTTACAAGCTCAATCCTTTAAGCGTATGTGTGAGTAAATCCCGATCCGGATAACATGCATGAGATCATACCTTGATAAATCTAGCTTGAGCTTGTAATAAGGCGGGAAGACTCAAGTTTAAGAGTCTTTATTTTATTTGCATGCCAATTATCTTAATAAAATTGTATTTTTTAATTTATTGTGTTTATATTAAACACATTAATAGTTAGGAATACCCGGACCATGCACTCACCTTGCTAAAACCACCCACTCGAGGAAAAAATAAACAACCACTGCAGAACCAAGATTTGCAGGAAAGTGATACGCATGTTAGGGGAGGAAATATTCATCACACACTTACCTTGACAAAGGTGATTGTTCATGAAGGAGGAAGTGAAAAAACCTAAGGGTTAAAGCATATAAATGTGTCCCACTTTTTGTAGTTTTTGTACTTTCACCAAACTATGTCGACAACCAAAACATGACCAAACACATATAAAATGACCAAAAATGCATTTTAAGAGGCTATAAATAACAAGGTGCGGGGCATCCAAATTTACTGATTTTTAAATTTTATAGTATTTTTAATTATTTATTTACTAGTCGAGATTTTAAAATATTTATGGCCACAAAGTGGGACACACTTGTATGCTTTGACCCCTAAGCAGAGTGAATGGAAAGGAAAATCCATACACAACCAAAAGAGAATAAAGGGCCACACAAGCCAAAATGGTCCACACCATGCACAAGTGAAAGATTCACCATGCAAGCTATAAAAATAAAAGACTATCCACGCACCAAATGTAGGAATGGCCATTCAAAAATGTCAACACAAGATCACATAAGGGGAGAAAAGGCCACATAGTTAGAGAACTCCATTTCCACACACAAGAAAAAAATGCCCATGCATGCTCCCCACACATCAAGCTGTCCACACACTCATCTAATAGGTCACGCATAGCCATGCTAGTGAAGGAAAAACATCCTAATGTATTAGCCATGCAAGTCAATAGGAAACACAACTCCCACATCATAAAATTGGATGGTTATAGTTGATCTGAGAAAAAGCGAGATCAATTTTCAGTTTGCAAAGTAAGTTTCAGGGTAGTTTCATTTTCAAATCCGAATTCATGGAATTTCGCCTGCTTTGTAATTTGAGCTTTGTCTCAATATTTTTGTATATCCTGAACTCATATTGCCACTTTGTAAACAAATTAACCTTGAGAAATTTCTCAGTTTTATTTAAAACTAATAATAATAATAAACACATTTTCCCTTGTGGTTATGGTGGTTTGGAGACTTAGACCGACACCTTCTTAGTGCATGCTTCATTTTGATTTCCACTTTAAATTTTTTATAATGGGATAACACTCTTAAAAATCAGCACTCAAGTATACATATCAAGGTTTGATTGCAGCATCGTCCATAAGCTTAGCATATGATAATATTTCAGATACTACTATGGGTCATGTGGATATGATACAATTTTGTGACATGGTTAGGAGGGAATGAGAATTTGTTTTTTTAAAAAGGCTCTATCCTTGTGGTTTACATCAAGCATAAACATTTACAATTGTGTCTGATGTCACGACTTTGTTCTATATTGTGCCAAACACTACGACCCTCAACTTTGGGGAGTATTTAATGACAGAAATGAACCCCTTATGCTTAACTCTCCTAGGAACATGGAGGAGATGTTGAAAGTTCCACTTTAAAAAGAAAATGATGACATAATGCAGGAATCAACAAAGTAATTTTGGGATGAAGATCCCTTGAGATGGTAAAAAATGGTTGGTAAAAATTGGTTAGTCAAACCAAAAACTCACACTTCAAGGATGCCCAAAGAATTGTTTCATGTGGAGTTTCATGAAGAAATAGGAGATATGATCACTCTCCTTAGCATGGTTTTTGGTCTCCCTTCCGCCAAGAATTTCCATCCTTGGATGTACAAATTCATTTGTATCATTCTTGATGCAAATATGTTTGTTGACTGAGTGAGTATCATCAGCAACACTCTCCATAAGTAGTTGATCGAGGTGAAAATGACGGGTCATTTTTACATGACCTCATATTTGATCTATGTTGTAGCAAGGAGGAGGATATTTTCAGGGCTGATAACTAGAGGTACAATGGTAAAAATAGTGTTTTTCAATTTTACCCACAACTTGAGTTCAAGAATGGTTTTCACTATTTATAGAGGGTAAGTGATGCCTTCCTTTTATATATAGCATATCACTAGGAGAAATCCAAAATAATTTTTTTTAGAGGATTCCAAATCCGTAGTAAAATAGTGGGGAGATTAGTATATCCAGTTTCCTTCTTAATCATATATATGTGTTAGTGGATTTTTGGGATCTCCTTAAAAAATCCCTAAATATGTCAATGACAAATTGGTGTTGAAGTAACTTTCATGTCAACTTTTAAAATTCTATTTCCTACTCATGGATAATCATAAAAGAGGAATTCATTTCCCAATTCATATTGGGGAATATAAATTTCAAGTTCCCACAGTGTGGAACTGATGGAAAAAGAATTTTCTCACATCGCCATACATTCTTTCACAAGTAGGGATCACTTTGATATTAATGGGTCCATGGAAAAATCCCTAGGAGTAAGATACATACACAAAGAAATTATATAAGACTATTGGTTAGGATGTGTGGATGGTAGGGAGGTAAGACGATGACAAATTTCCCATCTCACATTAGCTCAAATAGAAAATTATGGATTGAGAGATTCCCCTTTGACCCTTTCGATAGTGGAATTGATCTTATGGATACTACCTATGATCATATTATTTTCAGTTCACTCCATAATATTGATTTGAGTAAAGGAAATGAAACTTCTCTAGATACCATGAATCAACCGATGCTAATAATAACTATGATGTGGTATGAGAACCAAATATCTAATCCTCTCCCATTTAGGGAACATATTTCTAAAATACGAAATTACCAATAAGGGGAGGATTCACACGAAAAAAGGTAGTTAAACGTCTTCACATGAGTCTCTACTAACATCATCACATGTATCTTGGAGGAAAATTCATTGGTTACCCAAATATTTCTCTAATGAAGAAGAAGTGTCTCAAAGGTTAGTAAAGAGTGTGCATACTAGAGGAGGAAGAGAACATGTTTTAGGTATCTCTACCCCAAATTCATCTATCCACATCAATGAGAGTTCTAATAGGCTCACTAAAGATCCAATTCATCAATGTCAGACACATGAGTCTAAACAAATCCTAGTGGTATAGATATCCAATTATTCCAAGCATCAAGGTAATGGGAATGTTCCATAAGAACATGATGGTAATCAAGAATGTGTTGCAGATGCCACTTCACCCAGGATTGAGGCTGTAGAAAAATTTCCTACTGGTTTTAATCACGAGGAAAGTAAAGAGGGTATCCCTTCTAATTCTCGACTTTGTTGTTTTGAGCTAATGAATGAAACACCTTCTGGATTGATTCTGAAATCAAAAAGAGGAAGAGATTGATCAAAGTGGCCAACATTGATTTGGAAGCTCTTTTTCCTTTCTAATGAAGTTGTGCCCAAAAATCCTAAGGTCTTCTCTAGGGTAGTGATTGATGATAGCGGAGATAAATTTGCAGAAATTGTAGTTCCAACAACTGAAAAGGATCGTGGGGACATGACAATCACTAATTATGAAGTATCCAAAATAGCTCTTGGAAGGACCAATTTTGAAAGTGATGTTGCCATGGAAAAAGATGTTGGTGTAGTTGTTTTTGATCACTTTATTTAATTATTTAGTGTTGTTTCCACCTACACCATGTGAGTCATCTCACTTAGGTGGACATGGATCTAGGTGTCATTTTAGTTATGACAGATTCTCTTATAGAATCTTTCATATGTGTAAGTGTGTCATAGGAGTTACATTCCCATTTGGGAAAGTAACTCCTCTTCTCCATTATGGAGGAATTTTCTCTTACATGGGAGTTACAAATTTAATCCCCTATTTGTACTCCTCTTCTTTTTTTATCCATGGCAATCCAAGAGCATTCTATTCCACTCCATTTTCAAATCTTAAGCTTTCTATGGATGCACATTGCTTCTTAAAAGTTTGCTTTCCCTATCTTACAACTCCTTTCTTGTGAAGTGCAGTTATTTGGTGCACGTGTATTCCTTCTAGACCCTAGTCCTACACTCCTTCATGGTATCAGAGCTTGGAGACTGGAATCACGCTGCTCGCCATTGTTGCTCCACCATGTAGTTGCTTGTGTAAGTTTTATCTTTTGTATGTGCTTTACTTGCATATTTCAGATTCTTGTGGTTATTTTTTAGTGGTTTGTTTGTGTGTTTCTTGTTGGTTTACATGTGATCAGGGCCAAAGAAGAAGTCTATCTAGCTTATTGTGTTGGAAAGCCAAGGAAGAATACAATAGTCTTCTTTTGCACAACAAAACTCGTTTTGTGTATTGAGTGGTTCAATGTTGAATGTGAGTTTTGAGTTGCGCCTTTGTGAGTTGTGGTTGCTCTGCTCACTAGAAATCTTTTCCCATTCATGGAAAATGTTAGAACAACCTACGTGGTCTATTTCAAATCCTTCCCTATGTGCATCCTCCCTGACAGTTGCACCAAACCACATCTACTTGGACTTCTCACCATTTGATTCTTGTTACCAGTTTGCTCATGAATGTTTTTCTTTACACATTATTTGTCAAAACATGGCTGCTTAGGAGTATTTCTACGTTAGAACTGGAATGTTATTTTGAGCACCTCTGTAACACATAGTTCTTGACATCCATTCACCTTCTCACATGGTTGTCCCTGTTGAACACGTGGCTAAGACCTATTGTTCACCTTCCAGCTTGGCTTGACCAGACCAACTCGTGGCCCCTCCTCTCACCAACTCAACATTTTTTTCAGCAACACGTGGTGCTACGCATTGGGTGTTTCTTTATTCATTATTGACTATTGATAGTTTGAAACTGATCCTGCTCTCTGCTAAGCCATTTTCTGCTGCATATTCAACACGTGGGATTCATCTCTGTCTCCTTGCTACAGTTTGTGAATTGCTTTGACCCAAACACGTGGCCACCTACATCAAACTAGGCACTGTTCAAGTGGTTGATATCACATCAAACTGGCCACCCCTCCTCACATGTGGAGCTTGGTAATGGCCTTCTCAGCCTAATTCAATCCTTTTATGTTTTAAGGTAAAAAAAAACATTCATTTTGGCTTTAAATAAGCTTGGGTTTCCTTTTTTCGAGTGTCAAAGGCGGAGGGTGAGGTCCAGGGTTGGAAGGAGGCTAATCCCCCCTCATAGTCAAAACAAACCCCCTCTGAAATTTGATGTTATTTACAATGGGAAAAAACATGATACCTTTTGAATGTGTTTCGTGCACTTTTTTAATGTTTTGTAGGGCTGACTAGCTTTTTTTAATCAGTTGTGGGAATTTCTTTAAGCCATAACTTTTGACTCGTTGCTCCTTTTTGAGAACTTCTTTAGTCAAAATTGGATGTTTTTCTGAAATATACATGATGGGAATATTAGTTTTGTAAAACACACTATGTTATAAAGTGCCACTTTTTGGGGGGGTATCTTTCCTTTTTCACACATTTCTTTTCTGTCATGGATAATCATGGTGTTCCTTTGCTCACCCCATTTAACTATCAAGAATGGATGAATGCTATGAACACTACCTTAAAAGGAAATAAATTGTTATGCATTGCCACCGGTCTGTAAGTTGAACCTGATGATGAAAGAGCAGAGAAAAGTGGCTTGATAAGTGTGATGAAGCCATTGGGTTCAGACCATGTGTGTATATCCAGAGCTGCGTTTTCACGTTTCCTCTTCCACCAAACCCAAAGAAGTTCTGGAGACTCTCCAAAAAAATTTGGGAAACAGGATGAAATGTGGGGACATGAACTTGAGAATAACCTAATAAGCCTTAGTCCCAATGATTTTGACACCCTTCAAGACTTCTTCTCCAAATTCATATCACTCAGATTATAGTTAGAAGATTATGGAATAAAGAAAAATGAATCTCAACTCATTTTATCCATCCTTACCAAACTTGGTCCCGAATACTCCGTATTTGTCTCCACCTTCCATGCAACAAAAAGGGCACTTGGAAAAAGTTGGTCTATGCCCTCTCTTGATGAGTTTATTGCGAGATCTCGATTAGGGAACAAAGTAAATTGATTTAAATGGGAATTTTGAAATCCACAAAATCCGTGCTCTCATTGTTGTAAAGGAAAATCCGAGAGCTTCTAAGGAGAAGAAACCGGATCATGAAAAGGAAAAACCCCAAAACAACTCTTCCACCTCCTCTTCCACCTCCTGAAATTCCAAAGAACAGATAAAATGTGGATACTGCCATGGCATGCATGATGAAGAAAAGTGCTTGAAGAAAATATTTCTCTCCTCACTAATCTACTTGAGAAGCACAATATTGGAGTCCCAGATTCTCTCAAAACACCTTCATCATCCCACGATAGTTCTAAGGAAAAAGAGAGTGAAAAAGAGAAATTACAAGAGAAAGAAAAAGTAAAAGATTCCAATAAGGAGAAACCAAAGGGAAGAGCTTTAGTGACAGTTGTGCCACCTACCCCTACATGGATCATTGATTCGGGTGTAAATCATCACATGGCATCATCAGACATTGAGTTTGATTCACTTGAGCCATGTGACATGTCCTCTATTCAGCTTGGTGACAACACCACTACAGTTTTTGGAAGAGGATCAGTTGAAGTAAGTGGTGGTACTTTCAATAATGTTTTAAGTATCCCTTTACTTTTAACTATCAGATCACTCATCTTGGACAGGGCTTGCGAGTTGAGTTCACTCCGGACTCAGTTTATGTTAGGGAGCTCCACAGTGATGCTATTGTTGTAGTTGGTATAGCTGACCATCACACTTGGCTGTACTCATTCTCTCACTTTGCTCCTCCTTCAGATTCTTCATCCAACTCAGCTGGACTTGAGGATACTTCTGAGCCCATTTATGATGTTTTGGACATCTCTTCTAGCATAGTTGATTTCCATGATGATGGGGACCCACCTCCACCATCCACTTATCACTTGACACATCTTGAGGAGTTGTCTCTTGATCTACCCACTTCTAGCCCACTTCAGACACTTCAGGGAGTAGGCACTATGATTTAGGACTCATCAGGCATTGGGTACACTTCTTCACAGGTTCAGGGCATTCCACCTTCCTTCATTGCCACCACTTCAGGATCTCTTCATGCAGCAGTTGGATCTTCCACCTCACATACAAAGCATTGTTCCCTTGATTGGAACAACACCTTGACACTTCGGGGGTCCTCTTCCTCCTCTTCACTCAAGCACAGGGTGGCTCGTGACTGGATCATCTTCTTGGGAGGTAGGATAGACTCCTTCTTCTCTCCTTATTCTTAGTAGTTTAGGAGAATTTTTTTGCTATCTCTTGTAAGTTGAGGTTTTTCCCACTGGGTTTTCCCCTCACTACTTGAGACCTTTTGTGCATGGGTACCTCATCAGGCTTATAGCTGGGACCCATTTCTTGTTTGTCTTGCTGACTTACCTAGCCCCATCCTAGTTTCGATGAAGGGGGGGTGTTGGTGTAGGTGTTTTTGATCACTTTATTTAATTATTTAGTGTTATTTCCACCTACACCATGTGAGTCATCTCACTTAGGTGGACATGGATCTAGGTGTCATTTTAGTTATG
This sequence comes from Taxus wallichiana var. yunnanensis, assembly GCA_018340775.1. Classification (NCBI taxonomy): domain Eukaryota; kingdom Viridiplantae; phylum Streptophyta; class Pinopsida; order Cupressales; family Taxaceae; genus Taxus; species Taxus wallichiana. The sequence continues at coordinate 56,516,548 of CM031234.1, forward strand.
ACAGATTCTCTTACAGAATCTGTCATATGTGTAAGTGTGTCATAGGAGTTACATTCCCATTTGGGAAAGTAACTCCTCTTCTCCATTATGGAGGAATCTTCTCTTACATGGGAGTTACACATTTACTCCCCTATTTGTACTCCTCTTATTTTTGGTCCATGGCAATCCAAGAGCATTCTATTCCACTCCATTTTCGAATCTTGAGCTTTCTATGCATGCACATTGCTTCTTAAAAGTTTGCTTGCCTTATCTTGCAACTCCTTTCTTGGTGAAGTGTAGTTATTTGGTGCACATGTATTCCTTCCAGACCCTCATCCTACAATCCTTCAAAATATTCAATGAACAATGTGGATAAAAGGTTTGAGAGATAAAAATCTCAAAATTCCCAACTCAAAGAAGAGAAGAATCAGTTGATCTCATACGTTTAACATTTGATCAGTCTAATTCCATCTTCTTCCCTGCTCCAAAAATGGTGGTCATCCTAGATAATGAAATTCTTAATCAATCAAATGATGTGTGATCACTCTAGGGAAGAATCTAAGGCTTTGGGTTTTTGAGATAGAAAATGCTGGGTTGAAAACAATTGATGAGGTGATAAAAATAAATGAGAATATATGTGCCTACCTTGATCCAATGTTTCCATTCAAGGAATTCCTCATTACAAAATTAATAGTTATGGATAAGATCTTTCCAAGTCTTCAAGATATTTCTTGCATGGAATCTACATTCTTATCCTTGGAGGGAATCCTTGAGTTTTACCATCACATGACACAAATTCTATGGCTAAATCATGTTAAGTCCAGGAAAATGATTATGGATGATTTAGTAATATAGTTTGAGAGTTTTTGTGATGAATATTATACCACGCTCTCCTCCATTCAAGCTTTCATCGAAGAGATTCCTTGTACATTTATCAATGAACAAAACCAAAGGAATTTAGTACAACATCTAGTGGAATAATTCACAAAGTTGATACATGAAATGTACACTCTTATTGATATTTTTCCACTTCTTCTATGGATCAATGTAAATCCTTTGTGAAGGGATCCAATATAAAGTTATAGACCTACATACCATACCAGGTAATATTCTTAATCTGCAAGTACATTGTGAAGCTTATCTTCTTCCAAGTTATTTTCTAGAGGAAGAAAAGATGCACCAGACATTGCAAAATCTCAAATATTTTAATTGGTAAAGAATCAAGACCCTTGTTTCACCAACAAAATGGTGGGATAATTTCCTATGTTATCTAATGGGTGTGCATGTTCATTTCTCATACGATTGAGAATAGGCGAACCCTGCCCAATGGATAAGGCACTAGTTGTTTTTTTAATTTTCATGTGTTTTTCTACATGGGGTCCATATGTACCCATTTCCCTTTATTTATGTACTTTTCCTAAAGTGACTTTCAAATTGTTATAAAGTGATGTTGACTTATTCTAGTTAGGTCATTTAAGGAAAAGTCACTTAAAGTGCCATAATTTAATGTTCATGTAAACCCTAACTACCTTGTAACCAAATTTTGGGTTATAAAAGGAAGTTAGGGGGTCATTTGTAAGGGTAAATTTGAGAGAGGGGAATAAACTACTTTTGATTGCAAGCTTTGTTTCAAGAAAGACACCTTGTGTTCTTTTGTGAATATATTTTGCGATTAAATGAAATATGAACTTTGTGTCCCATTCATTATCTCTTATAGCATTTGATAATCATATGCTTATTATATGTTAGTATTTAAATCTTGCATGTGAATACTATATTTGATCTTATTGTCAACATTATTAATATGTTATTCTTGTTCACAATGATCAACCTCTTATATTTACTTGTTAATGTTTGTTCCCTTTCATTTATTCTTGTTTAGCTCATTCAAACTATGTTTCATTTGAGTTAGTTATTTGTTTTTCTTCTTCTTCTATATGAAATATTAGGCTCTGGTTTTACCTAATTATTATATGATCCTTCCATCCATTGCTTTCCATTTCTTTCCTTCATTCCATTTCATTTCCCTCATTCACACTTCTTTCCATTTGATGTCCCAAAACACTCCCCACATACAATTTTGAATGTATAGATGTAAATATAGTTTTGGTTTTCAATAAAGGAAACCTTACCTTCTTTGAGGATGGAATTTTCCCCTTGAATATTACATGTCATTTGCATGCATGTAAATCCATTTGCTAATTTTTTTGGAAACTCTACTAGGGATTCAAGAATCATTAACTAGTTCTTGGTTAAATATTTATAACTATCCCCTCTAAAAACTCTAGTTCTTCAACCAAATCTCGTGTCCAACAAAGAATTTCAAGGATACATTATTGCCAATGTTCGGATAGTAGCTCGGGAAAATGTCTAAAGCCTATAGTAATTTGTGGTTGTTGATAGAGCCATTGAAAAATAAATCTACATTGAAGACCTTAGATTAATAACACCCAAACTTGTGGCGGAAGCGTCCACGGACATGTGTTGATCATTGTTCATCGGCGTGGCCCTCTTCCACCAAGGAAATAATCTGTATAACTATTAAAGGTAACTCACCTATCTTACAACTAAATCTTATTTTTATAGATACTTAAGAGGACATATCATCAGATTTGAGGAAATATATTTGGGAAAAGTGCATGAATGACTATAATTTTCATCTCATCACATGATAATTAGAGAACAAAGAAAATAAAGATGTGATATTTCCTAGAGTCTTTCAAGTGCAAAGAGATAAAGAAAAGAGAAAAGAGAAAAGGATAGAGATGATCAGAATGTGCCAGTGATTCTTTCAAAGTAAATATTTCAAGTTTGGAAGGAATGAGGTTTACAAAGAGAAAAAGAAAAGGTCGATCGATCCAAAATTTGATTTTCAAGGAAATTTTTCTTTCAAGTTATCTCCTCCAAGGAGGAAAAATCCCCATAAAATAGTAAGCCTTGCATCAAGTCTTGAAATAGAAAGTAAGGGAGGAATCACTACAAGTCAAGCACTTGTTCTATCTCACATTGTTTTACTGCAGCATCTGACCTTTCCTAGGATGATTGCTAATGTCCCCTAGGAAAATTCCATAAGCTCGTTGGCCTTACCAACTCGACATGACCTTCCATGAGGATCGATGAATATCCTTACAATTTAAATGGATATGGAAAGACTTCACTTAATGACCACATTTCCACCTTCTTTGCTACATGTGCATTTTTTTCGGTAGAATATAAAGATTTTATTGTTCACCTCTTCATTAAAACATTTCAATAAATTTCTGCAGATTGGTTTCATCATCTCCTGAATGTATGCATTAGAAAATGGAATGATATGAAAACTAATTTTTAAGAAAAGTTCAAAATGGCTAAAGATGAACATGCCCTTTTAGCCCAACTATCTCAAGTGAAGAAAGAGCCAACAAAACCCATGAGCAATTTCATGGCTAAGTTTAACAAAATGGTAAATAAAGTTCCTTCCGAAATACCCCCAACCTTGACGAACAAATTTTTTTCTTTATTAATGCACACAAACCAGAAGTATGCTATTAGCTAAGAAGGGATAGAGTGGCTACTTTAGAACTTTCTCAATCCATGGCAACCAAAATTGAGGATGATCTAATCATGGTGAGAAAATTAAAGAAAAATTCCACCAAGGGAAAGATTCAAGAAAACCCCAATGCTTTAGAGACCATACTCAGTAAGTTGGCTAATGATATGTTAGATTTGAAAAATAAAGTTACTCAAAGTAGTAAATTTTCTACTTACAAAGACATCCCAAGAAAAGGATAAATTCTTAATAAATATAGAATTCCAGGTGCTCTGACAAGGCTTGCTATTGAAGAATCTTGTGTAACTAACTCAAAGTCTGATGTCATTGAGGAAGGTGACGATGAAGTTGAGATATTCATGGTTGATGAAGAAGAGCCAAACTCTGGGACATCTAAACCTAAAGTCGAAGATACTGAAGGAGAAAGTAATAATCATTTCTTTGAGTACTTGTTCAGAAGAAGAAGAAAATTACAAAGAAATTTTAGAAGATATGAATAGTCAATCCTTCGCCGTTTTCGCATGCTCTCAAAAAAATGAGTAGAGTACCACTAAGGTGGAAGATAAAAATATATCTAGGAAGGTTCCTAAAGAATATAAACCTAAGGAAACTTCCAAAGAATCTAAAATGTCTGAGATTCCTAAAGATTTCAAGACGACTAAAGTTTCCAAGGTCAAATATATCTCAAAGAAAGGAGAACCTTTACCAAATCAATCGAGTTGATAAAACATCTATGAATAAATTTTCTTTTTCCACATCAATATCAAATAAGCCCAAAGAAAAGGTTAAAAGTTGGCCATTGTAAATTTTGAAATAACTTGTATCCGAGACATAAATTACGGTCATTTTCCCCAAATTTTATATTATTGATCATATCAATAAAATAAAAATTTCCATGTCACAAGTAGAGTACATGAAGTCAATAAGGATTAACTCAATAAATTGGTCTAGTTTATCAAAGCGACTCTACTATTCATTCCTCGAATGGAATTATGAAAAATCCCAAAGATGAGAAGACTCAAAACCTTGTGGTGGATACTACACCTTCAAATGAAAAGGTTGAACCTTTATTTTTGTCCTTTCGATCAATAGATACAAATTAAGTAATTGCATTGTACAATCTGGAGCCTCGATAATGTGATGCCTATAAAACTAGCACATTCTCTTGGGTTGAATTATACGAGAACATTGGGATCTATTTACTCCATGGAGAGAAGACAAGTTCCTCCGATTTGGCAGATTAAAGACGCTCAAATTGCTTTAGCTCAATTTCCTCAAAAGTGAGTCGAGGTAATCATTCTAGTTGTTGAAATTCCCACTTCATATGGTATGTTGTTAAATAAATTTTTACTGAGAGATTTGGGTGGTGTGATTCAAATGGACTGGTCTCATGCTATGATCCTATCAATGGATAAATGAAGAAGCTAATATTGGAGACTCGGGAAAAGTTCACGGTAAAAAACAAAGATCCTCGTGTAGAGTTCCTATTTCAAAACTCTAGTATGGGTAATTATATGATGAATACAGAGGTTCATGTGCCTAAGGTCACTTTTCAAGATCCCAATGAGATCTAAACTCTTGAGTTAAATGGAAGTTGTTTCTCAATAGGTTTCAACGCAAGAGTGGTACTTATATTTGAAATGGTAAAAATTTTCCTTTTTCTTACAAACTCAATTTTTAAATAGTAACAAAAATGAAAAATATGAGGCATTAATCCTTGGTCTCCAAGTTGTAGAAGAAAAAGGTATCAAAATTTTGAAATCCTTGGGAGATGTAGAGTTGATCGTGAAGTAAGTAAAAATGATCACTTGAGCCACTACGAAATAAAGTTTGGGATGCGATTGAAGCCTTCGATGATTTTTCCATAAAATCCGTCCCTCATGAAAAGAATGAAAAAGAAGATTATCTAGCAGTCTCAGCTTCATTAATGATCCCTTATTCAGATTTTTATCAAGACAAATACACCATTGAAATGATTTTTAGGCCAAGCATTCCCGATAATGCAAAAATTGGCAAGTCTTTAATGATGATCAACAAATTATTGCCTTCTTAGAAAAAAGGGATAATTTTGAACAGTTGTACTTTGAAGGAAGTGAATCGCATTTTGCGAATCCATGTCCTCACCCATTGATAAAGAGTTGAGAGTGAGGATCCTAGCGATGGCAACATTCAACTCAAAGAAAATAAAATTTCAAAAGGATTGGTCTCACTTGAAGAATTTTTTGATAAACATGACAGGTTTATCAAAGAGAAAGAGTAGGAAGGACACCGCAAATTGTTGACTATGACAAATTTGACATTTGTACCAAGGAAAACTTCACCTAGTCAACATTGGTAAGTGTTGCTCACCTCGGGGGCGTAAGAAATTTTCAAGCCTCTTTACCAAATATTTTGATGTCTTGTCTTACTCATATGAAGACTTGAAGTATTTTCAACCTAGGTAAATGGAGCATGCCATACCTTTGAAACCTATTGTAGGTCCTTTTAGGTAGAATGAAAGATAGTATAACCCTAAGATATCAAGGATGATACTCCATGAGGTTTAAAAGATGTTGGATGCATGAAGAGTGTTTCCTTTTGATATTCAACTTGGATAGCTAATATTATTCCAATTCACAATAAAAATTGAGAAATTAGGATTTGCGTGGATTTCCGCAATCTTAATCAAGCTTCCTTGTAGGATAAATATCCACTACCTGTCATGGATCATATTCTACAGGTAGTAATTAGATTGGAAATGTTATTCATGCTAGATGGTTTCTTTGGTTATAATCATATTGAAATGGATAGAGAAGAAAACCATAAAACCACGTTCACTACCCCTTGGGGTAGGTTCACATATAGAAGAATTCCATTTGTTTTGATCAATGTAGGCACATGACCTTTCAAAGGGATATGGACATGGAATTTGCATATTATAAAAACAAGATAATCATAATATAACAATATGACTTGTAGTTTTCTCAAAGAATCGAGAAGATAATCTAAGAGATTTTGAGAAAACATTGTAAAGATGTAGACTTCATAGAATCTCCCTGAATCTAAAGAATCGATGTTGAGAGTTATGGAAGGGAAAATCCTAGGCCATATTGTTTCTAAAGGAACCAAGATCGATCCAGAACACATTCAAGCTATCAATAATAATTCTTTACCTAGAAGTAAGCTTTGGATTCCACTCATTATTTGGGAAGGTGAACTTTTTGAGGAGGTTCATACCATATTTTATTGAGCTATCCAAATAAATTACTAACATAATGAAAGAAAAATAATCCCTAAATGGTCAAAGGAAGGTAGGGGAAAATTTTAATGAATCAAGGATGCTATTACAAAATATCCTACATTGGTGTGTCCTAATTTTAAAAAGGATTTCATAGCCTATTACTATGCTTCCTAGGACACAATCTCTGCTTATTTTGACTCAGCATAATCAAGAGAAAATTGAATCTCTTATTACATTCAT